>OU611778.1:2500-5002500 GCA_914767645.1 Hydraecia micacea
CAACGGCCAGGGATCAAGTAAGGGTATGCGATGTTCGACCCTATCCATCAGTCGGACATCGCACCCCCCTCCGCAGCCACCGCAGAAATAGCGGTGGTGTAGGCAGCGGCAGCAAACCCGGTCGGCGCCTGCGCTTTGCCCCGCTTAGGGGGAGGATTGCAGTTCCTCCCCTTCATGACGTGCCCTGCCGGGCAGCCACTGGCGGCACACACCGCGCAGTGCGGCGTGGCGGCCTCGCAGGAGGCGGCTTTGTGGCCGTCCCTGCCGCAGCGGTAGCAGGCGTCCGACCTGTCCACTGTGGACGGACACACAGGCCGGGTGTGTCCGATGCCGAAGCACCGGAAACACCGCAGAGGCTGGTCCTCGAGAGCTCGGACTGCTCCCGAGCTGAGCCCGACCGTGAGCCGTCCCTTGGCAAGGACGGCCTTGGCAGCGGCGATTGGGCAATCGAGGCGCATGGTGCCCATGCCACCGCGGCCGGGCCTTATGTCCCGGCCCTGGACTGCCGCAACGCCACAGCCCCCTACCGCGGCGACCGCCGCCACCACCTCCTCCTTGGTGACGGAGTCGTCCAGGTCCGCCACCTCTATGGCCGCCGACTTGACCGGTCGTGCCACCTTGGCCGAATCGGCAATGACCTCCTGCAGCTTGGCCGCAAAGAGGTCCGCATGGGCACTCCCCTCCGCCCCCGGGAACTCGAAGATTCGAGCCCCGGCTTGGGTCCGCCGGCAGGACACACTGCCGATCCCCAGTTGGGTGGGATCGGCGTTTGCACGCGCCCGCACCAAAATTGACGCGTACGTCCTCCCCGCGGTCCGCAGCCTCCACGGTGAGCGTCACCACGACGGCTGCGGTTTTTGGGGGGACTAGCCGAGCCTTTTGCCTCCCTTTCCCCGTCCCCTTTCCCTTGCCGGTCGTCTGCGACTGGCTGGGAGCGGTGGTGGCGGCGGGGACGACGGGGACGGCCGTCGCCGACTTTTGCCCTTGCCCCTCCCCTTGCGGACCACTTCCGTCCACTCGTTGGACGGGGTCGTTGAGGGGAGGAGAAGGGCGTCGTCCGCGTGGGAGCAGGACGGGCCCGGCTCACGCTGCCTCGCGTCTGCCGCAAGGGCTGGTCGGAGGCGCTTCTTCCGGCAGGAGCCGGTCCTCGATTCCTGCTAGGCAGGCTCTTGTGAAGGCCCTCTCCTCCATTATGACCTTGCGGAGGATATCCTCAAGGTTGGAGGCGGGGCCCTCTGCCGCAGGGCTCGACTGGGCCTGTTGTGGCCGGGCCGTGGCTTCAGCCAGTTTCTGATGAAGCTGGCTGACCTCCGACTGCAGGCGATCCACCCTCGCCTGCAGTTGCCGCGTCTCGTCGCTGGAGCTGCGCTGGACCAGCTCCGCAACGACGCCGCGCATGCTCGCGGCCCTACACTTCAGGGCCTTCTGTAAGGTCCCCTTTATGTTGGAGGACTTCGAGGCAACCTCCGCGATCTCCCTCTCGTCCTCCTCCGCCATCTTCTCCAGCTCGGCCAGGGAGTGGTCCGCGTATACGACGCGGGACGCACCGTACCCGGACTTGGCCCGGGCGACGTGCGCCCGCTTCTCCGCGGCAGCGACCCGCTCCTCCAGCTCTTGCTGGAGCTGAGCCCGCCGAGCCAGGTCCAACTGGCGTTGGGCGTCCGCGAGCCCAACGACATGGGTCTCCGCGGCCACCGTCGGCTTTTTAGCCTTCGCCGACCGCGTCGACCCCGAGGCCGAGGAGCCCCCGGACCCACCGCTCCGGTGAGTACGCTTCCGCGAACGAGTGTCGTCCGCGTCCGACACACTAATCAGTGAGTCGTTGTCAGACGACGACTCGTCCGCCCCTCCGAAATAGCTAGCCGCAGACGGCGCGCGGCTAGACTCTGACGCCGAAGCGTCGGGGTGGCCCTGAGAAGGGCCTTTTGGTTGGCCCTGAGAAGGGCCTTTGGGTTGCCCTGAGAAGGGCCTTTGGTTTGGCCCTGAGAAGGGCCTTTTGGTTTTAAAAACCGCCCGGAGGCGTCCCGCGCAGGTTTAGGCATATTCCCGGCAGGTTCGCAGGCTCACACAACAAGTTAAAATCAGCTACGAAGGCACAGTGCACTTTGGCCAACCCAGTCTGCCACTCCGTTACGGTGGTCAGAACTGGGCTGTTTCCAGGGGACGCGACGTGGACGCAAGCACTGTGGGGTGGTCCCCCAACCTAACCTAACCTTTTTTTTTTTTTTTTTTTTTTTTTTTGCGCTGGGAAAAAATGCATTACGCATACCCTCCCATCGGGGGATGGGGGGCTATGTGGGACTCCCCGGTCTGACCGGTATACCCACTAAAACAACCCAGCGACACTCCCGCTTCGTCCGAATGGCGGGGGACTGGGAAACAGGCGTAGCCTTAACGTCCAGTCCTCCGCCGACGATTGCCCTTCATGGCGGGCCCCTCACGGGGGCCCGGGAATGACCGACGAAGGTGGTGATGGGTGGTGCAATGCGGGAGAAGGCACCCCCGTGCCTGTCGCCCGCCCATCGCCACCATGAGGAAAGGAAGGCTGGCGCGAGTCCCACGCGGCGGCCACGTATCCCGGTCCCCTCTCTAAGAGCGAGAGGGGAGGGGAGTCCGTGGAAGACCGCGACACCAACGCCAGCAGGCCGTCCCGGTCGCCCAGCCAACGGCCAGGGATCAAGTAAGGGTATGCGATGTTCGACCCTATCCATCAGTCGGACATCGCACCCCCCTCCGCAGCCACCGCAGAAATAGCGGTGGTGTAGGCAGCGGCAGCAAACCCGGTCGGCGCCTGCGCTTTGCCCCGCTTAGGGGGAGGATTGCAGTTCCTCCCCTTCATGACGTGCCCTGCCGGGCAGCCACTGGCGGCACACACCGCGCAGTGCGGCGTGGCGGCCTCGCAGGAGGCGGCTTTGTGGCCGTCCCTGCCGCAGCGGTAGCAGGCGTCCGACCTGTCCCACTGTGGACGGACACACAGGCCGGGTGTGTCCGATGCCGAAGCACCGGAAACACCGCAGAGGCTGGTCCTCGAGAGCTCGGACTGCTCCCGAGCTGAGCCCGACCGTGAGCCGTCCCTTGGCAAGGACGGCCTTGGCAGCGGCGATTGGGCACAACCTAACCTAACCTAACCTAACCTAACCTAACCAGTCGTGCGGCACCCCTCACCGCGAGCAGATCATTTTTAAGTCGCTCCGCGCTCAAAAATTCTAAAAAATCGGTTTTTTCTTGAAAAGTCATATGTGTGATATATCGTTAGAAGCGCGCTGCTGAGACGCATGTGATAGTGAAAGTGATTTTGTAAAAAGTGGAAAATTGTGAAAGTTATTGCTGAAAAACCACTTCGTGGAGGCTTCGGAGCTCAACGCTGCTCGACTTTGAGTGAAAACTCAAAAATCGGCCATTGTAGCCGGGTGTGCCGTGTGAAGACCTATCTCTGGACACCTCACTTAGAATTTTCCGAGTTGGGGTACCGGAGATACTGACCAAAAACCAAAAACCACGTGCAACGTGGTCAGAGATCCCGAGGGTTTCGACTGGATCCGGGAGCAAATCCTGAAGGCAACACGGACGAGGGGCCGGGAGGTAGTCTGACATCGAAGAAAATCTTCTTGGAACACCTGTAAAAATAAGGTTAAACATTTTAGTAAATTTCAGGATTTAATATCCAGGAATCTAGAGCGACAACATATAGTTTTTATGAATTCAAAAAATTAATCATTAGCATCCCTATATGTGTTTTAAATTTGGTTTAAATCCAACAAATAGTTTTTAAGTTATTACGTTTTTAAACTTTAAAAAATTTGGGGGTTGGTTAATTCAACCCCTAAAACATCCAAAAATTTTTTAGTTATAAGAACTCAGCAAGTAGCTATATTTACTGTAAATTGTAATATTTTTAATTTCCTATTAGTGCTCAAAACCAGCTTTTTAGTATTATTTTTGATACACATCTTTTTTAAATCTAAAATACACCCCTTCAGGGCAAAACAAAAATCTATATTTAGTATCACGCGATAGGGAAAATTGTCCTCTATCTAGTGATATATATTAAACCCACCCGAAACACATATTTACACCAAAATTTTAACAATTTCTTTACAGAAAAGCAAAAATTAAAATTACAATTGTTTTATTGTCAAAATTATTAAAAAATTTCTTTTATGTTTAATTTAATAGATATATAGTAGCTATTAGTCTTCTGGGGTGCATATTTCGAACCCGATTCCTTTTTGGTCGCTGTTATTCCAGATTATCATATATCTTTCTTTAGAAAAACATGTTTTTTGACCATAATTAAAAATATTTGTCTGGCAATACAATCAGTTATTCCATAGTTGGCTAGGTCGCACGGAGACGCGTCTTTTGACACCTCGCATGTGAGCCTAGGACATACAGAACCATAGGAAACCTCAAAAGTTATTTTTCACCAACCGGGAATCGAACCCGGGACCTAAAAATCTTTTAAAACGCTCCTATCTCGGGAACGGAGTGAGTTAGCCCGTTTTTGACACCAGCCTGGATATCTATACTATAGTATAGATATACTGCAACCCTCTCCTGACTACCCTTTTTCGAACCCCCTACTTCTTTAAATTAATCGTTAAATTAATTAAATACAGACCCCCCCTCCCCTTCCCCGCCCGCCACAAACATCCTCCACGTGCCTCATCATTATCACCGTATAAATGTATATGTATATGTTATTACCCCTCTCAATAACTCCTCTTCGACCCCCCCCCCCCCCCCCCGCAATCCATAATTTCACTTCCCTCCCCTCTTCGCTCGCAATAAATTCCTTTGTGTATTATTGTGTATGCAGCAGTAATCCCTTAGTCACCCACTTTTACCCACTCCCTTTTTCCCCCTAATTTTGTTGACTCCCAAATATCTCGAGAACGGCTAGGAATATCAAAATTCGACGAAATTTCCCCCCCCCCCTAGTACCCCCCCCTCTCAGCTAGGACCTATATTAGGATAAGACCCCTAGACCCCCTTTTGACCCCCTCCATTATTGACCCCAAAACTGTTTTAGTAGTATAATTATACAATATATTCTATAGTACACTTACATTTATATCCTGAATCCCCCCCCCTGCCCCTCCCCCCATCCGTGGCCCCCCGTGACGCACCCTGTGACCCCTAGGATCCGCCCTCTGGCGACCACCTGGAACTCTCTAAAATCCTTTTATCCCCATTTTTGCTAAACTTCCCCCCCCCCCCACCGTTTAAGGCTACTTCACCCCCCCTGGGCCTAACTTTCGAACCAGAGGTCCTAGACCCACCAAGTTTGGGGTCTCTGAAATCAGCACAAAAAGACCTGTCTTCTGGCTCCAACCAATTTACAAAATTATTAATTGCTTGTTGTTTGTTATTGTTTGATTTTATTTTTATTTACATTTATTTAGACTTACCCCATTAAGGGTAAAACTGTTAGGAATAAGACGTGTTTTGATTAATCTAAATTTCAAGTGACGTTAGTATTGACGCCATTTACACGTTTTACTAAAAAATATTGACCGAGTCCCTTCTTAGAGGGCTCGCTTTTTAAAAAATTCTTCTTGCTGATCCCCCCTTTACAGGGATTCAGTAGTTCTGCAAAGTAGTGTCCTCTGACAAATCATATTATTATAATAAGCTCTCTTTAAGGATGTTCGGACATAGGACCCCCCCTAACAAGCCGAAGGCTGTGGATGAGAGTTCGAGCTTTGAGGAGGCATGCACAGCACCAACGGGCCCCTCAGTGAGGCGCAGTGTCGGGGAGTGGGAAGCGGAGAAACAGAAAATGGGGCAACCCTGCAAACCTCCTACACCTCCAAAAGCGACACCCGCGACCACCCCCCCAAAGAAAGCACTCGTGCCCTCTCCCCTAAAGCTCAAGTTTAAACCAATAGCCACCCAGCGGGTAAGGACGGATACCTACGAGTTACCAGGAAGGGCCCTGGAGAGTTCGCCTCAGGAAGTGCCACCCGTGAAGTATCTTAATAGAACCACGGAGGCAAAAGCGTGTCTCTCCAGTGCCAAGCTACAACTGGACAGCTCGAGGAACCTTAAAAAAGAAATAAAGGACGCTCTAATAAAAGCCGTGGATCGGTTATACCAACTCGTCAAGGAGAGTGAAAAAGAGAGGGGTAAAACACCGGGAGAGGCAGCCGAACCCGAGATGGCTCCCAAGGACGTGACACCGGCCTCCGGCGCACCTACAGAGCTCGTGAAGCAGCTCATGGATAACCTCCAGCAGCACAACAAGGCGCTGGAGGAATGCCAGCTACACACGCGAGCTCTGTCGGAGCGCCTACAACAGGCACCTCGCTTTGTCGCAGGCCAGGGACCCTCGTTCGCAGAGATGGCCGCCGTCCCGAAACAGCGCTTCCAGGAGCCTCTTCACTCGGTGGTTGTGTCATCGGTCGATGACAAAGACACCGGGGAAGAGGTTCTTGAAAAACTGAGAACGGCGGTAGATGCCAGAAATGAGGGCACCAGGGTGGAGAGGCTGCGAAAAGCGAGGGACCAGAAGGTGGTGGTCGGATTCAGGACCAGGGAGGAGCTGAATCGGGTGTCAGAAAGGATAAAGAAGGCCGGAAACCTTGTGGTCGAGGAGATAAAGAATAAAGATCCTCTTATCATCCTCAAGGATGTCCTCTCGTGCCACTCGGATGGGGAGATCATCGAGGCGCTCAAGCGACAGAACACTCACCTGATCGGGGACCTACCTGCAGACGATGTGAGGATGGGGGTTAAGTACCGTCGCAGGACGAGGAACCCCCACATGTCTCACATCATCATGCAGGTGTCCCCTTCTGTGTGGCAGAAGCTGACAACGGTGGGTCGAGTGCACATCGACTTGCAGCGGGTGCATGTGCTGGACCAGTCGCCACTGATCCAGTGCACCCGCTGCCTGCGCTTCGGCCACAGCCGTAAGATGTGCACGGAACCCGCCGACCTCTGCACACACTGTGGAGACCCCCACATGAGGGTAGACTGCCCCTCACGGCTAGCTGCGGAAACACCAAAGTGCCGAAACTGCGTTTCCGCAAAGATGGGTAAGACCGAGCACAACGCTTTCGACAGCGAGTGCCCAACCCGTCTCAAATGGGACAGATTGGCGCGGCTGTCGGTGGCGTATTGCTAAGGTGGTCCAGGGCGGAAGCGCAATAAATAGCGAAGACAGACCTCACCAGTATCGCGTCGTACAGGCAAATCTCCAAAAGAGCAAACTGGCCACAGCTGAGCTCATTATGGAAGCGGGAAAGCGGAAGTTGGCGTTTGCAATGGTCCAAGAGCCATACATAGGCGGGACCGGAGAAGTGAAGAACTATCCGGGTGCACGAGTAGTGCAGTGTGCCAGGAAGACCGAGAAAGTCAACAAAGCGGCCATTGTACTATTCGACGACACCATAAACCTCACACAGTGCCCAACCCTAACTACAGAAAACTTGGCAGTTGCAAAACTGAGGACTGGAGCCTGGGAAATAGGTGTGGTGTCGGTGTACCTGGATGGTGGGCAGCCTATCGAGCCAGACTTGGGCCATCTAAGGAAGATAATGGAGGGAATCGGAGTTCGCGACGTGATGCTGGGGGGAGACGTCAACGCTTGGAACACGTGGTGGGGAAGCCGAGAGACGGATCATAGGGGGGAGGCACTGGCTGGTGCCCTCGATGAACTAGGACTCCAGATCTTGAACATGGGAACGGCCCCCACCTTCGACGTCATCAGGGGTGGACAAAGGTACTGCAGCTGCGTTGATATTACCACCTGTACAGAAGACATGCTCAGAAGTGTGGCTAACTGGAGACTATCCGGGGACGTCACCACCTCGGACCACAAGGCAATCCTGTTTGAATTAAAACTAGAAAAATCAAAGGGTATGGACATTATAAGAACTACACGAAAATATAATACTAAGAAGGCAAAATGGGGACAATTTTATGGGAAACTTGACGAAATTTGGGAACAACAAAACATAAACAAAATAGAAATAGACAAATTAAACACTATAGAAGAACTTGATAAGATAACAGAAAGATACACAGAATCAATAGAGAAAGCATGTGAGGGAACCATACCGACTGTTAGTAAAAGAAATCAGACAGGATTGCCTTGGTGGACGGAGGAGTTGACACGAATGAAAGAGGAGGTCAAGAGACGTAAGAGGAGAATCTCCAGTGCCGCACCGAGACGCAGAGCATGGGTCTTGGGCCTATATCTTGCAGCTAAAGAGGAGCTGAAACAGAAGATGGAGAGCACGCTGACATCCAGTTGGAAGGAGTTCTGTGGAAGGCAGGAACGAGAGACTATGTGGGACAGCATATATCGGGTAATAAGTCGCACTGCCACAAGGCGGGAAGACATACCGCTAGTACAAGGCGACCGTGTACTTAGCAGCGAGGAGTCAGCCATGACGCTTGCGAGGGCGTTCTATCCTGAGGATAAAACAGAGGATGACGATGCAGACCACGGCAGGATACGTGAGCTGGCAAATGGAGTGAATGAAAATACGAATGGTGAGACATTTGATCCTCTATTCACGGTGGATGAACTTAAATGGTCTGTATCTAGTTTTAATCCGAAGAAAGCACCGGGTATTGACGGCCTAACAGCGGATATATGCAGGGCGGCTATTACCCATAACCCACAACTGTTCCTAGCAGTGCTAAACAGATGTCTCTCTCTGTTCCACTTTCCGACCATCTGGAAAGAGGCAGTAGTCGTGGTCCTTAGAAAGCCAGGTAAGGACGACTACGCGCACCCCAAATCGTACAGGCCGATTGGGCTATTGCCTGTACTAGGGAAAATATTGGAGAAAATGCTTGTGCGTCGCATTAGATGGCATATATTGCCACAAGTTAGCAGGAGCCAGTATGGTTTCATGCCGCAGCGCAGCACCGAGGACTCCCTCTATGACCTGATAAAACACATAAGAGACCGACTGAAAGAGAAGAAGATCATCGTCGTCATATCATTGGACATAGAGGGAGCCTTCGACAATGCGTGGTGGCCAGCCATAAAATGCCGACTGGCAGAGACACCGTGCCCAATAAACCTGAGACGTCTGGTAGATAGCTATCTACTGGACAGGAGGGTGAGGGTGCGATACGCAGGAGCAGAGTTCGCACAAAGAACATCAAAAGGTTGTGTACAAGGCTCCATAGGTGGGCCCACGTTCTGGAACCTACTCCTGGATCCCCTGCTCAAAGAGCTAGAACAGCGAGGCGACTATTGCCAGGCATTCGCGGACGATGTGGTTCTGATTTTTTCGGGTGAAACAGCGCTTGATGTCCAGGGACGGGCCAATGCAAGTCTCGCTCATGTTCAGAGGTGGGGAGTCGGAAACAAACTGAAGTTCGCGCCCCACAAAACGAAAGCTATGGTGGTCACAAATAAGTTGAAATACGACTCACCACTTCTGCGCATGGGCGGTGAGGACATTGCCCTGTCTCGGGAAATCAAGATACTGGGGCTCACGGTTGATGACAAGCTGACGTTTAACGCCCATGCTTCGAATGTCACGAGGAAGGCGTTAAACATATACAAACAACTGTCAAGAGCCGCAAAAATTAGCTGGGGCCTAAAGCCCGAAATAATCAGGACCATATACACCGCTGTGGTGGAGCCGGTCATAATGTATGCAGCCAGTGCTTGGGCACCGGCTACAAACAAAAAAGGTATGCAGAAGCAGCTGGACACAGTCCAGCGAGGTTTTGTGCAGAAAATCATAAAGGCGTACAGGACAACATCGCTGAACTCGGCCCTGTTACTCTCTGGACTGCTTCCTTTGGACCTTAGGATCCGGGAAGCGGCCTCTTTTTATGAAGAGAAAAGAGGATACTCCCGGAGAGTGACAGGAGACCGAGACATCGAAACACCAGTTCCGTACACGGAACTACTACACCCGGCCAGCCAAGTTGGATTACAGTTCCAGTGCGTGGTGAACGATGCAGAGATGGACCAGCAAGAACTCACAATCCCGAAGATTTTCACCGACGGAAGCAAAATCCAGGGCAAAGTCGGTGCAGCACTGAGCCTGTGGGAAAATGGGGTAGAGGTCAAAGCCCAAAAGTTCAAACTGGATCATTTCTGCACCGTTTATCAAGCCGAATTATTGGCTCTGCACGGGGCCTCGGAGTTGGCCTTGAAGCATCCCTCAGCCGTTGTCCAGATCTATTGCGACTCCAGATCAGCCTTAGAAACCGTCACCCGAGGCGACTCTCTCCATCCCTTAGCAGTTAAAACACTAAGAAACATCCAGGCACTGAAACTTTGTGGAAAAACCCTTCAGCTGTTCTGGATAAAGGCACATGCGGGATTGGAGGGGAACGAGAGGGCAGACGTGCTGGCAAAAGAGGCAGCAATAGGCAGCAAAACAAGGCCCCACTACGACCTGTGTCCGGCTTCTTTTGTCAAGCGAAAAATCCGAATGGAGTCGCTTGGCGAATGGAGCACAAGATACGGGTCGGGCGAAACGGCTGCAACCACAAAAATGTTTCTCCCTGATGCAATTACAGCCTACCATATAGTACGGAAAATCGTGCTAAACCCGATCATAGTACAAGTGCTTACAGGGCATGGCGGGTTCTCCGAGTACTTGAATCGCTTCAAGTGCAAGGAGAGCCCGGCATGCCCCTGTGACCCATCTAAAAATGAGAGCGTCCCACACTTACTAACGGAGTGCCCTATATTCGCGTTATATAAATATAAACTCGAATCCGAAATAGAAATGGAAATAAATTTAGAAAACATACCGATAATAATGGGAAATTCAAAATTAAGGGAAAAGTTTTTAATTTACTGTGAGGAAATTGCTAAAAAAGTCATTAAAAATAATAAAGCCTAAGAAAATAGATATACTATTATGTATTATTAGAATACATAAAAAGTATTCGCCGTGACATAGAAGAATTTAAAATAGAAATTGTAACCTTAGTTGTAAAAATTTAGAATTAAAAATGTAAAAGATAAGTAGTTGTTAGAGGTGTATTAAAGATTATAAACGGTGGAAATGTAAAATATTTCGAAATAATATTTAAGATATTAAAATATGTAATTAGATATAAGATGGTTGTATAACCTGAAACAAATATGTAATAGCATTAGAATAATAAATAAGATAGAATAAGAACCATTGTAAAAGATAAATAAAAACATGTGTCTATGTGTTATACCCAAAATAAAAGAAAAAAGAGGAATAGAGTACAGATTAGGAACAAGTAGAAGGGCGTCCTACCCTTAAGATAGAAAGATGAAGGAATGAAAGAAAGATAAAGTATGCAAAATGAAAGTACGAGAGGAATAAAAGCGAGAACTAGTATGAACATATCGATTAATGAGCTTACTAAGGTCTCTGACGACCTATGTCAGAGGAAACACTAGAAAAAAAAAAAAAAAAAAAAAAAAAAAAAAAAAAAAAAAAACCTAACCTAACCGTTTTTTTTTTTTTTTTTTTTTTTTTTTTTTTTTTTTTGCGCTGGGAAAAATGCTTTACGCATGCCCTCCCATCGGGGGATGGGGGGCTATGTGGGACTCCCGGGTCTGACCCGGTATACCCACTAAAAAACCCAGCGGCACTCCCGCTTCGTCCGAATGGCGGGGGACTGGGAAACAGGCGTAGCCTTAACGTCCAGTCCTCCGCCGACGATTGCCCTTCATGGCGGGCCCCTCTCGGGGGCCCGGGAATGACCGACGAAGGTGGTGATGGGTGCAATGCGGGAGACGGCACCCCCGTGCCTGTCGCCCGCCCATCGCCACCATGAGGATAGAGAGGCTGGCGCGAGTCCCACGCGGCGGCCACGTATCCCGGTCCCCTCTCTAAGAGCGAGAGGGGAGGGGAGTCCGTGGAAGACCGCGACACCAGCGCCAGCAGGCCGTCCCGGTCGCCCAGCCAACGGCCAGGGACCGAGTAGAGGTATGCGATGTTCGACCCTATCCATCAGTCGGACATCGCACCCCCCTCCGCAGCCACCGCAGAAACAGCGGTGGTGTAGGCAGCGGCAGCAAACCCGGTCGGCGCCTGCGCTTTGCCCCGCTTAGGGGGAGGATTGCAGGTCCTCCCCTTCATGACGTGCCCTGCCGGGCAGCCACTGGCGGCACACACCGCGCAGTGCGGCGTGGCGGCCTCGCAGGAGGCGGCTTTGTGGCCGTCCTTGCCGCAGCGGCAGCAGGCGTCCGACCTGTCCACTGTGGACGGACACAGGGGCCGGGTGTGTCCGATGCCGAAGCACCGGAAACACCGCAGAGGCTGGTCCTCGAGCGCCCGGACTGCTCCCGAGCTGAGCCCGACTTTGAGCCGTCCCTTGGCAAGGACGGCCTTGGCAGCGGCGATTGGGCACTCGAGGCGCATGGTGCCCATGCCGCCGCGGCCGGGCCTTATGTCCCGGCCTTGGACTGCCGCGACGTCACAGCCCCCTATCGCTGCGACCGCCGCCACCACCTCCTCCTTGGTGACGGAGTCGTCAAGGTCCGCCACCTCTAAGGCCGCCGACTTGACCGGTCGTGCAACCTTGGCCGAATCGGCGATGACCTCCTGCAGCTTGGCTGCAAAGAGGTCCGCATGGGCACTCCCCTCCGCCCCCGGGAACTCGAAAATTCGAGCCCCGGCTTGGGTCCGCCGGCAGGACACACTGCCGATCCCCAGTTGGGTGGGATCGGCATTTGCACGCGCCCGCACCAAAATCGAGGCGTACGTCTCCCCGCGGTCCGCAGCCTCCGCGGTGAGCGTCACCACGACGGCTGCGGTTTTTGGGGGGACTAGCCGAGCCTTTTGCCTCCCTTTCCCCGTCCCCTTTCCCTTGCCGGTCGTCTGCGACTGGCTGGGAGCGGTGGTGGCGGCGGGGACGACGGGGACGGCCGTCGCCGACTTTTTGCCCTTGCCCTTCCCCTTGCGGACCACTTCCGTCCACTCGTTGGACGGGGTCGTTGAGGGGAGGAGAAGGGCGTCGTCCGCGTGGGAGCAGGACGGGCCCGGCTCACGCTGCCTCGCGTCTGCCGCAAGGGCTGGTCGGAGGCGCTTCTCCGGCAGGAGCCGGTCCTCGATTCCTGCTAGGCAGGCTCTTGTGAAGGCCCTCTCCTCCATTATGACCTTGCGGAGGATATCCTCAAGGTTGGAGGCGGGGCCCTCTGCCGCAGGGCTCGACTGGGCCTGTTGTGGCCGGGCCGTGGCTTCAGCCAGTTTCTGATGAAGCTGGCTGACCTCCGACTGCAGGCGATCCACCCTCGCCTGCAGTTGCCGCGTCTCGTCGCTGGAGCTGCGCTGGACCAGCTCCGCAACGACGCCGCGCATGCTCGCGGCCCTACACTTCAGGGCCTTCTGTAAGGTCCCCTTTATGTTGGAGGACTTCGAGGCGACCTCCGCGATCTCCCTCTCGTCCTCCTCCGCCATCTTCTCCAGCTCGGCCAGGGAGTGGTCCGCGTATACGACGCGGGACGCACCGTACCCGGACTTGGCCCGGGCGACGTGCGCCCGCTTCTCCGCGGCAGCGACCCGCTCCTCCAGCTCTTGCTGGAGCTGAGCCCGCCGAGCCAGGTCCAACTGGCGTTGGGCGTCCGCGAGCCCAACGACATGGGTCTCCGCGGCCACCGTCGGCTTTTTAGCCTTCGCCGACCGCGTCGACCCCGAGGCCGAGGAGCCCCCGGACCCACCGCTCCGGTGAGTACGCTTCCGCGAACGAGTGTCGTCCGCGTCCGACACACTAATCAGTGAGTCGTTGTCAGACGACGACTCGTCCGCCCCTCCGAAATAGCTAGCCGCAGACGGCGCGCGGCTAGACTCTGACGCCGAAGCGTCGGGGTGGCCCTGAGAAGGGCCTTTTGGTTGGCCCTGAGAAGGGCCTTTTGGTTGGCCCTGAGAAGGGCCTTTGGTTTGGCCCTGAGAAGGGCCTTTGGGTTGGCCCTGAGAAGGGCCTTTTGGTTTTAAAAACCGCCCGAAGGCGTCCCGCGCAGGATTCGGCATATTCCCGGCAGGTTCGCAGACTCTCACTCCAGTTAAAATTAGCTACGAAAGCACAGTGCACTTTAGCCAACCCAGTCTGCCACTCCGTTACGGTGGTCAGAACTGGGCTGTTTCCAGGGGACGCGACGTGGACGCAAGCACTGTGGGGTGGTCCCCCAACCTAACCTAACCTAACCTTTTTTTTTTTTTTTTTTTTTTTTTTTTTTTTTTTGCGCTGGGAAAAATGCGTTACGCATACCCTCCCATCGGGGGATGGGGGGCTATGTGGGACTCCCGGGTCTGACCCGGTATACCCACTAAAAAACCCAGCGGCACTCCCGCTTCGTCCGAGTGGCGGGGGACTGGGAAACCAGCGTAGCCTTTACGTCCAGTCCTCCGCCGACGATTGTCCTTCAGGGCGGGCCCCTCACGGGGGCCCGGGAGTGACCGACGAAGGTGGTGATGGGTGCAATGCGGGAGACGGCACCCCCGTGCCTGTCGCCCGCCCATCGCCACCATGAGGGGGGAGAGGCTGGCGCCTTCTCCGACCCCTCCTTCGTCTGCGGAGCGGCACAGCGAGAGGGTCATCCTCCCGCGCGCGCTCCGCCTCCTCCTTTTGCGAGATTACGTCCTCGCAAAAGGAGGCCACCGCTGCCCAGGCCTCCTCGCTCCCCAGCATGGCGTTGATCACACCAGGAAGCGAGAGGTCCTGTCCGACCGCCGCGGTCAGACCGCGGCGCAGCTCGGACCAAGCCGGGCACACCTCGAGGGTGTGCTGCGCCGTGTCCTCCGCCGCGCCGCAGTCGTGGCACGCCGGGGTCTCCTCCCTCCCGATCCGGTGCAGGTACGTTCCGAAACATCCATGGCCGGACAACACCTGCACCAGACGGAACGAGAGGAAACCGTGGGACCGCTCGAGCCAGCTCTGCAGGACCGGGCCGAGCGCGTCCAACGTCCGGCGGCCAAAGGCGGCGGTGGCGAGGTCCTCTGTCCAGTGAAGGACGATTGCGTCCCTCGCCTCCCGCCGCACGGCCTCCCGCTCTTCGGCGACGGGGCGCTCCCCGAGCGCCCTTCGTTGCGCGGTCCACTCGTACACTCTGGCGAGCACCCAAGCCTCCAGCTCCCAAGGAGGGGTGCCGGCCAGAGCGCACGCCGCCGAAAAGCCCACCGAGCGGTAGGCCCTCGCCACCCGCAGTGCAATGGCCCTTTGGGGCTTGCGGATGGCGGTCGCATTCTCCCTCCTATGGAGGGAGTCCGCCCAGATAGGGGCCCCGTATAGGACCATGCTTCTGAGGACGCCGGCATAGAGGCGCCGGCATCCCACCTTGGGCCCCCCCAGGTTCGGGAGCAGCCGCGAGAGGGCGTCCGCGGCTTTCAGGAGGCGCGTCGACAGCCCGCTGAAATGCGGGCCGAAGCGCCACCTCTCGTCCAGCACCAGGCCCAGATACTTCATCTGGGGCTGGACCTCTATCCGGACGCCCTCTACGACGATGTGGGCGTCGGGAGGGCAGCGCTGCCGAGGCCCGTGAAAGAATACGGCCTCGGTCTTGTGCAGCGCCACCTTCAATCCCAGGAGGCGGATCCTTTCTGCAACCAGGGATCCGCCAGCCGAGGCCAGACAGGCCGCGTCTCCAAAGTTCCTCCCCCGAGCAGTGAGGAGAGTGTCATCCGCGTAGCAGATGACACTCGTGCCCTGGAGGAGGACTCCGCGTAGGAGCCAGTCGAACCCGATGTTCCACAGGGAGGGCCCCAGCACTGACCCCTGCGGAACACCGGATTCTGCTCCGTACCGCCTCACCGTGCCCGTCCGGTCCGCGAGGAGGACCTCTCGGCCCTCCAAGTAGCTGGCCAGCAGATCCCGCAGGTATTGGGGCACTCCGTGATACCGGAGCGCCTCCAATATCGTCGAGTGGGGGACGGAGTTGAAGGCGTTTGCAATGTCGAACGACACTGCCAGCACTCCGTCCCCCGCCTCCACCGCCTCCTTCACCTGGCCCTTGAGCAGGGCCAGCGCGTCGATTGTCGAACGCCCTTGTCGGAAGCCGAATTGGGCGTCCGACAGGTCCGGCCCTACCCCCCGCAAAAGGCCATGAAGCCGGGACGCGATGATCCCCTCGAACAGTTTACCGACCTCATCGAGCAAGACGATGGGCCGGTATGCCGACGGGGAGTCCACCGGACGTCCCTCCTTTCGGAGGAGGCAGAGCTGCCCCTCCTTCCACAGTTTCGGGAACCTCCCAGCCGTAAAGCACGCGCTGAAGAGGTCCCGAAACCTGTCCTCCATTTGGGAGGCGGCGATCGCCACCACCCGTGCGGGGACGCCGTCTGGCCCGGGGGCCGTCTTCTTCGCGCGGAGGGTGAGAACCCCGGCGCGGAGCTCCTCCACCGTCACCGGGGGGACCTGCTCGTCCGGCGGAGCCGCCCCTTGCGGGGGATCCATCGCTGGTGGGGTGAAGTCGGTCCTGCGCGGAAACAGGGACCGGACCACCCCGTCCAGCAACGCCGGCTCGAGGGTCTCCGTCAGTGGGGGACCATAGGGGCGTAGCTGGTTCCGCGCCGCCTTGTATGGTCTCCCATAAGGATCCCTGTCGAGACCCTCCAGCATCTCGGCCCTCGCCGAGTCTTCCGCAGCGCCCATTGCAGACTTGAGGACCGTCCTCGCCTCCTGGTAAGAGGCGTATAGGCGGTCCTCCCCTGCCCGGTCTCGGTTCTGGGCGCTGCGCCGTCGGCTCCGCGCGTAGGCCCTTCTGGCCGCCACGCAGGCGGCCCGGAGAACCGCCAGCTCCTGCGTCCACCAATAGACGGCGCGACGGGGAGGCGGACGGCGAGACCGAGGCATGCTGGAGTTGCACACCACGGTCAGGGACCCCCTGAGCTGGACCGCTGCGGCGTCCACGTCCAGGGCCTCGACAGGGGAGGGCGACAGCCAGTCCTGGAGAAAGGCCGCCTCCTCGGCTGCCTCCCGGTCCAGGCGGGTGAGTGCCCACCGTGGGAAGGGAGATTGCCCGGCGCGGGCCCTCCCCCCCCCCTGCTGGGTGGAGATGTCGAACCGCACATACCGGTGGTCCGACAGGGTCTCCACCATCTCTACCCGCCAGTTGACGACGCGGGCGGCTAGCGCGGGGGTGGCAAACGAGACGTCCACCACCGATCCGCCCTGTTGCCGCACGCACGTGTGGACCGCCCCCCTGTTGAGGAGGGACACACCGCATGAGGCCGCCCAAAACTCGACGGCGCGTCCCCGGACGTTGCAACCGGTGGCCGGGTTGCCCCAGGCTGCCGACTTGGCGTTCAGGTCGCCCAACACCACGACCTGGCGCGGTGCCGCCCTCCCTACGACTGCGGTGAGGATCTCGAGGAAGTCCTCAAAGTCGGAGAGAGAGCGGTTCGGGGAGAAGTAGACCCCTGCCAGGGCCATGTCTCCCCACGCGGCGGCCACGTATCCCGGTCCCCTCTCTAAGAGCGAGAGGGGAGGGGAGTCCGTGGAAGACCGCGACACCAACGCCACCAGGCCATCCCGGTCGCCCAGCCAACGGCCAGGGACCGAGTAAGGCTCGGCGACCACCGCCAAGTCCACCAACCACTCAGCCATGGTCTGCATCAGCAGATCCTGGGCTGCCCTGCAGTGGTTGGCGTTCGCCTGGAGTATGCGATGTTCGACCCTATCCATCAGTCGGACATCGCACCCCCCTCCTCCGCAGCCACCGCAGAAGCAGCGGTGTTATTTGCAGGCCCGGTCGGCGCCTGCGCTTTGCCCCGCACAAGGGGAGGACTGCAGTTCCTCCCCTTCATTACGTGGTCCGCCGGGCAGCCACTGGCGGCACACACCGCGCAGTGCGGCGTGGCGGCCTCGCAGGAGGCGGCTTTGTGGCCCTCCTTGCCGCAGCGGTAGCAGGCGTCCGACCTGTCCACCGTGGACGGACACAGGGGCCGGGTGTGTCCGATGCCGAAGCACCGGAAACACCGCAGAGGCTGCTCCTCGAGCGCCCGGACCGCTCCCGAGCTAAACCCGACGGTGAGCCGTCCCTTTGCAAGGACGGCCTTGGCTGCGGCGATTGGGCACTCGAGGCGCATGGTGCCCATGCCGCCGCGGCCGGGCCTTATGTCCCGGCCTTGGACTGCCGCGACGCCACAGCCCCCTACCGCTGCGACCGCAGCCACTACCTCCTCCTTGGTGACGGAATCGTCCAGATCCGTCACCTGTATGGCCGCCAACTTGACCGGCCGTGCCACCTTGGCCGAGTCGGCGATGACCTCCTGCAGCTTGGCCGCAAAGAGGTCCGCGTGGGCACTCCCCTCTGCCCCCGGGAACTCGAATATTCGAGCCCCGGCCTGGGTCCGCCGGCAGGACACACTGCCGATCCCCAGCTGGGTGGGATCGGCATTCGCACGCGCCCGCACCAAAACGGACGCGTATGTCTCCCCTCGGTCCGCAGCCTCCGCGGTGAGCGTCACCACGACGGCTGCGGTTTTTGGGGGGACCAGCTGCACCCTTCGCCTCCCTTTCCCCGTCCGCTTTCCCTTGCCGGTCGTCTGCGACTTGCTGGGAGCGGTGGTGGCGGCGGGGACGACGGGGACGGCCGTCGCCGACTTTTTGCCCTTGCCCTTCCCCTTGCGGACCACTTCCGTCCACTCGTTGGACGGGGTCGTTGAGGGGAGGAGAAGGGCGTCGTCCGCGTGGGAGCAGGACGGGCCCGGCTCGCGCTGCCTCGCGTCTGCCGCAAGGGGCGGTCGGAGGCGCTTCTCCGGCAGGAGCCGGTCCTCGATGCCCGCCAAGCAGGCTCGTGTGAAGGCCCTCTCCTCCATTACGACCTTGCGGATGATATCCTCAAGGTTGGAGGAGGGGCCCTCTGCCGCAGGGCTCGACTTGGCCTGTTGTGGCCGGGCCGTGGCTTCAGCCAGCTTCTGATGAAGCTGGCTGACCTCCGACTGCAGGCGATCTACCTTCGCCTGCAGTTGCCGCGTCTCGTCCGTGGAGCTGCGCTGGACCAGCTCCGCAACGACGCCGCGCATGCTCGCGGCCCTGCACTTCAGGGCCTTTTGTAAGGTCCCCTTTATGTTGGAGGACTTCGAGGCGACCTCCGCGATCTCCCTCTCGTCCTCCTCCGCCATCCTCTCCAGCTCGGCCAGGGAGTGGTCCGCGTATACGACGCGGGACGCACCGTACCCGGACTTGGCCCGGGCGACGTGCGCCCGCTTCTCCGCGGCAGCGACCCGCTCCTCCAGCTCTTGCTGGAGCTGAGCCCGCCGAGCCAGATCCAACTGGCGTTGGGCGTTCTCGAGCCCAACGACATGGGTCTCCGCGGCAGCCGTCGGCTTTTTAGCTTTCGGCGACCGCGTCGACCCCGAGGCCGAGGAGCCCTCGGACCCACCGCTCCGGTGGACTCTCTTCCGCGAACGAGAGTCGTCCGCGTCCGACACACTGATCAGTGAGTCGTTGTCGGACGACGACTCGTCCGCCCCTCCAAAGAAGCTAGCCGCAGACGGCGCGCGGCTAGTTTCTGACGCCGAAGCGTCGGGTTGGCCCTGAGAAGGGCCTTTGGGTTGGCCCTGAGAAGGGCCTTTTGGTTGGCCCTGAGAAGGGCCTTTGGGTTGGCCCTGAGAAGGGCCTTTTTGTTTTAAAAACCGCCCGGAGGCGTCCCGCGCAGGGGTCGGCATGTTCCCGGCAGGTTCGCAGACACAAAGCAGTTAAAATAAAATAAAATCTACGAAGGCACAGTGCACTTTGGCCAACCCAGTCTGCCACTCCGTTACGGTGGTCAGAACTGGGCTGTTTCCAGGGGATGCGACGTGGACGCAAGCACTGTGGGGTGGTCCCCCAACCTAACCTAACCTTTTTTTTTTTTTTTTTTTTTTTGCGCTGGGAAAAATGCGTTACGCATACCCTCCCATCGGGGGATGGGGGGCTATGTGGGACTCCCGGGTCTGACCCGGTATACCCACTAAAAAACCCAGCGGCACTCCCGCTTCGTCCGAGTGGCGGGGGACTGGGAAACCAGCGTAGCCTTTACGTCCAGTCCTCCGCCGACGATTGTCCTTCAGGGCGGGCCCCTCACGGGGGCCCGGGAGTGACCGACGAAGGTGGTGATGGGTGCAATGCGGGAGACGGCACCCCCGTGCCTGTCGCCCGCCCATCGCCACCATGAGGGGGGAGAGGCTGGCGCCTTCTCCGACCCCTCCTTCGTCTGCGGAGCGGCACAGCGAGAGGGTCATCCTCCCGCGCGCGCTCCGCCTCCTCCTTTTGCGAGATTACGTCCTCGCAAAAGGAGGCAACCGCTGCCCAGGCCTCCTCGCTCCCCAGCATGGCGTTGACCACACCGGGAAGCGAGAGGTCCTGTCCGACCGCCGCGGTCAGACCGCGGCGCAGCTCGCACCAAGCCGGGCACACCTCGAGGGTGTGCTGCGCCGTGTCCTCCGCCGCGCCGCAGTCGTGGCACGCCGGGGTCTCCTCCCTCCCGATCCGGTGCAGGTACGTTCCGAAACAGCCGTGGCCGGACAACACCTGCACCAGACGGAACGAGAGGAAACCGTGGGACCGCTCGAGCCAGCTCTGCAGGACCGGGCCGAGCGCGTCCAACGTCCGGCGGCCAAAGGTGGCGGTGGCGAGGTCCTCTGTCCAGTGAAGGACGATTGCGTCCCTCGCCTCCCGCCGCACGGCCTCCCGCTCCTCGGCGACGGGGCGCTCCCCGAGCGCCCTTCGGTGCGCGGTCCACTCGTACACTCTGGCGAGCACCCAAGCCTCCAGCTCCCAAGGAGGGGTGCCGGCCAGAGCGCACGCCGCCGAGAAGCCCACCGAGCGGTAGGCCCTCGCCACCCGCAGTGCAATGGCCCTTTGGGGCTTGCGGATGGCGGTCGCATTCTCCCTCCTGTGCAGGGAGTCCGCCCAGATAGGGGCCCCGTATAGGGCCATGCTTCTGAGGACGCCGGCATACAGGCGCCGGCATCCCACCTTGGGCCCCCCCAGGTTCGGGAGCAGCCGCGAGAGGGCGTCCGCGGCTTTCAGGAGGCGCGTCGACAGCCCGCTGAAATGCGGGCCGACGCGCCACCTCTCGTCCAGCACCAGGCCCAGATACTTCATCTGGGGCTGGACCTCTATCCGGACGCCCTCTACGACGATGTGGGCGTCGGGAGGGCAGCGCTGCCGAGGCCCGTGAAAGAATACGGCCTCGGTCTTGTGCAGCGCCACCTTCAATCCCAGGAGGCGGATCCTTTCTGCAACCAGGGATCCGCCAGCCGAGGCCAGACAGGCCGCGTCTCCAAAGTTCCTCCCCCGAGCAGTGAGGAGAGTGTCATCCGCGTAGCAGATGACACTCGTGCCCTGGAGGAGGACTCCGCGTAGGAGCCAGTCGAACCCGATGTTCCACAGGGAGGGCCCCAGCACTGACCCCTGCGGAACACCGGATTCTGCTCCGTACCGCCTCACCGTGCCCGTCCGGTCCGCGAGGAGGACCTCTCGGCCCTCCAAGTAGCTGGCCAGCAGATCCCGCAGGTATTGGGGCACTCCGTGATACCGGAGCGCCTCCAATATCGTCGAGTGGGGGACGGAGTTGAAGGCGTTTGCAATGTCGAACGACACTGCCAGCACTCCGTCCCCCGCCTCCACCGCCTCCTTCACCTGGCCCTTGAGCAGGGCCAGCGCGTCGATTGTCGAACGCCCTTGTCGGAAGCCGAATTGGGCGTCCGACAGGTCCGGCCCTACCCCCCGCAAAAGGCCATGAAGCCGGGACGCGATGATCCCCTCGAACAGTTTACCGACCTCATCGAGCAAGACGATGGGCCGGTATGCCGACGGGGAGTCCACCGGACGTCCCTCCTTTCGGAGGAGGCAGAGCTGCCCCTCCTTCCACAGTTTCGGGAACCTCCCAGCCGTAAAGCACGCGCTGAAGAGGTCCCGAAACCTGTCCTCCATTTGGGAGGCGGCGATCGCCACCACCCGTGCGGGGACGCCGTCTGGCCCGGGGGCCGTCTTCTTCGCGCGGAGGGTGAGAACCCCGGCGCGGAGCTCCTCCACCGTCACCGGGGGGACCTGCTCGTCCGGCGGAGCCGCCCCTTGCGGGGGATCCATCGCTGGTGGGGTGAAGTCGGTCCTGCGCGGAAACAGGGACCGGACCACCCCGTCCAGCAACGCCGGCTCGAGGGTCTCCGTCAGTGGGGGACCATAGGGGCGTAGCTGGTTCCGCGCCGCCTTGTATGGTCTCCCATAAGGATCCCTGTCGAGACCCTCCAGCATCTCGGCCCTCGCCGAGTCTTCCGCAGCGCCCATTGCAGACTTGAGGACCGTCCTCGCCTCCTGGTAAGAGGCGTATAGGCGGTCCTCCCCTGCCCGGTCTCGGTTCTGGGCGCTGCGCCGTCGGCTCCGCGCGTAGGCCCTTCTGGCCGCCACGCAGGCGGCCCGGAGAACCGCCAGCTCCTGCGTCCACCAATAGACGGCGCGACGGGGAGGCGGACGGCGAGACCGAGGCATGCTGGAGTTGCACACCACGGTCAGGGACCCCCTGAGCTGGACCGCTGCGGCGTCCACGTCCAGGGCCTCGACAGGGGAGGGCGACAGCCAGTCCTGGAGAAAGGCCGCCTCCTCGGCTGCCTCCCGGTCCAGGCGGGTGAGTGCCCACCGTGGGAAGGGAGATTGCCCGGCGCGGGCCCTCCCCCCCCCCTGCTGGGTGGAGATGTCGAACCGCACATACCGGTGGTCCGACAGGGTCTCCACCATCTCTACCCGCCAGTTGACGACGCGGGCGGCTAGCGCGGGGGTGGCAAACGAGACGTCCACCACCGATCCGCCCTGTTGCCGCACGCACGTGTGGACCGCCCCCCTGTTGAGGAGGGACACACCGCATGAGGCCGCCCAAAACTCGACGGCGCGTCCCCGGACGTTGCAACCGGTGGCCGGGTTGCCCCAGGCTGCCGACTTGGCGTTCAGGTCGCCCAACACCACGACCTGGCGCGGTGCCGCCCTCCCTACGACTGCGGTGAGGATCTCGAGGAAGTCCTCAAAGTCGGAGAGAGAGCGGTTCGGGGAGAAGTAGACCCCTGCCAGGGCCATGTCTCCCCACGCGGCGGCCACGTATCCCGGTCCCCTCTCTAAGAGCGAGAGGGGAGGGGAGTCCGTGGAAGACCGCGACACCAACGCCAGCAGGCCGTCCCGGTCGCCCAGCCAACGGCCAGGGATCAAGTAAGGGTATGCGATGTTCGACCCTATCCATCAGTCGGACATCGCACCCCCCTCCGCAGCCACCGCAGAAATAGCGGTGGTGTAGGCAGCGGCAGCAAACCCGGTCGGCGCCTGCGCTTTGCCCCGCACAAGGGGAGGACTGCAGTTCCTCCCCTTCATTACGTGGCCTGCCGGGCAGCCACTGGCGGCACACACCGCGCAGTGCGGCGTGGCGGCCTCGCAGGAGGCGGCTTTGTGGCCCTCCTTGCCGCAGCGGTAGCAGGCGTCCGACCTGTCCACCGTGGACGGACACAGGGGCCGGGTGTGTCCGATGCCGAAGCACCGGAAACACCGCAGAGGCTGCTCCTCGAGCGCCCGGACCGCTCCCGAGCTAAACCCGACGGTGAGCCGTCCCTTTGCAAGGACGGCCTTGGCTGAGGCGATTGGGCACTCGAGGCGCATGGTGCCCATGCCGCCGCGGCCGGGCCTTATGTCCCGGCCTTGGACTGAAGCGACGCCACAGCCCCCTACCGCTGCGACCGCAGCCACTACCTCCTCCTTGGTGACGGAATCGTCCAGATCCGTCACCTGTATGGCCGCCAACTTGACCGGCCGTGCCACCTTGGCCGAGTCGGCGATGACCTCCTGCAGCTTGGCTGCAAAGAGGTCCGCATGGGCACTCCCCTCCGCCCCCGGGAACTCGAATATTCGAGCCCCGGCCTGGGTCCTCCGGCAGGACACACTGCCGATCCCCAGCTGGGTGGGATCGGCATTCGCACGCGCCCGCACCAAAACGGACGCGTACGTCTCCCCTCGGTCCGCAGCCTCCGCGGTGAGCGTCATCACGACGGCTGCGGTTTTTGGGGAGACCAGCTGCACCCTTCGCCTTCCTTTCCCTTTCCCCGTCCGCTTTCCCTTGCCGGTCGTCTGCGACTTGCTGGGAGCGGTGGTGGCGGCGGGGACGGCGGGGACGGCCGTCGCCGACTTTTTGCCCTTGCCCTTCCCCTTGCGGACCACTTCCGTCCACTCGTTGGACGGGGTCGTTGAGGGGAGGAGAAGGGCGTCGTCCGCGTGGGAGCAGGACGGGCCCGGCTCGCGCTGCCTCGCGTCTGCCGCAAGGGCCGGTCGGAGGCGCTTCTCCGGCAGGAGCCGGTCCTCGATGCCCGCCAAGCAGGCTCTTGTGAAGGCCCTCTCCTCCATTACGACCTTGCGGATGATATCCTCAAGGTTGGAGGAGGGGCCCTCTGCCGCAGGGCTCGACTTGGCCTGTTGTGGCCGGGCCGTGGCTTCAGCCAGCTTCTGATGAAGCTGGCTGACCTCCGACTGCAGGCGATCCACCTTCGCCTGCAGTTGCCGCGTTTCGTCGGTGGAGCTGCGCTGGACCAGCTCCGCAACGACGCCGCGCATGCTCGCGGCCCTACATTTCAGGGCCTTTTGTAGGGTCCCCTTTATGTTGGAGGACTTCGAGGCGACCTCCGCGATCTCCCTCTCGTCCTCCTCCGCCATCCTCTCCAGCTCGGCCAGGGAGTGGTCCGCGTATACGACGCGGGACGCACCGTACCCGGACTTGGCCCGGGCGACGTGCGCCCGCTTCTCCGCGGCAGCGACCCGCTCCTCCAGCTCCTGCTGGAGCTGAGCCCGCCGAGCCAGATCCAACTGGCGTTGGGCGTTCTCGAGCCCAACGACATGGGTCTCCGCGGCAGCCGTCGGCTTTTTAGCCTTCGGCGACCGCGTCGACCCCGAGGCCGAGGAGCCCTCGGACCCACCGCTCCGGTGGACTCTCTTCCGCGAACGAGAGTCGTCCGCGTCCGACACACTGATCAGTGAGTCGTTGTCGGACGACGACTCGTCCGCCCCTCCAAAGAAGCTAGCCGCAGACGGCGCGCGGCTAGTTTCTGACGCCGAAGCGTCGGGTTGGCCCTGAGAAGGGCCTTTGGGTTGGCCCTGAGAAGGGCCTTTTGGTTGGCCCTGAGAAGGGCCTTTGGGTTGGCCCTGAGAAGGGCCTTTTTGTTTTAAAAACCGCCCGGAGGCGTCCCGCGCAGGGGTCGGCATGTTCCCGGCAGGTTCGCAGACACAAAGCAGTTAAAATAAAATAAAATCTACGAAGGCACAGTGCACTTTGGCCAACCCAGTCTGCCACTCCGTTACGGTGGTCAGAACTGGGCTGTTTCCAGGGGACGCGACGTGGACGCAAGCACTGTGGGGTGGTCCCCCTCCCCCAACCTAACCTAACCTAACCCAACCTAACCTAACCCAGTACCCCCCCAACCTCCGTGGCAGTTGGATCGTTTTTAAAGTCGCTCCGCGCTTAAAAATCCTAAAAAATTGGTTTTTCTGCTCCAATTTCAAAGAGCAAAGTGTCGTTGGATGCGGAAACTTGCGCCGCATAAAGTGCCGAGGTCAAATAGTGCCGTGTTACAGTGCCCTGAAAGTGAATTGTGAAAAATACCTCTTTTAGAGGTTAAGTGAAGTTCATCAAAACTGGAAACGCGAACGCTGCCGGAACGAGATCGGCGACCCCCTTCTTTTTCATCGGTTTACTATGAGCATCGTGGTTCCCGATCATCTGGACCAATCAAAATTACCCTGACACCGCGAATCTGCGAGTTATTCAGGATTTTCACAAAACCACGTGCTCTGAAAAAGTCGAAGGAGTGGAGTCAGCGGCACGAATTTTGGCACCAACCTGGACCTTCATGAAACAAGGCGAGTGCAAGTTAAAATTGAATTTTAAGTCACAAGGAAAACATTTTATAACATTATAAATCTTCAAAATTTAAACCAGTATAGCTCTGAACAGAGGAAACTTTTCAAGAATCTTCAACTGCAGCCCGGTGCGCGCTCATTAGCTTATTAGAGACTCTAAGTTTTAGATTTTTAGATTAAATAGTTTTTGAATAATAAGGAGTTTTATAAGAAAATCAACTTTTCAAAAATTTTTGACTTGGTTTTTGGTTTTTCAAAGATTTGTTTATTGGACTTTGTAGCGCTCTATTTTAAGTATTTTACATAAATTTTTCAGAATTTTTTTAACGGACGGTTCGAGAGTTATTGATTTTTAACTGTTTTTTGGCTTTAATTCAAAATTAAATAGAAAATATTACTTTTTGACATTAGGATAAGGCCCAATATACTTATTGTGACCCATTTAAGTCCAAAGACGGGCTGTATATCTTTTAAATTGGCTATTTTGCTTTACGCATACCCTCCCATCGGGGGATGGGGGGCTATGTGGGACTCCCGGGTCTGACCCGGTATACCCACTAAAAAACCCAGCGGCACTCCCGCTTCGTCCGAGTGGCGGGGGACTGGGAAACCAGCGTAGCCTTAACGTCCAGTCCTCCGCCGACGATTGTCCTTCAGGGCGGGCCCCTCACGGGGGCCCGGGAGTGACCGACGAAGGTGGTGATGGGTGCAATGCGGGAGACGGCACCCCCGTGCCTGTCGCCCGCCCATCGCCACCATGAGGGGGGAGAGGCTGGCGCCTTCTCCGACCCCTTCTTCGTCTGCGGAGCGGCACAGCGAGAGGGTCGTCCTCCCGCGCGCGCTCCGCCTCCTCCTTTTGCGAGATTACGTCCTCGCAAAAGGAGGCAACCGCTGCCCAGGCCTCCTCGCTCCCCAGCATGGCGTTGACCACACCGGGAAGCGAGAGGTCCTGTCCGACCGCCGCGGTCAGACCGCGGCGCAGCTCGCACCAAGCCGGGCACACCTCGAGGGTGTGCTGCGCCGTGTCCTCCGCCGCGCCGCAGTCGTGGCACGCCGGGGTCTCCTCCCTCCCGATCCGGTGCAGGTACGTTCCGAAACAGCCGTGGCCGGACAACACCTGCACCAGACGGAACGAGAGGAAACCGTGGGACCGCTCGAGCCAGCTCTGCAGGACCGGGCCGAGCGCGTCCAACGTCCGGCGGCCAAAGGTGGCGGTGGCGAGGTCCTCTGTCCAGTGAAGGACGATTGCGTCCCTCGCCTCCCGCCGCACGGCCTCCCGCTCCTCGGCGACGGGGCGCTCCCCGAGCGCCCTTCGGTGCGCGGTCCACTCATACACTCTGGCGAGCACCCAAGCCTCCAGCTCCCAAGGAGGGGTGCCGGCCAGAGCGCACGCCGCCGAGAAGCCCACCGAGCGGTAGGCCCTCGCCACCCGCAGTGCAATGGCCCTTTGGGGCTTGCGGATGGCGGTCGCATTCTCCCTCCTGTGGAGGGAGTCCGCCCAGATAGGGGCCCCGTATAGGGCCATGCTCCTAAGGACGCCGGCATACAGGCGCCGGCACCCCACCTTGGGCCCCCCCAGGTTCGGGAGCAGCCGCGAGAGGGCGTCCGCGGCTTTCAGGAGGCGCGTCGACAGCCCGCTGAAGTGCGGGCTGAAGCGCCACCTCTCGTCCAGCACCAGGCCCAGATACTTCATCTGGGGCTGGACCCCTATCCGGACGCCCTCTACGACGATGTGGGCGTCGGGAGGGCAGCGCTGCCGAGGCCCGTGAAAGAATACGGCCTCGGTCTTGTGCAGCGCCACCTTCAAAACCTAACCTAACCTAACCTAACCTTTTTTTTTTTTTTTTTTTTTTTTTTGCGCTGGGAAAAAATGCATTACGCATACCCTCCCATCGGGGGATGGGGGGCTATGTGGGACTCCCCGGTCTGACCGGTATACCCACTAAAACAACCCAGCGGCACTCCCGCTTCGTCCGAATGGCGGGGGACTGGGAAACAGGCGTAGCCTTAACGTCCAGTCCTCCGCCGACGATTGCCCTTCATGGCGGGCCCCTCTCGGGGGCCCGGGAATGACCGACGAAGGTGGTGATGGGTGCAATGTCGCCCGCCCATCGCCACCATGAGGATAGAGAGGCTGGCGCGAGTCGGAGAGAGAGTGGTCTCCCCACGCGGCGGCCACGTATCCCGGTCCCCTCTCTAAGAGCGAGAGGGGAGGGGAGTCCGTGGAAGACCGCGACACCAACGCCAGCAGGCCGTCCCGGTCGCCCAGCCAACGGCCAGGGACCGAGTAGAGGTATGCGATGTTCGACCCTATCCATCAGTCGGACATCGCACCCCCCTCCGCAGCCACCGCAGAAACAGCGGTGGTGTAGGCAGCGGCAGCAAACCCGGTCGGCGCCTGCGCTTTGCCCCGCTTAGGGGGAGGATTGCAGGTCCTCCCCTTCATGACGTGCCCTGCCGGGCAGCCACTGGCGGCACACACCGCGCAGTGCGGCGTGGCGGCCTCGCAGGAGGCGGCTTTGTGGCCGTCCTTGCCGCAGCGGTAGCAGGCGTCTGACCTGTCCACTGTGGACGGACACAGGGGCCGGGTGTGTCCGATGCCGAAGCACCGGAAACACCGCAGAGGCTGGTCCTCGAGCGCCCGGACCGCTCCCGAGCTGAGCCCGACTGTGAGCCGTCCCTTGGCAAGGACGGCCTTGGCAACGGCGATTGGGCACTCGAGGCGCATGGTGCCCATGCCGCCGCGGCCGGGCCTTATGTCCCGGCCTTGGACTGCCGCGACGCCACAGCCCCCCATCGCTGCGACCGCCGCCACCACCTCCTCCTTGGTGACGGAGTCGTCAAGGTCCGCCACCTCTAAGGCCGCCGACTTGACCGGCCGTGCCACCTTGGCTGAATCTGCGATGACCTCCTGCAGCTTGGCTGCAAAGAGGTCCGCATGGGCACTCCCCTCTGCCCCCGGGAACTCGAAGATTCGAGCCCCGGCTTGGGTCCGCCGGCAGGACACACTGCCGATCCCCAGTTGGGTGGGATCGGCATTTGCACGCGCCCGCACCAAAATCGAGGCGTACGTCTCCCCGCGGTCCGCAGCCTCCGCGGTGAGCGTCACCACGACGGCTGCGGTTTTTGGGGGGACTAGCCGAGCCTTTTGCCTCCCTTTCCCCGTCCCCTTTCCCTTGCCGGTCGTCTGCGACTGGCTGGGAGCGGTGGTGGCGGCGGGGACGACGGGGACGGCCGTCGCCGACTTTTTGCCCTTGCCCTTCCCCTTGCGGACCACTTCCGTCCACTCGTTGGACGGGGTCGTTGAGGGGAGGAGAAGGGCGTCGTCCGCGTGGGAGCAGGACTGGCCCGGCTCACGCTGCCTCGCGTCTGCCGCAAGGGCTGGTCGGAGGCGCTTCTCCGGCAGGAGCCGGTCCTCGATTCCTGCTAGGCAGGCTCTTGTGAAGGCCCTCTCCTCCATTATGACCTTGCGGAGGATATCCTCAAGGTTGGAGGCGGGGCCCTCTGCCGCAGGGCTCGACTGGGCCTGTTGTGGCCGGGCCGTGGCTTCAGCCAGTTTCTGATGAAGCTGGCTGACCTCCGACTGCAGGCGATCCACCCTCGCCTGCAGTTGCCGCGTCTCGTCGCTGGAGCTGCGCTGGACCAGCTCCGCAACGACGCCGCGCATGCTCGCGGCCCTACACTTCAGGGCCTTCTGTAAGGTCCCCTTTATGTTGGAGGACTTCGAGGCGACCTCCGCGATCTCCCTCTCGTCCTCCTCCGCCATCTTCTCCAGCTCAGCCAGGGAGTGGTCCGCGTATACGACGCGGGACGCACCGTACCCGGACTTGGCCCGGGCGACGTGCGCCCGCTTCTCCGCGGCAGCGACCCGCTCCTCCAGCTCTTGCTGGAGCTGAGCCCGCCGAGCCAGGTCCAACTGGCGTTGGGCATCCGCGAGCCCAACGACATGGGTCCCGCAGGTATTGGGGCACTCCGTAATACCGGAGCGCCTCCAATATCGTCGAGTGGGGGACGGAGTTGAAGGCGTTTGCAATGTCGAACGACACTGCCAGCACTCCGTCCCCCGCCTCCACCGCCTCCTTCACCTGGCCCTTGAGTAGGGCCAGCGCGTCGATCGTCGAACGCCCTCGACGGAAGCCGAATTGGGCGTCCGACAGGTCCGGCCCTGCCCCCCGCAAAAGGCCATCAAGCCGGGACGCGATGATCCCCTCGAACAGTTTACCGACCTCATCGAGCAAGACGATGGGCCGGTATGCCGATGGGGAGTCCACCGGGCGTCCCTCCTTTCGGAGGAGGCAGAGCTGCCCCTCCTTCCACAGTTTCGGGAACCTCCCAGCCGTAAAGCACGCGCTGAAGAGGTCCCGAAACCTGTCCTCCATTTGGGAGGCGGCGATCGCCACCACCCGTGCGGGGACGCTGTCTGGCCCGGGGGCCGTCTTCTTCGCGCGGAGGGTGAGAACCCCCGCGCGGAGCTCCGCCACCGTCACCGGGGGGACCTGCTCGTCCGGCGGAACCGCCCCTTGCGGGGGATCCATCGCTGGTGGGGTGAAGTCGGTCCTGCGCGGAAACAGGGACCGGACCACCCCGTCCAGCAACGCTGGCTCGAGGGTCTCCGTCAGTGGGGGACCATAGGGGTGTAGCTGGTTCCGCGCCGCCTTGTATGGTCTCCCATAAGGATCCCTGTCGAGACCCTCCAGCATCTCGGCCCTCGCCGAGTCTTCCGCAGCGCCCATTGCAGACTTGAGGACCAGCCTCGCCTCCTGGTAAGAGGCGTATAGGCGGTCCTCCTCTGCCCGGTCTCGGTTCTGGGCGCTGCGCCGTCGGCTCCGCGCGTAGGCCCTTCTGGCCGCCACGCAGGCGGCCCGGAGAACCGCCAGCTCCTGCGTCCACCAATAGACGGCGCGACGGGGAGGCGGACGGCGAGACCGAGGCATGCTGGAGTTGCACACCACGGTCAGGGACCCCCTGAGCTGGACCGCTGCGGCGTCCACGTCCAGGGCCTCGACAGGGGAGGGCGACAGCCAGTCCTGGAGAAAGGCCGCCTCCTCGGCTGCCTCCCGGTCCAGGCGGGTGAGTGCCCACCGTGGGAAGGGAGATTGCCCGGCGCGGGCCCTCCCCCCCCCCTGCTGGGTGGAGATGTCGAACCGCACATACCGGTGGTCCGACAGGGTCTCCACCATCTCTACCCGCCAGTTGACGACGCGGGCGGCTAGCGCGGGGGTGGCAAACGAGACGTCCACCACCGATCCGCCCTGTTGCCGCACACACGTGTGGACCGCCCCCCTGTTGAGGAGGGACACACCGCATGAGGAGGTTAGGTTCCCCCCCGGTGGGTTCCCGCATTGTCGAGGCGGGGGGGCTCAGTAGCCGTGGCTTGGACCCCCACGGTGAAGCGAAGAGGAACCCGAGGAGGGGCCGCTCGTCAGGGCTTTTGCCATGAGCATTTCTCCACGTTAAAAAAAAAAAAAAAAGGCTGCCGACTTGGCGTTCAGGTCGCCCAACACCACGACCTGGCGCGGTGCCGCCCTCCCTACGACTGCGGTGAGGATCTCGAGGAAATCCTCAAAGTTGGAGAGAGAGCGGTTCGGGGAGAAGTAGACCCCTACCAGGGCCATGTCTCCCCACGCGGCGGCCACGTATCCCGGTCCCCTCTCTAAGAGCGAGAGGGGAGGGGAGTCCGTGGAAGACCGCGACACCAACGCCACCAGGCCATCCCGGTCGCCCAGCCAACGGCCAGGGACCGAGTAAGGCTCGGCGACCACCGCCAAGTCCACCAACCACTCAGCCATGGTCTGCATCAGCAGATCCTGGGCTGCCCTGCAGTGGTTGGCGTTCGCCTGGAGTATGCGATGTTCGACCCTATCCATCAGTCGGACAACAAAAAAAAACCTAACCTGTCGGACAACAAAAAAAAACCTAACCTGCTCACAACGGGAATGCACCGTACGATCCTTCCACAACCCCGAGTGGTGCCGGCCCGCCATTGCGGGTTTCCTTAGGGGGGGGATTGAGGTGTTCGACTCCCCCCGCGACGTCTAAGAGGGGCGCACCTGGGACACTATGCGCCATCCGATGTGTGGGGGGCGACGGATGGCCCCGAGTCCGTCGCCCCTGGATCCATTTAGGGGGGCTGGAAGAGGGCGTTGTCCACCCCTCAAGCAACCTGGCACCCGTGGCTGCCGTTCTAAAAACGAAGCCAGCCGGAGCGCCAAAAACACCGAAGTTTAGCTCTTGCCGCATCTCCGCTAGGACTGACTTATAGGTCACTCCCGTTTGAAGTTTCAGGCTGCAGCGTAATTACTACAGCCTCGGAGTAAACCTAGGCCTAAATATACTGTTCGAGTTAGGGAACAAACTTTAAATAATATTTGAGTACCTACTTCTTGAGATGGGTTTAATATGCATTAAACCGCATTTTGACAATAGTTTACAAATTAGACTTAGTTTAAAATAGGAAAAAAGGGAGCACAAAACTACATTGTAAGTAGTTGGCGGTCGAGCAAGTGACGTTTCTCTCTTGGTTTCCGGCGGGCGACGCGTATGGCATGATGTAACTGTTACGCCATTGGTCCGTGTGTTATTACGTCATGGTGAAGGGCCGCCAGCCTGTGTGTTGCCAGCTACGGTTGATGCGTTTGGATACGGCGTCAACATAATACTTTATACTTTTACATACAAATAAAGTATGCGAAAATGAACGTTGATCAGCTTATACACGTGTTGGTGTTTGATTGAACCGTGTAGGGCAGACCAAGGAGAGTTGTTACAAATTAAATTTTTCGGTATTTATAAGCGTCAGCGAGAGCGACCCAACATCGCGTTTATGTATTTTTCATGACACGCCAGCCGAAGTCCTGAAGTTAAGTGACATGATACTGAACCAATCATAATTTTTTGCTAGTATGAATCATAATGAATCACACTAATATTATAAAGGCGAAAGTTTGTTTGTTATTTCTTTACGCAAAAACTACTGAACGGATTTGGATGAAATTTGGTACAGTCACATAATTATGATACCGACTTTTTATCCCGATATTCCCACGGGAAACTTTTGAGGCTGAAACCGCGGGGCGCTGCTAGTAGTCAAAAAAACCCCCTACTGATTGTAATTACCTATAGGTATGTACCTATTATTTCGTTTTTCTGTTAACATAACCTGAGCTTAGTTATAGAATTGATTACGTTCATGTAGCTGTGGCTTTATTAAATATGTACATAATTTAAACAATCCAGTATCCTTCTTACGCATATCGAATCGTGACCGTCTGGTCGGCGCGGCGGCGTCGTGAACGAGAGGGCCGCGGCTCGAGAGCGCCGACACAGACGTACTCTCCACCGACACACGACATGGCGTTCTACCTTACGCTGAGCCGCGCGGTGCGCGCAATGCTGGGCGCGGCGCGGGCACGCGGCACCTCCTCGCTGGCGGAGGGCGGCGGCACGTGCCAGGGGCGCGGCGCGCGTCCCGCTTGCCCGCCGTGCGTGCCCGCGCCGCAGCCGCCGTGCCGCGCGCGCCAGCCGCCCGCCAGCCGAGGCACGCGAGTGGTGTGCTGCGCGCCGCCGCAGGGCGCGCGCCCGCCCTGCCCATGCCCCCCGCCCGCCGCCCCGCTCACCTGCCAGGACGCCGTCCACGAGGCAAGTACCGCGCCGCCCGGCAGACGGTTCCTACTTTGCTTGAAAATAAATCTAAAGCGTGGCCTACTCGAAAGGCTAGAATTCTTATACAAAAGCTTTGCCACAATTAAAATTCAACTATTTGCATATCTACAATTACGATCCCTGTTAAAATTCAGCACTAAATCTAACACTTTCTAATGCTTTCAGAACTGTGTATCACCGAGTCATGCGTGTCTCTCCCACGCACATCCACCGCGAGACCAACCTAGCGGGCATGGCTGTGAGCAAGACCCCGTCGCGCTGCGGCTGCAAATAGCGCGGAATGCGCGCCGAGCCGACTACGAATGGGAAGTGGCGTGCCGTGCCGCTGCGCCCCCCACACCCCCCGCCTGCCGCGCGTCCTACGCGCTCGGCGGGGAGCGAGAGTGCGCGCGCGCCACCGACGGCTGCACGTACGCGGTGCTGCACGAGCCCTGCACGCACGCGCCGCCCGCGCGCTGCGGGCCCGGCCGTACGCCGCCGCCGTCGCGCTGCGTGGAGCTGGCGCCCGACGACGCCTGTCGCATCAGGGGCGACGTGCACCTCGACCCGTGCGCGCACCGGCCGCGCGTCATAATCGAGATAGATCGCAGCACGTGCACTACGTCCGCCTCACCTCCACCGACTTGCCCACAAACAAGTTCCTCCTCGTGCACCAACACTGCGTCAACACAGGCCGCGCCGAGCTCCGCTCCGCCGTGCTGTCGCCGCCCCGCAATCCTTGAGCGACTTCGTGCCCGCCCTCCAGATAGTCAAAGCGAAAGACACACTCACACATCTGTGACGCTCTCTATAGCTGCAAAGTCTATAAGTTCTGTGGCTGGTGGCTTAGAAGGTATGCTTCGCTCGAAAGAACAGCTGAAGGAGGCTGGCCTCGGGCGCGTCGTGACCGATGCGGGAGCGGGCCCAGCGAGCCATGGGAAGCTCCCGGACGGCCGGCTCGAGCTGTGCGTGCCACCAGACACGGAGCGCGTGGCAGTGCACGTGTCAATGACGCGCGCGGCTGGTGGGTCGTCCGCCTCGTGTCCACCCACTAACGCACCAAAGAGTACCTTCTCGGTTGTTAATTTCGAGAAGACACCTGCACCGTGTGATCCCGCCGCAACGCCGTGCGTCCCCTCCGCGCCAACGCGCTGCAAGCCGGGCCCGAAAACAACCAAACGAATTTCGTCAATGTCCGCGTTTATAGCAAACAGTACCGTAGTCAACTCTTAGCTCAACCAGCCATAGTCGTGTGTGAGTGTAATATTTTTTAATAAAATCGTAAACTACTTTATTTGTAATTATTGACTTTCTATTCTGTTTCACGCATTATTTTGTTTTCTGTGGTCGATTTTTACTTTTTTGGAACGAAATTCTTTAACGGAGCTTGCGGTAGGAGCAAACTGGGAGAAATCGTCACGTAACGAAAAAGCGTTATGCCCCCTCCATGCGACGTTTTATTACCTTTATGTAATACAAAGAGTCAGAGAGAGAGAGATAGTTTTCATGGTTTTCGAGGGTGCTGATGCTGAAGCCGATTCACAGTGAGGTTAAATAAAACTACAAGACGGTGGTTGCGCAAATTTTCAAATTTTTCGTCACGGGACTCACGGGTATCGTTTTGATGATTTTCGTGGGTGCTGAAGCTGATAGTGAGATCAAAATCGAGCAAAAACTGCGCATATAAATACCCTATACCGAAAAGTTTGTCACGGCAATGGCGCGTTCAGTACCAGTCCCTTAAGATAAGAGCCGTCCGGGCCCACACCACCGTCCAAACACTAGAAGACAAAATTGATCTATCGCAGCAATTGCAAGACCTTAAGCTGACAATCGGAGCATCTATGAAACCAATTGGTGTAGTCCCATCACATCCCCTTCCCATCTCTTCCCCTATGCGTTTATATCTAAGTACAAAAAATTCCCATCTCTTCCCCCTGCCATAAATCACTCAAAAAATTAAGTTTCTGTTGTTAAAAGTATAACTCAACTAATATAACTCATTAACATATATATATTAACTCATTTATGTTGGCATTCGGTTCATTCTCACAACTATAATAAATAACAAAAGATAGAGCGAGAGGGTAACTATTTATCGAAATATTTTGGAATCCAGTAGAAATACTAGGACTTGGAAAACTTGCGCTCAATTTAGTTAGTTCTTATTTAAATGATAGACAACAACAAGTTCAAATAAATGGTGTCAATTCACATGGTTTAACAGTAAAAATGGGTGTGCCACAAGGCTCGATATTGGGTCCTTTCCTCTTTTTAGTGTACCTATATTAATGATCTGCATTTATTAAAAAATCAACCACAAATGGTGTTATTTGCTGATGACACTTCCTTAATTTTTAAGGTAAATAGACGTGCTACAAATTTTGACGACGTAAATAACGCCCTACTGCAGGTCCAAAATTGGTTCACTGCTAATAATTTAGTATTAAATGAAAAAAAAACTAAGTGCATCAGATTTTCTTTACCAAATGTCAAGGGTAGTAATTGTGAGATAATATTGAATCAAGAGAAACTAGAATTCGTCGATAAAACTGTTTTCCTGGGGATCCCGCTCGATTCAAGGCTACAATGGGGTCCTCATTTAACATCTCTTGCAGGACGGCTAAGTTCAGCAGCTTATGCTGTCAGAAAAATCCGTCAATTTACTGATGTAGATACCGCGAGACCAGAGGCGGAGGCCTAGTGGAGATTATATCCTGGTAGTTGTGGTTTATTACACCAGATATAAAGAGGTGAAAACATGTAGAACTATAACAAGCTCCGAAATAATCGGAATGCTTCAAGACATTTTTAGTATACTTGGCAATCCGGTCTCGCTTACATCAGACAACGGGAGACAATTTTCCAGCGAAGACTAAGAGATTCTGTGCAGAAAGGAACATACGACTACCATTCCCTACTGGCCGCAACAAAACGGAGAAGTGGAGCGCCAGAATAGGGACATCCTAAAATGCCTCAAGACTTCTCAAGTAGAGGAAAGGAACTGGAAGGAGGCCCTTCGTGAGTACATGGTAATGTACAATAGTACACCTCATACAGTTACAGGAAAAACACCTGCAGAACTGTTCTTTAGACGACAATTTCGAGACAATCTGCCTATGATTCAGGACATGACGCATCTCTCAGAGGATCTTGAAATGAGGGATAGAGAGAAGGAAGTAAAGGAAAAAGGGAAGGAATATGCGGATAGGAAGAAAAGGGCTACTAGTTGTGAATTGGAAGTTGGAGATAAAGTATAGTACGTCAAGAACATGACTAAACAAAACAAACATACTGTCGAAGCGAACAAAGGAGTAACGTAAGCCTTCGGAACGATGAAACTGGTCAGCGAATCAGACGGAACGTCGTACACCTAAAACGATTGGAAGGACAATGGAAGGTGCTAGATGATGAGAATAATTCTAGTGATGCTCAAACAAATGATAATAGTGATGTAAATCAATCGCAACTCAAGTGAATAAAATGATGGACAATAATGACAAAATAATTGATGATTAGGGATTAAACATAATTTGAATAAGGACTTGCTGATTGTACAGTAGGCTCCAAAAGTCCATAGGCAAAGTCACAAAGCAATAGCTTGACGTTTAGTTTGACTTACGACCTTCTTTTAATGAGTAATTAGACACACACACTCGCATATTACTCGAATATAGTTCCGTGTCATGTTCGTCTTGTTCACATAGTTCGTAAAACTTTATGATTATACCCACAGAAATCTAAATAAATAAAACATAAGGTAGACAGATGCTTAACTCATTCACCGCTAGTCCCCGACTAAATAGAATGTTGTTGCTTCTTGGTTGGTGGATAATTTGATATGTGAAGTGTGTTTAATCTATTAGCGTTGTTGTAGTTCATTTTGAAATGCAAGCAGATTTAAATATCGAGATGATAGCTGATATTATCGCGCTGCCTCTTAAATATGGACTTATTATTATATCACAAATATTTGATGAAACCGGACTGACTGTGAGTATTATGATTTCATTATTTTATCGAACATTTATCTAATTAAAGTATAAATGATGATCCTTGTAGTTATTTTTTTAAACGTTTTATATTTACCATAAGCCCTAAATAGAAAAAAAAAAAAAAAATATTTCCTAAAGTTTATTTATTTACTTTTGGAATGATGAATATAATATTAAGCATAATTATAATATATAATCATTTTGTAACATTTCTATTTTCAAAATAATTTTATTTCAAAATAGTAATAATATTTTATAATTTTGCTAGTAGCCTAACAGTATTCCTTTTTTGTTTTAGAGAAATTACCTACTGTGAGTAGGAGGGTCAAAAGATATAAGGAAGAGGGTAGCCTTGCCAGTCGAAAGCGAAGTGGAAGGCCCAGCTGGTCAGTGAATATGAAACAAGTGGTTTCCGAGATATTTTGCCGAATTATTCAACAAGTGTTTACGAACCGTTCGCCGTGCAAACGAAAACCAGCTCAAAAACATAATATTTGATTGGAAATAATAAACAAGAACATTTATACAAAGTATTAAGTTATAAATTGATTTTAGTAATATTAAAATAAAATTGTGTCATATCCGTATTAATAAGGATTATTTTGAGGTTTAGTTTCAATCTTCTTTTCATAATGAAAATGAATACTTAAGCTATAACCGCAATAAGTCCTAATAAATATGACTGTTTATAACGAATAAACATTTTGAAATCACTTAAGTATAAAACATTTTTATTTTTAACCCCATATATAACATAAGCATAACAATATAATAATTCAAATTCAAATTCAAAATTATTTATTTTGGGACAACTAGATCGAATAAAAACATAAAAATTATTACATTATTATTCTCCTTTATTATCTCTATTGAATAACAAAAAAAAAAAAACGAAAAAGATAATTGTTGAAAAGAAAAATATTAGTCTCATTTCGAGATTGGAACCCAGACTTTCACGTTTGCTAAACCATTAGGTTACGTTACCAGCTATCTATACTTGCTATGATAAAGTGAATTTGAGCAGTAGTATGAACGCACCAAGGTTATGTGTAATTACAGCTTGGCAAAAAAGTCGTGAAAATAATGGTGGCGCTACTATCGTGCATGTTGTAACCCTATATAGTACGACGAAAACGGTTTTGATACTTCTTTTTTTTTTGACAATTAATGTGAATAGGTGGGTTTTTGAAAAAAAGAAAACCTCTGAAACGCTTGTTCAGCCACTGCCTAAAACGATAACATTTGTAGTTATTTATTTCAATGAATTAAAAATAAACTTATTAGGTATTTCAAAATACCTTGATATCAACTAATCCCACATTATGTAAGACAATTTCATGTTTTACAAGACCCCAGATTAATTCAATAGGGTTTAGATCACAGTGACAAGTTGGAAGCTCTACTACTGTGTGACTGTATCCCACGAATCCAAGTTCTCTAACCACAGGCAAAATGTTCCATAGTTGGTGTTCTAAACAAAAACTAAAAAACAAACATCAGAATCAAAAATTTTAATCAGAATCAAAAATGTTTTCCTCTAAGTATTCCACGCCCGAAAAGTCTTCATCCATGTCTTGGTGTGAGCTTTCACCAAAACTCTGCTGGCTACCTGCAGATATGTCACTATTGCTGCTTTCATCTTGTAGGTTTATGATATTTTTTCCAATGTCACTATACAGAGTTTGCCCCCTTCAAAAATAACCTTTTTCTATTTTCATGACATATTGACATGATTTTTTCCAGTCGTCAACTGAAACGCTCTGAAACGCTTGTTCAGCCACTGCCTAGAACAATAAAATAAAAACAACTAAACAATATTAACCAAAAGTATCAAAATTATACGAATGCGCTGCAATCTGAATGTGTTTTGTAAACATAACCTCAAATTCGTGAATGTACATTTCAATAATTGTATGAAAGGTTTATTCTAGATATTGCACCTTGAAATACACACATTACATCTGATTACATGTATAAAAATTAATTTTACCTATCATTTCACCGGTTCTTTTATTACACATCGTTGAGATCGGATAAAATTTGTCCGGCCTCGAGTTCCGCCAAACATCTCACGTACACTACAAATTCTCGCTCTTGCGGAGCTGCGAATAACAGATCTGTTCTTTATGTACACAATGGGTCACCAGTATCACCAGAATAACGCAAATAAATAAAAATAAACACGAGAAACAGTCACCGATTACAAGAAATGACAGAATATGTACCTTACTCGACGAAGCAGAGCGAGTGTTGCCAATGATTAAATATTTTAGTTCCGTTTCAGGACTTTCTTGCCAAACTGTACGTGTAGTACCGTGTGCGTAAAAGCGACGATATGTTTTGTTTCGTTCGACGCTAGGACAGTAGAAAGATATTTATGCTGTGACGCTCACGCTAGCCAATGCGTGTTCGACTTAAGGTGGATCCACACATTGCGAGGCATGCGCTCCGCACGGCGCACAACGCATGCCTCGCCAAGTGTGGACCTGTATATTCGTGGCGAGGCATGCGCTCCGCACGCGCGAGGGCGAGCCAACGTATGTCGGCAAATGCTTCAAGATCAAAGTGCCTCAGTGCGAGCATTACGTTAGGTGTGGACGTAGCCGCGCATGCACGTTCGAGGCGTGCGCCGCGTAGAATATCAACGCACGCCTCGACTGCGAAAATGAAACTGCGTTTGCTCGGGCCAAACAGCGCGCAGCGCATGCTCGGGCCGATCCAACCCACACAGCAGCAGTCAAGATGGCGCCTTTGCATCGCGTGCGCGTATCCGCTGCTGCTTTTATAATTATTAATTCAATTATTGAAAAGAAAAGGAAAGAAAACGCCATACGTCTTCTTTTTTATTTTTATTAAAATAATGATTATGTTTAGGATCCCATAATAATCTATTACTTTCGTATAATAAAACTGCTTTTCTTAACATTTCTTTGTCGTTCATAATGCGCGCGTACATCCGCAGCGAGGCGGACACAACCATCCAAACGCAACGCACTGCTCGCAATGAGCCGGCCGCCACACGGCGCACAGCGAATAGCGCGTGTGCGGCGCACACGCGCTGTGCGTTGTGCGCCGTGCGGAGCGCATGCCTTGCCAAGTCTGCGCGCCTACTTGCCTCGAGCATTTGCTTCGCACGCGATGGCTCGACCCGAGCATATGTTGGTATAATTTGTCAACACGCACGCCTCAAGCCGAGGCATGCGTTGTGCGCCGTGCGGAGCGCATGCTCGCAATGTGTGGATCCACCTTTACACACACAGATGTGGCCTGCGGCGCGAGGCGGCCGGTATTATCACAGCAATTTGAACTTTAATATGCTTATGCAAAATTGATGCCTGACTGTACTTGAGACACTTATGTAAAAAAATGTTTATTAAATAACTATATATTTGGTTATTATGAATGTACTTAATTTGTACATTAACCTGCGGTGCTATTCTGTAAAAAGATCACCGTGATAACTTAGGTGAAGTGAGCTTAAAGTGAGCTATCATTCCACCTGAAGATGCTAGGGATTGATACTATTGACAGCTCACTTCACCCAAGTTTTCACGGTGAGATTTTTACAGAATAGCACTGCAGATCACAGTTCCTTAACTTAATATTTTAAAAACAATAATAAGGGAGGGATGTAGTGTATAGAAATTTATAGTTGTGTATAACTCTGTCGTACCGACCGCCGTGGAGAGAAGACGTGAACGCGAGCTGCGAGTCGATATCAGTGAAACCCTAGTGTTAGTTACTCTTACCAAATATCAGCCCCTGTGTCCTAGCGAACATTACACGCGTGGTTGACCACAGTTCTAACATAACCTATGAACAACCTAACTGTCCATTCCGAAATTTTTACTGGCCATTCATTTATGACACTACTTGAGTATTTTTGTACTGACATAGTAGGATTAAATAGCCGACGCAACTTGACTTTGAGGAACAAAAATGCCAATACAAAAATACCGGACATATTTATTTTATTGTAAATACGTAATAAATATAAATGCTCGGTGTCGTCGTGATAAAATATAAGGCATGAGGTTGCGCAGCGTTGCTCCAGGCGTCAGTGACGAATAGTCGCCGTCGTCGTCGAGTCCCACTGTGGCGCCGCGCGGGTGCGCCATACTTGCAACACACGCCCGACAGCGACGCCGCCGTCCCACTGCGGTGTCACGCGGGTCCCATTGCGGCCTCGCGCGGGTCCCACTGCGGCGTCGCGCGGCTGCGCCACACCTGCAACACGTGCCCGTCAGTGACCAGCTATATACAGCGCTTGCCCTCGCCCCGACACTTACGTATAACTCGTCGCCCGCCAGCACCAGCATCTCGTCCGCACGTGACAGCACGCAGCACACCGCCGCCGCGTCGTGCGCCAGCCCCGCGCCACGCGCACACGTCGCCGCCGCCAGCCACTCCACGCGCGACGAGTACCCGCCCGCCGGCCTGCACACGAACACGTGACACAGGCGCCGCCGCACGCCTCCGCGCGCCGCCAGCCACGGCGACTACTTACCATGCCACGAGCGACGCGGACACGGCGGGCTGCACGTAGTGCACGCCAGCACCGCCCGCGCCCGTCGGCGCGTGCACGTGCACCAGCAGCTGCAGCGCAGCGACCGACACGCACGCGGCGCTGCCGTCGCTGCACACGGCCCACATGCACCGCCCGCTGCGAAATAACACCGATCTGGTTAACGAGCACTGCGGCAGCCGTCCCACTGCACATTGGCTCACCTCTCGTGAAGGACGAGTCCGACGAGCGGCGCGGCCAACCGGCACAGGTGCTCGGGCGGCGTGCAGCCGGCGCGCACGGCGGCCTCGTCAGGTTCGGGCGCGTCCTGCTCGGGCGCGGCGCGGCGCAGGCGGTGGCGCCGCACGCGCTCCGCCAGCCCGCCGCCCGCCAGCGCCACCAGCGGCGGGGGCCGCGGCGCCGACACCGGCCACGCGCTCAGCCGGCAGCCCGCGCCCGCCACCAGCCGGCGTGCGCCCGGCCGCTCCTCGGTCACCAACGCGTGCCTGCGGGGAGCGGGGCGGGTGAGCGGGGAGCACGTGCCCGCGGGGTGGGGCGGGTGAGCGGGGAGCGCGTTTGCCCGCGGCGAGGGGCGGGTGAGCGGGGAGCGCGTGCCCGCGGGGAGGGGCGGGTGAGCGGGGAGCGCGTGCCCGCGGGGAGGGGCGGGTGAGCGGGGAGCGCGTGCCCGCGGGGAGGGGCGGGTAAGCGGGGAGCGCGTGCCCGCGGGGAGGGGCGGGTAAGCGGGGAGCGCGTGCCCGCGGGGAGGGGCGGGTGAGCGGGGAGCGCGTGCCCGCGGGGAGGGGCGGGTGAGCGGGGAGCGCGTGCCCGCGGGGAGGGGCGGGTGAGCGGGGAGCGCGTGCCCGCGGGGAGGGGCGGGTGAGCGGGGAGCGCGTGCCCGCCGGGAGGGGCGGGTGAGCGGGGAGCGCGTGCCCGCGGGGAGGGGCGGGTGAGCGGGGAGCGCGTGCCCGCCGGGAGGGGCGGGTGAGCGGGGAGCGCGTGCCCGCCGGGAGGGGCGGGTGAGCGGGGAGCGCGTGCCCGCCGGGAGGGGCGGGTGAGCGGGGAGCGCGTGCCCGCCGGGAGGGGCGGGTGAGCGGGGAGCGGGTGCCCGCGGGGAGGGGCGGGTGAGCGGGGAGCACGTGCCCGCCGGGAGGAGCGGGTGAGCGGGGAGCGCATGCTGCGGCGGCCGGGGAGCGCTGCTCACGTCAAGTGGGCGCCGTCCTCGTTGTAGATCCTCAGTAACGGCGACGTCACCCCTGCATATTCAGACTCCGTCTCCTGCGTGCGAGGTTTTCATGAGTATTATTATACATACCTACTGGGTGACTTGTAATTCAACGAGGATATTTCTTCAAGGACGTGTTAGTATGACCCATTTGCAAGGAAGGAATACGTCCAATTAAAAGTCACCCTGTAGAATCGACATCACTCGACCGGACCGAAAATACGAAAGTAACCTGCGTCGCGGCATTGAGCCACACGGTGGTGCAATATAGGCCGGCCCCGAGGCGGTGAAGCACAAACGAAAGGAACGCGTCACCGGTCGCATCGGCCCAGCAACCTGCGGCGCCCGCACTGCATCGCACTCGGCTCGCCACCGACCCGCAGCGTCCATCCTCTGCGATGCAATAGAGACATTCAACGAACTGAATCCGTCAGGACTGCAACTGCAGTAACAGGTTCCCGTCAGACCTTCAACACGCAGCACGAGCAGCTCCCAGTCGGCGGCGAGTGCGAGCGGGCCCGCCAACAGCAGACGGTCGCGCCCCGCCCACTGCGCGCGCGCCACCGCACTCCAGCCGCGCGCGCGCAGGCTGGTGCGCCCCACCTCGCGCCACGCGGCGCCGCGCCGCCACACGGCCAGGCTGGCGTCGGCGCCGGCCAGCGCCAACAGCTCGCCGCGCTCGCCGGCGGGCGCCAGCGCCGCGTGTAGCAGCGTGTCGGCGGCGCGGTGGCGCGCGACCAGGCACCAGCCCGCGCGGCTGCGCACGAACTCCTGGCGCCACGCCACATGCGAGCCGGCTACAACCGAGGGGGTGCTGCTGCAGTTACTTTACAATCCGGCCACACAAATTAAGCATGGCTTGTTAGGTATGTTGTTGTCGTAGGTATGGTGTTAACTGGGTAAAAAGAGGTAATCAAGTTTTTAGGGGAGGATTTTTCTTTTTTTTTCTTTTTTTATTATACACTTGTAATATACCTACATATTATAGATTGTAAAATAGGTTAAAAATATTTTTCACTTCTCATGCTCGAAAAGTTCGTCTTTATGTTGTGCTTAGGCGACATAAAATCGCTTTTTATGTTCTAGTGCATAGAGTATTTTTTTTTCTAAGACTAAGATAATCAGGCCCAACAGCCACACGCTCAATAAAACTTCGCAGAATAAAGTCGTGATATATTTCATTTTCTTTAATTTATACCACTTCCGTGTTTCCTATCGTTAATTTAATAAAATCATATAAAATACTTGTCATTTATTATTTAAAAACGCAAAGAAACGTTTTTATGACTTGGCAGTATGTACCCAAGTCGAATGACACATGTTGAAAATAAAAAAAATAAAAAAGTTTGTTGGCGGAAATTAGCTATGCTTTGCAAAATTTTTGATTAACTAGCTTCCGCCCGCGGCTTCGCCCGCGTGGATGTCGGAAATTATCCCAGAGGACAGTACCGGTGAAGTAGCGCATATTATGTCCTTCCCTAGGGTGCTATCTATCTCCTTGCCAAATATCGAAATCCGTTCAGTGGTTTAGGTGTGAAAAGGTAACACACAGAAAGAGGTACTTTCGATATGGTTCACTATTTTGGGCTTCCACATAAAAGGTAGATAATATATTCTGTCGCGGACATTTATTTAGAACTGTTTAAGACAAACAGTCCCATGATACGTTATATTCGTGTAACAACAGCGCTTCTGCGAGATTCAGCTGTTGTAGAGGTTTCTGTGGCTCTTTGGGACGCCATGTAAGTCGCCTGCTGCTGACGTCGAGCTTGTGACTCTTCTGGTGTCTCCGCAGCCCGTTGAGACACCAGATACTCAGCATGCTGTTGACGCCGATCTTGGGCCCGTTGAGACATCAGATAGGTACTCAGCATGCCGTTGACGTCGAGGTTGAGACTGTTCTGGAGTTTCACCAGTTGTTGAAATGCCAGATACTCAGCGTGTTGTTGACGTCGATCTTGGCGGGTGTGCCGCCTCACGCACCGCCTGCTCAAACCTTCGCAGATCAGTTTGTTGAGACGTCTCGTTATTCTAAGTCGAGCTATTTTTATAGCTCGAGCTTTATTAGAGCTTTATGAAATATTAGACTTACGCTTTCGAGTCATTATTGTAAGTACTATATAAAAAATCACCAAATCGGTGGTAATTTTCAAACTAACTAAAACAATTCCAATAGCTAATTAGGAGGAAAACGAATCTAACTTCTTACTACTTACAACACAACCTAAAACTATACGTTAATCTTAAACTAACAAAAAAAAAGAAACAATTGTAATAATCTAAGTAGGTACCTAATGAAAATAATAACGAATCTATTTAGGTACTTAAGGCCCTGCGCAGACGGCACACTTTTTGTGCGATCGAGTCTGCGGCGCACAAAAAGTCTGCATGGCGCGCAAAAAGTCAGTCGCGGATTTTTCACAGACTCAACGCACACGACGCACATCTTCGATCATTTTGTCGGCAGAGCTGTAGATTGTAGATTTTCTTTTTAAATGTCTATCATGATATTCTGCCTTAGAAGTATCATAAATTGCTGGTCTGTTTTGTAATTAACATAGTTACATCGACCTCTGGCGCCATGATAATAGATCGCGTGCGTTACGTCCACCCCTAGCAAATGCAGATTGCCGACTAAAGTGTGCGCCGTCTGCGTTAGCGCGCGTTGAAGCAAACGTTCAATTTTTTTCACACACTTTTTGTGCGGAGCGGCGCGCCGCGGCGCGGTGCGGTCTGCCCGAATTACACGGATTTTTTGTGCGCCGGACTTTTTGCGCGTCGTGTGCGTTACTGCATATAATTGCATAGGTTCTATTTTCACAGACTAAAATGTGCGTCACGGATAGTCTGTCGTCTGCGCAGGGCCTAATACTTACAAATACAACCTATACCTAACCCGTGACCTAACTAACTAAAAATACAATCCTACCTATAAGTAATTAAACAAACAAAGAAAACAATTCTAATATGACTAATAATTGAATTTAAAACGAATCTATATTTATACTTAAAATATACTACCCAAAAATTATAATGCCTACTATTAGTTAGTAATAAATCGCATCGAAACGAATTTAAAGCTGTAAAAAAAACTCAAAATGAGCACAACCGTCAACGACGTCTGCCGGTCTGCCCTCACGCCCAGCGGTATAAGTGTCCTGTGCATAGATATCCGGTCCTGTGCCTCACGCACATAATATTAGTAGACACACCTTCCAATATATAAATAAAAGGATAATAAACTTATTATTGAAATCCTTAGAACGGTCTTTCCTTTTGGTGTTCCACCACAGGTCTGCCTGCCCGCGTTCGGGACTTCATTGCCTGGACCGCCCCTCCACCTCCGCTCTGCGCGCCGGGTCAATCTTATCGTGATAACTTTTAAAGTATTCGTCCAAATTGCTTAGTGTAAAAGACAAAGTTTATCTACATGAAATACCGAAAGCGATAAATGTATTGATTTTGATAAGAATTAACAAAGTATTCTGAAATATGCATTGTAAAAAAAGTACCCAATTTAAATGTATTTATGGGTCACTATTTTGGATATAATGGCTTCCACAAAAAAGATAGATATATGCTGTCGCGGACTTTTATTTAGAACTTTATAAGACAAACAGTTCCACGATACATTATCTTCATGTAACTCTAACGGTTTAGGCAGCGCACGCCAAGATAGCTCTCAGAGGGCAGGAATTTTTCCGACTTACTTGATACTTATCGTTATATTATGGCCAAATCATACAAAATCTTTATAAATTGTAGCCTATGTGTTATTCTGATGTATAAGCTATATTACTGTGAAGTTTCATCAAAATCCGTTCAGTAGTTTTTGCGTGAAGGAATAACAAACATCCAAACAAACTTTCGCATTTATAATATTAGTAGGATTATACAATTTTTGTCCTACATACATTATTATTATTTTAATGTCATTATTATAACAATAAAGCCCCGTATTCATGGTAAACATTTGTTTATAAACAAAGTTTAATCAACATGTTGCTGAGTTGCTAGCAACATGGTGCTAGCGTCACTGCATGTTGCAGAGTTGATCACGGCATGTTGACAAGTTCTCGCTCGGATAGCGACAACATCTGTTTATCAAGAACTAGTTGCGCACTGCGGTTTCATTCGCATAAGTGTCGATCCCGTGGGAATTTCGGGATAAAAAGTATGCTATGTATGTATGCTGTCAGCTATCTCCATACCAAATTTTATCAAAATTAGTCCAGCCGTTTGTGCGTGAAGAAGTAACAAACACATTCACAAACTTTCGCCTTTATAATATTAGTGTGATTGTTGACGTGTGTGGACGTGTTTGCAACCAGTTTATAAACACACAGTAGTGCATTTCTATGGTAGTGAGGAGTACATTATATATGGAGAACAAAACAAAAATACGGCCGCGAGCAACATTTAGACGCAGACTGGTGTGTGGACAAGACATAGTGATATAAACTTTGTTTCCAGAAACTTTCTCGTTGCTCATCAATAACGTTGATCAACTGTTGCTCAACAAAAGTTTACCATGAATACGGGGCTTTATACTTCTGTTCAGTTTTTTGTCCAGATGACGGCTCCAGTTTAACTTACTGTCTAGTGTGACTCCGAGGTATTTGGCTTCGTCGGCTAACTGGAGTTCAGTATCGAACAGTTTAGGTAGGCGAAAAGGGCCTAAAGCTCGTTTATGGATAAACATGACTAGTTCAGTTTTAGTGGGGTTCACTGATAGGTCAAAATCCCTGCAAATCTCTACGATACGTAGCGCTTGCTGAGTGAGGTTGCATATCGTGCCCGCCACCTTCCCCGAAACCAGGATTACGAGGTCGTCGGTATAACCTACTGTGTAATAGCGGTTGGCGGTAAGTTTGGTGATGAGGTCATTAATCACCAGATTCCATAGAAGGGGGACAGTACCCCACCCTGGGGGCAGCCTCTGGCTATCATGGCCAACTGCTGTCGCCTTCAAGGCGAACCACTCGTTTACATAGCATGTTTGTGATCCAGTCCGTTAGTACCTGTTCTACTCCACGTCTAGAGATGGCGCTGTTGATACGGTACTGGTTTTGTCGAAGGCTCCTTCGATGTCTATGAAAGTGCCCAGACAGGTGCCTTTCTGCCTTTATTCCCACTAGTTTCATGTAGCTAGTTCCACAATCATGGAACTACTGCAACTCACTAGTTCCGTGTATGGAACTAGTGGGAAGAATTTAGTAGTTCCACTTCTAGGCTTGTAGCTAAGTAATAACAGCCGCACGGGTCGATCGATCAGGTTAAGCTACGCTTGCCGCGGTTGGTCCGTGGATGGGTGACCATCTTTACATACCAAGAACCCTCCGTGCCTCGGAAAGCACGTTAAGCCGTTGGTCCCGGCTGTCATTCGTGGATCTTTGACAGTCGTTACGAGCAGTCAGAAGCCCGAAAGTCTGACAACCAGACTTACCAAGGGGTATCGTATTACCCAATAACTGGGTTGTAGAGGTCAGATAGGCAGTCGCTCCATGTAAAATACTGGTATTCAGCTGCATCCGGTTAGACTGGAAGCCGACCCCAACATAGTTGGGAAAAGGCTAGGTAGATAATGATGACTTCTAGGAAAAATAAGATATACCTACACTTTTCATCGGTGCCAACTCCTAAAGATGGCGGACTAGTTTTTTTTCACTCCCATGATAATGGGTATCAAATGAAAGGGTTTGCTGAGAAGAATACGAACAATATAAATGACGTTATATAATTTTATTTATTTAATTTTTTGAAGTGAAAACTTCTTTAAGCGCGTTGGGCATTTTTCTGAGATGGGGAAAAAACCATTGAACTCGCGACACTGTTACCAACACCACGCTACATTCGGATGTGATCGGCTGTCCTCGGGATGCACTTCCGATATGTCAGTGAGTGATGGCAAAGTATTCTGTTTGTGTTTTGTTTTGTATGACGATTCAAAAACTACACACGTAATTGTTCAAGTTTTCACTTCTGTTGGCACTCCCAGAGTGCTACTTTTTTTTTAATTTCGTGATATAAATAGTGCTTCAAATCTATTCTAAATTAATTAAGTAATAGGTAGTTATTTTGAGGCTCAAAAGTATAAGATAAAATATAGTTAAAAAAAAGCACGCTTTTATCACGCACAAAAAATTTAAAAATAATTAAGTTAATAAGCTTTTATTTGTTACGATATACATGCTACCCTTGCCCATATTTTAACTTCATTGTAGAGTAAACGCAAAAATCTTTGTTTTTTAGATTAAAAAAATAGTAGATTATACAACTAATGCATAAAAGAAGCCATTTTACCTCGAGATGTTTAGGCGAGGGTGGATACTTAAGTCGAGGGGTAAAATGGCTCGTTTATGCCTCAGTTATATATACACTGCTTTTCACTTCGATTGCGAGAAAATGAAACAGGCATAAAGTATAATAAAGTAAAAAAAAAAAGTAAGTATAAGTATAATCCTACTAATATTATAAATGCGAAAGTTTGTTTGGATGTTTGTTATTCCTTCACGCAAAAACTACTGAACGGATTTTGATGAAACTTCACAGTAATATAGCTTATACATCAGAATAACACATAGGCTACAATTTATAAAGATTTTGTATGATTTGGCCATAATATAACGATAAGTATCAAGTAAGTCGGAAAAATTCCTGCCCTCTGAGAGCTATCTTGGCGTGCGCTGCCTAAACCGTTAGAGTTACATGAAGATAATGTATCGTGGAACTGTTTGTCTTATAAAGTTCTAAATAAAAGTCCGCGACAGCATATATCTATCTTTTTTGTGGAAGCCATTATATCCAAAATAGTGACCCATAAATACATTTAAATTGGGTACTTTTTTTACAATGCATATTTCAGAATACTTTGTTAATTCTTATCAAAATCAATACATTTATCGCTTTCGGTATTTCATGTAGATAAACTTTGTCTTTTACACTAAGCAATTTGGACGAATACTTTAAAAGTTATCACGATAAGATTGACCCGGCGCGCAGAGCGGAGGTGGAGGGGCGGTCCAGGCAATGAAGTCCCGAACGCGGGCAGGCAGACCTGTGGTGGAACACCAAAAGGAAAGACCGTTCTAAGGATTTCAATAATAAGTTTATTATCCTTTTATTTATATATTGGAAGGTGTGTCTACTAATATTATGTGCGTGAGGCACAGGACCGGATATCTATGCACAGGACACTTATACCGCTGGGCGTGAGGGCAGACCGGCAGACGTCGTTGACGGTTGTGCTCATTTTGAGTTTTTTTTACAGCTTTAAATTCGTTTCGATGCGATTTATTACTAACTAATAGTAGGCATTATAATTTTTGGGTAGTATATTTTAAGTATAAATATAGATTCGTTTTAAATTCAATTATTAGTCATATTAGAATTGTTTTCTTTGTTTGTTTAATTACTTATAGGTAGGATTGTATTTTTAGTTAGTTAGGTCACGGGTTAGGTATAGGTTGTATTTGTAAGTATTAGGCCCTGCGCAGACGACAGACTATCCGTGACGCACATTTTAGTCTGTGAAAATAGAACCTATGCAATTATATGCAGTAACGCACACGACGCGCAAAAAGTCCGGCGCACAAAAAATCCGTGTAATTCGGGCAGACCGCACCGCGCCGCGGCGCGCCGCTCCGCACAAAAAGTGTGTGAAAAAAATTGAACGTTTGCTTCAACGCGCGCTAACGCAGACGGCGCACACTTTAGTCGGCAATCTGCATTTGCTAGGGGTGGACGTAACGCACGCGATCTATTATCATGGCGCCAGAGGTCGATGTAACTATGTTAATTACAAAACAGACCAGCAATTTATGATACTTCTAAGGCAGAATATCATGATAGACATTTAAAAAGAAAATCTACAATCTACAGCTCTGCCGACAAAATGATCGAAGATGTGCGTCGTGTGCGTTGAGTCTGTGAAAAATCCGCGACTGACTTTTTGCGCGCCATGCAGACTTTTTGTGCGCCGCAGACTCGATCGCACAAAAAGTGTGCCGTCTGCGCAGGGCCTTAAGTACCTAAATAGATTCGTTATTATTTTCATTAGGTACCTACTTAGATTATTACAATTGTTTCTTTTTTTTTGTTAGTTTAAGATTAACGTATAGTTTTAGGTTGTGTTGTAAGTAGTAAGAAGTTAGATTCGTTTTCCTCCTAATTAGCTATTGGAATTGTTTTAGTTAGTTTGAAAATTACCACCGATTTGGTGATTTTTTATATAGTACTTACAATAATGACTCGAAAGCGTAAGTCTAATATTTCATAAAGCTCTAATAAAGCTCGAGCTATAAAAATAGCTCGACTTAGAATAACGAGACGTCTCAACAAACTGATCTGCGAAGGTTTGAGCAGGCGGTGCGTGAGGCGGCACACCCGCCAAGATCGACGTCAACAACACGCTGAGTATCTGGCATTTCAACAACTGGTGAAACTCCAGAACAGTCTCAACCTCGACGTCAACGGCATGCTGAGTACCTATCTGATGTCTCAACGGGCCCAAGATCGGCGTCAACAGCATGCTGAGTATCTGGTGTCTCAACGGGCTGCGGAGACACCAGAAGAGTCACAAGCTCGACGTCAGCAGCAGGCGACTTACATGGCGTCCCAAAGAGCCACAGAAACCTCTACAACAGCTGAATCTCGCAGAAGCGCTGTTGTTACACGAATATAACGTATCATGGGACTGTTTGTCTTAAACAGTTCTAAATAAATGTCCGCGACAGAATATATTATCTACCTTTTATGTGGAAGCCCAAAATAGTGAACCATATCGAAAGTACCTCTTTCTGTGTGTTACCTTTTCACACCTAAACCACTGAACGGATTTCGATATTTGGCAAGGAGATAGATAGCACCCTAGGGAAGGACATAATATGCGCTACTTCACCGGTACTGTCCTCTGGGATAATTTCCGACATCCACGCGGGCGAAGCCGCGGGCGGAAGCTAGTAATCTCATATAATTTTCAATAATAATTCAATGTAAGAATAATTTATTGTACTGATTTAATAATGGGTAAAATATAATATATTGACTCAATGTAAACTTCCCATTTCTTAAGAATCAATGTTAAAAATAACAATGTCAGTAAATTTAAAACTTAATGTTTATTGTTGTGCATGCAATAACTATAAATCTAGTTATATCTACCAACAAATATGTTCCTGTGCCCTAGCAGGGTTCATGTTTGAAACCTATAACATCATATTGTAACATCTTGTAAACCACATGAATGCAATAAATAAACCTTTTGGCAGTGCAGGATAATGATAGGTAAGAATGTGGGGCCTATCCCCTAAAGCTATACTTTGACTGTACACCGCAGTGATTCGCCCTATGATCACCTACGGGGCTGTGGTCTGGTGGCCCCGCACCAAGCTAGTTACAGCCTCCAACAAACTACAACGCATGCAAAGACTAGCCTGCATGGCGACTACGGGCTGCATGAGGACTACTCCGACTGCAGCAGTTGAAGCCATCCTGGGAATCCCACCGCTCCACCTGTTGCATGAAACAGGAAGCGACGATGGCGGCAGTACGTCTTAACACACTGAATCTCTGGGGTAAGAGTGATATACCACACACCACGCTGTTTGAGGGACTCCACAAGGAGTTCCCCATTACGAAAGCCATAAATGACCGGGTACCCAAACAATTTATCTTTGACTAGCTTCTGCCCGCGACTTCGTCCGCGTGAAATTCGTACTTTCCTCTAAAAATTTCGAAAATGTATGTTTATGATCTTTATCATTTATTTAGATAAGTATTCGGGCCAATTTTTAAATTTATAGATCAAAGGGATCAGATTTTTCAAATAAACTATATCCCCGCTTTTCACCCCCACCAGGGGTGGAATCGTTTGAGATGTGTTCATAACTAGACTCAAAGACCCATACCCAATTTAGAGTTAATGGAAGCAAGCAGTAAAATCCACCCCTTAAACTTTATTACCCTTTTCCACCTTGTTAGGGGTCGATTTTTGAAAAACCCTAAAACACATACTTTTTTATTTTTTGTTTCAGTAGTACCGAGCTTAGAGTTAATCCCACAGCGGGTTACATATTTTTCTAACCTATCAACATTGTCACCCCCTAAATCCTCTGTGAGGAGTTTTTTTAACCGACTTCAAAAAAGGAGGTTCTGTATTCGACCCGTATGTATGTATGTATGTATATTTGTTTGTCCGCGATTTTCTCAAAAACTAATGAACCGATTTTGATAATTCTTTCACTAATGTGATCTACATACTTTCAGAAAGGTTTTAGTATATAATACATTATATAATTATTCTTATGTACGATGTTATATGCATAAATGTACTGCATCTCCGGCATTTCTATGCGAATTTTGATGATTCTTCTAGTCGGTGTCTTCAATTCCTCAATGCACTAGTGTTATTTGAATTTGTGTGGAGTAGGTACAACTAAAAAGTGAAAAACGAAAATGCGGAACCAACGACACCGACTTCCGAAATTAAAGTTATTTATCACTTTGTAGTTTTTTTTGAAGTCTGTTGTTTTTTTTTTAACTAAAAGTGACAATCTTTATTATTTACCGAGCCAAATATTGCCAAATTTCAAGTTTATTAACCAAATGAATAAGATTTTTCAAATAAAGTGTCCCCTTTTTTAACCGACTTCTAAAAAGGAGGAGGTTCTCAATTCGAATGTTTGTATATTTTTTTTTTTTTTTTTTTTAGGTTTGTTCGCGCATAACTCCGTCGCTTGCCAACCGATTTGAAAAATTCTTTTTTTGTTGGAAAGGGTATACTTCCCAAATGGTCCCATAGCCAACAAGTCGGGATCTGATGATGGGATCTTAGAGAAATCGAGGGCAACCCTCAAATTTTATAGGCTCACTTATTGTTTTTCGCATATTTTATGAAGTATCTTGTGTATTTGCGTAGGGTTTTCACCATCTCAGGTAGTTGAGCTGATGATGGAAGGTACAACTTCTTAACAGTAAGAAGTTACTCGAACAGGCAAGGGTCCCGTTTTAGTAAATTATTTTGATGTTTGGTATGGATAGGGCATTTGCCACATTTGGTCTCATGATCATCATGTCATGACCTGATGCTGCATCAGGATAGTCTGCAGAGTGAATAACTCCTCGACAACTAACAGCAGATATATCGTGTTTAGGCTCATTGAAAAGGGCTCGATGTGTGGATAAATGTACTGTTAATGAGGAACACGAGAGAGACCTGATGCTGAAGCCAGGAGCATCAGAAAAAGTACAAACCTTGAAATTACAGCACCGTAGTCGTGTTTAGGAGGTGGTCCCATATAAATTTTATGAACTTTGCTTGGGTAGTTTTGGAATTAGATTCAACAATACGTTTGTTTTCCACTTAGTTTATATTGATGATGTTTATCTTCCTGTCACTAATATTCACATAGCAATTAGTGTTATATGAATTTGTATTATGGGGTAGGTACAACTAAAAAGCGAAAAATAAAAACTTTTTTACAAAAAAAAACAACCGACTTCCAAAAAAAACACTACAAAGTGAAAAACTTTTTTACAAAAAAAACAACCGACTTCAAAAAAAACTACAAAGTGATAAATAACTTTAATTTCGGAACTCGGTGTCGTTGGTTCCGCATTTTCGTTTTTTGACACCGACTTCCGAAATTAAAGTTATTTATCACTTTGTAGTTTTTTTTGAAGTCGGTTGTTTTTTTTGTAAAAAAGTTTTTATTTTTCACTTTTTAGTTGTACCTACTCCACACAAATTCAAATAACACTAGTGCATTGAGGAATTGAAGACACCGACTAGAAGAATCATCAAAATTCGCATAGAAATGCCGGAGATGCAGTACATTTATGCATATAACATCGTACATAAGAATAATTATATAATGTATTATATACTAAAACCTTCCTGAAAGTATGTAGATCACATTAGTGAAAGAATTATCAAAATCGGTTCATTAGTTTTTGAGAAAATCGCGGACAAACAAACATACATACATACATACATACATACATACATACATACATACATACATACATACATACATACATACGGGTCGAATACAGAACCTCCTTTTTTTAAGTCGGTTAATAAGTCGGTTAAAAATAACTTTAATTTCGGAAGTCGGTGTCAAAAAAACTAAAATTTGGAACCAACGACACCGACTTCCAAAATTAAAGTTATTTTTCACTTTGTAGTGTTTTTTTTGGAAGTCTGTTGTTTTTTTTTGTAAAAAAGTTTTTATTTTTATCCCCATAGGAGTGGAATTTTGAAAAATCTTCTGGGATGTTTCTATAACTTGACTTAAACATTATTTATACTTACTTAGGAGTTGGGGGGTAAAAGGGGTTAATGCTGGTAGCGGTTGGGTCCCTGATTAAAAGACTACCGCTCTTATTAAAAGGTAATGCATATTTTTCGAGAAATTAATATATTAAAATCTACCCTTAAATCAGATATCTAAATTACGAAAACGAAACGTTAAAATGGGCGATTGACAACCAAATCTGTCCTATTATATTGTCCGTGGTGTAAAATGTACTGCAAAATAAATAAAATTAAACTTAAAAAAAATATGAATGTTTTGTTCTTTTATTTGTTTTTATAACAACCAAGAAATTCCGCTCAGAAGAAAGTTAGTGTACCCCCACTCATCTTATGTATATACAAAAGGCAATGTTACTACAGTTACTAGGAGTACTTAGGATGCAAAAGCCAGGACTGGGGCACCCCGACTCGGACAGTTTAGGTTTGAAGCAGATGGTGGTGGTGGGGTCTAGTGAGCGACCATAGCAAGCGAACTCAGACCCCGTCATCCCCTTCATGGTATTTTTTTCATAAACCACTACGACTTCTGACTACACCTATGTTCTATGTTATGGGTTTGGTTTCCACACTTACTCCCTCAAATAGACCATTGTGCGTGGGCGTGGGCCATGGCCGCCGTCATTGGTTATTTGGTTATTCCAACCAGCCCACCTCCCTCCAGAAGCTGACTAAGTCTCCTGGTTTATTAAGAATGTCTGTGTATGATTTGGGTCTCCCGAGGGTCTCTGATCTAATTTGGGTGACGCCTGTGCACTCAACTCACTGACTACGCCTTTTAAGCAACTTTGAGGTTAGGTTACATTAATTTGTTTTTCTCAAGAACAGTGCGTTACCTTTTCATGTAAGTGGTGCCAAGAGAGAGGGGGCATCACCAGCCCCTCCCACCCCCCTCCTTCTGATAAACAATACTAAATTTTTACTATTTCAATAGCTGAAATTCAGTTTAGCACCTAAATGTGCCCGACACAATAACATTGTTCTATAATGATGACAGCACAACTATAATAATAATTATATTTTTAAATGTTTTTTATACTTATTTTTTATACTTTAAGAAATATTTAAAAAGGAATTTAATATGTATATAAATAAATAAAGGAAATTATAATATGCAATTTAAAAAAAGAACATAGGTAAGTAGTTATAATATGAGAATTTTTAAGTTTTATTCATAATTACCTAGGTACATTGCACAGCAATGGGACACATGTTATTATGGCAGTAGTGAGTGATAGATTAAAGTTCCCAAGTTGCATAACCATGCTCTTGTCATGTCCATCCTGAAACTCATCTTTGGTTACAGACTCATAAAAAAACAAATTAAAGGTGGGAGTAATAACACATAAACACTGATGTTGAGGCAGGGTTTAACTCACCTCCACTCCTTACTGTGACTTCAGCACATGCAGTTAGACCGGGTTATGCTCACAACACAGCAACGTTAGGTGTCGGTGCCTGCGGCGGCGGCGGCGTGGTACCGTGGTTAGCGCGCAGCAGGCGGCGCCACAGCGCGGGCTCGGCGGCGGCGCGGCGCCAGGCGCGGCACGCGGCTCCCGCGCGCGCCAGCTCGCGCCCGCCCAGCCAGCCGAACACCTCGCGCAGTACCACCGCGCAGCGCTGCTCCTCGCTCTGCCACATAGACATTCCTCTGGATCCTGCTACCCTAACCCGAACAGCTCACCCGTTTTTTTTTTCAAACGCAAGTTCCTACTTTGGCTTCTTGCTCCAGTCACCTAACAGGTTTGCTCTGTTACTGTTATCTGAACTAATAGCAAAGCGAAACAAAATACTGGACAGCTATTTTTAAAATTGCGTGCGGGTGTCTCTGTGTTGTTAACATTTACAGCGCTTGACAGTTTTCACTTTTCAGTACTTTTCAGTTTTGTATTGATAATTTGACACTGACAGAGCACTGACCTATAAATAATATGGACTTGGCATACCTACCAAAATTAGCGTGTATACCTACAAAAATCGGGCAGTTAAGATGGCCGCCTTTCGTAGGGTTGTAACTGCGAGCAACATGCGCAGCGGATATCGACATTATTTAACCTACATGAATTTGTTTTCTATTATTTATTTAAATTTTTCGAATTAGCCTTGTAATGTAATGCAGCTGAAGTGACAAGAATTTTAGAAGTTGTGGGTGTTTTATGTTTCTTGGTTTTATAAGACGTTGTAACTTGTCACCTTGCTCAAGCTTCATTCAATATCAGAAGGCCAATATCCTCGTAATATATTTACCTACTTACTACAGGTGTAGAGTATTGTTCATACGAGCTTACACACTAACCAGGACCAGGAGACTTATGATGTCGTGACTGGCAACAAAATATTATTATTTATTTCCTACCCCGTTGGTCTAGTGCGGTCGCAAGACCGATTGCTAAGTGTGGAGTCCTAGGTTCAATACTCGGGTCGAACTTCGATTATTAATTATTACTTTTGTTATTACATTAATGGCATTTAAATAATACTAGATTGCTAAAAAAAAAAATAGTTGCGGTCATCTATTCGACTATATTTAACAGAATATATACAAAAACCATTGAGATCGCGAATCGGCAAATGTATACCTTGTTTAACTTGGCTTGAGACAAAGTATAAACAATCACCACAACCAAAACTAGGTAATGAAAAATTCAAAACACACACACAACTCCTCCTTATTACACAAGATTATCATATAATAGCAGGATTATCATCCATTGCAAGGCTATTAATGGACACTTATGGATTATAATCGATAATAACTCAAAGCATCCGACTATTTACCCAACACTAGCAATCAACCGTTTGACAGCACATCTACCACAAAACTCGGCAACATAGAGGAAAAACCTCGGCAGTTAACATGGCGACCGACCACGCAAAGAAATGATTTTGACGTCACACAAAAGTGTTGCCAAATTTAGAACTTGACAAACATTTGACGTCTCTCTTTTCATATGCAGCTCTTGATTAGTTAAAAAGAAACAAAACGATTTTTGACATGTGTGTGTCGATATGACAGATATTTGTATAACTATTATTTCTATAGTAGAATATGCCATCTCCATAGTACTCACTGACCTATAAATAATATGGACTTGGCATACCTACCAAATTAGCGTGTATACCTACAAAAATCGGGCAGTTAAGATGGCCGCCTTTCGTAGGGTTGTAACTGCGAGCAACATGTGCAGTGGATATCGACATTATTTAACCTACATGAATTTGTTTTCTATTATTTATTTAAATTTTTCGAATTAGCCTTGTAATGTAATGCAGCTGAAGTGACAAGAATTTTAGAAGTTGTGGGTGTTTTATGTTTCTTGGTTTTATAAGACGTTGTAACTTGTCACCTTGCTCAAGCTTCATTCAATATCAGAAGGCCAATATCCTCGTAATATATTTACCTACTTACTACAGGTGTAGAGTATTGTTCATACGAGCTTACACACTAACCAGGACCAGGAGACTTATGATGTCGTGACTGGCAACAAAATATTATTATTTATTTCCTACCCCGTTGGTCTAGTGCGGTCGCTAGACCGATTGCTAAGTGTGGAGTCCTAGGTTCAATACTCGGGTCGAACTTCGATTATTAATTATTACTTTTGTTATTACATTAATGGCATTTAAATAATACTAGATTGCTAAAAAAATACATAGTTGCGGTCATCTATTCGACTATATTTAACAGAATATATACAAAAACCATTGAGATCGCGAATCGGCAAATGTATACCTTGTTTAACTTGGCTTGAGACAAAGTATAAACAATCACCACAACCAAAACTAGGTAATGAAAAATTCGAAATATACACACAACTCCTCCTTATTACACAAGATTATCATATAATAGCAGGATTATCATCCATTGCAAGGCTATTAATGGACACTTATGGATTATAATCGATAATAACTCAAAGCATCCGACTATTTACCCAACACTAGCAATCAACCGTTTGACAGCACATCTACCACAAAACTCGGCAACATAGAGGAAAAACCTCGGCAGTTAACATGGCGACCGACCACGCAAAGAAATGATTTTGACGTCACACAAAAGTGTTGCCAAATTTAGAACTTGACAAACATTTGACGTCTCTCTTTTCATATGCAGCTCTTGATTAGTTAAAAAGAAACAAAACGATTTTTGACATGTGTGTGTCGATATGACAGATATTTGTATAACTATTATTTCTATAGTAGAATATGCCATCTCCATAGTACTCCCAACTCAGTGATAGTACTCCCAACTCAGTGCTGACCATTGAGGTACATAAAACATGGAGATGCCGCGTTATTCTATACATACATTTGCTTATACAAATATGAGTGAAATATGATTCAGAATGTGAAATATCATTATGTCTCATTCTTTCTAATGAGATAATTTTATTTGATAAAAGAGACAACAATATTTAAGTTGTTGCTCATTATGGCAATATTTTATCGTGACGTAGTGACAGTTGTAGGTAAGTGCCATAGCAGCCATCTTATGCGCGGAGTTTCATGGTAGTTTTGCTGTCAAATGGTTGTTTATTTTTTGTATTATTGAGGATTGCAAGAAAATTACGAGGATTTTACCTGTTAAAACTGCATGTAAATGTTGGGAAACAGAAACTCAACATGCCTGTGTGTTGTATTGTGAAGTGTGGTGCAAGAAAGAATGAAAATCAACCTCAATTGTCTTTGCACAGGTTAGTAGCCGGTTTTCATGCATTAATACATACAATAATACACATTCGATGATACAATTGTAACGTGATCATGAATTTATGGCTAAAGTATTGATATTTGGGTTCATTTCCGTATAACAGGCCTTTCTATTATATTTGTTAATTCGTTCGTTTGTTTACAATAATATGTCATAATGGAATAGTGTTGTACCGTTGCCGACTTGGCGTAATAGTTTCCGAAACTAGTTCCTCCGCTGAAACGATACCGGTATATTCTGCGATGTTAACATAAATAATCCTGCGTCTTATTCAGTCCGAGTGACCTTGCTAGGTCCGGCCTGTGGTTCACACTTCACAGCACCAAAATCAAAATATTTCACATAAACCTACATGGACACTTTTATGAAACGTCAGAAGCTAGGTGCACGGTTCCAATTGGTAGTTTCCTATGGAGAAGAAACGGCAAGAAACTCAATGGTTACACTTTTAAAATAATTGGCTTTTACAATGTTTTCTATTTTGTTAAGTACTTGTTGACAGGCCTACACTGTCCTCCCCTATCTATTAACATTGAAATTTCAAAAGGTTTTCTCGGCTCCTAAGGGTCGTAACGTGATGTTAAATAGCCTATAACCATCTTGGCTACCAAACGCAAAAATAATTTATGCATGGCATTTTTTTTGCGCGGAACCCTAATTATTTTTCTAAAATAAAGGTAGCCTAAGTTACTCCTTGTAGGGTAGCGGGATCGTCCGAAAGGGTTACCGCTGCCCCGGAACATAAAGGGCTAAGGAAGGAACACGGGTGGGTTTTAGTCAGTAAGAGTCTGACACTCCCTTCCGCTCCACCCAGAGCGGGAGGAGTCATTAGATGATTTCCCATCCACAAAAAAAAAATAAAAAGTTACTCCTTGTAACATATCTGTCAGTGAAAGTCCCGTCAAAATTGGTCCAGCCGTTTCAGATTAGCCGGAACAAACAGACAGACAGACAAAAATAAAAAAAAATGCCATTTTGTTAAAATAGTACTGTTTAGATTTTTATAAGCATTTAGTAAAAAGCTGTTATTTTGACAGTACCAACAGACACTTCAATTTTATTTATTTTTATAGATAACGGAAAGTAAGATAACCTACTCATCTTTTTCTGTTACAGTTACAACGGACTTTGTATACATAATTTATTAGGTATGATCTAAACGTGATAACTAGTAAGACTCGTATTTAGTATCGATACTAGTTATAGTAACACCTATGTTCCTTGATAGACACAACACTAGCAATGGCAGCCATTTTATGAGACAATACCAGTTGTAGGTATGCACCCTTTTTTCGTAGGTATTTCCAGTCCATACTGTTGTATGTCAATGGTGCTGACAGAGTGACAGCTGACTGACATAATAACTTGACACATAACACTGACACAGGTATCAACCATGGAATTAGTACATACGTAATAATTATAAAGGTATAGAAATAGAAAATATTTATTGTCCAGGTAATACTGTAAGCGGGTTCAATGATTAACAGCAAGTTAAGAACTTAAGACGATATCAGTAGCTTAAAATAATTTGTTCAGAGTCATCATAACCAGTGTTATGCATTTCCTTAACTATTTTTTTGCAGCCGAATGATGTAGTATTTTTAATTTCGCAGTTTGCAGACTTTATTGTATGTATTAATGAGAGAATAGGCTGGGGAGCGTCTTGCTAGCAATGAGGTGCTGTCAGGTGTTGGGATTCTGTAATTTCTTTTGTTTATGATAGTTGCGTAGTCGGGTCTCCTTTTAATATTTTTGTGCAGGCAGAAAGAATGAAAACCTGGCGGACTCTGAGGACTTTCGTTTCGCGGTAGAGTAAATCAGAAGAGAACCGGTAGGGCTTCTTAAAAGTTACTTTAAGACGCGCCCTCTGTGGTCTTTCAGCTTCAATTAAGTAGGTCTTTCCAGCACTACCCCACACGCTGATGCAATACTGAATTATCGATTGGCATAGCGCTAGGTAAACTTGTTGTAGTGTGTCTGTGGGCAGACAGTCTCGTAGTCTACGCATGGTGTGAATAAGTTTTCTTATTCTGCCAGATAGGTTGGATATTATGTTGCTTAAATGTTAGGTGGTCGTCGATAAGAATACCAAGGTATATTTTAATGTAAGAAGTACGTTTTTTGACGAATTTTTGACGAATCCTTTCCAACGTTCATTGAGGAGAAGATACAAAATTTTAATGACGTCTCGGAAAGACTTTTCAAAATTAATATTCATTCGGCCTTCACACTCATTCGGTAGGTACTGTTGTTTTGGACCAAAATTTACTTATAGCCTTCGCTCCTCTCATTTATGGAAACAACTTTTAGAAAAAGTAGACCAAATTATTAGAAACACATTAACTTCCATCCTAAATGTGGCCCTGGACGACCGGTCGTGGCAGCAAGCCACACTACCCATTCGCTTGGGCGGTCTGGGCGTCCGCAAACTTTCAAGTATTAGTTTACCGGCCTTCCTCTCCTCGGTCCACAGTACCGATAAATTAACCAGGAACATTTTATCTTCCTCACTGGTCGATTTTGAAGTACCGTGTTTGACCGATGCGTTGAACGCTTGGAAAATGGCTTGTCCCAATACGGTTTTGCCTGATAACCCGTCTTCCCAGAGACGGTGGGACGTGCCGCTCTGCAGTATTATACGGAATACCCTTGTAAACACGTCACGTAATACTGTTGAGCGTGCCCGTCTGCTGGCTGTGGGAGAATGGGAGTCAGGCTTGTGGCTTCAGGCGCTCCCGTCATCCACCATAGGCACAATGATGGATGACTCATCGTTTCGGCTCGCTACGTGTCTCCGCTTGGGCGCACCTTGTGTTGCTCCGCATCGATGTCACTGCGGTGAAGCTGTCGACAGTCTCGGACACCATGGCCTGTCCTGCTGCAGGAGTGCAGGTCGCTTAGCACGGCACGCCAGCATCAACGATATTATTCGTCGAGCCCTTGTCACCGCCGGCGTACCAGCGGTATTAGAACCAAACGGCTTGTACGTGACGATGGGAAGAGACCAGACGGCATGACGTTGTTGCCTTGGAAGGTGGGTAGGCCTCTGGTGTGGGACGCAACATGTGTCGATACCCTTGCGCCATCTCATGTTCCGAGCACGGCGGGCTGTGCTGGCGCCGCTGCTGCGGCTGCGGAGACCCTCAAGCGGCGCAAATACTGTAACCTTGTGGGCAACTACAGCTTTGAGCCGTTTGGGGTCGAAACGCTCGGGTCATGGGGCCCGAGCGCGCGTCTCCTTTTTAAGGAAATTTCTCGCCGGCTGGTCGATACTTCACGTGACCAGAGGGCTGGGTCGTTCTTTGGTCAAAGAATTAGCATTGCCATTCAACGTGGCAATGCTGCCAGTCTTCTGGGCACGTTTCCGGATGACAGCGATGCGGATGAGTACTTCGACGCCTAAGTGTCCTTTGGTTTTTTTTTATTTTTTTTTTTATTTGTATAGTAGGTTAGTTAGTCTTTTATTTTAGTATCTAGTGTATAGTACACAGGTATAGTATATAGTTATATTGTAATTATGTGTGTACAGGAACTAATAAACATACTTGTAAAATCTATGCAAATAAAAAATAAATTAATTTGAGGACTTGAAAAAAAAAAAAGAAGTACGTTCAAGAGGAGGACAGTCGCAAGAGGAAGTAGAAATGTTAAAAGAGCAGTGATGTAGTTTGAGTTTAAGGTGTTCCGGTGGGTTTGGAGCGGCAGTTTTGGAGAAAACAATATATTTCGTTTTACTCGTGAGCAGGTTTCTGTCCAGTTTGTTTGCGATTAGTGATAATCCCTCATCTGCTAGAGAGTGTACCTACATGTTCCCACAATTTTCGATGTTCCCATAATTCGCGATAGCGAATTACGATAGGTACAGACGCCAGCACATCAACCTACTACAATCTGTCAGATTTCTGTAATAGATTTTCAACTTTATCGCTAAAGCATAAGGTTCAATGTTGATTGGTAAAATTTGACAGTTAGGTGTAGGTTGATGTGCTGGCGTCTGTACTAATATTTTTTAAATTACAGGTTTCCAAAATGATTCAACGCGTAGAGATTTGGAGTCGCATTATTAGGGAACAACGAAAGGAGCCTTATTTCAAACCTCATAAAAATACTAGAGTATGCTCTGCTCATTTTTGTGACATTGATGTCGACATTATTTTTATATTATTATTTATTTATTTATAAGCTTTATTATATTCATTAGCTGATATAATTGACAAATATGAGAGGATACGATTTTGGTTTTTCTCCAAAGTTTGGGAATTTTCGCGGTGGCCAGAAGACCTGTGTTGATTTCGACTGTCCGAAATCTGATATTGTGACGTTGCAAAAAATTAAATATTAATCGTGTCTAGTAGCGACACCTGCTGTAATTAACGGCGGACTAACGCCTTGGTTGTCAACGCTGTTCTACGTTGACACAGATGGCGTTGATGCCTTTTGTTTAGTTAATTAATTGCAAGTTTATTGGATAACTAAATAATAAATAAACAAACTTACATAATTTACCACATTTTATTTTAAAAAACAATGTCTGATAAAATGAAGATACAAATCGATAAGAAATCTTATATGGTCTGTGAAAGATGATTCGAGAAACTGTCAGATTGGTCTGGAGGAAAAGGCGGGGTACGGTGTCCGGTCTTTACGATCATGGACACGAGCCTAAAGGCCGATTGAGAGGGACTTAATCCTAGGAGGATTGGGATGTGCCCAAATAACCCGATGGGGTTTTTATAAATATGAGCTGTTATAGGCAGAATTCCGTGAGTACTAAACCATTTTCTCTGTTCTTGCTGGATAGCCTATAGCTTAGATTCTTGCATGTGTGTTCTGACACGAGGACGTTGTTTCAGGTCTGGCTTTTATGCTAGCCTTTTAAGATTGGTGCTATGCGCGATTGATTTGATGCCTTGGTGTTGCGCCGTGTGATGATTTGGTATTCATCAGAGCGCAGGCGGATTTGAGGTTATCCCTTGCGGTGTGGTCCTCCGACGTTAGGAAGGCTTTACCTAGCCGAATCCAGGTGATGAGGGAAGTACGCAGAGAGTATTATCTGTGTGTCATTGTGATTTAATCTATGAGAGAGTTAGGCCTTTTGTAGGAACGAGGTTGTTTTGAGACCTAGTATATGTAAGGATAGTGTGCTCGGGTTTGCTTTTTTATAGCAGTTATAACCCTCTATGAGTACATTGTCGAAAGTTCAATATGTGTCTCGGGTTTGCTTTTTTATAGCAATTATAACCCTCTATGAGTACATTGTCAAAAGTACAATATGTATCTCGGGTTTGCTTTTTTATAGCAATTATAACCCTCTATGAGTACATTGTCAAAAGTACAATATGTATCTCGGGTTTGTTTTTTTATAGCAGTTATAACCCTCTATGAGTACATTGTCAAATGTTCAATACGTGCCCGGCTAGCTCGTTCTGTAGAGCATGACACAAAAAAACGGGTTACAGTTGGCGCCCAACGGTATATAATTATTTAATTATATAGGGTGAACGAATTAATAACAATATCTCTCTCCCTCTCAATTCCCTCAGTTCTTTCAGTTGACGGATTCTTGTATTAGTTTAAGGCTAGTTTTTAAGTTTTAAATATAAAGTGGTCACCGCACCACAATCAAACCATTTCTTTTGTTGGACCGGTAAGGTGCAGAGTGTTGATAAAGGTCATTAACTTATTTATATGTATGCCCAACTCACAAGTTGGACAAGTGCATTGTGTTAATTATTTTGGGACTATATATATGTACCCAATGTTTGTTTAGAGGTTGGTGATTTAATATTACCTATATTTTGGAAGTTTATGTAGCATTATACTAGTAAGCATTTGTGGTAAAGTTTGTTTAACAGGTACAAGTAATAATTATTACAACTGGAAGATAATTAGTTTACAATATAAAACGACAGTTTTGTGTTATTATGTTCATGTGGTTGTTTAAGTTGAGGTCCTGATAAATTGTATTGCATTATTTTATAGTGAAACATTGTAAGTGTAAGGTATTATAAATCAATAAACCCAACATTAATTTCTGTAAAAGTTGTAAAACAATTGGGGGTAAACTTGAAAATTGTAAACAATTTCTATAAGGCAATTCTCAGAAGAGTTTTAGCAGTCTCTTATTTGTTTTAGAGGATTTCAGTAGTAAGATAATAACACTACAGGCAAGTTTCACTCTTATTAATTGGATTTTGCAATACAGGGAACTACAATTTGTAGAAATTAATGAACAATAATAGCCAACTTTCATTGAAACGGAACACTTGGAATCTTTATGACAACTGGTCGGTCACTTCGTCGTATAGCGTTTTAACACTCATTATTTAACCCAGATTTAAGATACAACCACGGCATTTCATAGAACAGCATTGTTTTTATCAGCATTCGTTCTCATACATTGGTGCTTAACCTATAAAACACATTGACATTGGTGACATTTGACGTTCGACGTTTTGATATGTTAGGGTGCGTTCCGAAACGCGTTATACACGATTTGCGTTTAGTTTGTCATTAATTTTGCTTTACTAAATTGTAATAAATACTATACAAATACAAAGTTAATAAATAAATAAGCTATCATAATGGATTTAGAGACAGTGTATTAACATTCCCATCTTGCGGACGAATTGACTTATGAGGTTGCGGTTTATGCATTACTTATGCGACTCGTACATTTACTTGTAGTTTCTTGCTGTTTTTAAAAATATATGATATTTTTTCATTACGTCGTGCAACTGGTGCTTTGGTAGCCTGAAACTTTGAGAATTATGTTCTTCTTGCTCACGGGATTCCTGAAACCGTGATTACCGTTAGTGTGGTTCAATTCACGGGATCAGAGTTTCATAGGCAATTATAGAAGTTTAACGTGCCTCAAGTTCATTATGGGCGCTCCACACACTAGCATGGTCGAAAGGTACATAAAAACGGCAAAATCAATTGTTTCGTCTTATAGATCATATGACAGGGATCTGAAGCTCACAAAAATTTTATAGCTTTAAATAGTGTACCAAAGGAAAAAAAAAATATGGAAAGTAAGGGTTTACTATTAAAACTTTCCCAGGAAAAAATAAATAAAATAAAAATAGTTTCAACAGACTGCCACCAACCACCAGAACCGGTCGAAATGGGTAAATAGATTTTTTTTTTAAATGTGTTTCTGATTATATAAAACTTAACACATCAGAGTCAACACTGTTTTAAGCCAGACGGGTATATAAATATATTCAGCCATAATTTATATAAATATATATATTATATTTTTTTTATTTTTTTTTTGCTTGGTTGCTGGGACCTTTTAAGCAGGAGAATTTATATGATGTAGCATTATATGTAGGGATATGACTGTATACATAGAGAAACAATTATTAATAACTCGATAGTTCAGTCAAATAATAAAATCGATATAAACATAATCATAGTCGATTTCATCTAAAATCGATTAATTTTATATATCCCTAATTATACAGTTTATTTATTAGCTGTAGTCCGTGTTTTCACGTATTGTTTTGAGGGCCATTCTTTCAGCGACCACGAAGCGTAACGTAACTATCATACGGTACATGGTATTTGCTTTGTTTGGTTTATATTATTATGAACGCGAGTTTTGGGTATTGATCAAACATTTTATACGGGGATTATGCCGTTTTGCATGCCTTGCGTTTAGTAACAAAATAAAAATAAAAAAAATTTTTTTTTTGCAAGTTGTTTGTTTTTTTTTCGAGCGGATAGTAACTCATAAAATAGGCCTTGACTGAAGCGGATCAGTGACTTCTAAAATAAGCCTTCACGTTGTTTGTAATCAAGCTCGCTTGGTTGTTTTTTTACGAAGCGGATAGTAACTCATAAAATAAGCCTTGACTGAAGCGGATCAGTGACTTCTAAAATAAGCCTTCACGTTGTTTGTAATCAAGCTCGCTTGGTTGTTTTTTTTACGAGCGGATAGTAACTCATAAAATAAGCCTTGACTGAAGCGGATCAGTGACTTCTAAAATAAGCCTTCACGTTGTTTGTAATCAAGCTCGCTTGGTTGTTTTTTTTACGGAGCGGATAGTAACTCATAAAATAAGCCTTGACTGAAGCGGATCGGTGACTTCTAAAATAAGCCTTCACTAATGTTTTGTTTTGCCGATATAGCATTGTTGCTTCGGTGAGACTTTAGATAGCACTAGTGCTTATCTAGTTACGAGCGGCAGGTGACTCTTAAAATAAGCCAAACCACCATTATGTTTTCAGAATATTTATTTCTGGGAACGCTGTATACGTCTTGCCTGGTGAGTTATGCACTTTGTTTGCCCAATATATGTATCAGCTCGCTGAACATATTCATCAGGAGGATCGTTTAAATTTATAGTAAACAATTCAGAGTTCCACTGGTTTACAGACGGAATTCGGGAGTATGCAAGAGGTGGCTGCCTGCGATTTGAATGCAGGTGGCTACAGGATTGAAAGAGAAAGAAATTTAGGGATGTATGAAAGAATGGGGGGGTTATGCCCGGAATGTAGGAAGATTTGTAAGCAGAATAGGTTTCCTGGCAGTTTGGATTTTACAAGGTTCGTTATTTACTTACAGTTGGACGAAAATAAGGAATGTATTTATATTTCATCTTAAATTAGTTTATGTCGTTTCACAACCATCGGTTTATAAATAGATCAGAACTCTTCCACTAGTTTCTATGAGAATTGGTAAACCCACTCCAGTGTTATAACACCGAGGGCGGTGTTGGTTTTTGCGTACACAAAAACCTTTTTGTGGGAAGAGGGGCATTGTGACGTTGCAAAAAATTAAATATTAATCGTGTCTAGTAGCGACACCTGCTGTAATTAACGGCGGACTAACGCCTTGGTTGTCAACGCTGTTCTACGTTGACACAGATGGCGTTGATGCCTTTTGTTTAGTTAATTAATTGCAAGTTTATTGGATAACTAAATAATAAATAAACAAACTTACATAATTTACCACATTTTATTTTAAAAAACAATGTCTGATAAAATGAAGATACAAATCGATAAGAAATCTTATATGGTCTGTGAAAGATGATTCGAGAAACTGTCAGATTGGTCTGGAGGAAAAGGCGGGGTACGGTGTCCGGTCTTTACGATCATGGACACGAGCCTAAAGGCCGATTGAGAGGGACTTAATCCTAGGAGGATTGGGATGTGCCCAAATAACCCGATGGGGTTTTTATAAATATGAGCTGTTATAGGCAGAATTCCGTGAGTACTAAACCATTTTCTCTGTTCTTGCTGGATAGCCTATAGCTTAGATTCTTGCATGTGTGTTCTGACACGAGGACGTTGTTTCAGGTCTGGCTTTTATGCTAGCCTTTTAAGATTGGTGCTATGCGCGATTGATTTGATGCCTTGGTGTTGCGCCGTGTGATGATTTGGTATTCATCAGAGCGCAGGCGGATTTGAGGTTATCCCTTGCGGTGTGGTCCTCCGACGTTAGGAAGGCTTTACCTAGCCGAATCCAGGTGATGAGGGAAGTACGCCACTCCAGGTAACGAAAGCGTCACCATCTTGTCCGTAGGCCGCGTTCGCGTGTGTTCACAGGTTTCTCCTGTGAACGACGCCAAGGACCCTGAACCGTCAACTGAGGGTGTTATACTGAAGGTTTTATAGAGAGTATTATCTGTGTGTCATTGTGATTTAATCTATGAGAGAGTTAGGCCTTTTGTAGGAACTAGGTTGTTTTAAGACCAGTTGTTGTAAGGATATGGTGTCTCGGGTTTGCTTAGTATAGTAGTTATTTTCCCTATATGAGCACAGTCCTAAAAAGGCCAATACATGTTCGATTGAGCTAGAAGTTGTTAATTCGATCACCTCACGGATTCGCTATAGCGACTCTGAGAAACTGCTATTTGTCTCATTGCTGGCGTTCACTGACACCACTAGGAACGGAGACTAGTTGTGTGGGTGTATGCCGTAGACTCTGGGAAGGGTACATTGGTTTAGTGGCTTGCCACATTGTTTGTAAGTACTTTCAATTTTGTATAATTCCAATAAACTTTGTGTTGTGTAAGAAGGTACTTGTTTAATTAATCCTTTCCTAGCAGGTTATACCTTATAAATTTACTTTAGCACGGTGGTGAGTAGTATAGTCAAATAGAAACCATCATCAGCTTGTTTCAAGTTAAATAAACAGACAAACTACAAAAACCGGGTTACAATATACCTATTGAAAATCTGATATTTTAAGAATCTGGTATTTTGTGAATCTGGTATACTGAGTTAAAAGGATATCGGCATGCAACCACTGACATATAAATAATATGGACTTGGCATACCTACCAAATTAGCGTGTATACCTACAAAAATCGGGCAGTTAAGATGGCCGCCTTTCGTAGGGTTGTAACTGCGAGCAACATGCGCAGCGGATATCGACATTATTTAACCTACATGAATTTGTTTTCTATTATTTATTTAAATTTTTCGAATTAGCCTTGTAATGTAATGCAGCTGAAGTGACAAGAATTTTAGAAGTTGTGGGTGTTTTATGTTTCTTGGTTTTATAAGACGTTGTAACTTGTCACCTTGCTCAAGCTTCATTCAATATCAGAAGGCCAATATCCTCGTAATATATTTACCTACTTACTACAGGTGTAGAGTATTGTTCATACGAGCTTACACACTAACCAGGACCAGGAGACTTATGATGTCGTGACTGGCAACAAAATATTATTATTTATTTCCTACCCCGTTGGTCTAGTGCGGTCGCAAGACCGATTGCTAAGTGTGGAGTCCTAGGTTCAATACTCGGGTCGAACTTCGATTTAAAATTATTACTTTTGTTATTACATTAATGGCATTTAAATAATACTAGATTGCTAAAAAAATACATAGTTGCGGTCATCTATTCGACTATATTTAACAGAATATATACAAAAACCATTGAGATCGCGAATCGGCAAATGTATACCTTGTTTTACTTGGCTTGAGACAAAGTATAAACAATCACCACAACCATAACTAGGTAATGAAAAATTCGAAACACACACACAACTCCTCCTTATTACACAAGATTATCATATAATAGCAGGATTATCATCCATTGCAAGGCTATTAATGGACACTTATGGATTATAATCGATAATAACTCAAAGCATCCGACTATTTACCCAACACTAGCAATCAACCGTTTGACAGCACATCTACCACAAAACTCGGCAACATAGAGGAAAAACCTCGGCAGTTAACATGGCGACCGACCACGCAAAGAAATGATTTTGACGTCACACAAAAGTGTTGCCAAATTTAGAACTTGATAAACATTTGACGTCTCTCTTTTCATATGCAGCTCTTGATTAGTTAAAAAGAAACAAAACGATTTTTGACATGTGTGTGTCGATATGACAGATATTTGTATAACTATTATTTCTATAGTAGAATATGCCATCTCCATAGTACTCCCAACTCAGTGGCATGCAACTGACTACTGACTCACAACAAAACGTGATTTAAAAAAATCATGTTGGTTACGCACGTACAAGGTTACGTTGTCGACCTATGCAACGCTGTACTCACGTAGTTCGTATGAGTTATAACAGATGGCGCTACTTTTGCTTGTATGAAGATGGTCTATGTAAAATGTGGTACTTAAAATGTTCAGATGGGCGTATCCTTACTTTTGAAATCATTGGAGAGGAGTGTCAAGTTGTAATAAGCTGTCACTTCAGGTGGTTTGTGATGCTGGCCTGAAAATCATGGACATTGTTACCAGATGGCGTGGAAGTGTACATTACTCCAGAATATTCCGAGAATGTAGATTGAAACAGAGGTTTGAGGCTGGGTGCTTTCTCTGGAATATTATTGGGTGACAGTGGCTATCCATGCACTCCAAATTTATTTACACCATTTGCGTAACCCCACCACACCACAAGAAGAGAGGTATAACATCAGCCATATTCGTAGTACCCGGAACACGATGGAAAGATGAGCAACGGTTTCGTTGCCTATTACGAGGCATGTTTGGGGATATTGAAACAGTAAAAAAAATTATCGTTGCATGTGCTGTCCTCCACAATATTGCCATCGACATGAGGGAGGACCTGTTTCTTGGCGAAGAAGATAAAGGAAGATAACATAGAGCAATCTTCATCTAGGGAACCTGTAATAGAAAGGTATATTCCACCTTCTGTAAGGGGAAATATTAGGAGAACGCAGTTTATTGAAACACATTTTTTTTTTTTTTAATAACTAAGTATTTAATAACTATTTTAATTAAATTAATAATCTATTAGTAAATACATGTTTGCAGCAAATAAGTAAGTATCTGGAAATAATAAATTCACACATCAGGATAATACAAACATCTATTAAATATGTACTTCTTAAAATAAAAATAAACCCTAACATTTTTTTATTTAATCTGAAATAAGCTGTTACTCTTCTTTGCTAAGTTTACACTATTACGTTGGTATCGATAATAATTGAATTTGTTCTGAAAGGAATCGACATGAATCGAGTTTCGCCTACGAGCATGTTGCGCAGTGCGCTGTTCCGCTTCATTGTGTTCTACCTATTCTCTCCTACCGGCTACCCCACAGAACAGATATTTAACTGTTCTGTGGGCTACCCACTCATATTCGACTTTATTTTTCACACGAGGCCCATATTAAATGAGATTCAGTTCAGGTAACACACTCGTTGCCGTTGTAGGTAGTTTTACCCAATATAGCCCCAGGAATCATCATCTGCCTACCCTTTTCCCAACTATGTTGGGGTCGGCTTCCAGTCTAACCGGATGCAGCTGAATACTTATAGTATTTTACATGGAGCGACTGCCTGTCTGACCTCCACAACCCAGTTATTGGGTAATACGATACCCTTTGGTTAAGACTTGTTGTCAGACTTTCGGACTTCTGACTACCCGTAACGACTGTCAAAGATCCACGAATGACAGCCGGGACCAACGGCTTAACGCGCTTTCCGAGGCACGGAGGGGTCTTGGTATGTAAAGATGGTCACCCATCCACAGACCAACCGCGGCGAGCGTAGCTTAACCTGATCGATCGACCCGATAGCCCCAGGAATATGACTAAATAATAAAAAACGCAAATCTGCGAAAAAAATCCTAGTGAAGGTTTTCACCGGAATTATTTAGGTGTATGGAAAAGTCCATCTTTATGGGCTTTTTTTGTATGTGAAAATAATATACAGGACTAGCTTTTGCCCGCGACTTCGTTCGCGTGGAATAGTGACTTCCGGCAGATTTTTGGTTTTACCCACATAGTTCCCGATCTCGCGGGATCTCTTCAAAAATGAAATGTGGAACCCAACCAAATGCGTGTAACGAAAGCATAGCGCGATCTATTTCGATCCCAACGCCATCTATCGAGCATAGTGACAACTCGGATTATTTATCTATACTCCGTTCGGGCATTTTCTTTGTACTAAAAGTTTTATTATATTGATATTATTTTTTTCATACCTTTTTACTATTTATTTACTTTTTTCCGATGAATTAAAACAATAACATGAACCGAACTCTTGTAACGATCGACACCATTGCGCGATCACCAACTCGACATATAGTACTAATAGAATTATCTATACTCCGTTAGAGCATTTTCTTTGTACTAAAAGTTGTATTATATTATATTTTCATACCTTTTTACTATTTATTTACATTTTTCCGATGAATTTTCAGTATACTGAATTGATGCCGACTCTTGACCAATAGATGGCGCTGTATGTCCGGAATAAATTTTATTTTTTATTTTATTTTTTGTAATAAAAAGTATCCTATGTCCTTTCTCAAGTTCCAAACTATGTCTGTACCAAATTTCACACAAATCGGTTCAGTAGTTTAGGCGTGAAGCAAAGACAGACAGACAGAAAGACAGACAGACAGAGTTACTTTCGCATTTATAATATTAGTTAGGATGGGCAAAAAATCGTGGATCAAACGAAACAGGGCGATAGTTGGGGTTATTTGTAGTAAATAAAAACTTTTTTACAAAAAAAACAACCGACTTCAAAAAAAACTACAAAATGATAAATAACTTTAATTTCGGAAGTCGGTGTCGTTGGTTCCGCATTTTCGTTTTTTGACACCGACTTCCGAAATTAAAGTTATTTATCATTTTGTAGTTTTTTTTGAAGTCGGTTGTTTTTTTTGTAAAAAAGTTTTTATTTTTCACTTTTTAGTTGTACCTACTCCACACAAATTCAAATAACACTAGTGCATTGAGGAATTGAAGACACCGACTAGAAGAATCATCAAAATTCGCATAGAAATGCCGGAGATGCAGTACATTTATGCATATAACATCGTACATAAGAATAATTATATAATGTATTATATACTAAAACCTTCCTGAAAGTATGTAGATCACATTAGTGAAAGAATTATCAAAATCGGTTCATTAGTTTTTGAGAAAATCGCGGACAAACAAACATACATACATACATACATACATACATACGGGTCGAATACAGAACTTCCTTTTTTGAAGTCGGTTAAAAATAATAATTATGTTTGTGCGAGAGCCCTAACTTGAAGTTTACAGTAAGGTTCCAAAGTTAAAAAAAAATTTTTTTTGAGCCTTAAAAGATATTGAAAAAATTGCCAATACTGATAAATCATGGTACCCACTGTCATAAAAGCACTGTTGTAGTGATACTTTTTTTTTTTTTTTTACTGTGAATAACCTCAACTATCGCCCTGTTTCGTTTGATCCACGATTTTTTGCCCAGCCTGTATTTATAGGTACTTATTATGTATAAAATATGTTTTTTTTTTTATTCTTCTAATGTTAAAAGTTGCGTATATAAATCTATTAAGTAGATAATAGTTTTACATTTCTATGGATAATAGGATGGAACTGGGTACTTACCTAATTAATGAGAGACTACGGTAAATTATTTTTCTTTAATAATTTTTAAACTAAGCTTAGTCCCTCAGCACCTCTGTACTTAGGTAATAAGCTAAATAATACGTAGTCTAGCTTACTCTAGCCAAATCTAAGAATACGTAGGTACCAACCTACTCCGTCTCATTACAAAACTAAGCATTTCTTGGAAACAAAGCTAAGAAACCATTACGCAACATTTTTGCCCGAAACTTCAAAACATTACTTTGATATACAACAAGATGATGCGCATCGCATTATACAGCGTGGCGATGGCGCTACAATGGTGACATTAATTTAACACACAGGTAGGGTTAGTGCCCATTAATCATATAAATATTGATAGGTTCAAATAATTCGTAAAGTGAAAAAATTTTTTTTCAAACTAAATAATATAATATATAATTATATTATAAGTATATATTATATTAAATAGTATGTATGTGTATTTAAACTATTTATGTATTTGTGTACCTAGTTTTAATAGTTTTTTTTTTTATCATTGTTCCTCTCAACCAAAGCACCTGCCATCTAATCTCTTCACCACCCTTGGTTGACGGGTAGAGAATGCCTAAGGCATTAAGTCCGCCTTTGTACCTTTTTTGTGCGAAAAGTTTAAATAAATAAATAAATAATAAAAAAGTAACTAAAACTGGGATCACCCTTGCAAAAATTGATTCATGAAATTACTTACCTAGCTTGCTTACGTTAACTCGGAGCGGCAACGCGTCGGCGTCGCTTCGCGCGCTGGCAACTGCGCAACGCGTCTTGTACAGACGCCAGCACATCAACCTACACCTACAGTCCGTCAAATCTAAGAAGTACCGTTTGACGTTTCATATTTTTCAAACCGAAACAACTTTGTTCATACGTACATTATTCAGTTTCGATAACCTTTTTCATAAAACCATGAATTTAGAAAGATTTCATTATTGTATCTAAAAATGTACAATTCTTAATATCTAAATGTAATTGAAAACTTTCAAACAAAGCAAAATAACACATATTTACACAGTAAATAATTTCTAATAGTTATATTCTTGACCTCATTACAAAGTTACGTAGTTAGGTCACTGCACGTAGTGTTGCGACTCTTCGGATACACTTGTATGCAAAAAAATCGTTTACATATACGAAAAATCGAATGTATTATTTACAAATTACACTTGACAACCAAACAAATATTTTTTCATGTGAATGGGATTTATCTCACATATTACGATTACATAACTAAATAGTTATGTAATCGTAAAATATGAGATAAAACCCATTCACCAAAAATACGTATTTATAAATCAAATATATTTGCTTCTTTAAAAAGTTGTCGAAAGCGATTTGTCGATTTTTGATTTTCGCGCCCAAATAAGTCGGGGTTTCTCGCGCTAACGCTGTCGAAATAGTAAATGGAGTCAGGGATAGTGTTTTTTACATTTATTTTTGTGTATGATAGTATGGGTTTGCATATTACAGAGAAATAAACAAATTTTTAACAAGCACATCCATTGATTTTACAATTACAATTTTTTCTTCTAAGTCTTATTTCTACGTCTAAAACTAATAAAAATAAGGTATGTAGAACCCATTCACAAAAATGTTGTTGCCTGATGTTATAAATTAACGACGTTACTGCGCGACCGCATAATGCACTGAATACACAGATACCCTAAAATAAATTAATTTAATTATTTTTAGGTCAATAGGCAAAATCTCAGGTGTCCAAGTCTCTACAATTTTTTTTTTCTGGCAACACTGCCAACTACAAGCGCACGCGGTCCGCTCGGTCGGTTCGGCGTCAGCAGTCTCTCGCCATCTTGGAAGCTGACTGTGCGCGTACTTGCTTTCTCGTTTGTGTTTTACAATTTGTGACTTGGCTATTACTTTTCTGGACTGATCATTCTTTATCCGTTTACCTTGGCAATATTTATACTGGACTCCGAACTAAGCAAGTGTTTATTAATAATGTCGAAAAGAGGACGTACTTTGAACAGCCAGGCTCGTGAATTGGTGGTGAAATTACACGAGTATTTTGAGCGTGAATCTCAAAATGGTGGACTTCTACTGCCAGTTACACAAGTTCGGGATCGCGTCGGTGAAGCTCTCGGTATTGGTAGCCGCACCGTTGGCAAAATATTAAGTGAAAAATATGGGCCTTCGGGGAGTGACAGTAACGTACTTCACACACCGAAAAAACGAAAAAGAAATAAACCTGTGACAGGCATCGATGAATTCGATAGTCATGCTATTAGAAACCATATATACGGGTATTTTACAAGAGGCGAATTTCCAACATTGGCAAAGTTATGTGCAACTTTAAAAGATGCCGGGCTGTATAAGGGAAGCATAGAGTCGTTGAGAACGGTAATAACAGGAATTGGCTTCAGATACAAAAAAGTTGACAAACGAAAAATTGTTATGGAGCGACATGACATAATTATGCAGCGACTAACATTCCTGCGCGAAGTTAAACAAATTATAAACTGGGATAATGTAATATTTTTGGACGAAACCTGGCTAAATTCCAACCATTCTGTGCCGAAAACATGGACTGATGATTCTGAAGCTTCGTGCTCGAAGGTGCCGATAGGAAAAGGTGGACGCCTCATAATATGCCATGCTGGGTCAGCGTCTACAGGCTTCGTGGAAAACTCTTTATTAGCTTTCCAATCCAAAAGCACTAAAGAGTATCATGAAGAAATGGACGCAGTAAGGTTCCGAGAGTGGTTCTTAAATTTATTACAGAATATCCCTCCTAACAGCACAATTATAATGGATAATGCCCCATACCACTCTGTGCAAATTGATAAAGCACCTACGTCAGCCAATAAGAAAGCAGATTTGGTGGCATGGCTGCAAAGAAAAGGAGTGGATGCCGACATGTCACTATTAAAAGCTGAATTATTACAGTTAGTGAAATTGCATAAACCACCAAAACCGACATATGTAATTGACCAATTGGCCGAAGAGCACGGGCACAAAGTCATACGACTTCCTCCGTACCATTGCCAATATAATGCCATTGAACTGATTTGGGCCCAAGTTAAAGGTAATATTTTATAATATTATAATAATAACACGAGTACTTCTAACATTTATAATTTAAACAATGGTTTTCGTCTGCTATCAAATAGTTACATTATTGTTTTACAGGTTATGCAGCAAGACACAACACAAAACCACCCTTCAGTGTCAAGAAAATGGAAGGTTTATTAAAGGAAGCATGTGCCCAAGTTACACAGGAAGATTGGAGTAAAGTAGTACAAAAAACAAAGAAAATAATAATGGACGACTTCGAAAGAGACGTACACTTTGATAATGTAATGGACAATCAACTGGTCATTAATTTAAATGACGATGATGACGAAGACGACGATACTAGTACTAGTAGTGAATAAAAAAATATCCTAAACATTTCTTTTATTTAATTATAACAATTGATTTCTTAAAATTCGGATATTATAATAATCGATCTCTTAAAGTTCGGATATTATAGTAATCGATTTTTTCATCCCATCCCTATCATTCAATTGTCAGAACTGTCAAACGGTACTTCTTAGATTTGACGGACTGTAACTGTCAAATTTTCCCAATCAACATTGAACCTTATGCTTTAGCGATAAAGTTGAAAATCTATTACAGAAATCTGACAGATTGTAGTAGGTTGATGTGCTGGCGTCTGTACCAGGGATGTTGCGAACATTCGCATCCGCAAATGCGGATCATCCGCATAGATTTGGACATCTGCATCTGCATCCGCATCCGCATTAATCAGTGCGGATGTTCATGCGGATGCGAATATCATGCAAGTAGCGACAAGAAAGCATTGGGCGGGGCCCGGCGATTGGCGCGTGCCGGTCGCACGTGGCAATGTCCAATGGGAGCAAAGAAATTGGTGACAAGATTCGACACGTTTGTTGTGGTGCATCATTTGTTTCTTGTAAATAAATCATTACGTTTCTGTTTGCGCTGCGGAATATTTATCGTATAAATAGATATTTTAAATGTTGTTGTAATACAGTGATCATTGTGTGTATTAAGAGTTTACAAAATAAGTGTTTATGGATAAACTTTAAATTAGTTGGACTAATATAAGATCGCAAGGTAAATTCTATTATGTTGCACTGGTAATACGTTTTATTGTAGGTAAAAAATATCGTTTTATGACCAAACTTCTTTATTTTTCTAGTGTGGTTTTTTTCGGTTTGATTTGATTCTTCATTTTTGGTTTGATTCTTCATTAACAAACTTTATTTACATAATTTATCTTAAACATCCGCATCCGCATCCGCATCCGCATCCGCGGATGTGAGCCTTCAAAACTCCGCATCCGCATTAGCATCCGCGGATGTGGAAAAATCAGCATCCGCAACATCCCTGGTCTGTACCTACCCGATCGGTCCGATTCTTTGACGGCATATATCAAAGAAACCGAGTGGTACCTACAGCGGAGGTGCTTAGTCAAACACTTATCATATCACCCTCTCTTGTTACTATTAGTTATAACTGTCATCAGCATCACTAATCACTGCTTTTATTTGTCTTTCGCGATATGATGATCGCGATTGATGACCTTCTCCGTAAATTACGATCATGTCCGCATATTCAGCTGCTGTGTAGTTCGGTTGTGTGTTTACCATCACGATCACAAGTTTACACAAGCACTAATAGCACAAATAAAAGCGTCCGTATCGCAAGAGATGTAAACGTACCTACTAGCTTAGAAAACGAAAACAAAGCAAAGCGTCTTTATCGCAGTACCTACTTACCATAATCTAATTACTATCCTAATTACACAAAAATAAATAAATAAAAAACTAAGCGTCTTTTTCGCGGAAACATTCACAAAAATATTAGACGACGTAATTATGCGCACTAGTGTGAAGAAGTGTGTCAAGGACACGGTTTCGGCTAGCACTAGAAAAGCAAATAAAAAAGAATTCGACTTCGGTGCGGCGGCGGCGGGTGGAAGGGAGGGCGCGTGTCGCTTGCGCCGCGCCGCGCTCGCCGACAAAGGGATATCTCTGTCCTTCAATTCGCCTACTCTATGTATTTGTTTCATCCTAATAAGCGGTGCTATTCTGTAAAAGGATCACTGTGATAACTTAGGTGAAGTGAGCTTAAAGTGAGTTGTCATTCCACCTGATGCTAGGGATTGACAGTATTGACAGCTCACTTTAAGCTCACTTCACCTAAATTTTCACGGTGAGATTTTTACAGAATAAGTCGGCAGTATTGCTTATTCGTTTTAATTTCATTGATGCGATGTGTTATGATGCGCGACCCCGGCAAATGACCGCTGCGCGACAGTTCTTTATGTACAGGTTGCTCTAATAAGATGTTATTTTATAAAATTTTAAATAAATCCGTAAATAATAACGTTTAATGGAAATATAATTTCTTCATGAAACCAAAATGTGAAAACGTATTACCATTGTAGCGCCACGTTGTATACAAATACATATTATTATTATAATACATACAATATAAATAAACTAGCTTCTTCCCGCGACTTCGTCCGCGTGAAATTTCACCCCCCCCATTCATCCCCTTAGGGGATGAATTTTGAAAAATCCTTTCTTAGTGCACCCCTAGACCTCAAAAGGAACGTACGTGCCAAATTTGGAATCTCTAGACCCAGCGGTTTGGGCTGTGCGTTGATATGTCAGTCAGTCAGTTCTCCTTTTATATATATAGATAATATTTTGATTCCCCCCGCGGATGTCCGAGGAGTTCGGACGTGTCTATTAGCTAATTACATGCGCGAGCGGTCATTGAGAGTTCTAATAAAATTATATTGGACGGAACGACATATTGTACCAAATCCACGATACCGACCAACTTACGCTGACACCTACGCTGCGAAGCGGTGTAATACATATTTCTATCCGGAGATCTAGTTATATTGGACGGATTGGAAAGCTGTACTAAATCGCCGACTGCCCAGTTTAGGCTGACCCCCGGCTAACGAGTGAGTGTTTGTTTACTCAATAAAATATTATTATACTTACGACGTTACATCCTCAAGATTTAATAATAACTATGTAGTTTCATTTCTCAATGTACTAGGCGTCGCACATAATTTTTAGAACTGTGGAAATAAAAATCAAATTAGGTATAAAATTCAAATTGTTTCTACTACATCCGTCGACTGCAGCGCCATCTCCACATAACTTCATTCATTCCTTTTTTATGTGCGGGCGTCGTAACATCGTGTGTTTTGCAAAAATCTAGTTTTAGTTAAAAAATAGTGTGTATTTAGTGGAATAAACGTGTTATTATGGGAAAACGAAAAAGGGAACTTAGTAATTCAAAAATTCGTCGAAAGATAAAGCGTTTGGAGCGAAAACTACGTGTCTCATCGTCAACAAGCAAGGATGAGGAAGGTTAGTACTTACACATCTTTTGTTGTTCCTAATTTGAATATCGTAGCCAAATATTGGTGCGTCTATATGAATCATTATAACTATGAACGAATTTGTCAAAAAATATATTTTTTATTCGTCCTATCGTTTTGCGATATTTTTTGCTGTCTACCTTCATTTAAGGTGACTTTTTATTTTGTTGGAAAGTGTTCTTTATCATGTTCATAATAAGGACTAGGTTCGTATGGTTGGTGTTACTCACAGACATAGGTGTTACTTCTTGTTACATTCGACATGTAAGTGTAATATATGTATGTAGGTTCTAACTACGATTGTAAATTACCTACTAGTCATTCATTGAGATCTTGCATCTACATAGTTATACTCCGTGACGTGATCACGGCTGATAACGAATTAGTCTAGTGGCGTATCGGGAATACGTACAATGACTTTAAAATGTATACACACTGCATACAGCAGCTTGTCAAATAAAAGGTCGAATGGCGTAACGAGAGTACGTACAAAGACTAAAAGACAACACTGACTACAACAGTTGTTTTGCTTCTTTAACTTACAGAATATGACCGTTGTCATTCAAGGTCGCCAACACCAGACTCACTACGGCTGTCTTTGTATTCAGATGAATCAGAAGATAATATTCCAATCAGATCTGACGTTGTAATCCCCGCTAGCCCACCGCGTACCGGTGATGCTACAGATAATGCAGATGCATCTAATTTGCTCCTTCAAGACCCTGGTCCTTGTTCAAATGAGGTTCCAATAGCTGAATCCGAGGTTTTACCGCCTGAAATATTAGAGGCGCTAGGAGATTCAACAGGCAAAGAAGAGGTCTTAGGCCCGACTATAAATGAGGAGATTTCTAAACGTTGGGGTAGGATCCTAGTAGAAGGGTTGACTAAAGAGTTGAAGGAAGCCACTTTAAAGAAAACTTTAACGCCCGAGAACTTCACTTTATCGAAAGCGCCAAAGCTTAATTTAGAAATTTCTGCCATCATAAGTGACAACATTAAGCATCGGGATAAACTGCTAGAAAGAGCTCAGAACCAACTTGGGTTGGGCATTGCTGGTCTTAGCAATCTGGCTTCGTCTCTGATTAAAGAAGACCACCCAAAGGTGGAAATCTTGAAAAAGCTGTCAGAAGTAAGCAAGATTTTTCTAGATTTACACTACGAGAACTCACAGCATAGAAGAAAGTTGATAACTTCTTCACTGGATAAAAAAATTACCACTACATAACTGATATAAAACGAGATACATTTCTGTTCGGAGTTGACTTTAGAGAAAAGATTAAGGCCACAAAAACAGCAGAAAAATCAGGTCTTCAAATAAAGCGCAGTAATGTTAGCGTTCCTTCCACATCCAGACAACAGGGAAACTGGAGAGGCCCACCCAGGTTCCAATCAACCAGGAGTACCAAACCGGGTGGGCAAAAGCCGAGGTACACATCCAATCAAGGACACTCGACACAGCAAGGTCGGAGGCAGCCAGCTGCGAATCGAGTCCCTCCTGCCCGGAAGATGGACTACAGAACTCGCAGGAACCAGTAGAGGTAATAGTTCATGCTGGTAGATTACGTCACTATGTTAGGTACTGGCAAGCAATAACCAAAGATCCAATAGTCTTAAACTATGTTAAGGGCTTAAAAATTACTTTTGATGAACTTCCTTTTCAGAAATTTGAGCCATCTAACCCAAGGTTTAGTAAAACAGAGCTTGAACATTTAAAGCTGTCTATTTCAAAATTATTGTCTTCAGGGGCTATTAAAGAATGCTGTGACGTGCCTGGCCAATTTATTTCTAGTATTTTTTTTAGTTCCTAAAAGCGATGGGTCGTTTAGGTTCATTTTAAATTTAAAATGTCTAAATAAATTTACCAGTCCAGAGCACTTTAAAATGGAAGACATTCGTACGGCTACTAAATTAATCAGTAAAGATTGTTTCATGACAACTATGGATCTACAGGAAGCTTATTTTTTAGTGCCCATTCACAATTTTAGTAGAAAATATTTGCGATTTAGATTTCAAGGTTCAACTTTTGAATGTCAGTGTCTCCCTTTTGGCTTGTCTATAGCACCTTTCGTTTTTACGAAATTAATGAAGCCAGTAGTAGCTAATCTTAGAAACCAAGGGTTACTCCTAGTTGTTTACTTAGATGATTTGTTATTTATAAATAACTCTTTTAATAGTTGCCTAGAAAGTACAGCAGCAGCAGTACACGTTCTTGAGAGATTAGGCTTTATCATTAATAAAGAAAAAAGCAGCTTGATACCAAAACAAATTCAAAAGTTTCTAGGCTTCGAAATAAATTCTCAAGATATGTGTCTAATGCTGCCAGATACGAAACGTCAAAAAATAATCGACCAAACAAAACGTATTGCTAAAAAAAAGGGCTTTGACAATTATTAGGGATTTCGCAAAGTACTTAGGTTTACTCTGCTCAGTTTGCCCAGCAATTTCTTATGGTTGGTTATATACGAAACGTCTCGAACGCGAAAAATTTCTAGCTTTACGTAATTCTAAAGACAATTATGATTGTGTCATGAACCTTTCACCCAATCTTAAGTCAGAATTTTCCTGGTGGCAAAATAATATTTTAACATTAACAAATCCAATACGTAGTGGTAGGTATGATCTGGAAATCTTCTCAGATTCATCCCTTACAGGTTGGGGTATATATTGTAATGGAGTCCGTGCTCATGGTTTTTGGAGTGACACAGAATCTAAAGAGCATATAAATCTTTTAGAATTGAAGGCAGTTCTTTTTGGCTTACAGTGCTTCGCTAAAGATCTTTATAATAAGGAGATTTTACTTAGGATCGATAATACTACAGCTATAGCTTACGTAAATAAGTACGGGGGAATCCAATTTACACACCTCAATAATATAGCTAGAGAAATCTGGCAATGGTGTGAGCAAAGGAAACTCTTTGTTTTTGCTTCTTAGATCAAGTCTAAAGAGAATACAGAAGCAGATCACGAATCTAGACAGTTAAATATTGACATTGAGTGGGATTTAGCTTTGTCTGCTTTTGAAAAAATCACAAATACTTTTGGAAACCCTCAAATAGATCTATTTGCCACACGATTGAACTCAAAATGTAAAAAATACATATCGTGGAAACGAGATCCATCAGCGTATAACATAGATGCGTTTACAATAGACTGGTCGCCTTATTTTTTCTACTCGTTTCCCCCGTTCTCACTGATTCTTAAATGCCTAAGAAAAATAATTACAGATAAAGCCACTGGAATTATAGTTGTACCTTATTGGCCTAGCCAGCCATGGTACCCTCTGTTTTTATCTCTTTCTCAAAACCAGGTCATTTATTTGGAACCGAGTCCCTCATTGCTCTTATCACCTTTCAGAACTTCACACCCACTTTGGAAAGGACTTACCCTGGTGTCGTCACTATTATCAAGCAAGCGTACGTAAAACAATCGTTACCAGATAATGCTATTGAAATAATAATATCATCGTTAGCAGACAGCTCTCTTAAACAATATAATGTAGTTTTAAAAAAATGGTGGTATTTTTGTACTAAAAAGAAGATAAATATTTTTGATAACAATATTCCGAATATTCTTGATTTTCTGGTTAATGAATATCATTTAGGCGCAAATTATTCAACCCTGAACACCTGTCGTTCCGCACTTGCATTAATACTGGGTAAATGTATAAGTCAAGACGACCGAATTATAAGGTTTATGAAAGGAGTCTATAGGACCAAACCTTCCTTCCCTAGATATAAATCTACATGGGATCCTAATCTTGTATTAGATCACCTTTCAAATTATTATCCAAATGAAAGCCAAACCTTGGCCTCTCTATCCAAAAAATTAGTGGCTCTGCTCGCGTTGTCAACTGCACAACATGTGCAGACGCTATCGCTTATACGTTTGTCTAGTGTTGAAATAAGTAGCACGAGGATAGTTATTAATATAAATGATCTAATCAAAACTTCGGCTCCTAACAGACCGGCGCCTCATTTAATTATATTATAATATTATTATATATTATTATTTTTATATTATTATATCCTTTATTTCATTATTTACATATAAATTATATTTTTAAATATTAGAATATAAAAAAGAATATATAAAAACATTTAAAAATATAAAAAATAGTAGCCCACCGGTATCGGGAACAGGGTCCAAGCTACCGGCGGTCAGGGCTCCAGAGAGAGGAACCTCCGGACAATGCGGGCCGTGTCCAGAAGTACCGCTTTCTGAATCAAGCCCTTGATCCAGCTGGCCAACGAGAGCCTCCTTAGGTGTTGGTCGAGACTCTTGGCTATTAACCCATTGGCAGTCACGACTATCGGTACAATGATCGCTGAGTCCACATCCCACATGTCGACAACCTCGCGAGCCAAGTCAAGATACTTGATTTGTTTATCTTTTTCGGCTTTCACGAGGTTCTCGTCATGTGGGACGGTTATGTCAACAATCATTGCACGCCGCTCTGATCGATCCACCACCACTATATCAGGCTTATTGGCAACAATAGTCCTGTCAGTGATGATGGATCGATCCCAGTACAACGTGATATTACCATTTTCGAGAACTGGGTCGGGCACATACCTGTAGTACGGCACCTCCGATTCCACAAGGCTGTATTTCAAAGCAAGTTGCTGATGAATTATCCTGGCTACAAGGTTGTGTCTATGCAAGTACTCTCCATTAGCTAGACGGGAACACCCGGAGATGATATGTCTGATTGATTCCCCCGGCCGGTGGCATGCCCGACAGATGTCAACCGTGCCGTCTTTCACAATAAATCTCCGGTAATTGTTCGTCATCATAACTTCGTCCATAATTGCACAAACAAAACCTTCGGTTTCTCCAAAGAGGTCACTCGAAACGCAGCCAGGCTACGGACGCTAGTAAATCTACATCGGGTCCATGAAGGGCCCGGAAAAAGCGTCCGTGAAGCTCCTTACTCTGCCATACCTCCATGCGATCATTAGTGTCAAGCACTACTGGTTTGCGCCAGTTCTCTTTAGCCAAGGAGAGCGGGGTGAGGCCCTTGTCCACCATGACTACATCTCGATGCATCCCCACGTCGGTTTCTAGGAAATATTCCCTAAGACTGCATATCTCGCGATTGTGGAGGGTCTTAGAGTTTAAAAACCCTCGACCTCCACACTTTCGCGGGATATACAGCCTCATTACCGATGACCGTGGGTGATGCATTCGATTTGCAGTCAGTAGTGTACGAACCCTCCTATCTAGGGCGTCGAGTTCGGTCTGAGTCCATTTGAGTATGCCAAAAGAGTACATCAAAACCGGCATGACCCAACCGTTGAAGGCGCGCACCTTGTTTCCGCCTGATAGAAGACTATTAAGTACTTTTTTCAGGCGGCCAAAGAAGCGTTCCTTCAACGATTGCTTCATGTCAGTAACATTGATCCCTAACGCTTCCGACATACCCAAATACTTATAGGTTTCGGATGCGGAGAGGGCTCTAAGGTTTGTGGAATCCGAGAGTTGATTTCCCACAGATTCCACAATCTCCCCTCGCTTTACATGCATGACCGCACATTTGTCCACACCAAATTCCATCCTAATGGCGTTACTGAAAGTTTGAGTTACTTTCAGTAGCTCCATCAGTTGCAAATTGTTAGGGGCAAAGAGTTTTAGGTCATCCATGTAGAGGAGGTGCGATATAACCTGACCACCTCTCCTCAGCCGATAGCCTAGACCTGAATCCTCCAGCAATGTGCTTAGAGGGTTCAAGGCTAAGCAGAACCAAAGCGGACTCAAACTATCACCCTGAAATATGCCTCGCTCGATCCTTATCGGTTCGCTATTCCTCTGAATATTTCGACATCCTGGATAGCGAAGGACCGTCCTCCATTGCCCCATACACGACATCAGGAAGGTGCGCAGAGTTGTATCTACTTTATACAACTCCAACACCCTCATGAGCCATGTATGTGGTACCGAGTCATAGGCCTTCTTATAATCTATCCAACATGTCGACAGATCCTTTCGGAATCGACGAACCTGTTGGCTAATGGTCATATCAATGAGGAGTAGCTCCTTAGTACCGCGGGACCCATTCCTACATCCATTCTGAGAGGCAGACATGATAAAGTTGGTGTCTATATGTTTGTTAATTTTAGCTCTCAAAATGGATGTAAGAACTTTATAGACCGTCGGTAAACACGTGATCGGCCTATAATTTTTGGGTTCCGCGGTGCTACCTGATTTATGGAGCAGGTGGGTAATTCCTGTCGTTAGGAACTGGGGTAGCGAACCAGACTCCAAAGCAGTCTGGAACTGAGATGCCAAGCGAGCGTGTGACCTTGAAAACCATTTTATCCAAAAATTATGCAGCCCATCCGGCCCTGGAGACTTCCAGTTAGGCAACGGACGGACTGCACGAGCTACATCTTGGGGGCAGATGGTAATAGCCTCCATTTCTGGTATTGGATCACAGGCTCGCTCGACATCCCGAGCCCAATCACCTTCGGTGTGACTGACAGGCACCGACCAGATACTGCGCCAGAAAGAACACATGGCATCATCATCCGGTAGGCACGTGTCAGCCACACTTTGGTCCGGTCGCTCCCAATCCCTATAAACCCACCTTTCATCACTCTGGAAGGTGCGATTCTGAGTGTATCGCTCTACTCGCCGCTTATACCGACGAATACGGTTCGCCCATGCATACACTTTCTGCTTCAGGAAGTCGATGCGCTCTGTGACACAAGACGTATAGTCTTGAGGACTGATATCAGTCCCCAAGAACGCCCGTCTCACAAAGCGCATCACTCTAGGGCGAGTATTGCCCTCCCTGAAACAGATTAGTTTGCCAATGAGCGCTCTGGCCCCACCAATACGACGTTCAATTCTGCACTGCCAAGCTGGTACGGCTGGTTTCGGTCGTGTAGCTCTAGAGTCATTGGTAAATTTGACGTGAGCTACACGACATGCCGCTACAGCCGCGCAGTACAGAATAGAATGAGTATCGGTGAGGTCTTCGCAGTCATCAAAATATTTTGACAACTGCGAATTCAGGACCGCCACCAGCGCCCTATTTTTGTTATGCATGGGCAAACGAGGTAAGCGTGGCCTAAGTTCGGGCGACATGAAGCGATATTCCTGAATCGCATCCTCCAAAGCACTACTCAATTCCTCATTGCACTGGGTACTTACGTTTGTAGCCCTATCATTACTCCCCTCGTCAGCATGACTTGTATTAGACTGCGGTAGTATTACAGCAGTCTGCAACTGGGGGGCGATGGCATGGCTACTCTGTATTTCATTTCGCAGGCGATCAAGTACAGTGTCATCCAACATATGATTACGTTGGATAACCCGCACCTGATCCGACAGTCGTTGTGCCGATACGTTGACAGCTGGTTCAAGCACCTGAAAAAGAGAGAGCATCCGAACACGGTACGCGGTCAGATTGCTTCCCCCCTCTGTAGCCCCATAGTATGAGCGCATGACATTTTCATTGATGGATCTTGTCCATCTCATGCGCTGCACACTTCCGCCGGGAGCTGGGACCCTATCAGAGGCCAGTGGGCCTCGAGGTCCTAAGCTGTCCGGCGGCCGGCGTCCTCCCCGTCGACGAGCAGGTGGTGGCGTCGTGGGCGGAGAGAAATACTCGTCGCTCGAGCTCGACGCAACTGCCGCGGCCGGTGCCGTCACAGCGCTCACAGTGGGGCTGGATACCAGCGGCGCGGGCGGCGAGGCGGAGCTGAGCGAAGAGTCCGGAGGTGGTAGGCGTGCACGTCAAGCGGCGGCTGATCTTGTCAACATTTTCGTACTCTTTATTTATTTGGTTTTTTCGAAGGTGACATGACAGAATAGATGTCACCTCCGGTTCGGCAGTTTTTGATTTAAGTTTATTACATCATTATGGTTCATTGTGAGTTTATTTATTTTAATTTAAATTAGGTATTTGGGCTATGGTTGTAGAATTTCAATTTATTATTATTATATTTTATTATATGTATGTATTTAGAAATATTATATAAGTATGTTTATCAGTTGTCTAGTACCCATAACACAAGCTCTGCTTAGCTTGGGACTAGATGGCGTTGTGTGATAGTTGTGGAATATTATTATTATTATTATTTCCTTTATTTCATTATTTACATATAAATTATATTTTTAAATATTAGAATATAAAAAAGAATATATAAAAACATTTAAAAATATAAAAAATAGTAGCCCACCGGTATCGGGAACAGGGTCCAAGCTACCGGCGGTCAGGGCTCCAGAGAGAGGAACCTCCGGACAATTATTATTATTATTACCCTTTTTCTGTAATAGGGAACAAATATGTCCAGCCAAAACATTGTCTGCGTATATTGAAGCCACCAAGAGCTATAGGAACTTACCACTAACTGATAGACTTATTCTTACTGCCAAGAAACCAATCCATAATGCTAGTTCCGCAACTATAAGTAGATGGATTAGAAATGTATTGACTGAAAGTGGTATTGATACAGGGGTTTTTAAGGCTCATAGCACCCGCCACGCGTCAACCTCGGCGGCTAGTCGTAAGGGGGTTTCAGTAGACATAATCAAAAGAACCGCAGGTTGGTCAGGGAACTCTTTAACCTTCGCTAAATTCTATAATCGTCCGATTACAGTGGACGAGGACAACACATTTGCGGAGGCAATATGTAATAATTGTTAATTTAATGTAAAAATAATCATTATTTAATACCTATTATGCAGAGGATGCAATTTTTGTTTATTATGTTATGATTAATGTATTTTTATATACCTACTGTTTAAGTATGTGCTCAATAAATGTTATTCGAATGTTATGATTTCATATTATCGTGTTCATTCTTCTTAAAAACCTATAGGTACTAATCTCGTTTGAATGAAAGCGCTAAACATCTACATAGTTATTATTAAATCTTGAGGATGTAACGTCGTAAGTATAATTAATGGTTAAACGAACTTACCTTAAGTGATGTTCGACCATAATTATACGAGACGTTACATCCGAAGAGATTTAAAGTCCCTCCCGAACCCATAAACTAAAGCCCATCAAACAATTCATCAAACGAGAGTATCTTCTCTAAAAATGAATGAAGTTATGTGGAGATGGCGCTGCAGTCGACGGATGTAGTAGAAACAATTTGAATTTTATAATTTGATTTTTATTTCCACAGTTCTAAAAATTATGTGCGACGCCTAGTACATTGAGAAGTGAAACTACATAGTTATTATTAAATCTCTTCGGATGTAACGTCTCGTATAATTATGGTCGAACATCACTTAAGGTAAGTTCGTTTAACCATTAATTATGTCGCTTACCCGCACGCCGCCGAAGGAATGCAGCGGTTCTGCACCCGATTTATCAGATATCAGACTTAGTGAAAGTACACCGTTGAATAATAATTATAACAATCAGACAAGAAAAGCGTAAACGAGGGGACGTATTGGAAGAAGAATTAAAAACCTTTATGGCTGACATGAAAAAAATGTTTTCGTCTGCGGCGGAGGCGCAAAATCATAAGTTTACTACATTACACTCATCCATAGAAGAAATAAAGCAACAAAATAGCGATATCACAAAGTCTATGGAATTTATGTCCCTGAAATATGATGAAGTTCTGGCTAAATTGGAATACAGTGAGAATGAAAGGAAAAAACAAATGGAATATATTAACGTATTGGAGAACAGGGTTGAAAATCTGGAACGTGTCGCTCGGAAGTCTTGTGTTGAGATACGGAATGTACCTAAGCGCGATCAAGAAAAAAAGGAAGATTTAATCAAAATAATGAAATGTATTGGAACGTCTATCAACGTTGATATTCAAGATACTGATGTTAAGGACGTATTTCGCTATAACTCGAAGTCATCGTCTAAAATGCCCATAATCGTCGAGTTTTCCACGGTAATAAAAAAGGAAGCTTTGTTAGACACCGTGAAAAAATTAAGACAGGAGTCAAAAACTTATTTGTCAACTACACACGCCAATATTGATGGTCCTAGTGAACCCATCTACATATCGGAAAGCCTAACCGCGGAAATTAAGAGAATTTTTGCAAGGGCTCGCACGTACTCCAACGATAACAACTATAAGTACTGTTGGACCGCTCATGGCTTCGTATACTTACGCAAGCAGGAAGGTGCCAAAGCAATCAGATTATCTAATGAAGAGGATCTAAATAAATTGATGTCAACTAAATGACTTTATGGCCAGCAGGTTTACACGCACTGCTTCAGGTTATTTTGCTCAGTCTTTTTCTCTATATTGTTTTGTTTGCTACTTAGTTTTATATTCTTAACTTACTTATACCGCACATACTCAACACAATTGTACACATCTCACACATCCTATCTCGCTCACACACACAATTCGAACAATATTACTCACCTTTGTTATGCATACAGTACACTGCTCACACAATGCAAATACTACAACCTACGTAACCTTAACAAATATCATGCGCACATAACTATACATACCCAGATAATGTATACTAGATTTTATCCAAGGAATTTTTGCAGGGCTGTATTGTCTATGTGTAATTTTATTTATCTATTTAGATATTGTACCCAATCGTTTCACTCAGATATACCACTAGCTATAGGCCATCACATTCACAACGGATAACAACAACAGTATCTCTAAAATACAAAATGATTTAGACAGTACAACCGTTTCAGAATCAGCAATAGTGGAGCCTAATGACTGTACTCACCTACTAAACACCTCGAGCAGTAACCTAAAATTGATAACACACAATATCAGAAGTATTTATCGGAACTTAGATCATTTTCTTGTATTTCTAAAACGCATAGACACCCACTGTGACATTTTGGTTTTTACGGAATGCTGGATATCGGAACATAGGCCTCTACCACAAATAGATAATTACAGACTTTACTACTCCACTACTAACCATAATAAAAGTGATGGTGTCGTTATATACATTCACATGGATTTATGCCATACTGTGGAGGAACCAGTACTCGTTGACGCTAGCTGTCTACTTATAAAAAGTAAAGATATTGCCATTCTCTGTGTGTATAGGTCGCCATCTAATCATGCTATAGACCCCTTTCTTACATCTCTTGAAACAAACTTACGATCAATCCGAGAGTCTCATACAGTTGCTGTTCTTGGTGATATCAACATTGACATCAAACCCCTCAACGATGATCGGAAAAGCGAACAGTACCTCAATCTTTTAGCTGAAAACGGCCTTCTGCCTGCTCACCTTTTTCCTACACGCGAGTCTAACTGCTTAGATCATATTATTCTTAAAACAAATCGTAAAGCACAAACATTGGTAATTAAAACTAACATCACGGATCATTTACCCGTCTTACTTAATTTAACACAACCAAAACAAGACAAAGGCCCAAAATACAGACAAATTATTAACTATGATAACGCGGTGAATACACTTGTGAATACTGATTTATCAAGTATTCTTAATATAGATGATCCAAATAATGGAATTGACATTTTGGTAAAGTATGTCAAAGACGCTTTAGATATAAACACTACAGTTCGTAAAGTTCCTAATAGGAAGAAAATACTTAAGCCATGGATTACTACCGGTTTACTCAGATGCATCACCCACCGCGACGCCCTACACAAAAAACTGAAGGCTTCTCCTTCAGATGAAGTTCTAAAGATCTCCTATTATAGGTATAGGAACTTTTGTAATGATGTTCTAAATAAGGTTAGAGAGAAATATGAAACCTCGACGATTGAAAATTGTAAGAATCCAAAACAAACTTGGGAAATGATACGAAAAATCACCAACACTACTAAAAACAAAAATCCAGCGGAAGAATTATTATTAAGTACTAAGCCACACGAAGCCCAGCAATCCGTAGATAAGATAAATCAGTACTTTGTAAGCACTGGTCAAACACTTGTAGACACTATCACTAAATCCGTCGATATATCTAAAATAAAATGTAATATTAAAACAGATCGTAACTTAAAATCAATCGTACTGCTGGAAACAGATAATACCGAAGTCGAGTCATTAATTCAAAATCTTAAAAATGACTCCGCTACTGGATATGATGGCATACCTACCACATTCCTAAAACGCATAAAAAATGTAATAAGCCCCTCACTGACTCATATTTTCAACCTATGTATAAACAAAGGTATTTTTCCAAACTGCTTCAAGCATTCACTAATTCATCCTATTCATAAAAGTGGGTCTAGGAGCAATGTCGAGAACTATCGTCCGATTTCGGTCTTGCCTGCAATGTCCAAGATATTTGAAAAGCTTATCAACAAACGCCTAATGAGTTTTCTAAAACAAGAACATATTATATCAGATTCTCAATATGGTTTCCAACCTAACAAATCTGCAGAAGATGCGGCGATACAGCTTACAAATTTTGTAGCAAGTAACTTGGACCAGGGTCGGAAATGTGTCGGAGTTTTTCTGGATCTAGCCAAGGCCTTCGATACTATTTCAATTAACCTACTTCTGACGAAACTTGAAGCGATCGGCATACGCGGCCTACCTCTGCAACTCGTGAAAGATTTTCTCACCAACAGGTACCAATCTGTGAAAATAGGCGACTACATTAGCTGCCCCCTCCCCATCACTTGTGGAGTTCCACAGGGAAGCGTTCTTGGCCCAGGGCTCTTCCTGATATATATCAACGAACTTTGCCAATATGAACTGCCAAAGGGAAAAATATTCGCATACGCGGATGACACTGCGCTCATATTTCAGGGAGATTCCTGGGCTGAGACACGGTACCATGCCGAAAAAGGACTTCATCAGGCATCCCTGTGGTTAAATAAAAATCTACTAACATTAAATGTCAATAAAACAAAATATATAACATTTTCGATTAATAAAACAACACAACCTAATAACTTCACTTTAAAAGCACATATTTGTAATAATACCCAGTCATTAACATGCTCCTGCGCACCAATAGCAAAAACCACCAATATTAGATATCTCGGCACTCAAATAGATGATACCCTTTCATGGCATGCACAACTAGATATTCTGTCTGCACGTACGCGTAAAATGATATGGATTTTTAGAAAACTCAGAAATGTACTCAAATTGAAAATGTTAAAAACGGTTTACTTTGCCTTGGTTCAATCAATATTGGGTTATTGTATTCCGGTATGGGGTGGGACCTGCAAGACAAAAATCATAAAAGTTGAACGCGCACAAAGGTCATTACTCAAAATAATGCTCAGAAAACCCTTTCGTTATCCCACGATGAGCCTATATGAGCACTGCAATGTCCTGACAGTGAGGCAACTATTCATCCTTCACACCACACTTCGCAAGCATAAAGAACTAACTTACGATGCTAAGTCAACATATCCTGCACGTAGAAATAACAGAATATGCAAGGCAACTAAACACAACACGGCATTCTTCACGAGACACTCATGCTTCCTTGCTCCCTATCTATATAATAAACTCAACTCTTTTTTAAATATATTTCCAAAACTCACGCATGAATGTAAATCTATTATACAAAAATATCTTCTGAATTTAAATTACAATGACACGGAATCCTTACTTATAATTTCTAAATAACATCCCTGTTCTGTCTGCAGTAAATCAAGAGCAATCAAAGCTCACTTATCCATAACTACGCATACATTTATATACATAGTCCCACAAACACAGATGAGCGCAACCGTACTCGCACTCATCACACACACAACACACACACACACACACACACACACACAACACATACACGCACGAACACACTCACAACACACACACCCACTCACCCAAACACAAACAATATAATTATTAATTAACTACACCTTTAGTTGTAATTTGTACCAACGTACTCGCCGCGGGAGGAAGACCTGGAGTCCTGAAATACAGGGCTGCCCTAGTTTAGGCTCCAGTCCACTCCATTTATTTTATGTACCTATACTGTGTTTAGATTAGTGTGGAAAATAAATGCATTTTTACTTTTTTACTTTACTTTAAATAAAATTGAAGTGTCTGTTTGTAATACCTACATATAAAAAAAAGCTACGTATAACAATTTTTTTTTAAATTTTTGTCTGTCTGTCTGTCTTTTTGTTCCGGCTAATCTCCGAAACGGCTGGACCGATTTTGACTCACTGGCAGAAATGTGATGCTATGGAATAACATATAGGCTACTTATAGTCCCGGTAGCATTTTCCCGTGGGATAATTTCCGATATCCAAGTGGGCGGAGCCCCGGGCAGAAGCTAGTCGCAAATATGTATAGCCCGGCGTTTCTAAATTTGCCAAAGATGTAAACAACAATGGCCGCTCGAAATTGAATAATATCGAATTTATTTTAAGTACCTAATGTTTGTTTTCGTCTAAATCTCCGAGCAAACTAGACGAAAACAAACTTTACTTAAAATAAATGTTCTTGTATATCGATTTTATTCAATTTCGAGCGGCCATTGTTGTTTACATCTTTGGCAAATTTAGAAACTCCGGACCTTAGCATTGCATTGACCATCTGAATTGTGCGGTGTGCAGGACGTGGGGAAACCGCGGGGCGTAGAGTGCGGGTGTGCACTAGAGCGCGGCGAGTTCCTTCTTGGTGATCTGCATGTACTCGAGCGCGGCGTCGGCGAGGTCCTTGTCACCTAGGGTGCCGTCAACCTCGGAGGCGGAGTGCGCGGGGCTGCCCTCTTCGGCCTGGCGCAGCTTCAACCTGATCTCGCGCATGCGTGCCTCCAGGATGCGCTCGCGCTTGCTCTCGCGCTCCAGCATCTGCGCACACGAGCACGTCACTAGGTGCGAGCCTGTCGCATGCCGCCTCGCACCGCCGCTTCGTAACTTCGTTCAATCTCAGAAGATCCATTGGCCAGATCCATGATGGATCTAGTGACGATTGTTTTCTCATTAAGTAGGTCTATTTATAGAAAAAAATAAGTAAAATGGATCTAATGAGAATTTTTGATGTAAAAAAAAGTAATGCTACAAAAACAAATAAATATCACTAAAAGAAGTGAATATCACTAATATTAACAAATTAGTGTCCTGACACCTGTCCTGGTGAAAAAGATTCTTTGAGAAAAGGGAAGATGAGGCAATGAATGTGGAGACGAGGGAAGGGCAGTCAGGAAAAAAACGAAAACATTTAATCACAAGCAAAAATAGGTTTATTTTATAGAGAAATTATCACTTATTTAAAACAAAATATTAAAACCCTAATCATCCTAAGTACCTAGGTGCTTATCGTAATTTTTCTAAGAAGTGGCCGATGCCAACTTGGCCATTTGCGAGCTGCACCTGTGCGAATAAAATGCAATTGTCATTTTGAATGCTCGTGCGGCGGCGTTTTGAGTGAAGTCAGTGATGACTCTTGATGTAAAATGTGCAGTATCTGTAAAAGATGTGCTTCATTTTTGTTAATGTTCGTATTGGTGCCGTGACTCCAACCTTCTACACTATTGTTAGTGCGGTGGCGCAGCCCATACACACACCAGATCCCATAGTACCTAGGTAGTTGTCATTCATCCAGTATTTTTGAAAGTAATTTAGGTACAAATTTACTTAGCTCGTTCTCGTTTGGCGAAATCTCACTTTTAATTTATAATCCCAGCCAGTTTACCGCATAATGTAATTATCCTCCTGTAGTTTTTAGTTAGCTTTATGTCTAAAGCTTTCGCTTTACGAAATAGGGCATTAGAAAAATGGTAGTGGCAACCATGAATTTCGATATCCATTTTTGACAATGCAAGCATAACTGCCTTTTCAAAATCAATGGTGACTATCTTGGGCTGCCAGTCTGGAACCTGGGCTCTAATTAAATTAAACAGGATCGTATACGCGTCTGTTGTTTTATGTGTCATAAAGGCAAAAACCAATGGCACAATGTTGATACTATTAGAGTCGCTGCCTATATCTGCTTGAATGACAATCTGTCCAAAAGATGCTGGACAAGCTTGATATGTCCCATCCACAGAACAGATACTGTTCTGTGGTCCCATCCATAAAATAATTAGTAAGTAGTTTTAGACGTATTTGTGCGTCTTTTGAACAAAATAAAGTAATTCGCATACCTTTATGCGAGTAGTCCGCAAGAAAAAATCTTCATACTGTTTAGGTACTTCTACCTCCTCTGGATTCTTTGTGCTAGTTTTCTTAACTTGAGCCAACTTATTTCTTCCGACGACATATCCCAGATTTTTTTCATCGAATGTAGGTACTGGTTTGTTAGATGATAAATGCCATCCTTTGATTTCTATATAAGAAAGTGCCTTCTTATAATTGCGAGGAGCAGATTCTTTGCCATATGTTGCTTCTTCGCAGTAATCACTTAACGTGTCTTCTATAAAATTATGAGCTACATCAGGAACACAGGCGTCGCAATGGGGTTTCCGTTTTGTGATACTTTTGTCCTAAAATCAACTAAGTACGTAGAAACCGGCCAAGTGCGTGTCGGACCACGCACAATGAAGGGTTCCGTAGTTGTAATGAATTTATCCCAAGTACAAACTTAACATTGTAATTGAAAATCATGTTCTCCCATACATTGCAACTGCAAATTTAAGTTGGTCGACTATTACTCGTAAACTTGTAAAGCCACTTAGCTGTGATAGTTTTCCTTTTAATTTCGTTATATATACTACTGTCGTGAATTTTTTTCCCATATCTAAAAGCAACCATTTAGCTGGTAGAGGGGGGGGGGGGACACTTGACTCAAACGAAAATTGGTTCTTTAAAGCTTGATAAGTCACGAACGGTTTACTTAATCAAAAAACGGTCTTCCAAACCTCTAATATTTTTGAACGACCTATCCAACGATGTCCCACACTAAGGGAAGGACGAAAAAAAAAATTATCATCCCCACTTTACATCTAGGGGAGGTATCCTAAATAATTGATTTTTTTCAAAATTTTATTTTACCACTTTTTCGGCGTTATTAACGTGTATACTCATGCCAAATTACAACTTTCTAGTACCAATAGTTTTTGAGCTAAACCGCGGACAGACAAACAGACGGATATGGCGAAACTATAAGGGTTCCTTGTTGACTACGGAACCCTAATAAAAAAGTAGTAGGAAAAGTTGTAAAACAATGTTGGTAAATGTTTTTAACTGGAAGAGGATATTATATAAGTAATGTAGACAAAGAAATCACTCACCGAATTTAATGTTACGGATCCAGTACATTTCAATTTTAAAGTTTTGTAATTTTCACAACGTCAGAGACTAGTGCCTTTTTTAAAAAAAAAACAACAACAAAACATGCTTATGGAATCTGTAGCCCTCGCATAATAATACAGTACCACGCCCATTTTTAATAACAAAAAACTCAACGTCAACCACTGAGGTAAATAATAGTTCAGACTCATCATGTAGGTTGAATAAGATCCATCATGGGTCTGGCTGATGGATCTTTTGAAAAAAAAAACTCAGTAGATCCACATCTTGAAATCAGGATACAATGAGAAAACAATCGTCACTAGATCCATCGGATCTGGCCAATGGATCTTCTGAGATTGAACGCGTAACTTACCGGTGTTAGCAGAGCTTTGTCGTTCTTGTCCGAATTGGCCAGATTCGCGGACAGTTCTTGCATGTAAATGTTTCCTTTGGCATTTCCGCATATCACTAATGTGCCCTGTATGACATCACACTGTTAGTGAAGTTAATAATGGCAGTGTTCAACTTCATGTTTAGGGTTCCGGAACCAAAGAAAAAGATTCGCGGGCTACATTGAAGGAATCACCTTGCTAAGTAGAGTTTGACAACTTTTCAACATCAAATTCTTAATTAAGAACCCTGCCCTGCAATATCTGGTAGGTACAATGCCTGGTAGGTATGCACGGCTACACGCTACACGTTAAGTTATACAGAACCAGTATAATCTGACTTCTGAAGTTAAGCAGGAAATATTGCTTTTAAATAACACAAATTCTGAAGGGCACGACGAAATTAACACAAAAATTATTAAAATCTGCGTCGACGACATTGTTGAAGCACTAACACACTTGATCAATTTGTCATTCTATGAGGGAATTTTTCCAGAACTTTTAAAGCTCTCCGTTGTTAGACCACTTTACAAAAAAGGAGACAGACATGATCTGAACAATTACCGCCCTATCACCCTAATACCCATCTTTTCTGAAATATACGAAAAATGTATGTACAAAAGAATGGCAAATTACTGTACAAAGTTCAATATTATAAAAAAAGAACAACATGGCTTTCAAAAGGGGAAGTCTACAACCTTAGCAATCTATGCCCTTATAAATGTTATATTAACTAACATCAATGACAACAATCTAACTACAGGATTATTCTTTGATTTGTCGAAAGCCTTCGACCTAGTTTCACACGATCTACTACTGCAAAAGTTAGAAGCAATCGGGATTAGAGGGCCAACCTTACAGTGGATAAAATCATACCTTGATAACAGACAACAATGCGTTACCATAACAAACATTAACGAAGATAAAGAAGTAACGCTACACTCATCGAGATATAGATGTAATAAGTTTGGTGTCCCACAGGGAAGCATACTAGGGCCAATCTTATTCTTGATATATATAAAAGACAGCTACGAGAGTAAGACTTAAGTAGTAGATACTGACAGCCTCATGCCCGCGCACGGAGACGAGCGGTTCGTCGCACACCTGCACGGTGAGGATGGGCTCGTGATGGCGCCGCAGCAGGTCCCACAGGCACAGCTGTCCGTTGTACTGCGCCAGCAGCAGCAGCGAGTGCCTGCAGGCGCAAGGGTGGTTAGTGTAAGTGTTTGGCCAGACTGGCCGCGCGTGCGCGGGGCGGGCGCGGCGCGCGCGGCGAACTCAAACATATGAATTTCCTTTGAGTGTCCATATAGTGGGCACGCGGGCGCGATGAGCGTGGCGGGCTACTCGGCGCGGGGAGCGCGCGGGCAACTCACGGCATAGCTCGTTTATACAAGTGACCGCAGTGGGTGCGCGGCGCGGGCGCGGGCGGCCCGCGCGGGGACCTGGGTTCTCAAACTAGTTCGAATTTTTTCTAGTAATAATAAGTCTTCTTCATCCATATTATATTTTGACAAACACTGGAGACGACAACACGCAGAACGCAGCCGCGCTCCAGTGCCAACAGGCAGCACGCCAGCGTTCTCATACCCGCGCCCACCCCGAGCCCGCGCCCCAGTCTGGCCGACCAAAAGCGTGGCACACGGCGGGGACAGGAGGGGTAGCGCGCGGCACCTCGTGGGGCTCCAGGTGCCGTCGCTGACGCGGTGGCGCCCGGCCGGCGTCCACAAGATGGCTGACTCGCGGCAGTCCTCGCTCCACACGCGCGCCGTCCAGTCACCCACCGTCAGGAAGTTCTTCAGGAAGCCAGGGTTGCGCTCCACGCGCCAGACGTTACCCAGGTGAGCGCTGTACTGCAAGATATAATGTAATTATGTAGGTACCAGTGGTGAGACTTAACATTTCAAATGAGGGAGGCCGAACAAGAACGTGCTCAGTTCTACAGCGTGTATCAGAAATGTGTGACAGACCATCAAACTGAGCAACTGGGACCAACATCGCGAAAAATAATCACAAGTCTCATACGAAAATTTCAATACCTACTCGAATTTATGGATTCAATTTTGTGTTGTTGGAATACAAAGCTAATAATAAGCGTCTTTTGTTGTTTGGATATTATGGTGTAGGTATTAAATAGCTGTGGTGGGAAGCACTGGCACTGTAGGTACTTCATGACCGGCTCTTTTAGAGTACTTAGCAATTTTTTTTTTTTGGATAGAATGGACTCATTTTAGTATATAATTGATAACCCCAAAGCCAGTAAAACCATAGGTGCTGAGAAAAAATCGCCTAAGTTTTCTTCGGGATTGTTGTGATAGCTAAGTAATAAGTATATATTACCTAATAATCATGTGGCGGGTCTAAATTTGTTTTGCATTATCATTCTCGAGAACTGGGTTAGGCAGATATCTGTAGAAATGGTCATGGTAAGTTGTCTTCTGCTCTGAGATGGCGGAAGGCAAACGGAAGCATGGCGGTCAACATTTCCGTTATAAGGATGTGTTCAAAAGCCATCTAAGCGATGTATCTAAATAGCTTTCTTAAAGTAATAATCTTAAGTATATCTAATATTCGGAATATATTTTAGTAGGTTTTTTCCTCAAATTAACGCGGGTGAAACCGCGGGGCACTGCTAGTATCCAAATAAATATTTTATTCATCACAAGTATTTAATTTTGAACAAAATTGCCCTTGACATCATTTGATTTCAATGAATAATGAGTCCAAAAGTGGCGATCTGTCCTATACATAGAAATGTAAAAAAATGCAAACAATAACATTTAGTATATCCCATTTACCTTAATATACTCGTATAATTATAATTTGTACTACCTGAAAAGGATGACATTAATATTGCTTAATAATTGTATTATATTATTATGGACATTTAATTTTGACATACCTAACCTAACTAATTTCTCAATTTAATTGTACCTACTAATATAAAAGAAAATAATTAATAATAATGTTTAATGCATGCTAATTTATGATGATAAGGGCCGGCGAATGATAATTGCAATGCTTGTAAAAGGCTGCTAAGTCATAAGTACTAACATAAGATAACACCAACATTGTACACTTAGTTCGCAATAAACGTTTTGACTTTGACTTTGAATATCTTAGGAGATAAATCATAGTTTTAAAATAACTCCGCAAGGCGGCTGGTCATGAGGGTTTAAGTAATAATTTTAAGTACGAGTAATACTCTTAAAGAAATGATATTTTAGTAGATTTTTTCTTCCAATTAATTTATAATATGTATAGATTAATTATTCCCGTCCCTGACGGAACAGTCAGCTCGGTTGTCCCGCGGAGCCCAGCTGGCCCTCAATGAAATGTGTGGAAAGATCCTAGTCTAAATAAAATATGAGTAACAATACCGTCCCAGGCAACTTATCGAGTGCTGTTTTTCCCTTTCTGTTGCCGTTAACGACTAATCCATTTTCTGTGCCGACCATGAAGCGCGTCGGGATAGTCGGCTCGTACTCCAACGCGCTGATGCCGTGGGCCTTCTCCATGCTCGGCACGTCGAAGCTATACTTCACCACGTCGATGATCATCTCTTCGGAAGGCTCGTCGAACATGCGCATGTCCCACCACTTGACGACGCCATCGGGCCCACCCGAGAAGAATTCTTGGCCGGACTTGGAGTGGATGAAGAGGACGTGCCGGACGAGGTCACGGTGCGCCACGTGCGGTGGACTTGTGAGGGTCGGCTCGCTGCCCGCCACGCGCGTGTCCCACGTGGCCACGCTGCCGTTGATGAGGCCGCCGGCCATCACGTACTTGTCCTTCGGGTTGTATTGCATGTCCATCAGCGGACATGGTGGCATTAGAATCCTGTCGGGCATGTTTGGGTTTTCTACGTCCCAAATGTATGCGGCGAGGGGAGCGCGCATCTGACGGTTGAAGTCGACGTCCACGTACGTAGCGACGAAGTGGGTCCCGCCTTCGGGCCGCCAGCACAGGGAGCTGATGGGGCGGCCCGGCTTGGGGTCGCGGTACACGTTTACCGTGCGACAGCTGGTCTGCTCTATGTCAGGCATGCTCACTAACTCTGTATAATATGTCTGGTACATTTCAATTGCGTTATTTTGTAACACGATGCATTCCAATCCCTGCAAAAAGTCAAACAATATTGAGCTGAATACTGATTACCTACATTTATGTCGTTGTGTGGTTCAGCGCCACGCTACTGACCGGGGCGGACGACATGACGCAATGGATGTAGTTGTCATCCTTCTCGATCTTCCGGCGATACCTCTGCGTGGCTTCCGGGTCATTCACGTTCACAAAATCGGGCCAGCCGCCCTCCGCGTGGTTGGCACCGTCGTTGGAGTACTCGGCACTGCAACAACAGACGGCGGGGTTGGATGAGCACAGCAGGCGGGGGGCGCGGGGGCGGGGGACTGACGTCACTGGTAGGTACTTACCGAATGGTGTTGACTTCACAGTGCGAGAAGTTGGGCGTGTTCTGCGTGATGCTGTGCACGGGGTTGCGCAGGATGTATTTGCGCTGCTCCACGGGGTCGGTCGCGATGCTATCGCACATGTCTACCCGTGTCACGCTGAACAACGGCTGGTTACCGAACGTGTTGCGTAGTTTAGTATATTCACGTGTTATCGCCATTTTAGTTAGGTTAGAAGTTTTTATTATGATTAATCAACAACGAATTATCGTAACAACTCCCCTATTTAAATTATTGTACTCTGTGGTAACAACTATTAATATTAAAGGAAGTAAGTAGGCTAAAAAGTACGTGAAACTATGACAATGATTTAAAACCACATACACAGAGTACTTTTTGAGACTTATGATGTTTTTTCGCCTTGTCTTCCGTTTAGAATTTTGGTAAGTAAAAACAATAATGTCTTTCGTTTATTATACTCATTTTATTTCATTATATTCACAGATTACTAATATGTAGATTATAATATTGTTGTCTGTGTCATAGAGGAAACATTTTAATACTGGAATTATTTTAAACCATGGACTTATAATTAGGTAATATAATAAATCCATGTTTTAAACTACAAGCATAGATTACCATAACATAACATAATCAGCCTATAATGTTCCCACTGCTGGGACCTCAGGCTGGGACACAGGCCTCCTCTCAGTGAGGACTTATTATATTACCTAAAACGGTAATATAATAAGTCCATGTAGATCACAAACTATAATGACACTTAGCATGGAATTAGTATGTACTATTACGCCATTGACTATTAGTGCACTAACAGTCAATGGCGTCTCATTTCACACAATTTTTTCAATTCACAAGAATACATATAGGTACCTATGTATAATAATAATATGTTTGTATGTATAGTGTTGTTATAGACGACACGATGCGCGCTTTACATGTGGTAGCCAAGTGTACAAACACGCTGTGAATGTGTGCAGTCGCCGTCAGATATATTGTAGCAGACAAGGTGACCAAATACTTCTGAACAATACAATCCCACCAAAAACATTTTCATGTAAAATGTTGCCCGCGGGATAAAACATGAAATAACCTAACTAAACGACTAAAGAGGAAACTTCTACAATTTGAGGATGACTGTCTGAATACTCACCTTGTGCAGCTCACCAACGACCAATCAACGGATTTCTCTCTTTGGAAAGCTAAAGGCCGATTATGCAAATTCCGCCCATCAGAAACAGTGACGGAAAATGGGCCATAAACAATGAATAAAAAACGTTTAGGTTTGCCCAATACTTAGAAAACACTTTTGAAACTATGGACTAGAATTATGTCTGAAATAAAATTATTATATTTTGAATTTATATATCTCGGGACCATGGGGTCCCGGTCCTTTGGGAAGGCGTACGAGGGGCCGAAGCCAACTCGCAGAGGCCCCTTAGGAAATTTTAATGAAATGTGGCACCAACCGACGGTTATCCCTGTATGCACTATGCAAGTGCACCCAAGGATAACCCCCGGTTGGTGTAGGACTATTGTAGGATATGGAAAAATAAAAAGTTGGGCGATGGGTTTGGGTGGCTGAAGTGGACTGGTTACCAAGAACTATGGAAGAACTATAACCCCTGCCTGATCAATGTTTTATATATGTATTTTTTTGTATAAAAACTCTACTAAAACAAAAAACCAATCAGAAATTCAGAATCTGTCTAGATTTAGCTAGCTATATTTAACATAATATGTCCTAATATACATATTAGAAAACCTGTAAAATATTAGTTAAGGTCGAAATAAAAGTTCTTATTTTGTTACTTGGAAATGAGTGAAAACTATGGTCAAAAATTTTGAGAAATTCTCAGATAGACCTAGATAACGCAAGTATCACGATCTGTATGAAAACCAAGCGTGCCATATTTTGACTACCTACTATTGTAACACGGCCTTTTTAGAATGTGTGTGAACGTGCCCTTATGCGCGGGAACGGGAAGCATACACCCTCGCCCGCGCTCGCGCTAACCAATAGTGGACGAAGGAACGCGAGTCTGTACGCCACGCTCGCGCCCCGCTCGCAAATAGTTTTGATTGTTTTTTATATATTTTACCCATTTTCCCTGTTTGTGCCCTACTGTGTTTTACAATTATATACTTTAACCTGTTAAACGTGCGTTCCAATAATTTAAATAGACCCAATACACCCCTGAGATAAAACTTTTCCTACAAGTGGCGCCCAACGTGGGGCCAAGTTTTTAGTGAAAAACTCGTAAAATTCAAACAGTGACAATAAGTGCTAAATCCTATCGTGCTAACACATACTGTGAACCCTTTCCGATAGTGCTTTCTGTAAATATCTCCACAAACAGTGCAAAAACAATTGACAAAACTTCGGGCGAGTCCACTATTCCCGCCAAAAATTGTACTTCCCGCGTTCCCGCCAAAAATTTTAACAGACGCGCGCGCGAAGGAGTTTACCGCGCGTAGTGTTTTGGCGCGAACAAGAAAAGTGCAATTAACGTTTACATTTCGTGCAACGGAATTGGTAACGAATACGTTGTTCGTTACATATTACCACCCAGATAACCATCACCCGTGTTGTTCGAGCGAGTAACAGCAGAGGTAGTGCCCTGTTACCATGCCGCCGAAGCCAACAAAAAAACGTACCGGAAGAGATGGTGGGTCGGAATCCGACACGGACGCGGAGCAAAATAGGACGGTGGTCGCATCATCATCATCGTCTCCGAACATCACCATGTCTGAGGAGATGCTTCAGACTCTTGTGTGCAATATAACAAGAAACCAAGCGGAAGCAAATCGCATTCTAATTGAGAGCATACTGGCGAACAAGGATGAGCCGTGCACATCATCACCACGGATACCCGATACGCGTGACACCGCGCGATGGTCGGGTAACTTCGCAAAGTGTACAGCGCGTTTTGACGGGTCATCGAAGAACGCGGAAGAGCTCGAGGCATTCATCGACGCTATCGAGGTATACCGCGACTGCACCAACATCAGCGACGAGCACGCACTGCGGGGGCTGCCTATGCTGCTAGTCGGCGAGGCGGCCGTCTGGTGGCAGGGCGTGAAGTCATCGATAGCGTCGTGGTCCGACGCGCTGCAGCGTCTTCGAGGGATGTACGGAGTGCCGCGACCCGGATATCAAATCTTTCGTGAGATTTTCGGTACCGAACAAAATAGTGAACGGGCCGACGTATTTATAAGCAAAGTGCGCGCTTTAATAACGAAGTTACCGTATGATGTGCCGGAAGTGATGATGTTAGATATAGTTTACGGATTGTTAGATCGTAGGATAAGGAAACGAGTGTCTCGCGACGCGGTGCACGAGCTGGATCAGCTAATAGCGAAGGCCAGGTTAGTCGAGGAGTCGTTAGCGGAGGTGAGTGCTTCTTCTCATTGTAATGTAAACAATAACCCTCCCGTTGCCGCGCAGGAACGTTCGAGCACAAATATTAACCCTACGATTAATTTAGTCGACACGCATAAGTCGAGTGGTAAACAAAGTCATATTAAAAGGTGGTCTGAGACGCACACGTCAAACGCGGAAAATAATGTTAGCGTAAGTGACGGGCAAAGGCGTGTTAGACCGAAGTGTACCTATTGTAAGTTTTTCGGTCATACGTTAGAAGAGTGCCGTAATAAAGGGAATGAGAAGGAAGGAAAGGTCATCGACCTTTCTCATAAGTCGAACGATAGTACCGAGTTACGTTGCTATGGATGTGGTCAGCTGGGAGTAGTACGTTCAAAGTGTGGTATTTGCAAAGACGCGTCGACTGCAAGTAAGTCGGATTTTTGTAGCGCTCAGATAGGCGGTAGTGATGATCCGCTGCCGCTAGTCGAAATCAAGGTCGTTAACCGTAAGGGGGTTGCCATCTTAGACACGGGGGCCACACATTCTATTGCGGGCCCCATGCTATACGATTTACTTAGAAAAGCCGGCGTTGTTTTTAGGAAGACTTTACGTACTATAGGGCTAGCCGACGGATCACAACAACTAAGCAGTGTACTTGAGTGTGATACTGACGTTACATTGGAAAACCATGTTATACCTACCACGTTTATAGTTTTGCCGGATGCGCAAACCCGGACATTGCTAGGTAGAGACTTTATTCTAAGAGCTAGTATTCTGTTGGACTTACCACAGAGCAGCTGGTGTTTTAACGATGAGCCAGAGCGGTGGCATCCGTTTATCACCAAGTTTCATTTACCTACCGGCGGCCAGATAGAGCTGATGAAGGTAGAAGCAATAAACCTTGTGCCGAGGAATAATGTAGGTACTAAGGCAAAGTTAGTCTCCGCTCCGATACTGCGTCAAGTCGACGAATCGTTGCGGACTGACAGCAGTGGATATTACCTCAGAGCAGTACTGATGCAGGGGGAGGGCCCCAAGGATGTTCGTGGGAACCGACTCAAGGACCCCGACGTGCGTAAAATCATCGAGAAACTCAAGGCAACTGACGAACCGTTTAGGGGGAGGGATTGGTCTGGCCGTGGCTTCATTATGTCTGATGGAGTGTTATATAGGCCTTACCGTGTTAAGGAAGCCGTGTGCTCAACCACGCATGTTTTAAAGAAGGTTAGTAGCGGCGAAATGTTAGGGAGGTACCACGTCTCTCAGTTGACCCCATTCGTAGGCGACGAACTACCAGCCCCGGTCAATGAGAAGCATAGGCGCGGAAGACGTAAGCGTTTTCTTGTCCTGACCCAGACGCGTGACCGCATGTCTAGGTCAGAGGGGGAGGATGTAACACGGCCTTTTTAGAATGTGTGTGAACGTGCCCTTATGCGCGGGAACGGGAAGCATACACCCTCGCCCGCGCTCGCGCTAACCAATAGTGGACGAAGGAACGCGAGTCTGTACGCCACGCTCGCGCCCCGCTCGCAAATAGTTTTGATTGTTTTTTATATATTTTACCCATTTTCCCTGTTTGTGCCCTACTGTGTTTTACAATTATATACTTTAACCTGTTAAACGTGCGTTCCAATAATTTAAATAGACCCAATACACCCCTGAGATAAAACTTTTCCTACACTATTTATTTATTTATAATAAGCACACCAACAGCACAGTCACTTACAATTCAAGTTAAATATCAACCAAAAATTAGCATTTCAGTAACCATGCAAATAACAGGTATGCATGACATCCAACCCAAGAAATATTAGAGACAAAGGAGAACAATAAATAGTGTGTCTAGTAGATCTTCCAGAACACTACAAAAACAAACCAATTTAAGCTACATAGACGTGCACTCTTCACACTGTCTAAATAGGGAACGTCTGTATGAAGCAAAACTCATGGAAAAAATATCAATAGGAAAATCTGTCAAATTGGACCTTTCATTATATTGCCTTGCCATACGTGTTAGAGGGCTATTAAATGTGGTGTTTAAGGTGGATGTAGGCAATTCAAAAATACGATGATGACGCTTACTACGTTGGCTAAACCTGAAGTTAAAATAGTTTACCAATTGTGCTTCATCGATGCACAATTGGTAAACCGTTTATAATTTTATAATTTTTTTAATTTTTCTATGACGTCACATGCACTATTTAGTGACGCTGCCGCGTGCGGCACCCGTTCGGCCCACTCCCGGGGCCTAGCGCCAGCGCTCACGCTCACCCAGCCAGCAGTACATCGCGGCCAACATCGTGCGGCACCCGTTTGGCCCACTCCCGGGGCCTAGCGCCAGCGCTCACGCTCACCCAGCCAGCAGTACATCGCGGCCAACATCGTGCGGCACCCGTTCGGCCCACTCCCGGGGCCTAGCGCCAGCGCTCACGCTCACCCAGCCAGCAGTACATCGCGGCCAACATCGTGCGGCACCCGTTTGGCCCACTCCCGGGGCCTAGCGCCAGCGCTCACGCTCACCCAGCCAGCAGTACATCGCGGCCAACATCGTGCGGCACCCGTTCGGCCCACTCCCGGGGCCTAGCGCCAGCGCTCACGCTCACCCAGCCAGCAGTACATCGCGGCCAACATCGCAGCAAACATCGCGGCCTACATCGGAAGTAACGCCACCATCTTGCTGTTTGAATACATTTTAAGTGACATTCATACAACAATTGCACAAATTGTTAACCAACAGCGCCCCCCTGTCAACGTGTTTCGAGCGCCAACAGATCCTGTAGTATTCTGGCGGCGGCGGTGTATCGTCTAAAATTCTAAATGATGTGTGGCCTTGTTTTTACTTAGTGTACCATGTGTGGCTTGGTGTTTGCAAAAAAAAAACAGAATTGTCAGTCATATACACAGAGTACTTTCATCAATCAAAAAGTACTCTGTGACTTTCATATTAATTATTATAACACAACCTTGAGGTTGAGATATTCTTATTATTTTATGTACTTTCGTTTTAATAAAGAGTTTTACATTTTGAAGTGAGCTTTACTAATTATTGTTTTGTAATAACCATCATGGACGTGAATCGCGAGTACGCTGTGAAACGGTACCAAATGGGAAAGCAGCCGCTGTACAGCGTGCAGGCGATGCAGATGCTGGACACCATCATGCCCAACCCGTTGGAAGCCAAGAAGTACATCCTTCGCAACCCCGTGCACCAGCATACGCAGAACACAGCTTGCTTCTCGCAGCAGTATATCAACACCGAGCGGTACGTGACATCCGCTCGCATACCACGTGCCGCACGCATATCACGTGCCGCACGCATATCACGTGCCGCACGCATATCACGTGCCGCACGCATATCACGTGCCGCACGCATATCACGCACCTCTACTGACGTTTTGATTTCAGAGCGGAGTACACCGAATCTGGCGCAAACCATGCAGAAGGCGGCTGGCCAAAGGACGTGAACATTTATGACCCCGAAGCCACGCAGCGATACCGCCGGAGAATTGAAAAGGATGATGCTTACGTTAACTGCGTGATGAAGTATGCTGGGGTGAGCATGTCCCTCGATACCGTCTTACAACGAAACCGACTGTGGAAGCATGTAACAACTCTGTACAGTCGAGGAATTAGAGGCCCTTGATTTTCAGCATAATCAGTCTATAATGGTCACACACACACACACACACACCCTCACACCCTTGGACGCAGACTTTTTTCGAATTTTTGGTCCGATTGACGACATGGCGATTTCTTCACGTTTTTCGCCACCGTTTTGAGTGCATGCCAGGCCAGCCTACTCGTAAGTCCGAGGCTATTGACTTTTAATTATCATGGAACTCCACTGCGCAGGGTCAATTCATTGGTTATCTTTATGGACGTATTTCTGTGACAAAGGCTCGTATTTAAACATTGCTATGACTTTTCATTCGGTGTGTGTGAGTAGGTAACTACTTATTGTTTTCTTAATTATGTTTTAGGACTTGGAGCACTATGTCTTGCAAAATAATGCCATCGACATGTACCAAACGTATTACTCAGAGCTCGAACAAATGCCGAGACAAGAGCACAGTGAGTGCCGCACTGTGAACGTGTACCGCGACGACCCGGCGAGCAACGGCCGGCCCGTCAGCTCCATCTGTTGGAAGCCGGACGGAGGCCAGCACTTCGCGGTCTCCTACGTCCGGGTGGACTTCTACAGGGATACTCAGTCTTTATTACACGGAAGCATATGGGACGTGGAGAACTCGAACAGTCCCGTGACGAAGTTGAAGCCGCCGTGCCCCATGCTGGACCTGCAGTACAACCCCAAGGATCACAGCACACTGGCGAGCGCGCTCATGAACGGACAGGTGGCGGTGTTCGACGTGCGCTCGCCGCTCGTGCCTTCGCACCTGTGCCCGCCGCACGTGGCGCACCTCGACGCCGTGCGCAACGTGCTCTTCAGCGGCTCCAAGACCGGGATGGAGTTCTTCTCGGCCGGCACCGACGGCGTCGTCAAGTGGTGGGACCTGCGCAACATCAACGAGCCCGTCGAGGAGCTCTACCTCGATATGATCAAGGCCAACGAGGTGCAGTCCATGTCCAGGGCGAAGGGAGCCAGCGTGCTCGAGTTTGAGCCCACGATTCCCACGCGGTTCATGGTGGGCACCGAGGACGGAGCAGTCATGTGTGGCAATCGCAAAGGGAAGACGATGGCGGACAAAATACCAAGCAAAGTATGTTTTCAGTGTTTTAATTCCTAATGAAAAGTATTTGCAGGATGAATCCTGTGACTGGTTTTTCACAGGGTGGTATGGGCCGTTACAACTCAAAGTCAGAGTAAAATAATTGCATAGGACACCACAAATAATTTTTGGAACACTGGTTCAGACAGCTAGGTAAATAAAATTATTTTTATAGAATAGAATAGAATACCTTTATTTCGGACACAAAATATCCATATAGTGTTAGTAACAATTTTTATGGTGTCCATCGATGCAATATCGTAATTCAGTACCTATAAGGATTAAAAGACTCATGTAGACTAACTGAGGTTACAGTACTTACTGAAATACATACCGTAGCGAAAACTTCCCTTGCATACCTACTTTTCATAATGATAGTGATCAATCATCATCCCTTCCACGATCTTTCACAACGTTTGCGTACGTTTTTCTCATGAAAATAACATCATATTCACAAAGTATTGTGAAATCTATACATAAAAATAAACCAAAGTCGGGTTAGTTACACCATTTCTAACTCATGAACGGCTGGACCGATTTTTATTATATTTGATTTGTTGAATTTGTCTCCGCCCCGAATAACAGAATAACTATTAAAACCCAAGAAAAAAATATCATTTTCTTATACATTTTGTATGAAACTGCTTTTTTGATGATATCTCGAGATTCAGCCAATAATATAACACAAAATTGATTGATTCTGAGGCGGTACGAAGTTCGCAGGGTCAGCTAGTCTAAATATATAAAACTCAAAGGTGACTGACTGACTGACTGGCATAGTGATCTATCAACGCACAGCTCAAACCACTGGAGGGATCGGGCTGAAATTTGGCATGCAGGTAGATGTTATGACGTAGGCATCCGGTAAGAAAGGATTTTGATAAATTCTACCCCCAAGGGGATAAAATAGGGGATGAAAGTTTGTATGAAACTTTGTCAATTTTAAACCGATCGGGCTGAGACTTTGCACGCATATAGCTACTATGACGTAGGCATCCGCTAAGAAAGGATTTTGATAAATTCTACCCCCAAGGGGATAAAATAGGGGATGAAAGTTTGTATGAAACTTTGTCAATTTTAAACCGATCGGGCTGAGACTTTGCATGCATATAGCTACTATGACGTAGGCATCCCCTAAGAAAGGATTTTGATAAATTCTACCCCCAAGGGGATAAAATAGGGGATGAAAGTTTGTATGAAACTGTCAATTTTAAACCGATTGGGCTGAGACTATGCATGCATATTGCTACTATGACGTAGGCATCCCCTAAGAAAGGATTTTGATACATTCCATCCCTAAGGGGATAAAATAGGGGATGAAAGTTTGTATAAATCTTCTTAGATTTTCGACTGATTGAACTGAAATTAAAGATTGGAGCTACTATGATGAAGACGTCCGCTTAAATAGGATTTTGATAAATTCAACCCCCATGGGGATAAAATAAGGGATGATGGAGGATGTAAATGTATTAGTTTGAACTATCAGTACCTAATGGAACGAATAAATTAAGACGAACAAAATAATTTTTAGTTATTTATGATGTTATGTACCTAGCGTGTATTTCCCGCTAGAGCCGTGGTGGTCCAGTGGTAACGGCCGCGACTTACAAGTCGTAGGTTCGAACCCGGACAGGTGCTTTACTTTGTGTAAATTATTTCATCACCACTCCTCTCAAAACGGTGAAGGAAAATATCGTGAGAAAACCGACATGTCCTAGAATCAAAAAATCGAAAACATGTGACATCTACAAACACGCACTGGGCCCGCGTGGTCGATTACGGCCCACTCTCTCTCAGAGAGAAGAGGCCTGTGTCCCAGCAGTGGGGAACGTAATAGGCTGATTATGTATGTGTATTTCCCGAGGGAGTAGGCAGAGGTGCACCGGTAGCACACCCACATTTCGCCGTTATATTTAAGTTCAATGTAACAGGGGGTGAGCTAGGACATGTCGGTTTCCTCACGATGTTTTCCTCCACCGTTTTGAGAGGAGTGGAGATGAAATAATTTACACAAAGTAAAGCGCCTGTCCGGGTTCGAACCTACGACCTACGACTTGTAAGTCGCAGCCGTTACCACTGGACCACCACTGCTCTAGCGGGAAATACACACTAGGTACTTATAAAGTACTTAATATTATTATCACTATTAAGTATTTAATGATGTTATAAAATTACAGTGTCAGATATGTGGTTAATGACTTTAGCGAGTTTTCAATTATGACCCACGACAGGAAAGGTAATAACTACTTAACACCTGACGAATATTTTGTTGATATGATGAAAAATGCTATACTAAAAAAACAAAAATGCTATATGAAATGTTTTATGTTGCTTGCTCACAAGTAAGTTCACCCAATAGCTTGATCGTTTTAGCGCCTAATGACAGATTAGTTAAGAATATTGTGTACAAAGAAGTTTTGTAGGCCCTAATTTTTTACGCACGCTAAACAAAAGTAAAGCCGCAAAAAATATACATCTATACATATAATAAAATCGTAGGAAAGTCAAAACTGTACATTGAATATTTTTTTAAAAGAATACTTGGGGCGTGATCTACAATCGATTTCGAAGCCGAAAATATAGTTTTTAGAATTTTTGTCTGTTTGTCTGATTGTCTGTATGTATGTCCGGGCTAATCTCAAAAAGTGCTGCATGGATTTACATCAAATTTTGCATGAATATTACTAAGAGGTCGGGTCAACATATAGGCTACATATCATCATGCTATCACCTACGGGGGAGGAGCTGTGAATCTTTATTTTCCTTACGCATTCTGTGAAACTTTTTAGTTGACAGCCTTTTTCGAACATGTGTGTTGTTTTTTGATAATGACTTATGTCTTGTGAAAAACACTTGAGTACAAATAAAAATCTCTGTACAAACAACGGTTTTACCTCGATATCCTATAGTTATCTAGTTTATTTCATCAAAAGGTTATGGGCCCAGGAACTAAATATTCCATCAAGAACCTCAGCGGTCTAGATGACTACTCTACGTGGAAATTTGCAATGAAAATGATTCTCATACGAGAAAAATTATTCACATATACTTCAAAGTACCCGGATTCCAAAGACTCCACCGCCATTGAGAAGGACCAAGATGCACTAGCTTTGATTTGTCTTCTTGTGGAACCTACACTTTATGCGTATGTACAAGATTCAAAGCATGCCAAAGATGCTTGGGATAGCTTAGCGAAAGCATTTGAGGACAAAGGCGTAAATCGCAGGATTACCCTCATCAACGCATTGATGGATGAAAAGCTAGAGAGACACTCGTCGATGCATGAATATGTTGCTGCAGTTATGTCCCTTTCTCAAAAGTTGAAGGATATTGCCACCGGATTTGACGATGATCTTGTAGCTGTCGTGTTACTGAGAGGACTACCTGAAGAGTACAGGCCTATGCGAATGGCACTGGAACACTCTGGGATGAAGTTGACGTCAGATAACGTACGGCAGAAGTTACTACAGGAGGATTCACGTCAAGGTTGTAGTACATTTTCTTCAGCGGACTCGGCATTGGCTGTGAGTAAGAGTAAGAAGCGGAATGGGAACAAAGATTTGAATATAACCAAAGTTAAATGCTTTAAATGTGGAAAAAGTGGACATAAGAAGCCGGACTGTCCTGAAGGAAAGAAAGCGGGTTCGTTCTCAAAACTGAGTGACGTTGCGGTCATGAGCCTGTCTTCATTCAACACCGGGAACTCCTTCAATCCGACGGAGTGGTACATCGACAGCGGGGCATCTTCACATATGTCTTTCCAGAAACATTGGTTTAAAGATTTGGTTATGAATATTGGTATGAGTAATGTGACATGTGCGAACAATGATAAGATTGAATGCAAAGGTAAAGGTGATATCATGGTGAGTTTGAAAGGCCGAATACTTGCTGTGAGGGATGTCATGTATGTACCTGGATTGCGTGTTAATCTGTTATCAGTGTCTAAATTAGTAGAGAATGGATGGAAGGTGAGTTTTGATAGAGATGGTTGTAAGTTAATTCACCATTTGGTTCCAGGCCATTTCAAGGGAAAGCTTCTGGTTACCGCAAGTGAAGTCTCAGGGATCTACAAGCTTGAAGGTTGTCAGGCGGTTGTAGATGGGACTGCGTTGGCATCAGTGAAGGCAGGTAATCCTTTGATGTTATGGCACCGGCGGCTTGGACACGTAAATGAGAGAGATTTACGTAAGCTTCCGGTTATGGAATTTGGAAAGAGCGTAATGGAGCCTTGTGTCGCCTGTATTAAGGGTAAGGCACATCGTTTACCTTTTCCAGTTGGTGAGGCTGAGAGCCGCAGTCGAGAGACTACAACTGATTCACATAGATATCTGTGGTCCAATGTCTGAACCCACGTATGGTGGATCTCGGTATATGCTAGTTATTTTAGATGATTTTACACGAAAATCCTTTGTATTTTTTCTTAAATCAAAAGATCAGGTTTTAGATCATTTTAAACCTTTTCTAGCTAGTGTAGAGGTTGAAACCGGACTGAAGGTAAAGTGCATACGCACGGACAATGGAACAGAATTTGTGAACAGGAAGTTTGATGGGTTTCTACGCCAAAAGGGTATAAAACATCAGTTGACTGTTCCCTACACTCCAGAACAGAACGGCGTAGTGGAGCGAGCAAACCGCACCATTGTAGAGATGGCTCGTGCTATGTTGGCCGAAAAGGGTCTGAGTGTGAAGCTGTGGGCAGAGGCATGTAATACGGCTGTTTATACGAAAAATAGGCTGCCCCACAGTGGCAATAATGGTAAGATTCCTGAGGAATTGTGGACAGGGAAGGCTCAGTCGTTCGATCATTTCAGAGTTTTTGGAACTAAGGCGTTTGTGCATGTGCCCAAGGAAACTCGGAAGAAATGGAGCGCTAAAGCGGTAGAACATATCTTTGTTGGTTACTGTGAAGAAACCAAGGGATATCGTTTCATAAATCCCAGTAATCCTCGCGTCATAGTTAGAGCAAGGGATGTAGTTTTCTTGGAGGACTCTACAGCAGCAGTTTCAGAGGATCCTAGTCAGCTTGTATGTAGCGGTGACAAAGGTGCTGAAGTAATCTGGGAACTTGCAAATAAAGAAGGCCAGTCAGGTTCGTCACCTGGTAGTGCAGAAGCTTCTCAAGGGCCGAGTTCCTCAGATGAGGCTGAAGTATATGAAGACGCGGAAGTGGAGGTGGGAGGAACGGGTGATAGCGGAGAAGAAAATGTAGTGGTGGAAAACGTTGAACAGACTATTAATAGAGGACAGTCAAACGAAGGTGAATGTCGTTATCCTCTACGTAGTAGAATCCGAGAAGGAAATCATCATGGACTTGCATGCTGTACAGAAGAGCAGGAGCCTTTGACAGTTAAGGAAGCCTTAAGTCGGGACGATAAGGATAACTGGAAGGAAGCCATGATGAAAGAGATGGATTCTATGTACGAGAACAAAGTCTGGAAGCTCATCGATAAGCCACGTGGAGCTAAAGTCGTGGGAAACAAGTGGATCTTCAAGTACAAGTTTGATGCAGATGGTAACAAGACCTATAAAGCTCGACTTGTGGCGAAGGGTTTCACTCAATCCTACGGGGTCGACTACTTCGAAACTTATTCACCGGTCGTGAGAAGATCGACAATTAGACTGCTGCTATCGTTAGCTGTTGAAAAGGATTTGTTCATCAGTCACTTCGATGTGAACACCGCCTTTTTGAACGGTGATTTGCAAGAAAGAGTTTATATGCGACAACCGGAGGGTTGCATAGACGAAAACTCGAAGGAAAAAGTTTGCTTACTAGAAAAAGCGATATACGGACTCAAACAAGCTTCACGGTCTTGGAATGATAAAGTAAATGAAGTATTATTGTCTTTGAACTTCAAACGCTGTGACTTTGATAGCTGTCTTTACAAAAATAATAATTTTTATATCGCTTTATATGTTGACGATTTCTTGTTATTTTACAAAGACAAACAGCAGAAAGAAGTTTTATTAGACAATCTTTGTAAACATTTCAAGATAAAGGATTTAGGGGAAGCGAGACAAGTTTTAGGTATATCTTTGCTTAAGACGGATACCGGAATATATTTGAATCAAGAGAGACTTATTTCGAAGATCTTGGATGAATATGGTATGTCCGACTGTAAACCAGTGAAAACTCCGACGGAAATGAATTTCCATAAAGCCTTGGCGGAAGGGGAAGGAGGTAAGCTATCCTGCCAAGACTCTCGTAGTTATCAAGCGCTCATAGGATCGTTGAACTATTTGGCCTGTAACACACGCCCGGATATTGCGGCTACGGTAAATTTTTTGGCACAATATAACTCATGTTGTGAGGAACGTCATTGGAAAGCTGCTAAACATATCTTGAGATACCTTAAGGGTACAAGGGATCTATGTTTGATATTTCCCAAGTCGCTGGTGCAGGACATCACGGGATTCGTAGATGCTGACTGGGGAGGGAACGTCAAAGATAGAAAATCTTATTCTGGATTTAATTTTAGATGCGGAAACTCGTTGATTAACTGGGAATGCCGGAAACAAGCTTGTGTGGCACTGTCGTCAACGGAAGCCGAATATATTGCACTTTCGGAGGCAACCAAGGAGGCAGTTCATTTGCGACAGCTGAATGCATTTATAAGAGGTGAAGCTCTTGGGTATATTTGCATTTCAGTAGATAATCAGAGTGCTATTAAACTTGCATATAATCCTGTAGCTCATAGAAGGACGAAACATATAGACATAAGGGCGCACTATGTCAGAGATTGCATTGCTAAGAATGTTGTACGTCTGGACTATGTGTGTACGGAAGATAACCCAGCAGATGTGCTGACAAAACCATTAGGTCGTGTGGCATTTAATAAATGTGTGCGCGATTTGAGTTTGGGTGTGTCTGGTGTGGTGTGATGTGAGGATATCTGATGATGGATGTTGTTTGAGGGGAAGTGTGAAACTTTTTAGTTGACAGCCTTTTTCGAACATGTGTGTTGTTTTTTGATAATGACTTATGTCTTGTGAAAAACACTTGAGTACAAATAAAAATCTCTGTACAAACAACGGTTTTACCTCGATATCCTATAGTTATCTAGTTTATTTCATCAAAACATTCTGTGACAGCGTGTAGTCTAACGACGCATATTTAAATGTTGTTTTTGAGTAAGCCATGCTATTATCTAGCTTTACACTATAAAAACTACGCCATTTAAGTAACTTGGGCATAGAAACATAGTTTAATGAATGTTAGTAGTACAAAGAAAATTTAGAAGCAGCGCCATCTATGAGATTTCATAAAAATAAAATCAAGTTACATGTTAACAATTTTTGGAAATTAATAATTTAAATTTGATCATGTTCGCGAGGTTAGTAGTTAGTTATTCTTAAAATTCATAGATGGTAATGTGCATTTTCTTCATAAAAGTTGTATCGTATAGTTCGTTTTGACAAATTCAAGGTCCAACAAAACCCTCAAAATCTTGAGCAGAGTTGAGGAAGACAATAAAAAAAATGCGGTGTTAAGTATTACAAAAAAGTTATGTTCATTGATGATGATCATTTCTTCATCAATTTCATGTTGTTAGTACAAAGTAAACATTGACTGTTAATACTTTTGTTCGGTATTTATCTGTGTGATTATTGCTTGGTAATTAATATATTTTCATGTCGTATACCTAATTATAAACTTAAATGTGATGTAAAACGTCACCTTCTCGACGGTGACCAAAATTGGGATGACACCCTCGCGGAGGCGAGCGTCAGTGAGAGTCCCAGCCGCATGCGTCATCTGTTTGCCGTCATCTTGGTGTTTTGCGGAGTCGCGAACCCGGTAGCTTTGTGGGAGAAGTATCGCCATCATCTGTCTGAAGATTTTCTACGAGCTTTGAGGCGTGCTACTGGAGACGAAGTCGAAGTAACTAATGAACGCGTGCTGAACACCCGTCTCAGTTCACTTTAGATGTGGTCATTTCTATCGGCGGCAATCCACTGATCGAATACGGGTTACCAGCTCCCCAATCATCACCGCATCAAGACCGTGGAAATCGGGAGTATAACGCTGAGACAAATTATGATCCGGGCGAAATGACCACCATACGAAATGACCATGTCGCTTTGTTCTCTTCAGAGCAAAAACAAATTTATGACACCGTCCTTGAAAGCGTTGGCCAAAACCAGGGTAAAATGTTTTTCTTGGATGCTCCTGGTGGAACAGGAAAAACATTTGTTACCACTGGCATACTTGCAGAGGTCAGTAGGCAAGGCAAAATTGCTATTGCTGTAGCTTCGTCGGGAATCGCTGCCACACTGCATCCGAGTGGCAAGACAGCACATGCCATGTTTAAAATTCCCATCGATTTAGAGAGCGCCGAAACGCCTGTTTGTGGTGTGTCACGTAACAGCGATAAGGGACACGTGCTCAAGGATTGCTCTCTGATCGTATGGGATGAGTGTACGATGGCCAATAGGAAGGCAGTTGAGGCCGTGGACAGAATCCTGCAGGACATGTGCAGGAACGAACATTTGATGGGTGGTGTCACAGTTCTGTTCAGTGGCGATTTCCGGCAAAAGCTTCCCGTGGTGACACGGGAATCGAGGGCTGACGAGGTGAATGCTTCGTTGAAACGATCTACGTTGTGGTCACGAGTTCGTACGCTGCGCTTGACCATTAATATGAGTGCTCGACTCGGCGGCAATGCACGTGCTCAAGAATTCTCCGATGTCCTTCTAAGTCTTGGCGAAGGCACTCTACCAGAAGAGAGAGGTGGACAGGTGGTGCTTCCAGAGTCTCTCGGTAGAGTGGTATCCAGCTTAGAAGAACTCATTCGCTGTGTGTACATCAGTCGTATACCGCACCAGCAGAATTCTTGGGTGTGTGAGCGGGCCATTTTGACGCCCAAAAATGGTCAGGCTGCAGCAATTAACGAATGCATTCTCTCGGAAATTGAGGGGAATGAAGTGGTCTACACCTCGATAAACACTGTTATCGAGCAAGATGACGCCACACATTATCCCGTGGGATTTCTGAACTCTCTGTCAGCAAGTTGACTTCCAGCGCATACCATCAAGCTAAAGGTCGGCCCGATTATGCTTCTTCGGAACCTATCTCCTCCGAAGTTTTGTAACGGGACCCGCCTTAAAGTCATCTCGCTCCACAGACACACCATTGAGGCGGAAATTCTTACGGGTTGTGGCGTCGGCGAGGCAGTATTTATACCACGCATTCCCCTCATACCTCATAACTTCCCGTTCCAGTTCAAGCGCGTACAGTTCCCCGTGAGTGTTTGCTTCGCGATGACCATCAATAAGTCGCAGGGGAAGACACTGAGGGCAGCGGGTGTCGACCTCAGGACGATTTGCTTCTCACACGCAATTGTACGTCGCTTGCTCCCGCGTCACCAGTCCTGACTCTCTTTACATTTTGGCTCCTGGCAGCATAACTACCAACGTAGTTTATAGGAAAGTGTTGTAAGGTATGATACCTTTGCACGTATTTTTACTCTTTTGTGTCCTGGAATGTATTCCTGAATTATTTTCTCTATTTCCTTCAGTCACATCTTATGACTGAACTCAGCAGGATTCCCATATAACTCTCTTCACTTGCAAAAAAAACTTATTTTTTAATGCTATTTTAAAAGTTGTTTACTTATAATGCTATAGCGACACTGCCAATCTTGGGTATTTTTGGTGCTGTAGAGCCTTCACGCAGACGACGTCGCGGGCAGCAGCTAGTAATTAATAATAATACTTAACACGAGCGAAGCCGCGGGCAAAAGCTAGTTCCAAATAAAAGCCATCATTTTTAGCCTTGTTTTTCTCAATTCAAAATCAACGGGTATATTGTGTTATCCTAACTAATATTATAAATGCGAAAGTAACTCTGTCTGTCTGTCTTTCTGTCTGTCTGTCTTTCTGTCTGTCTGTCTTTGCTTCACGCCTAAACTACTGAACCGATTTGTGTGAAATTTGGTACAGACATAGTTTGGAACTTGAGAAAGGACATAGGATACTTTTTATTACAAAAAATAAAATAAAAAATAAAATTTATTCCGGACATACAGCGCCATCTATTGGTCAAGAGTCGGCATCAATTCAGTATACTGAAAATTCATCGGAAAAATGTAAATAAATAGTAAAAAGGTATGAAAATATAATATAATACAACTTTTAGTACAAAGAAAATGCTCTAACGGAGTATAGATAATTCTATTAGTACTATATGTCGAGTTGGTGATCGCGCAATGGTGTCGATCGTTACAAGAGTTCGGTTCATGTTATTGTTTTAATTCATCGGAAAAAAGTAAATAAATAGTAAAAAGGTATGAAAAAAATAATATCAATATAATACAACTTTTAGTACAAAGAAAATGCCCGAACGGAGTATAGATAAATAATCCGAGTTGTCACTATGCTCGATAGATGGCGTTGGGATCGAAATAGATCGCGCTATGCTTTCGTTACACGCATTTGGTTGGGTTCCACATTTCATTTTTGAAGAGATCCCGCGAGATCGGGAACTATGTGGGTAAAACCAAAAATCTGCCGGAAGTCACTATTCCACGCGAACGAAGTCGCGGGCAAAAGCTAGTATTATATAATACACTGACCACCATATTATGGTAAAGAAAGGAAGAAAGAAATAATAAAGCTTATTTGGACACAGTTCGTGAAACACAAAATACAAAAACAAAATAAAAATAATGTTTCAAACAAAAACTTTTTTACAAAAAATACAACCGACTTCAAAAAAAACGACAAAGTGATAAATAACTTTAATTTCGGAAGTCGGTGTCGTTGGTTCCGCATTTTCGTTTTTCACTTTTTAGTTGTACCTACTCCACACAAATTCAAATAACACTAGTGCATTGAGGAATTGAAGACACCGACTAGAAGAATCATCAAAATTCGCATAGAAATGCCGGAGATGCAGTACATTTATGCATATAACATCGTACATAATGTATTATATACTAAAACCTTCCTGAAAGTATGTAGATCACATTAGTAAAAGAATTATCAAAATCGGTTCATTAGTTTTTGAGAAAATCGCGGAAAAACAAACATACATACATACATACATACGGGTCGAATACAGAACCTCCTTTTTTGAAGTCGGTTAAAAATAGTGTGTGCCTCACTGCTGCGCCAAAAAGGTTCATTTCAGCATTAATGCCAGACAGGGTGCTTACTCTTGCATTTAATTCCGATAGATCGACATTGGAATTGTGACGTTTCGTAATCTTGATGCTAGCGCCAAATGGTTTTTAATCGACTTTAAAAAAGGAGGTTCTGTATTCGACCCGTATGTATGTATGTATGTATATTTGTTTGTCCGCGATTTTCTTAAAAACTAATGAACCGATTTTGATAATTCTTTTACTAATGTGATCTACATACTTTCAGGAAGGTTTTAGTATATAATACATTATGTACGATGTTATATGCATAAATGTACTGCATGTCCTGCCGGAGATGCGAATTTTGATGATGCTTCTAGTCGGTGTCTTCAATTCCTCAATGCACTAGTGTTATTTGAATTTGTGTGGAGTCAGGAGTAGGTACAACTAAAAAGTGAAAAATAAAAACTTTTTTACAAAAAAAAACAACCGACTTCAAAAAAAAACTACAAAGTGATAAATAACTTTAATTTCGGAAGTCGGTGTCAAAAAAACGAAAATGTGGAACCAACGACACCTACTTCCGAAATTAAAGTTATTTTTCACTTTGTAGTGTTTTTTTTTGGAAGTCGGTTGTTATTTTTGTAAAAAAGTTTTTCCAATAACAAAAGTGTAACTTTTTAGAAATTGTTTTGCTTTTTAAGTGGTTTCCTGTGGGTTATAAGAGTATATTATGGCATGATAAGTAGTAATACACTCGGCGTCACAAAAATCGCACCTCTTTAAAAATTCCCTTCAAAGTCATTTTAACCCTATTAATCAATGGTAGACATATGATTATAAGATATCATTGGAAAGGCAATTTATTTAAATTTCAGAATAAAGCAATAGATTTGATTTTTGTTTACCAGTGAATTGAAAAAAAAAAACAAGCTAATGCAAATTATTAAAATGTGTCGTTTTATTTTTACGTAAAAAATTCCAACTTAGTCCTTAAAAACAACTTAAAACCTAGTGTTACCCCCCCCCAGCCCTGATGACTGCTTCCATGCGTTCTCTCATGGACCTAATTAATGTACAACAGTCTCTTGAGGAATGTTGTCCCATTCTGCAACGACGGCATCTTGGAGGTCTTGGAGAGTGGTAGGGGTAGGATCACGTGCTCGTACTCGCCGTTTCAGTTTCAATTCATTTAATTCAAGAACAATTAACATTGTGTTTGAAATCCTTAAAATTACAAAACTAACACAGTTCATCCCAAAGGTGCTCAATTGGGTTTAGGTCTGGACTTCGCGCCGGCCAGCGCATAACAGGGATCCCAACTTCTTGCAGGTAGTCTCTTACAATTAATACGGTGTGACAGCGGGCGTTATCGTGCATTAACATGAACGCACTGCCAACAAAACCCGCATAAGGGACCACGTGCTCCTCTAACATCTCTGTTATGTACCGAGGAGTAGTCAGCGACCCTTGCCCGCGAGCAATTCCAGTCCGAGAAACACAGACAAGGTTCGTTTTGCCGTCGATTGACATTCCGCCCCAGAACATGCACGAGCCACCCCCGTATTCCACTGTCTCTTGAATAAAGGCATGTGCGAATCGTTCCCCCTGCCTCCTATACACTCTTCTACGGCTGTCGTTGCGGAAAAGACACACCCTCGTCTCATCCGAAAAGAGCACAGCCCTCCATTGATCCATTGTCCAATCCACATGGTCGTGGGCAAATTCCAACCGGTCTCTCCTATGCAATGCAGTCAATTTTGGCCCTGCAGCAGCCCTATGAGCAGCAATTTTCTTCTCCCGCAATCTTCTTCTTATCGTGGAGACGCTTACAGAAGTTCTGCGACCTGATTGGAGTTGTTGCTGCAGTTCAACAGAATTGGAGAACCGATTACGTAAAGACGTCGAAATAATGAAGCCATCGTCTCTTTCGGATGTGCAGCGTTGTCTTCCAGATCCACGTCTTCAGATACAGCCACCAGTCTCTTGGAAGCGTTGGAACACTCGTCGAACGGAAAAACGACTCAAGTTCAGTTGCAGAGCAACATCACATTGCCGCATCCCTGATTGCAGTAGTGCAATTGAGCGGCTTCAAATGCATCTTCAGGGGTATTTTTCTTAGGGCACGCCACGATAGTGGCGATAAGACCCCTCTTTGAGGAGTGGCTAGAGAGGCGTCACGGCGTTCTCACCTACCGCCTGACGCAGGTCCTCACCGGACACGGATGTTTCGGGAGGTTCCTGCACATCATCAGGCGGGAGGAGACGCCCGGGTGTCACCATTGCGAGGATCGCCCAGAGGACACGGTAGAGCATACGGTGGAGGCCTGCCCCGCTTGGGCGGAGCACCGCCGTGTCCTCGTAGAGGCGATCGGCAACGGCGGCGACCTCTCGCGTCCGGCCCTGGTTCAAGCCATGGTCCGGGGCGAGAGGGAGTGGGAGGCGGTCACCTCCTTCTGCGAAGCAGTCATGCTAGCGAAGGAGGTGGCGGGACGGCTCAGGGAGAGAGCCGCACGCCTCAGCCGCCGCGGGAGACGCTACGGGCGTCGGGAGCCGCGTGACGACTCCCGGCCACCGTAGGCGCGGGCCTGCGGACGGAGAGTAATGGGTAGCTCTCCGTCCGATCAGGACCAGGCCCATGCCGGACGGCGCGTATGTGTTCCACGCGCGCCTCAAAGAGATGTCAGCAATAAGGAAGGGGCCCGCCAGGGCCGAAGCCTGCCGGGGTAGCGGGATCGTCCGAAAGGGTTACCGCTGCCCCGGAACATAAAGGGCTAAGGAAGGAACACGGGTGGGTTTTAGTCAGTAAGAGTCTGACACTCCCTTCCGCTCCACCCAGAGCGGGAGGAGTCATTAGATGATTTCCCATCCACAAAAAAAAAAAAAAAAAAAGGGGTATTTTTCTTGCTGTAGCTTTTCACGTGTGTTCACTTCAAAGGTTGGATAGCGAATGACCCACATTGTTTGGAAATCTCAAGGGCTTCGCCCCCCGGCCGCAGATTGCACACGGCGACCCGCCAATACGGGCCTCTCTCTCTGTGGGCTACAATGGCCTATGATATTTCATTGGGCACGCGTAATTTACGCGTGCCCAAAGTTGCCTGGGGGAGGCCTGGCGAGAGACGACCAGCGACAGAGGTGCCGACTCGACGCTCCTACAGAATATAGGTGTGTTGCTCCCGCCCGCCCCGCTTCCAGAACTAGCCGGTCACGGTCCGGGCGCCCGTGAAGCTGTTTGCTTTGCCATACCTTCTTGCGGTCATCGGTAGTAAGTACTACAGGTTTGCGCCAGTTCTCTTTAGCCATGGAGTGCGGGGTGAGCCCCTTGTCCACTGCGACTACATCACGGTGCATACCCACTTCAGCTTTTAAAAAATATTCCCTGAGACTGCACACCTCGCGGTTGTGGAGGGTCTTCGCATTTAAAAAGCCTCGACCCCCGCACTTCCGCGGAATATAGTCTCATCACCGATGACCGTGGGTGATGCATCCGATTTGCGGTCAGCAGTGTACGGACCCTTCTATCCAGGGCGTCGAGTTCGGTTTGAGTCCATTTAAGTATGCCGAAAGAGTACATCAAAACCGGCATGACCCAACCATTGAAGGCGCGCACCTTATTTCCGCCCGAAAGAAGACTAATTAATACCTTCCTCAGGCGACAAAAGAAGCGTTCGTTCAACGATTGCTTCAGGTCAGTAACGTTGATGCCTAACGCTTCCGACATACCTAAATACTTATAGCTTTCGGATGAGGAGAGGGATCTAAGGTTTATGGAATCCGAGAATTGAATTCCCTCGGATTCCATAATCTCCCCTCGCTTTACATGCATGACTGCACATTTGTCGACGCCAAATTCTATCCTGATGGCGCTACTGAAAGTTTCAGTTACCTTCAGTAGCTCCATCAGATGCAATCCGGTGGGGGCAAAGAGTTTTAAATCATCCATGTAGAGGAGGTGAGATATGACCTGACCACCTCTCCTCAGCCGATAGCCTAGACCTGAATCCTCCAGTAGTGTACTTAGAGGATTCAGGGCTAAGCAGAACCAAAATGGACTCAAACTGTCGCCCTGAAATATTCCCCGTTTAATCCATACAGGCTCATCATTCCCCTGGAACATCCTGGATAGCGAAGGACCGTCTTCCATTGTCCCATACACGACTCATGGAAGGTGCGTAGAGTTGCATCTATCTTGTACAACTCCAGCACCCTCATGAGCCATGAATGTGGCACCGAGTCGTAGGCCTTCTTATAATCTATTCAACATGTCGACAGATCCTTGCGGGATCTACGAACCTGTTGGCTAACGGCCATGTCTATGAGGAGTAGCTCCTTAGTACCGCGGGACCCATTCCTACATCCATTTTGAGAGGCAGACATAATCGAGTTATTCTCAATGTGCGTATTAATTTTCGCTCTCAAAATGGATGTAAGAAGCTTATAAACCGTCGACAAACAAGTGATCATAAATGATAAATGATTTTATTTCTGTAAGTAGGTTTGCACAAACACTTTTACACGTCAATCATATTTTAAAAACTAGATGAGGTCGGCGTTTCCTATCTGACTACTCTGAGATGAAAGGCCGAAACAAACTCAGAGGTCGCAGTCTCTTTTAAAGTCCAGACATAATCTTGGTCAGGTTATATTATGAAGACCATGTAGATCGAAGTCCGAAATCGTCTTTTGAAGAAAGAACCACACAGATTGAGTGGACCTGTCCAGTCAGTGCACGCATTTGTCAGAATTCGTGCAGCTCAACTCAAAACTTAAGGAGCTCAACGATTCGACGAACAATACCAAAGAAAGGACATTTGGGTAGGCCACATAAATTACTCAAACTGCCAGACCATGACAAAAACTAAACAGAACAAAGAAAATAATGAAAATAAAAAAAAGTAATAAATAAAATGACCCACATTGTCTTCACACTCACAATAATTAAAATAATATAATAAATCGGTCTATAATTCTTGGGTTCCGCAGGACTACCTGATTTATGGAGCAGCTGGTGGGTAACGCCTTTTGTTAGAAATTGCGGTAGCGACCCAGACTCTAAGGATGACTGGAACTGAGATGCCAGGCAAGTGTGTGAACTAATTAGCCATTTCATCCAAAAGTTGTGCAGTCCGTCCGGTCCCGGTGATTTCCAATTCGGTAAAGGACGGACCGCTGTGGCAACGTCTGATGGCGTAATTAGTACTGTTTCCATTTCTGGTACAGTCTCACACACTCGCTCAACATCCTGTATCCAGCCAGCCTCAGTGCGACAGGCGGGCACCGACCAGATGCTGCGCCAGAATGCACTCGTGGCGGCATCATCCGGGCGGCATACATCTGTCATATTTTGTTCAGGTCGCTCCCAAGCTCTATAGACCCACCTTTCATCGCTCTGGAACATGCGATTCTGCGTGTATCGATCAATCCGCCGCTTATACCGCCGAATACATGAAAAAAAGAAAAAAAAAGAAAACTTGTTTGAATAAAAGCATGAATAGTAGTAATAATAATATGTTTTTTATCTTAGTTTTTATTTTCATTTAAAATTAAAAACTAAGATAAAAAGTGGCTCATAAATAGTTAACACTATTCGAAGAAAGTGAAGTACCCACTGTGGTGGTCAGAATATACACACTGTTTTCTTTTTAAAGTAAACATTTAACTGAACAGACTCTATGTAAGCTATAATTTAAATCGCGATTCATTTAGTACAGAATGTATGGGAAAATATTTTTTGCCACATTTCCAGTACCTACTTAAGTACCCACTGGAACCACATTTCAAGAACAATTTTGTAGTTACGAAACTCTATCGATTGTCGTCGCGCAGTCACGCTTGCTCGCACAATGATTGTTCGCGCCGGTTTGTCTAGCTTGCTAGCTTGCAGTCACGTGGAGCATCATGAGGCACAGGTGTCAGCGGTGGTCCTCAAATAATGAATATTTGTGTGTTCAGTTCGACGCGCACTTTGGGCCAGTTTGGACGTTGCGGCGCAACCCCAACTTCTTGAAGAACTTCCTGACGGTGGGTGACTGGACGGCGCGTGTGTGGAGCGAAGACTGCCACGAATCCGCCGTCTTGTGGACGGCTCCGGACCGGCACTGCATCACCGACGGCACCTGGAGCCCTACCCGGTACAGTACCCGCGCGCGGTTCGCACAGCTCGCTCAGCGATTCCCGCACAATATAACTGGACTTTGTGCAGGTTTTCGCTGATGCTACTGACGAAGCGGAACGGAATGCTGACGGTGTGGGACCTGTTAAAGCGTCAGCACGAGCCCGTGCTCACCGTGCAAGTGTGCGAGGAGCCGCTCGCCAAGTTGGCCATGCATGAAGCTGTTAGTATGCTCTCATTCTTTTTACACTTACTACTCTGTCAAAAAAGTACCGGGAAAAGATCAATACAAAATGTTAGTTCTTCATCTAAATTTATTTTAACGCCTTCAACGTATGCTCCTTCAAAAACGATACACTTACGCCAATGAATAATCCAATCATCAAAATATTTTTTAAACGCTTTTTCCGGTATTGAGTTTAGTTCTCGCCGCGAATTCTCCTTTATGTCTTCTACCGGATGAAAATGGGTGCCACCAAGTAGTAATTTGAGTTTAGGAAATAGAAATAAGTCGGCTGGAGCCATATCTGGTGAATAAGGTGGTTGCTCGATAGTATTTGTTGAGTTTTTGGTCAAAAACTAGTTCACAATGATGACCTTGTGCGAAGGCGCATTATCGTGGTGCAAAATCCAACAATTTTCTTACCACAAATCTGGCCTTTTTCTTCAAGTTTGCTCTCTTAAACGCCGCATAACTCTCAAATAATATACTTTATTTACCGTTTGACCTTCCGGTAAGAATTCCAAGTGCACAACACCGCGATAGTCAAAGAAGACAGTCAACATGACTTTGACTTTGATCGACTTTGGCGTGCTTTTTTCGGTTTCGGTTCAGTTGGAAGGCGCCACTCCGAAGCTTGTTGACTAGTTTGCATGTCAAACTCGTAAAACCACGTCTCGTCACCAGTAACAATGCGTTTCATGAATGTTGGGTCGGAATTGACTCGTTCTGGCATGTCTTCAGAAACTCTTATGCGATTGAGTTTTTGGAGAAAATTCAGGTCTTTTGGGACTAGCTGAGTGGCAACATGTTTCATACCCAAGTGATTATTTAAAATGATACGTATCGACTCGTGAGCCACAGAAAGTTCAGCGGCTATCTCTCTCAAACTTGAATGAGGATTTTCAGTCACTATTTCCTTCACTTTAAGTAAGTAAGCCGTAAGCCTTCTGTAACATTTTCAGTGACTTCGAACACGAAATTCCATTGGCGATGCAAAATTTAAGACAAAATCTTTGTTTGATATTTTGTCCATTATGAAATTCGCAATACACACTAGATAATATGATCTAACTAAAAACAGCACTGTATTTAATCTAAATGAAAGATGCAACTCAAACTCCGCGCCAATATGGAAAACAGGTGTGCCAATCTAACAACAAAAAAAAAACAAAAAGTAGAATTTGGAACCATAAACAAATCATCCATTCCCGATACTTTTTTGACTGAATGGATGTTTAACGTACCGAGCTGTCGAGGCTAATCTTAGTTTTAGTCATTTTCAAAACCATTTTCATGTCTCTATCTGGGAAGCCCTGGGCCCTGGCAGCTGATAGTAAGTATGTCATGCTCACACAATTGTCTCGCTGACGGTGGCGTGTGTGTTGGATCATTTAGCTCCCTTCAAAATGGTTGAGCTGAATGGTGCTGATCTATGCGTCATGTTCGTGAACGGGCGCCATCAGTTGGGGCTGGTCATCACTCGGCTGCCTCGGCTTATTTTTATTTTTAATTATTTTATTTTTGGATTGTTGTTTTTTTTTATTATTTAATATTTGCTGTACTCTGGACGCTTTTAACGCATACGTCTTTTTTTACATCGTTCTCACATATTATTATAAATTCAACATTAATGATGTAACTAATATTTTTGTAAAAATATAATTTAAAAGAGTGTCCATGGAGTTTCTTGCCCGTTCTTCTCCATAGGTACCTACGCTTTGGAATGGGCAACTAGCTTCATTTTATTTTTGACTGACCGACTTCTTGACAATTCAAAAGTGCCTGTAAATGGTTTAATTGAAATAAATGCTTTGAGTTTGAGTTTGAGTTTGAAGTTATCGTAGTGGGTGTTTTTGATGTTTGAACAAGTTCGCAGTCTTCAAAGGCGAACACCCAAAAAAACCCCAGGCCCGGCGCAAACGAAACTTATCTCAGCCTTTTGTATATTTTATGTGCAACATTTTTTGATAGGTGTGATTGCCGCCAGAAGTGGCTAACATGAAAAAAATTGCCATCTTATTTTTTTCAGGCACGGATTTAAAGATTTATTTTGATTAAAAATTACTGAAAATATTTATAGATTATTGTAAATCATCCAAAATATCGTATAATATGTATTGTTACGAGTTTGGGGTTCGTGACAATAAAAACTGCTGATTTAATAACCAAAAAAAAATAGACACTAATTAACAACACCAATTACAACTTTAAACACACAAATAACACAACACAATTGCACTACTGATCACTTAAAATCGCACTCGAAGATCGCTTCCGATATATTAGCTTGTATCGCTTATCCAATACTCACCCAGGTCGCGGTCCATACCGGCCTTATATAGGGCCTCAGATAGTTCCAGAACCTTCTACTGTAGAAACATCTAGAATGTTCGAGTACACACCGGCCCCGACTGACCAGATGTCGATAGTTCTAACATCGAAATTTCTAGAAGGATTTCGACTCTCCTAGTTCAGCTAGTCGATACTAGATGGAGCTAGTGGTAACTAATGTCACCATGTACGAGTACCAGGCATCAATTTGTGGCGCGCAACACTGCCCCCTCCTAAGACATGCTCGTCCCGAGCATTATCGGCCCCATAATAACGCGCCAGTCGATCCACATGGACGATCTTAGGAGTATGTCGGCGCATCAGCACCGTCGTTGTCGGAGTTACACATATTATTAATTTGCACCAATATATCACTCAAACACACAGCAATAGGAAATAGCAGGAAAATATTTAAAAGAGTACAAAGAAAATACCTCATTTCAATTCAGGGTGTTTATTCCACGAGCAGCGAACGAAGAATGTCCTTACACATTTTTTATTTTTTTTTGTGAATGGCATCTTGCAGTTCAACCTATGAGGTTGTCGTCTCCTTAACCGGGCTTGCCTGTGGATGCCTCAAAATTAAGGCCTACAGCCAGGGCTTTAAAACTTAAAAACTAAGCGACTATACGCTAAGGGACCCCCTGTGGGGTTCGGACCTCGGCTTAGGGCGTCGCTGGGGGAGGGGGGCAGCAAGGGACAGGCTGGATCGGAATTATTTTGGGGCGAATTTAATACTACAGGCTCAGCGGCGCGGGCTGGCTCGAGCAAGGGTCGGGGTGGACAAGTTACGGGGCGTCGTGACGGGCGTCCTCGACGGCGAGGACGGAAGGACGGCTGACGGGTCTTGTTTATGTATTTCTTAATGGTATTAGTGGCTTTTCGGCTCTCCTGTAGGAGGGTAGTGGCGTCGTCGGGGATGGTGAGGATATGCCTTGGTCGGCGAATCCTACTTATACGGGAGGGAGTATATCGGGAGGCCGCCGCAATCAGGGGATTGGGGTGCTTACTTGCCGTGTCGAAGAAGCGCTTTGCGAGGCGTTTCATGAACTGCTGGACGGTGGGTATTCTGAGATCTAGGTGTAGATTTATATTACGGACATAAAATGGGGATTCCGAGACCTTTCTGAGGGCCCGGTTTTGAAGGGTTTGCATTTTATGCAGATGGTGAGGCTTGGCGTGTGCGAAGACTACGCAAGCGTAGGTGCGCTTGCGTAGTCTTCGCACACGCCAAGCCCATGCCCATGACCTCATGATGGGACGGATGACTGCGGTATAGAGGCGCAATTTGCACTTGAGTGTCAATTTGCTGCGGGCGGTGAGTAAGGAATGAAGCCTACCGAGAGCGAAAGCGGCTCGCGAACGAACCGTCCATTCGCATAACAACAGTTTTTATACACAAAACTACTGACAAAACTTGGCGCCAAACATTACCGCGAAACTTTGCCGCCAAATAGAATTTATATAAATCAAGCGGATAATATCCGCTTGATTTATATAAATGTCAAACTAATTCTAGATTGTCATCTATACTTATAATAAACTAGCTTTTGCCCGCGACTTCGTTCGCGTGGAATAGTGACTTCCGGCAGATTTTTGGTTTTACCCACATAGTTCCCAATCTCGCGGATCTCTTCAAAAATGAAATGTGGAAGATATTCTAGGGAACTCTTCAAAAATCAACATAATGAGCTCTGCGTTTGAATTGAAGATATGTATACTCACTTAGGGCATTAAAGCCGTTACCCAACCAAATGCGTGTAACGAAACCATAGCGCGATCTATTTCGATCCCAACGCCATCTATCGAGCATAGTGACAACTCGGATTATTTATCTATACTTCGTTCGGGCATTTTCTTAAAAAAGTTTTATTATATTGATATTATTTTTTTCATACCTTTTTACTATTTATTTACTTTTTTCCGATGAATTAAAACAATAACATGAACCGAACTCGTGTAACGATCGACACCATTGCGCGATCACCAACTCGACATATTATACACACATCAAAAGTGTCTAGGGATCAACATATATTTTTGCAATAACTTTTCTCCTGATTGATATTAATTAAAATTTTCTTTAAGGATTCATCAAATAAAGTGTTTTCGTTTGTCACAGTAACGATAAACCAAGTCACCTTTGCATTAATAAAGAAATTTGCCATTTTCCTAATAAAGGGATTTTTGACATTTGAACCACTAACACAAAAGTTCGAAAAAAAGACTGAAATAACAGTTTTCTTTAAAATTTTATTGGGTAACTTAAACAATTAATAATCCGTGTTTCTACCGCGAACACTAACAACACAAGAACATCGGTTTGGCATACTCAAAATGAGTTCATCCAAATCACGCTGTGGAATGGCAGCCCATGTTCGTTGCAACAACAAAAAAAGGTCTTCTTGCGACTGGATACCCTCCATATTCGGCAGAGCTCTTCTCTGTAGCATATCCCATGCATGCTCAATCGGGTTCAAGTCTGGCGACTGAGCAGGCCAGGGCAGGACATTGATGTTAGCTGCGGCGAGAGTCTGTCTTACAACTCTTGCGGTGTGCGGTCGTGCATTATCATGCATTAACTGAAATAAGGGACCGATTTGCACTTGTAGAGGAACGATGACGTCTGATACAATCGTCTCAGCATAAATTTGAGCGTTGAGGTTGCCTCTGATCCAAATCAACTCAGTTCTTCCGCCGATCCAAATACCCGCCCATACCATGATGGTTCCACCACTATAAGGATGGACTTCCTGGCAGGATTTTAATCGCTGTTGGCGTCCAGGGGTTCTCCAGTGTCGTATACGTCTTGTATCCGGTCTCATACCAAAACGAGACTCATCAGAAAAGCACACGAAACGCCATTGTTCTTCTGCCCAATTTCTGTGTTCAAGAGCCCATTGATATCGAATCCTACGATTGTGCATTGCTATAGGTGGTACCCGTAGCGGTCTTCGGGAATGAAGGTTCACTTCATGCAAGCGGTTTCTGACTGTTTGGTCGCTAATTAAGTTCCCTGAAGAGTGATGAAGCCTCACGGCTAACATCATGGCGGTTATTGTTGGAGCTCTTCGAGTTAAGATTTGAATGTATCGGTCTTGTCTCCGTGTGGTGCAGCGATACCGTCCTCCATGGCGCTCAGCCACGGTACCAGTGCTTCGGTAACGTGTCCAAAGTCGACTGATAACACTCTGACTTGTATTCAGAGCTAAAGCCACAGTACGTTGCCGGGAACCAGCTTCTATCATTCCCACGGCTCTGAGCATTTCTTCCCTGCTTAAATGACGTCGCCGCTCCATAATAACGTTGGTTTTAATCAGTAGTAGGGAAACAGTAGCACTAATAATGTCTTCAATGCGTTGTATGTTTTTATAGGGAAAATATTGACAGCTGATTTTCATCTTTTACTCGAATTTGATTCACAGTTCCTGATTCAAATTATGAAATGCACCAAAAAGGATCCATATAAATTTATAAAATCATAAATTTATTACAAAGCCACATCTCAATCTCAAGAAATCCGCATAAAAATGCTTGATCCCTAGACACTTTTGATGTGTGTATATTATAAAACTCTTCCGTTACTGAGTGACTGACAGACAACGCACAGCCGAAACTACTGGCAATAGAGAGCTGAAATTTGGCATGTGTGTTTGTTGGGAGGATTAGGCTACCACTAAGAGAGGATTTTTGGAAATTCCCTCCCAACGGGGAGAAAAGGGGGATACAATGTTTTTTTCCGGATGTCATTATTCCACGCGGACGAAGTCGCAGGCAAAAGCTAGTTTTAAATAATAATTCAAGCGGATGTGTCAAGATAATACCTAAATTTAATCGGAAACTACAATATTTTAAATAAATAAAAAGGAAGTAACAAAATAGAAACTTTATACAATTTCAACCGGAAACCACAATTTTTTAAATACATCAAAATAAAAACTAAACATTGACCGGAAATGCGAGTATTAATTCAATAAATAACATGGAAGTCAGATCAAATACAAAATAATCAAAACAAGCTTAAAAATAAAATTAAATAATGGTTTGGCGCCCATAAGTACCTCTTGCACCTTTCTGTATCCGGTAGTTAAGGTGAATGCGCAGTTGTAGCGAAATTTAATTTTTCTTACGTTTTTAGCAATTTTCAGGTCAGTGTCAGGTTGTAACTTGATCAAAATATGATTCGCGACTATAACAGGTACGTATTTAAGGAATTATAATCATTGGAATCATTAATAGATCTTTCTAAGTTAGATTTCTACCATAAGAACAAATCTCGTATGGAAAAGTGATTATGGTAGAAATCTAACTTAAAGAGATATATTAATGATTCTAATGACTATAATTCTGTAAATACATATCTGTTATAGTCGCGAATCATATTTTGATCAAGATACAACCCGACACTGACCTGCAAATTGCAAAAAAATGTAAGATAATTTGAATTTCGCGGTCTATCACTGCGCATTCACCTTAATTTCTTTTTGAAGTCGATTTAATTTTTTTATGAACAAATTTTATTTATTAAAGTAAATAAATCTATATAAATAAAACAAAGTCGGGTTAGTTACACCATTTACAACTCAAGAACGGCTGGACCGATTTTTATGATCTTTGTTTTGTTGGATTTGTCTCCGCCCCGAATAGCAGAATAACTATTAAAAATTATGGGAAAAAACCACGAAACAAAATTAAGAGAAGTAATTCATTTTCTCATGCAACATTTATTAATTGTGAGGCGGTACGCAGTTTGCCGGGTCAGCTGGTTATAATAATAAATAGTGGGCTTCCTCCCGTGGTCCCGTAGCACAGCAATCGACAATAGTGGGCTTCCTCCCGTGGCCCCGTGGCACAGAAATCGACACGCTGTGTCGCATGTCCGTGTCAGTGTCGTCAGACGTGTGACGTCATAATAATAAATAGTGGGCTTTCTCCCGTGGCCCCGTGGCACAGAAATCGACAAGCTGTGTCGCATGTCGGTGTCAGTGTCGTCAGACGTGTGACGTCATAATAATAAATAGTGGGCTTCCTCCCGTGGCCCCGTGGCACAGTAATCGACAAGCTGTGTCGCATGTCGGTGTCAGTGTCGTCAGACGTGTGACGTCATAATAATAAATAGTGGGCTTCCTCCCGTGGCGCCGTGGCACAGAAATCGGCAAGCTGTGTCGCATGTCGGTGTCAGTGTCGTCAGACGTGTGACGTCATAATAATAAATAGTGGGCTTCCTCCCGTGGCCCCGTGGCACAGCAATCGACAAGCTGTGTCGCATGTCGATGTCAGTGTCGTCAGACGTGTGACGTCATAATAATTAATAGTGGGCTTCCTCCCGTGGCCCCGTGGCACAGCAATCGACAAGCTGTGTCGCATGTCGGTGTCAGTGTCGTCAGACGAGTGACGTCATAATAATATAATAATTAGTGGGCTTCCTCCCGTGGCCCCGTGGCACAGCAATCGACACGCTGTGTCGCATGTCGGTGTCAGTGTCGTCAGACGTGTGATGTCATAATAATAAATAGTGGGCTTCCTCCCGTGGCCCCGTGGCACAGCAATCGACAAGCTGTGTCGCATGTCGGTGTCAGTGTCGTCAGACGTGTGACGTCATAATAATTAATAGTGGGCTTCCTCCCGTGGCCCCGTGGCACAGCAATCGACAAGCTGTGTCGCATGGCCGTGTCAGTGTCGTCAGACGTGTGACGTCATAATAATAAATAGTGGGCTTCCTCCCGTGGCCCCGTGGCACAGCAATCGACAAGCTGTGTCGCATGTCGGTGTCAGTGTCGTCAGACGTGTGACGTCATAATAATTAATAGTGGGCTTCCTCCCGTGGCCCCGTGGCACAGCAATCGACAAGCTGTGTCGCATGTCCGTGTCAGTGTCGTCAGACGTGTGACGTCATAACATGCTTGTAATAAATAGTGGGCTTCCACCCGTGGCCCCGTGGCACAGCAATCGACAAGCTGTGTCGCATGTCGGTGTCAGTGTCGTCAGACGAGTGACGTCATAATAATATAATAATTAGTGGGCTTCCTCCCGTGGCCCCGTGGCACAGCAATCGACACGCTGTGTCGCATGTCGGTGTCAGTGTCGTCAGACGTGTGATGTCATAATAATAAATAGTGGGCTTCCTCCCGTGGCCCCGTGGCACAGCAATCGACAAGCTGTGTCGCATGTCGGTGTCAGTGTCGTCAGACGTGTGACGTCATAATAATTAATAGTGGGCTTCCTCCCGTGGCCCCGTGGCACAGCAATCGACAAGCTGTGTCGCATGTCCGTGTCAGTGTCGTCAGACGTGTGACGTCATAACATGCTTGTAATAAATAGTGGGCTTCCTCCCGTGGCTCCGTGGCACAGCAATCGACAAGCTGTGTCGCATGTTGGTGTCAGCGTCGTCAGACGTGTGACGTCATAACATGCTTGTGCAGGGCGCGCTGCTGATGTGCGGCAGCCGCAGGGGATGCGTGTACCTGCTGGAGCTTTCGTCCAACCTCATCAGTGTCGAAAAGAGCGAAAAGGTGCAGATGACGCAGATGCTGGAGCGCGAAACCACGCGCGAGCGCATCCTGGAGGCGCGCCTTCGCGAGATCAAACTGAAGCAGCGCCAGGCGGAGGAGGCCAGCCCTGCCACGTCGCTAGCGTCGGTAGACGCGGCGGGCGACGCCGACCTGGACGCCGCCGCCGCCGAGTACCTCGCCGCCATCAAGAAGGAGCTCACCAGCTTCTGAACGGAGACGGACGAACATCATCATACTTTTAGTTGCTTTTTGTTTTATAAGGATTTAATTTTTAAACTGTAGGTACCTTTGTAGTTTGCGTTCCAATTGATTGATTATAATTATTTTTATTAATGACTTATTAGATTTTGATATATTTCATTTAAAATATCTACCTATAATTTGTTATCGTTCGTTTTTGGTTTTGTAAGTTTTGAGAAAAAAATAAAATAAACATTATATTATTTTCACCAAATGAGTTTGTGTATTATTTATTATATTATGATTTGTGACTGCGTGACAGTTTTCAGGGCTAGGTTCTGCCCACTTCTATCTGGCCCCCACCCATGGCTCGTGAACAGCAACTTAAAAGCTACGAGTATTTTGTTACTGGGACAGTAGGTATGGAGAAATCCGAATCCATATAAGATATATATGGGGAACCTGTATATGGATCCATTAGCACTTAAGGGGGCTACATGACCTAAAGCGCGGTCTGTGTCGGACTGCATAGAAAAGAAAGAGAAGCGCGATAACACAACGCTGGTAATTTATTGCAAAATATGAAGCAATTATCTATTTACAAAAATCTATTGTTTGGAATAAAATAAAAAAACACTAGTACTTTAGTATGTTGCTTGTAGAATAATCTGTCAAAAAATCAGAATGATCGTATGTAATATTATATTAGTATGGGTTTTTAACCGACGAAAAGACGGAGGAGGTTATCAAGTCGACGCGTATATATTTGTTTTTTTTTATGTATTATCATGCATAACTTTTTACAGACCAGTCCGATTTTGATAATTCTTTTTTTATTGGAAAGGGTATACCCCGAAGTCAGTCCCATATAAATTTGGAAAAAAATATTCCAACCCTAAGGGTAGGAAAACAGGGGATGATTGATTGTTCACACACTGATTGTAATGTATGACCACGCATAACTTTACAGATACCTTGAAGTTGGTCCCATATAAATTTGGAAAAAAATCATACCCTAAGAGTGGGAAAATAGGGGTGATTTATTGTTCATTCACAGTTTTTAATGCCGAGTTGTGTATTACAATTAAATAAAAAGGCCTACCCACGTTGGTATATAAAGCCTGTTTTTTGTTAAGTATTTTATTATACAACAAATAATAGTTAATAATAATAATAATATTCATTTATTTGCTCAGAATGTAGGTATTTACAATAAGGTGGTTACAGAAATGTTGAAGAATCCTTGTACATTCTACCATTTTGGCATGCAAACATTGATGCAGCTCATCATTACATCAAAGCCATCATACATAAAAGCCTAACTAAAATGTATCCGCTAGAAAGTCCGATACGGAGTAGTAACACTTATTCAGTAAATGTAAAGTTAGTTTCTTTTTGAAACTTGTTACTGGTTCCTCTTTTATAGAATCAGGAATGTGATTAAAAATAGCAGGTGCCATACCAAAAACACTTTTCCTCAATAAAGCAGTTCTATATTTCCCAGGGCGTAACAAGTTTCGGTATTGAGATCGTTATCGGTTACATCTCGATGTCTGTTTTCGGACATAGATAAAAATAGGTTTCTATTACATTTTACAAAAAGAGCAATTTCTAAAATATAAAGGCAAGGAAAGGTCAATAAATTATTGTTTTTAAAAATTGGAACACAGCTGTCAGTAACTTTTAAACCAAATATTGCTCGCAAACAGCGTTTTTGGGCTTTAAAAATACTCTCCCTTTCGGTACAATTTCCCCAGAAAATAATTCCAAACCTTAAAATGGAAACGACAAGACCATGATATGCTAGTAATACTGTTTTGATGTTAACTTTTTTCCTAAGGTTATAAAGTGCATATGCAGATGCACTGAGTTTTTTACAGATTGCTTCAGCCTGTGGCTTCCACGTCAGCTGACTGTCAATTAAGATTCCTAAAAATTTTGTAACCTCTACTCTGTCTACATCTTGGCTATTATAGTTGATGTTCAAGTCATTAATACGTAGTCTTTGATAAAAATGCATTATTTTTGTTTAAAGTATGTTAATTTGTAAATTGTTACTATTTAGCCAATTTATTATAACTTTAATGGTGTCGTTTATATAGTTTTCGTAATTTTCATTATTGACAGATTTTAAGAGTGCCGTACTGTCGTCAGCAAAAAGTATCATGGGATGATGGGTTTGGCGGGGGAGATCGTTAATGTAAATTATAAATAACAAAGGCCCAAGAACGGTTCCCTGTGGTACACCAAATTTAATTTCTCTACTGGAAGACACGTATCTTTTTTCTAATTTCGACTTGGCACATATTTTGTATATTTCTGTTATTTGTTTGCGACCGGATAAATATGTTTTTATTAGGTTTAGGATATTACCTCGAATGCCATAGGCGTGTAGTTTTTGAAGTAGTATGTTATGGTCGACAAAATCGAAAGCTTTCGACATATCTGTATAAACAGCACATACAGGCGTTTTACTATCAACATTTGACATAATAATATTCAACAAGTCAAAAATTGCCATGTTTATATTTCTATTTTTCCTGAACCCGTATTGCTCATGGCAAAGCATGTTAAATTTATTTAAGAATGATGATATTGCCTCATATATGACTTTTTCTACTATTTTTGAAAAAACTGAAATTAAAGCTATCGGCCTATAGTTCGACATATCCTCTTTACTATTCTTTTTATGAATTGGTTTTACAATTATAGTTTTTAAGTTATCTGGAAATGTTCCTGATAATATACTAACGTTAATAATATGAGTTAAAGGCCCAGCTATACTATTAGCAACATATTTTATGACTTGAGTGGAAACCCCATCACAGCTAAAGCTCTTCTTATTTTTTTGTGATTTAATTATTCTTATCACGTCTTGAGGTACGACTGGTGGCACAAATATCGAGTTAGGGTTATGGTCTATTTTCTTAACGTCGAGCATTGTGTTGTTAGGTATATTTGTAATTTGGTCAATGAAAAAATTATTGAAAGACTCTGCTATTTCTTTCGGGTCCGTAATTATTTGGTTATTATTTGTTATCTGTGAAATTGGTTCCTTAGTTATTTTGTTGTTATTTATTATTTGCCATGAGGTTTTTGATTTATTCATAGAGTTCTCGATCAAGTAATTATTTTGGGATTTCTGAGTTAACTTAATAATTTTTTTTAAATCTCTTAGAGTAATTAACAAAAGCTATTTTGTTTTCTCGTGATGGTCTTAGTCTATGTTTCCAAAGTAAATTTCGCTGTTTTTTACTGCATAATCTTATGCCACGCGATAGCCATTTAATTGGTTTTTCTGATTTTTTTGTCACTAGTTTGTAGGGAAAACATAAATCATGCAGAAGCTTAAATATTTCAATGAAATTATCATACGCTTTGTTCGAATCCTCTGTGTTGTATATGTCACAAAACGATAGATTTTGTAGATAGCCATTAAATTTATTGAGATTTTCTTTACAAGTATCTCGAATCTTAGTTCTCCAAGCTTTAATTATGCATGATTTATTTACTTTTATCTTCATTACTTGTGCTGTGTGGTCAGATAGCCCGAAGTCTATTACTTGAGAATGACATTTCTGTTTGGTATTATGTGCAAAATTATCTTAACATGTATTACTAACAGGACGTGTTGCTTCATTAATTTCTAAAATAAGATTGTAGCTCAGGAGAAAGCATTTAAGTTCCAAGGTAATTCTATTATTTTTTAAAACGTCTATATTAAGATCACCACATAAAATTATTTTAGTGTGACGATTAGTGCATATTTTTTTTAGAATAATATCAAAATTTTCATAAAATGTACTTAAGTTGGACAGTTTAGGCGGTCTATATATACATAATATAATTAAATTATGCTGTTTCATCTTAATTGCGCAACATTCTATTATTCCTGAAACCGAGCATTTCACTATGTCGGGCAATTCTTTATACTCATGACCTTTTTTGACCAATATACAGGCTCCACCGCGTTTTATGTTGTCTCTTGCGTAACATGCAGCGAGTCTATAATTAGGTATATGAAGAAGATGTTCTTGCCCGGACATTATAAAGTGCTCTAGTTAAAGTAGGATTATATAACAGTTAATAGCTAAAGTAAGGTAGGTAGCTATTTTAAAAGTAATCAAATATTAAGCATGTAGTAATTAGCAAATTATAGCCTCAAAAAATTATAAAATAAAAACTTTTTAACAAAAAAATTAAACCTCTGAAAAAACTAAAAAGCAAAAAATAATAAACCTTTTTTATTTAACCTTAATAAATAGTTCTTAAACTAATGTAAGTATACCTAAGTAATTTTGAGTCGGCGCCAAACAACCAATGAACAAAGATCACTAAATTATCTTAAATTTAAAGAAATAACCAAATCAAATTACAATGCAACGTGAAGTCTCCAGCGATAAACATTAACATTCCAAACGAACAAAAACTTTTTTACAAAAAAAAAACAACCGACTTCCAAAAAAAACACTACAAAGTGAAAAATAACTTTAATTTCGGAAGTCGGTGTCGTTGGTTCCGCATTTTCGTTTTTTTGACACCGACTTCCGAAATTAAAGTTATTTTTCACTTTGTATTACTTTTTTTGGAAGTCGGTTGTTTTTTTTTTTGGAAAAAAGTTTTTATTTTTCGCTTTTTAGTTGTACCTACCCCATAAAAATTCATAATATAATACTAAGTACTTGCTATGTGAATATTAGTGACAGGAAGATAAACATCATCAATATAAACTAAGTGGAAAACAATCGTATTATTGAAGCTAATTCCAAAACTCCCCAAGCAAAGTTCATAAAATTTATATGGGACCACCTCTGAAGCATACCTTATTCATTAAAAAAGGCATTGCGTGAAATGCAACGATTGAGGCTTTTATAAATCATCATCAGCCTATTGCAGTTCACTGCTGGACGTAGACCTCCCCAAATGTCCACAAATTTAAAAGTAATTTGTTTTTGTTTCTAGTTGATAAGACGTATTACTCTATTGAAGATTTTTTATGTGACAAACTATGATACAATTCTAATAATATTATGTTCCTTTGACATGCATGTAAAATTTCATTTAATTGACATTTATTTAACTTAACTTACTTTTGAATTACTGTTTAATCTTGAATTTTTTTATGACATAAGTAATACAAGAATTAATATTTGTACACCAATTTCATTGGTAGAACATAGAGCACGACTACAATAATATGTATATTTAAGACCTTTTATGTATACCTACCTATGTTCACAAATAAATATTGATTGATTGATTGAAGTTTGCGCCAACGTTCACGATCCTCCGCTTCTCTCATCCAGCCACTACCGGCAACGGTGTCCTGTCAGTTCACCAAAAATTAATTTACAAATTTTTACTTGACAAGCAACGATGGGCAAAAACATGATTTGTCATTTCATCATTACACAACAACAAGTTTGCCAAGTAATTCACTTTACAAAATAATTACCCGATAAACTTTTGTTTAATAACGTGTTATTTGACAAACAATTCATTTTTTATTCATTTTATCTAATAAAAAAACCTTTGGCATAAAAACGTTTTACATAATATTGACTTATTATTACGCAATTTCCTAAAAGTTAAACTCATTCTTTCCTCGACTTGCGCTAATAGAAAAAAGAGTCTATTTTTAGTGGGCTACCCGGAACCGAACTAGTTAGAATAGATTAATTATTTAAAAAAATGGTTTGGTTAGGTTAAGTTAAAACCGTGAACCCCTACGCACGAGCCGAGCGAGCGAAGCGAGCGGTGCCGCGGTAGTGGCCGGCGAGTGCCAGAAGCGACTTGAGTATATAGAAAAAAATACTTGCCTGTAAATTTTTGACCCAAATGGAAAATACCGTCATGATCACTTTGTGACTGATTTAGAAAATCTTTACATAGTATAAAACAAAGTAGCTTCCGCTGTCTGTAAGCTTAGATCTTTTAAACAACGCAACGGATTTTAATGCAGTCGCTAGTGTATTATAAAATGATAGTTTAAATAAATTGCAATCTATAGTTTTGTATAATTTAGATGCATTTTTTCAATTTTGTAAATGTAAGAACCATGGATCCGTTTATTATGATTTTTACCGACTTCACAAAAAGGAGGAGGTACTATGTTCGGCTGTTTGTATGTTTTTTTTTTTTTTTTTTTTGTATGTTTGTTCATCGAATACTCCGCCAGTTGTCGACGGATTTTCAAAATTCTTTTTTTGTTCGAAAGTAGATAGTTCTGAGGTGGTCCCATTGTCACCAAGTTAGGATCTGATGATGGGATCTTAGAGAAATCGAGGGCAACCCTCAAATTTTATAGGCTCACTTATTGTTTTTCGCATATTTTATTAAGTATCTTGTGTATTTGCGTATGGTTGTCACCATCTCAGGTAGCTGGGCTGATGATGGAAGGTACAACTCCTTAACAGTAAGAAGTTACTCGAACAGGCAAGGACTGTTTTAGTAAATTGTTTTGATGTTTGATAGGGCATTTGCCACATTTGGTCTCATGATCATCAAGTCATGACCTGATGCTGCAGTCAGGATAGTCTGCAGAGTACCTAACTCCTCGACAACTAACAGCAGATATATCGTGTTTAGGCTCATTGAAAAGGGCTCGATGTGTGGATAAACGTACTGTTAATGAGGAACACCGAGACCTGATGCTGAAGCCAGGAGCATCAGAAAAAGTACAAACCTTGAAATTACAGCACCGTAGTCGTGTTTGGGCTCATTTTAAACAGGACTAAATTTTAAGTTCAATGCAATGTTGACATAAGTTTGGCCTGATGCCGCAGCCAGGATTATCAGCATCTAGTCTAATTAATGAATAAGGTATGCTTCAGAGGTGGTCCCATATAAATTGTATGAACTTTGCTTGGGTAGTTTTGGAATTAGCTTCAACAATACGTTTGTTTTCCACTTAGTTTAAATTAATGATGTTTATCTTCCTGTCACTAATATTCACATAGCAAGTAGTGTTATATGAATTTGTATTATGGGGTAGGTACAACTAAAAAGCGAAAAATAAAAACTTTTCTACAAAAAAAAACAACCGACTTCCTAAAAAAAACACTACAAAGTGAAAAATAACTTTAATTTCGGAAGTCGGTGTCAAAAAAACGAAAATGTGGAACCAACGACACCGACTTCCGAAATTAAAGTTATTTTTCACTTTGTATTGTTTTTTTTAGGAAGTCGGTTGTTTTTTTTGTAAAAAAGTTTTTTTGATGTTGACTTGAAAGAGCATGGCAGTTGAGAATGTGTCATGCTCACTTAAATGTCTCACTGATGGTGGCGCGTGTGTTGGATCGTTCGGTTCCCTACAAAATGGTTGAGCTGGACGGTGCTGATCCACGCGTCATGTTCGTGAACGGGCGCCGTCGGTTGAGGCTGGTCATCTCTTAACTGCCAAGGCTTATTTTTAATCTTATATTTTGAATTGTTTCTTCACTTGTTTTTTTTTTTACATTGTTCTGACATATAGAAGCATCAAGAATAATGTCCACAGGATTTTGTAATATCTTGATTTAAAAGAGTGTCCATGGAGTTTCTTGCCCGTTCTTCTCCATAGAGATCTACGTTTTGGAATGGGCAACTAGCTTCAACTTTCTGACTAACTGACTGACTATTTAATTTTGACAATTCAAAAGTGCCTGTACATAGTTTAATTGAAATAAATGATTTGATTTGATTTGTTTGTATAAACGTGATTTTTCCAAAAGAATCTAAATATTAAATGAAAAATGTATAAATGATTAAATACCATCCGAAACATTTGTAAAGAGAAGCATTTGCCAAATAAATGTTTGCAAAGCGAGTGTTTATAGAATAAAATATTTGCGGAATGAGTTGTTTGTGAAATAAATAGTATACGAAACGTTAGTTGTACCTAAACTAAAAATTTGTCAATGGAGTTTTGGTAAAACATTAGTGAACCATAGGCAACCTTTGTTAGGATAATTATAGAGTTCAGAGTTCAGAGTTCATTTATTTGTCAGAAACATGAGTATGCACACACAAAGCATGCAAGATGTAAAGTACATTGCAAATAGGATCACAGTCATGTTTTACCTTTACGGCGTACAAATATGTATTATAATAACATTTGATCACTTGTAACTATTAATTATTAAACATATAACAAAAAAAAAAAAATATAAAAATATACTGAAGAAAAACTCGCAAAAGTATTTCACTTTCAGAAATATTTATTAGTTTTTAGACTAGAATATGCTGATAATCCTGGCTGCAGCATCAGGCCAGACTTATTTCAACATTGCATTGAACTTCAAATTTAGTCCTGTTTAAAATGAGCCCAAACACGACTACGGTGCTGTAATTTCAAGGTTTGTACTTTTTCTGATGCTCCTGGCTTCAGCATCAGGTCTCTATGTACTTCGGTGTTCCTTATTAACAGTACGTTTACCCACACATCGAGCCCTTTTCAATGAGCCTAAACACGATATATCTGCTGTTAGTTGTCGAGGAGTTGGGTACTCTGCAGACTATCCTGACTGCAACATCAGGTCATGACTTGATGATCATGAGACCAAATGTGGCAAATGCCCTATCAAACATCAAAACAATTCACTAAAACAGTCCTTGCCTGTTCGAGTAACTTCTTACTGTTAAGGAGTTGTACCTTCCATCATCAGCCCAGCTACCTGAGACGGTGACAACCATACGCAAATACACAAGATACTTAATAAAATATGCGAAAAATAATAAGTGGGCCTATAAAATTTGAGGGTTGCCCTCGATTTCTCTAAGATCCCATCATCAGATCCTAACTTGGTGACAGTGGGGCCACCTCAGGACTATCTAATTTCGAACAAAAAAAGAATTTTGAAAATCCGTCGACAATTGGCGGAGTATTCGATGAACAAACATACAAAAAACAAAAACCTCTAAAAACTAAAAAATAAATGAGTTTGTGTATTATTTATTATATTATGATTTGTGACTGCGTGACAGTTTTCAGGGCTAGGTTCTGCCCACTTCTATCTGGCCCCCACCCATGGCTCGTGAACAGCAACTTAAAAGCTACGAGTATTTTGTTACTGGGACAGTAGGTATGGAGAAATCCGAATCCATATAAGATATATATGGGGAACCTGTATATGGATCCATTAGCACTTAAGGGGGCTACATGACCTAAAGCGCGGTCTGTGTCGGACTGCATAGAAAAGAAAGAGAAGCGCGATAACACAACGCTGGTAATTTATTGCAAAATATGAAGCAATTATCTATTTACAAAAATCTATTGTTTGGAATAAAATAAAAAAAACACTAGTACTTTAGTATGTTGCTTGTAGAATAATCTGTCAAAAAATCAGAATGATCGTATGTAATATTATATTAGTATGGTTTTTTAACCGACGAAAAGACGGAGGAGGTTATCAAGTCGACGCGTATATATTTGTTTTTTTTTTATGTATTATCATGCATAACTTTTTACAGACCAGTCCGATTTTGATAATTCTTTTTTTATTGGAAAGGGTATACCCCGAAGTCAGTCCCATATAAATTTGGAAAAAAATATTCCAACCCTAAGGGTAGGAAAACAGGGGATGATTGATTGTTCACACACTGATTGTAATGTATGACCACGCATAACTTTACAGAGTAGTCCGATTTTGATAATTCTTTTTTATTGGATAGGGCATACCTTGAAGTTGGTCCCATATAAATTTGGAAAAAAATCATACCCTAAGAGTGGGAAAATAGGGGTGATTTATTGTTCATTCACAGTTTTTAATGCCGAGTTGTGTATTACAATTAAATAAAAAGGCCTACCCACGTTGGTATATAAAGCCTGTTTTTTGTTAAGTATTTTATTATACAACAAATAATAGTTAATAATAATAATAATATTCATTTATTTGCTCAGAATGTAGGTATTTACAATAAGGTGGTTACAGAAATGTTGAAGAATCCTTGTACATTCTACCATTTTGGCATGCAAACATTGATGCAGCTCATCATTACATCAAAGCCATCATACATAAAAGCCTAACTAAAATGTATCCGCTAGAAAGTCCGATACGGAGTAGTAACACTTATTCAGTAAATGTAAAGTTAGTTTCTTTTTGAAACTTGTTACTGGTTCCTCTTTTATAGAATCAGGAATGTGATTAAAAATAGCAGGTGCCATACCAAAAACACTTTTCCTCAATAAAGCAGTTCTATATTTCCCAGGACGTAACAAGTTTCGGTATTGAGATCGTAAGGTTACATCTCGATGTCTGTTTTCGGACATAGATAAAAATAGGTTTCTATTACATTTTACAAAAAGAGCAATTTCTAAAATATAAAGGCAAGGAAAGGTCAATAAATTATTGTTTTTAAAAATTGGAACACAGCTGTCAGTAACTTTTAAACCAAATATTGCTCGCAAACAGCGTTTTTGGGCTTTAAAAATACTCTCCCTTTCGGTACAATTTCCCCAGAAAATAATTCCAAACCTTAAAATGGAAACGACAAGACCATGATATGCTAGTAATACTGTTTTGATGTTAACTTTTTTCCTAAGGTTATAAAGTGCATATCGACGGCGAAGTGCCAATACCTCCTAACTGACATTTTTCGAGAATTTCACTTTTTTATCGCTTTGAATTTAAAGGCGTTATTCGCATGTGTTGTGTGTATGTGTTTGTTATTGAAATCTCCTAAGTGTATTTTTAGTTGCAACACCAACAGCATTAAAATAAAATGTGGAAATACCTCCCAACTAAACCAAGGTGTCTATTTTTGAACACTTTTTCAGTTTGTGTAAATTTTTTACGTTGTCAGTTAGGTGTTATTGGCACTTCGCCGTCGATATGCAGATGCACTGAGTTTTTTACAGATTGCTTCAGCCTGTGGCTTCCACGTCAGCTGACTGTCAATTAAGATTCCTAAAAATTTTGTAACCTCTACTCTGTCTACATCTTGGCTATTATAGTTGATGTTCAAGTCATTAATACGTAGTCTTTGATAAAAATGCATTATTTTTGTTTAAAGTATGTTAATTTGTAAATTGTTACTATTTAGCCAATTTATTATAACTTTAATGGTGTCGTTTATATAGTTTTCGTAATTTTCATTATTGACAGATTTTAAGAGTGCCGTACTGTCGTCAGCAAAAAGTATCATGGGATGATGGGTTTGGCGGGGGAGATCGTTAATGTAAATTATAAATAACAAAGGCCCAAGAACGGTTCCCTGTGGTACACCAAATTTAATTTCTCTACTGGAAGACACGTATCTTTTTTCTAATTTCGACTTGGCACATATTTTGTATATTTCTGTTATTTGTTTGCGACCGGATAAATATGTTTTTATTAGGTTTAGGATATTACCTCGAATGCCATAGGCGTGTAGTTTTTGAAGTAGTATGTTATGGTCGACAAAATCGAAAGCTTTCGACATATCTGTATAAACAGCACATATAGGCGTTTTACTATCAACATTTGACATAATAATATTCAACAAGTCAAAAATTGCCATGTTTATATTTCTATTTTTCCTGAACCCGTATTGCTCATGGCAAAGCATGTTAAATTTATTTAAGAATGATGATATTGCCTCATATATGACTTTTTCTACTATTTTTGAAAAAACTGAAATTAAAGCTATCGGCCTATAGTTCGACATATCCTCTTTACTATTCTTTTTATGAATTGGTTTTACAATTATAGTTTTTAAGTTATCTGGAAATGTTCCTGATAATATACTAACGTTAATAATATGAGTTAAAGGCCCAGCTATACTATTAGCAACATATTTTATGACTTGAGTGGAAACCCCATCACAGCTAAAGCTCTTCTTATTTTTTTGTGATTTAATTATTCTTATCACGTCTTGAGGTACGACTGGTGGCACAAATATCGAGTTAGGGTTATGGTCTATTTTCTTAACGTCGAGCATTGTGTTGTTAGGTATATTTGTAATTTGGTCAATGAAAAAATTATTGAAAGACTCTGCTATTTCTTTCGGGTCCGTAATTATTTGGTTATTATTTGTTATCTGTGAAATTGGTTCCTTAGTTATTTTGTTGTTATTTATTATTTGCCATGAGGTTTTTGATTTATTCATAGAGTTCTCGATCAAGTAATTATTTTGGGATTTCTGAGTTAACTTAATAATTTTTTTTAAATCTCTTAGAGTAATTAACAAAAGCTATTTTGTTTTCTCGTGATGGTCTTAGTCTATGTTTCCAAAGTAAATTTCGCTGTTTTTTACTGCATAATCTTATGCCACGCGATAGCCATTTAATTGGTTTTTCTGATTTTTTTGTCACTAGTTTGTAGGGAAAACATAAGTCATGCAGAAGCTTAAATATTTCAATGAAATTATCATACGCTTTGTTCGAATCCTCTGTGTCGTATATGTCACAAAACGATAGATTTTGTAGATAGCCATTAAATTTATTGAGATTTTCTTTACAAGTATCTCGAATCTTAGTTCTCCAAGCTTTAATTATGCATGATTTATTTACTTTTATCTTCATTACTTGTGCTGTGTGGTCAGATAGCCCGAAGTCTATTACTTGAGAATGACATTTCTGTTTGGTATTATGTGCAAAATTATCTTAACATGTATTACTAACAGGACGTGTTGCTTCATTAATTTCTAAAATAAGATTGTAGCTCAGGAGAAAGCATTTAAGTTCCAAGGTAATTCTATTATTTTTTAAAACGTCTATATTAAGATCACCACATAAAATTATTTTAGTGTGACGATTAGTGCATATTTTTTTTAGAATAATATCAAAATTTTCATAAAATGTACTTAAGTTGGACAGTTTAGGCGGTCTATATATACATAATATAATTAAATTATGCTGTTTCATCTTAATTGCGCAACATTCTATTATTCCTGAAACCGAGCATTTCACTATGTCGGGCAATTCTTTATACTCATGACCTTTTTTGACCAATATACAGGCTCCACCGCGTTTTATGTTGTCTCTTGCGTAACATGCAGCGAGTCTATAATTAGGTATATGAAGAAGATGTTCTTGCCCGGACATTATAAAGTGCTCTAGTTAAAGTAGGATTATATAACAGTTAATAGCTAAAGTAAGGTAGGTAGCTATTTTAAAAGTAATCAAATATTAAGCATGTAGTAATTAGCAAATTATAGCCTCAAAAAATTATAAAATAACATTTTAACAAAAAAATTAAACCTCTGAAAAAACTAAAAAGCAAAAAATAATAAACCTTTTTTATTTAACCTTAATAAATAGTTCTTAAACTAATGTAAGTATACCTAAGTAATTTTGAGTCGGCGCCAAACAACCAATGAACAAAGATCACTAAATTATCTTAAATTTAAAGAAATAACCAAATCAAATTACAATGCAACGTGAAGTCTCCAGCGATAAACATTAACATTCCAAACGAACAAAAACTTTTTTACAAAAAAAAAACAACCGACTTCCAAAAAAAACACTACAAAGTGAAAAATAACTTTAATTTCGGAAGTCGGTGTCGTTGGTTCCGCATTTTCGTTTTTTTGACACCGACTTCCGAAATTAAAGTTATTTTTCACTTTGTATTACTTTTTTTGGAAGTCGGTTGTTTTTTTTTTGGAAAAAAGTTTTTATTTTTCGCTTTTTAGTTGTACCTACCCCATAAAAATTCATATAACACTAAGTACTTGCTATGTGAATATTAGTGACAGGAAGATAAACATCATCAATATAAACTAAGTGGAAAACAATCGTATTATTGAAGCTAATTCCAAAACTCCCCAAGCAAAGTTCATAAAATTTATATGGGACCACCTCTGAAGCATACCTTATTCATTAAAAAAGGCATTGCGTGAAATGCAACGATTGAGGCTTTTATAAATCATCATCAGCCTATTGCAGTTCACTGCTGGACGTAGACCTCCCCAAATGTCCACAAATTTAAAAGTAATTTGTTTTTGTTTCTAGTTGATAAGACGTATTACTCTATTGAAGATTTTTTATGTGACAAACTATGATACAATTCTAATAATATTATGTTCCTTTGACATGCATGTAAAATTTCATTTAATTGACATTTATTTAACTTACTTTTGAATTACTGTTTAATCTTGAATTTTTTTATGACATAAGTAATACAAGAATTAATATTTGTACACCAATTTCATTGGTAGAACATAGAGCACGACTACAATAATATGTATATTTAAGACCTTTTATGTATACCTACCTATGTTCACAAATAAAGATTGATTGATTGATTGAAGTTTGCGCCAACGTTCACGATCCTCCGCTTCTCTCATCCAGCCACTACCGGCAACGGTGTCCTGTCAGTTCACCAAAAATTAATTTACAAATTTTTACTTGACAAGCAACGATGGGCAAAAACATGATTTGTCATTTCATCATTACACAACAACAAGTTTGCCAAGTAATTCACTTTACAAAATAATTACCCGATAAACTTTTGTTTAATAACGTGTTATTTGACAAACAATTCATTTTTTATTCATTTTATCTAATAAAAAAACCTTTGGCATAAAAACGTTTTACATAATATTGACTTATTATTACGCAATTTCCTAAAAGTTAAACTCATTCTTTCCTCGACTTGCGCTAATAGAAAAAAGAGTCTATTTTTAGTGGGCTACCCGGAACCGAACTAGTTAGAATAGATTAATTATTTAAAAAAATGGTTTGGTTAGGTTAAGTTAAAACCGTGAACCCCTACGCACGAGCCGAGCGAGCGAAGCGAGCGGTGCCGCGGTAGTGGCCGGCGAGTGCCAGAAGCGACTTGAGTATATAGAAAAAAATACTTGCCTGTAAATTTTTGACCCAAATGGAAAATACCGTCATGATCACTTTGTGACTGATTTAGAAAATCTTTACATAGTATAAAACAAAGTAGCTTCCGCTGTCTGTAAGCTTAGATCTTTTAAACAACGCAACGGATTTTAATGCAGTCGCTAGTGTATTATAAAATGATAGTTTAAATAAATTGCAATCTATAGTTTTGTATAATTTAGATGCATTTTTTCAATTTTGTAAATGTAAGAACCATGGATCCGTTTATTATGATTTTTACCGACTTCACAAAAAGGAGGAGGTACTATGTTCGGCTGTTTGTATGTTTTTTTTTTTTTTTTTTTTTGTATGTTTGTTCATCGAATACTCCGCCAGTTGTCGACGGATTTTCAAAATTCTTTTTTTGTTCGAAAGTAGATAGTTCTGAGGTGGTCCCATTGTCACCAAGTTAGGATCTGATGATGGGATCTTAGAGAAATCGAGGGCAACCCTCAAATTTTATAGGCTCACTTATTGTTTTTCGCATATTTTATGAAGTATCTTGTGTATTTGCGTATGGTTGTCACCATCTCAGGTAGCTGGGCTGATGATGGAAGGTACAACTCCTTAACAGTAAGAAGTTACTCGAACAGGCAAGGACTGTTTTAGTAAATTGTTTTGATGTTTGATAGGGCATTTGCCACATTTGGTCTCATGATCATCAAGTCATGACCTGATGCTGCAGTCAGGATAGTCTGCAGAGTACCTAACTCCTCGACAACTAACAGCAGATATATTGTGTTTAGGCTCATTGAAAAGGGCTCGATGTGTGGATAAACGTACTGTTAATGAGGAACACCGAGACCTGATGCTGAAGCCAGGAGCATCAGAAAAAGTACAAACCTTGAAATTACAGCACCGTAGTCGTGTTTGGGCTCATTTTAAACAGGACTAAATTTTAAGTTCAATGCAATGTTGACATAAGTTTGGCCTGATGCCGCAGCCAGGATTATCAGCATCTAGTCTAATTAATGAATAAGGTATGCTTCAGAGGTGGTCCCATATAAATTGTATGAACTTTGCTTGGGTAGTTTTGGAATTAGCTTCAACAATACGTTTGTTTTCCACTTAGTTTAAATTAATGATGTTTATCTTCCTGTCACTAATATTCACATAGCAAGTAGTGTTATATGAATTTGTATTATGGGGTAGGTACAACTAAAAAGCGAAAAATAAAAACTTTTCTACAAAAAAAAACAACCGACTTCCTAAAAAAAACACTACAAAGTGAAAAATAACTTTAATTTCGGAAGTCGGTGTCAAAAAAACGAAAATGTGGAACCAACGACACCGACTTCCGAAATTAAAGTTATTTTTCACTTTGTATTGTTTTTTTTAGGAAGTCGGTTGTTTTTTTTGTAAAAAAGTTTTTTTGATGTTGACTTGAAAGAGCATGGCAGTTGAGAATGTGTCATGCTCACTTAAATGTCTCACTGATGGTGGCGCGTGTGTTGGATCGTTCGGTTCCCTACAAAATGGTTGAGCTGGACGGTGCTGATCCACGCGTCATGTTCGTGAACGGGCGCCGTCGGTTGAGGCTGGTCATCTCTTAACTGCCAAGGCTTATTTTTAATCTTATATTTTGAATTGTTTCTTCACTTGTTTTTTTTTTACATTGTTCTGACATATAGAAGCATCAAGAATAATGTCCACAGGATTTTGTAATATCTTGATTTAAAAGAGTGTCCATGGAGTTTCTTGCCCGTTCTTCTCCATAGAGATCTACGTTTTGGAATGGGCAACTAGCTTCAACTTTCTGACTAACTGACTGACTATTTAATTTTGACAATTCAAAAGTGCCTGTACATAGTTTAATTGAAATAAATGATTTGATTTGATTTGTTTGTATAAACGTGATTTTTCCAAAAGAATCTAAATATTAAATGAAAAATGTATAAATGATTAAATACCATCCGAAACATTTGTAAAGAGAAGCATTTGCCAAATAAATGTTTGCAAAGCGAGTGTTTATAGAATAAAATATTTGCGGAATGAGTTGTTTGTGAAATAAATAGTATACGAAACGTTAGTTGTACCTAAACTAAAAATTTGTCAATGGAGTTTTGGTAAAACATTAGTGAACCATAGGCAACCTTTGTTAGGATAATTATAGAGTTCAGAGTTCAGAGTTCATTTATTTGTCAGAAACATGAGTATGCACACACAAAGCATGCAAGATGTAAAGTACATTGCAAATAGGATCACAGTCATGTTTTACCTTTACGGCGTACAAATATGTATTATAATAACATTTGATCACTTGTAACTATTAATTATTAAACATATAACAAAAAAAAAAAATATAAAAATATACTGAAGAAAAACCCGCAAAAGTATTTCACTTTCAGAAATATTTATTAGTTTTTAGACTAGAATATGCTGATAATCCTGGCTGCAGCATCAGGCCAGACTTATTTCAACATTGCATTGAACTTCAAATTTAGTCCTGTTTAAAATGAGCCCAAACACGACTACGGTGCTGTAATTTCAAGGTTTGTACTTTTTCTGATGCTCCTGGCTTCAGCATCAGGTCTCTATGTACTTCGGTGTTCCTTATTAACAGTACGTTTACCCACACATCGAGCCCTTTTCAATGAGCCTAAACACGATATATCTGCTGTTAGTTGTCGAGGAGTTGGGTACTCTGCAGACTATCCTGACTGCAACATCAGGTCATGACTTGATGATCATGAGACCAAATGTGGCAAATGCCCTATCAAACATCAAAACAATTCACTAAAACAGTCCTTGCCTGTTCGAGTAACTTCTTACTGTTAAGGAGTTGTACCTTCCATCATCAGCCCAGCTACCTGAGACGGTGACAACCATACGCAAATACACAAGATACTTAATAAAATATGCGAAAAATAATAAGTGGGCCTATAAAATTTGAGGGTTGCCCTCGATTTCTCTAAGATCCCATCATCAGATCCTAACTTGGTGACAGTGGGGCCACCTCAGGACTATCTAATTTCGAACAAAAAAAGAATTTTGAAAATCCGTCGACAATTGGCGGAGTATTCGATGAACAAACATACAAAAAACAAAAACCTCTAAAAACTAAAAAATAATATATATTGGCCCTTTAAGTTTAATATAAGTTGCAGGAAATATTTTGATCCAAGCGTCCTCACGTTGGGGGACGGCTAATGAAAACCCAGCAATAATGAATGCACGCTATTGCAGAAAACATAGCTGCTGTTAACTTCCAATTTTCATTAGCCGTCCCCCGACGTGACGACGCTTGGATCAAAATATTTCCTGCAACTTATATTAAACTTAAAGGGCCAATATATATTATTTTTTAGTTTTTAGAGGTTTTTGTTTGAGTCGGGGTTTTTTAAATTTTTAATTTAACTTTTATTTCTTGCTTTTTAAACTTAATAATATTATATTACTAGTAAATATGCTATACAATCGACACGTGACTCGCCGAAATCTGCGAAGCTGTACGTATTTTTATCTCAGTGAAGCTAGTTAGGTACTCGTGGTCGTTTAACTCCCTGGATAATGATACTAGTCCAAATACTTTGGCTTAATTATATTTTTCTTAAACGGTTTTATTGAACAAATAAAGGTAATGATAATGTAGTAAATAATGTATTAAAAGCTAAATAATTCGTTAGGCCCTAGGTACCAGTCATCACTCCACTTTCCTCATCAATCTAGCTAGGGCATTGATTAGACTAAAAAAATAATTTTCAAGTTTTTAGTTTTCATTTCGTTAGTTAATATTCCTCATTCCCTTTCAATATCGTGTACATTATTCTACTTGTCAAGCCCTTTCATTTGATACCCATATTAAAGGAGTTGTGAAAAAAAATGTAATACGCCATTTTGTGGTGGCGGCCATCTTGGATTTGAAATTTGTAATATTGTATAGTATTCTACTAGTCAAGCCCTTTCATTTGATACCCATATTGATGAAGTTGTGAAAAAAAAATGTAATACGCCATTTTCTGGTGGCGGCCATCTTGGATTTGAAATTTATCATAGTGTATAGTATTCTACTAGTCAAGCCCTTTCATTTGATACCCATATTATATTTAGAGCTTCAAAATAACACCTATGCATATTTTTTATGATTCAAATCTTGTAGTGTCTCTCGATATGTTCTCATTAAAAACAGGCAAGCTTACTAATTTAGGATTAAGACATATCTACAATGATATACTATGTAACATTGTAGCTGATTATAGTTATTATGGATATACGGTACTTATTCCTCAAAATGTGGAGCTGGAGGATAGGTGTCCTAAGTTTTATCTCGCATAGACATAATTGGAGAAATGTGTATAGATCAAATAAAGCAGCTGTTCACAAAACTAAAGAAAACTGTAACAAAAATAAACAGACCAAGAAATTATTGTTATAAAATGTAAGAGGTCTCCGAACAAAAACTACTTTATTTTACAATAGGTAATACTAGAACAATATCAAGCGATCTTATTATCCTCACAGAAACTTTTCTCAATAGCTCTGTTAATGACGCGGAACTTTTTCCGCCTGAATATGTTGTTCTACGAAAGGACCGTCCGGGTGATGTCGGGTGGGGCGGTGTTCTGTTGTCAACTAGGAACTGCTATACTATGAAAAGAGTTACAAATGTAGATGACTTAACAGATGATAAAGAATTATTGTTCGCTCTTGTTAGTTTGAAAAATATTAAGCTAATGGTCTGTGTCGTCTACCTGCCGCCCAGTTACAGCAGTATCTAGATGTTTTAACATGCATGGAAAATGCAATTAACATGTATGCTGAATATCCATTTCTGATAGTTGGTGATTTCAATTTAAATTCGTGCAATAAAACTGTTAGATCTCAATTTAATAATTTTCTGGAGTATTCTAAGTTGCAACAATGCAATAACATTAACAATAAATATGGATGCGTTCTGGATTTAGTATTGACTACTCTTGATTCCAATAGTATCAATGTTTCACCCGATACTGAACATTTAGTCCCCATGGATGCATACCACCCACCATTAGAGATACTACTTACACTTCCTAGAGGAGCAAACAATCCGCCCTCTTTGGTTCCAGGAAAGTATTTAAGTATGGAATGGAACTTTCGTGAAGCAGATTTACATAGCTTGTACACTGACATCGCTAATATTGACTGGACTGAATTACTTGAGCAACAGAACTTAAATATAAACCTAGCTGTTATATCTATGTATATCTAATACTAAAAATAACAAAATTAAATCCTAACTTAACTAAAACTATACAGAAACTAAAATATAGCGTCGAAAAATTCATCCGCATCGCTGTCGACTGGTAATGTTCCCAAGAGACTGGCGGCATTGCCACGTTGTATGGCAATGCTTAGCCTTTGGCCAAGGTAAAAGCCAGCCCTTGGGTCACGGGAAGTGTCAACCAGTCGTTTTGAAATTTCTTTAAAAAGACCATGAGCACTCGGACCCCACGGCCCGAGGGTTTCAACCCCAAACGGCTCGAAAATATAATTTCCGATAAGGTTATTATATTTTCGCCGCTTGAGGTTTTCAGCAGCCGCAGCAGCAGCGCCAGCACAGCATGCCGAGCCAGGAAGATGGGATGGCGCAAGAGTATCGACACACGTTGCGTCCCACACTAAAGGCCTACCCACCTTCCATGGAAATAAAAACATACCGTCCGGTCTCTTGCCATCGTCGCGTGCCAAGCCATTGGGTTCTAATACAGCTGGAACGCCGACGGTAACAAGAGCTCGTCGGATGATGTCATTGATGTTCGCGTGGCGCGCTAAGCGACCCGCACTGCGGCTGCAAGACAGGCCATGATGTCCGAGGCTGTTGACATCTTCGCCACAGTGACAGCGATTAGGAGAACAGCAAGGAGTTCCTAGTCGTAGGGAAGCAGCGAGGCGAAAAGTAGTGTCGTCGAACAAAGTGCCTATGTTCGACGAAGGTAGTGCATGAAGCCAAAGACCCGACTCCTACCTACCCACAGCCAGCAGGCGCGCACGTTCCGCAGTAGTAGCAGACGAGTCAAGTAAATTATTCTGTACTACTCTGCAGAGCGGCTCATCCCACCGTCTCTGGGAAAATGGATTGTTGGGTGGATCTGTATTCGGGCAAGCGAGTCTCCAAGCATCCATAGCCTCGGTGAAACACGGCACATCAGAATTAATCAGTGTGGGGGCTAGGATTTTCCTGATTAATTTATCAGTGCCGTGGACCGAGGATATGAAAGCCGGTAAACTAATACTAGAAATTTTGCGGACGCCGAGGCCCCCCATACGAATAGGAAGAGTAGCTTGTGTCCAAGCTCGGTCGTCCATAGCCACATTTAAAATAGAAGTTAATGTATGCCTGATAATTTGGTCCATTTTGTCCAAAAGGTGAGTGTGCTTCCATAGATGGGAAGCACGAAGGAAATATGTTAATTTAGGGCCGAAACAGCAGTAGCGGATTAAGGTTATGGCCGAATGCATATTAATTTGGAACAATCTTTCCGAAACATCATTGAAATTTTGGATTTTTTCCTCAATAAAAACGGGAAAGGAATTGTCAAAGATTGGAGACCCAAGGAGGCGAAGAGAGCTTTTTTCCATAATTTTGATTTCTGGAGCTATTGCGTTAAATTTGGGAAGTGTCAGGTGTCTGTCAGTACCGTCCGCTAAGTATAATTCACACTTCGAAAGATTGAGATCAAGGCCAATGGAATGAAGTTCATTTAAAAAAAATTTAAGATCATCTAATACAGTTTCTGAATTGCCTCCCAAGGTTCCATCATCGAGATACCAAACGTTAAATTTGGAATTTAGCTGTCGAATAATTGGGTGAATGGCTAAACTCAAAATCACTGGCCCGAGGGGGTCACCTTGTTGGCAGCCAACAGCAGATTCCAAAAGGTTATCCCGATACAGTAATTTAGTAGGGTTTCTGTAACATTGCCAAATGAAACTATAAATTTGGGGTATTTCTTTTCTAGTTTCTGCCAGCAAGGTGTCCCTAATAACAGAATTGAAGGCATTCTTTATGTCAACCTTCAGGATGACCTCTCCTTTTCCAGAATTTAGGTAAGTCGATAAGGCGTGTACGGCAGCCTCACAACCCCCTTTGGAGCCGTAACCTAGCTGCAGGGGCTGAAATTTTTCCGAAACAACCTCACCATAAAATTTACAACAAATTTTGGCTGCCATACGACGGTAAGTAAAATAAAATAATAAAATAAAATAGGGAACATATAACAACATATACTTATAATGGTAAGTCCGTAGAAGGACAGAATGCCATTGACTCGTTTGCTGAATATTTTAGCTCAGTGTTCCATGATACCCCTCCGTCATTAGATGTAAAGGCTGCGGAGGATGAGGCTAATCGTTTAGGCTGCCTGTCTGCAGTGGCTATTGAACAAGTTACAGCTACGGATCTTAGGCGTGCAGTGCGCCGACTAAAAGCGTTAACAGCTTGTGGTCCCGACAACATACCGGGTTTCTTAATAAAGGATTGCTTGTCGGCTTTAGAAGAGCCTTTACTATATATATATATAATCTTTCGCTTAGACAATGTTTATACCCTGGTAAGTGGAAAGTGTCCAGAGTGACTCCAATACCTAAATGTGGGTCGTCCACAGATATAACAAACTTTAGACCTATTGCTATATTGTGTGTATTTGGGAAGATATTCGAATCTATTCTTAATAACGTCATTTGTAAACAAATCAAACGACAATTGAGTGATTGCCAGCATGGGTTTCGTCCTGGGCGCTCCACAGTGACTAATCATATAGAATTTGTTGATTACATAAATAGTAGAGCTAAGTCTGGTTCTCAGGTGGACGGCGCATACTTTGATTTCAAGAAAGCCTTTGATCTTGTAGATAATGATGTGCTTTTAAATAAATTTGCATTACTAGGATTCTCAACTTCTCTCTTAACATTCATGGCCCACTACTTAAAAGATCGTAAACAGTTTGTTAAGGTAGAAGGATATAAGTCGGAAGAGTATTTTACTAGATCAGGGGTAAGTCAAGGTAGTACCATTGGTCCTACACAATTTATTATAGTGATCAATGATTTACCTACTGTCATCTCTAACGCAAAATGCCTTATATTTGCTGATGATTTAAAATTGTACCTCTCTGTAACCGATGCTAAGGATTGTGAAGCGCTACAACATGATATTGACGCTGTGGTCGAATGGAGTATAAAAAATAAATTGTCATTTAATAATTCTAAGTGTAAAACAATAACTTTTTCCCGATCGCGTAATCCGATTAGAAATGATTATAATCTTGCTGGCGCGTCAATGGACCGTGTTTTCTCGATTCAGGATTTGGGAGTAATAATGAATAGCAAATTAAATTTTCACGAGCATATTCTTAAAACTTGCAAAGACGCTAATAAATGTCTTGGTTTCGTCATTAGATTATCATCTCAGTTTAAGAACACTCAAGTTATAAAACAAATATACAATGCCTATGTCCGTAGTAAATTAGAATATAATGCAATAGTTTGGAGTCCTCAAGAGTCATTGTACACTATTATGATAGAAAAAACTCAACGTAAATTCTGTAGATACCTATACAAACGTCAATATGGATACTACCCCTTTCTATATCCTTCTTTGTTCGTGTCAGGAATGGTAGGTTTAGACACACTCATTACGTTACCTGTCGATTAGTACTGTTACGCGCCACAATTAATGCCTGACATAAGCTACCACTAGCGCCATCTAGTATCGAGTAGCAGAACTAGTAGGTCGAGATGCTTCCAGAACGTTCGATACTAGAACATTCTAGAACTATCGACATCGGGTCAGTCGGGACCGGTATGTACTCGAACATTCTAGATGTTTCTACAGTAGAAAGTTCTGGAACTATCTGAGGCCCTATATAAGGCCGGTATGGCCCGCGACTGGGGCAGTATTGGTTCTGCGATACAAGCGATAACATTCGAAGCGATCTTCAAGTGCGACTTAAGAGTGATCAGTAGTGCGATTGTGTTTTATAATTAGTGTGTTTGTGTTTTATTGGTGTTATTTAATTAAAGTGTTTATTTTTGGTTATTAAATCGGCAGTTTTTATTGTCACGAACCCCAAGCTCGTAACAATTGGTGTCAGAAGCAAGGATTAAAATCATGCCGATTTTACCCAAAGACGACACGGAGGGTATCCGTACCCGGAGTCAACGCCAACAGGAGACGGACGAGAGACGTTTTGGTGGAGCTGCGCCACAGATGTCGGAGGGCCAGCTGCCGACCACGGAGGCCGGCCCGTCCGCAGCTGCTCCAGGATCATCAGCACCAGATTTGGCTGCTCTGATGATGATGCTGCAGGAGCAGGCTCGCCGACAGGAGGAGCAGGCTCGCCGACAGGAGGAACAGGCTCGTCGGCTGGAAGAGCAGCTCCAGCGCGATAAGGAGGAACAGGCCTGTCGTCAGGAGGAACAGGCCCGCCGTCAGGAGGAACAGGCCCGCCGTCAGGAGGAACAGGCTCGTCGGCTGGAAGAACAGCTCCAGCGTGATAAGGAGGAACAGGCCCGCCGACAGGAAGAGCAGATGCTCCTTATGAAGGACCTTCATGCTACCTTCGGGAAAGACATGAAGGAGGTGAAGGATAAGGTTGCTCAACATGACAACCGCCTGTCCGAAGCTGAAACCCGAATCGACCAAGTGAAGAATCGGGTTGACAACGTGATGGCTGACGTGAAGAAAACCGTGATGGCTGACGTGAAGAAAACGCTGGATTACCTTCATCTTGGGGATGGAATCGCAGCTCCCGTAGCTACAACACCTTCGCTACGTGGATTTAAAGTACCACCATTCGACGGAACTTCTTCCTGGTCGGCCTACAAAATCCAGTTTGAGGCTGTCATGAAGGCGAACGGGTGGAATGAAAGTCAGGCTATGACTGCCCTCACCCTAGGCCTGCGCGACCAGGCCTTAACTGTCTTGGAAGCTCTCGGTAAGGAAGTGACTTACGAGCAGCTCCTTGAGGCATTGGAGGCTCGGTATGGCGACGCTCACCTGGAACACGTGTTTCGTGCGCAGCTCAGGGATCGTGTGCAACGCAGCAACGAAAACCTGCAGCAGTGGGCCCTTGAAGTGGAGAAGCTGGTTCGGAAAGCATACCAGTCTGTACCTGCGCTTATTGATGGGAACCTGGTGCAGGTATTCATCGATGGCATCCGCGACCTTGAAGTTAGAGCTGCTGTGAGGCTCGGTCACCACGGGACGCTTAAGGACGCCTTGGCCCATGCACTGGAGGTGGAAGCTGTGCGGCAGGATTATCGTTCCCATCGCGTCAGGGAGGTTGCAGCGGCTACAGTTCGCGACCGCTATAAAGGATGCAGCCCTAGGTGCTACGGCTGTGGGGAAAGGGGCCACCTTAGACCCAGTTGCCCTAAGCGAACTGCAGAAAGAGAAGATGGCTGGTATCCAAAGGGTAGTGCGGCTAACAGCACCGCCCAGCAGCAGCAGGGAAAACGAGTAATAGCCAGGACTGTGGGGCGAGTGCTGGCTGATGTTCAAAGAGCCCCGAGGATTTCGATCACACAAACCCATGACGGGAAATCTCGTGGCAACGCAGATGCATTATCAAGAAGACCTTGTCCTGAAGACTGCAAGCATTGTACTAGGCAAGAGGGTAAGGAAGTGGTACCTATGAGGATGCTCAGAACAGACCTCAGCGATGAGTGGAAGGAAAGGCTACAACGTGCACAGCAGGAAGATTCAGACCTCAAGCCGATTCTAGAGTGGATGAAGGCCAGTGCACCTAAGCCCAGATGGAGCGACGTCTCAGCGATGAGTTCGATCACAAAAAGCTATTGGGCCCAATGGGACAGCTTGGTGGTTCAGGATGGAGTCCTGTGCCGGAAATGGGAAAATGCTCGGGGGGACAGCTGTCATTTGCAAATGGTTGTCCCTAAAGCTAAAGTACCGGATGTTCTACAGCTGTACCATAATGGTTGTTCAGGAGGCCATCTGGGAGTAAAACGGACTCTACTGAAGATACGAGAACGGTTTTACTGGGTCCACTGTCGGGACGATGTCGAGGACTGGTGTCGCAAATGTACGAGTTGTGCAGCTGTAAAGGGACCTCAGACTCGTAGTAGAGGTGCATTGAAATTGTACAATGTTGGTGCACCATGGGAGAGGATAGCCCTTGACGTTGCGGGGCCGTTTCCGGAAAGTGAAAGTGGTAACAAGTATTTCATGGTTGTAATGGATTACTTCACTAAGTGGCCGGAAGTCTTCGCCATTCCAAACCAAGAAGCTTCAACAGTTGCAGATAAACTGGTTCATGAAGTCTTCTGCCGTTTTGGAGTACCCTTGGAGATTCACAGCGATCAGGGAAGGAATTTTGAGTCCCAAATATTCCAGGAAACTTGCCGAGTCATGGGTACTCATAAAACGAGAACAACTTCTTACCACCCACAATCGGATGGAATGGTGGAACGATTTAATCAAACCTTGGAGAGATACCTGGCAAAAGTTGTGGAAAATCGGCAACGAGATTGGGACAAGCACATACAACCGTTTTTGTTGTCATATCGAAGTGCTGTTCACGAAAGTACATCGGTGACACCAGCTTTCGCAAACTTTGGAAGGGAATTACGGCTGCCTGCAGACCTGATCACCGGAATACCACCTGATGCCCCACGCAGTATAACCGATTATGCGAATGACTTGCGGAACAAAATGAATGACATTTATGAGCACGTCAGACAATCAGGCCAGCAAATGTCTGAAAAGATGAAAACCCGTTATGACCGCAAAATGAACAATAAAGGGTTTGACGAAGGTTCACTAGTGTGGTTGCACAATCCAGTCCGCAGCAAAGGGAAATCTCCTAAGCTTCAAGCTAAATGGGACGGACCGTACCGGATTGTGACAAAGATCAATGACGTAACCTACCGGATACAGAAAGGTGCAAGAGGTACTCCTAAGATCGTCCATGTGGATCGACTGGCGCGTTATTACGGGGCCGATAATGCTCGGGACGAGCATGTCTTAGGAGGGGGCAGTGTTACGCGCCACAATTAATGCCTGACATAAGCTACCACTAGCGCCATCTAGTATCGAGTAGCAGAACTAGTAGGTCGAGATGCTTCCAGAACGTTCGATACTAGAACATTCTAGAACTATCGACATCGGGTCAGTCGGGACCGGTATGTACTCGAACATTCTAGATGTTTCTACAGTAGAAAGTTCTGGAACTATCTGAGGCCCTATATAAGGCCGGTATGGCCCGCGACTGGGGCAGTATTGGTTCTGCGATACAAGCGATAACATTCGAAGCGATCTTCAAGTGCGACTTAAGAGTGATCAGTAGTGCGATTGTGTTTTATAATTAGTGTGTTTGTGTTTTATTGGTGTTATTTAATTAAAGTGTTTATTTTTGGTTATTAAATCGGCAGTTTTTATTGTCACGAACCCCAAGCTCGTAACAGTACTTTAACTAAGCTTGAACCTATTTTTAATAATGAAATAAACGTCATTGTATTTTAGGCATATTGCCGTCCGAGCGGCCAACTAAAATCGACTCTAACAAATTATTGAACCTATATTTTCTAGTATTTTTCTTGTTTATCCTCTGCAACAAATTAGCAACTAATTGTCCATACACATAAGCCTCTATTAATTTGATATTTATGGGGAGATACCTACCTACCCATAACCTGGAAACTAAATATTGCATAACTTTTTGTTTATTTACGTTTTGACGTTTTTTATTTTTGCAACAAAGACAACAAATTAAGACCTTTCTTTTGGTGCATCATTCGCCTACCTGCATTATTTAGTTTCTGTGTAATCACAGGTGATGACTACGGCAAGTGGTGGTTCTACCGGCCAACTATTTTTGGCCATAGCGTCTTAGTTTTTTTTGCAACAAATTCAGGAAAAGAGGTGTGTATAGTAACAAATTACCACTAAGTAATTCCTGGCAAAGTTTCATCAAATTTTATGAGCTGGCCGCGCGGTTGAAATGGACATTCAAATTCAGGCGAGAATCCACACATATAATTAATTATTATCTAATATTAGTAGATAAGATAGATAGTCCCGTTCTACGAGAGTCAATAAATTTTTATATTCCTGATCAGTATATGCGTGGCGTTGTAAGACGGCAGCATAGACTCCTCTGCTACCCGCCTACATGGCGTGCTCCCCGAACCAACAACACTCCCACTGCTAGAGCAATTAAGTTAATAAATGACTTTCTAAAGTATATTCAAATATATGAAGAAATAATTGTTTAGTTTCTAATTTTATGTATAAGGTTGTTTTTTGTTTACAAATTTTATGTTACTCCGTTTTTATTTTTTTATTTTATTCATTTTTTAGTCTAAGAAGTTTTAATTAAAAGTTTAATGTAATTTTGTAGAATTAGCATAGATATAAGCGATTTGGTGTAAACTGTTAGCTTATATTTTATGAATAAATGAATATGAATATTGAGGGAGTTGTGAAAAATTATGTAATCCGCCATTTTGTGGCAGCGGCCATTTTGGACCGATTTTCATCAAACATAGCTAAGAACACTCCCGACTAATTCACCTTTCAAACAAAAAAAACAATCAAAATCTGTTCATCCGTTTGGGAGCTACGATGCCACACACACACACACACACAGACACGTCAAACTTATAACACCCCGTCGTTTTTGCGTCGGGGGTTAAAAATAAAAAACATACAATCATCCGAATATAGTACAGCTCCTCCTTTTTGTGAAGTCGGTACTCGTAAAAATGCGCTCTCCACACGACCAATCACTCGCAACGATATTAATTTGCTTGTTTGGCGCCGACTCAAAATTACTTAGACTCATAGCTTACACTCCATTTATTATAACATTCGAAAAAAGAGGCTCGGTTGAAGCAGGATTACGAAACCTTATATTTTCAAGTTAAAGTTCAAAGAATTTTAATAAATAATGTATGTGCTTTTTTGTAAGTAACAATGTATGGCATACTATAAAGCATATTCTATTTATCTACTCGTCACGATGCTTGGATGAAATGAAACAAATAACAACTAAACCACGAAAATTCAGCAATAACAACAAGAAAAGGTATAGCATTCATAAGTATCCACATAAACCGACAAAATAAAAAAACACGTGCTGCCACAACTTGTGAAGGGAATAGGTAACATTTTAGATTTGGTAGAGTTATAGTGACATGAAAAACGTTCCCGGTACTTTCCGCCCCTGCTTCTTTTAGATTTTAAACATTGACACGACAATATTTTATGTAAAAATTAAATAATATTAAGTGAAAGCCTTGTAATTTCAGAAGGTAGATAGGTTAAATGAGTACAATTAAGTGTGACTGCTGTTATTTAAATTGATTATATTAAACTCCACATCAATCTTGAGTGTAATAATGTCTGTTGTACTTTTATTACAAAGTGTGCCCCTAAAAGAGCCTTTTTTAACTTCTGTCTAATGCTATAGTAAATGGAGTTATAGTTATGTGCAGTGTCATACACTATTTACCTAAAAGGATTAAAATTAAATGACAAAATCAAAACCCGACTGCAACTAAGATTCATAACTAGCTCACTTTTCAAGCAATCTGATGCAGCTGTTGAATATAATATAACTAAACCTAGCCTATCACCTTTGCGCGACCCTAATTAGTCAATAGACACCTCACGTATTAAAATCCATCCGGCCGGCGGCCATTAGGATGCTTCGAGGGCATAAGGACTTCCATATACAAAGATACTTAGTTAATTACGCATAAAAATATAACCCTGTCCTGTCACGTAGTTGGGTAAATAGTCTATGACACTAGGTATTCGGTTATTTAATACTTTTATAATATAAACTACTAATTCGTTAATCGGAATGGTTTTTATTACCTCGCAGTAGGTGCGAAAAGTAGAGTATTCTCCTCGGGGATAAAGGTGTATTTGTCTTGGGCGATCTTGAATCCCTCACTGAACTCAAGATTCTAGTCTACGCTCGGGAGCCCAAGAACCCTTCGATGCGTTCAGGATTCAAAATAGCACCCGCGACATTAAGACACTGCTTTATCCCCTTAGTGAACAATCTACTATTGTGAATGCTATGTCCTGACATTCATCTGCTCAACACAAGTGCAGTGCGCACTTGTTTTGAACAGGTTCTTAAACTCACAAGCAACTTGACCTGCACCTGAATTACGTAGCACACTATCAATCAATCAATCAATCAATCAATCTTTATTTGTGAACATAGGTATACATAAAAGGTCTTAAATATACATATTATTGTAGTCGTGCTCTATGTTCTACCAATGAAATTGGTGTACAAATATTAATTCTTGTATTACTTATGTCATAAAAAAAAAATTCAAGATTAAACAGTAATTCAAAAGTAAGTTAAGTTAAATAAATGTCAATTAAATTAAATTTTACATGCATGTCAAAGGAACATAATATTATTAGAATTGTATCATAGTTTGTCATTTAAAAAATCTTCAATAGAGTAATATGTCTTATCAACTAGAAACAAAAACAAATTACTTTTAAATTTGTGGACATTTTCTTCACTTCTTATACATTTTGGTAATTTATTATATATCCTTGGAGCCATTGCAAAAACACTGTTCCTAAATAGTGCAGTTTTAGACCCAACTGTTTGTAACCGGTCACAACGGCGCTGGCTACTTACTCGAGCAAATTTGTGCAGATTGTTTTTGACAAACATGGACGTTTCAAATATGTACAACGATGGCATTGTTAATATTTTCATATTTTTAAAAAACGGTTTACAACTGTCAGTTGTCTGTAAGTTGTAGATAGCTCTTATGCATCTTTTTTGGCACTTAAATACTGTATCTTTACCCGTTGCATTGCCCCAAAATATAATTCCATATCTTAATGTTGACGCCACTAGACCATGATATGCTGTTAATACTGTTGTCCGATCGGCTGTTTTACTTAACATATGCAAGGCATAGGAATATTGGTTTACTTTACTACATACTTTGTCAATATGTGAATTCCATTTTAATGTGTTTTCTATGTTTAATCCGAGAAATTTTGTTACATTTGTTTCATTAATAACTTTGTCATTATATCTAATATTTAAGTTCAATTTGTAATTTACTCTTTGTTGAAATGTCATTATTACTGTTTTGTCTAGATTTATAATCAAATTATTATTTTGCAGCCAATTCACAACTGATTTTAAATTATAATTAATGTCAGCCTCTAATGTACTTACTTCATCATTGTTAAAAAGTAAAGTGCTGTCGTCCGCAAACATTGTCATAGGATACGTTGACGCTGTAGGAAAGTCATTAATATAGATAATAAAAAGAGGCGGTCCGAGTACACTGCCTTGTGGTACCCCGTAAGTTACAGTTCTCTGGCTAGATTTATATGTGAGTTCGGTTTTTTTACAAAGTCTACTAATTGTCGTTATTTGTTTTCTATTAGATAAATAAGATTCTATTAAGTTTAATATATTTCCTCTAATTCCGTATGCGTTTAGTTTATTTATCAGTATTTTATGATCTACGCGATCGAAAGCTTTAGACATGTCCATATAAAGCGCTAGAGTTGGTAGTCTTTTATCCACTCTACTGCTAACCATATGCAAGAAATCATAGATGGCCATGTTTATTGATCTGTTTTTTCTAAAACCTTTTTGGTTATCAACGAATAAGCTATTTTTTTCAAAGTATGAAGTAAGTTGATTATATATTGCTTTTTCAAATATTTTTGAAAAAATTGGTACTAAAGCGATAGGTCTGTAGCAGGACATATTCTCTCTGCTATCTTTTTTGAAAAGCGGTTTTACAATTGTTATTTTTAATTCTTCCGGAAAATAACCATGCAATATGCACATATTGATAAGATGACTCAACACAGGAGCAAGTATTGTGGATACCTGTTTAACAATTTTTGTACTTATGTCATCGTACCCAGTGCTAGATGTATTTTTTAGTGACATAATAATACGATGAATGTCAAGGGGTATTGTAGGCAACATAAACATAGATGTGCATTTACTTTGTATTGGTGTATTTTTATTAATGTTTATATTATTAACTGGATTAACTTGATCCACAAAATAATTGTTAAAAGCTTGTGCTATTTCAAGAGGATTAGTTAAAATTTTATCATTTGACTTGATTTTCATTATAGTTTCATTTGGCAAATTATGTTTATTTTTGTTTTTGTTGATAACTTTCCATGTTGCTTTACACAGATTCTGAGATGAATGTATAAAACGACTGTTATGGGCTCGCTGTGTTAGATTTATAACTCTCTTTAGCCGATTTGATAGCTTTTTGAGATTTATTTTATTTTGCTTATTCGGCAATAACCGGTACTTCCACAGCAATTGCCTTTTTCTTTTACTGCATATCCTAATGCCACGACTAATCCATTTTGCTTTTACTTTAGTCGATATCCGTATTTTTATATTTGGAAAGCATAAATCGTATAGCAACCTAAACAAATCATAGAACAACTTGAATGCCTTATTGGGATCATTTTCCTCATATACGTCAGCAAAAGTGATGCACTTGATGTGGTCCATGAATTTCTGAACATTTTCTTTCGAGTAATCATGTTTAGTTGAGAACCAGTAATTTATCATGCATGTCTGTTTAACTGGACATCTTAAAAGTTGAGCCGTATGATCGGATACCGCTAGCTCTAAAACTTCTCCTTTCGACCCTCGTACATTGTGGATTATGTTGTCTATGCAGGTTCCGCTGCTTAATCTTGTTGGAACTTTTATTTCAAATTTTAGGTTATAACCCATTAAAAGATGCTTAAATTGCTCCAAACATACAGTGCTTTTTAAAAGGTCAATATTGAAATCACCGCACAAAATTAGTTTTTTACTAGCGTGAAATGAGAGAGACTTTAAAATAATGTTTAGGTTATTAAAAAATATCTCAAGTTTACTCTTTACCTCCCTACTTTGGGGGCTCCTATAGATACAAATTATGATGATTTTATGATCAGTAAGTTCCACTGCACAACATTCAATTATATTAGAAACACAGTATTTTCCCACTGACTCCAAAACTTTATAATTAATTCCGTTTCGTATCATGATACACGTACCACCATGTCTGGTTTTACGAGTGAAATGAGTAGCAACAGTAAAATTAGGAATATGTAACAAGTTAACATCAGATAGTATCATATTATGCTCAGAAAAGCACAGCACATCAATTATTTTTCCTGAATTGAATAGTTCATCTAATGTGACAGTAAACATACCAGATTTATTCAGTAGACCATTTATATTTTGATGTAGAATGTTAATATTTTTATACACGAAAAAAATCATTATGTTCATAAAACTTTTCATCTAAAGAAGATTCAAATCGTGGTCTATCATCTGTTATGGTTAAAATTAAATTTTGAAAGATATTACGCATTCCGCGGTCGTTAATTTTTCCGTTCAATTTTGAGAACATAGTATAATCATAAAATAAATTTAAATTAGAGTCAAATGCAATTGCGTAGTTATATGTTTGTAAGTCTAGATGTAGTAGATTATTAAAAGTCTCTATTCGCATATTGAACATTGTTGAGTAATTGCTTAATTTAAAAGTAGGAACACACAAAATTACATTTGTATTCTGTACTGCCATTAATGCCTCCCTTAATTTAACAATGATATCAACGTAATTTCCCGTATGTAAAAAGTCTTCTTCTCCAATTAAAACAACACAGTAATCGTTCATAGAATAATCAACTAGTTTTTTATGTAAGTCGTTGACAAGCTGTAGTGTACCGCAGTTTGGCGAAATATAATGACATACTTGGTAGTTTTTAAATGACTCTAGTGCTATGGACAAAACTTTGTTAATTTTATTTGCGCTAACTACGCACAGTTTATTTTTTTTCGGAACATAAGGTTGATCTTCACTGTCTTTCCTCTGTGTTGTGGCATTATCTGGTTGAATTGCAGAAGTATTAACTGCCTCTTGTTTTTCTGAAAATGATTGTTTCTTCGCCCTCGTTTTTTGTGATTTTATTTGAGAATTTGGGCGCGGAGTAGATGTACGTGAGCTTTTGTTGGGGGTTCCAATATCACTTGACAATTTTTTAGTAGCCTTTTTTAGCACATCATTTTTAGTAGTTAATGTATTTATAGTTGTTTTTAGTTCTGTATTTTCTATGTTTAAGTTTTTTATCTCCTCATGTGCTGAGGTAAGTTGTGTAGTCAGTTGTTCAATTTGGCTTTGTAGTTCTTGAATTTGCATATTGTTTTCATCGCTTGTTATGTTTGGTAAACTACTGGTGCTGCCATCTATCTTTGAACTAATATCATCATTGCTTTCGTCGGAGTTTTCTGTCAAGGAACGTGCCTTTGGTCTGCGAAACGTGATATTGTTGAAGAAGCTCATTTTGTACTGTCTTACTGATATTATAAAACTTATCGAAGATAATTGAAAAAAAGTTATGTATGCGCGGGGATCCGAACGCGCGTCGTCTTATTTCTCAGCCGAGCGCTCTGCCATTAGGCCAGCTGTTCAGTAATATTATGTGCCAAATTGTCCTTCTTATCGGAAGTGTATTTTTCTGTTAGCTTTGGCTATTGTTATTGACGGTTATTTGAAATAATTTTGCATTCAAAGTGTAGGTGTTATGAGATGACTTTTTTAATAATGTTTTATTAACTCACTGTTTTGACTTCATTTCCAGTTAATTATGTTCACAAGTTCCTATTGTGATTATTATCACTTTTATTACTTCTTGAAATAAACTTCACTCAAGTTCACCATAATTTATTATTGGTCATCTCGTGGTAAATGCACTGGAATTTAAATTGCTTATAACTTTATTGATTGTGATTATAACCACTAGATAACAGTATCACTTGTGTATTGTAGTCTATATTCACTGATTAATCACTTTGAAGCACGTAAATACTCTTTAAACTATTATTAATTTTAATTTATTACGGAGCTGATATTGTTGACGTGACAGTGGCGCCACCAAATTCTCAATTTGGTGGCGCCACTGTCACGTCAAATCAAGCACAATCTGAATCATTTTGAAGGATTGCTTCATGTGTTCGATTTGTCAGGTCAATAATGTAAATAATGCAATGAATGTTGTTGATCTGTCAAAACGAAAGCCATTGCTAAAATTAGTGTGTTACGCAATTATCCTGCTGTTCGGCAAAATTCAACGCATCTACATAAATAGGTACCTCAATTTACAATTAACAATCATTGGTAAGAAAAAGAAATACTACAACCGTCACATACACCGTATATCATCATCTGCCTAGCCTTTTCCTAACTATGTTGGGGTCGGCTTCCAGTCTAACTGGATGCAGCTGAATACCAGTATTTTACACGGGGCGACTGCATACCTGACCTCCACAACCCGGTTACTGGGTAATAGGATACCCTTTGGTAAGACTGGTTGTCAGACTTTCTGGCTTCTGACTACCCGTATCGACTGTCAAAGATCCACGAATGACAGTCGGGACCAACGGCTTAACGTGTTTTCCGAGGCACGGAGGGGTCTCGTTATGTAAAGATGATCACCCATCCACAGACTAACCGCGACAAGCGTAGCTTAACCTGGTCGACCGACCTGTGAGGCTGTTATTATCTAGCCAAATGGACATAAATGTTTCTTTTACATCGTTTGTTAGATCGTAAAATACAGATTGTGACTTACATCACAAATGATTAAGTAGTTGATAATTATACTTAGTATTAATTGCAATTACGACCTTAGTTGTTTGTACAGGAGCTTATTTTTTTGGCGTAACCGACATGTTTTATTTATGTTTAGGGTGTATAGGAACCCTATCTTTTTATTTATTAGATTTATTTAAAATATTATTCTTCGAAGTTCTTTATCTCAAAATTCTACTCGTAACACCTTGTGTTTTTTTTTTTTTTTATAGTTATAAGCACAAAAAAGTTATGTTAGAAAACTTTTTAATTTTTTAGTTTTATTGCTCTACTGAAAAGTCGTGTTTTGGTGGACAATCGCTGTCAGATGGCACGGCCTAAATTGAATCGTTAAACTGACGAAATACGAATTAGCAGAAGTTCAGTTTAGGTCCTAAAATGGATCGCTTTAAGAGCTCGTGGTAGGCCTGCTGTTCTGCTAATTCGTACCATGACATCAGTTTAACGATTAAATTTAGGCCGTGCCATCTGACAGCGATTGTCCCACACTGAGTCGCAAGTTTTGGTTTCATTAATTTAATTTTATACGTGTTTGGTACCATGACGTCCATAGAGCAGCTCAACTGAAACGCTTAACTGTCAAAATAAGCGATTCAATAAAAGTTACTATTTCCCTAACATAAACTGAAATGTTTGATGAATTATTGACTAAAATAAAGTTTTTTAGTGCTATTTTAGTGGAATTTTACAAAAATCAATGTAAGTGCACTTTAATATTTCTTTTAAAGTCTTAAATACCTACTCGTACCTGTTTTACATGCCTTTTTTAACCGCATTTGTTTTTCTTTAACCTGATGAACACTAAACTTGTATTTGAGTTTTTGAGGAAGATCAAAGAGTATAATAATAATACGGAAGAGGAAGATTCTGCCTCACACTAACTGCCGGTTTCTGATTTGAGAATTTGAAGTTGAGAACGTCTTAATCTGTACTTAAGTATAACTTAAACATTTTTTCGTTTCTGAATTAAGTTTTTTTAAACTCTAATCAAGATTTGAGTAATTTAAACTTCATTTACTCAAATTTGACAGACAGTATGCTTAACTCATGCTTAAGGTCTTCTGTTGCGTTTCTGAATTAAGAAAAACGTGTTTGACGATACTCAAAGCATAATCAACGTCAAGATAAGCTGTTGAAAGTTGACACACCAATTTCGGCTACTCAAACTGTAATCAGCAATAGTAACTAGTGATTTTGTAAGTGGTTTTTCTTCAATTCTTCATAATGAGTGGATGTTTGGGGACCTATTCGAAATTTTAAGCTAATTACTTACATAATATAACTTCACACAAAAGCAATCAAATAAATAATCTACCACCAAGACCTACACAAACTTAATATTACCTACATAATACATTCCATTTAGTTACTTTCGAAATCACAAAAATAATTGAATCTACTAATAAAATAAGCTAGAGTATTATTATGATTAGACGGCCCGGGGGCAAACGCATCAGCAATCGGCCATACAGGCCACGGCAGGGGTTGCGCAGGCTTTGCACAAATCTGAGACCCTCTGTTTCCATGGGCCTCGGAACAAGCCACCACGCGATTTACACATAGTGGTAGGAGGGGTCCGCATCGGTGTCGAGTCGACGACGAAGTATAGGTCGTCGACTCGACTTCTTCATCGACAAGTCCTAGGGGACTTGTCTTCGACAGCCGGTTGGACTTCGGGCCGCACATTTGGTGACTGATCCCCAGGTTGATCAGCGTTGCAGCTGCTGTTGCGCGACTGCTACCCAATTTGGGGGGGCCCAACGCCTCCTGCCGGAGACTGTACGTGGGGATTGTGCGGTCCATGGCCCTGTATGGGGCGCCCGTGTGGGCGGATACTCTGACGGCCCGCAACGTTGCAATATTGCGAAGGCCGTAAAGAGCGATGGCTGTTAGGGTGATAAGAGGATACCGTACGATCTCCTACGAGGCAGCAATTCTCCTGAATAAACCGGATCAACGCCCTGGAATCTGGACGCGAAAATCCATGCGATTCTATAACGCTGGCGGTAGGTGGAGCTTGCGCGTGGTCCGGTTCCTCGGGAATTCGAGCCACGAAGGACCGAGCTCTGTCAGATCCTAGTGGCTGAATGGAGGGAGCTTACGATGCTAAATATTATTATAAAAATGTTTTAGCATTGTTTCATCCCTAGGCCCAGTCGTGCATAAGCTATTGTACCCTTTAGTAATGGACTTCCAGGCTTCCTGTTTCTTTTGAATATAGTAAGCCCCTGCTGTCCTTTTGCACTCTATTATACTTTGGTATCTGAAGCAATAATAACCACAAACATCTAAATAACAAATTTGGTGAAACGTAAAACTATATTATTTATTTATCCATTTATTTCATATAAAACACATACAATACAATATTAATATAACTTAAAAATACTATAAATACATACAACATTATAATTACACTAAAAACTAACTGAACACGAAGTGACTGCGTCGTGTTTCGCTGACTGGTGTCATGTAGCCGGCCACGAAACCGGCGCGGCGGCGGTACAGAACACCCTTCGGCCAGAACTCTTCCTTGAGGAACTTCTCGAGATGATGTGTCGGAACACGCACCACAAACGACTTGAAGTTCGTGTTGTGACGCGACTCCAACTTCTCGGCCCTCAAAGTCCAGTTGGTCTTCACACACACGCATGTACTCCACGATCTCTTCAACCTTCGTGGAGTGGTGCAGTCTGGGCACGTACAGCTGCGTCGTCAGGATTGCTGGACGCAGCAGCATTGTAAACATTATAGGTTTGTTATTATTAAAGAAGATGTACTTTCTCCTCTAGAGTATAGTTAGGCGATCTCTTTTTCTTATCTTTATCCATTTTAATTGGTGCAATAATTTGGTATTTATGTAAAAATACAGAATTCCAATAAAACTTGTGTTTATTTATTTGCAGTTTGATTGACATTCACGTTTGATTGACATTCACGTCACGATTCGGTTCATACAAAGATGTCAAATATTAAATTGCTAAAATATGCTTTAGAAACTCTAATAACGTAAATTTGTTGAAATTAATACCGTTATTTAAAATTAACTTACTTTTTAAGTCTGTTTTAAATTTACATAAGAATAAAATTATTTAATATTATGAGTTTTTGAAAAGTAACGGTTTTTTAATGTAAATTGGAACGTGTTAGCTTTGATCAGGAATACTTAAGTAAATGATCAGTAGATTATGGTTTAACGAAATTCTATTTTAACTTGTGAAACGCAAAAAACTTAAGCACATACTTATGTATTTGAGAATAATCAGATGAGATTTGCTACTTTTCTCAAATCAGAAACCGGCGGTATGACAACTCACATAACTTTTTTTAGTCACGTGCGTTCGACACAGAAACATAATTTGTTTTATTACGTCGAAATAAAAATATTTTTTTCGTATAATAAATAACAAAAGGTAAATAAATAGGTACCTATGTACTTTGACTAAGAATTATTACAACAATAGTTACCCATTAACGTGGAATCTTAAAAACAATTGTAGAGTGTCTTTTTTACTTTAAAGTAATGATACTGAGTTACGAACAAATAAAATGTTACTTGCTTCTGAACGTATCTGACACTAAAGTGTGCGCGAAACAAACTTATTTTATTTGATAATAATGGCGTTGTCTCTTTTTCACCAAAAACGTTTCAAACGCGGTTCAGCGACAAATTGCGATCTTTCATTCACTTTTAACGATCCAAATGCCACTGAGAGTATTGGACGTCATGGTACGACTTTGAGCGATGCAGTTTAGGAACCTAAGCTGAAATGTCTTGCTTTTGAATCGTTTTTAATTTCATGGTAGGCCACCAGGCTTGAGGACGGTCAGTCGAGACGCGCGTTCATGCATTCTACACTTGTGCGTGACGTCACACGTGCAGTCTCACTCTAAGCTTTCTAAAGCTCAGATTTTTGTCTAAACTGTATCTAACTTATTATTATTAAAGTTAATACAAGTTTAAAACAAAAATATAAAATGTGTTATCCCCGTATTGGGTAAGTGTTTGCAAAAGTTACACATTGCTATCTCATGTGTCATGGTGGTCAATGTTTTGCAAAATTGTGTTTCGTCATCTTTCTTTCTTTTCTTTCCTTGACATCCATTTCTATTCATTTTAATTATTTCTTTTAACAACCACCCTTAGTTTATGCCATTATTTGTGTTCGCATTAATTTAAAAGTGCTTCACACTCGTTTCTTTAAACTTTATAAGGGCGTTTTTCAAATTTGTTGACCATTGCCAAAACATAATGTCCACTGACTTATCAATTAACTTATTAAATAATTATTAGTCAAAATATCATGTTTAAAATGGCAATCGATAGCACATTTCAAGAAAAGTAAATTAAAACAGAAAAATAATTTAAAATATACACTCAATTTAAAAAAAAATTAATATGTAGCATTAGTTACCCCAATTTCACGATGTCCCATGTATACTTTCCTAACTTTGAAGTGTATAATCCCCAAATATATAATTAAAATCACTAGGCTCGTGGTAAAACAATATGAAATTATGTTTTTTATGTCTTTTAACTGGTTGTTATATCAAAATAATAAAATTATATAATAAAAGTGTTACTAACTGGAACTACAGTACAAACAACACGGGGTACAAACTCATTTTTTGGCTCAACTACTTGTTCAATTACAAAACAATTGGTATTTTCAAAAAGCTCATTTAATAAGCTATCCAAAAATTAAAAAATTAAATACAAAATTATTAAAAAAAAATAGCGTTCCGGTTAGTAACGGTCAACAAATTTGAAAAACGCCCATAAACTCCGATTCTGAAGGTGACCTTTACACACATTCACCTTAAGCGCAATAGTACTTCATCCGCCATAGGCGCTGGCTCCACGAGCGAGAGAATCGCGACGAGTCCGCCCTTATATCGTCAGATAATCTCCACGAACGAGCGATAATTCCGCCGCGTATCGTCGCGAGTCGTAACGGAATCGCAGCGTTTCCGCGACGACTCGTAACGGTATCGCCGCGTTTCCAGAGAGGCAACGCTGAAATGACGCTGCGTTTGACAGCGCGCCCGCCGCGCGCTCGTCGCGAGCGCGCGGCGGGCCCGCTGCTAGTCGCGGCGGGCTAGCGACGATGTAATGACGTTTCGCGCGCTCATTGCCACTCGTCGCATCGCGGCGATAATATCGCCGTGTGGAGACGGTTCCATAGAGAGTGTATAGAAATACGTGGCACGACGATAATATCGCCGCGATTCTCTCGCTCGTGGAGTCAGCGCCTTACGCTTACGCTTACGCCGCCGTGGTCACCGTCAGGAGACGATTAGCAGAGGGCTCAGTTATTTATTTCTTGGACATAAATTCCAGGGTTTCAAGTTGCCCAAGAAAACCGCTGCAGTACTGCCGTGACATCGGGCGGTCAACACACCAGGCTGACATCTGGCACCACTTCCATCAAGCTTGCGGGTCCTCTACCACCCAGGGTCAACTCCTCGGCTCCTGCGTCATCTTCAGCTACGCGTAAAGCCAGAACAGTAGTTTTCGCGCCTACCTCCTCAGGACGGAAACATTTATGACGGGCCTTTTGTACCTTCGACCTAAAATAAATTTATATTGCAAGTTTTTAGTGAGTTTGTTTTTATTAACCCCCGACGCAAAAACGACGGGGTGTTATAAGTTTGACGTGTCTCTGTGTGTGTGTGTGTCTGTCTGTGGCATCGTAGCTCCCAAACGGATGAACAGATTTTGATTTTGTTTTTTTTGTTTGAAAGGGGAATTAGTCGGGAGTGTTCTTAGCTATGTTTGATGAAAATCGGTCCAAGATGGCCGCTGCCACAAAATGGCGGAATACATAATTTTTCACAACTCCCTCAATATGGGTATCAAATGAAAGGGCTTGACTAGTAGAATACTATACAATATTACAAATTTCAAATCCAAGATGGCCGCCACTACAAAATGGCGAATTATATTTTTTTTTTCACAACTCCTTTAATATGGGTATCAAATGAAAGGGCTTGACAAGTAGAATAATGTACACTATATTGAAAGGGAATGAGGAATATTAACTAACGAAATGAAAACTAAAAACTTGAAAATTATTTTTTTAGTCTAATCAATGCCCTAGCTAGATTGATGAGGAAAGTGGAGTGATGACTGGTACCTAGGGCCTAACGAATTATTTAGCTTTTAATACATTATTTACTACATTTTACTACATTATCATTACCTTTATTTGTTCAATAAAACCGTTTAAGAAAAATATAATTAAGCCAAAGTATTTGGACTAGTATCATTATCCAGGGAGAAAACAGAGGAATACGTTAATATGGAATGAACGCCAACGACCACGAGTACCTAACTAGCTTCACTGTGGTAAAAATACGTACAGCTTCGTAGATTTCGGCGAGTCACGTGTCGATCGTATAGCATGTTTACTAGTAATATAATGTTATAAAGTTTAAAAAGCAAGAAATAAAAGTTAAATTTAAAATTTAAAAAACCCCCGACTCAAACAGAAACCTCTAAAAACTAAAAAATAATATATATTGGCCCTATAAGTTGCAGGAAATATTTTGATCCAAGCGTCCTCACGTCGGGGGACGGCTAATGAAAACGCCAAACAGATGAGGCTTAAACCCAGCAATAATGAATGCATGCTATTGCAGAAAACATAGCTGCTGTTAACTTCCAATTTTCATTAGCCGTCCCGACGTGAGGACGCTTAGATCAAAATATTTCCTGCAACTTATATTAAACTTAAAGGGCCAATATATAATATATATAACCAGGCATCATCAATATCCTGCTTTCTTACATGAGCCAATGCAGCACACATAGTTACATGTTTTTTCTCTTCGCTGGTGTTGTTTTAAGGCATGTGCTTTTTTGCCAGTGCCTGTTTGAAATGAAAGTTACAACCAACAACCTTGCAGCTGTATATCAGCTGTTCCCTACATTTATGTTCGTATAACTCGTCAAAATGTAGGGAACAGCTGATTTTTTTTTCGCGATTTCAGGTTTGGTCCCATAGTAAAAGTTGTTTGTTATCATGAGTACAATCACGTGTTTAAGTATCGGTCACTAATTACTAGTCACCCTATATAAACACTATTACACACTACACTAGTATGTGTTATTAAACACTACTACTTCGTTTGCTATCGGTACTTTTAAAGCTGTGGCAAGTTTTCGTGAGACAGATAAAACTGTGGCGAGTTTACTATAATTTTTACTTGTGGCAAATTTTCATTATGGCGAGTTTACAATAACCCGCATATTTTAACTACTGTGGGCGTACAAAGATTTTGTCGGCATGTCAGGAGTACTGCGAGAGGGATTTATGAAAGTGTTAATGTTATGTACCAATTTTGTTTTTAATTTCTGTTATTTGTTTTTAAACCTTTTTAATTAATGATATAAAACGAACTAAAAACAAGAAATGTTTGCAAAAGTCAACGGTACTGACACAATGACACTAGTATTTTATCTATGGTACTGACTGGTTTGAATTTGAACTGTCTATGATCATTTAAAAAGATGATAGTTATTTTGCTACTATATTTTTTATTATAAATTTTTAATGCAATAGTAAAATAATAAACAATACTTGTTTATTATGGAAGTTAGTAGGTACTGTTCGTAATTTACCAAAGCGCCATCTGTGTCACTATTAAGTACTAAATAACTAATAAGTTTACAAGGAATGACTAAAAGGTGGTTGTAATTTCTCGGCGGAAAATGGTCGCCTACGTCAAGTACGGCAGTGTCATCCCCACAGAGTACTTTTTGATAGACTGGTCAACCCCCGGAGGGGCCGCGAGATCCCACAGGGCTACAGTCATGCTTAATTTGAATATTAATTTTGTAAACATGTGACAAAATTTAAATGAATAAAAAATTAAAAACCTACCTACTGCAAAATTTCACATCATCTGCGTCCTTGCGTATGTTTTAGTAATGGCTTCAACAAAAACTATTAACATTGAAGTGCAAACGAACGGGAACGGAAAACGGATAACCGCGTGCAGACTGTAGCGCGGTGGCATGACGCCCGAACAGTTCCCGCTGTTCCGGCTGGCGACACTGCTGGCGCGCCAGCTCAGCAAGCCCGCCGCCGATAAGATCAAGGTGCCACTAGATCGATTACATTATTGGTAGCTTTAGAATGTAGTGCGCGCTGCTCAGCTCTACTGGCGTTTAATGTCCTACTCCGTGTGATTGTGTGTGTTACTAAAGACTAGGCAGTCAGTGCTAGCGCGGCTGTATGCAGGGTGAGCTGACGGAGTGTGTGTGCGCAGAGGCTCGCCGTGGCGCACCCTGTGTTCCGGAGCTGGGTGTGCGCGGGCACGGGGCGCGCGCACCACGTACTGCAGCTGCGCCTGCGCCTGTGGACGCTGGCGCTGCGCCAGCCGCGCACGCTGCCGCCCCTCTCCGAGCAGACCGCGGTCAACTCCGGCGCCGACATACTCGGTATACTGCGACGCTCTTTGCGTGACACAGCTAATTAAAACTGTTTCTTTCACCGTCCTGTCCAGTGATCGCATATTTTATGAATATGATTAACAGCGACATTTACTTTTTGTGTGCCATTTTCGGACAGTGCTCACTATTGAGGTATTCTGCTTCGAACTTACTTTAAGAAAGTATTTATTGAATTCTATAAGATGCATGCAGTAAATGGCGGACATAGTGAGCTAGCCTTCTTCTACCACCTACCAGTCGATCGACAACCTTGATGCAGACACAAATCATAGTAGGTCATCATCATCATTATTTCAGCCGAAAGACGTCCACTGCTGGACATAGGCCTCCTCCAAGCACCTCTACTTCGACCGGTTCTGTGCTTCTCGCATCCAACGAGTTCCTGCGGCCTTCACAAGGTCGTCGGTCCACCTTGTGGGAGGCCTTCCAACGCTACGTCTTCCGGTACGCGGTCGCCACTCCAGAACCTTTCGGCCCCATCGCCCATCTGTTCTTCGAGCAATGTGCCCTGCCCACTGCCACTTAAGTTTGGCAATTCTTCGGGCTATGTCGGTTACCTTGGTTCTCCTGCGGAGCTCGTCATTTCTGATTCGATCACGCAGGGAAACTCCAAGCATAGCCCTCTCCATTGCCCTTTGGGTGACTTTTAGCCTTCTAATAAGGCCCATTGTGAGCGACCACGTTTCAGTGTCATATGTCATCACTGGCAATACGCACTGGTCACAGACTTTCGTCTTGAGACACTGCGGTATGTGGGACGAGAAGATATTGCGTAGCTTCCCGAACGCTGCCCAGCCGAGTCGTATTCAACGATTGACCTCTTTCTCGAAGTTGGACCTAACTGGACAGTTTGTTCTAGATAGACATATTCGGGATTATGGGAGTTACATGGGCATTTGACATGACCTTCGTTTTGTCCATGTTCATTTTACGAGCAACTCTTTTTGAGGCTCTACTGAGGTCATCGAGCATTGTACTGAGGTCCTCCATAGTCTCAGCCATGACTACGATATCATACCCCCATACTTCCCGTGGGTGTCGTAAAAGGCGACTAAGGGTCGTCCCGAAGAATGGGTAGCAGCGTTCTCTATGCATTTCACCGCCATATTGCGATCGCCAACCCGCCTGTCAAGCATGGCGATTATGGCACCCAAAAAAATGACAAGCACAAATCATAGGTGTGTTAACATAAATTAAAACAAGATAGGTACTCAGTAATTTATAAAAAACATACTTAAATCCTAGTAATACTGCAATTCCACAAAAAACATTTTCATGTATAATGTTGCCAAGACGAGACCATCATTATGGCTCGCACTGTCAAAAATTTACCAGATCTCACGTAAAGCCAAGCTTCTAACTCTACACGCCCTAACTTCACAAACTTTGCACCTTAGTCAAAATATGAGGCTTGGCCGTTTCGCTACTACAAGAACTATTGTATAACAGAAAAGTAATGAACAGTGAATAAATTATTCACCTTACGCCTATGTGATGGTAGCGAAACGGCCAACCACATATTTTGACTAAGGTGTAGAGTTTCTAAAGTTAGGGCTTGTAGAGCTAGGGCGTCTAAAAATCCTGAAATATGTATTTTATTATTTATAACAAGGAGTCCCTATATCAATTTTCAGACCTCTAGCATAAAAATTTGCGGAAGTCTCATAAAACTTCCAGCCCCTAGTTTAAGGAGTTGGGGGGGTAAACATTCCAAGTTTTAGAATGTTTTTGTATTAATATAGGCTAACATACCAAATTTCAGCTTTCTAGGACTTCAGGAGGTACGCTAATAGTTTTAATGATCATCAGTGAGTCAGTGACGAAATCGGGGCTTTTTGGATATCACTAAAATCTAAAGTAAAGAGCTATGCAATTGAAACTTTATAATTATGTTTAATAAGACCACTATTGACATCATATCCCGAGAATTTTGTTTATCTGGTATAGTCCAAACCTAAGTTATGGGGGTTCAAAAAATTACGAAGCGCTTCGAGAAAAGATAGGTAGTGCCCTTGCGCTTCGCTTGGCTCGTCTTGGCGGGGGCACTATCGTGCCTCCAGATGTTCGTAGATGATGTTGTTTCCGCCACACAGCACACTGCACCCTCACGCAGCGTGTTTGTCCGCAGGTGAAGTAGCAGTGTTCGGCCTGGGAGGACTTATTATTATATTTGAAGTGAACAGACAAGCGGACAAACAGGACGATAAGGTATTGTAATAACTTAAACTCAAAGCATTTATTTCAATTAAACCATGTACAGGCAATTTTGAATTGTCAAAATTAAATAGTCGGTCAGTTAGTCAGAAAGTTGAAACTAGTTGCCCATTCCAAAACGTAGATCTCTATGGATGATGGGCTCCCTTTTCCGCACTTAGACTCCCATTTGGTCCGTTGTGCGGATCTCTATGGAGAAGAACGGGCAAGAAAATCCATGGACACTCTTTTAAATCAAGATATTACAAAATCCTGGGTACATTATTCTTGTTGCTTCTATATGTGAGAACAATGTAAAAAAAAAACACAAATAAAGAAACAATTCAACATATAAGATTAAAAATAAGCCTTGGCAGTTAAGAGATGACCAGTCTCAACCGACGGCGCCCGTTCACGAACATGACGACGTAAGATTGTAAATCCTGGGATTCTAAAAAAACAACATAGTTAGGATCATTGAGTACCTAAAAATATCTAAACACATGCCTATTACACCATAGTTCTCCTGCAGATGTACATATACCTAACGCTTTAGGTAAGAATTTTTTTGTGTGTGAGGACGGTGAAGAGGAAAATATTATCATATTTGCCACTCGCATAGCAACAAGACTAATGAAAGCGCCTGGATCGTATTACGCAGATGGTACTTTTCAATCAGCTCCACGTCCATTTTTTCAGGTATACACTATACATCTGGATGTGAACTCAAACGAACAGGTTACTGGTATAATACCTACAATTTATGCTTTACTACCTAACAAAACACAACAAACATACACACGGCTCTTTTCAATATTGAAGGAAAAAATCGGTATAAACATTTAAAAAATTTAATCTGATTATGAAGTAGCGCAGTTGAATGCAGTTAAATCAGTTTTTCCGGCTGTAGAATTCAGCGGATGCTACCGTCATTTTAACGCCGCTATATGGAAAAAAGCTAAAACAATCAAATTGCTGAGCACAACAGCTGGGCGGAATACCGCCAGGTTGTGCTCCATTATAGCACTAGTACCAGAGAACCATATTCCCGCCGCATGGACCTACATTTTAAGTGTAGCTCCAAACAATCAACAAATGACGAAATTCCAAGAATATTTTGAAAAAACGTGGTTTCCGAATATACCACCGTCAATTCTGAGTTGCGCAAACCAGAGACACAGGACTACTAATGCCTTGGAAGGATGGCATCGCCGTTTAAATGCTCGAATACCTAAACATCCCAACTGTACATTTTTGTACACAAATTAAAAATAGAAAGCAAGTATTGGGACAAGTGTGCGCTTCACAATGTCAGAAAAAACCGTAAACAGCGTGATGTGATGTTTGACCGAAAATATAAGAAACCATTACGTAAATTGGAAGACGGAAATCTAGCGGTGGAACATTTCATGAAAAAGATCACGTTTCTCCAATTATTCAAGTAATTTAATTTATAGCTAATTGTTTACGCCTGGCTTAAATGTGAAGACGTTCAGTGCGCGTCGCGTTTTGTTAATCTAAAGGGCCAGGCGCCCCGCATGTATTTTTTTTACATAGACCTACCTTCATCACTAATTATAATTGTCAGTAACAAATTTTCACTATAGTCGAAGCTTGTGCAGCAATAATTTGTAAAAATACAGTTTATATCCCTAATTAAACAACTACCACGAAACGGGAGTTTCATTGAAGATACTTGAAGCCCCAACATCTGGCGACCAGGACAGACCTGTAATTTTGGCAAAAAAACAAGTTCGATTGTTGCGACCACGCGCTGCCGGTGGAGTCATTGCGCCGCAGCTACTTTTTCATCAAAATCAAGCTTCATACCTGGGTTCCTTGGAGGTGTACCAGCCATTGCAGCCACCGCCGGTCAACGAGCAGCATTCAGCATCGTACCGCAGCATCGGCCAATGCAGCTAAGTGCCCATTTTTCCTTGTGAATTCCCTGTTACCTACTCACCCTTACCTTTCATAACCTTAATAAATCCATCCAATACCTATTTAAAATCGCTTTTAAGAGTGCGTTAGTGTCTTTAGTCATTGTTGTGACTTAAAATAATCACATTAATACCCCATACGCAGGTCATTAGTACCTAAATTCACATTATCTATTGGTAAACGTTTTTACTGTCCATACGAATATTCTTATACCTAATAGTAGGCCATATTATCGTCTTATGACATTATCATAGTTTCATCCGTGTTTCACAACAGGCTTATAACTGTGCTATAAGCATATTTTTCACCCACCTCGCCGAACATTCCAGGCCGATCTCTTCGTGTAACGCAACGTCGCGTCGGGCCGCCTGCCGGGTCACCGTGTGATCGGAGCGGAGCCCTACCCACAGCTGCTGCGCCGGGCCGGCCTCAGGTGACGTTAGGCGAGGAGCGTGAGCTAAGTTTTTAGTATTTTTTTATATTATCATCACCTAGTTTGTGTCTGTATAACTTCCATAGTCAAACCTACATGAAATCAAATTGTTTATTCTATCCAATTTAACCTTTACAATATTAACAAGTTTGAGTTCATAATGGGTAAAGATTATGGAGGTGAATCTAGCACAAACAATCCTCAAGAACTACAGGATCTTTTGGTGAAACGTAGTTCCATAAAAGGTCAAATCACTAAATTTAAAAACTTTTTATCAAATGTTACCTCTAAAGAAGCGCTTAATCAGATTGAGTTAGCTGAGTTAACATTAAAACTAAGCAAATTTGAATCTATTTACAGCCGTTTTGATGACTTGCAAAATCAGATAGAAGTATTAAACTCTGACCATTTATCTAATGAGATTGATGAACGTGATACTATCGAACAACTATTTATATCCAACATTGCAATTGCACAAAGTATTACACAAAAACATAACTCGAACCGTCATGATGAAAGTAATTACAAGGATTTAAATTCAAGTCAGATAACTACAGGTCCATGTAATCATGACCATCATGATATAGGTTTTAAATTACCTCAAATTCAAGTTGCTAAGTTCGACGGGTCTTGTTTTCGTTGGCTTGAGTTTCGTGACACATTCTTATCTATAGTACACAATAACGACCGCATCGCGCCCATTCACAAATTCCATTATCTTATTTCGTACTTGACTGGCGATGCAGCGCGCATTATTGCTAATTTAGAGGTATCCAGCGCAAATTATGCGTGTGCTTGGAAACTATTATGTGACAGATATGACAATGCACGACAATTAATAACTCATCATATAAATTCATTATTATACATAAAACCAATCACAAGCGAGTCTGATAAATCATTACGATTTCTTGTGGATCATATTAATAAAAACTTACGTGCTTTAGCTAGTCTCGGCCAAGGTTCACGTGACTGGGATATTTTACTCATTCACATAATGAGCCCCAAGCTTGATAGCCACACCAAAGCCAAGTGGGAAGAATACCGGGGCACGTTGGATACTAATATACCTAATTTGCAACATTTTTTCAAGTTTCTTATTGATCGCGCTGATGTACTCGAGTCAATAAATAGCAGCCATCCATACTCTAAACCTAAGACTCCGGCAATGTCTAGGCCTATAGATTCTAACAATAAAATAAAATCTCATCAGTCATACATTTCTAATAGTGAAGACAATAATATTTCTGATATATCATGCGGCGTTTGTAATGGTAATCATCGCCTTTATGATTGTCCCACCTTTTTGGCTAAGAGTGTGGATGATCGTATCAGTGAAGTCAGCAGATTGAAGCTTTGTCATAACTGCTTAAGATCTGGCCATTCTGCACGAAACTGTCGCATGCATCCGTGTCGCTCGTGCCATACAAGGCACAACAGACTCTTGCATAAACAATCTGGTAACAAAAATATTGCTAGTGTTGTCACCATTTCACCCGACATCACTGACGACACTATCGTTAATTTTTCAAATCAAAATAACCATCAAGTTTTACTGTCTACTGCTTATATTGAGGTAGTTAATCCTGTGACCAATCAAACACAGAAGGTTCGTGCTCTTTTAGATTGCGGTAGTCAGTCATCATTCATCACTCAATCTCTTAAAACAAAACTGCTTCTAGAACCGACTACCACTTTGCATGTCAATATAATTGGCATAGGTAATAAAACCACCACTCAGGCTACAGAAACATGCGTAGTTCAGTTGAAATCTTTGATGAAGGATTTTACCGTCACTTCTTCTTTTCTGGTGTTGCCAGTGTTGACCGGTAATATACCTAGAATACCCGTTGACGTTAAAAAACTTAATATTGCGAATGATTACTTTTTAGCGGACCCTTACTTCCACCAACCAGCACCTGTTGATGTAGTCATCGGTGCCGATATTTTCTGGGACATTATTGGCCGCGATCAACTCTCTCTCGGTCTTAATTCCCCTGTATTGAGAAGTTCTCATTTCGGTTGGTTGGTTTCAGGCCCAATGTATTTTAATTTACCCACAAACAATATGTTAAAGGAAATTGATAATAATATAGATTCTAATCATTCAGTCGTTTCTTATGTGTCGTCTGTTGACAAAATACATCAAGAACTAACAAAATTCTGGGACTTGGAAAATGTTCCCCAAACTAAACCACTTATGAGTCATAGCGAGAAGGCATGCGAAACACATTTTTTATCGCACACCCTCCGTTTAGAAACTGGTAGATTCTCAGTTAGTCTACCATTAAAGGATACACCTGATTGTCTTGGTGAATCTTATTCACTAGCTAAAAAACGCTTCTTAAATTTAGAAAGGCGTTTTCGCAAACAACCACATGTGAAATCACAATACGTGCAATTTATGCGTGAGTACACAGACTTAAGTCACCTTTCAGAATCCGCTGTACCTATACCTTCTACATCTTACTTCCTCTGCCATCACGCTGTCTTCAAAGACAGTAGTGAATCCACGAAAATAAGAGTCGTATTCGACGGCTCGGCTCCTACTTCATCGGGTCAGTCTGTCAATGACATCCTCATGGTTGGGCCTAATATGCAGGACTCACTGTTCTCCATCTTAATAAGAGCTCGACAACATAAGTTCCTCCTCACGGGTGACGTCGAGAAAATGTACCGTCAAGTTCGGGTCCATGAGCAGGATCGCAATCTTCAACTCATTTTATGGAGAGAGGATGAGTCTTTGCCCATCAAAACGCTTCAGCTGGGTACTGTGACTTACGGAATGGCAAGTTCTAGCTACTTAAGCACTCGGTGTCTATGGCAGATTGGTGAAGAATTTTCTGATCCTATGGTTAAGGACATAATTCAACATGATTTCTTTGTGGACGATCTCATCACCGGTTCTGAAAGTGAGGCTACCCTACGTTATATTCACCAATCTGTAACTGAAGAATTAAAGAAAGGATGCTTTAATCTTCGTAAGTTTAAGACTAATTTACCATCATTGTTCGATTCAAATACTCAAACTGATGATAATCTTTTAATAAGTGAGTCAACTAGTACTCTAGGCATGGGATGGAACCCATCAACCGATCAGTTACATTTCCCTATCGAATACCCCCTTTCCTCTAACAGTAATTTAACTAAAAGATCTTTTCTATCATCTCTTTTTAAAATCTTTGACCCATTAGGACTAATTAGTCCGTGTGTAATAAAAATGAAAATGTTATTACAACAACTGTGGCTACATAATTTGACTTGGGACTCTCCAGTCCCACATGAAATTCAAAGAGACTGGAACAATTTTATGCAGTATTTACCTTCTCTTTTAGATCTAGAAGTTCCGCGGCGTGTACTATGCAATGAACCCGCATCTATAGAATTACATTCATTCAGTGATTCATCACAACATGCATACGGTGCTTGCATTTATTTACGTTCAGTTAATGCTGTGAACGAAGTCACAGTCAATTTGCTTTGTTCTAAGTCCAAGGTAGCTCCGATTAAAGGTACGACTATCCCTCGTCTGGAACTGTGCGCTGCCCTACTGGCAGCAAGGTTATGTAAAGCTGTCAAAAAGTCACTCCGATATGAAGTTCAGCATCAAGTACACTGGTGTGATTCGTCAGTAGTGCTAGCCTGGCTACACACTAGTTTTATAAATTTGAAAACATTTGTAGCTAATAGGATTTCGGAGATCTGTGAGCTAACAGAGGCCTCCTCGTGGCGCTATGTGCCCACATCTGTCAATCCTGCAGACCTCATATCTAGGGGAATCAGTCCAGATAAGCTAGGCAGTACCCAGCTGTGGTGGTCAGGCCCTCCATTTCTCACGGAGCTTGAAAGTAGTTGGCCTATCTTAAAACCTAATAAAATTAATTCTAATGGCTTACCGGAAACTAAACCTAATTGTACTAACACTCATGTTGCTACTCAAAATGAACCTATAATTAATTTTAAAGACTTTTCTAGCTTAACTAAAATAAAACGATCGTTCGCTTACGTGCTAAGATTTATCAATAATCTAAAAACTAATAAAGATAAATTTGTCGGCCCCTTGACTGTTGATGAGTTAAATAATTCCTTTCTATATTTGTGTCGTCTTGCACAGCAAGAATCATTCTTCTGTGAATATAATTTACTATCCAATAATAAAGCTTTAAGTTCTAAATCAAATATTTTATCTTTAACTCCGTTTTTAAGTGACGAAAGGGTCATCCTAGTTGGTGGCCGACTAGGCTCATCTGATTATAACTATAATAAAAAACATCCTGTTCTCCTGCATGCTTCGCATCATTTTACTAAATTGATTTTCGAATACGAACATAAACGCGGACTACATGCTGGCCCACAATTATTGTTGGCCGTTGTTAGGGAATACATTTGGCCGATTAACGGCAGAAATTTAGCTAGACGCATTTTTCATAACTGCTCCAGGTGCAGACGCTTGCAGGGCAAGACTATTGCGCCAATAATGGGACATTTGCCCTCACAACGTGTCACGCCAAACTTTCCATTTCATACCGTGGGAATTGATTTTGCTGGCCCATTTCTTATTGTAAACAGAAAGGGACGTGGAGCATCGTTAGTCAAGTGCTATCTTTGTTTTTTCATATGCCTTCGATATAAAATTTCACACCTCGAAGCCGTGAGTGATCTATCAAAGGACGCTTTCGTTATGACATTCCGAAGGTTTGTGTCACGAAGAGGTAGGCCAGCTGAGGTATTCTGCGACAATGGACGCAACTTTGTCGCAGGAGCTAAAGAAATTAATGATTTTTTAAGATTTACCAAAAGGATCTATCTGATTTTGCATGTTCGGAAGGCATTCAGTTTTACTTTTCACCAGCTTACGCTCCTCATTTTGGCGGTATTTTCGAGGCCGGTATCCGTTCAGCAAAATTTCATGTTAGGCGAGTAATGGGTAATTCTCATTTAAGTTTTGAAGAACTTCAAACTCTTTTCGCTCAGGTAGAAGCTGTGTTAAATAGTAGACCTCTCTGTCCTTTATCTTCCTCTCCTGACGATTTCCATTGCCTTACTCCTGGGCATTTTCTCATTGGTCGGGCTCTCACCGCGCTGCCTGAACCACCTTTGGAAGATTGCCACGCAACCAACTTGCAGCGCTATGCCAGACTGCAGCAAATATACCAACATTTTTGGCGACGCTGGCAATCTGAGTACATCGCCGAGTTGCAACTTCGCCGTAAATGGAAGACCAACGCCGACGCAGTCAAAATTGGGGACATGGTCCTACTAAAGGAAGATGGCGTCCCACCCTTATGTTGGAGACTCGGACGTATTACACGGCTCTTCCCGGGACAAGATGGAGTTGCAAGAGTAGCCGACATAAACACGAAGAGGGGAACTATACGGCGCCCTCTGGTTCGCATCTGCCCCTTACCAACCGAAGAGGAGCTGCTTAAGGGTTGAAACCACTGAGTTTCAACGGGGGGAGGATGTTTACGCCTGGCTTAAATGTGAAGACGTTCAGTGCGCGTCGCGTTTTGTTAATCTAAAGGGCCAGGCGCCCCGCATGTATTTTTTTTACATAGACCTACCTTCATCACTAATTATAATTGTCAGTAACAAATTTTCACTATAGTCGAAGCTTGTGCAGCAATAATTTGTAAAAATACAGTTTATATCCCTAATTAAACAACTACCACGAAACGGGAGTTTCATTGAAGATACTTGAAGCCCCAACACTAATTAATGTTAAAATGTTAGTGATTATGTTGAGTTAATTTAAAATTATTTTGTTGATTGTATTTTTAAGAAAATTACCTACGCAAAACCAAAGATTCTTTCATTTTTAGAAAAATTTTCCAAATCTCCACTCATCTTAAAAAGTGCTCCTTTTGCGAAGTGCACCAATTGAGAAGCGCACCAGTTGCGAAGTGTGCCATATGAGAAGTGCACCAGTTGCTAAGTTCACCATTTGAGCATGGTGTACAAGTTGCGATGTGCACCAAATGCGTCAAACCCCTATAGAGTGACAAACCTCATCAATAGGTACGCGACATAAAAAACATAAGCCACTTCAGATAAGACGACGTAGCTTTAAAACCACATTTTGAAGTACAGTCGGTGATAGCAGTTACCTGACCCACCCTATAAACAAAGGAATTTGAACCCTCTGCCTGTAACATTAAGGGTTATTAATTTCATTTGTATGAGTTTATCAGACTAGCGCTTCTCGGTAATATTTTCGCCTAACTTGTAATAAGTGGGTAGTTGAAAGACAAATATGCGTATTCATTATAAAACTGGTATTCAAATGTTACTAAAAATACGGGTAGGAAAATAAAAATGAACCGTCACAATAATAAAGCTAAAGCCAGTCTACGCCAAAGAGTAAAGTAGTAACTATAGAGGGAAAGAGTGACAACTCTGTGGTAAAATTTGCATGTACGGAAAGTGCTGCCACCTTGAGTTTGGTGGGTGACCTAAGGCTCTAATAAATATACACATACCTATAGTTAAGCATACTTACTATAAGTAGCGAATCTTCATTATAATGTTTAGGGTCACAATCAGGGTTTAACAAATAACAGTAACAAGTAACAATTTTAACATAATTAGCTGAGATAAACTCGGGATTTCGGGAAGCGCATCAACGTCGGGAAAGCCGGAGTTGCGGAGTTGACAATGATAATGGCGGATGGCCGGCGGCGACAATGACATTTGTTTGACAATTTGACAAACAAGAAAATGGCTGCCAAGTTTTTTTAACCCACCAAACTGCAGATGTCGCTGTCGTCTATGGAAATTGATGACAGTGCTAAGTGTGCCCCCCCTGCTGTTGTTCGATGCTAGGTTCGTGTCGCCGTCGCCCCCCCTGGTCTACGCACAATTGCAGTGACAACACGTGAATATTTTTTACCTTGCCTTACTAAATTGCGAAAAACAACGTCTTTTTTCAATTGTTTAATTTCTTTTTTATAGTTTTATTATCATGTCTCAATTGAGTGGTTGTTTAAAATACAAAATAATCTATTTGCACGAGGAGAACGTTGGCATCAGAGAGATTGCTAGGAGACATAATATTATGGCAGTAAGTGTATTTTTAACCGACTCCAAAAAAAGGAGGAGCATAAGCATGATATAAAGACGCAGGTTGTTGTAGTTGGCAGTTCCAAGACGGTTTCAAGGATTGACTGGACGACTCTTCCCCAAGTTTCTTTTGACAACTCTATTATTCCCTTCAGCGAAAAAGTTAAAAACTTGGGGATATTCTTTGACAAGAACTTCTCTTGGACAACTACAGGAAATTAGCCGCAAGCTATTTGCATCCGCTGCATATTTGAAGAGACTGCGTAACTTTCCACCAACTGCCACCAAGATTGCGCTTGCACAGTCCCTTCTTCTACCCATTCTTGATTATGCTGATGCCAGCTATCTTGACCTTACCCAAGACAAACTCGATAAACTTGAGCAGCTTCAAAATGTCTGTATACGGTTCATATTCGGTTTGCGTAAATATGACCATGTTTCTGAATTTCGTGTGAAGCTCAAGTGGGTTCGCCTTCGCCGGAATGCTCATATTCTTTCCCTATTGTATAATGTGCTTTTTCCTCTTCCACACCTTTTTATATTAAAAAAACGTTTTCAGTATCTCAAAAGAAGCAGCTCAATCCCAAGCCTTTTTGTCCTCAATATAATCTTTAACGGTATAAAAGGCTTTCTGGCACAACATACGTTTAATGAATGATTTATTAAGGCTTAGATCATGAACGTGACTTGGAAGTTTATTATAAAATCGTATACATTGACATCTGAACGAGCCACCTATTTTCTTGAGCCTTGTTGTAGGTATAACAAATTTGTGTTTGTTCCTAGTATTTATATTTTTTACATACCTTATTGTTTTTGCTGTGGGAAGTCGCGGCGCCCCCGTTAAGGGACGTGGCGAGTGGCACCAGGGCATCGCCTCCTGGCCGCGGGGTACCATACGGCCGCCCCTAAGACGACCCACTGACCCGGGCCTCTCACTGGGTTCGCGTCGATGACAGCTTCCTGCTTTTGGAGCCCTAAAGCTCTTGTTGGTCTTGTTTTTGGCATGGCGGGTCACCCTCCAGTTTCCAAGGTTTCGTTTTCTCTTTGTATTGGGTCCATCTCATCTTGCACATTCACTCACAAACGCATAAAACACTCACAACAGTAACATATAACTATTGCATAATACTAACATATCACATTACATAATTTTGTTGGCGATTTTGTAATTTCTTACATCATAAATTCCAGTGCGTGATGGGTGCACCTACGTCAAATTAAAAGGACGCTTCGAAATGTTGCCACTACATAAAGTGTAAAATGATTATTGAGGATGATATTCTCATAGCATGTACTGTATCTGTGTCTGTTTTCTGTTTTCTGTTTAGTATAATGTTTAGTATAATATAAAGCCTAGTGTGTAATAATTGTGGGCTGCATCGGACGACGTCATCACGTCAGCGCCGGCTGTCGCTGAAAACCAGCGCTGGGGCTCTGTCTTGCATAGGGTCGCAGCATAATGCTGAGCGATAGCCGTTTTGCGTGGATGTGACGCATGTTACCCTTGTCTTCTTTTTATTTTTTTTTTACTTTTGTGTCATATGTATTTTTGCGTCATGTTCACCGCAAATAAACGTATTTTCTTCTTTCTTATATTATGGATATCACTGTATTTTTAACCGACTTCAGAAAAGGAGGTTCTGTATTCGACCCGTATGTATGTATGTCTGCGATTTTCTCAAAAACTGATGAACTAATTTTGATAATTCTTTCACTAGTGTGATTTACATACTTTCAGGAAGGTTTTAGTATATAATACATTATGTAATTATTCTTATGTACGACGTTATGTGCATAAACGTACTGCATCTCCGGCATTTCTATGCGAATTTTGATGATTCTACTTGTCGGTGGCTTCAATTCTTTAATGCACTAGTGTTATGTTTGAATTTTGTGGAGTAGATACAACTAAAAAGCGAAAAATAAAAACTTTTTTACAAAAAAAAAAACATCCGACTTCAAAAAAAAAACTATAAAGTGATACATACCTAACTTTAATTTCGGAAGTCGGTGTCAAAAAGCGAAAATTGCGGAACCAACGACACCGACTTCCGAAATTAAAGTTATATATCACTTTATAGTTTTTTTTTTGAAGTCGGTTGTTTTTTTTTTGTAAAAAGTTTTTATTTAAACTATTTTGTATTTTACGGGCATATAAAAGATTTTAAAAAATATACTGGGAAGGCAGTCATTACATTAATCTCTTTTTTGTCTCTGAGAGTGCCTCAGACTTAATTTATAAATTGATCGAACAGCTCGTTTCTGCAAAACAAAGATAGTCTGAATATAAGCGGCATTCCCCCACAATAGAATACGGTACAATATTACACTATGAAAATAGTCAAAGTGCACAAAACGGGATGTCTCTATGTTACTTAAATAACGAATTTCTCTAACAGCGTATGCTGCGGAACATAGCTTTTTTGACATTTTATCTACATGTGGGCCCCCCACTGAAGCTTAATATCCAAAGTTAAGCCCAATAATACTGTGTTGTCTTCAGGATTCAATTTTTCGCCCTTTATCAACACATTATTATTCACCTGCCTAACGTGAGGTAGCGTAAACTTAATGCATTTGGTTTTTTAGGATTCCGTACTTCGAAAGGAAAAAACGGAACCCTTATAGGATCACTTTGTTGTCCGTCCGTCCGTCTATCTGTCTGTCAAGACCATTTTTCTCAGGAACGCGTGGAGGTATCAAGCTGGAATTTATATCAAATACTCAGGTCTACTGTCGCTTGGAGTTGTGAAAAAATCAAACTTCTAAACCAACGCAATCAAAAGATACAGCCGTTTTTAGCGCAAATTTTCGACACTCGCAAGGGAATCAAAACTTACAGGGTACTTCCCGTGAACTCAGAATCTTGAAATTTGGTACGAAGCAACGTCTTATAGCACAAATAAAGGAAAAATTGCGAAAACCGTAAATTTTTAGTTACATCATATAATAAAAATATTTTTAATAATTTTAAACTTACTACCCTTTTCCTCATGAACGCGTAGAGGTATTAAATTGAAATTAATATCAAATACTCAAGTCTATAATACCTTTATGTCTATTTAGGACCCGATTTATATAATAAGCTCAATAGAATACTTAATATTTATAGTGCCAGTTACAAACATTGTAGTCTGAAGATACGCGAATATTTGGGTAAACTTGATTACACAGACACAGAAAGACTTCTAGAAGTACTACAATAATGATATAGTTATTAAATTGGTATTTTTATTTGTAATTAGTACCTAATGTAAATAGGATAGTATTATTTAAAAAGAAAAACTAAACATGGACAAATCAGCTGATCGCTTAGGATGGGGATGGCCTGAAACACAGGTTTTTATTAACCTAGCTCAGGCAGGTCGCCACAAGTTATAATGTCAGTACCAGCGCACCTTTCATAGGTAATTTAAAACCATGTAAATGAAACTAACTTTTATATAATTATTTAAGACAATCTGTTAAAAATTCGGTACTACTAAGTATTTTTAAGTTTGTAAATGTATTACTTTGTAAAAAGAACCTAAATTCAATTAAATTCAAAAATTCAAAAAAAATCACCTTTAAGCTGTAACAAAATCAAACTTCTATGTCAACGCAATCAAAAGAAACAGCAATTTAAGCCGCATATTTTCAAACTCGCAACTACTCTACCAACTCGAGCTGTAGTCACATCTTATCCTGGAGCTCCTGCAGGGTACTTTCCGATGTAATAAGAATTTGCTTAAGTCCTAGTTGCTTGCGCAGGAAGATGTTGCCATTAGTACACCAGCAAAATTGATACTCATGCGGTTCTTGGCGAATTGACTTGCCAGATAAAATAGTTTCTTTGCAGAATGACACAGATGTTCATCCAAATATACGGGTTGTTTCTGTCCAGAGAGTCCTATTAGATGTGTATTCAGTTTATTATCTTTGTTTAGGTGTTTATTATTGAACCCTCGTATGCGGGTGATCAATTCCGACTTGACTTGCACACTCGTAACCTCCGCAACGATCGCTTTACTGGCCGAGGTGCCTGGGACACGGTATATTTCTCGGATATTTGTTGACGATTTTGGGAGATGGACGGTGTTTCCAATATTCTTCATAATTTTTTCGAGATCTGCAGTCGATTTATCGGACTGTAGAAGTATATTTCGAACCTCGACTGTTGAAGATCGCGACTTGTACTGAAGGTCTCTTACTGTTTTTTCTAGGGACTCTGTGTATTTTTTGTATTCTCTACACTCATTCTGTAGTGTTTTCATTTGGATATTCATATCATCGTAAAGTTCGCTGATGGAAGTAACTGATTTTTCTATTTCCGCATTGGCTTTCTGAATATGGAGATTTTGCAGTTTCAATTCTGCGAAATCAGAAACCAGCCTTGTGACTAGGTCTGTCTGTTCTGCCATTACTTTCGCTGTAGCGTTATCATGATCACGCTTCCATGACTTCAGGATTTCCATAATCTCTAGCTTAAAATCCTCTAGCAGGTCACTCAAAAACTGACTAGCCCCGGGCGCTTATGGCGTAGGGTTGTGTTGGTGAGTTTTGGGCTATTTGCATCTTGAATGTTTTCGGGATGGACTGCGATTGATCCGACGTAATCGTAGGAGTTGGAGTTTTCGGGGTTTTAGGCGGAGAATGTTTCACGAACGCCATTTAATATTGATAGTAGTTGTGTAAACAAAGTCTTGTAGGTGCAGCACGGACAGATAATCTTCGTAGCAGACAGCTGGCTCGTAGCACTGATGCACAATGGAGCGGAGCGTAGCCGAAGCGCGTAGCAGAGTGGATGACGTCTCCGCACGCGTAGCACTGTGTCGTCGACGCGCGTCGTAGCGGATTCGGTGGTCCGCTATTATGCGTAAACGTTCAACGACGATATGGCTCAGCGGCCACAGGCACGACACTCCAATGCACCGAGCGCTCGCGTCCGGCAGTTCGAATCCCGCCAATCACCAAAAAGGCCGAGCGAAAATTTGAAGACGGATAAATAATATTCAATATGTCTCTTTCTAGACACGCCCAAAAGGCGTTAACAGGCCATGTACACACTTAAGGAAAGACAGAATCAAAATTACACTTGACCACCAATCAGGCACTAGTAAGGAGATCGAATCGAACACACGTCCGCACTCAACGGCTGCGACGACGAGCAGAACTGATGAACTATGGTTATTCTTTAATTATTAGTTTATTTTATTTGAATTTAGTTTGTACTATTATTATTTTGTACCCATACTGTTTTGCTTTTAATTTTGTTTTCCTTTCTATAATTTTCGTGAATTCTATTGCGATTTATTTTATTGTGTCCGTCCTTGTCAAACTTGTTGTACCTACCTGGATGATGTGGTCGCCTATGATTGGAACCGCACACTTGTATTTGTCCCTGTTCATTTTAACATGCATGTAACTGTGTAGCCTGTGTGTGTGTGTTGATCCAATAAATAAATAAATGAGGGGCAAAGAACTCCCTTTACTTTTCTGAAGTTTACAAAGCGATAAATATATTGTAAATGTTGGTATGGCACCTACAACACCCTCGGTGCGCTGGCGCTCCTACGAGGCCGGTCGCCGGTATACATGGTGTTTAATTCTAAGTATAATAATAATGTAATATTATTTATTGTTCTCTCATAATCACAAAAACAATACAAAGCCAAGGAAACACTTAATAGAGACGGCTACTTTCGAATACTTCCTGAAAAGTTGTCCGATGGACCGGTCCTTAACTAGGTCATCATTGTTAGGCGATATAAAAGTTGTCCGATGGACCGGTTCTTAACTAGGTCATCATTGTTAGGCGATATAAAAGTTGTCCGATGGACCGGTTCTTAACTAGGTCATCATTGTTAGGCGATATAAAAGTTGTCCGATGGACCGGTTCTTAACTAGGTCATCATTGTTAGGCGATATAAAAGTTGTCCGATGGACCGGTTCTTAACTAGGTCATCATTGTTAGGCGATATAAAAGTTGTCCGATGGACCGGTCCTTAACTAGGTCATCATTGTTAGCCGATATAAAAGTTGTCCGATGGACCGATTCTTAACTAGGTCATCATTGTTAGGCAATATAAAAGTTGTCCGATGGACCGGTTCTTAACTAGGTCATCATTGTTAGCCGATATAAAAGTTGTCCGATGGACCGGTTCTTAACTAGGTCATCATTGTTAGGCGATATAAAAGTTGTCCGGTGGACCGGTCCTTAACTAGGTCATCATTGTTAGCCGATATAAAAGTTGTCCGATGGACCGGTTCTTAACTAGGTCATCATTGTTAGGCGATATAAACATGGCGTACAGCCGAACAAGCTATTGGATAGGTATCCATCTACAGGCAAACATGTTTGACAGCGACAGTGATGGCTGAGCGATAGCGCGGAAAAGTGGAACATCACTTCCCTCCACACGACTCTGTCCACGTGCTACCCCCTCTCGAGCTGCCCACGAGCTCGTCACGGCGTTTACCCTCACCGTAATACTACAATAATCAATTGAGAATAGCTCAATTTTGTATATATACGACATGTTTATCTTTCCACTATACTACCAACATACATTTTTACTATAGGTACTTATATTGCTAAAATGATAATAAAAAAATAAGCAAGTGTGCGTGTGTTGTGTTGATGGGCAGGCGCTGGAGGATGAGTCGCGGCGGCTGGCGGTGCTGCTGTCGCTGGCAGAGCTGCAGCGCGAGCTGGCGCTGCAGCAACAGGACATCGAGCGCCTGGACGCTGCGCTGCGCCGTCTCGCGCCGCACCACTACCTAGGCGCGCCACGCCCTTCCGCATCCCCATTGCCACCACCGTCAGCGTCTTCAACACCGCCGACGTCAGCGCCTCCAGCACCACCGACGTCAGAGCGTCCTGCACCGCCGACGTCAGAGCGTCCTGCACCGCCGACGTCAGAGCGTCCTGCACCGCCGACGTCAGAGCGTCCTGCACCGCCGACGTCAGAGCATCCAAAAACACCTACGTTAGAATGCCCTCCACCGCCTACCTTAGAGTGTCCGCCACCGCCAATATCAGAGTGTTCAAACCGGTGACATCGGAATGACCAACTGCGCCGACATCACCGAGGTCACCTTGGTCACCGTGTCTGCCGTAGTCGAACCCATAGTGTCCCCCGCCGCGGCGCCGCCCACGTCAGATTCGGCCCCACTGCTGATGTTAGAATGTAGACGTTCGAACCAAGTGTGAACAATATTGTAGTCGGCCACACTATAACATCGTCGAGCAAGGATTCCATCGACACGTTAGTATTACCCAAAGGAGTCAAATCAATTATTCGGTTACAGATTACTAAAGTAAAAACTATCCCCACCAAAATATAAATGTAAGAACAAAGGAAATGAATAAAAACTTTGTAATAAAAGTTTAATAAAAAAATTTAAAAACCCCCGACTCAAACAACGACCTCTAAAAACTAAAATAATAATATTGGCCCTTTAAGTTTAATATAAGTTGCAGGAAATATCGATACCTCTGGGCTCAAAGGTCGTAAAGGACAAAATGCGACTTTTCAGGAGAAGCAAAAAACTAAAAAAAAAATTCTTTTTATATCTAACACTAGCTGCCCGGCGCGACTTCGTTCGCATGGTGTCCTACTCCTACCCCTACCCTACTCCTACCCCTACCCTACTCCTACCCCTACCCTACTCCTACCCCTACCCTACTCCTACCCCTACCCTACTCCTACCAATCCTACCCCTTCTCTACTCCTACCCTACCCCTGCCCTACTCCTACCGTACCCCTACCCTACTCCTACCAATCCTACCCCTTCTCTACTCCTACCCTACCCCTGCCCTACTCCTACCGTACCCCTACCCTACTCCTACCAATCCTACCCCTTCTCTACTCCTACCCTACCCCTGCCCTACTCCTACCGTACCCCTACCCTACTCCTTCCAAACTCCTACCCTACCCCTACCCTACTCCAACCTTACTCCTACCGCACCCCTACCCTACTCCTACCCTACTCCTGCCTACCTCGACCCTACTCCTAGCCTACTCCTACCCTACACGATCATCCTACCTTCTCTTTCGCCGCGTTGCTCGCTGCGCTGCGTGGAGCCACACCGGCGCGTCGGCGTGTATTTTTTAAAAGCTTTTATTTAACTTGACTTGTATGTATGTGAAGGTGGACTCTTGCAAGTTTTTGACCCACTTCCCGGTATCCGATTGAGCTGAAATTTTACATACTGGTCCAGTCCCAATGACAATGCATGTTTATGACAAGCATGACGTGATGCTGCTGCCAGGATTGGCTCCAGACGAGGGAACTCCTCAACGGTTAACAGCAGGGACATGAAATTTTGCACACCCATTGGGATGACAGTTAGCGGGTCCTACATGAAATTGCTGCCACATCCAGGGTTGTCTCCAAACCACGGAACTCCTCAACGGTCAACAGTAGTAACAGGCATAAGAAGTATACCATGTTTCCGGAGAGCACAAATGTACGATACGGACATTCCATCCGTCCGTATCGACTTCGGCAAAGACGGGATTCACCTGATTCGACCGAAGTCTGTGCAATTTCCAGCGAAATACAGCCATGGCACCGCTGAACGCAGAATTTTGCCAATATTATTATGCTGGGCTTGCACACAGCACAGTGCATAAAATGCAGAGTAGTACGGTTGACCACGCCGTTGTGTATTTGGGCCCAAAGTTGTTCGCTGCTGGCCAAGCGTACGTGGCCTTAAGTAGGGTCACATCCATAGAAGGCCTCCTCTTAGAACAATTAGACTGCTCGAAATTAACTGGCACCCGCCAATGTAACAATGACGCACTTTCATGAAATGAATAGACTAAGAAATATATCTAGCGAATACTAAAAAATATAAAATAAATTAATATAAAAAAAAACTTTAAAAGAAAGCTTTTATTTACGCCCTAAAAAGATAAAATAAGATTTAAATTACATTAAACCTATTCAATTTCCAATTACTTTACAAAATTTAATGGTAAATAATAAGATTAAACACAATTTATATTATATAAAAGCTTGTCGCGAAATTTACCTGTGTAGATCAACTAGTAACTTGATCTGATTGATTTTAATTAAAAAAAGCTAAGTTCAAACTAAGTAATACGAGTGCTTAAATCTCGCGACAAGCTTTTATATAATATAAATTGTGTTTAATCTTATTATTTACAATTAAATTTTGTAAAGTAATTGGAAATTGAATAGGTTTAATGTAATTTAAATCTTATTTTATCTTTTTAGGGCGTAAATAAAAGCTTTTTTTAAAAGTTTTTTTTTATGTTAATTTTTGTTTATATTGACATTTTTAATTTCGTAATATCTTTTGAATGGAATGTCCGATTTCAATAATTCAAAAAGTAATCAACAGGTATAGATACAGTCTTGAATACGAAATAATTTATTTGGATAAGAATTAATACAAAGGTATGGATAACATGGGCTGATTTTGATCGGCATTTCTATCAACTTTTAAAATGTAAAAAAGTACTTAGTTATAGTGACATAACTATAGTTGGACATATAGTCTCGCGGAGTTTTTTGTACATATTGATATGTTCCATAATATTGCAGAACATTTTTTTTGTTCTATCATCAATACTTTACGCAGCGCATGCGATGAAAGACCTTGGGTTGGTTTTAGTAGGGATTTCTAAGGATCTAAATTTTTTTTTAGAAATAAATATAGCCTATGTTACTCAGTGATAATGTAGATTTCTAACGGCAAAAGAATTTTTGAGATCGGTCCAGCAATTTTTAAGTTTATCCGTTACATACAAAAATACAAATCTTTCCTCTTTATAATATTAGTGTAGATAGTGTAGAAGTGTAGATGAGACGCATCCCTAGTATTTGCTACCTAGGCAATCATTTTAGCTACCTCAATGTATACGTAGTTATTTAACAAAATCCTTGGTCCCTCCATTTTGACGTCAAAATGGAGGGACCATATGGATAGGCTGATCGGAGGAGTATCCTACCTATAAATAGTATTACAATACCTTAATTCTACTTTAGAAATATGAAATTTGATTGTCCCTAACATGAATCGTTTGGGAAATATCGACCATAAATGTTGGTCCCTCCATAATGATGATTAAAAAATTTCGTCGCACATTTTAATAGTTGATTTTATTTGTTATTCGAACTATTCAATATTTACTACCTATTTTCTACCTTTAAATTACATATAAATGACTTACGTTAAAGATTAGCTTAAAAAAGTAATAATTATTTTTTATACTTTTTTACAAACAAGGTGTAATAAAAAAAAATGAAACCCAAAATAATAATTTTTTTCCGGGATTTTTTGGCTTGGTTCCAATAACCAAGCCAAAAAATCGCGGAAAAAAACAGCGGGTAATAACCAAGCCAAAAAATCGCGGAAAAAAACAGCGGTTCTAAACACAAGTCAAACAAACAACACACAACACACACACATACACATTTAAGAGCTGTTATGTCACTTTGTTAGTGAAACTTTTGAAAAAAAAAAAACAGTCGCAAAGTGGCCTATACGTCACTGGTACTTTCCAAAGAGCCCATGTCCGGAGAGCATCCTATGTGCTTACGCCGGCCGGAAGTAAGAAGTCTCTCCGGACTCCTTCATAACGGGCTTCACCGCCGCTATGGCAGTGCGCCCTAATATAAGCAAACAGCGATTATTGCACCAACGATAGTGGTGCTGATAATTGAATTAAATATTGTAAAACAAGTGGGCAAATTTTGATTTAAGCAAATGGCTATTAAAAAAAAAAAAAGATCAAAAAAGTACATTGGAAACTATTATTTAATTTAATTTTTCAGTCCACAAAAATATAATATTTCGATAGTAATTAAGGACAAGGTTATTAACACTAAACTTGTTCAGTGACATTATTTGTTACGCGCTCTCGTTACAGCAGAGATAATTTAATCATATAGCATGAGCATGAATTTGTGAAACAAGCAGTGTAATGAATATGTGCGGCGAGCCAAACTGCGCGCCACTGCACAATGGCGCACGGCGCGGGAGCGGCGTTGCTTGCGTGCGGCACGCTGCTGGCGCTGTCGGCGCCAGCGCGGCCCCAGGACGCCTGCTCGTACGCGCACTCTGGTGAGACTCACACTATTACACTGCGGGCGCACTCCTTCTGACAGTGAAGCAAATACTTACTGTTGTAGCGCTTGCGCTTTGCGTTCGATCCGAATCTGAGAAATGAGGCTGCGAACAAAACATCACATAATATGTCTTAAATTTGGATCGATGGAATTCGGATATAGTGCTCAAGAATGTCATACAAATAACACTTAGGACCATCGTGTCTCGCACATCACCCACGTCACCGTGAACAAGTCTTACACCGTTTGTCCTCCCGCCACCATCAACGGGACGTCAACGAGAAATGAGATTATTCGAACCGATGCCGAAATCGAATCGAACACCGAGCGTGTCGTGGTGACGGCGTGCAGTGGACGCGCGGCTTTGTAAAGTATGTATCGCTACTTCGAACACCGAGCGTGTCGTGGTGACGGCGTGCAGTGGACGCGCGGCTTTGTAAAGTATATATCGCTACTTCGAACACCGAGCGTGTCGTGGTGACGGCGTGCAGTGGACGCGCGCCATTGTAAAGTATGTATCGCTACTTCGAACACCGAGCGTGTCGTGGTGACGGCGTGCAGTGGACGCGCGGCTTTGTAAAGTATATATCGCTACTTCGAACACCGAGCGTGTCGTGGTGACGGCGTGCAGTGGACGCGCGGCTTTGTAAAGTATATATCGCTACTTCGAACACCGAGCGTGTCGTGGTGACGGCGTGCAGTGGACGCGCGCCATTGTAAAGTATGTATCGCTACTTCGAACACCGAGCGTGTCGTGGTGGTGACGGCGTGCAGTGGACGCGCGGCTTTGTAAAGTATGTATCGCTACTTCGAACACCGAGCGTGTCGTGGTGACGGCGTGCAGTGGACGCGCGCCATTGTAAAGTATGTATCGCTACTTCGAACACCGAGCGTGTCGTGGTGACGGCGTGCAGTGGACGCGCGGCTTTGTAAAGTATGTATCGCTACTTCGAACACCGAGCGTGTCGTGGTGACGGCGTGCAGTGGACGCGCGCCATTGTAAAGTATGTATCGCTACTTCGAACACCGAGCGTGTCGTGGTGACGGCGTGCAGTGGACGCGTGGCTTTGTAAAGTATGTATCGCTACTTCGAACACCGAGCGTGTCGTGGTGACGGCGTGCAGTGGACGCGCGGCTTTGTAAAGTATGTATCGCTACTTCGAACACCGAGCGTGTCGTGGTGACGGCGTGCAGTGGACGCGCGCCATTGTAAAGTATGTATCGCTACTTCGAACACCGAGCGTGTCATGGTGACGGCGTGCAGTGGACGCGCGGCTTTGTAAAGTATGTATCGCTACTTCGAACACCGAGCGTGTCGTGGTGGTGACGGCGTGCAGTGGACGCGCGGCTTTGTAAAGTATGTATCGCTACTTCGAACACCGAGCGTGTCGTGGTGGTGACGGCGTGCAGTGGACGCGCGGCTTTGTAAAGTATGTATCGCTACTTCGAACACCGAGCGTGTCGTGGTGACGGCGTGCAGTGGACGCGCGGCTTTGTAAAGTATGTATCGCTACTTCGAACACCGAGCGTGTCGTGGTGACGGCGTGCAGTGGACGCGCGCCATTGTAAAGTATGTATCGCTACTTCGAACACCGAGCGTGTCGTGGTGACGGCGTGCAGTGGACGCGCGGCTTTGTAAAGTATGTATCGCTACTTCGAACACCGAGCGTGTCGTGGTGGTGACGGCGTGCAGTGGACGCGCGGCTTTGTAAAGTATGTATCGCTAATTCTGCGCTATCATCTCGTTCTCGTTGACGTCTTGTTGACGGTGGAGGTGACCTAACTGGGAGGTATCACAATTTATTAGGCATGGTTTCGAACCCATAGTTGCTATACAACGAACAGCTCTGTGGATAAAATACCCACTTAACTATAATAATCATTTTATTCGAGTCAGACACCGTAACTACAGCCTAATATTTTTTTCGAAACAAACGATTGAAGTTTAGTCCCTATCGCTATACAGCAGCGCTGCAGCGCTTGCGTTAAAATGACCAGACAGATGTTATTGTTCCGCGTCAGCTGTCGTATCATCAACAATCATTGTTTCTGCTTGAACAGGTTACCTGACAGGGCTGCCGTACCAGCTGCCCGTGACGTACCTGACTCCTGGCGTGGCCGACTGGATGGTAGCCGTCCCCGTGAGTATCGACTGGTTACCCTAACCCTGGTCTTGTAAATGAAATGTTCTAGGTTCTAGGCTGCGCAGTCGGCTTAATCGCAAATTCGTCACATTAAAATGTTTATAAATTTAGGTAAGTAAGCCTGTCGTTAACTTTTGCAAATGTTTGTTTATGCCGTGGCCCAAGTATCTTAGAATTGATAATTTCATGAAATTGTTGTGTAACATGAAATGGCCAGCTAAAATTGACCATATCGTTTAAACGTCAAGGTTTAATGTCAGTCGACGTTTGGCGTTTTATGTAGGGTATCCATGGTTTAAGGTGTAGTAAAAATCTATATCTATCTATATTCTATCTTCTTTTATCTATCTATACATATAATAAAACTGTAGACGAGGCGTTTTTGTACATTGAAAATATTTCCAAAATAAAATTTGGGGTGTTAAAGGATAACCAACAGATGCCATCATCAATTTTTGGAATTTTTGTCTGTTTCTATGTTTGGATGTGAGACATTCACTGTTGGAACAGGCTCCACGTAAAAAGTACCAAACCAATGTGGTTACCTTTTATACTCAAATATAGTGTAGGACTCGGAGTAATAACTCATTGGGGAGTGACAATGAGCGTTCCTCAAGGTTCGATATTGGGTCCATTCCTTTTTTAACCGACTTCAAAAAAGGAGGTTCTGTATTCGACCCGTATGTATGTATGTATGTATGTATGTATGTATGTATATTTGTTTGTCCGCGATTTTCTCAAAAACTAATGAACCGATTTTGATAATTCTTTCACTAATATGATCTACATACTTTCAGAAAGGTTTTAGTATATAATACATTATATAATTATTCTTATGTACGATGTTATATGCATAAATGTACTGCATCTCCGGCATTTCTATGCGAATTTTGATGATTCTTCTAGTCGGTGTCTTCAATTCCTCAATGCACTAGTGTTATTTGGATTTTGTGTGGAGTAGGTACAACTAAAAAGTGAAAAATAAAAACTTTTTTACAAAAAAACAACCGACTTCAAAAAAAAATACAAAGTGATAAATAACTTTAATTTCGGAAGTCGGTGTCAAACAAAAAACGAAAATGCGGAACCAACGACACCGACTTCCGAAATTAAAGTTATTTATCACTTTGTAGTTTTTTTTGAAGTCGGTTGTTTTTTTTGTAAAAAAGTTTTTTAGTTTACATTAATGATTTACCCCAATTACTTCAAAATCAACCGAGGATGGTGTTATTTGCAGATGACACATCACTGATCTTTAAAATAGACCGACGGTCACAAAATCTTGACGACGTGAATAACTCTATTCTTCAGGTCCAAGATTTAAATTACCGAATGTTAGAGGTAACGAATGTGACGTCATATTGAATGGTCAAAAACTAGAATTTATTCATCAGGCAGTTTTCCTAGGAATCACGCTAGACGAGAAATTACAATGGGGACCTCATACAACATCTATTGCGGGGCGGCTAAGCTCGGCCGCTTATGCTGTTAGAAAGATAAGACAGTTAACAGATGTAGAAACCGCACGTTTGGTCTATTTTAGTTACTTCCACGGTATTATGCCATATGGAATTTTACTATGGGGTCGGGCTGCTGACATTGAATCCATTTTTATTTTACAAAAGAGAGCTGTCAGAGCCATTTACAATCTACGTCGCCGCGAATCTCTTAGGGAACTATTTAAAAAGGTTAATATCATGACGGTACCTTGCCAATTCATTTATGAAAATATTATGTACGTTAGAAAAATCAACATCTTTTTAATAAAATAAGTGATAGACATAATTTTAATACTAGAAATAAAGATAAATTAGATCAACCTTTATTCAGATTATCTAAAGTACGGTACATACATCTTTTACAGGGTACTGTGTTAAATGCTACAACAAAATACCTTGTGACATATTGCAATTAAATGAAAGAAAATTTAAAACTCATATTAAAAGTACACTTTGTAAACAAGGATATTACAAATTAGAAGATTACATCCAAGATAAGAATGCTTGGAAACATGCTGGTCCTGCTCCATAGGACAATCTAGAGTCTAGACAAAATCAAACTGGTCGCTAATTTAATTTATATATTTTTTTATGACATTAGTTTTACTTTTTGTGGCTACAGTAACTCACACACTTGTTAAAATTATATAAAAATAATCTACTTTAACAATAGTTGTAAATATGTGAGCACCATGTATCTATCACATAATTGATTTACCTGTCATTGCTTTATTTTTAATTCTTTTTAACTTTTGTTGGCAGACTAATTTTTATTCTAGATGCATCGTCTTCACATATAATTATATAATTAATGTAAAAATGTTTTACAAGTTTTGTAAACTTGTAAAACATTTTAAAAGAGTAACGGTGGAGTTTCTTGCCCATTCTTCTCCATACGAAAACTACCTTTTGGAATGGGCGACTAGAATCAATTCGTTTTATTATAATTTTTGACGTTCAAAAGTGTCTTTAGTGTGCCTAATTGAAATAAATGATTTGACTTTGACTTTGAATGATTAGTTTTTGTTTTATCACAACCCCTTCACTAACGAATTTGTGTGAGTTAGGTACCACAATAAAACCCTTTTTTATAAAAAATACAACCGACTTCAAAAACAAAACACTTTAATTGTAGTGTTTTTTATGTAAGTGTGTTTTTTTGTAATCAGATTTTTTTAATAATGGGCGCCTACTTACTGTTTTAATTCTAAAGCGGGGTGTACGGGCTATAGATTTTTTTCTGGGTTTCGGCAGTAAAAGAAGGTCTAAATCAAAATCATGTCCAAGGTTTTCTCCATGAGTGTCATCTTCGTAGTTTTCGAGGGCGGCCGGTGCCGCATATAACCAGAGTAAATGGGTATCAACCGCAAGAGCTCCTACATAAAGTTGTCGCTCTAACATCGTGCCATGCCATAAAAAGGTATTGCAGATCTAGATTGTAGATATAGATTTAGTTATTGTCTTGAAGACATATCTTTTTTTTAATTTTTATTATTTAATGATATTATAATATAGAGGTGTTTCTTAATTCTAAACTCGCCAAACTTTTACGTTTGATGGCGTTTGATATCGAGACAATAACTAAATTCTTGGCCATTTCTCATGGATAAAACAGCTATATCGACCCTTAAGATATCTTAAGGCTATCCTGCAATAGAGAGTTAAGCAAATGTGGGCACAGATTTACAGAATAAGTTAAGAAAGGCTCAAACTGCTTTTCAGATAAACTTTAGTAAACTCAAACTCAAAGCATTTATTTCAATTAAACCAATTACAGGCACTTTTGAATGGGGATTGTTCAAAATTTCTAACCATTAGATTTTATTTTATTTTTTGAAAATTTAGAGCATTTTGAGAAACTAATTTGAATATTTTGATGATTGGCTCAATATTTATTAAAAAAAAAAACAGTTTTTAAGGTAGGTGACGTCATCATTGGCTTAAAAGATTAAGTGCTTTTGCCTCACTAGTACATAAGTAATATAAGTCAATGAGTACATCATTAAAAATTTAAATCTGTCAACACAACGTCATCCATATCACATCTGTCAAAGTGTCAATACTGTGATAAACAAGCTAAATAAAAGCTTGTAATAATCGAATCCTATCCTATCATATTTGTTTACAAATGGTTTTTTATGAGTAACTGTCGTCCAAGGAATATACTACTCTCTGTCGTCACTAGAACAATCGACGCGGCGACTTAGAAATAGAATAATAACGCACGCGGCGACATAATTTTATTGTTCGTTTTCCTGAACCACAAATTACCACAATGAGCAATACCAAAAGTATTGCTTAAAGCTGACTCGCGAAACCTGCCTAAAGTTGAGACCGTTATGATATTAGAGTATATTCCTACTAGCAGCCATCATACATCAAACACAAATTTGTTGTTCCTACAACAAGGCTCAAGAAAATAGGTGGCTCGTTTAGATGCCAATTCAAATTCGAATTCAAATTCAAAATTATTTATTTTTGGACAACTAGATCCACCGGTTAGTATACAATAAACAACTTAGAAAAACTATTGTTAGTAACCTACTTAAATACAATAACAAAGGACAACACTCATCACAAAAATACCCCTGTGCTGAGACACCCCGCCCCACCAAAATAACTAACAGGGAGATACCTCCCTAAAAGATCACCAGACGAACGAAATGCCTCAACACAGGCGCACGCACATCTTCAGCTATAGTTTTTATAATACGTTTATGTATACGTTTTTATAATAAACTTCCTAGCCACATTCAAGAACTAAGCCTTAATAAATTCAAATCTTTTATAAAACGGAAACTATGCCAGAAAGCTTATTATACTGTAAAGGACTATATTGAGGACAAAAAGGCTTGGGATTGAGCTGCTCCAATAGGTTTAGACAGTGAATGTAATTTTTATATTTTTTTATTTTGCTATTTTACACTTTATTTTTCTTAATATCTATGTACTTAAAAATGACATGTACATTTACTGTATCAAATATTATATATTTTAATTATTTTGAATGTGAGGACTAATGTGGGTCATTGTTTCCGTTTTAATCATGGTTTGGCAGTTTGAGTAGTTTATGCGGCCTACCCGAATGTTATAAAATACTGGTATTCAGCTGCATCCGGTTAGACTGGAAGCCGACCCCAACATAGTTGGGTATAGGCTAGGCAGATGATGATGATGAGAACGATGCAGAACGTTAAAAGCGTCCATAATGAAAAAACGAGAATAAAAGCAATCCAAATATTAAATTAAGATAAGTCATGGCAGCAAAGAGATGACCACTCCCCACTGACGGCACCCGTTCACGAACATGACGCATGTATTAGCATCATTCAGCTCAACCATTTTGAAGGGAGCTAAATGATCCAACACAATGCGCCACCATCAGCGAGACATTTGAGTGAGCATGACATACTCTCAGCCGCCAGGGCAGATTCAAGTCAATGAAAGACGTACCCAGTAAATGGTAGCTTTATAATAATGTACACAGTACCTACTCATACATGTGCTATGCAATTGCATACTACTTAGGTACTACTACTTACTTATTTACTTGTATAATTATACAAGTAGATCATTTTTTATTTTATCAAGTACCTGGTACTTGTTAACAGGTCTACGCTGTCCTGCCATACCTACTAATTTGAAAACATTGTAAAAAGCCAATTAATTTTAAAAGAGTAACCGTGGAGTTTCTTGCCGGCTCTTCGCCATAGGAATATAGGAAACGACCAATTGGAACCGTGCACCTATAATAGCTTCTGACGTTTCATAACTGCCCATGTAGGTTTATGTGAAATAAAATATTTTGATTTTTACACCACGTGTACGGGCGATAATTTGTACTAATAGTTTATTTACACGGGCCAAATGTAGCCACAACATAACCACATCGCAACTACTAGCGAGAACGCAACTGCAAGAAATTGCAGCGACACTATTCACTCGTAACTACCGCTTGCCCACATTTTGTCGCTACGATATGGTGTGGTGTTATTCGTCTGAACGAGCCCTTAGTTCGATGTGCAGAATGCGTAAATTTCGTCTAGGTCATGGTTTTAAAACCATGATGTTTACCATAAATATAATAGCCAGTGGCTTCACACGACCTCCGATTTTCACACCTCACCAGCTAGCCCGCGAAATCACAGGCCGTGGGAAGTCAGCTTTAGGCCCGGTATCCACCAAACGGAGAGGAGAGGAGACGAGAGGAGATGTGGTTTGAATAACCAATCAGATTTCGTTATTTCCACATCTCTCCGCTTAGCTTCGGTGAGAATGGATCAAGCGGAGTGGAGAGGAGATGTCTCACTTTTCTACAGAATTTAGTGCCGCGAGCGAGCAAGGGCCAGAACGGCAGAGCGGAGGTGTATGTAGTCGGACGGCCGGGCGGGCGGCGGCTACCGCGCTCGCGCACCCCGTCCCCCGCGCCTCGCACACCCGAAAGATTCATTCCCATCACACATCTCCGTTACACACAGCTCACATCTCCTCTCCGCTTTGGTGGAAATAACCTGCCAGCTTCGCAGCACATCTCCTCTCCGCTTTGGTGGATACCGGGCCTTACAATGGTGACTTGTGCCGCAGCTGCCGGTGGAGTGCGCGGAAGCAGGCGGGCAGGCGGCGGGGCAGGAGGCGCTGGCGTGCGACCACGACACGCGGCCAGGCGTGCGCAACGAGCGCGGCGGCCTGCACGTGCGCCGCGCCGGCTGGCTGCGTGGTTATGCCACCGTGCAGCTCACTGTGTACTGCGTGTTCTACCCACCGCCGCCGCCGCTGACCACCATGCTGAACATGTTGCCTGCACAATCAAACATGTTGCCGGCTCGGCCGAACGCATTGCCTGCACTGCCAAACAGATCCCAGAATGTGACTGAGCCGGCGCTACCGTCGGCAGCCCCCACACCACAGCAGTCGAAAAACACAGTATCGTCGATAATAACCACGACTTCTCCCGAACTGTCCTCATCCGATGAGGAGGAGTATGAGAAGGAATCGGAGGCGGATTCGGAGGTGAAACCAGAGGACAACCGTCGACTACTGCAGTGGAAACCGACACAGTTGTTGCAGTTACCGCGGGATACCTGTCATCGGTTCATGAAGTTCCTGCGCGCTGGTGAATAAATACCTACGTGTAAAACTATCTTTCATGTCAATTTTTTACCGGAAAAAAATATGTTATAAAAAAATATTTATAATTTTTAGCTATATTGCACATAGAACCTCATACAAACTGATCACCATATAATCAGCCGCATGCTACAGTCGTTCCATATTTATTTTATCTCTGACAACAATCCAACCTTATAAATTTTGTAAAACTCAGTGATTTCGACAATGATGCGAAATCAGAGGTAAAATAACTGTGAAAGGACAACAAGTATAAATTATTATCGTCGTGTTTCTTACAACGCGTTACAGAATGATTATTCTGTCAGTAAGTCCTGAAAGTACTTAGTTTGTTTTAATCGACTAGCTAGATACCTACTGAATAAAAAATACATAAAATATAATGATGAGTTCGACCAAATTTCGTTTTCGGTTTCGGTTTTCAACTTTGACCGAAAGATAATCTTCGGCCGAAAGTTCGACTTCGAGTTTCGTTTTCTACTGAAAAAAACTAGTAACGGAAAAGCAACACCTACTTTAATTTCACTTCTTCAGAGAAAATATACATTTATAACAACTAATCGCACAAACACTGAGAAAATGCAGAATTATTAATTTAACAAAGATTTATCGTAGTAGCTTCTGCCCGCGACTTCCTCCGCGTGATGTTCATCGTAGTAGCTTCTGCCCGCGACTTCCTCCGCGTGATGTTCATCGTAGTATCTTCTGCCCGCGACTTCCTCCGCGTGATGTTTATCGTAGTAGCTTCTGCCCGCGACTTCCTCCGCGTGATGTTCATCGTAGTATCTTCTGCCCGCGACTTCCTCCGCGTGATGTTTATCGTAGTAGCTTCTGCCCGCGACTTCCTCCGCGTGATGTTTATCGTAGTTGCTTCTGCCCGCGACTTCCTCCGCGTGATGTTCATCGTAGTATCTTCTGCCCGCGACTTCCTCCGCGTGATGTTTATCGTAGTATCTTCTGCCCGCGACTTCCTCCGCGTGATGTTTATCGTAGTAGCTTCTGCCCGCGACTTCCTCCGCGTGATGTTCATCGTAGTATCTTCTGCCCGCGACTTCCTCCGCGTGATGTTTATCGTAGTAGCTTCTGCCCGCGACTTCCTCCGCGTAATGTTCATCGTAGTAGCTTCTGCCCGCGACTTCCTCCGCGTGATGTTTATCGTAGTAGCTTCTGCCCGCGACTTCCTCCGCGTGATGTTTATCGTAGTAGCTTCTGCCCGCGACTTCCTCCGCGTGATGTTTATCGTAGTAGCTTCTGCCCGCGACTTCCTCCGCGTGATGTTTATCGTAGTAGCTTCTGCCCGCGACTTCCTCCGCGTGATGTTCATCGTAGTATCTTCTGCCCGCGACTTCCTCCGCGTGATGTTTATCGTAGTAGCTTCTGCCCGCGACTTCCTCCGCGTGATGTTTATCGTAGTAGCTTCTGCCCGCGACTTCCTCCGCGTGATATTTATCGTAGTAGCTTCTGCCTGCGACTTCGTCCGCGTGATATTTCTTGTTCTCCCGATCCACCGCGTCGCATCGCATCGCAAGCCTACGCTATTACTTATCTTCTTCCTGACTTTCTTCTTTTTGCTCGGTTTTTAAGGATCATAGCGTGATGTAAATTAGCCTTCGTCAAGGATTTTGGGCTAATAAATGCAAAAAGGTTTTTTAACCCGACTGGTAGTTCTAGAGATTAGCGCGTTCAAACAAACAAACGAACTCTTTAATTAATCTATATTTTATATATATACACCGTGTTCCGGACGATATACATAAACTTCGACCTGATGTTCAGACCATGGAAATAAGCATTTTTCATTATGGACACATTAATGAATTCTTATTTTTTAGTTTTTGGTAATTTTCATACAAACTAAATACCTTGACGTAAATCACCCGATATGCATGCCTCTTTATTCGAATTGACAACAACGTAATTTTCATTCATAAGATTTGGCGGGCTGAAACTTGTCAAAATTAAGTTAAGATCCCTTCTCACTGCATAGCTCAATTAAATTTCAATAAATGAAATTACAAATATCTTTGTAACGAAGCCTTTTTAAGTACTACTTCATTTTTAGATTTAATTTTTAAAAGCTATAAAAGCGTTTGACAAAGTTTATGGATAACGTGAAGAACACGGTGTATATTAATAAAAACAAAAGGCCTGACTGACTGACTGATTGACTGACTCATCAACGCCCAGCCCAAACCCTTGGTAATTTTCAGTTCCGTTGTGTATTCCGTTACTATTTTAGGATTTGTTATCCTCCAGCAAACATATATCAATCCGTGCGTCGCACCTCGGATACTATAATAAGCAGTGTGAGAAAACATTGTATACCTGGATTAACACATAGGGTACTTTTAATCCCGGTAGTACGTTCCCGTGGGATATTTTCCGACATACACGCGGGCGAAGCCGCGGGCAAAAGCTAGTATACTTCGATAGTCTTTGAAAAAGTATAAAGTTTCGTGTGATTTCAGTATAAACGGTTAAATACAATGATTAACAGATCGAAACTGCATTTCTTTTACTTTTACCAAAGAAAAACCTATCGGCAAACAAAAGTTTTTTTTTGTTGTTTTCGTTTTCGATAAAAAAAACGTCCGGTTTTGGTCGGACTAACAACGAATTCGTTGGGACTTGTGGCGCGGTGATCGACAGGCATCAGAGGGGCGATTCTCGTAATTTGAAGAATGCACGTTCACAGTCAGATCTCAGTGTCAATCTGTCAAAAATACCACTAATTTCCCTACATTTTTGACAAGTTTTTGACATTGATTGTCGCTGAGATGAGATTGCGATTTATTTTATTACGATTTCAATTTTTTTATTACAGGAATTGGCCTTCAGGTAGGTATGCCATGCGAACAAGTTCGCATCAAACAAACGAGGCTTTACTTAATTGACCACATTTATTTATGTATATGCACATAGATAAATGTGCTCAGTAAATAACTCGTTTCAAACATCAATTAAGTATATCACATTTCCGCCAACTGCCTTGTGAAAATAAGTAAGTGAATGTTATAATTCGCTCCACGTATTAGTTACAGTGATTACTAATTGTTTGCATAGAAAACAATTTTCAGAACACGTATAGAGTTAACAATAAGTCGGCGAGGTAGGGAAGCGCTTTACCGTTAGATAGCCGTAGTACCGCGAGCAACACGGTGCGCCGCCCGTTCCCTCAGCCGCGTGCGCACGATGCCCCACCGCCGGACGCTCGCGGCACTCCTGCTCGTCGCGAGCGCCGCCGCGCTGCGTTCGGTTCACTACAGTCTTCGGGAACGACCGCCAAGCAATTGTGGGTTCGCCCATTACGGTTAGTTTTCATCGTGCTAAATTTCAGCGCACATACCTATATCAGTTCAGCACCGGATCGGTAACACCTCTACACGATACGATCAGCATTCTTTTTGTGAAATGCCATACAGTAACGCCCACTAATCAGCATGGTATAATTAAAATCGTCCCGCCTTGGAGATAAGCTAATAAACGGCATGCGGTTAGTGGTCGGCTCGCACCCTGCTTACGTAGGGTCATGGTCGCCGCATTTATAAGCACGGCAGCCACGCCGACAGAACAGAGGTGCTCCGGCTACTGTCCTACGTTGCGTTGATGCCTGATTGACGTCGAGCCTTTGAGGCGAGTTTTATATAGATACATATGTGCGATCACCGGTAACCATGAGTCACATAAATATTTAGATCTGAATGATATTGTACCGCTACGACAGTGCGAACTTAGGTTAGATTAATTTGGAGAAGGAAATGAAGATGTCAAACGTCAAGTTCCTGGATCATGACAATTTGCAACGACCCCTGCCTATATCCTATTTTGTTGTTGACAAATTCCACATATGAAAAGTTGCGTGTGAGTCAGTGTCATCAGCTGCCGTAGCGTGTCGTAGGTACATGTTTTCTTGTGTGAGCAGGCAGCGCCGCGGGGTCGGCGCAGCGCCTCGTCGAGACGCACCTGGCGCCCGGGGTCGCCGATTGGAACATCGTCGTACCTGTGAGTAACATACAAACATTCTTTATTTTAGAAGATAAAGCAAGCTATGGCATAGTCAGTTGTAAGCACCCTTTGCCTAGAAAATCATCATCATCATCTGCCTAGCCTTTTCCCAACTATGTTGGGGTCGGCTTCCAGTCTAACCGGATGCAGAAGAATACCAGTACCATTGCCTAGAAAATATGAACTGTAATTAGTTGTCATCGTTGTGCAGATGCCGCCGCCGTGCGCGGAGGCACAGGTGACGGGCGCGGACATGCGCGTGTGCGACGCGGACGCACCGCCGGACGTGGCCATGAGCGACGCGCGGTCAGCGCACGTGCATCGCGCTGGACAGCTCACCGGGTTCGCCACCGTCAACGTCACCGTCTACTGCATCCTGTCCCCGCCGCCTCCGCCTCGTCCGCCGCCTCCCACTACCACCAGCATCGCCCCGCCGCTGTCGCACCTCACAGACTCGAGGGCCACATACGAGATGTTATCGAATGAACTGAGCTCAAAAGAAGTGACTTCAAACGAAGAGACGGCGTACGAATCGGAATCAATTGACTTGAAGTCGACCGAGCTGACAACAACGGTGAAGCCAACATCGAGCACAACGTTGCCAACGCCTCAAGAGGAGACGACAGCGCAGGTTGAACTGACACCACCAACTGAAATGGTTACAGCCTCACCAAGTACCACGACCCGTCCAAAAGGAAAAACAACTCACTCACTGAAAGTAACGATTAATATTACACCAACCAACCAAGTATCCACTGAGGAAGATGTATCGCAGTCTTATAGCGTAGAGCTGCCTTCGTTATCGAACAAAGAAAAGCCAGAAGAAGTAATGTCATCGCAGAGTCCCAGGTTTTCATCAGTACCATACATAGTGACGCCGCCACGAATTTCTGCAATGCCTGCGTGGGAACACGTCAAGCAACAACGTGGGCCAGGGTCACCAGCGCAGCTCACTGCTGCGCCGCACTGGCCGCCCGGACCATACCCGAATCCTGGTTCGCAGCGGCCGCCTGAAGCGCAACGGCCGCCGACGCGCCCGCGATTGCGGCCACCGCACTACCCGCCCGGCCCGCAGTTCTCCGCGATGCCATCTCCGTACGACCTGATGTCGCCGTACTCGCTCGCTCCGGTCTACAGACCGCTCAGCTTGCTGAGTCCACGGCTGACGTTCCTGCAGCGTCGCCAGCCGCTGCTGTTTTTCCGGCACTTTTAACTCCGCATGCTAAATGTTTCGTAAGGTAACGTTCAAATTGCGATCTTGTGTTGACTGTCTTCCTCCATCAGATAGCGAGCTGGGCTGCATCGGGATCACTAAAACGCTCGCTCCATGCAGCACAAGCAATCTAAGAATTGTACATAACAGCTGACGCAGCTGTATCGTCAGAAAATGGGTGCCCTGTCAGTTCAACAAAAATGAATTTACAAATTATTACTTGACAAGCAACGATTTGCAAAAACATGATTTGTCATTTCATCATTATACAACAACAAGTTTGCCAAATAATTCACTTTACAAAATACTTACCCGATAAACTTTTCTTTAATAACGTGTTGTTTGACAAACATTTCTTTTTGTATTCATTTTACCTTATAAAAATACGTTTGGGATATAAACGTTTTACATGTTGACTTATTATTACGCAATTTCCTAAAAATGAAACTCATTCTTTCATCGACTTGCGCTAATAGAAAAAAGAGACTATTTTTATTGGGCTAAACCCCCGGATTCGTTTGTTCCCACTAGTTCTACTGAACAGTTCTACGGTTCTTCTACCGTAGAACTGTTCAGTAGAACTAGTGGGAACAAACCGATTTGACCCAAATGGAAAATACCGTCATGATCACTTTGTGACTGGTTTAGAAAATATTTACTAATAATAGTTACTGTAAGCTTAGATATTTTAAACTACGCAACGGATTTTAATGCAGTCGCTAGTGTGTTATAAGGTGCCCTGTCAGTTTACCAAAAATTAATTTACAAATTTTTACTTGATAAGCAACGATTGGCAAACACATGATTTGTTATTTCATCATTACACAACAACAAGTTTGCCAAATAATTCACTTTACAAAATAATTACCCGATAAACTTTTCTTTACTAACGTGTTATTTGACAAACAATTCATAATTCTTATAAAAAAACGTTTGGGATAAAAACGTTTTACATATTGACTTATTATTACGCAATTTCCTAAAAATGAAACTCATTCTTTCATCGACTTGCACTAATAGAAAAAAGAGGCTATTTTTAGTGGGCTACCCGGAACCGAACTAGTTAGATTAGGTTAATTATTAAAAACAAAATTGTTAGGTTAGGTTAGGTTAAAACTGTGACCCCCTACGCACGAGCCGAGCGAGCGAAGCGAGCGGTGCCGCGGTAGCGGCCGGCGAGTGCCAGAAACGACTAGATTATATAGAAAAAAATATTTGCCTGTAAATTATTTGACCCGAATGGAAAATACCGTCATGATCACTGTGTCTGATTTAGAAAATCTTTACATAGTATAAAACAAAGTAGCTCCCGCTGTCTGTAAGCTTAGATCTTTTAAACTACGCAACGGATTTTATTGCAGTCGCTAGTGCATTATAAAATGATAGTTTGTATAAACGTGATTTTTTCAAAATAATCTAAATATTAAATGAAAAATGTATAAATTATTAAATATCAGTATATCAGTGGATACTGAGGAAGATGTATCGCAGTCTTATAGCGTAGAGCTGCCTTCGTTATCGAACAAAGAAAAGCCAGAAGAAGTAATGTCATCGCAGAGTCCCAGGTTTTCATCAGTACCATACATAGTGACGCCGCCACGAATTTCTGCAATGCCTGCGTGGGAACACGTCAAGCAACAACGTGGGCCAGGGTCACCAGCGCAGCTCACTGCTGCGCCGCACTGGCCGCCCGGACCATACCCGAATCCTGGTTCGCAGCGGCCGCCTGAAGCGCAACGGCCGCCGACGCGCCCGCGATTGCGGCCACCGCACTACCCGCCCGGCCCGCAGTTCTCCGCGATGCCATCTCCGTACGACCTGATGTCGCCGTACTCGCTCGCTCCGGTCTACAGACCGCTCAGCTTGCTGAGTCCACGGCTGACGTTCCTGCAGCGTCGCCAGCCGCTGCTGTTTTTCCGGCACTTTTAACTCCGCATGCTAAATGTTTCGTAAGGTAACGTTCAAATTGCGATCTTGTGTTGACTGTCTTCCTCCATCAGATAGCGAGCTGGGCTGCATCGGGATCACTAAAACGCTCGCTCCATGCAGCACAAGCAATCTAAGAATTGTACATAACAGCTGACGCAGCTGTATCGTCAGAAAATGGGTGCCCTGTCAGTTCAACAAAAATGAATTTACAAATTATTACTTGACAAGCAACGATTTGCAAAAACATGATTTGTCATTTCATCATTATACAACAACAAGTTTGCCAAATAATTCACTTTACAAAATACTTACCCGATAAACTTTTCTTTAATAACGTGTTGTTTGACAAACATTTCTTTTTGTATTCATTTTACCTTATAAAAATACGTTTGGGATATAAACGTTTTACATGTTGACTTATTATTACGCAATTTCCTAAAAATGAAACTCATTCTTTCATCGACTTGCGCTAATAGAAAAAAGAGACTATTTTTATTGGGCTAAACCCCCGGATTCGTTTGTTCCCACTAGTTCTACTGAACAGTTCTACGGTTCTTCTACCGTAGAACTAGTGGGAACAAACCGATTTGACCCAAATGGAAAATACCGTCATGATCACTTTGTGACTGGTTTAGAAAATATTTACTAATAATAGTTACTGTAAGCTTAGATATTTTAAACTACGCAACGGATTTTAATGCAGTCGCTAGTGTGTTATAAGGTGCCCTGTCAGTTTACCAAAAATTAATTTACAAATTTTTACTTGATAAGCAACGATTGGCAAACACATGATTTGTTATTTCATCATTACACAACAACAAGTTTGCCAAATAATTCACTTTACAAAATAATTACCCGATAAACTTTTCTTTACTAACGTGTTATTTGACAAACAATTCATAATTCTTATAAAAAAACGTTTGGGAGAAAAACGTTTTACATATTGACTTATTATTACGCAATTTCCTAAAAATGAAACTCATTCTTTCATCGACTTGCACTAATAGAAAAAAGAGGCTATTTTTAGTGGGCTACCCGGAACCGAACTAGTTAGATTAGGTTAATTATTAAAAACAAAATTGTTAGGTTAGGTTAGGTTAAAACTGTGACCCCCTACGCACGAGCCGAGCGAGCGAAGCGAGCGGTGCCGCGGTAGCGGCCGGCGAGTGCCAGAAACGACTAGATTATATAGAAAAAAATATTTGCCTGTAAATTATTTGACCCGAATGGAAAATACCGTCATGATCACTGTGTCTGATTTAGAAAATCTTTACATAGTATAAAACAAAGTAGCTCCCGCTGTCTGTAAGCTTAGATCTTTTAAACTACGCAACGGATTTTATTGCAGTCGCTAGTGCATTATAAAATGATAGTTTGTATAAACGTGATTTTTTCAAAAGAAATGTATAAATGATTAAATATCATCCGAAACATTTGTAAAGAGAAGCATTTGCCAAATAAATGTTTGTAAAGCGAGTGTTTATAAAATAAAATATTTGCGGAATGAGTTGTTTGTGAAATAAATAGAATACGAAACGTTGGTTGTAAACTAAAAATTTGTCAATGGAGTTTTGGTAAAACATTAGTGAACCGTGTTATAAAATCATATTTTGTATAAACGTGATTTTTCCAAAAGAATAAAAACAAATAAATGTTTGTAAAGCGAGAAATAAAACATTTGTGGAATGAGTTGTTTGTGAAATAAATAGTATACGAAACGGTGGATCAAACGTTATTTATGCTTTGCGTTGTTTTACCAATTAACATGGGTTCACTAATGTTTCACCAAAACTCCAAATGATTAGTTTACAACCAACGTTTCGTATACTATTTATTCCACAAACAACTCATTCCCAACTATTATATATATACTATATACTATTCAACTATACTATTCATTCAACTCATGTTGTGGATTGTCTATGTTTATAATGACATTAAAACAGTTGTCATCCAGACTTATATTTCATTACACTACATGGTGACAGCGGTGAAAATTTATTCGATTTAAATGGTTTAAGTCGGTTATAAAGGCACGTTGTGGACTGTAAAATCGTCAGGGACGGTTCAAGAGCGCTATGGAACACGCGCGACCACCAACAGAATTGTGTTTGGAGGGCAGCTCCGTCAGCCGGGCTGACGCATGGCGGCGATGGAGGTCGCAATTTATGTTATTTTTAAAAGCATCGGGGGTGCAAAAAGAAGAAACTGGTATTCAAGCCAGCTTAATGATAAATTTAATCGGACCTGAAGGATTTGAAGTCTTTGAGACATTTTCTTTTGACAAGGAGAGCGATAAGGATGATGTGAACCTATTGCTTACGAAATTTGATGAATATTTCGGAGTCAAACAGAATATAACTTTAGCAAGGTACAATTTTTTTACAAGGGGTCAGGAAGTCGGAGAATCGATTGATCAGTATGTTACGACATTACGATTATTGAGTAAAAATTGTAATTTCAAAACTTTGGAAGAGGAATTGATTCGCGACCGTATTGTATGTGGGATCCAGAGTACTGGAGCGAGAGATCGACTATTGAGAGCAGAGGACCTGACTTTGGAAAAAGCCATTAGAATCGTCCAGGTCGATCAAATTTCAATTGATAATCGACGTTTATTGGAGACGCGTGGTGCTTCAGGATTGGTACAGGTTGATGCAGTTGGAGTGCGCGGTGTAAGCGGCCGCGGTGGGCGCGGCGGCTGGCGCGGCAGCGGACGTCGACAAGGGCACGGTGTGGCCAATGTTGCTGCTGGTTCCAACACAGCGCGAAGATTTGTTCATTCTAGCGAGACTGGAAATTGTTTCAGGTGCGGAGGCCAATGCAATGAACCCAGTCTATGTCCAGCTATTTCAGTGCAGTGTTATCTGTGCGATAATTGTGGACATTTTGCTAGAATGTGCAAATTAAAGAAAGGAGCTAAAAAAATGTATGATATAGGTTTAACTGAAGCACAAGGCAATGAAGAAGATGATTGTGAGTCATTTTTTATATCAGTTTTGTACAATGTCTCAGAGATTAACTCTTCGTCCGAGGGTTGGTATGAAACACTCCAAGGGGAGTGCGGTTCTGAAAAATTTAAGTTAGATACGGGAGCAGACATTAATGTTTTATCGTATAAGCGATTTTTATTGTTAGGCTATAACAGTAAGCTAATTGATGGCAAACAAGGTGTTAGATTGCAATCTTATAGTGGTGATATTATTCCTATAAAAGGCATTTGCAAATTAAAATGGTGGTATAAGGGTGTCTTGTATGAATTAAAATTCGCAATTGCAGTTAGTGATTGTCAAAGTGTGCTGGGGTTGCATGCTTGTCTAGCTTTAGGATTAGTTAAAAGAATTCACAATATAAATCTTACAGATTATCGAGATTTGTTTAATGGGTTAGGCTGTTTGCCAGGTGAATATCACATTGTTGTAGACAAAACTGTGATGCCAGTGATTTGTGCAAATCGTAAGGTACCATTAGGAGTTCGCGATAAGTTACAAGATGAGTTAAATAGAATGATAGAGTTAGGTGTTATTAGGAAAGTAAGTCATCCAACTCCATGGGTGAATTCATTAGTGATTGTTGCTAAGAAAAATGGGCAGTTGCGTATATGTTTAGACCCGAGGCCGCTTAATAAGGCAATACAGCGTGCACATTTTCAATTGCCAACAATAAATGAATTGGCTACTAAGTTTCACGGTGCTAAGTATTTTTCAGTTTTAGATGCATTTTCAGGGTTTTGGTCGGTAAAACTGGATAATTCAAGTGCAGACTTATGTACGTTCAGTACACCGTTTGGGCGATATCAATATTTGCGATTGCCATTTGGTCTTAATTGTGCACCTGAAGTGTTTCATGCGAAAATCAAGCAATTACTTGAAGGTCTAGACGGGGTAGATTCGTTTATCGACGATATCATTTGCTGGGGAAGGACTAAAGACGAACACGATCTGCGTTTGAAAGAGTTGTTAAACAGAGCACGAGAAATTAATTTGAAATTCAACAAAGATAAATGTCGTATATGTGTTGAGGAAGTAACTTATTTGGGTCATATTTTTAACAAAGATGGAATGAAAGTGGATTCTGAGAAAGTACGAGCAATATATAATATGCCGGAACCGACTGATCGGAAAAGTTTAGAAAGGTTTTTAGGGGCTGTAAATTATCTTTCTAAATTTATACCTAATTACTCAGACCATACTTTTCAATTAACTAGATTATTAAAAAAAGATATGACCTGGTGTTGGGAAGTTGGTCATAAGGACGCATTTAATAAATTAAAAGAATTGTTATGTGATGCACCAGTATTATCTTTGTACGATGTTAGTAGTCCGGTGGTGTTATCAGTGGACGCAAGCAGTGTGGCACTGGGCGCTGTACTCATGCAGGAGGGGCGTCCAGTAGAGTACGCGTCACGCACGCTCACTGACACACAACAAAGATACGCACAAATAGAAAAGGAAATGTTGGCAATAGTATTCGCTTGTGAAAAGTTTCATCAGTATATTTATGGAAAAAATAGTGTGGTCGTCGAATCGGATCATAAACCACTGGAGAGCATTTTTAGAAAATCTTTAGACTCGGTCCCAGCTCGCTTGCAGCGAATGATGTTAAAGGTTCAAGCTTATGAGTTGGTGGTCACTTATAAGCCTGGGAAATATATGTACATACCTGATACATTGTCGCGGGCACCTCTTCCGGATTTGTATGACGATAAAATTAGCAGAGCTATACTATGCCAAATTAAAATGGTAGTCAATAATATACCCATGTCGCAGAATAAGTTTAGCCTCGTCAAGCGGGAAACTAGTAAGGATGAGTGCTTAAAAATTTTGCTAAAATATATTAATCAAGGATGGCCAGATAAGTTTAACATACACAATGATTTAAGATACTATTGGTCGATAAGAGATGAACTGTACTGTGTAGATGGTGTCGTATTCAAAGACAAACAGGTTTTGATACCACATTCTATGCAAAAGGACATGTTAAAGCTTATTCACGAAGGGCATTTAGGGATTGATCGTTGTAAGAGACGTGCTCGTGAAGTGATATTTTGGCCTGGTATAACAAGAGATATTGATGATTATGTGAGAAGATGTAAAATATGTCAGGAAACAGCAAACAAACCGTGTAGGGAACCTATGATTCCGGTAGATATACCAGAATTGCCATGGAATAAAATTGGAACAGATATATTTGAGTATGGAAAGCAAAGTTATTTAATATTAATTGATTATTATTCTGGTTTTATTGAGGTCGCATATTTGAGAGACACTACGTCAAAATCAGTAATATGTACTATGAAAGAAAATTTTGCACGGTATGGTATACCGGATACGGTTATCAGTGACAATGGTCCACAATATTCATGTCGTAATTTTAGGAATTTTTCTTTAGAATGGGGTTTTGAACACGTCACTTCATCTCCGTATTATGCTCAATCTAATGGCAAGAGTGAAAGAGCAGTTCAAACCATTAAAAATATATTGAAAAAATCAGTAGATAGTAAATCTGATTTTTATTTAAATTTGCTAAGTTACAGGAATACACCGCGGGAAAATTTGAATTCTCCTGCACAGTTAATGATGGGCCGGCGTTTAAATTGTAGACTACCAGTCCATCAAGATTTATTAAAACAAAGTAATTGTGACAACTTACAACATAAAAAAATGTTGGAAAAACAAATAAAAACTAAAAGTTTCTATGATCAGCATTGTAAACTGCTACCTGAATTGAATGTGGGCGACGAAGTTATAATGTTAGGAAATACAAATAAAAGAAGTCGTGGCAAAATATTGGGGAAAGCATCGACTCCACGTTCTTATATTGTTAAAAACAAAAAAGGTATATATCGCCGTAATCGTCGACATTTGATAAGGTCTGTAAAGGATCCTGCAGACATTACTTTGTCTGATAGAGAAGATGAGTATTTTTCGGGGGATGATAGGGATGATGATTATGTGCCAAGCACCAAAATAAATGTGTCGTCATCTTACTCGCCACCTCATACTCGTAGTAAGACATAATAACTATTTGTATACCTATGAGTTTTTATAATGTACCTATAACTAAGTTTGATTGATTGATTTATTTTAAGTTTGTTTATTATTTTTAGTTTATCTTATAAGTGGATTAATGGATTTTAAGTTTGTTCTTTATTATTGTTTTATCTTATTTAAGGGGAAGGTGTTGTGGATTGTCTATGTTTATAATGACATTAAAACAGTTGTCATCCAGACTTATATTTCATTACACTACACCCAAATTTTTTATTTTATAAACACTCGCTTTACAAACATTTATTTGGCAAATGCTTATCTTTACAAATGTTTCGGGTGATATTTAATAATTTATACATTTTTCATTTAATATTTAGATTATTTTGGAAAAATCACGTTTATACAAAATATCATTTTATAATACACTAGCTGACCCGTGCCCACTTCGTTGGGCGGTAAACATTTTAACTTGTGATGAAATTATGAGTGTGGTTCGGTCCTGCGATGTTCTCACAGTTTGGCTAGCGAGCCGCTGCGAGCGCTCAGCGCTAGACTCCGTATCCCTTGTTGCAGAGACATACTGCCTTAAATCACTGAGACGACGCTGCGCACGTTCAGCGCTAGATTCCCGACCACGCGCCTGCGATGTTCTCACAGTTTGCCTAACGAGCCGCTGCGAGTGCTCAGCGCTAGACTCCCTATCCCTTGTTGCAGAGACATGCTGCCTTAAATCACTGAGACGCTAGATTCCCCAGCGCGTGCTTGCGAAATATTTTCTCTATTCCTCGAGAGGCGCTGATGATTTTCAAGAGCAGACTCTTCCGTACGGCGTACTCGAGCTGCTCTTGTCTGGGATGTCTGACGGGAAAGTTGTGATTTCCTTTTAGGCATGATAAACAATCGTTGAAACTGTCCGATATCTCAAAAACAGAAATACCACAGCTTCGAACTCGAAGAATGAGAACGAAGTAGTATTTGTGTTTTAAGGAACCGAGCAACCAAAACAATTTTAAAGACCAACAACATCCAACCAACTACTTAGTGCGTACAACTCACCTACCTAACGACGAAAGTTAAATAGTAACTGGAGAGGGTCATTATGCACAACGCCACCTATGGGTAAATGGATAAAACGTCCGTACAAAGCATGTTCTAATGCGGTTCGTGAATGGACGGCGGCATTTTCCGATTTAGTAATTTTATATTATCTTCGAAACTATTTAACCAATTGACATGGGCAAATCGTATCTCTACGATGTTCTTGTGATCATAATAATATTTTTTTCAGGTTTAATATTTTGTTGTTTAAAAAATCGTCCAAAGGTAAGTACGTCGAAAAATACTTTTTTTAACACATAAAAGCTACTATATCTGCTAAAATATAAAAGATAGAAATATGGTGTCGCGGACTTTTTTGTAGAACTATTCAAAGCGGACCTGGTTGCCATACATTGTTTTCAATTATATACAACTGTTAAGGCAGCGTATGCAAATAACTCTGTTGTAAGAGCTGTATTTTCCGCCTGGCTAGACAAAAATTGAGATAGTTCGGCTAATATGCATGATATATCTTTATAATTTATAGCCTATAGCACTCACGAATAATGTAGCTTTCTACCAGTGAAACAATTTTTAAAATTGGTTCATTACTTCCGGAGATTACCCCCTACATACAAACTTACAAACAAATGTTACTTCTTTATAATATTAGTATAGACTAGCGACTGCATTAGCAAAACTGTATTAAAATCCGTTGCGTAGTTTAAAAGATCTAAGCTTACAGACAGCGGGAGCTACTTTGTTTTATACTATGTAAAGATTTTCTAAACCAGTCACAAAGTGATCGTGACGGTATTTTCCATTTGGGTCAAATAGTTTACAGGCAAGTATTTTTTTCTATATGTATAATCTAGCCGTTTCTGGCACTCGCCGGCCGCTGCCACGGCACCGCTCGCTTCGCTCGCTCGGCTCGTGCGTAGGGGTCACAGTTTTAACTTAACCTAACCTAACAATAAAAAAAAAAAATATCCTAATCTAACTAGTTCGGTTCCGGGTAGCCCACTAATAATAGTCTCTTTTTTCTATTAGCGCAAGTCGATGAAATAATGAGTTTAATTTTTAGGAAATTAGGTAATAATAAGTCAATATGTAAAACGTTTTTTTATGAGATAAAATGAAATAAAAATGAATTGTTTGTCAAATAACACGTTATTAAACAAAAGTTTATCGGGTAATTATTTTGTAAAGTGAATTATTTGGCAAACTTGTTGTCTATGAGCACTCGGACCCCACGGCCCGAGGGTTTCAACCCCAAACGGCTCGAAAATATAATTTCCGATAAGGTTATTATATTTTCGCCGCTTGAGGTTTTCAGCAGCCGCAGCAGCAGCGCCAGCACAGCATGCCGAGCCAGGAAGATGGGATGGCGCAAGAGTATCGACACACGTTGCGTCCCACACTAAAGGCCTACCCACCTTCCATGGAAATAAAAACATACCGTCCGGTCTCTTGCCATCGTCGCGTGCCAAGCCATTGGGTTCTAATACAGCTGGAACGCCGACGGTAACAAGAGCTCGTCGGATGATGTCATTGATGTTCGCGTGGCGCGCTAAGCGACCCGCACTGCGGCTGCAAGACAGGCCATGATGTCCGAGGCTGTTGACATCTTCGCCACAGTGACAGCGATTAGGAGAACAGCAAGGAGTTCCTAGTCGTAGGGAAGCAGCGAGGCGAAAAGTAGTGTCGTCGAACAAAGTGCCTATGTTCGACGAAGGTAGTGCATGAAGCCAAAGACCCGACTCCTACCTACCCACAGCCAGCAGGCGCGCACGTTCCGCAGTAGTAGCAGACGAGTCAAGTAAATTATTCTGTACTACTCTGCAGAGCGGCTCATCCCACCGTCTCTGGGAAAATGGATTGTTGGGTGGATCTGTATTCGGGCAAGCGAGTCTCCAAGCATCCATAGCCTCGGTGAAACACGGCACATCAGAATTAATCAGTGTGGGGGCTAGGATTTTCCTGATTAATTTATCAGTGCCGTGGACCGAGGATATGAAAGCCGGTAAACTAATACTAGAAATTTTGCGGACGCCGAGGCCCCCCATACGAATAGGAAGAGTAGCTTGTGTCCAAGCTCGGTCGTCCATAGCCACATTTAAAATAGAAGTTAATGTATGCCTGATAATTTGGTCCATTTTGTCCAAAAGGTGAGTGTGCTTCCATAGATGGGAAGCACGAAGGAAATATGTTAATTTAGGGCCGAAACAGCAGTAGCGGATTAAGGTTATGGCCGAATGCATATTAATTTGGAACAATCTTTCCGAAACATCATTGAAATTTTGGATTTTTTCCTCAATAAAAACGGGAAAGGAATTGTCAAAGATTGGAGACCCAAGGAGGCGAAGAGAGCTTTTTTCCATAATTTTGATTTCTGGAGCTATTGCGTTAAATTTGGGAAGTGTCAGGTGTCTGTCAGTACCGTCCGCTAAGTATAATTCACACTTCGAAAGATTGAGATCAAGGCCAATGGAATGAAGTTCATTTAAAAAAAATTTAAGATCATCTAATACAGTTTCTGAATTGCCTCCCAAGGTTCCATCATCGAGATACCAAACGTTAAATTTGGAATTTAGCTGTCGAATAATTGGGTGAATGGCTAAACTCAAAATCACTGGCCCGAGGGGGTCACCTTGTTGGCAGCCAACAGCAGATTCCAAAAGGTTATCCCGATACAGTAATTTAGTAGGGTTTCTGTAACATTGCCAAATGAAACTATAAATTTGGGGTATTTCTTTTCTAGTTTCTGCCAGCAAGGTGTCCCTAATAACAGAATTGAAGGCATTCTTTATGTCAACCTTCAGGATGACCTCTCCTTTTCCAGAATTTAGGTAAGTCGATAAGGCGTGTACGGCAGCCTCACAACCCCCTTTGGAGCCGTAACCTAGCTGCAGGGGCTGAAATTTTTCCGAAACAACCTCACCATAAAATTTACAACAAATTTTGGCTGCCATACGACGGTAAGTAAAATAAAATAATAAAATAAAATAGGGAACATATAACAACATATACTTATAATGGTAAGTCCGTAGAAGGACAGAATGCCATTGACTCGTTTGCTGAATATTTTAGCTCAGTGTTCCATGATACCCCTCCGTCATTAGATGTAAAGGCTGCGGAGGATGAGGCTAATCGTTTAGGCTGCCTGTCTGCAGTGGCTATTGAACAAGTTACAGCTACGGATCTTAGGCGTGCAGTGCGCCGACTAAAAGCGTTAACAGCTTGTGGTCCCGACAACATACCGGGTTTCTTAATAAAGGATTGCTTGTCGGCTTTAGAAGAGCCTTTACTATATATATATATAATCTTTCGCTTAGACAATGTTTATACCCTGGTAAGTGGAAAGTGTCCAGAGTGACTCCAATACCTAAATGTGGGTCGTCCACAGATATAACAAACTTTAGACCTATTGCTATATTGTGTGTATTTGGGAAGATATTCGAATCTATTCTTAATAACGTCATTTGTAAACAAATCAAACGACAATTGAGTGATTGCCAGCATGGGTTTCGTCCTGGGCGCTCCACAGTGACTAATCATATAGAATTTGTTGATTACATAAATAGTAGAGCTAAGTCTGGTTCTCAGGTGGACGGCGCATACTTTGATTTCAAGAAAGCCTTTGATCTTGTAGATAATGATGTGCTTTTAAATAAATTTGCATTACTAGGATTCTCAACTTCTCTCTTAACATTCATGGCCCACTACTTAAAAGATCGTAAACAGTTTGTTAAGGTAGAAGGATATAAGTCGGAAGAGTATTTTACTAGATCAGGGGTAAGTCAAGGTAGTACCATTGGTCCTACACAATTTATTATAGTGATCAATGATTTACCTACTGTCATCTCTAACGCAAAATGCCTTATATTTGCTGATGATTTAAAATTGTACCTCTCTGTAACCGATGCTAAGGATTGTGAAGCGCTACAACATGATATTGACGCTGTGGTCGAATGGAGTATAAAAAATAAATTGTCATTTAATAATTCTAAGTGTAAAACAATAACTTTTTCCCGATCGCGTAATCCGATTAGAAATGATTATAATCTTGCTGGCGCGTCAATGGACCGTGTTTTCTCGATTCAGGATTTGGGAGTAATAATGAATAGCAAATTAAATTTTCACGAGCATATTCTTAAAACTTGCAAAGACGCTAATAAATGTCTTGGTTTCGTCATTAGATTATCATCTCAGTTTAAGAACACTCAAGTTATAAAACAAATATACAATGCCTATGTCCGTAGTAAATTAGAATATAATGCAATAGTTTGGAGTCCTCAAGAGTCATTGTACACTATTATGATAGAAAAAACTCAACGTAAATTCTGTAGATACCTATACAAACGTCAATATGGATACTACCCCTTTCTATATCCTTCTTTGTTCGTGTCAGGAATGGTAGGTTTAGACACACTCATTACGTTACCTGTCGATTAGTACTGTTACGCGCCACAATTAATGCCTGACATAAGCTACCACTAGCGCCATCTAGTATCGAGTAGCAGAACTAGTAGGTCGAGATGCTTCCAGAACGTTCGATACTAGAACATTCTAGAACTATCGACATCGGGTCAGTCGGGACCGGTATGTACTCGAACATTCTAGATGTTTCTACAGTAGAAAGTTCTGGAACTATCTGAGGCCCTATATAAGGCCGGTATGGCCCGCGACTGGGGCAGTATTGGTTCTGCGATACAAGCGATAACATTCGAAGCGATCTTCAAGTGCGACTTAAGAGTGATCAGTAGTGCGATTGTGTTTTATAATTAGTGTGTTTGTGTTTTATTGGTGTTATTTAATTAAAGTGTTTATTTTTGGTTATTAAATCGGCAGTTTTTATTGTCACGAACCCCAAGCTCGTAACAATTGGTGTCAGAAGCAAGGATTAAAATCATGCCGATTTTACCCAAAGACGACACGGAGGGTATCCGTACCCGGAGTCAACGCCAACAGGAGACGGACGAGAGACGTTTTGGTGGAGCTGCGCCACAGATGTCGGAGGGCCAGCTGCCGACCACGGAGGCCGGCCCGTCCGCAGCTGCTCCAGGATCATCAGCACCAGATTTGGCTGCTCTGATGATGATGCTGCAGGAGCAGGCTCGCCGACAGGAGGAGCAGGCTCGCCGACAGGAGGAACAGGCTCGTCGGCTGGAAGAGCAGCTCCAGCGCGATAAGGAGGAACAGGCCTGTCGTCAGGAGGAACAGGCCCGCCGTCAGGAGGAACAGGCCCGCCGTCAGGAGGAACAGGCTCGTCGGCTGGAAGAACAGCTCCAGCGTGATAAGGAGGAACAGGCCCGCCGACAGGAAGAGCAGATGCTCCTTATGAAGGACCTTCATGCTACCTTCGGGAAAGACATGAAGGAGGTGAAGGATAAGGTTGCTCAACATGACAACCGCCTGTCCGAAGCTGAAACCCGAATCGACCAAGTGAAGAATCGGGTTGACAACGTGATGGCTGACGTGAAGAAAACCGTGATGGCTGACGTGAAGAAAACGCTGGATTACCTTCATCTTGGGGATGGAATCGCAGCTCCCGTAGCTACAACACCTTCGCTACGTGGATTTAAAGTACCACCATTCGACGGAACTTCTTCCTGGTCGGCCTACAAAATCCAGTTTGAGGCTGTCATGAAGGCGAACGGGTGGAATGAAAGTCAGGCTATGACTGCCCTCACCCTAGGCCTGCGCGACCAGGCCTTAACTGTCTTGGAAGCTCTCGGTAAGGAAGTGACTTACGAGCAGCTCCTTGAGGCATTGGAGGCTCGGTATGGCGACGCTCACCTGGAACACGTGTTTCGTGCGCAGCTCAGGGATCGTGTGCAACGCAGCAACGAAAACCTGCAGCAGTGGGCCCTTGAAGTGGAGAAGCTGGTTCGGAAAGCATACCAGTCTGTACCTGCGCTTATTGATGGGAACCTGGTGCAGGTATTCATCGATGGCATCCGCGACCTTGAAGTTAGAGCTGCTGTGAGGCTCGGTCACCACGGGACGCTTAAGGACGCCTTGGCCCATGCACTGGAGGTGGAAGCTGTGCGGCAGGATTATCGTTCCCATCGCGTCAGGGAGGTTGCAGCGGCTACAGTTCGCGACCGCTATAAAGGATGCAGCCCTAGGTGCTACGGCTGTGGGGAAAGGGGCCACCTTAGACCCAGTTGCCCTAAGCGAACTGCAGAAAGAGAAGATGGCTGGTATCCAAAGGGTAGTGCGGCTAACAGCACCGCCCAGCAGCAGCAGGGAAAACGAGTAATAGCCAGGACTGTGGGGCGAGTGCTGGCTGATGTTCAAAGAGCCCCGAGGATTTCGATCACACAAACCCATGACGGGAAATCTCGTGGCAACGCAGATGCATTATCAAGAAGACCTTGTCCTGAAGACTGCAAGCATTGTACTAGGCAAGAGGGTAAGGAAGTGGTACCTATGAGGATGCTCAGAACAGACCTCAGCGATGAGTGGAAGGAAAGGCTACAACGTGCACAGCAGGAAGATTCAGACCTCAAGCCGATTCTAGAGTGGATGAAGGCCAGTGCACCTAAGCCCAGATGGAGCGACGTCTCAGCGATGAGTTCGATCACAAAAAGCTATTGGGCCCAATGGGACAGCTTGGTGGTTCAGGATGGAGTCCTGTGCCGGAAATGGGAAAATGCTCGGGGGGACAGCTGTCATTTGCAAATGGTTGTCCCTAAAGCTAAAGTACCGGATGTTCTACAGCTGTACCATAATGGTTGTTCAGGAGGCCATCTGGGAGTAAAACGGACTCTACTGAAGATACGAGAACGGTTTTACTGGGTCCACTGTCGGGACGATGTCGAGGACTGGTGTCGCAAATGTACGAGTTGTGCAGCTGTAAAGGGACCTCAGACTCGTAGTAGAGGTGCATTGAAATTGTACAATGTTGGTGCACCATGGGAGAGGATAGCCCTTGACGTTGCGGGGCCGTTTCCGGAAAGTGAAAGTGGTAACAAGTATTTCATGGTTGTAATGGATTACTTCACTAAGTGGCCGGAAGTCTTCGCCATTCCAAACCAAGAAGCTTCAACAGTTGCAGATAAACTGGTTCATGAAGTCTTCTGCCGTTTTGGAGTACCCTTGGAGATTCACAGCGATCAGGGAAGGAATTTTGAGTCCCAAATATTCCAGGAAACTTGCCGAGTCATGGGTACTCATAAAACGAGAACAACTTCTTACCACCCACAATCGGATGGAATGGTGGAACGATTTAATCAAACCTTGGAGAGATACCTGGCAAAAGTTGTGGAAAATCGGCAACGAGATTGGGACAAGCACATACAACCGTTTTTGTTGTCATATCGAAGTGCTGTTCACGAAAGTACATCGGTGACACCAGCTTTCGCAAACTTTGGAAGGGAATTACGGCTGCCTGCAGACCTGATCACCGGAATACCACCTGATGCCCCACGCAGTATAACCGATTATGCGAATGACTTGCGGAACAAAATGAATGACATTTATGAGCACGTCAGACAATCAGGCCAGCAAATGTCTGAAAAGATGAAAACCCGTTATGACCGCAAAATGAACAATAAAGGGTTTGACGAAGGTTCACTAGTGTGGTTGCACAATCCAGTCCGCAGCAAAGGGAAATCTCCTAAGCTTCAAGCTAAATGGGACGGACCGTACCGGATTGTGACAAAGATCAATGACGTAACCTACCGGATACAGAAAGGTGCAAGAGGTACTCCTAAGATCGTCCATGTGGATCGACTGGCGCGTTATTACGGGGCCGATAATGCTCGGGACGAGCATGTCTTAGGAGGGGGCAGTGTTACGCGCCACAATTAATGCCTGACATAAGCTACCACTAGCGCCATCTAGTATCGAGTAGCAGAACTAGTAGGTCGAGATGCTTCCAGAACGTTCGATACTAGAACATTCTAGAACTATCGACATCGGGTCAGTCGGGACCGGTATGTACTCGAACATTCTAGATGTTTCTACAGTAGAAAGTTCTGGAACTATCTGAGGCCCTATATAAGGCCGGTATGGCCCGCGACTGGGGCAGTATTGGTTCTGCGATACAAGCGATAACATTCGAAGCGATCTTCAAGTGCGACTTAAGAGTGATCAGTAGTGCGATTGTGTTTTATAATTAGTGTGTTTGTGTTTTATTGGTGTTATTTAATTAAAGTGTTTATTTTTGGTTATTAAATCGGCAGTTTTTATTGTCACGAACCCCAAGCTCGTAACAGTACTTTAACTAAGCTTGAACCTATTTTTAATAATGAAATAAACGTCATTGTATTTTAGGCATATTGCCGTCCGAGCGGCCAACTAAAATCGACTCTAACAAATTATTGAACCTATATTTTCTAGTATTTTTCTTGTTTATCCTCTGCAACAAATTAGCAACTAATTGTCCATACACATAAGCCTCTATTAATTTGATATTTATGGGGAGATACCTACCTACCCATAACCTGGAAACTAAATATTGCATAACTTTTTGTTTATTTACGTTTTGACGTTTTTTATTTTTGCAACAAAGACAACAAATTAAGACCTTTCTTTTGGTGCATCATTCGCCTACCTGCATTATTTAGTTTCTGTGTAATCACAGGTGATGACTACGGCAAGTGGTGGTTCTACCGGCCAACTATTTTTGGCCATAGCGTCTTAGTTTTTTTTGCAACAAATTCAGGAAAAGAGGTGTGTATAGTAACAAATTACCACTAAGTAATTCCTGGCAAAGTTTCATCAAATTTTATGAGCTGGCCGCGCGGTTGAAATGGACATTCAAATTCAGGCGAGAATCCACACATATAATTAATTATTATCTAATATTAGTAGATAAGATAGATAGTCCCGTTCTACGAGAGTCAATAAATTTTTATATTCCTGATCAGTATATGCGTGGCGTTGTAAGACGGCAGCATAGACTCCTCTGCTACCCGCCTACATGGCGTGCTCCCCGAACCAACAACACTCCCACTGCTAGAGCAATTAAGTTAATAAATGACTTTCTAAAGTATATTCAAATATATGAAGAAATAATTGTTTAGTTTCTAATTTTATGTATAAGGTTGTTTTTTGTTTACAAATTTTATGTTACTCCGTTTTTATTTTTTTATTTTATTCATTTTTTAGTCTAAGAAGTTTTAATTAAAAGTTTAATGTAATTTTGTAGAATTAGCATAGATATAAGCGATTTGGTGTAAACTGTTAGCTTATATTTTATGAATAAATGAATATGAATATTGAGGGAGTTGTGAAAAATTATGTAATCCGCCATTTTGTGGCAGCGGCCATTTTGGACCGATTTTCATCAAACATAGCTAAGAACACTCCCGACTAATTCACCTTTCAAACAAAAAAAACAATCAAAATCTGTTCATCCGTTTGGGAGCTACGATGCCACACACACACACACACACAGACACGTCAAACTTATAACACCCCGTCGTTTTTGCGTCGGGGGTTAAAAATAAAAAACATACAATCATCCGAATATAGTACAGCTCCTCCTTTTTGTGAAGTCGGTACTCGTAAAAATGCGCTCTCCACACGACCAATCACTCGCAACGATATTAATTTGCTTGTTTGGCGCCGACTCAAAATTACTTAGACTCATAGCTTACACTCCATTTATTATAACATTCGAAAAAAGAGGCTCGGTTGAAGCAGGATTACGAAACCTTATATTTTCAAGTTAAAGTTCAAAGAATTTTAATAAATAATGTATGTGCTTTTTTGTAAGTAACAATGTATGGCATACTATAAAGCATATTCTATTTATCTACTCGTCACGATGCTTGGATGAAATGAAACAAATAACAACTAAACCACGAAAATTCAGCAATAACAACAAGAAAAGGTATAGCATTCATAAGTATCCACATAAACCGACAAAATAAAAAAACACGTGCTGCCACAACTTGTGAAGGGAATAGGTAACATTTTAGATTTGGTAGAGTTATAGTGACATGAAAAACGTTCCCGGTACTTTCCGCCCCTGCTTCTTTTAGATTTTAAACATTGACACGACAATATTTTATGTAAAAATTAAATAATATTAAGTGAAAGCCTTGTAATTTCAGAAGGTAGATAGGTTAAATGAGTACAATTAAGTGTGACTGCTGTTATTTAAATTGATTATATTAAACTCCACATCAATCTTGAGTGTAATAATGTCTGTTGTACTTTTATTACAAAGTGTGCCCCTAAAAGAGCCTTTTTTAACTTCTGTCTAATGCTATAGTAAATGGAGTTATAGTTATGTGCAGTGTCATACACTATTTACCTAAAAGGATTAAAATTAAATGACAAAATCAAAACCCGACTGCAACTAAGATTCATAACTAGCTCACTTTTCAAGCAATCTGATGCAGCTGTTGAATATAATATAACTAAACCTAGCCTATCACCTTTGCGCGACCCTAATTAGTCAATAGACACCTCACGTATTAAAATCCATCCGGCCGGCGGCCATTAGGATGCTTCGAGGGCATAAGGACTTCCATATACAAAGATACTTAGTTAATTACGCATAAAAATATAACCCTGTCCTGTCACGTAGTTGGGTAAATAGTCTATGACACTAGGTATTCGGTTATTTAATACTTTTATAATATAAACTACTAATTCGTTAATCGGAATGGTTTTTATTACCTCGCAGTAGGTGCGAAAAGTAGAGTATTCTCCTCGGGGATAAAGGTGTATTTGTCTTGGGCGATCTTGAATCCCTCACTGAACTCAAGATTCTAGTCTACGCTCGGGAGCCCAAGAACCCTTCGATGCGTTCAGGATTCAAAATAGCACCCGCGACATTAAGACACTGCTTTATCCCCTTAGTGAACAATCTACTATTGTGAATGCTATGTCCTGACATTCATCTGCTCAACACAAGTGCAGTGCGCACTTGTTTTGAACAGGTTCTCAAACTCACAAGCAACTTGACCTGCACCTGAATTACGTAGCACACTATCAATCAATCAATCAATCAATCAATCTTTATTTGTGAACATAGGTATACATAAAAGGTCTTAAATATACATATTATTGTAGTCGTGCTCTATGTTCTACCAATGAAATTGGTGTACAAATATTAATTCTTGTATTACTTATGTCATAAAAAAAAAATTCAAGATTAAACAGTAATTCAAAAGTAAGTTAAGTTAAATAAATGTCAATTAAATTAAATTTTACATGCATGTCAAAGGAACATAATATTATTAGAATTGTATCATAGTTTGTCATTTAAAAAATCTTCAATAGAGTAATATGTCTTATCAACTAGAAACAAAAACAAATTACTTTTAAATTTGTGGACATTTTCTTCACTTCTTATACATTTTGGTAATTTATTATATATCCTTGGAGCCATTGCAAAAACACTGTTCCTAAATAGTGCAGTTTTAGACCCAACTGTTTGTAACCGGTCACAACGGCGCTGGCTACTTACTCGAGCAAATTTGTGCAGATTGTTTTTGACAAACATGGACGTTTCAAATATGTACAACGATGGCATTGTTAATATTTTCATATTTTTAAAAAACGGTTTACAACTGTCAGTTGTCTGTAAGTTGTAGATAGCTCTTATGCATCTTTTTTGGCACTTAAATACTGTATCTTTACCCGTTGCATTGCCCCAAAATATAATTCCATATCTTAATGTTGACGCCACTAGACCATGATATGCTGTTAATACTGTTGTCCGATCGGCTGTTTTACTTAACATATGCAAGGCATAGGAATATTGGTTTACTTTACTACATACTTTGTCAATATGTGAATTCCATTTTAATGTGTTTTCTATGTTTAATCCGAGAAATTTTGTTACATTTGTTTCATTAATAACTTTGTCATTATATCTAATATTTAAGTTCAATTTGTAATTTACTCTTTGTTGAAATGTCATTATTACTGTTTTGTCTAGATTTATAATCAAATTATTATTTTGCAGCCAATTCACAACTGATTTTAAATTATAATTAATGTCAGCCTCTAATGTACTTACTTCATCATTGTTAAAAAGTAAAGTGCTGTCGTCCGCAAACATTGTCATAGGATACGTTGACGCTGTAGGAAAGTCATTAATATAGATAATAAAAAGAGGCGGTCCGAGTACACTGCCTTGTGGTACCCCGTAAGTTACAGTTCTCTGGCTAGATTTATATGTGAGTTCGGTTTTTTTACAAAGTCTACTAATTGTCGTTATTTGTTTTCTATTAGATAAATAAGATTCTATTAAGTTTAATATATTTCCTCTAATTCCGTATGCGTTTAGTTTATTTATCAGTATTTTATGATCTACGCGATCGAAAGCTTTAGACATGTCCATATAAAGCGCTAGAGTTGGTAGTCTTTTATCCACTCTACTGCTAACCATATGCAAGAAATCATAGATGGCCATGTTTATTGATCTGTTTTTTCTAAAACCTTTTTGGTTATCAACGAATAAGCTATTTTTTTCAAAGTATGAAGTAAGTTGATTATATATTGCTTTTTCAAATATTTTTGAAAAAATTGGTACTAAAGCGATAGGTCTGTAGCAGGACATATTCTCTCTGCTATCTTTTTTGAAAAGCGGTTTTACAATTGTTATTTTTAATTCTTCCGGAAAATAACCATGCAATATGCACATATTGATAAGATGACTCAACACAGGAGCAAGTATTGTGGATACCTGTTTAACAATTTTTGTACTTATGTCATCGTACCCAGTGCTAGATGTATTTTTTAGTGACATAATAATACGATGAATGTCAAGGGGTATTGTAGGCAACATAAACATAGATGTGCATTTACTTTGTATTGGTGTATTTTTATTAATGTTTATATTATTAACTGGATTAACTTGATCCACAAAATAATTGTTAAAAGCTTGTGCTATTTCAAGAGGATTAGTTAAAATTTTATCATTTGACTTGATTTTCATTATAGTTTCATTTGGCAAATTATGTTTATTTTTGTTTTTGTTGATAACTTTCCATGTTGCTTTACACAGATTCTGAGATGAATGTATAAAACGACTGTTATGGGCTCGCTGTGTTAGATTTATAACTCTCTTTAGCCGATTTGATAGCTTTTTGAGATTTATTTTATTTTGCTTATTCGGCAATAACCGGTACTTCCACAGCAATTGCCTTTTTCTTTTACTGCATATCCTAATGCCACGACTAATCCATTTTGCTTTTACTTTAGTCGATATCCGTATTTTTATATTTGGAAAGCATAAATCGTATAGCAACCTAAACAAATCATAGAACAACTTGAATGCCTTATTGGGATCATTTTCCTCATATACGTCAGCAAAAGTGATGCACTTGATGTGGTCCATGAATTTCTGAACATTTTCTTTCGAGTAATCACGTTTAGTTGAGAACCAGTAATTTATCATGCATGTCTGTTTAACTGGACATCTTAAAAGTTGAGCCGTATGATCGGATACCGCTAGCTCTAAAACTTCTCCTTTCGACCCTCGTACATTGTGGATTATGTTGTCTATGCAGGTTCCGCTGCTTAATCTTGTTGGAACTTTTATTTCAAATTTTAGGTTATAACCCATTAAAAGATGCTTAAATTGCTCCAAACATACAGTGCTTTTTAAAAGGTCAATATTGAAATCACCGCACAAAATTAGTTTTTTACTAGCGTGAAATGAGAGAGACTTTAAAATAATGTTTAGGTTATTAAAAAATATCTCAAGTTTACTCTTTACCTCCCTACTTTGGGGGCTCCTATAGATACAAATTATGATGATTTTATGATCAGTAAGTTCCACTGCACAACATTCAATTATATTAGAAACACAGTATTTTCCCACTGACTCCAAAACTTTATAATTAATTCCGTTTCGTATCATGATACACGTACCACCATGTCTGGTTTTACGAGTGAAATGAGTAGCAACAGTAAAATTAGGAATATGTAACAAGTTAACATCAGATAGTATCATATTATGCTCAGAAAAGCACAGCACATCAATTATTTTTCCTGAATTGAATAGTTCATCTAATGTGACAGTAAACATACCAGATTTATTCAGTAGACCATTTATATTTTGATGTAGAATGTTAATATTTTTATACACGAAAAAAATCATTATGTTCATAAAACTTTTCATCTAAAGAAGATTCAAATCGTGGTCTATCATCTGTTATGGTTAAAATTAAATTTTGAAAGATATTACGCATTCCGCGGTCGTTAATTTTTCCGTTCAATTTTGAGAACATAGTATAATCATAAAATAAATTTAAATTAGAGTCAAATGCAATTGCGTAGTTATATGTTTGTAAGTCTAGATGTAGTAGATTATTAAAAGTCTCTATTCGCATATTGAACATTGTTGAGTAATTGCTTAATTTAAAAGTAGGAACACACAAAATTACATTTGTATTCTGTACTGCCATTAATGCCTCCCTTAATTTAACAATGATATCAACGTAATTTCCCGTATGTAAAAAGTCTTCTTCTCCAATTAAAACAACACAGTAATCGTTCATAGAATAATCAACTAGTTTTTTATGTAAGTCGTTGACAAGCTGTAGTGTACCGCAGTTTGGCGAAATATAATGACATACTTGGTAGTTTTTAAATGACTCTAGTGCTATGGACAAAACTTTGTTAATTTTATTTGCGCTAACTACGCACAGTTTATTTTTTTTCGGAACATAAGGTTGATCTTCACTGTCTTTCCTCTGTGTTGTGGCATTATCTGGTTGAATTGCAGAAGTATTAACTGCCTCTTGTTTTTCTGAAAATGATTGTTTCTTCGCCCTCGTTTTTTGTGATTTTATTTGAGAATTTGGGCGCGGAGTAGATGTACGTGAGCTTTTGTTGGGGGTTCCAATATCACTTGACAATTTTTTAGTAGCCTTTTTTAGCACATCATTTTTAGTAGTTAATGTATTTATAGTTGTTTTTAGTTCTGTATTTTCTATGTTTAAGTTTTTTATCTCCTCATGTGCTGAGGTAAGTTGTGTAGTCAGTTGTTCAATTTGGCTTTGTAGTTCTTGAATTTGCATATTGTTTTCATCGCTTGTTATGTTTGGTAAACTACTGGTGCTGCCATCTATCTTTGAACTAATATCATCATTGCTTTCGTCGGAGTTTTCTGTCAAGGAACGTGCCTTTGGTCTGCGAAACGTGATATTGTTGAAGAAGCTCATTTTGTACTGTCTTACTGATATTATAAAACTTATCGAAGATAATTGAAAAAAAGTTATGTATGCGCGGGGATCCGAACGCGCGTCGTCTTATTTCTCAGCCGAGCGCTCTGCCATTAGGCCAGCTGTTCAGTAATATTATGTGCCAAATTGTCCTTCTTATCGGAAGTGTATTTTTCTGTTAGCTTTGGCTATTGTTATTGACGGTTATTTGAAATAATTTTGCATTCAAAGTGTAGGTGTTATGAGATGACTTTTTTAATAATGTTTTATTAACTCACTGTTTTGACTTCATTTCCAGTTAATTATGTTCACAAGTTCCTATTGTGATTATTATCACTTTTATTACTTCTTGAAATAAACTTCACTCAAGTTCACCATAATTTATTATTGGTCATCTCGTGGTAAATGCACTGGAATTTAAATTGCTTATAACTTTATTGATTGTGATTATAACCACTAGATAACAGTATCACTTGTGTATTGTAGTCTATATTCACTGATTAATCACTTTGAAGCACGTAAATACTCTTTAAACTATTATTAATTTTAATTTATTACGGAGCTGATATTGTTGACGTGACAGTGGCGCCACCAAATTCTCAATTTGGTGGCGCCACTGTCACGTCAAATCAAGCACAATCTGAATCATTTTGAAGGATTGCTTCATGTGTTCGAAAATTTGTCAGGTCAATAATGTAAATAATGCAATGAATGTTGTTGATCTGTCAAAACGAAAGCCATTGCTAAAATTAGTGTGTTACGCAATTATCCTGCTGTTCGGCAAAATTCAACGCATCTACATAAATAGGTACCTCAATTTACAATTAACAATCATTGGTAAGAAAAAGAAATACTACAACCGTCACATACACCGTATATCATCATCTGCCTAGCCTTTTCCTAACTATGTTGGGGTCGGCTTCCAGTCTAACTGGATGCAGCTGAATACCAGTATTTTACACGGGGCGACTGCATACCTGACCTCCACAACCCGGTTACTGGGTAATAGGATACCCTTTGGTAAGACTGGTTGTCAGACTTTCTGGCTTCTGACTACCCGTATCGACTGTCAAAGATCCACGAATGACAGTCGGGACCAACGGCTTAACGTGTTTTCCGAGGCACGGAGGGGTCTCGTTATGTAAAGATGATCACCCATCCACAGACTAACCGCGACAAGCGTAGCTTAACCTGGTCGACCGACCTGTGAGGCTGTTATTATCTAGCCAAATGGACATAAATGTTTCTTTTACATCGTTTGTTAGATCGTAAAATACAGATTGTGACTTACATCACAAATGATTAAGTAGTTGATAATTATAGTATTAATTGCAATTACGACCTTAGTTGTTTGTACAGGAGCTTATTTTTTTGGCGTAACCGACATGTTTTATTTATGTTTAGGGTGTATAGGAACCCTATCTTTTTATTTATTAGATTTATTTAAAATATTATTCTTCGAAGTTCTTTATCTCAAAATTCTACTCGTAACACCTTGTGTTTTTTTTTTTTTTTATAGTTATAAGCACAAAAAAGTTATGTTAGAAAACTTTTTAATTTTTTAGTTTTATTGCTCTACTGAAAAGTCGTGTTTTGGTGGACAATCGCTGTCAGATGGCACGGCCTAAATTGAATCGTTAAACTGACGAAATACGAATTAGCAGAAGTTCAGTTTAGGTCCTAAAATGGATCGCTTTAAGAGCTCGTGGTAGGCCTGCTGTTCTGCTAATTCGTACCATGACATCAGTTTAACGATTAAATTTAGGCCGTGCCATCTGACAGCGATTGTCCCACACTGAGTCGCAAGTTTTGGTTTCATTAATTTAATTTTATACGTGTTTGGTACCATGACGTCCATAGAGCAGCTCAACTGAAACGCTTAACTGTCAAAATAAGCGATTCAATAAAAGTTACTATTTCCCTAACATAAACTGAAATGTTTGATGAATTATTGACTAAAATAAAGTTTTTTAGTGCTATTTTAGTGGAATTTTACAAAAATCAATGTAAGTGCACTTTAATATTTCTTTTAAAGTCTTAAATACCTACTCGTACCTGTTTTACATGCCTTTTTTAACCGCATTTGTTTTTCTTTAACCTGATGAACACTAAACTTGTATTTGAGTTTTTGAGGAAGATCAAAGAGTATAATAATAATACGGAAGAGGAAGATTCTGCCTCACACTATGACAACTCACATAACTTTTTTTAGTCACGTGCGTTCGACACAGAAACATAATTTGTTTTATTACGTCGAAATAAAAATATTTTTTTCGTATAATAAATAACAAAAGGTAAATAAATAGGTACCTATGTACTTTGACTAAGAATTATTACAACAATAGTTACCCATTAACGTGGAATCTTAAAAACAATTGTAGAGTGTCTTTTTTACTTTAAAGTAATGATACTGAGTTACGAACAAATAAAATGTTACTTGCTTCTGAACGTATCTGACACTAAAGTGTGCGCGAAACAAACTTATTTTATTTGATAATAATGGCGTTGTCTCTTTTTCACCAAAAACGTTTCAAACGCGGTTCAGCGACAAATTGCGATCTTTCATTCACTTTTAACGATCCAAATGCCACTGAGAGTATTGGACGTCATGGTACGACTTTGAGCGATGCAGTTTAGGAACCTAAGCTGAAATGTCTTGCTTTTGAATCGTTTTTAATTTCATGGTAGGCCACCAGGCTTGAGGACGGTCAGTCGAGACGCGCGTTCATGCATTCTACACTTGTGCGTGACGTCACACGTGCAGTCTCACTCTAAGCTTTCTAAAGCTCAGATTTTTGTCTAAACTGTATCTAACTTATTATTATTAAAGTTAATACAAGTTTAAAACAAAAATATAAAATGTGTTATCCCCGTATTGGGTAAGTGTTTGCAAAAGTTACACATTGCTATCTCATGTGTCATGGTGGTCAATGTTTTGCAAAATTGTGTTTCGTCATCTTTCTTTCTTTTCTTTCCTTGACATCCATTTCTATTCATTTTAATTATTTCTTTTAACAACCACCCTTAGTTTATGCCATTATTTGTGTTCGCATTAATTTAAAAGTGCTTCACACTCGTTTCTTTAAACTTTATAAGGGCGTTTTTCAAATTTGTTGACCATTGCCAAAACATAATGTCCACTGACTTATCAATTAACTTATTAAATAATTATTAGTCAAAATATCATGTTTAAAATGGCAATCGATAGCACATTTCAAGAAAAGTAAATTAAAACAGAAAAATAATTTAAAATATACACTCAATTTAAAAAAAAATTAATATGTAGCATTAGTTACCCCAATTTCACGATGTCCCATGTATACTTTCCTAACTTTGAAGTGTATAATCCCCAAATATATAATTAAAATCACTAGGCTCGTGGTAAAACAATATGAAATTATGTTTTTTATGTCTTTTAACTGGTTGTTATATCAAAATAATAAAATTATATAATAAAAGTGTTACTAACTGGAACTACAGTACAAACAACACGGGGTACAAACTCATTTTTTGGCTCAACTACTTGTTCAATTACAAAACAATTGGTATTTTCAAAAAGCTCATTTAATAAGCTATCCAAAAATTAAAAAATTAAATACAAAATTATTAAAAAAAAATAGCGTTCCGGTTAGTAACGGTCAACAAATTTGAAAAACGCCCATAAACTCCGATTCTGAAGGTGACCTTTACACACATTCACCTTAAGCGCAATAGTACTTCATCCGCCATAGGCGCTGGCTCCACGAGCGAGAGAATCGCGACGAGTCCGCCCTTATATCGTCAGATAATCTCCACGAACGAGCGATAATTCCGCCGCGTATCGTCGCGAGTCGTAACGGAATCGCAGCGTTTCCGCGACGACTCGTAACGGTATCGCCGCGTTTCCAGAGAGGCAACGCTGAAATGACGCTGCGTTTGACAGCGCGCCCGCCGCGCGCTCGTCGCGAGCGCGCGGCGGGCCCGCTGCTAGTCGCGGCGGGCTAGCGACGATGTAATGACGTTTCGCGCGCTCATTGCCACTCGTCGCATCGCGGCGATAATATCGCCGTGTGGAGACGGTTCCATAGAGAGTGTATAGAAATACGTGGCACGACGATAATATCGCCGCGATTCTCTCGCTCGTGGAGTCAGCGCCTTACGCTTACGCTTACGCCGCCGTGGTCACCGTCAGGAGACGATTAGCAGAGGGCTCAGTTATTTATTTCTTGGACATAAATTCCAGGGTTTCAAGTTGCCCAAGAAAACCGCTGCAGTACTGCCGTGACATCGGGCGGTCAACACACCAGGCTGACATCTGGCACCACTTCCATCAAGCTTGCGGGTCCTCTACCACCCAGGGTCAACTCCTCGGCTCCTGCGTCATCTTCAGCTACGCGTAAAGCCAGAACAGTAGTTTTCGCGCCTACCTCCTCAGGACGGAAACATTTATGACGGGCCTTTTGTACCTTCGACCTAAAATAAATTTATATTGCAAGTTTTTAGTGAGTTTGTTTTTATTAACCCCCGACGCAAAAACGACGGGGTGTTATAAGTTTGACGTGTCTCTGTGTGTGTGTGTGTCTGTCTGTGGCATCGTAGCTCCCAAACGGATGAACAGATTTTGATTTTGTTTTTTTTGTTTGAAAGGGGAATTAGTCGGGAGTGTTCTTAGCTATGTTTGATGAAAATCGGTCCAAGATGGCCGCTGCCACAAAATGGCGGAATACATAATTTTTCACAACTCCCTCAATATGGGTATCAAATGAAAGGGCTTGACTAGTAGAATACTATACAATATTACAAATTTCAAATCCAAGATGGCCGCCACTACAAAATGGCGAATTATATTTTTTTTTTCACAACTCCTTTAATATGGGTATCAAATGAAAGGGCTTGACAAGTAGAATAATGTACACTATATTGAAAGGGAATGAGGAATATTAACTAACGAAATGAAAACTAAAAACTTGAAAATTATTTTTTTAGTCTAATCAATGCCCTAGCTAGATTGATGAGGAAAGTGGAGTGATGACTGGTACCTAGGGCCTAACGAATTATTTAGCTTTTAATACATTATTTACTACATTTTACTACATTATCATTACCTTTATTTGTTCAATAAAACCGTTTAAGAAAAATATAATTAAGCCAAAGTATTTGGACTAGTATCATTATCCAGGGAGAAAACAGAGGAATACGTTAATATGGAATGAACGCCAACGACCACGAGTACCTAACTAGCTTCACTGTGGTAAAAATACGTACAGCTTCGTAGATTTCGGCGAGTCACGTGTCGATCGTATAGCATGTTTACTAGTAATATAATGTTATAAAGTTTAAAAAGCAAGAAATAAAAGTTAAATTTAAAATTTAAAAAACCCCCGACTCAAACAGAAACCTCTAAAAACTAAAAAATAATATATATTGGCCCTATAAGTTGCAGGAAATATTTTGATCCAAGCGTCCTCACGTCGGGGGACGGCTAATGAAAACGCCAAACAGATGAGGCTTAAACCCAGCAATAATGAATGCATGCTATTGCAGAAAACATAGCTGCTGTTAACTTCCAATTTTCATTAGCCGTCCCGACGTGAGGACGCTTAGATCAAAATATTTCCTGCAACTTATATTAAACTTAAAGGGCCAATATATAATATATATAACCAGGCATCATCAATATCCTGCTTTCTTACATGAGCCAATGCAGCACACATAGTTACATGTTTTTTCTCTTCGCTGGTGTTGTTTTAAGGCATGTGCTTTTTTGCCAGTGCCTGTTTGAAATGAAAGTTACAACCAACAACCTTGCAGCTGTATATCAGCTGTTCCCTACATTTATGTTCGTATAACTCGTCAAAATGTAGGGAACAGCTGATTTTTTTTTCGCGATTTCAGGTTTGGTCCCATAGTAAAAGTTGTTTGTTATCATGAGTACAATCACGTGTTTAAGTATCGGTCACTAATTACTAGTCACCCTATATAAACACTATTACACACTACACTAGTATGTGTTATTAAACACTACTACTTCGTTTGCTATCGGTACTTTTAAAGCTGTGGCAAGTTTTCGTGAGACAGATAAAACTGTGGCGAGTTTACTATAATTTTTACTTGTGGCAAATTTTCATTATGGCGAGTTTACAATAACCCGCATATTTTAACTACTGTGGGCGTACAAAGATTTTGTCGGCATGTCAGGAGTACTGCGAGAGGGATTTATGAAAGTGTTAATGTTATGTACCAATTTTGTTTTTAATTTCTGTTATTTGTTTTTAAACCTTTTTAATTAATGATATAAAACGAACTAAAAACAAGAAATGTTTGCAAAAGTCAACGGTACTGACACAATGACACTAGTATTTTATCTATGGTACTGACTGGTTTGAATTTGAACTGTCTATGATCATTTAAAAAGATGATAGTTATTTTGCTACTATATTTTTTATTATAAATTTTTAATGCAATAGTAAAATAATAAACAATACTTGTTTATTATGGAAGTTAGTAGGTACTGTTCGTAATTTACCAAAGCGCCATCTGTGTCACTATTAAGTACTAAATAACTAATAAGTTTACAAGGAATGACTAAAAGGTGGTTGTAATTTCTCGGCGGAAAATGGTCGCCTACGTCAAGTACGGCAGTGTCATCCCCACAGAGTACTTTTTGATAGACTGGTCAACCCCCGGAGGGGCCGCGAGATCCCACAGGGCTACAGTCATGCTTAATTTGAATATTAATTTTGTAAACATGTGACAAAATTTAAATGAATAAAAAATTAAAAACCTACCTACTGCAAAATTTCACATCATCTGCGTCCTTGCGTATGTTTTAGTAATGGCTTCAACAAAAACTATTAACATTGAAGTGCAAACGAACGGGAACGGAAAACGGATAACCGCGTGCAGACTGTAGCGCGGTGGCATGACGCCCGAACAGTTCCCGCTGTTCCGGCTGGCGACACTGCTGGCGCGCCAGCTCAGCAAGCCCGCCGCCGATAAGATCAAGGTGCCACTAGATCGATTACATTATTGGTAGCTTTAGAATGTAGTGCGCGCTGCTCAGCTCTACTGGCGTTTAATGTCCTACTCCGTGTGATTGTGTGTGTTACTAAAGACTAGGCAGTCAGTGCTAGCGCGGCTGTATGCAGGGTGAGCTGACGGAGTGTGTGTGCGCAGAGGCTCGCCGTGGCGCACCCTGTGTTCCGGAGCTGGGTGTGCGCGGGCACGGGGCGCGCGCACCACGTACTGCAGCTGCGCCTGCGCCTGTGGACGCTGGCGCTGCGCCAGCCGCGCACGCTGCCGCCCCTCTCCGAGCAGACCGCGGTCAACTCCGGCGCCGACATACTCGGTATACTGCGACGCTCTTTGCGTGACACAGCTAATTAAAACTGTTTCTTTCACCGTCCTGTCCAGTGATCGCATATTTTATGAATATGATTAACAGCGACATTTACTTTTTGTGTGCCATTTTCGGACAGTGCTCACTATTGAGGTATTCTGCTTCGAACTTACTTTAAGAAAGTATTTATTGAATTCTATAAGATGCATGCAGTAAATGGCGGACATAGTGAGCTAGCCTTCTTCTACCACCTACCAGTCGATCGACAACCTTGATGCAGACACAAATCATAGTAGGTCATCATCATCATTATTTCAGCCGAAAGACGTCCACTGCTGGACATAGGCCTCCTCCAAGCACCTCTACTTCGACCGGTTCTGTGCTTCTCGCATCCAACGAGTTCCTGCGGCCTTCACAAGGTCGTCGGTCCACCTTGTGGGAGGCCTTCCAACGCTACGTCTTCCGGTACGCGGTCGCCACTCCAGAACCTTTCGGCCCCATCGCCCATCTGTTCTTCGAGCAATGTGCCCTGCCCACTGCCACTTAAGTTTGGCAATTCTTCGGGCTATGTCGGTTACCTTGGTTCTCCTGCGGAGCTCGTCATTTCTGATTCGATCACGCAGGGAAACTCCAAGCATAGCCCTCTCCATTGCCCTTTGGGTGACTTTTAGCCTTCTAATAAGGCCCATTGTGAGCGACCACGTTTCAGTGTCATATGTCATCACTGGCAATACGCACTGGTCACAGACTTTCGTCTTGAGACACTGCGGTATGTGGGACGAGAAGATATTGCGTAGCTTCCCGAACGCTGCCCAGCCGAGTCGTATTCAACGATTGACCTCTTTCTCGAAGTTGGACCTAACTGGACAGTTTGTTCTAGATAGACATATTCGGGATTATGGGAGTTACATGGGCATTTGACATGACCTTCGTTTTGTCCATGTTCATTTTACGAGCAACTCTTTTTGAGGCTCTACTGAGGTCATCGAGCATTGTACTGAGGTCCTCCATAGTCTCAGCCATGACTACGATATCATACCCCCATACTTCCCGTGGGTGTCGTAAAAGGCGACTAAGGGTCGTCCCGAAGAATGGGTAGCAGCGTTCTCTATGCATTTCACCGCCATATTGCGATCGCCAACCCGCCTGTCAAGCATGGCGATTATGGCACCCAAAAAAATGACAAGCACAAATCATAGGTGTGTTAACATAAATTAAAACAAGATAGGTACTCAGTAATTTATAAAAAACATACTTAAATCCTAGTAATACTGCAATTCCACAAAAAACATTTTCATGTATAATGTTGCCAAGACGAGACCATCATTATGGCTCGCACTGTCAAAAATTTACCAGATCTCACGTAAAGCCAAGCTTCTAACTCTACACGCCCTAACTTCACAAACTTTGCACCTTAGTCAAAATATGAGGCTTGGCCGTTTCGCTACTACAAGAACTATTGTATAACAGAAAAGTAATGAACAGTGAATAAATTATTCACCTTACGCCTATGTGATGGTAGCGAAACGGCCAACCACATATTTTGACTAAGGTGTAGAGTTTCTAAAGTTAGGGCTTGTAGAGCTAGGGCGTCTAAAAATCCTGAAATATGTATTTTATTATTTATAACAAGGAGTCCCTATATCAATTTTCAGACCTCTAGCATAAAAATTTGCGGAAGTCTCATAAAACTTCCAGCCCCTAGTTTAAGGAGTTGGGGGGGTAAACATTCCAAGTTTTAGAATGTTTTTGTATTAATATAGGCTAACATACCAAATTTCAGCTTTCTAGGACTTCAGGAGGTACGCTAATAGTTTTAATGATCATCAGTGAGTCAGTGACGAAATCGGGGCTTTTTGGATATCACTAAAATCTAAAGTAAAGAGCTATGCAATTGAAACTTTATAATTATGTTTAATAAGACCACTATTGACATCATATCCCGAGAATTTTGTTTATCTGGTATAGTCCAAACCTAAGTTATGGGGGTTCAAAAAATTACGAAGCGCTTCGAGAAAAGATAGGTAGTGCCCTTGCGCTTCGCTTGGCTCGTCTTGGCGGGGGCACTATCGTGCCTCCAGATGTTCGTAGATGATGTTGTTTCCGCCACACAGCACACTGCACCCTCACGCAGCGTGTTTGTCCGCAGGTGAAGTAGCAGTGTTCGGCCTGGGAGGACTTATTATTATATTTGAAGTGAACAGACAAGCGGACAAACAGGACGATAAGGTATTGTAATAACTTAAACTCAAAGCATTTATTTCAATTAAACCATGTACAGGCAATTTTGAATTGTCAAAATTAAATAGTCGGTCAGTTAGTCAGAAAGTTGAAACTAGTTGCCCATTCCAAAACGTAGATCTCTATGGATGATGGGCTCCCTTTTCCGCACTTAGACTCCCATTTGGTCCGTTGTGCGGATCTCTATGGAGAAGAACGGGCAAGAAAATCCATGGACACTCTTTTAAATCAAGATATTACAAAATCCTGGGTACATTATTCTTGTTGCTTCTATATGTGAGAACAATGTAAAAAAAAAACACAAATAAAGAAACAATTCAACATATAAGATTAAAAATAAGCCTTGGCAGTTAAGAGATGACCAGTCTCAACCGACGGCGCCCGTTCACGAACATGACGACGTAAGATTGTAAATCCTGGGATTCTAAAAAAACAACATAGTTAGGATCATTGAGTACCTAAAAATATCTAAACACATGCCTATTACACCATAGTTCTACTGCAGATGTACATATACCTAACGCTTTAGGTAAGAATTTTTTTGTGTGTGAGGACGGTGAAGAGGAAAATATTATCATATTTGCCACTCGCATAGCAACAAGACTAATGAAAGCGCCTGGATCGTATTACGCAGATGGTACTTTTCAATCAGCTCCACGTCCATTTTTTCAGGTATACACTATACATCTGGATGTGAACTCAAACGAACAGGTTACTGGTATAATACCTACAATTTATGCTTTACTACCTAACAAAACACAACAAACATACACACGGCTCTTTTCAATATTGAAGGAAAAAATCGGTATAAACATTTAAAAAATTTAATCTGATTATGAAGTAGCGCAGTTGAATGCAGTTAAATCAGTTTTTCCGGCTGTAGAATTCAGCGGATGCTACCGTCATTTTAACGCCGCTATATGGAAAAAAGCTAAAACAATCAAATTGCTGAGCACAACAGCTGGGCGGAATACCGCCAGGTTGTGCTCCATTATAGCACTAGTACCAGAGAACCATATTCCCGCCGCATGGACCTACATTTTAAGTGTAGCTCCAAACAATCAACAAATGACGAAATTCCAAGAATATTTTGAAAAAACGTGGTTTCCGAATATACCACCGTCAATTCTGAGTTGCGCAAACCAGAGACACAGGACTACTAATGCCTTGGAAGGATGGCATCGCCGTTTAAATGCTCGAATACCTAAACATCCCAACTGTACATTTTTGTACACAAATTAAAAATAGAAAGCAAGTATTGGGACAAGTGTGCGCTTCACAATGTCAGAAAAAACCGTAAACAGCGTGATGTGATGTTTGACCGAAAATATAAGAAACCATTACGTAAATTGGAAGACGGAAATCTAGCGGTGGAACATTTCATGAAAAAGATCACGTTTCTCCAATTATTCAAGTAATTTAATTTATAGCTAATTGTTTACGCCTGGCTTAAATGTGAAGACGTTCAGTGCGCGTCGCGTTTTGTTAATCTAAAGGGCCAGGCGCCCCGCATGTATTTTTTTTACATAGACCTACCTTCATCACTAATTATAATTGTCAGTAACAAATTTTCACTATAGTCGAAGCTTGTGCAGCAATAATTTGTAAAAATACAGTTTATATCCCTAATTAAACAACTACCACGAAACGGGAGTTTCATTGAAGATACTTGAAGCCCCAACATCTGGCGACCAGGACAGACCTGTAATTTTGGCAAAAAAACAAGTTCGATTGTTGCGACCACGCGCTGCCGGTGGAGTCATTGCGCCGCAGCTACTTTTTCATCAAAATCAAGCTTCATACCTGGGTTCCTTGGAGGTGTACCAGCCATTGCAGCCACCGCCGGTCAACGAGCAGCATTCAGCATCGTACCGCAGCATCGGCCAATGCAGCTAAGTGCCCATTTTTCCTTGTGAATTCCCTGTTACCTACTCACCCTTACCTTTCATAACCTTAATAAATCCATCCAATACCTATTTAAAATCGCTTTTAAGAGTGCGTTAGTGTCTTTAGTCATTGTTGTGACTTAAAATAATCACATTAATACCCCATACGCAGGTCATTAGTACCTAAATTCACATTATCTATTGGTAAACGTTTTTACTGTCCATACGAATATTCTTATACCTAATAGTAGGCCATATTATCGTCTTATGACATTATCATAGTTTCATCCGTGTTTCACAACAGGCTTATAACTGTGCTATAAGCATATTTTTCACCCACCTCGCCGAACATTCCAGGCCGATCTCTTCGTGTAACGCAACGTCGCGTCGGGCCGCCTGCCGGGTCACCGTGTGATCGGAGCGGAGCCCTACCCACAGCTGCTGCGCCGGGCCGGCCTCAGGTGACGTTAGGCGAGGAGCGTGAGCTAAGTTTTTAGTATTTTTTTATATTATCATCACCTAGTTTGTGTCTGTATAACTTCCATAGTCAAACCTACATGAAATCAAATTGTTTATTCTATCCAATTTAACCTTTACAATATTAACAAGTTTGAGTTCATAATGGGTAAAGATTATGGAGGTGAATCTAGCACAAACAATCCTCAAGAACTACAGGATCTTTTGGTGAAACGTAGTTCCATAAAAGGTCAAATCACTAAATTTAAAAACTTTTTATCAAATGTTACCTCTAAAGAAGCGCTTAATCAGATTGAGTTAGCTGAGTTAACATTAAAACTAAGCAAATTTGAATCTATTTACAGCCGTTTTGATGACTTGCAAAATCAGATAGAAGTATTAAACTCTGACCATTTATCTAATGAGATTGATGAACGTGATACTATCGAACAACTATTTATATCCAACATTGCAATTGCACAAAGTATTACACAAAAACATAACTCGAACCGTCATGATGAAAGTAATTACAAGGATTTAAATTCAAGTCAGATAACTACAGGTCCATGTAATCATGACCATCATGATATAGGTTTTAAATTACCTCAAATTCAAGTTGCTAAGTTCGACGGGTCTTGTTTTCGTTGGCTTGAGTTTCGTGACACATTCTTATCTATAGTACACAATAACGACCGCATCGCGCCCATTCACAAATTCCATTATCTTATTTCGTACTTGACTGGCGATGCAGCGCGCATTATTGCTAATTTAGAGGTATCCAGCGCAAATTATGCGTGTGCTTGGAAACTATTATGTGACAGATATGACAATGCACGACAATTAATAACTCATCATATAAATTCATTATTATACATAAAACCAATCACAAGCGAGTCTGATAAATCATTACGATTTCTTGTGGATCATATTAATAAAAACTTACGTGCTTTAGCTAGTCTCGGCCAAGGTTCACGTGACTGGGATATTTTACTCATTCACATAATGAGCCCCAAGCTTGATAGCCACACCAAAGCCAAGTGGGAAGAATACCGGGGCACGTTGGATACTAATATACCTAATTTGCAACATTTTTTCAAGTTTCTTATTGATCGCGCTGATGTACTCGAGTCAATAAATAGCAGCCATCCATACTCTAAACCTAAGACTCCGGCAATGTCTAGGCCTATAGATTCTAACAATAAAATAAAATCTCATCAGTCATACATTTCTAATAGTGAAGACAATAATATTTCTGATATATCATGCGGCGTTTGTAATGGTAATCATCGCCTTTATGATTGTCCCACCTTTTTGGCTAAGAGTGTGGATGATCGTATCAGTGAAGTCAGCAGATTGAAGCTTTGTCATAACTGCTTAAGATCTGGCCATTCTGCACGAAACTGTCGCATGCATCCGTGTCGCTCGTGCCATACAAGGCACAACAGACTCTTGCATAAACAATCTGGTAACAAAAATATTGCTAGTGTTGTCACCATTTCACCCGACATCACTGACGACACTATCGTTAATTTTTCAAATCAAAATAACCATCAAGTTTTACTGTCTACTGCTTATATTGAGGTAGTTAATCCTGTGACCAATCAAACACAGAAGGTTCGTGCTCTTTTAGATTGCGGTAGTCAGTCATCATTCATCACTCAATCTCTTAAAACAAAACTGCTTCTAGAACCGACTACCACTTTGCATGTCAATATAATTGGCATAGGTAATAAAACCACCACTCAGGCTACAGAAACATGCGTAGTTCAGTTGAAATCTTTGATGAAGGATTTTACCGTCACTTCTTCTTTTCTGGTGTTGCCAGTGTTGACCGGTAATATACCTAGAATACCCGTTGACGTTAAAAAACTTAATATTGCGAATGATTACTTTTTAGCGGACCCTTACTTCCACCAACCAGCACCTGTTGATGTAGTCATCGGTGCCGATATTTTCTGGGACATTATTGGCCGCGATCAACTCTCTCTCGGTCTTAATTCCCCTGTATTGAGAAGTTCTCATTTCGGTTGGTTGGTTTCAGGCCCAATGTATTTTAATTTACCCACAAACAATATGTTAAAGGAAATTGATAATAATATAGATTCTAATCATTCAGTCGTTTCTTATGTGTCGTCTGTTGACAAAATACATCAAGAACTAACAAAATTCTGGGACTTGGAAAATGTTCCCCAAACTAAACCACTTATGAGTCATAGCGAGAAGGCATGCGAAACACATTTTTTATCGCACACCCTCCGTTTAGAAACTGGTAGATTCTCAGTTAGTCTACCATTAAAGGATACACCTGATTGTCTTGGTGAATCTTATTCACTAGCTAAAAAACGCTTCTTAAATTTAGAAAGGCGTTTTCGCAAACAACCACATGTGAAATCACAATACGTGCAATTTATGCGTGAGTACACAGACTTAAGTCACCTTTCAGAATCCGCTGTACCTATACCTTCTACATCTTACTTCCTCTGCCATCACGCTGTCTTCAAAGACAGTAGTGAATCCACGAAAATAAGAGTCGTATTCGACGGCTCGGCTCCTACTTCATCGGGTCAGTCTGTCAATGACATCCTCATGGTTGGGCCTAATATGCAGGACTCACTGTTCTCCATCTTAATAAGAGCTCGACAACATAAGTTCCTCCTCACGGGTGACGTCGAGAAAATGTACCGTCAAGTTCGGGTCCATGAGCAGGATCGCAATCTTCAACTCATTTTATGGAGAGAGGATGAGTCTTTGCCCATCAAAACGCTTCAGCTGGGTACTGTGACTTACGGAATGGCAAGTTCTAGCTACTTAAGCACTCGGTGTCTATGGCAGATTGGTGAAGAATTTTCTGATCCTATGGTTAAGGACATAATTCAACATGATTTCTTTGTGGACGATCTCATCACCGGTTCTGAAAGTGAGGCTACCCTACGTTATATTCACCAATCTGTAACTGAAGAATTAAAGAAAGGATGCTTTAATCTTCGTAAGTTTAAGACTAATTTACCATCATTGTTCGATTCAAATACTCAAACTGATGATAATCTTTTAATAAGTGAGTCAACTAGTACTCTAGGCATGGGATGGAACCCATCAACCGATCAGTTACATTTCCCTATCGAATACCCCCTTTCCTCTAACAGTAATTTAACTAAAAGATCTTTTCTATCATCTCTTTTTAAAATCTTTGACCCATTAGGACTAATTAGTCCGTGTGTAATAAAAATGAAAATGTTATTACAACAACTGTGGCTACATAATTTGACTTGGGACTCTCCAGTCCCACATGAAATTCAAAGAGACTGGAACAATTTTATGCAGTATTTACCTTCTCTTTTAGATCTAGAAGTTCCGCGGCGTGTACTATGCAATGAACCCGCATCTATAGAATTACATTCATTCAGTGATTCATCACAACATGCATACGGTGCTTGCATTTATTTACGTTCAGTTAATGCTGTGAACGAAGTCACAGTCAATTTGCTTTGTTCTAAGTCCAAGGTAGCTCCGATTAAAGGTACGACTATCCCTCGTCTGGAACTGTGCGCTGCCCTACTGGCAGCAAGGTTATGTAAAGCTGTCAAAAAGTCACTCCGATATGAAGTTCAGCATCAAGTACACTGGTGTGATTCGTCAGTAGTGCTAGCCTGGCTACACACTAGTTTTATAAATTTGAAAACATTTGTAGCTAATAGGATTTCGGAGATCTGTGAGCTAACAGAGGCCTCCTCGTGGCGCTATGTGCCCACATCTGTCAATCCTGCAGACCTCATATCTAGGGGAATCAGTCCAGATAAGCTAGGCAGTACCCAGCTGTGGTGGTCAGGCCCTCCATTTCTCACGGAGCTTGAAAGTAGTTGGCCTATCTTAAAACCTAATAAAATTAATTCTAATGGCTTACCGGAAACTAAACCTAATTGTACTAACACTCATGTTGCTACTCAAAATGAACCTATAATTAATTTTAAAGACTTTTCTAGCTTAACTAAAATAAAACGATCGTTCGCTTACGTGCTAAGATTTATCAATAATCTAAAAACTAATAAAGATAAATTTGTCGGCCCCTTGACTGTTGATGAGTTAAATAATTCCTTTCTATATTTGTGTCGTCTTGCACAGCAAGAATCATTCTTCTGTGAATATAATTTACTATCCAATAATAAAGCTTTAAGTTCTAAATCAAATATTTTATCTTTAACTCCGTTTTTAAGTGACGAAAGGGTCATCCTAGTTGGTGGCCGACTAGGCTCATCTGATTATAACTATAATAAAAAACATCCTGTTCTCCTGCATGCTTCGCATCATTTTACTAAATTGATTTTCGAATACGAACATAAACGCGGACTACATGCTGGCCCACAATTATTGTTGGCCGTTGTTAGGGAATACATTTGGCCGATTAACGGCAGAAATTTAGCTAGACGCATTTTTCATAACTGCTCCAGGTGCAGACGCTTGCAGGGCAAGACTATTGCGCCAATAATGGGACATTTGCCCTCACAACGTGTCACGCCAAACTTTCCATTTCATACCGTGGGAATTGATTTTGCTGGCCCATTTCTTATTGTAAACAGAAAGGGACGTGGAGCATCGTTAGTCAAGTGCTATCTTTGTTTTTTCATATGCCTTCGATATAAAATTTCACACCTCGAAGCCGTGAGTGATCTATCAAAGGACGCTTTCGTTATGACATTCCGAAGGTTTGTGTCACGAAGAGGTAGGCCAGCTGAGGTATTCTGCGACAATGGACGCAACTTTGTCGCAGGAGCTAAAGAAATTAATGATTTTTTAAGATTTACCAAAAGGATCTATCTGATTTTGCATGTTCGGAAGGCATTCAGTTTTACTTTTCACCAGCTTACGCTCCTCATTTTGGCGGTATTTTCGAGGCCGGTATCCGTTCAGCAAAATTTCATGTTAGGCGAGTAATGGGTAATTCTCATTTAAGTTTTGAAGAACTTCAAACTCTTTTCGCTCAGGTAGAAGCTGTGTTAAATAGTAGACCTCTCTGTCCTTTATCTTCCTCTCCTGACGATTTCCATTGCCTTACTCCTGGGCATTTTCTCATTGGTCGGGCTCTCACCGCGCTGCCTGAACCACCTTTGGAAGATTGCCACGCAACCAACTTGCAGCGCTATGCCAGACTGCAGCAAATATACCAACATTTTTGGCGACGCTGGCAATCTGAGTACATCGCCGAGTTGCAACTTCGCCGTAAATGGAAGACCAACGCCGACGCAGTCAAAATTGGGGACATGGTCCTACTAAAGGAAGATGGCGTCCCACCCTTATGTTGGAGACTCGGACGTATTACACGGCTCTTCCCGGGACAAGATGGAGTTGCAAGAGTAGCCGACATAAACACGAAGAGGGGAACTATACGGCGCCCTCTGGTTCGCATCTGCCCCTTACCAACCGAAGAGGAGCTGCTTAAGGGTTGAAACCACTGAGTTTCAACGGGGGGAGGATGTTTACGCCTGGCTTAAATGTGAAGACGTTCAGTGCGCGTCGCGTTTTGTTAATCTAAAGGGCCAGGCGCCCCGCATGTATTTTTTTTACATAGACCTACCTTCATCACTAATTATAATTGTCAGTAACAAATTTTCACTATAGTCGAAGCTTGTGCAGCAATAATTTGTAAAAATACAGTTTATATCCCTAATTAAACAACTACCACGAAACGGGAGTTTCATTGAAGATACTTGAAGCCCCAACACTAATTAATGTTAAAATGTTAGTGATTATGTTGAGTTAATTTAAAATTATTTTGTTGATTGTATTTTTAAGAAAATTACCTACGCAAAACCAAAGATTCTTTCATTTTTAGAAAATTTTTCCAAATCTCCACTCATCTTAAAAAGTGCTCCTTTTGCGAAGTGCACCAATTGAGAAGCGCACCAGTTGCGAAGTGTGCCATATGAGAAGTGCACCAGTTGCTAAGTTCACCATTTGAGCATGGTGTACAAGTTGCGATGTGCACCAAATGCGTCAAACCCCTATAGAGTGACAAACCTCATCAATAGGTACGCGACATAAAAAACATAAGCCACTTCAGATAAGACGACGTAGCTTTAAAACCACATTTTGAAGTACAGTCGGTGATAGCAGTTACCTGACCCACCCTATAAACAAAGGAATTTGAACCCTCTGCCTGTAACATTAAGGGTTATTAATTTCATTTGTATGAGTTTATCAGACTAGCGCTTCTCGGTAATATTTTCGCCTAACTTGTAATAAGTGGGTAGTTGAAAGACAAATATGCGTATTCATTATAAAACTGGTATTCAAATGTTACTAAAAATACGGGTAGGAAAATAAAAATGAACCGTCACAATAATAAAGCTAAAGCCAGTCTACGCCAAAGAGTAAAGTAGTAACTATAGAGGGAAAGAGTGACAACTCTGTGGTAAAATTTGCATGTACGGAAAGTGCTGCCACCTTGAGTTTGGTGGGTGACCTAAGGCTCTAATAAATATACACATACCTATAGTTAAGCATACTTACTATAAGTAGCGAATCTTCATTATAATGTTTAGGGTCACAATCAGGGTTTAACAAATAACAGTAACAAGTAACAATTTTAACATAATTAGCTGAGATAAACTCGGGATTTCGGGAAGCGCATCAACGTCGGGAAAGCCGGAGTTGCGGAGTTGACAATGATAATGGCGGATGGCCGGCGGCGACAATGACATTTGTTTGACAATTTGACAAACAAGAAAATGGCTGCCAAGTTTTTTTAACCCACCAAACTGCAGATGTCGCTGTCGTCTATGGAAATTGATGACAGTGCTAAGTGTGCCCCCCCTGCTGTTGTTCGATGCTAGGTTCGTGTCGCCGTCGCCCCCCCTGGTCTACGCACAATTGCAGTGACAACACGTGAATATTTTTTACCTTGCCTTACTAAATTGCGAAAAACAACGTCTTTTTTCAATTGTTTAATTTCTTTTTTATAGTTTTATTATCATGTCTCAATTGAGTGGTTGTTTAAAATACAAAATAATCTATTTGCACGAGGAGAACGTTGGCATCAGAGAGATTGCTAGGAGACATAATATTATGGCAGTAAGTGTATTTTTAACCGACTCCAAAAAAAGGAGGAGCATAAGCATGATATAAAGACGCAGGTTGTTGTAGTTGGCAGTTCCAAGACGGTTTCAAGGATTGACTGGACGACTCTTCCCCAAGTTTCTTTTGACAACTCTATTATTCCCTTCAGCGAAAAAGTTAAAAACTTGGGGATATTCTTTGACAAGAACTTCTCTTGGACAACTACAGGAAATTAGCCGCAAGCTATTTGCATCCGCTGCATATTTGAAGAGACTGCGTAACTTTCCACCAACTGCCACCAAGATTGCGCTTGCACAGTCCCTTCTTCTACCCATTCTTGATTATGCTGATGCCAGCTATCTTGACCTTACCCAAGACAAACTCGATAAACTTGAGCAGCTTCAAAATGTCTGTATACGGTTCATATTCGGTTTGCGTAAATATGACCATGTTTCTGAATTTCGTGTGAAGCTCAAGTGGGTTCGCCTTCGCCGGAATGCTCATATTCTTTCCCTATTGTATAATGTGCTTTTTCCTCTTCCACACCTTTTTATATTAAAAAAACGTTTTCAGTATCTCAAAAGAAGCAGCTCAATCCCAAGCCTTTTTGTCCTCAATATAATCTTTAACGGTATAAAAGGCTTTCTGGCACAACATACGTTTAATGAATGATTTATTAAGGCTTAGATCATGAACGTGACTTGGAAGTTTATTATAAAATCGTATACATTGACATCTGAACGAGCCACCTATTTTCTTGAGCCTTGTTGTAGGTATAACAAATTTGTGTTTGTTCCTAGTATTTATATTTTTTACATACCTTATTGTTTTTGCTGTGGGAAGTCGCGGCGCCCCCGTTAAGGGACGTGGCGAGTGGCACCAGGGCATCGCCTCCTGGCCGCGGGGTACCATACGGCCGCCCCTAAGACGACCCACTGACCCGGGCCTCTCACTGGGTTCGCGTCGATGACAGCTTCCTGCTTTTGGAGCCCTAAAGCTCTTGTTGGTCTTGTTTTTGGCATGGCGGGTCACCCTCCAGTTTCCAAGGTTTCGTTTTCTCTTTGTATTGGGTCCATCTCATCTTGCACATTCACTCACAAACGCATAAAACACTCACAACAGTAACATATAACTATTGCATAATACTAACATATCACATTACATAATTTTGTTGGCGATTTTGTAATTTCTTACATCATAAATTCCAGTGCGTGATGGGTGCACCTACGTCAAATTAAAAGGACGCTTCGAAATGTTGCCACTACATAAAGTGTAAAATGATTATTGAGGATGATATTCTCATAGCATGTACTGTATCTGTGTCTGTTTTCTGTTTTCTGTTTAGTATAATGTTTAGTATAATATAAAGCCTAGTGTGTAATAATTGTGGGCTGCATCGGACGACGTCATCACGTCAGCGCCGGCTGTCGCTGAAAACCAGCGCTGGGGCTCTGTCTTGCATAGGGTCGCAGCATAATGCTGAGCGATAGCCGTTTTGCGTGGATGTGACGCATGTTACCCTTGTCTTCTTTTTATTTTTTTTTTACTTTTGTGTCATATGTATTTTTGCGTCATGTTCACCGCAAATAAACGTATTTTCTTCTTTCTTATATTATGGATATCACTGTATTTTTAACCGACTTCAGAAAAGGAGGTTCTGTATTCGACCCGTATGTATGTATGTCTGCGATTTTCTCAAAAACTGATGAACTAATTTTGATAATTCTTTCACTAGTGTGATTTACATACTTTCAGGAAGGTTTTAGTATATAATACATTATGTAATTATTCTTATGTACGACGTTATGTGCATAAACGTACTGCATCTCCGGCATTTCTATGCGAATTTTGATGATTCTACTTGTCGGTGGCTTCAATTCTTTAATGCACTAGTGTTATGTTTGAATTTTGTGGAGTAGATACAACTAAAAAGCGAAAAATAAAAACTTTTTTACAAAAAAAAAAACATCCGACTTCAAAAAAAAAACTATAAAGTGATACATACCTAACTTTAATTTCGGAAGTCGGTGTCAAAAAGCGAAAATTGCGGAACCAACGACACCGACTTCCGAAATTAAAGTTATATATCACTTTATAGTTTTTTTTTTGAAGTCGGTTGTTTTTTTTTTGTAAAAAGTTTTTATTTAAACTATTTTGTATTTTACGGGCATATAAAAGATTTTAAAAAATATACTGGGAAGGCAGTCATTACATTAATCTCTTTTTTGTCTCTGAGAGTGCCTCAGACTTAATTTATAAATTGATCGAACAGCTCGTTTCTGCAAAACAAAGATAGTCTGAATATAAGCGGCATTCCCCCACAATAGAATACGGTACAATATTACACTATGAAAATAGTCAAAGTGCACAAAACGGGATGTCTCTATGTTACTTAAATAACGAATTTCTCTAACAGCGTATGCTGCGGAACATAGCTTTTTTGACATTTTATCTACATGTGGGCCCCCCACTGAAGCTTAATATCCAAAGTTAAGCCCAATAATACTGTGTTGTCTTCAGGATTCAATTTTTCGCCCTTTATCAACACATTATTATTCACCTGCCTAACGTGAGGTAGCGTAAACTTAATGCATTTGGTTTTTTAGGATTCCGTACTTCGAAAGGAAAAAACGGAACCCTTATAGGATCACTTTGTTGTCCGTCCGTCCGTCTATCTGTCTGTCAAGACCATTTTTCTCAGGAACGCGTGGAGGTATCAAGCTGGAATTTATATCAAATACTCAGGTCTACTGTCGCTTGGAGTTGTGAAAAAATCAAACTTCTAAACCAACGCAATCAAAAGATACAGCCGTTTTTAGCGCAAATTTTCGACACTCGCAAGGGAATCAAAACTTACAGGGTACTTCCCGTGAACTCAGAATCTTGAAATTTGGTACGAAGCAACGTCTTATAGCACAAATAAAGGAAAAATTGCGAAAACCGTAAATTTTTAGTTACATCATATAATAAAAATATTTTTAATAATTTTAAACTTACTACCCTTTTCCTCATGAACGCGTAGAGGTATTAAATTGAAATTAATATCAAATACTCAAGTCTATAATACCTTTATGTCTATTTAGGACCCGATTTATATAATAAGCTCAATAGAATACTTAATATTTATAGTGCCAGTTACAAACATTGTAGTCTGAAGATACGCGAATATTTGGGTAAACTTGATTACACAGACACAGAAAGACTTCTAGAAGTACTACAATAATGATATAGTTATTAAATTGGTATTTTTATTTGTAATTAGTACCTAATGTAAATAGGATAGTATTATTTAAAAAGAAAAACTAAACATGGACAAATCAGCTGATCGCTTAGGATGGGGATGGCCTGAAACACAGGTTTTTATTAACCTAGCTCAGGCAGGTCGCCACAAGTTATAATGTCAGTACCAGCGCACCTTTCATAGGTAATTTAAAACCATGTAAATGAAACTAACTTTTATATAATTATTTAAGACAATCTGTTAAAAATTCGGTACTACTAAGTATTTTTAAGTTTGTAAATGTATTACTTTGTAAAAAGAACCTAAATTCAATTAAATTCAAAAATTCAAAAAAAATCACCTTTAAGCTGTAACAAAATCAAACTTCTATGTCAACGCAATCAAAAGAAACAGCAATTTAAGCCGCATATTTTCAAACTCGCAACTACTCTACCAACTCGAGCTGTAGTCACATCTTATCCTGGAGCTCCTGCAGGGTACTTTCCGATGTAATAAGAATTTGCTTAAGTCCTAGTTGCTTGCGCAGGAAGATGTTGCCATTAGTACACCAGCAAAATTGATACTCATGCGGTTCTTGGCGAATTGACTTGCCAGATAAAATAGTTTCTTTGCAGAATGACACAGATGTTCATCCAAATATACGGGTTGTTTCTGTCCAGAGAGTCCTATTAGATGTGTATTCAGTTTATTATCTTTGTTTAGGTGTTTATTATTGAACCCTCGTATGCGGGTGATCAATTCCGACTTGACTTGCACACTCGTAACCTCCGCAACGATCGCTTTACTGGCCGAGGTGCCTGGGACACGGTATATTTCTCGGATATTTGTTGACGATTTTGGGAGATGGACGGTGTTTCCAATATTCTTCATAATTTTTTCGAGATCTGCAGTCGATTTATCGGACTGTAGAAGTATATTTCGAACCTCGACTGTTGAAGATCGCGACTTGTACTGAAGGTCTCTTACTGTTTTTTCTAGGGACTCTGTGTATTTTTTGTATTCTCTACACTCATTCTGTAGTGTTTTCATTTGGATATTCATATCATCGTAAAGTTCGCTGATGGAAGTAACTGATTTTTCTATTTCCGCATTGGCTTTCTGAATATGGAGATTTTGCAGTTTCAATTCTGCGAAATCAGAAACCAGCCTTGTGACTAGGTCTGTCTGTTCTGCCATTACTTTCGCTGTAGCGTTATCATGATCACGCTTCCATGACTTCAGGATTTCCATAATCTCTAGCTTAAAATCCTCTAGCAGGTCACTCAAAAACTGACTAGCCCCGGGCGCTTATGGCGTAGGGTTGTGTTGGTGAGTTTTGGGCTATTTGCATCTTGAATGTTTTCGGGATGGACTGCGATTGATCCGACGTAATCGTAGGAGTTGGAGTTTTCGGGGTTTTAGGCGGAGAATGTTTCACGAACGCCATTTAATATTGATAGTAGTTGTGTAAACAAAGTCTTGTAGGTGCAGCACGGACAGATAATCTTCGTAGCAGACAGCTGGCTCGTAGCACTGATGCACAATGGAGCGGAGCGTAGCCGAAGCGCGTAGCAGAGTGGATGACGTCTCCGCACGCGTAGCACTGTGTCGTCGACGCGCGTCGTAGCGGATTCGGTGGTCCGCTATTATGCGTAAACGTTCAACGACGATATGGCTCAGCGGCCACAGGCACGACACTCCAATGCACCGAGCGCTCGCGTCCGGCAGTTCGAATCCCGCCAATCACCAAAAAGGCCGAGCGAAAATTTGAAGACGGATAAATAATATTCAATATGTCTCTTTCTAGACACGCCCAAAAGGCGTTAACAGGCCATGTACACACTTAAGGAAAGACAGAATCAAAATTACACTTGACCACCAATCAGGCACTAGTAAGGAGATCGAATCGAACACACGTCCGCACTCAACGGCTGCGACGACGAGCAGAACTGATGAACTATGGTTATTCTTTAATTATTAGTTTATTTTATTTGAATTTAGTTTGTACTATTATTATTTTGTACCCATACTGTTTTGCTTTTAATTTTGTTTTCCTTTCTATAATTTTCGTGAATTCTATTGCGATTTATTTTATTGTGTCCGTCCTTGTCAAACTTGTTGTACCTACCTGGATGATGTGGTCGCCTATGATTGGAACCGCACACTTGTATTTGTCCCTGTTCATTTTAACATGCATGTAACTGTGTAGCCTGTGTGTGTGTGTTGATCCAATAAATAAATAAATGAGGGGCAAAGAACTCCCTTTACTTTTCTGAAGTTTACAAAGCGATAAATATATTGTAAATGTTGGTATGGCACCTACAACACCCTCGGTGCGCTGGCGCTCCTACGAGGCCGGTCGCCGGTATACATGGTGTTTAATTCTAAGTATAATAATAATGTAATATTATTTATTGTTCTCTCATAATCACAAAAACAATACAAAGCCAAGGAAACACTTAATAGAGACGGCTACTTTCGAATACTTCCTGAAAAGTTGTCCGATGGACCGGTCCTTAACTAGGTCATCATTGTTAGGCGATATAAAAGTTGTCCGATGGACCGGTTCTTAACTAGGTCATCATTGTTAGGCGATATAAAAGTTGTCCGATGGACCGGTTCTTAACTAGGTCATCATTGTTAGGCGATATAAAAGTTGTCCGATGGACCGGTTCTTAACTAGGTCATCATTGTTAGGCGATATAAAAGTTGTCCGATGGACCGGTTCTTAACTAGGTCATCATTGTTAGGCGATATAAAAGTTGTCCGATGGACCGGTCCTTAACTAGGTCATCATTGTTAGCCGATATAAAAGTTGTCCGATGGACCGATTCTTAACTAGGTCATCATTGTTAGGCAATATAAAAGTTGTCCGATGGACCGGTTCTTAACTAGGTCATCATTGTTAGCCGATATAAAAGTTGTCCGATGGACCGGTTCTTAACTAGGTCATCATTGTTAGGCGATATAAAAGTTGTCCGGTGGACCGGTCCTTAACTAGGTCATCATTGTTAGCCGATATAAAAGTTGTCCGATGGACCGGTTCTTAACTAGGTCATCATTGTTAGGCGATATAAACATGGCGTACAGCCGAACAAGCTATTGGATAGGTATCCATCTACAGGCAAACATGTTTGACAGCGACAGTGATGGCTGAGCGATAGCGCGGAAAAGTGGAACATCACTTCCCTCCACACGACTCTGTCCACGTGCTACCCCCTCTCGAGCTGCCCACGAGCTCGTCACGGCGTTTACCCTCACCGTAATACTACAATAATCAATTGAGAATAGCTCAATTTTGTATATATACGACATGTTTATCTTTCCACTATACTACCAACATACATTTTTACTATAGGTACTTATATTGCTAAAATGATAATAAAAAAATAAGCAAGTGTGCGTGTGTTGTGTTGATGGGCAGGCGCTGGAGGATGAGTCGCGGCGGCTGGCGGTGCTGCTGTCGCTGGCAGAGCTGCAGCGCGAGCTGGCGCTGCAGCAACAGGACATCGAGCGCCTGGACGCTGCGCTGCGCCGTCTCGCGCCGCACCACTACCTAGGCGCGCCACGCCCTTCCGCATCCCCATTGCCACCACCGTCAGCGTCTTCAACACCGCCGACGTCAGCGCCTCCAGCACCACCGACGTCAGAGCGTCCTGCACCGCCGACGTCAGAGCGTCCTGCACCGCCGACGTCAGAGCGTCCTGCACCGCCGACGTCAGAGCGTCCTGCACCGCCGACGTCAGAGCATCCAAAAACACCTACGTTAGAATGCCCTCCACCGCCTACCTTAGAGTGTCCGCCACCGCCAATATCAGAGTGTTCAAACCGGTGACATCGGAATGACCAACTGCGCCGACATCACCGAGGTCACCTTGGTCACCGTGTCTGCCGTAGTCGAACCCATAGTGTCCCCCGCCGCGGCGCCGCCCACGTCAGATTCGGCCCCACTGCTGATGTTAGAATGTAGACGTTCGAACCAAGTGTGAACAATATTGTAGTCGGCCACACTATAACATCGTCGAGCAAGGATTCCATCGACACGTTAGTATTACCCAAAGGAGTCAAATCAATTATTCGGTTACAGATTACTAAAGTAAAAACTATCCCCACCAAAATATAAATGTAAGAACAAAGGAAATGAATAAAAACTTTGTAATAAAAGTTTAATAAAAAAATTTAAAAACCCCCGACTCAAACAACGACCTCTAAAAACTAAAATAATAATATTGGCCCTTTAAGTTTAATATAAGTTGCAGGAAATATCGATACCTCTGGGCTCAAAGGTCGTAAAGGACAAAATGCGACTTTTCAGGAGAAGCAAAAAACTAAAAAAAAATTTCTTTTTATATCTAACACTAGCTGCCCGGCGCGACTTCGTTCGCATGGTGTCCTACTCCTACCCCTACCCTACTCCTACCCCTACCCTACTCCTACCCCTACCCTACTCCTACCCCTACCCTACTCCTACCCCTACCCTACTCCTACCAATCCTACCCCTTCTCTACTCCTACCCTACCCCTGCCCTACTCCTACCGTACCCCTACCCTACTCCTACCAATCCTACCCCTTCTCTACTCCTACCCTACCCCTGCCCTACTCCTACCGTACCCCTACCCTACTCCTACCAATCCTACCCCTTCTCTACTCCTACCCTACCCCTGCCCTACTCCTACCGTACCCCTACCCTACTCCTTCCAAACTCCTACCCTACCCCTACCCTACTCCAACCTTACTCCTACCGCACCCCTACCCTACTCCTACCCTACTCCTGCCTACCTCGACCCTACTCCTAGCCTACTCCTACCCTACACGATCATCCTACCTTCTCTTTCGCCGCGTTGCTCGCTGCGCTGCGTGGAGCCACACCGGCGCGTCGGCGTGTATTTTTTAAAAGCTTTTATTTAACTTGACTTGTATGTATGTGAAGGTGGACTCTTGCAAGTTTTTGACCCACTTCCCGGTATCCGATTGAGCTGAAATTTTACATACTGGTCCAGTCCCAATGACAATGCATGTTTATGACAAGCATGACGTGATGCTGCTGCCAGGATTGGCTCCAGACGAGGGAACTCCTCAACGGTTAACAGCAGGGACATGAAATTTTGCACACCCATTGGGATGACAGTTAGCGGGTCCTACATGAAATTGCTGCCACATCCAGGGTTGTCTCCAAACCACGGAACTCCTCAACGGTCAACAGTAGTAACAGGCATAAGAAGTATACCATGTTTCCGGAGAGCACAAATGTACGATACGGACATTCCATCCGTCCGTATCGACTTCGGCAAAGACGGGATTCACCTGATTCGACCGAAGTCTGTGCAATTTCCAGCGAAATACAGCCATGGCACCGCTGAACGCAGAATTTTGCCAATATTATTATGCTGGGCTTGCACACAGCACAGTGCATAAAATGCAGAGTAGTACGGTTGACCACGCCGTTGTGTATTTGGGCCCAAAGTTGTTCGCTGCTGGCCAAGCGTACGTGGCCTTAAGTAGGGTCACATCCATAGAAGGCCTCCTCTTAGAACAATTAGACTGCTCGAAATTAACTGGCACCCGCCAATGTAACAATGACGCACTTTCATGAAATGAATAGACTAAGAAATATATCTAGCGAATACTAAAAAATATAAAATAAATTAATATAAAAAAAAACTTTAAAAGAAAGCTTTTATTTACGCCCTAAAAAGATAAAATAAGATTTAAATTACATTAAACCTATTCAATTTCCAATTACTTTACAAAATTTAATGGTAAATAATAAGATTAAACACAATTTATATTATATAAAAGCTTGTCGCGAAATTTACCTGTGTAGATCAACTAGTAACTTGATCTGATTGATTTTAATTAAAAAAAGCTAAGTTCAAACTAAGTAATACGAGTGCTTAAATCTCGCGACAAGCTTTTATATAATATAAATTGTGTTTAATCTTATTATTTACAATTAAATTTTGTAAAGTAATTGGAAATTGAATAGGTTTAATGTAATTTAAATCTTATTTTATCTTTTTAGGGCGTAAATAAAAGCTTTTTTTAAAAGTTTTTTTTTATGTTAATTTTTGTTTATATTGACATTTTTAATTTCGTAATATCTTTTGAATGGAATGTCCGATTTCAATAATTCAAAAAGTAATCAACAGGTATAGATACAGTCTTGAATACGAAATAATTTATTTGGATAAGAATTAATACAAAGGTATGGATAACATGGGCTGATTTTGATCGGCATTTCTATCAACTTTTAAAATGTAAAAAAGTACTTAGTTATAGTGACATAACTATAGTTGGACATATAGTCTCGCGGAGTTTTTTGTACATATTGATATGTTCCATAATATTGCAGAACATTTTTTTTGTTCTATCATCAATACTTTACGCAGCGCATGCGATGAAAGACCTTGGGTTGGTTTTAGTAGGGATTTCTAAGGATCTAAATTTTTTTTTAGAAATAAATATAGCCTATGTTACTCAGTGATAATGTAGATTTCTAACGGCAAAAGAATTTTTGAGATCGGTCCAGCAATTTTTAAGTTTATCCGTTACATACAAAAATACAAATCTTTCCTCTTTATAATATTAGTGTAGATAGTGTAGAAGTGTAGATGAGACGCATCCCTAGTATTTGCTACCTAGGCAATCATTTTAGCTACCTCAATGTATACGTAGTTATTTAACAAAATCCTTGGTCCCTCCATTTTGACGTCAAAATGGAGGGACCATATGGATAGGCTGATCGGAGGAGTATCCTACCTATAAATAGTATTACAATACCTTAATTCTACTTTAGAAATATGAAATTTGATTGTCCCTAACATGAATCGTTTGGGAAATATCGACCATAAATGTTGGTCCCTCCATAATGATGATTAAAAAATTTCGTCGCACATTTTAATAGTTGATTTTATTTGTTATTCGAACTATTCAATATTTACTACCTATTTTCTACCTTTAAATTACATATAAATGACTTACGTTAAAGATTAGCTTAAAAAAGTAATAATTATTTTTTATACTTTTTTACAAACAAGGTGTAATAAAAAAAAATGAAACCCAAAATAATAATTTTTTTCCGGGATTTTTTGGCTTGGTTCCAATAACCAAGCCAAAAAATCGCGGAAAAAAACAGCGGGTAATAACCAAGCCAAAAAATCGCGGAAAAAAACAGCGGTTCTAAACACAAGTCAAACAAACAACACACAACACACACACATACACATTTAAGAGCTGTTATGTCACTTTGTTAGTGAAACTTTTGAAAAAAAAAAAACAGTCGCAAAGTGGCCTATACGTCACTGGTACTTTCCAAAGAGCCCATGTCCGGAGAGCATCCTATGTGCTTACGCCGGCCGGAAGTAAGAAGTCTCTCCGGACTCCTTCATAACGGGCTTCACCGCCGCTATGGCAGTGCGCCCTAATATAAGCAAACAGCGATTATTGCACCAACGATAGTGGTGCTGATAATTGAATTAAATATTGTAAAACAAGTGGGCAAATTTTGATTTAAGCAAATGGCTATTAAAAAAAAAAAAAGATCAAAAAAGTACATTGGAAACTATTATTTAATTTAATTTTTCAGTCCACAAAAATATAATATTTCGATAGTAATTAAGGACAAGGTTATTAACACTAAACTTGTTCAGTGACATTATTTGTTACGCGCTCTCGTTACAGCAGAGATAATTTAATCATATAGCATGAGCATGAATTTGTGAAACAAGCAGTGTAATGAATATGTGCGGCGAGCCAAACTGCGCGCCACTGCACAATGGCGCACGGCGCGGGAGCGGCGTTGCTTGCGTGCGGCACGCTGCTGGCGCTGTCGGCGCCAGCGCGGCCCCAGGACGCCTGCTCGTACGCGCACTCTGGTGAGACTCACACTATTACACTGCGGGCGCACTCCTTCTGACAGTGAAGCAAATACTTACTGTTGTAGCGCTTGCGCTTTGCGTTCGATCCGAATCTGAGAAATGAGGCTGCGAACAAAACATCACATAATATGTCTTAAATTTGGATCGATGGAATTCGGATATAGTGCTCAAGAATGTCATACAAATAACACTTAGGACCATCGTGTCTCGCACATCACCCACGTCACCGTGAACAAGTCTTACACCGTTTGTCCTCCCGCCACCATCAACGGGACGTCAACGAGAAATGAGATTATTCGAACCGATGCCGAAATCGAATCGAACACCGAGCGTGTCGTGGTGACGGCGTGCAGTGGACGCGCGGCTTTGTAAAGTATGTATCGCTACTTCGAACACCGAGCGTGTCGTGGTGACGGCGTGCAGTGGACGCGCGGCTTTGTAAAGTATATATCGCTACTTCGAACACCGAGCGTGTCGTGGTGACGGCGTGCAGTGGACGCGCGCCATTGTAAAGTATGTATCGCTACTTCGAACACCGAGCGTGTCGTGGTGACGGCGTGCAGTGGACGCGCGGCTTTGTAAAGTATATATCGCTACTTCGAACACCGAGCGTGTCGTGGTGACGGCGTGCAGTGGACGCGCGGCTTTGTAAAGTATGTATCGCTACTTCGAACACCGAGCGTGTCGTGGTGACGGCGTGCAGTGGACGCGCGCCATTGTAAAGTATGTATCGCTACTTCGAACACCGAGCGTGTCGTGGTGGTGACGGCGTGCAGTGGACGCGCGGCTTTGTAAAGTATGTATCGCTACTTCGAACACCGAGCGTGTCGTGGTGACGGCGTGCAGTGGACGCGCGCCATTGTAAAGTATGTATCGCTACTTCGAACACCGAGCGTGTCGTGGTGACGGCGTGCAGTGGACGCGCGGCTTTGTAAAGTATGTATCGCTACTTCGAACACCGAGCGTGTCGTGGTGACGGCGTGCAGTGGACGCGCGCCATTGTAAAGTATGTATCGCTACTTCGAACACCGAGCGTGTCGTGGTGACGGCGTGCAGTGGACGCGTGGCTTTGTAAAGTATGTATCGCTACTTCGAACACCGAGCGTGTCGTGGTGACGGCGTGCAGTGGACGCGCGGCTTTGTAAAGTATGTATCGCTACTTCGAACACCGAGCGTGTCGTGGTGACGGCGTGCAGTGGACGCGCGCCATTGTAAAGTATGTATCGCTACTTCGAACACCGAGCGTGTCATGGTGACGGCGTGCAGTGGACGCGCGGCTTTGTAAAGTATGTATCGCTACTTCGAACACCGAGCGTGTCGTGGTGGTGACGGCGTGCAGTGGACGCGCGGCTTTGTAAAGTATGTATCGCTACTTCGAACACCGAGCGTGTCGTGGTGGTGACGGCGTGCAGTGGACGCGCGGCTTTGTAAAGTATGTATCGCTACTTCGAACACCGAGCGTGTCGTGGTGACGGCGTGCAGTGGACGCGCGGCTTTGTAAAGTATGTATCGCTACTTCGAACACCGAGCGTGTCGTGGTGACGGCGTGCAGTGGACGCGCGCCATTGTAAAGTATGTATCGCTACTTCGAACACCGAGCGTGTCGTGGTGACGGCGTGCAGTGGACGCGCGGCTTTGTAAAGTATGTATCGCTACTTCGAACACCGAGCGTGTCGTGGTGGTGACGGCGTGCAGTGGACGCGCGGCTTTGTAAAGTATGTATCGCTAATTCTGCGCTATCATCTCGTTCTCGTTGACGTCTTGTTGACGGTGGAGGTGACCTAACTGGGAGGTATCACAATTTATTAGGCATGGTTTCGAACCCATAGTTGCTATACAACGAACAGCTCTGTGGATAAAATACCCACTTAACTATAATAATCATTTTATTCGAGTCAGACACCGTAACTACAGCCTAATATTTTTTTCGAAACAAACGATTGAAGTTTAGTCCCTATCGCTATACAGCAGCGCTGCAGCGCTTGCGTTAAAATGACCAGACAGATGTTATTGTTCCGCGTCAGCTGTCGTATCATCAACAATCATTGTTTCTGCTTGAACAGGTTACCTGACAGGGCTGCCGTACCAGCTGCCCGTGACGTACCTGACTCCTGGCGTGGCCGACTGGATGGTAGCCGTCCCCGTGAGTATCGACTGGTTACCCTAACCCTGGTCTTGTAAATGAAATGTTCTAGGTTCTAGGCTGCGCAGTCGGCTTAATCGCAAATTCGTCACATTAAAATGTTTATAAATTTAGGTAAGTAAGCCTGTCGTTAACTTTTGCAAATGTTTGTTTATGCCGTGGCCCAAGTATCTTAGAATTGATAATTTCATGAAATTGTTGTGTAACATGAAATGGCCAGCTAAAATTGACCATATCGTTTAAACGTCAAGGTTTAATGTCAGTCGACGTTTGGCGTTTTATGTAGGGTATCCATGGTTTAAGGTGTAGTAAAAATCTATATCTATCTATATTCTATCTTCTTTTATCTATCTATACATATAATAAAACTGTAGACGAGGCGTTTTTGTACATTGAAAATATTTCCAAAATAAAATTTGGGGTGTTAAAGGATAACCAACAGATGCCATCATCAATTTTTGGAATTTTTGTCTGTTTCTATGTTTGGATGTGAGACATTCACTGTTGGAACAGGCTCCACGTAAAAAGTACCAAACCAATGTGGTTACCTTTTATACTCAAATATAGTGTAGGACTCGGAGTAATAACTCATTGGGGAGTGACAATGAGCGTTCCTCAAGGTTCGATATTGGGTCCATTCCTTTTTTAACCGACTTCAAAAAAGGAGGTTCTGTATTCGACCCGTATGTATGTATGTATGTATGTATGTATGTATGTATATTTGTTTGTCCGCGATTTTCTCAAAAACTAATGAACCGATTTTGATAATTCTTTCACTAATATGATCTACATACTTTCAGAAAGGTTTTAGTATATAATACATTATATAATTATTCTTATGTACGATGTTATATGCATAAATGTACTGCATCTCCGGCATTTCTATGCGAATTTTGATGATTCTTCTAGTCGGTGTCTTCAATTCCTCAATGCACTAGTGTTATTTGGATTTTGTGTGGAGTAGGTACAACTAAAAAGTGAAAAATAAAAACTTTTTTACAAAAAAACAACCGACTTCAAAAAAAAATACAAAGTGATAAATAACTTTAATTTCGGAAGTCGGTGTCAAACAAAAAACGAAAATGCGGAACCAACGACACCGACTTCCGAAATTAAAGTTATTTATCACTTTGTAGTTTTTTTTGAAGTCGGTTGTTTTTTTTGTAAAAAAGTTTTTTAGTTTACATTAATGATTTACCCCAATTACTTCAAAATCAACCGAGGATGGTGTTATTTGCAGATGACACATCACTGATCTTTAAAATAGACCGACGGTCACAAAATCTTGACGACGTGAATAACTCTATTCTTCAGGTCCAAGATTTAAATTACCGAATGTTAGAGGTAACGAATGTGACGTCATATTGAATGGTCAAAAACTAGAATTTATTCATCAGGCAGTTTTCCTAGGAATCACGCTAGACGAGAAATTACAATGGGGACCTCATACAACATCTATTGCGGGGCGGCTAAGCTCGGCCGCTTATGCTGTTAGAAAGATAAGACAGTTAACAGATGTAGAAACCGCACGTTTGGTCTATTTTAGTTACTTCCACGGTATTATGCCATATGGAATTTTACTATGGGGTCGGGCTGCTGACATTGAATCCATTTTTATTTTACAAAAGAGAGCTGTCAGAGCCATTTACAATCTACGTCGCCGCGAATCTCTTAGGGAACTATTTAAAAAGGTTAATATCATGACGGTACCTTGCCAATTCATTTATGAAAATATTATGTACGTTAGAAAAATCAACATCTTTTTAATAAAATAAGTGATAGACATAATTTTAATACTAGAAATAAAGATAAATTAGATCAACCTTTATTCAGATTATCTAAAGTACGGTACATACATCTTTTACAGGGTACTGTGTTAAATGCTACAACAAAATACCTTGTGACATATTGCAATTAAATGAAAGAAAATTTAAAACTCATATTAAAAGTACACTTTGTAAACAAGGATATTACAAATTAGAAGATTACATCCAAGATAAGAATGCTTGGAAACATGCTGGTCCTGCTCCATAGGACAATCTAGAGTCTAGACAAAATCAAACTGGTCGCTAATTTAATTTATATATTTTTTTATGACATTAGTTTTACTTTTTGTGGCTACAGTAACTCACACACTTGTTAAAATTATATAAAAATAATCTACTTTAACAATAGTTGTAAATATGTGAGCACCATGTATCTATCACATAATTGATTTACCTGTCATTGCTTTATTTTTAATTCTTTTTAACTTTTGTTGGCAGACTAATTTTTATTCTAGATGCATCGTCTTCACATATAATTATATAATTAATGTAAAAATGTTTTACAAGTTTTGTAAACTTGTAAAACATTTTAAAAGAGTAACGGTGGAGTTTCTTGCCCATTCTTCTCCATACGAAAACTACCTTTTGGAATGGGCGACTAGAATCAATTCGTTTTATTATAATTTTTGACGTTCAAAAGTGTCTTTAGTGTGCCTAATTGAAATAAATGATTTGACTTTGACTTTGAATGATTAGTTTTTGTTTTATCACAACCCCTTCACTAACGAATTTGTGTGAGTTAGGTACCACAATAAAACCCTTTTTTATAAAAAATACAACCGACTTCAAAAACAAAACACTTTAATTGTAGTGTTTTTTATGTAAGTGTGTTTTTTTGTAATCAGATTTTTTTAATAATGGGCGCCTACTTACTGTTTTAATTCTAAAGCGGGGTGTACGGGCTATAGATTTTTTTCTGGGTTTCGGCAGTAAAAGAAGGTCTAAATCAAAATCATGTCCAAGGTTTTCTCCATGAGTGTCATCTTCGTAGTTTTCGAGGGCGGCCGGTGCCGCATATAACCAGAGTAAATGGGTATCAACCGCAAGAGCTCCTACATAAAGTTGTCGCTCTAACATCGTGCCATGCCATAAAAAGGTATTGCAGATCTAGATTGTAGATATAGATTTAGTTATTGTCTTGAAGACATATCTTTTTTTTAATTTTTATTATTTAATGATATTATAATATAGAGGTGTTTCTTAATTCTAAACTCGCCAAACTTTTACGTTTGATGGCGTTTGATATCGAGACAATAACTAAATTCTTGGCCATTTCTCATGGATAAAACAGCTATATCGACCCTTAAGATATCTTAAGGCTATCCTGCAATAGAGAGTTAAGCAAATGTGGGCACAGATTTACAGAATAAGTTAAGAAAGGCTCAAACTGCTTTTCAGATAAACTTTAGTAAACTCAAACTCAAAGCATTTATTTCAATTAAACCAATTACAGGCACTTTTGAATGGGGATTGTTCAAAATTTCTAACCATTAGATTTTATTTTATTTTTTGAAAATTTAGAGCATTTTGAGAAACTAATTTGAATATTTTGATGATTGGCTCAATATTTATTAAAAAAAAAAACAGTTTTTAAGGTAGGTGACGTCATCATTGGCTTAAAAGATTAAGTGCTTTTGCCTCACTAGTACATAAGTAATATAAGTCAATGAGTACATCATTAAAAATTTAAATCTGTCAACACAACGTCATCCATATCACATCTGTCAAAGTGTCAATACTGTGATAAACAAGCTAAATAAAAGCTTGTAATAATCGAATCCTATCCTATCATATTTGTTTACAAATGGTTTTTTATGAGTAACTGTCGTCCAAGGAATATACTACTCTCTGTCGTCACTAGAACAATCGACGCGGCGACTTAGAAATAGAATAATAACGCACGCGGCGACATAATTTTATTGTTCGTTTTCCTGAACCACAAATTACCACAATGAGCAATACCAAAAGTATTGCTTAAAGCTGACTCGCGAAACCTGCCTAAAGTTGAGACCGTTATGATATTAGAGTATATTCCTACTAGCAGCCATCATACATCAAACACAAATTTGTTGTTCCTACAACAAGGCTCAAGAAAATAGGTGGCTCGTTTAGATGCCAATTCAAATTCGAATTCAAATTCAAAATTATTTATTTTTGGACAACTAGATCCACCGGTTAGTATACAATAAACAACTTAGAAAAACTATTGTTAGTAACCTACTTAAATACAATAACAAAGGACAACACTCATCACAAAAATACCCCTGTGCTGAGACACCCCGCCCCACCAAAACAACTAACAGGGAGATACCTCCCTAAAAGATCACCAGACGAACGAAATGCCTCAACACAGGCGCACGCACATCTTCAGCTATAGTTTTTATAATACGTTTATGTATACGTTTTTATAATAAACTTCCTAGCCACATTCAAGAACTAAGCCTTAATAAATTCAAATCTTTTATAAAACGGAAACTATGCCAGAAAGCTTATTATACTGTAAAGGACTATATTGAGGACAAAAAGGCTTGGGATTGAGCTGCTCCAATAGGTTTAGACAGTGAATGTAATTTTTATATTTTTTTATTTTGCTATTTTACACTTTATTTTTCTTAATATCTATGTACTTAAAAATGACATGTACATTTACTGTATCAAATATTATATATTTTAATTATTTTGAATGTGAGGACTAATGTGGGTCATTGTTTCCGTTTTAATCATGGTTTGGCAGTTTGAGTAGTTTATGCGGCCTACCCGAATGTTATAAAATACTGGTATTCAGCTGCATCCGGTTAGACTGGAAGCCGACCCCAACATAGTTGGGTATAGGCTAGGCAGATGATGATGATGAGAACGATGCAGAACGTTAAAAGCGTCCATAATGAAAAAACGAGAATAAAAGCAATCCAAATATTAAATTAAGATAAGTCATGGCAGCAAAGAGATGACCACTCCCCACTGACGGCACCCGTTCACGAACATGACGCATGTATTAGCATCATTCAGCTCAACCATTTTGAAGGGAGCTAAATGATCCAACACAATGCGCCACCATCAGCGAGACATTTGAGTGAGCATGACATACTCTCAGCCGCCAGGGCAGATTCAAGTCAATGAAAGACGTACCCAGTAAATGGTAGCTTTATAATAATGTACACAGTACCTACTCATACATGTGCTATGCAATTGCATACTACTTAGGTACTACTACTTACTTATTTACTTGTATAATTATACAAGTAGATCATTTTTTATTTTATCAAGTACCTGGTACTTGTTAACAGGTCTACGCTGTCCTGCCATACCTACTAATTTGAAAACATTGTAAAAAGCCAATTAATTTTAAAAGAGTAACCGTGGAGTTTCTTGCCGGCTCTTCGCCATAGGAATATAGGAAACGACCAATTGGAACCGTGCACCTATAATAGCTTCTGACGTTTCATAACTGCCCATGTAGGTTTATGTGAAATAAAATATTTTGATTTTTACACCACGTGTACGGGCGATAATTTGTACTAATAGTTTATTTACACGGGCCAAATGTAGCCACAACATAACCACATCGCAACTACTAGCGAGAACGCAACTGCAAGAAATTGCAGCGACACTATTCACTCGTAACTACCGCTTGCCCACATTTTGTCGCTACGATATGGTGTGGTGTTATTCGTCTGAACGAGCCCTTAGTTCGATGTGCAGAATGCGTAAATTTCGTCTAGGTCATGGTTTTAAAACCATGATGTTTACCATAAATATAATAGCCAGTGGCTTCACACGACCTCCGATTTTCACACCTCACCAGCTAGCCCGCGAAATCACAGGCCGTGGGAAGTCAGCTTTAGGCCCGGTATCCACCAAACGGAGAGGAGAGGAGACGAGAGGAGATGTGGTTTGAATAACCAATCAGATTTCGTTATTTCCACATCTCTCCGCTTAGCTTCGGTGAGAATGGATCAAGCGGAGTGGAGAGGAGATGTCTCACTTTTCTACAGAATTTAGTGCCGCGAGCGAGCAAGGGCCAGAACGGCAGAGCGGAGGTGTATGTAGTCGGACGGCCGGGCGGGCGGCGGCTACCGCGCTCGCGCACCCCGTCCCCCGCGCCTCGCACACCCGAAAGATTCATTCCCATCACACATCTCCGTTACACACAGCTCACATCTCCTCTCCGCTTTGGTGGAAATAACCTGCCAGCTTCGCAGCACATCTCCTCTCCGCTTTGGTGGATACCGGGCCTTACAATGGTGACTTGTGCCGCAGCTGCCGGTGGAGTGCGCGGAAGCAGGCGGGCAGGCGGCGGGGCAGGAGGCGCTGGCGTGCGACCACGACACGCGGCCAGGCGTGCGCAACGAGCGCGGCGGCCTGCACGTGCGCCGCGCCGGCTGGCTGCGTGGTTATGCCACCGTGCAGCTCACTGTGTACTGCGTGTTCTACCCACCGCCGCCGCCGCTGACCACCATGCTGAACATGTTGCCTGCACAATCAAACATGTTGCCGGCTCGGCCGAACGCATTGCCTGCACTGCCAAACAGATCCCAGAATGTGACTGAGCCGGCGCTACCGTCGGCAGCCCCCACACCACAGCAGTCGAAAAACACAGTATCGTCGATAATAACCACGACTTCTCCCGAACTGTCCTCATCCGATGAGGAGGAGTATGAGAAGGAATCGGAGGCGGATTCGGAGGTGAAACCAGAGGACAACCGTCGACTACTGCAGTGGAAACCGACACAGTTGTTGCAGTTACCGCGGGATACCTGTCATCGGTTCATGAAGTTCCTGCGCGCTGGTGAATAAATACCTACGTGTAAAACTATCTTTCATGTCAATTTTTTACCGGAAAAAAATATGTTATAAAAAAATATTTATAATTTTTAGCTATATTGCACATAGAACCTCATACAAACTGATCACCATATAATCAGCCGCATGCTACAGTCGTTCCATATTTATTTTATCTCTGACAACAATCCAACCTTATAAATTTTGTAAAACTCAGTGATTTCGACAATGATGCGAAATCAGAGGTAAAATAACTGTGAAAGGACAACAAGTATAAATTATTATCGTCGTGTTTCTTACAACGCGTTACAGAATGATTATTCTGTCAGTAAGTCCTGAAAGTACTTAGTTTGTTTTAATCGACTAGCTAGATACCTACTGAATAAAAAATACATAAAATATAATGATGAGTTCGACCAAATTTCGTTTTCGGTTTCGGTTTTCAACTTTGACCGAAAGATAATCTTCGGCCGAAAGTTCGACTTCGAGTTTCGTTTTCTACTGAAAAAAACTAGTAACGGAAAAGCAACACCTACTTTAATTTCACTTCTTCAGAGAAAATATACATTTATAACAACTAATCGCACAAACACTGAGAAAATGCAGAATTATTAATTTAACAAAGATTTATCGTAGTAGCTTCTGCCCGCGACTTCCTCCGCGTGATGTTCATCGTAGTAGCTTCTGCCCGCGACTTCCTCCGCGTGATGTTCATCGTAGTATCTTCTGCCCGCGACTTCCTCCGCGTGATGTTTATCGTAGTAGCTTCTGCCCGCGACTTCCTCCGCGTGATGTTCATCGTAGTATCTTCTGCCCGCGACTTCCTCCGCGTGATGTTTATCGTAGTAGCTTCTGCCCGCGACTTCCTCCGCGTGATGTTTATCGTAGTTGCTTCTGCCCGCGACTTCCTCCGCGTGATGTTCATCGTAGTATCTTCTGCCCGCGACTTCCTCCGCGTGATGTTTATCGTAGTATCTTCTGCCCGCGACTTCCTCCGCGTGATGTTTATCGTAGTAGCTTCTGCCCGCGACTTCCTCCGCGTGATGTTCATCGTAGTATCTTCTGCCCGCGACTTCCTCCGCGTGATGTTTATCGTAGTAGCTTCTGCCCGCGACTTCCTCCGCGTAATGTTCATCGTAGTAGCTTCTGCCCGCGACTTCCTCCGCGTGATGTTTATCGTAGTAGCTTCTGCCCGCGACTTCCTCCGCGTGATGTTTATCGTAGTAGCTTCTGCCCGCGACTTCCTCCGCGTGATGTTTATCGTAGTAGCTTCTGCCCGCGACTTCCTCCGCGTGATGTTTATCGTAGTAGCTTCTGCCCGCGACTTCCTCCGCGTGATGTTCATCGTAGTATCTTCTGCCCGCGACTTCCTCCGCGTGATGTTTATCGTAGTAGCTTCTGCCCGCGACTTCCTCCGCGTGATGTTTATCGTAGTAGCTTCTGCCCGCGACTTCCTCCGCGTGATATTTATCGTAGTAGCTTCTGCCTGCGACTTCGTCCGCGTGATATTTCTTGTTCTCCCGATCCACCGCGTCGCATCGCATCGCAAGCCTACGCTATTACTTATCTTCTTCCTGACTTTCTTCTTTTTGCTCGGTTTTTAAGGATCATAGCGTGATGTAAATTAGCCTTCGTCAAGGATTTTGGGCTAATAAATGCAAAAAGGTTTTTTAACCCGACTGGTAGTTCTAGAGATTAGCGCGTTCAAACAAACAAACGAACTCTTTAATTAATCTATATTTTATATATATACACCGTGTTCCGGACGATATACATAAACTTCGACCTGATGTTCAGACCATGGAAATAAGCATTTTTCATTATGGACACATTAATGAATTCTTATTTTTTAGTTTTTGGTAATTTTCATACAAACTAAATACCTTGACGTAAATCACCCGATATGCATGCCTCTTTATTCGAATTGACAACAACGTAATTTTCATTCATAAGATTTGGCGGGCTGAAACTTGTCAAAATTAAGTTAAGATCCCTTCTCACTGCATAGCTCAATTAAATTTCAATAAATGAAATTACAAATATCTTTGTAACGAAGCCTTTTTAAGTACTACTTCATTTTTAGATTTAATTTTTAAAAGCTATAAAAGCGTTTGACAAAGTTTATGGATAACGTGAAGAACACGGTGTATATTAATAAAAACAAAAGGCCTGACTGACTGACTGATTGACTGACTCATCAACGCCCAGCCCAAACCCTTGGTAATTTTCAGTTCCGTTGTGTATTCCGTTACTATTTTAGGATTTGTTATCCTCCAGCAAACATATATCAATCCGTGCGTCGCACCTCGGATACTATAATAAGCAGTGTGAGAAAACATTGTATACCTGGATTAACACATAGGGTACTTTTAATCCCGGTAGTACGTTCCCGTGGGATATTTTCCGACATACACGCGGGCGAAGCCGCGGGCAAAAGCTAGTATACTTCGATAGTCTTTGAAAAAGTATAAAGTTTCGTGTGATTTCAGTATAAACGGTTAAATACAATGATTAACAGATCGAAACTGCATTTCTTTTACTTTTACCAAAGAAAAACCTATCGGCAAACAAAAGTTTTTTTTTGTTGTTTTCGTTTTCGATAAAAAAAACGTCCGGTTTTGGTCGGACTAACAACGAATTCGTTGGGACTTGTGGCGCGGTGATCGACAGGCATCAGAGGGGCGATTCTCGTAATTTGAAGAATGCACGTTCACAGTCAGATCTCAGTGTCAATCTGTCAAAAATACCACTAATTTCCCTACATTTTTGACAAGTTTTTGACATTGATTGTCGCTGAGATGAGATTGCGATTTATTTTATTACGATTTCAATTTTTTTATTACAGGAATTGGCCTTCAGGTAGGTATGCCATGCGAACAAGTTCGCATCAAACAAACGAGGCTTTACTTAATTGACCACATTTATTTATGTATATGCACATAGATAAATGTGCTCAGTAAATAACTCGTTTCAAACATCAATTAAGTATATCACATTTCCGCCAACTGCCTTGTGAAAATAAGTAAGTGAATGTTATAATTCGCTCCACGTATTAGTTACAGTGATTACTAATTGTTTGCATAGAAAACAATTTTCAGAACACGTATAGAGTTAACAATAAGTCGGCGAGGTAGGGAAGCGCTTTACCGTTAGATAGCCGTAGTACCGCGAGCAACACGGTGCGCCGCCCGTTCCCTCAGCCGCGTGCGCACGATGCCCCACCGCCGGACGCTCGCGGCACTCCTGCTCGTCGCGAGCGCCGCCGCGCTGCGTTCGGTTCACTACAGTCTTCGGGAACGACCGCCAAGCAATTGTGGGTTCGCCCATTACGGTTAGTTTTCATCGTGCTAAATTTCAGCGCACATACCTATATCAGTTCAGCACCGGATCGGTAACACCTCTACACGATACGATCAGCATTCTTTTTGTGAAATGCCATACAGTAACGCCCACTAATCAGCATGGTATAATTAAAATCGTCCCGCCTTGGAGATAAGCTAATAAACGGCATGCGGTTAGTGGTCGGCTCGCACCCTGCTTACGTAGGGTCATGGTCGCCGCATTTATAAGCACGGCAGCCACGCCGACAGAACAGAGGTGCTCCGGCTACTGTCCTACGTTGCGTTGATGCCTGATTGACGTCGAGCCTTTGAGGCGAGTTTTATATAGATACATATGTGCGATCACCGGTAACCATGAGTCACATAAATATTTAGATCTGAATGATATTGTACCGCTACGACAGTGCGAACTTAGGTTAGATTAATTTGGAGAAGGAAATGAAGATGTCAAACGTCAAGTTCCTGGATCATGACAATTTGCAACGACCCCTGCCTATATCCTATTTTGTTGTTGACAAATTCCACATATGAAAAGTTGCGTGTGAGTCAGTGTCATCAGCTGCCGTAGCGTGTCGTAGGTACATGTTTTCTTGTGTGAGCAGGCAGCGCCGCGGGGTCGGCGCAGCGCCTCGTCGAGACGCACCTGGCGCCCGGGGTCGCCGATTGGAACATCGTCGTACCTGTGAGTAACATACAAACATTCTTTATTTTAGAAGATAAAGCAAGCTATGGCATAGTCAGTTGTAAGCACCCTTTGCCTAGAAAATCATCATCATCATCTGCCTAGCCTTTTCCCAACTATGTTGGGGTCGGCTTCCAGTCTAACCGGATGCAGAAGAATACCAGTACCATTGCCTAGAAAATATGAACTGTAATTAGTTGTCATCGTTGTGCAGATGCCGCCGCCGTGCGCGGAGGCACAGGTGACGGGCGCGGACATGCGCGTGTGCGACGCGGACGCACCGCCGGACGTGGCCATGAGCGACGCGCGGTCAGCGCACGTGCATCGCGCTGGACAGCTCACCGGGTTCGCCACCGTCAACGTCACCGTCTACTGCATCCTGTCCCCGCCGCCTCCGCCTCGTCCGCCGCCTCCCACTACCACCAGCATCGCCCCGCCGCTGTCGCACCTCACAGACTCGAGGGCCACATACGAGATGTTATCGAATGAACTGAGCTCAAAAGAAGTGACTTCAAACGAAGAGACGGCGTACGAATCGGAATCAATTGACTTGAAGTCGACCGAGCTGACAACAACGGTGAAGCCAACATCGAGCACAACGTTGCCAACGCCTCAAGAGGAGACGACAGCGCAGGTTGAACTGACACCACCAACTGAAATGGTTACAGCCTCACCAAGTACCACGACCCGTCCAAAAGGAAAAACAACTCACTCACTGAAAGTAACGATTAATATTACACCAACCAACCAAGTATCCACTGAGGAAGATGTATCGCAGTCTTATAGCGTAGAGCTGCCTTCGTTATCGAACAAAGAAAAGCCAGAAGAAGTAATGTCATCGCAGAGTCCCAGGTTTTCATCAGTACCATACATAGTGACGCCGCCACGAATTTCTGCAATGCCTGCGTGGGAACACGTCAAGCAACAACGTGGGCCAGGGTCACCAGCGCAGCTCACTGCTGCGCCGCACTGGCCGCCCGGACCATACCCGAATCCTGGTTCGCAGCGGCCGCCTGAAGCGCAACGGCCGCCGACGCGCCCGCGATTGCGGCCACCGCACTACCCGCCCGGCCCGCAGTTCTCCGCGATGCCATCTCCGTACGACCTGATGTCGCCGTACTCGCTCGCTCCGGTCTACAGACCGCTCAGCTTGCTGAGTCCACGGCTGACGTTCCTGCAGCGTCGCCAGCCGCTGCTGTTTTTCCGGCACTTTTAACTCCGCATGCTAAATGTTTCGTAAGGTAACGTTCAAATTGCGATCTTGTGTTGACTGTCTTCCTCCATCAGATAGCGAGCTGGGCTGCATCGGGATCACTAAAACGCTCGCTCCATGCAGCACAAGCAATCTAAGAATTGTACATAACAGCTGACGCAGCTGTATCGTCAGAAAATGGGTGCCCTGTCAGTTCAACAAAAATGAATTTACAAATTATTACTTGACAAGCAACGATTTGCAAAAACATGATTTGTCATTTCATCATTATACAACAACAAGTTTGCCAAATAATTCACTTTACAAAATACTTACCCGATAAACTTTTCTTTAATAACGTGTTGTTTGACAAACATTTCTTTTTGTATTCATTTTACCTTATAAAAATACGTTTGGGATATAAACGTTTTACATGTTGACTTATTATTACGCAATTTCCTAAAAATGAAACTCATTCTTTCATCGACTTGCGCTAATAGAAAAAAGAGACTATTTTTATTGGGCTAAACCCCCGGATTCGTTTGTTCCCACTAGTTCTACTGAACAGTTCTACGGTTCTTCTACCGTAGAACTGTTCAGTAGAACTAGTGGGAACAAACCGATTTGACCCAAATGGAAAATACCGTCATGATCACTTTGTGACTGGTTTAGAAAATATTTACTAATAATAGTTACTGTAAGCTTAGATATTTTAAACTACGCAACGGATTTTAATGCAGTCGCTAGTGTGTTATAAGGTGCCCTGTCAGTTTACCAAAAATTAATTTACAAATTTTTACTTGATAAGCAACGATTGGCAAACACATGATTTGTTATTTCATCATTACACAACAACAAGTTTGCCAAATAATTCACTTTACAAAATAATTACCCGATAAACTTTTCTTTACTAACGTGTTATTTGACAAACAATTCATAATTCTTATAAAAAAACGTTTGGGATAAAAACGTTTTACATATTGACTTATTATTACGCAATTTCCTAAAAATGAAACTCATTCTTTCATCGACTTGCACTAATAGAAAAAAGAGGCTATTTTTAGTGGGCTACCCGGAACCGAACTAGTTAGATTAGGTTAATTATTAAAAACAAAATTGTTAGGTTAGGTTAGGTTAAAACTGTGACCCCCTACGCACGAGCCGAGCGAGCGAAGCGAGCGGTGCCGCGGTAGCGGCCGGCGAGTGCCAGAAACGACTAGATTATATAGAAAAAAATATTTGCCTGTAAATTATTTGACCCGAATGGAAAATACCGTCATGATCACTGTGTCTGATTTAGAAAATCTTTACATAGTATAAAACAAAGTAGCTCCCGCTGTCTGTAAGCTTAGATCTTTTAAACTACGCAACGGATTTTATTGCAGTCGCTAGTGCATTATAAAATGATAGTTTGTATAAACGTGATTTTTTCAAAATAATCTAAATATTAAATGAAAAATGTATAAATTATTAAATATCAGTATATCAGTGGATACTGAGGAAGATGTATCGCAGTCTTATAGCGTAGAGCTGCCTTCGTTATCGAACAAAGAAAAGCCAGAAGAAGTAATGTCATCGCAGAGTCCCAGGTTTTCATCAGTACCATACATAGTGACGCCGCCACGAATTTCTGCAATGCCTGCGTGGGAACACGTCAAGCAACAACGTGGGCCAGGGTCACCAGCGCAGCTCACTGCTGCGCCGCACTGGCCGCCCGGACCATACCCGAATCCTGGTTCGCAGCGGCCGCCTGAAGCGCAACGGCCGCCGACGCGCCCGCGATTGCGGCCACCGCACTACCCGCCCGGCCCGCAGTTCTCCGCGATGCCATCTCCGTACGACCTGATGTCGCCGTACTCGCTCGCTCCGGTCTACAGACCGCTCAGCTTGCTGAGTCCACGGCTGACGTTCCTGCAGCGTCGCCAGCCGCTGCTGTTTTTCCGGCACTTTTAACTCCGCATGCTAAATGTTTCGTAAGGTAACGTTCAAATTGCGATCTTGTGTTGACTGTCTTCCTCCATCAGATAGCGAGCTGGGCTGCATCGGGATCACTAAAACGCTCGCTCCATGCAGCACAAGCAATCTAAGAATTGTACATAACAGCTGACGCAGCTGTATCGTCAGAAAATGGGTGCCCTGTCAGTTCAACAAAAATGAATTTACAAATTATTACTTGACAAGCAACGATTTGCAAAAACATGATTTGTCATTTCATCATTATACAACAACAAGTTTGCCAAATAATTCACTTTACAAAATACTTACCCGATAAACTTTTCTTTAATAACGTGTTGTTTGACAAACATTTCTTTTTGTATTCATTTTACCTTATAAAAATACGTTTGGGATATAAACGTTTTACATGTTGACTTATTATTACGCAATTTCCTAAAAATGAAACTCATTCTTTCATCGACTTGCGCTAATAGAAAAAAGAGACTATTTTTATTGGGCTAAACCCCCGGATTCGTTTGTTCCCACTAGTTCTACTGAACAGTTCTACGGTTCTTCTACCGTAGAACTAGTGGGAACAAACCGATTTGACCCAAATGGAAAATACCGTCATGATCACTTTGTGACTGGTTTAGAAAATATTTACTAATAATAGTTACTGTAAGCTTAGATATTTTAAACTACGCAACGGATTTTAATGCAGTCGCTAGTGTGTTATAAGGTGCCCTGTCAGTTTACCAAAAATTAATTTACAAATTTTTACTTGATAAGCAACGATTGGCAAACACATGATTTGTTATTTCATCATTACACAACAACAAGTTTGCCAAATAATTCACTTTACAAAATAATTACCCGATAAACTTTTCTTTACTAACGTGTTATTTGACAAACAATTCATAATTCTTATAAAAAAACGTTTGGGAGAAAAACGTTTTACATATTGACTTATTATTACGCAATTTCCTAAAAATGAAACTCATTCTTTCATCGACTTGCACTAATAGAAAAAAGAGGCTATTTTTAGTGGGCTACCCGGAACCGAACTAGTTAGATTAGGTTAATTATTAAAAACAAAATTGTTAGGTTAGGTTAGGTTAAAACTGTGACCCCCTACGCACGAGCCGAGCGAGCGAAGCGAGCGGTGCCGCGGTAGCGGCCGGCGAGTGCCAGAAACGACTAGATTATATAGAAAAAAATATTTGCCTGTAAATTATTTGACCCGAATGGAAAATACCGTCATGATCACTGTGTCTGATTTAGAAAATCTTTACATAGTATAAAACAAAGTAGCTCCCGCTGTCTGTAAGCTTAGATCTTTTAAACTACGCAACGGATTTTATTGCAGTCGCTAGTGCATTATAAAATGATAGTTTGTATAAACGTGATTTTTTCAAAAGAAATGTATAAATGATTAAATATCATCCGAAACATTTGTAAAGAGAAGCATTTGCCAAATAAATGTTTGTAAAGCGAGTGTTTATAAAATAAAATATTTGCGGAATGAGTTGTTTGTGAAATAAATAGAATACGAAACGTTGGTTGTAAACTAAAAATTTGTCAATGGAGTTTTGGTAAAACATTAGTGAACCGTGTTATAAAATCATATTTTGTATAAACGTGATTTTTCCAAAAGAATAAAAACAAATAAATGTTTGTAAAGCGAGAAATAAAACATTTGTGGAATGAGTTGTTTGTGAAATAAATAGTATACGAAACGGTGGATCAAACGTTATTTATGCTTTGCGTTGTTTTACCAATTAACATGGGTTCACTAATGTTTCACCAAAACTCCAAATGATTAGTTTACAACCAACGTTTCGTATACTATTTATTCCACAAACAACTCATTCCCAACTATTATATATATACTATATACTATTCAACTATACTATTCATTCAACTCATGTTGTGGATTGTCTATGTTTATAATGACATTAAAACAGTTGTCATCCAGACTTATATTTCATTACACTACATGGTGACAGCGGTGAAAATTTATTCGATTTAAATGGTTTAAGTCGGTTATAAAGGCACGTTGTGGACTGTAAAATCGTCAGGGACGGTTCAAGAGCGCTATGGAACACGCGCGACCACCAACAGAATTGTGTTTGGAGGGCAGCTCCGTCAGCCGGGCTGACGCATGGCGGCGATGGAGGTCGCAATTTATGTTATTTTTAAAAGCATCGGGGGTGCAAAAAGAAGAAACTGGTATTCAAGCCAGCTTAATGATAAATTTAATCGGACCTGAAGGATTTGAAGTCTTTGAGACATTTTCTTTTGACAAGGAGAGCGATAAGGATGATGTGAACCTATTGCTTACGAAATTTGATGAATATTTCGGAGTCAAACAGAATATAACTTTAGCAAGGTACAATTTTTTTACAAGGGGTCAGGAAGTCGGAGAATCGATTGATCAGTATGTTACGACATTACGATTATTGAGTAAAAATTGTAATTTCAAAACTTTGGAAGAGGAATTGATTCGCGACCGTATTGTATGTGGGATCCAGAGTACTGGAGCGAGAGATCGACTATTGAGAGCAGAGGACCTGACTTTGGAAAAAGCCATTAGAATCGTCCAGGTCGATCAAATTTCAATTGATAATCGACGTTTATTGGAGACGCGTGGTGCTTCAGGATTGGTACAGGTTGATGCAGTTGGAGTGCGCGGTGTAAGCGGCCGCGGTGGGCGCGGCGGCTGGCGCGGCAGCGGACGTCGACAAGGGCACGGTGTGGCCAATGTTGCTGCTGGTTCCAACACAGCGCGAAGATTTGTTCATTCTAGCGAGACTGGAAATTGTTTCAGGTGCGGAGGCCAATGCAATGAACCCAGTCTATGTCCAGCTATTTCAGTGCAGTGTTATCTGTGCGATAATTGTGGACATTTTGCTAGAATGTGCAAATTAAAGAAAGGAGCTAAAAAAATGTATGATATAGGTTTAACTGAAGCACAAGGCAATGAAGAAGATGATTGTGAGTCATTTTTTATATCAGTTTTGTACAATGTCTCAGAGATTAACTCTTCGTCCGAGGGTTGGTATGAAACACTCCAAGGGGAGTGCGGTTCTGAAAAATTTAAGTTAGATACGGGAGCAGACATTAATGTTTTATCGTATAAGCGATTTTTATTGTTAGGCTATAACAGTAAGCTAATTGATGGCAAACAAGGTGTTAGATTGCAATCTTATAGTGGTGATATTATTCCTATAAAAGGCATTTGCAAATTAAAATGGTGGTATAAGGGTGTCTTGTATGAATTAAAATTCGCAATTGCAGTTAGTGATTGTCAAAGTGTGCTGGGGTTGCATGCTTGTCTAGCTTTAGGATTAGTTAAAAGAATTCACAATATAAATCTTACAGATTATCGAGATTTGTTTAATGGGTTAGGCTGTTTGCCAGGTGAATATCACATTGTTGTAGACAAAACTGTGATGCCAGTGATTTGTGCAAATCGTAAGGTACCATTAGGAGTTCGCGATAAGTTACAAGATGAGTTAAATAGAATGATAGAGTTAGGTGTTATTAGGAAAGTAAGTCATCCAACTCCATGGGTGAATTCATTAGTGATTGTTGCTAAGAAAAATGGGCAGTTGCGTATATGTTTAGACCCGAGGCCGCTTAATAAGGCAATACAGCGTGCACATTTTCAATTGCCAACAATAAATGAATTGGCTACTAAGTTTCACGGTGCTAAGTATTTTTCAGTTTTAGATGCATTTTCAGGGTTTTGGTCGGTAAAACTGGATAATTCAAGTGCAGACTTATGTACGTTCAGTACACCGTTTGGGCGATATCAATATTTGCGATTGCCATTTGGTCTTAATTGTGCACCTGAAGTGTTTCATGCGAAAATCAAGCAATTACTTGAAGGTCTAGACGGGGTAGATTCGTTTATCGACGATATCATTTGCTGGGGAAGGACTAAAGACGAACACGATCTGCGTTTGAAAGAGTTGTTAAACAGAGCACGAGAAATTAATTTGAAATTCAACAAAGATAAATGTCGTATATGTGTTGAGGAAGTAACTTATTTGGGTCATATTTTTAACAAAGATGGAATGAAAGTGGATTCTGAGAAAGTACGAGCAATATATAATATGCCGGAACCGACTGATCGGAAAAGTTTAGAAAGGTTTTTAGGGGCTGTAAATTATCTTTCTAAATTTATACCTAATTACTCAGACCATACTTTTCAATTAACTAGATTATTAAAAAAAGATATGACCTGGTGTTGGGAAGTTGGTCATAAGGACGCATTTAATAAATTAAAAGAATTGTTATGTGATGCACCAGTATTATCTTTGTACGATGTTAGTAGTCCGGTGGTGTTATCAGTGGACGCAAGCAGTGTGGCACTGGGCGCTGTACTCATGCAGGAGGGGCGTCCAGTAGAGTACGCGTCACGCACGCTCACTGACACACAACAAAGATACGCACAAATAGAAAAGGAAATGTTGGCAATAGTATTCGCTTGTGAAAAGTTTCATCAGTATATTTATGGAAAAAATAGTGTGGTCGTCGAATCGGATCATAAACCACTGGAGAGCATTTTTAGAAAATCTTTAGACTCGGTCCCAGCTCGCTTGCAGCGAATGATGTTAAAGGTTCAAGCTTATGAGTTGGTGGTCACTTATAAGCCTGGGAAATATATGTACATACCTGATACATTGTCGCGGGCACCTCTTCCGGATTTGTATGACGATAAAATTAGCAGAGCTATACTATGCCAAATTAAAATGGTAGTCAATAATATACCCATGTCGCAGAATAAGTTTAGCCTCGTCAAGCGGGAAACTAGTAAGGATGAGTGCTTAAAAATTTTGCTAAAATATATTAATCAAGGATGGCCAGATAAGTTTAACATACACAATGATTTAAGATACTATTGGTCGATAAGAGATGAACTGTACTGTGTAGATGGTGTCGTATTCAAAGACAAACAGGTTTTGATACCACATTCTATGCAAAAGGACATGTTAAAGCTTATTCACGAAGGGCATTTAGGGATTGATCGTTGTAAGAGACGTGCTCGTGAAGTGATATTTTGGCCTGGTATAACAAGAGATATTGATGATTATGTGAGAAGATGTAAAATATGTCAGGAAACAGCAAACAAACCGTGTAGGGAACCTATGATTCCGGTAGATATACCAGAATTGCCATGGAATAAAATTGGAACAGATATATTTGAGTATGGAAAGCAAAGTTATTTAATATTAATTGATTATTATTCTGGTTTTATTGAGGTCGCATATTTGAGAGACACTACGTCAAAATCAGTAATATGTACTATGAAAGAAAATTTTGCACGGTATGGTATACCGGATACGGTTATCAGTGACAATGGTCCACAATATTCATGTCGTAATTTTAGGAATTTTTCTTTAGAATGGGGTTTTGAACACGTCACTTCATCTCCGTATTATGCTCAATCTAATGGCAAGAGTGAAAGAGCAGTTCAAACCATTAAAAATATATTGAAAAAATCAGTAGATAGTAAATCTGATTTTTATTTAAATTTGCTAAGTTACAGGAATACACCGCGGGAAAATTTGAATTCTCCTGCACAGTTAATGATGGGCCGGCGTTTAAATTGTAGACTACCAGTCCATCAAGATTTATTAAAACAAAGTAATTGTGACAACTTACAACATAAAAAAATGTTGGAAAAACAAATAAAAACTAAAAGTTTCTATGATCAGCATTGTAAACTGCTACCTGAATTGAATGTGGGCGACGAAGTTATAATGTTAGGAAATACAAATAAAAGAAGTCGTGGCAAAATATTGGGGAAAGCATCGACTCCACGTTCTTATATTGTTAAAAACAAAAAAGGTATATATCGCCGTAATCGTCGACATTTGATAAGGTCTGTAAAGGATCCTGCAGACATTACTTTGTCTGATAGAGAAGATGAGTATTTTTCGGGGGATGATAGGGATGATGATTATGTGCCAAGCACCAAAATAAATGTGTCGTCATCTTACTCGCCACCTCATACTCGTAGTAAGACATAATAACTATTTGTATACCTATGAGTTTTTATAATGTACCTATAACTAAGTTTGATTGATTGATTTATTTTAAGTTTGTTTATTATTTTTAGTTTATCTTATAAGTGGATTAATGGATTTTAAGTTTGTTCTTTATTATTGTTTTATCTTATTTAAGGGGAAGGTGTTGTGGATTGTCTATGTTTATAATGACATTAAAACAGTTGTCATCCAGACTTATATTTCATTACACTACACCCAAATTTTTTATTTTATAAACACTCGCTTTACAAACATTTATTTGGCAAATGCTTATCTTTACAAATGTTTCGGGTGATATTTAATAATTTATACATTTTTCATTTAATATTTAGATTATTTTGGAAAAATCACGTTTATACAAAATATCATTTTATAATACACTAGCTGACCCGTGCCCACTTCGTTGGGCGGTAAACATTTTAACTTGTGATGAAATTATGAGTGTGGTTCGGTCCTGCGATGTTCTCACAGTTTGGCTAGCGAGCCGCTGCGAGCGCTCAGCGCTAGACTCCGTATCCCTTGTTGCAGAGACATACTGCCTTAAATCACTGAGACGACGCTGCGCACGTTCAGCGCTAGATTCCCGACCACGCGCCTGCGATGTTCTCACAGTTTGCCTAACGAGCCGCTGCGAGTGCTCAGCGCTAGACTCCCTATCCCTTGTTGCAGAGACATGCTGCCTTAAATCACTGAGACGCTAGATTCCCCAGCGCGTGCTTGCGAAATATTTTCTCTATTCCTCGAGAGGCGCTGATGATTTTCAAGAGCAGACTCTTCCGTACGGCGTACTCGAGCTGCTCTTGTCTGGGATGTCTGACGGGAAAGTTGTGATTTCCTTTTAGGCATGATAAACAATCGTTGAAACTGTCCGATATCTCAAAAACAGAAATACCACAGCTTCGAACTCGAAGAATGAGAACGAAGTAGTATTTGTGTTTTAAGGAACCGAGCAACCAAAACAATTTTAAAGACCAACAACATCCAACCAACTACTTAGTGCGTACAACTCAACTCAAAACTCAACTCAAAACTCAAAGCATTTATTTCAATTAAACCAATTACAGGCACTTTTGAATTGTCAAGGGTCGGTCAGTCAGTAAAATGAAGCTAGTTGCCCATTCCAAAGCGTAGGTACCTATGGAGAAGAACGGGCAAGAAACTCCATGGACACTCTTTTAAATCAAAATAATATGTTTACAAAGTCTTGATTACATCATTCATGTTAAAAATTATGTATGTGAGAACGATGCAGAACGTTAAAAGCGTCCATAATGATAAGTCGAGAAAAAAAAAGCAATTCAAATATTAAATTAAATTAAAATAAGCCATGGCAGCAAAGAGATGACCAGTCCCCACTGACGGCGCCCGTTCACGAACATGACGCATGTATTAGCACCATTCAGATCAACCATTTTGAAGGGAGCTAAATGATCCAACACACGCGCCACCATCAGAGAGACATTTGAGTGAGCATGACATACTCTCAGCTGCCAGAGCACATTCAAGTCAATGAAAGACGTACCCAGTAAATGGTAGCTTTATAGTATGTACATAGTACTCACACATGTGCTATGCAATTATACAATACTAGGAGATTGAATTTATATAATGCAATAATAGTATTTTAAAATCTTCAGCAGCTCCAACAGTATTTTCCAATGCTATAATCAATTTATTTGTGCGTCCTTATGGAGCAGGACCAGCATTTAGCCAAGCATTCTTATCAGTGATGTAATCCCCTAATTTATAATATGCTTGGCTGCATAGTGTGCGTTTTATACAAGATTTAAATTTCTTTTCATTTAGTTGAAGTATGTGGGTAGGTATTTTATTGTAACATTTTAAACAGTAGCCCATGAAAGATGAGTCTACTTTAGCCAGCCTGAAACCTGGTTGAACTAATTGGTCCCTATTTCTAGTGATATAATTGTGTCTTTCACCTCTTTTACTAAAAAGATGTAGATTTTTCCTTACGTACATGATATTTTCATAGATATATTGACAAGGTACCGTCATGATGTTAATATCTTTAAACAGTTCCCTTAGAGAGTCACGCCTGCGGAGATTATATATGGCTCTGATAGCTCTTTTCTGCAGAATAAAAATAGACTCGATGTCTGCAGCCCGTCCCCATAGTAAAATACCGTACGACATAATACTATGAAAGTAACTAAAATAGACCAGTCTCGCGGTATCAACATCAGTAAATTGACGGATTTTTCTCACAGCATATGCTGCTGAACTTAGCCGTCCTGCAAGGGATGTTAAATGAGGACCCCATTGAAGCCTTGAGTCGAGCGTGATCCCCAGGAAAACAGTTTCATCGACGAATTCTAGTTTCTCTTGATTCAATACTATCTCACAATTACTACTTTTAACATTTGGTAAAGAAAATCTTATGCACTTCGTTTTTTTCCCATTTAATACTAAATTATTAGCAGTGAACCAATTTTGGATCTGCAGTAGGGCGTTATTTACGTCGTCAAGATTTGATGCACGTCTATTAATTTTAAAAATCAAGGAAGTATCGTCAGCAAATAACACCATTTGTGGTCGGGTTTTTAACAAATGGGGTAGATCATTAATATATACTAAAAAAAGGAAAGGACCTAATATCGAGCCTTGTGGTACACCCATTTTTACTTTTAAACCGAGTGAGTTAACACCATTTATTTGAACTTGCTGTTGTCTATCATTTAAATAAGATTTTACTAAACTGAGCGCAAGTTTTCCAAGTCCGTAATGCTCAAGTTTTAAGAGTAAGGTTTCGTGGTCGACGCAATCAAAAGCCTTGGAGAGGTCACAAAAAATTCCTATGGCGTCTTGGGACTCTTCCCACGCCGTGAATATGTGTTTTAATAAGGTGACACCGGCATCAGTCGTACAACGTCCCTTGGTGAAACCATACTGTTGGTCGTGTAATATTTTATTGGTGTTAAAATGATTGAGCATTTGGTTCAGCATCACCTTTTCAAACACCTTGCTGAAAACCGGTAACACGGATACGGGTCTATAATTATTGGCATCTTTACTGTCCCCCGATTTGAAAAGTGGTATTACCTTACTGTATTTCATTAAATCCGGAAAGACTCCTTGATCCACACACAAATTAAATATTAAGGCTAAGTACGGCGCTATAGTCTCAATAATGGAGGTACAAACTTTGATAGACATTCCCCATAGATCTTCGGTTAGTTTGACCTTGATTTGCTTGAAAGCTTTTATTACTATTATGGGGTTTATATGCTTGAATTTAAATTCAATCTGGCAGGATGATAAGTTTGATCTTAATAAATCAATAGACCGCAAGGGCGAGGAATTTAAGATTTCAGTAGTTTTATGTGGGATACTGGTAAAAAAATTTACAAATTCTTGAGCAACTTCTTTGTTAGTGCTTATGAGACCACGCGAAGTCTCTAGTGTGAAATCATTATTATATTTTTTATTCCGGTTAGTCTCGTCATTTATAATTTTCCAAACCGTCTTTATTTTATTTTCGGCTGATTTTATCTTGTTGCTAATATACAAGGCTTTAGCTACCTTGCACGTATTTTTAAAAGTTTTAGAGTAGGTAGCAACGTATTTATTAAAAGTTTCAGAGTTAATATAAGGCTTAAGGCCATACAGCTCAAACAATTTTTCTCTACTTTTCCTAATACCCTTAGTTGCCCAGTCACTGAATAAAAAATTTGGGCAAATAGTTTTAGTTTTCTTTTTTAAAGTGTTATTGAACTCGGTGCGCACTATCGAAAAGAACTCCTCATATAATTCATTTACATTGTTTTTTATATGGCCTGGTACACTTAACTTACTAATTAAGTTATTATTAAATCTATTTAGATTGCTTGGTGTTATTTGTCTAGTTTGTATCTGAATTTTTTGTAATGGTATATTGGACCTGAACGTAACGGTTTGACCGCTGTGATCAGAAGGGAGATAGTTTACTATGGCTTTATCTAAGTAGTCGCAGCAACAAAAAACATTATCAATACATGTAGCAGAATTTATAGTTATGCGGGTTGGTTCTGAAAACACATTTAACAAATTGAATGATTTAAAGAGACTTAAGAATCGACTGCTATTTGAACTATTCTCTAAGATATCAATATTGAAGTCACCACAGATAATTAGCGATTTTTTACCAGTTCCAAGTTTTGCTAGAACATCTTCCATTACTGACTCAAATATGGAGTAGTTTTGATAATTTGGGGGTCTATAAACGCACACTATAACATGCTTATCTAGCTCAACACAGGACAGTTCAATGTTATGTTCAACCGACAGATCAACTATATCTTTACGAGTCTTAGATTTAACAGAATTTTTAACTAAAATTAATGAACCCCCACGCAGCATAGATTTTCGGTTAAAACAACTGCCCACATTATAATTTTCATAATTAATTAGCATTTCATAATCTTTCAACCAATGTTCAGTTAAACAAATAATTTCATACATAGTTTTTTCTAAAAATAGTTCAATTTCTAATTGTTTGGATGAAAAACCTTGAATATTTTGATGAAATAATTTCAAGGAATTCTGCTTAGACCCTTTTTTACACTTTACTATTTGAGAGCAAGAAGGCACCTTGTTGTTGGTAGGTATAACAATATTGTTACTGGTATCTTCTGTTGTCTTACTAACTAGTTTAAATCAACATCCGGAGTGAGCCCCAAGACTCCCATGCCATCACCAGGCAATGATTTCCCAATCCCACTACTTGTGGACCCCACAATAGAACCAGAATTTGCCAAAGTGACACATGGATCCTCCTTCGTACAATTATTGTAAATAGTTATAGCATTAGCGCTACAGTTATTTCGGGTGACCACCTGTACATTAGAATTATTACTAATAATTGCGGTGTTAATTATACTACAAGACTTCGACATACTACTTATGTCTGAGTTTATATAAGCTAATAGCCTCGCTATTTTATGTCTAAACATAATGGGCAGATACACTGTATTCCTTGTCGATTTCAACTTATCAACAAAACTGTTGGTGTCAAAAAATACAAGTTTGTCACTGTAGTGACTTACTAAGAAATGCATATGGTTATTAAGCATATGTATATAATTGTTTTGTCTATTTGATAACCTCTCAAAATATGGAAAAGCACACAAAATAATTTTATTACAATTTATCTTTAAAAGCTCAGAAACACTGTCAGTGATATCTTCTGTTTTGATCTGTGAACTATTACCTACAAATACAGTAATGTTGGTATTACATTCATATTGATTTCCTGTAATTGATTTCATTATTTCTTTAAAGGATGTCCCAGGTAAACAATAGTTATGAGTAGTATACCTAAAATTGTTACTAACTAATTTCCCTAAACCTCTTCCTATACTATCTGAAAACATAACAGATTGATAACATACTTGACTACTACAAGAGGAAACATTACTAGCTGCTGACTGTACTGCTTGAGATAATTCTTGCACACTATCAGGTATATCTTGGATGGGGATACACTCCAGAGCACTCACAACTTGGGACGGGTCCTCTGTTGCCTCAGGCTGGAGAGCATCAAGGTTGGATCCCCTCTGACAAGTACACTGAGAGTTGCTGAGAGTCAGCAAGTCCACTCTGTCTACCAACTCGTTTGTAGCAAGGATGTGTTCCTTAATTTGGTGCCGAGAGCATACATATTTATTGTAGAGGGACTTTAGTGAGTCATCAAGAACTTGAATTTCAGTTTGTAAGCGTTGAGTATCTATTTCATAAATATTTATACTATCTTCTAATTTAATTTGATAGTTCTTCAATTTATTAATAAGAGTAACACGTTCTTTCCTTAATTGAATATTTTTGGAATAGTGTTTTTGCTGTTTCTTAAATTTATTACATTTTTTAATGATTTTGTTCAGTCTTGCATATTTTTTTATTTTATTCTGACTCATTTTATGACTATAGTTATGTTTCAGTAAGGAATCCTCTGTTAGGTCTATTGTTGTTACGGAATGTAGGTTACAATTTTTGTGTAACAATTCATTAAACAAATGATCAGTTTCTTTGATCTGAGTATGTTCCTTATCCTTTTGTAATTTTAGAATTTGAACATTTGCGTGGATTAATTCATCCTCCAGGTCCCTAATCTTACACAAAGCCTCCTCATACAAATTACTACAGTTGTTGAAGCCATCTGTGACAACCCTTAGTTGATCCCGTTCATCAACAACATTGAGGTATAGAAGATGTAAGTCTACTAGCTCCTTTTTTAGGCTTGTGTTTTTGTGTATGACTTTCTCTACTTCCTTCTCACTTTCCTCTCTCTCCTCTAACAGTGCTTGACATTTTCTCTCTGAAGCCTCAAGTTCGTGAAGGGTCGTTCTTAATCTATGCTCCACCTCCTGAGCAGCAGCCTTACGGGTCATCACAGGCATGGTTTCAGCAATTAGTACTGAAAGTAAAATGAAAAGAACGGTGAGAACTACTTAGACAGACAAACAAAAGAGAAAGCTAGAATTGAAAGGAAAAATGGGAGAAGTTAGTGTTGCTTAATTATTGAGTAATGAGATAGGCTGCTGAATCTTATTGAAATGCAACTAATATGATTAGATAAAGTATAAAGTTACATTGATTCAATTGTTTTAGGTAATGCTTTTATTTTTGCTTATGTGGGTAGGATGCCTAGATAAAAAAAATAAAATAAAAGTCTAGTTTTGCATAAAGATTACAATTGAAATTAACGATAGTCAATGTTATTGTTGTTACATATATAATACAGTATTGAAACACTAATATAATAACAGTGTTTTGATATTTCACAAAGTAAAAACTATGGAAACAAAGTGACTATATCCAGTGTATTGGGCCAAATCAACTAAAAATTATGACTCAATGAATCTGTTACAGTCTAAGTGACGATTGTGTGCTAATTAGAGATAATAAAAGTAAACAATACTCCCCTTTTAAATCCTCAGGTCGAACATCAGCTGTTCGTGAGAGGTTACCGGTAACAGTGGGCAACTAAACACTGTGTTTAACTTTGTGAATTTGCAGGAAAACAATAATCCCGAGTATTTGTGCAGTTATTTTACATTTAGATACAATAATACACCTTAATTACACTTAAAAATTAAATAAAACTCACCTACCTAACGACGAAAGTTAAATAGTAACTGGAGAGGGTCATTATGCACAACGCCACCTATGGGTAAATGGATAAAACGTCCGTACAAAGCATGTTCTAATGCGGTTCGTGAATGGACGGCGGCATTTTCCGATTTAGTAATTTTATATTATCTTCGAAACTATTTAACCAATTGACATGGGCAAATCGTATCTCTACGATGTTCTTGTGATCATAATAATATTTTTTTCAGGTTTAATATTTTGTTGTTTAAAAAATCGTCCAAAGGTAAGTACGTCGAAAAATACTTTTTTTAACACATAAAAGCTACTATATCTGCTAAAATATAAAAGATAGAAATATGGTGTCGCGGACTTTTTTGTAGAACTATTCAAAGCGGACCTGGTTGCCATACATTGTTTTCAATTATATACAACTGTTAAGGCAGCGTATGCAAATAACTCTGTTGTAAGAGCTGTATTTTCCGCCTGGCTAGACAAAAATTGAGATAGTTCGGCTAATATGCATGATATATCTTTATAATTTATAGCCTATAGCACTCACGAATAATGTAGCTTTCTACCAGTGAAACAATTTTTAAAATTGGTTCATTACTTCCGGAGATTACCCCCTACATACAAACTTACAAACAAATGTTACTTCTTTATAATATTAGTATAGACTAGCGACTGCATTAGCAAAACTGTATTAAAATCCGTTGCGTAGTTTAAAAGATCTAAGCTTACAGACAGCGGGAGCTACTTTGTTTTATACTATGTAAAGATTTTCTAAACCAGTCACAAAGTGATCGTGACGGTATTTTCCATTTGGGTCAAATAGTTTACAGGCAAGTATTTTTTTCTATATGTATAATCTAGCCGTTTCTGGCACTCGCCGGCCGCTGCCACGGCACCGCTCGCTTCGCTCGCTCGGCTCGTGCGTAGGGGTCACAGTTTTAACTTAACCTAACCTAACAATAAAAAAAAAAAATATCCTAATCTAACTAGTTCGGTTCCGGGTAGCCCACTAATAATAGTCTCTTTTTTCTATTAGCGCAAGTCGATGAAATAATGAGTTTAATTTTTAGGAAATTAGGTAATAATAAGTCAATATGTAAAACGTTTTTTTATGAGATAAAATGAAATAAAAATGAATTGTTTGTCAAATAACACGTTATTAAACAAAAGTTTATCGGGTAATTATTTTGTAAAGTGAATTATTTGGCAAACTTGTTGTTGTAGGTATAATGATGAAATGACAAATCGTGTTTTTGCCAATCGTTGTTTGTCAAGTAAAAATTTGTAAATGAATTTTTGGTGAACTGACAGCGTTACTTATAAAAAGATTAGTTTGTCCAATGAGTTAATTACAGAAAGAATAGTTTGTAAAGTGATAACTTTATCAAGTATTAACCTTACTTTATTTTTAAAATGAAAATTTGTGATTCGTTTATTGTCAAATGACAGGACATCTTTTTTATATTTATGGCTCATAATTATTAGATCAATAAATATTATGCCTTAAAAATGTATGCAACTCCAAATTATGCCAAATCAAATTAGACCAAATGATAGTTATGCTAACCTTTGCATTATGCCAAAGTATCATTATGCCACAGTATTATTATGCTAATAAAAGTTATGCGAAAACGTTATGCCAAACAATGATTATGCCTTAAAATTGTATGCCAAGAGGGATTACCACTTTTACTGATATTCACTAAGAGATGAGTAAAAAAATAAATAAATATTCCAATTTGAGGTGAATGCTCTAGTTCTGCCGGTTTTTACTTAAATAAATATGTGTCCAAATAAACTATATTCTTTCTTTCTTTTTGTTTCTTTTTAGGGTTCCGTAGCCAAATGGCAAAAAACGGAACCCTTATGGATTCGTCATGTCTGTCTGTCTGTCCATCCGTATGTCACAGCCACTTACTGTTGAAACTTGGTAAGTAGATGACGTATTCTGTGAACCGCATTAAGATTTTCACACAAAAATAGAAAAAAAAATTGGGGGTTCCCCATACTTAGAACTGAAACTCAATTTTTTTTTTCATCTAACCCATTTGTGTGGGTATACGTTACCCCAGCAGGAAAGTAGCTCCTAGAGTGATATGAGTGGAACGTAAGTATAATTAGTGCGTAATCTGTAAATGTGCGCCAAATAAAAAAAATGTGCGCTTTGTCGATTTGGATAAAAACGGAAAAAACGATTCCTGCTGGAGTAACGTTTTTCCATTAGGAAAATTCTAAACGAATGATCGGAGAGAGAAATATTGTGCATGGACAGAGCTTATATTTTTGCAAAAATGTGCGCTGAAAATATAATTTGTGCGTCTTCAGGTTTTCGAGATATTGCGTTTCCTGCTGGAGTGACGTTTTGCAGAATCGTGTATCTCTAAAACCATTATGTGTGCGCCTGTAGAATAAACATACACGAGTAGCTCTTAATTTGTGCGTATTTGTGACAGAATTCGATTCAAGAAAATATTTTATAGTTTTCAAGTAATCGCGCTTTTTTTAAAACGCGAAAACATGTCACAGCGCCTAAATGAGAAAACTTATAAGCTCGCTGAAACCTGTGTTCGGTCGTCCTTCTTGATGCTTATAATAATCATAAAAAGTTAGAAAAGTGTACATACATGCGTTATTGAATAATATTGCCTAAAGTTAAAACTACGATGTGACTCAGGCTGGCTGGACAAATCTTCAAAATAGCTCGCATTTAACTAGGTCAATAGGGCACTTTATGTGACGGCTAAACACCCTTATTTCAGAATTTGTAACGCTACAGAATCTTAGATAATCGATCGAAAACGTGTCCAGCCAGCTTGAAAAACCACTTTTCGCTGGTCTCTCAATCTCGGTAACGGAAGTAATTTTGACGACTTTTTGCATATCAACGGGCGTTACATAAATTTGTAACAGGCATCGAGCTAAAAGTTTTGTGGTACGTACAGCGATTTAGTAGAAAAATGCAAAATTCTGTGTCCAGCCAGCTTGAATTTACGTATAAAACTTTTGGCTGGCACTTCCGAATCTCAATAACGGAAGCGTTTTCGAATTTGGTTACTTTACTAACATTTAGTAACGCAATGTGTAACAGTAATTACGTTTGATTTATGGCGTCACATGTAAGGGTTTACGAGAAATCAATAAAAACTTAATGTCCAGCCAGCCTGAAATCAAGCTGGTTGGACACATGTATCTCCGCTGCCTGATGATCTACGACCTTCGAAATGTGTTCAAAATTTTGTACCGGGGACGATAATGATAACCTGAATTTGTAACGGAGAAACTTTGCGTAGTTTCAAAGATATTGATCATTAAAATGTTCCCATATAAACACTGCAGTAGGGTTACCAATCTTGTAGGTTTTATGTAGGACTAAGTATATTTTAAGGTGTTTTCTTTAATGGACGAAAATTCGTGTATTGGTGATACTAATACGAACAACTGTAGTTCACAGTCTGATCTCAGTGTCAATCCGCCAAAAATACCTCTAGTTTCCCTTCATTTTGACAAGTTTTTGACATTTGTTTGTCGCCGAGATGCGACTGCGACTAGATTTCGAACGTTTTAAATTACGTGAATTGGCCTTCAGGTATTGTGTCACCCCAAATAGAACACATATCTTTACTCTTTAGAATACGTTGGTCAGTGGGTCGTCTTAGGGTTTTTGATCAATGTTCGATATAACGTGTTCTGCCGGTGTACCTAACACTTAAATAGATAAAACAGGGCGCATACATCCAACTGACGACACAAATCGTAAAAACTAACAACTTTCGCAAAAAAACATTGTAATTCACGTTACTTACCAAGGACACATTAGTTTTTAAACAAAACAACAGTTGTATAAAAGGACAGTAGGTACTTATCTGAAAGTTTATAACGGTCAGTTACACACATTGACATAGAAGTTACACACAAGTCACACACACAGATTACACACAAAGCAAGTCTCATCATGGCCGCGTTCCGAATCGCACTCATGAGCGCTAAAATCGCCCTTGCTGGTAATTCATAGAAATGGGTTAGTAGTGATTGAATGTTATGAAGTTGCAGCTGGGTATTTATTTATCAGAATAATAATTAAATAAACAATATCGATTTCAAAATTTGAAATCAATAAATTGCGTAAAAAATGTAGTTAAACAAACGTCGGGGGACAAAATAATTGTGAACGGAATGTAATACTTACTTCTGACAACTGGTCGAATCTTAACTCTTATTTATGTTGTCTACCGCAGATTAGTTAATAGTTGTCTTACTCTGATTAGTGATAACACTTCGAAAAGTACATACAATGCCGACTGTCGAGTTTAGTTCTCATTTTCAGTTACCTAAGATAATGAACTAAACGCGAAATACAAGTGGGCTCTTTTTTGCAGCGCCGCTAGTCAATTATTATTTTGAATTAACACATACTTACGCTTTTTACTGCAGGAAAACCTTTTATTCCCACGGGAAAATCAAACACTAAGCAGGCGTGGCTGCTACCGGACGATTCGTCGATCAAAAAGAAATCCTTTATTTATGTAAAAATTATGGTCACCTCACAATATTAATGGCAGTTTGTATGGGAAAATTGAAATGATCAATATCTTTGAAACTACGCAAAGTTTCTCCGTTACAAATTCAGGTTATCATTATCGTCCCCGGTACAAAATTTTGAACACATTTCAAAGGTCGTAGATCATCAGGCAGTGGAGATACATGTGTCCAGCCAGCTTGATTTCAGGCTGGCTGGACATTAAGTTTTTATTGATTTCTCGTAAACCCTTACATGTGACGCCATAAATCAAACGTTATTACTGTTACACATTGCGTTACTAAATGTTAGTAAAGTAATCATATTCGAAAACGCTCCCGTTATTGAGATTCGGAAGTGCCAGCCAAAAGTTTTATACGTAAATTCAAGCTGGCTGGACACAGATTTTTGCATTTTTCTACTAAATCGCTGTACGTACTACAAAACTTTTCGCTCGATGCCTGTTACAAATTTATGTAACGCCCGTTGATATGCAAAAAGTCGTCATAATCACTTTCGTTACCGAGATTGAGAGACCAGCAAAAAGTGGTTTTTCAAGCTGGCTGGACACGTTTCCGATCGATTATCTAAGATTCTGTAGCGTTACAAATTCTGAAATAAGGGTGTTTAGCCGTCACATAAAGTGCCCTATTGACCTAGTTAAATGCAAGCTATTTTGACGATTTGTCCAGCCAGCCTGAGTCACATAAACTACGGGGTCGTAACTTTGACGGCAAAATACAAGAAATCGGCTCAACCCAAGATATGTAGGTGTAAACCAAAAATTAGTGCGTTTAGTCAAGAATATAATATAGTGAAAATATTCAACTTGGAATGTTTCGCATTAAGAGGACTACATGACCTAAAGCGCGGTCTTTGTCGGACTGCATAGAAAAGAAAGAGAAGCGCGATGCCACAACGCTGGTAATTTATTGCAAAATATGAAGCAATTATCGATTTACGAAAAATCTAGTGTTTGGACAAAAAAACTAAAACACTATAGTTTTAGTATGTTGCTTGTAGAATAATCTGACAAAAAATCATAATGATTGTATGTATATTAGTATGAATTTTGTTGTAAAAAAAAAGTTTTTAGAGGTATCTTCATGATTTTTTTCTATCGTACCAAATAAGTTGTATTATGTTTTCAACACACTATCATCCTAGCATTTATCCTGAAGAATATCATATATTTTTTTGAGTTTTTTGACTGTAGTTTATCATATACTTTTATTGTTTCTAAAACTTGCGTTTTTTGTGTTTAGGTCCTGTAAGCCCCTTAAGTAGATATAAGCAAATAACATAACATGTAAACAACGGCTGGTTATCCGACCAAATTCGAATGACTACAAAAAAGCGACGGATTCATACATATGACCTTCTTAACTTTACTCACGAACCGGTTGAAACGTATTGTGCCTGAGTACACTGAAGTTGAAAAGAAGTAAAAAAATAAAGTTGTTATTGGATTATATTCTACTAGCTTGCGTGACTTTTATAAAAAGTAGCCTGCTATTCCAAGGTATAAGCTATCTTCTTCATTCCAATTTTCAATAAAATACATACAGCAGATAACATATTATTATATATCCTAACGGGGTAAACAGTTGCAGCTATGACGCCAAGGACACTGTCGCGTAAAGTCACGCGGTTGCACTGTAAAGGTTCGCGTCCACTAGACTCGCCGAGCCGAGTCGAATCGAGTCGCAGAAAGTCGCCTCCTATAAGTATAGGATGACTGGTAATTAGTGACCGATACTTAAACAAGTGATTGTACTCATGATAACAAACAACTTTTACTATGGGGCCAAACCTGAAATTGCGAAAAAAAATCTGCTGTTTAACGAGAGTTTGTGAGGATAGATGGATGTACGGCTGTTTGTTACTCTTTCACGCAAAAAATATTACACGGATTTTGATGAATCTTTACAGTAAAGACAGTCGGTCGGTCAGTCGGACGGTCAGTCGGACGGTCGGTCGGACGGTCGGTCGGACGGTCGGTCGAACGGTTGGGTTTGTCAGTGAGTTTTGTTTCGTTTGCTTGTACATCAGAATAACACATAGGCTCTAATTTATAAAGATGAGCGTGAAGCCGCGAGCAAAAAGCGGCTAGTTTATTATAAAAATAGGTATTGAAAAAATACATACATAGAGGCACTATCACCGTCATGAATCGCTCTCTTCTAACATTACAATACAATCTTTATCCATTCATCCGCAACAGATCGTCAGGAGCTGCTGGACACTGTCCGTGCAAGCTGCAGCGCGCAGCGGTGCGACATGGAGCCACCGGTATAGTTGCGGCGGCACTTGGTCGGGGAAAATAATCGAGCTCTGATAGAGTAGAGTAGGTACCTAGACCGCAGTAATTGCGTTTTTTTTTTATTAATTATGGTTTTAATATTTTGGATGATTGAGTGAATGAATTAAGTACCTCTTTATTTATTTTTGGGATATTACATGTTCCCGCAATTTTTATTTTTTTTTCAGGAAATTATCTAAACTCGACTTTTTGTAAATATTATAAAAGATAAGACAGTACCTATTTAAAATATAACAAAAGCAATAGGATCCCTCCCTTTTATTGCTTTTTATTGAAGGGTTGGTTTTTGGTCATTGGTGATTGGTTTGAGGCAAACCTCATGATGTCCACGTAGATTCGTGTTGTTTTTTGCAATGGGTTGTGTGTCGCAGTGGGCCCGGTATTCTCCTCTCGCGTCTGCACATACTTATGATATTATAATGCGCAAAAGAACAACTTAATGTAGACAAGAGCGTAACGCTGAGGATGTTTTTATTATTATGTTATAGTCTAATACAATTATTTTAAAACTAGCTGTGCCCGCGACTTCGTTCGCGTGCATGACGAAAAACGTTTTAATTTTTTTGCACGGAACCCTAATTATTTTTCTAAAATAAAAGTAGCCTAAGTTACTCCTTATTACATCAGCTATCTCCCAGTGAAAGTCTCGTCAAAATCGGTCCAGCCGTTTCAGAGATTAGCCGGAACAAACAGACAGACAGACAAAAATTGTAAAAAATGTTATTTTGGTATTATGTACCGTGTATACATCCATAATATGCATTTAGTAAAAAGCGGTTATTTTAATAATTATAAATAGACACTCCAATTTAGATGTATAGATGTTACTGAAATAATGACCGAGTGCCCTAAACCGTACAGGCAACGTAATAATGTTTCAATTCAATTCTCAATCCTTTATTGCATTCCGTAATGTTGGTAAAACAGTTGGTAGGCTTAAAGTTATTGAAACAATAGGACATGGAGCCACCCTGTCGCAAGTCAGGCATGGAGCCACCCTGTCGCAAGTCAGGCATGGAGCCACCCTGTCGCAAGTCAGGCATGGAGCCACCCTGTCGCATGTCGGGCATGGAGCGCTTACCTATTTGGGTTTATATTATTTATGTATTCTGATAATTGTGTTTTTATTTTATGACTACTTTTTCTTATTCTTCTAGTATCTAAAATATAAAATATTTTTTTACTTTGTGGCCTCTTCGGATTGGTTCCGGTTTGTTAATTTATCTGGCAGATCATGCTATACTTTGATGTCAGAGTGCATCCTTGGTTCTATTTGTAAGTGTGTGCTTGGCCAGCAGAGACGGTGGAAAAGCTGGACTCTTGGAATTTTAAATGAGAAATAAATGTTAACTTGCCGACAGTTGGTTCGTTCGGTACTCGGCTGTTCCGCGACGCAAGATGTCGGTGCTGTCCGCTACCGCCGCGCGATGGATGGATGCTGTTCTCGTGTCTAACAACATACATCTATGATTCCGAGTAATGTAGACCAATTGGTCACGCGAAACCTTTACAGATGGTTATTAATAACTCGCTAACTACTTGCAAAATAATTTTCAGAACATGATTGTAGGAATTAATGAGTGTTGTCGTGGTGACGCGCGGCGGTCAATTAGCGGCGCTTAGCGGCACTAAATAGACGCGCCCGTGACGCCGGAACACAGAGCAGCTGAGGCCCGACAGTCGGAGCACAGAGCAGCTGAGGCCCGACAGTCGTTGCACAGCATGATGACGCGCGCGCCGCAGATCGCGGGCGCCGCCGCGCTCACGACGCTCACGACGCTCACCGCGCTCATAGCACTGGCGCACGCGCAGGATCTATGCGACTCCATGCAGATCGGTGAGTAGTCAGTCACACGTGCTCTCGAGCCAAGCTTGCTGGGGAACTCTTTGTTATGCATGTACCTCTTTACAAAAAATGTAGCTCTACAATATAATGTCTTCTCTCTGTGAGAGGCTATGGGCAGTAATCCACCACGTGAGCCAAGTGCGAGTTTGTGAATGTACCAAAAAATCTTCGAATTTTCGGTTCTATGACATGCCGGTTTTCACACGATATCTTTTTTTCCCAATTTTGAGAGCAGTGGTGATAAAATAAATTGTTTCGAGGGTTCGAACCCACTAACTATAACTCGGTGGTCGAAGCCATTATCAGTGGACCGCCGCTGCTATTAATTATCTTCAGAGTTAATCCAAAATCCTATAATTACTTACTTGCAATCCAAGGCTCAACAGACTTTTGCGACGAGAAGTCGTCCATTCTCCTCGTTAAATGTAGGTTATAAAAATTCAACTTTTCCATGTAAGTAGTTTGCAAACACTCTAAATGACACGGCCCAGTAGTTTCAATGGTAAGTGTCATTTATGATCCCACTACAATGATTAGTTATGTGAAAAGCGAGCCAAGTTTGGAAAAAAGAACGAGTGAGATTGCGTGCCAAGTTCTACAGAAGTTCATTGGATCAGAGGAATATACGGCATTCTATGTTTTAATGTCTATTGCTATTACAACAAATTATCTATCCCACCAAAACATTTTCATGTAAAATGTTGCCAAGACGAGACCACAGTATGTACGAGGCCACAGTATGTAAGACCCCAGTACAAGGCCAAGCCACGTATTTTGACTAAGGTGTAGAGTTTGTGAAGTTAGGGCTTCTACAGTTAGGGCGTGTACAGTTAGAAGCTTGGCCCTACATGAGATCTCAATACTCAATTCTTTATTGCATCATCATCGGATAACTTTTTGACAGTACGAGCCATATCGACGATGAATTGACAAGAACCTTTATCTACCAGAACATAATTTTACAGGATACGAAAAAACATTTTATTTATTTTAAAAACAAGATATGAAAAATACTATTATTGGTTATATATTAAATAAGAAGCGGGTGTAGGGGATAAATATAAAGTTAGTTGCTTTTGCCAGCTCACGCAAACGATTATTTAAAGTCATCTACGTAAAAAAAGTAAAATTGCAAAAATATCAGTTAGGAGTTCTTGTCACTTCATCGTCGATATGTGGTCTCGTCTTGGCAATATTTTACATGAAAATGTTTTTGTTGGGATTTCACATCTTTTTATGAAAAAAAAAAAAAAATGTTTTTTTCTTTTAAAGGGGGTTATTTACTAAAAATTCTGAAATATGTATTTTATTATTTATAACAAGGAGTCCCTATATTATCAACTTTCAGACATCTAGCATCAACATTTGCGGAAGTTTCATACAAACTTCCATTCCGTAGTTTAAGGGGTTTGGGGGTAAAAGTTCCAAGTTTTAGAATTGTTTTGTAGTTTGTGTACTAATACTAGCTTACATACCAAATTTCAGCTTTCTAGGAGAGTTTTGATAATCATCAGTCAGTGACGAAAACGGGGTTCTTTAGATATTAATCAAATCTAAAGTATAAGAGCTGTGCAATTGAAACTTTATACCTAATATGTTTAATAAGTTCACTATTGAAATCATATCCCGAGTACTTATTTTGTTTATCTGGTATAATCCAAACCCAAGAGGGTTCAAAAAAACAACGAAGCGCTCTGAAAAAAGGTAGGTAGTGCCCTTACGCTTCGCTTGGCTCGTCTTGGCGGTGGCGGGGGCACTCCCGTGCCGGCAGATATTTATAAATAGTATAAAACTTAGTTCATCTAACCTACACATGAATTTTACGTGTTTAATACATACATATTTTATTAGGGGGTGCGATCTAAATGTTAAAACATCGTGTTTTCTGCGGTTTAACACAGAAACGTCGATGTTGTAACAATGAGATCGCACCCGTGCCACCGTGCGGCCGTGTACAATAAGTTTGTTCGGTTCTGTCGATAAGTGACGTAGCTGTGGTTGTGCAGGGAACGAGACGCAGTTTGCGCTCAGCCTGGCGGAGCGGCGCGTGGAGCCCCACATGCTCACTCTGGAGATCAGCGAGCCCGACGTGAGTACCAACCACTGTCTGGCCGCCTTAAGCACAAGGCTTCAAAAAACATAATATGTTTAACATCAATTATAAATGTTTGGTGTTATGAACCGTGTGCTGCGTATGATCTAAAAGAAAAGGGAGCGAATGATAGCGTGACGGTTGCCAGGGGAGAATGGAAGAAGCAAACGACGCCGAGGCCGAGTAACGCGGGACTTGTCTGCCCAAGGGCAGGAAGATGATGACTTACTAATATCAGTTATATTAATGTTCTAGTCTAGGGCATTTAACTGGATGTTGACAACACAATACAATTATACGTTAGTCCTATTCCTTGACACATACTAGTTGCGTTACAAAATAAAATAACACAAGCAGCTGATGCTTGCATCGAAAATGTACTAGATAACATTAACCGATAGCTACGTTACTAATAGTATTGTGACAGGTTTGTTCAGCCTCGGAGGCCGTGGGCCTGAAGGTGACGGCGTGCGACCGGGAGCGGGCGCCGCGCGTGTACCTGCTGGACACGGCGCGCGGCATGGTGGTGCGCGAGGGCAGCGTGGCCACGCCGGCCTACGTCTACATCACAGTGTACTGCGCGTCGGAGTCGGAGGAAGCTTTGGACGCGTCTGTGGAATCACCGGTTGTGTCGAGCCGGTTCTTAGAAGAAGCATTGCTTCAGTCGTCATCCATACCATCACCGCCGTTACCGCTACCTCCAACCGTTAGATCCGTTCCCACACCAACAACGTTATCAACGCAACCACGGTCAATTTCAACACCGGATTCTCTTCCACCATCGGAAGTTGAACCCCCATCTGTACTGACCTCTGCGACGGACGAATATTTGCCACCAGTGCAGTTAGAATCACGGTTTTCTTCACTAGATCAGTCAATACCTACAATTTTATCATCAAGGTTAAATGACCTGTGGAAAGGACGCGCCGCGTCGTCACTAGGTCAGTTAAAAAGTCAACCATATCCAAAAAGCATATCATCTAGGTCGCAGGAAAATGAACCATCATTGTTAGATAAGGCTAAAAACCAACCGTCTATTTTAGATTCGTATTCATCACTTTTGAATGTCTTGCCAAAATGGCCACAAAATCCGTCCTCATCTTTACCGGATACATCATCGTCATCGTTGGCAAAACGCTTAACAGATTTGCGGCCCAAGCAACCATCGCAATGGCTCGCCAATCGATCACCGGCGTGGCTTAAACGTCCAACCAGGCGTCCTTCATCTCCGTGGTTGAAACTGCGATCCCTGCCTGATGTGAAAACACGAAAATCGATGACACGGTCACGGAACCGTCCCTCAAGTCGAACCTCTGACTATGGTGATCCGTGGTCTCCTTATGATGACGACCCACTGTCCCTGCACTGGTCTGACGAACCGACGGATCCAAATCCCTGGTACACAGACGGTGAACCGCAATCACAATATTATGTAAACAGTGGCGGTCCGTGGCGGTCCAAGCACCAACAGGCACATCATGTTCTGGAAGGGCCACCTTCTTTATTACCGCATGAACGCCCATCGCCGTCGGCGATAAGACACATGTCGAAGAAGCAAACAAGATATGTACCACCAATACATGAAGAAGATCCTGCTCTGTTGGCGGAGTGGAAGAGAGACCTACATCGGTCGCCACGACCCTTGCTGCCAAAACTGCTGCTCTTGTTGCAGGAGCAAGATCATCCGGCGCTGCTACAGAGGAACTGCGCTTCGGCGCATTCGGTTGAAGATGAGGAGCCATGGTGGTTGAACCAGCCCTTCAAGGAGAATTTGGATGAAGGCCTTCCGTGGCAACCAGATTATCCAACAGACTATTCTGCCGACGATGGCGATTCGCGGTCTTATTTGCCAGAGCGTTATATTGATGATAGAGAGCAAACACCACATTTTGCGCCAGTTTATATCGAAGAGCCGGAGCACCCGCCGTGCCCACAGTGCGCCCCCGAGCACCCTGGGGACGAGCGCCACCCGCCGCGCGCGCCGCACTTCCCGCGGCACTCAGGCGCAGAGTCGCCTCAGGTCCTACCGCACCCACCACACGAATCTTTTCATTATTACAGTCCCACCCCTCTGACAGAGCGGCCCTTGCTGACGTCAACAGAACGGCATTCTTTGTCGTGGGTTAAAAGCTCAAACCCACAGACACCCATGCAGCTGCATCATCCTATTCCGAAGGTTGAGCCGTCGGAGCACCACCCGTCGGCGACGCCGTGGAACTTCCTGTCGCAGCTGTTGCTCTCGCATCCCACGTTCCGAGATTCGACTCATGTGATCCGTATCCGGTAGTTACACACATAGACAGTAGGCACTGGCTATGTAAATTGGACCAATTCTAATAATTATGTAAAAAATAATAAGTAGAATATAACATTCATTGGTAGTTTGCTTAACCACGAACGATTGTTTCTCGAAGGAAAACAGTTTGTTATTAACTTCTCCGAAGGGATTTATTAAATGCTAGCTGACCCGTGCCGCCTCAGAATCAATAAGTACGAATGTATGAGAATATTAATTATCTTAGTTTTATTTTTTCGTGAATTGTTCCCATATTTAATTTTTAATAGTTATTCTGATATTCGGAGCGAAGATAAATCCAACAAATCAAAGATCATAAAAATCGGCCCAACAGTTCTTGAGTTATAAATTGTGTGACTAACCCGACTTTGTTTTATTATATAGATGATGGTCAATATAAGGTTACTAAAACGCACTGTGTTTCATTTAAGAACATTAACTAAATCTGCATAATTAGATTATAGTTTATATACACAATATAAATAGCAAGGAAAGGAGGCAAGGATGGCAACACAGAAATGTTTTAACATAGAGATATTCCAGTTTTATTAAAATTACTTTGCATATTGTTATGAAACATAGGATACTTTTTATCCCGATAGTACGTTCCCGTGGGAACTTTATATTTAATATTGTCATTTTTATATAATTATTTTCAAGAGATTTAAGGGATTGGAAACATAGTCATAGTTCGTATCTGGAGGTGACATTTAGTCTTTATTTCATTAAAATCGGTCCACTCGGTCAAAAGTTATCACTACTTGCAACGGCTTGGAAAGGAGAGTTTAGGTTTACCAGTGCGCTCGATAGATGGCGTTGTGCAAATGACGCGATTTTCTGAATCGCGGTGTTAAGACTTCGCAGGATAGTGACCCTCATTCATGCAATGTATTAGATTAGAGACGTCGTAGGCTGGTCGTTCGTTTCTAAAAAAATCGTTGTTCGTTCGTAGATACGGTAGATAGTTGAAATCCTATAATAAAATGTACTCTGTGGTTGAAATAATAATATTGAAATCTCTTGGCTTCTTTGTGCACATTTCTCGGAAAAAAAAAATCAATCGAACTGGTCGAAGTTCTGTTCTGGTTCGATCGGATTTTCTTTAGTACGAGGGTCAGGGGGTCTCGCCTCGCTTCTCGGTCGAGTGTTTTCTAAATCTCTACTCTATCGAGTAATCGAGTAATCTAACTTCCATTGATCGCAGTTGACGAGAGTCGCAATATTGCCTTCACGATCTCAAAAGTTGTTAGTTGTCTTGGCACACGGTTACAAGTGGCGGAACATTGTAAAAGCAATAATTATGTCAGAAATAGTAAAAAGAGAAAATGTTTTGATTCCCCGTATTCCAATAATTCCGACAGGTTTACCATTCCAATGTAAAAGAGTGCAGTTCCCCCTGAAAGCAGCATTTAAAAGAAAGAAAAGAAAGAAAATACGTTTATTTGCGATAACAATAAACAAGGCTCAAAAGTAGCAGGTGTACTAGTAGCTATGTTAAATACATAGCTCACAGAACAAGCTGAAGTGGCAATGAGCCGGCCATATTAGCCGTAGAACCCATGACCGTTGCGGTAGACGTGTTCTTGAGTGGAGACCGCGAATCGGTAAACGTAAGGTTGGATGCCTTCAGGCTAGGTGGAGCGACGAACTTCGCAGGATGGCTGGTAGCAGCTGGATGAGAGTTGCCGAAAATCGAGTTGAATGCTGTGCAATAGGAGAGGCCTATGTCCAGCAGTAGACTGCTACTCGTATAGGCTGATGATGATGATGATGTACATTTAGAAAAAACCTGTTTTGCCCATGGGCAATTGCATGTGGCGTGCTCACGAGTATCCAGCCCACAAAAACTTCATGTTCTAGGCAAGGAAGGCAAAATAAAAATGGTGTCTTACAAAAATGTTTTAACATAAGATATTTCAGTTTTATTAAATCTACTTTGCATATTTTTATGGTACATAGAATACTTTTTGTCCCGATAGTGCGTTCCCGTTGGATAATTTCCGACCTCCACGCGGGCGAAGCAGCAGGCAAAAGCTAGTAATAATATAAGCACAAATAAATATACATAAATACTCAAATATACTAAAATGAAATAAGACAAACAATGATAAAACATGACCGTTGTGATATATGAATCTTTATTTATTTTTCGGGCAACGCTTTACATCGCTTTAACCCATGGAGGGTTGGATATTATATGACGTCATAATAGCTTGAGAACACGCGGGACAACATGACACTTCCAACGATACCTCGTCATTGTCAAAATACAACCAGCAGTTTAGGTATTATGAGGGAACAGATGAATATACATGCATACATAGCCTATTAAAATCGTAACTTTCTTTTGGCTTAGTCGTAGTTGGGTAGTTAAAGTATAAATAAACGTCAATAAACGTTTTTGATTTCTGATTACGTAGATGGTGTCGGTGGCGGCATTTTCTTAAAATCTACTAAAGTGACAGGTAACATGTAGACTGAGAGATCACTTATTAAAACAGGCGATCGAATGTGTTTTCAACTGAAGCTATATTAATAACTAGTTGACCCGGCGAACTTCGCACCGAATCAGATTTTTTTTTTGTTAATTTTTTCCCATGTTTTAATAATTATTGTGCAATTCGGGGCGGGGCCAATCCAAAAAATTAAACATGATAAAAATCGGTCCCGTAGTTCTTGAGTTATAAATGGTCTAACTAACCCGACTTTGTTTTATTTATAAGTATAGATTAGTAGTTAGAATAGTGTATGCTAAACCGTGCCGGGCGCGAGCCGTGTCCGTGTCGGTTCGATGTGAACAAGGCTCGGACGGGACGCGGATGATTCGTGTCCAAGGAGTTGCTTGCCCGTTCTTCTCCATAGGAACCTACTATGCTATACAATGGCTAGCTTCATCTTTCTGACTGACCTAATCCTTGACAGTTTGAAAGTGCCTATTTATGGTTTAATTAAAATAAATTCTTTGACTTTGACTGCCTCGTCCGCGCCTCGTAAGTGGCACGGTGCACGCACCTCGTAAGTGGCACGGTGCACGCACCTGTGAAGCCGAAACACTGGTGAAGTGATGAACATTGTAACGCGTACGTTTGAAATTCATGGACGTGTGTGTGTCAGGCGAGCGCGGTGCGGGCCGGCGGCGGCTGATTGCGTCCACCGCGTCACAATGCGCCATTGTTGAGAAACAGAAATAAATACAAGCACAAAAGACTACGCTTTCTTGCTATAATGAGGCCGGGCCGCGCGGAAGCAGATAGTTTAGTGACGCGCTGCATTTTGTCGCCGTCGTGTATCAGCGCCGGGGGCCATTGTGACGCGCGCTCGTCACGCTCGCACGTGTCGCACGTGTCGCCGGTGTCGCCTGCGTCGCAGCGCCAGCGAACACTTCATGACGTAGCCAGCGGCGAGACTACCGTCACAATAGTTGGAATTAAGGTATCTGTTTTCGGCCTACGATTATCATATTTTCATTTCTGGTAAAACTGAGTGCATTATGAAATAACGTTTAGGAGTAAAACTACTTATTAAACGTTAACTCCAACACACATGACTGATAGTGATGAGTGGTGAGGAATGTCTGTACCTAACATTGTATTATGTTCTCGTCGACGACGGTCATATTCCGCACCCCTAGCCTTAGGTGGAGGGATTACTTAAGAGGAAACGCGGTCACGTGGTCGTTGGCGTTCAATTACACCATAAAACAACACATAGGGCTGGACATGGCAGAGGTAGATATAATATATTATACCAATGGTAAGAAATTATTTTGGCTAGTATCATGAACCAGGGAGAAAACAGACGTAAGTATAGTTAGCGCCACGAAAGATGAGACTTGACACACCACGTGGCTTGACTTGCGCAGTACACGATTTTAGGTCTCTTTAGCGGTATGAGGTCTGACCTCGGGACGTGAACGGACGTCATAGAGGCGGCGGAAAGAGCGCGGGAGGCGGGGTCAAGTGTCATCTTTCGGGGCCACGGATCGGATACCTATGTTCAGGGCGCTAACTATACGTTAGTATGGAATGAACGCCAACGACCACGTGACCGCGTTTCCTCTTATAGTTGATCATGCTTTTCTGCTAAACGTCCAACGACGATGTTCCTATGTCATAGCTGATGCTGGGCGGAGTATAGATTCTATCAATGCTATGACGTCATGCACAGTCTGCATCACAATCAAGTGTGGAAGTGTATTATGTCCGGTTCGTTCCGCGTCGCGACTGGCTGACTGCCATCGACACATCGACACATCGGCCAGTAGGTAATACAAACGAGGTATAGTTATACATACCATGTATTCCTAAACTTGTCGGGAATATTTAATAAACAGCTATTTATTATAATTTTGGTTCGCTTCTTATCTAAAAACATAATTCGTAATTTCAAAAAGTAAGTAAAATCATTGGAATGATTGCATCAGAGTAAACTAAGATGTTGGTGTGGCGACTCCCACATGTATAGCTACGTACACACGCGCAGCTCGAGGAGCGGCCGGCAGACACGCCTCGGCCTGGACTCCTGGAGCCACTTACATATGTATATGGAATATATTTAACTGATCCTCTAAAAACTTATTGATCTACTAATTATGTAAGTTTTTTTTAAAATAACTGAGCCTCGATTTAATTTTCTGGCCTTATCTCACAGTTAGTCGCAGTAATTAAGCTAGGGCACTCCTACCAAATGGGTTAGGTTCGGTTATAACTATGACCAACCGAGCGCGAGCAGAGCGAGCGAAGCGAACGGTGCCGCAGAAGCGGCGAATGACAGCTACATCTATGTTGGTCGCAGTCAAACTCAAACTTAAGGGGGAAGTGCCAGGGTAGCCCGCGAAATTCAAATTTACTTACGTTTTTCGCAATTTTCAGATCAGTGTCAGGTTGTATTTTGATCAAAAGTTGATTCGCGACTATAACAGGTACCTATTTACAGAATTATAATCATTAGAATCATTAATACATCTTTCTAAGTTAGATTTGTACCACGACAACAAATCTCTTATGGAAAACTGCTTAGTGGTACAAATCTAACTTAGAAAGATGTATTAATGATTCTAATGATTATAATTCTATAAATACGTACCTGTTATTGTCGCGAATCAAATTTTGATCAAGATACAACCTGACACTGGCCTGCAAATTGCAAAAAACGTAAGAAAATTTGAATTTCGCGGTCTACCACTGCGCATTCACCTTAAAGCATTTATTTCAGATAAACAAATTACAGGCACTTTCTAACTTTCAAGGGGTCGGTCAGTCAGAAAGATTAAGCTAGTTACAGCGTAGTAGGTACCTATGGAGAAGAACGGACACGAAATTCCACGGACAATCAAAATATTGTTATACAATATTAGTTTACATAATTCATGTTCAAATTATACACGTGATAACGATGTAGAAAGACGCGCACGTAAAAAGCGTCCGAAATAAAAGATAAAAAAACCGTTCAAAAACTAAAATCGTAAATAGGCACCCGTTCACGAACGTGACGTATGGATCATTCAACCATGACATACTCTCAGCCGACAGCTACTTAGCTATTTGAGTGAGCATGACATACTCTCAGCCGCCAGTTACTTGGCTATTTGAGTAAGTATGATATTGTAGTCTTAGCCGCCAGTTACGTGGCTATATAAGTGAGCATGACATATTCTCAGCCACCAGTTACTTGACTATTTAAGTGAGCATGATATACTATCAGCCGCCAGTTACTTGACTATTTAAGTGAGCATGATATACTATCAGCCGCCAGTTACTTGGCTATTTGAGTAAGTATGATATTGTAGTCTTAGCCGCCAGTTACGTGGCTATATAAGTGAGCATGACATATTCTCAGCCACCAGTTACTTGGCTATTTAAGTGAGCATGATATACTATCAGCCGCCAGTTACTTGACTATTTAAGGGAGCATGATATACTATCAGCCGCCAGTTACTTGACTATTTAAGTGAGCATGATATACTATCAGCCGCCAGTTACTTGGCTATTTGAGTAAGTATGATATTGTAGTCTTAGCCGCCAGTTACGTGGCTATATAAGTGAGCATGACATATTCTCAGCCACCAGTTACTTGGCTATTTAAGTGAGCATGATATACTATCAGCCGCCAGTTACTTGACTATTTAAGTGAGCATGATATACTATCAGCCGCCAGTTACTTGACTATTTAAGTGAGCATGATATACTATCAGCCGCCAGTTACTTGACTATTTAAGGGAGCATGATATACTATCAGCCGCCAGTTACTTGACTATTTAAGGGAGCATGATATACTATCAGCCGCCAGTTACTTGACTATTTAAGTGAGCATGATATACTATCAGCCGCCAGTTACTTGACTATTTAAGTGAGCATGATATACTATCAGCCGCCAGTTACTTGACTATTTAAGGGAGCATGATATACTATCAGCCGCCAGTTACTTGACTATTTAAGTGAGCATGATATACTATCAGCCGCCAGTTACTTGACTATTTAAGTGAGCATGATATACTATCAGCCGCCAGTTACTTGACTATTTAAGGGAGCATGATATACTATCAGCCGCCAGTTACTTGACTATTTAAGGGAGCATGATATACTATCAGCCGCCAGTTACTTGACTATTTAAGTGAGCATGATATACTATCAGCCGCCAGTTACTTGACTATTTAAGGGAGCATGATATACTATCAGCCGCCAGTTACTTGACTATTTAAGGGAGCATGATATACTATCAGCCGCCAGTTACTTGACTATTTAAGGGAGCATGATATACTATCAGCCGCCAGTTACTTGACTATTTAAGTGAGCATGATATACTATCAGCCGCCAGTTACTTGACTATTTAAGTGAGCATGATATACTATCAGCCGCCAGTTACTTGACTATTTAAGGGAGCATGATATACTATCAGCCGCCAGTTACTTGACTATTTAAGTGAGCGTGATGTACTATCAGCCGCCAGTTACTTGACTATTTAAGTGAGCATGATATACTATCAGCCGCCAGTTACTTGACTATTTAAGGGAGCATGATATACTATCAGCCGCCAGTTACTTGACTATTTAAGTGAGCATGATATACTATCAGCCGCCAGTTACTTGACTATTTAAGTGAGCATGATATACTATCAGCCGCCAGTTACTTGACTATTTAAGTGAGCGTGATGTACTATCAGCCGCCAGTTACTTGACTATTTATTTTAAGGGAGCATGATATACTATCAGCCGCCAGTTACTTGACTATTTAAGTGAGCATGATATACTATCAGCCGCCAGTTACTTGACTATTTAAGTGAGCATGATATACTATCAGCCGCCAGTTACTTGACTATTTAAGTGAGCATGATATACTATCAGCCGCCAGTTACTTGACTATTTAAGGGAGCATGATATACTATCAGCCGCCAGTTACTTGACTATTTAAGTGAGCGTGATGTACTATCAGCCGCCAGTTACTTGACTATTTAAGGGAGCATGATATACTATCAGCCGCCAGTTACTTGACTATTTAAGGGAGCATGATATACTATCAGCCGCCAGTTACTTGACTATTTAAGGGAGCGTGATGTACTATCAGCCGCCAGTTACTTGACTATTTAAGGGAGCATGATATACTATCAGCCGCCAGTTACTTGACTATTTAAGGGAGCATGATATACTATCAGCCGCCAGTTACTTGACTATTTAAGTGAGCGTGATGTACTATCAGCCGCCAGTTACTTGACTATTTAAGGGAGCATGATATACTATCAGCCGCCAGTTACTTGACTATTTAAGTGAGCGTGATGTACTATCAGCCGCCAGTTACTTGACTATTTAAGGGAGCATGATATACTATCAGCCGCCAGTTACTTGACTATTTAAGTGAGCATGATATACTATCAGCCGCCAGTTACTTGACTATTTAAGTGAGCATGATATACTATCAGCCGCCAGTTACTTGACTATTTAAGTGAGCGTGATGTACTATCAGCCGCCAGTTACTTGACTATTTAAGGGAGCATGATATACTATCAGCCGCCAGTTACTTGACTATTTAAGGGAGCATGATATACTATCAGCCGCCAGTTACTTGACTATTTAAGTGAGCGTGATGTACTATCAGCCGCCAGTTACTTGACTATTTAAGGGAGCATGATATACTATCAGCCGCCAGTAACTTGACTATTTGGTATTTTTAGAAATGCAAAATGGGAATAATTTGAGGTTCGATTAAATACATGGTATATATTATTAGCACATCGCACTTCAACTTACGTTCATGGGTCTCTCTCCGGACAAGTGAACATTGACCCTAAACTAGAATGTACTACTTGCAGATACATCTTGCACAGTACAGATCAGTTCGCGGTCGCGCGTGTACAGGCTCTGTAGTCTGCAGGCGCGCCACGGGTGCGTGCGCGCGAGCAATCGTGACTAGGATATCGACAGCAACAGACTAACATATATAGATAGCTTCGTTGTATGGCGCAGTAGGAACACCCGAACATCGGGGCGCGACAGAGTAACGAAACAAATGAGGTATCGCGATGAGCTGTGAATGCTGTGTGCACGCGCAGTACTTGAGATCGCGCTACGAATGCTTCTGAGCATACTATGTATATGAATAAATCACCAGTTGGGCCAGTAGCGGTCACCGACCCCACGATCAAAAACACTTATAACTCAATACACTCCTATTGACTTTTTACAAACATACATAAATAAATAAAGTCACGTCTTATTCCGCCTGGACTATGGAAATGTATCAGGATCCAATACTGCACAAATAAATATTATTTGTAACATCAAACACAAGTCCCACTGTAATTATTAGTCATTAGATTGAAGTCACGTGTATCGTTAATATGCTCACCAATTTCCACAACTTACACAATACCACACAACACAAGCAACTAACTATGTATGTGGCGCGGGTACGCACCAGCTAAACTATGTATGTGGCGCGGGTACGCACCAGCTAAACTGTGTCACGTATTCACAATACGACTGCGTCTTGTAGAGCTTCACATTTCGTAGAGGGTCTACGTCGCTACGTAGGTGCTACGCATTGCTACGTCGAGTCAAAGGCGCTACGATCAAAGCTTTCTGTCAAAGTGAATTTCACGTTGTACTTATTTTGTGTAATACGTGATTGTGTCGATTACGTCGCGAGCCGAGATGAAGTCTGTCGCAAGAGAAGCGAACAAGTATGTATATTAAGAACTTCTGAACTTCTAATGTATAAGCGGAATATGAACGTACAACGGAACTTACCCAGCCAGCCTACCGCGTACTCAGCCGCACTGTTCACTAATAAACTGAGATCCTTCATGTCCGACCACGTTTTTAGCTCAACCTGCAGCTAATACATAAGTTATGTGTTTGTTTAATCCCAGATAAGCGCGGCGGCGTTTCATCTGTCGTCATGTTAAATAGAGAAACTAATCGAATATTGTTAGGTTAGTGTAAAGTAGTATGCGCGGTTAATGTTAGCAGTAACTACGACCACTTCTAACATCGTATACCTACATATTTTGTAGTAATATTTAGTTATCGTGCTAGCGGCCGCAACTCTTACCTTTAGTCATTTTTATCGGCATCAAATAAGGAGAGATTTCTCCGAGATTCCTGGGCCGATTTATGTGACCGAGTAGGCCACGCGGTGGTCCCATATCAATGTTTACGTTGCTTGTGAAGCTTTTGAGTAAGCTTCAATGGTAGGTTTTAATGCAGTACGTCTATGTTGGTGATGGTGTTATATCTACACATAGTTAGTGTGTGTGTGTAGCGTTGACATAAAAGTAGAAAATAAAAACTAAGTATTAAAATAAACCGTATTCAATAAAAAAAGTTTTTTTGTTGTAATACATATTTTTTAATTAATACGTTTTCACGTTATTTATTATAGAAGAGAAATATTTAGAGAGTGAGCGGTGAGGTGCGGGGGGAACTAGAGACACATGTTATCAGGACTGTGGTGATCCTAGAACACGTCTTAAAAACGAGTGCAGGCGGAGGTTCAACCGCTGTTGCAGAACTCACTCTGCAATCACCGGCATGACATCCCGGGCTTACGACACTGTGGTAGCGAGCGTCTCCGGCAGGCAGGGCCGCTGCACAGCAGGTGTATCAACCTAACATGTGGGTGCCTATGCGGTGGTCTGCTCGTGTACGAGTATCTCTGCAGCCGGGTCCTCGCGCCGTCCTCGGGGCTCAGTGGGGGCCTATACATTATACAACGTTCGTTTTTGAATACTCTAAAATTCAGCTGTTAAAAGTGTGTGCGTGTCTAAAGTTTCATAAAACTTGTGTGTTTTTGTGCGGCGTGTGTACGCAGGTAAGGTAGTCGACGAATACATTTACATGCCATGTTATGGCAGGATATGCTGAAACAAATTCACTGTAACACCCATATTCTAGCAAATAAATATTTTGATTTGATTTGATTTGACGTCTCGCTGTAAATTCATATGTCTCGCTGTACATTCATATGTCTCGCTGTACATTCATGTCTCACTGTACATTCACATGTCTCGCTGTACATTCATATGTCTCGCTGTACATTCATATGTCTCGCTGTACATTCATGTCTCACTGTACATTCACATGTCTCGCTGTACATTCATATGTCTCGCTGTACATTCATATGTCTCGCTGTACATTCATGTCTCGCTGTACATTCATATGTCTCGCTGTACATTCATATGTCTTGCTGTACATTCATATTTCCGCAAACCTGTCTGTCTTTCAACTAATTTGCATTTATATTGAATCCGGCTCGAAGGACCTTTTTCGGTCGACGACAGTGCGACGGTTTGTGACCAAAGCAAACGACGATGATCCGGCCACTGTTGCCGTGTGCCTTCATCAGAAGTTCTTATTTGTTTATGACAATCTGTTATCGGATGTAATAGAGCAAATACAAGTTACGTGCAACTATGGAACTTGTAGTAGGTGCATGTATATGTCACGGCTAATAGCCGAAATGCGGCTACACCTAGTTTTAGCCGGGTAAAGTGCGGCTACACTTAGTTTTAGCCGGGTACAATTAGGTGCAGTCGACCACATGCGGTCCATTTGTACTTCGGGTTACATCGGTTGCATGGTTGCGGTCGGTCGATAGGCGACGTAGGATGCAAGCGCGAGCGAAGGGCTAGGTTTGATTAGGTTACTTTAAACCCTTTACACAGAAATAGGAACCCCGCTTGGCCGGGCTCCGTCGACATTCCGGCTAAATCTAGGTGTAGCCGCACTTCGGCTATTAGCCGTAACATATATACTTCAAGCACGTTATCTGAAAAAATCCGTGCCTTGTTAATAGTAATACAAATGTGGTAATTACAATGTCAGCAGAGAGCCGAGAGCGTGGCCGATCGCATCACTGTCAACAACAACACAACCACGCATTAGCGCGCACATCACACGACCAATCACGCATTAGCGCGCACATCACACGACCAATCACGCATTAGCGCGCACATCACACGACCAATCAGTACACGATAAACTGTGTTCGTATTAGGAAAGCGTGATTACAACCTGCTAATTATAATGAGTTGAATAATACAATTAGTCGTACATTATACTTAACTGCTAATTATGTTGCTGTGCTCGACAAGTATCCACGACATCATATGAATTCGTTGACACCCATTGCTAACCATTTTCACAGCAGGTAATTGATACCAAATCAATTCAGTAAAACACGATCACGGTCAAAATTGTAAAGTTAGTACAGTATAATACGTATGTAGTATGACATCTTTTGTGTGGACTAGAATTAGGGAGCAATTAGTTCAACCAGGTTTCATACTGGCTAAAGTAGATTCATCCTTCATGGGGTACTGTTTAAAATGTTTACATAATATAAGCTAACCTTTAAAATAAGAATAAAATATACACATGTATATGAAAAAGAAGCAAAAGAAAATTAGGGCATCAAAAAAAATTCGACGGCATCACTGTCAACAGGAACAGTGCCCAAAAAGCTGGCAGCATTGCCACGTTAGAATGTTACAATAAAATACTTCCCCACACACTCCAACTCAATGGAGCGAAATTCTAATCTTACATAAAACGCACACTATGCAGCCAGGCATATATTATAAGTTGGGGATTACATCGCTGACAAAAATGCATGGCTCAACGCTGATCCTGCTCCACAAGGGCGCATAAACTAATTAATTAGCATTCGAAAAAATATTGTTGGTGCTGCTGAAGATTGAAAAAACTATCTTTCTATTGTATAAATTCAATCTCTTAGTATTTTTATAATTGCATAGCACACGTGTGGAGCACTATGTACCTAAACTATAAAGCTACCATTTACTGGGTACGTCTTTCATTGACCTGAACGTACCCTGGCGGCTGAGAGTATGTCATGCTCACTCAAATGTCTCGCTGGTGGTGATGAAACTGGTAGAGTTGAATGGAGCTGATCCATACGTCATGTTCGTGAACGGGCGCGTCAGTAGAGACTGGTCATCTCTTAGTCACCACGGCTTATTAAAATTTCTGTTTTTTTTTTTTATCGTTTTTATCTTTTTTAGTACGGACGCTTTTAATGTGCACGTCTTTCTACATCGTTCTCATATGTATAAATCCAACATGAATGATGGTAACCAATATTTTGTAACAATTTTATGATTTAAACGAGTGTCCGTGGAGTTGCTAGCCCGTTCTTCTCTATAGGTACTACCTACTACGCTTTGGGATGGGCAACTAGCTTCATCTTTCTGACTGACCGACCCCTTGACAATTCAAAACTGCCTGTAATTAGTTTATTTGAAATAAATGCTGTGATTTTGAGTTTGGACAAGAAAGAGGGAGGGCTTTGCCCATAAGTTAGATATAACAGGGTAGATAAATAGACAAATCACACACACTCACACACACAAACACTACTCATCAATCGGAATTGTTGAAACAAATATTCCCACGCTGACGTGGGTAGCCCTCACCCGCGTGTCTACACAATGGGAGTGATATGAGGATTCGAATGACGTTATTGCGACGCACGAATTGTACTAAGAGCGACCTAATCTCGTGAAATAATTCCGCAATCTAGTGCGGAGCTCAGGGCGGAGCGCGGGGTTACTGCTGGAACACAATACCTGAAGCAGAGCGCCGCGCAGGGCACGGATAAACACTGGAGCGCAAACTTGTGAGAACAATGGCGAATTAGGTCTATACCTATTATCTTATCCAGTATGTACCTATAGTAAATAGTGTGCCGATGATTATGATTTCGTCGGTGGCGCGGCGTGGGCGTTTGTGACTGTTTACGTGGGCGTTTGTGACTGTTTACGCACGTAATCTGCATTCGCGATTTATTTGCCAAAAATATAAACAAATATGAATTTTTGTTCAAAAGTGCCTGTACATGGTTTTATTGAAATAAATGCTTTGAGTTTGAGTTTATGATAAATGATTTATTTCTGTAAGTAGGTTTGTACAAACACTTTTACACGTCAATCATATTTTTTTAAAGCTAGATGAGGTCGGCGTTTCCTATCTGACTACTCTGAGAAGAAAGGCCGAAACAAACTCAGAGGTCACAGTCTCTTTTAAAGTCCAGACAAAATCTTGGTCAGATCATGTGAAGACCATGTAGATTGGTGTCTGAAATGGTCTTTTGAGGAAAGAACCACACAGATTGAGCGGACCTGTCCAGTCAGTGCACGCATTTGTCAAAAATTGCGCAGCTCAACTCAGAACTTGAGGAGCTCAACGATTCGACGAACAATACCAAAGAAAGGACATTTGGGTAGGCCGCGTAAATTACTCAAACTGCCAGATCATGATTAAAACTAACTAAGAAGGAAAACAGAAAAAAGAAATGACCCACATAGTCCTCACATTCACAATAATTAAATAAAATAAAAATACTTTACAAAGTAAATATTCATGTCATTGTATATATAAAATGAATAAATGTCAATGTGTATATAAAAATCCAGACATAATCTTTGAGGACCATGTAGATTGGTGTCTGAAATGGTCTTTTGAGGAAAGAACCACACAGATTGAGTGGACCTGTCCAGTCAGTGCACGCATTTGTCAGTAACCGTGCAGCTCAACTCAGAACTTATTGAGCTCAACGATTTGACGAACAACATCAAAGACAGGACATTCGGGTAGGCCGCATAAACTACTCAAACTGCCAAACCATGATTAAAACGGAAACAATGACCCACATAGTCCTCACATTCAAAATAATTAAAAAATATAATATTTGATACAGTAAATGTACATGTCATTGTTTAACTACATAGATATTAAGAAAAATAAAGTGTCAAATAGCAAAATAAAAAAAAATAAAAACTACATTCACTGTCTAAACCTGTTGGAGCAGCTCAATCCCAAGCCTTTTTGTCCTCAATATAGTCTTTTACAGTATAATAAGCTTTCTGGCATAGTTTTCGCTTTATAAAAGATTTGAATTTATTAAGGCTTAGTTCTTGAATGTGGCTAGGAAGTTTATTATAAAAACGTATACATTGGCATCTATATATATATAAAGTTATGGAAAAATAACTTTAATTCCTACTCAATAAAGTTCAGTTTACGTTACAACTTCAAACATTTTTATAACTTTTTCAATAGTGCTGGTCACTCTGAAATCAATTTAATTGTCATTAAACTAAATTTGATGATTATTTGTTTAACTTGAAATAACATCAATTTGAAACATAAGTTTGAATCGACTTTAGGTTCCTTCTTCATCTAAATCTGGCGCTGTACTGAGTGCCGGCTATCTGTTTGATTTGTAATAGCGAGCCCTTTGTACGGACACCGTGACAAAAATTGGTACAATTATTGTTAAAATTACGAGATAAAAATAAGTTTCATTCATCAAAATAGAAGGATCGTAAATTATATTATTAGAAAGCTCAATTCAATGATTCACGAATTAGGTAATGTGTTTTTTTTTGTCACGAATTAGGTAATTATGATATCATTATTACAGGAAAGTTGGTCTAGTCTCGAGTATATTCTAAAGTTGGTCTAGTCTCGAGTATATTCTAAAGTTAAGGCTAGCGTTAGATGACGTTAAAGGAATGGACACGCCATGCTTGCTGTACCAGTTAAGCAGAAGGTGGAGGTGGAATTGTTCTGTTTGTGGTATTTGTATTATGTAACACAGCTGCTACAAAGTTAGAAATTGTCTATTTGCTCTCTGGTAATAGTCAAGGTGTATGGAACGGTTTTATTTTAATCCATTTACACAAATATAAGAAACATCATAATTAACAAACTAATCAGACGTATTTTACAATCTAAAATATATATATAATATACAAGTGAATAATAAAAAAAGGAAAAAAAGAAAAAGACAGGAGCTCATAGGGCATCAAAAAACTCGTCCGCATCGCTGTCGATAGGATGGCGCGAGGGTGTCGACACAGGTTGCATCCCACACCAAAGGCCTACCCAACTTCCAAGGCATTATGGTAATTCCATCTGGCCTCTTCCCATCGTCACGTGCCAAGCCATTGGGTTCTAAAACAGCTGGCACCCCGGCGGTGACAAGAGCCCGACGGATGCTGTCGTTAATGCTGGCGTGCCGTGCCATCCGACCAGCGCTCTTGCTGCAGGATAGGCCATGGTGTCCGAGGCAGTCGACTGCTTCACCGCATTGACAGCGATGTGGAGCTCCGCAAGGAGCGCCCAGAGCTTGTCGCGAGATTTAAGTGCTCGTATTTACTTAGTTCGATTTAAAAATTAAAATCAATCAGATCAAGTTACCTATTTAATTTACTTGTTTATCTACACAGGTAAATCTAGCGACAAGCTTTTATATCATATACATTGTGTACTTAATGACGTTATAAGTTGATAGTAAAAGTTTTAAAGGAAAAGTTTATTTTATTATTTTTAGCGCATTTAACTAAAAGCTTGTTTTTGTTTTTGGCTTTAGAGAGACGTCACTTTATTTTTCGAGTTATTCTCAGCAAGACCTTTCATTTGATACCCATATTATAGGAGTGCATTAAAAATAACTAGTCCGCCATATTGGGTGTTCCGCCATGTTGGGTTTATAATGACGTCACACAGCTAACCACCCATTGTCATCCAAACTAATCGTGTAAGTATACAAAATTTCAGCTCAATCGGTTGAAGATATCTGCTTCAAAATTGAGTTGTTGCAAGAGACCACCCGAACAAACATAGTTACAAACATAGGTACATTGCAAATTAAATAAAAGCTTGTAATAATAAGAAAAACTAAACGATCCACCATTAGCCAATTTTCGCATGAAATAAGTAGGTAGAGATTAATTTAGTAATTTGTTTCACACGATGATTAGCTATGGTTCCTGTGATAAGGTTTTGTATGTATTATTGAACAACGTAAATCATTTAATTTGTAGTTAATCGCCTTATCGAGCGCGTGTCGCGCGTCGTGTGGCGGATCGCGCCGGTTCGACACACCGCGCGATTAGCGTGTTCCGACAAATGAGCTGTGGGTTACGTTTAATAAGCAAATAACTTGATAAAGGACAAGCTATATAGCATCACTGTGTCGTCGAACTACCGAGTGATGCGCAGACAGACAGTTCAGCAGGGTTACGTAGTAGCTTATGGCATGCTCAATATTACTAAAACTAATAACTAATCTAATTTATCCAATTAGAATCGTGCACCTAGCTTCTGACGTTTTAGAAGTGCCCATGTAGGTTTATGTGAAATAAAATATTTAGATTTTTAGATTTTGACTAAGTATGTATCTAGACTGGAAAACCAACTTAAAAACGTTTTGTTATGTTTACCTTGTTACAGTCCGTCAAATCTAAGAAGTACCGTTTGACAGGTGTAAATATGTGTTATTTTGCTTTGTTTGAAAGTTTTCAATTACATTTAGATATTAAGAATTGTACATTTTTAGATACAATAATGAAATCTTTCTAAATTCATGGTTTTATGAAAAAGGTTATCGAAACTGATTGAAAAATATGAAACGTCAAACGGTACTTCTTAGATTTGACGGACTGTAGTTAAGTATTCATATTCAGAATAATGGTTACCTACTAAAGTTGCTGCTGTGCGTCCCCGGCTGGTAACATGCCTGCAAACTCATCGCTTGAAACATTACTCGGTGACTCGTATTTACAGTATCCGTAACCGTAAAGTCAAATAAATAGGATCTGTGATCCAAATTAATGGAGAAACCGCAAGTAATATCATTCAATGAAGACGCACGTAGGTACGCGCGGTTGGGACGCGGTGGGCGCGGGCGGGGCGCGGCGCGACTTTAAGATAGTAGTCAGCTCAGCTCGGTGGCAATTCGTCCGTAATGTTTCTTTGTGGTTTATTCGCACTAAACATTTCAATTGTGCCATAAAAATATAAAAATTACGCAGCGGATATCATCATCTGCTTAGCCTTTTTCCAACTATGTTGGGGTCGGCTTCCAGTCTAACTGGATGCAGCTGAATACCAGTATTTTACATGGAGCGACTGCCTATCTGACCTCCACAACCCAGTTACTGGGTAATACGATACCCCTTGGTAAGACTGGTTGTCAGATTTTCGGGCTTCCGACGACCCGTAACGACTGTCAAGATTCACGAAAGACAGCCGAGACCAACGGCTTAACGTGCTTTCCGAGGCACGGAGGGGTCTTGGTATGTAAAGATGGTCACCTATCCACGGACCAACCGCGGCAAGCTGCTTAACCTGATCGATCGACCCGTGAGGCTGATATTACTTACTGATTACGCCGCGGATATCTACATACTTAATACAATTATGGCACAGTTTGTGATCACCAAAAATGTAATCTCGTCGACAGACTGCCCCGCTTGTTGCGAACAGAAGTTGATGCGCGTACTCGCGCTGTACGAGAGCCGAGAGGATACAGTCCCGGGCGCTCGCGCACTTCGCGTACAACAGGTACCGTGTTATGGCGCTCAACGTGGCGCCGCCGACGGCTCATTAATCAGAGCTCGTCTTGGTCGGACGGAGTCATGATTCATGGTCGTTGTACAAGCGTCCTTAATGTGCACGTGATCAGTATTCCGTCGGCGTCGCGGCGGTTCAATTCCGTATAGGTTTCAATTGAAAACAACAAAGAATACAATTTGGTTGAAGCTGCATCGACTGGCGGGTCTGCGTGCTGTGTGGGGGGCGCGCGAGGAGTTGGGGAGGGTTAATATCATTACCTACTTCATCATGAGGGCGCGGTCGGACTGTGACTGCAACTTGGAACAACGACAATTGTTACTTTGCACTTGTTTGTTTCTGGACGCGGCGCGCTCCGCCACCTCGAGTTCTTTTTGTTTATTACGCTTTCATTTTACCGCACGACAATACTGTAATTGTGATGCTTCACAAATGCTTCGATCCCATATTTTGAATGACTAAAACTTAAAAAGAAAAATGAAAGGCACACATAACATCAGAGTAGTAGTTCGATGACAGAATGACAGTAAGCTATTTCGAAATCGTCAGGCCAGTCGTTTCGTTCGGGTGACGCTTCTGTCCGGTGAGGCCTGGGCTTGTAGGTGCATGCAGAACAGTTTCAAGACGGCTTGGGCGAGCTCGTTGTCATGGTTACCTGAACACCTCAACTTACTTTACCAAAAGTATGGAAGGCTCGACCACATGCTCGTATTGTGATGCCTCCGGGAATAAGAACGTTTTGTGACATAAACTACTATTTAATAGAAAGCGTGAGAATAGAAGAGAGCCCTCTCCGCAACTATTTGTCCACGTTTGCTTCCATTAGGCGACATCTCCGTCATCGCACAATAGCGAAACAAAACGCGAACAATTACGAGCGTCTCGAGAGCAAGCGATAATATGTGGGCGCGCATTGTTCGCGCGGAGACAGATCGCGCGAGTGTTGCGCGGCGCCGCCGGCGCGGGGGGAGGACCTCCCGCGGCCACACTCCGCTCGCTTGTTGTGGACCGGAGGCCACGTCGGGAACAAATCGGTGTCGGCGACCAAACGTTTTATTATTATTTCCTTTATTTCATTATTTACATATAAATTATATTTTTAAATATTAGAATATAAAAAATAATATATAAAAACATTTAAAAATATAAAAAATAGTAGCCCACCGGTATCGGGAACAGGGTCCAAGCTACCGGCGGTCAGGGCTCCAGAGAGAGGAACCTCCGGACAATGCGGGCCGTGTCCAGAAGTACCGCTTTCTGAATCAAGCCCTTGATCCAGCTGGCCAACGAGAGCCTCCTTAGGTGTTGGTCGAGACTCTTGGCTATTAACCCATTGGCAGTCACGACTATCGGCACAATGATCGCTGAGTCCACATCCCACATGTCGACAACCTCGCGAGCCAAGTCAAGATACTTGATTTGTTTATCTTTTTCGGCTTTCACGAGGTTCTCGTCATGTGGGACGGTTATGTCAACAATCATTGCACGCCGCTCTGATCGATCCACCACCACTATATCAGGCTTATTGGCAACAATAGTCCTGTCAGTGATGATGGATCGATCCCAGTACAACGTGATATTACCATTTTCGAGAACTGGGTCGGGCACATACCTGTAGTACGGCACCTCCGATTCCACAAGGCTGTATTTCAAAGCAAGTTGCTGATGAATTATCCTGGCTACAAGGTTGTGTCTATGCAAGTACTCTCCATTAGCTAGACGGGAACACCCGGAGATGATATGTCTGATTGATTCCCCCGGCCGGTGGCATGCCCGACAGATGTCAACCGTGCCGTCTTTCACAATAAATCTCCGGTAATTGTTCGTCATCATAACTTCGTCCATAATTGCACAAACAAAACCTTCGGTTTCTCCAAAGAGGTCACCGAAACGCAGCCAGGCTACGGACGCTAGTAAATCTACATCGGGTCCATGAAGGGCCCGGAAAAAGCGTCCGTGAAGCTCCTTACTCTGCCATACCTCCATGCGATCATTAGTGTCAAGCACTACTGGTTTGCGCCAGTTCTCTTTAGCCAAGGAGAGCGGGGTGAGGCCCTTGTCCACCATGACTACATCTCGATGCATCCCCACGTCGGTTTCTAGGAAATATTCCCTAAGACTGCATATCTCGCGATTGTGGAGGGTCTTAGAGTTTAAAAACCCTCGACCTCCACACTTTCGCGGGATATACAGCCGCATTACCGATGACCGTGGGTGATGCATTCGATTTGCAGTCAGTAGTGTACGAACCCTCCTATCTAGGGCGTCGAGTTCGGTCTGAGTCCATTTGAGTATGCCAAAAGAGTACATCAAAACCGGCATGACCCAACCGTTGAAGGCGCGCACCTTGTTTCCGCCTGATAGAAGACTATTAAGTACTTTTTTCAGGCGGCCAAAGAAGCGTTCCTTCAACGATTGCTTCATGTCAGTAACATTGATCCCTAACGCTTCCGACATACCCAAATACTTATAGGTTTCGGATGCGGAGAGGGCTCTAAGGTTTGTGGAATCCGAGAGTTGATTTCCCACGGATTCCACAATCTCCCCTCGCTTTACATGCATGACCGCACATTTGTCCACACCAAATTCCATCCTAATGGCGTTACTGAAAGTTTGAGTTACTTTCAGTAGCTCCATCAGTTGCAAATTGTTAGGGGCAAAGAGTTTTAGGTCATCCATGTAGAGGAGGTGCGATATAACCTGACCACCTCTCCTCAGCCGATAGCCTAGACCTGAATCCTCCAGCAATGTGCTTAGAGGGTTCAAGGCTAAGCAGAACCAAAGCGGACTCAAACTATCACCCTGAAATATGCCTCGCTCGATCCTTATCGGTTCGCTATTCCTCTGAATATTTCGACATCCTGGATAGCGAAGGACCGTCCTCCATTGCCCCATACACGACATCAGGAAAGTGCGCAGAGTTGTATCTACTTTATACAACTCCATCACCCTCATGAGCCATGTATGTGGTACCGAGTCATAGGCCTTCTTATAATCTATCCAACATGTCGACAGATCCTTTCGGAATCGACGAACCTGTTGGCTAATGGTCATATCAATGAGGAGTAGCTCCTTAGTACCGCGGGACCCATTCCTACATCCATTCTGAGAGGCAGACATGATAAAGTTGGTGTCTATATGTTTGTTAATTTTAGCTCTCAAAATGGATGTAAGAACTTTATAGACCGTCGGTAAACACGTGATCGGCCTATAATTTTTGGGTTCCGCGGTGCTACCTGATTTATGGAGCAGGTGGGTAATTCCTGTCGTTAGGAACTGGGGTAGCGAACCAGACTCCAAAGCAGTCTGGAACTGAGATGCCAAGCGAGCGTGTGACCTTGAAAACCATTTTATCCAAAAATTATGCAGCCCATCCGGCCCTGGAGACTTCCAGTTAGGCAACGGACGGACTGCACGAGCTACATCTTGGGGGCAGATGGTAATAGCCTCCATTTCTGGTATTGGATCACAGGCTCGCTCGACATCCCGAGCCCAATCACCTTCGGTGTGACTGACAGGCACCGACCAGATACTGCGCCAGAAAGAACACATGGCATCATCATCCGGTAGGCACGTGTCAGCCACACTTTGGTCCGGTCGCTCCCAATCCCTATAAACCCACCTTTCATCACTCTGGAAGGTGCGATTCTGAGTGTATCGCTCTACTCGCCGCTTATACCGACGAATACGGTTCGCCCATGCATACACTTTCTGCTTCAGGAAGTCGATGCGCTCTGTGACACAAGACGTATAGTCTTGAGGACTGATATCAGTCCCCAAGAACGCCCGTCTCACAAAGCGCATCACTCTAGGGCGAGTATTGCCCTCCCTGAAACAGATTAGTTTGCCAGTGAGCGCTCTGGCCCCACCAATACGACGTTCAATTCTGCACTGCCAAGCTGGTACGGCTGGTTTCGGTCGTGTAGCTCTAGAGTCATTGGTAAATTTGACGTGAGCTACACGACATGCCGCTACAGCCGCGCAGTACAGAATCGAATGAGTATCGGTGAGGTCTTCGCAGTCATCAAAATATTTTGACAACTGCGAATTCAGGACCGCCACCAGCGCCCTATTTTTGTTATGCATGGGCAAACGAGGTAAGCGTGGCCTAAGTTCGGGCGACATGAAGCGATATTCCTGAATCGCATCCTCCAAAGCACTCCTCAATTCCTCATTGCACTGGGTACTTACGTTTGTAGCCCTATCATTACTCCCCTCGTCAGCATGACTTGTATTAGACTGCGGTAGTATTACAGCAGTCTGCGACTGGGGGGCGATGGCATGGCTACTCTGTATTTCATTTCGCAGGCGATCAAGTACAGTGTCATCCAACATATGATTACGTTGGATAACCCGCACCTGATCCGACAGTCGTTGTGCCGAAACGTTGACAGCTGGTTCAAGCACCTGAAAAAGAGAGAGCATGCGAACACGGTACGCGGTCAGATTGCTTCCCCCCTCTGTAGCCCCATAGTATGAGCGCATGACATTTTCATTGATGGATCTTGTCCATCTCATGCGCTGCACACTTCCGCCGGGAGCTGGGACCCTATCAGAGGCCGGTGGGCCTCGAGGTCCTAAGCTGTCCGGCGGCCGGCGTCCTCCCCGTCGACGAGCAGGTGGTGGCGTCGTGGGCGGAGAGAAATACTCGTCGCTCGAGCTCGACGCAACTGCCGCGGCCGGTGCCGTCACAGCGCTCACAGTGGGGCTGGATACCAGCGGCGCGGGCGGCGAGGCGGAGCTGAGCGAAGAGTCCGGAGGTGGTAGGCGTGCACGTCTAGCGGCGGCTGATCTTGTCAACATTTTCGTATTCTTTATTTATTTGGTTTTTTCGAAGGTGACATGACAGATGTCACCTCCGGTTCGGCAGTTTTTGATTTAAGTTTATTATTATTATTATTGTGAAGACTCGACGTGCACTATCTGTGATGTTAGCAATGCATGATGAGTGTCTGACAGCAGTTGTACTTAAATGTACGACTTGGAAATATCTATTGAATAGTATGTTTTCTTAGTTAATATGACTCTGTATACAGGCTGAATTTTTCAAGTGGGCGTGGTTGGCCAAATCCGAAAGTATGTGGAATAGCGAAAAGTACTCAAAGGAAAGTCCCGGACGGACTCGATTTTGATGAAAAACTGCATCATTGGATTTTTGAAAAATCAATATTTCTAGCCAGGAATCGAACCTGTTGATTTTGATAAAAAAAACACACTGTATTATTACACAATTCGATAGTCCCTAATAAGGATCAAATTCTGGGAAGTAATGACCAGTGATAGGAATAGGTAGTGCCTATTTACCTAAACTTCGAAGAATAGAGACAAGAAACGGAGACTTCCTTAGGACTACATTTATTCCGGGACATCTGTCCCGAAATTCGGGACAACACTTAAATACATTAAAAAAATATGTTATTTGGAATAAGTAATTCGTCTATATTTACCTAAAGTTTGCGACTAGACATAATAATAAATAACATACACAGTCGTTACAACCATAAAATTTTCTGAGTTTTTTTTTTAGAGAACATTTTGTAAATGACTTGTTGATCGTAATACACAATAAATCACAATGTTTGTATTAAGGAGCCGTACACGTTTCGAAGTAAATATCTCCTTTCTAGCTCACTCTCGGCTACGTTTAATGAGATTTCTAAAGTTCAAGTGTATAATTGAAAAAAAAAAGACATTTTGTCTTTAAAATAATAAAACGGTAATTTTTATCATTTTAGCATTCTCCAAGTAGGAAGAATTTATCATTTAAAAAAAAAGGTATTTGTATTTTATCTTAATGAAATATATTTTCTAAAGTATATTTAAAAATGTGCATGATATTAAAATAATGGCCGTCTCACATTGTTTAGTAACACACTTAAACTTTAAAAATCTTTAAAAAAAGAAAAGATAAAAATAAAGATTAAAAAAAATGTAGTCCTAAGGAAATCTCCGATTCTTGTCTCTGTTCTTCGAAGTTTAGGCAAATAGGCACTACCTATTCCTATCACTGGTAATGACATGTGTCATTTTTTTTTCGTCATATAATGTGTTCGCCCTAAATATATCTTTTATAAATTGTCCAAATCTGGGTTTTGAAGTCGTCATATTTAGGGAAAGCCCAAAATTTCTTCATTAGATTTTCCTATTTAAGTCGTTATGAGTTAGGCCGCACACGATCATACCAAAATCAACGGCTCTGAAGGTTACTTTATTTTTCGTCCATTTTCGACAACATGACAATTCAAATGACTCAAATTGAAATAAAGGTTTATGTTATTCCGCTTAGCATTGATCGCAGAACTATCTGATCTGATCTATGCGTCATGTTCGTGAACGGGCGCCGTCAGTGGGGCTGGTCATCACTCGGCTGCCTCGGCTTATTTTTATTTTTAATTATTTTATTTTTGGATTGTTGTTTTTTTTTTATTATTTACTATTTGCTGTACTCTGGATGCTTTTAACGCGTACGTCTTTTTTTTTACATCGTTTTCACATATTATTATAAATTCAACATTAATGATGTAGGTAACTAATATTTTTGTAAAAATATAATTTAAAAGAGTGTCCATGGAGTTTCTTGCCCGTTCTTCTCCATAGGTACCTACGCTTTGGAATGGGCAACTAGCTTCATTTTATTTTTGACTGACCGACTTCTTGACAATTCAAAAGTGCCTGTAAAGGGTTTAATTGAAATAAATGCTTTGAGTTTGAGTTTGAACTTATATTTATTGACTGATGCATTTCCAAATAAGGTGTTAGTATTTTAACAAGCTTTTATACCTAACTGTAAAAGTTGGTGATTAGAACAACCTTCACCCATAATCTATGATATTGTTATAGTTATTCAACACGGAGCATGTTCTTGGATGACGTCGGCACTGTATTATTGTCCTCTGCTAGATCTAGGGTCCGTCTAAGTCGGTGTTGTATAATCACATGAGCGGTGCTAATGTAAGTCTATGCGCCGCTAAGCCGCTTTCTCGTCGTCCGGTGAATGGATTACAATTACAATCGAAATTAAATGTTTATTCAAACTCAAAGCATTTATTTCAATTAAACCAATTACAGGCACTTTTGAATTGTCAAGCGGTCGGTCAGTCAGAAAGATGAAGCTAGTTGCCTATTCCAAAGCGTAGGTACCTATTGAGAAGAACGGGCAAGAAACTCCATGGACACTCTTTTAAATCAAAATAATATGTTTACAAAGTCTTGGTTACATCATTCATGTTAAAAATTATGCATGTGAGATCGATGCAGAACGTTAAAAGCGTCCATAATGAAAAGTCGAGAAGAAAAAAAAAGCAATTCAAATATTAAATTAAATTAAAATAAGCCATGGCAGCAAAGGGATAACCAGTCGCTAATAACGGCGCCCGTTCACGAACATGACGCATGTATTAGCACCATTCAGCTCAACCATTTTGAAGGGAGCTAAATGATCCAACACATGCGCCACCATCAGCGAGACATTTGAAGTGAGCATGACATACTCTCAGCTGCCAGAACACATTCCAGTCAATGAAAGACGTACCCAGTAATTGGTAGCTTTATAGTATGTAAGTACATAGTACTCACACATGTGCTATGCAATTATACAATACTGGGAGATTGAATTTATATAATGCAATAATAGTATTTTAAAATCTTCAGCAGCTCCAACAGTATTTTCCAATGCTAATTTATTTATTTATGCATCCTTATGGAGCAGGACCAGCATTTAGCCAAGCATTATTATCAGTGATGTAATCCCCCAATTTATAATATGCTTGGCTGCATAGTGTGCGTTTTATACAAGATTTAAATTTCGTTTCATTTAGTTGAAATATCCCACATATTTCAACTAAATATAGGTATTTTATTATAGGTATTTTATTGTAACATTTTAAACAGTAGCCCGTGAAAGATGAGTCTATTTTAGCCATAAAGTAGACTCATCTTTATGGCTAAAGTAACCAGGTTGAACTAATTGGTCCCTATTTCTAGTGATATTTATGTAAGTAGATCTCTTAAGACAATTTTAAACGTCAACGTTGTGTTGGTCAATATTTTAAAAACAAGATGGCGCCGGTATTTCCTAGCTGACTGATCCCTGAGAAGCAATGCCGAAAGAAATTCAGAGGTCATGGTCTCTTTTTTAAAGTCCAAACATTATATTATAGGATATTATTTATGTGAGTCTAACAATGCAGGGCTATGTTTCGAAAAAGCCATTGCAGCTTTGAGTTGACCTGTCCCAACAGACGGCATGCATGCATCAGTCATCGTGTAGCTCAACCCTATTTTAGGCAGCTCAACGACCCGTCACACAACTCTAGCAGTTCTGCAGGACATTTGCGTAGGCCAAATATAAAATACTCAAAACCGTCACGCAGTTATACTGATTTATTACGGTCTGAACTTCTGAACCCCTGAACCCCTCATACTTAGTCTGGCATTCAATCTAGCCTGCGTGCAGGTACTCACATTCAGTCAGTTTTCTCTTAATATGTCATCAAAAATATTATAAGTTATGTCACGTAAATCAATAAAAATAAAAATTACAATATTCATTTTAAAACACTTCGTTTAAAAAGGTTTGTTGCTTTAGGGTATTGTAGTAGCCTAATTAATCCCAAGCCTTTTTGTCGTTCAAGTAATCTTTTACTTTATAGAAACCTTTTTGACAGAGTTTCTGTTTAATAAATGATTGAAATTGATTGCGGCTCAGTTCAATAAGTAAATCTTTGTTTCTAGTAGGTATGTATACTGCGAATATCGCTGCGTTTAGAATTTAGATTAATATTATTTTTTACATAAATCTGTTTCTCATATATATATATAGAGAGGTGACTGTCATTAGGCTTGTTTATTTCTTTAATTTGATCCCTCAGCGAATGCCTACAACTTAAGGAATAGATTGCTCGAATGGTTCGTTTCTGCAGCACAAATAGCTTGAATGTCGGCTGCATTTCTACACAGCAAAATGCCGTACGACATTACACTATGCAAATAACTAAAATATACTTATCGAGCTGTTTCTACATCAGATTTTATAGACCGCGCAGGCTGCAGAACAAAGAGAATATTAGTCGCTTCGACAATGTGATTATAGTATTTATGTGGCCCTCATTGTAGTTTTAAGTCCAAAGAAATACCTAATAACAGTGATGTCCATAAGATTCAATTACGGCCCATTTACTAGTACATTGGTTTTCACCTGCATAACGTTAGGTGTGTGCAACGTTTGAAATAATAACAAAAATTCTAATGATCATTATATGACCTAATTTCATTTAATAATTATACTTTTGTTTAATATGACGATGAAATGATATAATTAATTAATTATTGATATAATTTAAATTTACCTAATTTTATATGGTATAATGGTCATTTTCTATAATGCACATTTGAATTAATATTCATTAATTAATTAATATTCAAAATCTATAAGTAACGTTTAATATAATTAAGAAACATCTACTTTGTTTTGTATATTTTTGCAAAAACTGATTAGATTTTAAACGCCTGCCATTTTCATTAGGTTAGGTTAGGTTAGACCAGTGACCATTAACGAGCGAAGCCGAGCGAGTGAAGTGAGCGTGCCGCGGCAGCGGCCGCCGAGCGCCAGGTCCCCCCTATTGTTGGTGAATCATTTGGGTTAGTTGAGGTTATTACAGTATGGCCTTTCCTCTTATTCATTACAGAATTTTGACTGAAAATGAGTAAATATGAAAATTAGGTCAACTGAACGTTATACAGAGTTATTGGAAAAACATCAAACTCATCATTATAAACAACTTTTACTATGGGACCAAACCTGAAACCGCGAAAAACAATCAGCTGTTCCCTACATTTATGTTCGTGTAACTCGTCAAAATGTAGGGAACAGCTGATTTTTTTTTCCTCCTAAGAACACCCGAAGAAAGAAACCTCTTAAGAGGTTTTTGGTGTTTTTCCAATAACCCTGTATAAAAAGAGCATTATACAAATTGAAAATTATAATGTAATGAACGTTATACTAAATGTAATTCGAGCAAACACGGTTATATGAAATATAACATTCGATCACATGAAATAATAGGTTATACGTTTTTATAGCATATGAAAATTATATTATCATGTGAACGTTATTTCAAGTGATATTATATTATCTGTTATTATCACACCCATTTTAGAGAGAGCATTATTTACATCGTTATAAGTGATGTGTGACCTGCAAATAACACTATTTCATGACTGTACGATAGGTCATTAATATAATACTATACGAGAAATAAAAAAGGCCAGAGGAATTGATCCCTACGGAACTCCTATAACAATAAGAATCATTTATTTGCAGGAAATATTGGTGTTACCAGTTGTAAAAGTTGGTGATTTAATATACAAGCAGTCCATATTTATTTTTAACTGTTCGGGGCATGCAAATCTAAACACACGATTATTAGTAGCGTGTAGTCACTACTACGCTAATAATAATCGTACTAAATAACTACTCACTCTGTACCAGTAGGTACATATATGTGTAACAATACATGCCACATTACTTTGTCTTGTTTACAGCAGCTTGTTGCTGGGAGCTATGTTCTTTATTCAGCCGTGTGCTTTACGTAAAAAACGTAATATGCGCCTCTGTGAGAGGGACAACCTCAATGCAGGTAGTGGAAGTCACAAATTACGTCAGTGAAGTCGTCATGTCAGGAACGCACGCGAGCCGGCTTGAGAGCTGCAATCACACTTGTACCCCTGTGCCGGTGAGGGTCGAAGCTAACGTCCAGGAATAAACGTGAAACAACAAACCTTCGCAATTAATAGGAAACATGTAAGGCCTTGCTCACCGGTGGGTACTCGCCGACACACACACACACACACACACAAATACGACGAGGTACAGGAAATCGAGAAGGTCCGCACGGTGCGACATTATAAATAATGCAGATGAGTCAGCGGTAGCAGCATCGCTCCCGGGCTGTAGGTACCTACGCTCGGCTGCGCTCCGCAGATAACTACGCAATTTAGCTTATTTATTTAAGATGTAACAGACTTAAATAAATCTAGAAATATTCATTAATTCTGATTCTTTATTGAAACCGATTGTAAAGGTGTTATTAATGTTATAATTTGAAAGGTTTAGTCCTTCTGTTTCTGTATTGGTCGTGCACTGGCACTTGGCGACAGGGCATGGCTTAGTGTGACTCTTTTTGTGATTAAACCCTTGTGTCAGCAGACCTTCCGTCAGCATCCACCATCGCACACTATTGTGACGTCATCGGCTCGCACATTGCTGGCAGTTTGCTTGCTTCTGCTCAACCATGCAGCAACGATTGTGTCGGTAAATGTCACGAGATGATAGGTCGCAGGGAAAGACATAAGTTTGCGTACAACGTTTACAAAATAGAATTTGAGATATGAAGACACTCCGACTGCCGACTGCCAATAGTCAGCTGTACACTGCCGACTGCAGACTGTCGACTGCAGACTGCCGGCTGCCGATAGTTGCCTGGCGACTGCCGACTGCCGATAGTCGACTGCAGACTATCGACGAGCACGCCTCGTAACACAACGAGATTCATAACGTGGCCGCCATGAAAATAATTCAAATTGAAGCAACAAAACCCTTTATACGAAAATGAGTAATAACTTTTTATAATGCCTCCTCCAGTGGATTAAGCCGGGTCGACACCGCACACAAAGCGCGCGTAGATAATCTCTCGCGAACACAGAATCGAAAATTGCGTGATCAGTGTTCAGCGGCCTTACTACACAATTTTCACTACTTTATTAACAGGTTTTCTTTTATAACGTTTTATGTCGTTTTACTTGAACTCCAGGAACGTAATCACAGCTTTCATTGGGGACTTCACACAACAGCGCCGGGAGGCAGTCAATTTGAAAACTGTGACTGAGGAGTGTGTGTGAGTTGAGGAGTAATAATGTACCTAATGTGATTGTGGAGATTTGTTAGCCGCGGGCCCGCGCTCTGCGCAGGTGTGTGAGCGCGGGCGGCGACCAGCTGGAACATGATTGTTAGCCGCGGACCCGCGCACTGCGCAGGTGTGTGAGCGCGGGCGGCGACCAGCTGGAACATGATTGTTAGCCGCGGACCCGCGCACTGCGCAGGTGTGTGAGCGCGGGCGGCGACCAGCTGGAACATGATTGTTAGCCGCGGACCCGCGCACTGCGCAGGTGTGTGAGCGCGGGCGGCGACCAGCTGGAACATGATTGTTAGCCGCGGACCCGCGCACTGCGCAGGTGTGTGAGCGCGGGCGGCGACCAGCTGGAACATGATTGTTAGCCGCGGACCCGCGCACTGCGCAGGTGTGTGAGCGCGGGCGGCGACCAGCTGGAACATGATTGTTAGCCGCGGACCCGCGCACTGCGCAGGTGTGTGAGCGCGGGCGGCGACCAGCTGGAACATGATTGTTAGCCGCGGACCCGCGCACTGCGCAGGTGTGTGAGCGCGGGCGGCGACCAGCTGGAACATGATTGTTAGCCGCGGACCCGCGCACTGCGCAGGTGTGTGAGCGCGGGCGGCGACCAGCTGGAACATGATTGTTAGCCGCGGACCCGCGCACTGCGCAGGTGTGTGAGCGCGGGCGGCGACCAGCTTAAACATGATTGTTAGCCGCGGACCCGCGCACTGCGCAGGTGTGTGAGCGCGGGCGGCGACCAGCTGGAACATGATTGTTAGCCGCGGACCCGCGCACTGCGCAGGTGTGTGAGCGCGGGCGGCGACCAGCTGGAACATGATTGTTAGCCGCGGACCCGCGCACTGCGCAGGTGTGTGAGCGCGGGCGGCGACCAGCTGGAACATGATTGTTAGCCGCGGACCCGCGCACTGCGCAGGTGTGTGAGCGCGGGCGGCGACCAGCTGGAACATGATTGTTAGCCGCGGACCCGCGCACTGCGCAGGTGTGTGAGCGCGGGCGGCGACCAGCTGGAACATGATTGTTAGCCGCGGGCCCGCGCTCTGCGCAGGTGTGTGAGCGCGGGCGGCGACCAGCTGGAACATGATTGTTAGCCGCGGACCCGCGCACTGCGCAGGTGTGTGAGCGCGGGCGGCGACCAGCTGGAACATGATTGTTAGCCGCGGGCCCGCGCTCTGCGCAGGTGTGTGAGCGCGGGCGGCGACCAGCTGGAACATGATTGTTAGCCGCGGACCCGCGCACTGCGCAGGTGTGTGAGCGCGGGCAGCGACCAGCTGGAACATGATTGTTAGCCGCGGACCCGCGCACTGCGCAGGTGTGTGAGCGCGGGCGGCGACCAGCTGGAACATGATTGTTAGCCGCGGACCCGCGCACTGCGCAGGTGTGTGAGCGCGGGCGGCGACCAGCTGGAACATGATTGTTAGCCGCGGACCCGCGCACTGCGCAGGTGTGTGAGCGCGGGCGGCGACCAGCTGGAACATGATTGTTAGCCGCGGACCCGCGCACTGCGCAGGTGTGTGAGCGCGGGCGGCGACCAGCTGGAACATGATTGTTAGCCGCGGACCCGCGCACTGCGCAGGTGTGTGAGCGCGGGCGGCGACCAGCTGGAACATGATTGTTAGCCGCGGACCCGCGCACTGCGCAGGTGTGTGAGCGCGGGCGGCGACCAGCTGGAACATGATTGTTAGCCGCGGGCCCGCGCTCTGCGCAGGTGTGTGAGCGCGGGCGGCGACCAGCTGGAACATGATTGTTAGCCGCGGACCCGCGCACTGCGCAGGTGTGTGAGCGCGGGCGGCGACCAGCTGGAACATGATTGTTAGCCGCGGGCCCGCGCTCTGCGCAGGTGTGTGAGCGCGGGCGGCGACCAGCTGGAACATGATTGTTAGCCGCGGACCCGCGCACTGCGCAGGTGTGTGAGCGCGGGCAGCGACCAGCTGGAACATGATTGTTAGCCGCGGACCCGCGCACTGCGCAGGTGTGTGAGCGCGGGCGGCGACCAGCTGGAACATGATTGTTAGCCGCGGACCCGCGCACTGCGCAGGTGTGTGAGCGCGGGCGGCGACCAGCTGGAACATGATTGTCGCCACCTTCTCGCTCACGCTGACTACCGACACGAGTGTTGGTCAGATGGATGCGAAGGTAGACCTGGCCATGTCATGTAGCCTATGTTTAGTCTGTTTGCAGGGACCGATACAGGCTGCTTTAATTCATGATGATTGTAATCTTTTACACTAAGTATTTGGCAGTTTCAGTATTCAAATAAGTAAATAGCTTATTTAATTCAGGTATAAAGTCTCGCGGCGCAGTTGTATGTAAATCGTTACATTTCGGTAACGAGCATTTTTTCACTGTTTTCCATAAATTGAAAGAAAGTTGAAAATGATCAATAATCAATATTTATAACTGTTCAAATGCCGGTCAAAGATCATGTCTGGACTTTAAAAGAGACCGTGACCTCTAAGATTATGTCTGGACTTTAAAAGAGACCTCTAAGTTTGTTTCGGCCTTTCTTCTCAGAGTAGTCAGATAGGAAACGCCGACCTCATCTCTTCTTACATTGTCCTCTAGATCTGTACATACATACCATACAAATAAATACAATCTAGCTTATTATGTTTTTATGATGTGACGTGCAAAAGTGATTCCGATATCCTATTTATAGAATAAACAATTTCATTTCATTTTGTTGTCAAGTGTTACGACGTCTCATTTTTTTAACCGACTTCAAAAAAAGGAGGAGGTTCTCAATTCGGTTGTATTTTTTTTTTTTTATGTTTGTTACCTCAGTACGCCGATATGGAAACCGATTTGGAAAATTCTTCTTTTAATTGAAAGTATATACTTTCAGATTGGTCCCATTGTCATCAGGTAAGGATCTGATGATGGGATCTTGGAGAAATCGAAGGAACTCTTCAAATATTATAGGCACACCTATAGCGATTTGGGTATTTTTTATAGTGACTCGTGCATTTGCTCTCGGAAAGCACCATTTGGTGAAATGGAACTGATGATGAAGGCCACAGATGGCCACCAGAACTACTCAATTAAGTATAAGTATTTCACGGGTTGCGATTTTCTAAGCAATTTATGCTCATCACAATACGAATGGTGAAATGGAGCTGATGGTGTCCACCATCAGCTCCATTTCACCATTCGCAGGAGAACTCCTGAACAATTAACGTCCCTGCATCGGGAAAAACAATATTTTGTAAAAGGCGATGAGCAAGTTGACACTAGGTACTATTGTAACATAGATAAATTACAAGCAGACCCACTAAAAAGCGAGAAATAAACACTTTTTAACAAAAAAAAACCGACTTCCAAAAAAAACACTAAGTACTAAGTGAAAAATAACTTTAATTTCGGAAGTCGGTGGCAAAAAACTAAAATACAGATCCAAAGACACCGACTTCCGAAATTAAAGTTATTTTTCACTTTGTAGTGTTTTTTTTGGAAGTCAGTTTTTTTTTTGTTAAAAAGTGTTTTTTTAAACAAGCGAATAGATATACACGAATTGAGAACCTTCTCCTTTTTGAAGAGGTCGGTTAATAAATAAATAAAAGCACAGATTGTCCCAATAGGATATAGGACGGTCGAATATCCGCACATTTAAATAATGAAACAGACAGACGATCCATTACTTAAAGTGTAGTCTCCTGTGTTGCGGTTGAATGGCACCTGACACGTCCTCGTCGTCAGCGCCTACTTAGTACTTATGTAGTTACAAGTACATGCACGAACGGTACCTTGGCTGGTTCCTATCAAGCTCAAACTCATAGCATTTATTTCATTCTAACCGTTTACAGGCACTTTTGAATTGTCAAAGGAGTCGGTCAGTTAGAAAAATGAAGCTGTAATCTGGTATTTGGTAGGTACTCGTCACTGCCCAGAGGCTCTCCCTAGTGCGAGTCGGACTCGCGTACCGAAGGTATGTAAATAGTGTATGACGGAAATCGTGTCTCGAATATTTTTCCCGTGTTTTCATATTTTTGCCTTTACTTGTGCTACATGACATTGCTTCTTGCCAAATTTAATTATTCTAGGTCAACGGGAACTACCGTATAGGTTTTGATTCCCTTGCGAGTGTCCAAATATGCGTCATAAACTGAACATAAACACTCGAATCTTTTTATTGCGTTGACTTAGATGTTTGATTTTTTCCCTGCCTCAACGGATTGCAGCCCTGAGTACTTATTTGATATCAATTTAAACTTGATAACTTCACGCGTTCCTGAGCAAAAGGGTCTTGACAGACGGACAGACAGCCGGACAACGAAGTGATCTTATAAGGGTTCGGTCTTTCCTATTAATATCGACTGAAGAAATAGGTCAGTATCGTATTTATTTTTAACTCCATCTGACATGATGTGTCCGAGAATTGCGTTTAGGGCGTCAAGCGGTCGCCGCCGCGCCGGGCGGGCCCCTGTCTAATACAGCGCATAGAGTATAAATCGCCACGTCAAATAAATACCCAGAACAGAGTGCCCAGTACTTAAATGTATTCAGTAATACATTCAGACACACACGACACTGGAAATACACAGCACGGCACACAGTTCTACGGCAAAACGTGAAAACGCGGCAATTTATCTTCTCGCTGCGGATTGATTTACATGTTCCGCGCGCCACATATACAAGGTGTCTCAAAAGTAAGTTCACATTTAAATATTTTTTTAAAAGAAAAGTCTTAGCTTTATTGAAAAAATGTTTATTTTATATTGAAGTACACTGTTTGGGAATTTATTTTTTAAAAATAACATCGTCCAAATGTAAACCGTTGCGCTCTCGGCATTCATTTAGTCGGGCACTAAAATTGCCTATGACAGCTCGGCAGGTAGTCTCCGTGATGGCTGCCATTTCATGACGGATATTTTCTTTTAATTGTTCCTGTGGGGTTATGTCAAATCAAAAGTTTACGCTAATAAACCGACTTCCCTGGCACAATTAAAAGAAAATATCCGTCATGAAATGGCAGCCATCACGGAGACTACCTGCCGAGCTGTCATAGGCAATTTTAGTGCCCGACTAAATGAATGCCGAGAGCGCAACGGTTTACATTTGGACGATGTTATTTTTAAAAAATAAATTCCCAAACAGTGTACTTCAATATAAAATAAACATTTTTTCAATAAAGCTAAGACTTTTCTTTTAAAAAAATATTTAAATGTGAACTTTCTTTTGAGACACCTTGTATTACACCGAAAAAAGATTTCTTCCCTCGTCAAAAAATAATGAACGTTTCACCGTGACGCATGTTCTAGATTAGTGAAGGAGACAAACAGACGCACGGAACAAATTGGTGAGATTAGGAGCGGTGCGCACCGACATGCGACACGCCGCGCGCCGCGCCGCCCGTCGCGCCGCCGCCGCCGCGCACCGCCGCGGGTCGGTGCGGGTCACACAACATTCATCTAAGAGTCCACGTAATGGCAGGTGTAATCAGCAATAATCTATATTTCAGATAACTAATGTGTTGTCTTTGTGTGTTGTCACATACATTGGCAACAGTTTATACTTACTTTACGTGTGTTTAGTTCATCAAAGAAACTAATGGTCAGTCGTCGGTGTCCGCTTGAATGCAGCGTGCGCTGTTCCTCTCGGAGTGACAGTAATTGTGCCCAGGGTAGACAAATAAGTAAATTATAAGTGCTGCATTAAGGGTGCTGGAGAGAAGTAAGCGATGTGAGCGAGCAGAGCGGAGAGCACTCGCGACTGACGACTGAGCGGTGCTCATCATACGAGATCCCTCAGGGAGATTAATTATGTCACATTATAATAAATAGAGTAGCATTGTCTGCGGGGTGTCAGTTATCGAAGTCGTGCCATTTTATAGCATCTTTTAACATGTTTACCAGCATTATAGCAGGGTTAACTAATTGAGCTAATAAGTTAACCCTGCTATAACTACTGATATAACCCGACCATTACATAGGCGGAACACATTGTACCTGCTTAGTGCCAACGTTACTTGGGAATGTTAACTTGTTATTCATAAATCATGTTAGATATAAGTACATAATAACTATACTAAAGCATATCGAACCAATCGTCAAACGAACATAAAAAGACTAGGTATAGAGAAATGTCAAAACAAACTGTAATCCTAGTTAAAATTCCGTGGACATTTAAAACGGCAATGAAACACTCTCCGCGCGCCCTCCGTCTGAACTCGCCATAAAACATTCAAATTACATTTATCTGGCAGAGGAGACAAATATTCGATTAACGGTCGCCTCCTTACCGCGCCTCACCGCTCCGCACCGCATCACGCCGCACCGCACCGCACCGCACCGCACCCCGTTTGAATTTCATTTAAACTTACGAAACGAGTTATATAAATCTAGTACACGATAGTAAGACGTTTGAAAGAGCTTCGCAGCGGAAAATGAAAAGTAATTCGCGTCGTGATGAAAATAGTAAATGTGATATTGCGGGCGAGACGCGGCGCGGTGCGGGCCGGTGCGGGCCGGTGCGGGCCGGTGCGGGCCGGTGCGGGCCGGTGCGGGCCGGTGCGGCGCGGCGGAACAAACGCGCGGTTTCCGTTGTATCGCATTAAGAGCTCTAAACGGATTTAAGTACGAGTCCGATTTTAATTTCGTCTCGGCGTCGTCACATCGCCGCCGCCGCCGCTGCCGCTCGCCGGTACAGCGGTACTGTACAGTATAATCGCCGTCTGCTTCTGATTTCAGTATAAAGCCTCTTTATGGGTTTTTGGGATTATTTACATGATGCTGGAGGATATACATATAAAACATCTTACGATTTCATTGCTTTAATAAAATCTTGAGAACTGAATGTTGAGTGGAGACGCTTCTTCGAAACGCTTATTTCTTAACTCATCAAAGTAAGTAAAAAGGACACTAGCGCACAGAAGTGACAAGAGATAAATATTTTGTAAAGTGTGCCTTTTTCTTACCTTCATTGCATAAAATTCGAAATGTGCCACTTGTCTAATACATATTTCTAGAGTTGTCGATTCATCCGCAAATAATACGGGCGAATCGACTAATAAGCCCGTTGAACATTATTGATTTGATTACGAAACCTAAAGTAAGAGTTGGTAGACCATTGTCAGTTAATTTCCACATAAAGTTCAAGTATAAAGACAACATTATGAAAATGAAGCCGCGTCGGATGAAAGAATTAAGCGAGTTCATAGCGTCACTCATTGTAGTACATTACTTCACATTATAGTGTAAAATGACCCTGTTCGTGACGTCACAGTCCCAGGTACCACGCATCCATCTTCAGAAACAACGTAATAAAGAGCGTCGTATGAAGTGTACATAGACTGCGGCTTTGCGACACACGGAGCTCGTAAATTCTAGCTATTTCTTTATTGTGTACAACATGTAAATATTATGCCAGCAACTTATTTGCTACCTATGTTGTTATTGTATTTTACTTGTTCCTGCGCAATATACGTCGCTCGGTCGAAATAAAGGTGTTAGATAAGTAAATACCTAGCTGGAAAAGTATGGCTGAAGATAAGCTGATGATGGAGACACGTCAGCCACATCGCTCTAGCCGGTTGAAGAACTTTCTGACAGTTCTGTACAAATATTTGTTCGTATCGTGTGAAAAATAATGCGACGCGGTGCTCGTGGTCAGTAGGCGGCGTGGCGATGCTCGTGGTCAGTAGGCGGAGTGGCGATGCTCGTGGTCAGTAGGCGGAGTGGCGATGCTCGTGGTCAGTAGGCGGAGTGGCGGTGCTCGTGGTCAGTAGGCGGAGTGGCGGTGCTCGTGGTCAGTAGGCGGAGTGGCGATGCTCGTGGTCAGTAGGCGGAGTGGCGACGCTCGTGGTCAGTAGGCGGAGTGGCGGTGCTCGTGGTCAGTAGGCGGAGTGGCGATGCTCGTGGTCAGTAGTCGGAGTGGCGATGCTCGTGGTCAGTAGGCGGAGTGGCGGTGCTCGTGGTCAGTAGGCGGAGTGGCGATGCTCGTGGTCAGTAGGCGGGGTGGCGGTGCTCGTGGTCAGTAGGCGGGGTGGCGGTGCTCGTGGTCAGTAGGCGGGGTGGCGATGCTCGTGGTCAGTAGGCGGAGTGGCGATGCTCATGGTCAGTAGGCGGAGTGGCGATGCTCGTGATCAGTAGGCGGAGTGGCGGTGCTCGTGGTCAGTAGGCGGAGTGGCGGTGCTCGTGGTCAGTAAGCGGGGTGGCAATGCTCGTGGTCAGTAGGCGGGGTGGCGATGCTCGTGGTCAGTAGGCGGAGTGGCGATGCTCATGGTCAGTAGGCGGAGTGGCGATGCTCGTGGTCAGTAGGCGGAGTGGCGATGCTCATGGTCAGTAGGCGGAGTGGCGATGCTCGTGGTCAGTAGGCGGAGTGGCGGTGCTCGTGGTCAGTAGGCGGAGTGGCGGTGCTCGTGGTCAGTAGGCGGAGTGGCGGTGCTCGTGGTCAGTAGGCGGAGTGGCGGTGCTCGTGGTCAGTAGGCGGAGTGGCGATGCTCGTGGTCAGTAGGCGGAGTGGCGATGCTCGTGGTCAGTAGGCGGAGTGGCGGCAGTTCGCGGCCGCTGTAGGTGTTTCGTTTTACTTCCACACTCTATCCTGCCAGGATCGTCCGATATTGTTCAACGATAAAACAAACCTGTTCTATTATCACTCGGCCAGTCATCTATTGTATGAGGTAACTCTTCAAAAACAGAAAGATTTCAGCTGAAACAGCATTCAATGATTTACTGTTGAAGCAAAGCTTCTCACAAATACTTTGGTAAAGTTTTGTAAAAACAGTACAACAATAGATTAGCGTCGAATTGATTGATCTACTGGATCTGCTGGAACTTGGAAATTTATGAACGGCGTCCTCTTAAAGGATTACTGCGGAAGACTTTACTATTCGTCTTTAATCATCGGAAGCGATCTCGGACGACGGTGACGGGTGGCGGCTCCGGAAGGGCGCGCGAGATACAGGCTCTCCGAGAGCCACGGACGCAGCTGTTCGCCGGCGATAACCGAGCGATGTACTGTTCGCCGGCGATAACCGAGCGATGTACTGTTCGCCGGCGATAACCGAGCGATGTACTGTTCGCCGGCGATAACCGAGCGATGTACTGTTCGCCGGCGATAACCGAGCGATGTACTGTTAGCCGGCGATAACCGAGCGATGTACTGTTCGCCGGCGATAACCTAGCGATGTACTGTTAGCCGGCGATAACCGAGCGATGTACTGTTCGTCGGCGATAACCGAGCGACGTACTGTTAGCCGGCGATAACCGAGCGATGTACTGTTAGCCGGCGATAACCGAGCGATGTACTGTTAGCCGGCGATAACCGAGCGATGTACTGTTAGCCGGCGATAACCGAGCGATGTACTGTTAGCCGGCGATAACCGAGCGATGTACTGTTAGCCGGCGATAACCGAGCGATGTACTGTTAGCCGGCGATAACCGAGCGATGTACTGTTAGCCGGCGATAACCGAGCGATGTACTGTTAGCCGGCGATAACCGAGCGATGTACTGTTAAGGCGGTGCCCTCAGGCAGAAGGAGTGGAGCGGCATCCGTCACTTGCTGCATTGTATAAAGTTTGCAATAATAAAATATTTCGCTATTAGAAAGAAAGAAAAGAAAGAAATATATTTATTTAGCACAGACCAAAAGACACACAAAACACCCAGATACATAGGTACATCAGATAAAAACAAACAAGAAAAAAAAAAAACAATAAAAAAATAATAACAATTAAAAAAGATAATAAAAAAGAAACCCGGAAAGTGTGCCTCACGGCTGCGCTAAAAAGGTCCCAGTTCAGCAAAAATGCCAGACAACTAGTGCCTGACGCTGGTTTTCAACCGGACCTAGTGTGTGAGGTGACGGATGTAAATCAGTTTCATACTGCAACATGACGTGTGTATGCATACTTACTTAAATAAAACAAAACAAATATTTTTTCGTCAGATAAAACAGTAACGAATAAACGAATATGTATAAATAGTGTGATATTGAGTAACATTGCAAAAATAAACAAAAAAATACTGATATATAAATAAGTGAGATTGCCGCGTGATACTTAGACCTTCGCAAATAAAGAAATTCTTCGAAACGAGTCAGAACAAAAACCTGTTTTATACGATGCCTGACTTCCATGTTTCAACACATTGTCATAATAATAATTTATTAATCCGTGCACTGTAATGTCATCGCACAATACGCTGCAAGCAGCCGAGCGCGGCGGACTATTTTCGGTCAGTTTGCAACTTGTGTGTGTTTTGATCGTGTCTTAGCTGTTGTTTGCATTGGGATTATTAACTAAATAACGTCTATAAATAAGTCAGGTAAAACATTTTTGGCGGAAGTGGAAATGGGAGTAACAAAACATGCACAAAATAAACGAAAAATATAAGGATGAAAAAGGTAAGCGCTAGTCGATAATAGAAATATTTGTATAATGAATAAATAATGAATTCTTGTTTAATGTGAAAACTACCCACTTTTAATTTCCCGTCTCTTTCTACAGCCTCATGGATGTCAAACCACAAACTGCACACAGGTTCGCCCACTGCCAGCTCTTGGTGAAGGATGGGTGAAATGACGCCATCCCGACATCGCACGTCTCATTCGTGATCAAGTAGGCCAGGCAACATTAGGTACCCTACGTTGACAAGCAAACATGATTCAGCGATGCATAAGTTTAAAGGTATTACGTTTATTTAATTTGTTTGTCTTGCATTTTACAGGTCTCACAACTGCGAATGGGGCGCAGCGGCGCTGCCGCGTCACGAATAACGCAACCACAACCACGGACCGAGGATACAGGGGCACCAGCAAGCCAACTGAGCCGAGCGCCAGCATGAGCAAGAGCAGTTCCCAGCAATGAAACTGTATAGTATTATAACAAGTTATTTACATTTCCGTGCAACATTCACCGACAGAAACACTGACACATACTCAACTGGGTAGGTACTCATACCTCATATAATTGAGACATTTAGTGTGACCATATCTAGCTTCCTTTGCGCTTCTATGAGGTACTGCCGTAAGCGTCGTCTAAAAACGTCTATGGTGTTGATTTCTCTAATCGGTGGTGGTAGGTTATTCCATATTTTGGAAGCCGCGTAACGAAAGCTACCTCTAAAAGCGGCTGTACTATGCGACTGGGTCGAGAGTTGTTGCGAGCATTGCCTTCTCCCACATTCACGTCTACTGGCTATCCAACTTAACTTTTCGTACAGGTAGTCCGGCTTCTGGTATTTAACTACACCAAACACTACTATTACTTGGAAACAAAATCTAAAAAAACTGACTGAATGTGGGTGTAATCTCTCTACCTAGTCCTGGGAGGAATACGATTGGGAGTTAGTTCATAAATTCATGGATTGGTTTAACTGAAGTAATAGAACACAAGTCGCCTATTGCGATAAGCTATCTGAATTAGAATAATTCAGGAAACGTAATTATGTTTTACAGTTGGGTTCCTTCAATTTTAGTAATAAATTAATGTCAAGCAATCTTCCAAAAAGTTTAGCTAAATCTTTCCATTTTGTACCTGGATTGAACCATTCATTAAGTTTATTGGATACCCAGGTTTTTGGATTGAATCTCACTTTTCCGATCAAAGCAAAAAATATTTATATTTATATTCAGAAGTGGAGACACGAAACTGGTTAATATCGAGCTGTGACTTGTGCTGGAGGGTTCCGTGATATACTTACACGCAATTGTTGTAATTACTTTCAGAGATTTTAATAGACAACCAAATAACTTGTACACAAAACACTCAAGTTGAAAAACAAAAGAAAAGTGTCGAGAGAGACAAATAAAAGCAAGCTTTTGTGATAGGAGCGGAACCCTAAAACGATGCAGCATCGTAAACAGTGGTCGTAAACAGCAATGAACAACTGAACAGTGACGGACAATGGCTGATAAAACTCGCCGACACAGCGCTGAAACTAAAGGAACGGCGCAGACGTCCGGGCTGCAGTCCGGGCTGCCGCGACATATTACGATCTTACGTTATTCCGAGCACGGAGCAAACAGCGAGCCGCTGTGTAAACAACCACCAATAAGTTCGCTTCGTTGTCCATTTCTTATTTTTGATCGTATTTCGGATCTTAGTTCTCATGTGTTGGGCGAGTCCGGCACGTGAACGCACGACGCCGCGCGACTCTTTCCACAAAGAGACGATGGGGCGAGAATTAACAAAACACGTCTGACTTCTATTACGCTTGATCGGGGCGCATTCACGCGGACGCGAGGCTCGTCTCGCGGGACTACGCCTGCGATAGTGAGCCGGCGTGCTCGATGCGCCGGGGAAGTATAGTAATGTAAGTACAAAACACGGTTGTAAAGGATGATTTGGTGTGATTACATGTGGGTTTCTACATCCAGGTTGTGGAAAGCGTAATGAAGCTACCGCAATAATTGCGCTAGCTTCACTGCGCTATCGGTGAATATTCGTCGCTAACGTCCGCAGGCATCCGCTGTGAATGCGTAAACATGCGCAGCACAGTCGAGCGGCTGCTAAACCGATGTAAATTGATTGCACGCGAGTCAATTTGACGAGGAACGACCGCAGTGGCGTCCGGCCGATAAATTAGTGAGACAAACAGACGCGACGCCGCGACGCGGCCCGCTCCGTGCCGCGTGTAGGCGCAGTCAAGCGTTGCCTGCCGTCAGCCGTGCGCGTACCGAGTCCTCACTATCTAAAACAACCGACATTATATAGCAGCAGATAATACTTGTGGCTAAATTAAATCGATCATGTTGAAAGCCCTCTCCGTGATTTAGTTGTGTAGTAGCAGCTCAGGCAAGTTAACAGGCAAGCTGACGAAACAAAGGTGAAACGCGTTATTATAGGTCTTAAGAACGTCTAAGTCTACTGTTTGGGATGTAATATCTACGGCATTGCTTAAAATGAGTTCAGAAGCTCTTGCGCCACCAATCGCTAAAATCTGTAATCTATGCATTGACAAAGGTATATTCCCGTCAGTACTTAAAAAATCAATAATTGTACCTATACATAAAGGTGGGGACAAAGACAATGTCGCAAATTATTGGCCAATTTCCCTGCTACCGTCACTGTCAAAAATTATGGAACGAATCGTCGAGTCTCGGCTAAGGTATTATTTAGAAAAATACAATATTCTCTCTGAGAATCAATACGGGCTTAGACCACAAAAATCAACTGCAAATGCTACGCATAAGCTAATTTCTTTCATAGTAGATAGCCTAGACAAGGGAGAAAAACTATTGGCATCTTTCTCGAACTAGCCAAGGCCTTCGATACCGTTTCTATTCCAATTCAGACAAAATGGACCAAATTATTAGGCATACATTAACTTCTATTTTAAATGTGGCCATGGACGACCGAGCTTGGGCACAAACTACTCTTCCCATTCGTATGAGGGGCCTCGGCATCCGCAAAATTTCTAGTATTAGTTTACCGGTTTTCATATCCTCGGTCCACGGCACTGATAAACATGATTGTATTTAAGCGCAGGTTGCACTTTTATTCTGCAAATAAATAAAGTTTTTCGTAACTGTGTCCATACTGGACTGTGAAATCAAACACTTTGTGTAACATATGTCGTATAATCACGGTAAACACGTAGTAATGGATACACTATTATAATATTGTATACATTATAACACTACCGTCACGGGAAGGGAACTATTTAAGTAGAACAAAACCGTTAGAAGAAAACGCGTGCCGGTCAGAGCTCGGGCGCGCGGCAGTTCGTGACGTGTATGATTACGTGCCGGTCAGAGCTCGGGCGCGCGGCAGTTCGTGACGTGTATGATTACGTGCCGGTCAGAGCTCGGGCGCGCGGCAGTTCGTGACGTGTATGATTACGTGCCGGTCAGAGCTCGGGCGCGCGGCAGTTCGTGACGTGTATGATTACGTGCCGGTCAGAGCTCGGGCGCGCGGCAGTTCGTGACGTGTATGATTACGTGCCGGTCAGAGCTCGGGCGCGCGGCAGTTCGTGACGTGTATGATTACGCGCGTGGCTAAGCGTCAACTCTCTTCGTCGGAGGCGCGCGCGGCGCGTGCGTCGCGGCTGCCACATCGCTGTCCCTTTCCTATGCCTCCAGTGCATAGTCACTAAAGCGAGAGGGAAGGCATGCGCGGCGGCGTCCGGAAGTGCGTGGAATTGGTTACGACAAGTTATATTATATTATATAATAGAATCGACATCGCTGGTTTCAATATTCGATGCGCATCGCGTCGGTAAGTGCTGATGATCACAACATGGTGCCGACTGGACGCGCGTAGTTTTATTAATAACGATTCATATTTCACTAAACAAGAACTATACGGGCCGGATCGCCGCGCCGGGCCGTCGTCGTCGTCGTCGTCGTTCAGCGCTTTTAGACAAATGCAGGGTACCTATTATACAATGAGCGGTTTTTCACGAGGAAGGATTATTGTAAAGGGTGTTTAAACTCACTGCTACATCACTCCTTGCCTGCTCCGTTGTCTTGTAGTTGCAAGTACGACTGCTAAGCGCGGGGTCCTGGGTTCACTTCAATCCAATTTCCCAGGTCCGACAAAGTGTTACTGGGTTTTCCCATTAGCTTAGTTGTTACCTAGAAATTCCTTGCTGTATGCCCAGAGTTTGAAGTTGGCGGTGTGATTCCATGTGATACCCCGTGCCTCGCAAATCACATTAAGCAGTTGGTCCTGCGCCTGATCTCTCTCTGGTCGTGTCGGATTGCCGTCCCATATGAGAGTGAGGGAAGAGAGAGTGCAGCTGTGTCTGCGCACACACACCTGCACTATAACATCTCCCGCGCCGAAGGCTAGTTGCCGCTGAGATTGGTTGCCATGGCCGCACTTCGGTCTGGAGAACTATTATTATTATTATGTCATTCATTAATATTGCAACAAAAATGCAGTCCGCGCATTTATTATTATGCGTGTGTGCCTAATTGTTCTATTATCATAAGTAATTTGTAAAAAGGCAGTTCTTTTATTATGACTTCGATTTCTCCATTTAGCATGGCCTTTGATAGGAAGAGACGAAACTGAATGAACTGTTTAAAATTCTCGTCAGTGTATATACTTCAGGTGAATGCTGGTGGTAGGCCCCGTACACCCGTAATCACACGTCACGCAAATTGCAGAGCAGCCGCGACGTGCTGCGACGTGTCACGACGTCTCGCAACGTACCGCGACGTGTCGCGGAGAAGGCGGAGAATTAAAAGATAAAGTGTTACGTCTGGTGCCGCCAACTCGGAACTACGCACGACAACTTTTCCTAAAGTTAAGACGAGTTAAGTCGCGGCAGATTATATCGGCCTGCGGGGGACCGAGGCGAGGCGGAGGGGACTTACACAAAGAGTCCTTTGATCTGCCCCCCTGCCCCCCGAGCGGTCATGTGCACGCTCGGCTGGTGCCGCCGGTCACCTGCGGGTGCCGGGTACCAGTGACGGGCACTTGACATTGTTTGTATCGCCTTTGTGTATTCAATATTCTGTTATGAAAGCTAATTACAATTCGTTATAAATGACCATTGCGCTGAGTTATTCCGGTCTGATCCCCTGAAACCCCCTCCTCGATCCACTGCTAGTTCTTCTTTTGGGTCAATTTAAACCTAGTCTAATAGTTTCAGATGGTTCAATGTGTTTTGAATAGATTATTAGATGTATAACCTATTCTATTTTCCAACCTCAAACATTTGTATCAACATCACGATATACGTTCAATTCGTTTTACAATTCTCGATACTACCGACTTAGTACTTCAACAACACAAGCATAGCTGTTTATTACCGAACCTTGTGTCCCATCGCGCAATTTAACGAACACTTGACGAATGGGATTCATTCTGTGATTTGATGAAAGAACGCTTACTCTCAAGGAGCGTCCCTCGCTCGCTTGTCTCTCCGTCGCTTACTCTCAAGGAGCGTCCCTCGCTCGCTTGTCTCTCCGTCGCTTACTCTCAAGGAGCGTCCCTCGCTCGCTTGTCTCTCCGTCGCTTACTCTCAAGGAGCGTCCCTCGCTCGCTTGTCTCTCCGTCGCTTACTCTCAAGGAGCGTCCCTCGCTCGCTTGTCTCTCCGTCGCTTACTCTCAAGGAGCGTCCCTCGCTCGCTTGTCTCTCCGTCGCTTACTCTCAAGGAGCGTCCCTCGCTCGCTTGTCTCTCCGTCGCTTACTTCGCCTACTGCAGAGTGCAAGACTGAGAGCTAGTTTTTCCATTACTTTTCATTGTGCCAGCGGAACACTCGAGGTTACTCGCCAGTGATTGCGCGGTTTTCTTACACAGATCTTAGGTTACGGAAGAATAAAAAGTTAACAAGACATTATTTTATTTCAAAGGGTTTGGCAAATGTAGACTGCCTTTCAGACGAGCGATAATACTTACAACCATTAGCACCAGTACAGAGCTCCCCACAGATCAGATCTCTACTGGAGGCGTACACCTGACTAACTTCACAACTATGTTCAAGGATCATAAGATAACTCGGCTCAGTACAGCATCCATCAGATCTCCCCCCGAGCACAACACTGTGTTACTGAAACAGTAACGGTGATTACCTGAGACAGAGTGCGCTCATTTATTTATTATTTATTTCGCACGCTTTTTCACACAAGTACGGCGAGACAAAGGACCTAATGTTATTTATTATGCATGGCAGAGGTAGCTACGTGTTTTTTTGCGAGCTTCTCAAAACTTTATGTTTTCCCGTGGATGCCTTAGCCGCTGTAAGTTGCTGTAGTTGCTATGGCACAGGTAGGTATGGACAGTTTTTATTTATGTACTGTGTATCATTATCGGCCCCATAATAACGCGCCAATCGATCCACATGGACGATCTTAGGAGTTCCTCTTGCACCTTTCTGTATCCGGTAGGTTACGTCATTGATCTTTGTCACAATCCGGTACGGTCCGTCCCATTTAGCTTGAAGCTTAGGAGATTTCCCTTTGCTGCGGACTGGATTGTGCAACCACACTAGTGAACCTTCGTCAAACCCTTTATTGTTCATTTTGCGGTCATAACGGGTTTTCATCTTTTCAGACATTTGCTGGCCTGATTGTCTGACGTGCTCATAAATGTCATTCATTTTGTTCCGCAAGTCATTCGCATAATCGGTTATACTGCGTGGGGCATCAGGTGGTATTCCGGTGATCAGGTCTGCAGGCAGCCGTAATTCCCTTCCAAAGTTTGCGAAAGCTGGCGTCACCGATGTACTTTCGTGAACAGCACTTCTATATGACAACAAAAACGGTTGTATGTGCTTGTCCCAATCTCGTTGCCGATTTTCCACAACTTTTGCCAGGTATCTCTCCAATGTCTGATTAAATCGTTCTACCATTCCATCCGATTGTGGGTGGTAAGAAGTTGTTCTCGTTTTATGAGTACCCATGACTCGGCAAGTTTCCTGGAATATTTGGGACTCAAAATTCCTTCCCTGATCGCTGTGAATCTCCAAGGGTACTCCAAAACGGCAGAAGACTTCATGAACCAGTTTATCTGCAACTGTTGAAGCTTCTTGGTTTGGAATGGCGAAGACTTCCGGCCACTTAGTGAAGTAATCCATTACAACCATGAAGTACTTGTTACCACTTTCACTTACCGGAAACGGCCCCGCAACGTCAAGGGCTATTCTCTCCCATGGTGCACCAACATTGTACAATTTCAATGCACCTCTACTACGAGTCTGAGGTCCCTTTACAGCTGCACAAATTGTACATTTGCGACACCAGTCCTCGACATCATCCCGACAGTGGATCCAGTAAAACCGTTCTCTTATCTTCAGTAGAGTCCGTTTTACTCCCAGATGACCTCCTGAACAACCATTATGGTACAGCTGTAGAACATCCGGTACTTGAGCTTTAGGGACAACCAACTGCAAGTGACAGCTGTCCCCCCGAGCATTTTCCCATTTACGGCACAGGACTCCATCCTGAATCACCAAGCTGTCCCATTGGGCCCAATAGCTTTTTGTGATCGAACTCATCGCTGAGACGTCGCTCCACCTGGGTTTAGGAGCTCTGGCCTTCATCCACTCCAGAATCGGCTTGATGTCCGAATCTTCCTGTTGTGCACGTTGTAGGCGATCCTTCCACTCGTTGCTGAGGTCTGTCTTGAGCATCCTCACAGGTACCACTTCCTTACCCTGGTGCCTAGAATAATGCTTGCAGTCTTCAGGACAAGGTCTTCTTGACGATGCATCTGCGTTGCCACGAGTTTTCCCGTCATGGGTTTGTGTGATCGACATCCTCGGGGCTCTTTGAACATCAGCCAGCACTCGCCCCACAGTCCTGGCTATTACTCGTTTTCCCTGCTGCTGCTGGGCGGTGCTGTTAGCCGCACTACCCTTTGGATACCAGCCATCTTCTCTTTCTGCAGTTCGCTTAGGGCAACTGGGTCTAAGGTGGCCCCTTTCCCCACAGCCGTAGCACCTAGGGCTGTATCCTTTATAGCGGTCGCGAACTGTAGCCGCTGCAACCTCCCTGACGCGATGGGAACGATAATCCTGACGCACAGCTTCCACCTCCAGTGCATGGGCCAAGGCGTCCTTAAGTGTCCCGTGATGACCGAGCCTCACAGCAGCTCTAACTTCAAGGTCGCGGATGCCATCGATGAATACCTGCACCAGGTTCCCATCGATAAGCGCAGGTACAGACTGGTATGCTTTCCGAACCAGCTTCTCCACTTCAAGGGCCCACTGCTGCAGGTTTTCATTACTGCGTTGCACGCGATCCTTTAGCTGCGCACGAAACACGTGTTCCAGGTGAGCGTCGCCATACCGAGCCTCCAATGCCTCAAGGAGCTGCTCGTAAGTCACTTCCTTACCGAGAGCTTCCAGGACAGTTAAGGCCTGGTCACGCAGGCCTAGGGTGAGGGCAGTCATGGCCTGACTTTCATTCCACCCGTTCACCTTCATGACAGCCTCAAACTGGATTTTATAGGCGGACCAGGAAGAAGTTCCGTCGAACGGTGGCACTTTGAACCCACGTAGCGTAGGTGTTGTAGCTACGGGAGCTGCGATTCCATCCTCAAGTTTAAGGCAATTCAGCGTTTTCTTCACGTCAGCCATCACGTTGTCAACCCGATTATTCACTTGGTCGATTCGGGTTTCAGCTTCCAACAGGCGGTTGTCATGTTGGGCAACCTTATCCTTCACCTCCTTCATGTCTTTCCCGAAGGTAGCGTGAAGGTCCTTCATAAGAAGCATCTGTTCTTCCTGGCGACAGGCCTGTTCCTCCTTATCACGCTGGAGCTGTTCTTCCAGCCGACGAGCCTGTTCCTCCTGACGGCGGGCCTGTTCCTCCTTGTCCCGCTGGAGCTGTTTTTCCAGCCGACGAGCCTGTTCCTCCTGACGGCGGGCCTGTTCCTCCTGACGGCGAGCCTGTTCCTCTTGACGGCGGGCCTGTTCCTCCTTATCGCGCTGGAGCTGCTCTTCCAGCCGACGAGCCTGTTCCTCCTGTCGGCGAGCCTGCTCCTCCTGTCGGCGAGCCTGCTCCTGCAGCATCATCATGAGAGCAGCCAAATCTGGTGCTGATGATCCTGGAGCAGCTGCGGACGGGCCGGCCTCCGTGGTCGGCAGCTGGCCCTCCGACATCTGTGGCGCAGCTCCACCAAAACGTCTCTGGTCCGTCTCCTGTTGGCGTTGACTCCGGGTACGGATACCCTCCGTGTCGTCTTTGGGTAAAATCGGCATGATTTTAATCCTTGCTTCTGACACCAATTGTTACGAGCTTGGGGTTCGTGACAATAAAAACTGCCGATTTAATAACCAAAAATAAACACTTTAATTAACAACACCAATAAAAACACAAATACACTAATTATAAAACACAATCGCACTACTGATCACTCTTAAGTCGCACTTGAAGATCGCTTCGAATGTTATCGCTTGTATCGCAGAACCAATACTGACTCGGTCGCGGCTCATACCGGCCTTATATAGGGCCTCAGATAGTTCCAGAACCTTCTACTGTAGAAACATCTAGAATGTTCGAGTACATACCGGCCCCGACTGACCCGATGTCGATAGTTCTAGAATGTTCTAGTATCGAAAGTTCTGGAAGCATCTCGACCTACTAGTTCTGCTACTCGATACTAGATGGCGCTAGTGGTAGCTAATGTCGCCATCAATCGTGGCGCGCAACAGTAAGTTGTTAATCACAGGTATATCATAATCCGCTACACATATATATTACATACCTTCGTATGTAAAAAGGAAATGAAAATGTGTTCGAAAGTCGACCTTAGTCAAATTTATTAAGTTATCAGTGGGCTTGATCACAACACGCGATGGTGAGAACTGCTAAAAATAATAGAAAAATGAGTCTATATACCTTCTAAAATGTTACGTTTGCGAAGAATACTTAATGTGCATGTCTGGCGAGGCAGACGGACAGACCCGGAGAGAGGCAGCGCTATCACGTCTGCACCTCGAGAACAAAGCTCCGCCGCCACGGGAGTCAGTCAGCGAGTCGGAAACTAGGCGGTGGCTCACCTGGGCGAGGGCTACCCCATCTGCGTGGATACTAGACATTCTGTATTCATTTACACGTTACGCGGATAAACAGTCAACATATATACATCATTCGATGTTATGTTTCATATCGGCTTACTCCGAAACTTCAAAATAAATTTAATATTCGTGGCGTTTGCCTGTTATTTCGAGATATAAGTGGAAATAAAGCGGTATCAGCACGTTGATCTGGGCTCAGTTTACCCGCAGGAACGCGATGGGGACGCTGCGGGAACGCTGCGGGGACGCGACGTGTACGTGCTTTAATGAGATGCGTGCGGCGCGAGGACGCAACACTGCTTTCTCCCTCGCGTCGAGTTCAATCTGGTACCTTACTCGATAATCCTCCTGTAGATACTTTGTTGTTGTGTTACTAAACGTTTCCTTGCTCAGGTATTTTTATATTGGTAGCGGTCGTCGCCTCGCCTGTCAAAACCTAAGGACTCTAAGCCCACTGTTGACAAAGATGTAGATATTGTAAAACAAAAACTGTCGTACGAAAATGCAACAACTGCTATTGTCATTGACAGTCGTCACATTATGGATATTATTTAAAAGTCCCCAATGAGAAGGGCGCTGCGAAGAGAGTTTTGAGGTTGTCAAAATAATGTTCGAATTTCCAAGCATTTTCATGAAAGTGTATTTTGTGCAGATCAGGTATTGTGTTTGATGGTTGTCAGTCTAATTCGGCTCACTTGTTTACTGAATCTAAGCTATTTATTATTTGTTAAACACTATGTTGGAACAACGTTTTATACAAACACCAGTCGACTTCTCAATTGATTGTGATAAAAATATTTTCTCAAAGCGGGGCAAATAAGGAAGTCTTCCATTGCTCTCGGACTGATGTTTATCTTTCGACCTGAACCGTTCGAGTCGCTCCTGTGTTTGTATCATTATGGATACGGTCCGAGCTTACGACGATCGTACATTCGTGATGTCGTTGATTTGTAGCTAAAGAAGAACTTTCTGGGGAGGGGACAAGACGGATTTAGGAAGATGAGTGACATTGTCATCTGTCATCAGTGGCAGCTCTCTTGCTTACACAATATTAATAAGACCACACAAATTGCAAGGTTAAGGAAACACGAGGCCAAGGCTAGGCTGAAGAACATGCTGTACCTCCTAGAATACGCTCAAACTGAAGTACTACTAACCACTCTGACATAACTCGCACATTCCGCACAATAACACGTAATATAGTCACCGATATCTTGAAATAACAAAAGGCACTAAGCTCATACTAACTCCAACACAGCCTTACACTCGGCACCACCACTTTCACATACTCAGGCTCCTCATATCACACTCACACAACACTAAATACACACGATTCCCAGTCACACATACAGAATCAACCACACACTCATTTTACTTTTAATTTTAATATTTTTTTGTCTGTTGTATGTATTTAATTTTGATTTTTCTGTTAGTTTTTTATTTTATTGTTTGCTTTTATTTTCACACACGCATTATACAACACATATACACACAAAACACACCCTCTCACCACTCAAGGCCATCCTCTCACCACACCCTCTCACCACTCCTGTAACACGGGTACCACCAGCTCAGGAGTCAGGGTTTCAATATTGAAAATGTTACCTACACTTTATTGAATCAATAAAACATTTACAGATTATTATTATTTATTTATTATCTTGATCACTGTTAAAACTCCTTTTGAACGATTAGATATTCTAATGAGAAAATACGCTAGAGATAGGTGTGTATTGTTAATTTCTAAAAATGTTAATTTGTATGTGGTATTATTATAATTTCCTAATTGTTATTTTAGGATCTTAAAAAGAAATATGATTTGCATGCCCATGTGACGGTAGAATGTCTAGTGGGACATTTTGTTTTTGTTAGCCTACGTGGTGCATGCCCATGTGACGGTAGAATGTCTAGTGGGACATTTTGTTTTTGTTAGCCTACTTGGTGCATGCCCATGTGACGGTAGAATGTCTAGTGGGACATTTTGTTTTTGTTAGCCTACGTGGTGCATGCCCATGTGACGGTAGAATGTCTAGTGGGACATTTTGTTTTTGTTAGCCTACTTGGTGCATGCCCATGTGACGGTAGAATGTCTAGTGGGACATTTTGTTTTTGTTAGCCTACTTGGTGCATGCCCATGTGACGGTAGAATGTCTAGTGGGACATTTTGTTTTTGTTAGCCTACGTGGTGCATGCCCATGTGACGGTAGAATGTCTAGTGGGACATTTTGTTTTTGTTAGCCTACTTGGTGCATGCCCATGTGACGGTAGAATGTCTAGTGGGACATTTTGTTTTTGTTAGCCTACTTGGTGCATGCCCATGTGACTGTAGAATGTCTAGTGGGACATTTTGTTTTTGTTAGCCTACGTGGTGCATGCCCATGTGACGGTAGAATATCTAGTGGGACATTTTGTTTTTGTTAGCCTACTTGGTGCATGCCCATGTGACGGTAGAATGTCTAGTGGGACATTTTTTTTGTTAGCCTACTTGGTGCATGCCCATGTGACGGTAGAATGTCTAGTGGGACATTTTTTTTGTTAGCCTACTTGGTGCATGCCCATGTGACGGTAGAATGTCTAGTGGGACATTTTGTTTTTGTTAGGCTACTTGGTGCCCCACTGCTGGGCAAAGGCCTCCCTTTGTTTATTCCAAACGTGAATCATGTGCGATCTCTGGCCATGTTGGGCCTGCAAATGTTACCACATCGTCGCACCACCTGCGCCGTGGTCCCCCTCGACGGCGATGTCCTCCTTCAGGCGTCGAGTGAGTGACGATAGCTCCGGGTGCCTTCGCGAGACGTGTCCGGCCCACTGCCACTTCAGCCTGGCTGTTATGCGAGCGCAGCGTGGTGTTTCTAACTCGGTCATTATGCTGCGCTCTATTGCCCGTTGGCAAATCTTGGGTTTGGACTTCTGTTGTTCAGTAAGTGACCAACTTTGTGCGTCGTAGGTTAGGATGGGCAGGATGCACATGGCGATGAGTTTTCTTTTGAGTGATATATGAACACTACCTATCATGTGTTCTGTAAGGGCCCAGTAGGACTTCCAATCATTTTGCACTCGTCTTTCGACTTCCTTGTCTCGTCTGTTCTTGAAAGACTGTAAGGACATTATTTAGAAAAAAAAACATCTGCGTACTAATTAGCCATGTTTGCGAAGTGATAAGTAAATGAGTTTTTTTTTTTTTTGTGAATACAAAGACACAATAAATACAATTTACAAGCTAACACTAAAATATATATATGTCGGATTAGGCCAAGACATCAGAAGTAAAACTAATACATAAATTTATTTCAATCGAACTATCAGTTATCTTAAATCTTTAAAATACAGAAATTAAATTAATTAATTATTAAATAACTAATAATGACATTGAGGGCGGTCACATAGGGCAGTACTGACTGTCAGGGACAGTGGTCCATGCACCCACCGCAATAAGGACAGTACTAGTTGTCAGAGACAGCGTTCCACATCCAATAATCGGGCAGTACTGACTGTCGAGAGACAGTGGTCCGTGCACCAAGACGCATCCATTGGAAATGCGTACAGACTCAACCGCGCAGCTCCTTATAAAGGCTGATCGCTAGTGGGGGGGGGAAACGTTACAATATTTTACTGGATTGGATACCAAGTCCTTTAGGCCAAATGATCGATAGAGTGAATGATTTGTCTATGATGCGTCCGGTGCACGTTCCACTAGCGCCACCTAGTCGCCGTCTCTCGCAGCTGCTAGGCAATATGGCTGCCGTCATATACATTATATACAAGTTTATAATAAAACCAAGGATGAAAAAGAAGAAGGCAGGGGCACATTAGATATCAAAAAATTCGTCGGCATCGCTGTCAATGGGATAAGTGCCCAAAAGGCTGGCAGCATTACCACGTTGGATGGCAATGCTTATTCTTTGGGCTAAAAATAGGCCAGCCCTCTCGTCACGCGAAGAGTCATCCAACCGCTTGGCGATGTCTCGAAATATTCGATGAGCACTCGGACCCCAAGGCCCTAGTGTTTCAACCCCAAACGGCTCAAACATATAGCTCCCAATAAGGTTGTTATATTTGTGCCGTTTGAGGTTTTCTGCTCCTGCAGCAGCCGCCCCAGCACAGCCCATCGTGCTAGGAAGATGGGATGGCGCGAGGGTGTCGACACAGATTGCATCCCACACCAAAGGCCTACCCATCTTCCAAAGCATTATGGTGATTCCATCTGGCCTCTTCGCATCGTCGCGTGCCAAGCCATGGGGTTCTAAAATAGCTGGCGGTGACAAGAGCCCGGCGGATGATGTCGTTAATGCTGGCCTGCCGTGCCATCCGACCAGCGATCTTGCTGCAGGATAGGCCTTGGTGTCCGAGGCAGTAGACTTACTTCACCGCATTGACAGCGATGTGGAGCTCCGCAAGGAGCGCCCAGACGCAAACATGTAGCAAGCCGGAATGTGGTGTCACCCAGCATAGTGCCTATGTTGGGTGACGGTAGCGCCTGAAGCCAGAGGCCCGACTTCCATTCACCCACAGCCAGGAGGCGGGCGCGCTCAGTAGTATTGGTGGACGAATTAATAACTTTATAACTTTATTCCGTACCAACCTGCAGAGCGGCTCATCCCACTGTCTCTGTGAAGACGGGTTCTCGGGCTGAACCGTGTCCGGGCAAGCCACTTTCCAGGCGTTCACCGCATCGGTCAAACACGGTACTTCAGAGTCAACCTGAGCAGGAATCAAGATTCGTGTGGTTAACTTTTCTGTGCTGTGGACGAGGATAAGAACGCCGGTAGGCTTACAATAGAAATTTTGCGGACGCCGAGCCCACCAAAACGAATTGAAAACATTTAAGGGGATTATTAAACGCAAAAAACGCAAGTTTTAGAAGCAATAAAATTAGATGATCGACTACAGTAAACAAAATTAGACAAATATATACGCTAGGTAGATAGTGTGTTGAAAACATAATACAACTAATTTGATACGATAGAAAAAATCATGAAGATACCTCTAAAAACTTTCTTTTTACAATAAAAACCATACTAATACTCGTATACATACAATCAACCTGATTTTTTGTCAGATTATTCTACAAGCAACATCTAAAGCACTAGCGTTTTAATTTTTTAGTCTAAACAATATATTTTTTGTAAATAGATAATTGATTCATATTTTGCAATAAATTACCTACCAGAGTCGTGTCATCGCGCTTCTCTTTCTTTTCCTTGTCCTCAAACTACGGTTTCCTAGAAAAGCGGTTCCGGTGAAATTGCAGGTTTTCATGCCGCTATAATATGATTTTACAGTCATGAAAATCTGTCATATTCACCAGTATTTGACATTCAGGTATCAAAACGCTCTGTGCTTGGACATCCGTTATTGTGTGATCGTACACCGCTTTCTTATGAAACCAAAGCTTTGCGGTTAGTGTCGGTTGGTTGTGGTGCAGTTACCATTGTCTGACGTCGACTCTGGAGGGCGGCAGTTCGTTTATCGCGTGCCGGTCGCCGGTCAGCGGTGATTCATCGACTGCCTCGCTGGTGCCCTCTGATGCATAGACAGAGATTGATACTGCAGGTTACTGCACTTAAAATATCAAAATCTCACTTGTTTCATGAATTAATAAAAAAATTATTACGTGGATATATATTTTTTTTATTGCTGAATGGGCCCGCTGTTGACCTCGATCACGCCTGATGGAAAGTGATGGATGAGGTATACCTATGATGAAACGAGCCCAATTGATGAAATGTTGGCCTTATATACAACTGCCTACTCGTCCGGAGCGTGAAGGGGCATGAGTGTCGTGGTACTCGTCGACATTGTAAAGATATCGTAAAAACAATTTTAATTTGCTTCGGTTGTCGATCGGTTTCCATTTGAAAATATTTTTGAATATATTGTGTTTTATTTTTGTAATTTTCGATCTCATATTATTGCACATACATGTACGATCTCATTAAAAATATAATATACATAATATTTCACCATTATAATATAAATAAGGGTCATACAGAAAGTATAAAAGTGTAAATTCGACAAAATGCTGTGTGTATCTCAACCGAGCGGCGGCGGAGGGGCCGGGGACTCCGGGGAGGTCCATCAAGTTATCAGTCATTATAGTCATTATCACGTTTGTGTTCGTTGTTAGCGGAGCGGCGGACGTGTCCGGGGAGATGACTATGTTATGTATGGTCACATGGTTTGTGTTTCTTCCGATGCTTACTCTTAACATGAAATTATGAGATTTATCCCAACTGCTCTCTCTTGAATTAATTTCTTAAACATTTCCGATACAATACTACCTATATGACTTACATGTAACGGGTTCATAATGACCAAGAAACACACTTAGTGCAAACTAGCTTCAAGAAACATTAAAATAATTACAGAAGAAACAAATGTACTTTTCGCATTACAGTAGCACGAGACGTAAAAAGATGGTCCCGACTAGATAATATCCAAGTTTGTAATACTGTTCGCAAATAAAAGTGCATCGCCGTAAGAGCGGCACGTTCCAAGTTCAAACTGCACTCTATTTACCAACATCGTCTTAAACCAAACAAGATACTCCAACTACTTCGTCGGGGAAAAATCTGCTCGCAGGTAAATGTTAGCAATTTCTGGCAGTGGTCCTCCAAGCTCCGGTCCGCGCGCCCCCCGCGCCCCCGCGCCCCTTCGCCCGGCCGTCCGTTGTGAGTTACTTACCAACAATTCGCGCATACACCACACAACCACTTTGAAAACTTACTCCCCTTTGAGAGCATCCGTAGCGCCGTAGCGGCTCGTAGCGCGTAGCTCGTAGCCTCTTTGCTCCCGTTTTTAGTGAAACGAAAAAACTACACAACGGATATAAGTAAAGTTTCCTCTGTAAGACACATGTGACAGACCGCGCCTGTCTGTAATAAACACACAGTTTTTACACTTTGTTCTCGTATATTTCGCAATGAGTTCACTCGCAATCCAAGTTAGAATAACGGCGCGAGTTCCATTCCAGTTTAAGAACATAATTGAAACTAAATGACATAATATAATTAAGAGAAAGTCATAGTGAAGTAAATGATTTTGTTCATTAAAGAGAATTCGGCGCGGGATGCCCCGAGGAGCGGATTAACGAGGTTCTTCCTGAGAGTCCGCGCGCCGGCGGCGGACCTCCAGGCAGTCTAAAGGCCTCCAGGCGGCCCGGAGGCCTCCAGGCGCGCCAATTAAGAGGACACAAAGAGGCGAGCCGTGAGATCTACCGGATAATTACGTGGACCCGATGAGTCGCGCCCGGGTCAAGTGTTGTCTTTAGTGTGTTTAATTATTATGTGTTCCACAGCTCCGGCGCGACCAGTATAGAGGACGTTAGCGGCGGCTTTCAATGAGCAGTCCTATTGCACGGTATGTGAGGAGGAGGACAAGTTCGATGTTTCATATTGTGTGGGATTACACCCGTCACAGTAACTGAGTTAGTAGTGACGTCAGTCAACGTGACGGCAGTTCGACACCCGACGTGCACATCCCAGTGACACACAATACATCATGTAGCTTCACGCCGGGATTTATTTTTAGTTTAGCAGCAGATCAGATATACGTACCACAGGCATGATGGATATACATACTAGCATAGAACTTTGTAAAATATTTCGATGTCGTATTATTATGCGCACCCGACATTTTTCAATAAACACAAACGTACCTACAGACGAATTCAGTTTAAAAACACTTCACCTTTCGTAGCACAAAACTGTACGGCATCGGCCTGTGCACGTAAGTGTCGAGGCATCGTCCGTCGCGCCGTGCAACGTGCATAGTGCTGCAAAAAGAGCAGCACTCCTCTGATACCGCGTTTATATTGCAATAGAGAGCTGCGACACTGTGTGTGAAATGCAGTGCGGGGGAGGGAGCAATTCAGTGTGGGCGAACATTGAATAACAAACGGCGAACGATCGGCACGCTGGCCGCCGTGTCGGGCGCCGTGTGCGGTGCGCCGTGTCGACCCGGTGCGGCTCGCTCCGAGCCGTAACGAAGCGCACGTCGCCGGCCCGAAGTTATTACCAACACTTCTAATAGCGTAGAAACTTAGGTTTTGATTCCTGGCCATGGGGTTTGTATATTATATGTACATAGTCATTATACACGTAGGTACATAATTAGTAGTTACGGCGACTTGTGTTGCTGAGCCCATCACTCAGTGGATTAAGAAAATATGCTGTGGCTCACGGTCTGAGGTACAGTAAGGGACATAAGTGGAGTAGCAAATTCACAAAGCAATAGATTGACACTTTGGTTTTACTTACGACCTTCTTTTAATGAGTCATTTCTTTACTATAGACACACACACTCACATTCATTTGCAACTGATTGTATTTCATAAATTCAACCGCTACGGTATATGGCATGATAGCCTAGCGGTTATCATATTTGGGTAAGTGCGTTCTGCGTAGCGATCCGTGAGTTCGAATCTCACGCGCGATGATAGTTTTTTAATGTTTTAATAATTACTTCGAATAATCACGCTTTTGACCATAATTATATTTCCTTGTCATGTTCGTCTTGTGCGCTTAATTCGTAAAACTTTATGATTATACCCACAGATATCTAAATAAATAAATTATAAGGTAGACAGTTAAGTTATACGAGTCATTCACCGCGATTAAATATTATAACGTTGTTGGTTGGTTTTTTATTGGCGACGTGTGTCTGTGTTCTATCTATTAGCCGTGTTGTAGTTCCTTTTAAAATGCAGAATATTGAAATTAAAGCGAATATGATTGCGCTGCGTAAAAGTGGACTTAATATAACACAAATATCTTATGAAACCGAACTTAATGTGAGTATTATGAATATGAGTTAATTATTTTTTCAAACATTTATTTTATTAAAATAGAACTGCTGATCCTTGTAGTTATTTTTTGAAACGTATTATAAGGTCTAAATAGATAAAAAAATTATAATTTCGAAGTCCTAGATTTTAAGTGATGATTATCTTATATGTAACATTTCTATTTTCATTATAATTTTGTTTCTAAATCGTAGGCAATACTTATTCGTATTTTGCTAGTAGCCTAACAGTACTTTTTTGTTTTAGAGAAATTACCTTCTGTGAGTCGGAGGGTCACTAAATAAGGAAGAGGGTAGCCTTGCCAGTCGAAAGCGACTGGTTATAGTATACCAACGAGATATTTTGCCGAATTATTATTTGACACGTCTTTACGAACCGTCCGCCGTGCAAACGAAAACCAGCTCAAAAACCATAGTTGATTGAAAATCATAAACAAGAACGTTTATATTTTGCGATACAGCGATGGAAAGCAAGGAATTAGAAAATAAAAAAATATATATTAAATAAAAAATAGTAAATAATAATAAAATTATATTGTAGCATATTCGTAATAAGGATTATTTGAGGTTTAGTTTCAATCTTCTTTTCGTAATGAAAATGAATACTTAAGCTATAACCACAATAATTCCTAAACTAGAAGTTTATTTATACTTTATAAAATTATAACGAATAAACATTTTGTAATCAGTTATAAAAGATTTTTATTCTTAACCCCATATTTCACTAACTATATAATAATAAAAACAATTAAGTACTACATTATTATTCTCGTTTATTAATTTATCGAATAATAAAAGAACAGATGAAGATAAAATTGTTGAAAAGAAAAAAAAAAACCCATATCGAGATTAGAACCTAGAACCTAGTGTTTCTTTATCCTATACGTTACACTATGAGCTATTTGAACTTATTAAAACACTGTCAATTTTAGCAATCGTATGAACCGCCCAAGGTCATACGTAATTATACGCTGCGTGTGTGAAAAAGCTACCTATATGTTTTTGTTTCGCTCGACACCAGTGTCTAAATTCTGAGGTGTGCGTTCTGTGTTAATACACTTATACATACATATTAGGTACGGGTACGGCTTGTACTGCGCGTTCACATAAAAACAATCCTTACCGTGCTACTCCACTTATGTCCCTAGATTGTACAACAAGAAGAGGAGTGTGTGTAGAGGTAGCAATAAACAACCGGAGCATATACCAGCTGTCTATCTGAATGGAGTTGTTCACGGCAAGCTATCGTGCTCATTACTTCGTGCGCAGTGCGTTCAAATAAAATCTTAATTGAAAAATAAGATATTGTTATAATCACCGAGTCAACATCTTTTCGCACACATGGATTTCATATTTTAAAATTTAAAAATATTTACTTAATTAACAAATGGTTAGAACACGGCTGAGAAAAATATTTACTTAATTAACAAATGGTTAGAACACGGCTGAGAAAAATATTTACTTAATTAACAAATGGTTAGAACACGGCTGAGAAAAATATTTACTTAATTAACAAATGGTTAGAACACGGCTGAGAAAAATATTTACTCAATTAACAAATGGTTAGAACACGGCTGAGAAAAATATTTACTTAATTAACAAATGGTTAGAACACGGCTGAGAAAAATATTTACTTAATTAACAAATGGTTAGAACACGGCTGAGAAAAATATTTACTTAATTAACAAATGGTTAGAACACGACTGAGAAAAATATTTACTTAATTAACAAATGGTTAGAACACGGCTGAGAAAAATATTTACTTAATTAACAAATGGTTAGAACACGGCTGAGAAAAATATTTACTTAATTAACAAATGGTTAGAACACGGCTGAGAAAAATATTTACTTAATTAACAAATGGTTAGAACACGGCTGAGAAAAATATTTACTTAATTAACAAATGGTTAGAACACGGCTGAGAAAAATATTTACTTAATTAACAAATGGTTAGAACACGGCTGAGAAAAATATTTACTTAATTAACAAATGGTTAGAACACGGCTGAGAAAAATCCATGTTTTAAGTGAGTTTACTTATAAGATACGAGTACGTTATTATTTATTTTAAACGCACAAGGAAATGATGATTATGAAAATTCATTTGAAAATCACTCGTTTATTAACCGACTTCAAAAAAAGGAGGAGGTTCTCAGTTCGTCGGCATCTTTTTTTTAATTCTTGGGAGTATAATTTTAAGTTACCTATATTTAAAGTTTTTCTTAAAATTATCAATTAATAACAGTTATAATAAACTAATGACATAACGCCACTGCGTTTCGTTTAAAAACCGCCCAAAGTTGAGCGGTTAATGTTATCGTTATTTGTGACGTCAATTAAAAAATTGTTAAAATGATGCAACCCGAATTTCGGTTAACCGGAGATTTGACGGCTGTCAAAGTATTGGTTATCGTTAGAGTGTGTTGATTCAATGATTCAATAAGCGTGCTGTTTATATCAATCATGTTCGAGGACGTTCATCAACATCATTCTGTAAACAGACGCTACATTACATCTGTAATATTCATCGCGGATGTTTCAAATATTATATGTTTTTATATAATTGATGTATGTCATGGATAAATAGTCGTGTTCCTATTCTGAAATATATACATCATCGAAACATCAAGTCCTATTGATGTCTGCCATGAGGCGCTCGTATTAGCTATTCATCCTTTGATGACATGTTCCTATATGTGGCTTCCGGTCAGAGATGAAACCTTCGTCAGAAGTACATCAGCCGACATGCCATGCCGTATTTCCTGCATGGGCGGCGATGTGAGAAACAAACGGCGTTAATGCGTCACACAAGGTTTAACTGTGTTAATAATTCCGGTTCTAGTCCATTCTAATATAAGTCCATAAGATGGACCCTTCACTTGAATTTCGAAAAGACATTAAAAGTAAAGACTAGCCCCTACATGATGCCCACTGCGCAGGGGTCAAAGATAAGTTATCCCATACATTGCTACAATAATTCATTCAACTACGGATATATTCACGGCGCGTCTCGCTGACCCTCCCCCAACCTCAACCCCTCCATGTGCCATCAGAATTATAATCTGTAATTTATTGTCTGAGAGAAAGTTTAATAATATTTTTTAGAAAATCCCAGAATACAGTTTAAAACGATCGTGTCGTTCGTCTACTGATCGTTTCCCTGATACAATCTTTAAAACAAAAGCAACTGAAACATTACTACACACACCGAACAAACATTTTAGTTCTGAAACAATAATTATCATATTGCAAATCTGCACGTTGAACCACTTCGGAACTGTAACTACTTTTGTTTGGAACTCGAAAGAATACTCGCTTGATAGTGTGAGGGTACTGTTGCACAATGAATGGAGGGAGCGAAGTTCGTGCGATTATATCGCTCGCGTCTATTAACTTACTGCAGCTATGTTCATGTTACAACGTTTGATTAACGTTTGGGAAAGAAGTTATTTGCTATTCGGTTGGAACTTTTATTTTCAATTTCGTATGTTTATTCCGGGTTTATTCATTGTGCTTGATGGAAAGAATATAGAACTGTTTTTACAGCATTACCATAATATATATTTTGATAAACTACTATTTGATCATCATTGGTATTCTTGAATACAATGTTTAACCTTTTGCCGTGCCAGCGTCCTATGGAGCTCATGTGGAGCAGCGATGTGACCAATTTATTTTCGCTCAGCTGACGAGCGAGCCAAATCTTCTCTATGTATTTTATATTTCCAGTCCAATTGTGGTAGTGTTATAACTAAATCCACATTAAATGGTTTTGGTATGGACGGTTTTAACTTATTTTCTATTAGAGGCTGCCTTTGTGTGCGGATTGCAGGTGGAAACTTTTAATTGACTCCGTTTGTACCGTAGGAACAAAATAATGCAATAAACTGGTTCCCACGGGCGCGGGCGCCGCATTACGGACACGAACCTCTCGCCTTCGCCGGAAACGAATTAATTTATATTACTTCCTAACATAAATACAATTATTTTCTACAGTGAACCATCGTTGCTTTGGTTTCCTTGCGAGCACCGCACACACGTGACATTGTACGTTGATTGCTCACGTCTCCACAATGTTATTGATTCTCGCCATAGATATACATTTCTATGATTCTCGCAATAAAAAACATATTTTCGTTGTCAATCGCAATCTAAAGTTATTTCCGTGAGCAAATGATGTTACCTTCACAAACTGTTTGCCGAACGTTCCACGTGACTTTAGCTGATCGCTTTTACTGATTTCTACCATTGAACAAAAAGGTTGGCTAATCCGTTTAATTATTGGAAAACAACGTTTAAACATGTTCCGGGTACACTACGTCATCACAACACAGAGAAGTATCACTAATACGTAGCACGTACATAGCACGTGCTGGCGGGGCAGCGCCGCACAGAATCTACTTCTAATGGTGAAAGCAGACAAGCAGTTCTCGGGACCTATTGCCTCACCGATATGTACATTACAACCAGTTTTAACGTACAAGTCTATACTATTTGTATGCATATTAGTCCCGATGAGCTGCCCCGTCGGTCTTGTGTTCGCAAGCGCGACTGCTGACCCACGGTCCTGGATTTGACTCCCAGGTCGAAACCCAAAAACCCTTATTGGGGTTTTCCATTAGGAATTTCTTAGTAGGTAATTTGTCAGTAGCAGCTTGGAGTTTGGAAGTTGGTGGTGTGACACCCCCGTGGCTCGATAAGCACGTAAACGCCGCCGTTGGTCTTGCACCAGAGAGGCAATTCTCGTAATTTTGAAAACGTTCACAGTGATCTCAGTGTCAATCTGTCAAACGTACCTCTAATTTCCCAACACATTTGACAAGTTTTTGACGTTTTTTTGTCGCCGAGATGAGACTGCGACTAGATTTTGAACGTTTAAAATTACGTGAATTGGCTCTTCTCCTTGACGCTCGCCAGTAGACAGTAAAACAATATAGAGCGCACCTGTGTTTGTGCACACACGTCTTGTGCACTGTAACATCTCCCGCGTTCGTGGCTAGTCTCTGTTGAGATCGGTCACATTTATTGGGTTAGGGAGGTCCATCCACCCACACACTCAACACTCAGCTTCCTAACTGTTGACGTAGTTCACTAACAGAATACTTTGCAATAAGATGACTACCCCACCAGATACAACCAGTCCAAATATCATACCTTCTTATTAGCAAGGAATCAGGCAAAACATGCTGTGACGACTCCATAACCCCTTCCCAATCGACCACTCTCTATAATGTAACTATGTTAATCTGACCTTACTCGACCCCATCTTGTAATTAGATTTTTAGTTATAGGTTAACAAACCTTTTAAATTAAAAACTCGGTCATTTTCTCACCTAGTTTTATGACAGATTTCAATCGATTTCCTCTAAAGAATTATATCGTTTGAAAAATCTCGCGATTTCAGACAAAGAGATAATTGGACGTCATAAATGGCGTAACAAACATTGTTCTTATCGTCCTATAATCAACACGTATGAAATCTGTACAAAAATCACGATTCGTTTTATGCTTAAGATGTCAATTGTTATATTAAATAATCATTCGTAGATCTTTGGCAGTCGTTACGGGGAGGTACGTGTTACATAGTAACTGCATGGATTGTGGAGGTCAGATAGGCAGTCGCTCCATTTAAAATACTGGTATTTAGCTGCACCCGGTCAGACTGGAAGCCGACTCCAACACAGTTGGGAGAAGGTAGATGAAGATATAAAAATATTCTATTCACACGGACACTTTTAAATCTCATGAAAACTATAGAGAGTGGTATCATGATTTTATTCCTGATCTTATTTTCCGGCGCCATAATTGGACGAATAAAAGGATGATTAACGCTAAAGGGTTGGGAAGCGCTGAGCGACGTTATTACGAGTTGTCACTCGTAATGACGTCGCTCGCTAGCTCAAGGAACGTGAATAAAGTACGATAGCACATACTGATTCCATGCACTAGCGTGACCGTTGATGCCGGAATGGAATTAATAAGTATAGCATTCTATTAATAGTATATTATTTGGCCAGTGTGTCAAGTTTTCATTAAACCTGCACAGAGCGCCGCCCCCGGGCAACATGTAACAGCGTTATTAAAGCTAATTCGTGTTCCTAACTACCCTGGAACACAGTTATTAGTTTAACAGGTTACAGCGGCGTCGTAGCCTTCTCGCTACGTGTGCTACGCCGTAGCAGCACTGCGTATTATGTCGTAGTATTGTGCTACGCCGACGTTACGGGACGCCAACGCCACCCGTCTTGGGAAATCGCCACTTTGTTCTAAGATAGTACATTTTGTTTCAACGTCAACATCTTGGCATAGTATTATGATAGAGATTTTATTCAATAACCCACAGGTATTGTACATACCGAATTATATAAATGGGACAAATGGAAGGTCTAATCATCTAACTAAATACGATGTTTTACAACATAACATATGTAACCCTTACCTTTGCGGTTCCTATTTAGGGGTGCGTCTCATATCATATAAAGTTATTTGGTATATTTTCATTTCAATAATATTCACAAGAAATAAACGTGAGATATACCAACTATTGATATAATTTCTTTACATCATAATATTTATATACTCTAATAGTACATTATGATACATGTGTGCTATGTTGATCAATACCCCCGAGGCCGTATTATTCGCGCGAGTCGTAGGCGAGCGCGATAAGGAAGCAGAGAGTATAATGACTTCCAGTTCTTTCGATCCAGGGCTAAAGTGGACCACTGGTCGTTTGTTTTATCCAGCTCGTCCCGCCATCTTCTACTCTTAAAGTAATGGAATATATTTTAGTAGGTTCAGAACCATTTTGTGCTGTTAAATAGCCTTCTATAACGTTAGACAATGGATATACTTTAACCGTAGCAAAATAATGTTACCGACTTCCGTTTGCAACGTACCGTCATATTGTCATATTATATCAATCTCTGATTTTGATTTTAATTTTGTGATATTTTCGGCGTGAATAAACTTCTTAATAGAGACAAATTAATGTACAAATGTGTTTGCTCTAATGTTAACACGAGTTTGTCTTTCAATCTAAGGCAGGTAACAGAATACGGAATACTTTGAAACGAAAATTTCTCCTTTCATTTCAAAGAAGTTTTACAAGAAAACAAGTTACGTGAAGTTTTCCTGGAAATGATTGTATTAAGTATCCAATTACCGGCGGTACGTTGATAAGGGCCGCCTTACAACCACGCCGCACCGCGCGACTGTGGACGCCGCCTTATAACCGCGCCGCCGCACCACGCGATTGTGGACGCCGCCTTACTGCCCTGCCGCGAGTTTGGAAGTGTGTTTTTAAAGCAACGAGCGTTGAATAATATACGCAGTGAGAGTGTCGTGAGTTCGTGACGGACTGCTGCACTGCACGACAGATACACTACAACAAGGTCAGGAACGTAACTCGCAAGCAAATGAACAGTTTGAGGTGAGTTCTTAACAATCTTGCTTTTAAATTTGGACGGGCTAAGGAATGTATTTGTAAATAATTTCCCACGAGCTTGATTGTGTCATGGAAAGATAATGATAGTTAGGTACAGTTACGTACCTACTATCAAAATAATTGAATAATAATTACTGTTAGCATAGAACTGGAAGTCATGGGGAGAGGCCTTTGCCCAGCAGTGGGATGATGCAGGCTAACGGTAACAGTAACAGTAACAGTTAGCAAAAAATACTTGCCTATGTTTTAAGCGAATCACAGTCGAGTATCGTCACCGCGTCTCGTCTTCACAAAATAATACTTAAGTCGACTTTTGTGACCCCCACCGGCGAAGAAGAAGATATCTATTCATCGCAGAACCACGGAGTTGACTTCGAAGGAGGAAGTCGGCGAATAAATTATAAGAAGTGTCTGAACAATGTCAAGCGAGTACGTGCGGCGCATGGCGATCAGCTCACAGGTGAGCTGAGGGACAGGCTGCGCACGGACAGTTTATTACGGAGCGATCTAACAAGTCGCGGGCGGCTTTGCATGGCGTTGCATTACCGTCGGCTCACGGACGCGATGGACCGCCCTCAGCAGAGCAGGCACTGTTATAAATACCTTCCGATGTTAATACGATTGACGCTTTGGTCCAGAGGTTATAAGAACTATCTACAGGTAGAAGGGGCTGGGGACAAAGTAAAGATTTCCAATAAATATTTTGACCTTTCAATATTGGACTTAATATTGAGCATCAACTGGTTAATCATCAAAAACATATAAGACCGGAATAAATCGTTCAAAGTTAGTTTAATTAATTTTGTCGTTCGAGAATTAAACGAAATTTCAAATAAGTCAATACCTACTATTTTTAACCGACTTCTAAAAAAGGAGGAGGTTCTCAATTCGAATGTTTGTATTTTTTTTTTTTTTTTTTTTTTTTTTTTTTTAGGTTTGTTCGCGCATAACTCCGTCGCTTGCCAACCGATTTGAAAATTTCTTTTTTTGTTGGAAAGGGTATACTTCCCAAATGGTCCCATAGTCAACAAGTCGGGATCTGATGATGGGATCTTAGAGAAATCGAGGGCAACCCTCAAATTTTATAGGCTCACTTATTGTTTTTCGCATATTTTATTAAGTATCTTGTGTATTTGCGTATGGATGTCACCATCTCAGGTAGCTGAGCTGATGATGGAAGGTACAACTTCTTAACAGTAAGAAGTTACTCGAACAGGCAAGGGTCCCGTTTTAGTAAATTATTTTGATGTTTGGTATGGATAGGGCATTTGCCACATTTGGTGTCATGATCATCATGTCATGACCTGATGCTGCATCAGGATAGTCTGCAGAGTGCCTAACTCCTCGACAACTAACAGCAGATATATCGTGTTTAGGCTCATTGAAAAGGGCTCGATGTGTGGATAAATGTACTGTTAATGAGGAACACGAGAGAGACCTGATGCTGAAGCCAGGAGCATCAGAAAAAGTACAAACCTTGAAATTACAGCACCATAGTCGTGTTTGGGCTCATTTTAACCAGGACTAAATTATAAGTTCAATGCAATGTTGACATAAGTCTGGCCTGATGCTGCAGCCAGGATTATCAGCATCTAGTCTAATTAATGAATAAGGTATGCTTCAGAGGTGGTCCCATATAAATTTTATGAACTTTGCTTGGGTAGTTTTGGAATTAGATTCAACAATACGTTTGTTTTCCACTTAGTTTATATTGATGATGTTTATCTTCCTGTCACTAATATTCACATAGCAATTAGTGTTATATGAATTTGTATTATGGGGTAGGTACAACTAAAAAGCGAAAAATAAAAACTTTTTTACAAAAAAAAACAACCGACTTCCAAAAAAAACACTACAAAGTGAAAAATAACTTTAATTTCGGAAGTCGGTGTCAAAAAAACGAAAATGTGGAACCAACGACACCGACTTCCAAAATTAAAGTTATTTTTCACTTTGTAGTGTTTTTTTTGGAAGTCGGTTGTTTTTTTTTGTAAAAAAGTTTTTAACCTACGAAATCTATTTAACTTCAGAAAGTTAATTTGTTTGAACGTTTCGTTTGCTCGTCGGAACAATTAGAAACCAATCATACTGCGTCTGTGAAGTTACACATACTATACAACATGCTACTAATACAAGTTTGCCGACACACACATACATTGTTTTAACAAAGCTGTAATTTACATCAGACAATGTTTATTAATACATTTCTAAATAAATCAAATCTTATTACTTATACGGAAAAAATTGCCTAGCTCGTATAAATTAACCTAGGTTTGTTTAAAATTCTTCTGAAGCATTGGCAAAAGAAAAACAATTTCGTCGTGACATAAATAACGCAACAAAAAGACAGCTCGACTTTCAATATAAAAGTGTCATTAAAGTCTCATGAGTGCTTCTACGCAGGCGCTCACTCTGTTACACTTTGTTCCATTAAGCTCCCACTTGTGCTAACTAACTAAGCTGATCCTAGAACCACGCAGCCATGGTGGGAGAAGGGCATGTGAAGTAAAAGTGAAATATTCAAAGTGTCAGACGTGGAAACACTATCACAACAGCAACACAATTACATTGCACTAACAGTTGCCAAGTAAACTGTGGGAGCGAGACAAAAAACAAGTTGTTTGCAGCGCGACGCAATATAATAATAAATAAATATAACTGCGACTAACTGACGGACAACTTGTGCACGCTAGCACGATGCACGCTCGATATTACTAAGGATCGGTACATATCTGACGGAATATACGTCGGGCGTAACTTCGATTGTGTCTATTTATTCGCTCCACGCACTGACGCATCATCGGTTGAGTGTGAAAGGTTGAATGTTTTATCATATAATTATCTGTTCTGGCGTTACGCGACCGATAATACGCGATGCTTTTTCCGTCAGATATGTACCGACCCTAAGATCTACTACATTGAATTAAAAATGTACGCAAGTCTAGAAATACTATTTTATTAGAATCTAAACGGTTTCCTTTTTGTTATTTCCACTTGTCGTTAGTGTTTAATTATTTCGTTCAGGGGTATTAGGCAGTCTCTTCAAGATAGCTGCACTCTACACCAAACTAAAATAGAATTTCCCATTACAAGCACATTGTAATTTACAATCCATATTAATTTCATACACAGTTTACGAGACTTCTTGAGTAATGGATACTCGGAACAATACGAGCGGTGGTCGCATCTATCTCGCGTCGTGGTGCGCTCTGTTCGTATTTGGGCATTTTCACTTTTAAGTGTACCCGCCATTTTGAGGATGTCCCACTTATTCAAAATTTTATAGCAAGATATACATAGAGACATATTGTCTAATTTTTGGAATAAAACGGTAAAATATATATTCAATTGACGAATCCATCTGCAATCCTGGTAAAATACGTTTGAATTAATAATTTATGAGTATTTTACATATTCAGAGTAACTGTTTCTGGCATGTCCCTCCCCTTACCAACATTGAATTTGCCAAAATTACTAAAATAGTACTACGAATACATTTAAAAGTGTTGGTGCAACAATAGTGCATAGTTTCTCTCGTCACAAAAATTCAATTTGCACAATTTAAACTCCAATAACACAGGTTTAAAACACATTTGGCTGAAAATACACGTCACAAAACTGACCACTATTTTCACTACAATGTCCATTTATTTTCAGTCACTTTTATTTTTTTAGGGTACACTTAAAAGTGAAAATGCCCATTTATCTAGTAGTTCCGCGGATAATTTTGTAATATCCGCCGCTTGTCCGCAGCGATAGCCCCTTGTTCCACAGCACTCCTCCTAGTTGTCTCGCTTTATGTCAGATAATAACTTTATACATAGGTTTTTAAATTTTAATTAATTCTGAATTTATCCAAACTAATATTATTACTATATTATTACTATTATTTTTTTTTTTTTTTTTAATATTATAAATGCGAAAGTAACTCTGTCTGTCTGTCTTTCTGTCTGTCTGTCTTTGCTTCACGCCTAAACTACTGAACCGATTTGTGTGAAATTTGGTACAGACATAGTTTGGAACTTGAGAAAGGACATAGGATAGTTTTTATTACAAAAAATGAAATAAAAAATAAAATTTATTCCGGACATACAGCGCCATCTATTGGTCAAGAGTCGGCATCAATTCAGTACTGAAAATTCATCGGAAAAATGTAAATAAATAGTAAAAAGGTATGAAAATATAATATAATACAACTTTTAGTACAAAGAAAATGCTCTAACGGAGTATAGATAATTCTATTAGTACTATAATATGTCGAGTTGGTGATCGCGCAATGGTGTCGATCGTTACACGAGTTCGGTTCATGTTATTGTTTTAATTCATCGGAAAAAAGTAAATAAATAGTAAAAAGGTATGAAAAAAATAATATCAATATAATAAAACTTTTTTAAGAAAATGCCCGAACGAAGTATAGATAAATAATCCGAGTTGTCACTATGCTCGATAGATGGCGTTGGGATCGAAATAGATCGCGCTATGGTTTCGTTACACGCATTTGGTTGGGTAACGGCTTTAATGCCCTAAGTGAGTATACATATCTTCAATTCAAACGCAGAGCTCATTATGTTGATTTTTGAAGAGTTCCCTAGAATATCTTCCACATTTCATTTTTGAAGAGATCCGCGAGATCGGGAACTATGTGGGTAAAACCAAAAATCTGCCGGAAGTCACTATTCCACGCGAACGAAGTCGCGGGCAAAAGCTAGTTATAAATAAACTTTTGAATTGAATATATGTTATGTTATCAAACGATTGAATTGTTGTGAGAGTGCGATGTCCATCCTGTGTGTCACCAATTTGGGTAGAACTTATCACAAGTGTTGGTCTCTGAATCTACATTATTATAATGTCATATTTAATTAGTTAGCTACGCTTGCCGCGGTTGGTCTGTGGATGGGTGACCATCTTTACATACTGAGACCCCTCCGTGCCTCGGAAAGCACGTTAAGCCGTTGGTTCCTGCTGTCATTCGTGGATCTTTGACAGTCGTTACGGGTAGTCAGAAGCCCGAAAGTCTGACAACCAGTCTTACCATTTAGCTCCCTTCAAAATGGTTGAGCTGAATGGTGCTGATCTATGCGTCATGTTCGTGAACGGGCGCCGTCAGTTGGGGCTGGTCATCACTCGGCTGCCTCGGCTTATTTTTAACCGACTTCAAAAAAGGAGGTTCTGTATTCGACCCGTATGTATGTATGTATGTATGTATGTATGTATGTATGTATGTATGTATGTATGTATATTTGTTTGTCCGCGATTTTCTCAAAAACTAATGAACCGATTTTGATAATTCTTTCACTAATATGATCTACATACTTTCAGAAAGGTTTTAGTATATAATACATTATATAATTATTCTTATGTACGATGTTATATGCATAAATGTACTGCATCTCCGGCATTTCTATGCGAATTTTGATGATTCTTCTAGTCGGTGTCTTCAATTCCTCAATGCACTAGTGTTATTTGAATTTGTGTGGAGTAGGTACAACTAAAAAGTGAAAAATAAAAACTTTTTTACAAAAAAAACAACCGACTTCAAAAAAAACTACAAAGTGATAAATAACTTTAATTTCGGAAGTCGGTGTCAAACAAAAAACGAAAATGCGGAACCAACGACACCGACTTCCGAAATTAAAGTTATTTATCACTTTGTAGTTTTTTTTGAAGTCGGTTGTTTTTTTTGTAAAAAAGTTTTTTTATTTTTAATTATTTTATTTTTGGATTGTTGTTTTTTTTTATTATTTAATATTTGCTGTACTCTGGACGCTTTTAACGCATACGTCTTTTTTTACATCGTTCTCACATATTATTATAAATTCAACATTAATGATGTAACTAATATTTTTCTAAAAATATAATTTAAAAGAGTGTCCATGGAGTTTCTTGCCCGTTCTTCTCCATAGGTACTATAATAAATTAAAGAGGGCGAAACTTATTTGTTATAAATAAAACTCCTATTTGGTTTCCATTAGATAATATTTAGTCTTTTCTCAATATTAATTAAATTATCACTTTCTATATTCTTTCATGTCAAACCTAATCTCTTTTCATTTGACACACGCTTGAATGCCCGACCGGAACACGTCATCAAATTATTACCAGCCAGTCATATGAAGGAGGTCTCAGCCTCTACATCAGCTACGCCCACCTTCGAATAAAAGGATTGGCATAGCTCAACTACCAAACAAGACTTTTATTCGCCATGTTCGGACATCCAAGCTCTCCCTACCTATCCTAACCATAATTTTACCTAACGACGGAAATTAAATTTACATGGTAAGGTCCGTCTCTTGCAAGAGAAGGCTTAAGTCAGGACGAACGAATCCAACACTATGTTGAGTGTCAGGTAAGTTAACTCTTACAAGTGCCAATGTACACTCATACAAACTAACTTCGTCATGCTTAAACCTCGTCACGCCAAAACCGCCGTAAAGGACGCGACGCGGCCTCCTAATAAAAACAATTGACGTGAGAGTTCACATCAGCCTGAAAGAGGCTTAAAAAATTAAATGATCTTAACATCGAACTCTTTTAACCCCATCGGACGGTATTGAGCCAGAGGGAGGGAAAAGTTTAAGAGGTCAGTGTTCATCGAAGAAATCTTATCATATGCCCGTACTCCAGAGTAAAACTTCAAACTCCTACTCCGTTCTCAAAAAATTCTAACTCTATAAAAATATCAGTCTTTACTGATAAAACTGTGTGTCCTCAAACATAAACTGAACCAAATGTGTCAACCAAACACACTTTGCGAAGGCTATGCCCCGTTAGCAAAGTTGGTTTCAACTTAAGCTGAGTGTCTGTCACCCCCCCTCTAGGAGTGACCACAGTTTTCAAAAATTATTTCCTCCCATAACTCGCGACAAACTATACTGGAGTACGTCCATGCTATCCCAGCCTATTCGAAACAAAACATTGAAGACGACGATATGTTCCTCCTCCCTTAGGCCCCTTGGAGCTGTGAGGTCACACCTCACGTGCCTCTGAGATGAGAGGTGAGGTATCTCACACACTCCCGGCCACGTCCGAAGTTTTTTTTCTCAGCAATTATGCAAAAAATACAAATGAACACATATTAATAAATTGTAGCATATTATCCAAACTAAAATAATGCACTAATATTTATGATGTTTACATCTAACTGACATATTTACATTGATATGACAAGATAAATGACAATAAAAAAGAAAACAAAAAATGTTTACTGTATATGAAAAGGTTTTAATCATCTTAAAAAGGTTTTTTATCGTTAAACTTTCTTATTCTAAATTTATATTTTGAAAATAAAAACTTCTTTATAAAATGTTGTTTGCTTTTAGAAAATGTTTTTATAAAATGCATAATTGAAATACTTTTTGGAAATAAACTTTTTGGAATTAATCTTTTAGTTCTAGCTTTTTTGACAAATGGGATTATTTTCTTCCTGCGTGCTTTTCTTTTTAACCGACTTCTAAAAAAGGAGGAGGTTCTCAATTCGAATGTTTGTATTTTTTTTTTTTTTTAGGTTTGTTCGCGCATAACTCCGTCGCTTGCCAACCGATTTGAAAAATTCTTTTTTTGTTGGAAAGGGTATACTTCCCAAATGGTCCCATAGTCAACAAGTCGGGATCTGATGATGGGATCTTAGAGAAATCGAGGGCAACCCTCAAATTTTATAGGCTCACTTATTGTTTTTCGCATATTTTATGAAGGATCTTGTGTATTTGCGTATGGTTGTCACCATCTCAGGTAGCTGGGCTGATGATGGAAGGTACAACTCCTTAACAGTAAGAAGTTACTCGAACAGGCAAGGACTGTTTTAGTAAATTGTTTTGATGTTTGATAGGGCATTTGCCACATTTGTTCTCATGATCATCAAGTCATGACCTGATGCTGCAGTCAGGATAGTCTGCAGAGTGCCTAACTCCTCGACAACTAACAGCAGATATATCGTGTTTAGGCTCATTGAAAAGGGCTCGATGTGTGGATAAACGTACTGTTAATGAAGAACACGAGAGAGACCTGATGCTGAAGCCAGGAGCATCAGAAAAAGTACAAACCTTGAAATTACAGCACCGTAGTCGTTTTTGGGATCATTTTAAACGGGACTAAATTTTAAGTTCAATGCAATGTTGACATAAGTCTGGCCTGATGCTGCAGCCAGGATTATCAGCATCTAGTCTAATTAATGAATAAGGTATGCTTCAGAGGTGGTCCCATATAAATTTTATGAACTTTGCTTGGGTAGTTTTGGAATTAGCTTCAACAATACGTTTGTTTTCCACTTAGTTTATATTGATGATGTTTATCTTCCTTCCACTAATATTCACATAGCAAGTAGTGTTATATGAATTTGTATTATGGGGTAGGTACAACTAAAAAGCGAAAAATAAAAACTTTTTTACAAAAAAAAACAACCGACTTCCAAAAAAAAACACTACAAAGTGAAAAATAACTTTAATTTCGGAAGTCGGTGTCAAAAAAACGAAAATGTGGAACCAACGACACCGACTTCCGAAATTAAAGTTATTTTTCACTTTGTAGTGTTTTTTTTTGGAAGTCGGTTGTTTTTTTTTGTAAAAAAGTTTTTATATTATTTGCAGCACATTTTGAATAAAGATTTTCTAACAAAGGGACATCTACGTGATGTATTATAAAATCACTACTAATATACACTAAAACCTTATCCGTAGGAAAATTAAATGAGTTTATAAATTGCACAGAATTGTTCAACATTTCTGTATCTTCATCTCTGACTGCACATAACTTTACATCATCCTCAACTAAACCAACATCACTATTCACCTTACTATTTTCATTTGTGTTGATGACGAAATGAATATTCTCCTTTGTTTCGGTCGAGAACCCGAAGTGACCATTCTCCTTTATTTCAGAAAAATCGATCGAAAAATTATTTTCATAAAATTGATCACTAGCGATGTTATTTTTGTTGGTTTCCACATCGTGATCATCATGCTCATCCTGTGGCTCTGAAACATTGCTATATATATTAGTAAATGGAATGGACTGACCCGATTCATCATTTTCACTCTTGTGTTCATTCTCGAACACTTCTATCGGCTCCTTCTTCTCCTCTGCGGGGCTGCACACCTGGCTGCTGTACTCATCATCATCTTCTCCATCTCCAACAACTTCCACACTGCTTTCTAGGCAGCTTTGCTCGTCCTGTAGTGGGTCTTCTTGTTTCTCACTAAATAATACAGAAGCATCATCATCTACATTTACAAAATTCTCCTGTCCGCTTTCGTCAGACAGATCTTGTGCGATTTCCGCTTCTTGCACCTTATAAATAATTTTCTCTTTGTGACATCTGCACGGAAGCTCTGCTCGTAACACATCACACATGGCATCAAATGAAATATCATCGTTGTACGTGTAATTGTACAATGCTAGGGCAGCACCCTGAAGATATGCGCCAAATATCAGCGCCCAATCGCTTTCACGCCATCCATTGAAGGCGGCAACCGTTTTAAACTGGTTTATAAATTCTTCTAGGCATATGCCATTCGTGCCCGTAAAAAATTGAGCCATCTTACTCTCTTTACAAAAAAAATAATTAAATCACTTAGCTTTATTCTCCTGGGGAAGTTTTTGCGCCTCTTTTATACTCACTGCTTGGCCTGCGAGAGGACTCGCTTTTTTATATCATAATATCATATATATATTTCGCAAATTTCGCGAATTTTCGGCGCCTACACCATATATAATAAATTAAAGAGGGCGAAACTTATTTGTTATAAATAAAACTCCCATTTGGTTTCCATTAGATAATATTTAGTCTTTTCTCAATATTAATTAAATTATCACTTTCTATATTCTTTCATGTCAAACCTAATCTCTTTTCATTTGACACACGCTTGAATGCCCGACCGGAACACGTCATCAAATTATTACCAGCCAGTCATATGAAGGAGGTCTCAGCCTCTACAGTACCTACGCTTTGGAATGGGCAACTATGTAGCTTCATTTTATTTTTGACTGACCGACTTCTTGACAATTCAAAAGTGCCTGTAAATGGTTTAATTGAAATAAATGCTTTGAGTTTGAGTTTACCAAGGGGTATCGTATTACCCAGTAACTGGGTTGTGGAGGTCAGATAGGCAGTCGCTCCATGTAAAATAATAGTATTCAGCTGCATCCGGTTAGACTGGAAGCCGACCTCAACATAGTTGGGAAAAGGCTAGGCAGATGATGATGATTTAATTAGTTAATAAAATAAAAACTCATCGTTGTCTATTCTTGTAATATTATCAATGATTCCAAAAAAATCCAATATTTGATCAAACGGCACAACCAATAAAATGCGTAGGTGTGATTCAGCTTGTCAAAGTGAGTCCAATATTTGAACAATGTTTGCGTGAGCTCACTCGAGGAGTGTTTGCTCAGCGTTATGTTGGCCCATTGCCTTTGATAAGGAGCTTTGCTTTGTCTTTATGGTTACAAGGAAAAGTATCGCGTCTGATTAACTGACGATCACAGCTAATCGAGTGTGAGTCCTCGATTGTACGAGACAGTACATGTCGCGGGTTGGACGGGTTTTATGATTTGTTGATAAGAGTCATTCTTTCCTCCAATTGCTGGCAGAAAATGTATAGTAGGGAACAAGCAATGTTGTGATACTCGTAGTATTGACATAAACATACCTTAAATGCATTTGTAGGAAACTAACCAAAAGAGATCATCGCGCACTTTGACGTACTTACAAACGCGACTTGATATTGATATTGCTTTTGTTTAGGACGCAGCCTCAGTGCGAACATATAGCATTACCTAAAAACAGTAAAATTGATGAACAACACGCGACTACGCTAGTCTGCCTCCAACAACACGCGACTACGCCAGTCTGCCTCCAACGACTACGCCAGTCTGCCTCCAACGGTACTTTGTTTCTCCTCAATAATGCTAAGAGGATTACCTCCAAGCAAATATTATTTGAGGCTTCAATTCAGATAACCTTTGAAGTAGCTTGCTGTACAGTGTACAGAATAACGTTATCATGTATTTTTTTCATTAAATTTAATCGTATTTGTAGGACTTACCGGCTCAGTGATGATTGAGACGACACTCAGAAATCATTTTTTACATTACTTTGATGTACTTAGAAGTGGTTCTTAAAACATGTGTTTTTTTTTCTAAATACGTTATTTCTTTGGGCAGTGTTCAGTGAAAGACGTCGGTCGGTCATGGCGCCCTTCAATAACGAATGCAACCTACATATTAAGGACTTTTGGTGACCTACAAAGCGTCTTTTGAATTTGTTTTTCATACTATAGGTTTTCCTTAAAATAACACACACACACACCCTCACCCTCACCCTCAGACACACACACAATTTTTATTTTCTTGTTCTTCTTCTTCTTTCTTCTTAGCGTATCGATGGCAAAAACTTCAAACATTTCTGGCCCATAATTCAGCTGCGCTAACATCGCTCACTGACGCAATCATAAGATCATCAAGTGCACAGGTGACATGATACGGCGCCGGCGCAGGATGGATGGTGGGCCATTGACTGTGGGGAGGTGCCGCATACGCACGCGAGATCTGAGCCGTCCGAAATGTTAAGTGAACAGTGTTATTAGTTTACACGGTACAAGTACAGAACAAAGTTTGGAGGGGGTTATGGCCAGCATGAACAATGGAGTGCAGTGCTGAGCTGGATGATGTCTGACACTGTCTTCTTTGTATGTTCATCAGCAATGTTTCTCGAGGATTTTGCATTTAAATTATTTCATGATTATTTATATCGCGACAAACATCGTCAAACACATTTTAAAGGCATTTGGTTTTAATTAACTGAAAAGGGGTTCATTTATTTTAAATGAAAAAGAAACACTGAATAAAACCAACAGTTTTAACAAATACAAAGTCAACCTTAAGTCATCTCATAGTCTGGGATCGTGCACTGGCATAAGAAACGCTACTTAAAAGTCGCCTTTTTATTTCATAAATAAGCGTCGTTAGCCAAACACCGCAGAATGAAGTACGCTCATAATTATTGTGAACCAAATGAACACCTAGTGCGGGGTGTGCGGGGTGAGCGGGGGTGCGGGGGGCGCGTGCGGGACTGCGATTAGCTCTGCTAATTAACGTTATTCAATATTTGTTTGCAACGAAAAGGTTCATTACCCCCCCACCCCCTTCAACCCCCTTCGCGTGGCGTCTCGGCGTCGTCCTAAGCATATAGAGGAATTACGCGAGCGCCACACAAACAAACAGACAGACGGACAGACAGGATACAGATCACGACGACTCATAATGCGAAGCATTAGAGAGTGCTTTACGACCGAAAAACATTTTGTACCTTCTTTCTGCAACTGTTTCTATTGATATACTCCTGCTAGTACACAGAACCTACTTAATTTATATACCATTGTATATAAATTATTAATGGAGATTAATTCTGTACTTTTCAAAATTGATTTAATGTAGTAGAAACGAAAAAATCATCAAAATATTTCTAAAAAAATTCCCATCAATCACCTGAAAACATTGTAGCTTGCGAAAAAATTAATTAATTGAGTCAATTTTTTTAATATATTCGTTTCATCCGTAGGATGAACCCTATTGAAAATGGCTCTTTTATTCAAAGTAGTTAAATTGTAATGATTAAAAAACTAACTATATCTATGGTTTTTATACGATCAAATGAGCATTATGAGTCGTGTACTTTTGGATTTTCCAAATTTGTTTCTTATTGTTTGCGCGACGACGAGGATGTTTGATTAACTGCTTGGATTTATGATTAATAAAATTGTTTAACGTTGACATTCTGATTGTTGTTATTTGCTGAGATGAACTAAAATATGATGAAACTGCATAGATGAGGTATCGATAATTATGACGTGTACCAGACAAAGGCGCTTGCAGAGCCATCCCTCTTATTACGTCAATCGACGCTACAGCCGACCACGAGAGCAGCCTCCATCTCCATACATCATGGAGTTCCGCCACGGACACAACCAATTGATCAACTGATCGCTTCCGAACCTCGCAGTCTATTTTATTTATACACAAGTTAGCTCGACATGTCGTAGCGCTCGTAGCACTTTGCTACGCCGTAGATCATCGCTCAAAGTTCCTTCACCTCTATGCACCGTGCATGTTCCGCACACATTGTTGCAGGCACACGGGAACTAAGCATGGCACAGTAAAAACAGTACAATTGGAACAAGTCCAAGCCACAAATAGTAATAACAGCGGTCGGCGCATGACGTATAAAATACTCTAAAATATACGACTGCAGTTACTATAATTACTTCGGAATTTATTTGGGCTAAAAATATCTAGAGAATAAAACGGACTATATTTTAAATTGTGCAGATGTGTTTTAGTAATGTATGTTTGCGTGTTTAATGATAAATACAAATACAAAAGCGTTTATTTCAATAAAACCTTTTACTTTTGAATTTTGATTCAGTTTTGAATTGTCAAGGAATCGACCAGTTAGTCAGAAAGTCGAAGCTAATTGCCCATTCCAAAACGTACTCGTAGATCTTTATGGAGAAGAACGGGCAAGAAACTTCATGGATACTCTTGTAGACAATATCAAACTGGTTGCTATTTTAATAATTTTATTGTAAAATTTATATTTTTTATAACAATTGCTTATACCCTCGAAGCATCCTAACGGCGGGATGGATTTTAATACAAGCGGTGTCTATCGACTCGTATTGGTAGCGCATAGATTATAGGCTAGGTTTTGTTTTTATAAAAACAAAATGGCGGATTTGAGACTACAAAAAGGAAGGTCTTAAAAAAAATATGTTACTATTAGTAGGATGTGGGGTATTAAAATAAAGGGCTTGAGGAGACAATTCCGAAAATATAACACACTAAAAGAATTAAATATAAAAACTTTTTGACAAAAAAACAACCGACTTCCAAAAAAGACACTACAAAGTGAAAAATAACTTTAATTTCGGAAGTTGGTATCGTTGAGTTCGCATTTTTGTTGATTGCCACCGACTTCCAAAATTAAAGTTATTTTACACTTTGTAGTGTCTTTTTTGGAAGCCGGGTGTTCTTTTTTGTAAAAACGTTTTTATTGTTCTCTTTTAAGTTGTACTTACCCCACACAAATTCGTATAACACTACTTACTATGTAAATATCAGTGACAGGAAGTTATAATGACATCATTAATATGTACTATATACTAAGTGGCAAGAATACGTATTATTGAAGCTAACTCAAAAACTACCCAAGAAAAGTTAATGAAATTGATATAGGACCACCCCTGAGGCCCCTATCCATTAAACTAAGAAAATGTTTTAAATCGATTTACAATTGCCCGAGTTATCGCGTAAGAAATAAACAAAAAATAAAACAACAACATACAGTCGAATTGAGAACCTCCTCCTTTTTGAAGTCGGTTATAAGACATAAAATATACATATACAACGCAGTCAGAAGCCTCGAACTCAAGCATATAAAATGTTGACAATTTTGTCCGTTGCTTGATGTCAGGGATCAAAGACAATACACATAAATTGACATTGATAATGCAAATTAATCCGTGATGCGCCCGCGACACTGGCAGATGACAACAAAACAACAACAATCAAAACAGAAACAAAATGCTAATTGCAGAGTGGAAAAATAACTACTTTTGTAACAAACAACAATAATAAGAACAATTAAGCCGTGCGTCGCATCTGTGCAAGAACAGGTCGTTGCTCAGCAAAGTGCTGTGACTTCGGACGAACCTATCGCCAACAGCGCTGATTTTCAGCAACTACCTCTCGAATGACGTAATGGCTTCCCACTGCGTGACATAATATTAAATCGGGAAAGACTAGTTTTCCGCAGAAATAAGTGTGATTCTAGCTGAACATAGTGTGTACTTGTCGTGTAAATAAATAAATATATATATATATAATATAATAAAGAAAAATATATATGTGTATACGTAACTTCTATAATTAAAAAATACATAAACTAAAACCATAATACAACTTTATTAAAACAAAAGTTGCTAAGTAATAACTCTAGACGTGTACAGTGTGGTGTGTTTTCCTATTTACATATTATGCTCTCTTAGTTATTATAACTTTGTTACTCCATAAGTAAGTAAAGAAGTCTGTATTGATACACCATATTTTTTTAGATTGAATGCACCATGGGTAATTGGGATCGCGATGGCGGCTATTTGCAAACGACAACCATACTTTTTCCGACATACAACCATACCGCCTTCAAAGCCTCCATGATCTGAATGGTAAGTATTATCATTGCGTTCAATAGAAACAAAGCCTTACATTAAATAATATTGGTAATCTTTGTGAAACTTCACTAAATATTCAACCTATTGTCTAACTTAGATAATGTAGCTTCAGACAGACACACAGCAAACACACCCCAGATAACTGAGGACTACCATTCCTCCTGTGACAATGATACAGACCGGACCTAAACATGAAGGAATCAGACAGAGGCCACTCATACTGCTGGAAAGTCATATCCATTGCCCGTAGGCCGTGACCCTCGAGGTGAGCACACAAAGAGCAGCTATATGTTTATTAATATCGATCTACAATCATGTGGATTGCTGGTGACGTTCCAAATTCACATCACACTAATGACCAGCGGGTCATAATGAAATTCAGTACAATATGAATGCCCGGCTAGAGCTTAAGTGACTTGCTTTAGATTAGGTTTGCATGACATTTTGACGTTAGCGAGCAGGTGGTGTTTCTTGCCCATTCATATTCTTACGAAAGTATCTTTTGGAAGGGGCAACTAGAATCAATTATATTTTTTGTAAATCCTTACGTTCAAAAGTACCTATTTGAAATAAATTATTTCACTTTGACTTTATAAAAGTATACTTTTCTTACTTTATTACCAAATTATAGTTATCTTATTCTTGACACTATCTAATAGTCAAGTCTACTCACGATAGTAGCCTTGTTTCCTTGAACATTGCAAGTAATTGAGCATCTTAATCAGTACGTGTAATGCGTCAGGTTGAAATAATAGGCTAAACACCGCACAGGTTGCCGCCGGAGTGACGGATATCAACAATCACTGTCCGCACGGAGGGACAGTCGCGTCTCACTACACACACACACTGTCTCTCTCGCACACACACATTAGCTCACACAAAGCGTGTTGTGTGTCAATGTTATCGTGTTTCAAAGGACCGGCACATGTTGCATCATATTCATGCTATAATCAGTTCTATATAAGCTGCACTAGCTAAAAGCGTTTTCAGGTGTACAGGTGTGATTTGTACCTTTTTTACCAGTATTTCCTTACTTACTATTGAATTTATATCCCGAGTTCCGTAAACTATTCAGTGTTGTACCCTCGCTTCTGTGAGAAACATATTATAATACTAGCTTTTGCCTGCGACTTCGTCCGCGTGGAATAATGACTTCCGGAAAAAAACAATTTATCCCCCTTTTCTCCCCGTTGGGAGGGAATTTCCAAAAATTCTCTCTTAGTGGTAGCCTAATCCTCCCAACAAACACACATGCCAAATTTCAGCTCTCTACTGCCAGTAGTTTCGGCTGTGTGTTGTCTTTCAGTCACTCAGTAACGGAAGAGTTTTATATATATAGAGATAGCTGTGCCCGCAACTCCGTCAGTGTGTAATTCCTTGTGTGTTATCTTAAGTACCTATACAACAAAATTACTACTTCACCTAAAAAGAAATAAAATGTAAACTATTAATAATTTGTAATTTGAACGAATATAATACACTACCAAAATAACTAATACCTATTTTATAAAATAACAACAAAAGAAAACTAAATAAACTAAATTAATTTAAAGACTAAAAGTCGCGCTGATAAACAATATTGTCTGTCAATAAGGTCGAATGCTCGGAACGTCTACTCGCATCAACAGCCAAATATTGTATGAAGTTCGCGCCTATGAGGTTGTCGTCTGCTTAACCGGGCTTGCCTGTGGATGCCTCAAAATTAAGGCCTCCAGCCAGGGCTTAAAAAAAACTTAAAAACTAAGCGACTACACGCTAAGGGCACCCCCTGTGGGGTACGGACCTCGGCTTAGGGCGTCGCTGGGGGGGGGGGGGGGCAGCAAGGGACAGGTTGGATCGGAATTATTTAGGGGCGAATTTAATACTACAGGCTCAGCGGCGCGGGCTGGCTCGAGCAAGGGTCGGGGAGGAGAATTTACGGGGCGTCGCGACGGGCGTCCTCGACGGCGAGGACGGAAGGACGGTTGTCGGGTCGTGTTTTTGTGTCTCTTAATGGTGCTGGTGGCTTTCCTGCTCTCCTGTAAGAGGGTAGTGGCGTCGTCGGGGATGGTGAGGGTATGCCTTGGTCGGCGAATCCTACTTATGCGGGAGGGAGTATATCGGGAGGCCGCCGCAATCAGGGCAATTGGGGTGCTTTATAGCAGAGTCGAAGAAACGCTTGGCGAGGCGCTTCATGAACTGCTGGACGGTGTGAAGTTCGCGTTTGAATCCCCCGCCCTTTTATACCTCCCGCCGCGAGCCGCGTCGAGCGCGGCGACCGTTACACAAAAATAATCCTTATAGCATGATTCAGTAACCACGCGCGATGGCTTATTAGCGTATTTCGTGTATAACTTTGGTGTTTCTGTACCGATTTCTATGATTATTTTTTTATTAAATAGGTAATAATGTAAACATTTTTTAATTAGGGATGAGTGAGAGTGTTATAAACGTAAGAGTAGACAAATATAATCAGAAAGCTCCGAACTGCTAAGCTATCGGGAGTTACACGTATTATTGTGAGTCAACCATAAAAGATAGACATTTGCTGTCGTGGAATATTTTTTATATAATTTTAAGGAGAACATTTCCGTCATACATGATTTCTGTGTAGCTTTAACCATTAGTGCTGCACACGCGACGGAAGCTTCAAAAATGGAGTAAGTTCTCCTGTTTTCCCAACTTTTCCCTTCACTGCTCTGCTCCTATTGATCGTAGCGTGATGAAAAGTATACTATAACCTGCCCAGGAGTATGAAGAACAATTGTACCAAGTTTCGTTGAAATCCGTCGAGTGGTTTTTGTTTCTATAAAGAACATACAGACAGACAGACAGACAGACAGACAAAAATTTTACTGATTGCATTTTTGGCGTCAGTTTCGATCACTAATCACCCGCTGATAGTTATTTTGGAAATATATTTCATGTACAGAATTGACCTCTCTACAGATTTATTATAAGTATAGATTATGTTTAGTAGCGTACGAGGTGGTCAACCCGACGACATGCTGCCACATATTTGTCCCAGAGCATTCCTTTGACGCGGACACTTTGAGAGCTTCGCGGTTGCTTACTTTACTAGAGTCAGGTAAATTGCTAAGCGAATTTAAACCCTACGTCAATTTGCCATTTCATATAACTGTCAAGTCAATAACCATTTATTACACTGTGTGTGCCAATGACTGCTGTGATTTAAATATACGGAAAAATGGGTTGGTAGGACGCGGCCTAAGGATTAGTCTAATAATATATTTTATTTTTAAATGTATTCTTATAAAAATATTTAAAAATGTATTTAATAAGTATGAAAATAAATTAACAAGATACTTGAGTTTGATGAAAATAAAATAACAAGATTATAATAATAATTATCACCTGCCATTTTATCTGTGTATTTTACGTAAAACATTGGTCAGGAAGGGGCCATAGTTCTTCATAACCAGTTCACTTTAGCCACCCAAACCCATAATCCAAGGTCTTTATTTCCATATCCTGCAATAGTTCTACACAACCCGGATGTTGTCCTCGGGTGCTCTTGCATAGTACGAACAGGGATCTCGATAATCGTCGGTCGGTGCCTAATTTAAAACGTGTAACGGGCCTAGTCTGTGAGTTTCCTTGGGCCCCTCGTACGGACGCTTTCCAAAGATCCGGGACCCCAGGTCCCGAGAAATGTCCAGAGACGTAAAATCTGTATAAATAAAAATGAATCGCCGATATGTATGTACGCGCATAACTTCCGAACGACTGCAACAAATTGGATAATTATTTGTTTGCTGTGTTCAGTATTGCCAGGACAAGGTTTGTATGAAAGAAAATTTAGAAAATTCGAAAAAAAATTGCCCCCGTGCGAAGCTGGGGCGGGCCGCTAAATAATAATAAAGTTTGATAAGTCTCAAGCAAGCTGAGCGTGTGGCCCCCGTGAGTTCCCCGCAACTTGACGAGCTGTCCTACTGAGTCGAGTTCCCCGAAACAGATCAATCACCTGCCGAAATAACTTTCACGTAATTTTATTACAAATATTTATTATATTACGCAGGTGTTTGAAGTAAATTATACGAAAATGCAAAGTTTGTTAAGTCTGATCTCCAAGAAAAAGAAAATGTTGACAAAAATATCTCTCTCTTTTTATGTCCATTTATTTTTGTGTTGGAAACAGTAGATAAATATTTAGGTGCAGCTAGCTGTTAATAACAGGTAAATTGTGTTAAACAATAAATAAACACCTTGTGTCGCTTTTAATCAGTATGTACATAATGCTACCCTTATCAATCAGAACGTGAATGATTGATTACGACTTTTTATATAGCTATGGATGGGCAATACGAGCTACATAACCGTCAATGTGTTCTGTGTTATGGAAGCTTTGTATCAGTAAACAGATCAATTGAAAATAATGGTGCAGAGGGATCTTACATTGGATATGGTCGTGCTTTGCTAAGTCACCCGATGATAAGCGATGAAGCATGCTTGTCTACAAGTTGGTATAAACACGTGTTAGCTACATGTGCAGTGTTCGGTAGTGTTCACCCCACGACATTGGCAGCTATTTGCGCGAGACTCCGACATATTTATAGCGAGCTCTAAACGAATGCGTGTTCGGTTCCAGCCATTGTGCTGTAATGCACATATTTGAGCAGGTTTAAAAGCACAGCGGCGATAAAGCGAACAATGAGCGCACACTCCACATCAATTAATGTATTTCAGACAAAATTAAATGTACGGATAACATTACTGAAGTCTTTTGTTATTTCGCTTTATTTGATTCGGGATTAATCTTAAAATAAATACGCGGTTTTTTTTACTAGGGTTTCTTCTGTATTGTTTGGGCTTATTTGAATTTAAGTTTTACACATTCACAAACAGCTAAGACAAAAAAAAACTTAGATATAAGATGTAAGGGCTTTTCTTCTATAAGGGATCGAGGAACCTACTGGAGAATTAACTCGTATTTGATTTTAGTTAAGGATACTCCGAGCTGACTGTCTACTGTTTTTCAATATAAAATATTGTTTATCACTTAATATAATTATACCATTAACTTTTAAAGGTCTTGGAGGCCAGTTGGCAAGGCCACCCAGATAAAGCCTATACTGTAGGTACTCTGATGAGCTAAGAAATCAAACAACGTTACGATTTCTTTACGTTTATATTGAGTGAATGTCTTTACTTTTTCCCTTTTTTTCTAAACAAAAAAAAACCTAATACAAAATATTTGACACCTCGTTCTAAAATTGCTTGACTGTTCGAATGCGACGAGCTAATCTATTGTCAGCCTGCACTACATAAGGTCGACTTTAGCGGACAACCTTTACAGTACCTACATAGAGTCTTGAATTGTTGATGTGCAATAAAGAGTAATTGTCGTATCCTATCAAGCGACCTGTGGACGCGAATTACCAATTTATGCCGATTCCAATTTCTTTGTTTCACCTCTCCGTACAAGACAGATGTGTGACTGCAGTCTTCCAGCTCGCTCAGCAGCTCAGCAGCTCAGCAGCTCAGCAGCTTACCGCCTGATGAAGAGTAATGCGCGGCGCGATAGTCCCGCGACGGAGCGAGCATCGAACAGTCGGTGCTAAGTACCGCCGCGGGAGCGCGGCTTGGCGAGGAATTGTACACGATGTGCCGTGTGGGCCATTTGTATGCATTAGTCAGGCTGCACTTATTGGGGATTTTCTTGACAAATACAGATAGACTTATCTACTTATAAATAGTGATCAAATTGGAAACACACGTGACTTTTAGCAGCCAGGTCTAACATTAAATCACAACGTAAAGTCAAGAAATTAAATTGACTAGCAACTCAAATTATCCGTATATTTAAACCACAAGTTACATTCTATGTATGAATTGGCTATAATATGGCAAATTGACATAGGGTGTCAATTTGATTGACAATTAATTTCCCTGACGTAGATTGTGTTATTCGTAGTTCGTATCAACAAGTGTGCCAGCGACAGTTTGCTATATACAATCCGGAATAATATGATGTAATATTCAAACATTGTGTTTAGTGTTGGTTGTACGCTTACATCATTTTCGTGCATCATATATTTGAAATATCTTAATGTTTATTTTATCAACTTGTCATGCCATTATAAAAATGAATATTACAAAATTCCTAAAAGCACAATAGATGCAGGTTGTACTGAATGACAATATAAAATCTGTGTAGTATAGGTATTGTGCGTGTGCGATATGCGCAGCCGCAACACAACCCGCAACGACCGTAAAGCGAGCCATAAACGCAGCGTCTGAACAAGTTCTATCATAATATGCGTCTCTGGGGTCGCACGGTGAATGTCAAAACTTTACGTTATTTAAGAGTTCTTTCGTGTTTACTACAACATCTCAAGTACTTCCTTTACCCGAATTTTGAGATTTTTCCTCCAAAAACAATTCTGTAAACATAAACAGTTCCTAAAGATTTTTTATTAAAATAACTTCCTTTGAAAACATGCTTTTATGAATAAGAATTAATTTTGTTTAAAACAGTTTATTTTCTAATAAATTTGTTGGTGTATGTATGTATGTTTTTACTAAGTCTCAAGTGCATAGAAAATAATAAAATACAATTTCATTATAACAGATACCAAACGAAAGAATTGCGTTAGTTGGAGCAATGCTAATGTTATTAGCGCTCGCGTCCTATGTGTAACTGAGTCATTGTTAAATAAAAATAGAATATTATTGTTGTTAACTTAGTCCCCTGCGCGTCCGCCGTCTAACTCACTAGTCTAGCAAACCTATCTACTTTCCAAATTGATCCAATATTTGAATCTCTACTAATATTCGAATCAATGGAGATAACATAAATCACACAGAAAACCTACAAATGAAAGGTCACGATTATTTTTAGATCAAGTGACTTTAAACCCCTAAACGATCCGAGAATGACCGGATATTGCACCCCACCACCCATATAATAATTAATAATTCGGCCGGTAATGCAATAAAAAACTCATTTTAACCCTAACCTGCAAGGGTTTAATTCAAAACAGATGGGCGTAAGGAAGGCCGCGGCCGCAATCCCGGGAGGTTTCCGGGCGCGGGATTACCGCGGGAGCGCGTTATTTATGGCTCCTTGTAGCAAGCATCGACAAGGTTGTAAGCGCTGACAACGGACGGACTGAGACGGTTGGATATACTTTGTAATTTTCCTATACGAAACGCTTGATTTTATAATTCTTGAGCTTCATTCTCAATAAATTTAAATTTCAAATATCTGATTTCATTTTAAGTATTTTTCAAATGACAATATTTGAACAATTCTACTACTGTTAGGGTATAAATTATTCGAATAACGAAGGAGCCACGGAAACTAACATAAAGCAATTTCGCTACAACCGAAAACCAATTAAGTGCCCTTTTGGCATTATAATCTTTGTTTTTATAGTTTTAAGGTGTATTTATTTTGCTGTAATGCCAATAAACGCATTTTTCTTTCTTTCTTTCTTTAAGTGTGTACCGACGAAACCCGCATCGTACACCCGCGCCTGGCACCTTCTCCTGTTCTAATCCGCGACACATTCAATGTGAAACAAAACGAGTTAACGAAAACACGGCGAGAACCTAACGAACAACCTAGCAGAGGGCGCGGGCCGCGGGGCGCGGGGCGCGGGCCGCGGGGCGCGGGACTACGGGGGAAGAAGGGGTGAAAGTGGAAAATCACTGGAAATGCATCAGTACCCGGTGCAATAGAGATTTTTCCCGCGAATACAGCGGATAATACCCGCCGAGATATATAGAAGACATTCGAAAGAAATTCCCTTGAAGAGCGTAAACAGACTATAACATCGATACAAGCAATCAAATTGAGACCCTCTCGTTATGAAAATAAGGTGCAAATTGGTATGCTCGCGAGGTGAGATGTGAAGAAAAGTATAAAAACAAAGCTTAGATCGGGCTGGAGGGCACTTAAACGCTGCTAGTTCGGCGAGTGAATTATTCGCGATGGCAAAAGCTTTGTACGCTTAATGTCAGCTGGCACCTACTGCACTCAATAATATACACTCGCTGGAGGCTGCCGTACACCAGGAGAGAAAACGACGTGCGCCCGTTGAAAGACATAGGGAGCATACATACGATAATACACGATAAGACAGCGAGTGACTACTTATCGCAAGTTGGAAGCTGACCCAATATTGTTGGGCAAAGGGTACGCAGATGCTGATGAGTATTGTAAGTGTCATAATGTTAAAATATCTGTCTGCATTCAACTAACATGAATGAATACAACATCTCAACGCTTTTCTAAATATTACCAAACAAAATTAATGTTGCACGATGACAGCTCGGCCTATGTTGCGAATGGCAGCATGAAACATGAATGCGTTTTGTACCTAACAGTAATGAGCATCGAGCCGAAGTGCCAGTGTTTCATGTCACACCAGCCAACCGAAGCAAAGGAGATTTTGTGCGTTTTCCAATATTTATAAACTACTGTCCCAAACCAGTCAGTACTAGAAACTCATGAGCTATAAACCCACTATGATGAACTGAGGGAACCGATCGTCGTCGTCAGAAGCCCGAAAGTCAGCCCGAAACCAAGGGGTACCCAGCATTACCCAGTAATTGTATTGAAGGAGGTCAGATCGGTAATAGTGGTATTCAGCTGCATCTGGCTAGACTGGCTCGATATTGGGTCCTTTCCTCTTTTTAGTGTATATTAATGATCTACTGCATTTATTAAAAAATCAACCACAAATGGTGTTATTTGCTGATGACACTTCCTTAATTTTTAAGGTAAATAGACGTGATACAAATTTTGACGACATAAATAACGCCCCACTGCAGGTCCAAAATTGGTTCACTGCTAATAATTTAGTATTAAATGAAAAAAAAACTAAGTGCATAAGATTTTCTTTACCAAATGTCAAGGGTAGTAATTGTGAGATAATATTGAATCAAGAGAAACTAGAATTCGTCGATAAAACTGTTTTCCTGGGGATCACGCTCGATTCAAGGCTACAATGGGGTCCTCATTTAACATCTCTTGCAGGACGTCTAAGTTCAGCAGCTTATGCTGTCAGAAAAATCCGTCAATTAACTGATATAGATACTGCGAGACTAGTCTATTTTAGTTATTTTCATAGTATCATGTCATACGGTATTTTACTTTGGGGACGGGCTGCAGACATCGATTCTATTTTTATTCTGCAGAAAAGAGCCATCAGAGCCATATATAATCTCCGCGGGCGCGATTCTCTAAGGGAACTGTTTAAGGAAATTAACATCATGACGGTACCTTGTCAATATATCTACGAAAACATCATGTATGTAAGGAAAAATTTACATCTTTTTAGTAAAAGAGGAGAAAGACATAATTATAGTACTAGAAATAGGGACCTATTGGTTCAACCAGGTTTCAGACTGGCTAAAGTAGACTCATCTTTTATGGGGTACTGTTTAAAATGTTATAATAAGATACCTCCCCACATTCTTCAACTGAATGAAACAAAATTCAAGTCTTGTATAAAACGCACACTATGCAGACAGGCATATTATAAGTTAGGAGATTACATCGCTGATAAAAATGCCTGGCTCAATGCTCCACAACCACAACTAATCGATTAACCCTTGAAAATACTGTTGGAGCTGCTGAAGATTGTAAGACTATCTTTGCATTGTATAAACTCAATTTCCTTTGTATTGTATAATTGCATAGCACAGATGTGAGTTCTATGTACTGTAGAGCTACCATTTACCGGGTAATATGTCTTTCATTGACTTGAATGTGCCCTGGCAGCTGATAGTATGTCATGCTCACACAAATGTCTCGCTGACGGTGGCGTGTGTGTTGGATCATTTAGCTCCCTTCAAAATGGTTGAGCTGAATGGTGCTGATCTATGCGTCATGTTCGTGAACGGGCGCCGTCAGTTGGGGCTGGTCATCAATCGGCTGCCTCGGCTTATTTTTATTTTTAATTATTTTATTTTTGGATTGTTGTTTTTTTTTATTTAATATTTGCTGTACTCTGGACGCTTTTAACGCATACGTCTTTTTTTACATCGTTCTCACATATTATTATAAATTCAACATTAATGATGTAACTAATATTTTTGTAAAAATATAATTTAAAAGAGTGTCCATGGAGTTTCTTGCCCGTTCTTCTCCATAGGTACCTACGCTTTGGAATGGGCAACTAGCTTCATTTTATTTTTAACTGACCGACTTCTTGACAATTCAAAAGTGCCTGTAAATGGTTTAATTGAAATAAATGCTTTGAGTTTGAGTTTTAGTTTGACTGGAAGCTGATCCCAACATAGTTGGAAAAAGGCGAGGCAGATGATGATTAACTGAACCGTTTTGACCATGATAATAATAGAGTCAGTCGGGTAGCTCTAGCCAAAGCTCTTTGTCTATGTGATTGTTCTGTGATACATTAATATAGCATTAAAGTATGTAATAACAGTAAACAACGCAATGAATAACCAAATACCAAGATGTAAATCTCCCATTGAAAAACAGAATTACTATCAGACAAATAATGCATTGAAAAAAAGAACTTCGAACTGCCGATAAAACCAAATCTGAAGTGAAAAGCTTTACAATACGAAACAATTACTTTATATCGACATGCAAAAGCCTCCCCTCCCCTCCCCCTACCTCCCCTCCATGAGATTCCCAATCAAACGCAGGTATCCAAACAGCTCTCCTCCGCAACAATTATAAAACAATTAATTTCTTAAAAACCGCTCAGGAACAAACGTAATCCCTTTTTTTAAACCATTCCACAACGAGGAACAAAGGTACCGGCCGCTAGCCGCGAATCAATTAATTCTTTGATTACCCGCGTTTTTCCAATCTTTCGTCCGCCCCCCGCCGCCGCTCGCCGCCTCACCCCCTCAGATCCCCTGTTTTACATCACAATGAACATTTTAATCGGCCCATTAAAACGAATGGGAATACGTAGGATGGTATCTCAACAAAAAGTGGCGCTCGTCGTAACCGATAGTTACCTGGTTCCGATCCGTATCAGTGGGTCGGTAGGTTGGTAGTGTCATCTGCTACCCGGGACGATGAGCACGCGGCGCGCGCGGGTTAACGACTTTCTTGTAGTCCCTCGTCTACAAGCCCGCGACCGCTTGATTGCAATCATGTTCAGAGATTAATTGGCAACGTAAAGGTGGAATCCTACGAGTACCTACCGATACTTGTTATCTAACAAAAACCTAAAGTAGGGACCCTCCAGTTATTCGTTTAGTACGAGGGTAATGTGGATATATTGCTCGGGCGTTGACCCCGGCTGACGTGATGGAGTCTCTTTTGTTCTATTCTTGTGCGACATGACGATAACTCCTTATTACTTACCGTCTCAGGGCTCACTCACAACAAATTCGGGATCAAAGTCATATGTCAGAAATCCGGCCAATTGTACGTGTTTATTCTGGGAGGCAAATCACAACGGAGATACTGTTTTGGGAAAATGTCGAGGAAAAGTATTAGGAAGCAATAAGAATGACTAACTCAGTACCTGCTTATGTTAGTATTAGGAAGCAATAAGAATGACTAACTCAGTACCTGCTTATGTTAGTATTAGGAAGCAATAAGAATGACTACCTCAGTACCTGCTTATGTTAGTATTAGGAAGCAATAAGAATGACTAACTCAGTACCTGCTTATGTTAGTATTAGGAAGCAATAAGAATGACTAACTCAGTACCTGCTTATGTTAGTATTAGGAAGCAATAAGAATGACTAACTCAGTACCTGCTTATGTTAGTAACCTAATCACAAGTCACTAATTATAACTACACATGGCAGGTAAACCCTGCGGATTATAAAGAAAGCAGCGCATAGTTGGCAAACAACGAAAATGCGAACCCAATGACACCGACTTCCGAAATTAAAGTTATTTTTAACCGACTTCAAAAAAGGAGGTTCTGTATTCGACCCGTATGTATGTATGTATGTATGTATGTATGTATGTATGTATGTATGTATGTATGTATGTATATTTGTTTGTCCGCGATTTTCTCAAAAACTAATGAACCGATTTTGATAATTCTTTCACTAATGTGATCTACATACTTTCAGAAAGGTTTTAGTATATAATACATTATATAATTATTCTTATGTACGATGTTATATGCATAAATGTACTGCATCTCCGGCATTTCTATGCGAATTTTGATGATTCTTCTAGTCGGTGTCTTCAATTCCTCAATGCACTAGTGTTATTTGAATTTGTGTGGAGTAGGTACAACTAAAAAGTGAAAAATAAAAACTTTTTTACAAAAAAAACAACCGACTTCAAAAAAAACTACAAAGTGATAAATAACTTTAATTTCGGTAGTCGGTGTCAAACAAAAAACGAAAATGCGGAACCAACGACACCGACTTCCGAAATTAAAGTTATTTATCACTTTGTAGTTTTTTTTGAAGTCGGTTGTTTTTTTTGTAAAAAAGTTTTTCACTTTTTAGTGTCTTTTTGGAAGTCCATTGTTTTTTTTTGTAAAAAGGTTTTTTTTAATTTAAAACTACTTTAAATCAGAACCCAATACGTAGCAACATTGTGTAATCTCATTATCCAGTGTTTGTGTTCAGCTGTTCTGTTATGATTCAGGTTTATCTCGCGCTCATAAACAGCCGCCGACGTTCTCGCCCATCCGACAACACTAACCCAGGATGGAACCCTTTTTTACCCCATCCTACCCTTACCCAACTGAACTCGTAAAGTCTGCTACTGTAGGTAAGATTCCCATATTTATAACCTTCATAAGCTTAGAACATAATATACGAATGTACCTACAAATATACAGCGATATATTTTTAACTATTCCGTTTGACTGTTTGTATGTTGGCAAACTCGTATAAAACGTGTAGGTACTGTTGTGTCCTACGTAGGTACTGTTTGGGGAACATCCGCGCAAGTAGCGGAGTGAGAATATAATGTTTGAGTTTGTTTTCTATGCGGCAGGCTGCTGCGCTACCAATGTGGTTATCTAAGGGAATCATGTTTGGTGTATGAATGTAGTCGTCACTGTTCATATCAAATACGTTTCCTTTTTCTAGCCACACATTCACCCTATTAAAAATGGTTGAAGTACGAACCACATTTCTCCAAAAATAATATTATAGCGGTACTAATTTACTAATATTCGAATGTACATGCTGGAACCTTATCATTTTAAATAGTACCTACATTAGTAAGTACCAAAGTAAAACATAAATAACTGTTGTATTTCGAAGTTTCTCTAAACGCCATAAAATTGTCTATCGCATTACACAAGTATTCTCACAGTCCGAGAGGATGCGACGAGTTCCGCATTCCTAACGAAATACGCAAAAATTCGCCATAAAACGTTTTATAGCGGTGTTCGATTAAAACACGCATCGTCCGCACTTCACATGAGTTCTACACGCGCTGCTACTGTGTGCCTTCGATAAATATAGGAATCAATTAGAGTCGACTCGTGACGGAAGCGGCTCATCACGCGCCGCATCAATGGCTTTGTCTTACAATATCATGGTGTGAGGTAAGCCGGTATCGACAGGATCGACTGGTGTACAGGTTGAGTAGGGTACCTATTCTCATAAAATATTAAAGTGGCATAATTTTAGGCTTCTTGAGTCCCACACGTGTAGAATTCATTATTCAAGACAAGTTATTCAGGATGTTACTGTTTCAGGTTCATCTAGTTAGCCTGGAATCCGCAAAATATCTGGGAATCTGACGGTGCTTACAAGTTTGTTGCTTATTTAAGAGTATCTTCACCTTCATCAACTAATGTATGCAGGTAAAGAGTCCAATATGTGATGTTAGCTCTTTACCTACTTAACCATCATCAGCAGCATTATTAATTTTACTAATATCCAATAAATTAAAAATATTATTTACTGCGTGATGGCAAGCTACCAATTTTACCTTTAATATTTCAGCGCAGGCACTTTGATTAAATTTACCAAGAGGGAAATAATTGGAGGGATATAAAGGATAGTCGATGAGGTAGAGGTACCTGTAGGATGGCAGGTGCCAACAAGAGCGAAGGCTTAGTGTGAGCGGAGCAGCTGCGGTGGCGAAAGAGACTTAAAATGTAATCACAAAATGAAGTTCGTAATAATTTGACCTATTAGAAGTAGTGTAAACTGTTAACAAAACACTAGCGAGCCGTAACTGTAACCGTTGCATGTACTGTTACCAAGAAAACATAGTGTGTACGTGGTTCGCAAACCTGCCACCACACTAGAACCTTGTTACTGTATCAAGCATGTTACAGTTACAGCTCGCTAGTGAGTACCCGGCTTTAGACGATGCACGGCTTTCAACGCTGCACCGCTGTGCCGGTCGGAGTGGGGGGTGTCAGGTTTATTTTCGTTACGGAATTTCTTCATTCGGTCGCCGCGCTCAAAGCCCAAGATAAAAGCTATGCAATAGCTTAAAAAAAACATTTACCATTAATTTATAAGTAGGTCGGTATAGTCGAACTCGTGAGTCGTTCCTGTGTCCGTAAATTGAAACCTCAATAAGGTTGAAACTATCTGTTGCGAAGACAAACAGACCTTAAGGTCAATTCTCGTACTTAAAAAAGGTTCAAATTCGAGTCGCAATCTCATCTCACCGACAATCAATGTCAAAAACTTGTCAAAATGTATGTAAATTGATTGCATTTTTGAAAGATTGCGATTGAGATTAGAACGCGAACGTTCTTAAAAATACGGGATTTGTTCCACTGCTCCACTGCAACACTGCAGCACTGATCGTTTACTGACATGCTACATTACAGGTAACCTTAGGGTTATGAAGCGATTACTAAATAGACTATACAATAGAGAAATGACAAGTTAATGCTAAATAAATGAAAACAAACAATTAGCAACCCGTCAAACATTAGCCTCGTCTGTTTAACATAATGTTTTGACATCAAAGAATGGCCCTAATTACTTATTAAACTTTCATCTTTAAAAATGTTTCACAAAGCTATTCAAGGAATCCAGCGATGTTGCCAAAATAATGAATTAATCCGAAACTAGACAATGAAAGCCTCTAAAAGTAATTATGTCCAAGTAATAATTTATTGCGATGGAATTTTCTAATTATCTGACCAACTTTTAGTTACAATTCTATTCACAGTCCTTGATTTAAAATATAATGAGTAAATTACTTTGTTATCTATAATTTAAACATCACTTCGTCAGACAGTTTTATTGAAATTCGTAAACATAGAATCAATGTCATTGTTACTAATGGATGGTTAAATCCGTGTTGAGCCCGCAGGCTGGCTGTTCGGACACAGCGCAGCGGCTGCGCGGCCCCGCGGCCCCGCGAGGGTCCGTCTGGAGTCTGGACTATCGCAGCTGATAATAGCTGCGCCAATAACTTGAACACAATGTTAAAGGAAGCTTCCTTTTACAGTGTAAACTCACCAACATGTAAGTGTACAAAATAGGCTTGGATAATTATTCCTAGAATAAACTACTTTTACATCCAGATGGGCGCTGTCAGCTGTCCAAGCTGGTATTCCACTCTTTCTTCTATTATTTTCGTTGATCATACCCTTAACTTAAAACGTTCGCGGAGGTTGCTTGCAAACAAAACCCCTACAGCTGTATATTTTAGATTGTTTATATAAGAGGCAGTACTGCCGTCCCTGTATCTAATACGTACGTACTCAAAGAAACACTGAAATATTTGTATTTAAATAGCACTATAACTCTTTTGCTACATAAACTATAAACGGGGATTTGTTTGCAGATAGCCTGGAGAAGAGAGCGCAGCATCGCAACAAGTTAGCGAGCGGTCGGACGAGTTGTTTAGCGACAAAATAGCGGCTATTTTAACAGTTAAATTGAGTAGTAAACAAGTTACAAGTTGTTCGCGAAACACTTGTTTGATCTTGTTATGCTCTAATGTCGACAACGTTCGGCGAATTCTTACACAAATAGCCCCGAGAGGCGAGCAGGCGAGACTGCCCGACTTGTGCTCTGCAGAGAGGAAACACTATGCTTTACTTTACTTTTAGCTGAACCCCGCCGTTATAAGTTTTTCAAGTACCTGCAACAAAGAAACAATTTATGAAATTATTAATGTTGCCGAGTATCTAATAAGGATCGTTGCAGGCGGCTTATGTCTCTGTACATTCAACTGCACATAACACATGTACTATAAAAATCACCCTTAAATGTAGGACATAAAGGCGCTGTCAATATAAAATTGGTGATGATGTGAAGTTGACCGTACCCACCACGAACGCACCACGTGCGTATAACTTGCCCCTTCTGCTAGTTTCTGCCTACACCCATGGGGAAAACACGTGAGTTCATGTAGATGACATGTGTGGGTGACATGTGTGTAGGTGACATGTGTGTAGGTGACATGTGTGTAGGTGACGTGTGTAGGTGACATGTGTATTGTGCGTAGGTGACACGTGTAGGTGACATGTATGTAGGTGACATGTGAGTAGGTGACATGTGTGTAGGTGACATGTGTGTAGGTGACATGTGTGTAGGTGACATGTGAGTAGGTGACATGTGTGTAGGTGACATGTGTATTGTGCGTAGGTGACACGTGTAGGTGACATGTATGTAGGTGACATGTGAGTAGGTGACATGTGTATAGGTGACATGTGTGTAGGTGACATATGTGTAGGTGACATGTGTGTAGGTGACATGTGTGTAGGTGACATGTGTGTAGGTGACATGTGTATTGTGTGAAGGTGACACTCGTGTGTAGGTGACATGTGTGTAGGTTTCATGTGTATAGGTGACATGTGTGTAGATGACATGTGTGTAGTAGGTGACATGTATGTAGGTGACATGTGTGTAGGTGACATGTGTGTAGGTGACATATGTATTGTGTGAAGGTGACACTCGTGTGTAGGTGACATGTGTGTAGGTGTCATGTATGTAGGTGACATGTGTGTAGGTGACATGTGTGTAGGTGACATGTGTGTAGGTGTCATGTATGTAGGTGACATGTGTATTGTGTGAAGGTGACACTCGTGTGTAGGTGACATGTATGTAGGTGTCATGTATGTAGGTGACATGTGTGTAGGTGACATGTGTATTGTGTCAAGGTGACACTCGTGTGTAGGTGACATGTGTGTAGGTGACATGTGTGTAGGTGACATGTGTATTGTGTGAAGGTGACACTCGTGTGTAGGTGACATGTGTGTAGGTTTCATGTGTATAGGTGACATGTGTGTAGATGACATGTGTGTAGGTGTCATGTATGTAGGTGACATGTGTGTAGGTGACATGTGTGTAGGTGACATATGTATTGTGTGAAGGTGACACTCGTGTGTAGGTGACATGTGTGTAGGTGACATATGTATTATGTGAAGGTGACACTCGTGTGTAGGTGACATGTGTGTAGGTGACATGTGTATTGTGTGAAGGTGACACTCGTGTGTAGGTGACATGTGTGTAGGTGACATGTGTGTAGGTGACATGTGTGTAGGTGACATGTGTATTGTGTGAAGGTGACACTCGTGTGTAGGTGACATGTGTGTAGGTTTCATGTGATTAGGGGACATGTGTGTAGGTGACATGCGTGTAGGTGACATGTGAGTAGGTGACATGCATGTAGGTGACATGTGTGTAGGTGACATGTGTTGTATGTTTTTGCTGTATGTCTATGTAATTTACTGAATTTATTTGCGGTTAAACCCGTAGTTCAATAAAAACGTAAATATTACTACGTAAAGTATTTGAAACCCTCAGTGGGTTTCAAATACTTTAGATAACTGTATTACCGAATTTTTGTTTGCAAAATCTCGTATGCGTTCCAAACTTAACGTTAAGTAGTGATTTACTTGCGTAATATGTGCGAGGCGGTCCCTCCCTGCCAATACTTCATACATAAAAAGCTTAAAACCGTCATAAAATGTCCATATCAGGTATATTGGGAGACCTCGTATCAATGCCCTGGATACATTATGCCGCACGACAGGTACGCTCAGCCGCATGTAATATGACCCGAGTTATATGACGTCTCATTATTTTTTCGACAATAGAGGACGGCCGGTTGGCTCCTTCCATAAAATTAAAATAAATATCTACGGTATGAAATCAAATGACGTCTACAATTGTTATAGGTACTCTACAATACTCTTTTAACAATGCTTATCAATTATTTGATTTCATAAAGTAATGTTGTGAAAAATTTAAATTAGAACCCACGTAAAAGCATTTACTGCCTCACCATTCCTATGAGACATTTGTTCGTACGTATCTCGACTGTGCTCATAATAATTACGTTGAGTACATCCCTGGGGTTATGGCAGTGTCTTGAATTTGACAAGATACACAGAACACATCGAGGCCTGAACTGGGGGCCTAAAAAGGCCACTTTGGCAAGATCATAAAAGAATAACATTACGAATCATAATAAAAGTCGTAAAATGGTCATAAACTGACAATTCATATTATTTGACATTAAAGCAATTCATGTTTTGTGGACCATTTTACGAATCTCTATACAAAACTGTCAAACAATTGACTTAATTGACGTAATTCTATTCAAATAATTGACCATTCATCGCAAACAAGCGTTCGTTCATCACAACTTCTGAGAATGTTACAAATCATTTTATACATTCAGCAACGCTATAGGATACAAATTATTAAAAATATAATTGGTATTTGCTGAAGGCCGAAGGACGAATTGTTCGCAGAACTATTTAATGGAAGTACTGCGTACACTCTAGTACAAACAGATCTGCAAACTAACCATAGTACTTACTTTAAAAATCTAGCCCATATTGTTTGTGATATTTATTTAGTAAATATTTACAATTTATTGTTTCAATCAATCAGTCTAGAACTCTATTCACACACACTTGAAAACCGCACTTACGACTCTAAGACTAATAGTTTAAGAATTATTAAGACAAGACGATATGGACCTGTTCGTTACGGTTCTCTTTTCTGTCCCGGTACCCGTTGGTATGTTTCGGTGTGATTGTAAAGATTTTTACGGTACCTAAAACAAGTGACCAAACCTACCGCAGTCATGCTCCTGAACATCAACTACTTATTTGTCAATTATGGACAACAGCCCCTGTGCATGTGTGCAGGTGTCCGCTAGATGGCGCTGTCACCCCCCGCAACGCTGAGTTATCGCTCAATTACTTCCTGCCTGTTCCCTGCCCACCCCGCGGGTACAGCGAGCGTGAACACGCGAGGGTCTGCTATAAATCTGATGGAAACCTTTTATGGAACGTAATCTATTACAATGTCTTACAGAGAAGAAAGGCACGCACCTTGTATTTACAGGTGCATGGCAGACACATAGGTACATACAAAAGTTCACAAACTACTCAAATGCTTGATCTTAATGCATGAATACTAAGGGATTCTGATTGGTTTTTAACCGATGATAAATAGGAGGAGGTTCTAAGTCGACTCGTATATTTTTTATTATTGGAATTGGAAATAAACTCAAATTCTCGAATCACAGTGATGATGACCGACATTTGCCACTGACAATGAAACCTTCATCACACTATCAGCATTGTATTGTTTTTAGCCATTCGTTTCGGGATCAGTGTCCGTGTTAGAGCCTTTTAAAAGGTTAATCTTTTTTATATTGGTCATCTAAAACCCACAGCATTACAGATTTAGTAATAAAGTAAGCTCACAATGTTCACAAGCGGCGCTGCATAAGCCAGGAGCCTGCAGCTTCAATTATTCACAGATTACGGCGAGCTCTTCAACTAGTTAGTACTCGTGTGGCGCGACTCGCGAGGTTCAACCACAACTACTTTCTGTTAAACAGTTTGTTCAATATTTAAACACGATTCTGTTCTCCAAGACATTTTCTATAAAATCTTGGATGAGTTTATTGCTGGATTGCAGATAAGGAAAAACTATGCAAAGGCCTAACTTATAAGTATTTGTTCGAGCATGAATCGAACCCGCACTCGACTGAACTACTTCTTTTCAGAGTAAACTAAAAAGTACACATTTTATTGTAGACACGCGCGTCAATTGCGAGCGCTATACAAGCGGGTGGATTTACATTGTGTCTCTTTTGATTTATGACTAGTTTAAAAAAATTGTTACCCTCACGGGGCTATGATAACGTGTATTGTATGAGTTATCTGATAGCATTCTATCAACCGGGTGCGCAGTCCGTAAACAACGCCTAACAAACAATAAAATAATATTCTTTCAGACACAAGTATCTCTATGGCTACTACTAACTTCGTTACGTACGCTACGCTCACTCTTATTTGTGGCGAGAAATAACATAAACACATGACGTCAGCACCGTGACGACACCCTAATCGCGTCACCAGCGATCCGTTGTACACGAAACAGATTATAATAAGCGAATTAATTTAATCTCGAGTGTGAGGGTAGGCAGAGACAGCGCTAGTTTTAATATAAAGCGGCTTAGGACTTCACCGCATGAATATTTAACAAATGTGACCCTTCCTCTTGCTCTAATGAAAACAAGCTCAAATAATAGATATTTTAGGATTCTTTTATTTTCATAGTTTGGGCATGGTGTCCGGTGCTTAAATAAAATAAGGAGACGATTAGTAAGTTGTGTAATGTGTGTGTAGTTCAAATAGGGACAATGTGGGGACAATGCTAGCAAATAACACTCTTTACATGTTCGTTTAAACACTTTGGTTTACAATAGTCGGGAATAGACGAAACAACAGAAACGTAATGAAATCATATTGCTGCATAGCGTATCTGCTACGACGTAGCGAGCGTAGCGATGATATCAGCTACGTCGTAGCGCAATGCTACGCTTTGGATGTGATGTAGCTCAAAGTGACCGCTAAAGCAAACTTTTGGAGACAATTGTGGAATCGGTCCGTACCAGAGTGTACCTGTTGTTCAAATGTTTTGTTTATGACTTAATGTGCTCTCTGTGACCCGGGACAGTTCGACCACAAGTTGTATGCTAGGAGAGGGTTTAGTTAGCAATGAACTCTGCGACCTCTCCTCGTGCGTGCACAATTAGGTAACTAACTATACTGATTATTAATTTCTTTAAGTAAAACGGTATAAAACCAATTATAAAAATTAAAGCCACAGTTTGTGTATGTCATCAAGTTTAGGGAAAAAGTTAACAATACTTTCATAAATCCCTCTCACAGTACTTCTGACATGCCGACAAAATTTTCGTTTATTCGCCCGCAAACAGATCGTTTGTTGGTTAAAGGTTTTTTGAGGAGGGTATATCGAACCAAATGCGGTGACTAAAGTTTAAGTTTTTTAATCAAAAACAAACCATTTCAGAGGTCGTGGAGGCGAGGTCAGTGAACTTTGTAAGAATGTTTGTCTGCCCAATTATTACAAAACAAAATACATTTTGTCGGGATTCGATGATCATAAAAAACCTTACTAAAAATACTGATTAAAATGTACAAACTAAGTTAAACTTCACCAGCTAAACAGCCTCCCTATTGATTGTCCCATAGTCAGTTCACGTCTTCAAAGCGCAGGCGACGCCTAATTAGAAAGAGCCCGCAACATGACGGAACATTACATCCAAGTGACAAGATTTCGACTAGCTTCCGCAAAAAGTGCAGCAAGAAGTATGGCTGCGTGCACGCGGCGATGTGTTGTATAAAGGAGTTGGTCCACAGCCGGCCACGACTCAGCTACGCACGTGTACTAAGCTTCACTTTGTGTGAAACTGTAGGCGAGATCCTCCGTTACGACCCGCGGCCACGGCCACGCCCGCGCGCCCGGGGGGCAAGTCTTCTAACGGTCCGAATGGCCGATCATTGACACAATCAATGTTGATTTTGACAGATTTGGCTATCTTCTATCCGTCGGCGTGTCACTGATACTCCGTTGGAAAAATCTCTTAGTATTTTGATATTACTTTTTACCACTGACTCGCCGTTATAAATTTACGAGATTAAAAACTTTTAGTACAATGGGCAGCAAACCTCTCCGTGCACATCGTACGTAGCAGTAGACGGTTGACCTAAACCCGGGACGCTCGCGCGGTTCGCCTACAAATTTGCCCTTGCGGCCGATAAATCGTTCGCTCACCTAAAGGCATTCCACTAGATTGCAGGCGCCGCAATGTCGCCTAATTGTTGTCCTCCCCCGAGTCGCCCCCTCCCGCCGGAGCAGCGCATCGCCTCGCCCCCCCTGGCGCCCAGCGCATAGGTGTCGCGGGGGGTCGCAGTGTTACAGTGAACATTGCAGGTGTCTCATAAATCAACTGTTAATATCATTATTAATTTGAAAGGGTATTTTTATTTATTTAAAAAGGAACTCGTACTTTGTGTTCTGTTAGGCCGAGATCTTTATACGTGACCTAACATATACTTTGGCTAAGCGTTATTCCTGCCACTGTCGTACAACTGTCGAACAACGAGTGCAAGGGATCATGTTTTAGTCAAAGCACGAACTAAGTAACGTTTATAGATCTCGGTCTTAGATTCTATTTACCACACGCCACGAGTCAAGGTATTATCAATTGTGCATAAACCATAAAATTCCCAAAATAACCTAGAAGACACCTAAAAAATAAAACATAATCCTTAACATAAAGAACAAGAGATTATGATGTAAAACATCTTAGAGCGATGGCGGGTGCTGGCGTCAGCTCTCTTATCTAGTTAATAACTCTAATTTGTCGGCACTAATCTCCGCCGGCATTAATCATCGACTCTCACTGAGTCTCACTGACTCACTACAGCTCACCCCTTACTGAACAACGTCATAGCCTTCACAAATTCATCGGTAAAGGCAGCGGCAGAGTAACCGTTAACACAGATATTGTATTAAGATGTGAAGAGGAGTGAGTAACATGCAGCACGCTCCTACTACTAAATGCATGCTACTATTTTGTTTTGCGATAAAATGAATGACACTTTGGCCATCCTAGGTGATGTCACACCTTGCACTGTATTGGTATTGCAGAAGCTATACATACCAGTCAGCGAGTTGAATTTTACTGTTGTTCGTACGTTCTACGTACTACGTTATAACTTCCCTTTTCAACCATTTTTATATTATTAATTCGCGACCCGCCCCTGCTTCGCACGGTTCCAATGGACTGTTGTGTCGACATATCAAAACATCGAGATGTCTGCGCTATATCGAAGGTAACTCCGGTCCTATCTAAGATCTTTGAAAAAATAATGCTCAAAAGAATAGTTAACTTCCTGGATAAATATGACATTTTGGCACCGGAACAATTTGGTTTCAGGAAATATCGGTCAACGAAATTAGCTACCTTCACCTTAATAAACCGCATCATTAGTAATATCAACCATAAAATCCCAACGTCAGCTTTACTATTAGACCTCAGTAAAGCATTTGATTTCGTTGATCATTCGATGCTCATCTCGAAACTTGACAAATGTGGAATAAGGGGGTCTCCCTTGCTATGGTTTCAGTCCTATTTGCAAAACAGGAAACAATTCACTAGGATTACTAAATTTGATACTGGAACAAATAATGTAGTTATGTTTGACTCGAAACAAAGAGTTAACTGTTCTGGGGTGCCACAGGGTAGCATCGTAGGGCCTCTGTTATTTCTTATTTACGTCAATGACCTTCCGAGTGCACTCACACACGATTGTGTCTTGTTCGCAGACGACACAACTATTATTATGGACTGTAAAAATATTGATACACATGAAACGGAAATATATAAAACGTTAGAAGATGTTATTCAATGGTTAGACACAAATAAATTAAAAATAAACATAGAGAAAACAAAACTAATTAACTTCAAAACTTATAAGAGTAAAAACATCGAATTGAATATTAGTTATAATAATACACCTATACAACAGATAAACAGCGCAAAATTCTTAGGCATTATTCTTGATACACATCTTTCATGGAAAGAACATATTAATAGTTTATGCATAAAAATAAACAAGTTTGTTTTTGCACTTCGGAGGGTAAAAGACCTGACGAGCAGACATACCTCTATTACTGTATATCACGCTTACATATGCTCCATTATACGGTATGGCATAGTTGTCTGGGGAAATTCTTGTGACATCACGAGGGTGTTCATAGCACAGAAAAAATGCATTCGGGCACTGTACGGCATGGATTGGTCGGAATCATGTAAACCGATCTTTAAATCTAAGAATCTACTAACTGTTCCCTGCATATACATTTATGAAGTAGCTAAATTTGTTAAATACCACAGTCATCTTTTCACCACCAACGACAATACATTTAAACGTAAAATTAACCACCTGCCCCTAAAAATGCCTGTCCCTAAGCTACAACTGTTTAGAAAGAACTGTGCCTATATGGCACCTCTTTGCCCAAAGGAATGACCGATCTGCCATATAAAAGGTTCTGTTTCGCTTTGCGAAAATGGTTAATACAGGAGAGCTTCTATACTGTCAAAGATTTTTTGAATAAAAGCACATGCCGATTTGGTGTCCACTAAGATACTGGTTCAATAATTTAAGTAATTGAAATCTAATAATTGTAATTTAAATGATTGTAATAATTGTAATTCAAATTTTCTTATTTAAACAGTTCTAATAATTGTAATTTTATTCATATTATTGTTGTAATTTAAATTAACTATAATTTTGCATGCCCGTAATGAGGGTGAAATATGTCCAGTGCTATAATTTAATTTAACATCTTGTGTACCCACCATATTTCAGGCAAATAAATGATTTATTATTATTTCCTTTATTTCATTATTTACATATAAATTATATTTTTAAATATTAGAATATAAAAAAGAATATATAAAAACATTTAAAAATATAAAAAATGTAGCCCACCGGTATCGGGAACAGGGTCCAAGCTACCGGCGGTCAGGGTTCCAGAAAGAGGAACCTCCGGACAATGCGGGCCGTGTCCAGAAGTACCGCTTTCTGAATCAAGCCCTTGATCCAGCTGGCCAACGAGAGCCTCCTTAGGTGTTGGTCGAGACTCTTGGCTATTAACCCATTGGCAGTCACGACTATCGGCACAATGATCGCTGAGTCCACATCCCACATGTCGACAACCTCGCGAGCCAAGTCAAGATACTATTATTTCCTTTATTTCATTATTTACATATAAATTATATTTTTAAATATTAGCATAAGTATAAAATATAGAAACACATTTAAAAATATAAAAAATAGTATTATTTTTTTTTTTTTTTTTGATTTTACATATCTCGGGACCATGGGGTCCCGGTCCTTTGGAAGGCGTACGAGGGGCCGAAGCCAACTCGCAGAGGCCCCTTAGGAAATTTTAATGAAATGCGGCACCATCCGACGATTATCCCTGTATGCACTATGCAAGTGCACCCAAGGATAACCCCCGGTTGGTGTAGGACTATTGTAGGATATGGAAAAATAAAAAGTTGGACTATGGGTTTGGGTGGCTGAAGTGGACTGGTTACCAAGAACTATGGAAGAACTATGACCCCTGCCTGATCAATGTTTTATATATACACGGATAAAATGGCAGGGGGTGACTTGCACACTCAATAATGGGCCCCCAGAAACGGTCGCTAGCACATAGTGACGTAGCGACAAGGGGGCAACATGTCCTGAGGTGCTTATGAGGAGTGGAGAGGTATTCCACGGCTATCAGGACAATCCCGGAAGTACGGTCAAGATCCCTACCAGCATCTTACTGGAATACTTCCTTCCTCCGAGCACGTTTGCTCTTGCGAATCTCCACTCAAGCCGGCCAATAAAGGCAAGAATGAGGTGGGAGCTCTCTTCCTCGTCATTTTTCACTCCAGCCGGCCAATAAAGGCAAGCCAGAGGTAACGAACAAGACTCGTGGGGTCGCTACTGCCCAACAGCTCGCCACATGCTGCCCTGCGGGTTTCTGTATCTCTCTTGGTCTGGCTCCTCACCTTAGACCCATTCCGGAAAGTAAACTCTTCCGGCACAGGCCCAGAGTTCGGAGCGCGCAAGCCCCACCACGACGTCAACGTAGAGATACGGCGATGGGGGTATTATTATTATTATTTCCTTTATTCGTCTGTATACATATAATTTATATTTTTAAATATTAGAATATAAAAAAAAATATATAAAAACATTCAAAAATATAAAAAAAAAATAGTAGCCCACCGGTATCGGGAACAGGGTCCAAGCTACCGTATTATTATTATTATTTCCTTTATTTCATTATTTACATATAAATTATATTTTTAAATATTAGAATATAAAAAATAATATATAAAAACATTTAAAAATATAAAAAATAGTAGCCCACCGGTATCGGGAACAGGGTCCAAGCTACCGGCGGTCAGGGCTCCAGAGAGAGGAACCTCCGAACAATGCGGGCCGTGTCCAGAAGTACCGCTTTCTGAATCAAGCCCTTGATCCAGCTGGCCAACGAGAGCCTCCTTAGGTGTTGGTCGAGACTCTTGGCTATTAACCCATTGGCAGTCACGACTATCGGCACAATGATCGCTGAGTCCACATCCCACATGTCGACAACCTCGCGAGCCAAGTCAAGATACTTGATTTGTTTATCTTTTTCGGCTTTCACGAGGTTCTCGTCATGTGGGACGGTTATGTTATTATTATTATTATTATTATAAATATTATAAAATACACATATACCTTCCAAAATAAATTCTCTAAATTATGGTGAAAACTGTATCAAAATATATGTGTAGTTTAGAAGATCTAAGCGGTCACACAGACATATAAACATACAGACACGAAACCATACGACTTTATTTTGTACTGTGAGGATTCTGTACTGAGCTTGCCAAGGTTGGTCCGTGGATAGGTGACCATACATTACATGTCGAGACCCCTCTGTTCCTCGGAAACACGTTAAGGGGAAGCGCTAGGTATCCCACGATATTCATTTTTTCTTACGGTTTTGCAATTTACAGGGCAGTGTCATATTGAATGTTGATTAAAATACGATTCGCGAGCGTAACGAGTATGACTTTACATAGTTATAATCATAAATACCATCGATACAACCCTCTAACTTCATATAATCCTATTGAATGACGCGCTGCGCAGCGTGACTTGCTTGCTCAGCGTGTTTCTACTCCTTGAGCTCTTATATCTGTGCTGACAGTGGCCCGTCACCAATCATAAAATAGACAATATTATGTCAACTCTATGTTATATACAAAACACTAGAATACTCACAGCTTACCTGACCATGTAATGTTGCCACGAGGGGTTTTGAAGTTTAAAAAAAAAATCCTTATTTACTACAACATTATATTATTTATATTTTTTTAGTAATTAAGGATTACTTTACTCTGACATGTCAGACAAATTAGGCAAATAGACACACTTGTACATCTCGGGTCATTTTAAAACTGTGCATCAACACAACGAATCAATGAGGGTTTTATTTATTACGGAATCCTAAAACTACTTCGGTGCTATCATGCAGAGTTTCTAATAAAATTGCTGGCTGTAATGTACTGCAATTGAGATTTTCAGTAAAACCAACTTTTTACAACCCGAAATTGGAGCTATGCCGGAAAAAAGCAAGTTGTTTTTATGGAAAAGCAATGAGTTAATGAGCACGTGGTTTATTCGTTTTGAACACAACGGTAAAATGAAGACGTATATTTTAATAATAATCAACTTAAATATTCCCTCAATTCGGTATTTAAAGCAATTTAAAAACCACTTTAAAAAAAAGTTATGTCGGCTCGGATCACTTTTGCGCGTGATTGACCGAGGCGCGAGGGGAACGCGCGGGGCGTCGGGGTACCGAACCCAGTACACGACGCGGACGGTCGCTGCGCGCCCACCACTCCGCTCAGCTCAGAAACGCGCTCCACTACGGGCATTTCATTGTTTTCTTTTAAAAAAAAAAAGCCAAAAGAAAATTTCAATGATGAATTGACTATAGAGTGGTTATGTTCTGAATTTTCGAAGGGAAGCCGGTGAGAATCGAGTTGTATGGTACCTTCGCCACTGCAGTCTACTACTTCTTTTATTATAAAGTCTCGATTGACTCCATTCAGTTAACTTACATATTGCAATTGCTTTATATTTAAATTAATCATTAATAAACTACATCAATGAATAATTTAGACTGTAATGATCGATAGTTTAGTTCTCTAGTCCAATACTAGATGGCGTTACTAGGCTTGCCACAATCATATTAGACGTGATTATTGGACAACAGACATGTGACGGTAGCGGTAAAATAATTAGACCACAGGAGGTGAATGTTGAAATATATAAAACGAACGGTTGCTCCGTAATTATTTACATAATTTCTGGAAATAAAGTCATCATTGTATGGATATTAATACAGGATAGGGTCAGTGGGTCGTCTTAGGGGCGGGTTTCAGGATAGACATATGCATTGTAGTTGGTGCAATATTGTGAATTTGTGTGCGAGTATTGGAAGTAACGGGGTAAGTGTTTGCGTCTATTTAACGAAGTGTAGTTTAGATAATTATTGGAGATGTTTTGAAAGGCTGACTGTTTTTATCTTGTCCTCAGCTTGCAGAAATGCCCTTATAGTTCGGGTATAACCATTGTGGGCTTCGATTGATAAGGCTGCACATATAATTTTGACTCATTGCGAAATAGTAACCGATATATTCGCCACGGCATACAAGAAGCCAGTTGGTTTCGGGACATAGTGCTGTGTTAGAGATGCCTGCCGTGGGTTCGATCGTTCGAGTGGGTTTTCTTTGCTGATATTTTTTTTTTATTTGTTTTTTTTTGTATACTTTGTTTTATGTTTATGTTATTTACTTTTATTTGTTTCCGTCATTACAGAACAGCATACTAACATTCGATAATGTTATCACCACCCGGAACATCGATAAATCTCGTATTGATAAGCGCACATCACACTCACGCGCGCATGTTATTAATTTTAATTACAAATTACACGTAATCGGCTCCGCCGCACGAGATTCATGTTAATCACATTTAAGTAATTATCCGCATCACGATCCGCATCTATATTATGGAACACTTATTTTCGCACACGTCTAGTATATATAAGGTACTATGAAAATATCTGCCACGGCTTCAATGGGAGACAGTATTCTGTATATAGATTACAATAGTAAAGACACATTATTGATCTTATGTCATAATTTTTATCATACAAAAAAATGTGCGTATTAATTTGAATTGATTCAGTTGCATGAATCCGTCCCATAGTAATTAGCTGTTGCCGCACCGTCATTTCATTTCACAAAATGTGGCGAAGCGACATATTGAGCGTAGCTTCTGAACCACGTTATGCAGAATAGAGTACACTTATAAATGTTTATTTTATTACTTTACTTTCTCAAATTGATTTAACTATTCCGGGGTAGAAAATTTCTTCACTACTGTGATCTATATACAAAATACTGTCTCCCATTGAAGCCGAGGCAGATATTTTATAGCACCTTATATATGTATAGTGTTTCCTGGGTACATTCGACTAAAATGACAATATTCAGGCTTTAATTATGAATCAACATAATCTAAGCGGTATCTTAGCTAGAGTCGCTTTTAATTGGCTTTTCATAAGTTTGTATGCATCAATGACATAAACTCGGCCACTCGGTGCACACAACTTTTTAAAGTGGCAGATGCTGCTAACGATGCTAAAAATGACCTACTCACTGTCAGTACAAACTCACCAACTTTCGCATTCATAAACATTATTATAGTTAGGATTATTCCAAAGCGGATTAGTCACCAAGCTTCTGCGATCGCATAATACCTACCAGAGAATATAATTCTTGAAACTTTCGGAGCAGTCTTCGCAGAAGCGATCCACATTTTAAAGTCCAGAGAAGTTTTAATATGTACAGCCCTCGGCTAAGAGTTTCAAATTGACTGTATTATGATTAGCTAGGTAGTGCTGTGGTTATTCACAGCTATTTATCAAGTATTTCCGATAGTGCTGAACTGCGCAACCGCGGTAAATTGCCAGAAGTTGTGCGCCGTGTATCAGCCGATGGCATGTTATTGCACTTAGATTGTATTGTGAACTAGGAACACTATACAAGTATGGTGCTGTATACATTTATTTTCTGTGACGTTACTTTACCGACATTTATAAATAACGTTTTAGAGGTTAGCAGGTGTGAATACTAAGCCATGTCACACTATGGCTGTTTTATCGGTCATAATATCTATAAATCATAGTATTCACCATAACACAAGGTATTGATATCATTTTACAGCTTAAAAAAAAATTAACGAGCAATACTAATCACTTATAATGTTTTCAAAGATCTACATATTTATCGAACTCGTGTACAAACGTTATATCAACAGATTCTAACATTGTTTGTTTGTCAATATTCATTCAATATGGTGTTGATCACAGATTCTAACATTGTTTGTTTGTCAATATTCATTCAATATGGTGTTGATCACAGATTCTAACATTGTTTGTTTGTCAATATTCATTCAATATGGTGTTGATCACAGATTCTAACATTGTTTGTTTGTCAATATTCATTCAATATGGTGTTGATCACAGATTCTAACATTGTTTGTTTGTCAATATTCATTCAATATGGTGTTGATCACAGATTGTAACATTGTTTGTTTGTCAATATTCATTCAATATGGTGTTGATCACAGATTCTAACATTGTTTGTTGGTCAATATTCATTCAATATGGTGTTTATCACAGATTCTAACATTGTTTGTTTGTCAATATTCATTCAATATGGTGTTGATCACAGATTGTAACATTGTTTGTTTGTCAATATTCATTCAATATGGTGTTGATCACAGATTCTAACATTGTTTGTTTGTCAATATTCATTCAATATGGTGTTGATCACAGATTCTAACATTGTTTGTTGGTCAATATTCATTCAATATGGTGTTGATCACAGATTCTAACATTGTTTGTTTGTCAATATTCATTCAATATGGTGTTGATCACAGATTCTAACATTGTTTGTTTGTCAATATTCATTCAATATGGTGTTGATCACAGATTTCATTGACACTTCTTGTTCTCCGGAGAAAACTCACTATTACCTGTAGGACAAATAAATAAATAAATAAATAAATATTTGTTTATTAAAGGCAACGTGGCCCAATTGTTAGTAACATTGTTCTTAAAAACTATTGTTAGTAAACACACACAGAAACAAAAACAAAACAAAATAAAATTGCAAGGTTAGCTGTGGGGTCTTCTGACCAGTACCTCCAAATAGTTCAGTATCTTGTATTAAAGATCTACCACAGTCGAGTTTAACTCGTGCTCGATACAAGCTGTGAACACGAGTTGAGTCGACTTTGATCACTCGCATTGTATTAGTCTGTCATTAAGAACACAAGCGACCTAGCACTGCTCGGTGGTGCCAACTGCTGAGAAACTCTGCTAATTAACCATCTAAGCCCTGTTATCGTTTTATTTGAAAGACCTACACCCGGTTTCTGAATTGACAATTTGAAGTTGAGAAATTGTCAAACTCTATTTATGCAGTACAATATAATATCCTAACTTAACTTAAACTATGAACAAACTAGAATAGCATTTATTTATATACCTACCAATTGCTTACTGCACTTACAGTTGACACCAAAGCTCGCAGCGTTCGTAATGCTTGCATTACCTAAGTTGATTCCTTCAGTGTGGACGCGAGATTCGCAATTTATTTGCAAAAAACGTAAGAAATGTTAAATATCGCGGTCTGAATTGAAGAAAGTATGAGTCAGGTCAGAAGCCGGGGGGTGTAAAATATGGCCTCGTTCAAAATGTTTTATTAAGACAGCAATAGAAAGAAAGTACCTAGTTCATATTTTATTTTCATCTTTTTCTTATTTTCAGGTGTAAGCTGATCAAGGCATTATAAGATTTACTTCGATCTCCGAAGCCAGATTAATGACGTCATAAAACTTGACGTGACGCGACGCCGCGCGCCGCGCGCCGGCTTCTCGGCCTATCATGGCAGTTTTTATTATACCTCAGCAGGATTTTAAAACATCTTTATGAGTACTTATTTCAATGAAAATCTCATTAAGTTTTGCGGACTGTAAACATTAAATTATTTCCTACAAAATTTCGTGTAACTAACCATATTTGTATTATGTTTAAAGAAAGAAAGCAACAAAATTAAAGTAGCGAGCGCTATAGGACAGCTTTACACACTTCGAAGCTCTCTAGAAGACGGCTGCTAATTCTCGCAACCAGTTAAACATTAGATAAAAGATAATCTGCCGCGATCTCGTCCGGTAGGTACACAAGCGTCCGTCAAAGGCCGACGCCGAGGCCCGACAAAGGGCCCCAAGGACGAGCAAAAAGTGCAGCCGAGCACTAAGGAGGACTAAGGACAACCGGCCAAGTTGAAGGACAACTCGCAAACGCTCTACTGTACACTACGAGTACTTACGGTACTCGATACTGTAATCACGGTAATCGCTGCGACATCCCATTTGTCGATTACTCAGGGTTGCCACATTGTGACATACCGAATAAGTAAAACGCCTCCTTAAAAGTTGAATATCAAAATAAAGCGATCGTAAAAAATAAATAAATATTAGATGCGGAGAGTTTAGTACAGCTCTATGGTACAGCTAGTAAAAAATGAAGGAGCATCAAATATTAACAGCCTGCGCTCCTCAGAGGAAAATAAACAAAATCGTTTTATTCATGCTTTGCTAATAATGTTCACGGTGCCTAAGCCGAAAATCCTGAAACCTCCTCCCTGGGGACAAGCGAAAGCGATCTTCTGAATTATTCAGACATCACACCTACTTGTACCTGCTAAGAGGTTTCACACATACTTAGTCGTCATTATCTTCGACAGCTATCCTATACTTCACTTACTTTGCTGTCTATATTGATAATCAAGTGGTTTGTGATTGCGGCTCAATTATAAATATAAGTCCATTGATCCGATCTCTTCTCATTACGACATAATTTCGTTCGTCCTACTTTAAGCTACAAAGCTATTCAGGCGCGTCCCTAACGAGCCAGTAATTAATAGATCCGTAGTAAGTGGCAGTGGATCGCAGCCCTGTGCGTGACAAATGCTCACTACTCGCCAAGGAAGTGGCGAGAGGGATGGAGGGTTGGGATGGGTGGCAGGCGACAGATGAGCGCCATCACTCAGGGGATAACGTCGCTCCAGCAAGGTGCGTGGACAACAGACACATTTACATGAAATATTCACGGACACATCGATTCTCTTTGGGCTCGTTATAAAGCTACGTAGCATTAGCTACGTCGTAGCAAGGTCTACGCCGTAGCAAGTGCTACGCGACGGCTTGTCACTTGCGTATCCACTTGCACAGAAGTACTCGCTACAGATTTAATGTAAACAGTTCGTAGTCTTAACTCGCTCAAGTTTGAAGCAAGATTTTATTAGTAAAGCACCGATCCTATCCCGAACACTACGAACTTGGTACAAGAAAAGTATGGACTTCGAGATGAACTCGTAAGTACCATCCGAGGAGTATGGCTATAATATGGCTATGATATGGCTATAATATGGCTATAATATAATATGGGGGTAATGTGAAGATAAGGTCCTATCGTCAGGGGAAAATGTGAAAAGACGTTTCAGATTATTAGTTTTCTTTATCTTTGCAGCTAAATACACTTCCCATGTAGTATAATTAACTAAATGTTGGAATAGATAACTTAGTTTTCACATACTCGCAGTATCTAAACTTTACAAGTTGCATTACCTAACTTGAAACAGTCAGCGCTTGGTTCTCATTAATATTAAGTTGCTAAGGGCTGAATACACAAGAGCCATCTTTTGTCCACTTAAAAAATAAGAGTCATTAAATTTAGTCGCTCATAAATAATAATGTGGTATTTATAAAGGCGGATGCAGGCGAGACGGGGCGCGGCGCAGCGCGTTTCGGCGCGACACGCGCGCGCTCGCATATTCATCGCGCATAATCTATCGCTAAGTGATAGCGTGGTGATGGCGCATGAATATTTAAAGTTATGCACGCGCGCTCAACTGTTGCGGCCGCGAGACGGAGCGCGAGAGTACGGAGGTGTGACGTATAGGAGGCCAGCCAAGTGACGCGACCGAGTGGCCGGTGATGGCTACTGCAGGCGATACATCGTGTGCGTGATGTTTGTTCTTCTGATAGCGGACACGGTACACGTGTTGTTCACACATCATAATGCGGTATATTTATTAGCATTGCAACTACAAAGACGACTGCTAATACAAATGTATGGACGAAGAATTTAACAATGCTACATAGAACTCAAATAAATTAAGATAAGGGCAGGAGGCTGATGATTGACATAGTTAATGGCGAGAACAAACACTGTCTTTGATGAACTATTGATGATGGCAAGTAGCAGAGCGTTGTGGTTTGCACACAAAAACACCAACATCAGGCATTCGATTGTACACTAAAGGAGCTAACAGACACTACGTGAGTGCAGAGCAGTGATCGCCGCTGGGCTATCTTACACTCTGCCCTCCCCCTCCTGCCTTCTCGCCCCGTAGCCGGCGCCCGCGCTGATGGGCGCGCGCTGATAACGTTCATAGCTTTTTATGCAGTTTCTCTGAGAACTTTCATTTAAGGAATAGGGGAAATTGTACAGTCATAGATACATACATACGTATCTACGACTTGCATCTATAGGGTAAAGGCGGGATAGATGCCCCACTTTTTGAAATATCCTCCTAATTAAAAAAAACACAATTTAATATAAATAATTTCTATGAATTTAGCTAGTTTAATCCTTTATGTTTAACTGTGATTTGTATTTTTGGCCCTACAAATTACAGATTTTGCAAATTTTTGGTTTTTGTGGAACTCCTTTTTTGGGGATAGATGCCTACCCGTATGGATAGTTGCCCCACCATGAAAATACTAAGAAGGATAGATGCCCTTCATACTGTATAAACGAAAAACTCAACCAAACTTTTATGAGGTTTTGAGGACAATTGGTGTTTTAGCAGTAAAAAACTACTCCTAAAACAGAAATTGTTTCCAAGAAACATGGGCCTAATAATGAAAAGCATTTTGCAGTTTTTAATTTTTTTTTTCAATTGTCATCGTTAGCATATAATTCTACATAATTTGAGATCAAATAAAATAACCATAACTGTCGGGATATTTATTTTATCCCCATGGTATTTCTATCCATTTCGTCGCAAGCTGACTGCAATTGTTCTGTAGTCCAAGAACATACTCGAGCTCGAACTCCTTCCTTTCTTTTGTATTTTCGTGGCATGGTTCTGCTACAATCACTAAAAAGTCCAAATACAAATATATAAGTAAACACATAAAAAATATAACAGAACACAAAAATATGTTCAAAATATATCCCTAAAACCACATATTATGGGTATACATGGTGTATGGAGGGATAGATGCCTCTAGGGGCACCTATACCTCGAAAAATCAGGGCAACTATCCTTTTTGATAGGGATAGATGCCCAAGTATTTTTTTAAATAAATAAAAAACAAAAGAGCAACTATTTACATCTAGATGCATACTTGAAGAATCAGTTTATTGACGTAATAAATAATATAACGGAATTAATGACTACTTATAAAGTTATAAAACAGCAAATACTAACCTTTAAAATTTTGACGTGTTTGTAAAGTTCGCCGCGGAGATGAATGCACACACGAGCGAAACACGCCCTCACCGCACGACGGCCCGTAGCTAACTTAGGTGCGGGGTGCCTGCGGCTCTTAGTTAAACTATTATTTCTTAGTCGCGAGTCTGGGAAGTTAGGTTTTTTGAAAATGAGGCAACTATCCCACTGGGGCATCTATCCCGCCTTTACCCTAGAGTAGTATACCCCAAGTTTAAAGGTATATAGGCAAAGATTTAAATCTTAGGAGATAAGAATTACAAATTCTGGTGCGATATGTGAGGTTTATAAACAAAACAGAAAACATACACACACATTAAATGAAAAGTTGTTCACCATACAAGTCGATAACACAGAAACTGTTAAAGTGTTTATCTACATAATATTTCGTGTCGCAAAGGATAATACACTAAACGGCAAAGTTATGAACATCACGGAGCCAAGCTGATCGCGTCCAAATAAGTATTTTAGTTGGTTGACGCTTCAACCGGACTACACACATGTAGGATAATGTTGAGAAGGTTTTAAATGGCGGTATCTACTGAAAAAATACGCAAACAAAAAATTCAAGATGAAAAAAAAGATAAAAATTTTAAGTTACGTTTTTCATTCACATAAAAATAATTTTAACACCTATTATAAAGTCATAACACACGCAACGACCTGACAATAAGCGACACACTTCGGCACACAGCGACACACGCGACACACAGGCCGCTTTCAGACAAATAACTAATATCAACAGTAATGGCGACAATTATGTGCCCCTACAACACAAAACAATAACTCAGAATGTCCACTCCATGAGTCAACTAATAAGTTGCTGCTCTAGTTCTACTCTAGTAGTAGGTACTTCCGTTGATCCGATGGAGTATTTAAATGTATAAGAAACTGAATAAAATTTATACAGAGATTGAATAATGGCCTTAAGACATTCGTATTGTTCCATCTTCCTCATGCATGTAATATGATTGTGGTCGTGTAGCAAACCATCTGTCGCTCAAAATTTTGTCGCTACACACTCAACAAACAAGGGACGGTTTCAATTTTATGGCTTCATATCTGCGATACATTTGCGATCGTTGGCATACATTAACCGGATTTAAGGCCCAATGAAACGTATATCGGCAGGGTACACGATTTTCGAGGCACGGCTACAGTCCTCAGACTGTGGCGGCTAAAACTTTGACATGGGCTGCCCACACCGCAGCGTAGGTAGGGTAGGCCCGTACTGTAGGTAGGGTAGGCCCATACTGTAGGGCTGTAATATCCAACTGTCTTAAAACTTCTGGTTCGACTGTAACCGTAAACCTATTCTAAACATGGTAATATGTTTAGTTCTAAAAGACGCATATTAAAATCACGGTGTTTTATGATTATTGTCAGACGTATGTATGTAATTATTAGCATAGTGTCGCGTCCAATCGCGAGTGTCTGATGTCCGTCGCGTGTCCCGCGAGCGTGTGCGTTTAACGATATGTCAGGCGTAATGCCGAACAATTTACTGCGTGATGCCGATGCCGGTTTAAATGGCCGCCATCATTCGCTGAAGCACTTTTTTTATTCCAAGCCGCTAGTATACGTTTATTGCAGCCGATAATATGCACATAAAATATTGTGCAGTTTATGATTCGTGAGCTGTACGCCCGAGCTTAAATAAAGCTTCAATTAAACTCGTAAAGTTGAGGAGAGTTCAACTACTTGCGAACAAATTTGATTTCAGGACCAAGTTTTTAACTCAAAAAAGTTATAAAACTATCTAAATTTTGTGAAAGTTATCTTTAAGGCAATCAAGTTGATGGTACTTGTCTTGTCGCTGGGACAGTCGTGGTTGACATTCACGTGTAAATGTACCTTATTTAATGAAAACTGTCCTTTAAGGCTGCCTCTTAAAATCTGCTGAACATTATTTAGAAGAAGTGTTTACGAGAGCTCGGTTCGTTTAGGTTTAGAACAAGAAACTGTACAAAATGCTAAAGAAGTACACAAATTGTAAGAACCAGTGTAGCAAATGATGCCCCTGGGATGCTTTGGATTCTGTCTCGCAGAAGGAAAATCTAGAGAATAAACACAACACGGTTTTAAAAGTAAAATTGTCTATTGTGTGAATTCTCTATTTTACCTATTATTTTGTCCTTTGTAATCTTGCATGCATTACGCGCGTCTGAGCTCTAAGACTTTAACATTAGAATAGAATGGAATAGAATACTCTTTATTATGTACACCATATAAATTACAGGTATAAATATAGAAACTATTAGCATCCGTGACTGCTTAGTGTTGAGAGCTGGTAATGTAATGTAAGGCAAACAATGTATGTAATGAAATGCAAAGAGCGTCACGTGTATGACGACGTGATTATGTCGCGTGGGACTAGGACCAATGTCAAAAAACGTCAAATCTCATTCTTCATTTAATAAATCATATCATATCAAAATATTGAAAAAGCCGAAAAACTGTAACCTAACGTACTTTACTTTTCCCCAAACGCAATCAGCCCTGAACATCGCAATGTAATGCCACAGTATAATAATATGTCAGCGGCGCGGCGGTATTGGATAACCACTGAGCAAATATTTGTGTTCGCGAGTGTCGCGCCGTCATTATTTCGCATTGTGCTGCACCCGCGGCTGTATACAATAAAATACGCTGTGGCAGGGAACAGGGCTGCTGCTATCTGATGGTCGAACAATCGAAGGGGGCTAATGAATGGAATGAATGGAATGCCAAAACAAAACACTGTCGAGTCTGATGAGAACATCATATTTTCATGATACAACTCTAGGTGATAAACTCTGTATATAGAAAACTTACATTAAATAGTGTTATATTGATTTTGATGCGACGTTTTGCATGGATGTGGCGCAAATTTTCCCCAACTTGTTCTTGTTGAGGTTAAACATGAGAGATTCAGTTGAAATAGGACCTCACAGGGAACTTTTTATAGCCATCTTCTCCTATTTCTTAAAAATCTTAAATTCAATTAATTCATTGACAGACAACGCACAGCCTAAACCGCTGGGTCCAGAAGCATTACATTTTGCACAAAAGTTCCTGATGTAACGACAAGAGTTCCTGATGTAACGAGGATAAGCACTTAGAAAGACTTTTTAAAAATCCACCTCCTAACGGGATTAAAGGTTGTATGGAAGTTCAACATCGATGGAAAATCGCATAGAGTACACTGCTTCTGAATTAAAGTTGAACTACAGTCAGTGGTGTTCGGAAGAATATCGTTTGCTTGTCAACCCTGAGTGTAACAACGTTATGCTTATTAATATTAATGACGACTGATTGTGCTGCACATGGAGCTCTGATTGCAGATGAAGAAATACACCTGCATTGTATGCATGAGGAGAAAATACACCTGCATTGTATGCATGAGGAGAAAATACAACTGCATTGTATGCATGAGGAGACAACTGAACCAGTTGTCGTGGACGGAGAATATATTAATATGGGCATTATTTATAATATTTTTCATAATTAGTACCTATATGATCCTGAAGGCAACAACACGGCAGGTGGTCGGCGAGACAAAGTGACATTCTATCAGCGAGATAATGATGAAAGAAACGTCAATACAATTGACATAAAGTACCGAAAAGATGTCAATTCTATTGTAGAAATACGAAACGCTTTGAAGCGATTGCCACATGTCTAGCCCTCTATATTTATGGGTACCTTTACTTATACCTAAGTGCGGAACAATATTTATTCCTAACGGGTATCGAGACCACAAAATATAATACCACCGAACCCAATCACTAAAATCATAACGACTGCGCGCCGATGGAATCTCTCACAGTAAACTTAGGAACTCTCCCCTTCTCATTAATGTCGACGCCTGTCAAACTAACCAATCCCTGCTAATGTGATCGATCATAGAACAATGTTAGTAATCAATAGTGAAGGTGATCCATCTCCGGCGGCGCGGCGATCCTCTGAGGTGTAACAATAGTGTGCTACAGGCGCCATTAACGACAGAATGAGGCGCGTGCTCGCAGATCATCTACGATACGAGATATATTGTATGTCACAACTTTTTAATTGATTTTGTATGAGCTTTTCTATATTATCACATTTAATTAATTCTCTTAATTTATTACAACGAACACACACTTCCCTATGTGTTTGTTATTCCAGCGTATGGCACTCGTGGGTTGCAGCTGAAAATCAGCTTCAGGTGGTACACCTTGTGCATTATAATCTTTGTGTTCTGTTTTATAGTTTTAAGGTGTATTTATTTTGCTGTAATGCCAATAAACGCATTTTTTTTTCTTTCTTAAGATAGGATGTCATTAACTTATTATCGCCATGTCGGTGTTGGATTACACATGTTCTTGAGGATTTATTCCGGTCTGATCCCCTGACCCCCCCCCCCCTCACCCCCCTCAATCCCCTGCTAGTTCGTCTTCTGTTATAAACTTTGTCTTATCCACTATAAGCTTTCTCATTCCGGTTGTTAGTGAGCGCAACAGAGTCAAGTTGACGATGAAATGATTCTTTCATTTCATCGTCAACTTGACTCTGTCCGCCAAATGTGTTTATTTTTTATGTTCTGTACAGTATTAAATTTCTTGTACGGTAGTTGTAATTACTAGAAAAATCTTCGTTAGGTCTGTACCCAAACCCTACTGTAGTGTCTAAAACTCAGGTAGTTCTCAGCTTTTATCTTTTGCTATCAGCTCTAAGTAATGTCTGCGTGTATACCGTATGAAGTTTGTAGGTAGACTGTGTTACAGGAATCCTAAATTATATGCGGGTTCAACGTTGAGCGAGTCCTCCTGTTGAGTGTCGCTTGCTTTACGTTTTAGAACCGTAACCTTTATGAACCAAATTAATGAGCTGGCGGTTCGTTTGGGGTTGAAGATTAAAAACCATAAAACAATTTAGAAATATTTATGCTCTTTGTATTTATAATGAACTGGGAAAAGACTGATATTGTTGAATGAATCTATCTCATCAAGACAGCCCTACTTATAAAGGCAAATGACTCACGATATCCGACTACTCACGAGCGCTAATGAAATCATCGTCGTTCGCGATAATCGCGCGTAACCAGCCTTGCTGTGACGTCACAAGTCGCGGCTCATCGGGATAGCACATAAATAGGTACAGAAGGTCGACTTCATACAATGATCAAAAACGTGCGCTCACATAGACACGCGAACACTTCCGGCGAGTGCAGGCGCATTCGCGACTAGCATTTGACTCACTTATTTTGAGATCGCTTACGTACACGTCTTCAGCCAGTTCCAAAAGTATCTGATAAAAATGTAAATAAATGGATCCGAAACGTACCCAACGTACCTGTGGATGCCAATTTGTAGTGCCGCTTACAAATTGAATATGTCGGATTCGGCCAAGACATCAGAAGTAAAACTAATACATAAATTTATTTCAATCGAACAATCAGTTATCTTAAAACTTTAAAATACAGAAATTAAATTAATTCATTATTAAATAACTAATAATGACATTGAGGGCGGTCACATAGGGCAGTACTGACTGTCAGGGACAGTGGTCCATGCACCCACCGCAATAAGGACGGTACTAGTTGTCAGAGACAGCGTTCCACATCCAATAATCGGGCAGTACTGACTGTCGAGAGACAGTGGTCCGTGCACCAAGACGCATCCATTGGAAATGCGTACAGACTCAACCGCGCAGCTCCTTATAAAGGCTGATCGCTAGTGGGGGGGAAACGTTACAATATTTTACTGGATTGGATACCAAGTCCTTTAGGCCAAATGATCGATAGAGTGAATGATTTGTCTATGATGCGTCCGGTGCACGTTCCACTAGCGCCACCTAGTCGCCGTCTCTCGCAGCTGCTACACAATATAGCTGCCGTCAAATACTTCGATTTGATTATTTGAATACTCAAACCCGAAATTCTAAATATATTAATTTATTAAAATACCCAAAACATGTTTTTCATTTACCTACATTTGCATCAGATAGTTTTGGATCGGACCATATGAGTGTAATAGATTATCCTAATTATAGGTATTGTTATTGTTATCATTTTACTGTTAAAACTTGGTAAAATAGTAATGTTTTGCATAACCTAAATATTAAGGAATAATGTAGCAAAACATTTTTTTTTTGTTTTCAAGTGATATATTTTTATTTCCAATAACAATTATGTATTTCGAGACATCGCCAAGCGGTTGGTCGACTCTTCACGTGACCAGAGGGCTGGCCTATTTTTGGCCAAAGAATCAGTATTGCCATACAACGTGGCAATGCTGCCAGCCTTTTGGGCACGTTTCCTGTTGACAGCGATGCGGACGAATTTTTTGATGCCCTTTGTTTGTAAATGTTAAATATTTGTAAATATTTGAATGTGTAAATATTTTAAAATAACTTTAGAGCAAAACATAGAAAATATTCCAAACGGATATCCACCTTTAATGTTGTTGATATTTTGGATGACGGTAGATAGAAACGTCAAAGTTGTTCTGTTCACGACTATAAAAGGGGGCGCTCCCAGTGGCGGGGATCATTCTTGTTCGAGACATCGACCCATAGACTACTATTATAAACTAGAGACATCGACCAGAACGGAGCTCCGGCCTACAGTCAGTTGATTAGTACTAGTGACGTTATTATGTGGAATAGATCGACCAGATGTCATGTAAGTTAACTGATATTATCTTGATTATTTACTGATAAATATGGGTTTTGTAAATGTAATAATATGGTCAATAATGCCAATGTTTTAAAGTGTATAATGGAATATTCCTAGCTATTGTTATTATGTCGCTATTCTTCTGAGTTCTCTTGGACCATTGTCCAAGAGGTATAATTAATTGTTTATATATTTATCTATATTTGGAACGGACAACTAGTTTTCTGATTAATTACTGACAAGCCTAAATTGAAATAAATGTCTAGCTTGTCTTTTTGTGCTTTATTTCATAAAATCCTTTCCCTACATACCATATTCATAGTCACTTTTACACATATTAAATAGCTAGTAACCATTCTGATATTCAGTTTTATATTTGGGTAATTTTCTAACAAGTGCGTGCACCTTTATCGGTCGTATTATGAAGTCGGCCTTCCGACTGTCTAATGTCTATGTAGTGGTAATAATAGTGAGATTAACTTCTCCAGAGTTACGTCAGGGTGTTCATGTGTTGTGACGTCACGCGATACGACGCGCTTGTTTTGTAAACAAGTCGCGCACCGTTCTACTCGTATTACATCTAATATTGATATCGTCTATATGTCACAGCTAATGATCACCTTATTATATAAATGGCCTAAGCATCAGTCAGCCACTTTATTAAATGTTATATAAGACGCATTGGCTGAATTATCATTCAAGCCGCTAGTTGAACGGCGCTGGTTAGTTAAAAGGCTAAGCAGTTAACTAAATGGCTTATTAAACCAGTTGGCGGCGACAGATATATAAGATTTTGTAGAACGATAGATAATATTATTAATTTACTAATATATGTCTTGGCAAAGCAATATCATTAAGTAACTGACATCACATCATTCGTTAACAGGTTCCAATGAACACTCCCTATTCCGTTTTACAAAAACATTATCTTTTAAAGTAGGTAGGTAGGCCTTACTAATGGACGAATGAATAAATTATTTCACGTTAAGTTTTACAGAGGTATGAGGAGCAGGGTGTAAAGTTCACTGAACCTCCATGGAAACGGGAGGATCCTCCGACCAGACGGGTGTCGTGTCTGGGTGTCTGGTTGACAACTGCCCAACAGTCGATGTCGGGACGTTGTACGAGTATATATTATGCTAGTTGCGCAGTAAACTCTGCTTGCGCGATGCAGGATTTCTACAGTTTCAAAGAATTCCATTTTAATCATTTAGGTGTAAATACCTATTGATAGGTATTAAGAATTACAACAGTTCGATTTCATTAAGATATAGTTTGTGCTCACGTGGAAAATACATAAAATGTTGTTAACTAACATCTTAAATAGAATGTTTAAGTCATAAAATTAGCGCTACAAACTAATTTGAAGTCTTTTGAATGGGCGTCGTATAAAGCACGAGATGAAAATTGCTCTGCAATTAAACATAGCAACATAGAATGACATATTTTAAGTAGGTATATAATATTACAAAGTGCCTACTTGATGTGTATTTTTGAGACCGTTACACATTAATACGGAAAAGTCCTCTGATGATCATTGATCACGTAGACAGGCTACCAGGAGAAATATCATTGAAACACCGTGATCACATGTCTCAGTGGTGCCTTCTAGCATAATACAGAACAATTACATTATAGCCAAGTTTGACACGAGACACTTTTTCCGACACCAACCTTTGGTTACCGTCACATTTGTGTGTGATACCGTCGTTTGTCACATCTAAGAAAATTATTTAATTCATCATCTGTATCTGCACGACTTATAAAATACAAACGAAAATCAACTGTAATTATGTCCAGTAATTTTATCATTACTGGTTTTGCAATACTAAAAATATGTCCAATTTGGAGTATTTTCTTCAAAAATAATTTTCTTTTGCACACAATGCGACCACACAGATTCTAGAATCCGGTTATCAAGAAAAAACTGCTGTTTCATAGAAAAGTGCAGTACCTACGCGATCAAAATAGTACGTGGGGGGCTTTGAATCATGTACTGAACCCATGATAACAGGTTGCGCGTCCATGTTCCTGCCATCCTGTAGGGTAAAGGCGGGATAGATGCCCCACTTTTTGAAATATCCTCCTAATTAAAAAAATAACAATTTTATATAAATAATGTCTATGAATTTAGCTAGTTTAGTCCTTTATGTTTAACTGTGATTTGTATTTTTGGCCCCACAAATTACAGATTTTGCAAATTTTTGGTTTTCGTGGAACTCCTTTTTTGGGGATAGATGCCTACCCGTATGGATAGTTGCCCCACCATGAAAATACTAAGAAGGATAGATGCCCTTCATACTGTATAAACGAAAAACTCAACCAAACTTTTATGAGGTTTTGAGGACAATTGGTGTTTTAGCAGTAAAAAGCTACTCCTAAAATAGAAATTGTTTCCAAGAAACATGGGCCTAATAATGAAAAGCATTTTTCAGTTTTTAATTTTTTTTTTCAATTGTAATCATATGATTCTACATAATTTGAGATCAAATAAAATAACCATAACTGTCGGGATATTTCGTTTATCCCCATGGTATTTCTATCCATTTCGTCGAAAGCTGACTGCAATTGTTCTGTAGTCCAAGAACATACTCGAGCTCGAACTCCTTCCTTTCTTTTGTATTTTCGTTACATGGTTCTGCTACAATCACTAAAAAGTCCAAATATGTAAACACATAAAAAATATAGCAGAACACAAAATTATGTTCAAAATATACCCTAAAACCACATATGGGTATACATGGTGTACGGAGGGATAGATGCCCCTAGGGGCACCTATACCTCGAAAAATCAGGGCAACTATCCTTTTTGATAGGGATAGATGCCCAAGTATTTTTTAAATAAATAAAAAACAAAAGAGCAACTATTTACATCTAGATGCATACTTGATGAATCAGTTTATTGACGTAATAAATAATATAACGGAATTAATGACTAATTATAAAGTTATACAACAGCAAATACTAACCCTTAAAACTTTGACGTTTTTGTAAAGTTCGCCGCGGAGATGAATGCACACACGAGTGAACCACGTCCTCACCGCACGACGGCCCATGGCTAACTGAGGTGCGGGGTGCCTGCGGCTCTTAGTTAAACTATTATTTCTTAGTCGCGAGTTTGGGAAGTTAGGTTTTTTGAAAATGAGGCAACTATCCCACTGGGGCATCTATCCCGCCTTTACCCTACATCAATGTCTTTGATCATACTCCTCTCCCAGTTACCGCATCATATAACTATCAAAGTGTATATTGAAGACACACTTTGAAAGCTTGAAATAGTCCACCTACACCAGAGGCAGTGGTTTCTAGACTCGCTGTGGACATGACGGAGACAGTTGTTGTGTGCCCAGGCCTGCGTAGGTAGCGTGACGTTGTTATCAATCATTACTTCGGAATAATATTGACAAAAAATCGGCCAAGTGCATGTCGGACCACGCACAATGAAGAGTTCCGTAGATGGAATGAATTTATCCCAAGAACAAAGTTAACATTGTAGTTGAAAAACATGTTCTCTCACATATTCCAACTGCAATTGTAAGTTTGTACGCTCAATATTGAAAGATTCACCATGTTATTTTAAGACCATAGACTTCTCATTCGTTTTCCTGTAATCTGTAGGCAAAGACCTAATTTCTCTATTGTTTTTTCTAAATTTTAGGCTCATTAGTTTCGGAGATAAGGGGCGGGAATGGTAAATTTTCATATATTTTATTAAATAACATTAAAATTGTTTATTCTAAAATTGTTAAAAAAAAATAAGACCCTCAAAGCAACCCTTTCATTTAATATGTCACACAATACAGTTTGCAAAACTTTTGTTTTTAATTTCCCCCCTAATGTGACCTCTATACTCACAATTCATTTATTTACGTTACATTTTCGTGTTTGGGTCGCAGATATTTATATTTTTACCAAATTTCAACTTAATCAGCCCAGTAGATTCGGAACAAATTGGCTGTGACAGTCAGACAGACTGACACTACTGACAGACAGACACCGAGTGATCCTATAAGGGTTCCGTTTTTTCCTTTTGAGGTACGGAACCCTAAATACACGTAAGTTTGCTAGTTATTAAGAAGTTCCCAACATTTATAGGTATTACTCAAAAATGTAAATAGGTAGATAGACCATTTTCGCTTGTTAGATACCTACTTAACATTGTTATATTTTACTATTTTTCTTTTCTCGTTTCACAAAACATCTTTACTGAACTTTCTTTGTCATAATATAAACATTTCATCAGAATTTATCTTGTTAAAAATATAAAATATATATTGTTTGTCTGCTATCTTCATTTCTAAGAAACTGAAACTTTTCACTTCTTAGTTGAGAAGTGGTGAAGCTAAGTAACTTCCCTACAACACGCTGCTGTCTGATTTAGCTGTTACAACTTTTGGTTCTGTACAATAGTGTGAGGTACTATAAGCTATAATAATTAGTGAATTTTGCCAAATGTCAGTTAGTAAACGGCATTATACAAACATAAGCATTGAAACATAGAATCGAATCAATAATTAATTAGTTTTTACTGATCCACAATTCTTTGAATTCCAATTTTGACCCACTTTTCTCGAAACTTGATAAAAAGTATTTTCAACCAATTAAAGCGGGGCTAAGTTTTTGAATTGGCCCGTCTCCTGTCTCCTGTCAATCACAGCACAAAGCCAGCCCAGTTCAAACAAGTTCGCTGATAGTACTTAATAATATTTCTAGATCGTCGCTCAGTTGGTTCAGTCCGTCTGAATGAACTCGGAGCCTTCACAGCTGTACAACATCTTATTATATAGGTAGTACTATAGGTACATCACAATTATTTATTCTAAAATAATATAAACTACAGTATTTGAATTCCTTTAAATTAATTTATGTCGAAATGACGAAAAGAGTAAATTCGTAGAGACTAGTCTTGTTAGTTTTTTTAAAGATTTAAACTAACAAAATACTTTAAAAAAATATTTACACCTTAAACATAACAACAACAATTAAATATAAAAGCTATAAATAAATTCATTTGACTATCACAATGAGGCCAAAAGTTCATTTTTAGTCAAACGAATAGAACGCTTGCTCAGAGATCCTATTTCTGTACCTTGAAGGTGCTTGGGGCTAGTGTCCCAAGTTTAAGCAGTTGGAAATATTATGTACATTTTAAATGCTGTTTTGATGATAATTTGTATGAACATCCTAAACATTAGATTCTGACTACTTCCTCGTTCCGAAATCTTCTAAAACTCTTGAATCGTACCGTATAGCTTATTCTGTAATTGAAATCGTTTATTTATTAGCAGGGGCCGCGGGCCGCGGGGCCCGGGCCGCATTAGGCGCGCCCTGCAGCCAGCAGGCGGCTAAGTCGTCCACACAGATTTATACCTCGCCTTTATTCTAAATTGCTCTTTAATTTGTAATGAATTTTAAATAACCAGTGAAAATTTTTAAAATGTTAAGCCTGCAAGTGATTAAGATTTAGAAGAGGCTGTGTTAGGTTTGTTCTGCATGAAGATTTTCAGGACTGGCACTACAGTAACGTGTTTCTAACCTTTCATACCAATACATGTGATTGCCATTAATATTAAACCTCGTATAACATTCTAAGAAACAAAGACGAGAACATTAAGTTAAACGCGACCATTAGTCCGAAACGGTGCTTCAGCACCGTTTCATCTGATTCCCTTATGATACTGTAATATTGCCGTTTATTATCCGCGTTATTAACAAAGAAATAATACGCACTTGGCGTGCCACCCATCCATCACGTGTGACGGCCGCACAATACACCGTATTACCCATAAATACGCCATAACCGGGGAGATCCCCGCGAGCCCAACGATGTACAGAACATCGTCTTGAAGCCATACGTTTGATGTATTTATAGCCCTCGACGGTAACGAGGGCTAATGCGATGCGGTGAGGAGCTTTTGACGTGTAGGTACATAAATATTATATTAGTTTTTTTGAAGATCAAAACAATTTAAGGTTTTAGAAAATGTGTGTAAATAATGCAGTATTGGATCTAATTTTCAGCAATGCTGAAGAAGGACGGAGCGAAGTGTTAAAAATAAGTACTAAGGGATAAGAATCAGAGCTACGCATGGATCTACATGGACGGAAGGTCATCCCTGGACACTGGTTAGATCTTACTGCTACCCTGGGCAGTACGTGCATACCTAACTTAATGTCCATAATGGAGCTTACTTGCACAAAATCGTAGCTAAGTAGGTACACGTATTAGCTAATATTCTGAACGAGCCCGCAGGTATTAGAAGAGCGTGCGGTCGTCCAATCGACTCGCGGGTCCTATTCGATGTTATATCCTACGCGAGGAAAGTGAATACAAATTCGTTTATAGAATTTTATGGATTTGAACGGAACAATACACGAGGACGCTGGGTCACGACATGAGGTACTCCCGAAATATTTATTTTAGAAATGTATGTTACTACGGTTCCTAGATATATGAATTTGGATACTTACCCAAATTAAGAACATAAGTTCTTTCCACGTTATTAAACATTAGACATCATGTTTCAGAAAGATCAAGTTATTTATATGTAATTAGGTTTATATTATATTCATAGTTTTAATAGGTTTATTTATTTATTTATTTAATACTTCAAGCACAAAAATGTACAGAGGCGGACTTAATGCCATAGGCATTTTCTACCAGTTTATGTGTATCTTTATATTTAAAATATTTATTCCTCAATTTTCATGTTTGCACCTACCACTGTTTGTCTCTGCATCACCCAAAGGTTGACTGGTAGAAAATGCCTATGGCATTAAGTCCGCCTCTGTACATTTTTGTGCTTGAAGTATTAAATAAATAAATAAATAAATAAATAAAAGAGCTTAAAATATTGTCCTTTCCTGCGCAACGGTCAGACTTCTCATTTTGCATACCTGACAATGACAAAATAAATTATTTTGACTCGAAAGCTAAGATACCTTTAATATAAGTACTGTTGTTTCTTCGTCGCCGTCTCGCGAGGGCCTCGTCGCTAAATTAAAACTGTTCATTAAAACTAACTGAGCGCAATGAGCTGTCAACAGCAGACGAAAGCTAAAAATATCAAGACTGTTAAACCATTTAAAAACTAATTCATTCAGAGTAGTTTGAAAGTTGAAAGAATAATAGTGTCGCTATAACCTCCCCTCTTTCAACACACAGTAGGAAAGAGCAGAAGGACTTTAAAATTTCCAAAAGCTTGAAAAATTACATCAATAAACACATTGATGGCTTCTTATCATTCATCTACTCTTGAACAATGACTTTCAACGACTACTAAAATAAACTCGCTAGATAGTAACTAAATCACCGGTAAATAAAATTGTTGGTAGCACTTTGTTGTCAGAATTCCGTAGACAAATGGCTAAAACGGGTCCCACGTCCGTCCGGGTGTTACACAGCCATTGTACTCGGAGACTATTTGCACTACAAGTTTATACATGAAAATTGGGAAAGAAGGAGTATAATTCTGTGCACCGTTTAACAATGTTGTAATAAAATTACGAAATAAACTATTCAAGGTCCCCTTCCCATGCATGTAACTGAAGCAGGGAAAAAATATCAACCGTTGAATCCCAAAAAAGAAATATTCTTAAATGACTTTTTTATTTAATTCAATAGTTTTTGAGATATGATATATTTTAGGTTACAACTGCAATAATAACTAGGTATGTTTTTTATACAGTTTTTTTTTTGAGAAATTCTATGAACTACTAATTTTTGCAGTCAATGAAATCGATACTGTGAATTCGTAAATATTCATCCCAACTACGGAAACCTTCACATTGTTCATTTGATTGTTACTGCCTACTTTTTGACGTTCTCTCATAATCACCTTTATGCCCAAGAGCACCCGTGGACCAAATTAAGTTTCACTAATAACCGCAAATAGTACTTTTAAAGTAGTCCTTTTGTATAATCTTCATCGTCACCCCGCTTTCCCCCCTGTTGCTCCCAGTGTCTCGCGACCATTAATTACAGGGGGGCGCCCGTCCAGCACCTAGCGTTGAGACGCATCGACTCGCAGGACACCGAGACTATCGCAGTAGCTTGGGAGTCGGGAGGACTCCGCAAGTTACCGGCCGCCTGGGACCGCTGAGACATGAAGTCGAACAAGTCTTAGTGAAGCTGTATTTATAATGCAAGTTGCAGTAATGTGCACTGGTTTTATGTTTGTTTCGGACTTGTCTAGAGGAGTCGTTTAAATCTTTTTCTCGGCAACTTGGTGTTTTCTTCAGAAAGACACATGTACTTAACTACGTTTTAGGCAAGATTTTTGTTGTGATATTTTCAGAAATCAAATTTAATTATTGTAGGAAAGAATCTCTTTATGAATAAAAACCAAGTGTGCAAGTTCAATTCAAATAATGAAACTGTTTTTATTTTTCTTGCCATATAAAACAACTTCTAGAAAGTATCGTAGTATTCATGCTTATTTGATACAAACATTTGACTTCCATACGTATTACTATTCGATTTCACAAAACTCGACTAAAGTAACGAGGCACAATACAAAGTACTACAACCATCCTTACCTGCCAGCTACTCGCCCGCAGCACTTGGTACTTGCATGCAGTTTCATCGACGCTGTTGCTCTAACACACATCTGGCGCACCGTCGTACGGTGAACAGAGTACGGTGAAGCTGCGAAAGTTTTTGCTTGCGGCTCTATTCGTGTGAAAGCTATAATAGAAACTAGTAACTAATACGAAAACGCGTGGGTAATAGCAGAATTTGCCGTTCTAGTAAAAGAAAAAGTTTGGTTTCCTTTTCTCGAAACAACAACATGTCATAATGATAGACTGGTTTATTTTACGTTCCCGTGTTATAAAACATTACGATATCGACGTAAAAATTGAGAGTGTGAATGCGAACTGTCATACATGACGTGAACGTTTAATTTAATAAGCTCTGTTCATAAAATTAGTCGTACCTACTTGTACACCGGAAATGTTAAGAACCTTGTAACAAAATATATCAACACTCGACGTTGGTTCCATACCTATCTATATTTGGAGTGTGCCGTAACAAAAAGTAAAGAGGATGTCGGGAACCGTAGCTAATTGAAACCGATGGCGAGTTCCGGCGATGTGAAGCGATATGCGATAGGCGAGTGGCGTGCATTAGCGGGACATGCATCACGCGATGTGATCGGCGGCAACAGCCGCGTCTGCTGCGTCTCGTCTGAACACGGCGCTAACGTGTGACACCGGCACATGACAGATTCCGGCCACGTGTGTCACTTCTAGATCAAAATAATTTTCTTTGTAAGATATCAACGTAATCTCGGTTTTGTGATCTGCGCACAGTGCAGGCTGTGCAGGTTCTACGTTGACTTACTACTACTGCTGATTTACAACTCATTGTGTTCCGTGCCCAGCTGATCACTACAACAGATCACTCCGTGCTCGTCGTTCACAACACACTTCATTAGTCAAGTCATCATTCTCTAGCCCTTATCCCAATTTATTTGGGCTCGACGCCACATGTCGACATGTTTTCACGTCATTAGTCAGTACCATATAACACAGTTTGCACACTATGCAGAATTATACATGATGCAGTAACGTCAGTAGGTACTAGATCATAGATTCACAGCCATGCATCGAAGTCTGCTTAAACATTGTCTCGACGCACACAAACACGTGCACACCCTCGTTTATAAATACTAGAGACGCAAATGTTTTCCCGAATAGGAATTCTTCTTCGCAAAATACGCGTCCTTGTATTTTTCTATTTTTAAAGAATTTTCATTAAAACTCCGCTGTTTGTGTGAGGCGGAATAAACAGATTTGTTTCGGATGGACGTCTGTTTTCTTATTATTACGAAAATATGACGCTTGGTGGCGAGAGTTGGCGAAATTAATGATTACGATATATTTATCAAGATCAGGGAGAGTGCGCTGTTTTGTTTGAACAAAACTTCCTTCGATGGCTATACAGATCGAGTTTTGTGCTGAGTGCAGTCAATTCTTAGTTGCAAAAATACGAGCCTATTATGAGCATATACTATTATTATTTGATCCAAAATCATGATTTTACAAGAAACATAACTACTTACCGTAAGTTAAACATTACATTTGTTTACAACAAGAGGCACAAGTTCAGCAGCAGACGGTTTCAGGATGACAGGTACTAACAAAGACAAAGTAGACATAGACAAAGTTTCGCTAAAGTCACTCAATGTTTATTATTCTCCAATTAGGATACTTATCTAAATATATTCTCTGTTTTCATTCTATAGTAGGTAAATAACCGCCGGTATCTTCAGTGTTTTCATCCTATACACCCCTACATTTGATCGTTTTAATCCATAAAAGCAGTCATTGTACCTACTCACATAATTATGAACAATTTTTACTATGAGACAAAACCTGAAATCGTGAAAAAAAACAGTTGATCCATACATTATCGGCCGAACCCAATAACATATTGACAGATCACTACCTGGTAGTGGTAGTCAGTACAAATGATAACTTCAAGTTATAATAGATATTATAATCATACAGATCGCTACTACTATACATTATTGGGGCGTTCAAACCAAAGATAGATAGGATTTTTTTACCTCCAGTATGCCAAAACTGATGATAGGTAGGTTATTGGGTTCGGCCATTAGTCGAGTTATGCGAACATGGACGAACATTTGTATTGATCAACAGATTTTTATTTCGTGATTTCAGAGTTGGTCCCATAATAAAAGTTGTTCATAATGATGAGTACAATGACCCCTTACGATCAAAATGTAACGGTGTATAATTGTCATCCTGTGCCTCAAGGAAACACAGCATCAATTTAACGAAACCTTAACAACTGTAAATCCCGGAGAGCAACGATTAACCCGAGTCAATTATCCGCTTAGTTAAAATGTATTGTGTAATTTAGAACAAGACTCATTGCGCCGAGCTACTAACGGATTACTGCGCGTACTTCCTACCGCCCGCGCCGGCCGGCTAAACCACTTTCTGTTATAGATTATGATTTACGAGCTGTCGTACATTATACTAACGGTATGTGACTGCGAAGGACAAAAGGACCACTTTTCACTATCAGCCTTTTCTTCAAAATATGTGGCTGTTAGGACCATTGCTGCTACATGTTGCAATTGCAACTGACTATTAACATTTATATGTTAATAGTCAGTTGCCTCCCATTGTAATTCATGTCATCAAGACTAATCTAGAGTAAAATGAGCATAAGTGGGGATAAGTGGCTAACATACTAACAGTAGGAATGGCTTTCACTTTGACAGTTCACAACATTCTTCAATATTCTATTTACGTTGTTGAGCAGACAAATTTTTCTAACTTATGAAGCAAGGGATTAGCAATATCCTTTTAAATAGCAAACGAGGAACACTCTCCAATTAATGAGGACGCAGATTTTCCACAGTTTTATCTTCATTATTCATTTGTAAGCATATCGTGATTTGCGTAATGTTATCCTTCTGCTATATTATTTTGTTCTGTTGTCGTGTAGTCCTAGATTAGCGGTGAGTCTGATATGCAAAGTTGTGTAGAGATATCATAATAGTTCAAGGAATCTATCGGTAGTTCGGAATGTTGATTATTATCGTCGTTGTTGATATTAATATCAAAAGTAGGTATACCTAATCAGTTAATATGTGGAAAATGTTGTGGTTATAATTTTTTTTTCCAAATAAAAAGAATTAAAAAAAAATCAGTAGAAGCTAGTATTAAAAAATACTACTGATCATGTGAGCAGTCTATATGAAAAGATTTTCTTCTACGAAAGTTTCCGGGTTAATATGATAATCACATTTCCTTGGTTTCGCCAAAGCAGCGTAACGATGAAATACGAAACAAGAAAATATTCCTTTGTTCAGACAAAGTAGTTGCAGTAACTGTACGAAGGCAGTAAGGCTGTGATTCCTCGTACTGATACATTAGGCGAGCAATTCGTGTGTCCTACCTCTACTACCCGCAACCCGCAAGATCTCATAGTAGTGTTTACGAGCTAAATGTTTCTATGGTCCTTTTTAAAATTATCTGACGAAAGCGTAAACAAACCCTGTCCATAAAGTGTAAACAATTCCTGTTCAATTCTTACACAATCACTCAATAAATGGAATTAGTAACACATTAAAGAAAAGTATGTAGAAGGAGTCAGCTTTGTATCTCACCACATGTTCCAACTATGATTGTTTGAATAACATTGTTGTTCAACCTGTATTGTCCCACTGCAACACAAAGGTTTTATAACTCTCCAAGAAAAACATCAGACAGACTATTTATTGAAGTAAAATTACGCAGTATAAAGAGTTTAGTTTACCAGTGGACAGAAATTAAATAAACGACGTCGCTCTATGGCCACGAGTGCGTGTTCAATGTGAAACTAATAATGTTGTGTGAATGCACAATCAGTTATCTCGTGTTATTGAATGCACAATCAGTTATCTCGTGTTATTGAATGCACAATCAGTTATCTCGTGTTATTTTGGAAACACGGAGTTTCAATTGAGTACACGCACCTATTAATAACAAATACATTCTTATTAAAAAAAAAATTACAACATACCTAGTTACAGACATTACTTTTACAACATACAGAAGTAGTATCTCAAATACACCTTTAATAATATACCTAGAATGTTGCGGATAGCATATTAGCATTTTGTATCAAGCAAGTTTATTGATCGATTTTGGACTATCATGTAGGCTCTAAGCCAGCTATAACTATTTACAAAATAATATTTAAGAGAAATGTAATAAAATATAGCATAAGCATAATTTAGCCATAACGTTAACACTGCTGGGATACAGGCCTCCTCTGTGTTAGAGGGAGTAGGCCATAATCCACCACGCAGACCCAGTCCGGGTTGGCGGATGTCACCGTCTTCGAATGTTTGGTTCTTGGAAATGCCGGATTCCTCACGATGTTTTCCTTCACGGTTTTGAGAGCATTAGTGTTGAAATAAATGAATACACAAGGTCTGTCTATCTGGGTTCAAACCCACGACCACTGGGCCACCACTGCCCAGTAATAAAATAATTGCTATACTTCCTTTACCCAATGATTCAAACTCTTTAAACCTTTAAAATATTACCGACCCCTTGTATCAAGTAGCTACAAAGCTGAAACGGACAAAACAGGTGTAAACTATGGAACACATTTAATAAATAATACTGTCTTTATTTAAGGATTTACTAAACACGAAAACAACCAAACAACAAACAAACTACCAAACCAACAAACTATTCGACTGAAAGCTTCTATTAAGATATTATTTAAACTTAAGCTGTTCGTTGTATACAGAGAGAACTTGTTTGGAAATACGTTTTATTTAATCTTATTGATGTCAACTAAAAGTAAGAATGGAAGTGATTCTAAGAAATAGACACCTACATAATCTGTTTATTGTCTGACGTTTATTGTCAAAGTAATGTAAAAGACAGCTCTGGGCTTAGAAAACTTTCAAGATAAAGAGTATTATAATATCCATTAAAGATAATGCCTATTTTGAAAGCACCACTTTTTTTTTTTGGATGGGAAATCATCTAATGACTCCTCCCGCTCTGGGTGGAGCGGAAGGGAGTGTCAGACTCTTACTGACTAAAACCCACCCGTGTTCCTTCCTTAGCCCTTTATGTTCCGGGGCAGCGGTAACCCTTTCGGACGATCCCGTAGGTATAATCTCAAGCAACAAATATCCATCTGTCAACATTGCAATTAGAATTCGCTCTTCGTATTTTTATTATTTAAAATCACTAAAATTCGACTTTAGTGTCATCATTCAGCCGAAAGACGTCCACTGCTGAACATAGGCCTCCCCCAAGCACCTCCACTTCGACTGGTTCTGTGCTTCTCGCATCCAACGGGTTCCTGCCGCCTTCGCAAGGTCGTCGGTCCACCTTGCGGGAGGCCTTCCAACGCTACGTCTTCCGGAACGCGGTCGCCACTCCAGAACCTTTCGGCCCCATCGCCCATCTGTTCTGCGAGCACTGTGCCCTGCCCATGCCACTTAAGTTTGGCAATTATTCGGGCTATGTCTGTTACCTTGGTTCTTCTGCGGATCTCCTCATTTCTGATTCGATCACGCAGGGAAACTCCAAGCATAGCCCTCTCCATTGCCCTTTGGGTCACTTTTAGCCTTCTATTAAGGCCCATTGTGAGCGACCAAGTTTCAGTGCAATATGTCATCACTGGCAACACGCACTGGTCAAAGACTTTTGTCTTGAGACACTGCGGTATGTGGGACGAGAAGATATTGCGTAGCTTCCCGAACGCTGCTCAGCCGAGTCGGATTCGACGATTGATCTCTTTCTCGAAGTTGGACCTACCTAACTCGACAGTTTTTCCTAGATAAACATACTCGTCCACGACTTCGAGTGTAGCGTCGCCGATCTTTATGAGAGTGGGTGTTACATGGTCATTTGACATGACCTTCGTTTTGTCCATGTTCATTTTAAGACCCACTCTTTCGGAGGGTCCACTGAGGTCATCAAGCATTATACTGAGGTCCTCCATAGTCTCAGCCATGACTACTAAATCGTCGGCAAACGGAAGGTGAGTTATGTACTCGCCATTGATGTTAGTGCCAGCTCCTTTCCAGTCCAGAACCTTGTAGACATCCTCCAGTGCAGTGCGGTGAACAGTTTCGGAGAGATAACGTCTCCCTGTCTCACACCTTTCTGCAGAAGGATAGGTTTCGAGGTCTGATCCTGGAGTTGGACTGACATAGTGGCGTTTTCGTACAGACACTTCAGCACCTCGATGTACCGATAGTCGATCTGGCACCGTTGAAGAGACTGCATTACCTACAGCCCATGTCTCGATCGCATCAAAGGCTTTCTCTTAGTCCACAAACGCTTATCAGAGAGGCAGGTTATACTCTTCGGTCTTCGGACTTTAGTTTATCATGATAATATTGCTAAATTATGAACAATCTAAATTAAAAACTAACTAAAGTCCACAAAAAAACCAGATTTCTCAAATACATCCATCTTCGACTGAGGACCAGCTGTCAATGTAAACAGTTCTTTCTTATCTAAAGCTGCTCACCTGTGACGTAACGTTTGGACACGCTATTCCAACATTAGGAACCTTCCTACATTGTCTATCGTAACTCTCGCCAGAATAACAGTCATTATCTACGAATACATCCCTCCGCAACAATGTCTTCTGAACAAAGCACGGCAAGGCTAAATGATACGTTTCACTAACGTACGGATATTATGAAATCTTTTCTGAGAATTTACTTTTCGAGGTGTACCTTAAGTTAAAATATTGATAATAAAGATGTTCTATTAAAGAATTGCTTGTTCCAACGTAGAAAAGTATCTGTATTTTTAACCGACTTCTAATTTACTCATAAAATGAACTTAGTAAGCTCTTTCAGAAAAATAATAGGTATAACAGCTGAACATTTTGAGAAGTAAAATAAACCTAAGAAACAAATCTCAAACAACCAGAGAACAGTAGAGGATAGTTTTCTTTGCATGATTGATTATATATTATCAGCTTAGTCACGGACACTGGTGTGTACGTAACTAATTTGGTTTCTGAATTTCATTCAGAAAGCAGTTCACATTAATTTTAGTGTGATTGTGTTAATGTTAGCAATTTACTTTATTTCACACAAGGAAGTCAGTCAATGAAATGGTACAAGAGTCTAGTTCTCCCGACCCCTGAACATCCTCATTCTCTGGAGCTAATATTAAAAATCATCAGCAAATGTTTTAGTTTAGCGGACTTCGGAGCCTACTGGTACTTACTAAGAGAAACTTAACTTCTTGTTCCTAACGCAGCCTCTTCGCTCTATAGATGAGCCAGGCTCCATATAATGTTGAACGTGTCTAGTGTTAACATCATGTGATTACTCAAAACCTCAACAAGTGAGAGACACGCTATCAATCACAATAGGGTGTCAGTTTGTGCGGATAATTATTTATCAATAAACCTTCTTGTATACAGTTGGATCACTCTTCGTCAAAGTCAATCACATGTGTCTCAGTTGAACAAGATACAATAACGTGGAGAGGTCTCCAAGTAAAAGCAATGCTCGTACGTCTTTTGTAAATGATTCACCATTCTGTTCGGAAAATGCTGTAAAATTCGCGCGAAATTCCAAACAAACATGTCTGTCCATTCTTACCGCTTTAGGTCCGTGGCGGACAATGTACAAAGCGCTTGAAGTCGGTCCATCTCATCAGGGCTAGTGCTTACACAGCGCTTGCAGCGCCCTCCCAAGTCTGTCTGCACTTGTTACAGTTTGTACGCAGATAGCGCTGCAGCGCTGCGTGATGTTGTACCGATGCGCTCTTTTACTATTCAAACTAGCGGAAATTTAACCATTTTAAAATACCACTAACAAACAATAAGTGGTTGGACACCAGCTGCACACACTGCACAGCAGCAGGCACTCGTCCGGCAGCCGCTGTACAATGAAGAGTTTGTTTTGATGTGAAACCTACATATAACATTGTTTGCATGTAACGTTCCGACCTACGCTGATTTATGTTTTAATTTATCTCAGAAAGTACCTTCATATTCATTTCGTTAAGGATATTCTATGTAGGTCGTCACTCTCGTCGACTATTTTCTTTGAATGCATAAGCTTCGCGTTTTTCCATACGTAGTAACGTGCTCTTAGTAATTCCGATACGCGGGGGAAGCTCGCTGCATTGCAAAGTAAGCCGTACCTCTTGTGCATACAATTTATGCTAGAAAATAATTACAAACGAGCTTTTCAGCATCTTTTTATTTACAGAACAGTAGGTACGTATGTTCATTAATTATAATTCAAATTGTGAATTCTCGTATTACGTATCTGATATTTATACTAAATACCGAAACCTTCCTAAAATCATTAAAATATTTTAAAGCAGCGAAACAATACACGTTGAAGGAGATAATTAAAATAACACGTAGAATGGTTTGTGTTGGCCGCTCGGCTGCAGCGGTCAGTTTTACGACACACGGTTTTAATGGCGTAAAGTTGTGCCTGGCTAGTGGTTGGGGTTATTGTGCTCAGCGTGGGCAAACAACGCGCATTAGTCATAGCGCCGCAGCCGCAGCAGACGTGAGCCAAGTAGTGCGCCGCGCGCCGGCCAGTATGTAAGACATGTGTGTGGCGTGAACTGTTCGCGCTAATGGGGGGCGGGACAGTAGTGCACTCACATTATTTGCATTCTGCATGCCTGTGAACAGTCCTATTAAACTGTGGAGACAGACAGAGAAATATTAAGCCAAAAGAAACTCTAAACGTTTTCCACATAAAATGTTCGTTTTGTTTCTGTAGGTACCTACTAACAAATAACAAGTCCGAACTATCATGTCTATTTACAAACCACGTTAAAGTCTCATCTAGGTTAAATACGTAAGTACCAAAAAATTGTGTGATTTTCACCTATGTTTTACAATAATGCATTTTAGTAAGAGCGAGTGTCGAGCACTCCAGAGCATGGCCCTTGTCTCCGCGCACAAACAAAGCTCAAGCAAGCAATAGCGCGTTCGACTCCATCCGTCGGTGTTCGTAAAAGGTCGCGAGCGTATGCAAGAGTCGCAGGCATACGCAAGTGCGCCGAGAGAGGTCGAGAGCCTGCCTTTGCACTGCCGGGATGTACCGGCTCAAAGGAAATCACAATTGAAGCGGAGCACGCAATTAGGTGGATTAAGTACGCGGAAAAATTTATTTCACGTGTGCTAGTCTGTGAGCCGCTTGAGTGCAGTCAAATAACATTATAATAGTCATTAGTCGCTCAGTAGTAAACTTGTAGAGCAAAAGAGGCAAAATTCTATGTACTGACTTTTGCCTCGTTTGCGTTTCATCATAATTATGTATTTATGCTGTTTCTTTTATTTATTTCAGTATCGGCTAAGCTCCTTTATTAATCAATAGCATACGTATCTACATCGTTCGTAATTCAACTGATTCGCCATTAACAAGTACATGAGACGAGCTTTCCTCCCACGCTGTATTGGCTACATTAAGCCTGATTTGCAACAAGCGTTATATCGCCGACAATCGCAGCGAGTCGCACGCGTGCGCGGTCGTACGCACGCAATCACATCGGATGCTCCGCCATTCATAAAGGCTCGTTTTGCAGACGAGACAAATTGGCCCGGATTAGTCTGCGCTATCGAGTTTGTTTGTGCGATAGAAAAGCAGAGTTCACTTTGGAACACACGATGTTATCGTTTGATTCTGAAGTTCTTAGTATCTAGTAATGAGCTACTTGACCAGATAGTTTTATTACAAGAGTTTTATTTGTAAACTTGTATCTAATAGAAATAAAGATGGCTAGTTGTAGTTTCCATTGAAAATAAAAATATATTTAAATGATAAACTGGGGGTACCTACACTTTTTTAAGCCAACCTCTCTTTGTGTTATGTGGGGTGCGCTAATATTTAAATAATGGTTGACTGTTTGTCTTTAAGGATTTATACATCCATTAGATGACATCAAAAAAGACATACAACAACAACATTTAACTTTTTTCTTCATACAACATTTAAAAAATTACCAACACAACATAAAAATAAAATCGCCATCAACTTAACTAAACGGACTTCACTTGTTGATAAGAGCTGACGAGTACCGACCAAGCCGCATGTATCATCAGCCATGTATCCGTCACTCCGTCACTGGCTGCGTCGGCTTGCATACCATTCCGCGGCAGCCGCCGGCTATTTGCAGTGCGAATGAAGCACTTAGACCTGCGTGCCGGAGCCGCAGGGCTGGCACTACGTTTATTACGTGTGAATTCCCTGGGGATAGGTAGAGGTTTAGCTTTAGTAAATCAATATTTCGCCAGTTATGTTATCAAGTTGTGTGTGTAAAGGCTCGCCTCACATTGCGGGGGCGCAAATTATCTCATACTCCGGGCTGCTAATGGAAACTTCTTAATACTTCAACCTGACCTGGTAATTGAACCCAGGAACCCCACGTTCAGCAGTCCCACTTTCGACAACTAGATCAATAGTTACAGGTCATCAGAAAGCGAGAGAGCTTCATTCATGATAGAAACATGGAAGTATTCAAGTAAGCGATGTACTAATATTAATTTTTCTTTCACATAAAATTTAAGAGTTCCACGATAAGTTAGAAAGTAACGGTTAGTGGCCCATCAGCTTGAGCAGTAAAGTGATGTTTTAGAGCGCACTTGACGAGGTAACGCAATATTGCACCACTTTGTTGTTTACGATAACAGTAATGGCTACGTTATTATTACTTTAAATGTGAACAATACAGTATTACAAAGTTTTAAGTATTCATTCAAACATATTATTACATACACACATACCTACACACACACGCACACTAACACACGCTCAGACAAGTATTATACACACACATATATTATTTTTATTTTAGTGATTTAGGGGTTGTTCTCACTCCTGAGCTATCGTTTTGGCGGTCATATTACTAAGATCTGCAAAAAGGCATTTAGAAACTTAGGGTTTGTTCTGAGGCAGACGCGAGACTTTACCAGCATCACAGCCATCAGAGTCCTTTATGACGCATTAGTCAGGAGTCATCTGGCACACAGTGCTGTCATATGGGCTCCACATGAGGCTAAGTACTCAATGATGTTGGAGCGAGTCCAGAACAAAACAGAAACTTTCTGGGTATACCCATTTTACCCTTTGATGTACCCCACTCTATTCGTACTGGTATTCGTATGTTGGGGCCACAGACATAGATGTAGATCTATGTCTGTGGTTGGGGCACAACCAACTCGGGGTGCGACGGGAATTTGCACTAGTGTCGTACGTGGTGAACCTGCTCCGAGGGATAGAGCACAACGCGAGAGTGCTGCAGCGGTTGCACTTATAAGTACCCGACCATTATGTGTGGAGGCGACGGCCATCCATCTAGGACCAACCTGCTGGCCAAAACCCCGCTGACTCGGGCAGTTCGCACCATCAATTATTATATTCAGGTCACTGTCGTTTGAGTGAATTCGCAAAAGTTCACACTAAGTTACAAACAATGATCTTTATTTTTAATTTTGTCTATGTGACTTGGCTATCGCATTAGGTTTTGACCTGTAATGATAGTTTTAAGGCATTTAAATAAATAATACTTTATTTAAATTCAGTTCTAATACACCATGCCATAAGTGAGACTAGGACATGCATTTGTATTTTTTTAATCAAAATCCATAATGAGTTCTAGATGCTTGATTACAAAGCTTATTGAACCTATCAACAGCTCTACGTTACAGTAAATCTATAAATCTAACATGTCAACGGTTTCAACGAATGGTAATTAAAGCCCTCTATCCCTCTATCCCTCTATCCCGTGCTCCCGTGCTCCCGTGTCAGCGCTACTCCGAGCCTGCGGGAAGCCTGTGACTTCTCTCAGCGACGTGTTTTTATTGATTTGAATGTAACATGTAACGATACGTGACGGCAGCGACTCGATCTCGTGAGATATTGACGCTATCGATGCCTCGCTGGATTTTCCCAGGTTTTCCTGTTTTGATCTCGCACGTTAGAGGTGCAATTACTTTCATTTGATAATTACAAGTAATACGAGATTATGTACAACTCTACAAATTATGAAATATGAGATGAACGTATTGATGTACTTATACCGCGAACTCGATCGTAATTCAATGTATTAATCAGTCTGTCTGTACACAACAATGCATAGTTCACGTAACTCATTGACATTCTGGAATTACTCATGCATGTAATGAGAGCCTGTTATGTGGAAACCAATAAGTTATTTATTATCATTAGGTACTGCTTAAGCGAATGCCAAAAACTTTGAAATTTATTTTGTGTTTGTTACTTTCGTCTCCAAGCAATAACCACGGACAGAACCCAGTGTACCTATTACCTAAGAACCAAAAACCAGATTTAATGCGTACAGCGTAAAAACATCTATTATACTTGAGTCTAAGATCACTTCACTCATAAACTGTCCACATCTTACGATCTCGGGGCACCATGGACAATTTTATTTCCGCTACAAAGTGCGGGGCTATAAATCTGCTGGGCTATTTCCCGCGCAATGGGCAAGGGTGGGCAAAGTGCCTGTATCGTTACAGTTGCCTATCGGGAGCTGCGCGTTGTGAGAGGTGAAGAGAATATAATGGACGTGATGGGGAGGGATCATAAATGATGAGTGATGTTGAGTGAGTACTGTGTGGTAGTGTGTTGACAGATGTGTTTTATTCCAATATTGGTATTATTTTCCAGATTCTGAAAGAATGTTTAGTTTGCACAAATGTTTGTAGATTTTTTGTTTGGTTTTAGAAAATTTCTTAACAGACGTGATGAAAATATGAAAGCTCGTGGAGTACCAGTGCATAGCTCTCATTTAATAATATCAAGAAGAAGGAGTGCTCCAGAGACTGAAGAGCTGAAAAAGTTTTCATGGGTTCAGCTAGTCCAGCCAATAGTAACGCCTCTACCGCAAGATGTAATTTATGTAATTTTATCGAACTATCTGAGAACCTTCCGCCTGAACACGCGTTACCGTGGCAGACTTGGAATAAATCGACTTCGAACCCAAGTCGGTTGGAGCAATGACCATCTCCACAGATGGGGGTTCACAGACGGCTCACATCTCAAGTACGTATGCGGCATCTCTCCACAGACAATGACCCAACTTCCATCCTGCGCCGCATGCCCTGTCACCTGTGCACTTGAGGATTTTTGACTGCGTCAGTGATCGGAGTTCGCGCAGCTGAATTCTAAGCCAAAGATGTTTAAACTTTGTGCCATCGATACGCTACAAGAAGAATCAAAATAAGAAGGAGAAAAAGGTAAACAATAAGTTCTCATTTCTAGTAATGTTCACAATACTTATGATCGATACAAGTTTCTTGGAAGAAATCACTGAAGCAACTTCTAATGCACCAACTTCTTCTTCAGATAATAAAACCCAATAGAGAATAAGAGGCAGCACATATTTCCCGGCGCGTGCAGACGACAAGACGATAGCGGGCAGCCGTCCTTAGCGGCGACCGAGCGAGTGGAGTGGCTACAGCATCTATTACTTTATGCAAATCTCGGGCGGCGACGACGCGGCGCTTAGGCCCCAGTCACGACTTGCGACGCGACTTGCACCAAGCGAGACCCGCGAGCTTCACTTGCTTCCTTCGCTCCGCAAGTCGCGTCGCGGTAACTCGTGGCATGCTCTAAGCAACTTTTTTCAATTGTTTTGTCCGCAGTTGCTGTCGCTAGAACGTGCTCGTGGCACAGGGCACGGATTACCGCGGACGAGCGACTATGTCGCTAGAACGTGCTCGTGGCACAGGGCACGGATTACCGCAGACGAGCGACTATGTCGCTAGAACGTGCTCGTGGCACAGGGCACGGATTACCGCGGACGAGCGACTATGTCGCTAGAACGTACTCGTGGCACAGGGCACGGATTACCGCGGACGAGCGACTATGTCGCTAGAACGTGCTCGTGGCACAGGGCACGGATTACCGCGGACGAGCGACTATGTCGCTAGAACGTGCTCGTGGCGCAGGTACGGAATACCGCAGACGAGCGACTATGTCGCTAGAACGTGCTCGTGGCACAGGGCACGTAATACCGCGGACGAGCGACTATGACACCACTTTTCCCTTTCAACTTGAGCTGTTAAAGATATTATTCTTAAAATAAGCTTTGAAAAGCTCTGGTTTCATTAAAAGAAACTCTTTGTCTTGACGTTTGATCTGTTTTGCAGTATCTGTAGTAACAATATTAATTAAGAAACGATACAACAATGAAGTCTTTTTGTAAAATAATATATATTACTATAATTCTTTTAACTTCCACATGATGAAACGTCTTCGAGTTGTTAGCCCATCTAACTGATGTAACACGACAATATTTTTATCGTTTACGTGCCCTTATAGACGTAATAGAGCCATAAATTCTAAAATTGGAACTGGGAAAATACAATATTTTACTGAGATAGAATACTGACAGGACATTTTATACTTTATGCGTAAAAGATTTCTGCCAGTTACGCTTACACAAAGCTTGTACAACCGCCTTTTGAAAACTGCTATCAATCAAAATCTCTATTTAATCTTGTCACATTGACGTCTTTATCATTGATGTTGCAAGTTTCTGAACGTGATTAAGATTTTCGTAAGCCCACTGTACTGTTCTCGTTATTGGACACGCACACCATATAACGACAAGGTAATTTCATTTCATTTTTATATTTGTCTATGTGACAGTTAGATAGTTTTAATTTACTGGGAATTGTTGTCAAAAGTGGTAAAGCAACTACGAGGCCGAGTATACCTAGGCGAGGTGAGTCGTGACACACAACAAACACGACAGAAGCATTGAACAGTGACAGAGTATTGTGTAGTCTGTTTCGCAGTAAGCTGATGCAGGATTACCTACAGGATTACGTATCCCTTGAGAGCTAATATTACATGTGATTACCGATCCGCCGCCAAGCCGGAGATTATGCAGGATCGCCTCGAGACGACTGTTGTCGCCAAGAGACTCCTGCTGTTAATGATTATAATGACCATAAAAAGATACTATGTCCATCAATGGACGTCTTTCGGCTGAAATGATGAATGATGAACAGATACTTTGTTAACAGTTATGTACCGTCGGGGAAATTCATTGTTAAGCAAATTGACACCTTACGTCAATTTACCGTCTTATAGGCATTTCATACAACTGTCAAAGAATAGGCATGACATTATGTCTATAGACAGTCCTTCCAAAAAATAAATCGCCCCCGGGTGGGCTTGAACCACCAACCTTTCGGTTAACAGCCGAACGCGCTAACCATTGCGCCACGGAGGCTATGGCTCCAGAACCAAAATTGCATGCCTTACTATTGGGTGGATTGAAGTACTTTGTCCCGGAACCGTACCACAGCGTCCACAGCCTACCAATAGCCATCGTAAATTGGGCTTTCCCTAAGTCTTGAGAAACTAATCGCAAGGTTGTGGTGCGCCTTCCTATCGAGTGCCTCGCCGCAGCTGTGCATGCGAGCGCTACAAATCCCGAGTGTCCGGAGTGTCCCGAATGTCGCGAGTGTCACGACACCATATTTTTATGGATAACACGCCGTGACGTGCTCTGCAGCCGATTGCTTTATGGCGACAACTTCGGACAAACTAATCTACTGTGTGCATTTTCTTCCAGAATTTATTCAGATTCAAAATTAGAATTCTGAAAATATCATTTGGAGAACGTTCGCAATCATGAGACACAAATGGCTTTAATATTCTAGCTCAAAGAAGTCTCATTTTTCATCCTATATTAGAAAATAATGTAAAAAATATCAAATAAAATAATATACGTATATATTTGCAGCGCGGACTGTTGCACAGACTAAGATTGATGAGATTTACTACAAAATATTTTTAAAACAGCGTCGCGTTGAAATTTTTTACACTACTAGGTATTTTTATTTTAGTCTATCATGGAATTAAGCTATCCTGAAATATATTCAGGTGACGAAAATATTCGTAACGTAGATTTTCCTCACGGTTCGCGTGACGCAAGTTAAGTAGCTAGGGAAACAGGCAACTGTGGCAAATGCCTGTTATGAAGTTGTTTTATAATCAGTTCTGTTATGAAGTTGTTTTATAATCAGTTCTCGTCGTCTTTGCCGGGGCTACTGAAGAACCGCCTTGTACATTCTAAATGATGATGGACCAGATTTATATTTTAATCACATAACCAATTTTAGTAAAGTAATGAAAACCAATACCTTACTCCATCATACTGGATGTACCTGAAAATAAACAAAGTATTTATTAATTTAAAGGTGCTCTCCAGGTAATCAGATAACCCTGACCATTACTAACCGTCTCAGTAAGCCATTATTGGAGCAGTTAGTGAATACTAGTGAATTCGGTAACGGCTTGTGTTTCCATAATCACGCCGACCGCTGTGGGGCACATAATTGCTATGATAGGGTTCGGATCGGCCGCCACTTGTGATAATGTAGCATATGCCAAGCAGTAAGGCAACTGCGCCGTGTTCTTCAAATGATTATTCATCTATTTATATAAAATAAAGACGGGTTGGTTACACCATTTATAACTCGAGATCCACGGGACCGATTTTTATGATCTTTGGTTTTTTGGATTTGTGTCCGCCCCGAATAACAGAATTATTAAAACATGGGATCTGGGATTAAAACATCATAATAATATGTGTTACATCATTTTCATATTACGTTTCACCAACGTACCCGGCATTAAACTACACCCAGCTCGGATATTTATGTTAAGTTTGCAATCACCGTTTTATAGTTTAAGGAGAGTCTGTATCAGTTACCTATGCAATTAATTCTATAATTAACGCGTCAAGCATGCAGTTCCCGCGAATAAACCGCCGATACAATTGCGTTAGCAGATTTTGCCCCTGGAGCACATCCTGGACTGGCTAAAACTTCAATATATAAACTAGTACAATTTCATGTTAAAATATTGCCAAGCTTCAAACAGCTTGTAAGCGTGTGGGTACATACTGAAGTAGCGGTGTGTTCCAAGTTGCGTTACTGTGCCTATATTGACTATGGTGGTGGAGCTTGAATTATTTAGATGATCTATGTTAGAGGAACCATGGCTTACTCAATACACGTGTACACGTGCGCATGCGCGCGGAGATACATAGAAATGTTACACAGTAATGCCGTTATTTAATTGATATCGCGGTTAATAGGATATCCAAATACAGGTAAATGATTCTTTATAGTTACTATGTCTTTGATGTTATCAGAGGGAGGGTTTGTTAGAAGAGTAGCAACGTCCTTTCTTTAGAAATAATTAAGTATGTTCAGGTAAACAAAGGCGATATGTATTTTTAATAGAAAAGGATATCGCTGACTCACAACACTTGTAATGTTTCATTCTACTTGCCGAAAACTACTTAAATGGTCTTTCACGACTTGTCTGTTCTATAAAATTAACATTAAGTTCTATTCCTACAATTTCTTGACGGTTCCAGCAGATGTAACAAATAATAAACAAGTAATACCGGTCACTCCTCCTGCCGTTTTAATATAATTACATTACATAGTTGACAGCGACGAGCTCCGCCTTAACGCAGTTAGACGCGATCTGCTTCTTCTCATTTAGCTAGAAGTCTTTAACAATATTATGAGCAAACAAAGTAATGATAACATTGTAGGTACTTGATTAAAGATATTTATGATGGAGTTATTTCAGGATTGTACCAGCACGTTGATTGAATTCTTGCCACCAAGTGACATAACATAGCTGTGTAGGTACCGGATAAAGGTTATAAATGCAGTGGTTCTTGATGGAAAGTTTCAACTTTTTATCATGTCTAGGTACCGGACGTAATGAAAAAAAGCGTACTCGTATTACAGACGTAAGTATTAAATTGTCAGACAAGGAATAAGTAGCACATGTATTATGCGCAGGTAGAGTATTATATTATATGTGGCGCAGGCGTTCACTCATAACTCTCAAACTGAAAAGTAAATAGTGTGCAACACGTATTTCAACTCAGGAAGTGTTTTTGCCTTCGAAAATGTACTTTTCCTCTATAAAAGTCCCGCCAAACATTTCCCGAGCTACCATTCAAGCGAGAAATCTATAATTTAGCCTAAGCCCTAGTCGATACGTGCGGCGTGTCGCTTAGCCGATATTAATTTACGAGCGCGATAAGCAACGCTCGCCGTTGTGAACTCGCCCCAATATTAATCATATTCGGATGACTTCGACTCTCCCACTCGAGTCGGGGCTGGCTTTTTGCTTAAGAACCCAATTTATTGATGTTTGTGGTGTACATACATATTGGCAAGAGTAAGTGTGGGCGCTTAATAGTGTCGCTTCCAAGAATGTGAGTTGTAACATAAACGTACAACGTAACACGACTGTGGTCTCTGCAGGGAGCGACACAGCTGGACACGTTGCTAGTACACCCGCACAGGTACACAAAGGTAGACTCGAGTCTGTGCATTGATGTGAAACAAGGCCTGATATTACAGAACTGGGGCATACATAGTCATCATACGTAAGCAAGAACTTTATATATTATTTTGAAAGCTGTTTCTGAAATTGGATCTCAATTTTCGTACCACTTTTATTAGAGTCTAGACCGATAACCTAAAATTATATGTACGTGTGGTCCAATCTGTACTTACCACAATGGGATCAAAGTGTACGGACTGGAACATTACCTAACCCACACCATTTATACCAGACGGGGCCATTACATTAGCGTAGCGGGGCTGGCCTGACGGTCAGGCGGTCAGCCGGTCAGACGCTGTGCGGTCCAGTCCAGCCGTGCAGCCGGTAAATAAGCCGTTTGTACACATTTGAGCGTGACCCGACACGACACGGCGCGGCGGTCGCATTTTATTGTTACTATGGTGCCACCGGGAAAAATACATATTTGCGCGCTCGTGCACACTCGTGCAGATTTGTGAAACGCTTTGCATAAACGAACAGAGCTTCAGATGTAATTTTGTATGTTATTCCAACTGGTGTAATTGTTTCAACAGTAATTCCTATTCTCACGGTTCATCTAGTACGCCACTGACTATCAGGAGGGTACTCCAAGGTAACATTAATATTGACCAGCTGCCCCTTTCATGTGGTTTTAAAACCGGAAAATTACAAGTCCTTACTTAATTCCGTGAACATACTCGTGGACCGGAGTGCGTACATCTTGGTGCGCCAACACTGAGTAAGCACTAATTATCGTAAATACACAGCGGAGGTGCGTGCGGGGGCGCGGGGCCGCGGGGGCGGCGCTGAGCAGAGCTGGCCCACTATCTCGCAGGGACACTGTTGATTTAGGCCTGTTTGTACCGCACCTGATACATCGGGCCTAAACACATCAATTGTGTCCGCCACTTTATGAGTACTTAGGTACGCTCTGTCGGTACCACTGCGATACAACGCCCGGCATGTCCCGACACACTCATTGTGGACTCACGATCAGGCAGTTTTGAACAAACACACCCTTAATATTTTATATTTTTGCCTACTCATATTTTTTGTTCAAGGATCTGAATAGCCTGGTTGAAAATAACGACTTGAAAAGCACTAACTTAAAAAGGCTGCTGTGTTTGTATTTTAAAGCGAACCAGAGTTATCCAGAATGTAGAGTCAGAGAAAATGGCACATGTAGGAATAACTGTTCCTCTCAAATTATAAGCAAACACGGAGTGGGACCGTCGGCCGGCGCGGCGTCGCCGTCGGCCGGCACTCCCGCACTCCCGCGGCTCACACACGTAGGGTACACAATTAAAACGTCAGCCGAACTGCGCGCGTGTGTGACGGACATAATTAGGGCTGCCCCGTCCCTGTTGTTTTATAATTTACAGTGAGCAGCGCTGCCGCCTCGAGCCAGCCCTGCCAGATGCCAGCGATAAAAGCCTTCCCTTTGCGAAATGGAAAATTTGCATAATAGAACATTATTCTAGAACACCTTGTTCGAATGCGGGAGCTGCATGCTCCTTTTGATCTCGGACAAAGGCCAGTAACGCGATCGCCGCGGAAATCAAATGGCAGAGCTCACGAACTTATCTAATGCGATCCATTCTGAGAGGAGTTCTGTTCACAAAAAATATTCATTCCAACTCGATGAGCGCGTAGTGGATGCGCACGAGCGGCGCAGTGCGATCTAGTGCGCGCCCGCTATTGTATGAAGTCACATCAGTTACTGAAGAATAATAAAACACTTTAAAGGTGAAACTTTCGTCGGCTAACGAGTTTCCTCCCGCCATTACCGCGCTCCGCGGTCCTAGCCGGTACTTTTTATAAAATAAATTGTGGAAGTACTCATCAACTCTTTGCTTTGTTATTTTTATGTGGTGTAATAAAGCATCTCGGGGAAATTATTTAATAATGTTGTAAGTGTTTATTATAATTATCCTTAAACCGGTACGAAGCTCGAAGCAGCGCAGCGGTTCGCTATTTTTATAAGAATTTAGCATCCCTCACGTAAGATAATCCACATCCACGTACATAGAGGGTCAATCACGCGCACTGATTACACGGAGCTAAGGAGTTGAGAGAAAGCGGAACATTTGGCATGCAAATGTATTCCGTTGTACATCGCGAGTTAATCCTTGACGAATGTTAAATACGTTAACTCGCGCCCGTGTTCAGGAGCCGGGAGAAAAAACGTGTGGGCACCGGACCGGCGCGGCGGCGGCTAGCGGCGGCGCGGCGGGCCGGGCGTGCCTCGCGGCAGTCGCGCGGCGCCCGCCGCACAGTCCTCACGTTGCCGCGCCGCACCGCCGCTGGAACCATCGCGCCGCTCCGTCCGCTCGAGCTCGTCGACTCGATCAGCCGCGCTCGGAAGTTCACCTGTGACGTGATAGTGTTATGGTGGAAGTTTTCGGAATGCTAGTGTGGTGTGAATAAAAGATCGGGGTTACCTCGGAGAGCCGGCACCGCTCGAGGTGGGTCACATGTATTATTTAGAAGATCGCTCTGTTGTCGTCGTTCAGCGAGTTATTAAGACAGGCTGCGACGAGCCGCGTGAATGTTTAATGTGATAAGTTGATTAGCGAGCGGGTCCGGGCGGCGTGCCTGTGCCTTGCCGGAGCCAGCGATACGAGCCGACCGCGAAAGATAAGCGGCTGGTTATTCGTCCCCTTACGTCCGTTACAGACTCGAAATAGTCGGGACTTCTCGTAACCGTTATTTTGAGAAGCCTCCTCTGTAAAAACTATATTTAGTTTTTTTATTTATTTTTATATTTTGCCTTAGGCATCTTCTGGGCACGCTCGTTCCATCATAGACCTCATCTATCGCTTTCCATCAGGCGTGATCGAGGTCATGAACGGGCCCATACTGCAATAAAAAAAAAACTGTAGGTACAAAAACAAGAAAAGATGTTCTAGTGAAATAGACTGAAACTGGCCTACAGGGTCCGTAATAATACCTTAGTTCAAGCCATTGTAACACCTCTACAACATTATCGAATGCAAATAAATATATGAATATGAAACTTTTATAATGAATAATCAATTCTATAATCAATATGAATTCTTCAATGAAGCATGCTCAATTTGCTCATGTTCTACTTGTTTCGATAACTGAATGTAAACTCGATCGATCGATGAATATATTACGCGACATGTACCTACTAGAAGTATGTGATGCATGACCTCTCAATCTAGAATAAAGTCTGCGTGACGTAAAGTGAACATAAATAATAAGCTCTTTATGTCCTATTACGTTGACCCAAAAGATACGCCGCCAACCTTTTCAAATTATGAAAGTCTTTTGTAAAACTTTATATTTTCACGAGGCTTTTACAATATATTTTCACTAACAAAAAGCTTGGTTTATTATCCACGAAAAATTTTGCTTCATCATAGACATTCTTATAAATATCTGGCGTATGCCCAGAATGACGGTAGTTGTGTTTTTGCTAACTAAGCGTTCCACCGCCTCCGAGGATACGTCTCATTCAACCGACTCGGGTCGCGAGAGTAGTAGTAGTAGGTAATCTAGCTGACAACAACACACTCATGTTATTACAAATGGTCTGCCTACCCGCTTTCCAATTAACGTTGGGATTAATGGCGGAGAATCAGAGCAAGTAATTAATGCCAAGAGCATGATAATTGTTATTAATTATTGCCGCACTGTATTGTTCATAGTTCATATCGCATACCTAATGGTTTGTTGTGTAATATTAACTCATCGGCAGCAACCACTAATGGTTTCTCGAACTTTACGTTTGACATATATATTCTGAGACATACGATATATGAGATTACAGAGAAGGATTCCTGGAAACCAAGCGCAGCCATTTAATAAGGAATGAAAAAGTGTTACATAGCTACCTATACCTATGTAGCCGAGAACTAATTGGCGACGAAGTCAACGACCCGTTCAAAGACTCATTAGGGCTCAGTCTGGGTATTTCAGAAAATCCAGCTTCAATTAGTGAGCTTACAAGATCTAGCTTTAATCTCTGAACTTTGGAGAAAAGCAAACACAATGCATTTAAATAAAATATATAAAGTAGCTTAACTACCTATTAATATCGTAAAAGCTGCTTCAAGTTGTCAAGAAAAAGTATGACTTTGTTTAATTCCAACATTTTACGGTCTTTCTAGACTGAGTGATTGCAATATAAAGCTCAATTTCGGACAGTTTCTGGATCTTATCAGAGTGCCTTCAGCCTCAGTCCAACACAGCTATACCTGGGGTGTGGGTGTCTCGGCTCCAAGGGCAGAGGCTCGATGGCAGGCGTGATAAGCGCCAATAAACTTGCTTTATGTCCTCAATAAAACTGCGGGAGCGGCGCACTCGCGGGCTGTGCCCGCACTTGCCAAGACGTTGTTACAGATTTTAACTTACTTAGCAGCCACAATGTTGTTGTAATTCAAGGAGACAAAGGAGCAAAATGAGTGCATAATTAAAAGCGACTTAGGGGGGTGAAATTCTTAATTTTTATGAACCGTATGTTTCTTAGAAATATAAGAGAAAACTAGTCGAACTAGTTGTAACACTGCAGGCAATTCTAAGCCAGTTAAATAAAGAGCAAATTTTTAAATAATGGTAAGTATTTTCTTGCACAATCCATTCATTTCACCTGTTTTAAGAAGCCACAGGTGGTATATCACAAAAACTAATCTTCATGATATAATCAATAATAGATACTTAGTGATTAACCTCTATAATTTATTATTTGTGCAAAACGATGTCCTGCTGTCGCTCCCCCGTTCAACTTAATAACTGTGTGTTGGTTGCTACCCTGTGCGCTGCGATGGACATGCAATTCGTCGCATCATCGCACCGCAGTCCTGCACACATGACGTACTTGCTACATGCACGCCGCGCCGCAGCCATCGCTAGGAGTCACGTACCGCAATTTCGCATCGGATTTAAAGATCGCCACAAACGTGACCAACCAACAGATTTCACAAGCTTTGATGTAACTCCATCCAGTGGTAGTTCAGAGCGTGCCAACACTTACCTAAGTAATTACCGAACACATGCCACATTATTATAACCAGTTCATCATCTGCCTAGCCTTTTCCCAACTATGTTGGGGTCGGCTTAAAGTCTAACCGGATGCAGCTGAATACCAGTATTTTACATGGAGCGACTGCCTGTCAAAGACTAGTTGTCAGATTTTCGGACTGTCAAAGATCTACGAATGACAGCCGGGACTATCGGCTTAACGTGCTTTCCGAGGCACGTAAAGATGGTCACCCATCCACGGACCAACCGCGACAAGCGTAGCTTAACCTGATTGATCGACCCGTGCGGCTGAAATCACTTAGCCACAAGCCCTTACTACTAAATACTTAGAGTGAGTGGTGAGTGCATATGCTGCATATATAAATGTTATCAATACATAATTGCTTTTACGCTTTTTGTTCTTTTAGAGATAGTGAATATTTTAGCAGCTTCTCAGCTTAACACAATAACTGCCAGGCTTGCGGGTTGTTCGAAAGAGACACCGTGGCCCTTGGCACAGGCAACTGAAGGAACACGGGAGGGTTTTATTCAGTAAAAATCTGACACGCCCTCCCGCTCCGCCCAGAGCGGGAGGAGTTATTTGATAATTTCCCAACCAAAAAAAAAGCTTAATACGAGTACAATATCGCCCAAAAACGACGTTTGAGCAAAAACTTTAGTAGAACATGGTGCGGGTGTACCTGTACACCAGTTGTTGAAGCATTTTTATTCCATATATACGACTTTAAAAATATTTAAAGCCACCAAGAAAATATTCTTTCCACTTAACTTTCCCTAAAACTTGCAAGTAATTGAGCTATAAACATAGACACGCAAGCCGGCGAGTCCGACATGTGCCCGCTCGGTGCTGGCTTCGCTACCGGCTGTTTGCGTATGATAAACTTGGACATAACGTTAATACCGCGCGTGTGTACTAGCATAACATTATCACATAATTACAGGCACACGCTTGTGTACATAGCATTGTTTTCTTTTAGGTCTTTGGTGATAAGAGCTGGCTAATGGGGCAGTAATTTGTCAACTCAGTCGGAAGACATTATAGTAACTAAAACAAATTTTGGTGAAAGCAAATTCTTATTTTATACATGAGGATTTTTGGTGGGTTTTGTTACCAATGGAAGACGTAACACCATGTTGTTAAGTTCTCTTTTATATGATACATTAGGAAAAGTACAGAACAGGGAAGTGTGGCAGAAGAAAGGGGAGGTCTACACCCAGCAGTGGGTGACTCCGGGCTGAAATAATGATGAGGAAAAGTACCGTCTGATGGACGTAACCTAGTACCGTCTGATGGACGTAACCTAGTACCGTCTGATGGACGTAACCTAGTACCGTCTGATGGACGTAACCTAGTACCGTCTGATGGACGTAACCTAGTACCGTCTGATGGACGTAACCTAGTACACGGCTTACTCGGGTGTTTACTGAGACAGAAGTTACTCACTTTGTGAGTTCTTGATCAATATAATTTCTCTTTATTTTCTAATGTTGCTAGTAATTTACTTGGTCTGAAGGAAAAAGCAATAAAACGCAGTTACCTGCTCATGTTATTAAACTACCATTTTACAAAGACGTAAAACGATTAATTGGACACGAAGCTCCCCGGCTCTACGATATTAAAACGTATTTCAAATGAAAAGCCAGACGTATTCATTACGTGCCCGCTACGTATTCATTACGTGCCCGCTACGTATTCATTACGTGCCCGCTACGTATTCATTACGTGCCCGCTACGGCTCCAGTCGGCTCCACTTGCGAGCCTTTGTCACTACCCTGACTCCATTCATTTCTTTTTAATTCAATGTAAAAGCAATAAACGTTTCATGAAAAACTAATAAACATATTACATAATATTCTATGAATTTGATATGTTTTAGTTTTAGTACATGTTACTTTTTCACGATATTTTCGTGTTTAGATTAGAATTGGCAATCTGACAGGCTAATTAAACATTTAAAACAATGTGAATATTAATCAAACTAATAACAGAATAAGCTAATAAAACTTTGTGAAGTTGGTGAGAAGTTCAAAAGTTTAATCGTAATTAGTATCTTAAAATTTGTAAGTAGACAGGTATGATAGCATTTACTTAAGAATTTTCATGAAAAGTAATTAGAATGGCAGCCATTAAAACACTATACCTAAATGTTATGAAAGTTTGCTTGGAATGGGTAGGTTGCAACTTTCGTTAATTCTTCTGTGACACTGTCGCAATCATCGGTAAGATCTTGACTGTTTTCTAAATATTTTGGGGTAATTGAGAATAGATGTGCGTGACCCACAATGCAAAGAGCAGCAATCTGTCAATATCATGGGTACAGTTCCACAAACTTGCAGTGCAGACAAAGTCACAAGTGCGACTAGCGCGAGACCCGCGAGTGTGAAAATCGCGCCGGCTGCGAGTGCGAGAACAAACGCGGCGTTTGCAGCATTCCTCATTCATCAAGCTGATTGATTCGCGCGAGCCTCGCGTCATGAAATATTCACTACAAACTATGCGAACGTATTGAAACGTGCATTAGTTCGTTTGACGTGTTTTTGAAACAGTTCGTATGTTGATAAAAACATCAGCATAGGAATGTACAGTTCGGCTGATTTGTTTTAAAATCAATATGAATACGTTCGTTATTTGTGTAGCTACAATACAGTGGGTAGGTACTTATTCATCGAAATCGAAGTTTTATTTAACTGGGATCCTCTCTCGGTCAGGGATATAACCGAACTGAACCACGATAAGATATAGATCTGTAGGCCGAAGCGACCGAAGCGTAATAAAATGTACTCTAAAACCATATTTCAGTACGATTTATAAAACGTTCAAAGTAAGTAAAATGAACGATTTGGAGATTTACGAGTGATTTTATGTGAAAACTTTGTATTACCCCTAGGACTAGTAGCCGTGAGGAAATTGCACTAAAGATTTATTTGACGCCAAATGCTGAAATAAATAGCTTCAGATAAAGGCTATCTGTGCAGATAAGTGCTCAATTAAGGGCGGAGACAGACGAGATGGATTAAGTATGAACGTAAAATATAATAGTGCGGCGGAGGCCATCGAAATTATTGTTCGTCAGTAGTAGGTGATGGTAATATTTGTTCCGCTAAATTGGCATTGTCTGTTCGGCTTATATAAATTGGTTGACCGATCATTATCAATTGCGCGAGTGGCACTCGTATCAATGATGGTATGGTTTCGCAAATGTGTGTGAAATTATTTTGGTGCTAATTAATAACTGGTAAAAATCATAACAAAGGAATAATAATGGTAAATGCCTTAGTGTAACATCATCCATTGGGACTTCCGTTTATTTTGTAAAAAGCAGATTAAACTCTAAAAACTTAAGAAACAAAGATAGCTAACAGTAAAAGATGACATCGCAACAACTCACATAATAAAGTAACAAGACGAATGATGGAAATGAGAAATAGAAGAGAAACTAAAGTGAATGGACCGTTCGCCGCTAACAATATTACTTGAGAGAAAAACTGGCATTTTCTAGAACAGCGCTCTTGATGCAAAAGGTCAATTTAGAAAAAGTGGAGAACGCTTAATCACAAAGCAAGCTGCAGTCAGGAGTTCGGGCTTTTTATTTGATGGATGAATAAACGTCCAATACCTAGCAGTTAGGATACTATTACACGATTATGAATATTCTTTATTTATAAAAGAAGACATTTACTAAATTAACGTTTGGATGTTTTCTAACATTAAAGATTAATAAAACATTGTTTGTCACTGACTGACAACACGCTGACTACAACTAAGAACATAGAATTTATTTCTTACTTTCTGTATCACAAATCTTTTTAGTAATTATTTTTGTTTCTGGGTACGTAACAGGTATTACGGGCTGGTGTCCGCAACTCCTTTCTGGGTAGGTAAAAAGTAGCGTCCATGCGAAATTCAATTGTGTGATTTTATTATAGACCCATTCCGGTAAAGTCGCGGGGCAAAAGCTATGTTAAGAAACTCCTTGACGATATACATTTTACGTTTCAAAGTGGTTAAACGTAAACATTTACTTTGTAAGAAGTTTAAAGCAAAATCCAAGTAAAAGATAACAAGAACACTTTATCTTAAGTTTAATGAAAACACCAAAAGTTGTAGTTAGTCCGTGAGATGACATTGTAGACAGTTTCAATTAAAAATATGTCAGTAAACCGAAGCGTTCTGCGACCAGTTAACTAGCTAACTCTCACGAGTCGCTGGTTACATTAACTAGCAGGTATAAATATTGTAATGAATGTGACATTGCGGTCGCGAGGTACTCATAATTTGACTACCTAGTAAGTATATGTTTGATACTTTAAGGGTGTTGTTCTCATGTTTTCCAGATAAAAATAATAATAAACAAGTCAAAACCCTCTTGAATCAGAACCAGTCATAGTACCTAACGTTGATACCAATACTTATTATGGTCATATACAGGGTTATTGGAAAAACACCAAAAACATCTTACGAAGTCATTGTACTCATCATTATGAACAACTTTTACTATGGGACCAAACCTGAAATCGCGAAAAAAAATTTGCTGTTCCCTACATTTATGTTCGTATTAACTCGTCAAAATGTAGGGAACAGCTGATTATTTTTTTCGCGATTTCAGGTTTGGTCCCATAGTAAAAGTTGTTCATAATGATGAGTACAATGGCCTCTTACTTAAGAGCTTGTTGGTGTTTTTCCAATAACCCTGTATACACACACACATCACACACATTTTGTAGAGTTAAATCTGACGTTTCCATAAATGAAAATACTGTAGTACTCGTATAACTAAATATTATTTAAATACATTATGAAATAATTTATACAACTCAAGAACGGTAATAAAACCAGAAAAACAATTAAATAAAGCGATAAGAGGAAGAGCCATGAATTTCTTAGTTTATCTTTTATCTAATAGCCCAATTTAATTAACGTGAAATCGTTTTAAGGAAGACATTCGCTTTAAATGACCCGTTTATATAATATTTCTGAATGTTAGCAGATTATCATTTTATATACATTTTGGACCTTACATTGCATTACTTCCCTTTTGAAAGCATGCTCTTTGTGTCAAGATATCTGAATTAAATATTAAGCAGTAAAATTTTAACAAATACCTTTGATCCATATTAAATTCAACGATACAAAACAAAATACTTGCAAACATAATTTCAGCTTCCTACTTCAATATTTTCCATTAAAGGGTAACTTGGAATATTTGCGACACATCAAACGGGAGACAGGATCGAAATTCAAATGTCTTTCGAGTAAGTTTCATCGCAATAGGCTGTCGGTGCACCGAGACGGCACCTTGCGGTAAATTATTCGCATCACGTGGCAAATATGAGAGGCTCGTTCAGACGACAGGCTTGAGGGAGTCGCCTTCCTGAGGAGAAGGCTCGGGCGCGATCCAGGCCTGATAACGCCGCAATAAACTTGCTTTATGCGAACAATAAAAGGCGTGGGGCGCTCCGCGACGCGGCCCCTTGTATCGCGCAAATTGACGCGCCACTACAGACTGTAGGTACTCAATCCTGCGGAGACTTCAATACGTCATCCAACTTGTTTTATCGTTTATTTTGATATGAGTTTGTTTAGTGAGCCAAGTTTAGTATTCATGTGGGGATATGTGCTTGAACTTCATATTGAAGTTTGGATATTAGCGGTACCTTGTGAGGATTATATTAAAGTTACACTAAACAGCTTTAGGATGAAGTGACACGATAAAGACTATAAATATTCACTTATATTGGATATGTTGTGTCTTTATGTTGGTTACTTAAAGGGTTTATGAGTTTGTTTGTTTAAAACAGTTGGGGATTGTAAGTCAATAGTCAGTTTCAGGCCAAAATGCAAAGCTAAAACGATCCATGCCGCTTCATACAAAGTGCCCCTTTTCAACTTGTGATCGCAATCCGTATAATGCACGTATACTCCCATATTCTGTATGCGCGCGGTTATTGCCTCTGTTGACCTGCCCGTCAGGTCCGACCTGGTCAATTTGATCAACAGTAGGACTAAACGAGCCACATGTTACTTGGTGCTATTTGTCACCTGAACTGATGGATGCATAAACAAGTTGGTTTGATAATTTTGTGCTATTGTACGCATCATAGAAATGTAAAAAACTTCTTTCACATATCTATGGTACGCATAGTGGCTCGCGCCACATTTATACATTTTTCGACGATAAATATAATCCAATAAAAAAGCTCCCGTTTAAACAAAAAATAGAAACTAGATACTGCCCGCGACTTCATCTGCGTGAAATCCTATCCTAACTTCCTAACTAATATTATAAATGCGAAAGTAAGTTTGTTTGTTTGTTTGTTACCTTTTCACGCCTAAGCCACTAAGTCCTGAAATTTTGTGTATACGTTGTCAGGTGTACAGAAACGGACATAGGGTACCTTTCATCCCGAAAAAAAATGTGCTGTTCCCGAGGAAAACAACAATACACGTAGAGCCATCTATTACCTATCATAATAACGTTAACTATATCAGCAAAAGGGTATATACATTGAAAACTGTCTGAAAGCTCGTCTTAACTTAATTAATGTACCAACTCCTTGATGAGTATATAGATAATATGCCAATATCAGCACGTTGAACTACTCAACTACCACATACTTGACACCGCTGCACCGGAGGCACATTGCACCAACTTGTAAAATATGACGTCATGCTGCATGTACTTGTGCATAGTTGGTGCCAGTTAGTTTTAGTACCTACCTACTGCACCGAGAGGAACCAACTTCGTGTGGAGTGGTGAACTGCATAGAAGCATGATAGACCAAGATTATATTATGATAAAAAAGATTAGAGAGTAGAGGAACACCAATGAAACAATGGAGGAAAGGAGAACTGTGGAAGACGGCTAGAAAGAAGGTGAATATTGAGGTGAGGGCTGATAGATGTATGGAACAAAAGACACGCGCTACCGCATGCCCGATGTTTATGCAGCGTGCATCAGAATTGTGCGGTCATATTTAAGGGATACAGACCATCAAACTGAAGAACTTTGTCCATGGGACCAACAAAATAACCAGCTGTCCTGTACATTTGGATCGAGTAGGTATTCAAACTCAAATCATTTATTTCAATTAAATCAACAGTCACATTTGAGTTGTCACGGAGTCGGTCGGATGTAGCTGGTGGCCCATTCCTAAGCGTAGTTGGTATCTATGGAGAAGAACGGCCAACAAACTCCACGGACACTCTTTTAAATCAAAATATTGGTTACATCATTTAAGTTGAAGTTATACGTGTAAAAACGATATAAAAAAACATATATTACTTTTGGCTTTGCCGTAGTCGGGTAAAATATTTATACTAAAATAAGCCGCTAAGAGTGGAAGAACTGACCAGTCCCAACTGACGGCGTCTGTTCGCGAACCTGGCACATGGATAAGCACCATTTAGCTCAATCATTTTGAAGGGAACCGAATAATCCAACACATGAGCCACCATCAGCGAGACATTTGAGTGAGCATGACATACTCTCAACTGCCACGGCACATTCTACTGAATAAAAGACATACTCAGTAAATGGTAGCTTTATAGTATACATAGTACTCACACATACGTGCTATGAAATTATGCATACTAAAAGATTGAATCTGTACAATGCAAAGTATTTTCAAATGCTAATCAATTAGTTTATGTACCCAGTATCCTTATGGAGCAGGATTACCGTTGAGCCAAGCATTTTTGTCAGCGACTCAATCTCCTAACTTATAATAAGCTTGGCTGCACAGTCTTGTTCTTTTACAAGATTACTTAAATTTCGTTTTATTTAGTTGACGTATGTGGGGAGGTAAGATGAGTGAATAAATCACTTATCTGGTCGCTATTTCTAGTCTTATAATTGTGTCTTTCACCTCTTTTACTACAAAGATGTTGATTTTTTTAGTAAAAGAGATGAAGGCGAAAGTTTTATATGAGACAACTGATTATTTTTTCGTAATTACGATGTTGGTCCCATAGAGAAAGTTGTTCAGTTGGATGGTTCCTACCACACCCTTAATATGAGCGCACATTTCCGATACATGCAGTATAGGGTGAACCTATGCACTTAATTAACCAAACTCACTTTTAATGTTCAGGTAATATCTTCTCTAATCTTGTAATTCATAATGATGGTGTTCATAATAAAGAGTATTCTATTCTATTCTTGAAGATACATGATAAGAATATTTGGACGTTTCCCCCAAACTGAATTCAAATCTCCATTTCTCAGAGGCAAGCGTGTGAGTTTATGTGACACAGATGTGTTTGATGCTTCCATGGAAGTAATTGGAAGGTAATACCTACCATGCAACGATGTTTCTGTTTCACTCTCTAAGGTTTTCACATCCAAAAAAGTATAAATAAACGTCGTAACTATTTCATGAACGCTGTTTACGGTAGGTATATAACACTAACTTAATGGATCTAAAGAGATGATGCTAAATACGAATCAAAACTATCTAAAACCAAACGAGACAAAAATACTGCTTTTGATAAAACGCACCAGACCGCGAACGACGCGGCGACGGAAAGATTAATTATGAAAGGGAATCCTATTTAAGGTACGATATGATATCCTTTGTCATCCGTGACACTTCGCCACTACAAAGACAATGCCCACCTCACGACGCGCCCACCTCATTGCGTTACTCACCCAGAAATAAATCCACCCACAACGTTATTAGTCCGCTGCTTTTAAGCGCGACTAACTCAATTGGTCCAGTGTTTGATCCCCGCTAATAAGATGTAGTGTCGGTAATCACGTTTGGTGGATGGTGGATGGTGGGTGGCGGATGGTGGATGGGATGGGATTACACTTTGACGTGTCGGCGGCGGATCACTTGGCTTGTCACCATCTTTGATGTGACGTGTCCCTGTGCCACTGACCTCGTTATTAGCTTCTGCTGACTAATTATGTGCCTAGTGGATTACTTGTATTCTATTAGACTAATGGATCCTGCATAATTATGTTGCTTGGCTGTTATAGATATATCACGCACTGTTTAACTATCGTGGTTTTGTCGTCGTAAGTTTCCTATGGTTGTCACAAAATAAATAGTCATTTAAAATGTTTAAACATTGTAAGAATATTATGGGTATTATAATTTATCCGCATTTTTACATGCCTACCAGATCCTCCACACACAATAGAGATTGACCGAAAAAACCCCGACATTATGGGCTTAACCTGGAATCATAAAATATAGCGGTATCTATCGCGACAGTTTTTTTACTCGACGCACGGGATCGGGCCGTTTCGCCCGAGTTCACCCATAACTTAGACATAATGGTAAAGAAAATTTACCTACGTAGGTACGCGATGTTCTTACACATCCGGGTACACGTGGGAGTGGAGTCGACCTCGTAATTTATTTACCAGTTTCGCAACAATTCCCAATAAATTAAAATTTCCCTAAGGTTGAAACTACTCGTATCTCTGTCACATACTTTAACGTTCCATGACGTGCGAGTGACATTCAATATGAGATGGTAAAGCAATACCGAGGGCAGCTATATAGAATCTACGTGAATTCAGTGTTATAATTCATCGCGTAGATCACATCATCGTCAGAGGGTTGAACAATAAAAGTTAAAGTAACGTCGTCCCCGGCGCCGGCGCCGGCGGCGGCGGCGGCGGCGGCGGTGAATCGATCTCAACTTACTTTGAAAGCTTTACTATGTTCAGTAAAACGATTATCGGTAAGCAAATTATGTTTCGTTTCGTTTATAATCTCAGAGTTCTGGTAAATTGACGCGCCGCGGTTTACATACTTAGTTAACAATCTCCTTCGAGGTTCATTGTACTTATATATCTCAAGCCTATTAATACGTGTTATAAACTATCTAGTTTGATATATCACTAGTTTGTTGCTCGACTACGACATATGTATTATGTACCTATTAAATACGTCGTAGTCTTTATATGTCTTCAAAATCATAGTAGGTACCTATGCTTGGGTCCTGAGTAGATTTAAGAAACGTTTCAAGATTTAGATATGACATAAGCAATAAATTAAACGCCGAAACATGACTGTAATATTCAATGACAACGTTCTCAAAGGCGCAGTGTTCAAGTCGATATTGACTGAGGTCGGGCCTTGCTGCTGTAATCTTTAATTTTGTTATTTATTTCTCATTTGTCACCGACAACTGTCCGGCAAACAAAGTTGCTCGTTAAATATTCCAGCGTTGAGTTGAACAACTAAATCTAACTCGAACAACTGTTCAACAAAGTATTAACAAATACTGGAACAGATTCAATCTGCAGCGTCCAGCCGCGCAGCCGCGTCTTGAGGCGATTTTTTTAATTTTAATTGAAACGCTTTAACTTTTTAATGAAGGGAAATAAAGAAAACTTGTAAATTAAGCGTGGCCCGGCAGAGCTGCCTCTTGTCTTAATTAAGCTGAAAGACTCAACTATTTTCTTGTTCTATTGTTTGTTTAAGATTTTTTCGCGAAGGTGGCGCCGATGAAGAGTGCAGATATCGGGCGCGATAACGTCCGACATTGTTAACGCCGCGATAGCTCCCGCCCGACAATAGGCGCCACCGGTTGGCGCTAATCTCGCCTTTTGTTAATCTCGGATAGATCGTATCGTTGAGGCCTCCGTTTAGGTAGGCTTTATTTATAATTGTGTTGAATATTTAATTGTAGCTTCAAGTTTTCTATAGCCCGACTTACAGACGTTCTGTATGACGGAATTCAACCAATGTCAAAAGAACCGAGTGCAGTAAAAGAATTGTGATATAATAATAATATTCTATTTATAATATTCTAATTGTGATATAATAATAATATTCTATTTATAATATTCTAATTGTGATATAATAATAATATTCTATTTATAATATTCTAATTGTGATATAATAATAATATTCTATTTATAAGCGAATGAACATTGTCAAAAGTAAATAAGAATCCTTTCTCAAGGAAACGGGAAAGGGCAAATAAAAGTCAAAAAGATTACAAAGAATTGAGATAGAAGATATTTTCATTGAAGCAACTTACAAGCTGGTGTTTGCAATGTAGAGTAATGTAGATTTCTCCGAGCAGCAGGAACCACTCTTTTAAATTTAAACAAAAAACAAGGAAAGACCTTTTCTTTTGAGAACTTAGTTGGCTGTATATTTTTCGCTATGTAAGTATATATTTTTGTGGAAGTTCTACTTGTATTTGCATTTTAATATACAAGACGAGAAGTTATAATAAAAAATAAAGTGCCTCTGGTGTCTTTCTCAGTAAGTTTTTGATTCAAACGAAAGTACATGATGCGAATTATAATACCTACTGTTTTACTTGTGTTTGTAATACTTATCTAATGAAATCTATTGAAGTTATAAATAGAAATTGATTAACAAACTTACTGGTAAAATTATTAGGCTCAAAATATATTTCTGGGAGTATTTAATTTAATATTGGAATAGAATAGGCAAATACCTATGATAGTAAAATCCAATAAAATCGTAAAATTTCATCCCTCGTTCATAGTCAGCTCTATTTTAGAACTTCCAAAGTTAGAAATCGATCAAGCTGAACTATGTAAAGGAGGACATCGTTGCCGACCTATTTCCGATCAACTACAGGTACATATGTGCTGATGATATACCAACTATGTAGGTACGCGTAGTGTGAGTCCGGATCGAGATGTCACAGAATAGATAGGTACAGAGGGCCTGCTCCACGCAACGAGAGAAGCCAGACACTACTTTATAATCTAAACTATATGTTAAACGATCTTTTTCCACAGACAAACTGTGAAAACAGTTTTGTGGGGACTTGATGCTTAATACTCAACGACCATACATGGTCGTTGTTAATACTGTTGTAATACTTGTTATTAATAAAGATATTTAATATGTAAACGCGTACGTAGGGCGATTTTAAACTATCTCATACGAATAACGGTCGCGAGTGCGCTTGGACTAGATTTACAGCCAAAGTAATTAATTGTGGCGTGCCTCAGACACAAGCCAAAGAATAGCAGTTGTGATTTGAATAGGCGGACAATTTAAGTTGGTAGTCAATTTGCCTAGTCGTGTACCTGTGTACTCGTATCGTGACGGTGCGTGCTTGCTCGTCATTAACGGAGCCAGCCTTCAGTTGCTATCTATTCTGTGGCGTGTGTCCGGGTCGACACGTGGTCGACGCGGATGGGTGTCTGATTATGTTTGCGCACCTATTAGCGAGGTGTTTGCTCGGCACGAATTAGCGACGAACAACCGGAGCTATTGTACACCCTGTATGCAGAGATACGTGATCAACTTATTAGGGGATGCTGAGCGTGCCAATTTAACGGAATCGATACCTATCTTTGTTCTGTAATTGAAAACCAAGCCGTATTGTTTGAATTGTAAACAATGTAATTTGTACTAAGTAATCAAGTATGGTACAAACAGCTCAATTTTGTAAACAAACAACACAACAACATGACACAGACTACAATCTCTATTCCCTATCGTTACAAGGTAATACTATAATCATTATAATTAATTATTCTCCTTATCTCCCTAACTGAACTCCCTGGTCGCCGCTCGAGACCGGCCGGTAGGAACAACGGGGCCTTTTTCCTCTGATAAAATTAAATTAACAAATAATATAATACTAGCTCCGCCCCGCGGTTTGACCCGTATAAGTCTCCATACCGTGGGAATGCTGGGATAAAAAGTATTCTATATCCTATTTCAGTTCATGGTCATGAGTTTTCGCACATGGGTTGTGCGAAAATTCATGCAAATCTCCGCGGTTTTAACGTGTAAGAGTACAACAACATCAAATCTTCAAAGATTGACGGTCTACAACGAAATCTGGTCCAGCAATGATATTTATGAGTTTTGTCTATTTAGATGGCATGTTTGTAAATATTACGTCTTTGTGGGAGTTTTACTAGTGTTTGGCTTTAATTTCCGGTCAGCCGGTGAAGTATTCGATGTTGTTGGATGACACTACGTAATGTTCCTGCGACTGATCGTAAACGACGAACAAATTACAATTATTTTTCTTATTAGTTACTTTTATGATTTTTCTCTTATTTTAGAAGTCTGAAGTGATATCAACAGAAGAAAATCTAATAATGTTTGAAAGGAACCAGGCATCAATTGAATACTACCCGAGCAATTCCAATCTTTTAAACCAATACTCCAGTACTTACAAACTGCTTCAAGCTACACAATACAATTGCATCCAGACTCGTTGCTACTTGTGATTCTGCGCAAGAAACAGAAAACGAACAGAAAACGTTTAGCGGTCCTTCTTAACACTTGTCTGGAGTTGAGTCAGTGCCTGTGATATCTACACAGACAAGTCCACTTATAAGGAGGTCCTTCAGATTGGGAACGTTCAAATAATATTAATACAAATTGGGAAGCTCGCTGCTGTATTCCCGCGACAATCGTGGGTGGCCACCAAGAATTGCTAATCCCCTAAGACGAACAAACCAAATTGGTTGCTAATTGATCTGTCAACCAATTAGGACTTGGTGAGCGGCTGCCCTGTGTTGTTCATTATTCAGCGGTCCATTATTCTTGGGTAGCTTTAGCGTTATTGCTGGACCGCGAATTAATTCTCGATAAGCTATGTAGTGGGAACAGTTCATTTATTTAGTATCGGTTCAGGAGATCTCGCCGAGGATTAACTCGCGGGTGACGCACATATTTTCAATGTTGAATTAATTATCCTATTAATTTTCTTACCTTGTTGTATAACGTTTTCAATAGTTTGATATATTATTTTATGCTTTGAAATACTGTGGCAGATTTTATATATTATGACGACGAATATCTGGAAATAATAGTTTCTAGTAAATAAATTATGATACTGTATTCTATGAAAACCGATACTGTACGCAAACAGAAATTCATTAGAGCAATTTATAGTCCATAAGCATTACAAACTTCCCAATGGAGGTACCTATAAATTGAAAGTTCCCTAACCAACATGGTGAAATTTATGAGCGGTATTCCAATAGCTTCATGGAATTTCCATACCCAAACGATTTAGCTGAAATATCTCATGTTAACGTATGAAACTGCAGTTTTAACTGGAGGAAAACTAAAAAGCAACTTTTAGTTTTTCAAGATACGATGTAAATTTTCATTAGCAATAGTTGTAATCCGTAACGAGATAGTCGCTCGTTTCTGGGGACTCCTCCCTTCTGAGAAGTTTACAATTTATAACTGGACTAGCTAGCCGCGCGGCATTGTCTGTGGTTAACTGCGGTGTGTTCGGAATTATGGACGTGTTTTTGCCAAAATCTGAAGCTGCGCGTGAATGATAGTTTACGAGAACGGTATTGCCGTGTCTGCACGAATTAATATTCCATTTACTCGAATATTAATATCTGTAATAAGCAGAATATTTTATTAAATACTCAACATGCTTGTTTAGAAAATATTAAAGAATCTTGACACCCTTAAGTGATCATCAAAGCGGAGTTGATGTTCATAGACTTCATTTCTATAGTATTTATACTTTAATTTATGGAGTTTTATTTCCTTCAGTGGGATTCCGGTATCTCTTGGTTTTTAATAAACATTATTATCATAACTGGAGCGGGTACCTGGAGGGCTTAGAATTGCAGCAAGAACCTGTCGAGAAACCTAACTATCGTTGTCGTGGCACTTACACTGTAACCTGACTGTAAGAAACGTCGATACTCTGAGATTCAGAGTGGCGCGGAGTAGACACAAAGACAAAGCTGTCACGCCTGTATTCATAGTCTGAGTTCAAGCGTGATAGCTTTGTTATAATCAGCTAGTGTTGTGAGTGTGTGCGTCGTGCGTTGGGCAGGCGTCCAAGTGCGCGCGACATGGAGGACCACTCCGCTCTGCACCGAGCAATAACACGTCGGATCTAACATATTACAGCCAATAAACAGTCGCATATGGATCCCAGCGAGTGCGTACAAGTTCAGCCATCCATTCGCAATAACTGCGTTATCTAGTCAAACAAACTGCGACTCCATTTGGTTAGTCGTTCGTAAATGTTTTATTTTTTAAACTGCTCGTTTTGAATACCTTCGTCAAATATTTGTGAACATTGCGGTTCTATTCATCGACTAGTAGTGCTGATTGTGCTAAACCGTTGTGTTTGTTTGGCTTGTATTTTGTTTGTCACAACGTTACCTGAATACAGGTTGAAATAGTTAGGTATGTGTCTAACAGAATCGTCTAATTTTCTGACTCAAAATTTATGCTCAGAGGGGCAATTCTCGTAATTTTAAGAAGGTTCACAGTCTGATCTCAGTCGCAATCTGTCAAAAATACCTCTAATTTCCCTACATTTTGACAAGTTTTTTATTTTTGTCGCCGAGATGAGACTTCGGCTAGATTTTGAACGTTTTAAATTACGAGAATTGCCCCTCAGATCAATACCACATTCTGGTTCTACAAATATCTGACAATGTAATATTTATTCTAATATTACGGTGATATTAATTGGTAATATCAATAATAGCGAATAAGGCAATTACAGACAGCGAGCTGTATTAAAGTATCAGTAAATATTACCTCAGATTAATGCTCTCTAATAAACTAGGGATCGCTTTATTCTCAAACAATACGCTCGAATCGTTTCGTAATGAAGTCTCATCTAGTTGGAGACATTACTCTTTGAAGGGTTATTTGTAATGGGGAGGTACTACTTGAGTGTTCTATGTTCATTTATATTAAGTTTGCCGAACATCGATCAAGAGCTTTCTTGATTGAAATTCTATTATACGGTAGAAGAGATGACTGGAAAAGTCAATAAGAGTAGCAACAGTACCTAACAGCATTTGATTCCACAATGTGAATGAATCGTTCACATGTTCATCCAACGGGTTGTTTTAATGAATCGTTCACACGTTCATCTACGGGTTGTTTTAATGAATCGTTCACAGGTTCATCTACGGGTTGTTTTAAAGAATCGTTCACACGTTCATCCCACGGGTTGTTATTTATTCATTTCTATGCAATATTTACACATTCAAATATTTACAAATATTTAACATTTACAAACGGGTTGTTGAGTTCAAAAGACTTGAACTGTAGGGTCAAGTTACCCACTTACTGTTTCATATTTCTTAAACCGAGCTTATCAAGAGTAAGTTATAGCTCATCCCACGTAGATTAGTATTCTTACCTCGCGCGGAAGCTAATACATCAACTATATGGCTTTGGGATGCTCTGCGTGGATATGTGCCCCCGAGGGCCTGCACTAGCTCCGTAGAGTAATCGCCTTACTTTTAAATATACCTACATCATAGTGGAGTAATGGCCTCTTTATTATCCCCGAACATAATGGTCATTTTAATATTAACTTATATTTTGGAGCAGCTCTTGTGTACTTTAGGCTGGAACGTAAGTTATGTGTATGTACGTGATTTGAAATATATAATACATATATTTTGTGAAAGAGACGTTGTTATATTATGAGAAACATTTTTTCATAATATTAACCGGTTGAACGTGCTCACGTTGGATACTCGATAGACGTTGCACTGCACAGAAAGTGGTTACTTGCTACGGCTGCGTAGCCACCATCGCTACGAATCGCTACGCCGTAGCAACGCGTAGTTCTATTTCAAAAGTCCGTTCCGTTGCATTTTAACTTTGAAACCGTACATTAATATTCAATTTCAGTATGATACCTTACAACTTAGGTAAAGAAATGCGATATTATTAGTTCGAATCCCCTAACTCCTTAAAAGGGTTAGCATCCTGTAAAGAATATTGCCTCCTTTAAGAGTTCTTTGGGGCATACGTTTACCAACATACTGCTATTCTAAATACATTTATCTTACTATTAACAAGTACAAGGTACTGCCAGCATCGCGCACGAGTACGTACAGATCTCCCGCGGTTTATAGGCATGTTATGCGTGCTGCGATAGTCTAGACACTATAAACTGTCGGATACCGAACGAAGGAATACGAATGTTGTTTTCGGAGATGAGGAGTTACTACTTGAACACAAACAACAAACACATATTATATCACGCGAAATGGTTAAGATTTTTCATCAGGGAATATATCCTCACGCCAAAACTGCCAAATAAACATACGTAGATGTTTACTACAGTCAGGACAGATATTGGACAGGGTGAACTCGGGCCTGTTTTACTTTGTGTAATTTCATCACCATTGCTCTTCAAACGGTGAAGGAAATCATCGTGTGGAAACCGGCATATCCTAGAACCCAAAATTTGAAGACATGTGACATCTATGGCCCACTACCTGTCACTAACACGAGGCCTCTGTCCCAGCAGAGTGCTTATGCTAAGACAGAAGTTCAATAATGATCACCTTTTGAAAAAAAATAAAGCAAACAAGATAGGTTTTATTCTTCTCATTATGCACCAGGAAACTTGGCAGCTAACATTTAATTTAATTACTAAGTAAAACAATATTTGTACCATAATATTAGTTACAACAAAATTACTGGTTGGTACTCAGCTGCATCCAATTAGACTCGAAGCCGACCCCAACATAGGAAAATGTTAGGAATGAAACCATAGTCGTATTTGCAAAATATTCATAATGAAGTAAACACGAAATACCGCCAAGTTCTGGTAATTATTTCCGTGCGCCGTACAGTCGTATCTCGGTACAGTGGCAAGTGGCCGCGCGCCTCTCAGTTGTACGATGTCGACGGAATTGATTCATTTGTGTCTCTTGTAATCATTCGCACCGCAGCGCCCTCTTCAGTTGTTTGTTAACAGTTTCGTTATAGCTGTTTACAGTGGGTTAAATTATATCCGTTTACAATGTTATGTTTGTAGAAACTGCCATTTTGGTGTACGGCTTTGTGTTTTTAACAGATTAACTAGTTAAAAAGTATACATTTCTAATTTGTAGATAGAGTTGACGCGTTTTAGCATAACAATAGCGGTCATTGCCCTTTCTCTAATATAGAGATATTAGGGAAAGGGCAACGATGATGATGAATGTTTGGGTTCTTATGGAGAGCCGTAAGAACCCAAACATTCAACTGTGTATGGTTTTTCGTTTTTGGAACATGTTGAAGATCACAACAGATAAACATTGATGCAGGACGTTAACGGACTTTACTTCAGGTTATTAAATAAAAAATACTATTAAATGTAGGAGGGTCAATGATCGCTACTGCCGTGCTAAATCGCAACAACTACTCGTATTATAGTAGATTAACTCAGCAGGATCAGGTGTATGAGTTTCTGTTGATGTGTATATTCTCATCATTATTCATTATAAATGTTAGAGCATAATTCTTTTAGCTGTCTTTTTCCCCTTTCAGCCCTACGGGGACTGCAGGCGTCATGTTATGTATGGTTGTGTAAGTCTTTCAGTATGCTCTTATAATAATTTTCTGGAACGTGAAAAACACCTGTCTGTTGTGGTCGCTAGTTCATGAACAATAGACACACGCTTTATCATTTTCCCACAGCGGCAGCGTTTCCCTGAAACGTACAACGTTTCTATTCTGTCTCATTTCATCCATACTGTGATTTCCCCCATGGGAGACGGCCCAGGTTGCGATCAATCACGGGAATGGCCGCCGCGACCCACAGCCGGGGGCTCGGGGCACATGGCTCGGCCGCCTGACCTCGCAACTTTACCAGACATTTCCATAACTACGGGTTGTTTGACCTCTTGTTTTCATATTAATATACAGGAAGCGATTACTGTAAGTACCTATAGTAGATTGTTTTGTAAGACTCCTGTGTAGGTAATAGTTAAGGATGGTGTGGGGAATGGGTAAGTTTTGATTACATAATATTGTAGCTTTCGTTTACGGGCGCGAGTTAGTAACTGCGCATGTGCTAACGTGACTTTATTGTGATAACATTTTCTAAGGTAACCTAGGAGATCGCTGATTTACGATGAAGGAAAACAGCGTTAAGAAACTGCACATTAAAGTTTTGAAATTGAAATCTATGAATAAAGTTGGTAATCGTAGTGTGATCTCTTAACATTGCTCTTACTTTGTACAAGCAGAGTGTATAGATGCTGAATGAAATAATCCGAATCCGGTAAATTTCATATTATGAACCGTCAAATGTTTGTAACGAAATAGTGGGTAATCTAGTTTTATTATTATTTGTGAGAACACAATTTGTCTCAAGACGAGAGTCTTTGACCAGTGCGTGTTGCCAGTGATGAAATATGGTACTGAAACCTGGTCGCTCACGATGCGCCTTATTAGAAGGCTGAAAGTCACCCAAAGGGCAATGGAGAGGGCTTTGCTTGGAGTTTTCGGATGGGGCCGAAAGTTTCTGGAGTGGCGACCGCGTACCGGCAGACATAGCGTTGGAAGGCCTCCCACAAGGTGGACCGACGACCTTGTGAAGGCCGCAGGAACCCGTTGGATGCGAGAGGCACAGAACGGGTTGAAGTGGAGGTGCTTGGGGGAGGCCTATGTCCAGCAGTGGACGTCTTTCGGCTGAAATGATGATGATGATGACACAATTTGTTGCGCACAACTTTATGAATGATACTGACTTCAGCTAAAGAAATCATTGAAAGTATTGTGATTTAATTGATTCCCTGATCTCCAATTGCTGATCTAGTTCAACTTCATTGAGAGTTTTCTCGTTTTTATTTTTAATGTTTTGGAAATCAAAGAAATCTGTTCACCTGTAGATGTGTGCTACTGTAACTCGACAATTGGTCGATCATTTGGTGAAAAGTTTTCCAACGAGTATATATAATATGTTTACCATAGAGTAATTCTACCGCGTAGACGACCACTTCCTCTGATCAAATCACGAATATAAAGATCGTCGCTGTTAGAATAAGTACTCATTGCGATGGCTGTGCAGAAAACTGAAAGGAGTACTTTAAGGCTTTTAGAATAAATTCTGAATGTCATTTATTCGTTTTTTTTATGTCAAAATAAATTCAAAATCAAATCACTTACAAGCATCTTACAAGTAGCACCGAGTATGGGGAAGCCGATGGCGGCTGTGCCCACGTGACTCGTCACGGACACTCAAATACTAAAATACTGTGCTGTGCTGTGTGCTTTGCTAACACAATTGGACTCATCAAGTATTTTCTAAGTGAACAGACAGCTGTGCAGCTGGGGAGTTTGTTGCGCCACTTCTTCTCCCCAGCGAAAGTACTAAGAAGTGGTGAAGAGCGGGCGTTTAGGCGGACTGTCTTTTATAATTTTGACGTTCGAAAAGTGCTGATTCTCAGCCTAGTTTGAATAAATTACTTTTGATTTGATTTGATTTATCCTTTATCCACGCACGCGCTAGTCTCTAAATCTTTCGTGTAGATTCCTCTTTGTGTCAGTCTCAATTTCGAAAATCTCTCCGACGGCACGCAGATTTACCAAGGCCTCTCGGGTCTTGACAAATATTTACCAAGGCCTCTCGGGTCTTGACAAATATTTACCAAGGCCTCTCGGGTCTTGACAAATATTTACCAAGGCCTCTCGGGTCTTGACAAATATTTACCAAGGCCTCTCGGGTCTTGACAAATATTTACCAAGGCCTCTCGGGTCTTGACAAATATTTACCAAGGCCTCTCGGGTCTTGACAAATATTTACCAAGGCCTCTCGGGTCTTGACAAATATTTACCAAGGCCTCTCGGGTCTTGACAAATATTTACCAAGGCCTCTCGGGTCTTGACAAATATTTACCAAGGCCTCTCGGGTCTTGACAAATATTTACCAAGGCCTCTCGGGTCTTGACAAATATTTACCAAGGCCTCTCGGGTCTTGACAAATATTTACCAAGGCCTCTCGGGTCTTGACAAATATTTACCAAGGCCTCTCGGGTCTTGACAAATATTTACCAAGGCCTCTCGGGTCTTGACAAATATTTACCAAGGCCTCTCGGGTCTTGACAAATATTTACCAAGGCCTCTCGGGTCTTGACAAATATTTACCAAGGCCTCTCGGGTCTTGACAAATATTTACCAAGGCCTCTCGGGTCTTGACAAATATTTACCAAGGCCTCTCGGGTCTTGACAAATATTTACCAAGGCCTCTCGGGTCTTGACAAATATTTCGTTGAAGATATCCGGCATCGATGGATCAATGTTGGGGAAGCACAATGAAATGAAGAACTATGTGGTGTAGCAATATTATCGACTTTTATTAATTGATAAATCATTTTCAGCAGGAATGAAAAATTGTAAGTAATGAATTCAAAATAGTTTGCGCTCACATAAAATGGCAGACTCCAAGACCAGTCCTGCCCCTTCGAATGCACGTAGTTGTCATATGAATTATTGCAGATGGTTGCGCCAACAAAGAGGCTTCGCTTAAGTTAAATAGAATTGTAATATTTTTATATAGGTTGCTAAGAGTTATCACGAAAAACAATTATCTAAAATAAACTTACACAGAAAATACTTTCTAAAAGAGCACAGACATTTATAATCCGACAGTACCTATTCATAGCCTTTTTCTCAGACCTTTGAAAATACATTTACTGAGACCTTTGTATAATTCTTAGGCCTTTCAAGGGAGTCTGTTATATAATGTAGCTTTACATTTTTGTTCCGAATCTCTCACGAGCGGCGCTCGACGATCAATTATTTCAATGACCGCTCCCGCGTCGCACCCGCGCCCTCTCACTCTAAGTAGGGTTTATGTGCGTACAGTGTACTATATACAATTATTTATATAATAAAATCTTCCTTACAACTATCATAACAGGTGTATGTACCCAGTGCGACAGTGCGGTCGTTTTACAAATCTATACTAACTTATTATTTACGATTTAAATATAATATAAAGAACTAAAACTTATCACACTAATATTATAAAGGCGAAAGTTTGTGAGTGTGTGTGTGTGTTTATATGTTTGTTACTTCTTCACACTCAAACGGCAGGACCAATTTTGATAAAATTATGAATGGAGGTAGCCGACACCCTGGATTAACATATAGGCTACTTTATATCCCGATATTCCCACGGGATCGACACTTATGCGGGTAAAACCGCAAGGTGCAGCTAGTAATCTATAAAGTAATTGGAACTTTAATACAATACCTTATATACAGAATGCTTGCTGCACACAATAATATTCTACCTATACCCACTATACATCATCATCTGCCTAGCCTTTTCCCAACTATGTTGGGGTCGGCTTCCAGTCTAACCGGATGCAGCTGAATACCAGTATTTTACATGGAGCGACTGCCTATCTGACTTCCACAACCCAGTTACTGGGTAATATGATACCCCTTATACCCACTATACATATTACATAGAATAAATAACAGTTTCCTAGCGAATTCACTCAAATGACACGTGGACATATCAATATAATCATGAAGTTCGTTAATGATACGAATTGCTCGGGTCACAGGTGGTCACAGGTGTTTTGGCGAGTAGGTTGGTCCTGGCTGTCGGCACGGCCAGCAGTGGCGGGCGTCGCCGCCTCCACACATAGCAGTTCGGAATGCAAAGACTCAAGCGCTGCAACACTCCTGGATGATGCTCGATACAACGAAGCAATTTCACCAGATACGCGACAAGAGTGAACTCCAGTCGACCCCTCATTCATTGTACCCGACCATACCCAGTACAAATAGAGCGGGGCACATAAAGCTTCCTCTACAAGTGGCGCGCAAACAAGTTCTGAACGCGCTCCAACATCACAGAGTATTTGGCCTCATGTGGAACCCATATAAGTGCACTATGTTCCAGGTGACTAGTACATCATACAGGAACCTGACTGCTGCGATGTTGGTGAAGACTCGTTCGTTGGTTACATAATGTAACATACCTACTTGTGTATTCACTTTTTTCCTGTTGTGTGCTAGGCTGTCTTTGTGCCTCGTTTTTTCTTCAACCAATTTTTTGCCACGTTAGGATCAGCTCATCGTGCGTCAGGTGCCTGCTGCAGTACACTCACTTAGTATACTCTTATTTCCAATTTAATCCTCCACATGATATAATGTTTCCGGTCACTTGTCAAACGGACGACCCTTATCGAAATCTAACTCCGATGTGATCTCACCACTTCGGATGGCTACTACATCATAATTTATTTCCCACGGCTGATACTTTTACCTAGCCTGCTTATATGAACGAGATAAAACAATTCATATGTGTCGTATTACCGTTGAAATCAGCAGGACTGTGACGTTGAGCGATATGATCCCTCAACAAAATATAAAAGTGGGAACAAATCATTTGGATTTCAAGGCTTTAGTCAGGACACGATAAATCTGAATGGGAACGCAGTGAATCCGACGAGAGACATTTTATTTTATTAAACCAGCCCAACGAACCGTGCGGTGGTATATTTCATTTGTATTTTTTAATTTTTCTCTCAGGCTATTGTTTGCAATTGATTTCGAAGAGATCCTGTCACAGTTATATAATTTTGAACATAAAGCACTATAACTTATATGTGATATCTAAATCTATGCATAATTAAAAATTGAAGTCGCTTTTCGTGTCTGGCTGTGCGCATGTGCACATTGTTCTTATAAGATCCGCAACGGATTTTGATGCGGTTTTCACCATCATTTAGAGCATTATTTCGAAAGGTTTTTGTTTTTAAAATATTAATATTAAACTTACATATTATAATAAAGAAATTGCGATTTTTTGACAAGTCGTAAACATCATACGAATCAGAGGCGGGTAACTAAAATAAAAACAAAACTTACGGAAATGTTCTTAACAAATATTTTCTACCAAAACAACGTTATTAGTCGGCAATATTCCAATCGCGAAGTTCCACCTTGCAGGACGATATTTACCTCGAGTTAGCAACTGCCATCAGTTCCCTTCGCAAGTTATCACCCGTCGAAGAGTTGCGAGCCTTGATTTATGGCGTTTGACCGGTAAACAAAGCCTGACCGGTTTGTTCGCGAGGCTAACAAAAAGGTGACGAACGGATGACGATACCACTCACACACTATTCTTTTGTTTCCGTTTATCCTTCATATCTTTTATTTAACTTTGACTATAACCGCTATTTTCTTTTTGTTTTTAAATAAAACAATTTCAGATACACCCAACAATGTGAAAAGCAATATTAATTTCATTTAAAAAATTATGCTTTCATCGATTTGCATCTCTATTTTGTTCGTCTTTATTATTTTAATGATCCAAGTATGTAGTTCTCAGCTCTTTGTTGCTATGTGCATGTTATTGACAGAATCAATTTCATAGTATTAATAACTAGCTCTCTATTTACAACATAGTGTAGAGCTACAAAGTTATTAAAACTAGGTCGTGTTATATCCTTCGTTAAAAATATAACTGAATAAGGAATTATCAAGTCAGGAAGGGGTCTTAAATCTTATTTTACAGTGAAGTCGAAGTAGTATCGTTTGAAAGCAAGTATAAGCGAGTCACAAATCTGAGTGCAGCAACAACGACGCTTCTGTTATAATCTCAAGACTACAAACTTGAACAAAGTGCATAAATCTCGAGTGGTGTTATTGTTGCAAGTATTGCCGGCGGGCTGTCTGTTGTCCGGTGTGTTGTTCGAGCTGTCCGGGCTGTCCGCTGTCCGGGGCGGTCGGACAGAGAGTGCGGAAGTCAGCGGTCGCGTGCTGCGGTCAACTACTTGGAAACTAGACGGTGTCGTGAACTGTTCACTGAGTATACCTAAATGACGAGTGAGATATTAGGATAGGTACTTTGTGACTTAGTAAGTGATTAGATAGTGAAGCAAACATTGAAGAGACACGACACAAGGCACATAACCGTACCTACTTAAATAAAAATGTAAAAGTGAATGTCAAGAATACCAAGTGATAAATAAGTAACCTTTCGGCACTATTCTATTCTGAAAATTCAATCTCCAAAAAATTCCAAATGTATAGCCACACATTAAGCTATCCGTAATATTTTCTAGATATTGGCGCTATCTCTCACAAAAGAAACCTAAGCTCACAGTTCTGAACATTTTACGTTCCACAATAACTCTTCTTTGTTACAAGAGTGCTACAGTCCTCTATTCTGGAGATACATACAGTGTCAGTTCATCATCATCTTGTAACGCGAGCTATATACGACGGAGACAAATCTCGCGAGTCATTCGAACCCCGCCATCCCGCCATCCCGCGCCGGGGACGAACAGAAATTGCTTTCTCACTTGTCACCCACTGATCAAGGCCCCGGGGAATATATAAATCCGCCAAATAATATCGTGTTTCAATGTCGAGCGAATGGTAGGTATTGCGGAGAAATGGAAGAATAACAGAATGTGTCAGCTACTTATGTCACGGCGCAGGAGTCGGGGGATAGGAGGCGACGGCTTTGTCGGAGGGTACTTGATGCCGGATACCTGAAGGTTTTGTTATTTCAGGGACATTCTCCGAAAACTTGAGTTCGTATAAGTTAGAACTAGATATTGAACATGGAAACTAAAACACTATTGAACAGTCTGTTCAAGAACCATTCAGAATAAATTGTCAGCACTGACCCATCAATACTGACAATATTAAGCAATTAATATTACATACGAACGTCATAGAGATGTTCTACTCTTAAATGGCCCAAATCGATTCAATTCACTCCAAAATCAATATAGAGATTTTACATTTTTAACGGAACATACATATTTGCTGCTAGTAATTCAAGTGTCGTCGCGTCGCTACGCGCGCTGCGGCGCCTGAGAGGGTATCACATACATAAGGACACACGCACACTGCTGGTTGTCGTGCACCACACACGCGTAAGATATTATGTAACGTCGTCCTCGCTGCCAGAGCTCCGTTCATTTTAAACATTTAAACTACTCTACTGGACAGCACATTTGAACTCTGTGTCAAAAGACGTGTATTTTTATATCTCGATAAAGGTTAAATTGGATTGCATGTCATGTCGGTTTTGAACCCTGTTTCTCTGACATTACCTTATTATTTACGTTCAATCGTTGCGTTGTTTGTGTTATGTAAATGGCTCACGTTTTGTTCTTTCTTTTTGTTGGATGGAAACGTCTAAGCAATACATGAATAAGTAATGCTAAATGCTCTTAACATTTTATCTGCAATCACCTTAAACAATTTTGCTCGTTGTATTACGTTCTATTATTATCAAAGAAGTTCAGTACAATTTCATTGTATTATTCAGCAAGTTCATACAATGTAATAACAGTGAGTGTATAACTGAAGTCGGCTAGAACAAAACAAAATGAAGCAATTTAATAGAATCTCGCGGAGTCAGCAGCGAGCGAAGTTCCCGGAGTTTAATGTGCAGCCATAAGGAGTGGCTCGTGGCACGTGGCTCGTGTGTACACCGACCGCTAAGTGTGGGCTTCATGCACCTGTAGTTAACTTCTCAAGATTTGTAACTTTGTGTTAGTTGGCAATACACTCTATGTGATACTACAAGTGCTTCACACAACTACGAGGAACATTACCTTTGTAGCTCTATTATCAAAGTAATTACAATCACTTACTGTAAATGGTAAACGATATATATTTCTGTAAATTGATTCAATAAACACTTTTACACGTCAACATTAAATTGTGTTTTTAAAATCAAAATCAAAAGTCATTTATTCAAACTAGGCTGAGAATCAGCACTTTTCGAACGTCAAAATTACATAAGACAGTCCCCCAAAACGCCCGCCCTTCGCCACTTCCTAGTGCTTTCGCTGGGAAGAAGAAATGGCGGAACAAACTCCCCAGCAGCACAGCTGTCTGTTCAGTTAGAAAATAATTTGATTTTATACAACACTATGTATGAAAAGTAATTAACGTTAACACAGGACATTAAATTACATTATTTGCCATAGGTTAGCTAGCCACGCCAATATACCAACAAATACAATAAACACTATATGTACTCAAGCAAAAAAAATAAAAATACCTAATAATAATTAAAAATGTAAACAAGAAAAAAAAAACTTAGGTACTACCTAAATAATAGCCTCCAGGTAAAAAGGGCGTGACAGCTTACATATTTATGCAATGCTGGGTTGTGTTTACATAGCTGTCACTTGAAGTCACAAATGATAAACTAGGACCATCTAAGCAAAATAAATAAAATAAATAAACAAGTTATTACTAATAACAACAATAAAAACATGGTCAGCAAGACGACCAGTCACCACAAGCAGCACCCGTTCACGAGCATAACGCAAAGATCAGCCATTACCCCCCTCGCCATATTTGAGGGAAGGAGGCAACCCGACCCCCGACGCTACCGCAAGCAGTGACATCTAAGGGAGCATGACGAACTTGCTGCCGGTTGCTCAAGCAAGAATAATATTATCAATCGTAGAGGTCGCTAGCTAACCACATATTGCAATCAACTCATTAAAAAACATTGAAATGAGTAGATTATGTCAATAATAAATTAAACTAAATTAAACTGAATTGACTAAAACTGTATACAAAAAAAAAAAAAAACAATTATATGAACTCATATAACCTGTCAGTAAGCTAATTCTGGAGAAAGAACATAAAAATTGTCTTAATTTGATCAGGGCGACCAACTATTCTTATCGTTTAAGTAGTCGTTGATGGAATAGTATGCTTTTGAACAAAGGTTGGATTTTACTTGAGATTTAAACGTATTAAAAGGCAAATCTAGCAAAGAAGAAGGTAGCTTGTTATAAAAGGTTATACCAAGCCCAACAAATGAGTTATGAACCTTATGAAGCCGGTGAAAGGGAGCACGTAGTTTGTCCTTATTTCTAGTGTTAACATTGTGAATATCACTGTTTTTAGTGTACAAGTGTATATTTTGCCTAATATATAAGATGTTGGCAAAGATGAACTGTGATGCAACCGTGAGAATACCAATATCTTTTAAAAAATCTCTTAGAGAAAATCTGGCACCTAGCTGAAGCTAAAACTATATGAGTTCGGTGTTTCCTGAAGAAAGACCGGAACAAACTCAGAGATCACTCAGAGAGACTCAGATCTGGCCACGACAGACAGATATAGTAATCATCAAATGTACTCAGTATAGTAGTAGTAGAGCAGTGTAGTAGTAGTGTATGTATGTATGTAATGTGTAATGTATTCAGTACTTATGTAAAAATAAAAGTAGCTAAGGCTTATCTTGAACGTGCCTTGGAAGTGTATTATAAACGTGTATACATTGACATCTGAACGAGCTCTCTACATATTTTCTTGGTTATAGATAAAATAAATTTGTGTATGTTCCTAGTATTTACATAAAGAAAAACACTGTCTTTTAAACAATTTTTATATTTTTTATGGGCATATAAAAGATTTTCATAAATACATATAGGTACGGAGAAGGCACTGTCATTACATTATCTCCTTAATTTTTTCTCTGGGACCACTCTCCCATAATCCATCTCTCTTATAAATTAATCCCGAGACACTTCTCGGGATTAATTTATAAATTGATCGAATAGCCTTTTTCTGTAAAACAAAGAATACTAAGCTGTGCTATCTTCAACGTAACTTCAGTAATTACTTAATTTATATTAAAACAAATCGAAAATGTAATAAAGCGCTCTGCCATATTTTATATCAATCGTCACTCGAAGAAATCCAATTCTTAATGATGAACTTCGGAATGAAAAGAGTTCAATAAAGATAAAAATATATTGAGAAAGTTACTGAGAATGATTGATGACGTCGAGGATGACACCCGACGAATCGTTTTAAAAGGAATTCTGTCAAGAGAGGGCCCGACGTAATGCGAATCAAATAAATTCACACAGCCATGAAATTTAATATAGATGCCTTGGAAACAAACGAAATGATTGAACATGAGTGACGGGAGGAGGCCCTTTATATTGAACACAAGCAAATATCTGATGTAAGAAATTGGCAAAAATTACCTAAACAATTGGGGCTATTTCCCGGCGCGGTGTCAGTGTACACGGAGCCTCGAATTACATATGCATGGATATTACCTGATGTCACGGGGAGCAGGCGTGACGTGTCAGATTGCAATAGTGGAGAATGAACCCATTGCCGTCAACACGACAACGTCTGACTACTATACCATTCTTAGAGTATAGCTACATAGTAATATGAACATGACCACCCGCATTATATACCTATCCATACCTTTCTTTCATTTATGATACAGTAAGCAAATTAAGAAATGATACATTTTCGGTACCTTGATTTTGTTAGACCGTCCTCGGTACTATCGTTAAACCGATCAAGAAATGAATCGCTATCATCTCCATCTTTGATAGGGAAATTAACATTTTATTGACTTAGGGACTGTTACGTCAGTAGATATTATTTTAAGAACGGACCACTTATAATTCTAAAACTCTCGGACAGATTCGTGATTCTTCCAAAAATATTCCGCCAAATACGTTTGACGTACTCATCAATTGTATTTGACGCTAGGCCACGAAAAGAGCAAAAATAATAATTAATATGAGGCAGCATCCGCAACGGTTTGATCCTCTAAACGGAATTTTTTATCAGATTTCAGCGGAGAGGGCGATCGCGGGCGGGAAGCGGGGCCCGGGACGGGTAGCGGGCGAATAGCGCTGTAGATTACGTTTGTTGCTTTGTATTAAAACTGATGGGAATTTATCTCAACATCCCATTTTAAAGGAGCAAAGTGACGTTATCAAAAACCAATATCGTTGCGAGCGGCGGCGAACGAGAAAAATATTTTTCGTCATCATTTATCAAAAACACGGGTGTATTCGCGAGCGCCTTTGAGGCGACGTCTGTCGCTCGCTCACAAATACCATCCACAAAGAAAGGTAATTTCTGTAGAACTGTTCGGAGTGTATTAAAATCCTCTATGGAAATGAGCACTCAGTTTTTATGTTTTGTCTTTGCTCTGTCTTGTACAAATATAATATTTTATCTACATTTAATATTTGCTCTCGATCATATGTTTTATTTAGTGGACTTCGTATCGTAGATACCTACCTAATTATTATTTACACGTAATAATATTTACTTTTTATTTATTTTGAAAATATTAGTTACTCGAACTTCTAGTCTTTAAAGTTTTATAGAATCTGATTTTATCAATCAACTGTCATATTTCCTTAAAAACAGTAGCGGCCATGAATGCATTAGCACCTTAAGGATTGTATTGCTGTGAACACGCGGTACAGGCCGTACCTACAATTATGTGCTTATAAGTGATATATGTATTAACACAGAACGTACACCTCAGAATTCATAACTAGCGTCGATCGAAACAAAAACATACCATCACTTTTTCACACATGCAGCGTACTTAATTACGTATGAGCTTGGTCGGTTCATACGATTGCTAAAATTGACAATGTTATACCTAATACGTAAGTTCCGATAGCCGGTAGCGTAACGTATTGGATTATGAAACATATTATATAGGCCTGGGTTCCAATCTCGAGATGAGACTTTTATTTTTACCCGACTACGGCGAAGCAAAAAGGAGGGTCATGATTTTGACCGGTATGTATGTATGTTCATCTGTTCCCTCATAACTTCAAAAGTCCTTATAATAATTTGACAAATGAGGTATCGTTAGAAGCGTCTTGACCGTCCGCTGGTTATAGGCATAAAGTAATGAATTTCAAAATAAATATTTTGGGATGGTGCCTTGTGGGGTATCAAATGAAAGGGCTTAATTAGCACATTTCAGAAATGAAATAAGCCCCAAAATAATTAAATAAAAAAAGTTTAAAAACTAAAACCCAACTACTGAAAAGGATGAAACAAGAAAGTACGAGTACCTTGGTCGCATGCTACCATAGCTTATATGTAGGTTTTTTAGTACAGTGGCATGTGACCACTGGAATGTAGGTACTTTCTTGTTTCATCCGTTTCAGTAGTCGGATTTTAGTTTTTAATTTTTTTTTTTCTTTTCAACAAATATCTTCATCTGTTCTTTTATTATTCAATAAAATAATAAACGAGAATAATAATGTAAGAATTGTTTTTATTATCATATAGTTACTGAAATTTGGGTTTAAGAATAAAAAGGTTTTATAAGTGATTACAAAATGTTTATTCGTTATAATTTTATGAAATATACATAAATAAACTTCTAGTTAAAATAGTTTATTTGCTCATAAAGAACAATTTATTGAAGTAAAGTAATCAGTGAACTGCGACAGACAGGCTTAAAGCACAATATTATTATATTACTTAGATACAATATTGTAACCGGTCAAGCCCGCGCGTACCCTGTAGTGTGTGCGTAGTACGATACAAGAGAAAATCAATTGTGTCTCATTAGCGGGGATCAAGCGTTAAGCTATAACCACAATAAGTCCTAATAAATACGATTTGTTAACTTTGAGGTTTGAGATAGGCAACTTAAAGTTAAAACGATAATTAATATTGACGCTAATACACTATATCACAGGTAGTAGACAAAGAGTAGTACTAGCGAGTGGTTTAATTGTATTGTGACAACGAGTCCGGATTTTTTATATTTATCTGCTTAGGTTGCGTAGATTTGCTAGGTGTGGTTTGTTAGAGTACCCATACACAGTAGCAGGTAATTAAGTATTCATTTTCATTACGAAAAGAAGATTGAAATATCAAAATAATCCTTATTACGGATATGCCACAATATAATTTTATTATAATCAATTTATAATTTAATACTTAGTATAACCCCATTAATAGCAATGCAATCAAGTAAACGCTGGCGCATGGACCCTACAATGCTGCTACATATTATGTCTGTTAGTCTTAAAATTTTCCACATTTCCTTGCAATGCAACTTCAACTGCTCATCAGACCTCTCAATCCTTGTTTCCCATCGTTGTATCATCAAACCCCAAACATTTCCTATAGGGTTGAGATCAGGAGACCGAGCTGGCAATGGAATAACATTTATCTCCGGGTGTTCATTAAACCATTCACGCACAGTGCTTGCCCGATGAATGGGACAATTATCTTGGACAAAAGTTATTTCTTTACATTCTTCAGCAGGATAAACGTTGCGCACAGTGGGTATCAACGTAAATCGAGCTATTGGCGCGTGGAGGAATATATTCAATTTACCTTGAACCTGCTGCACTAATCCATCCCCACATGTTAACTGTGATGCGACCTGATTCTATGTTGGGGACTATGTTTTCTTCACACCATCGTGTATCATTCCTACGCCATAAATGAAGTCTCCCTTTTTGGCTTGATTTAAATGTCTTTTCGTCTGAAAACATAGTCGTCGTAAACCTTATTGTTTATGCTTTTCCGTCAAATATGGTTTTTGAGCTGGTATTCTATGATGCAAACCTTAGGCGTGGAGTGCACGGCGAACGGTTCGTATAAAAAATCGGCAAAACGTCTTGTTGGTATGAAACCACTACATGTGCCATCGTTGCGCCTCTTTTATGAGCTGGGGACTTCCACTTCGCTTTCGACGGACAAGGCTACCCTCTTCTCCATGTCTTTTAACCCACCGACTCACAGTATTCTTCTAAAACAAAAAAGGAGTACTGTTAGACTACTAAGCAAAATACTAATATTACCTACGATTTAGAAACAAAATTATAATGAAAATAGAAATGTTTCGTATATATAATGTTATATTTATTATTCAATAATCTAGGTAAAAAAAATTACTTCGAAATTATAATTTCTTCTTCTATTTATACCTTATGAAACGTTTAAAAAATAATTACAAGGATCAGCAGTTCTACATTAATGAGATAAATGTTTGATAAAATAATTAAATCATAATACTCACAATCAGTCCGGTTTCATCACACATGTGTGTTATATTAACTCCAATTTAACGCAGCGCAATAATATTCGCTTTCATTGCAATATTCAAACTGGACTGAATTTTAAAATGAACTACAACACTGCTAATAGATAGGTACCTAGAACACATGTCGCTAACCCACAATAAACAACCAACCAACAACGTTCTATTTAGTCGCGATGAATGAGTCGTAAGTTAGCTGCATCTATCTACCTTATAATTATTTATTTAGATTTATGTGGGTATTAATCATAAAGTTTTTTCGAATTAAATTAAGTGAACAAGACGAACATGACAAGGAACTGTAGTCAATAGCGTGATTGTTCAAAGTAATTATTAAAACATTAAAAAAACTATCACCGCGCGTGAGATTCGAACCCAGCCACGGCTGGCTACGTAGGATACGCTTACCCAAATATTATAAATGCTAAGATGATATCATGCCATATATCGTAGTGGTTGAATTTATTAAATACAATCAGTTGCAAACTAACGTGAGTGTGTGTGTCTATAGTATATAAATAACTAATTAAAAGAAGGTCGTAATAAGTAAAACCAAAGGGTCAATCTATTGCTTTGTGAAATTGCTACTCCACTTATGACCGCTACTGTACATAAGACCGGCTACACCAATTTATTATGTTAAATTACAATCAAAGTAAAATAAATTTCAAGCAATTTCTCAGTTTCTGATCGCCGGTCACGTTGTCCTCGACGCGCTCATGACACCGGCGCGCGAACTCCAAGCGTATTTATGACAATACATAAAAAGGACATAAGAAAGGAAAATGTGACGTCATCATTTTCCTAAATCATCATCAGTCCCTTCCGGCCCTTAATGTGGAAACGAAGAATTAAATTCGTTTTACGAGAGGGACTGTTTTATACGGCTCGCCGATTACGCTGACGCGTCTTCAATACTTTCATCGTGATAGGCTTTTATTTCGGCCTCCGCCTCGAGCTTATTATGAAAATCATCTTGTTTATAGATGTCCTGGTAAATACTTATACCTCTTTGCATTTTTCCTCTCTCAAAAACCCCGAGGTCGTACATAAACCCCTAAATTGAATATCTTATACTATTTATCTTCATGCTCTGAATAAATCTATTCAAACCTCAGTCGTGGTGTACAACGCGCAAATGATTACCGCACGAAATAAATTAGCTTTGCCTTGTGGTGGTGTATTCGCAATTGCGGATAAAAACCCGTCTGCGGATGATGGATGATCGCGGATCCCGCGGCGTGCGGGGTGCGGCGTGCGGCCACGTCCCGCTGACACTCGCTTCTGGCGGAGGAATAACGCGAACCAGCACAAATGAACTGGAACTTCTCCAGTAGGAAAAACCTCGAATAAACCCTGATTGCATTTTTCACCGAATTACTTACGTTATTATTCTTGGGACAATGCTAGGCAGATGATGATTGTTCTCGGTGTGATCGTGTTATTGGATTTTATTACCAGAAAGTAGATTAGAAAAATTGCTCCATCCGATGGAGGCCGAGGAGGGAGGGGAGCACAGTACGAAAATATCATAATAGCGAGCCTTATCATTAGACGACATTGTTTTTATGGAGAGGAAGTAACGTATGATATTGTTCGGAAGCAAGTAGACACAGTCGTAAAACTTGGCGAGATAAAACGATCCCGATATTGGTCAAAATCGGAGCCAAAATAAACAGACGAGACCATTTGGGAAACGAGTGAGAAAACAGACGGCCGAGAAGATTTGGATTAACGTTTGTAATAATAAACGAAGAGTACGGACGCAGAGGGTTTAGAAGGGCGGGTCTTACGTTTGCGAAGATTTTCTTTTTGAACCCAATTTGGTTCAACGAATTACACACAACTACGGACATTCGTGTTTATTCGTGAGGATCCCCCCCTGCCCTCCGCACTCACTTTGACCGTTACATTTTCCACGCAAATGCTCCGCAACGGGCTCTAATGACCTCACTTCGATCACACGCTAAATTTCTGTCATTATTGCAATTGAGGAGATTCCAAGATAAAAGCGTGGAGTGCGGTAATGTTGACGTGAACACGACATTTCTTTTATTCTGTCGCGACGAGAACTTGGAGAGTGTAGCGTCGGGAGACGGATACTTTAAATTGTTTACAAGTTGAAGCTCCCACTCGCTGTGCTGTGGAAATTCGCGCACGGCTACAACGTCTGCGCCCGCAAGGTCATCCACGAGATTAAGCGCGCTCGTAAATCTTGATGCTGAAAGTTTTGCACCCTGCGGTATTACTATACACCCACCGGCTTATTTATACGTCGCGCGAACAAAAGCCTTTGTCTCTGAACTTATCGGGAGCCTGAAAGAAGAGAAATTCATTACGGTGGCTAATAACGACCAAAATTAAACAAGGCACATTACGGGGCGGGACATCGATCCTCTACAAAGCCGTACTCAATGAATTAAACTTTAATCGTATCAAACCTTTGAAATTAAAGTTAGTTTAAGAGTTGCTATAACATTTGCACAGTCGTTTGCAGCGCTGTGCTGCAAACATTACTTACGCCCTCGCGACAAACTTGTGGCTCGAGATCCGATTTGTAATAAAACTGTCACACACAAGACGAAAAGTTCAAAGGCAGCGGAACGATTACAGCCAATAATAATACGTTTTTTACTGCGAGAAACGTTTCCTTTTACATCAAAGGTTGTTCGCTTGTCGCGAATACTCAACGGCTTATTCACGAGCGCTCGATGTGTATGTTAAATGGTGCGTCCCGACGTTGTTCGAAACACTTCGCTGAATTGATTGCTGCGATCTTGTCTCCGAAATACCTTTACCTTTGACCATTTATATACTTGGCCGCCTCTCGAAAATTTATATTTTTGGGGACACGTTCAATCTTTTGCTAATCTAACAACCTGTTTCCATCAACAGGAACACTCGAAGATCCTCAAAGGAGTTTCCAATTATCTTCGAATCCGTCGCACTTCTCTTGTTAGCGCTGAAATTGGCTACAATGCCAAACGAGCTGTACAGCTTGGCTTTAATCCGGACGATCGTTAGGATATGCACTCGAGGGTGGAGTGGGGGTGCCCCGGCCGCCCCGAGTGACCATCTATCAAAGTAAGCCTCGTTAACTAAGAGAGTGCTCAGTTTTAATCGTACTCACTTCTGTTTCTGAAAATCGGCAAATCGGGATGACAAATGTGTGAGGAGAGGCTGCGATGTTTTCCCAAAAGAACGAGGCCGCCGGGACGCACAGCGTGATTTATATTCAATGCGCGCGCCGCCGAACAGATTATGTTGTGTCATGTCACTAGTATCGGGTAGACCGCGTCTACCTGCGTCTGTGACAAGCCTATGATCTGAAATATAACTCGCATACGTTTTCTCCGAAAATAAGAATTGGTTTTCTTTGGTTCTTTATTTTCTTTTCGCAAGTGAATCATGTTCTATAAAGATGATTACGAATCTGAGTTGAACAGTTATATGCCACAAAACTGTTTTCATTGCCTTTAAATTGTCTTGATGTTGTTATCTACTATTAAAGTATAATTTTATGTAGTATTCTTGAGGCGTCGCGCATAGTGTCGCAGATCGTCTGTGAGTGACGGAGCGTGTACGGCGAGCGATGTGTCGATTTATTCCTATAAAGTACAATATTGCTGCCAGCGACAGAGCCTGAGACGGAATTTCGATTCCCGCATTCCCAGGGAGCGGATGCGAGCCACCAGCCACAAAGAGGGAGTCAGCAGGCGTATGTCCGGACATCGTCCGTCACGCGTCCGGCCGGCTCGTGACTGCCGGACACATACATCATTCATGACACGACAGCAATTTTACCGAATAATCGAAAAAGGAAATTAAGGTTACATAACGCTTTCCGTCAGCTGTTCATATTGAAATATGTCGACTCACGTTCGAGACTGGCATGCGCCTCAGCCAATCTCGAGCGGTTCCTTGTTTAGATGTATTGTGCACGTTTACCCTATCACCATCTGTCTAATCCGCAATCAGAGCTGACAGCTGTATACCATCACACTTACTAGGTGTCCGCATGGGGTAAACAGAAATTTGCTAGACTTCAACCCGTTCGCTAACAGCATTGCCTCCTAACACGAGAGGGCGCGAAGCTATCGACATTTATCGGGCAAGGTTCCAACTTCGGATTTCGCCTCAGATTTTCACACTGCGAAAAACCTAGAATGCACTTTGCTGATATGTAGATGTGAACCCGGGCGAGGAATGCCAAAGGTTTGATGCCGTACTTATGAATACTATATTGCGGTCAAGGATTTGAATTTAAAATTAAATATTGGCAATTTGTGTTTTTTGTAACTGTAAGTGTTGCATATCTACAAAAACAAATTAGTGAAGGCACTACTCGTAAATTATAAGATATAAGTAGCAAAGATTACTTCACAACCAAAAGCCATCAAAATAAAAGGAACAAAACATTGGAAAGACGAGTTAAAGGTGTGGAAACGTTGGAACGGTTCGGTTGCGAGAGGAACAGTAAATGTGAAGGAACTAGACGAGGGTGTGGAATGTACACTCTAACGATGTTGTGCGATCGCCGGCGGCCGACAGCGGAACCTTGTGTCGCCTTAACTTACGTTTTCAGAGGACGTCTTATTGCTGAGAGGTACTTGGGTACTTGTGACTATAAGGATGGAAAGAAACATTTTCCTGCTTCAAGAGACTTGTCTAAGACTGGCAAGTTACAGACGTCGTATTCTCATCTATTTTACAACTTTATACGTTTATTGGTCAAGATCCTGCAAGCTCAGCTTCTGAGCCAGAAGTTTGGGTTTGATTTTCAGGTAAACGTTTTTATTTTATTTTATAAATCTGCTGGATTTGATGAGGTTTTGGAATTCGATCGCCGTATTTGTCTGTTACCATAATTGTTAATTAGTTTATTGAACAGCACGTTAACTTCAGTGTACTTAATATCCCGGAGGCAGTTTGTCCCTGTCGGGTGGCAGGAATGTTCCGACTCACTGCAAATACATACATACGTGTCATGTTGAGACACATGTTTACATGGGCAGTGAGCCCGTGAGCCCGTGGGCCCGTGGGCCGACCTTGTAACATACAGTTTGGTTAGGGTTCATATAATCATTTAGCTGTCCATGACCATATATAAATATTACCTTATAATTAAGACCTGAATATCCTAATCATTGGCTCTAAAAGACGACTAAGACTTACGTTAACCACGTGTTACGAATGTCAAAGCCTGTAAGTACCGATAAATTTATAGTAGGTAACCAGAGAATCAAATGCTTTTAAATAAACATAATTATATTTTTTTTTATCGCCAAAACTAACTTTGAACTGCTCTACTGAACAGTAGTCTTTTTGCGGAACCGACATTGTTAATAGGGACCATCGATATCTATCATATTATATCCCGTTATCGTTATTTCTGTCTGACATAAAATCAGGGCCACAAAATGGAGATGCACGTAGTAATTGGGAGCAAACAGCTCAGACCCAGTATTTCGATCTAGTCTTCTGTCTCGATACACGAACAGATCGTTAGCAGCCGACACAACTAGCCAACGAGGCCTGAACCAATACCAATTATAGCAAGTGGGAACCATTGCATGGCCCACGGGTGTGTGTGGTAGCATGCTGCCTATTAACATTGTAGTAGTACGAGGTATTTAAAGTTATGATGGCTAAGTTATAATCTGACTAGACCAAATACGTGGACACATTGATTATTGATCTAAAAGTTACTTGGATCGACTGATAGTAGTTACCATTAGTCATAGTGGAAGAATAGGCTTGTGTTAAGTGTGCTAATAATATAAGCTGTACAATTATATAGTAAATTTCCCGGGTATTAACGTGGCACAATCAGTTTAAAAAAAAGGTTTAAACTTGGCTATGAATGACAGGGACGACGAAAGAAAATCTATTTGTAAAACTCGACGTGACCTTCTCTATAAACAAGGAACGATAAGGTTAAGTTCTCTATCTTAAAAACCGTCCAAGTCTGTCACTTTTTTCCAATTTCTTTTTTTCATATCTCTGACACAAAACCAAAGCAATTGTAACGAAGACTTCGGAAACACTCGTAAAATAAATGTGTTCATTGATTATATTATTGTAGGTAGTGTTAGTACTTTTCATTGCCTTTTCCCAACTACGTTGGGGTCGGCTTAACATGGAGCTAGTATGTAATATGGAGCGACTGCCTATGTGACATTCACAACCCAGTTACTGGGTAACACCTGGTTACTGGGTACCCCTTGACAAGACTAGTTGTCAGACTTTTGGGTCTTCTGACCACTAGTGACGACTGTCCAAGATCTACGAATGACCGCCAGTGTTAGTATTTTAGTCCCTTGAATGTTTTAGGTGTTGTAACTACTAGTAGCTAGTAAGACTAGTTATATTTCATGGCGCTATGACAGAACAATACTGTGCAAATAAAAAAGAGTTTTAATATAAACTGAATACATCAAATAGCAGCTACGATCTATGTCCACGCAACCTCCACGACGGGTTCACTACGTTTTTAGCGTTTTGTACAAAATGCGGCTATTAACAAACTGTTTGGAGGCAAACCATAAATTCGTGAACACGCAAAAACAAAAAGCTCTCGACCTAAAATTACAAGAACACTTATTCATTGCTTGGCAGAGTTTTACCACGAAACGCCTGCCTAGGCGGAGTTCAAGGAATTTGGCGTATAGCGGGCTAACGAAATTATTTGAGTTAAGTAGTTCTACTGGAAAATGTACGGTACGGCAGTAATGGTCGCGAATCGCGATAGCTGTGATTTATATTTGTTTGTCAAAAATTAAAAAAGAATGTCTTTAAACCTAGTTGTGTCTAATTAGTAAGATATCTGTTAGATCTCAGTTATGTTGTAGATTAAACCAACCACCAGATATTCTTTTTGAAAGATTTACTGAAATTGGAGGTGGGTTTTTCCAATCGAAATACATTTTGAAATTATTATTGTTTTGATAGGATTCCCATTGCTCGCAGTACCTAGTTCTATTTAAACCTTGGCGTGATATTGTTTAGATACTAGCAAATTCTATTCAGCTTGGCAAAGTAAACTTAGCTACATTATTTAGTTACAATCCTATTTATTTAACAATAACCATTGCGTTGCTTTCGGAACTCCGGCGCGGTGAGCAGCTGAGAGCCATTGTATTTCTTCCAGTAAGATCATCACTGAAGACGTTTCAATTAAACAAAATAAGCTGAAGTTGAGAAACGTTTCGCGATTAATAAATACAAATGAACTTTTACATAACACTCCATTATTCATAATTTTCATAATTATTTATTATGATAAAGTTGACCAAGTTTGTGAAACTTCCATTAGTTTTAACATAAATGGCTACAAAACAAATGCAGCTCATTACAGCTGTTTTAAATATTTAATTGGGAACAGTTTTCGTTTTCGTCAATGTGATATCCGTTCCTAATTGTATAATAAGCGTGGGCTAATGGGCGCTGGCTGCCGGCGGCGGCCGCGGGGCGGCGCTGCGAGCGAGGCGGCCGCACTCGCACTCATTTGCATATTAATCTATTACTCGCTCAAAGTTTCACTCTGAGGGATTTGAAAGCGATCCGGCCTCGTTCAAGTTTTGTTCCTATTCATTGTGTTTCGGAACATTCTCTCTTTTTTGCTTAAATTTACTTAATGGATTAACAAAGGAAACGTTTTTACGTTGCTTTTGTTTGCCGCTTGTGTGAGTTTAATTTAAATATCTGGATGTACACGGCGGAAGTTGCTGGGGTGGCTAAGTGACAATTATTGTGATAAAGTGCTATGAAGGGACGCGAAAATACGACTTTAAAACAGCAAAAGTGCGGACAATTTTACATAATTACGTTCTTGACCGAAATTACAAAATCTTAATGTAATTAATTAAAGTGATGGGTACTACACCATAGACTAGTTTTAATAACAACGTTATGTTAGGTCCACTATGTCATAACTTCAGTATCGTAGACGCCTAACGGTTTAAGTTGAGTGTAAGCTTGATAAATGACCTCGTAACGAGGAGACGACTGAACTTATCCGTACATACATAATACATTCAACGGTCTGAGATGTTAAATAATGTATATTTAGAGGAGGTTATTAGATTGGAGATGTCACGGATGCTCCGAGCCAGAGGAGGGTTGCTTGAGGGGCTTACGAGGGCATCACAGAGGTCCAATACAGACGCTCACAAAGGAAATATTAATTTGAATTATTTAGGCACATTAAACTAGACAAAGTGACCAGATTGTGTGGAATAGTAGGAAGAGATCACTTAGGTGTTATTAAAGATCAAGTAATGCTCACTAAAGTATAAATAATTACAGCATGTACACGATTACTAGTGACTGTATGAACAGGAACACTGATATCACAACATGTCTGTAGGCCGGTACACGTGCCCGCAGGCATTATTAAATTCCAGACTCTGTTCTGCTGAATTCTTTGTGCATTACCCATCCACAAAGAATTCGCGCGAGGAATGGATGGCACGGCGTACGGAACCCAAATATATTCGCTTGCAGCTCTACATTCATTAATTACAATCACCCACTGTATTTAGGTAAGATTAAAATAAGGTGCCGCCAGTCCACCGACAGGGTTGTCAAAAATCGAGTTTGTTACATTCTGAATTTGGGGCACGTGTAGGTATATTTTTCGAGCTCACACATTTTATGACGAAGGAATCTGATTTAGGAGGGTTACCCTACACATGATACGATTTTGTAAAAATTTTTGTTATCGGATAAAAATGTAGCGTGCACGTTTCTAAACCTCGTTGTTATAACGTCGATTTTACACACTCAATCAACCAATACAACATTCTCTGAAACTATCTACCTATTAGGTTATTAATTATTTATTTATTTATAGGAGAACCAACAGCTGTAACAGAAGTATAACAATATTATATGAGACATAAAGCCAATTACAGGTTCTCACGGGTAAAAACAGAAAATGTAGTAGAAATTATTTTTACCTTTTTCATTCAATTTTTAAATAATTCAGTTACTGCATGATCTTATCGTACAACCGTCATGCTTTTATAAATAGCGTGTCAATTATGTGGCGACACTCCTCTCTAAAAATGCTGTCTTGTTTATCAGATCCCATGCCTGAACACTGACTCCAAAAACACAGGCCTAGGTCTAGTTTGGGAGTTATGACCAATTTCTTTGTAATACAATAAATTATTTGTAAGATTGTGACTTCGAGTCTGTAATATTTTAAATGTTTTTCTTCACGTGACAATTTTTTTTTACTAACTACTAAATTGCATTACTAAAAATGAATGCTGATGAAACAAAACTACAGATTAAAAACACTACAAGCTGCGAGGTAATTGCGTAACACACAAAGTAGGAATGGCTTTCATTTTGACAGTTCAATAACTTTCATTGCGTTATTTACGTTATGGGGTAGACACATTTTTCGAACGTATGAAGCAATTGATTAGAAATATCATTCAAAATGATTCAGATTGTGAATAATACCTAGTGTGTTACGCAATTAGGGTGCTGGTATAAAAAATTACAGAGAGAAAAATACCTGCTACACACAAACAAAACAAAACCTGAAACGAAACCATGAGCCACATAACTCAGTCATGACAAGCGCTCTCTTAGTTTCCTCTACCGAAGTTCCTGACCGAGTCGGTTTCTCAATTTACTAGAAAGCCGTCTTGGAATATTTTATTTCGTTCCACTTTGGGGATGTTATCAACAGAGAGCTGCGGATACTCGCAATTCCTTTGCGCTCAAACTTATCTTGTGTTTGAGCGGTGACAGCTTCGCCTTACGCGACTACCGCCACTTTGCCGATACTGTTTTGATGTAAATCGGATTTGCTTGGTACGTATAGGATCTGGTGCATACATCTTAAACGACAACGATAATGCGTAGAAATAAAGATAATTCCTACTTGGATAAGTACCTACTACTTATTCACATGGCTATATTGATTTAAAATCAATAACACTTGAGATATACTTACTAGAATCGTTTTTTCTTTATTTAGATGCAAATAAAAAATCACAAGTCATTTATTCAAACCAAGTTGAGAAGCAGCTCTTTTTGTACGTCAAAATTACATGAGACAGTCCCCCAAAAGTTATTTTGCCGCGTTCCCTTACAATTATTTTGGCAATACACCCACTTACGTCTCGGCAGCAGAAAAGGAAACTAGAAAAAGAATTAGCTACTTATGAGCCCACACAAATCGCAAAGCTGACAGGCGAAGGGTCCCCGGTGACTTCGCTCGCGAGAACGTTACTCAAGGCTTTATATCAATTGGATAAGCACTTTTATCCAATAAAACTTTTCTTTGTAAAGATAACAATGTTATGAAGCGTTCTTGTAATTCTTAAGTCGAACTTGTTGGGCCTTCAAGACACAATGAGTACTAGAGAGAAAAACATTTTTAACTTAGTAACAGGCTTTGTTACGTACCGTTCTCTTATAAGATAGGTATTACCTACCGCATTCAAATTAGAGGTTTTTGGATAGCCTTTCCCCCACAACTAGTAATTAAGCTTTTATGTGTAATGGAAAAGGTGTTGATTTGAATGAGTTGCCAGTCTGATCATCGCCTAATCGCTGTGTTCCGATTGGTTTGCGGATGAGCACAGTGGCGCCGCACTTCCGAGTGCCTTTTGAACTAATCGTCTCAACGTGTACAAATCACGCGTTCCGCGTACTATAAACTTTTTCTAATAAGAAATGGTCCTTCTGTGATTTTGTGCTACAATCCCTTCAAGATCCGAAGATATTTGAAACATATATGTATATTTAAATCTTTAAATATCTAGATAAAAAAAGGCTTCCAAAAAAATAAAACCATCAATATGGCAATATATTATGACTTTTTGAACAATGTCATTACGAATGTTGACAAAAGAATACCTGTTTGTTCAATCTATTGTGACATGACTCGAGCATTCGACTATGTCGATAACAATATCTTGCTCAATAAACTGGATGCGTACGGTAATAAAGGGAATATCCTCAGTTTTATGAATTCATTTTTGCGGAACAGGAAACAGTAAGTTGAAGTAACCGATATAGATCCTAAAACTAAATGCCAACGATCCTATAAGTCTAGTTATCACACAGTTGCTTATGGTGGACCCCAGGGAAGCGTCTTAGGGCCCCCGCTGTTTATACTATACATAAATGATCTGCCAAAAGTAACAAGTCACCCTATGTCACTGTTTGCTGATAACAGCACTGTTACTATTAAGATTACTGATGATCAAAACCACAACGACGTTATCACTCAGACAATAACCTCCATAGTGAAATGGTTAGATAATAATAATCTTAAAATAAATATTGATAAGACGAAATTAATGATGTTTAGCCAACGTGCGAATACCAATATGATAGTATGCTATAACAATAAAATTATAACACAAGTAGATACATCCAAATTCCTAGGTTTAACGATTGACAAAAAATTGGACTGGAAAGCATAAACGGAGGAGCTAACTAAACGAATCAGCAAATCAGCCTATGTCCTATTTAAACTGACCCCAGTGATTAACTTCGATGCTTTAGTCACAGCACATCATGGTTTGATGAGTTCAGTATTGAGGTCATTTTCTGGCGTAACTGGTAAATGGTTGATGTCGCATTGTCCCTTTGATACATCAATATAAATTATAATTATATCGAAAGCAAATGAATTGTCCTCTTACAAAAAAAATGTGTATTAGTTATAACTACGTTCGTGTGTTTATAAATAAGTGAATAAGAAGTGTCCGACGTATAATACTGATTAATGTGGCGTAAGCTGCGCTTGACCGTACTTGGTCGGGTAATAATAATAAGAGTCTAGCTTCCCGCGCGGGGGGAAGCCTCAAGCCAGTCGTGCAACGGACGAGCTAGATGGTGAACGTGCGGCTGGTTGGCTTAGATCTCCGTCTTACGAAGGAAAATATCTGATTCATTTGTGTTTGGTTCAGGTGGCATTCTGATTACAATGCCTACTTAATAACATTTATTTTATTGTTTTAAAACTTTAATCTGTGTTTCTTGTGATGCTTTTGGGTTATAGATTCGTGTAGATAAAATGATAATAATGAAGTCTGTATGTATGATGAGTTCATGATTGTAGGCAAAATTCTGATTCATCTGTGCCTGAATCGTATGGTCAAAACCCCATAGGAATCATAAAATAAAATAGTTTTCCCCTCTTCAGCACGAAAGAAGCGCTTTTGTTGCGTAATTCTCCTTGTCCAATTTTTTATCATGTACAGCGGGGCAATTTCGTAACACATCAATCGGAATCGGTTTCATTTTGACAGTTCAACAACATTCATTGCGTTATTTACGTGTTGAGCAGACAAACTTTTCGAACTTATGAAGCAATGGATTAGCAATTTGCTTCAAAGTGATTCAGATTCCGATTGATAATATGTGTGATAATGATAGTGTGTTACGCAATTAGGGTGCTGGTCAGTATAGTTCTAGTCTTATTTATTATTATTTACTTAGCCATAAACTTATGAACAATTAAAAAATGACAGGAGTATAAACTTGTTCTAAATATGACACTTTTGATATGTCTTAGTCTTAGTTAAGAATTAATAATTATTGTTTAGAATGAACACTCATAACTAACGGTGTTTTTATTACTTTTAATTTCTGTTTCTGATTCATCTTTAACAAATTCTGATTCATCTGTATACCTATTTTCATATGAACATGTGTTACAGAGCTCATAGTTTAATCTGTAAAATTGTACTTGCCATCCAAACTAATATTATAAATGCGAAAGTAACTCTGTCTGTCTGTCTTTCTGTCTGTCTGTCTGTCTGTCTTTGCTTCACGCCTAAACTACTGAACCGATTTGTGTGAAATTTGGTACAGACATAGTTTGGAACTTGAGAAAGGACATAGGATAGTTTTTATTACAAAAAATAAAAAATAAAATAAAAAATAAAATTTATTCCGGACATACAGCGCCATCTATTGGTCAAGAGTCTGCATCAATTCAGTACTGAAAATTCATCGGAAAAATGTAAATAAATAGTAAAAAGGTATGAAAATATAATATAATACAACTTTTAGTACAAAGAAAATGCTCTAACGGAGTATAGATAATTCTATTAGTACTATAATTATGTCGAGTTGGTGATCGCGCAATGGTGTCGATCGTTACACGAGTTCGGTTCATGTTATTGTTTTAATTCATCGGAAAAAAGTAAATAAATAGTAAAAAGGTATGAAAAAAATAATATCAATATAATAAAACTTTTAGTACAAAGAAAATGCCCGAAAGGAGTATAGAGAAATAATCCGAGTTGTCACTATGCTCGATAGATGGCGTTGGGATCGAAATAGATCGCGCTGTGGTTTCGTTACACGCATTTGGTTGGGTATCGGCCGAGCGCTTCGGTACTGTCGTGGAATTGTGGATTGATCGTTTCGTAAATTTAAAATTGGCTCCGTTGTATTAGTAGATTAAAAAGTTTATTTGTTGGGTTGTCTGGTGGTTGTTTTCAAAATTGGTTCCGTTGTATTTGTCGATTAAAAGGTTTATGAATATCTTCCACATTTCATTTTTGAAGAGATCCCGCGAGATCGGGAACTATGTGGGTAAAACCAAAAATCTGCCGGAAGTCACTATTCCACGCGAACGAAGTCGCGGGCAAAAGCTAGTAGAAAATAAATGTTGCCCGGCCGTCGACACACAACTTACTAAGTTACAAAAAAACTATTCGAAAAGTCAACTGTAAAATAAACGGCCAACATCATACTAATTCCAAACAATTTCATTTACCCATGCTAATCAGGAATTTGTTTATAAAGTCGTAAATCGAACCGGCGGCGTGCAGTCGGGGTATGAATTCATGAGCCGCGCCACAAATGGCCGGCTGCCTCGGGAAGCTCCCGGCCCACGGGGCAGCTCACGCCTCAGCGGTCTTCACTACGTGTGAGGGGCTGCAGTGGAAGCGAGACATAACTTCACGCCTATATTCTCTGAGAGGTTAGGCAGAGGTGGCACCCATATTTCGCCAGTTATGTTTAAATACCAGATGATAGAGGGGGAACATATTGCTATCAACCGGGCACACATCCAGACTCCAGGGTAGTACTGTTGCTTCGGTACTTCCCAACATGTCTGGAGATAACAATATTTCGGAAGTTGAGAAACATGCTGCGTCATGCTGTTTCCTAATTACAACAATACTAGCTCCGACTGATTTTCTAAAAATAGTGATACCGAAAAATATCTTAGGCGTAGGTACATAAGACCTCGTTTTTTTTTTTGTTTTCTTGTTAATTTACAGCCTAACCTCGATGTGCAGGACTAGTAATTACTTAGCTGATTTGAGATTGAAATGGTCAAGTGAAAATACATATAACCAAATAATTGTAAGGTAAGCAGAATTGTGTTGCTACCACCGTCAGTGCAACCCGACCCATAACACGAATATATGCAGTGACGTGAATAATGGAGGCGCTCCGGCAGTGCCCAGCGCTGGCTGTGGCTGGTTGTGGCTGGCCATGGCTGGGCAAGGCTGGGAAAGGCTCGTATCCTTTGATTGGTGCCGACTAAACCTACACTTCCAGCGACGATGGCCGCTGGACCGATACTTACGTAAGGTCAACGTTGTTAAATACCAAAACTGGTTTGTTTGTAGGATACATGTACATATTTTGGGTAGCTGCTTGTTCGACAGTCTGTTGACGGTGACAATAAACATATTTTTTAGGAAGCAAAGGCGACACGAACGCACGGAGTAAATATATCGTAAACTTGAACGATTTTAAAATTGTAATTGTTTAAAATAAAAATACCTACTCATAGCATATAAATAATCAACCTATTATGTTCCCACTCCTGGGACACTGACCGCCTCTCTTCGAGACGGAGTGGGCTGTAATCTACCACGCAGGCCCAGTGCGGGTTGGTAGATCCCACATCATCATCATCATTTCAGAAGAAAGACGTCCACTGCTGGACATAAGCCTCCACCAAGCACCTCCACTTCGACCGGTTTTGTGCTTCTCGCATCCAACGGGTTCCGGTCGTCGGTCCACCTTGTGGGAGGCCTCCCAACGCTACGTCTTCCGGTACGCGGTCGCCACTCCAAAACCTTTCGGCCCCATCGGCCATCTGTTCTGCGTGCAATGTGCTCTGCCCACTGCCACTTAAGTTTGGCAATTCTTCGGGCTATGTCGGTTACGTTGGTTCTCCTGCGGATCTCCTCATTTCTGATTCGATCTCGCAGGGAAACTCCAAGCATAGCCCTCTCCATTGCCCTTTGGGTGACTTTTAGCCTTCTAATAAGGCCCATTGTGAGCGACCACGTTTCAGTGCCATATGTCATCACTGGCAACACGCACTGGTCAAAGACGAGACGAGAGTCATTACGAACCGTCTTGCGCGCAGGTTTGACGACTCCTCCCGAACAAGCCGGATTCCATAAAAGCTTTAGCACCGTAGACCACATACATACGCTGCGACAGGTTATGCAGAAGGCCGAAGAGTATAACCTGCCTCTCTGCTTAGCGTTTGTGGACTACGACAAAGCCTTTGATTCGATCGAGACATGGGCTGTAGGTAATGCAGTCTCTTCAACGGTGCCAGATCGACTATCGGTACATACAGGTGCTGAAGTGTCTGTACGAAAACGCCACTACGAGGTCCGACGCCAGGATCAGATCTCGAAACCTATCCTTCTGCAGAAAGGTGTGAGACAGGGAGACGTTATCGCTCCAAAACTGTTCACCACTGCACTGGAGGATGTTTTCAAGGTTCTGGACTGGAATGGAGCTGGCATTAAAATCAATAGCGAGTACATAACTCACCTTCGGTTTACCGACGATATCGTAGTCATGGCCGAGACTATGGAGGACCTCAGTACAATGCTCGGTGACCTCAGTATAGCCTCCCAAAGAGTGGGAATGAACATGGACAAAACGAAGTCTTTGAGATGCCACATGCCTTCGAATTTTTGGTTCTAAGCCATGCCGGTTTCTTCACGATGTTTTCCTTCACCGTTTCGAGAGCAGTGATGATAAAGTTATTTATACAAAGTAAAGCGCCTGCCTGAGTTCGTACCCACGACCTTGTTGTGCTCGTCGCAAAAATGTAAAAAATATCAAAAGGATAGTAATATTTTCGATGCAAAAATTTTCTAATTTACGTCGCGCGTTCGTGCTAGCTAGGGTCTCTGACTGAAAATGGATCCAAATTCAGTAATTGAAAATAAATAAGAGCAACGTGATCTGAACCAGTTTCTATTACCGGGTTCAACGCAGCTTTCATAGTTTAATTAACATCGCACAAATTGTCAGAAACAATGAACATTACATAATTCGAAGCAGTCATAAAAACCCTATATTGTAAAATCATGTATTTTATGCAATTTATAACTACACGCTCGCGGCGTAATTTAAGCGTTCGTTCGAAAGTCAAAGTTAATTAGTATAACTACGATGGTAATTTTAAATAAAAAACTCATGTGTAATGCTGCACTAGTACGAGAAGGTTTCAGAACCAGTTACTCAAACTGCGGGGTAGTTACGTAACACACTATTAGTAGGAATGACTTGCATTTTGACAGTTCAAAAACATTCATTGCGTTATTTACGTTGTAGAGCAGGCAAATTTTTCGAACATAAATGAAGCAATGGATTAGCAATATCCGACGGAGTCGCATTACGGCCGCTACGCGTAACGTCCGTTTATGGCCCTAGTGTATTCTTGAAGCTGATTGTTTCTCGGATCAGTCGCGTTACAGCCGTTCTACCTAAAAGTAGCTACACTCATCGCTAAAAGTGCTTATAATTAGAATAAATCACACAGATCAAATTGACATTTTGTGAAGCATGTTACTAGGCGAGTAGCCTTATCAGGAGATACTTTTTGTCGCCCGCACACACGCACATTTTTATAGTTAATCAGATTGTGAACAAAACTATTGTGTCTTGGGATCTGTATTTTAGTTTTATTGCCACCGACTTCCGAAATTAAAGTTGTTTCATAATGTTGAGTTAATTTCCTTTTGGTGTCAATTTTTTGTTTTTTCTTAAGTTGTATTTTATTTCGTAAAACTGGAATATTTGTTTGTTATAAGTAGTTAATATTTTTGGTGTAATATTGCACTAGAATTTGACCAAGGTTTTGAGATGTTTTCCCTTTGACACCACACACCCGTAGCCGTACCTCGTATCAATAAGACAGGCCGTCACACTGACACGTATTAGTCCATACCTTAAAAAATAGTGATTTTGATGACACTTGCACTGGTCCTTAAGATGACGCCGACCACGCGTGGCGCCCTCATCGTCGGCGTCGGTTTGGTTATTTCTTTTATTTTAGAATGAAAATGCAGAAAATAAGCATGTTACGTTGTGCTCCACAAGATTATACGTTATTATGATTACAAACGGTAGTTTAGTTTAGTTTTATCATACCTAATCCTTAACAATGTAAAACTACCGTTTGTAATAATAATAACGTAAACGTTGTGGACAATAAATATTTTGTATTAATGCTATCCATGATGTGCAAATAGTAGTACAGCAGGTGTAACAACAACCTCAGGCGACTTGTTGTTGTTAACAATACGGACTATGTTTCTTTAACACCAACGCAAACACACAGAACTTTGGGAAACAACATAGTGTTGCATGTTTATGTACGTGCTGTTCGAATGTAAGGAAAACAACGCATAGAGGTTCATATTATTATGGTGTTAAAATCGGAAACCATTGGGGAAACCGACTGTTCATTCCATTCCTTGCGGGAAAAAGTAGGTGTCTGATGGAATAAAAACAAGTCTGTCACTGTTTTATGTGTTATGTATGTAGAAGAAATTGTCGAAGAACTGTCGCATGTCTAGCCTGCTGAGTATTTTTTAAGCGGAAAGCCGAGATTGTTTTATGTCAAAATTGATATCTACTGATAAGATGTTTAAGCGGCATCGGCATTGTAACCTCTGCTATAATAGAGAAGGCACTCTACTCCTTAAATAATTCATCGGGAATACCTGCGCTGCTGACATAAAACATACATTATATATCTACTTGACGTCGAGTACGGAAACACTCAGGAATGTATGCATTCAATTAACCGATGACAATATATCGCGAGCAAAGCCGTGGGATGACACGAGTATTTCCTACTATTGTTTACGATGGGTTCGAGAGGAGTAGGGGACCAGGAGATAGGTGAGGGTAGAAGGATAGCTACTACAGCTACTACTACTGGTGTAACAAGGCACACGCACACTGAAACGAGACAGAATCAGTATTTCTTAGTAAACTGGCTTTTCACTCGTTCACTTGTTTATCGAATTATAGGCACCAACGAAGCTAGACGGATTATTGGTGCCTATGGAGAGCTATGCTTCAACTCTCAAAGGCATGATAATAGGTAGATAAGTGATTATCACACCTGAAATGCTGTTCGTGACACTGAGGGTCGTTTGATCTGAGCAACGATTGACTTCACCCGGCGTGCCTACTTACTTCTTATCGTTAAAATCCGAAAACGTTCAATCAATGTCACGTCCTATGTCATTCCGATATGTGTATGCACATTTGCATAGTTTAACAGGACTGTGATCAATAGCGTTACATACTTACATGGCATTGAGTACTGTATCTATCTCCTATGTATCTTGTAACTATTTCGATTCCAGAACTACAGTATCCGACTCCACCAAACTATTTTTGAATGTATGGAACTTCTGTTCCTCTAGTTTTTGTTGATCGGATTGTAAGCAGGGAGCGATTAATTGGTAGATATTAATAACGTATTGTTTTGTGCGCTAGCGTCGTAAACAGAGGCGGTTTATGAGAGTCGTCACATTTTCATTTATATAAGTTTTATTGATGATCGCTAGCGAATGTTATGTTGGCGCAGTTCTGGACTTTTATTATCTGTGGGAGTTTTTGATACGAAATTACATCAGAAACAAGCTTTTAAATAATATTTATTTTCTGATTTTTCGTATGTGTGTAATTATTTCAAATAATAACAAGAGAATACGCTGTAGCATTGAAAAAGGAACATCATTACAGTAATTATAATTAATGAATTACTGACAGTTGTCCCAATACATATCAACATGAAGGGATATTAATTAAGCATAATCATTTTCCCTAAGGTAATATAAGAGACTCGGCACTCTAGCTCGAAAAATTTCCACGCAAAGAAATTACAGAAGAATACACATCGATTACCTTTCACTTACCTACACAAAAAGTAAAATACCTAACATAAATTAACTTAAAATTGTATAATGTTATTAGTTACGAAGTTCTTTCCGTACACAATAGAGAAGGTTATAAATCTCCCTCTTTGTGCTTCAGCTGCAGAGAGCTAATATATTGAACGTTAACGTAACGTTATCGATACAGTGTTTAACGTAATAACTTGGAGGCGCCACTCCTGCGGGTGATAAATTGAAACCTGACATGTTATGGGTACCCGTTACATGTACCTATCGGTTAGATGATTTACAAGGTAGGTACACGCCTAATAGGAGGTAAGAGCCCCCATAATAAATGGATACACATTAGGAAGCAACTTTGAATTTGTGAAAACAATTATTAAATATAGGACAAAATATGGGTAGATCCTACCTTCTTGTTGTTATAGTTTCTTGCAGGTGTAGACAGGGCCGACGGAATGAAATTGGTCAAGTACCTACTTAGTTATCCAAAGCACAACATTAAAGGTGTAACTTTTATTGTTGCCTAACTCTTGCTTGCTCAACTATGGTTCGGGGCACTCATCATCATTTTCATCTGCATCCGCTTGTTTAAGTCAACTACTGTTACACAACCTGTTTAGTGGCTTCATAAGTATCTCATCACAATTCTATCAAAATACACTCTAATTAGATATAAGTACAATGAACCGCGCCACAATAATTCCGATGGACATTATCGATATCGATTAACGCAATCAGCGAGCATTGAGCGCTGGCCTGACCTGGCCGGGAAGGTCTGGCTTGTGGCCTGAATCCCTAATAGCCGGTCTCGTTACGTGGCCGCGCCAAATTGGCCTTTTTGTCCTGTTTGTCTTTATTGGCACCATTTGAAGGCTAGCGTGCCTTCTCATTTGTTAGTTCAGTTACAACTGGCTCGTATGTCCGCCCGAGACAAGTTTGGGCTATTTGTTACAATGGACGTAGGTGGACGGTTCGGCTTGTCGGTCGATGCTGATATATGTATGGAAATATTTTACAATTCGGTGTAGGTAGATAAAGGTCTAATGACTTCTCGCAATATTGTGAAACATTGGAAACTCTTCACAATATCGCACAAACGTGCATAGTATGGCAGTGCATAGTTTTCCCGGAACTTATCTCCAGAAAATAACGAAGAAAATACCGCAGCAACATTTAATCCAACCCGAACTCCGCACACAACTGCCCAACATAATACGAGTTCCAGTACCTATCACTGAACAACGCAGCCCCGAAAATATTCCCGAATCTTAATCAAGCTCTAATCTCTTGGAAAAAGGTATCTGCCCATGGAGAAAAATCTCGGACCGATCTCATATCGAATAGAAAAGTATTGGAGGCGGTGGAGGCGGGTAACAACTGAGGGTTACCTGCGAGCCTGCGACTCCGGATATATTTTTATACGAACTCAGACCCTTTCCCTTTTCAATGATACGTAGGGGAATATTTTGACAAACTAATATTAGCGGGGATTACCTCGACGCATAGTTATGCAAACATTGGATGATGTGGGCGGTGTGGGCCCACAGCGGCCCACAGCGGCCCACAGCGACCCCCAGCGACCCACAACGGCCCATCTGGCCCCGGCCGGGAATGTATTAAGAATTGGTTTTACTTAAGTATGAAAAAGGGAGGAAGATATCTGTATGCTATAATATATTATTCTTTAGTTATTATTCCATTTAACCCTGATTCCCAAACCCGAATACAGACCCTAACAAAATATTCGTAAGTCAATTTCGCATGGGAGGTTATGAATGTAACGCTTCGTTTGGTTACTGATTGATACGTTAACAGTAATGATGGTTGTTATTGAATTAGAAAGTAGGGTTTTTAAAGCCCGACGAGCCGTCGTCAAAACAAACGTGAAAGGATTGTTTTAGAATACTAGGACTACTGAGCTACAGCGCTGAGCTATCAGAAGAAATAATGATAGGAACGTGTCTAGACATGTTCGGATTAGTCTAGACTAGGGAGTGCCAACTCCAGCATATTGAGTTGTAAGAAGGGAGAGAACAAATAATTAGGAAGTCAATGTGTATGTTCGTTAATGTAATTTTAATTGTAATGAAGTGATGAATAAGGTTACCAGAAGTGATTAATTTTGACTCTATTCAGAAACAAGGTGGCTATAGTCTCAGTATAATAAAGTAAGCAGTATTACGTCTTTATACAAATCGATTGAACTCGAAACGACGCCCTTCGTAATCTCGTATTCAACAGTCGCGCGTGCGCCGTAGTTAAGTAGGCGACACGTTGGTGACTGTTGCAGTTGACTCTGTCGCCGACGGATGGCACTAAGGACGCGGACGATGCGAGACGCTCCCGCACTTTTATTTACGTGAAATATGGCACGAAGTTATCGACTGTACTGTTCAGTATTATTTATTTATGTAATGTAGGTATTTTGCCTATTTAAATTTTATTACTCTAGACAAATAAACATAAGAGTATTTGTTTTATACAACTCTGTCATAGTTAATTAACCTGAGCATTTAGATATATCACCGCCGACATTTTTGACATTCGGGTTAAAAAAATTCACTATTTTTACCGGCTCATGTTCATCAAGTCATGACCTGATGCTGCAGTCAGGATAGTCTGCGGAGTACCCAACTACTCGACAACTAACAGCAGATATATCGTGTTTAGGCTCATTGGAAAGGGCTCGATGTGTGGATAAACGTAATGTTAATGAGGAACACCGAAGTACATAGAGACCTGATGTCAGCATCAGGTCTCTATGTACTTCGGTTTGTAAGGTTTGTACTTTTTCTGATGCTCCTGGCTTCAGAGCCAGGAGCATCAGAAAAAGTACAAACCTTGAAATTACAGCACCGTAGTCGTGTTTGGGCTCATTTTAAACAGGACTAAATTTTAAGTTCAATGCAATGTTGACATAAGTTTGGCCTGATGCTGCAGCCAGGATTATCAGCATCTAGTCTAATTAATGAATAAGGTATGCTTCAGAGGTGGTCCCATATAAATTGTATGAATTTTGCTTGGGTAGTTTTGGAATTAGCTTCAACAATACGTTTGTTTTCCACTTAGTTTAAATTAATGATGTTTATCTTCCTGTCACTAATATTCACATAGCAAGTAGTGTTATATGAATTTGTATTATGGGGTAGGTACAACTAAAAAGCGAAAAATAAACACTTTTTTACAAAAAAAACAACCGACTTCCAAAAAAAAACACTACAAAGTGAAAAATAACTTTAATTTCGGAAGTCGGTGTCAAAAAAACGAAAATGTGGAACCAACGACACCGACTTCCGAAATTAAAGTTATTTTTCACTTTGTAGTGTTTTTTTTTTGGAAGTCGGTTGTTTTTTTTATACTGTGCTATTGTGGAAATGTCAAAACGTAATTCTTTCCCATTTTAGATGTTAGATCTATGTGTAATCTTCCTGTCGCTCTTTAGTAAACCTGACGGAGGTCAACCACACACCTCTTAGTTTATTAAAATATCCTCTACAAAGGCTCCTCCTATAAACAACACGCAAGTTGGGTCCAATTAAAGTCAAACATGCCAGAACAGGTCGGATTTAAAGTCTGCACTAGCAGGTAACTAGCCATCCTGTCCAAACAACGGACTGACCCAATTCCCGGCCACTATTTATGAAGTGGTTACACTCGTGATCATCATTTGTGCTTCTTCAAACCAAATATGAGTTAAGTATGTAGGTTGCTCACATGAATGGTTTCCTCCCTCCAGTCCTTGTTCACAGAAAACGACATTTGAAGTGTGAATTTATTGGTTGACTTGACAGACTTATACAAACTTGTAAGTCTTTTTACAGATAGGTACCTACATTTAATGAATATTATCATAGTCAGACATAAACAAGTTCAAATACTTTTGCTGTTCTATTTTTTTTTGTTGCTCCAAAATTATTATAACACGAATTATAAAATTACTAATTTTGCAACACCACCAAAAAAAAAGAACGCAAAAATTACAACAACCATACAGTACAATAATTCAAAAAGCGTTCAAAAATATTGTGTTTTAGTGAGGTTCGATACACGCCGCGCGACCATTAATCGCCGCTCGCTCCATCCATCACGTTTTTCCGACGCACTGTGGACTGTGGCCACACTCTGCTGTTTTATTGCTAAAACATATCTACACGGTAATATAGTCGTTACCAAGCGGACTGTGTGTGGCAAAATATTGCATATGGATTTTAAAACACGTTTTGGTATGTGTTTGGTTAACAGCCGTTTTACAGTTTTGTTTTCACTATCATGTTGTATTTTTTATTAAAACCTCAAAAACCATGCTATTTTCGTTATTTTATTCATAATTTCATGTAGCAATTCAACCTACCAAACGTAATGATTATAGCGTCATTCCCCCAGGACTGTTCATTGTATTCCCAGGCGAGAGCCCTGTTCAGCAGTGTTGTACATAGCCCGATAATATTACAATAGAGCAATAAAAATACTACATACGCCATACATTTCCAGTATCTGATATTATTCCGGATAACAGAAACTTGCTGACACAAAAGCATTGAAAGCCTCCGGCAGTAGATAACAAATAAATAATACTCGTATTTGTATTATCCGGTGCACAGAGCACCGATGCTATCAACTTGATCGTCCACTCTAATAGGTACAGCGACGATACTAAATTGTGTACTTTCAGTCAGTGCAAAACTTTCTAGAAAGGTAAGTGCTTTCCAATATTGAGACGATAGATCAGATACGTTTTTAGCGGACTTTTACAATTCCAATGTCGCAGTGTTACAGTTTTTGATAAATATGTAAGTAATAAATAAGTTAACTAGACTTCTTAAATGCCTATTACAAGAGTTCTAACTATCAAGTTAAGTACGTACAACATTTCGCATATCGCTAATAACCAACCACAGCTCCTCCGGGCTCCTACTGAGAAACTCCTAATTGAAAAACAAGCTTCTATAACGCATTCGTCTCGTGATTTTCGTCTATCTGGATAATTATAGTAGTCTTGCTGTTACCATTTGATCTAAACCGGCTATTCAAACGTCCTCGCCAGCAACTAATTCAGGATCTCCGCGGAACGTGTCCCGGACTCCCGGCACACTCCCGGCGTGTTTCTATCACGGAGTGATTTAGTTTCTTCTTGAGAAGCAATTAGCGATCGTGTCGGCGGCGACAAGCGCGGACAACGCCGTATTTAATTATGGACTTGTAAATGTTGATTTGTTCCCACAGCACTTTCACATTAAGTTTGACGCCTCGGTCGGCGGTAGACGCTTGTTCAAAGGCGTGTTTTTGTGCCTTTTGAAAAGGTTGTAATAGTTTTAAAGTTAATAGTTTAGACGTTGATTTATTTGACTTTCTTTACGGATCTCTTATACTATGTATATATACATATAGCCTATTTTTGGCTACGTTTATGGACGCTGAACACGTATATTTTTAACAAACAAAATTAACGACATAATAGAAATCAAATTGGTTTCTAGCGCGACGTTGCCCCGCATCATACAGTACCACAATATAATCTTTATCTTCTTTATAAATAAAATAAAGTCGGGTTAGTTACACCATTTATAACTCAAGAACGGCTGGACCTATTTTTATGATATTTGACTTGTAGGATTTATCTTCGCCCCGAATAGCAGAATAAAACATGGGGAATAAAATTCTAAAAAAAGTAATAAAGACAATTAATTTATGATTCTGAGGCGGTACGAAGTTCACCGGGTTAGCTAGTTATGTATGTTAGCTAGTTATGTATGTTAGCTAGTTATGTATGTTAGCTAGTTATGTATGTTAGCTAGTTATGTATGTTAGCTAGTTATGTATGTTAGCTAGTTATGTATGTTAGATAGTTATGTATGTTAGCTAGTTATGTATGTTAGCTAGTTATGTATGTTAGCTAGTTATGTATGTTAGCTAGTTATGTATGTTAGCTAGTTATGTATGTTAGCTAGTTATGTATGTTTTTTTTTTTTTAGCCTATTTTGTGTCCCACTGCTGGGCAAAGGCCTCCCCTTTTCCCTTCCAAACCTCCCTGTCTTGTGCGATCTCTGGCCATGTTGGCCCTGCGAAATGTATGTTTATAATTACATAATTATGAAAAAACTTTTTTCGTATTTTATAGGTATAAACATGTAGTAAAATCGCTTTGGTTGTACTATTTGTATCTAGCTGGTTTGAAACCATTAAAGAGATGACATTTAAAAAAAGAAATTAATAAAAAGTAAAAACGATTTCCCGCCACTTTTCCAAATCTATCCGCCAAACTGACTGAATTCGATAGATTTTGAAGTTTTATTACAAAAAAGGGAAAAATAAAGCCGCTTAAAATAATACCTATGTAACGTTTATGGAGTTAACGCAGTGTCGTTAAGAGTAACACAAAGTTGGTTCAAGCGTTTTCAGTCCGGGAATGTTGATGTCAAAGATGCAGCTCGCTGTGGCCGCCCTGTTACAGAAAAAGTCGATGCCATTTTTGAATAAGTGGAACTAAATCGGCATATTAGTAGTTACGATATAGGCAGCTAGAGAGTTAGGGCTTGACCACAAAACAGTTTTGACCCGTTTGAAAAGGTCTGGATACAAAAAGCTTGATATTTGGATGCCACATGGGCTCACTGAAAGAAACCTAATGAATCGTGTACTCATTTGCGATTATCTATTGAAACGTAATGAAACCGAACAATTTTTGAAAAGATTAATCACTGGTGATGAAAATTAGATTACCTACGACAAGAACGTGTGAAAAAGATCATGGTCAAAGGACAGTCAAGCTTCACAGACTAGCGAAACCCGGATTAACTCGCAATAATGTGATGCTGAGTGTATGGTGGGACTGGAAGGACATCGTCCATTATGAGCTTATCGATTCGGATCTCTACTGCCAACAGCTGATGAGACTCAAGCAAGAAATTGAGAAACAACGGCCGGAATTGATCAACAGAAATGGTGTGGGCTTTCACCATGATAACGCCAGACCATACACATCTTTAGCCACTCAAAAATTTTAAGAGCTTGGTTGGGAAGTTTTAATGCATCCACCATATAAGTCCTGACCTTGCATCCTCAGATTTCCACTTGTTTCGGTCTCTTCAGAATTCTTTAGGTAGTGTTAGGTTAACATCAAGAGAGGACTGTCAAAACTACTTGTCGTAGTTTTTTGATCAGAAGTCCCAAAAATTATGTCACTACCTACACAATGGCTACAAGTTATCGAACAAAATGCCACATTTTATATTATAATCAAACTATATAAAATGTCTCGAATTTGTATAAAAAATACGAAAAAACTTTTTTCCCGATCTATTATAATGAACAAGATGTTAAAAAGAACCTCCTTTTTTGAAGTCGGTTAAAAATGAAAACGTATTTTTTATAGTATTTTTTATTCAATATCTGTGTTAACAGTAGGTATTACATACAATTAATAAAGCCTGTCAAACTGCATAACAGATTGTCGCTAGTTGTTCTCGTCTAACAATGGATTACAAAATTTGAAAACTAATGTAGGTACCTAACTTAATTAAGTATGCTAAGTAGATACCTACACTTTAATGAATATAGTCCTACAACAGTAGAGATTAAAAATGTCACATTTCACTAGTGGGCATTTTCGCAATCGTGAGTTTTGTCACAAACATAGCTATGGACACAATGAAAGATCATGTTTTTGAAGAGTTGGCCCTTAGAGATTTGGCATGCGGCATCAGTTTTGGGGGATTTCACTCACTGAAGTTGGTAACTATATTATCTGCTTGTGCGCTTACCAAAGTAGTTTGTTACTTTTGGAACAACAAGTGAGTTTCTTCTTAGGTAAACGAGTTCGGTACATATTCCACTTTGTGGTATTGGTTGTTAAATTGTTCAGTCAGGATATTTAACTTTCGGTAGTAATTTACAAATTTTGAACAATAAGTTCGACATAATTTTTATTTTAAAAAAATACCTACAGGTTTACAGGTAGTTTTACCTTATCTGCAAGATGTTAATTAGGAAATGTAAGACTGTATCCACCCAGGCCATAACAGTTACCGCGGGGAGCTATGAAAGAGTGGACTGTATTTTAGGGGCAATGGCTAATGCCGTTCTTATTAACAATATAAACTTCAAACAACAATCAATTAAGTTAGGATTTTAGGAGTATCGTCCGTCGCGGTGGACTCCGTAGAAGCGAGTGGTCATCGGGCCGAGCCGTGTTAGCTTGCCGATGATGTGCTGATTACGCTGCCTGCGCGTGCAGGCCGCGTGCAAGCTGTTGTGTTGGGTCCGATTCCCAACAAAAACTAATAATGGAGTCAGCCAGTGCGTAATATAAGTAACATTATAATTTACCCAAAATGGAGCAAACGTTGATATCATGTAGATTTCATAATTATAATGTGTTATCTATTACAAGTCTTGAGGAAACTGTTTCTAAACATAAACACTAACAAAATAGTTTGTTGCTATGCAGATATTCGGAGGAATGATCGGCTCGTACGTGTGTGACACTTTTAAGGCAGGTCCTATACTTTCAATAACAGCGTGCAATACTTACTTTTATTGTGCAATAATATCGAATCACTCCTTGCACTCAAACGAGCAATTATATCGACGCAATAACATTGACGGCTCATAAGCGTCTATATTTTCATGTGAGCAAGACTTGCCTAGTGTTCCGTGACCATGTCAGGCTTCCTGCCAGGCTTAGAAAAATTGCGCAATACTGATCCTACACGGTAAAATGAAAAATTGAACTCGCCCCTAGACGGTCATAAACATTGCGCATTCGTGACATTGTGCCTATAATATTGATCGTCTTAGTGTAAACAAATCTTTCTTTTAGCAAGGTTAAAACTAAATAGGCACTGAAAACGCTAAGACGAAGCAAAAATAAGCACTATTAGCTCATAAAATTAATTATCATAATACATTGCACGAACCCACAGAAGCGTGTTCACCTACACGTTATATTTGTATGTCAAAGGTTGTTCCTAATGGGTACTTACAGTAATTACTTCAGTTACTGAGAAACGGGCACATTAACGAAAACGTACTTCTTTTCCAGTAGAGAGATTACTTATGTTTGTTTGTATACTAATGAGAGCATCAATCTTATTAATGTTCTTCTTTTACAGATAAATGCAGACATGCACCGCACCACGCTTGTGCTCCCTGATGGGGTGAGTTGGACATTGTGTTCATATTTTTAGCCATCTAAGTTAGCGAAGCCAATGAGAAATGAGTGTTTTAAAAAGCACCAGAACGTAGATTGAACTGTGCAAAGTGACATCATTTACCATTCATTAGGAGATCCCGTAAATGTTCCTTCAATTAACGTGTATTGCGAAGAAACATCTACATAATATATTTATTGTATTTTTCTCCTCAAGCTACTAATTTGCCTCCTATTAATAGACTCAGCTAAACCACTCGCTCGGTCTATAAAACTTCCGATTTAATTCCATTAGTACACAAAGAACCGATCCTATGAATTTTCATTAGAACTTATTTTTTTCCATTAGAGTACGTCTTGCAAATCCCCCGTTTTATCCATTAACGTCCTTCAGTTAATTCCATCGTCACTCTTTTTGGATATAATAACTGTTACTGGTCTTATGGACCTAATCTCTGTCTGCATCTCTTTTAACTATGATAATGTTATTTTCAAGGACCTACAACCTATGTTTCAAAACAACTACCTAAGTAAATCGTTGCATGGTTGTTATCTAAAGACCTTATGGATTTTCTACCATCAAAGTCTTCATGATCAACGAGTGATTTCATAGGTTGTACTTAGGTCAGTGTCTGAGGCATGCGAACACCTTTGGTGACTAGGTGTGACAAAAGTCAAACATCAATTTTTCCGATAAAACGATAAACAAAAGACACGACAGCCAAAAGCAAATCGTAAATTTTCAACAGCACTAGGTATGTAATTGACAGATCCTCGCTCCTTCCTACCTTTCGACATTGGCGGTAAAATAAGCCGCTTTGCTCAGTATTTTTCTTTTCTTTTGAAACAATTATTGTGAAAGCTTTTAATCTATTAAGCCGCCATTTTGTTTCCTGATCCGTTCAGCGACGGAATTATATCGGAGTTGCGGCGGATAATAGGCGATTTGGTTAAACCAACGGAATTAGCTCCTGATTGGTTTTCTCTACTGAAGCGAATGTTGATATCCCGGAATATCTTTGTTATACCTATTCTAATGAAGTGGTTCCTGATTCCGTTATGGTATTACAATGGTTAACATTATCGCAGATCTGGCATAATACATCTGATTTTAAATCGATGATTACGGCAATTCCCCTTTGACCGTTATAGTAGCTGTTATGACATGGTTCAGTTAAAGGCACTCTTCTCTGGTTTGAAAGACACACAGCTGTACACTTCAATTACTCACTGACTGGCACACATGACTGTCACAAAATGTAATTTAGCAACTCAAACTAATAGCCGCTAACTAAATACAATTAAAGTTAATGAAATCAACAAACATGATAACTTTTACACAAAAAAAACTGGACTTGATTCAAAATATAAAAGTATACCTTACCTCAAATAATTCCGGTTTCCTAAAAAATACCTAATGTAGAATGCAGACGCGTCGTCACTTGGGTCACGATAAACTCTCCGACTCTCAAACAAACCAACATAAATCTAGTCAGCACCATAGATGGATACATGTCTCTCTGGTGCGAACACGCCGCGTGTGATTGCGTAGCGTGCATTATTGAGCTGGAGGGTCCATCACGAGCCCTGAATTATTCGCAGCTTCCCTCTTATTTACTACTCGGACGGCTCTCGTTCCGACGCAGCGAACGTGGACCGACAACGAGCCACGAGATAGAGGGATTCAGAAGCTTCACGAAGTAGCGGACGAAATTAAACATCACTTACTTCAATTCAAGTTCAATCTGCGGTGGCTACAAGAACACGTTGCCCAAATTGTTGCTCGCTAGCTTTAATGTAGGATGTTTATTGAAGTGGTCTTCTACGTTAGCTTGTTTCGTGTCAACACGTATTAACCTTTTCTTCAACAATTCAGTATCCTTTGACCGAGCTCTTTTTGTTCCCAATGAAGTAATTATTTAAACCCGAGGCCGGACGTTATAATTATAAGTACTAGGTACGTGTGTAAAGTTATGACGTACGCGTATAATTTCACTCTTCAGACTGATGTCGGCACGTTCTAACCTTCAATGCAGGGAACTCGTTTTAATTAATACTCGTTTTAATAGCTAGAACCTTTATATAACTTGTGACGATCAATTTATTTCTGCCGCAACCTATTAATGACTGGACGCATATTTTGCAATCGCAGCACCGGATCTGTCATAAATCGTGTCATTAAAATTATTCCCTTAATTTTCATAATGGCCGCCATATTTCGGGGTTGTTGGCGAAATGTCGCCTTGTAGCAATTAAGAGGCGCGGCGCGTCCGCGGCGGCTGCCAATGTATCGATACAAAAGACTGATTGTGCGTCTGCCGGGATCACGCCAAGCGCTCACGAAGACGAGATGATCCGGTGCTTCCCCAACAACGTCACTTGGCGATTGTATTCCAATGAAACTGAAGCGGAAAAATGACAAACTGAATAAAGAGTTATTCATTTACGGTTCTCTTTTCGCCGGACTTTTATTTAGTTGTCAGCTGTCGATGGGCTAACAAAAACGACAAAACAACACAAAAGGTCGGGGAAAAGAGTTCCTTTGTGTTGGAAAATTAAAAATAAATAGAGTGTCTGTCGAGTGGTGCGAGTATAATAACAATAATAAATGTAGAATATAAATCAGTGACGTCTGGAGCTTAAGTTTACGATGAGCGCTGACGTTAATGATGTTTCGCCATCAATTAAGTGAGGCGCCACTTATCAACGTCACCGACTATAAAGTAGGCATTATGACGATGCCGACGCGGACGCCTCTGCCCTATTTGTGAACAACTAGTGCTTTCTCGTTAGATTTTAATCCGACGAAGTTGGTATTGTAATTAATTGTGAAGCAGACTAAGCGGAACACGGCGTAAGAGGCTGTGTCACTAGCCGGGGAAGTTGCTAGCATTAGAACTACTCAAGACGGCACAGTTGAGTCGCTGGAGCGAAGTTTTATTACTGTTTGTTTAAAGCAGGTAACAGTGCAGTGACGCGACTTTCTGTTGTAATAATGCTGATGTTGTTTTAAATGTGGCGTATTTTTAGAAAAACGTAAAACACGTAGGCTGATGCCTATAACGTTCCCACAGCTGGGACACAGGCCTCCTCTCGGTGAGAGGGAGTGGGCCGTAATCCACCACGCGGGCCGAATGCGGGTTGGCAGATGTCACATGACTTCGGTTCTAGGACATGCCGGTTTCCTCACGATTTTTCATGAGTGTGTGTGTGTGTTTGTTTGATATGTGTTTGTTGTTGTTTTGTTTTATTCTATAGTTTACCGCAAATTGTAAAAAGACGAGCGAAAAGGTACCTATAGGATAATATTGCAGATGTTACAGATTTGAGCTTTTTAATGATTATCATCACGCTGTTCCTTTATGGAGCTAATGAGAGATCCCGTGTGTTTAGAATCTACTTTTGTATACATCTTGTGCCATCAGGTAGGATATAAAAGAATGCAGGGAATTCATTAATTCACTGGAAACGAAAAACTTCAGTCTAACTGGATGCAGCTGAATAACAGTATCGTACGTAGGGCGACTACCTATCTGACCTCCACACCCCAATTACTGGGTATTACGACCCTTTGGTAAGACTGGTTGTCAGACTTTAGGGTTTCTAACTACCCGTATCGACTGATAAAGATCTACGAGTGACAGCCGAGACCAACGGCTTGACGTCCTTTTCGAGGCATGAAGGGGTCTCGATATATAATAGATGGCCACCCATCCACGATCTGACCGCAGCGAGCGTAGCTTAGTCTTCGATCGACCCGTTCGGTTGTAGCTACGAGACCCTTTCGTTAATACAAGAGTCGAAAATATAAAGCTAGGTACATCTAAAGTAATGAATCTAACCTTAGCAGTCGCAGTAGAGGACACAAACAGCTCATTCCCGGGGCTATCGCGCGTGGTTGATTGGCCGGCTACGATTCCACGCGATGCCGTGCGGTCCCGTGCAGTCCTGCGCGATTCCGTGCGAGATTAACGCGGTTAATGTCCACAAAATATGGCGCCGTCGCCTTTCATAAGCACTTCTAATGGTTGCTAATTTACGCCTCGTTTTATTATCTTGTTTCATTGTTTTTGGAGCTGTTTATAGATGTTAGTGAGGTAAAATCTATCTCTAAATCTAGCTAAGCTTGTATTGTCCCACTGCAGGGCAAAGGCCTCCCTCTCCCTTTTTTTTTCCACACAGTGAGGTAAAAATAGTATCTATATTGTTGAATATAGGTATCTACCTATATGTATTATATGGTACACTTTCATTTCATTGACTAAATATGAAAGCAAAAATGTATTTTTTTAATATCTGAAAATTTAGCAAATTAACATGTTTAAAAAAATGCAATGATCATTTTAGGTTTTAATGAAATGTCATTAATAGTAGAACCATTTGTTGTTCAAAAAGGGACTTACCTGGAAAGTTTTTCGACAGTTTTTAGGTAAATCTAAGTACTGAATGACTGGACTATAAAACCTAAGACTAACATTGCATTGCAAGGAAGTACAAGTTGAGTTTGCAGTCGTCTTGGATACATTTTCTAAAATATGTATAAAAATAGATGGCTATTATTTTTGATTTTAATAACGATATACCTACGAGTAAAATACATTACGATATGTAATGTATTTTACTTTTTTATATTTTAATTTTTAGTTAGAAAAGTAATAGTACAAACATACTGTCCGGCATCACGATATGCCTCTTGAAAGTGGCTGTAAAGGTAACATCCGCACTGAGAGCTACCTGGCCACTTCAGGCTCTTAACAAGGTAACCTACACATCAAACGTAACCCTGTACGTACCCACTCAATTCAATGCCAGCTTTCTAGAATATTCCTTTACCAATTTCTAAGCTTGGTGTTATCCGGCTTCAAAAATGTTTTGAATTCGTGGGTAATGTTATTTTGCATTCCTACGGCATCTTTCGACTGATTTACTTGTTTCTTGTTTTAAAATGGTTTACCATCTTGTTGGTTTCCTATAATTTTGTCTTGGTGTAATACAAAACCAATTAGAGAAAAGCCTATGGATCACAGCAACTCGTTGCTGTAATCAAATTCAAAATATTTTATTTCACATTAACCTTCATGGGCACGTCTTCACTTCACACCTGCAACGTCAGAAGCTAGTTGCACCGTTCTAATTGGTCGTAATGCTGGCCTGCATTGATCGGCAAAATAAACTTCAAAAAGTAAAACACACAACACACACACAGGAAAGTATTTCTTACTTTAAGAAGTCATATAATTCACCTACTCATTTTGACTTGATTACTGAAAATTGCCGTTCTATTTATATTTTCCGTTTCGGTTTCAGCCGACGCGCGACGTACAGCTCACGTTGCCAGGAGTTCAGGAATATTCAGGAAGCTTTGATAACCTGACGCGATGTTTGCGGCTTCCCGGCCTCCGTGCGCTCGCGACACCCCTTTATAATATAAAACATTTTCTTAATTAGCTCCATGTTGCTACCTACAGGCAGCGCTTTGATATGGTTTGGTTTTGATGTTTTAAATACAGTTTTAATTTTGAAATGGGTCAATGTTTTGAGCCGTAAAATTGGCGTGGTCGTCAGGGATTAATATTAGATAGGTAACTACCACGCACAAATTGCGTTAGGTCTAGAGCCTAGCCAGGCTATTCTTTCCTAGGATTAATACGGGGTTAAAAAATATTCAAGTGTTATTTAAGATTTGTATTGATTGAAATCAATGTTAACAAGGGTACAAATTACAGAGAGTACAGAAGTCAATCTACATACAAAGTGCGCTCGAGCAACGCACACATAGACACCGCTCACAGACACGATATCTCGGACCGGTTGGGATCAGTGCGAGCGCGAGTGCCATCCGCTTGAGACACGCGCCTGTGAAGTGCAAAAATGGAGCAACAAAAAAAAAGTTATTATAATTGTTCAGTGGACGGTTGTTTAAATTCAACATTAAACGGTGAATTGTCGTTTTTTAAGCTACCAGTTGTTTCAGAGAGGTAAGTAGGTATTTACTTGTATTTCGATGGTTCGTTGTAACATAACACAGAATAGTTAGGTAGGTAGGTAAGCGCCCCGGCCCCCGGCCCCGCGCCGTAAAAGCGAACATGACTGTGGCCTTGTAATAATATTTAAAAAAAATATATTAGGTATTTATTGTAGTACATATAAGCTAAAAAATACGCTCATCTTTCTCTGTTTAGCCGCCGCCACCGAGTTGACATTTTTTGTGATCATGACAAGAATATCTTGTAAGGTGACTATCTAAGCTCGATTTATATAATAGTTTCCTATTTTGAATCAGTATAAACGAAGTAACTTTTTTGTAAGATAAATTCACGCCACCAAATATTACGTAAGTTGAAAACATGATTTTTTGTTTGTGTAGATATTGTATTGTTTTTAGTGTCATTTGATAGGTTTAGGTCTAAAACGGATAGGGCAAAATAAATTGTATACATAGGGTAGTCACAACTAGATACGAGTGCCACTACCACGATAGTTTTTTGTGCATAAGCCAAAGTTGACGACCCTAGCGCGACCGCCGAGCGTAGGTATGAAAAGTGAAGTACATACATGTGATTGACTTCTGTACATTTCTGTTTTGTGACAATGGGTAGAACAAATAATTGAACCATCAATTCATACAATTCATATTGCGACGTTAAACAAGACAGGATTTAATAATTTCATAATCATAATTAGGTAAGTACCTAATTCCTCTTACGGTCTTCCTACAGGAAAAATCGATTTCAAATAATATGATAATACTATATCGACTTTTCCAACTCGGCACAACAGTATTTTTAATATAATTACAATACCACATTGTCAAGACTCCGAGACTTTCTTCAAAGAGAAATTTTAATTTCTCAAAAATACCGCTAATACCGGGCTCAAGCCGAAGCCTTTAAAATGTGCTTTCGGGCGCTTTGCGCATTATTCCCAACTCGTGACGTCTGTCAAACTTTGATAAAGGGGTACTATAGACGTGCCGGTTTTTTCGCGAGCCCGCCGGCCGCGCCAGGCCGGCGGGCGGGCCGTCCGGGCCGGCGGGCGCAGCGGCGGCAGGCGGGCATAACTGCCGCGCGACTCTGCGGCTAATTCGTGTCAAACTCCCGCCAAGTTGCGCTAATTTATTTCACGCTCGTGTTCACGTTCAATGAAAGATAGTTATTTAATTTTGAACACGTTTAAAGTTTTGCTTGGAATGTACCTGAATCGCAATTTTGTCATTTTGTCTCATACATATTTCCATAATGTCGCTTAAGAAGTTATAGCGAACATCGCAGTGTATTGTCATAATATTAAATTATAACATTGTTGGAAGACTTCCCAAGTCACTTGAACTCCGACATGCGTGTAAATTGACATTAAACTTCCACCATATGTCCCCCCCCGACCCCCGCCCCCGCCCCCGCCCCCGCCCGGGTGAGGGCGGGGTAACCCTTACGCGCCGCAGGTTGCCAAACGTTTGCCGATTCATAATGCATGAAGTGTTAAACTTTCGGCCGCTCAACTATTCACCCCTTTCCCTTTGAGTTACAACTTTTGCGGCGTCAATATAATACATTCATATTATCACGGGTGAGGGAAATCTACTCAAACTGACGAATCTTTTCTAGGAAAACAATGTACTGAAGTTTGATATACTTGTCTATCTCCTACTTGTAATCGCTTTTGATAAGTATTTGTTACTTACTGTAATAGTTATTTGTGCAACAAGAGAGCAAAGTCGTTTTTTGCTGTGAGTGCTGATTTTGAATCCTGAGCAAGCGAAGGATTCAAAGATTGAATCACGAACGTAGCGAGTGATTCTAAAGTTGAATCCTGAGTGTGGCGAGGGATTCAAAGGCACGAGATGCAAAAAACTTTGCTCTCGTGTAACACACATAACTTTTCACTTCAGCAGCGAGAACACTTTAGGAGATAAAATAATAAACAGGAATAGATTGAAATAACTATTTATTGTGAATCAAAATAATTATCATTTAGAAATTTTTCTATGTTATGGACCGTGAAAATTTTGGACTTTTTAGCCTTATGCCCAACTGACATTCTTTTTAGAAAAGATAAGAGTTTTGCGTATGTTTCAATATGCACGTTATGTTTTGTTTTTAAAATAGCTTTCAACATTGAGTAAATACTCCACATTGTAGATGATCGCCTCGTCTGTGATAAATCTAAAAAATAAGATAGCAACACCGTCTCCGAAAAACTGCTTGCGCCCTTTGTAAGTCTCCATTCATTGAAGACATGGTATGCTTTCAGATATTTCTCGCGAGACTTCTCAGGTAGGAAACTTAATTCTGCATTCATAACTTGTTGTTTTAACTCTTCCGGTGTTAAAATATTGGTCTCGTCGCTAGTTTCACTCATATTTTACGATTATTTTAACATTTTTTAACTTATTCAACTCTTTACGCCAGCCACGAAATTTTATTCCCGCTCTTTTATATAAATTAAGGCGTGTTCGGAAATAGCACCCATGATATTTTATTATTCAAAATATATTACGTAACATTATTGAAACTACTTAGCAATAAATATTTACAGGTTAAATATCAGTTTTATTTGCAGTAAATACTTATTTTCGTTTAAATACAACAATAAGTTAAAAATTCAATAAATTACATTAAAAGACATAAGTAATTATCTTTTTGCAAAATTTTTTTAGTTAGTACGAAATCCCGAACGTGTTTGTCTTTGAGGTCGAATTCAAAATCGGAACTTCGAATGGGCTGGTCTTTGTCTCTGTCTCTTTCTAATGGCGGGAAAGAGATAGAGTGTGAATGTTTCGAATTGTATGATTAACCCAAGGCTGAATAAGATTTTCGCGGCTTTTTGAAAACAAAAATTAAAAAGTTACTTTGTCTCACTCAGTGAGCAAAATCGCATTTTGCTCACTGATTTCAGGCAGCAAAACCTACATGTTTGAGCTACTGAAGTGAAAAAAGTATTGTTCATTATACTTACGACAGTCAATTTAGTAAGTAGATTGTAACATGCTCCTGCAATAAATCCAGATAAAACATGCCTAATTAATTATTATTGGGACCATTTAGCTGAAATGGTACCTAGCATTTAATATTTCGGGTGTAACCTGTAACCTGTGTAGGTACACGTACGGCACGTACCTACGATCCACTTTACAAAACTTAGCTGAAAATTGAATGATTTGATTCGTACATACCTACCTACTTACCTGCGGTTTTACCTGAAACCTTCAGATCCATACACCCAAATGTTTTAGAATTATGAAGAATTGTCGACAAATCCGTGAAAGTACATTTCCTTACCTTTTTGTTATTATGAGCGTTCAGACATTTGAGGAGACAAGACAAAGGCGTGAGGCACAAACCCTTCCTAGACTTTACGACGGAGAGCGAAAATAAATCCCGCGCCTCTGAACACGGACATTCCTTGTTACCAGCCCAAAATCATTTACGAGGCATTTTAGTAGGTACCGTACAAAAACTGTAGCACCCATGCATAGCTAGACATTACGTATCGCCGCGAACATCGATCACTTTTATGACACACAATTATATCTGCCATAACTCTTTTATGTACGAATATAAAATTACCTTTTAGCTGTTTGGGACTATACCTAATACAGGCTTTTGTGCTCGACTTTCTCTGCAATGTTTCTTGTCGTGACTTGCGAATTCTTTTTAAGACACTGTAATGTAGTGAAACTTTAGAGGTTATGTAGTTGTTGTGTGACGCACGAAGAACTGGACATTAAATACCGGAGCATCAGGCTCGTACCCCTGACCCCTCACACGTCTGGCCGCCCGCCTGTCGAAACGCCCCAAGTGTCAGCGTAGTTGAACGTACTTTTTGATTTTTAGGTTGGAGTTCAAAAAACTGAGAAATCGGCAATTTATAGCCATTATCATGGCATATATTATACATTCCTGGCTTCGTTATGAGTTTATCTAACTATTTATACCATTCAATAAGCAAATCAAACTGACCTTATCTCGCAGTGATGTGATATGTTTTCACTTTTATTATTTTCACTCACATAACCATAAAACTTTATCGTAATATAACGAATTCACACACATTCACCAAAAAACACTTACACGATAACACAATAATGTGTCGGCAAAATGTTAACACAAATTATTTCGCTTAGACACAATGTCCTACACTGTAAAAAGTAATAAAAACTATTTGATAACACAACGAAAAATTATGGCGGCAATCTCGTGCGCTTTCGGTCGCTAAACTATCGCTAACATGGCGGGCAGTGGGCCACTGGCGGCCAGCTAGTACCGTCGTCGGCGCAAAAACGCTGCCGCTGCGAACGAAATATTTGTATGTTATAATTTTCAAGTACGATTTTTGTTATTATAAATTATTATTGTTATTTTATTCTGTTACTTTTAGATTTTAGTAATGACCTGTTCAATGAAACGTCAGAGACTTTTTGTATTGAGGTATCCCAATTATTAGTTTGATATTATTCTTTGAAAATAATGAAACACTATTACTAACAGCTGTGTAATAATTATGGTGGACAATACATTAAATGATAAATGATTTTATTTCTGTAAGTAGGTTTGCACAAACACTTTTACACGTCAATCATATTTTAAAAACTAGATGAGGTCGGCGTTTCCTATCTGACTACTCTGAGAAGAAAGGCCGAAACAAACTCAGAGGTCGCAGTTTCTTTTAAAGTCCAGACATAATCTTGGTCAGGTTATATGAAGACCATGTAGATCAATGTCCGAGATGGTCTTTTCAGGAAAGAACCACACAGATTGAGTGGACCTGTCCAGTCAGTGCACGCGTTTGTCAGAAATCGTGCAGCTCAACTCAAAACTTAAGGAGCTCAACGATTCGACGAACAATACCAAACAAAGGACATTTGGGTAGGCCACATAAATAAAATGACCCACATTGTCTTCACACTCACAATAATTAAAATAATATAATACTTTACAAAGTAAGCAAATGTCATTGTTTATATAAAATTCATTAATGTCAATGTGTATATTAAAAAAAAAAATGTTCAAAATACAAAATTGGAAGCAGATCAATCCCAAGCTTTTTTGTCCTCAATGTAATCTTTAACAGTATAAAAGGCTTTCTGGCACAACTTACGTTTAATAAATGATTTGAATTTATTAAGGCTTAGATCTTGAACTTGGCTTGGTAGTTTATTGTAAAAGCGTTAATTACATAAATTATTATTCTATCTATTTTTCCTTATACCTAAATCTATCTAACAACCCACCCATTCTCAGACAGGAGGCCTGTGTCCCAACAGTGGGAACATAATAGTCCGATTATGCCAAGCAACAAAAACGAAGTATGTGGACGTTAACTACTGTGTTTATTCATCATGATAAAAGCCTAAATTTATACTTCGCCATGTATCGATTAGGTACGTATCAAACCGGAAAGGGATCGTCACCGTATCAACTCAGCCGTTCAGTATTCTTTGTATGAAACTCCCTACTGCAACGCACACTAATCGGAACCGTAACGTAATCGCCTCGTCTCGTCGTCCCCGCGCTTACGTCTTTCCGTACCCGAGCTTACGTCTCTTCGTCCACCCTTGCCCCTCTCACCCCTCCGACCTGCCTGCTGCATCATCAACCAGCAGTCGGCGAGCCGTAGCCCATAAGTGCGACGTCGCCTAGCCGTATCGGAGTCAACGTATCGGAGCTTCTGATCCGCTTTGTTTACGTGCTTACATTAGGTTGACGCCTGTTTGACGGCGAGGCGAAAGACGATACGGTGCCGATCCCTTTCCGATTTGGTACGTATGTAGTTGGTTTTTGTATGGTTCATACCATTCAAGTGGTAATTGTTACTGCCTTTAATCCTCCTGCATTGCTATAAATGACCCCTTAAACTTACGGATAGTTATTCCAATTCCATGTAAGAGAGAGCTTGGAACAGATTTAAATAAAATACATTTTGTTTTCAAGAAATATATTACAGCAAAAAAAATGTGTTATATTTGTTAGCAACATAGAAATGCTTATGAGAAACTAATGTTAGTAATGACATGACTTACACTAAAAACTAAATACAAAAAATAACATAATCGTATTTGCACCTTTCAAGCTAAATAAAGTTTGTACACAAAACTCAAACCATTTATTTCAAACTAGTTTTAAATAAACCAATTACAGACACTTGAATTGTCAAGGGGTCAGTCAGTTAGAAAGATGATGGTACTCAGGGAGAAGAACGGGCAAGAAACTCCATGAACACTTTTAAATTACATTGTTACAAAAATATTAGTTACATCATTAATATTTAATTTATAATTATTATGTGAGAACTATGTAAAAAAGACGTACAAGTTAATACCGTCCAATGTACAGCAAATAAAAACAAAAATAAAATCCTTAAAATAAGCCATGGCAGTAAGAGATGACCAGTCCCAACTGACGGCGCATGTTCACGAACATGACGCATGGATCAGTACCATTCAGCTCAACCGTTTTGAAGGGAGCTAAATGATCCAACACACGTGCCACCATCAGCGAGACATGAGGAGTTAGAAGTCGCCATATACCGTCAGAACGCAGCCCTCATGCGAGGGCCGGGATCCCGTTCATAGTCCCCATCCACCATCACATTCAAACGCATTCACTCACATTCACTCATATTCACTCATGTTCATACTCCACATCCACACCGCAAAATGATTCACTCATTGCGCCTCCGTTGTGGGAGCTGTGCTGCAGAATGCCAAATTCTCCAGCAATCCCCAAAACAAAGAAATGCGTCACACTGGGTGCACTTGCTATGAACCAATTTGACTTCCTTCATTCGAAAGCAAATCATACACCTTTTTCTTGCATTCAGCCCTTTCAAATATTCTGGCTCGTGCAGGATATCTCGCCTCAGCCTCATGAGTTCCCCTAATGACAGGCTGATTTCTTGTAGATGTAGACAGGGGCTATGACGTCTAAGCAGAGTTTTAGCAAGCTCATAACGGAACTCACGATGCGTCACAGGCAGTTATCCCGCCGTTTCAGCGAACTCGCATACATCACAAGTGCATTGTAAATACTCACATTTAGCAAACTTTTATACATCTTCATGTACCATTTCACGCCTCTCTTTCGCTCTAACAGATACATGGAGAGTTTTTGATCTTTGAGATCAACCCCCATGAATAGGTTGTAATCCCTTACACACACAGGTTTCACAAGTGATTTACCGGCCTTCGTTCCAATGTAAGTATCGGGTCTGTTATAGATAGATATAATATTCACCATTTTGGAGTCCATCCATGCGATGATGGATACGTCTCCACAATGGCGAGATATTATTGTCCCCTTATTCACTTTCTTCGGTACTTTAGCAATGTCACTAGGTACGTTTCGACGACATACACGAAGGGTTCCTAGGCAATCAAAGCCCGAACTCTTGAGATATTGTGCTAATGATGGACAATAAATTGTCCATCACTACACAATGCCCCCGATGTTCAATCGTGCTTTCCCCCCCCCCCAAATTAACACCAAGGGAATTGTCTCCACCGGCTCCGTCAAACTTGCCCGTGTATATTTGGAATCCAGCCATATAACCTGTGCTAGACTCACACAGTTCATATGACTTTATTCCAAATCGGGCAGACTTTGACCTTATTGTTTGGATCCAAGACAAGCGGCCCTTGAATAAGGTCAAAGACTCGTCGATAGACACGTCAGGCTCTAGGTTATAGAGGGATTTGAACTTCTTTCCGAGATGTTCAATTATAGGTGCCAGCTTACCCAACTTAGCCGACAATTTTACTGAGAAAGCATCTTCAGTTTGAGGCAATTGTTGACTCGCGACAGCGGTATTGTCTACAAAATGGAGAAACTTACTCAACAAAACGTACCGATTATAGGGCAAAAGACGTCTGAACCCCGGTAGTTGGAGAACCGCGTCTTTTGTCCAATACTAGGATAACGACGTCCGCGGGTCGAGGGCCATATACATGAACACCGCGAAAAGAAGCATTATCTTGTCTGCATTCGTGTCAGTCCACGAATGTAAGCGAGATGATGCGAACAAAGTCCCTCTATTACGCTTAGCCTCGATCGTCTGCTGGGCGTAGCGGTTAGTTTCACGGACGATCAAGTCTATGATATCTTTATCCCAGATGTCGACAAAGGCATCATAAGGCGAATCGTAATCTTTGAGTGGCCCAGGGGTAGGGGTCCTGAGAACTCCTCACTAAAACCCCTGAACGATTCCAAGTCCGACAGCCACGTGAAACTAGGCGACGTACCCAGTAGGCGATCAGCTGCGTCGTCCATCCCCGTGTCAATGATGTCTACAATTTCCCGCATGGGTTCTTCTAACTCCTCAGTGTCGGGAATGTCCTTTCTCGAACGACCTGGCATGGCGTCGACGTTGAACTCGTCGTCGAACTCGCTGTCTAGGTCGCTGCCGTCCACCACCTTGTGTGGAGATGCCCTTCCTGACGCTGTCTGCAACTTCAACCTCGGAGTTGGTGACAGCGAAAGGCACCGACAGATCCTGCACCCACCGCCTGACATGCCAGGGGGCCTCCTCCATTAACTCCTCGGCTTCTTCCTGCGACATGTCCAACGCTTCCACCCGCTCGACTACATCGAAACTGCAAGCAAGTACTTACAATATTGTAAAATATGAACACGTATCAAGAACTTACTCTGTAAAGGAGAGCTAACTTACCAGAGAGGCACGGCCGGCTTAGTTTGGACACGTCGCATGCGACCACGAGGGGTCTGCTCAACGGGTAAAGCCTCGCTCTAAATGTTGACAGAACCACCTGGCGTCGGTAAAACCGGGACAGCAAGGAGGCGGCTAAAAAGATAAGAAATACAAATTATTCCACTGAAATTAAATAAATATAGTAATACGCTATACAGAAAATACTTACCGCTGCGGGCGGCGATGGGGATAGGCGAGGATCTTGGCGCGAGTCAATCAACGCCATGATAAGAGCGCGACGCGCGGCGCTCTCTCGGGGCGGTCCCCTTTCAGACGGAGCGGGGGTCACGCTCCGCGACCGTGAACTGGAGGCCTGCCTCGCCATGCTAAAAATATCAAAACGAATCATTTACTAAAGTAATGGCCTAAAATTAATTATATTTGAGGTCATTCACCTTTTTTGAAGTCTGTAAGAAAAAAATAATAATCTCGACATTTATTATTCTTAGACATGACAGATAAGAAAACTACATGAAATAATAAGAATTCAATCACAAAAATATAATAAATATAATCAATTTTTTTTGCAGTTAGTAATTTGCACTGACGAATGCCCCTTGTACCATGATCGCTATCTCGTTATCTCATGGTACCGGCTTTGATTATATACCTAATCAAAAGGTACCGGCAATATCACCGACTTTACTCTTTGAAATACGTTTCCAATGACAATACGCAATAATATTAGTAGCTATATTAACCAAATTATGTTCGTAGATTAATAAGCTAGCTACTTATGTGTATTTCAAACAATATACAACAATATTTATCATAAAAACATGACTCAATACGGCATCCATCTTGGTCAAAGTTTGTGCATTACAAAACATTCGTTACGTTTTCACTGAAATATTTATCAATTTTCGATAAACTATCAATCAATTGGAAATCTACACTTATTTCTCAGTAATTCTGTATAAGATTTATAAAAGATTACTCACCGCTTTCGTCTATTCTATTCTATTTTTAATAAATGGCAAGCAAAGCCGATGTCGACTATTCTGCCAATGTCTAAAGTGAGCTGGAAAAACAAGTGAGCATGAAAAAAAAAAACATTTAGACGAATAAAATTATTTCACCGCTTTCGTCTTGCGTTCATTTTTAATAAAAACAACACTGTACAACACAGGCGTCACAATGGCGCCTCGCTTCAAAAACAAAAACCCAAAAACCACAGATGCATATTGCAAATTTTTTTTTTCGGTAATTTTAGTGGTGTTCCCTTTAAAATGTTACTAAAGCCGGTCAAGTATAAATCGACTAGTCGAATGATACAGCCACATCGTGTTGCAAGTGCAAATAAATGTAAAAAACCATCGTCGTTCAGTGGGAGCCGTGACGTTGTGTACAGACGGTGTACCGTTGACACTTGAGAGTTGAGGGGTTAAGTAGAAACCGAAATAGAAAAGTAAGTTGAATAACCTTACGCTCCTTCTGGGACAGTCGGGTAAAAAGATAACATCGTTCAGAAAAATATTAATTATTATGACAAGTCATGTCACACAGAACATGGAATTTTTATAAACAGATTCACGTAAAAATGTCATAGACAATAGTTAGGTAGGTGCTCAGTAATCAACAGCATTTTCAAGCAATGCGTGTATAAAACATACCTCTGCCAGTCTGCCTACCCATTCCAGGACGAGCAGCAAGTATGTAGTGTATGTAGGTCACATCGCTATGATTTAAGACAATTGGGTCGCGGAACTAGCCGCCCACAGAGCTGTGGTCGCCGATCTACGTAAATGAATATGTATACGGATGGGTACCGGGCAGTCCCGGCGACCACGATATGTGGGTACGGCCACAAATTTGTGGCTATCCGTTGTTTAAAATAATATACAGCACAATGATTAAAATATTATAAATGAAGAAATTATTAATGAGAACAAAGGAATTGGAAATTCAGACATTGCTATGTAGTTTCAAAATTGGTAACATTTTTGAAAATAGGTAAGTATTTAAACTTATGTAACATACGGAAAGTGCTCTCTAACTGTCGTATTTCCTGCACACGACAGACACAGCACATGTTCCACTCGACAGATCCGTGCCACCGGCCACGTGCCACGACAACCCCGACAGTCGCACATTCATCACTCATATATTTCATGAAACGATCAAATTCGTATCACTTTCAGTGCGAGTGATAATTTCCCCGGAGACGCCACACAAGTAAACACGCCACAATTCGGTAAAAGGGTTCCGTATAGACGTACTTATTTTGTTTATCAAGATATTTGTTAGCAAAGGGTCGGCGGGCGACACGATTGTTCAATTAATTGATAGATGTTCGTTGAGAGTTTATACCGATATTTGTATTTTTTGCTAATTCGATGACAGCTCGTAATAAAGTAATTACGGGAAACAGGCAATTGAGAGGGATTTATTATCAGATGAGGAGCAGCTCTTAATTACTTTTATTAGCGAAACGAATCCTAATTGATGGTACTTTAAAATTACTTTGAAACACTCGTTAGACAAAGGAAATCACAAAATGGTGTTTATGTTCTTAACTACTTTTAAAAACAATCAAATTGTTTTTTTTTTATCTAGATAATGTCTGGATTAAAAGAGACTGACCCCTGACTTGTTTCTCCTTTTCAGGGGTAGTCAGATGGGAAATGTCTCAATATCTGTGTCTATTTTTATTTAATATGACATTCAAAAGTGATTCCGTTATCCTATTTGCAGAATAAACAATTTCATTTCGTTCAAAGTTACGACAATATTATTTACGGCGCACCTCATGAACCGTGTTTATCAACCTTTTCTTTTCCGATTCTTTCCCGATCCTCTGAAAGCTCCTCTCATTTCTCTCCATAATATTTCCTTTCCGCCCACATCCACCTTCATTTATTACATTCGTCCATCAGACATGAATGGCTGACTGCTGTGCCCACCCTCCTTCCTTTGTTCACAAACGCCATAAAAGCTGTTTAATGAGTGGTGTAACGACGCCTGTGTCATGCTCAAAAAATTATTACGCTTAGAATAATTAAGTATAATTCATACTGAAACATATTTGTGTTTGAGCAATTTTGACTGTTTTGTTTTTAGGTTATAATGTAAAAAGGTGTAATGTGAGTCACATTATGTTACCCTTTTTGCGACTAAACCGTTTATTTTTGGAGGGAAAGGTCCCAAGCTGTACTTCGGGGTAAATGATTGACTCTCTATAACAATGGGATTGGTATTATCTACGATTAATTAGGTGTGAAGAGAGACTGTTACTTATCAAGTGAGCGGTAAGTAATTAATATGAACTCAATTAACAGCACCCTATGAAAAAATGTATTATTACCTAATTAACAAAGAATACCTATTTATTTCCATTCGAGTGCATATCAGGTATCCCAGACGCCATGCAATATACGAGTAATGTATTGTCTGCCTAGAATATTATACAACTAGCTATATTGCACATGACTGGTAATATAATGGATTATATCATTTATAGCATATCGCTATTTTCTCGTCTACCTATACCTATAGAAGTAATTGTTGAAGATCAAAGGCAATGTCTACTGTTCGGCCATACGACTATAATTAAATGAAATGGTTTAGCTGCCTCTCTGATATTGAAATGTGACTGCATATTATCCGATCACAATTACTAATGGTAAATAGTTTACTAATGCTGCGGTCCCACGGCCCGCTTTCTCACAGGCCAGAACGCACCAGGCTAGGCTGTGGGAACCGTCGCATCCGATAAGGCCAGCGCTGACCTTTGTCGCCCGTTGGATCCGTCGGGCGAGCTCAAAAGCGCGGACTGTCACGTCCTGAAAGGCCCACATTTCTTATTGCTGTTTTTCAAATGTTAACCACAGAATAAAACCACAGACCTGCACATGCAACCATGCGCTCCGTATCTCTTGACATGTTGGAATAGCGGGCAAGAGGCCGCACCAGGCCGACACACACCTTGGGAATGCTCGGCACGGGCCGCGACAGGCTACAATAGGCGTAGCAAAACCTGGTGCGGGCTGTCAGTTAACGAGCCGTGGGACCGCGACTTTAGTGATCTAAGCTCCCATTATTGTGTCGCACAGAATTGACAACAAAATATTTTGATTAAGTAACAAAAACCTCGCGGGGTAGCAGTAACAGTGTTCATCTGGGGTTTCTATGAACCTATTGGAATAATTCAATTGTTCTGCAAAAGCAAAATCATAAAAAACAGTGCCTCTTCAAACCCTTTATTTTGATATACATGGCCATTATTATTTTTGTTTTTCAGACTTTAATTTTCCGTCTAAAAACCGCCATTCTTGGGGTAAGCAAGCCAAGTACTCATTCTCGACCACAAACTCACTTTCAAAGAGCACATAAAGACGGTTCGTTCGCGAGCCGCTTTCGCTCTCGGTAGGTTTCATTCCTTACTGACCGCCTGCAGCAAATTGTCGCTCAAGTGCAAGTTGCGCCTCACTACCGCAGTCATCCGCCCCATATGCTTCCGTAGTCTTCGCACACGCCAAGACTCGCCATTTGCACAAAATGCAGACCCTCCAGAACCGTTTCCTTAGAAAGGTCACGGGAGCCCCCTTCTATGTCCGTAATCTGAATCTTCACCTTGATCTCAGAATTCCCACAGTCCAGCAGTTCATGAAACGCCTCTCCAAGCGCTTCTTCGATAATGCCATAAAACACCCCAATCCCCTGATTGCGGCGGCCTCCCGATATACTCCCTCTCGCATAAGTAGGATTCGCCGACCGAGGCATACTCTCACCATCCCAGACGACGCCACCACTCTCCTCCAGGAGAGTAATAAGGCCACCAGTACTCTCAGGAAGTACAAGTTCCGACACCCGTCCTTCCGTCCTCGCCGTCGAGACCCGTCGTGACGCCCCGCACCATGTCCGCCCCGACCCTTGCGCGAGCCAGCCCGCGCCGCTGAGCCAGTAGTTCAAAATTCGTCCCCAAATAATACCGATCCAGCCCGTCCCTTGCTGCCCTCTCCCAGCGACGCCCTAAGCCGAGGTACGAACCCCACAAGGGGTGCCCTTAGCGTGTAGTCGCTTAGTTTTTAAGTTTTTTAAACCCTGGCTGGAGGCCTTAATTTTGAGGCATCCACAGGCAAGTCCGGTTAAGCAGACGACAACCTCATAGGTTGAACTGCGAGATGCCATTCCCCAAAAAAAAAAAAATGCTGGGTCTAAAGAATACCACTAGGTATACAAAGATACGTAGATACACAGATCCGTGTGAAAAATATAACCCTGTCTTTGCTATCGTGCAATCGGGTAAAAACACCTTTTTAATGATCGACAATGTTGATCATTAAAAGTCATTCGACATAAAAAGACTAAAGATCAAAATATGTATTCTGTATCAATTTCAAGAAAAGTAATAAAACAATATAGTGTCGTTGTCTCGCTGACAATGGCTCCTCGGCCGCCAGTGTTTGTAGAAGAGGAATAAATACAGCAGCCTGAGTGGCGAGATAACCGCGCGTCGCAGCCTGCCGCCCCGCGCCCGCCGGAGATATTGTGCTGCGGCACCGGACGGAATGTATACTGTGGACTAGTGTAATACTGCATCGTCAACGCGGAAGTGTTTTGGTAAATACCATTTACAAGTACTTTAGTATTGTCAAAGGAGTCGGTCAGTCAGAAAGATAAAGCTAGTGTTTATTCCAAAGCGTAGTTCCTATGGAAAAATCGTACAAGAAAGTCCACGGACACTGTTTGTTTTAAAGTCATGTCGTCGTGTCTAGGTAGCAGTTACCTCTCTGTAAGCAAGGTGTTCACAGGTGTGCGTGCATTCCTCCGGGTACAAAATAGCTTTGTTTGAATATGTGTTTGATCAATCTTATGTCAAGTGATAAAGATTGTTTATATTAAAAGCCTTATTTCTTTCTGTACACACATAATTACAATATAACTATAATACTAAAATAAAAGACTAATTAATGTTAAGTACATTTGACTTATCTAAGTATCACATTTGACTGGTATATTTAATACCGACCAATTATTAAAAGGTAGTAGGTACTGTTTATTTATATTTAATATACAAGTAACAACACTGAAAAAAAAAGTAGTTGCCACAATCAAGATTTTGTTTAGATTGACTAAGTACTTAACTTGTTTGCATCTGAGCCTATCAAGCAGCATGATCACAGCTACTACTTTTATTTGATTGAGATTTGAAACGGGATCTTGATTGGAGTTATTACAAAACCTATTTGCAGCAATCAAGTCATAACATACAATAACACAATAAGTTGATTGCCTTAAACAAGATGATGTGATTGCTTTTATCAAGTTGCTTGTTTGGATTCATAAAGTTTTTTTTTCCTTGGTTTACTTGTTTGCTCTAACTAAGTAGTATGTTTGTCCTTAACAATTACAATGATAGGTGCTATCAAGTGAAATCAACATAATACAGTTTCAATGATCTTTATTGAAGTAATCAAAATGCTTGATTGACACAACTAACTTACTTTGTTACAGTTAACATTTTTTTAACTTGTCTCTTTTTTAACTCTTCTATAATTATGTCATATTAAGGGTAGGTAATCAAGAAACTTGTTTGAGCGTTCAATCATTTGAACTAGTATTGCTGCAATCATGTCGTGATGATCAACTTAACTAAGATTTTGATTAATCTAAACAAGATATCGTCAATTAAGCTAAAAAGTCACTTGATTGGCATGCATTTTTTTCAGTGAATGGACTCAAATATTATGTCAGTAACAATACTAAACAATACTTCTTAACATAATATGTGTTAGTATTATGAGAAACCCTGCTACAAGCTCAACACCGATGTGGAAAGCTTGCAGCAGCAATTCATACACAAGCAGCAGTCCAGTCTGATCGCGATACACCGCAGTACAATGTCGGGGCTGGCCCGCACCCGGCGCACCAAGGAGGCGCATTTTTTTCGCATCGTAGCGTAAAAGCAATCGACACGGGCTTCAGCAAACATCCCTGATGGAACAGCCCCATTATTACACCCGAAATACATTATTATATTGAATGCGAAGGGCGCTGTACGATTTATGAGTATAATCTACCCACAGGCTGCTCGTGTAACATGATGTGCAATATGCACGAAATACAGTTCTTTTCACCCCTGCCTACCCCTTCGGGCAATATAGGAAAAATGTTATGGGAATTATAAGATATACGAGAAAGAGAGAATAGAAAACCACACCTGATGAAGAGTACTTTAAAAGTAATTACCTACATTCCATATAATAAAAAAAAGAAAACTTAAAAAGGATTTTATCACAAACTTCCTTATAAAACTCATTATCATCGCCATTAACAAATTAAACACAAACAAACCATTAAAAACTTAGGAAATAACATAAAAACAATTAACATCTTATCAAAAGAAACCTAATTTGCGCGTTGTCGTTAATCCCGGGACAGAGCTTCGATAGAACAATGTTTTTAGAAATAAAAACAAACAAAACTTAAAAGTGAATTTGACTTTGTTTAAAAAAATACTAATAAATAATTGTTAATAACTGATACTGGTACCTGCTAGAACAAAGCTGGCTCCGGAACAGACAATTATTAATAATCCTCGGTACAAAGGGAGGTAATGCTATTGAATTAATGACGTCTGAGAGAGCAGTTGGAGTAGCCTCTTGCGTCACAGAGTATCGCCGGCTCCGCCATTGCCAATACTTCGTTACGCGGAGCCCGGCGGCACCCCGTGTTATCCAATCAAACGTTCTCTCATTTTTTGGGACAGAATATTATTAAATAAATTGAGAAGCCCCTATTATTTATATATTTTAAGTGGGTGCCGATTCGGCTATGAATATCAAGTTGACATCAAACGCAAATCGTTAAAGTGATTTCTCTTTGTGTAAGTGCAATAAATAGAAGAGTTGTTTATAACATAAGCATTTTATTTATATTGTGTGGTTTTTGTTGAAATCGGGCCTTTTAAATATCCATCAAAACTCATATCAGAGTCTGAACAGACTTTCAATAAAATTAAATTTCAAATTCAAAGTATTTTTTGTTGAACAACAAAAGTTGTTCAACTAATACCGAACCGTTTGAACCCGATATAAGAGTAGTTTAGAAAAAAGTGTGAAACCTCTAAAAATAAAACAAAATCAATCAAACAGCTATTTGCTTTTAAAAATTATACGAGTATTGCAAAATTACTGGATTCTCAAAGATTTATTTCTTCATGACATCCCAATGTCAATAAGTTATGACGGAGCAAGCTAACGTCTGCTACTTACGGCTCAAAGCAATTTGTTTCACGTCAGCCGGTGAGGGATCCGCGCCAGCGGTGAGGGATCCACGCCAGCGGTGAGGGATCCGCGCCAGCGGCCCTTCCAACAACCAATATCTTATTGCTTTCCATCCAATTTCGCGACTAATGCCTTTCGGCTAGTTTTTGACCTAGTTAACTTAAAGGAGGGTGTTATATTTTTGGACTTTTCAAATCTGATATGAATCTGAATAGATTGAACTCAATCGAAGACTTCGTGTTTTCATAATTTCTTTAGTCATTACTAGCTTTTGCCCGCGACTTCGCCCGCGTGGAAGTCGCAAAATATCCCACGAGAAGGTACTACCGAGATTAAAAGTACCCTCCTATGTGTTCATCCAGGTTATAAACTATCTGTGTGCCAAATCTCATCCAAACTCGGCACCAGACTCGTTCCCGTACATCGTAGCAATTCCTTTTCATAAACATTTAATGTACTATTGTGTTGACTTCATTTCTATTTTTTTATTTATTTTATGTATATGACGGAGAAGGTGTGTCTCGTTATGATCTGCCATATTTTAATTAGGTACTGTTGGTGTAGGTACTATGGGTAGTGTTGGTTATTGCGCAATAGAAAAACCGTTTGCAGTTCAAATCAGATTATAATTTACGAACAAATTAATCACACTAGCGAATCACACACTGTTTATAAAAAAAATAAGCACACGACATGACCAGATACGGAACGCGAGACAGTTTCTGAGCACATCTTCTTCTTCTTCTTAGCGTGTCGATAGCAATCTAAATGTACTCGGCCCAGAATTCGGCTACTTGTTTGGCGCCATCACCAGGAGCCTTCCCGAGCGACGTATCTACAGAACCACTATACGTCCGGCGCACCCTGGGCAATCAGCGAGTTATCCACGCCGATTGGCTAATCCTTTCACCACGATGGCAATCCAAAATTCTGAGCACATGTTGTCCGTACGATGCCCAATGTCCAAGGGCCGCTCCACCTCACTGCTCGCTCTCCTCGACTCCCCACAAACTCAGGCTAGACTGTGTCGAGTGCCGCCGGCCTGCGGCGGCGTGGCGTTCCGAGTATAATGACTCCGACATATAGATATTATATGGCTGGATTACATTCAGAAGATCCCAGGTAAGACCTGGATGAGACTCGCACGGACCAGGGAAGCATGGCACAAAGGGAGGAGGCCTGTACTCAGCTGTGAGTGGAACAAGGCTGCCAACGATGATGTTGATTGAGTATATGTATTGGTACCCTTTTGGTTAAACTATGACAATATTTCTTCAAGATTTTCGTTCGTTATCAAATACAGCTTCCTCCCTGTGCATTCTACATAGTACACTATACATCGTTGTACACACGGCGTATGTAAGTTGTATAATAACGTCGGCTAAGCACACACGTAGCACGCTAATGACGTTACGCCAGCATGTGTCGGCGCCTCAACTGCACTAACATCGCCTTAAGATAGTTTACGCTGCCTAGTTATACCGCACAGTTACTGCAGATTAAACTCACAACAGCGCAGGTGGATCCCAGTTATGTTTATAATAACACATTTACCAGTAGGTAATCGAGTTTTTGATAACTTTTAGAGAATATATTATATCTTTTTTACATTATGTTTTTCCAGACCTTTTGATAACGTTTTAGCAGCCGTGGTTACGAGGGATTCACCAAAATGTAATATAAATAAGATTTACGATAAGTATTACGCGCTTTTATTTAATTTTGTAAATGTCTACAACATTTCCGAATGAGGTTACTATTGATTTCTAAGTGATGAGAATATTTTTGGGATTGAAGATTGATTGAAGAGCCTTTTTTCTCAGGACATCGAAAAGCAATCTTCCAAACGCCTTGATCAAACGTTCACAAACTAAAACAAACAATGAAAGCTTTAAGTCGAACGACCTCTCACCTTTTCACGCGAAATTCTATCAAAGAAAAACTGGAGGTCATTCGGTAACCGAGACTCTCGCAGTCTCAGAGTAGAAACATTCGCATGCAGATGTCGCCCGAACCCCGTCGTCGATGGCTAGGTCCCCGGGCCCCGTGCTCTCCTAACGATATGGCTCCTGACTGAGGTACCTACCTGGGGCCTGATACCGAATCTATCTCCTCCGAGGGAATGCAAATGGCGCAGAATGTTGCTTATATTTCTTCGTAGATGTGAGTCGTTGAAAAGAAATTTAAAAGGATAAAAGAAGTTTAGTAAAAGAAGTTTAGTAAAAGAAGTTTAGTAAAAGAAGTTTAGTAAACAGACTTTTCGTTTTAGATTTTGGGAACTGATCTCCAATACTCGATTAAATATCAAAGACGTACCTAAGTACCTACTTTGATTCAATATTCTGCCGTCCTTTAACTAGAAGGCCGTTAAGCCCAAAAAGTTGTTTCGGAGTAAATGCCAAAAAACGTGGGAATCGTTGTTTCTTAAAAACTATGATACTTAGGATAATGATTGTTGGACACATCAATTGATATTTCTTTCTGTTTATCGTAGATAACCCTTTTTGTCCAATAACTATTATTAATTAATTTTAAAATTAATTTTTCTCATTTTGTTAAGCATGTAACCTAGTTATTGCATCTTATTACTGTACTAAAAGGCCGTTATCCATACCTTAGCGGCTTTTTAGTCAAGTAATTTATTTAAAATGTTAAACTTCATAATGTTTGTTATATTTTGTTTAGAAATACTTAACTAAAAAGTTGTTAAGTGACATAACTGCTTTATAGTCATGACATTCGCTTTAATTTCAATTTCAATAACTTTCCTAATGAGCAGTTACGGGGCTTTAGATGCTTTTTAGCTAATTGTTGGCAATGTTATATGGAATTTTTGTAAACTCTTAACTACTTTACTTAACTAAAAGGTGGCTAAAAATATTTCGCTTGTGGTTAACTTCTGTATAGTGTAGCATTCATATGGAAATATGTGAGTAATTAATTAAATATTTACATCATGTTCTTTTAAAAATGAAAAGTATAATTCAACATTTAAAAGATAAAAGAATTACTAATAATTTTAATACGCAATAATAATCAACTTATAACTAATTATGATCTAACAGATCATGAGCTCATTATTTGGCATGGACAATATTCTTAATCCATTTTCTTTATTCCATTGATTCAACCATTGATTTAATAGAAAACTTCTAACCCAGTTATTTTAATAAACTAAGGCTACATTATATCAGACATGAGGCAACTTCAGTCCTAAATTATTTAAATATTATAACAAATAAAAGTACCTAATAAAATATGTAGTAAAATTGCACACTAAATAAATAATAAAACATAAGCAGCACTTTCAAGTGTAGATAGATACATTTGGCACACTGGTAGACCATGACCTGGAATAAAACATTGAATACTTTTTATACCGATAGTTCATTCCCGTGGGTTAATTATTCGAAATGATATCGTTTACCAACCTCCACGCGGACGGATCCATAAGCAAAAGCTTGTAGTTTTAAGTATTTAGGAACATAAAAATATCTAAATTAAACACAGTCATCAATATACTCAGCCTATCGCAGTCCACTGCTAGACAAAGGTCTCTCCCAGGCTGCGCCATAACACCCTGTCCTCTACCTTCCGCATCCTGTTTGTCCTAGCCATCTTATTTAGGCCGTCGATCCATCTAGTTGGGGGAAACTCACTAGACACTTGTCGATACGCGGTCTCCACTCCAGGACTCGTCTGCTCCACCGGCCATCGGTCCTTCGACAAACATGGCCAGCCCACTGCGACTTCAGTTTGCTTACTCTGCAAGCCATGTCGGTAACTGCGGTTCTTTTCCTGATCATTCCTGATTTTATACTTCAAAGAGACTCTGAGCATAGCTCGCTCTATAGCGCGCTGAGCGGCCTTGAATTGTGTACCAGCCCGACCGTCAATGTCTTCGTTTCGGCAACGTATATCATGACAGACAGGACGCACTGGTTAAGACCTTAGTCTTCAAACACTGCGGGATAGGCGACGAGACGACTTGACGAAGTTTTCCAAATGCTGCTCAGCCCAACTGGATCCTTCAGTCGGCTTCTTTCTCAAAGTTGTGTCTACTGAGCTGGTTGACTTGCCCTAGGTAGACATAATCCTTCAAAACTTTGGTTGGACTCGTTAAGATGTGCGAATTGTACATGAATTTTGTCTTGTCCAAATTTAAGCTGAAACCAACCCACCGAGAGGCTCCATTTCGGCTGAAGAGACTTAGTCAATATGACGATGTCATCGGCAAATCGAACAAGATGAACAGACGCAGATGAAATGGAGCCTCCATTTAGGCTATGCAGCATCTGGTCTAACTGTTTCAGCATCTCTGCCATTAGGACGATATCATCGGCAAATCGTAGATGTGAAATGTACTCGCCATTCACGTTGATACCCTGTCCAGTCCAGTCAGCCAGGGATATTACCTACATCCCCCTGTCTCACCCCTCTGAGCAGTTGGATGGGGTTGTTTTCTGATTCTGGATCTGAAAAGTCATTGTGGCAGCGTCGTACGAACATCTCAATGCCCGCACGCGCGCGCGCGCGCTCTCTCTATCTTTCTCTCTCTCTCGTCTCTTCGATGTAGCGTCAGTCAATTCGACATCGTTGCAGAAAGGCCAGAACTGCCCATATTTTGACGGAGTCGCATCGTTTCTCGTAGTCCACAAATGCTATACACAGGGACTGGTTATACTCCGCGGTATTCTGTATAATTTGCCGAACATAGATGTGGTCTATGGTACTGAAGCCTTTTCGAAAACCGGCTTGATTTGGCGGCTGGAACTCGACATGTCTCTTCGCGAGACGGTCCGTGACGACCCTCGGGAGCAGCTTGTATAAGTGTTTCAGCAGTGAGATGGGTCTATAGTTCTTCAGCGAGGATTTGTCACCTTTTTTGAAGAACAGAACCACCGCATCTCTGCTCCATGCCTCGGGCGTTGTACCCTCTTAGATGACGGAATTAAAGAGACTCGCTAGCTCTTTGATTTTATTCTATTTATTTTTTTGGATCGTTTGTAAGCACTAGGAAGTGGTGCAGGGCGGGCGTTTTGGGGGGACTGTCTTTTGTAATTTTGGCGTTCGAAAAGTGCTGATTCTCAGCCTAGTTTGAATAAATGACTTTTGACTTTGTTTTCTTGTCGTTTTGGGTTTTTCTGTTTCAATATCTTCATCTGTATCGTCACTTCTTCGATCTTAGTTAGATCTCGTAGTTCATATCTTTGACAGAGTCAGTGTCAGTGCCCTCCGGGTGGAAAGATTTAGTCCGACGGGACGGCGGATGGCTTGAGCAGGGCACCCGCACCCCACTCAACCCCGGAGTGAACGCGGCGCGAGAGTCGGCTAACTGCCTTTTAGCTAAGTAATGAGGCTTAGCTGCTTTTTAGCTAAGTATTCTGGGAAATGTGCAAAATTACATGCTTAACTAAAACAGCGTTAAGGGCTGGTAACTGCAAATAAGTAAATTTTTTCACATAAACTGTTCTTTAAATGCTAACTATAAAGAAGTTATAGTCCGTTAGCGTCTTTATAGTAAAGAAAAATTAGATAACGTGCTTGTAGTTAAGTAGAAGGCTAGAAAATAATCATCACATCGGGCAGTTAAGGTATTTTAAAGTACATTAAGCTAAGAAGTGTGGGTTAGACGCTTTCAAGTGATGGAATCATCAAAAATTATGTTACTTAACGGCCTAAAAGATGTCCATATCTTTGGAACTATTTATGTTATAAAAATGTTTCTTAGACAGAAAGATAGAGAATTTTAAACTCTATCACTTTCTATTAAAAAGTAAAAATTGACCATTTGAGGGTTAACGGCTTTTTAGTTAAAGGACGGCAGTATTAGAAGCATGTAATGCAATGCATAAAAACAGTGTTTGCTACAAGATAACCAAAAAATGTCTTATCATCTCGATCTATTTGCAGATGTAGTCAGTGATTCATGAACACTTACACAATGTAGGTAATAATATCTCATCCACGCAGACTTCAGACGTACAATACCTACATCTCGCATGCGACGTCTCGCACAAACTATTACACGGAATGAGGAGAATAGGTTATACGCAAGCGTAAACTAGCTCTTTGTGTTCATTACCTACTCAATTTCAATTCTAACATTTCTCGTACAAAAGTCCAAAAATTCGCTAATATTGTCGTAAGTTTCACCCTCGGAAGAACAAAGCGAACGTAATGACATACCTACTGACGTCTGAGGTAGCTGCGGGACGCCGCCGCCGCGCCGCGCGCCGCCGCGCGCCGGCCGGGCTTTTAAATAGTTCGATAGTGATTGGTGATACCTGCCATTAATTGGATGCCGACGTCGTTGATTACAACTGGATGAAAAAACGGTCGAAATCGATTTGTGAGATATAAACTATACTGAATATCTGTGAGATTAATACGTTGCAACTCATTATGTGATCGACTCGACCGTGTCAGGTGTTGAATTTTAACTTTGGGATTAACTCATCTATAGATGAACTTTTGAAATTCCTCTGGACAGTAGCTATATCTACTAAAACTTACTATACAGCGATATATCTAAGACATTATCGCGATACCTGCATCAGATATAATCCCCAAAAGGTCTTTTCACGACATTTTCGCCGAAACACTTAGCAACATATTCTTAGCTTAGGACGCCCGGCCAATATTTGTATTTATACTACAAAGGCTGAACATATTAGATGTCCTAAAGTGTTCGGTACCCAGCGGCAATATGTCCGCTACACGTGTCCTTTTGAGTTAGTTAAGTTTTAGTATGCGGGCCTCGTCGGGGTTCGTGCCTAACAGGTGGCCAGGTCAACGCTTTCAATACCCTGCAGCGTATACAGGACACCTAGCCTTTATTGAACCGCAATCCTTTCACAAAAAGTCATAAAAGAAAGTTTAAGGATTCTCCGAACCGAAATCAAAGAGCCGACATGAGTCAGGCTAAAGTTAAAGGTCACGAAATACACAATAACATTTTTATCAGAGTCGTGTATATATGTACACATTTGAGGTTTAACTTAGAATTAGTAGTTAAGTGTAGTATGACGGGTGCATGACGACCGCTCTCGAGCCCCATTCAACTCCGTCTGCGGCCGACGTAAGGAGACTATTTGTCTTCCGACCGCCCGCCGGCGGCAAAAACTAAACCACTTTTTCCCCAAACTTAACTTTTGTGAAGAATAACCATTTTGGGGAAAATATTTCTAAAGAGTTGACGAATTTCTGTTCCTCAAAGATACGGAACTAAATTAATTGGGAAACTTGGTGCGTGTGACGTCACTGCGTGGGTCGCGATGTTGTTTGTATTCGATGATTGTTTCCTCACTTCCTTATTGTGTGATCGGCTTTTGATGTAAGCCCCTTTACAATTTCCATTCGTGTTGCTACAAAGGAAAGTTAATCAACGTGAGACAGGATCGTGAGTTCTGATCACTTGCTGCCTGTTCCCGGACGTTTATTTGGCCTCATAATTATGATTGAGCTAAGTTTGCGGATATTTCAGATTTCTTACCTTTGTAAAAGTCTCATCATTTATTTGTGCGGCAGATGTAATTTTATATTGAACAGCTTGTTATTTTTTTTTTTGTCAGTTTGTTTTGAGGAATTGTCTGGCTTTTCAATGTTTAAATAAAAAAATAATAAATATTTGTTTGTCACATTACCCTCCTCACTCGTCTGCTTTGGGTTGACACCAGGTGCGACAAAGCCGCCAGGAATTACTTCCGTTAAGCCCTCTGCGCGCGGGAGTTTTTTTTGTAGAGCTGTCAGTTTGAAACAATTAACCTCCTGCTGCGAGATTTTTCCTTCATGCAGGACAACATATAACTGGACTTGATTATAAATGACAAAGTTGCCACGAATATACAGAATGTGTTTTTAGCGGATCGATGTTACATCACTTTGATTAGTTTAGAGGTTTGGACATTTGTGTCATGCACACAAAGAATCTAGATTGATGCAAAGCCTGGCATTTCGTCATCATCATCATCCGCCTAGCCTTTTCCCAACTATGTTGGGGTCGACTTCTAGTCTAACCGGATGCAGCTGAATACCAGTATTTTACATGGAGCGTATTTTACATGGAGCCTGGCATTTCGTATAGCTCGTATTTCGGTCAGCATACTGCAAGGCTCTTTGTAGTAAGACTGCTCACAAGGTGGACTGATGGCTTTGTGAAGGTCATTGTAGCGATGATTGAACGAGACGTATAATATCCGGCAGTAGACGTCTCTCTGTTGTATGATGGCGAAGTACCTGACACCTGCTGACAGCTCTACACTGTCCTCCTATTCGTATTAAAATTAATTTGAAATCATTGGAAAAGACAATTATATTTAAAAGAGTAACCGAGTAGTTTCTTGCTGCTCTTCTCGATAGGAAATTATCAATTGGGACCGTGCAACTAGTTAGGTGCACCTACATGGGCATTTATGAAACGTCATAAGCTTGTGACGTTTCATAAATGCCCATGTTTAAGTGAAATAAAATAATATTAACTTGAATTTGATGACGCTCTTTTCCGACCAGTTTTCTTATTTTATTTGGTGTGCAATAAAGAGGATAAATCTATTATTATGAACTAAAATGTATCGTTTGTTGCAGCCAATCGTCGCGTGATGGCGCATGGATTGCTTGCGGACGGCGTGGTGCTGGTGCGCGGCGCTGGTGCTCGCGTCGCTGGCCGCCGCCGGCCCGCGGTACAGCTCCCGCATCGTGCACACACACGCAGGTACGTTCACACCATGGTCCATGCTGGGCAGGTACGTCTACACCATGTGCTATACTGGCCCGCGGTACAGCTCTCCCCTCGTGCACACACACAGCTTAGGTACGTGTGAAAGTACCATGGAGCACGCCTTAGCATCATATACCGAACCATTTCGCTTACGATGAAGGCAGCGTGCACACATCTGAAATCAGTAGAACTTTCCAATGATGTGATTATAAAACTTCTTGAACTACCTAAATATTAATGTTTATGGCGAGAATGAACATAAATAAACATAAGTTTGTACAACGAATTTCCCAAGGCAGCCTCCACTATTTAATGACAAAAGGCAGCTTCCAATGAATCTCAGATTGGAATGTAACAGTAAGACGATGATTAAGATTTTAAGACGTTTGGATAACTGAACTGACTTCCGAGATCGCAAGGAATTTCCGTGCGAAGTGGAAAGAAGCCGTAAGCAAGGGTTTTAGAGCGTAAACCTGTTACAACAATATTCAACCATGCTTCCATGTAATAAAGTTATAAATGTAATCACATTATGTGTACATTCAACCATTACAAAATGAGCGTAGAATGCTGAGGGTCGCTATGATACGCGTATTACGCAAATCATAATGCTATGCGTAAACAGAACCACGGCAGATTACCGACACGCGACGTAATCCATGAGTTCTGTTCCAAACCCGCTCTCACCCACGTACCTTCATGACTCGGTGAGTACGTCCCCAGGGTCCCGGACTCGTGAGAGTTTAATTCCATCACATCCCGAGACAATCCAATCAAGCGGCCCTTCGAGCGGGGTACATGGTGGGCAAATGATGTAGCCCCGTTTAGCAGACGCGACGCAGGAATTCCGGATCAAATTAATTTATTGTTTGTAGCTGATTCTGGGCGTGCCGGCAAATGGGATAAATGGCTTTCCGACACGCAGCGCGGGTGATTCAGCCAATTTATTTATTCACTGTTGTCTCGACTCGGTGGCAGTAATTTAGGTCCATTTTTTGTTGGCTGTCGATGTGATCGGTATGTCAAAGGAAATACTGTTAACGATTTTAGGAGTTCGTCAGTGTTTTGTTTGTAAATATAAAAATATTTTGTTTGCAAATATGGGTACAGTAAATGGTGATATAGGGATATAGGTTCAGCTATATTTTACCAGCAGGCATGTAAAAGTTTAACAAGCAGAACAAGAAACAACACAAAACCAAAGATAATTATTAGTATAAACATTATTGTAAACAGTCAGTTTAAATTTTTTTATCAATCAAGGATTCTGTTACACTATAGTATGCTTTGACTGTCAAAAAGCTTCGCAGCCTCTTTTTAAATAACGATAGCGGCAATTCTTTTCCAACTTTTAATTATTTTATCATATATGACCGGAGTCATGCAGTAAACACTTTTGCGCATTAGTGTTGTCTCAGTGAACTGATGACACAGTAAGGTATTGTCGCGCCTATTACGTGACACTCATCGGCAAGATGTTTAAAATGATTTGGGTTTAACTTAACAAACACAGCAACTTCTAATATGTATAAACAGGGCAATGTCAGTATTTTATACTGTTTAAAGTATAGTATGCAACTATCGGTAATCGTATGCATCTTTTTTGAGCCTTAAAAATTGTTTCTTTTTCGGTTGAGTGACCCCAAAATATTATTCTATATCGTAGGTGGGATTCTGCTATGCCGTAGTAAGCAGCAATGAGTGCATCCATGTATAATATTATTGGCGATAATGTACGTAAAGCATATGGAAATTTACTAATTTTCTTACATAAAGTAATATTAATGTGTGACTTCCAGTTACGATGTTTATCTATTTCGAGACCCAGGAATTTTGTAGTAACTTCTCCTACAACATTATATTTTGGAAATGTATCTTCTGTTAATATTATCGTATCTTAACTAGCAATAACAATAACAAGATACTAACCTTGTTAATGTTATTGCTACCTAAGATACACAGTTTGCGCTTTTGAGTATAGTTCCTTTATTATTTATGATAGAATTCCTTGTAATTCGTGCGAATATCTTTTTGTAAAACACATTGTACAATTGTTTGCTTTCCCAAATAAATGAATATCATTTTTACTATTCGAGGTTTCCAAACTATTAGAGACTGGTTGGTTTTTGGGTTGTAGTATGATCTGATACAACATTTTTGTTTCTAAAGCAACTGTTTTATGTCGGAGATGGAAAATCGGATACTAGTTTTATATACTTTATACAAATATTATTTTGCTTAATAATTTAATGTAGGTGTGGTGTGTCAGTGAATGTGGGTGTTAGTGTGTGTGGTATGTATGTCAGTGTATATGTGGAATGGTAAGTGTGTGTACACTGTACAGCGCAGAGCAATGCTCATCGTGTTATATGAGTATTTTTTCGGTTGCATCATAATGACAGATTTTTAAGGTATAGCCGGGCAGTTATTTTACAACTATTGTATGGTAAACCGTAAATCTGCATCTTCTTGCTTATTTTATTATAAAGATACGGACCTAAATAATAAAAGTATATTTTTGCTAATAAGGAGTGCACTTGCGGCAGTATGCAAACAATATCGTTTCGTAGTTTCGGTAGTGTTTGCATAATTTTGTGTGATGTGATTGCACTAATGGTTTCTAAATACCTGATAAACTGGGAGCTAAATGAACGTTTACGTATTTAATATTTGTATTTTCTTCTTAGTTAAAAAATCAAGGGAGAAAAATACATAGCACTACGTGACTTGTGGAATTTAAATGTATACACATAAAACCCTATAGTCATTTAACCAACTAAGATCAAAATTGCCAAAGATCTGTGGGGCATGTCCACTAAAGTTTGTCAATCCATTATTGAGACAATTGCACCCCATTGCATTGCAGTGTAGATCAAGGGGTATTCCCGGATTTAATGAAGTACAGTAAAGTTTTTCCACTTTTCAAATCTGGGGACAGCAAAGACACTAATAATTATAGATATCGGTTTTGCCGGTTTTCAGCAAGGTGTTTGAAAAAGTAATGTTAAATCAAATGCTCAATCATTTTTATCGTAATAACATCCTACACGATCAACAGTATGGTTTCACCAAAGGACGTTGTACAACCGACGCCGGTGTCAACTTATTAAAACACATCTTTAAGGCATGGGAAGAGGCACAAGATGCACTAGACATCTTTTGCGACCTATCCAAGGCATTTGATTGCGTGAATTACGAAACACTGGCACTCTTGAAACTTGTACATTACAGACTGGGTAAACTTGCTCTTAGCTTAGTTAAATCATATTTAAATGATAGATTTCAGCAAGTACAAATAAATTATGTGAATTTATTAGGTTTAAATGTCAAAATGGATGTACCGCAGGGCTCAGTATTGGGGCCGCTCCTATTTTTTTTAGTATATATAAATGATTTACCTCATATACTGAAAAACCGACTACAAATGGTGTTATTTGCTGATGACACATCACTGATTTTTAAAGTAAGCAGACGTGCACAGGAGCTTGACGACGTAAATAGCGCTATGCTTATGGTCCATAATTGGTTTACTGTAAATAATTTGCTGTTAAATGAGAAAAAAACTAAATACATTTGATTCGCTTTACCGAATTTTAGTACTTAAATTCGTCGAAAATACGGTTTTTTAGGGATCACGCTTGACTCAAAGCTACAGTGGGATAGTTTCTGATATTACGAACTTAATGTTTATTTTTATTTTATTCAATCAAGTTTTAATTGTTGAGTACTTCAATATTAAATATTTCTTCCTGTTTGGTAGTAAAATTTTATTCATCTTCTCTTGAATAAATTGCAAACTATAGTTTTTATATAATTTTATTAAATTCCCGTTGTCCCCGTTAACGGGGACACAGATCACGGGGACAACGGGAATACAAGAATTTAGAAGCATTTTTTTAATTTTGTAAATGTAAGAACCATGGATCCGTTTATTATGATATTTTGATGTTGACTTGAAAGAGCATGGTAGTTGAGAATATGTCATGCACTGATGGTGGCGCGTGTGTTGGATCATTCGGTTCCCTACAAAATGTTTGAGCTGGATGGTGCTGATCCACGCATCATGTTCGTGAACGGGCGCCGTCGGTTGAGACTAGTCATCTTTTAACTGCCAAAGCTTATTTTTAATCTTATATTTTGAATTTTTTGTTCATTTGTTTTTTTTTTTTACATTGTTCTCACATATAGAAGGAACAAGAATAACGAACCCAGGATTTTGTAATATCTGGATTTAAAAGAGTTTCCTTGGAGTTTCTTGCCCGTTCTTATCCATAGAGATGATAGAGATCTACATTTCGGAATAGGCAACTAGCTTCAATTCAACTTTCTGACTAACTGACCGACTATTTAATTTTGACAATTCAAAGGTGTCTGTAATGGTTTAATTGAAATAAATACTTCAAGTGTGAGTTTAGTTTCTAGAGTTTAGTTTTCTTCATTAGGCAGACATGAACAAAAATATTCATCAAAATGGTATAACAGTTAAATTCAGAAAATAAGCGAGATATTTTTATAAAAGCTACATAATTTTGCCGAACTATCAATTCTTGTTATAATAATATTATAAATTTGTGTAAACTCGTCAAAATTTGATTGCCAATATAAGGCCTATGAATACTGATTGAGAATTATAATTGGTGCCGTTCAAACATATGTACGAGTATATTGCTGAGCGGTGATAATAGTAATATAATTTAACAATGATTGGTTGGCTATGGTGAATTTCAAATTCAGTAATGTTTTCGATAAAAAGACGCGCTGGTATAATAATAACCAATCTTATATTTTGTTAATAAGGGCTTTTTGTGTTATTTTTATCTGCCACTCGACTTAATAATTCCGTTTCATCGTAGGTGCGATCCGCGGCATCATAGTAGAACCTGCATCCCGTCGCCTAGAGCCGGTAGAGGTGTTCCTGGGGGTGCCTTACGCAGGGGCCCCGGCGCGCCTGGCCCCGCCGCCGCCGGCCCCCAGCTGGTCGGGGACCCGCCTCGCCGACGCCTTCGCCCCCGTCTGTCCGCAGCGCTACCCCGACATATCCAACAAGTAAGTCTACTTTCGAACATTTTAAGAATTACTATATCATATTTTTATTGTGGTTTTGTGACGTTCAACTTTAAGATATTATAATCCTTTGAGAACCCTTTTAATTAGGTAGGTACTTTGACTCGTGCATTCCCGTTGTCCCCGTGATCCGTGTCCCCGTTAACGGGGACAACGGGAATTTAATAAAATAATTAAAATTACTTCCCGTTGTCCCCGTTAACGGGGACAGCGTACGGGGACAACGGGAATTGAATAAAAATATTCAAATTACTTCCCGTTGTCCCCGTTAATTTATTGTAATATATATTTTTCAAATTATGCCCGTTGTCCCCGTTCCGTCTAAATTAGAAATGAGAGTGCCTTAATAGAGAGAATATTATACCTATACAAATGTCTACACATAAACTTAAAAAACACATAATATCTAAATAATAGCTATACACATGAAATTTCAAATTACCTAAAATGTAAACAATAGTAGTAGTATATTTTGTAATAAGGTACTAGCTTTCCGCCCGCGGGACTTTTATTTTCCGCGGGTACTACCAGATAAAAAACTAAGTACCTACACTATATTATTATGTAGTTTACGGGTATAAACTATTCCACAACCAAATTTTGTCAAGATCCGTCCAGCAGATTTTACGTGATTGCGGCATTATTATTTATATTTCCACTATTCTATTCTATAATAATTATTAGCACCGTAGACCACATACATACGCTGTGACAGGTTATACAGAAGACCGAAGAGTATAACCTGCCTCTCTGCTTAGCGTTTGTGGACTACGAGAAAGCCTTTGATTCGATCGAGTCATGGGCTGTACTGCAGTCTCTTCAACGCGCAACGGTGCCAGATTGACTATCGGTACATCGAGGTGCTGAAGTGTCTGTACGAAAACGCCACTATGTCAGTCCGACTCCAGGATCAGACCTCGAAACCTATCCTTCTGCAGAAAGGTGTGAGACAGGGAGACGTTATCTCTCCGAAACTGTTCACCGGAGGATGTCTTTAAGGTTCTGAAATGGAAAGAAGCTGGCATTAAGATCAATGGCGAGTACATAACTCTCCTTCGGTTTGCCGACGATATCGTAGTCATGGCTGAGACTAGGTATGGAGGACCTCAGTACAATACTCAATGACCTCAGTAGAGCCTCCAAAAGAGTGGGTCTTAAAATGAACATGGACAAAACGAAGGTCATGTCAAATGCCCATGTAACACCCACTCTCATAAAGATCGGAGACGCTACACTGGGAAGTCGTGGACGAGTATGTTTATCTGGGACAAACTGTCTAGTTAGGTAGGTCCAACTTCGAGAGAGAGGTCAATCGTCGTATCCGACTCGGCTGGACAGCTGTATCGGTATAGTGTCAGGTCAATCTAGGTCTTGGGTCGTTTACCAGATTCGTAACGGGGTTGCTTGTTGACGTGTATAACTGTCCATAGAACTTCTCGATCTCTCTCAACAGCTCAGGTTTGGCGGATACGATCCTGCCATCATCGGTCTTCAGTTTCGTAAGCTGCATAATGCGGTGTGTATTAAAGCGGGGTAGATCGCTTTTCAAGGACTTAGAGATCCGTCTATTGAGTTCTGGATAAGGTTGGCAATGTTTGTTTGTAATATCAGAATAACAGCTTTTTACTAAATGCTTATGAAATATTATGATATACGGTACTTAAAAATTTCGTTTCGGCAAGCCTAAAACTAAAATGAAATATATTTTGTACATAATAAATAGATTTTAATATAATAAATAATAAGAAACAAATAAGAGATGTTTAAACACAAAACATAACGAGATTTTGAAATACACACATCAAAAGTGTCTAGGGATCAAGCATTTTTATGCGGATTTCTTGAGATTGAGATGTGGCTTTGTAATAAATTTATGATTTTATAAATTTATATGGATCCTTTTTGGTGCATTTCATAATTTGAATCAGGAACTGTGAATCAAATTCGAGTAAAAGATGAAAATCAGCTGTCAATATTTTCCCTATAAAAACATACAACGCATTGAAGACATTATTAGTGCTACTTTCCCTACTACTGATTAAAACCAACGTTATTATGGAGCGGCGACGTCATTTAAGCAGGGAAGAAATGCTCAGAGCCGTGGGAATGATAGAAGCTGGTTCCCGGCAACGTACTGTGGCTTTAGCTCTGAATACAAGTCAGAGTGTTATCAGTCGACTTTGGACACGTTACCGAAGCACTGGTACCGTGGCTGAGCGCCATGGAGGACGGTATCGCTGCACCACACGGAGACAAGACCGATACATTCAAATCTTAACTCGAAGAGCTCCAACAATAACCGCCATGATGTTAGCCGTGAGGCTTCATCACTCTTCAGGGAACTTAATTAGCGACCAAACAGTCAGAAACCGCTTGCATGAAGTGAACCTTCATTCCCGAAGACCGCTACGGGTACCACCTATAGCAATGCACAATCGTAGGATTCGATATCAATGGGCTCTTGAACACAGAAATTGGGCAGAAGAACAATGGCGTTTCGTGTGCTTTTCTGATGAGTCTCGTTTTGGTATGAGACCGGATACAAGACGTATACGACACTGGAGAACCCCTGGACGCCAACAGCGATTAAAATCCTGCCAGGAAGTCCATCCTTATAGTGGTGGAACCATCATGGTATGGGCGGGTATTTGGATCGGCGGAAGAACTGAGTTGATTTGGATCAGAGGCAACCTCAACGCTCAAATTTATGCTGAGACGATTGTATCAGACGTCATCGTTCCTCTACAAGTGCAAATCGGTCCCTTATTTCAGTTAATGCATGATAATGCACGACCGCACACCGCAAGAGTTGTAAGACAGACTCTCGCCGCAGCTAACATCAATGTCCTGCCCTGGCCTGCTCAGTCGCCAGACTTGAACCCGATTGAGCATGCATGGGATATGCTACAGAGAAGAGCTCTGCCGAATATGGAGGGTATCCAGTCGCAAGAAGACCTTTTTTTGTTGTTGCAACGAACATGGGCTGCCATTCCACAGCGTGATTTGGATGAACTCATTTTGAGTATGCCAAACCGATGTTCTTGTGTTGTTAGTGTTCGCGGTAGAAACACGGATTATTAATTGTTTAAGTTACCCAATAAAATTTTAAAGAAAACTGTTATTTCAGTCTTTTTTTCGAACTTTTGTGTTAGTGGTTCAAATGTCAAAAATCCCTTTATTAGGAAAATGGCAAATTTCTTTATTAATGCAAAGGTGACTTGGTTTATCGTTACTGTGACAAACGAAAACACTTTATTTGATGAATCCTTAAAGAAAATTTTTATTAATATCAATCAGGAGAAAAGTTATTGCAAAAATATATGTTGATCCCTAGACACTTTTGATGTGTGTAACAGGTAATAACAACACATTATCAAGTTGCTAATAACAAGCCTCCACAGATATATAACATATCGATTACTTAAAGCCTAACAATTAAAGTTCATTGTGTACCTACATAAGTAAATAGTTTAAGTTAGTTTTATTTGTTTATTTATGTTACTAAATATGAGCTCAAGAACCACTAGAAGGCGCATCGTTCGCAAAAAATGATTTGGCTAAGAGCGTCCTTGCTGTGCTTATCTTAGTGCAAAATAAGTCAACATCGTGTTCAGAACATACATCATTGAAGCTTCGAGTGCTTCTTATACACATAAATAATACAAAATATTTTTAAAACGAACACATTCTTTACATTCGTTACTTATAAAATATTAATGCCGCAATCACGTAAAATCTGCTGGACGGATCTTGACAAAATTTGGTTGTGGAATAGTTTATACCCGTAAACTACATAATAATATAGTGTAGGTACTTAGTTTTTTATCCGGTAGTACCCGCGGGAAATAAAAGTCACGCGGGCGGAAAGCTAGTACCTTATTACAAAATATACTACTACTATTGTTTACATTTTAGGTAATTTGAAATTTCATGTGTATAGCTATTATTTAGATATTATGTGTTTTTTAAGTTTATATGTAGACATTTGTATAGGTATAATATTCTCTCTATTAAGGCACTCTCATTTCTAATTTAGACGGAACGGGGACAACGGGCATAATTTGAAAAATATATATTACAATAAATTAACGGGGACAACGGGAAGTAATTTTAATAATTTTATTAAATTCCCATTGTCCCCGTACGCTGTCCCCGTTAACGGGGACAACGGGAAGTAATTTTAATTATTTTATTAAATTCCCGTTGTCCCCGTTAACGGGGACACGGATCACGGGGACAACGGGAAATAAGTAAACATTACGTATCAAATACTTAATCTAAGATTATGAATTTTCTCATTGCTGTCTTGTTCTTGTAGTGTGACAACTGCGCGGGAGTGACAATGGACTTAGTTTCTGGAACGCAAATCAACACAAAAATTTGCGAACAATTATCAACCTGCAGTGATTGGTTGACTGAATCAACAGACAATCGTATCACTTGACTTGCGTTTAATTTGGACACGTCGATAAGGTCCATTGCCATAATCTTCGTTCCAGAAACCTGATGAATCTTTCTACTACCCACCTCAGACTAAATAACAGTCTGTTTCAAATTAAAGTCAGAAAGCTAATAAAACTATTTGCACCAGGAGTGCAGCACTGACAAAGATGCCTCACGGAATATACAACGAGCTGCGCGCGACGGTGCCGCTGCTCGCCAACCAGAGCGAAGACTGCCTCTACCTCAACATATACGTGCCCGGTAGCGGTGAGTCATTCATGTTTTATTATTACGACGACGAACTAGGTTGATAGTACTTTTTCCGGTTCCAGTAACAAGCGGCATTCTTACTGGCTGCTCATGGACCCTATGTCGGTAAATGATAAATGATTTTATTTCTGTAAGTAGGTTTGCACAAACACTTTTACACGTCAATCATATTTTAAAAACTAGATGAGGTCGGCGTTTCCTATCTGACTACTCTGAGAAGATAGGCCAAAACAAACTCAGAGGTCACAGTCTCTTTTAAAGTCCAGACATAATCTTGGTCAGGTTATATGAAGACCATGTAGATCGAAGTCCGAGATGGTCTTTTGAAGAAAGAACCACACAGATTGAGTGGACCTGTCCAGTCAGTGCACGCATTTGTCAGAAATCGTGCAGCTCAACTCAAAACTTAAGGAGCTCAACGATTCGACGAACAATACCAAAGAAAGGACATTTGGGTAGGCCACATAAATTACTCAAACTGCCAGACCATGACAAAAACTAAACAGAACAAAGAAAATAATCAAAATAAAAAAATAAGTAAAAAATAAAATGACCCACATTGTCTTCACACTCACAATAATTAAAAGAATATAATACTTTACAAAGTAAGCAAATGTCATTGTTTATATAAAATTCATTAATGTCAATGTGTATATAAAAAAAAAAATGTTCAAAATACAAAATTGGAAGCAGATCAATCCCAAGCTTTTTTGTCCTCAATGTAATCTTTAACAGTATAAAAGGCTTTCTGGCACAACTTACGTTTAATGAATGACTTGAATGTATTAAGGCTTAGATCTTGAACTTGGCTTGGTAGTTTATTGTAAAAGCTTATACATTGGCATCTGAATGAGCCACCTATTTTTTTGAGCCTTGTTGTAGGTACAACAAATTTGTGTTTGTTCCTAGTATTTATATTATGGATATCACTGTATTTTTTAAACAATTTTATATTTTTATGGGCATATAAAAGATTTTCATAAATATACTGAGAAGGCACAGTCATTATATTAATCTCTTTAAATTTGTCTCTGAGAGAGTGTCTCGGACTTAATTTATAAATAGGACGAACAGCTCGCTTCTGTAAAACAAAGATAGTCTGAATATCGGCGGCATTTCCCCACAATAGAATACCGTACGTCAACAAGACTCTTGATGCGTTATTTACATTTTGAGTGTCTACCTTAGTCCACAGGTGTAATCATTATTTGTTTACCAGGCGCGCGCGGCGTGGAAGCGCCGTACGCGGTGGTGGTGTGGGCAGGAGGGCCGTCGCACGAGTGGGGCACCGCCAACGCGCTCGACGGCGCCGTGCTGGCGGCGCGCGCGCACCTGCTCGTCGTCACCATCAACTATAGGCTAGGTTTGTTAGGTAAGCATACACGATTTTCTATAGAGTATGAGTGAACTTTACACCCTGTTCCTCATACCCCTATAATCTATCAACTGTTATTATCATCTTGTGCTTCTCGCATCCAACGGGTTCCTGCTGTCCATCATCTTGACGGAATCCGGGACTCTAATTGTTTCCCTTACTAAAACCTTAACCCCTTCTAAGTCTGACGGTTCAGGGTGATTGTTTCTGATTCGCAAACGGTAAAAATGGTAATTCGCTCATCTATCTCCTAGGTTATTTAACTCCGGGCGTGAGGTCCACCCCGGTGCAAGCAGCCGGCGGCGCCGCCGTGCTGGACGTGGCGGCGGCGCTGGGCTGGGTGCGGCGCAACGTGGCCGCCTTCGGGGGCGACCCGCGCCGCGTCACGCTGGCGGGCCACGCGGCCGGCGCGGCGCTCGGCAACGCGCTGCTGATGCTGCCCGATAGTAAAGGTGAGGGAAGTTAGACATGATTACCTAAATTTTGTTATATTTCAAGCCCCTATATATTTATTCATTAGCTATTTATATACACACAACGTACAAAGATTGTTTAAAGAGCCATCAAACCTCACTATCGGCGTGATTAATTTCTTATTACTTTATTAAAAGAATAGCAATTAAAGAACTTTGTAAAATTAGACGTACTAATTAGTTTAACTTGGAAACATTTCTCCAGTAGAATCCCTAGGGTTCGTAAACAGCTTTGACCAAGTATTTTTGTAACAAAGAAAGCAAACCTATTTCTCCAAAAGGGTATTAAAAAGAAGCAATAAGTATATCTAGCCTCTACAGAAGGCATTCCAATAATGTATCTACTTGACATATTGAACTACAGGACTGTCGTTTTTTTCCCTTATCTTTTTAAGCATTAAAAGTTGGAAAAAAAATCTATATAAAACCTTGAATATTGAGTCAAGTCGGGTTCGAACTATAAACGAGTTTAGTTACTCACATACGAATATATTTTCTTAGATATATTATGAAGTCTAGACTCCACCTGAGAAATAGCTATCTATTTATAGTCGGGACAGATTGCGCTGCGCCACACTGAAATATTCCCGAAGCGATCGCTTGACTATGTTTTGTAGGATATTGCATATTGCAGTATCACGTATCAATATGAAATCTAAGAGAAAAATGTGCAAATATATCTGAATTTTGACATGTCATTCCGAAGACAATGTATGCAAGTAGGTAATATTGAACTACGTAATATCTTTGTGCTTTATTTCGATTAGGTAGATATACATCGCTATCCCGGACTATATTAAATCAGAAATATTTTAAATGTTTGTGGTTTTATTTTATTCTGAAATTTTCTTAAAGTTTAAAACAAAACAATATCATATCGTTGCAAGCGTTTGACGTCATCAGTTCTATTTTGTTTAAAAAAGGCTACCTACTGTTGTTTTGTGACTAGATTAATTTTAAATTAAGGGTTACTGTGTATGTTTAAGGCGTTATTCTAAATAATAATATATCCTCTCAATCGGGCAAGATTAGAAAGAAAGAAAGAAAATACGTTTATTTGCGGTGAACATGACGCAAAAATACACATGACACAAAGTAAAAAAAATAAAATAAAAAGAAGATAAGGATAACAAGCGTCACATCCACGCAAAACGGCTATCGCTCAGCATTATGCTGCGACCCTATGCAAGACAGAGCCCCAGCGCTGGTTTTCAGCGACAGCCGGCGCTGACGTGATGACGTCGTCCAATGCAGCCCACAATTATTACACACTAGGTCGGTGTAGCGTACTTAAAGATAATATTTACTACTTAATATTGTTTGCACCAGGTCTGGTATCTCGCGTCCTCCTGCTGAGTGGGTCGGCACTCAGTCCAACTGCTCTAGCGCCCGACGCGGCACTGTCCAGAGAACATGCTGCGCAGGCGCTGCGCTGTACACCTGAGTCCACCAATGACGAGAACTGGTATGACTTGCTTTTGGAGTTAATTCCAAATTTAACCAGTAATTATAGTGTGTTTAGAATATAATATTAATATTATATTGTTGCAACTTGCAATGTTCTTTTGAAATCAAAAGAATAATAGCAACAGCCAAAAATTTTTCCGCTGATGGGACTCATGAGCGGTGCCAGTGCAGAATGGTGTTCCATAATTATATCTTTAATAATTTGGTTCTAGGACATCCTGTTTCGTTATAATGTTTTCCTACACCGTTTAAGAAGCAGACAAATATTATCTCAATATCCCCAGGTTCGTTGAGTGCATCCGCGCCCGTCCACTGGCGGCTTTGCTGGCGGTAGACGCCCCTAGGGCCCGCTTCCTGGCGGGCTGGGCCCCATCAGTGCCCATCTCCCGAGAGGGCCCCTCGCAGGGCCAGGCCCCGACGCGCGCGCTGCACGCCAGCGAGGCCTTCCTGGACTGCGCGCTCGCCGTGGTGGTGGCCACCACTGAGAGCTACCAGTTCTTCAGTGAAGAGGATATCAGGCACGGATTTGAAGAGGAGCATAGGTAAGTTTTCCGTTTTCTTTATAGAACAATTTTTTGCTTTAATAATATCAGTGATGCTTCTGGTATTTTCTTGAACTTCTGGTTTATTTAGTTTTGATTATAATTATTGCTGCCTTCATATATTTCATCATGCTACCAATTTTCTTTCGCGTGCTGACATTAACATCGAATTCGATCATTTTCCTCTCATGCATCTACTCCTCAGGAACCGCATCCTCCGCACGTATGTCCGCAACGTGTACCGCTTCCACCGCAACGAAATCTTTGCGGCCATCCGCAATGAGTACACGGACTGGGAGAAGCCCATACAGCATCCCATTAACATCCGCGATGCGACCCTGGAGTCGCTGAGTGACGCAGCGGTCACCGCACCTGCTCTAAGAGTAGCGCAGTTGCATGCGAGACGAGGGGCCAGGACTTACTTCGCGCATTTCGCGCATCAGAGCAAGGATGCTGATTATCCTCAGGTTAGTTCCTTATAGTATAAAACGTTAACGTACCTAAGTCTGAATTTTGTTGAGATTTCCATCCAAGAGGTAAGATAAAGTGACATGATTAAGCAATTAAGTCATAATTTTATAAACAAATAATAGAGATAGATTATTTAATATCTAAACAAATTAAACGTAAATAATGAAGGTGGTTAAATTGCCGTAGTAGCGACAGGTTCATTATAATATGAATGAATTAGGGAGGTGCGAGGTCATTAATTTGGCACAATCTACATGATCGCGGAATTTGTCAAAACTTCCTTTGATGAATATTAGCTCATTTGCATTCTCACTAACATCATAATATTAAAGTTAAATGAATATTTTAGCAGTAATTTATCGCTCCACACGATTATTAATTCACGTACTGTTCGTGTTATCGTCAAATACATATTGTGTGAAAGCCACATTTGCCAGTTTGCTTCTAATTAGGTCACTATTTAATTCAAGTTTTAATTAATGGGTTTATTCAGCATCGTAATGTTTTTTTAAATGCAACTTATGTCGCCTTTTTCCTCTCAACAGCGCCTAGGTAGTGTGACAAGTGAGACCCTGCCGTACTTCCTGGGGCTCCCGCTGGTGGGAGGCATGCAGTATGCCCCTCGGAACTACTCGCGCGGTGACGTGGCCGTGGCGGAGATGACTGTGTCTCTCCTGGCTGCGTTCGCGAAGACCGGGGACCCAACACCTCGGGCAGATGAGAGGCATCATGAAGGAGTGACCAGCTGGCCCAGATATGAAATGAATACGCAACAGTATTTAAGTATAGGTAAGAAATAGCTTATCATTTAGTTAATTAATTATCTTGCGACCATAATACCTTTCAGACAATACGTTATCGAAAGCAGACTGGCAGTAGGTAGCTGTTTATTCACTTGTTCATGTGTTTAAAATTGAACGAATGCCCAGAAAATTAATTCGAACCTCGGATTGAAACAACAAAAATAGTCCCCGGAAAATTCACCGTCATATGAATACACGTTTCCATTTTTAGACGGCAACTTACCTCACTTTGTGCCAAAACAGCTCCATAAATAGGCTAATCAAATTCATCGTAATGAAAGTCACAAACTCGTGTGCGTACAAAACAAGCTCGAATAGAATAACAGAGGGATTTTTCATCTAAACTGATCTGAAAATAAAATCTCGCACGGCGCGGAGTTAATCAGATAAAGCCCCATTCAAAGTTTCGGCGGCCATATTGTGTCGAAACTCGTTATTTTTACGATCTGCTTCCCAGCGAATGTGCGTGTTTTCTTCCCTTTCTTTCTCTGGAAGGGTTTACAACTTTTTTAATCCTTTCGTTAAGGTGCTTGTTTGGTTTGAAGCAGGAGTTGTTTCGGAGATTATTTTCGTTGATTGAAAACGGCTTGCAAAGACGTCAATGAGTTTCTAATCTTCTATCTTCTTCTATTCTATTCTTCTATGTATATACATAAAACAAGGTCGGGTTAGTTACACCATTTTATAATTCAAGAACGGCTGGACCGATTTTGATGGTCTTTGATTTGCTGGATTTGTCTCCGCCCGAATAGCAGAATAACTATAAAAACATGGGAAAAATTCAAGAAAAATTAATAATAAAGATAATACATTTTCTCATACATTCGTTTTTATTGAATCTGAGGCGGTACAAAGTTCGCTGGGTCAGCTAGTATTACTATGATTGACAGTGATTTAATCGGTTTCACATTTAAGCTCAATATCACCTGATACGCAGGTGACATTGAGCTTAAACGATTGATTGTTTCATAATGACTTGAGCGCAATTGTCGCGTTCCTTCCGTGTCACACCTTTGTTTGAAGTAAACGGTGGATACTCTGTTTTGTCAGTAATTAGATTTAGGGAATGGCACTTTCTTGGATTTATTTTCCTCCACCATTGTTCATTAATAAATGATTATGTTTGGAAACCAGCTTTTCCTTCTACTGCCTTTAAAAGATTCATCAATTTATTATCGCCAAACTTTTTTGTCGTGCCCTAGGGGTGCCAACGGGACCCTATTACTAAGCCTCCGTTGTCCTTCCGTCCATCCATCCATCCATCCGACCGTCCGCCTATCTGTCAGCGGGCTGTATCTCATAAACCTTAATAGGCAGACCGTTAAGATTTTCACAGTGTGTGTATTTATATTGCCCCTATAACAACACATAAAAAAAAATAAAAAATTAAGGCGGTCTCCATACAAGGAACTTGCTTTTTTCGGCGTTTTTTGTCGTGTGGTACGGACTGAACCGTGGACTGAACCCTTCGTGTGCGAGTCTGACTCGCACTTGCCCGGTTTTTATTTTATTTTTGCTTAACCAGGTACCAAGCTACGCGTGAAGAGTCACTACCGCGGGCACAAGATGGCGCTGTGGCTGCACCTGATCCCGCAGCTGCACCGCCCGGGAGCCGCGCCACGGCACCACCAGTTCAGGTCCATTCACCCTGACATGTTCGCAGGTCAGTCGGAGCCCTTAAGCTGCATCCCCACTTGATACATTAAAAAATAAAACAATATTCCGTACAAAGTGTATACCTAATATTCTGTACTATGCACTATGCACGGCTGCGTGTCATTTCCACTCATTTTTACCACGCGTATCTGTAGTAGTAATGTCACCAATGTGGACGCAGTGTTCAATGATAATAATTAATTACTTTTAAGTAGGTACTCAGTGTGATGTTTCGTTGAATTGTAGGTACATATTTAATGATATTAGGTTTACTGTATTCTCCAAAAAAAAAAACATAAAATAATTTATTTTCACGGTTATGGGCCGAATAATATTGTCATAATTGTATTTTAAAAATCGACAGCGAAAATATTTACTTTAAAAGAATTGAGAGCCCGCGATATTCTGCGAGCCCAAATAACAGCGAACTTAAATCAAAACATAAAGCCCATTACAGAAAGCGCTCACTGACTAAAGTCTTACTCTTAATTCGTAGTGAATAGCCGCCAAAATTTGGCCAATCACGGCGAAACGTAGGCGCAGCTTTACCTAATGGAAAGCAAATTGGTAACGTCTACCGCTGCTTAAATTGAGCATGCCTTATTATCCAGAACCATTAGTGCCACTTCCTGGCGCGGCGCGTGAACGGAACGCCCTCATTAACCGCTTCCCCACCCACTGGGGGGGCATCGTAACTGTTCAGGGACACTATAGCTCGCACGTGAGCGGAATCAGCCCCACCGAAGTTAATAACACGCGTGAGATTATATTAATTGGAAGATACGTCACTGAAAGCATGGAAGTTTGGAGACTCGACACAGTGTGAATACAAAACGACAGACTCGAAGCCAATGAGAAATTTTCCTCAGTCTCTTCGAGCGAGAGGACTTGTGTACAAAGACACACGCAACTATCTGCTAAGCGCTCCGCGTCTCTTTTGTATAAAATTTCGCAGACATTACTCAGTATAATCGGTACTTAGCCGGCGAGCCATTAGGAGAATGAGGCCTCCCTAGAATTTATAAAAATAAAAAATGTCGCCAAAATATTTGGTGGCGAAGTGATTAATGGTGAAAGGTGTCACGAATGAATATAAATCGATCAGGGAGTGTTTCGGGGTGGGTCGGGAACTCGGGATGTTATTAATTGTCCCGCGAATGGCTGGAATTCTTCCATAATGAGCGGTATGGGAAGAATGGCGCGGTCTGCGGCGCACAATGCGACCCTTTGTCACGGACAAGTTCACTCGCTGCCGGCTCCGGGTGCCGGGACACAGACTCGCATTATGCAATCTTCAAATTTGTATATTGTTGCGTGTGAGATGTGCCCTTTAATGTTCGCATGTCCGGAATTGTTTTCTGAAGGATATTTACGAGCACTTAGGTTTTCGAGATTTTTATGAGCCCTCTATAAGCTGTTAGACATATAAACCCTGGTTCTACATACATAACTAAACCGAAAATGTTAACTTTAGCAACAAAAACTTATAGGCCCCTAAAACGAGGTCGAATTCAATCATCCTATTCCCTTAATACGAGTAACAAGAAAGAGGCCGAACACAATATTAACTATTTCACTGCATCAATATTAGATCGTGTTTTATTTATACATGATTTACACGCAACTGGCTTCAGTATAATACAAAACTTGGAATAAATCTGGTTGATTACTTAAAAAGCTATCTTTTAAAACAAAGCCCCATATTTTTCGATACACAACATCATTTCCGAGTACCGTCACTTGTGCCGTGTTCTGCTGAACTAATTTATCCGGCATTGTGGCGAGCACCGGTAATTGTGGCCGGTCGCCGATCGCCTTTTGTTTTTGAGCAATTGCTCGCAAATTAGCGCCGTGTCGAGCAACATTGTCGAGAGTTGTGCAGAATAGGTGTTGGCAGTTTCATTCGCATTTTGAGACGATTGGATTTTGTTTCAGTTTCAAAAATGGAGATTAATATTCATGACTGATAGTGAATGGTTTTATAAACAGACTAGCTTCTTCCCGCGACTTCGTCCGCGTGAAATTTCACCCCCCCCATTCACCTCCTTAGGGGATGAATTTTGAAAAATCCTTTCTTAGTGCACCCCTAGACCTCATAAGGAACGTACGTGCCAAATTTGGAATCTCTAGACCCAGCGGTTTGGGCTGTGCGTTGATATGTCAGTCAGTCAGTTCTCCTTTTATATATATAGAAGATAGAGTGTAGAGTTGAATGTCGCGAAGCATGTAGAAACGGCAAGGTAGTAATTTTCTGCGATAAATACTGACAAAAAACTGTTTCAGGTATTTTATATCAGAAGATCATAATTTTGTTAAGTATATAAAATTGCTTTTTGGAGCGACATGACAATAAAAATAAACCTTTAAAATCAAAACTACTGACGTTGTTAAAGATTCTAACACAATTTTCTTAGAAAAATCTAGCTCTAAATCTTCAACCATTAGTTAGAATAAAGTGTTCAAATAAAAACACTATCTTGGCGAGAATAGAGTGGCAAACGAGCACGTTAAAGTGCCGATAACTGAGCTCTAGGAGACTCCGCTGGTTTCTCGCGGGTTTCTTTGTTCAGGTTTCTGCCACCTCGCAGGGCTGCCAACCGTATCGAAATTGATGACCATTCAATATCAGAAGAAACGAAAAACTTTGATTGGATATCCTTTTATGTTTTCAGATAAAATGTTTCTGAAATTTAAACTAGATTTTTTAAATTTTGTAAGGAGCTTAGGTTGAGAATTCCGATTTAAAACCTTCATGTTTATTTTTCAACTTTGCTAAATTTGGCTTGCACGCTGTTATCTAATTTTAACATTTTTATTTAAAAAATCTGCAATTAATACTAAGGATTTTTTTCTATGGAAAAGACAGGGTCTCTTAGTGTGAGTTGGATCGTCCATATTGTACAAATATCCCACACAGCTTACAAGATCTGTCTTAGCAACAATAAGTCTAAGCACTAGGCTAGGCCCCAGTTCATCCCTAGCACAACAAAAGAGATCGCGCGGCGGCTCCAACAATCATCCTTTGTGCGCGTGGGCACAACTTGGGACCGCATTGTGCGCGCGTGGACCATTCATTACCAGCCTTTGATAACTTCAGGGATCGCTTTCTTGTTCAGATATGTTCTATATTGGTGAGTTGTTTACTTCGCATTCTATTGGCCATGTATTGAATATCATGCGGATATCATATTGCTGAGATGGGTTGGAATCTGTATCGAGTTATGATGCAACTGTTTTATCTCTGAAATCTTTATTTTAAATCCAGTAACAAGGTTCAGAATATTATACTAACATAAAGTGGGCAAGCCAGAGTTTAAAACAGAAGACGAACTAGCAGGGGATCGAGGAGGGGGGGGTGGAGGGGGGGGGGGGGCTCAGGGGATTGAGAATAAATCGTAGAAAATACGTTCCATTGCTTTTGTTTTATTTAGGCTAACATTTTAGTATCTATTAGAAACAAAACATTATTAAGAGAATCATTCCTAAGTTCAAAGTGGCTACAACTAAATAGACGAGGTTTATTTAAACAATGTTAGCTTATTAAAATTCTACGCGAATTTCAAATACCTGCTGAGAGCACTTAATTTAATTAATACGTTATTTACTAAACCTAATATTTTGAGCTTAGAGACCTAAAAACTGACATGGCGTTCATTAAATGCTTAAGGCCTAATTAGAAGAGCAGGTTTGTGATGCCAAGCCCTTGCCTAATTAGGACCTAGTAATTGGTCCTTAAAAATAGTGACACGCATAGATTGACTGCTCTGACATTGGTTACTGAGGTCTAGATAAAAAGCTTCGAACTAACGTATGTAAGTACCTAATAATAATCTAAGATAAGGGGTATGAAAGGTAAACACGAGAAATAAATTGAGACAATAAAACGGAGAGGTCAATATTTAGCATGACGTGTCAGATCAGCATAGCTATTCATAACCATACGACAGGCTATCGTATCGAAAATGACACATTTCGATAACCTGATTTGACTTGCCCCGACAGCAAACAGCTGTCGGAAGAATAGCGGGCGTCTATTTGATTTAAACTGACAAAATTTCCGGGTTTTGGACTTGTGAACAGCGCTTAGACGACTTCTACGAAAACATTGATTGATGTTCGATACGGTACGGAAGCGTATCGAGTGTTTGTGAATAGCTATGCTGATCAGATCAGAAGACGGAACGACAGCTTACTCTATGACTAATATAAAACCTTAACCTAATTGACTTTTTCTCGTAGGTGAAATATTCCCGGAGCTGTACACGACGACATCGGCTCTGGACGATGAGGAGGATAGTACTGAGGCTGATGAGGATTCTTCTGAAGTTGAAGAGTGCGAGCCGTCCCCCTCCCCGCGCCCCGCGCTCTCCGCGCTGCCGGCGCCGCAACCCTCGCCCAAGGAGGACTCCTTGACCAACCTGGACTCCCAGTACTACAGGTTAGTACCTGATGAACTTAGCTCTGATTGCCACTGTATGGCGACATCCAACTTCAATAGGAATAGTTTTCAATAGACACATTATATATTTACGTGTATCTGCGATTTTAGTCAAAATAGATACGCTTTCATTCTTACAATATTCAGATTTTAACTCACCTTTAAAACAGAAATATTTACTCAAAATATCGTCAACTTTAAAAATAGACGAGTATTTTTATGCCGCGGATCAACATATGTCGCCGGGCACACTGCTAGCCATAATCGCGTAATGCCTATATGACGCAGAATTCGCGTCCAATTAGGAGACAACATTCTGTATCCCTGTAAAGCTTTTATAGGAAAAATTGAAAAGAGCCACACTGAGGGAATTCTGAAAGCTGCACAAAAGACGTACAGTGGGTTATATGAGTTATCTGACCCACCCTATAAACGAAGGAATTTGAACCCTCTGCCTGTAACATTAAGAGTTATTTCATTTGTATGAGTTTATCAGACTAGCGCTACTCGGTAATATTTTCGCCTAACTTGTAATAAGTGGGTAGTTGAAAGACAAATATGCGTATTCATTATAAAACTAGTATTCAAATGTTACTAAAAATACGGGTAGGAAAATAAAAATGAACCGTCACAATAATAAAGCTAAAAGCCAGTCTACGCACAATTGCAGTGACTACGCGTGAATATGTTTTACCTTGCCTTACTAAATTGTGAAAACAACGTCTTTTTCCAAGTTTTTAATTTATTTTTTATAGTTTTATTATCATGTCTCAATTGAGTGATTATTTAAAATACAAAATAATCTATTTGCACGAGGAGAATGTTGGCATCAGAAAGATTGCTAGAAGACATAATATTATAGCAGTAAGTGTATTTTTCTAATTTTATACTTTGTTTTTATACCTAACTATTCCTTATGCCGTGACGTAAGCAAACATATTTTTTATAACGTATAGTGACACCTGTTTCATTTCTTTGTTTCACAGAAATACAGTCAGATTGTGGTTAAAACGTAAACCCAATAGAAAACTTGTGGGGTCAAATGATTTTAAATTGGGATTCATCAGAAGTCAGGAGAATTTGGCGCAACTTGTGATTTCAACGTTCTCATGAAGAGTAAGTGATGCTTGCTGGAACATGGTGTGCGGCATGCGAAGCCGCTTGCAACAAATTGTGGAAAGACATGGTGCTCCATTTCGCTATTATGATATCACCACCGCCCGCAGTCAACAATACTTACTTACGTGTCAGTGTGTGTGTTAAATAAACTGTTGTCATCATAATTTCTATGGAAGTGTTTCATACAATGAATAAGCAGGTCCTTTTTACGATCATAACCATATTTAAAACTAAAAATACTTAAGTAGAAAAAAATTATAAAGTAGGTAAAACATCAAAGTATTTAGTGCTATTTTTTCACTTATATTTTAGTAATTACTATTTTCTAAAAAAATATTTTCACTTATAGTTTAGAAGTAGGTAAGTATGATAGTTAATGTGGTGATGTTATTGTTATAAAATAGAAATACCTATATATATTTCTAAACATATAACATGTTGATTCACTACATGTAACTGATTACTTACCTACTTAAAAATAAAAATGGGTATTTTATAGACATTGTTGAAACGAAGAAACAAAAATTCAAGCTTATCATAGAATACCTTATATTTAAAACAAGTAATTAATTTTGTAAGTGATTATTTTGTATTTATTTTGAATAAAATCGTTATCATAATCATTATTGTTTTTTATTTCTCATGTTAGGTATTTGTTTTTAAATAGTTCATTTAAATTAACTATTTTAATTTAATATAAATAATGTTTTGGATTCAAAAAACATAATTGAATATTGTAAACATAAAGCTACAAGAAGTGGAAAGTTTGTTTTGAACTCGCAACCATGTTGCTATAGGTTCACTGTTGCAACCACTAGACCAAATCGACTTAACAAGTATCGTTGAAATTAACAACTCCATCATGTGACAAAACAGTATTCAAAAGCTTACCTACCCTAAGGTTACGTGTTAAAGATCAAATTGGCATAACTGTATTCTATAATATTTACCTACCTTGAACAAGTCGTTCTATATAGTTCGTGAAGCTCGAAATCGAATAACACATTTATCTAGGTACTGCTAATTGCAGAAGGTTCAAATTCGTCTAACTTTTAGGTGGGTCAGCTAACACATATAACCCACTGTACGTAACGATGTTTGACGTAATAAGATAAACAAGTGACGAAATAGTAGATTGTTATACGAGGGTCGAAAGAAATCTATTCCCATACGAGGGCTGCTATAGTCCGAGTAGGAATTGATGACTTTCATCCGTGTTAAACACTCTACTTTTCATTTCGAATATAAGGAAAGTAAATAAAGTTTTTTTTTTTATATTTATTGATAATAATAACATGAATAGTAGGTACCTATGTAAAATTAATTCAGATGTTAGAACAATTTGTGTACTATTTTAAATATGCAACACCGCGTCACCGCCGCGGGCCGTCCCGCTTAATAGGTTTTTTTTTTATTCACACTGGCTGTTTATACACTCACAAAACCGCAGCATTTTTCTTAATTATGTAAAAAAATTCGTAGCAGACTACCTAACCAATTTAGTTCTATTTTTATTAAAATTCATTCCCGCCCTAGAGAGGGAAGTAATTACTATGAGTCTTTCCCGCCCTAAGGTGGGAAGCAGCGTCTTCCACCCGCTATTCGGATCAAACAAACACTACTTTTCGAGTATGAGAAATGAAAAAGAATTTCTTGAACGTTGATCCCTGGGGTGAAGTCAAAGAAAACATCGGTCCCAGCCACGTAACAGCGAGGCATATGCTGCCAATACATAATAGTAACGGACTGTTATGAAATGTTCGCTGTCATTAAGATGTTGATCCATTTCTGAAGTCCTCTCCGCTAGTTCTGATCTCAAGTTTCTCTTCAGGCTCCTAACTTGGAACAACACTCGTACTATCTCAAAGTTTCGCAGAGACATTCTGCTTCTAGTATACATGCTTTTATCATCGCAGAAGTTGGAAAACAGCAGCCATTTTCATCGGATGTTTAGGAAAAGTTTGGGCTAGTGACCTGACGAATAATCTTCTCGTATCTGAAAACGACATATAAATGAGCATTCAGGCTTATACGGCTATTGTTTGTTATTATTATTGAAGTTAATAATAATTTACTCAGTAAGTTAACCAGTGTCCCTCTGTCGAGTAGCTTCCATTCAATTAGATAAACAGAGCAACAATACGGAACAGGATACGACAGAGTACACAAGGTGATTCTCACGAACGTTGTTACATTTTCATAACATGTAAATTTATATCGCGAGGGTCGCGGCGTCACCTGAACCTCAGGCAGGACTGCCTCTAAACAAGATTGATCGGGCATTTTGTAGCGCGGCTCGTAATCTCGCTAATGTGTTTACTTACCTGTTTACCTTCCTGAGTTCTGTCCCTTTTGTCTCGCATATAATGTCTTAATGCCGACCCATTTCTCAAGGGGAGCGTTTTTTCCTCCAGACAACTGGATACTGCTGATAATGGTAATGGATGGCGCCGAACTTTGGACTGAATTAACTGGACTGCGCGTCACTCCGGAAATAATGATAGTCATATTTCAAACAGATGCGACGAGATATTCATATTTTTCTGGCACAGTTGACATTTTGATCTAATGTAACCAAATTTATGCATCGCCCTTGAGATTCTTCAGAACAATTTGATATTCTGAAGCACCCTCAATATTTCTTCTCGGTTTTAAGGAAAAAAGACCCAACAACAATAAAATGATTGTGTCTCCTTACATAACATCAGCTGCTGCAGCATCTTCTTCTTTTTATTTGATAACCTCTAATTAATTATTTGTTTGAAGTAGCTATACAGTGGCGCTGGGTGTGACAGTGGGTGCCGGCTGCTTCTTGCTGGCTCTCAACGTGCTGGTCTTCGCAGGGATCTACCTTCAGAGAGGTCGTCGGAGAACTGGCCACCGCCGTCCAAGGAGAGAAGGTCAGAATTATAAAAACCATTTAAGATAATTGTTTCCCCGAACCAAAAACTACGTAGGGATCCAGCTAAGTCATTACAAAAAATAACCTTGCGCAAGAAGGTCTGAAATTGTTTCGTCTCAAGGAATGAAAAAACTCCCAAGTAAAACGTCGAGCCAACCGCTTATCTTTCCAGCTCAATGAAACGTGTCAACTGCAGGACGCGGTTTCGTTCTAAGATTATTGTAAACGATTTATCCCAACATAATAATATTTATATACGTCGCTTACTTTCTTGTAGGTTCAGGGCTATGAATATTCTAAGGGAGCGAAGCAAACAAATTTTTACATGGAGGCAAAAAAAGACGTCAAATCTAAAACGTATTTTTTATGAGCGACCACTTGGGAGCAGACCGTACTATAAACTACGCACACGATTCTCACATAACCGCGGCTGGTCCACGCTACTAAATTACACGAGTTATGTGGAATCCAGCAGAGACTTTGTTATTCATAGTAGGGACTGGTGATAACTCACGAACTATTTGGTCTGGTGATAGAATCATGGTGATAGGGACCGGGCTGTCAGTTTTATGTCATCAATTGCGGTGATCGATATTGAGGGTAAACAGATTGGTTATTAGTAAGTTTTTATTTCTGTTTCGTATAAGTTCGTTCGCTGATCGGAGTTTTTATTCTTTAGAAACCTTGGATTTATAAATATTTATCCAAATGCCCATCACCCTGTTCAGTCACTATCGGTTTATTACTTTCTATTATTGTTTTGATTGTTTTGGCCTTGTATTTAGGAATAGGCTAATTTTCCATCCAAATAGCCCATATTTTTGAAAACCACTACATTTATTTATTTAGAGGCTACGACATTTATTTAGTGGATGTCTCCAATGTCCACAAGGCGGAGACAACTATAACATTTATTACAGACGTTCTGGCGATTTATTTGAGGCACACGACGTGGCTGCATTCGTGTGCCGTTTCAATGCACTTCCCGATTCAAAAGCTACTCGAAACCCGGACATTTTGTGCGGTTCAAATATTAAAATTCAGAATGTTATTTCATTTTGAAAAGAAAACGTATTTTCCGCCTGTCTTTTATCGTCTATTCCGGGTTTATGTTTCTTCGCTGTTTTATGTAGTTTAAAGTCTATTTTACATTCTTGAAAATTATATTGCAATAAATAGAAATCACGGAACAGATATTAGTTACTTATCTGTGAAATGTACGCCATAAAATCCGCATTCAGATAGAAAATATTTATTCAATGAGAATAATTATTTGTAGTACCTACCATTTCGTTTGTAGTTTTGAGTTATCAGCCCATTGTTCTTTTCTCCACAGCAGTACAAAGCAGTATTCAGAACTCAAAGTATTATTTTAAAAAATAAAAGTAAGTTTTCCTCACAGGGAGTTGCAGCAGCCGCAGCGGGGCCTCCCTGAGCAACGAGCCGGCTTCCATCACCTCGCCACGCAAGAGCACTCTTAAGGTAATCATATCGTTTTGAACACGTGAAAGTTATACCTAGTCAGTCTTCTTCTTTTCGAGTCAATATACTTAATTATAGGTAAAAATATAGTGTTATGTTATAAAAGTTCTGCCCAGTAGGTGTACGTAGGTACCTACCTATACTCATACAAAGTTTGAAAGAAGCGTATTAATTACACGTGCGATCTCAATACGAAATATCATATTTCATCTTAACCTCTGAAAACTCCGAATTTCATGAAAGCCATACTGAATCTTCCAGCAGTGGATATAATTCTGAATGATGATGATAATACTACCTCAGCATCAACTAACATATCTTTCGATTTCCACAGCGCAGCAGCGAGTCAGAACTCAAAGAGAGGCCGAGCAGCGCCGCCGCCGCGCCTCCAAAAAAACGCGTCCAGATCCAAGAGATATCTGTGTAGATGACTTCTAAACTAACACTGATGATAACATATTTTCTTTTATTATTGAAACAAATAACACAGATGAATAATTCAGAATTTCAAATACTACATATTAATAACATTGATGAAATGATTGTAAATACTGACGTAACTAATGCAACAGCTGAAAAGACCATGGCTACAGCAGAAATCAAAATGATAATCGTACAGTCTAAAGTTGATGTGGGTGTAGTATTTGTGATGAGAAGTGTGTCCGATTACTGCTTGAACAGTGTGATGAAGACAAAACTATGTAAGTGAATAGTTGTGACAAGGAAACTTTTAATCGTGAGTGATCCGGGCTCTGATTTGAACTAAGGCAATGTTGGATCCGCATAGTTGAGACTAAACCAATGTGTGCTTGATGTTCTCAATGGCCATATGTCTATAATATCGGGTGATTATTGTGAACGTGCTCGTAAGATTGTTGTGACGTATCGTAGCGCGAGATACTCACGGCTGAGCGCAGTCTCGCGCTCGGCTGATCGGTTGCAGCGGCGATGGATGCCCGCAGTATATAGGTACTACATATTATACATATGTATCTGTGTGTATGCGGCTCAAAGAGTTCTCTCTTCACTGCTGGCTTATACAGTCCCATTCCGCTCCGATCGCGGGGTCAGTGCGCAATCGATTCGGGATTTCGCAATCTGCACGTCTGTTGTCGGCCACAACGATAAGGGTTGTGTTCCGGCATTCGTGTATCTACCTCCTGACCAATTTAATGGTTTAGTGCAATTACTATTTCAGTTAAATCTTTGTTATTGTTCATCTTGAATTTATAATAGTCTACTTCAGTGTCTAGACACCTCTGTTAACAAACTGTTTCTATATTATTGTGATAGTTGAATATTTAATGGAATCAATGTTTGAGTTGTGAACTCTGGTACGTTTAGATTTTTTTGTAAAGACTTGTTATACTAATCTGTACATAATAATAATATAGACCGACATAGATATCTCGAAATCAATTTGTGGAAGCGACGCCGTATGTTTAACTCTGTATATAACTACTATTAGTTTCTACTAAATAACATTGTACATATTAGATCGTCGTGAATATCTGTGAACTCTGATGATTTTGTCATCTATGAAAAGAGGTTTTAATAAAGACCATTTTTCCTGATCTCTGAGACTTCTTATTTATCTCTTCCATCTTTGAAGCTACCGAGGCAAAGTCATGGCAGTAACTGACATGGAGGGAATGAGAGTAAATATTACCTTTGAAAAATAGATATTATATAATAAATCTAGATTGATTAAAATTGCTTTGACTGCAGATCATAACAAAACGTTTACCTAAAAATAATTAAAAGGAATTTAAAATAGTAAATTCCCTTTATACGCGAAAGATGGTGGCGGTAATTTAGAAGTTAATTAATTTCAAAGCGGGGCGTTATCACGCGATCGCGGTCCAAAGGTGACTGCGCAAAAACCATAGACGCTTACCCCAGGCAAAAGTTTTAATGTCTTGCCACAAGTTTAAAAAAAAACAGGAACTCCTACCATCATGAAAATTATGTTGATCTTTATTGTACAGTATTCGGAACGCGCACCTTTTTGCAGCCTTTATTATCAGAGCCCAAGTTAGGAGAATAAAACATCCTTTAGATTTTGATAAATCGTCTGAAAGGTCGCGATAAAATTGGGTTAAAAATTACGGGGCCATGTTACTGAACTTTGAATCTTGACGTCAGATCTCGGCAAATTATGGGGCAAAAAAAACATGGAAAAAGGTCTGAATAAAAGTGTCATGAACATTGCAAAATGAAAGATTTGATTCAGCATACAAATGGAAAAATCTGTGTTTTAAATTTTGACGAAAACTGTAAGAAAATACTTAGAGAGAGACTCCTAAAGTTATGATTGTCGCGGACAGCGAAAAATGTGGAAGTTTCAAGACGAAGTTAGTGATTCAACGACCTAGAACAGTTTGGAGCTCGGGATAAAGATATGAATCTCTGCCAGAGATAAACTTTGAGAGTTTTTCTTTTTTAAAAGAGTCCCTAATCTATATAGAGCCTCGAACCTTTTGAATAATTTTCTTCAACACGTTTTCGTTTTATTTTGATCCTACCTTATTTATTTTCTGCTTATGTTTAAGGTACCTAGGTTAAATACTTTTTAATGATTTCTTGTTGCTTTGTCGTATTGATAACAAATTAGAGTCCCCAGTAATAGAACAAGCGAGACGAATTAATGGTCAAACAAATAATTATGAGATACGAAGGATGCCTCGACTAGGTGGCGCTTTGGTAATTACTAAAGCAAAACTCAAACAATGATTTGTTTTCAACAGAATACAGATAAACCATTTTCATTTACCAATTCCTAAATCCGAAGCGTGCTACCTGATACTCCTGAAACTCAACACAAAACACGAACAAAAAAAACAGTTAAAACTTTGATTACTGGCGGCCATACAAACCGAACAAATGGCCAGGTTTATTAAATTCACACAAAAAGCGAGGGAGGCATCGCCGGCCGCCGCGCGCCGTCCTCCGTAGAACAATCGCTATTGAACTCCCACCGTTTATTGTACGCCAAATGAGAGTGCACTTAATTTATGATCCGGCTGTGAATGCTGAGGATCCGGGCCCGGCGCCCCGGGAGGCGCGCGATCATCAATCAGCGCTACCTTCCATGGAAATGAGATATCTTACAGTAATTTGATTCAAATGTGCGAAATAGAGATTTTGATGTGAATTTTAGTATTGTGGAGATGAATGTAATGTTATTTTTGATAAAGGTAAGTACAGCGTTACAGACGCAAATCACGTTAGCCGTGTGACCTATTTGTTCAATTAACTTAACAAATATTGATGTTTTACATGGAATTTAAATTACATTATTTCCTATTTCGTTGTTCCTAATGCAGATACTTACCACTAATCAATTCACATCAAAGAGCCACAGTAGACTGAATACTCAAATAGGTACACGATAGACAAATAGATCATCATTGAACACAAATATTTTTCGGACAACTTTGTTGTGACAGCAACTCCAGAATAAAACCTTACTGAGGTTCTACAAGCTACAACATGTAAGTATGAACAAACAATTACCTGTTTACCATAAGCACTTCAACCCAACACGTTTAATCGCCACACTAGTGCCGCCATAACTTCATTTCGTCGCGATACAAAAGGTGTTGCATTCCCAGTCCCCAGCTCGTTCCGACCCGCCCTGAGTGCTAGCCGGGCCCTTTCTGTCCGGGACGGGATAACGCGGCCCCTTTGTGTCACACATTTGTAAGGCTAACTTTGTATTTGGCTTCACACGTTCCGTCTTGCCTTAAAGTCGGTAAAGACGCCTCAGGTCTCAGTTGTAAAGACGCCTCAGGTCTCAGTTGTAAAGACGCCTCAGGTCTCAGTTGTAAAGACGCCTCAGGTCTCAGTTGTAAAGACGTCTCAGGTCTCAGTTGTAAAGACGCCTCAGGTCTCAGTTGTAAAGACGTCTCAGGTCTCAGTTGTAAAGACGCCTCAGGTCTCAGTTGTAAAGACGCCTCAGGTCTCAGTTGTAAAGACGCCTCAGGTCTCAGTTGTAAAGACGTCTCAGGTCTCAGTTGTAAAGACGCCTCAGGTCTCAGTTGTAAAGACGCCTCAGGTCTCAGTTGTAAAGACGCCTCAGGTCTCAGTTGTAAAGACGCCTCAGGTCTCAGTTGTAAAGACGCCTCAGGTCTCATTTGTAAAATTCAAGCGCCAAGTCCATCAAAACTAACCAACATATTGACTTTTTTCATTTATTTTCTGTCACCTTTGTATTTGCTGTATTTGTATATCCACCCACTGTTGTTGAGAGTGTTATTTCTGCACTGTTATTGAAAAAAATATTTTTTTCTTTTGATGTTATAATTTAGTTTTTTTTGCATGCTGTGTCTATCGCATCATATTGTACACTATGCTTGTATATTGCTTGTACTATTGGGTTTAACAGTGTAACAATTGTAGATAGGCCAATAAATAAATAAATAAATAAATAAATAAATTAGACTGTGAGATTCAAGTCTTTGCTCAAAAGTTGTTGAAATAAAAGTTTACGGATTGTCGCCTTTTTGTTGAACGCGTTTGTGTTCTACCTATAAATGTACCTTTACGTTAGGAGGTTGATTTTGTTCGGTCAAATAAAGTATTCATACCCCGCGCCCCAATAAATACATGAATGATTCGGGCTTTTGATATAACACTGTTGTCGTGGAAGCTAAAACTACGTCATGTTTTATTATGAGGGTGATACATTTTAAATAAGCTCGGTAAATAAATTATTCATAACGTGTGGGGGGCTGGAACCTTAGCTTTAAATTGTTTTCAGTCAAAACGAACTCAACAACTGGGAAATCATTTATCTTACAGAAGATTCAGTATAAACACAGGAAACCACATACATTAAGAGGTGTTAAGCCATATCCATAACAGAATCATATTACATTATCTTCAGTGAAATCAATATCCCGAACTAAGTGGCTATATATTATATCAAAGGTACACATTATGTAATGCGTAATGCGTGTAATCCGAGGTTTGAGAGGCGTTGTGAACGTATTAATGTAATTACTAGCAGTTTAGCTCATGTTCCGTATACAAACACACACTTGGGACATGTTACAAACGTATTCGGATATACAGGTACCTACATCCAACCTTACAAACTTTACTTCTTTATAATGTTACTATTATAGACATAGATTATAATATAATAGTGTAGCACAAGTATGATAATAATAGTGTATATTACATGTTTAATGTACCTAACTTTGGAAACTGGCAACAACGCGCATACCTACTATTTTTATATTAATTAACTAGCTGCTGCCCGCGACGTCGTCTGCGTGAAGGCTCTACAGCACCAAAAATACCTAAGATGCCAGTGTCGCTATAGCATTATAAGTAAACAACTTTTAAAATAGCATTAAAATATAAGTTTCTTTTGCAAGCGAAGCAAGTGAAGAGAGTTATATTGGAATCCTGCTGAGTTCAGTCATAAGATGTGACTGAAGGAAATAGAGAAAATAATGCAGGAATACATTCCAGGACACAAAAGAGTAAAAATACGTACAAAGGTATCATACCTTACAACATTTCCCTATAACGTACGTTGGTAGTTATGCTGCCAGGAGCCAAAATGTAAAGAGAGTCAGGACTGGTGACGCGGGAGCAAGCGACGTACAGTTGCCCGTGTGAGAAGCAACTCGTCCTGAGGTCGACACCCGCTGCCCTCAGTGTCTTACTGATGGTCATCGCGAAGCAAACACTCACGGGGAACTGTACGCGCTTGAACTGGAACGGGAAGTTATGAGGTATGAGGGGAATGCGTGGTATAAATACTGCCTCGCCAACGCCACAACTCGTAAGAATTTCCGCCTCAATTTGTGTGTCTGTGGAGCGAGATGACTTTAAGGCGGGTCCCGTTACACAACTTTGGAGGAGATAGGTTCCGAGGAAGCATAATCGGGACACCGACCTTCAGCTTGATGGTATGCGCTGGAAGTCCACTTGCTGACAGGGAGTTCAGAAATTCCACGGGATAATGTGTGGCGTCATCTTGCTCGACAACAGTGTTTATCGAGGTGTAGTCTACTTCATTCCCCTCAATTTCCGAGAGAATGCATTCGTTAATTGCTGCAGCCTGATCGTTTTTAAGCGTCAAAATGGCCCGCTCACACACCCAAGAATTTTGCTGGTGCGGTATACGACTGATGTCCCAGTACACACAGCGAATGAGTTCTTCTATGCTGGATACCACTCTACCGAGAGACTCTGGAAGCACCACCTGTCCACCTCTCTCTTCTGGTAGAGTGCCTTCGCCAAGACTTAGAAGGACATCGGAGAATTCTTGAGCACGTGCATTGCCGCCGAGCCGAGCTCTCATATTAAACGGTTGAATGTCGTAATTACAGACACAATTAAAAATCCATTGTGTCTCGCGTAGATCTACGTTCCGGCATACGATGGGTTAATGGTCAAGCGCAGCGTACGAACTCGTGACCACAACGAAGATCATTTCAACGAAGTATTCACCTCGTCAGCCCTCGATCCCCGCGTCACCACGGAAAGCATTTGCCGGAAATCGCCACTGAACAGAACTGTGGAACAGAATCGATGGGAATTTTAAAGTCCCGATTTCCACGGTCTTGATGCGGTGATGATTGGGGAGCTGGTAACCCATATTCGATCAGTGGATTGCCGCCGATAGAAATGACCACATCTTGAAGTGAACTGAGACAGGTCTTCAGCACGCGTTCATCAGTTACTTCGACTTCGTCTCCAGTAGCACGCCTCAAAGCTCGTAGAAAATCTTCAGACAGATGATGGCGATACTTCTCCCACAAAGCTACCGGTTTCGCGACTCCACAAAACACCAAGATGACGGCATGCGGCTGGGACTGTCACTTACGCTCGCCTCCGCGAGGGTTTCATCCCAATTTTGGTCACTGTCGAGAAGGTCACGTGTTACCCAGGCTGCGCGGTAAGTGGGATACTCCACGCCATCAAATGTCCTCAGAAAGGCGAAAGACGTTGGGCCTCGGACAGTGTGAAGTAACAACCGCAGAAAATAGCATTCGCCATTATTCGGATGCACGGTATAAACCCTACCCAATGCGGTATCCTTGAAAATTCCTGGAAAACTTTCCACAGCACCTCCTCGTCGACGTCGGTTAAATAAACCCCTTTGCTTGTCGTACGTGTAATATGAAGGCACCTCGTCATACGTAAGGGATTTGTTTTACATCACATTTAAGTTTATAAATTAGGTATACGACATGAAAATATATTAATTACCAAGCAATAATCACACAGATAAATACCGAACAAAAGTATTAACAGTCAATGTTTATTTTGTACTAACAACATGAAATTGATGAAGAAATGATCATCATCAATGAACATAACTTTTTTGTAATACTTAACACCGCATTTTTTTAAATTGTCTTCCTCAACTCTGCTCAAGATTTTGAGGGTTTTGTTGGAACTTGAATTTTTCAAAACGAACTAAGTATACGATACAACTTTTATGAAGAAAATGCACATTACCATCTATGAATTTTAAGAATAACTAACTACTAACCTCGCCAACATGATCAAATTTAAATTATTAATTTCCAAAAAGTGTTAACATGTAACTTGATTTGATTTTTATGAAATCTCATAGATGGCGCTGCTTCAAATTTTTCTTTATACTACTAACATTCATTAAACTATGTTTCTCTGCCCAAGTTACTTAAATGGCGTAGTTTTTATAGTGTAAAGCTAGATAATAGCATGGCTTACTCAAAAACAACATTTAAATATGCATCGTTAGATTACACGCTGTCACAGAATGCGTAAAAAAAATAAAGATTCACAGCTCCTCCCCCGTAGGTGATAGCGTGATAATATGTAGCCTATATGTTGACCCGACCTCTTAGTAATACTCATGCAAAATTTGATGTAAATCCATGCAGCACTTTTTGAGATTAGCCCGGACATACATACAGACAAACAGACAAACAGACAAAAATTCTAAAAATTATATTTTCGGCTTCGAAATCGATTGTAGATCACGCCCCAAGTATTCTTTTAAAAAAATATTCAATGTACAGTTTTGACTTTCCTACGATTTTATTATATGTATAGATAAAGATTACCTACTTACTTATGTGAAAAATCTTTTTTTTTCCTTAAAGCCGAATTTACAAAATTTATTTTATAAATAATTATCTATTTACACGTGAAACTATCAATGAATTACTAAGTTTTCGCAACTAGTTTCCTGTCAATCCGGCTTACGCTTTCACATAGGGCAACCGTATTATTGGTAAGTACCTACCTACTTTCGGTCAGGTCGGTTGAGCTTACATTCGAGCTTGGATTAACAGCGGCTTACTAATCTCGACCTGGACCTAAAAGAACACGTTTTAAGGAAACATTCTGGATTTAATGGAGCTGAAAAAGCAAGCATCATACAAATGCTCATCGTTCATTCTTTGTATTGAAGAGTTCTTTAACTTGCGATTATTGAATCACTGAGTGGATCAATTTAATTAAAATGTGACTTCATTCCTTCTTTTTAACCGACTTCAAAAAAGGAGGTTCTGTATTCGAATCGTATGTTTGTATGTCCGCGATTTTCTCAAAAACTAATAAACCGATTTTGATAATTCTTTCGTTAATGTGACCTAAAAACTTTTAGGAAGGTTTTACTATATGATACATTAGGTAATTATTCTTATGTACAAAGTTATATGCATAAATGTACTGCATCTCCGGCATTTCTATGCGAATTTTGATGTTTCTTCTTGTCGGTGTCTTCAATTCTTCAATGCACTAGTGTTAATTGAATTTGTGTGGAGTAGGTACAACTAAAAAGTGAAAAATATTTTGTTTTTACAAAAAAAAAACAACCGATTTAAAAAAAAATACTGCAAATTGATAAATAACTTTAATTTCGGAAGACGGTGTCAAAAAACGAAAATGCGGAACCAACGACACCGACTTCCGAAATTAAAGTTATTTATCACTTTGTAGTGTTTTTTTTAAGTCTGTTGTTTTTTTGTATTTTTTTTTTATATGAAGAGATCTCTTCCCTGTACTTGTAGATACTGTAGGTTAATATTAATTTAAGAGTAACTCCACGATGAGCGGCAGACTCGCGACACTTCACTTAATAATCAAGCCAATAATATTAATCTTCTTAATTTTCCCTCTTGGGTTTGCATCGACGACGTCGGATCACGATGGACCTACATTTTTAATTACATGTCGAAGTTTTAAGTGGGCGACCCAGGAGGGAGGCAGCGGTTGTCGAATCTGATTACTTGCTAATATCCACTTATTCTTCAAAATCGGGAAATTCTTCATCCAGAACGATGTATTACCTACTTACGTCCTTCGTCAACTTAATTTTGTAGTACTCGACGAGTGAGGGTGTTTAAACTTTCTCCATTTTCTGGGATTATTTATTACTTTTCACTTACGTTCGGAGGGTTGTCAGCGCGGAGATTTATAACTGCTGTTTTGTCGTGGATTTGTTTAGTATCATACTGCAATATTAAAACAATTTATGGAAGCTGTTATCACATATCTCGTGAAAGAAATAAGCTTTTCTTTACTTCCACCCTCCTTGTTTTGTCTGCAGTGTCGTTTTAGTAGGCGCCAATTTATGATATTAATAATATCATGTAGCCCATACAATGTTTCACACAAAGCTACTTAGTGTCAGTATGTCGCCGAGCAGACGTTATCGCGACATGTTCCCCGAGCCACGAGCCACGAGCCACTGATATTCATGACTCGTACCACACAAATAATTGTGGCTAGAACATGTTAACTTAGTCGACTTCAACTAATAAATATTCATACTTAGTTAGCGGCCTGTTTGTTCAGACTCTTTGAGGTCTGACACTAACTTATGCATGGCTTTTTACTTTACTTCCCTTTACTTTAGAGGTGTATGTGTCACTAGATAGAATATAGGTACCTAAATATAGCTATTTGAGAGGATCTTATAAATGTAACAAATGTTCACTACACTGTCGATGATAGAATTAACACGCTTCAAACCTTTACTTGTTTGATTAATTGAAATATTTTCAGTAGAATGGGGGAAGAAAAGTTTTTATCTTACGGTGAAAAATTTATCTGTAGGTTAAATGAATACAAACAATATAGGTAAATAACCACTGCTGAAAATGTTTGTTTTATAAATTTGAATTGAAATTGAAGCGTGGCAGCAAAACATTTATCTAACTTTATTTTGAAATAGAAATTCATTCTCATATTGGCTTCGACGAAAAGTATCAGTCAGATTATTTATTTATTTAAGGTTTACCAACGAGAGATACATTGAAATTATCTTCTACAATATCAGAACTTGTTTAGTTTATGTAGGTACAGTCAGTTATAGCGATTAGCTGACCCACCTTTGCATTAATGGTTGAGATTTTTTAGAATACGAATCGATAAAATGTTATAATTCTTTTATATTTTATTTACTTTGCTCAAATAAATAAAATATAGAAGAATTATAAAATTCTATCTATTCGTTTTCTAAAAAATCACAACCATTTATGCAAAGGTGGGTCAGCTAATTGCTATAACTGACTGTACATTATCCTGTAATGCACACCCAATCACAGATAACCACAACTTACACGAGTAGGTAAATATGCTCGGGATACATAATTAAATTAAAAATAAATAGTTTAGATAGATCGCCTGGAGGAGCTATTGGGCCATGAAAGACATAATGAAGGCTGATCTTCCTTTGTCCCTTAAGAGAAGACTTGTTGACGTGTGCGTACTTCCCATCCTCACATATGGTGGTCAAACATGGTCTTTGACAAATCAGCAGAGGTCCACGCTCGAGGTTTGCCAGTGGGCTATGGAACGGAGTATTCTGGGTATCAAATTGACAGACCGGGTTAGGAATAAAAGAAAGAAATACATGTATTTATAATACTAAGAATACGACCATCCGTTCCATCACAAAGATAACTGATGTCACTTGGAAAGCTGCCACGCTAAATTGGAACTGGGCTGGACACATCTACCGCATGTCAGACGAATAATGGGCCAAACTTACGACCCAATGGGTCGCAATGGGGCCCAATTAAGAAATGGCAAGTGACATCGCGGCATGGACCCAGACGGACATGGCGGGTTGAGCTGGACTTCTTCAACAAGAACTGAGGGACAATTCTCGTAATTTTAAGAACGTTCACAGTCTGATCTCGGTCTCAATCCGTCAAAAAATACTTCTAATTTCCCTAAATTTCAACAAGTTTTTGACATTGGATTTCGCCGAGATGAGACTGCGACTAGATTTTGAACGTTTTAAATTACGAGAATCGGCCTTCTGGTCCTTAGCAGCTTTGAACAGAGAGAAATGGAAAGATAGTAAGGAGGCCCTGCAGTGGGACATCACAGGCTAATAATAAATAAATCACACTAATATTATAAAGGCGAAAGTTTGTAAGTGTGTGTGTGTGTTTATATGTTTGTTACTTCTTCACGCTCAAACGGCTCCAATTTTGATAAAATTTTGTTTAAAGGTAGCTGACACCCTGGATTAACATATAGGCTACTTTTTATCCCGAAATTCCCACGAGATCGACACTTATGCGGGTGAAACCGCGGGGTGCAGCTAATAAATAAAAGATTCAAATGAGATGAAGACAATACAATAAAACGAGGCAATAACTTGATTTCCAGTAATATGATGTTTGAATATTAATGTTTAAAAACTCCAGAAAAAGTATTGTTTTAAATTGAAATATAAATTATTTAATTATAGGAATGATAGATAAGTCAAAGCTCCTCTAATTGCAAGTGCTTATAAGTTTCCTTTTGAAAGTGACTATCGTGATTGATATCGCTTTCAGCTTTGTAGCATATATCAGTAGGTACGTTATACAATTTGGTAGCCCTCGTAAGGGAAGAGTTGTTATCTAAGTTAGTTTTGTGGAAATATTGTCTGAACAGATTGAAGGTACTATAACATATCTAACCACAATTACCTGGGAGGTAAACAAACAAAATAATACGTGCCAGTATTGGTACTAGGCCATCAAAATGCCAATTTTATTATAACGTTCATAATAATTTCATCACGCAATTTATTCCCGAAAATATTTCTACAGCTAAATCCTAATCCTAACTAATATTATAAATGCGAAAGTAACTCTGTCTGTCTGTCTTTCTGTCTGTCTGTCTGTCTGTCTGTCTTTGCTTCACGCCTAAACTACTGAACCGATTTGTGTGAAATTTGGTACAGACATAGTTTGGAACTTGAGAAAGGACATAGGATAGTTTTTATTACAAAAAATAAAATAAAAAATAAAATTTATTCCGGACATATAGCGCCATCTATTGGTCAAGAGTCGGCATCAATTCAGTACTGAAAATTCATCGGAAAAATGTAAATAAATAGTAAAAAGGTATGAAAATATAATATAATACAACTTTTAGTAGAAAGAAAATGCTCTAACGGAGTATAGATAATTCTATTAGTACTATATGTCGAGTTGGTGATCGCGCAATGGTGTCGATCGTTACACGAGTTCGGTTCATGTTATTGTTTTAATTCATCGGAAAAAAGTAAATAAATAGTAAAAAGGTATGAAAAAAATAATATCAATATAATAAAACTTTTAGTACAAAGAAAATGCCCAAACGGAGTATAGATAAATAATCCGAGTTGTCACTATGCTCGATAGATGGCGTTGGGATCGAAATAGATCGCGCTATGGTTTCGTTACACGCATTTGGTTGGGTATCGGCCGAGCGCTTCGGTACTGTCGTGGAATTGTGGATTGATCGTTTCGTAAATTTAAAATTGGCTCATTATGTTGATTTTTGAAGAGTTCCCTAGAATATCTTCCACATTTCATTTTTGAAGAGATCCCGCGAGATCGGGAACTAGACATGGGCGTTTTTGGTTTTGAACACAAACTGATATTTATCCGATTTCAGATTTCAAAATCGATTTCAAAATCCGTTTTTAGAAATCCGATTTATCCTATCGATCTAGCCTCACCAATTCGCTTGCGTACTTAGATTTCGTTGGAAGCATAAACCAAAATACATCAACGTATAATCTCGGAAATGTAGTCCTTAAATACTTAGCAGTAAAGATGATATTGATCGCATTGTAATGTTTGTTACGTATCCGAGAACCGAAATCTAAATCGCAAAATTCGCGCTATCCTTTTTACTCCGCGCATGTTACGCTTAGTTAGAAAGAGAGAAAGCGAATTTCTAACGAAATCCAACCAAACGCAAACTCGCCAGTTTGCGTTTGGTTGGTGATGTGATCCAGTGATTTTATTCGAGTCGATTCGTTTGGAGGTAGATTGTTAGCGTTTGGTTCGGCTAGTTAGATTTTTAAAATCAGATCTTCAAGATTGCGAAATCGATACGAATCGATTTGTGTCTGAAATCGGATTTTGAATTCGTTTTGATATATCGGACGCATGCCTATCGGGAACTATGTGGGTAAAACCAAAAATCTGCCGGAAGTCACTATTCCACGCGAACGAAGTCGCGGGCAAAAGCTAGTAAAAAATAAATGTCATGTCATAGGAACTACGGGGAATTTGCGATGTGGATTTTTTTATCAAACCAAATTATTTTCACTCGTCCATCGCTCTGCGCCAAACAGGTATGAAAACTGTATTTTAATGAAGTCATCCTGCTACGAAACGAATTATAAAACTACGTATATAGCACAGAGGATTCACAACGAGATATAGTTTCAAAAAATAACTCAATTTTTCATTAGGTATTCCTCTCCTTTATTTTATAAAAAAATTATATAAAGTATCTCTTGTTATTTGCATTAAAAGACATGAACTTATTAACATTCTAATAACTAAAACATTAGGACTCGCGACCGCGTTGCTTAGGGCGGCTGCACACTCTTTCACCAAGTTGCGCCATGTTTCCAGGCCGTCGGTCATCATTGTGAGCGAGTTTGTCGCCGGCTGAATAATGCAGGACTTGTGTACACGCTGACACGGCTGCCTACTGCCGTCTGACGTCATACTTGCGAGTAGCTGGCGTTTGAGTATGTATAGACAACGTCTAAGTAATATTAAAAGTTTACTACTCTACTGCTTGTCTGATTTAGATCAGTTAGTTTAGGTTCAGAGAAGATAAAAAATAATGGCATTTGTGGTAAGTTCTTTTTAATTGAAAATGGGAACGCAACAATATCAGTATTATTAAAATTTGCGATCCACTTATCGAGTTTTCATATTGTTACTAGTGAAATATTGAAGAAAATTTTCCGAAGGAACAGTCGACCTCGTAATTACACTGCCGCCCTTATTCTACTAAGACTAAGACTCGGATATCTATGACTAAGACAGTTTAAGCCTAAGGGCCCCATCACACGTATCACAACCACACAACAACGACAACACGTGGACAGGCGCTAGTTTGTATGAACATTTATAGTTTATTAACACGGACCACATTTGGCTGTCAAAATCAACCGTGTGGGCGATACCGAACACATCAAGGCCACGTCGCAGCCACAACGCAACCACCAGCGAGACCGTGTACAAGGTAACTGCAAGAAGCTGTACTGACACTATTTACACTCAATGACCACTGTTTTGGGCAAGAAGTGGTTACATGTGTTGCTCACATTATCGCTACAATGTGGTGTGGTTGTGGTACGTGTGATCGGGCCCTTAGTGCAGTTTCAATTTACTGGGAATTGTTGTCAAAAGCAGTACTAAAGCAATAACGAGGTCGACATTACCCAATTATTAACATGAGCCCAACAACTACATAAGCGCTCTATCTACATCCTCACCTGCTGATTAAATCCACCTTTCGTATTCTACATCTCATTGCTACTCAAGCAAGCGTATCTACTAAATAATGTGCTTTGTCTCGTGGAGGCGCGGAAAGTCTCGGAGTATGGAATTCATTCAGGAATGTCGCTATCAGTCCGGTATGCGGTGTTATCGTGCCCGGCTCGTGTGTTCATTTGGCTAGATATCTCATTACTGGACTCCGCCTACTGCTGGCAGTCGTGTTCGTGTTTCTTTATAAGATTTTCTGTTGGTTTTCGAGGAAATTTTAGGACATTCGCTGTTTTTCTTTTTTATTAATTGCTGTATGGGCCCGCTCTTTACTCGATCTTCATGGAAAGCGATGGATGAGGTCTATGACGGAACGAACGTACCCAGAAGATGCCTAAGGCACTAGAACTCCCACGCATCAACGAAACACAGCAGGCTGCTTGACGGCGGAATCCGGGGGAAGGGTGGTCGCAAACCATTCGGGCGTTAACCTTACCACCGCAAGGGAAGAATTGGCCAGTCAAATAAGGTGTTGTTGTGTTATTTTATCTAAAATATTTTTTGATTAAACTGCGTGTCTTTATTATCAGAAAACGTTCATACTCATCAAGAATTTAGCCCTGTCTTAGCTAAACTTATAAAACAAATTAACTAATGTATTCTTCTAAAAGATCAATACCATTTAACAAAAGTAAGGATCACCTACCGTTCAGTCCATTACCTAGTACTGACCGCTTTATAAAAAATAAACGGCGTTCCATAAAATTTAACGGCTTAGCAAACATTAGGCCTTGGAACAGTCATGCATGGGGAGTAGTGCGGGTTCATTCCGATCAGTACAGGGGGAGTAGTGCGGGTTCATTCCGATCAGTACAGGGGGAGTAGTGCGGGTTCATTCCGATCAGTACAGGGGGAGTAGTGCGGGTTCATTCCGATCAGTATAGGGGGAGTAGTGCGGGTTCATTCCGATCAGTACAGGGGGAGTAGTGCGGGTTCATTCCGATCAGTACAGGGGGAGTAGTGCGGGTTCATTCCGATCAGTACAGGTTCAAACACGACTGTCGTGATTTTTTTTAAACAAAAATTAAAAATACCCTTTACCTAAACCTTTATCAGAGAAAAGTGGTAAGTGCTGCGATAGCGGAAACAAGGCTAAAAAATATAAATTGTCTAGGCTAAGGTTTAAATACATCTAAAATAGTATATCAGCGAAGGTTTTTCCTCCATCTGTATGTTAGTATCTAACCTGATTTTACTCAGAATGACAATGATTTAGTGCTATACAAATATTGTATATAGTATAAGCATAATCAGCTTATAACGTTGCCACTGCTGGGACACAGGCCTCCACTATGTAGTATAAAAAAATGTATATATATTTTCTATTTGCAGTTACCATGACACGTATCAAAACACTTTATTTACCTCAAATCACGTCTCAACGACTTAATATTTTCATAAGATATCCTACAAAAGACGTCGTCAATAGTTTTCTCATTTTCGCGCGGCTTCAGAGGATTCCGAAGATGAACGACTCCGAGAGGAGTGAACTTGTTATGACATAATGCTAACGACACTGCGCGCCTGCTATCTCAAGATTTGGAGGAAAATCTAGGCTTCCAAGTTTGGCCACATTGCTGCAAAAAGTAACCTAAGTTAGTGTCTTACTATTCTGTTATAACAAAGTTCGGTAGCCTTTGTAGTTCATATTTTGGCAAAAACTCGATATCTGGGCTTTAAAAGATTTTTTTAGTGTTTCGAAGAAGGATCTTGAATACTATATTATATCCTGCCGTTAAATGGTGTAAACATCTCACTGTGAGAACTAAATTAAAGTGAGCTATCATTGCACCTCCAGCGGGGGATTCACACTAATAACAGCCGATGTACTCTGTAAAAATATCACAGAACAACTTACGTGAAGTGAACAGCTAGCTAGACTTAGAAAGACAGATTTGCTTGTTATAACTTATCCATTCTAAACCGGATAAAAGGTAGCAAAACTACCCAAATAATAGCCATATTTCCTAAACAAATCCTACATTACAATAAATCCATCTTTTTTCGTTAAACAAAACGGAGTATCCAAGTTATGGAGGAAAACAACAGTGTTCAGTTGTTCACATATTTATTATGGCAGCTCCTGTGAGGCCCGTGACTCCGGGACTCCGGGCCTTCGGGCCGGATGAGAAATGGCCCCACTTATCCCGGCCTGTATCAATAATGTAAAGAGTTCGCTTTTGTCTAACAGCCTCGGATATTGCCTACACAATCCATTTATGTCTATCGCTGTTATTTGTCAGATATAGAAACTAAATTGTGTTTGAGCTGCGAACTTTATTGTTCAGCTGGAAGGAATAAGAGGAAGAGATTTGTTTACTTTTAGTACTAAACTGTTTAATATTGAGAATAGTCTGCGCCTTTGTGACTTGCTAGAGTATGAATCTCATCATACCCTGCTATTTTATTTTTTGTGGATTTTCTTGAATTAGATTTCGAGTACCCAGCTCGTTTAGTTCATTCAAACGGTTGAACAGAAAAAAACTAAGTCAAGGAAACTGGTTACATAGACAAATTGGTGCGAAATTTAGTATCCAAAATGTACTTTATAGAAGTTATGCACAAGCTCCCTTTAAATCCCCAAAGAAATGTACACGCTTCAAAAGTTTCCACAAAGCTCTGGTGGAAGCTTTCCACTTTATGCACCTCAGTAACTTACCCAAAAGTTACTAAACAATGCCACAGGAACTCCACCTAGACCCAAACCTTCTGGATTCTTAGGTAGTCGAGCTCAGAACGTAAGAGCGCTTTATTCCAGATTTCAATTTGGGAGCAATACTTTTCCATACACATTCCATTCGACCATCGATTTTTGCTGCTCCATAGGTACGTGTTCAGTTAATAAGTTTAGACGCCTTGGGCTGTACGCGGGTTGAATTCAAGTATTCACAAATTTAGAACCTCCTCAACACGTTGAACATTCTCCCTTATTTCTTTACTGCTAAGGTTGGTGGGAAGTGTAGAGTTACCGTGGTACAGGAGTTGCACATCGTGGGCAGACGTGCGGGGTCGCGCGACGAGTGCCGATATATTAGCGTGTCAGCTCGAGGAGTTCGTGATGTGTTATACACTAGCAGATGGATGGAGAGTCGACGAATCACGACCTGTCACGATCGAGGGTCGAGTATTTAAATACTTTTGAGTGCTTACATTGCTTTCGTCAGGCCATTTCTTGCGAAAATAAGGGCGAACCCGAACCCTTTTAGGCGGCTTATAATTTTATGTTTGTTCATGTATTCAAATACATACTTTTCTTTCTAATGTCAAAGCATTCCATGTATTGTTTTATATTCATTATTTCTCACTAATCAAAACAAGGTGTTAGGTACTGTGTTTTAGGTACAGCTTTTTGTTAAGAAATAAATAGTTATATGACTATAACAGGAATAGTCATGTAGACTCGACACATACAATAAAAAAGTTAGTTGTTATGGACAACTAACTTTTTTATTGTATGTGTCGAGCACGCATTCAAACCTCAATAGCATCGTTCGATTCAATGCTCTCTCCACTTTGATAATATAAAAATAAAGTGCAATGGTAATAAAGCCGGCATTACAATCGCTGGCAGCTAATCGGGGAGTTTCCGAACACCGCAAATTTCCACCAGCTCTATCACATCCTGTTGCAGGATTTGCAGCCTTATTCAAAAGGTGCGAAGAGTGGGATGTAGGGAGACTGGCTTGCTGCCAAATTTTGTCGATTGATGGCAGTGGGATACTCGCGTGGTACCGACAGGACTGAACTCTGCATGGAGGATTCAAACAGTTTTAACCTAAATGTGAAACTGATATATTTTATTTCTACGTATTTCGTTTAGTAAAGAAGTAAAAACTAATATATGATCATTCTGGTGAAAAAGTTTATAAACAAAACCTTCACACGCTCAAATGCTCAGTCCAGTGTTGCTGCCTAGCAAGCGAAGCGTTAGTGTCGATGAAACAGGCACACATAGGGCACACATCACATTATGAAACAGGCACACATAGGGCACACATCACATTATGAAACAGGCACACATAGGGCAAACATCACATTATGAAACAGGCACACATAGGGCACACATCACATTATGAAACAGGCACACATCACATTATGAAACAGGCACACATAGGGCACACATCACATTATGAATTTGTTGTCTAAAGTTAGCAAAGCATTTGCGAAACCTGTGGCGTTATTTGTCTATAAACGGAACGGCCGTAATGACAAAATTAAGTTGGAACAGAATATTAATGAAGCAATCAAAGACATAATAATTAAAAAATCAATATATATAAAACAAAAATAATTCAATTTCCAACTTATAAATCAAACTTTCAGAGTCATAGGTTAAAATATGACGACAGTATGCTAGAACAAGTAGTAAATAAACATAGTGGATAAAAACTGCAATTTGAAATCACACATCAATTACGTATGCGATAAGCTAGACAAATTCGTATACACAACAAAAATAAAACGTCTTCGATCAACAGTGTCCGTAGCCGCAGCAGTCACTGTATAGGTATTACGGATACGTACGTCTGTGCTGTCATTATGGGGCAATTCAGTTGGAAGTTTTAATGGCATTCCGCAAAATCCACACTATTTTCGCATGTAATCTTTCAAAAGTGAGCCACAAAAAGGCTTCTGCTCGAAATAACTACTAACACGAATTAAATGTACCTCAATATAGATTGCAAATATTTTAGAGGAATGTATATGTTAATGCCATTCAGGTATATAACAAGTTACCTAACTCATTTAAGGAACTTCCTATGTTCAAGAAAAAGCTGACAAGTTGGTTATTGGATAATTGCTTTTATGACCACGCAGATCGGTGGATCTGCATGGTCCTCACATGATCTGACCAAAATAATGTCTGTTAAAATAGACTGTGACCTCTGCGTTTGTTTCGGTGTACCTTCTCAGTCAAATAGGAAACACCGACCTCATACAGTTTTTAAAATACTATTGACGTGTAAAAATGGAAGAAAAAAACTGTGTAGCGCCGAACCTGCCATGAGACAAGGGCTAGAAGACATGATGATTACGTGTAAAAATGTTTGTAAAAACCTAATAACAAAAATAAATATCATTTAACCCACATCTCCAAAGATAGTGTACATCCAATAGTGAGTTTAATCCCTGCTACATGTTATGCATGGTATTTCTGAGAACGTCCTTCGCTATATATCTATAGGAGCTGGTACAAGGCGCCTTGAGAGGCGTGGGACGGTCGGACGGCTGACGGCTACCCAGTGGGGACTGCGACAATGTGCTTATTGTTCTATTTGGTGAGCCGTGAGCAAGGAGAGGATGGCGGGGTGTCATGACTATATGAGATAAGATTAAGTTTAATACAGTATGTGATTTGTTTTGTTGGTCAACTTCAGGAAAAGGAGAAGATTTAAGAAATGGGCCTTCAATTAATGTCTCAGCATTGATTGTATTACACGGAATTAAAACTAGATATTACACATAACATCTTAATGTCTCAGCATTGTTTATTCTGGAGTCGACCGAAGATGAGGTGCTAGAGACTAACAAAAATCCCTTTTGCTTTCTCTGACAAAGCAGAGAAAGCAAACTGTCAGTACCTAAGGTGTATAGCGACTCGTGAGCCCAAACTGGCAGTGAGGAGTACCTCACTATCACTCAGTATAGCGACTCGTGAGCACAAAAAAGAACTGAGAGAAAGTTGTAGATTGAAGAACTCGGATTGAACACCGCTCTGTTCTACAACTTAACCCCCAAAAAGGAGTCGCGACAAAAACACGTAACATGTCGAGCACCAGGTGTCGCCACCGTTGTCGAGTTTAATGTGCGGACGTAACGCCCTGCTGTCCTCAGCACCTTCTAATGACCGGAGGTTGGAGCACATCATCTGTTTTACAGAGAAACACACAGAACTATTCACATATACCTGTCTGTGTGGATGCGTCATGTTCGTGAACGGGAGCCGTCAGTTGGGGCTGGTCATCACTTTTTGTTTTATTTTTGGATTGTCGTTTTTTTACTATTTGCTGTACTCTGGGCGCTTTTAACGCGTACGTCTTTTTTTACATCGTTCTCACATATTATTATAAATTCAATATTAATGATGTAACTAATATTTTTGTAAAAATATAATTTAAAAGAGTGTAGATGGAGTTTCTTGCCCGTTCTTCTCCATAGGTACTACGCTTTGGAATGGGCAACTAGCTTCATTTTTTCTGACTGACCGACTTCTTGACAATTCAAAAGTGCCTGTAAATGGTTTAATTGAAATAAATGCTTTGAGTTTGAGTTTGATGTGGAAGTAATTCAATTATCATAAATTAATGTCTAGCTGTAAATATTTAGAGATTTTGAGAAGATGAAAGAACGGTTGTGATTAGGGAAATTCAATAAAATAAAAATAAAGAAGGAAATTAATCTTACACAATCTTAATTACACATAATAATTTTCGATCTGTATCCTCTCTCGAGCCTAGCAAAAAGGTGCGAATTATTAGTATATAATATCTTATTCATAATACGCTGCATGCAAAAAGGTCTGCTCTATGGGTTCGAACAAAAAGCGTCCTGTCCCTTCCCTTCCCCTGCAGATGGCGCCTCTAAGCGACCGTGCCATTTCCTCCTCGTCATTACACTCCAAAACTGATGATACTTTATGATATCGGAAACGCAAATGAAATCCTAAAAACTCAGTCTATTGTAAAAAGTTCACTTACATTTTCACATTTTTCTATGCGAGGGTAGAAGAGGTCATTGCGTCCACACCCCCTATGAACTTCCAACATTACAATAAACTTTTTTTGACAATAACCATATACGTGGAAGAAATAGGCGGAAGTTGAGCGTCGCGGAGGTAAACACAAAATATTGTATCTGAAGAAGGCGCGCGCGCGGCCGGCGGGTCGCGCGCGCTCTGCCTCATTAAATACGCCTCTACAACCTACCAGTGGCGTGAGGAGTGTGTTGCTTCACCCACGCCCCCGTCCATCGCTGTACATCTGCGACAACAGCACACGGTGCTTCCAAAAAAGCTGGCAATGGTGCGTGAAGTAAACTTGGAGACGATTCTCGGCCGCGATGTCGCACTGCAAACGACACGACGCCGAACAAACGCGCCCCGGTCGCCAGCCATGCGGAAAACTGAACACAGTAAATATTCTCCGGGACTCAACTATCGCGGTAAATAAAAATTTTCAGTAATTATCTCTAGAATTTAGCCCCGATACTCTCTAGGGGTCATATCGATTGAGAAATGGATTATTTCTGTACCTTACTGCCAGGTTGTCATAAGAAAATATTCACTAATCTGGGATATAGGAAGAAAATGTGGATTGGGGCCAAGAAAAAAAGGTGAGACAATGTATTATGAAATCAGTCATGATAAAACATGTTACGACCGAGATACATCACCATACTATCTAATAAACTAGAGGGCTGAGTGTTGTGTACATAGTGCTAGTAGAACACATCGCTAGCGGCTGGTGGGGGTGGATCCATTCATCCGGAGATCGTTCGTCTGGCGAGAGATATCTTACAAATATATTATGTTATTGATTCAATTACAAACTTTTTATGAGTACAATGAAATTATTATTTCAAATAAATGCCTATCATGTTCATTTTAGGTAAAGAAACTTTAGTAGTTATGGTCGAATGATAACGTTAAAGCTCTCTGCAAACATGACAGCTCGTAATCGTCGTCGTGTCGTAATCTCGTATAATTAGAAGACATTAAACAGATCCATTACATATACAACACCCTGCCAATAGCATACCCTGACGATATGAAAGAAGTTTCACTGAAATCTGAAGTATCCTCAAGTATGGCGGCTATCTGCTATTATATTCCATTTAAAATAATAGGGAGGCGTAATCAGATGTCAGTGGTAGCGAACGCCGGGAACCTATTGTATTCCCGGGGCGCCGGGATCTGTGTCATGTGTCATGTCATGTTCCTATACTACTGTACTATTATAATATTGTGTTTTAGATCATCTATTGTTTGGTGTTCCAGAACTTTTGATTTGACAAGATCATTACAGGTAGAGGTAGTTTGTTTGTTGGCAAGTTTAGATTGATCTTCTGGGCACGCTCGTTCCATCATAGACCTCATCCATCGCTTTCCATCAGGTGTGATCGAAGTCAAGACCAGGCTAATCATTACCAAGATTCGCTACAAAATAATATCAACATTTACCATGACACAAGGAAATGTCTTTTGAAATAGTTCTGAGTAGGTGTTACGTTAATTTATTTAAAATTTTAACAGCAAAACGAAATCCGCTTAATAATTAATATGCAAAAAATACACAGAGCCATCTCAGTTCATAAAATGTTAATTACTGACAAAGCCATATAATATTCATCTCTCGTGTAGAGGCTTTTAAAAAACTAAGGAGCTCGTGTAATTTCGGCGGATCTCGTAATTAAGTGGAATCCCGCATAATCCCGGGTAATTCTAATATAACACGGGGAATTCCCGCCACTCGGTGTATAATACGCGCGGAACTTTTTTATTAATGAATTCTATTTTTTGACGGGAATTTAATTAATTAGAGGATGTCGGGGAGAAGCGAACGGCTTCCGGGAAAAAAGTGTGACGATTTTTTTTAGATATTATTGAAAAAGCAATTTGTGTGGACGCCATGATAATGTACAGGTGTGGTTTGGCCCCGTTTCTAGTTTGTGTCAAACGTGGAACAAAAATTCTGTTCGAAAGGTTTGCAGAGTTTAGTTTCAAAAAGAGATATGCTTTAAATGTAAATAGATGGATTACGATATTAGACCATGACAAAGCGTGCAAACTGTTTTAAAATATTTTTTACTAGAAAACGTGAGCATGAAAAATAATGTCAAGATTAGCTGCGGTAGTTTTGAAAGTATGTTATAATATTATGCAGCCGCCAGCTTGCTACACTATCAGCAAATCCTTGCTCTTGTTATTTCATCGTTAGGTACAATCTTGCACCGTCTCACTTTACTCCTGAAAGTTTAAACACGTAACTGTTCAATGCCATATTCCCCAGCCTCCTCCACTTTTTAAAGATTAGACTTCATTAAAACGTATCTCGCGTTACTCTCAATTTGTAAATTTAGTTGGTTATTAATTTTGGGATTATTATTAATTTTCTAAGAATTTTTCTCTTTATTTTTTGGCTTGGAATTTTAATTGTGGGTTTTATAAATATTTTATATACTGAGCAGTGGAATATTACGGATAATAAACAAATACTTTTCATAAAAAAACTCAATTAGCAAAAAAATATATTTATGTTTATTATAACATAACATCACGCCTGTATACCCCGAAGGGGTAAGGCAGAGGTGCATCTATAGTACACTCCCATTCCGCCAGGTATATTGAAGTCCCATGTAATAGGAGGCGAGCCTAGCCTATATCTTTTTATGTCCTGATTAACTTGTTATTCCCACTTGGTTATTTGTTGCAACTACCAAAGTTATGAAGCCATCGACACGCTCTACATCTTCAATATTCTTCATGTAAATATTATTCATACTTCCGCCATTATATTTGAGCGACATTTCGGCGGGTCGCGTGACAAACTGTGTTTGTAACTTGTCGTTGCCGTACACAAAGTGTTGTCACGCCGAGCCCAACACAGTTTGCGGTCGGCTTTATTAAAATTTTAGTAAAAAGCTATCCGTGGCGCCGTGGCGCTCTGGACGGCGTCGGCGTTAGGAAACTGCCACACTTCCCCAAATATTAAGTGGAAATTGGTCGAGCTGCGGTCTTTAACCTCTATTGTCAAAGTGGACACCTTGGTATGTTTAACACCAGATTATGCTTTGTGAAAATAATCTGGTTCTAAACTTATTAAATGCAATATTTTAGTAGTTTATATGCTGCCAACCCTCTTGTCCCAAGTAGGTATCTCTTCGCCGAAAATTGAAGTAGGTAAGAAAACCCGGCCAAGTGTGTGTCGGTCCACGCACAGTGAAGGGATGTAGTTGGGATGAATTTATCCCAAGAACAAACCTAACTTTTTTGTTGGAAACATGTTCTCCCGTACATCGATATACTGCCTTTACTTGTGCTGTGAGTCCTTGCTTAGTGACGGATAATGAAGTGATCCTATAAGGATTCCGTTTATTTCTTTTTGAGGTACCTACTTACCTACGGAACCCTAAAAAGGGGTCGACTTATTTTTAATGAACTCAACAAACAATTAAATACTTTCACTACAGCATCATAAATAGCGTTAAAATGTTGCAGAATTCGTGACAGTTAAATAATGTTACGATTCATTTCAAATAATATCGACTTCACATTTATTTGTAAAGCGGCTCGGCGTGATATTGTAGACGTCACTGGTTCGAGTCCGGCTCGCTCGATATTATGTAGACATCCAATAATTGTGACAGCTGTAGAACTCACTCGTGCACGACGATGCAAAATTGAACTTATGTGCAAATAGACTTCAAATTATGGACTAGGTACCAAAATGAACAAAGGAAAACTTCAGAAGGCAGCATTATCTTTCGGTTTTGCTAATAGGAAGTTAATGACGACAGGTCATCACAAGCCTTCAAATAAAAACGGACTTGGGCCCTTTGCCGCATTTAATTACGCTTCGCAAACTGCTCGGTGACTGCCGTTTATGGGTCCCCTTCACTTTTCTTCACGTACCTCTCACGACTCATCTGCCCGAAACCACACGGAGAATAGAACTTAGAATTTAGAAAATAACATTAGTATCTATATACACTCGCAAATATCTAACTTGCAATACTTAGTATAGCCTGGTATTTGGATAACCGGTTACAGGAATACGAAATGCGTAAAATATCCTTATGAATAGTTATTCAAAAGGATTTTTTGTATGTTTAGTTAGTTAGTCATTTAATTTAGTACCTATCTGATAATCTGATAATTTAATAATATTTTATTGTATGCATAGATAACTAACTATTTACACTAGATACTAAATTAAATGACTAACTTACTATATAAATAAATACAAAAACAAAGGACACTTAGGCGTCTAAGTACTCGTCCGGATCGCTATATATATACATTGTATACAATCATTTTAATGTTTATAAATTAATAAGTACATACATCGGTTATTCCTAATCGATCTATCTTTATTTATCCCATTCATATGCCTCCCAAGTCAGCTCCTTGGAAACAAGCCGAACATCACATAAACTTGTAGCGCCACGAAGTAAACTGCGTCGGTTATTTATTATCTACAGTTATTTACGAATACGATACGATACGATTCTTTTTGGTGTCGGTAGTTTTTTTTGCTGATGTTTGTAACACAATATCAACTCTTTCTTATATATATTTTTCGTGTACCTATTGTTACGGAAAATAATTAGAATAGAATAGAATACCGTTTGATTATGTACATACTTTCCTCATATAAATAACAGATATAAATGTAGAAATGTTACATAGGGTTACACAATGGCGGTCGTATCGCTACAAGCGAACTTTTTCTTTTTAGCTCTTTCACTGTTCTTTTTCGGTCGGTCTAAAATAAATGTAGTCACCCATCCAAAAACTACCCCAGCTAGCACACTTTAACCTTGTAAATGTATCTTCTTGGCTGTAAGGCATTATAGTCATACATAAAAAGAACCAGCAAAACAAACAAACCTTACCACTAAAATATTCAATTAAACTTTTTTGCCAAAAAAGGAAAGCACATTATTCATATAGTTTTCTTTAATACTGATCGCTAAAAATAAAGCCATTCCCAGCCTTTAAAATGCATATATACTTACAGTTTTTAAAACAAAATTTTCATTGTGAGCTGAGCAAAAACTTGCCCATTCCACACTAACACTGAATAACTGAATAACTGTTATAACCGCTGGAAAAAACCGCAAACGGCTTCAATTAAACGTAACGCCGGCGAAAACTTGCAAAGGCGAATATTAAAACAATCGACGTGGTATGAATTGAGTGGAATTAATTAAACGGTGGCCACAGAGCGCGCGCGAACAGAAGGGACACTAATTCTAATATCGCGCAGTTACCTCACACAATACTATTTGACCCTCGATTGAGTGACCTTGTTTAGGAACTCCTAAACTCAATCGAGGGTCAAAAAAACTTTGTTTGTAAAACTTTGTTGTTCGCCCAAATTCACAGGTTGAACTTACACAGTGTATTGTAGTCGATTGATTGAATTAAAATTTAATAATAATAATAATAAAATTTACTCAAAAATATAAGGGCTAACGTTACATACAGTTTTTCTTAAATCTATGTCAAGTTCACCCACGATTTGTGAACTAAGTAATCCTGTGTAATGTTTTCTTTTAAGCGAAAGAAAAGCAATTAGTGGCCTTACAAATATTTTGCCAAGCATGACATCATCAGCCTCATGCCCTTATCCCAATTTATTTGGGGTCGGCGGAGCATGTCTTCTTCTTCGATAAATCTCTATTTCTATCATTAGTCATCCCGTTTCTAGCGATATCAACTTTCACAGAATTCATCCATGGTTTCTTTGATCACCATCCACGATTCCACATTCATACCCAAAACTTTCCTCACAACATTGTTATTAATTCCTCTAAATGTACAATGACAACCCATTTTAGCAAGCATGTATTGTGTGATTGTTATAACTGAACTGTTCCAAATAACCCTTTTGCCTCTCCCTAGTATGTGTCAGAGACACGATAGGGCTCGATAGGGTAGGGTTGGGACGTTGGTTGGCCTCGGGCCAGACTGTCACTGTGGGAGTGTGGGGTTGGCACCCGGGCGACCAAGGCAACCGTTTCGATGTTTTTCAGTTATTGATGTTTGGAAATGCGGAAACCCTACTGGCTTGTAAAGATTATGTCAAGAAGTGATTGATGGTTTCAAAAAAATCCTTTAATTGGTATGTGCGACCAATTTTAGATTACTGTGCGCCAAACATTTGTATTTAAAAGACTCGTAAAGGAACATTACTTGTCATTGTGATCTTGTTCTCGAAACTGTAATTATCTATAGTCTTTATTTATTTTTGTTGCGTATATTTTTAGTATGTATGTATTTATGTATCTATTATTTTAGGATATGTATATATCTGTGTATCTATTTTAGTATATTATTAAACCAACGACAACCCCATTTTATGTCCAGGCAAATCACTGTCCATTCCAAGGTTGCCTGGAAGAGATCGCTGAAAGCGATAAGGCCGCCCATTGTATATTTTTAGTTATCGATAATTCTTTTTGTTGTGTATTTTTGTGGTGTACAATAAAGTATATATAAATATAAATAAATAAACATATTTTGTGTAGAAATTGAATGTCGCTTTATAATTTTTGAAAGTGTAATTAACAGCCAAGTGTAAGCTAACAAGTAAATTATGTAGGCTAATTTGTATTATGTATAGTAGGTATTGCTATTTTCGGAATTGATTGAAAATAAGTAGCTTTCCAAACTACCTTTTAACTGAACTATACACTTTATGAAGTTGACTTTTCAAGAGTCTTAGCTATTAATGCATACAAGTAAAACTAGATTCCGGTGCCTTACTAAAAGCAACTAGCCCTAGATATCATAAAAGCAAAGATCTCGTCATATGTAATAAGCACTTGAGTCCACTTTAAGGCATTCTGGCATTTTCCCAAAATATTAAGACAAAAATCTCCAGTGACAATTGCCAGAAGCCGAGGGTTGTTGCAGCATCGCGTTACAGTATCGGTTGCAGCAACAAACACAGCTCTGATGTTATATTCATGTTGCGATCTGTTTGGACACGTGCACTTCGTTGTAGACTGAAATAAAAGCGCAGCCATTGTATGACAGGGTGAACTGTAAGAATTACTAGTTGTAGGTATACAAAATATAGACTTAGGATAAAAAAATTATAAAAATAAAAATGTTTATTGCAACAACTTTTTTAACATTACTCTAGATTAAAATGGGGAGAATCCTTTTAAGCAATTAGTTTGCTTGTGTTAAGATTCTCCACCCCTCCCCAGGTTATATAATAAATTATGAGCAGAGATCGGAATCTGGACGTCATCCCAGGGCATCCAGGATGAATATACATACAGACCATATAGTCAGGCATTATTATGATAGATACTTAATAGCAATTTGATAGCAAAAACCAAAAACGTTTTTTTTTGTGAATTAACGAGGAATTTTAATTATTAACTACCCCGACGTTGTTAATAGCAACAATCTGCGATTACCACATCTACACGTGAAGCAACACGCGTCCAGTTATTGATATTTTAACTTCATCAGCTTTTATCATTTTGTTTTTCTCCGAAAGTCTGTCGATGATGTTTTTCTTCTAAGACTTAAAATTACACAGAGCGTTAATAATTTCGAAATTAATTAACTTTTAACGTTATGAAATCTTCTAATCATAGATACGAAAATATTCACGAATAAAAGATTTTTAAACCTACATCACGAGAACTTCGATGATGTTTATCTTGTAAAGCACAAAATTACACAGAGCGTTAATACTTTCGAAATTAATTAACTTTTATTCTTCTTCCATGTAACATGTCTTGTTCCCCGACCAGCCCCCCCCCCCTATCCCCGTCGCATCGCATCGCCCGCGCTATTACTTCGTTTTCGCTTAGCGTTCTTTCTGACATATTTTCTTTTTGCTCGGCTCCTAAGGGTCCTAGCAATATGTTAAATAGCCATCTCGAGCATTGGGCTATCAAATACAAAAAAGATATTAGTAGTACCTATAGATTTACAAATTTATTTTGTTCTTTGCGTATATTGTCCCAGTGCTGGGCAAAAGCCTCCCCCATATTCTTCCGCCTTTCTTTGTGCTGTGCCTTTTCCGTCCAATTGGTTTTCTAATTATAGAGACAAAAAATATTCACGATCTAAAATTTCTGAAACCTCCTGCACGAAGATGTGAATATGGTGAATCGAGTTCTATACTCCATTTATTATAACATTAGATAAAAGAGGATCGCAGAAGCAGGATTACGAAACCTTTTATTTTCAAGTTAAAGTTCAAACAATTCTAATAAATAATGTATGTGCTTTTTTTGTAAGTAACAATGTATGGCATACAATAAAGCATATTCTATTTATCTACTCGTCACGATGCTTGGATGAAATGAAACAAATAACAACTAAACCACGAACATTCAGCAATAACAACAAGAAAAGGTATAGCATTCATAAGTATCCACATAAACCGACAAAATAAAAAAACACTTGCTACCACAACTTATGAAGAACACACATTACAACACAACAACATTTACAACAACAACAACATTTTAGATTTGGTAGAGTTATAGTGACATGAAAAACGTTCCCGGTACTTTCCGCCCCTGCTTCTTTTAGATTTTAAACATTGACACGACAATATTATATGTAAAAACTAAATAATATTAAATGAAAGCTTTGTAATTTCAGAAGGTAGATAGGTTAAATAAGTACAATTAAGTGTGACTGCTGTTATTTAAATTGATTATATTAAACTCCACATCAATCTTGAGTGTAATGTTTGTTGTACTTTTATTACAAAGTGTGCCCCTAAAAGAGCCTTTTTTAACTTCTGTCTAATGCTATAGTAAATGGAGTATAGATAAAGTTTGGCTTTGTACGGTGTCGTCTCTACCACTAAGGCGAATTTCACCAATGAAACTGAAATAGAAATCATTTACTTTGCTTACAATGTACAGATAAGATGTTTTATGACGCCATATTTAGTTAGTTAATAGTCTAGCTTGGTTACTATATTTGTTAGTTATATATTATTTATTTATATATACTTTATTGTACACCACTAAAATACACAACAAAACACACAGTTAATTTAGTATAAGTAGTTTATCCAGTGTATATATTTTATTTCCGTTTTATGAATAGTCCCGGTACATGTTACCTTACGGCATGCAAAGTTACACAACAACACACAACAACAACAACAACAAGACAATAGATTACAATAGAACAATAGACACAACAAACACAAGACAACATTATATAAATGGAGTGGAACATACCTAAACCGCAAGAAATGTCAGTTTCAATATTTCACAACAATGATGACACTCACAGCTCTTGTATGTGGTTTATATAAGGTGATCGCGTTAGGATTAATTAGTGACATTCGCCTTTATTTTTAAAAAGAGACTAAGACAGCCTGTGTGTTACAGTCTCTTCCTAAAAGTCTATGCTATATTAAAACGCCCGCGCACAATGAGAATGTGTGTGAACACAATGACATATCAATCCAACAGTTCACGACACGCGTATCTTCGCGAAGTGGGTCAACCCCTACATAGTTCGTCACCTCAGAGACCACGAGATTGTGTGGCTCTCAAGTTGCTGATAGATAATCCCGGTTGCCTGGTCGCATCTACAACCGGAAATAATATGCCCGAGACGGTGGGATGCCTGACATCTGTCACCCTGTCGACCCCATGACACATTATATTATTTCCGTTTGTTATTCTTCCATGTTAACAGAAAATATAAGTAAGTACTATCCAATGTCATGTTATATGTTTTTAATCTTAGCTATGACTTAGTAAGATATCATTATGATAGTCAACGTCCTAATAAGATGCTATTTATGTACCTACTCTCTAGTATGTCTAAACTAACAATAACTTATTAAGTATAAAGAGAAAGTACTAGATTTTTTGTATGGTTGTTTGTAAAGCTTTCACTAAAACGGCTGAACACATTCGGGTGAAATGTGGCACATGGGTAGACCATGACTGGAGAAGGACAAAGGCTACGTTTCATCCTGGATCGCAGACAAAATCGTGGACTAAAGCTAGTACCTAATAATCTTGTAAGACGAAGGAGACTAGTCTACACGACACAGGGAATCCTAGTGTGCGGGCTAGTGCTATTAGAATTCTGTAATGATTTCTTAAAAGATAAAGATGTCATTTATTAAGTGGGATGCCTGAATACATACTTGTTACGGTCGCAAATCATATTTTGTTCAACATACGACCTGACACTGGCCTGCACATTGTAAAAAAGAATTTTGCGGGCTACCTTGGTGCTTCCCTCTTAAAAGTTGGAGTTGAGCCCCTGCAGCAATCTGTTCTCAATTACTGTAGATATACGAGTATAATAAAACAAAGTTGTATAACTCTGCTTTCTACTTCAAAAAAGATTTAACATTATGAAAATTCAAAAAATGTATTTTTAGGATTCCGTACCTCAAAAGAAAAAAAAGTAACCCTTATACGATCACATCGTTGTCCATCTGTCAACGCAATAAAAAATACGGCTATATAAGCAACATATTTTGATACTCGTAAATAATCGAACCCTATAAGGTCCCGTTGACCTAGAATCATAAAATTTGGCAAGAAGCAAGGTCTCACAGCACACGTAAAGGGAAAAGTCCGAAAATCGTTAATTCGTAGTTGTATCACATTTTTCTTTTGTGATTGTAAATTTACATTTTCATTTAGAGAATTGATCGTGACGTATGTCGATGCATGGGAGAACATGTTTTTTAAATACAATTTGTTGTAGTTAAGTTTGTTGTTGGGATAAATTCATCGCAAGTACGGAACTCTTCATTGTGCGTGGTCCGACACGCACTTCAGCGGTTTTTTCATTGTTATTGTATACACGACAGCAGCTCTGCAGTTCTAATAGCATCTCCTTTACATCTCTGTTCTCCTTCAGTGTTTTCGTGGAATACAGAGGATTCAAGGAGCTTCATTTGCGTTTTAATTATAACTGTGGAAAGAGTAGCTTTAATTTGCATGTAGTGGTTCAGAATAAAGAATTATACTACGTTGAAGCCAAGGTAGTCTTGAAATTACAAGTGTTTGGAGGACAAATTGTAGAAAAAGGCTTGAGACGGTTTGGCCACATCCTGCGACAGCCAAGGAAAATTATCATGTCATAGTTACTATAGCACCAAACAGTAACGTTAGAATTATCATGTCATAGTTACTATAGCACCAAACAGTAACGTTAGAATTATCATGTCATAGTTACTATAGCACCAAACAGTAACGTTAGAATTATCATGTCATAGTTACTATAGCACCAAACAGTAACGTTAGAATTATCATGTCATAGTTACTATAGCACCAAACAGTAACGTTAGAATTATCATGTCATAGTTACTATAGCACCAAACAGTAACGTTAGAATTATCATGTCATAGTTACTATAGCACCAAACAGTAAAGTTAGAATTATCATGTCATAGTTACTATAGCACCAAACAGTAAAGTTAGAATTATCATGTCATAGTTACTATAGCACAAAACAGTAAAGTTAGAATTATCATGTCATAGTTACTATAGCACCAAACAGTAAAGTTAGAATTATCATGTCATAGTTACTATAGCACCAAACAGTAAAGTTAGAATTATCATGTCATAGTTACTATAGCACCAAACAGTAAAGTTAGAATTATCATGTCATAGTTACTATAGCACAAAACAGTAAAGTTAGAATTATCATGTCATAGTTACTATAGCACCAAACAGTAAAGTTAGAATTATCATGTCATAGTTACTATAGCACCAAACAGTAAAGTTAGAATTATCATGTCATAGTTACTATAGCACAAAACAGTAAAGTTAGAATTATCATGTCATAGTTACTATAGCACAAAACAGTAAAGTTAGAATTATCATGTCATAGTTACTATAGCACAAAACAGTAAAGTTAGAATTATCATGTCATAGTTACTATAGCACAAAACAGTAAAGTTAGAATTATCATGTCATAGTTACTATAGCACCAAACAGTAAAGTTAGAATTATCATGTCATAGTTACTATAGCACAAAACAGTAAAGTTAGAATTATCATGTCATAGTTACTATAGCACAAAACAGTAAAGTTAGAATTATCATGTCATAGTTACTATAGCACCAAACAGTAAAGTTAGAATTATCATGTCATAGTTACTATAGCACCAAACAGTAAAGTTAGAATTATCATGTCATAGTTACTATAGCACCAAACAGTAAAGTTAGAATTGCACATGATTTCTAGATACCGGGATAACATAGCAGATAGCTAGTATTTTTTCTCAAGATTAGGGTGCGGCAGAAATCTTTTTTGGCGTTACAATTGTGTATAATGTGTGTGTTATCGTTGTGTGTGCATGAAGCATACCTATATTGATATTCTTCTAATAAATAAACATTTTCTTCTAATAAATAACAAAGCCAGTATTTCGTCAAGAGTAATTGACCAGGTGTGCAGTGTGCAATGTTCAGCTCAACTCGAAGCAAAACAAAGCGTCGGAGAAGCTATTGTTTAGATAATGTTGAGCTGGTGTTAAGCCAGATTTAGAGAAACAACCGGCGTCTAACAAGGCTGGTATTGTAATACTAGAGGTGGATTAATAATAGTCCCTTCAGTTACTGAGTGGAATTAGGCAACCTTGTGGCTGTTCTATAGTTCCAAATAATCGAAGGATTTTTAATGTGAATATATTACATGAACTCACGCCTTGTCACGCGGGGGTAGGCGGACGCTACAGAACGCCACCTCCTACGTTCCTTACATACTCCTTTTGATTCGATTTCGGTCATACATCTTGTCATACATGGCACGCACGCCGGTTGCGAATGCTACGCCCCTGAACTTTCTGAACATCACCAATAAGGTCACTATTAGTCATTTTAGAGTGTCCCTTATTGGCGTTTCCACTCACATCTGCCTTGCGAATACCTTTTATTGGTTGCATATTCATAATCTCAACATGACCAAACCATACCACTTATTTTGCTGTGCCCGACAGGGTCCATACGATCAAATTATAAGTTTACCACCAAAGAATACCTAAATGTGGAATGCAATAAAAGTATTGAGTATCTAAGTCATCATTATCCTTTCAATGTTTGTCACTCCATCTTCTTTTAAACCACAACGTGCCATGTGATTCCTCAGTGTATCATTCACAGTTGCACCACACCTGCTGAGCAAGAGACGCATTTCCACAGCAGTAATTCAACTTTTACACCTTTTTGCCACACCTAACATTCACTTCCATAGATAAGCGTAGGTACCAGCACACCACTGTGAACAGCCAGTCGAGCCTTTTTAGGCATCATTCACTTTATTACAAGCATTCACTCTCCTTTCCACATCTTCATCAATATCTAGTCAAATGTTGTAAAAACTTGAAGCAATTCATTTCAAGCCCCTTAGTAATAGCATAATTGAATTCCCGGTGTCTAAGAACAAGGTTTAGATATGAACACTTTATATCAGTATTTTAACCTAAATAAACATCAACGTCAATCGGATTGTCAGTTTTGTGAAAATCCCTAACAAAACTATCCTCTGAATAATTTAATGTTACACGAGCAATAGCAGATATAATAATAGTAGGCGTCGGATTAATAATGAAAGGTTTCAATTTTGACAGAACACGAACGTAAGCACCAACTCGCCTGTTAATACTGGCAAAATTAATCTATAATCAACAATTTATCCACATTTAATTATAAACTTGTGTTTACTACAACCCTAATTTCGTTGTCAGCCATTTGTAATTACGTTGAACGCGGTCAATTTATGTTAAATACTGTGATAATACGGCTCAGATAAACGTTATCAGTGTGCACCGAGTATGATAACGACAAATAATTTTAAAATTATTATGGCCGTTACACAAAATTATAACGTTTTTTAAAATATTGTTACCCTTGCTCCCTAGACTTCGTTGACTAGTGCATATAAAGATACGATAACCATGATAATGCGTCGCCGATAAACGTTATCTTGGTTGGCTAGATATAAATATAACAGGTAATAATGATTATTTTGATATTATCTCTTTGACAAACAAATACGATATTTAATCTAATGCCCCTATCATTATCATTCCTACCATTTCACAAAGTGTTTCGACACAGAGCAGACATGGTGAAAGTTGCTGTAGTTACCGGTTCCAATAAGGGAATTGGTTTTGCGATTGTTAAAGGACTGTTGAAGAGATTCGATGGAGTCGTCTACCTAACCTCAAGAGACGATGGCAGAGGGAAAGCCGCCGTCGCTAAACTGAACGAGCTCGGTCTGCACCCGGAGTACCACCAGCTCGACGTGTCGGACAGAGCCAGTGTGGTCCGGTTCAGAGACCACGTCAAGGAGAAGCATGGAGGTATCGACATTTTAGTCAACAACGCAGCGGTCGCCAACACTTCAGCGCTTTACAACTCCTATGATGAATGCAAAACTATTGTAGAGATCAACTATTTCAGTATATTGACAATCCAAGAGCTGTTGTTCCCATTGGTGAGAGACAATGGACGCATTCTGAACATATCTAGTGACTGTGGACATTTGTCAAACGTGCGGAATATATACTGGGCAAAGAGGCTGTCAAAGAAAGATTTAAAGTTAGAAGACATTAATGATTTCGTGAACTGGTTTTTAGAAGGCATTAAAGATGGGAACTTCAACTACGATGATATAGCAGATGATGGTACTATTGCATCGTACAGAGTAGCCAAGGTAGCTCTCAGTGCCATCACGATACTGCAGCAAAAGGAACTTGGCTCAAGGAACATCTCGGTGAATTCCATGCATCCAGGATTTGTTCAGACTGACATGACGCATGGTACTGGCTTCTATGACACAGACCAGGCAGCTGAAACTCCTATATATCTAGTGCTGGATGCCCCTGACACCCTCAAAGGAGCGTATGTGTGGTACGACAAAAAAGTCTTGGACTGGTACGACTACAAAGCTGAATATTTCTTCAAGACCAAAAATTTAATAAAGTAGATGTGTAAATGTGACCAAAACAATAACAAGGATGTTTAATTAGGTAACACAGATTAAACTTTGATGTATTAGTTCGTATTTTATTTTAATACAGTTAATTTTGAGATCATTTCAGTGATAAGTAATATAAAATGTGTGTCTGAGCGTTTTAATTGTGATGGTAATCAGATTTCTATCTTTTCGTTTAATACGAATATTTTCTGAACATAGTTTAGTTTTTTCTTATAATATTATGTTGGATTATTTTATTTTCTTTTTATTGTCCATGTAGAGGTATGTTGTAAAGATACTTTTTAATTTTGGCCAACTTAATTTGTTAACAACCGCCAGCAACATTAAACAATATTCTATTCTAGATTTATCTCTTGTATATATCTAATACAAAAGTTTTACAAATTAAATAAAATTACGAATAACGAATTGCTTTTTAATATTTCGCAGATGTGAAAACTACTAGCAGTTTTCACCTCGGGTGAGCTTGAATCTCACGCTCAGGATTCTCACTCAGGATTTTAGTATAATTCACTCGCTTCACTCAGGAGTCAATTTTGTACTCCCTCGCTTTACTCGGGTGCAATAGAATCCTTTATTGTTCAATATAGCGGCTACGGGATTCATTAAAAGGCCCGTGACATAAGACACTGCTTTATACCCTTAGTGATGATTTGACTATTTTTAAATGAATAAACAATTTTAAAGAAATAAATCGAAAAAAAAAAATACTCCTATCGAAGTGATGCTAAGCGGGTTGCTAGTTTTATAATATCTAGCGTCGCTGATAAACGCTATCTCGGTTCATTGGATAAATAGGTAATGTTTATTCTTATACCTATTATCTCACACAAACAAATACGATATTGAATGTAATGCCTCGCTTCACTCATAATAATTCCTGTCATTCCACAGACTGTGTCGACACAGAGCAGACATGGTGAAAGTAGCTGTAGTTACTGGTTCCAATAAAGGAATTGGCTTTGGGATAGTTAAAGGACTGTTGAAGAGATTCGATGGAGTCGTCTACCTAACCTCAAGAGACGATGGCAGAGGGAAAGCCGCCGTCGCTAAACTGAACGAGCTCGGTCTGCACCCGGAGTACCACCAGCTCGACGTGTCGGACAGAGCCAGTGTGGTCCGGTTCAGAGACCACGTCAAGGAGAAGCATGGAGGTATTGACATTCTTGTCAATAACGCGGCGGTCGCTAACAGTGAAGAGTTTTACAACCCCTATGAAGAATGCAAAACTATTGTGAATATCAACTATTTTAGCATATTGACAATCCAAGAACTGTTATTCCCATTGGTGAGAGACAATGGACGCATTCTCAATATATCTAGTGATTGTGGACACTTATCAAACGTACGGAATATGTACTGGGTAAAGAGGTTGTCAAAGAAAGATTTAAAGGTGGAAGATATTAATGATTTCGTGAACTGGTTCTTGGAAGGCGTGAGGGATGGAACCTTCAACTATGATGATATAGCCGATGATGGAACAATAGCTTCATATAGAGTTGCGAAGGTAGCTCTCAGTGCCATCACGATACTGCAGCAAAAGGAACTTGAGTCAAGAAACATCTCAGTGAATTCCATGCATCCAGGACTAGTTCAGACTGACATGACGCATGGTACTGGCTTCTATGACACAGACCAGGCAGCTGAAACTCCTATATACCTAGTGCTGGATGCCCCTGACACCCTCAAAGGAGCGTATGTGTGGTACGACAGAAAAGTTTTGGACTGGTACGACTACAAAGCTGATTATTTCTTCAAGACCAAAAACTTAAAGCAGTAGGTGTTAGAAATGTGACCAACATAATGACAAGGATTATAGATTAATGACACAGATTGATGATTCCTAGATTGGTTCGTGAAAGTTAATTTTGAAGTAATTAATTTTAAGATCCTTTCCGTGTTAAGTAATATGTATATATTTATCTTGGTAATCAGATTTCAGAGATAAATCTGATTACCAAGATAAATATATTACTTGTTTATAAATATATTAATTGTTTATAAATATATTACTTGTTTATAAATATATTACTTGTTTATAAATATATTACTTGTTTATAAATATATTACTTGTTTATAAATATATTACTTGTTTATAAATTAATTACTGCTTGTTAATATATCCGCTGCTGGACATAGGCTTCCAACAAATGATACATATTTAACGGTTCTAGGGAGTACCCGAATCATTATGTAACTAGAAATATAGGCGTTGATCAAATGTGCAATAAATAAAATTGTGTGGATAACGAATATTGTACATACTATGTAACAAAATTGTTATCTAGCGTGAAGGTCAGCAGCACTTGACGTGCTTTGATAACTAATGTCTGCAAAATGTGGTGATGATAATTATCTTCGATACTGTTAATTGCAGCTCGCTATTAGGCGACCCACTATCATGTTTGGCTGGTTATCAATTTATTTTAAAATCCGCTTAGTTACAGTTAGATCACATACTGATGCTCTGTGTTTTTTTTTTTTTTTTTTAAATAATCAGAGGCACCAACAATGTTTACATTTCACCCAAAATTGTTGAAACATTAATTGATTGCTGTATAAATTGCTATATATCGTGACTTCACCAATGTTTTGATGTTCGTCTCGTAAAGTTTTGATTAAATTGAAACGAAATATAAGTTGACGTGAAAGCTGTAATCAAATAAAAAGTTTTATTGTATTTGTCTTTTGACTTTGAGATAAGTCAGCTGATGTAACTTTATGATATATTGCCTGAATCTAGACTTGAATATGTATACTTTTATTATGTTTCATACCTCTGGGTGTAATTATAACTTGGTAGTTTAGACTCTTAACTTATAAAACTTAAATATATTTCAATAAATGAAAGATAATATACAAGTTAACCATAACATCACGCCTGTAATCCCCAAAGGGTTTGGCAGAGGTGTACCCTAAGTATAGACATTTTACTATTTGCCAGTTAAGTTAATTAAAATTTAGTCTTTGGTATAATTAATGTGATAAATACCTATTTGGAAACTAACATGAGTAATAATATTTTTTTTTGGAAAATTACAAGAGATCAAATCAAATCAAATCATTTATTTTTTGCCAACATGGGTAGGGATGGGAGAGATGTTATACATGTTTTGATAATGTTCTCCATGCTCTACCGTCACTTGTGCATGCAAAATTTACACATAAATTACAATCTACTGTCAAAATACCATGCTGAATAACTTAAGAGATATCTTTTATTTAATCTGTATTGCTGATCAGATAGTATTTTGGAATAGGCATTTCCTACCAAACGAAAATCATGTCACCTTGAACTGGTCATGTTGAATACAAACATTACACAATATTTAGATCATGACAATAATTATTGTTTTTTGTGTCGCTAAAAATCATTTGTGTTAGCAAATAGCATAACACAAATGATTTTTAAAACTAATAAGAAACAACTACAAAATATAGCAACTGCTAAATATAATATTTAAATTAAAGTTTTTTTACACGAAAATCAACTTTATCATTACTTACTACCTTACTTTTATCTTTAACTTCAAAAATTGAATTAATACTAAAAATAACAAAATTAAATCCTAACTTAACTAAAACTATACAGAAACTAAAATATTGCGTCGAAAAATTCGTCCGCATCGCTGTCGACTGGTAATGTACCCAAGAGACTGGCGGCGTTACCACGTTGTATGGCAATGCTTAGCCTTTGGCCCAGGTAAAAGCCAGCCCTTGGGTCACGGGAAGTGTCAACCAGCCGTTTCGAAATTTCTTTGAAAAGATCATGAGCACTCGGACCCCACGGCCCGAGGGTTTCAACCCCAAACGGCTCGAAAATATAATTTCCGATAAGGGTATTATATTTTCGCCGCTTGAGCTTTTCCGCAGCCGCAGCAGCAGCGCCAGCACAGCATGCCGAGCCAGGAAGATGGGATGGCGCAAGAGTATCGACACACGTTGCGTCCCACACTAAAGGCCTACCCACCTTCCATGGAAATAAAGACATACCGTCCGGTCTCTTGCCATCGTCGCGTGCCAAGCCATTGGGTTCTAATACAGCTGGAACGCCGATGGTAACAAGAGCTCGTCGGATGATGTCATTAATGTTCGCGTGCCGCGCTAAGCGACCCGCACTTCGGCTGCAAGACAGGCCGTGATGTCCGAGGCTGTTGACATCTTCGCCACAGTGACAGCGATGAGGAGAACAGCAAGGAGTGCCTAGTCGCAGGGAAGCAGCGAGGCGAAAAGTAGTGTCGTCGAACAAAGTGCCTATGTTCGACGAAGGTAGTGCATGAAGCCAAAGACCCGACTCCCACCTACCCACAGCCAGCAGGCGCGCACGTTCCGCAGTAGTAGCAGACGAGTCAACTAAATTGTTCTGTACTACTCTGCAGAGCGGCTCATCCCACCGTCTCTGGGAAGATGGATTGTCGGGTGGATCTGTATTCGGGCAAGCGAGTCTCCAGGCATCCATAGCCTCGGTGAAACACGGCACATCAGAATTAATCAGTGATTAATTTATCAGTGCCGTGGACCGAGGATATGAAAGCCGGTAAACTAGAAATTTTGCGGATGCCGAGGCCCCTCATACGAATGGGAAGAGTAGTTTGTGCCCAAGCTCGGTCGTCCATGGCCACATTTAAAATAGAAGTTAATGTATGCCTAATAATTTGGTCCATTTTGTCTAAAAGGTGGGTGTGCTTCTATATTTATTATTTATTTTATTATTTATGTACACACAGTAAAATACATAGAGATATAAACATAATTGAGATTATAGATGGGAAGCACGAAGGAAATAAGTTACTTTATCATTAGATAATTATAGGTCTAGGGATATATTATAGATCTATCATATATTTTTATCTTCGATCTGTTAATAATAATCATTCACTAGTTTACTTGAAAGTAAACAAGCTGACCCTTGCTATAGAGTCCCTTGCTATAGAGTCCCTTGCTATAGAGTCCCTTGCTATAGAGTCCCTTGCTATAGAGTCCCTTGCTATAGAGTCCCTTGCGGTCACCGAGCCCATATTGCATAAAGGCGGTGCCTTGATTGAGAAATTGATCCCCTTGACAGACACGGCTATCTTATTCGCGAATAATATGTCCGTCACACACGTGTTCACACCTGAATACAAATACACATCCTAAACACGTAAGTTTACGTACACAAGCTAGTTCATACACACAAATTACATAATTTACGTTTATAATACCCACTTGTCTGGGTCTATTCAAAATATAAGCGTGTTCGCGGCGGAGCCAGCGCTCGCTGTTTATCTGGCAAAGTTTTGATTAAATCCTACCGAAACAATAGTGATGTACTCCAATAACATAAACTGGAGCTCGTTAGTTTGTTTTTTGACTTTCTGAACACAATGTGAGCGCTATAATTAGACACGGGGATATTGTTGCTGTTTTAGTAGGAGTAGTTGAATTTAAAATAAACTATCTTGTTCAGTATTTTACAAATTTGCTGGATTCCATTATGGTAATAGACTACGATTGCTGGTAGTCAAATTCTTGAAATAGGGTAGGTAATAGTAGGTATGCTTTGTTCTAGCTACCGCAGGTAGAGTGCGCGCAAAATAAGTCTGCGCGCGGCCGAAATAAAAAATAGGCGTTTGCCGCCATCTGGACGTTTATTTCAGGTGTCAAGAGAGTGTGTTGTGTTCCGTGTTTTTAACCGACTTCAAAAAAGGAGGAGGTTCTCAATTCAACTGTACTTATCTTTTTTTTGTATGGTGTTACGCGATATCGCCGGCAATATTGTAAATCGATTTCATAAATTCTTTTTTTTTTTTTTTTAATGTAACTATAGGATATGTTTCAAGGGTGGTCCCATATAAATTTTATTAACTTTGCTTGGGTAGATTTTAAGTTAGCTTCAATTATACGAATTTTTGCCACTTAGTTTATATTGATGATGTTATGTTACTGTCACTAATATTTACATAGCAAGTAGTGTTATACGAATTTGTGTGGGGTAAGTACAACTTAAAAGTGAAGAATAAAAACTAAAAAAAAAAACCGACATCCAAATAAGACACTACAAAGTGAAAAATAACTTTAATTTCGGAAGTCGGTGGTAAACAACGAAAATAAAACGAACCCAACGACACCGACTTCCGAAATGAAAGTTATTTCTCACTTTGTAATGTTGTATTTGGCAGTCTCTTGTTTTTTTTTTTTTAAGTTTTTATCTAAAGTACCTAAATAATTGCCATCATTATGCCGAAAGTGATTAAAAGTGCTAGCAGGGATATAATCTTAAAGTCAAACGTCGCGCGCAGACTAATCTTGCGCGCAATCTAGTGATTGTTTCATTTGAAAATATTCTGTCAAAACCCAGTCACAGCAATTTTTTAGTTTGATGGTGGTGGTGAAATAACAAACACACATCATGAGTATGATGTAAAAGAGAAAAAAGAAATATATTTCATCTAAGATGTCTACTTTTTTTTTTTTTTTTTTGGATGGGAAATCATCTAATGACTCCTCCCGCTCTGGGTGGAGCGGAAGGGAGTGTCAGACTCTTACTGACTAAAACCCACCCGTGTTCCTTCCTTAGCTCTTTATGTTCCGGGGCAGCGGTAACCCTTTCGGACGATCCCGCTACCCCGGCAGGCTTTGGCCCTGGCGGGCCCCTTCCTTAATGCTGACATCTCTTTGAGGCGCGCGTGGAACACATACGCGCCGTCCGGCACGGGCCTGGTCCTGATCGGACGGAGAGCTACCCATTACTCTCCGTCCGCAGGCCCGCGCCTACGGTGGCCGGGAGTCGTCACGCGGCTCCCGACGCCCGTAGCGTCTCCCGCGGCGGCTGAGGCGTGCGGCTCTCTCCCTGAGCCGTCCCGCCACCTCCTTCGCTAGCATGACTGCTTCGCAGAAGGAGGTGACCGCCTCCCACTCCCTCTCGCCCCGGACCATGGCTTGCACCAGGGCCGGACGCGAGAGGTCGCCGCCGTTGCCGATCGCCTCTACGAGGACACGGCGGTGCTCCACCCAAGCGGGGCAGACCTCCACCGTATGCTCCACCGTGTCCTCTGGGCGATCCTCGCAATGGTGACACCCGGGCGTCTCCTCCCGCCTGATGATGTGCAGGAACCTCCCGAAACATCCGTGTCCGGTGAGGACCTGCGTCAGGCGGTAGGTGAGAACGCCGTGACGCCTCTCTAGCCACTCCTCAAAGAGGGGTCTTATCGCCACTATCGTGGCGTGCCCTGCGCTGGGTTGCGAAAGTCGCTCCTTCCATGCCACCATGAGATCGCGCCGGAGGTCCGTCCGCTCCGCCGCTATTTGCCGCGGAAGCGGAGTTTCCCCCCCGCGTAGTGCCTCCGCGCGCCACTCATACAGGCGCGCGAGGACTGTCGCCTCCAGATCCCATGGCGGCATTCCGGCAAGGAGACTTGCCGCCTCGCCCGAGATCGTGCGGTAGCCCCGGATCAGCCTTACGGCTACCACCTTTTGGGGCGCGTTCAGGTAGTGGGCGGCTCGCAGCCGCAGTGAACGCGCCCACACCGGGGCCCCATATATAGGGCCATGGACCGCACGACCCCCGCGTAAAGCCTCCGATAGGAGGCGTTTGGCCCCCTCAGGTTGGGCAAGAGCCGCTTGAAGGCGGCCCCGGTCCGTTCCAGTTTGGGGGCCAAACGTCGAAAATGTTCGACGAAGTTCCACCGGCTGTCGAGGACGAGACCCAGATGTCTACTTAGGCCGAAATCATTACAAAATGTAGGTAAACATTTTTTTGCAAATCACTAGAATCAAAACAATAATATTATATTCTAGAGTACACAATCTAAGCATTCACTTATCAGCAACATTTCGACTATCTCAGTTTACAATTCACAATCATAATGCATTCACCACAATCAATATTCGAGTGCAGCCATTATGAGGTACTCACATAAAATACCGCTCTTAGATAACGCACGAAGCGATCAAATTCATCGCGTAACGATCCATTGCTGGCTCGCTATGAATAATTCATGACACGCCGCACAGCATCCCATTAACGCATCCCCATGTAAGTGCTGTATGTTTTTTGTGTCGTTTTAAGAAATATTGCTTCTGTTAGGATGTGTAAACATTGAATATCAAGGAGCTTGTGTTCACTGCATTATGTATGTATAAAGGTTAACATTTCCGTTTTGAATTGAATTTCTCTGTTATGAAATAATAGAAAAATTGTTTTAGAAGTGTTTTATAGGAAGAAAGGCTCGTATTGGGTCTGTATGTGGTCGAGAAGAATGTTCTGGGGGGCTACGGAAAGCCAATTTTACTTTATTGTACACCAGAAAATACATAATTTAGCTGAAGGATTGCCAGTTGATTTGAAAAAATACGAAACAAGCCAACATAATTATACATTTTACACTAACTTAGGAAATCAACACAAGAATGATCAATGGAAGGTATCAACACAAGACTAATCAATGGAAGTTATTGCAAAATATTATTACCAGACATAGAAAAAGGAAGATGTAGAAGGTATGTACTTTTAACACAATCGAAATACATTGATCACATTTAAAACGTAGAGAGCCGAATCTAGCCGCCCCGGCGGTGTACAGCGATAAATCGAATCACTGCGGGCAATTTGGCGCCAAGCCTATTTCCTACGTTTTATTAGATTTTATAAATAACTGCACGAGTATTGCAATGGAGATATTTTAGATTTGTTGAATAAAACAAAATAAATGTCAGGTTGTTTGTTACCCGAACATTTTGGGATACCTACCATATATACATAAATCTACATAGATCTGTTTACGCAAATGATTCAATAACACTTCTGTTTACAATGAACTATGTAACCAGCAGTTTATCTTATCGCTAATTAACTTTTAACGGAAAACAAATACCAACACAAGTTCTCATTATCTTATTTCAACAGACCGAGTCAAGTCATTTAGTTATCGCATTACAGTCGACGTATACACTCCATAATCATGGTGAAAGTAGCTGTGGTCACTGGCTCCAACAAAGGCATCGGCTTCGCGACTGTAAAAGGACTTCTGAAGAGGTTCGATGGAGTAGTGTTCCTCACGTCTCGAGACGATGGCAGAGGAAAATCTGCTGTCGCGAAACTGAACGCGCTCGGTCTACATCCCGAATATCACCAACTTGACGTCACCGACAAAACCAGTGTTGCCAGGTTCAGAGATGACGTCAAACAGAAGTACGGAGGCATCGATATCTTGATCAACAACGCTGCCGTCTGCAACTGCTCCGAGTTGTACCTTGGCTACAAAGAAAGTAAGGACATCATCGATGTAAACTACTTCAGTTTCTTCATCATCCAGGAATATCTATATCCTTTGGTCAGAAACAATGGACGCATCCTCAATATTTCCAGCGACTGCGGACATCTATCCAACGTGAGGAATGAATACTGGATCAAGAGGCTCTCCAACAAAGAGCTGACAGTGAAGGACATTAATGAGTTCGTGAACTGGCATTTGGAAGCAGTGAAGAACGGAACCTTCAACAGATCTGATATCGCTGATGATGGAACGATTGCCGCATACAGAGTAGCCAAGGTAGCTGTCAGTGCATTGACTATTATCCAGCAAAGAGAACTGCAAGCAAGGAATATTTCTGTCAACTCTATGCACCCTGGTTTAGTTCGTACGGATATGACAAAAGGCGTTGGTTTCTACGACGCAGACCAAGCAGCAGAAACTCCTCTGTACATGGTGCTGGAGGCTCCAGCAAGTATTAAAGGTGCGTACATTTGGTACGACAAGAAAGTCCTGGATTGGTATGATCCTAAGGCTGATTGGTATTTCAAATCCGTCACTTTTTCACAATAACATTTCACAATTTTGTAATATGTTTCACAATCAATTGTTTCTGTTGTTGTAATGTTCAAGCTAAAGAGGAAGCTTGAACATTGTATTATAATTAATTTTCATAAAATTATAATTATTTCATAAAAAAAAATATTTATTTCTTTTACATAAATATCTCGGGACCCTGGGGACCTGGACCTTTGGAAGGCGTACCAGGGGCCGATGCCAACTCGCAGAAGCCTCTTAGATTTAGACTTTAAATGATAAGGAGGCACCAGCCGATTATTGATTTTATTAATTAATTATTATAATTACTAGCAGCGCCCCGCGGTTTCACCCACATAAGTTTCCCGTGGGAATATCGGGATAAAAACTATCATAATTATGTCCTTTCCCGGGACTCAAACTATCTCTATACTAAATTTCATCGAAATCGGTTCAACAGTTTAAGCGTGAAGAGGTAACAGACAGAGAGACAGGCACACTTGCGCATTTATAATATTAGTATGGATTTATTGAGGCCGGCCCAGCAAGAGATGGCGAAACGATCTGGACGCGTATCGCGAGGGCTGGTTCGACGTGGGCGCGGGGAAAGAGTTGCTGGAAGGATTTAGGGGATGCCTTTGCCCAGCAGTGGGACAGTGCAGTCCTTGTGGAACGCAAAATAAATGAATATGAATATGAATATGAGTATAGACCGACAAAAATATATATATATATAGGTACCAATCTAATTTATAATGTAACAATGTTTATTAAATTATGTTGCTTATGATTTTTGTTATTGAACGTGTCATGAAAATAAAATAATACTTATTCAAAGTTCTTAAGACAAATATTAATTACTTCAAGCAATCAACTCCCTGTAAGAAACGTATTCTTCCAACCAATAAAGACAAATAGGTTTCCATATAAACGTAGTTGACCCAAACGAGTTCATTTAGTGAACCAATCACCATTAGGCTGTGAGCAGTGACGTCACAAACATGGCCACCGGACAATTACGCGATGTCAAGTTCACGTCCGATATCTCCCGAGATAATAACAGACGCTACATTATGTGCTACTATATTTATGTTCATGTTTATGAGGGATAGAATAAGGTCTGTATTACCAAGTTTATTCTAAGGTCTCTTAATTTGTTCGGTCTGATTTTTTCCTTTTATCATTTGACAGAAATATTGCCTTAAGTAATCGGTTCAAGAACTGTTTGCCATACAACCAAAAAGTTCCAACATTACATTACTATACACCTGTGTTCCCAACTAAATAACTTATATTGTTGATATGCTCGCAGACCTCTTCAATCAAATTGAAACACCGCAGATAAGTAATACTTACAACGATTAAACTAACATTACAACACAAAACTTGTACAATAACAATAATTCAAACTTTTACTTCTTCATAAGCAATTTCCCGAATTCACGTGTCTTCAAAACGTACATGGTAAGCGAAAACCAACCATATACTAGAGAGAGAAGATATTAAGTTGTGTACATTGTGTGATGTAAAATGATAATACCCAAGTGAATATTAACGCGACTGCTAATGGAGTAATGGCACTCGTACATATGAATAATTCACGTATCGAATTAAAGCGAGCCAACTTTTGTTCTGTTTACACTGGAATTAAAAAGTTTCCCAGCCCGGGTGACGCAGGGAGCACGCCGCACGGCGCGGCGGGGGAGCGGGGGTGAGGCTAGCATTGAATTCGCAAAAGCGGCAATTTCCGTAGAAAGGGTGATGACATACGGGAAGTGCGGTGAGGACGAGCCAGCTGCTTCCCAGTGGGAGAACGAATCGAAAATATAGGTACTCCAGCTAACTGCTGCTGTAGCTCGTAATTCTAGCAAGATTTTAATATCGGGTTCAAACCGCGATAAAGAAAGAGAACCATGTTAGGACGGGCTTTTGTAAGAAGTGTTACAAAAAAGAACCTACAGAAAGCCCATTGCCAGAATCACGATTTAATTCGATCGTAAGTTTACTTTGATCTTGTATGGAATTGCACTTTTTACTTAATTGTTTTGCCACAACATTTTGTTATTCTATTATCAATACTTTATTAACTTATTGACTTCTAGGTTATTATAAATCACATAAACAGCTACCTGTGGATATTTTCCGAGATTATAATGCATTATCGTCATAGTGTAAACACACACGGAATTAAATTAGATTAACGATAATTTATGCATTAGCTTATCATTTTCACCGGCAACGCTATTAATCAGCCTTGCTGTAATAGTTATTAATGGCTCATGTATAGCCGAATTATATTTAGGTCACATGTATTAGGCACATTAATATTATTTACCTTACGTAAAAGTTTGAAAGTTGAGTGAATAGTAATGTGAACTAGATAACTTACTCGGTAGGTATATTTTGGATGCGAAGTGAAGAGAAAGATAGATATACTCAATCATTTACACCATTCTCTTCTCTGATAATTATTTATTCAAATTAGGCTGAAAATCAGCAATTTTTGAACGTCAAAATTAAAGACAGTCCCCCAAAACGCCCGCCCTTCACCAATTCCTAGTGCTTTAGCTAGGAAGAAGAAGTGGGGGAACAAACTCCCCAGCAGCACAGCTGTCTGTTTGATTGACATAAAAAAAAATTCATAGAGTCGTTTGCCAGAGTGGCCACATAACTAGTAGTCAAACAGCAGGCCCATTCAAAATAATCCCCCGTATATTCTGCACGCGTACGAACGTAATGTGATGTGGTTATGTCAGAGAGTTCGCGACGAAATTAGATGTGAGTCGAGAGGTCTGGATGTTTTGTGACAGTACGGGGCGCCCCCGGGCCTCGGGCCCCGGGCCCCGGGTGCATTGTGTGAACCCTGCTTAACCTTGCTCCGGATATATCGACGGGGGATGAATCCTGCCACGCGGGGAGTCATGAATACCGGCTCGGAAACTACTGGGAGAGGGGGCAATCGTGGAGAAAAATACCGTATGACAGGTAAGTAATATAAAATTGGGTATTCGTAGCGACAGGATGCTGTTATCGTTCTATTTTGGGAATAAAAGGTTGTAATCTAAACCGACCTGGTTTAGATTAAAATCCGACGTCATCTAGTTAGATTATGGGTACTCATATGTCCTTGCCTTAATACCCCAAATACTCTCTGCTTTTCAGCACAAACAGTTCCAATATATTTATTTGTTTCTGGTTATTAATATCTCCACAATCAGTTGTGTTTATTTCCCACAATTTAGATACAATAATGCAGTGAAAGATGTACAGTTTTAGGAAATGTATGCAGTAAAATTTAATAAAATGTCTTCGTTTTAACTTAGTGGTTAAGTTGAAAACGAAGCCAATTTATTCAATTTTCACTTTTGCTACAAGAAAAACGGTAAGTATACAATCAATGAGCCGTCAATAGATTTGTGGGAGCCGTTTGATTGATTACCGAGTAGGTACTTACCTCCCGACGCGACGATCATCGCCAGTTATCGACAAGCTGCGAGTTTTGTAGTTGTTCTAGTTTATTGCTTCCACTGGCAAGAAGGGTAAGATATTAAAAGAAAGCTTCTTTTTTTATTTGTCTGTCGTATTGAGGCAGGAGACTGTAAATGAATTACCAGCTGTTTTGAATTGACTCTAGCGCAAAGTCACCTTCTCATGGAAGGAACGCATTGAACACAACTCTTGCGTGCTACTGTGGCGGCATCTATCGCCAAAAATGTGAACTACGCATCACACTGAGGTCACCCTAACTCCTGCTCCGCGCAAGCAAAGTTTACCGTGCGACCAGGATAAACACAACGCCCCGACATCAAGCGTCGGGCAGTAGCCCAGCAGGCACGACGCCACCGTATAGGATGAGTGAACTGTACCTACACCCTGTTCCTCTTACAACTATTTATACTACTTTAACCATTTCAGATCACTAAGGCCAGGGTTTGATGTTTCCTTTCACAACATGCTCGGATTTATTCCCATTTTGCGAGGTTCCTAAGCCCTGGAAGCTTGTTCGTAAACCTCTGGTGAATCAAGCGTATAATATATTTTCTCGCCTACTTTTCCCCAAAAAATCTTGCTTAGAAAATATATTTCCAACGCAAAATCAGCAATTCTATGACCTGGTAACAGATCCTTGTAGACGAAGAACATAAATTTAATTAACTCATTAGTATCTCTCTTTAACAGAGAATAAGTCCTAGTTAGTAATAGCTTCATAATCAAGCAAAACGAAACTTTGTTTATTTTCCGTTTCAAAGCAAAAATTATGGTCCACAACACAGATGTCTATCTTTTTAGAAAGCTAAATAAAGGACTCAGTTCGTAGAATCCGATTGTTAACTTCATTAAGACAGCAGTCACAATATTAAGTATCTGTTAAGAAAACAAAACTAATTCTGCTCGCACTTTGAAGTCTATTATATAGCTTTATGTTAACAGTACAAACTCCAACTTTACGACTGTTAAATTGTCACAAATAAACAACCCACATTTAATTTATTTTATAAAGAAACCTTATCGGGGACATGAAAAACCGTGGCACAGGATACGTGCTCGTAAATTGAGTAAAACAACCGAGTCGTGGTCGCCACTGCACTTTACTCACGTTGGTATAAAAATGTAGATTTTAACACAAAAATGTGCATAATTATGCAGATATTTGCATAAGCAGCCGACGCTTTTTACGCGAGTCGTGAATATACTGACCAGATTTAAAGTTGCAAGGGAGAAGCGAGGGCGGGTAGAAAGAAATACAAAACAAAAACATCTCCCGCAATAGTGAATATTTTCATAATTTATTGATACCTGTGGTTTTTTACAATCTTCAAAGCAAACCCTTATTAGGCAAAATAAAAATAGGAACTTCCGTAAGTACGGAGATTGGATGGTCGAAATCACAGAACAGTTAAAAGCAAACTGGTGTCGAATAGCATCAGAATCAACATAAAATGATTTTAACATTTATGTGACATTAGATCTCTTTTTGTGGAAGAACAATGTACAGCAGTAGACATAAATATAACTACATCCAAGAAAAAATAAAAAATACCGCTTGTACCTCAGCACCTATTTAGCGAGCTCGCCAGCAAATGTACGACTGACGGGTTTATGCACGCCGCACGCGTGACCACCGCAACGATAAAGGGGGAAGGGGTAGTTTTGTAGATCATCTTTTAATACGAAATATGACTTATTTGGAGTTCTTATGACTGACTTGGTAGCAGTGTTAGATATTTTGTTGTACTCTTTTATAAAGGAAAAGAGTTGGTAAAAGCTTTGTATATAGCAGGCAGTCACGCACCGTACTATGTTCTCATAATAAAGGACATTGCTCATGTCCATCTCCCGAAAGTAGCCAGGAAACCTAGTAAAACCCATGTTTTAACTCAGTAAAATCCACGAAAGTAATTATTCTATATCCTATTCTCTTTGCAGCAGTCGCTAGCGCCGGAACGACTCGTTCAGTACATTTAAAAGTATTTGCAAGACAAACTGGCGCAATGTTAATGATGTTGTGCCGTCCCTCACTCCTCACTCCTGCAATATACAGCTTTCATAAAGGATAGCTGCAATGTGGTTGTGTATTCAGTTTAAATTTATTTCGAAATTCCAAGTTTTTTAACAGTATTTAAAAGCTTTTAATTGTTCTGAACATTACATTAAGTGTTTCGACTCGTTATTGTTTCAGTCTTTTAGACACCTTCCACAGTAGATATTGTTATGACCGCATCATCGGATTCCTCGTCAAGGGTTTGTAGGTAGACATGGCTACAGATCATCTTATAGTTTTGGGTTCACAACCCAGTTTGGAATACGTGTTGGCAGCGTTAGCGCAAGGGCTTCGTGTTCACCTCACGTGTGGAATATCCTCATGAACTACGAGTATTCAAAACAACGCTCAAACCGTTCAAACACTCGCTGACGATGGCGCTTGTGTTTAGCTCCCTTCAAAATGGTTGAACTGAATGGTGCTGATCCATACGTCATGTTCGTGAACGGGCGCCGCGCCGTCAGTAGGGACTGGTCATCTCTTAGCTGCCACGGCACGGCTTATTCTAATTATTTTATTGTTTTTTTTTCTTTCTATTTGCTGTTCGCTGGATACTTTTAACGTGTAAGTACGTTTTTTGTACATCGTTCACACATATAAATTATAAATTCAACATGAATAGTGTAAATAATATTTTTGTAACAATATAATTTATAAGAGTGTCCAAGGAGTTTCTTGCCCGTTCTTCTCCATAGGTACCTAGCTACGCTTTGGAATAAGCAACAACTTCACATTTCTGACTGGCCGACGATTCAAAATTGCCTGTACCTAAATGGTTTAATTGAAATAAATGGTTTGAGTTTGACATCAATTTGAAAAAATACAAAACATGATGATAGCTGCCTGAAATCCCCTAAAAACGATGAGGCATCTTATGTTTACTATTACTATATCAAAGCCTTATTAGAAACAAAATAAAACATCCCTTTGATACGTGGCATTATCCATCTATCTTACAAACGGGGGTGGATGGGGGGAGGAATATCATGATATCGAAGCTAAGTCAGTTCCCAGCAATAATAACTGTATGCTCGGATGTCGGTTTGTGACATCGGTCGGTACCTACTCATAATTGTATGGTGGTGGGTAGTTAGTTTACGTTTGCAAATATATCAGTCTGTCGTTGACCCACGTATTTTATTGACGTTACATTGGCGACGAGAACGGGATTTGTACAATTTCTTTTTAATTTCCGTGGTTTCGTGTCGGTTTCGCGTGTGTCAAAATGCCTATTGGTAAAATTGAACCCTTCAATTTAAGCTCGAAACAGTGGCCGGCTTATATTCGCCGGATAAATCAGTACGTACGGCTTAACGAAATCGACGATGAATTAAAAGTACCTATGTTAATAACGGTCGTGGGGGAAGAAACGTATGCGCTTATGTGCGATCTGTGTTCACCTAGTTTTCCGGAAGACAAAACATATGACGAATTAGTGAAATTGGTTACGGAACATTTGGAACCCCAACGATCGGAGATTGCCGAACGCCATGTGTTCCGGTTGCGCCGACAGCGTGCGGGCGAGTCCCTTACGGAATACCTTCAGGCATTGAAACACCTGGCGTCTACGTGCAGTTTCGGAAAGTGCAAGTCATGTTCGACGCTTGAAGAAAATTTGCGCGATCAGTTCGTGTCCGGGCTGGCAAGTGACGTAATGCGATCGAGAATCTTCGCGGAAAGAAAAGTTCAGTACAAAGAGGCAGTGGAGCTAGCTCTGGCTTTAGAGGCGGCGGAGAAGCATGCCGAAGTGAGCGGTACCACGACGACGGCGGCGGCGGACTCAGTAAAGCCGGCAGGCGGCGGCGAGGCGGGCGAAGGCCTACATTACGCGCGAGGCGGACGTACGCGGCCGCGCGGGCCGCAACGGCCGCTCGGCGGCGCAGGCGACGGAACAGCGGCAGCAACAGGCGCGGCAGGGGCAGACGGCGTGCGGGCCTGCTGGCGCTGTGGCAAGGCGCACCCGGCCGAGAGGTGTCGGTTTAAAAATTACAGTTGTGATGAGTGCGGTAAAAAAGGGCACCTAAAAGTGATGTGCAAACAAGTGCGTGGTAGTGACGGTCGGCATAACTATGTGAGTGACGAATCAGAGGATGGTATGTTCAACTTAAATGTGGCAGCTCGAGGTAACAAACCATTTTTTATTAAACTATCTGTGGATAAAATTAATATGGAATGTGAAGTGGACACAGGTAGTCGTATATCAGCAATAAGTGAGGTTATGTATCAAAGTAGCTTTTCGCATAAAAAGATGGAACTGGATAACTTAGTTTTACGTTGTTACTCGGGTTCAAGAATAGAATCACTCGGTTACATTGAGGTAGACGTTTGTCTGGGTGAATTTAAAGCTAAATCACTACGATTATATATTATTAAGGGCGGGGCGCGACCTTTGTTAGGACGAGAATGGTTGCGCGCTTTAAAGATAACACAAATAAACCTCAATGAAATCATAGATGATGAAATAGTAAACAAATTATGTAAGGAATTCCCAGAAGTGTTTTGCGATAAGTTAGGTACATGCAAGCAACCCATACGACTACAGTTGTCCGATGAGCAACCAGTTTATGTGCGAGCAAGACCCATGCCGCTGGCACTGCGCGCACGTGTAGAACGGGAGCTGGAACGCCTCGAGGCTGACGGCTCCATCTACCGTGTTGACTACTCAGACTATGGAACTCCAATAGTACCCGTGGTTAAACAAAACGGAGACATACGCATTTGTGGGGATTATAAGATAACCATAAATCCAAAGTTAAAAAGAGATTATTACCCGTTGCCGCGTATCGAAGAGTTATTCGCAAATCTTAGTGGGGGAGATAAATTCACAAAAATTGATCTGAAACACGCTTATGAACAGTGTCTGTTGTCGGACGACTCGCAACCCTACACAGCTATAACTACGCATATGGGTACTTTTGTGTATAAACGTACGCCTTACGGGCTGTCTGTTATACCGGAGAAATTTCAAAAAATTATGGAGGAGACGCTGCGCGGGGTGCCAGGGTGTGTAGTATTTTTAGACGATATTTGTGTGACGGGGTCCAACACGCTTGATCACATGAAGAATCTGAGAGCTGTACTCGATAGGTTGCGTCACATGGGACTTACTGTTAAATTAAGTAAATGTAGATTTTTGCAAGATAGTGTGAAATATCTGGGTTTTATTATTAATAAGGAAGGTTTGCGACCGGATACAGAGAAACTGGAGGCCATTTCCAGCGCGCCTAAACCAGAGAACGTATCACAACTGAAAAGTTTTTTGGGAATGGTTAATTACTACGGCCGATTTATTCCTAGTTTGAGTACGCTATTACAACCATTGCACAATTTGTTAAAAAAAAATAGCGGCTGGGAATGGGACTCCAAATGTGATAATGCTTTCGTGGAGGCAAAGCGATCTCTCCTGAGCGAACGTGTATTAGCACATTACGAGGAGGGGCGCGACCTGGTGTTGTCAGTGGACAGCAGCGCGTACGGACTGGGCGCCGTGCTGGCGCACCGGTACTCGGACGGTAGCGAGCGGCCAGTCAGCTGCGTGTCGCGCACTCTTAGTGCGCCCGAGCGCAACTACAGCCAGCTCGATAAAGAGGCACTGGCTATTCTGTTTGGTGTAACGAAACATCACCAATATTTGTACGGAAGGCGTTTTACGCTACGCACTGATCACCAGCCTCTGACTCATATTTTTGGGGCCAAGGGGGGAATCCCACAGACGGCTGCCAGTCGTTTACAAAGATGGGCGGCACGCTTGGCTGCATATGATTTCAACATCGAATTCGTGCGATCGGTGGACAACGGTCCGGCTGATGCATTATCACGATTACCGTTAGCTCGGGAGGGTCGCTTCGTCGACTCGGTAGATTATTTAAATCTTATTGAGGAGTCGCTGCCGATTTGTTTTAAAGACATCGCAAAAGAGACGGAGCGCGACCCGTTATTGAGTAAAATTAAAGGTTACGTACTATTCGGTTGGCCGACAGCACCGAGCTGCGATGCGGAAAAACCTTTTTTTGCTAGGAAAAATGATTTTCTAGTAGATCAAGGATGTGTAATTTATAAATATAGGATAGTGGTCCCTCACGTGCTACAAAATATAATATTAAAGGAAGTGCATGAGGGCCATCTAGGTATGAACAAAATGAAAACTTTATCGCGGAGCTACATTTACTGGGCGAGTTTAGATCAGGACATTGAAGAAGTGTGTAGGTCGTGCGCTGCGTGCCGCACGGTGCAGGACGCGCCGCCGCGGGCGCAGCTGCATCCCTGGGAGTTCCCGCTGCACCCGTGGCAACGCGTACACGCTGATTTCGCAGACTGCGGTGGCGTGCGATATCTTATAATAGTAGACGCTCATTCCAAATGGATAGAGGCCCTGCCAATGCGCGGCACAAACGCAGCTTCAACAATTAAAGTATTTAGAAGTACATTTGCACGTTTCGGTTTACCATCGCAGCTTGTGACTGACAACGGCCCGCCATTCTCATCTCAAGAGTTTAAAGCATATTGTGAATGTAATTGTATTAGACATACAACTTCGGCACCGTATAGACCCCAAGGGAATGGCGCGGCTGAGAACGCAGTTAAAACTGTCAAAAAGGCAATAAAGAGAGCGATGTACGAAGGCGAGGATGTGACAGTCGCTTTAAGCAGATTCCTTTTCCAGTACCGGAATTGTGAACATGCAACGACAGGTGTCTCGCCGGCAGTGGCGCTCCAGGGGCAGCGTTTGCGTAGCCGACTGGATGCGCTACGGCCGGATGTAGCCGCAGCGGTGCGCGCGAAGCAAGAGCGACAGGTCACTCGCGCTTCGGGGGCCGATAGAGAATTCCGGGTTGGGGATGCAGTAATTGCTCGCGATTACACGGCGAGGGGGGACAAGTGGACCGAAGCCACAGTTATAAAAAAAACAGGGCCAGTTTCATACAAAGTTAGTTTAGGTAACGGGGTTGAGTGGCGTAGACATGCCGACCAAATTATTGCAGCAAGTAGCAAAAATAGGTACTCATTATCACGCATGAGTGACGTGGTCGTAGCCGAGCCTAAGAGCTCTGGGGCAGCCAAACCGGGGGTCGATAGCGGGGCCGAAGGTGAGATGTTTGAGGACGCATCAAGCGGGGATGGTGATACTAAGGACACGCCGTTGGAAGAGTCAAAGTCGACACCGATTCGACCCGAACGGCTTCCGTCGTCGGTATCTCCACCACCGCTGGGCGCGTCTGCTCGTGCACTGCGTGCGTTTAACCGAGCTAGACAAGCTGGCAATAATGTGCCATAATAGTTTTATAGTCATAGGACATTGTTAGTTTAAGATGTATCTTTTTGATGGTTGTGATTAGTAGACTTGATGAGGAGAGATGTGACATCGGTCGGTACCTACTCATAATTGTATGGTGGTGGGTAGTTAGTTTACGTTTGCAAATATATCAGTCTGTCGTTGACCCACGTATTTTATTGACGTTACAGGTTATTCCGTGTGATTGACGTTCGATTAACAATCACATTCTTCACTAGAAACAGTTTACTTCCTTCCTGGAACAGTTTGTGCTGTGGTTTATGTCAGAATCAATGGTTTCCGAGAATACCACTAATAATAATAATTAATTTAGTATTTACTACACAAGGTCCGGAGTAAGCCAGAGCAGCAATACGGGGCCTCTCGAAATTATCATAATGATAAACGACTTACCGGAGGTCGTCAGACATGACTTAAATGTTTATTGTTTGCAGATGACCTTAAATTGTTGGTCGAGGTTAAAGATAAGTCGGATTGTGAACGCCTGCAGGAGGACATAGATAGAGTGGTGGAGTGGAGCCATAATAATAAGCTCAACTTCAATGTTGACAAATGCTTGGTGATAACCACGGATATAGTGATAACGTTCACTCGGGCGCGGACCAAATGTGCTATGACTACAACGTAGAGAGAGCACCAATGCAACGAGTGTCGCAGGCACGTGATCTAGGCGTGTATCTCACTCCCACCTTAGACTCTCACCTTAGTTTTTGCGAACACATCGTTAACATATGCAAGAAAGAGTACAGTAACCTAGGTTTCGTATGGAGGCAGTCACAGGGGTGTGCGAACTTTACCACGGTCAAGGTGTTGTGTGACGCACTAGTTAGAAGCCATCTTGAACATTGTGCGGTCATTCAGGCACCACATGAAGCCAAATACAGTGTCATTTTGGATCGGGTACAGAACAAGTTTACAAGGCACTTGTATTTTAAACTGTGTGGGGTGTACCCATTCTACCTATTGATGTACCCCACACTATTTGTACTGGGTATGGTGGGGTATAATATAATGATCTCAGGGTTCGCCGGGACTTCAGTCTTGCTACGTATGTAGTGAAGCTACTGCGTGGCGTAGCACATAATCCGGGAGTGCTGCGCCAACTGGAACTTAGAGTGCCGGCCCGGTACGTGTGGAGGCGGCGACGCCCGCAACTGCTAAACGTGCCCGTAGCCAGAAACAATCTACTGGCGAAAGCACCCCTCACCCGAACAATCCGTGTGGTGAACGAAGTCCATGAGAGACTGGATATTTTTTCGTGCTCTTTCGAGCGATTTTATTAAATGTAGTTAGTTATGTAAGGTAAAAAGTTATATTGTTTGTTGTTAGGTATTTAAGGTTAGATAAGTTATTTTTTTAAGTTGATAACTACACTGTTGCATTAGGGTAAGGCCTGTAATGATAGTTGTAAGGATGATAAATAAATAAATACCGTGTTCTTTGAACTGGAAATTACATACACATTCATTGTGTGTTACACATTAACTGTGTTATCAATTAGTAGACATCCGATATGGTCTAACGATCACTACAATCGCCGCAATGAGCTTTAGCAACTACAATTTCTTCTGCTTGCAACCTTTGGCAAGTTTACTTTACTTTACCAGGTGATTGGTTTATTTTAAAAGATTCATCTATTCAAACCCATTTCTAACGGCCGAGTCAGTCCACAAAGAACCACAACGGTATAAAACCACTACAAAACTCTTCGACCACAACCATCACTGCCATTACGTTTGGCTTTTTCTCTCCATAATGGAAAATGGTGGGAAATGTGACGCGGTCGCCGTTTTTGCATAATTTGCAATCCCGCGCCGGTATTGACGGCCATCTAATCGCCAAATTATTAGCAAGTCCAGGAATGGAGTAACAAAAGTTAATATCTGAGTGAACTGCGCTGTCTTTATATTGATTAGATCTTTATTTCAATTTTGGAGAATATTGAATGTTTAACAATTTAAAATATCCTCTGAAGCGCCATTTTCCTCTGTATTCTAAATGATTTGTCGATCGAAAGTTCAATAAGCAAGTAAGCCTAAATTTCAGTATTGTTTTTACACGTGCACTGTTGAGTTAGTAATAACATGTAGCTGAATCATGATGTTGAAAGCCTTCGACGACATTTTCATACTAAGACACAAAAACTTCTGGAAAGTAGCATAAGAAACGATGACAGAGATCTTCTAAAAAAGAAATCGTTTTCTTACCCAACGCAAATTCGGGTCCTCAAACTGCTGACATAGGTACAACAGAGGTACATCGACGAGAATCCGTGAGTACATCCCGAACAGTCCCAAACTGACACCTCACAAGTGTTATTGGCCCAATCGCGCAACTATCACGTTGTACAACCACATATTATACCATGGGAACGCCATTTTGTGGTCCCTGATACTAACTAATGCCTGCGCTTGTTGGAGAGGCACAGCTGACACATTCGGTAATAAACTAGATAATGGGTTTGATACTGTTGTGATGTTACTGTCTAAACGAGCATACAGTTAGTTTCTACAAATGATTTCCAGAGGATTTTAACCTTCGACTTTAGTGAAGGAAGAACTATAGAATTAAATAGGTACCGATCTCGTGTCTCATTTTAGCAATCTTGAAGGATTTTTTATAGCCATCCAAATTCATACTAAACACGTTTTTTTCCTCAACATCACAGTATGTCCCTTTAACGACAATCTGTTTTTCCTCAGTCTTTTATCCTAGTTTACTTTCAAACATGTTCCTTCCTTAAGTTTCTTAATGATAAGTATATAAAAATATCAATAATAATTATTTATTATCCGCGGTTGGTCCGTGGATGGGTGACCATCTTTACATACCAAGAACCCTCCGTGCCTCGGAAAGCACGTTAAGCCGTTGGTCCTGGCTGTCATTCGTGGATCTTTGACAGTCGTTACGGGCAGTCAGAAGCCCGAAAGTCTGACAACCAGTCTTACAAAGGGGTATCGTATTACCCAATAACTGGGTTGTGGAGGTCAGATAGGCAGTCGCTCCATGTAAAATACTGGTATTCAGCTGCATCCGGTTAGACTGGAAGCCGACCCCAACATAGTTGGGAAAAGGCTAGGCAGATGATGATGATGAATTATTTATTATCAGACCACAGTGAATCCGTGTACGGTAGGTAAGTACTTTGAACCAATATTTTGGGCTTGCCTAATTATTATCATTAGTCTTTCCGGCTTCTGACAATGCTTTGATACCTAGTAAGTATTGTCGGTATTTTGACCACTAGGTGCCTTTGTAAATGATATAATCTTAATAAGAAGCTTACCTACATTAAATAAGTTTATCAAAGAAGGGGATGACCCCTCAAGTAATTACTTCGGGACACTACCTACTACCCCGATGGCTTCACTAATTACTAGCGACTACCTTTGCCTCAACTTTGTCGTCCGTAATAAACTGCTATGTTAGGTACTTTGTTGCAGGTGCTGGACAAAAATTATATTGTTTTTTTTTTGGCATTATTAAAATCTACCCTGATTTTAATAACTAAAAATCAATGTTGCATTTTGTTTTTCTATGATAGGTATCCAACTAAAGGTGCATCCACGCCGTTAATTGTTGTGGAGCAACGTTTGCAAATGTTAGTGTGCCACAACGGACAGAAGCATAATCAGTCTATAATATTCCCACTGCTGGGACACAGACCTCCTCTCTGTTAGAGGCCATAATCCACCACGCGAGCCCAGAGCGGGTTGGTAGATGTCACATGTCTTCGAATATTTGGTTCTAGGACATGCCGGTTTCTTCACGATGTTTTCCTTCACCGACCACCTTCAACAAAAATATATTTAATAAACTTAATAAAAGTTATAGAAAGTTAATTAATGTTAACATGTTGTGAAATAAAAAGTAACGTAGGTGCGGATGCATCATAAATAAAATAAGCTAAGATAATGCTTTTTGCCCAAAAACAATTATACATTACATTTCCTTAAAGTCTACATTAAGCTATGCACTCCACACTAGGTCGAGCCTGTCTCGTGGAGTGCATGGGTGGTGTTACCATATAGTGAACATGCGCATTACATTAATACTGATGGATTGCTACAGTCGAGAGGCGCACGTAAAAGTGTTATTATTTTAAAGTAATTACCATTACGAAATTACGTCTAAAAAAGGTTCGGAGTCATTCTATCAAATCAAAATCAAATCATTTTATTTTCTCTTCACAAAACAATGGTATAATATATATTTAGACAAGCTTAGATACTAGTTTGTGAGAGACTGGTGTCTGCACTAGGAATACCTGTATAGCAGATCATTCTATGATTGGGTTAGCAGCCATTTACGAACAATCGTTTTTACTTGACTTGTTCTAGAAAGAATATATGTAATTGTAATTTTCACGAATTCACAAAGCTGCTAAGTTCAGTTAAAGTCTTGCTGCCGATGAAACTACAGGCACATGAGACTTCAACTTTGGAACTAAATTTGGTAACGTGTCTTATCCCCTGGGTGATGCTGATGTCCACTGGCCGGACACCGCTTTTCAACACGCGGTCTATCGCGGAGTCAACCTCTTTCTGACTATAATATAAATAAGTCACCTTGTTTACCTTAAAAGGCTAAAATAAACTCAGAACTGGCTTGATTGTTATGAAGACAATAATATTCCCCAAAAAGTTATTTCCACGTCAAAAAAAACACACGCCTCTCGTATATTGCGGTCAGTTCCGACAACGGCGCAGCTGAATAAATAAATACATTTAATTTGAAATATTCCCTTTGAACCTCTACATTAATGATTAACAAACCTCTGTAATTAGAGCCACGAGTGGGCAACAAAATGGCCTCTTGGTTATTTGTTGTTATTCCGCGGCTATTGGAGCAGGCCCCTTTTAATTGGGTCCGTCGGACTGGCCTACTGATAGCCAAGTACGTTTAATTAATAACGAGCATTAAAGGCCCCTGGCCCCTTTAAAAATTCGCTGACGGAGAATGCTCTTGAATGCTCTTTTAAAGCTTGCGTTGAGCACAATTATTTTAGGTTTAAGAGTGAGCTGAAGTCGATTGCTAAGCTGTGCTGAAGAAAGGCAGTCACTGACGGCTTTAGTTGATCTCATTTTGATTTTAGTTTTCAAAGGTGGGTAACGGCAGAGATGAAACTAGATAGGTAGGGTACCTATCTACCGATCTCCTCAGTTTTCCGATTAAAGTATTGGATCTTTCGTAGAAATACCATTTTGTTAAATGATGATCATCTGTTACAGAAACCCAATGTCACAACAATTATTTTTATTTAAAAATTAGCACTCTTGTTTCAAAAAAGGTAATTATGTCACTCATTTCTTTCCTTTGTACTTGTAAAGCCAAGTTTTCTTTCGGATGTACAAAAGTTTGGACGTTTGCATTCTAAATGGACATTAATAAATTCCAGAAAGTAATTAGGTTTTCTTTTTCTTCGTATTTTAATGGCGGTTTTAGAATCGGAATTTGTATTTCTATTTATGTTTACTCAGCAACAAGACATGTTATTTAGATGTTTGGTGAGAAGTTTATATAATGTCTAGGTTTCTTGGGCCTGAAATGCCTAACTTGTGTCACTATGTAATCATGCCCCTAATTAGTCTATATTACTAAAATTGTTTCATTTGTTGGCCGCCTATATATTTAGTCTATTAATCTTAGAAGGCGAAACATTCTATTCCAAATGGGCAAGTCTGAGAGTATTATTAAAGATACTGACACTATTGAACGAACCAAGTAATCAATAAATGTTAATTTTTGACTGATAATTAGTTTTGACAATTCAATTCGACACCAAGACATAGCGTAATCATAGGTCAACTAATCGTAAATTATAATGGCGTCCTGTAAATTACAATAGGGAAGCCACCTGACTTTATAACGTCACCGGCATAACTTCCGTGTTCAACACTAATGTCTTAAACCGCTCTATTGTCGATTCAATAACGAACACTAACCACTGACATTTGAAAGCACACATAGTTCAGCAAATCAATCACTGGCAAGCGGATATTACAGCAACCAGCATCAATCTCGCGTGGTCGTCAACAGCACGTGTTGGTCGCATGTGTCGCACGTGTCGCACGCGTCGCACGCACCGGTCGCGTCGGTCGGCGCTGAGTGCATGTAATCAAGCTGCAGATTGCTTGAGACAGGCTAATTCCTATGCATTACTGGGAACACACACGGTTGTGGCGTTTGTGTTACTGAGTTGAGAGATGCTTGGGATTGGCGAATGAGATCATTGATTGCGCGTTTAGTAGAACATGGTAAGAGTGACAGTTTTTATTTATTACAAATACAAACTCTGGATTCTAGGTCTTTTGTTAAGATTCGTGATTAGCAATATAACTAATTATTGCGGGAGTTAACAAGTAGTAAAGATTTACGTTTGGAGTTAGAACCCACTTCAATCCATTTCCTCAAACCCGTTGGCTATTTCATTTCGACAAAACAAACTACTTCCAATATAATATTGTTGAATAACTCATTTGCCCTACAGCATATATTTAGCTAAAGGCAAGAAGATACGTTAAGATTTAGTTAACGCAGTTGAGGAGCAGGTACGCCGCCGACGGTATTAGACGTACCGCATGCAGTGAACAAGCCAGTTTAATATCAAACACGCTATCGCTTCTCTCCGTACGTATGCCTGCTCGTAAGTACACGGAATTGAGGCGCGGATTACCGAGTGCGCTCTTTACTGCGCTAATACAGCGGGCGGCGCCACGGCTCCGAGCTAGCGCGCTTATTAAATTAATAGTAGCGAGATATTAAGCACTGAGAGCTTCCCTCGGGCTGGCGGCACTCGGCAGGGAGATGGCAGTAGGTTCATAGGAGGAGCAGGAGTGTTATGAATGAGAATTCCTGTAGATGGAGGTCAGAATCGTGCAATAGAAGAAGCTTGTAATCAGCATTGCACGGCTATAAGGTGATAACGATGACAACAAAAGGTAATGGTTTGACGAAGAATTATAAGTCCCTCTTTATGAAATTATACCGCAACGTCTGAAAGAGGACCCACTTTGGCTTTGGCACTTTTGTTTCGAATAAAAAAAATGTCTTACCGTCTCAAACGTCCACTTGACAGTTGTTCCAAGCAACAGGTACCTAAGTGTTGAACTTGCCAAATACTGATGACGTCAGTTACTTCAGCGATGCAAATGCTTTGTGGTAACACAATCGGTAATAGCGTGATAGACAAGCATCGCATGGTGTAAGCTTGAAGCATGTCTACAGCATACTCAGCCTATAATGTTCCCACTGCTGGGACACAGGCCGGTTTAGGATAGTAAATTATTATAAAATTATGCTCCTTCATAGGTGTTATTCTATTTAGCGCACGTGTCTTTGGCAGGACAAGTAAACTGGGTCACTTACACAGGTATTTCCGACGGGTTTAGAATCCTTTGGGCGTGATTTTATGATAATAATTATCTCATAGACTGTTTGAAGTGGTCCTTCTGAATGTTCTTCAAATCTCCTTTAAATCGTAGAGAATCGGGGAAGGTTGTTCTAACCAAATGTTCAGTAATGAGGAAGTTGCAAGCCATGTAGTTCACTCGGCGAGGCTCGGATATCTTCGGAAACGTTCGGGATTATTACGAGCTAACAAGACGTTCAAATTGCTTCGAGTTCATAGTTCAAAGATTTGTTTAGTCTGTGTGACTGTGAGTTGTGCATTTGTGTTTACCGAGTTTGTAAGCGCTTGATAAATATCCCGAATATTTATTAGGTTTCAATGACCAATATGGGAAACTGTTATTAGCTTAGAAGAAGAAAGTATTGACCCGCTGCAGGGCGAGACAACTTGTTTACGATTCTGACGTCGTCGACCGAGCTCGAGTAAACTCGAAAAAGGCACTTTGAACTTCTTTATTTCGCGAAGAAAGGCCGATGTAGCAAGTTATTAAAAACAAGTTGTCATCTATTAGAGTCATCAGAACGAGTCGAGTATGTTGTATGGCAGCGCTGTCAGAAAACGAGAAAGTGACAGAAATAGACGTATCTCTTCGACGCGAGAGTGAGTAATTGCGAAAGTCGCGTGTGTGCGCATGCCCAGGGCCCCGACTCTGTATTATTCCTCGCGAAATCTTACCACGTGCAAACCACGTCAATATCGTGTCTTGTTAACGGGAAGAAATTGAAATGTCAACCGTACGGACAACATGTATTTTGACAGTTCAAACCACGCCATTGTGTCATTGAGAAGATGTTGTGATTAACTAAGGAATTGACGTGGTGTCGAAGTAAGGAATCGTTAAGTGGTCATAGTGAATTAGGGCCCTGGGGACCGAACCCGGGACCCCGTGCTCAGCATGCCAATGACCGCGAACGTGGATCTATTCAGTTCCACAAATTATCGATCGTCTTCAAAACAAAGAAACAAAGCGCCATGTGTAATGTACAAACACAAAGACATCCCCTAATCCCTTTAACACAAGATCCCAAATCGGGTGTGAGTCGCGATTCTTGTGAATAATGTAGGGATGACGTCACGACGCTGCACAGCGCGGTGACACGCGGCAGCGGGCCGGGAAGAGATATATTATTCACGTGAGGCTCCACATTACATTAAATACTTTACTTCCCGTATACATTCTTTATGCACGCACACTTACTAACGTGACTGTGCGTGTTGAACGCTGAGTACACATAGCATCACGACCGTATTCCCCCGAGGATTTGGCAGAGGTGTTATGGTATACCCACATCTCGCTACTTATGTTTAAGTCGCACACAAAAGGGGCGAGTCTATTGCAAAAAAATGCCGAGTTCTCAACATTAAATTTTATCCGGTGACACCTAATGTCAGCGTAAATATAACAGAGTATTTATAAAACTGCAGTGAGCGTTTCAAAGAGTTCATATCAGTAAAGCCAGGGAATACAATTGTTAAGCAAATTGAGTACCAACTTAAATTGTTCTTATATTCTAATCACAGTTGTAATTCTTTGAAATAATTGTCTGAAATGGATAGAACACGGTAAAGTGACGTAGGGTGTCAATTTGCTTAATGTCAATAATTTCCCTGACTATACTTTTCCATAGCAACCATCTTGATGCGGTGGTCGGCAAGATTTTAACGGCATGGTTTTATGTATGCGGTCGAAGACGTTTATAGGACACTTCACCCTTAAGCAAGTCCCCCAGATCGCCCCATAAGGCGGTGTAAACAAGTAATTTGTATGTGTGCGAGTGTCTGAGGCTAGGAAAAGGGTTTTCATGTATTATTTATATTACGGGTAGTGTTTATGTCTGAGTCGAGCTGCCATTGTGTCTGCGTGTTTTAGAGAATGTTCTTTATGTTAGTGTTTAGTAGGTGATCGCTGCGAGACATTTTAAACCTTCCCTGCATAGGAAAGTGTTCAAGACTCCGCTGATTCTACCCATAGTCTTTTGAAAACGCCGTATTATAGGGATATGAACAATAATGTCGTTCTTTCTCTATACAGGGGATGGGAAAAACATTTTAATTTAATGAAAACAAACGAAATAACATAACATATCATCACGCCTGTTTTCCCCTAAGGGTTAAGCAGAGATGTACTTTTAGTACGCACACCCACACTTCACCAGTTATGTTAAAATACCATGTAATAGGGGGCGAGCCTATTGCCACCAACCGTTCACAAATATACTGAGAAATTCTGGACCAAAACCCCAGAAGCACTTTGCCCGACCTGGGAATCGAACCCAAGACCTCACGCTCAGCAGCCGCACTTGCGACCACTAACAGCAGTTCACGCCAAACGCAATAATTATGCAATAATAGTTCCCCACACTCGCTTAAACTTTCGATTTAGTATGTATGTTCAACAAGTAATATCAATAGGGCGGCAGCACCGCAGCGAGGTAGCTGTTAACATTCACTTGGATATTGTTAATGCAAACATTACCCGTTTTACAAGTCGCCGTGTGCTTACTGATCGTTGAAGCGAGATTATTATGTTATCGTATGAACGTGTACGGAAATCAGAAGACTACTGCTACTGGATATGGTTATTCTAATGATACTATAACATGGTAAAATATAGTGAAAAAGTCAAAAGTCCATTACGGGTTTAAATAATAGCAAATCCCAAATTAAAAAAAATCTGTAATTTTCACTTTGCAAAAAAGCTGCATCTTCTCATACTTTTGTTTTCCGCCATTTTACATTGTGAAACTGATACCGATACCGACATTTTAACACCTAAACAATGTAAATTCATCTTATAATTACTCTCAGCATTAATTAAGCTCATCGCAGAAGCCTTTCATGGTAAGACGGTATTTTACCCGTGGCGTATTATTCGTAGCTCGTAGCGGCGTAGCGGCGTAGACCGGCTGTAGACGCTCACGTAGCACACAAATCAGGGCAACACAAATCTGTTTGGAATACACTGGCTTTAAGGCTCAGCACGCACGAAGAAGTAAAATAAACCTTTTCGTTATGACTATAACATTGATACAACTTTGATTAAAAAAGTCGTGACGAGGGTTTATATAACCAAACACATTTTTAACAGTATAAGTGTGGCCACATGAACGGTATGGTTGTGTGTTTTTTTCGAGGGTTTCAATAAAAAAATATGCCACTGAGATCATTGACGGGAATATCCGACTCAGTAAAGCGTAATCGAAGATCCCTTTTACCTGTTATCCGTGTGTGCCGCCCTTAACCCGTCACGTGCCTACAGCTCGAGTTTTATTTGATATGTAATTTACTTTTGAAATATTTGAAAAGATTATTACTTTTTTGTTGTTGAACGTTGGTACTGTTTCAATATTTACTGCGAAACCCTCGGGACTCTTGTTATAAGGAATTATGATAGCGTAGATTTGTGGAAGGCTTGATTTATGGATTTAATATTGTATATTTTATATGTGAGTGGCTGAAATATTGGCTGAGGGGCTTGGGGAAAGGATGCTCTCTATCATACCGTTTGCTTGAGTTTCTTAACTTAACTTATTTACCTGTGTTGTGATTTTGACATCGCGTTTACGTGCAGTTTTCCTAACATACAAATCGCAGTTATTAGTTTAAGAACATTCACAAATTTTAGCATTTTATTTTAAAACGGAACTATTCCTTTAAATTTTCTTTAAGTGAAAATATAACTCTCTCAGCTTAAGGGTAAACAAAATGCTAAAATCAGCGAATGCATTGTCACACAAACAAAGAAGCCGTAACTGTAAACAGTTGAACTAAGATCCGAAACAGCCGAATGATAGCTGATAAATGATAAATGATTTTATTTCTGTAAGTAGGTTTGTACAAACACTTTTACACGTCAATCATATTTTTTTAAAGCTAGATGAGTTCGGCGTTTCCTATCTGACTACTCTGAGAAGAAAGGCCGAAACAAACTCAGAGGTCACAGTCTCTTTTAAAGTCCAGACAAAATCTTGGTCAGATCATGTGAAGACCATGTAGATTGGTGTCTGAAATGGTCTTTTGAGGAAAGAACCACACAGATTGAGCGGACCTGTCCAGTCAGTGCACGCATTTGTCAAAAATCGTGCAGCTCAACTCAGAACTTGAGGAGCTCAACGATTCGACGAACAATACCAAAGAAAGGACATTTGGGTAGGCCGCGTAAATTACTCAAACTGCCAGATCATGATTAAAACTAACTAAGAAGGAAAACAGAAAAAAGAAATGACCCACATAGTCCTCACATTCACAATAATTAAATAAAATAAAAATACTTTACAAAGTAAATATTCATGTCATTGTATATATAAAATGAATAAATGTCAATGTGTATATAAAAATCCAGACATAATCTTTGAGGACCATGTAGATTGGTGACTGAAATGGTCTTTTGAGGAAAGAACCACACAGATTGAGTGGACCTGTCCAGTCAGTGCACGCATTTGTCAGTAACCGTGCAGCTCAACTCAGAACTTAAGGAGCTCAACGATTTGACGAACAATACCAAAGACCGGACATTCGGGTAGGCCGCATAAACTACTCAAACTGCCAAACCATGATTAAAACGGAAACAATGACCCACATAGTCATCACATTCAAAATAATTAAAATATATAATATTTGATACAGTAAATGTACATGTCATTGTTTAAGTACATAGATATTAAGAAATATAAAGTGTAAAATAGCAAAAAAAAAAAAAAAAAAACTACATTCACTGTCTAAACATATTGGAGCAGCTCAGTCCCTAGCCTTTTTGTCCTCAATATAGTCTTTTACAGTATAATAAGCTTTCTGGCATAGTTTTCGCTTTATAAAAGATTTGAATTTATTAAGGCTTAGTTCTTGAATGTGGCTAGGAAGTTTATTATAAAAACGTATACATTGGCATCTAAACGAGCAACCTATTTTCTTGGGCCTTGTTGTAGGAACAACAAATTTGTGTTTTGATAAACATCAGTTCACAGCCACTCGTGCGCAGCGTGGCCGTGGGTCACAGTGGACGATCCCGCTGACATCTTCATTCAAAGCAAAGCTGCGTGCGTAGTGAGCTTAGCCGTGTGCTGCTGTGGAGCGGCACCTTTATTCCTACGAAAATAATCCCAGAACTGTAATAAAAAACAGAGACTATAAAACCATCTCCACACTCACCTACCCGACTACCGTCTATTTAGCTAAACGTCCACAACTCCGCAGTGCCGCCCCACCACGCTCCGCCGTTTACGACTACCCTCACGGAAACACTAAAACGCCCCTCTTTTATATCCACTAACATATTTACAGTTCTAAATCGGATCACTAAAACTAAATCCGACTTAGATTTAGAAAATTATTCGGAAAACAATTGGAGATGGCGCATCTGCTATCTATTGCGGCAGGATATGGGTGGTGAGCGCCAGGTGAACGTATTTTTCGTAACTGATTTAAAATACTCTTTATTATCAAAGCCGATTCTCGTCCAAACAAATAGCTGCTGATATCAAAAATTACAATTCATTATCACATTTAGCCAGTGACAGCATGGCACTCCATTAAAGCATTCAATAATTTATCATTAAACGTTGTATACGTGGACCATTAGATATAAAGCTCCGGGTTGTGACAGCAATCTCATTAAAATCCTTTCAAAAATATTTACCTAAAAAATATTCACGCGAATCCGTAGTAAAAGTGAGCCAGAACCAAATAAACGCTGTTTAGGAAAATATTCTACATCATATTTTAAACGTAATGAAAAGACCGCTTAAAAATATTTATTTTTCCAACAAAATTTTCTTTTCGCTTTGCTCATGCTCGTATAAATTTTGTGCTTCCACTCAGCCAATAACCGCTCAGTACTATTTACGTAATGGAGACCAGCAGGGTAATTGCGTAACACACTATCAGTAGCAATGGGTTTCATTTTGCCAGTGCAACAACATTCATTGCGTTATTTACGTGTTGAGCAGACAAATTTTTCGAACTTATGAAGCAATGGATTAGCAATTTGCTTCAAAATGATTATTCCGATTGATAGTGTGTTACGCAATTGGGGTGCAGGCTTTTTGGTTTCTAAACCTATTTATGGCAGTAGACTTCTGACAGACGAAATATAGTTGTAATTAGCAAGGCAAAGTCATAAATCGGTCGGACGTAATTACTAGTCGGATACTCGGTGTCTGTTGAATATCCCTATCAAATATTCAGCTATTCACAAACGGGTAACACTTACTGCTTCCTTATTGTTGACGCCGACGCCGCATGAATTATTCACCAATATCACTCGTGAAGGTTTTTCTACTCAAACAGATACCTACTAGCTGTTATAATGCGTGCTTAGTAGTGACGTGCTCCGCTCGTGAGTAATGACTATCCGGCTCCCGAGGCGAGGAATCTGTCGGCGCTTGTTATGAATATAATAACTGAACGTTTGCAGATGTGAGAGATAGATTATGTGCGGGTATTAAAGAGTTGTGGCTTGGAGTTGGGAACTGCATTTAAGTTTGGCTCACGCTTTTATTCTCAGTAAGTGGAGTTCTCAATGGCATTCATTATTTCCATTGCATGCATGTTATGATTTTTTTATACTTTTAGAAGATGTTTTCGGATGGGAAAGCATAATAAAAGCATAATATCCAGCCCCTTTAGACCACTACTATGAAGTTAATTTACGAACAAGAACCGTTCGGTGGTAATCAAACTTCTTTTTTCGTACACATTTTTTATAGATAAATCACTATCCTCAGCAATGGGTGGAAACAAGGATACCAATGATGATGACAGACAAATCATCCCAACCAAAATATGCTATACCTAACTACTTTTAATATTCATGTCATGAGAACGTATCACAAAACTATCACATTAAGCTCAACACATTGGCAGACTTTATTCCTATCCATCCATTAAATTTCTGGTAAACGAAACACAACAAATCCGCCCTCTCATACGATCACAGCGAATCGTTCGCGCTTTTTATCCAATAAACCAGATTACCAAACAACAAATAGTACGAATATCCGATTAACTTAAGCCGGATAGTTTTCGGCGAACATTCGGTGGTCGCGCATCACTACGCGACTACACGTACATATTTAAAATGACGTGAAGCTGGTGTGACGTTTTGTTGGACAAATCCAGATGTATCAAATCAAATCAAAATATTTTATTTCATATAAACCAACATAGACACTTATGAAACGTCAGAAGCTAGGTATCGGAGATGGCAGTTTATTCCGAGTATTCATGAGCAGAGCCTGGGTAAGCACGAGTGTTTCTTGTGTTGTGGATGTTATGGATGGTACTGAGCGATCTGTGGATGTGGATGCTGGCAATCAATCACTCGTCGCGCCGCTGTAATGTAACGCTGTAATGTAATAAGCAATGTTTGTGGTACTGAGTAAGGAAAAACAAGAACGTATATTACATTATTAGGTATGTTTATATTTTCATATACTATCAGATTCTTTTATTTAATCTAGAAGTTAACAACATCAGGTGCATTAGAAAGGATTATTTACTCAAGAACCTATATTTTGAAAGCTCGTTCAATGGACATATCAAATTGACTTTCAAACGTCTCCTGAGACTATAAATCTGAATCATCATCATCATCATCTGCCTAGCCCTTTACCAACTATGTTGGGGTCGGCTTCCAGTATAACCGGATGCAGCTGAACACCAGCATTTTACATGGAGCGACTGCCTATCTGACCTCCACTATACAGTTACTGGGTAATACGATAACCCTTGGTAAGACTGGTTGTCAGACTTTCGGGCTTCTGACTACCCGTAACGACTGTCAATGATCCACAAATGACAGCCGGGACCAACCTCTTAACGTGCTTTTCGAGGCACGGAGAGGTCTCGCTATGTAAAGATGGTCACCCATCCAGTTATTATTTAGCCACGGGCCCCTCCTATAAATAAATCTGAATTAATTATGTATTCATTATCTCTTGGTCAAAAACAAAATACATAAATGTCTTAAGATTTTTTTTGTTTTGATGATTATCTCTTGACGTTATGCCTTCAGATGCGTGTTTATAAATTTACCTTACTATGTAAGATCAACGTTACCTACTCATTGAAATGCTCCGTACTATCATGCTACACAGACAGTATATAAACCTCTGCAATTACTTGCGGATGCATGACTAACGATTCCTGGGTATCTGACTGAGTTTAACAACCATCATTGATAATCCTATGAAGGACGAAGCACCGTCGTCGTCGAGTTACTGGCAAATTATGTCATGTTACATGACATATACCTGTAACTCGACGATGCAAGGTACCTGACTCATCATGTACAGTCCCGAGCATATAAATGTACACTAACGCAAGATTCAAAAGCGATTTTCTCCTAAAGTATTGAAAGAAATTGTATGATGATACGAATATAGTATTTATATAACCATACCATTATGAAATAGGTCTTTTCTCAAAATTGCAATCGTTATTTGACAAGAAAATCGCTTTTAATTTTTACGTAAAGGTTATGTTAGACACATGCTTATAAGTAAGCATGCTTGTAAGCGTGCTCTAGCATGCTCTGCAGCTGTTCACATTTGCTAGAAATAAGCATGTCCTAAATAAGCGTGTGCAGACGCGCTCGGAGCACTTCCCCTTCCAACCGCACCTCAGGTAGCGTGCTCTAACATCGAACAACTGTTACAAATTTTTGATCATGCTCAAAACCTTGGTATTTATGCTCGTACTGGGGAGTACCTATCTACCTATGCGAGGCTTAAGTTTACAAACCGATCAATCTATGTCCAAATAGCCAGTCCATATTGAAATTGAAAACGAAGCATAATAAACAACCAAGAAACACATTTATCATTTCGCTTTCATATGTAAACCTATCGCCTAAAACAAACCAAACGAGCAAAATGATAAAAACATTAATTTAAAAACCAGCACAAACAATTTGGCCTAACAAACAAGGCATGTAAACATAAACGGGGTGAAGCCAATGAATTTCGATAACAATTACCTACAGTACCGCTTACGTCAGGGCTGCGGGGCTGCTGTCAACGGCGCCTGGGTGGTAGTACATAAGTGTTTTTTCATCCCATCTATTCGAAAAGGACGACTTGGTTCGCCTTTAAGTGCACCCAAAGGTGGTGTTTTCTATAAGAAACTTTTAGCGGACAGTAATGAGTTTTTAATCCTCTTTATAAGTGCGCCGCAATTATCTTTGCCGTGCACTTTTTCAATTTGGAACATCTTATGTTCAGTGCCAAAGAAATCGAACGCAAATATTGTTTGAATAAAGACTGGCTGGTACGACGCACGGCCCACAGTCGCGCCGCCGGCTGAATAAAAAAAAGAAATCAAATTAAAAACGCGCGAACTACAACCCGCGTTTTCGTCAATTTTCACGGATTGTTAGAAATTCATGTTTTTGTTTCGAAAAATGAGTTCTTCAAGTAACAGTGAATAAAATATGAGGCGCCTTGTATTTTCTCATAGTGGGTGATAAAAAGTATATTGTATCACTCGGGCGCAAAGAATCCATACTCTAGAATCCCTCACTTCGCTCTGGATTCAAAAAGCGCCCTCGTCGTAAAAAATATTATTTTGCTCCCTTATGATACAATCTACTACTCGTATTTTAGTTACAATATAGCCTGCCACGGTATAATTGCCACACCAGTGTTTACAAGACTGCTCGACCTTGTCATCTGTTGGTTGAAGATATGTACTGTTTAGGTGGATTGTAGAATGGATGTAATTTTAAAATAACTTTTACTCCCGGTTTAGTTCGTGTGGAGGTGTTTTTACCAGCTCGGAAACCTTTGCGAGCGTGCACGCAACTACATATTAAAGTTTCATCGCAATCAGATGAATATTTTAGACACGCATAAGAGGAAAACCAAGGAAGCATTCATTTTGATTGATATAAACATACATAGATCGAAGGATACGATAGAAGAGATTGTTGTAAAATGCGGTAATGGGGGATTTACAATAGGTCGATGTTCGCCGTGCGGCTGGTCGCTTACCAAATCGTCTCAAAAACCGAATCGCCACCCCACTTACACAAGTCGATATAAATCACAGGTGACTAAGTAGTTAATTTTGCATCAAAATGTCGACCTTCACGCGGCGGGCGGTCGCCTGCGACTGAGCATTTTCACGGTCGGTTTTAGTCATCCGCCGCATGCGACCTGCCGCCGCACGATAAAAGTCGAAACCTACTCTACTTTGAAACTTGCGATTTTAGTCACCTGCGGCCTAGACGAATTGCCATTTAGATAACGTGCGGCTATAGTCACCTGTGTAATATATACACAGGTACACATACATACACACAGGTATATGAGTGTATAATATACTCGTACCTGTGTAATATATACAATAAGATTGACCGCGAAATTCCAGCTCTGTAGTAGGTTGTATGTTGACTGATATGAACAGAAAATGTGTTTCGCGAATATTTTACCTAGAGATTAATGATCATTGGCACAATTATTATTAGCGTAACTCCACTAAATTATATTTGGAGAAACGTCGCGTTTACGTGAAATTATGTCTAATATTTCTCGAGTAGCCTTAATATCAGAGATAAGTTTTAATAGATGTTCAGCACCCAGCAGCCAGCCAGGATTTTACTTACTAAAAAAAATACCAAGTTTTACGAATATATTCAAAACTAATTTCGTTTTAGGGTTCCGTACCTCAAAAGGAAAAAACGGAACTTATAGGATCACTTCACTGTCGGTCCGTCCGTCTGTCGGTCAAGACCCTTTTTTATCAGGAACGCGTGGGGGTATCAAGTTGAACCTAATATCAAATACGTAGGTGTCCGGTGCCTTGGAGCTCTACGGCCATTTATGCGACATATTTTGATACTCGCAAATAAATCAAGGATCACTTCGTTGTCAGTCTGTCGTTTTTTTTTTCGATATGAAACTTACATTTGCAATTGGAGAATTGTGTAAAGTATGTATGTCAATGTATGGGAGAACATTTTTTTAACAACAAAGTTATGTTTGTTCTTGAGATAAATTCATACCAAATAAGGAACCCTTCACGCTCTTGGCCCGTTTTTTCATAATATAATCCCTCTGATATGATAACAGTGTACACGAGGTCGAGGTGTTTTTTATTCGATTACGGTTTTAATTGAATGTTATATAAACCTGCCTAAAGCGGATTACACAGGTATAATCAAGCTAAGACGAAATATATTAAAATTTCAAATCGTGGTACCTATTACGTAATATATTCAGGTTTTTAGGGTTTCGTATGTAAATTATAAATGGGATGTTACTACAAACGCCACATTTGGTAAAGGAAAGTTTTGAATACCTGTTAATGTAGATGGTTAGGTAAATAAGAGTTAAGGAAGACCAAAAAAACACGGATGGATTGTGTGAAAGATAATGGATAGAAAGGGGCGACGACTCAGATGACGACTAATAGAGATGTATGGGAGTTCAAGACATACTGCGACGATCACAAATAAATTGGGATAAGGGCGGGCGGAGGATGACCGCGTCTGTTAGACGAATTGGTGATCGTCGTAATAAGGTGTCATTAGATGTGAGACAAGAAAAGTGTCATTAGATTTGAGACAAAAAAGGAACTCCACTGCTGATCCTCCTGATTTAATACTGTAGTCACTTTGTAAAACATACATAGGTGTAAAAGGGATGGCATATTCTCTGCTAGGTATGTGTAACAATCTCTCTAAATTAAGTGAAAATTAAATTTCGGCCTACAGACTTAAGGGTAGGGTATAACATTTTCAGCCTATAATGTTCCCACTCTTCTGAGACACAGGCCTCGCACCTAAACAACCTACTAAAAACCTAATAAAAAAATAATATAACTAACCAAACCAAAGTTAAATGTTACCTAAGTACTTGAAAATTGCTTGAAAATAAGACTGGGTAAGTTAGACTTCGAATAAGTTTCAAAGTTGAGGTCTCGTGACCTTGGGGACTCGCTTAAGTGGAACTAAAGTAATTAAAATACAAGCTAACTGATGTACTTTACATTTATGATATTTAAATTACTCAGCCTTAATTCATACTAATTACATAGTTAGGGCTTCCAGTTACATTGAGGGACTTGTACGAGTCAGGATAACCCGCGAAATTAATATTTTCTTTAGTTTTTTTGCAATTTACAAGTCACTATTAGGTTGTATGTTGATCGTAATATGATTGGCGGCCGTAATGAATATGTATTTATAGAATTAAGTATAATCATAAAAATCATCAATACAACTCTCAAGGTCATATTACCCTGTTGAATGACAATTTTTTTTTCTATTTCATGAAATCATGACGTTTGAGGCCATTTCCAACTCAATGAGTCGTACTTACTTATTGCTGATTCTAATTCTGTAAAGCCATATTTTTTACGGTCGCGAATCGTACAACCAGACACTGACCTGCAAGTTGCAAAAAACTAAGTAACGAATTTAGTTTTTTGTTTCACTTTTTGTGCGTGTCTATTATAAACAATTATACTTACATAGTTTAAGAACTTAAAATACACATTTTTATGACCTGTACTTAACTTTGAAATTACGAGTATGAGTACTGGCAGATTTCACTGCAGATCTCAAGTCAAACCCTAAAATCAAAAATAATGGTGAAAATCCGCTCTAAAATAGGGATAGACCTTAATGTTATTTTATTACAAAAGTTTAGCTTAACTGATTAATAAATAATTGAAACTACATTATTTCATAAACAATCCTACAACACAACGAGAATGCCCCTTCAATGTCCCACCACAGTTCGCTATATCTCCCACAATGGGCGATTGTCTCCCGAACTCGAACCCGTAATGACGTCACTTTAAATGCAAACAGAGCTTCCCGCTAATGAGCTTAGGGGACTAAAAATACCTAATTTTGAAGCAGAATGTGTCAATTTGTTGTCATAATGGTCAGTAGATGGTGTCAGAGGTTTCATGGCTGTATTTGAGGTGGCTCTGGTTTGGTTATATTGTATTAGAAAGAAAGAAAGAATAAAGTTTATTTGGACACCGTTCGTGAAACACAACATACAAATAACAAAATAAAAAGTGAATGTAATGTTATAATGTAATCTTTTTTTCAAACAGCGATGCGGATGAGTACTTCGACGCCTAAGTGTCCTTTGGTTTTTTATTTTTTATTTGTATAGTAGGTTAGTTAGTCTTTTATTTTAGTATCTAGTGTATAGTATATAGTTATATTGTAATTATGTGTGTACAGGAACTATTAAATAAAATTAATATATATCTTTTGTTAAATTATAAATATAGAATTGGAAATCGAATCGAGGGTATTGTTGGTTGAATGTGGGGTGAAATTATTAGAGAAACGTAAAACTGGACTAAAAAAAAATGTAGGGAATCTCAGTGTAACAGTTAATACGTATCTACGGTTCGGTTTACGTTACCTGAAAGTTGAAGAATGTTACCCGCAACACATAAAAACCATGCGGGTAGCATTCTTCTTCTTTTATTCTTGCTCTCTAGACTCGGACAATATGTAGCCGAGGCTTTTTTAAATCATGACATTCCAAATACAGTACTTTATTTACAACCTGGCAGCAGGAAGGAGGCGTACTCTACTTGTCGCGGAAACTAGAGGAAGAAATATGTGGGAAGCAGCCTGGCGACACACAGCACAATAATATCAAATTAAAATTCAAAATAGCCTTTATTAACAAACGTATAACTTCATAATTTTACATTAATATTTTTTTACATAAGACATCGGTAGTGAGTTTGTTTTGCTTTCCCTTCCAGATCCTTTCACAGTGGTCGATCGTGAGCTTTTCTTGTCCACGTCGCACCCGCTGTCGATCTCAGCTCATCCTCCCACCTACGCATCGCTCTTCCTCTTTTTCTCTTTCCCTCTCTCGGATACCATTCAGTGACGTATTTGGCAAATATTTCTATTTTGCTTCTCACAATAACATCTCTGGCAATAAAATGCAAACTCTATTTCAACGCTATTTCTATAAATAATATTGTGCACTTGCCACACTGGCACACCGTGCGATTTATACCCGTGACAAAACAAACGCAGCGCCCGTCTGTCGCAAATTTTCGTAGATTTTTATCGCTTGTTTATTCAATGGAACGATGAACTTGCGCCAGTTTTAGCGATGAAATTATATTTTTAGTACCTATCCTGTCCCGTGTTTATTTATGATTTAATTTGCTTTCATGTTGTAGTTTTATGTCATTTGGTGGTGTGTTAAACAAGCAAGTAGCCTGCCTGATGGTGTAAGTTGTTAGCGTCGCCTATGAACATTACCAGAGGCATAATATAATGTACAGTTTTGATCCCCGACTTTTAGAAAGTGCTAAGGACCATACAGTTACTATTCGGCATCATTCATCATCATCATTCTCTGGCCCTTCTCCCAATTTATTTGGGGTCAAAATTAAAATATTATATTTCACAAAAACCTACATGGATACTTATGAAACGTCAGCAGCTGAACGTTGAAGCTGGTCGGCGCAGCGTGTTTTCTTCTTCCATACTTCTCCATTGATCGTCATCTTAGTAGTCACCCCTTTCTAGCCATATTATCATCTTTTACACAGTCTTGCCTATTCTAGATAAAACTTAAGATAACCTCCTCGATACCTCATCAATTATTATGATTTGTTCCCAACCAGTCACACTGTAACATGTCACAGTGTGACTCGTTGGGAACAATCGGTTAGGTTAGGTTAAAACTGAGACCCCTCTACGCACGAGCCGAGCGAGCGAAGCGAGCGGTGCCGCGGCAGCGGCCGGCGAGTGCCAGAAACGACTTGCGCAAATAGAAAAAAAAGAGCTAAAAAGAGAAAATTGCGATTGTTCCCAACGAGTTACACTGTAACATGTGTGACTCGTTGGGATTTTGGGAACAATTGCAATTTTCTCTTTTTAGCTCTTTTTTTTCTATTTGCGCAAGTCGTTTCTGGCACTCGCCGGCCGCTGCCGCGGCACCGCTCGCTTCGCTCGCTCGGCTCGTGCGTAGAGGGGTCTCAGTTTTAACCTAACCTAACCGATTGTTCCCAACGAGTCACACTGTGACATGTTACAGTGTGACTGGTTGGGAACACACCATTATTATGCGGCGCAATCGATTAAGTTTCGCGATCGACAACGTGTCGAGTAAGTTGCAGTCGCAAATCGAACGCTCGTAATCTCGTATGCAAACTTGTGCCGGATTACGACAACTTGAGACCTTGTTCGACAACTTTAATGTATGTACTTTAGTTTAACGCTTAAATATTCTGAATATTGTACTAGTTGGTAAACTTGTCGGATTGGAGGCTGGGTACCGGGTAGGTACTTAGCTGACAACGTATTGTGATGTGTTTGGAAACAGGCCTGCCAACTTCAATTTAGTTTAATGTCTCGGATTTAGAGTATTTTAGGAGTATAAGGTCACAACTTTGACGCGTGATCAACCCATGATTTCTAAATAATGTTTTTTAAATAACCAGCCAACTAAAGTTTATCCGGGTGGTGAACTTTAATTAAGGGGAACCGCAATTGATTGATATTTCATGAAATAGTAATTCAATAGGGTTACATGAACTTAAAACGTTATATTGATAATTTTAATGATTATAATTCTGTAAATACATACCTATTTGTGCGGTCGCGAATCATATTTTGTTCAACGTACAACCTAACACTAACCTGAAAATTGCAAAAAACGTAAGAGAATTTGAATGTCGCCGGTGACCCTGGTACTTCCCTCTTAAGTCCAAGTCGGTTACGTAGCGCGGTACAACCAACATACTACTTACATAACTTTACCTTCTTTTTTACTCGATAAAGGTAATGGGTAATGGTTTTAATCGTACGTGCGTATAACCCACCCTACGTATAACCCACCCTACGTGTAACTGTAGCCTCCATCGCGGAGGCCACAGTTATACGTAGGTATTCTGTGAACATTTCAACTGGCTACCTATTACGGTTAATAAGCAGCCTTGTGATAGACTGACGGAAAAATAGCGTAGGCTTAGTAATAGCACCTTTTGGGTACGTAACCCTATAAAAGCTAATAAAACTCTTTAAATAAAATACCCAACACGACTAACAATCAAAACTAACTCAAAGAAGTTAAATCAGCAAAGTTCTCAAAACAAAAGTATGTAACAACTACTACACAGGCGAGTTTTATCCGCAGATCGCAATAGTTCAAAACTAAAGGATCAGACGCGATCTATCCTTTGATCCCTTTCTCTCGTACACGGCGGATTCCGAGGATACCTCCACCTGGAACTGTTACAACTGTATCTGTTGGTCGAAGGTAAGTGGATGTGTTTGTTCTGCATGTATACCGTACCTAAGTTTATCAACAGTTGAGAGAATTCCTACCAATGATATGGATTCAAATATACAAGGCGTAGGGGACGTCGACGCGCTAACTGTTATCCATACTCAAATACGAATAATCACGTATTGTTAAAGCACCTCTGTTGTTTTTTTTACTTAAGTTGTTTTTTCAATTATGTAGTGTTAAATATTGTACGGTGGCATGGAAACCTTCGTGTGCGCCGTCTGACTCGCACTTGGCCGCTTTTTTCATCCGTGCCGTGTATAGAAGTACCTAGTTGTATAGAGGTATGAGGAACAGGGTGTAAAGTTCACTCATACTCTATAGAAAAGGGAGGATCCTCCGACCAGACGGGTGTTGTGTCTGGCAGGCAACTGCCCGATGATTCATGTCAGGCCGTTGTATTTAGGCTAGTTGCGCGATAAACTCTGCTTGCGAGATGCAGGATTTTGCGTGACGTCAGTATGACGCTTTGTTCGCATGTCGCGTTGTAGATACCGGTACTAACAGTAGTTACATTTTTAACTTTGTTTGGAACTGAAACTTTCTACTAAATTACTAACTTATTACTACTAGTACTTTTAAATTTTGACAGTAATTTTATTAGACAATAAAAATGAGTAAAATGGTGATCAGAAAATAAATAACTACAGTACCTATACATAATTTTAAAATTTTATTGTAGACTAGCTGTGCCCGCGACTTCGTCCGCGTGGAATAGTGACTTTTCGGGCAGCACATTTTAAATTACACATACCGTCGTTTGGGTAGCTAAAAATTTACTTTACAGTAATGTTTCTCTGTATTACCTTAACAAATGTTCGCCGTGATTCTTTAAATTGACATAACTTTTTTATTTATGAACCGATTTACATGAAATAAACACTAAATGTTAAGTGAAGCTTACTACAATATATTAGGAAAAACCGCATCTAAATCGAAAAAGCCGTTTCTGATATTAGCGTGCACAAACACACAGACAAACAGACAAACAGAAAAAAATTATTAATTACACTTTCGGGTTCGGCATCGATATAATAACAACCCCTGCTACTTTTTTTATATATATTTCCATTGTACAGACACCACTTTTCTACAATTTTATTATATGTATAGATATAGATAGATGTTTTTATTTCCCTAATTATGTACCTAACCAACGCTTCCATTATTTATTTCAAAACATTGAAAACAAAAGAAAAATATAAAAGTTAAACTTTGTGAATCAGTCTATGTAATTTGATTTAAAAGATTCAATTTTCTTGCCCGTTCTTCTCCATAGGAACCTACTACGCTTTGGAATGAGAATGAGAAATAGAGAGAATGAACTTCATCTTTGTGACTGACCGACCCGCGACAATTCAAAAGTGCCTCTAATTGGTTTAATTGACTTTCAGTTTGTAAGTAGTTGACATTTTACTGGCTTCTGAAAAGACTATGGCCTCCTTCGGCTACAACTTAATGTCTTGGCAAAAATACAAAATACAGGTGCCATTTTGTCCTCTGCATAAAAAAAAACATAAATAAATAAAAATAAGCATTTCAGTTAAGACCTTTTCACAATATGAAAAGCTGAAACCGATGAATGGTGTAGGTTGGGGAGTCGTGTGGCCTTGAGGCAAGTTTAAATGGGCCGCCGTAATGAAGAGCGGCCGGCGGCCTGGCGCGACGCGGATCAAATTACGACAGCACAGTATTTAACGAGCTTTTAAAATACAACACTGAGCTCTGCCGGCCGGATGGAAATGATGGCAGGTTGCGCTGGAGTTTGGTGCTTTAATGGTGTTGAAGAAGGGGGTTTAAATTTTCTTCAGTTGATTATGATATAAAGCATACCAGAATGTCAAGAGCACATTATTGTATAGTCTGGTCCAAAAGTGTACACTAAGTCTGTTCAGGGTATTTTTTTACGATAGAAACTCATTCATCTAGGTTTTAACTTTATGTCTCACCAGTTTTTCCAAACAATTTATTGTTTGAGTCAAATTATTAAATAGTGATTAAAAATAATTAATTTTATAAAATTAACCTCAATAGTAACATTTTCAAGTAAAAAACATCTCTAAGGTGATTTAAAATTAAAACTTTGGGTGTAAGTAAGTATTAAAAAAATTTTTTATTGCTAAATGGGCCCGCTCTTGGCCCCGATCACGCCTGATGGAAAGCGATAGACGAGGTTAAATCAAAGCACTCAATTTGTATGTGACATCCACAAGTACGGTGTCTGACCCATATGTTTACCAACTGTTTTTGCTCCGACATTACTCAGCACGATTGGAACAGTCTGCAGGACGCTACAAAGGGCGATATTGACCATAGAAATGTGCTACAGTATGTAAAAGAAAGAAATACTTAATTGAAACGCGTTTATTGGCAAAACGTATTAAAATTAACATTCTATGAAACATTAATTTTAAACTACCGTTTTAGATTGTATTAATTTATTCTAATGCCGTCATTGCACAACTTTCACACGATAGATAGAACAAAGTTATGTATTACAATACATGACTATTTTGGAAGTTAAACAGGTGCAACTAATGTTTTTTTAATCAAAATCAAAAGTCATTTATTCAAACTAGGCTGAGAATCAGCACTTTTCGAACGTCAAAATTACATAAGACAGTCCCCCAAAACGCCCGCCCTTCGCCACTTCCTAATGCTTTCGCTGGGGAGAAGAAGTGGCGGAACAAACTCCCCAGCTACACAGCAATACTTATTAAAGAAGGTAAGCAACCATAAGTCTGCAATCGCCGACCTGCCTTGAGCAAACGTGCTGGTGATCAATGCTCGTGCCCTCTCTGTGTCAGAACTGAGAAGCGGCCTTTGCCCTGCAATGGTACAATAGTAGACTGGTATTATAAGCAAACATACTTTTTGTCAATGAATATACTTACTTACCTTTCACAATGAGAGCTAACCGAATCACCCATATTATACACCGAATGACAAACGAGATCAGAAAGCTCATCCATTTTGCGCTCGGCACTCAAATTATTCGTTATTTATCACAAACCACTTTATCAACAGTCAGTTTAAAATATAATAACAGCAGTGACGTGTGACAGTTAAATTAAAAAAACTCACAACTTTGTCCTCCGGTGCACGACGCGCCGCGATTAAGCTGCCAGCCGCACTATGTAAATTATGTATTTCCAACGCGCAGCGTACTGTTTATTTATTAAAAATTGCCTGCGTTTATTTGCATAAAGAATTTTGTTTACAATTGTACTTATAATTTGTGGTTTGGAAAACAATGTTTTGGGGATTTATTTTGCTTTGACATAAGTACTTAGCGGTTGTAGGTATTACATACATACGATTACAATGGGGCCAAGTAGGTTTTGTTGTTGGCTTGCATTATTAAATAGCCCATTGAATTGCATTTGTTCATAAATGGTAATTAAATTAAGCTTTTTTTCACTCACACTCACTCACTGAAAAGATCAATTTAATTTTTATTCTTTCGGTAAACGCTAGACTAAAGTAATGTAGGTTTCTGAATTGAGAATTTGGCGTTCAAACCTTGTCAATCTCTTAATTAAGATGATTCCTATAATGTAGCAAAATTCAAACTTTCTCGTCTATGTGTTTTATTAAGAAATTAATTTCGCAGGCTGTATTGAAGGAATCACCTTAAGTAATGCTACAGTGCACAACTTCATGTTGTCAATTGAGAAACCGAGTGCCGAGGTTCACTGAGCATCAGCCTAGCCTTTTCCCAAATATGTTGGCGTCGGTTTCTAGTCTAACCGGATGCAGCTGAATACCATTATTTTACATGGAGCGACTGCCTATCTGACCAACACAACCCAGTTTCTGGATAATACGATGCCTTTTGGTAAGACTGGTTGTCAGACTTTCGGGCTTCTGACGACCCGTAACGACTGTCAAAGATCTACGAATGACAGCCGGGACCAACGGCTTAACGTGCTTTCCGAGGCACGGAGGGGTTTCGGTATGTAAAGATGATCACCCATCCATGAATCAACCGCGGCAAGCGTAGCTTAACCTGATCGATCGACCCGTGCGGAAGTTATTACTTAGCCACAACCCCCCCCAGCGCGGTTCACTGATCACCGATAGGTATATTGAAAGAATCTCCGTATTAGGTGCAAAATGGCTCAAAGTTTTGTTAAATAAACAATTCGTACCTATTTCACAACGGTTCATATTTGCAGCAGGTACCTACACTGTCACATAACACTAGCGAGGAGCACGTTGCACATTGTTATTATAACACTAGCGAGGAGCACGTTGCACATTGTTATTATAACACTAGCGAGGAGCACGTTGCACATTGTTATTATAACACTAGCGAGGAGCACGTTGCACATTGTTATTATAACACTAGCGAGGAGCACGTTGCACATTGTTATTATAACACTAGCGAGGAGCACGTTGCACATTGTTATTATAACACTAGCGAGGAGCACGTTGCACATTGTTATTATAACACTAGCGAGGAGCACGTTGCACATTGTTATTATAACACTAGCGAGGAGCACGTTGCACATTGTTATTATAACACTAGCGAGGAGCACGTTGCACATTGTTATTATAACACTAGCGAGGAGCACGATGCACATTGTTATTATAACACTAGCGAGGAGCACGTTGCACATTGTTATTATAACACTAGCGAGGAGCACGTTGCACATTGTTATTATAACACTAGCGAGGAGCACGTTGCACATTGTTATTATAACACTAGCGAGGAGCACGTTGCACATTGTTATTATAACACTAGCGAGGAGCACGTTGCACATTGTTATTATAACACTAGCGAGGAGCACGTTGCACATTGTTATTATAACACTAGCGAGGAGCACGTTGCACATTGTTATTATAACACTAGCGAGGAGCACGTTGCACATTGTTATTATAACACTAGCGAGGAGCACGTTGCACATTGTTATTATAACACTAGCGAGGAGCACGTTGCACATTGTTATTATAGCTGTTCCATATTTTTCTTTCATTTGAAATTGAATTTGCAAAGGAACTTTTCCATTTTACGTGTAGGAATAATTTCCCTTTTTCTCGACACGACATCGGGGGACAAGACTATTTTGTAAAGCCAGGCAAAATCATGGCTAAGCAATTTAAATTGTACGTGAATTGAAATCATAACTGAAACTGTATGTCTTTCTGTTAGTTGTTTTAAAAGGCAAACAGGCGAAATTAATGTGTTTGTGTGTGTTTGTTTGTGTGTGTTTGTTTGTGTGTGTTTTTTTTGTGTGTGTTTGTTTGTGTGTGTTTTTTTTGTGTGTGTTTGTTTGCATGTGGCGCTGTAGATACCGCTACATGTTAATCTGCTAAATAATAATTTCCCTGATTGTACTGACTACTAGTACATGTTCAGCAACTATTTAGAATATAATACAATATGTAAGTATTTTGTCCGGTTGACTGTACTGCAACAATGCATTCTGCACAATACTTTAAACTTTATCTCTCTTTCTCAGGGCACCGCTGGTTATTATAACGCAATATTTTAACGAAACATTGAGCGCGTGCGATCCCAGCAATAAATCAATCATGGCGGCGATAAGCGAGCGTTGCAACGACTGCCATATTCCTCTGCTATTTATTATTTGAGTAATGCGACCTCAATTGTACGGACACTTTGTTTGCATTCCGTTCCTAACTGATTATTGTATGTGGGGCTTATTTTTTTGGCTTCCGTCGAAGTTTAAATGAGTTCGTGCGGGTGCGAAATGAATGAATTCTCTTTGTGATTCTTTGTTATAAGTAGATTTGTTTCTCCTTTGGTTGGCATTGTTTTAATTAAAGTATTCTTGTTGAGTTCAGTTAGCAGATTAAAACCCGGTTTCTGAATTGAGAACTTGTCAAACTCGACTTTAAGTATTATTTAACGTGAATCCTCGAATGTAGTCCATGAAATTCAAAATTTCTTAGGTTTGCTGCAAAGACATTTTGATAATAAATCCAAAGTAATGAGAAATCTGAATTAATCATCGTGTTTAGTTACTATTAATTTCTGAAATATTTCAGAACATATCCAATTTACTTATTCAATGACCTGGTAATTACATATTAAAAAGGCTTCTGATTAAGTCAACGAAAAATACCGACATAAACGTATATGAAGCTTTTAAATAATATGATAATTTTTAATGAGGTAGCCTACTTAATTTTATGCTTAAATATTTATACTCGAAACTGTTCAGGCAAAAGAAAATCAGCTTTAATTTATATCCTTATTATAATAATAACATGCACCGATGGCAACACGCAATATCCACTGCAGTGCAAATAGCAGCTGGAAATGTATTAAACAAAAGTTGGAGCATGTTTCAACGGAGCAAATACTAGGAACACAGAGAACGCTCGGAGCACACGTGGGAAGCCAAGCACGGCATGCAAACACGTCTGTTTAGACTAGCAAATTATATCCGAATAGTTTTGGTCTAACATTTAATAAGTAGGATCAACGTTTGAGGGTTGTGGTCTAATTTCACACCAGATTGCAGCCCATTTTTCAAGCTACTCAAATTTTCTTTTCACAGAAAGCCAAAAGAGTAATTTCAAGTAAAGCTAAACATGTTAGTTTGGTTATTAACTGCCGAAGCGATAATCTGGCGCTGTGCCAGCTGAAGTGAGCCTCGCACCGCAGTGAACACAAGGCTTAGATTAGATATATCGAAGCCAGAATATTTTGGAAAAGGCGGTGGAAACATTCGTATTAAAACTGAATCAGAGAAGGTGATGGAACTATTTGGATGATCTACCAATTCTATGATTGATCTGTGTTTAATCGACACAACTGACCAGCATTTTGGTGGCCATTATTCAACATAGAGCTAACACAGCCAATTTAAATTAATCCTTTAAGAGTCCCTATCAATTTCTGCGCGCTACTAGATTAGGTAATTATAGGAGCGCAATGTGTCTGTGTGCGTTCGAACTATAGCTGATAATCGTAGTGTGCGTTGAAGCGTACGATGAAGCGGGAACAAATAATCTTGGTCCGGAACCGCTATTATTAGTACTCCATAGTTTTTACTAAGATTCCGTAATACTGGATGGATTTTATTGTGATTATGACATGTTATGTTTAGGTCCCCTAAATACAATAAATATCGTTGAAATAAAAACATCTTAACCTAGTATTCACTATAGCAAAAGCAAATTACAAAGTGTGACCAGCGTATACAAGGTACGTCTGAAACGAATTACACGTGTTATTGTTTACCTAATACAGAACGAAGGGGTCTGTAGTATTTCCCTCGCTATAAGACCGCATACCATGAGAGTATAGTATAGCGAGCCATTTTGTCTTATTTATTTTATTTATTTATTAGGCTTTTCAACAATGAGTACACTGTTACTTTATAATTTGTCTTGTTTGTGTGTTTGTATTTGTGTTTTTGCTCATTGATGATGTTCCAAGTAATATTTGATTTTTGGTAGATTTCTGCCATGTAATTCTCTACAAATACAATTAAAATATTTTTAGACTATAAATAATAGTAAATTATTACAATTTTCTTAATTAAGGTGATTGCAACAATTATTATTTACCTAAGAACTGCACGTGCCTTTCGTGTTTTTTCAACTTTATTCTTTTTACCTTTGATTTTTCCATGATAATAAAGTTCACTTTTCGACCCATTTTCTAAAAATATATTCACCATATTACTAATAGTACAATACAAAACATTAATAAGTCACACTATTAAAATAAAAAAATAAATATACTTAGTCTCAAAACTGGTCAGGCGTAGTACAAAATCATGCGCGATTCGCTAGTTACGTCGGGAGCGGCGAACGTCACAGGCGACACAGGTCCGTCGTCGAGAAGCCCTCGGGCGCGACTGAATGCATCGAGCGAGCGCATCGGTTTATAAGGCATTATTTAAATATTTTACTACAATTAAATAAATAGTCTAAATTAAAATATAAAAATTGAGTTTGGTAGATAAACACCTCAAATTTTAAAATATTTAACACTTATTGTTATTTTCAATCAATTCTTACACATAGACGACGGTTTTGCACATGATTTTATTGGAGTTTTTCAGCGTAGTCAACATTTTTTTACAAGTACTAATTCATTAAACTTTTAAAAAATAAATTGTAGACTTACTAATATACTATGTTCCCAATATTTGGGATTTTTTTCAGATTGTTATTTGCTACCAGTAAGCTAAAAAAGCAATTGAAAAACATGGTGTTTCGTGTTTACGTAAAAACGTGTGTTAGATTTTTATTTTTCTTAATTTATATTAAGTAGTTATCAAAATTTTAATTTGTAGACTTACTAGATAAATAGATGATAAATAACTGTGCATTTAAAAAAAAAGTAGATAACTTAAGGATATTGAGAAAATTGCGCTGAAAAAGATGGAATTTTCTGTTTTTAGACAGCGAAATTGATAGGGACTCTTAAAGCACTAACAATCCAACATGTCACCCAAACACTAAATCTCGTGCTCACCCCCACTAAACATGTATTATCCAATGGCCGTTAATTCCCATTTATCAGCGACTTGGCAGACGCGCCAAGCCATTAGCGATGTGAAAATTTCCCAATACAAGACAGCGTTTAGCCGGTCCTATCCAATCAGTGCACTGGATCGTTCAGCATATGAAGACTGTGGTATGTAGGTCAGGGCAGCGGGTTCGAGACCGGCTAATGCAACGCGATCCCCCAGGCTTTGCACTGCGCCACAATTGTGTGGGTGATTTAAAGAGAGAGGGAGACAAGACTTTAAATTGCTGGAAAAAAACAAATAATCGTCAAGATACGACGAGTGGCTGAAAACTGGATCGATTCTCGCACTGTACCACAAGTTTTACAGTTTCGTTTTGTTGGAATTATAATGTCATTTTGGTATTATTTAAAACCCAATATTCTCTGAAATTAAAGCTCCTACAAAATAATCCAGTATACTATGAAGTTAAATGCAAGCTAACAAACAAGTCTAGTCCTCGAAATTGAAACAAACTTAAAGGTCGATTCCACTGGCATCGAACAAAGTCAAACGCGAGCGAGGATTTAATTAGGGCTTAAAACTACGGCCAACTCATAACAGTGGGATTCTCCCGGACCCAAGTATTTAACTTCGCCATTAATTCTGTTGGTAATCCCTTATGATATTAGATATTAGTGGCGGCTGGCTACGTTAGCGAGAAATCTTTCGTGTTTATTTAATATTGTGAGATTGACGTGTGGTGTTTACAAGGAGGTTCGGCGTGTTTTTGTGTGTGGTTTAGTGTTATTGTTGCTAAGAGATTTATGGCACTCATCAGACTTAAGAAATTGTATAGTATTAACGGTCAGAGAGAGATGGCCGCGACATACGAGTTGTAGGTCGTGGGTTCGAACCCAGACAGGCGCATAACTTTGTATAAATAATTTCATCAGCAGTTCAGCACTGCTCTCAAAACGGTGAAGGAAATCATCGTGAGGAAACCAGCATGTCCTAGACCCAAACATTCGAAGACATGTGATATCTACCAACCCGCATTGGGCCCGCGTGTTAAGATTACAGCTCACTCCCTCTCGAAGAGTGGAGGCCTGTGTCCTAGCAGTGGGAACCTTATACGCTGATTATGCTAGAATTAACAGCTTGAGACAGAAGAAGAAGACAGTTGGAATTACACCTACGAGTGCCTCGTTGTAATCTGCAGACAATGTTTTAAGAAGCGTCAGTTATGTACATATGTGCCAAGAAAAATTGATCTTGCTTATTGTTATGTATGTACATAGATAAGTAGATGTGGCTGCGACACATACTAAGCGCAAGCGTCGATTACACCAGTGCGAATCATTCCGTCTTTGCATTAACACCTCTGTAGGTTTCCTATACAACATTGGCGACGATTACCCACATTCATAAATATATAAAAAATGTTCGGTGGAAATTCAATACTGGGAACGATATCCAATTTTGATCACCACATTCAAGACTGGAAGCTTTATAAGGGGCGGCTTCAGCAATGGTTCATTGCCAACAGCATTGGCGAGGATAATGATAAAGCTGGAGTAAAGAGAAAAGCGGTTTTGTTGAGCGCACTCACGGAGAACACGTACCAACTAGCGTGTAATCTCGCCTTGCCCGAAGACTTGGATACGAAGAACTATAAAGATATCTTGAAAATCTTGGATGACCATTTTGTGCCGAAGCGCTGTGGGTTTGCAGAAAGGCATAAGTTTTACACGGCTGTGCAGCAAACGGATGAGACGCACTCGCAGTGGGCTGCAAGGTTACGTGGCCTTGCTACTTACTGTGCGTTCAAGAATTTGGAGGATTATCTTCTAGACAAGTTCGTCATGGGCATGTTACCAGGACATGAGCGAGACAAACTCTTTGCCAAAGAAATCAATGACTTGACGCTGAGTAAAGCTGTGGACCTGGCTGAAAGTACCCGGTGCGCGCGCGCTGGCGCCGCGCTTGTTCCAACAGGCAGCACCGATGGAAACCAGGCAGTCTTCAAAATAACTCAAGGTGCTAAAACTGACACTAAAGCATCGACCGTGTCATCAAAGGATCAGCGGACTGAAAAATGTTCAGTGTGTGGTTACAAGAATCACAAATCGTCAGAGTGTCGTTTTCAAAACTATTCGTGTAAATTGTGCAATCGTAAAGGTCATCTGCGTAAAATGTGTACGAAAAATAATGTGAATCGCATTGAGCAAGGTAATGCCGATGACGAGGGAGATGATGGTGAGTTACTTTTAAATATCAACTGTTTCAATGAAGTGCCGTTGACAGAAACTGTGAGTCTGGAGGGTCAAAGCATAAAATGTGAAATAGACAGCGGTTCTCCTGTTTCTGTTATTTCTGAAAACTTATACATGAGTACTTTCTCTGAAATTCCGTTAACAGCACCTACAAAAAAATTGTTGACATATACAAGCACTAAAATGTTAGTAACAGGGTGTATGTTATTGAACATCACATACCAAGGTCGGACGGTCAGATTGCCTGTTTATGTTATTCGCAATGGCGGCCCTCCCCTCCTCGGTCGTGATTTTATGCGTGCATTTGAATTACGTCTTGTATCCACACTCGGCTATTGTAACAATCTGACCGATGCTGATAATGTATTACAACAACTAGTTAAGGCATATCCGAATGTGTTCTCAGATGAACTAGGTTGTTTTACTAAATATGAAATTATGCTACCCCTTAAATCAGATGCAAGGCCAGTGTTCTTCAAGTCACGCCCAGTACCTTTTGCGATAAGAGATAAGGTAAACAAAGAATTGGACAGATTGGTCTCGCTTGGAATCTTAAAACCGGTTTCTTATTCAGAGTATGCGTCACCGATAGTGCCTGTTCTTAAAAGTGATGGTAGTGTTCGCATATGTGCTGATTACTCGGCAACAATAAATAAACAATTACATGTGGAAAAATACCCTTTTCCAACTGTGCAAGAACTATTTACCAAACTGCATGGTGGGGAAGAATTCAGTAAACTAGACTTATCAATGGCCTACAATCAACTGAAAATTCATGAAAACTCGCAAAACATCACTTGCATAAACACTCCCCGGGGTCTGTTTAATCACACTCGCCTTATCTTTGGACTAGCTAGTGCACCTTCAATTTTTCAAAGGGTTATTGAAACCGTAATGGGTAATATGGAGGGGGTATTAGTTTTTCAAGATGACATTTGCATTACAGGTTCTAATAGATTTGAGCACATGAATCGGCTGAACGAAGTTTTAAAACGATTGCAAGAAGCCGGTTTCACATTAAAAAAGGACAAATGCGTTTTCTTTCAAAAAGAAATATCTTATCTAGGTTATATTATAGATAAAAAGGGTATTAGAAAGAATCCACTTAAGGTCGATGCTATTTTGCAAGCAGCTGTACCAAAAAATGTAAGTGAATTACAATCATTTTTGGGTTTGATTAATTACTACAGAAATTTTACTCCGAATGCGTCTTCTATATTGAGTCCATTACATGAGTTATTAAAAAACGGCAACAAATGGCAGTGGGGATCTGAGCAGAGTTCAGCTTTCAGCAGCATTAAAAAGATATTGTCTTCCGATAAGGTTCTCGCACACTTTGACAACAATGCTCAAATTATATTAACTGTAGATGCGTCCCCAGTTGGTTTGGGTGCAATATTATCACAAATAGGTAGCAATGGCATAGAACAACCGGTTTCCTACGCGTCGCGCTCACTAACTGTAGCTGAAAAGAAATATTCGCAAATTCAAAAGGAAGCTACGGCGATCATTTTTGGTGTTAGAAAATATCATCAATATCTTTATGGTAGACCAAAACCATTCATCTTACGTACAGACCATAAGCCATTAACGATTATATTTAAACCAAGCCGTGGTATACCTGAAGTATCGGCAAACCGATTGCAACGTTATGCAATATTTTTGAGCGCATATAATTATGAAATTGAGTTTATAAGCAGTGTTCAAAACACAGCTGACTTCTTATCACGTGCAATACCGAGAAATAGCTGTGTTAATGAGTCAGAGCAGCGGCAGGTGTGTGCGCTCGGTGTGAGGGAGAAAGCCGCGTATGTGAATTTTGCTATTGATGGTTGTTTACCTGTTACTGCAAGGGAATTAGAGATTGAGACTGAAAAGGATTCGGTCCTAAAGGTGGTAAGCAACTTTGTTCAAAATGGTTGGCCCCGTAAGATAACAGATGATTTACTCAAACCATATTTTTTATGTCGTATGCAAATATCGTTAGAAAATGGAATTCTATTGCGAGGCCATAAAGTAATAATACCAAAAATATTGCGAAGAAAAATATTAAACGAACTCCACAGTTCACATTTCGGAATAGTTAAAATGAAAGCCGAGGCTAGGGCTCGATTTTGGTTTCCGGGCATTGATGGAGCTCTGGAAAAATTGGCTAGTTCATGTGAAGTTTGTGCACAGCTACGGCCTTCTCCGCCACGAGCGCCGCTCGCAACTTGGCCACACCCGCCGAATGCATTCCACAGAATTCACATGGATTTCTTAGGTCCTATGCGCAATAAAATGTTCTTGGTAATAGTGGATGCATATTCCAAGTGGGTTGAGTGCTATGTGATGAACAATAATATAACAACTAACGCAGTTATAACTAAGCTTAGTGATTTTATGTCAAGGTTTGGAATACCCAATACAATAGTGACTGATAACGGAACTTCATTTGCATCACAGGAATTTGAAAATGTATGTAAGTTGAATGGAATATCACATTTATTTTCGCCTGTTTACCATGCAATGAGCAATGGTCAGGCAGAATCATTTGTAAAAATAATAAAAAAAGGTATAAACTCCATTTCAGTATCTAGTAGTAAGGAGGATTTTCAAAATCAACTGTCGAAATACGATCTTATGTTACGCTTTTAAATATTTCCGCGATGTGAGTAGAAATAAATACCTCCGAACATTAATAATGTTGACACACAACATGTCATGTTGTGTCACCACATCCATGTTTAATAATCACGTAATCACATAAAATAGCAATTTACTAAAATTGCGTAATACACCAAATAATTCAAAAAGCACGTTCATTTGCTAAACACATCAACACGATCGGTTATCAACCGCATAACACCGTCCAGTCTATGTTTTATGCTCCGTGGTATACATGGCGCGACGTGTAGGCTTAGTGCTCCACAAAACGATGTTAACTCTAAGATGAGCCGCCTTGTATGCTCGACATGGCGATACACACGACACAAACTATACAATGTACCGTCGAACAAGCTTTTAGTTTACAGTCAAAAATGACGGGAGATAAGGCCATAGGATACTATGTAAAAAGTATCCTATGTGCCAACCCAGCTGTTAAGGTTTGAAACGAAAAGAGATATATTATATCGATATGGAAGTATGGATAGATAGAGAGCGATGTTTGTAAAAGAATTGACTACGCAGTACACGCTCAACAGATATTAAAAATAGTTGCAGGTTAGCTGCCTGAATACAAAATAACTTGTTCGAATGTACAGACGCCAGCACATCAACCTACACCTAACTGTCAAATTTTCCCAATCAACATTGAACCTTATGCTTTAGCGATAAAGTTGAAAATCTATTACAGAAATCTGACAGATTGTAGTAGGTTGATGTGCTGGCGTCTGTACATACTGACGGTGTTGCTGTTTTCGTATAGAACTTGCTCACGCAACTCGCTTGCACTTCACAGCCGGAAGGTTTAAGCGCAATTAGTCTAATTAAATTAAACTTTAATCATCATTAGCCTAGCTTCTAACAAGCTGATTGAAGTTCGGATTTCTGTTTGTGTTAAATTGTTTATAAAATGTGAATACCTTGTATACTCGGATGAGTAGCTTGTATTCCATCTTCGCTAGAATCCATTGTCTAGTTTCCAATATCCTAATATGATTTTGTGCCGAACATAAATCTGTTCGGAAACCTCGCAGAACAATGGTCCCATCTAAAATATCAAAGTTCTAGGAAACATAAAAGGTATTCTATTGGCAATCCTCTTGTAAGGCTCACGTTATCGACGCAACTAGGTAACATGCAAGATGAAATGAAAACCAATAAATACTGAGCAAATTGAACACACAAACAATCCACTCCCCAGGCCAGTATATTGTGCTAGTAGCTGCACTAGCCCGTGCCCGATGCTCTAAGGCAGTAACCGCGCTAGTCAAGTGCACTGACCCGAACACCGACTACTAGCTGATACTTGCACGATGTTGTTGTAATTTACATCTTGAGAGCTCCCTGCACGACTCGCCGACTGTTTGTTGTGTTATACAAGTTGCTGGATGTTATTATTCTCTGGTATGTGAAGGACCCCAGGTCGATAGTCATCTATCGATACATATTAAAAATTAAAATCGTTTTTTCTTTTTTTCTGTGTGACCGCGTTGTTTTTCTGAATTGCGCAACGGATTTTGACTTTCACTATCATTTAGCGAATTTATTAGGAAGGTATATGTGTATAAAGCATTCATATTTAAACTAACATAAAATAAAGAAATCTGTTTTGTTTGTTAAGTTGTGAAGATTGTGCGAAGCAGGGGCAGGTTGCTAGTATTTTGATAAATATTAGTTTTGAACCTTACTTCATAGTGGAGTCATTTTTTTTTTTACTTTCTAGGATTTCAGTTTTTCAAAATAGGATCTGCTGCTTTGTCGTGAAATCGTTTCAAATAACTCGCTTTGTGGTTTATAAGAATCAGTATGAATCTTTAAAAATGTATGTTGTATATTTTTATTCCAATTTTGAGCTAAGAATTGATAGGCAGTGATGGTAAGAAAAAAGTTATATCTTCATCATTGGTAATTTTTATAAAAGTGCCCTAAAAGATGAATAGACAGCGTCAAAAGGCACTGCTAGTGTTAATATAAATTCAATCATAAGCAAACAACCTGGCAAGAAAAAAAGAACAACAAAGGAACAAATTAAATTACTAAACTCCAATAATTTCATCAATCTATCTAGCTAGCAATAAAATTCTTCAGACTACCTTCTAATGTTCTCTACAGCACTGCTGGAAACAGCTCCAGAACTACTTGTAAAGTCAATCGAAGGAATGGCCTGTTTTATTGGTAATAGGATCTGCTAGGAACCTGTAAATACCTCGACTGCTGGTGAATTTTTTAAAGTCGATAGGTACGATATTGCTTTCCAGGGCTTTACATCGTGGCTCGCGGGAGATATTACAGACTGCAGTATTGAACGATGTTCCTGCAGTAATAGTTTAACTACCTTTTACTTTATTGTTTGTTTATACTTCGTTGCGCAATATTTTTTTAATATACAGGGTGGCAGGGACGCGAAACCCGTTACCAAAGATTCAGTACATGATTCTGAACCGGCAGCGTTTAAGTTTTTGATCGGTTATTAAAAAATATTGCTGTTCTATAAATTTTGACCGCGTCAATATTGCACTTATCTATGAAGCAGCAAATATTTTTCATAATTAGTGGTACTTTATTCACATCACAATCTAGTCTACTAACTAATATACGTACGTTATTTAAATATAACTTAAACTGCTATGTAACTATAAAACTTAGAAATCGTGAAAAGAGCATTGATGATGAGCAAAAACATACTCTAGGGCAGACTTAAGTTTTTTTTAAACCAATGGTAAGTGTACACTGCGATCTGAAAGGTGCGACCGATAAATGAAACTTTTATGGTGTTTTATCCAATTAACGGTAAACCAACAAATAAAAGCTCTGCAAGCCAAACAATCATGGCGCCGAGAGAACTACAAAAATAACTCCAGTGATCGATTCGTTTAATTACTTCTCTCTTCATGAAGCAATCAATCAATCAACTCTAACTCGGCCCGATCTTGATTGCGTCACTAAATCTCCGTAGCGTACACCACGCCAAGACGATGGCGTCGCACGTCACCACTCTGACGTCACTGTAATTGCAGCGCACATGCCGATATAAACCGCTGGCTCAAGACGTTTCATTGAGGCGGTCTATTGAATATTGGCACGGAATAGAAAACAATATGGAGTGCTCATGTTACCAATGACCTACTTTTTAAGAGCTAGCAAGCGCCGCAGCTTTTTACAAAATTATGAATCGAATTTTCAAGCAAGTCAGTTTTTTCAAGTTCTTAATGTCAGTTTATGCAAATTGTTGGCTGATAAAAATTATTTGGAATATTAATTATTAGTCAAAACTTTTGCCTCGTGAAAACTATTTCAGGCACCTGTTTTTAGTGTAACGCACGACTAGATGACCAATTAAGTAATTATCAACCATATAACGACGACCATCACTACGTAGAAGGCTGCAATACGATTGGATCAACAAGAGTTAGCGAACGGGTCGTTTAGTGTTTTGTACGAGTATAAATGTTGAAATCACAATCACATCAGCACTCCATTTACTATTTTCTCTTTGTTATTGACCGGTCTTGGGAGACATAGGCTCAATCAACACGTTTGCCTGGGCTTGGCACCTCACTATATGCGCACACGATATTGTTATTTAGTTACTTTTTGTTTCCAAAACAAGGAACACTGAGATGTTGACTCAGTTTATTTTATTTGACAGTTTCTCTGCAAAATGATAACCATGAGTACCCGTTATAGAAACTTGTTCTGCATAGAAATGCAACTTCCCAGAAGATAATAACTGTCTGAACAGCGCAGATTTTAATTTATTCTTTTGAATTCCTCGTCCCATATTAAGCTCGCTATAATAACGTACAGTTAGCCGCCTTCCGTTGCGAGCATCCAACAAAAAATACAATATTAGCAAAATTAAAAACATTCACATTTCGCTACAAAGCGCGCACCATATTCGTTTTAAACCTGCTCGCGCAAAGCTTTCATATTTCCTAACTATTTACATTTATTCGCTTGTTTTCGCGCATTTTGCCTATTTTTAAATGTCCATTTGTTATTAAACAGGCTGGCGTTTCAGTGTTTCAGGCACGATATATTCGCCATTGCACGCACCCGGCGTTCAGCGCGTAAAAATCTGTATATCCCATGTTCTAGTTAAAGTTTTATACGGCTGAATAAACTCAGGTTGTCGGCAGCACTCGGGAGTATTCGGTTACGTTCGGGATGAGTCGCTTTTGTACCGATCGCTGCGACAATGACCGTTTTGTTCGGGAGCTGTTTTTGATTAATAGAGGCAGCCTGAAAAGGATTGTTTGACCAAACAAAATATTTTGTTGTTATTTTATTGTTGTGCTGTTCGTATACAAAGGCTTGTGTTGCTATGAATACAATATTTTAATCAAGTTCAATTTATTTTGATGTCAAACTGTACGAAATACTTTGACATGACGATAAACATTTACAACACGGTCGCGGTTCGGATATCTCTAGTCGCGGTACTCACTCACTTGTCGTTATAACTTCTTTAATATGAACCAACAAAACTCATGAAAATGCCAATGAATATTGAGCGTGCGCTACCTGGATCCTTTGTAATCAGAACCAGTAGGTTTGTACGTACAGTCAACAAAAGAGATAAGTATGCAGGATCTTCAGATATAGTTGAAGTTTAGTAAGAAACCGATGGATGTTGTGGACTGAAATTTAATTTGATAAATTAGCTGTTTGTTTTCTTTCTATTAATAAAATTAAATTTTATTCGAAAACATCCATCAGTTTCTTACTAAACTTCAACTATATCCAACGAACCTGCAGGCTTATCTCTTTTTTTGATTGTACCTACAGTCGCACCGGCCTCTCCATTTGTTCTCCGATGCACGTTGATTTTTAATTATCTTTCCTTTTTTAGAGATGCATAAAATTCCTAGACGTATGTATATATCTTTTATTAAAAGACTATGTGAAATAATGGCTCATTAACTTACCTAACTATAAAGCTTTGTTTAAACGTTTTGCGAAACTGTTCTACTAAACCTACTTTTAAAGTCAGCCAGCAATAATTAAAGATTAATGAGCTTTTTATTCATCCAGGCAAATTAAATTTCCAGGCGACCATAACAGACGCAGTTAAATGAAAATTAAATAAAACAGCTGTAAACTACTAAAGCTCAGAATACACCAAGTTCCCTAAAGACTTGGAGAGCGAACTCCTCTAACCAATAGGAATGTAGTTAACACCGTTTCCCAAACATTAAGTTAAGAAACAAACACATCAGAGTGCGAACTGCTCCAAACTAAATTGTATCGCGATGTTGACGCCATCGCTGAAGTGACACCTTGTGCAGCGCTAGCGCCGGCCACAGACGGGTGACGTCAGGCGACAGACTGGAGCGACTAAACTTGTTAGGGATACGGAGATCGTGAAGCAGACTGTAGGGCTTAACGTAAGATAATTGAATAAGCTCAGTTGACCTCGTAATTGGTTTATCACCCTAATGGGGGTGAATGTCACTTCATAAAGCGAAAAGGTATATTTTACTATGTGACAGTTAGATAGTTTCAAACTTAGTTAACATGTAATGTAAAGGGTATTGTTATCAAAACTTACGAGGTCGACTGTACCGTTCCTTAATGTAACAGAACCATGAACACACACACTTACATTGTGTTACTCATGAACACATGAACATGAATGAGCTTGTTGGTACCTACTCGTAGACGATAAGTCTCGTTTCCAAGTGAGTCTAAATACAAGAACATGTTTATTGTAAAATTGCACAATTGTTTATACCATAATGCTTCCAGGCTGAGTTTCCTCTATCACTGAGGGACACGATACGTTTTCACATCGACGCAAACGTCCAATCGCCAGATTTTGAATGGGACCGAACCCTAAAAGCCATCTTAACACAATTTTCACTCGTGTAGGTACCGATTGCCGAGTGCCACCAGAACCCGCCATAACTGTCACTAAAAGTGTTGCGTCTGCGCCAAGCATTAAGTGCACCTATAGCGCAGGCTGCTGGGGTGCTGTTTGCTCCACAAATATTGCCGGCGTGAACGTTGAATGGTGCACGCCGCTTCGCATGTATCTTAGTGGGTATATCTGCTTCTGGGGCAAACTATATCGGGCTAGGAGAGAAGCGACTGCTCGATTCATGGTTCTAAAGAACTAGAAGAAGCTAGGAGATACATCATATGACAATAATTCATGGCTGTCTCGTTTATGTTATCTTCCTCATAATTCTCCTAAGCACCGATCTTTCTTGTACATTCCTACATCTGATGGTAAATACCGTCGTAAATAACAACTTATCAAATATTCGTAAAGGTCACTGAACTTGTTCAAGATCAGTTATAGATTCATGAGTCTGTTTTGAGCATAAATCTTAACAGACATTGCTCGCGAATGAAACAAATGTTTACTAGAAGGTTATAACTTATGACGTCACTATGTATCAAACTGATAAGCAGCATGATCGCAACAATATTTTCTTATTGTCTCTTCTCTTCTATAGTTATACAGGTTAAACAAACATTTTATAAAACATTTTTTGTTAAATTTAGTTGAATTGCGAGAGTATAACAATGGGTTCTCCCACATCCCCGCGGTCCTGGTGGCCCGTCTAAACGCAGCGTCTGTATGCAAATGCTCCGCGCGGCGCTATCTCCCGCCGCCGCAGCTCGGCGCTCAGACGTCTTGATTTCACGCGCGCCCACGATAACACTATCGTTTTGTTCTCACTTGTACATTACGAGCAATACAAGCTCCATGGTTTTGGAATTAAAATTATTGGAGAAAAGTAAATGGATTTGTGATCAATGTTTAATACTTTCAGCTTTATTTTGTACACAAATTCAATAGTTATCTTTCTACGACAGTTTTTAAAGATTGATCCTAGTATATTGCTGACTACGCCGTAGCATAATGTGAGCTACGTCATAGCAGTGTAAGCTCCTGCGCAGCAGTGTGAGTTACGTCGTAGCAAAGTGTGAGCTACGTCGTAGCAGTGAGAGCTACGTCGTAGCAGGGTGTGCTACGTCGTAGCAAAGAGTGAGCTACGTCGTTGAACAGTATGAGGTACGTCATAACAGTGTGAGCTACGGCGTAGCAAAGTATGAGCTACGTCGTAGCAGCGTGAGCTACGTCGTAGCAAAGTGTGAGCTACGTTGTAGCAAAGTGTGACCTACGTCTTAGAACAGTGTGAACTACGTCGTAGCAAAGTGTGAGCTACGTCGTAGAACAGTGTGAGCTACGTCATAGCAAAATGTGAGCTACGTCTTAGCAGTGTGAGCTACGTCGTAGCAGAGTGTGAGCTACGTCGTACCAAAGTGTGAGCTACGTCGTAGAACAGTGTGAGCTACGTCGTAGCCGTATGATCTACGTCGTAGCAGTGTTAGCTACGTCGTAGCAAAGTGTTTGCAAAGTGTGAGCTACGTCGTAGAACAGTGTGAGCTACGTCGTAGCAAAGTGTGAGCTACGTCGTAGCACAGTGAGAGCTACGTCGTAGCAGTGTGAGCTACGTCGTAGAACAGTGTGAGCTACGTCATAGCAAAATGTGAGCTACGTCTTAGCAGTGTGAGCTACGTCGTAGCAGAGTGTGAGCTACGTCGTAGCAAAGTGTGAGCTACGTCGTAGAACAGTGTGAGCAACGTCGTAGCAAAGTGTGAGCTACGTCGTAGCACAGTGAGAGCTACGTCGTAGCACAGTGTGAGCTAAGCCGTAGCAAAGCGCGTAGCGAGATCCGGTACCACACGAGCTCCATATATCATTACTCGCTTGCATGAAATGCTGTTCAAAACCTATTCTACCTTTCCCTTCTATACAGAATGTATTTGTTTACGCTTCCACTCTACATATCAAACCAACAAGTGAATTCCGAACTGGACCGCTTCAATCCACTAGCCATAAATATGTCCAATCAATTCCATTCAATCATGGGGTGCATCCGGGGTGTTTTACGACCCTCCCGGCTTCACCCCATCGGCTCCGGCTCCGATGGCCCACATTTTATGAGCTCTTTACCTAATTATGAGATTGTACAGTCGTTATGGTGCAGTGGATAGAAGAAAACGTTATGGGGATTATTTTTAAGACCTTTTTGGCCATTATGGGAAAGAAGGTTCGGTAAAATGGAGTATAAAATCGGCAGAACTGACTGAAGGTGCACATACGTCGATTTGAAATAAAATAATATGATGTTTACTTCTATAAGAGGATCTTTTAAGACCCTTTTAGTCTTTTATTCTATTAATATTTCAAAACTAAATGGCGCCAGCACTTCCTAGCTGACTGATCTCTAATTTTGTTTTATATTTCGCGTATATTTATCTCATATACGATGTCAGTCTCCCATCTTATTACACTACATATTTACACTCACCCAGCACATACTCTCAGCTAGTTGCCCTGTTACGAACATTATTGACTAGCAAGCAGTTAATTGTATAAGTGTTATTCGCGATACGTTTCACCGCGAGGAGACACTTGCGCGGTCGTCGCGACTATAGCCAGCGCTCGTCAAACTGTTTTATGAGTGACGCCTGACAACAGTGACAACCGAGCAGTGAGAACTGACAGTGAGTTAAGTTTGAATGGATTGTCAACGGTTCTGTTGGAAATATTTACTTCACATTCACTACAATAATCAGTTTCACTAAACTTTTGAATCATGAACATCTCAAGTTTAATCTTTTCAAAATTTTCTTATAGGTTTTTTTTTTCTATAAAGAATTGACTTCGGAACTACCTTTTGGAGGGGCGGGCGATTTGAATCGATTCTATTTTTTGTAAATCGTGACGTTCAAAAGTGCTTTTTATGTGCCTATTTGAAATAAATTATTTGACTTTGACTTACTGAAGGTTGAAACTATTCCGTAAGTAAGTATGCAGTATTATTCTGAACAAAAAAAATGCTTAATTAGTAGCACAGTCGTTTAGTTCAAGCACACCCCACATATGGAAATGAAAGCTTTTGTAAATTTCCTTCCAAAAAACCAACATCAGGCTGTTGACTTTCCCATTCGCACTGTGCCCATTACAAACGACCCCAATCTCTTTATACAACCTGCACTTAAGATAACATCAAAAGATTCAATCTTTTGTCTCATAAACGTCCATTCATAAGAACTTATCGCTGCGATCTTTTTCATGAGTCGAGCAAAGCGAGTGCAGTTAAGAGAAAACAAATGACCTCCACACTCTGAGTAGTATAGAGTATAGCCCAGCATTTTATTCTGCAAGCCAGTTTAGATGCAAATGGTGTCCGATTATTACACTTAAGTTTGAAAAAAGTTTAATTGTCTCACGCGTATCGGTTTAATTAACAGTCGATTCTTGTTATGGGTTTTGTAAAACACTCGATTTGAAATTACCTGTACACGCGTGCAGTGTTGATAACTACACAATGAGTCAGTTCCCTATAACTGAGTTAATGATGGAGATGAAATGTCAAACGAGGCAAAAGGAGTATGTGAGGATCGTAGCAGGTGGCGCTTTGTAGTTTTATGACGAGTTTTATGCATTATGTATGAAAAATCAAAGAAAAATATATTTCACACACAATTATTAAAAATATTTCGCTATTTTCACCTTATGTTCACTTAGTTTTAGCTAGATTTTAGCCACTGACAGACTACCAACCACCAACCACCGACTAGGTATGAACCAAGGAATAAAAAAAATATGTAAACAAAAGTTTTTTTTTTCTTCGCAGTTTAAACAACAATGAAATCCAATACGCCACCTAGTTATGAAGCAACGGGTTGTTCTACTGTCTCATATTTACTCCGTGGCTCCCTTCAGCGGGGCTTCAGTTAACGACCGACGAATTAACGAGCGAGATAATACTGCCATTAATCGTGCACCTCACGGTTATGACGTCATCACGGTGTATGCTAACAACTTCCAGAGTATTTGACACCCTCCGCTATTGCTGTGTGGTTAGGGTTTATAGTGTGGAACAGACATTGGTTTGTGGTAGCACGAAGATGGCTTTTACTCAAAATCGGAATTAAAGTTCAAAAAGGTGTTTTCTCATATTGATACTAATCACTGTCTAATCACGTTGATAAAAGTTAAAGAATTAGAAGGTTATTAATTATTATAAATTAACCCATCCAAGACATGAGTAGAACCTTTGCCCAGTAGTGGGATCATGAAAGCTGACAGTACCTAAGTAGCCATACGACTTCAAATTGTAAAGGCATTCACATTTTGTTGTTCTGTGAATATGATCAATCAAGCATTTAAACATACTAAGGTTTGATGAAGTGTGATTGATTGAAGATTGATATCAAGAGTGGTCCCATTTAGCAATAAAAAAAGGAATTTAAAAAAAGATTAATGAGGGGGCTTTTTTTAGGCTTACTGAGAAGTATCACCAATTAACTTCGTCATTCTTTATTCACAACACAAATGCTACAACTTTATATACCTATAAACATATTTGTTAAGATTGTAAAAACGTAGATAAAAAAAAAATACAGTTTTTCACGCAGTTATCAGGGCACATTAAACTGGCGTGCCATTTTATCTGGCTACAAACATATACTTGGTTATAGTACACATCTTGCGTCGTGGGAGGCTGGCGGAAGGCCAGAGAGATATTAAACAGAGGCTAACGACTTGAAAGGGTTACATACGGTTTGACTATGTATCTTATTGTACGGAGGCTGGGACTTGCTTGTTGTCCTCTGCAGAGTATAAGCTTAAACCTCTCTTAACTGGAGTAGGATCGGCCGTAACCATATTACGCAGATTATATTCCTTATTTATGTATCTTATTTTGAACAGAGGATCATGAAATGAAATGTAATATTTATTTCTGTAAGTAGATCTTTTTACACGTTAATATAATATTGTTGCTCAATATTTTAAAACTAAATGGCGCCGGCATTTTCTAGTATCAATTTGTGTATTCATTAATCTCTCTTTTCTCTGCACTCATCCCTGTCTTGGATGCTAAACTTGACTGTGATATATTTCAAGATAAATATAAAGAACACAAACACAAAAATTTGAGGGAAAATATGCGTCACAACCACGCAAAACAGCCATCGCTCAGCATAATGCTACGACCCTATGCGAGACAGAGCCTCAACGCTGGTAATGCAATGTAAAATGTAAATCGTAACAAATGAATACGGCGTCCATCCCCCATAATGATGACAAAATGGCGGCACACCACTGTAGTACTTAACACATAGTAAACTAACAAAGAAGTAATACTGCGATAAAATTTGTGGCTCGTTTGCTTAAGGGTAGCTCATAAAGTTTTTGTCCGAGGGGCTGCTCGTAAATTCTAACCGACCATTAGTAGTACTAGGCGGTCGTAAACAGTGTGGACACGCCTTTATAAATTGATTTCATAAGGTTTATGGGGTGTGATATGTTTATTGGGAGTGGACAGTGTGGGTGTAATAGCACATTGTTTATATTTATACAGATAAAATTGTTTCAGGAGAAATATTGTTTAGACTGAGTTCATAGAGCAGCGGACCGTACTGTTGTTGTCTGTTACGTCAGCCAACCATTTGTTAATTATTTAGGTAGTTTTTCTGGCTATTGTTTTTCATACAAATGGTGACGCTATCAGTAAAGCCATGTTTTCTGTTATGTGGAGTTATTTAGGAAGAAGAATCAAAGAAGCCCTTTTTTCTAATAGAAATCTTAGTCCATTAATGATATTCATAGATAATTTTTCTCGTAAAGGCGCTCAATTTCATAGTTTGGTCCTCTCTAAGAAGCCCCGATTTCCCACGAGTGTCGTAAAGGCAGCTAAATGTTTATATAAACTAAATATATGAAAAGAATATGTTATAAATCTTCTCTATTCAGATTTATGTATCCTTCGTGGCTGAATTTTAGCAGTCTCATGGTTTTTTAAAACATATGCGCTCGCCCAACATTGCTGGAGACGTTCAAATAAAGTTTATTTTATCCAGTTTATAAAAGAGAACTGAACCTACAAGACTTAACTGAACCTAACAGCTAGTGAACTTTTTAATACGATAGTTTATTATTTTTCTATTGAAAGCTTTCATTGGTTTATACATATGAAATGCTTCTCGCGAGTTGTTTTATAAAACGTAAACTAGTTAGCTATATACGCTTAAAACACTACTATTGTAACGTTATAAAACTGCTGTACCTAAACAATAAGTATATCCTTCTCACTGGTCCACTTGAATGACTCAGTGCGGAAACCAAACCCTATAACATAATTTATCCTTCATGGAACGCTACCAAATGCAACATTATCCGATGATATGATAATAACATGTGGCTACTGCGCTGCAGGTTACTCACACCTTTTTGTATTCACAAATACACTCCAACCTTCCCTTCAGACTTCTTCTCATAATTAGTTCTCATAAGTAGGGACAGCATTCACTAAAATAAAACAACCGTCATACAATATCCGTCAAAAATTCCACCAGTAAAGATACACAATTCTCCAGCACGAACTCGCCACAGCCAAACAAGCCGTTAGTTTGAAGCGGACCAAATAGAAACTGTTGAAATTGCGCCAAAACATGTGACAACCTGTGAACTAGCCTTTGTGCCACAAACTCGCCTCGACATGACCTGCAGACTGGCGCTAAAAGCCTAAAGGGGCAAACCTGTGATATAAAAAAGCTCCGGAAGGTTTGCTGCACTACGATACTGTTGGGCTCTGAATTGGAACTATAAATCTGAGCCAGTGCACAGTGTTTCGTGGATTGTGTTGCAATGTTCGTAATAGTACTACACTAGAGGAAAGGAGAACGGTTTAGGTTATACTGGACTCATTTGTGATTTACATTTCAAAAATAAAAATATGCTGTTTTAGATAGAGGGGCCCATGCTCAGTTATTTCACGACTGACTTTAATTGAAACGAAACTTTTAAAATCGATCAAATATCTGTGCAAACCAGCCATCTCCCTGAAGATGAAGTATGAGTGGCCCAACTTAGCAAAAAGATTTTTCTAATAATTATGAAATTTCCTAAGGGGCCTCTGCGAGTTGGCTTCGGCCCCTCGTACGCCTTCCAAAGGAACGGGACCCCATGGTCCCGAGATATATAAATTCAAAATGTAAATGAATATAATTACTTATGTGCATTTAGGGAACAGTGGTGGCCCAGCGGCAGCGACTTTCGAGTTGTAGGTTCGAACCCTGACCTGGCGCTTTATGGTGTAAATTATTTCATCTCAAATGTTTTCAAAACGGTGAGAGAAAACATCGCCAGAAAACCAGCATGTCCTAGAACCAAAAATTCGACGTGTGCCGTCTACCGACCCTCACAGAGCCTGCGTGGTAGATTACGGCCCATTCCCTCTCACAGAGAAGAGACTTGTGTCCCAGCAGTGGGGATATTATAGGTTGATTATGCGTATGCTATGAGTATAGCATATATGTACGACATAATCCAGCCTACACTATGGAAATGTCCCGTTATTGCTCATTAAGTTGCTTATAAGCGCGCGACGCGTACACTAATTCGCTCTTTGTCCATCGCGCGGGTTCACGCCTTCTCACACAGGAATGTGCACAGTTCACAGTCAGCAGGCGTCGGACACTGCGCTCGTGAGGCATTGCTCTGTAATGTGCACAGTTCACAGTCAGCAGGCGTCGGACACTGCGCTCGTGAGGCATTGCTCTGTAATGTGCACAGTTCACAGTCAGCAGGCGTCGGACACTGCGCTCGTGAGGCATTGCTCTGTAATGTGCACAGTTCACAGTCAGCAGGCGTCGGACACTGCGCTCGTGAGGCATTGCTCTGTAATGTGCACAGTTCACAGTCAGCAGGCGTCGGACGCTGCGCTCGTGAGGCATTGCTCTGTAATGTGCACAGTTCACAGTCAGCAGGCGTCGGACACTGCGCTCGTGAGGCATTGCTCTGTAATGTGCACAGTTCACAGTCAGCAGGCGTCGGACACTGCGCTCGTGAGGCATTGCTCTGTAATGTGCACAGTTCACAGTCAGCAGGCGTCGGACGCTGCGCTCGTGAGGCATTGATCTGTAATGTGCACAGTTCACAGTCAGCAGGCGTCGGACACTGCGCTCGTGAGGCATTGCTCTGTAATGTGCACAGTTCACAGTCAGCAGGCGTCGGACGCTGCGCTCGTGAGGCATTGCTCTGTAATGTGCACAGTTCACAGTCAGCAGGCGTCGGACACTGCGCTCGTGAGGCATTGCTCTGTAATGTGCACAGTTCACAGTCAGCAGGCGTCGGACGCTGCGCTCGTGAGGCATTGCTCTGTAATGTGCACAGTTCACAGTCAGCAGGCGTCGGACGCTGCGCTCGTGAGGCATTGCTCTGTAATGTGCACAGTTCACAGTCAGCAGGCGTCGGACGCTGCGCTCGTGAGGCATTGCTCTGTAATTACTGACGTATAATGAGGTTATGTACATTATAGTAGTCAATTCAAAGTATAGTTTTGGCTAAGTTAGGTTTTAATTTTGTTATTTTTATTAATTAATTAGGTATTAGTTATTATTTGCTTCCTTATTATTTTAATTTACAGCAATAAAAAGATGTCAAAGTTATAATATGGCATACGTAAATTGCCAATAAATTTTCGGGATGGATGGATATCATAATAATTAGAGACATACCGAGACAATAGGCAAAGCATCTGGTTTCCTATATGAGCTATATTTTGGATAGCAAGTCACTTGCAGCGTCATTACTTGAACCACAAACTTTTACTTTACTGTAAAATAAACCATTTGATAGATCTTTTATTCTCGATAAGCTCATTGAAACGGAATTAAAATAAGAATAATAATTATATACTGCAGAGATTCTTAGATTTTCAATAAAACGAAGATTCAAAGTCCTCTGCTCAAGAAAAGCAAAGTCTCTCTGCCCACAACGTCGGTAAACGTTTACATTAAATCATTCACGCTTTTTAAAATATTATAAAACCACTATAAAAGTTAAAATCCAAGTTAAAACCATCCATAACTCAAGCCGTCACGTTACACAGAATGGTGAGGAGCGCGTTTTTCCGAAAGCGTTCACTTAGCGCTGGTGAGAATCAAGTAATTTTACTTAAAACTGTTGGCGGGCTTCCCGGGCCATGAGATATCGTGGCAACACAGCTGGACGCGTAATAGAGGATTTTTTGATAGTGAAAGAGTGTTATTTCAATATAATACTCGTATAGTATAAAGTTGTTATTATTCTAACTGGTGAGCTGAGCGATTACGAGTTGCCCAGACAGACGATCTACTTCGTGTTAATTATTTCATCACCACTGCTCCCAAAACGGTGAAGAAAACAATGCAAGGAAACCGGCAAGTCCTAGAACAAAAAATTCGACCTGTGACGTCTACCAACCCTCACTCGGCCCGCGTGGTGGATCACGACCCTCTCCCTCTCACCGACAGGAGACTTGTGTTCCAGCAGTGACATTATAGGCTGATTATGCAATTATCCTATCTATTATGAGTATTTCAAAATATGACCATTATGTTCATGGAATGAGCAGGATTGCATGGAATGAGGATCCTTAAGTTCTGAGTTGAGCTGCACGGTTACTGACAAATGCGTGCACTGACTGGACAGGTCCACTCAATCTGTGTGGTTCTTTCCTCAAAAGACCATTTCAGTCACCAATCTACATGGTCCTCAAAGATTATGTCTGGATTTTTATATACACATTGACATTTATTCATTTTATATATACAATGACATGAATATTTACTTTGTAAAGTATTTTTATTTTATTTAATTATTGTGAATGTGAGGACTATGTGGGTCATTTCTTTTTTCTGTTTTCCTTCTTAGTTAGTTTTAATCATGATCTGGCAGTTTGAGTAATTTACGCGGCCTACCCAAATGTCCGTTCTTTGGTATTGTTCGTCGAATCGTTGAGCTCCTCAAGTTCTGAGTTGAGCTGCACGATTTTTGACAAATGCGTGCACTGACTGGACAGGTCCGCTCAATATGTGTGGTTCTTTCCTCAAAAGACCATTTCAGACACCAATCTACATGGTCTTCACATGATCTGACCAAGATTTTGTCTGGACTTTAAAAGAGACTGTGACCTCTGAGTTTGTTTCGGCCTTTCTTCTCAGAGTAGTCAGATAGGAAACGCCGACCTCATCTAGCTTTAAAAAAATATGATTGACGTGTAAAAGTGTTTGTACAAACCTACTTACAGAAATAAAATCATTTATCATTTATCATTTGCGCTATTTGTTCTGTGTTCTTCACGCTAATTAAGGATTAACTTAAAATCGCCTTGTGACACCCACCGCTGCATCATTCCTTTTAGCGTAGGCAGGTAGGTAGGTACTAGAATAAGTTCGGCGCTGGGGTAAGACCGTACGAATCAAATTCCCGGCAAATTAAGCAATATATCATTGTACGGTCTTGTACCGGCGCCGAATTTATCCGAGCATACTTTATGTGACATGTTTATCGCGTATGTTCTTGATCAAACGACCTATTCCTGCATCAAGACTACTCGAATTAAATCTTATAAGATTTTCTAAAAGTACTTTTCAAATATTATTTTTGGTCAATGTATGTAAAAGAAGAGGTCCATCTCTAGCAATGTTCATAGCCCACCTACCATGTTTGTATGCAACTATCACGACACTACATTATATAAAGTATCTTCTTCATAAACGATTCCTAGCGACGCACAATTAAATTCCGCATAATTAAACCCGAGGCGAAGTTGAAATACGGCGCCATTCTTCAAGCCAACCATAACCTGTCGTAAGCAGAGCTCTAACAATGGGATGAAGCGGATCGGATCCGATTCTATCGCAAAAACCTATCGAATGTCCTAGAACTTTTGTTGGACGTAATGGCGGATCCTTTTCTGAGAATCCTTGGATTAGCATAGATTTTAATGAAAAAGATATTAATATTTGAAACTGTCAGAACAAAAAAAGTTAACGTCCTCGAACACTTGTTTCTGTGAAAACAATCTCAAATGATTTTGAAACTGCCTCTTTTGTTGTGAAGAAGTTTTAAATACAATTTAAAAATTTGTTGATAAGATTTATTAGATTAGGAGTTGTAGGTATTAGTAGTAGTAGTAGTAATAGGTACCCACGTCTCTAACCATTCTACGACACCTAATAGGTTACTGGTTTATAATCCTGTCTGACTACCCAAGCACCCTTTGTGTAACAATCCGTTAATACCTCATCCATGTTCGTCTTAAAGCTACCATAATCCCTTCGTTCCAAAGAAACCATTTTCTCCATTGAATCCTAACTCACTCGTATGATAGCTTTATTCAATCTGAACACCGCGGTAACATCAGTGTTGCCCGCAGTAAATTCACACACAGTGGTAATATCAGTGTTGCCAGCGGTGAATTTATCCCACCTCGAGCGAATAAATCCAAGTTATTCTACGGCGTAAAGGAATGAGGTGTGATAACACAGATTAGCGAGGTACGGAAGGATCACTCCGTACAAATACAAATGTAACAAGATACAATAGTACTGTCAGTGCAATAACGATGTCATTATATACATGAAGTACGAGTATGATAGCCAGTGTCACTTGTGAGAATACAAGGAAATGCATAACATGCAATGTTAAACAACAACGATAACTGCACCTGCAATCAGACCAAACATTGTTATTAGTTATCAGTTGAAAATTTGTTTTTGTGAACATTAACTGAAAAATAATACAATTTATTTCAGACAAAACATATCTAAAATAAATAAAATGTATTATTTTTATTTTTATACTCGTACCTACTACAAACTGAGCTTCCAGGAGGCCTGTGACTCAGCAGTGAGAACATTATAGGCTGATCATGCCTATGCCTATGCTTTATTATAAACTCACGATATAACTACACTGCAGTAAGTCAATACCGAACTCTGCACAACGATCGAGCCTTTGATTTAGAAAGGGGAACATTAGAACGATCGAATAAAAAAAAAACTTAGCGACTGATGATGAGATAATGTTTTAATAACTTGAGCGGTATAAATTTGAGTAAGCGAAAATTAAATGAACTAACGACGAATATTAATTAATAATAAAATCCAGAACGAGTAATAAAATCCAGAACGAGCTTACAAAAAGTGGGTTGTGATTAATTATCTATTTCAGATATACGGCTAGAATTTTACTAGCCGTGCGACTAAATTAGAAATACGATATCCGTGAGAAATACAGAGAGGGCACCCCGAGGTTAGGTTAGGGTACTTTAAACCCTTTACACAGAAATAGGGGGGGCCCGCGAAGCGGGGCTCCGTCGACATAGGATGCAAGAGCAAGCGAATTACAATACAAATACTTTTACCGTGCATCGTCTATTTTAAGTAACTCAAATTAAGTCTTTGGTCAACTTGTAAGTTGCTGTTCTGTTGATTTCTCGTCACTCGCAGTCAGTCGCTCACTAAGTAATACTATAACGTAAATTAATTATTATTGTCACTTAAAACTTTAATTTACAGTCACTCGTTTAAATACTACTCATTTAGAAAATGCTTTCTCCAATCTCGAGTTTTTAATGACAATGAATTTAATGAACCTTCTGTCTCTGCCTACTGCGTGTCATAAGCCAGCAAAGCTCTGTTATAGAGTGTAATGCAGGTGTAATTATTGTAGGAGACGCTGCATTCTTTGTTGAACAGACTCGCTTTAGGATATAATTATTGAGAAGAAATGCTGCATTCTTTTGAGAAAATCTAGCTTGAACATTTTGTGAAGACACATGGAGTTATTTTGAGCGAACATAGTTTCTTGAAACTACTTCTTATTAGCTTTTGGTACCTAGAGACTACCCTACTGGTCACTTATATTCTGAGGGTGAAGTTCTCACAGTAAGGCAACTATGTCCTTCGTTCAATACTGCGGAGACACTCCAGCCTTCCATTAGATAAAAATCTAGACGCCACGGTTTCCATATAAGTAATTAAACTCCTGTCGTTTTACATTTACAAGTCGAAAATTGTTGGCTCAAAGTTCACGCATGTATAATAAAATAAATAAAATTATTCCGTTGTACACATAATTATATCTTACATGAAATAAAAAATAAATTAAGAGAATGGCTCTTATCATTAACTTATGATGAAACAGAAAATATATTGGCTATAGAATGTTAACTTTATCAAACCTACCTTGAAAGAAAGCTTATGAAACACTCGCACTTAACATACACACCACACAAACTACACTCATATAATAAACACTCCTAGATCCTCAACCACAATCATTCACTCCATTTGCTGTGTTAACAACCACTGTAAGCAAACAGAAAAGTCACGGTTGTATTATATAAATTGAAGCCGCAAAATCTCCGACTCCTAAGATAGGTACAGGTCTGCGTACCTAGTTTAGGAGCCTGGAAAGCTGACTAGAATTTTAAACTTGGTAGTACTACCCACTGTCTCCATATTATGCTATGTACTATGTCGTTGTTTTTATGTATTAATAAACTTATTACTATATCATATACTACTACATAGTAACAATTGTCTTTTTTTTTAATGACTGACCTATTAACGAGCTATTTGAAGCCGTTTACAGACTTAGTATGGTAAACTCAAACTCAAAACATTTATTTCAGTTAAACCAATTACAGGCACTTTTGAACTGTCTAGGGGTCGGTCAATCACAAAGATGAAGCTATTTGCCCATTCCATAGCATAGTAGGTTCCTATAGAAAAAAAAGCGGCCAAGTGCGAGTCGGACTCGCCCATGACGGGTTCCGTAGCAGCAAGTAACATAATATAAAAGTTCTTGTAGTTCGTTGTAACTTTGAATAATTGATTGAATGAAAGGTAAATTGCGGTTTACGATTTATGACGTATTAAAAAAAATCTACTTACTAGATCTCGTTCAAACCAATTTTTGGTGGAAGTTTCCATGGTAATTAATGTACATCCTTCATATATTTTTTTTAGTTTTATCATTCTCTTATTTTAGAAGTTACAGGGGGGGACACATTTTACCACTTTGGAAGTGTCTCTCGCGCAAACTATTCAGTTTAGAAAAAAATGATATTTGAAACCTCAATATCATTTTTGAAGACCTATCCGTAGATACCCCACACGTATGGGTTTGATAAAAAAAAATTGACTTTCAGTTCTAAGTATGGAGAACCCCCAAAATGTATTGTTTTTTTTTTCTATTTTTTGTGAAAATCTTAATGCGTAAAGTTTCAACAGTGACATACGGACGGACAGACAGACAGACATGACGAATCCATAAGGGTTCCGTTTTTGCCATTTGGCTACGGAACCCTAAAAACGGAAAAGATACGCCAATCGCAGATTTAGCTCACAGATTATTTTACGGTAAGTAGGTATCTATTACAACCACGAGCCGTTTCAGTGACCACAATAAAATATTTTACGTCCTAATCTAAATTCTAATAACCGAGCTCAGCCTTACAAAAACACATAAAAACGTAATTGAAAAAAAAAAATCTGCAATATCGTTGAAAATATGTTTATTATATAATATATTTATTATAATCTCACGATAACAATAAGTTATTGGTATTTGACCCGTCTGTCAAGTTCACATTATGTCTGTGAGGCTTCTTAGACCCTCAGTAATCATTCTATTTTCAGATGGTACGGGAAGCTGTACAAAGTACTTATTGTATATGGAGTTCATAGAAAAACATATTTACATATTATTTGCCGTATTTGTAATGTAGGCACCAGTGATCTTAGCTAACAATTTAGGTAATTTACATTGTTTGGTTGCGATTGCGGCTTGAGAATGAGCAACACGTCTACTGAGCAGCCATCAAACTATTATAATACAGCCACCATCAGCTTCAAAGTTAATGAGAATGAATAATTATTTTTATGCTAGCAGTAGTCCTAGGAAGGCAATGTTACCTAGATTACATGACTGACTCCATGCAGATTAAGAAGAGAAATCTCCTTTCTGAAAACCATGTTGACCAGTCTTCTACAAAACACTTTACAGAAATCAAACTGCCCCAAACACCAATTAACTAATTACAAAAAGCTTCAACACTAAGCAAATTAATTATTCCCTTAACTAAATAACTAACAAAAAATATCCCCGCAATATTTGACGCAATTTAATCGGGGTGAGGTTGGTTCAGAAACCTTTGAAATTCGCCCCTAAAAGGGTTGTAAGCAGTTGTTTCATCTATAGGGGCCAGTTCGAGTACAATTACAGAGTGAAACTCATTATGCTGCCCCAGAGAGGTGGTTGACGACAAATCCTTTACAATTAAGCGACATGAAAAGTGATTTAATAAGTTTTGGGGATATTTTAGTATACCTGGGGGTTGGTCGTGTTAATGTTTGCGATTTAAGTAGTTGGTATTTTTTGTAAACTCTATACGTAGCAAAGTCAAAAAAGCAATTACTATGAGGAGTAGGAACTATACTGGTGCCGAAAAAAGAAGATTTTAGAAGTTTTCTCTGTTTGTCTGAATGTATGTACCGCATACATTCTGTTATTTTTTTTTTTAATGTTTATTCCTTATACCCAGGTCTGATCAGGCTATAAATTAATACGCTATTTACTATGGGGAAAGAGCAATATTGATTTGATTTGATATATGGTATTCTTCTTCGATTTACCGCGCGATTATTAAAAATCGACACAAAACTTTAGAGTATTGCAAATAGATACGTATTTTAACCTTTAAAAGATGACTAATCACGCCTTCAAGGAGCTAAACAGTCAACACATTCTATAAACGTACATATAGGCCGGGGAAATTAGGTTTGAACCCTGTTTATCTTGAATCATGTTTTTAAAAATAGCTCGTCAAATAATAACAAAAAAATAAACATTTTCAAAGACCGCATGAAGGTAAAAAACAAACGCGTTTTTGCGAATAATTAATATTGAGGCGAAATAGCTGTTAACAGGAAAATGTTGGTTACAATGTATAAAAAATTGGGAAAACCATTTTTTTTTTCAAAAGTAGGTACACATTTTCGGCCACAGAAATTTCAATTTTTTTTTAATATTATATTACTTAATTAAATATTTCAATACGCTATCCAACTTAATTAAAGATATTGTACTAGCGCAAGATATTATTCAAAGTTTATTTGCAATAGGCAGAAATGTAACACCCCTAGACTGGCTGGGCCCTCAGGCCTAAGCCTGGGCTTGAGCCTGGGCCTGTGCCTGGGCCTGAGCTTGGGCCTGAGCCTGGGTCCGAGTCTGGGCCCTGAGCCTTGGCCTGAGCCTTGGCCTGAGCCTGGGCCTGAGCCTTATCCTGAGCCTGGGCCAGAAATCCGGGGCTGACTGCGACACAATATCTTTGGTTTTTAGCCTAATTAATTGGATTTTAAAATTACGTAGCATCGTTCAGCGACCAATAGCTGAAAGCTAATAATATCCACTAACATAATTACGAACAACATGGCGACCAGGAAGGCTTAATAATCAAAGCCTTTAGTAGAATACAACCTGGTTTCGTGGTTTTTTCAAGTTAAGTGAAATTGGCTTCTAACAATCACACTCGGGTCTTTAGGTTGTGTAAGGCTAAAAAGGTTATGTTGACGATCTTCCGTCGCACTAGTCATGACTTGCTTGGTGGTAACGCATTCGCGTTCACGTATTTAGGATGTGAGATGGTTCATGATTGTATAAAAACTTTTTTACAAAAAAAAAACACTACAAAGTGAAAAATAACTTTAATTTCGGAAGTCGGTGTCGTTGGTTCCACATTTTCGTTTTTTTGACACCGACTTCCGAAATTAAAGTTATTTTTCACTTTGTAGTGTTTTTTTTTGGAAGTCGGTTGTTTTTCTTGTAAAAAAGTTTTTATTTTTCGCTTTTTAGTTGTACCTACTTACCCCATACAAATTCATATAACACTACTTGCTAGTGACAGGAAGATAAACATCATCAATATAAACTAAGTGGAAAACAAACGTATTGTTGACGCTAATTCCAAAACTACCCAAGCAAAGTTCATAAAATTTATATGGGACCACCTCTGAAGCATAACTTATTCATTAATTAGACTAGATGCTGATAATCCTGGCTGCAGCATCAGGCCAAACTTATGTCAACATTGCATTGAACTTAAAATTTAGTCCTGTTTAAAATGATCCCAAACACGACTACGGTTCTGTAATTTCAAGGTTTGTACTTTTTCTGATGCTCCTGGCTTCAGCATCAGGTCTCTATGTACTTCGGTGTTCCTCATTAACATTACGTTTATCCACACATCGAGCCCTTTCCAATGAGCCTACACACGATATATCTGCTGTTAGTTGTCGAGGAGTTAGGTACTCTGCAGACTATCCTGACTGCAGCATCAGGTCATGACTTGATGATCATGAGACAAAATGTGGCAAATGCCCAATCAAACATCAAAACAATTTACTAAAACAGTCCTTGCCTGTTCGAGTAACTTCTTACTGTTAAGGAGTTGTACCTTCCATCATCAGCCCAGCTACCTGAGATGGTGACAACCATACGCAAATACACAAGATACTTCATAAAATATGCGAAAAACCATAAGTAAGCCTATAAAATTTGAGGGTTGCCCTCGATTTCTCTAAGATCCCATCATCAGATCCTAACTTGGTGACATTGGGACCACCTCAGAACTATCTACTTTCGAACAAAAAAAGAATTTTGAAAATCTGTCGACAGTTGGCGGAGTATTCGATGAACAAACATACAAAAAAAAAAAAAAAAACATACAAACAGACGAACATAGTACCTCCTCCTTTTTGTGAAGTCGGTAAAAATAATGTGTACCAGTGCCATGGAAATCCGCGACATAAAAAACCTGCAGCCGTAGCTGAATAATTCTAATGAACCTATTATGAATTAGGATAGCGAACCTAATTTCCTTATTTTTATAAACGCGTAGGTAGGTATTTTTGCTGCTACCTGCAGCTGCTACCCGGGAAAGATCATGAAATATTCTTTCGTTCATTCATATTTTAATCACGGATATATTTTAATCAAGGATGTACTTACAAGTTTTAGCTCAAATTAAACAATAACCGGCCACGTGTGTGTAACACCACGCACAGACAAGAGCTTAATGTCTGGATTTTTTTTTGTGGATAGTCTCCATACATAAGCTTTTTTATTCCGACCTCCACGCGGGAAAAGCTGCGGGCATAACCTAGTTTATAATAAAATCTGTCTGTCCCATGTCTACAGTTACATAGAATGAAAAATAAGGCTTTTGTTCAGTTTGCTGGCACGTATCATGGTTGCCTGAGACGTGACATGGTACCTACAACATGGCGACGTGGTTGATGTTACATGCTCAATGAAATCAAACACATAATATTTAGTAGAATGAGAGAGCTGAGCATGAGGTCCTTGGTTCAACTTCCGATTTATTCTGGTGTGTTTCCCTGAACCCCCCGGGCCCCTCCACCCCCCTCGATCCCCTGCTAGTTCGTCTCCAGGTCGGGCTAACTGTTATGGGTTTTTCCATTAAAAAAAAATCAGTAGTCCCCGAGTCTGGACATGTGCCCGGTCGATGGCAATAGCCTCGCCTCCTAGTCCTATTACATGAGACTGAAACATAACTGGCAAAACGTGGGTGTACAATAGATACACGTCTGCCTAACCCTTCGAGGATTACAAGCGTGATGTTATGTTCTGTTATTTATAGATAGTCAAATTAAATCAAACAAGTGAATAAGTGCAGGGTCGTTGTTTCCTCGAGCAAACGGCAACAAGCATTTTGTACGTAATGACTACGTATACTTCTATTATGCTCTCTCAAACGCTCAAAGCATTCCTCGAGCCAAAATAAGCACTCACTGGAATGCCTAATAAGGCCCTCTCCTCCTAGCACAGTAGCACTCTGTAAGTCTAGGTTACAGAGGATAGAGTAAAGTCACTCAGTTGGATATTACACCTATAATTTTTTTATTGGAGTGCGCCTGAGCCCGGCTTAAAAGCCCTGAACCAATAATAATCTTCTCGTGACGCTGGACTCAAAAAATGTCGTTAGGACTCTTGCACACTGGTGTGTAAAGAATGGTTATGGTGGTCACTTATTGTTACATACAGAACAGTCAAAGAACAATGGGCTTTAGACGACATTTAAAGATATTTTTAATAACATTTAGATTGAAAATCATAGTCGGGCCATGAATTGTTACAAAAGTAGGCCACCATACAGCCACTGTTAAATATTTACAAAATAGTGAGGACTAAATTAGTTTATCACTCATTGAAATAATAATAACGTTGTGGTCGCTGGTGTGGCATGCGTTCACTCTGTTTGATTGCTTAATTATTAGTACTAAAATTGCCGTATGCTGTGGGAAAACTGATCCACCTTAAAATCAAATTAAATTTTTACGTCCAAATAAAGTACGGGAAAATCTTCAAAGAAAAACTCAACATTCTGCTCTTATTATGAGAAGAACCTTTTTATTTACTTCGTGATAAGAAATTATATTATCTACAATATTGGATTATTTGGATTTACGTTCGTACTACTTATTTACTGTCTGCTAACTTTCCTACATTATTACAAATTCCTGGAATACTTTCAAAGATCAAATTAATTATGATTAAAAAGATAATCTGCCACTTTATTTATTTTAGCTTTGTAAACATTAAGATTAGAAAAAATCTCAACAATTTCAAAACAAAAGGAGTCAACCCAAAACAAACGCATCTTCAAAATGTCTTCCAATATTCTTGACAAACATGAATATTAACACACTGTCATAATAGCGAAACCACAGCAGTGCGCGCGGGGCTTAAACTCGCCGAAATTAAAATGGAAATGCCTTAAACGAGCGCCGGCATATTAAAGAGATACGGGAAAAAACCATTTAGCAGCTATTTGCATACTATTAGTGGCGACTAGACGCGGCTTTGAAGCTGCAGCGCAGTCCCAGTTGTGTTTCATTAGACCTATGTCGCAGACGGGAGTTCAACATACGTTTTAATGTTGATGATGTTAGGTTAGGGTGAGGCCAGACTTGAGACGCAGGGTCCGCATGCCTCTCGACTACAATTATTATCTGTAAAGCTCATGCACTTAGAATAATGTTCAGTATTAAACAGACACTATTAATTCCAATCATTATTTTGGTCTCCAATAGCCTACGAGTAATTTTCGTATTGAATACCTAGTAATCAGATACCAAAGTGCGCTACAACGATCGTTGTTATCCTCTAAAACGTACACTAATCAACCATGCAAGCTATACCTACTTTCTTAGTTGAACAGATGTTTTCGTACAAATCTGTGTTAAGCAAAAGACGCGATCAATGTAAGTAATACATGTTAAGAACCTACATTGTTGATAAATAATAAATCAGTCTCTCTTGGGAGAAATCTCTTAATGTCAACAACCCTTGAGATGTTGATTAGATTCGAAAAACATTTTAACGATTCCAAATGTAATGAAATTAAAATAAAGTAAACGGCTTGACGTTACCATTTGCTCTGGCAATTTGACAGTTTAAGAGTTAAAATGTGTCAGTTTGACAGCTGACTCTTGGCTCATATGTCCACTGCCTATTAAAGTTACTTTTAAACATTTTTTGCTTTAGATATGCGTTTGTTTTGAGGTGTCTGTGGCTAAATAATAACAGCCGCACAGGTCGATCGATCAGGTTAAGCTACGCTTGCCGCGGTTGGTCTGTGGATGGGTGACCATCGTTACATACCGAGTCCCCTCCGTGCCTCGGAAAGCACGTTAAGCCGTTGTTCTCGGCTGTCATTCGTGGATCTTTGACAGTCGTTACGAGTAGTCAGAAGCCCGAAAGGCTGACAACCAGTCTTACCAAGGAAGGGTATCGTATTACCCAGTAACTGGGTTGTAGAGGTCAGATAGGCGGTCGCTCCATTTAAAATACTGGTATTCAGCTGCATCCGGTTAGACTGGAAGTCGACACGACTTTTGTCTAGCGTTGACGCTGCGAGCGGTGCGTCGTGGCATGGTTCATACATTTTGGTATATTTGTTTTTACCGCTCGCCGCCCCGCGCTGAGCTGTCGCTGATAGTCGTTGTCTTAGTCGTAGGTCGTGGCCAGGCCGTAACATAGTTGGGAAAAGGCTAGGCAGATGATGATGTGCGTTTGTTTTGTATGGAGATTTAAATTAAACTTATGATGGGGGGGGCTGTTTGTGATTCTTTGTGCAATTTCTCAGTGCAGGACGTAGTGTTATGAGCGATATTCTGTTTGGTTAGAAAGCTTATTATTCTTATATATACTTTGACGATATTATTTCCTCTTGTGTTAGATTAGGTGTTAGTTTAGGTAGTAGTTTGTCAGAAATTATTTACAGTAATATAACGTTCCCACTGCTGGGACACAGACCTCCTCTCTGAGAGAAAGAATGCGCCATAATCTACCACGCGGGCCCAGTGCGGGCTGGTGGATGCCACATGACAAATTATAGATTTTTTCAGGCTGTTGGAAGCCGCCGTCAGTTTTTTTTACTTTGATATGTTACGCTGATTCAAACCGGGACCTGACGAACCAAACAAACCAACCAGTACCTACGAAGCACAACTTTATTCAAAACAAAACTCCCTTTTACCTCAGCATACACCTATAACCCTTCTCTTCCCCAACAATCAGACGATTCCACCGTTAGGTACGTACTACTTAAACCGGCAGTTGTTTAGCCAGCGCCATCTTTAATTAGAGCGCGACGTGAGTGGCGTGCCAACCGCCAGGGGGCGCCTCTAAATCTGGCGAGATTGCGCGATAGTGTGCAGACAGCTTTATGTGGCTATTGCTGGTGATGTATTTTATGGTGATTGGAAGAGGAACTGGTTTTCCTGTTTAGGTTTTTGTTGGAATCAGAAATCGGATATACTACTACAGTTAAACATCATCGGATCAAAGAATTAAAATCCTAACATGTGTTTCCTTGTATTGATACGAATGAAACCCTAAAATACTGGTATTCAGCTGCATCCGAAACCGACCCCAACATAGTTGGGAGAACTACTGATGATGATTACTGATGAGACCTCCTAATGTCGTTTGCAAACTATCACTAAGAGATAAAATATGACATAAATCATCATATTTCACACATCACTGGTAACCGCAGTATACGCAGTTATCAGACAGCTTCATTATCCCTTCAATTGTATCTCCTAGTCAGCTTTCATAATACCCACGCCCGGAATTAATCGGAAAACACTAATCCTTATTGCTTTCCCTATTGAACAAGTATTCTGAGAATACTGTACTAAGATACATAATATCAACCATCTTCATGGAATGCCACAATATACATCACGTACCTAATCACATAAGTCATGTGTTAAGTTCCGTCCAGCGTGCGATTGGCAGCGGTTGAGATAGGATTATGAACGATATCGTGCGATATTGGATGATATCGGCCGATATTGGACGACATCCAAGTGCCTGATGATGGTGATAATGTGGTTGTCTGGTGCTTTAGGGCGTGTAATTAGTAGGTAATTAGTTGTAGGCAAACATGTTCAGACGGTTGAAATGACTGAGGATCGGTCTTACTATCCTAATTGTCAGATACTCGTTAATAGTCGATACATATTCGTTAATTATTGAGACTGATATATATGATGAGGATTGAAATATCCCACATTCTAGTATCAAAGCCATAGTGGTAGCCAACCACTAGTAGTAACGAATAGGAATAGTTTTGAATAAGACTGGAAGCTAGAGAAGATGTAATGAGCAAATATTCTGGCACAACTTGGAATACAACATGCTGTGCATGTTCAGCAGAAAGGATTAAACTATCTAAGATGTGCTAGATTTATATCTTGGCTTTGAATAAAGGACAATACAAATACAGGGGAATCCCTGTATTTTTATTGTCATTGAATAAAGTAAAGGTGTAGCTATACAGTTTCTTAGCCACATTTCACTGGCGTAATTAGGGGAGACCCTTCGATTGGTAAACATAAAGGAAGAAAGAAAATACATTTATTTAGCACAGACTAAAAGACACACAGTACACCAGGGACAAACATCAGATAAAAACAAATAATACAGTGTAAAGTCCGATGTAAGAAATTAGCAGGAATGTAATTATGCCTCACGGCTGCGCCAAAAAGGACCAGTTCAGCAAAAATTTCATACAACTAGTGCCTGACGCTGGTTTTCAACTGGAACTGATGTGTGAGGTGACGGATGTTAATCAGTACAACAAAAATCAATCAGTAACATTATGACGTTGCACCTTCGATTAATCCACGCTTTCAAAAACAACCCTGTCTCACACTAGCAACCGCAGCATTAAATTCCCGGCAGTATCTGTGGTTAACTTAACATCGCCTGTTTATACAGGAGTCATAGCATTTGCTTCCTAATTAGATCACGTACCGCTAGATTGGACGCCACCATTCTACTCAATGTCATGACAAGACTTAAGTATTATTTGCGCTTCCAGTTTTTCGGGTGAATAGAAGGAATGTTTGCTCGTAAAAACATTTTGTTACATTCACAAAAATTACATTAACTTGTTTCCTCGATAGCTGAAGTGTTCGTGCCATGGAGAATATTTAAAAGCTTACATTTTTCCCGAAATTACGTCGCCTCCTTATTCAATTTTACCGCATTTAGAGCCCCATGTAGCTACTCAAAATTCAATAGGGAATCCATCAAAATAACTTCCTACAGCCTTCCTATATAGGAAATTACAAACGAGGGAGCATTACCAGCCAAATAAAGCACACATGTGTTTTACGGACGCGGAAATTTTAATTTGATCTTATTACTACACCCTTGCCCATCTCATTTGTAACCTACCACACAACCAAACACACAGCACATATGATTTTAAACCTTATCGACTGATAGATAAAGGTTGTAGATCCCGAAAGCTTAAGGTTGTGAACCCAGCACGATGATTCTGCTTTTAAATGAAAACCATCCAGATTATTGTAAAAACTGTGTTCTTAATTTGGAGTTGCCACTCGAAAATGGGTTGTTATCCTAAAGAGGGTTTATTTGCTTATTATGTGCAACATTTGTGTCAAAAAGGTAAACAAAATTGTCTTTGATTTTATGATGATGAACTTTTTGTTAATTTAACGGGTCGGTAAGGGGTTAAGTGGCTATTAAAGTTAACGATTATGAGATCTAATTAATGCTGATTATAATGTTAATGTTGACAGTAAAGCAGGCGGTGCACGTAAATAAAGTTAGCTCATTAAAATCTACAAGTTGAGTCGTGATAATTATTTTATGAGGGATAGAGGTACAGTTATTATGACAAACGAGATAGACTCACTAGTAAGGTTTTCAGACTAGATAAGTTCTGGAGTCTTGTTTGCACGTGGTGATGAACTGAAATCATGAATTCACCACATGATTCTAGACCCTCTTGCGTAAAAAAAATCGTCGTTATCATTCAGAATGATGCCATTGTCTTGAATCCATGGTAACATGTTGTGCGGTTATGTCCCCTGCCACTAAATACATGCAAAGACAAGAAATAAAACATGTGAAAACTGATCGGTCACTAGATACCTGAGACATCGTCAGCAAAACAAAAATGCCCAGCACGATGAGCTACTTCAATTTACCAATACAATTTGTATCAATCACTCTCAGCATGGTCACTTTATCATTAACTATAGTAATAATATCTAGATATTCCATCGAAGATCAGGTGGCTTCATTAAAATCCCCCAGCAGTTAGAGTTTCCTCATTCCGAAAAATAACTAATCTATCAAGTATTACATAATTTCCTTCGAGCTTATTTTATAAAAAAGCATCGTTAAAAGTTTTAACAATCCTTCTTTCGTTTAAAATGGCGAAGTCTTATTCTGATTAATGATGCCTCGAATGGCGGACTACGAGCTACTCGCGTTACGCAGCGTCAACCTGGACGGGGTGGCCAGGTATAGGCGAATGTCGGGATACAGGGGAACCTTCATAATTTTAATGGCAGTTTTGGTTTCTAACATTGCTTAAGTTGGGTTTAAAGTCTATAGAAAACTCGTATGCTTATTTAAATTATGGTGGGCAGGGACAATAAAGCATTCTCTTGCTATATTTTGACTACCGACCGAAAGGACCGTGACCGTTCTAATTAAAGTGTTTATACAAATTAATTTAAATTCATTATAACTTTAGTAATAATAAATGTAATAATGAATTACAATTTATTTATATCGTGCTCGAAGGAGGGAAGTATCCCAGTAGGTAAGATACTGGTAGGGATCTTAACTTACCTCCGGGATTGTCCTGATAGCCGTGGAATACCTCATAACTCCTCAAGCACTTCAGGATATTATCGAGTATGCAAGTCACCCGCTACCATTTTTTCCGTGTATGGTATGTATAAAACATTGGTCAAGCAGGGGCCATAGTCCTTTTATAGTTTAAGCCTCCCAAATCTACACCAACCGCGGGTTGTCCTTGTGTGCACTTGCATAGTGCGGACCATTATACCTATAATCTCGATTATGATTGTAAATGTTTGTTTGGTCAATCCCTAGAATTAGTGGGATGACACTGACAGCTCACTCCACACAAGTTCTCACGGTGAGATTTTTACAGAATCGACCGGCTGGTTACAGTTTGCGCTGTACATTGCACTAATCAGGGCGATAAGCTAACTAAGCTGTCATTAGGAGACAGGACAACCATCTTCTTGAGCAACTCGATCCCCATCACTAAGAAAATACCCTTGCTTTATCTTAGCCATAACTTGAAACCTAGAACGGATGGCGACCCTGCTTAAATATGAAACTGGACTTACGAGAAACCAATTTGGTTGCGCGTAAATAACTGTAAGTCGTTGTGGAGTGAAATGAAAGCTTTTTGTGCCTACCTGAGCACTTCCTCGGATTTGTGTTGCCACTGTAAAAAATGAAGGCGAAGTTTTCGAGACAATGCAGCTAGTTTAGTTGGCAAGAAATATTTGAAAGAGCTACTTTGAGTTTTTTGAGATACAAAAATGGGTTGCTTTCCACGGGTAAGGTAAAGCAATTTTCTCAAAATGTATAGCTTTTTGAAATAAAATTGCATGTACAAACCTCGAAAACCAAAAAAGCTTTGAAAAATAAAACTTTTCCGCATGTGGAAAACGCAATAGTTACCTGAAAACTATGTGAAAAAATGCATACCGTTCACTACCAACAATCTAACTTTTTGGGAATTTTCGCCTTCTACACGCCAGGAATTATACGTTTAAAACCGTTCGGTACGGAGGCAAAGAGAATCCAAATCAGAGAGCACTTAAAACTAGAACTAAACGTGTTAAGCTGAAACACATCACGCCTGCGCGACTATACTGGAAACTTTAACTTGAAGACGCGTTAAGATGGTTTACATCTTAAACATGCCTACCCGGCGAGAATTCAGAAACCTAAGTAGATAATTATAGAGGCAGCCAGGGAAACAACAGCTGCTCATTACAATTTAGTTAACTAGCTTGCGATTGCGTGATAATATAGGCAGCCTATTCGAGTCCCTTACTAGACATAATTTATTAATTATATCACTCAATAGTTGATTGATTCATATCCCAATGTTTACTATTAAAATCACCACGATTGGCTGTCAGATTTGTGATAAAACTTCAACATTTTTTCATTGTTCTGTATCGATACGTTTACTATTAATTCAAGTGGTATTTGAATACAGAATTATTCATTAATAGCTCCAAGTATTTACCTATGTTCGTACGTGAATAAGCCGTGCACATACACTGACAAAGAGGTGCAAAGCTAATCGTTCCTGGAACCGACGGAGCCGATTAATTGAGCGCCTTTACTATTCATTGGCTTTTCTTTTGCACCCGCGCCATGCTGCCTTTGCTTAGTCAGCTATTTGACTGTGCTACACGGATTTATAGTGCCATTCAACTGGGGAAAATGAATACAATGAAATTAAAAGCTCTTATTATAATAATAATTAATCGTTTAGCATATTCAGCTTATAACGTTCCCACTACTGGGACACATTTTTCCACAAGTTTTTAGCTTCGTGATTTTATTTTTCGGGTAATTAACAAATAATTATTGATATTTTTATTAATTCTATTATATATTTTTGAGCTCATGTTGCATGTGCTGCTAGCCTGCTACAACTGTACGAGGCTTTATACATATATTAATAAAGATAAAATGAAACAATATCTCATAGTAGGACTAACTAAGGATATTCTGATTTCTGCAGTCAATGTTCAGTAGCGGAAGGTTTCATATGAAGGTCTGGTAGTGTTTTTATGTCTAAAAGTGTTATTTCATGCTATCAAGAAAGAAATGTCTAGGAAAATGCCTAACTCTATAGTAAACACAACAGCTTATTATCAGTCGTAAAACCGGTAGATTGTAAGGGTTCAATGACCCCAGATTTAAGTTCAAAACTAGCGTCAAGGTCTTAGGACCTAAGACTTAGGTCTTAGCCGTATGGTAATTTATGTTAAACCTCAATATGAGTCGACCATGAAACTTTATCTCCATATTATGCCGAAACATTTTAGCACTGTGAAGAAAAAAGAAAAAACTTCAGCATTTATCTATCTTTAAGATTATGAAAATCACTTTAGCCTTAAAAGCTTATCTTAGTATTAGACTAGTCTTGTTAAAAAACCGGTCAAGTGCGAGTCGGACTCGCGCACCGAAGGCTCCGTACAAATTTGTAGGAACGGATGAGTGCTAACGCGTGCCCGTGTTCCCGCCGTAAGCGGCACAGGAGGACACCGTGGAGTTTTAGTGGGTAAGAGTCCCACATAACTGTGCCTGATCTCTCTCCAGTCGTGTTGGATTGCCGTCTCATCGGACTATGAGAGTGTGGGAAGAGGGAGAGAGGGAGTGCACCTGTGTCTGCGCACACACTTGTGCATTATAATATCTCCCACGCTTCAGTGTGAGATTGGCCGCCGTGGCCGAAATACGGTCTGGAGGACTTTTATTTTTTTATTTTATATTAATTTCAACTTGATAACTCCACGCGTTTCTGAGAAAAAGGTTCTTGACAGACGGACGATGAAGTGATCTTATAAGAGTTCCTTTTTTCCTTTTGAGGTACGGAACCCTAAAAACGATGGAGGCATTTGAGTGTAATCAGTGAATAGGTAAAAAAAGATTGATCGATTACGTATTCAAAAACGTAGACAAAGTGACTTTTTCAATGCTATTTGAGACTTTATTTATCATTCCTAGTAAATTCTGAGACAATCGACTTATTTAACTGCCAAAAAAACACCGTGAAAATAAGGACTTTAATGATTGTGATGCTTAATTATATGACTTCATGGGGAACACTTAATTGTAGGTATCATAATACCTGCTTCCACGTAGAGTTCGACATCAGTGTATCTACATATAGTACACCCATATTTGCCAGTTATGTTTAACTCCCATGTAATAGGGGTGAGTCTATTGCCATAACCGGGCACGAATCCAAGCTGCTATTGAGAAATTCCTAATGAAAAAACGCAATATTTAACACTTTGTCCGACCTGGGAATCGAACCCAGGTTCTCCTGCTCAGCAGCAGCAATTGCAACCAATGAATCAGTCTAAGCAAATTAAAAGGTAGAAAGACTAATTAATATTATCACTAATAATTTTATTTCAGAAAAAAATACTTTCCATACATTGTTATTAGAAAATAATACTTATAGCTGTAATATGTTGGTAAAATGATTAATTATTATTATATAGGTACAATTGCACTATTTAATATTGTAAAGTTTGTATTTTTATTTACAGTAGGGGGATTAACAGGAGTAATTTTAAGGGCACCTAAAGATAGGTACAGGTACTTGAATTTAGTGGCCCTACTTATAGGCATTCCTCCAAGTCTGACCGGAGGCGGTGGAACAGTTTTCGGACTCTTATTAATAAATAGTTTACTCTTCTCACTGCAGTTGTCACAAATCCCTATGAGGATGTTAAGGGCTCTGACAGATGGGCTCAGCAGCGCCATGTCGCCGACATAACTAATGTCGTCAACCAACCAAACCAAATTACCTATAAGGAGTTATTTTAATTAGAAACTTATAACCATCAAAGTCTCGTGTCATCGACCACCTAAACTTATGAAGTCAGCCTGAAACTCTGAAAATAATAAATGTAAACGATCTAAAAAGGGGAAGTCTCCAGATATTTATTTAGTTGGAGCGAAAGTAACTTGCTCTGTTTGACTTGGCTCCGGTTCCTTCTACGACTGAGAGTCGGTAACTGTAGAGATCGGCGCGATTTTTCAACGGATATTCTACAAAATGATTGATACACTGAGCATTGTGGACTTTTTGCTGGCTTTTGCTTTCAGATTTTAAAATATGAAAACCTGGGGTATTGTTAGAAGAATGAAAGGATTGGAGATGCAGTTATATTCACATACCATTTTCAGCGTTGATATTGCTTTTACCATGGAAAGACTAGACGCCTATTCTACCAATCCTTCCTGCAGATAAAGGCCACGATCATGACTATCTAACACATTCTCCGTCTACGACAACAGTACGTACGCACAACACGTACCTACTAACTGTCTGTTACGCGTAGAAGAACTCATGCCTTATAATTAACGAGCGAATCATTCCGCCAGAGATATAATGAAAACGAGTGCACACGAGCGATCTGACCCCCCGCCGGGCTCCGAGATCCGCCTAGCGCCTGAATAAAACATGCCTAGATAACTACTGGCCCCTGTACATAGTAAATGTGCGTGATCGTACAAGACAGAGATTTTGGATACAAACTTAATCACTCATTTCTTTTATGTACAACTGCTGCTGCCAAAAACATTGATAAGAGAAATTATGTCTGAATATAAATAAAGAAAACTTTTCTCCCCATTATTATCTGCTGGATATAGGCCTCCCCACACATACCTACAAAGACCGGTTCTGCACGGTTTGCATCCAATGGGCTCCCGCGACCATCACCTGGACATCGATCCATCTTGTGAGGAGCCAATGCATGTTGTACCTTCCACCAGTCAACAACTTTTCGACCATCAGGCATTCGTTCTGGGAGCAAAGTAACCCGCTTTATTAATTTATCCTTTAAGCACACAAAATCAGGGGTGGAGTGAATGCCTCGGGCATTACATACTTACATCGCTTTTGGACCATGCACAGTTAGAAAATGGTCAGTTCAATTTCGAGAGTTTTGGAACAAATACTTTATTGCATGCCTATTCATCATCGCATAATCAAATAAGCCTCCCTGGGGAAGCCTGTCGCCGGTGTAACGCGGCGCGATCGCAGCCAAGTGCTGATTAATAATACATTTGTTTGTAAATTAATCATTGCCAGTGTTGCCAGCTCACACGTCGCGCCTTCATTAGAGACGGTATCGGTAATGATAGCTGTACACACGAAGGGTGGAGACGTTTTTAATTAGGGATTTAATTTGGTTTTTGTTTGATGAAATAATAAGGTGCTTTCTTCTATATTATACTAGCTTTGGCACGCTGCTTCACCCGCGAGGCTGTTCGTTATCGCTCCACGGGAACGTACTACCGGAATAAAAGTATCCTATGTTCTAATCCAAATCATGGCCCATCCTATACTTTCATCCAAATCCGTTCAGCCGCTAAGGAGTGAGAAAGCAACAGATACATAATAAATTGTAATAACTTTGACCCTGTGGACCGATTTTAATGAAATAAAGACTACTTGAATGTTATCTCAAGATACGGACTATGACTATATTTCCAATCGCTTAAATCCCTTCAAAGAAGTAGTACACAAAAACATTATTACATTGATAGACAGAGTTACTTTCGAATTTATAATATTAGTATGGATACATCTATGTCATTAAAGTCACTTTTCGTGTCTCTATGACAACGTTGTTCTCCTACGGATTTTAATTCGGCTTTCAACATAATTTAGAGAACTTACTTCAGAAAGTGAGTAATAGGTAGGTACATTAAACTTACAATACCTAATAAAATAATTTAACTGGATATTTTGTCAAACCGTAAAAACCTTGCGCAGCAGGAATCCCGGCGTTTCTATAAGAGTGCGAGCTAAAAATTAAGTAAGAGGTAGGTACCGCGAAGTAACTGGTAGGTGTCTGTCATTTATTTATTTCAAGTGGCTTTTGAGGCTTTTAATTATACCAATATAGCTACTTTAATAGTAATAGAACGCCGCTTGCCAAGCGAGGTGAATTGATTAGAGCAAATAGAACCCTAATTGCCGGCAAAGTGGATTAGCCACAATTTACCTAATTTATGATCTAGAAATGGTCATAGGATACTTTTGAAACTTTAAACCATTCACTAATTATAAAGCACCCTTAATAACTAATGTGCTGTCATTATGACATTGGCCGTTGTTATTTAATTAAATGACAACAATATAAACAACGAGTGCGTGTCGGTTAGTTCCGATGCTATTTTAATTCAAATGAGGCGTGTTGGGCGATCATGCGGATCACATGAAATACTCTTTTATATAGCGTTCACGCAAAGCCGCGGGTTTTACTAGCTTAATAAAACAAATAAATATTGTGCGGGACTGAACAATCAAAAACAAACAACATAGCGTTTAGATTAAGGTTCAATTTTAAGTGCAGGTGTGGCAAAAGTTACTAATTAAAAAATATAGTTGAATGCAAACAGTAACTAATTAAAATGGTAAGTTGAATAGTGGCTACGTCACGCTAACCCCTTAGTTAGTTCCAGGTTATTTAAACCGTTCTCTTTTAATGGTTAAGAATCGTGAAAAACTGTGCGGTACTCCCTGCAGTTAAACTTCATTAGTTGGATTAAAGTCGTAACAGTTATTAAAGCTGGTAATATAACTACAGGGATAAGCGGAAGCGTTTTAAACAAACATTACTGATTTTACAACACATCCGCAAGGTATGCATAACACACTTACAATGACAATGCCTTTCATTTTGACAGTTCAACAACATTCATTGCGTTGTTTACTTTGTTGAGAAGTTTTTTTTTAAACCTATGAAGCAACGGATTCGGATTTTTGTTCAAAATCCTTCCGATTGTTAAGCCAGCGGGGCAATTGCGTAACACATTATCAATCGGAGTCGGTTTCATTTTGACAGTTCAACTACATTCATTGCGTTATTTACGAGTTGAGCATCTAAATTATTCGAACTTATGAAGAAATGGATTAGAAATTTGCTTCAAAATGATTCAGATTCCGATTGATAGTGTGTTACGCAATTAGGTAACTGGTAAATCTTATCAAGCCTTGACTTGGCACCATTCATTATTATTACATTTAGCGCGACCCCGGGGCCCACCGAGCATCTAGCTAAACCGCAAAGGCAGGATGCTTAGTCGTTAAGAGCGACGCCGGTTAAGTTGAAGGCACATGGGACCATTAAACTCGGTCTCGAGGTCACGGCCACAATGAAATGACTCACAAGTCACAAGACCTTAAAGTGGACTTGACCTTCGAAGTGCCAGCTGAAATACTTAATAACTTAAGGTTTCCGTAATACACCGCAGATATAATATCAGTCTTTATCAACCATATACACATAACTGGCGACATGTGGGTGTTACTACACCTACACACCTCTATAGCTAACACAAAGTGGAATACAAGCGTGGTTTTATGTTATACTAGCTGCGCCCCGCGGTTTCATCCGCATAAGTGTCGATCCCGTGGGAATTTCGGGATAAAAAGTAGCCTATATGTTAATCCAGGGTGTCAGCTACCTCCATACAAAATTTTATCAAAATTGGTAAAGCTGTTTGAGCGTGAAGAAGTAACAAACATATAAACACACACACACCCTCACACGCATTCACAAACTTTCGCCTTTATAATATTAGTGTGACTAGCTTCGACCCCTTTAGCTTTGGCCCCAAACTCAATGGAGTTTGGGGCCGAAATTTCACGCGGACGAGGTCGCGGCCAGAAGCTAGTCACACTAATATTATAAACAACAAACATCTGTCTGTCTGAACGCGATAAACGCAAAAACTATCTACCGTACGGTTTTCATACGGTTTTCACCATTGGACGGAGTGACTCGTGAGGAAGGTTTAAAAGACTGGTTCATGAATGATAATTATAACAAGTAGATATAAGTTATACTTACCTATTTAGTAATCATTAAGGAGTGTTCTTATAGCAAATGTGAGGACCAATACAAACCATTTCTGGTTTAATGATACAAAACAAACATAAACCTGTAATATGACTGTATGCATAAATAAAATTAAATAAAAAAAATAAAGTTTTATGTAATTTGGCTGAAATATGACGATGATTATTGAAGATGTCGGATAAAATCATGCCGACTGGGAGCTTTATGAGCGTGCGCCGCGTAAACCAATAGAATTATGATTGGATAACCTGGATTAACACATAGGGTAGGTACTCATAATCCCGGTAGTACGTTCCCGTGGGATATTTACCGACATCCACGCGGGCGAAGCCGCAGGGAAAATCTAGTATTAAACTAAACGACAATTTATGATGTGGTGCATGTGACCGGGCATCATATAACTCTGTGGTTATTCTACAGAAAGCTTTGACAATAACCATTTGATGGCAAATATTCCGTGAAGTGCAGTACGGTGTGCACTGACTGGCAGACTAAGTTATAAGCTGAAGCGGCTGAGAGATGTACTGTTAAAATAGATAAATTATAATATCTAGTGGCGAAATAATATGCACTTTATCAAGCCATCTATAAGCCTCAGTCTAAACGTACGCAAATACGCGCATTGACGTGGAGTTGCGGACACCAGCCCGTATTATCTATTACCTATGTATTACCTACGCCTCAGTCTAAACCACCGGATAGATGACCAATCTTAATTTATCAAGATATTTCTTTTCGGAATAGCGTGTAGAGAAAGCCACCTGTCTCGTTTTACATGTAAAATATTGATATTCGGCCTGCAGGCAGGGAGGCGACGCCACCTTCATTGGGAAAAGCTAAACTAGTGTGGTACTTTCCACGATAATCATAATTCAGCTACACATGAGGCGGTCGAGGAGTGAGGACTACACGATGATAATACCTGTAGTCCTCACGTCGCCTGCTGTCTTCGCTTAAGGCGACTACATGACCTAAAGTGCGGTCTTTGTCGGACTGCATAGAAAAGAAAGAGAAGCGCGATGACACAACGCTGGTAATTTATTTCAAAATATGAAGCAATTATTTATTTACAAAAAATCTATTGTTTGGACTAAAAAATTTAAACACTAGGTAGTGCTTTAGTATGGTGCTCGTAGAATAATCTGACAAAAAATCATAATGATTGTATGTATGGTTTTTATTGTAAAAAAAAAATTTTTAGAGGTATCTTCATAATTTTTTTCTATCGTATCAAATTAGTTGTATTATGTTTTCAACACACTATCTACCTAGCATATATCCTGAAGAATATCATATATTTTTCTGATTTTGTTTACTGTAGTCGATCATATACTTTTATTGTTTCTAAAACTTGCGTTTTTTGCATTTAGGTCCTGTAAGCCCATTAAAATCCGCCTGAAAACTTTTTATCTTTAAAACCGAGGTAACGTCATCTGCACTAGGCCATCAATCAACACACCGGGCATCGCTACATCTCATCGCTCACTCCACCGCCACATTGACAGCAAACACACATCGATCTTGGCAGCATGGCGACTGTCGCACGACTCGGCATCGAACCCATTACCCGTGCCGGACGCGACAGATAAATTGTAATAGATAAGCTATTCATATCACTATCACTCGGACGTACATATCCATCAAGTTTTTGTACCTCCATTTTGTTTTTCATAAGCCATATTTTAGATAAAAGGTTTGGATGCCCCATAAATATGGATGAATGTGATCTAAAATCAACGGTTTCAAACGCTGAATTTGAATATGAAGTGGTCATTTATCAACAATTCGGGTTTTCATGTCGGTCGTTTTGAATGTTGCACTTTATCATGCAGGGGGTTCTGGACACACGCTGATGTTTAATTTCGTGTTTATTGTTGAAAATTCAAGTCAAAAAGTCAGAGACAAGAAAAATAATCACACAATCTCCATAATATGCTAACAAGGCAGCCAGTGGCTTATTTTCAAGGATCTTAAATTCGGTCAGTAGCGAGCGGAGGTCACGGCGGGTTGGGGCTGGAAGGGCAAATATTGCAAATTTATTGCGAACCGAAGCCTGTGGCTTAAGTGCGTTACCAAAGTGGGGTCGGCAGGGGTCCGCGGTTAGATTTCAAAGCATCCTCTGTGTCATATGCACAGGTTTCAAGTTCTCTACGGAACTAGAAAAAGGGTCATTGTAAGTAGGATGTATTTTTTCGTAAGATTTGTAATATTGCTGTGCAGTTTGTTTTACCGTGTCAACAATGTTTGAATAATGGGGAAATGGAGAGCCAATCTTGGAGTTTTAGTCTGTTTTTTCATGAATTATTAATCCAATCGAAATTAACTTTCTTCAAGACAAACCAATCTTCCGAAACTTTTTCCTGGTTTTATATTTAAACTAGCTGTTAGCCGCGACTTCGTCTTCAATCGAGGGTGAAAAACAGCCAATGTCCTTCTGCAGGTCCCAGGCTACCTATTTGTCATATTATTTAACGATCGATTCAGCGGTTAAAGCCTACAAAGGTAACATAGTTATTTTCGTATTTATAATAATAAGTATGGCAGTATTATATATGGATTATATTTAACCAGAGCGACTAGAACTCGCTTTCTCTACAACAAAACAAAATTGAGAAGGGAATCTATCAATCCTTAACAAAAATATGACTTGTTGTCCCCAACCTTCACTTGATGAAAGTCAACACAGAGTACCTAGCTGGAAGGCTAGAACCCTCTCGCCGTCGGCCGCACCTCGCTGAGGTATAAATATTCATGAGCGGCTCCGCTATCCATTAGGGGCTCCTCCGCGATTGACGAAAATGCCATTATTAATATCATTCCAAAAGTCCACGTTTTTATTTGTGCACGACTTCGGAATTACAATGTGGATGTACAAAATGTTTGTTTATTATTCTTACCTTCAATTCTAATCTTTCTATTATAATAATTTTGATATTCCAATGAATAATAAATATAAAACCAGTGTAAGAAATGGAAGTGCATAGGTTCTTAACCATAGATTGCAAATAAAAATGTATATTATTATTGTATATATCTCAACTAATATTATAAAGAAAAAAGATTTGATTTTTTGTATGTTCGTTTGTTACGCTATCACGCTAAAACGACTGAACGGATTTGGGTGAAATTTGGCTCATGGCTAAACTATGACCTAGATCAGGACATGGGATGCTTCTATCCCGATATTCTCACGGAATCAAGACATATACTGGCATACGGGTGAAACCGCGAGGCGCAGCTAGTTGAGAATAAAATAAATAAATAAAGTCCCCCATAGTCCACCAATCTAAGCAAAATCGCGATGATTATAAGACAGGTTTGCTAAATACCATACATTAATTATTTTTTCTAACTAGAAGATGCAAGGTATTTTCAACGCCCCAGTGAATCACATACACTGCGTAATTCACATAGTGGCGCCACCGTCGCTCAACTATGTGGCAACTCTCGCTGTCAGACGCCTCAATAAACAACTAGGTAATAACAAATTACCTAATATGCAATGTTGCAGCGCTCTTCAGCAAGCCGCAGCTTCTCAAACTTTATGCTACAGCCTCCGAAAGAGACTACTTAGCGTGCTTCGAAATTGATGATTAAATTAATACAACTGTGTTAGAGCATCACTCTTCAACAAAATACTTAGTTGTAGTTTAAAACTAATAAATACAAAGAATGGATGCAACTTGCGTAAGTCACAGCTTAGCAGGTTAAGATGAATCGATTGTAAGCAATATTCGAAGCATTCTTCATAGAAGACCACAGATCTTCACTCCAATCCACACACTTTAATCATCCCTGAATATTAACGTCACTTGACCATCCACGGGCAAACAATTCAAACTTTCCGAACCACTGGCACGTATGCTTTAGCCGGGAGTCGAACCAGGCAAGTTGTGTTGAAATTAATTGAGAACGGCCATCGTGCGGTGTCCCGGCCAACAGCCCAGCTTAGTTCGCACGACACACGCCCCCCCCCCCCGCCCCCCCTGCCCCCCGCCTCAACCTCAGTGTCGCCAATTAAATCTATAGACACTAATTTACAGACATAGTTGGATAGTTGAAAACCGCTGTTTATTCATAGATACGCTTTGAACTAGACAAATTCCAACGCCTGGTGTTCTCGACTTTCGACAGTTGTTGATAGAAGCAGTTTTCGAATTTAATTTCGAGGGTATTTTGTTATACTTACCTAATTACGGCTGGAGCCCAGTGAGGCATAAAGCCGAAATTTCGAGAAAAGGTCATGCAGTCAATAGCCAAAGTTAGTAAATGTCGACTGGAAGGTCAGACATACTTTATATTTATAGGTGCTTCACAAAATTGATACGTTCATTTACAACATGTTTTTGTTTTAGTTACAACAAAAGTGTGAATACCGACTCGTTCCTAAAAACACACGAGCTGTATTTGCGATACAAACGTGTTGTTAGGAAAACCTGCAGTTGAATAGTTCGACATAAAAAAATATTCAACGTTCTATAAAAACATTTAAACATGCCAACGTCAGTGAACATTTCAGCATAACTACAGACCAAGCATTGCCGCACAATATTTCTTCAAGCGCCTCAATTTATAATGGTGGAGCTGTCCCGAACCAAAACATCAAATCAGTTCCCGGAAAGTGTCCCTAAACGCTTACAGATGAATACGATTAACGAGACACTGTCTTTAGGACGTCTTGACCCAATTGAGACCCCGGGATCCCGGCGGAGTCCCGAGGGAGTGCGGGACTGGGAAGTTGCTCAGCCGACGATTACAATGTCAGTATCGTGCATACACGTCGGCACAATGGAGATGTGCATAGAGTATATCGGTTCTGTGTTTGTTTCTTTTTAATAAAAAATATGATGAGATTTTATGCTGTTGCTACATATAAGAAACCTGTCGTAATTACATAGGTAGTAGGAAATTTTTCTTCATAAGTTTGACATGTAAATAATCGTAGTACTGCACTTTCTTGTTTGAAAAAATGGTACGACTTATTGGTCCTATTTTTTTAATAGAAAAACCAGAAATCCTAAAAAAAGTTTTATAAGTAACTTTCGTAAAATTTCCTCAGCATCCATTTACCTTGAAACCTCCCACGTACAGAGTTATTAATCTCTCATAAAAACGAAAACCTATAAAAAGTCCAAACATTATTTAGGAAACTCTGTACCTCGGCTCTAGTTACCATTACGCCAGCAAAGTTTAGGAGTCGAGCAGTTCAAGAGGCCATATAATTTAGAAAAAATTAATATAATGTTATGAAGAAAATGAGATATTGGTTTGGAAAGCGATCGCTTCATTTTGAGGATACTTGTTATAACGCACGAGTAGCCACGAAGATATTACACATCCCCGAACATAAGTACAAAATATGATTAAATGTTTTTCCCTATTTGTTATGTGGAAGAGAGAATTTAATTTTTATTAGATTTGTCCTCGTTTTATTGATATTTTGTTTTTTGTTGTTGAGCTATTTTGGGGATCAGACGGAAGAATAATTGACAGACATTAATGAGCTGGCTGGATTGACGTGAATCGATTGCTATTATCATAAGGCCTGGCAATGGCTGTTACGTAATAAACGTTCCAAAGTAATTTTATTACCATAATCACCTTTCGATACCTAAAAATGGGCAAATTACGTACAACCGTTTATAAAACCGTGCTAGCGTTCGCTACATCTTCACCTCTTGCCCAATATTCTAAACACAAAAACTTACATTTAAAACGAGAGACAACATGCCTAACAATTCTATCTCTAGTCAATATAAATCGCAGAGACTACAAACTTTCCGGTTCATCGGAGTGCGCAACAAACAGTCGCTCGTCTGCACAGCCGGCGCTTGTTTGCGCAAGAATACGTCCCGGGCGGCTGTCGCACGACTGTTTGCACGGAAAATGATGCGGGATGTAACTGACTGAGTCGTCGAGACGTGCTGATTGGATACTGTGTCCGAAATTTGATCGAAGAATTGTCAGAATGTTAAGTAAATAATAATTTGTTTTCTTTATATTTTGTGTGTGTGTAGCATAACATAATTTATCACGTCAGTATTTACGACGTAGTGTCTCATTTCGTTATAATAAGGGTCGACCGTGTTTGCCATTAGCTTAGCAGAAATCCAGACTCCATCACTGCAGGCTGCTACTGAGAAAGTACTCAATAACACGTAGAACATAAATTCTTATATTGAGTTCCAATAGACAGTATTGCGACCTCAACTTTAAAATAGTTTTTATAAGATCACTCTAGCAGATAACTGGCTGCCATACGCATAAGTCTGCTATTTGTCTCGAAACTGAACATTTTATTTTAAAGAAGTTGCTGACAGCTCTTTATTTTCTGCCATTTTGACCTTGGTTTATTAATAGAGGCCTAACATTAACATTGAACAATTCACCTTTACTGACCTTCCGCACTTATATAAGTACTTCTCTAAACATCCTAAGGCGAGTTCTTAGGGTGTTACGCTAAAAGCTTTGGTCATTTATATTGTGGGTCTACCTGTAAACTTGGCGAGGCGGTGAGGTTCGTGCACCAATGTAACCGTAAGTAGTACGAAGGTTAAGAACCAGTGGATTCTGATTTTTTAAAGTTTAATTGAAATGAAATAATTTTGATTTTGTGTTTTTTCTAGTAATATTAAAGCCAAAAAGATTGAACAACTTGATAGGTACTCGTACAATAGAAATAATAAATAAAGCAATATTTTTGAACGATATGATTAGTTTTCTACAAATTAAGCATTTCAATTGGATGGGTAGAGCTACGATCAAATCACATAATATGCTATCTTATCTGTCTTCAGATAGATGTGTGTCCATATTGTATGTGACACATCAAGCTAAAACACTGCCACCACCAAACAAAACGTATTCGTAACAAAGAAAATACAATAACAAATTGGTCATAAAAACAAGATTTATCAAACGCCGAACGTCGTCCAATTTATCGGAAATTCGGAAGCCAAACAAAAAGCGCGGTTCACTAGCTGCCACCATCCCACCAAACACGACAACAAAACATCGCCCCTACGAAAAACTAATTTCCTAACAAAACATAGGATTGAATTAAAATACAACGACGGAATATATATTGTCTTTTTGCTAAAGCAATAGAATAGATACGGCGGCTGTTTTTGTTCGTTTGCCCCGGAACAAATAATGTCCAGGGCAGTCCAGGGTGATGTAAGGCTTAAAGGTAGGCGCAGACGGACCACTTTTGCCAATATTATTGTAGCGATTAAAATGTTTCTCCGCCTACTTCCTGACACTTTTATAAAATTCATGACTGTGCGTCTTTTTTATTTATAATTGTATTCTAAAGACACGGCCAACCACAGAAATAGTCTAATATGTGTATTGCAAGACGTGGAAATGTCAATACCACTTTTGCTGAACGTATATTTTTAATCTCCTCGGTTTAACTCTAATATACGAACGCGCTCAAGATTCCGACGTGGAATCCTCCTCCAATACAGCACCGGATGAAAGAAGTATTAGATTATTTATAATTGAATTGTCGGCGAGTTGTTTTACGTTGGTTTGTCAGACAACGCACTTATTGAGTTACCTTCCGTGAGGAATTTGTTTTTTTACAGTTGCTTTGTTGTTGCCCCGGAAGAAAGCTGTTGGAATTAAATTTGGACGAGGTACTTGTTATTAATATTAATTTGTTGTTTCGAGTTTATTCGAGCGTGTAGTTAACTTCTTTGGACAGCCGTTAGTCCGTATCCTGAATATATTATTAGACGACCGATATCACGTATGGATGATACCAATCTGGCTTGCTTTTCTTGCACTCCGTGTCTTACCAAAGACGTGCCTAAAAGCCTCGAGATTATTACGTGATCCAATATTTTTATGTTCCGTAGAGAAACTACGTCCCTCAAAAGCTGTCGCAGCAATTCAATCCTTCGCCAATCCTTACGGTAAACCTAAGTGATGTCTGTCTGTGACAAAGGTGATTGATAGATTGATGCTTGAGTGATAGTCAGTTGTCAGCTTCCACGTGACAGTCAAACGTTTTCACAAAGACTTCACGATGTCAATCAATATGTACCATATTTTTCACATTCAGCTTTTTATTTCCATTTCATCCAATTACGTCTCATCCACATTATGTAGGACTTTAATCATTGAATTATTTTCTAAGGTATCAGGTTATTTTGCTGTGAAAACACTATTTTGTAAAATGTAATAACATGTTGGTATATAACATATACCTCGCACTGCGTACCTTCACCGTCGGTCTTCGATGATATTAATTTATTTTCTGCCACCTTTAGATGAAAATATCGACGTCTCTGAGACCATAATATATTGTTAGGAGAAATTGAGTGATAACCTTTACTTCGAGGTAGAACTATACTCTGTTCTAATAATATCTGACGAAAGTATAAACAATTCAAGTATTATAACACAAACACTCACTAAATAGAATTAGTAACAAATTCATCTGTATTTAAAAGGTTTTAACTTTAAATCTCACCACTTTTTCCAACAATTATTATTGTTTGAATCAAATGAGTAAATTGAAGTTTTAAAATTAACCTCATTTAATGAAACATGAATGAAAAACATTTTAAAGTGATTTAAAATTAGGATTTAATGTTGCATTATTCAAATAACTATATTATGAATACATACATTTTGTAAGTAGCACAACAAATTGGCATACACAGGTATGTTTTGAGATCCATTTGTTTACATTTTGATAAGATACTTTTAGAACAGACCATAATGAAAATAACTACTCCTACGTACAGAGAATTTATACTTTATTTCTAGTTACCTATTGAAATAGACTCGATGCGTAGACGTCTGCTACGAAAATCAAACTTTCGTAGCGAAACATCGACTACGCCGTAGCACCGTAGCAATGATACGGCTTCACTTCGCTACGCTATTATCTATTTTGTGACGCTACGTCGTATTATTTCAGTCCTAAAAAAATTATAATAATAGAAATCTTGTCTTTTTCTTACCTGAATTACAATACCTATAGATTTCAAACTATATTATCTCCTCGTCAAGTCAGTTGATCTAAATCCAGTGTGTTTGTCTGACTGATTGGATTGGCTTGATCACTTGGTAATGTTGTCTGTTTGTCCATGCCAAGTTACACGGTAGGTACGTGTCTGTCCGGCGGCACTGTCTGTAACTATCACGATGTTGACACTACATCAAGAACAAGCTACTATCGTCCGCAAACAGCAATTCCCCAAGTAAATACAAGACTACTTATTGACACCAATTCTGACTATTTTGATAAGTTATGTTTTTAGTCTATTGTCATAGTCCACTTTCCCAACTAGTAAATTAAATTAGACTATAAGATTGATAGATGTTAGAGTGATGGTAAAATTGTGAACGCCAGTACAGCTTTCTGTTTAAATTAAAAAAAACCCTGTGCGGTCGGCGGACCCCCGTCAGGAACGAAGTTGCTTACGCGACACTCGCAAAACGACACTCATGATGATTTTTTTTTTATGTTTTTTTTATGTTCTCAGCCGCCATCTTGGGTTTTCATTTTGACTTCACTATCAGCTTTAGAACCCTCGAAAACTATCTTTATTATTTATAATAGAAAGAGAGAGAGAGAGAAAGAGAAAGTCACATGGATAATGTCGCATAACGCTTTTTCGTTACGTGATGATTTCTCCCAGTTTACTCCTTCCACAAGACGAGTTAAATGAGTTCTTTGCCAAAAGAAAACGCTTTCCGATCATGATGTTCATGGTATCAAAGTACAAGGTAGAAACTTAAGTTAACGTGAATTAATTGCTTAATCACCTCTTATCACACCCACTGAAAGTAGGTGATACTAACGAGGAGAACCAAAACACCCCTCCCTCACTTACTACTAAGTAATTGGTACGTTTATTTTAAATCACACAAACACGTAATATACCTCAATGGTTCGTGGCTTCGCGGCCTACCCAACGCTTGAGGAAACTACCGAAGCATTTCATTCTCATCTCGACAAATATAATACACCGACGGTAATTTATATGACCAGGGGGTAGGAGGGGGGCGGGGGGCAGGGCTACCTGATCGGATAACCGCACCGAGAGGCTTTCCCGGAAATATCATGTGTTTTACCTGAACCGTCAAATTTTACTCCTCGTTTAGATGAAATATTCATTTTCAACGATAACTGGGATGCGTATTACTTTTCTTTGCAAATTGAAAAAAATGTGAAAGGATAAAATAAATGTTTTATCTGCTGGCATTATAACTGGCTTAAAATATTATACAGGAAATAGATAACGATATATAAATACAATCCTTATTTGATGGACGTCATTTTAATGTTCGTTGTTACGTTGGGAATTATTTTTATAATTTTATTAAATCAACATGAACCCGACAAATGGTGTATAAACCAGCGATTGTTCATAAGAAAACTATACTCGAAACGACATTAAATTTAATCGTAATAAAAACCGTTGAGCACTGACATGCAAACGGCTCTAAGGAAGCGATTGTTTCACGTCTTAATGATATAACGAATGTTTTGTAACAACATAATTTAATATAGTATCCATGGAGTTTCTTGTCTGATCTCCTCCATAGGAACCTACTATTCTATTCTATTCTACTACACTTTGAAATGGGCAATTAGCTACATCTCTCCGACTGAACAACTCCTTTGGCAATTTAAAAGTGCCTGCTTTAAATAAGTGTAAATGGTTTAATTGAAACAAAAGCTTCGAGTTTCAGTTGTTTCTAAAATACGGGTATATTATTGATTTTGTGATTCTGATTCTACTTCTTAACTTCTAGGTATGTATTTTCTATTTAAAGTCGCTACTTTTGGAATACAAGCCTCACGTAGGTAAGCACAAATGAAATTCTCGTGATTTCACAAGTTTTCCGTTTTAGTAAAACGAGTGTGAAAATAACAAAGGTATACAGAACTCTGAATAATTTTCATTTTTCGCTCCTCAGCGACAGATATGTAAATGTGGGTAGAAAAGAATTCGTTTTAAAAGAATCGAGGGTAGAAGTATGTTGGTAAGCTCGAGGTAGTTGACCTGAATTAAGTGAATATCCTTCTGTATCGGGACTTAAAAAACAGCGCAACGGAGCTGTATTTAGAGGAATCTATGCAGAAGAGAATAGATTAACCAATGTTAACATGAGGTGGTTATTTTCTCTGTATTAATAAGTACTAAAGATCTTAGTAATTGATTAAAATCTAGCCTAATATACAATAAGCAATTTAACTCTAACTTAATATGTTACGAGATAGATTATGTTATTGTGAATAAAATTAGTCTACCACAAAAGGTAAAAATAATCAAAAACAAAGCAATGACAGGTAAATCAATTATGTGATAGATACATGGTGCTCACATATTTACAAATATTGTAAAAGTAGATGATTTTCCTAGAATTTAACAAGTGTGTGATTTAGTCACAGAATGTAAAAATCAAAGTCACAAAAATTAAAAAAATATTAATTAAATTAGCAACCAGTTTGATTTTGTCTAGACTCTAGATTGTCCTATGGAGCAGGACCAGCATGTTTCCACTTTCCAAGCATTCTTATCTTGGATATAATCCTCTAATTTGTAATATCCTTGTTTACAACCATAGAGCCTACCGCTGAGCTAACCACGGAAACGTGCCTCAATTTTTCATTCCATCAATCACGAGACACTGTCCCATCCATAGCCTAGTGCGGGACGTGGGACCGCGGGACAGGTAATCCCGCGGCCGGGTCATTCCCAACAGGATATAAAGCGGTCGCCTACCCACTGAACTGACCACACCATTGATGTTAGTTTATAAGTTAAAGCAGTTAGGTAGGTACCTATGGCGAAGCAAAATTACTATTTGACATTGAAATAAATTATGGTGTTTAAAAAAAGGGGAAAGTAGGGGGTAAATACGGTTCAGATTTGTTGTTTCTAAATTGGGATTTGTGTTAAAAAAAATGTTTAAAGTGAAATCCTTGTATTTTTTATTGAGAAATTAATTTATTTAATCATAAAGTGCCTAAGAAAATAAAAAATATTACTTAAATAGGTAGTAACCAAGTTAGACTGGAAACCGATCCCAACATAGTTGGGAAAAGGCTAGGCAGATGATGATGAGGTATGTAGTCAACAAGTTGCAGTATTTTTTAGTTACAGTAGGAATTCATTATGTACCTGCATACTTATCTCTTTTGTTGACTGTACCTATCTACAGCTCTAGCTACAAAACGCTAACACCCAACAAAAACAATCGACCTACCCTCAATTCAACAAAACAGTAATACAAGCCCTAAATAACATTAAAAAGGCTAAAACTTACTCGGTTCCGTTCAATTCCACCGAGATTAAACGAGAGCTTATGATACAATAACCGCGGACAATACTGGTTAACTGCGAAACGTAACTAGGAACTTTCATCTTGGAAACAAGAAAAGAAAAATAATGCTGGAGATTGCAGCTTGATATGAGCAAATCTGGCATACCAATATATTGTGCGATGGGTCGTTCTCGAGTCTCGACACAGCACCCGCAGATTTTAATTTTACCTAAGGCTTTAGGTAACATGACCCTTACTAAAGGTCTGCGCACAAAAAGCTAAAATGTATGTTTACATTTTCATTAACGAAAAGATTATAAACACTACTAATTTACTTAGCAAGTAAAATCAAAGTGTAATATGTGAATCCGACTATGGGTAGTGAAATGAAGTTTGGTGAGACACTTGGCTAGACGTGGTGAAGAGACGGTAGGAGTGGTGGCATACCAACAACCGCATGGGTGGAGGATCTATAAAGCACCAGGTAAGTCGAGACTCGCACAGAGCAGGACTGTAGGAATAATATAGGTAAATCCTACCTTCTCGCTGCGATTGTTATCTTCTTTATGAAGGTAGATGCTATTCTGGGTGATGGAATGAAAGTCTTCGGGTAAGTATTTTAGCTAGCTTGTCCAAACCAGTAAACAGATATGAAGAAAGCACAAGAAGAACGAAGGGTTGAGAATCACAGAATGAAATCACAGTTAGGTTATTAGGTTAAAAGTATACCTAGTCACAAAGTTCACAAGCATAGGTGTCGAAAGCGAAAGTAGGTATATCACTTTAGGATAGCCCAAGTCGATTCTAATCACAGATTCACAGTATAGTTTAGTTTAGCATAAATCATAAGTGGGTGTAAGCAGAACGGTAAGCAACTGAGCAGCATGCGCTCCCCGTCGTGAGTAGGTCAAGACTGGTGTGCGGGGGCGCGCGGCGCGCGCGCCGCGCCGGCCGGCGTTCCACGAAACGATAATCATAGATAGATAGCTATATATTATGGTGCTTTTCCACTGAGCCACGGCGGCCGAAGTTCCGACACAAAATATGATTGTGTAAATAATAAGTACCTATGTTTAATACTGTGAATTGAATGCTATGTATTACTCTGTGTGTATATATGTAAATTAATGTAGATGTGTATATGCCGCTACAGAACTATTAAATACCGACTCAGCATTGGGGAACAAGGTTGCCGATGGTAATCATGATGATAGATTTACCTACCTATGTGTTAAAATCATTCTACTAAACCCGGACTAAGCTTCGGAATGCTATGGTTCCATAACTTGCAACCTTTCTAAAAGAAACTTCACAAATAATTAGTTGAAGTAAAGACTGTGTTACGTGTAGTGCAGGAACTATTTCAATCAAGGGATATTAGTGAACTAATACCGAGCGGAGTAGTTCAGCATTTATCGACGATAAGTTTTAAGAGTTCACGAACCGCGAGGTGGGACCTAGGAAGTATTTTAACTTCGTTTACTTAAGTAGTAGGTAGGTAAAATTATATTGCAAATAGGTACCTACCTACTCCATTATAATAATGTATGACAATTTTAGGTTATGTTCATTCTGATATGTAACTTCTTGTTTTTAGCGTGTCGATGGTACCTTATCTAAATAAAGTCGTTTGGCTACGAGTTTGGCACCATCTACTAATGGTGCCAAACTCTGAAACTGATCGACGCAATAACAGGTCACGCTGGACACAATATTAAGTCTCACATTGTTTGTGGAACTGCACCACCTTTACGCTACGGGGCGGAGTCATTTGTGAATATCCATCTGGACAGGTTTTCCTTGTTTCGGCCAACCTGGGTTCGAGCTGGTGGAACGAATGGGTTGAGTTAGGGAAGCACTGCTTCGCCACAGCTTTAGACTTTGTTGCGGCTTTTCAGCCTTTGTGATACGAGGACGATCGTGCAAATGCGATGTTGGTGGCGCTATTCCAGCTAGTGAATACAACATTTGTGCCGGCGAGGTCGGTTTGAGGCACCCAGTAACAATCAGACGTTTCATTCTCCCAATTTCCCACCAATCCCGAAAGAAACTTTTGCCGAATTTTTTCTCGGCACCTATGGTTTTGCTAGGGTTTCAAAATACACTAAAAAGGGTAAAAAAATACCTACTATGAAAAAACAGCGCTCCATAAAGTACACAGTGCTTCCGATTATCTCATTTACACACTTGGATTTTATAAAGGTAAATTAATAAACTTACGCTCTGAATATGTAGGATTTAATGACATTAACTAACATAGGTAATTATGAGATTTTATCCAACTCTGATGGCTAGCATGGTTGGTTAGCATAGAATAAACCATTATATCGATACCTCTGGGCTCAAAGGTCGTAAAGGACATTTGGGCGAAAATGACTTATTGATACTGCTATACTCAGTTTTTAATTTCCTATCGATCTGTATATTCCGTTTTACGAAATTCGCAAAAAAAATGCCTTTACGACCCACATAATTTGAGACGTTAAACAAAGTTTACCGTGAAAATATGGATGTAAATAACACTTAGTTACCAGAGTGAACTCATTTTGGTAGTAAAGCAAAGTATAAAACAACTTTTGGGTGTAAAATACATAAAAAATATCAATTGTCTTATACCACCTTAGGTGGTTAATATAAGTCCCTCAAAAATTTGGATGTAAAGGACATCGTCTTTGCAAATTGTCCTGTACACCCCTACAATTTAAAATAAAAAAAATACAAGTGTCCTTTACTACCTAGTTTCATTTTAATTCTTTGCTGCCACTAAGGGCGTATATATAAACGTAAGTGAGGAATTGTCCCATAAATCCTAGAATATTCATAAAACAACGAATTTAATCTAAACTTACTACCTAACTTAATAAAAATTAAATAATTTACACAAAACTATTAACTCACAATTTTGTGAAATCTATTATAACGATTATTGAAATTACAAGATGTTCAAGTTTAGGTATCCACTTCATAATTATCGTAGAATTTGATTTCTGTACACAAACTTTCAACCCCTACCTTATTAAATTGTTTCTAATACTCGTTGCATTACTTAAATATAAATAGCCTACTCTATTGGCTAGGTTGTAAATAACTAGTATTCTAGAAAGTACGAAGTAGAAAACCGTTAACCCTCAAATGGTCAATCTTCACTTTTTAATAGAATGTGACAGAGTTCAAAATTCGCTATCTTTCTGTCTAAGAAACATTTTAACAATAATAAATAGTTCCAAAGATATGAAAATATTTTAGACCGTTAAGTAACATAATTTCTGATGATTCCATCACTTGAAAGCATCTAACCCACACTTTTTCGCTTATTGTACTTACTTTAAAATACCTTAACTGTCCGATGTGATGATTATTTTCTAGCCTTCTACTTAACTACAAGTACGTTATCTGATTTTTCTTGACTATAAAGACGCTAAAGGACTATAACTACTTTATAATTAAGCATTTAAAGAAAAGTTTAAGTGAAAAACTTAACTTATTTGCAGTTACCCGCCCTTAACGCTATTTTAGTTAAGAATTTAATTCCCATAATACTTTTCTTGAATATAATGCCTGTTTAATGAAAACGGTAAAAAAATATATAATTATAATTGCCTGTTTAATGAAAACGGTAAAAAAAAAAATATAATTTTGCAACAAAGCAGCTAAGCTTCATTACTTAGCTAAAAGACAGTTAGCCGACTCTCGCGCTGTGTTCACTCCGGGGGTGAGCTGAGGGTGCTCAAGCCATCCGCCGTCCCGTCGGACTTAATCTTTCCACCCGGTGGGCCGTCTGCCACTGCCACTGACTCAAAACTACAAGATCTAACTAAGATCAAAGAAGTGACGATATAGATGAAGATATTGAAACAAAAAAACCCAAACCTACAAGAAAACGATCCAAAAAAAGAAATACAATAATTCAAAGACTAGCAAGTCTCTTTAATTCTGTCATCTAAGAGAGTATAATGCCCGAGGCGTGGAGCAGAGATGCGGTGGTTCTGTTCTTCAAAAAAATCCTCGCTGAAGAACTATAGACCCATCTCACTTCTGAACCACGTATCTAAGCTGCTCTCGAGGGTCGTCACGAACTGTCTCGCCAAGAGATTTGTTGAGTTCCAGCCGCCAGATCGCGTGCGGGCATTGAGATGTTTGTACGACGCTGCCACGATGACTGTTCAGATCCAGGATTAAAAAACCACCCCATCCAACTGCTCAGAGGGGTGTTTACTCATCATCTCATCAAACAGATTCTGTTTATAAAGTTAAAGACAGGAGCTCATTTAAAAAAATTCGTCCGCATCGCTGTCAAGAGGATAAGTGCCCAAAAGGCTAGCAGGGCAGCATTACCGTGTTGGATGGCAATGCTTATTCTTTGGGCTAAAAATAGGCCAGCTCTCTGGTCACGCGTAGAGTCAACCAACCGCTTGGCGATGTCTCGAAATATTCGATAAGCACTCGGACCCCAAGGCCTTAGAGTTTCAACCCCAAACGGCTCAAACATATGGCTCCTAATAAGGTTGTTATATTTGCGCTGTTTGAGGTTTTCTGCTCCTGCAGTAGCCGCCCCAGCATAGCCCGCCGTGCTAGGAAGATAGGATGGAGCGAGGGTGTCGACACAGGTTGCATCCCACACCAAAGGCCTACCCAACTTCCAAGGCATTATGGTCATTCCATCTGGCCTCTTCCCATCGTCGCGTGCCAAGCCATTGAGTTCTAAAACAGCGGGCACCCCGACGGTGACAAGAGCCCAACGGATGATGTTGTTAATGCTGGCGTGCCGTGCCATCTGACCAGCGCTCTTGCTGCAAGATACGCCATGGTGTCCGAGGCAGTCGACTGCTGCACCGCATTGACAGCGATGTGGAGCTCCGCAAGGAGCGCCCAGACGCAAACATGTAGCGAGCCAGAATGTGGTGTCACGCAGCATAGTGCCTATGTTGGGTGACGGTAGCGCTTCAAGCCAGAGGCCCGACTCCCAATCACCCACAGCCAGCAGGCGGGCACACTCAGCAGTATTGGTGAACGTATTAAAAATATTAATTTATAATTTAAAGATTTAGAGCTTTGTGTTCAATTACAAATAAACGATCTCAATTTGATTACAAAAATGCACGTTTTATTTGTATAATTATGTTATTTCATGAATATTTGTAAAGAAAATACAGTAGTATACACATAAATACATACAAAATTACATAATCCTTTTAATATTTAAGTTTAATTATTAATTTATCCTTTCAGAATACCTTAGCGGGTGGTCCTTTAAGAACCTAAAAATTATTACACTTGTCGATTATTTCCTTATTTTGTTTAGTTTTGTGCAGTAAAGTACATTTACGCCCTTAGGTTCATCATAGGATGAAAATTTTAAGGGTGTAAAGGACGTTTGTTTTTAAATTTATGGTCGTAAAGGAAATCTATCTCGGTAAATACAGCATTAGGGTCATTTTTTAACACTGCCCTAGAGAATACTATAAATTCTAAACACTTTCTTCTTAGGTTTCATTTAAATAGCTCAAGAAACAAAAATGTTAGAGCAAATATAATTTTTTTTTTTTAGTTTTTTGCTTCTCCTGAAAAGTCGCATTTTGTCCTTTACGACCTTTGAGCCCAGAGGTATCGATATTTTAATTAATTTAGGGTGTCGTAGGTATGTCGTCATTCTGGGATCCACTTGGACCCAGTACCGGGTGAGCGGAGGTTCGTATTTTTGGGTCGAATCAGGGTCGCTTCCGTAGGTAGGTACTACATGGTTAAATGTAAAACAACGTGAACAAACATAATTATTGCACCTTACAATTTCGGCAGCAGGTCGATAAGTAAGTAAGTAGATACATAATCAGCCTATAATGTTCCCACTGCTGGGACACAGGCCTCCTCTCAGTGAGAGGGATTGGGCCGTAATCCACCACGCGGGCTCAGTGCGAGTTGGCAGATGTCACATGTCTTCGAATTTTCGGTTCTAGGAAATGCCGGTTTCCTCACGATGTTTTCCTTCACCGTTTTGAGAGCAGTGGTGATGAAATTATTTACCTACACAAAGTAAAGCGCCTGTCTGGATTCGAACCTACGACCTACAACTCGTAAGTCGCGGCCGTTACCACTTGGCCACCACTGCTCTGGTAAGTAGGTATGTACTATGTATTTGCATGGATTTTAACAATTTTTTTATTACCAGTTTAGAAATTACTTTAGTCTTAGAACTCTAAAAACTAACTTGTCCATACTTAGGTTGTAATGTTGTTATATTACTGCCTAAAATAACTGAACTACCCACTCTCAGTAGGTCCTTTCGTGTCCCTTCTAGTTACCACTACCACCTACCTACTAGGTATCTACCTACTTAGCTCACAAATTAAATCCGAAGTCAGTCAGTCGCTACTCGCTACACGCGCCCCGCGTACCGTGTCCGTCCTAACTTTACCATTCGTAAGAAAACTACGGACTTCGGCAAAATAACAATGTTGTACCAATAATTACTCAAACAACTTTGCCCTCAGTTGTAGAGTAGATACCTACCTACCGTGCGAAACCGAGTATTTTTCTTCAAAATAAATACCAAGTCGAAAGTTTTGTTATTGGAATTGAAATTCTGAAAGTTAAGTGAAGTTGGCGATAAATAATAAATACGATTTAGATTTGTAATTTCTAAAATGGGTTTTTTTTTTTTTAGACCTGGGTTTAACTATATCGAAGACCTACCGTAGTAGGCGAAGTGGGTAGGTTTGTGTTACCTACCTACTATAGATAGAAATGAAGATAGGTAGTATCTATTCGAATAATATCTAATGTAAATAAACCCTGTTCAGGTAAAATTCTTACGCAATCACTCATTAGCGGGGAATTATACTTTTACTACCTATCATAAATTATTTATTCATCTGTACCTACCTACCTATTTAGAATGTTTCAACATTATATTTCACCAAATTTCCTACAATTATTCAATTAAGTACTTCCAAGTCGACATAAAACGTTACGAGTAGGTACCTAAATAGGCACTCTACATCTTGTGTGGAAACAGCTTTGAACTAAAGTCAGATTTATACTGTAAAATGCAAAGTTTTAAGTTCAAAACAACAGGCTCTCACAAGTTTTTTATTTTATGATAAGGGTCAGTTCACACCGCGACGCGTCGCGGCGTGCAGTTTTCAAGATAGCAATACAATTATAGACCTTATCTACTACACAAAAAGGTACACAATTCAGTGAGGTGGTGTCTCTACGTCGAGCTACGCCGCGCGGCGCCGCCCGGCCCACCTCACTGAATTGTGTACCTTTTTGTGTAGTAGATAAGGTCTATAATTGTATTGCTATCTTGAAAACTGCGCGCCGCGTCGCGTCGCTAACGAACTTGGCCCTTTTAGACGAGTAGGTAGGTAGTATGTACCTACTTATGAGCGTTGACTACGATCACAACACTTGGATTATGGAAATCACCTTTATAGCTACGCAATAGTCGCTTTTTCGGTACAAATCTCAGTAGGTATTGGCGTGAGTTTGGTTAGTTGTTCTACGATGTGATGTGTATGACGAAGTGACTTGAGTTATCTTTAGGCAAATGAGCCATTTTGAGGTGCTTAGGTAGCTTTACAGGTGGATTAGAAAGGTTAGTAGGTACGTAGTTTCAAACCACTTCCTAACGCAGTTGCTAAAATGGTGAACCACGCCATTTTTTTTTCTGTCTTACTTATGTTGACTTAATGTTTGCCCTCGACTGTAGGTAGTACCTACAGCAGCCCATAGACACATGGTAAAGATATCAGTACCCAAACTATTATTTAGGCATTTTACCTTATCCAAAATGGTTGAACTCCATTCGTAAACCATGCCTTGTGTATTTTTTTAAAATCATTGTCTTGCCGCTATCCCTATTTATTTGGGGTCGGCGCAACATGTCTTCTTCTTGCATAGGTACTTCTCTATTAGTATTCAACTCGGAAGTCACACACAGTTCATCCCTCGTTTCTTTGGTCTTCCCATACTCTTATAGTCATCCACATTCATAGGTAAGTACTCAATAGTTTCCTCAACCTCACACCACGTTTTCCTCATTCCTCCGCATTACATGCCCATACCATGGCGTCCATGGCAACCGATTTCCACACAACTTTTCAGTCACCGCGGTGCCACTTTTAGACTTCCTCTTATATACTCATTTCTTATTCTACGTAACAGTATGAAGTTTTTAGAAACATACTTAGAAATTCTTCTTACTCCTAAACCAGCAAACACACTTAACATTACAAAAATAGCGACAAAAAACCCTCAGCGCCGCTGTTGAAGCAGGACATTAGTGCGCTAACCCGGGCCCATTATGCTGCGAAACGGTGGCATGTTGCCGCTGCGGCTTTGCTTCACTTATTGCGGGATAATCTGGATAAATCTGGCTCAGGACGGACTGTTGACTTACCGGACGCTGCCCTCACTGTTTGTTGAAAGGACCACTTCTTTACGTCACTTTGGGAAGAGCTTTTTTATTCATAGCTACTAACTAGTCATTTGAGGATTGTATCGTCAGTCTGGCTGACTTTAAATATAATTTTCTTTTGCACGTATCATTCTTTGTTTGTAGTTGTACCTAGGGATACAAAGTACAACCTCACGTTAGTATTCTTCGCAACGGTAGGCAGAGAAGTCAGGAACGAGCCTACAAATTCAAACTCCGCGCTGCTATTGTCTCCGAGATTGGATTTGTAGTTGAGTTTGGGTTTGTATTCCTGATGCAGAACCCAATAACATTTTGCTAGGTCTAAGAATCGAACCTAGGACCCCACTTTCAGCAGTCGCGTTTACGACTTAGCGATGGATTACCTAACATTCAAAAACCCTTTCCATTATGACTATGACATCTCTTTGAAATAAACAAACAACAAACAAATTATAAATCTTTTATTATAACCACAGTTATAATACATTTCACTTATAACTATTAACTTGTATAGTTCTTACAAATCACGAGCGCGCCTTATGGGACTTTTAAGTCATAGACATAAGGTTTAAATTGCATCAGACGAGCGTTCGTAAAATACAACAACTATATCAACGTACACAGCGACTAGGCCGAACCACAGGCTAAATAGCCATTATAGACAAGAATTATCATAATAAAAATGTACTGTAAAGTACCCGTATTGTCACCGTATATGGAAGTGTGCGTGTAGTTTTATTATATACACGATGAGCGCTGTATTTGTATAAATCTAAAGACGCGAATTCTCTGGGCAACAACATCGTTGCGACAAACAACACGCACTGAAACTGACTAACTTCCGTTCCCCGAAGGTTCCCATCACGCTGTATCCCTATCTGGCAACATCACACGCTTCTGTGCAACGTTGCCAAATATCCCACCTTCTATATTGCAAATCATTGTTACCTAGTGAATATACAGCTTTAGTCTACGAATCAAATGATGATCTTTCACGGATTTACTGCTTTAGCTGGAGGTAAATAATCTATTCTTCTTCGGCTTGCGACTGCCGTTTCTTTTTCTTTTTCTTCTCACTCTTAGGCTCTTCTACAGTCTCTTCTGCTACCTCTTCGGGCTGGACGTCGGACTTCTTTTTCTTCTTCTTCTTTTTCTCCGAGACTGGCTCGGCGGCCTCCTGCTCGTCAGCGGGCTCTTCTTTCACTTCTGTCTTTAATTTCTTTTCTTTTTTCGGTGTTACCTGAGGGAGGAGGTTGGGTTTAAGTTTGGTGTAACAACAAAATAACTTCAAGCCTGTATGCTAAGGGGTAGGTAGAGTTGTTCAGTATAGTCATATTTCGTCAGTTATGTTTGACATATTGGTCCTTATATCTTAAGCTGGACAGACGATAAGCAGCAACATAAACCTGGCTTGGCTTGCTGCGCGCTTTGGTGTTTGCTGTAAGTGCAGCATGCAATTTTTATATAAATAAATATGGGATCTAGATGATTTACCAAATTGATGGTATGATGTGGATGTGACTTTCAACGTTAATAGGTTCACCTTATTATGAGTGTGCGACCGAATCACGATTTTCAGCCAAAAAAGAAACCGTTCAACCGTTCGTCTTCGGCTCCTCTTCTAGTTTCAGTCGAAGCCAAAACCGAAACTTATGAAGTTGAGAAAAAGTTAATTAAATTGACATTATTTATTGAGACCCGTCGTTTGTTGTTACAAATACTTTACTGTTAGCAGATTTTATGTGCAATACTTTAAAATATTAAAATGACGATTAAAAAGGGGCAAGGCATAGGGGTCAGTTTCGGCCGGGCCAATGATTCGGCCACTTTTCGGCCAAAACCAAAACTACGGCCGAAACCTGATTTTTGGCTGAAACTGACCAAAACCGAAACCGAACCTTCGGTCGGACACTACTTATTATACAATCCACAGGCAGAATGTTCGGATTAGTTGGAATTTAGGTACTATAATTCACTTTGCAAAAAAATTACATTTAAGTATCAGCCTATATTGTTGCTGGGACACAGGCCCGCCCCCTCTCGATGAGAGGGATCGGGCCGTAATCCACCTCGCGGGCCCTGTGCGGGTTGGTAGATGTCACATGTCCACGAATTTTTTGTTCTAGGTTTGACATGCCAGTTTCCTTACGATGTCTTCCTTCATCATTTGAGAGCAGTGGTGATGAAATAATTTACACAAAGTAGTGTAAACCGCCTGTCTGGGTTCGAACCTACGACCTACAACTTGCAAGTCGCAGGCGTTACCACTGAGCCACCACTGCTCCTCCCCAAAAAATGAACACTAGTTAGTAAATGCTTATCTCTGTATAATGTACTTAAAGAAATCTCACTCTAATAATGATTGAAATAAGTTGGAGAAGTAAAGAGGAACAATGTTGTGCAATGCGAGCCAAATAGCTAGAAATCTATTTTTTTTTATGCTAAAGCATACAAATAATTAACCGCCTCCTAGTTTGCCACCCAATAACAACAATAGCACTTACATTTTTAGCCCCATCTTCTAGTTTGATCTTCTTGGCGGAGGTCTGCCCACCGTCTTCATCAGGCGAGTGCTCGCGCTTGACTGGTTTCTGACCCAGGGTGCTGTCACCAGCTGTCTGGTAATTGAACACCTCGCTGCGAGAGATAAGACAAGTTATAATATTGGACATAAGGCTGCTTGTTAGGGATGGGGTTGTACAGTTTACAAATGATGCCGGGCTAATGGGCGACCTCATCATAATAATTATCTTGCTATAAGTATGGTGGTAAAAGGACTCCTCGTAAATACCAAGAGGAAATAAAACATTTAAATTGTCCTTTTATTTATTTTTTAATGTTGAAAAACACAATTGTTTTCCAAAATAAAGAAGAAGAAAAAAAGTAAATGAAGTAAATGAAAAAGATGTATAAACTATAGGACTCACCTCTTGCTCTGGTACTTTTCAAACTTTGCCTTAGCCTTGCCCGTCCCACTGATCCTCCTCAGATTGCCTTCCTCTAGCAGCCTCAATTTGTTCTCCAGCTTGACTTTGTGTTCAGCTCCAAACTCGAATGATACGTCTTCTCCGAAAGCATCCACCCTCGTCGCTAAAGCCGCCTTCGCAGCCAACATACGGGACATCTTACCCTTATTCTTTGTACTACACTGACCAACCAACTGCGCATGGTAGATCAGACCATACTTTGGCGTATCTTTCTTTGTTTTTAAGGCTCTGAATAGAGCCTTCTCAGCTCCAAAGATCTGCACTGTTGATGCGGGGTGTTTGGCTAAGTTCATTAAAGACCCGGCGTGAGCAATCAACCTAGCTCCTATGTGCTCACCAATCAACACAGTGAGATTCGGAGCCATAGCCATCATTCTAGCTTTCAAGTAATCCGTCAGATGTGTCCTGTAGTCTGTTATTGAGATGATTTCATCACACAGATTCTGTATGTTCAAGATGTCGTCGTCAGAAATCTCTGTGCCCATGGAGATCTCAGCTGCCTCCTTCACTTTTTCCTCCAAGTCTTCAGGTAGGATGTCAGATAGATCTGTCTTTGAAGCATTGTCTCGGGTGCCAACCAATTTGACAATTTTGACAAACAGTGTGTTGTCTGTGATGATCTTTCCTAGTTCAGGGAAGTGCCAACCGTACCACTCCCTGCATCTCATGACGTAGTTGTTCAATTCTTTGTCTAAGTCGTCGAGCAGACATTGAGCTTGAACAATCATAGTGTCGATCTTGTCTGGGGAGAACTTCAGTTTGTATCTGGAGAGTGAGTGAGCGAGACCGAGGGCCATGGCTGTCATTTCCTTCTTTGGAAGGCCAGCGAGGAGGCTGTCCATCTGTGAGCGGATACATCTGAGCAGTTCCTGAACATTGTTGTTGGAAACACATTGTAAGTCAAACTTTTCTCTGATGGCACTGCCAAGCTTGGCATCTCCTACGAGGAGCTGGTCCTGTACTTCCTTGCTGATGTACTTCTTAAGAGCTTTTTTCAGTGGCTTGGACAGTTTACCTTCAATAGCTGCTGTGGTAGCCGCTAGGGCTTCAGCTGTGTCCTCGAACTTTATAAAGTTCTTGAGTTTTACACTGTGAAAACGAGGTTATGTAAATAAAGAAAAATTTAATAAGTGCCATCAAGGAAAAGGATATTAATCAGTAGAACATTACAAGCAACAAAAAAATATTCAAATGGATATTGATGGCGAAATTAATAAATTCTAACTGCAAAGTCAACCATTTACGCAAAGTGAAAAAAAGTTGGACTTCTTGACAAGTTAAATTGGTTACTCGAAGTGCTATCCGGATTAGTAACATCTACCTGAAAAAAAGTTTCATTCATTCAGTGTTGACGAACGGGACTGATTCGGTTTTTTGTTGTTTATTCCCGATCATCATTTTTAATAGAACTGCACTTTTCTACTTGACTCATGAACTACGCATATGTACGATCGGGAAAAAAGTTCACGCATGCCTGGGTTCAAACAACATGATATACAACTCGTAAGTCGGGGCTGTTACTACTGGGCCACCAATACTCTAAAAATTTAATTAAATTGTAATGTAGTTATTTGACAAAACTACAACACAATTTCTGAAAGACATGTTATAAAATTATTACTAACATAGTTACTCTAGCAAGTGATTAAAAAAAAAAATTTGCTCACACAGCAGATGCCCCTTCGGGAGTGTTGAACTCCTGGTACAAGTCATCAATCTGTGACAACTTGGACTCGTCCAATAACTAGAACAAAACACAACAAATTAGACACACCAAAGCATTACCGTTCTTTGCATCATCGTCTGCCTAGCCTGTTCCCAACTATGCTGGGATCGGCTTCCAGTCTAACCAGATGCAGCAAAATACCAGTATTTTACATGGAGGAACTGCCTATCTGACCACAACCCTAGCTGGGTTGTGGAGATTAGATTGGCAGTCGCTGTCGCAGTCGCTGGGTAATACGATACCTCTTGGTAAGACTGGTACATAACATACCGTTCTTTGCATATGAATAAAAAGTTATGAAAACTCTTACATTTATTCAATTATGTCATTAATCTCATAATAATAACATACTTGAAACTCAGATTTTTCTCCTTTCTTAGATTTCCCAAGATTGTATGTATTTAGTTTACATAATATGTCTAAATTAATATCATAAAGAATAAATATTTGATTTTTTGTATGTTTGTTTGTGATTTTTTTAAGCTAACAACTGGATTTATGGATTTAGATGAAATTTGGCACATGGGTAGACCATGACCAAGGATTAGGACATAGGATACTTATTATCCTGATATTCCCACGTGATCGAGACTTAAGAGGGTGAAACCGCAGGGTGCAGCTAGTCCAGTGATAAAGTTGTTGTGTTCATGAGGAGGTAGGTATGTTAAATTACTAACAAGACCTTGACTCTATTTACATTTCATAAACCACATGTTATATCTGGATTTTTGAAACACACAATAACACAAACTAACATTTCAAGTTTTTATCATTACTGACAATGAACTCAATTATGTTGTAAGAATTAAATGAAAGGCAGTAAATATCATTATATTAGTACCTTACTCTAAGTTAGTACCTAAAATAAAAGAAGTTACAAAAAAAAAACATTATGTTGTTATCAAACAATGCGGTGACCAGAACGGAATGAGCAATGCTCTTAAATAACTGTAACACAATGTTGAAATTGGGAAATTAAAAGAAGTAGGTCAGTAATTATTGTCGAATAAAATCCAGTAAGTACCAGATGTCACTAATGTATAATCATTTATTGATATAACCTATGATTTAATTATGCTTAAAACTTTTGTCACTCTTAACAAAATTCTTGGAAGTATTAATAAATTAATGCATAAGGTAAAATAAGCACAAACGAGGTTAATTATACAGGTTGGATATTTCGAAATAAAAATTTAACCAAGTTAAACACAAATTAGAAAACGTGTTTACACTTCTGCTCAAAGCTAAATTAAACAATGTTTGCATAGAACTTTAACCAAAAATTAAATTAAATCATATATTTTAATGAAAAATGAACAAGTTCATCATTATTATTAGTGAAATGAAGCCGTTAATACCTGGTATTTTTCTCTAAATGAAAATCGCGTCAGACTTAAGAGGTTAGAAAGCACACGTGTTGAATTTACCTTGAATATGGCGTATCCCGCCGATGTTTCGAACAGCACCAACATCTTGAGAACTCACAACAACACTATCGGTGGTTATTTTCACTTATTCAATAAAGATAATTAGCCAAACAATTAATTTTAAAATAAACAAGGACGCTACACCACCATCGCGGGAGTTTCACGTTGACAATGACAGCAAGCGAAAAGTGTTGCCATTTATTTATGAATATTTAGTGCTAATCGTGTTTTATAATGTATTGGTAACACTTTTATGTTTAGATTTTGAAGGTAATATCAATACTATTGCTGTAATGCAATACGTGCTGCCACAGAAGTTGAGCTGACCTAGCAACGTGCGGAGTTGCAATAGATTATGAGGCAGGTGAGGCATATGTGCATCTGGCTTACTTCATCAGTTTGAGTCGATAAAAGCTGTTCTTTCCTGCCTGGTCAGCAAGTAAGTATGCAAACGGATTATTCTCGTGAAATAGTTACCGTACCTACCTAAAGTGGTCAAGCAACATTCTTAAGGTGAATGCGCAGTGGTAGACCGCGAAATTCAAATTTTCTTACGTTTTTTGCAATTTGCAGGCCAGTGTCAGGTTGTATCTTGATCAAAATTTGATTCGCGACAATAACAGGTATGTATTTATAGAATTATAATCATTAGAATCATTAATACATCTTTCTAAGTTAGATTTGTACCACTAAGCAGCTTTCCATAAGAGATTTGTTGTCGTGGTACAAAATCTAACTTAGAAAGATGTATTAATGATTGTAATGATTATAATTCTGTAAATACGTACCTGTTATAGTCGCGAATCAAATTTTGACCAAAATACAACCTGACACTGATCTGAAAATTGCGAAAAACGTAAGAAAATTTGAATTTCGCGGGCTACCCTGGCACTTCCCCCTTAACTATAAGCCAAGTCTAGCAAGTTTAGTTGACTAGATTTTTATTAACTTTCAGTGGTAACTTTTAGGATGGGAAGCTCTATTCTATGCTTAGTAATAATTACGTAGGTAGTAGGTACCTACCTACATAAAGTTGTTGGTTGCGATAAAGTCACAGGTTCATTCATTTCCCAAACGGGTGCTACTAACAAAATTATGGTTTGAGGGAAGATAAGGCACTTAGGTAGGTTCTGACGACAAAGTAGGTATTTTTTCATCTACCTAATGCTGAATGGCCGGGGCCTGGAAAGAAATAAGAATTACTTATCCATATTAATAGGTAATGCTCACCTCACCACGCTGGCTGATGATAATAATATGAAATCAGAATGGAAAGCACGCTCCAGAACTTATTATGAACATTAGGTGCCTTCCCCATCGTTACGCGTATAAATATTTGCCAAATGGATTTTTGTCTGCGCGCCTCGCTTCGAATCAGGCGCTATGTGAATTCGGAAATTCAATAATTCTGCATAAAGGCATGCATCCACTCGCAAGTGGGGTGAATGATTGAGCGAATGAACGAGTGAATGGATTCCATCGAGCGGAGCGGTGAGTGAACGAGCGTCTGCGTCAATCCGAGTAAGGAACGTGATTATTTTGTGTATTGGATGTTCCGATTGAAACGTAGGTATTCCGTTTATTTTCAAAACATTTTAGGCTTATACAAGAAATTGGATTGCGCTGAACGCCTTTAGATTTTCTACACAATATTGCCTTAGCATTTACTGAGAAATGAGCGGAAATATAAAGTAGATCGATTCAATAAAGCCGTAAATTGGATTGTATGTTTACGATAAGTGTAAATGTGGTCTCGGTTCCGATTCGAACCACTGAAGTTCACTGAACTGCTCCCGCAGGAGTCGTTAAAATTAGCTTCGAAGGCGACATTAGCAGTGCCTCTTGTGAGTTGTGGTAGGTAGGTATAGGTGGTATGTTGAACCCGAAATAAATCATTTAGGAAGGGTGATTTCAGGAATTTCTATGGTAGGTAAAGCATATTTCAATAACGACACAAGTGTGATTCAGGCAACTAATATTCGATCGGACTAACTTTACATCGGCGGCACACAAACAATCACAGGCTAAGCGGCGCGGCGGAGCTAGCTCGCTCCACTAAGTATACCGCGCTACGTCAGGAGCTGATGCTTTTGTTCGGAAACTGGGTCAATTATGTTTAGAGCCTTTTCACATCCTCCGCAAGCAAAGTGCATATAAAAATGAAAATACTTCAAAGGAACTTATAGCAAGGGATTTGGGGTATAAAATCTTAACGATTTTATGTTTACAGCGTGTCGTTAAAGCGTGCCGGGCTAATGCGCTCCGACGAGGGTCGCCCGGGGGAGCGATTAGCCAGCAGTATCGACAAGCGATTCGGCCGAGGGTTCGACTGTTTGATGGCTCACCGCAACACACCTGACGACTGCCAGACCCACGTTTATGAGCCCCGCTGTTGAGTGGTGAGCGGTGACAGGCGGCGAGGCGGCGCCAGAGATAAATGTTGCCCATCGTTACCGCGCCACACGTTACCTGCCTTTAGATTTGTAGACGACGATTTTCGCTTGATCTTTATAAATAGCTGCTTTCGCATATAAAAATCTTTGTAGAAAACAGGGTCGGGGTAACTTATTGAAAGAATTTGGGACCAAAAAAAGGTGGTAAAAGTTTAACGTTTTAGGAAAGTAAGAGAGAACTGATAAGGTAGAGTATTTTCTTCAAAGCGTTTTTCTTTTGTGGGTTTGTGAATTTGACTCCTGGGGACCTTTCGCAGTCAGTGCCTACAGAAGTCAGGTACATATTTATTTAGGATCACTGCCTTCTTTATAGACAGATATAAAAATCTGTAAATATTTAAAATTTACATTCAAAATAACAGCGAAAACCACCTTAAAGGTACTTAAACCCGTTTAAAATGCCTTCGAACCATTTACAAGCCGCCAAATTTACTCCTGAACATAATTTTCTCGCTCCCGAGTCTATCTCAGCGATATTGAAGGGAATTGCCGCCATTATCAAGCATACGCCTAGCCGGCCGACCTAACGGGTAGCCTATAAAGCTGCCGCGTCCGGAACTCAGGCCGTCGCGTCGTAAGCTCGGCCTTGTAAATAGGTAACTTACAATGTCCATAGCTTATGTCACCTACGACGTCTTAACTTTATCTATATATATAAAAGGAGAACTGACTGACTGACATATCAACGCACAGCCCAAACCGCTGGGTCTAGAGATTCCAAATTTGGCACGTACGTTCCTTATGAGGTCTAGGGGTGCACTAAGAAAGGATTTTTCAAAATTCATCCCCTAAGGGGGTGAAAGGGGGGGGTGAAATTTCACGCGGACGAAGTCGCGGGAAGAAGCTAGTCTACTATATTACTCGAATGTGATGCGAAACTAGGAAGGTTGTTTTTGTAAAGAGCTTGGTGTCTTTGAATTACCTACTTATTTAAAAGGAAACGCGGTCAAGTGGTCGTTGGCGTTCATTCCATTTCCATACTAATGTATTCCTCTGTTTTCTCCCTGGCTAATGATACAATTCCAAATATGTTTTTATGATCGAATGTAAGTAGGTATATTTACCACTGCAATGTCCATATGTATTGTTATTTTTGCGTAACTAAATATATGTTTTTCGTCTAACGTTAATACCTACATATAACAACGCCAAAGAGACCACGTGACCGCAATTGCGGTGATGGTCGTGGTGGTTGAGAGGAATTCCTCTTAATTAAATTGACTGTTATTGAACTAATTATCAGGAGACTGATCAAAAGTGGTTTATGAACCAATAGCTAAGATGATGGTGTGAAGATTGCAGGGTAATAGATTCTAGTATCCAGTAGCGAACTCCAATCCTGTCTAGATACAATAAGTACATATTCTCAAACCTTTACTGATAACAGTCACAAAATACATTAACACTCTAGGGCTTTAATAGGTGTTTCCAATAAGCACAGCAGACAAGTGCCGCTCGGAGCAACGATCAATAATTATTATATCAAGTTCATATTTGTATATCGCTTATCATTATTGGAAGCACATCGCTTGCTATCGCGCTTCTATCGCTCATGGCTACTATGTTGGATAGTTATCTTGAACACGAGTGGACGTTAGCAGTTTACTTTAGTACAGTAGGCCGCACGCCAGTGCTAACTAAACCAGTTCTAAGCTGGCCTCATAGTCTATTGAAATTCGTTACTTCTCCAGGACAACTCAAGGTCCAATATTTCCTGCAACAGCAATAATTAAGTAGGTACTACACAATGTTAACAATCACAAATATACATTACTGTACAATGATTGTAGGTACATGACAGCAATAACGTTTAATATCATAACAATGTTGTTTGCAGCCTAACAAGCTGCTAATTACCAGTCAATTTGGTGCGCGTGTCGGCAGTCTGCGATTGATTTATTTGCTAATGCTATAACGATTGGAACGTCATTTAAATTTATGACCTGACAAATTAGCGAAGTAGGTACCTACCTACGCATAAATGAGCTTGCCTTTCAGTATTAAAATATAGTTTGTTTTGTTTGCTAATTTTGAGAAAAGTGACGCTGTGAAAACGATTAAATGTTCTGAAGAACCAGTGTTTTTATGCAATGTGGGGAAAAGATGGGGTGTGCATATGGCAGCCATATTAAGTATGGTTTATCTCGTTTGGTTAATGAGGTAGTAATTTGTTTATATGTTTTACGATTAAACGTTGACTTTCAATACATTGCACCTGCAAGATTATCTACCTACAGTAGCGAAAATAAAAAAATCAACCAATTTTTTAATTTAAAATGTAGGTAAGTACCTACTTATAAAAAAATCTAAATACAAAACACGGTTATTAGTCACAAGACATAATGTTGCTGCTGTAAAAATATAACAGGAAAACGAGAAATCAAGAGATTTTATCAAATTCTGGGTATCTTTTAGGATACAATTTTATAACGAATTTCAAGAACTATCGACTCGTTGCCATCGGTTTTTACCTTTGTTCGCACTAGTACCACCGAACTGAACCACCGGTGTTACTAGCGGGAAAATTCGTTCTATTAGTACCATCAATATAGAACTAATTTGAGAATTCAATCTAAAATACATTAGCTAAGTTGTCCTGAGAAAGAAAAAAGGTCAGGGAGCTTCAGTGTTAAAAAAAAATAGTTTTAGACCGCAGTTTCCTGGACACTGGCGAAGGTGGCGACGAGGTTCAGCAGCCAGCGACGTAGAATAACGTCGCGCGGGACTCGTAGTACAGGAATACTCTGCGGCTAGGTTGATGAATGCAACAACTTGCAACTCGCAAGCCTCTTAGATGATCCGGTATCCGGGAAAAAGGGCAAAGAGCCCTTTTTGATTGGCTCTACACCAGGTTTGAAGAATTCGTTATACTAGATACTTAGTGTGGTCAGCTTATGTTGCGAAGCTCAACATCAAGAATTTAACCATTGCACGCTGGCGGGAATCAGTGTATAGAGGGATGAGGAACAGGGTGTAAAGTTCACTCATACTCTATAGAAAAGGGAGGATCCTCCGACCAGACGGGTGTTGTGTCTGGCGGGCAACTGCCCAATGATTCATTTCGGGCCGTTGTATCTATGCTAGTTGCGCGGTAAACTCTGCTTGCGAGATGCAGGATTTGCGTGACGTCAGTATGACGCGTTGTTCGCATGTGGCGTTGTAGATACCGCTACATCACTCCCCCCCGGAGACCGGAGGTCGATAGTGGGCTGAGTCTTGTATCTTGCGATGCTTGCCAGGCCAGCTGAGGTTCCAGTGAGTCGGAACCGGTTGCCGCATAGTTCACGGTGAGTCGGAACTGTCTGCGAAGATGTCCCCAGTGAGTCGGGGTGGCGCTGCGTTATGTTCCAGTGCGTCGGATTTGATACAGCGCCGGGTTGAGGCTGGCTGCTGGCGTCGACCAGGAGAGGCTTATTAAGGGCTCTGCTTGTAGACCGGCCGAAGTTGCAGTGTGCTGTGCCAAGGTTGCTGATGAGGCTGAGGGTGATGACCAGGTATGCGCGGTCGCTGCATGCTGGTGGTCAGGGTACCCGTTGAAGCCGTGGGTGCTGGGCTGGCTGGGTGACTCGCCGCTCTAAAGCTTGCGGGAGTGATGATGATGACGTCACGCTGAAGTGTTTGCACGAAGGCTGCGCTGACGTTCATGTTCGGGGTCACCAGTATAGAGGGATGAGGAACAGGGTGTAAAGTTCACTCATACTCTATAGAAAAGGGAGGATCCTCCGACCAGACGGGTGTTGTGTCTGGCGGGCAACTGCCCAATGATTCATTTCGGGCCGTTGTATCTATGCTAGTTGCGCGGTAAACTCTGCTTGCGAGATGCAGGATTTGCGTGACGTCAGTATGACGCGTTGTTCGCATGTGGCGTTGTAGATACCGCTACATCACCGTCGGATGTGGTAGGGCACTGCCGAGCGTGACCGAGCGATAGCGGATCGGCGGCCGTCTCCCCGCGCAGGCAGGTGCGCGGGCGCAGGGCGGCGAGGCATACAGTCGACGCGCCCAATTAATGTGCAACCCTCATGCGACCAATAAGTGTGCGTCCCTGTTGGCCTGTTGTTAGTGCCGCCACAAGTGCATCCATGTATCAGCAATTTGGGAACATGTTACCAGGAGTATTAAAACTATTTCAGGTGAAACCAGGTCAACAAAATATGTCAAATAACTAAAGAAAAAAAAAATGTACACATGAATGCAATAAAGAATTTGAATTTGAACATGTTTTTACCATCAAATATTTTTGCTGTCATGTCAAACATACGAATTCTGTTTGATAAACATTAAAGACCAGTCAATATTTGGAAAAAGGGAAACCTAAGAGGTGAGGTTTGAGGGAACGCTGCACTACCTAGCGATCTTATATAATTGTATCTCGTATTTATTAGTTGTAGAGCTTACAGTTCAATGTAGAAAGGTGTCAATATTTCAACTGGCGGCAATGCCATACAACGTGGCCATACAATGCCGCCAGTCTACATTACCAGTCGACAGGGATGCGAAGGAATTTTTCGACGCCATTTTGTTTTTTAGATGGTTTGAGTTAGGTTATTATATTTTGATTTTAATAGTTTGTTTGTTAAAATAAATACATAATTATGTAGAATATTAACAAGATAAGGACGCATCTCGACGTGTGAAAGCAGACAAAAAAGCCTCTACACCTCTAAAAAAGGCTCAATTTTTAACCGACTTCAAAAAAGGAGGTTCTGTATTCGACCCGTATGTATGTATGTATGTATGTACGAGTATGTATGTATGTTTGTTTGTCCGCGATTTTCTCAAAAACTAATGAACCGATTTTAATAATTCTTTCACTAATGTGATCTACATACTTTCAGGAAGGTTTTAGTATATAATACATTATATAATTATTCTTATGTACAATGTTATATGCATAAATGTACTGCATCTCCGGCATTTCTATGCGAATTTTGATGATTCTTCTAGTCGGTGTCTTCAATTCCTCAATGCACTAGTGTTATTTGAATTTGTGTGGAGTAGGTACAACTAAAAAGTGAAAAATAAAAACTTTTTTACAAAAAAAACAACCGACTTCAAAAAAAACTACAAAGTGATAAATAACTTTAATTTCGGAAGTCGGTGTCAAAAAACGAAAATGCGGAACCAACGACACCGACTTCCGAAATTAAAGTTATTTATCACTTTGTAGTTTTTTTTGAAGTCGGTTGTTTTTTTTGTAAAAAAGTTTTTTATACAAATGGTTAGGTTCAGTGGTAGTAAACACACTCGACACAGTAGGTACAGTCTTAGTCTTCAAAGCAGTTGTGAAAGGAATTGCACGCGCTTTGGCTCTACAGAAGATATTTACTTGCCCGACGTTACGTTACTAGTTCTTGTTGTGTCAGCATACTAGTTATACAAGGTACTTACATATGATTGCTTATAACATGAAAGATAACTAAGTATTCCACTCTATAAGTAGAGGCCAGAAGAAAGTGTTCTACATAATAGTTTTCTTTGTCTGCACCTGACTGATCGCCCAAGAGCCTGGTGTATGTAGTTTTGTTTGAAGTTAACCTTCTGATTCTATGTCCTGTGATTAAGTTTATTCGTGCGAAATGTCAATGAATATTTAGGATTGTTTATGCCTCACATTATGCTCGAAGGAAAAAATATTTTTAGCATGAATAAAAAACACGGGAAATACTCAAAAAATATCACAACATAGTCGCTTAAGTACGGAACCCAATTGAAACCATACATCGATTGAGCGCACCTGTAATGCGAGGCTTGCTCGTGGTATGTTTTACGTTAAATTTATGAGCGACTAAGCGATCCGCGGGGAAGAACCGAACATATGCCTCAACGTTATGCTTATGCCTAGATAATTTGGGTATGAAATTATACATTGTTTTCAGTTGTTTGTGGTTTATTACGAGTAGTATTACCGCAGGTATTACTATGGTTGATTGGCTCTTTGAATATAAAATAGGTAAGTACCGTTAAAAATACGTATGTTTTTGCACTCTCTTTGCATTTTACGGTGATTGAAATCACGCGTCCGTAACGCGTGATTTACGTGTAAAAAAATACGTATGAACCAAAGAAAAACTAATAAAATATAAATGTCGTTTATTGTTTAGAAAAGTTTGCACTCCATAAAATAAGTAATAGTTGGGCAAATAAAAACATCAAAGGCAAGCGCCGCACGTTGACGCAGGGCACAATAAACGTCGTCGTTAATCTCATTCTCACTCCACAAACACTATTTTTACGAAAAGATTTATTTACAAGGATTTTGTGTGAAGGATACAATTTTCTTTAAGTTCTATAGATTTTCGTATTTTACACAATATCAATTTGACATGTAAGTATTATTATTTCTCAATCGCTGTCCAAATATACCATAGTCCTCGAAACTTCATACACAACAAAACACAGAAGATCACGCCTGCATTCCCTAAAGGGATTGGCAGAGCAGAGAGGTATACGTGCAGCGAGCAAGTCATGAGTTATTTTAGTAACAACTTTCAGTTAAGATTTGCCCACTAGATACCTGGTAGAATATATCGGAAACTGACTATGTATATACGTCAACTCATTGTACTTGTATTCTTGCAAATAAATATTATTTTAATACTACATGAGAGTTCCTATTGCCATTAACCAGCCACAAACCTGAGAGCAAAATCCAATAACACTTTGTCCGACCTAGGAATCGAACCCAGGACCCCACGCTCAACAGTCGCGCTTCCGACCACTGGACCGTAGGCAGGATCTTCTTACACGAGCCAAGATACTTGAATTTATTTGATTGAATCAGCATCGCTGGAGTTTTCACAAGTTTGGTCGGGTTTAATCTTCACATGAGAGCGAGTTATTGAATTGTCTGTACTTCTGATGTGGGACGCCATTATAGTACCTACACACAAGACTTCTCGTAAGAGATTACTTACTGTTGTAGTACGTACGAGGAACTGAAGTGTGTACAATTAGTTAAAAAGTAAGTCCGAATTGTCAAAGTAAGTACTAAAAAGGTTTTGCAAATTAAATACTTAGTAAATTGAATTTCTTGTTTATGAGTTTTTTTTCCCTTTTACCTACTTGAATTCTTTTTACTTTTGATATCCAATCAACGAAAAATATCAGCTGAATGACAGTATATATTTTACCATTGTTAGAATAAGATTGTTGGTGAGAAACCGATAGTAAGTACCTACCTAAGTACATCCATTCTGACACAATCTCTGCGTCGCCTTTTACGACTTGTTGTCGTGTTTCCTTTATAGGGCGGCCCTTGCAAGCCACGGGTGGGAAGAAAAGTAAATACCTACCTAATATTCCTCCAATTTGTGACACACACACACACACACATAACATCACGCCTGTAATCAATGAAGGGTGAGGCAGAGGGGTACCTATAGTATATAGTAGACTCACATTTCGCCGGTTATGTTGAAGTCCCATGTAATAAAGGGCGGGCCAATTTTAATTCATCATAACTGTAAAATTGCCATAAATGCCAATTCTCTCCGCACACAGCACACATTCACGATCTCATTACCTGCACAAGTTAATTCGCAAATTCCACAAGTTTCTCGCGAGGGGCATGTGATTAAACTTCTACTTAATAAAACATCTGACAGGAGGACCGAGGGGGGCTGAGGAACGGGGAGAGAGAGTGAATGGGGACCGGTTAGCGAATGAATGAGACAAGCATGTAAATGTGTGTTTTGGAGCAAATCATCGGTGATCTAACAAACTTCTTCTGATTTTGTGTGCGTACAAAGTATTTGTTATCGGTGGGTGTAATCATGGCTCGTTTTGGGTGCAAAGATTATAATTTTAAGTTAGTCAACTTAATCGGTAGTAGATTTAACTGTCCATGGCTACAGTACAATCATCATGGTGGTAGACCACAGCAATTTACAGTCAAATTAACCAAACTTTACAAAGCCAGCATTGAGCTGCACGGTTGCTGACAAATGCGGGCGCTGACTGGACAGGTTCATAAAAATCTCGGTAGTTATTTCCTCAATAGACCATTTTAGACACAAATCTTCATGGTCCTCACATGATCTGACCAAGATTATGTCTAGACTTTAATACAAACTGTGACCTCTATGTTTGTTTCGACCATTCTTCCCATAGTAGTCTGATAGGTAACACCGACCTCATCTTGTTTTCAGAATATGACTAACGTGTAAATCAGTATTAGCCACCATGCGCATCACTAAAATATAATCTGTATCCGACGACGACATTAGCGCTCTACAACGTATTCATACACTCACGATAGCAGCATTCTTCTCCAAGGTATGGAAGTACGTGACAACTATGCCGTTGCTAACTAAATTATGGTCTGCGTCCTTTCTGTTACTTTGCGAAGTCTTAAGAGCGGAAGGGAGGTAAAAATGTAGCCTGTATAGAAGGCAGGGAGAAGGAAATAATAAATAAACGCTACATATAAAGCTGTTGCATTCGGTGAAGAGAAACATTCGTACAAAACACATATCACACGCGTCTAACGATTAAATAAATAAATGTTCTTCATATTCTATCTGACTGACAGATTCCTTGATAGTTCAAAAGTGCCTGTAAATAGTTTTATTTACAGACTGATTTTTTTACAGACATTGACTTTGAAAATATATTCAAAATAACACACCTTTAGCCCGTCCTAGATGTACAACAAAACGCGAAAACTGAACGAACGCCATGTCTGCTGAGCCGTAGGTACGTAAAAATACACAAGCCACATAAATATCACGTTGTACTACTCCTCTAGAACAAGGGGGATCACAAAATAATAAACGCATGAAGAACCGAGTTGAAAAAAGACAGAACTACGCCGAAAGACAATTACCCATTGTTGAAGCGAGCACGCTATTGAAATGTTTGTACAAAGCTACACAGACATTTGAGAACATTCGCATACACGTCTGCTCACGAAATAGATAGGTACCGACAGAAGGCGGGCTCCATACAATCAGCGTAAACAGGCACACGCACACAGACGCGTTAGTGCGGCGATTACAAAACTATGTCAAACGAATCCTAGTCGCGACTAAGTAGTCGGGTCCAGACCGGCTGAGCCGCCTCGCGAGCCTCACACTCGAACATGAATGTGGGATAAACACGCGCGGCTCGCCAGGCGCGTCCACACCGACCAAAGTCCCGCGAAATACCTAGACTCGTATCTACCTGTACGTGCGTTTTCGATCGTTGAATGCAGGCGACCTTCTGTCTGTATCTATTATGTGTCGTAAGGCCGCAAACTGCGCGTGCATCTAACCTCCTTTGTTCCCGAAACTTGAAGCAATTCTCTGTGAGGCAATATTGACTGTGTTCGATAGATGCTACCTCTACCTTGCTTTCGTGTAAAACTAATTGTATTCAAATTCAGTACGAGCCAAGTATTTGATGAGATTAGTTGAGATTGTGTAACTGTTGTGTGGGTTTGTATGCACAAATCATAATCATGGAGTTTCCATTTCTGATTGTATTTTGTTTATTGTTTTAGTATACAGAAACTATTACTTGAATGAATAAAAATAATGGCTTTTTTATTTCAGGATAACGGCGACGTATTTACAGCAGAGATTACTGCTTAACATCAAGTGGGCCTAAGTTTAATTCCAACTCAATAAATGATAGAAGAAGTGGCTGCCACTCTATCCGTCTTAAATCACATATTTGCGAAACTCGGTTTCGAACGTATCAATGTGTGCAATAATTGTGACTAAAACACTGCCAGATCAGTGCTGCAGTAATAAGATCACACATCCGCGTTGACTCAAGCAGCACCCACGCATCACACACATCTCAAACACCAATTAATATATTTCGGCGCCACCTCGCGAGACGACGCGACAGCCGCGCGTCTAGGCTGTTCGCCCGCGCGTCTGGGAGACATATTGACGCGCCCCAAGTATCGAGAAATGCTACTACACGAATTAGATGCTAAGCTTGTCTGTCGAGGCTCTTGAATGCGAAGTGCGAGACTGTTTAGAATAGATAGATGTCGAATTTAGTTATTTTATATTTTAGATCTTCTCATCCCGAATTAATTGTCTTTGGAAAGTAGTCCTCGCTGGGACGGTTTTCAAAATAATACCATGGTTTCACCTGCTATAACAACTGAGGAGTGTTTCTTCAATATACCATATTCCCGCAAATTGCTGTGGGAGGTAGAAAAGTTGAATGTTTTTAGGAAAGACGGGAAGATGACTGTTAAACACTTTCTCTAAACTTTGAACTTTTTTGTTTATTTTTTTTTAAATAAAATATTACAATAGGAAATTGTGCGTTCTCATCGTTTCTTATGACGAGTTGTGATTTTGCCTTGACTATCCAATTCTTGAATCTCCACTCTAGTGGAAAATGCAAATCACTTGAATCAATCAATCATTTTTCAAATTCTTATGAAAAATCACTCCTCAATTTTCAAAAGAAATTGAGATTCCAAAACTTACGATTGTATATAAAGAAGCCACACACCGCAATAAAAATAAACCAACTTAGGTACACAGAACAACAAAACAAAATTAATTTGAAAACATTAAAGTTATAAAGAAAAAGCACAAAGTTTTTTAATAAGGCGGTGCGCAAACTGTACCGGGGCGAGATAAGGCGGGCGACACTCAATTACAGCGCAAGTAATTGGTCCTCCGAGACGTGTCTGTGATGGATGGCTACACACGAGGACCGTGAAGACCGAGGACCGCCGCGCCGCGGCTCATACAAGCTATTGATCTCTAAGATTATGTAGTATCTAAGCACTGTGTGTTGTTGCCTTGTAGGCCTTATCGCACTCATTGTGAATGACATTGGTAATTAATTGAGCAAGGATACGAACCCTTTCCTATGACAACGACACATATAGTTCTGGGCAAATGTCTAATTGTGTCTATTTCGCGGACCGGGTAATTGTCACTCCGCCTGTAATGTCGGTTCAGTCCATTACTTGTGGATTTTTATAAATCAAAGTTTTTATCATGAGTAATATCTTCGGTATGAAGTTATCTTTCTGCCACAAAATATGAAAGAGTTCTCACCTTAAGAATGCCTTGTCCTTCATCTAAAAAATCTTGCCACATAAATTATTTATTTATCTTAAATGACAGCCGGAGTTACACAAATTGAACAAAATCTGCTTAATTCCTTCCAAAAAATCGTTACCCTAAGTACCGTACCTACTAATCAAAAACAACCCTCTCTTTACTCCATTTAACCACAAAATAGGCCCCTCATCCCTAATAGAACAAGAAACTCGATAACAAAGTACATAACAAGTCTGTTCGCGCCGATATCTCTTAGTTATGCGAAACGGTTCGAATAATGGAGTTTGTTCCAATTTATTCGAATTATTCCCCTTACCGGATGTAATTGGCCGGATGTGGAGTTGCAAAGCAGATAGGTTTTAATAAAGAGCTGCTAATGCGCGCTCGCTCGCTGTAAATAATTTTAATTGAAATCAATGTTAGAGATAATTAGATTGTTTGAAAGTTACACAATAGCTTGCGTGTGAGAGTTAGAGGGAAGAAGTTATATAACGTACGTATATAAATATAACAGATATTAATGTTTTCCTAGCCTTTGAAAGAGGAAATGTGCATAACCAGGTTATGTGCTTCTTCTTCTTAGCGTGTCGATATTAAGTGTCCCATCGGTTGTGGACAGCACCACATTTACACTCCAAGGTGGAGTCGTCTATAAATCTCCACCTGAACAGGTTTTCCTTGCTTCGGCCAACCTGGGTCCGGAGCCTGCTGTTAGAGAGGTATGGGTACCGGAGATATTAAAAGCACATTGATGGGACTTTCCTTAGTCTGTATAAACGATCGTGCTTGCTTTGCTATCAGCATGCGGGGGCCGCAGGTGCGGTATTGACGAATGAAAATCATAAGTAATAACGTGGTCAGTACACCGACTGCAGGGAATCCCCGTTGCGGGCGTAGCGACCAATGAAATTCCTCGGTCCGTAGAAAGCGTGCGGAGACTCACACGCAGTGTTAACTATCAATTAGGTACCAGTTTTCCGTATACCGCAACCGTTTCTTATGGACCAATGAAAACGCTTCCCCGAATACGGGCCCTATGGCATGCTTTAGAAAAATCTCCCGCACCCCGTATACGAGCCCTATCGATCAATAAAAATTAGCATTTAGGTCGAATGTCACTTACATGCCATAAAACTTTAATGTCTATTTGTCTTAGCAGTCGCTCTATGTAAAATACTGGTATTCAGCTGCATCCGGTAAGACTGGAAGCCGACCCCAACATAGTTGGGAAAAGGCAGGCAGATGATGATGATGGTCTTAGCTGTTGGTCTATGTGATGCTACATAGTTTCAAACTTATGGAAGTTTGAAACAAGCTACCCGAAACTGTCAAATTTTCCCAATCAACTTTGAACCTTATGCTTTAGCGCTAAAGTTGAAAATCTATTAAAGAAATTTGACTGATTGTAGTAACTTGATGTGCTGGCGTCAGTACATCCAAGTGACTTGAACTTGACTGTGACGCGACCAGTTACGAGATATTTGAACGTAATAGCTTAAAATCAGTCCGACTGTCAAGAACACTTCTTTTTTGGATATTCGTGTATCATTATCATCATTTCAGCTGAGAGACGTCCACTGCTGGACATAGGCCTCCCCCAAGCGCCTCCACTTCGACCGGTTCTGTGCTTCCTGCATCCAGCGGATTCCTGTGTTACATGATGTCGTGCGATTGTAACATTACCGATAACACAGTTTATCACAAAAAGTCGAAATGCAAACATTTTTGTCTGTTCACTGAATAAAGGATAGTTATGAATGCACATCTGTGTTCATTCATTTACAATATGATTGAATGAATTAATCAGTAATTCACTGAATAGACCTGATCAGTAGTCGGTTCCATTGAGCGGCCTGCGTTCATTTTCAGATTTTTCTATATTCTAGATTATTTATTATTCCTACTCGTTTTACTTTTACTGAAAAGGCTATAATTAAGAGCTGCATTTGAAATTTTTTAAATAGAAGTAATTTTAAAAGTTGTTCGCGTTTTTCTGTCTATTTTTAATTAGTGAACCTAACGAACTAGATCTGGAAAAGTTTGTACTATTAATAAGCTGGTAGTTTATATTGTTGTTTACTACTGGTATTCAGCTGCATCCGGTTAGACTGGAAGCCGACCCCAACATAGTTGGGAAAAGGCTAGGCAGATGATGATTAGTTTATATTGTTGTTTAGTTGCTGTGTTCCTGTTCTGAAGGTGTACCTCCATGTATAATCAGCCTATACCATAATGTTCCCACTGCTGGGACATAAGTCTCCTTTCTTTGTAAGAGAATGGGCTGTAATCTACCGCGAGGGCGCAGTGCGGGTTGGTTCGAATTTTTGTTTCTAAGACATGCTGTTTCCTCACGATGTTTTCCTTCGACGTTTTGAGAGCAATGGTGATGAAATTATTTAAAAAAAGTAAAGCGCCTGCCTGGGTTCGAACCCACGACCTACAGCTCATAAGCCGGAGCTGCTACCACTCGGCCACCAATGCTCTAGGTGTACATTTATGTCCGTGTCGGTGTAATTACAGGTTCATGAAACATTTCAGCTTTGTCTCTGGAATGGCGACGCACCTGCGACGCTTCTGGTATTGCAGGTGTCTACAGGCGTCTACTGACGGTGACCACTTACTTACCACCAGATGGACCGACTACTTGTTTGCCACCCAAAACCATATAAAATGTTTAAGATTATCATCATGAGAAGTTTCCATTCCTCTTTAAAACCAATACAACAACAACAAAAATCGAATACATATCCCAAACTTAAATTGCATTATCAAATTCTCAACACGAATGGAAGCAACACAACGCTACGCTCCGTAGCGGCGTAGCGGCTCGTAGCGGCTGCGTAGCTAACAAGCACCATATTTGTAGCACGTATTTGCAATATCCGTAGCAAGAGCGTAGCAGTTGGTGCTACGATGCAACTTTAATATTTGCTTCAATTGTATTTCAATTTCACAATTTGCATCGTGTCTTATATTACTTTCTGCACTATTTGTCGAGTGCGGTTTCGCATGAAAATGTTTTTATCATAATTATTATAAAACTGTATTTTGTATTCAAAAATGTAGTTAAAAATATAAATGAACATGAAAACCTTTTCTGAAATTATCTGTAAAGTAATAATATTTCGTGAAAGGGTTGGATTTTGTGGAAAGCGAAAGTGATACAGTTTAATTAAAAGTAATGAAATTATTCTCCAACTTCAATAAAAACTACGGAGTAAATATTAAAAAACAACAGTTTTATTGATATTTTGTGTAACTAAAGTTAGTACCTATACGTGTTCGATCATTCTGTATTATCATTATTAAACTTTCGAATGGTCTTAAACATGGCGACCTACTTCAGTGTAACGTCTTATGATTAGTATTCCCCTCTGTTCTCCGATAAGGATAGAAAAGATCACACTAAATAGATTGCGATGATCTAATAAACTGATGGCTTCAATAGAACCCATTATTTTGGATGTCAATGAAATAAGCACTTTGTAGTGGTGAGTCTTCCTAATATTAAGATAAGTTGTACTGTAACATATTTTGATAAATCACAATCTTGAAGTGTCAAATGAAAACTATTTCACGAAATCCTTATGGCTCTTTGTGGCATATTATATTATGTGATAGGACTTCTTAGTATTTTTTTCCACTTTTTTACAGTCCCGTTGTTCTCGTGTTCGCAAGCATGACTGCTGAGTGTGGGGTCCTGGGTTCGATTCCCGCGTCGGACAAAGTGTTATTGAGTTTTTCCATTAGGAATTTATTAGTAACAGCCCGGAGTTTGGAAGTTGGCGGTGTGATACCCGCGGGCCTCGGAAAGCACGTTAAGCCGTTAGTTCTGCGCTTGATCTCTCTCCGGTCGTGTCGGACTGCCGTTCCATCGGACTATGAGAGTAAGAGAAAAGAGAGTGCATCTGTATCTGCGCACACACGCCTGCACTATAATATCTCCCGCGCCGAAGGCTGTTCTCTGTTGTGATTGGCCGAAATTCGGTCTGGAGGAGTTTATTAGTAATATTTTTGTAATTTCTCCTCTATTGTTACCGCAGTCTCTGATCAGGTGCTCAGTCTTAGCATATATTGTATTTACCATAATCTATCTTTTTACATAAGAAAGTTTTCAAAACAAACCAACCCTTTTAAGATTATTGTATATATTTTATTTGTTTGTGTAATTCCATTACTTTCAATTTCATATATGAATTGAGATAAGTGCAAAGTTCCCTGTTCTACGCCAAACACCTGCAATAAATAAAATTATCTTCCATAAAAACTTTTTACCACGACATCACAAAACAGAACGCTTTCCCCAACTCCGCATCAACCGCCACGCGCCAGTCACAACATCAAATCAAATCAAATCAAAATATTTTTATTTCACATAAACCAACATGGGCACTTATGAAACGTCAGATGCTAGGTGCACGGTTCCAATTGGTCGTTTCCTATGGAGAAGAACCGGCAAGAAACTCCATGGTTACTCTTTTAAAAAAAACTTTTTACAAAAAAAACAACCGACTTCCAAAAACAAACACTACAAATTGAAAAATAACTTTAATTTCGGAAGTCGGTGTCGTTGGTTCCACATTTTCGTTTTTTTGACACCGACTTCCGAAATTAAAGTTATTTTTCAATTTGTAGTGTTTGTTTTTGGAAGTCGGTTGTTTTTTTTGTAAAAAGTTTTTATTTTTCGCTTTTTAGTTGTACCTACCCCATACAAATTCATATAACACTACTTGCTAGTGACAGGAAGATAAACATCATCAATATAAACTAAGTGGAAAACAAACGTATTGTTGACGCTAATTCCAAAACTACCCAAGCAAAGTTCATAAAATTTATATGGGACCACCTCTGAAGCATACCTTATTCATTAATTTTATTAGACTAGATGCTGATAATCCTGGCTGCAGCATCAGGCCAAACTTATGTCAACTTTGCATTGAACTTAAAATTTAGTTCTGTTTAAAATGAGCCCAAACACGACTACGGTGCTGTAATTTCAAGGTTTGTACTTTTTCTGATGCTCCTGGCTTCAGCATCAGGTCTCTATGTACTTCGGTGTTCCTCATTAACATTACGTTTATCCACACATCGAGCCCTTTCCAATGAGCCTAAACACGATATATCTGCTGTTAGTTGTCGAGGAGTTAGGTACTCTGCAGACTATCCTGACTGCAGCATCAGGTCATGACTTGATGATCATGAGACCAAATGTGGCAAATGCCCAATCAAACATCAAAACAATTTACTAAAACAGTCCTTGCCTGTTCGAGTAACTTCTTACTGTTAAGGAGTTGTACCTTCCATCATCAGCCCAGCTACCTGAGATGGTGACAACCATACGCAAATACACAAGATACTTCATAAAATATGCGAAAAACCATAAGTAAGCCTATAAAATTTGAGGGTTGCCCTCGATTTCTCTAAGATCCCATCATCAGATCCTAACTTGGTGACAATGGGACCACCTCAGAACTATCTACTTTCGAACAAAAAAAGAATTTTGAAAATCTGTCGACAATTGGCGGAGTATTCGATGAACAAACATAAAAAAAAAAAAAAAAAAAAAAAAAAAAAAACATACAAACAGCCGAACATAGTACCTCCTCCTTTTTGTGAAGTCGGTAAAAATAATTGGCTTTTACAATGTTTTCAAGTTACAGTAGGTATGGGAGGACAACGTAGGCCTGTCAACAAGTACAGGTAAGTACTTGATACAATAAAAAATGGTCTACAGATCTAAAGTCTAGGTACAAGGCTTACAAAGTCCTCACATTTACAAAATAAGAATGTATCAAAAGGATAAATAAAATATAAAAAACTACTAAAACCAAGAGATATGATTGCCATTTCAACTAATAAATAGGTGAAAAATTAAAATTGTCTGTATATAATGTCAAATAATAAAAAGATTATGTCAAAGAAGTATGTACAAATAAAAAATAAACATCGTAATTTGAGAACAGTTAATAGACATTTACGTAGTTATGCCGTTAATGAGGTGCCAGGGAAGCCACATGTGCAGAAGGAATTATTGCCAAACTACCTTGTCTTCAACGTAGTCTTTAATCTTATAATATGCTTTATTGATAAGGACACGTTTGACGAGGGTTTTGAACTTTCCGCCACTAAGGTCTGTAACCGATTTTGGCAACTTGTTATAAAAACGGATGCTGTTTACAAGAAATGACTTACTAGTCTTAGTTAATCTAAATTTAGGTATCACAATTTCATTTTTACTACGTGTATTTATATTATGGAAATCGCTTCTTATTTTGAAAAGTCCTAAGTTTTTGCGAACATACAAAATACTTTCTAAGATATAAAGAGAAGGCAGAGTTAGTATATCAATTTCTTTGAATTTGTTTCTAAGAGACTCTCGAGGACCCATTTTATAGATTGCGCGGATTGCCCTCTTTTGTAAAATAAAAATTGAATCTACGTCAGCTGCCGATCCCCACAGCAGAACACCATAAGACATAATACTGTGGAAATAAGCAAAGTATACTAACCTAGCTGTGGCTATATCTGTCAACTGCCTTATTTTTCTTACTGCATATGCAGCTGAGCTTAATCTACCTGAAAGAGCTCTAATGTGTGCGCCCCATTGTAATTTTGAATCTAAAGTAATTCCCAGAAATACAGTTTCCGTAACAGCATCTAGTTTTTTACCATCAAGTTTTAAATTCAGACCAACCTGAGGTACATTTGGTAATGAGAACTTAAGACATTTAGTTTTGTTCGCATTAAGTAAAAGATTATTAGCTGCAAACCATTTCGAAAGAACAGCCAGACTATCGTTGACATGTAAGACATCCGTATCTTTTCTATCTACTTTAAAAATAAGGGAAGTGTCATCAGCGAATAAAATGATGTCCGATAAGTTAGCCATCATGTAAGGAAGGTCATTAATATATACAACATGGGCGGGCAATACATTTATAATATTACAACTTCTCTTACAACCCCCGTCAACCCGCTTACTAAGTTAAAGGCAGAATTACCTGTTAAGAAACAAAAAGTACAATTGTTTCATGTTACGAGTAACAATTTGAGAAATTTGCACTCCCCTACGTATCGACTCTTTGAGTTTTGATAAAATGTTACGTTCTGAGTGCGTAGGTATTATATTTCTTTCTAACGTAAGGCGGGCTACACGTGAGCGAACTTGCTTGAAGTTGGTTTATACTTTGCTGATCTTTTGTATTGTCAGCACGAACTACGATACACGAGTAGTCTCTTTGATCCATTATGAAAAAATATAAACCTAAAGAAGGAATGATATAGGGTTACAAGTAGGTTTGTACGTATACTACAGCATAAATAGCATAATCAGCCTCAGCTTCACGGAATTAAAACTAGATATTACACATAACATCTTAATAATCAGCCTGTAATCTACACACAGTTAGAACACAGGTGTGTTCTCCATGAGGGTCCCGGTTGGTGAATATCACAATATGTCTTCGAACTTTCAGTTCTAGGACATGCCAGTTTCCTCGCGTTATGTATGACGAGAGAAAAATGTTGGCGTTTTGTCTTATCCGTTTGGTTATAAAACATTCCAGACCCAAGTGTTGTCAAAAACCATACTATACACCTTAAGCTATACCCTTAAACCCTTTTTGTATGGTCTCCATCGCTTGCAGCCCGCCTTAATCCCGTCAGTCGACACCCTCGCAAGGGGCACATAAAGGAAATTTACATGTTATGCGTAAATTTCTCGTGAAAAACTCGTCAACACTTAACGTACACCGCGGGGCCGCATGTAAATAAACCTGTATCCTGTATATACGCGACAGATTCTTTATATAATCTGCACGCATCGGCGACGCGGCTTTATCCCAGAAAGTGTCTATAATATACTGAATTTATTATCTTGTTGTTCACAGAGATAAATACCACTCTATTATTTTAACATTATTCTTATGTATTATTTTCTGTCCATGTTAGTATAGCGGTCCAATAGCCGTATTCTCGAAAGGCTAAGAAGGTGTAAAATCTACCTAGAAGTCTTAACTATTAATCGACATTCTATTTCTTAACCGAAATACTTTTAAAAGTAATACAGCTAAAGTTCTGAAGGATCAGCAGTACATTCCGTATGCTTTAGCAAATTATTATTATAATTATAGGACCCGTAGGATAAAAACAGTTATTTTTGTTTTGTTCATATAATTTCCCAATCATGCTTGCCGTCAGTTTGTAAGTAGGTATCTAAGTTGTAATCTGTGGAATATGTTGGAGATTTGTTAAGTTTATTATTTCTGTTTATTTTTAATATACTTCTGTTTGATTTCCCTTACAAAATAAAATAAAAAGTATTAGAAACTCTTGCAGTTACATGGGATTTAAAACATAACTGGCGAAATGAGGGTGTGCCTACTAAACAACTCTGGCCATCTCCTTAGGGAACACATGCGTGATGATGTAAAGTTATAAAGTTGCCGTACTCAAAAACCTTTAGTTATAAAAGCTGGCAACACTAAACAAGGTATAACCCCATGTCTGGCTGGTGTCACAACCAGTTTGTAATAAAACTTGGGAACAGTGAGATGTGTCCCCGGAGAGGGACGGTAGCTGCAGCGCGGTGATACCAACACTTGTGACTGATATCAGTTTTTGTTTCTATTCATGTACACAAACTTTCCAACGTCCAGATTAAAGCAATAAAAACGAGTTTTGTTTCTAACGCTTTAATCTAATGCCAGCTTTGATATTTGATTACATTATGATGTTGTTATTCTAGTAAATTAATTACTTGGTAGAATTAGCACAAAATTATACAGGATTTACAAATTTGTACTAAATTGTTTAGGGATTTATAAACCGTGTAAGGGGCCGCTAAATAATAATTAATTCTCAAACATAATCAATTTGAGAATTACAATAATCTGTCACTTTGCCAAATCATTGGTTAAAGGCGCAGTTTCTACTTATACCTGCTACAAGCAAATCAGAATGTAGCAAATGGCTATTAAGGTGCTATGAGAACATTACTAATATAGCCCCATGTACCCAAACTACCCCACAGGGACTGTATGAAGATAAATCACAATGTATCCCACAGGGATCCTGTATGAAGATACATCACAATCAACAAAAACAGCTAAAACTTCGGTAGCACCACAACTTTTTGTTTCCTCAACTTTTTAACATAAAAAGTACATTTGGAGCAGAAAAACTCGTGTACACACTAAAACGCAATCCTAGTTTAACTTCCAAGCATTAAAGAAAAACGCGCAGAAGTTTAACTCCATCGGTCACGGCGAACGAAACGAACATTAACTACTAAAAGAGCGAAAATAGAAATGTGAGTATCTTAAAGTGACTACCGAATGGTTTCCAGCGATGAAGTTTCCCCAAGTGCTTTAAAAGGTAACAAAGGGTGGGTAGCGTAACCCTCCCTTTGTCATGTGACTGGGACCACCAGTTCCGGCTTAGTTATTGCAGCAATTTCCCGTAACTTAGGTAAGCATCGAGTATTCACTGACAGATATTTTTATTGGTTCTTCTGCCATTATTCCTTTACAAGGTCACAGGGACTTGCAAATGCGCACTTTTAAAGGCCGACACAGTAGAGAGACTCATTACAATTTTATTAGTCGACTAACACCAGTACAGTGTATCACGGTCATAAAACTCGGCGTAATGTAGTCGTTACCCAGGATTACTTGTTAGAGAATTACTGCGACGTGACGAGTGGATTTTCTGTAATTTAGATTTGAAATTACGAAGACGTGAGACATTTGTATTTTGTAAGAAATTGACAAACGTATGAGTGCTGCAGGTGCCTCTAGGTAGCAATAACCACTTTCCACCAGTTAGGACTGGTTGTCAAACTATCTATTATATAAACAACTATCTATTATATAAACTATCTATTATATATTATTATATTATCTATTATATTAACTGGATTCATAGTTTTAATAAGTTTATGCGTATCTTTATATTTAAAATATTTATTCCTCAATGTTCAGGATTGCACCTACCACTGTTTGTCTCTGCATCACCCAAAGGTTGACTGGTAGAAAATGCCTATGGCATTAAGTCCGCCTCTGTACATTTGTGCTTAAAGTATTAAATAAATAAATAAACTGGATAGAGACGGTCAGATAGGCAGTCGCTATGTATATTATTGTTATTCAGCGGCATCCGGTTAGACTGGAAGCCGACCCCAACATCGTTGGTGGAAAAGGCTAGGCAGATGATGTAATGCCTTGTGAAGATCAACATCTGTGGGCCATATTCGTTGTATTTGAAATCGACCCGTAGCAATGCCCTCAACGGTCCTTTAATAGGCTACCCTTAATATAGGTCAGTATTCCCCTACCTACCCTTCTGGGAATACATCCATAACCTAAACAAGCAGTTGTATAAGCAGTCCACAAATTAATAATCAATTTTGCTAACACAACACATGGTAACAGTTAACTGTACCCTAATTCCGGTGCACAATAGCGAGAATTCATTTATCAATACCCCCGATACCCCGATAACTAAGTACCACGACAACACAAATTAATAACAGAAGGACCACTCCACACATTGCTTATACTCGGCCTTCCTACGTAAAGAAACGTGAGTCGAAAACTAAATTGCCATAATAATCCTTAGACCCCGGACCCAGGTTGGCCGAAGCAAGGAAAACTTGTTCAGGTGGAGTTTCATAGATGACTCCGCTTTGAAGTGTAAATGTGGTGCTGTTCCATAAACGATAGGACACTTATTATCGTGTCCTGCGTGTCCTGTCAGCTGCACGTTACAGGAACTGATGGACGCTGGTGATGGCGTCAAACAAGTAACCGAATTCTGGGCCGAGTCCATTTAGATTGCTATCGACACGCTAAAAACAAAAGATCCTTCTGCATAGCAGTTTTTTTTTTTTGGTCCTTGGGGAATCAGAGGCTTGTGAGGGGGAATACCTATCCTATAAAACTTACTGAATTGCGATGTTTAATAATATGGCCACTGTTGCTATTCGTTCCGGCCGTTGATAATATATGCTTTTACAGTATATTCTTTTCAACGTGTCTTTTGACAATACGTATTTCTTCCCAAAAAATATCTCGTAACAGTTGTACTTCTTTAGCTTACTTGCGTGGTGGCCCACCGATGGGGTGGCTCTCGTATAAATCACAACAATTCTTGCGATAACTTTTAATTGATTCCCGAACTCGGCTTTCGGCTTTCGGCCGCCGGGGCGCTGTTTGTTTATAATCAGCAGGATTTGTAACAATTCGTACTGTGAAGCTTTAATAAGATTTGGTTTTGTGATCGGGGTAAGAGAAAAACTGATTGGAGCAGGGAATTAAATAACAAATTGTGGGATGAGTTTACAGGAAAGGTAACAATAATATTGCTGCTCAGGTTGCTTTATTACCTGACATATATAGGTAAAAGGTTCTTTTTTATTTGTTCCACAACAATTAAAACATAACGTAGCATAACGCAGCGCCAGAAACTAGTTTATTATTAGACGAATTTACTAAACACTTTGAAGATTCTACATATTTGATAGAATGTGAGTAGGTATATTATATCCCAGACTACGAACCAGCTTTAGTTATAACTAAGTACGTGATAACGTTAAAAAGTTTTACGTACCTGTACATTTACGGCACCTTTACTGGCGTTCTTTGGTGAAATAGGAATAGTTTCCGCACGAACTCTTTCGATCTCCACTTCTACTAAACTCCTAGCAACAGTAAAAATGTGTTAATAAAAATCCAGGAGAGCAAGCCCAACCCTTTCAACACTACGCACGAATTTTAACACTACGCACGAATTTCTGGCACATTTCAATGTCACATTGGCAGAAAGCAATACATTCTGCAGATTGATTTCTGAGCCAACCCTCAAACGTGAGCGCCGCACGTCGCATCACGCACGGCCGCCGGCCCTGATAGCACCCTCGGCTTTGATATCAGCCTGTAATCATCACGCTTAGCTCCACAAAGGCTGGCAGATGGGTTTGGCAAGTATTTGTGTGATGTGGGTACAGGATGTATGCATGGGGAGGGTTACATAAGGGGTGTATGCATGGTGTGCCTGACACGTGAGTCTGTTTTGCAAAATATACAGATCTGATTACGGCGTGTGGACTCATTTGCATATGGGCGTGAAATTATGAAAGAGTCGCCTTTTTATTATTGTTTTGTTTGGTCTTGTCCCCTTGACGAGATCACTTAGTAGCCTTCGACTTTCAGGAACGGAAAATTATTAGGTAGTCTTTATTTTTTATTTATCAAAATCCAGGTTGCACGGTAGAGTGTCAAAACTACAAGTTTATTTTACGATTCAAACTGAAATAAACCTTAAAAAAATAAGTAAATCAGTTATTAAAACAGGTTACTATTTTAAGAGGTTGGAACGTAGCAATAACACACGTTATAACGACGTAGTGAAGATACTCGTATGGCGAGCTTTATTTCGGCCTACAAGATGATACATAACTACCGGATAATACATAATTATGATAGACAGCCGAACCGGGCCCGCTAGGGTCGACGCCGATAAGTAATAAGTTCATGAAAAATGTATTAGATATTTTTGGTGGCATATTTTATTTTAGCTGTTGTTAGCGAAAACCAGGTCTTATTGCTGTTGCTTAAGGCGATTCTCGGTTTACACTCGTAACATGGTCTTTCAATTGAACCCCGTTGGAAAAATGAAATACACTTTTGATCATGTCTTAGAGAACCTATATGATTTATTAATATTCCTCTTTAAATATTTACATAATATTTAACTAACATTAAAAATAATAATATGTACATTTATATGAAAAAATAAGCAAAAGAATCATAGGGCATCAAAGAATTTGTCCGCATCGCTGTCAACAGGAACAGTGCCCATAAGGCTGGCAGCATTGCCACGTTTTATGGCAATGCTAATTCTTTGGCCAAGATATAGGCCAGCCCTCTGATCACGTGAAGAGTCGACTAACCGGTTGGCGATAACTCGAAAAATCAAGTGGGCACTCGGACCCCATGGCCCTAGTGTTTCAACCCCAAACGGCTCGAACATATAACTCCCAATCAGGTTGAAATATTTTCGCCGTTTGAGGTTTTCTGCACCTGCAGCAGCCGCCCCAGCACAGCCCACCGTACTAGGAAGATGGGATGGCGCAAGGGTGTCGACACACGGGAGGAAACACCCGGATGTCACCATTGTGTGGATCGCCCGGTGGACACGGTGGAGCATATGGTGGAGGTCTGACCTGCTTTGGCAGAGCACCGCCGCGTCCTCACGACAGCGATCGGCCGTGGCGATCTCTCGCATCCGGCCGTAGTCCAGGCCATGGCACGGAGCGAGAGTGCATGGGAAGCCGTCGCCTCCTTCTGCGAATCAGTAATGCTCGCGAAGGAGGAGGCGGAGCGCGTGAGGAAGAGGCAATCACTGCGCCCTCACGCTCCTAGTCGCCGCAGGAGACACCCTGGGCGTCGGGAATCGATAGCTGATTCCCGGTCACCGTAGGCGCGGGCTTGCGGACGGTGAGCAATGGGCAGCTCGCCATCCGGTAAGGACCAGGCCCGGGTCGACGGCGTGTTGTGTTGTGTTCCACGAGCGCCTCAAAGAGATGTCAGCACTAACTGACGGGGTCCGCTAGGGCCAATGCCTGCCAGGATCGCGGGCTGTGTAGAGATACTGTGGCCCCTGGAACAGGCAACTGAAGGAACACGGGTGGGTTTTAGTCAGTAAAAGCCCCCCCGCTCCGCCCAGAGCCGGAGAAGTTATTTGATAATTTTCCAACTCAAAAAAAAAAGAAAAGGATGTCGACACATGTTGCATCCCACACCAAACTTCTGTCTAAATTCCAGGGGTTACAGTCCTGGTATCGACATGGACTTCAGAGCTATTCTGAGATTTGATGTTTATCACGAAATCATAATTAAAAAAAAAACAAAAAGCCGCTCAGCCACAGCGAATTTTATTTGATGCCTAGGTTCTTGCCAGCGCTGGGCGGACACTCTTATGAATGGTTTTCATTAAAAGTAAATTATTTCCTCGCGGATAACTTATTACTACGCCTAATTTATAAATCTTCTATAACCGTTATTATCGGTGATATCCGATTTGGGCTTGAATGAAAACATGCCTTACGCTATTTCCTCTAAATCATGGGAAACGGATCGCCATGATAGATACCTACCCAAACAAAGGCAAATTGCCTGCATACCTATATAATTATTGGTCTTGACGTATGGATCAATCCGGCGCGAACTCTGTACACAGCTTTGTACCCACATTCTGCGCTAAAGTTCGCAGAATTGAGGCTACTAAAACATTCACATACCTAGTATTCAAATAACGACCCTCGATAACACACGAAATACCGAAATAACTACGTCATGGTGTACCACTACGTAGTTGTTGCGGTATTTCGTAGCCTGATGTACTCCAGCCTTGCGGGTTAGGTAGTCTTAAGTGTTAAGTTCTAGATGTTTTCCTCTTAGTAGGCGAACCCTAAATCAGATATTTATTGGCATTAACATCACGGTACAACGTTAAACGAACTTAATGAAATAACTATTCGTTACTTCTTTATGGCACCTCTCTATGTACAGACAGACAAGCTAATAGATGAAACATCTCCCTAACTCCATAATTAAAACCCACGAAGCACCAATACATTTGACACCTCATCACCTGATGAAACGAACAAAAATGAACAAAGAATCAAAACAAAATGTCAGCTAACCTTAACTTGTCTCCAATAAGTTTGGTAACTTAAACTTGTAAGAAGATTAGCGAGATTCTGAACCCGTCAGAAGTTCGACGGTTGTCCTCTGAATTATTTATCGCATTGCTCCGAACCGTCTGACGGTCTGACACACGTAGGACGGTGGTGGCTCTGAATAAAATAATTCACAACTTCGGTGGTACGTATTGTAAAATTGAGCGATCAAAAACTAAATACAAATCGTTGCTACAGGCCTAAATATTTTGCATACGGGAATTGGATCGCGAAACTATTACTGATGTAGTTCGTTGGAAGGTTTTTCAATATTTGAATAGAGTTTTATTTTACAGTTGTTTTGATTTAAACGAGTTGGGTTTCCCGACTTTCAAACTACTCCAGATGTTGACTTCACACAAGCGCAATACAGTAGTTAAGTAATTGAGCCGCTACTTCCATCCTCCCTTCGTCATCTTGTAAGACAACGACGGGTAAACCAATTTCATGACGAGATCAAACACTCTTTCTCTCTTTCTCAGGTAAACGGGACATCTCATTACACTGACCATCGTTATCAATTTTAATTACAAAAACGGATCGTTTTAGTAATAAACGAGGGTAGTGTTCATAGTCATTACTTAACGTTCGGCGAATAATTGGAAAGAAATTGGGCTCTTGCCACTTTAATTATTATTGAAGGCGCAGTGAACTACATTTTTAGTCTGATGAAGTAACTAGCGGCCATTAAAGGCTATGTTTTTGACTATTGTCGTTGAATAAAGTACCTAATTCTTGCTCTATTCTTGTTGTTGACAGAGGACCTATTGTTTTGCATTTGTTTTATTATTATAACGTTTCATGAATATGACGGCGCGTCGAGAGAATTGGTTCGGCGATGCCAACCTCTTTGATTAATATTGTTTTTAACCCCCGACGCAAAAACGACGGGGTGTTATAAGTTTGACGTGTCTGTGTGTGTGTGTGTGTGTGTGTGTGTCTGTCTGTGGCATCGTAGCTCCCAAACGGATGAACCGATTTTGATTTTGTTTTTTTTGTTTGAAAGGTGAATTAGTCGGGAGTGTTCTTAGCTATGTTTGATGAAAATCGGTCCAAGATGGCCGCTGCCACAAAATGGCGGATTACATATTTTTTCACAACTCCCTCAATATGGGTATCAAATGAAAGGGCTTGACTAGTAGAATACTAAACAATATCACAAATGTCAAATCCAAGATGGCCGCCACCACAAAATGGCGAATTACATTTTTTTTTCACAACTTCTTTAATATGGGTACCAAATGAAAGGGCTTGACAAGTAGAATAATGTACACTATATTGAAAGGGAATGAGGAATATTAAGTAACGAAATGAAAACTAAAAACTTGAAAATTATTTTTTTAGTCTAATCAATGCCCTAGCTAGATTGATGAGGAAAGTGGAGTGATGACTGGTACCTAGGGTCTAACGAATCATTTAGCTTTTAATACATTATTTACTACATTATCATTACCTTTATTTTTTCAATAAAACTGTTTAAAAAAAATATAATTAAGCCAAAGTATTTGGACAAGTATCATTATCCAGGGAGAAAACAGAGGAATACGTTAATATGGAATGGACGCCAACGACCACGAGTACCTAACTAGCTTCACTGTGGTAAAAATACGTACAGGTTCGCAGATTTCGGCGAGTCACGTGTCGATCGTATAGCATGTTTACTAGTAATATAATATTATAACGTTTAAAAAGCAAGAAATAAAAGTTAAATTAAAAATTTAAAAAACCCCCGACTCAAACAAAAACCTCTAAAAACTAAAAAATAATATATATTGGCCCTTTAAGTTTAATATAAGTTGCAGGAAATATTTTGATCCAAGCGTCCTCACGTCGGGGGACGGCTAATGAAAACGCCAAACAGATGAGGCTTAAACCCAGCAATAATGAATGCATGCTATTGTAGAAAATATAGCTGCTGTTAACTTCTAATTTTCATTAGCCGTCCCCCGACGTGAGGACGCTTGGATCAAAATATTTATACACCTTTATTTACTTTCATACATACCTTTATAATAAGGCCGCTACATCCAGCCACCACACAAGATAATTATATCTCAGTAAACACACCCGGAATCTTATCCGAACTTGTCACGAACTCGCTCGGAAGTTATCCGTCAGATTTGTCACAACTTTTCCTTTTAAGTATATAAGTTCTGTTAATTATTATAACAAGTAACTGTTACGAGTTCATTTCTGGGAAGACATTTTATTTATTAGATTCGTACCTTTTGGGACATGTTTACGCTCTATTTCCATGAAGTAAATAATTACAAACTGTTGAAACTAAGTTAATTTCTTCTTAATTTGTTTAGAGCTGCCAAGACATCACTCTTTATTTAGGATGTCTTATTATAAGAGCCTCCTCGACTGTCGCTATTTTAGTCCTTTCATCACAACCCGAAAAGTTAATGCTTTTAGCTTATACATAGTTAATATAATTCTAAATTCGCCAATCCGTCTTGAGCAAGCGTGGTGATCTACATGCCTTCTCTGTATAAGAAGATACCTTTGCACGGCAATGGGACAATAATAGGCTGGTAATGCTTTTAAAATTACCTATGACATTAAACCCCTTACTAATAAACGTATTATATCAGATCAATAGTTACACACCGATTTGTCTCTTTCAGTCGTCAGTAATTTCACTTTTGAAAGAAGAAGACAAAGCGTTATGTAACTATACAGATGCTGACGCTATACAACGTTTATTAGTGATGGAGTAAGTAATTACGCCGTGTATACAATTGGACAAATATGTATGTTGTATCTTGTATGACACACAGTCATGTATAACTTAGGTAAGCGTTTTTCTGGTGCATCTCTATTATCATAATCCAAATTGAATATTTTATTTCACTTACACCTACATGGGCACTTATGAAACGTCAGAACCTAGTTGCATGGTTCCAATTGGTCGTTTCTTAGGGCGAAGAGCCGGAAAGAAACTCCACGGTTACTCTTTTAAAAATACTTGGCTCTTACAATATTTTCAAATTACAGTGTTAGTAGGTTTGAGAGGACAGTGTCGGTAAGCCATTCCGACACCGATCACTTTCTTAACCCTATCTCCACAAACAACATAAGCCGTTACAACCATACATACATACAGATACACGCGGTGTTGCTCTCAATCGTCCGACATATAACCGAGTTACTGCTAACCTAGTTACTGCTCGGCTGATTGCTTATTACGAGCCCACGGTAAACAAGACTGTCTTGCTAATGTATCAGACGGTATTAAGGTCCAGATTTGTCTGGCTAGGTAGTTGGAGTGCTCTTTTTGAGAACTGCAAAGAGGTTTGTAGAAATAACTGTGGAGGAGCATCTAGTTAGCTGCTCTAACACTTGTTATTTATTTTGCAAAGATTTTTGTACTCTACAGAGTTAATTAGCTGAAGATTGTCCGCTATTGACACGAGTTTTGTGGGCTTTGAGCCGGAACGATTATAAAATTGAAAATAAGTTCTCGTTTCACACGTAATATTTACTTAGCTCTAAAACTCGTATTTATGATTCATATCTATGAGTGATACTAGGTACTTATTGTGCTTGTCGTAAAAATTTAAACCAAAATGCAAAAATAAGATAATTTTATTTTTGTTGCCCGTTCGTGCTAGGGCCTCTGATGTTTCCTTCGGATTTATATCCCATTTAGTGATTTTTACAGAACGACCATTCAGAAATAATATTTAAAAAAATAAACGTAGGATCTGAAGTACCACGCCATGATTATATGATCATTATTCATTTACGTAATTATGTGTTTAATTCACTGACCTCCTCCTTAATAGCACCCTTCCTACTTTTGCACTAATCTTATTAAGATCCCTTCACTAGCACCCGAATCATCAACTAAACCAAGCGCACCAAAAACAAAGAACGTTATCACAGCAGTTTACAACTACAACCTGTTGCCAATATTCACTCCCTTTTAATATCTGTTCACTCCATAAACACACTAACAGATGGTAAAGAAAACTCCGTTAAAACATGAGCAATGTTTGATCGCCGCCATCCGTCATAATTAGCGTCAGTAATCAGTTCGGAGTGGCTACCGGCGACAGTGGCTAGTGGCTAGTGGCTACAGCGGTGACGGCGGCGATAGATCGATCACTCGAGACAGTAATCACCGAGCGACTCGAGGATGGACACACTTAAATTGTTTGTGTTTATTGTATCTCACTTCGTCTTGTAGTTAATGCTGTGTTTTTTTGTAATCATACAATTATTATCGCTTTATCTAAACTAATATTATAAAGAGAAAAGATTTGGTTTTTTGTATGTTTGTTTGTTACGCTTTCACGCTAAAACGGATGAACGGATTTAGATGAAATTTGACACATGGGTAGACCATGACCTTGGATTAGGACATAGGATCGAGAGTTATGTGAAACTGCGGGGCAGTGCTAGTCATAATTGTAGCCCGAAGTTGGACTAGTGCCAAGTAAAGTAGCAGCCAGAAATTGTATAGTAGAGCAAGTCCTATTGTTTGTACATTACTTAAGTTTTCCCCAAATGGGGTTTGGCACGCACTACTTAGTCCAAGTATCTATTTAACTTCTTCTGATAATACTTTAACAAAATAATCGGGAATTTGTCGGGTGTACTGCAGGTACGTCGTAATACCCAGTAACTGGGTTGTGGAGGTCAGATAGGCAGTCGCTCCATGTAAAAATACTGGTATTCAGCTGCATCCGGTTAGACTGGAAGCCGTCCCCAACATAGGAAAAAGGCTAGGTAGACGATGACTATGGTATATGTCTGCCTGACTCTTCGATGTATAGGTGTGATCATAGAAATGTCATATATCTATGGGTGTGATGTTTTGTAATGTTATTGAAACTTGTTTGGAGAAAAGACAGGCCTGTCTATGCCCAGCAGTGGGTGGAGCCGGCTGTGGATGATGACATAGCTCGGCCGCTTATATAAAGATAAGAAAGGTATAATAATAAAAATAATAAGGCTTTCGTTAGGCGGTTGGATCAAGAGCCTGATTCAGAAGGCAGTACTCCTCGATACGGCTCGCATTGTGAGGAGGTTCCTGTCTCTGGAGCCCTAACCACCGGTAGCTTGGACCCTGTTCCCGACACCGGCGGACTACTATTTTTTTATATTTTTAAATGTTTTTTTTTTTTTTACTTATTTTTTATACTTTAAGAAATATTTAAAAATATAACTGAATATGTAAATAGATAAATAAACGAAATAATAATAATAATAATGTTTTATTCATATTAAAATTATACCTTATATTGATATTATAGAAAGATAAGTCAGTTAACAGATGTAGAAACCGCGCGTTTAGTCTATTTTAGCTACTTTCACAGCATTATTTATTTATCCATTTATTTCAGGCATCAAGGCCCATATAAACACATAAAATACAATATTAATATAACTTTAAAAATAGGTACTATAAATACATACAACATTATAATTACATTAAAAAACTAACACACACGAAGTATCTGCGTCGTGTTTCGCTGACTGGTGTCATGTAGCCGGCCACGAAACCGGCGCGGCGCGGTGGCGCGGCGGTACACAACACCCTTCGGTCGGATTATGTCGTACGGCATTTTACTATGGGGTCGGGCTGCTGACATTGAATCCATCTTTATTTTGCTAAAGAGAGCTGTCAGAGCCATTTATAATCTTCGTCGCCGCGAAACTCTCTGGGAACTTTTTAAAAGGATTAATATTATGACGGTACCTTGCCAATTCATTTATGAAAATATTATGCATGTACTTAATAAAAAAGCTACATCTTTTTAATAAAATAAGCGATAGACATAATTTTAATACTAGAAATAAAGATAAAATACATCAACCATTTTTCAGATTAGCCAAAGAACATACATCTTTTATACTGTGTTAAATGTTACAATAAAATACCTTGTGATATATTTCAATTAAATGAAAAAAAACTCACATTAAGCGTTCACTTTGTAAACAAACATACTATAAATAATTAGAAGATTATATCCAAGATAAGAACGCTTGGAAACATGCTGGTCCTGCTCCGTAGGATAATCTAGAGTCGAGAGACAAAATCAAACTGGTTGCTAATTTAATTGTAAAACTTATCCTTTTTTTGACATTGATTCACATTCTGTAATTACTTTAACTCACACTCTGACTTATTAATTGTTTTTTTTTTAATGATGTTCGTTTACCATGTTTTTAAATATGTGAGCACCATGTATATATCAGATAATTAATTTAAATGGCATGGTTTTATTTTTATTTCTTTCACCTATTGTGCTATGGTAATTTTATTTTAGGTGCATCGTCTTCACATATTATTATATAATTAATGTATGCAAAATATTCTAAAACATTTTAAAAGAGTAACGGTGGAGTTTCTTGCCCATTCTTCTCCATACGAAAACTACCTTTTTCAATTCTATTTTATTTATTGTAATTTTTGACGTTCAAAAGTGCCTTTTATGTGTCTATTTGAAATTAAATACTTTGACTTTGACTTTTGACAGTATGAAGTGTAGTTGGTAAACCATAACATTCCTAATAACTACGTTTAGTTCGTTGCTTTACTTCTTTGCTCAATTATAAGATAGTTACAGCTATATTCAGGTGGTACTCGTAAACCTCTTTGTTTTCTTATAATATATAGGTAACAAAGGGTACAGGAAGTGACCCTCAAAAACCCTTTTATCAATTTCGAATCTATTGAGATCCTTATCCTAATGCTGTATGAAAAATAAGGGTCAAAATATAACATTATTTTTATTTTCTCTTGAACCCTGCATGGTAAATAACCACAAGGTTGAAAACACATCATGGTAAGTTAAACAATCGTAACAACGTTTTTGTTCTTGATCATTTGTGTTTTGGATTTTCAATTTTTGTATGATATATTTAATTTGAATGCCTAATGGTAAAATAATATGGTGATAACAAATTGTATACCGTTGTAAATAATAACAATTACATCAAAGTACTTACTTACACCCATTTATGCGAATAAATAATTTGACTGAGACTTTAATCTTGGGATAGAACCATAGATATCCGTGGATAGAACCGTATCGCATCGTTTTAAAATTGGTTCATAAATTCGACGTGTGACGTCTACCAATCCGCACTGGGCCCGCGTGGTGGATTACGGCCCACTCCCTCTCACTGAGAGGAGGCCTGTGTCACAGCAGTGGGACGTTATGGGCTGATTATGTAATTGCTTTCTTTGCAGTAAAGTCAACTGCGGTCTGTGCATAAATGGATGACCATTTCTTGACACAGCCCAGTCATGCGGATATCCAAATCTCTGCATCAACATGAACAATTATACCTACCCATAAAAAAATAAAGGAAACGCATTTCCAATTAAAAAACATTTCTACCTCCGAATCACACGTGCAAACCATCAATCTAACACGCCATTCACCGCCAAAAATCACTAAAGAGATCTAATTACCGTCTACTTAACGCCTATTATCATACGGGGCACAGCAGGGAGAGTTACGGCGCCATTCCTCCAACTGACACTTTAATTAAAAGCTCTAGCGATCCATCCATACTGTCAGGCGCTACTGAGATAATACCCAGCTCAGATTGAGGAAAAACGATCATGTCTGTTGGTAAAAGTTTTATTTGAGGGAAGATTTTGTAATTTTCCGGGTATTTGGTTACGTTTCTTCATTTATCATATCTTGTACAATGTTTAACATAACTATTTACACTAGGTATAATCGGGTAATACAGTACTTCAAACAATGCTTTAGAACAATTAGTAGGTAACCGGATTAAATGTTATGGATTACTTATCCCAAGGACTTACACTCAAACTTGTATGTATGAATTTTATTGCAAGCACAACTTAGTCTTAACAATTAACCCCATAAAACTGTCGTAAACGATACAATCGAATCTGTAGGAATCTGTTAGCCGTAGCACTCCCTGCCAGGCTATTACTAGCCTGCAGTGACCGGGGGTTATGGCCAAACTTTGAGTCCACATAGCCTATCGACGTATTTTTCCAACAAACTGGTACGATTTCCTGTTAAAAGTTTTGTAAGTATTGATAGTTCGGATCGGATTAGTTTGGAAGAATATTGGAGATGTTACTTTATTTCAGAGACTTTCCGGACAGTTAAGCCTGGTTTACACGGTCCGGTTTAATTATCTGTGGCATAGTACCATCATTTAAAAAAACAATAAAAGTTGCAACATCTAAAATTATTTAGACGATGCAGGTCATTTCTTGATACAATTTTAAAATCAAGAAACTTCCATCGTATGACGTATAAATAGGGTTTTGTAACATTTCTGGGCTTGTGAACCCGATACAGCTAATTGTGGGTTCAACATCAGGGTTGCCTGCAGCCAACAAGAATAGCAAGCGACCAACTCACTCTGAAACTTTTTTTAATAATTTGATCTAGAACACACAATGATCCAATTTTGCTTTCAAATAAACACCCCGTATCCGAAAAGAAGCGAGAAGAAACATTCCAATCCCGTATTTTATACAAGTTTCCTAAGAAAGTAGTTGGAACAAGATTCAAAAAGTTGTCCACTGCAATCCCGGGGTTATTACGCGTCAGAAATATTATACCTTGAGAGAACCACGATATCTTTATAACAATGGAGCCACGATTGTGCTGCATTTCAGCTGGATCCCGTATGATCATTTTATTTTACAGTTTTTAGTTTGACTATTCGTTGCCGTCAGCAGTTTCAGCGTTTGTACAGAATTGACAATTACGCTGTGCAGAATAAAAATGAAAATATAAAATAGAGATTTTCCTCAGGAATCAAAATTTATAGGGTACTTCCCGTTGACCTACAATCATGAAATTTGGCAAGAAGCAATGGCATGTAGCACAAGTAAAGGAAAAAATCCGAGAACCGTAAATAAGTAGTTACATTTAAAAAAATCCCGTAATACAAATTTACACTACTTTGTACGGAACCCTCGGTGCGCGAGTCCGACTCGCACTTGACCGGTTTTTTTAATTTGTTAGGTTTTACACAAAATAATTACAATACATTCCTTAATATTACTTGTGTTAGTGCAACAATCACTTACAGGCTAAAACCTGTAAGTGATATATATGTATAATTAATTAATATTAACATTACACATAATAATGAAACATTGATGTTTTGTCAAGTCGTAAAAACTGTGCGAAGTAGGGGCAGTCATTTTACACAGAAAAACTGTGCACTATATCACATAGCACAGTGTGGTCCACAACCGCACATCCATCGCCACTATATAAGACCCGCAGATTATTTTTACGTGCGCACCTATTTATTCAGGGGTTGTTGTCCGTTACTAGTGGATCGCAAATGAATATTCAAGAGCTATCTAATCCTGCGGGCTGGGACATAAATCCTATCAAAGTAAATTTGTATCGAGGAAATACATATGTATTTATGATAACTAGGAAAGGCGACGGGATTGCCTCTTAATGGGTGTCGGATAATATCCTCTGCTGCTATAAACTTGGGTTATTGAATAACTGTGAGATGTGATAACTGAGGGTGTTTATTTGAAGCATCATAAATGAATGTTTATACCCAGTCCAGAGTTCAACTATTAGAATAAATAAATAAAAAACAGCATAAAGAGTGTGTCGATACATTTCCATTCCATAATAATCGTCAAAAACATATGAGAAGCCTGATTACACCTGTTTCTTTATTGAGAAAACACCGCAGGTAGACCGGTACTGACCTAATTAAAAGCTAATCATATTACTGATTAGCCGCCATTACTTTTTAAATCTGTCTTTTTCTTTGCTTGGGGAAACCATAATGAAGAAGCAATCAATTGATAGAAACTGCCGCTTGCTCCTGATTGATCGCCATCATAAAACCTGACAGTATCGTAGGTTGCATATTGTCATAATAATCGCATCACTGACGTCACATCCCTGGCGACTTGCCAATTAACTTAATGGCGCAGCTTCCGCCTAATAATGGCCCATCGTCTCCCGCAGTAAACAAACCACTAAATATCCCCGTGCTGATTGGAACGAATACAATTTATAAGCTTTTCGATTTTATAGCTTACTGTGAAAGCGTGCATGGCTGTTGGCTGCAAATAATTTAAGGAAATTTTCTTAAATGGCTGAGCAAGCGTTGTTGTGCAGCCTCCGTTGGACAATGTCGGTATGTTCGTCATAACGAATGTGATATTGTTTACCAGAACAAACAAAGGTCTTTGAATAGTTCGCAAAATAATTATTGAAGTTTTAGGAAGCAAATAACAAACCATACTCCCAAACCTCGCACTTTACTAGAAATCCATTCCATTGATTTAAAATTTAAAAATTCATAGCGAAAATATATCATTGTCGCGAGTTATACTATCCGCGCACTGAATACAAAATGGATTCAATATTATAACACGGCATTAAAGCGAAATATTATATTGTATCCGTAATATTTGGCCGTGACAGCAACTCAAACGTTGAATAAGCGCTGGAATTAATAATAATTTATCCTGAAACGAAGGCATTTAAAGAGCCTTCCGCCTCCATTATTATCGAAGCATTTGGCGTTATTTATGCGGTCATAAAAAATTTAATGGACGTCGCGCCGTGGCTCCGTCACGGACGGGACAAGAGGCACGGACATTATTCACACATTTGCACAGAACGGTTCGGGACCATCCAAAGAACGGACCTGCACCGTCCACGGAAAGGTATGGGTAGACTACGAGTATCCACATAACATAAAACGCAAGCTAATAAATACCAACTGTCATTTACGCATGTAGTGTCCACTTTCCCACCCAGATTGTGTCAATGTTTTTTTTTTTTTGTAAACTTATTCAATTTAGGCACAGATTGAATGAACTAAACCTATTACTGTTCGGTCAACGAACCAACGCAAATATAAAATAAAAGGTAGGTATGATATTCGGTCAATTGCCTCACATAAATACGATTAAAGGTTTCCGGTTTAAACTCTATGTTGACTTAAACTTGGCTAAGTTCAATCCAAGACTAGGAGTCTTTGGTCAACTGGACCCACTCGAACTGGACCCGCGGGTCCAGTTGACCAAATCATTGATTTTCTGTATTTTTATTGGTTAACATTCAAAATTAAAAAAACATCTATTGTTTTAAGCTATGGTAAAGTTTGTTATCATAAAGTTAGTTTTTATCTGTTGCACCATTAATGAGTTTTAGGTGCGCACAGTAGGTGCTTGATTAAATTCGTGTCTAGATTTTTTCCAAAGTAATTTTTGAACATATAAAGAAAGGTGTTGGTTTTTAAATTCAATGAATAGTCTTTATTTTGGTGTAGGTTCCAGAAATAATCATCAAATTTTGCTTTTAACTGTGAAAGCTCTGCAGTGCCAGATAAAACTAAAATTGAGCACTCACTAAACATTTCACGAGCCGTCTTTATAGTGCAGGAGATATCTTTTGAAAGTGTTGAATGTTAAATTGAAAACCTAAATCACGGCCAGCAGCTCCCGGACTATCGTGCTCATTCGATGAACACACATTTATGTTATGGCAACTCCGCTTGAATACCTTTTATTTTATTTGAGATAGCGATACTTTCTGGTACTGGAAAATTACAATTTCCTTCATTGTCTTCAGAAAACTATCGCCAAGCCGCATCAACACGTAAGCACCTATCGTAAGACTTATCACTAACTATTAAACTAAATTAGATGTACACTCAAAGGTTCTGACAATCATTAGAACAGTCTATGTTAAATCAAGCATATACTAGCACGCGTGTAATTGTTTGGTTCGCCCGCGATTAGTGAGCAAAGCCGGGCAGCCAATGAAGCGTGCAGCCTATTACGGCCGGCTCTGTCTGACCAATGAGCGTACGCCCTGAGGGTCGGCGTGAACACAGGCTTGAGGGCTTACACAAGTCACAAAGTGAGTCCTTAGTCATGATTGAATTACTTTGTGAAACAATACAGGGGGAGATGAAGACTTACCTATAAAATATGAAAATTAAATTGTTAGCAGTGTGCAATTAACGTAGTGCACTATCCAAAGTTATATTACACGTTAGGTTAGGTAGCTGTGCAGCTATAACTATATGCTGTACCTTCATACACTCACATTTCATCAGCAGGTACGTACATCAAAATAAAAACATCATGAAATACAAAAAATCATGAAATAATACATCATGGTCAACTCTGCCTATTGCAGTCCACTGCTGGACATAGGCCTCTTCCAGGCTGCGCCACAACACCTTGTACGCCACCTTCCGCATCCAGTCTGTCCCAGCCACCTTCATAAAGTCGTCGGTTCATCTAGCTGGGGGGCGTCCCGAACTACACTTACATTGTGGTAAACATCATGAAATCCTCATGTTATATGAGCAGTTTATGTCTTCAGTTATTTCACCAGAAAAATATTTAAAATAAAATGAAATGGCAGTTCCTTTTTTCTCTTCCATAAAAAAACACGAATAGAGTCATATTTCATTGTAGGTACTTAAATCAAAGAAACAACAACAGTTAAAGTGTTTGGAACAAAGGTAAGCTCGCAGACACGATACGTTATGTTTTCTAGGAAATGTATGAGAACTAACAAAGAGCATTTTCTTGTTAGATACTTTTTATTTTCTTGTTAGATACTTTTTATTTATTACTTCAGTAGAATCTGCTACAAAAAAATTGTCAAATTGTACATTTATAGGAACTGAATAAACTAGTCCTTGGTTTTTAAAGATAGTTAATGATGTAGGCATATCATTCTCATGATGCAGCTTCGTAAAGTTGTGTATGAGAAGCACGGAGATCATGCCGCACGCATAGCAAGCTACCGAGCTTGCCACCAATATTTGACGCCACGTTGAACGTGTTAATAACATAATCCAGGGTGAAGATGAAGAGGTAATTGTGTAGCAAAAGTAAGCTTTGGATGACGATTAGAGGAAGGCTTTGTCTAGCCTAGGAATTGTACCTACACAAAGCTTTCAGGCCAATGACTCGGGAAAGAAAAGCTGACTACAAATAACGTAGGTTAATATACCTATTTACCTATTCTACAGACATACATAAACGCACTGAGATACCTTCATATCTTTCTGTTCAGTACAAAGCCTAAAGAATTCGCAGCAGTTCACAAATTATATGATATTTCACGCGCGACGAGAATTTATGTTATTCGCCATTTGAGAGACGGAAAGGAGAAATTGTATTCTACGCACACACACATCAAAAGGCGTGGATTTCGAACGTTTTAGAAACTGCTAGTATACTTTAGAGACGCACAAAAGAATACTTACTCTGGATATATCAGCTACCTCCTGGTACCTTAATACGTAATGACTTAATAAAGGTACGAAGGTATGAACCTCCTATTTGAGACTATATTTCTTTATGTTCTGAGGGGTAATTGCGTAAAACACTAACAGTAGCAATGGCTTTAATTTTGCCAGCTCAACAACATTCATTACGTTATTTACGTTGTTGAGCAGACAAATTTTTCGAGCATATGAAACAATGGATTAGCAATATCCTTTAAATTGATTCAGATTGTGAATACAAGTATGTTACTTTTATTACCTATCCACTAACAACTTTTTCCACTGACCTGTTATTAATCCTACCACTGTTAGCTAAATTATATAATCGCCAAAGAAAACCACCCATCATATAAAATATTTTCTCCGTAAACATGAAAATCACAACCGAACCGAACTGTCCGTCTAAACACATATTATACCTAAATAGTCTTGTCACCGGACACCGCCGTTTAGCGCGCCGGCAAATACGCCCGTTTGCACAGTCCGTACGCTCCGCTCGCGCTGTGCAAATGTTTGCACACTTTTGTTGCGGGTCCACTAACGCGTAGTCACGACTACTCACGACCTATGTTTTGAATGTTGTATATCAACGTGTATCCGTTGAGAAATGTACTTTTATAAAGGTAATTTGGAAACATTAGAGTCAACTAAACTGAACCCCGGTTGTATGTCAAGTTTCAATACCGTCAGCTGATTAATTACCTACACTAGTTCAATCAATAATTTTAGTTACCATAATAAGGATAGATGAAACTGATTGATTGAATAGGGTCTCTATAGTAATGGGTGAAAACCAGTAAAATCATAAGAGAATCGTGGTTCACAGGATTTTAGATACACAGGTACTCCTCTTGTATTAGTGGTGCGGAAAACCAGTTCAAAGCCTGGTATGAACGAGATTAATATACGCCATCATTTCAATACAGTCATATTGAGAGAATCATCATCATAATCAGCCTATAATGTTCCGACTGCTGGGACACAGGCCTCCTCTTTGTGAAAGGAAGTGGGCCGTAATCCACCACGCGGACCCAGTGCGAGTTGGTAGATGTCACATGTCTTCGAATTTTTGGTTCTAGGACATGCCGGTTTCCTCACGATGTTTTCCTTCACCGTTTTGAGAGAAGTGATGATGAAATAATTTACACAAAGTAAAGCGCCTGTCTGGGTTCGAACCTACGACCTACAACTTGTAGGTCGCGGCCGATACCACTGGGCCACTACTGGTCACATGTGAGAATATTATGACCTAATACGTAGTTTTCCTTTGACATACACGACAGCAAATAGTCCGATTTTCCATTGACCTGATAGCGAATACTCTACTTCATCGCATTGGAGCTCAGCGAGGTAAACAAAAACGCATCTGTAAGCTAAAACGAAGCATTCCACCGAGAACACTCCGGCTGCGTTCAGTGCATCTCAAGTAGGTAATGTACCGTCCGCGCGTCTGGGACATAAGTATTCCGTTTTCTCATATCCTGAAGCAACACTAAAACCGGCTGAAAAATAACAAGTACTCCTTTTTGAACGAGGATCGTTGAGGACATTCGTTAAGTAAAGTCTGTGTCTTACCAAAGAGACGTAAGCTATTAAATATTGGTTGAGTATCGTTTTCAAAGCGTGATTCGACCCAAAAACAAATTATGACGGGATAGATATTCGTTACAATTTATAACTAAGCATATTTAAAATTAAATAATATAAACACTATTAGGGTCTGTATTTGACCAGTTTCACCCACGTGTTCTATTTAGTATTTCATTGTAAATTATCTGCTCTTTCATTTCTTATGGATACCCCCATTATTCGGGCGATCATTGAATGATTGTTCTAAATATTTATTGAATCTTTGAATGTTCGATATGTAGGTACCTATTCGGGTATGAATATATTGAAAATTAGGTGATGAATTAATGTGTAATACATTAAATCATCAGCTAATCCATCAGCTATTTGGTGCATCATTTCAGGTAGCACAACGTTTCAATGGATTTAATTAGCACATCCTACTAATATCTATGCTTAATTAATTAGTCGGTAGCCAAATTAATGCAATACTTACACATAAAAACTGCACACTGCATGTTGGTGAATGTTTCATCCTCCTGCTAGCAGAGATCTATAATGAAGCCTGAGAAGCGAATCCTTGATATTATATTGTTGACATGAATTCACGAGTAGCACAAACCAAAATGTTGACAATTTAACTATAGTATATAATATTAGTATTAATAATAAATTCTCATTTTAAAACCCGTTTACTTCTTTCCTGTACCATACTGGATGCAGTCAGCGACATTATCGCTTCGCTTCGCGTAACTCGCCATACTATGCAGTCGACAGCGTCATTATGCAGGGCGTGTTAAAGTTTGTAACAAACGAGCGCCTCGACGACACCACCTCCCCCCTGAGTTGGCTGCACTACCCCCCCTCCCCCACACAATAGTTCACCGCAGGAAAAACTGTCGGAGGCGTAATGAAGACGAGGACTTATGGGACTGCTAATGAGAAAGAAGTATTACGTACCGGGCGTTAATATTGCAGATCGAGTTTTAAATACAGTATGACACAGGTTTAATTATTTAATGGAGCTCACCAGAAAACCTTATAACAATTTCATGCACCTTCACTTTCACCACCTTTCGGTGCACTATGCAGTCATTTACCAATTTAGCTGACTGATTAATGGTGATAAAATAAATCACCGGATGAGCTGCTATCATCAATAAATAACTCCTCCAGACCTAATTTCGGCCATGGCGACCAATCTCAGCGGAGACCAGCCTTCGCCGCGGGAGATATTATAGTGCACAAGTGTATGCGCAGACACAGGTGCACTCTCTCTTCCCTCGCTCTCATAGTCCGATGGGACGGCATCACACCGCCAACTTCCAAACTCCGGGCTGTTACTAAGAAATTCCCAATAGAAAAACCCAATAACACTTTGTCCGACCTGGGAATCGAACCCAGGACTCCACGCTCAGCAGTCGTGCTTGCGAACACGAGACCAACGGAGCAGTTCAAATGTTCCTAACATATTAAGTGTACGTCATGCCGACTTGAGAAGAGGACAAGAAGATTACCAGTAATAGGTATCAATATAGATAACTAGCAAAATGTAGGTAAGAAGTGGGTTCACGTCCAAAGTGCAACGGACGGGATTCAAGTGGAAGACGTTGATGCGTTTTTAACGAAAAGTTACCTTTTTTTCAATTGCTTTTCATCAAGATTCAGCCATACCATCGCCTTTTAATATAAAAACAAGCCAGACCCTAATAATTATAAAATAATAAAGGCAAGAATGATTAAATCCCAACTATCAACGTTACAGCAATTCAAACAACGGGAGCGACGGAAATATTAATTTCAGCTTAATTGTTTTAATTAGTTAAATTATTATTGTTGTAGTGGGGTCGGATGTTTATAACGTAGCTATTTCCAATTTTAAAGGAAGCAATTAATTTCCTATTAAAATCCCGGCAATCACTCGGTACTTTAAAATTATTTCGATGAGATACTGAACAAACTTTGAAACAGAATATAAAACTCATTCCGGTGAATAGTTTTAAGCGCTGAATCAATCAACCGCACCGAACACTATGTTTTAATTTTAAGTTCTTGCTTTTAATACTTTGATCCCGCATTTACACCCCTCACACTATCAATCACAATCTGAATCATTTTGAAGGATATTGCTAATCCATTGCTTCATATGTTCGGAAAATTTGTCTGCTCAACAACGTAAATGACGCAATGAATGTTGATGAACTGTCGAAATGAAAGCCATTCCTACTGTTAGTGTGTTACACAAATGCCCCGCAGGTATAAAAGATGTATTCTACATGTTATGTCGACTAGTTTCATTCATCATTTACACATAAATCAAAATGTGAAGACATAGTTGTATACAAAACTTGTCAAAAGTGACAAAGAGATGAACAAAATTGTTCCATATCTGAAACAACTCCATTACATGTTTTATATACGACATGTTTTTGACAAGTCTTTTCACAAGACTTGACGAAAACAAATATCACAACTTGTATATATTATGTGTATATGGGTGTAAGCCACGATATTATTATTAATTATCACAATATAATTAAGTATTGCATATGGTGAAGGAGCTGTGGTGGTCGAGTGGTATCGGCCCCATGTGACATCTACCAACCCGCATTGGGCCCGCGTGGTGACTTACGACCCGCTCCCTTTCACTAAAAGAAGGCATGTGTCCCAGCAGTGGGAACATTATAGGCTGATTATGTGATAACGTAAGTATTGCATGTTGGTTGCTAACTACGACTATTATAAATACTGCTTATCCTGCTGGGTTTACGCTAAAAAGATGGCCTTTCATAACAACAATTACTTTTACTGCAGAAAGCCAATATTTCCAAATAATACTAGTGCACAAAAAACACAACACAACATATTTACAATGGCTATAATCTCCAGTTTCAACACTGAACTGCTCCACAAGAAACTGGAGGTGGCTTTTTAGCCAGGATTAGGTGTCGCCTCGCAGCTGAGACTGTACTATATAGACAAGATACAGAAGTCACACGACGTCGTACCTACTTGCTGTGAGTGTAAGTACTTCATTCGGGACCGTTCATTTTACAGGTATTACTTAATACAAAAATTCACGGTTTTTTCAAATGACAAAAAATTTGACATTGTCTAGCCCGACTATGGAAATCGCTATTCTTCGTAGGTGCTTCAAAAGATTCATGTACTTGTATAATTTGCCATTTCGAATAGAGACACAACTATGTAGGTGGAACTTAGGATCCTGTGTCTGGTATATTACGAACATGTTGTACAACAACATAATTTGTGATGCCATAATGCTTATCGGATTTTTTATTTCGGCGTAAGAGTGAATTACAGAATTGACTACGACTGACTTGACTGTGATAAGCTCAATATTTCTTTTCATTCATAAAGGTTGTTCTAAATGAAGGTCACTGAGTGAGACTTCTGCACTTTCTTGTTGTAGGAACAAAAGGACAAACAAACACGTGGTCACCATGTTTGTTCTGTATTGCTGACTGCCGTTACTCTTAGCTTGTTGTTTGGTCAATACTAAGTGTTACTAGTAAAACACCGAATTGTAGGTCTAAATATAGAATTGTTTTAGGCAATCTAATTGATTAATTCTGCAAACAAAAATTACGTATAATACAACTTGTAGTTTTTACAAAAGAAAATAACTTTTTATTTATATTGTGCCCGTGCAACATTAGTTGAAATAAAATAACCTGTACCTGCCAGCTAGGTAAGGGCCTCTTCTGATACAGAGAAGGCACGAGCATTGATCACCACGCTTGCTCAAGACGGGTTGGCGATTTAAAACTTATATGAACTATACTAAGTCCAAGTTTGGATGATCTATGTTTTCTTAAGTCAAATAAAATAGGTAAGACTCACTAAAAATTAATAAAACAAAACTTGGCAATCTTACAAAACATTTTGTAATTTCACAAGAAAATCAATAAATCTCATAGTAATAGCATTTTTGGTGCTGTATGTTATTTTTAATTGAGTCGTAAATATAATTAAACATTAATATCTATCACAACACAAAACATTAATTCTTTAAATAAATGCATCCTCATTCCTAGCGTAGCGATAATGCTACGAGAGTCTACGAAAAGTCTACAGCGTATACGAGTCGTAGCACTTCGTAGACCCCGTCGTAGCGCTATGATATAAATTTGTTGTGTAGAAATTGAGCATAATTTTATTATATATTTATTCTCTCGTATAATACTTACGAACTTTCGAGTTTTAGTACGATTTTCATCATCCATAAAGTGATGGATACCAAAGGATTCTTGTGTAGTTTAAGACTGTACCAGACCACGAAAACATCAAAACATCATGGTGTTAAAATTTTACAACTAAACTTTTTACAGCCATACCCACATAAAGTTCTATCTCCCAGCATTTAAGACAGCACCTCGTATATTGGCGATGATAAAACAATAAAAATATGTTGGTCGTGCGATGGTGGGAGTAAATAACGGACTGGGAGCCAAGCAACACAATGCCGACCAACAAATGTATCGGCGAGATAGCGAGACAATACTGAGGAGCGTTTGAACTGTACCGTAGGTGGGAGAGTGGGGAGGAGAGTTCGGTGACTAGTAGTGTAAATGCATTTTCTGGAATTATTTTTTGCTCGCAAATACTACGAAAAACATTAAGAACGATGGTTGACAATCGCTGATAAAAGTTTATTTATCCTTACGTATCCTACTTATTCATTAGTGGGTATAAAATAAGTAACCACTCTGATGAACACAACATCTGTGTATTCAAAGGAGCAATCGTAACTTCTATAACAGTTCCCGAAAAGGTAATGAAACCGATTCAGTTTATTTGGTTAAAAATGTGTAAGTAAATTAAGGTGTTCAACAGACAGTCATCGTTTCTTCATACATACAACGTGTCGCTACAATGACAACATTACTTTACCTCACGGGTACGGGGTCGGGCTAGTGGCCAGTAATCATAAAAATTAAAACAACAACATAAAATAATTCGTAATTGGAAAACTACTGCCTGCACCGCTCGCCGACATAGGGCTCTCTCTCTTTCCTTCAATTCGCCTACTCTTCACACGTTATTCGTTTTAATTTCATTGATGCGATATTATGATCCATGACCCCGGAAAATTACTTTAACTACAGGTTGCTCTCTTTAAAAAAAACTGTAAATAATTAATAATGTTTAATGAAATTAAAATACATTCATGAAACGAAAACGCGAAACCGTATACGTATGTTCGCTGTATAGCAGAGTGGGTAAGTGGGACAGTCAACAAACACAGAGCCAGTAACTAGCACCGTACAAACGCGTCATAGAGAACAATGTTATATTATCAGGCGGTCCAGCGGACAGCGAACTGTGTGACGTCATACATCGATATTTAGTTATATTGCCACCAACCGAATGTTGTGGCACTTTGTTTACAACTTTTGTTTGTATTCAACACCTTTAACAATACAACATGTCTCGCAGTCCGCTTAAATTTTATATTTTACATAACATAACATCAATCCTGTAATGTCCGAAAGGTTAGGCAGAGCTTTACCTATGGTAGACCCACATTTCGCCAGTTATGTTTAAGTCCAATGTGTGGGGCGAGCATATTACCATCAACCGGGTGCAAATAAAGCCTTCGGACTGCTACTGAGAATTTGCTGAAGGAAAAACTCAAAAACACTTTGTTTGATTTCTCGGAATCAAACCCAGGACCTCGTGTCCAGCAGTAGCACTTGCGACCACTAGTCCAATGAGGCAGTTTTACATTTCTTAAATTATATGTATGTTCCTACTAAACTTAGTACCTAACGTAAGTATAAAATAGAATAGAATACTCTTTATTATGTACACCATATATAAGTATATTCTACACGTGGATATTGAGAAGGCTCAATCAATAATTGTATGTCAGTAAATTTGAAGCGAGTTGAGAACGATTTTGAGGAACCATTATGCTAACAGGGGACGCCCACGTGAGAAACTTATTCTTTGTTGTACAATTTCAATAACGTTGATATCTCGTACAGACGTCAATATGTATTATGATAAACGATTTGTTACGACAGACGGAATCAGTATTTCAATATCTATAAATATAATATTCAAAGTCCTGACTGACTGATATATCAACGCAACGCTGGTCCTAGAGACATGAAATTCGGAGGGTGTGTTCTTTGTGAAGAGTAGGTATCCGCTAAGAAAGTGTTATTCGAAATTCCACCACTAAGAGGGTGAATAGAGGGAGGGTGAAATTATACGCAGGCGAAGTCGCGGGCTGAAGCTAGTGATACATAAATATGCCAAACGTTATGTGGTAATCTTTGCCTATTACAACTGTGATGTCTAATAAATCGTGTCCATCTACACAAGATACGGTAAACTACAAACATAATATCGACGTACCATTCCGATATTCGTTCCAAGGTACGTTGATATGTACGCAACCAGTGTTTCTCATGCTAAGTAAATAATTGTATTCTGTTTTCGAGAAATAAATGTCTTAAACCATATCAAGGCTCCCGCAGACAGCCGCGACGCGAAGGTGCGATGCGATTCTGGTACAACTATTTCCATGAAGTCTTTACAGGTATTGTTCCACTAGAGTCGCGCCTGTCTACGGGAGCTTTCATAGAGACAGTAAAAAATCTGTTAATGCTTTTTTGTTTGATGTGAGAAAAGGATAGGAACTACTAAAGATGCTAGGTAGTCGTTTTCCGATACACCTGCGACAACAACGTTGTCAATACCTACTAATAATTTTCTTTGTAGGTGCACAAGACCTTCTTCCTTTTCATAGGAAAACACTGAGAACTATTCCCTTTATTACCGGATGCTATACTGTATACTAACAACGTATGACATCATAACAAGCCTCAACCTACAGCTATCAGCTCTGTAAGCCCAGTGCGTCAGGCTTAGGAGGGGGTCGATGACATGACACATACGATACACAAGAGTTATGGTTAAATAGATAACGAAGAAGTGGTGCCCGTTTGTTATTAGGATGGTGGATCTTCTGAATTAATTTGTGTCTGAATATCTATACTAACATTATAAAGAAAGAAAAGATTGGATTTTTTTGTATTTAAGTTTGTTACGCTTTCATGATAAAACGGCTGAACGGTAGACCATGACCTGGATTAGAACATAGGATTTAATTTTTATCCTGATGTTCCCACCGAATCGACACTTATGTGGGTGAAACCGCGGGGCGCAGCTAGTATGTAATAATGCTGCCTTCACAGAACATATTGCACTGAATGGCGGTACGTCTACAGCAAAAGCTTTATTAGTTTTTCGATAGCATATGGTACCATACTAAAAATATCCAATAAAAACCAGGGTAACTTTAAAAAAATACTTTTTTAAAGTTACTCTTTACTTTCATGCATCCTGTCCATCTGTCTGTATTCTACTACATATTATGAAATGTACAACAATGTTAACACTCAACTTTTTCCTCCATGAAGAAGCACGTAACACAAACTTCCTCCAATACTCCCCGCCGCAGCCGTAGATCTGCTGGCAGCCGTCTTGGCAGGCAGCGCATTAGCTCGGCAGTACATCAAGTTAATTTATCGCGAAGCCTTCACTTACTGCAGCTTCCTGCCTCACTTAAGTGCAGAAAAGCCTTAACGGCGCGTCCGGAAAAATGCCGCCGAGCAACGACTCAAATGTAAACATGCACTTTTTCTTTACAGATGTTATTTTTGTATAAAAAATAATAAAAATGGTGGACAATAAAGCAAAAGTGTCGTAATGATCCAATAATATATAGTATCTTATTAGCTCAAGAGACTTTAATGTGTTGTTTCTTTTGCTCAATGTGCGAGAACATACAAACTACATGCCGGGCACATCTTAGTGGTGTGACCATATAGCTTATGGTCAACATTAACTGGTCAGTCACGTCTTCTCAACAACTAGAAAAACGATTGTCCATTGTTTTTCGACTCTTCGAAAGTTGAAATGTCTTTTAATGTCGGCTGGTACGTACCTAATCTACCGAATATCACATGCATCCTGTAAATAAGAGCGATGATCAAGTGGTCAACGTAGTCTCCATGTTAACAGATACACAAGTAACTTGCCCCGCGTACAAACGCCATTAGTCTGAGCAGAAAATCTCAGACACACAGGATTGTTCGCACTAAGCGGTAGATATCCCGGCACAACTACACACATGTAAACATTAAATCAGCTGAGAGGCGAGACCCGCCATTACCGGGCCACGTTAATCTTACTACTAGGGTGACCGTGTTGATACTGAGAAAAGTACAAAGGTGATAATTTTAGAGGATATGATAAACATCAAGTCAGTTCGGTATTAGGTACAGTTACACATAAACCCTAAATTTTTCGTTATCCTTAAAAAATATAAATACTTATGAATTAAAGTTTCCCTATACTATACTTCTAAAGTTTCCCACCGACTATAATCAAAACGAAATTGCACCGTCAGAAAAAGCCAGATGGCAGACGAAAGTTGAAATAGGATAGGAAGGTGGAGGCATAATGTCACACCATACTCATATAATGATCCCACTGCTGGGAGTGCGCCTTTATCTACCACGTTGGCACAGTGCGGGTCGGTGGATGTCACATGTCATATGAGTCATGTATCGAACGATGCCATTGTATCGAACAATGTCCAACAAAAGCTGGACTCGTGGTGTTCCTACCGACGCTCTTTCTTACCCCACCGTTGAATTATGCCCTTCACTCAACTCGTATTTTATCTCTAATATGCTGAGACGTCGTTGTATGAAAGAACGCGTGTAAGGATTAGTCTGTTCTTACAACTGATTTGGAAGTGGAACTCTGTGCTTAAAGTAAAGGCTTTTTTGATATTTTAGACACCATAGACTAACTTTGTTCGGCAGGTAATTGTTTCCTTTTGAGTACAAAATTAATCAGTTTCGTCGATTGACAGTTCTAACGAGCTTAAGATAAGAACAGGCAAGAACAACAATCTGCCTCATAATCTGTTTGTTTTTAATTTCCAATCAGTGAGAAAATGTAAAACTTCGTCGATCCACGATGAAGTATACCGAAACAATTTTGTAGTAGTTACAAACTTCAATTTGTAAGGAAACTCGTTTAAGTTAGCTCCAATTTATATTGAAAAACGCTATATTTTCAGTCTAGAAAGTTTTTTTTTAGTTTACCTCGTTTATTTTACTTACTTAAGTATACTGATGCGTGACCCATTTTAACGTCAGTGTAAGAACTTCCTGCCCGGACCATCTCTCAGTTAAAATCCGCTTCTGTGATAGTAATAAACCAACAAGTTGTACCTGCCAAAGCCTTGAGTAAATCAAACACATCAGGTATCTCGGCGTTCAGATAGACCAACACATTAACTGGTCAAAACAAATAGAGCATGTAAGTGGTCGGATTAGAAAGCTTACACACATTTTTTATTTAATTGTTCTGATTGCTAGCAACACTGTTTTGAAAATGCTTTATCACACACTCTGCCAATCTGTTCTCAACTACTGCATTATAACATCGGGAGTAGCACATAAGACGCATCTAATGAATGCAGAGCGTGCACAACGGGCTCTTCCAGGAAACCAAAGCGCTTCTCAACTTACACACTGTACCAAGAGACTGGTGTTCTGCGCGTGCGCCAATTGTGTACATTATGGCAGTGGCGCTAAGCAAATGTATTTTTGTTGTTTATTTATTTTATTTATCAGAATCTCCCTTACCACTATTATCGCAGGGGTACCTATACCTAATGCGATAGCGTGCTCTTAATTAACATAACCACTCATTACACTTGCACTTACTTTGTTCTTCTTATTGTTGGATATATTCTTACGTATAAAGTAAATGATAATTGAGTGTTTTTTATTGTATACCCGTAAAGTAAATCTGATTCAAATACTGTTATACTTGTAGTAGTACTTGTACGGCTGAATCATTGTAGTAATTGTCCTTTATTTATTCAAGTTCCCAATTATGAATTCCAAACAGTTCAGGTTCAGCGTTTCTAACACCTACAAAGGTCTGCAGGATGCTATTACATCCATCTTAGAAGATTGTGACAGCGACGCAGAATATGACTTAGCGATCATTCCGCCAGATCCCGACGCCGGCGTCATAACAGATGAACCGACGTGGACATGGCTACTTCCTCTTTTGCAAGTCATCCGCAAGATGTGCCTATTAGGTTATTGAATTATTCAGGAGTTATGAAGATATCGTCCGATAGCAGGGATGATAAGCCGTTGACTGCAAAGTGAGTTCGTCGACACCCACAAAATGCAGCTTGGCGTAAGTGTTCACCCTAATATTACTCTACGTCTCGAAAAACAACGGCTGTTCTAGAAAAACAAGATACGATAAAAGAACAGTTCAAAGATCACAGCCCATTACGTTGTTGTACGGTGTTGCTAACGATCCTTCAGGAATAAAAACAAAAGAAAAACTGGATCAGACTGGAATGAGAAAGTTTATAGTGGATATATATGACAGAGATTAAAACAGAAGAAGAACTAGCAGGGGATCGAGAGGGGGGGAGGGGGATTCAGGGGATCAGACCGGAATAACTCAAATATTTGATGAAGAAGTGATTAACTTGATAGTTACCAATACAGTTTTATAAGCTAGTCAAAACGACAGACACACTTTTCATCTAGACTGTCGACTTGAAAAAGTTTATTAGCATACTAATATTGCCCAGATATCATAAATTGCCTAGAGAAGATAAGTATTGGTCCTTGGTTGAGGACATAGGTGTACAAAGATTCTGGGACGTAAATAAAAAAGAATCTCCATCTCGCGAATCAGGACGAGGCAAGTAATTTCAAGGAAAAAATGTTCTAAGTTCGACCATTAGCCAATATTCTTATGAATAAGTTTCTCCAGTGGGGTGTGATGCGTGAGAATATTTCAATTGATGAATTGATGGTGAAATATTATGGCCACCATCTTGCCAAACAGTTTATTCGAGGAAAAGCATTCCCCTTGGCTATAAAAACTGGGAGCTTTAAGTTCTACGGAATACTATTATTAAGCTTTTACTGACCCCTTAGGATCAAGAGTAGTGTAAAAACATTACTTTAGTAATTGACGGCTGATCCACTCAAAATCATAAAGTTTTTTGAGACCTTTTTACAAGTTATGATCTTTTAGTGGACGTCAAAAGATTGGGATAACGTACTACCGCAACAATCAGGGAAAATAGGACTAAAACGTGTCCACTGAAGAGCACAAAGAATGAGGAAACAAGATCGAGGGTCTATGATAACAGGTTTGACAAGATAAATGAAATTCCATTAGTAAGATGGAAAGACAACAGTGTTTGTACCATAGATAATATTTCTATGGTTTGTACTATGAAAAATTATGATTCCATTAAACAGACTGGGAATTACAAAAGTGTTTCGCCCGATTTGTAACCAATAAAAAAAAAAAACAAAAAACTATTTCAGTACTACAAGCGGAGTTGAACTGAACCAGTCTATTTCACTATACAGGATTGCAATTCATGAAAAAAGTGGTGGTGGGTGGTGTTTTCCTATATGATTGATATGGCTATTACTTAATTGATATACCGTACTTACATTGTATTGGGTAAATTCCAATGCAGCAAACCGTCTTACTCATCATCTGCCTAGCTTTTTTCAAACTTTGCTGGAGTCAGTTTCCAGTCTAACCAGATGTAGCTGAGTAACAGTATTTTAAATGGAGCGACTCCCTATGTGACCACCACAACCCAGTTACTGAGTAATACGATACCAACTGTGTGTAACACTATGAACCTAATAATCTTGTAAAACGAAGGAGACTAATCTCCGCGACACAGGAAGGCCTAGTGTAGAAGCGAATGTTATTTGAATTCTGTAATACTCTCTCGAACAATAAAGCTTATTTTATTTTTAGACTGAATATTCTAAGTACAGACGCCAGCACATCAAGGCTGATGTGCCGAAACTGTCAGATTTCCCCAATCAATTTTGAACCTTAGCCTTCAGCAATAAAGTTGAAAATTTATTAAAGAAATTTGACAGATTGTAGTAGGTTGATATGCTGGCGTCTGTACATTAATGCACTTATAGACCGTTAAAAGACTTCTCTTTGTACCTAAAATAAAATAAATACGAATACAAAAAGGCAATACATAAATCGCTCAATTCATTCTTTTAACATAAATTGAACGTTGGCAAAACGCCAGAAACGCGAAGCAGAAGAAGAAATATTAGCATTAGATATTATAAGGGTGCATTAGCGGCAGGGCCCGGAATTACAACATTTATTCGGGAGCAAATAGCGGCGCGGCCCCATTACCGTAATAACACATAGCTCCGACATGTAGCAGTACGTGGCGCCGCTTGTTCCAACCTAATGTCGATCGAACGTCATATGAACTGATTCAAGAGGTAATTTCAATGTCCTATGCATTTTTTACATACATACGTACAGGTTGGCAGTGACATCCACGGGGAAACTGTAACCATGAATTCAGCACAATCATGATTCCTATACTATAATAAACTACAATACCTACGCGGTCAAAATGTATGGAACAGCTATTTTTTTTTTAATAACCGTTTGAAAATTTCAACGCATGGGGTGTCCAGAATCATGTAATGAATCCATGGTAACAGGTTGCGCGGCGATGTCCCTGTCACCCTGTATATAGTGTTAGCCGTCAGCCATGCTGCCACCATGCTGCCACCATGCTGCCACCATGCTGCCACCTTGGTAACTCGATTAGGTACCACGGCATAAGGTGCTTCATTCTCATGTCGCTCGTACATCATCACATCTTACTAGCATGTCTACAACTGCACCAAGTCCGCCCCTCAAATTATTCAATGAGCACTTCTCGATCTTTACTTACATATTTTTAAGTAGACATCGTGTAGGTTGGAAATGAACTTATAAGTAGTTAGATTCTTTTGATAATTGCCATAGTAAGTACACGTAAGTCACTTATAAAAAAACTCAAAGAAAGTTTGCCCGTTTTTAGTCCACAATACACAGATAACTTATCTCCCCGTATACCTAATAGCCCGCAGAAGTCAGGCTCCTCCAAAAGACATCAGACAAGTCTGAACTCGGAGCTCCGACAATGCAAACTTCCCCGTGGCCCACACAACCACAAACTTATGCATATCGTACGTGACCCGGTGTCCTACGTGTGGGGTAAAGCGATATAATGCGATACAATCTATACTATTTAATTATTTATTAAGGTACACCAAAAGCTTCTATGTATACATTATCTTAAGTAGTACTATAATCATAAAAGTCTCGGTCATACACAGTCGCCAATTACAGGTTTACCAGCAATCTTGGAAATAAGTGATCACACAATACACATAATGATAACAAAACTAAAGCTAGAACTTAAAAAAAATACTATATGATTTATATCTATACTAATATTATTTAAACATTTGGAAGCCGTTCAGGTGTAAAAAGAAGTTTAACGGATTTCTGGTACGCAAGCCATGACCTGGGTTAGGACAAATAATACTTTTAATCCCGCTAGTACGTTTCTGTGGGTGGGATAATGTCCAACCCCCACACGGACGATAGAATATACCGCGGGCAATATGTTATAAATGGATCCATCCCAATAGATCTAATAAAAATAGCCATCACGAGAGGCAATCAAGCAATCAAGTACCTTACCGACTGGCTTATGTTTTCTCCTCGATCATGCCAATCTGAGAGAAGAATATGCTTTTATACTACAAGATAGTTACCTGCTCGGAAAGTACCTTATTACTTTTTATTCCATGGAGGACTCTTATAATAAAACACCTACCTACTAAATACCAATGTTTGCAAACCAATAAATTATTTGATTTGATTTTTTATTTAAAATGAGGCAGAAAGTACGTGATTACTGTTATACAGATTTGCGGGAGGAAAAAGTGCATGAAAATTCACTGATAACATGCTGATTTTTTTTTTAATTTTGGGTAATTCAGTAGCTAATTAAATATGGTATAATGCCAAAAGACCAAAAGTTTTTATCACCAAGTGCAAAATGATACTGGCCCCATACTTTTGCTTATCATTCAAACCCATATTAATCTCCCTGGCAAAATTATTACATTGAGTTTTAACAACTGTAACAATTTTAATATAAACTTCACTTTCAAAAAATGTCTTTGATTTTCCACATAGGTATAGTATAAATCACTATGTATCACTCGGAAGAAGTGCGATTCGGTAATCGGTCTCTTAATCACTTTCTTTCCTCGGTGAACAATGTACTAATGTTTAAAATCAATAAACATCACTCAGGTTATCGACCTAATACACCTGATACTGCTTTGAGATCACGTTCTGATAATCTTGTTTTCTGATATTTTCTCATGAAACCTGCACCCTAATTGCGTAACACGCTATCAATCGGAATTTGAATCATTTTGAAGCATATTGCTAATCCATTGCTTCATAAGTTCGAAAAGTTTGTCTGCTCAACACGTAAATAACGCAATGAATGTTGTTGAACTGTCAAAATGAAACCGATTCCGATTGATAATGTGTTACGCAATTGCCCCGCTGGTTTCACGGAAACAGCTATTCATTATCGCGCCAGATCGCATCGCTTCTGTCGCTCAGCTAGGACGACACGTTTTGCATCTGATGCTTGCAATTAATTGGTTTTGCTGGTATAAGTTGATAAAGTATGGCCGGGGTTAAGAGGCACTTTAGCATTGAGGGTCATTGTACGTGAACTTCAGAACCCGAAGGCAAGGAAACTTTCTTATTAAAGTTTTTGTTGAAAGATTTCATTTTAGAAGAAAACGTCGAATTTTTGTCGCCAGATTGGACTTAAAGTATTTTTCTGATTTAAAGATGATTGTTTTTTTAGCACTGAATTATTGAACTATTAGACCAATTAAATTGTTGTAATCGAATACGAACTTACTGACCCTTAAGGACGAGACAAGAATCACTTCATTATCCGTCTGTCTGTCCGTCTGTCAAGACCCTTTTTCTCAGGAACGCCTAGAGTTATCAAATTGAAATTAATATTAAATACTCAAAGCTGCAATCTCTTGAAGCAGTGAGAAAATCAAACCTCTAAGTCAACGTAATCAAAAGATACAGGCGTTTATGTTCCGTTTATGCCGCATATTTTGACACTCGCCGAACCAAAACCTATAGGGTACTTTCCGTTGACCTAGAATCATGGAATTTGTCACGAAGCACTGTCATGTAGCCCATGTAAAGGAAAAAATCCGAAAACCGTGTAGTTACATAATACCTAAGGGACCCTCGGTGCGCGAGTCCGACTCGCACTTGACTGGTTTTTTTCTAGTCTTATCTAAGATGTTCTATACTGTGTTGTTAACTTCAACAGGTAAATATGCATAGGTACTTGTGCGTACAAGTTACGCAATTTATTGCAAAACTGAAAAAAAAAATATCTAAAATATAAAGTTTTCAAACAAAACCACTCAAACAAATACTATACGCCAGACTTACAAACCGTAATACATTCAGCAGACGTGAACTGCAAACAGTACTCAAAGTTAATTAATCACGCAGCTACGGGGGGTGACCATAAACATATAACACAAGTTGGGACACCCTGTAACCGCCGCCATCGTTACAGCATTATTTACAGAGTCGCAAATTTCACGCCGTGCTTTCTGAGAGCGCGGCATGAGGTCGAAGTTACAATGAAAATAAAGCAAGATAATTAAACATCTGTGTATTGTAGAAAATTATCTTATTTAACCTCGCCAACTCGGGTTTTAGTGGAACGTTTTGTTAATAACTTTCACGTATTAATATCTGATTTACAGTGTGTTTACTGGGTCCAGACAAGGTGACATTCTATCAGCGATAATGATGACGGAAAAGTAATAAATGTATGGGACTGACACCGAACAGCTGCGAATCCTGTTGAACGTCGTGATAGGAATACACAACGTTTTCAGAGCGATTGCCACGTCTGTAGGCTCTAAACATTGATATATTGTGGTCTGAAACCAGCGGGGCAATTGTGTAACACACTAACAGTATGAAATGGAATGGCGTTCATTTTGACAGTTCAACAACATTCATTGCGTTATTTACATTGTTGAACAGACAAATTTTTCGAACATATGAAGCAATGGATTAGCAATATCCTTCAAAATAATTCAGATTGTGATTGATAGTGCAATTACGGTGCAGCATTGTGTTTACCGAGCGTGGAAGTCAATGTGGTTACTTTAGTCTGTACGAGATAAAGGCCCTTGTCTTAAATAACAGAAGCCGAAGTCGTTTTAAGATCACTTCCACTGTCAAATCACGCCTTTACTTACTATCGATTCTCGTCAAAATTGTCGAAGTAACTTCTAAACGCGTCTTCCTCCTGTAACACTAACAATAACTATTAGGAATATTGTTAGTGCACCTCCGTAAATATGTCCGGATGCGGCCCGCTCAGCCGCTTCGCCGCTCAGCCGCTCCGCCGCTCAGCCTCCCAGATAATGCGATAGCCGGGTGATACGGCTAAACTTTGACACTTTTAGTTGGCAGTTCGGCGGAATGCGGTCGTATTCCGTTTTTATGGACGATTTGACGGTACGTGCGGAGAAACCGAATGCCGCGGTTCGAATCTTTAGTTTTGCGCGATGGATGTGATTGTGTGCTTTTGGTGGGTGTAAAAGATCGAAGGGTATTCGCGACTTTACAATAATATATGAGTAAGGGAATATTTTTACCATCATCTTTTACAGTCCAAAAATCATAAACTGGCCATGATTTTAACATTGTTTTTACCTGTTGTTCAATCAATCGATTTTCTGCATAATTTCAATCTGATACTAAAGGTAAAGTACATATCTAAGTATTAGAGCTGAACCTAAACATGCATAATTATGAATTACCCCTCTTAAGAATAACCCCTCAGTACTCTTTGGTATCTACTGCGCAGCTTCACGTAACGTTCCTCTTAGCCAATATCACGTCGATATTCAATAGATTCTATACAATCTCATAATGCTTGCAGAGCTATTGAATCACGTTATGCCATAAGTGCTCGTATCTCTAGGAATCTATTCCACACATCGGCGGGCGCACACGTAAGAGCTGGTAATAAGTCTATAGAAAAGCGTGAAAAATCCGTCTGCATAGAGGAGATGTAATGCGTCAGTTTAGAAAGGTTTTTATTTACCACCTTATTGATTTTTTTCCATGTATGGGAATGGAGAATGAAGGAAACGGTGGATGGAGTGTGTGGAAGATGATATGGATAGAAAGAGTTATACTGAATGACGACTAAAGTATGAAAGATGAAGACAAGTTGTATCGACTCCACATAAATTGGGATAAGGGGTGATATGGGCAAGAGAATGATGTGGGGAAAACGAGAGTCATTACAGGTATCATTACAGGTATCATTACAGGTATCATTACAGGTATCATTATTGAAATCTGAGTAGCATTTATACTATTTTAAGAATAGTAACTACAATCTGTAAGTTTTTTTTTTTACAAGTTTATGACATAATCTTGACTTATGAACTATGCCCCGCAAACCGTTTTCACGGTTTGTCTGTGGGAACGGAACAAATAGTATTATAATTATGGTTTATTATAGCGGACACTTAATTTTCCCTTATTTAACTCATTAAATAGCACTACTAAATTACAACTTACAAGCAACACTAAAATATATATCGCTTAGTTTCCTGACCATATCAACGCATATAGACAAAACTGATCAAAACCACTGGGAAAATTGGCATTTGGACAGTGGACCCTTTAGAGCTTTAGACGAAACATAAAGGAATTCTTTTGAAAATTCCACTCTTAAAAAATAAACACTAGGAGAAATACTAGGAAAAACACTAGGACAAAATCAAAACTCGCAAAAAGCGATCTAATGTCTAAAACGATTCACTTTAATAATAATAAAAAAAGGTAAAGGAGTATGGTTCGCAGTTTCTGCCTACCCCCATGACAAGATGTGAGTTTATATAATGTAATGTTTAACAAAATAATCTTGTAGCTTTAACTATAAGACAACAATAAAAAACACCAAAATATTATAAATTTTATTTTTATCAAACTCTTTTATCTTTTAGCTACAAAGGCAGGAAAATATCATCCCCCCAATTTATCTCGTCGACTAAACGGTTTGCAGTATTAATATTCACGTGAGGAAAACAATATGTCGATAAAGTTAACACATAAACAAGTTTTATCGTCGACATGATCAACAACAAGTCGTTATCAGCTGGAGGTAAACGTTGGGGTTATTGTAAACAACCAGTTAAGGGAAAATGTAATACGCTTCATTATGTTTGTTTTGACTAATAATGGAGTCCCATTGTCTGTAGTAACAATACAGTGAGCATTAGAGACTATTATTCTTGGTAATTTTTCATACAAAGCAGTGTATAAGCAACTTGGTGTTGCACTATAATATCCAATCAGTCTGCTTAGCCTTTTCCCAACTATCTTGATGTCGGCTTCTAGTCTAACCGGATAAAGCTGAATACCAGTATTTAATGACGCGACTGCCTATTTGACCTCCACCACCCAGTTACTGGGTAACACGATACCCCTTGGTAAGACAGGTTGTCAGATTTGTAGGCTTCTGAATACCCATAACGACTGTCAAGAATCTACGAATGACAGCTGGGGCAGGGTCCGATATTTAATGGATGGTCAGGGTCACCCATCTATGAACTGACGCGGCAACGGCAAGTGTAGCTTAACCTTCGATCGGCCCGTGCGGTTGTTACTTTTTAGCCTCGTGATAGAGTAGACTGTGGCAGTAAATATTTGAATTTTCTCTGCGTCACGTTTTCCGCTAATAAACTTATTTTCTTTCTTATCTACAATATCCAAAGTGACCAACAAACAGCACCTGTGGAGTATGCACCATGTTTTCGCTACAAATTGAAAAGAAAAATAAATATTTGTTATAAAACTACCATTGACATAGAATAAAATTATGAGCTATCTTACTATTAGGTTAGGGGGCATCCATTAGTTACGTGAGGTGATGACCCCCGCCCTCTCCCTTAGTGAGATATCGTGAGATTTGACTCGACAATCTATTCTCACGTGAGATTGTTCAAAATGCGTATTTTTGTGTAAATACGTTAATCTATATATGCTTCATTGCGTTGGATTTATTTAAAAAAAAAACAATTTGTTTAATTATTTTTATTTAAGACAAGTTTTCTCGCAATTTTACACTGTTTCTGGCGGAAAAAAAATTACGTGATACTTGCCAGGACTCCGCTCTCCCCCACATGATATTGGGTGAGAATCGGCTTGACCCCCCCCCCCCCCACCCTTATCGCCTCACGTAATTAATGGATGCTCCCTTACTTCATGATGACTACATTATTTCCTCAATCCACACTTAAAGTATAATCACCATTTTAACAAAAACTCAATTTACAAAACCTACAAAAATTGCAAAATCACAAAATACATTAATCACGGTAGCGGTCCTCAATATCCTGTCACCGGCTGGAAGTGACAAACCAATTTGAATCTTATGTAGTGTCAATATAGTGGCGAGAGCTGCATTCTCCGGTGAATCATAAATCTGACCTGCCGTTTCGTAGGTGACATGGTTTCAAAAATGAATCTAAACTTGATTTCTTTTGCCTCGTTGGTATAGTGATCGCAAGTGCTACTTCTGAGCATGATCTTGGGTTCGATTCCCATGCTGGGCAAAGAGGTATTGGGTTTTTCGTTTCGTTTGACGTGACATGGGACTTAAACATAACTGGCGAAATCTGGGTATGTCTCTGTCTAACCCTTTGGGGCAACAAGGCGTGAAGTTATGATATATGTGTGTGTTCATTTATTTTGGTTAAAATGCATCTTACTATTTATGGTCACCTTAGTGCTGTAAGCAAACTTGTTTACAAATTACATCTATTTGATTTGGTGTAAAATATTTGCATGTTGAAAATCTTTATTCCTGAAATATTTCTACTGGGAAAAACGTGGATTGTAACCTTTTGAAACTAACTAAAAATAAACTCGATTAGGTACGTGGGGAAACCAGATCGCAAAGTCGAATTCTACACCTGTGTAGGGTGACCATAGTTTAGCGTATTATTATAATCCACAGTTCAAATATTTACTGCCAGTCTCGAGGCTAAAAAGTAACAGCCGCATGGGTCGATCTTCAAGGTTAACCAGGGCTTGCCGAGGTCGGTCCGTTGATGAGTCACCATCCATTACATACCGAGGCCCCTCCGTGCCTCGGAAATCACGTTAGGCCGTTGGTCCCGGCTGTCATTTGTAGATCTTTGACAGATCTTACGGGCAGTCAAAAGCCCGAAAGTCTGACAACCAGTCAAATTCGCCATGAGGGATCCTGTTACTGGGTTGTGGAGTCAGTTTGGGTGATTGTCACTTTATGTAACGTACTGGTGTTCAGCTGCATCCAGTTAAACTGGAAGCCGATACTGACTCCAACATCGTTGTTAAAAGGCTAGGTGATAATGAGTCTACTCTATAAAAGTATATCCAAATTCCTAATAATATTAAGACTATTTAATAAAACACATCCCAACAGCTGCTGAGTAACTATTTAATTGCTTTATCGTAAAAAAATATCAATTCACTGTAGGTATTTTTAGCCTGTATAAATGTGGTTTCTTGTCAACTTCTCTACCAATTAAGACTGTGACTCCTCAGAAACAAGAACCACATTCTCATCCAATAACAATTCAAAATATCCTGAAACAAGCTACTTCATCATGGTGCCAGTGTAATGTCGTTAGTATACACGACACTCGTGACACCGCGTCATGCTCGTGATATATTGACACTGACACCCAACACCGCTCTAGCGACACTGCCGTACATCGCTACTTGTCGCCATCAACTTGATGGAACACTTTTTATTTTTCACGTTTTTATACACTCTGTATAATGTCTGTATAATGTTTGGAGCTTTATGTTGGGGTGACTGTATTGCTTATGAGATTTATGTTTCGTATGTAGTTCTGGAGGATTTGCAGCATTTTCCTCATGGCTTTATTAAACGTCTTTAGAAAATTGATCTTCATCCTCTAAATGCTACAAAGGTCTATCTATGTAGGTAAAATGGACACGATTCTAAAAAGCTGCTGAACCAACTTACGTTTTGAATCGAGCAGTCTTCGGTATCTTCGTTAACCGCTTCTCTTTCACCAGAAATATTTCAAAATTGCTTCGGAAAATATCTGTCCCTTGCAGATCGAGAGCTCTGTAGTACCTGCTCTGCTCACCCCTCTGGAAAAAAGGGGCGAGTATATGAGTGAAATTTACAGGTACGTTGCGCAGGCGTCAATTAGTGACATGAAAGCTTATAATAGTCGCTTTGATTGAAACCCTACGTTAGATCTCGTAATCATTGTGTACTAAATGTTACGTTAGGTATTTGCGATTATTTTGAGTAGTTACTGGGTACCTGGTAATTAAAACAGGCAGTTTGATTACAAAATATATCGTCATGTGGCACTAGGTAAGCGTGTACAACTAAACAATAATTATCATTGTTTCCAAAGGTTCAAATATTCCTGTTCAGTAAAGTTATATGTTTTTGAGATAAAAGCAACAAGGCGTGTTAACGAGAAGCAATACTGAAAACATGAAATTCTGTTTGAGCAATTTATTTTTCAAAATGTTTATTTTCCGTCTGTTCTGAAAATTCCTCAGTAAGAAACAAAAAAAGTGAATAAAAAACATCATCCTATAGTATAGTATAGATGATATGGGCTAGAAAGGGAGCGTCTACCGAGATGACGAGTTAATAGAGAAGTATGGAAGACAAAGAAATGTTGCATCGACCCTAATAAATTGGGGTGAGGGCAGGAGAATGTTGATAAAGGTAATCCTAGCGTATAGTCGACCTCCTTTGATAGCAATTGCCAGTAAACTGGAACTTCTCTAACGGCCGAACCAAATTACATATCTATCACCAGTTTTGTCATACTGGAGATAGAAAAACCTGTCTATCTCTGGTTTTAACGTCCTAATAAGCTATATTAGTAGCGATCAGTATGATAATAATTATACTGGCAGTTATGATTGTACTGGCGACCATCAGTGGCGATCTGTATTTAACTGAAAATAGGTTATTGGGTTCGGCCGTTACTTTAATAATTGAATGTGTTATTATAAGTATACTGCGTTCTGGAGTTACGCAACCGACGACGATACGCGATGCATCTTCCGTCAAATGTGCGACCACTAGTGTGGTAGGTATAGCCATTACAAAGTCGACTGTACCAATATGACATACAATATTCCTATATATTTTAATTCATCATCAGCCTACAGCAGTCCCCTGCTGGACATAGGCCTCTCCAATTGCCCCACGGAGCTCCGTGGTCTACCCCAACGGTCATCGGTTCTACGGCTAATATGGCTATAAAGATTAAATAAAATATATAAATCAAAATTTAAAACTCAACCGAATCAATAAATTGTATCAACAACAGTTCACATACAATACGCTAAATAAAATTCAGTAAAAGTCAACAGTCGAGTCGTTTAGTAAATCATATCGGAGCTCCCAACAACAGTTTCCATAAAAATGGCCGACATTTTACAACGTTTATGGCACCATAAACTAGCCGTAGGTATGTCGGTAGCCATTTGGACGCCACGTCACTTGTATGGGGTGTAACCATGAGGTTTTTTAAAAATAAAACCATCTATTTGATTTCGTTTTGTGATTCAATTTTTGTTAAAGGTCATGGGCTGAAATATCGAGTATCTACGTAGTATACACACATCAACACGGTCTAGGGATATTTTTAAAAAAGCGAATTACTATCAATGTGTTAATTATTTATATGACATGTATATATTTAAAAGATACGTTATTTAATATTCTACCATTTTTTAATAATGGTTAAGGTACTTAGATTAAAATTTCAGGATTTTATGGAAAAAAAATGAAGCATAGACGGAAATCGTATATGAATGAACTTTTAATTTGTGAGTAAAAACTGAAAAAAATAGAAAAATCATTTAATTTGTGTTTATAAACTTGAAGTTAGTAGTCTGAGAAAGCGCCCATGATGTTCATAACACATCGGCAACGATTCGGCATGCTCAGAACAAGGTTGTCAATGTCTTGCTGCGGAATATTGTCCCATGTCCTTCTGAGGTGCGCAAAAAGTTGATCTTCTGTAGCCAGATTTTCAGGAACTTCCTTCAGAGCTCTTCTTTGCAGCATATCCCACGCATGCTCAATGGGATTTAGATCTGGCGATTGAGCAGGCCAGTCTAAGGCCCTAACATTATGTGTATGTAACCAAGCTGCTACCGTTCTCGACGTGTGTGCCCGGGCATTGTCGTGCATGAGCAGGAAATCTTGCCCCATTTGTGTTCTGTGGGGCAAGATTACGGGCCTCAGCACCTGTTGGACGTATCGTTCTGCCGTCATATTGCCCCGCACCCAAACGAGATCCGTCCGTCCTCCAAGACGAATTCCTGCCCAAACCATAATTGTTCCTCCTTGGTATGGGTGAACTTCCTGAGGGTTCTGGAGACGGCTCCATCGTCCAGGAACTCGCCAAACACGCGTTCTTCGTGAATCTGGATGGAAGCCGAACCTGGATTAATCCGTGAACAGCACATTGGACCATTGCTCACGGCCCCAGTCCACGTGGTTCCGAACCCATTCTAATCGTCGTCCACGATTGCCTCTCCGTAAAGGTGGGACCCGGAGTGGTCTACGAGAGCGTAGATTGCTTTCATGCAGTCGCCTTCTTACAGTTTGGTCACTCACAAGCACTTGGTGTTCCACTCGCAGCCTTTGGACCAATTGAGTCGCCGTTGCATTTGTTTGTGCTCGCGCAGTAATTTGCAAAAATCGGTCTTGTCTGGGGGTAGTGATGCGACTTGGCCCCCGGTGCCTCTCCGCTACTTCACCTGTGGCACGATAGCGTGTCCACAATCTTGAAATTACATTTTGATGGGTCCCTATGGCCTCAGCAACATTACGCTGAACAGATCCAGCTTCCAGCATTCCCACAGGTCGTAACATCTCCGCCCTCGTCAAATGTCGGCGTTGCATGGCTACAATATCTCAATTTTAACTTTATCTTTCGTTTAAAAATGAAAAATAACTGTAACTAAACGTAATTCGTATTGTTTTCTAAATTTCGCACAAATGAAAATTCCCTCTCCTATACATCAAGACATTTTTTGCCACCGAAACAAAAGAATTTTCAAAAATTTAAATTTGGAATTAGTCTGAGATAAATTACAAACAAATCGGTGTATAAAAGATTCCTATGCGGCCAGTACTTTTCGAGTTATTTAATTGAGTATGAAATATCCCTAGACCGTGTTGATGTGTGTATTTATTTCAATCAGAGGTTTTATTCAAAGTCAAGAGTCCATTTATAAAACCTGCGCAATTTCATTTCTATAGTAGGTGTAGAATAACCACAAAAACTCTGCAGAATTTTAAACTATAAGTACCGGGAACTTGGATCTACGCGAGGCACAATGGCTTTTTAATTGAAAGAAAGAATGAAAAAACACAACACTATAATTACAGTATTCAACCGGTTAAGGTACTAATAGAAACCACAAACCGTCTTCAATTTTATTTTATGTACAAAACGTAAGTAGCGTAGCATAGCAGTTTACTATTCCAAAGGTACAACCAATCCACACACATTCCCCCACACTGTTGCTAAGTACGGTCAACCGCAAGTCAAACGCAAGATTACGAAATCCACCCATCTTGCTACGAACTAAAGGCACTGACAAACACCGCACAAGGTTGACTGTACCTAAGGTACTCGCACTAAACGCTTACCATATGTTTAGTCAAAAGTTAGGACCATAATTGGCACTGAAGCCGGCACGCTGGTGGCGCCACCTGCATCACTGCGCACGTACTGCCGTAGAATAGAAATATCATTGAAGTGCTGTAGAATGAGAATTTACTTCTAATGGCCGCGGGGGTGGCTGAGGTTCTATTATATTATTACCAAACTCATGTTACCTGTCTGTGGGTATGCAAATATTTGTAGTTAGAAATGTAGGTCATTAGAAACTAGTATTATTTGCATTTGGAGAGCACGATTTTACTCAACGGAGAGCGAGTATTTATTTCAGTACCACTGCTCCCAAAACAGTGAAGCAAAACATCGTGAGGAAATCGGCGTGTCCTAGAATAAAAAAATCGAAGACATCTACCAACCTGCACTGGGCCCGCTTGGTGGATTACGGCCCACTCCCTCTCACAGAAAGGAGGCCGGTATCCCAGCAGTGGTAACGTTGTAATCTGATTATGCTAAGTATTCATCTAATAAATTTTATTCACAGATTCTTATGTCCTAAAAGTTGTAGCATCACATATTTTTAACTAACTCACAGACTGTTCTACCCCTAACTAACACATCATATTATTTACCCATCTTTATACCCACAATCTCTATTATCCCTACACATGATTCCTTGAACACAACAACACGCGCGTTCGTTCCTCCCAGCGCGGCGCAGGCAACGGGTGCGCTTTACGCTCCTTTAAATTGGAAAATTGAACGAACCCATTGCCACCGACCCAGCTGCCTGCATACGGAACCCCTTTATTTTTCATCTGCGATATCTGCCTCCCACGGACTCCTAACTCTGATAGACTAGCAACTTCATTTGGATTTGTCGGGTAGAGTTGTTCCACCAAACTCGCTGTTTTAGACTTTCGAACCGTGAAAAAGCTTTTTTGAAATATAAAGTCTAAGCTGGATGGGCTTTGTAAATGTTAGTAGAATGGTGCCTTTTAGTAGAGCTTTTGTGTATCACTATCGCACGACACACTAGCAGACATTGAGAGATACATGTTTAGATTATGGTATTACAGGTTTTCTCAACAAAATCTTTTAATAACACAAACAAAAGTCTGGGCAACTTATGAAGGAATCAAACGGCAGTTACAATTACTTATACACTGTCAATATTTATTAATGGTTAAGTAAACATTAGTCCCGGAGTCTGGATTTGTGCCCGGTTACCCGGGTAGCATTAGGCTCACCCTCTATTTCCTGGTATTCAAACATAACTGGAAAAATATGGGTGTACTGCCTCACCCTGCGGGGTACACACGCGTGACGTCATGCTATGTAAACATTAGCTCTTCCACCAAATAACCTGTCCTGACTAATGGCATAGAAGTTAACTGTTTATTTTGTAAGATAAGTAAGCAGATCACCTATTTACCTACTTTGCACACTGCTTGTTCGGAAACTGGGATCGAATTACTTCTAATTTAATTACTGATAAGTAAGCCTATCACACAAACTAAAGTTTGTCCTCGAGAAAGTTGTTTCGGTAGGAGCTACCTATGTCTATGTCCTAGACCTCAACGTGAGATGAGACTATTGACCTTTTTGATAGAACAACACAAGACGCCTTTTTTCCTTGAAAAAACAGGTATTTATTTGCGTATTCCTCTACGTAATTTCCCATAGTAATAAAATTACTAACTTCGGTACACGTTACGACAATGAGGTCTTCACCCGTTGGACATCCTGTATGACAGGGGTTGAGGTTTCTACAGTTACAAGGACATTATGACATGAGGGTATGAGAAGGCTTACACTATATGTATACAATTTACACTTATATTGCTTGTCTTAATTTCATTTCAGAGAATTTCCTAACCGAAAATCCCTGTTCAACACGGGTATCGAGCACTGACCTCACGCATCTCATTACCATTCATCAATCCTGAGCCAAAAGAGGACCCTTTGCAAATCACTCAGCCTCTGACATCCACCGTACCTACCCTTTTCCCGCCTATCTCATCAACTTGCAAAAATTCTGCACTTAAGAGCGTTTACGACGTACGGTATTTCATACAAACTTTCAAGCCCTTGTTTTTCGAAATGAATAAACCGATTTTAATGAAACTTCGTACGCATAAGCAGGATACTAAAAAGTTAGTAAAAGGTCTAAAAAGTTAGTTAAGAACATTTAAGATTATTATTATTGTTACAAGGGAAACATAAGTTTAATATTTTAACTTGTGGACTCCACACTAGGTCGGGCCTGTCTCATGGAGTCCTTGATAGTTTTTTTTTTTAAACTAACGTAAAACTATCGTATATAACGTTTTATTACCAAATGAACTGTAGAATAAAACCGCAGTTTTCTAAGGTTGCTAAAGTGAAGTATTCTTACAAAGAGAATGCTATTCTTCTGAAAGAAAATAACTCAAGTTTGAGGAGCGTCGATAAGCTCTCGCCGCCCGAAGGCGTCATTTAGACGAGCATTGCACTGCAACTTAAACTTAGTTTAGGAAAAGTGTGCAGTGTTCAAGAATACACTATTCTTACACTGATTTAGGTAAAACATATTAATAGTAAAAGTATGTTTCAAACATACGTTTTATGATAAGTAATCGAAACCCATCATTACCATTACATCACACAAACATCACCCCTTTTTTCCCTGGAAGGAGTGAAGAAGGAAGGAGAGAAGAACAGATAAGAAGTGTATAAAAATGCAAATGGGCAAAAAAGGATCAAATCTGAATAATTTTAACAATTATCTCCAGCAGGTACCCGAGCGTTCATATACAACGTTGAGTGTTAGAAAGAGAAATGATGAGTAATAGAGTAGAAGCTCTACGCACTGTTGTTGTTATAACATCATCATCTACCTAGCCTATTCCCAACTGTGTTGGGGTCAGCTTCCAGTCTATCCGGATGCAGCTGAATACCAGTATTTTACATGAAGTGACTGCCTACCTGATCTCCATGACCCAGTTACTGGGTAGGTAGGTAATACGATACCCTTGGTAAGAATGGTTGTCAGACTTTCGGGCTTCTGACGACTCGTAACGTCTGCCAAAGATCCTCGAATAACAGCCGGGACCTACTGCTTAACGGGTTTTCAGGGGCACGGACGGGTTAATATATAAATGGGTAATGGGCGGCAAGAGTTGCTTAACCTGATTGATCGACCCGTGCGTTTGTTATTACTTAGTCACAAATTGTTGTTAAAACATATAACTCTTTTTATTCGTTTAATTTGTATTTTGCGTTTAATAAATCCGAACTATTTATTATCAGCCGAGTATTTTACGAATGTACGATTAATGAATAGATCCCAAAATTCCCAACAAATCAAACGGCCTTTAAACAGCCAGTTAGCATTGTGCAGTCAGCCGGTGTGATAACATAGCTGGCACTTTTTACCTCTATGCTCAATCGAAGTCACTCACCGACGGACTGTAGCCCCCCCTCCCCTGCACTCCTAGTCTACACTGTTTATCTAACTACCAACCTCTTGCCTGAGATAGTGTTAAGGGAGTGTGATCAAGTCATAAATAAATACATAGATACATATAGACAGTTAAATACATTGTGTAGTTCCAGCTTTATTATTAGTATAGACATTTATTTAGGAAGTTAACCATAACTTCAAGTACTAAATAAACTAACATAAGTACTATTAAAATAAAAATATAATAACCTAACCTTACTAAAACTATAAATAAACTAAAATATGGCGACGAAGAATTCCACCGCATCGTTGTCGACTGGTAATGTACTCAAGGGACTGGCGGCATTGCCACGTTGAATGGCAATACTTCGCCTCTATGGCCAACGTAAAAGCCAGCCCTTGGGTCACGGTGTTGTATAGTTTGAATGTCAAATTTCTGACTATGTTTGGGAAAATTTATGACTGTTTTACCTAAGACCTACGCTGTACTAGTTAATACCCATTCCAAATGAATCATTATAATATATGATAGTGTTCTATGTGAATACTGTCAGGCCCCATTTCTAAACATAAGATTAATGGAATCCCGAATGTTAATAATGAGGCAAGCACAGCATATGTTCTTGGCAATCTTCGCCACTCGCAAACACAAATAATGAAAGACTGCTCTATGAAATCATCCTGCATAAAAATGAACACTCATTTTCATGTTGACCTAAAAATCTTTAATTAGTTCGTCAAACTACCCCCAAGTGGCACTAACTAAAACTGGCAATAGCTGCTCTTAAACTTAAAGCAAAATAAAAACCAAACTAAAACTTTCTGAGCTCTTGCAAAGTTGCGAGCCATCGCCTTAAGGAGACTTTACTGATACCCCTCCCCCCACTGTGCCCTGCCTCACCCCCCCCCCCCCTCCTCTCAAGACGTTCAAGTATCAGAGATGACATGAAAAGACACAATACTCCTGCACTATAATGAGTTTAGCACGAGCGAGAGAATTAAATCTGTTGTGTTGAGAAATGTAGGACACGACGCCGTGGTCTGCGGACAATAATAGATGTTCTGTAGTGAAGACGACAGGATTATGTGCCTGGTCCGTATTACAGAACCTCACTCAACACTCAAGTATTACTTCAAACTAGTTTAAAGCCATTTGATTGGTTGAAACTAGTTTTAAGTAGTGCTTGAGATAGTTTCTGTAATAGGTAAGTTCGGACCCTAGTCATTGATGAATATCTACATTATATTTACTCACTGACAGACAACGCACTGCCTCTAGAACTAGCAGGGGATCGAGGATGGGGGGGGGGGGGGGGGGGGGGGGGGTTCAGGGGATCAGACCGGAATAACTCCCTAGACCTGGTCTAGAAGCATGAAATTCCTGATATAACGAAAATTAATAACAAAGGATTTTAAAAAAATATCCCTTAATTAGGGGATGAAAGTTTATAGACACCTACGACACTTTTGACAGTGGAATATCCCACCGGGCTAACGTTGTGTAGTAGCTAATACTTCTGCAAACAAGAAAAAAACTGAAAGATATCGAATTCCGTCCAACTCCTACATTGCAGGCATTGGATGGAATTCGGCGTCCATTCCCGTTCGGTATCTTTCTTCTTTAAACTCAAAAAAATAAAAAGGATTGTAAAAACTTTAAAGCATGTTTTTTTCTATTCAATTTTGGGTATGGTATGGCCAATCAATCAATCTCTTCGAAGTTCACGCAAATATTACTACCGTTAAGGAATCAAACTCACCAACCAAAACCCACTGCGATAGGTACCGTTGGTAATGTACCCGCGTCTCAGATCCTTGTTAGAGTCTTAGTGCTCTGCTTCCCCTGCTTATTTAAACAACGTTCATTAAATGCAATGTGGTGTAGTTTAGTCAGAACTCACTCCGCTGTTTATTCAAAGGAGTTTTAACCACGAGCCACGAGCCATGAGACTTGAGTGCTTTAGTTTCAGCGCATCTTTTAATAAAACGTATGTTTAACTGAAGTTAAATAGTAAATACATTCATATATAAACGACTCACGCCTTCTTTTCATGGAGGGAGCCAGAAACTACAGAATGCCACCTGCTATAATCCTTATATATTTATTTTGCTTCGTTACAGGTCGTCAGAAGCCCGAAAGTCTGACAACCAGTTTTACCAAGGGGTTTCGTATTACCCAGTAACTGGTTTGTGGAGGTCAGATAGGCAGTCGCTTCATGTAAAATACTCATACTCAGTTGCATCCGGTTAGACTGGAAGCCGACCCCAACATAGTTGGGAAAAGGCTAGCCAGATGATGACGATGATTTATTTTGCTTCGTCTACGTTCATGAATACATCTAGTCATACTCGCACGCCGATTGCGGGTACTACGCACCTGACCTTTTTGAATAACATCACCAAGAAGTCATATGTAGGGATTGGTGAGTTATTCCGGTCTGATCGTATGTCGAACGGAATATCATTAATTAACAATCTCCTTATACTATACAACCATCACAATAACAATAGAATTACAGACACGGGTGGTTCCAGCACGACTATCATTAAGTATTAAACCAAACCATTTGCAATAAAACCTTTTATTATAACAATTTACTATCATAACAGAGCAAACGATGCATTAAATGGGCGAAGCAAATGAACTGCGAACCATAACGGAGCGCGCGTCGCCGCCGCAACCGCACTATTACGGCTCGTCGACACACCGACCGAGGCGACGGCGATACAGGAGGGACAGCTACAGAAGGCAGGCTCAATAATTAAAGTCGAAAAAATATATATATATATAAACATCCGAATTGAGAGTCTCATCCTTTTTTGAAGTCGGTTAAAAAAGGCTCAGGCTCACGGTTCGCGGCCTCGAGAATTGCGACTTACGACGTGACTTGCGTCGCACCACGCACGAGTCGCGTCGTAGTCACTCGTGTGTCGTGACATGCTCTAAAGAATTTCTTTTAATCTTGTTTTTCTACGCAGTCGCTGTAGCAAGACGCGTGTTGCTCGTGGCTACGGGGCTGAGCGTACACACGAAGTACATCGAGCTATACATCGACACATTTTGTGAAAAGACTAACTTCTCATTGCACGAAAAGTTAACGCAATGCGAGGTCAGCTTATACTGGTAAAACCGGGGCAATGCGGGCCCCGGGCAAGTAAGTCTATGTGTGCGAGTGTATGGAGCTGGAGTTTCTGTACACTATCTACTCTGTAGCATGCTGCGCTGTGCGTGACGGCGCCGGCGCCGTGATAGAACAGACGCTACAGACGCTAGACGTGTGTGATACAAACGAGAAGTAAATACTAAGATACCTATTATGGAAGTGGTCATCGCACAGAAGTTAGCGTGAAGGAATCCTGCTAGATTTGAGTCGGACTTATAAATGTGCGGTAGTGTTAAGGCTTAAAAAAAAGAGTGCCTAGATGGTAACGAAATTAAGAAGATATTTTAAATTCAATTTACAATGGTAAATTGATTCAATCACTAATAATAAAATACTTAATCCAAAACTTACTCGTAAATAATCGTGTATAGTTAAAATTATACCAAATTATGATTAAATAAATTGTTTACTGGTTTTTTGTACCTACTGAGAAATGTATAAATCTGGGAATTAATTGATATGAACATTATAATTATTATTTGTAATTTATTAATTATTTCGCATGTACCCAGTACGTAACCTACCTACCCAATAAATACCTACGTGATTATGACAACGATGAGTTAGTAACAGTTCGCGTCAATACAGCCACACTGCCACACTGGTTTAAATGCAGAAATCGTTTCGCATAAATTGTCACGCACAGCTAGACATTACGCAGGTATCGTTCAGTGATTTTGTGTTTACGAAAGCATGATTGTGCTATATTATCTACAAATACCGTGTAACGAGCAATAATTGAAATGTGTTTGAGAAAATATTGGCTAATGTATCTATTATCTATAAGCTATTGTTACTATACTGTAAACGCAAAAAAAAATGTTTGCCTACTGTCCTACAGAATGTCGATACTTCTTCTTATTCAAAGGACTCTTCTTATTTATTTATTCAATGTCTGTATTAACAATAGCATACTTACATAAAGTCTGCCAAACTGCATAACAGTTTGTCGGCAGTGAGCAGAATTTTGTGGGCCCAAAACATCGCCACTTCGAGGTATGGTGGCAGCGCAGAGGTCACTGTGGCTTCATTTTTTAGGACACAGTGGTAGGATATGAAGTAGGACATAGTTTGTGACATAACTCCACATCCACACCCTGCTCCCGTACCGTCAAAGTAAAGTAGCCCACTTTACGAGATTGCAGTTAGGTACATCTTCCCACTTGGGTTCAGAGGCGATCAAAGGCAAACATGTAGCGTGGCTTATAAATACATGCATTTGCGTAGTCACCAGTGTTCAGAGAACGGTGACAGGGCAGTTCTAATCACAGTGGAAACCGCAAGTCCACTCAGTAATATTGCAGGTATTTTAGAGCCGAAACATGTTCAGCCGCTGAAGCGAACCGCGGCTGAACGGCAGAGCGCGGCAAATTTTACCGCAGCTGCAGGGCTGGCCCTTATAGAGAATTACATTTTAAACTCGCTACTTGATATGATTAAATTATTATACTTTCGGCTGCTGCAGCAGGTGCAGAAAACCTCAAACGGCGAAAATATTGCTACCTGATTGGGAGTTATATGTTCGAGCCGTTTGGAGTTGAAACACTAGGCTCATGGGGTCCGAGTGCCCACTTGATTTTTCGAGATATCGCCAAGCAGTTAGTCGACTCTTCACGTGACCAGAGGGCTGGCATTGCCCTACAACGTAGCAATGCTGCCAGCCTTTTGGGCACTGTTCCTGTTGACAGCGATGCGTACGAATTCTTCGATGCCATATGATTATTTTTTCATATAAATGTACATATTATTATAGTTTATATGTTAGCTTATATTATGTAAATATTTACAGAAGTTGTGTTAAATACAATAATAAAATTTTGATTAATACACCAATCTATAAAAAAATTATATATTAACTTTATGGAACAATAAAAATTACTTTCAAATCAAAGAAAAATACCTATTACCATTCCATACTGCAATATCTTATCATATAATTATTATTTCAACATTATATTTGTTTAAAATGTTTATGGACCGATTTTCAATCTCCGTGAGAAAACTTTTGTATAGAAACTATGCCATGCCACGATATTTTACACTTCAGATAAAAGCTATCTGGCGATTGAAAAATAGCCCTAAAACAAATATTGCCTTTGGAATAGCCTGCTAAATGACATTTGTGGACGAGCCCAATTAGGGTGGTAATTTAGATGACTGCGTACAAGAGAATATGCAATCTATGGCCTCATACATGCTGACAGATAATGAGGGCACTAATTGTGTAGAGTAGTGATATTTTAGAGCCTCGCCGACCGCCGTGTTCAGCGCGAACAGGGCGCGGGAAATTTTACTGCTGAAATAGGGTTGGCTCTAAAAAGTGATGAAAATATTTCTATGGGATATTAAGATTTTAATTTTCATTCGATAACAATTTGGCCGCTTATGCTTTATTAATCTCAAGCCAAAACAACGCGAATACAACAAACTTGCATTGAAATTGTCGCTGTAATACATGTAGTGAGATAAGAAAAATAATTGTATAGCCTAAAACTTGGAAAACATTTCTACGTATCTCACAAGAAAGCTAGAAAGGTCATTATAAAATCACGGCTGGCGACTTTTAAATAACGAGTCTAGAATAATAATAAATATAATAATATTTCTTTATGAACATCACGCGAATATTTTCCTGAAAAGTGCAGAAAAGAGTCCCCGCGGTGTAGTCGAGGTAAACAGAAACACGGAATGGACGGTCGTTATCAAGATGAAAATTGCAGGGTGATTTCCTCAGACCGGTCGTCTTCGTTTATCAATACGAGTCGGCAAAGCTGAAATGAACGGGTAACTACATTATTTTTTCATTTTAATTAAGGATAATTAAGTTGTAGGTCGTGGTTTGGAACCCAGACAGGCGCTTTACTTTGTGTAAATTATTTCATCACCAATGTTCTCAAAACGGTGAAGGAAAACAACGGGAGGAAACCGACATGTCCCAGAACCAAAAATTCGAAGACATGTGACATCTACCAACCCACACTGGGCCCGCGTGGTAAATTACGGCCTACTCTTTCTCACAGTGAGGACTTTAGGAGGCCTGTGTCCCAGCAGTGGGAACATTAGGTATAGGCTGATTATGCTTAATGTTGTATATCATTAAGCATAATCAGCCTATACCTAATGAAGGTAATACGTATTTATTACCTTCATGTTTCTTGAAGGAGCCGGTAATTACCACGATGGTTCACAGCGTGTCGACTAGGCTATCATTATATCCAAGCGGTCTATTCTGTAAAAATATCACAGTGAAAACTAAAGAACCCCGCACAAAATGCTTGGAAAAAGCCGTTCGGTTAATTTGGCTGAAATTTTGGTACAATATAGCCTGTAACATGCTGATTGAAAGTTAATATAGGCGCAAAAAATAATAATGGCCAGTTTTAGAGATATAGCCATTTTTATGTTCAAGCCTGGAAGATGATATTTATATAAACAAAAAGCATTCACATCAACCACAACAGGTTCCAATTCATATCTTATAGTTTATAAACATATTTCTACGTCTATATACCGAAATGAGTGTAATTACACCTCTGCCTACCCTTTCAGGGTATACAGAAAAAGAGTTAATATCAATTGGAACTTGTTGTGATTGCTTTTTGTTTATTTTTTGTAGTAACTATAACATAAAATCATCTTCCCGACTTGAACCAAAAAATAACTATATCTCTAAAACTGGCCATTATTTTTTTTCGCCCATATATTAACTTTCAATCAGCATATTACAGGCTATATATTGTACCAAAATTTCAGCCAAATTCACCGAACGGCTTTTTCCAAACATTTTGTGCGGGGTTCTTTAAGTAACCTTGACGTGAGCTGTCATTACAACTGATGTTAGGAACATGCGACACTATTGACATCTCACTTAAAGCTCACTCTGGGGAGATTTCAACAGAATATATCGGCTGTTTTCCTTAATACTATTAATTAATTTGCTACTTTTTTTTACTATTATTATTAGTTTCAATTTCAAATAACCTTTATTAGCATCTTAAAACTAGTTTTACAATTTATTTAAATGAAAGGTTTACACATGAGAATTCTCCAGATTGTTTCTCCCCCCAGGCTTTTCAATCGATCACGGTTTGAAATGATCTTCCTCTTTTCCGCGTTCCTTCTCTGGGATATCATTCTGTTACTTCTCTGGCCCATCTTCCGTTTTCAATATTAGTATTAGTAGAAAAACAAGTATTTTATTCTACTAATCCTAATAGCCCGTTTGCCACCCCTGAGCGTAGAGCTGCGCTGTTTGCCACCCCTGAGCGTAGAGCTGCGCTGTTCGCATATCGATTATGCATTCGATTCGGCGAGCGCGGCGGGCGGCGCGGTCACTCCGTTTGTTTACGTGACACCTCGCTGACAGCTCGCCCTTGTTTAGTTATGATTGTTTTACTACACTTGTACTCTGTGAGCGTGACTGTTTAATGAATTTGGTAAAGGCTTTTCATTTTAAAAGCTATAGTTCATTTGTTTTAACTAAGAAGTGGTTCCAGTTGAGGCTGACCACGACGCGAGAGCGGGACGAGTTAAAAGTAAAACAAGAGATGAATTTCACAACAGCGGCATGTGATAGACTTATTGTAACTTAGGCAGACGTGCTTATGGTTTAATTCCAGGGTTATACCTGGCAAAGATTAGGTCAACCTTCTTTTAAACCGACGAAAAAAAGGACGGTTATACCACTCATAACATTTTACAAAATAGTCCATTTTTTTTAGTTAAGAAGAGCTTGGAAAAGGCTGTAGTTTACGTAAGCCACAATACTAACCAAATGGCAATCAAATGATTACAGCAATGCCTTTGACCTTTGTCAATATACGGTCCATGTTCAACAGTACCTACATAATATATTACATTTATGATTTCCAAGTAATAATCCTAATCTCAGCACCGCCCTGACGAGAGTTTCCGCAGTGTAATCAGAGTGTCAGGGCAGTGTCAGAACACTCGAGAGCTAGATAAATTGAGTGTCAGCGTGCATCACGGAGACTGATGGACGATTAAATATTTCCGGTCAGCCGCTGTGCGTGTGTGCAGTGGAGACATGTTGGCGTACAACTTAGGATGTTGTGTTAACCTGTGTTGAAGGATGTGGAGTTTCTGATCTGTGGACGATGTGAAAGGCAATGGAGTAACGATAAGGGGATGAGCAGGACCATCTTTTTAGCAACAGAAAACTGCCATCAATGACGGATATTCCAAGCAGAATGATTAGACATGTTAAGTTTCTCTCGAATTGTTGATTGCAGCAGTCTGTTTTCGTGTGTTAATTCTTACCTTCAGAAGAAAAACGGCTAGATATGTACGTGTTAATCACAAAACGATCCATTAAAGTTAAATAAACAAAGAATCAAAACAAAAATAGTACTTCATAATAATCGCTACGAACGTGTCCAGCCGTAGAACAGGCGCCTGCGACATAGTTGCGTAGCATCGCTGTTTATTTGTGAGTAAACTTTCATGGCTAGGATATAACTGTGGCGTAGGGAATGGCGGGCTCATACGAGAACACTTTTCTGCTGGACACTTTTTATGCCGTAACGTAGATCCATGCGAGAAATAATGCTGTTTAATTGTTTTGTTATTACGACATTAAACCAGATGAACTCTTCTGCTAGCGTAGAGAATACAGGGTGTGAAATACCCCGTTATAAGGGTTCTATAAAAGAGTTTCAAAATAGATTTGCAAGGAATGTCTAGAGATTCAAACGTCTCTACGCGAATACAGAATTTTTATAATTTAAGAGTGCGAGCAATGCTTGAAATGCTTGAAAAACTAATTTACTGTGACAACTGGCGGCCCGTCTGAACAAGCCTCACTAACTACGGCTAACCCTATTGTTTGTGGTGGTCGTTGCACACCACGTGTCCAGGGTAACAAAACAGAAACAAAACCTACCGGCACGGCAACAAAAATTAACGCTACGCAACAAAAAGTAACGCGAAGGCAACAAAAAGTACCGTACACACAGACAAACGCCTGCACTAACGTTGCCTTCACTATTTTTTTACACAAACTTTGTAGTTTAAACTGAAAAACTTCCTGAATTTGACACCTTTGTTAAATTTTTACACATATATTTAAGTACTAATATAATAAAGCTGAAAGTTTGTTTCAATGCACTAATCTCTGAAACTACCAGTCGGATTTGTGGTCGCAGGCGGGAACTTTTGTTATTATTGTAGTATATTTGGTGTCTTACGACATCCACGCGAACGAAGTGAGTTAATAATACAATTCAATTATTCAATACTGGCGAAATTTCACAGACCTGATAGGTCTCTAGATATCTAAAGATGATGATAAATATATAAAAATATAACAAGTTTCGCAGACCTTGACTGTATTACGTTTCGTTTTGTGTTGGTTACATATATTTGTAATACGGTTTAATTGACTTGGCAAAGTTACTCATGAGCACAGCTTATATGGAAGTCGGCACAAAGCGCTGGCATACTCTACCAACTTAAGGCTACTTATTACAATAAAACTCAACTTGACAAACAAACAAAACCGAATAATATCGAAACCTCGCGACATGACCAGCGTCTTCAATACAACTCAAGATCGAGAGATACCATGAGATACGCAACAATCTATATATATAAAATTCATCCTCATATTATGGAGTCACGAATATCGAAATCAAATTCCTTTATTCAACTCGCGGACACAATAATATATAAGTAAGTAATAATAATAATATTCCACAACTATCACACAACGCCATCTAGTCCCAAGCTAAGCAGAGCTTGTGTTATGGGTACTAGACAACTGATAAACATACTTATATATTTCTAAATACATACATATTATAGATAAATTACAACCAGACACAGAACAAATGATCGTGCTCATCACACAAACATTTGTCCTGGGTGGGAATCGAACCCACGACCTCCGGCATAGCAGTCAGGGTCACTAACCACTAGACCATCAGGCATGTCAGTATATGTATATCGAACCGAGCATTCTATCGAAAGAGCATATTTTCGAGAATATTCTCGCGCGTCGTGGCACAGAATGCAGGCGTCCCGAATCAAATAAACGTGCATAGACACACACGTGCGAAAATACACTTTTGGGAGGTAGTTTTTTCCAGAAATATCTTTTCGTATTCCTGTGATGTTTGGAGTGGAGGAAAATAGTGGAGTGATTCTTTTTGGTTCCCTCTGGAACACTGGAACTAAAGTGGGTGCAAAAATGTTTGTTCACTTGAAGTTCTGTGTTTCCGTGCTTGTCAAAACTATTGCTTATGCAATATTCAATAGAAAGTGAGTCAGAAAAAGATACTGCTAAGAGCATCTTAAACTGCAACCTACCTGTAGTCTTGGTTTTCACAGATATTATCTAAAGGTTCTCTATTTAACGGTTGATTAACCGACTTTAAAAAAAAGGAGGAGGGTCTCAATACGGTTCAATATATTTTTTTATGTTTGTTACCTCAGAACTCCTTTATTTATAAGCCGATTTGCAAGATGACGTTTTTTTTAAGGATATAGTTTCAGATTGGTCCCATAGAAATTTCATCAAAATCGGTTCAGTAGTTTGGTATTTAAACCAAAATTAATTACTAATAAAAATTCAGGTAAACGAAATTGCGTCGTTTGCTTTCCGATGACTTTTCAGTGGTGGCTTAGTGGAATTGTCATGGGATGCATTGTGGAGCTAAAGTGCCGTATCTTACATAATTAACCGACTTCAAAAAGGAGGAGGTTCTCAATTCGACTGTATTTTTTTTTATATGTATCTTACGCGATATCTCTGGCAATTTTAAATCGATTTCACCAATTCTTTTTTACATTTATATAAAAAAATAAGTAAAATAATCATAGGGCATCAAAGAATTCGTCCGCATCGCTGTCAACAGGAACAGTGCCCAAAAGGCTGGCAGCATTGCCACGTTGTATGGCAATGCTAATTCTTTGGCCAAGAAATAGGCCAGCCCTCTGGTCACGTGAAGAGTCGACTAACCGCTTGGCGATATCTCGAAAAAACAAGTGGGCACTCGGACCCCATGGCCCTAGTGTTTCAACCCCAAACGGCTCGAAGATATAACTCCCAATTAGGTTGCAATATTTTCGCCGTTTGAGGTTTTCTGCATTCTTTTTTTATGGGTAGACTTCCGAAATTAAAGTAAAGTTATTTTCCCGTGGGAATATCGGGATAAAAGTATCCTATGTGCTAATCCAAGGTGTCAGCTACCTCCGTACCAAGTTTTATCATAATTGGTCCAGCCGTTTGTGCGTGAAGAAGTCACAAACAACAAAAGCACTCACAAACTTTCGCCTTTATATTATATAATAACTAGCAGCGCCCCGCGGTTTCACCCGCATAAGTTTCCGTGGGAATATCGGGATAAAACTATCTTTTATCCTTTCCCGGGACTCAAGCTATCTCTATACCAAATTTCAACTAAATCGGTTCAGCGGTTTAAGCGTGAAGAGGTAACACAGACACACTTTCGCATTTATAATAATAGTACGGATATTAGTGTGATACGAACTTAAGGCCCCTCGCACACGGCGACTTTTTGTAGCGATGCTGTCGCGCGTTTCGTAAACGTGCGACAGCATCGCTACTAACGCGCGTTAGTCGCATTTGCAATGCGCTACAGAAACGATGCCAACGCGCTACAGGATCGCGACTGTGTCGATGCAAACGCGCGACCGTGTCGAGGGAGAGAATGGAGGGAGGGTGGCGCGTGAGTGGAGAACTGAGCATCAGTGCAACACAATCGCATTTGCATCGCGACAGAAGCGCGACAGTATCGCGTTTGCATCACGACTGAGAATCGTGGTGTGGGCGAGGGCAAACAGCTAGAGACCGCATCGCGACTGTATCGATGCGAACGCGCGACTGCATCGCTACAAAAAGTCGCCGTGGGCGAGGGGCCTAAATCCGCTACTGTTTGTAGGCCCACAGGTAAATATTCAGAAAAACAATTCTTACGCAAATAAATCTCGTAGGAGTGCCTTTGTGAATCTGAATGGGTAAAATGTATCCCACTTAGTTCAAGCTCAGTTCTTTGGTGTATGTACACAATTTATGGGCCGGCCATGTTTGTTATAGGTTCTCTAGTACATTTTATAGCTTATTTTAGTTTTATGCGATTTGGATAAACGGATAAGTAACCCAAGTTGAGTGTAATACTGTCTTGGAATTCGTTATGTACCTTACCGGAAACCCTTTGACCTGATTTCATCAATATTTTATTAGCTTGATACACCTGAAGAATGAAAAAAACTGAATACTTTTCATAAAAACTTCCTACTTAACTTTTTTACTAATAAAAAGCAAAAGCTTGATTTGCTTTTAAAAGTTTAGGCATTCGCCTATGGGTCTACCCTTTATAGCAGAACTTTTTATACCATAATATTATTTTTCATAACAGCGGATAACATAAACTTCATTTCGCAGAAAATCGTTTGGAAAACACTCATCTATTATACATTCAAAACTCATAATTTTGTAAGTCAGAATTATCTTTAGGCATTTTCATATTATCCATAATAATTAAAAAGTAGAACCATCATATCGCAGAAAGTTCACAGTCAGAATCGTATTTTGGCATACATTTCATAACTATCATATCTCAGAAAGTTTACAGTTAGTAATCTTTCTGAGATATGAATATGATATGAATCATCTTTTGGCATGATGATAACTATTTATTATAGTTAGAATAATTTTATATTTCTCATCATAATAATAAAATTGATTCCCTGTAAGAAGCATGCAAACAAGCATACACCATGCCTGCAGCAAGCATGCAGCATGCAAACAAGCCTACACCATGCATGCAGCAAGCCTACACCATGCATGCAGCAAGCATGCAGCATGCAAGCAAGCATACAGCATTCAAACGAGCATGCAACATGCAGCAGGCATGGATTCTGTCACGGCTCCCGCGCTGCGGGGCTCCGGCGCGGCGGTCCCACGCGAGCTTAGGCCCCTCGCCCACGGCGACTTTTTGCAGCGATGCTGTCGCGCATTCGCATCGATACAGTCGCGATGCGGTCGCTAGCTGTTTGCCCTCGCCCACACCACGATTCTCAGTCGCGATGCAAAGGCGATACTATCGTGCTTCTGTCGCGATGCAAACGCGATTGTGTTGCACTGATGCTCGGTTCTCCACTCACGCGCCACCCTCCCACCGTTCTCTCCCTGATGTCGTCCCACACGGTCGCACATTTGCATCGATACAGTCGCGATACTGTAGCTCGTTAGTAGCGTGTTGGCATTGCTTCTGTAGCGCGTTGTAAATGCGACTAACGCACGTTAGTAGCGATGCTGTCGCACGTTTACGAAACGCGCGACAGCATCGCTACAAAAAGTCGCCGTGGGCGAGGGGCCTTAAATTACACTCTAGGGGTAGGGCAGACAAGACTACGTGGACTCGGTTTTGCAGCGAATCGTTTCTGTCACTAACTTTTGTAAGTAGCACAACATATTATTATTGACTTTTTAAGACAATATTTTAATTTAAGGTTATAAATGCTATTTTATAGAAATGGCAATATGCTTAGTAAAATTATTCCAAATTAAATTCTGCCATCTCCATATTATGCCAAGTGAAATTGTACCGAATAATTGTCGCTCTAAATAAATGTTATGCTAAACGAAATTATGCGGAATTTTAACTTTTCCAAAGGTGCTAAATAAAATTCAGCCATCTTAAAAGTATGCCATTGTAAAGGCCTATTCAAACCTAAGCGGTATTCCCTACCGTCTGCGGTAGAGAAAACCGAGTGGGTATGCGGTAATATTACTGTTCACACCAAGGCGGATTGCGCTATCCTTGTGGGTAGAATACCAAGTTCGAAGTTTCGCCCAACAAGCGAAACAATACCTATGCGGTACTATAGCACCAACTATATACGCTCTAGCCGCGGAACTTGATACTAGGTACTTGACACATGTATTTAGTCCTCTACCCACAGCGGCAGCGAATACCGCTTAGGTTTAAATAGACCTTAAATTCGGACATATAAATATTCGGCTGAACAATGATTATAATATTTATGCCTTAAAAATATTCGTTTAAAGAAGATTATGCCAAGTGTGTTATGCCAAATAAATTTCGGAGCATCAATATTCTGCTAGATAGAGGGAACCCTTCGCCTATACTTAAATCAAAATCAAAAGTAATTTATTAAAACTAGGCTTTGAATCAGCACTTTTTGGAAGTCAAAATTACATAAGATAGTCCCCCAAAACGCCCGCCCATCACCACTTCCTAGTGCTTTAGCTGGGAAAAAGAAGTGGTGCAACAAACTCCTCAGCAGCACAGCTGTCTGTTCAGTTAGAAGAACTTGAATCAATACAATAGTTGGTAATTAACATTTGGAAACACAAAACATTATAAAAACTCCTCCACCACCAAGAATATATGTACCTATAAAACCTGTCCAGTATCCATAGATAAGCCCAGTCAACTGCAGCTTTGAATAGATCCTGAATGCAACTCAACAATAATATCAGTCTATGATATTACTTTCTAGTACATACAGCGCACATATTCGTACAGTGCCTGTACCGCCATGTTTACCAACTATTATCAAGAGTTGAGGGTGGCAGTGCAATGTGGCGTAAATACTCGTAGCAACGGCACAGAATAACTAATAGTACTAACATAGCAACGGTGAATAAAGTATGAAACAGTATGTTCGCGATGTATTTCGTGAAAAAGTAAGTACCTGATAGGTTCCACAATAGCATGCCATAAAAAGTTGCTTTGAATTATTTTGGTCTCAGGCTTATCGTGCAAAAATAAAGAGGGATACATTTTTATTCCCCGTTGGCACTTGACTGGTCTTAACTGAGATAACGGACTATAAAGCAGTAATTTGAAATGTTTATAATCTTTGTGTTAATACGAGAAAATAAAACTTACAAAAAAACGAAAAGAACTATAAAAAGAAACTCCATATAGTCGTGAAGAAACGAAAATGTTATAACAGATTTAGAACCGTAAGTTTCACGTTGCGTGAGATAGCTCGCCTTTCGACAAGCCAACACCTTCAAATTTACTTCTCGTCTCACCAATATTTTTACAGCATCAATTAAACGTTCACTTCCTCCGCATTCTCCCGCGAGCCTCTCCGATATTCTCGATAGCTAGGGGTCCTCGACGCGCGTCGATATCAAAGCCAACACACGCCGCGCTTAATCCCGGCGAACGGACAAACAGGCAAACAGACAAACATACGGCTAGAGTCAATACGGGATCGCGAGTACTTACTGCACGAGTGTAATTAGTTTCATGGATATTATATTTTCTATAGGCATAGGTAGTAAAAATGCTGTTTTAATTTTAAGCTGTTACTCAAAAGTCCTTTACCACGGCATTGCAGGCACGCAAATAATACTGCACTAGCTTCTGCCCGCAACTTCGTCCGCGTGAAATTTCGCCCTCCCCCCATTCACCCTATTAGGGGTGGAATTTCGAAAAGCCCTTTCTTAGTAGATACCTACTCTTCACAAAGAACACACCCTCCAAATTTCATGTCTCTAGGACCAGCAGTTTAGGCTGTGCGTTGATATATCAGTCAGTCAGGACTTTGAATTTCAATACTCTGCAAAAATGCTGTTGCCACGACGAAGTTTTGTGTAGCAATTGAACCGTCCTCAACCGATAACGTAAGTTCATAGGCAACTAGAGGTAGTAATGGGCTATGAAATTACTCATGAAAATGATGATTATAGAATTTGGAAGGGTGCTCCCAAAGGTGGTAAGCAACAATGCTACTTAGCGACAGATATAGACATGCAGTTGTGAAAAATTTTGTCTGAACTCTGAACGATCTCCGTCACGAGACTATCTGCTACCAAACATAACAAAACCCATAGTTTCAAGCAGTCAATAATTCCAAGAGAAGAAGCGAAGATGGCCAACATCTTCCAAGACTTACCACGAGTTTCGATAAGTTCCCAATAGTCTTCCTATATTATAGTGTAGTTCTCGCAATCACGAGCGCAGTCGGGCGACACAATTACCACTCGGAACGAACTAGCCAATTAAATATATTCTCTTCGATGTCTTTAACGAACTTCCTTGCGCCGAAGATTTATACAACTTACGTACTTACCTACTTGTTTTTAAGTTTGCAGTCAAAGGGAAGGAGACAACAAGTCCGCTATGTAAGAATTTATTTCGATTCGAAAACTATTTACCTGCGCGACTGCTGCGCAAGCGTTCGATCCCCAGGTCGCGCAAAGGATTATTGGGTTTTTCAGGATTTTTTAAGTAGCAGCCCGGTCTCTGGATTTATGCCCGGTTGGTGGTAAAACCTCTTAACCCCTAACGCCCCTTATTACATAGGACTTAAAAATACCTGGCAAAATGTAGGTGTCCTAGTATAGGTACCTACAGCTCTGCCTAATACCTTGGGGAAAACAGGCGTGATGTTAGATTATGTCATGTACCTGTCTGCCAAGCTTGGTCATTCTGATGATGAAGTATTTTCATTTGCCACCTACAACGGTCAATGATCTCATTAACGATGTTATTTTATATCGTTTGATCGCAATATCGTCTGTATACAAAGTAAACGATTTTCTGTACTTAATGTCGAAACAGAAATCTTCCTTGACAATACAGATATGTACAACAAACGTAAACAATAAATAACGAGAATTCCCAGCTTAACACAAAAATAAATATGACTCGAGACTGTGCTCGGGACCAAGTCAAGAGAACGCCATTTTGTAAATCATTTTTATGTATTTTGCGGAGCGGCGAATTTTTTTTGGGGAGTAAAAGAAAATATGAAATGTATATAAAAGGCTTGTGTGTGTTTGTTCATGTAACTACTTGCCTAGTAGATTGAAGATATTGCCTTGCCTTGCATGGAAAAAACGAATTGACAATCCTGTCTCCCTCTCTTCTCTTCTCTTTTTCTCTTTTCTTTGTTTCTTCTTTTCTGTATAATAGACGCAACAAGTTACTAAGCGTCTATAGTGTAAGATATAAAACTGCAGAGCAACCTCAGGGCTAAATGTACACTCTATATACTTGTACAGATTATTATTTTAAGACAGCTTTTTAAATTATGTAAACTTTTTGTAACGTTTTTATTGAATCGTATTATTAAAATACCGCTATCGGCAAATCGTCTCCATGCCTGATTATGACAGGGTTAAACCCAGTAAACAAAGGAAGGTTTTTCATTCTCTTCAAAAAGGTTCTTGCAACTGTACTTTTATGAAAGTTGTAATAGATGGCACCCGCCGGGCATATTCTATTTTACACCTCAGAACAATCGTCATTTGCGGAATGTTACCATTAATTCGTGGACGACTTTCCAACAGGGTTAGCACACTACTAACATCTAGCTAGAGAACATTATCTATAAAATTCTCAGTTCCGATCGTTACTGGGTGACATGACAGTATGAGAGTCAAGGAAAAAAGCAAAATTGTATCTCAAGTGCTTCGTAGCAACGAAAATAATTGCTTCGTGGAAACTAATCTACTCATGTTTGATCTGATAGCCTGCAGTGATCCTTAGCTGGAGCAATCTTATTGCTTCTTAGAAACAGTGACGACGAGCGACTATTGTTTCATTTTCCTTTTTTATCACTAGTCTTTAGCACGTCTTTTAACCTTTAGTTAATACGTAGACATTGGTGTGGGTTACATGTTTGTTAAATCTTAGTTTAAGTATTTCTCTGTATTTTGAGCATGTATCTGTTTTTTGTCCCTAATAAATAAAAGGTAGACTTCTCAAAAAGCCGCTTTACATTAAATTAGTTCCTCGTAGTCGCAGCTTGCGGCATCCCTACCTCTGTTACCCTCGCTTTCATAAAGTTTCATAATAAAATTCTTGACGAATGAAACGTTTTATTTCACTTGGATGGTAGTTATTTATTCTTGTTTAATCTTAGCACATTCACCTTTAATAAAAACGGCCTGTTCATTTCAGGAATTTGGCAGCGACTGGAATGGTCTGACATTTCATGGAAATTCATTAAGGGGGAGCCAGGGCATTCAAATTTTCTTACGTTTCTTGCAATTTGCAGGTCAGTGTATTTACAGAATTATAATCATTAAAATCATCAATACTACCCTCTAAGCCTAGTTTGTATAACCATATTGATTTATATTTCATGGATCAGTCACCCCCTTCCCCAGGCTCAGGCTTCCCCTTTAATAATAATTATCAGGTGGCACTTTCCGCGAGTACCTGCACTTTACTGAGCTAGATTTAATTTTGTGAAAGGGTAGAAACCTATGCCTGTTTATTATAACAGAGATTGATATTGTCCATTTGTTTAGGATTGGAAACCCATGGGAAGTAATTGATTAAAATGCAAACAACTTGTACATAGAGTCATTGGTTGCCTGCTGTCACTCTGAATGCACCTAATCCCTTTTAATAAGGATGGTTCTGCACCTCTCACACATTTAAAAGTAATAAGGAATCTAGCTTAAAACAGAAAATACAACACCTCAAAAATAATACAACTTATTTAAATTAAATCCAGCCAACCTCAGTAAGTAGCTCAGAGTTAAACGCCCCTGTTTAAATAAACTAAGTAATAAGTAAAATAAACGAACTGAGCTCTCAAACTCAAAGCATTTATTTCAAATAGATAAACCAATTACAGGCACTTTAATTGTCAAGGGGTCGGTCAGTCAGAAAGATGAAACTAGTTGGCCATTCCAAAGTGTAGTAGGTATGAAGAAGAACGGGCAAGAAACTCCACGGACACTCTTTTAAATCAAAATAATATGGTTACAAAGTATTGGTTACATCATTCATGTTAAAAATGATGCATGTGAGAACGATGCAGAACGTTAAAAGCGTGTGTAATGAAAAGATTAAAAAAACAATTCAAATATTAAATTAAAATAAGTCATAGTAGCAAAGAGATAACCAGTCCCTACTGACGGCGCCCCTTCACGAACATGACGCATTCAGCTCAACCATTTTGAAGGGAGCTAAATGATCCAACCATGCTCCACCATCAGCGAGACATTTGAGTGACTCTCTGCGACCGTGACTCCATGCCAGATGTAATACTCGCAGTAAATAAAAAATATTGTAGTAAGATGGCGCAGATTCACGCTCCGTGTGTCTACAAACCTTTAACTATAAGAAATTATGGAAGATTTTGAAACGTCTGCTTCTTAACTTTAACATAGGTATTGCTGGAATTATCTAAGCAGCTAGTTATTTTGAGACCATAGCAGACACAATAGTTTTAGCAACGCTAGCGTATGCCCGCGTCTTCGTCCGCATAAAATTTCATGTTCCCCTGACCCAACCCGTCGCATCGCATCGTCTGCCCGCGGTAATACTTCGTTTTCGCTTAGCGTTCTTCCGTACTTTTTGCTCGGCTCCTGTGAGTCGTAGCGTGATCTTAAATAGCCTTCCTCAAGACGAGCTATATTTTTTCAAATTCGACTGGTAGTTCCAGAAATTAGTGCATTTGATCGCGCTAATTTCTTTAACTACAACTAATAAACAAACAAACTCTTCCGCTTTCTTATTAGTACATAGGTAGATATAGATTGCCAATTTGGTGACTGCATCGCGTAATCGCGTTTTGGCGACACGCTGCGTTCGGTTTAGTGATCGTTTTTAAGCTATTGAATAGCTTTTATCTTGGGCTTTGAGCGCGGCGACCGAATGAAGAAATTCCGTAACGAAAATAGACCTAACACCCCCCACTCCGACCGGCACAGCGGTGCAGCGTTGAAAGCCGTGCATCGTCTAACGTCGTATCAGTTCGGCAGACTTCGGCACGGTGTTTGTGTGCGTGCGACTAGACGTATGCTATGCAATAGCTTTACCGCGGCAGTCCCCGAGTGCCACACGTATTTTTTTATCAGTCACTGTATCGAGCTTACAGGTCAAGTATTGTGTCTGCTATGAGCCTTATTTCAGGCACCTTATAATATTGTGAGCAGTGGTGGCTCTGTGGCCGCGACTTACGAATTGTAGGTCGTAGGTTTGACCCAGCCAGTCGCTTTACTTTGTGTAAATTATTTCATCACCACTGGTCTCAAAACGGTGAAGGAAAACATTATTGAGGAAACCGGCATGTCCTAGAACCAAAAAAATCTATTACGATCGGATTATGGCACACTCCCTCTTACAGAGAGGAGGCCTGTGTCCCAGCACTCGGAACATTATAGGCTGATTATTATGCAATCATATTATGACATTACTAGACAAGAAAGTTTGCTCTAACCTAACATACATTACTAGAACTTACGCCCTATCTCCTAGCATTAGCTAACAGACTTTATTAAGTTATTCTTTGATCCCATTTGTGTTGTTCTGTAAACAAAGGAACTCGATAGAGCTACATTAGCGCCTGATACGGAAACTTGGCTAATCAAATAACACGGGATCAGACTCGAATCGAAATAAGTTTGTGAACAGATGAGGCGGTTGAGACGCTTGTGTTACTTACAGACTAGACATGGGAAACGTTACGGTGTGTGCAGACCACAGGTGCAGCCAGATAGTGTGTGGGGGTTCCGTCTATCTGGTAGAATCTTGATGCTCCGATTTGGCCGAATGATTATTATAGGTCAGAATTTACAATGGCATTTATTTAGCATAATTACCTTTGACAATGTTAAAATTCCGAATAATTTTGTTTAGCATAACGTTTATATAGAGCGACCACAGAACAGTTAAAGAGGTTCTTCTTCTATCTGTTCTGTGAGAGCGACGATTATCCTACTTCCTACTAATATTATAAATGCGAAAGTTTGTGAGGATGGATGGATGTTTGTTACTCTTTCACGCAAAAACTAGCGGACGGATTTTGATGAATCTTTACAGTAATATAGCTTATTCATTATAATAACACATACGATATTTTTTATCCCGATATTCCCACGGGACAAACTTAATTAAAATTAAAATATTGTCTTAAAAAAAGTTAATAATTATGTTGTGCTACAAAAGTTAGTGACAGAAAAGAATCGCTGCAAAACCTACTCCACGTAGTCTTGTCTGCCCTACCCCTAGAGTGTAATTTAAGCCCGGCCGCATAAGCGCGGAGGGGCGAGGCGGCCCGCGAGCTGAGGAGGAGGTGGTGAAAGCCATCTGCGACGATAGGCTCGCGTGGGACCGCAGGAGCCCCGCAGCGCGGGAGCCGTGACAGAAACCGTGCCTGCTGCATGTTGCATGCTAGCTTCCATGCTTGCTTGCATACTGCATGCTTGCTGCATGCATGGCGAATGGTTGTTTGCATGTTTCATGCTTGCTGCATGCATGGCGTAATGCTTGTTTGCATGTTTGCATGCTTCTTAGAGGGAAATAAAAACCACATTATGTTCACAATCAACTGTTTTATTGAGTGATAATTATGATAGATGAGTCTTTCAATTATTATGGATATGCGTTGCCTGAGGTAGCTGCGCGGTGCGGGAGGGGTGATAGTTCTCACACGTTGACGAATCACTGAGCTCTTGCATCACGTCACCACACCCCTTTTATGCCTAAAGATGATTCTGTCTTACAAAATTATGAGTTTTAAATATATGATAAATTAATGTTTGCCAAATGATTTTCTGTGAAATGAAGTTTATGTTATCCGCTGTTATGCAAAATAATATTACTTATGGCATAAAAAATTCTGCTATAAAGGGGGCCCTAATATGTCAGATCCATGGCTTACCATGCGAAGCACACGCCTAGCTCTATCTGCACGTACCTTTACTTTAATCGAAAATATCTTGCTGTGCTACAAAATGTAATAACCTTCTTCTCCGCTCATTCCTTAAATAATAGACAGGAATTTATATTTAGCTTATATTATACATTGTTACGTGCCACCTAGTTTAATAACGACTCAGGATTCCTGAATGATGAATACTTCACAAAAACCACAGTATTAAAATAGGATTAATAATCGGGGAGCAAAGTTTTATCTATCAAGCAAAGTCACCGATTTAATATTTTTCCCTTGCTTAATAACATTTCACAGAACTGACACACTTCTGCTAAGTTTTACTATAAACGCTTTACCATATCGTATGTTATCGCGGTCGCCCATCTCTGAAGACGGTGATAAATTAAGGCGTCACGTTCACGAACGCCATGTGCTATCGCTCTCTGTCCTCTACATGTCAAGGACAGGCCTAAACGAAAATGCACAGATGGCCTATCACAGCTTACTTCGCGGGTTGATAAATCGGTCTAAAATACGATGATCTCAACAAATACTTAAGTTCTGCTTTCAGGCTAGTCTAGCCATTACCTCAAGTTCTGAGTTGAGCTGCACGATTTTTGAGAAATGCGTGCACTGACTGGACATGTCCGCTCAATCTGTGTGGTTCTTTCCTCAAAAGACCATTTCAGATACCAATCTACATGGTCTTCACATGATCTGACCAAGATTTTGTCTGAACTTTAAAAGAGACTTTGACCTCTGAGTTTGTTTCGGCCTTTCTTCTCAGAGTAGTCAGATAGGAAACGCCGACCTCATCTAGCTTAAAAAAAAATGATTGATGTGTAAAAGTTTTTGTACAAACCTACTTACAGAAATAAATCATTTACCTATTTTATTTCTCTCTTGATAAAATATTTAAATTAAGTTGTTTTTAGGGTTCCGTATCTACTTCATTATCCGTCCCATCCAACATTTTGTCTGTCTGTCAGGAATCTTCTTGAAAAAATACGGCCATTTTCATACTCGCAAATAAATCAAAACCTATAGGGTACTTCCCGTAGGCCTAGAATCATGATATTTGGCAAGAAGCAACGTCTCACAGCACAAGTAAATTATTAACAAACTTGCATTTGCAGAGGGAGAGTTGACCGTGACGTTTGTCGATGTATGGGAGAACATTAATTATCAACTACAAAGTTAAGTTTGTCTTGGGATAAATTCATTGTGCGTATTCCGACGCGCACTTGGCCAGTCATCAGCAACAATCATTGACAACCTGGCAAAAACATAGGATAAGCATAATCAACCTACTTATAATGTTCCCACTGCTGGGACACAGGCCTCCTCTCGAGAGAGGGAGTCGGCCGTAATCTACCACGCGGGAGCAGTGCGAGTTGGTAGATGACACATGTCTTCGAATTTTTGGTTCTAGAACATGCCGGTTTCCTCACGCTGTTCCTTCACCGTTTTGAGAGCAGTGGTGATAAAATATGCAGGGTGAAATTTTAATCACCGTTTTCCTCTTAAGGGGTCATTGTACTCAACAACTAATAAATATAAAGCAAATATCAGCTGTTCCCTACATTAATGTTCGCATAACTCGTCAAAATGTAGGGAACAGCAAATTGTTTTTTCGCGATTTCATGTTTGATCCCATAGTAAAAGTTGTTCATAATGATGAGTACAATGACCCCTTACGAGGAAAACGTTGATTAAAATTACCACCTGTATATTTACACAAAGATTTATGTTTTTGTCGTTATGAGAAAAATTATTTACTCAAAACGACAAAAACATAATCTTTACCTTTTTTACACGTGCCTCCCAAAAATACCTTCCTATTTATTTTCATGAATTTTTCAATTTAAACAGGCAGCGAACAAAACTCTCAACTATTTTTCTCTATAAAAAACAAGCGACAAGACGACGTCGAAGACGCGAAAAGAACGTTTCCAATCTCAGCAAAGAATTCTAAATCCGGATTTTCTTTGAATAGTCCGACGCCTCCTAATCGTAGCGCCGGGCGTCCGGCCCGCGCCGGCGCGCCCGTCCGTCCACGGCTTACCAGTCCGGCTTTTGTTAACTTCTGTAAGTACCTAATTGGTACCGGCAAACCTTCTACCTACCTAATTTAATTTAGTGTTTGCCTACCTTATAAGATAGGTTCGCCAAACAAACGAAGTTAATTTGTAAAAGCCTGTCCTTTTAATTCATAATTCATCAATTAAATTGTTTAGTTTTTCGTGTCGTTATATACTTTTTTTAATCAAACAGGATAAAATATATACACTAATAAACTTCTTACACTAAATGAACTAAGAAACTATTAACATAAAAATATAATATCATAACTAAAACTATTAACTCACATAGGACAAAATAATATTTTATTGAATAAAAAAAAACCGGAATTCTCGTCAACAGTCCTGGCGGTTCCAATCAGCGTAAAAGGGTAATTGTCTATTGTGTGGATTAAATTAGTTTTTTGTTGCTTTTTCCAGAAGCAAAGTTCAGTCACTACCCTTTTTAATTATCCTCTAGAATGCTCACTATTTTATTCTCGCATGCATGCGCGAACCAATTACCCCATTCTTGCATGGCGTTGCGCGACATCCCATCGGACGCGCGTCCAATTACCGACGGCGCTAGGACAATTTGTCGGCCGCGCGACGACGCGACGACGCTTCTTGAAGGGGATCCAATCAGGACCACTATACGAGCGACGTATCGATTGAGGAGCCCTGAACTGATGGATGTGGCTTCTGGGAGGTTCTTGTTGGTATCGCAAGTTAGCTAGGTTGATACATAGTATGTTAAGGAACTCCGGGATCTTCGGCAGGATTGCAAAATAAGAAATTCACTCGACGATAAGCAAATCTTAATAACAACTTTGCATCTCTATAGTCTTCTCCATCTGCATTTTCAAATACAAAGCACTATCATATACTATATCATGACCGAGCTTTTGTTTATCTTCACCAGACATTATCACTGTCAACTCTCTGTCGAGTGCCATTTCTATCAAATTCCCACACAAAAATTAGATTCTAAGATCTTCTCATCGTCAAAATAACGTAATTAATCTTCACCATAACCGCCTTCGAAATACGACTTATCATAATATTAGTAGGTACTTACGAGTAACTTCCTCTCGACTTTACCTAGCAACCGTCTAATATCGCCAAATATTCAACAATCAAATACTGAAAGTGTCACAATCACAAGTTAAAATGCCGCATCTGAGTGGATGCGACATCGCACCTCTCTTCTCTTCTTCTTATTTCCCGAACAGCGCTGTTGTTATGATTCCCTATCGCCGGTCATTACCCCGGCCCGGCTGAGCTCGCGCGGATCCCATTTCCTACCATTTGCTACCATTTGCTGCCGAAGACATGTTCTAATCCGACATGTTATTGTCCGGAGCTTGCAGTTTTGATAGAACGCGTGATTGATGTTCGCTTCCAACGTCGAAGAAAAATGGGAAAATAGTTCTGTGGAGAATTTTAAGTTAGTGGGATGTCTTTGTTGGGTTAGTCTTCGAACGAAATGGCCTCAATTGTCAATGACGTTATCTACAGTCTTTAGAACTTATTAACCCCGTCGGTCTCGTGGTCGCAACCGTGACTTCTGAGCGTGGGGTCCTGGGTTCGATTCCCGGGTCGCGCAAAGTGTTATTGGGTTTTTCCATTAGGAATTTCCCAGTAGCAGCCCGGAGTTTGGGAGTTGGTGGCGTGAAGCCCCTGTGTCTCGGAGAGCACGTAAAGCCGTTGGTCCTGCACCAGATCTCTCCCCGGTCATGGCGCATTGCCGTCCCATCGGACTATGAGAGTAAAGGAACAGAAAGGAAAGGAAGTGAGAGTACACCTGTGTTTGCGCACATAACTGTGCAATGCGTACTTGGCTAATCTCCGTTGAGATCGATCACCGTGGCCGAAATTCGGCCGACATGATATTAAGAGACTGGAGTACGAAGCCCTTACACACTAACTTTCGCATACCTACACCTACTTGAGTTAATAACTATAACAAGGGATAAGAACCGTAGGGTTGTGGTTAACTTGTTATCTTTCACGAACGCATCTGTAAGGCCCTTAGCATAGCAGGTGGCACGCTTCATTTGATGGGCCATTTGGTTCACCAACCCGTAACGTGAAAAAATGACTGTGTGACAAGTACACTCACACACGCCACATTCCCCAACGCCAGTACATTGTACGGACGCCAGCACATCAAGCTACTACAATCTGTCAAATTTCTTTAATAGATTTTCAACTTTATCGCTACAGCATAATGTGCAAGGTTGATTGGGAAAATTTGACAGTTTCGGGTAGCTTGATGTGCCGGCGTCTGTACCTGACATGCCAGAAGAGAGGCGGATGACAATAATTCGTAAAACTCTGCTTTACGAGGAGGCTTTACATCGCGACAGCCGGTTTTTTTAACGATTCCAACTTTTATGCGTTTAATTTAAATTTTCGTGATTTTTCGCAACAATTTAGATGGCAATAATATCCTTGATGGTCTGTTATGCAATGAGATTGAAGATTTGTTTATTTTTTACATGACGTCCTGTTTAACTTTCGAAAGCTTTCGATTTGACGGTTGTAAAAAGAAAACAAATGGGATCAGCTGTTTTTTTGGAAATCCAGTTTGATGTCCTCCGCCCTGGGGTGGGCAGAGGGGTCTGTCAGACTTTTACTGACTGAAACCACCCCGGTGTTCCCTCGTACACCTGCGTCGGGGGCTGCGGGTGCGAATTCGACTTCCGCTGCCTCGGACTGGTGACGGCCCGCGCTATGCTAGCCACGTCCCGTAGGAGGAAGTGAGGCACGTGGAACACTACGCACCGCCAGCTCGGGTGGAATGGGGGGTGACGGATGTCCCCGAGTCCGTCGCTCCTGAACTCATATAGGGGGGCTGGAAGCGGGCGTTCTCTTTCTGCAGCTTCCTTCTGCTAGATAACTGTTTCGCAGAAAGATACCACCGCGTCCCAGGACTCTGCACTGCGAACCATTGAACGAACTATGGTCGACAGTGACTGGTCGCTCCCTACTTCCAAAAGGAGGCCACGGCGGAGGCGCGGCTCGTCACATGCAAATTAGATCAGCTCACACAACCTTTCAGTTGTAATCGACCCTTTGACCATTACTTAATTGAAGCACTCCTAGAGAAATCAAGGATCCGTACAGCTAATCAAAATCAGAAAAGGGTACATTATCAGCATTAAAACTTAACTCAAACAGTATCGTGTACAACACCAAACGATCAAACTAATAAGGTTCCGTAACGAATCGAGTGCAAACATGATTAATCCCAATCAAATAGGGTAAGGCTAATTGAATGAAAACAAATTAAGCCTCCCCCCCCCCCCTCCCCCCGCGAAGCTCCAGAGGGTTGATTGCGGAGTATTATGAATAATTATTGCCGGAAAAATATTCGCACTGGCCGCTTAGCTACCTTGTTGAGCATGAAATGTCGGGGGAGTCAAAATAAACGTTATTTACGGGATAAATTAAGTTTCATAGAACATTGTTTAGTTTTTACTGCATGTGCTGACCAAAAAACTGCTGACTGCCAGGTTGTCACTGATGACAGTAACGTCATCCTCACAAAGTCTGTGGGTTATATGACCACCTGCCACCAACTTTCAGCGATGAGGGCTGATGGGTGATCCTTCTATGCACGTACAGATATTCTTAATAGGTGCTAAATGTGCCTGCAATTCTTATTCAGATGCCCCAAAAGACAAATTACTTTAAATATATTTACGTAAAGATTACAAAAACTTATAGTCTTTCATTTTCCGCGTTACAGGAGAGCTACGCAGCGCGCTCAAATTCCTTCCCACCTCGTTTTAAATTGAAAACCGACAGAAAAAGGGCACAAAAAATAATATAAGCACTATTATCATATTAAACCGAGGAATGTGCTCAACAATGGACATTCGCGCGTTACAAAAAGAGGCGACCAGCGCCGGCCGCAGTTATTGCGGGTCCGGCAATTGTATCAGAGTGGACGGCTTTAATTCCGGATCCCGCCGCCCCCGGTGCTTCGGATGCCGTATACGGGAAAATTGTAATTTGTTAGTTATGACCGGATTTGCAAAGTTGTTAACATTTTTAGAGTAGGTACTGGCTTTGCTGAAACTAGTTTACGGAACGACCCACATTGGTGTGGTTTGTTTTTTTGTTTTGTGTGTGACCTATTTTATGGACGTAGAAACTTGCATTCCCTTTATGAATACGAAACTTTTGAGCGCTGAACGAACTTTTGATGAGGCAGTAGTATACAGCCTCATCAAATAAGAGTCCTCTGAGCAGGAAAACAGAAGAATCATTCACATTCATTTAGTACTTCAGGTGCCATTAACATACTGCCTTTAGCTTGCTGCAACACAAGAATGAAACTTCTAAAAGCCTGAACAGAATTATTTATCCTCCGTCAAACCTTTATAACAACAGAAAAACTTCCATAAAATATCAAAATGATGCCCCCTCCCCCTCCCACCTTGACTTAGCGATTATTTGAGATTCTTAAAAAGCAACTCGCGAATCCCCGAGCCCTGGGATTACTGATAATCCCCAAAACGCCTCCGCGGCCCTCTCTCAATAGCCTTGCCTTTATTTAAAATGGCGGTGGCTTATGACCTACTGTTAAATATAATTGAGTTAGATCGCAATCTTATTTACTATGGAATATGTAAATAGTGTAGTTTTGTATTTTATTTGTATTGTTCGCTTGCCACTTAGGACCCTTTTCTTTGGCGAGCTCACACGCAATTGGCATGCCTGCCTATCACCTTGCCTGTAAAGTAAATTTTTCACATAATACACTTTACTTTTTTAATACTTTTTATCCTCATAAATTATCTGGAAAAATATCTTTCATTTTTGAAAGTTACTCAACCAATAAACAATATTTTTATGCAAATTGTTTTAACTATTTAAATACATTTATCAAGCCTGCACGCGCGACTGACTGCACTCCCAACGAAAATATTTTATATTCTACCGTTAATATTTAAAAAGTCAATCAGAAACGTTTCCATTGAAAAATGATTCGAGTTTGAATATTAAATAAATTTCCTTTATGTGCGTACACTTTGTTTGTTTCCGCGACAAATAAACCAATTACCTACCTACCTATGGAAAACTGTTTACGGTGTTGTGTTTTATTTTATAATAAACTCTGTTTATTTACTGATTCGATGAAATCTACGAAGATTAATTGGAGTAAACATTGTCGAAAATATCCGAGTGTACCTAGGTGTGTTTAATGTGGACGAATGTAGAATCATAATCTATATCTTCTATACCAATAATAAAGCTGAAGAGATTGTTTGTACTATAGTAATTTGATACATTTTCCAAGTCGAATCAGACATTTGATCATGTATTCCGAACAAAATAAAAAAAAAGATCTCACGAAGTGACGATCTGTTAAAATATTTATTATTAAAACAATATTAACACGATAACACTAGTAGTAATTAATACCAATATAGAGATCTTAATCAGAACTACACACGTGCTCAATTTTGTATCAGTAGAATTTATATAGAGCAAGCTACCCTCAATCATAGGTAACCCTCAACTGCAAATAGCTTGCCCTGTAAAATATGCTTCGAATCAGTTACGTCACTTAGTTAGATTAGCGACGATATGAAGCAATGGATTAGCAATATCCTTCAAAATTATACAGATTGAGATTGATAGTGTCTTACGCGGTTATTATTATCAGTTATTAGAATATATAGATTTATATTGGAGAATTGTATGAAATATGGGAATCATCATCTGCCTAGCCTTTTCCCAACTATATTGGGGTCGGCTAGCAGTCTCACCGGATGCACCTGAATACCAGTATTTTACATAGAGCGACTGCCTATCTAACCTCCACGACCCAGTTACGGGTAATACGATACGCCTTGGTAAGACTAGTTGTCAGACTTTCGGGCTTCTGACGACCCGTAACGAATATCAAAGATTCACGGATGACAGCCGGGACCAACGTCTTAACGTGCTTTCCGAGACTCGAAGGGGTCTTAGTACGTAAAGATGGTCACCCATCCACGGACCACTCGCGGCAAGCGTAGCTTAACCTGATCGATCGACCCGTGCGGCTGTTATTACTGAGTGGGATGTATGAAATACACATAATCTGTCTCGACGAACATAAGTGTTGAAAATGTATAGATAAGTAAATAGGTAGCCTACTGGTTTGAAGGTATCAAACAATTTTTATAATAATAGCTTAGAGTCAACTTGGTATCTAGCTAGAGAAATGTAGACGTTTTCAAACCATAAGTAATTTGATTAACATATCATTATATATTTTACTGCTCACATAGGTAAGTAACAAACAATAGCTCAAATATTCTCATAATAAAACCGTACAGAAAAATATTCTAGCAACCTTCAGTGTCTCTCCCCGGCAGCTGACGTCACGAGAGATTAAGGGATTATCCACATGCGGAGGCGGCACACGGCACCTGTAGATTACGAACATAACTCTGAACAATCTGGTTACAACAATTACAACATGAAGGGAAAGGAGGGGTGCGAGGTACTAGATCAAAAATACTTAGGTAGCTACATTCAGCCATTCGACGAATACTTAGTAGCTACAGTCAGCCAGTCGACGAATACTTAGGTAGCTATAGTCAACCAGTCGACGAATACTTAGGAGCTACAGTCAGCCAGTCGACGAATACTTAGGTAGCTATAGTCAACCAGTCGACGAATACTTAGGTAGCTATAGTCAACCAGTCGACGAATACTTAGGAGCTACAGTCAACCAGTCGACGAATACTTAGGTAGCTATAGTCAACCAGTCGACGAATACTTAGGAGCTACAGTCAGCCAGTCGACGAATACTTAGGAGCTACAGTCAGCCAGTCAACGAATACTTAGGTAGCTATAGTCAACCAGTCGACGAATACTTAGGAGCTACAGTCAGCCAGTCGACGAATACTTAGGTAGCTATAGTCAACCAGTCGACGAATACTTAGGAGCTACAGTCAGCCAGTCGACGAATACTTAGGTAGCTATAGTCAACCAGTCGACGAATACTTAGGAGCTACAGTCAACCAGTCGACGAATACTTAGGTAGCTATAGTCAACCAGTCGACGAATACTTAGGAGCTACAGTCAGCCAGTCGACGAATACTTAGGAGCTACAGTCAGCCAGTCAACGAATACTTAGGTAGCTATAGTCAACCAGTCGACGAATACTTAGGAGCTACAGTCAGCCAGTCGACGAATACTTAGGTAGCTATAGTCAACCAGTCGACGAATACTTAGGAGCTACAGTCAGTCAGTCGACGAATACTTAGGTAGCTATAGTCAACCAGTCGACGAATACTTAGGAGCTACAGTCAACCAGTCGACGAATACTTAGGTAGCTATAGTCAACCAGTCGACGAATACTTAGGAGCTACAGTCAGCCAGTCGACGAATACTTAGGTAGCTATAGTCAACCAGTCGACGAATACTTAGGAGCTACAGTCAACCAGTCGACGAATACTTAGGAGCTACAGTCAGCCAGTCGACGAATACTTAGGAGCTACAGTCAACCAGTCGACGAATACTTAGGAGCTACAGTCAGCCAGTCAACGAATACTTAGGTAGCTATAGTCAACCAGTCGACGAATACTTAGGAGCTACAGTCAGCCAGTCGACGAATACTTAGGTAGCTATAGTCAACCAGTCGACGAATACTTAGGAGCTACAGTCAGCCAGTCGACGAATACTTAGGTAGCTATAGTCAACCAGTCGACGAATACTTAGGAGCTACAGTCAACCAGTCGACGAATACTTAGGAGCTACAGTCAACCAGTCGACGAATACTTAGGAGCTACAGTCAGCCAGTCGACGAATACTTAGGTAGCTATAGTCAACCAGTCGACGAATACTTAGGAGCTACAGTCAGCCAGTCGACGAATACTTAGGTAGCTACAGTCAGCCAGTCGACGAATACTTAGTAGCTACATTCAGCCAGTCGACGAATACTTAGGAGCTACAGTCAGCCAGTCGACGAATACTTAGGTAGCTATAGTCAACCAGTCGACGAATACTTAGGAGCTACAGTCAGCCAGTCGACGAATACTTAGGTAGCTATAGTCAACCAGTCGACGAATACTTAGGAGCTACAGTCAGCCAGTCGACGAATACTTAGGTAGCTATAGTCAACCAGTCGACGAATACTTAGGAGCTACAGTCAACCAGTCGACGAATACTTAGGTAGCTATAGTCAACCAGTCGACGAATACTTAGGAGCTACAGTCAGCCAGTCGACGAATACTTAGGAGCTACAGTCAGCCAGTCGACGAATACTTAGGTAGCTATAGTCAACCAGTCGACGAATACTTAGGAGCTACAGTCAGCCAGTCGACGAATACTTAGGTAGCTATAGTCAACCAGTCGACGAATACTTAGGAGCTACAGTCAGCCAGTCGACGAATACTTAGGAGCTACAGTCAGCCAGTCGACGAATACTTAGGTAGCTATAGTCAACCAGTCGACGAATACTTAGGAGCTACAGTCAACCAGTCGACGAATACTTAGGTAGCTATAGTCAACCAGTCGACGAATACTTAGGAGCTACAGTCAGCCAGTCGACGAATACTTAGGTAGCTATAGTCAACCAGTCGACGAATACTTAGGAGCTACAGTCAGCCAGTCAACGAATACTTAGGTAGCTACATTCAGCCAGTCGACGAATACTTAGTAGCTACAGTCAACCAGTCGACGAATACTTAGGTAGCTATAGTCAACCAGTCGACGAATACTTAGGAGCTACAGTCAGCCAGTCAACGAATACTTAGGTAGCTACATTCAGCCAGTCGACGAATACTTAGTAGCTACAGTCAACCAGTCGACGAATACTTAGGAGCTACAGTCAGCCAGTCGACGAATACTTAGGTAGCTATAGTCAACCAGTCGACGAATACTTAGGAGCTACAGTCAGCCAGTCGACAAATACTTAGATAGCTACATTCAGCCAGTCGACGAATACTTAGGTAGCTACAGTCAGCCAGTCGACGAATACTTAGGAGCTACAGTCAGCCAGTCAACGAATACTTAGGTAGCTACATTCAGCCATTCGACGAATACTTAGTAGCTACAGTCAGCCAGTCGACGAATACTTAGGTAGCTACATTCAGCCATTCGACGAATACTTAGTAGCTACAGTCAGCCAGTCGACGAATACTCAGGAGCTACAGTCAGCCAGTCGACGAATACTTAGGAGCTACAGTCAGCCAGTCGACGAATACTTAGGAGCTACAGTCAGCCAGTCGACGAATACTTAGGAGCTACAGTCAGCCAGTCGACGAATACTTAGGAGCTACAGTCAGCCAGTCGACGAATACTTAGGAGCTACAGTCAGCCAGTCGACGAATACTTAGGAGCTACAGTCAGCCAGTCGACGAATACTTAGTAGCTACAGTCAGCCAGTCGACGAATACTTAGGAGCTACAGTCAGCCAGTCGACGAATACTTAGGAGCTACAGTCAGCCAGTCGACGAATACTTAGGAGCTACAGTCAGCCAGTCGACGAATACTTAGGTAGCTACATTCAGCCATTCGACGAATACTTAGGAGCTACAGTCAACCAGTCGACGAATACTTAGGTAGCTATAGTCAACCAGTCGACGAATACTTAGGAGCTACAGTCAGCCAGTCGACGAATACTTAGGAGCTACAGTCAGCCAGTCGACGAATACTTAGGTAGCTACATTCAGCCATTCGACGAGTACTAATCTCGTGATTATTTATTTAATATTTCAAGCACATGAATGTACAGAGGCGAACATAATGCCATAGGCAAGCATTATTTCTATCAGTCAACCTTTGGGTGATGCAGAGACAAACAGTGCGGTAGGAGCAATCATGAAAATTGAGGAATATAATATATTTTAAATACAAATCGTATGGCGCGGAAACGTCACCCGTCATGGGCAAATCACAGGTTAAAACAGATTTTGACGTTTCCCAGACTGGAGACAGCACAGATGAAAGGGATACGCAAAACTTACTAAAACTATAAATATAATGTATACCTAATTACATATAATAAGCACAAATAAATTTACATAAATACATGAATATACTAAAAAGAAAGAAGACATAGTTGCAATGAGAAAACATCACTGTTGTGATGATACTGTCAGCTTCTTGCGAATGTGCTCGCGAAAGTTAAGTTTAATTATTACTATTAATATTAAAATGTCTGACATATCTCGGGAAGCCGGGGTCCCGGAGCTTTGGAAGGCGTGCCAGGGGCCGAAGCCAACTTGCAGAGGCCCCTTAGATAATTTTAAATGATGAGGAGGCACCAACCGACGATTATCCCTGTATGCACTATAAAAGTGTACCCAAGGACAACTCCCGGTTGGTGCAGGATTATTGCAGAACATGGCACCAAAATTATTGGGCTACGGGTTTGGGTGGCTATAGGGGATCGGTTACTTTGAAACTATGGATAGACTACCTGACCTATGAGAAATAATATAATATTCACAGATAAAGTTTAATTATTATTATTGGGAGTTTAATTATTGAACCAAAAGTATTGAATTAAAATCGGGACAGATTTAAAATGAACTCTTAGCTATTATACGAAATGCTGAAATACAATGTATAGAATACCAACTTTTGCCCGCGGCGTCTCGCCTACTTGAATATCGGAAATTGTCCCACTGATACCGGGACAAAAAGTAGCCCATGTCCTTCCCTTCCCCGGGATGCCATCTGTCCCTTTGCTAAATTATATCGAAATCCGTTCAGTGATTTAGGCGTGAAAAGGTAACATACAGACAGGGATTTTTGTATCAATTTAGAAAGAATTTAGATGATGCGTACGTATAAAAGTAGCTCTCGCGGCCGCGTGGTCAGCGACAGGTCCTACCTATAGGAAAAGTTGGTAATTCAGGTAGTTAGCATTTTTAAGAGATTATTTCAAGAGACTGTCTCACATGTTCTTCAATTCGATTCCCTGTTGATTCTAAGTAGGTTTAATACATTAATACATTTAATACCTACCCAAGTTTGACAACCAAGGACCAACATGAAAATTACCTGATTCACTCAATAATTGTCTCATTTAATTACTCCAAATGTTAAATCAAGTTACCTACCTACATATCAATCAATCAATCTTTATTTGTGAACATAGGTATACATAAAAGGTCTTAAATATACATATTATTGTAGTCGTGCACATATGTATCACGTGTCTATGTGTCTACGTCATGAACATTTTAAACACAAGTAATTCAGGTTATTTCATCTAAATTCGTCCTCATTCGCGTTCATTAAAGTCGGGGGAGTTCTCCAGGCACTTAATTGATACCGCACGTACTCCACAACCGACGTTATGCTCCCGAGCTTGGTAGCTATATCGTGTAATTAAATCTCTTCAATTTCTGAATCTTTGCATTCTTATTGGAACTTTACTTGAAGGTCTATGGCCCGCTGTGAAATATAATAGTTTACGCGCTGCAAGAATCTTACGATAGTATGAAATGTTGAGACAAGTCATATTGCTAAAATAAGTACTTATTCATTGAATCATACTTACATGTTTATCCAATGAAACCATTTTAATTGGATGAACATTTTCATAGACAGTGCCTATTTATTTATTTTGTCAGTTTTCGCCGTGAGGAATCAAAATTAATTAAGTGCGGAAATTGAAACACGACCTGCATGACATTAATGATACATCTCGGCTGCTTCCAAGGCACACTGGGTGACTTAATGCAATACACGTAATTGAAAAAACAGTATTTTAGAATTATTCCCATTACGAGACTCATTTTTCTCCCTCATGAGTCCTTCGGAACGCATTAGAGAGGCCCAATAAAGTGTCTCGAAGGAACGTGCGCATAAAGAAAGCACCGTCGCAGGGAAATTGTTGTAGCAACGTTATAAATACTGATTTCCATGCGAGATACGACCTTATGGTTTTGAAAATAGAGGTGAAGTGGTAAGAATAGGTTAGGGTTCAGTAGAGTGCGACATTTGGCAAGGGAATAGTAGGAAGTACTCAGCAAGCGGGTTCCGTCGGATGTGTTAACGGCAGATGAATGGCGACGTCCCGAAGTTCGTAAGCTTGGAGTTTGAGTATTGAAATCTAGGACGTGATGCTTGGATCGAGATAAGGTGAGTGAGGGCCTTAAACCCCATTATATCTGATGACCCTCAAAATAAATAGTCACAGAAATGTCGTGGTATTTTACAGAATTTTTATTGAAAATCAAGAAATAGGTAGGTGTGTAGGTACTGTTAGGTTATAAACTTATAACTATCATAACGAATAGAAATATGGGTACCGGTGAAATAAGACAGGAGGCTTTTCCTTTCATTTTTTTTACAGAATGATAAGGATCAGCCGTCCAGGACAGGACGGCTGCTATGGACTTAATACTCGTACGTTGAAAGAGGACTATGACACAATAGTTTGAAACCCTCGTGACCTCTATCTATCTTTCCTTACATAGGAATAGCATCTTAATTTATCCTAGCCTTCTCAACAGTGCATGAAGTGCATCGTATGTGAAGCGAGGTGGAAAGGCTCACTGATCGGAAACCTTCGCCTAGCTCTCACCAGACGCTCTCAGAGCCGCTCCATTGAGCTTAAGGAGGAACCTATATCTAAACTTCTAGGAAGGTATCTCTTTTACTGAGAGCAAGTAGGTCGTAAATAGATGCTGTGTTAAGTAAGGGTCGGTGGAACGACTCGGTGATGTTTGAAGTGTGCCGTGGAACGTTACAGGGTTTAAATTCTACTTTTAGCTGTCGTTTCGTGGATGTTAAAGGAAGAGAACGGTCATTAGAATACTTGAAAAGAAAACTGCCACATTTGTATTTGTTAACCTAGTTTCTTGGATGTCCCACTTGATTTTCCGGAACTCCCACGGTTTTTTTCCGGAAAAAGTTTGCAAAATGTTTAATTGCCAGAACAATTCCTAGAAATCCAATAACAAAACCAGTAGACTGAACAATTTATTATTACGTTTACAACCGCAGTCATAACAAAGTTATATTATTTCCACGGAGAAGCAATAAAGCAAGTTAAAAAGTATAAAGCGACAATGTCTCGCTTTGATACAAAATTAAATGGATGCCTGAAATATGTTGCTGGAGGAACCCGGGTTGGTGCCAACATTTTAAAATATTCCTTCTTTGCTGCAAACAGGGCTACCAACCGTTAATGTTGGTGAAAAGGTGGGTTATGATGTTGTGGTCGGTCGGTACGTATCATGTGGGTACCTTTAGAAAGATCAGGATTTAGGTAAATATATTAATTATCTATCTTGTTTAATGCCTCAGATGGGGAAGATGGTAATTTTGCTGTGTGCAACAGTAGGAGTTGATCTTGTTAAATAACTAGACGAATCTTAGTCAATGGGATTATTACCTGAATGATGAGGTGAAAACATCTAAAGTTGACAGCCCTGACTTAAAAATATAAGAACATTCATCACAGTCCTGTTCGCTGGGATAAGCAGTGTTCGAACCAGCGGTAAACGGGAAGTTCCTTTGGTAAACGTAAATGTGGAAAACCGCAGAAGAAAAAAGCATATACTTAATAAATGCCAATATCTGTAGTATTGGTTGGTATACCTTCATGCATTTTTTTTTTTTTTTTTTTTTTTTTGGATGGGAAATCATCTAATGACTCCTCCCGCTCTGGGTGGAGCGGAAGGGAGTGTCAGACTCTTACTGACTAAAACCCACCCGTGTTCCTTCCTTAGCCCTTTATGTTCCGGGGCAGCGGTAACCCTTTCGGACGATCCCGCTACCCCGGCAGGCTTCGGCCCTGGCGGGCCCCTTCCTTAATGCTGACATCTCTTTGAGGCGCGCGTGGAACACATACGCGCCGTCCGGCACGGGCCTGGTCCTGATCGGACAGAGAGCTACCCATTACTCTCCGTCCGCAGGCCCGCGCCTACGGTGGCCGGGAGTCGTCACGCGGCTCCCGACGCCCGTAGCGTCTCCCGCGGCGGCTGAGGCGTGCGGCTCTCTCCCTGAGCCGTCCCGCCACCTCCTTCGCTAGCATGACTGCTTCGCAGAAGGAGGTGACCGCCTCCCACTCCCTCTCGCCCCGGACCATGGCTTGAACCAGGGCCGGACGCGAGAGGTCGCCGCCGTTGCCGATCGCCTCTACGAGGACACGGCGGTGCTCCGCCATACCTTCATGCATTAGCCATATTTAATATCTACTTAGGTATACTTACCTACTAACAAGTCTAAATCAGATGTTAAAGCGATTGTATAGAAGCATAATTTAAGTCCTGTATTGTTAATTTGTTACCTAGTAAATATGTTCCTTGATTGTTACTTATAGGAATCAAACTTGATACCCACCTACCCTCAGGTAAATAACACACATTCATAACTGATAGGTAGATACTTGTATTATAAACATGCAACACTATCATTATTATCGCTCAAGCATGCACAGATATCTAAATAATTGCAACAACCGAAAATTATAATTTTAGTAAGTAACCCCACTCAATCTACTAAACATTTATCCTTCAACCTGACTTCATCTGTCACTCCAGACTCCTCCGGGGGCCTCCCTAAATAGCCTACCTCAACCAGCCGCCATATTTAACATAAAATAACCACAAACCGTTGAATTTCGCAACAAAACTCCCCACAGACTTATCTTTCTCAGAAATTGTAACTCAATTCTTGTAACAACTTTCCAAAAAGTCTCGATGATGTTCGCTCGTTGTTAACTTTGGACAACTAAAACTAAGTTTGTAGTTGTGTCATAAACCTAAGCTAAGTTTAAAGTTGCAGCCCGGCTGCAAGGTTTCGTGGTCGATAGTGGATAGTGGAGTATACTCTTATTATTAGCTGGTAGAAGACTTGTGAGCTGAACTTTGGCCTCCATTTAACGATATAATACACAGACATGACCCATGATGTGAACATCACCATTAAGTACTTATATTACTGAGCCGAAAACGCATTGATGATTGCCATCAGCCATAATTATGTTGATATTAAGTGTTCATTAAGAAGGAGTGCTACCCTGCTCATCCTAATGATGATACCCCGTAATCGCTTAGTCATAACTCGTATACATACATAGTTATGTACTAAGAGCAAGAGACTGAGTGGCTTATTCTGCTGTGTATCAGCAATCTCGGATGTTGCCGGCAAGCAGCCAGCTCGCGGGAAATCAAGCGCTGGCCTCTTAATAAATGAGCTGCACTTTAATTACTGCACTTTATAAGCTTAATCTAATTAGGGGGAGTAAAACTGTTGCTTTCTTTATTAAATCCTTATTTAATACAACATACACTGGGATCCAACCACATAGATCAGATACTAAACCACATAAGTCTGTGTACTAAACACACTTTTTCAGATATAGCTTTCTTACTTTTAACTCTTCGTATGCTTAAACGTGGATCGACGCGAGACACAATGGCTTTTTAATTTTGTCTGTAGGTAATTAAAGCATTCATGTCCATTTCAACCGCGCGGCCAGCTCATAAAATTTGATGAAACTTTGCCAGGAATTAGTGGTAATTTGTTACTATACACACCTCTTTTCCTGAATTTGTTGCAAAAAAAACTAAGACGCTATGGCCAAAAATAGTTGGCCGGTAGAACCGCCACTTGCCGTAGTCATCACCTGTGATTACACAGAAACTAAATAATGCAGGTAGGCGAATGATGTACCAAAAGAAAGGTCTTAATTTGTTGTATTTGTTGCAAAAATAAAAAACGTCAAAACGTAAATAAACAAAAAGTTATGCAATATTTAGTTTCCAGGTTATGGGTAGGTAGGTATCTCCCCATAAATATCAAATTAATAGAGGCTTATGTGTATGGACAATTAGTTGCTAATTTGTTGCAGCGGATAAACAAGAAAAATACTAGAAAATATAGGTTCAATAATTTGTTAGAGTCGATTTTAGTTGGCCGCTCGGACGGCAATATGCCTAAAATACAATGACGTTTATTTCATTATTAAAAATAGGTTCAAGCTTAGTTAAAGTACTAATCGACATGTAACGTAACCTAGTTTGGATAAATGTGGCGAATATAACGGTGAAATTCATATTTTAGGAGATATTCACTAAAATACAGTAGTATGAAACTGTATTAGAGCAGGGTGACCATGATTACATAAGTACGAAGGCATGTTTTTTAAATATAATAGGTAGAAAGGTATCCTATTTATATAAGGTACGAGTACCTATATTAGTTTAAACTAGCTAATCAATTTATCAACCTAATTTTTGTATCTTTTGTTTGCTTATTATGTATATGTATATTTGTTGTACTCTGTTATTCAATTTAAAGTTGGTATTTTTTAAATGTTAAGCTTAAAACACTTGTTATAAAAATAAGATTTTTGGCATTTTCAAACTCAAATGCAGCCAAGGGGGTTCATTACAGACTTTCGCTGTAATAGTAAGAAATGCTCAAGATGTTCGTCCCCATAAGAAGACGGTAATTTTCTTTTCTGGCCGGCACTTTAATTTTTGGGTAGGTACGTTATGAACTTAAATTAATTAAATTTCGTTAGGAAACTAAGTAGGTACAGACGCCAGTACATCAACCTACCCGAAACTATCAAATTTTACCAATCAACTTTGAACCTTAAGCTTTAGCGACAAAGTTTAAAATCTATTAAAGAAATGTGACAGATTGTAGTAGCTTGATGTGTTGGCGTTTCTACCGCAAAAAAATCAATTTCTATCATTCAAATAAACTAATAGAAACAAAAGCTACCAAGCTCATACAACTAACAAAACATATTGAAATGTAAAGTGATTACTTACGGAATACCCAATTTATACAATTAATTTATTATTCCCAAACTTGCTAAGCCTACCTAAAAAATGTATACTGTGCATTCTGTAGCAAACTATAGAAAGTATCAAAAATAAATAATTGTACTACAATAAATAAAAATAATTTTAAACGGCGAGCGCATTCCGAAGATAAATTCAAATATAGAAACGATTCGGCGCGAAATTTAATAAATGACTATGGTCAAAGGTCCTCAGTTATTGACCTATTAAACTGTATATTATTAGTTTTGAACTAATAAAATTACATTAGAAAAGCATAAATAATTAGTATAAACAATGCTTATTGTATTTATATGCCTTAGTGTGTTTTATATAAGCACTCGCCCTAAAAAATAAGATATGACTATCGAACATTCCAATAATCACGATTCAGTCTCAGTTCATTGTGAAAATCCATGGTCACCCTGCTCTAATACAGTTTCATACTACTGTATTTTAGTGAATATCTCCTAAAATATGAATTTCACCGTTATATTCGCCACATTTATCCAAACTAGGTTACGTTACCTGTCGATTAGTACTTTAACTAAGCTTGAACCTATTTTTAATAATGAAATAAACGTCATTGTATTTTAGGCATATTGCCGTCCGAGCGGCCAACTAAAATCGACTCTAACAAATTATTGAACCTATATTTTCTAGTATTTTTCTTGTTTATCCGCTGCAACAAATTAGCAACTAATTGTCCATACACATAAGCTTCTATTAATTTGATATTTATGGGGAGATACCTACCTACCCATAACCTGGAAACTAAATATTGCATAACTTTTTGTTTATTTACGTTTTGACGTTTTTTATTTTTGCAACAAATACAACAAATTAAGACCTTTCTTTTGGTACATCATTCGCCTACCTGCATTATTTAGTTTCTGTGTAATCACAGGTGATGACTACGGCAAGTGGCGGTTCTACCGGCCAACTATTTTTGGCCATAGCGTCTTAGTTTTTTTTGCAACAAATTCAGGAAAAGAGGTGTGTATAGTAACAAATTACCACTAATTCCTGGCAAAGTTTCATCAAAGGGGTTTGAGTAATTTTGTATGAACCAGTGGCATGATTTTTTTTTTGAGCGGCCACGTAGTTTATTGTTGCTAACGTCTAGTGGTATACATAATAATAATGACTCGTAAAATAATTTTGCCCTAAGTAATATCGGAGCTGCAATATATGATATCGAAGTAGGTAGAATTTCAACATCATGTCGTCGAAATAAAGACGGAACCCCGTATATGTATTGTGAACAAATACAGCACGTATGACACAATACATACATTCATAAACTTACGCATGTTATTGGAGGAGTATGTATGGCATTATTATAAGATAATTAAATAAAAAACAATAATAAGTACTACAAAATCACTATATTTTTACACAAACTTTATTTATTTAAAACATTTAAACGACTTGTCGGGTGTTTTTAACCGACTTCAAAAAGGTGGTTCTGTATTTGACCCGTATGTATGTTTGTAAGTCCGCGATTTTCTCAAAAACTAATGAAGTAATTTTGAATTTTGTTTTTTAAGTAATTCTTTCATTGTGATCTAAGTACATACTTTCAGGAAGGTTTTAGTATATAATACATTAGTTAATTATTCTTATGTACGAAGTTATATGCATAAATGTAGGTACTGCATCGGAACGAGGAGATCGGTGCTTTTGGTGGGCTCATGGGCGGCTTTTTTGTTGTTGTTTATCGCTAATCACGAGTTACAGAGAGAAATAGAAGTAAAACTACAATGTAATGATGAAATAGACACCATTTATAGCAAATGGCGATTTGATTTTATAGATTTTTCACATTAAATATCTCGGCTTCGATGAAAGTGGGAAAGTAACGTTCATAGAAAAAAAATAATGTCTTAATGTGTTCTCTTTAACGAAACACTTTTCATAAGTGGCCGCGTATTTAAAAAATCATGCCACTTTTACTCAAACCCTTTTTATGAGCTGGCCGCGCGGTTGAAATGGACATAAGCATTCAACCGGTTAAACTAGCTTTCAGGTCAACGTATTTTAAACTCGAGTATTAATTCCCTACATAGTTTTATATTCTACACCATTGCCACAGTCTTATTCTCAAGTGTCCATAATTTAAACAGCACATCTAAATGTATTGGCGGCTTTTTAGCATTGCAAAATCAATCCTCATCTGCAGAAACCACTGCACTCAAGGGAAATCTATAAAGATCCCTCACCCGCCATGAATAAATTAGCAACAACTAGATTCCTTCGTTGCATCATACACCCGTCTGAACTACGTATCCAGTGAGGGGGAATGCTAATCGATCAGACGCATTAGTGTTCAGACACAGAGTAGAAATTACCAGATACTATGAATTTACCGCAAAAGCCTAACGTTGAAAGCTGTGTCAGGAGTAAGAGGACTAGTAGCACATTACTTCGTGTCCGAGTCCTAAAAAAATAGCATTCATTACATAACTAGCGACACGTAACCCCGCTTTGCAGGGGAAAATATCGAGATTTCTATACAAACACAAATACAAAAATATTTATTTCAACTTAACCATTGTATCATACATATATTGAGGCAGCCCCAGCGAGCTACAAAAGCTGTCTCGCTCTTCCCTTAAGTGGTAACTTAATGATGAGGCTAATAAGTAAGTAAAGGGTTTGAAAAGAAAAATAAAATAAAACATAAACTGATGTGCAATATATAAAATTACAGTATTATTCACATAAAACGTACGGGATAATTAATGCTCTAACTGCCGGATCATCACTGGTTGCCTAAAACCGACCCCGGTACAAATGCTGTATCCACTAGCAGGAATAGCGCCACCAGTGGTTCGCAGAGCGGTGGCAAGCTCCAGCGAAAGAGCCAAAATTGGCGCCGACACACGACACCCTTTGCACGACAACATCCTTGTGCCACAAAAGCTGATAAGCCGAAACAGATTTTTAAAGTGTGTCTTCCCACTCACTGGCGAACCATCACAAGAAAGACTGAACCTGTGGCGAGACAGTGCTTCCTTACCCAAACCGTTTGTCCCACCCGCTGAAGACCTCCCACCTGGACATGAGTTACCTTGGGTAACCCGCAAGTCTTTAAACAGACTCCGGACCCAGGTTGACCGAAGCAAGGGAAACCTGTTCAGTTGGAGATTCATAGACGACTCCACCTTGGAGTGTAAATGTGGAGCTGTTCCACAAACGATGGGACACTTAATATCGTGTCCTGCGTTTCCTGTCAGCTGCACGTTACAGGAACTGGCGGACGCTGGTGATGGCGCCAAAAAAGTAGCCGAATTCTGGACCGAGTCCATTTAGATTGCTATCGACACACTAAGAAGAAGAATGCTATAACTGATGGTAAAAACCACATCAAAATCCATTGTGCAGTTTAGAAGAACTAGCGACCACACAGACATTACGAAAAGCGTCTTTATTTTATATTATTTATGAAGATATAGACGTTCGAGCTAAAGTGAGTTTTGGGCGGTTGTTCCGGATCAAACGATAATCGTTTAATTTTGCTCACTGCAGCTCCCTCTATGAGGAAGGTGGTTGTTGACAGTATATTTACTTATTAATCTGTGAACCATAGTATATTAAGATGTGGCCCGCCCGAGGGAAATCTGCAAGATGTATCTGTCCGTCTGTCACAATGTGTCCGGCGAATGTCAGTAGATATATTATTTTCGGTATAAATTAGCTGCGTTGGGAATAACTATCGTCATTTATACAATAAATAGCCCTTTAAGAAAGCGAGTATTTTGTCCTTGACTATCTAGACTTCTGTAGCGTCTAGTAAAGATGCCCCTACCTCTCCGCATTTAGTTTAACGCAAAGCTTGCAATATCAAATTTGCTTTTGGTCGAAAAACTCTTGTATCTTTTCTCGAAAAGTTTAACACATTTATGTGTGCTCCGAAACTTACAGCAAAATACAAAATGTTCCGATACGTCCAGTCCAGTTTGAGTGCACGTGCCTTAGGTGGACCATTCCGGATGATGGCCGCGATGTGGCCCGCGGGGAAATCACTCAGACTTGCCGGAACTGCTCCCTGAATAAATTACCAAGCACACTTAACGCCAACACCTTGGATCTTGAGATACAGTTTAACTTTATCGTTTTACATAATCAGATTAATGTGGAATTACAGAACTTATCATTTACTTAGTAGATAACAAACATTTTTTAAATCCTTTCAAATAGGTAAGTATGAAGAATGAACACACAAAACTTTCAATTGACGTTCTCGTACCTCGTACCTACTGCACTTTCACATGAGCTACTCTTGTGCTGTCTAGTTACCAGATTCCGCTAAAGTCATAATTAATGCCTAAATGGTCCTCCTTGGTAACAAAAACCCCGTGTTAGCATATTATAGGAGGCTGGGAGCCAAGGGCCGCCCCCCAGACATCGCGTCCGGCCGAAATGAATAAATTAGCTGCAGCATTGTGATTCTAGCTGCGGAGGACGGTCTGGTTTCTGTTCTAAACAGCATTACTTATAGAGGAAGGCGTTTTTGATAAATATTTAGCCACGGTCAGCCTCTGTTGACTCGGACGTAAAATAAGTATATGACAAATCTAGCTTCAGAAAGAGACAGGTATGAGTGATCTCTGTCATTCAAACCTGCGGCTCCTTTTTTTAAGCGAATGAAACCAAACGCTTTTAGCTCATGTAAGCCGCGTTCAAAAGCTGTCAATGTTCTTATTTGAATATTCCAGGAGTGCTGATCGCGTTCCGATGCATTGGTGAAATAGGCTCGATGTGCCATATCAACTTTCGGGGACCTGTTATATAAGAACCGAAGATATTATATTGGGTGACCGTGAAATGAGATTTCAAATAATATCAAAGCAGGTTCATGATCATCAGTCAGCCATCTACGAAATAGGTTTCCTTATTTCCTAGCTTTCAGTGTATATGTTGTTTCTTCCTCAATACCTCTATCATCAGTCAAAGAGCTAGCAATAAAAACCAATAAAGTTAAATAGAATAGAACAGTAAAAGTCGACACGTAGCAGCATCCGCAATGCTGAAGCGTTTCTCTTTATGACAACCAACTAGAAGATAGATGAAATTGCGTCCCAAATAAACGCTCGAAACTTTACGACTGCAGTGTCGCTTTATAACGAACGGTGTTGCGATGGACTACCGATTTTCAACGTGTGTAAAAGGTAAAACGAAGTTTAAAGTAGTTTCAACGAAAATTTTATTTGCGATTAAGATGAGATATTGGGATTTTATACGGCAAGGGTGAAAACACTACAATTTTCAATGTTTTCTTTCTGTAATACCCACGTCAAAGAAAGATTAGAAAACTACTTACTTTCCTACAAGAAAATGCTAGGTACTTCACATGTATACCTACCTATGTACACAACATACATAGCTAACCGTAGGTATAAACTGCAGTACTGCATACCTTCGTATATACCTATCACACAAATTATACGTACCTACTTACTTACTTAATTATTTGTGTATCGTATTCATTAAACATCATCATCATCTGCCTAGCCTTTTACCAACTATGCTGAGGTCGGCTTCTAGCCTAACCGGATGCAGCAGAATACCAGTATTTTACAAGGAGCAACTGCCTATCTGACCTCCACAACCCAGTTACTGGATCATACCATAATAATATCATATTCATTAAACAATCGAAACAAATTGAAAAACTTAGGTAGGCTCCTATTTAAATAATTAGGTAAGTACCTAAAACAACGTGCGTATTCGATCACACACACAATTTAAACTTGACTTTAAGATCACCAATATCTTATAATATAACAAATGTTAAAATTGCCGAAATTGTCTCTAAAACGGAACCAAACATTTAAAACACTTTAGCAAATTAACAAACCATAACCTCGATGTGTAGGTAAACTTGTTAAGTTGTTAACACCAAAACGAAACAAGATTTCCCGCCTAATGGAAACCACAGACACAGACGTCTTCATTCCACGCAAACAACGTTCGGAAACCACGTCCCGCGCCCGAGGGAAATCAGCCGCCGTGCGTTCCGAAACCTTTGTAGCGAGCAGTAATTACACTGACCACGGGAAGGCTGAATGGCATTTTTCTTATGTCTAATACTTTTAATCAGTGAGGTCAAAGGAAACGTTGGGCGCTCTATATTTAAACAGGTGCTCTAACTTTGTTAATATCTAAGAATGTTTACATTCTCGTCGAAGATCGCAGTAGAATTTTTTGCTCTCATAAATACGTAATTAATTGCCATCACAATCCACATAAAAACAACTCATTTCTTTCCCAGAAAAGATTTTTTATTATAAAAAAACATAATTCGAATACCCACAATCATTCCAATTAGGAAACAGACTTCAAAATAATCATTCATAACAAAGTTAATTGCTTTAGGGTTGTCCCAAAAAAAAAACCATAGAATATGTGTGTGTAAAAATGTGCGGTGTGTAATGTATGTAATGTTACATTCGTTAAGCCGTGATTGCCAGCCCCCGCTAATGGAATTAATAATTTGCCACATCATATGCAAAAACGGACGCGTTCGCACGCGATGTAAAGCGTTGTTTGCGCTTGATTATGCTTGAATGTGAAACATGAAAAAGTACGGTTTATCTTTCCATAAAAGTAAAGGAAAAACTGAATAGGGAAACTACTCCACCTTACTTATAAAAAACATTTTTTTTCGTAGCAATCGTAGCGATGTCGTAGCTCTCGTAGCGATGTCGTAGCTCTCGTAGCACATCTACGGACTTCACACACCCTTCGCAACAACACCTAGGTAAACCAACAATGTTGACGTGTAAAAGTGTTTGTGCAAACCTACTTACAGAAATAAAATCATTTATCATTTAATGATAATACAACAATCGACTCCTGAAGTGTGGACTACTGGGTTCGATCCTCAGTTCGGGCAGTGTTACTGGGATTTTTGATTAGGAAATTCTCAGTAACAGCATAAGGTTTCCACTTGTAACCATGCACCATTGCACTTTAGCTCCATAGGCTCTCCTGGAATTATATGCTCAGCGGGTGAAGTCGGGCTGTGGATGATGATGATTGTTATAACTGGATTGAAATACCGGTGTTTTGGGACCCGATACTATTGGCCTTGGTGTGATACTGGTACCAGAGTAGTACCTATTGGTACCGGTACCAGACATAGTAGGTACCGGTACTATTGGTATTACAAATCAATATCGGTAGGTACTGTACCGGTACCAAACAAATATTTCCTTATGTTATAGTGAGAAAACAGATATAGTAAATTAAAAGGATACTTAATAGGCATTAGAAAAATAATTTCAAGGTTGCCAACCGTATGAGATTACTCTTAGGTACAAATATGAGATATGTGGTACGCGCTGGGTACCTACCTGAATTTGGTACTGGTACCTACCTACTTCTTATGTGGAGTACTGGTACCCGTATGGAACCGGTACCTAGGTACCGAAATAGCGAGAACCGCGGAGTACCGATACAGAACTTGCATTTTTGATACCTGTTCCAAACCCTGAACTGGCCAAATGTGGGTATTCGACGCTCCGGGGAATACATTACGATGTAGCAATAGGTAGACATGTGTGACAAAAACAAAATATTGATTAGTATCGTTGGGAACGTGATAGGGTATTGCTAACTAAGTTAACCTAGTTTCTGAACTGTAACGACCAACGTAATGGCGGTCAGCGACGAAAAATTTTCGCGCCAAAATAAAAACAAAATGGCTGCTCGTTACTCCGACACACGGTAATCCAATCAGGTTGATTCACATTGACCCTTTCGTCGACGCCAAGACTGCGCAATTCCACGTATTTATTTTTCACCGGATATTATGAAGGTATGTAGGTACCTACTGGCCTACAAATACCTACGCGTAGATTTTTAGATAGGTACCTGTACCTATCTATCGAAATATTTAATACACTACCTATGTTTTGGGGAGAAAAAGATAAATTGATAAAATGATAATTGATAACAAACATTAAGTTCCTGTGCGTATAATTAAAATCCTATTCGCAATAATTGTTGGTGTAGCTGAGGTGTTGATACTTAGGTACCTATTACGAGAATAAAAGTAGGTTCCTAACTGTTTACCAACTAAATCTAGTGTCACAGTGTCACCCTGTCTTTTTGCGGAACCGCAATCAATCTGCGAATGCGTATGGCCATATGGTACCGTCGTTAGTCATTGGATAACATCGATTGGCGGTTATATAATTATTAATTATATTAGGTATACTTACTTACATCTTATATTATCTTATCTCACAAAGAAATAAAATTGAAGTGGCCGTTTGTAATAATAAAATAACAGCTTTTAACTAAATGCATATGAAAATATTTGCGATACTTATTACAAAAATCTTTTTATGTTTTATTTGTCGGACTTTCACTGGCAGATAGCTGATGTTATAAGGAGTAACTTAGGCTACTTTTATTTCAGAAAAAAAATTAAGGTTCTGCAAAAAAATAAAAACGACATCCACGCCTTTGATTATATAATGTAATCAAAGATGCACGCGATCGCGCGAATGCGAGACTTTTTTGTCATCACGATAGAACTCTAACAATACATATATAATTATATATTTTTTGTCAACATTGGGCCTACACCAAAGTTGTAATATTTGAACAGGTACCTAAATGAGTTGTATCCATAGATCGTACACAAGAATGGGGACTCAAATGCTCAACGGAGGCAAAATTCGGCGCAGTCATTACCACCATACATTCAATAAATAAGGTAATTTGAGCTTATAGGGATTGATGATTATATTGATACTAGTTCTATTAAGTAGGTATTACATATTTGTTACGGTCGCGAATCATATTTTGATCGACATACCTACAACCTGATAGTGACCTGAAAATTCCAAAAAGAAATTGAATTCCGCGACCTACCCTGGCTCTTTCGCAGTAAGTAGGTAGGTAGGTACCTAACTTTGTTCGATTTTTGTTCATAAAAACATAGGATAAGTATGGGATAAGTACTTAGTTTTAATTTGGCTTGCCCACTGGTTTGTTTTCCTACCCGCATTTTGGAAACCAGTGGATGGCCAGGTGGCACAAAACAGAACTGTATTTTATGCAGGTTGGGTGATGTGAGCCATACCCCGCGCGATTCCCGCGCTGCGCATCAAGGCTGAATCCAACTGAATATTTTCTGAAACCTACATAAATTGCCGTGCAATTAGTTACGACGTTCATCGAGACATTTTTCGCACGCGAGTGCTGAGCTGCCCTGCTATTCCCTGAGGCTGTGACCTGGTGCCGTGGCAAGGATAATTCAGGTTAGTGGTCAAGCTTTTTTATCTACCCTGTGTATTGAGCAAGATCCTTACTTCTTTAGGGGGTTTTTAGGCACAGCACTTCCCGCCATTAGTAGGTAAAGTCCTTTGATTATTTTACCAGACGTCCTATTCAGACTCCACAAACTTCAATTCACAATCTTTCATTTTTGTCAAGTTTTGGAACAACAAATTCAATGTTATTCATACATGACAAAATTGGTATTCAATTTGAACCGGATATAACGTTTTTATTACAAATGCTCACACAAAAATCAACTCAGATTTCATAAACTTAAAGTTGATAATCAAAAAGTGGTACTTTTAACTACCTAAGTTATCTGAGATATATTGAACTGAAGTATATTATTGTAGTCAACACCTCACACAATGTTTGTTTGCCTCAAACTAGTTGGTATAAATGTCTATTATCCTTGCATAGCATATTTGTTTTCTATTTATTTTTCTTTCAGTTTTATTATTTAACATCCTTCTACTCGGCAAAACGAAACGTAAAGTCGTAAAAGAATAGTTTATCTGTGCACAACGCCAGCTGACATTGACAAATGACAAGTTTTTGTGTTTCAACATTACAATTTACAAATAACAAATACGTGAAAAAGTGTTGTGGATGCTATGGCGTTGAGTTATTTTAATGAAAGTGAAGCGCCCCGGGACTTCCGAGTGTCGTCCACGGAGAGTGATGGCCACTACAAGAAATGCCTCCTCTGTTACACCGTGAAAATGAACTTTTACTGTTCGGATTGCGTCAGGGCGGGCAATTTCGTGCATTCCTCAATGCCTTACGCGGACAGGTTGGTTATTTCACCTTAATTACGCAGCAATATCAATGAACTCCTATATTTATCTCACTCAGACTATCTCTGCATTGATAGCGAATTATATTTTCGATTGCTAAAGAGATGGCCATTTGCGCGTTACGATTTGTTTGAGTCACCATATGCGTCGAACTTATGTGTAAACAACGCGGAAATGTTGTTTGCACTGATTGAAAGCGTCGAGATAAGTAGGAAGTACGATATTTGCTGCGAAAACACGATATTATAAGTCATTGTTGTGGTGACAGATATTATTGGATTAGTGTTTACAAACTTACATAACCTTGAATTGTAAATGTTGTCGTAGTTAGCATGTTGTGGCTACAACAGTCTACTTTATGACTCAGGTTTTTGAATACATTAATCTTAAGACTCTCTTGGGACTTTTACTACCAAGCTCATTCTTATTAGAATTTTATTAGACTATCCAATACAATACACAAATAACGAAAGGATTGTTATGATGTTGAAGAACGTGTTCATTTCAATCTGATCTATTTGAAGTTTAACAACCTTGTGCATCGAAACAAGCCTTTGTTATTCTTTTACAATAAAATTAGTTAGTGTAGACACATAGTTACTAAGAAGCTGAAGTATTGTTTCATAGGATTTAATGTTTTTAATAACAGGTTTAATAAAGATTGGTCCTCGGCAGCTCTGGACAGAGCGAGGTGGAAAGAGAGTAGGGGGGCCTTTGCCCAGCAGTGGGCTATTAATGACTAATGATAAAATAAATAAACAGGTTCTACTTAATATTCCCCAAGCATACAAACAACATGACTGCTGTTTAGACCTTTCATGTAAATTAACATGTTTGTTAGTGCCAAGTTTCAAAAGCAACAATGGGACTCGGTAGACGTAAGGCTTAATAATACACTATGTAAAAACATACTTAATACATATTGGTCAAAAACGTATCTTCCCAGATATGCAGAAAAACAAGGAAAACTACTCCGTGTAAAAGTCAACCGAAAACATGTGCTGGACCGATGTGAAAAATTATTAGCATCAAAACTGAAGAAGGACACATTATTGACGGAAGCCAAGCAGTCCAGAGACAAACTAGACCTCCTCAGACTAGCTATAGAACAAAGACGGAGCAACATTGAAGAGAAGCGGAGGGAACTAATGGAACTAAAAAGTCACAACAATGAGTTAATATTAAAGTTACCGAGGTATCACAAACGGGTGTCAAGCCTCGGCAAGCATGCTCAGATGCAACGAATGGAGCTAGAGAACAAAGTCAGTACGTACAATGAACAAGCAGAGTCACTGGCAGCTTTACGTAGGTCACGCATACGGCAGCTCACCAAGTATATCTTTCCAGTATATATGACGTATGATACAAGGTAAGTTGGCCTTTCTTCTCAACCTTTTCCATCTTTACTAATACAAGCTGGCCGAGATATTCTCTCTACTTAGATTAAATTATATAATTTGTATTTGAATGTTCATACTTCTAAAATTAACAGTGAAATTGCACAATATGAAAGGAAAATTTTAGTAATCTCAATATGTCTCCAGACATTTATGTACATGTCTCCGGACAATCTATAATTTTGAGACTTTGAGGCCATTATCAGTACTTATCAGTTTTATCTTTGTGGGCCATTATAACTGTGTTACGATAAGACAATAGAATGTATACTTATCTATACACTCTTCATTAATTAAAGCTTAATTTGTCTACACTACATTATCAGTGAAAAAAAAACAAAATCCTCTCAGCTTATTTTTTCATAATCTTTACAAAAAAAAGTCGATTGATGAGATCTTAACTCACAACCCACATATAATATAACTAATATATTATACTATTCCTTAACTGACATCTCTATCGTTACTCATAAAATTAAAATTACAGTTATTTAATTTTATAACTATAATATTCATGATGCTGGCAGAATAGTCGACATGGGCTCAGTTGCAAAAGAAAGAAAAGAAAAAAAAACTATAATATTATACCATCAACACCTCACATGCGCATGCACTCTTTCCATTTATCTTATTCAGTAGACCACACGATAAAGCCCAATTCTCGTAATTTAAAACGTTCAAAATCTAGTCGCATTCTCATCTCGGCGACAAACAAATGTCAGAAACTTGTCAAAATGTAGGGAAATTAGAGGTATTTTTGACAGATTGAGACTGAGATCAGACTGTGAGCGTTCTTAAAATTACGAGAATGGCCCCTCAGATAAGTTGGCCTCTTATTCTATTGAAACTCGTACTATTGAACTAGTATAGAGTTTCAGTTTGAATGCGAGGCCAGCTTTTATGATCTTGAGCAAATTACCTACCACCTGACGTGCAGTCGACTGACAGCGTTCAAAATGGAAAGGGTGCACTCGCTTATTAACTTCACGGTCGAATGAAACATGCGTGACTTATCTAAGGCTATGCATCGTTTCACTGTCTAATCTTTGATATTACAATTACCTATTCCTGCTGCCAAGTAGTGTTTCTCTATGTACAGGTGGCAACTGTTTTTTTAATAACCGACGAAAAATTTCAACACTGGGGTGTCCAGAATCATGTACTGATCTATGGTAACCGGTTGCGCATCGATATCCCAGTCGCCCTGTATTGGTTGTTGATGTAATCACAAGCACATATGAGACGTTTTACCTTTGTCTCTGGACTGACAAATAGCATTGCACTTGCGATGCATCTGGTACCACCTACCAAACAAACTAGCAAGCTAGTGGGCGACCCATCATGCGTATTTTCTATGGAATATCAGCGGTTTTGTTGTAATTTCAGTGAAAGTATAGAAGACATGGAGTTCATAGGCGAGGACAATGAGGAGGAGCCTCCGAACAGGCCGCAGCTGCACATCGTGGCGCCCTGGATCAACACGGACGGCGACTACTCACAAGTTGCCGACTGGCGTAAGTATTGCTAAATCTGTAATTTTTCTTCAAAAAGTTTCATGCCTATTTCAGTCCACTCCTAGTCTCTCCTAACTTACGCTACAACACCGCAATCTCGACCGTCAGCATTCAGTCAGCCTATTTAAGGTCTTTCTAGCTAAGGGCACCCCACACTACGCTTGCCGATTCGCAGTCTGCACTCAAGGACGTCGCGTCTGCTCCGACAGCTATCAGTCCTTCGACAGACATGGCTGGCCTCTAAAAATATTAGCTCCAAAGACTTGGCCCGCTTACACCAGAAATAACTCAATATACGTTTAGCGCTAAACATATTTAAAACATCATTCCGTCTCTATCATCTTCAAACGATTGACAGAAACGATGTGGTGCAAGTGGGCCATAGACTTCCTTTCGAGTTTGGTTGTTTTAAAATGAGTAATTGTTTATCCAGTGCGTCAGAACAAAGAGTGCCTAGCCTCGGGCCCGACGTGCGGCATAAACCCGGCGGCGCGCGCATGCGCAGCCCTGTCGCTGTGCGCGCAGCTGCTGGCGCTGCTGGCGTGGGCGCTGGACGCGCGCCTGCCGCACACCATCTCGCTCAAGTAAGTGCTGGCACCCTGCACTCATTCAAATCTTATGCTGGCACTACACTTGCTGCACTTGTCGTATGTTCGCGTTATTTCGTTTATAAAAATGCTTTATTTAAAAAAGAATAGGGCAATTCTGGTTACAGAGGTCAATGCCAATTTTATTGACGTTCTTCAAGTTTTAAATGTTGTTACTTAACTTTAAATACTTCCATGTACCTCTGCGTGTACCCATAATAAGCACAATGTTTTTCAATGTGATATTTTTACACCCTGTATTTTGTATTACCTAAGCTACGTGCATATTTTGACAAATATGCCAAGCGAAGTGGGAAATAATTCAAAGGTTAATAGTCCCCGTGTCGAATGGGAACGTCTTTGCTGCAAAAGAAATCTCACACGGTCAAAGTCTTACACTACTATAAAATATTAATCTTTACAACTAATGCAGTGTATGTAAAATGTATTCGTGTTTATTTAGAATAACTTTGTTTCCCGGAAACACCCACATACTTCAGTCGCGTGATTCCGCTCAGTGTGTACTTTATTATAATATTCCAGTTTACAAAATCAACTTTAAAACTTTTCCTGTTTTTTTCGTTATTGTTATATTTAATAAGCACACGAAAACATAGAATCTGTAAGGTTAATACAAACAACTAGCTTCTGCCCGCGACCTCGTCCGCGTGAAATGTCTAGTTTTAACATAAAATATATTATGTTATGATTATGCTATGACACTGTAACTTCCCATTAGTGAAAGAATTTTCGGAATCGAATCAGTATTTCTGAAGAATTACCCCCTACATACAAACTCACTACCTCTTTATAATATAAGTATAGATATAGTTACGCGAATAGTCAATTAACCCACTTAGTAGAAAAATGACGATAACATCATAAACAATTTAAAAAAACTTCAATAACACAATGTTTATCGAACTTCAGCAGTAGACGCTAAATAACGTTGAGTTTCCATACGCCTCCATAGCTCAGGGGTTAGAGCACTGGTCTTGTAAACCAGGGGTCGAGAGTTCAAATCTCTCTGGAGGCATCAAGCTTTATATTCTTTTTATTTTTTCTCATAATAATCTATACGTCAGCTGCTGAACTTTAGGCCTCTTCCTGACCGCTACAAATAAGATCAAAGTATGTAGTTGTAGGTACGATTTTTTTTATTGAATTGCTCATTTTCCGATCACTGAAAACTACATAAGACTGTCCCCAAAGATAAACTTTTACTACTTCAACATTGGGAAAAGGCGCAATTTCTGTGAGCGCCTTTCTTTATAATTTAGCAATTTTTCCCATAATCTACTACATTTGCCAGTCGTAACTCACAGTATGTTATTATTAGCAGAGCCTCCCGCAAAACTGGTTTTTGTTCTTTAAAAGCAACCATAAATTAGTCGTAAAGGAAGGAATCAATCACGCCACTTCATTAGGTGCTAAATAAGATCGCGTTAACACACGCCTCCATAGCTCAGGGGTTAGAGCACTGGTCTTGTAAACCAGGGGTCGAGAGTTCAAATCTCTCTGGAGGCATCGTACCAAGGCGTATTTTTTAAAGCTTCGTATTTTGTCCACAAATTAATTTTTGTAATTATTCTTTATTTACTTCCGTAATTATTCTTTATAAACTTCTTTATGTACTTTTAAACTTCGTTATATTGCAAGTTGATTAGTATTTATTAGTAAAGTTAAAACTGTTATCAGTCTTCGGTATTTTATTCTTGATGAATCATAGTAAAGTAATTGTAGTATGATGAGGTCATTAAACGGTATTGATTATTTTCACGACAGGACAGTTAATTTCTACAGTAGAAATTAAAAGTGCAGTGTAAGTTGTGCAAACAAAGGTATACTCGCGTTCAATTGAACAAATAGAATATGACTAGGTACATATTATTACGATGACGTAACATTATAATTATGATGTCATTAATTTTATTGTAATCGAAATGCGTTTGTGTTCGTTAAGTTTCGCTTGTATTAATTAATAAGTAGTTACAAAAGGCGGTGATCAGTTAACTCCTGCATCAATAACATTGGGACAAAGAAAACTATTTCAAATGTTGATTTTGCGTTAAATACTTACTCAATTAATTTATCACACTAATATTATAAAGGCGAAAGTTTGTGAGGGTGTTTGTATGTTTGTTATTTCTTCACGCAAAAACTATTGAACGTATTTGAATGAAATTTGGCACACAGATAGTTTATAGGATACTTTTTTTTTTTTATTATTCTCACGGGATCGACACTTATGCGTGTGAAACCGCGGGGTGCTGCTTGAGCTCTCGCTACTCGCACTAATTAATGACTTATAGAAACTGACGGCTTTGCAGGCGGTCCGTGATAGAATTCGTGTGCTCGACGCACTTTTGGCGTTTACTTTTTGCCAGGCTGCAGTTACCACTTTCCATCACGTGGGGCATTGGCCTGTGGTCCAGGGAAGGTCTCTAAATGAAAATACAGTGTCATGGTTGTTGTGCCCAGTGAGTACTGCAACTGGCGCGTGTCGGCGGGCGGCGTGTCGTGGCGCGCGCGCCGCCTGTCCGCCTGCAGCGCCGCGCTGGCCGCGCGCGCCGCGCTGGCGCCGCCCGCGCATGCGCACCCGCCGCCCGCGCATGCGCACCCGCCGCCCGCGCATGCGCACCCGCCGCCCGCGCATGCGCACGCGCCGCCCGCGCCGCCTCCCGCGCCGCACGCGCTGGCGGCGCTGCACACCTTAGTCGTCGCAGCTAATACAGATGACCCCATGCTGGGCAGGTAATACATACTCTACAATTTGCGAAGATTGAAAGATCCTACTTTCCTAACGACGCCTTTAGGTAAATACTAAAGTATCCCTATTAAGCGGAATGCTTGAATTTTAATCCAAATAATATTCTGTATATGTTATGCTGATTGGTATTCGCAACCAATCCAATCAATCAGTTCAATTCAATCAATTAATAACAATTTGTTCAATTTTTCTTATACTAATGAGATTGACTTGATCAATTATGTACGAAGTCATAAGCTTGGCTTTCAAAATTGCCCAGTAAACACTGATTCTGGAAGAATGCTCAGTCAAAAGTCAAAGTCTAATGGATCACATTCGTGTAGAACTAGTCGTATCTACTTAATAAAATCTTAAAGTCATACATTCATTTACTGACAGACGACACAGCCTAAACTGTTGAGATTTGAAAATTCATCCCCTAAAGGTGTTAAATAGGATATGAAAATTTGTATGGAAGCTTGTAATTTTTGCCGATGGGGAATTTCCGATGTAGAATCGGGCGCACGGCTATTACAGTAACTGAATAACATCGAGGTTGCAGAGTGGAGTCGTGGACGTCGGTGTGCGAGGCGGCCGCGCGCTCCGTGTGGGCGGACGCCATCGCCGCGCTCGGCGACCTCGACGCCGACGACAGCGAGCCGCCCGAGCACCTGCACTGGCCCGAGGCCATGGAGGTACACTGTCACCATCCTCCATCCATCCATCCATGTCCTGTCCATGGTACATTTTAAATCAAAAGATTTGGCCAGAGGCCTATTTACCAATAATCCGACAATTTGACCTAGTTTAGTTTTTGCTTTAATAAACAGCACTTGTCAATATGTGTCAATTTTGACGTTTTACAATAAGTATGTCGCATTCAAAGTCAAATCATTTATTTCAAATAGGCACATTAAAGGCACTTTTGAACGTCAAAAAGTACAATAAAATAGAATTGATTCTAGTCGCCTCTTTCAAAAGGTAGTGTTCGTATGGAGAAGAATGGGCAAGAAACTCCACCGTTACTCTTTTGTCAGCTAAGTATATTAAATGGGACCCAGTTCGTGGGCTGTGACAGGCCTTAGTAATCTGGTTTTTTGAGTCGAACTTACACACGCATCTGCTTAAAAAATATGGAGTACAAATTGTTTAAAAACTCATTTCTTAGCATCAAGATCTTTACATTTTTAAATTCGTTTTTTTTTTCAGATGGAGGAACTAAGCTGTACCCCTCCGTCGTCGGCGCCGGCCGCGTCGCTCGTGACGTCAGCGGCCGCGTCGCTCGCCTCCATGTGGCGCGTCTTCACCAAGTGACGCGCCAACACACACACACACACACACACACACACACACACACACACACACACACCCTCCCTCCCTCCCATACGCGACACTACACACTTACATATTAGACCACTATAATATATATCCCACGGAAAACGATGTCGGCAGGAAGAGTATGGTCTGCAAATGAAGGCTGCCTTTCCATTAGATGTGTGCTAAGCTAAGCTGCTTAACCATAAATATCAACAAATAGGATCGTTTGATTTTCATAGCGTAGCTTGGCTTAACTCTGACGGAAGAAGCTCTAGGGAGCTCTGGGGCAAATAGACACACATAGTTTCGTAGCTTAGCTTCACTTCACCGCTTAGTTACCTTGCTCACCTCTGACGGAAAAGCAGTGTAATACTCCAGTGTGGTGATTATTCAATTCAAGTTGCTCTTAAGAAAAAAACCTTTTGATAAGTATCTCCATAGGTGCAGCCAGGATTTCGGAGAAAGCTTTAAAATTTGCAATATTAAGTCCATTTGAAAAAGGCTACAAAGATTTATCTATTTTACGCGGAATTAAAATACTAGTCACATTTTAAGGTTGTGTTGAAAATGTTTCTAGCAGTTATAAACACATAGTTAATTATTCTGCATGTAAAATTAAACTTTCATCGTATCGAAACAATCCCGTTTAAACCGATCTCATGTTTGAGGTCGATCTTAAGTACAGTCTTGAGATAGTGATTGTCTGATTGATTAGTTTCTGGTAGGGTAGCCGTAAAGTGCACTTTCATGTCTAAATTGATGCGAGGCTGATTTGTGAGGCTTTTGTATTATAGCTATAGAAGAACCTTCTGGCGCGTGGCCGGAATCGGAACTAACACCGCCATCTTGTTTTTTCAATATACAAAGTTAAATTAGCTAGCTAAACTCCATAGACGCGATATCTAAATATAACGCGATAAAACAAAAAATAAATGAATTTGATGAGTTCTGTGGGGTCATCGACCGCATTTATTGTGTCACTTGAAATATCAGTTTAAAAAATCTGTTTTGTTTTTGTGTTAACTTCACAGACGTGGGTAACGATATCTAAACACGCTAACACATACGAAAACTGTCTTTCTCAACTTATACTGCAAGTAAAGATCTTCCAAAAATAAAACAAAAATTCAATTTATTTTTATTGTATCATGTTTAGCTTTAGATATCGATACCCACTATCGCGGCTGCGGAGTTTAGCTAGCGAATTTAAAATAACCCTGTATTTTAGTAAACAATTATTGTACAAAAGGTAACCACCAGCGCCCCCTTGTTAACGTCATACAATCGCTAAAAGATCCTTGTAGTAGTGTAATTGAGTCTAGCGACGTTTGTTGATCATTGTTCTCACATTTACATTTTAACACTCCATATCAAATAATTTATCTTCTATACAAATAAATAAAATTGTAGTGTCTGTTTGCAATATTAAAATAACCGCTTTTTACTAAATGCATATGGATGTATACACGGTACATAATATTCCAAAATAACATTTTTTACAATTTTTGTCTGTCTGTTTGTTCCGGCTAATGTCTGAAACGGCTAGGCCGATTTTGACGGAACTTTCACTGGCAGATAGCTGATGTAATAAGGAGTAACTTAGGCTACTTTTAGAAAAATAATTAGGTTTCCGCGCAAAAAATTAAAACGTTTTCCGTCATGCACGCGAACAAAGTTGCGGGCACAGCTAGTTTATAATAAAAAAAACTGTTCGCACGACATAATAATATCACGCTGCCTCTTGTTCTACCAAAATATTTTCAGTGAAAACTTGTAATTGGCCTTCCTTCACTAATAATTGACTATCTGTAAGTTATCTCGTACTAGAAATATATAGCTTGACAGGTCGTCATGCGTACACTTAAATCAACGACCGCAAACTATCTGAAATACAATGAGATAACTGCAAAATGACCATTGCGAAATGCATTTCTCTGCACAATGCAATGGGGATAAAAACTGCCACTTACTTCAGATGTCGCTACTACCCAGCGTCTAAGAATTTGACAGCTAGCTGTCACTATCCATACATTTTTTTTTTGTAAACAGGCGACTTCTTTTACTTTTTTTTCTTCTTTTAATATGCCCCGTTGCGCAGTTGTTGACTGCAAAAGTACGTGGACCCCATGTATTTGCTAAAGACTTATAAGACGAAAACTATGGGCGAAACCTCTCCGAAAAAAAATTGGGAACCCGATATTTCGTCGAGTCTATGTGCTATCTTTTTTAAACCTGAAGCCTCTCATGGGAGAAATTCGTATACAGGTGATGCTCCCAAGAGAACTAAATATGTTTTCATTACCTACAAGCACTTGTGGTGTGCTATTATGTAAATTATAGTAAAGGTGATAGACATAAAAGTAAACTTAAACAGAACAATGGCGGTTTGTAGACGTTGAACAGTACTGCCACCTATGTCGAGCTTTCAGTTTTTAACCCTATTCTTAGGGTTCTCCGTTGGTTTTATTTTTTTACTCAATATTTTGATTTATAAGAATAACCATGGAGTTTTTTGCCCTTTCTTCTGCAAAGGAATCTATGCTTTGGAACGAGCAGTTAGCTTGATCTAAACGACCGACTCCACTAAATGATTTAGTTGAAATCGAATGAAAACCTAATGCCAAAGTGCATGTTGCAAACATTGCAGTTTCAAGTACTATGCGGGTGTCCATCTTAACAAATTGTATTACTCTGCACTATTACAGCTTGTAACTCAAGGAAAATGTATTTAGTTTCATGTGTAATATTCTATCATTGAAAAATAAACCTTATATATGTGGTGTAACGTTCTTATTGATGTGTACAATAGCTTGGAGCACAACTACAATGAACTAAGTATTAAGCGGGTTGTGTCAACTTTAATATTACTCTCAACGAATTATTGACAAATTAATAGTTTCTTTTTTATATTTTTGTGCAATTATTATGACAAATAAATACAATATACTTTTGTAGAAATGTGTTTTTTATATCATTTGTATACATATTGGCTACCTACATTTTAAAATATTTTTTTTATAAATATTTAAAAATGTTCCTTTGCCAGTGCAGCAGTACATGAGACAACAAATAAAACAACCTCCGTAAACAAAACAAATTGTTATTAATAAAATAATCAACTATAAATAAGACTAGTACATAATACTGTTATTACTAAAATTAATAAATGCACTAAAATGTCTTTAAAATAAAACTAATAAGTGCCTTAATGTGGAAACACTATCCATACATTTTAAAGTTAGCAACCGTATTCGTTGGTTGTGTCCGATTTCGGTTACATTAATTTGAAATTCGCGATTGCACATGCGAAGAACAATAATCAGTATTAGATGCAACATGAATTAATGTAAAGCTCAATCTACCTATATAAATAAAAATGAATCGCCGAAATGTATGCACGCGCATAGCTTCCGAACGCCTGCAACAAATTGGATAATTCTTTTTTTTTTTTGTATTCGGTATTGCCAGGACAAGGTTAAGTAATATGAAACAAACTTTCGGAAGTTCGAAAAAAAAATTACACCCCTGCGAAGCTGGGGCGGGCCGCTAGTGAATAATAAATAAATATAATTATAATAATCGTAATAAAAATATTGTTTTATTTCCTATAAAAGCTAGTATAAATAAATAAACACTTTCATCATTACATTTTATCTTTTCAATTTATTTTTGTATTTAGAGCCACAGTTACATCATCCTCCCCCAAGCAGATATATCTAACGTAATAACCCGAATGTGACCACCCACTACGGAACCAATACGAAAAAGATATGAAACTATACACGTATAACGGCGTCCGTTGTCATACTAGCTATGATGACAACCTTGGTAAACCACCCCTGGTTTCCCTATCGAACCATTCAACGATTATCTAGCGACCCTACACAGATTGGCCTACAACTTGTAGTCTCTGCCAGACAACAATGTTCTATGATCTCCGTGTGACCGATGAAAGTCACCGCGCGTCTCGCGGCCGCGTCCAGCGGCGGTTGCCCTCTGCTATCGCTTCCGTCAGCTGTTCTACACGGAGGAGCAGGTCTTCAGTCGGTGATACGTCACGCTGGAATCATTAAATACATTGCTAGCTGAAACTATCCAACTGTTCATAGACAAATAGACCTTGTCGTGCAAATGTCAGTCAACAGCAATTACGAGGTCGACTATAGATATACAATTGTGATTTTATCGCTGAGAACGAGGTCGCTGGCGTCGCTGTGTGTCATACATACCGGCAGCCGGTCGAGCGAGAGGCGCACGTGTTGCACCGGTTGCGCGTCGTGGTGGCGGCAGTACGGTTCGGCGGCGTCGCTGCCCACGTCCCGCCGCGCCGGCTCCTGCAGCGCCGCGTCCAACATCCACACGTGCTGCCAACATTATCGCCATTCTAATATCGCTCACCTAGCAGCATAATGACACATCTACTTTAACATCAAAAAAAGTAGATGTGTTATTATACTGCTAGGTGAGCGATATCATGCCGGTACTTCACTCGACATATTTCACCCAAATAAATCGTAAATCACAAATCGTATATCTGTGATTTTAAAAGTTTAGTGTACAGACGCCAGCACATCAACCTACACCTAACTCAAATTTTCCCAATCAACATTGAACCTTATGTTTTAGCGATAAAGTTGAAAATCTATTACAGAAATCTGACAGATTGTAGTAGGTTGATGTGCTGGCGTCTGTACATAGTTAAAACCGATCTTTAAATCTAAGAATCTACTAACTGTTCCCTGCATATACATTTATGAAGTAGCTAAATTTGTTAAATACCACAGTCATCTTTTCACCACCAACGACAATACATTTAAACGTAAAATTAACCACCTGCCCCTAAAAATGCCTGTCCCTAAGCTACAACTGTTTAGAAAGAACTGTGCCTATATGGCACCTCTATTATATAACTCTTTGCCCAAAGGAATGAACTATCTGCCATATAAAAGGTTCTGTTTCGCTTTGCGAAAATGGTTAATACAGGAGAGCTTCTATACTGTCAAAGATTTTTTGAATAAAAGCACATGCCGATTTGGTGTCCACTAAGATACTGGTTCAATAATTTAAGTAATTGAAATCTAATAATTGTAATTTAAATGATTGTAATAATTGTAATTCAAATTTTCTTATTTAAACAGTTCTAATACTTGTAATTTTATTCATATTATTGTTGTAATTTAAATTAACTATAATTTTGCATGCCCGTAATGAGGGTGAAATATGTCCAGTGCTATAATTTAATTTAACATCTTGTGTACCCACCATATTTCAGGCAAATAAATGATTTATTATGTTATATTTTATAAATAAAAATTTGCAAAAATAAAATGTTTGTACGTTTATTCTTAGATGCCAACCCTCGTGGGGCAGAATACAACAAGATTTTAAAGCAGTTGAAACTGCCCCACTACTTCGATTTAGTGGGGCAGATTCCACTGCAAAATTTTAGGCATTCCACCTTGCCCCACCAGTGGGGCGGCTGGTGGGGCAAAGTGGAATAATCCAAATATTTATCAATACAAAATATACACCCAACACTCAATATATTTGTGGCATACCACAATGTGCACTAAGGTTTTATAAATAAATAATCATCGTGAGTTGTCGGGCACAGCAAAGAAGGAAAGGAGGGCCTAATAGTTGAAAAGCTCATTTTGTGAATAGTTACACACCGATTTCTCTCTTTCAGTCGTCAGTAATTATACAACGTTTATTAGTAAGGAGGTTAAAGTACTTGCTTACATCAGCACAGCCGTTCACAACCGTTCAATTCGCGGTCGGATTCGATTGTTAAGGTTCGTTTAGGGGGAACGCTACAAAAGTTCCTTTGTGGTAGAAAATATTTAAGTAGCAAATACATTTTTATTATTAGGTATTTCGCAACTCATCTTAAGTACTATTACAAAATATACATTGAGTGACTAATTAAAAAAGAAAATCAGCATGTAATATTATGTTTATCTTATTTCGAATAAACTTGCTTTGTAAACGTCAGAGAAGTAAACAGTCTGAATCTAAATATTTTCTTGAACTACAACATTGTTTTATTTCGTTTAATAGTTTGCGTAGTACAGTCACAAGCATAAATATAATCATGTGCTGAATTAATGGTTTCAGTTTACGCGTCGATGTTCCTGTCACCCTGTTCCTGTATAAACGAACCTCAACAATCGAATCCGATAGCGAAAGGAACGGTCGTGAATAGCTCTGCAGATCGAATTTTTCATTTACATCAGAAGGCCAATTCTCGTAATTTAAACCGTTCAAAATCTAGTCGCAGTCTCATCTCGGCGACAAACAAATGTCAAAATGTAGGGAAATTAGAGCTATTTTTGACAGATTGACACTGAGATCAGACTGTGAACGTTTTTAAAATTACGAGAATTTCCCCTCAGGTCAGTCGCCGAATGCGTCCCCACGAAAAACTAGAAGATGTGTTTCAATTATTCAGTTGGGTCAATAATTCGGTGGAGTACGGCCCAACCGAAAAATGTTTAATAAGTCGCCATTAACATAATAATCGAAGACCTTACCTGTGACCCTACTCTGCTTAATTAGGTCGATAAGTGATCGATACAACTCTCTCTCTCAAATAAGGCGTGCAGCAGATACTCACGTTATTACTATTCTTTTTCTTCCTTAACCGCATCAGCAACGGCCCGGGAGTCGACGAACAGCTTGGCGTCTCGCTCACTCTGGGAGCATGGCACTGGCATCGTCTCATCCCACTCTTGGAACAGAAGATCCGGTCGTCTCTGCTCGAATTACACTTGGAGCAAGATGGTGTGTTCTCGCTCGAACTTGTTTCTGTGCATTGCGAATCGTTCTGTCTTTCTTCTAGACGTTGACGTAGCAACGCTATGAGAGAATCTTTCTCTTTGAGTATGTTATCTTTTTCTCTGTTAACAAATAATGTTGTTTTTTAATGAAAAACGGTGTTTTATTGTCATTGAATTGCATTGTCACGCAAATTTTAATTTTACCAATTGTAAAAGAGCCTTAACTTTCTGTAACATTTTTAAGAGTTGGCGATGCAATGCTAAAGTGCAACATATTTAAGACAATTAACTACTTATTAGTATGCCTTTTCTCGTTACCTGTGCTTGTCGCGCATGCGCCGCATCCACACGCGCACGGCGCACACGGCGCGGCGCGCCTCGCCGCACAGCGCCGTGCCGCGCTCGTGCGCCTGCTCCAAGTGAGCCTGCAGCTCCGCCACGCTGCGAGCCTTCTCTCTGAACAAAACTTACAAGTTTCAAACGTATTATTCAGCTTATATGTCGCCATCAGGGTCGAGGGTCGCTTTTCTAAGTTGTGAAGTATTATGTCTACTTAGGGCAAGTAATCCAGCTCGGTAGACACAACTTTGTGAAAGAAGACAAAAGGATCCAGTTGGGTTGGGCAGCATTTGGAAAACTACGTCAAGTCTTCTCGTCGATTATCCCGCATTGGCAGTGCATCCTGCCTGTCATGATATATTATGATGCCGAAACGTGGACACTGACGGTCGGGCTAGTCCACAAATTCAAGGTCACTCAGCGCGATGGAGCGAGCTATGCTCGGAATCTTTTTGAAGGATAAAATCTGGAATGAAATTATCCGGAAAAGAATCGGAGTTACCGACATAGCTTGCAAAGTAAGCAAACTGAAGTGGCAGTGGGCTGGCCATCTTTTGTCCAAGGACCGATGGCCGGTGGAGCAGACGAGTCCTGGAGTGGAGACAGCGTATCAGCAAGCGTAGTGTGGGACGTACCCCAGCTAAATGGACGGACGACCTAAAGAAGATGGCTGGGACGGACTGGATGCGGAAGGCGGAGGACAGGGTGCAGTGGCACAGTCTGGGAGAAGCCTATGTCCAACAGTAGACTGCAATAGGCTGAGTTTATTGATTGATGTCGCCATCATCATCATTAAGCCAAAAGTCATAGTCCTCACCCATATATAACCACAATGACCGGTCCTGTGCTTTCCACATCCTACATATTCCTGCGACCTTGCCCGGTGCACCGACGACGGTTTACCATGAGTTGTAGGAGACCTCGGTGAGCTATAGTCTGTTACGCGCATAGCTCATAAAATTTACTGACTTTTTTGGCTGTTAGCGGAGCTATTGCTGGCAGAAATAAAGTAGGTAAGTCATTACAGCCCTGTAGTCTGACCGGGAATCTCAACTAACAATTCGTGTAAAAGTCGTAAATTAAATTGCTTTTTATTAGGTACCTCGCAGAAGGTGTGAATAGTAGAGTATTCTCCTCTGGGATCTTCGTCTTAGGCGAGCCTCAATCCGTCACTGCGCTCAGGATTTACTCTAAACTCCCTAGCTGCTCTCGGGAGCACTAGAACCCTTCGTTACGTTCGGGAGTAATTATAGCGCCCATGGCATAACACTCTGCTTTATCCCCTCCGTGAATATTCTAGTATTTACCTGTAGCACGAGTCGATGTGCGCCGCGTGCGCCCTCGTGCGCGCGAGGTCGGCCTCGAGCGCGCGCACGCGACGCTTGCTGTCGTCGAGCTGCGCGCGCCACAGCTGCACCTGCGTCGTCAGGTACGCCACCTCGCTGCGCATCTTGCAGTTCTACACAACATCCAAACGGCATAACAAAAGAAGTAGACAATTTTATCATCATCTGTCTAGCCTTTTGGAAACTATGTTGGGCTCGTCTTACAGTCAACCGGATGCAGATGAATACCAGTATTTAACATGGAGCGACTGCCTATCTGATCTCTACAATTGAGTTACTAGGTGACACGATAGTCCTTGGAAAAAGACAACTGACAAGACAAGTAGACAATTTAAGAAATCACACATTAGTCTACGTGAGAAGAATATCAAGTAAACACTACTTCGTCGTCAACCGCGCCTAAAGAACGTTGTAGTGTTAAGGAACTAGATATCCTACCTCTTTTATGATGTGATCTGCTTTCGCCAGCTCCTCCTGAAGTTCTTTGATCTTGTCCGCCTGCGCTTCGTGTTCTTGGCGCAGTTCCGACACCTCTGCCGTCTTCTCGTACAATAACGCTACAAAATGATGGGGGGCTAATATTTATGTAAATTCAAAGAATATTCATCGTCGAGGTTGATGGGACATTCTGCCACTTGATCTAGCCATTGCAACGGCGAATGCTAAGCGTAGAGTACCAGGTTAATCGGAAAATATTTTATTGTGTTTTTTATTAAAAAAACTAAAACTAGTCGGGCATGCCCCCAAATAAAACTGTTTTAAAATCTACCTTTCGTCTGCCCCAGCTGTGTTGAGATCGAGTCGACGGTGGAGCTCTGCTCCCTGGAGCAGTTTTGTGAACGTAGCAACTGCTCTCTTATGCGCGCCAGCTTAAAAAAGAAAAAGATGGTCACAGGGCGTGTGTGATAGAGACAACGCTCTACAAAGCTGAACATTTTCTAATATTTAGGGCCGGAGATCTATTCACTGTCTGTTCCAAAAGTATCTGATAAAAATGTAAACAGATCAGAAAACATATCTACACACGGTTACACATCAAGCTATACATTTCCAGTTTTAGTTGAGCTCGCATTGTATAGGTTTTTCGTACAATCAGAAGTCAGCTTATACTGGTTATTTATAGCTTGATGCGTAGCCGTGCGTACCTGCGGAAAGCGGAAGCCAATTTGTAATAATACTATTCAAACAATAATTGTTGAAAAAAGTGGTGAGATATACAGTTGAAATCTTCTAAATACAGATGAATATGTTACTAATTCCCTTTAGTGATTGCGTAACAATTTAATCGGAACAGGGTGTGTTTCCACTTTCATCAGATAGGTACTTTGGAACAGTCAATAGGTGAGGGTGAATGAGACAGGCTTACTTCTTTCCCTTTCGACTCGATCTCTTCCTTGCACTTCGAGTCGGCTTCCCTCTTGTTGGATAAAGTGCATTCTAACTCACATATCTTCTCTCGTAACTCGCCTAGTTTTATCTGCGATAGAAAAGCCTTTATTTAATACCTATTATGTAACGATGATTGGTGATGAAAATGGACGAACGTTGCAAAATGCAGGATTATTATTTTGAATATGATTTTTCTTTTCATTTAGCCGTAAAGCCACGTAAGGTCCGACCGTGGCAGATTTGCCAAAGATGTAAACAACAATGGCCGCTCGAAATTGAATAAAATCGATAAACAAGAGTATTTATTTTAAGTAATGTTTGTTTTCGTCTAGTTAGCTCAGAGATTTAGACGAAAACAAACATTACTTACTTGTTTTCATCTAGTTAGCTCGGAGATTTAGATGAAAACTAACATTCTATATTTATGTCTGTAATTTATATGGTGTACATAATAAAGAGTATTCTATTCTATTCTACTTACTAGATAAACAATTACAGTAGAGTTTTATTTAAAAACTATCGGAAAAGGTATCCTTATGGACCAACTTCGGATAGGACGTTTAAAGCACCTGTTTACGAGAAGCAAGTAGAGCTAACAACTAATGAGCAGCGGGTGCGCGCCGGCGACGAGCGATTATTCGAGTCTTCTGCCCGCCAAGCGAGCGTTGCTGAGCGAGTCCTTCTCTTTGATAGCTCTTGTCGTACGTTTCTTGAGTGAGAAAATCGATGATAGCTAGTCACTTCCTCTTTGGCGGTGGGCATAATCAGCCACAATAATAATAAATGTATAATGTACCCACAGCTGGGACACGGGCCTCCTCTCGGTGAGAGGGAGTAGGTAACACTTGGTTACGGGGTTTAGAGTGTCAGACCAATACTCACTTCTAGGCTCTCAGCTTTCTTCTTCAATTGCATATTATCTTCAATCAAACCACATGAACAAGAATCGAACTGCAAGTTGACATAAAAAAATAAACATAAATAATATAAAAAAAACAATCTAATAAAGAAAAAAAATTAAATGATATTATGTGAAATGCCAAATACAAGGATTCAGAAATCTTGCAAACAAACCACTTTCAGGCATGCACAATTTATTAGGACTGAGCCAGACCTACATACATATACATACATAGGTACATGAGACATTTGACGTAAGCTTTGCGTGGATGTGACGCATATTTTCCACCTCACTTGTTTTTTCTGTGTTTGTGTTCTTTGTTTTTTCTTTATGTGTAAATAAATGTATTTTCTTTGTTTGTCTCTCGGGTGACAACGCTTCTGCGAATTCTGCGATGCCTTTGTTATACTATTGTCTTAGTAGTTGTCCATAATAACAGTTGGCGCCACTTAACATCAGATGGATTGTCATCCAATAACAGTGAGGCTCAGGTCTGGCTCAGACTTTATAGGTCCTGAAAGACACACACAAACACATCACCTACAGTGAGTAAGTCCTGCAGCCTCAACAGCTGTTCTCTGAGCTCGTGCAGATCGTCTTGCACGCCCGGCGCAGGCGCATACGACTCCTCACTGCGCTCCCACATACCCTGGCCCAAGCAAACAAATACACAGGGTGAAATCGTTTATTTTATAGAAATATTTATAAAGTATTACAAAATAATTTAGTATGTTATACAATTTTATTTATAAAATACATACAATGTTTTGATATTATGAGATTAGTAGGTACAGTCACCCCCACGTCAATGATAATAGTTTAAACATGAAAGAATCTTTAGTTCGTAGCTGTACAAATAAGGGAGGTCTTTTGTAAATCAAGTGTTACATGCGATTGACCGTACGTTTTTAACGATTAATATTATGATAATACTCTTCTATCTTGTTAGTAGCATCATCCCTTCAATATTAACCCATGTAGTTGTTTATGCTCCCGTTAATTTTTACTTGTAGTTGTGATTTTTACTACTAGCAACAGTGCCATAATTAGCAAGTTATTGCAGCGCACTGCTGCATCAATGTTATCTTGTTAGTGTTGCCACACCAAAATGCAGTGTTAGTTCACTTCCAGGATCAAGAAATACCGAGTCGTTGTTTGTTGAATTGGAGCTGTTCAGAAAGTTAGATATTTCCATCTTCAATCCGTCCACTTCCAGTGCAATGTCCTGCAGAGTTATAAATAATATTAATCACAATTAATACTCCCCTTACTTGAAGTAAATGCTTGTGAAAAAATCTCTATTTGCCATCAAGTTGGTACATGATGTGCTACCCTCTGTTTGATTGGAGACCTCTAGCGCGTACTACCTAAGGCTATCTAATAGGTACTTACGAGTTAAACCTGAAAAGGTGCGCTTCGGAAATCTTCGTGTTTCCGAATTAGCACGAACGTCGCGCCACTCCACAGAGGCAAAGCTTCTAAGTTTTGTACGGCCACGCTTTGGAGTAGTGCAGTGCACCTATAATTACACGTTTGTATGAAGCTTTATCTCTGTCAGTTTCTTCATCTGCCACTCAAAAGTTTTGTTAAGTTTTTTGGAATTACATAGAGTTGTAAAACAACCATTTTTCTAACTATGGTAATACAAAATAGGCAAGTAACATGGTTGTAACAGCTCTATATTACATTTCATAATCGCGCATTTGTATTTTTGAAGAAAGACGATGATTGCCGAAGCGCATACCTCTTGTTCCTGGGAGATCTGTATAGTCATCACGTTTTGTAAAACTGCACTCATTTAGGTGCATCATTAACTAGTCCAGTTTCATGTTCAATTAAAATTGGCTTTTAATTAGACTGAAAACTGGCAGTAGCAGTAACAGTGAATAACTGAACTTAAGAACGCGTCTTTCTAACATCTTGGTAAATCATCGAGTAGGCTTCTCATAGGTACATACTTGACACCTGTCCAGCGACCATTGCTGCGTGTTGATGACGGTCTGCAGGCGTCCGATCTGATCTGCCTTCTGTCTGTCCATCAGACGCACGTCCAGGTAAGAACTGCGCAGCATTTCTATGAGATTCTCTTGTTTTGCTGTCTGCAAAATAGGTAGAATAAGAAGCTAGATATTTTTAGATGTACATTTTTTTTTAAGTGTGATAAAACTACGAATTAGCCATCTTCGGACTTTTTCCTTTACTTGTGCTGTGAGACGTTGTTTCTTCCCAAATTTCATTATTCTAGGTCAACGGGAAGTACCCTATAGATTTTGATGTATTTGTTGTTGTACCTAGTATTTTTTATTGCATTGACTACTAAGCTTGATTTTCTAGAGCTCCAAGGCACCGTAGACCTACGTATTTGATATTAATTTCAACTTGATACGTCCTCGCGTTCCCGAGAAAAAGGCTCTTGACAGACTGACAGATAGACGGACGGACAACGAAGTGTGAAAATAATGATTTTCTAAACTTATAAGTATATTTTATTCATGTACAGCATTTATAACTTATTTATGCGTGTGAATGAGTATCTTACCTCATAGAAACACTCCCTGTAGAGGTCCTCTATAACACATAAGTTGTTCTCCAGCGTGTTCACTATGTCTGTCTGATCTTCCATCTAGAACGATTCCAAGCACATCATGGACAGTAGTAGTAGATATATTTAAATAAAACCGATGAAAATTAACTAAGCAGTAGCTTAATTTAAACATATTATATTAAGATGTCATTGATTTAGTACATTATTAAATTATTTTTCAAGCTGAATACGACGATTATTTTTTTAAGTAGGTAATTTAAATTACGTATTTCAATATTAATTTCTTCTTTTTAACACGCTTTTATTAACTTCACTTGTAACTAACTAACAATGTAACAAAATATTTTAAGTTATTTTTAAACTACTTCTAATTCGTATCGAAATGAAACTTTGTATGTAGGTACTACTCGTATATCAAAATCAAGATTATAAAATAATTATATTGACTTAAATTGAATTCAAAAAGCGTGGAGCGCACTTATAAATTAATCCAAAAAGCGCTCCGACGCTTATTATTTTATAAGTTTTAGTGCGTGAAAAGAGCGTGTTTTTTTAGTTTTTTTTAAACTACTTACTTACATATTATTTTATAAATTAAACTTACAAGAATTTAGAATAGTTTTTTGTTTGTTTTATTATGTACCTAAGTATGTAGGTTACACATCAGCATTTAATCCTAGTTACTTACCGGTCTGTCGGTGACGAGGCATGCGTCAACCTTTTGAACAGGTTTGCAGCACTCTACGGACTTTCGCAGAGTCGAGTACTAAAAGATATAATTATTTTAATCATTATTATTTTTGGATAATTACATTATGTTTTCCCTAACCAGCTCCAAATTAATAAGTAAGAAAAGTAACTTATGTTTCTAGCCTCCTTATTAATAAACACGGAGTACCTAAAGTTAAAACCAGTATATATATGGTTTACCATATATTTTAGAGCTTTACGTTGGCACAAGTTTTTTTTAATACTATTTGGGAAACTTAAAGCTAACTTACACAGTGTACTCCTCCTTTGGATGGGACAATAAGGGGTTAGGGGGTCATCATATCAGGCGGGAGGAGACGATCAGGCGGGAGGAGACGCCATCAGGCGGGAGGAGACGCCCGGGTGTCATCATTGCGAGGATCGCCCAGAGGACACGGTGGTGCATACGGTGGAGGTCTGCCCCGCTTGGGCGGAGCACCGCCGTGTCCTCGTAGAGGCGATCGGCAACGGCGGCGACCTCTCGCGTCCGGCCCTGGTTCAAGCCATGGTCCGGGGCGAGAGGGAGTGGGAGGCGGTCACCTCCTTCTGCGAAGCAGTCATGCTAGCGAAGGAGGTGGCGGGACTGCTCAGGGAGAGAGCCGCACGCCTCAGCCGCCGCGGGAGACGCTACGGGCGTCGGGAGCCGCGTGACGACTCCCGGCCACCGTAGGCGCGGGCCTGCGGACGGAGAGTAATGGGTAGCTCTCCGTCCGATCAGGACCAGGCCCGTGCCGGACGGTAAGTATGTGTTCCACGCGCGCCTCAAAGAGATGTCAGCATAAAGGAAGGGGCCCGCCAGGGCCGAAGCCTGCCGGGGTAGCGGGATCGTCCGAAAGGGTTACCGCTGCCCCGGAACATAAAGGGCTAAGGAAGGAACACGGGTGGGTTTTAGTCAGTAAGAGTCTGACACTCCCTTCCGCTCCACCCAGAGCGGGAGGAGTCATTAGATGATTTCCCATCCAAAAAAAAAAAAAAAAAAAAAAAAAGGGGGTCATCATCTGCCTAGCCTTTTCCAAAATATGTTGGGGTCGGTCTCCAGTCAAACCGGATGCAGCAGAATACCAGTATTTTACATGGAGCGGCTGCCTAATCTGACCTTCACAACCCAGATGTGTAACACGATACCCCTTGGCAAGACAAGACTGATTGTCAGACTTTCAGGCTTCTGACTACTCAGATGCTGTATTACCTCCTTGGTCTTCCGATCCAGTTCCTTCTTGAGCTCGCTGGCGCGCTCGCTCAGCGTGGCGATGCGTTCTTCCGCGACTGCTAAGCTGTCTGCCTGCACGCTGATCGTCTCCTCTTTATTTTGCAACTGTTACAGATACATTCAAATGGTTAGTTTTTGGATATATTGTGGACTCTTTTGAAGAGGATTTGTTGCGAAATGTTTTAATATTATCTGGGTACACGCGATGCAATGCGGTTGCATTGCAAAGGAATTGTTTGGGCAAGGGAACACTATCCCTAGACAATACTAGACATTCAATAAAATTTTGTAAGTATTAACAAAGCCATGGAAAAATGCATTCCACTTGCCAATTAAAATACTTCAAGTTAATGACGCATCTGCCCAGCAAGAAAAGTCGTTAATAAATGTCATAGTTGTTAGGAGTGTCCTTAGTCCAGCAGTGGACTGCAGCACATTGCAGATAGGGTATAGGTACTCACAATCTGCAGTGTAGCCAACAGTTTATTGTGGTAGTATGATGCGCTTGCGTCGCAGGTCGCGCTCGTACTGTCCACCAAGCTACTGGTGGCGCCACTGTCCTGTTCAAACAGAACTCAATATTACTTATATATTATTAGTAACTCTAACTAGCTTATGCCGCCTTCACCCGCGTGGAGTTCGGAAATGATCCCACGGAAACTTACTATCGGGATAAAAAGTATCCTAGTTACTTATAAAACGAAGTTAAGCAATAAGAAAGGATTAATTTACCCACTAAAGGTGTTGTATGACAGTTTACCATCTTTGCGAGTGGGAATGCCGTCGGGCACACGGCTTGTTGTAATATCAAATCTTTTGTCAGACAAACTTCTAAGAACTGATGATCCAAAAAAAAAGAAGCTGGAACATAGGCAGTCGTGGGGACTACCGACACAAGTGAAAACTTAAAAGTAAGCAATAAGTTTTTTTTTAATCTTCGTAATTACCTAATTGTAGTATCAAAATTTCATAATTCATAAGTAAATTAAAATTATTAATTATAATTTAATTCTTTCACTGCGGCCAAGCCTAACACGTCATACCTATAGCTACAGATATTGTAAACATAATTAACATGTCGGTGACGCGAACCCATAAGATTTTTCCCCACCAAAAATCGCTCACTGCGCCTAAAGAAATGTTCACTTCAAAAATTACAAAAGACAGAATTCCGCGCCCGCGCCCACTGCTCCGTTATTTTATAAACAATCAATCACGAAGTTACATCATTACCCTCATGTTTAACCACAGAGTTCTCAACGTGTTATCGACAGGTGGCGCCACACCCCGCTAGCACACAAATGATCTCTACCATACCTATGTTTGTTCAAGGTAAGGAAGTATTTATTTAAGTATTTATAGTACTCCCCCATCGCTCAGTGAAGCGGAGTGTGAAGACCTCTTAAGGTGTAAGATGTCGGATGAAACGATATACTGATGAGAAATATTATAAGCGTGACGAATGTTACACGACGTACCTACGATACATTTTCACAAGTCAGAATAATGTCACTTATTCTTTGACACACTTTAAAGGATGGATTTCAACCCCCCATTTTATACATCCCAACCTCATCAATTTGGTGGATGAGTGTGTGGTATTTTTGAGTTCCTACCTATGTACCGTTTGACAAAGAAAAACAAATAAATGGAGCAATCGGCGCAACTTAACTAGCATTTTTAAGAGTGATCTTCAGGATGACCGAAGGTTAAAGCGATTAAACTCATCGGCACTATATTACTATACAGGGTGTATCAGAAAGGTGTGGTCAAAATTAAGGGTGTGGTATAGACCATCAAACTGAACAACTTTCTCCATGGGACCAACATGGTAAGAAACGCGAAAAATTAACCAGTCATCCCATTAATTTGGGTCGAGTAGGTATGTTGTATGGGACGGCTGATTATTTTTTCGCTTTCCCTATACTATATACCCGATTAAAAGCATTTCAGCAATGAAGATAACACAACCAAAATAATCTCTTAACCAACGTTGATGTTCAGGAAATCGTTAACGACCACTGCATAAAGGGTAAGGCAGTTAAAAGCCAAATATTCCTAATTGAGGTTGCGATAAAATTGATCAAAGGTAGGTCGTAAGAGCTCGTTCTTCTAACGGGGTTTACACTAGAGTTACGAGTCGTACAGTACGGAACTGGATGGATGGGAATAACTTTTATTTCAAAAATATTGAACAAAACCTCAGTAGTTTCAAATCATTTTCAAAGTAAGTATATCTAAATGTTACATAGTTTGCAGTAGAAGTCATTTACTACTCTTGTTAATTGATGACCAAAAATATCTCAATTGAAGATCTAATAAAAATGATCAAAGTAAGTTGCGCCGAACCGTTTGTTGCAACTTCTGAGCTACACAACAAATATTATGGTACGGATATGACTTATGAGGAACGGAATATGCTTGATATTGATATATTTAAGGGCAAGCGCCAGTGTTTACAGTCTTGATACGAAATAGGTTTTTGTTGATCTAATTAAATTAAAGCAGTAAAAGGAATAAAGAAATACCTATAAATATTGTAAACGTAAATTGTTGAAATGTTTATGTTATAGTCAACCATAAACTAAAAACGTTTTCCACATTCAGTAAACTGAAAAAAGACCTGTAAACCAAATCCAATATCCACTGTCAATCACAACAAACTATAAACTGTTATTATTGCCACAAAGCACAACACTAGACCACACTTACTTTAGTAACATCACTAGCGTCGGAATCCGCACACATCAACAATCCATTGAACATCATGTTAATATCGACACTTCACTACAATGTTATTGATAAACAGTTAACGTGCGCGTGCGCAGCGGCCTGCGCGCGAATGGATGCGCCGCGACGCTGCACGCGGGTATATTTAGATCGTCGTAAATAGTCATTTTTGAAGGGACGGTGGCCCACTTGTGTTCTTTATACTCATAGCAAACCCGTTGGAGTTGACAGCGTGTTTTATTAAGAAAATGTGCATTTATCTAATAAAAAGTAGCTCAAGGAATACTTCCTGAAATCTGGCCCTATTGGAACCTACTAAAGTCAAAGTCAAAGTCAAATCATTTATTTCAATTAGGCACAGTAAAGGCACTTTTGAACGTCAAAAATTATAGTAAAAACAATTGATTCTAGTCGCCCATTCCAAAAGGTAGTTTTCGTATGGAGAAGAATGGGCAAGAAACTCCACCGTTACTCTTTTAAAATGTACTTACAATCTACCCAGTTTAATTGTCAATAGACTGCTTTATTTTATTTTTTATAATTATTATTTTCTAAACGCATATAAAGAGCAGTGAGATTTTCACCTACCACCCAGTAGGATTTCAGACACAATTTCCCTTCAGGAATTCAGAAAATGTACATCAGGAAGAGTACCTGAAAGATGGTCTGACACACCAAACAAAAGACGTACAAACCACAAATCTAGCGAGCAAAACATTATTTGTCAGAAAAACAACACCATGTGTATGCAGGTGGTTCATTAGTTAAAAATCGCGTCGCGTGTAGGGAGTCGGTTTCCGCCGGCGACGTCCGCTCGTTTCGTCACAACACAAGATAAACATAGACTTAACAACACTCCGAAATTATGTCGTTAATAACGAATTAGGACTAACTCCATTTATTTTAAAGGGAACCGAATTTCACCATCGACATGCGACGAAGAGTTCTGGTCTTCATCGAGAGAAAACTAAGCTTCTCACAATCGTCTAGCAACATAGAAAGATCGAACTGAATATCGAATGCTCCATTATAATAATTAACTTATGCCTGCGACTTTGCCCGCGTATAGGTCGGTAATAATCCCACCTACTCCAGGTCATAGTCAAACTGTGACCATAGGAATCTAGAGTTAAAATGTCTTGTTAGGTTAAACAATTCTTAGCTGTTTAATGTACTACCTTCGGTACCTTGTCGTCACATGGACACTTTGCATCTTTTATTATTTCCCTGAAACAATACATACGTTGTACATTGGAATGCAATAATGTAGCATAATTATGTAAATTAACGTTGAATTTGTAAAGTTGTGTTTTCCAATAGAAATTTCTTAGTACTAGTCCGGAGGCTGGATTTGTGGCCGGTTGATGGCAATAGGCTCACCCCCTATTAGGTACAGACGCCAGCACATCAACCTACTACAATCTGTCAAATTTCTTTAATCAAATTTCAACTTTATTGCTAAAGCATAAGGTTCAAAATTGATTGGGAAAATCTGACAGTTTCGGGTAGGTTGATGTGCTGGCGTCTGTACATAGGAGTTATACATAACTGGCGAAATGTGGGTGTACTATAGGTACGCCTCTGTCTAACCCTTCGGGGATTACAAGCGTGAACAAGCTGACATACTTCATAAAAAAACTCACTTTAACGCCTCAGTAGAAGACGCCGGTTTAATCTGAAAGAATAACAATAGTAGATTATTGCATCGAGCGCAAAGTGAGTTATTAATGCACGAGTGTTATGTTGGTGCCCGATCGCACGCGATGGCACTAAAGTGCATTAATTACCTCACTTTAGCAAGGTACGTAATCTACTTTTCTTTCAACTACCATTCTACCTACCGTGATAAAATATACCTGCTCAAAATAAAAACTCAAGGTAATGAAAACAAAGTTCAATTCATCTTCTCCTCAAAACAATTATTAAAAGTGCAGTTATTAAAAGTGAAATTTGCACATTGGAACATTTATTCTAGTATTTGTTTGGTTTATTTGTGAATAATAATTATTATCATCAGAGTCAGACGATACAGGTAGACGCGGGGTCAATTTCAAATCATTTCCATGAGAAGTAGACGGACGTGGTGATGTTGATCGGTGCAAATTAATTGATTCTTTATTCAGCCGATTTTTATTTTCAGCCAGTATCTTTTTGATCTAATGCATACATTTATATATTAAACTTAATGGGAGACATTAAACCTCTGTGGTAAATTTATATCTAAATAAAAAATAAAAAACAGTGCATTAATGAAAAACTGTGCGACCGTGAGATTTCATATAACATTTCTGCACTGTTTTGGTTCTAAGCAAACAATACGTCCTTTGTTATCAGGTTTGTAGTGATTAATAACATTACTACGTAGTTGAAAGAAAATACTATTTGTATTCAGTATATTATCAGTATTCAATGGAAATTACTTTTCAAGGTTGGTCACGACGACGTCACAACTAGTTTCGGGCTAGTAACGATTAGCACCCGACTAGTTTCAGATTAGTCACGCAAGAATATAATACGACTAGTTTCAGACTTGCCACGCAAGACTATAACACGACTGGTTTTAGATTAGTCACGCAAGAATATAACACGACCAGTTTTAGATTAGTCACGCAAGACTATAACACGGCTAGTTTCAGACTAATCACGCAAGAATATAACACGGCTAGTTTCAGACTAGTCACGCAAGAATATAACACGACTAGTTTCAGATTAGTCACGCAAGAGTTATAACACGGCTAGTTTCAGACTTGTCACGCAAGACTATTACAAGACTAGGTAGTTTCAAACTTGTCACGCAAGACTATAACACGGCTAGTTTCATAGTAGTCACAGCTAGCTGCCCTCAAGTAAGTACAACTTATGAATAAGAATACTTAGTGCAAACAATTACGAACGAAGGCAGAATGCTTTTAGCGCGTTTTTTATTTTATCACAAACTTTTTTTTTAATTTGGCTCGCGCGTTTTACTTTATCATACAGCCTGTTACTTGTTCATACAAAGTTCGTGTTTGATCTGTTTGGTGATTGGAACTTTTACCAACAATATCCACATTCCAAATTCAAATCACTTTTAGTCCCTAGGGATTAAAGAGCTATTTTAGTCCCTGTTTACGAAGAATACACTAGCTCTTTTTGAATAGATGTGATAAAAATAGTAGATTATACAACAAGTGAAAAAAAAGGGAATTTAATTCGAGGGACTAAGTTGGATCCCGAGAGCAGCGAAGGATTCTAGAATAGAATCCCGAGCGTAGCGAGGTATTCTAGATGAGAATCCTGAGCGGAGCGAGGGATACAAGGACCGAGATGAATTATTTTTTTCACGAGTTGTGTACTCTACTTTTTACCATTGACTGCGAGAAAATAAATAGTAGTGTAGTATTTATCACATTTTATTTTATAATCAGCACAACCTGTGAACAATAATTAAAAAATATGTATTTGTAAAACTATGTATTTAAAATAAAACTTTTAAAATATAGTAGGTTTGTAGATAAATAGGTATTTACTTTTACGGCCAGAAAACTGTGGCCAGGCGCATCATTTAGAAAACGTTCAATGTTTTGGGAGGTTAGCACTCTTAGATTTCTTTGGCTTATTACCCTCGAATAGTCGCTTTAAGTATGTCACTAACTTTGAGTAGTTTGAAATATCAATGTTGTGTTTGATTCTCATTGTGGCTTTTAGCATAGAATATATGCTCCAAAGTGTCGACGGCTTCTTAGTATTGGTTAATTCGTTGAAATAGTTAAGAAATATGGACTCTGAGAAGGAATTGGCGCCATTCGTGGTTTTCCAGTCGCAGAACAAATTGTATGTTTTCAGGTAGAACTCCCGAGATTTTGGCGGCAACAAATTATCTACTATAATTGCTGCTTTATTTCGAAATGATTCCGGAGTCACTGTCTCATTTTCGCCACTGGAAGAACTCATTTTATTATAATTTATATTATTAGATTCTCCAATGACTTAAAACAACCTCGATAACAGATAGAAAAGAACCTAAATTGGCGGGATATTTTTTTTAAATTTTATATTATAGCTCTATGGAATAGCTGATAATACTAAACTAATAACTAATACTGGTATTCAGCTGCATCCGGTTAGACTGGAAGCCGACCCCAACATAGTTGGGAAAAGGCTAGGCAGATGATGATGAGCTCTATGGAATAGTTCCATATAGCCAACCAGTGCGTACTTTCAGCGCGTTTCATTTATTTTTGTTCATAATTCGTATACCTATTCGTGCTTGTTCCAATTTCAAAATGTTTTTATTCACTCAGTGACTAAAAGAGAGTTTTATTCACTGTTATCGATGAATAAAATGCCCTTTTTCGAGTGGCAATGGTAAAAATGAATTTGTTCCATACTCACCTTCAGAAAATCGGAGCTCCTCTCCTTGCTGCTGTGACCCCTGAAAGCAGGTCGCCGATATAAAAACGTCCGCAAGTCGTAAAGACACGCGTCCACTTGTGCCACCAACATGTTGCAAGTTATATTTAGATAGACATTAAATATTGAATGGCTGTTTATGGGATTAGGTTACAGGAGAAAATTAAAATGTTGAATGCTGTAAATGACTGAATGGACTAAAGTAACATATCTAAATACCAAACTTGAACAATACTAGCGTACACAAAACTACTTGGATGTTTTGGAAGTGAATGGGCACAGATCATTGACAATATTTCTGTAGTTCAAATTGATAAAATTTCGCTTTATTAGGTCTTCTAACATAATGTGCGAACTGCATTCGATGTTCCAAATCTTTATATATAAATTGATAATGAAAATAACGTCAAAAACGCCTCACTGAGGGGTAGAACCGCCGCTTTTCTTGGCCTCATCATTGAAGTACAGTTCCTCAACACATTCACTATTGTCTGCCACCATTGCCTCATCACTGTAGAGTAACTCTGAGGTCTTGCCACATTCACACTTGAATTTCGTCTTCTTGGGCTTCACATAGGACCTAGGAGACACTTGACTACTATGAGACTCCTTGGGGAGACAGATTTTAATAGGGCCCTTGGGCACACTGGTCCTAGGAGAGTCCTTGCGAAGAAAGTTATTAAGAGAATTCCTAGAACCTGTCCTCTCCATGGGAGGACAAGTCCTAAGAGACCTGTCGGGGAAATAGATCCTAGGTGACTTCTGACAGATCCTAAGAGAATCTTTGTGGAAATAGTTATTAAGAGAGTCGTTGGAACGACATGTGTTAGGAGCATTTTTGAGACAGCTCCTGGGAAATTCTTTTGGGGCACCACTACTGGGTGAACCCTTGGGGGGACCGACAAAGCGTTTAGTATTTAATTGTAACGTTTCGTTCTTGGATGTACAGCATCGCTTGAAGTAACTGTAAAGGTCCCCTATCGAAGCGTCTGACACCAGGGCCGGGACCGACGTGGACTGCGAACAATTAAAATTAGTTAATCCACAAAAAAAATGGAAGAGTTCTGTTTAATGGGCATTTTCATTTTAAATGGCGCAGGTTTTAAAAAACAACCTTTTAAATTATTATTGTTTTAGGACACTTTGAATTTTGAATAATTGTAAAAAATATATTTATGTTATGATTAAATGTAATAATTAAGTGCAGAAATGTGTATTTTATTTTCTAAAATAATTTTTTTAAAGTAAGTCAGGCTAAAAATGTCTTTTTAGTAACAAAAATCAAATCGCGATAACAAATAAACTGCTGGAAATTAAATGAGAAAAACGCTCAGTATAAGTTTATGATATCAATTAATGAAATTAAATGTTACTTTTTAGTCAATACATATTTATCTTTATTTAAAATTTCAACAATTTGGTCTGTATCGTAACATTTTGACCAAATGCAAGTTTTAATTTTCGTGTAACTTATTTGATCAGTCAAGGAATAATAAACTTGGAATATAGTGTTTATGTACTTTTTTTTCTTTATTTATAATATTTTAATAATAATATTCCACATAATATTTAAAAAAATAAAAATAAAAAACGACAAAAATATTTTGGGACTGTTACTAAAGGGACATGTGACGTGACGAAACAGAATTGTTAAGAATAGTGCTCACTGTAAGGTTTAAATCGTATAAAATGTTAGTTCTTCTATGAAATGTGTATGTAAATACATAGATCAAATTAAATAGAAATGCATATATTAAATATGTATTTTAATAAAACATTTAGTAAAAAACTTGAAAAAATTTATTTGGTACATCGAGTATCTTAATCATCGTTTATATGTAGTTCGTTCGCGTTAAGAATGCAGTGAGTCATCAGTGCAACTGCAAGATAAAAGTGTCTCACAGTTGTGTTAATTTCAATCAAATTATATTTTAAAAGAGAAAGTTTAATGAATTTATAAAAATACACTTAAAAGTTTAAAATTGGTTTGGGGGGCGGGGCTAGGCCGACGGACAATGATCTCACCACTGTAACCTGTAAAGTTAAAAAAAAAATTGTTGATACATTATTTTCCTATTAACTTACCGCCCCACAACTTTGCCCGCGTTAAATCAGGTTTTCCTAAAAAATATCGTAATAAAAACCTATCTAGGTGCCAAATTCCATCCAAATCCGAACACCCGCTTCTGCGGGATTGAGTTTCAAATATTCAAACTTACGAACCGACATTTAAAATATAAGGAATATATTTAAAGAATCTAACCGTTGTCATCAATAAATAAATTTCGACAGTTTAATTCATGAGTTCTAAGCTTTACATGTCTGTTTCGTAACATTTTTTGTCCATCCTATAGTAACGGTTACTAACAGGACGTGACGAATGTCGATCATTTTGAAACGAAATTAAAATACTCAAACAATATTATCACAAACCAATAAAATCTTACTTTTATGCCTTCAGCAGTGTTTAAGTTATGTACAGTTAAAAAAGAAATAAAGACAAACTTTATATTTACGTAAAAAAACGTTACTAACATCAATAGATTTTCTTTGACCAAACTTTTTGTGCCGCGAAACGTACCGCACTAGCTGGACACCTTGCGTGACTGACTACAAAATGGCGTTCCAAACTTTGACATTTGTACCCAGAGTTGCCATGAAAACCGAATTTGCACGATATTTGTGTATTTTAATAGTAAAAAGCATGTCACTAACCGGACAAGTCCGGTAGTCGCGAATTCGTAAGACAGGTTTTAAATAATTTATTAAATATTGTTTTTAATAACTGCCCTGAAATGCTTAGTTTAAATGATAAATTAACTATCTAACAATAAAATCAAACTGTCGCTACATGAGTTGACGTACAAAAAATATCAAAAAAATTAAATACAATAATGCATACTGTCATTGGGACTTCATGATTTTACACCTTTTCGAAACATTATTAATTAAAATAAAATTGTAAAAGTGTTCTTTCAGGAACCAATAAAACAAATCCATATATATATAAATATACCTTCAGTGCACATACGCTTTTTCTTAAAAAAAATGGTTCCAATTTTTTTTTATATAATTTTGTTGTCATGGGACAACCGAAAAACCACCTGCGCCATTTAAAATGAAAATGCCCTAATAATCAACAGTCTTCTTCAGCAGATTGCTGGACATAAGCCTCTCCAAAAAATTATGTTTGCATGCAATTTAGTCACAAGGACCATGCCTTGGAACTTACTTCAATCTTCTTCGCCTTTACTTATAAACATTGCTTATACTCGTAGTTATAAGACGTTTACACGTCAAAAATGTATGGTTAATCTAGTGAACAGTTAAGTAGTCTTAAACCAACGTTTATAAATAAGGAGGCGTAGTAAAGAAGGTCAATCCCAAACATAAACAACATGACGACAATTAGCTACTCTTAATTACAACCTGACTCATTCGGACGGAGCGGACATCAAAGCTAATTAAAAACAAAACAAACGCACTCTCTCAATGACGGATATGTTGGGCATAGACGTGGCGCACGCTATGAGGGGCACGATGCTCGCGTTAGAAGTTGATCTCTTCGCGGCGCACGTAGTAAACGACTGCATGTTGTGTAGAAAAAAAAGAAAAATATATAGTTAGGCAATATTTAGCTTTTGCAATAACAGATAGTCGCCGTGCTGTGAAAACTTCGTGATTGCAATAATTGTTATTTTACAGGGGAAGATAAAAAATTCTGAAAAATGGCCGTCATTGAAGTTCTCCGAGCTTCTTCATTATCGTCAATAGAACACATTCGAAACACCTTAGAGCTGTGCACGTTTGTTCTAAATATGGATTTAAATGAGGTTTACAAATAAATAAAAGCAACGTTTTGTTCTTTACCAGGTTTTTACTGCAGGGCGACGATAAGTAGGTAATTTAAAAAAGATTTTTACCACACTCAGAGACGACACTTTGTGGGTATAATGTTTAGAGATACGGGTCCATATGTTATTGTACCAATTATGGGAGTACACGACATTCACATATTTGCTTAAACAAAATCTTCAAAAATTACACAAAATATAAAATAAAAAAATGACAAGTATAGTGACTGATCATAAGCACTTACATAATTATGATTATATTTATAAGTGACGTTTCTGTGTGCAGCAGTTAGTGTTCATGTTGGTCCAAACACAAGATACTCAAAATAAATCAATTTAGAACGCTCATTAGAGAAAATTATCGTGATCAAAGTGTTGGTAAGTAGGTGTGAAGTATCTTACCTTAACTTCTATTTTCTGACTAGTACATAATAAAGGCACTTTGTCACTTACTATAATAACAATAAATTGTGAACATCACAAAGATTCTTCAGGCACGAGATGAAGGAAACGGTTCATAAGCGAGACGAGATAATGTCGAAAGCCATTATTACGCTGAGATATTGCGGTTACCTACTGCTTAATAGCTCTCACTAAAAACTACTAATAAAATCGATAGGATAATACTTAAAATACCGATGCCCATGTCCATAATTTTGTAACTTTGTAAATTCATTTTATATAAATTCCTCAGATTACGGGAACGTGAACTAATTTCGGGTCTTATTCTCACGGAATGATTGTGATCTTGCGCGTTTATACACATTTTCAAAAGCTGTGTGTTGCTAACTTTTATGGACTTGCCACCGTTTATCGCCGCGATAAGCTGTTCTTTTTTTATACATTTCTGTTGTAGGCATTGAACATCATTTAAAAAATATGACACACAGAACAGAGTACTTAACCGGAAACACATAAGAACAAAGCGAGTTAATAAAAAGCTTGTCAAGAGTCTTCAACTAGCTAGGCAATTGGACACTTTAGTTTAGGTCATGTTAACTTATGCCTATAAGTATAGATATGGAAACTGCTACATAACATATAATTTTACCTGTATCTTAGGCCCTTTCGTGGAATCATTTGATTTTCTGTAGAATAACTTTCTGAGCATTAATTTTTAGGTTACCTATCGCAACCAACTGGAATTTAGAAATGTCAAGCATTTTCTTAGAATAAGGATACAAAGATTTGGTTTCAATAAACGCATACTAAACAAATATAATATATAAAGATAATATGTACGTAAATTATAAACCATCACGGTTCTGCGCCTGCGCAACATTACGAAGAATTCTTCAATGATACCGAGTTACATGCTACCTACAACTAAACAAGACTTCTCCAAAGAAGCAAAAAATGCCATTCTTAATTGGTTGATTGATAAGCATTCGCAACATCAGTTTTCTCCATAGTGTTACCCAGTCACTGCATGCGTTGTGGAGGTCAGATAGACAGTCGCTACATGTAAAATACTGGTATGCAGCTGCATCCGGATAGACTGGAAGCCGACCCAAGCATAGGTGGGGCAGGAGCAAATGATGATGAACATTAGTTTTCCCCACAAAAAGAATTCCAATAAAATTACGTTTTCTCATTAAAAAAAAAACTAAGCCAAAGTTTATTACCATAATCACGACAAAACAAAGTCATCAATCAATATTAAGGGAGTCATCGTTGGACAGGTTCAGTGGCGTGCGGCAGTCGAAGGCCTTGAGCGAGGTGTCGCGCGGCGGCACGTCCCGCTTGCGGCGCGGCTGCGCGCGCACGCACGCGATGGTGACGGAGTCGTACGACACCGACGCGGCGCGCCCGCACTCGGCGTCGCCGCTCACGAAGTCTTTCGACTTCAGGCTTGTTATCTCTGTACTCGATTCTTTTAGCTGTAAAGGTGGAGAGGGACTTTTAGCGATAAGACCGCTCATTGTGTCACCCTATGTAAAATTTCTACATTTATATACTTAGTGTAACTTATGTGGCGTTATAAATAGTATTCTATTCTGTCATGATAATACTTATGACACTGCCTACTTATGTTAATAATATAAATTTAACGCTTTTCGTTGGTACCGCTTGAGAATATCTGGTCCCATTTCGTTCATTTTCTTTTTAAATGTTCGTTATAATCCGAATAAGGTTTTTAGGCAAAACAGAAATTGGCAACGAATTTTCCATTTTCCGGGCAAGAAAATGGAAAATTCGACTAAAGCGATAGTGCTATTTTTATGGGTTTTTTGGAGTGTACAAGGTCTGTCGGGTCAGCTAGTTATTAATTATGATAATAGTGCCCCTGATAAAATCGACCTTATGCTAAAGCTATGGCTACACCGCAAGGTTTCTTCACTATAATCTAGTGGCTAATTAATTCTTCCAGATCTTCTTTACTAAGTATAAAATTCACTAAAACATAGAACTTGATGTCGGTAACCCGATTGCAATACCAGAAACTAATTACAATGAAATCGTAAACAAAGCGAAAGTTTGTGTTAGGTATGTAATGCGTGCGATAAAACGTTTTATTAGAAGCGGAGCTATGTTCCATTGAAAACATGTGCTCAACCTAGATTCGTTGTAGCAAGCTCTATTTCTAGGCCGTTGCCCAATACTAAAGGATATTTTCAGTCTTCATAAAGTCTTGCTACTGCTGACCGAGAGGTCCTGGGGTTAGTACCTACCTAGCAGCATGTAGTCCGGATATGTGCCCGGCTCATGGCTGCGTCATGGTTAACACTTTGCCCCACACAAAACACGACACGACGTCATAACAATAAAACTTCTATTGTGTCTCGTTCAGTGTCCTTCAATGGGTCAAAGACTCACCCCCTAATGCATGAGGACTTTACATACAGATATCCCAAGAAAAGTATGCACTTCCAGAATCATCGTCTATCTTCGGAAATACGCGCGATGATGAGATCTAATATAGAGCTGTTATAACCATGGAAGTACCTACTTGCCTATTTTTTGTTACCGTGATTACAAAATTATAGATTAACACTGCTATTCCAAAAAACTTTTAAACTAGAGTAACAAATGATGATCTGTTACCGGAGTAGGTAGCTCGAAAGTGAGAAAACTTTTCAAACACGCAATTAGGTACACTAGTACAAAGTGCGGCAGAACAAAACTTACAAGCTTAGGCTCTGTGGAGGGTTATTCTGTGGCGCGACGTTTGTGCTAATTCGGACACAAGAAGATTATCGAAGTGTATACCTTTTCTGGTTTAACTTTACCTAACAGTTGAAAGGTGGGTGCACTTAACAAGTAACAACTGCGTGATGTTATTTTGACCCAACTGGCAAGAAGTGTTATGTTTGATAAGTTTACCTTGGCTTTGGCCTGCTTGAGCTGGCGGCGCATCTCCTTGATGATGTCGTCCTTGAACTGCGCGCGCATGTTGGCGGCGCGGCACTGCTCGTCCAGCGCGGCGCACACGCGGCGCATGGAGTGCATCTCCTCGGTGAGCGCCACGTTGACCTTGCGCAGCGCGCGGATGCTGTCGCCGCTCGACTGCGGAGGGGGTGAGGCTTGAAACGTTTCTATAGTCGATATCATACAATTCACTGTTTGCCTTTCATTCTTCATCTTCCACCCGAAGTGAAACGTCTGAACACAAAATTAATCAAAAGTGAAAAATTAATTCATTCGTGAACCGGTCCAACGGTGTTGGTGTATTTCGGCACTCAGCATCTTTCATGCGAAAAATGAAATGAAAGGAGCAGATGATAAACGTTCATTCCTATATGATCTTACCGGTGTTGTGTGAACGTGAATGAAACAGAAATGAATCATTCAAGCAAGTGAAGCGTCCGATATCGGCTCTAAACCCCGTAGGCCCGTATTCATGGGTAACAAAAGCTACTGTTAAAAATAAATTCTATATGGGTAAACATGAGATTCCAACATTATCGAGTAAAATGCACCCACGCTAATAAAAATTGTGAGGTTTTACGAAAGCTACGAATAAGCTAGTGGATATTAATCACAAGGAATATGTGGTCCAAACAAGTCGTAGAGGATACCTTAAGATTAACCTCCATCTTCTGCACGCGCTCTTGATACTTGAGCGTCTCGTTTCGCAGCATCTCGCTGAAATCCTGCACCGGCTCCCACTCGCCACACTAGGGCCGCACACGGAATCAACACGTACAGGCGGTGACCCGAAATGAGTATCTACCTCACCTAGTAGTGCTAGGTCGGGTGGATACTTACCTCGGGCCACCGACTGTACATACAAGACGGTGCTAAGCATTATTTAAAAGGATTTCAAAGTTCAAAAAGTAAAAAGGGGCCTGTTTACTAGTTTAGTGGTCAAAAATGGATTTATAGAATAAATGTGGCCCTTTTATGTCTTAAACAACTTACGGATGAAAAAAAATTTGCAATGTACCTATTCACCTAAATCTAGGTAGGTACCTATGCAAAAATATGCACATTTCAACAAAATCGATGCGTTTATAAAAATGCACCATACAACGAGAGTATCATGTGTTTGGACCGAAGTAAAACAATTCTTAGCACTTAGGCTAAGCGCGCACTGCGATGCGATTTTTTAAATCGCATATTTTATGCGAAATAAAATTGCAAACGCTTATAATTTTTCAAGCGAATTCTCAAGCGATTTTTTTCCGCAGTGCGCGGGCTCATTAAGTATTGTCTACAGATTGGCGATTATTTATCACAACTATTAAAATTCGTAGTGCGCGCTTAGCTTTAAACTTGGAAAACTCCAACAGCACACATTCATACCTCGTTCCCGGTGCAGCACATGCCAGCCATCACCTCGGCATCCTTCACCTCGCTACAGCGGAAACAGAAAGATAGAAAGAATAAATAAATAAACTCTTCCAGACCGAATTTCAGACATGGCGAAAAATCTGAGCGGAAACCAGCCTTCGGCGCGGGAGATATTATAGTGCACAAGTGTGTTTGTGTGAGAACTGTGAGGGCGGGCTTTTGGCTAAGTAATAACAGCCGCACAGGTCGATCGATCAGGTTAAACTACGCTTGCCGCAGTTGTCTGTGGATGGGTGACCATCTTCACATACCAAGATCCGTCCGTGGCTCGGTTCGTGGTCTGACAACTAGTCTTACCAAGGGGTATCGTATTACCCAGTAAAGCTGGGTTGTGGAGGTCAGATCGGCAGTCGCTCCATCTAAAATACTGGTATTCAGCTGCATCCGGTTAAAGAAAGAAAGAAAATAAATTTAGACTAAAGCCGACCCTAACATAGTTGAGAAAAGGCTAGCCAGATGATGAAGTGTGTGAGCAGACACGGGTGCACTCTCTCTTCCTTGACTCTCATAGTCCGATGGGACGGCAATCCGACACGGCCGGAGAGATAACGGCTTAACGTGCATTAAATAATACAACGGAGCCAAACGCCTCGTATTCGATAGTAACATAGCGTAACATAACGCCTGGTCCCCGAAGGGTTCGGCAGAGGAGCATGATACACGCTTTCGCCTGCTGTTATGTTCAAGCAAATTGAAATTCAAAGCATTTATTTCAATTAAACCATGTACAGGCACTTTTGAATTGTCATAATTAAATAGTCGGTCAGTTAGTCAGAAAGTTGAAGCTAGTTGCCCATTCCAAAACGTAATGTAATAAGAGGGCGAGCCTGTTGCCATCAACCGGCCACAAATCCAGACTCAGGAGAACACCCATTCCGACTTTGCCCGACCTAGGGAACTAACCCAGAACCACATGAAGAACAGGAAATTAGCTACCGAATCATTTGTGCCACCACCTGCCATTTTAATGGGCCATACTCTATTATCATTTAGTTTCAAAGCATGAAAGACAAATTCAATGTATTTTTGTGTCGGCCGGATTACATCCGTCGACAGATTCAGATCTATCGCAGGATGCCACTCGGCGCTAACATGTTCCGATACATTTATTTATTGTATTTTTAGTTAAGTTTGGTAGCATTTTTCATTGATTCTGTTACGAGTTCTAAGTCCATGAAATGAATGATGAATTATCTGAATTTTTTTCCTTTTTCGTCATAATTGTTTTTACATTGAATTTTACAAAAACACCTTAAAAATATAATTTTATGACACATGCAGCAAGAAAATTACAAACAATGTTAATCCTACGCATGCAAGGGATTATTGACTTTATTAATTTATGCTCTGTTTCAAAAGTATTGACAGTTGGGGTTAATTATACATACCTATAACTTCAATATTCGTGGATGAAAATCGAGGTTCAAAATTTAAAAAAGAGGGTATCACACCGCCAACTTCCAAACTCCGGACTATTAAGATATTGATAACATAATTATACTTACGGCGCATGAAACTTGCAGTTGGACATCTCTTTCCTGAGGTTCATAATTGTTTGTTCGTAGCACTGGGCATCCTTGTTCAGCTGTCTTATCTCTCTGCAAAACATTTCATTTACTTATACTAGAAGAAATACCTAATTTAGAAAGCAAAACTAATTCTATAAATCTTATTGGATGGCGGAATAAGCTAGACAAAATTAATAGCCACAAAACATTGTCCACACTGGCCCTGGACCGAAAAACCTGGACTGTAAGTCATATGGGGAAGCCTTTGCCCAGCAGTGGGATGAGGCAGGCTGACAGTTCCCAGTAAAAAGTTGGGATGGTTTGCCTTTCGAGTGTTAGAATGTTTAACGGATACAGATGTTTGGCACCTTTTATCACGGTACAGTCAACCGCACGTTCATAGCTAATTGGCTATACACACGACCTTGATGGTGCCTATCATTCATGAAGTAGTTTTCTAGGATGCGAGTGAAACCTCGGGTATCAGAGATAGTATGTTAATACTGTACCTCTCTTTCGCAATATTCTCTTTATGCAGTGACTCGTTTATCACTTTCAGCTCCGACACTTTGCCACATATCATGTTCTTCGGATTCCTCTATAATAATAACAAAAGAAATATTTTCACCTTTATGTTCATAAAATTTTAATTTTATTTATATTTATTTAATTAAAATCTCCCTTACAAGTACATACCATTTCAGGTGTATGTACCCAATGCGACAGTGCGGTCATTTTACAAATCTATAAGTACTAACTTATTATTTACAATTTAAATATAATTAAAAGTAGAACATTTACCGTCCTACATTTTTGGACTAAATGTGCTTAATTACTTCCATAGCTTTGTTTGTTTGGCGCAAGTTTTGTGATATTTTTAAACTAACGCATAACTTTGTTAAATGGCAAAAAACTAATTTGTTATACATACAACATTAATATCTTTTTCTTGGGTGCGTTTACATGATCAAAATGTTTTTAATAATATATCTCTCACCAAAAGAGAAAACCACCGGAATAAACTACACATTTTAACGACGTTGAACGTAAGGATTTTGCAATAGAAAACAAAAATAAAACGTGAAAAAATACAATAAAAGTATAATTAAAACATTTATAAAAAAACAAAATCAATTGAAAAAAATCTATCCAACTCTGAAATGTCGACTGGTTTTATATCTGTTTGTGTCATGTTTCACGTTATTGTGTGTCTTCACCGAGTCTCCCTGCTCCAGCTTTTTTTGTCGCCTGCGCAATGATAACAAAACATTACAATCTACATAGTTGCTATAACAACAAAGGAATTTCAATAAAATCTCTGCAGCGCAAACCAATAAACAAAACCTTCAGGTACCTAATATTGCTGTTTCCATGATGAGCTCTAAAAACATTGTATCTATAAAACATAGGTATTCTGCCTGTTATGTATTGAAAATTGAAATAGGCTCACTTCTCGTTTCAACACAATATACTCTGCATATCTAATAATAAACAATTTTTCTTTTTTTTTTCTATCCAACCTACTTATAATCCCCGAAAACAATCAACCGCTTGTCAGTTTATTAACACTTTGAATTTCGAAAACCCCCCTTAGATACTACTACGAAATAATGGTGCCGACAATGTCGTATTGGTAGCATGGACTTGCGATTCAATGTAAGTATCTATTACCCTTAATAGAAACTAGCTGAACACAGCACCCTAATTGTGTAACACACTATCAATCATAATCTGAATCATTTTGAAGGACATTGCTAATCCATTGCTATGATCGAAAAAAAATCTGCTCAACAGCGTAAATAACGCAATGAATCTTGTTGAGTGGTTGAACTGTCGAAATGTAAGCCGTTCCTACTGTAGTGTATTACGCAATTACCCCACTGATCACTAACGTCCCGATGCACAACTCAAAATTAAACCAACAACAACAAACTACATACATAGTATCACCAAACTCACTCACCATTCAACAGTCCCAAATATATCTGACTCCGTGACTTCAAAGAAGTGTATCCCGTCCAGAGTGCAGTAGTCAAACTCTCGGAGCCTCCTCAGCACCTCCACCAGACCGCGGAGGTCGGAGTCTTTGCGCGCCAGCCGACGCCGCAGCGCCGCGCACTCCGCACGGAGCTCGGACACCACCTGATGAGGACCAGCCGGTCTACTCTGTAAAAGTCTCACCGTGAAAACATAGGAGAAGTGAGCTGCAAGTGAGCTGTCAGTAGTGTCTATGCCTAGCAGAAGATGGAGTTACAGCTCACTACAAGTTTTCACGATGAATATTTTTACTGAATAAATCGGCAGAGGGCAATGTTAGAAGGGAGAACAGGATGACTAGACCGCCTTCTTCAGGGAAAGTTTGGCCGGTAATAGTGATATGCTAGCGGGTTGACCGATACGATTGAGTCAAAATTGATGTGCGCGTTGCCCGCTGGCCCTGCAAGGCTCATGGTCATCCGTGTAGCCAACCGGACCGGGCAACCGTAATCATAGCACTATCACCAGCCTTCGGAAGGTAGCTCTTGATTCAACGGTTTATCAGGAAAATGGTAAGCTATTAGATCTAACATCAGGTGGTATTCGAGTCCTGGTTTTAATAACAAAACGACGGCACCAAACGCAAAAGCAAAGATTTTGTTACTCTTTTACAAATGCCTAATTTTAAGCAATATGGTGGAATATAAAGGTGACGTTAGATACCAGTCTTGTTTGTATTCGTAAGTTTTTCCGGAGCGACATTTTTGTATGTGCTCTCTCTAAGCATTTAAAAGCTCCGGAGGCTAGCGCTTTCTGAAGAAATTGAATAATACACTTTATTCTTAGTCTTCTTAAGTGCAAAGTTGTACAAACGTCTACCCATACACAAACAGATAATAAAGTTTATCATTCAATGTCCTCTCCTCTTTTCGGTCGATGCAACAGGATCCCATACCTCGCTATGTTTCCGTCGCTCCAGCAGCAGCTTGGAGGTGGCCGCTGTCTCCAGCTCCTCGACGGCGCGCGCCAGAAGAGTGTTTTGCCCCACCAGGTCACCCACCCACGACCTCAGCAGATCCACTTGTTGCTGCCACACAAGTTAAAACGTCATGATAATCGTCATTCAGCCGAAAGATGAACTATAGTCCTTCTCAAACATCGCCACAACGAACAGTCGTGCTTTCGCATACAGTCACATCTTCAATGCGCCGGTCGTACTTTTAACTAGCGTCTCTCATGGAGGGTAAATAATTAATTAGCAGAACAAGACAGCTGAGACTGAGAGGTTCTCCTCTTTACAACATAGAATAACATAAGAGGTCATCCAGTGATCTAATGACCATTAACACTTCCTACGTTTGAAAGCCAATAATGCCAATGCAGTGAAGACCAACCTTTTACGACGCCCAAAGAAGAAGACGTCACAGCAACATTGTCATTCTTCTTCATAGTAATAATACGTCGGTAGACCATCAACAGCCTCAACGAAGCCTACATATTAATGGTAGAATTCTACAAAATACCTTTACTGTTCTATCTATTCCTTTCTGTTGTAATATTTCCGTTAAAAACTCACCTGCATCTTAGTAGACCCTGAGGCCCTATTAATTTGCTCCATCCTATCTTCATATAGCCGCTGTATCTCCTTCAGTATCTCGAGGGTCGGGCCTCCCTTGCACACGCACATACCAGGGTCCCGCTCGGCGGACCCTAGCTCCACCACGTTATGATCCATCAGGAATTAAAGCAGTATAAAATGATACTTATACATTGTAAAAATAGTGCGAAAATAAGTCTGTGTCACTTTTGATGGCATTTTACAGAAGTTGTTTTTTTTTCGGTAGGAGTTTATGGCTGGAGGACTGAGAAGAGGTTTGATATCTCAGGAAGAGATATAAAAACTCTTTGATAATACCGTTTTGCACACCGCGAAGTAAGGTATTGGTTTCAAATCCCAGTTTCCTTGTGTATTCTAGTAGTTAAAATTTTACACGGTAAATAACAAATGATCTCTACTAACATTCTCTTGTTACAGTCGTGAGTGTTTTCCAAATATTTAGAAAAGAACCGTTTTTTTAATCCTAGAATTTTACTTCAATCGCAAATTCTTATCTCATGCCATTACCGAAACCTGTAATAAAGTTAAATAAAACTACAGAATACTATACAAGTGTGTATATTTGGATTATATTAATTTGGCTAATTCTTTGTACCTAGTGTATATTCACAGTAAGCTTCTATTTCTATGTTTCACACGACACATTCATACAAACATTTTCTTAAGCGACATTAACATTCATTTCAATAACAAATACTCTAAAGATCCTGTGACAGAGGTTCGTAACGAATACTAATCGTTATTTCTATTAGTATACATGGGAAAAAATGCAATAATAATTATATTACTGCAGTTGTAGTTCGAATACATCGATGAACGCGAGACGTCTGAACTAAGCACAAGTATTTGCACGGTTACAATGGTCGCGAGCAGCTTACCTACGGAAGAAGAAACGATTCTGCATAGCAATTCACAACCTTTCGATAAGCTTCCGTGCCGAATCGAACATCAATCATCAAGAGTCCTCTAAAGGCTGGTTCACAAATCCAAAACCCGAAAATTGTGTCAGTTTAAATCAAACAGACGACTGTCGTTCTTCCGATAGCTATTTGCTGTCGGGGACAAGGTAAATTAATAATTGAAAATGTGTAATTTTCGATTGGAATAGCTGTGCTGGAATCCAGCCAAGAGTATTCAAGCCTAGCCAAACGCGCGTTCGTCAATGTACACGCACCCACCTCAAGACGGAAATCATAAAACTAGAGAAAGACACGTGTGAAGACTGACGATTTACATTTTACTTTAAATTCTTTTTAATTTTCTCCTTACAGATCTTAGAAAAATGCAGTACTGAAAGTGACTTTCAAAAATAAAGTTTTACATAGTCATTTAAATATATACAAAATTTTCTACTTACAAACTACATAGCTTCGTTTACAAACATTTTACAAAGTTTAACTTGTACCTCTCTTATAACGATTGAGAAGTTTTAAAATGGCATCTACCATATTCATAGATATACAGTGTCAAATTATATTAGCTAGTGAAACTCCGCAGACGTAATGGGTATCGATATCTAAAAATTATAAAACAAAAAATAAATTAAATTGGTGAGTTTTTTTTGGGTCATCAACTGCAGGTAGTTTCACTTGAAATATATTATATTATAGATTTTTTTGTGTTAATTTCACAGAAATGATGGGTTTCGATATCTAAACACGATATAATAAAAAAAAATAAACAGATTTTCTCAACTTATACTTCAAGTAGCATCACTTCGGTCGTTGACCCCAAAGAGAATAAACAAATAATTTTTATTGTATCGCGTTTAGATATCGATATCCATCCCGTCTGCGGAGATTCGCTAGCTTATTTAATTTCACCCAGTATTTTAAATGCTTAAAAACTCTTAGTACAGTCTCATTGATTGTTTACCGTGATAGTTGTTTGAAAAGCCTCTCGGACATCTGTATTATAAGTCCAATCATCTATAAGTTTTAATTTGGTTCACAAGCACTGAAGAACTTTGACTCTTCCACAATATTTGATCGTTACTTACGCAATGAGAAAATTGAAACATATAAACTATGAATAAGGTCGAAATAGCCCATAGTGCAAAGATCAACACATTAAAAAAATAACTGTACAAAAACGATTTTAGATTAACATTAATATTCGTCTAAAAGTCAGCACTGTGTGCTTTAATCTCAATCTCACATGATATATGTCTATCATCTACTCTCATCACCATTCAGCATCATCATCATCATCATCATCCGCCTAGCCTTCCACCAACTATGTTGGTCGGCTTCCAGTCTAACCAGACAAATATCTAAAATAAATAGGCTAAATATCAGTAAATTACACGAAGTGACTGCCACCATACCTTCACAAATCAATTGCCTTCTAGAAGTTACCTATTAAAAGTAAATTAATTAACAACTAAACAGTGCTTGAGCGTTAATATGGCACCTCGAATACAGAAAAAGTTCGATTTAGAGCGTCTCTGTCACATGTGTGGACGTCTCCTTTTAATCCTTGAAATGTATATTCGCTCCTGGATACTGTACCATCACGGACACGAACTGTTCACCAATTTTCAACCTTATTACTAAGTGCATAAGGGTGAAAAGCGGTCAACCGTTGTCTGGAGATGGTAAAATCCTCACTCATTACCACCAAAATGCCCAGAAAATACTTCGAATTTATACTTTACAAATGACAAGTTTTTTATAAATAAGAGGGTATAAGGTTAGACCAGATTTCAGACTTTCAGCCTTTTGACTGCCATGACTACACTTACTCAATATTACACAATATTCTATTCCCATTCCACACAACCATAACACTACACAGTTTATAAGACAAAAGCTTTTATTTAAATGACATAAGTTTTGCGTCCAATTTGGTTCCTGAGTAACGTTAACGCACACGTTCATGCGTAAGCGCAACTGTCGCGCAAACCCCTACAATTTCAAATACAAGTGATTTATGTTACAAAAGTTGGATATTTACGCGCATAGAAAATATGTATCGCAGATTTAATGAGTTTTTACAATAGTTATTTACACGTAAAAGTTTTCGTGGTGGATTCCGGCCCACTCCCTCTCACAGAGAGGAGGCCTGTGTCCCAGCAGTGGGAATATTATAGGCAGATTATGACGTAAAACTTTTATAGAATCTGTGTACGCTTAATCACTATAAGTTGAGTGTATATTACTACTTTTGAACTTGACTATTTCTAATCCTCATCGCCATTTTGTTGTTGCTTACTAAATACAGCTGAACCTTTGCAACATCAATATTTAATTTAATTTTACAGTATTTTACAAGTTCGTATAACACAAGCCAACTTATCACAAGACGTGAACTTACATCTAAGAAGGAACTACAACAAATAAACGGAGTTTCGTAAGATTTTAACATAAAATAACCTACAAAAGCTCATTTATTTCGTTTAAATTACACTTAAGTTTAAGCTGCTCCATTATGGTACTATTTCGACAAACTTCTTACTAGTTTGTGGTAGCATTCTATCAACAAAATGTTTTATATTTAAGATGCTCGCTATGCCCACAATTCATTCGTCAGGTTACTCCTACTAAATATTAACAATTATGTGCTCTCAAATCTACATTTTGTCTTACTTTTTTAATATGCTGTAAAAATGCTGATTACAAAGATCTTTTGTTGAAATTAATCATTATTTATGTGGTAGACGTATTGACAGTAGCTATAACTACGTAATATAAGCTCACTCATCTTATCATGCTGCCCAGATCTCGATTCATCTGCGTAATGGTGATCTGGAAATATAATAACAAACAATAAGACTTTTTAGAATGACTATGGGTCGGACTTTCTACACCGATTTCACGAGCTTTCTACAGCCCCATAACTACGTCATAAATATTAAGGAGTATAAAAAGTTACAGACACACACATTCATGGTAACATCTCCTTTATTTTGTAGCGGTAAGAGCGGTTTTTGTTGATCAAGTATGGCCGTTCAAAATGGATATATCAACAAGTAAGAACGTACCTACCTTATCACCATCTCAAGCAAGTCTAAGCCATTCCCAGCAGCTGGGTGTTCAGTACATCTGCTTGAGCTGCTCGTAGGACAGGAAGAAGATGACGTTCCAGGGGCCCATGCGCAGCCACGTGGGGATGAAGCCCTTGTACAGCGCTAGGAAACCCTCGCTGCGGACCGTCTGAGGATACAGGTAAAGAAAGGGTTGAATTAATGAATCAACTCTTTATTTGCCACAATATAGGTCAAAGAAGGCAGATTTAAGATCTTTTGAAGGGAATCCGATTTGGAAACCCAGTACCCCAGTAGTATTTATATGGTGTACATAATAAAGAGTATACCCCCTTTTTCGAACCCAGTTATGACACTTATGGCCATCTCACATCCAAACAACTCAACTCAAAGTATTGCAAAGAAATGTGAGCTTTATATCCTGTGTCATTTCTAGCGTAACACGCCGCGTCGTCAAATGCTGAAGAGCCAATTGCAATGGGTGATTTGATGCTAGATGGTGAATAGTGATACACACCTGTAATAAGCAGTCTACTGTTCCTTTGTATATCGTCTCGGTAGATCTCGTTACCTCGCCCTTCAGCTTTCTTTGGTTCATTAGTCTTGTCTGGAACACGTAATAACAGGATTTAGTAACTTAACAGTAAAACACAGACATAAAACAGTTTTTATTTACTTCTTGAACATAGAAGCAGTCAATTATTAAACGGCTTTTAATAGTCTCTTGGCACAAGCGACTTCCAAAAATATTCATAGTCATCTACTGCTGCTGATATCCGAGACTGACATGAGATCTATTGGTTCAAGTTTGGGCTATAATTATAATAATTGGTATTAGTCCAGCACCCTAGTAGGACACGAGTTGAAGAAGAGTCAAGAGACCTTACCCTGATGACATCAAGCGGCGTACTCGCCACGGCACTGCCGAGGCTGGCCAGCAAGCTTGACGCGAAGTGGTTGAGTGGCGAGTCTCCCAGCGGCGCGGTGAGGCGCTTCTTGCAGGCGTCGTACACCGGCAGCTCCACCGCCGCGATCACGGCCGCGCGCTGCGACGTGGGGCCCACGCCGCGCCACAGCCCGCGGATCCCTTCCAGGTGGTATATCTCTATGAAGCATCGGACTAGATTGCGTTTTTCGTCGCCTACCTGGGAATACACTATTATTGTGATTGATGTATTCTTTTATGATATCATAAAGGAAATGTTATATCAACCTTGAAGTCTTAAAAATAAACGTTTGCAAAATAAAATAAGATAAATGGTCTATCAAGTTCTTTGAGCTATTTCCGCTCCAGTACCTTGGTATGCATCCCCTTTAAAACAAAAACAAAATAGTTTGTATACTAATAAAACTTCTATAATCTTTAAATCTTTGGTTAAAATTTTACATTACTTATTAAAATCTCTACCAGAATTCAAATCTCTTTAAAAAGATAAACTTCAATACACAACTACACGACCATAACCAACATACCATGTCAACTAACCTGCATCCGCACTTTAAGCACGTCTGTTGGGTTGGCGATGGCACTGGACAGGCCGCCGGCGAAGGCCGCACAGAAAGTGTTCGTGGGCACGTGCTCTATGGACCCTCCATCCACCCGGTGCTGCGCTATCCACTTCTTCAGGGAGTAGTAGGTGCCGAACTTTATCGTGCCGTATGTCGCCTGGCGCAGCACTGCTGGCCAGATGCTAGGGATACAACAGAAACTTAGATAAATAGGAAAATCAGTGTTAAATTAAATAATGCGTAGGTAACTGAAAACAAAATCGGTTGTTTCAGTATCATATATGTCCATACTATTATGGACATATATGATACGGAGGAATGAGGAAAATGTCATGAGGAAAGTTTTAAGTGTGAATGTCGATGGCTAACATAAGTCATTGCTAACCGCAGAACGAGGCAAGTTATACAAGTAACGCATGACATGATCTACGTGCAGGCAAGCATGTTGGATGGTTATTATGTCGCAAGCAGAGGGTCGTTGGTTTATTCAAATCAAATCATAATATTTTACTTCACATAAACCTACATGGGCACTTATTAAAACGACAGAAGCTAGGTGCACGGTTCCAATTGGTCGTTTCCTATGGATATGAGCCGGCAAGAACCTCCACGGCCATTAGTGGCAAGACTCCGGCGCGGGCATGAACATACGAAAATTATCCTGTAAGCTACCCGTTTTCTTCCCACATTCCCATAAAGTCGCCGCGATAATCGACATAGTTTTGGCACAAACATCTCTTGTAAAGTTTAGCGAGTTTAACGATAAACAAAACATAGGCAATGGTTTATAAACATTAATTGTTTACATAAAAGTAATAGCAATCTAAGCTTAAGAAGCAATAAAAATACAATTTCGGAGAACCGCTTTTTACATTTTGAACGTTCGCCAAGATTACAATATTGTACTTACAACCTACGTTATTGTGTAAAATTCGCGACTTCTAGATAACACTTATTTATATGTGCCCTAGTTTGCAAGTCACCTTAATTATTATGGTGGATATTGTATGTATGCTGCTTGGTAAAATTATCATTTTAAAGGGTAAATAACACGTGCGACAAGTAGATAAAATAAATTATTCTGATAATGAGATAGCTTAGTATCTCCCCTCACTTCCTCAGTAATCTGACTGATTAGAAGACACTTTGGTGACATGGTAACAGCGTGAATGTTTACGAAGAATACAATATATAAACATTTCCCTTAATATTATAAAAAAAAGTTTAAAAACTAAAACCCCACTACTGAAAAGGATGAAACAAGAAAATACCTTCTTAAAAGTACTAATAGTAGTGTCTTGAAAGTACTTTCTTGTTTCAACCTTTTCAGTAGTCGGGTTTTCGTTTTTAAACTTTTTTTTTATTTAATTATTTTGGGGCTTATTTCAGTAATATTTATATTTTTGAAATGTGTAAGCAATTTCATTTGATACCCCACAAGGCACCATCCCAAAATATTTATTTTTAAATTAATTACTTTATGTCCTCTAGAGGGCGCCATATTGAATTTAGTGTGACGTCACATAGCCTATAACCAGCGGACGGTCAAGACGCTTCTAACGATACCAAATCATTTGTCAAATTATTATAAGTACTTGTGAAGTTATGAGGGAACAGATGAACATACATACATAGACATACATACATACCGGTCAAAATCATAACTCTCCGTTTTGCTTCGACGTAGTCGGGTAAAAACTATTTCAACGCTAAACGATATTTTTGTATTTACTTTCTTTATTGCGGCATTGTGCGAAATGCGCATCATATTGTGCGCATCATATTTTGGCAAGCCCAAAATATATCAAGACTTGGTGACAGTGTGTCTGATGTGGGTAGTCAAGAGTCGTGCGAAGGTCACAGCCTATAAGGAAGGCTGAAGGAGGGGGATTCCGAGAATCCGGGATCGGCACTCGGCAGTGCTCCTCTGCCAGTTTGCCACTTATTTTTAGCACGTCTCGCAGAATTTAACTGCCGGATAAGTAGAAATTCCTTAGATTGCCTTTGTTTCGTAACCTAAACAGAATCTTAATTTCTAACTCATCGCATTATTCTAAAACCTTTTGTACTAGAACTCATTAGGGCAAGCCCAAAATTATTTATAGCCATAGGCATTCTGGGGCATTCTGGCCATCGCGATGTCGCGGGGCATCGTCAAAATTCGATTTCATAGGTCTTTCTTCAACGTTCGCTAATAATGAAGGTCATGGATAACGAAGTACAAACACGATAACGGGAGATTTGCATATCAACAACATATTTCCATCATACGATTGAAATAAAACTACCATTATCTACGTAAGTATCTATTTTGATTGCCTATAAAATGTACTTACCTACAACATGGAAAATATTGAGAAATAAAATTACGAAGTTTAATTTTAAGACCAGTTTTTTTGTGCTATAATTGAAGAACATTCGTTCAAACACAAGAAGTGATCAAGTGACATCTTGGCACAGAATTAACATATGAACAGTTGCAAATGATAATGTTCATAACGTAAGATATTTGCCTTGTTTACGTGTTTTCGTCTGTAGATAACGAATCGAGACAAAAACAGTACATGCATCAACAGGCTTATCGCATGATTCAATATTATTGCGTGATGTAGTTGTTTGCACGCGATTCTGCACGCAACGCGATAGTCATCAACAATAGTGTGTCGGGTTTATCAATGGCCACTTAACGAAGTACGCAAGGGGTCCCCGATATGAACTGGTATTCTACTATCGGCAGATTTTAATCAGCCTTTATTATATTATGTTCTGATAAACTTTACGGACGCGATAGGCTGAAGAATAGCAGACTTCTTAGGAAGTATCTAAATTGGCTCCGAAAAATATCAGCAGCCAAACCACGGAAATATGCAAAGGTTGTACTTATTCACTGAGGTTCTTAGGTGGCTCTGAGGTTGGGTTGGTTCTTTTGTGAGTGGAAACGCCCGGAAAGGACGCCCTACGCCCTAGGAAAACATATTGGTAACTAGCGTCGCGTGGATGTCGGACATTATCCCACGGGAACGTGCTACCGGGACAAAAAGTAGCCTATGTCCTTCCCTAGGCTGCCATCTAACTCCTTGCTAAATTTTAATGAAATCCGTTCAGTGCTTTTGGCGTGGATATTGCATTTCATGGGTTTTTTTTTATCATCATCATCTTAACCAGCCTACAATGTTCCCACTGCTGTGACACAGGCCTCCTCTCTGTGAGAGAGAGTGGGCCGTAATCCACCACGCGGGCCCAGTGTTGGTTGGTAGATGTCACATGTCTTCGAATTTTTGGTTCTAGGACATGCCGGTTTCGGAGATTAGCCTGAACAAATAGACAGACAGACTAAAATCATCAAGGAAACAAAGTCATTGTTAAGATAAAATTATTATCATAAGTTGTTTACCCTGGGTGATGCAAGCATAATTATTGTGTTGTAGGCGGGGGCTCTGTGACAACCTATTATCAATGCAATCTACTATATAGCAATAATAAGACAAGAAACATAAGCTACATATAGCTTAAGTCATAAATAGCTTTGATTGTGCACTATAATGCAATACAGATGTATAGGGAGGAAATCAGATACTGCAATATATTTCCCCTTAGCCTGCCCTGGCCCACGCAAACATGCTAGGGAGGGATGGAGGAATACTTTGGAGTTTTGTTGTTTTGGTAATTTACAACAACTGCCAATGCCACTTTATGAGATTCTATTTAGCCTAGGCAAACAAACGTACCCATTATACTAACACGCCGTTTTGGGCAGTGTTATCGCACCGACATAGACAAAATAAATCATCGCAACGATAGCGTATTCGCGAGACGATTGCTTATATTAGAAGGCGCTTTTTTATGAATTATATGACATACTCGCACGATTAATCAAGTCGCGTATTTACCTACGACATTATTCGGGAATAAGATCGCGTAGTCGCATATTCGCGCGACGATCGCTATTGGACGACGAACAAAAGCAATTGCAGGAAAAAAAATTTAGTTTAATTATAGTAATTTACTTTGTGGAAGAAGCTTAATGAATGCTCACCCGCAGTACAGAGCCTTGACTCCCTCCTGCTGCGAGGTCTTGACGAAGCAGTCCACCATGCCGTTGTACCGGAGCTCCACATGGCGAGGGTCTATCTTCTGACCCTGGATCTGAAGACGGGTCTTTGTTGTGTCTATTGGGAATGTACCTGAAAAGAAACAATTTTTACTTTGACAAATAAACCATAATGCTTCTTCTTCCTACTAGACTGTTTCTCATTTAATTGGGGTCGGCCTTCCATTTCCTTTCTTTCCACTGAGCATGATTTTGCCCTTTTTTACTTTTTTTTAATTATTTTTTTCTTTGGCAACTGAACCATTGCTGACTATTCTGCCAGCATAATGTGGTGACGGCACCACAGCAAGGTGGGCCGTTGAACTTTACACTATGCTTGATGATAAAAAATATTACAGTCAGCAAAGTAAGAAAGACTGATCAAACATGCCAACAATGTCATTCGAGACTAATTCAATTCATTATAGTAGATCTTAATGATAGGGCTGTGACAGTGATCTGTTAAGAGTATATATTTCAAATTAAAACTTAAATTATAAGCATTTGAGTCATTTTCACAGCAATTCATTAATTGTTGAGCAGATAAGCAGTTTTGTTTCTAGTTGACCTACCTAATTATATTATAAAGTAATTCTAAGAGACTGAAGATAAGACTTTTAATAATAGTGTTGAAATTAAAACATTGTGTGCAGACACAATATTTTAGTTATTTGCTATATTATGTTCTAAAATGATTGTCACACAGTAACAGTCTTTACCAAGACAATAGTTCTAATAGAATTGTCATTACCTGAGACATTTGTTCATAGCAAATAAGAAGCAAAAACAAAACCTGAAGTTTTCAATTCCTCACCCATGCTTTCTACTGCCTTAATTAGACAGAATGTTATGGCATGCCCTTTGGAGTTTAGGTTTCAACATACAAACACCCAGGCTGTTTGTTATAAAAGCTTTTAAAGATCTTCAAATTTAATCAACAGAAAATCTCTGGGGAATGTCTGTAAAAGACTGTAAATCTATCATCCAAACCATTGCACACATTGCTGACTAGTGATAATTATTATTTGAGAATTCAACATTACACTATAGTCTATTTAATCCGGTGGTCACCGTGTTATTCAGCTTTTAATTAGAATTATGTGGTTAAGACTACTCTTTCTGTATCAAATAATGACAAACCTTAGAACAGTAAATGGATCTACATCACCTATTTACAATATTATACAATAAGTATTTAGCAGAAAGACACAATGTTTTAAAATAGGTAATAATAGATCTATAGATAGTAAATAGATCTATGTATTCCAGGTGATATAACATTTTTAAGGTTATGTTCAACTGGAAGAAAATTGATAGTTTCCTTACCAAATTCGGCGACGATCGACGCAAGGCCGCCGTAAATAAACGGTCTCCAATCCCTATCTCCCATCACACATAAAGATATTCAAGAATAACAACTGTTTACTTCTGTAACCGGTGATCGGTACCCTTCGACACTATTTCACCGAGATGTAACAGTATATGGCGGAAATCTCACAATGTCAATAAGTACTTGAACACGAAACTATTAAATGCGTAGTTTTGATTACTTTTCTCGTAAAATAAACAAAGTATTATTATTTCGTCAGCACTTCACTGCACACGATACGATTACTTTTTCAGCTGACTGAAATTCGCACAAGTCGACATGACATTCAAATTGATGGATGACATTGACAAGCGGAAGCACTCATAGAGTACTTTTTGCTAGACTGAAGACTCCTCCTCCTCTCCTTAGTCTTGGTTCCGTCTTGGTTCTCTTGGCCTATAATAAGTCCATGTTTCTTGGTTCTCTTTCCTCTGCCACAAACAACTCATGTTTTTATTTTACTTTACGCTTATAAGCTAGTATTATAGTATCTGCGACGGTACCTACCACTTGACGTGCAAGTGTGTTACGTTATGAATCACTATAAAAATTACAATCAATCATCAAAACACGTCACGAAGTTCTACTTGGCATCACCGAGCGATGTGCATCGAGCGTTCATCTCTTCATTATAATAAAATTGTTCCTCTATGATCTCTTCCCTCCGTATAAAAAAAGTACTCTGTGGTGACTGACTGGTGACAATGGCCGTCAGACACAAGACAAGACAAGTCACTGTCATCAGTGTCATTCTGCCTGACCCAAAACCCAAACCCAACGAAAATATTATTTTAGTTCGGTTCGGCCTTCGGCCACAGAGTACTTTTTGATAGACTGAGGTTCGGCTAACAAGTGGTTTATGTTTTACAACAAGTGGATTTTTATATATTTTCTAAGATGTACCAATTCAAATGATCCGGAAAACCCGATAATAGGCATAGAGGGAAAAGATATCCCCAGTGGAACGTAGTTAAATACCGGATTTGTATTGCGCCGACGACGCCCAGGGTAACTATATTATAATTGGAATTTTGTCTACTTACAATCTTACAATGCTTAAGACTTGTGGGCAGGAGGACTTGATTGGGCTTAATTAGTGTTTTTGGGCGTGTCCGTCAACAATACTTTTTGTTAAACAACATTTTAAATGTTCAGATTTTCTATTACAATATGTTAGGAAGGAAGGAAATTTTGCATAAATAATCGATTGTAGACATAAACATGTAGGCAACTAAACCTAAGACGACCCACTGACCAAAGTTTTTAATTTATGTACATCCGTGATCTTAGATTCATACTTAGGCTATGAAAACTTTCAGTTTTTTTAGTCATCTAACTATTGTAGTACTTACTTAATTGAAATAAAAATTTAGATTTATTGTTGCACCAAAATTCAAAATCAATCTTATCATGTGACTGATTATATGGCTTACATCACATATTGTTATAAGAACCTCTTTCTCTTCCAATCTATATCTACCCATACTGCATGTGTTTAGGTCTCCACCAATGCAGGAAAATAAAAGTAATAATTTAATGTTATTTGGATAATGGATGGTGCTAAAGTGAGTGCTGTATACCTACAGCAATTTTATTATTAAATTACCTAATAGAGAGAATTATTCATAGGATGCTCAACAACATATATGATCAAGCTATACTTTTCTAGCATAAGCTTACTTTTCATTGTATGAAAAGCCTATACAATGCGAGGTCAGCTAAAATTGGAAATATTTAGCTTGATGTGGCATCATGTGTACCTCTGTAATAAATCTAAAATATATCTTAACTGGTTATAAAAATAAGTAGTAACAAAAATAGATATGTTTTTAAGGAAACAGCATGACTGTCATAGTAATTTTTAAAAGATTTATTAATGTTTTCAGCTTCTAATTCACAATGAACTACAATGCGGAGGCACCACCACTGCCAGCAAGGGCTCCAATGGCTACTGCAACAACACCAAAGAAGATTGTGAGGTTTGACAGGAAATATGTGCAAACAGTGCCCGGGATACTCAAGCTAGTTCAGTTGGTAAGATAACTGTCTTCTTTAATAAACAGTTTTTTATTGATTTAATACTTTAAGAACACAAATTTACAAGGTTGGACTTAATGCCACAGGCATCTTCTATCAGTTAACCTCAGTAGTGGTTTGTGTTTGAATAAACTAATTCCAATTTCCATATTATGTTGGTAAAACTTGCTGATGAATGGATAATTGCATTATAATGTTTATTATCATATATTTATTATGAAAAGTTGTGGTTGATGGCGTGGCCATCACTTGGTTGGTTAGATCATTTAATGGCCTATTCTTTGCAGTATATTGCAAACAGCAGTATGATTCAATAAGAGTTATTTTCATCTCCTTTTAACCTTGATGCTACCAGATAAAGTAGTTGAATGTTGTCTCCATCTCCAGATTGAAGATAAGCTATGAGACAATAAACAGGTGAAAATATAATTCTCCTTTTTTCAGACATGCAACTTTGTTGGTTTCATATGCATTAAGATATCCTGGTCATGGGTATCAGCTATTTTCTACAACATTCTCTACTGGTTTGGCATCATCGTCACTGGGCTCCTACTGTTCCTGTACACATTCCACTTCATAGAGAAGCTTGACAAATGGCCATGGCTAAAATGGGAGTTTGCGTACTGTATCCTTGTATCGCTGACATATGTTGGATGTTCTATATTCGCTACAACCATTGGAGAAAGTGTGGGGTATGCTGTTGGGGTGAGTTTATCAAATATGATTACTCTATTTTTTTTCATAGATTTATGCTTGCCTCTCTAGCCTTCCTCTAATCCCTCTTAACTGAAATACCAATAATCAATAGGACTATTTACTAGACTGTGTCAATAACAGCCTTAAAAAACAGTAAAATCTAACTAATATTAGGTCAGATGATCCTTCATTTATTATTGAATTGTATTTGAGTATTCCTATTTCTATTGTACCCATTCTGTATGGTAATAGATTATTCTTCTATTCCAGTTCTTCGGTCTATGCGCGATCATAGCGTATGGTTTCGACGGGTACCTGAAGTACAAGGCGTGGAAGCGAGGGCTCCCGCCGCAGCCGCCACAGTAAGGCGTAAGATCTTAACCACCACCTAACATATTGACTTGGTTCTCTTCATTAACAACATCAATTGGCTAAAAAATGGTTTCATGGAGGAAAAACGGTGTTCTCTCTATGGAAATTGTATTATGATCCAAGAAGGTTCGCCCACTACCTAAGTTCAATGGTTGCCAATGTTAAAATAACCACTTTAGTCTTTGTTTTAATTTAAAATGTAATAAGTTGTTCATTGAATTTTAAAATACTTAATTTAAGAGCAAAGTATTTTTAAGTTTACTGCTTTTTAGCACATGTATTTTTTTATGATAACTTTGGCCATAAATGCAGTCAATAAAGCTATATTTCTGTATAAATATGGCAGCAACCATGCAATGCAAAAAGGAATAATAACTTGCACAATGCAGAGCTTTTAAAATAAATTAAAAACATAACCAAAGTACACATATATAAATATCTGATTTCATTATTCATCCATTAATATATTTGTCGTCAACAAGGTATCACATTCTTCTGAATTTAACTGAGAACCAGCCTAAGGTATGTAATACATCTTTTTGAAGCCCATTCAGCCTCCTATATTTTGGCTTCGCTTGTCTCGTAAGATAGTTTTGGCGTTCCTTTGATGTCAAAATGTTAATTGTAGAGATATACCTTTCACAAATGGTCACAAAAATATTTACCGTCATCTTTACGACATATATTAATAAATGAATCATGAAGTCCGATATTACTGCCAAGCTGTCCATAGTAATATATTTATGCTCGTGACTGTACTAGCGATTTTTTAAAGTGACAAATTTTTATCAAAGTACTGAAATGTTATGTCATGATTTTATCTAAATGTTTTGTAATTTGTAAAAAAAATATATAAATTTTTGAATGTTTAAAAATCTTAAAAAATATATTTAAGCTTATATTTAAAAAATTCTAAATTATAATCTAGCGACAATATAGTCTTCTCTCTGTGCTTGAAAGTGCTTATTAGAATAACTTTGTATACCTACTTAATTATGATAGTATCACTAAAAGCTAGTGTATGTGCCTTGTCTGTGTGCCTATATTCAAACTGTTACAAAACCGGATGGTATTAAAACATAGTTAAGAATGACCAATGCCTCGACTATCGACTACTACACCCGTTGTTACGGACCTGAAATTCAATATTATGGCCCAATTACAAGGAGAAAAGTTTCTCGCCCGTTTTGTTGCGAAAATGTGCATAGACTATACTCGTCAGTCGAGTAATTGTATTCATGAGTTTATATTTATATTAAAGGCTTGTTCGTATCTTCGAGGTGAGAAACTATCTTCGTGCAAAATTTGCCTTTATTTCACTGAAAAATCGAACTCGAAACATTAAAAATGTTGTCTACAAGACACTGGTTTTCAAGAGTTTGTGCCACCTGTACCAAACTGGTAGCATCGCGCACAATCAAACTGTGGATATTTTGTATTTACTATAAAAATAGTGCTATTTTATACAAATGTATTTTGAGGTGTCACATTTTTCTGTAAATAATATTATGAAATAACCTACTTATAAATAAGTATGCCATGTATATTTTGAGGTGTTGTTACTCACATTAAGGTTAACCCACCAATACCATACTTTTGGATAGTTATTATTTTCTCAACAATGGGTCCAATCTGTTTGGGCATTTTTTATGTACTTTTTTAAATAGTAAGATATCATGATCGATTATTAATGTGCTTTTCCAAAGCATTATTAAATCATAGAAATAAGTTTTAATTATTTTAAAATCATTGTTTATAAGGGTACTTTGTTACGATTTTATTTGTAATTATTTTTAGTTTTTAGTCAAAGGACATTGTTTAACAATAGTTATAAATACATAGCATTACAATAGCAGACTTTGTTAAGTTTTAATGTTATCTTTATAATTCAAAACACGTAATTGGCAACACAGTCAAACAGTGTTGCTTTAGTAAAATCAACAATATGAAACAAGCAGTGTTTTACTCGAATATTTTTGTTTCAGTTATAAGTACAGTCACGAGCACTAATATGTCAACACTTGGCAACTTTCAATTGCGATTTTTTCGTGAAGTAACGAATCCAACGTTGAAATACGACACTACATAAGCCTATAGGTTCGAAAATACTATGTTCGCAATAACTTAAAATTTCATTCAAAAATAAAGGACAAAATCGCCTTGAATAAAGCCAAGTGTATACATACTTTTGCTCGTGACTGTACTTAAGATATAATTGTTAATTTTCTTTTGATATGATAATATCATGTTAGTTTTTAGACGATCAATTTATTGTACTTACTGAAAAGCATTGACCGAATATTTAGATGTCATGTAAAAGAAGTTTACTTACCTACTTTCGTCACAGACCGCACAGTTTTAGACAAAACATTGTTTTCGTCGTGCTTCCAAAAAATCTATTTCTACAGTTTTGATACGTCGATACTTTGATATGAAAGGTCGTAAAGTACATTTACTCTATCGTCCCTTACGACGGTTCAGATCGGAGTGTTGACATTTGTTGATTGTGTACGTTCGAGTGTCCACGTTGAATTGAATTACTGTTAAAACAATAAAACCACTCGGAATACATTTCAATCGTTTTATTTGATACAACAATGACCATAGAAAATATTAACAAAAGTCGGTTAAACCGGAATATTTGTAAACAGTACATTTTCTGGATTTTTTACATTCTTAAATACATGTACTTAATAAATATTATCGGTAAATATGTTTAACATCATTCAGCCAATAAAAACGGAAGATACCTTTAATAATAATATAATATAATTTCAGTAAGTAAACCTACTTTGCGAGCAATAGTTTGACCGTTTCTACGATCTTAGCACGTGGCCTGCTGTACTTTCTGGCAACCCCAACAAAAAGTCTATATTACAAACGCAAATGGATGGTAAATAGTCCTTGGCAATCTAACCACGATTTATTTACTTATACTGTGATGACTCCTTGTATTTCGTATACTTAATAAATTATTGGATCATTGGTCAACAATACGTCATTGGAATTGCCACCACAAATGCAATAGATAAGGGGCCAAATATGTATATTGTTTTTAGAAAACCCTTTAATGATCCGAACCTACATACCTATAAAACTGACTTGCTAAAACATTTTAGCAGGTCAAACGGTTTTATCCAATGACTAAAAAGAAAGGATTTGAACAGATTTTTTTTTTATTGTTGGGCCGAATGTAAATATAGTTTTATTTATGTACAGGAAAACCAACAGCTATAACAGAAGTATAACGACTTTTTATACAGTACAGCAATTTACTCTTACTTTTTATTACTTACAGTTTTATCTAATCATGCGCAGATGAATGAGCTTTATTTGTTATATTATATGTGAAGATATTAGAGCAAAATTTACACCGATGAGCATAAATCGTAGAATCACGTGATTAAAATACATTTGACACATAACGTGAGCAAAGCTTTAGTGGAAAACAGTGGACGGAAGTTTATACAATTACACAGACATCTTATATCTAGCGCGGTAAGGTTAAGCTATGTTTGTACAATAGGTATAAAATACATTTGTAGCAATGTTCCATGCACACGGACTTTGTGCCGACATAAATGCGTTCAGTACTTTAAAAGAACCTTTTAATAATATTTAGAAGGTATTATTTATACAAGCTAAGTCGGAAAGGTTTTCTTGCTCGATGAAGTACAAATGTATTAAGTGCTTAATAAGTAGGTAAATACTTTACAAAGTTAGATTCCTATTTACAATAATTATAAATATGTTTATCAACATGGTTAAATAAATTAGCACTTACTATAATATTATCACAAAAATGTCTAAGAATATTTTATAATATCTAAAAAACAGTATCTGATTGTTTTTGAACATTATTTAACCCATTGTGATTAAAGTCCTTTGGGTATCAAATAAAAATTCTGACTTCCATAAAAGTGTCCAAGAGAACTTCAAGACAAATATATAGTACAAGAAAAGCCTTGGAAGAAACGTCCAAAATAAAAAATGTTCAAAAACAATTAACTAAAGTTTAATAAGTACACACTGAGGTATTCGTAGCCCTTGTGCAATACTAACGTAAAATGCCCGATTTCTGACGAAATACATTATTTTAATACGTTTACTTTTTAAAGAGATGGCGTGACGGTTGCCAGGGGAGAATGGAAGAAGAAAAGGTGTTGTGCCGACCCCAAGTAACACGAGACAAGGGATGAAAGGTGATGATGATGACTTCTTAAAAACATGCTCTATTTAAACATATTTCTTTCTATTGTTTGACAAACAAAGTTAGTTAGGTATTATGTTTGTCCTTCAATGACTAAAAACGTGTGCGCCAAATGTGGACTAATTTTAGGCAAGTATTTATATATGACATATGGCTAGAGTTCTAGACTAGCCATGTGTCATACAAACTATAATAAGTAGAAAAAAATACTCAGTTTTTTTTACTTTGCACACTAACTAAAAAAAAATTATTTAACGTCGGGATCGACTGCCTATCTGACCTCCACAGCTCAGTTACTGGGTAATAAATTTTACGATACCCCGGGCTTTAGTAAGACTGGTTGTCAGACTTTCGGGCTTCAGAGTAAAGATTACAAATTACAGCTGAAAATTGAATAAACTCTTAATGTATTTAAATCAAAATGCATCATTGATAATTATGTTATCAGAGCAGAATTCAATGTTTATCTCTAGTATGCCGATATTTTTTTTTTCTCAGTTTATCTCCGCCCAGCTGATGTCATTGACACACTTGACCACGATTACCAGAAACCGGGCCACTAACATAACTTGGTGGGAATTAAATACAATACTAACTAGTACACTTACAACTAGTCTTTTTAAATAAATTGTGATACAATCATCTTCAATCAGTACATAGCGAACATTGATTTTAGACCTTAGAAGTTGGTTGTTATGGTTGACTTTGATCTGTCAATAATATTTCATGTTTTTATCATTTCTACGGCTTGCGAGATACATCGTAAGCAAATTGTTTTCTGGAAATATTTGTAGCTAACGAAGAAGTAGTAATTACCTAATATTAGAAACTGTAAATTCCATATTTTAGAGTGCTTATGATATTAATATCGTTATCCGAAAAAAAAATTAATGAACATGGAATAACCGACAGGAAACCCATTAAAATCAATTGATTATTATTTCATTAAATTCCTAAACGATTTTTTGGTTAACATCGTTGTAGAGTGAAAATAACCGAAATATAAACTTTTTGCAATTAAAGTATTTTCAAATTGAGCGCGTTAAAAACCCATTTACTTGCGAGTAATTAGTCATTTTCATCATTAGCCTTGATTTTCATAGATAGGTACGACATATAAAAACGCACTTGATTGGCCATCATCGGCTATAATAAACGGGCGGTCGCAAATCACAACATAAAGAAAATAAATAATAAAGCTCAAGCCTTCGGCAAGTTGTTTTTGCACAATTCGACGTTAGATACCGACTGGCGCAGTTTTGCGAACTATAACGGTCAGTTTGTACAATCACCTAAGTACTTGCTAAAAGACAAATCATGAGCACCTAGGTATATTTCGTCGTAGATAATCTCTATACAATACCTGTGACATATTTTGTCGCGGACACGAAAGTATAGTTGTAATATTTCACGGACGCGCGTCAATCGTTGCAATTTCTACCTTACCACAAAGACATAAGACTGACAATATGACGCACGCTCGCGAATTACAAGGGCTATACAGGAAAAACCATAATCTCGTTTCATGCCATCTTCTTAGTCCTTACCACCTCTCTAGCTATGGCAGCGCCGGTGGAGTCGTGACGTGTGTCTGCTTAGCCAGCACTCTGTGACCCTGGGCCAGTTCGCCTTCCTTCAGCGCCCTGTACTTCAGGAAGGCATCGATCCCGTACAACACCATTGCCAGGTAGCCGAAGAACTGCAAAAGGTTAAAAGTTAAGAACGTTGAAAGAGGTAGAGGTGAAACATAGAGTGGATAGCAAATAGTGATAATATAGTATTCCTTAGCCGGGAGTCTGGCTCGCCCCCTATTACATAGGTCTTAAACATAGGTACCTACTGGCAAAATGTGGGTGTACTGTAGATACACCTCTGCCCAAACCATCGAGAATACAGGCGTGATGCTATGTGTCATTATCTGCCTAGCCTTTTCCCAACTATGTTGGGGTCGGCTTCCAGTCTAACCGGATGCAGCTGAATACCAGTATTTTACATAGAGCGACTGCCTGTCTGACCTCCACAACCCAGTTAATGGGTAATACGATACCCCTTGGTAAGACTGGTTGTCAGATTTTCGGGCTTCTGACGACCCGTAACGTAGGCGTGATGCTATGTGTGCGTACCTATATTTTTTTGCATAGTAGTTATGGTCTGCTACACATGAGGCACATAATTAATAATGAACCGTTATGGTTATAATGATTTCATTAATATTGTCAAGACGATTTTAGAGATGTGAAAAAGAGCTACGGTTTCAGCCACTGCTATGTGTACCGGTGTACTTACACATTACCATGAGCAGTGGTTCAATCAATCAACTCAGCCTATCGCAATCCACTGCTGGACATAGGCCTCTCCCAGACTACTGCGCCACAGCACCCTGTCCTCCGCCTTCCGCATCCAGTCTATCCCAGCCACCTTCTTTAGATCATCCGTCCATCTAGCTGGGGGGCGTCCCACACTACGCTTGCCGATACGCAGTCTCCATTCCAGGACTCGTCTGCTCCACCAGCCATCGGTCCTTCGACAGACATGGCCAGCCCACTGCCACTTCTCCAGAGCAGTGGGTGTAGTTGTACTAATAATATACGTACGTACGTAGAGTACGGTGTGACTTTAGTTGAAAATCAACAGATAATATCAACAACAAAATACCAAGCCACTGAAGATACTTGAAGATTTTCACTCGACCGAATACTGATATCAGCGAACAGTAGATGCATGTTCTGCATAGGAATCTAGGTATCTAGTTATTCTAGCTTATCTGCAATCTAGGACATAGAAAACCCTGCATGCGACTCGTTGTGAGAAGAATGCGAAGTGGTTGATTTGATACACTTTAAATATTTTCTATTAAATCTGCATGGAATACAAATCACCTATAGGAGCTATTTAATATTCTTTGACAGACGCATGACGACTGTAAAGTGAAACTTGAGTAGTAGGTAGCCTTTAAATACGCACGTTCCTCATGCCTATAATAAACAAATGACTCGTTAGTAATGGTCGCTATAAAGGTTCAGGAGTCGTAAAGTAGACCTATAAATACAGTTATGTCATGGGTATGGAATTATGGATGGACCTCATTGGATGGAAAAGAAAAAGGTTAGAGCCAAGAATTTGTAAAATTACACAATGCGGCTATTGTGGACTTTTACGAACCTTCAAGCAACAGAAGAGATTCATTCAGCAAGATTAAAGAGTTTGGGCCCATCACTAAAATGTAGAGATACAAACGCGAATGAAACCTGAGTACTATGAATATAATTTAAGGTACAATACAACCAAAAGTACGACAGTGGAAGTCGGAGAGTCAGACATCTTTTAATTGCCTATCAATTAACGAGAAGAAGGAATTTAAAATACAATTCCAACCTAACCATTTACCTCATTTCAATTCCTAATTGATAGTAAAATACGGTACCTATAACGCAATACTAGTCATAATAGATATTTAATAGCTCGGTCACGTGCGGCCTGCACATTGTAATGTTTGCGAGTCGGAGGCGGTTCGAGTGAGCTGCCTTTTGTTTTCAATGAGTTATTAACAGGTGGGCCGGGCGATTGTCTTACTTACATATTATGTGTGTCTCATAAATTCATTACAACATTGTTATGAAGAGGGCATTTTTTGGCATCAAAATATTTAAAGGCTTGGCTAGAAAAAAATGAAGAGTTGTTAAACCGATCTGACTATAAAAAGTTAATAGACTGTAATCGAAAATAGCACCCAGTCTCTGAAAGGTTGTGTCTTTTACAAAGATTAGAACCAATACAATCTGCAAGCAATAACAGTGTTGAGATAAAGTTATGAGTGAGATAAATGAGTCAGTCACATTGTCACACCTACGTTCTAACTATTTTAGTACCTATCAACGTTACTATTTACAAGAATGATATGACGTAGGACTTCAAAGAATAATACTCGTACTTTATTGACACGACAACAAAATGACTAAGCTTTCGGAGAAGTCTGATGAGTTTTTAACACTATTCAATTTAATCTTCCATGATTTGACCTTTTGAAGATTAGTAGCAGTTATTTAATTGCTACCTATAAGTGCCGTGTAGAACTAATGGTGTCAATCATGACTAAAAGTTGAGAACTCACCCCAGCAGCGGAGTACGCAGCCGCTCCAAACGCGACGACAATCGTCGACGCAATCAGGTACAGGAACACCATCACCACATACGCGATCATCTCGATCTTCAGCCACTTCACGTTGTGGTACTTCTCCACCACGTGGAACAGGTACAGGATCAGCAGGATTCCGGAGAACCACAGCCCCAAGTGGGCCACAATGTTGAAGTACACGCCCCGGCCGTTTGACCAGAACGCGGAAGACTGGATGCAGATGAACCCTATAATGTTGAATAGCTGGAAAAGATAAATGCGTGAAAAACAGAACTTTTAAGTATTTGTGATCCCCGAGTCTATGATCACAGAGGTAGTGGGTAAAGATAACTTCACTACATCATGACTAACTAACAAACATACTTTATCTACTAAATGGCGAAATTTTGATTTGATTTGCTCCTATGAGAGTACAAGTTAAAATTTTAACCCAGATTATTTGCAAGATGCTATCCATTTAGGACTATGGGTGAGTATCATAAATATTGATAAACTGCTTTATCCTGAGTGCTTCAAAACAAAGAGCTTTTCAACCACCTGGTGGAGGCACCGCGAATTTTAATTAGGCGGATGGGCAGCTGCATTGTAATTTGTACACCTGTATAACGATTTGAAAAGTTCTACGTTTGTAGGTATGGGACTAGCGGACATGAGGGAATATCTAGAGTTCGTGATACCTTAACATAGGTATCTATAAACAAGCGATCTTTTGGGGAGGTTATCGTTAAAAATCTCGAGAGGCGACAAAAGAGGTATAAACCTCGTGTGTACCTTGGCCAGTCAATGCCTCCACCAATTTTGCTAACTGACTCGCTAATGTTTCTATTAAAACACATTGAGTTATAATGTAGTACATTATAACTCAATGTCAAAACATGAGTTTTTAGATACCAATAGCTCGTGCAAACACGGTCTTTGTACGTAAGTTCTAGGAGCAAGGACCTTTTCCTGGATTGCCGCCAGGTGTGTTACGATATCATGAATGCTTTGATTAGTCACCTGTTATCTATGCCTGATAGTAATTTGTAGATAATGACCGAGACGTCACGGCCGCTTACCATTACAAACATTTGTTTTGTTCGGTGCCAATCGCGTGAGGGACATAAAAAGTATGAGATTTAAATGCTTCACGCTAGGATTGCGTCGTAGAAATCGTATGCAAATATTGTGAAGGCGAGAAAAATAGCGGCAAAAATGCGGAACTGTTTATTTTACCTCACTGTATGTATGTTTATTATATGTTTGATCATTTCAACCGTAAGACGTCTACTGCCTGGGCATGGGCCTCCCGCAAGCCGATTCTTGCGCGATCCAATTTGACCGGTTTTGTGCTTCTCGCATCCAGCGGATTCCTGCGACCTTCACCAATTCATCGATATTTTATGTTTATATTGCAGGGCGCAGAAACGCTACGCTACGCTGACGAATTGTGACGAAACTTCGCAGGCCCTATACCAGCTCACATGGGCATATACAGGGAAATATATGAAGGGTATAAGCAGAGTATAAGTGCCAGCTTTATCATAGTCACATATGACACTTCATCTTTATCACTGGGATGGCAACGCATCTGCGGTGTCTCTGGTATTGCAGATGTCCATAGACAACGGTCACCACTTACAACCATCACGAGCACCGCCGGCATGTTAGCTATTCCGAATAAAGTTGCTTCAGAAACACTTACAATAACAATAGCCTTAAGGATCCCGGGCACAGTCTTCAAGTAAGAGGGGTCGAACCGTGTCTCAGTGATGAACACAGTGTTCGTGGAGCCCATGGTCTGCTGAGGGGGTGGCGGCGGAGGCAGTTGGTTGGGGTACGCCATGGCGGTTGCTTATCTGAAATAAAAGGATATCAATGAATAGAGGTGTAGAGGAACGCTGACGCACACGTTTTAATGCATTTGATTAGTTGCATGCGTTTAGGGTGTGTTCTGTGCTCAGTGTTGTCCCGTACCCAGCATTACAAACGCGTGGCTATCAATACATCCATTCTATTATACTCCTTTGGTTTAGGTAGTTAACTAAAGGTAAATAAAAAAGGTAAGTATCGTAAATAAATACTAATATGTTTTTTTACCTCCACCACGTTTTAATCTTCTCTGTTCCCAACAATTTTCCTTCAGTAAAGCCTACAGTTGGACAGACGAGATGGCACGCACGGTCTGTACAGACTTTCAGTCGGCCGATAGTATGAGTGTGATAAGGACTGACATCATTAATATTTTTTTTAATGGGATCGTACACGATCCTCACTCACATTATTTGAACTTAATTATGACATAAGTAAGTACCTGCCAATAAAAGCACACAAAAGGCCGAATGTCTGTAGTTGGCGCTAGTTCCTAAGAAGACAACCAACAAAGTGTGCGTTTTGTATTCGCATTTCCAGTGGCGAAAAAGAAGCTTGCCGCCTCTCAGAACATTTGACATGTTCGAAGCAATCCTATTACATAGATCAATCAATTTGGCCTCGACTTCCTTATTAATCTATTACGTAAAGTATCCGCTGTTGCGTCGGAATGAGCGGCGTTTGAGTGAAGCCAATTCAATTAGTGTTGATAACAGGAGGAACAGGTTACAGCTGCTAATTAGTTTAAAATGAATCATTGAATTAGTCATCAAGGAGTGAGGTCAATAATTAATTGACCTTATGGCTACCAATCATATTCAGTCATGATTTATTTATAAGTATAAGTATGTCGCAAGATATTTTTTTAAGGATCCTAGGATGTTTGCAAAGGATCAGCATAGCTATTCACAGCCATTCGATATGCTTCGTATCGAACATTAATCAATGTTATCGTAGGAGTCCTCTAAACACTGGTCACAATTCCAAAACCCGAAAATTTTGTCAGTTTAAATAGACAACCGCTATTCTTTAGATAGCTGTGTGCTGTCGGGGGCAAGGCAGGTTATTGGAAAAATGTGTCATTTTCGATATGATATAGCCTGTCAGATGGTTGTAAATAGCTATGCAGATTATAGGAAACTAATTAAGACTGATTTTCGTAATAATACGAACAAATATCAGGATTTTTGCTTACAAGCAAAGCATCGGGGGACGTGGTGTGAGTTCTACTTACGTCCCATCTTACATTGTTAAGTAGTAGGTACTTACACCCTATGGTAAGTACACTAAGTACTTAGCTGCTTTTTTGAAGTTTTAAAAACTGGTGGTGGGTAATAATAAGGGTTTAGGCGGATCACACACTACGACGCACCACGCGACGGGGCGCAGATAACGAGCCCTCGCGTGTGATTTTTTTATATACAAAAACGCGCTTCCGCGCGGGGTTTCTTGGCCCCGTTTCCCGCGCCCCGTCGCGTGGCGCGGTGTACTGTGATCCGCCTTAAACTAGTCAAAGCACAAGTCAAAGGAAGGATTTTTGACATTATTATTGATTTATTGTAACTAAAACAAATCATGTTGCATACAACATTTTTTGTTTTATTTTATGAAATAAGGTTCAGAAATGAAATGCAAATATTTTATGACAACACAAGGTTTTACAATTTAACATCTCAACAGAATAAAAATTTTACCCATTTTATTTTAATATAAACTAGTTATGTAGTACCTAGATACTTGAGATGAAATCAAGAACCACTTTCTTGTAATCTATATTGAAACTCTAGTAAATGATAAGCAGATTACGGAAGTGATAACTACACAGAAAAGCTATAGAGTCGTAACTAATAAAAATGTCCTTGAAATTGAACTTGAATTACCACTGTTAGCAAACACCATGTAATTGATCAATGAAATGGAAGGGAAATAATTAAAACCTATTTGTTAAAAGTATTTTTACTTTTGACCGGTACGGAACCGGTTGATGTGGTAATGTTTGGGGGAGGCCTATGCCCAGCAGTGGATGTTTTTTGGCAGAAATAATTATAATGATTTTGACAATTACTGTTTTTTTTTAAATGTTATTGCAATTTATTTTATCTAAGTGTTTTATACACTTATTGTTTGCAATTTCTAATACTTGGTCAGTGGGTCGTCTTAGGGGCTTACCTACCTACTTAATCTTATGAGTTTTATCCCATAACAAAATGTAAATAAATAATTAATACATTTTTTTTATATTTATTTTAATGGCCTGATTGCTGGGCTGGGACCTTTTAGCCAATAATACATTCATAATTAGTACTTACATAGACCACGACGCGCACTATTCTGCCTATTATAAACACAGTACACGAAGGAACGAATCACGAGGACTGAAACAACTTCATCGCGATAAGCCCGGCCGAGGATGCTCCGAACAATTCAGTCACCGTTGCCTTGACACTATATTACTAACCGATACTGACTGAGTCGAGTAAAACATCAATGACTCATATTTTTAAATAACATACAGTCTATAAGCATACCGCGGTCATACCTTCGCGGCTGTTATTTGTTTACTCATACGAGACGTCTTCGCACATATTAATTATTATTACTGTACATGCAAATTTACTTGCATTTTGTAACTTTTTATAGAGTACAACGCCAAATTTTGTGTTAGTATTTTTTTCCCTCAGTAACTGTAAATCCTTACAAGATTTTTATAAGAAAAATAAGAAACGCGAACTGATTGATATCACTACAAAAATACAATAACTGTCAACTGATGTTGTATAGAGAAGAGATGACCCCTTCGAATGATCAAAACGGATCGATTGAAGTCTTACCGAAAAATAATCGATTCAATTGAAATTAGAACTATGTAATAATCTTTAACTTCAAATCAGCAGGCTTATTGCCCACCTTGGCGAGTCCTGTTTTGGAGTATATCATTATCATGGTTTAAAATTATCGGCTTCTGAGCTTAAATATTCAATAATTAGCTGTCAGTTCATAATAATTTTTTAATGGAAGCCTGCCTTTTAACACAATACACTACGATCGATCTCCATCGCCCTTACGCAAATCTTGAGTTTGGACTTCTCAGTTAACGCATTAGAATATTTCCCCCTGCGTAATAATATCTTAATTCAAACAAGCTGCTTAGCCAACTATGTTGGGTTTGGCTTCCAGTCTAACCGGATGCAGCTGTATACCAATATTTTACATGAAGCGACTGCTTTCTGACCTCCACAAACCAGTTGCTGGGTAACATGATATTTTCGGGCTTCTGACTATCCGTATCCTTAACGACTGTCAAAGATCTACGAAAGCAATCCAGGACCAACGCATAGCGTGCTTTTCGATGCAAGGAGGAGTCTCGATAATAATAGAAGGTCACTGGATGCACGAACCGACCGCAGCAAGCGACCCGACCCGTGCGGCTGTTATTATTTAGTCACGAACTCACGAGCCTCTCCGTAATATCTTTTTCGTGTTAATTCACGTGTGGAGCAACGGGGATACCATCCTTCAAGACTTCAAAATGATTAAGATTGTGATTGAAAGTGTGTTACGCAATTAGGGTGCAGAAGCATAAACGTGATTGAACATTCTACAGTTCTCGATTAGATGTCAATTTTTCAGTAATCGATTTAGATCCTGATTAACTCTACATGTTGCGCATCTCTACAAAAATGACAATATGTCAAGCATTAAAGTGCGTTCTAACCTTTAATTTTTACAATATTGATTTTCAAGTCCAGGTTTTTTGTATTATTATTTTTGTCAATAAATTGAAATTTAAAGATAAAACATTAGGCATAATTAAAACAAGCTGTAAAAAAATTAAATAACTGGTAAACAAAATCGATAGTTTTTAGAATTTGGTTGGATTTATTTGTCCAATCTTATAGGCTGTATTAGAGCGAACTCTATCGTTCCTGTCAATGTCATTTTGTGAGCGTTCCGAAACTCACCAATTGCAGAATTTTGGCATTTCTATTTTCTATCCTTTCAACCGCGAAGAAGGTTTGCTATCTTACTCTGACTCATGTAAATTGTTACTTGAATTTTGCTGTTCTTATTTTTGATGCTAATGTAAACATAATTTCAAACAAATGTTACGATAAAATATCAATTTCTGACGTTTGGTTTCATGGTTTGGTCATTTGGTCATATTCGATTTATCACTTGATATTAATTTACACCTATTTTTAATCGTTAGTGTAAGTTCTGTAACTGTAAATATCTTAGTTACTTCTAAGAAAAAGTGTTTGTGGCTAACCTGAACATTTAAATAAGGTAAGAAAATAAATCGCAGTTTTTTGTACTAAGTTGTAGTGTATTTCTGTGGTATGTTGCTCAATATTCGCTATTTTAGGTCGTGACAGGCGGCATATCGTGGCTTAAACGTGCTCACTAGTTAAATCGAAGTACACATGGACTTTTAACATGGTTCATAGACTTACACCCACAAGTTAGAACCACATGCACACAGAGAGAAACATGAAATTTCCTTTCATAAGAAATACATAAATTGCGTAAATATTATCAGAGTGACCACCAGTTGTATCATCATCAGTATTCTTTCCCCTCACCTATAGGGAGCAAAAAATACTATTTATAATAAGTAATTATTGTTTTAAACAGTATTTTTTCCTCCCTATACTTGCTTTGCTTTATCTATTAATCTATTCCTTATCTTCTCGAATCCAATATCAATTTCATGACGCATCTTTTTCCTTGTAGAAAGAGTAAAAGTAAACAACTTTAACTTTTCAATATAGACTAGACCTACCAGTTACACTTTCATTCCCATAAGTGTAAAGTATGGTCCCAACTTGCCTATAGAAGTATAGATTGACATCCATTGTTTGAAATTAGGGCACTAGAACATATTTTAAATGTTGCTGCATTACAAACACTGCAAGGAAATGATAACTTGTCTGTTAAACACCAGCACAAAATATCTGGCACATTAAAAAACATACTAAAATCCATATTATATCCATATTTTTTATTGTCAATCAGAAATGGCTTGTCTTGGAAAATAATTGATATTATCTATTTGCAATCAATGATGCCGGCTAGGAACCCAGTCACTTAGTAAATGATAAAGTTAGCAATAAGGTAGCACCAAAACAAATCAAAACAATATTGTGTTGTACGCTACTAACACCATGATCCATCATTATGCCCCCCAACATGGCGGCTTGGAACAAGAGGCGAGTCGCTCAAATACATGTCAGCAGGGGTGAGGTACAGCACAGCGAGTAGCATGCTTCAGTCGCCATAACATTTGAATCGGGCTGTACCTATTAAATATTTTTTACTGCTATGTGCAATCCTGAAGAAACATTGCATACTCATGTATCACCACTCCTGCTAATCAGACTGGCGATAGCAGTCACCTTAACACTTTGCAGGACACTTAACGCCCCTCGACGTAATGACAATAAAATTTCTAATGTCTTTCAGTTTCTGTGTCCTTCAATGTGTTAAAAAATTTAACAAATCATAGTTTAGGTGTTTTCTACATGTGGCTGACTAGCTCTGGTACAAATGTCCAAGTGTATCAAATAACACAGATTTAGTTAGGTTCAAATGTTGCATATGCGAAAGCAGTGTAACTGATATCAGACTTATCATGTAACATATGAGACTGATGAGACTGATGGATGACTCACATGGTTTATCTTTTTATTGACAAAAAAATATGTTACCAATCTGTTAATATGAGTTTAGGGATGTTTTTTATATCAAACTTAATCATACTAGCATTGTAAACATAAAAGTGTGTTTGTAGATAATTTCTTATTCTTTCCCGCAGCAACAGAGCAACAAATCAACCTTCTATTTACAAAGAGCAATACTTTATTACCTAAGGAGTGTGTTTGGCTTCATTTTATCTCCAAAATATCCCCCACACAAGAGCGAGCCATGGTAAAAAAATCCAATTCTAAAAAGTTGGAGTAAAGTTGTATTGATTAGCTTATCTCAGTTAAATATAATCTTTGAAATCAATTACCTGAAGGTAGTGACTGAATCTGATCAACTAAAAAGAAAAAAAAAATTCATTCCAGCTCTGTTTCTTAGTATGTAAAGCTATCAATCAATCAATCAATCAAAATATTTTTATTTCACATAAACCAACATGGGCACTTATGAAACGTCAGAAGCTAGGTGCACGGTTCCAATTGGTCGTTTCCTATGGAGAAGAACCGGCAAGAAACTCCATGGTTACTCTTTTAAAAATAATTGGCTTTTACAATGTTTTCGAGTTACAGTAGGTATGGGAGGACAGCGTAGGCCTGTCAACAAGTACCAGGTACTTGATAAAAATAAAAAATGGTCTACAGATCTAGTCTACAAGGCTTACAAAGTCCTCACATTTACAAAATAAGGATGTATCAAAAGGATAAACAAAATATAAAAATCTACTAAAACCAAGAGATATGATTGCCATTTCAACTAAGAAAGAGGTGAAAAATTAAAATTGTCTGTATATAATGTCAAATAATAAAAAGATTATGTCATAGAAGTATGTACAAATAAAAAATAAACATCGTAATTTGAGAGCAGTTAATAGACATTTACGTAGAACTTATGCCGTCAAAGAGGTGCCAGGGAAGCCACATGTGCAGAAGGAATTATTGCCAAACTACCTTGTCTTCAACGTAGTCTTTAATCTTATAATATGCTTTTTTGATAAGGACTCGTTTGATGAGGGTTTTGAACTTTCCATCGCTAAGTTCTGTAACCGACTTTGGCAACTTGTTATAAAAACGGATGCTGTTTACAAGAAATGACTTGCTAGTTTTAGTTAGTCTAAATTTAGGTATCACAATTTCATTTTTACTGCGTGTATTTATATTATGGAAATCGCTTCTTATTTTGAAAAGTCCTAAGTTTTTGCGAACATACAAAATACTTTCTAAAATGTAAAGAGAAGGCAGAGTTAGTATATCAATTTCTTTAAATTTGTTTCTAAGAGACTCGCGAGGACCCATTTTATATATTGCGCGGATTGCCCTCTTTTGTAAAATGAAAATTGAATCTACGTCAGCTGCCGATCCCCACAGCAGAACACCATAAGACATAATACTGTGGAAATATGCAAAGTATACTAACCTAGCTGTGGCTATATCTGTCAACTGCCTTATTTTTCTTACTGCATATGCAGCTGAACTTAATCTACCTGAAAGAGCTCTAATGTGTGCGCCCCATTGTAATTTTGAATCTAAAGTAATTCCCAGAAATACAGTTTCCGTAATAGCATCTAGTTTTTTGCCATCAAGTTTTAAATTCAGATCCACTTGAGGTACATTTGGTAATGAGAACTTAAGACATTTAGTTTTGTTCGCATTAAGTAAAAGATTATTAGCTGCAAACCATTTCGAAAGAACAGCCAGACTATCGTTGACATGTAAGACATCCGTATCTTTTCTATCTATTTTAAAAATAAGGGAAGTGTCATCAGCGAATAAAATGATATCCGATAAGTTAGCCATCATGTAAGGAAGGTCATTAATATATACTAGAAATAAGAAAGGGCCAAGAATTGAGCCTTGAGGCACGCCCATCTTAACTAGAGACCCCGATGACGTCGCCCCGTTAACGTTTACTTTTTGCTGCCGTTTTGATAGGTAGGAAAGAACAAGATTATTATAATTAAAATAGGGCCATAAACGGACGTAACATGTAGCGGACGTAGTGCAACTCCCTCATATTGTTAATGTTGGTAGTGATATTATTACTACTCACTTACTCAGTTCTAAATTTAAAGGAAGACATCAAATCTAAATTAATTTATTATTTATCTGTTGAAAAATAAAAAACAATCGAATTCCGATTGAAGCATTAATGTGCATATTAATATATATGTTTAGGATCAACAACCCCATTTCAATCAACCTATTCCCATCACTGGTAATTAGTGTTGTTATATTTTGGTCACAAAATCAATACTTTGTATCTTTCCAGCTAATCAACAATGGCTGAAGTAGGCTTCCCTGGACAACACACCACAACAACCACAGTCACATCCAGCACTGCTGTCCAGACCAACATACGGTTTGATCCAGCATATATTAAGACTATACCAGGCATACTGAAGATTGTCCAAGTTGTAAGTAATAATAAGTATAGAAAAAGGGTGCGTCTCATAACGTATAAACTCATTTGGTCTAATTTCATTTTATTATCGTTCATAAGATATAATCAACGTGAGATATACCAACTGTAGATATAATTTCTTTACATATAACATTTATTTATTCTAAAACTTAAGTAGTATAACGTTGTTTGATATAACGTTTATGTAATCGAAAATCATTTGGTCTAACGTTTAATATGTATATTATTTATTTAATCGAAAATCATTAGGTCTAACGTTTAATATAAGTATGTAAAAAACGTCATTATGGTACCCCGACTCAGAGTACCCCGACTCGGATAGGTTAGGTTAGAAGGCTAAGGCGGGAGCGCAGCGGAGCGGAGCTCCCGCCTTAGCCTTCGTGGTTATTTTTTTTTAAACCACCCAGAAATAGGAGCCCCGCGAAGCGGGGCTCCGTCGACCTATCTTAGCGCAGGTGGTAATCAGTTACTAGTTATGTTTAATATTTACTTAGGTTACTATTACCTATAACTACGATAGAACTTACAAAGAATAAAACAAATAAAAAATACTTTTAAATATTTATTAAATAAATAATAATTCATCATATTAGTCTAAATAAGTTTTATATCTTTTGAGTGGTATGTCAAACGATTTTATATTGAATGTATGTTATGCTTATAAAAATTAGTTATTATAAAATTATATCAATCTTTCATTATATTAACTAATCGCTATATTAAATAAAATTATAGGTTCCGTTGTTATATGTTGTTAATATTAGAGATTTTGTTGTTATATCATCTATTACTTACCCATAGAAAAAATATTAGAAATAATGTTTTTTTTAAACCTTTAAAAAAATATTGTATAAGAATTATACAGGGTGACAGTTGTAATTTTTCGTTGGTTATACAAAAACATCTGCTGTTTCCTACAAAAGTGCAATATTTTCATGCTCAGAATCATGTACATAATCCATGGTAACACTAACAGGTTGCGCCTCTATGTACAGACGCCAGCACATCAACCTACACCTAACTGTCAAATTTTCCCAATCAACATTGAACCTTATGCTTTAGCGATAAAGTTGAAAATCTATTACAGAAATCTGACAGATTGTAGTAGGTTGATGTGCTGGCGTCTGTACCTGCCACCCTGTATAATGTAATAAAGGAAATAATAATATATCCCATGCTGTAATCGGATGTGTTGATTATTTAAATTATCAGTACCTTTATCATCAACATAATAATTATATCCTGAGACAATTGGCTAAAATACAACTTCAGGAAATCAAACGTTTAGCAAACAGATAGCGGATGGGCTGTTGATATTATAAGCGCTTCAGTTGCTGCTAATCTACTTCAGACTTCGGATAATTCGTTTATGACGATCAGCTAAATGTTTTTTTTTTGGCAAATGAGCCGATGTCGACTATACTGCCAGCGTCATGTTGACTAACGACTCTGACGGGTAACGTCAAAATTCTGAAGAAAATATATTACACCTACATAGCATAGATAGCACACTTTTAAAAACAGCACGTTTTCAGCAACACCTACTGAAAAATCAATACAAGACAATCTACTTTCACAGGCTTTGTTCAGTCCAAACACTTGTAGGAGGTACAGTCGATTGCACGTGTGTGGTATCACTTTGACCTTGAGCTAGCCTAGTGTAGTACGGAGTTTCAATAGAACAAGTGGTCAGCCTATACTGGTTTTGTTACCAATGACGCGCGGCCTACTGTACCATGTTATATTCACGAGGTAAAAGGTCAAGTCCTTCCAGAATGGTACCTAATTCAATGTCGTGTTATCGCGTTGATCGCCGGCTGTTAAATATGACGTAGTTCATGCGAATATAGCACTAAGGGGGAGGGGGGAGCTAGCCTTTAACAAACAAGGCATGCGATGTAACTGTTTTAATCTAATCGTCACGCCCACTCCCGAAGGGGTAACCAGACATAACAGGTGTGTTGTTTTTCCCAAAGGGCTGTGTATGGTATTGTGAGTCAACACTTAACATAATGACGGTATAGCTGCTGTCATCAGTCACCTGTGACCTCCGCGTACCTAACTACTTCATATTCCTGCCTAATCATTCGTCTTGTGACTGAGTTTTGCTTAATTTCCTTGGTCTGTCACATGATGAATACAATAGATTTAACGATTGTTACGCCATTTGGCTGCAGGCCGCATAGCCCGAGCTCTGAGAGGCATAGAGCCGCGCACGTCGCGTGACACAATCTTAAAATCATGATTTATACCTCCTTGTTCTCTCGATCCGGCGGCGGTCGTTGTAAAAATATTATCTAGTCAGTACCTAATTCGGTTAGTTGGGCTGATAGCCCATGATGCGCCGGATGGTATATGTTAATATCAGCAATTCATCACTCGCTATTTTGACCCCCCAAAAAAAAAAAAGATAAAAAAAGATACCTACCAACAACTGTAACCATGAATTCGAAAGTACAAGATTCTAAACTTGCGTTGAAATTTTTTGTCGGTTATTATAAAAAAATTGTCTGCCATACATTTTGCCATACATTTTAACCGCTTAGGTATTTTGCTATTAAAGAGCTGATTTTTTTTCGGTAACTGACGAAATTTTTTTTGGCTAGGGGTTTAGAATCCTGTGTTGAATTCATGATTACAGTTTCCGCACTGGTTAAAAATTTATCCTGTATAATAAAAATCTTAAATTCACGGACAAATAACGCATGCTGGGACTAGAAGTGAATTCTTTATGACGGAGGTGAGCTATTGCTGATGAAGCAATCTATCTATAGCTAGCTATTGAGGAAGGATTTTTGAAAACTTATCCCCTAAAGGAGGATGAAAGTTTGTAAGGAAGTTCAAGGAAGGTCCACATTTTTGCCGAGGGGGAAATATCTTGCTGCTTGCTTGTATTCGCATAAACTACAAAACAATTCAATGAAATCTATTCGTCATAGTCATAGCAATGAAAGCGTTTCCCTTTTGTTTCCTTTATTGCGTTCAATCATTTATGTATGAACATTTTATATGTCGGAACTTGCGCAGTCGATTCATTACATTGCTAAACAATGTTATTTATTAGATCCTACTTATTAATATAAATATTATATGGCGTCCTTGTAATAGTTTCCATTGACCCGTTGGCTACATGCGGCGACGATGTTATCGTTTTCTATAATATTTTAAAAGCGTGACTAATCATGGTATTACGTCATTATCGTCGTCGTTATCATAGTTAATTTTATTGTCTTTCGGGCAATCTCAATATTGCTATGATAGTCATCGCAATATGTAGGTACTTATGAATCGTTACGAATGCCTTGATTACATGTACCTAACGAATACAGTGCTAAAACAATGGCTCACCTCCCATTTTATACCGCATGCCCTGTCACCTGCACACGTGAGGCTGCGTCAGCGAATTGTATACGCATTGCTGAATTTTGGGCCAAACTAGTTTTAATAAAAAACGATATTTATTTTTTTCGTGATATTTTTGCCATCGACACGATAAGAAGACGAAGAGATTCTGTCTCGGCACTCACTCTATGTAACCACTAGGTAGGTACATATAATTAAGTCATAATATCAATCACCGACTTCAACTCTGCACAACTTTAATTCCAGGTATGCAGTCTCCTCGGGTTCATATGCATCCAATGCTCCTGGCTCAGCAGCCAAACCAAAGGGTCGTTCTTCAGCTGGATCTCAATGATCGCCTTCTGGTTCACGGGCATCTTACTAGGCCTGTACCTGTTCCATATCCTGGAGAAGTTCTACAAGATCCCGTGGCTGAAACTTGAGTTCGGATTCTGTGCGCTGTGGACCTTCTTCTACTTGCTGGTGTCGATTTTGGCCGCGACTGTACATGAGGACCCTCATTCTGCTGCTGCCGTAAGTTGTATTGACTAGTAATTCATCACCATTTATTGTAGTATCGGCCCCGACTTACGAGTCGTGACAGGCAGACGCTTTAATTTGTGTAAATAATTTCATCAACACTGCTCTCAAAACGGTGAAAGAAAACATCATGAGGAAACCGGCATGTCCTAGAACCAAAAATTGGAAGACATTTGACATCGACCAACCTATACCGGGCCCGCGTGGTGGATTATGGCCCACTCCTTCTCAATAAAAGAGGAGGCCTGTGTCCCAGCAGTGCACGGTGGTCACGTAGAAGGTCACAGGCCTCCGATGGCAATGATTGAGCTAAGCCATGATATCTGGTTCAGTTAACCACTAGTTGTCATACTACCTGAGGCTATAAAAGGTTTTGCAATCTATTGTTCGCAACATTCCTTTTCGGCATCAGAAGTGAACACATTTAATTAGTCATCAACGGTGTTTATCACCAAGCGCTAATTAGCCTAAGACGCGACGCGTGTTTTCAAGTTCCAACTTGTGTGTGACCTGTTATTTTGCAATGGACATTCAAGTTACAGGTATGTATTATTAATTTACTTTACTACTTTGTATTTTCAATCCACCATTTTTTTTTAAATAGAGTGCTACGCCGCAGCATTACCGTCGTATTTATTTCTGTATTTTTTTTTATGTTGAAGCTTTTACTTATGTTTGTATCTACTTGTGCCATTGACTTAGGTATAAAAATGTCGCTTGAAATCTCTACTACTAGATTTAAAAAAATGTATTTGCGGCATGCTGCAGCTGTAAGGTGCAGCCAGGGTCTACGCCGAGCGCCTGGGCGCGTAGCACTTGCTACGAAATATTTGTATTGTTTTTGATCCGCATTTAACTGTTTTTTGTTTTGTTTTAGGTACTAGTATTGAGTGTTCTTTCAAAATAATGCTTGTAATAGATACTTGGCTGTCTATTAAGGACAGCAAATCCGAACTGGAACGGTGGCGTCGAGTTTTTCAAGCTCTGATACAGTTGCTGCCTGGATGTTGAGAATTTCATTGCTGATGACTTGGAAAAAAGAGTAACTAATCTTTGTACAAGATTTGTAAATTGACCTTGCATTATTGTTAATAGGTGAGCTTTCGGAAGAGGCCGCCAAATCTTGCAATAAGTTAGTTAAACAGTTTAGGCGTGACAACACGAGGAAAATGTCCCGGGTTATCACAAACACCGACTTGATACATAGACTTCTTCTTAATTCGGATCCTTATATTTCTGGTTTAAAAAGGTTACCACGGAAGAAGAAGTCTATTCTATCTAAAGAGGTGTTAAATTTTTTGTCGGGTTAGAATAAAATGTATATAGTTCTATAATAAACACTAGATTTATATTATTTTAGATATAGCTCCTATAATGTAACTATTAACATGTAAATAATATATTTTTGTCCATTTCTGTGTTTGTAGTTAGGTAATAATTAGGTATTTACTTTATTTTTACTATAAAAATGTAAATATTGAAGTTTATTAGTTATTAAGTTGCAATTCTTTTCTTGTATTTTATTACATATTTCGTCAAATATAATAACTGCATTATTTTTTCGAATAAAAAAGTTTTTTAACATTAATTCGCTTATTTTCATTTTATTATAACGTCAAGTATTACAAAAAATCATAATATTAATAATTAGTATTGATAACGACAGTCATTACCTTCGCGAAACCCTATGACCGCCTCTCTTAGGGCGCGGAACCACTGTGCAGTGGGATCATTTTAGGCTGATTACGCTATCAACCTTCCTGTTATTTGCTTTTAGAGTTTATAGTTGCACTGTTTGTTAATCCTTTGAACCAAAGAATAATACTTACTTATATATTTTATAGTTTTGTTCTGAATCTTAGACATTAATATCCCACAGGACTTGGCTCAACTTTAACATCCAATTCTGTTATTGCTTATGCTTGCTAATAAAATAAGTTCCCCTTAAAATTCGATGTTTTTTCACAACATTTATATTTGTATTTCATATGGTGTCCATTACAGAAAAAAACTTCATAATTAAAAGTCCTTCAATATTATTTCCAGTTCTTCGGCTTCGTAGCGATGTTCGCGTACTTAGCGGACGCGTATCTAAAGTACGTGGCAGTCCGCGCCGGCGGCCTGGCGCAGGGCTCGCGCGTCGTGTCCAAGCAGACCACCTCCGCGGTGGAGTCGCCGCCCCCCCGCGTCGGGTACTAAGGAGGTAGGGGGCGTGATGGGGAGTAGGGGGAACTAAACGCTAGTCTAAAAGTTAGGAGGAATTGCCGTAGAAAACGAGAAACAGGCAGTAAAGCCGCTTAGTGTGTTACAAGTTGCTCACTCGAACACCTTATAGAAAACTTTCTTGTTCCCAAATTACGCCTTTTAAATATTTGTTTATGACGGTTAAAAGACATCATTGGCACTATAAAAGCACTGTACTGTTGTGTAGTGTTGCGACAACGTATTTGTAAATAGAATTGAGTGACGAAGTTGCCACATGTAAAAAAATATATTATTTTTATTGGTTTGTTTGTTGCCATGATTAAATGAATTAATGTGTTCTAATTTTATAGAACATAATTGAATCAAATTTAATATTATATTGCGAAAAGTTATCATCATTTAATAATTGACGAAAAATTACATCACAAGTCCAATTTTAATGTTCTAATAACTATTAATGTGGTGACAATTTCAAGCTCAACAATTTGCTCTGGTCTAAATGTTAGCTATTTAAGTAAAATGTTATTATAGTTTAAGCCCGAACAAAATCATGTACTTACTTATCAAATGTTTTACAGTATTTATTAGTTTTACACTTTTTGTTGGCACACTACCGCCATTGTTAATCATCGAACTAATTTACATATTTCTTAAATAATATTAATCAATTTTATTTTACACAAATATTTCTTATATTATTTATGGATGCTATCATGTAATCCGTTTTTATTATTTTATTAATTATTGTATTAGGGCGTTCGCTCCGTTAGCGCGTGCGCACGCGGCGGGTTCCCGCCTCGCGTGTTTGTATTGAAAGATAATACGAGCAGCGCTCTCTGGCGCGCACGCGTGCGACGGTCTTGTACACGCACTGGCGCGTGCTCCGGGCACCCGCCGCGTGCGCACGCGTGAACATAGCGAACGTCCTTATGATAACTAAAATTGGGGTGTTCAACGGTTTAACCAAAGAATAAGGTACCTACAGGGTGTGATGGCTCAAATTCATGATCTGAATGAAATTAAATCATGACACTTTTCACAAAATGTATTTTTGTATAATTTTTGGAAAAGCTCTCCTTCAAATTAACTTTTAAATGGCAGTATTTCGAGCATGTTATTTTAGACATGGTTTAGGTATCTCATAGAAGATTATATTGTCGTGAATTTTGTATGTCTTCTAAAGCACTATGCACTCTTTTGTAAATGTCCTTTTATACATTATAATGAGCCTTAGACACCATGCCTTGTGTTCGCAAGAATTTGACAAATTGCTTACGTAGGTTAAAAACTAACTGCCTTAGCTATATACCTACAGTATTTTAGACAACCGACGAAGTATTTGTAGGTAATATTTTTAGTTTATTTTAACACGCGTTTATAAAGCGTTCTTAGGTAAGGAGTTCATAGGCAACAATATTAAAAAACTAACTGCCGCACACAGAAACGTCACTAAAAATAATTCATCATTAACGTTAATTGACAAGTATATTTTAGCACATGTCAACAATTTGAAAAGTTTTCAATCTGTCTTATTTTTGGACTGACAGCGAATTCATCAATCATTAAACTTTAATTGACAAGTGTATTGAGTTATATATTAGAGTTGATGATTGATTATTTTTAGATGACATCTAGTGCAGCAGTAAGCAATGTTCTAACTTTATCACATTTCATTCTCTCTCACTTGAATGAACGATTAGTGCATTGTTATACAGATTCCCTGTCAAGTTGCTGCTTTAGTTAACTTTATAACTGCCATACTTTCTTTATTTACTTAAATTGTCGTGATAACCCAGGCTTGTGGCTATGAAATAACAGCTGCACGGGTCGGTCGATCAGGTTAAGCTACGCTTGCCGCGGTTGGTCCGTGGATAGGTGACAATCTTTACATACCAAGACCCTTCCGTGCCTCGGAAAGCACGTTAAGCTGTTGGTCCTGGCTGTCATTCGTGGATCTTTGGCATTTGTCACGGGTCGTCAGAAGCCCGAAAGTCTGAAAACCAGTTTTGTCAAGGCATATCGTATTACCCAGTAACTGGGTTGTGGAGGTCAGATAGGCAGTCGTTCCATGTAAAATACTGGTATTCAGCTGCATCCAGTTAGAAAGCCGACCCTGACATAGTTGGGAAAAGGCAGGCAGATGATGATGTCGTGATAACCCAGTGGTTAAGGCCTCACCTCTTATGCACGAGGTTGTCAGTTCATATCTAGGCAAGTACCAATGTGACTTTTTCAATTAATATGTTCTTCCGGAGTTCTAAGTTTATCTTGGATATTACTGACAATGGTGAAGGAAAACATCCTGAGGAAGCCTGGATTGAAATCGCTAACCCGTCTTAAGCAAGCGTGGTGATCAATGCTCGTGCCTTAATGCCTTCTCTGTATGAGAAGAGGCCTTTGCCCGGGGACAATTTTTTTTAAGTGACTTCTTTAGGCGTGTTGGGCATTTTTTGAAGGGAAAAAAACTATTGAATTCGCGCCACTGTTACCGTAACCGACACCGCTTCGGATGTCTTCGGCTGTCCTCGGGATGTACTCGGTTTTAATGTATGTCCGATATGTCAGCGAGTGATGGCAAAGTATTCTGTTTGTGTTTTGTTTTCACTTCTGTCGGCACTCGGTTTTTTTTTACTAGCCTACGCTGTCCCTCTCCTGGGCAAAGGCCTCCCTCCATTCCTTCCATCTTTCGCGAGCCCGCGCGTCCTCCTTCCAGCTTTGACGGAACCTATCCAGCTCGTCCCGACATCTCCTACGTGGTCTGCCGCGACCCCGCCTCACTGTCTCAGGGCACCAATTCCCCACAGCCTGTCCGGCATGCGGCAGCCATGTCCTGCCCAGTCCCATTGAGGTTGGACAGCCTTTTGACCTACAACAGCTATCTTTGTTTTGGAGCGCAGTATTGTGTTTCGAACACGATCCGTTAATTTAACGCCTCGTATACTGCACTCCGTTGCTCTTTGGCAGACCTTGAGTTTGGACTTCTGGATGTTAGTGTGTGTTAGTCAGACCAAGTTTGTGCACCATAGGTTAAGACGGGAAGAATACACATGTCTACGAGCCTGCGTTTCAATGCCATAGGAAACTCACCCTTAAATAGTCCCTTCAAGGACCAGTAACTCTTCCAGGCGTTTTCCGTTCGTCTTGTGATTTCTTTATCTTGCACAATAATAGGCTAGTATTATTACTACTTCAATGAACTCTTTTCTAACCATTTTGTTATATCTATGATATTATCTGTCTTTCAAGAGTACCTTTGCAGAGTTTTGTATAGTTTATAAAATATGGTCAATTTATTGTTCTTTAATAAGTTAATCTAGTTGTTAGGATCTATTAACCACCTGTCTTATTAAGTGTTAACTACCAGTTCAGGTACGTATGTATACTATTTTGTTTATACATATTTGCTGTATTGTAGCTTTGTAAGATTAATCAATAAAATAATTAATTGAATCACATGGACAAATGCTTTTATAAAGGATTCAAATGCTTTAGAATGTTTTATGCTCATAATGTTATGTAGGTAAAATATGCCATTCTAATACTTGTTACATTTTTTTACTTTAAAATGCGCTTAATAATTGAACTGAATATAACTGTTTCACGTTGTCCAATTTAAAGAAGTAAAGATTTTTAATATATTCAAATATAACTATTAGTTTGTAACTCAATCACCCAAAAACGGCTGAACGGATTTGGATGAAATGTGACACGCAGATAGCTTACACATCGGTTTTTTTTTTATCTCGGTAGAATATTCACTTGGGATAATTTCCGCTCTCCACACAGACGAAGCCGCGGGCCAAAAGCTAGTTACTTCATATATTCGATTAATGCCGACCCGAATAAGTGTGCAGCACGCGTTATGAGTCTTTGTTCAATTATTATAAGTTTCTGATATTTTCTTGTGTATACAATGAAGTTTGGGTAGAGGCTAACAGTTATACTTACTACTCTTTATGTATTTTATTATTATTATAAATGTTTTCTTATTATTATGTGTGCTACGTTTTGTGTATGTTTTACTTCTTTACAATATGTGCTTTTTTATAACCATTCAACACTGGATGGTTTTTGAAATGTATGAATTTGAGACAATTTATTTAATTACTTGTATACGCATTTTACAAACTATCAATGCTTTTTTTTTTTACTAAATATAAGTAATATTTTTGGATAATATTATTGTGACTACAATGAAAGGTGCCTTACAGAATTCCACGTATTTTTAATATTTCTTAACATATCAGACTCAAAAATCAATCGGTAAAAGATAGAAGTGACATTTATGGATGAGAAGGACCATGACCTGAACATTTCAAGACACGTTTTTTGTTTCGTTTACAGTAAATAGAAAAATAGGTGTAGACACCATTTCAAAAACACTATTTTTATGCGTATAATAAAAAGTCTTAACTGTTTACATACCACCATAGGTCACTTCTATTTTGTGTCTTGCACAATATATTTTATACACGATATTAAAACAACCTTATGTTATTGAAAACTTATCATCAATGTATTTGCCTTATATTATAGCTGTTACACTGTTACTAAATGTATTAAAATTTGAAATAAATATGATAATGTTTAGAAATTAAAAGTGTTAATAATATTAGTTTGTTTTATTTGAAGTTTCTTGATAAATGATTTTATTTCTGTAAGTAGATTTGCACAAACACTTCTACACGTCAATAGTGGGCGTCTCCTATCTACTCTGAGAAGAAAGGCCGAAACAAACTCTGAGGTCAGAGTCTCTTTAAAGTCCAGACTAAATCTAGGTCAGATCATGTGAAGACCATGTAGATTGCTGTCTGAAATGGTATATTGAGGAAAGGAGCCACACAGATTGAGTGGACCTGTCCAGTCAGTGCAAGTATTTGTCAGTAAACTTGGAGTTCAACTCTTAACAAGCTCTTGGGAGAATAGACTAAATAAGAAATAATCAAAAGAAGTGTTTGTAGGTAAATATATTTATTTTAAATGCATTTCAATATATTATAGTTATAATTAGTATACATTTAACAGATAATTAGGTAAACATCAATAAATATTATAGCTTCAAGCGCTTGATGTCTTCAATTTTGAAGTCGGTTCTGAAACAAGTTATTTCTATTTATTGCACACAGTATGGATAGTCCAAGGTAGTGAAGGTAGAAAAGCGACAAATTAAGCTAATTTTGCATTCACGTCGAAGCGTGCGGAAGTTGTTGTATGGAGTTTGCCTTCTGTACCTATATTGCGTTTGAGGTTTAGTTTCCAAAAGTAAACAAATATGTGTTTTGGAAAAACAACTTTAATACCAACACAATTTCAAAAATGTCTAGGAGTTTTGCAAAAGTACTATTTATTCTGAAATCAACCTAATTTAAACTAGTATAAATTTTATATTCCTTTAAGGGCTGATTTTTCAATCGACAGATAATTTTTATTCGTGGAATAAAGTTGACGTCTGACAGTTTTGTATGGAAGAACTGTCAAAAATTCAAAATTATTCCTCGGATAAAATTATCTTGCGATGGAAAAATCAGCCCTCAATAGAAATAACATCAAATGGAAACAAGGACTTGAAAAGATGAACTATTATGTGGTATCGCGGCTTCAAATGTGTATCTTACATGCAACAGCGTTTAATTTTGATGGAATAGGTCACATGGCTTAATAGCTTTGCCTCAGTTTACTGCTACGACTTACGGTGTAATATTACCCTTTATCTATATCAGTAGCGAATCTGTGCGAAAGATGACATGGCTAGAAAGGGGGTGACTACCGACATGACGACTAATAGAGGAGTATGTAAGTACGGATACCTGCGCGCCAGGATGTCCTTGGCCTCGGGCGCGGCCAGCCGGGGCGTGGGCAGCAGCGCGTCGCGCGCGTGCGCCGGCAGCTCCAGCGCCAGCAGCGCGGCGGCCTGCGTGTAGCGCGCGCACCGCTCGCGCGCGGCGCCGGCGCTGCTGCCGGCCCACGCCGCCAGGCGGCGCGCGCGCCGCTCCACGGCCAGCCCGCCTTCCTGTGGGACGGAAAATCTTAACTATACTAACAACTACAACGCTACAAGGTTATATTATAGAGGCGCGTGCGGCGTGGCCAAAATCGAACCTAACGTCGCCATCTTGTTTCGTTACTACAATTTCACAAATGTTTACCAGCAAAGCCGGGATGTCAAGGTCGTTAAGGCGTAATCATATCCTTGTAGCATTCTATCTGCGCCCCTGTCGCGAATATTACCACAGAAACATTCCGCGTACGTCGCGTGACCTTTGCGCACGCTCGCGTAGATACCTTAACCCCACCAAGTCTTTGCAGGTCCATAATCCCCTGGCCTGTTTTGCCGACGATACAGCATCGTATACAAGTGACGATGACATCGACATTATCATAAGTAGACTTCAGTTGTCGCTTGAACTACTTCAATCTAATTTCAAGTGGAAGCTGAAGTTGAACGAATACAAGACTGAGGCGATACATTTCATAAGCCATGAACGTCACGCCAAAATTAGAAATCGCTGAGCAATTTATTCCATGGAGCACAAGTTCGCTATCTTGGCGTTACGTTGAATAAAAAGCTCAACTGGACAACACATGTTGATAAATTACGCGTCAATGGAGCTCAAGCACTCGGTTTCCTTAGTCCTATGCTTAACTGAAAAAGTAAGCTCAGCACTAACACCAAACTTAGGTTATGCTGTATAACCTAAGTTTGGTGTTAGCGCTGAGCTTACTTTTTCGTAACTGCAGGAACCGTGCACCTAGCTAACGTTTCATAAGTGGCCATTTAGGTTTATCTAAACTAAAAAAAATTGTATTTGTTCATACCCGGTCATATCTGTTGTGTGTGAGCGCGGCCTCAGCTCTAGCGGCGAGGTCTGCCAGAGCCGCTAACAGTAGCGCGTCCACTGCGCGCGCCGATATGTGCGCACGCGCCGCCTCCGTCAGCTGCTCCAGGGCTTGCGGGAGAGCGTCCGCGTCATCTTCCATCTCGTCTGCAATAATTTATTTAGTCTTTTAATTACATCAACACATTCACACTACAATAAGGATCAAACGTGTATACCTAGCTACTAATGAAAACTTCATTCGACTTTTGGGAACTGTAATTATTTACAAAAAAAATCGTGAGATACAACATAACCTAACCGACTACCCGATTGCCTTGGCCTGGCCACCCTGGGCTGCAGCGCATTGCACTATACCTGTATGTGGGGCCGGGTCGGCCAGCCTGTGGGCCCACGCGGCCACCCTGGGCTGCAGCGCATTGCACTATACCTGTATGTGGGGCCGGGTCGGCCAGCCTGTGGGCCCACGCGGCCACCCTGGGCTGCAGCGCATTGCACTATACCTGTATGTGGGGCCGGGTCGGCCAGCCTGTGGGCCCACGCGGCCACCCTGGGCTGCAGCGCATTGCACTATACCTGTATGTGGGGCCGGGTCGGCCAGCCTGTGGGCCCACGCGGCCACCCTGGGCTGCAGCGCATTGCACTATACCTGTATGTGGGGCCGGGTCGGCCAGCCTGTGGGCCCACGCGGCCACCCTGGGCTGCAGCGCATTGCACTATACCTGTATGTGGGGCCGGGTCGGCCAGCCTGTGGGCCCACGCGGCCACCCTGGGCTGCAGCGCATTGCACTATACCTGTATGTGGGGCCGGGTCGGCCAGCCTGTGGGCCCACGCGGCCACCCTGGGCTGCAGCGCATTGCACTATACCTGTATGTGGGGCCGGGTCGGCCAGCCTGTGGGCCCACGCGGCCACCCTGGGCTGCAGCGCATTGCACTATACCTGTATGTGGGGCCGGGTCGGCCAGCCTGTGGGCCCACGCGGCCACCCTGGGCTGCAGCGCATTGCACTATACCTGTATGTGGGGCCGGGTCGGCCAGCCTGTGGGCCCACGCGGCCACCCTGGGCTGCAGCGCATTGCACTATACCTGTATGTGGGGCCGGGTCGGCCAGCCTGTGGGCCCACGCGGCCACCTTGGGCTGCAGCGCGGCCACGAGGGCCGCCAGCGCCAGTTCGTGCGCCGCGCGGAAGGCGGCGGCCGCGGTCCCCAGTCCGGCCGCGCACGACGTCAGCTTGTCTCGCTCCGCTCCGCTCCGGGCGAGCGACCCGGCCGCTGCGCACGCTTCGCTCGCGAGCCGCTCTGCCCAGTCTGCGCCGGCTTCTGCTTCGTTCATGTGTGCCTGAAATTTGGAATAGTGATTAAAATGAGTCCGCGTTTTGTGAATTTTATCTATATTGAGATAGGGTTTAAATTACAATAATTGAAGTGCGCGAAGTGCAACAACTATACAAGAGAAAGAAGATCAGAATTTGTCAATGAAAAGGCTTGTTACCGGATCAACTAGATTGTACGCAACAGCAGCAGAGACTGTACGTTAACATAGAAAATCGAATTTTAACAAAAGCATCTATATTGAGTGACCGTCATCGCTGTCCTTCATAATAGTCTCTTTCTAAAACAGAATGTGCCAATAAACAACAACGTGCTGTAGCTACAGTAACACTAACACACTCACTAGCAGCGGCTTGTGTGGCGGGGCCCGCAGCCAGCGCCGCGGGGCCCCCGCCGCGCCGTGTACAGTAACACACTTACTAAATAGAGTATCTTCTGCGCCTCCACGTCTCTATCCTGCGGGTCGGGCGGGTAGCGCGCGGGGCGGGGGCCCGGCAGCGGCAGCGGCTCGTGCGGCGGGGCCCGCAGCCAGCGCCGCAGGGCCCCCGCCGCGCCGCGCTCCAGCACAGCGCTCACTTCGTTCAGCACTGCGCACGCGCCGTCCACGCTGCCCGATGATACTGCTCGTCTGTATCGCACGAATACATTTTACAATAAGACGACTATACAAAGACTGCGGCCTGAGAAAAATCTAATCCCAAGATGGCGGCGAACAAAAAACTTTTGGTTATATGGCATTTCAGCAAAAGTTTTAAAATTTGTCTCTGAATGTGCGCCTGTTGCTCATACCATTAACGTAAGCATAATTATACGAGGGTGGTCTGAAAAGTTTCCGACCTAACAATGATAAAAGACATTTTTCTAGACACTTCTCCAAAACTCGGATTTATTGCTCCTAAACTGCGCCAACAGAGCGTAAGAAATGTTCATTCGAACAAGTTTTTGGTCTACCGTGAGCAAACGCGGCAGCCAACGCGCGGACAGCTTTCTCATGCCCAAATCTTGATTTAATATGTGACAAACACGTCTTTGGACATTTTCATAACCTCTGCTATCTCTCTCACTTTAATTCGATGGTCGTCTAGCACCATTTGGTGAACTTTATCGATGTTATCGTCAGTAGTTGCAGTTTTTGGACGTCCCGAACGTTCATCGTCTCCCAAGCTCTTATGGCCACGTACTAAACTGCCCAAAATGATGGTGGAGAGTCCCCATACACCAACCAAGTCCAACTCATCTTTGATTTGCGTAGGCATATTGCCTTTCAAAAACAAAAATTTAATGACAGCTCGATACACAATTTTTTCCTTTTTCACAAAAACACTCACATCGACTCACTCAAACAACTGTCAACTAATAACTTCGCGTCCAAAATGGCTGAAACTTTGGTGAGTAACTGTCAAAAGATGCACAACTACATTCACTAGCTTTTATTGACGAGTGCTGCTATCTTCACGTTGAGGTCGGAAGCTTTTCAGACCACCCTCGTATTCTGGAGTATTTGTCGGATGTCTTAAAACCGCTTTAGTCAAATTACAGACCACCTACCCTAATTCCTGTATTCTTAAAGATCATAGAAATCATTATTTACGAACCGATTTTTAACAACATATTATGCAACCAACAAAAGGGCTCCAGAAAAAAAAACATTACCACGACAATTTTCGATTTTCTTAAAAAAAGAATGTGTAGTTGATGCAGATTTTTCGAAAGCCTTTGACTACGTAAACCACGAGACGCTTCTAAACACTTCACGCTTACGGCATACGTGGCGATGCCCAAAATTTAATAAAATCGTATCTAAGCGGTCGCAATAGTGTGCGGATCAATAATGTGCTCTAAAACTAAAAAGGAGTGTAAATATTTATTTTCTTTTACAGAAGTAAATATGGTGCTCCGCAGGGCAATGTCCTCGGACCATTATTATTATTATTAATAATAAATGACCTACCACGTCAAATAAGTCATCTAGTGGTATTATTTGCAGGAAAGTTTAGGTGTATAATTAATTAAACTTTTGTGTAAAACTGAAATATGAAGATGATTGTTGAAGATATTGGAAATAATCATGCCGACTGGGAACTTAACTGGCGTGCCTGCGTAAGCCAATAGAGTTATATGAAAATCCCGGTAGACCCGGTAGTAGACATCCGCGTGGACTTTCGACGAAGCCTCGGGCAAAAGCTAGTTGGTAATAAAATACCTAATAATATTAAAAAACTACCGTTGCAAAATTAAAAAAAAAAACGGCTAACAGAATGATTTATAGTCCGACCGCTTAACTGAGATGTTGCCTGAGGTAGCAGCGCGGTGCGGGAGGGGTGTGGTGACGTGATGCGAGAGCCTAGTGATTCGTCAACTTGTGACAACTATCACTCCTCTCGCACCGCGCAGCTACCTCAGGCAACGTCTCAGAGCGGTCGGCCTATAGTTTTTGTAATTTGTTTAAATGTACAGACGCCAGCACATCAACCTACCCGAAACTGTCAAATTTTCCCAATCAACTTTGAACCTTATGACTTAGTGACACAGTTGAAAATTTATTAAAGAAATTTGACAGGTTGTAGTAGGTTGATGTGCTGGCGTCTGTACTGAACTTGCATGCACAACTGTAAAAACGGATTTTTGTACCTACACTCTTGGCAAATAAATATAATTATCTATTCTATTTTAAAAGTAAAACTCACCTGATAACCTTCCTAGCTATAAAGAACACGTCATCCACCAGGCTGGACGTCGTGACTCCGACCTGCGGTGTTGCCATCTTTAACGCCTTGTTTACGCTCTCTTCCAAAAAGTATCTACAAAAAAGATTTGTAATTTATGGCTTGCTTGCACAATCATGTGATTCTGAAAAGTATCTAATTCTTCACACATAAAATGTAGTTTCGGCTGTTTTAGCTATCTTATGACGTTCAACCGTAGTAACACATAAACTTCGAAAACCGCCGTTACACTGCGACGAAATAAAGTCAAAATTTAATTTTTTCCATTAACGTGCAGTAGACAGTACTAGTCACTCTGAAACCAACTTAAATCACACACAAGTAAAGTTGATTTTTGTAGTTGTTTATTCTTTATATGGAAATATCATGTATTTCTTTTAAAACGATTTATTTTAAAATAAACTATTTACACTAGGTACTAAATTAAAATACTTATAAATAAATACAAAAAACAAAACGATATTTAGGCGTCGAAGTACTCATCCGCATCGCTGTCATCCGGAAACGTGCCCAGAAGACAAGCAGCATTGCCACGTTGAATGGCAATGCTAATTCTTTAGCCAAAGAACGACACACGTGAAGTGTCGATCAGGCGCCGAGAAATTACTTTACAAAGGAGATGCGCACTCGTGCCCTATGACCCGAGCGTTTCGACCCCAAACGGCTTAAAGCTGTAGTTACCCATAAGGTTACAGTATTAGCGCCGCTTGAGGGTCTCGCAGCCGCGTCGCCAGCGCAGACCGCCGCTAGAAACATGAGATGGCGCAAGGGTATCGACAGAGGTTGCGTCCCACACCAGGGGCCTTTGTATAGGTAGGTATACCTTTCCAAAGCGAGATAATGTCCGAGTATGTCCTGCGCAGTTCTCATGAGGTCGCATTCGTTTATGATCTTCTCCACTGCGTCTACGCACGCTTTCTTTTCTGCTTCTTTTAGAGGCGCTGCGTCCACCTGTGCAAAGAAGATACATACTGTGTAGCCACGTGACTTTTACGTGCTTTGACATAAGGTTGAAATTACAATGATTGACAATATTAACAATAATAGTTAGTATAGGAACAATTTTAATAAGTAAATGCGATGTTAATTCAGCTGAAATGTATGGAGCATCAGATTTATTCTATTCAGACTTTATTATTTAACGGACCCTGTTGCAAAGAAAAAAATTACATTTCTATGATATTTTTCATCATGTTCGACGGTCAAGGATCTGACTCCAGCTCATTGAAGATACAGTATAGACACAGCTTACCTCAGCCTTCCTCCTGAGGAACGTGAAGTACAACCAGATGCGAGAGTGCGTCAGGGCCAGTTCAGCCAGGACCGGCTCCGCGCTCAGGTGAGAGATACCGGCTCTGTGAGGGTCTGACTCCAGGCGTCGCGCTAAGACCAGCTCGGTGAAGATGCGACGGACGCCAGCACAAACCTGCAGGGAAAAGACTTATGAGGACTTTCTAACCTACGTAACGAGGATATGAATTTCATTACAGAAAAAAAAATCCGTTAAAAAGTAGTTTATATGGTGTTACAAATTGTGCGTGTGCTAAATTATACTATTGGTTGCAGTTAAGTTGTAAAATTGATTCGCTCGAAAAAGTTAAGTTGTAAAGTTGATTCGCTTGAAAAGTCGCAGCATATAAAAAAAAATTGTTATTCAATATTGGCGCGCGATTTTAGTAACTTGCAAGCATGTGTATTAGGTACGTATTTACGTGCTTCCACACAGGTAGTGATGCTGAGGACACTTCTAATATAGTTATGAAGAATATCTAGCATTTATTTTTATGCAATCTTTTATGTTGTTCTGCTGCATAGTTATTTTATTTACAGCTATACAAGGATCTTTTAGCGCTCGAATTACGTTGATAGGGCGGCGCTATTGGTAAACACTATGCATTATTTTGTGAAATTTATCGAAAAAACATGACGGCGGCGTTAGTTCCGATTTTGGCCACGCGCCAACAGAACCTTACAGCCCTACATACCGCAGGCTGTATAGCACGCAGCGCGCGGTGCAGCAGGCCGGGCGCGGGGCCGGCCGCGGCGCCACGCGCGCGCTCCACGCCCGCGCCGCCCGCCTCCACCACGCGCGTCACGGCGTCCGCGAACACGGCCGCCTCCGAGCTCACGTCGGACACCACGCAGGCGCGGCGGATCGCTGCTTCTGTCTGGAGGGAAATTATATAGCTTAGGAAGTTGAGAGATGCTTTGATGATGATTATTTTTATTGTGTCCTTTTGCTGTGAAATGAATATGAAAATAATAGCAAAAGTAATAAGAATAACTCTTAGACACACATTTACAATGAATTAATTAAGTTGGCTAAAAGCAAGTGCAGCCAGCACTTTTTTTAGGTAACTTAATGCTATGGCAAAAAATAAAAAGAGAAAGGGATTAGTGGAAAGTGCTAGAGGAGGCATTTGTGTCTGAAGGACACGCTACAATGTCTAATTAATGCACTTATGATTAAGCTGTGCATAAATATATTAATGCACTGAAGGACACTGAATGAGACACAATAAAATTTTTATTATTATGTCTGGAGGCAATTACTGTCCTGCAAAGTTTTAATTAGACTTTTATTGTTTTGTACTTTTAGTAAATAAAGGATTTGAATTCGAGCTTGAATACTAACTTGTGTGGCAAGATACTTAGCGAGGAGATCCACTCCCTCCTCTGCTCGTCCGATCTGTGGGAACAGCTTGAACAGACGCTCCACACTCTGCTCATCCTCTTTGCGGGCTGCTTCTTCAAATCTGAGATATATTTACACAATATTAAACAAACATGTGTAGTTTCACTATTATAATAGTTCTTTTCAGAAACCTTTACGCATTGTTCCTAAATTGCGAATTTCAAACATGTCAGTCAATAATCATGTTAGTAATTGTATTTTCTTGTAGAACTATTTTTACTCACTTGCGCACTAAATGTTCCCGCAGCGTGTTTGCTGCGCGGGTCATGGCGTCGCGCGGGTCTGGCGCGCCTCGTGCCCTTGCTGCTGCCACTGAACCTGGGTCCATACTGAGGAATCTAGACACGTGACCAGCACCTGAAACATGTACATGTTAAAAAATTTGTCTGACATTCATTGTGTGTAGATTAGTGGTATGATCATTTAACTGAATAGACAATTATTCAGTGAAAATGAAATTGTGTAAAATTTATAACTGCTTTCGCCATTGCAACAACATTCACTCAAAAATTTGTGTAATTTTTATGCTACATTTGGTTTAAAATATTCAATAATAGTAATTGTTTATTTTAAACAAAATACAAACCGAGAAAAATAAGCTATTTGGATGCTAGTTGCAAAAGTCAAACTGAATCAACTTATTGAATACTCAGAACTATTAAAAAGTTGAACTACTATGATGATCTATTGTGTCCAGGGTTTTATTCCAATGAACAACAGTTAGTTAAATCATGAGCATACCAGTTTCATAGTCATGTGCTTTGATAGCTGCCTCCACCCCAGCACTACACAACTGCAGGTCAATCAGGTCGTGCACACGACGCTGACATTCTGCCACGCGAGACTGGGAAGAAATACCAACACTCATTGATAAGTAGGTACCTATGTTTTCTATAATATATTTGGGGCAGTAGAGTAGACAAAGCAATGAAGATACAAATACACAGCTTATTTACCCTAGCCAGGTCCAGCTGCCGCACTTTGGCACTAACGTCTCTCGCAAGACCGGCGGTCTTGTCCACCATATCAGCGGCCATTTGAGCATCTGTCTTTACTTCACTCAGCTTCGTGTAAGCTTGACTCGCCGTCCGAAGACGACCCTCCAGGGAACACGCCCTGGATAGCACTCCCGATAGCGCCGCATCTACCTCCGACTGCGAAAATACTTCGTTTATAAATTGAAACTTGTGCCACCGTCACCAAAACAACTCAACTTACCTCTTCTTTCTCAATCTCGTTGAGCGCTTTCTGTAATCCCTCGTCAGTGGATACATCGTATTTCTCTAATAGAAGACTCAGCGACATTGTCGGACTCTAATTAATAAATATTGTTAACTATCATACACTAATTTAATTCGAACATCGAATTATTTGGGCACACAGTTTGGAAACAAATTTTACTGATCTGATGAAAACGTCAACAACTTAAAATGTCAAATCCCTAATGTCAGTGTCAATCACAGAGCATGTAACACTGTCAATTTCATCAGCTGAGAGCTGTGGTAAATGTGAATCCACATGAATTCACGCAACTACTTCAAAATTATAATATAAAACTATATTATCCTGAATTTTACCTCTAATTTGCAGTTTTATTATTAGAAAAAATAAAATAATGAGCAAATCCTTAGAAAAGAAAATGGTTTTATATTATTTTATTGTGGCAATCAAAAACTTGCCAAAAAATGACAATACTTAATGTGCATTCGAAACCTTCACTCTTGTTTCTGATAAATAAACTAGATTTTATATTATTTTTGATAAATAAAATGTATACTAACTCTAAAAATGTAAGAAAATTATTGAGATACAGTTTTGTAAAGTTTGTATGGATTGATTTTCATTTATGTGAAAAGGTCTAAGCAAAGAAGTTTCTGATTGAAGGCCGTTTGCTACCTTGTCAGTTATTTTGATCAGACCTTCAAAAAAATTGACTAGTGGACAAAAGTACGATACCTATGCTGCAACATTAGTAAACATAAAAACTTGTGAAATCGTAAAATCGATGTGCCGTTAACTGTTTTACATTCCTCAGGGCGTTTGTTAAGTGTATAACACTCCTTTGAGGTCAGGTTTCTTTGTGAGGTCGAAAAGGAATCGTCAAAGGTGAGCGCTGAGTGAAGCTGAGGGCATACATTGCATAAATTAGTTTGTATTGGCAAACAGGATTATTTGTGTGTGAAACGGGGTTGTCTGACGGTCTGGCTGGCTGGTGTGTTGCAGATTGACTCCGTGTGGGGCTGGGCTTCGCCCCCGCTGCGGTTGCAGCTGGGTAACTCACGCGGACACAAGAGGTGAGTGAACTCTCATATCATTGACAAATAATTGGCACGAATATTTTTTCACATAGTTTGAATAGTTTTTTTTTATTGATGGACATAATAACATGAAACATGAAGTCATTGTTTTGTGTCTGAGTGGTTTGTATTATAAATATTGGACTGGCAACAGCTGATTGCTTATACAGCCTAGTGGCAACAAAACATTTGACATGTTATGTCTCACCTCATGTGAGAATGAGAGGGAAGTAGGATTCCTATAAGTAATCTCTTCTTGTTACTTTTTGTTTATAAAACTTGTGTTTCATAGATCCTGGGTAATGTATCCCTCCTTTGTATATTATCATGTATACTTATAATTTTCTGTAGCAATCAGATAAACCAATGTCAACAGCTGTATTCTCATGAAATATTAGATTATTATAGAACTGATATGTCAAAATAGCTTATCCCCTTATTTGCTTTCATTCTGTAAACTTGGACAAAATACATTTGATTTGGTTGTATAAAAAAAGGAATATTAATGTGTTTCTAGTAGCCCTTATTTTTGACACTCATTAATTGGGTCAACAGTGTTTACAAATTAATTTAAAACTTAATTAGATCCCCATACATATTAAAACAATGAACTATAAACAATCTGAACTTTTGTTTTCACTCCAAAAGAATATTTATTATTGTGTGTGATAGATGAATGAACTATTAACAATAAGTCTGCATTACAATTAATAAAATGCACATACCATTGGCCTGATGAGGGTCAGTGGGTCGTCTTTGGGGCGGACAACATAAATATAATAATTACTTAATAGAATAAAACCCTAGTGCCATAAAACATGCTCTCTTACTGGGCCCAAATAATGTAAAAAGCTGAAGCAAGCATAAGATTTTTTTTTAAGGTCATAGGGGTTTTGCCACCTGACTGCCTCTGCCCTGATAGTTTTTCCATACAAACCTGCTTTTAAAATCATGTCGTTTTTCCTTTACTTTCTTCTTGTTGTCTAGTTTCTACCTACCCTAATGGGAAGTAGGTATCATTTTGTGATGTATGTTAAAATTAAAATAACACTGGTACACAAAATTTTAACTTTGTCGTGCCACACGGACTTTTTTGATATTTTTTACTTTAATTGGTGATTGTAAGAAAAAATAAACAGTTAAAAAAAAATTGCTAGACAAGGATTCTATTCTATTGAGTAATTTAAAATATTAAGAAAAAACACAGATCTCGTAAATCAAAAGTTAATTTTTTTTATAAATGACTTAGTAATCTAAGATTTTCTTGAATATTTAGCTTCTGGTTGGTCCCTTTTAATTGTCCAGCAGTAATCTGCTAACATATTTGGGCTCTATTTGCCCTGGTGCCGCTTTTCCATATTAGAAATGTCCTGATGGAACCTCTCACCGTGCTGGTCGCTGACAGCCCATAAATTGTCAGGAAAAAAATCCAGATACGAGTCTAAAAAATGGATCTTAAGTGACATGTTGCAACCCAATGCTTGATATGACAATAATAGCTCGCTAACCAACTCTCTGTAGCTGTCACTCTTGTGATTACCCAAAAAATTTGCAACAACATTTTTAAAAGCCTTCCATGCAAATTTTTCTAAATCGCTTAATTTTTCTTCAAATCTTGAATCTCTTATTAACTCCCTAATTTGAGGGCCAACAAAAATCAAATGTGGCTCGCTTACAATTCCTTCAAATTCAAAGTCATCATCCTCGTCAACACATTGACCTGAAGTGGACAGTTGTAAGTGTCGTTCTCAACAGACGTAGTTGCAACTGGTATTAGTTCTAGCAATTTTTTACAATGAGAGACTGGTCTTATAGCCGAAGATATGTTAGGGTAAATAACTGATTTTTTTCTTGTAATTTATACGTTTTATCTCAGTGAGACAAAAATAGCAATCTAAAACGTGATTTCGCTGTTCAGTCACCTTTCGTCAGTGCACCTTTCTTCCAGTCAGTTAAATTTTTCACACACGTTATGCAACAGACATAAGGGGCCCACGATTTGTCTTGATGGGTGACAGAAAAACCAAAACATTTGTGATAACACTCCAACACAAGATTCGTAAAATTTCGTCGTTGTTTTTTGAATGTAAGTTCTCCGCAGACATAACAAAAAGAGATAGGATCATTATTACACTTCCTCGACATGTTCACAGGGTTAATAAATCACAAAAAAGTGTTCAAATTCAACGACAAATATTTTTATAACGATTTACTTGTAAGCGTTTCTGTTAATTTACTGGCGTAGTACTAGTTATGACTATTACCGTATCACAACAAATATGAGGCTAACTGACATATGACAACTGTGATTTAATAATGAGGATAGATTGATAAAACAAAATTAGCTATCAAAGTTTGTGTGGCAAAACCAGTGTTGACCAGTGTAATTTCTCATGACTCCTTTTATGTATGTCATAGACAGGCAAACACTGCTTAATATTATTGTGACCTACACACATAAAATTAAAAACATAATATAACTCATAATTAAAACATAATCAACCCAGATATTAATTAAAGTTTTACATAATTAGAATGTTTTTTCGGCGGCACAGTTACATCACACCGTTGATGTGCGCTACCCCTTATATTACACAAGGTGATTGTGTAAATATGTGAATGAATAGCATGAACAATTAGTTTCCTAGTTAAATGGTTAGGTGAGAGTTGCTAGGGAGCATAGCCTTGACTGTAAACTTGTTAACTATTTGATTTGTTCTTCCTCATACCTGTGTGTTAAATAATTATGTGTGTCTGTATAATGAATATGGATTTTTTTATATTAGAGGTTCGATTAAAAAAAATATTTATGTGGGTTCTGGAACTTATCCATACTAATATTATAAATTCGTAAGTAACTCTGTCTGTCTGTATGTTACCTTTTCACGCCTAAACCACTGAACCGATTTAGATGAAATTTGGTATCAAGATAGTCTGAGTCCCGGGAAAGGACATAGGATAGTTTTTATCCCGATATTCTCACGGGATCGAAACTTATGCGGGTGAAACCGCGGGGCGCAGCTAGTTTACAATATTTAGTTACAGGGTACTCAGCTGAATGCTTCAGAATAAATAAATACTGGGTTTAGGTTTACCTCTGTAGGAGTATCACATTTAATCTGAACTATAACAATGATGGATGCGAGAAGCACAGAACCCGTGGAAGTTTGGGGTGCTGGGAGGCCTATGTCCAGCAGTGGACATCTTTCGACTGATATGATGATGATAACAATGATACTGCTCAAGGGCTTGTTGATTGCCTTTGTTCTGTTGTGCCTTTTTAGATCATCAATCTATTTCTAATTAATAAATGATATACTTATTGCATTAATGGAGTCTGGTCTAATTTTCGTAACTCAAGTATTACAGAATAGAATAGCATAGAATAGGTCTTTATTTGCTTAGAATGTAGGTACATAAAAATAAGTTGTAAAGAATACCAATTTAACTCCTGATTTATGAATACGCAAAATCATCATCCTCCCCAGGTTCGTCCCAATTTATTGCGATCGACGTCGTTAATCTGTTATGTCTTCTACGCCCCTCTTCTATCTCCCTGTCAAAGAACAGAAACGCAATGTAGCCTTAGGGCTCCTTCACAATAGCTACGCATAGGTTTCTCGACACTATTGTGAAGGGACACTTATAATGTCCACATCCTTCTAACGTTTTCAGTCACAAGAGCCCGACGATCTCTCTTACTAAGGAACAAAGCGACCGCTAACCTTGCGTATTTCGTATTTGTGAGACGTGTAGGCATGCAATTGTTAGAGTGATGTGTGCCAAGACGTCTAGCAAGACAAACAGCTGAGGTTACAGTTTACTGTAACCTCAGCTGTTTGTCAAGCTAGACGTTGAACTTTAGTTCAGAAAACTATGTATTTTGGCGCCAGAAAACGCTCGAATTCAAAGTTTTTGACGTTACAGCTGTGCCAGTGCTTTTCTAAACTAATTATTAATTAATATTATAAAGAGAAAATATTAGTTTTTTTATAAATATTTGTTTGTTAAGCTTTCACGCTTAAACGGCTGAACGGATTTGGATTTTTGGCACATTGGTAGAACATGATCTGGATTAGGACATAGGATACTTTTAATCCGATATTACTACGGGATCGAGTCTTATGCGTGTGAAACCGCGGGGCGCAGCTTCTACTGAATATTCTTCTTTTAATTCGTAGTATGAAGTAAAAAAACTGTTTTGTTTATCCCTGCGTTTACCATTGTGAAATACGTAAACTGCATCACAATGCACGAGTATTGACAAAGCTCGCATGCTCCAAGGCGATTGACATTTTAGCACTAAAGCTGACCTACTTACCTAACTTAGGTAACTTACCTCCTACCTAATAATATTGTTGTGTTTACTTGTGTGTATTGTACGATTACGTCATTTGGAGTATTCTTTCTTCCAACTGTCCGTGTCCGCCAATTCAAATCCCACATCACATATTCCGAGCTCTATAAATAAGTAATAAAGTGATGGAACAGGTAGTGACCCATATAATTTCATGGACATAAAGTAGCCGAGACCGCGAGACACAACTAGGTCATGAAGCGAATCCACATTGTAATACCAGTCCAGTGGTCTATTTATAAAGTTGTGATAATAAATGTGGAGTTTCGCTAATGATCTAATTAGATAAAAGCAGATATTTTTAGTTCGCTGTGACTAATGTTTGCGCGGACATCATGTTCGTGCAAACATGCAGGCAGGAAGGGGTTGAATGATTAAAATGAAAAGTACTTACATTTGTTTATAAATCATCGCACTTCATAAAGGCGAAAGTTTATGAGTGTGTTTCTATGTTTTTTACTTAACGCACAAACGGCTGGACCAATTTTGATACAATTTGGTATGGAGGAAACCCCGGATTAACACATAGGATACTTTTTATCCCGATATTCTCACGGGATCGAAACTTATGCGGGTGAAACCGCGGGGCGCTGCTATAAAATATATTTCGTGATTTGCTGAGCTTTTATAACAGCTGTTGTATCCTTAAACCATGGCATCATTTTATTATCTAATAAACAGTCGCAAAAATACACTCTTTTGACAGACATTTGGATTATCAGTAGGTAGTGGCGGTTCGTCACCTGATAACCATATCTCTTGTGAGTAGCGCGTGAGATCAAGACCTTCCCCATGAGTGATGCTATTGCTTGTCACCGGTCTAGAGTATCTAGACTCAGTTGTATCTCATTTCGACCAGTTGTCACTCTCATGACGTGACGGACACAACAGGAAAATCCCATTAGCTAAAGACAGACTTTAGGGTTTCTGATGAGAAAAACCGTGTTGTGAAAATTACGGCGTGTGCTAGCTGACATACCTATGCCTAATATTTTAATTTAATGTTTTGTGTTTCGTAATGTTAATTACTTACTATTGAATATAATCATGTTCTTCTAACTGAACAGACACCTGTGCTGCTGGGAGCTTGTCGCGCGTCTTCTTCCCAGCAGCATTAGGAAGTAGTGCAGGGCGGGCGTTTTGAGGGACTGTCTTATGTAATTTTGACGTTCAAAAAGTGCTGATTGTCAGCCTAGTTTGAATAAATAAATGTCTTTTGATTTTGTATCGAAACCCCGGTGTCAACTTCATGTTTTATCGATAACACACATTACAGTTTAATTCCTAGAATTTAAGATAGTTATGTTCAACAATCAGACAGACAGTATCGATTTCTCAACAACAGTCGTCATGCACGGCGTTCTTCTGAATATTTTATCGCGTTTCTAATGCTTGAATACGAAGGTACCTACTCACTTGCATTACTTGCAGCACCAAACAATTCTGTCACATATGCATTGAGTGTGATTTGGAAGTCTTAATAGTCTCGACCCACTAAAGACGAACCACGTACCTTGTGTATCATTAAAATTACATCAAGAATTTTGAGATACCTACAAGACAACGATGCAATGAAGAGTTAATTCATTTTGAAAATCAAGAAAATATGGTGGTTTGCTTAGCATAACCAAATTACTCCTATAAGCAGCAGATATTTTTATGATATGTAATCCTACCTACTTAGTCATAAGTGTTTATATTTTTGACCAAGAATATGTTAAGCCCCCTGTATATACCTATAATTCTCGCGGTAGCTCATTGAGAAGCGCTGACGTACAATCCTGTGTTCTATTTCAGCGAAACACAAGCTGAATCTCGCGGGCCGCATGCTGCCCTTTGGGCTTTCCGTCCGGCCCGACGCCATATTGTTTGAGGCCCGGAACATGAAGTAATTAACATAAAAACTTACAAAATTATTTTAAGTTAAATTAAATGTTATTTGAATAAGTATTTCTTGATCAAAGGTAAAACTTATTAGCCTAACTGTTACTATGCCTGTCCAAACGGCTCAATCCCCTGCCTTCCGTGTCTTAACTGCTTAAATGATTGTGCTAGAATATAATATAATTTTGCTATATTTTAAGTTTAAGGCCATTATTCACAAACTTTTCTTCTCTGTCAAAATTTACGGTACATAACTTCTTTTGAATCCATACAACACTGATAAAGCTTGTCTACATCGTAGATTTTTATGGCAGAAAAACAAGTGTGAATAGAGGCTAAGTCTTTAGGTGCTTTTTGTGTTCGCTTGTTATTTTCATCGTCCAACCTAAACAGAAGCGCGCAGGGCTCAACCTTGGGTCGCTTATGTCCTTACAACTACAGGCCTGGTTTGGGTGTGCCTTCAGGATGGGCGAGGGCGGGTCGCCCGGGGGCGGCGGCGCGCGCCTGTCGCACACCTCGGAGAAGCACCCGCGCGCCATCCTCGGCGAGCTGTCCGCGCTGCGGCGGCACCGCGAGCTGTGCGACGTCGTGCTTAACGTGGCCAACAGAAAGCTGTTCGCACACCGGTACGTAATCTTCTGAATGTGTCCGTTAATGGAAATATAGGCTCGCCCCTTATGACATCTACCTAAACCTTATACTAACACAAATGTGGGTGCATTATTTATACATCTATGACTTCTTCAGGAAAAACAGTCGTCCCGTTCAGTTATATGTGTAAAGAACCTCATACGGGCAATGACCACGCATCACATTCAAGTTTAGGCATCCTTCGCATCAGCGTAAGCGTTCGTCAAACGCATACGCTCGTAAGTATCGATACAATCACGCTAGCGCACAGAACCAAAACCAAATAATTATCTACTAGACACTGGCCTTCAACCAGGCTAAATAGGTAGCTTGTCAATAATGCATTAACAACAATGGAACTATTCACAACAGTATGTAAATACTGTTATCTTTGCAAGGATTTTGATATCTTATCATTAAATTATTAAGTTTTTAAGTTGACCTAGTTTTATCTTTGTTTGAATATTTTAATGATAATAGGTATCTCATTATTGACGCGGCGTGAAATTCTTGAATGGTGTGTAATGAGAGCGTAGTGTGCGAAGTCTCATAGTGTCAGCAGTCTTCTCCTATCAACCGAAAACTGCTGCTACCTATATGTATATCTTTTCTTTTTGGCCATCTATTTCCATTCGACTTGTACGCAGTAATTCTTTATATCTAACTTTATGTCCATCGAGTTTCTTGCTCGCTCTTCTCCGTAGAGATCTACGTTTTTAGAACGGGCATTAACTTCAACTTTCAGAGTAACGGGCCGACTCTTTTACAGTCAAAATGTGCCTGTAAATAGCTTTCTCTGAACAATTTCCGTCTCGTTTCCAGGGTGATCCTGTCAGCATGCAGTCCGTACTTCCGCGCGATGTTCACGGGCGAGCTGGCCGAATCGCGCGCCACCGAGGTGACCATCCGCGACGTGGACGAGCAGGCCATGGAGCAGCTGGTGGAGTTCTGCTACACAGCACACATAGTGGTGGAGGAGAGCAATGTGCAGGTGTGTGAGCTAAAGAGCAGCTTATGGTCTGTCTACCTGCCTTTTATGACCCTAACAGCTAGATTGAGGACAGTAATTTATACTTCGGAAACTTAAATATAATCAATTACAAAGGTTGGTCATCTTTGCAGGGCCTTTTTAATTCATTAGACGAAACTTCACAGACGCGATGTCTATCGGCATCTAATTGCAATAAGACAAAAAATAAGTAAACAACTGATCAAAGGATCAACTCGTATCGCGCGTAGTTGAAATTATGATCTCATAAAATCCTGTGAAGTTGGTCAATTAATTGAAAATGGCCCTGTATATTGTTTGTTGCTAATGGAAACTGATCAGACTTGACCAACCAGAAACGGGTACTAAACATAGATCTGTCATCTTCCAGGCCTTACTCCCCGCGGCCTGCTTACTCCAACTCCAAGAGATCCAAGACGTGTGCTGCGAGTTCCTCAAGAGACAGCTGGACTGCTCCAACTGCCTCGGTATCCGCGCCTTCGCCGACACGCACTCCTGCAGAGAACTGCTCCGGATCGCCGACAAATTCACACAACAAAACTTTCCAGAGGTATGTACTGATGTGGCACCTAAAATCTGATCAAATCTTTCTTTCAAATTATTGATGTTATTTCAAATCAAAGAAATAAATGATTTCAGAATGTGTAGTACTGTTTAATAACAATAAATAATAACAATCTTTTATTTCAGGCATTGGCACCCATAAAATTTAAAATTACAAAATTACGAGTGACATTAACCCCTTACTTAGAAAATAAATTAAGTTTAAATAAATTAAATTTTCGTTAGGTGAGTAAATAATGATTATAATAATTTTTGTACATTAATATCAAAACAATTTTTTTCATGGTCATATAAATGGTGCGGAATATAGTAGTCACAATATTGTTTTTTTCTTAAGCAGTCTCAAGTGAAATTATGTTCTAAGCCTATGCACTTACATCACAAAGACCGTCAATTATTTTTTTTATATTTAAAACGTCATAAAGTTATTTTTCCGAAATCTCATAAAACGAAATCATGGCACAGTTTATATTATTGATTTTCGTGTAGTTTTGGATTTTCCCTGATCTCGCAGCAAACTCAAGCCGAAATTCGGCCCTCTCCGTAAAACAATAAAAAAACGCGTCATAAATATTTTTTTTTTGTTCTTTTGGTATTTTTTTTTCTCCAAGCTATACGATACACACGGATTAGCTAATTAGCTGCTAGTGTGTCTAACCAAATAAGTATAATAAGAACTCTCTAAGAATATTGGTATTCAGCTGCATCCGGTTAGACTGGAAGCCGACCCCAACATGTTTGGCAAAAGACTAGGCAGATTGATTGGTATAAGACCTTTCCATACTTTCCAACTACATGACACAACTTTTTACAGGTAATGGAAAGCGAAGAGTTCCTATTGCTGCCAGCGGCGCAGCTGATCGACATAGTGTCCTCAGACGAGCTCAACGTGCGCTCCGAGGAACAGACCTTCCAGGCAGTCATGTCCTGGGTCAAGTACAACGTGGCCGAGAGAAGACAACATCTGGCTCAGGTGATTGTGAAAATTATATTTAGTTCAAGTGTTTCAGGAAAATTGAAAACATTACCATTTTCTTTGATGTAACATCGTAATATTTTTCTGCAAGATGTACCATACCAGCTATATTTTCGATAGCAAAATGTGGTTCAAGTAATGCGGAGGAATGACGAAAATGTCGTGAGGAAACTTTTGTGTATGAATGTCGATGGCTATAAGACTAGGAGAAAACCAAAGAAACCATGGATGGGACTGTGTGAAAGATGACATGGCTTGAAAGGGGGTGACTACCGAGATGACGACTAATATATAAGTATGGAAGAAAAAGATATGTTGCGCCGACCACAAATAAATTGGGAGGGGCAGGAGAATTTTGATGAACAGCAAGATGTGGTTTATATTGTCATTATTATATTTTCAGTAAAAACGATAGTAAGACAGTTGAAAAATGCATTATCTAAATCATAATCATCATTTCAGTTTTCGCATATTCCAGATTTGTAAAACTTAATAAAAAAATGGAACAGAAACCATCTCATCATCGTCACAATTCATGCGAAAGACGTGCCCTGCTGAACGTAGGCTTGTTCTTAACCTCACTATTTTAAGTATATAATTTACAGTTTGTCTAATAATCTGTCACCAACAATTTCAGGTCCTCCAACACGTCCGCCTACCGCTCCTGAGCCCCAAGTTCCTAGTCGGCACAGTATCATCAGAACTGCTCATCAGGTCAGATGACGCGTGTCGAGACCTGCTGGATGAGGCCAAGAACTACCTGCTGCTGCCTCAGGAGAGGCCGCTCATGCAGGGGCCCAGGACGCGGCCTAGGAAGCCAACGAGAAGAGGTGTGTTTGTAGCTTAGAACTGAGACTGCTAAATGAAACTATAATAGCTTCTATAAGATAGTTTTAGAGTTACAGAGATGAACTTTTCTAAAACCGTGTGTTATATTAATTGATGTGTGTGAGTAAATGTATCTTCGGTGAACTCACAGCAGACAGTCTCATTACCATTGGGTAATATTTTTACCAAGGTTGAGCTATTTATTCTCAAGAACATAGTGGTATATTTTCGCTAAGATTTAAAAAAAAAAAACGCCCCCCAGGGTCGATGACCTGGTTAAGGTTGCGAGAATCCGTTGCGATGTTTGCGCTGGATTATCCGTGGAGGTCCGGGAGGTCGGTGTCTAACGGTGGGTGTTGGTTGAATGATGATATTATAAGTTGTATGATATAGCGTGTGTGGTGTCCCAGGAGAGGTCCTGTTCGCGGTGGGCGGGTGGTGCAGCGGCGACGCCATCGCGTCCGTGGAGCGGTTCGACCCGCAGACCGCCGAGTGGAAGATGGTCGCGCCCATGTCCAAGCGGCGCTGCGGCGTCGGCGTGGCCGTGCTGCACGAGCTGCTCTACGCTGTGGGCGGACACGACGGACAGTCCTACCTCAACAGCATCGAGCGGTACGACCCGCAGACCAACCAGGTAACGTCACCCATGTTGAAGAGTTTGAAAATTTTCGCAACCGCCATCTTAGATTTTAATTTTAACCTTACTGATTATTAGCTTCAGCACCTTCGAAAACCGTGAAAACTAAAAATGAGGGCGGCATAGCGATTTTTCGTTACGTGACGAGTAACCAATTTCCTTTTATCGCAAGCCGCGTTAAAGAACTTCGTTTCAATAAATAGTTTTTATTTGTGTACTCTACTAATTCGTACCGTGTATGTATATTCCAGTGGTGCGGCTCCGTGGCCCCGACGTCGTCGTGTCGCACGTCAGTAGGTGTGGCAGTACTGGAAGGTGCCTTATATGCAGTCGGCGGGCAGGACGGCGTGCAGTGCCTCAACCACGTGGAGCGGTACGACCCCAAGGAGAACAGGTGGACCAAGGTGACGTGTATACAAAGTGTTATTGTAATAACTTTTATTCAGAAATCTTGGCAAAAATCAGCTGGTCGGTACATCTATGTTCACACAATTTTACAAAATATATGGAATGTGAATTTTTTGTTCCTCTAGTGCGGGCGTAAATAGTTACATCTTGCGTATAAGTTTGTTTGCAGCAAAGTTTCATTCAGCAATAATTATCATTAGCTAGTAAAGTGATATTTATTTTCAAAAAGCCAATCGCGGACGGCAGCCGACCTGTTGAAAAGTCCGCGACGCAAATTTTGGGGGCGCAAAAAGTTTAGGAGGTTAAAAGGTCCTAAATATTTAGTGTAGACGCACACTCATTATGTGTTCGTGGTGAGTTTAGTCTTGCATGATCTCGTTTTCTAATTAAGACTTATGTGAGGTGTAAGTGATTATCAAGCCAGCTAATTGACGTAGTTGTGGTGTCCCGGCAGGTGGCGGCGATGACGACCCGGCGCCTGGGCGTGGCGGTGGCGGTGCTGGGCGGCCAGCTGTACGCGGTGGGCGGCTCGGACGGCCAGGCGCCGCTCAACTCGGTGGAGCGCTACGACCCGCGCACCAACAAGTGGGCCGGCGTCGCGCCCATGTCCACGCGCCGCAAGCACCTCGGCTGCGCCGTGTTCGACGGGCAGATCTACGCCGTGGGCGGCCGGGACGACTGCACCGAGCTGTCGTCGGCAGAGAGGTTAGGATGTTCATCATCATCATCATTTCAGTCGAAAGACGTCCACTGCTGGACATAGGCCTCCCTCAAGCACCTCCACTTCGACCGGTTTTGTGCTTCACGATATCATACACGATAAAAAAAAACATTTTTTAAATTTAAATAACCGTATCAGGAGCTGTTGACTCCTATAGTCAACTTTAGTTAAGTACTCAAAAATAAAAATTCAATTTTTTTTTTGTTTTCTCGTCATAAGACACGCCTATAGAGTTTTGTTAACTAATTTAATTGAATCCCGTATACAGGCGCTATAGTACCTATTATCGATTAAAAGCAACGCCTTTCCTTAAACTTTGTATGATAGTATAAGGTTAGAAAGAGAAAAAGCAATAGTGGCCAAAGAGTATCGATCCCGACTTATAAATTGTAGATTTGAATCCAAACAAGCATGTGTAATTTATTTCATCACCACTACTCTCAAAACGGTGAAACAAACTGATATGTCCTAGAACCGAAAATTCAAAATCATTATGTAGTCTACCAACCTACTCTCTCTCGAGAGAAGACCTGTATCCCAGCAGTGGGAACATTAGAGACTGAATACTTATGCCTGCTCCGCCTCCCGGCACAGGTACGAGCCGCACACGGACACGTGGTCGCCCGTGGTGGCGATGACGTCACGGCGCAGTGGCGTGGGGCTGGCCGTGGTCAACGGGCAGCTGTACGCCGTCGGAGGGTTCGACGGCACCGCCTACCTCAAGTCCATCGAGGTGCCGCCCACACACACTACACGCTCACACTACACTCACAACATATTTAGCTGTATCATTTTGAGATCACACGGCAGTTTCATACTACTTTTGTTTTTAACCGTATGAACAGTTGGGTGTTGTCGTGTGGTCCCAACTTTTTACTGTAAAATATTCTATATAAACTTCATAATAATATTTGCCTAATATTAATTTTATACTAATTTCGTGTCGTGGTGAAAAGATTAGTTAGTAGATTGACTGTGCAGTTGATTATTCAAATAGTATGAAACGACCTGTCTCCAAAATATGTAGACCTGCAGTACCTGTGCGTTGATATGACATACCAACCTTTGAAAAATAACTTTCACAAAGATATGAGCGACAGAGACTGTCTACGCGCAGCCCTCGGGACCAAGGCGCTCGAGGCAAGTGAACGAGGGGCCGCGGGGCGTGAGCCGCGTCCCTGCTTCTGGAGGCGACGACGACGGGGTGCGGGTGGTGCGAGGGAGGCGCGGGTGAGCGCCTTGGTCCCGAGGGCTGCGCGTAGACAGAGACAATGCTTTACAACTACAGCATAGCTATTCACAACCTTTTGACATGTTTCCGTGCCGAATTGAACACCGAATTATATGTTCATGTTTTTGAAGGAGGTATCGAAAACTAGGAATTGTTGGCACTTAGCAGTTTAAACTCAATAAAAAACCATTATTCTTCCGGCGATTATTTGCTGTCGGGGAATAAGCAAATCAGGAAACCAAAGATGTGTAATTTTCGATTCGGAAGCCTGTCTGGTTGTGAATAGCAATGTTCGTCCAGTTGAAAATAAGGCATTGGTTGTCCGGAATTTTTGCTGCCTTATTTGGCGCAGCAGGAAGGCACACATTCTTGCTTTTTTTACAACGGAATACTCTTTTGATCGGTGCTAAATAAACGTATTTTAATGATTTGTTGTTTACAATAGCTGTCCATCGGAATATAACGTGCCTGTTGTCGGCAGGTGTTCGACCCCGAGTCCAACCAGTGGCGCCTGTGCGGTGCCATGAACTACCGGCGCCTCGGCGGCGGCGTCGGCGTCATGCGCGCGCCGCACCACGACAACCACTACATCTGGTGCGACACACTACTCACACGTTACACTACTCACACGTTACACTACTCACACGTTACACTACTCACACGTTACACTACTCACACGTTACACTACTCACACGGCTTGTGTTACATTATACTAGCTGTGCTCACCACACTACAATGAATTTGCATGGATATAATCGTTACTCGTTTTTGCTCGCTCGAATGGTACACACTAACATTAAAAACAATGTGCATGCACGTGCGTAGAACCAATAAGCACGTTCATCAAGCTTTGTGCAATAACCAAGACGCGGCATTATAGCGCCTCGCGCGTGTTTAGAAAACGCATATCAATTCATATAGTTTGTAAATTTTATGAGCACCTGTCAATTCTTCTCTTATCAAATCATATGCCTGCTTTTCGCCTGATGGAAAGCGATGTATGAGGTCTACGATGGAACGAGCTTGCTCAAAAGATGCCTGTTCACTCTTGCTTTGCCCATATATTGCAATTTAAACCATAATGTCGATGACATAAGCGTCACATGACACGTGGTTGTGATTTGAACACAGACTATAGAAGACTCTCCGTTTTATCACTTTCTCTGAGCTTCCCTCATTGGTGGCACTCCACCAAATTGTATAATGAATTTTTATAACAAATTATAATGTATATTTCGCTTGTACTTGTTGCAGGAACCGAAAAGACTCAGTAGTGTGAGGCGCGCGCGCACTGTAAGATATTCCCCCTCCACCTTATCAGTTAAGTCGTTACTCATTTACTTTATTGTTAATACAAATATATTATAATTGACTATTTATAAATAAATGAAAATACAAATTTTAGAATATTAATATACATTGTTTTATTTGACTGTTTTACAGATTCAGGTAAGTATTATAAATATTTATTTATTTAAATATTTTGGGAGCATAGTGATTATTCCAATATCATGTATAGTTTAATTACGGATACTTACATTTTATTTCGACTCCTATTAGGGGGATTAACTTAAATACTATGTTATATAAATAAAAGCGAAATATTCTGCAATATTTTTTTTTAACATGTCGGCTTACGTCTTAATTCTTCCGTTATTTAACCGTTCTTAGGCGTCGTACCGCGAGAGTCGACTTACGACTAGTGAACTCGTTTAGAAGGGTCAACAATACGATTTTCAACTTTCTTCATAAACATAGTCAAAACTTTCACCCAGCGCCATCACCATGAGAAAACACTATTTATTATGTCCATCTAGAATACGTAGTTTCTGTCCCCCAAATCACCACTTCAGTGTACCTAATGTGGCGTCGCAGGGGGTGGAGATGTAGCCTTATCCGCATGCTGTTCGCCATTCTCCTCGTCCTCATCCCCTTCGTCCCCATTCTCCTCCGTGTCCCCGTTCTCCTCTCCTTCGTCTCCGTTCTCGGCGTCCCCGTTCGTTTCTGCGTCTGGGTTCTCTGTGCTCTGTGTGGGTTCCGGTGCTTCTTCTGCGTTCTCTTCTTTGCTTGCGTGACGTTTCTGGAGAGGGAAGAAGAATTAGTTCACAAATGGTTTTTTAGAAGGCAGGACAAGTGGCAGTCGCTTTCAAAGCGTTTCGTTTTTCTACAACGACTTTAAACGGTCAGTCACATAAATTGACTTTTCAATCATCGTTATCGCTGACAGAAAGCATATAGCTCTATCTCTCTTTTTGCACCGGAAAAAACAATAATAAATCATAATATTGTTTTTTATCATTCATGTTGAAATTATACATAATATGGGAACGATATGTAGAAATACATTATTTGTAAGGCCTAACTGGTTGATCTGGGTACACAGTAAATTCAAATATAAGTTCTAATATGATTACCTTCTTCTTCTTCTTACTCTTGGACTTGGGCTTCTTCTCCGGCTCGCTGTACCCTGGCGGGAAGAACCTTGCGCATTCGTCTTTCCCCACCACGTGGTCGGCGCTCACGTGCAGCGGGCCCAGGGTCACGAGGTCTTCAGGAGGACCCTAACGTAGGACATTCATGATCGACGTAAAACCATTAGGCCGTTTGTCCACCGCTACCAATCAACGAGAAACTAGATTATTTGAACTGAACTTTACATCCTGGTGAGAGCGATCTTCTGTCCACCGCAAGTACCTACCGCGACGGAACTCGGCGGCTCAGTATGTTATAATAGAGAAAGCAAAACCCGGGCGAACAGCGGTGGTGCGACGGCAGTGGGTAGACAAGATCAATCATGTTTTGTAATGCGGCACATCGGCACGTCAATCTCCGGCCGAGTTGTAGCGACCGCGCTGAACTAGCGGGGGCGGGGTCCCGGCGCTCGGGTGGCGGACGTGCGATGTACACGCGGCCATAGTAAATGTATGTATTGCTACTTCGGCGCCGTCACACAGTGGGTCGAAAATGCTATTTGACAAAATATAAGAAGCCAATGAATAAAAATAAAGTAGTTTAAACCAAGATCTGTCAAGACTTGGCCAAATTTTAGCAGTTTCCGTTTCATTCCATACAATAAAAATTGAAAATATTTTTTCCGCGCAAGCTATCAGTTTTAGACAAAAAGGTTTCATCACAATTATTCATCAGAATGTTAGATCTTTCGATAGGTATTTTTTCTAAATGGAATTTGTAAAAAAAGTCCCTATGTCCCTCATATAGCAGTTTCGACCCACTGTGCGTCATTTCGTGGGCGACGAAACGGACTTAGCCCTCGTACCCACGGTCGATATTTTCGCGCACTGGTTTTTCAACGCTCTGCCTAGATTTGAAAAACCAGCGCTAAGAAACGTCGCGAAAAAAAATTGCCCTTGCGTACCTGGGGTTAGTGTCATTGCTATGAAACTCTTATCTCGGGTAAGGTATAAATTAGATTGATTGTCGAGAGTATCATCCAACTCACAGAAATCATTCTAATTTATACTTTATTGGTGTGGTTGTAATTTATCTATAATATGTATGTATTTAGAAATATATAAGTATGTTTATCAGTTGTCTAGTACCCATAACACAAGCTCTGCTTAGCTTGGGACTAGATGGCGTTGTGTGATAGTTGTGGAATATTATTATTTATTATTATTATTATTATTACAATGAGATAAGAGTTATATGTACCTCTGGGAACAGCTCTTCGGGCTCCGCCAGTTTGGGCTCAGCCAGCCCTACTGCGATCATCAGGACTATGGTCTCGCAACTGTAGAGTTGAAAGGAATTGGAAATCAGATTATGTCTCACTAGCTTTTGCTCGTGGTTCGTGGCTTCACCGCGTGCAGGACGGAACTTATCCTACGGGAACTACCATGTCGTAGTTTAAGGCACATGGTCCTGTGCGCCAAATTTCATCCAAATCTGTTAATTCCTTAAGGCGTGAAAAGGTAACAGACACAGACAAGAGTTACTTTCGCATTTATAATAATATATTACTATATTAATATAGACCTATAGAGAGATGGATTAAAGTCGCTTTTCGTCTGTCTGTGTGACCGCGTTGTTCTTCTGAACAACGGAAAGGATTATGATGCATTTTCACCATTATTTTGCAAATTAATTCCAGAAGATTTATGCGTATAAAACATTAATATTTAACTTTGATATCTGCAAATCTTGATATTTTTACAACATGTTACACATCAGTAGATAGCTAGATAGCACCCCGTGCGAGGCAAGGTGCCGTATTATGACAGTTTAATGCCATCATGATTCCAGTTTAATAGAGAGACGGAGCTATACATGGCCGATAGCACCATCCCTTTTTCGGACTGGAATCATAATAACATTAATTCTTCGTATTACAGTCCCTGTAGTCTAAAACAAAACATACTAATCCTTCTCCGGCCTCAGCTCGTACTGATCAATGTTCTTGCACAAGAGCCTGGGCTCCTCAATGTTGGTGTCTGCGAAGAACCCGTAACGCAGTAGGCGGGTGGCCACATTGGGCAGGCTGGCCATGCTCAGCACGGCGCGGCGCTGCCACGCGCCGAACATTATCAGGATGTGCGGGGGCTCTGCTGGCGGGGCCGGCTCCACTACTGAGCTTACCATCTGGGGAAGATGAACAATTAAAGGCATGTCAGAAAGAAGAGGGCATGCGCAACGACTTCTTAGGACATTCATCTTATTTTCGTCTATGTCCAAGGTTAATTTGACCTGCCTATAGTTAAGATACCATATTGTATACAGAAGCTGTTTGGTTAACTTGTGGCGGCGTCTACCTACAACGCCACGTCATGCGAACTACACATCACACTGATGTTACGCAAATTCCTGCATCGCACAAGCAAAGTTTACCGCGCGACAAGCATATACTAACTAACTATGGTATAGGTACAACGTCCCGAGTTCCCGCATATTAACAGTCGGATAGTCGCCCATCGGACACAATACCCGTCTGGTCGGAGTATCCTCCCTTTTCTATTGAGGATGAGTTACCTTTACACCTAGTTCATAAATAACTTTTGACAACTTTTCAGCGCTTTCATCTAAGTAGATAGTTTAATGACCTTGTCTCAGGTTCTTACCTTAGGAAACAGTACATCCAGTACGGCGGCCCTCTCGTGCCGGTCTTTGGGCACAAACAGCCCTATTGTTTTGCCGTCACGTAGCTCTGTTGAGGGCAGTTTTTTCCTCGCGTCGTCATCCTCAGCTAGACCGTCTCCACACAGCGCCCGGCGAGTCAGCTCTGTGTGGGGATAGGAGATTAAAATATTAATAATAGTCCTCCAGGCTGAATTTCGGCCATGGCGACCAATTTCAGCGGAAATTAGCCTTCGGCGCGGGAGATTTGTTATAGTGCACAAGTATTTGCGCAGACAGGTGCACTACTCTCTCTTCCCTCACTCTCATAGTCCGATGGGAGGGCAATTCGACACGACCGGAGAGAGATCAGGCGCAGGACCAGCGGTTTAACGTGCTTTCCAAGACACGGGGTTTTCATACCGTCAATTTCCAAACTCCGGGCTGTTACTAAGAAATTCGTAATGGAAAAATCCAATAACACTGCCCGACCCGGGAATCGAACCCAGAACCCCACGCTCAGCAATCGCGCTTGCGACTACGAGACCAACGGGGTAGTTGCGAGATAGGAAATTCATGGGTACATCCATCATGGGTACATCCAAATGGGTCCAATGAATATCAGAATTATCGGTTGGAATATTTTTTCAATGTTATTTGTGTTTGAAGTTTCACCTTGAAGTAATCTCTTCATCGCTTGAAGTCCTTATACGCCTGGTGGGAACTTTAATACAGTGGATATATTCTGTAAGAATGTGACCATGAAAAGGTGAAATGTGCCCTAAGTGAACTGTCAATACTTTCAATGCATCAGGAGAAATATGACGGCTCTTTTCAAGCTCACGACTTCACCTAAGTTTTCATGATGAGATTCTACACAATAGTTATCTTAGTATTGGGCGACAGAACACAACTTTTTTTAATTAAAAACTTGGTTGAATTTCACTGTAGGACATAACTTGTCACATAATTCCACCGCCACCCGCGGGTTGTTGACCTAAGAGTATATTACCAATAATATCCCCCTCTTTATCAGGCACCTTCTTGAATATCAACGCCAGTGAGGGTCTTTCTATAATCGCTGCCGCCGCGTTGGCTTCGCCGAGCTCTGGTTCTTCCACCGCCAGGATCTTGGCACCCTCCTTCCCCACTACGATAGGACACTTGTCCGCCAAAAGCACACCTGAAATTGCAAGACGATGGATTAAAAAAACAATCAGTAAGGTTTTGGCGGTACTGCCTTAGAAAATTTAGATGCATACAGGATTATCAGTGGTATGTTAGTAGACAATAGTGGCGGAGACTGTCTTGAGGAGAAATCTCGCAATTTTGACTATCCGATGTTTGACCGCGTTATAGTCCACCCAATGTTGTAATAACAGTGTGTGTCTCACGGCTGTGCCAACTAGGCACAGAGAAAAAGAACAAAGTCAAGGTTACAGGTTGAATTATGAAGTCATACTTTTTCCAAGACACATCACTACTTTCTTCAAGTAAGTAAAAGTTGTTTAATCAGAACGTACCAAAAGGTTCAATGGCGTCAGTGATCTTCCTCAAATGTTTCTGCGCGTGCGGTAGCATGAGCGCTGGGCAGAGGTCGTTGAAGTGCGTCTCTAGGCGCTTGGCCCGCGCCTCCCGCCGCGCGAACCTGGCCGCTTCCACCGCGGCTGCTTCCTTAGCTTTCTTCTCTTCCTCAATCTTCTTTTGGGCTGTTGCGACCTCCTGAAAACAAAAGAGCGAAAAAGTTAGTAGATCAAAATTGCCGAATAAAAAATTCTTTTTAACTATGACCATCCCAGAATGGTCAAGTTTAATGAAATAATCGCACATCTCATTTCATAATCTACATAGGTCCAAGGTGATGTTCGACATATTCGTATTTTATCTACTGGCACAAGGTCATGTACTTAAATGTAGTCGGTTGAAAAAAACCAGTTGCTTTTTTATTGCGCCAGTGCTCTTTCTCTCTTGGGCAATGGTCTTCTCCCTTTCCTTACTCTTTTTTTGGCGCAGTTTGTTTACCCCTTTCCTCCTCACCTGTTCCGGCGTGGTGAGCTCATGCGGAGCTCTCTTGGGTCGCTCCTTCTCCCCTTTCTTGGCGAGTTCCTCATTGCGGAGCTCCTGCTCAATGGTGCGCGCGATGCGGGGCGCGTCGGCTCCGAATACCACGTTCAGGAGTTGACCAGCCTGGAATATAAATTGGACATGTTTCGAAATAAATAACGGTGTAATTGCTTGTTTGATTAATTTCATGCGTTATGGTTGTGGATTGTCACTAGAACTTCATTAGATAACGAATAACAAGAAGCTGAGTTATTAATTGCTTTAAATAGGCAGCTGTTATTTACTCTATGAACTAAAAAAAATATAAAAGCTTTATTTTTCATGTACACCACATAAAACGAAAAGGACAAACGTATTTAAAACTAGTGTACAACGGGCGGTCTTAGTTATTTTCCCCCCTTACTTCATTTTACCTTTGTACCTTCGATCGTACGGTTTTGTGACAACTAAACTTTTACCTACATGAATTTAACACACAAACCCAAACTTCAAAGATAAAACAAAGTTTTCAAGCGAAACTTTCTTTAATAGCAGTAGATATGTAAATGTACATGACAGTAGTTTTTTCAGGCGTTTGGTCGATACCCACATCCCATCCGTGCCAGTTTGCCACAACTCACAGTTCCATACATATGAGGGTATAGACAGCTGCAGAACACCTACCTATACCCACGTATGTTATGACACGTGTATACGTCGTACAGGGTGGTACAAGGCACATGTCATGTCACACTTATTCATTGGTCTAATCTACCGCCGGTCTATAGTGTGTTTGTCATTTGCCCTTATGGTTATGTGTTAGGGATTTTGTTGTGAATATCGAACAATAACGTAATTATTTCTTCAGTAGTTGTTAGGGTTCCGTACCCAAACCGTGCCATCGGAACCCTATTATTAAGCCTCCACTGTCTCTCTTATGACCTGTAATAGGTAGACACTTAAATTGGCTCAGTGTGTATTTCTATTGCCGTTATAACAACAAATACGAGTACGTAATAAAAATTTAATAATGCTAAAATATAACGCCGAACAAAACACGTTTCTTTTAGGGAGACACCTGGTGCAACACATTTTTCGGCATTTTTCTCCTTTTGGTACGGAACCCTTCGTGAGCAAATCCGACTTGCACTTGGCCGGTTTTTTTAGGGTTCCCTAAATTCAAAGACCTTGTTGGTTTTTTTTTATCTGACACAGCCAGTTTGTCTTTCTGCGTCTTTTGCTTTGTGATTTTCTTAAATATATGGAGATCGCTCATTGTGTCACCCTAAGTAAAAGTATTAAGTATACCTGTAATTCATATGATGTAGGTTACATAATAAGTATATTCTAATCTATTTTTCTCTACGGAGGATAAGTTATTGTGTTAATCGCAAGACTTACCGCGATGAACATCCAGGTAGGTTCACTGCGCTTCCTGAACCTTTTCAGGCATTCTATAGTATCCGATTTAGCCTGCGGATACAAATTGAAAATATTGATAGGTTGACACAGTTTCATAAGATACATGATACCTATAGTTATTATACTCTTTGGATACATGGCAATTTGGTGACATCAAAGACATTCAATTATTTACTTATCTTAAATCTCTTTGGGAGACATGTATGTGATGTAGGTAAGCCTTACCACGGCTAGATGAAGGTTGTCTCCGCCCAGTTCCACCTTGATCTTCTTGAGGTTGCCGACCATGCCGATGCAGGGCCCACACCACTCCGAGTACACGTCCACCACTGGCCATCATACATAGAACATGACACACAAATACCTAATCCACAAAGTGCCAAAAGATTATTTTGCCGAAAATGTATGTATTAACTAAATACATAACTTTACATAAGTAGTAACATTAGTAACCAAAATGTCCAGCAGTCCAACGGTTGTTTTAGAACTTCTAATTATTAATATCCTCATCATTGATTGAAAGTACACTTAGTAAGTTAACAAAGGAACTACTTTATCAAAATGTGGCTTAACAAATGCAGCCTCGAGTAATTGGAGACTAATTAATAGTAGACAATTAGTCGAGGCTCCATTGTTCGAGGCTCCTTCGGGAGTCGGCGGGTCTAGAAAATCAAAAAATAGTCTACATCTTAGGGCTTAGTTAGGGTGTAGGTGGCAATGTAATTGGTTTCGGCCTACCATTGGCAACAAGTTTGACGCTTTCACTAGCGTTCATTAATAGTCTAGATTTGACAATTACATAGGTAGATAGATAGATAAAATATACCAAACCAAATCACCAATTAAACTTACCCAACAGTCCATCTCTCGTCAGAAACTTGTTCCACTCATCATCCGTGTTGAGTTCAGCCTGTAACTGGACCTGTGCGTTTTTCTTGCCTGCGCCGGCCGCGGCAACCGCAGCGGCAGCGTTGGCGACCGCACTCGTTAGCGCCATGCATTCGAGTGCCGGAGGGCGGAGTAACGGAGACAGTGGGAGGTAGGTGCGAAGCGACGTGAGTGATGTGTGAATAGGTGTGTAGAGGCGGCATTTTTAAGAGGTGAGTGTTAGGCACGAAGTGATAAGTGAGGTCAAAGTCAAAGTCAAAACTTTTATTGAACTACACAAATTTTGGTTTTGATAATATAGCAAGCGAAGTATGATGATAGAGAAAGGAAGTGATACCTTTTTATTCTAATTTGATTTGATAGTAGGTAAGGAAGCAGGAGTAGGGAATGCAATCTCGAAATCTCAAGCCATTTTTCGAGATAAAAAAGAAACACTCACATGTCCGCAATCAACAAATTCTGCTGATTGCGGATATGTATGTAACTTTTTAATGCCCAAAATCCGAGTTATTGCACTTTTTGTAAGGACGGCAGTATGGATAGGTAAAGTAATAGCTAATTACCAATTATGTACAATATAATATTTAGTTAGGGTTTACCGCAACTGCGAAAACATCCTAATCATTTAGGTATGAGATTGCGATTGTTTCGAAATGATGATGCCACAGCATGCAGACATCTTTGTAGTGCGGCACTGGAACGTCTGTGATTCTGCCTTAGTGACATGATCTTTGAATGGTAACCAAACTAAGGTAAAAGCTAGGCGGCATGTCACCCCAAGTCCATTAATCGGTTGAATGCCGTAATTACAGAAACAATTAAAAAGCCATTGTATCTCGTGCGTATGGATCCACGTTCATACGGAGGTTCATAAAGAAAACCCTTAACAATTATTTTCAAGTTGGACGCATCCCTCTTAGCTCTATGTTCCTTGCATGTCAGACGAAAAGTAGCAAAAAGAACATTTTTATAGTCTGGGTAGATAGCTATCAGCTCTCAGGCCGTAAACAGCGGCGTTTGCGAACATTTCGCATCGCGATTTATTGTAGAAAAGAAAGTAGGTACCTATTTGTAAAGACTGTTTTCGAGTTAGAACTAGACTAGAGAGGGGTGTGTTCTAAGGGTCAAATAATGTGCCTAGTGTCTTCCTATACAATGTGGTGTTTGCAGCAGGACCTTGGTTCCATATCAGCCGTAGGTATCAATGACATGGGGCCCCCGGACTACAGGGGCCCCCAAACGAAGATTCGTTAAAATGTCATCAACCAACGTTTTTTTTTCCGTGGGGAACTCCTCAGGGATACTCTCCGTCTGGGAAGAACGGAGGGTTATGTCGGACTCCTACCAACTAAATCCCTACTGTTCCTTCTACAGTTCTACTACCATAAGTCGGGGGCCAGGGAGATACTTGCACATTCGCCGCACCCCCGACTAGTATCACCATGGCCCCGTCACCATGGCAGGCGACACCAGGTGCGGCCGATCCCACGACCGCACGTTCTCCCAAAAAGGCGCGCATGCAACACTGCATGCCATTTCTTCGGGCCTGTCTGTTCGAGCTACGATACAGCCCCAGTTACGCCCGTAGGCCCCGCCTTTTGGTTGCCGGAGTTTATTAAGCGCCCTTCGACGATTATCCACAACCAAAAACTCTTATAAAAATATGAAAATTAGGTAACTTAATTTTTTTGGCTTCGGTCTCATTCTCAACCTCTTGCATTCTCATAATAAGTTCACGACACCAAGTTAGCTTCTGAGTCAGAATGTGATTTTATTTATTTTGTACAAAACACAAAATATCCTCCTTTAGCTTTTACTAATCAAGTAAAAATGGCCCTCAATTTTTTTTCATACAGGGCTCCTTTAGAACTGGCTACGCGTTTGCTCTGCAGTGGATCACAAGCATTCATTATATGGGCAAACAAATAGAAAAATACGAAAACTTTTCACTCTCGTCTGTTCCATCCTATGGTTCCATCCCATAGTCCTATAAAATGCCCTCTATAAACAAAAAAAAAATTTTCAATGACTTTATACAGTAGCAGCGATATCTAGTGAGAAGCAGAATCTACTGAGTAGAATACTGCTACTCGCCGCTAGATGGCAATGTTAAAGAATGCTACCTTGGTAGTGTAGAAATGTGATACTAGATGGCGCTTTCAACAAAAACAGTTTAGTATCCTGTAAAAAACTGGAAACTGACGAAATAACGAATATAATACCGTGGTATTAGACAAAATTGTCTTACTTTTTGCAAGGTATCTTTACAGCGTTAAAATGTTGGTGTCTTAGGTCAAAAACATGTTGTTTATTTCCAAAAATTTCTATCCATAGGAGGTAAACAGCCCTATTCAATTATCGAGACTTCAGTTAATCGGATAACGCGACGTAATCAATTACTTGGCAAGTTTAACCGTCAGTGGGTAATGGATTACCCGGTGGTCGCAACCGTCGGGTTCGCAATCTGTCACCATCTAGTTAATGCATTAATGCAATCTTTTCACAGAACCTCCCCCAGCCTTAAATGGCCTGTTCTTTGCAGGATATAAAGAAATATGGGAGCGTTCAGTAGGTCGTAGTACGCATTCGAAACATGGCACTTTAACGTTCTAAATACGAATGAATTGGTCACTCGTAGGTCGTTTTAGGAATGTTGCAATTATATCCAAGGAGAAATTAACCCAGTAACGGGGTTGTTTAGGTCAGATAAGCTGTCGTTCCATGTACCATGCTGGTATTCAGCTGCATCTGGTTAGACTAGAAGCCAACCTCAACATAGTATGGAAAGGCTAGGCATATGATGATAATACTTATCAAAGAACAAAATTAAGCCTCCTGTCCTGATGGGTGCAGATACTACAAGAAAATCTACTGTGAATTTTATTGTTATTAGCGGCTATGTAACTGAACCAGGTAGACCTTCATATTCAAAGGCCTATCAAGAGGACTTAAAGAAATCATGAATTTTAAATTAAGAGTCTTTCATAGCTCACTATTTATTCTTTCCATCGGGCTATGGGGAAGAGAGAGTGCACCTGTGTCTGCGCACACACGCCTGCACTATAATATCTCCTACGCCGAAGGCTAATCGACATTGAGATTGACCGAAATACGGTCTGGAGGACTATATATATGATTCTTCTGATGGTCTACAATCTGTGTACCGTCATCACAGACACTGCCAAACATGGCTCTCTCAAGGGCCGCTACAATGGACGGTAAAATGGGAATTATCAACTGAATATTAATGTACGAGTACCTGCCTAGGACAATCTAAAAAACAATGAAAAACATAACAGGTTCTAATTATTAAAGGCTAGTTTATCTAGCGTTATCAACAAAAATTCTACCTTGAAGGTTGAAGGCCACAAGTACCTACCTACTGCTTGCCGACAAATAAGATTTACGACAAACTGACAAACTATTAGGTACCTAGTACTTCTGTATAATAGAGCAGTTCTCTATATGGAAACTTGGAAAGACATTAATAACTTGGAAATAATAGAAATGTTGTGTTTTGAGATACAAGTACTTATTTTATTCTATGAATATTTACCTGTGAAAGCAGGAGTCAGAGATAAATCGGTTTCATGTTTAGGTTTCGGTATAGTTGCTTTGAAACGGAAATACAAAGTAAAACATTTTTTAGATACTTATAAATGTTTAACTGTGTCTTCGATCTAGTGACTAGTGGTTGGTAAAGCAGGCTACCTAGCGCAGGGTCTCGGATTCCCATTCGATGATCCAACTATCAGGAATTTAGAATCCGGATACAAAATTTTATTCGGTTCAAAGGTTAAGAAATAATAGCCTATAGACATAAAATAAACTAACACCTTCTTATGGGGATAGGCAGAAATTACAGATCGCCACCTGCTACGATCCTTCCATAGGTCTTTTGTCTCGTTTACGTTCATATATCTGGTCATATACGCACGCCGGTTGCGAGTCATACGCACCTGACCTTTCTGGAAAACATCACCATTGAGGTCTCTATAATATGGCCTCCTAGGGCATCCCCTTCCGGAGTTTATACCTAGAGTATGATCGTAATTCATGGTACCTACCTAAAAGGATGAAATGTGGGCATTGTTAAAACATGTAAAAAACAAAGGCATGAAATAATTTTCAATGATATATGCAGTCATAATTATTGTGCAGTTACATGTGCCGCGTGCCGGAACCTAATAAACCCTTTACATCTAGTCATTTAGAGCTTTCTCTTATCGTGTTACGCAGGGTTCAGACATATGGTATAAACCCTTTTTATGTATGGGAAATAAAGTTAGGCTTTTCAGCAGTAAACCCGAAATAGATTGAAGGTTGCTTATATGATCTGTATCTGTAAACTCAAATCGTGAAGCTAATTTAATCAGACATCAAAATGGCGAAGGTCATGGTCTTTAAAGTCAGTGAACAATGCAAGCGTCACATGACGTGGACCGCTGCCTGCTGCCTCGTAAATAACGGCACAATGTCACAACTTGGCGAATTAATTAAATATCTGGTATGCTGTCTAATGCAATGGCTATATGGGTTAGGTTTGGAATTACTTCAAATGGATTGTACTTAGCAAAGTCCACCAACAAACTGCAATCAACATTTTGTCGGTGTCAACAAGAATTGGTGATTACTGATTATGGGAAAATCGATATAAACCCCACGCAGTATAGTATCTGTCATTCCGAGTGTGTTACGCAATTAGGATTCAGGTGCAGGATATATAAATATGTTAAAATAACAGTTTTATGGCTTTCTGTCCAGATGTAGAGCAGCTCAATATCAGTATGTTACACCTAGCTATCATCTGATTTACCCAATTCATCATCAGTCTTTTCCCAACTATGTTGGTTCGGTTACCAGTCTAACCGGATGCAGCTGACCACCAGTACATACATTTATATGGAGCGACTGCTATCCGACAAGACTCAAGGTTTTCAGACTTTCTGATTTACCCACTTATGGGGTTAAAACGGACCTGAGTTGGAATAGTCCACCATTGCACATTGATAATACGGAACCCACATTCCCAGTTCGATTTCTACCGACTCCCAAACAACCCTCCATTCAGGTATAGAGTCGAACATGACATATTTCGTAATCATTAAAATGAATGCAGAAAGAATCGTAGCTAATGCCAACTATTTGCGTTTACCTTTCGTCGTAAATCAAGCAACCCTGGCTGGGTTACTCCGTCAGGCTATGGAGTTGGTTAATTTTATGGACGTCTTTGATTCATGGTGGGGTTGACACGCAAGGAGCACGTGACTCTGTGTTTGTTGTGGTTCTAATGGCGGTTATGTTTGAGTGTTATTTTACTTTGATTTATTGATGGTGGACCTAATGAAATTTTACGTTTATGAGGAGGACTTATATATGAGAAAGTAAGGAGGCCTGGTATGTAGGTGGTCGTAGTTTGTACCTAAATATTTGTTTAGAAGATAATTATAATCTTTGTGGTGACGTTGAGTAAATCAAGGTAGGATTGAAGGGTCTGTAATTTTACTTATTTCACCATCCATGAAGCTTGAAGAACACAGCAAGTGCTTTTAATTTAACACTAGCATATTGAGTGAAGTTGACCAAGCTGTGATGGTTCAGATAGCAATACTGTCCAACTCAACAACAAGCACTCAGATAGATCGATCGAATCTGAAGAAGTGAAGAACCTAGATGGCGTAGACGGAATAGTGTTTTACACCCAATATGATCAAAACGCTTTGGGTTCATGTTGGTTAACGAAGTTTTGACTCAAGTTTTTTTTTATCAATTTTAACTGATGAATAAACGCAATAAACGTGTACATAAATAAATTACAATCTACGTGTATCTCGTTTCACAGTTTGACCTTATTCTTCTACGGAACGAACTTTCATCAGCGTAATGGCTAAGGAATGAACTAACTGCGGTAGATATCGTTTATCGACGGAAATGGATTAATTTTAACTGTAATTTGAGACGGTTACGTAAAAAGATATCTTGGATGTGGGTCGGGGATTCTAGTAGAGTCGATTTGTTGACAAATGAAGAGAAGAAATATTCAGAATCTATGAAATGAAAACCAGAGAAAGTGCAGTGCGAACTTTGATATAAAAAAAGTAGTATGTCATGGCGCCGCCTGCAAAAAACTGTTGACATCACAATATTTACAGTTAATGTTTCATTCATTCACAATTGAAATTTTGCTAAGATTTATTTTTTCTAGACCAAGCTTTAAACATGTCCGCACAATTTTATATTTTAGCGTAACGTTAATTAAGAACGGAATGAACCGAGATATACAGCAACAAGATTAACGGCTTAACTAACAGAATTTTTTTCAAACAAAGTAGGTGACGGTTGTAGCAGGTCTACTCCTGGTAAGAGACACAGCCTATGAGGCAAAGTACTGGAGTAGACTTAAACCGACTTAGCATTGGGAATAATCTGAGAGAGAAGTCGCGGCGAAAATTCGCGTATGTATATCCTCTGATACAGGCAACGTTTGTTTTCCGCCCACCATAGCTATTACAACCATTCGATACGCTTCCGTGCCGAATCGAACATCAATAAATGTTATCGAAGGAGTCCTCTTAACTCTGTTCCAAATAGACGACCACTATTCTTCCGACGGCTATTTGCTTTCGGGGACTAGGCAATTTCGACTCGGAAACCTGTCTAATGGTTGTGAATAGCTTGGCAGATGTAGCACTTTCACTTCCAGTTAATTTTCTATGTTTAAGTCTGAGAGATCAGAAGACCACTGAGGCCAGAGACCTGGCCTCTAAGATCATCGCTAAGTAATCTCAGCAGTTGCTTATACATTAATTTTCTATGTTTAAGTCTGAGAGATCAGAAGACCACTGAGGCCAGAGACCTGGCCTCTAAGATCATCGCTAAGTAATCTCAGCAGTTGCTTATACTTGTATTTCAAACTCCTCATGACCCAATGACACCATCAAAACAGTATTAATAAAGTATGAAGCGGTCTAAACTTTTAGCCACATGTTCGGGTCGGGACTTGGGAGTAGCCCCCTATTCCCGGGGGCTCGTTTGCGGAGCTCTACGTAAGCGGCCGGGGCTCATCACAAAGCTAATGCGCGCCTTAATTATGTACGGAGGAGGCCGGATGTAGGGATCCTCAGCCACATTAATATGCTAATATTCTATTTTCATACGCTGTAGTGGTTCCGTATTGTGAGGTTCGTCTTATTATTATTCGTGTTATATTGGCCATTGGTACGGGCAATAAAGCCGTAGCCTGAGATTTCAGATGATTATAAGTAAAGTACCTATCTCATCCCTCTCCTAGTTTAGGTAATAATCGACTCTCGGTCGTGGGGCTCATGGCGGCCTATCTCAGCGGATAGCCAGCGACGCAGGGGAAATTAAAATGGGCAGTTGCAGTAAGGAAAGTTTTCGAGCTAAGTAGCCATCTTTTTGATAAGCACGTATGACAGTAAAACTGTTTTTGAAGTGAAAACTTCTTTAGGCGCGTTGGGCATTTTTTGTGATGGAAAAAAACAATTGAATTTGCGCCACTGTTACCGTAACCGACACCGCTTCGGATGTGTTCGGCTGTCCTCGGGTTGTACTCCGTTCATATGTCAGTGAGTGATGGCAAAGTATTATGTTTGTGTTTTGTTTTCACTTCTGTCGGCACTCCTGGAGTGCCACTTTTTTTTCTATCAAAATTAAAAGTTATGTATTTATATACGTTCATTGCGTAAAAATTACATAAGACAGTTCTCCAAAACGGAAAGAAGATTGTAGCGCAACAGACTCCCAGCAGCACAGCTGTCTTTACAGTTATCTTTCTTTCTATTCTTAACTTGTATCCACTTGTTACGTACGTTTTTAATCGTCTGTCAAAACCGTGTATAGATGTAGATACCAAACGCTCCCGTGCTCACGCAACGGTATTCATTTAATATTATTAAAGCTATTCAAAAAGCATAATTCTATCATGTCGACGCTAATCTTTCCGGAGCGGAGCATTTATTAATATTATAGTACTTCCATCGTGGTTTTCCGTGAATTCAGGACGATATTGTTGAGTTGTGTATTTCACGGTAAAATTGTGTTCTGAATTTTTCGGTCCTGTATTTTTAATTTAGATTTGGAAATGGTAATTTTGGTGAATGATAACTTAACGTATGAGTCACGTGGCGTTGATGCAGTCTTGAACTATGCAGACATAATTCAGCATTGCCACTTTGCACATGACCTCTTCATGAAAATTTAATTTTAGTATCAAGATTTTAAGCAACAATTATGCTACAATTCGAATGTAATCATGAGAATCATGAGGTATTGTTTCAAAATTATCAATCATATTTTTAAAACAATATATATTTAGTACTAACTGTTGCCCGCGACTGCAACCCAATATCTATGTCTTATAGCCTATGTCCTAACCCAGGCCATGGTTTATGTGCCTAATTGTAACAAACAAACAAACTCAATCTCGTCTTTATAATATTACTTAGGTTTTATTTCTTAAAAGCATATGAGGTTATCTCAAAACGTTTAAACTTAAAGGTTTTATCCTAACCATGATGCAGGAGATAAGTATTAAATAGCATATATGCAGGTACAATTTTTTTTCAAAACATTACAAATGTGCTAAAATTGTTTACGTTCAGTAATGAATGAGGATATAGCGCAAGCTTGAGTGGTATCTTGACAAATGAAGGGCGCAGGTCAGCTGGAATGCAATTACAGAGCAGTGCAGTTACTATGCACACATTTGTGAGATTCTAAACATAGCCTGTAGCTTCGGTAACTAGGCACTAAGTTTTTATTTTTGCTTCGCTGTTTAGCCTAGTTAACGTGGAAACCGTGCAAATTGTCGGAATTCTTTCAGTGAATCATTAAGAATTAAGTACTTTACTTTTTTATGAATTACAGTGAATCATTTGTCCTCATCTCCATCATGATTCTTAATAGCCTTGTTCTTTCTACCAACCCTCTACTGAGAATAGTCGCCTTCCTACTGTATAATCCTTGATACCTAAGTACATGATATATATTTCTGAAAATTGGTTTTAAAAAAATATACATTTTTGTCAACATGAGCTCGGTATTTCCTATCTGACTAGGTACTCCGAGGAGAAAGACCGAAACAAACTCAGAGGTTCCCCAAAAATGTTCCATCCATGGCCTACTGTTGGACAAAATCCTCTTCTTTTTTCATCTTTGAGATTTCAGGCTGCATGTGCATATTTTTTCCTTTTTTTTTATTGACGTTTCTCGGTTTCTCTAATCTTGTGTGGTGTAGAAGCCAAAACAGTAAGAAGTGGTGAAGGGTGGTTTTTAATTTTTGACAGCTCTTAAGTCGTAGTCCTAAGGTCTTCATTGGTTTACCAAATGAATGCACCTCCTGAGGACTCTCTACATCTCGAGTAGATGTTTTAGATATCAAGCAAATGATTCTATCATGTGAACTTTTAGATGCAGCTTTATTAATTCACTTTAATAGTGTTTATAATATATTATTATCTACAGTGCAACTTTGAGTGACTCAAGCCAAGTGCTATTTGGTGCAATACTCCCAATGTCTTCAGTAAAATGGATCAAATATTGGACAAACTTCTATGTCCAACGCTGTTCGTGTAGCAGGGTTTTATCAAATTAATTAGCAAGCGATGGACATGGAAGTGTGACCAACGTTGGCTTTAGTAAGGCCAAGGTTACTGACGGGCTAGCCTCATGGCGGGCGGGAGCGGTCTTCAAACTTCTTACACAAACAAATTCATTTTAGACACTTAGATTGAATTAAACTTATTTTATATTTAAACCCTTGCTAGAATAAAGCTTATTGCATATAAGATTTTTTATTAATCAATCGGTCACTGACATATTTAAAGTTCAACAAATTCTAGCCACTAGTTCTGTCGCACGATTTATAAAGCTGTCTTCCCACGGGTTACGTTACCGCGGTCGGTATGGATGGTGGGACCACGGCTGGCAACTGTGGTGAACCTCGTCGGGTGGTGTCCCGGACTCCACTGCGCCCCGCCAGCAGGCCTCCCCAATTATAAGTTGGGCCAACACGCGATCCAACCTCGCCAGGTATCTGCCACATTTACATAAGTAATTTAAACTCGCTTTCGGGGTAATTTGAAAATAATTCGGTTGTATAAAGTTTTATAGCGGAGTTATGAATGATGTTTGCTTTTGATGGTTCGGTAAGGAAGTTATGACTTGTGTCAGTTGTTTATCGATGTATTTGTGTCCGATTCATGTGAAGGTCACAGCTATTGGATTTAGCATCTAGAAACTTCGCAAGAAGAACAATCATAGGTACCCTTCGAATTTAATACTAAGATTCTGGTGTCTCTCAAAATTACTGCCTTTTAATAAGTAAGTTATGATGATTCCACTTAAAATTGCTAAATTAGTGAGAAAGGAGACTAGGAAGTATATTTTTCTCAAAATTGTCAGGTCACTTTTTGATGCCCCTTTGCCAATGGGTATAATAGATCAAAGAAAATAAAACCACTTGGTATAGATAGATGAAGTATCTTTACACAAATATCTAAGCCGTATCGCTATTGGTCCATAGACCGCTTTTGCCCAGCCTCCTTTCTATGTTCTGTCAAGTTTACTTTGTTTCGAAAATCTAGGCAGTGGCTTCAAATCTAATTATTCCATAGGTACCATTTATCTGAAAATCGTTTAAACCATCAAGAGTTCAGCAGGAACAGGTCCAATTTTGATTTAATAAAATGTTTACACATCGCAATCACTCGCTGCGATCTGCTTGCCAGGAGTGGCGATTAGGGCATCATTACAATTATCAACTTTCTGAAACCTCTATTTTTATTGCAGCATTGTCTTAACCTTTTAGAATTACGTACAATATCATCTCACTCAAACCGAAAACATTCTGAAAAATTGCTGAATAATCTGTTCACGAGCAATTAACTTCAAGCTTGCTGGTAAGCGGGCCGGCAGGGCTGGGGCGACGACCCCCGCGTCACACTGTCAGGGACAGAGATTACGGGCCGTCTCCCCCCCCCCCCCCCCCCCCTAGCTGCTGCGGTGTTGCCAACACATGGCAATTTGGCACCGCGGTGCTAAATAACTATGACAAATAATAATATCTTTAACAGTTGTGCTGTTAGTTAATTTTCATAATGCTTTATTGTTTGGTTTTGATAATTTCTTTTTGGTTTTGAACTTGTTTCGTCTATTTTTGATAGGCAGAAGGTAGAATAGATATTGTGTACCTATTGGATTGTATAAACGATTCTGTTATGCGTTATTGGTTATGTTTATTATGGTTTCAAGTTATTTCTTCTTCTCTTTCAAACTCAAACTCAAAGCATTGGTCAGTGGGTGACCAATGCTTTGAGTTTGAGTTTGAAAGAGAAGAAGAAATAACTTGAAACCATAATAAACATAACCAATAACGCATAACAGAATCGTTTCATTTATTTCAATTAAACCATTTACAGGCACTTTTGAATTATCAAGAAGTCGGTCAGTCAGAAAATATGAAGCTAGTTGCCCATTCCAAAGAGTAGTAGGTAACTATGGAGAAGAACGGGCAAGAAACACCACGGACACTCTTTTGAATAACTTTTTTTTTTCTTTATTAAGTAACTATGTTACTTATATCTATGGAGTTAGGTCAAAATATTGTGCTCATGCAGCTCATCACTGATGTTGATCGATCACTGAGCTACATGAGCAATCATGACCGATATCACAACGTCAATATCTTATAAGACCTGGAGCGCCACTCACACTGTTTATTATTCCATAGAAGAACTCTCGTCGTCGTTCAGAATCTTCAAAATGTCACTCTCGTGTCAGAATGTCATATTCCGTGAAGGGGCGATATTTTACACGGAGGCTGGCAACACCGGAACATTAATCACTCTGTTTAGGCGGTCGCCGCGCGTAATGAACTATTGTTACAATCAATAACCCCTGCATGCTGAGTGCCGGGATTAGGATTTTGGGAGCTCCTCGATTTATGCAACCGCGTTTTAGTGTTAATTTGTTGACGATGAATAGTGATGGAATGGTTTTAAATTGATTTATGAAAGGGAACGTATCTTATGGTACCTACCTATATGTATCTATGGTTTTATCCGATTGCCCCAGAAGGAGGGTACTGTTTTCGAGTGCAAGTTTATTACTGACTGAAATTAAACATCTGCTATTCGTTATTAAAAAAAATATTAAGTAGAATATCGCTGGTAGACAAACATACAGTATACACTCAAAGGCCTATGCCAGAAATATGATTATTAAGACCGATTTAAGGCATTAAGTCCGCCTTCATATTGCATGATGAGAATATAACATACTCACTGCTGGGATACAATCATAAAAGCTTTCCTTGATAAGGAGTGGGCCGTTATCCACCACGCGGGCCAGTGCGGGTAGGTGGATGTCACATGGCTTCGAATGTTTGGTTCTAGGACATGCCGGTTTCCTCACGATGTTTTACTTTATCATTTTGAAAGCAGTAGGTAGACATGGAATAAATTACACAAAATAATTGCCTGTCTGGGGTCGAACCCACGACCGACACGTAAGTCGGGGCCGTTACCGCTGAGCCACCACTGCTCTTTGTATAGTTATTTTTAACTTGTGCATAAAGTGTTAATAATGTTAATGATAAATTGTGTGTCGTCAAGCAACGATGTGATTGACGTATTTCGTGGTAACAAACACACTTGGCTGGATTTCCGAGTCACTGAGTTTTGTCTGTTCAACAATGCTATATGTATTAGGTTTCTTCAACTTCAAACAAATGATATTTCAACTAAAATCCTTTCTCAGGGTATAGATATGGGCCTGTAGCCATAGCCACGTAGGTAGGGTTACCATTTGAAAATTTGGAAGTCACTGAAAAGCCGGAAATTTTCAAAATAGTCCAGAGATTATACTTTAAACTTTCTTTTTAATTCAATGAATTAGTTCTATTTAAAAAAATAGCCCGAATACCATCGAAAAATCGGGAGGAAGCCGGACAAAGTCCGGACGAAGAGCCAAAATTGCCGGAAATGTCCGGACAATTCCGGTCGGACGGGTAAGTAATAGATGATATAACAACAAAATCTCTAATATTAACAACATATAACAACGGAACCTATAATTTTATTTAATATAGCGATTAGTTAATATAATGAACGATTGATATAATTTTATAATAACTAATTTTTATAAGCATAACATACATTCAATATAAAATCGTTTGACATACCACTCAAAAGATATAAAACTTATTTAGACTAATATGATGAATTATTATTTATTTAATAAATATTTAAAAGTATTTTTTCTTTGTTTTATTCTTTGTAAGTTCTATCGTAGTTATAGGTAATAGTAACCTAAGTAGATATTAAACATAACTAGTAACTGATTACCACCTGCGCTAAGATAGGTCGACGGAGCCCCGCTTCGCGGGGCTCCTATTTCTGGGTGGTTTAAAAAAAAATAACCACGAAGGCTAAGGCGGGAGCTCCGCTCCGCTGCGCTCCCGCCTTAGCCTTCTAACCTAACCTATCCGAGTCGGGGTACTCTGAGTCGGGGTACCATAATGACGTTTTTTATATACTTATATTAAACGTTAGACCTAATGATTTTCGAATTAAATAAATAATATACATATTAAACGTTAGACCAAATGATTTTCGATTACATAAACGTTATATCAAACAACGTTATACTACTTAAGTTTTAGAATAAATAAATGTTATATGTAAAGAAATTATATCTACAGTTGGTATATCTCACGTTGATTATATCTTATGAACGATAATAAAATGAAATTAGACCAAATGAGTTTATACGTTATGAGACGCACCCCGGTCGGACAGTAATATTACACGCAGGTACGTCACAGGTTTCGAACTACTAATCCAATCTTGAGTAGAAATAAAAGAAAAAGTAAGTTAGGTACACAACTTATATTGAGTTGAGACGAGACAATACAAAAAAAATCTTAATAATTATTATGTAAGTATATGTAGATATCATGTTTCCTTATTACTTCATTTGGTAGATAGGTTACATGTGACTCAACCGTGTTCGCGACTAGTAACAGTACTAAAATTAAAGCGGTATATTGTGATGACATTTATACAGGGTCAAGTTAAATTAGTTAGCGAAACTCTGCAGGCGATGGGTATTATCGATATCTAAACATGATAAAACATTATAAAAACTATGATTTGATGTTTTTGTTTTTTTTGGGGTCAGCGACCGCTGGTCGTTTTTTTTTGCATGAACTTAAATTTCAAGTAACAAAACTACCAGCCGTCGCTGATGAGAAAGTTGTTAAGCTATTGCATAGCTTTTATCTTGGGCTTTGAGCGCGGCGACCGAATGAAGAAATTCCGTAACGAAAATAAACCTAAGCATCGTCTAACGTCGTATCAGTTCGGCAGACTTCGGCACGGTGTTTGTGTGCGTTGCTATGCAATAGCTTTACCGCGGCAGTCCCCGAGTGCCACACGTATTTTTTTTTTTTATCGTGTTTAATATCGAAACCCATCACGTATGTGAAGTTTACACAGTAAAAAAACAGGGCTTTAAACATATATTTCTAGTGACTACAATAACGGCGGTCGATAGAAGGAAAGAAAAATTGATTATTCTGCACTAACAAATAAAATACAATACAAATAAAAAAAGAAGAAATATACACATACAACGTAGTCAAAAGCCTCGTACTCAAGCATATAAACAGTGGACAATTCGACGACCCGCGTAAACAAAACACCATTAAATTAATATATTCTTTGTTTTATCATGTTTAGAAATCGATACCCACCACGTCTGCAGAGATTCGCTAGCTAATTTATTTTGACCCTGTATACACGTAAGAAAAAATCTCATTTTCCGATTTCACTATTAAAAGTTATCAATTAAAACTGTTGAATTGATAATTTAATTTAGATGAAAACGCTTTTAGCAAATGCTAAATTAAAATTTTGCAAGTCGAGGAAGTTACGGCCGCACCGAGAGACGTCAGTTAACGATAATGGGCATTAGTGAGCTAAGTGCTCAAAATCCTGTAGCGTGGCGCTTGCACTAAATTCCCCTCATGCGTACAGTCTTAATGACACTGGAAAAGCGCTGAAGATTAAATGGTCTGTCCTTATTTTTCTATTTCCTTAAGCTTAAGTAAACAATTTTAATTGTAACAATATAACCTTTATTTAAGACCATTGGTGCCTTCTAAGCTTACTCCATATACATGTAATCACTAACCTCACAAGTTCAGTCTAAGAGATCCGAAAACGAGTATTTTACTTACTTAATTCTCACAGTTTATTATTCAAACAATTTGATTCTCATTTTCAAGCAATTCTTGTAGAATTTGCATTTTGCAACAATTATAGTTATTTTTGAATAAAATTAATTAACATTTAGTATAATTGCAATAAAAATAATAAATCTTGTATACGGATATAACAGCAAGACGTTCTATATTATACATAATATGTATATTTTTCACAATACATCGTAAAAATAAAAATAATTTGACGTAACAATAAATAAATAACGACGAGTTCCGTAATTACTATAGCTATTGATATCATTCCTTCTTATTGAGCTCTTTAAGTACAATAATAAAAAATATCAAAGACTCCTGTTAGATCAAATGTAACTATGCCATTAGCATTCACAACTTGAATTAACTACTTTTACGATAAAACTAAAATTAAACATTGGTTTAGACCAGCGGCGGCGGAGTCATTGCGTAACACATTATCAGTAGCAATGGATTTCATTTTGAAAGTTCAACCACATTCATTGCGTTATTTACGTTGTTGAGCAGGCGATTTTTTCTAATTTATGAAGCAATGGATTAGCAGCAATATCCTTTAAAATGATTCAGATTGTGATTTGTAGTGTGTTACGTAATGGTGCAAAAATATGTCGTTATGTTGGTTGATTTCGATTCTTTATTCACATTTTTGGTTCCTAGGCAGATAAAAACTAACACCTTTAATTTAAATGAAATAAAATCTTAAAATAGATTACAACACCTATTTTAATTTATTTCTAAAAGGTATGAGTTTTTGACTGAAAACTAGAGACCTTGAATTGCGAACTCTACTTCTCTATGTACTGAGAAATAATTCGTATAAATATAAACTTTGAACAAAGTCTAAGTTTCGTTTGTATGGTTTCATTCCATACAAATAATAAATAATGATTAACAACCGCACAGACAGGTCCATTATAGATAGTTAATCATTAACCAACGTAGGAAAGGCTTGCAAAACATATTTAGTGCGAAAAAAAATATGTTACAATATTGTCATGTTTTCTTTTTAACCGACTTCAAAAAAAGAAGGAGGTTATGTATATATGCATATTTTGAGTAAAATAATTATATCAGTGTACCGATATCCCTGTTAAGATACCGTTAGTTAATGATTCATTAACAGTAATGAACGTCTGTGAGTGGTGCGATAAGTTACGATTCCGCAACTAGTTCGTAGCCTGGGCATAAGAATAATAAATAACACTAGTAGTATGTCCGTTGGTGTCTTATGCCTCTGGTGTGTCGAATATTCGAGAGTGCAGCCGGGCGGAAAGTCAGCGATATCTCCAGTTCTGAAACATTCATTATTAACATTACTTATCAGTTGCTAGCAATGCTTAAAAAGATAATGACTTGCAATCACGAGCGAGGGTTCAATAAAACGATTTCCATTGATTTATTTTCCAGCGTACAGTTTGTAATGGGATAATAATTATTGTGTGTGATAAATATTTATAAATTAAATACATTTTACGAGTAGTTAGCTAATGCTTGCTATTGACAAATGGCTGCGTTTTCTCTTCACTTGGCTGTCAAATTTTTTTAAAGAATTTATTAGGTATGTTATAAGGATCAGCGGGGAAATTGCGTAGCACACTGTCAGTTCACCTTCATTTTGACGGACAGTAAGTAAGCAATGGATTAGCAATATCCATCAAAATGATTCAGATTGAGATTAATAGTATGTTACCCAATTAGGGTGCCGGTTAGACTGGAAGCCGACCGCAACATAGTTGGGAAAAGGCTACGCAGATAATGATAAGGGACGGATCCAAGTCCCTTATCATCATCTGCGTAGCCTGCGTATTCTCAGAAATGAATTTTCTTACTTATAGAGTTTTCAGTAGTAGCCTGTTTAAAAGTATTTATTTACTAGTTTCTGCCTGCGACTTCGTCTGCGTGTAATTTCACCTTCCCCCCTTTCACCCTCTTAGGGGTGGAATTTCGAAAACCCTTTCTTAGTGGATACCTTACTCTTCACAAAGAACACACCCTCCAAATTTCATGTCTCTAGGACCAGCGGTTTAGGCTGTGCGTTGATGTATCAGTCAGTCACGACTCACGACTTTGAATTTTATATATATAGATTATTAGGCTATTCAACAATGAGTAGGTACACTGTTACTTTATAATGTGTACCTAAACGTAAAACAGCATGCACTACATTATGCGCAGATAATAACACAATTAATTTGTAGCGGTATCTACAACGCCACATGCGAACAACGCGTCATACTGACGTCACGCAAATCCTGCATCTCGCAAGCAGAGTTTACCGCGCAACTAGCATAGATACAACGGCCCGAAATGAATCATTGGGCAGTTGCCCGCCAGACACAACACCCGTCTGGTCGGAGGATCCTCCCTTTTCTATAGAGTATGAGTGAACTATACACCCTGTTCCTCATCCCTCTATACTGGTGACCCCGAACATGAACGTCAGCGCAGCCTTCGTGCATATACTTCAGCGTGACGTCATCATCATCACTCCCGCAAGCTTTAGAGCGGCGAGTCACCCAGCCAGCCCAACACCCACGGCTTCAACGGGTATCCTGACCACCAGCATGCAGCGACCGCGCATACCTGGTCATCACCCTCAGCCTCATCAGCAACCTTGGCACAGCACACTGCACCTTCGGCCTGTCTACAAGCAGAGCCCTTAATAAGCCTCTCCTGGTCGACGCCAGCAGTCAGCCTCAACCCGGCGCTGTACCACATCCGTCGCACTGGAGCATAACGCAGCGCCACCCCGACTCACTGGGGACATCTTCGCAGACAGTTCCGACTCACCGTGAACTATGCGGCAACCGGTTCCGACTCACTGGAACCTCAGCTGACCGGGCAAGCATCGCAAGATACAAGACTCAGCCCACTATCGACCTCCGGTCTCCGGGGGGGAGTGATGTAGCGGTATCTACAACGCCACATGCGAACAACGCGTCATACTGACGTCACGCAAATCCTGCATCTCGCAAGCAGAGTTTACCGCGTAACTTGCATAGATACAACGGCCCGAAATGAATCATTGGGCAGTTGCCCGCCAGACACAACACCCGTCTGGTCGGAGGATCCTCCCTTTTCTATAGAGTATGAGTGAACTATACACCCTGTTCCTCATCCCTCTATAAATTATTAAAAAAAATAAAAAAAATATTAAAAGCTAAATTGGTTACAATAAATGACCAATGGTAATTGGTTTCCAGTCGCGCCCTATCCCGCAGGATTATTATTTTTGTGGCATTATTTTCCACTGACAAATATAGGCGTGGACATATGCGTGGACACAATTTGTTAATGAAAACAGCGTATTAATTATTGACAATAGTGTAATTTGGCATCCATAACGGGCCCATTGGTAAGCTAGAAGTTTCATTTTCCTGTAATTTTGGCTTGAAATTCACGTTGTTTATGTCGTTGGTCTTCAAATTCAGTGGCCGTTAACATATTCCATGCTAAATAAGCTGTTCCAGGCATAATTTTGACTCAAAATACTCAAAAACGTATATAATTTTAATGTAAACATATGTTTCACACGTCAAAATGCTAGTGAGTTACGTAACTACTATCGTAAGCGTATTTTTCGATAGCGTCTGTCAAATTTGTGACTCATGGTGCCGTTTTGTATGGCGACAGCTGAAAAACGTTAGTGACTATCGAATAGAATACGTTAGGTTTCTTACCTATCGAAAACTATAGTGCTCATGGTACGGATTTTAATTCTTTCTGTGACCGCTAGGGGCGCTGTACAATATTTCATACATATTATTTACGGAGACGCTAGCGAGTTTTGCCTATGCAAACTCATGGTAGAGTCTCGGAACGTGTAGCAAGCTCATTGTGGTTCCCAATTGTTCCTGCAGAGGGCAGCACAATCAGAGCGTTCGTGTTTATATCGTTAAATATTGTTTAACTATGAGCGTAGAAAAGATGGCGATATTCTTTCAGGTAAATTTTGAAAGCAATTTTAAGTTACCGAAAAGTCTCATGCTGTGTATTGTACCTTCAGAGCCGTTGATTTTGGTATAATTGTTTGCGGCCTAAATGGTGACTTAAATAGGCTAATTTGATGGAGAAATTTTGGGCTTTCCGTAAATCACGGCAAAGTAAAGGAAAGGGCGGATTTTTAACAGTTTTTAAATATCTAGAATGTAAGTGATTTGTTCGTTAGCACTGTAGCAGTAGATATTTGGTTGGCTTTATCATAATGGCTTGATGCATGAATTTCAGACTCTTGGCAGCAGCCAAGAGCCAGCAGGTTGGCAATGTTCTTACTGATTAACCTATACCGTGGCATCTTCAGTGTTTAGCGCGAATAAGCTACAAACAGTTCTCTGACTTCTGCATATGCCTATTACAGGCATATTGAAGCAACAAGAACTTGGTCCGTTGGCACGACTCTCGTTTCTAAGCTCCGCGTTGCGGACGGACCGTCGCGGCTGGCAGCGATGGCTAAATACGTGATAGTTAGTAGTGTATTTGTTTGTTAATATGATGTAATTATGCCGAATACCACTGTGGCTGGACCAATCGGATTGCGGTTGTTAGGCTTCAACTGTATTGATAATTGAGACTGAGTGATGTGCCACCGGATTAAAAATGTGTCGTATTTATTTTCACAGAGTCTGTATTTCTATTGCCGCTATAACAAACAATAATAAAAATGATGTTAAGAATTAAAGGGGTCTCCAAACCAGAGATGTGTTTTTTTTTGGCGCTTCTTGCCTTGTGGTACAGAACCCTTCGTCTGCGAATCCGACTTGCACTTGGCCGGTTATTTTTACCGAAAGAGTAACACATCGTACCTAAGTATTGTAATGTTGCTGGCATGTTGTATATTATTCTGTTATACTTATTATAAAGTATCGCATAGTTGCCGGAATTCGTGTTACGGGTATTCAGAAGCCCAAAAGTCTTACAACAAGTCTTACCAAGGGGTATCGTGTTATCCAGTAACTGGGTTGTGGGGGTCAGATAGGCAGTCGCTCCATGTAAAATACTGGTAGACTGGAAGCCGACCCCAACATAGCTGGGAAAGGATAGGTAGATGTAAGACAAATCATTAATAAGTTTGTCGAATTTTAATGCATTTGCCCACTAAGTATAACACGATTCAAAAATGTACCTCGACCAAGTGACCATAAAAGTCACTTATCAGTTGATTGCCTACATATTTCTAAACTGGTGGATCTATAAAAAAAAATTAAATAAATAAAAGTCGTATTGGCAAAAAGAAAAGGTAATGCCCGACATTAATTTTACATGAACACAGATAAGTTTGTACATCATAATTTTTGGTTTGGCCGTTAACCCCAAACTAAGCAGGGCTTGTATCTTAGGGGACGGGACGGAGTGCAAATGAGCTGAAAGAAATATGTCGGATTGTCGGATTTGTTACAGTTAATTTTATCTTGCACAATCGAACGCTTGACTTATCAAAACAAATGGTGCATGACCTTTGTAGTGACTCATTCAAATGCACGACACCTACTGGTCCAAGGCAAGCAGACCTTATGCAATAGGTCTCGACACGATGCGGCCGCCTCGTGTGATTACATCGTAATAATACCAAGAGATTGCGGTTTTTGCTTGTGCGAGGAAACGGCTTGGTCTTCCGTTTAGGTAGACCGATTGTTTTTATTGATTGAATTAATTATAGAACGGAATCTTTCTTGCACCATTTTATATTATCTTATGTAAAGTGTTAGGTAGAGCTATAAAAAATAACAAAAATAGAAGTTCTCAAACTTTTGAAAATAGGTAAGTATAGGTAATCTATACAAATGTATAAAAAAATATACCTACGTGTTTTTTTGATACCCCATAACTCTAGGGAGTCATCATCATTATGAACAACTTTTACAATAGTACCAAACCTAAAATCGCGCAAAAAAATCAGCTGTTCCCTACATTTTGATGAGTTATGCGAACATATATGTAGGGAACAGCTGATTTTTTTTTCGCGATTTCAGGTTTAGTAAAAGCTGTTCATAATGATGAGTAGGTACAATGACCCCCTGAGTTATGGGATATAAAAAAACAAGTTGTACAGGTTAGCCCCAAAAATCCCACCGTCACGTAGTACGTTGAGAATATTCGATATTTTCCGGTAGCTAGGTAAGCAGAGCTACCTCCGCTAATAAAAATTAGACGTAGCTCGCTAATCAATTAGAAACCTTTTTCAGAAGCTCTTTGCCGCGTCCCCGGTAGTTGCGAAACACACTATCAGTAGCAATGGCTTTCATTTTGACAGTTCAACAACATTAATCGCGTTATTTACATTGTTGAGCAGACGGATTTTTCGAACACATGAAGCAATGGAATAGCAATATTTTTCAAAATGATTCAAATTGTGATTGATAGTGCATCTTCTATGCACACCCTTGGGTTTTCGAACTTTGTACAAACTTAACGATGAGAATACGGGTATAACCAGTGAAAACAAACCCACATGCCTCTGTATTTCAAGTTGATGGCATGTGCACAATATTGTTACGTAGATAATTACTGTATTTATTTGCTTCAAATCAGTTTATAAAATCGAGAAATTATATATCTGAGTAATTACCGCATTGTTCGTGGCCTACTAAAAACTCATGATCGTGTATAGTACCGTGCATGTGTTGCAGGCTGCTTGGTGAAACAGTGTGTCGATGAAATTCCTATCTTTTTGCTTAAGATTTTGATTGTTATACAATTCTTGCTAAGTTTTTTTATGGTTGTTTTTAATATTATTTAGTTAGTTTTAAATGCTGCTTTTTACTGTTTGTAATTCCAGTGCGTCTTCCAAATAAAATATTTTCCTTTCTTTCTTTCTAACAGTTCATCTGCAATGTGGTCTTGAATCTGATGTAATTTCTTTAAATTCTATGCAGCAATAGAACTTGTGTTGACTAATGTATCATGTCAGAGTGCTACATAGAACAACCGAAGCAGAAAGGTTTTCACTATCAGATTTTCTTTTACGGCTACGGGCGCTACGGTTGTATTTCGTAGCAACGTAGCAGTTGACGATTTTCAAAGATTTTACGCTTGCGAATTATTATGTTGGTAAACACAGTATGTGTGCTACACAATGAGACAAAGTAATGCCCATTCTCTAAACTCTACATAGCAACGAAATTGCTACGGAAGAAAAAACTAAAACAATATCATATCAAAATATGAGCATAACGCCAGGAAACCCTTCTGTAGTCTTAACGGCTAAGTATGTTGTTGAAGAACCAGTTTTCCGAGCATGCCTGCGACGTGTAAGTACGTGTAGTCTGTACGGCTTCGGTTGCGGCGCGATCGGTACCAGCTCCGCGAGTCGCCGGTAATTAGCTTCTACACTGGGTTGCCAGCTACCACCACCAACTTACCACTGTTTACTTATCAGGGGAGAAAATTATGATCATAACATTGGGGTGTATAGTAGAGCCACCAAAGAGTACGCGCTACCAAAGAGTACGCAGTGCATTTATTAGATGTATTTTATTATGAAATAGCAACACTACTGTCACTTGTCAGTGGCACATGTTATGTCAAAGTGTTGGACAACTATTCACATCGCTAAGGTATTTATTTTGAATTTTATAGCTAAAAATAGATTTTCGGAGTGTTTGATCTTAATTTTTATCATTTTTAAACTAGTTTTGTAAGATTTGCTATTGATTTGAATACAAAAACTGTTATTATTCTCGAAACTTGTCTTCCAAACTTTGTTTATTATGAGAGGTTATGTCGCCATTACACTTGTTGTCGATAATTTTGAGGTTTATGAAAAAATACACTTATTAGGTAAGAGTACGCACCCAAAGAGTACGCATGCGTACTCTTAGCTTGTATGAAGCAAATGTGAACAGCATGTTTTTATTTTGAGATTTTTTAAATTATTTTTTCACAGGACTGCCAAGAGATGGGTAAATACAAAAGAAAATCTAACAGAAAATTGGTATTTACAGAGGAAATCCTAAAAGAATCTCTTGCTCCGGACCAGATGACTTCAGTTCGCTCTCTTGCGCACTCTTAGCTTGTATGACTGCTTCTTACTGCGTACTCTTTGCAACACGGCACCCTAAGAGTGCGCACGTGACAAGTATTAAGTTTAAGGCGTTTTTATATTATTTGAGACTGTTTCTTAAGATTTGTGTTTAAATTTATGTTCCTAAATGACCAAAGCTTGTATTAAGTAAAAAGTAAAAAGTGTAATACTAAAGTTGATTTTTTAATAAATAAAAGTTTCTAATATGCGTACTCTTTGGTGTCTCTACCCTATGTAGACGTCCCATCATGTAATAATGACGAATTCATCGAGCGAAACAAACAAACGAAATCTAATCGGACTGCCCGCCTTGGGGATCAAACCCAGGATCTTAGGAGTCGCGAGAAAATGTTGTTAATAAAAAAATTAACTGTTCCGCAAGCTGGTAGCAATCTCTACCCTGTTGTCCATACCTAATTGACGATTTATGTTTTGAAAACATACATAGATGGCTCTGATAAAAAACTTTTACTTTCGATTTAAACATCAAGGAATGAAATGGACCAATGCTTTAAGAGCGGGCCCAATGACAGGATAAAATCTGATTTCACCCGCGCGTCTCGCAACACCCGCATTAGTGCGAATAACAACCACGGGTGGCGTGACGTTGCACGCAACGAAACTCGGTACTCCTTCAAGTGCAGTGTGTAGTATATGCAGGAAATTAAGATAAAAATTGGCCAAATGCGTGTCGAGCCATGCACAATGAAGGGAAATGAAATGAATGTACCCAAGATCAAACTTAACATTGTAGTTGAAAACCATGTTCTCCCATACATGTAAGTTGGTCGACTATTTTTCTTAAACTTGTAAAGCCAAGTGGGACAGTTTAACATAACTGAGGGGCAATTCTCGTAATTTTAAGAACGTTCACAGTCTGATCTCAGTCTCAAACTGTCAAAACTGCCTCTAATTTCCCAACATATTTGACAAGTTTTCGACATTGATTGTCTTTGTTTTTGACAAGTGTTTAATTACGGGAATTGGCCTTCTGGTAGAACGTGGATGTGCTTTGTAAAGTACACCGTCCTACCCCTTCGCGGAAAACATGTTATGATAACGTTATTCCCCCCTATTTTGTGAAGGGTATCCCCTTAACACTTGGTATCGACAATGCCCGATTACCGGTAAACTCCGTGTAGCTGGCAACACAGTCTTTACACAGCTAATACCGCGCTCCTGTCGAATATAGTTTCGCGTGTCTTCTATTCTCGTTTCAAGGCACAAAAAGTTTCAATTTCGTTTGTTTTTCTAACCGACTTTGTGCACGATTCGTACCTTATTTAGGACCTAGAGAATGTTGATTATTTTTATAACTGTAATAAGACGGAACTTCTGTTTTTAGCTCACCATCAATGTCGCGTCCATTTGATAATATACTTAGGAAAACAGCACACACACATGCATAACAATCTTTCAATCATAATCTGAATCATTTTGAAGGGTATTGCTAATCCATTGCTACATATGTTCAAAAAAAATTCTGCTCAACAACGTGAATAACGCAATGAATGTTGTTGAACTGTCAAAATGAAAGCCATTCCTATTGTTAGTGTGTTATGCAATTACCCCGTTGTTCTGAAGAATGTTTGCCCGAAAGACCGTCTAACTGATGAATCAACTACACAACATATTGTAAGTACCTATTACGTGCATCTAATTAACCGGTCGGTCAGTGTGGTGTCTAACAAAAGGATAAATGTCAATCTTTTCCTGTTTATTGTTACAGTCATTAGTGCCACAGTTAGTACACTGTAGCAGTAGATGTTTACGAGCTGTTTATTTATTTATTTATTTATTATTAAGGCACATCAACAACACAAACACAAACATTTACAAATAACTGAGAACAGAGACATGGACTAGTGTTTACGTCAATTACAGACGTGCACAGCATTCACAACAAAAGAGAACAGAAAAACACAGCATTCACGTTCCAAAAAATAAGATAAAAATAATAATAAAACAAAAACATAAGAACACAAGAACAAAAAATCTAGCTAAAGTATCGATAGTTGAGAGAATACCCTCATCGACTCAAACAATGACTAATTATATTAATTAATTTGTTTTGTTATCTGCAGTCTTCCCCTCATTCATAATCTTAGATCTAAAACGCGTGGGATGGTCGTGGAAGATATCCAAATCATAAATATTGCAAAAATTGTTGTACGTGGACGTTAGCCTAGCCATCGGAGCGTTCATACCTAAGTTGGTTTTATGACGAGGAACATTGAAAAACGACGTGCATTTTCTCCGAGCATTAAGTTTAGGCACGTTTATTTCAATGCGCTCGAGGAGTCCGTCAGATCTAAAAGAACCGTCAACAATACTCCGCAAGCATAGCAAGTCTATCATGCGTCGGCGTAGCTGTAAGCTTGACATATGGAAGAAACGCAGTCGTTCGTCATACGAGCATCTCGCACTGAAGCCAGTGGCAAGGAAAGCAAGTTGCCGCGTAAATGATCGTTGAATTGACTCGATACGATTAGAATGAACCATATAATGCGGATTCCATATGACACTGCCGAACTCGAGTACGCTACGTACCAGAGCGTTATAAAGCACAATCTTGGAGGCTGTGTGTCTAAAGTCCTTAGTGTTACGTCTGATGAAACCCAACATTTTAGCAGCTCTTTGGACAATGTCATCACAATGTGGAACAAAACTTAACCTTGAATCAAGTATCACACCCAGGTCACGAACCTGTTCAACTACAGGAATCGCTACAGTATTGATGTGGTAACTTGATGCAAGCACCTTTCTCTTCCTTGTGAACCGAATATGCTGGCATTTCGAAGCGTTAAGCGTCATTTTGTTTGCACAGCACCATTCATAAATACGGTTCAGATCGGCCTGAATCAATTCCACATCAGTCAAAGAGTCAACCTGCCGCGAGATTTTCATATCATCCGCAAAGAGGAGACAGTGACAGTGACGAACACAGTCCACAATGTCATTGATGAATAATAGAAACAGGATTGGGCCAAGATGGGATCCCTGTGGAACGCCAGAAGAAGCAATGTATTTCTTAGATTCATAACCGGCAATGACCACAACCTGCTCACGATTTTCCAGATATGATCTAAACCAGTCCAAGATTACATTACTGATACCGTACTGGTTCTGGAGCTTGTCGATGAGCATTTTGTGGTCAACGAGATCGAAAGCACTAGCAAAATCTGTATATACTGAATCTACCTGATGGTTTTTGTCTACTCCTTCCATTATAGGAGTTATATATGACATTAGATTAGTTATGACTGACTTCTTCACTTGAAAACCGTGCTGTTCCGACCGTATTTCGAACTTGGTGTGTTTTGTTAATATGGGACAAACAAGACTTTCGAAAATTTTGGAAAAGGATGATAAAATAGATATTGGTCGATAATTTTTTACGTCACTGTTGTCTCCTTTCTTTAATACAGGAACGATACGTGCACGCTTCCACGCTTGTGGAAAAACACCACTCTCAAGAGATTTATTAAATATCAGCATTAACGGATAGGATAGAAGCGAGGCACATCTTTTGATAAAAAGTGGTGGAATTCCATCAGGTCCCGCTCCCTTATTCGGATTGAGACGCTTTAAGCAGCTGTAAACATCTTTCTCGCAAATACTTATGGTGGATAGTTTACTACAGGTTGACTCTGCAGTAAAGTCAGTTTTGGTTTTGTGTGACGAAGTTAAATCGCCTTTTGCGTTAGTGTACACAAGATTGAACTGTGATGCGAATAGGTTTGCTATGTCAGAACCATTTGACGAGTAGTTTTCATTATTACTGTGCATTACTGAAGGTAGCGCGTTACAAGAAGACTTTTTGTTTTTTATATAACTCCAAAAGGACTTTGGATTCTTTTTAAGGTTATTTTCGATAGTACTAACGTAGTTTTTGTAGCAGTTATGTAGAAGTTTGTCACTAGCTCTTCTAACGTCCTCGTACTCGAGTCTATCCCTAGGGTTATTAAATTTACGACATTTTAGCCTCAATCTGTCCTTTACATTTAAAAGGTGAATAAGTTCGCGCGTGAACCAGACAGGATGGGATACACCTCTAGGCCCACGTTTGGGTACGTGTTCTCTAATAACATGATTGATTACATCGTAAAAGTTTGAGACCATGTCATTAACGCTTACACAACCATCGAAACTTCCCGACCAGTCAACGCCCTTCAGATCACGCAATATTGTATTATAATCAGCCTTAAAAAAATTAAAGTCTGAACGAGGTACATAAGTTAGTGTTGAGGTCACTGTTAAGTCTAGTACAATTTCAAGTGGGGGATGATACGGGTCGACTTTACTAACACATGTTGTTGAGGATACACTGCAGTTCACATTCGTTAGTATTAGGTCTAATATCTTACTTTCATGATTGACAATAGAGTTAATTTGTTGCAATCCAGTTACAGCTATGAAGTCAGTAAGTGTATATGCCAGTCGACTGCTATAGTTATCTGTATTGAGACTTGCGTTAACACTGGGAATCATGTAGGGTACATTACAGTCTTTAGTCCATTTTATAAAACTCAAATTAAAATCACCAACAATAAAGATATCATCAACTAAATCAGTTACTCTATTTACATTGTTCAAAAAATTGCTAAGTACATCTATTTTAATTGGTGGAGGCATGTAGACTAAGCATATGGCAATTTTCAATACTTTACTGTTTTGAGCCACGTCTATAGTAATCCAGATATCCTCGCATTCGCTCTCCCACCCGTACATTCTGCATGAGGGTATAAGTCTTGACACTGCAACTAAGACGCCACCGCCATCTGTTTTAGAAGTTCGGGAAAGGTCGCGATCTCTTCGATAAACTATGTATCTATTGTCGACGATCTCACTATCCATAATCTTTGAGTTTAGCCAAGTTTCGCAAAACGTGATGACTTTGTAGCTGTTAATAATGTATTAACAGTACGATTAACTGTTGTCGTTAATGGGTCATAATAATGTTTGCTTTGGTATTAATTAACTTTGATTGATTGATAAACGTTATTTATTTCAAGAGTAGTTGGAATATAGGCCAAACGGCGGGTTAATTACGTAACACATTAACAGTAGCAATAACTTTCATTTTGACAGTTCAACAATATTCATTGCGTTATTTACATTGTTGAGCAGACAAATTTTTCGAACATATGAAGCAATGGATTAGCAATATCCTTCAAAATGATTCAGATTGAGATTACGGTACTGGTCATATTTGATAACAAAGTCTTTTTTTTATTTGAAATGGGTTTGCTCTTGACTGTAATCTAGGCCAGAGTTGACAGAGGCAAAGTCGACGATGGAGCGAGCTTACCCAGAAGAAGCCAGATTCGGGTTGTATACGCTCGGAAACACAGACGTAGTTAGACAACTTTACGTCACATAGTCATAGCTAATTGAGTTTTGTCAGATTTTTGCAGTTATTTCTTTGGGCTCCATTCCAACCTTTTGCTAAGGGTTACAGGTCCTTTACATGAAGTGTTGCTGTTTAGTATAGACTATTATATAGAATCAAGTTCTTCTAACTGAACTGACCGCTGTGCTGCTGGGGAGTTGGTTGCGCCACTTCTTCTTCCCAGCTAAAGCACGAGGAAGTATTGAAAGGCGGATGTTTTGGCTAATTTTGACGTTCAACAAGGGCTGGTTCTCAGCCCAATATGAAGAAATGATTTTTGATTTTGATTTGTATGCACTTATTGGTACCCAAAGCCAGGTATTTGCCAGAAGAGTAGTTTTACACCTTCCAAGGTAAGACGGGTCCAACTTGATTAGTATTATAATTTCTGTTTATTAATACAGCAAATGTTTTTGTTTTCATTAGGTAATGGAGCAGACCGACAAAAAGTTATTTTTATTTTATAATGTTACACAACATTATAACATATAGCTTTTTAATGAGATTCTTAACCATTTTTTCGTATCAATAAAAACCTGTACAGAGGCGGACTTAATGCTACAAGCATCTTCTACCAGTCAAGGTCTGGATGATGCAGAGATAAACAGTGGTACCTGCAATCATGAGAATTGTTGAGGAATAAATCATTATGTATCCGTAATTTAAATAAATCAAGATTTGTAGATTCTGCAAATATTAATAAGATTATTAGTCACGTGTTGATAATAATGTTTATTTAATAAAAAGTTATTATCAGTACTTCAGAAAGGAGTAGGAACAAGATTGGTTTGATAACGAGTAGGTGCATACTTATCTGTAAATATACTTCGATGTGATTCGGGAAACATATTATAATGATGAGGAATACATTGTGTTGTGAAGTACTGTTATATTATATACCTACCTACTTGTTATATTAATCATATCGGTAACTTTTCTGATTATTAGAAATTAGATAAATAAAAAGATTGTAGGTACACTTTACATGCCCTCAGGGTTTGCTGATATATATCAGTGGATATTTATCATATTAATATAAGTAGTAGATATTTATTGTCAAAACTAGAAATTTAACAGATTCAAAGTTTACCCTAGCACTTGGCAAAAGCAGCACTTTAAGCTGACATACTGAAATAAAAAATATGGTCAGCCACTAAATTATAATTTTGTTCTTGTATTGATTAAGGAAGACTTAGTGAGACTGATTATTATTCAAAAAAGATTAATTTTTTTTGTTTCCTTTTTATTAAAAACGTCAAACATAAGCTTTTGTTCTACATACAACTAAGGGCTGGTTATTCGGGTTATTCCATCGCCAGATAACTTTTATTCGAGGAATAAAATTGACGTTTGACAGTGTTTGTATGAAACAACTGACAAAATCTCAAAATTATTCCTCGAATAAAGTTAACAGATATGATTGAAAAATCAGCCCCAGAACACTAACACAAACTAGAAATCACTTACAGTATAAAAATCTCATTTTTTTATACATGAAAAGTATCCGAAAATCCGACATATATATCAAATAATATTTTTGATATTTATTATACTCGTAAATACCGAATTATTTGAACCTTGCATGTCCTACATGATAAACTAAATGATTCTTGATCGAAGACTAAATTGTAAATGTAGGTACATTATCTACATGACTAAGTCTACGAGGAGTTCCCTTCAAAGGATGGGCACCTTTCCATAGCTAATCGTTAAAAATAATGACATATCCATTTTTCACGCTAAGTAAGATCATCAAGCTATTTGTCAAGTGTGGTGAAAACGGCACCGCCACGACACTCAAATGGAGTGTTTGTTGCTGTTGTTGTTTGTATAGAGAGTTAGTTTATGGGCCGGGGAGTGGCATAGGGTAGGTACTTTTCAGCCCGAAAAAAAGGATGTTGATATAATGAGATTGATAAACTCCATCGCCGTTTGAAAGTGTAAGTTTGCACTTATATGTATTTTTTCATGGTGAATGTTTTTATAGGTTTTTTTCCGACATCCAGGCAAAATCGAGTCAAATATATATCACGTCCTACCTGAGATCAAATAACATAATTCCTGCCGGGCTGCCGTTTGCCGAGGGCGAAGGGCCAGGCCCTGGCGCGGGCGGCAGCGCCCACGTCACCGCGCAGGAGCGCCACCACGTCGTCGAGGTAGCGCAGCGCACGCGCCTCCGCACCCAGCGCACGCGCAGCCGCCGTGCAGCGCCGCGCGCGCACTGATGACGCCTGAAATGTTAGGATGAATTTTAGTTTTATTGGCTCTTTGGGCTTCGTGAGTTCATTAGGCAACAACTTTGCGATACACAACCGTTTCTAGACACAGTCGTGTAATCTGTCTGTGATTGTGTGCATATAAGAGGGCGCTTTCTTCTTGTTGCTCTCCCATCAGCCGAGAGTACAGCTGTATCTACAAGGATTTTATGGATATACGTATTGATCGGTCAAAATCGGAACTAGCGCCGCCATTTTATTTTTTCTATACATTTCACAAGACAATTTCACAAATGCTTTGCCAACCGCGCCCCTTTGTCAACATATCTCGAGCGCCATAAGATCCTTGTTGCAGTGTAGCGCAAGGTGTCGCGCGTCAATTGTTGCCTATTGAATACACGTCCTTCATGATGCGGGTATGTAGGTATAACTTTTCTATTTTCTTTGAAACTACTCGAAAAACGATTTGCTTAATAAACGTCTTGTATAATCGACAACCAAAATCAAAACCAATTGAAAATTCTAGAAAAAATTTTGAGAGCACACTTTTAGTGGGATGAAAAGTTCCACTAGAATGGCCACCCTTTACCTACAATGTGCATTTAATCTAGTTGCTATACGAATGAGGAAGAATTCTCAACTCTACATCAAAACTGCAAGAACAAAATATGGAAAAATATTGTTCAATTTAAAATAGTCGAAAGATTATGAACGTAAAACTTTGAAATTATAAATAATTGATAAATTATGGTAATTTTTGGATCCTACCTGTCCAAATGATCGCATGTCTTTAAAGTTATAAACATCCACAACAAAAAAAGTTTGAGTAGGTACATAATCTATTTATAACAACACGACGCAAATTATATGTTCTGTTCACTATTACTTGGTGAATTATTTCCTTGTATATAAACCAGAAATAACTACAATAACAGGAAAGTGTATTCAATTGAAATATTTACTGAATTTTCAATAGGGAAGGGTATATGTGTACTGGATACACGATGATTGAGGATGGCTATAAGAGTAGAAAACCAAAGAGACCAGAGGGGCAATTCTCGTAATTTTAAGAACGTTCATAGTCTGATTTCAGTCTCAATCTTCAAAAATACTTCAAATTTCCCTAAATTTTGACAAGTTTTTGACATTTTTTTGTCGCCGAGATGAGACTGAGACTAGATTTTGAACGGTTTAAATTACGAGAATTGGGCTTCAGCTGTATTGTGTTAAATATATTATGGCTAGAAAGGTGACTACTGAGGTGACGGCTGGTATACAAGGTGGAGACGACAATAAATTAAAAATTAAATTGCCCAGGCAAATCTAATGATGTTCCCAGTCTGCATACAAAAATTAAACCAAAAATATCCAATAGTTTAGTCAATATAGCGAGTTGGATGTTCGCCACAACCCATAGTCGGTCGATCACTACTATTTAGTTTGTTTGAAAGAATCTCTCTTTCAAATGATCGATGTTTTGATAGTTTCAAAATAATCTTGAGCATTTGTATAAGTCAGTGTTGTCGTATTATCTCCACTTTGTACATGTATGAAAGAAAAAGACTTGCTGTGGCGACCACAGATACATTTATTGGGAAAAGTGGGCAGGGGGATGACGACAGCGACCACTGATAAGGCCAAAGTATTCCTAGTGGTCATGTAGGACAGGATGACCGATTCAAACAAAGGGTGATGACGAAAGTCATGAAAGATTTCGTGGCACAGTTCGATTATTATCAAAGAAACAAGATAAATGATTACAGAGAAAGTCAGATGAAGATGAACATTAATTAAATTTCAGTCTTGTTGTCAAACAACATGCCTGAATTGCCCAAAGGGGTAGACAGGGTGTTTGGTACACATGTTATAAGGTCCATGCGAGTGGCTGTGACAAGAAAACATCTCGTTAAAGCAGAGTAGTATTATGTTTCACCAGAAAATTTCTCTCCGTAACTGTATGTCATGTCAATGTTAAACATGCATAACATCTTAAAATAATTAATGTTATCAAAACGAGAGATTAAACACAACTTAATTATTATTGTATTTCTGATGTTTGGTCAGACGATTCTTATCATTTGTTATTGTTTGAGTCTCAAATATTTACAGATTATAATTAGGTAACTAAACTAATAGTCTTTCATGGCCATGAGTCTTTGGTCAACTGAACCCACTCGAACGCGACCCGCGGGTCCAGTCGCCACCAGTGTCGAAAATGTCTGTTTTTATTTTATGTACCAAAACAAATAAAAAACAGCAACTTGTTTATCGAAAAGTGACTTCGGTATCAGAAGTTCAAAATCCAACTATTTGAACGCCTTCTGACACTAGCGCACACTTCATTATTACCTATTTGTTTAAAATAATTCAATAATGTATGACTTAAGAAGGCGACTGTAATAGAAGTACCTATACCAATACTAATTACCAATTGAATAAATAAATACGCAAATGTAATGTAATGGTGTTTTTGGCATTCCAAAAACACCATAATTATGTGGTGATCAAATTGTTGATAGCAAAAAGTCGTGTTAATACAGAATATCATCATCATCCGCCTATGTCAGTGCACTGCTGGACATAGGCCTCTCCAATCCACTTTCATCCAGCTGCTAACAACCACCCTGCGAAAAATCGTCGCTCAACCTAACCTGAGAGCATCCTAGCTTACACAGAATCCAGAGGTGCTAGACAAAGTGACATTCTATCGGTGATAAAGTTTATGGATAATCAAAAATATATGGGATGAGAGAGCCTTTTTTCTAGGCTCTGCTTTGAAATGGATTACCCTACACGGAGACTGGATTATTTGCTATCGACCATTATTTCAATTAAATTTCTGATTAGGGGTATTGCAAGCGCATGAAACTTCAAAACCAAGTATCGTTGTGCGATGATAGTATTCGCAAATACTGGGTGCTAATGTAACCAGTGAAGCGAGTCGTTCCGCATTGATGAAGAGGATTATAAAATTATGAAATCGCGTTTCGTAGCTATAGCTGCAAGATTACTAGTTTACTAGCTGCACGTTTTGACGTTCAAAAGTGTTATGTGCCTATTTCAAATAAATGCTTTGACTTTGTAATTAACAGTGTGATGATAGAAATAATTTGTTCTATCCGAAAAATAAATGTTTCTACTGAAACGGAGAAGAAAGCCAAGGGTCCTTACTGCCGCAGCTCAGGAAATGGATTCAAAAACTTACGCCGATAAATAACTTTGCAAAAGATTTCCACAATAACTCACTTCAGCGGAACTCGGTGTAGAATCCTAATTAGCGACGAACACAATTAGATATACTTACGTATCACTAGCACCCAAGTTATGCGGCGGTAGACAGAGACAACAAGCAAAGTGAAAGTAGCACGAAACACAAGATAATGTATTACTTAATGATGCAGTAAACTAGATTGGTTTGTTGAAGTGCACGCAGATAACGAGCCGACTGACCGGCGATGTTTACCGACCAAACTCAACCAATTTAATTATATCGATGCATCCGCTTGCGATACTCCCGTAGCCACAGAGAAATGCTCATGAGCCAGCAAACATTCCGCTCAAGTGAGCCACGTACTCGACGAGGAATAATTGAACGAAAGGAAATTCATTTCCTTCATGGAGGTCGGTGCTACGTGCGAACAGTGGTCTGTGCGAAGCGTGCGAGAGCGGCGCAGGCGCAGAACTGTACGAACGCGTCAGATGTCGCGGCTCGCCACGCGCCGGGCCAGCACCTGCAGGTCCGCGTGGATGTCGGCCAGCTCGGCGTGCAGGTCGCGCGACGTCGCCAGCAGCGCGTCCAGGCGCCGCGCCGTGGCCGACAGCGCGCCCTCCTCCTCGTCGTCCTCCACCGCCAGCGCCAGGCGCGCCAGCCGCTCCCGCTCCACCGCGCCGCGCACCCCGCCCCCGGCGCCCCGCCGGAACTCCCGCAGCAGCTCGCGCCGCGCCCCCCCTCCACGCTCCTCTTCCTCCGCCTCCCGCAGCTCGTCCGCCAGTGACCGCTCCAGGGCTGAGCTCTTTGCTTTGTGACTAGTTTCATCCGCAGATGACGTTGACTCTGGATCTTTGTCTGAATCTGATGGCTCTGGTGGCCTGTGATGAGGCTCTGTTGTGGCAGATGTGGAGTAGAGTGTATGGGGGGACTGAAGGGCTCGTTGGAGAAACCTTCGCGTGTCTTCGTCAAGGGGCCTGGTGAGGCCACGGCGCGGGACAGGCCGCACGATGGCGTCGAGCGCTTCGCGGCCGGGGTCCTCGGGGCGCAGCAGCTCCAGGATACGGGAGCGCGGCGGCGACATGGTGGCGCACAAGTCGTAGCGCAGCGTGCCCTTGCTGTGGACGTCACCGCTGGGGGTATAGACGCGGATGTTCTCGTTGAGCAGCCGGTAGTTGCGCTGGACGTGGCCCTCCGGTGGGCACGCGGAGGGCTCGCAGGCGGCGGGGTCCGGCTCCACGATCTCGATGTAGTGCGTAGCGCGCGGCTCGTCGCGCGGCGTCTGCGTGAACACATTCATGTCGCGCTCGGGCGGCGCGCGCGCGGCCACTGAGCACGCGACCCGCTACCGACGTGCGCCAGCGCAAGATAGCGTGCCAGCGGGGGCGCACGCGCAAGGACGGACGGACCTAGCGCATCGCTCGACACCACCCAACTGCACCCCCACACACTCACTAATTGAATTCAAAACACCACAAAAATCACTTCTTAATATCTTATTATGCCTCAAATGTTATATGACTTCACATATAAGTAAATAGCGACCTGGAAACTGTGCGCATCCCGTGCTGCAGTGGCACGATGTGCTGCAGTGGCACGATGTGCTGCAGTGGCACGATGTGCTGCAGTGGCACGATGTGCTGCAGTGGCACGATGTGCTGCGTTTTCTCGAAGCACTCGAGTGGCGTTGTTTCACTTTTGTTACAATTTATTAGTAACTCGCTGAATGTTCCGTTGCTCATGAAACGCGTAATTTTTATTTGTTCGCGCTACATTTTTTGGAAAAACCGATTACAAAACTGAAGTGTTGAACTTGCTTGTTTTGTGAATATAAGGATTTTCCTGTCGGTCGTCCTTTGATAACGATTTCATCAGGTACATCCTGATAAAGTCCAAGACAGCAAGTTTTAATAGTTTTGAACTCAATGTACCTAAATGATAGGTCGTAGTCCGCTCAATGTTTTTACAATGTTCTTCACTCAGGAGGAACAGACTCAGTTTAAATGATTTGGCGCCAAATTTCCAATGATTATTATCAATTGCTTCAGATAAAGTTTTAAACTACGTTTTGTCAAGAGAACACATCGTGTGTAGCCGAACACATACCAAAAGTATATTTAGACATTATTGAATTAAATAAGATTGTGAACAAACTGGTTCAGTTATTGTTAACCATCACGCATTTGTCACATAATGGAATGTTAATAGAGGCTCCTAGCCTCTAAATATGTTGAAATAATACTAATTAAATTAGATAATTTGACTAGCCCATAAATCTACAAAAACTATTTAGTTTACAATCTAGTCTAGTAAAGTCAAATACATTGATTAAGTATATGCTTAAAAAAATTAGGTCAACTATCAAATGACAATACACAAAAGGCGATAATCTAAAACTATAGTAATAGACAACCGGTTTGTGCCCTACCTATTATATAAGGCCCCTTTTAGTTGGACCTACGCAGCCGTACCAAAACTGGGTATAGAACCCAGTTTTGGTACGGATGCGTAGGTCCTGTATCCATTACATGTTTATGTAAAGTCAAGAAATAAATATGTTAAGCACTTTTATCTATTATTACTAGCTTCTGTCCGCGACTTCGTCCGCGTGAAATTTCACCCTCCCCTCATTCATCCTCTTAGGGGTGGTATTTCGAAAAACCTTTTCTTAGTGGATACCTACACTTTACAAAGACCACACCCTCCAAATTTCATGTCTCTAGGACCAGCGGTTTAGGCTGTGCGATGATATATCAGTCAGTCACAACTTTGAATTTTATATATACATAAATATAGAATATAGATTTAATAGGCTCACCCCGTATTACATAAGAGGCGAATTGTGGGTGAATAATAGGTAGGTACACCTCTGCCTAGCCCTTCGGGAATTACAGGCGTGATGTTAAGTTATGTTAATATTTGTCCGACTACGTCATTGTCAACATTTTGAATGACAATAATATAATGTTCATAAAGGTGATAAGCACCTGCAGCGGGAGAGTAGTTGTTTGAAAAATTATCGGTTCTTAACCGACAATCAATCTGCCTGGCCTTTTCCCAACGAATAAAATAACAGTCCTCAAGACGTTAGAAGACACTACCCATCTACGTGGTGCGCTGTACGCAGCACACAAGTGTATGCTCAGACACAGGTGCACTCATTCTTCCCTCACTCTCATATTCCGATGGGACTACAGATATCCGTGGATGGGACAATGGCAATCCGACACGACCAGCCAGATATCAGGCGTAGGACTAACGGCTTAACGTGCTTTCCGTGGCACGGAGGGGTCTCGATATATTATCGATGGTCAACCATCCACGAACCGACCGCGGCAAGCGTAGCTTAACTTTCGATCGCCCCGTGCAGTTGTTATTATTTAGCCATGAGCCCCTCATCGCTCCCCGCTTCTTGACCGTAACTACGAAAATCATCATCATCATCATCATTTCAGCCGAAAGACATCCACTGTTGGACATAGGCCTCCCCCAAGCACCTCCACTTCGACCGTTTCTGTACTTCTCGCATCTAGTGGATTCCTGCGGCCTTCACAAGGTCATTGGTCCACCTTGTGGAAGTCCTTCCAACGCTACGTCTTCTGGTACGCGGTCGCCATTCCAGAACCTTTCGGCCCCATCGGCAATCTGTTCTGCGAGCAATATGCCCTGCCCACAGCCACTTAAGTTTGGCAATTCTTCGGGCTATGTCGGTTACCTTGGTTCTCCTGCGGATCTCTTCATTTCTGATTCGATCACGCAGGGAAACTCCAAACATAGCTCTGTCCATTGCCCTTTGGGTGACTTCTAATAAGGCTTCTAATAAGGCTCATCAATGGCAACACGCACTGGTCAAAGACTTTCGTCTTGAGACACTGCAGTATGTGGGATGAGAAGATATTGCGTAGCTTCCCGAACGCTGCCCAGCCGAGTGCGACGATTGACCTCTTTCTCAAAGTTGGACCTACCTAACTGGATTTGTCCGAACTGTGCTTCCTACGAAAATACGTAATATTGTATAAAGTAGGCACTCTACCAACCCTTTACATGAGTTCCAGCGTGATGTTCGTACTAGTATGTTCAATGTGCGTGCAGCAATCAGGGTAGACAGAAGGCGAGGCCGGTGTTCTTTATGTTGAACGCTCCAGTAGTTGCGCTTGCGCACCGTAGTACTAACAACCGAGTCACGTGTGTGTGTGTAATTAAACATTTTAGTTAATTTACTAGCTACACTTGACTAATTTACAGCCGTAAATCGATCAAACTCTGAGGTTAAGCGGCACTCACTGAGGTTGATCCTTGGATGGGTATCAAAAGGTCCCGGTCATCGTACTTGTGACATTGTACGAGTACTCGTATTCTTGCGAGTTGAGTAATTAATATGGACTTTTTACAGTTGGTACAAATGCTATTCATCTGTACATCTTGTCACTCTTTGCGGCGTTCTGTAATCAGAGTGAAGCAATTCAAGTATTTGGGCCACTGGGTCTCCGCCGACCTGTGTGACAATCAGGATATTGAGAGGGAGTGCAGGGCGCTGTCCGTCCGGTGTAATATTATGCTGGCTCGCAGGTTCGCACGATGGACAGTAAAGGTGACTTTACTGTAGGCATAAATTGTCAGTCGTTTTACACGTGCAGCCTGTGGACCAACTGTACGCAGCGGGCGTACAGCGCACTGCACGTGCAGTACAACAATGCTTTTAGGATGCTGTTAGGGTTTCCGCGGTGTTGTAGTGCCTCGATTATGTTTGCTGAGGCGCGGACTACTAAGTCCTAACTAGTAGTAGTCTTGTCGCTATTAAGTCGCATACAAAACAGCTGAAACATAATTCTGAAGGTATTGTCCGACCGGTGGGATCTGCCCCTGTTGCACAGGTGGATGTAGCTTCATAGCAGCGCCTCCCCTCGTATTATGTAATATTTTTGTGTTATGTGTTTTATTTTATTAGTTTTGGATGACATAATAATAATATGTGTATGTATTTTAATTTTATTTGATTTTTATGAGAGATTATTTTTTTATTGTGTATGTCTAGGTCGAGTTGATGAATTACTCTGTGATTTTTATGTCATATTTATGTTTTAATTAAAATTGTAATGGAAAGGACTTTGTCAGAAAATAAATAAATAATTATGATTAATTTTACGTCTCTTGACATTACTCCTGGGCTCCTGGACCTTTGGAATGTACGAGGGGCCGACGCCAACAGGCAGAGTCCGTTAGACGTTTTCAATGAAATGAGGCACCAACCGACGATTATCCCTGTTTGCACTATGCAAGTGCACCCAAGGACAATCCCCGGTGGGTGTAGGACTATTGCAGGATATGGAAACAAAGATATTGCATTATGGGCCTGGGTGGCTAAAGTGAACAGATTATCTAGGACTATGGAAAGACTATAACCAACCCGCACTGGGCCCGCGTGGTAGATTACGGCCCACTCCCTCTCACAGAGAGGAGGCCTGTGTCCCAGCAGTGGGAACATTACAGGCTGATTATGTATGTATGGAAAGACTATAGCCCCTGCCTGACAAATGTTTTATATAAATTACACAGATAAAATCGGAGGGGGTAACTTGCACACTCAATAATAGGCTCCCAAGAACGGTCGCGGTCGTAGCCCCATGTCCTGAGGTGCTTATAAGGAGTGGAGAAGTATTCTACGGCTATCAGTATGGACAAAATCCCTACCAGCATCTTCATGGAATGCTTCCTTCTTCCGAGCACGTTTGCTCTTGAGAATCTCCACTTAAACCGGCCAATAAAGGCAAGCCAGACGAGAAAAACAAGACTTTTCCTGGGAGATGGGGTCCGTGGGGTCGCTACATGCTGCCCTGCGGGGTTCTGAATCTCTCTTGGTCTGGCTTCTCACCCAAGCTAGACCTGTTTCACTAAAGTAAACTATACCGGCACAGACCTGGAGTCCAGGAGCGCGCAAGCCCCGCAACGACGTCAACGTAGACATTATTATTATTAAAACTAAAACTTACTTCTGTGCTAAAGTTGAAGTTCATAGAAAAAGTTGGTTATATTTTACTGCGAGGAGGACATGGAGTGACAATAGTACATTTAATTTCGAATAATTGGTAGAGTAAAACTAAACTCACATAGACAATGTATTCATTGATTTTATAGAAAAATGCATCTACGTTGAACATACAGTTTATTGATTTATGCCTAGCCTTTACCTAGATATTCTGGTAGAGATATATATGTAACGGAAGTCGATTAAAAATATACATACATAATTTGCCAGAAAAAAACATAGTTTATGCAATATCTTTGTTACTAAACCCGTGCATAATCCCCCCCCCCCCCAAAAAAGATAAAAAACCAAACAAAGGAAAATAAAAAGAAACCGCTGTCCGCGATATATTGATTAATTATGTGAATCAATCAAGATTATCCATGAAAAAAAGGTTACAAGATAAAAAACAACAAGTTCCAGGATCAGCAGAGGTCTCGAATACCAACCGGCCGTGGTTAGGAAGAGGCCGCTGTTAGGTACCCCAGGCCACCGCTGATGATAATAACACGCCGAATTTAGGCTCTGCTTCGACTCGTGGCACGTATCTGCGATTGTTTGGATGATAGCGGCTTATCTGTGATAATTTGTGTACGCGTAACGATAGTGTATCGTGATTTTTATTAATTGCGGTCGACGCATACACATAGGTCGTTGTATTTTTTGTTGACATAGTTATTGCTGTCTGGAATGAGGCTGCGACCTGAAGGCTGCGCTGCGTAGGATACAAAACTCACCTGGGGCCTGTCTTAATTTACAAACGTTGCAATTAAAAAACGGCATCGCTGAATCATTGTGAATTTTTGACTGTCAAAAACTCACTATGGAGAGACTATTACAACGTTGGTAAATTAGAGAACTTGCCCCCCTGGACACTGGGCCGTCGTTAAATGACGTCATCAGGCCACACATCCGTGTGAAAATCGTTTCTGAGCTGGCTCGCACGTATGTACTTTCCGTACATACGTGCGAGCCTATATTTCCACCCTTAGGTTCAGGACGCGCTTGGAGGGGCCCGGTGGCTAAATAATGACAGCTGCACAGGTCCATCGATCAGGTTAAGCTACGCTTGCCGCGGTTGGTCTGTGGATGGGTGACCATATTACATATTACATACCAAGACGCCTCCGTGCCTCGGAAAGCAAGTTACACCGTTGGTCTCGGCTGTCATTCGTGGATCTTTGACAGTCGTTTCGGGTAGTCAGAAGCCCGACAGTCTGACAACCAGTCCTACCAAGGGGTACCGTATTACCCAGTAACTGGGTAGTCGAGTTCAGATAGGCAGCCGCTCCATAAAAATACTGGTATTCAACTGCATCCGGTTAGACTAGAAGCCGACCCCAACATAGTAGGGAAAAGGCTAGGCTGATGATGAAGTACAGGTCGCGCTTCTTGAGCTTAAAGTTAGAGTTTCGGTTTGAAACCTGCCTATGTCACTGTCCCAAACTGCCCCGTTGGTCTCATGGTCGCAAGCGCGACTGCTGAGCGTGGAGTCTTGGGTTCGATTCCCAGGTCGGGCATAGTGTTAATCGGTTTTTCCATTATGAATTTCTCAGTAACAGCCCGGAGTTTGGAAGTTGGCGGTGTGTGATACCCCCGCCGGAGCCGTTGGTCCTGCGCTTGATCTCTCTCCGGTCGTGTCGCACTATGAGGAGTGAGGGAAGTGAGAGTGCACCTGTGTCTGCGCACACACGCCTGCACTATTATACAATGTCTATGGCCGCTATGGCCGTGATACGCACCCTAATTGCGTAATACACTATCGGTCTCAATCTGAATCATTTTGAAGGATATTGCAGATCCATTGCTTCATATATTCGAAAAATGTGTCTGCTCAACAAAGTAAATAACGCAATGAATGTCGTTGAACTGTCAAAATGAAACCTATTGCTACTGATAGTGCGTTACGCAATTTGGTACACGGTCTGGAGGACTATTATTATGTCACTGTCACATCTATATTTGTTACTTTTTCGCTAACACGCAGTGATCATATTTTGAGCAATTGTACTGCTACGTAATAGTTCTTACCTACACCTACATTTATATACAGGCTGGTCAAAAAGCCGTGGATCAAACGAAATAGGGAGATAAAGGAGGTCATTTCTAACGCTTTTAAACTGAGAAATATGTTTTGGTAACGCTTCAAAATTTTTGGAAAAAAATTAATTGATCTTGAAATTTGGTACCCAGAGCCACAATATAACTTTTGTAGTGCTGATACATTATCTAGTAATAATACAACACCGTTTGTTTTGTATCACATTTTTTTTAAATTAGTCTAATTATAAAAGAACTCGTTATACAAAAATACTCATAACTTTTAGGGCAATTGAATTATGGCCATGCCGTAGAAAGATTTTTTGTTGTAAATGACCTCCTTTATCTCGCTATTTCGTTTGATCCACGACTTTTTGACCATCCTGTATATACGATTATACATAATTATTATATATTAAAGTCGGTTTTCCTGTCTGTCTGCGTAACCGTGTTGTTATTCTAAACTTTGCAACAGATTTTGATGCGGTTTTTACCAACGTTTAAAGAATTTATTACGGAAGGTTTATGTGTATACATCAATTAAACTGACATACATAATAAAGAAAACTTGATGTTTTATTAAGCAGGGGCGGGTTGCTAGTGGTTTGACTTTGGCCCTGCAGGTAAAAAATAAAGTATAATCATGTATAAAAATACTCTTCGTGCATGACCTCTCTCATCACTCACATGCCTATTTACCCTGAAGGGTAAGGGACCACTGGGAGCTCGTTACTGTAAAGGTCGGATGCCCAAAGTATTGTTTGTGCTACTAGACTGTATTATACGATAACAATGCAACAGTCGAACGTCTAATTATCCGTGATGGAGATCTATTGAACAGTTTCATCTTACTGTCAAAATCGATACTTTCGATAGAGGCTTCTGAGTTGAGAATGTTTAGAACTTTAGCATTACTTATCCCGAAATTCAAAATTTCTTGGGTTTTTGTAAAGATATTTTGAATTTGAGGCTCGCTGACATTGAGACAACGAAACAAAATTGAATAGAATATATTCTACAGTCCGGTCGTCGACAGAACGCCTTCCTGACATCTGCCAGTGCGACAATCCTAGTATTCATAAAGATCAAATTCGCAAAAGACTTATTCGTTTGTATGAACGCATTCTCTCGTTGGCTGCACTATAACACCTCGACAGCCGCCTGGACAACCTCGTTGGTCTACTGATCGCAAGCGAGACTGTTGAGCGTGAAGTCCTGGGTTCGAGTCATAGGTCGGGCGAAGTGTTATTAGGTTTTTCCATTTTATTTCTCAGTAGCAGCCCGGAGCCCTGGATTTGTGGCCGGTTGATTGCAGTAGGCTTGACGCCTATAACATCGTATGTCCGCTTCTGCCTAATCCTTTGCGAAATGAAAAATACGGGCGTGATATTCTGTTACACATCGAACACGAAATAAGAGCATGTGTACACGATCAGAAAATCTCGCGGTGGAATAGCTGCAAGCGTCAACTGTAGCGATACGACCATCTCAGTGTTAACGTTAGCAATTTCCTACCCGACACTCTGTCACGCGGCTATCGCGATTGCCAGCCTGTGTGTACTCGGCTTTAGATTATTTTTAGTAGTCTGGATTTCTGAACTTAAAAAAAACTTACATCCTGTTTAAATGTTAGGTTTTGTTGTTGTGATGCTGTAAGTGTCTATTTCAGCAATCGTTTTAGTTTTTGGTTGGTTTTATCTATAGGGCGAGTACTTAAACAATATGTACATGGTAGATAATAACGAAGTTGTCCGCTGTGTTGTCCAAGTTGTAATTGTTCCTTTTTGTGTTTTTGTTCTTTCTTTGCGTCAAGTGTACCGCAAATAAACTTTTCTTTCAAAGCCCTCTTCCTCTCTCCTACTTTGTTGTGTCTGACTGGGTCCACAATGATCATGGCGTAGTAAACCAATTAACTTATCAGTGATAGGTTTTCACCTCAGTCCACATTGTGGACTTGATAGACTATCTTTGCATTGTATAAACTCAATCTCCTTTGTATTATATAATTGCACAGCGCAGGTGTGAGTACTATGTAAGTACTAAAGAGCTACGATTTACCGGGTAATGTCTTTCATTGACAATTTAAAAGTAAATAAATGCTTTGAGCTTGACTTCGAGTTTGGAATGCAATAAATATATCGATTGTTGATAACATTTATGCATATAATAACAAAATATAATACCGGTTAGCTTAGTTCATTCAAGATAAAGAAATGACTAATATGACAGAATATCTTTCGCTATCTTTTTATCTAATCTAGTAGAATAGAAATATTGCAAACTGGTGATGCTATGACCACCTATGTTATGTAGGTTGGACAACACTTCCTCAGGTTTTAGACCAGGAAAAGGCAGCATATCAACTTCTTTCATATATTTATGATATCAACATATAATATTATGGTAGAAGGTTGACCCTATCGTGTTACCCAGTAATTGGGTGGTGGAGGTTATAGTTAGGCAGTTCTTCCTAGTAACATATTGGTATTCAGCTGCATCCGGTTAGACTGGAAGCCGACCCAAAATAGCTGGACTAGGCTGATAACGTAGGTAGACTCGATCACCAACTTGGTATTTGAATTGTACCAAATTGATGATTCTTTGGCCTGAGCTAATGAATGATTGATGATGTAAGTATAGTTAAAGCTACAGGTCAACGACTGTCTATGGAAATGTGTAACCTTGGACTCTATCAAGATATGGCTACGGTTAATGATCCTTTTAATGAAAGTACCAGAAATAATGGTGACGGACGGTCGAACATGCCATTGACCATTCAGTGACGATCATGAAGGATTTCTGTAAGTATATTATGTCGCAGGATAATTGAAAAAATCGATTCTTCCCGATTATTGGAAACTGAGAAACGTTTTACTAATAATCTATTTATTTATTTATTTGTCCTCCCAATGGAACGCCATACAGGGATTACACCAACCGAGCAAAATATTACTTCATGTGCTGCTTTCCATTCATCCTGTGCGCGGTGGACATAGAACGGGCGGCTATGGATCACGCACGCACACGCAGCGTCAAGACACTTCTTCATATTAGGATTTGCAAAAAAAAAAAACAACTTATCTTGGGTTAATCGCGAACAACGACGATAAGTATGAACGCTGATTGGCTGATATGAACGTTTTGCCCTGACGGTTGCTCTTACAGGAGCATTAAGGGAATCCTCGATACGATGAAGAAGAATATGACATTTAACGCCTGTATTACCAAAAGGGGTGGGCAAATGTGTAGGTACCTGTCAATATCCTTTCTAATACAAGTGGGATCAGACCGGAATAAATCGTCCCTTGTCATAGTGGGCTTTTTGACATTTACGGAGCAAAATTTAGACTCCCGACTGTTTTTGAAAATGTCCTAATTCGGTCCCCAAGTCCAGAAGATATCCCATCTTCTGGACTTGAGGCAGAATTAAGGATATAATAATCGATGTAATGTCTCTTACACCCTGAAAATCCTAAGCTATTTAAATGATTAGAGTTGTGTTTGTTGTCATAATGTGCTGGTGTTTGCTTACCGATGGTTGGTTATCAGGAATTTACACAAACACATACTCGTACCTACCTACAAGCACGTATCAGTGAGAAAAAATATGCATTTCGGGCGCCTAATTCTTTTGAAACGCCTATTGAAAAGTGTGAATTAACAATATCGACACAGCATGAGAGGCAGGCGTTATTCCGCACAACTTTGAAGATGGACTTTAAGACTGCGGTTCCACTGAGGAGCGCGGAGTGCGGAGCGGGGCTGAGCTGTGAAAAGAGGTAGGTGTTTCCACTGAAGCGGTTCAAGCGGCGATTTCAAGCCATGTGATTGGTGAATCGCGGCACAGCTCGTCTCCGCTCTGCTCCGCTCCGTCTCAGTGGAACCGCAGCCTAAGCATTTTTTCAAACTAATGTTTTGTTAGTCTTCTGTAGGAACTGGAAATTTCCCAGGAGCGGCGCACATTCCATAGCATTACTTGTAAGCTAATCTTGACACGGTTTCATAATTCCATATACTCAAAACTTGTCAAAAAGATACCTTTGTGTGGAGGGTCCTCGACTCAAGTGGCTCTCATGAGGAGTGGCTGCGCAGGAGCCGGGAGGCGGGGGAGGGGGCCAGTCAGTAAGGGTACCCTTCTACCGTCAACTTGACAAGTCGGCGTTGGTCTAAGGACCTGACACTTGCTGGTTCGAGACTAATACCAACTTTAGGGGGTTCCGGCCTTCTTATCTATACTCGTTCTCTCTTTTTTTTCTTTTTTGAAGGTTTCTGACTAGTAATGTTTATGTGAGTTGTGTGAATGTCGTAATTTAGCGTGTTATACACTGATAAAGATTTTCATTGTTATGTGTATTATTAATTTTGTTTTTGGAAAGGAAGTTCTTGACGATTTTTTTTAAATTTATTAGTTCTGTCAAGGTACTCGTATTACTACATTTTATTTTCTGGTTTAGTGGGATACAACTTTGATTATAACGGTCAATTTGGTATATTTTTTAATTCTTGCAACTCTTTCTCTCTATTAGGTTTACGTTGAGCCGGAGTTCCATGTGGTTCCCTCCTGGATAGGTACCTACCCCTGAACAACACACAAGTGTCGTAGAATGCACTGCATAGGAAGACGACTTCCTCATAAAGAACTGAATCATTACCAATTCATCCAATCGTCGTTCATTCAATCGCAGTGATTGCTGCAATTTTCCCTTCAAGAATCATTGCGTGCAGGACTTTGGCCAACGTTGATTGGGATATGATAGAGTTGCAAACTCAACTAGAGGAGACATCGTTATCCTTAGCTTAGATTAAGCTTTCACATCCTTTTTTAATAAGAAACGTTGCGCTATTAGGTAAACAAAGATTACGGACCTCAGAGTAGAAGAAAATAAGGGTATTCAATAATGAGCCTTTTTGTATGCCAAAGTACTCTTTAGGACATAATCTCGGACTCCTAGAGGACCCCAAATTAGAGATTCTTGGCTTAGAATTAGATATTTCAGGCCACTGGCCCACCCGTAGCACGCAGCATTGCACTATTCGATACAAAGTTAGAAGAGTGCTTTTGTACTGTTATCACACCGGCATTTGACCGGAAACCCAGTTCATTAGAGGGGTTACCATGCACTCTTATACAATCAATAAATACCTAAATAATATAAAAGGAATGGTGTGAATCCCCCTCCCTGGGGTACTTGGTACCCTGGTACTGTCCTGGAATGGTAACTGGCTCATCAAGGCCAAGCCCAAACCCTTGGAGCTAGAAAACTTAAACTTTGTACAGAGGTTCCCTTCATGACGTAGAAAAGGGGTAAGGTTTTTTTAGAAATTCCTACGGGATTGAAGTCGGAAGAAGTCGCTGGCAATAAAATTGTCTTGCAAAATGTCATGTAATTTTGTTTCAAGCGTGCGCTTCAACTATTAACAGTCTATTAACCTGCTCTGCACATTACCTGTCTAGCAAATGATTATCGCACGGCGGCGCCAAAGGTATGTATTTAATCGAACCTCCAATAATTCCCATTTTGTTTTACACATAACATACACACACAACACCCACTTTGAACAATCTAATATAATTCCTATTTTGTGAGCCTAAAAATACTAGATAGCCAAGTTACTGCGACCAACTTGGATGCACCGCTCGCCGCTGCTATGGCACTGCTCGCTTCGCTCGCTCGGCTCGCGCGCTTTTGGTTACAGTTCTAACCAAACCTGATCCGTTTGGTCGGAGTGCCTAACTTAGTTACTGCGACCAACGGTAAGAAAAGGCTGGAAAGTAAGAAGGAGGTACATTTAATAAAAAAAGTGTGCATGACAAGAAGCCCAAAAAGTTTTGAGTGGTTCATTAATTTAAAAAACTACATCATTAGAAGGTCAATAAGTTTTAAGAGGATCAGCTGAATATTTCCAAATCCGAAATAAGAAGGACCTCTCAGTGAGCTGCTTTCAGCTGAAATAAGAAGGGCCGAAGAACTGACCGGACAAACTCACACGGGCACGCTCTCCTCCCCACAAACTCTCACACGGGCACGCTCTCCTCCCCACAAACTCTCACTCGGGCACGCTCTCCTCCCCACAAACTCTCACTCGGGCACGCTCTCCTCCCCACAAACTCTCACTCGGGCACGCTCTCCTCCCCACAAACTCTCACACGGGCACGCTCTCCTCCCCACAAACTCTCACACGGGCACGCTCTCCTCCCCACAAACTCTCACACGGGCACGCTCTCCTCCCCACAAACTCTCACACGGGCACGCTCTGCTCCCCACAAACTCTCACACGGGCACGCTCTGCTCCCCACAAACTCTCACACGGGCACGCTCTCCTCCCCACAAACTCTCACTCGGGCACGCTCTCCTCCCCACAAACTCTCACACGGGCACGCTCTCCTCCCCACAAACTCTCACACGGGCACGCTCTCCTCCCCACAAACTCTCACACGGGCACGCTCTGCTCCCCACAAACTCTCACACGGGCACGCTCTGCTCCCCACAAACTCTCACACGGGCACGCTCTGCTCCCCACAAACTCTCACACGGGCACGCTCTGCTCCCCACAAACTCTCACTCGGGCACGCTCTCCTCCCCACAAACTCTCACTCGGGCACGCTCTGCTCCCCACAAACTCTCACACGGGCACGCTCTGCTCCCCACAAACTCTCACTCGGGCACGCTCTCCTCCCCACAAACTCTCACACGGGCACGCTCTCCTCCCCACAAACTCTCACACGGGCACGCTCTCCTCCCCACAAACTCTCACACGGGCACGCTCTGCTCCCCACAAACTCTCACACGGGCACGCTCTGCTCCCCACAAACTCTCACACGGGCACGCTCTGCTCCCCACAAACTCTCACACGGGCACGCTCTGCTCCCCACAAACTCTCACTCGGGCACGCTCTCCTCCCCACAAACTCTCACTCGGGCACGCTCTGCTCCCCACAAACTCTCACTCGGGCACGCTCTCCTCCCCACAAACTCTCACTCGGGCACGCTCTGCTCCCCACAAACTCTCACTCGGGCACGCTCTCCTCCCCACAAACTCTCACACGGGCACGCTCTCCTCCCCACAAACTCTCACACGGGCACGCTCTCCTCCCCACAAACTCTCACACGGGCACGCTCTGCTCCCCACAAACTCTCACACGGGCACGCTCTGCTCCCCACAAACTCTCACACGGGCACGCTCTGCTCCCCACAAACTCTCACACGGGCACGCTCTGCTCCCCACAAACTCTCACACGGGCACGCTCTGCTCCCCACAAACTCTCACTCGGGCACGCTCTCCTCCCCACAAACTCTCACTCGGGCACGCTCTCCTCCCCACAAACTCTCACTCGGGCACGCTCTCCTCCCCACAAACTCTCACTCGGGCACGCTCTGCTCCCCACAAACTCTCACACGGGCACGCTCTGCTCCCCACAAACTCTCACTCGGGCACGCTCTCCTCCCCACAAACTCTCACTCGGGCACGCTCTGCTCCCCACAAACTCTCACACGGGCACGCTCTGCTCCCCACAAACTCTCACTCGGGCACGCTCTCCTCCCCACAAACTCTCACACGGGCACGCTCTCCTCCCCACAAACTCTCACACGGGCACGCTCTCCTCCCCACAAACTCTCACACGGGCACGCTCTGCTCCCCACAAACTCTCACACGGGCACGCTCTGCTCCCCACAAACTCTCACACGGGCACGCTCTGCTCCCCACAAACTCTCACACGGGCACGCTCTGCTCCCCACAAACTCTCACACGGGCACGCTCTGCTCCCCACAAACTCTCACACGGGCACGCTCTGCTCCCCACAAACTCTCACACGGGCACGCTCTGCTCCCCACAAACTCTCACACGGGCACGCTCTGCTCCCCACAAACTCTCACTCGGGCACGCTCTCCTCCCCACAAACTCTCACTCGGGCACGCTCTGCTCCCCACAAACTCTCACACGGGCACGCTCTGCTCCCCACAAACTCTCACACGGGCACGCTCTGCTCCCCACAAACTCTCACACGGGCACGCTCTGCTCCCCACAAACTCTCACACGGGCACGCTCTGCTCCCCACAAACTCTCACACGGGCACGCTCTGCTCCCCACAAACTCTCACTCGGGCACGCTCTCCTCCCCACAAACTCTCACTCGGGCACGCTCTGCTCCCCACAAACTCTCACACGGGCACGCTCTGCTCCCCACAAACTCTCACACGGGCACGCTCTGCTCCCCACAAACTCTCACACGGGCACGCTCTGCTCCCCACAAACTCTCACTCGGGCACGCTCTGCTCCCCACAAACTCTCACACGGGCACGCTCTGCTCCCCACAAACTCTCACACGGGCATGCTCTCCTCCACAAAAAAGGTCATAACTACACGATAGGCCTTTTCTCCAATTTGTTGATCCTCGACTAGAGATACAAGTTGTTAATCCCCAAAGCCGTGTGAGTGTTAGTAAATAGAGTAGTAATGCAGCATTGATTGGTGGCGTCCGCTCCGCCATCGGTGCTGTTCGTTCATTCACTCTGTGAGTCATAGGGCGCGCGGGCCCGCGGGACGCCGTACGATGCCTGAGCACGACAGGGTTGCCAGGAGCTGGGCTTTAGAGGGGCGATTTTGGGAGTTATACGATTTTTTCATCCAGGGTGATTTGTAACGAAAGAAGGCATGGAGGAAAGCATTAGCAATAGTGTAAGCTAAGCTTAGTGTTGAAGATTCGGAAGAAGATATACGGGCAATAGGGTGAATTTGACTGATGGCCGGGCGTTACAGGAAACTTGAGGAAACGCAAATACAAAGTATTTCAGTTTTAGGTGATGCGTTAACTGGGTTCAAGTCAGGGTTGGGAAATATAAGTATGTCTTCATTTGTTAATAATAAAGAGAAGAAGTATGGACACTTCGGAGATTTAGAACTGGTTTCCAAATAGAGCTTCTCTCTAGGGCTACGAAGCTTCAAGATCCAGTATGACAAATATTGCTATGATTGTGGTGATTTTTAAATAGGCTCCAAACAACACTAATCGGCAGACCCTGCGAGATACTTCAAGCTTCAAATGAACCCGTAGAAGATGTACTAAAAGTGCAGAAACGAACCCTGCAACACAACCAGATTCGCCCATAATGACCAAGTTCTTTCATGGGACCAAATTTTCTTTTTCAGCGTCCAAAGTTTTCCACATTTTCCAAATTTTCGCAATCAGCAACCCTGGGTTGGTAGTGAGCGCGTGCGGGGCGGGGCTGTCGGGTGCGGGGGTGCGGGGGGTGGCGCATGCGTGGTGCGGCCGATGGGTCGATAGGGGTCCTCGCTCAGTCCGCGCCGCGCCGGGCCCCAGTGAGCCCGCGCCGCCCCGCCATGAGGGCGCGCGCGCTACTTTTCCTCCTCGTGGTTTATGCTACCTACAGCCATGCCGAGAAGAGCAAATTCTGTGAGTCTTTTAAATATAACTACTTTTTATCTTCAGAATTTTGAAAACTGAATTTTTCGTGTTTTATTAGGGAGGCGGGCGATTGGCGCCGGCTTGTATTTCTTGAGTCAGGTCTCAAGTTTCAGCGTCTTCCCTATTTCAGGCGAACCAAAATTAATGTTTGATGCATCTTTTTCACTTACTAACGACGGGCTAAGTAGGGGTATCTTTCAGTCGAAGTTTCGCGGCAACTCACCCAACGACGCGACGTCGGGAACTCGTAAGTCGGTAACTCGCAACTTCCAAAAAGTGTAATATCCTTACATAATAAATTGGAGTTAAGCCTTTCCTGCCCGAATAACGTTCAGGTTAGTTATGTAAAATTACGTTTCTCTTATATTGTCCGGAAATAGGTCACCAAGACAATAGCCCCTGAAATGTAAAAGCGGCGCGCGTCGTCCCTTCGCAGTGTGCGTCTCTAATATACTAGACGATTCATTACCTCTATTTTGGGCGTACGGCTTTCTTTATATCGTACGTATCCTTAACGATATTAGGTCGTTACGGCGACGTGTCGTTACGTCTAAATTATACTTCATAAATGTGTAATCTGTTTGATATTGTTCGTGTTGGGGTTTTGTGTTTTGATGGCGGCTTTATTGATTTTAATTTGGTTGTGGCTCTTCGTTTTGTTGTAAAATGTTGGGTCTCTTTAGGATATACGTATGTATAATGCTTACCTACCTGTTACACACTTTTTTATTTGTAGGTAGGCAGTATTTTTCGGCTTTAGTACTACTTACCAACATTTTTCTTGCTTTCACATTCTCCTCCGTTACGTTACTTGAATTATTTTAGCTGCACCTTACCATCTAAATTGATTAATTTTAAGACAAATTCTTACCAAATTAAACCCCACTTCTTGCAGAAATAGTTTTAATAAAAACAGATGAAGATTTGCAAACATAACAAAAATAAACTTTGCGATAAACTTATTATCATTAAAAGGTCGTAAGTGCAAAAGCGGCACGAGAAAACTATTAGCGTTAAAAATACTGCTAGAAACATACCTAATGACGCATTTGATACAATTTAATATCTCACGAATATCTCACTTAACCTTTCTGACAGTACGTTATTACCTGAAGTTAGGCCACTTTTGCACATTCCAGACGTCGTTACTAATACTAACATTATTTTTCTATACCTATTCCAAAAACATTCAACTATTGACTGAAGTACTTGTTGATCTTCTGCCACCCTTCTGAGAGTTTGGTGGCTATCTTGTCCACCGGGCCAGGTCCTCCACAATGTCTGGGACCCCCAGCTAGCAGCACCGTCTGTCCTGGCGCCAGTTTTATCGTTTTATCCATCGGCAAATGAGAAGCAGGAGAAAAGTTCGATCCTGTAGAACTGGTGGCGACGGTCATCTCATTTGGTATCCCAGGAACCTTGGAAGGTTGCACTTCAGTTGGCTCTTTCGCTAGATTTGCGATGAGTAGCAGAGATCCAGCCGAACCCCACCTTAGGACAACCACAGCTCCATTCTGCCGTTTTATCTGCAAAAAGCACATTGAGGGTCGAGAATTAATTATTTTGATTGACATTTCTTTTTAAATCTCTACGTGTTCTCTAAAAAGAGACAAGGGTTGTAAACCCTGGCCCTTTTACTACCGAGCTAATACGTTTTGTTAACCCGACGACAATTTATTTGTGCTGACGTAAACTAAATGCATTAGAAAAACTCATTAGTAAGTAAACATTTTACTACCCAATTAAAAGAGTGTCGAAGTTTTTATGGTCAATAAAATCATTAACACGGCTAGCTTCAACCTTTATAGTAATTTGCTTTTAGAAACACTTTGTATTTAGGTTTTTGAGGTAGGCTATATGACAAATCAAGGATGATTACTATCTGCCGAAAATTAATGCCATTATGCTTACGACAAACGGTATCCTTCACAAATTCTAAGTAATATAGTCATATCTTCAATATACGAGTACGGATATTCATAATGAATTACGGTCGCTTATGCTTCATATTTTTCTATCACCCCTTGAAAAGGAATATCATCCGTGCACGATGGAGGAGTATACGCTGTAATAGCTGCTTATCTCCGCCTGACAATCGGGGGAATGGCTTATTGTGAATTGCGCAGGCGTTTGCCTCAAAATCAGTAATAGTTGTGTCATTTCGCGCGCAGTCAGTCAGTTTTATTGCGCCGATATCGGTTCCAATTGAATTGATTCGTGATGTGGTATGTTTGTATTTTTTTCGTATTGTTTTTTGTTGACTTGTTGCCTCTGAACGTCTAAACGTACGAAAACTAAAATAAAATACATCCATATTATAAATAAAGTAACTTTTTATGTCTGTGTGTGACCGCGTTGTTCTTCTAAACTACGCAACGGATTTTGATGCTGATTTCACCATCATAGCCATCAAATGCAAAAATTTTTTTCCGTCAGGCTTATTTGTATCATAACTACATTACTTAATATTAAACTTACATATAATTAAGAAATGTTTTGGTCAAGTCGTAAAACCGTGCGAAGCAGGGTCGGGTAGCTAGTATTAAATAAAGCATCATCTACCTCCACATGAGGCCCAAAAGCAGGTGACTTCCTCAGCGCAGCAGCGATCCTCAGAACACCAACATGACTGAAATCATTCGCGAACTCCGTCTTGGCGTTCGCGTATCTAAAGTTAGGAGCCAACGGCATCCAGGGTTCTCCAGTAGTGAACCCAGCTGTTGCGGAATCATCCCAAGGGAATGGAGCAGCCCAAGGCACTCCTAGGTTTGGCCAGCAAGTGTTGCCAGAAACCCATTCTAGTATGGTGTCTGCGGCCGCCAGTTCGTCTCCTTGCTGGATGACTGCGGAGCCTGGAAGGTTCAGCGCGAGGAGGTTCACGGTGTCCACCATGTCACTGCCGTAGCGTGATGCTGTACGACTGTCGTCTGTGCTACTTGTCTGGAAATAGAAATGAAAACTTACCATTTTTTTATATCCACGCAATCACTGTCCATTCCAAGGTTGCCTGGAAGAGATCGCAGAAAGCGATAAGGCCGCCCATTGTATGTTTTATGTGAACCATCGTTTTTATTGTAATGTTTTTTCTGGTGTACAATAAAGTATATATAAATAAATAAATAAATAAATAAAACTGTAGGTTTTATAATCAGGTTTCAAACTATCGCAGGACATAAGGCTAAAGGCATATAACTTAACAGGAAAGGATGAATGATTGAATCAGACAATATGGCCAGCCAGCTGAGCAATTCAACAATAATGTTGAAAATACTCCCCAAATTCAATTTACTTGCTATTTTCACAAGTAAATTCTTCGGGGCGGCTAATACGCGGGGTCCCACGGGTAATAAATATTTTTTGTGACTGAACCACGTTCAAAGCAGGCATTAAACGACTTAGGTCTCAGGTCCCTAGGCAATACGCTTGAAGACTAGATTTATTTATAGGCCCTTCATTACATGGCCATATAATTGCCCATTTATTACTTTAGTCGCTTTTGTAAGTGAATAATAGATACAAACTACGATAGAAAACTGCAAATAATGTTACTTAGAAAATTGGTCTCAATTAAAAACTATGCCACATAAACATCGTTTGTTCTATTTTAAAGCACTCTTCATTCATTGTGTTCAAGGATGAACACAACTGACGAAAAAAATCTGGATTAAAATAGATCATAAGAATTTATGAGCATGAATTTATATGTATATATTTATTTAGATTAGTATAATATACTTTATGTATGTATTTATTGTATTGTGTAAATGGTACACCACAGACTACCTACAGTATTTGTCTATCCTTCTTCTTTTTAATCCATCCAAAGGTTGTCTTTAAAAGATCGCTTTTAGCGATAAGACCGCCCATTGTGTCACCCATTGTAAAGTTTCTATATTTATGTCTGTAATTTATATGGTGTACATAATAAAGAGTATTCTATTCTATTAACAGCACTATGGCAATATGAAACCAAGTCTCCATTATATGGTTTTTACAGTCAATCCATACAAAAAGGATGTACTTAGATGATTAGTAGAACTCACGACCCAAGTAGCCGTGTTTGAAGGCGCAGTCAGTATGGAGGCATGGAACCCCAACACCATCTCAGGAGTAGATCTGGAGGGAGACGTCAGCGCCTTGCTGAGGATGCTGTTGGCTCCCACACCTCCATCTCCGTAGTACATGGCAGCTTGCTCCGGTCTTAGAGATGAGTCTACGAGGACAACCCTGAGGACAATAGTGTGAGCTTTGAAATATTGACAGTTATTCCGAAGAAACGGTTGAGCCATTTTGAAGTGACTAATGAACAAATATGTCCGGAAATTGGCTGCGGCTGAAAACTTTCAAATGTAAGAACAACATCTAATGTCGCCGAAAACACATTAGTGTGTGTGTGCACATCGTGTTGCTCTATTCTCTCAAATATGGTCACAATACTTACAAGTAAGCATAGACTGTGTTCTGCAGTTACATTCTGCATGATGTCCCCAGATAGTGTTACATAACTAAACAAATGCTTTTACCATAGGTAGCTTGAACTAATTAAGCCATTTTTCCAAGTAATGATCAAGGTATCAGATATAACAGTTGCCACGTGTAAAATGGTTGCAGTAGAATCTGAACCTTATGCAGTTAAGAAAAGATACAACAGAGGTGAAATAAAACTCAGCATAGACACTTCTACTTCTCAATTTGTCGATGGCAATCTAAATTGTTTCGGCCCAAAATTTGGCTACGTGTTGGACGCGAAATAAGTAAGTACTAATAAGAGTCTTTAACTTACGGGGTATCCAAACCACTATTGCGCGCGCAGCTCATGGCGTCAGCAACCAGTTTCTTCAGCAACTGTTCCCCGCAGACTAGGTCTCTTGGGAAGTCAGGATTGAGGAGTACTCCTGCCACTCCTCGTTTGAGCCAGGCACATTGGGCTGCTGACAGTGCAGCTGCTACACTCTCGCAGCAGAGGTTCAGGACTGCCCCGTTGTTGGAGTTGCCAAAGTAAGAGAAGCGGGTCGCGTGCCAGGACCACTTGATGCCGTGTTCAGACTGGAAGATCAAAGAGCAGTCTACCTTAATAACGTCAGCGTAGACTAAGAAAAATATCGATTATGGCAATCTCAATGACCGATTAGTGGTTCTAGTTACATATAGACATGGTCACACCTTCTTACCAAGAGGGTAGGCAGAACCTACAGAATGCCACATTTTAGATGTTGCCGAAAATAATCACGCTTGGGAGACTAGCAGGCAGGAGTTGCTAGAGCTTCTTTTTGTGCACAAAATTTTTTAGAGACAGTGTATCTAAATACATCATCATCTCATTAGAGCAAAGTTTCAAATCTTCGAGCAAAATTTGCTGGTTATTTATTATAAGAAGAACTTACTGGTGGTACATTATCAACGGTTCCATCCTTCCACACGACCCTGTGTTCATATCCCGGGACTCGATCAGCGCTCGATGTGAACCACTCAGAGCCTGTGCTGACAGCTTGTAATGGCAGCGTGATCACGACTTTCATATCTGTTTGAAACAGTTTAAAGTTTAAATTCTACTGCGATTTTTAATAGTAGTCCATGAGCCATATAAAATTGAACGTCATTTTTGAACTTCTTTTTCTTCAGAACCGAACATCTGTTCCTGCCATAAAAATATAAAAGAATTACTTAATGATAAGTTGCATAAGCCTATACTTACCAACTTACTGGTAGACTTCAATTAACGTTGATGGAAAAATTATATGTTACAAGCGCATAAATAACATCCTTAGTTAACCATTCGCCATGTCTCGTAATCATTAACATAATTGGCTTCACTTCTTGTATTGTTATTATGCTGATCGTCTATGCTGACTTACCGAATGCCATTCTATTCTTTAAATTCAATAGTTACAAAGTTATCTTACCCAATTTCTTAGCTTTCGCCACCAAATTGGTGAAATCTTCTAGGGTTCCATATCGCGAGTCTATATCAGTAAAGTCCGTGGTTCCTGGGTTGGTACAGTCGGTACTCCTGGGTACTAACGGCGACAGTATAATAGCATCAGACCCCAAAGCACGCACGTAGCTAACTTGTTTTAACGCGCCTGGAAGTATATGGCTTTCATTATATACGTAGTGATATAAATTGACGATTTTATTTGTCAGGCGTTTGATATCCACATACGAGATTCAGAAACTCATACTCGGAGTCACGGATCTTTATAATCTTTTAGAAAATATGTTTTGACCGTAATTTCAGTTCTTCTAATCTAAAAATGATAGCATAATCATTTTTCTATATTATTATTAATTTATTACTATATCATTAGCGTCATGAGTCAGCTGAGTTGGACATCAATAAATTCGATTATACCTGCAGGGGCAGGTATAATTTAATTTATTATGTGTTCCTTAATTTGTAAGGATCTTAAAGACAGATTGACTGTGATCTCTTACAATATTCCTTTGATCCATCGACGGTCACAGCAACAGTTATATAATTAAAACAGGTTTAAACACCAGCCACTGAACTAGACTAAAAAACAGCTTTTTCAATGATCTCACCTCTCAGGTCACCCAGTCCGTCCCCATCTCCATCTCTAAAGCTATCCACCAACATCCTGTAATACACGGCATTATCCCACCAGGCGGGGGCAACATCACCTGCCACCCTGCTGACCACACACACGACGAACAGCCACCACATCGCGAACACAAATAAACATACCATCATCTAATAACAATCGACCTTGTCAACTAGTGAGGGGACATTATTTATGATGTTTAAGTTAATTCGTCCCAGGTTTAAGTGCGTACGTACCAGGTATAGAAGTTTGGACCAAGTTTGGTTTTGATGAATGGCCTTAAAGTTCACAGGTGTCACGGAATTATTAATGCTGTATATTGATTTGTTTCGGTTTTAAGCTGAAAGGTTCGGTGAGGTAGGTGACGGGTTGAAAGTGGGTTATTTAAGTTCATTTTCATGATGAGAAGAATAAAAAGTAATTATGTAATTGCGAATAAATTGTTATTAAATTAAGAAGAAACGTAGACCACCTGGAAAAGTGGTGAAATGGTTTAATTATTTCTGTTTATAATTTCGGTCAATGAAACCCAGTCAGTCTATTTATTTTTCTGGTTTGGGTAATTTTACATAACATAACATCAGACCTGTAATCCCAGAAAGGTTAGGCAGGTACACCCACATTTCCTCAGTTAGTTAATGTAATAGGGCGCGAGCCCCTTGTCGTGAACCGGGCACAAATCCAGACTCCGGTAATTATAATAGTTAATGTTTTTGCATTTATGATAAAAAATAAAGAAACATAATGTACAGTTAACAAAAGAGATAAGAATGCAGGATCGTCGGATATAGTTGAAGTTTAGTAAGAAACCGATGGATGCTGTCACTGAAATTTAATTTGAAAAATAAGCTGTTTGTTTTCTATTAATAAAATTAAATTTTATTCGAGAACAGCCATCGGTTTCTTACTAAACTTCAACTACATATATCCGACGATTCTACATACTTATCTCTTTTGTTGACTGTACATAGTTAGGTAGTATTTTATTTTATACCTAGTATCTACCACATCATGCACAACACTACAACCGCAATCTACTAACATAGAGCTTATTTACAAAACAAGGTACTGTGTTAATTAAAACAAGTAATAGTTACGCAATGTTTATTTGTTTGTATTCAAATTTGTATAACATTATCAATACATGTAGGTATAATAAAAACCTATGCACACAACCGTTTTTATTGTAAAAACTGACGCGCGCCTAACCAAATGAAGATGAGTACGCGGTCGCTAAAGTGGCACATCTAGGGGCAGTTTTTCGATTGAAAATTTTCGCAAAATGAATGTGACAAAAAAAAAATAATAATAATACAACCGAATTGAGAACCTCCTCCTTTTTTTGAAGTCGGTTAAAAATGTCACCCGCGCGTAAACTGCTGCCATTGGTTGAATGATTTATCAACAGCCAATCGCTTTTCGTTCGAGAAACCGGCCCTTGGTCTTAGAATACGTTCGGATTTATACATAGAGCCCCGTCGGTGTGATAGTCTTTTTCTAAATCTCAATAAATGCAATATTTAGGTACGGCTAATTAGGTACGCAACTAAAGTCCGCACGACCGAAAAACGCGTCTTCTGCCTGTTTTAAAAACGCCAAGTGCATAGGCTTCAAGTCTTAAACCACTATTGATAATATAATCTGTGTTGTTATCATGTCGGAGGCGCGCGAAAAACGATCGCTTCACCAGGCTGCAGTCTTAGGTTTTCTAAAGGCACCTCGGCCCTGAAAAAGAATATGTAGAAATATATTAGAAACGTGATTAGTACGTTGTGTCTCTCGAAAGATGTCCAAAAAAATGACTGAAGTGCTGAGAGAGAATTTTGTTACCATCATTTATTATTATCATAATTAAAGGCTCCAACAGACAGGCGCGACGCGACGGTGCGACGCGATTCTGGTTTATCAATTTCCATGAAGTTTTCATTGAAATTACAATAAACAGTAGAATGTTCCATTCACAAAATTGTCCTTAATCAAAGAAATCGGCGGGCAATAAAGATAAAATTAAGCTAGATTACGTATTTAAGGTTTCATTTATAACTGATAATATCATACCTATTTTTGTTTTATCAGAACTAATTAGCATTCAAAATCAATGAAAGTCAAATAAGCAATTCTAAATTTGTGTCTTACAGGACATAATAAAATTACATAACTATGTAATTTTATTATGAACTACAATTTTCCTGTTAACTAACAGGAAAATTGTAGTTCTAAAGAATGTCAAAAGAATTAAGAATCTTCGATTTCGAAGTAGGAGACGAGAACTGACTGGAGGTGGAAAGAAACGTGGAAGTTAGAAAGAGCTGTGAACATGAGTCAGCTTAGCTGATTGAAAACTCCTCTTCTCACTCCCTAATCAATTTGCATTAGTTCTTGTTAAAATACCAAGTAAACTAAGAGCTAAACCTAACATTAACCAAGGGGCCGTCTCTACGAGCGAGAGAATCGCGGCGATAGTCTCGCCGTGCCATCAAATTTTCGCCGCGATGATATCGATACGTTCTAAGAGAGTGTATAGAAATACGTGGCACGACGATAATATCGCAGCGATTCTCTCATTCGTGGAGACGGCCCCTACAAGTTCCTTACCCCGCGGCCCGGTCGCTGTGCACGCTAGCAGTATACACTGTCAAAGGCTCCAACAGCAGCGATATTCCACTGAGACTGACAGTGTCCGCTGTGTCGCCGACGTTGAACACCAAGGCATAAGTGTCATAGGTCCTGAGGTACCTGATCAAGATCAAGGTGTTCTCCGTCAGGGCTTGCACGTCATACTCCCCATGAGATAGGGCCACCTCCTTGCGGAGTTTTGTTAGAGATTGGTATATCTGGAATGAAAAATTTGGTTCGGTATTCAGCGTCAAAGATCGCATTTTTCAGTGGTGAAATGGCTGATTTTGAAAACAATATCGTGCGCCCTGGCCCCCATGGATTTTATCAGTTTAGGGCCTTACCTGTATCTTTAATTCTTAAATTAAGGATGCTTTGATATCTTACCTTAAAATGACTATTAGACACATCTTTCTGGGCCTGGAGATTGATTTGCATGTAATCTTCAGCTATCGGTAGCCAAGTCGTAGGACTTGTCGAAAATCCAGCGCTAGTCGTGTTGTCCCAGTGGAACGGTGTCCTACTGGGATCTCTGGAAAACTCCAAGTAGTTTGATTCATTGCCTTGGTTCAGGGCTGCTACGTCGACCGTGTCTTCCCAGCTGACGAAGCCATCCTTCATTCCAATCTCCTCGCCTTGGTAGGTGATAGCTACTCCTGGTAGTAACATGTTTAGGCCGTTTAAACCATCTACCATGTCACCTCTGAACCTGGACGGCATGCGGCTCTGGTCGTGGTTTCCGAACTAAAAATTTACGAAAAGGGATATTATCTTCAGATTCGCTGCGATAGTATTAATAATAGTGAGTTTTTTGAGTAGGTCGTACTAACTTACCACCCAGTTAGCGACATTCCCATGTGGCATGTAGGTGAGCCAGTGCCGGATCACGTAAGCGAAGTCCCTGGCACTAGACCTTCCAGACAAGGTCGTGATGAAGTCAAAGTTGAAGGGGAAGTGAGCGCCGATCCTTCCACTCTCATCTCCGTAGTATAACATCGTCATGCTGATGTTAGCATACGCCTCTGCTAGGAGTATTCTAGATAAAAAAGAAATAAGCATTTAAAGTGTAGAATCCTAGAAAGATAACGATGTTGACTTCATATTATTCCATATATTTTGCAACCCTGTTTAATTTTTTCAACATAAATATTAAAATGTAAATGTTTCACAACGTACTTAGTCTCCTTATTATTCTCCACTGCCCAGTCGTCTACAGCCTTTCTCCAATCATACACAACATCGTACAGCTCTATCAAGTCCCTCACATGGATCTGCGTGGTATATCCTGCCTGGTCGGGGCTCATAAACATATTGCCAGACAAAGGTTCATCGGGATAGATGCCGTTGGCATCGGGGGCCGATTCGAATAGATGAGGGATGGCATCCACTCTGAAGCCATCAGCTCCTTTTTCTATCCAGAATAGCATGATTTTGATCATTTCGTCTTTGACTGCCTGCTCTCGGAAGTTGAAGTCCGCTTGTTCGATGGCGAACTGATGCAGGTAAAACTGCTGGCGTTTGTTGCTCCATTCCCAGACTGAGCCACCAAATTGACTGATCTGTACCAAACATTATCAGAGAGTTACCATAAATCAAAAAGTCGGATTTAGCTTTTGTAAATAAAGGCTAAGTATGCATGTCTATATGAGACGTAATGGACTTACCCAATTAGAAGGTAATATCGAGGCGGGATTTTCAGGATCTATTCTTGGATCTGCCCATACGAAGTAGTCTTCATATCCTGGCTCCCTGGCTTCCGATTTAATGAAGTAATCGGAATATGTGCTTGCGTGGTTTGGCACGTAATCTAATATGACTTTTAAACCTAAAATATAGAATATATTAGTTCAGCAGCTGCTTTTAGCGCAGATATCTAAGTCACTGAAACATCCTAAGTTACTATTATAGTATTTCCGTGAAGACATCACCTCCACCATATTCAAATAAATAAGTTAAGGAAGTTCTTCAACTACATATCCCTTACCCAATTCGTGAGCCTTATTCACAAGGTCAACAAAATCTTCCATGGTTCCATACTCATCATGTATTGCGTAAAAGTCGCTGACGTCATATCCAAAGTCTATCATAGGAGACTGGAAGATGGGCGACATCCAGACAGCGCCTACCCCAGCATCCACTAGATGTTCTAGTTTACTGGTGATACCTGGAGAAAGAATGTACTTAGTAAAATAATATATGGGTTTCTGTACCCGTTTGGATCTTCTGACAGGAATAATGTAGAACAGCTGTGAGCGATACATAAAATTAAGGATAAGTCTTAAGCCTTCGACAGAGTTAAGTGATGGCAATAATCTAATTAGTCTCATTTTTGGGTCATGATGTTTTTTTTTAATTTTCCTATCCTTCTTTCATACTTGTAATTCTATAAGGATTACCTAAAGACATCTGCAAATGCAAAACTAAAATATTAGCCCAGAGTGCCCCAACGGATCGTCCTAGGACCTCGAGACAAAAAAATTCACTAGAAGCAAGAGAGATTTCGCTGAGAGTCTTAGCTGTACAGTTACTCAAATTAATATATAAAACTGTGTTATAGTTAATCATAATTATCATGTAGTTCCCAGACCCATGCTCAAATTAAATATTCAATAATTAATGTTTGATTTTGTTTAGTGATTGCATGTTTTGCATCGTAAAAAACTACCGATTATTGTACAATTAAATCTTTGGTTGATCAAAGGAGACCAGCCACGGTTCACATAAAGTTGGGCCCAAAGTGTCGAAAAAAAAATGAGTTACCCTATTCGGGGATGTCCACTTTATATTTTTTTACTATCGCGCCGAATATCTAGGACCATTGCTTCAGCTGTTTTTTAAAGGTGAAAAATCTAGTTTTATACATTTCAATAAAATATAAAACTACCGATAGGCGAAAATAAATGAAAGGTGACCTTGAATATGTATTACCTACTATGAGAACCAAGCACTGCGAGTGTTCGTATACCTATATTATATATTTTTTAATATTTATTTCTAAAATAACGTATTCTTCATGTACAAGTATGAATAATAAAAGTAAAGTTGTATGTAAACGCATGTTTCACAAATAAATTATCTTTACTTATCTATCTTTATAAATACTGTCCATAAAAAATAAAAAACAACATTGGTGAAGGTCAATTTAAAATATGACTTCCTTTAATGTTTTCATATTACAGCGATATTATATTTTATATAGGAACATTATAACCACTTCATTTCTAGCAATAAAACAGAGTCAATACAAACTAAAAATCGACTTAACGAAAACAGGCTGTAGGAACGGTCGTACAGATTTGTTGCAGTAGTAAAAAATGTTTAGCTGGAATTCCCAGACTTAGGTGACACACTTTTTTTCGTTGGCCGGCCATTTTGGATTTTGGGCCCAATATGGCTGATCTCCTTCATTATTCTAAATTCTAAGGTCTCTAAACCATATTATATGACATAACGATACGCTTAGTTGAGACCACTTTTAAGTGGATCTTAAATCTAATTCAGACTAGATTAAATAGGTCTGGCTGTCTCGTCTTTCACAAATGTCATCCCTTTTAGGCTTAGTAATAAATTAACGATCTTTCAGAATTTGCAAGATCGTACTTTTCAGGTTTTAATTTTAAAATTGCTTCAAGTACATGTGAATAACTGAAAAGCTTTGGTCAGCAAATAACTTAAAATAATTGAAAAAAGCGAAGAACCCACCTTTCAGATCCCCAATACCATCACCATCGTCATCTTTGAATGACCTGGGATAGATCTGGTATATCACCATGTGCTCCCACCAGTCCAGTTCCCTCAGCTCTGGTGGTGCTACCTCATCTTTCCTCATCGCCGCCCACGTCGACACTCCCACGACAACCCCCACGACCACAGCGGTTAATATCGCAACCCCCACGATCTGTTTCCACGACATTTTTGATTTAACGACTTTAGATTAAGAGCCCACAATTTAAACATTCGTTATCAAGTCCTGTAATATAACTTTATCTAAATGCATGATATTATTCGATTACTGGCTAATATACTTAAACTAAGATAATGTTTACATTTGATCTGAGTGGCAATTCTCGTAATTTTAAGAATGTTCACAGTCTGAGCTTAGTCTCAATCTCTCAAAAAAAAAAAACAACCGACTTCAAAAAAAACACTACAATGTAATAAATAACTTTAATTTCGGGAGTCGGTGTCGTTGGTTCCGCATTTTCGTTTTTAGACACCGGCTTCCGAAATTAAAGTTATTTATCACATTGTAGTGTTTTTTGAAGTCGGTTGTTTTTTTTTTTGTAAACAAAAAAAATATTTTTCACTTTTTCGTTGTACCTACTCCACACAAATTCAATTAACACTAGTGCACTGAAGAATTGAAGACACCGACTAGAAGAATCATCAAAATTCGCATAGAAATGCCGGAGATGCAGTACATTTATGCATATAACTTCGTAATTAAGAATATTTACCTAATGTATTATATACTAAAACCTTCCTGAAAGTATGTTGATCACATTAATGAAAGAACTATCAAAATCGGTTTATTCGTTTTTGAGAAAATCGCGGACATACATATGGGTCGAATACAGGACCTCCTTTTTTGAAGTTGGTTAAAAATACCTTTAATTTCCCTAAATTTTTGAAAAGTTTTTGACGTTTGTTTTGAGAATTGGCCTTCTGATTATCATAATTATTCTCATTAATCATGCAGAGTGCGCGTGTACTGATACCTACAACCCAAGTCATAGTTGCATATGCAGTCATGATTATTATCAGTTTCAGGCCTGACAAGAGCTGTTTCAATATCTCACCGCTCTGTATTTCCATTTTCAATATCAGTGTTTGAATGTTTGTTCTTTTGTCTTCAAAAAACTTTCGGAAGTCAGTGTCTAAAAACAAAAATGCGGAACCAACGACACCGACTTCCGAAATTAAAGTTATTTATTACATTATAGTGTTTTTTTTTAAGTCGGTTGTTTTTTTTTTAAAGATTGAGACTAAGCTCAGACTGTGAACATTCTTAAAATTACGAGAATTGCCACTCAGATCAAATGTAAACATTATCTTAGTCATAATTATTGTTTCCATGTCTCAATCAATTAGCCTTTTCCCAAGTATAATGTGGTCTGCTTCCAGTCGGTTCGAATCGGTCGCAGCTGAATACCAGTATTTTACATGGAGCGACTACCTATCTGACCCCTATAACCCAGTTACTGGGTAATACACCCCCTTGGTAAGACTGGTTGTCAGACTTTCGGGCTTCTGACGAACCGCAACGATTGTCAATCTACGAATGACAGCCAGAATCAACGGCTTAAAGTGCTTTCCGAGGCATGGAGGGGTCTTGGTATGTTAAGATGGTCACCCATCCACGGAACAACCGCGGTAAGCGTAGCTTGACCGTTCGATCGACCCGTGCGGCTGTTATTTAATCACAAGCCTTTCAGACCTTAGCTACACGCCCATCAGACCCGTCGAGGTCGTTTCCATGTCTGTGTGTGTTATTATAATTCTAGGAAGAATGTTTCGTAGGTAAAGTCAGGAAAATTAATTGTTCAGCAAAACTACCACCATAAATTCATCAGTCTTTATATATTCAAATCTGAACTGTCATTCTTTGAAAGTTGTATGAAATTGCAAATTGACGTAGGGTGTCTTACTGGGTCTTTAACAATTATTTTCCTTGAATGTGCATGGTTATGGGTTCAACAAAAAAATTTGTAGATTTATTGAATTAATACTAACAATAACAAAATTAAATCTTAACTAAAACTTCATCCGCATCGCTGTCGACTGGCAATGTACCCAAGAGACTGGCGGCAAACTATGAAACATACACAAACATAACAACATTACTGGGTTCAACTGGTTTATGATATCAGAAACCTCCTCACACACTACATCACTAGATCCAGCGGACGTAAAGCCAACAATTACCACGGTCGAGCAGACCAGCAGTCTATCTGCAAATTACTGTCCATTACTACCGTGATATGAGAACACCGTGCAATTACCCATAACTAGTGCATAATTGTTTGTTCCATTACGATTACAAATTGAATCTGAATACAAATGTAATACGTTTGATTCTGTTTGTCATTGAGGGGTTTTTAAAGACCGCCGAAAGAAGAACGTTCTGCACTTTTTCGGTATATCTGTACTCTATAAACTAATAATAAAGCTGAAGAGTTTGTTTGTTTGAACGCGCTAATCTCTGGAACTACCAAAATCTTTTTGCATTTGATAGCTCAATTCTTGAGGAAGGCTATAGAAAAAAGTTACAAAGAACGCTAAGCGAAAACAAAGTAATAGCGCGGGTAGACGATGCGATGCGATGGGATGGGTCTGGGAAAGAAGAAATTTCACGCGGAAGAAGTCGCGGGCAGAAGCTGATAATGGTTCTTTTGGCAGTTGGAAGAGAAATATATGTTGTAATAGTAGTGGTTAAAAATTTGTCAAATATGGAACAATATGTTGTTCATGTTTTCAATATATCCATAATCCACTGTTAAGAATGTAATAAAATCATTTATGATGAAACACTTCATGATAAAGATTACAAGTAATAATAAAAACACGTGCGGTCATGAATTTAATTTATATGCTTTTTCAATGCAGAGCCATCTGGTATACATTTTTAGAAGCTCTCAAAAAGTTGTCGCCATTTTAGATTTTCATTTTCCTTACTGTAAGCTTCAGCACCCTCGAAAACCATGAAAACGACACACATGATGAAAAATTTAAAAAAAATTGCAGCCACCATTTGGATTTTCATTTTGACCTCACTATCAGCTTTAGCACTCTTGAAAACCATGAAAACTATCTGTCTCTCTCTCTCTGTCTCTTTCTATTATATACAGACTGGTGATTAGGTTATCACATTAAATAGTACAACTGTTATAACAAGTAGTTATCAGTCTGTTAAAATGATGAAATAAGCAACTTTACAATAAATAGAACACTGAATTTTCCAAACATAATAAATAGCGTAAAAATTGGCACGAAATAACAACCCTTGATAATAAGGCACGATAATAAGGGTATTATTACCAAATAATCATTAATTACTAAATACGAAAAAACAAGAGCGAGTCGGACTCGCGCACCGAGGGTTCCGTACCATCATATGTGTTTAAATTTTCATCGACGAGGCCTGTATTCGTTTAACACTATGCGCTGCGATGTAGAATATTGCAGTTTAGGTCAGCGCACCGATAGTGGAACTAATGTAACTTTTGCTGATGATTTCTGAAAAAGTGTGCTATTTAGAGACATCGTTTTATTTTTCCTGTAATCTACATAATCTTCTATCACATAGAATTATTTCAGATTTTTCTCTTTGCAAACTTCGGAGATGAGGGGGGGGGGGCGGTATTTTTTTTACATTTTTCATCAAAAGTCGAAAACTATGCGGCCTAAAAAAAAGAAAAAATGTTTTAAAATGTGCGAACTGCGCTCTTTCATATGATACCCCACAATGTCCTAGTAGCCCCACTTCGAATTTTTCAGACGCCCCTTCAATCCCTGTTGCAAACAAAAAATTCTTTCTTATTTGCAAAATAGTTGGGTCATCTAGTATAACTATTCCAAATTTCAAGTTGATAGCATTAGTTCTTGAGATATACAGCTGCGACAGACAGACAGGCTGAGTCGCACCATAATGGTTTCTTTTTACCATTTTGGCACGGAACCCTAAAAAGGTCCCACGGTTAAAATGTCAATTTTTATTAATTATTTTAATTGTGTATGTTTAAAATACGTAATGTAGAATAGGTGGTTTCAATTAATGTGATAACCTAATGACCGCACTTTATAAGAGAAAGTCTTCACGGGGGGGTACCCCGACGACAAACATATTTTTTTCTTTTCACGTCTTTTTAGTTGTGGTACCTACCTACCCCAAACAAATTCGTATACCATTACTTGATATGAAAACAAGAGTGACAGAAAGTCTTATAACATCATCAACATACACAAAGTGAATATTAAATACGTATAATTTGCAACCATGAAAAAACCTTTCGAATGCATTAACCTTCTCCTTTTTTTGAAGATAAAAAATTAACAAGAGTAGCTTGGGTTCTATTATTAATACAAAATAATTAGTCACAAGAACCCCAGGGCTAGCTGAAAACGATATATTGGGAGACGGTTGTATTAACCGTCTCGAAACATTGTCACATAATCAATGAGAATCATTTATTCAGAGGTCCTCCATTATTACCTACTTTTGAAGGACAAAAGGTTAGATTTAAACTATGTTAGGTATAGATTAGTTAAATTTTAAAGTCTACAAAGTTTCGGCTTTGAATGTGACCTTATAATTATCGAAAAGGCTTAGAGATGGGCCTGTCTTTTACAGGTCGATTAGGGTTATTGTAAAACCGATTTTATTTATTATGCCAATTTATTGTATGGTCCTCGATTACTTTTTTTTAATTATAATCCTCCATCATCATTCTTCTACCCTCGATTTGTGCTCGACTCAACACGTCTTTTTCTTCTAGTCTTCTTTATTAGTTGCCATCTCGGTAGTCACTCCCTTTGTAGCCATATCATTTTTCATACAGTCCATCTATAGTTTCTTTCGTCTTACCCTACTCTCATAGCCATCTACATTCATACTCAAAACTTCCCTCACGACATTTGTCCCACTCCTCTGCATTACATACCCATCATGGTATGGATAGTCTTATTGCCTTGAAATAAGATGTAATTTTCTTTGGCTCAATCGGCGGTCAGTATAGCAAAATACATAATTTTTGAAAAAATACCTATATCAAAAGTTACTGAAATCGGTTCAGTAGTCAATTATGAACTACTACTACTACTACTTTCAGGACTTGCGTTAATTCTGTTACACCTTGTATACTCAATTCTAATTTATATCTTCCAACGGACAAGAAACTTCACTGGTCTAAATATGCTGCTGCACTAATATTATAGTCAGGTTGTTCTGCGCACTGGGTCTGAAGATGTCTATGTGGTTTAAATACTTTTCAATGTTGACCATCATCGGCAATTTCTCCGTCGTAGCTCGGAGTCTGGATTTCGCCCCTTATTACATGGGACTTAAACATAACTGGCCACATGGGGGTGTACTATAGGTACCGTGGGTACACCTCTGTCTAACCCTTTGGGGAAATCAGGCGAGATTTTGTTACGTTGGCCATCATAATTAAAAATTCGGATGACCCGAACTAAAAAGGGCAAAAACAGGTGCTTCCTAGGTTTGGTAGATAATCATGTTTATCCAGACATTGTAAATCGATATTTTCAACGCTACCGTAGCTACCGTGCCTGTATTTCCATCAAAAAATGTTTATTTTTAGTTTTATCAAGCTTGATATCGTCCTCTCCCATCGCATCGTTAAGTATCTTTTTACCAATTAAAGAAGCAATTAATTTATGTATCGATTACTAGAACAAGCACTCACAAGTAACACCGATGGCAAAATGAGTTTATTTATCAAAAATAACGCAAGTACGTAATGAGTATTTTCATTAGTGGCGTTGTTTCACATTCGGTTTTATTTGCCAACTTTAAAGTTGATGCGAGTGTGTCTTGTGTCGGCTGCATGATACCTTAGATCATTTTTTATGTTACTGTATCTTTGCTAAAATTTGTTTTTTTATTACAGTAACTTTAATGCATTTGACTTTTCTTTTTTTCATTACTGTAACCTCAATGACTTTTGTACTTATTTGTCATTAATTTGTATTTTGTAATTTAATGCATAAGTGCATATGCAACAGTGCAACAACCACTTACAGTCATATGTCATATTTCGTTTCGTATAGAAAAAAGAAAAATTAAATATTGCGTTGCATTGTTTTAGATAAAGGTCTGCGAATAGCATAAATGCCATATGACAAATCAAAGAAAAAATAAAAAAAATATTTATCTTTTAATTAACTTAAAACTTATGAATAAATAGTTATCTATGTACATTTGGAAGGTATATAATAATATTGCTCAAACTGGTGGTGCCCGCAGCAGCAACGCTTCTCCTGCGGCCAAGGTCAGCTGTGCACTGTCGATGACATCTCTGAAGAACAAAATATTGTTGTGATGAGAATCAGAAACATACAAACTTAATTTCTCCTAAGGTTTGAGGATACTGATCTACACCCAGGTATTCTTTCTTCTTTTCGTGGTTCAAGTTTCAAACACGGTAAATAACAATAGTCAGTAAGTTCGCGGATAGATAACTTTCTGTCATACATTGATATATAAAGTCATGCCGTGCCTTAGAGTGCGATGATTCATTGGCCACACAAGAGATCATTAAGTACCAGACAATCAGTTCAAGCTACATAATTTTCGCCCAGTTAAATACTGGTATTCTGTCTTATCTGATTGGGAGGCAGACTAAACACTCCGTAGCTGAGCCAAGTCTGGGGCTCGAAAAGTAAGGGTCAAATTCAAAACAAACTACATAATAAAACATGCTTACCCAGCGACTCTGCTAGAGTGAATACTGGAAACATAGACAGTAGCTGGTGTCGTCAAATGCGGCACCCTGCTCAAAACGATCGTGTCTGGATCCTCTCCAACATTGAACAGGAGTACCAGAGTGTCATAACCCCTTAGGCTCCTGACCAGGTAGAAGGTACTGTCTGATAATGCCCTGATATCATACTCTCCGTGGGAGAGAGTCTTCTCCTTACGAAGGGCTGAGAGGGCTTGATATACCTGTAAAATAAAAGAAGTTTAAAGTACAGTACTCGTAGGTAGACAATTATAATTATAGATTTTTATTTTGAAAGTGGTTATCTCGAAACAAAGCAATTGGAAGTTGGTAGGATTGGCTCCAATGACGTTCTCTCTGTATCATGGCCTCTTTTTGCAAATGTACAATGAATCTCCAGTTTAAAATATCTATGGAACTTTGCGAATGTTTATGTTCTAAGTTTTAAATGAATTTTCGTCCAATGAGGAATTGTTTTTATCAATAACCACTGCGCCAATCCAGTCGTCATTAGAATCTTTAATTTTGCTGCTAACCTTAAAATGACTCTTTTCATCTGCCTTCTGTTTAGCCAAGTTAATTTCCGTATAATCTTCAGCGACTGGTAGCCAGGTCCTCTCACCGGTTGAGAAGCCAGCATTGGTAGAATCATCCCAGTGATAAGGTGTCCTCGCAGGGTCGCGGGAGTACAAGTGGTAGGTGTCCTCATCTCCTCGGTTGCAGGCCTCCACGTCGACAGTATCCTCCCAGCTGACGTAGCCGTCCCTCATGCCGATCTCCTCGCCCTGGTAGGTGACGGAGGTGCCGGGGAGCATCATGTTGAGGGAGTTGAGGCCGTCCACCATGTCGTGTCGGAAGCGGGTCGGCATCCTGTTGTTGTCGTGGTTGCCGAACTGTAATTGATGAGGACTTCTTAGAGATTTTACCTTTCCAAGATTTACTAAATAAAAGATTTGTTAAATCTCAATTAAAATACTTTCTTGGTTGGAACAAAATGCAATGACTGATTAATTCCCATTATTGGTCGGTAAGTTATAATTTAACTTTGTATTACAGCTGAACAGCTAGTTAATTCACTCATACCTACTACGTCGCTATGGAAATAATCTCAATTCCTCAATTTACCTGCCAGTTAGCCACAGCTCCAAAGGGCATGTACGTTAGCCACTTCATGATGGTGTACACGAAGTCTCTGGCATTAGACTTGGCGGAGACGTCGGTGATGAAGTCGAAGTTGAACGGGAAGTGCGCACCGATGGCTCCCTGCTCGTTCCCATAGTACAGCATCGTCATGGTGATGTTGGCATAGCCTTCGGAGAAGATAACCCTGGAAGTAAGGAATTTAAAATTTACCTTGTGACCGAAACCGCATAGACAGTAATTTATGGTCGGGATCTCCCAGTTTGTGTGTGATCAAAGAAAATTGTTTCAAATGAATCTTAAAGGCCTATAACGGACTTTTCCTAAGTATTTAAAATAGCAGTATTAAAGAAATAGGAAAATCATAAAGTATTTAAAATTGTAATTTTAAAGTTTCCAATCTCCAATTTGTTGTTAACTGAAGTATAATAATTTGGGGCCGGGGGAGATTGAATACTTATGTAGGATCGGAATTATTAAAGAGTATGGTTACTTAGAGGATAATTGGAAATATTCGACCAAATCACCGTGAAAACCCCTTTTTCTTTGAATAATAATAAATGAAGAAACCATTTCAACTTGCTAACGCTAACCAAGTGGACGAATTCTGGTCGAAGCTTATTTTTCAATATAAATGGAATCATCGATACGAGTAAGAAAAAGAAGAAGATTAGTTTAGTTATACTTTTTTAATTAGATGAGTAATAAATGAAAGTAGTTTTAAAAAACCGTTATTGGTTCGTTATTAAGACTCATGAATTTCGTGAAACATAGATCTCTTTTGCTAAACTAGTCACTGACCAATTTCCAAGTAAAGATTGAAGTCTCTACTAACCTTGTGTCACCTTCATGCTCCTCATTATACTGATCAATGAACTCCCTCCACTCATACACAATGTCATACAGCTCAATCAAGTCCTTAGTGTACAGAGGAATGGTGTACCCGAGCTGATGGGATTCGAACTGCGACAACCCGCTCAGGGGGTCGTCAGGGTACGTTCCCTCGTGGTCAGCAGGATCTGCCTCCATCATGTATGGTAACGCATCGACCCTGAAGCCGTCAGCTCCCTTGTCTAACCAGAACTTCATGATGTTGAGCATCTCTTGCTTTACGTCTGGGTTCCTGAAGTTGAAGTCTGCCTGCTCGACGGCGAACTGATGGAGGTAGAACTGCTGTCTCTTCTCACTCCATTCCCATGCTGAGCCTCCGAATTGACTCACCTAGAAAACGGATGGTACATCATTACAAAGTTGATGGTCTATCTATTACTGTGTTCCCGATTTAGTTGCCAAACATGTAAACAATTATTTATGTTTGTGAAAACCACTTTAACTTCCACACATAAAGTTCAGTTTGCGCTAAAATTACAATGTTTTCATAACTTTCAATAGTACGTAGTTTCGTAGCACGTGACATTTTTTTTGTATTATTTTTGATTATTATATTACTGTTTTCGTTTTTTATGTTTATACATTATTTGAATATTGACGTAGTAACCTTATATTTTTTTTCCTTTTGACATTTATATTTTCTTATTTTTATTTTTGAGAAAATTATTAATAATATATGCGTTTGATTAATGTAATTATGTTATCAATTTTAGTATCAATAAAATCCATTATCAATTTATTAATAATATCATCATATTTGTACGCCTTCTGGTATAACATAGCGCGCGTCAAAAATCGACGAATTACAACCGGGACCAATGGAACATTGGTTTTGAAGATTATAATATAGACCTTGACGATGTATATGTATTATGACAAGTAAGTGACATTCAACTTTAAGGCTTTTTAGATATACCATCGTGTGTCAAATAACCGTCAAGAGTGTAACTAACTTCGCAGAACCTACATTTTAAGAACTTGAACATCTCAAAGTAAATGTTATGTTAATGGAAAAGCCTCATTACGCAGTCAAAAAGAATCGAAGTTTTGATAAAAGTTGTAAACCGCTGATATTTATGGCAGTATCTTTACTTTTTTCATACTTTAGTAAGTTAAATACTGACTTGGGGAAGTTATCGACATCTAAACCTACTTACTAACGTTAAAATATCGCAAGGGTAAGTCCATTTAAGTTCGTTCGCTTTCAAAAGAACATTTCGACCCTTATTTAGTTAGCTTTGTATTTCTGCATTGCAGCATTCATTTGTTTAGAAATGAAATCGAACTCATTCGGCACTAATGTTCTAGTTAACATTTCATTAAAAGATAAACACTATCTAGAAATATAGCCAATCCGAAAATAGTTTTGACTAGCAAGCGGTAAATAATGGAAACTGCAGTTTAAATTGTAGTTACGCCGTGGTGCTATCGAGCGCTTGCTAATTTAAAGCCTAAACAACAAAATTGGATGCGAACCTTGTTCATGGTGGTCGTTTTAATGAAGTTTAAAAGTTGTACTGAATAGTTTCTAGCAAATATTATGGTGCACCATATTCCTTTATGTCGAGCAAGGAAACTGTCAAGATACTGTATTGAAGTATCTTTTCATCATCTCTCTATACTAGTTTGAGGTGGCGCAGCATGTCCTCGTACAGCGTGTCTTCGCGACAAGGTTGCGCGGCAATGTCCCTGCCAGCCTGTATAAGGTTGCGCGGCAATGTCCCTGCCAGCCTGTATAAGCCGTCACCTCAGAAGTCACCCCTTTCTATCCATCTCATCATTCACATAATCCATCCATCGTGTCTTTGGTATTTCTCGCCACTATACAGAACCACAAAAGCTGGTTTACACGGTGCGATTCAATTGTTTACACGGTGCGATTCAATTGCCTTCTATGACATACGAGTACCATAAGTTGAGGCAACTCATCATCTGCCTGCCTTTTCCCAAATATGTTGGGGTTGGCTTCCAGTCTAACTGGATGCAGCTGAATACCATTATTTTACATGGAGCGACTGCCTATCTGACCTCCACAACCCAGTTACTGGGTAATACGATACCCCTTAGTAAGATTGGGCGTGAGACTTCCGGGCTTCTGACTACCCGTAGCGACTGTCAAAGTTCCACGAATGACAGCCGGGACCAACCGCTTAACGTGCTTTCCGAGGCCCGGAGGGGTCTCGGTAAGTAAAGATGGTCACCCATCCACAAACCAACCACGGCAAGCGTAGCTTAACCTGATCGATCGACCTGTGCGGCTGTTATTATTTAACCACGGACCTTGTAGTTGAGGCAACTACACTGTCAAATTCAATTAGCTAGCGAAACTCTGCAGACGTGAGTGTCGATATCTAAACACGACATAATAAAAATATTTGATGTTTTTTTTCTTAGGTGTCAAAGATCTCTGGAAGTGTTGTTTCTTGAAGTATCTGCTACCTTATAATAACAACATACTGCGATGACCAGTCTGTATGCCAGCTGTGGTGACTGTTCAGTTCACGAAAACGTATAATATATTATAATCTTACTTACCCAGTTTGAAGGCGGTAACCTTTTGGTAGGGTCTTCAGGGTCCGGGTACCCATCAGCCCACACGAAGAAGTCTTTGTACTCAGGGTCATTTTCCTCTGACTTCTTGAAGTACTCAGATTCTGTACTTGCGTGGTTCGGCACGAAGTCGAGCAACACTTTGATTCCTGAAGACGAAAAAAATTATGATTGAATAAAATATAAATTGCCATCATCTGCCTAGCCTTTTCGCAACTATGTTGAGGTTGGCTTCCAGTCTAAACTGGATGCAGCTGGTCAGTATTATACAAGGAGCGACTGCCCAGTTACTGGGTAACACGATACGCCATGGTTTTCTGAGAAATTTTTAAAAATAAATAAAAATTGTGTTTCTCCTTTCCTATGAATTTTGCCTAGGCTTTATATGGTGCATAACTGTTACAAATGGGAAGGAATACTTCAATTTATAAGTCACCCTGTATATTGAAATTAAAGTTAAATAATCTACATAAGTGCTTACTGAAAAATAAAAATAAAATACACACTATTTTTTGTTATCCTGGCACCGTGAACTATTGCTACTTGCATCTACAAAATGTTTAAAAACATTTTTGTGCATTAATCATAATAAGATAACAAATATATAATCATGCCATCTAAGAGAATTATCTTTCTCAGTAGCCGGATACTATCGGTTCTTTAAAAAAAAAAACAATCAATTGATCATTATCATTCAACTCGCAATAAATAATGATTGTTTCGTTCTTTTCATATCATTAAAATAATACCTATGTTTTTTTCCTGGTAGAGGTGGATTATCTTATCTTTATTATCAAAATATTTTATTTCACATAAACCGACATGGGCACTTATGAAACGTCAAAAGCTAGGTGCACGGTTCCAATTGGTCGTTTCCTATGGAGAAGAACCGGCAAGAAACTCCACAGTTATCTGAGAAAGATCTAAAATGATTATGTGGTTAATCACCCACACACATTCCCGCAGAAATGTGGTGGTGAGAGCGTTCTAGTTAGTACTGCCTTCACAGAATAGATGATGAGGTCATCTATTCGCCATCGTGCGATGGTTTTTGAGCCACAAATGCATGTGTGCCGTATCTTAGCGAGTATGGATTTAGGGCTTGACTGAAGACTGGGCTGTCCCAAATGGTCTTTATTCTTAAGGTGAATGCGCAGTGGTAGACCGCGAAATTCAAATTTTCTTACGTTTTTTGCAATTTGCAGGCCAGTGTCAGGTTGTATCTTGATCAAAATTTGATTCGCGACAATAACAGGTACGTATTTATAGAATTATAATCATTAGAATCAATAATACATCTTTCTAAGTTAGATTTGTACCACTAAGCAGTTTTCCATAAGAGATTTGTTGTCGTGGTACAAATCTAACTTAGAAAGATGTATTAATGATTCTAATGATTATAATTCTGTAAATACGTACCTGTTATAGTCGCGAATCAACTTTTGATCAAAATACAACCTGACACTGATCTGAAAATTGCGAAAAACGTAAGTAAATTTGAATTTCGCGGGCTACCCTGGCACTTCCCCCTTAAGTCAATGCAATATTGTCGTTCGGAAAGCTATCATTAACGGTTACGGGCACTTAACTTGATGAAAGGACTACCTCTGATGCATACTATTGTATGCAATCAAGTTATTCTAACTTAAGAAACAGCTGTGCTGCTGGGGAGTTTATTGTGCCACTTCCTAGCTAAAGCACTAGAAAGTGGTAAAGGGCGGGCGATTTGGAGAACAGTCGTTAGTACTTTTGACGTTCTAAAAGTGGTGGCTAATTTAATAAATGACTTTTGATTTCGATGATCAGTCATGAATCTTGAGTTACTTTGAAAAGAGGTCCATGAGCATCGTTGTTTGAAATGCTCCTGAAAACCAAGAGATCGAGGTGGAAGAAATAATCTGAGGTCTTACCATGGCGGTGCCATTTTTACCCGACCATGGCAACATGGCAAATGGGGGGTTGGAAGATCTGCAGAAGGTGGCGGGGAAGACCTGGATGAGCCTTGCACAGACCAGGGAAGCATGGCATAAAAGAGAGGAGGCCTGTACTCAGCATTAGGTGGAACAAGGCTACCTTTGATGATGATGGAAACATAAACCTACCTATCATATATACCTATGATGAAAATCACCTAAATGAGAGGCAATTCTCACAGTCTGATCTCAATCTGTCTAAAATACCTGTAATTTCCCACCATTTTGACAAGTATTTGACAATGATTATCGCTGAGATGGGATGGTGACTAGATTTTGAACGTTTTTCATTACGGGAATAAAATTGGCCTTCTATTGTTTTATAAAAACAATCGCTGCATATTCAATTTTGAAACTAATTCTAGATTCGATTAAGTGATCGAATGCAACCGGAGTAATTTTTCTACCAGCCTGCATGATGTAAGGTTCTCTTTTGCTGATAACCTTCACAGCACATAATGATAAATATAATTTCTGGCTCTCATTAGGGTTTTCTTTAGGTTACAGCAACCTCACGGTTCTACAGAGGCACTCCCTTGTTCTGATAAAAAACACTAATTGCCGATTATAATCGCATAATCTGATAAAATTCCGTACCATGTACCATCACGTATACATTATTGAGTTAATACCTTAATTAATTACATTAAGTAGTTTATTAATATATTATTATTAATGCATACCTATTTAATTAGACATAATGTTTAATGAGTAAAGTGATTTGACCTTTTGTGACTTTTAAATATTGCCTGATACTTTGAGAGGACTAAAAACAACTGAACGCGTAAATAGACCTACATCCATACTATACTAATAATATAAATTCGAAAGTAACTCTGTCTATCTGTCTGTCTCTCTGTCTGTATGTTACCTTTTCATGCCTAAACCACTGAACCGATTTATATGAAATTTTGTATAGAGATAGTTTGAGTCCTGGGAAGGACATAGGATAGTTTTTATCCCGATATACCCACGGGATCGAAACTTATGCGGGTGAAACCGCGGGGCGCAGCTAATACCATATAAACTTACCCCATTCTCCCATGGGGGTAGCAAGAAACTACAGAACTACAATCCTTACATACTCCTTTTGTTTCGTTTACGTTCACACATCGTCATACACTCACGCCGGTTGTGAGTAGTACGCGTAAATGTTTCTTAATCATTAATCGGTCATACATATTGACGACGACGATGTAAGTATATTGCATACTCGTAAAATCCAGAACATAATGATTGGGAAAAAACACTGGCTCCTATAACACAGGTGTTGTTGCCTAGCGCAGGAGTCAGGGCTTCACTTTGTACACATTTTTTACGCCAATAAAGAATTTATTTATTTATTATATTATGGAAAACCGTTTGAGAATACTTGTTGAAATATTGTTGAAGATACAGGACTGTTCGGTTTATGCAATGGATAACAGCAGCAACAAGAGGTTGTGACGTACAAGTTATGAGCCCGCATTTAAGTCTAAAATGAAAACCGTTCTGACCAATAAAAGTATTCAAGAACAACCCAAACAGGCTTTAGTCAATGTTTTCACTGTTCAGGCCTCCCGTAAGACGTGAGAGGGAGCGGACCTAGAGCCACCGGATAAAATAAGCGTGCGGTAAGACAACTAAAACAATTGGACTTTGAAAGAGACTGTAACCTCTGAGTTTATTTCGATGTTTCTTCCTGTCCTCGTCTAGTTGACCCCTGTAACACGGGTTTTGCCTAGCATGTGGGGGTCATTGATCATTTATTTTATACCAGGCTATTCGCACGATTAAATTAAGTGTCACTTCTGTATCTGTGTACCTTATTATGTCAAAATAAAATGTATTATTATTATAGTTCAAATATTGTTGGTTTCTTCTCAGAGTAACACCGACCTCATAAAGTTTTAAACATATTATTATTATTTCTTTTTAACGTGTAAAATTGATTTTTGAACCAATTTACAGAAATAAAAATAGAATGCATAATAAAATATCATTCATATCATTACACAGAAAGGAGGCTTAGGTCCCAGTAGTGGGGACGTTTAAGGCTGATTGAATATCTTACCAATTTCATGTGCCCTCTCGAGCAGGTTTTCAAAGTCCTCCATGGTGCCGTATTCATGGTGAATGTCGTAGAAGTTGCTGATGTCGTACCCAAAGTCAATCATGGGGGACTCGAAGATGGGAGACATCCATATCGCATCCACTCCAGCGTCCCTGAAGTGGTCCAAGTGGTCCATTATACCTGCAAAGAGGGTATTACCTTATTAGTACCTTATTAGTTTATGTAACAGACATAGGCAGAGCTATTGCTATCAACATGGCGCAAGTAACTGCTATTAGGTTTGATTGGCTGGGATCGAACCCAGTACCTAGTCTGAGAAGTCACTTTCGATACCATCAATCAAAACAAAAATTATACCTAGATATATCTGGCTGTATATGACCTAAGATAAATGCATCTTACACAGAGAATGGATTAGAATTGATCAAGGATATGCTAGCTTTGGGCGTGAGTTTATTTTGGCGATTTTTGGACCCCCCTCCCCCCTTAGTGAGATATCGTGAGATTTGGCTCGACCCCCGTCCGCCCCTCTAATCTCACGTGAGATTGTTCAAAATGCGTATATTCAGTGTAAATACATTAAGCGATGCCTAATTGCGTTGGATTTATTTTTTAGTAGCTCTTCGATTGTTTAAAACAATCGAAGAGCTACTGTGCTACGAGTACTTTGTGGCGTTCGCATAACCGCGATCATAGAAATGTATGACCGGGATAAATATTATTATGTAGAATTTAGTCATATTTTAATAGAGAAACACGTTTTGCTCAATTCAACCCAGTTTTCTCGAAATTTTACACTGTTTCTTGCGAAAAAAAAATACGTGATACTTGCACGGACTCCCCCCTCTCCCCCACGTGAGATTGGGTGAGAATCGGTTTGACCCCTCCCCCCTAAACGCCTCACGTAATTAATGGACGCACCGTTATTTTATCTATGATAGTTTCTGACGAAGGATTCCTTTCTGTTTTCTTTCACTGTTTAGCTAGTCGAATAACCAAGATTTTCTAAAGCCAGTATTTAAAAACGCAGAAACCCAAAGAATGCAGTTCAGGTTTCAACCAAATTACTTGAAAACAAAAAGTCTTGGATTGAGAACTACATTCAAATAGCAATATCATCTAAAACAGTAGGTACTGCAGTTTGAATCGGATATCTATGAGTTTGAGAAGTTGTATCAAATAAACATGATAGACCGGAATAACTCATATTATCTGACAATTTTTTTTGAACAGCAACGGAAACAGGAAACAACTTTTTCAGTGTCACCATTAGGAAACAATTCTATGCTACGATTATATTTCTAGATAATGATAACCTCCAAACTATTCTTATGGTAGTACAAGTTTATTCCATTAAAACACATAAAAATGTAAAACGTCATGCACACACAAATAGCCACATTTGACATCATCGATCATTATTCTGTAATCGCTCTGATGCCATTATATGTATATCTATAGACGTGATTATACAAACGATTATTGCAATAAAGCTGTAATTATTGTGGAAACAGATTTTTCGGTACAACAAGAACATTATCTGACTAAAATAAATATTATACCTAGTTGGCTTATGACCCGTTTCAGCAGCAAATAGCAGTCTTTTATTGTCTTTACGGGTAATCAAAAGCCCGAAAGTCAAACAACCTGTACCTGTAACCTGTGTGTGTGTGTGTGTGTGTGTGTGTGTTATCGTATTATTTATTTATTTATTTATATATACTTTATTGTACACCAGAAAAAACATTACAATAAAAACGTTGGTTCACATAAAACATACAATGGGCGGCCTTATCGCTTTCTGCGATCTCTTCCAGGCAACCCAGTAATTGGGTTTGAGAGCTCAGATAGGCAATCGCTCCATGTGAAATACTGGTATTCAGCTGCATCCAGTTAGACTGGCAGCCGACCCCAATATAGTTGGGAAAAGGTTAGACAGTTGTTTCAATAATCAGGACATAGCCAAACGAATTCCTAAATTCTTTACTAAATATTTTAGAGGTTACTAATTATTCTTATTCATAGTTCATACTAGTTGATCTCAACACAACTCAAAAGTTTAAAAACGAGATCAATTACTAATGGTGTCTTGTCACCCCCTAGACTGATCTGTTATACATAGTACCTACCTAACCTACTAACGGCAAAATACCCGACCACAAAGTATCATGTGTTTTCATTGTGCATAGTATGTATTGTTGCGAGAGCAACACTTGTAAGAACGTCTCAAATATGAATGTCCTATTTACGTGACCCATTTAAAAGCAGTATGAAACAAAAACTTGCCCTTCAAATCGCCAATACCGTCCGCATCGCTGTCTTTGAAAGACCGCGGATAAATCTGGTATAGCGCGCAGTGTTCCCACCACTCCAAGTTGGTCAGTTCTAGTTCAGGGTCGGTTGTCGTGGGCTCCGTAGTCGGTTGGGTCTGAGGGACCGGCACGGTCACAGGCGGTTGCGTAGTTGGCACGGTAACCTCGGGGCTTGTCGGCGGGAGCTCGGTGATTACTTCGGGAACCACGCAATTATTGGAGGCTATCACGCCCCAGGCAATTAGACCTGAAAGTAAGAACATGTTGAGTTGTTGGTCAGTGACTATCCGCCTTCCATAACTGTATGGAATGACTGCTGAGTGACATCCAAAATTGTTGGGTTATTTCTGTATATTTTTAGGGCTGTGTGGAAAGGAGAGCAGTGGTGGCTCAGTAGTAATGGCCCCGGCTAACAAGTTGTAGGTCGTGGTTTCGAACCCAGACAGGCACTTTACTTTGTGTAAATAATTTCATCACCACTTGTCTCAAAACGGTGAAGGAAAACATGAGGAAACCGGCATGTCCTAGGACCAAAAATTCGTAGACATGTGACATCTAACATCACTGGGCAAGCGTGGTAGATTACAGTCCACTCCCTCTCGAAGAGAGGAGGCCTGTGTCCCAGCAGTGGAAACATTATGATGATGATATAGAGAAGGGAGAGGGAGGCTTTTGCCCTATAGGCTAGTTAGATTAGATTTAGGGCTGCTTACAGAGCTCTCTAACATCATCTACCTAGCCTTTTCCCAACTATGTTGTGGTCGGCTTCCAGTCTAACCCGATGCAGCTGAAAATCAGAACTCTCTATCATTGAGGCGAAATAAATATAGGAATATAGATAGTGCCATCCACGAAGACGCGCCCATCTTTTCTTACTAATCGCTAGTGGTTATCGCTAGTTAATTCCGCTAGTGTTTTAGTTTTTTGATACACACTATTTACCCACTAATAAGTAATTAGTGTGTATCGACAAAACTAAAACACTAGCGGAATGTTGCACACTTGTACTGTAAGCGATTAGGAAGAAGAGTGGGGCGCGTCTTCGTGCATTGATAGTTTTACCTATTCTCGCACACTTCTAGATTGATTATGAAAGCTTCAGCGCAATGCTTCCGGAACGATTACTAACTGAGAGAAGCATATGAAATGCAGCAGTAATAGGCAGTTAACTGAAATAACTAGGTCAATTGGATCTAGACTGCTAAATGGATATATACTGTGCTTTAGTTGCACTTAGTTTAGAATTTTGTTTCGTAATTAATTTAGCTTATTTTGTTGAAGTACTCGTAACTGTGATAGATATATCTGCCAAGTTTAGTGCTTGTGTGAATATAACGTATGTAGGTAGGACTGTAGGTATACAGGGTGGTAGGAACATCGACGCGCATCCTGTAATCATGAATTCAGTGCATGATTGTCAACCTGCGTTGAAATTTTTTGTCGGTTATAAAAAAAAATGCTCTTCCATACATTTTAACCGCGTAGATCGCACTTTTCTATGAAACAGCGGATTTCTTTTTTCATCACCGACCAAAAATTTCTACTCTAGGGGATCTAGTTTGCGCGTCGATCTCCTGCCATCCTGTACTTTAGGTGTCGCTTAAACGCCCGAGTTCTGAGGAGGATCTTTGCAAGGCGTGAGGAAGATGAAGGGCTTTCACTCAGTGAAAAATATATTTGTAAGATGACTTCATGATCAAGGTAGAAATATAATACCTACTTTAAAAAAAAATAAAGGAGTGTTTACTGCAACACTTATTACACGTCCAACCAAATATTGTTTTTTTTTTCTCTGTTTAATTAAATCTATTTATAATATAAACACAAATAAATAAAATTGCAGTGTCTGTTTGTAATGTCAAAATAACAGTTATTTACTAAATGCATATGAAAGTACGGTAGGTATTTCACCAAAAAAAAAAATTTAAAAAAAATTTGTCTGCCTTTCTGTTTGATCCGGCTAATCTCCGAAATGGCCGGATCCATTTTGATGAAATTTGGTAAAGGGATACTTTGAACCCTGGAGCAGGACATATATACTTTTTATCAACATACCACGCGGGCGAAGCCGCGGGTGGTAGCTAGTTAAATAAATAATACTCGGACTGAGACTGTTTATGAAAATGGGACAACATAACATATTCAATAATTACCTCCAATGGCACCCAGCAAGGCCACTGACCCTACGGTCAGTAAGATTGTTTGCAACGTCTTCATGTTCAGGGCTTCGCTGTGCGACTGCTGACCACCTGTGTCGTTATCTAGGATTAATATATACCGTATCTACATCACCGATACCTATTTATATACTCATTTAAGGGTTCCGCACCATATTTGGAAAAACGAAACACTTCAATGACTTCGATGTCAGTCTGTCTGTCACATGAAATTTTCTACGAAACTATTAGATAGAGCAAAAAGATGAAAATGTGATGTTCAAATTATAAAAAAAGTAGCCTGAATTAAATCGTGAGCATAAATAATATATAATGAATAATAAATACATAATAAAACGAATAAATAATATATAATGAATATAAAAATTAACTTTCATACTTTTTTCTACGGTTGATATTATTTACAGATGTCTTGATTTTTGTACGGAACACTACTGCGCAGGCACAACTTACACTTAACCGAATTTTATCAAACTGATATAGACTGAGCATGGGGGTCTTAAGATCGAGCTGAACTAAGCTTGATAAATGAAGATATGAAGAAACAGGATAACTGATACTTTTCTTGTTGTTGAAATATTATCATCTGTTTGCCAAACGTATTGATTATGATAATGATTATTTCAAGGCTCATTAGCTTGTGGTCGATATCATGATGTAGGTAATTGTTTCATTGATTATTATCGAAATTATAATAAAGGTGACTTTGCAAGCGCAACAATGACAAATGCAATGAATGGTCATGATCCGATTTTTGTAGGCAAACAGCTGTTAGTAAAAGAATATCTAATTAATTCATGATGAACTGGATAAAAAGTCACCGTTTTGCATGCTCGCCATCTTCTTGTGGTTTTAATTTACCTAATTAAACCAAAATTCATCATCTGCCTACCCTTTTCCTAAATATGTTGGGATCGGCTTTCAACCAAAAAAAAATATAACCTGAACATCCTTAAAATGGAAATTAACCACAAATGCACTAAAACATCATATAGAAAAAAATCATCCTTGAACTCTTAAAGACTTTGGTGTCGCTTCTAGACTTACATCAATATCCGAGCTACCGTCCAAATATTTGACAGTAGAAGAACAACCTGTAGATGCGACCCAAAAAGCGTGCAATTGGTAGATCGTCAGTTTGATCCCCATTATTTATTATTTATTTATTTAAACTTACAAAAAAGGTACAAAGGCGGACCATTCGTTGCACAATTGACGCTTACCCAATCATATCATAGACAAATGGGTAGAGGGTTATCAGGAATACTCTTCATGCTGCGGCCACATTGTCGCGGCGAGGCGAACTACACTTCACGCTCTCGGATACCCACAGAACTTTCTTATCTATGCGCACACCGCTCTACGTCTTACTGCAAACAGAGAGCGCGTGAAGTGTAGCCGTAGCATCACAATGCGTGGTCAATATATGATCATAGGACGTAGGTATTGCCATAATCACCACGCCTGGCCCACACACTGGTGATTATAGTTGGTCCTAGCAGACAGGAGGATCATTATGATTACACTTATGCTACGACTACATTGTCGAGATAACGCGAACTGCATTTCGTGCGCTCTCTGTTGCACATCGACACGTTGAGCAGTAGCATGGGCCTTAAGCCTTGTTTACATCGCACAAGGAGACTTTTTCGACCGTCGAAAGGCTAGTATGTTTCATGCGAGACTCGTGGGCGAGTCTCGCCAAGCGATTTAAAGCTCACATGCGTTTAAGCGGGATGATTGTAAAATACATGAGTGCAATTTTGATATGTACAATCACTGGTGACCTGTATCTTGAATACAAGTTCATCACAAAACAAGTATTGACACTCAATAGTACCAACACAATAACAAACTTAAAAATTAATCTGGAACGTTGTTTACTTTTCACACATACAGTTAAATCAAGTTGATTAGGTATAACGTTGTAGTTTAGTTAACTAACAAATATTTGAAACTGGCCACTAACACCGTCCATTTCAAACTTTTGACAGTTCACTTTAAAAAAAATAAAAACGCTCACAGCAGAAAATTGTGTTCCTCGTTCGAATCAAACTTTGTTCGAATAACAAAAACCAGAAAAATACAGATTCGAAAATCGAATCACTTGTCACCAGTACACTTTGGTGTTCAGTCAAAGAATGAGTAGTTTGAACGACAATGGAGCGACGTAATGACCGATATTATACTATTGTGCGTATGCGTCAGGGTCAGGTCAGGGAAATTGGTGCTTATTTTTATGTTAGTATTTAAGGATGGCTACAAGGACTAACACAAATGTCGACTTGTAGTTGAGATAATCTCATTGGATTCGCATATAGAAACAATATAATAAAATGCAATAATTATGCATATTACTTTTTAATTATAAGCCATCATCTGCCTAGCCTTTTCCTACCTATTTTGGGGTCGGCTTCCAGTCTAACCGGATGCAGCTAAATACCAGTGTAGTGTATGCGCCTGGGCGACGCGAGGGTAGTCGAGCGCTAACCGTAGTCGAGAGCAGTCGTGCGCTAGACGTATATACTACTTCACCTGAATAATCTGTCAAAGTGTGTTTTATTAACCCACAGACATTACAAGTGGCGACGAGGATAAAAGTGAGTACAAAAAAAAAAAACAAAAAAAATAAGGAAGGAATAAGTAATTACCTATGTATTGTTTATTGCCTATCAGTTATTTGCGTGTAGTTTCGTTCCAAATAGCCTATTAGAAATTGGTTTAAGCAAATGAACACTCATTATAAAATGAGTTATGCAACCTAAATCAAAATCACTTACGAACCGAGTCAATACGTAGGTAAACAATTGTTATTAATAAGCAAATTCATACCACTATCCTGAATTGCTAATGGCCATGCATCGTATCAGATGGAAAGAAAATAAGGCCACGCAACACTATGGTTATACTTATTCTCAATGTCCGGCTCAACACTCGGTTCAAAAATGGCCCGTGTGGGCAAGGCAAGGGCTTATTGTCGCTCGATATGCTGAAAATATAGATTATGCATGTATGCAACCTAACGGTACCTACCCACAATTCGTTAAAAAGTTTAAGCAATATAATCTATTATTTATGATCGAAATAATGAGGAATACTCGTACCTAGCTAACCGTTCATTATTAATTATTATTATCATCTTTTCTGTGTACAATTTATAGCAATTACATAATGTCGACCAGCCTATTAAAGATACTGTAACTACTTGCATTTTAATCGCTTGAGTCCCGCTAATGAGACTAATTGATTTTCTATTGTATCGTACAGCGTACTACCTACATAGGGTAAGTACGCGCGGGGCTTGACCGGTAAAATTTGTACAACTTATTCTTCTATTATTAAATACGGCTTTATAATATAATTACAGTTTGAATAATAATTTAATTGGGTGTGGACGCGATACAAAATATGTGTTTATGTTTACTATTTTATTACGAACAACAATTGCTTACAACACAATATTTAAATAAGGTACTTATCTATACGTATGCTTGCACAATATAAATATTGAGAGAATCATGGTTAAAATAAAGATTCACTTAAAGGCAATGAGTAAACAACAAAGGGCCATGCAGATTAATTAAGTATCAATTTTAAGGGACTGTTTATGTTTATATAACATAATTACAAAAATAAAATTAGTTCCATGCAATAAGTACTTAGGTACATTATAATAAAGGTTCACTTAAAGGCCACGAAATGAGTAAACCACAAAGGGCCATGCAGATTAATTAAGTATCAATTTTATGGGACTGTTTATGTTTATATAACATAATTACAAAAATAAAATTAGTTCCATGCAAAAGTATTTAGGTACATTATAATAAAGGTTCACTTAAAGGCCACGAAATGAGTAAACCACAAAGGGCCATGCAGATTAATTAAGTATCAATTTTAAGGGACTGTTTATGTTTATATAACATAATTACAAAAATAAAATTAGGTCCATGCAATAAGTACTTAGGTACATTATAATAAAGGTTCACTTAAAGGCCACGAAATGAGTAAACCACAAAGGGCCATGCAGATTAATTAAGTATCAATTTTAAGGGACTGGTTATGTTTATATAACATAATTACAAAAATAAAATTAGTTCCATGCAATAAGTACTTAGGTACATTATAATAAAGGTTCACTTAAACGCCATGAAATGAGTAAACCACAAAGGGCCATGCAGTGAGTGTTGTTTACAACAAAAAAAGGGCCATGCCTGAATAACGCAATTATTTTAAATGTGTTGATGTAAACAACTGATAAGCGTAAATGTTACAAAGGCCATGCAGTGAGTGTTGTTTACAACAAAAAAAAGGGCCATGCCTGACTAACGCAATTAATATTTTAAATGTGTTGATGTAAACAACTGATAAGCGTAAATGTTACAAAGGTCATGCAGTGAGTGTTGTTTACAACAAAAAAAGGGCCATGCCTGAATAACGCAATTATTTTAAATGTGTTGATGTAAACAACTGATAAGCGTAAATGTTACAAAGGCCATGCAGTGAGTTTTGTTTACAACAAAAGAAAGGGCCATGCCTGAATAGTACGCAATTATTTTAAATGTGTTGTAGATAATGCAAACAATAAATTATTATTAGGTAATTATTATTGTTGAGTAAGTGCTTTCATTTAAATAACAAGATAATTGAGTTATTTGCACGCTTCTTATTTTAAATAAAAATAATTACCAATTATTATCATAAATCTAGTTGGGGTCCGTGGCTAAATAATAACAGCCGCACAGGTCGATCGATCAGGTTAAGCTACGCTTGCCGCGGTTGGTCTGTGGATGGGTGACCGTCCGTACATACTGGGACCTCTCCGTGCCTCGGAAAGCACGTTAAGCCGTTGGTGCCGGCTGTCATTCGTGGATCTTTGACAGTCGTTACGGGTAGTCAGAAGCTCGAAAGTCTGACAACCAGTCTTACCTAGGGGTATCGTATTAACCAGTAACTGGGTTGTGGAGGTCAGATAGGCAGTCGCTCCATGTAAAATACTGGTATTCAGCTACATCCGGTTAGACTGGAAGCCGACCCCAACATAGTTGGGAAAAGGCTAGGCAGATGATATTATCATAAATCTTGGACATACTTAACTTTTCTGTTGTAAATAACCTACATACCCACTTATTGTAAATATAAAACAATCAGTAGATACTATTTTAATCAGGTCACTGGTTTTGCTACGATCAATTGTTTGCATAATATCGACACAGAAATATCAAGGTCACGCAAATACTATTCGCACATACGACCATGCTTAAAGAATAAATGTGAGAAAAGACCGGGAAACGTTAGTGTAAGCATTAATAATGGCCTAATTACTAGCATACTTATTGCTAACCAGTTAGTAAACCAAATGAATGAATAAAGTTATTTAGTATAATTAGTTAAGTCATACTTACGCTTACGTCAAAGGTCATGCTGAATCCGAAATGCTCTAGTGGGCATGCAAATACTAACAAGTACCCTAAGGCTATGCTGTAGTGTTACCGTTATCTATGTAAAAGATAAAAGGCCACGCATACGAGTCTCAAAATCCAGTAACAGGTCACCCCAAACAAAAAAATAAATAAAATGACTCACGCAACTTCAATGCTGAATACTTTAGATCACTTTGATTGTGAGGGTGACACGACATCGGTTTGTACCCGATGGGAGAAATGGACATCCTATCTGACTACTCTGAGATGAAAGGCCGAGGCAGGCTCCGGGGTCACAGTCTCTTTTGGGGTCCAGACATAATCTTGGTCAGGGTATATGAAGACCATGTAGATCGATGTCTGAGATGGTCTCTTGAGGAAAGAACCATACAGATTGAGTGGACCTGTCCAGTCAGTGCACGCAATTGTCAGAAATCGTGCAGCTCAACTTAAAACTTAAAGAGCTCAACGATTCGACGAACAATACCAAAGAAAGGACATTTGGGTAGGCCACATAAATTACTCAAACTGTCAGACCATGACAAAACTAACAGAACAAAGAAATAAAAATTAACCACATTGTCTTCACACTCACAATAATGAAAATAATATAATACTTTACAAAGTAAGCAAATGTCATTGTTAATATAAAATTCATTAATGTCAATAAGTATATAAAAAAGTAAAATATATTCAAAATGCAAAAAATTGGAAGCAGCTCAATCCCAAGCTTTTACTGGCTATCTGGCACAACTTACGTTTAATGAATGATTTGAATTTATTAAGGCTTAGATCTTGAACTTGGCTTGGTAGTTTATTGTAAAAGCGTATACATTGGCATCTGAACGAGCCACCTATTTCCTTGAGCCTTGTTGTAGGCACAACAAATTTGTGTTGTTCCTAGTATTTATATTATGGATATCACTGTATTTTTTAAACAACTTACTTACATATTTATGGGCATATAAAAGATTTTCATAAATATACTGAGAAGGCACAGTCATTACATTAATCTCTTTAAATTTGTCTCTGAGAGAGTGTCTCGGATTTAATTTATAAATGAATCTAGTATTGCTATATACATAGTTTTAACTTCCCTTGTTGATGGGGAAAATATTTTAATGAAGATGATTAGGCATGTATACCTACCTCGCTAGCCTAATAGGCGCATTTCCTGGATTCTTTATTCAATACCTACCTACATACTCGTAATATTTCTATAATAAAGCTGAGGTTGTTAAAATGACAGTACCTACGATTCACATACAAACAGACTGCCCCTGTTTTCTTTAAGGTTCCGTACCTTAAAAGGAAAAACGGAACCCTGAACGGAACGTCAGAGGCCCGGGGCGGCAAAGCAGAATGAGCCCCCCGCTTCAAGAGTACTTTTACAAGCTTTTTATTCAGTTTGTATTTGTATGCATAAATAAGTCTTTATGTTTATTTCGTTAAAATCTGGCAAGTGAAATTTAAATTCGAATAAAATTTTTCAAGCTAAATAAATATACGTACCTACAATATGGAATGGATATGGGTGAGGAAAATAAAATACGAATCGATCGAAAAAAAAATAGATAAAATAAATCAAAGATAGTTTTACCCCCAGCGTATTGGACGCGTTCAGCAAAGTTAAAACAAAATTAGTACCGCGTAAAAAGTCTAGATGGCTGTAGTGTTTTGATCGGGTTACTTCCTGAGTACCCCGATTCCCGAGGCCCCCGTCCCGGAGGCCCCGATTTATTTTTATCTTGTAAGAATTTTGATGATCATCAGTGAGTCAGTGACGAAATCGGGGTTTTTAGATATCAATAAAATCTAAAGTATAAGAGCTATGCAATTGAAACTTTATAGCCTGGTAATGCTTCCCTTACCTAGGGAAGCATTAGCATTGGGTTCTCTACCACAGCCCTTTCGACTGCAGTCACTGCGTCGTCATGGTTCGTAATGAAAATGCGACGAAGTGTCACTTTGATTTTTGAAAATAAATAAAAATGAAAGCGCCTGCTTGATGCTGATTATCTGACCAAACAGTATTTTTCGAGATAAAGTTCCTTTCGCTCCAAATGTAGAACATAAACTCATAGATTCCGATGTGAGAGATAGGATTATACTAATGAAAGAAAAGGGAAAGAATAAGGGGATAGAAAAAGAAGAGCTACTGATTCTAATTTAGGAATAGGGGAAAAGTGACTGGAGTCACCGATGGTGACATTCATGTGCGAAACTACGAAACAGGTAAAGAGTATCGTCGGAATATAGTACATTTAAAGAAAATTAATGATTCTTGGCAAGATGTGGACAATGATATTAAGGACACAAGATCATTGAACAATGAGGACTAAATTATTGCAATATACCTTAATGCAATTAAAATGATTATCTGTCTGTAACTTTGTTGATGATATAATGTTGTGTCTGATTCACTAGTTTATATATTACTAAATCTATTCTGTTCTTTCATTGTTAATATTATTGTTTAAGTTATTGTAACTTAATTTCACCTCTTTATTAGTTGTACCTGGTATTTGTTGACAGGCCTACGCTGTCCTCCCATACCTACTGTAACTTGAAAACATTGTAAAAGCCAATTATTTTAAAAGAGTAACCATGGAGTTTCTTGCCGGTTCTTCTCCATAGGAAACGACCAATTGGAACCGTGCACCTAGCTTCTGACGTTTCATAAGTGCCTATGTTGGTTTATGTGAATTAAAATTATTTTGATTTGATTTTAATCTATACTAATATTATAAAGAGGTAAAATTGTTTGTAAGTTTGTAAGTTTGTAAGTTTGTATGTAGGGGGTAATCTCCGGAAGTAATGAACCAATTTTAAAAATTGTTTCACTGGTAGAAAGCTACATTATTCGGTAGTGCTATAGGCTATAAATTATAAAGATATCATGCATATTAGCCGAACTATCTCAATTTTTGTCTAGCCAGGCGGAAAAAAATAGCTCTAACAACAGAGTTATTTGCATGCGCTGCCTTAACAGTTGTATATAATTGAAAACAATGTATGGCAACCTGGTCCGCTTTGAATAGTTCTACAAAAAAGTCCGCGACACCATATTTCTATCTTTTATATTTTAGCAGATATAGTAGCTTTTATGTGTTAAAAAAAGTATTTTTCGACGTACTTACCTTTGGACGATTTTTTAAACAACAAAATATTAAACCTTATCGAAAAAAATATCATTATGATCACAAGAACATCGTAGAGATACGATTTGCCCAAAACAGTGTGTCAATTGGTTAAATAGTTTCCAAGATAATATAAAATTACTAAATCGGAAAATGCCGCCGTCCATTCACGAACCGCATTAGAACATGCTTTGTACGGACGTTTTATCCATTTACCCATAGATGGCGTTGTGCATAATGACCCTCTCCAGTTATTATTTAACTTTCGTCGTTAGGTAGGTGAGTTGTACGCACTAAGTAGTTGGTTGGATGTTGTTGGTCTTTAAAATTGTTTTGGTTGCTCGGTTTCTTAAAACACAAATACTACTTCGTTCTCATTCTTCGAGTTCGAAGCTGTCGTATTTCTGTTTTTGGGATATCGGACAGTTTCAGCGATTGTTTATCATGCCTAAAAGGAAATCACAACTTTCCCGTCAGACATCCCAGACAAGAGCAGCTCGAGTACGCCGTACGGAAGAGTCTGCTCTTGAAAAACATCAGCGCCTCTCGAGGAATAGAGAAAATATTTCGCAAGCACGCGCTGGGGAATCTAGCGTCTCAGTGATTTAAGGCAGCATGTCTCTGTAACAAGGGATAGGGAGTCTAGCGCTGAGCACTCGCAGCGGCTCGCTAGGCAAACTGTGAGAACATCGCAGGCCCGTGCTCGGGAATCTAGCGCTGAACGTGCGCAGCGTCTCAGTTATTTAAGGCAGTATGTCTCTGCAACAAGGGATACGGAGTCTAGCGCTGAGCGCTCGCAGCGGCTCGCTAGCCAAACTGTGAGAACATCGCAGGCCCGTGCTCGGGAATCTAGCGCTGAACTTGCGCAGCGTCTCAGTGATTTAAGGCAGCATGTCTCTGCAACAACGGATAGGGAGTCTAGCGCTGAACGCTCGCAGAGGCTCGCTAGCCAAAGCGCGAGAACATCGCAGGACCGAACCACACTCATAATTTCATCACAAGTTAAAATGTTTACCGCCCAACGAAGTGGGCACGGGTCAGCTAGTTATTTATAAAATAAAGAAGGGATGTAGTGTATGCGCCTGGGCGACGCGAGGGTAGTCGAGCGCTAACCGTAGTCGAGAGCAGTCGTGCGCTAGACGTATATACTACTTCACCTGAATAATCTGTCAAAGTGTGTTTTATTAACCCACAGACATTACAACCAGTATTTTACGAAGCGACTGCCTATCTGACCTTCACAACCCTGTTACTGGGTAATATGATAACCCTTGGTAAAACTGGTTGTCAGACTTTCGGGCTTCTGACGACGCGTAACGACTGCCAAAGATCCACGACCAACGGCTTAACATACTTACCGAGCCACGGAGGGGTCTTGATATGTAAAGATGGTCACCTATTTACGGACCAACCGCGGCAGATCGATCCGCGCGGCTGTAAATAAATTTCTTTAATAATATGTAGGCAATACGTGGTCAATGGCGACGCTAGAGTATTTGATATTAATGGTGATAATATTAATAAAATGAATAATTATAATTTTTTAAGTTTTTTATTTAGGATCATAAAAGCCTGTTTAATAAAGATAAAAGAAGATTATTTGCATTTATTATCTGTCTGTCTGTTACCGTTTCACGCTTTATCTGCTGAATGGATTTGGATGATAGGGTACTATTTATCCCGGTAGCACGTTCCCGTGGGATAACTTCTGACACCCATGAGGGCGAAGCCGCGGGCCGAAGCTAGTATAGTAATATAGTATCTATTTTGCCGCGAGTTACATGTTGTAGGGGTCGAACCCAGACAGGCGCTTTACTTTGTGTAAATTAATTAATCACAACTGCTCTCGAAACGGTGAAGGAAACCATCGTGAGGAAACCGGCATGTCCTAAAACCAAAAATTCGAAGACATGTGATATCTACCAACCCGCAACGGGCTCGCGTGTTGAATTACGGTTCACTCCCTCACACCGAGAAGAGGCCTGTGTCCCAGCAGTGGGAACATTATAGGCTGATTATGCATATGCTATGTATTTAAATATAAAAATACCATACTCTCAACAACAAATCTACCACACCAACGATGTTTTCAAGACAAAATTGATTTCAGTTTCCAAACATTTTTAGCGCGGAACATTAATCACGGTGGGACGTTCGTAATTAATCTCGCTGGGGGCAAAAAGATGGCTGTCGATACCACTCTCGCCCCTCCGCGGTCCGCACCGAATATAAAAATACCGAACTACCCCCACACTAAGTAGTTTTTGACCGAATTTGGGACGTTTCTTGCGTATTTTTTTATTCATAGTCCCGCCTGGTTTTTCGACACCTATTTTATTGGGTAGATTTTTCAGACGTTTGTGAGATGATATTCGATGATATACCGATAAGCATGCAAATCTTATTTTGAGGAAAGGGGTAAGAGCATCTGCTCTCATGACCCTCTTGTCAAATCCTGTACATTTAATGTAAGTTTTTTTCGCCTCGTTCAAAGAGGGTTTTGACGAGTTATACGGACACAATTTTTATATCGTGTAAAAAAAGAGATGCGATTTTTGAACTTATGATTAAATTTCCAGTTCGGGAAAGATAATCCAAATTGTAGATTGCAAGTCAAATCAAGTGTTGCTATGATAAACTTTTAATCTGCTAAATTTCTAGTTTTTTTGACAATAAATATCAATTGATATTAGGTATATCCACATAAATAAATCTATTATAATATATCCGCTGGTTTTCATACAAGTACTATACTTATATCAGTATTGACAATGAATGTTAATAACCTGAGGTAGAAGTAGCACCTATTGCCATACATCAGGCAAAACTTCTATTCTTGGACACAGTTAAAATCCACCGAAGTGGCGCATGTACCTACGGCCTTTGGTCTTCATCTTTGATACAAACTGAACAAGAATGTTTTACGATTACCTATTTTTGGGCTAATTTATTTTTAGAACCCATTTGAGGCTGCGTAGGTTTTATCCTGGAGCTTATTATATTTAAAAAAAAACTATGATTTATAATTTTTTATACATAATTATATAATTTGCCAAAACTCATGACGCCTCGCTTCATTTGTACCGACTTGAAAAAAAAGGAGGTTATCAATTCGACACGTATGTATGTAATATTATTGGAACTGCAATATATTCACATATTATGACAATCTATTAGGGCTTCCAAACAAACATACATTTTTTTTTTAATATGAAGATGAATGTAAATAATAATAATTTATTATTTCCTGCACATAATAATAGCGGCCTTGATAGACAAGCCAAACCCGCACGTATATTGTAAATACCGTTCAGTAATATAGGTTAGGAACGTGCTCAAAATACGCAGTACGCGCGTCCTGGTACATTATTGGCGTATTATTGGACAGGCGCCCTAAGTGGGAGGGTTAGGTTGAATTTGTAAGTAAGATGTCGTTTTAAGTTTCGATCAGCAATTTAGGGTTATTCGATATATATAGTAATAAAATATAGGTACTTAGAAGTGACATGGGACTTAGAAATGTGTGTGTACTGTAAGTTACACCTCTGTCTAACCCTTCATAGGAAACAGGCGTGATGTTATTTTTATATTATAATTCCAGGGGGGGGAGGATTAAACGTGGTCGCTTTTTTCCTTATTGGTAGGTTTCAAGTGTCTGTCTGTCTGCAATGATAAGAACCTATAGTAACAAACATTTGGGATTCATTCGCGCCGAGCCGTCTGGTCGGCAAGGTGCCGAGCCGTCTGGTCTACCGGGTGCCGTTCCGTCTGCCGTGTGCCGTCTGCCACCGTACCTAGTGATTATTTAAAGTGTAGCTGTATTGGGGTGTCTATCATTAGCTGCTGTGGACATAGTAACTAAAATCCATTATGATAAAAAGTGATGTTATGTAAGTAGGTTTATACAAACACTTTTACACGTCCTACTATCCTACTTCCTACTAATAAGTATTATAAACGCGAAAGTTTGTGAGGATGTTTGTTACTTTTTCACGCAAAACCTACTTCACGGATTTTGATGAAACTGTACAGTGATAAGAATAACACATAGGAATATACTTTTTATCCCGATATTCGCACGGGATCGACACTTATGCGGGTGAAACCGCGGTGCGCTGCTAGTCAATAATATTAAAAAAAAACAAGATGATCGGTGTTTCACTATACCGACTATTCTGAGAAGAAACGCGGAAACCGACTCAAAGGTCCCAGTCTGTTCTAAAGTCCAGACATCATCTTGGTCAGATCACGTAAGGACCATGTTGACAAGTGTCTGAAATGGTATTTTGAGGAGAATAATAGGTGTGTGCTTCTTTTACACACACATTATTAAAGTAAGTTCTCAAACAGCACACAAAACATGTTCTATTCTATTTCCCAGTTTAATGGCCACTGTTCGCAATTCAGTGAGGACATAAAGTGCTGAATGGTGCAGTAACGTGGTGTTTACAAGCGCGGCCCGTGTCCTCGCCCGTTTAATGACGTCACAGACATGGGACCTGCGATGTCCGCGGACACTTGTGTTCTCGACTGGACGTTGGCGCCCTCTGCTGGATGGCCTTATAGGAGACCGGTATGGTGGTAGGGGTTAGGGAATATCCAGACCAATATTATAAATGCGAAAGTGTGCCCGTCTGTCTATCTGTTACCTCTTCACGCTTAAACCGCTGAACCGATTTAGATGAAATTTGGTATAGAGATAGTTTGAGTCCCGGGAAAGGACATGGAATAGTTTTTAACCCGATATTCCCACGGGATCGAAACTTATGCAGGTGAAACCGCGGGGCGCTGCTAGTTTGGTATATCATCATACTTACTTGTCAAATACTCTGTCAAGTATCTGATACTTGTTGACACCTTCTATTTTGTTATGTATCTGGTACTTGTTAGCAGGCCTACACTATCCTCCCAGACGTCATGTTAACACTGTAATTTGAAAACATTGTAAAAGCCAATTATTTTTAAAAGAGCTATAACTGTGGAGTTTCTTGCCGGCTCTTCTACATAGGAAACGACCAATTGGAACCGTGCACCTAGCTTCTAACGTTCCATAAGTGCCCATGTAGGTTTATGTGAAATAAACTATTATGATTTTGAATACAGTCTGGGAAATTTATTAATAGTTAAGGACATTGGCAGCCGTCGTCAATTTGCCATGTTATAGTTTCTTACAATAAATTGTCAAAGAATGACAGTCCAAATTGTAATATACGGGCAAATTAAAAAAACAAAAAGAAAACATGGCAGACAACTTACTTAACATGACTAACATAGGTAAGAGCATCGGGTACAGCCCGGAACATGTTGCCGATATTTGCTATTTTCTGGTTTTAATTAATAGATTTTTACCCTTTACAAAACCGTCTTTTGATGAATTATGCCAATAGATACGCCATATCTTAGAAAGTACCTACATGGGATAACTTTCATTAAAAACAATTTTAAATAATCTTGAGCGTGAAGTCTACTTAGGTACTTACTGTTGTCTCTACAACATGTCCCGGAATTATCGCACACGACCACACACCCCAATTAGAATATTATGTTATAATTATACATACATTGAATTTTTACTATTATGTATAAAACATTGTTTATTTATGAAACTAGTTATACTGACTGTTGGAGAAATTTGTGGATAATTTTCTACCAGTCAACCTTTGGGTGATGCAGAGACAAACAGTGGTAGGTGCAATCATGAACATTGAGGAATTTTAAATATAAAGATACGCATAAACTTATTAAAACTATGAATATAATATATACCTAATTACATGTAAATATAAGCATAAATACACGAATATAATAATACTAAAAAGAAATAAGACAAACAATAATAATAATATGCATTAATTCAAGGTACATTGTTTATGTGAAAGATAGATTATACCTAGTGCCTGCCTACTATAATTATGTTAACTAAGTTTTACTATAGATACTGTAAATATCCATAATTTTGTCCATTTGAAAGTATCAACGTGCGATGAATATAGAATGACGTTCCCAACGGGTCCAACGCTTAGGTTGATGAAGTGTTAGACACTGGGTACAATGGGTACAACCGGCTCCCTGGCTGTCCACGTTCCTGATTGGATTTCTGCTAGAAATGGGACATTATCCATGTTAAGATTTTAGAAGAAAACGGCCTTTAATAATCAGAACTACATACCAATTTCATAGATTGTCGTATATCTTACCTTCCACTCAGATTCCTACTAAGCGGCGGCTCTTATCAAAGTGCCATAAAAATATTCTCCTCCGCAATACTAAGCCCTGTTGAATTTGTAACGAGAACCCATAACGACAAACGTTCTACTCTAATACTTACATTGTCCTAAAAACAAATAACAAACAGCCTCAATATTGGAGCAAAACAGAGGAAAAAAGGAAAAAATGCCTTTGGTAGCTACGATGCTACGCGGCTACGCCGTAGCCGCCTACGGTACGGCTACGCGGGGCGCGGGGTGAACGACCCAGGCGGTATGATGGCGCGGGTCGATACCCTCCGCTCTCAACCCCCGCCTCACCCCCCTACTTCTAAAGAGGGTGTACTCCCGACTTCGTTTAGGATGAGTGAAGTGCTTTCCAGACCATTATCCGATAGACTAAAAGGTTTCATATAAAACCTTAAACATATTATCTCACGAAACTCTTTAGTATCATACATATTTACTTGAAGTGGACTTAAATCGTTACAATGGAAAAAACTAATTAAAAATGTACCAATTAATTATTAAATAAACAAAGTTCCTTCTAAATGTATTTAGAAGACTGTTAAATTATCTAAATGGCTGAAGATAGATTATAATGTTTGTAAATTGAGTTTATTCGTTGAAGTTTGCATGCTTTAATTTTTAAGCAAAACATATATGATCTCATATGCTTTAATAACACCTATGTAATACGTATACCATATTTTACGCAATTAAATTATCTTATCTCATCTTAATACTACTAAACAATTAAAGCACACTCTCAAACTAGTATAACAGTGTCATAGTGTCATAGGAGTTGGTAGCGCCCCACTACAACATAGTGCATTATTGCAAGTTGTAAACTTTTTTATCTGCTCTAACTTAGGCACTTATGTATCGCGCACTCTTTCCCTCCTCGAGAGTTTTAGTTTCAAGTGTTGTCTGTAGTGTTAAGGGGTGTACACACGAGTTTTTTGAGGCGATTTAGTGGCGACGAGTTTGTCTTTATGTGTTATGTACCTTGCTTTATATCCACCCTGTTTTTATTACATTCGGAATTGGGATTCCGGTGCTCATATTTGAACAGCTTACCTTTAGTATCTATTCTGGCAATGTTAATTAATTTTTAGTTTCGTTAAAATGCTGGAAAAAGAGATTGTTAGGTCACCCTACGTAAAATTTCCACATTTATAGCTATAATTTCTGAGTAAGTATTATATTCTGTTCTATAGTTGAATAATTTGTCTGGGACTCTTTCGGCTTCATTGTCTCGACAATTTTCTAGTTGGTTGCCACTGTAAATTCTGGCTTGCAATGGATGGGAATTTGTCGCGGGCTTGTCCCAAAAAAAGAACCGGCCAATTGCGAGTCCGACTCGCACACATCGTGGAGTCCGTACCGCAAAACTCTTACTGTTTGCTGTTTGCACGTATTCTGTAACAAATAATTATTAATTCAACTGGCTGTACGGGTTCATAAGATACATCATCATCCCATAAGATCATCATCCCTTTGACATTCAGACAGACAGACGGCGTAGGTTTAGTATTAGGGTCCCGTTGGCACCCTTTCGGTACGGAACCCTAGAAATGGCGGCTGGCACTTTTTACATCGACATTTCGCTTATTTTCCTCATCACACGTCGCTTTTGGGAGTAAACGGAGCCAGCATTAATGCGCCTTATCATGTAACGCGTATATGCGCGTTACCCGTCTCCACAGCGGGGGTTGCGGTGACACTGCACATTTTACGCGTCAACGAGCTTTTACGCGTAATTTACTCGAAGTTATGAAGTGTGTTACCATAACCTACCTACGATAATTATCTTAGGTTTCTAAGAATACAAAATGAAGTAGATATGCTAACTTACCTCCTTTTCTAAGGTTTCATAAAGTTATGTATGTATCTATTCGATAGTTCAATTTTTTCGATATCTTTTTTCTGAACACTCAGTTAAGAAAGAGAGTTTGCTTAAAAGTTAAATAGATGATAACCTTTTCGACTGAATAAACAGTAAAGAGTTTTTCAAGGACGTCAGAAAACATGTGGCACTAAGAAAATGGGAGAGAACAGAACCTTATGATAAAAGATAACACCTTATGCCGGAACTCCTAAGATAATGAAAGTAAGGACAAAACATCATTTATTTGTTAATTGCTAAAGTATTTAAAGACTGAATTGAAGAGACAAAAGCATAAATTAAAAATAAACTCCATCGCCACAGGCCCAGCGAGCAATAATTTATAATAAAAGGAACATAGTCGGCAGCCTTACTTTGTTAAATTAAAAATTCTCTATTAAACATTATTTACGAGGGACGCTGGTTTACGGGCCATAAAAAAGAGTAATCATAATTCGGACAGGCCTTGTATTATACGAGCTGGTGAGGGAGAGTACATCTAGAATGATTTACATCTTTTAAGCACTAGAAGAGTTTGGGAAAATGCTTAACTGGGAACTCAAACTCAAAGCATTTATTTCAATTAAACCATTTCCAGGCACTTTTGAATTGTCAAGAAGTCGGTCAGTCAGAAAATATGAAGCTAGTTGCCCATTCCAAAGCGTTGGTACCTATGGAGAAGAACGGGCAAGAAACTCCATGGACACTCTTTTCAATTATATTTTTACAAAAATATTAGTTACATCATTAATGTTGAATTTATAATTAGATGTGAGAACGATGTAAAAAAAAAAGACACGCGTTAAGAGGGAACATTCTATCGCCATACTTAGTTCTGTCTCCTGCCGATAGACCCGGCTGTCATTTGTAGAGAGATAGATAGAATACTCTTATGTACAGATGCCAGCACATCAAGCTACCCGAAACTATAAAATTTTCCCAATCAACTTTGAACCTTATGCTTTAGCGCTAAAGTTGAAAATCTATTAAAGAAATTTGACAGATTGTAGTTACTTGATGTGCTGGCGTCTGTACAACAGAAGGCCAATTCTCGTAATTAAAAACATTCAAAATCTAGTGACAATCTCATCTCAGCGACAATCAATGTCAAAAATTTGTCAAAAATGTAGGGTAATTAGAGACAGATTTGACAGATTGAGACTGAGATCAGACTGTGAACGTTCTTAAAATTATGAGAATTGCCCCTCTGATGTGTTTATTACTGATATAGTCGTAAATGAAAACATTTTACTAGAGATGACATAATGGGCGGTCTTATCTGTCGGTTCGTAGATCTTTGACAGCCATTACGGGTAGTCAGAAGGCCAAAAGTGTGACAAGCAGTCATACCAAGGGGTATCGTGCTACCATGCACTTTGAATCGTGGTGGTCAGATAGGTAGTCGCTCCATGTGAAATACCTACTGGTATTCAGCTGCATCCGATTAGCTAGGCAGGCTAGGCGTATTGATTGAAGTCTAGAAAAGTTTGTGAAAATGCTTAACCTCGAACGTTCTATCAGCATAGGTACCTACTTATTTCTGCCTCCATGCAATATTGCTATTTATGTTCTGGTTTGGGTGGACGTAAGCCCCAGTCCCGATAAATTTTGAGCACGGCGTATTATAATATGAAAGTCATCAAAATATCATTGTCAACTTAAGAGATGGATAAACTCGTGTCGCAACGTATTCCGTCAAGTGGTTCTCATATATACTCACCTCCCTACTTACACTCAACGCGCACCTGCGATATGTCTGCTCTTAAATCCTTCACTCACACATACATACAGACACCCTGAGCACGTATACAGGATACATACAAGACCCTTTTAAATATAAGCGTCAATTTTTGACTTCATTATGTTTTTACATCATTCAAAGAGAAGTAAGTCGGCAAAATAACCCTTTCGTCCGCCGCTACGGCATAAAGGTGGACTTGTGTAAAAACTGGGTTATTACCGACGCTGAAGGGTTACACAAAAAGCCTGAGCAAATTAGAGCGACGCGCTAGGGTCGGGTACCAGGCTTTTTGTTATAATGTAATATTTAGTGAGGTTTGTTGAATAGCTTCAAGTTGCTTGTAGACGTTCGTTAGGGAGAATGTTCCGTGAGTGGATCTTATTGTCTTCCCCTGTATGATATTACTGACGAATATTTGTAGCTTTTCACTTTAAAAGCACATTTTAGAAGCACACATATTAATAAAAATGTGTGCTTCTAATAATGAAAAACGCTTTATTATAGCGACGTGTTATTTGTTCACACACTGTGTCGTGTTACTACGCCGATTGTCCATCTAATACATCTCCTTTAGGGCTTCGCCATCGCCGGAATGGTAAAATGGTTATCGCTGAAGTATAATAATATACTTACATGTAATGATAATTATATTGCTATTATTTTTTTTACGGTTGAAAAAGGTTTTAGAAATTCAAATCTTACAGTACCCACCGAAGAAAGAGGTGAAGCTATGCAGCATGTATAGCGTCATCCTTTTAATTGGAACAATAATGGCTAACAGGGCCCCAGAGTTAGAGAATGACTAACCTATGAAAACACACCCTGAACCCAACCCTTTGGGGAAAAACAGTTATGAAGTTACGTCATAAAAGAGTCATAACAGCACATGTAATTGTTCCAATTAATCTACACCTAATTCTAACTAGCTGTATAACTATTGACCCAACCGATTGCCAGACAGTCTACGGCAGTCGTAATTGTTCTCGTTCCATCGCTGGCTTGAAGAAGCGTTGGGGGCTAGTAGCACATCCAAGCGAGCAATGCACGTCAAACGGCTGTCTGATTTCGTAAGTGGGTCAATGTGTTGGCCACGAAGCGTGGTACACGGGCGAACCCCAAGATTGTGGCCCTCGCTTATTAGATGGATTAATGTAGGGTAGGTAGGTATACGTAGATAGGTAGAAACGTCCCTTTGATCTTAGGAAGGGGTCGCAGATGTGTGTCAGATGCGCTGCTTCCCATCCGTAACTTTTTGTGTATGTCTATAAATTCAGGGTGAAAATTTGACTGTGGTCACCGTCTTACTGACCGGTGTTTTGGCTTTTTTGTAGGAACGATAAATTAATAATTAGAGCGAACAAAGTTGCATGATAACTTGTATTAGTTTGCATGTCATTGTGTTGTATTGTGATGAAACATTTTTTTTTTTGTGAATCTATATGTCTCATTTCTGGACAAAGAAGAAGAAAGAGGAAAGAAAATACATTTATTTAGAACAGACTAAATCGCACACAAATAGAAAGTGAACAGTCCGATGTAAGAAATAAGCAGGAGTATGCCTTACGGCTGCGCCAAAAGGCCTAGTTCAGCAAAAATGTCAGACTAGTGCCTCACGCTGGTATTCAACTGTATAACACTACAAATTTGCCATTATTATGGAAATAGGAAAGAATAAGATTGAAAAGTTTTGAACTGGACAAAATAACATTCTTTATTTATGGGGTTAATATAAAATACAATCATTCATATGCATTTGTAAATTCTACCATAAACAATATATCCCAGAATAAATAAAATTATAATGAAGCTATCCCACAACAGCATACCAGTGGTGGGATAGCCTCATTATAATTTAACGCGAGGGATGAAGGGATAGGGGGATGGGGGGCTGGGGCAGTAAATATTAAGTGATGTTATGTCTGCTGGTGGTTATTACTACTTGTAGCGTTTATTGCCCACCTGATGGACACAGTTCCTCGTTATCGGTTCTTGTATGACAAAGCAGTTGTTTGTTGTTTCTCGAATCGCCTTTAAAATATTGGTTGTAAATGACGAAACTCCGAATTAAAATTAAACGAACGTTTAATAAATTTTTAAATCATTTTAACGAGAAAAAAGAGATCTTATATTTGTATATATGTTACGGCCAATAGCTGAAGTGCGGCTACACCCAGTTTCAGCCGGGCGGGTACAATTAGGTGCAGCATCCTACGTCGACGGAGCCTCGCACCGCGGGGCTCCTATTTCTGTGTAAAGGGTTTAAAGTAACTTAACCAAACCTAACCGCGGAGTGCCCTTTACTCTGTGTAAAGGTATATTATGGAATCAGGCGTTACTTTACGGAAATCCATGACATTAAGAAGTTATGTGTAATATCTAGTTTTAATTCCGTGTAATACACGTTACGTTTATTACACGGAATTAAAACTAGATATTACACATACCTTCTGTGTAAAGGGTTTATAGTAACCTAACCTCGGGGACCCCTTCGCTCCGGCTACACCTAGTTGTACCCGGCTAAAACTAGGTGTAGCCGCATCGGCTATATTAGCCGTGACACATACAAAAGTTAATAAATAAAATAAACAAAAACCACAGACCATGGTTACCCTATCACTGAGTTTGTTTTTACGTGTTTCCTCCTAAACCAACATTACTGTTGATTTGATGGACTAGTAGTAACGGTGCCTAGTGGTTCCTCATCAGCCTCGCCCATCCACCATTCTACGTGACCGCTTCGGCTGACGTCGGCTGATTTCAGCAATCTTCGGTTTCTAATAAATGGTTTTTGGATAGAAAGGGGCGGTGTTCATTGTTCCCATTATCATTTGCCTAGACTAGACCAACTTGTAATTATTATTAAGATCTTGTAAAACATATGTCATTATTGCAATAAAAAAATTAATTGAACTATGTTGGGGTCAGTCTATCCTTAATCCTGATATGACTAAATAGCAATCTTTTACAGAACTTTTGACATTTTACCACTGCAGTCTAAATATCGTGTAATATCGCCATACTCAGGTTGGACTAATGTCAAATGTTCAACGCGATATTACCATCCTTATTATTTTTTTAAAGGACCCTCTAGTCGTTATGGTCATAAGTAAGAGCCCGTCTTGTCAACGTTCCAAATTATGTAACACTAAATAAAAAAGATGTACTTAGGTAACTTTTAATTTAATATTATGTTTAATAAAAAATACAAAAAAATACAACAAGCTTTTAAATACAGATAAATCTACTTTTAATAACATAAAGAGACGTTCATGCACTCGGCAAGGGGATGTTTGCGATCAAAAATAAAATCGGCCATCTATGCCCTGACGTTACGATTTTGCTAACTTGTAGCGATATACAATAAACAATAATGTAACATGGTTATACATACATAATATACAGACGGGTCAACCCCTATCTCTGTCGAACTGTCTCTTTTCAATTTGTATTGATATGCATGTACAATTAATATTGATTTTATTACTAATGTGAAAGTTTACAAAATACTACTGCATGATTATCTCAAAGTTAAATTGTTATTAAAAGTAAAATGCCGACAATGTTAATTTAATATATTTGTACGCCTCTGGGCAAAACATAGAGGATCTACCTACCTGTAACATCTCGCACACTATTGTAATTTGACCTATGTTTACAAATAAAGCATTCATTCATTCACTGTTCTACTTATTTGTTTACTGCATGTTTACAAAAAAACTGACCTAAAATATTGTTTGCCTGGATATAACATACAGGAAAAAAAATAACCAGTGCACAAACTGTAACCATGAACTTAGCGTTATAATCCCTAGCGTATAATTTTATTTCAAAAAATATTATTTTTTCCATGTACCATACACCGTGTAGGTATTGCACTTTTCTATGAAACAGCGGTTTTTTATCCTGTATAACTGCTGAATAAAGCACTATAATTAATGCCTAGTCTTAAAAATGATAACAATCATTCTGATTGTATTATTATTCGATTCATACGTGCGTCCTCACCGTATGAAACAAATAATTTACAAAAAGCTTTTTCAATCAGTCGTTGTATATCGGAAACCTATTTTTATCCTCGTCAATTATTTAGTTTTCTAACAATTACGTTACAGACTGTTCACTGTTTAAATGGAGTTTTAAATCAAAGTCACAATTGTGTCTGGGTCTAGGATGGGCATGTCGTTTTTCAATACAAAATTCGCAAACATTTCGCGAACTGAGTTTGACTTACAGCCTTGTACTTGTCAATCGTTACTTAATTGCCTTTCCATGCTGCTTCTTATTTCTAGCAGAAGAGTAGCAAAGTTTAGCTTAATGCCTGATATAGATACACGTTGCGATTTAATTGCTACATTTAAGAAACTGAGCAGTGTGTAAATGGGGCTTTAATGTCTCCCAGATCAAATCTACTTTACGTCATATTCGGAAAGTTCTTACATTTTCTCTGAACTTTCACAGAGACCTATTTATCATCACAGAACACATTATGCTATATACTTATCATCATCCAATGTATTCACCCATTCAGGTCTCAATACTAGAAAATCTACTTTAGGATTCCACAGTTTACAAATATCCTTACCTACTATATACTTTTTACTATTACTTATCTCTGCGATAAAACGATATCTTTCAGAGCAAAATACTTCAATATTTACTTAAAAGCCGGATTCTTGAGTGTCGTGCTGTTTATCTTGTTTGATGTTCTCAAATTCGAGACGCTGAATCTGTTTGAATGCTATTCCTTTGAGCTGAATTCCTTCAGCAAAAGCAACGTCACTATTAAATACTTGCTGAAATCTCAGTATATTATTTGCTACTATACTGCAGATGCCTTCATTTTCTTTATGCAGGTCTCGTTTGATTCGATAATGTGTAATTTTTGTTAAGGCTTAGTTTTATATATCTTTGTAATATAATACAATTTATTGTTGATATATCCCACATTTCAGGAAATTGTATTAATTATTTTTTTAGCAAATTCTGCCTTTTCAAGGACCGTTTTACACTCAAAGGATTCCTTTGTATGTTATTATTTCAATGAGTCAAAGAGCTCTGTTCGTGTGTTCCCAAGTATCCATTAATTTGATAGTATTGTTTGTATATTGTACAGTATTGTAAGTTCTATAAAATAAAACTGTATTACGTTTACAATTCTCTTATCCCGTCTTTTATCTTTCACACGTTTTCGTTCTGATCTCACGATCTTTTACCTCGGTTATCTCCAAGTTTTAGCTGATTATAGTGGTATTTCTTTTCCTGGCTTTTGTTATCTTTATTTTTTTATTTTCTTCTTCTTAATTATCTGTATCTGTGTCATTTCACATTATAGTGGAATGACATCGTTCATTTCTGTAGCCTATTCTTTATAACTGTGATCAAACATCCTACCTTGCACTTATATTTAATGAACCTTTCAATATAAACGTTTCCTTCTACACTTAACTTTTTTGCACTTACACACTCCCACAAAACACTATTCATCAACTTCATTTCACCACTTTAATTCGTATACACTTCTATATTTCCATTACTGTCCGTATGCACATTTATCACCAGCTGCACAGAGCCTGTTCCGACTCCAGTCCCAGCCAAGGCGTCAGTAGGAACCTCCAGGCCGGTGGTCACCCCTGACACTATGGTACTGAGGAGTCGAGAGGCTGGTGCTGATGATGTACCAGCCACCAGGATCACCAGCATCAGAACTATGCTGCAGTTGGACCTGAAATTGAAAGATGATAAATTTGAGCACAGTTGAAATCGAAATGTTTGAAATTCCTATTTTCGTTACATATGAAAACGTATAAAGTAATGTTGACCAACCGAAGAAAAAGTTCAATGTATAATAAAATGTTGACTATTCAAACACAAGACCAAGAAACAGCAGAATTAACTCACATAATGTCTACAGATGCAAACAAAAGTCTGCGACTGGCACTTGTTCTGTACGCTTGGCAGCTTCCTGAGGACTGGCATGAAACCAACAGATAACCTGCCTCAGATATCTAATCTTTATCTCATCAATATCTGAAAGAAGATCAACACGATTTCGAACCTTAAACATGAAGTAGAGAGTTTAATATAGATTGGGAATGACGGAATAACGTGTGAAAGTATTTTAACTCTATGCGATAAATAAAAGGAATGCGATACTTCCCGATATGGATGATAAAGATTCATCGTTTTATAATTTGGGAGAGGTAATAAGAAATGCAACATAATTATAATTCAGTAGTCAATCAATTTTGTCCGAAATTCGTCACATTCGTGCAGATCATGCATGTGCAGATTCATTTACGAGCATTATTCCAAAAGATAGAACTTATCCATTTATGCCAAACGACTTTGTACCTACCATATCCGACGAATAAATGTCTTTGTCTTTGTCTAGGGTTAAAGGTTTCCAGCGCTTTTCCTTTGATACTTAATTAATTTATCATAGTATAAATATAACGGGTAGGCCGTTATATTTATACTATGATAAATTAATTAAGTCATTGAAAACGCTTTACCATGTTAACCTCAACACCAGTAGTGTATGGAAATTAGTTCTTTTAAATCATCTTTCTCGCTAGTATTTTGTCTAATAATAACATAGGCCTCCCTATGTTGCTTCGTAATTTACTTTACAAATACATTGCATATTAAGTCTTGGGGTCCCTTGTCACCCTCCGGAGGGTAAAGTTAATCGAATGTCCGTCATTGAGGACTTAAAGGTGAATGTTTGTCTTGCGTCGTATCCACCTCCTTCAGTTTGGTAGGGTAATAATTTATCGTCGTCTCAAGACTTTGCGTATCGATCGATGGTCAGAGAGAGCTTGTTGTATCATCGACTTTATTATGTCGATTAATGAGTTATTCATCGTCAAGTACAGTGTCTTTCTTAACATAAAGTTTAGGCTGAACATTAATACAATGTGGGACACGTTGTAATTTACATCGTCATCTGCCGAGCTTTTTCCCAACTATGTCGAGGGCGGCCTCCAGTCTAACCGAATGCAGCTGAATAACAGTAATATAATGTGTCCCAATACCTACGCCCATCCATTTCGCTTCTTCAAAAACATCATAATTTTTTACATATTTTTGCTAATTTCAATTTCTCTTGTCCCCAGATTACATGGATTCCCTATGCAAGGACCACTTCTTACAGCGGCAGTACCGCAAAGTTGACGGAGGCGTTCTCTGGTCCCGCAACGAACGCAACCTGGACTGCACGGTGACGTTTCAGACACACAGCATCCTGCAGCGGTTTATGCTGCACTTTGACCTGCTGCAGCTCGACTGCAACGATCATCTGTATGTGTATGATGGGGCACATGCTACGGCTCCGCCGAAGGTAAGAGTTCTTACTCAATTTACACCTCTTTTTGAAAAGAAATAAATAGAACAAAAAATTCGATGGCACGTGACCCACCTGCCCCCTCTCACCTCTAACAGAGGGAGGTCTGAGAACTTTATAGGCATGCTGATGAGGAATAACGTCCTTTTACTTCTTCGAAGTATTCAATTTTCTCGTAATAACCTACGATCATCATCATAAGGAGTAAAACAGAACGTATATTATCACTTGCCTGCATAATTTTTTAATGATCACCGTATTTTGGAAATATCCGACTATAGCTTCCGTCTCGTTCCAACGCTATCGCACCGTCCGCATCACTTATGGATGCCCCACGGAATGGAAATGGAATCCAGACACTACGCTCAGACGATTAACTTACTGCTAATATGCGCCTGCTTCACTTAATCGAAACCTTTTAGACGGAGTTCTAGTTTATTTTTTTCTCTCTACGTTTCTAATTTCGTTTGAAGTTTTTACGGTGATTCTTGTAATCAGAGCTTCTTATCGTCTACCACCAAGATTTTTAATCTCACTAAGTATCATTTATATGTTTGAGTGTGGTTACCATACGGCGTTTGCCCTCGATCATTATGACAACTTCCCATTTGAGACACAAAGCTAAAAACAAGAAAGAAAGAAAAATATTCAAAAATAAAAAGGCCGGGGCCAAAAAAGCTCATCTCAGTATAATGCTGCTATATTTAAAAAATAAATACCACAGCCCTGGTATTCTGATAAGGCCCGCTGTGATGCTACGGACACCTGTACGCCTAAAAACATAAATGTTGATAATTACTAATATTTATTACTCTTTAATGCATAATGGTGATACCTATTATAGCAGACTTAAGGCATATCTACCAGCTAAAATGTTGTACCATGTCTAATCCCCATGCATAATGCATGATCAGCCTATAATGTTCCCACTGCTGGGACACAGTCTTCCTCTCGGTGAGAGGGAGTGGGCCGTAATCCACCATGCGGGCCCAGTGCGGGTTGGTGGATGTCAAATCTCCATATTTTTCCATTTCTTAGATATTTAGCAGTCACGATCAAAGTAATTAGTATAATTTCAGTCAGTCCCCGAAGTCATTATAGATTCATGCTATGTCCCGGTACCAAGGTGGATTTAAATGGAACGCCAATTTGTTCCGTCCCCGCATTCCTTGACGATTCAATACCTTTTTAATAGGTTTTTAATATTATATGCCATTAACAGGGAAATGATTATAAGAATATTGTTATTAAAATTGGATATGGTGTTTATATGGCCTCGTAATTTGACGTTAGACTGTACAATGTGGAGACGATAATACGGCAATAAATTAAACTTCGAATGTCTAATGACGTTCCCAATCTGCTTACAAAACATAATTTAAATATATCCAATAGTTTAGTTAATATAGTCAAAGATTGCAAGACCCATAGTTGGGTCGTCACTACTATAATATGTATATGAAGTTTTATTGAAAAATAGTTTTTTTTTATTTCGGTGTTAGGATTAATGTGATACTTAGTTATAAAATATAAACATAAATACGTCTCCACATTGTATGAAGCGCATACAACAAAGATAGTTTGTGAGTTTCTGTATTAAATTTTTCATTTGTATTGCAATAATAAAGATCTAAATAAATTCAAAAATCTTAACAACAATTGAAATCTTAAAAATACCAAAGACGCCAGGTGTTGAATGAAACCCCAAATAATTAACAAACGAATTGTAATGCAACTTTTGTCAATTTTAAATTTAAATTCGCCAAGTTTGCCTGGCAACGACTCTTGGAACAAAGGACGACCAAGTTTTAGCTCCCATTGTAGAGTTGCCAAGTTTTGTGCCAAGATGTTTATTTTGTTCCACTTGGGTGTTTATACTTTGTGGGGATTGTGAATTAATATTATTAACGAATATTATTATTAGTTAGCTGTTCTGAATAATACCTTTTTATTCTCATAAATAGAGCATGATTTAACAATATTCAAAGTGAAAGAATCGTCAAAAAATGCCATCCAAAATCCATGAATTTAAAAATAGAAATAATTGTTGTCATTTCTACGAGTATACTTACAGGTAAAGTTTATGAGTTTGTATGTAGGCGATAATCTTCGGAACGTTCCACTAAAGCTGCTGTATTGCCCAGTCACGCAGATTTTATTATATATCATCGCAGCATTGTCGAAACAGAGACCAAAACAAAAACGATCCAACTACGATCATCCTATCATAGTTTAGCGAAGCAATTTCTGACATTCCAACTTTGCAATCCCAACTTCTATATGTAAAATATATCCCGTATTCAGTTGTCGGACATTTGACAAAAGCCGAAGTTAGGACCTCCCCAACTTGGATTACCAGGCTCCAACTTGTGGGCACTAACCTGCAGCGGCTAGTGCTATTCTTAGCAATATGTGTTTGTCACACAAACTTTAACGGTTACATTCAAATGGAAGTTTTAATGAGGAAACTGTGACTGCGGATATGAAGCCGTGATAGGCTGCGACGTGTGTAATTAAATGCTAAGTGAAATGTAAACAGCGGTTAATGGAATTTAAATATAAAGCAGGGATGGAAATGCTCGGAAAGTGCTCACTGTTAGTTGACAATGAGGTTTTGACATAAGTTTATTAACATTTGAATTCAGATGAATCATTAGATCAGAATAAATCGTTCTCTAACAAACATATGGGTACAAGTACCTTCAATGTTAAACTGTAAACTTTCCTCTATAGCTATGTTAATGACTAAAAAATTTAAAGCATGTATTTACCTAAGTAGAAAAAAAACGAAAAGTAAATTCCGACACGGTTTGCAAGAATTACACATAATATATTACAACAAACACCACATCACATGAAACATTTGAAACGCTGGCCAAACTTTGGCATTCCGTTCGGAATATTTCGTAAAAATTCAGGCGAAGCCGCGAAACAATACAAAACAAAACATGGCTGAACTTAAATGGAATAAATTTGTTCGTCGGTCGGAGGAACTATTTGTGGATATTATTACGCACAAAGGATGAGCCGGGCCACCTCGCCACCTGTGTGGAGTTGCCAACTATCTGCGACAGTTTGAGACAATCAGTAACAAACACTTTGATGATGGTCAGCCATGTTTGGAATAGTTTCGCAGCTATGCGGGTGTCGACATGCTTCTGTGACCGTTATTGTGTACGCTGAAAGGAATTGATGTTTAGATTATAATAACAAAATTCTAAAAATCCCCAAACATACCAGTAGGTAGTCATTTTTTGGAAATAAATAAATTCTGGCTAAAAATGACACCAATCGATCATTACAATGTTTCATAATAGTCTAATGAAACTCTACGCAACCCGAGAGTAAGTACTCCAAAAATAAATCATCTTTCACATTTCCTCGACCAAGATATGTAGTACTTTATAATAATATTAGATAAATACAGTTTCAGATTTGAGAATGGTACAAAATATAGGGACGCTGTTTGTAGTTCAAGGCACGTAGGCCGAAACGATTTAGAGAAATAAATTACTAGTGTTCTCGAGGGCGATGGGCGAACAATCTATCAATACTTAAACGATATTGCAGGCTTTTAGCACATTATTGTTATTAATGTGCTCCTAGTGTAGTTGAGTGGTGGCCCAGTAGTAACGGCTGCGACTTACGTGCTGTAGGTCATGGGTTCGAACCCAAGCAGGCACTTTACTTTGTGTAAATTATTTCATCACCGCTGCTCTCAAAACGGTGAAGGAAACCGGCATGTCTTAGAACCAAAAATTCGAAGACATGTGACATCCACCAACTCGCACTGGGCCCGCGTGGTGGGTTACGGCCCACTCCCTCCCAGTGGGAACATTATAGGCTGATTATAATAGAGTACCTAGCTTGTTTCAGAGCCGGGGTTATTCCGTCGTTTGGTCTTTCGCTAAATTATATTTCTAGTCTCTTAAGAGTCTCGTCTCAGTAATGCTATTCTTCTTCTCTTCGAATCGATGATAAAACATTCGTCGAGTTAAATATATTACAATACTAGCTTTTACCCGCGGCTTCGCTCGCGTTTTTCTATCCCTTGGGAACAGTACATTTTTTCTGGATGAACTCCTACGATACCCTATGTCTTTTTTTGGACCCCTGACAAAACGTGTAAGTATACAAAATTTTATGATGATCGATTGAGTTGTTAAGACGTAAAAGCGTATCAAATAAATAAACTTACTTTCACATTAATTATACCTAATATTAGTTAGGATTTTTAAAATATATCACTAAGATAATATGTGTATCTTCATTATCATATTCTTCTTTTATGTAGCTAGAAAGAATTCGAAGTTAAATATAAACATTTTAATGAAGCATCGCAATGTAGTAATTGAAAATCCTGTTATTTGGATGCTCTAAATACCAGCGGTGCTATTCTGTAAAAAGATCACCGAGATAACTTAGGTGAAGTGAGCTTAAAGTGAACTGTCATTCCACCTGATGCTAGGGATTGACACTATTGACAACTCACTTTAAGCTCACTTCACCCAAGTTTTCACGGTGACCTTTTTACAGAATAGCATTACTGTTGTTACCTACAAGAACACAATTTCAAAGACAAAGCTAAGTAACAAAGGAACCGTCAAAGTCACAGATTCTTCAACATAACTCACACTAACTACTTTAAAGCCCCCTATTTAACTCAGCGAGTGAGCTGTAAGTCCTGGACGCTGCATCACGTTTTAAAGTTACCGTCTCTCTCAGAACGAGGCTCAGTCACGCGGCCTCTGAATAGCAAGTAGGTCCAATCTTCAGTGCATTGTGCGCTAAGAATACTAGTTTTGTACCCCTTTTGTTGAGGAACGAGGGCGTAACAATGAGGTTGCTTATGATTGAAATAGGTATAATTATGAATAGGATTTTGTTCTATTTAGTATTGCCATAATTTTAAAGTTGGGCATTAGGTTCCTCTCTGCGCCTTTACATATACATAGATGTAATAAATTATGAAACTGGAAAGAAATAGCTACCTATCTATCATTTAATACGAACTCAGATAGTAAAATCTTACTTTTATTGGTGTTGGTGAGAACATTATTTCGTGTAGCTTCACTCTTTAGTATATTCAGTAATGTTATTCTGTAAAAAGATCACCGTGATAACTTATGTGAAGTGAGGTTAAAGTGAGCTGTCATTCCACCTGATGCTAGGGATTGACACTATTGACAGCTCACTTTAAGCTCACTTCACCTAAGTTATCACGGTGATCTTTTTACAGAATAGCACCGCTGCTTTTGAGTTACAACATTTTCAGCTTACTCTTGAATAATGTCAGTAAAATAAAACACCATATAATTTTCCCAATTTACACGGAAACTGCAAGATCTCTTTAAAAAAGTCCTTTTCAAAGCGCTCTGTAATTGTAAAACTAACAAGACAGTCACAAACAAGAACCGTTGCAAACTTCATAGTTTCACAGAAAGAGAACTCGTTAACTCATTTTGTGAAAACTTCCAAGTGTTCCAACTGATTCTCTTCGGGCTGACTAATTAAAACCATGTCTTAGGCGAGCCATAGCTATTAAAGTCTTTAATACAGCCACCCGAGGCATAGTTAGCATAACAAAACCCTTCTTAATTCATTCCTCGCCCTAATCTGGAGCCAAGGAAGAATTTTTAATATCAACCCGAGAACTTTATTAAACGCAGTATATAAGAATAAATGCAAGTCCACTAGTGCCTTTGAAATGCAAGGGGGAGGGTGTCTGGGGTCCGGCGCGACGTGATGTATGGGGGAGGAGGGGGGGGGGGGGGCTGTTCAAATCCGGGGGTCGTCACGTCTTCGCTATCGTTCTCCCTGAAATATGACAGCGATATAGCCCGGACATCGTCAGTAAGCCCAGCTCGATGAAGAAAATATTGCCGGCGCATGAGCGATCAAGCGACTGCCAGCGATTTATATAGACTCTCCGTAAGCTATGATTGAACACCGCGGGAACTATTGTTCAAAGAGTAAAGTAACTATAGAGGGAAAGAGTGACAACTCTGTCGTAAAATTTGCATGTATGGAAAGTGCTGCCACCTTGAGTTTGGTGGGTGACCTAAGGCTCTAATAAATATACACATACCTATAGTTAAGCATACTTACTATAAGTAGCGAATCTTTATTATAATGTTTAGGGTCACAATCAGGGTTTAACAAGTAACAATTTTAACATAATTAGCTAAGATAAATTCGGGATTTCGGGAAGCGCATTAACGTCGGGAAAGCCGGAGTTGCGGAGTTGACAATGATAATGGCGGATGGCCGGCGGCGACAATGACATTTGTTTGACAATTTGACAAACAAGAAAATGGCTGCCAAGTTTTTTTAACCCACCAAACTGCAGATGTCGCTGTCGTCTATGGAAATTGATGACAGTGCTAAGTGTGCCCCCCCCCCCTGCTGTTGTTCGATGCTAGGTTCGTGTCGCCGTCGCCGCGTCGTGGGATAAAATGTATGAGTGGAGTACACTTGGGATATGTGTTCAGCGACGCTTCAACTTAAATATAGATTTAACGGATCACGTTTGAAAGTAACCATGTGATATTGATCATTCATTGAACATGTTTAGTAATCATTTATAAATAAAGGAAATAAAATTAATTTTACTAACTTTATAAAGAGTTTTACACTATATTTAGTATTTGGATGGCTTAATAGTTTGTGAAAGGTATAAAATATGGTTTTTAACATTACGAAAAGTAAACTTGGAAACATAATTGGCAATATTTTTTGGTACATAGAAAATTGTAATGTGCAAATGACCATCACGACCTTTGTCAACATGACATTGTTTAGTATTATATTAGCTGTAATTTTGGTATAGCCAATTAAAAATCAATTATGTACGTATTATTAAATGTTACCAGAAGGGCAATTCTCGTAATTTTAAGAACGTTCACATTCTCATCTCAGTGTCATCTCAGTCTCAACCTGGTTTCAATCTGTCAAAAGTAGGTACCTCTAAAATCCCTATATTTTTGGCAAGATTTTGACATTGGTTGTCGCTGAGATGAGATTGCGACTAGATTTTGAACGTTTATAATTACGGGTTGCTTTCTGTATAACTTTTGTCTGATTAACGCCCCTTAGATAGTTTAAGTACATATTGTCAATGTTTTTGTTTAGATCAATTGACTAGATGTACGGACATTAATAAAAACGAAATTGATTGTAATGTTTTATTAATATTGCTTCCGAGTTTTTGTTTTCATTTTTCATTCCATCGTAATTATTATAGATAAAAAAACCGGTCAAATGCGAGTCGGACTCGCGCACCGAGAGCTCCGTACAGTAAGTATGTAGTTAAATAGTTTATCACGGGAAAAGAAAATATTGTAATATAACTACAAATTTACGGTTTTCGGATTTTTCCCTTTACTTGTGCTACATGATATTGCTTCTTGCCAAACATGATTCTAGTTCAACGGGAAGTACCCTATAGGTTTTAATTTCGGAACATAAACGTTTTGTTAGTTTGCTTTTTTCCCTGCTTCAAGGGATTGCAGCCTTGAGTATTTGATATTAATTTAAACTTGCTAAGTCCACGCGTTCCTAAAGTTGAGGTAAGGAACCCTAAAAAATACTCGTTCACAAATGGTTTCAGTTTTGGAAGTATAATTGTTTAGTTAATTCATTTATCTTTTATCGTATCGTGCGTGGTCAGTTTGGTATTGGACTAGGGGAATATTGTACTATATTATGATACTTTCATACTAGTAAAAAATGGTTCTACAAAATTACCAAAATATGCCGTTGGAATTGAAAATAGGATAGCGATTTTATTTAAATACAAACAATAATTACAATATACAAGCTAACACAGCAGTTATAGGATATATACAGTCGACCCCAACATAGTTGGGAAAAGGCTAGGCAGATGATGATGCAAGCTAAAATATATAGACATATTATATACAAGTATATACCTAATAAATAAAAAAGGGTCTTCCCTTTTTTCTCTTTTTTTAATGCCATGAGCAAGTTGGAAATGGGTTTTTAAATTAAGTAAGAAGTTGTCACTAGAATATATACTTACCACAGAATTATAAAGAGCTAAGTACCTAATAATTTATTTTTTATAAAGTTAAAATAATGGCTGCAGGATAAACGATTTTATTAATAAATGATTATAATACTCACGACGACGACGGTTAAAATTATTATGACGCGTGGAGCTTTAGAAAGAGACTGTTACACAAGTTACACACATTAGACAGAGACAACGCTCTACAAAGCCTAACATTTCCACAAGACGGTGTGCTATATCAACGGCTGCAAGCAGTACATGAAATGTTGGTATTATGCACAGCTGACTGTGCAATCCCAATCAAGTTTAATCTAGCAAGTGTCTCAGCTATTGGGCTATTGTTATGTGTCAATAGTAGTGTCACCAGTGTCTAGCTCTCGACATATGAGTGTAGTGTCCCGACAATAGTTCCCGTCGAGTGACAAATGGAGCAACGATTCAGTCTTGAGATAATCAGAGGCCATTGTTAAGCGATTTGCTTGTGTTGGGCTAGTTGTGGTTATTGTTGTTTCCGATTCCTACTTATCATGTTACTTCATCAAGGTAGCCTTTTCAGACCTTTTTGGATCGTTTTTAGACTAAGGATCGGAGTTAGACACGTTATCAAAATGTTTTACTGCATCATCTATTTTTATGACGTTATTGTCACAATAAAAATATGGGCTATTTTATGAATTCGATGTAAATTTATTATCATCTATCCTACTAATGACATAAGTGTGAACGTTTGGACATTTGTAAATTTAATCATACTTTAGAATCTGAACGGATTTGGCTGAAAGCACACAAGTAAACTTTGATAAATATATGGAATTCTTCTTATCCCGTTAGTTAGACGCGAGTGAAAAAACGGTTAATAAGTTTTTTTTACGACCCTTCTGTAATGTCACCAAGACCAACTGTCACGACTACACCACCATTATTATTATACTTGAATCTTTTAAAACTTGTATTGTACTCCTTCCAGGCCGACCTCTCCTGCCGGAACACCAAGCAGCAGGTCGGCGCGCTGTTCACGCGCAGCAACTTTGTGACGCTCAAGTACGTCACCGACAACTGGGGCACAGACGCCAACGGGTTCCGGCTCGTCATCACCTCCGTCAAAGACCCCAGTGAGTATACTCATCTTATTGACCACCCTTGTATATTGGAACATGGTATAAATATTAACACAGACTGGCAGATCACAGCTGGGAATAATCTTCAGGTATTTTCTTCGAAGTCGACAAAGGAGCAACGAAGATTTATTTGAACTGGTAACGAAAATAGGTCACCAAATTCAAAAGTAGGTAATAAATAAAAGAACAAAGTTATATCGTAACTGCAATTTTCATTCCAAGATTCCGTCACAATAACTCTTTTTCCAATCATATTAAAGCTAATCCAATTGAAAGTAAATAAAGGTTAAAACTAGACCGGGGATGAAGCAATAACCATCTATTTGTCCCAATAAATACGAGTATCTGAGCGATTTTATATAAAAAATCGAAGCACGCCCACGACCCTCCGTCGTCACCCTCTTTAATTTCACCAAATGTTTATTTATTCGAACAAACAGTCGACAGGGCAGTTCGTTTGCACATTCCTCCTCCTTTATATATGTGTATTGATATATTATTGTGTTCCCTGAGGATTCTGGGTCCGTTTGTACTTCTGTACATAATGTTGACCTGTTGCTTTGCTGTTTATTTTTATCGCCACCATCAAGCACTCTAACTTCATTATTGTCGAAAAATTTATAAATAATTTCATTCGGCTGAGATAATCACTGAATGTTCCCTTATTTAAAAGTGTCACACTTTCATACCCTCAATAACTTTCTTTTATATGGTCATTTTTTACCTCATAAACGATCGTCCAGGTCATTAAGTGTCTCATAATGACCCAAAAATGCTCACACTCATGTATGAACGTATGGCTCAGCCGATTTTTTCATTATCATTACTGTGTTCTGCCTCCTAATGGTTGTAATCAACATTATTGCTTTTCAATTTGACTACCTTCAAAACCATTTGGTTCAGGTTGTAATCTGTTAATGGTTTTTTTTTAGAAAAGATATATGTCATAATGACCATTTCAATTCATCAAAACTACATAGAATGCTACATACGTTTCATCATATCAATCTAATTTTAAACACGACTTATATTCTAATTTGTCTCACACACCAAGCAAAACATTAACAAACATTGTTATCATAGTAACGTTTGAGGCAGAAGTCGCAAAGCCTCACAATATAATTATATCCAAGGACACATCTTCACTCAAGTATGCATAATAATATGAAATTACAACGAGGCGCACAAAGGAAGCAATTAAATTGTCCAAAAACATTACTGGAGCAGAAGCGTTTGTTTCGTCTTCACCTTTGAGCCGTACATAACACCAATTAGATTTTCCGCTTGGCCGCGTGGAAAAACATACTCCAAAGGATTTAGGAACACACGACGGGGACTTGGAAGGATCAGAGAAAGAAACTGCGAACAGGAGTCGCGAGGATACGACACGATAGAATTTTAATGGGAATTTTATTGCTTGTCGACATTTTTTGGGCGATTTGCTGGATGAATGAGAGTCTTTGTAGTCCTATAAATAAAGAATCGGTAGTTGTTTGATGTGAGGTGATAGCATGTATGCCTTTGTAGAAATAGTTATTTTGTTAATCAAGTTTTATTGGTGATCGAAATAAAAGTGATCCAATTATAGCTCCCTGGGGCATTCCATTGTTCATTCATTCAATTATGAAGCATGTGCTGTATTCATTTTACTAGGACTGAGGGTGTAATTACATACTTAACGGTATGTAATAAAGTCATTCTGTTTGTCTATTTTATGTGTCTACGTTCTATACCTATGATCTACGTATTATTACATTGTTCGAGAAACCGCGAGATACGACTCAACTTATTGAATGCTTTCGTAAAGGTGAGAAATAACTTTCCTTTGTCCAGTGTGTTTTCTATCGCCAGGAATTTCAGATTGAGTATAAATATCTGTTGTCCGATCGTCTGTAAACGAGGTAAGAATGGAAAATTGCACCAAATAAATTCATTTTGTCAGGTATTAATGAGTGAAATTGCAATGAAGATTTTCTTTTGAATTTTTTTTTTAAGCAGCTAAAGTTCTGAAGTGCGTTTTGGATCAACTGGTGCTTTCAATACTTAGCAGTTGCTGTATGTTGCCCAACTTAAAGAGCTTTAAAGCATACCAAGCTCTCTCTTAGAAGTCCGACTTGCATTAATTATCAGAAACATTACAAACAATACGACTGTATCGAGTGGCAGTTATCAAAGCTATAAAGTGGCACCATTAAGCTGATCCGTCGTGGACGAGATCTCGTATCATTTTTATGTCATGGACATTAAATCTGAAGCCTTCAGAGCCGTCTGCACGAACATTGAAAAAGTCCTAGCGCTTAAAAATGTTATAGGCCATTAATACAGGGGTAATCTGAATCAGTAACGGCCTTATAAAATCGATGAGATAGTTGACAATTGCAAAACTGATTAAAAGTTTGATAAATCTGTAAAAGAAAAATACATTGCGTACTTAAAAGAAGAGAGACAGCATATAGGTACACTGAAAGTTGTCGTGCAAATGGGTCGACTATCGATGCAACTTAGTTCATATCGCTCGTCGCTCGATAATGAAGTGTGGGAACTTCTCAACTTTGCCCCATTAAGACATAGTTGGTAAGCGACCCCTGTGGACCTCTCTGGACAACGGCTGGGCGACTTTGCACCTCAACTTGCATACTTCCAAAGATTACTCGACTAGACTCTTTGGGAAAGTTTTAAGTGCGATTTGGTAGTTGTTTTAGATCTCCCGAGATGGGCTTTGCTACGATTATTGGCTTGTTTATGGATGCTTTTACTTTGTACGGGTCTTTCATCGACCAGCTGTGGTGATAGATAAAATTATACAAACAAAAGGAAGGATTATATTCAGAACTACCGTTGCCTGTCTCTGAGATAATATTTAACAATTTTATAACATTTAAAAGTTTATCTAAATATTTAAAATTTCAACAATGCTTGCCGTTTATGCAGCGATCTCCCCTTTATGTTCACAAAACGCAATTCCCGCTCAAATTCTTCATTAAATATCATCTTTAACTCGCAAACAATGCGTTTGAAATTACACGGGGAGTTTTAAAATTCCAGTGAACGCAACTGACTGGTCTCACAAAGCAGGATATGTTAAGCGCTCATGCCATTGAATTATGCAACAAAAACGCGCTCGGCGACACCGCCTGAGACGCCGGAATAACATTTTAAACAATGCATTTCATACATGCCGCGCTCCACACGAGCACCACCCTTATCACGTACCTGTACAGCGCGCGGTGTATATGCGGCATGGAGAAACAATCCCCCTTTGGAGATAAAAAGCAGTGTTTCGGTGAGGAGTCTGTTTTGCTTAGCTTTAATGAATTTTTCAGCAGTTTTATGAAGGACACAATTAAAGGTTTTCATGCGATTAGCGTTAACCATATTATGGTTGCGTATCTGGTTGGCGGCTCGTTAAGCCGGGGGTATTGTTCGAGTCCTTTGGGCGGATTTTTTCAACGATGAATGCCCAATTTTCCGGGCGCACGGCGTCAGCATTTTGATTGTCCGGTTGTAAGTGACAGGGTTTTCAATTGATAAGGGATGTTTTTTTAATGTTACAGTTCTTTAATGTTTCCTTTGACTCTAGCTAGAGCGATGCAGTCTTTTGGACAAGTTCCAAATCCGTGATAAATTGAACACAGCATGAGTCAAATGATGGTCGAAGAAATTGACGATGATGTTTTTTAAGTTGTTAATATTCTTACTTACTATAAAAACCCCTATATTTTAACTCGATGCTTCTAAAGAACGAATCTTATCGACAATCATATTCTAGATATAATCATTTTCTTAAGGCATACCGCCAATAAATATCTTTCCCTTTTTCAATCAGAACCAAGATTTCGGGTCAGTTCGCTTCGTTGGAAGGCAACGGTGTACCGGCTTCTTGTATTTTATCGGTTACAAAGAAATACAGATGTATTTTTTTCTCTCTTTATAATATATTAAACGGATTTCTGGCTTCTGCTTGCGTTTGATGACTGAACAAATATGGATCAGTGTTTGATCTTAAATGGTAATTCGATCAATGAAATCCTTCTTGTTTACCGATATGTATAGGAATGAGTGAATGAGCTTTGCTTTAAAAGTGCCGTTGGCAAACCATGCTAATGCGGCAGCGTTCTCCATCAAGACGAACAATTTTGAAATGTTCAGTCAAAAAACACATACACTCGGAAAAACAATATGTTCCTCTGACTTTTCACTCTCAGCAGAAAATATTTATTTATAGTTTGTCTACTAAACGAATCTGAGGAAATGATAAAATCAAGCTATCATTACATAATTATGTATTTTATTATTGTTTTAATCATATGGAGTTTTATTATTTCCTTTCATCGTCTACAGACGTACCTAAACCATAAACCAAACATTCTATTCAGCTATATTTCGTATCACCTGCACATCCAACGAGTTCACTCTATTTTTGATATCTTTTCGCACCGTTGTTCCAGAACATGGGTGCAAAGAGTTCCGCTGTAAGCAGCGCGAGTTCTGCGTCAGCGCAGACCTGATGTGCGACGGCGTGGATCACTGCGCCGACGGCTCTGACGAGGACACCGCCGCGCTTTGCCCAGGTCAGGCCCAGAATGACAGCCCATCCCTAAATACCACCGCAATGGAAACACCAGCACTACACTACGATCGACATACTATGGATGACATGACACTACACAACCATGGATTAAAACTATTGCCATATTCACTGCACTTGTTCATATTATGCCTTTTGCAATATATTTGGTGGTAGTGATAGTTTGTCGCCAGGTCACTGCACCGTTCATGTAGAATTTGTAGATTAGACAGCTATCGTTTTTTGTGTATTTTATTTTTAATTTTCTTGCTTTTTGGCCTAATTAAACGTATTTTCTTTCTTTTGTTTTTGTTTTATTTTATGTTTTATTGCCATCATTGTGCCGTTTTAGCCAATAGCGTTACAACGAAGAACCTCGACTAACACATGAGGAGGCTCTTGTTAGACTGTTGGATCAAGGGCTTGATTCAGGAAGTAGTGCTCCTGAACACGGCGCGTATTTTTAGGAGTTTTCTCTCTCTGGAGCCCTGACCGCCAGTAGCTTGGACCCTGTTCCCGATACCGCTACTAGGTATTTTTTTATTACTAAATTTTTATTTTGAATACTACAATGAATAGTGCGTATGCGATGAATAAAGAAAATCAATGTTAATTTGTCAGAGAGCGGCGGTACTGGCGCGGGAGGCGCGTGGGTAGTAGGATGCGCGGGCGCCGCGGCACTAGTGGCGACAGTAGCTGCTGCCATCACATTCTGCGCCTGCCGCCGCCGCGCCGCCAACCAGCGCACACGGCTACATAGTGAGTTTACCGTCTCCTTTCTCCCGTCAGTTCAGCCCCTTGCACTTTTAGTGCGTGTAAGCACTGCGGCCGATCCGAATTCGAGAAAATACGTATCAAGTAAATTCGGACCGAATGTTACCTCTCAAGAAAACCTGGATATATTAAGGACGTTTATACAAATAAATAGTACTGATTACGATTACTTCGGACCGACATTTCTCGGATTTGCATCGCGTGCAGTGCGTAAACGCTTTTACTCTGATGCTTTCTGAACAACTCAGATCAACAGTTTGTAATATCTCCACAAGATTAAAACAGTTAAGAAGAGGATTACTGTTCCTCATACCCTTGTCATGATTTCTTGAATATTTTTTTGGACTCAAATGTAGAAACAAGCTCATTCCTGCCAAGAAACCTCCTCTTATAAGAAGTTAGGCTTTTTTTAATGTTGTTTAGTGGGAAAGAAGCCAATGGACACCTGATGTTAAGTTGTCACCGCCGTTTATACATATACGCAATCCTGAGGCATCAAAGATGCGTTGGCATCCCGAAGACAAAACTGAAATGTCTGATGTCCCGAGGCATACACATTTGCACTATTTAATGTCGGAATTTGTTTGTTTGCGTGCAGTGCAAGAGTTGGCGAGCAGTAATGGCGGCGGCGGGTGCGCGGGCGGTGAGGCGGGCGTGACGCGGCTGCCGGGAAACCCGCAGCCCCCTGCGGGCCCGTGCGGGGCGGCGCGGGCGGGCCGCCTGCGGCGGGCGGCCTGAGCGCCGTGCCGCACAAGGACGAGTGGTTCGTCTAGCGGCCCGGGGCCCGCAGGGGGGGGCCCGCCCGCTCCCGGCCAGTGTTACGCGATGTAAATTTATCGATATGACATTAAACATTTTTGGCTTATCGTTCGTATGTTATTGGGTCGAATTCGCCGACCCGACTCCTCATCCTTTGTTTGTATACACGTTGTAATTCTGCGACTATTCATAGATATTATAGAATAATTGTAATCGTCAAATAAATAAGTTTTTTGGTATGAGTTTTGAAAATTGATGTTATTTATACCCTATCACAGAGGATGCCTATCACCACGATGGCTACATCAGACCGACACCGACACCCCATCCACTTGCCTACTGCCCTGCCCTAGTGCACACCACCACTAGGGCAGGGCAGTGAGTTATAAACTATTGATTGTTCGGTCCGACCGAGTTGCTGAAAGACTGGCGAATTAATCCCTGAGGCACGCACGAACGCGCTAAGTAAACGTAACGGAAATTTTAACGATTTTTGAATCGAAAACACAACTATCCTGTAGCATTTTGTTCACACTTAGTAAGTATTACTCAAATATATGGGCCTTATTAGAAGGCTAAAAGTCACCCAAAGGGCAATGGAGAGGGCTATGCTTGGAGTTTCCCTGCGTGATCGAATCAGAAATGAGGAGATCCGCAGGAGGTCCAAGGTAACTGACATAGCCCGAAGAATTGCCAAACTTAAGTGGCAGTGGGCAGGGCACATTGCTCGCAGAACAGATGGCCGATGGGGCCGAAAGGTTCTGGAGTGGCGACCGCGTACCGGAAGACGTAGCGTTGGAACGCCTCCCACAAGGTGGACCGACGACCTTGCGAAGGTCGCAGGAACCCGTTGGATGCGAGAAGCACAGAACCGGTCAAAGTGGAGGTGCTTGGGGGAGACCTATGTCCAGCGGTGGATATCTTTCGGCTGAAATGATGATGATGACTCAAATATATCAATAGGTAGTCTTAAAACCAAATAAATATTATGTCCGAAACGAGTGCATTCAATTTCAAAATTGTTAGAAATTAGGTACGTTACGTTTAGGTTGCGCGTTCGTTTTTACCAGTGAACAAAACAATAATCCAGGCCGAATTTTGGTCTCACGGCGTCCGACCTAGCCAGACTAGCCAACTGCACAAACACTGGTGCACTCTCTCTTCTCTCACTCTAAAATTCAGATGGGTGAGAGGTGAGACGAAAATCCGACACGACAGGAGAGAGATGATGTAAGACCAACGGCTTTACGCGCTTCGGAGGCATGGGATTAGTGAACATTTATAAGTATAATACCTGTGTGGCAGGTGATGGTACACGTTGAAAGAGACCGAGGTCCTTATGATACATAATAGAGTGGTATATTACGGTGGTGATACCTACAACGGGTGTATAAATACGCTTATCAAAGTCGAGAGTCACTTAGTACAGTCTGTGACCACCATTACCTAACAAAAGGGGTTAGGTAATGTGGATCACACACTGTATAGTTTTAGCCAATTTGAACTGTATCGTGAATTGAGTAATAATAAATTTAGGCCTTAATTCACTCCTAATTAAACACCTTTTCATTATGTATGACCGGCCGCCGGCCGCCACCGCTCGCTGGTACCTACAACATACCGAAATAACTGTTCCATGGTCAATTTTAATAACGCATGGAAAACATGTCATTGAACTGTTAATTCGATAATGAACTTTATTTGATAGACTATAAAGTTTCTAATAGCATAATCAGCTTATAACGTTCCTACTGCTGGGACACAGCAGGCCTCTTGGTGAGAGGGAGTGGGGCGTAATCTACCACGCGGGCACAGTGCGGGTTGGTAGATGTCACATGTCTTCGATTTTTTGTTTCTAGGACATGCCGGATTCCTCACGATACGACAAAAGGTGAAGGAGGAGCCGTACTGGGCCCTCGTGGTGGATTACGACCCACTTCCTCTCATAGAGAGGAGGCCTGTGTCTCAGCAGTGGAACATTATAGGCTGATTTTGCATTCTTTATTGCTCAGAACACCACTTCAATTATTATTATCATTTTCAAGGATATTGCTAATCCATTGCTTCATATGTTAGAAAAGATTGTTTGCTCAACAACGTAAATAACGCAATGAATGTTGTTGAACTGTCAAAATGAAAGCCATTGCAGCTGATAGTGTGTTACGCAATAACCCCGCTGACCTGTTTAACTGCCGCGCTGCCTGGACGACAGGAATAGGTATGGTGGGGTGCAATAGGACTTCAGAGGACAAGACCCTTTGCATCAGTAACTCCGTGCTGCATCTTCCAGGTTCTAGCTGGCTTCGTTCACATTGCTACCTACTTATAAAAAACTAGATATGCCCTTAGATAACATTAAGTAAGTAGGTACTTGAAACTAGCCAGAAAAGTGATGGTTATGTTTAGTTAGAACAAATCGAAACTGTTTTTTTTTTTTGACAGCTAATAAATAAGTTCTAAATAATGTTATGTCGACATAGAAAGTTAGATCGCAGCTTTCACTTTAGTCAGCAAATTAAAAATCAGAGTTTACAGGACCTTTTACGGATTTCGTATCCAAATGGTGAAAAAAAGGGGACCACATTACTAAGCGAACTTATTTATGTTCCCTTGCTGCTGCAGTCTGCTGTCCGTCAGTACCGTTTTTTCAATGGCCTCTACCATGGCAAATAATAAATAAAAAGACAGTAGTCTATTATTATAGACTACTGTCTTTTTATTTATTATTTAAAACTATTGTTTTGGTAGTACGGAACCTTTAGTGCGCGGTACTCAGCATTTTAACTAGTTGAAGGCCCTAACTTGTAAATGGGCGTTTTTCAAATTTGTTGACCGTTACTAACCGGAACGCTATTTTTTTTTTAATAATTTTGTATTTTATTTTTAATTTTTGGATAGCTTATTAAATGAGCTTTTTGAAAATACCAATTGTTTTGTAATTGAACAAGTAGTTGAGCCAAAAAATGAGTTTGTATAGAGAACTGTAGTTCCAGTTAGTAACACTTTTATTATATAATTTTATTATTTTGATATAACAACCAGTTAAAAGACATAAAAAACATAATGTCATATTGTTTTACCACGAGCCTAGTGATTTTAATATGAGTATGATGTGAATATTTGCTTCAAAGTTAGGAAAGTATGCATGGGACATCGTGAAATTGGGGTAGCATTAAGTACATATTATTTTTTTTTTTAAATTGAGTGTATATTTTAAATTATTTTTCTGTTTTAATTTACTTTTCTTGAAATGTGCTATCGATTGCCATTTTAAACATGATATTTTGACTAATAATTATTTAATAAGTTAATTGATAAGTCAGCGGACATTATGTTTTGGCAATGGTCAACAAATTTGAAAAACGCCCAAATATTTATGTAAATCAATTAATTTAATAAACAATTTGGCCAGATTTTTAATCATAATGACTGGCAACACGTCACAGAAGAGTAAAATAGTGACGAAGGACGCCATCTGTTGAATATATTCTAAAGTATCTCCAACAAACTACCGCCTGCACGGACTCGTCTTTTAAGATGGCGCTTATTTCATAATTTAAATTGGGTTAGTTGCTGCTTCAATAATAATATAGAAATAACAATTAGACATGACTAGGGACTATTTTTACTCAATCACTTAGGGAAATGTATACTTGCTTATTTGTATCAGCGCCATCTTATGTCGAGTAGCGGTACTACGTCTGATATCTTATTAACGAGCTTTGAACTTCGAACAAAATATTGTAAGAAAAGCTCTTACACAATTATTTACAAATTAATGAATTAAAACTGGCGTAACGTTAGTTAAAGTATTATAATTCTGAATCTATTCGTTTGGTTAATTTCTAATAGCAGTTATTTAGCATCTAAAAAGGTTATTGTTATTGTGTGTTCATGGGTTCCTCGGCCTGCCGCCTGTGACCGGTTCGCGTCAAGAAGTCGGACTCTGTTCGGTCGGCCGCCGTCTTTTCTCGTCAGTCGACCACTTGCTTTCGGTGGCTGTGGTGAATCGTGTAAGGTTATTCGCGTCCTCTCGTATTTTATTTCGTGCGTAAGCTTAAAAACTTTTGAGCTTTTATAAAAAACATGTTTTGAGAACCGATTAACTGTGTGAAACGTTGCTTATTATGCAGAATTTGACAAACCTGTGTATTTTTTAATTAAAAGTGAGAAGAAAATGAGTGCTTGATCGTGAATTTTAGATAAAAAGTTGTTGTTTGAAACAAAATCATCGTGTTTTGGTTGTGTAGTGTGATGTTAGGTACTTAGGATGCGGTGGGGCTGGCTCTGGTTGGCGCTGCTGGTGACAGCGGTCACCGCCAAAGGGAAGAAACATCGGCATCATAAACCTGGTAAGTCTTGATCATTTCAAATATTTTCAAACAAGTTGTGAAGAATTTAGCGAGTTTCAAGCGTGAAGGAATTACTTAGGTACCTTTATTTAGCCGTGTACCTAGGTTAGGTACCTACTTATTCCGAGAAAATATGAAAATGGGAGAAGATTTTTGCACGCGTGATATTATGCGTGTGTAGTTAGTGCAAGTCTTTTGCATCGTATTGGCATCGTACAAAATAATAAAACACGAGAATTTACGTTTTCTTAGCTGGTTGTACCTAGGCTACCTACGTAGCTACTACACTTTTTTCCAAGATCTGTGAATTTGTGTTACCCATGCATTAGGTACCTGGCCACTCAAAAAGTTAATGATAGTCCTAATGACGTGTTCCTCCTACTGCCAGTCCTCCAAAACCGACTCTTACAGCAACTTACCTACTGGCGTGAAACCCAAATCCTAACAAAGTAAATGATGACTGCAGTAAACGCCCGATGTTCGATAATTAAACGTTCAATTAATTAGGGCTGCTCTCAGCGGCGCGGCGTCAGTTTCACTGTCAGCCCGGGCATGCGTGCGATCCCTTCTCGGAACCGATGCCTATTGTCCACATTAGTAACCGCAGTCCTGTACCCGCGAGGCTCTTAGATGTCGAACGGACAGTTCAATCTTCCATCTGTTCAACCCGTGGCTTTACCGCCAGATTAATCGTAATATAATCGTGTAATATATCCTTACGGGTATTTCGGAGTTGCTAATGTTTTACCCTTATCCCTATTTATTTGGGGTCGACACAACATGTCTTCTTTTTCCATTCTAGTTGTAGTCATCTTCTTGGTAGACTCAGTAATCACCGCGTTTCTAGCCATATCATCTGTTACACAATCCATACATCGTTTCTTTGGTCTTTCTCTACTCTTATAGTCATCCAAATTCGTGTTCAAAGTATAAACTATTTTGAACAGTGTGGCTAAAGGAGCGTGCTCAGCAAATCTTGACCAGTGTTCAGTATAGCTACAATGCTGATTTACAGGCCAGCCCTGTATCGTATAGCAGGCCATCAGGGCAGGTTTCATTTGGATGGCATGTTCGTTTCAACAATTTTACAATACATTCTACGTTTCACACATTTTTGTAGCCACCACAGGAGAGCATATCACCACTCTTGTAAAACGTTGTGAACTTGTGATGGCCTCCTACTAGCTCGTCAGAATTAAAATAGGGAACCTAACGGCTGATTTATCATCATCATCATCACTTCAGCCGAAACCCGTCCACTGCTGCATATAGGACTCCCCCGAGCACCGCCGTAACTTGACGGTAATAAAATAAACTCCATAATAGATTGGTCTTTGTGTGGTTGAACAGAAAAGGCACTGTGTGAAGAAACTTGCGCTCCATTGACTTTGATTATTTCTAAGGAGCATGTGCCTACTTTAGATTCTATCTGGCATCGTAAATTCTGGAGTATTTCTTTCTATGCATCGATACGCTTCAACGAGCTCCGTCAAGTTCCCTTTAGTACATTTTGATCTATTCTGTAAAAAGCTTTCCGTGAAAACGGTGAAGTGAGCTGCCAGTAGTGTCAATCCCAACCAACAGGCGGAATGTCAGCTCACTTCACCTGAGATATCACGGTGTTTTTACAGAATTATAGACCGGCTTATAATTCGTCACTTTGGTAGGAGTTTGGAGGAAGTGCCGGCGACCGATAAGTTAATTGTGCAGATATCGGTTGAAAACTTGTCATGGTATGTATGTGATGCGGAAGAATTAGAAACATGTCTTGAGGAAAGTTTTGAGTATGAGAGAAACGAAGGATGGACTGTGTGAAAGGTGATATAGCTAGAAAAGGGGTGACTACGGTGACTACAGAGACGACGACCAATAGAGAAGTTTAGAAGGAAAAGACAAATTGCGCGGACCTCAAATAAATTAGCAAAAGGGCACGAGAATGATGATGAGTTATACAGGAGAACGTTCCATAGAGAAAAGATGATCTACACTTTTCCTTTGCACAAAAGTCCTCACACGCTTCGACTACTTAAGTGCTTTCTATGGCAACTGCATAGAAACATAAAGCGTTAGCAGCTTCGTGAGGCAACGTTACGACAAGATCATGTCATAACCACGCGAACAGAACCCTGTCGGCCAAACAGGTTGGCAGGGTACACCTCACTATAGTACGCTCTATGATACCAGCGATTTAATCATAACATGAAATCATGTAGACGCCATAGCCAGTTAAATGTCTATAGACGGTGGTGGTACTTCTTTAAAACAGATGAGCCATGAACTTGGCTCATCTCTGTATATGTATATATATACGAGTATACTTCAAAATCAAAATATTTTATTTCACATAAAACTACACTACATGGGCACTTATGAAACGTCAGAAGCTAGGTGCACGGTTCCAATTGGTCGTTCCCTATGTAGAAGAGCCGGAAAGAAACTCCACGGTTACTCTTTTAAAAATAATTGGCTTTTACAATGTTTTTAAATTACAGTAGGTATGGGAGGCCTATCAACAAGTACCAGGGTACTTAATAAAATAAAAAAATCTAAAGTCTACAAGGCCTATAAAGTCCTCACATTTACAAAATATAAAATAATCTATCAAAAGGATAAATAAAATATAAAAACCTATTAAAACCAAGTGATAATTATGATTGCCATTACAATTCGAAAGAACAGTACGACTACAACCTATCCTAATTGTTATTTAATTAACTTAAAAACTACTTCGTTAGCAGCATGAGGTTCTGGGTTTGATCGCCAAGTCGGGTGTTTTTCCAATTTCTAAGCAGAACTGTGGGGCAATTGCGTAACACATCAATCTGAATCGGTTTCATTTTGACAGTTCAACAACATTCATTGCGTTATTTACGTGTTGAGCAGACAAATTTTTCGAAATTATGAAGCAACGGATTAGCAATTTGCTTCAAAATGATTCAGATACGGATTTATAGTGTGTTACGCAATTAGGGTGCGGATCTGGTCCCGGCTGATGACAATAGGCTCGTCCATTGTTACATACTTGGGACTGACAAAATGTGGATGTACCACACACCTCTGCCAACCCTTCGCGGAATACTTACCGGCGTGATGTTATCTCCATTGTTTACAGTTAGGAGTCAAATCCAATATCACTGCTACTGCACCAGCTATGTCGGCCATTATCTTATCGCGAGGTGCAACCTATACAACATAACGCTGTCTGTCGATACATTTCACTTGATTATTATTTTATGGTCACATTGCCGCGTCACTATCTCCCGCGCTATTAATATGCGCGCGCGCAGACTCGCCCACTGACATGAACGAGTGGAGCGTCTCCAGTTTATGACCTAATTAATTAAATTAACTGCTCAGACGTGCAATATTGACAAAATATGAATCATTTTCTTATACTTCCGCGTTGAATAACCCATTCAATATTGCTAATAAAGTGCCAAGAGTATGTCTATGTGTTAAGTGAGGGTTCCGTAGCCAAATATATTAGATATATTTTTTTGTCAACACTATAAGTAATGCTTCTCAATAATTATAATTATTATAATAATACCAGTCTAAAGCAGAGGCCTCTTCTAAACTCTTCTGATTTCTTGTATTAGGTATGTTTTTTTGTTTATTACGCTTTCACGCTAACACGGATGCTCGGATTTGGATGAAATTTGGCACATGGGTAGAATACTTTTATCCCGATATTCCCACGGGATCTTCATTCATATATCTATGGTTAAATCCGATAAAGTAACGCATGATAGTTAAATGGCGGCAAAATATACACAAACAAATCTTCAAAGTTCATAATTTTAACACCATACTCCAAAAACTAAAAGTTTTTAACGGTATTTCACACTTCGTTGTATCCGTGACTAGTCAAACGCATTGTTGGGTGAGCAGAGCAGGTAGGCCCTTCGGGGAAGGGCTATTGTCTTGTGTGATTAAGCCCTATTATGTGGCCGACTAGCCAGGCCGGTAATTATTTACCTACCGTGCCAGGGGTCCTTTTGGGAGCTCACCTGAAGTGGTCCTTAATTGTTTTGTAGATAAAACTTTTAACTAAAGACAAACAATCTAGATAAAACAAAACGAAATCGACATCTTGTTACCTAGTGACCTTCACTCCGCGGTATGGACCATGGAGAGGAATGCTTTTAGATTCCCATTGGCATCAAAATTGTGTGCAACCCGACTGAAATCGCTAACTTCATTGAAATAAAGGAAAGCCTTAAAATTATAATGTTACTTAAGCCGATGAAATTGTTTATTTGTAGTCTACATCACAAAGCCGTGCCCCGCCGCGCCGGACAAGCACGCCCACAGTGTGACAAAGATATAAGAATCAATAAACAAGAATTGTCACGATCACCACCGATTACCCAAGAACAGAACGTCATCGATGGGACCGATTTTGGGAATAAACAAAAAGAAAACAATATTGCTGTTTCTACTTGCAAGTGCATCTTCCAGGTAATTCGAGAAACAGACGGAGAAAATTTGGGTCTTTTAATAAGCAGGTGGTTTTTCGGTCAGTGGGTCGTCTTAGGGGCGGATAGTTTGGTGGTGGTTAAAACCTTCATTATAACCATGCTGCTAGAAAGAAGATGCGAAATATTCTGTGAATGGGATCCACCACAACCATATCTGTGGGATCTTTGCTGCTTGGGATGGGTTGATTTTATCCCATTTAGTCAGATTAGATATACTTACATTTCCATATTGGCCACTGTATACTGTAGTTCGTGTTCAGGGGGCAGTTAATCTGCCTGAATGACGAAGTGGAGGTCTGGAGGATTTGTTTTTTTCCATCCGACACGCACGACTGTTCCCTCCAAGATTTAAAACAGGCAAACGTCAGTGCTTTCAAGGTCGCTATATTTTGGTTGGACAAAATCTGAGTTGGTCTATTGACACATAAAGAAGACAGGGAGAAGTCGTTTTACCGTCAGTTCGGTGATGTCATCTCTATTGTATCCTGGACCCATTTTACCTGTGTCGTGCATTTAGCAAAATCTAGTAGGACATCTTCGTGGGATTTCCCATCCGTTGCCAACTCCACATGACTAAATCACAATGTACTAACCAAAAATAAAATACAATATCATAAATCGGAAACATAAACAATGTCACTACAGAACAGTTTTATCTAGAAAATTTATTTTCTAACTACGCGGGGGTAAGTGACCGATGATTCAGCTCGGACTGCTTAGAACCCCGTCATATGTCACAATATTCTGCCAAATGAATTTGAATCCTATTTCAAATTGGCTAAAGTTGACAGTTATTGACGTGACGTGTGATGTAGGATGTTTGGGTGTCGAGTCAGGCAGTCTATATCGGTAGTGAGTTCCCCCCTCTCATGTCTTTGCGTACTATTTATTCTGCGCCCCTAGTTTTAGCGGCCCATTGAGCAAATCTGCGTGGAAATCATAACTCAGGTATAACTACGTCAGGATTGTGCGGAGGGGTAGACAGGGCCGTCACATTCACGTCCTATGTTCTCGCACAGCTCTTCTATTATATTGTGCTTCTAAAGCCTGGAATACAAGTGCCTGTAACTTGCACAAAAGCGTGCAAACAGCTTGCATACCGTGTATGGCACACGGCATGCAATCTATCTGCATACTTTTGTGCAAGTTACACGGTGAACGATGAAGGAAAACATCGTTCGTGAGGAAACCGGCATGTCCTACAATCAAAAATTTGAAGACATATAACATCTACCAACCCGCACTGGGCCCGCGTGGTGGATTACGGTCCATTCCCACTCACAAAAAGGCCTGTGCCCCAGCAGTGGGAACCTTATAGGCTGATTATGATGTGCAAGTTACAGGCATGCGTACTCACACTTACACACTTACTCTTACTTACATTACTTATCTCTCTATAGATCATAGGCTTTAGACCGCTTGAGCAAATGATCGTTTTATTACATCGCTAGATATTTTATAGACTGGCGATCACATTTGAAGTTACTTTGTTGCTAGTAGGTACCTAGCACCTGCCTGTCCGTTGGCGTCGTAATTTTCATACGACATTCCTGACTGAAATTAAAGCTGAACAATACAAAGAACTACCTACTTATTTGACAGCTGCTGGAAAACATGAACTTCGTTTCACTTCCATTTCAAGACGAGTTCCTCACAAGAGTTCCGCAGTTACACAGTCAGCAGGTGTAGGATATGTGCCTTGAGTCGAATTCAAATTAGTCACCGAAATCCATCTGCCGGAGTACGGTGCCCGATGACAATCGGTCATCGGCAAAGTGGTGGCCCAGTGGTAACGGCCGCGACTTACGAGTTGTAGGTCGTATTTCGAACCAGACAGGCGCTTTATTTTGTGTAAATTATTTCATCACCACTGCTCGCAAAAACGGTCAAGGAAAACAACGTGAGGAAACCGGCATGTCCTAGAACCAAACATTCGAAGACATGTGACATCTACCAACCCGCACTGGGCCCCACTCTCACAGAGAGGAGGCCTGTGTCCCCCAGTGTCAGTGGGAACATTATAAGTTATGGAAGATTCTCCTGACACAGGCTTATTTGCTTAAAAAGAGGCTCCAATCACTAGTTGTTACGGTATTTACTTGTTAAAATAATAATACATTTTTCATCTCCATCTGTGTTGGTGTTGGGCCTTCGCATTAAGCAAATACATAGGTAAAGCTACAATAATTGACACATGTATTTCTGCAGTGGTCATTCAACATCCTCCTGCTACATTAATACTATGTTTGGAAGCTCCCCGGACGCCGCGTCAAGTACAAAAGCTCTGAATGTAAATATTTGCGTCGATGGAGGAAGTAATGCAAATTGCAAACTGGAACATCACTTTTGAAAATAACTTGTTGAAATCTGTTTGTGTTACATCATGTTCGAGTTTCAATCATTTATCAATCAAACCTATCAATAAACGAACAGCTTGATTTCGAGCCATTGTTAAATGCAAATCGAATGCAGTTTACAGTCGACTCAGTTTATTCGCGGGTCGTGATTATGGCATTGTTCTTTAAGTATTGTTTTCAAGTGGTCTATTAGGAATTTCATACTCGTATTCAGTCAATCGATATTTTAAAGTTATTGATATGAAAAAAGCGACCAAGTGCGAGTCGCACTGGCACACGAAAGGTTCCGTACCACAAGGCAAGAAAACACAAAAAAAAAATGTTTCTTGTATGGAAACCCCCTTTAATTTTTAAGTTTATTTTATTTTTATTAGTTGTTGTTATAACGGGAATCGAAATACGCACTCTGTGAAAGTTCAAGCTATTACGGTTCATGAGATACAGCCCGCTGACAGACAGACGGACAGATGAAACGGCAGACGGGCAGCGAAGGCTTAGTAATAGGATCCCGTTGGCACCCCTTGGGTACGGAACTCATTGTCGGACAGGTCTATAATCCCATTCCCATCCATCCCATTTTGTCAAGTTCTATTTAGTGTTGATCCTCAGTGGCTAAGTAATAACAGCCGCGTTCGATCAGGTTAAGCTACGCTTACCGCGGTTGGTCCGCGGATGGGTGACAATCTTTAGATATCAAGACCCCTCCGTGCCTCGGAAAGCACGTTAAGCCGTTGGTCCCGGCTGTCATTCGTGGATCTTTGACAGTAATTACGGGTCGTCAGAAGCCCGAAAGTCTGACAACCAGTCTTACCAAGGGGTTTCGTATTACCCAGTAACTGGGTTGTGGAGGTCAGATAAGCAGTCGCTCTATGTAAAATACTGGTACTCAGCTGCATCCGGTTAGACTGGAAGCCGACCCCAACGTAGTTGGGATAAGGCTAGGCAGATGATGATGCCTCAGCCTAATTTGAATACTTAGATGACTTTTGATTTTGACAATGGGTGGACGGGCGGTCTTAACTAGTAGTCGCGATACTATTTTACGCCCTAGTACAACACACCATGATCGTCCGTGACGTTTCCTTGGTGGACAAACAACTGAACGTACGTATATTTTGGTACAACGCGACAGTCCGTCTCGCGGTCGTGTGCCAATCTAAATATATCGGGAACCGGGGCAATATGAGTCACTGTCACTAAGCGAATGTGACTAAGTGTACCTACATCGTATCATTGTCGGCTTCAGCTGCGATCGGGAGTTAAGGCTGCTGTAAAAAGGGTCAAGTATTGATCGAAGTGGACCAACGCAACGTGAGGGCTGATGGGGATATTGTTGCGCCACTGCTTATTCTAAGCTAAGCAAAAAAATGGTGAATAGTTGAGGAAGGAAGGGCGTTTCGTAGACTGTCTATGTAATTTTGACTTTCAAAAGTGTTTGTACGAGTCATGTATCGTACAGTCATGGCACGCGCGCATTGCACAGGTCAGCACTTTTCCGTCGCCTTGCACAAATTATAGTGTAACGCGACAGTACACGATCAGCGTTCATAATCAGCTGTACTTATTCACAAAGCATTCATATAGCACTAGTTAAGTACGTGATTGTTAAATATACTCAATAAACCATCATCTTTGGCTATCCGTGACTATAAATGATAATGATTCAAACTAACTTCCAAGATGTGTGCGACCTATTCAGCAGTGCTGATTCTCAGCCTAGTTTGAATAAATGACTTTTGATTTTGACTAGCGACTGTGGCGGTGGAACTCCACAGACGAAGCCTCACCTGCTACTCTGCTCTTTGTGAACAGTTTTCCCACTCGTCAAAATCGTAACACTGCCATAGATCTGTCTGACAATGAGGCCGCAGACTTGAAACGATACTAATTTAACCCTAATGGGCTACGCGTTGTTTGTTTTATAAATAATCGAACCCAGGACCTCGCTAAGTGCTTTGCCATTGCACCAATGAAAAAAAAATACAAGTAGTTACACACAAACTTTTAATAAAGTACTTACGTTATGTATCATCATATTCATCACCGCGGCACAGTAATGGACGCGATTACTTCAGAGTTCTCCAGAGAAAAAGTGGTAACACTTGTGAACTCATATCCCGAACACGCCTATCTCACATTACAGAACTTTCCTATTAACACTCAATTATACATACACATTCCATTGAGAAGTACTCGAGTGTACGAGCGCAGGCTGAACCCGGACCGTCGCGTAAAACGATCTTAGAACCGGTTCTACCCCAATTACCTCCTCCCTCCCAATACTAATTGGACTGCTGTTGAACTCGACGTATTCCATGTATGAACACTGTGTCACTTCTTAGAACATAGTTCGTTCGGGAGACGACACTGTGTTGGCACTTTAGAAGGGTTGATTAGCCCGCTACTGCGAGGTCTTCGTTTTCCATTTACAGCCACCGTGTGAACTTTATTGAGTAATTTTTGTCCGGGAGTTGCACACAGTGTCTCGATTCTGTACTGTTGGACTGCCATTGCGAGGTCACCGTTTTCCAACTACAAATACGTTGTGATTTTTGTGTTTAAAGTTTTTTACGCGCGCATTTCTTTCTGTGTGCGCTTTGGAGACAGAGATTCCTTGAATGTCTAAGTTCTAAGATGCTTTAGGACTTGCCTGCCTAGTTTTTGTTTGTTAATACTCTGGATAACAGGAGAAAGCCATTAGTGCATATCTTGGCAAAGCTGTTGGATGGAACAGTGAGCTACTGGTTTAGCGCTAAGTTTTCGATATCAGATTAATCTTATGATGAAGAAATTGGGCAAGCGTGATCGGTACTCGTTCTATTTTTTTTGTATGCGTACAATTGCAGGCTGATAACTATGGGAATCACCATAAGATGATGGTATTGAGCCGAGTCTGGCCACACGCATCGTTAATTAGTAAAGTGCAGGCGTCGATACCGTCACGAAAGCATCGGAGTTCTGTTTACTTTACAAACACTAGCCGGTTAGTAACGTATGCTCTGAGTTATGAGCGGTGGCGTTGTGGAGCGTTTCCGCACTGCATCCGATCCGAATTCGAGATCTGAGTTCCATCCAAATTGAGAATGTTCTTAATTCGGACGGATGGAATTCGAATCTAGTACGCAATCCTTGCTACAAATGGTGCTACGGGCACTTTGGACCGTCTTTCTGTCTTTATCGTTTTTCTTCACGTAATTTCTAGGATTCGAATCGAATGCAGTGCGCAAAGTAATGCTCTAAGAATCTATCTCGTCCAGTCAAAGTGAGTCAACCTCCCCGCCTTGGTTATTGGTAATTTGACATCGAACGACGATAGTTGACTGGTATTGACACGTGTAGGTACGTACTCGTATAACTGTTAATTACAAATCAAACTGAAATCAAATCATCAACATCATCATTGGCAGTCTTGTTCCACTGCTTCCTCCTTTTTTGCCATTCTTCCGTGGTCTGTGCGAGCCTGAACCAAACTTTATTATGGTACAATATTATAAAGTTTATTTTGTGTTTGCTGCTCGACGATGTCTTGAAGTGCAGAGCTAAGAAGTGCTAAGTATTAAATTAGCGTGTTTTCGTTTTCCTCGGGACTTACGAGTATCAAGTCGCTTCCGCTTATTATTTGTGCCACTCATCAACTTTGGTATGCATGCAGTGAGTGAACCGACTGCGTTTGACAACGGGGAAGTTGTGTGTTTCCTGCGATATTGCCCAATATGGGATGCGACGTGAGAACCACACTTCGACTTCTTAATGAATGCTGTTATTTCGGTGAACCAATCAAAACAGGTAACATGCTATTGCACAACTAAAATACCTATGGCGTTCTGCAAAAAGGGGTGGGGGGGGTAGTTATCACATTACATAATATCACGCCTGTTTCTCACAAAGGGTTAGGCAGAGGACGTGTACAGTCAGCAAAAGAGATAAGTATGCAGGATCATCAGTAAGAAACCGATGGATGTTCTCGAATAAAATTTAATTTTATTAATAGTTTTTTTATCATTCTCATAAAATTTATCAAATTAAATTTCAGTCGACAACATCCATCGGTTTCTTACTAAACAAGAAGAACTTCTTTCTAGGAAATAAAGGCATATTGATTTTTTTTTGGAAGGTGAAACGAAGATGAAATCAGTGAACGTATTGTTGCGCATGAGTGAGCAGTAAAATGGTTTCAACCAATCATAACCACAATGCTCTCATGTTTTAATGAATATTAAATAAAGAATCTATGATTGCGGCTAGTCTGCAGTCTGCAAGTCTAGGTATCGCCCGGCAGCCGGGCCGGGCGCAGCCATGTCTAATATAAATCATCCCTATAGGGGACAGTTACTGATATTATAACGGGGCGATTTTTAGGATGATGATTTTTTTTTAAGTTGTTTTATTGTTAATCTGCACTATTTTTAGAAATAAACGATATTATTATATTAATTTATAAACCAGCAGGGCAATTGCGTAACACACTATTAGTAGCAATGGGTTTCATTTTGACAGTTCAACAACATTCATTGCGTTATTTACGTTGCTGAGCAAACACATTTTTCGAACATTTGGAGCAATGGATTAGCAATAAGCTTCAAAATGATTCAAATTGAGAGTAATAGTGTGTTACGCAATTAGGGTGCCGATCGTCTTGTATACTCGTTAAACCCTGACTTATCGAAATATATTTTTACATTTTTTACATATTCAAAGTCAAAACGTTTATTGCGAACTAAGTGTACCTACAATGTTGGTGTTATCTTATGTTAGTACTTATGACTTAGCAGCCTTTTACAAGCATTGCAATTATCATTCGCCGGCCCTTATCATCATAAATTAGCATGCATTAAACATTATTATTAGGTAATTATTTTCTTTTATATTAGTACAATTAAATTGAGAAACAACAGTATTATTTACAACTAGCAGCGCCCCGCGGTTTCACCCGCATAAGTCTCGATCTCGTGGGAATAACCGGGATAAAAAAACAGTGGCACTCCGGGAGTGCCGACAGAAGTGAAAACAAAACACAAACAGAATACTTTGCCATCATTCACTGACATATCGGATATACATTAAAACCGAGTACATCTCGAGGACAGCCGAACACATCCGAAGCGGTGTCGGTTATACATTTCCGCCGCGCCGTAGAAAGAGAGGGGGATAGTCCTACGCCCATGACAGAACAAATCAGACAGCCAAACGAGCCACAACTCGCATCAATATTGTCGGGGGCACTATTGTAACTAATTATCATCATTATACAGTCCACTAATGTAATACCATCTTTTATTTATTGTATGGCCTTAACATCGCCGCGCCGGCTGTCTACTCTCCATCCGTCTTACGAATTTTCGATCAGGGTCACGTGTCCTGAGTCCTGACGCGAGTTTAAAATTTTTTACCCATTACAAAAAAAGTGTACAACGCCGCTAAAGAAGTTTTCACTTCAAAAGTATCCTATGTCCTCTCCCGGGACTCTAAACTATCTCTATACCAAATTTCATCTAAATCGGTTCAGCGGTTTAAGCGTGAAGAGGTAACAGATTTGCTGTGTGTGCACGGCGCGGCGGCGCGTAAGTCGGTAGAGTAATTTCAGTCCATTCAAAGTTGTATAGTTGCTCTCGCTATTGCTTTACCAGTCTTACCATCTTAAGGTTGACTGTCAAGGTCTGGCTTTCAATGTACTAGAAGTTCTTATAAAAGTGGTGTTACAATATTATAGTAATTACGAAGTGTAGGTACTTCGAAGTGAAGGCTCGTGTAACAATTTCTATGAAAACTTCATGAAAGGTGTTCTACCAGCGTCGCGTCGCGCCTGTCTATGTGAGTCTTTAACTAAGTTAGGGAAAACGGAAAGCTTATTTATTAGATCACTTTTTTGTCCATCACAAAGGCTTTTTTATGTAATTTTTTTATCGCGGGCACAAGGACCACACCTCACCTCAACCAATCCTTATTTTACGACAGTTACTACAAAGCAATGTCATAAATTTCTCCTATTAGATATTCTTGAAAACACCTTGATCAGTCGTCTCCTCTTTAGATCAACCTTAATAATCTCGAAATAAGGTTGAAATTCGTTAGATCTTTTCTGGTTACGCATGAATCACATTTTTCTTATGAAATGAGTTGGGGAGTGGTATGGGGCTGACAAGAATGTCTCCAGAAACATTTTAATGACAAACATGGATTCCTACTTTCTACTCATTAGTTTTAATTTGTACAGAAACGGTCGCCTACTTATCAGAGGTCTATTCAGTATACATAAACATATTTTATTGTTTGTAAAGGCAAAATATTATAGCCTGTGTACTAAAATTAATCACGATTTGTGTAAAAATAGAATAAGATCATTAGTCAACACTATTGTAATTTGTAAAAGCCGTCCAACCGTTAGCTCGGTAATAAAGACTGAAAAATCAATCGGTATTCATATTAAAACTGAACGTAGAAAGAAATGACGATGAAGATAGTGACCAGATGGCGAAACTGAGGGGTAATTCCCGAAATTTTAAGATAAGAATCTTAGGGCGATTTTCATCGATAAAACTGAACGCGATCGGAACATCTAAACCTCATTCAAGTGCTGTCTGTGACATTATTATTGTTTAATATCGACGCTGACAGCTCTTGAACGGAGTTTAGATTGCCGATCGCGTTCAAGTTTCATCAAATTGGTGAAATTCACCCTTAGTCTCAATCTGTCAAAAATATCTCTAATTTCTCGCTATTTTTCGTTGCTACATAATAGCTAATTTCCCAACATTTTTAACAAGTGTTGACATTGGTTGTCGGTCGCTGAGATCTGAAGGCCAATTTCTGTAATTAATTAAAAACTACTGGGACCAATCTGAAAGTATATAATTTCAAATCCTAATATTATAAATGCGAAAGTATGTTTGTTTGTTTGTTACCTTTTCACGCCTAAACCACTGAACTGATCATCCTGAAATTTTGCATATAAGTTTTCAGGTGTATAGAAACCATAGATACGTGGCTGGGACACAGGTCTCCTCTCTGTGAGAGGGAGTGAGCCATAATCCACCACGCGGGCCCAGTTGGGTTAGTGGATGTCGCATGTCTTAGAATTTTTGGTTCCTCACCGTTTTAAGAGAAACAATAAACATTTCATTTCATAGTAATTCCTCACAATGAGTGTGCGTAAAGTTTCTTATCTAGCAACCGCAATCCGGAGGCGCTTTGTAATGTAACACTACAGCTTCGTCCACACTTCCACAGTGCCTAAATGGGCTTTCACCATCCAAACATTATTATTTACGACCCTCAAACCCATTGATTTATTAACGGAGTAGTAGTTAGCCAGTCGGTGCTTTTACACGGCCCATCGTAAAAGAATCGTAAATGTCGGACAAAGAACTGTTCACCGCAGAATGTAGAGCTGCTTGAGTCTGTTGTGTGTTGCCACCCCAAAATACTTGTTATTTAATATATCGACATATAAACAGAGTATAAAAAGTACCCATTACCAAGCCGACATGTACACACGGCTACACATCAAGCTATATATTTCCAGTTTTAGCTGACCTCGCATTGTATAGGTTTTTCGTACAATCAGAAGTCTGCTTATACTGGTTATGTATAGTTTGATGTGTAGCCGTGTGTACACATTCTGTAGGTACGGTCACCAAAGGAGATAAGTAACCAGAGCCATCCGACATAGTTGAGGTTTAGTAAGAAACCGATGGATGTTTTCGAATAAAATTTAATTTAGTTAATAGGAAACATACAGTTCATTTACCAAATTAAATGTCCTAAAACAAACTACAAGATAAGTTAACCAGAACTTATCAGGAGGTGGCGAAACAGGCCATTAGTGGTTTCAATCAACACCATTACATTACAGCTTGTTTTATTATTTAAAACTGGTGGCTCGTTGGAACAGAAAAGAACGGGAGGAGCTGTTTTCTAAAAGAGTGACGTTTACATGTGACGACACGGATACGATTATGGCTCCCTGAATTTTTTTCTTTCTTATTTTCTGCAGAAGTACTTTCTTTCTCCTGCGGTTACGCTCGCGTGGTGAAAAGTATACTATGTCCTAACACAGCACCCTAATTGCGTAACACTTTCAATCACAATCTGAATCATGTTGATGGATATTGCTAATCCATTGCTTCATATGTTCGAAAAATTTGTCTGTTCAACAACGTTAATAACGCAATGAATATGGTTGAACTGTCAAAATGAATTCCATTGCTACTGTTAGTGTATTACGCAATTACCCCGCAGTACAATGAGAAAGAAAGAATAACGTTTATTTGGACACAGAATGACACATTGACAGGGTCCCATTAAAATACATGGACAAATTTTAACGCAGCACTCAGTACGTCTAACCAAAGATATTCAAACAAAAAAAAAAAAACTGTTTTGACCTAAAATAATAAATTGCCGGCACGTTAGTGTATTTTCGTTAGCTGATTATTTTTCTTGTAAGTATCTAATTCGTTTTTCTTATACAATTTTTTTTTTTACCATCGTCCTTATTTTGGTGGTCTGAATGGTTTATAAAAGTTTGTCCATGACCTTATATTTATGTATGTGTCATTCTGTGTCCATAAACGTTGTTCCTTTTTGTTTTCTTTCTTTCGTCAAATCAATGGGGATGCATGTGCATCCCCATCGATTTGGCTTACGTAAAAAAAGAGTATGTGTGCATGACCACACGATAGAAGTAAAAACTTACGACTGGAGCCGAGTTTATCCGATTCAGCGTCACCGACCCGACCGTGACGGTTCAGTTTCGTTCACTGTTTAGGAAGAGCGTAAAGTGTGCATAAAGAAGTTTTCACTCAAAAAACTAGTTAAAGTCGTAACGTAACCGTATCGCCAAGACTAAACAACGTTTCTACACATCCTTTATTGAACAGAGCAACAGAGGGCGGGCGTATCGTACTTATGCGTATAATTATAATCTGTTCTACAGGGTGGCCGGAACATTGACGTCCAAAAATAAAATTTCGGTCCCTCGTATCGTGGGGTATTCGAATCACCCCCATGTATGTTCCGCGACTTTTCATAGTTTTCGAGTTATGAATTTTTTTCTGAATGTTTGAAAATTTTCGACCTGACCAACCTAAAAAAATTCTAAAAAAAAAAGTAGAGGGTTTTATCGAGTTTCTTTTTTTGCAACTGAATTTTCATAAGTAGTACTTTTATGCATAAAATAATCAGCTTCGTAACTGTGATGAAAGTTATGAAAATGTTGATCTAAAGTGAAAAATTTACGTTCGGTAAATTATGACTTAAATTTTCAACTTCAAATTAAAAATCTAAACAGGTGACTTCATGGTTCTCAAGTAGGCTTCAAGAATGCGCCAGACTTTCAGCTTTCATAATCATTAAAAAACGTAGGACTTAATGGGGCTAACTTTGGCCTTAATCGGCCTTCAAAGACAGCGAGGTGGAAAAATTCTTAAAATTACCCATCTGAGTAATTATTTTTTTTTGGCTATTTTCTCGTTCCTAAGGTTAATTAATGATAAGAATACTGAAAACTAACCAACAAATAGTTTCAGAGTTGGGTAAGAAAAGTTTTACGTAAAAAGTGGTTTTGAATAAAACACAGATGATAATGTGAAAAAAGTACTTAATTTATTTTTAACATTTACAAAAGGTTTTCAAAGTGGCCACCACCAGTAGCAATACACATTCTACACCTACGTAAGAAATTGTCTGGCAATCGTCTAAAAGCGTCTCTGTTCTCTCTCACAACACGTTCAGCTTCTGCAATCAACTGCCTCAGCTCTTGTTCACTTGAACAGTCTCGGGCGTATGCTATTTCCTTGTAATAGCCCCAAATAAAGAAATCGATGGGGTTGAGATCAGGTGAGCGTGGAGGCCGCCTAATTGGTCCGCTGCGTCCGATCCATCTGTTGGGGTATGTTTCATCTAAGTAATTTCGGACCTGGGTTGCATAGTGACACGGGGCGCCGTCATTTTGCAACACCATGGTTCGTCTGAGTTCGAGATTCACATCTGCCAGCAACAATGGAAGTTCATTTTCCAAAAAGTTTTTGTATGTTTCTCCATCAAGTCTGGACGGCAGTTCAAACGGACCAATTAGTTCGCCATTGAGGATACCAGACCACAAGTTAACGCTGAAGCGATGTTGAAATGTCGAAGCTCTCACTTCGAGTGGATTTTCATTCGCCCACGTGTGGTAATTATGAATATTGAATATTCCGGATCGCTCAAATCGTGACTCATCTGACCATAAAACTTTATTGAAAAATCCAGGATCCTCTTGCTCTTTTCGTAACATGGTTTGGCAAAAATCAACGCGCAATTGGTGATCTGTAGGCAGTAAAGCTTGGACTCGTCGGATGTGGAACGCGTGGTATTCTTCATCGTGAAGAATGTCTTGGATAGAAGTCCTTGGGATGTTCAGAGCACGAGCCATACTTCTCGTACTCGTAGACGGATTTCGCTGAACTTCTTCCAGCACCATTTCTCTGCGATCCGGGTTAGCTCTAGGGATTCCTTCATGACTGCCGCGTCGACCAGGAATGCGGCCTGCCATCAAAGTGTTGTGCGTGTTAATAAAAACACGATGGTCGGGATATCGCTCAGGTTGCGGCCCACCACGACGTTGAAGTTGTTCGCGATACAGTCGCGCTGCTTCATGGCCGTTTCCTTGTGCAACTCCATAAAAATAATGCATTTCTGCATATTCACTTAACGTGTAACTCATTTTTTACACTTCCACGTAAAAAAAGTCCAAATCAGAATGCAAAACACAGTCCAATAAACGAGCAAAGTAGTCAAACAAGTAGGCAGCGGAGTCCGTGGGCAAAGCGAGTGTGGTAAAGACAAAATGGCGACACGCGTATAGCAGTAAACACAATGTGAGTACGACTGAGGTACTTGTTTTGCGTTGGCTTCGGTTGCGCGCCTTGCGTGAGAGAGATAGCAATAATTCGGTCTCTTTTCCTCTCGGTCCATTGTTATTGCAGGTAAAAGAGTTGCACCCTCGTTTACAACCCATAGTCCACGAGAACGGATCGCGCAAAATTCATTAAACTATCATTTAAAAAAATCTCCGTGTTTAAATCTTAGCTTTCCTGCAGTCATTTTTGGTTAGCAAACTAAATAACCTTAGGAGCGAGAAAATTGAAAAAAAAATTATTAATCAGATAGCTAATTTTAAGAATTTTCCACCTCGCAGTCTTTGAAGGCCGATTAAGGCCAAAGTTAGCCCCATTAAGTCCTACGTTTTTTAATGATTATGAAAGCTGAGAGTCTGGCGCATTCTTGAAGCCTACTTGAGAACCATGAAGTCACCTGTTTAGATTTTTAATTTGAAGTTGAAAATTTAAGTCATAATTTACCGAACGTAAATTTTTCACTTTAGATCAACATTTTCATAACTTTCATCACAGTTACGAAGCTGATTATTTTATGCATAAAAGTACTACTTATGAAAATTCAGTTGCAAAAAAAGAAACTCGATAAAACCCTCTACTTTTTTTTTTAGAATTTTTTTAGGTTGGTCAGGTCGAAAATTTTCAAACATTCAGAAAAAAATTCATAACTCGAAAACTATGAAAAGTCGCGGAACATACATGGGGGTGATTCGAATACCCCACGATACGAGGGACCGAAATTTTATTTTTGGACGTCAATGTTCCGGCCACCCTGTATAGTGTGGGAAATGAATGGCAGGAGCCGCGCCACAAGGGCTGTCCGTCAACGCGTCTCTTTATGAAAACCTATTTCATACGCTCCCGGTTTTTTTTTTCTTTTTATCCCGTGGGATCAAAAGCTTCTTGGTTAATGACCTTTTTAACCGACTTCAAAAAAGGAGGTTCTGTATTCGACCCGTATGTATGTATGTATGTATGTATGTTTGTTTGTCCGCGATTTTCTCAAAAACTAATAAACCGATTTTGATAATTCTTTCACTAATGTGAGCTACATACTTTCAGGAAGGTTTTAGTATATAATACATTATATAATTATTCTTATGTACGATGTTATATGCATAAATGTACTGCATCTCCGGCATTTCTATGCGAATTTTGATGATTCTTCTAGTCGGTGTCTTCAATTCCTCAATGCACTATTGTTATTTGAATTTGTGTGGAGTAGGTACAACTAAAAAGTGAAAAATAAAAACTTTTTTACAAAAAAAACAACCGACTTCAAAAAAAACTACAAAGTGATAAATAACTTTAATTTCGGAAGTCGGTGTCAAAAAACGAAATTGCGGAACCAACGACACCGACTTCCGAAATTAAAGTTATTTATCACTTTGTAGTTTTTTTTGAAGTCGGTTGTTTTTTTTGTAAAAAAGTTTTTTAGTTTTGTGATCTTCCTGTAACAGTCACAATAAATACATTTTCTTTCTTTTAAAACATGTTAAGTGGATTTACTTTTAAATTGCCTCATAGGGTTATGGCTGCCAGTGCGGCTGCTGGGCATGATTTCCGATTAAAAAAAGTTAAAATATCGATGCTGATTTTTTCGAATTTCGAGCTGATGAAATTTTTATTCTTATTCTATTCGAGCTCCAGGTCAAAGTGTTACCCCAGACTTACGAACTCTGTACAACCCAGGTCTAACCTTGAATCTAACCAAAAACGTCAAATTCGTATTGGTATTGGATTTTTTTTTACCTTAATCATTACGAAAATTCTATTTTAACTAGAATGATTCAACGGTGAGCGTATAAGTGAGACGGCAGGTCTTCGCCGTGTATGGGCCGCTCGTTACCGCCGCCATATTTGGTGCCGGCGCAGGCGCAGGAGCGCTATTTACACCGCACGATGTTTTTGTTCGAAAGAATTAAGTGGTTAGTTTTTTGTTTCAAAGTGTGAAGTAAAATATACATTCATTTACCATTGACGTGTTATTATGGCCCCGTGTATTGTTTCTCACAGTATGTAAAAAAGTAAAGTACCTACGCGCTGTAGAAAAACTGTTAAACCACGGATTCTATGTGAATAATATCTACCAAAATACTTTTGGGTGGTTCAATTTGTGTATCTTTATTTGTTCACTAGCTGACCCGTGCCCACTTCGTTGGGCGGTAAACATTTTAACTTGTGATGAAATTATGAGTGTGGTCCTGCGATGTTCTCGCGCTTTGGCTAGCGAGCCTCTGCGAGCGCTCAGCGCTAGACTCCCTATCCATTGTTGCAGAGACATGCTGCCTTAAATCACTGAGACGCTGCGCAAGTTCAGCGCTAGATTCCCGAGCACGGGCCTGCGATGTTCTCACAGTTTGCCTAGCGAGCCGCTGCGAGTGCTCAGCGCTAGACTCCCTATCCCTTGTTGCAGAGACATGCTGCCTTAAATCACTGAGACGCTAGATTCCCCAGCGCGTGCTTGCGAAATATTTTCTCTATTCCTCGAGAGGCGCTGATGATTTTCAAGAGCAGACTCTTCCGTACGGCGTACTCGAGCTGCTCTTGTCTGGGATGTCTGACGGGAAAGTTGTGATTTCTTTTTAGGCATGATAAACAATCGCTGAAACTGTCCGATATCCCAAAAACAGAAATACCACAGCTTCGAACTCGAAGAATGAGAACGAAGTAGTATTTGTGTTTTAAGAAACCGAGCAACCAAAACAATTTTCAAGACCAACAACATCCAACCAACAGTAACTACTTAGTGCGTACAACTCACCTACCTAACGACGAAAGTTAAATAATAACTGGAGAGCGTCATTATGCACAACGCCATCTATGGGTAAATGGATAAAACGTCCGTACAAAGCATGTTCTAATGCGGTTCGTGAATGGACGGCGGCATTTTCCGATTTAGTAATTTTATATTATCTTCGAAACTATTTAACCAATTGACATACTGTTTCGGGCAAATCGCATCTCTACGATGTTCTTGTGATCATAATAATATTTTTTTCGATAAGGTTTAATATTTTGTTGTTTAAAAAATCGTCCAAAGGTAAGTACGTCGAAAAATACTTTTTTTAACACATAAAAGCTACTATATCTTCTAAAATATAAAAGATAGAAATATGGTGTCGCGGACTTTTTTGTAGAACTATTCAAAGCGGACCAGGTTGCCATACATTGTTTTCAATTATATACAACTGTTAAGGCAGCGCATGCAAATAACTCTGTTGTAAGAGCAATTTTTTTCCGCCTGGCTAGACAAAAATTGAGATAGTTCAGCTAATATGCATGATATCTTTATAATTTATAGCCTATAGCACTCCCGAATAATGTAGCTTTCTACCAGTGAAACAATTTTTAAAATTGGTTCATTACTTCCGGAGATTACCCCCTACATACAAACTTACAAACTTACAAACAATTTTACCTCTTTATAATATTAGTATAGATTGTTTCTAAATGCTCATCTTCTGCCTAGCCTTTTCCCAACTATGTTGGGGTGTTCCAGTCTAACCGGATGCAGCTGAATAAGAAGTTCAAAGATTCAGAAGCGCTGTGAAAAAAAAAATAAGGCAAACTAACATAACTTTTTTTTTTTTTTTTTTTTTTTTTTTTTTTTTTTTCGGGTAGGTGTAAAAAGAAGACATACGTACTCTAGTGTTGTTTTTATATTTAAAATAGTAATTAACAGTACTTTCACAAGTTTTTTATATATTATCGCTTTATAGCCTATACACAACGGGTACTCACGTTTGCAGCACGTTTATGTGACTTAAGCAATCATTTTACACCACCTGCCAGCTCATCACTTCATAATACTATAATCACTTCACCAAACACAAGTGGACAATTATTATTACAATGTCTCAATTTGATGAGATAATATCAGCACAGAAGACCCTAGAGGATAGCTTTACCCGGAAGATGAGTGAGTTGGAAGCGCAAATACAGTGTGCAGGACCGGCCAAAGATACCGTAGCGAGGGTAGCCGAAGAGTTTCGCACCTTCAGGGAGCTGATCTTCAGCATGCTGAGTCTGCTGAGAAGGCAGATCAGTGAGTGTGCTCGACAGGTTGACGGGTTGGAGACCAGGCATCGGCGGAAGGCACTCATTTTCCAGGGCATAGCAGAGGTTGATGGGGAAGTCAGCAGCGCAGTGATCCAGGAGGTGATAAGCGAGAAGCTGTCCCTTAAAACTATCACTGCATCCTCCATAAAAGTCTGCCACAGACTTGGCGTAGCCAAAAAGGATCACCATAGGCCTATCCTAGTCAAGTTCTCCAGCTATGACGACAGGTCTGCGGTATGGAGAGCGAAGACAGGACTGAAGGGGTCATCTATCTCTGTCAAGGAGTTTTTGACTAAGACCCGACAATCCATCTTTGGGAAGGCGCGGCTTCACTTTTCTATGCGGTCGTGTTGGACTCAAGACGGTGTCATCGTTATTAAAGCCCCTGATGGCAGCAAACATAAGGTGACATCATTTGAAGAACTGAGTCCGCTGCTGGTGAAGTATCCCCGGGTTCAAACGTCTGGAGATAGCCTGAAAAACAAGACGCGTTAGTTATGGTATCAATCTTCAATTATTTCACTTTAATATTTACGCATTAGACACCCATTAAGTATTTAGGATTTCCTTACCTTAAGAGTTTGCTATCTTCCACTGTTTGTTATTTTTTTTACTTTTGCCTTGTATTCTTGCATAGTACTAAATTATTTGTCTCTGTTCTCGTTCTCTTCTCAGGTCTCTGAGTTGACAATAATTATACTAGTAACGCATACTTTCGGATTTTTACCCTCAACTGGATTTATTTTTCACTTTTTGTTTTCATTTATCTTAAGTTTGCATGTTTCTAATGTCATTGTCAACTATTGTCATTGTCAATCAAAGTAAACGTCATAATCATAAGTAAAATTTTTTACAAGTTTGGATACGTTCGCGGAAAATGTAATGTCTTTTGAATGCTTAATGGGTGCGTTCGGAATTATTAAAATTAGCTGAAGAATTCCTTTGTCGCTACTACTTTGTAATTTATATGTATGTAACTTTTCTTGTTTTTTTTCGTATTGTGTTCATTATCTGTAATGATGATGTTAGCTGGCGGGTGGTGCAGAGATGCAAACGTTCTACCAGTATTTCGTGTAGGTTTATTTTTAGTATATTCGTATATTTATATTTATTTAGTATCTATATTTGTTTTTATTGTATTTATTTAATTTGTATCCATGACAACATCTGATAGCGAATCTTTTTTCTCTGCTAACGAATCCACTGCCTCTTCTGGTGATGATAGCTTTTGTTCTGTTACGGAAAGCCTTGGTGAACTTTTACGTCTAAGTTTCAGCCATAATCTTGGCCGGCTGTTTAACGTCTGTCATATAAATGCTCAAAGCATTCCAAGCCATTACAATGAGTTGTATGAAACTTTTTCGAACAACAACGTCCATGCCGTCCTGATTTCTGAAACTTGGCTAAAACCTGAACTTTTATCCACCTCTTACTCTCTCCCAGGATTCGTTCTTTTGCGGAATGACCGAGTCGGTAGAAGAGGGGGTGGTGTAGCTATATACCTTCGTGCTGATCTTCCTTTCAAAGTTCTCTCTACTTCTTCCTGTAATACTTCGGCTGAGTTTCTTTTTCTAGAGGTCTGTGTCAAAGGAGCTAAAACCGTTCTTGGTGTTGTGTATTGTCCCCCCGCACTTGATTACTTCACCGAGTTCGAATCGGTCCTAGAATCTTTAGGTTCGGAGTATGCACATCACATAGTCTTGGGGGATTTCAACACCAACCTCCTTGCCCACGATTCCCATCGATCCCGTAAACTTCTGCATCTGGTCGAGTCAGCTAGTCTGCATGTGCTGCCTCTCCAACCAACTCATCATAACACTGCCGGTGATGATACTTGGCTCGACTTGATCCTCACCTCAAATCCTTCCCTAGTCTCCTCACATGGTCAACTTGACGCTCCTGGTTTTTCCCATCACGACCTTATTTTCCTGTCTTATGTCCTTAAATCTCCTAAACCCAAACCTACGATCCAGTACAGGCGTGCCTTTGCGCGGATGAATTGTGAGAAACTTGCACAAGATGCTTCTAACATTGACTGGGCACCCCTGGAGGAAGCCACTACAGTTGACGATAAAGTTACGATTTTTAATAATGTTGTAGTTAAGCTGTACGACACCCACGCTCCTATCAGGCGAGTCAAGCTAAAGCGCCCACCTGCGCCATGGATGAATGTGGGAGTCCGGATGGCGATGCGACGGAGGGACCGCGCGTTTCGGAAGTTTAAAAGGGATCGGTCGGATGATAATTGGACCCTCTTCAAAACTGCTCGCAATCGTTGTAATCAGATGATACGCAATGCTAAACGTCGCCACATTCTTGATAACATCACTTCTGCTTCTCCTGCTGATATCTGGAAATTCCTTGGAACTCTAGGTATCGGCAAATCGCGGCATTCAGACCTTCCTAAAGCATTTGGCTTGGACGATCTAAATCGTCATTTCTCCACTGTTCCTACCCTTGATAATCCAACCAAATGTCAAACCCTTGACTTCCTTGCTGGTCTGACACGACCCAATATTACTCCCTTTGCCTTCACCCCAGTCGACCCGGGAGAGATCAAAACGATTATTCTGTCCATCAAATCCAAAGCTGTTGGTTGTGATAATATCAGTCGACACATGATCGTGAGAGCGGTTGATCAGCTACTTCCTGCAATTTCCCATATAGTTAACTTCTCCCTTTACTCCGGTGTTTTCCCTTCCCTGTGGCGGAAAGCCCATGTTCGACCACTACCTAAAATCCCTAATCCCACTCTTCTCAGTCACTTTCGTCCAATTTCCATCCTTCCCTTTTTATCCAAAGTACTCGAGGCCTGTGTACATAAACAATTCTCCAACTTCATTCACAAAAACTCCCTCATCAGTCCATTCCAATCCGGGTTCAGGCCCGGGCACAGTACTGTTTCTGCTCTCCTTAAAGTGACTGACGATATAAGGCGAGGAATGGAAGACACTAAAGTTACAGTTCTGGTGTTGATCGATTTTTCGAATGCTTTCAATACCGTCAGTCACGAAGTCCTTTTGTCCATCCTGTCCTATCGCATGGTCTCTCACGAGGTTCTGGAATGGTTTTCTTCCTATCTTCGGGGGCGTCAGCAATCAGTTCTCGCTGGTGACTCTAGCTCCAGCTGGTGTGATCTTGAAACTGGCGTCCCTCAAGGCGGCATTTTATCTCCACTTTTGTTCTCTATCTTTATAGATCTCATAACTTCGGAGCTTCAGTGTGCGTATCATCTTTACGCTGACGACTTACAGCTCTACTGTCAGGCAGGTGTTGACAGCTTATCCGGTGCGGTCGAGGAGCTGAATCGGGATTTACGAGCTGTCAAAAATTGGTCTGATCGCTTTGGTGTGGCGGTTAACCCAACCAAGTGTCAGGCTATCATTGTAGGGAGCCCCCATAGCTTGAGGAGGCTGAATGGTTTAACGGTGCCACCGGTTATCTTTGATGGCACAGTGATTCCGTTTAGCTCTGACGTCAAGGATCTGGGTTTACATGTTGACACTTGCCTTGACTGGCGTAAGCAGGTCGCGATTGTGAGCAAGAAGGTCACTGGAACGTTGCGGTCGCTCTATCGCTTGAAAAATATTCTCCCATCACACATTAAGGCATTGCTTGTACAGTCCCTTATCTTCCCCATAATTGACTATGGTGATGTGTGCTACTATGACCTGAATGCAGATCTCCTCAATAAACTTGACCGACTTCTTAATAACTGCATTCGATTCGTTTTCAATCTTCGCAAGTATGATCATGTGTCCGCACATCGATCACTTTTAAAGTGGTTACCTATCCGGCAGCGCAGAGCGTTGAGGGCTTTGACAACCCTGTTTTCTCTTCTTCACAAACCCACTTCTCCTTCTTATCTGACTTCTCTTTGTCAATATTTATGCTCTGCACACAGCAAGAATCTTCGGTCCGAGAATAATCGTCTGCTTCGTTGTCCTTCTCATCGCTCTGGTTTTATAAAGTCTTCTTTCTTTGTCCAGGCGGTTTTCCTTTGGAATGCGCTCCCTCAGAATATCAGGACGGTAACCAATCGGTTCACATTTAAAGTGAAAGCTCGAGAACACTTACACAAGAAGTTGGCAGATTCGTCTCAGAATTGAGTTGTCGTAGGGTTTCTTGTTTATGTCTCATAACTTTTTATTTTTTTTTATTTTATATATATATATATATTTTGTTGTATGTATGTATATATGTATTTATTCTTATATCTTTTATAAATATTTTCTAATTTTTTTTTTTCTTCACTGTTATTGCACCTGCTGTGAATTGTCTCTGCATCACCCTAAGGTAGACTGGTAGAAAATGCCCAAGGCATTAAGTCCGCCTTTGTACAGTTTTTACTTGTGCATAAAGTTTTAATAAATAAATAAATAAATAAATAAGTACACACTGAACTGTTTCAAGAATCGGTTATTTAGCTGCTATTGTGCCTAACTAAATAAATAATTAATTAAATAATAAGTATAATACAGAAAATAGTTTAAGAGAAAGTTAGTTAACGCATTAGTCAGTTTTCATACCGTACGGTGTAAAGCGGCTTTAAGGGTCGCCGCACATGAAAGGGTTGCGCATTACCGTGCATTGATCAGCACCAGTTTGGAACTTATAATGAGAGGAGTTCACAAAAGGAGACCCTTATGTGTAGGATACCATATACAGATGTATGAATAAAGTTATTGTTACCTCGCTTTGTTGTCGGCGGCGCGGCGCCGCACAGTGGGCCCATACTGAAAATTAGTGGACTTAGGCAACAAAGTTCCAATATCGATGCGATTTTTTTTTATATGACGTGTTATGATATTCCTGACAACTTTTATTCTTATAACATTTCTTCTAAAGTTGATAGTTTGTCTTGAAAAAAATTAATTAGATTATTTTGTATGGAGCGAATCACGTTTAATTTTTTTTCTTCAATTGTACTAATATGTTGGGTGTGTGGCGTGAGTATATGATAGCTAGGGTCATTCTCTATCCACGAAAAAAAAAACAGCGCCGGCCATCTGCGGCAGCGCGAGTAATCATTCGGTAAAAAAAAAATGTTATGTAAGATTTTTTTTTGCCATTTAAAATAAATTCAAAGTAATTTTTTTGTGTCATTAGGCTAATTCACCTTCTCTTTATTAAATATATAGTTTTAACAGCGCATAGGTACTTATAACTAATTATTCTGGTAGAAATTTAGTAATTATTGCTATGTTATCGGTAGCACCTGCATTGTGATTGATGACTCATTTGTTATTGCGCTCGGCTAAGCGCATAACTAATGAGTCATCGAAAAATGCTCGTCTCTGATTGGCTGAATAATTTTCACTCACTGATAACAGTGTCCACTACTTGAGTAATTAACACTGTCTATAAATATAAAGACATTCATTAAGTCCATCTAGTTTCGCTCTTGTCGCTTATTTGTGAACACAGTGAAATACTTTTATTTTTATATTTACATTAGAACTATGGCTGGATTTTGTACCAACCTAGATTTTTTTGTGAAATTAAGAAGTGGCGGTGATCTGAAAAATCATATGTTTCTATATGAAAGTATCATTTCTGTCTTGACTACCGAAGTTTCTGAAGAAGACAAGAACCGAATCAAGGAGTTCTGTCGACTTTTTTGTGTAAATCTAAATAAAAAGTGGATAGAGTCAAGTAGAAACCAAAAAACTTTTATGAATCGTGTAAGTAATCGCAAGTGGTTGGAAAAAACCATCAACTGGCCTGTTTGTGACAGTGTTGACCTGAGAAGTGAGATGGGCTTTTCGGACGCAGTCTTATCTGAACCTGTGGATATAGATTCCCATGTTCCTACTCTTGCAGTATGTACTGCGGAAGCGGGAACATCTACAGAAAAGGAGCACAGAAAACCATTCGAAGAGTTAAGTAAGAAGCAAAAAAAAAGACGTTCTACTTCCATAGTAGAAGAAAATTCCGAAGAAGAGGTGCAGACCTGGTACATAACAAAATTGAAAGACAACGGCAAAACGAATCTGGCAAAAGTGATCGAATACCTTTCCAGTAATCCAGATGCCCTATCCGAAGTAGACGAGCGACTATTCAAAAAGCAGAGCTTAAGTACTGTCTCTGAAGATAACTGTTTAGCTCTTTATACATCACTTGCGCTCTCGAAATGGAAGTACTTAGCTCTTCGACAATTTCTGAAAGAAGAAAACTGTGCTGCCTTTCCATCTTATCCAAAGCTTGTAAATGCCAAGAAAAGATGTTACCCACCACAAGAGAGTATGGAGATTACCGAAAAAGGAGCTCAAATTAAATTGCAAGCGCTATTGGACCACACTGTGGAAAGGATTTTACTAGGTATTAGTAATTCTGTTGATAGGTCTCAAAATAAAGAACTCAAGTTGACCTGGAAATGGGGACTTGATGGTTCTTCGTCACAGAGCAATTATAAACAGAAAACGTCTACAGAGTTCGATGATTCATCAGTAGTCATGATAAGCATCGTCCCTCTTCGGCTAGTGTCTACTAGCCCATCTTCTGGGAATGAAAATATAGTTTGGGAGAACCCCACACCTTGCTCAACTCTGTACTGTCGACCGGTGAAGTTCACTTTCACTTCGGAGACAGCTGATTTTATAATGTCTGAAGAGTCTGAGATGAAAAAACAAATTGATGAACGAATATCTACACAGTGTGGAAATATTATTGTATCACATGAATTGCATATGACCATGATTGATGGAAAAGTGGCCAATATTATTGCTGAAGTACCATCATATGCAACGTGTCCTATTTGCTTGGCAAAACCGAGCGAGATGAATAATTTAGACGCTTTGACTTCCAAACCACTTCGTGAAGAAATTTACAAACAAGGAATTTCTTCGCTGCATATGAAGATTCGGTGTATGGAATGTCTTCTCCATATATCTTATAATCTGGATTTTCAACGATGGACTGCTCGAGGCGAACATAAGGCTTTGAAACAAGCTAAAAAAAATACCACGCAACAAGAGTTTCGTGAGCAAACTGGAATGCTGATTGATATAGTCAAACAGGTATGTATTTAATTTTGGCTCTTTTTATGTTGTTTGTGTATTATATCTCTATGTATTGTATATTACAGTATTGTTTTCCCATTTTAGGGTTTTGGAACTACAAATGACGGGAATACTGCGAGGCGCTTTTTCCAAGATTACAAAAGATCATCCAGAATAACGGGAATTGACGAAAATCTGATTTTCAGATTTTCCGTTATTCTACAAGCCATATCATCAGGCAAAAACATTGACTGTGAAAAATTTAGAAGATACTGCAGAGAAACAGCTGATGTGTACGTGCAACACTATTCGTGGTACTACATGCCAGTTAGTGTACATAAACTTCTAATGCACGGTGCAGACATCTGTAACCACTTTGGTGTTTTGCCAATCGGTAAGTAAAAAATAAATATAGTTTGATGTATTATTTGACTCAATTGCGTTTTGAAATTAAAATGTATGTACTTATTCGTTTTAGGTATCTTATCTGAAGAAGCTTCGGAAGCCCGTAATAAGGACTTCAGAAACGTCAGGGAGTGGCACACTCGGAAAACGGGGAGAATAGCAACAAACGAAGACATCCTCCATGGACTTCTAATAAGCTCTGATCCCCACATATCCTACATAAGGCCTAAAATATTGAAACAGGGTCATAATGAGTTGTTGCCTGAAGCAATTCAGTTGTTACAGACTACTGAGCCTCCCTGTGACAGTGAGATTATGGAGGAAGAAGAATGCCTCATAGCAGAGTCCGAAAATTTGCCGGACCCACTAGCACTTCTGGAACAAGAAATAATGTGATCCGGCTCTAGATTATCCTCACAAAAGCCCATCAGGGCTAGGTATATGACAAACAGCCCTTTTCAGGGCTACAATTACTTCACAGTTTCATACGCTTGATTATGTAGATAATTATCAACGACTTGCCCGTACAAATTTAAATTATTTCACCTATCATTAACAAAATTAGTATAACCTGAAACTTATTACGATATTTATTCAACAATAGATAACGTGCAGTTAAAAAAATAACACAGCCAATCAGAGACAAGCATTTTTCGACGACTCATTAGTTATACGCTTAGACGAGCGCAATAACAAATGAGTCATCAATCACAATGCAGGTGCTACCGATAACATAGCAATAATTACTAAATTTCTACCAGAATAATTAGTTATAAGTACCTATGCGCTGTTAAAACTATATATTTAATAAAGAAAAGGTGAATTAGCCTAATGACACAAAAAAATTACTTTGAATTTATTTTAAATGACAAAAAAAAATCTTACAAAACATTTTTTTTTACCGAATGATTACTCGCGCTGCCGCAGATGGCCGGCGCTGTTTTTTTTTTCGTGGATAGAGAATGACCCTAGCTATCATATACTCACGCCACACACCCAACATATTAGTACAATTGAAGAAAAAAAATTAAACGTGATTCGCTCCATACAAAATAATCTAATTGATTTTTTTCAAGACAAACTATCAACTTTAGAAGAAATGTTATAAGAATAAAAGTTGTCAGGAATATCATAACACGTCATATAAAAAAAAATCGCATCGATATTGGAACTTTGTTGCCTAAGTCCACTAATTTTCAGTATGGGCCCACTGTGCGCCGCGCGCCGGTAGAAAAGGATTTGGTAAGTTCTACAGTTGTCGCATTTTAACATGGCAATACTGGTCAATGACCTTTCACTAATAGCTCTCCGTAGGAACCTAGGAACCTAAACAATAAACTATGTATGGATTTTCGTTATTGGAATATGTTGAAGATCACGATAGATATTGATTTAAGACGTTAAAGGACTTTATTTCAGTTTTTGAAATAAAAATTTCTAGAAGATGTAGCCACCTACATCTTCTAGAAATTTTTATTTAAAGCGGTCATTGACCCACGTCAATGACCGCTTTTGCCGTGCTAAAATGCAACAACTATAGACATCCAATACTTTATGAGTATGTACAGTCAGGGAAAATTATTGCTCAGCCAATTGACTATCAACTTGAACTACGAAAATTTCTAAAATTTTAATTTATGTCTTGCTTGCCGGATAAAATGTCAGTTAACTTATCTGGCAGTAAATGTCATTTTAAAAGTCTGTTTTAATTTATATCATGTGCCTTTCCGGCAATTTTGTAACTTTTCTATTGTCTATTGTAATAGAAATACACACACTAAAAATTTCAATTGTCTACCTATTACGGTTCATGAGATACGGATACGGCCCATTGACAGTCAGACGGACGGACGGACAGCGGAGTTTGTGTGCGAAAAACACCTTAAAATTATAAAAAAAGACAGAAAAAAAATGCTTATAATTCCAAACGGGCACAGCTCAGTATACTGCCACATGATAACATAAAGTATACTCGTACACACACGGCTACACATCAAGCTATACATTTTCAGTCTCAGCTGGCCTCGCATTGTATAGCATTTTCCAGTGGCGAAGGTACCATACAACTCGATTCCCACCGGCTTCCCTTCGAAAATTCAGAACATAACCACTCTATAGTCAATTCATCATTTAAATTTTCTTTTGGCATTTTTTTTGCTCCGCCCCCCTGGCCTCTGTCATAAATTCACCCTTCGCCACTGGCATTTTCGTACAATCAGAAGTCAGCTTATACTGGTTAAGTATAACTTGATGTGTAAGTAGTCGTGTGTATCACCTGACGCTGATTTTCAGCTGCAGCCCACGAGTGCCTACATGTAAGTAACATTATCTCGAGTGGACATAGGCACTTGTCTATGTCCACTCGACACCATCACGTCCTAGTAACGTGCATACTGGAAACTTCCCCAGCACTGCAACTTCCTACTTAAACACAAATTACTGCCTGGATTAACGGCTTAACGAACTTTGCGAGGCACGGAAGGGTCTCGACAAGTCGACATGTAATGGTCACCCATCCACGAACCGACCGTGGCAAGCGTACTAACTTTGATCGACCCGCGCTTAAACCAAATGACTACAGTTTGAAATAGTATGAAGTGGCCATAAAACCTATCGACAACGATAAGTTACTGGAGTGAGAAGTTCTCACGCTCCAGTCGCCATGAGCACGGCGCGACATCTCAAGTGACGTCACAGCTAATTAGGGGACCGCAGTCTCAATCAATGGTGCGTTGTTTGTCCCCTCCACGCTAGGAAACGTTATCTTTTATCACTATAAGTGGTGATAAAAACTTCATAGTGAAGGGGTAAAAGACTGTACATTGTCCCACTGCAGGGAAAATGACTTCTTCCTCTTCTTTGTGTCGCTGGCACGACTGTATTTTAAATCTTGTTTTCCCACAACTTCGCTACTTTGACGGCGTTGTCTGTGGCAGCGCAGAGGTCATTTTGACTGCATGTTTTGGGCCACTGAGGGCAGGATAGGAGGTGGAGCATGGTTTGTGACACAGTTCCACAATCACACTCTACTGCCGTTCCGTCAAGGTAGGCCCACTTCATCAGGTTGGACTTACATCTTCCCACTTGAAACTTGGTAAATGACTAAATTGATGACATAAACACTCTTTCTTAGTCCATATCTCACACAGCCAGGTACTAACCTGCTAGACTGTAGGTGCTATTCACAACAGTTCGATACGCTTCCGTGCCGAATCGAACATCAATCAATGTTATCAAAAGAATCCTCTAAAGGTGCTCACAAAACCCGAAAATCTTGTCCTTCCGACAGCTATTTGCTGTCGATGTCGGGGCCAGGCAAATTATATTTGAAAACCTGCGAAGTAATTGCATAACACACTATCAGTAGCAATGGCTTTTATTTTGACAGTTCAGCAACATTCATTGCGATATTTACGTTGTTGAGCAGACAACAATTTTTTCGAACATAGAAGCAATGGATTAGCAATATCCTTCAAAATGATTTAGATTGTGATTCGTCTGTTACGAAATTAGGGTGCTTACTGGCGCAGCGGTGAGACACACAATGTATTCTTTTTATATTGTGTGTACTAATGACATGTGCTTTATAAACAAATTTTCTGTCTTTTTTTCTTTCTTTCATCATGGTTCCGTCCCAAAAGGGAGGCTTTATTACTAGGCCTACGCCGCGCGACGTCTCTTATGTCCGTCTGGCACACAAGGAACCTTGTCAACTTCTATTTTATAATAGGTTCTAGGTATAATTTACTTAGGTATGTATACATAACATAACATACATAATCAGCCTATAATGTTCCCACTGCTGAGACACAAGCCTCTCCGTGAGAGAGAGGGATTGGACCGTAATCCACCACGCGGGCCCTGTGCGGGTTAGAATATGTCACATGTCTTCGAATTTTGGCTTCTAGGACATGCCGGTTTCCTCACGATGTTTTCCTTCACCGTTTTGAGAGCAGTGGTAATGATATAATCTACACAAAGTAAAGGCCCTGACTGGGTTCGAACCTACGACTTACAACTCGTAAGTCTATGTATGTAGGTCTACGTAGGTAGTCTAGGTACGTATAATTCATGCAAAATGCAGAATCGGAATCATATAATATTAATTTTCAGACAAACATTTAAGAACCACAAAACGCGGTAACGTTCCGTGTTAAGAAATAATTTAAGGAGTTGTGCGTTTGTCACAGGGCAACAAAAGCAGTTGTGTAATTTTAATGAAGTGTCATTAAAAGACACATTTATTGCCCAAACGCGGCGGGGTATTGCCCCGGCTTGCCCCGGCCCCCGACCGACCGACCGACACACCACAAGTATTGGCTACAGTGAATGATGCTCGAATACTTCACGTGAAGGAGCAGACAAATTCTTTTTTATCCGAAAATAAAAGATACAGATATTTTACATCATTGTAACATGCATGCAGTAGTACCACTGCTCACCATAGTAGTATCATCATCTGCCTAGCCTTTTCCCAACTATGTTGGGGTCGGCTTCCAGTCTAACCGGATGCAGAGCTGCATCCGGTTAGACTGGAAGCCGACAGGCAGTCGCTCCATGTAAAATACTGGTATTCAGCTCTGAATACCAGTATTTTACATGGAGCGACTGCCTATCTGACCTCCACAACCCAGTTACTGGGTAATACCCCATTGATACCCCATGGTAAGACTGGTTGTCAGATTTTCGGGCTTCTGACGACCCGTAACGACTGTCAAAGATCCACGAATGACAGCCGGGACCAACGGCTCAGCTCAGCTGTTTCATACAACAGTTCAATACCTACTTGACCAAAATGTATGAAACAGCTGATTTTTTTCGTGATTTCAGAGTTGGTCCCATAGTGAAAGTTGTTCAGTTCGATGGTCTAAAGCACCTCTTAAGGTATGTAAGGTTAATTTTTTAACACTTTGTGTAGTGAGCAGTGGTGGCCAGTGGTAACGGCCCTGACTTACGAGTTGTAGGTCGTCGCGGGTTCGAACCCAGGCAGGCGCTTTCCTTGTGTAAATAATTTTATCACCACTCCTCTCAAAACGGTGAAGGAAAACATCGTGAGGAAACCGGCTTGTCCTAGAACCAACCAAAAAAAAAAACGAGTGTGCTTATGACCACACGACTGAAGTGAAACTTCAGTATTGCGTATTTGGCTATGAGAGGAAGAGAGAAAGAAAATGTGCGCGCGCACTGTTGTCTCTTGCTTATATCCCCCACTCAACTCCCGTTCGCCTCGCCCGATCACACTTTTCGTAACGCTTACGTCACGCGTTCGCCAGCTTACTCCCCAAGTCAAGCGTGCGTAAAGAAGTTTCACTTCAAAATTCGAAATTTGAACTTGTGACGTCTACCAACCCGCACTGGGCCACGTGGTAGATTACAGCCCACTCCCTCTCGAAAAGAGGAGGCCTGAGTCCCAGCAGTGGGAACATTAAAGGCTGATTATGCTAACATACATATGTACACACCTTCTTCTCATGGGGGTAGGTAGAAACTGTAATCATTATAGTAATTGAAATATGACTTACTGTAGCACAAAAATTTTATTTACAAATCAAAATATTTACAATATTTAAAAAACTGTCATATGTACAAGTATATAAAAAGGGAGGGGAAATAATCAAAGGGCATCAAAAAATTCGTCCGCATCGCTGTCAACAGGAAACGTGCCCAAAAGGCTGGGAGCATTGCCACGTTGTATGGCAATACTGATTCTTTGGCCAAAAAATAGGCCAGCCCTCTGGTCACGTGAAGAGTCGACCAACCGCTTGGCGATGTCTCGAAATACTTAGTGGGCACTCGGGCCCCATGGCCCTAGTGTTTCAACCCCAAACGGCTCAAATATACTTATAAGAAAACACGGTTTTTCAGCAATATGCAATTGAAACCTGTTCAGTATTTTTCTGTCAAGTACCTAATAAAATAAAAACAGGTATTTCTTTGTTGACCGTAGGTAACCTACACTGCTTTGCTTCAAAGCCATGGCATCTCATCGCACATTGAAAACCTAAAAAAAAAACATTGATTCACTAATAGTACCATCCCTTTGTTCAATTTCACCCTTGTCAGTAGAGGCCGCCGCCGGCGCCGGCGCTCTCGGCGGCGCTGCGCATGCGCAGGTAAGACCGGACACACACCGAGAGCGGCGTCCGAACAATTGTTTGAGTCGTGATATTTATGTGCCGTGGATAATCAAGCTTTGCGTGTTTTTCGGCTGTATTTTATTTAGAAATGGACAATTTATTGGACTCCACAAAAGAAGCGAGTTAAAATTCTTTATTTAATACGTTCTATCGACGCCTTCCTGACGTTGCTTTTTTACCTCAGAATTACATGTTCTCAACTCTACAATATTCATTGCATTATTTACTATTTCCGGCAAACAAATATTTCATACATCAAAGCTAAGCAATGTAACTATACAATTTTCTGAATGAACGTTCAAAATCAAATCTAACATCCGAGGCGGGGTGCTAACATTTTCGAGCTCACTTCGCTTGCTCTTTCAGGCTCTCGCAGCCCATTTACCTTTTAAAATAAGTCACATTTTATTTTACATAAACCAATATAGGCACTATTATGAAACATCAGAAGATATAATGCAACTAACTTCGATTTCTGTATAATGCGTGAAAAGAAAGTCTTACCTATCACCGGCCGGCCGCAAAAAATTTCGTTGTATCAAAATGAAGGGGATTGATTAGGCTGTGGTCAAACTTGAGATGAAGAGAGACTGCTCCAATTTGAAGCTCTTAGAAGCTTATTGAAATCTGGAACTTTGGTACATACGAAAACCGCCCTTACAGCTTGCGAAATAAAAACACTGTCAATGACAAAAAAACTGTTACTAAAGGCTTTCGTTGTTTGTGCAAAGTAGACAATGCGTACTTAAGTGCATCTCCAACCTTAGGAGGAGTCATTTGTTACGCTCCATTGAACGCATGGTCAGATGGTCCCACAGACGTCAGCGTACGACGATCCTCCACTAACGTGTTCCGTTCCACGCCAATTAACTTAGCTGATTCACCATATTTTTATTATTTAGCTTGTAATACGGTGAATCGGATGAGGTCTCCTTTACTCTCTCGAGACTCGAGGCTAAAATATATGATACTAGTGACCCACCCCTGCTTTGCACGGTTCTTGCGACTTGATAAAACATCTATATTTATCTATTACATGTTAGTTATATATAAATGTATTGTACTAATATGTTCCGGAATAAATTCTCTAAATTATAGTGAAAACCACATCAAAATCCACTGCATAGTTTAGAAGAACAACGCAGTCAAACAGGCAGGCACGAAAAGCAACTTTAATATAGTTGGGTCATTTTGAACTATTATTTTGACCATTTTGGACATTTCTTTTTCTTCTTCATTCTACTATCATCATTCACCAAGCTAGTCTTTGACGCACGAGGTCACGCTCGCGTTGAGAATTGCTACCCGCATTATAGGTATTCAGTGAATAAAGTTCGACACCAATCAACCAACCCGCAGATTTAAATCGCGACTCCAACTTACTTCTCTTTGGTCATTAAAGCCCGCTTTTTCAGTGAGTTAACCTCACATTACCCTGAAAATAATTCAATTAGAACCCGGACACGAGTAACCTCATTGGGCGTGATTTATCACTTGAGTGGCTAGCCTTATACGAGTGAATAGATGCGCAAAAGTCCACTGCTTGTATGGAATTAGATCTAAAACAGGATAACGGGAAGCCGTTGATCCTTCGTGTGTAGGGCTGTGGGTATACGTACACTTGCTTAGTGTTCAAATGTAACGTAACATCGCGCCTGTATTCCCCACAGGGTTAAGCAGAGCTGTACCTATAGTACACTCACGACTCACGACAAGTCCTACGAGTTTAAGTCCTATGTAACAGGGGGGCGAGGCAGTTGCAAAAATTCATACTATTGTATATTAATGTTATAAATTCAAAAGTAACTCTGAATGTAGGTATGTTACCTTTTCAAGTCTAAACCACTGAACGGATTTCGATAAAATTTAGCAAGGAGATCGATGGCATCCCGCGGAAGGACATAGACTACTTTTTGTTCCAGTAGCACCATAGATATATTAAAGAAGCAACATTTCTATGGGTAGCACGCTCCCGTGGGACACCGCGGGCGCTATTTCTGGCATAAAGAGCAACGTATAACTTTACGAACATAAGCTTCAAGTAGTTAACATTATCAGGTCCTTAATAGCTGTCCCAAACATCCCCAAAATAAAAACTGCTTACAATCACACTAGGACCCACCAGTCATATCGAACGTCCGATGCAGACAGACGATTATAATAATGTGCAACCGACAACCCTGCTCACACTGCTCACCGCCCGTCGGGGACTCGGGGCATTCCTGCCAACGACGTTCATTGCATTCCCCGTGCAATTAGGGTTACCATTTCAAAATTTGAAAGTTTTGTCAAAAAAAACCGGATATTTACATAACAGTCCGGATATTTGACTTATTAGTCGTTCTTCTGTCAGTAATAAATAAAATAAAAAATCTTTATTTATTAATTCAAGGCTGGACAAATTCCGAACGGGGGACCAAAAGCCAGACAAACCCGGACGGGTGGGAGCCCTACGTGAAGTGGACTTCACGGTCGATGTATGCTGAAACGTTCGCCTGTGATAGTATCGTGGACTGATCTAGGTCCACGATGACAATGATTGCGATTTAGAAAAATATAATTATAAATGTAGAACATCTTTCTTATCCTTTGGTGCATATAAAGCCCCCAGTGGTCTTGAAACAATAGATCATTAGTCAATGCTTCATAGGTACACATGAAACTATCATGAATACTAGACACAACCAATCGCACGCCCTAACAGACCGCAGTACCTCGGGATTTCGCGAATCAACTTAATACATCGGCATTCTATCGTACCGTTTCAACATCGGTAGTCTACATCAGTCCGTCTAGAGAGTCCCCACAAAAACGCGTCTCCTGCCCATATTTGGAGAGGTCTAATGAGCTCAATGGACCTCGGAGGGCCGGAGGACATCGCGCTCCCACGGACCAGCCGCCTTTTTACATTGCACTCCTTTTTCGAGGATAACTATCCTTTTTGAGGAGAACTTTTTGTTCCATTTTATGATATTTTTTTGTTCAGTAATAACTAGCTTCTGTTGCTCGTTATGATTGTTGTAAATTCTGAGTGTTCTGACTATGTGGTTCTGTGAACGGATGTGTAGAAAATACGCGCAAAACATGTCTCGTCACGAAATATCGTATTCGATGAAAATACAGCTCGGATATTTAGCATTTCCCCATCGAAAACAATATTACGATCCAAAATATAATTACTGTTCGTGCCTATCCATGAATGAGAGAATTAATAACGAGCTATAAATCTGTGAAACAATAGGATAGGCAGTAAAGGTAGTGTATGCGTGCGCAGGCGTTGCGGTGCGCTCAAAGCTACTCTTGCGCATGTTTTAGTAAAGTCCATCCATTTAAGGCGCGGTAAGAAGCTAGGTAAAGAGCACATCGTGCCAACAAATAAGGTTCAAAAGAGCGATGAGTTTGATGTTAGTTGAATCGAAAGACCACCAAAATAAAAATAACTTTAGTTTTAATTAAATTAAACATAAATGCACGGCTCAGAAAATAATATTTTTGTTTCTTTAGTTGATTGAATTCCCTTTATTATCATTACATAAAACATGATAGTTTACGCTCAACATTTTGAGAATTATGCAACGAAAATATTTTTGAGCTCTGTTATACAATTGTTTTATCATAACACTAAACTTATTTTTATGAAATACTAGCTGACCTGGCGAACTTCGTACCGCCTCAGAATTAAATAATGTGACAAAGTTCAATAGACACATGGCGCCATCTATTATCATAATAATGTTATTCTTGTTTTCCTCGGGAACAGCACTTTTTTTCGGGATGAAAGGTGGTATGTCCGTTTCTGTACACATGACAATGTATAATTATGCAAAATTTCAGGATGATCGGTTCAGTGGTTTAGGCGTGACAAACAAACACCCAAACTTACTTTCACATTTATAATATTAGTATATACAATATTTGTACTTACTTATTATTTTGTTTTCTCAAATTACTGTTAAGTACCTATGTACTTATATTAAGTCGAACATGTTTTGATCGAAATGGCATTCTGTTGACTTAGAAATATTAACTAATCAATTTAAACCGTTTTTGCAAGGCTGTGTTCCGAACTATGACGCGTATTAGGATAGAGATAGAGAATTAGCTACAATCAACCCATTTTAGACAAGAACAATAAAATTATTTAAAAAAAACCATGCTAAAAGTCAAATGATAAATGATTTTATTTCTGTAAGTAGGTTTGCACAAACACTTTTACACGTCAATCATATTTTAAAAACGATGAGGTCGGCGTTTCCTATCTGACTACTCTGAGAAGAAAGGCCGAAACAAACTCAGAGGTCACAGTCTCTTTTAAAGTCCAGACATAATCTTGGTCAGGTTATATGAAGACCATGTAGATCGATGTCCGAGATGGTCTTTTGAGGAAAGAACCACACAGATTGAGTGGACCTGTCCAGTCAAAACAAGTATCTCAAATAGGCACATAAAAGGCACTTTTGCACGTCAAAAATAAACTACAGAACCTTATGCTATTAAATACTTAACCATAAAAGCACGTGAAACAGCACGAGCGCTGACGTCACAGGCGGCTGCGCCTGCGCCTATCTCTATCGCTACACTTGCCATGCCAATTAGTCGCCCGAGTGTCTGTCTCAACGCTTCACGAATGCAAATACACAGTCAGTCGCAGATATCGGCACTCATTTGAATAAACACACCTTCTACCGACTTATCTGACGAAGAAAATAAGTAAAACGCTTGACACCCGACTAAATGTTTTGCTATAGTCTGTCGAGTCTTTCATGGATACTATTTTACTAGCTGTAACCCGCGGTTTCACCCGCATAAGTGTAGATCCCGTGGGAATATCGGGATAAAAGTATTCTATGTGTTATTCTCATGTATATGTTGCAGTCAAAACTCTTAACCAGTCAAAAGTACTATTGACTAGCAAAATCAGTCAAAAGTACTTTTGACCGTATGCTTTAGTCAATAATACTTTTGACTGAAATAACAGTTAAAAGTACTTTTGCCCAATGGAGCTGGTTAAAAGTACTTTTGACTAAGTGATTCCGTCAAAAGTGGTTTTGACTGGTTGTATCAGTCAAAACTCTTAAAAAGTTAAGCTGGTCGATAAAAATAACGACAAACGCACATATAAATTTTTATATTACTCATTATTAGTGGAGAACGTGCTGATATTAGAACAAAAATGAGTGACTACGAAAAGAAATAACGCTTTTTGCAAAGAATTTTAGCGATAGAAGATATGAAAGATAGCTATTTCAATGTGATGACAAAAGAAAAATTTGAAAAAACTTTTCAAATTTTGGATGTGGATGTGGAAGACGCGAAATTTGATGAAAAGAAAACACCATTACAGTACAGTAGACTAAAACGCTTTAACAACATTGAAGTTTGTGGTATAAAAAAATTAGTTACAAACACAGAACCTGTCAAATAGTTTTTGCCGGCTGAGGAAATCTACGACATTATTGATGCTGCTCATATTTCTATAGGGCATGGTGGTCGCGATAGACTAAAGAATGAAACGGCAAAAAAGTACTGATGCTTTAAAACTACTTTTGACCAAGAGCATCAGTCAAAAGTACTTTTAACCGCAAATTTGCAGTCAAAAAGTACTAATAACCAATAATTTTCAGTCAAAAGTATTATTGACTAAAGCATACGGTCAAAAGTACTTTTGACTGATTTTGCTAGTCAATAGTACTTTTGACTGGTTAAGAGTTTTGACTGCAACATATATATATATATATATACATGAGAATAACACATAGAATTCTCATGTATATATACAGGGTGTCCCTGGAAGTATGGATCAAATCTTTACTTCATATAAAATCACGCCTTCACGTTTTCCTTTGACAAATTGACGTAGTCTGTCAATTAGATTTTTCTGATAGGTACCTACAAGTGGAATTTGTTTCTTTACAGTATTACTTACTGTAGCTACAATAAGGTTGGGGACATTTTCTCGTTGCGTGTGGTCCCAGGTTCGACCGCAGACCGCAGGTGAGACATTGACATAAACAACCTATTTTTAAAATAAACCTATTTATATTTACCTACTTATATTTTATTTCAGACCATTGTGTATATTTTATTTTTGTTTTGAATATGAGTTTTTTTTATTTAACAAAAAAACTACCTTGTCGGTCAAGTGGTGGCAAGCGTTACTGAGCATGAGGTCCTGGATTCGATTCCCGAGTTGGGCAAAGTGTTATTGGGGTTTTCCATTACATATTTTTCAATAGCGACCTGGAGTCTGGATTTGTGCCCGGTTGTTGGCAATAGGCTCGCAGGGGGCATTCTGTAGTAACTCCACTGCCCAACCCTCAAAGGAAAACGTGAAGGCGTGATTTTATATGAAGTAACGTTTATTTTTTTATTGATGTACAGACGCCAGCACATTAAGCTTATACAATCTGTTCAATAATGGTCAAAGTTGATTGGGAAAATTTTACAGTTTCGGTTAGCTTGATGTGCTGGCGTCTGTACTTAAGGGGCTTACAGGACCTAAACACAAAAACCGCAAGTTTTAGAAACAATAAAAGTAAATGATCGCCTACAGTAAAAAAAACCAAAAAAATATATGATATTCTTCAGGATAAATGCTAGGATGATAGTGTGTTGAAAACATAATACAACTTATTTGGTACGATAGAAAAAAATCATGAAGATACCTCTAAAAACTTTTTATTTACAACAAAATTCATACTAATATACATACAATCATTATGATTATTTGTCAGATTATTCTACAAGCAACATACTAAAACTATAGTGTTTTAGTTTTTTTGTCCAAAGACTAGATTTTTCGTAAATCGATAATTGCTTCATATTTTGCAATAAATTACCAGCGTTGTGGCATCGCGCTTCTCTTTCTTTTCTATGCAGACCGACAAAGACCGCGCTTTAGGTCATGTAGTCCTCTTAAATATTTATGTATATATATAGTGTTACGAGCTTGGGGGTCGTGACAATAAAAACTGCCGCTTTAATAACCAAAAGAATAGACACTTTAATTAACAACACAAACACACTACTGATCACTGTAAGTCGCATTTGAAGATCGCTTTAGATGTTATCGCTTGTATCGTTTATCCAATACTGATTTTCGGTCGCGGTCCATACCGGCCTTATATAGGGCCTCAGATAGTTCCAGAACTTTTTACTGTAGAAACATATAGAAATTATAGAATACCGGCCCCGACTGACCAGATGTCGAAAGTTTTAGCATCGAAATTTTTTGAAGGATCTACTAGTTCTGCTAGTCGATACTAGATGGCGCTAGTGGTAACAAATGTCAGGAATTAATTGTGGCGCGCAACAATACTATAGACTTTATATTATGCAATAATTGTAAGAAAACATTTTCATTAACACATTTAACTTTTTTCAAGTCGTGTCTCCGATGGATTCGCCATCGGCAAAAATGACGAACTTCCATACAAACTTTCATCCCGTATTTAACCCTTTTTTAGCCCTTTTAGGGGATGAATTTTCAAAAAACCTTTAGCGCTCGATCTCGCTGGTGGAACAACTTCACTGTTTAGGCTGCACGTTTTTTGCAATTTTCAGTATCAGGTTGAATCCTAACTGCCTAATATTATAAATGCGAAAGTGAAAATGTTTGTTTATTACCTTTTCACGCCTAAACCACTGAACCGATCGTCCTGAAAGCATATACGTTGTCAGATGTACAGAAACGGACATAGGGTACCTTTCATCCCGAAAAAAGTGCTGTTCCCGAGGAAAACAGCAATAACGTTATTATGATAACAGATAGCGCCACGTGTCTTTAACAGGACAACGTCTGTCGGGTCAGCTAGTGTTGATATTACTTATTTATTTATCACATCACATGTTTCCTTTTCCATTACAGATAATAATAAATATAATTATTAATTATAATATGATTCGCGGCCGTAACAAATAGTTATTTATATAATTAATACCTATAATCATAAAATTCATCAATACATCTCTCTAAGTTCATATTACCCTATTTAATAACTATAAAGGAGATGTTTCAAAATGTATGGAGCCTGGGCCAGGTCCTTGTACACTATACTTAAAAATAAGGAAATTCATTTAAAACAGTTCTCAACTGTCCAATTACTTTAAAATGGCTTGGTTCGCTGGTAAACACAAGAAATTACACTTGAAATTGCAACACACAACAAAAACCCGTCATGGCGGTAAGCTGTCATTTTGATTGATTAATGACGTTTGACATGATTATTTCTGAAGTGAAGTGACACTGTTGTGACAGCTGACAGGTCTTTTTCTATGATCAATGGTTTACTGTCATTGTTTTTAAGCACAGAGTAACTAAATCGGTGAGACGCCATATTGAAAGTCGATAAAAATAATTGATAAATATCAATTCACTTCCACAACAGTATACATTTAATTTAATTATCTGTATTTTTCCCGAATTCTACGGATTTTTCTCTTTTTTTGAGCTACTGTACACTGACCTGGCCCATTTTGAAACATCTCCTTTCACGAAATCATGACAGAGGCCAATTCTAACTCAAGGAGTACTATTGCTGATTCTAATGAAATATATATATTTTTTTATTTGTACATACTTCTATGACATAATCTTTTTATTATTTGACATTATATATACAGACAATTTTAATTTTTCACCTCTTTCTTAGTTGAAATGGCAATCATATCTCTTGGTTTTAGTAGATTTTTATATTTTGTTTATCCTTTTGATACATCCTTATTTTGTAAATGTGAGGACTTTGTAAGCCTTGTAGACTTTAGATCTGTAGACTATTTTTTATTTTATCAAGTACCTGGTACTTGTTGACAGGCCTACGCTGTCCTCCCATACCTACTGTAACTCGAAAACATTGTAAAAGCCAATTATTTTTAAAAGAGTACTTAACCATGGAGTTTCTTGCCGGTTCTTCTCCATAGGAAACGACCAATTGGAACCGTGCACCTAGCTTCTGACGTTTCATAAGTGCCCATGTTGGTTTATGTGAAATAAAAATATTTTGATTTGATTTGAATGATTATAATTCTGTAAAGCCATATTTGTTACGATCGCGAATCATATTTTAATCAACATACAATCTAACACTGACCTGCAAATTGCAAAAAACATAAATAAGTATATTTGAATTTCGCGGCCCCTCAAGCGTCAAGTGTACACCAAGTGTACATAAGAGAAAGTGCTCGAAACGTCAACGGTACACCGTGTGTACACAACAGTGTCATTGTTCTATTGTCATTAATTGTTAAAACAATGACTTTACTGCGCCCATTCAACTACTCCGACGCGTGGTGTGTTTCGACAGGTAGGCGGGCAAACGTGTAAGAGGTTAAGTAGATGTAGTCATGTAGCAGTGGAACAGTCTGCTGCTATAGCTCAAGTGAAGTCTCACTCGTCGCGTCACAGCTAACAGAGTATAAACAAAGGGGACGGCCACCCGCAGTACAGTCAGCTAAACACTTAGCTATACAGGGAAAAACAATTAACTTTCCAATCATAATCAGCTTATGATGTTCCCATTGCCCGAGCAATCCAATCAATCAAATTGCCTGTGTCCGAACACAGGCCTCCTCTCTGTATGGGCCGTAATCCACCACGTGGGCCCAATGCGGGCTGGGTGATGTAACATGTCTTCGAATTTTTGGTTCTAGGACATGCCTATTTCGTCACGTTTTTTTCCTCCACCGCGCACCGTTTTGAGAACGGTGATGATAAAATAATTTACACAAAGTAAAGCGCCTGTCTGGGTTCGAACCTACGAATAAGTCACGACCGTTACCGCTGGGCCACCACTGGTCTCTTTCCAATACGCTGTCAATTTTCATTTTTATTGTGCTCATTCCATAATTACTTTAAACACTCGACTTCACGGTACACACGGCTACACATCAAGCTATACATTTCCAGTTTTAGCTGACCCCGCATTGTATAGGTTTTTCTTACAATCAAAAGTCAGCTTATACTGGTTATGTATAACTTGATGTGTAGCCGTGTGTACAAGCACATCATCTACTTAACCTATCCCCAATTATGTTGAAGTCAGCTTCCAGTCTAACCAGATGCAGCTGAATACCAGTATTTTACATGGAGCGACTGCTTAACTGACCTCCACAACTAGTTACCGAGTAACACGATACCTATTGGAAGACTGGTTGTTAGACAGCAGCAGGAAGATTACCGAAACGCGTAGTTACTGACATCGCGTAGTAACCGACTACGCGTAGTTACTGACATCGCGTAGTTACCGACTACGCGTAGTTACTGACATCGCGTAGTTACCGACTACGCGTAGTTACTGACAACGCGTAGTTACCGACTACGCGTAGTTACTGGCAACGCGCAGTTACTGACTACGCGTAGTTACTGGCAACGCGCTGTTACTGACTACGCGTAGTTACTGACAACGCACTGTTACATACTACGCGTAGTTACTGACAACGCACTGATACTGACTACGCGTAGTTACTGGCAACGCACTAATACTGACTACGCGTAGTTACTGACAACGCACTCTTACATACTACGCGTAGTTACTGACAACGCACTGTTACAGACTACGCGTAGTTACTGATTACGCGTTTCGATCTTTGTGTTTCCGTATTAGCACGGACGTTGCGCCATAGGGGCAAAGCTTCTTAGTTTCTACTGCCACGATTTGTGGTAAGTGCACATAATATCATTGCGCATTCCTTTCGAGTTTTCTTTTTCCTTTGGTCTCAAAACATTCAAGTTGCAAAATAACATAATGGTTGCAAAACGTTCATATCTCATAAGATCCAAACCTCGAAACCTCCAAGTTGCAAAATTGATAATCAAGTGTCAAAACATCAATGTCTCATAATATTAATTTTTTTTTTATGAGTGGATTCTTTTATTCTGCAGTCATACCTACAGAATGCCTAAGCATTATGAGAAAAGAGGCTAAAGAGGCTGTAATTTATATGGTGTACATAATAAAAAGTATTCTATTCTAACCTCTTCTCTCAATTTGTTTATGAACAAATAAAAAAATAGGTTCCTTTGGAATTCGCCGGTTCAATCGATGATGCCATTGTAGGTAGGTTTACAAGCATGATGTTATTTATTGTTATCATTATTACATAGTCGTCTATATTAATTATTAATTTCCTGCACATAATTATGATTTGCTTATTGCAGGAAAATATATTTCATTTTATAGCTATGTAAGAATAATATGCTATTATTTTGTAACAGTTATAAATTAATTATCTATGCTGATGTACTGAAGACGCCATTCGTAGCCGAATTCTTGGCCTAACTAGATAGCAATATAAAAAAAAAATAGTTCATTTGAACCTTGCAAGTAAATAATATGGTTTACAATGAAAATAGGCCTAAGTTAAGTAAAGTTGTATGTTTGAGTAGCAGGCAATACCTAAGCTATATACGAAGAATTCAAAGGGGTTGTAGATTGTCTGCCTCTACTTACACTAAACTTATTTTGACTGTACCTCACAAACAAACAAATTGGTTTTAATTACGTGAAACAAAGTGGTACGTGAGTGATTATTTATTTATCGAAAGACTGAAGTGGCTTCTGATAACCAAGCTAGTTTTACGTCACGTGTGATCTTGCCGTGTAGTTTCCGAGACATAGGACTTAGAGGCCCCTTCGTGCTCAGCCACTTTGTTGTAGCAAACGACTTACATGAGGGATTAGGGTTGTCAACATTTTTGAAGTATATTGCTAATCCATTGCTTCATAACTTAGATCAGTGGTTCCTACCCCCGCGGGGGTAAATCAGCTATTCTGTGGGGGTAACAAAGAACCTAATAAATAAGACGTAATCTAATAAAATACGTAGCTAAAAAGAAAAAATGATAGATCGCCGTGCAGTAAGAACCGCAAGTATCAACCATCTCTTTAAGCTGTCGTCGCGGTCGCCTCGCCATGTCTGTTTTATCCTGTTATAGCTAACAGAGCTTTAAAAATGCTAATACTCTTTGCCACCACCTATAGATGTGAGAGTGGTTTTTCATCTTTGGTTACACTTAAAAAAAAGGCCAAAAACCGTCTCAATGTGGAACACGACTTAAGATGCGCTTTAAGCAAAATTAAACCTAACACACACTAAATATTTTTACTTAATTCATTGTTTATTGATAACATTTTAAGGTCGGGGGAAAATCAGTTTTCCTCAGGGTTGGCATGATTAAAACAAGTTGTTTTAAAACACCACATTTTTATCACACATTTAAAAACACAGATTAAAACAAGTTTTAAGCATTGTATAAAACAAAAAGAAAAAAAACAAGCTTTAAAACTACTTTTCATTGCGAATGAATCGATATAAAATGAAAATAAATTTATATTTAGGAGACATAAAACCGGTTGAGTCTATGCTATTGCTATGTAGTATGTTATATTTTTGAACTTTTATTGGCATTATAATTAAATGAAACATTATTTTTGTTTCAATCAAACAAAGATCTAAGTACCAGGATTTATATGGAACAAGATAATTTTTGAAACATGCATTAGAATATTCAATTACAAATCAATCAAAATTCATTTTGGGAGATGCCAGTTTTTTGTAGAGAGCCTGGGCTTGTTGCTTCAGCGCCATGTCATTTACTTTCAATGAAATTGACAAATCCCTTAGGTCGAATTAATTTGAAATAATGCCCTAAACTAAAAAGAACAAAAAAAAAACACTTGTTTAAAACAATTTGAACTGTTTGTTTTATGAAATTAAAAAATAAACTGTCTTTTTCCAACCCTGGTTTTCCTAGGTAACAATATTGAAAAGGTTAGAAACCACTGACTTAGTTGATGAGGGTTGTCAACTTTTTTCAGCCTGCACCCCAATTAGGTAACACATAATCAATCTCAATCTGAATAATTTTGAAGGATATTGCTTCATGTGTTCGAAAAATTTGTTTGCTAAACAACGTAAATAACGCAGAGAATGTTGTGGAACTGTCGAAATGAAATGATAGTGTTACGCAATTATCTAGCTGGAATAGAATGTATGACATTTTGCATCGTAATCACGAGAAAAAGCAGAAAACTTACGATGTTCTAGGGTTCTGTATGTACCAAAAGTGTTAAAAAGGAACCAGTGTGGTGCGATTCTATCTGTCTGACGCTACTGCTTATTTCAGTGATTTCGTTTCAGGAGAAATACCATATATGGCGACTATTTAGCAAAAAAATAATAATAATATGGATTTTGGCTTGTTGTCAGGTCGAGCGCTCCTAGACCGCCTGACGAGCACGACGGTGAGCGAGGTTCTCACAAGTGGAGCGACGAGCGGACTGCTGCCCGCTCCGCTCGACGTCGCGCCGTACTCTTCCGTAGTCGCCAACGCGACCTGCGGCGACGTGGGCGCCGAGGAATACTGCCGCGACACGCCAGGAAAGTAAGTACCTATAGTATGTACTTATTTATTCTTATAAAGGCTTACCAGCTACATACACAGCAATCTTACTCATCGTGCCCTTAGGCTGCCATCAGACGGACTGCATCGCAGCAACCGCGCGCAGTCGATATATTCAACTACATGCAGTTGTACGTTCGACTTCGTTCAGTCATGATATCAACTTCACGCGGTCGGCTGCAGTCGTGTGAAGTCAATATTAACTGCATACAGTCGTGACTTTGACTTTACGCGGTCGGCTATAGTCGTGTAGTGTCGACGCACGCTGTCCATCGCAAACCTCATTCAGTTAATGTGCAGATAGTCCAGTCAAAAAAAAAATCAGCTGTTCCCTACTTTTTGACGAGAAAAAAAAAAAATGTAGGGAACAGCTGATTTTTGTTTCGCGATTTCAGGTTTGGTCCCATAGTAAAAGTTGTTTGTTATCATGAGTACAATCACGTGCTTAAGTATTGGTCACTAATTACCAGTCACCCTATATAGTTAGGAGGACTAGCATCTGCCCGCAACTTCGATCGCATGAAATTTCGGTAACAGACCCACCGCGTCACACAATCGCAGCGCATTTCCCGCGCGCGCGCTTAGCGTTCCTTCTGACGTTTTCCTTTTTGCTCAGCTCCTAAGGGTCGTAGCCTGATGTCAAATAGCCTAAAAATATTTTTTCAAATCCGACAGGTAGTTGCAAGATTAGCGCGCTCAGACGAGACAGACGCGGCGCGCGGTGGGCCGACTTTGTTTTTGACGTTCAATAATTTGCCTTTTGAAATTATTTCACTTTGACTTTGATACATGACATAGTGAACATAAATCTTGTTTGTCCAGGCGAGGCGTGGCGTGTGACATGTGCGAGGGGGAGGGCGGGTCGGCGTGGCGGCGCCACCCCGCGGCGCACGCGCATGACGACGACCCCGCCACCTGGTGGCAGAGCCCCACGCTGGCGGCCGGGGACTACCAGCACGTGGAGCTGCTCACCACACTGCCTGACGTAAGTACCTACATAGCGATAGAAGGCAATCACTTCGTGGCGCAATGCTATAGATAGTGCACTTCATAACTTATGAAGATGATATGCTATGACCAGATGAAGGTCTAGCGTCCTAAACTGACATAGTAAGTAGGTACTTAATTCATTTGCCAGAAACATGGTGTCGAGGTGGTACGGACGCCAGCACATCAAGCTACCCGAAAATGTCAAATTTTCACAATCAACTTTGAACCTTATGCTTTAGCGATAAAGTATTCATTTTCAAATAAGTAAAAAAGTGGTAGGTACGGTCGCGGTCATAAGTGGAGTAGCACCACCACCACACCTACCTCTACCGCACCTATGACTATCAAACAACAACCAATAAAAACGAATTAGGTAATTTCATTCCTTTCAATGGATATATTAAATTGGAGAGCCCATTCTTTTATTTCTAATCGACTGGAATAATCTCGATCTTGCTTATTATTATTACAAGCTTTTATTTAACTTGCAATGTATATATGTAACTATGTTTGTACGGCTGGAACCTTTTTTTTTTTTGGGTGGGAAATTATCAAATACAGCTGTCATCACGTAAAAAGAACGCCGAGCGACAGTGGGTGGGTGTGTCTGCGCACGGGTACAGTCTTGTCCCAAAGTACTAGGCTATTGTTTCATATACTCGTATATAGGTACGTGTAATTGTTTTATTGTAGAATCATAATAGTTACTTTAGTAACGTTGCGCTCCCTTCATACCACCAATTTGATCGTTAAATCGCTCAGTGAGCAGGTAACCGCCCAGCTTTCTTTTTACGTGACGGGACCAATAACTTGTCCCGCCCTGGGCGGAGCGAGAGGGCGTGTCAGACTTTTATAATTATTAACATTTTAGTGATATTTATTTTAGAAGTATGTATGTATGTTTATTTGTATGTATGTAAGTTTATTCTCATAATATTTGTTTATTTTTATTATGTGAATAATTGTTTATAAAATTATGTGTTTTGTTTGCTCTTTTACTCTTTCAGACTCTCTACATCTCTCTATTTATTGTGCTATCGCAGTTATGCGGGAAGAGATTTCTTATGAAATAAGCATCACCTATGTATACATTTTTCTGTTCTGTTTTTTTTTTTCTTGTATAATATATGTGTGTAAGTAAGTACATAAATAGTAAAATAAAAAACTTTTTTACGAAAAAAAAACAACCGACTTCCAAAAAAAAACTACAAAGTGAAAAATAACTTTAATTTCGGAAGTCGGTGTCGTTGGTTCCGCATTTTCGTTTTTTGACACCGACTTCCGATTAAAGTTATTTTTCACTTTGTAATGTTTTTTTTTTGGAAGTCGGTTGTTTTTTTTTTAAGTAAAAATGTTTTTATTTTTCACTTTTTAGTTGTAGGTAGTTACCCCCCACACAAATTAATATAACACTACTTGTTATGTGAATATCAGTGATAGGAAGCTATTAAAACATCATCAATATAAGTAAACTAAGTGGAAAAAAATTGTATTATTGAAGCTAGTTCAAAAAATACCCAAGCAAAGTTCATAAAAAAACTACCCAAGCAAAATTCATTAAAAAACTACCAAAGCAAAGTTCATAAAATTTATATGGGACCATCTCTGAAGCATTCCTTATCCATTAAAAAATGTGAGAATTTTTAGATTAGAGTTAACCCAATAACAACTTTGACAGAAATGAGGGTGTACCGTGGTATACTGAACACATCTGCGTACCCCTTTAGAGGGTACAGGCGTGATGCTATGTTGTGTGATTGCTTAAATAATGCATACATAATTATGCGACAGCAGCAATCGCGGTTGATTTGCTGGCATTTATTGAAGAGATCCGTTGTCTGTCTCTGAAACTCATCATCAGATCTTTACGAAATTTAAATGGGAACATTTCGGAATAAACTTCTTTCGAACAAACAAATAATTTTGCAAATCCGTCTGTAAATGAAGGACCCAATCAACCAATAACCAGGAAGGTTATCATAGCCCTAAACAAAATTATACGCACCTAGTGGAGAAATTAAAAGGCCCGCCATCTTTCTTTTGTTGGGGCTGCGTCTACGCCTGATTTATGGTCGTGGAAGGCAATGACTTATACTGTGGCGCTCCGTGCCTCCATTACGTTGTCGACTATACGATAAACTTGTAGATACCAATCGCTACCATTATATGGGTAATTCGCCTCTTTTGTTAGACCACTTAACTCTATAGTGTGTAGGAAACTACCATAGTTGTTCGTAGATAATCAATTGTTAGTTCACGTTAATTTGGTGTGGACCTGACTTGTTGAAAAACTGTGGGTATAAAAGTCCTTGAACTGTTTGTTATCCAAATGTGTTTTTTTGGTATTGTTCGTCGACTCGTTGAGCTCCTGAAGTTCAGACAGACTAATGCTTGCCCTCACGAGACAGGTCCACTCAAATCTGTGTGTTTCTCCCTAAAAATACCATTTTCAGTCTCTAATCTACATGGTCCACACATGATCTGACCAATATTAAGAAAGTCTGGACTTTAAAAGAGACTTTGAGACCTGAGTTTGTTTAGCCATTTCTTCTCGGGGGTGTCAGATAGTGAATGTCAACGTCATTTAGATTTTTTTATATGCCATGTAAAAGTGATTTCTATCCTATTTACACGGGTATTCTCTGAACCTAGGTACTAATTAGATTATTTAACTTTGTTGGAAGAAACGGTACCAGAGTCGCTAGTCGGTCAGTAGCTTAGCAAGTTCGGAACAGCCAACACACTTGAATCTTGATGCTCCTGCTTAAATGTTAATAGCACAAAGTCACAGCTAACTGTACAACGTAACACACTATTCAGGCGCAAAATAATTTTAGCTTAGGTATTAGACTTAATCGTAATTATTGTTATCAGAGTCAGAGTAAGTCGCTTCCTCGTTGTGTTTTTGTCTAAATTAAGTTCTTTTATTTCGGAAAACAGTGCATTGGAAGCCAACCCCAACATAGTTGGGAAAAAGGCTAATCAGATGATAATTTCGGACCACAGTGATCCGTATTGTGTTAATAGTATTACGAAATAACTTATATTCTAGTGTTAGTAGTACTGATATAAAATATGTAGTTAAAATGATGCACACTCCATGCAGAGGATGACCAGACAAGAAAACATGTTTCCTACCGAGCAACCTTCGCATACAATCATGGGCGTAGCTATCAAGGGTGGGCAATGCCTACCCTAGAAACTTCTTTGTTCACCCTAGAAAAATTAACAGTATCAACCTACTTTACATGAAATATCATTGGTGGGATTATTTATAACGGGGCGTCATTTATAATGTCTAATGTCTAATTAAATGACTGTGGTTAGTTTAGTTGGACGGCTGCCCTCAATTCAACCCAGTTTTCTCGCAATTTTACACTGTTTCTTGCGGAAAAAAATTACGTGTTACTTGCCAGGACCCCCCCTCTCCCCCAAGTGAGATTGGGTGAGAATCGACTTAACCAATCTCCCCTCCCCCCCATAAACGCCTCACGTAATCAATGGATGCCCCCTTAAATATAACTAAGCACTATCTGTGACGTTACAATTATTAGAAATGCAAATACACAAAAAATGCTTGAAATCCATTTATTTACAAATAGTACACAACATTTTATACAGTGTTCATAACGGTAATTTTTAATAGGTACATATATGTATAGGTATGTTAAACTAATTAATGTGCTGTTGCACTTACAATTTTACAAACATATTAGCTGCTACGCCCCGCGGTTTCACCCGCATAAGTCTCGATCCCGTGGGAATAATGGGAAAAAAGTACCCGAAGTCCTAATCCAGTTCATGGTCTAACTATGTGCCGAATTGCATCCAAATCCGTTTTAGCGTGAACGCGTAACATGTTACAAAAAATCTAATCTTTTCTCATTATATTATTATATTTAGATAAAAAGTGGCAATAACCCACATTCACTAAAGGTTGGAAGTCGAACCCCATAACTATGTCACAGTAAAACTATATCTCACTTCTAGAGGTTAAATAGTAGATTGTTTGCCAAGGGAGCAAACAACTATTTTGAAGGTGAGAGTATTTCTTTCATTCTCCAAGAATGAAAGATCCAAAGTACGTCACTCGAGCTTAAAATAGTGTTGCTCCCGAGGTGGACACTCTACTTTTTATCAACCTCTATGAAAAAATAAGGAAGTGCAACTTATGAATAAGAATAGTACCTACTTACGTTTATTTATTTACATACAATTACTTGCGGAAGACTTACTCGTTTTTTATAAAACTAAGTAAAATCCTAATTTGAGTAAAAAATTACGAACGTAGGCAGAATGCTTTTCGCGCGTTTTTTATTTTTTTCACAATTTTGCCTGTTACTTGTTCATACAATGTTCGTGATTGATCTCTTTGGTGATTGGAACTTTTACTAACAATATCCACATTCCAAATTCAAATCGCTTTTAGTCCCTAGGGATTAAAGAGCTATTTTAGTCCCTGTTTACAAGGAATACACTAGCTCTTTTTGAATAGATGTGATAAAAAGAAATATAAAGGCTTCTTCTCATACAGAGAAGGCACGAGCATTGATCACCACGCTTGTTGGCGATTTCAGACTTATATTTACTATAAGTCCAGGTTTCTTCACGATGTTTTCCTTCACCGTTTTGAGAGCAGTGGTGAAGAAATAAATTACACAAAGTAAAGCGCCTGTCTGGGTTCGTTCGGGGCCTTTACCACTGGGCCCCCACTGCGTACTCACTACTCTGGAATAGTTTGCGCTCCCGAAATTATACTTATACATAATTTTTAAAAGTTCGCTTCCACGGGGAGCTGGAGATCATCAATTTTGGAAATATTGGTCAAATGTGTCGCCAGCGACTGAATCAAGGAAACCGAAGAGACACCGCCCCTCAGTAAAGTAGAGAAAGTTCTTTAGGTTTAGGCAAAACAACTAAGGGTGTATTCATGTAGAACGCTAACCCGCGCTGATATGCCAGCGCCTCTCGGCGCCGACAAGCGCTGGTCGGCGCAGGCAGCTTTCATACTTTTCATATAGAGAAATATATACAAAAAAATAACTTTTTGCCAAATCAGCGCGAACCGCGCGTCGCCGATAAGCGCGGTGAAGTTCCTATCTGATAAATCGGCATTGAAAAGTATGAAAACTGTCTGTCCAGAATGATACCGTTACAATATTCTTTGACTTTAAAAAAAAGACAAAGCATTCGTTTTGGACAAGTCTTACTTAGCTCTTAATATAAAATCTACAGTCAGGGAATTTGACTGTTGAACGTATTAACATAAGTGAATTCGCTGATTTGTAACCATTTCTTACGACTGACAAAGAAAATTGGCAAATCATTTCCGATATTACGGACAGTTGACAGTCAATTTGCTTATCAATCCAGTTCCCTGACTGAGACATATAATCTTAAAATTCAGTTATTTTACAGAACACAATCATTACTGTACAGAATCTCCACCACAAATGAAAAAGTTCATTTTCCAGAACAAAAGCTCTCGCCACCATTTTGTTTCTTCCAAAGTCCATATTCCATAAATAGATCACTATCTTCCACCACACGGCCGTAAAGCTCAGAAGAAGAAGAATAATTTTCCTTTAGTCTGGAGATGAAGGAGAAACCTGGAAGATGCCATCAATGACTTCTTGCGCGTCCTTCCCGGTGACCAACAAGATAATAGTCAAGCCAATTCCGGCGCCCAGGGCCACTCCTGCAGCGATGGCCAGCACTTTCTTCGCGAATGACCACTTTGAACAGGCCCAGTACTGCTCGCGATATACACTGAAAGATATAAATAAGTCGTGTTAGTTACGGTGAATAACAGCAAGCTATGGATAATCAGCCTATAAGGTTCCCACCGCTGGGACACAGGCCTCTCTGCGAGAGGGAACGGGTCGTAATCCACCACGCGGGCGGGTTGATAGATGTCACATGTCTTCGAATTTTTGGTTCTAGGACATGCCGGTTTCCTCACCACGTTTTCCTGAGCAGTGGTGATGAAATAATTTACACAAAGTAAAGTACCTGTCAGGGTTCGAATTTACGACCTACAACTCGTTAGTCGCAGCCACTGGGCCATCACTGCTCTATCCAGTGTCCATCATCATTCAAATATGTATTGCACAGGGGATATACAATATAGTGTTATGCATAAAGCAAAATGAAGTGGCAATCTTATCAGCCATGGCTTAGGTATTGCGGAGCTAGATAGTAAATGTAGCGGCCACCGGCATTACATTGTCTTTGGAGTCGATAGATTGCAAACGTTATAGTTTGCAAATCCGTCCTGCTGTCCGATATCTTATCACATTGCGCGGTATATTTACTCGGATAAGGAAAGGAGCTGTAAAAAATCAATATGTCTCCATTTTGAAAAGTGGAAAAAAAAATTGTTCTTCAATTATTACAATATGGGTATCAAATTGAAGGCCTTGATGAGCACATTCCAAATACCTATATATAACTTATGGGCACCAGTTTTACTTAAGTACGGTGTACGTGCAAAACAACCATTTCATCTTTGGCTGTGCAAACGATTTAATCAGACCTAAACGGGCTGTATCTGCGCTGAAGTCAACTTGTTCCTTCAACTTGTTTTCTTGTGTCAAATGTCAATATTATCCGCTTCATTTGTCCTGATTATCCCGACTATGTCAGGGTCGGCTTCCAGTCTAACCGGAAGCTGCTTAATATATCTATTTAACACTAGCTGCGCCCTGTTGTTTCACCCGCATAAGTCTCGATTCCGTGGGAATTCAATTCAATTTAATTTTTATTTTCATTGCTTTCGAATATAATCCAGCTTGAATATACAACATAAAAAGGATTCTATGTGTTGGTCCAGGTCATGGTCTAGCCATGTGTTAAATTTTCCTCCAAATCCGTTTTAGCGTAAAAGCGTAATAAACAAACATATAAGAGAACAAGTCTCTTCTCTTTATTATAATACTAGCACCGCCCCGCGGTTTTACCCCACATAAATTTCGAAAGACACGTGATGCCATCTATTATCATAATAACGTTATTGTTGTTTTCCTCGGGAACAGCACTTTTTTTTGGGGTGAAAGGTACCCTATGTCCGTTTCTGTACACCTGAAAACGTATATGCAAAATTTCAGGATGATCGGTTTAGTGGTTTAGGCGTGAAAAGGTAACTAACAAACTTACTTTCGCATTTATAATAAGTTAGGATATTAGTTTAGATAGAGTGCCTATCTGACCTCCACAACCCAGTGTCTGGGTAAGACGATACCTCTGAGTACCAGAATTTTACATGGACACAGACACACTGTTTTTAGTGCTCGAAGTGCACAGGGACCTTGGAGAATAATCCATACTTGTCAGTTCTACCATCAAATCCGTCGGATCTGACCGAAACCCGTATCGGGTGTGGCGGTTACAGCGTCAAGATCGATTGCCTACATCAGCTGTAAAGACTACCTCCTAAGTTTGGTCGTTTCGTGTATGTTCATGCTTTGGATATGATGACCATTCGTCACATTGGCTATTTCGTCCTATCCCTAATAGGTCACGTTCACTAATACGTCAGCTTGTGCATCTGGTCAGTTTCTTAACTCGTTTCATGCTGTATTTCGACTCATTCCCAACTCGTCCGATGGATATGTACAATTAAGCACAAAAACAAACATTTTCAGTACAACAAAATATTATTACCAATTAGGTAGAACCGAATTGTTGTTGTTGTATTGGTTTGTATTTGTTGATCGATTGTTAGTCTGGTGAGATTGACGCTTTTAACGTCTTTTGTATATCTTTCTCACATCAATAAACTCAGCCTGTCGCAGTCCTCTTCTGGATATAGGCCTCTCTTTTCCAGTAAAAATTCCCTTGCATCATGCAGGTTCTGCCCGCTATGGCAACAATAGAGATTTAAGGAGTGATAACTTTCTGATGAGGAAGTTTGGGCACGGTGACTAACGCTGCAAACTTGTTGTTTTACAGTGTTGGTTTATCTCGCTAGTAATCGATAAGATAAATTATGTATGCCTATGCGTGAGTCATCCTTAATATCATAAAATATTGATCGGAAACTTTTTATACTTGTTTAGGTATGGAAGTTATCATAAATACATACACTCACGTCTCTCATACCCATGGGACCAGGCAGAAATATGACCAGAATATTAAAAAAAAACTTTTATTAAAAGCTAGAAGCCTAGCACTAGGAAAACGAAAATGTTCGCTGATCCCATTTTCTTATAAGGATCAAAACACTACGAAGAAATAACAGCTAGGTAGGTAAGAGAAAGGTCAGATTAAGATAGTAAAACACTTTCACTCATCATTTCCCTCTAAGAGACTAAACAAATTAAAACGTAATAAATCTGAACACATGTTTTAAAACACCAGACTTATCATTAATTTAATAATTATCTTACACTAGATCTACCTACAGACCCTACAGTACGCAAAATACGTGCATTGACGTGGAGTTGCGGACCAGCCCGTATTACTTACCTACTACGATCTAAGTTCAGATATTTTATGTTAGGTTGTATTTATGACCTATGTATATCTATAGTACGTATAGTAATCATCAATCAAGTTCAATAAAACATTTTAGCAACAATTTACCTAATAATATCATTTCATCAATCCTAATAATAATCACCTAGTCCGCTTAATCGTCATTGATTAACAAAATAAATAATATTGTTGATATGTTGCTCAATTCTTTAGGGAACACTTACGGCCAATCATATTAGGAACTGTTACGTCACAATCTATTTTTACATATTATTATAATAAAAAGAATAGAATTTTTGTACGTTTTCCTGGATGTACCTATGCTCCGGATTGGCGCAAAAAAGGGCTGAACGGATTAAGATTGGGCACACAGTTTATAACCTGGATTTACACATAGGATGCTTTTAATTCCGGTATGACGTTCCCGTGGGATATTTTCCGTCATCCACGCGGGCGAAACCGCAGGCTAAAGCTAGTAGATAATGTAGGTATCTATTCTAGTAACTATCACATAATCCCTACTGGAGCAGTGGCGGTCGTGGCAGAATATCTAGTGGTAACAGCCCCGACTTACGAGTTGTAGGTCGTGTGTTCGAATCCAGACAGGCGCTTTAAGTTGTGTAAATAAAATTTATCAGCGCTACTCTCAAAACGGTTAAGGAAAACATCGTGAGGAAACCGGCATAACCTAAAACCCCCGCACTGGGCCCGCGTGGTAGATTACAGCGCACTCCCTCTCAAAGAGAAGAGACTTGTGTCCCAGCAGTGGGAACTATTGGTCAGGACGGATAGTCAACGGTAGCCACATAATACTGACATTCCTGTAACTTGCACAGAAGTATGCAAGTAGGTTCCATGCCATTATATAATGCCATAACAACTTCTGATTGGTGAATGTCACACTGGCATGCTCGCTACTCGCATACCTTTATGAATGTTATACGCATGAGTACTACGTGCTTTTCGTCTTACTGAAATACTGACCCGCGGCTTCGCAAGATTGCATATTCATAATCAATGGGCATACACTTTGTAGTAGCTTTGTACTAAACAGCGTCATGGGTAGGTTCAACAGTAGAATATACTTTACAGTAGAACGGTTTCATATAGTGATTAAGCCCAAAGCATAAATGATTAATTACGTGAAGAAAAAAATTTAAAGGGCGAAATGCGGGCGTTCTATTCACCTCTGTCCATCCTGTGTTTACAGAATTTCCCTTAATAAGCATGGGAATCCCCACACTAACTGACGTGAACCGGTAAGCCATCAAGATGATAAGATTACAAAACTACGTCGTCCGACAAAGAGTGACTTGAGCCCACGATGCACAATTTGACAAATAATCAACAACCAGCTTATGGCTAACAGCTTTTGCCATACCAAACCTACCATACCATTCTACAGAAACTTTCACATCAGCAACGTAATTCAAATCAGAAAAGTACTTTACAAAATATAGAACGCCATTTAGTCAGATGGACCGAAGGCGAAGACCGATGTTACGGTGCAATTTGGGAGAGGCAGAATTATAGCGGAGTTGACTGTTGATCCGAAAATTGAAATATTGTAAGATGGCTTCTATCTCATAGCATATGACAGTAATATGACCATGGGGTACCTATTGTTGGCAAAATAACAATACATTTTGAGAGCCTTTTCAATATTACATAATCAGCCTATATAATGTCCCAACTGCTGGGACTCAGACCTTCTCTCTATAAGAGGGAGTGGCAGGCGGGCCCAGTGCAGGTTGGTAGATGTCACATGTCTTCGAATTTTTGGTTCAAGAACATGCCGCTTTCCTCACGATGTTTTCCTTCACCGTTTTGAGAGCAGTGGTGACGAAATAATTTACACAGAGTAAAGCGTCTGTCTGGGTTCGAATCACTGCGACCTACAACTCGTAAGTCGCAGCCGTTACTATTGGCCATCACCTGCTCTCAATATTATCTTCTATCAAAACATTTCTGAACTTATATGATTGGTTGTTGATGTTAGCGAACCAATCACAACAGTCACATGGGATTTGATTGCACAATAACGATCGATAATTTGTAAGAGAATGTACAAACCTGGTAGGTGGCTCGTGTATCCTGTCATTTCTGGTTTCGTTAACATTATTTAGGCTTCCGACATACGCTTTATTATCGAATACATAGTCATTGGATCTGTTTGAAACTTTTTTGCTTCTCTTGCCTTCATCGTATGGAATAGCCTCCGCAGTAGGAGTGTTCCGCCGCTGCGTATGTCTATCCCCGACCACTCTCACGTCACTCGGCTCGGCTTGACGCCTCGTCTTATGTGTATCCACGTCGCCGAGCTGATCGTCCCTGCGTTGCATATGTCTAGTCGCGTTCGTTCTCACGTCACTGGGGTCAACTTCCCTGCGTTGCTTGTATCTGACACCTTCCACTTTTACGCCACTAAGCTCTTCATCCCTGCGATGCTTATGTCTAACCACTTCACTTGGTTCAGTTTTCCGCCTGTGCTTCTTATGTCTCGGCACTTCCACTGTCACGTCACTGAGGTCTTCTTCGCTTCGGATTTTTTCCTTCGACATTATCGAGTACGAGTGCTAACGCGCGAATGCATCGAGTCACTGAGCGTACCTTGTTATCGTTCGTGAATCGTGATAGCGTTATCACATTGTAGACGGGTGTGTTCCGATATTTTTATTGGATAATATTTTGAGACTGCTGCGCGATTTATTAAAAAGGTTTTGTCTTCAAGCTGTTATCAGTGTCTAGATATGAAGTCGCAGTTTACGTTAAATTCGCGTGTACTTTTAGGACATGTTGTAAAATTTTAAATTAGCGAGAGTGCACCGTCCGAGCCTGACTACCGTATTATTTAGTGCCCGGTTGCTGGTGACAAGCCGGTCCCTTATTACATGGGACATAAACATCATCAAAATGTATAAAACCGGGGGATACCGGTGTCAGGATGTATGTGTTTTACTTTGCGTAACATTAATATACCACTCAGGATACTGTGGCAGGATACTCTTCCCCCTCATACTTACTATCTACCACCAAAGGAGCATCTCGCTCCACCTTCCGTGGCCCACTTGGAAATCTCTGAACATACACAAGTGAGAACACATAAGACATAAGTGGGAAGATGTAAGTCCAACCTGGTAAAATGGGGCTACCTTGACGGAACGGCAGTAGGTTGCAGTGGCGAAGGTACCATACAACTCGATTCCCGCCGGCTTCCCTTCGAAAATTCAGAACATAACCACTCTATAGTCAATTCATCATTGAAATTTTCTGTTGGTATTTTTTTTTTTGCTCCGGCCTACCTCTGTCATAAATTCACCCTTCGCCACTGGTAGGTTGTGATTGTGGAGCTATGTCACAAACCATGCTCCACCTCCTATCCTGCCCTTTGTGTCTCAAAATATACAGTCGAAGTGACCTCTGCGCTGCTACCCACAACGCCGTGGAAGTGGCAAAGTTTTTGGAAAACAAGGTTTAAAATACAGTCGTGCCAGCGACACGAAGATGAAGACCACTCACAGACTGGATCAGCAAATCTCAGGAAATATAAAACCAACAAACTTGCTTATCAGGTAGATTCCTTTGGGTGATGGCTAATCGTCATCAAGGTATGCTGCGAGGCGTGCTGTGAAGTCAGCACGAATTCCATCCATGTGACATTGTGTTAAATAGTCACCCTTATCCGCTCATATATCTCAGCGGATAAGGGTGATTTCCATTTTGCTATTTCTTATCTTGTCACATTGACGTTGTCCTTTTAAAACCCTATGGGGTTTTAAGGTTCAAAGGGGTGAAACAAGAGTCCGTGGAAGGTCGTATTCGAAGAAAATCGCAGGGATAGAGCTAATTCTACGCATGATTGCAACAGATCTGATGGGTATAATATGCGAATAAAAAGGGTCTGGTGTTTTGTCCAACAAGCCCATCTGTGTGATAAAGACAAACAAAAATCTTTTAAAAATAAACTAAAGAGAAGCATTTTATCAGCCTGTTATCTTGCCGCAAATCGTTAGAGCAAACATCCAGAACCAGGTCACTACTGTAGGTAGGTACTCTCATGATTAGAAGTACCTACTTAGAAGAGATCTTTGTGAAGGTGCTCGTCAAAAGAGTACAACCATGGGAACTACAATCCGATTCAAGCTTTATGGTAGCTCTGAAGTGCGCTACTCGCTGCGCAGTACCTCACCCCTCACCCCCGCTGACACGTGAATTTGTTACTGCGCAGCGACTCGCCTCATGTTCCGAGCAGCCATACACGAGTAGTTTGAATCGGACTGTATTTCCTTGGAAGAGCTCCATGCGTGTTTCTACCGCCAACCAGCGGTGCTGTGTTTCATTTTGTGAGTTTCGATGTATTCCAGGCCAGGTATATGAGACATTTCAGCTTTCGTCTCTGGAACGACAACGGACTTGCGATGCCTCCTGTACCGTAAATATCAACAGGCGGCGGAGACCACCTACAATCAGCTGCCTAAAGACCTATTCAAACATAAGCGGTAGTCGCTGCCGCTGTAGAGGTACATACCGCGCGGCTTTCGCTCAGGTATTTAGTATCAAGTTCCGCGGCTAGAGCGTGAAATCCGCTTTGGTGTGAACAGTAATATTACCGCATACCCACTCGGTTTTCTCTACCGCAGACGGTAGCGAATACCGCTTAGGTTTGAATAGGCCTTAATTGCATGCCACTCAACAAAAAGTTTCAAGTTAAGAATATCGCACTATTAGGTACCTAACCAGCTGCACGGGTGCTACGCCTTGCAGCGATTGGCTCGTGGATGGGTGACCATCCATTAGAAAAAGAAAGAAAGAAAATAAGTTTATCACAATATTCACACAAAAATAAACTTAAAATAGTAAATATTGTGTGCCTCACGGCTGCGCCAAATAGGCCGTTCAGCATAAATGTCAGACAACGAATGGCTGACGCTGGTTTTCAAGTGGACCCTATGTTACGAGGACGTCTTACGGATGTAAATCAGTTTTATTTGAAATTTTATTTGAATCAGTTTTTTTGTCGTTGATTAATTTGACAGAACTAAACTAAAATTTATCTTCTGTCCTATTTAAGAAAAGGACAGAAGATAAATTTTAGTTGTGAAATACTTAGAAAGAAAAAGATGCACTGAACTTGGTTTAGTTTGTGAACAAGGGAACCGGCACCACTATCACCACGGCCATCATGAAAATCTGTCATTTTCACCAATATCTGACATTTAAGTGTTAAAAAGAGGCAGCGGCGGTGGCAAATGATGACAGCTCATTTAGTACCAGAGATCTTTCTTATAAAAGTAAGAAAAAGTACTTCCTAACTAATACAAGTATTTCTAAACTTGCTGTCGCCCAATAAAGGAGAAACATGTCCAGAAAAGATCTTTTTATTATTATACCTGGATGCCATAAGGGCTAATTAGAAAAATGTCTCGTTAATTGTGCAGTGACGCAACCGGTAGCGGTCGCAGGCGCCTTGTACGGCGGTACTAATGAGGCGCGGGCGCAGCCATCCCGCCTCGGACTTTTTTGATCACTTTAATGTTTGTTGCCATGGAAGTCGTCAAAAATGCTGCTAATGGCTTACCGTATTTTTCCTTGAAGGGCTTGAAAGCCGTGTAGGTCTCCCAGCCTCTGTTCACGGAAAGGCCTTATTTAAAAATCTACTGGTCATTGACCGATGATTCTGACTACCCCACATTATCATAGCAAAGCCTTCCAAGTTTTCTGCAAGGGAGATGAAACTGTGTGACAATTAAATCCTATGCCTATCTCCCGACTTACCAACTGAATTTCGACAAACTGTAATACGACAAGATTTTATTTCGACTATTTTTGCATTTGATAGCCCAATTATAGAGGAAGGTAAAAGTATATTTATCATCACGTTACGACTCTTAAGAGCCGAGCAACGCGGAGTAAACGTTACTATAATAATATAATACGAACGATTAAAAAAATGAATATACTCGTTTCGCACACAATATTTACTTAGTTTTAAGACTTTATTCATATATATGGGTAATACTTATTGTGCTTGTCGCAAAAATTTCAACCAAAATGCTATAGAATTGTTGTATTTACGATTCAAAAATCGTTCTAATTTATATTACGTTTAGTGTGCATGCACACAAGCGACATGCCGACGCATGCGCACGCGTCGACGGCTGCAACCGTCGACGCGTGTCGGTGACCAGACCCAGCTCATCCCAATCTTGATCAGCAGATCAATATTGTTGCTCCTTCAGGAGCCGCGCGCGATCGGAGCGCACTGGATCGTACGATGTGGACCCAGCAATTCCCAATCTTGATCCGCGGAACAATATTGTTGTTCCTTGCGTATTATTGCTCCTTCGGGTAGCGGGATTGTCCGAAAGGGTTACCGCTGCCCCGGAACATAAAGGGCTAAGGAAGGAACACGGGTGGGTTTTAGTCAGTAAGAGTCTGACACTCCCTTCCGCCCCACCCAGAGCGGGAGGAGTCATTAGATGATATCCCATCCAAAAAAAAGGGGCCCGCGCGATCGAAGCGCACTGGATTGTACGATGTGGACCCAGCTATTGAGATAATTACACATAATACATTAATTATACATTATTAATTTAATAATCAACTGGCTAATTATTTAGAGAACAATAACTACTTAACTACTTATACTTAACTGATAAAGATAATATTAGAAGTTAGTTATTGAAAGCAAGAGTATCCAAGGTGTACACACGTCAAACTTTCGAGTTATCTAACAGATTAGATTATGAGAATACCTCTTATCATATCTTTGACAGTATCACAAAGGATTGTACACATAAATGATTAAATGATAGCTACATTTATACAACTAGGCACAATTTATTTACTGTTATCCTAACGATTGCCAAATAAATAAATATTAAGTAGATACTACGTATTTAAATAATGTTAGTAATATATAATCCCTTCAATTTTATTTATTTGTATATAGATAGCTTCATTTTCAGGATTTATCTGGTAGATAGTAACTATCCAGACATTATGAGAAAGCCTTACATTATTTTTGGAGATTTCACTTCCGAACGGTAATACCCTGTGTAGTGCACACGCCTTTATTCCTTTTTTTAACCAACGAAAAAAAGGAGGAGGTTCTCAAGTCCACGCGTATAAATATATATATATATTTTTTTTTAATATTATTTTCATGGGCTACTGTTGTCGCGCAGTTCTTACCTGCTCCTGTAATCAGTAACATTATCGAGCAAGCTATTCCCATTTACGTGGTACAATGCAGTATCTAAAATAAAACTAACTTATCTGATACCGTGCCTATAGTTAGCCTGCGTCATGAGGTACCTACATCCTATTAATAGAAACAAATTGAAATTTACAGAAAATGGAGCTGCTCCACGTGATAATCAAGTCTGGGCCATCCCCCCGTCCCCTTGCCTGGTCACTCGAGGTCTCATCCTCTGAAGACGGTGAGGATTGGAGGATGGTGAGGGCATTCGGAGACAGGGACCACTGCCGCAAGCTGTGGGACCTCCGGCCTGAGAGACGGCGGCGGAAGGCCAGGGCAGCGAAGAGGATGAACAGGGCTGATAAGCCTGCCTGCTCTACCCAGTTTGCTAGCCCTCGACCGCTGGAGAATGGAGAGGTATGGCCAGCTTTTATGATTTAACTACTAGCTTTTATCCGCGGCTTCGCTCCCGTGGTCAATCCCACAGGAACCCAGAATTTTTAAGGTTATGAAAAAAAAAACGGAACTTAAGTAACTGAATTTTTTTGTCCGTCTGTCACAGAGGTTTTTCGGGGATACAAAGTCTTTATCGACTCTCTGGCCAATAAATTCTCTCTATTGATTTACATTTACGTCACTCCTTTCACAGTTATTTCGTGGACACAGCCGGGCGGCACACACTGTTGATGTTTGAAACATTGGTTTTATTTTGTTAATTTTGTATTTTGTGTTTCACGAACTGTGTCCAAATAAACTTTATTCTTTCTTTCTTTTCTTTATTTCACCTCTGATTTTGCATCAGTATCGGATTCACTGAGATCTTTATTCTCGGTACAATAAGGTTTCTGACACTGACAAGTTTGTCAAAATCACAGTGATCTTTATCCTCGTTACTATAAGGTTGCTGTTCGGTTGCAGCTGCCAGAGGTAAAGTAATTGTAAACGGACTGTCGAAGTTTGTAATATGTTTACCTATGTGAAGTCTTTTTAGGGCTGATTTTTCCAACGCCAACCCCAGATAATTTTATCCGAGGAATAAAAAAAAAAAAAAAAAAAAAAAAAAAAAAAAAACATTTATTTCTAGCAGCACAGTAACAACCTTACGAACTTATAATATATGTGTATATAAGAACAAAATAAATAAGAAAAACAAGATCTCATGACGAACGTACTATATGGTTGTTAGAGAGTAATTCACACTGACCTCCGTACTAGTAAAAACTGTATCACGGTAGGTCAGTCCTCCTCGTTCTCCGACAATCCCACACAATATCAGTGAACCTAGTATTTTATGATATTTAGCAGGTAGTTCGGTAATAATTATTACATTGCTATCATTACTACAAATAGTTAGGTGGGTAAAGTTAAAAAAAAAAATAATATATGTAAAATATTTAGACAAAAAATTGTTTAAAAGAAGATGTTGAGTTGATGTTTGTATGATGTAGTGTGTTGATGTAATTGGTGTATATGACTGAATGCGTGTGAATACGAGCTGTGAGTTTGTATTTATGATAGACTTCCTAATAGCTTTTCTGTGTTAACATAATCAATTTGAAGTAGAAATTCATTTAAAATCTTTTTGCAATTATAGCTTGACAAATCACGTAAACTCAGACTCCTAGACAACTGATTGTATAAATGAGGCCCCATATGGTCAAAAAATCTGCTAGCAAATACCGTTTTGGTTCTAGGAACTGAATACACTAAGTCCTTTCTACGTCTGGTTGTCGAAAGAGGTAACTCAGAGTGTTGCTGTAGGATCGTAGTTTTTACAAACAATTGTCTAATCGTAAGTAATGACAGTTCTTTATATAGTGTATGTGTGGGGTACATAAATCTCCTGAAATTCATTACCTTAAGTACAGCTCGCTGCGCTCTTTCTAAGCATAAAATTATTGTTTTACATGCGCCTCCCCAAGCAGTGACACAGTAAGTCATTATTGACTGGCAAAGGGAAAAATAAATAGTTCGTCGTAATTTCGGTTGACAAACATTCCGCAGATTTTTAAATAAGTGGATCATTCTCCTAACTCGAGTAGTCACGGATGCTATTTGTTCCTTCCAAGAGAGATTTTGGTCAACAATAAGACCCAGATATTTGATGGAAGATACCTGTGAGAGACTGTAGCAGGAGCAAGACAGAGGATTTATGCATGAATGAATTTTGATGGATGAGGAATTGATCGGTGGTTGAGTACTATTACGAATGCTGAAGGCAATGTACTTTGTTTTTTGGGCATTTAGGGTAAGAAGGTTGCGGTCAAGCCAGGTTGTAACTAGACCAAAACCCTCTTCTGCCAATTTAAAAGCCTCGCTCCATGTGCTGCCCCTAAACAGAAGAACCGTATCATCGGCAAATGTAATTATTTTACCGCGTGTGAGATGAAGGTCACACAAGTCATTTATGTAAATGAGGAATAACGTCGGACCCAAAATGCTGCCCTGAGGTACCCCAAATAGGACTTTTTCTGGTTGACTTGTGTAATCCATCATTCTCACACATTGCGTCCTGTTTGACATATAATCGGTAATCAAATCCAGCGCAACACCACGAATACCGATGCTCTCCAATTTTCTTAGGAGTATGGGAACAGAAACTGTGTCAAACGCTTTTGCAAGGTCTAGGAACACACCTATGGTCTTTTCACCCATATCCAAACCATCGACAACATATGATAGAAGCTGGTGAACAGCATGCGAAGTTGATTTATTACTCCTGAATCCGAACTGGTTTGCAGACAGAAGCCCGTTGGATTCTAAGTAGCTTTTCAAGCGTTTATTTATAACACGCTCAATGATTTTGGACAGGGTAGGCAACAAGGAGATAGGCCTATAGTTTGAGACACAGCTTCTGTCCCCAGACTTATGTATAGGAATAATGACAGATTGTTTGAGGACGTTAGGAAAGACGCCTTTAGTCAGGCACAGATTACAAATCAGAGTTATCGGTAAAGCAAATATCTCAACGCCTAGTTTAAGTAAGATTGAGGGAATCCCATCCCACCCACTGGAGTTAGATGATTTTAAATTAATAATAGTACTTTTTACTTCAGTTTCGTCCGTCGGCAGCAAGGCGAAAGATTTAAGAGACGAAAAGTTTGGGTTATATAATCTAGCTAAATCATCTTCGTTTTGTTGAGTTCTTACTTGGATGCTATGAGCAAATTGACTTCCTACATTAGAAAAATATTTATTTATACAGTTAATAGAATCTTGCGGATCAGTTTTACTTTTTAAAAGGTCATCATAGTCTTTTGTGTGACTTTTGTATAGACAGATTTCCTTAATTATTGCCCATTGTTTTTTTAGATTATTTTTGTGAATGTTTATTTGTGATCTTAGGTATTTATTTTTTAGATTTTTTAGTAAATTTGTACAAGTATTACGATATCTTTTGAAGGTTATATTCAGTATCTCATTGAGAGGGTCTTTTCTTAGGTTTTGGTGCAAACGATCTCTATTCCTCATACAGCGACATAGTCCAGGCGTTATCCAGGGTTTAATGTTACGTTTTCTGCGAGACAGTTTACAGATGTACGTATGTTTATTGATGCTATCTCTTACTGTGCAAAGGAATTTATTGGTTACTTCATTAGGGTCATCAGAATGTAATACAACAGTCCAGTCGATTTGTTTTAAATCCTCAACGATCGCGATGTAATTTATTTTTTTATATGTTGTCTGTTTTTTCTCAGAGGTTACCGACTTCTTAGGGAGCGATATCATAACACTGCAGTGATCCGTAATAGACGAGTCACATACTAAGGTTAAAGGATCATCATTAGTTTTAACAAAGCAGTGGTCCAGACAATTCTTTTCTCGAGTCGGATAAAAATGTGATGCAAGAAGACCGTGCGAGGCAAGGAGGTCCATATATTTCGAGGTTTTACTGTCAGTACCGTCCCTAATATTAATATTTAAGTCACCCATTAATACGATGTTTTTATATCTTTTATATGTATGTAATACATTATCTACAGCGTTAACGAAATTGTCAATATTTTTGAACGCGGGTGGTCTGTATAAAGATATAATTGCTAGGTCGTTATCAATAGTAGTGACCAAACAATTAACATCACAACCTTCACCCATAGGTTCTGACACAGAAACTTTCAAACTCTCACTAACAAAAATGACAATACCATCGTTTTGGTTAATATGATTAGTGGTCGCGAAAACCCGGTAAGAAGCAATATCAGGTAGGGTTGTATTTTCTGACAGCCAACATTCGGTTAAAATAATAAAGTCAAAAGAAATGTCAAGTCTAAACAGAAGAACGCGAAGTTCATCAAAGTTATGATTAATACTCCTAATATTTTGAGTTAACACTTTATACGTATTAGTTTTGTCAAACAAAATTTTGCAATTTTCCGGCAGGTCTATGCATTGAGCATTCCCGACATTGATATGTTCATCAATGTCTGAGGCGATGTTAATTAAGTCAACCATATTGTTTAACAAAAAAAAGTAAAATCATCTGCTTTAGGGAAACGCCAAAATGCAACAAACGCGTAATTATGCAAAATAAGGAACGAAAACAGTCTATCAGAAATCTTTGTGTGGTGTGTTGTGATTGTGTGGCGTGAAATTGTAATTTTGAGTAACATGGACAAATGAAGAAATAACAGTAAATTTTAAGAACTATGTGTGTATTTCCTACGATTTCTAAGAGTTTAACAAAAGTGAAAATTAAAAAATGGACATGCAATAAACACATAAACCAACGTAAAAAGGATAACATGGCTTTAACCAAAAGTCATATTCTTACATTGGCACTTGTAATGTTAGTGTTCTCAATATCAGCAACAATACCATCGACAAGTTCCTCGGAGTTTATGAGTATCGATGGAGATCCCTCATTTTTCTTAATGAATATTCTTCCATTGGAGACCCAGCAGAACTTAAACTCGTGCTTTTTCTGTAGTGCCCTTGCTAAATAATGTAGTTTACGTGCTTTAGGAGTCAGGGATTCTGAAACATATATTGGGAGTTTCTCACCCGAGATCTGCAGTTGATTTGTGTTCAATTTGTCCTCCTTGTGCTTCTGATTATATAATTTAATAGCATGAAGTAAATCTACACGTGATTTAATTGTCTGATACTCAACCACAATAACGTTGTTTTGACTAGCTTTCTTTTTATACACTTGACGAACATCACCCGGGGAAATGGGTAAATCCACTGCCTTGTGCAGGTGAGACACAATTTCGGTTAAGTTATCAGTGTTACATAAGGGCACGTTTTTAATTTCAATAGTAGTCTCTCGCTGCTTTCTTAGCAAATCTTCAATTTGACCTTCTAGAACATTTATTTTAACATGAGCCTCTTCATTGGCTATCACAATATTTTCATACTTATGTTTCAAATCTTTGCACATAGTCACAGACTCTTCTAGAGCTTTCTGTAGGATTGTATTAGACTGAATTATTTCTTTGTTCTGGTCTTTGATTTCATTAAACATTTCATTCAGACTGAGAAATTTTGATTCTTGGTCATCTTTCATAGATGAGAACATATTCCTTAATTCACAACGCAATTCAGAAATTTCATCATCAGACTGACGTTGTTTTCTTTTTCTTGTAGATACGAAGTCAGCGTCTTCTGTAATGCATGTAGATAATTCGGGTTGCGACGCGTAGGTAGTTTCCTTGGGCGAACGTAACATGTTGATTGTCTATAAACCTTGCGTATACTGTGCGAAGCGCTCCTTATCTAAATCACGACACAAGCACGTGAACGAACTAATTAACGAAGCGACAGCTCGTTTTCGACCTTAGGTACTTTAAGCTATGGTATATTTTAACTTAGGTACTCAAAACTATTTTATTATGAATAATATTTTTAGAGCTGCTTGAACGTTAAACACGTCTATTCACTGCGAATGCTAACGAGGAGGGGGGAATAATTTTGAATTTTTCACAGTTCTTCCACATAATATCAGTCAGGCGTCAATTTTATTCCACGAATAAAAATTATCTGTCAATTGAGAAATCAGCCCTTCATTTTATTTTTGGCTAATGATCCTTTATTGGTCGAAATAAAAGTTTATTATTGTTATTTTATTCTAGTAGGTTAGGTAAGTAGGGGTTTGGGAAAATCTGAAACTTTAAAGGAAGAGTTTGTTTTAAGATAGACAGATAATATATAAGATAGAACAAGTACTCTTAATTGTTTTCGGGGTGAGAAAAACTTGAAACACAAAAGGACTGGTCTCCGAAAAATTAGTTAGATTTTTTTTACGAGTGAATTTTTGGTTTAACTAAAGTTTGTTTGTGTGTGACAGATGCACGTCGCTATCGGCGAGGGCGTGCTGGCGCGGCGCGTGCGCTTGTCGTTTCGTGCGGCGCACGCGCTGCCCGCGCGGCAACAGTACTACACGGTGCGCGCGCTCACCGTAGCCGCGCGTTGTTTGTGCCACGGGCACGCCGCCAAGTGCCATGTCAATGCAAAGGTTTGCACAATCACCTTACGAAACATTGTTCACACTTTTGGACTTTGTCAATAAACTCGTTAATTTTACTGATAAAATCCGTCACATTTTTGACGTCCCTATTTGCATCGTATTGGTGGGTCACAACCACAAGGTGTTACATTTCATGTTGCATTGCATATTATTTGAACGGCATGTTCGTTTCAACGTATGTTACATTTCATTTTACACACGTTTCACATAATTATGTGTATCTACTGTGGCGACATCTACTTCGCCACCTGCGAACTACGCATCACACCGAGGTCACGCAAAGCCTGCATCGAGCAAGCAGAGTTTACCGCGCAACTAACGGTCCGACATCAATCATCGGGCAGTAGTCCACCAGACACAACATCACTGCTGGTCGGAGGATCCTCCCTCTTCTATGGAGGATGAGCGAACTTTACACCCTGTTCCTCATACCTCTACCTACACTGGTGGCCCCGAACATGGACATAAGCGCAACCTTCTAGCAGCTAGTTCAGCGTGTTCCGGTTTGTAATTACACTTTGTCTCAGGGATGTCAACGCATCTGCGACTCCTATAGTATTGCAGATGTCCTGAGATGTCGTGTAGGTGGCGGTGACCACTATCTGCTGGGCCGTTGATTTCTTTGCCTTTAAAAATCCTCGTTGTGTATGTTCCAGGGTGCAAAATGCGAGTGTGTCCATGGCACCTGCGGAGCCCGCTGCCAGCGGTGCTGTGCCGGCGGGCCCTGGTCCCCACAGCAGCCCTGTGACGAGCTCGACAGGACCGAGTGCTCCTGCGGCGAGCGAGGCGCCTGCTCCTACGACGACACCGGAGCTATACTTTGCGTCAATTGCACGGTTCGTATACAGAGTGTTAAGAGACCCATCCAAGCCGAACATTCTGTAGGAAAAATTCACATTCACAACACAAAATATTATTCAACTGTCAAATTGAAAGCTGCTGCGTTTGTGATTGTAACACAGTGTTACACGTAAAAGTATCAACAATGTCCACTAACATATTCCATTTTGTTACAGGAGAATCGAGCGGGGCCCCTCTGTGATCGATGCCTGTTTGGGTACTACAACGCACTGCCTGACGGACCCTGTCTGGCGTGCGACTGCGACCCTCAAGGCTCTGATGGTAGGTTACCAGGTATGCGGCTGGTTCCCCAGGTCGAGCAAAGTTTTATCGATATTTCCCACTAGGAATTACCCAGAATCTGGATTTGTGCCCGGTTTATAGTAATACATGCTCGCCCTCTATTACATGGGACTCAAACATAACTGGCGAAACGCGGGTGTACCATTCTCTCCTGCTTGAACCTTCGGACAATACGCGAATGAAGGTGATTTAGGAAGCGAGTCCTAATTTGCCTTCAGTGTTCAAAACCACAATCAATTTTTCCAAATTTTCATCGTCTCTGTGTACTATGTGGCCGAAATAGGAGAGAATGCGTTGTTAACACATGGTTGATAAGCGGGTTTTCATTCGAAGCTGGGTTAAGATCGATGCATTGGTGCGTTTGGCAGTCCAAGGTATTCCCAACATTCGTCTCCAGCACCCCATCTCAAAAATGCCTCTGATATATCAAATACCTAATCCAAAAGCTAAAACGTATATTTACCTACTTTCATTACTTGCAGGCTCTTGCAAATGGGAAAAGAAGCACCGACAGATTGCCTGCAACTGCTTCCCTGGGTTCGCTGGGCACTTGTGTGACTCCTGCGAGGAGCCGTCGGCCGTGTTCCCGAGCTGCCAGACGCCCGTCACGCCGGCGTGCAAGTGCGACCCGCGCGGCATGCTCGACCCCGAGCGGGTCTGTGACGACGTCTGCGAGTGTAAAGTGAGTTCACGTTTTGAATATGGGTGCGTTAGATTGGGTACAGTCAGAAAAAGAGTTAGATGTACAGGCAAAAGTATTCGTCTTTCCACATTGATGTGTATAAAACCCGCGCTTGGAAGTGTGGGTTGGCTCAATCTTTCAGACTGTATTTTCTACCAGATATGCATACTAAGAGCAGATGGGGGAATGTAAGAATACAAATAGAAAAAACAGTCGATACTATTAGAATTTTGCTTTTTAGATCATAGATGTATACTTCGAAAAATAACACAGCGGATTACGGCGCATTCTCTCTCAAAGGAAGCCTGTATCTCATCAAAAAAGAATTTTACCTTTATTTATATTCATTTTTGTACCTGCGTTGGTTATAAAATAAATATATATACTTACTTACTTAGTTGTTAACATGTATGCAACATTATAATTCCAGAGTAACGTGGTGGGCGAGAGGTGCGACGCGTGCGCCCCGGGCCACTTCGGGCTCAGCGCGGAGCTGCCGAGCGGCTGCAGACCTTGCTACTGCTCCCACATCACTGACTCCTGCAGCCTCGCCGCCCCTGAGGAGCTGGAGCCGCCCAGAGATGTAAGTGTCCGACGAAAACATTGATCACTTTTGGAATGTGTCACACACATTAAACTCGATAAGTACTTGTAATAGGCATGGAATTAGTATGTACTATACAGGGTCAACTTAAATTAGGTGGCGAAACTCTACATACGTGATGGGTATCGATATCAAAACTGTCTAAGCACGATAAAATTAAAAAGATTTAATGTTTCTTTTTCAAGGGTCAACGGCCGCTGGTAGTTTTGTTACTTGAAGTATGAGTTGAGAAAATATGTTTTGTCGTGTTTCGATATCGATCCGATCACGTCTGTGAAGTTTACACAAAACAAAACAGATTTTTTAAACTGATATTTCAACTGCGGTCGATGAACCCAAAAAAAATAACATCAAATTAATTTCTTTTTTGTTTTATAATGTTTAGACGTCGATACCCATCACGTCCGTGGAGTTTCGCTCGCTAATTTAATTTGACCCTGTATAAAACTCCCAAGTTTTCGTAATTCGACCGTAATAAATATAAATAAAATATTTCACACTAGCTGCGTCTCACGGTTTCACGCCAATTATAGAGATTCCTACAAGAAACGTCCATAATTCTGCCAGATAACGTATCCTGTCATTCTGGAATTTTGTAATCAGATCAGTATTTCCAATTACAAACATACAAAATACTGCTAGGATCAGTTGGTAACTCTGTAGGAACCTGAATATTTTTCTCTTTGCAGGTGATATTGCCGTTAGGAGAAGCATGGCTTATTTCGGACTCTCAAGGAAACCAAACGCTGGAGCCCTCTATCGACGAGCAAGGGAAACCTTTCGTCATAGGTTACGAGGTGAGCTCATCCTGAAAAAATTGAGTTATCTTGTCTTGTTGTTTTTTTTTTGTTCCTGTATCAATAAAAACAAAAGAAAAAAAAAGTTAAAATTAATTTTATTTATAGACTTATAATTATATAAATCATCAATACAACTCTCTAAGTTCATATTAGCCTATTGAATGACTATTTCATGAAATCATGACATTCGATACCAGTTCTAACTCTAAAGAGTCGTATTGCTGATCCTAATGATTACAATTCTTTAAAGTCATATTTGTAACGGTCGCGAATCATATTTTAATCAACATAAAACCTGACACTGACCTGCAAATTGCAAAGAAAATTTGAATTTCGCGGGCTAACTTAGCGCATCCCTCATAATAATTGCTAGACTAATAGGCAATTTAACTGTTAACTTATTATTTTATGTGATAAATGATTAAAGTGAGGCCGTGGTGAGGCATGAGGTGGTGGCTGGGTTCGATGCCCAGGTCGGGAAAAGTGTTATTGGGTTTTTCCATTAGGGATTTCTCAGTAGCTACAATTTGGGCCCCGTTGATGGTTGTTGATAGGTTCGCCCCCTACATGGAAATTAAAAATAACAGGCGATATGGAGTTATCATCATTCAGCCGAAAGATGTCTGCTACTGGACAAGTCATTTTGACAACCATGCCAAGGACATTATATAAATTGTGCTAAAAGTTCGTTATCTCCTAAATAATAGAGTGTCAGTAAAAATAAATACATATTAAAATAAAGCTACCATCTAAGTACACATTGTGGAATGCAATAAACGATTGAGTATTGAATAATAGGAGATTAGAACTTTGCGCACATATTCGCGTTATCTTGTTTATTCAAAAATGAACTTTATTCCAATAAGATTGAGTATATTTTGCATTACCGTAGTAACGCGAAAAACAATCAGACTATAATTTTCCCACTGCTGGGACACAGGCCTCCTATCGATGAGAGGGAGAGGGTTCAAGTAACGCGAGTATTTGGACAAATACGCCAAGTGAATATAGACGTCCAATATGGAGTGTGCAAAGTGTGTGTGTTCCAGGTAGAAGGGTGGAAGTACTTTTACTGGATGACGAGCTCGTTCAACGGGGACCAGCTGTCCGCGTACGGGGGCGAAGTCCGGGCCTCTCTGTACTGGGGGATCGTGAGGGGGGACACGGGCGGGAACCCTACCTTTGGCCCTGATGTTGTACTTCTGGGAACAGGTCAGTACGTCATTCATAACAACCCAATGTTTTAGTGCAGGATAACTTTACAGTTTTCTCCCATATACCTTTATGTTTGCATGTATAATTGTATATTCTCAATAAATCCTTGTTTCCAATTTATGATTATTTTCATTTTACAGTAGTGTAAATTAAGTTCATTTTTAAATTACTAGTCAAGTCAAGTGAAGTTGTAGCGCAAAGTGAACTTTATGTGTAAGTATTAAAGTTTTTTTTTTCCAAAAAACATATATTTGTTTACATCATTGGATACGAGAGCAGATAGGTACTCTTTACATAAATCCCAATAGGCCACAGTACAACGTAATTTAATTTATTATTCCATCTTAAACCATTTATTTGTTCATAAGTGAATTTTGACATGTTGACTGGATCCTTCATCCCTGTTATCCTGACGGCTAATAGGTATGAATGGAGGAACAAGACATGCTGTGCCGACCCCTAATATACTTGCGATGTGGCCAGGAGTATGATGATAATGCTTTATTTCTTGCACTTTGGCAGATGGAACTATGCTGGCATACTCGAACACAAGCCACGAGACTCCTGGACAGCTGCAGATCTCTGTGCCACTGCTGGAGGGGGCCTGGCGAGTCCTGGGTGAAGACCAGCTCGCCACCAGGACGCAGCTCATGGACGTCCTACGAGACCTAAAAGGCATCATGTTGAAGGCGCACTACCATTTCGATCAGGATGAGGTATGTGTTTTAATTTATCTTATATGACGTGTTGAGGCGAAATAAAGTTATCCCTGTACACGCTTGCAGTTAACGTTCACGTACGAGCATAGTTTGGCCAGTGACGGAATAGGAGTGCGGCTTGCGTTAGGGTGGTTGTCCACCGCCACCGTCACCGGAACGTCACTGATAACAAGATGGCGGCGCCGAAGTAGCGATACGTTCATTTTCTATGGCCGCGTGTCTACCGCACGTCCATCACACGAGCCCTGTCATCCCGGTCGCCGAAGTTTTGAGCAGATCGGTGCGACGGCTAGAATGCGGCTCAAGATTTTCAGGGACTCATGTGCCAGCAATACAAAACACGTTTGATCTTGTCTCCACACTACCGCCGCACCGCGCCAGGGTTTAGTTTTGTCTATCATGCCGAGTTTGGTCGCGGTGGACAAACTGTCGTCACCGGACGTCATGTTCGCTTCGAATAATCTTGTATCTCGGTGACGACCAGCACCCTAATTGCGTAACAGACTATCAATCGAAATCAGAATCATTTGAAGCAAATTGCTAATCCATTTCTTCATAAGTTTGAAAAATTTGTCTGCTCAACACGTAAATAACGCAATGAATGTTGTTGAACTGTCAAAATGAAACCGATTTCGATTGATAATGTGTTACGCAATTGCCCCGCTGGTGACGGCGGCGGTGGATAAACACCCTAGTTGTTGTTGTTCCGATTCAGGATGTTTGTTCAACGTTGTACCATCCCTAAATCTCAGTATGGGACATCACGGTCGTTGGTATCACCTTGCACCTTAATAATGTCGTGTGGTGTCTCCGCCAGGTGCGCCTGGAGGGCGCGGGCGTGCGGGGTGGCGCGGCCCCGCGCGAGCGCTGCGCGTGCGCACGCGGCCACACGGGCGCGCACTGCCAGCGCTGCGCCTGGCACCACGCGCGCCCCGCGCCGCGCCTGCAGTGCCTGCCCTGCGCCTGCAACGACCACGCCGCCTGCGATACCGGTCAGTACATCCACACACACCACACGGGTAGGTTGTGAGCAACAGTTATTTGGGGTAGCATAAAGCGACAGGCTTAGCCACGTTCAAACAAGGGTTGGGGTGGACATGGAGGAATACGATACAACTGGCCTTGACAGCGAAGCTGTTGAGATGACGGTCTATCATTGATACACCATCGTCGTTATCTGTAGCAAATCTACCCCCTGCGGTTAAAAGGGAGCCTCCCTTGTACGCCGTGTTGGTTTTACTCCTACAATGTTTTGGACGCGTACACACGATCGTTTTTCGTCGTGATATACGACATAAATTCATATTTGAACGGAATATTAACCGCCCTTAAAATATTGCGCACCAAATAATAATTTAACAGCTTACAAGTTATCTAACAATATATTACAACACGTGACTGACATCAGCTCGTTATTTGCAGCCTTTTAACTGATTACGATAGTCAATAACGTTGTATTTCAGTTGCAGGCACGTCGTGTCATGACTTCGATTTGATATCAATAATTGGTAGATAAATAGATTAATACGTATGTAGTCTTAGTACTTAGTTAGTCTTAGGGCGAATTTCACCAATTTTTTTTAACTAGAATAAATCTTATCCTGAGAATAAATTTTGATGTTTTGACAGTTTTCCATACTAGAACTGTAAGTAAATTTTATTCCACGGATAAAAGAAATCTGACTTTGGTAAAATTAGTCCAGTCGCAAGCGCGGCTCTGGGCTTTCGTTTCGTCGGTCGGTTTTAAAGTGTCATTGGATTTATCTATTACAATTTCTATTCTAAATCTGGAGTTGTAAATATAAATATATTGAAATATTGTTTTTTCTCCAGTGGATGGACCATGTGGGCCGTGTCAGCACAACACTACAGGCCCGCACTGCGAGCGATGCCTCCCCGGACACTACGGAAATCCTGTTCAGGTAATCAACGTTTAGACTTATCGACTAATAATTGTTTTTGACTTATTCAATGGCAATTTTATGACATTAATAATTATGCCAAATAATAAATATAGTATGAAATTGACTAAAACTTGACATGTAATTGTATGACTGTAATAATGAATGTAAAATGAGGTTGTCTAAACAACCAATTCTAGGTATATATTTTATCAATGTAATGGATAACAACCACCAATCAATTAAGAGTGAAATCGTAATAATATTTTAAACATAGCCAATAACTTTGACGTACTATAAATATTGTACACCCCATGGGTATGTTGCAGAGATACAAGAATGCTAATTGTAAGAACTGTCTTTATAACCTGTGACAAACAATAAATGATTTGATTTGATTTGATTTGATTAGATGGTAATTAATTTATTAAAAATATTTATTTTCGTAAGTTTGGGTCTCATTTCGATATGTATTAGAAAAGTTTGTCGCGAATCCTGAATTTTTTAGTACTCATACCGCAGTTGGTCCCATTGAGTTTTTTGGTCCTTATAAGAAACTTTTTTTGGTGTCAAAAAAGTTTTTGTGAAAATTGCCCATTTTCTTGCTGACTGTACAAGTTTTTCAAAAACTGTGAATGGAAATCTAAATTTCTCAAAAGATAAGAACAGTATCTCAAGACCGTTTTCCTGTAGCTACAAAGGTTAAGGTACTTGCCTCATACAATTGTTCTACAGCACAGAATTGAGGCAACCCCGGTAAGTTATAAGGATACTTGTGATGGGGTTACCTCGCAACTTCCCATGGGTTACATATTACAATGTTGAGACATAATTAAAAGAAAAATAAAAGAAAAAGGTTAAGTTTCAAGGATGTTACAGAATGTTGTGGTATGTTCAGGTATGTGTAGTGTTTGAATATGTGTGTCTGTGTAAGGGTGTGTGAGTGCGAGTAGTTATGTTTGTGTTTGTGTGTTAATGATTGTTTAACTGATGCATGTTATGATAGGGTACAGGTTATTCATTAGCATATTCTGGTTAATATAAGTTATATTTCGTCGTACGTTTGTGATTGTAACCATTCCGTTAGAGTGTTTTTACATTCGTACCGTATCATGGGGTAAATATTCAATATGAGGTTAAATTTATTATAAATATAACTTGATTGCGTATTATACTGACGCCTGGCAAAAACCGTACGGACGCTTGTTGAATGGGCCACAATATCTTTACGTCTTTTATTAAGATTTGATGGATCAAATGAGAGGGTCTTGTGCAGATGCATGGTTATGTTCAGTATGTATAATTTCCTAACTGATAGCAGATTACTAATCTTGTAAAGGTTGTCTGTAGAATATCGAAAGGGTTTAAAATACATAACTTTGATGAGAGCTCCTTGAGCCCTTTCTAGGTCTAGAAATTTGGTCTTTGTAGCCCCTCTCCATATCGGTAAACAGTATGTGATGACCGATTGTGCCAGAGCAGAATAGATTTTATTAAGTAGCAACGGCGGCATCACATGCCGCAACGTTTTAAAAATCCATATAAGTTTCCTGACCCTGGCCATTGTATTTTCGATATGGGTGTGCCAAGACAATCTCTGGTCAACTGTTATACCAAGATATTTAGTGAATCTAACTTGCTGTATGCTTTGACAATTGCAAGGATAGAGGGAGTTTGCACACTCATGGATCACGATTCCAAAATCAGCACCAGGCTGTGTCCTCAGATTTGGAGTAAAGCAGATAAAGTTCGTTTTAGATACGTTGAGGGTTAAAAGATTAGCATCCAACCACCTTGCTATTATCGCTAATCCACGTTCAGCAGTAGCACGCACGGTAGCCCAAGAGTCTCCGGCAAAAACTACTGCTGTGTCATCTGCATATGAAAATACTCGTCCGCCACTGTTCCCGATATTACACAACTCATTTATATAAATCAGGAACAGCGTCGGAGCGAGCACACTTCCCTGAGGTACTCCAAAACATACATTTTCCTCATCACTCGTTAAGTTTCCAACCCTAACCTGCTGTTTCCGGTTAGATAGGTAACTACCAAAAAGAGACAGAGACATACCCTTATGCCAATTTTTTCAAGCCTGTGCAAAAGGATGGGGATAGAAACGGTGTCAAATGCCTTTTTTAGGTCTAAAAATACTGTAAGGCATTTCAGTCCTTTATCTACATTATAGACTATATCGCCGGTTAATGCCTTAACAGCGTCTTGTGTAGAAAGACCCCTTCTGAAACCATATTGTGAGGAAGATAAAATATTATGTTTTTTAAGGTAACTAATTAGTCTGTTGTTAAGCAATTTTTCTAAAATTTTTGCGATGCATGATATAACCGATATAGGGCGGTAGTTATTGACATCGCTCTGGTCCCCCCCCTTATGCACAGGCGTGACCATAGATCGCTTAAAAACACCTGGAAATATCCCACTTCTAAAGCACAGATTAGCCAGTTGGCTTATTAAAGGGACCAAGAAGTCTCTAGAAATTTTCAAAAATTTTGTAGGGATACCGTCCCATCCAGGTGAGCTTTCAGAATCGAGACCCATGAGTATGCCATCCACTTCCTGCGGGTCAGTGTCAAGCAGTACGAATGATGTCGTATGCTGTTCACTCCTTAGGTATGACGAGCAAGCATTAGAGAGATTTGATTTTTTAATTATCTCTTCCGCTAATGTTTTACCAATTGTAACGAAAAACTGATTAGTACGATTTAAAGAATCGAGAGGGTGTGATGCGATTTTAAGAAGATTAGAATTGGCTGATTTAGGGGTTTTAAATTGTGTAATTTCTTGCCTTTTGGCATTATAATCTTTGTTTTTATAGTTTTAAGGTGTATTTATTTTGCTGTAATGCCAATAAACGCATTTTTCTTTCTTTTTTTTCCTGGCTGCACTATCTCAAAAATCCACCCTCTTCACTGTATCTGGCGACAGCGATCCAAACTAATATTCATTCCTTTCGTGAGCTCTCTGATGCCTTTTCTACGTAATAAGGGAAATATTGTGTTTATTTGAGTTTAATAAGGTTGTATTTTTTTTTAGGGTGCATGCAAACCGTGCGCGTGTCCGTTGTTCGAGGCGAGCAACAACTTCAGCCCGAACTGCGCGCTCGCAGGCGCAGAGGGCGACGACTACGTGTGCACGCAGTGTCCTGACGGGTACACCGGCGACCACTGCGAGAAGTAAGTCGGCTCACTATCCTTTTAAAATAAATAAAGCTCTATATTTTGTTACTTAGTCTTACCAAGGGAAATGGCTATGCAGATGATGATGATTTTGTTAGTAATAAATTATCTTAGGATTGTTGTCAAGACAAGGCGATCAATTAATTAATGCGTTTTAAACAAACACCACTGTCACAAATAGATGACTGCCAAATACAATAAGACTCGGTTTGTTAGGCTGTTTTTCACATTTCCGAACTTTCTATCACTCCGCCTTTATAAATCGCCGCTGCCCGAAAAATCATTCTTTTCAAGATGCATTATTTACGTTTCTGTATTTTTGGTTTTACTGCACTGCACTCATGCACTGTATCTAAATGATTGCCAGTGGTAAAATATCTTTCGTAATATATATCTACAATTTTTTTCTTATTTTTTTATACGTATCTTTGTGTCCACTTGTGCTCAAAATCAAAGTTATGTAATGCCGGGTACAAATTGGTAAAATGTAACATGATATGGAAGACAAATGAACCGTCCAAAATTAGTCCAAATGTAAAAGAAAGTGAGATCAAAAAGGTTCCGATTTTCAATTGTTTGGAACCTTAAAAACGCAACATGAAATGTAACCACAGCAACCATTGTAGGTGAATATGTTTCACCGTGTGAATGTCTCCTAGAAGAGCGGTTCCATCATATTTTAACGACGATCTTATTCAAATCTGTAATTTTTTATCAGTATTTGACATTAAGGTGTCAAAAAATGCTTAGCGACCACCGCTTTCTTATGAAACCAAAGGTTGCTTTTTCGTCTTCACATATAAATTCTAATGAACGTATACAAAATCTTATAACACATTTTAAAAGAGTAACGGTGGAGTTTCTTGCCCATTCTTCTCCATACCAAAACTACCTTTTGGTAGGGGCGACTAGAATCAATTCTATTTTATTGTAATTTTTGACGTTCAAAAGTGCCTTTCGTGTGCCTATTTGAAATAAATGATTTAACTTTAAACTCGATATAATGTATGTTGTGTAGCTGTGACTTCGGGTACTGGGGCTCGCCCACGACTCCCGGCGGGCAGTGCCTGGCGTGCCAGTGCGGCGGCTCGCCCTGCCACGCCGGCACCGGGCGCTGCCTCACCTGCCCGCCGCACACCGAGGGCGCGCGCTGCGACCTGTGCAAGGTAAGGTGCTATGTGCAGCTGTGACTCCCGGGGGCAGTGCTCGGCTCGCCCTGCCACGCCGGCACCGGGCGCTGCCTCACCTGCCGCCACTGCCTGCCACCGAAGAAGGCAGGTCGTCATTTTTGCCGATGCGATAACTTATCGGGCACATAGCTTGTTAATCGATGTTACTATTTAAATTTAAATTTTAAATAGTAACTTATCGATAAGTTACTATTTAAATTTAAATTTTAAATAGTAACTTATCGATTAACAATCTCGAGGTTGTCCAGGAATGGACAACCTCGAGATAAGGCTCATTTTCCTTTTCATCACACACATTTCAACATTCAGCCAACGTTCTTACTGTATAATTTTGGGATCACATGGCAGTTTCATACTGCATTTTGTTTTTATTTGTACCGCGGTATGAACGGATGTTGACGTGGGATCCCAACTTGACCGTACAGTAGGTACAGTACAGCGCTATGTCAACGGCCGCGCAGTGTATACCAAATACTGATCAATTCTTACAATTTTATTTTTCTCAATGTATTACTCGTAGGAGGAGAGCTGTTGCCTGAGTTACAAATATTAATTTATCTAGTTCAGATTCAGACATAGATCGGTCTTGCCGAATTATTGAATAAGCCAATAATTGCGATCATGTTATTTTTTTATAAAATGTATTTAATTGATGACTAGCTGTTACCCGCGACTTTCGTCCGCGTGACATTTCATTTCATTGGTTTTAATATATTTTCGTGGGACCCTATTTTTTTTCTAAAATAAATTTAGCTTAATTTACTCCTTATTACATCAGCTATCTGCCAATGAAAGTCCCGTCAAAATCGGTTCAGCCGTTTCAGAGATTAGCCGGAACAAACAGACAGACAAAAATTGTAAGAAATGTTATTTTTGTATATGTACCGTGTATACACATCCATATGCATTTAGTAAAAAGCGGTTATTTTAATATTACAAACAGACACTCCAATTTTATTTATTTGTATAGATGAATAAATTATTATTATTTACCATTTTGTGTGCAGGAAGGTTATTGGTTCGGCGCGGGCGGTGCGAGCGATGCGAGTGGCTGCGTGTCGTGCGCGTGCGGTGCGGGCGCGCTGTCCACCGCGTGTGACGCGCGCTCGGGGCAGTGTGCGTGCCGCGCGGGCTGGGCGGGACGCGCGTGCGATATGTGTGGCGTCGGACACGGCGGTAAACACACCATAATACTACATAATCCATAATCATGAATGTCCTTGTTTCCTATTCATGTTATTTCCGTTTGGGTAAATATCAACTTAATGTTGATGTAAATTAAGTTGATTTCAGAATGGCTAGTACGTACAAAAACATAAGAATTTTTAAAGTAGTAGCGCAAACTGAATTTTACGTGTGGGTATTAAAATTGTTTTTCCAATAAACACATATTTGATTACAAGTTTGGAAACTAAATCGCGAACGCAGTGCAGTCTTCGTTTTTAGTTGCGCTTCAAAAGACAACGTCGATTGATATTTGATTAGTTGTTTGGTAGGTAGTTAGTTGTCTCAAACGGTAAAAACTGTAGTCTTAAAGAAATGTCAACTTTACCTATACCTACCTATTTGACGGAAAAACGCAAAAGGCGTTTTATCGTGACTTAGGCAAAAGCTGTGATTTCGTTGGCAAGCATAATGTGTCTATGGTAACCTCTAGGTGTGTCCGCTGGGTGTCCCCCGTGTCGCTGCGGCACGGCGGCCGTGAACGCGACGTGTAACGCAGTGTCAGGCGAGTGCGCGTGCGCACCGGGCGCGGCGCCGCCATCTTGCGACTCCTGTCTGGAGGAATACTACGGGTTGAACGTGACGGGCTGCTTGGGTGAGTCTCTTTGTAGTTCAAGATTCTGTTAATAGATGGCGCTGCTTTAAATTTGGTTGATCATAATATCAATAATTATTTTGATGTTGTTTTTAGGTGTGTTTTTCCATAAAAAATTCGGAACAGACAGACTTTTTGTTTATTACGTTAAATAAACACGATTGGTAATATCGTTGGACCATACAAGTTTAGTAACATTATTACATTAGTAACTAGTCGTAAGTAGTGTGTTATCCATTTTGACAAACTTCAATCATTTTTTTTTTTTGAGTTGGTGGTTCTTGTTTATTATTTATTTATTTTCAAGGAAACCAAGCAATTTAATAATCCACATTTACATATACCACGAATCTATCCAGACATGCACTTAGCATGTAACCTAAGGCTAGGCGCAGACTTTATAAACTTGTAGGACTAGGTACCACGCGCACTACAATTTGCGTAATTTGAAAACTGCTTCGTACATGCCCTTAGTACAGTAGCCAGTGGCTCTCAACAACATGTTTCTTCTTTCGGCAGTTTTTATTAAGTATTAGGTATTTCGATTGGAAAATTTTAATTTGTTAATGTAAGTGCGTACATGATTAAAAAAATAATGTAGGTACATATTGTTTTGCAAAATGTACTTTCTTCCTTTTTTTGTAACTTAAGCATTATTTTGGTTTATTGATTAAGAAAAACAGTTAGCAAGTCTTCAAAGAGTATTAAGTTGGCCTTCTTACAAGTCCTACAAGTTTAATCAAATTCATGCAAACTGAAATGATTAGTTTTGTTGTTTCACGACTTTAAAAATATTTTCTATTTCGTTTTCTTATTACAATGTGTGTTTACTGTGCTTTTTTCAGTGTTTTTAAGTAGTTTTTGTTTTATTTAACTTAGTTTTTAAAACAAAAGTTTGAGAAACTCGATCAGACCCACCGCATTGATCGCGCACCTCCAGCTACTTGCAGATAGCATGGAAACGCACCGTATACACTGCGCGGTTACTGCGGCCATATTCGTTTCATACAGGACCAACCGGCGATGTATGGACCACAACATGCTAAAGTATTGTACCCATTATCTTAGCTCGTAGGGCTGCCAAGCGACCCCTTTTTGGTTTAGATTTACTTTGTTAAGGGCGGATTCCACCAATGAAACTGAATTCCTTCAGCACATCTAAACCGCGCTCAAGAGCTGTCAGTGTCATCATTGTTGTGAATATTGACACTGACAGCTCTTGAACGCAGTTTACACGTGCTAGTCGCGTTCAATCTAGGCTCTAAAACACGCATTTTTTAAAACAGCTTAGATTAGTCGCAATTATCATTAGTTTGTCTAAGGACCTCAAACACCGGGCATTATTTGCATGCCCTAACCAGGCATATTATGGACTGAGCTACACGATACGAATTACGGTTTACGGGTCCTATAAAAATAACAGCTCATCGACGTTTATTTTTTAAATGTCGCTGCATCATGCTGAGATAGGAGCCTTTTGGCCTCGTATAGAACTTTCTGTTTCATTTTTCTTTTTGTGACTTTAAAAAAAAAATGTAAGTAAGTAATTTAGTTTTTTGTTTTTGACTGTGCTTAGTTTAGTTTGTGACCTTCCTCTACGAGTCGCAATAAATATTTTTTCTTTCTTTCTTATTACTGACAAATACGTGCGCTGACTGGACAGGTCCACACAGTTTATGTGTAGTTCTTTCCTCAAAATACCATCACAGACCCTAATCTGCATGGTCCTCATATGGCCTGACCAAGATTATGTCTGAACTTTAAAAGTGACTGATCGCCTGGTGTTAAGATAGCCTGAGTCGGTTAGGGAACAGTGAACTAATCTAGCTTGAAAAAAATTATTTCTAACGTCTAAAGTGTTTTTTGCATCAATTTACAGAAATAAGTATAATTTAGCATGAGCATAAACTACCAACTTTTACAACTGGTGACAACAGTATTTTCAGCAATTAATATATTATTTTTATTCTCGTGGCAACCCTGCAAGGAAATGTTGTAGCCCGTAAATAGTGTCGTCACGACGCCGACGTACGGAGCCATTTGTTTTGATTACTCTGAATTGTCGGGTCCTGTCTGTATGTTTTGCGGTGAAACATTTAAATTAATGCTTTTATTTTACTATGTTTTACGACCTTGGAAGTCAATCAAAGGTCCGTGGATGGGTGACCATCTTTACATACCAAGACCTCTCCGTGCCTCTTGGTCCCGGCTGTCATTCGTAGATCTTTGACAGTCAGACAGACTTTGGGTCGTCAGAAGCCCGAAAGTCTGACAACCAGTCTTACCAAGGGATATCGTATTATCCAGTAATTGGGTTTTGGAGGTCAGATAGGCAGTCGCTCCATGTAAAATACTGGTAATCAGCTGCATCCGGTTAGACTGGAAACCGATCCCAACATACTTGGGAAAACGCTAGGCAGATGATGATCTCGGAAACGTGGCACTATACGGGGTTTGTTCTTGTAATGTTTTCTGTTTGCATTGATGTCAGCTATCGATTTATATACGAGCCGCGGGGCAATTGCGTAACACATTATCAATCGGAATCGGTTTCATTTTGACAGTTCAACAACATTCATTGCGTTATTTACGTGTTGAGCAAAAAAAAAAAATGCAATGGATTAGCAATTTGCTTCAAAATGATTCTGATTCCGATTGATAGTATGTTACGCAAATTAGGGTGCAGGTTTCATACGTGCCCGCTGTTTTGAAAAATAATCAAAATGGCAGTCAGAGTAGGTATGCCACGGATCTTCAAACCACTTTGAATTTACGACCATTCAAAGACTTACCTATACATATACCTTAAAAAAAAGCAGGATGACTCGATTTGGGAGTCCGGGTTTGTATAATATGTAAATAACGTATTATCTTCTAAAGCTACGCTATTTACAAAACCTGATTAAAAACAATAAAAACAACATTATTTATTCCATTTAAACCATTAAAACGTTCACTACCTATAAATCAGTGTTGACATAAAAGCACCAAAACTAGGCGTAGTTTACACCACATGAATCATTGGTACACTGGCGTGCAATCAAGTGCAGCTCTAACCAGCGGTGTCGGTGCGCGTGCGCCAATAAACAGACCACGAACTGTATCCAACGTTCGGCGCACATCGCACGATATAAATAAGCTTTACACTGGTGGACAGAATTATTGAGCCATTAACAAAGAGAAAATTCTTATTGTTAAAGATACGCACGAAGACATTGAGAAGTAGTAGAAGCTGTAGCCCATGGGACTGCTATTCAGTTTTTGTCAGGCCCCCAATTCAGTATGACCACATTTAATGATTCCTTACTTCGAAACCACGTCAATTCCTTAGCTAATCACGACATCTGCTAATAACGTATTCTCTCTGACACAATGAACGAAACCGCGCGAAATCAACGCGAAGTTGGCGTGGTTTGAACTGTCAAAATATCACGCTTGACAACCGTACGTGGTTTGCACGTGGTGAGATTACGCGAGGACTAATAATTACCAAATAGAATGAGGCTTAGGAGCGTGGAGATTGGAACTAGAAAAGTGAGGCGCCTATGCTCGGCAACGGGTGAAGTCGGCCTGTGGATGACGTTTGGCGGAAAAGCTTCTCTTGAAACAACAGACTAAAACTAAAAAGCTTTGTTTATAACTAACTAGCAGAGCCCCGTGGTTTCACCCGCGTAAGTGTCGATCCCGTAGGAATATCGGGATAAAAGTATCCTATGTGTTAATCCAGGAAATGGTCTATCTATGTGCCAATTTTCATCCAAATCTGTTCAACGGTTTACGCGTGATTGACTAACAAACATCCAAACATCTTCACAAACTTTCACATTTATAATATTATAAGTAGGATAGAATTTATGCTCGCTACTGGGACAATTTTGTAACCAATAGTAGGTAAAATTAGATTCATACTACTCTTCTACTATTTCGGTATTATCTACATACTGAAGTAGTTTTTATGTAGGTAGTCCTCTAATCTATGTTATTTGCAGTTATACTAACAACGTTTTTTATTGAAGTTTTTTAGTCCCTATAATGAAGTCTAACACATCTTACCTTTCAAAATATGCAATTTAACTTTAGTTAACGTATAAAAGTAAAGACCGCGTACCGGAAGACGTAGTGTTGGAAGAGCTCCCACAAGGTGGACCGATGACCTTGTGAAGTCCGCAGGAACCCGCTGGATGCGGGAAGCTCAGAATTGGTCGAAATGGAGGTGGCTGAAATTATGTGGATGAAGATAAAAGTAATGCATTTATCAACTTAAAAAAATAAGGTCAATATTATTTATTCGTTTTAAACTTTCTACTGTACTCGAATCATGTCCGCCAGTGTACAAAAGGGTTGCCGTTTATTTACATTAGCTTGATGCCGAATAAGCGAAGCGAGTAACTCCGGTGAGCGAACTTCAAAAGATACAAACTGCATGAGTACAAAAAACCTTTCCTATACTCATCGTCTGCCTTCTGTTTTATAGAAGTTGTTCTTTTTTCACGGATTATGTATTTCAGAGCAGTAGTGGCCTAGTGGAGAGTGTGGCGACTTACGAGTTGTAGGTCGTAGGTACGAACCAGGCCGTACTTTACTTTGTGTAAACTATTTCATCACCAATGCTCTCAAAACGGTGAAGGAAAACATCGTGAGGAAATCGGCATGTTTTAGAACCAAAAATCGAAGACATTTGACATCCACCAACCCGCACTGGGTCCGCGTGGTAAATTATGGCCTACGATCCCTCTCACCGAGAGGAGGCCTGTGTCCCAGCAGTGGGAACATTATAGGCTGATTATGTTATATTTCAGAGAGAAAGCTGTTCAGTATAGCGAGTAGAATCAGGTAATTAAGGGTCAGGATACATTGATCGACGGCCTTTCGCATTTTGCCGATTGAAAAGGAGCACACTACACACTACGCCGGAGCGCGTTCGTCGCGTCGGCGTCGATGCGAAAGGATGCGTACGTCGTTCCATACGTTGCTCTCTTTTTTTATGAACAAACCGTCGAACGCCGTCGATCACTAAATCGTCAGGCTGTTTGCAGCTCGAAATAAACAGCAAATAAAAAGGAGACCAAAATGTGCATTATCTATTATAGGTAACATGTAATTTTACACTTAAAATACGGAATATGGATACGAATAAAAAAATAATAATAATAATAAATAAAAAAATATAATTTATATGTATTTAGACGAATAAAGGAAATAATAATAATAATATTTTATTCAGTATTAAAATTGGTAAAATTATTACATAAAAGTCTTAGAAATTATTTACAAAGGTATAATAATATTACCAACGATAATAACGCAATGAATGTTGTTGAACTGTCAAAATGAAAGCCATTGCTACTGTTAATGTGTTACGCAATTACCCCGTTGACTGCAACTACTGCTGAGCAAAAAAGTAAACAATACCTAGGTACCTTTTAAGTTTTTGTTCTTGCCCGTGTGTAGCCACGAGCCCCTCACCGATGTATCTCAAAATCATGAGTACCTAATATTTATACGACCCAATTTCATAACAGATACCTAACAGATTGCAGGAGCGTCCATTGATCTTCATACACCGCATGCGCGTGCGCAGCTTGCCTTTAATGACGTGTCAAATAAACATTGGTTGCCACTTGCCTACACGCTAGCTAGTACGTAGTCACTTACATAGGTTACTTCAGTATATCATGTACCTCATGTGAATGCATGTCAACCTCCTGTGGGATCCCGCAATTTTTGGCGGGGTGAGATCCCTAAAAACATGCGGGATCCCAGTACTTCTGGATCCTGGTATCCCGGGATGGCATTTCCTAGTAGCAGTAGGCTAAAAATGCGAAACTGTGTTTGTCTGTCTTTCACGCAGCAGTAGAACAACGGATTGACGTGATATTTTATTCATAGGTACGAGTACAAATAGTTTATGGAGAGGAGAACGACATAGGTTTTATATCCATACTTATATTATTATAAATGCGAAAGTGTGTCTGTCTGTTACCTCTTCACGCTTAAACCGCTGAACCGATTTAGATGAAATTTGGTATAGAGATAGTTTGAGTCCCGGGAAAGGACATAGGATAGTTTTTATCCCGATTTTCCCACGGGATCGAAACTTATGCGGGTGAAACCGCGGGGCGCAGCTAGTCTCGAATTAATGCACGGTCCCTTACGGAAAAATGTACGATCCTTTCCGGAAAAAGCTAGTTCCTTAGAAAAGAATCATCATAACATCACACGGTCACACCTCGTTTCCCCGCAAGGTCAGGCAGAGAATAAAGTGTGTGAAAAATTCATAAAATATGTCTATAGTAAGTACCTACGTTATTTGTGAACTTATAAATATAGTGGCCAAAGTATGCGAACGTCGCGTCGCCCTGTCTGTCGGTCCATCGCAGTTGTCGCCCGCGCAATTAATAGCTCGCGTCGCCTTTTTGTTGCGCACACGCATCGGGAATAGCTCGGATGCTGCGAATGATAGCGATTGTTGTGGTTTAAGAATACTTTATGACAGACATAAACAACTCTAAGGGGAAAAGTTTAGACAATACACATGATAATCTAGCTGTTATGAATAAACCAAGTAGGTACATAAATTAGTTCAGTAAGAGAGCTTGCCAAAGTAACTAGTAACTATAGTAAGATTCAGTTCCATTTATGTCATACTAGCTGTTGCCCGCGACGTCGTCTGCGATCCAGGCTGAAAAGTAGCCTATGTTCTTACCCAGGTCATGTTCTATCTGAGTGCCAAATTTCATCCACATCCCTTGAGCCGTTTTAGCGTGAAAGCTTAACAAACAAACCTACTTTTACATTACAGTATACGGGCGGGGAAAAAAATCGTGGATCAAACGAAACAGCGATAGTTGGGGTTATACGTAGTAAAAAAAAAAATTGTGCGAGAGCCCTAACTTGATCTCCTTAAAAGTTATGACAATTTGAGTGTTTACAGTAAGGTTCTAATGTTAGAAAAAAAATTTTTTGAGCCTTAAAAGATATTGAAAAAAGTGCCCCAATACTGATAAATCATGGTACCCACTGTCATAAAAGCACTGTTGTAGTGATGATACTTTTTTTTTTTTTTTTTTACTGTAAATAATCTCAACTATCGCCCTGTTTCGTTTGATCCTGTATAGTTAGGAGGAGAAGAGGGGCTTTTTTTTTGTGTGGGAAATTATCAAATAAATTATGGTCGCTCTGGGCGGAGCGAGAGGGCGTGTCAGACTTTTACTGACTAAAACCCACCCGTGTTCCTTCAGTTGCCTGTGCCAGGGACCACGGTGTCTCTTTCGAACAACCCGGAAGAAGAGGGCCTTCGGGTTTGTGGTTAAAACGCACGGGTTGATCGATCTGGTTAAGCTACGCTTGCGGCGGTTGGTTCGTGGATCCCCCGACGAGGGCGAGGGGTCCCCCGTGCCACGGAAAGCACGTTAAGCCGTTGGTCCCGGCTGTCATTCGTGGATCTTTGACAGTCGTTACGGGTCTTCAGAAGCCCGAAAGTCTGACAACCTGTTTTACCAAGAGGTGTCGTATTACCAAGTAACTGGGTTGTGGAGGTCATATAGGCAGTCGCTCCATGTAAAATACTGTTAGTCAGCAGCATCCGGTTAGACTGGAAGCCGACCCCAACATAGTTGGGAAAAGGTTATGCAGATGATGACCCGTACATAGTTAGGATTTGCTATAATCGTCCTACTGCAGGATAAAAACCACTTCTCATACAAAGAGAGATAATTTGTTAACATAGTGCTTATTGCGTCTACTATCTCAACCCATTCGTCATCATTTGGTAGTGCCGTTAAATCAGGTACTGTGTGTAGGCATCCCTTTTCTGTCATGCTTTCATGGTCTGTGTGAGTCGCGTCTCATCCAGACCTACGATCCTTTGTAGATCATCCACTTATCAGAAGGGCAATTCTCGTAATTTTAAGAACGTTCACATTCTTATCTCAGTCTCAATCTGTCAAAAATACCTCTAATTTCCCTACATTTTTGAGAATTTTTTGACATTGATTGTCGCTGAGATGAGATTGCGACTAGATTTTGAACGTTTTTAATTACTGGAATTGGCCTTCTGTTTGTTGCTCCACCTACGTAATGGTTGACGAGACCCGGTAGAAGGAGTTTTAAGTTAGCCCACGTTCGCATGGACTACAAAATATCGCGTAATGGATTTTCAGCACTCGGTGTTGAGCAGAGCATTAAGAATCCAACATAGCGCATCAAAGGGCGTCAAAAAAAAATTGTTGAATTTTCAAATGTCGGCGCTAAGCAGTGCGCTGAAAAAAAAAAAGTGGCACTCCGGGAGTGCCGACAGAAGTTAAAACTTGAACAATTACGTGTGTATTTTTTGAATCGTCATATAAACAAAACACAAAAAGAATACTTTGCCATCACTGACTGACATATTATCGGAAATACATTAAAACCGAGTATATCCCGAGGACAGCCGAACACATCCGAAGCGGTGTCGGTTACGGTAACAGTGGCGCAAATTCAATGTTTTTTCCCATCTCAAAAAATGCCCAACGCGCCTACAGAAGTTTTCACTTCAAAAGTCGCCGCGGGATAAAATCGGCCGTGCGTACCTGGGCTTAGGGCTCTGGCCCACCTGCTATAATCATGTCTAGCCAAGTGCCGTGCCCACCTCCATTCCAGTGCCGTTCTTTCATTTCATATTATTAGTTTTGCAGTCAGTAGCTGCAACTGCTCAATATCTTAACAATCACAACAAGAAATATCTTTCATGCAGGAGTAGACTGTATTTAGCTAAATGAATCATTGCCAGACAGCAGCAGGCCATGAAAAGGCTAAAAAGATACAATAGTCGTATGACTCATGAGTCATACATACAGTGGATAGTAGCTAGAAAGACAGTCGTCGGGCGTCAATCCGTCTGCCGAGTCGCCGCGTGCGCATCTCAAATAGTAACCTTTCTCAGAAGATCGACCGTTCTATGAACGGGAAGATTGATGAGTTGCACTTGTTTCGGTACAAAACCTTAACTACCACAGTGTATCTACTTACAGTGGCTCATCGCCTATACCACAGAGTACAGAATAGTCCTATACATTGAACTTGTCTGACTGCTTCGCTGGTCTAGTGTTTGCAAGAGCTACTGTTGAGCATGAGATTGAAAAAAACAACCGACTTTCAAAAAAAAACACTACAAAGTGAAAAATAACTTTAATTTCGGAAGTCGGTGTCAAAAAAACGAAAATGTGGAACCAACGACACCGACTTCCGAAATTAAAGTTATTTTTCACTTTGTAGTTTTTTTTTTGGAAGTCGGTTGTTTTTTTTGTAAAAAAGTTTTTATTTTTCGCTTTTTAGTTGTACCTACCCCATAATACAAATTCATATAAGTAACACTACTTGCTATGTGAATATTAGTGACAGGAAGATAAACATCATCAATGTAAACTAAGTGGAAAACAAACGTATTGTTGAAGCTTATTCCAAAAGTACCCAAGCAAAGTTCATAAAATTTATATGGGACCACCTCTGAAGCATACCTTATTCAATAATTAGACTAGATGCTGATAATCCTGGCTGCAGCATCAGGCCAAACTTATTTCAACATTGCATTGAACTTAAAATTTAGTCCTGTTTAAAATGAGCCCAAACACGACTACGGTGCTGTAATTTCAAGGTTTGTACTTTTTTTGATACTCCTGGCTTCAGCATCAGGTCTCTATGTACTTCGGTGTTCCTCATTAACAGTACGTTTATTCACACATCGAGCCCTTTTCAATGAGCCTAAACACGATGTATCTGCTGTTAGTTGTCGAGGAGTTAGGTACTCTGCAGACTATCCTGACTGCAGCATCAGGTCATGACTTGATGATCATGAGACCAAATGTGGCAAATGCCCTATCAAACATCAAAACAATTTACTAAAACAGTCCTTGCCTGTTCGAGTAACTTCTTACTGTTAAGGAATTGTACCTTCCATCATCAGCCCAGCTACCTGAGATGGTGACAACCATACGCAAATACACAAGATACTTCATAAAATATGCGAAAAACAATAAGTGAGCCTATAAAATTTGAGGGTTGCCCTCGATTTCTCTAAGATCTCATCATCAGATCCTAACTTGGTAACAGTGGGACCACCTCAGAACTATCTACTTTCGAACAAATAAAGAATTTTGAAAATCCGTCGACAATTGGCGGAGTATTCGATGAACAAACATACAAAAAAAAAAAAACATACAAACAGCCGAACATAGTACCTCCTCCTTTTTGTGAAGTCGGTAAAAAGAAATGCGCTAAAAATATAAAAATTAATACCTATACCAGAAACTAGCCTTCAGTTTCATTAATTTACGTAAAACTATTTTATGTTTGAACTACGTAGTTGATTGTTTGCAGCAATAACTAAGTACTTACTTTAATAATTTTGTTTTTAGATAAATGAGAAGTTAATAAATATTAAAGACTTATTTGGGATTACTTTTAAAAGTTTTGTTACTCGTATTCCATCTAAGCCAAAAAATCCGGACAAATTAAAGAGCCGGACAAAGTCCGGACAAAAGTCTAGAAGTCCGGACATGTCGGGACGAATCCGGAAGGATGGTAACCCTAAATGCAAGTGTAGGTATTTGGGGCTGCTTGTGCTTCAGATATTTTCAACCTCCACCTTATATCGTTTTGCCGCCTTATGTCGTGTCGTCGTGATACCAGAAAAGTTATCTCATATCGAGGTAAAATGAAAAACCAGTCAGCTTAGTAGTCAGGCTATTACTGACGAAGGTGCACCTCAGGACTTAACTCACTCTTTCTTACTCTTGGAGAGTCTTTTCTTGCACCCTTAAACGCTAATACCATCCTATAAGGCTCAAATTATTAGCACAATAAGAAACTAAGTTGTTCTCTCAATAAAAGCCATTCATTTCGAGCTACCAAGCTCACAATGGCGCGGATTGGGAGCGGCGGCGCGTGCGGCTGTAATCTAATCGGGGCCCCTCGAATCCTGCGCACTTTGTCTATTTGATATACTGCTCATTGTGCAGTGTGGCCCAGTACGTACGGAGTTTGTCTTTCAATGAAAGCGGTATTTAATACAACAAGATCTTTTTATGGCCGTGTCAGGTAATTTTAATAATTTAAGCTTTGCAAACTGTGAGATTGAGTATTATAAAAGAAATGTTCTGGATAAGAATGACATAGCCACGTGGACTTTATAAATACTACAAATGGGCGCCTCTCCTCTCTTTAACCAGCTCTGGATGAAGCAGCTCTGTGGATGACAATCATGATTATGCAGAAATGTCGGGTTTGATCATCTTTATGCGGTGTAGAACAACAAACACAAAACACTCATGCAAAAATACACAAACCTGAAAAATATCGTTTCGTTATGAGCAGGAATGGAGGAACCCAAAGGCTGGCTGAATGGCTTATAGGAAAGATAGATGTTTGTCCCCAATTTGTTATTCTCTAAAATGATTACGCAACAACTATATTATGTATTAGCAGCGCCCCGCGGTTTCACCCGCATAAGTGTCCATCCCGTGGGAATATCGGGATAAAAACTATCCTATATCCTTTCCCGGGACTCAAACTATCTCTATCCAAATTTCATCTAAATCGGTTTAGCGGTTTAAGCGTGAAGAGGTAACAGAGAGACACACTGTCGCATTTATAATATTAGTATGGATAATTACTACAACACTATAATCTATCCCAAACGAATGTGATTCATCTCTGTATTCCTAAAAGCTGAATAATGGGCACACAGTGAATTCTGTTAATTTGCTTATCTCTCGGAACACTAGTAGTTAGTACACTACAACACAGGATCTTATCATTCATATGTAACCCATTGTAACCACACAACAACTAACAAGAGCGTTTGTTGAAGAGTTTACTTAGAAGCAAAAGTTTACAGGAAGACGTTTTCTGGCTCTGAAGTAACCGACAATCATATATTATACAGGCTGGGCAAAAAATCGTGGATCAAACGAAACAGGGCGATAGTTGGGGTTATTTGTAGTAAAAAATGTGTTTGTGCGAGAGCCCTAACTTGATCTCCTTAAAAGTTATGACAATTTGAGTGTTTACAGTAAGGTTCTAAAGTTACAAATAATTTTTCGTGAGCCTTAAAATATATTGAAAAAAGTGCCAATACTGATAAATCATGGTAATGGTATAAAAGCACTGTTGTAGTGACGAAACTTTTTTTATTTTTATTTTTTTTATTTTTTGCTGTAAACAACCTCAACTATCGCCCTGTTTCGTTTAATACACGATTTTTTGCCCAGCCTGTATTCTATTTGGGAAACTTACAGTGATTACTTAAACATTTCAGTGATTATTTCAAAAATATATGCAACAAGATTTAAGCAAGTAAAAAAAATATGGATGTCACGTAATCATCTTTGAACGTTAAAATCGCGGAAAAGTGACACTATACGGGGTTTTAAAATTGCGAACCTTTATACAGTTTTCTTTTAAACAATATGTAATTGAAGCAAGCACAAGCAAGAAAGCAAGGAAGCAAGCAATCTAAGCATCTACGGGTGAAGTACTTCCAAAGTTCCGATGGCCCACTCTGACTGGGCAATCGACGCTTCAACCTTACAGGCAGACAATATTTTCACAAAATTCCTGTCGATACAAGAGATGAAAAGAGAAAGAAAGAAAATACAGTTACATAGACTGAAAGGCAAAATGTAAGAGGCCAAATACCTACTCATTAATTTTGAGCCATTTCACCAACTACATAATATGTATATACACATTTATGAAGAATAACGTAAAAAAAAAAATTGTCCATAGTAGGAGGGGCCGGTGGCTAAATAATAACAGCCGAGATCAATCGATCACGTTAAGCTACGCTTGCCGCAGTTGGTCTGTGGATGGGTGACCATCTTTACATACCGTGCCTCGGAAAGCTGGTTATCCGTTGGTCCTGGCTGGCATTCGTGGATCTTTGACAGTCGCTACGTGTAATCAAAGGCCCGAAAGTTAGACAACCAGTCTTACCAAGGGGTATCGTGTTACCCAGTAACTGGGTTGTGGAGGTCAGATAGGCAGTCGCTCCATGTAACATACTGGTACTCAGCTGCATTCTAGACTGGAAGCCGACCCCAACATAGTTGGGAAAGGCTAAGCAGATGACGACATAGTCCATAGTAGATAGAGTACTTGTGAGAGCAGTGGTGGCTCAGTAGTAACAAACTTGAGTGGTAGTCTGTGCTGATTATATAGTTGATAGAGTCCACAGCATAAAAAATAATTCCAGTGCCAAAATTCTGTCCACATCTTCGATCAAGAATACACTGAGCGAAGGTTCACACGAACAAAATGAGCGTAACGATATGCAAGTGAAAGGAACGAATGCTAAATGAGAGTAACCTATCACGATCGCCCAGGATATGTTAGAAAGTCGAATGGGGGGTTTTAATAAGTGTACCGACTGCTTTTTCTGAGGACTTTCAAGATACACTTGCTAATATACTGCTGGACATAGGCCTCCCTCAAGTATTGCCACAATAACCGGTCTTGTGCTGCTTGCCATTCAGCGGATTCCTATTTCTTTTACCAGGTCAGCGGTCTCTCTTGTGGAGAGATTTCCTGCACTGCGCAGCCAGATCTCTACTAGAGATTCTTAGCACCCCCTGCCTGCCATCTTGCCCTGCTCCACCGTTCGAAAGTACACTTATAAAGAACGTCGACCATAAAACCACCATATTGGAGAAGCTACTTCAGTGTGATCTGACCGAATGCGTGAACATACCCGAAACCATCTCATCAATCAACTCAACCTATCGCAATCCACTGCTGGACATACATATCTCCCAGGCTGCGCCACAACACCCTGTCCTCCGCCTTTCGCATCCAGTCTGTCTTCTTCAGGTTGTCGGTCCATCTAGTTCGGGGGCGTCCTTCAAAACGCTTGCCGATTCGCGGTTTCCACTCCAACCATCCACAAAACCATCTCATCAGTTTAAAGATTTAATTCAATAATTGCTTCAGTTGCTTTAGCCATCGAAGACGCGTAGATCTTGTGGCCGTTAACATTCGAATTTTGAAGAGATCAGATCATGGATCTGAAGGCAGAGCTGTTCATGTATGACCGCGCGGTCACGTTGACAGTTAGTTCGTTCTTTCATTCACTATATTAGCGCACGTTTACATAAGTCACAGTTCATTGTTACACATTCATATGCTCATCTCGTTTGCTGCTCCGTTACATCTTGCTCTGCGCCATCCATTGTACTAACAACATCGGTATTTGCTAATGAAATAACATTGCGCACGCCTGTATTCCTCAAAAGTTAGGTAGAGATTTATAGAACACCTGCATGTCGCCAGTTATAAGTCATAGTAAGAGGGAGCATATTGCCGAAAACTATGCACAAATCAAGATTTCGAGCTACCGGCCAAACTTTGCCCGACCTAGGAATTGAACTTCATGCTCACAGTCGCACTTGCGACCACTAAACCAACGAGGCAGTTGAGGAAGGAGGTTTACTTCTAAATGGAGGTTTTAGCTAGTTTACATGGGCACCTGCCTACCAACTCGCGGCTATCAGCCGTGATAGACGTGGGGCATGGACCGGCCGACCACCCGCGCGTTTTTATCATCGGTTATCACCGCGGCAATCTCTAGATCAGAACGCGGCCTAATTAGTGGACTCGCGTGCCGGCGGAGGAGCCGATAAGATGACGCTTTTTTATAAGACGTCCAGATTTTCATGTTGATGCAATAACTTTATTATGACAAGCATTTTCAATTCATATTCGCCGTGTGCTGTCTAGTGCAGCTCATTTTGACGTCATGGTTTCTGAAGATGTGCCCTCTTCAACAGTGAAAAGACATTTTGAAGTTGTTGCTAACGTTGTAAAAGCTGTTTGCTTTTGGCACATATGATTCATATTCTAATCTCGTCTCTCTTGTCTTGTTTATCTAATCTTGGGGTCAAGGAGATTACCGGTAATGCTGAATACGTGCTCTTTATGTTTTATTAACCAAATCTCGAAATCATCATCTACAGCCGTTCCGTTCTACTTCAGGCTCCACCATTTGTGCAATTTTTCCTTGTCTTGTGTTATGATTTGCGTGATCTTTATTTTACTCTAAGTTCTCTCGTTTATCTTATTCTGAAGGGCACTGCGCTTTCTACCTTGAGATCAAAACCGGAAACACAAAGCTCATCAAAGTCTCAAGAGTCCTCAAGAGTTCGGCCAAAAGCGATATCTTAGGTGCCCAGGATAGCGTGGTGCGTAGTCCTCGGAAACAACTCGGTCTGCCAGTCGTCGTGTCACCGCCGGCGTGCACGCACGCGTTCCTATTGCTGACCGAGTCGTTCATCTTCGAACAATAACACGCGGAGAAGTTCATTCATTGTTACACACAAACACACTAGTGTTCAAAAATTGTGACATCTAAACACGGATTACAACGAGGAATTTGAATACTCGACGTGTTATGTAGTGTCCGCAAAAAAAGCTACAGCCGAAGTGAGCTAAACTTAATCAGCTTTGCATAAATTGTTTAACGTTTATGTTCTATTTCTAATGAATGGTTATCGCGATTTGTTTGGAGCTCAACTAAGCTTGTTTGAAACTTTAATCAGTGTTCAACGGTGCTTTCTTGGTGATAAGTCACGTGTAAAATAAGTGAGATTTAATTTAAGTGAGATTTTGAAAGTGAACGAGTTGCTATGATGTGAGAACAAATGGTTTACAAAAATTATGGATAGTAAATGAAAGGATGCTGTAGTGATGCGTTGGTGGTTTCTTGTCGCGGCTATGGCCGTGGCGGCGTCTGCTTTGGCCGTGTCCAGCCCGCGCCGGTGTGCGGGCAGACTGGCGCGGGAGCGGCTGAAGGCAGCGGAGAAGATCCGTGATAAGAGATACTTCCACTTATGCTGCACCCCGGCGTGTGAGCCCCTGTATCGGAAGCCGAGGCCCCCGCCAGCTCGGCGCTACCAGCCCTTCCATAAGACGTGGCTCGGACTCAAATATGGTACGTCGTTTGGATATGTACCTATTCTATTTCTTCTGGTGCCTCTCCAACTACTGGAATTGGTTAATCCGAATATTTCTTCTTGTTTCATAATTGATTATTTATGTATGTCAAGAATACGTGATTGCCAGGACCTCCTGGCTCCTCTTTTACGCACTTACAGTTTGCAGGTTCCTAGCTAGCATATCTACCGGTCTTTTAAAAAGTTCTTCAACACACTGCCATGTCTGTGAGCGTGGTAATCAATGCTCGTGTCTTGCGGTCTACTTTTTAAGTCCTTGGACGAACATACGGGCCGAAAGTAGTAGATCACTAAAAAAAAGTGTCTAATTACATTTTTCGGACGGGCAAATACATATTGGGAGTAGGGTCAAAAGCCAAATCGAGTTGTCATTCATTACACGGTCGCCCGGCCGTAACTCCGGTTGAAACTACGGAGTACGGATATCGTGTTTCGGTTTAGACCCCTAGCTCCGTATGTCTGAATGAGTGCACTGCAGGTTTAAACCTGCAGTGCACTCATTGACAAGCTGATATGATTATGACACGCTCGCGTTTTATCTAGAACCCATAATACGATAGATATAGCGGCTTAGTGTCGCATATTCACAGATCTGAAAACAATAAGTAGGTACGTTGGTCTAGTGGCTGCAAGCGCTACTTACTGCTGGGCATGAGGTTCTCGGCTCGATTCCCAGGTCGGGCAAATTTTATTGGGTTTATCTATCTGAAATTTCCTAGTACCTACCAGTCCGGACGCTGGATTTGTGGCCGGTTGTTGGCAATAGGCTCGTCCCCTATTACATGGGACTTAAACATAATTGGCGAAATGTGGGTGTACTAGTACTATAGGTACACCTCCCTCTGCCCACCCTTTGGGGCAACAAGGCGTGATGTTATGAAAATAATACTTAGCTTGACTGAAAACTGAGCTTCCGAGAGGAATAGACTAACAATTCTAAGCCAGGGAGTTTCGAAACGATATACTTAATATTTGAAAAACAGCTGTGTTTCATCCTTGACTTCATTTTCTATTGATAACCCTATTTCCTAACAAAATACTCTCCAGTTAATATAATGTAAGTATATTAATTACGATTTGTTATCAACAAATTCTGGCTATGCTCATAATATATGGGTCAGCGGATGTGGATCAGGCATTTCATTCATTCATTGATTCGGTTAAAAAAACCGGAAGAATTCTTAAACAATTGACTATATATCTATATATAGAGCTGTACCCTAATTGCGTAACACACTATCAAGCACAATCTGAATCATTTTGAAGGGTATTGCGAATCCATTGCTTCTTAAGTTCAAAAAATGTGTCTGCTCAACCAAGTAAATAACGCAATGAATGTTGTTGAACTGTCAAAATTAAAGCCATTGCTGCTTACGCAATTTAACCCGCTGGATGATGGAACCGGTGCTTAGTTATCACTTAGGCTAAGTCCATTTCGGATGTGCCCAAACTTGGAAGTATCTTATAAACATCATCGGCTTCTTACAGTTTTTGCTCACTCAAGATGCAATAGCGATGCAGATGAACTACAGAACATTTATATACTAAGCTGATGAGGTCCCTTTGAACCGCTCATTGTAGCGGAGAAAATACTCTATGAAGTTTAGGCTGAAGTCAGGTGACTTTAGGTTTTCGTTTCATTGCGTCAAAATTATCAATCTAAGTACCACTAATAATTTTATAAATAAATCTCATGTGCCAATTCATAAAGGCTTGTTTTCATAAATGTGCGCCTGCGCAGCTGACCTTTCTGCAGGATGTGTGCGTTACTGTCGGGGTGCTAACGACTTTCTAATGCCCGATATTGTCACACTGAACACAAAACTTGATCTACTTTAGCGGTACTTCATTAAAACACCATGGTTAAGGTTAAAAATGTGGTTTAAGTTACGTAATTTTGTAGGTAACGTTATTGTTTCCTATTGTATGGTAACGCCAATCATTCGTCATTATCATCATTAATCGGATGCGAGGATTATTATATAAAAACCCCAAAATATTTAAATATACTTACTTGTGGTAAGTGAAATAAATATTTGAATTTAATAGCTAAACACTTGACTCCTCGAAATAAATCTACTGGACGTTGGACACAACGGAAATACTAATGCTTAATAATAAGTTAATTTTCATTCGTGTCAGAAGATCTGGCTAGAAAAGGGGTAACTGCTGAAATGACGTCTAATAAAGGAGTCATCATCTGTCTAGCCTTTTCTCAAATGTGTTGGGGTCGGCTTCCAGTCTAACCGGATGCAGCTGAATACCAGTATTTTACATGGAGCGACTACCTATCTGACCTCCACAACCCAGTTACTGGGTAATACGATATCCCTTGGTAAGACTGGTTGTCAGACTTTCGGGCTTCTGACAACCCGTAACGACTGTCAAAGATCCACGAATGACAGCCGGGACCAACGGCTTAACGTGCTTTCCGAGACACCGAGGGGTCTTGGTGTGTAAAGATGGTCACCCATCCACGGACCAACCGCGGCAAGCGTAGCTTAACCTGATCGATCGACCCGTGCGGCTGTTATTACTTAGCCACAAGAGACTAATAGAGGAGTATGGAAAAAATATTTTTCTTGCTGCGCCGACCCAAATAGATTGGGATAAGGTCAGGAGAACGATGATGACATGCGTCTGTCTGAGTATTTCATACTTTTCATGACAAAGATAACAATGAGTTTTGGCAGAGAGCTAGCTCAATACCTGGAAAGACATTCTAGAGGTATTTCATCCCTGAAAATCGTCAGCAAGCTAGTCTTACGTAATATGTAGGTACATGATACAATCCAATAAATTGGTCCTCCGGGAAATGTGGTAAGTGAAATAAATATTTGAATTTTGTTTGACTCCACGAAAAAATTAAAAAAAAAGTAGTTGCTAGTATGCCCGTATGTATGTATGCATATCTATACATACTTATCAATACAAATAAATAAATTGAAGTGTCTGTTTGTAATGTCCAAATAACAGCTTTTTACTATTACTAAATGCATATGAATGTATATACATATACGGTACTTATAAAAAAAACATTTTTTTTTTTTTGTTTCTGTCTGTCTGTTAATGTGTAATCTCCGAAACGGCTGGACCGATTTTGACGGGTGTTTCACTGGCGGATAGCTGATTTTATAAGAACTAACTTAGGCTAGATTTATATTTTAGAAAAAAAATTAGGATTCCATTTCCATGAAATCCAATTTGTTTTCCGACAAGTACGCGAACAAAGTCGCGGGCACAGCTAGTTCTTAATATATATTATTTCTCTGTGTGACCTTACGTGTTTGTCCAAAAATTTCTCCGCCTTTCGCCGTCAGTATCGATCGCTCCAATTCCATGTAAATCTGAGTAATTGGATCGCGTCGTGTCGTTGGACCACATCGTTGGCCCAACAGTTGGGCACTTGGACGGTTGGACCAGTTACTGTCCCGACCTTTAGCAAGGAGGTCGAAAGTTCCGGTCAGACGTCTCTTATCACGAGACATTCGGTTCTACGAACTCGACTTTTTTGCAAAGAAATTAGGTAGTTAGTTATTATTTTATATCTTCTGTAGCAGATGATAATGTTACTATAATTACATTCTTGTTTTATTTGACGCTGTGTGGTCTTCTTCGAGATAACAACATATTCGCTGATGTGTTGCTCTATTGAAGTTACCTTCACCTAAGTACCTACATTGGCTTGCAGTTTTACACGGTGTTGTGTCATTGTGGGATGGCCCAATCCGTATACCGAGTGACCATCCTTAAAGAAATATTTTTAGCAAGACATCGAAAACATACATGCGTAAACATACACATATACACAAGCTCATGCCTGCTTTCCAAGGGGGTAGGCAAGAACTACAGAACGTCATCGAAAACCTCGTTATTTAAATGTGTTCCTCCCTCTATGTTTGCTTGTTGTTATTTTGGACATTCTAATCACAGCAGCTTAGAAAGAAAAGAACGAAAACACATTTCTTTAGCTCAGACTAAAAGGCACTCCTCTCACAGAGAGAAGGCCTGTGTCCCAGTAGTGGGAACATTATATGCTGATTATACTTATGTTATGGACTATAAGATTTAGTAGTTTATTCATTAGAGAGTTCATCAGGCTTTCGATATTCCTACATGTAACCGGTAAAAACATAGCCATATTCATAGTGTGTCATATATCTTGTTTTTTTTTTGTTCAGCCTAAAGTCTTTGGCCTTAACATCTGTGATGTACACGTTTAAGGTCGATAGATCCAACAAAAAAGGCTTTAGTTAATAAAAAAAATCCATAACCTGTTTTTAAATCTAACGATTGCATTGGCAAAAACTCGCGCATACCTGTATCTGTTGGACGTTTGATACAAAAGAAATACTAATGTTTAATAATAAGTTAATTATCATACGAGCGAGGAGATCTGAGGGGCGATTCTCGTAATTTTAAGAACGTTCACAGTCTGATCTCAATCTGTCTATATTTTTGACAAGTTTTTGTCATTTATTGTCGCTGAGAAGAGATTGCGACTAGATTTTGAACGTTTCTAATTACGGGAATCGGCCTTCTGGCTAAACCAGGGGTTAACTGCTGAAATTACGAGTAATTTATTTATTATAATAACAGAGAAGTATGTAAGATAAAGACATGTTGCGCCGACCCTTGATTGGGATAAAGCATGCAGGAGAATGATGAAGCCATGCGAGAAGATTCCGTCTGTGTATTTGATACTTTGTATGATAAAACTAAGAAAGATATTGATGAGTTTTGGCAGAGAGCTAGCTCAATACCTGGAAAGATATTCTAGAGGTCTTTCATCCCTGAAAATTTTCACAGGCTAGCCTATATATAATATACTTAATACTTAAGTACATGATACAATCCAATAAATCGGTTCTCCAGGAAATGTTCCCGAATGGTTATCTTTTTCTAGGTCGTCATAAGATGTTCAGTAGATACAGGTACAGTCGCCAGCACATCAAGCTACCCGAACTGGCAAATTTTCCCAATCAACTTTGAACCTTAGGTATACTTAAGCGATAAAGTTGAAAATCTATTAAAGAATTTTGACAGATTGTAGTAGCTTGATGTGCTGGCGTCTGTACGTTCACCCAATATTGGTTTTAACGTCTCCTAATTAAAGTTATCCTAACATTGTCAGCTCACAGCCCTAGTAATTTAGTCGTACGAGCTTCGTCGACATAAGAATGGCCACCATCTGAGATCTGACCGCAGCTAGCTAGCTTAGCTTTACTTTGTCAATCGAATAATATTCGTGGACAAGCCTGCAAAATGAAACAGAATAAAAACCTATAAAATTAATCCAAATTCTTCCTAAACGAACAGGTAATGGTTCTATTAGGACTATAAATAATATATTGCACCTACCTGTAACAATCCAGACACAATCTAAGGAAGTTTCATTCAAGCCGGCCGTACGCGCAGCCCGCAGGTTATCGCGCGGCGCGGGGTCGATGACCTGCCTCTGTACCGTTGCCAAATCCATTCATGAAATAGCTGATAACAGCTAAATAGCTGCTCTGCTTATTGTTCACGCTGAGAATATATCATGACGTATTTATTTAAAAAATGGAACATCTTATCTAGCCACATAAGTTATTATGTGCAATCGACGCTCAATTTATTAATTAAGCAACAATAAGTAGGTATAGGTAGGTAACGGCCACGACTTGATGAGTTGTAGGTCGTAGGTTCGGAATACTTCGGAACCAGTCGGTCAGTTGGCGCTTTACTTTGTGTAAATTATTTAATCACCACTGTTCTCAAAACGGTGAAGGAATCTTGAGGAAACCGGCATGTCTTAGAACCAAAAATTCGCCAATCCGCACTGGGCCCGCGTGGTGGTTTACTGCCGACTCCCTCTCCCTTAGAGGAGGCCTGTGTCCCAGCAGTGGGTACATTATAGGCTGATTATGTATGTTATGTAAGTAGGTACTTAAGATGATGTGGCACTGATTCTACATAATACAAGTCGCATCTAAAGTAAGTTAGACCGTTGAAAAACTGCCACAACACGCAACGCTATTTACCAATCTTCTATACTTAACAATACAAATAAATAAAAAAGTGTGTTTGTAATGTCAAAAGAACAGCTTTTTACTACATGCATATGAAAGTAAATACGGAACATATAACCAAAAAAAAATTTGTATGTATGTCTGACGTCTGTCTGTCTGTTTGTTCCCGCTAATCTCCAAAACGGCTGGACTGATTTTGACGGGACTTTCACTGGCAGATAGCTGATGTTATAGGGAGTAACTTAGACTACTTACTTTTTTCGAAAAGTAAACTAAATTAAGGTTCCGCGCAAAAAAAAAACCCATGAAATCCAATTGGTTTTCCGACATGCACTCAAATGAAGTCGAAAGCACAACTAGTTCTACATAAATCTAAATATCACTAACTTTCTTCCCAATTATAATTTGTATATGTATGAAATAGATTATTATAAACAAACAGTGGACAAATTATGATTAAATTATCTATCATAATTATTAATTCTCAGTTTACTTCTACGAGTATGTAGATTCAAACCTAACGCAAAAACATATAATATATCTTTTTTCACGCGCGATTTGAAAATATTTTGCGGGTCGGATCAAAAGCCGGATCAGGCCGCAGCCGGCCCGCGGGCCGGGCGTTGCCCGTATATGATGAAAAGGATATAATTTTTTAAAATTAAATCTTCCAGTTACCTGATTGACAGGGATAATAAATGTAATCCCCTAATAATGATGCTGGGCTGCCTCCTGATTATCATCTGCATATTATTTTGTCCAACAATTGAATACAGCCGTTACAGAATACTGTTAACGTTGTGTAGGGTGAAGACTACTGTTATCGGACGCGGAATTATAATTATTTTTGTTCATATTTTTGGCATATTAAACGTTTTTATATTTAATGATAAACGAAAGGTGACTTTTAAAAGACTAGCATCAACTAGCGTGTACTAGCTATTTCATATAGCGGTATTGAAAAACATTCGTAATCATTCTGAACGGTGTGTTTAACATCTTCACCCACCAATCAAAAGTGCCACTAAAGCTGGCACAGTATTAAAATAATTTCCATGTTCACATAATAAAAAGGAATACCAATATACTACCCAATTAAGTTAATATGGCGTAGCATTTACTACTTCGCTTTAATTAAACCACACTGCACTTACAGGTAGAGAGAAACTAAACAATATTTTATTAACTCCCTAGATAACAGTTAACAGTAATTAAATAATAAAAATGTTTACTTTTATTGAGACAGAGATAATTAATTTTGACGTAATTGCTTGCAGTAAGTTGCAATTATTAAAGTGGGGCCGGGATTCTCTTAATGATTTTTATATATTATGCCTTTTACAGTGTTCTTTTCACTAATCCAGTCACTTTAATTTTTGGCAATACGTTGCAAATATGTGGTTAAAAATAATAATATTTCGTGTCAGCGCGGCGTATTAACCACTCAGCAGAAAGATTAGACTACCCGGGCTCGCCCAAGGTGCTCCAATCATAGTTATATACGTTTTAATAATCCGCTCCCCTTACTTTAATAACATTTAGTTGGCGCTTAGGCTTGGCCTAATATATAATAACCATTTCAACTTTTACGTTTAACATTAAATTTATTGCTAAATAGGAAAACATTTCTCAATAAATTCCTTATTACGTTTCCGGAAACCACAATCACCTAAGTCTGTAATAAAAAAAGTCTGTATAAAATTATGCATTCTTAAAGCAACTTCCTTACCGACCGACAATCGGTCCATCCACCTTTCCTATGTATAATACAGGTATAGTGTTGTACCGACGCGGGACAATCAATCATCTGAATGAGCCAATCAATCGTGGGGCAACATCACTACATGCAAATATGTACTAACAATGAACCTTTGAAGTCTGGGATAAAAGTGGAATATGATGGGATAAAGAGTGATATGATTTAGATGCTTTAAGTAGAGTATTACTTAACTTTCATTCTTGAAGAGAAAGAAGATTCAGCATAAAGAGGATTATCAAAGCAGATTATTTGTCTTAGACATGTGAAAAAAGGGTAAGTAAAAAAAAATTGATCAAAATCGAGGGGTACCTATAATAATGGCGAAACACACTAACAGTAGCAATGGCTTTCATTTTGACAGATCAACAACATTCAATGCATTACTGGGTTGTGGAGGTCAGATAGGCAGTCGCTCCATGTAAAATACTGGTATTCAGCTGCATCCGGTTAGACTGGAAGCCGACCCCAACATAGTTGGGAAAAGGCTAGGCAGATGATGATGATGATGACTTACGTTGTTGAGCAGACACTACGTCGACAACGTCGCCGTCGTCTGCGGCGTGGTTGGGTAGACACTGGACGTTTCGAACATATGAAGCAATATCCCTCAAAATCATTCAGATATTGATCGTGTTACGCAATTAGTGTGCACATTTAACATTGAACATTATCGTATATGTTGACCACATAATGATTATGTTCAATGTTAAATCAAATAATTTTACTGTTACTGTGAGCCTGCATCATCCCACTGCTGGGCAGAGGCCTCTCCCCATGAATTCCAGTTCTTTCGATCCAGGACTAAAGTGGACCACTGGTCGTTTGTTTTGTCCAGCTCGTCCCGCCATCTTCTACGGGCGGGTTATTTTGGCCCACAGCTTATTGGGCATACGGCAGACGTGGCCAGCCCAGTCCCACTTCAGCTTAGCGGCCTTTTGAGCAACGTCAGTAATTTGTATTTTGGAACGCAGTGTGGTGTTGCAAATATGGTCTGTCAATTTGACGCCCAGAATACTGCGCTCCATTGCATAATTTTACTGTTAAACATTAAACACAGCTTGACGCGGTCGATTTTATTGAGTAATACATCGATAAATCAGTTAGTTACTGACATTAGGCAAGTAGCAATCATACTAAGGTCTATATTATTTCTACATCAGATAAACTCGCGCTGATGGCGTCCCGCATAATATTGTCATCATGTTCCCGCAATCCGATAACACTGTAATAACGAATAAGTCTCAATCAAGTGGACGCATTTATCAACCCCGGGGATAGGGCTGCCAAGAGTTCTGGGCTTAGTGGGACTTCCTGAATCATTTTTTACAAAGCCACCAGTTTATCAAAAATTAGAGGGTCCAAAACTGGAGGGGCTTGTGGCTAAGTAATAACAGCCGCACGAGTCCATCGATCAGGTTAAGCTATGCTTGCCGCGGTTGGCCCGTGGATGGGTGACCATCTTTACATACCAAGACTCCTCCGTGTCTCGGAAAGCACGTTAAACCGTTAGTCCCCGTTGTCATTCGTGGCTCTTTGACAGTCGTTACGGGTCGTCAGAAACCCGAAAGTCTAAAAATTCAGAGCCCGAAAGGCTGAAAGTATTCAGCTGCATTCAGTGAGACTAGAAGCCGACCCCAACATAGTTGGGAAAAGGCTAGGCAGATGATGATGAGAGGGTGGACCTCTTTTTTAATTGCATACCATGCACCGTTTACCGCTGTGAAATTCGAGATAGTTTCCCAAACGCTTCCCATTATTTATAAAAGGCGACTTTGCTAAGCCATACGAAGTAGGTTTTAAAAAAAAACTAAAAATAATAACTAAGACTTGACTCAATTCTTTGAGATGAATAAGTGTAGGTATCTTTGTCTTAACAAACAAACGGCATTTCACAATACATTACGTCATCATTTATCCTCTCGACAGGCCCACTATAAAAGAGAACCGATACAAAGTAGTATCAATTCCCGCGACCATTGCCAAGCTGGTTATCGTACGATTACGGAACGGGGGCGGTACTATGCCGCGGAACCGGTGCGACCGGCCGGGGACCGCGGGACGGCCGAATCACTCAACGGGACCAATTTATCGATGCGTCCCATCACTATTCTATTGTCTCAATCGGAACTTGACGAAGGCTTTGGAATGTGCGATCTTTGGCTAGTGTATCTGCAACATAATTTGATACGGCATTCGTTTTGTATGGCGGCTTTCGAAATGTAGGTAAGTCATGTTTCAAGTACCGTAATCTTTAAGTACTAATAAACCTGATGAGTTTGTTGTTTTTTTGTTTGAACGCACTAAGTTCTGGCACTACCAGTCGGATTTGGGCTCGGCTTGGATTTAGATGTTGATAGCTCAATTCTTGAGAGGTTATAGGCCATTTAACATCACGCTGCGACCCTTAGGAACCGAGCAAAAATAAAAAGAAGTCAGAAAAAACGCTAAGCGAAACCAAACTAATCGCGAGCGGGCGATGCGTTACTATAGGATATATTAAAAGTTAAAACAGGAAATAACATGCGGTCGAGTAAAGACAGAAGCTAGTAAAAATAATATACTACTGACTATATCGCACTTGCATGGGTTATATCACATTCCAGTCATTCTATGCTGGTGGGAATAAATCGATCGGCAGGATGGCATGCAAATAAGGATGGACCAAGTATGAACGCAGTACAATTTTCGTTGAAATTTCAAAATAACAAAAATACAAACTATTTACAATTAGGTAAGTAATAGGTACCTAACACGGGCTGGTGTCTGCAACTCCACGTCAATATGCGTATTTTGCGTTCGTTTAGGAAAATCGATTATTCGATCCACCCCAGCTCCTCAAGGAAGGCCAGCAACACCTTGATATTACTGACCGTCTCAAGGGGGGTACCTGGATTACTGAAGTACTTTGCCCTGTAGGTACATGGCGACCACCGGGCAGTTTAGAAGCACATGTGCCGTCTAGTCGTCCTCCATGCAGGTCCTGCACAGCTGACTGTCTGTGACTCCTATAACAAAGAGGTGTTTAATAAATGACCCAGATTAAAAAGTGTTGTAGTATAGCAAAAACAAATCGATCCTACTTGAACACTATCGTCTTTCTCATTCTAACTCATAAATATTATTTAAGTACCTATCCGAGCCCGCCCTTACCACTTTTTTTTTTTTTTTGATGGGAAATCATCTAATGACTCCTCCCGCTCTGGGTGGAGCGGAAGGGAGTGTCAGACTCTTACTGACTAAAACCCACCCGTGTTCCTTCCTTAGCCCTTTATGTTCCGGGGCAGCGGTAACCCTTTCGGACGATCCCGCTACCCCGCCCTTACCACTTGAACGAAATCCTTACTTTCACATAGTGACTCTACTAGGTACTCTATTAGCCTTGTGTGGGATCACACGTCTCACATAATATTAGTAGACACACCTTCCAATATATAAATAAAAGGATAATAAACTTATTATTGAAATCCTTAGAACGGTCTTTCCTTTGGTGTTCACCATTAACCCTAACAAAAAGCTGGCTTAACAGTACGTAGCTAACTATGTATTTACAGTTAAAAATACAAAGCCGATATTGTTACTGGCCATCCAAATAAACCACGGTATAGCACGGTAATCAAGCGTGCCTAGTGTGAGGAATCGAATTTCTGACCTGATTTCTCCAGAAGACCAGAATCTACACCATTGCACCGCTAAATCTTGTGATACTTTACCACCCGTTATAAATAACTAATTAATTTATTTAAACAAGCCTGCATGTTTATTTAAATATATTCGGAACACACGTGGTTCGAATTCCATTCATTGGACATGTCTATGTAATGTGTACCTACACACGCCAATCAATGAATTAAATATTTATTTATGAACCAATAAAGTCATTAAATCATTGAGGGATCTAGTGATGTGCCCGTGCATTATGCGATTTTAGTTATCGATAGTTGTGCAGAAAAATTGTTTGTGATCAGGAAATTAGCAGTGGTTTACGTTAATCGAATTATGCTTGACCTAGATTATGTATGTACTTTAAAAGAGACTGTGACCTCCGAGTTTGTTCCGGTCTTTCTTCTAACTCATCTAGTTTAAAAAAATATTTTATTTTGACGTGTGATGTTACAGTTGAAGTAAAAAAAAAGGTCAACTAACTTTTGGGGGCCACTGTATGTATGTAATGTATGTAGTCATTCAATGAAAACACACTTACAGCAAAAGCATCAATAACAAAGCTGATAAGGCAAAAAACTTTTCTATAAAACAGTAGTGTTGTACTATGCTTATAATATCGATAAACCCAACAGTCGGTGATACATCGATACGATCGATGGTCAATATCGCGGCCATGATACTGCGCATCGATCAAACGGTCGGTTCTCGTAACTAAGTTCTGTTTATTGTTTAGAACTTGAATTTACTCTTACAGTTATTTTGTGACCGATTGTCATGCGATTAAAGGGGTGGTCAAGATTCTTTGCGCTCAGCACACGTGGCATGACCACCATAGAAACGGGTTTTGTCGACGGAAGAATAGACAAAATGACAGATTGCATAGACAAAATGCCAGAAATCTGTCTACAATCTGTTATTTTGTCTATTTTCCGTCGACAAAACCCGTTTCTATGGTGGTCATGCTACGCGTGCTGAAAGGAACTTTGTGTAGGTACCATAGTCAGGCCAGCACTGACACATACAGACCTATATAAAGTATAATGATGATTTTGCTTAATAATTAAAATGTCAAGTTTTATGGTTTTATCAAAAGGCTTAGCAGAGCGATTAAATAATGTCCATTATCAATATCATTGCCATGATTCTCTAGTTCCTAAGTTCCTACGAACTTGAGACTTCGTGCTCTGTCCACCCTATAACCGGAACACCTATAAAGTTCATCCAAACAACGCTTCTTGTTTCTGACGGCTCAATCGTACCGCGCTTGTAAATCAAAACAAGTGCTGTACCACGCAGCCATTCAGTCGGCGAGCTGAACCGTGACCCGCAGGTCAGTTCAAGGAATCGAAGCGCCACACGCCAGCAAACACAGTGGGACAACCGTGATTGATTTTTGGATTTATCAACAATTATACTCTAATTATTATAACATTAGTCAACAACGCCTTTGTTATTTCCATATAAGCTCCCTTATTTCACGGTAAATACAAAGCCATTGTATTTACCATAAAATGCAGTAATTTTAACAATACAACACTGTAATGTAATAAATGTAGGATAGCTGACCCGATAGGCGTTCTCCTCTCTAAATTTCAATCTATAAAAAAAAACACTCGGTTTTCCCGAATTATCAGCGGGCAAGTTTTCCAAAGGACATGCCTTCATTTCGTACCCAAAAATTAAAGTGCCGGCCAGAAAAAGAAAGTAAATACTGTCTTTCTTATGGGAAATAACATCTTGAGCACACACACAGTTAACCCCCCGGCTGCTATTTGAGATGAAAAATGCCAAAAATCAAATTTTTATAACAGAACATTTAAAAAATATCACTTTTTAATTGAAAATAACATCCCGAACATGTTTTAACTATTACAACAACTTAGATCTACGATTAACCCTTTGGGTGCTACATTTGAGTTGGAAGCACCTACATACAAGTAAAGTAAGTGTATAATCATATTTTTGACAACAATATTTTCCGGCACTGTAATTTTTGGGTACCTAAAAAATATTCGACACTTGAATGATGTCGTTTCTTTCCATAAAAACCTAATTCGGAGTATTACGAACATTAAAAGAATAAAAAAATAGCCAAATCCTTCCAACCATTCTCAAGTGACCAATGAACACCATTCCTTATTATCGTAACACACTAACAGTAGCAATGGCTTTCATTGTGACAATTCAATAACATTCATTGCGTTATTTACGTTGTTGAGCAGACAAATTTTTCGAACATATGAAGCAATGGATTAACAGTATCTTTCAAAATGATTCAGATTGTGACTGATCGTGTGTTTCTCAATTAGGGTGCCGTTGTGTAATTTTGGGCTTTTGAATTGAATATGCGGCAGTGCGTACAAAAATCAATCAATTACTGACACTAAGCTGAATTGGCGCACCTTGCATTGATTTCAGGTTAATTCTACCACTCCTATGTATAATGCTTTTTAGTTATTTTGTGACTCTAGGGACAAAAGTGTGAAGGCGAGGCGTTTAAACAAATACATGCGTGACGTTTTAGGCGTGACGTCACGGAATGTTGCTCGTCATCTATGAAGAACATTCGTCTTGTTTTTGTTTGTCCAAGTTTCGACATCTCTGTGACATGGATGAATGCTTGTGTCATTGTTTTATAACGACATACCTAAATGTTTGTTGGAGTTATTTATTGTGTTTTATGAACCAGTGATTTTATTGGTTCAGTTATTCTAGAATACTGTTTAATAGTAAATAGTGTTCTGGAGCAACTAATCAATAACATTGATTTTACTGTACCTGCCACGGTATAGACAGTACCAGTCGTGCTATTCTGTACAAATCCCACTGTGAAAACTAAGGTGAAGTTAAAATAATAATAAGTTTTTATTATTGCTTCAGTTTACAAAAAGGATTTAGTGTTTGGAGCCTCCTTAGCAAACAATGCCTGTGTTAGGAGACTCCGCTGTTCCACAGTACAGCATTATTACTTATTCTAGTTAAAAAGCCGTAGGTACTTAAAATATGAAATCAAAATAGGTGAAGTCAGCTTGAAGTGAGCTGTCAATAGTGTCAATCCCATGGCATCAAGTGGAATGACAGCCCCCTTCACATAAGTTTTATCGGTGAGAGTTTTACAGAATAGAACTGCATGTATAGTGCAATCACATGAGCATAAATACTTACTTCAAATTTTACAAGAGAGTCAGTCTCCCAAAAACTTGGAACCAAAAAAAAAAATTAAAATCTTGTTCTACAAAAAATAAACAAAATACTTACATAATACAAAATTGAAATCTTATTTTAATAACAAACCACAATTTATCGTTCATATAATAATGTATCCCATTATCCAATAAGGATAACCACAAAATAATTACGAAGAGCGTTGTCTAACTGATGTTACTGCTCTATGGCGTCTTCGCCTACGAGTATAATAATTACGGTACAAAGCAAGTGATCATAAGATAAGCGAGAAAAAATGAGGGATCTGACAGGACCACAGTCTCCATTGATGTCTATGACGGGGCGACGACCCGGCTGACAAGTATCACGCTTCTTTTCTACATAAACCCGTGCCCAACGACCATACGGCTGTATGGTCGTTGCCCGTGCCTTATTCCCATGGCATTAGGTCCTTACATACTATTTATATTATATTTTGCCTTAAATTATGAGCCAATTTATTAGGCAGTAAACAAACAGTACAATATCCAATATATTTTATTTCTTACTACAACCATCTACAAGCTTACCAAGGGGTATCGTATTACCCAGTAACTGGGTTGTGGAGGTCAGATAGGCAGGCGCTCCATGTAAAATACCTACTGGTATTCAGCTGCATCCGGTTAGACTGGAAGCCGACCCCAACATAGTTGGGAAAAGGCTAGGCAGATGATGAACCATCTACAAGCTGCCTAACAAACTTTTAGCATACTTTGCATTGATGTGACGAAGCTTCGATTTTGATATTTTTTTCCATATCTTTGCTTATTCCAAACTTTTATATTTCTTGAGAGAGCAGGATAGAAACATCGCTATCTTTGAACTGTCTCTTTCTTAACTTTTCTAAATACATTCAATTAACCACAAAATAAACAATAACAGTTCAACAAAAGGCATGCAACAATATCTAAGAGTGCCAGACTCTTATTACAAAAGTCAAAAATAGCTAGCTCTTTTTATTACAGTCGGTTAAAAATGCGATACCCTTTAGCAGTGCACGTTTAGTCATCCAATTCACCTAAACTGTACCAGTAACATCTGCAAAACAAATAAATATCGGTTATCTTAGAAGATCAATCCTTCATATCCGCCGGTGTTATGCGCCTGCGCACCCAATCAACAGCTGATGTTATCTCCATGACAAACTGCCCCCCAATGGCTTCAATTATCTCTCTGTATTTGCATACGCGTGACTGCTTCAATTTATGCTTTCATAGATTATAATTTATAATCAATATGATTTCTGTGGTTTCGAGCTTAATTATTTTAATCTGTGGTAAATCTAGAGTTATCGTGTCGGATGAATGTTACATATCGATTATTGTATATTGAAATATCGATGATATGGTAAGTGTAGCTTAGGTTGACTGCCCCGTTGCTCTCGTGGTTGCAAGTGCGACTGCTGAGTGTGGGGTCCTGGGCTCGATTCTCAGGTCGGGCAAACTGTAGTTGGGTTGCTGGTTAGGTTTTCCATTAAGAATTTCTTAGTAACCCGGAGTTTGAAAGTTGGCGGTTTATAATTCCCCCGTGTTTCGGATAGCGCGTAAAGCCGTTGGTCCTGCGCCTGATCTCTCCCCGGTTGTGTCGGATTGCCGTCCCATCGGACTATGAGAGTTGACGAACAGAGACTGCACCTGTGTTTGCACAAATACTTGTGCACTTTAATATCTCCTGCGTACCTGGCTAATCTCCGTTGAGATTGGCCACCGTGACCGAAATTGGTCAGGAGGCTATTATTGCCACGGTTATAAAAATACTGTAGTTTCCTATCGTCTGAAAAACCTAAGTTTTCTTCAGAAATATGAAATAATTACGATTTAATTTGAATTTATTAACTAGGACAGTAGACTGACCGGTTTAGAGCACATTACGTCACCCACTTCCTGGCAGATACCATCACAACTGATGGTGGAGATAAATACATCAAATTGGTTTATGTTTATTTGATGTGTGTGTTAAAAGGCGTCCTAGTGAAGAACGACTTTTTCTCTATCTCTACCTCTCCGATCAACATAAAAATTCGTTAAATATGTAGCGGTATCTACAACGCCACATGCGAACAACGCGCAATACTGACGTCACCCAAAATTCTGCATCTCGCAAGCAGAGTTTACCGCGCAACTAGCATAGATGCAACGGCGTGACATGAATCATTGGGCAGTTGCCCGCCAGACACGATACCCGTCTGGTCGGAGGATCCTCCCTTTTCTATGGAGTATGAGTGAACTTTACACCCTGTTCGTCATAATCAATATTCTACTAGCGACTCGCCCCTGCTTCACGCGGTTTTACGACTTGAAAAAACACCGCGTTTTCTTTATTATACAGCGGGGTAATTGCGTAACACACTAACAGTAGGAATGGCTTTAATTTTGACAGTTCAACAACATTCATTGCGTTATTTACGTTGTTAAACAGATAATTTTTTCGAACATATGAAGCAATGGGTGAGCAATATCCTTCAAAATGATTCAGATTCTGATTGATAGTGTGTTACGCAATTAGGGTGCCGGGCGGCAGGGACATCGGTGACATCAACGCACAGAGTGTAACCATGAATTCACCACATGATTCTAGACCAGGGAGCTTAGAAATTTTTCGTAGAAAAACCAGCTGTTTCATAGAAAACTGCAATATGTATGCGGTCAAAATGTAAGGAACAGCATTTTTTTTTTTACGTAACCGGCGAAAAATTTCACCGCAGGCGGTTCAGAACCATGTACTGAAATCCATGGCAACAGATTCCGCGTCGAAGTCCCTGCAATCCTGTATGTAAGTTTAATAATAATGTATTATACACATAAATCTTCTGGATTAAATTCTCTAAATGAAGATAAAAACCGCATCAAAATCCGTTAAGTGGTTTGGAAGATTAACGCGGTCACACAGACAGACACAAAAAGCTACTTTTTTTTTTTTAATTTCCTTAAACTTAAACAAAGCACACAAATAGACCTCTGGGGTCTGTCTTAGCATGCCATGGCCTGAGATTTGATCAACGCGCTATTAACAGTTAAGTTATAATCGAATTGATGTAATGTTCTTTTAGCTTACGCTTTATGTTTTTACTATTTATTGAGTCTCTAATGTCTACAGGTATTTGGTTTAGTAAATTGGGTATTGAGAAGGAAGCGGTACGCCTGCTATAAAAGTTATTTTTTCGTGGCACTTGAAATGATTTTGATTTGGCTTGTCGTGTATTCACGTCATATTTAACTGACTGACTTCAATTGCCATACCGCTGATAAACCCGCGATGGTTTGTGTGGTATGTGTATTCACAAATATTTGTAAACTGTTTTGATTAATAAAAACATTATAATAATTATGTAAAGATTTCATCAAAAGTTTCCGACTGGACTCGAACTCAAGCCCCTCGTAGTCCTTTACACACGAGCGGAGTCTTTCCATACATGACAATAAAAGCATTTAAAACCTTGGTGGTTTTATTATTTATATTACAACCTCCTTCATAAAAATCAACAGCTTTTAACCACAGCACAATTACCAGCATTTAAACATTATTAAAATGAAATTGGCACGAACAAATTACGTGAAATTAATTTGCGCAGCCAATTTGTAGAGATTTGTCGATCGACCGCGGCCCGGCGCGGGCGCGTCATGCGCGTAATAAACATGAAATGTTAAGGGCCTTACTCTCGTTTAGTACCGTAACACGGTCACTTTATGAAGCCTATTTCTCATTAACGGCTTGGTTAGAAGTTCTGAAAAAAATATATGTTTGCTATAGATTCATGTACAACATTTCTGAAACAGGATTTTTTCGTATGGCTAATACTTTTGCCTTAAAAAAATATTTACCAAACCGCTATTTTTGGCTTATATTCCCTACTACTTCTAAACGGCTTTGAAGTTTGGAAATCTTTTTACACTAAAAAAATTATGGTTAGAGGTACTACATACATGAAACAGCTTTTGTAAATCAATCAACATTTTCAAAGAAAATGTCCAATTTTGAGATAGAGGTAAAGACGTGCTCTGCGCGCGCGCGGGCGGCAGTCGTGCTTTAGCATTGAGACGGGACGGCTGTGTCGCTCGCTGCTCCGCCCCGGCTATCGAACGACTACGCGCGTTTGTTTGTGTTAGTGCAAATATTTACGAACGAATTGTATCAGTGTGCGTTTATAGACTAGCTCGCTGCGGAGGGCCCATTTCTATTGTGCGCGTGGACGCTTTACTTATTAGTGGTGCCATTTCTAAATACTGTTTTTGTTTATATTGTATATTGTGTAAATATACGATAATTTGTAAATAAGTAAAAATGCCAAGGCAAAGCAAGTCAAGAAAGACTTCTCACGTATGATTTTAACCAAAAACAAAATTTCCGCAGCAGCTATATTGGATTTACACTTTGACCCCACTATCGACTTTAGCACCATCGAAAACTATGAAAACGACACCCATGACGAAAAATTCGAATATTTTCGCAGCCGCAATCTTGGATTTTCATTTTGACTTCACCATCAGCTTTAGCACAATCGAAAACTATGAAAACGACACCCGTGACGAAAAATTCGAATATTTTCGCAGCCGCCATCTTTCAAAAAATATATTTTCATAATCAAATATTAACAATTGTTAATACAAGGTATTATAAAAGACGGAAAAGTGTTTTATATAACAAACTAAAGTCAATAGATTGAATTTAAGCATTTAACCCTTTAAACAAGAAATAACAATGAAAAAAAGAGTGTACCAAAACCGCGTATTAATAAAAATATAGTCAATCAGTATTACAAATAAAGATATTTGTCGTATGCAAGGTACTCTTTAGGTAGTTTTTTTCGTGATATTGATTTATTAATAGTTCATTATACTCTATTTAGTTTGAGGTGGCGCGGCCAGGAAGCACTGCCTGGTGGCCGGACCACATAAATTGTTAAATAAAAATATATCTTTTGAGGTACTAAAAATATATATATATTCCGATGAAAGTACTAAACTGTGGTCCGGCCACAGAGGAACACACCAGCGCCAGTGGTGTGGTGTCGCGAACCGCAGAGTTCACACGTGCAAAAATAAAAAAAAATTTTTTTAGTTTTTAGTTGTACCTACTCCACACAAATTCAAATAACACTAGTGCATTGAGGAATTGAAGACACCGACTAGAAGAATCATCAAAATTCGCATAGAAATGCCGGAGATGCAGTACATTTATGCATATAACATCGTACATAAGAATAAGTACATAGTGTATTATATACTAAAACCTTCCTGAAAGTATGTTGATCACATTAGTGAAAGAATTATTAAAATTGGTTCATTAGTTTTTGAGGAAATCGCGGACATACAAACATACATACATACAAACATACATACATACGGGTCGAATACAGAACCTCCTTTTTTGAAGTCGGTTAAAAATGTCGACTATCGGTAGTGTTGTCCGACATTCTGTCTCGCACGAAGGTATTGGTGTGACTGAGGCAAGGTTCTATGCATTGTGCATTGTGCAGTATTTAATGAATTTTATTTTAATTGCAATTGTAATACGTTATTTTTTTAAATTTCAACACAATGTATCTACCTATATTGTTATGAAATAAATTACTTATGACTTAAATAAATATATTTTCTTCCACATAAATGCTAAAAAATAATGTCCAGAAAAACTTAAAATATACGTAACATATAAGTAATAATAATAATATTTTTTATATTTTTAAATGTTTTTATATATTTTTTTTATATTCTAATATTTAAAAATATAATTTATATGTATATAGACGAATAAAGGAAAATAATAATAATACATATAATAATAAAACGTAATAAGTATCTATCTATACAAAATATATCAGCCTTGCATCCGCTATTCCCTTCTGGAATCGTAGGCAAAAATAGCGACCTACGTGCGGCATGTCTGCGTCTCTGCATATTCTTTGATCTTAGTTTTAGTGTAGTGCGCCACCGCGCGCGTTTTACGTATTCGGGAGTAGGGCGTTTGGCTCCGCCCACATGCACAAGGTCAGTGGGCCTTCTATACACCTTAAATATGGCGACCATTTTGTTAATAGGGCTGATGCTTTAAGATGGAAACTCATTATTGTTTTAATGTGGGTAACTCGTGCTTTTAAAAGAGAAAATACACAAAGCAAACTTTCTTTTAGGATATTATTTTAGGAATCCCTTTCAGCAGACTGCCACGGTAGATGATAATATGTTTTACTGAGTTATAAGCTTGTTCACGTGTTTTTTTGGATAGTTTAAGACAATCAATCAAGCATTTTCCCAACTGTTGTGGTCGGCTCCCAGTCGACAGTCGCCGAATGCAGCTGAATACAGTTGTTTGTATTGCTTCTCTTATGGCCGATTCCTATAATCACGAATAGTTACCTATAGGTTAAAATCAAGACTCTTGTATCTTTACCAATAATGAAGAAAATACCTTATAGCTTTGCATGATAGTCCCTCTCATATGGAAGCAGCTATCACAGGTAAAATTAGCTTACAAATATATGCCCAGTTTGGAAATAAAAAATACGTGTGGCACTCGGGGACTGCCGCGGTAAAGCTATTGCATAGCAACGCACACAAACACCGTGCCGAAGTCTGCCGAACTGATACGACGTTAGACGATGCTTAGGTTTATTTTCGTTACGGAATTTCTTCATTCGGTCGCCGCGCTCAAAGCCCAAGATAAAAGCTATGCAATAGCTTAAAAATGCTGCCATTGATTCGTTTTTGTTTAATAGAAACCGAGCATTTGAGAAATTAAATTACCGAGATGAACGTTATTGTTTAATTTCGAAAACAAACGAAAAAACTTACGTATATAAATAAACATGTGTCAATGACAAATAAATTATCTTTTATCTTTGAAAATAATCTGGTTGGCAACCCTGCGACCCAACACAGGTGGGAATTTCATTCGAGTTTCACAGTTAGCTGGATCCACCGAATCGATCTAACGGAACGATGCAGCACTTTGTTTTGACAGTCATTAGTCGATTCGCATTCACATCCTTCAAATGAAAACTTGGGTCAGACTAGGTGTTCTGATTATGGAGTCTACCTAGCCTTTTCCCAACTATGTTGGGGTCGGCTTCCAGTCTTACCATATGCAGCTGAATACCAGTATTTTACATGAAGCGACTGCCTATCTGAACTCCACATCTCAGTTACTGGGTAATACGTATCCCCCTTAAGACTGGGTTCTAACGATTTATTCCAGTCTGACCCATAACGATTGTCGAAAGATCCACGAATGACAGTCGGGATCCGTTGGTCCCGGCTGTCATTCGTGGATCTTTAACGTGCTTTCCGAGGCACGGAAGGGTTTCGATATGTAATAGATGGTCACCCATCCACAAACCCACCGCGGCAAGTGTAGCTTAACCTTTGATCGAGCCGTGCGCTTCTTATTATATAGCCACGAGCCCCTCTTTGTCTGTTTATATTATAATTTATTAATGGAATCGCGGTAGAGGGGGTTCCGGGGATCAGACCAGAATAACTCCTAATCATTTAAGTCTATACCCAAATGATTTGACAAAACCATTGTTGGTTAAAAAAAACGAGTCGTAATGTAAACTTGGAACAGTCGGTAAAATATAGACGTCAAAAAATAATTTTCGTTTTACTCAGTCAGGAGGTCTACAGGCGAGGAAGTAACGTGTTTGAGATAAGTAATGCCGTTGATAATATGCTAAAATCAGATCAAGTTTGTTCGCAACTGCGCACCGTTGGTTCCGCGAACTGACCACACAGACCGCACCACGGGGCGACATAGTCTGACCCGGTTATACAATGTCCTTTATACCATAACCATCACGCTAACATGAAAAAGGGATGCACAGCAGTGTACTGTATAATACCTACAACTGACATCGCCTAAAAAAAAGAAATAGGGGATCAGAATAGAATAGAATAGAATACTAAGAACAGACACAAGACAGAGATTAAACCAGAAGAAGAACAGGTGATCCAGAGGGGGGTGGAGGGGATCAGACCGGAATAACTCGAATTTTTTATAAGTATAAATAGAATAAAATTGTAACTTTTTATATTTTTAAAGACAGTTAGATAATTACAGTAAAAATATTTGAAATTTGTATTCTTCCAAAACTTTGTCTTGGGCAACGCACAGGTGAAGGGATAAACGTGATGAAAATCACAGAGTAGATAAAAAATTTGGAGTGTTAAGTTGTTAGCTGGACGGGTACACGTATGATGTAGGCGTGTAATTTTATGCTTGCAGGAAGCAGGAACCACTTCGCATGCTATAGTAGTTGCAATGAAGCTGCCAATGCTGAAGGACGAACCGCCAACCATACATTATTAATCTACCATGTTGTGCAAACACAAGAAAGGCGCAGTGTCGATTGAGACACTTTTCTTTGACACCTTACCTTTCTGGCCTTCTCTAACTACTGAACTTAATTAAAAAGCGGTACATTCTCATTCTCCCCGCGTAGATGCCCCACAAAACCTGCGTTAAATTGTATACAGAGAAAAACAGCACTTGTTAACTGTACACTTGAAAATATGTACATAATTCCCCTCCATTATGCTCTTCATATTTACACTTAGACTTCCTACAGCTCCGAGGGAATTACGTCGAAACAAGCTAGTCTAATATACCGGTTGTTTGATTTATAGCGCGGTGGGTGCGCAAGCGCAGGCTGCTTTCAATTGATTGTGTACTGCGCAATGCCCAGCAGAGTATAACGTCATCATTTGTTTAGGTGATGGATTGAATAAGAAAAGTGAAAACTATAGTTCTTCCATATTTCGCCACTTATTTTGTGTCATAAAATAAAAACGGGAAAACCCGAGCGAAGAACATAGAAGTCCAGAATTGAAAACACTTTAAATTAACGTTAGTACCATTTTATTTGATTTTTATTATTAATACAGATATAACACACACCCACCCTATTATAAAGATTCATTTTCCAAAAATACTATACTCCAACAGTCAACATAAAATATAAATAACATGAATAACGATGTTATGATCATTATTCATAGTGATGGTTGTTTAGTAAAATAAATCCGCACTGTCATCAGCCTATTGGATATTCGGATACCACGCAGACGCACAACCACAACACTAATAAGTCAAACAGACACGAGTTAGTTTAAATAAGCAGGAAGAGAAAAGTGGAAAAAGATGGTCATATCATGGTATTTTTCGGCTGAAATGGTATGATCATAACGCACCATAACCGACTCTGGCCACCAGTGATATAAAACATCTGTGTAGCCCTGGCTCTTGTATAGGAGTTCCTGTATCATAAGAGCCAAATACTAGATACACAGGTCATCGCGCTACTGATTACAAATCCCCTTTAGAAAAAAGAGGATTAAAAACAGTAAATAAAATCTGCGATCTTTCACATCACTAAACTGCCTGCGCAAAATCATAATACTATCAACATGACATACCCGTTAGGTCGCGGGCAGGACGCCGGGTTCAACGCAGGCACTAATTCTATGACCCCGGGGTCAACTGCCCTGTACTTAAGACCTTTCCCGCTGTAGGTACATGGTACATCATTTCAATTTTTCAAAATTGATAATTTCAGTTATTATGGTAATGACTGGGGTTTAAAGTCTTGAAATAAAATAATAAAGGGTCTCTAAAGGTCAGTAGTGGGATACATGTAATTTGTGAAATATATTTTAATGGACGACGATGTTCGTATACATGGGTATCGTGGAACTACGTTGGTTTGCAACGTTTAATGTGTCCGTATAGGTTTAAAAAAATCTCCTTTTATTTCGCATTAGGCGCTTTTGTGGTTGCCATTTTGGCACTCCATTGATTTATTACTCTTTGGTCAAAATTATTGACCCCACAGATAATTATTCTTGTTTAGTCTATGATTGACCCCAACTTGTCCACCGACAAACGGACGGATACCGCGGTTCCTTTCGTTTGGAACCCTGAACATTTATCACGTAAAATCATGAAAAAAGAAACACTAGAATTCAGTGTTTAACAGTATCTCTGTTACAGTATCGCAGGAGTTTCAGTCATACATGTATCAGGGTCGCCACACAATGCAAATCGGGAATTACGAACAACCTCATATTATAAATGCTTTTGCGGATTCCCTACAAGAAGTAATTTATACTATTTGCTGATTAATATGTGCCACGCTCCTCTTAATCCGATCTCCATACAAATCTATAAACATCTCTCCATACGTAGTATCTTCATGTAATTCATGAACTAGTTAGTGTAACTGGCGTCGTCGGTGGCGTAAAGCTCGGCTGAACTCGGCAGCGACCGGGACTGATCGGCTTACGGTCGACTTTGACCCTAAGCACAGCTTACCCCAGTTCTTACTACACTTTGTTAGACATGTTAATAGATTGAAGGGTAAATAGAACTCCTTTTAACCGAGATATAGTGCTAAGCGAGAAACCAATTAGGCGTGACCAACAGGCCTAAAGTAGCGGTATAGTGCGACACGGATCATAATGATCGTAGCGGAAAAGAGATCTATGTACGGTGACAGGGAAATCGACGCGCAAACAGAACTGTAACCATGAATTCAGCACATGAATCTAAGACTAGATACTGTATTTGACAATTTTTTGATGTTTATTAATGGGAAACGTTAAAAATCTTTGCAAGCAGCGGCGCCATCACTCAATTCGCGCTGTTGTTAACGCTAGCTGTCATTTTGACAGTTCAACATTGGTCGTGAGAAGAATAAAAATAATCACTTTAACATTCGCGCAATACAATATGTGCACACCTATCTCTTTATAGTAGGTACGTACTTACAGACTACAGACACGATCTTACTCGTAAATATAATTGATCCGAGCGTGCCGAATCGATTAAGTCTTTATCGATTCAACATCGAAGTAGGACGACGAAGTAATCGATTTAGATTGTTTTGTGGCATTCACAATTTGTCTTGATATATAAAATGGGTTTGATACAAAAAGCTATCGAGTTAAGAGTCGGGTTTGTGGCGAATTGATTAACTGTTCTTTTCAGCTTTTTTAGTAAATGTTTTTCTTGAGAGCAAGTTAAAAATACCGTCTATTATATAACTAATATTTATGTGTTTACTTGTGGTTCTTTATGAGCATGTTCTATTAAAATATAACAAGAAAAAAATATAAAGGTGTAGCTTAAATCTATTCGGCCAACTGCGACTAGTCGCAGTTAATAATAGTCCTCCAGACAGTATATTTCGGACATGGCGGCAAATCTCAACGAAGACTACAGACTTCGGCGCGGGAATTATTATACTTAGTGCACAAGTGTGTGCGCAGACACAGGTGCACTCCCTACTTCCCTCACTTTCATAGCCCTATGAGACGGCACGACTGGAGAGGGATCAGGCGCAGGACCATAGAAATGTTCATACATCTATGCGTAGGACCAACGGCTTAACGTGCGTTCCGAGGCACGGGGGTATCACACTGCCAACTTCGAAACTCCGGGCTGCTACCAAGGATAAATTATATATTTTTCTCCAATCCGAAAATCGAACCCAGTCACAGTTATAGTGTAGTTTTCAGGGAAAACTACTGTTCTATTCTATAAACACACCGACTAATATCAGGCTAGATAAATCCAATACTAAAAATCTAAATAAAATAATGACATAACAGGCCGTATCACCGCGCGGGTTAACGAGGCTGCAGGCTGCAGTGAACGGGTTAGCTAGCTAGTGCTTTTAACCTGTCACTGATTTATCCAGTATAGCGATGTTAAAGTCAGTATTATCGCCTAGCTACTACGAGCAAACGATTTCGACACACCCTGTGTCAGTACTACTTAGGACTCTGTCTTTTTCTGCTAATCATTTGAATTTATTATTTGCTGTACCTACCTATAAAAAATATGAAAACAAAAAACTTTTTGGGACCACATTTAGAGATCCAGATATAACTACAGTATGTTGCAGACATTGGGATTAAAATAAACAAACACCGTATCATCATCGAAAGTCCATTTTTAATGTTATACGAAACATTAATAGCGCTAAATATATTTTATTTTCACTTTTCCGGAGCGTGTTGCTCGAAGACGGTTGGGAATTCGGAAAATGTGTATGAATAAAAGTTGTAGAAAATTTTATAAGCTTTCATTCGGTACTAAAAAGTTTTTACTAACGATGCACCGTTTTTGAGATATTAGCGAAAACCCCAAAAGTGGACACATCGTGCCCGCTCCCACTCCGGCTCACCTCCTAGACGCCAGGACTTTTAGATGTTCACTTCTCAAACACCCTGAATAAGTTTCTGAAGGACACACTTAGGTCCCTGCTCACGCAGTCTACACCCCGTTTGAGCCATTCGTTGACTGAACTATAAGATTAACATAAAACTATTTGATGCACTGTTATTCATCATTTCAATATCCAAGATTTAACCAATTATTGCTGACTGTACCTAACTAACCTAACACATTACTGCACCAGGCATGTTTGTAGCCACACCTCTAACGACTTCCACCCAATTCTTAACGATCCAAATAAGTATTACCATCAGAATGACAGATCTAGGCAATATATCATTGGAGCCATCAACGATCAAAACTGATGGCGGCTGGCTGCGCGTACGCACACCTAGGTAATGGTACGCTCGTGATCAATCAACACGGCTTAAATCAGCATGAGAATAAATACAGCACTCTGTTTTTTTGGGATATAGAGTAGACTAATTCGTAATTAACTGGTTGATGTGTCTTGCTTCGTAGAAATTATCTGTTGTTTCATTAAAAAATGAACAATGCAAATCTGGAATCATCATTTCAGCCGAAACACGTCCACTGCTGGACATTGGCCTCCCCCAATGGGGGGGGGGAGAAATCTGGAATAGATTATTTTATTTATTCAGTTAGTATAATACACGTCACGAAAGATGAGACTTGACAAGCTCAGTAGTAGAGAGTTTGCGCAGGTAAGTCGTGTACGAAATAGTTACCCATAATGTGTAAGTATATCTATTCAGGGATTTATCGATGAATGACATTTAGATAAAAATTCTTAACAATATTATAAAATTTATTACGAAATAATAAAAAAAAGATAAAAGTCAAGTATCATCTTTCGTGGAATCGTGGCGCGTAGGTACTATAGTACACATACATTTTATAGAGTTGGTGCCAACATAACCAAAATCATCGACTACATAATTTAGAGAATTAAAACCTCGTTAACGGTATTTCATAATTGTTTCCAAAGTAAAAGTGCTATTTATCATAAGCTTCCACCCCCTGAAAGATGAAGATAAAATAAATTTGTTTCTTATCCGAAAAATCTCCCCCAAAAACTTTAAAAGCTTGTTGTTCCTGCAGATCTTCACTGATAACTATTTATAGGCATTTCTTTTTAAATCTTTATAACATTTTCGGACTCAAATAAAGATAATTAAGTGTGAGTAATCAAATCACTTTCTTCACATTAATTAAATTCTTTAAATTGTACTCAAATAAATAGTTGAAGCCTGTCTATAAGTATGTCAGTTGACACCAATTTGGCTAACGGATAATTTTGATAGTCATCTCGCCTCGGCCACGCCATGACGGTTTTCTAAGCTTAATCACCAGTAATAAGGCCAAGATGCCACAATGGTGGGCGGGCCACCTTCTCACGGGTACCGTCATTGAACATACAGTTCAAAGTTTAAACGTTCACTGACCAAAATGAAGCAGTGTTATTGGGTTTTTCTGAATCTCTCAGTATTAGCCCGAAGTCTGGATTTGTGCCCAGTTGATGGCAATAGGCTTTACATGGGACCGAAACATAACTGGAGAAATGTCGATTAACACTTCAGTTTTTTTAATCTTAGTTATTGAGAAAAATATTTGTTCAAAATTGCAGCAGAAGAAATTTTTTTAGAATATAAACTCTTTGCTATTATATGAAAAGCTAAAAAGCAGTTTATTGAAAAAAAATGTTGTCAATTTAATAACATGTAAAAATGACAGCGTTAATCGACTTTTGTTGCTGACTGTACACCTCTGCCTTACCCTTTTGCGTTTACAGGCGTATGTTATGGTCAAAATAAAAACCTTCACCAGGTTGCAGAGCAAACATGCAAACCCGTATGTGTTCCCACCCCTAGAACTCAGCATCCTAAATGCGTAACACGCTTACAGTCACAATCTGAATCATTTTGAAGGATATTGCTAATCCATTGCTTCATATGTTCGAAAAATTTGTCTGTTCAACAACGTAAATAACGCAATGTATGTTGTTGAACTGTCAACATGAAAGCCATTCCTAATGTTAGTGTATAACTCAATTACCCCGCAGTTCTCCTTTCTCTCTAAGAGGGAGTGGACCGTAATCTACCACGCGGGCTCGGTGCAGGTTGGAGCCATATTTCTTAAAATTCTTTGGTTCTAAGACATGACGTTTCATTTGTTTTTTAGGGTTCCGTACCTCAAAGGAAAAACGGAACCCTTATAAGATTCGTTGTCCGTCTGTCAAGACCCTTTTTCTAGGGAACACGTGGAGTTATCAAGTTGATATTAATATCAAATACTCAGGGCTGCAATGCCTTGAAGCAGTGAAAAAATTAAACTTTTAAGTCAACGTAATCAAAAGATACGGGCGTTTATGTTCCGTTTAAGTCGCATATTTTGAGACTTGCAAGGGAATCAAAACCTATAGGGTACTTCCCGTTGACCTAGAATCATGAAATTTGACAAGAATCAATGTCATGTAGCACAAGTAAAGGGAAAAGTCCGAAAACCGTAGTAGATAGGTAAGTACTTTACGGTATTCGGATTTTTTCCTTATTAATATATAATAGTGTATAAATTTGTAGGTATGTACCTACTTTGTACGGAACCCGCGGTGGGCGAGCCCAACTCGCACTAAATCGGTTTTGTAAGAATAGTCGTGATGTAATAAAGTTGTATAAAGTGTCAACCCTAGTACAGATGCGATCAAGTTTTGATAAACTTCCTAACGACGCAAGCGCACAAAAATGTTGATTGTCTGTTTTTTAACCGACTTCAAAAAAGGAGGTTCTGTATTCGACCCGTATGTATGTATGTATGTATGTATGTATGTATGTATGTATGTATATTTGTTTGTCCGCGATTTTCTCAAAAACTAATGAACCGATTTTGATAATTCTTTCACTAATGTGATCTACATACTTTCAGAAAGGTTTTAGTATATAATACATTATATAATTATTCTTATGTACGATGTTATATGCATAAATGTACTGCATCTCCGGCATTTCTATGCGAATTTTGATGATTCTTCTAGTCGGTGTCTTCAATTCCTCAATGCACTAGTGTTATTTGAATTTGTGTGGAGTAGGTACAACTAAAAAGTGAAAAATAAAAACTTTTTTACAAAAAAAACAACCGACTTCAAAAAAAACTACAAAGTGATAAATAACTTTAATTTCGGAAGTCGGTGTCAAACAAAAAACGAAAATGCGGAACCAACGACACCGACTTCCGAAATTAAAGTTATTTATCACTTTGTAGTTTTTTTTGAAGTCGGTTGTTTTATAAGGTATTTTATTAGCGCTTTGACTACAATTTTGAGATTTTATTACTATAATATGTCTCTATATTTTCTTAAAATGTTAAAAAAGCGTCGAAATAAAGTCTTGATTAGATAATTTTCTAACTAAATGGGATATGATTGGGCCGATGCGCGATGTTATTGGCCGTTTTCCTTGTAGGCATGGAAACAGAATATTTGACTAATATTGATTTTTCCCACGCCAGATAATTTTATCGAAGGAATAATTTTGAATTTTTGACAGTTCTTTCATGCAAAAACTGTCAGACGTCAATTTTATTCCACAGAATAAAAATTATCTGTCGATTGAAAAATCAGCCCTTAGGCAAAGATTGTTTTTAAATAAATGAATAATGTATTCCACTTAAAGCCGATTGGCACCTAAACTGTTCCACTAACTGAGTGCGGTTAGTGGAACAGTTTAGGTACCATTACATACATGTCTTAGGCGAAGTATGTTTTTTTTTATTTTTAACTACAAACTTTTATTCAAAAATAACATACCAACTTTAACTGGGGAAAAAATAAAAAACATACTTCGTCTAAGACATGTATGGCTCAAAATGGTGTCAACTATCACCCCCTTAAGGCTTTTCATCCAGCTTCCAAACGCTCTGTATAATATTCAGCACTCATTAGACATGCTACTTTCTCAGAAAGTCGCGTTCATCCAGCTATGAATTAATACTGTGTCTGGATCAGATGTAAATCATTGTTGGACTGTTGGAGTGACATCCATTTCCTGCCCTGGAAAACAATGTCAGCGTGAAACGGAACCGTTCCAATGCTGGAGTAATATTAAACCGCGCCATAGAAAAACAAACAATTCTTCGTATAGAAGAGAAACAGGGCGTTTAGAACGCCCCAGCTGCGAGTTGCAGCAAATTGACCGGTTCATAAGTAAAATAGGACCCGAAACATAGTTTTAATTTCGACTAATTCGGAGCGAAAGTTTTATTAAAATGGTTTTTTTTTGTACGCCTATCACAATGTTGCCCCTTTTTTTTAACGTAAATATTCACTGGTAGAGAATGACTTATAGCATCAAGTCCGCCTATGTACCACTAATGTACCTGAAATTTAAAGAAAATAATAAATTTGTGCATCCATACTATTACCAGCAGTGCCCCGCGGTTTCACCCGCATAAGTTCGATCCCGTAGGAATATCGGGATAAAAATTATCCTATGTCCTTTCCCGGGACTCAAACTATCTCTATACCAAATTTCATCTAAATCGGTTCAACGTTTTAAGCGTGAAGAGGTAACAGGCAGACAGTCAGACACACTTTCGCATTTATAATATTAGTATGGATTAAAGAAGTATTATTTTTATCTATGGCCGTACTGTCCCCCACCTACTTACCGCAACCAAAAAGAACAAAAACATAATTAGTAAAAGATAATACATTAACTAGTCTATAATAGAGGTACCAACAATATTATAGACACCATTCGTAATGGCCCATCGTTAAAGGATCCTCCATACGCGTTGTCTAATGTAGCACTGTTAAGATGACTACAGACTTATCTCCCACCTGCAGGATTTGATGAGCAGGGCCGGGTCAGCCGGCCGGTGTGCGTGGGCCTTATGTCTAGGGCTGCCACGTAGCTAACACGTCAAGATGTCATGTGATCATTCTATTTTTTTCTGACGGGTCATCTCGCTTGGATTCATGAATATTCTTACTGTCAAAGAACATTCTTAAAAAAGCCGCCATGTGCGAGTCGGACTCGTATACAAAGGGTTCCGTACCATCGTACAATACTAATACTACATATTAAAAAAAATACTTTTGTTAAAAAAAACGCAGAAAAACACGACTTATAGCTTTCGGTTGAATGGCTTTTCCTCAAACTTTTGGCGAACTGATGGACAGACAGAGAGATCTCGCATTTTCACATGTAAGGGCGATAATAGGGACGAAAAACATATTTTTTGTTAGAATTGGTTCTTGCTAACATTGAATATTAATTATGTTATTATGTTAATCGTAAGAATCTGTGTTATTTATTTATTTATTTATTTAAACTTTTCGCACAAAAAGGTACAAAGGCGGACTTAATGCCTTAGGCATTCTCTACCAGTCAACCAAGGGTGGTGAAGAGATTAGATGGCAGGTGCTTTGGTTGAGAGGAACAAGGATACTTACCTATGTGTTAATGCAGACTGAACCATTACATTATTTTACAACAATTTTCTTTTCCTTTTATTACCTATCATGATCTGTACCATTTTTTGACAAGTCGTGCGACTATTTGTGGCAGCCCTATCCCCATGCGCCCACGCAGCCCTGCAGGGTCTAGGCTACTCAGACTGCGCGGCCTTCATCACAAAATATATCTATGACTTAATGCATGCACCTCTCTCTTTGCTCACCCACTTGACTGTGTAGTACTTGTGCAGGCCATAATTACTATTAATAGACATTATCCATAGCTATCAAATCAAATCTGCATGGTTCTTTCCTAAAAAGAACATTCAGACACTAATCTTCATGGTTCTCACATGAACTGACTAAGATAATGTTTGGAATTTAAAAGAGATTTTGATATCTCAATTCTTGAGGAAGGCTATATAACATCACGGTACGACCCTCAGGAGCCGAGCAAAAATAAACAAGTCAGAAAGATCGCTAAGCGAAAACGAAGTGATACCGCGGGCAGGTGACGCGATGCGATGCGACGTTGTGGGTCGGGGGAACAAAAAATCACGCGGTCGAAGTTACGGGCATAAGCTAGTAAGTATACAGGATGAAATTGAAAACTTGCGCCAACTCGAAATAGGACGTGCAGTAACATAATAGGGATGACGACTAACTTTTTTTTCTTCGTCTATCGGGTAGATTATTAAAAAGTATTGGGCACGTATTTTTTCTTTTTTCACATAATCAAAACATTACAGAGATATATTGATTTGAAATGTCGCATGACGTCACGTGTTGGTACAATTTTTACCTATACGTGACGTCACGAGCCCCCACTCCCAAACTTTGACACGCTTTATCTTTGTAATTTTTTGGTTGATTGACACAAGAAAAAACATGTGTCCATTATTTTTTGATAATCTAACTGACGGACTAAATAGAATTTCGTTTACTTTACCCCGTCGTCATCCCTATCATTATAAATTTTCACCAAATCTAAATTGTTGAAAAAAGTCGTGTAATTATCGTCTTAGATAGGTAGTGCAAACTAAGTTATTTCGTTCAAGCAGAGACGAACTTTTGGCGTTCCAGTAAAAATAAAATGCTGTTGACCTGATCTTGCTATCGATGAAAGTGCAAAAGGTTTCTCTAAAACTACAGCACCTTAATTGAATCAAATCATTAACAAAACATTTTTTTTTTCGGATTGGACAGGGATTTCTCCCAACCAACCTCAGTACTAGTCGTTAGGTTATTTCTTCTTCATACAATATACTCTATCTATCTTAAAGAACCGCTGTGTGACAACCCTAGTCTGCTGCGCCTACGCAGTCTAGCGGTCTAGGCCAGTGAGTGCTGTCTTAATAATAAAATAACTATGATTTATGTTCTCCGCGCTCATTCACCAACACTAGTCCTTATCTTATCGTCACTGATTCAGCTAGAAAGGTTTGTTGAATTCCTAGCATTTCTACATAATTACATTGTGAATATAACTGTGCTTATAAAATAGTGGGTTTTGTTATAGTTCTTACCGTTTGTTCGTTCATTGTGTAGGTTTCAATTATAACCCTTTATATCTTACTAGCTGCGCCCCGCGGTTTCACCCGCATAAGTTTCAATCTCGTGGGAATATCGACATAAAAAGTAGCCTATATATTAATTCAGGGTGTCAGCTACATCCATACAAAATTTTATTAAAATTGGTCCAGCCGTTTGAGCGTGAAAAAATAACAAACATATAAACACGCACATACAGTGCCTCGGAAAGCACGTTAAGCCGTTGGTCCCGGCTGTCATTCGTGGATCTTTCACAGTCGTTACGGGTAGTCATAAGCCCGAAAGTCTGACAACCAGTCTTACCAAGGGGTATCGTATTACCCAGTAACTGGGTTGTGGAGGTCAGATAGGCAGTCGCTCCATGTAAAATACTGGTATTCAGCTGCATCCGGTTAGACTGGAAGCCGACCCTAACATTGTTGGGAAAAGGCAGGCAGATGATGATACACTCACAAACTTTCGCCTTTATAATATTAGTGTGATTCCACAGAAGATGGATTTCTGCTAGCTTGTTATTACCCGTCTGCGGCGAAACCCAAACGGAGGGTAACGTTTTGGACATCTTTGTCTTGACCTTCTTCATATTTTGTTCTTGTTCTTCTCCAAAATACATTTATTTGCTACAGAATTCCTGATGTTTTCGTAACTCCACCGCCACCGCCACCGTCCGCACCATTTCTGGACGAAAACTCTTGTAACAAATAACATGTGGTAGTTATAGATGTTAAGAGCGGTTCTGCACTACATCCGATCCGAATCTGAATTAAAATCCGAATTGGGAATGTTCTAAATTCGGAGGGATAGAGTTCGGATCTAGTGCGCAACCACTCATACAAATAGGACTATGGTCACTTCGATTCGGATTGGATCTAGTGCAGAACCGCTCTAAAGGCAAACCATCAGTTACCCCATATCTAGCAGTAGTTTGGTTAGGCAAAAAGTGACATTTAAATGCCAATAATTTAAAAAATACATAATTTGTTTTTTTTTTATGTTTTTCTGATAACTGTTATGACTTGGCCTATTACCCGATTCCGGCTTGACGTCGACTTACGGGACAACCTGTATACATCATCATCTGCCTGCCTTTTCCCAACAATGTTGGGGTCGGCTTCCAGTCCAACCGGATGCAGCTGAATACCAGTATTTTACATGGAGCGACTGCCTATCTGACCTCCACAACCCAGTTACTGGGTAATACGATACCCCTTGGTAAGACTGTATACATATACAGAACATATGGCATTAAAATAACCTTTGTTACCTTAGGGACTTAACTGGCACAATGTGGGTGTTCCACACTTGACTGCCTATCCCTGCAAAGAATACAGGCGAGGTGTTATTACGTTACCATCCTTAACATAAAGCTATTGCATTATAAAATTGTTGTGTGTCTGTCCAAACGTCCATCCGCCTGAATATATAATCCTTTAGCAGCGTATTACAACGCCCACACGAATTGGAAATGATTTCCATTGAGAGGGTTCATTCATAACCAGTGGTCGTATTTATAGCGAGATATCTGGCGCACGCGCATGTCAAGTGGTTGCCTGTACTCATTTCTAAATAAATGGTTACCATGCTGAATTTTACAAAATTTTAACCACCTACAAAACAAGATTATCTTCAGAGCCCAGTTTTAAAATATTGGACTTTATTCAGACTCTAGTTCTGACAATTTAGTACCGGATTAAACAGACAATCACTTCTCTACATATAAACCAAATCTCCTCGCCGCATCTGTTTGTCTGTCTGAACGCGATAAACTCAAAAACTACCGAACGGATTTTCATACGGTTTTCACCAATGGACGGAGTGATTCATGAAGAAGGTTTAGGTGTATAATTCATGAAGGTTTTTTTCTAAATGGGCTGAAATATGATGACGATTGTTGACTATGTCGGAAAAAGCAATACTGACTGGGAGCTTTACTGGCAATGCAAAAAAATGTATAAACGGATTATTGGACATACATATACGTAGTTACACATTGTTTACTCATATCTTATTCTATCTATTCGTACCCAAGTCAAAACTGAAATGTTAAAAAAAATCCTAATAAAAGTTACAGCGCTTGGTAACACAAGACTCTTTATCTCGGAGCTTATAAATTCCTCTGGTTTCATATTAGGTAACTAAACACGACTAGGCAATCTTTTAATAATGCTACTGACCTTATATTGAGAGGGTAATGACCCTCTGATACGCAATTAAATCTACTTGTGCCTACCCTTGTGTAAATACCTAGAAAAAAATTGCGCCTACCCAAAGTGATAGCTTGGGGTGGACGCAAAAAGTTTTTTCTTCCGTTCCTCCTATCAGCTATCGTTGTTATCACTTATCATTTCGCAATAAAAAAAGCATTTTATAAAATTTCAAACAATAAAAGGATTCCGGGTTTGAGGTAGTGCGGGGAAAAAGTTCCTGGAAGGATTTGAGAGAGACGTTTGCCCAGCAGTGGAACAGTATAGGCTAAACAGAAAAGGTTTCAAATACCTACTAATTTTTGAAACATGACCACTCCTTAATGAAATACCTGTATATCACACAATAGGCCAAAATTTTATCGATAAATCTATTCGACCACAACACTACTAAGGCCAAGAGTTACACAAATCCTACCAACTACTATGGTATTTGTATTGACATCATCTGACCATAATTAACTTGAGTTTTTTTTACAGTACTTTTTATTACACGCCTTTAATCGTTGGATTAGCACTTTTTATGGCCAATCAAACTCTAGCAGAGGTGGATAACTTTTTACAGTTGTCCGTGACAAAATTAGTTGAGGTTTAGATACTTACCTGTCTTCGTCAGCTCAGAAACATAGATAGCTGAAAATGGGCCCAGAAAAAAAAACCTCCTTTTGATGTTCAAAAAGTGCTGATTCTCAATTTAATTTGAATAAATGGCTTTTGATTTGAAACAATATTCTTCTTTTTCTCCAAAATATTCCAATAAAATAAGTTCGAATTAATTTTATTGAGATGAATACTTTTAAAAAATGTTGAGGATATTTTTTTATCCAACACTGCACGAATTTGCTTAAAAAAACATGTTATTTAGACACTCCCTGGTCTAGCTAACTCCTTATATGGTGTTGGAGATACATAGCTCCTTGTAAGGAGCGGCGTATGAGTTGCGATTTAAATGATACAACCTTGATCTGTCAGAATGACGTGGCTCGTGTAATTTTAGCGAATGCTGGATAGCCGTTGATAGATTTGTGTGAATAACTAGTTATATGTTTCGTTTGTGAATATGGTAAATAGTGGTAGTTTTTACCGGACGGCAAAGAAGAGTTATGTTTTCGCGAGTATTTATGTACCTAACCGAGAGACGAGAGGAAAAGATACCTACATACATTGTAGCATTCTTCTTGTCAACCATAAAAAACACACATCACAACACACACCATAAAAATACACATACATATACATAAACTAACTCTCTCTCTCTCAATTTACTTGCGGTCGGCGCAATATGTCTTTTTCTTCCATACTTCTCTAGTCAATTAGGTATACTCACACCTATTGTAGCCATATTATTTTTCACAATCTTTTCTTTATAAATCATATCTCTCGTTCTCCTTTCTCTTACTTATGCTTTTAATCGCTTGATCCCCGCTAATGAGACATAATTGATTTTCTATTGTAATGGGCCGCCAGACGCCCGCAGCGAAGGTACGGACAATACTCTGCTTCAAGTCCTAATTACTTAGGTATTACGTTAGGTTATCGACTCTCTGACCAACTATCTGAAGACTAATTCCTGAAAGAGCAAAAGATGAACTTGTTTTGAAGTGCCGAACGTAAGTTGGTGAGCCTTCTGACTCTTTGTATAAACACCACTACCGTTTCCATGGCAACGTCGCGTGCGCTCGCGGCTATGTCGATGCATTCTTGTGAGTGAATGGATCGCTTGTGAGTGAACGATAGCTCTCGTAAACTATTGTACTGGACTGTAGTTATAACAAATACTGGAGTGTAGTTAGGGTTGTCTAAGATACGGCTAGAGGCGGACTACCGACGGGTTTCCTAGCCTCGGGTCCAACATAACTCTCTGTGCCCGGCAGGCCCTGGGGTAGTGAATTTCTCCACGTAGGACGTCAGTCACGCGCACAGCTCTGACTTTACAACTATGATTTATTATTTCTGTACACACAGTAAAATACATTCAGTACCGACATATATTTTTAACATATAGACATATACTAGCTGACCCGGCGAACTTCGTACCGCCTCAAAATCAATAAATACAAAATGTATGACAAATTGAATTATCTTCATTATTTTGTTTTCGTGAATATGTTTTAATAGTTATTTTTCTATTTCGCCTTTTGACCAGTCATTTAGTGTAACATACATAATCAGCCTATAATATTACCACTGCTGGGACACAGGCCTCCTCTCAATGAGAGGGAGTGGGCCGTAAACCACCACGCGGGCCCAGTGCGGGTTGGTGGACGTCATCTTCGAATTTTAGGTTCTAGGACATGCCGGTTTCCTCACGCGATGTTTTCCTTCAACATTTTTTGAAAGCAGGGGTGATGAAATTAATTACACCAAGTGAAGTGACTGTCTGGGTTCGAACCTACGACCTACAAACCTTCACTGCTCAGTGCTCTCTCTGTCCTTCAGTGCGCCAGCCCTAATCGATGCAGCACTAAGCTCGCTCTAGTACCTACCTACGTTGATCTAAGTTATTCATGTTACAAAGTGTTCTAGGGATAATAGATATTGACTCATTGTAAGCCGCAGTAAAGTGTAAACTCTACTTACCTTCCTTTTACTTGTCGTGGATTTAGTTTATGGTTCTAGAGGCAAATAAATAATGCTAAGCCACCACTTTCGAAGGGAATGTACAAAAATAATATACATACGGTGTATTTTAAATCCTAACATTTTAGAGATACACCGTCTTATTAAAAAATTAAATCTAACTTTGGTTCTAGTCTATATTTGTATTTTGAACTTTATTTCGATTTAGGCAAAGTACTTAATACTAAAATGACAACTTATCACCGACCTAAGCTGTCATTTTTGTATCAAGAACTGCAATTCTATAACATTTAGGTTCTTAATTCAATAACTGACTCAGTGGTTTAAACTTTATCTAAGGAAAAACCTTGTTTTATAATAAGGGGGTTAGAGATTTTTTTTTGTAAGCATACACAGACTTTAAGTAAAATTAAAGTGAAATTAAATAAGCTGGCGCAACTTCAAAGATGATACCAATCACTGCTGTGAAGTTTTGCTAGGTCATTTAATTCGTCCTTGTACAGGATGGCCCGTTTAACAGTGTTCCAAAACGAGAGTTTAAGTAAGCCAGAGAGGCTTCTAAAAAATCGTTTTGATGGGGGATCTTCGGAACCCATAGTTAAGGAAAAAACTTACTTCTAAGGGAAACACTTTGTTTGGCTGAATTGATTCCTGATTTTCAGTCCCTAAAAATTAAATAAAAATTCTTATATTCCAACTACTTTTCTTTAAGAAATAGACAAAGTGACTTTGAATCGACATAGTACAATGGGCAACATTTGACCTTATGACCTCTCCACACAACACCAATCTATAATTGAATTGGTTTTCTCAGTTCAATGACCGAACTAAAAATACTAAGATCTCAAATTACAGGCACTAATAACAGTTAGCTCTTAATTCAAACAATGCGAAGCTAAACAATGCTGCGCCCGCGCGGCCGGTGTGAAACACACCACACAGAAAATTACAGAATGCCTACTCTGTACAGCATGCGAGAAATCTCGGGCCAACAAAAAATTGGAGAAACTGCAAATTATTATCAAAGAAAACAGCTCAATGCTGGTCACACAGCGTCATACCATGATTTTAAGCTTGTCGATCGCAATCATCAGCAGCGTCACTTCGTTCGCGCAAGGAACTCCAGGCTGGAATTGTCTGGAAACCTTAATATACTACTAATAAAAATTAAGAACCACTGTGGTTAACTTCAAAATCCCTAAAAATTTGATGCCATAATATAGGGGAATGAGTCACTTTTCTGCTTCTCTGTCATAGTAAGCAAGTGGGACTTCTGCATATTTGTATGATGTGGTCAAAATCGCTTCCGACCCGCCAGTCACGATTCAAGTTACTGCATTCCCGGACCTAGTAGTGATGGGAATATTCACACCAAATTCGTACTGAAATATATAAATTCGTCGTGAACTTGATAGAACCTGCCTAGTGCACTCTTCACCTACTTACGATTAATGAACAATTAACTAAGGAATTATTTCAAGAGGATTTGCATCGTGACACAAAATAGCGACAAGTGGCAATGCTCAAACGTCAAGAGTTACTCCCTAACTTTTCTGCGTTTTAGCGCTTCAAGTCGTCCTACCTTGATAGTTATCAAGGTCTAATCTTAGGTCACTTAGGTGTTACACATCAAGCAAGTCCAGCAGCTAAGTTTTGTGTAGGTTAAGAGGTCGTCTTCCGTGTTATATTGCCATTATTGCCCTAGACCCCTAGTTCATATCGATATTATCGTGATGTCCCACCCCTATCCCTATCCACAGGAGTGAGTTCTGCAAATAGTGTTAACACGCGATACACAGTACACACAACACACTCAGTCTTCACCTTAACGATAGGCAACACGTCAACAATACCCGGTATAATCTCAACAGTAACTACATTATATGAAATACTAGCTCTTGCCCGCGGTATCGTCCGCGTGGAGGTCGGAATTTATACCACGGGAATATACTACTGGGATAAGAAGTATCGTTTGTACGAACCCAGTCCGTGGTTCACTGTGTGCCAAATTTCACCCAAATCCGTTCAGCCGTTAACAGACAGACAGGCAGAGTTACTTTCACATTTATAATCAAATCAAAGAAAAAGTCAAAACTAGGCTGAGAATCAGCCCTTTTTGGAAGTCAAAATTACATAAGACACTCCCCCAAAACACCCGCCCTTCACCACTTCCTAGTACTTTAGCTGGGAAGAAGTGGCGATACCCACACACACAGCTCGGCAGCACTGCTATCTGTTCAGTTAGAAAAACTTGCACCTATAAATAACATAACAAACATAATCAGCCTATAATGTTCGCACTGCTGGGACACAGGCCTCCTCTCAGTGAGAGGGAGTGGGCCGTAATCCAGCACGCGGGCCCAGTGCGGGTTGGCAGATGTAATGCCGGTTTCCTCACGATGTTTTCCTTCACCGTTTTGAGAGCAGTGGTGATGAAATAATTTACACAAAGTAAAGCGCCTGTCTGGATTCGAACCTACGACCTACAACTCGTAAGTCGCGGCTGTTACCACTTGGCAATAGTATATGCAAAATAATTTACATTACGCAACACAAAATATTATATTATTTGCCGCATGTCAGCTAACACACGCCAACAAATATAATATTAAGTAGAGTACGGGTACCGTCCATACTTTACTTGATATTATATTATACGAGTACGGATATACGTCGACGATACGCCCACAGGCCGCACTGCTTACTGACCGGATTACTTCAAGCTATTGTTGACGCCACCGATGATGGATGGATGCCCTCGGCTCAAGGCTTTCATGTCATCAATCAATTTGGTAACGTACTAGGTGATAATGAGACGTTGGGAAGGGAGGCCTTTGTCCAATAGAGAGACACAATGAGCTTGACAAAAGAAAGGATCTTGTAATAGTTAGCTAATAAATACTTTGCAATGACGATGTAGAGTAATTCTGCGAGGATTCTGTACTAGTGGCCAAGGTTAGAACGTGGATGGGATTCTTGAAAGAAAGAGAAGAAAAAAAAAGCATTTAGTGCGGTAAACATGACGCAGAGAAATAACGCAAAGCGGCTGCCGCTCAGCATAATGCTAAGACCCTATGCGAGACAAGAGCCCCAGCGCTGGTTTTCGTCAACCGGTGCAGTTAGGCACTTCTTATGTATTATTTCGGACTTTGAATAGAATTGTATTTAATTTTTTTGCTGACGACGTAGATCTCCTAAATGACAATCGACCGCAATTCCATTCATTTTGACAGTTCAGCCATGTTCATTGCGTTATTTACGTTGTTGAGCAGACGAATTTTTAAAACTTAAGAAGCAATGGATTAGGAATTTCCTTCCGTGTCACGTAATTAAGGTGCTTGGTATTACTAATTTGGCAGGAGTCGCAATCGGAAAACTGATAGCCGCTCTCACTTCAGCATTTAGGTATTTATTAGTTAATGTTGCTGTATAGTTCGGCTGCTATGTGCTATGAATAATCGGCTTTTAAGGCAGGCCCTAACTAAACGATCAATTATATTGCACAATATCACGAATTGCGCAATGTTTTTGACCGTTTAGGGTCAATATAGAAGATTGTGCAATGATTGAATAACAGTTTAAACGACTTAAATTTTAATTGCACCGTGTAGAATAACTATTGCGCAGGTCTGCTCACCTGAAAACATTATAACTTATGGACCGTCAATGTTATTTTGAGAAAATAATGGATCGTTTCACTCCCAAGGGCTGATTAAATCTTAATACGCAATATAAATATTGCGCAAACTTATTTTACAGTCACCAAAGTAATTTGATAAATGAACTGTTTGTTTTCTTCTACATTAAATTTTATTCGAAAACATTCATCGGTTTCTTACTAAACTTCAACTATGTATATCCGACGACCCTGGTTACTTATCTCCTTTGGTGACCGTTCGTGTAGGGGCCGCCCTATTTTCCCATTGCTGGGACAAAGGCATTCACTCTGCGAGAAAACATATTTTATAGTCCCAATTTGCTATCCATATTAAGTAAACCTGGAACCTCGGGTAAATAATAATTGAATGTCATGTCGTCTCAGAGGCCTACTAAAGTCTGCCTACCTTAGCCCGCAGATCTGTCTTAGTATTCTATTGGACATTGCGCCTACCATAAAATCTCCATAACTGTAGTAAACTAAATAAATATGCAACAGCAAAATGATCGATATGCATAATATTTCCTCGGCCAACGGCTTTCGTTCGAACCGTTTTGACACTAGACAGAAACTTACAGAAGTTTTGTTTATGAAGATATAATGCCAATGTTGTAAAGTGTATAATGGAATATTCCTAGCTATTGTTATTATTAACACTTCTAAACCGCATTCAAGGACTGTCAGTGTCAATATTCCAAAACAATTTTGACACTGACGGCTCTTGAACGCGGTTTAGATGTGCTGAACGCGTTTCGGTTCATTGGTGAAATTCGCCCTTTATCATTATAGCACGAAGTGGACCTTTTGCGAACAACTTTATTAGCGACTTTGTAGAGCAAACACAGAATAAATAACTTGTGATTTACGATTTTGAACTATGCCGCGCTTAAAGGGTTATTACCGAGAAACTTTAACTGAATATTGTTTGTTGAAAGTAATTTTATGGCTTATTTCGCGTTCGTGGTTACTATGTGGTTCGTTTCGTATTTTTATAGTGACATGACGGAACCCTGAATACGCGCGCAATTAACTTTTGTGTTTTGTCTGCCTCGTTGGTATAGGAATCAAGTCCTGGGTTCAATCACCAGCTCGGGCAGTGTTATTGGAATTTTTTTATTAGAAATTTCTCGGTAGCAGCCCGGAGACGTGTGATTTGTGCCCGGTTGATGGCAATAGGCTCCCCCGACCCCCTATTACATGGGACTTAAACAGAACTGGTGAAATGTGGGTGCCTGACCTCTCGGATATTACAGGCGCCATGTTATGTTATGTAACTTTTGTAGTTTTGTGTTTGATGTTCTTGTGACTAAATCACACTAATATTATAAAGGTGAAAGTTTGTGTGTGTGTGTGTGTTTATATGTTTGTTACTTCTTCACGCTCAAACGGCTGGACCATTTTTTATAAAATTTGGTATGGAGGTAGCTGACACCCTGGATTAATATATAGGCTACTTTTTACCCCGATATTCCCACGGGATTGACACTTATGCGGGTGAAACCGCGGGGCGCTGCTAGTATTGTATAAATAAAACTTCCACTAGATAAAGATGGGGATGACCTAAGATCAAATAAAATAAACATCGTAGCGCTAATTTGCTGGATTACTTTTCTCTTCTACCGATAGTTATTTCTATGTATTAGTATTTGTTCTTCCGAGTTCCAAGCTACCATCCCGTATGTTTTACCTGCCATGTTTTGTCTCTGCATCACCCTAAGGTTGACTGGTAGAAAATGCCTCGGGCATTAAGACCGCCTTTGTAAATAATTTTTTACTTGTGCATAAAGTTTTAATCCTAACTATAATATTATAAATGCAAAAGTAAGTTTGTTTGTTTGTTACCTTTTCACACCTAAGCCACTGAACCGATCGTCCTGAAATTTTGCATATACGTTTTCAGGTGTACAGAAACGGACATAAGTACCTACCTTTCATCCCGGAAAAAAGTGCTATTCCCAAGGAAAACGACAATAACGTTATTATGATAATAGATGGCGCCATGTGTCTTTCGAATCATGATTGAATTATATTAGAAACTCGAAACTTACGCGGGTGAAACCACGGGCGCAGCTAGTAAATAAATAAATTACAAAAAATTAAGTATCTTCGGTTCAAACAATGTTTACCTAACAACATCAGTTAATCGAAAATTCAATGCAATATGAACGACTTTACTGAATGAATGTAGATACACAATCAATTTCCCATTAAAGGCTTCAGTTTTAGATACAATAAAAGTATACAATCGACTAAAGTAAACAAAATCAGAAAAATACGTCATGATATTCTTCAGGATATATTCTAGGTAGATAGTGTGTTAAAAACATAACACAACTAATTTGATACGATAGAAAAAAAACATGAAGATACCTCTGAAAACTTTCTTACAATAAAAACCATACTAATTAATATACATACAATCATTATGATTTTTTGTCAGATTATTCTACAAGCAACATACTAAAGCACTAGTGTTTTAATTTTTTAGTCCAAACAATTATTTTTTTGTAAATAGATAATTGGTTCATATTTTGCAATAAATTAGCAGCGTTGTGTCATCGCGCTTCTCTTTCTTTTCTATGCAGTCCGACAGTGACCGCGCATTAGGTCATGTCCCCTTAGTAAAAGTTTAAAGATAGAAAGTACCTAACAGCAACAGCATCCTGAGCTACAAAAGCGAAAAGTACGCGAGTACTATCAGGCATCACTGTAATCGGTTCGATAGTAACCCTAGTGGAACTGGTTACACCACTTAGGGGTATCACTGCGAACACGCGAACTTAAGGGGATCGGCAGGACATTAGCTCTGCCCGCCATGTAAACATACGATTACAGAGCTGATTAGGAGAAATTCCTACTGAGATTTTGTCATTCAAAATACAGGGTCAAATTAAATTTGCTATCGAAACCCCGTCGTAATGGGTATCGATATCTAAATACAATAAAACAAAAAAAAAAATATTTGATGATTTTTTTTTTGGGGTCAATGATCTTTTTTTTTTTTGACATGCGAACCATAGTATCGGTCCTTTGGAAGACGTACGAGGGGCCGAAGCCAACTCGCAGAGGCCCCTTAGACGATTTTTATATGAAATGAGCCGATACCGATAAGTAGGTAGACCTTGTAGATATTTGGTCTGTGATTTCATGTATCAACATATTGATTTTTAGAGATAATGTTTCCATTAAAGTAACTGCCTGGTCAATTGGATTTTTTCGAAAGTCAAACGAATACAAATATTAATAGCATAATCAGCCTATAATGTTTCCACTGTTGGGACACAGGCCTCCTCTCTTCGAGAGGACTCTCTTCTGTAATCTACCACGCGGGCCCAGTGCGGGTTGGTAGATGTCACATGTCTTAGATTTTTTGGTTCTAGGACATGCCGATTTCCTCACGATGTTTTCCTTCACAGTTTTGAGAGAAGTGGTGATAAATTATTTACTCAAAGTAAAGAGCCTGGCTGGGTTCAAACCCACAACCTACAACTCTCAAGTCGGAGCCGTTGTCACTGGCTACCACTGCTCTTTGGTTTCCATGGTACAGTCACAAACAAAAATTTTTTACGTAATTAAATTGACAACATTTTTTTTTTCAATAAACTGCTTTTTAGATTTTCACATAAGTAATAGCAAAGAGTTCAAGATTCTAAAAATTTTTCATCTGCTGCAATTTTGCTCAATAACTAAGATTAAAAAAACTGAAGCGTCGAGTAATCGACTTTTGTTGCTGTCCGTACTAAAAACTTTTCCTATGCAATCTATGCAAGCCCTTAAACCTAAAACTACAATAAAACATCTTAAGTGACTGGATACCTAGTTAACCCAGATTGTTCTAATTAACAGCTGTGAGCTAAACACCGTACCGTTGGGGCCTAGTTCCAGTGACCCTAGGTTTAAGTAAATGTGTTTAGTAAAATATTGTGCCTAGAGCCTGTTTCGTTGTGGAGGTACTTAGTGTAATGGCGTGATAAATGTTACACGCAGTGGCGTAGCTAGCGGAGGGCTAGGCGGTGCCATGCACCCGGGCCCCCAAGCTCGGGGGCCCCTCGGCCCCTGACCAGCAAACCTCGAACTGACCTATCAAAAAATTTCTTCCACCTTCAGAACTTAAATAAGTAAGTATATTATTAACTGTAATCCACTTTGTTATTGTTTTATTATTTTTATTATTATTTACTACGTTAGCAAGTAGCTTTGTTTTGCTATGCTCTGCAGTGGGCGATAAAGAGCTGATGATGAAGTGGCTTTGAATCTTTCTTTAGTATATATATATATATATATATATATATATATGTGTATTTATGTTTTTTACTTGATAAAATAAAACCTAACCAGTTTAGATAGAGCCCCAACTTTTTTTTTGCACAGGGACCATCGGTCACGTAGCTACGCCATATGTTACACGAACTGTTTGGTCGAAGTGAAGCTTGCTTCGTTCACTATAAGGTAGTGAACGAAGCTAGCAAGCAACCAGGGTTTTCTAACATATCAGTATGTGCAAGACTTTAGTATCTTTAATAGCTACTTCCCCCAGGCACCCCCCCTGCTTCGCACGGCTTGTATGACTTGGCAAAACGCGGCTGTTTATTTATTTATTAAATACTTCAAGCACATAAATGCACAGAGGCGGACTTAATGCCATAGGCATTTTCTACCAGTCAACCTTTTTGTGATGCAGTGACAAACAGTGGTAGGTGCAATCATGAAAATTGAGGAATAAATATTTTAAATATAAAGATACGCATAAATCTATTAAAACTATAAATATAATAGATACCTAATTAGGTATATATATATATATATATTTATGTGTATTATATGTGTATTATGTGTGGTTTTATATGTATTTTTTCTATTTTGTGTAACTTGTTAAGTATGTGGAATAGGGATTTAACATTTTGGTATGTTTTTTGACTCTTTGGTCTAGTATCATGTAAAAGGAATATACGATTTAATGAATTTTTCTCAAAAAATTGCAAAGTTATATCTATTTTTTACTTTTTTGACATCACGGCGTAACGCTTAATAGTTATTCAATGGAGTTTACTTTAAAACATAGAGAATTATCATATCAAAGTTTACTCAAAGTAGTTTTAAATTTAATTCATTTATTTTGTTAAAAAAAGAGTGAATTCGTTTTGGCACATAAGTACGTCGTTTTATTCCGAGAGCATGCACATTATAGCCATCTCTTCTTTTGCGTTTCAAAAGTTATTGCATCACTTTCGCTCGCTTAGTAGGTTTTCGAGGATTTTAGATTTTCGAGTTAGCGCCTTAGGTGTTCATAACACACGAGCGAGGCAACTGCAGCCGTCGCGTCGGCGCGTCGGCGGCTGCCGTCGACAACGTACCGGCTCGTGTATTTGAGTACGGTCCTCAAATACACGTTGTCGACGCGTGTCCGTTTATATGAACACTAAGTCAAGAAGTCAAAGTCCCGGATGTTATCATGCTGTGATTCATTCATAGCTATATATGTACAGGTAGTTACAGTATGATCTATAGATAATTAGTATTACTCATATTGTCGATTATTACTTAAATGACTCATTCACAGGTGACACATTATAATATCAGATAAGTAACATGCAATTACTCTATGACGAGTAATGATAAATTGATAATAATATTATGATGATTGCGGATTCATTACCTTTACAGGTAATGTTATGACTTTTAGTTGGAATCAACTTCCTAAGCGGCCCAACTGCCCAGCTGTTTACCTAGTAACTGGGTTGTGGAGGTCAGATAGGCAGTCGCTCCATGTAAAATACTGGATTCAGCTGCATCCGGTTAGACTGGAAGCCGACCCCAACATAGTTGGGAAAAGGCTAGGCAGATGATGATGATCTTCCTAAGCTGCTTGCTGCACTAAGGCCCCCATTTACAGTATGTTACCTACTTACTATATTTTGCTGTACCTATCTATAATTTGGAGATCACATAGCAGTTTCATAGTGGGTTCGAACACAGGCAGGTGCTTTACTTTGAGTAAATAATTTCATCACCACTGCTCTCAAAACGGTGAAGGAAAACATCGTGAGGAAACCGGCATGTCCTAGAACCAAAAAAAATCGAAGACGTAACATCTACCAACCCGCGCTGGGTTCGCGTGGTAGATTATGGTCCACTCCCTCTCACAGAGAGGAGGCCTGTGTCCAGACAGTGGGAACATTGTAGGCTGATTATGCTATAGCAGTTTCATACTGCATTTGTTTTTAACTATGATCAGTGGGTGTTGCCATGTGATCCCAACTTTTACCTTAAGATATCGTAGGTACTGATCATCACTGTGAACGGGTCCTTATGGGTTTCACACTATGATCAGCAATTAAAATAATATTTCACATAAGTACCTACTTGTGAGCTAATACCGCGACTTTACGACTATATCTACCACATTACTGCAAATGGGTATACATAAAAAATTCAATCGATTACCGATACAGGAAATAAAACATTCGCCAACCTTTGAAACCAAATCGGTTACCTTCGAACATCAAATAGATATAAAATAAACATCAAATCGTCCAAACCTGACTTCTGTTCATTATCTATATAAACGATTTACCAAAATGCACTGAACATCAAACTATTCTATTCGCCGATGACAGCACAGTAATTGTACCATGCAAAGATATAAAAACATATGAAAATGATATAAACAGTTCCCTACAAAATATAATTAATTGGTTAAAAATAAATAAATTAAAAATAAACTTAGATAAAACAAAAATAATGTCATTTTATCAACGGACAAATCAATCACAGTTAAATGTCATTTATGAAAATACAATAATAGCAAACATCAGTATAGCCAGGTTCTTGGGACTGCATTTAGATAGTCATCTATCTTGGAAATCTCACATTGAAACTATCTGCAAAAAATTAAATCAATACTCTTATGCACTTTATAACTTAAGAAAAATTTTAAATGAGTCCGTCGTCCTAGTAGCGTACAATGCCTACGTAACATCTACTTTACGCTATGGAATTATATACTGGGGAAATTCTACAGATAAACTCATCGCATTCAAGGCACAGAAAAAATGTTTACGATCTGTCTTCAAGCTAAGATCAACTGACAGTTGCTTACCATATTTTAAAAATTATAAATTACTAACCCTACCATGTCTATATATTTATGAGACAGCAGTATTTGTAAAATCAAACTCACATCTATTTAAAACACTTAAATCGAAACGTCGTAACAATGAGATTTGCGCTAATACACATAACACAGCTTTTTACACAAAAAGTTTTCTAGGCATGGCACCCAGATTATACAATAAAATACCGGAGCCTATAAGAGCAAAACTCAAGCTAAATGATTTTAAAAAATATTTAAATAATTTCCTAAGTCAAAAGGCTTATTATTCCCTTAATGAATACCTAGAAGATAATACAAGATATGTAGATAAATATGTGCTGAATTAGTTTAAATGCACAATTGTATAATATATAGTTATGTTTGTCAGTTTTATATATTATTAAGTACTTACCTATTAATAAGAAATGCCTAATACATAAGAAATATTATAATGTTGTGATGTTTCTAACGTTTTAAATGTCTCTATTAAGTAGCTTGTAATTTAATTTTAAGAAAAGTCTCAATACGAAATTGCAGTTTCGCATGCTTACATGCTATTTGTACGCCGTTAACGGCAAAACATAGAGATCTCTGTACCTATTTTATTTTTACACCATCTATTTTTACACCTATGTTTACAAATAAAAAACTTTGACTTTGACTTTGACTTTGACTTCTGATCTTCACTAAAATAAAAAGCTTAGTTCTATGCGAGAATAAGACAGCGCTATGCCTGTATCAGGATGTCTCTCTCTAACATCGGAAAAGCAAACTTTTAAAATAGTGTTGCCAAGTGTGGGGATATAGGAATCGAATATTCATAAAATCGTTTTACGATTATTTTACAACTTGTAAAAATGAGTTAACTCATAAAAAAAGCATATAAAGTGCTTTTGATTTCTGTCAGAAAAGCCAAGATTTTATTTTTATGGCAATCGTTTTGTTCCGTTTTACGTTTTATATTGCATTAAGTAGTTTACTAAGAATATGATTTCGTATGTACCTACCTGTATTAAGGTGCTCTCTCCGTATAGCTACCGTACCTGCGGTAAATAAGGGCCAGCGGCTATTAAGGACCATCAGAGAAATAACACACATTCAATAGTTTTATAGGTTGGATCTCTCGCATACATAAAAAGGACCAATAGGATTGCTATCTCACGCGCGCGCGTTGACGTGCGCGCCGCTATTTTGTCAGTAGCCCCGAGTAACTCACTGGCGACGGTCGATGTCACAGTTTTACAAAAAAATGCCGATGCAAGAACATTCATTAGAAAGAAAATAGCGTATTTTATAATAAGTGAGCACCTAATTACTGTAAAGTGGACATTAGAGCTGTCGAATCAAGGTAAGCTCTTTTATTTTATTGATATTTGCTAACTTTCAAATCAAGTTTTGTAAAAAGTGACGCCATTGCTAATAAGGGCCACCTGGAAGGAAGTGAATAAGGGCCGGCCCTTATTGGCCTGTCTAATTATTTTATTTTAGTGTTTTATTTTCTTTTCATGCAGGTAATACGTGGTACTGCTACGCATGTCATACGGAAAGGATCCAAGATATGCGACAATGTCAAGTTTATCAGAAATGGTACCACGAACAATGTGTTGGCCTAACGAAAGACTATATCAATTTTGTTTGCCCCGAATGCAATTAAATGATAGCTTTAGTTTGCAGGCCAAAACCGAGGTTAAAATTAAGGATCTCATTTGATCATCGAATTACCTATGTTAATAATTAATAATGATAATACTGCGAATCCACCGACCATTGATATATGTTGATCTCATAATTTTATTTAGATTTTTCGTACTTGTTACTATTTCAATATTTTAATAAGGGCCAGGGCATTTGCCGGGCAAAAAATAAGCATTTATTTTTTAATTTTTGTTAAACCTATATTTTTGGTTAAGAGGTTTTTATCTAAAAATAGTATAAATTTGTTGATTTTACTTAAATAACATCTTTTTTTTACAAAATAATTATTCTTTGAGTTTTATAAGGACCGCTTTATGTTTTTTTTATATGATTAATGGTAAACTGTTAAATATTTTGTCTGAAAATATTAATTATGTTGAGTTATATAGGAAAACAATTTATTTTATGTTTAATTAGCTTAGTTTCTTTTAATTTTGTCTCGGACCTTAATAGACTACCTGAGTTTATTAAGGTCCTTAGTAAAGGATTTTCTTAAGTTTATTTTTGTTCACAAAATGTTTAAAACCTAGCCATATAGGCATTTTTTTTTGCGATTTTCATATTATTTTTGTAAAGCGTAGTTCGACAACGTCGACACGTTTGGGACGAGATATCAGTTTGGATCGTTTAGGACGAGAATCAGTTGAATGATGATTTCAATTAGAATTTTCAAAATTGCACTCATCACTGTTTGTCTCTGCATCACCCTAAGGTTGACTGGTACAAAATGCCTAAGGCATGAAAAGACCGCCTCTGTACATTTTTGTGCTTTATTTTTTATATAAATACTTCTACTATATCGTAGAACACGGGTATTTGGTACAACTCGAATTGATTGTTAATCAGTGAGATTATAACTACTGCACCAGAATTTCCCGAGGTGTAAAATAGACCTTTGCAATGGCAACGTAAAACAAAACTGTTACCTAGCCAGTCGCTGCATGATGAAACTCCTACACTGTAAGACATATTCAGGCTGAGTATGTGCTAGTTGACCAACGACCACTCCTTAGCTATTTTCTACAATTCCCACAAAAGTCATTTAACTATGGACATTAATCATGATGAAATTTTATGAATGTGCAAAATGTCAAATGGGCCAACACCTGACATTCCTAAAGTAGGTAAATTGCAAAAGTTGCACATAATGTGTATCCTAATGTCACAGTAGGTACACCAACACTCCTCCGAGTAGGCTTTAATATAAAATTATCATACAGGACGTTAGAAAAGATAGATCCTTTTGAACTCATCATCTGCCTAGCCTTTTCCCAACTATATTGTAGTCGGCTTCCAGTCTAACAGGATGCAGCTGAATACCAGTATTTTACATGGAGCGACTGCCTATCTGACCTCCACAACCCAGCTACTGGGTAATACGATACCCCTTGATAAGACTGGTTGTCAGATTTTCGGGCTTCTGACTACCCGTAACTACTGTCAAAGGTCCACGAATAACAGCCGGGACCAACGGCTTAACGTGCTTTCCGAGGCACGGAGGGGTCTCGGTATGTAAAGATGGTCACCCATCCACAGACCAACCGCGGCAAGCGTAGCTTAACCTGATCGATCGACCTGTGCGGCTGTTTTTATTTAGCCACGGCCCCCTCGCACTTACCTAGTTGCCCGGCGGAATTAATTTATTAAAATAGCCGCCGCAAGTGGATCTACATAATTATTATGTACAGTCAACAAAAGAGATAAGTATGCAGGATCGTCGGATATAGTTCAAGTTTAGTAAGAAACCGATGGACGCTGTCGACTGAAATTTAATTTGATAAATGAGCTGTGTGTTTTATATTAATTAAATTTTATTCGAGAACATCCATCGGTTTCTTACTAAACTTCAACTATATCCGACGATCCTGCATACTTATCTCTTTGTTGACTGTTACATGCGCGTCCGGAATAGCCCTAGAATATCAGACCTGCTGACTGGACTCTGACTGAGGACATGAGCATTTTATACTTCACGCTGTTATGAGTGAAGAAGAGGATTAGCATAAGATAATTATAGCAACAATAACAAGAGTCTAGTGATTTATGCTAGTACCTATAGCGAAAATCGATTGGCAATACGTATCGAAGTAGGTACAGGCAATTAGAGGTGTAATTATCATGCCACGCAGGGCTCGTGGTGTGACTCATACGAAATATCGAGCCTTTTCAGGAAGAACATCGTAAGCGCCAAAAATCCCAAAAAACTGTTTTAATATTAATCGCCAGATCAACTGATTTTGCATTTTGCATCACCTTCTCCTGTAAAATATGCAAAATGGCGGTTACGATCTTCTTCCTGAAAAGGCTCGATATATTGAAAGACCATTCTCTATGGCTGCAATAAATGTGGGCTTGGGTTTGACAAACATGATGATTAGAATACTAATTACCACTATTAAAAGCTTTTGAATATTGCACTACTCGCACTGGCCAGTATTAGATTCGATTTTAAAACTAAGCAAATTAATTTAATTTTTCAAGAAAAAGGATTTTAGTACTTATGATGATGAGAACGTTGGGCTATCGAAATCTTTGAAATGTAGGTAATTAGAAAAGTTTTCCCGGTATACAGTGTCAAATAAAATTAGCTAGCGAAACTCCGCAGATATGATTGGTCATGTCATCATGTGTATTGATCGATATCTAAACATGATAATACTCAAAATTAATTTGAACTTATTTTTTTTACCCATAAAGTCTGCGGAGTTTCGCTAGCTTATTTAGTTCAACCTTTTATAAACATTAGGCAACATTATGGCAGCAATATGATAATGTGTTGCAAGAAACTAAAAGCACTTCATTCAACATGTTTCTAGCACACATTTAGAAATTGTACGTTTTTCAGTAGGTAGTTATACGTGAGATGCGAAAACGTACGAAGGTTTTCAATATCGAAAACGAATTATGGAATTCAAATGGAGTTGGGCAGGACATCTGGCAAGGCGCAGTGGTGACAGGTGGAGAAAGGCAGTAACTGAGTGGCGTCCAAGGGCTGGGAGACGACTACGAGGTGTCGGCCGTACGGCGGTGAGATGAGCAGACGACATTAAGGCGCTACTTACCTCGAAAATCTAAAATCCTCGAAAACCTACTAAGCGAGCGAAAGTGATACAATTACTTTTGAAACGCAAAAGAAGAGTGATGGCTGTAATGTGCGTGCGCTCGGAATAAAACGACGTATGTGCCAAAACGAATTTACTCCTTTTTTAACCAAATAAATAAATTAAATTTAAAACTACTTTGATATGATAATTCTCTATATTTTAAAGAAAATTCCATTGAATAACTCTTAAGCGTTACGCCGTGATGTCGAAAAAAGCAAAAAAAAAAATAGAGAAGTATATAACTTTGCAATTTTTTCGTCTCGAGAAAAATTCATTGAATCGTGTATTCCTTTTACATGATACTAGACCAAAAAGTCAAAAAACATAATACCAAAATGTTAAATCCCTATTCCACATACTTAACAAGTTACACGAAATAAAAAAAAACACATTTTTTTCAACATATCATCTTAAGAGCGTTTACAACGTACGGCATTTCATACAAACTTTCAAGCCCTTGTTTTTCGAAATGAATGAACCGATTTTAATGAAACTTCGTACGCATAAGCAGGATACAAAGGTCTAAAAAGTTAGTAAAAACATTTTCGAAATGTCTTCTTTAAAAAAAGATAACTGGAAATATCTGTTTCTATGGAAAATTTAAAATCGGTCTAATTTGGCTGTAACACAATTTTTCGAAAATGTTTTCTACTAACTTTTTAGACCTTTGTATCCTGCTTATGCGTATGAAGTTTCATTATAATCGGTTCAATCACTTCGACAAACAAGGGCTTGAAAGTTTGTATGAAATGCCGTACGTTGTAAACGCTCTTAATGCCATAGCGGCGCGGGTAGAATCTGGCTGAAACTGGCACAAGAGTGTGGAGATTGGCACAAGATAAGCGAGGCCTTATACTCAACAGTGGGTGAATTTGAGCTGTGGATGATGATTGTAATGAGGTATACATACGTGTGGCTAGGATCTAACCACACGTTCCCATACTGCTAAAGACGTACAGTTTCCCAACGTGTGGGGTAAATATTTCCACACCGGTGCGCTCATTGCCAGAGGTACTAACAACCTTTAATTATCCATTTCAATCTAATAAGGTTAAGCGAAGCCGCGGGCCGCTAGTTAGCAATTAGGCAACCGATGCGTTCATTAATAGCTAGGTTTATGTTTGTTTCCTATATTAGGATAAATGTTTTGGTAATATCGATTCCTAATAAGTACATTAAAAAAACTAGAACCAACTATTCTTGTATTGTTTCTTCTATATCTATATGTACAGTGAAAAAAAATGATAAGTATGCAGGATCGTCGGATATAGTTGAAGTTTAGTATGAAACCGATAAATGTCGTATAGTCCTTTTTTATTGATTCCCCATACAAACTTCCTCCCCCTTTTCACTCTCTTAAAGGATGATTTCTGGGATAAAACTATTCTATGTCCTTTCCCGGGACACAAACTATCTCTATAGCAAATTTCATCTAAATCGATTCAGCGGTTTAAACAGACAGACAGACCGACACTTTCGCTTTTATAATTTTAGTAAGTATGGATTTTAACGTCTAAAACAGCAAATAATTGGTATATAATATGTAAGCATCTCCTGCGATGCATCTATACAAATTACTTTTACAGCCCGATTCAGCATACTCAGCGCTTTTCCTCCACGTTTATTATGCGCACAGCCAAAGTGTGGAACTCTCTGTCAGCATCTATGTTCTCTTCCACATTTAACCCGTCTGCCTTCAAAGCAAGAGTGAACAGGCATCTTCTGGGCACGCTCGTTCCATCATAGACCTCATCCGTCGCTTTCCATCAGGCGTGATCGAGGCCAAGAGCAGGCCCAATTAGCAATAAATAAAAAAATAGATGCAAACTTTATGGCGGCTCTGAAGTACGCTACTCGCTGCGCAGGACCTCACCCCACACCCCCGCTGACACGTGAATTTGTTACTGCGCAGCGATTCGCCTCATTTTCCGAGCCGCCATAAAGTTTGAATCCCGCTGAACCTCATAAGGAAACAGAAAGGCATAAGAGTCATGAAATCCATCAAGAAACTGACTCATTCACGACTATTGAAAACTAACGTCAGCCACTTATTGCAACACTAATATTATAAAGGCGAAAGTTTTTGAGTGTTTTTATATGTTTGTTATTTCTTCACGCACAAAAGGCTGGACCAATTTTGATAAAATGTTCTATGGATGTAGCTGACACCCTGGAATAACATATAGGCTACTTTTTATCCCGATGTTCCCACGAGATCGAAACTTATGCGGCTGAAACCGCAGGGCACAGCTAAAACTAACGTCAGCCACTTATTGCAACATCTCCATGAGAAACCTCCATTAGTGTCCGACACCGGTCTCGCACTCTCGGCGATGTACAAGTTTCCAAGGAATTTCAGTGCGATTTTCTCTTAGATTTATACAAATTGTTTAATTGCTTACAAGAATTACTTAATTTACGATAGATGTTCTCTTGAATGGCTGGATAAATCTTTAGATAAAGCTAATTGTTGGAAAGTGGACGTTTCGATAGATTGTAGATCTAATCGTGAAGACTGTCGCTGATAATTATGGAAGTTAATTGTACTACTGGGGTCCTGGCTTGATTCCCGAGTCGGGCAACATGTTATTGGGTTTTTCCATCTTGAATGTCTCGGTAGCAGGCCGGAATCTGGATTTGTGCCCGGTTGATGGCGACAGGACGCCCCTATTACATGGGACTTAAACATAACTGACGAAATATGACTTTTTTTTTATTGCTGAATGGGCCCGCTCTTGACCTCGATCACACCTCGTGGAAAGCGATGGATGAGGTCTACGATGAAAAAATCTCGTTCGTGGGAAAAAAAACACGCACCATAACGATTATTTTATTATGAATTAGTTCTCGTATTCAATCATTAGATTTGGATTAAGTAGTCGGTGATTGGCTGAAATTGATTGAACTCTTTTTGTTGGCATTATTGCGCTTCCGGCGAATAACGACAATTGCCTGTCAATTAATATCTATCAGCATTTCAATCATCGAAACATGAATCGATAATATTCCAATAACTTCGTAAACTGTGGGAACCTGACCTTAAAACATTCTCAATCAATTTTGACACCTAAACCTTTACTAATAAAGTTCAAATTAGTATGTTTTCGACTAAAAATGAATATGGTTCCGTACACCTGCATATTGTCACAACCATTGTTTCACCGTTATTAACAATAACAAACTATTCCATGTCTCTGCGTCTCGAATTTCTGTACAATTTGCTCTAAATACATACTAATACTAATTCATGGAACTGTGTGCAAGTTGCGTTTGATTTGATCATAACATCACACCTGTATTATAGACAGCAGTAGGCAGAGGTTTAGGTATATACGTGATAACCAGGTGATCCACAAGACCACACGCGCATCCTTAGCTTGCAGCCCTCGTTCCAAAGAATATGTCTAAAACTCAGCTTCGTTGAAGTCTTTTCCACCAGAGCTAAACTAAGCCATGAAGCCTGCCGGGGTAGCGGGATCGTCCGAAAGGGTTACCGCTGCCCCGGAACATAAAGGGCTAAGGAAGGAACACGGGTGGGTTTTAGTCAGTAAGAGTCTGACACTCCCTTCCGCTCCACCCAGAACGGGAAGAGTCATTAGATGATTTCCCATCCATAAAAAAAAAAGCCACGAAAATTAAACGTACCTACCTATTGGTCGATATCATACACATTATTCGCTACGCAGCTTTGCACATCTCTAGTGGAAAGGCAGCCAGGCTCCTGTTTATTTAATACTATTAAGTAAAGGGTCAATTTAAATTAGTTAGCGAAACTCCGGACAGTGGAGCGAAGGGTCCCCTTAGCACCTTTTGGGTACGAAACCCTAAAAAAATATTTGATGGTCTTATATGTATTTGGGGTCAACGACCGCTGGTAGTGTAGTTACTTGAAGTAGAAGATGGAAAACCGTTTTTTTTTCCTCATTCATCACATCAAGTTTAGACATATCAATATTCTTCACGTCTGTGGAAGTTTACTAGCTAATTTAATTTGACCTTTTATACAGGGTGAACTTTTAATCACCATTTTCCTCTTAAGGGGTCATTGTACTCATCATTATGAACAACTTTTACTATGGGACCAAACCAGAAATCGTGAAAAAAAAATCTGCTGTTCCCTACATTTATGTTAAGGGGTTTTTCACGATTTCTGGTTTGGTCCCATAGTAAAAGTTGTTCATAATGATGAGTACAAACAATGACACCTTAAGAGGAAAACGTTGATTAAAATTTCACCCTGTATATTAGCAAAATACCAGCGTTTGCAATCTTATTACAAATCTTTGAAATCTTTGAATCTTTGAAAATCCTATACAAAACTTAAACAAATTATTGTACTTAAATCCTGTAAAACCACGGCCATTACCCTACATCTCAGTTGATCCCAGAAGGGCTAATCGTTGATAAATGTTATCTTAATAATATTGTTTACAACGAGCCTGTGATATCGCGGCTTTTAGTGCTGCGGTCCTGCCGACCACTCCGTGCGCAATCGTCGTGGTTATCTCAAAGGTTTGCTCGAACAAATTGGTTAAATATGTACGGAGATTGTGTGTTTGTCCGGTAGTTTGTAATATATAGATAATAATAATAATAAATCATTTATTTGCCTGAAATATGGTGGGTACACAAGATGTTAAATTAAATTATAGCACTGGACATATTTCACCCTCATTACGGGCATGCAAAATTATAGTTAATTTAATTTACAACAATAATATGAATAAAATTACAATTATTACAATCATTTAAATTACAATTATTAGATTTCAATTACTTAAATTATTGAACCAGTATCTTAGTGGACACCAAATCGGCATGTGCTTTTATTCAAAAAATCTTTGACAGTATAGAAGCTCTCCTGTATTAACCATTTTCGCAAAGCGAAACAGAACCTTTTATATGGCAGATCGGTAAAGGCTTGTTTTGTAATATCTTTTTGTATTTTGTTGCTACGGTAAAAATGAAGGGAGTCTGAAATTTTAATTAGTAGGTTAGTTAATTAGTAGGAGCAGTGGTGGCCCAGTAGTAATGCCCGCGACTTACGAGTTGTAGGTCGTAGGTTCGAACCCAGGCAGGCGCTTTACTTTGTGTAAATTATTTCATCACCACTGCAAGGAAAACATCGTGAGGAAACCGGCATGTCCTAGAAGCAAAAATTCGAAGACATGTGACATCTACCATTCCGCACTGGGGTCGCATGGTAGATTATAGGCCACTCCCTCTCGAAGAGAGGAGACCTGTGTCCCAGCAGTGGGAACAATATAGGCTGATTATGAATTAGTAGGTAGTTGATTTTGCAATCTACAATGATAACATAAACAAAAACATAACATCACGCCTGTATTGCACGAGGCATAAGGCAGAGGTGCACCTAAATTGCAGCCACATTTCGCCAGTTATGTTTAAGTTAAGGGTTACGTTAGCCCGGGGTAGCGGGATCGTCCAAAAGGGTTACCGCTGCCCCGGAACATAAAGGGCTAAGGAAGGAACACGGGTGGGTTTTAGTCAGTAAGAGTCTGACACTCCCTTCCGCTCCATCCAGAACGGGAGGGGTCATTTGATGATTTCCCATCCATAAAAAAAGGGTTACGTGCTTACGAAAAAGGGTTAGGGTGCTTAAAAGAATCTACATTGTTAAAACTTTACAGTTCCTCCATTCTGCTAGCTGCGTTTTGTAAAAGCTGCATTAAAATCTCACAGATAAGATGAATCCATGGTATGATCTTGAAATTTTTAGGTCTCAGAAATGTCTCAAATGTCATAAGAGACATAGATGACATAAGAAATTAAAGTGCCCAAATTCTTAGTGATTATTTCAAAATCAAGGCAAGCAAAACCGCAGACAATCCCTACCTCGATAAAAGCATATTTATAGCTTGTATTAGCATTAGCGCGGTGATAACGAGCCAAATTAACATCATCTTGTATTTTAATAACTCCCGACCAATAAGCTTCGAGCTGTCAGGTGCATTAGCAAATTGATCTGGGTTTGAATTCGGAACGCGTGCGGCACGTGCGTAGGAGTTTGTTGAACATGTTAATGTTTATAAATCCTCTTGTTTGTTACCGGATGAAAGCAATGAGCTAAATGTCAGCGTTCAATATATAATGCATATTAATATTATTATAATATTATGTACCTACTTAGTGGACTTTAAATACAACATAGCGTTGTTTGTTTGTAATAGAAACGGATTTGATAATAATATCTGTAGTGTATGCGCCTGGGCGACGCGAGGGTAGTCGAGCGCTAACCGTAGTCGAGAGCAGTCGTGCGCTAGACGTATATACTACTTCACCTGAATAATCTGTCAAAGTGTGTTTTATTAACCCACAGACATTACAAGTGGCGACGAGGATAAAAGTGAGTACAAAAAAAAAAAACAAAAAAAATAAGGAAGGAATAAGTAATTACCTATGTATTGTTTATTGCCTATCAGTTATTTGCGTGTAGTTTCATTCCAAATAGCCTATTAGAAATTGGTTTAAGCAAATGAACACTCATTATAAAATGAGTTATGCAACCTAAATCAAAATCACTTACGAACCGAGTCAATACGTAGGTAAACAATTGTTATTAATAAGCAAATTCATACCACTATCCTGAATTGCTAATGGCCATGCATCGTATCAGATGGAAAGAAAATAAGGCCACGCAACACTATGGTTATACTTATTCTCAATGTCCGGCTCAACACTCGGTTCAAAAATGGCCCGTGTGGGCAAGGCAAGGGCTTATTGTCGCTCGATATGCTGAAAATATAGATTATGCATGTATGCAACCTAACGGTACCTACCCACAATTCGTTAAAAAGTTTAAGCAATATAATCTATTATTTATGATCGAAATAATGAGGAATACTCGTACCTAGCTAACCGTTCATTATTAATTATTATTATCATCTTTTCTGTGTACAATTTATAGCAATTACATAATGTCGACCAGCCTATTAAAGATACTGTAACTACTTGCATTTTAATCGCTTGAGTCCCGCTAATGAGACTAATTGATTTTCTATTGTATCGTACAGCGTACTACCTACATAGGGTAAGTACGCGCGGGGCTTGACCGGTAAAATTTGTACAACTTATTCTTCTATTATTAAATGCGGCTTTATAATATAATTACAGTTTGAATAATAATTTAATTGGGTGTGGACGCGATACAAAATATGTGTTTATGTTTACTATTTTATTACGAACAACAATTGCTTACAACACAATATTTAAATAAGGTACTTATCTATACGTATGCTTGCACAATATAAATATTGAGAGAATCATGGTTAAAATAAAGATTCACTTAAAGGCAATGAGTAAACAACAAAGGGCCATGCAGATTAATTAAGTATCAATTTTAAGGGACTGTTTATGTTTATATAACATAATTACAAAAATAAAATTAGTTCCATGCAATAAGTACTTAGGTACATTATAATAAACGTTCACTTAAAGGCCACGAAATGAGTAAACCACAAAGGGCCATGCAGATTAATTAAGTATCAATTTTATGGGACTGTTTATGTTTATATAACATAATTACAAAAATAAAATTAGTTCCATGCAAAAGTATTTAGGTACATTATAATAAAGGTTCACTTAAAGGCCACGAAATGAGTAAACCACAAAGGGCCATGCAGATTAATTAAGTATCAATTTTAAGGGACTGGTTATGTTTATATAACATAATTACAAAAATAAAATTAGTTCCATGCAATAAGTACTTAGGTACATTATAATAAAGGTTCACTTAAACGCCATGAAATGAGTAAACCACAAAGGGCCATGCAGTGAGTGTTGTTTACAACAAAAAAAGGGCCATGCCTGAATAACGCAATTATTTTAAATGTGTTGATGTAAACAACTGATAAGCGTAAATGTTACAAAGGCCATGCAGTGAGTGTTGTTTACAACAAAAAAAAGGGCCATGCCTGACTAACGCAATTAATATTTTAAATGTGTTGATGTAAACAACTGATAAGCGTAAATGTTACAAAGGTCATGCAGTGAGTGTTGTTTACAACAAAAAAAGGGCCATGCCTGAATAACGCAATTATTTTAAATGTGTTGATGTAAACAACTGATAAGCGTAAATGTTACAAAGGCCATGCAGTGAGTTTTGTTTACAACAAAAGAAAGGGCCATGCCTGAATAGTACGCAATTATTTTAAATGTGTTGTAGATAATGCAAACAATAAATTATTATTAGGTAATTATTATTGTTGAGTAAGTGCTTTCATTTAAATAACAAGATAATTGAGTTATTTGCACGCTTCTTATTTTAAATAAAAATAATTACCAATTATTATCATAAATCTAGTTGGGGTCCGTGGCTAAATAATAACAGCCGCACAGGTCGATCGATCAGGTTAAGCTACGCTTGCCGCGGTTGGTCTGTGGATGGGTGACCGTCCGTACATACTGGGACCTCTCCGTGCCTCGGAAAGCACGTTAAGCCGTTGGTGCCGGCTGTCATTCGTGGATCTTTGACAGTCGTTACGGGTAGTCAGAAGCTCGAAAGTCTGACAACCAGTCTTACCTAGGGGTATCGTATTAACCAGTAACTGGGTTGTGGAGGTCAGATAGGCAGTCGCTCCATGTAAAATACTGGTATTCAGCTACATCCGGTTAGACTGGAAGCCGACCCCAACATAGTTGGGAAAAGGCTAGGCAGATGATATTATCATAAATCTTGGACATACTTAACTTTTCTGTTGTAAATAACCTACATACCCACTTATTGTAAATATAAAACAATCAGTAGATACTATTTTAATCAGGTCACTGGTTTTGCTACGATCAATTGTTTGCATAATATCGACACAGAAATATCAAGGTCACGCAAATACTATTCGCACATACGACCATGCTTAAAGAACAAATGTGAGAAAAGACCGGGAAACGTTAGTGTAAGCATTAATAATGGCCTAATTACTAGCATACTTATTGCTAACCAGTTAGTAAACCAAATGAATGAATAAAGTTATTTAGTATAATTAGTTAAGTCATACTTACGCTTACGTCAAAGGTCATGCTGAATCCGAAATGCTCTAGTGGGCATGCAAATACTAACAAGTACCCTAAGGCTATGCTGTAGTGTTACCGTTATCTATGTAAAAGATAAAAGGCCACGCATACGAGTCTCAAAATCCAGTAACAGGTCACCCCAAACAAAAAAATAAATAAAATGACTCACGCAACTTCAATGCTGAATACTTTAGATCACTTTGATTGTGAGGGTGACACGACATCGGTTTGTACCCGATGGGAGAAATGGACATCCTATCTGACTACTCTGAGATGAAAGGCCGAGGCAGGCTCCGGGGTCACAGTCTCTTTTGGGGTCCAGACATAATCTTGGTCAGGGTATATGAAGACCATGTAGATCGATGTCTGAGATGGTCTCTTGAGGAAAGAACCATACAGATTGAGTGGACCTGTCCAGTCAGTGCACGCAATTGTCAGAAATCGTGCAGCTCAACTTAAAACTTAAAGAGCTCAACGATTCGACGAACAATACCAAAGAAAGGACATTTGGGTAGGCCACATAAATTACTCAAACTGTCAGACCATGACAAAACTAACAGAACAAAGAAATAAAAATTAACCACATTGTCTTCACACTCACAATAATGAAAATAATATAATACTTTACAAAGTAAGCAAATGTCATTGTTAATATAAAATTCATTAATGTCAATAAGTATATAAAAAAGTAAAATATATTCAAAATGCAAAAAATTGGAAGCAGCTCAATCCCAAGCTTTTACTGGCTATCTGGCACAACTTACGTTTAATGAATGATTTGAATTTATTAAGGCTTAGATCTTGAACTTGGCTTGGTAGTTTATTGTAAAAGCGTATACATTGACATCTGAACGAGCCACCTATTTCCTTGAGCCTTGTTGTAGGCACAACAAATTTGTGTTGTTCTTAGTATTTATATTATGGATATCACTGTATTTTTTAAACAACTTACTTACATATTTATGGGCATATAAAAGATTTTCATAAATATACTGAGAAGGCACAGTCATTACATTAATCTCTTTAAATTTGTCTCTGAGAGAGTGTCTCGGATTTAATTTATAAATGAATCTAGTATTGCTATATACATAGTTTTAACTTCCCTTGTTGATGGGGAAAATATTTTAATGAAGATGATTAGGCATGTATACCTACCTCGCTAGCCTAATAGGCGCATTTCCTGGATTCTTTATTCAATACCTACCTACATACTCGTAATATTTCTATAATAAAGCTGAGGTTGTTAAAATGACAGTACCTACGATTCACATACAAACAGACTGCCCCTGTTTTCTTTAAGGTTCCGTACCTTAAAAGGAAAAACGGAACCCTGAACGGAACGTCAGAGGCCCGGGGCGGCAAAGCAGAATGAGCCCCCCGCTTCAAGAGTACTTTTACAAGCTTTTTATTCAGTTTGTATTTGTATGCATAAATAAGTCTTTATGTTTATTTCGTTAAAATCTGGCAAGTGAAATTTAAATTCGAATAAAATTTTTCAAGCTAAATAAATATACGTACCTACAATATGGAATGGATATGGGTGAGGAAAATAAAATACGAATCGATCGAAAAAAAAATAGATAAAATAAATCAAAGATAGTTTTACCCCCAGCGTATTGGACGCGTTCAGCAAAGTTAAAACAAAATTAGTACCGCGTAAAAAGTCTAGATGGCTGTAGTGTTTTGATCGGGTTACTTCCTGAGTACCCCGATTCCCGAGGCCCCCGTCCCGGAGGCCCCGATTTATTTTTATCTTGTAAGAATTTTGATGATCATCAGTGAGTCAGTGACGAAATCGGGGTTTTTAGATATCAATAAAATCTAAAGTATAAGAGCTATGCAATTGAAACTTTATAGCCTGGTAATGCTTCCCTTACCTAGGGAAGCATTAGCATTGGGTTCTCTACCACAGCCCTTTCGACTGCAGTCACTGCGTCGTCATGGTTCGTAATGAAAATGCGACGAAGTGTCACTTTGATTTTTGAAAATAAATAAAAATGAAAGCGCCTGCTTGATGCTGATTATCTGACCAAACAGTATTTTTCGAGATAAAGTTCCTTTCGCTCCAAATGTAGAACATAAACTCATAGATTCCGATGTGAGAGATAGGATTATACTAATGAAAGAAAAGGGAAAGAATAAGGGGATAGAAAAAGAAGAGCTACTGATTCTAATTTAGGAATAGGGGAAAAGTGACTGGAGTCACCGATGGTGACATTCATGTGCGAAACTACGAAACAGGTAAAGAGTATCGTCGGAATATAGTACATTTAAAGAAAATTAATGATTCTTGGCAAGATGTGGACAATGATATTAAGGACACAAGATCATTGAACAATGAGGACTAAATTATTGCAATATACCTTAATGCAATTAAAATGATTATCTGTCTGTAACTTTGTTGATGATATAATGTTGTGTCTGATTCACTAGTTTATATATTACTAAATCTATTCTGTTCTTTCATTGTTAATATTATTGTTTAAGTTATTGTAACTTAATTTCACCTCTTTATTAGTTGTACCTGGTACTTGTTGACAGGCCTACGCTGTCCTCCCATACCTACTGTAACTTGAAAACATTGTAAAAGCCAATTATTTTAAAAGAGTAACCATGGAGTTTCTTGCCGGTTCTTCTCCATAGGAAACGACCAATTGGAACCGTGCACCTAGCTTCTGACGTTTCATAAGTGCCTATGTTGGTTTATGTGAATTAAAATTATTTTGATTTGATTTGAATTATTTATAAAATAAAGAAGGGATGTAGTGTATGCGCCTGGGCGACGCGAGGGTAGTCGAGCGCTAACCGTAGTCGAGAGCAGTCGTGCGCTAGACGTATATACTACTTCACCTGAATAATCTGTCAAAGTGTGTTTTATTAACCCACAGACATTACAATATCTAGGGAGTTTTTATTTATTTATTTATTTTTTGGTTCACCAACGATTGTTTACACAGGTTCTATCCTAAAGGTAACATGCGAAAGTGTGTATGCAACAGTGCAACAAACACTTACAGGCAAACTCCGCATGTACAAATGTACAAAATATATGATTAATCTAGTTTTAATCTAAGGGCCGTATTACAGAACTTAACTCAAGACTCACGTATTACTTAAGGCTAGTTTCAACCAATCAAATGGCTTTAAACGAGTTTTAAGTAATGCTTGAGTTTTGAGTGAGGTTCTTTAATATGGGTCTACAAGTACTTAGGTACTTATTTTATATTGTTTCCTTATCAATTAATTCTAAATGAATGAAGTAAATAAATAAATTAACGTAAATAAATTGGTACACATTTGGTTGATATTTATGTACTTAAATCCATTTTCGATTGTTACAGGTTGCAACTGTTCGTCGATCGGTTCTGAGAGCAACGTGTGCGACATTCGAACTGGACAGTGCCGTTGCAAGCAACACGTTACGGGCAGGGCGTGCGAAACATGTGAGGTATGTGTCCCCGAGTATTATTTACGTGTACTGTATACCACGGTCTTGTCTCACGCGTCGAAGTTGCCGCTCTACAGCAGATAAGCTACACAAACACACACACACGAAGTTTTCACTTCGCAAAATGTAGACGGATTCGTTCACTGCGACCGGCTGCCGCACGAAAGAAATGAACTAGGCTACAATACTTTATCAGGTCTACCTTCAAATTCACCACACATCTGACTGTTTAAAAAAAATCCTTATCTTGTGTTGATCTTAATGACTGAACTCCTCAAAGCCTACCCGCATCCAGAGGAGCGATCATGAATTCATGACCACGACTTGAATCGTGCAAAATTATTAGACTGATTGGTTCTTGTATGGCAGATCTGCCGTTTTGTCATCTGTTCAGATTGGCTTCTCCACGTTTGATATACTCTAGAAAAGATACAATGAAAACGTTAAGCAGGTCCATGATCCAGGACTGGGCTGACTGGGATTGGACGAGATCAATGATAACAGACAGCTGCGCTGCTGGGTGGGAAGTTTGTTGCGCCACTTCTTCTTTCCAGCTAAAGCATTAGGAAGTGCTGAAGGGCGGGCGTGCCGGGGGACTCTTATGTAACTTTGACGTTTAAAAAGTGCTGATTCTCAGCCGTTTGTATAAAAGACGTTTGGTGTTGGTGTAGATAGTAATAAGTCAGTCAAAAATTTGGTTACCAAGTCACCAGCCGCATGGACTATGACAAACTCAATCGCCTCCTGCCGTATCCCTCCTCAAACGGACACAGTTAGGATTCCGAGCAAACAATTTACATTCATTCGTACTTCGCATTGATATTCAAATGGCGGTGTGTTGGAAATGTCCCCGTGACATTACTAAGCAATAAACGGAACGGACTGAGGAAACAGAGCGGAATTTATTCCGTGCCACTGTGTGTATAGGCAGAGATGTATTAGTTACACCAAGGCGATGAAAAGTCAAGGATTTTCTTAAGTAAAAACTTCTTTAGGCGCGTTGGGCATTTTTTGAGATGTGAAAAACCATTGAATTCACGCCACTGTTACCGTAACCGACACCGCTTCGGATGTGTTCGGCTGTCCTCGGGATGTACTCGGTTTTAATGTATTTCCGATATGTCAGTGAGTGATGGCAAAGTATTCTGTTTGTGTTTTGTTTATATGACGATTCAATATCAAAATATTTTTATTTCACATAAACCAACATGGGCACTTATGAAACGTCAGAAGCTAGGTGCACGGTTCCAATTGGTCGTTTCCTATGGAGAAGAACCGGCAAGAAACTCCATGGTTACTCTTTTAAAAAATAATTGGCTTTTACAATGTTTTCAAGTTACAGTAGGTATGGGAGGACAACGTAGGCCTGTCAACAAGTACCAGGTACTTGATACAATAAAAAATGGTCTACAGATCTAAAGTCTACAAGGCTTACAAAGTCCTCACATTTACAAAATAAGAATGTATTAAAAGGATAAATAAAATATAAAAAACTACTAAAACCAAGATTCAAAAAATACACACGTAATTGTTCAAGTTTTCACTTCTGCCGGCACTCCCGGAGTGCCACTTTGTTTTCAATGCTGGGCAAAGGCCTCCCTCAAATTCGTCCAGATATTCTACACCTCGAAGTTCAAAGGCATTGCAGAGGGCCTAGACAAGTGGCAATCGCAAAGCGTTTGTCCACATTTCGACAGCACTTTTCAACGGGATGTAATAAGCTGTTCGGTAGCTTATGTCGGTCTCATACATTTTTGACTTTTCCAAACATTGTCATCGCTGATAACATGTCACTTTGTCTAGGGCCTCTTTAGGTAAGTATAAAGACAAAATTTAAATGTCTCATTTGCCTGTAATTACAACCGGCACCGGCATTGTTAGGGCTATTATTTCACAAGGAGCTCTGCTGATATTAAACTACTTGATTTAATTGCTTGAATATCGTATTATCGTTCGGTTATTACTGCAAAGTGGGTGAAACTGACAGAAAATGAAGCTGAATTTAAACGTTGTCATTTAAGTTACGCTGCACAGGGAAGGACCTAACCGATGCATTTAAATAAAAAATAAGATATTGTTCTTTATTTACGGTGAAATAAATATACATCATTTACAACTTAACCGTCTTAAAATAATAATATGATCAAAAATTCGTCATCGCTGTTTTACATCTTGGTTTGCAATTTTATTACCTACTTGCCGAAGTGAAGGCATAGTTAGAACATAACCATGAAATGAACAAACCACCGCCATGAACCATGAATGAACTTGCTAACACTGCTCTAACTTGCCAATCATTTGACGTGACGTTCGTCATGAAACTATAATCTCGAAACAATATTTAGCGAATTTTTTTATGACCTATTGTTTGGTATCTAGGCTTCATGTAATTTTCTAGTTTTTCCTAGTTTTGTAGTAGATTAAAGGAAGTTCCATTTTGTCCCGATACTTTGAGCCACACAGCGTAACAAAGCGGAACTTACTTATTACGTCAGTTTAGTCCTAATCCGGCCCTGTCGGCCATAATACCAATAATTGGTGTCGGTCTTATCGGAATTGTACCGCGGAGTCTCAATTAAATGTCACTGGAACATGGCAAGCATTCGCGAATGTGGGCCACAGCTGGCTAATATCTTATAAACATAATAGCCGAGGATTGTGGAAGACAGATGTTTGTGTCTGGATCAAACAACTTCAAACGAACACCTGCACAAAATGGGGGAGCTCTGGAGTGAGCGGTCGTAATTTGCACTTGGCAGCAGCTCCGTCTTGTGCCAATATCAGCAATGTCAATCACTGTCTGACGGCCGATGGGTATTGGCAAAATCACAATGTGTAGCTAACATTGTGATTTTGCCAAATGTTGTTACAGTACGTTAACCAGCTCGCTTGCCCAGCATGTTACAATAACCACAGTAAGTCTGCAGCGGAGTCTTGTTAAAAAATAGTTTACCAAATAAGCTATTCTTTTAAATTTTAAAGAATAATTGGCCAAAGAATCAGTATTGCCATACAACGTGGCAATGCTGCCAGCCTTTTGGGCACGTTTCCTGTTGACAGCGATGCGGACGAGTTTTTTGATGCCCTTTTTTTGTAAATGTTGAATATTTGAATGTGTAAATATTTTAAAATAACAGTTAGAATTTAGAATGTAAGCCCTGTTGATACATACATATTAAATTTTAAATATATCTTTCGCTTTTTAACAGACTTCTTAAAAGAGGAGGAGGTTTTCAATTTGTCTGTAATTTTTTTTATCTATGTTCATCGATATTTTCTTCAATTGTGGACTGATTTTGACAATTATTTTTATAATCTCAACTTGTGAGTGTGTGAGTTCATTTATGTCGAGATGCTGCTGCCAGACTTCATAATGAATGTATATCACGCTTGTAGTCCTCGAACGTGTAGGCAGAGGTGTATCACGTTGTGATACGTATGTTCTTGCCCGGTTAATGGCAATTGGCTCGCCCCAAAATATGGGCTTTTAAAACTAGTAATAATAGTTCTATGTTTAAAACTACGTATGGATGATTTTACTTACTTAGTAAAGTCAAAAGTACTGTCGCTGGCACGTAACTTAGCAAGAGTTAGTTAATTCCTCTCCTTTCTCTAACTTTCTTCTAAACAGGCCTATTTAAAAATAAATTATGGCAATAACCATAGAATAATGACAAGCAATAAAATAAAAGTGCGAACATGCGAACACGAAAGCGCACCTTGCCAAGTGACGTGCGGGTGACTGTACCTAATTAGCTTCAATTCTCAAATTGCGATCATCTGGGTCACCCCTAATCTTACAATTTACATTATTTCTCGTAGTGCAAACGGTGTTATTGTATAGAAAGTTGAATGTATTATGATTTAAATGTCAAATTAAATGTAATGAGGTCTTTAAATTAGGTATTTATATCGCAGTTAAATAAACCCTCTTTGTACATTTTGAAGAGTTTCACTCAGAGAGGGATTCTTCCATATTGATCTTGGCGATGATCAAAGCAGGAGCAAAAAAATTGCACCTCTTTTACTGATTTTCTTTCTTGGCCACATAGGTAGTTATAGTCAAGGAATAAATAGGTCATAATTACTATGATTAGCACCTTAAGGCGCCCGCTATGTGCTAAAGGATTTTGTTTGAAAATTGCATAACATTATCGCTTCTTGATAGCAGTGATGGCGCAGTGGAAACGGCCGCGAGTTACGAGTTGAAGTTCGAACCCAGGTAGGCAATTTACTATGTGTAAATTCATTACCACTGCTCTCAAAACGGTGAAGGAAAAGATCGTGAGGAAACCGGCATGTTCTAGAACCAAAAATTCGAAGATAGGTGTAATCCACGAACCCGCATTGGGCCGCGTGGTGTACAGTCACGAGCACTAACATGTCAACACTTGGCAACATTCAATTGCGATTTTTTCGTCAAATAACGAATGTAACGTTGAAATACGACACTTTACATAAACCTATGGGTTCGAAAATACTACGTTCGTAATAACATAAAATTTTATTCAAAAATAATGGAGAAAATCGCCTTTGAATAAAGCCAAGTATATACATACTTATGCTCGTGACTGTACTTCGGCCCATACCCTCTCACAGAGAGTAGACCTGTGTCCCAGCAGTGGCAAAATTTTAGCCTGATTATGCATCGCTTTTTGATTGTTCATGGTTGTATTAAACCCGTTCTTCGATAAAGACATGACAGGCCCAACGAAATCTGTCATAGAAATATTTCATCAATTTAAACGCACCCACTATTCTATTAAACAAGGTAGATAAATGGCAATACGCATTATCGTCTTTCATGTCAATCAGTAAGCCGATTGTATCTCGAAACATTATGTCGAACATTAACCGACGATCAATACTAATCCGGGTTTAAGTCGGCTAATCGCCAGTTTACTTCACCGACGTTAATGTTGTTTGAAAGGTGATCGCGTACTGAACGTGGCATGTCGCGCGTTTAGGTAGGTACACCAAAACTAGTGACATCTTCTCTCCCATCAGCACAGATATTGCTACATGCTTAAGCCGTGGTAAAAAAAAATATTAGCTAGCCAGTAAGCAAGGTGGTATGTGGAAAACATCACGAGGGAACTGGCATGGCTTAGAAAAAAAAATCAAAGATTTGTGATATCCAACAACCCGCACAGAGCCTGCGTGGTGGATTACCGCGCCGCCTCGCTCTCATAGAGAAGATGTACCTACCTATGTATCCCAACAGTACGAACATAATGGGCCGATCATCCTTAGCGGGGTGGACTGCCCAAGGTTTGCCGATGTGTGATGTCAGGTTGTGACTTATGATGGGTACTTACTTTATTGCGTTATACATAAGTACCGATTCTCTAGACATATGGAAAAGCTAGTGAGTCAATCAAAGTCATCATCCGTCTAGCCAAATACCTACTATGTTCGTGTCGGCTTCAAGCCTAATCGGAAGTAGCTGAAAACCAGCACCTATCTGACCCACAAGAAGAATAACTAACTTTCGGGCCAGTGAAGCAATTAAGCATAGGTGAATATTTTGTACTTTATGCATTTGTCTATAGTTCCCGATTTACTTTCTTGCGCGTTTGGTTTGCGTTCGATGCGCGTTCGCGATCATATCGCGTGCGCCGGCGCATTCTTGTGCGTGAATGGGACGCTTGTGAGTGAGTGCCGATGGCACTTGTAAACCATTGTGTTCGGTTCAACGCTCGACTATTTTAGTTGAGCATATTGTAAGTTATTTGCCTTTGTAATTGTAATTATGTTACGTCAATTTATGACTTGAAATACTTAAATGGTTCTTCATTCAAGGGAAGGTAACAAATCCTTTATCACATTTATTTTAAGCTTTAATACTACCACTTACATTTTTAACTAGTAATCTGACTATAGAGGTGGACATGTTCTTCTTGAGTGGAGACCGCGAATCATCAAACTTATGTTAGGTCGACCTCTCGCTAGATGGAGCGACAATCTTGGCATGTCGGCAGGGTGGCTGAAAGCAGCTGGATGAGAGTAGCCGATGTGACCCTTAAATGGCGCGATTGATAAGGCATTAGTCTTTGACCTACACAACGCAATCTTTTCTAGTTTTCCTGAATATAACCGCGTTCATTAGTACGGAAAGGTTTTTACCCAGAAATGGGACAGCGCAGGGCATCAGGGCTGGTAAAAAAACAGTGGTACTTACAGATACTAAAACTGATAAAGTTATTCTAGTCCCATTGTACGCCATTCCTAACGTAGAATGGTCGTACCATGGCAATGTGCCAGTGGGACATTACATTGATGGATTAGGATAAACAGACGCACAGATTTCAAGATGCGATCAATTTTAGATTATGAATTGAGGTTACGCTTAATGTCTCTCAAATTGGAAATGAAAACATTTTACAGGATTTAATGAAGACTGAAAATAAATTATTATCCAGCACTTAACGGAATACTTACAATTACTATCATACCCTGTGTCCTAACTGAAAGCGTTTGTCGCGCGAATACGGGATGACGCGATCTTTTTTATGAATTTTGACATAAAAACGCGACTTTATTGATCGCGCGACGTATCATCCATATAAACAAGCGCGACGATCTCGTACGCGCGCCATAATCGCTTTCGGTTAGGACCCGGCCTTAAAGTGTTATAATTATAATGATTTAATTTTTATGCCTGAACTTTTTCAATTTAATTTAATTTAGTCCTGTATTTTGTGTGTCTCTTTTAATGCATTCCGATACTAACTCAACCTTATCAATCATTTTCTCGTCCAGGAGGGCTACTGGGGCCTACAACTGGGCGGCTGCCGGCGATGCGCGTGCGGCCCGGGCGCGTCGGCGTGCGACCCGGACACCGGGGCCTGCGCCTGCGCTGACGGCGTCGGCGGCGCGCACTGCGATACCTGCCTGCCAGGTTACTACGCGTTTGGACCTGCTGGCTGTCTACGTGAGTTGGGATTTCATATTAACTTAATGAGGCCGGTAAACTATGGGCCGTCAATTGCGCTACTAAAATTAAAAGAAGGAGATAATATAGTATTTTTGGAGAAGGCATAACTATTGTCGCCTTTGCTCATAAGCGAGCGTAGCTCTATACAGGGTGATAGGGTCATCGACGCAAAACCTGTTACCATGGATTCAGTACATATGATTCTCATCCCTCTCTCTCTCTCTTCATTTCTGGACCAAAAAAAATGGATTTAAAAAAGCAGCTGTTTCCTACAACAGTGCGGCCTACAAAAGGTACCTACGCGGTCAAATTGTATGGAACAGCTATTTTTAGGAGGGTTCGAATCATGTACGGAATACATGGTAACAGGTTGCTTGTCGTCGATATCCCTGCCATCCTGTATTGCAACAGAACGTAAAGTCGACCAAGCTTTTTGGTATACAGGCCATAACCTTTTAAGGTTATGGTACATATAAGAAAGTGATGAAAAAGAGTTCACTAATCAGCACACCAACGTGGTTTAAAAGTATTAGTTGACTTTATACCAGATAGCATGTTCGACTGTGTAGGTACTGTTAATTAGTTGAAACTAATTATCTAAAATAGAAGTACTTAATAATAAAAAGTCTGTATTAAAATATAAGCTAGTGCCCAAGCGTCCCGTCTTCAAGAAGTGGGGCCGAATCAAAATATTCTTCTATTTTAACTACTTTTACAATATATTGTTCCAGCATGTCCGGTGTGCAGGGACGGCAAGGTGTGCTCCCCCCACAGCGGCCGCTGCGTGTGCCCGGGCGGGTCCCTGGGCCCCGGCTGCCGCCAGTGCGCGCGCGGCTACTGGGGCGTCGGCAATTCTTGCAGGCCTTGCAGCTGCGGCGCCGGCGCTGTGTCCAGTGAGTATTCGTAACACAACATCATCATTCACGAGAAAGACTGCTAAATCGCCACAACGTCCGGTCTTGTGCTTCTCACATCCAACGGATTGCCGCGACCTTTATCAAACTAGAAATAAATCTGCTCTCCGGGCTGCTGGTGAGGTTTTTTTAAACTAAGACTTTTTTTAGAGCGCGTAAGCTTCTTTTAAAGACTTAATTGCATGCATACCATTCTTTTCAGACACATGCGACCCCCACACCGGGCAGTGCAAGTGCCGCTCGGGCTGGGAGGGCGGCGCGTGCGGGCAGTGCGCGCGCGGCCACTACGGGCCCCGCTGCCGGCCCTGCCAGTGCCACGCGGCCGGCACCAGGGGCTGCGCCGACGGGCTGTGCACCTGCGACGAGTGGGGACGGTGTCCTTGTAAGGTAAGATGAACTAGTACCTGGCCTATAGGTACAGGTAGACTAGCTGCGGCCCGCAGTTTCACTCAGTAACTCGGGAATAGTGTAATTGATTCAGTATTTCCAAAAACGAAATAAGGGTTTATAAACGTTGCTAAAAGTTAGGAGGCTTTTAATCTTTAAAAAAATACGGATAAGCAGACATTCATTATTACTTAACTTTATGCAAATTTTATTTTAAAAAAAACCCTAATCTCTTAGGTCCCATATCGCCAACATCAGATATCTCATATCCCAGGAATAAAAGAGGTGAAATCGGCCCTAAATAGGTAATATTCGTATTAAAATATCATTTATCTTCCAGGAAAATGTAGTAGGTGAGAAATGCGACAGTTGTCTGTCGGGCACATTCGGCCTGTCAGTCGACAACCCGTCGGGCTGCACGGCGTGCTTCTGCTTCGGGCGCGTGTCGCAGTGCACGCAGGCGGCGCTAGCACGCGGCGCCGTGCACGCGGCCGCGCCGCTGCACGTCACGCTGCAGAGGGGACTTCAAGATGTTATTACTACTGTAAGTAACCAATGAAGAAAAAATATTGCAGCTAAGCAGATTTGAATATTGATAAAAAAAGACAGTTTTAGTATTATGAGGTTTTCACAAAGAAACATTGAATTTGAACAAATGTTCCCGAAAACCATATTCTTATAGTAGACAGAAAATCTCGTTATCAACAAGCATTTCATGGTCAGAGTTCCATGTGCATACGAATAGTAATTTATACTATAAATGTTCATTTCCTGGCAATACATTGTGAAAGTAGAGTAGACCAAGACACATATGGCACAAGACACAAAGCAGTTATTAATTTCTATTTTGTTTATGGTAACGATTATAGTGCTACAAGCTCAGAATAATAATTAAATAATAATATTAATTTAATAATAACTAAACAAGGCACTTTTGACACATGAATGTCGTTGACAGAGTGGCGCTGTTTGTAAACATTTTTGAAAAATATTGAAAAAAGAAGATGGCGGCGTCAGTTCCAATTTTGACCACACTTCAAAAGATCCTTGTTTAGCTGTACTAAATGGTTCAATTTCTATCCTCCCAGATGGACCAAGACTCCTTGCTAGCCATACACACGCACACCCCGGACGCGACCATCACGCTCCCTTGGCCCCCCGTGCCGGTGTACGTGGAACTGGACAAACGGTTCGTGGGGGACCGCGTGACGTCATACGGGGGGTCGCTGAGGTTCCGCGTGGAGGAGGAGGGGGGGGCGGAGCTCAGTCGAGAGGTCCTGGCGCGGTTCCCACTTGTGAGGCTATATACGAAGAGTATTGTGTTGGAGTACTTTGAGGTTAGTACTTGATCTTTTTCTTTCGGGGTTAGGTCGCCAAGGGTGGCCTAGGAAACTCTGCTGAGACGACTTAGATGCGTGTAAGCCAAAACATAGAACTTGAGCTATGGGGGAGACCTTTGCACAGCAGTGAGACAATACCGGTTGAATTTTTTTTTTTTGTTGGAATTAGGTTTATCTATCTGTAATTCTCAGTAATCTTAAGTTTTGTATACGATGACGGTTTCTCATCCGTGAGACGAGACCCGTAAGCGAGAAGCGTCAGGCGATTTATCACACTCATGATCTGAAGCTTCGTTTACACATGAGTGTAAAGATATGAGTAGGTACGTTAAATCGGCAGGCGATTGTCGCCTACGTATCTCAAATAGATATTCTCACAGACATCAGACAATCTCTGCATATGAACAAGGGTTTAGAGCATCACTTGTAATTTTTTTTCTAAACTTGTTTAACAATTTCTGTGCAGCACGCTCCAGTAATTAACGGCACGCACGCAGTCCGCTTCCACGAGTCACTGTGGATGGTGCGCGGGCGCGGCCTGGCGTCTCGCTCCGCGCTCATGCTGGCGCTGCGTCAGCTCGACAAGATCCTCATCCGACTCACTACCCGCGCGCCCACCTATGAGGATCATGTCCATGCTTTGTAAGTACAGTTTCATAAAATACCTACTTAATAGAATGTTTTTTCGCTAAAAAAAATTTACGTAGCCAAACGGCCCATGCCAGTAACTTGGGCACTAATAACTTCCACATATCGCTGTAGTGTGTGCTCGTGTTTACTTAAATAGTTTCTTAGGTGTCTCTTGGACTCTTGGTTAGCTAAACACTTACTCTGCCGTGCCAAAAATGTTGGATGGTAGGCACAGTCCGAACAACGCTTGTGCGGTTGGCTGTACTTGCATTAGTGTAAACATGAAAAATAAAAAGAAAATTATTGTCATTTAATACATAATAATACGAGTATATGAACGAATAGTCTTATAATTATAATATGTAAATGAAAACAAAATATATTCTAGTTCATAATAAATTTAAATATCAAACAATGTACCTATTATAAAACCCCCTGCCCCTACAGACTGCTGAACGTGTCCCTGGACACAGCCACCCCCGGCCTGAGCCGCTCGGAGCCGGCGCTGGGCGTGGAGCTGTGCGCGTGTCCCCGCGGGTACTCCGCCAGCTCGTGTCAGAAGCCAGCCGCCGGCTTCTGGATGCCGCCGCCCAGGTAAGTACTCTATGTTTATTTTTATCAACAGGGCTTTTTTTATTCAAATTTTTAAATTAATCGGCGAAACTTCACATCATAAACGAAGAAAATACCTATATCATCAAATCAACTAATATTTATGTTTCGATATCGAAACCTATCACGTCTGTGGAGTTTCGCTAACTAATTTAATTTGACCCTTATTATCTAATAGCTGATCATTGGGCTAGCCGTCCTATTGCGCGTAATTACTGGAAATTATGTTTGTTATAAAACACTGCTCCGTAGGATGTGCACGGAGATGTGCGTGGTTCATTTGTCCGTGGATCCATGCGTAGCGTGGCCGAGGGTTGCAGTGAATGACTCCGCCTACATTTTCAGATAAAGCTAAGCCAAGTACACGTCACGTAGCTTAACCGTGGATAGCTATGAAACAGCGGTATCTCTGCGTACCCCTTCGTGGTGTAAAGGCGTGATGTTATAATATCATAATTTACCAGGGTGCTGATGACGGCAGTGTCGGGCACTATCGTCATCAATTTGGAGGGAGAGGCGCAGCCCTGCGTGTGTAACGGCAGAGCCACGGAGTGCCACCCGGACACCGGCGAGTGCTTGGTGAGTTTACACGTAGTTAAGTTATCCCTTAACTTGATCTAGCGGCAGAGAAAAGACTGTACAGTGCACTTGTCCATTTCAGTGTCCAGAGCCGAAAATGTATAAGATTTTTTAAAATACTTTTAATTTTCTACGTCTTAACCTGGATTATTATTTTGTTAACATGAAGAATATCTTAAAACTGTGTTGGATTTTATGACTTCTTAATAAAAAACATAACCATAAACAGCACACTTTAAAAGAAGTTACTTGAACCAAATCACTAACGTATCATAAAGTTCATAGAGCAACATTCCTAGTCCACTGTGTACCTCCCACCCCCTCCAGAACTGCACGCAGGGCACGGGCGGGGCGCGCTGCGCGCAGTGCGCGGCGGGCCACTACGGGCACGCGCGCGCCGGCTGCCGGGCGTGCCCGTGCCCCGAGCGCGCGAGGAACTTCGCGGACGCATGCGTCGTGCACGACGGGAAGGTGCAGTGTCTTTGTAAACCTGGTGAGTCGATGTTGTGATGGTTTTACTACAGATTAACATGACGAGTACCTACTCAAGATGAGCATATCTTCCACCTGATTCATTTCTCTTCGATTCTTCCATTTGATTCACAGCCGCCATCTTTGATTTTCACTTTGATTGGCTTCAGCACCCTCGAAAACCATGAAAACTACACATATCTTTCTCTCTTCCTATTGTAATTAATAAAAAGTCGCATGGAGGGGATATAACGCTTTTTCGTTACGTGACGACTTTTACCAATTTACTCCTACGGCAAGCCGCGTTAAAGAACTTCATTCCAAAATGACCTAAATAATTAATAATTTAATATTTGCGCGTTCTTCAGGTTACGCAGGTCCTGAGTGCGAGTCATGCGCTTCTGGCTGGCGGCGGGCGGGCGGCGCCGCGGGCGCGTGCGTGTCGTGCGCGTGTGACGTCACGGGCAGCGTGTCGCCGCACTGTGACGACACGGGCCGCTGTCACTGTCGGGACTTCGCCACCGGCCTGCGCTGCGACCAGTGTCGAGCTAGGAGGACGTATTTGGCTGAGGATGGCTGTAGACGTGAGTATATATTTTTTTAATGGAGTTATTTTACTTAGAAAAAAAAAATTTAAAAAAAATGGTGAAATAGAAAAAAACGCAGACAAATCCACAGGCAAGAGTTATGTACTACTTAATACCTTACTCATTTTCCAGCATGCGACAACTGCACACTAACACTTCTAGACTCCGTCGAGACACTAACCACCAATATAAGAACCAAAGCAGACCCGACCGAGCTGAAGCGCATACCGAAACCTTTCGCCGCCGTACGAGAGTTCTCCAACAACGCCACCGCGCTACGAACTAGTCTCAACCAACTAAAGAACAATCTAGTGCATCCCAAAAACTTAGAAGATTTGATGAGTAATTTAGAGAGTACGGAACATAGATTATTTACAGAAGCAAATAGTCTAAAAACCGAAGCGAGGAGAAGAGAAAAAGAAGCAGATTACTTGAGTTTAGAAAGCATGAGTGCTTTAGAAGAAGTGCTCAAAGTGAGGAGGAAAGTGAGCGAGCAAGTGGAGGCTTTGGACGAGTTTGCTCGCGGGGAGAAGCATTTGAGCGCTCACAGAGCATTAAAGGAAGCGAAGCACTTGCTCAGGCAGATTAAGGATATGAAGCTCAATGATTATGTGACGGCCGCCAATGATGTATTTGACTCGGTGAGTGTTCATATTTTCTAGGTATGTACCTACGCTTCTCTTTCTCCTATTAACATAACGTTTATGAGAATATCAGTGCATCACACATAATGCCAGTGGCAGCGGGAATTACTGCGCAGGGCGCGCTAGATATACTCGTAGTTAAATATCGTCATTTACAGATAGAAATATCAATCTTGAGCTCATTGAAATATAGTTCAGAATAAATAAACTTCCATAAGTTGTGCGCTTCCCTGGTTTCTTTTTTTATACGTGCTGTTCTTAGATTATTCATTAACTCACAATCTTTTTCGTAATTATAGATCTCGCATGTATCTAAATTAAAGGAAAGCGCGGTCCTATATATTAAATTACCAATTTGATTAATAAGTGTACTTCCTCTTCTTCTTTAGTGTATTGATATAATAGGATTCATCGCCAAAAATATTCCTTTCATTCTCCCACTTTCTCGCCCTCGTCATCCCACAAAAATCTCTTATATTTACTCGTCCAGGCACATCTCCAATCAACATCCGTCCAAGAGAGTAACTACCGTCTAGAAGACACCTACAGACGTCTGAACAACCTGCGCTCCGCACTGAACACCTGGGAGGAGAAGGCGGCAGACCTGCAGAAGTTAGCAGAGACCGTGTGGAAGGCTGATGACGCGGTGACAGCGCTGAAAGAGAGGGTTAAACCCAGGTTGGCAGCTGTCAAGGATATCGGGTTGAGGTGCCGGCTTGTTTTGGAGGTAGGTGGAAAGAGATCAAGTAGACCTGATTTGTAACAAATTCTGTCCTGTAAACTTGATGTCAAAATTTTGCCTTTGAATCTAACACTTTTTATTAGGTCTCCTAATTGAGACTATTAAAATCCGCATACAGTCACAGTAATTTACACGATGAACGTTTTCATGCCTGAGGCGTTCAATATAATTTACTTTTAGTATTATTGCTTCATATTATGGAATGCCTTACATGGGAAAAAGCAATTAAATACTTAGTCTTCTACTTTATGAACACTACACGATTCTTACATTCACCGTTTCTCCTCGCATTGCTTTGCGAAACTGCTTGTGTTGACCTATTTGTATAGTTCGACTGGGTTTAAACCATGCTATCTCTCCATTCACCAGGACATAACTACCCTATCAGCGAACAACATCACCGACGACATCCGCTCCTCACTCCTGCAAGGTCAGAGCCTCGGCATCCGGTTCCCGACCCTGGCCTCCGAGCTGGCGGTCCTGGCGCTGGCTGCGGAGGAGAAGGAGGGGATCCTCTACAACCTCACGCCGGTCTATAAGCAGAAGTACTTGGAGGCTGTGGAGACACATGTCGCCGAGTTGGGAGTAAAAGCCAAAGAGTATAAAAGGTAAGAAATTTTTACTTGTATAATCAATCGTGGTACCTATATCTTTGTTGTGGAGTTCAGTTTGGTTTGTCATTAGTTTGGTAAAAATACGTGTCGCGCCGCAAGACATCAACCGCGCGTCCTTTCGAAAAAAAATACTGAGACAGTGTATTTCATTGCAGTAATAAGAGTGATTTTCGTAGTTCAAGATTAGTAGTGATTTTCAACTACTGTCCATAATATTATCATATTCCGCTGTAAAAGGTTTCCAAACTGAACTAGACTTGATATAATGTTTTGATAGATCGCCACTGACCTACCATTATACTCGACAATCCCTTAACTCTGAGCTGGAGGACTTCTTCACGTTACTATTCCTACACTCCTAAACATGTAAGTCCTCGTGGTACTCAACGACTTTGATTAAATATTTTCCTCCCTCCCAGTTTATTCGCGGGCAGTCGAGCAGCTGCGTCATTAGGAGTATCAGCAGCCCAAGCCTGGGCCCATGTTGCAACTCAAGTCAAGGAAGCTGCCGCTGCAGCCGACGCAGCCACCAAGGCTGCTGCAGCTGCCACGTCACTAGCACAGGGAAATGTTCCCATGGCGCATAGTGCGGCTAAAGGAATGGCTACTTCGGAAGACCTGAAGAGAAGAGGTGCTGCTGTGCTGGCGAAAGCTGATGGTATGTTCTTTAAGTAGTGTGATAAAAGCCTAAAAATATTCTCATGCTGGAACCTGATATCTGCGTTACTTGAACACAACAAAATGTACCTTATTGTTTTTGTTATGAAAATAATTTTATAACGCAAACATAACGTTAATTATATTATTGCACAAATACGCCAAGATTAGTACCGGCATGATTGATGATTCTCTCAAAGAGAGGAGGCCTGTGTCCCAGCAATGGGAACGATAGGTACTTTAATTTTTGGGTACCTACAAAATATTCGAAACCTGAATGATGTCCTTTAGTCGACTGACGTTGATCAAGGCATCGATTCATCGTTCAAGAGATTAGTTTACATTATAACTTGAGAACCATTACTCTATATTAAAAGGTATGGTAGTAAGTCGCTAAGTTTCTAATCTGTGACCAGGCTCAGCTATACCATAAATACATGTCTATAGCAGCGAATCAGTCAGTTCATAGTGTTCAGTTCAGATTCCAAACCATAACCTCCCGTGTCCAGAACTACGCAGCCAACTGGAGCACCTGCGGCGCGGCGCCGACGTGGTCAGTGTAGTGCTGCGCGGGCTCGGCTGGCAGGAGAGAGAGCTCAGCGGCCGGCCCAGGGCAAACGTGCAGGCCGTGCTGCAAGCGGCTAATGAACAGGCATGTATTAAATAGGCCATTTTATTACTTGGCAAAACTTCACAGAAGTTACGGTTATCGATATCAAATCATGATTTATAAAACAAAACACAAACCCAAACTCATTATTTCTCATATACCTAGTTCTTGCGTTTAACGTTGAACCCGTGCAACTGTTAGTTATTTATGAGTTTATAAAACATATTTTTTTTCTCTGAATATGTCTTGATATGGATATCTATCACACCTGTGATGTTTCAATTAGACACTGTATAATAATGTATTCGCTTTATGTACCACTATTCTACAAAGAAGTAGGTATAAATCTATCTATACGAGTATGGGGCCAACTGCTGGTATTCAGCTGCACCCGGTTAGACTGGAAGCCGACCCCAACATAGTTGAGAAAAGGCTAGGCACATGATGATGGGGCCAACGGCAACAGGCATGTTTTTGTCCGATTTATAAACAGGGACCACCCCAGAAATCACTAAACAAATTCTGCTGTTCCATTCATTTATGTAAACATAGCTCGGCAAAATGTTTGCAACAGCAGTTTTTTTCGCTTTTTTCCGTTTTGTGATTATAGTATTGGTCCGATAAGAAAAGTGTTTCATAATGATTAGTTCAATGACCCCTTTTCGGGTTTTGAATGACCACCACCACATAATACACCTTGTAGATGCGATTGTAGTCTAATCTGCATTCGCAATTTATTTGCCAAAATGTATACAAATATGAATGAATGGAAAAATTACTTTAATTCCTACACAATAAAATTCAGTTTACGCTATAACTTCAAACATTTTTATAACTTTTTCAATAGTGCTACTCACTCTGAAATCAACTTAAAGGACATTTAAATAAAGTTCATATTTGTTTAACTTGAAATAGGATGCCCCGTGTGCAGCACTGCGCACTTTTACTATAAACTCGCTCGCCCTTCTACTGCACGGTGGTAACCACTTACCATTCGATGGGCTGCCTGCTTGTTTGCCAGTCTAAGGTATAAAGAAAGAATGCAGTGCAGCGGCGGCGCGCAATTTATATTTTATGAAAAAAAAAAAAAAAAAACTGCCTCAAAATGCCAAAGACGGTGGACTTTCCACTATTGCAAATAGAAGTATAATTAATAAATAGATATATAAATGCTCAGGCCGACAGGGTGTTCGCAAGCACCAGGGTGCTGTATGACGAGGCCAGTGAGCTGCGGAGAAGAGTGCGGTACCATCTGAGGAGACAACTCACCGAGCTGCAGAGACATGGAGACACGGCGCTGGGGGCTGCGCAGGAGCATGGTGAGTGGATTATAGTTATAATTAAGTTATGCGATTTAGGTATCTACTATTGTTCACTATTATTGTTAAATATCTTCTTTCTGTTTAACCTCATAAAAGCCTTAGTCATGCCTTTATTTAAATCAGGTAATAAAAATTACTTTGGCAATTTGTGGCCTATTTTTATCTTAGCTGCATTTAGCAAAATATTTGAGTATTAAATTATTTATTAATTATTAAAGCAGTTGCTAAGATATTTTAAATTAAATAGCCTGTCATGATGAATAATATGGCTTTACAAAAGGTCCTTTCACTACAGCAGACCCACACTCGCAAGTGTTGGTCTGCTGAAAACTCGCAAAATGGTCTTGGAGTTTTCTGTGATCTCTCCAAGGCCTTTGATTGCGTGCACCATGATTTGCTTTTACGTAAACTACGTTATTACGGTGTCCAAATCGAATCTCTCAACGTAATAGATACCTATTTACATAATAGGTTCCAATGTGTTGATGCTAATGGTGCGAAGTCTTTCGGGCTACCAGTTCAGTTAGGTGTTCCTCAAGGCTCAATTCTGGGACTATTCTTATTCATGGTGTATATCAATGACTATGTGGTGGATTACAGCCCATTCCCTCCCATGGAGAGGAGGCCTGTGTCCCAGCAGTAGGAACATTATAGGCTGATTATGCTTATGCTATGCTATATTAATGACGTAACATCCTATTTATAGGGTATCTGTGACGTTGTACTGTTTGCCTCTTTTATCTTTGAAGTAGACAGGAATAGACAAGATTTTTTATAATCCGGATAGTAATCTATTGGATCTATTTTATTGGATTCCTATATTTTTCCGCAGTATCCCAAATCCGCGGCAACACAGTCCGCGGCGCGGAGACAGCGGCCGCGCTGGCGGCGGCGGCGGCGGCGCGCGCGCGCCAGCACGCCGCCGCCGCCAGCACGCTCAGCCCCGCGCTGGCCGCGCTGAGGGACAAGGTCACGCGCGCACGGCATGCGGCTGACTCGGTCAGTATACTAATACACACCATCTTTTCATTTTTACCTCACTATCGAATCGGCACCAGTGCCTTCGAAAACCATGAAAACGAAACCCATTACGCAAAATGTATAATATCTGCGGCCGCAATCTTGGATTATCATTATGACCTCACTGTCGACATCAACGACCTCGAAAGCCATAATAAAACACCCGTGACGAAAAATTGCGCAGCTGCCATTATAGATTTTCATATCATCCCTGTTTTCAGCATCAGCGCCCCTTCCTGCGATAGGACAGAGGATAAAAAGAGATGTAGATGTTACACCGTGTGTAAGAGTAGAAGAGTTCTATTATTTTAATGTATTGAATCGGGTAAATCATTAATATAGAGTAAGAATTATAAGGGGCCCAAAACACCCCCTTACGGTGGCGTTAGGGGGCGGTTAAATAAATATGGATTACAGTGGATTCAAGTAAAACATTTTATAGACCGCTAACTATTGAAAGTCGTGATCATAATAACAGTTTTATGTTTCAGAAACATTGCAAAAAGTTAATCACACATTAGCAAACCCAGGATCTGTTTCTGTCGTATGCAAGAACACACTGCACACGTACGAGGCTACGAGTACAGCCATAATGAAAGATCACCAAAAACTTTTTATAGAAGAAAGTTAGAAAGTGAAATATTTCTATAGCTCTTCACATCTTCCACAGATCTCAGTATCACTAACATCACCAGCTGGCGCGGGCGTCGGCTGCGTGCGCGCATACGCGGTGTCGGGCGCGTCGCCCTCCGTGTCGCGCGCGGCGCTGGCGCTATCATTCGACACGCGCCTGCGGGACGGCCCGCTGCTGTACCTCATGGATGACACGCAGGTCAGTTGGAACGCTAGTAATAAACTCAAAGCTAGGTACAGGAAAGATCGTAGCTACCGTGATATAACGTTTTAAACGTAATTATTATAACAAGTTTATTTAAGCATTCCAACCAAACATTCGTAAAACACGCAAAAATATTCTTTGGCGACTGACCAATTTTCACCCTTACAATAAGGTAAGAAAGAGGTCAACTGCCATTGCTTGCGGTTGTTCCAAGTAAATAGTTCTAACTAGTTGGATGCGGAAGGAGAGAATCAAGTTTGTCCGATTTCTTCTTCTTCTTCAGTCTTTCGCCATCCAATGAGTGTAGGCATCCTGCAGTGCACGCCGCTCTTCTGTCTCTAGGCTTCCTAAGCCAGAGTCGTCCAGCAATCTTGACCAGGTCGTCGGTCCACCTCATCGGCTGTTCTGCCCACACTTTTACTACCAGGTTGTTTGTCCGATTTGAATCCGAGTATAAACGTGATAATGGATCAAGATAACTCGGTTGCCTTGCGTAGGTGCTCAAATGGCGACTACTTTAGACCAAAATGTCTGTGATTCGGATCGGATGCGGTGCGACCAGTTAGTACGTAAACGCTCTGACGTTCAAAATATCTCTGTCGGAAAAAAAATACATCCTGAAGAAACAATGATGCAGTCATGAAACATAACGGCGATTTACAAAGATCACAAACAATTTTTTATATTGACTGCCACTTCATCTCAAAATCTTTTGTAGGAAACAGAGAGTTACATGAAGCTGTCGGTGACTGGCAACAAGCTGCGTCTGGCGTGGAACCTGGGGGGCGGGGAGGGGGTCATAGTGCACCCCGAGGTGCTGCAGCCCACGCACGACGACGCTGATCATACGTCGTACAGGGTCGAGATCGAACGGTGAGCTTGTTGTTAACATACGAGTACATACATGCACACAAAAAAAAACATTTGATAAACTAATAGAAATGTCGTATGTCTACTTTTGTATTGTTTTTTTTTTGTGTTGGCCTTTCATCTGCGATCGCCTTTCTAGCCATAATCAAATGAGATTTTCGTGTGCGATTGTTTTTGTGGTGTTCCATTGAACATTCACATTATGTGGTTCAGTACTACTTTTACTTTTGTCTAGTACTTATTATAAAAAAAAAAAAAAACCTTACCAGAGAACATAATATCGGTGACTAAACTTATTCTCTCTGTATTCTGTTCTGTTATTTAAAATCAGCTTTTGTATAATATTGTAAAAAAACCTACCGGAGAATAAAACATCGATGATTAAAATTTATCTCTCTATATTCGGTTCTGTTCTTTAAAAACATCCTCCAATACAAGTATACAACAAGAAACATTCCTTGGAAGCACTCCATTTTTCTCGCTCTAGTTTCTGAACGACAGAAACTGATCGACTTTTGACCAAATACGATTCTGGGCGGATAGATCTCGCTCAGCTCATGTGGTTCTCAAGTTATTAGCTCATTTTTATCACCAGACCTCGTGACCTTTTGACCTTGTTTACCTTAATCTGTAATCTAAGGATTATGATATAGATTATGCAACTTATAGTGGTTTAAAATAATCAGTGTCACAACATAAACGTCCCTTCTATTGACCCAGGATATGGAACACAGCACGCCTAGTAGTCGAGCGAGCCGGCGCCACCGCTGTCTCTGCCAGCAACAGCAGCGCGGCCGGTGCGGGGAGCCTGCACGCCACGCAGCTGTGGCTGGGCTGGCCCAGGCACGAGCAGGGCCTGCCCGCATGCGTGCACGCGTTATACAGTGATGACAGGACTATAGGACTTTGGAACTTTGTGCATCAGCCTAAGGAAGCGCAGTGTACTGGATGCACACAGAGGTATGTACTGTATAGTAAGTAGATGCGACCACGCCCGCATGCTGGCCATTACACGACCACGGTCTGGCCGCATGCGTGCACGCGTTATACAGTGATGACAGGACTATAGGACTTTGGAACTTTGTGCATCAGCATCATGGATGCACACAGAGGTACGCACTGTGATAGAAAAAGAATAAGTTATTTGCTAAAAACATGTTTTAGTACGCGGCCATTAATATGAGACATACGCATCTCTTGTGCAAAACCGCCAACGTTTGATTTTTAATCGATCTCAATCATTCCGAACACTGAAAGGCGTGGGTGGGCGATGGGAAGCGATGCGGTAGGTCGGGGGAACAAGAAATCTCACGCGGGTGAAGTCACAAGAGTTTTAAACAATTTGCATTTATAAAGCTTAGTCACTGTCACTGTTTCATATTTAAAGCCGGGTACTGCATGTGTAGGTATACTTAAATACCAATTGAAAAAGGTGTCCCTACTTACACGAATTTTTCACACACAAATGTCTGTTTCACGAATACCAAAAGCGGGAAAGAGCAACTGCGACCTCACACAAAACATGTATTTAATTTAACTATTCATTTCTCCCGCAGATGGTACAGCGGGCGAGGTTCGGAGCCGTCCATGGTGTGGTTCAACGGCGCCGGCTACGTGGAGCTGAAGAGGTCGCGCGCGCGGCCTGCAGACAGGAGGCAGTTCAGTGTGGCCTTCACCTTCCGCACTAGGGATGAGGATGCGCTGCTCTTCATGGCCGTGGATACTTCTAATGTTAGTACCTGTTAGAAGTTCAGTAGATATCTTGAATGTTAGATGAACAGAAACCCTAAATTGCCTAAATTGGTTAATTGTAGGCCAAAAGAAAAAAAAAACTACAAAGGGCCTTTCAAAATCAAACAGCTATTTTAGTAGTAGCAGGTCTAGCGATACATCTATAGGAAAAATGCGACAGAAAATCGGCGTGTCTTTGCCCGTAATAATAATAACCCCTATTATTGTCCCAATGCTGGGCAAGAGTCTCTTGTCATACAGAGAAGGATTGATTGAAGGGCATTGATTACCACACTTGCTCACGACGGATTGCCGATTTTAGACTTAGAAGTCCAGATTTCCTCACGATGTTTTTCCTTCACTGATGACGGTAGGTAATGTCCAATATAAATTCCAAAAGTACATATGAATTGAAAAAAATTGTGAGCCGTCACGGGACGCCTGGCAGATGTGAAACATCGACATTTATATACCATCATATAGCGTGGCGACGCGTCGCCACGGCATGCGTCGCCACGCCAGAAATCGGTTTTACGTGCGGCTATAGATGTTTCACATCAAAAGGCACATTGACACGTGCGCGAACTTAAACCCACAACTATTAGGTACCCCAAAGATGCGCCTGCAAAGCATTTAAGAAAATTAAATGTTACATGTCAAGCTGATGTTACTGAAGTTATTGTTGAAAGGATACAAGGACAAATAGGACGTCGGCGACGGGTAAAGTCATTTTTGTCATTCGTCATCTCATTTTCTGGTTTGTTAAAGCGTTGTTTATCACATTGTCCCCCAGAACCGCTCCGTGTCAGTGTCCCTGGTGGAGTGCCGCGTGGTGTTCGCGGTGGAGTACGGCGAGGCGCGCCTGCAGATCACGGCGGGCGGGCGGCACTGCACCGGCCGGCCGGCTCACGTGCAGGCCACGCGCGTGTTCGCTAGCAACAAGCTCGAGAAAGGTAATGTGCGCTGGACTATAGGCTACTAAACAAAAAGCTGTACAATAATAAGTATGAGATGTGCCTATGCATACTCCACCGGCCAATCGGTCAGGAACTAGTCCAAATCATTACGCCAGCGTCTCTTCGGCCTGCCTCAGTGACAACGCCCGTCTTCAGGCACCCACTGCATGACGATCCTGGCCCATCTGGACTGATGCATCCTATAAATATATAGATGTTATTTGTTGCATATGCGGTACAAATGTAACTTTTTTAATGTACTACATAGGATTTAAATGCATTATGCATCGGTTAGTTTAGTATTAATTATTCGTTCAAATAATTTTACTAGCTAATTATTATTAATTTTATATTAATTAGCTGGTAAGAAGGGCAGGATTATAATGGACTTGTATTAAAGCTACAACAAATGATTCTGTATTCGCCAATCAAACACTCAAACTCTAGTTCTTGACCGTTGAGGTTTGAGATATCTTTATTTTCCATAATTCAACAATATGAGAACTATTAAACTTTATAATTAAACATTTGATCGACACACAGTACCTAACAGTTTAGACAGAAAAAATATACAATAACTAAAAGATTTTTTCTAAAAGTGTCTAAGGTTACACTGTCAACGGTCCTACATCGGCGGTGTAACCCGTGTGTGGTCGAAATTCTTATTTCTTGCTCAAAGTCAAATCATTTATTTCAAGTAGTCCATTATAAGACACTATAGAACTTCAAAAAGATAAAGAATGCTCTAAAACTAGTAGGCGGCGACCGGTAGGGTGTGTGTATTGAGTGTATTGAGGAGGTCCTGTGGCAGGCAGCCTGCGCGTGAACGGCGAGGAGACGCTGGGGTCGCCCGCGCCGCCCGTGCAGGCCCCGGCCGCGCTGCCCGACCTGGCGCGCGCGCCCTACTGGCTGGCCGGGGCCCCGCCGGGCCGCGCGCCGCCGGGCCCCGGGGCCGCCGGGCCCCCGCTGCTGGGCTGCGTGGGCGCCGTCACGGTGGACCGCTCGGGGTACGACCTGCTGGACGCGCCCACGAGACATGGACTGGAGCCGCGCTGCGGGGAGAGGGTGAGAATATTATAACTTCTATTTTATTAATACTGAGATAGAATAACTTGGCGAAGTTGATAGAAATCATTTATTTGCTTATAATGCATTTAAAATGGTTTTTTTTTTATAAAATAGTCCTAATACATTTTATCTGACGGCATTCAACATTTTGAAATAATATAATTGAACTAAGTAATATTAAAAATAGAAAAATGGAAAATAGCCAAAAATGAAGTCATATAAAGTTGCATTTAATTATATTTAGTGTGCTTACACTAAAATCACGACAAATATTTTATAAATAGAATGTAATGGTTTTCACATGAAAGTTTACCACCAACCAAAAAACCAAAGGATTAGTCGGTCCCTCTTCTTGTTATCTTTTAGCTTTAATCTTTACAACTATAAACTCCTCCACAGACGCTTCGCTCAGCCATCCTGAAAGGCACCGGCTACATCGAGGTCCCGTCCCCGCACCTACGTCGCAAGGCGTCACTGGGCCTGTCGTTCCGCGCACGCGCAGCTGACGGCTTGCTACTGTACCGCGCGCCCTCTGCCGGCGCTGACAACGAAGTGAACGATGATGATGGAGACAAGCATTATCTGGCGCTCGTGTTGATCGGAGGTTTGTGTTGTAATTTATATCTGATAAGGAATAAGGTTTATTTTGTGTTGCCATTGGTCTGTCAGCTAAGTTTGGATTTGTGCCTGGCTGCAAGCTCGCCCCATACAACGTGGGACTTAAAGTACTGAAACACAACAAATTATATAGCGTTGCTGGCTGTACCTCTGTGTATTCTTTTGGCAATATGCCATTTTATGTTATCGTTTTGAATGTCTACTATTTTCTGCAGGAGAGCTAGAAGTGGTCGCAGAGGCTGGCAAGGGTGAAGTGCGGCTGCGAACCAACGGCACCAGGTTTGATGACGGGAGACTACATACCGTGAGGATCATACGGATGCATAAACAGGTAGCGATCATATTATTTTTGGACGTGTAACGTCTTATAAATTGATGAACGCCGGCTGCACGCACGAAAAAGCATGACTCATTGTCACGTTCCACCTGAGCCGAGCGTGCAAGCGAGAGCGCGGAACAAGCGATAGAGAGGCATGTTTTCTTTTGACGTTATCACGTAAAATTGTCGTCCGTAAACCGACTTTACAGAGAACCAATTTTTTTTTGTACTTATCTATGTTGTGTTTTGTTCGGTTGGCTTGTAGTTTTAATAGTAGGTATTGAAAAACTCTAAATTTATTTGTAACATTAAATTCATATAGCGGTCGCAAAAAACCCGGATAACAGAAATAAATATGGATGCGCAAAGCTTTTCAACCTTTTGATCAAGCATTCTAAAACTGAAGAAGCTGGCAGTTAACACCGTGCAAGGAAACTGGGGCCCTTCCCTAATCATTTCTTTGCGGATTAGATAGTCTACGGAGCAAGTACAGGTGACAGTTTGCAGTTGCACTGGACATGATTGACATTGACACTTTAGTTTGTGTCAAAAATTCTGCATCAATTCTTCTCCTTCCAGCTAGAGTTATGGGTAGATGAGGAGCATTTCGGCAGCGTCCCCCTAGCCGGCACCGCGTTCCCCGCGCGCACTGCGGGGCTGTTCCTCGGAGGAGTCAGGGAGCTCATGCATGCACCTGTCCCTCTCACCGCCTTCAAGGGAACCTTGGCAGACCTGATAGTGGATGCGCAGTGAGTTACTTATTTAGGATCCCTAAACGCCGAACTACTCGTTGGTACAGTGTTCGCAAGGGCGACTGCTGAGGGTAAGGGCCTGGGTTCGATTCCCAGGTCGGGTAATGTTGTTGGATTTTTTCAATAGGAATTGTCAGGAGCAGACCGGAGTTAGTTTAAGGACGCTATCACATTTTTCCACGAATAACAGTGCTTTTCAGGTACCATTTTAATGAACTTGGAGTCGCAACTGCAAGGATATCTTGGTTTCAAATTAAAGATAATATATTCATCTCCAGAATGGCTCCATAACAATTAAATAGCCCCATACAAAATTTTCACACAAATACGTTTTTACCATCACAGTAATCGCAAAAAATTTAATAAAAAGGGGTTTGAATAAGGACCTATATAGCTAAATCCAATGCATATTTTAACTTAAAAATAAGAAGATATTGTTGCTTATATAGTCTTCTATACGACAAGCTAAATATTTAGTAGATAAATAAATAACTTTTTCATTTATGAGACAAATAAGAAACGCTCTCAAATTTCTCCATACATTTTCTACCCGCGGACACTTGCGGTTCGTCATTCCGCGCTCAGAGGCGCTCGTGGAAGCACGTCTGTGTCGCTTTCTCGCAAAAAATAATTACGTAAAAAAGTGAGTTCCGAGTTGTGTACCGAGGTCGGACGAAGTTGATACTTTTTCGGACCAAAATAAAATTAAGTACGATTATTGGTATTTGTTTCAGAAACAAATACTTAGTTGTAGTTTTTACAAGCTTTTATTTAACTTGTAATATATGTATGTATGTATGTAACTATGTTTGTTCGGGTGGACTCTTGCAACTAAATTTTGAAGCAGATATCTTCAACCGATTGAGCTGAAATTTTGTATGCACGTTTAGTTTGGATGACAATGCATGTTTAGCTGTGTGACGTTTTTCTAAATCCAAAATGGCGGAACGCCCAAGATAGCGGACTACTTATTTTTAAGGCACTCCTACAATATGGATATCAAATGAAAGGGATTGCTGAGAATAACTCGAAAAATAAAATGACGTCACTCTAAATCCAATATGGCGGACTTTTATATTATTTTAGACATTAGAAATATTTTTTTAGACATTCGATATTAATAGTCGATTTTGGGGTTTTTCGGGGTGATGATTACGAATATAACATCCATTTTTTATTCAAGGTGGCGGATTTTTGTTTGTGACAAATCGACTTACGGCCAATTTCTTCATAATACCAGTATATCCAGTTGTCATGCTACGTCACCGTTTTACTCTTCAATTCAGTAATTTTTTTAGTGAATTATAATGTTGCTATATTGAAGAATACAATTGTGACGTAGCATGACAACTGAATAGACTGGTATTACGTTTAGTCGGTTAACAAAGTCGCGTGGTTTTTTTGTTTACCTTTATTTAGCTACCTAAACCTATGGAGTATAGTAGTAGTACAATGAAATATTTTCTATGTGAAAAGACAGCTGTGCTGCTGGGGAGTTTGTTGCGCCACTTCTTCCCAGCGAAAGCACTAAGAAGTGAAGGGCGGGCGTTTTGGGGACTGTCTTTTGTAATTTTGACATTCGAAAAGTGCTGATTCTCAGCCTAATTTGAATAAATTACTTTTCATTTACTTTGTTTTAATTTTTAAGTAAATAAAATACTTACTGTTTTCATAAGGGTATGATTATTTTTAAATATCACAACGAAACTACGATAAACTCCCAGGCTAGTATTTGATTATGTAATACTCCAACAATTGACATCAAAAATAATATTTAAAAGTACTTAGGTACATCTTTTCAAACTAACAGCAGACTGTGGTATAAATGTGGATGTTCCTTGTAATACTAAAATGTTAAGGTCGTTTTTGGGTACCTAGTAATGAACGTAACTGATGTTGAACGTTGACTGATGAACTTCAACAATACTAAAAACATGATTATCACGCAGATAGTAAGTACTAATAACACTTACCAAATTCGATTGCGAACTTACAACTAACTTTACTCAATAAATACCAGCAAAATTAAAAAAAAATATCTTCAAGTACCAAGATTAGTTAAGTTACGTATAAAAATCGAGCGAACAATGGTTTCAATGTGTGTGTGCGCGTAATGTTGCTGTGTTGCGATTCAGATACCTAAACTTGAGCGAGTTCAAAATGTGATAGCGTCCTTAACAGCGGTCCATAGATTTTTTTGTGTATAAGTGGCGAGGCGCCCCGTGGCGCGCCGAAAAAAAGTGTTCTGAGACATTCTAGACGATGACACGAGGGGAGCGGGGCATATGAGTGGATAGGACGTAAACATAACTGGCGAAAGTGTTTGTCATAAGAATTTTGACGAGGCGTGACGTAACCGCCTATGGTGCCCGTCTTTGTTTAGCAAATAATTTCTAAAACGTTTCTTAGAGCCTGGCTATTTTTAAAGTTATGATATCATTTCTTTCTTGGGTATGTTTTTCCAAATAGTTGTGTTAAACGTCCATAGACAATAAAATTTCTATTGTGTCTCGTTTAGTGTCCTCCAAACGATTAAAGAAAAAATCTGCATTTAGCGATTTTTTCAGTATTTTATCGTTTATGTGCATTCATATACATTATCTATATGCCAGACTGGTGGGTCTGGAGACAGCAGTATCATGGAGCGGCGCCCAGCTGGGCCGCGCGGACGGGCCCGCTGCGCACGCGCCGCGCAGCGAGCCGCGCGCGCTGCAGGCGCAGCCCGACGGCGCCGGCTGCACTAAGGTACTAACATCATTATTCCACCGAAAGACTTCTGGCATCTGGCATGATATAAGTTTTTTTTTTTTCACTTCTAGACACAAAGATCAGCCCTGTTGTACTAGGAGGTCCTGTATCACAAGAGCCAGTGATATAAAAAGTATTTTTTTTAAATCGATTACATTGATGTGAAATGTAATTGAATTTTGACAATAATACTCCGCTTACTTCCATATTTTACTTATGAAATATCTCCTCAGACATCATCATACACGGTAGAAGCAGGCGCAGTAAAGTTCGGTGACAGCGCGCACAGCCACGCCACCCTCAAGCTGAACCGACGCGCCAAGGAACTAACGCTCTCGCTGCAGATACGGACCTTCGCGCACGATGGACTTATTCTACTGGCTCCGGTAACGTAGACTTTCTAAGGATTTATTCGTTTTCAGTAACCTAAACTTAAATAAATATATTGTAGTGATAGGATAAACCTAGATTGTACAAAAATATGCGACGGACACCAGAGACAATGAAAAACTTCTTGTTTCGTCGGCATTTCTACCCACTTCTAATAATCGTTTGGCAAAAGTAAGTCACGGAACTCCAATCTCGTCCACTTGATTGGCTATTGGAAAACGTTGTCCCTTATTCTCGCTGCTATTTGAACTGTTTGTCTCTTCCATCAGGGTTCCAAAGCGAAGCCGAAGCACTTCATGGCTCTGATGCTGCGCGAGGGCAAGCTGCGCCTGGTGATGCGTGGGCGCAAGCGAAAGGAACTCACGCTTGCGCCCATCGTCAGCGACGGTAGTTGGAGACAGGTTAGTGGAACGAGAGTGAACAAGATGATATTATTATGCATAGTCAACGATCTGTTTAAAATTTTTTGCCTCTCGACAAGCCCGGATTCAATCTAGCGCTCATACATACATTAGAAAGTTTCGTTTGTTTTTTTATTCCTATTTTGTTTTTCCCCGGACCCGGGAGTTTTCGTTTGCAAACAGTGTATGTGTGTTCCCCCAGGTGTCAGTGCGCGTGTCGCGCGCGCGCGTGTGGGTGTCGGCGCGCGGCGCGGCGGCGGCTGCGCGTGCGCCGGCCGCGTCGCGCGCCGCGCGCCTGCTGGTGGGGGGGCTGCCCGCGCCGCCTGCGCACGCCAACCTGCCCAACGCGGTCAGTTACAATACACTACACACTGCATTATTAACCTACAAGCTAGTCGATATCTAGTTGCTTCCTCGTCGGCAATGGGACCGGTGCCTACTTTTCCCACTGCTGGGACACAGGCATCCTCTCTATGAGGAACCAGAATCCACCTCCAATCCACAGTGTGCATGTCCTCGTTTTAATTCTAAGTCATGTCGGTTTCCTTACGATGTTTTCGTTCACCGTATTGAGAGCCGTGGTAACGATATAAATGACACAAATTAATGTGCCTGCTTGAGTTCCAACTTCCGAGCTAAGACCTTGTAAACCTCTCACTACTCGCTGTGTAGGTATCTATGATGTTCATAATTATAATGGCTACAAAATATCATGCGATTAATTCTTTCTTTGTAAGGTCTTCGACTTTGCGTTTGTAACTTGTTCGATATTATAACTGATGTTCAAAATTTTCACAATAATCTGAATCCCAGCTAAAACTGTACTCAATACTCCATTTTGACACTGTAAACACTAGGTATAGGTACATACATCTCATAGCAACACCACTATTACAAATACAGAATACCTATTTTATCATTTATGTAGATATTGTATAAAACAATTAAATTATAATTCATTATTAAAACATTCAGATAACGCGTCTACCCGGTTTCCGCGGCTGCATCCGGCGAGTGACAGTGAACGGTCGCGCGGAAGACTTGGTGCGGGATGCGCAGGCGCACCATGGCGTTGGGCAATGTTTCCCCAACGTTGAACAAGCAGCGTACTTCGGAGGTAAATTACATATACTTGTATCTGTGTAAAATAGAAGAAAATCGCCCGATTATGTGAAGCTTTGTACAGTTTGCGTAGAAAATATCTGTTTTTTTGCCTTCATTATCATCATTAGTGTATAGCAGTCTATATTTCTACATAGGCCTCATTAACCGTACGCCATTGAACTCCGGCCTGACTAGCCTTTAAAGTTGAATAGTCTTGCACCCTGTACAGTGCACACAATAGTATGATGATAAAAAGAGCTTGCATATGAAAATGTAACATTCGAAATGTTTAAAGTGGAGTCTTTTCTTGATTTTTTGACGAGCTGCTAACTTGCTATTTTTCATCTTGCTGATGTCTTTATTTACTTTAAAAACCGAATGCAATGTGTGCATTTCCAGGAGACGCGCACGCGACGTGGTCGAGCTCGTGGCTGATGACGTCAGACGGCTCGGAGGCGTCCACCGAGCTGCGCCTGCAGTTCCGCACCAGCGAGCCCAACGGGGTGCTGCTGGCGGCGCAGGGGCTGCTGCTCGAAGTTAAAGATGGCGCGGTAAGGGGGCTGTAGAAGTGTGACTTTTTATTCGCTGCGCATAAGCGTTTAATTTGCTTTTTTATGTTAAATTCAGCAAGTTTATTCATCGGTAAAACCAACAGAAATTAATTTTATGCGTTTTTGGAAAACTTATTGGTTGTAAAGATTAATTGCGGTTGAATTAATTATATAGCCTACCGCACGGGCACGTCCATGACAAGACAACGTCTTTATATCGTAGCAGGAAGGGCGTTTTTCGTAGTTGAAGAGTATTGCGTCCCCAGGTGGTGCTGTCGCAGGTGCCGACGGGCCCGGAGCGCGCGCGGCTGGCGGCGGGCGCGGCGCTGTGCGACGGCGCGTGGCACGCGGTGCGCGCGCGCCTGCATGCGCGTGCGCCGGCGCTGCAGCTGGACGCCGGCGTCGTGCTGCGCGCCGCGCCGCCCACCGCGCTGCTGGACGACGCGCCGCCCGACGCGCACACGCCGCTCTACATCGGGGGGCTGCCGGGTACGTGTGCGGCACGGGAGATTGCCGTCTCTTCTCCATAGAAAATTACCAATCCTTAACAAAATAGAAAATGGTCAACAAATCAAAGCATCTAGAAGTCTACAGGGTCTACAACGTTCTCATATTCACAAAATAGAAAATAATAAATAATATAAAAGAAAAAAAAAGTAACCAAATGACATTTGTTTCCAGAAGGTGTAATGGAATCTACAGAAGGCGGTAAAAACTTCAACGGGTGCATTCGTGACGTCACAGTGGGCGGACAGAAGCGAGACTGGACGGAAATGGAGTCCTTACACAATGTACTGCTCGACTCCTGCCCCATTCCGCAGTAGACTTTCAGCAGCAAGCAATAAGGTTTAAATTACAATGTTACCGACGATGCTAATCGTTGGTTGTTGAAGTGCCATGTTTAGCCTAAAAGGAACTCTATACGGATACTTAAATGGTATAAAATTACATGGAAAACGTAACATGAACTTAATGTACCTACAACATAAACGCTGAATTAAGATTAATTTTGTTCTAAATATTTGGCAACGATGCGTCTTTGTTTATTTTTGGGCCAATGTTTCTTTTTAAAATTTTATTGATGCAACCATTATGTAGTTTATGTACCGGCTTAACTTTGGCCCTCTGTCTTCTAGTAAATTACCTAGGTAATTATGCCCTTATAATATAAAGATAGGACAACCATAGCATCATTGCTCAGTGCTTCAACCTGGTTACCCATCCTTCAACTCCATTTTGCCCAAGAAGCTAAGGTCTTGATCGTCCTCTTTATAAATGTTGGTTATCGCTGCCTTAATAAAACTGGAATAGACTGAGATCTGCAACGTGCCTTATATTGTGTAAGTCTTACCAAATAGTGCCATTATATTGTATGCAGTAATAAGATGTCAAAGGCTGATTCCTATCCACTGGTGTCAGTGACATGATAATGGAAAATATACTCTAACACGCGTGTTTTAAAGCCTATTCAACTTAATTATGTTCCCTTGACAGCGAGGCTTATAAGAGGCTATGTATTGTAAATAATTATAAGTTAGTACATCACTCTAGCGACCAATACTCGTTGTAAATAGAGTACTTAATATTTCTACCAGTATTTTTAAAATAATTGTACATAATACTTTAGTTTATTTTCTTTACTTTGTTTTTACGGTGAACGCCAACGTTCGTCTTCGCGGCGCGGTCATGAGCGAGATGACAAGAATTGAGTTTTAATTGGAAATACCGACATTCACCGTCTTAGGTACCTTGGCCACCGCCGCCGACGTGAGAGCGACTAGCTATCGACTATTTTGAGATTGTAGGTCCCGTGTCAGTAAAAGAGATACATCATATAATAATAGCTGATCGTTGACGATTCACGCGACGAGAGAACTGTGTCAAATAAAAACAACTTGTTTTTAGTTGCTAGGTCTACTCGCTTCTCGCTAATCGCCGGCGGTGGGACTCGTGCCTTATTCACGCATTTTGTGACCGCGCCTGCCAACGAGTCTTAGCGTTTAGTTTAAATATCTTAATGTTATTGTACTACCGACAGTTCCTTGTTTTTCTCTGCCATTTAACAAATCACAAAAGCAGCTGTTTTAGAAATTGTTTTGTTTATTTTTTCTTCAATATAAAAATGCATTTAAATATAGTCATTAGTGTAGAACAATGTAGCCAGTGTTACTATGTGCGGTAAGCGTATTTCCCTTTGCGTGTTCAATTCGAGACATCGATCGCATGGCGTTCTGCTATTTTATTGTAATATATCGACTATTTCGTAAAAACAGCTTTCTATTTCGACTATAATATAACTCATATAGTGTATTTTGGATTCAGCACAATAAATATTGGTACATCAAACCAGTGTTCAATTAAAATTTACTTACATACACTGTTTTTTAAAAACGACTGACGCGAACTGAGCATTGCTTTGGTAGGCATCTACTGTGCTACATTAGCGTGGTGTTCTCACGCAACCGGTGTATCGGATTGAAGACGGAAATGAAAATACGCGTGCAGTAGCCGAATAAAACGTTGAGGATCATAGCTCTGAATTCATAAACGTTGCTTAAAGTTAAGTAGCTGTTTAACCATACATTTTTGACGTTTAAATGTCACTTAACTTTAAAAATCGTTTATAAATAAACCCCATAATTGTTCCATTTTGTGTTAAGTATTTTTTTTTTTTTACAAAGAAGTGTTGAATTACATAGAAATGTTTCATGAGCACTATGTTCAAGCAGATATAATACGTATTAGTTTTGTAAATAAATAGGGATCAGCTTTAATAGTTAGAGAGCGATTCTTTGTCACAAATATAATTTATTTAATAAACAAGTGTTCAGTAGATATAATTGTACATAAATATTTTGGTCGATGTATATAAAATACGTATTTATTGTAACTGCTTTTCAGAGGAAGAAATAATAAATAAAAGTCGACTGTGGCAATAAAAAACATTTATTTCTTTTTTTCGAATCCTACATCAATCAGCACGGCTTACGAAAAAATGAATATTTGATACTAAACTGAGTTGATGCTTTAGTTTTAGTATTAAAGTCACATTTTTAGTAAGTTGTCATCAATCTGCTATACGGCTAACTTTTTTACAGAAGAAATAATCAAATATATACGTTAAATGTTAAAAATATAAGTCGTTCAAATGAGCCGTATAGTAGATTTTACCAGGAATCAAACTCCCGACAATACCCTTCGCTTTCCATCACCTAGCGAATTATCTGCAGTCGATTATTAACGAGAAAATCCGAATAAACTAAACATAAAAAGTCAAAATAAGTTATTTATTTTCTCGACTGCAAATAACGTAGCCACAACACTGGGCAACTCATTGCCATTTACAATATTATTATTTTATACTCTGGCAACACAGTATTAATGAAATGTCGTTAAAATCTATGATTGTCAGTGTTGCCGTTCTCACTTGGAGTTTTACCGCAGTTCAAATATGTAATTTAGCAACTTTTTAAGGATAGTTATTGTACTTGGATGATGAAATTTAAACTTTTTGGCATGGCAACACAGGAGACCATAGAGCTACATAAATACAGCAATGATATTGTCCAGCTTTTAACTGTTACACTTAAAATAGTCTGAATACTAAATTCTAATAAAAGAAAGACACTGCATTCATTTTATTATAGACTAACTACACCTAAATGGATGTTTTTAATAATATTTACGGATATTATGGACATTTTGACAATAAATTGACTCCAATATACATATAGTTTAGTTATATGTGCATATAACTGAAATAATAATAAAATCTTTGGACTAAAACAAAGCACATAAAAATATAAAAAAGTACTAAAAAAATGAAGATAATTCTATTGATCATGATTGCAAAATTTTGACAAACATAAGATACTACTCTACCCTCCTTCTTCGTTTTAAAATTACTACTACATCACATTTTTACAATGTTACTGTATCTATTTTGGTTGGATTTTATTAGTTTACAGTTTATTTTTTTAACTATTATGGCCGAAAGAAAAATGACTAAAAACAAATTTATTATTTTTAGAAGAAATTAATTAGATTTCAGTACACAACATTGTCATGGTGAGTTCGCGAATTAATTATCCATGGCAAAGGGCACTATAATTAGAAAACAAATGACAGAAATTCTTTAATCAGTTAAATATGGAATAATCAGTATTTTGTATTAATTTTGAGCAAATTCAACTATACACCATCTGCCCGCTAAAAACTAATAATTTTGGATTATTTTTTATTAAGACAGTATTTGGGATTAAAATACTATAGTGACTACATTACAATCATATTCAGTAATTGCCATTCAATGTAGAAAAAGACAGAGTAAAAAAAACAGTTTTGAAACTGAAAACCAAAAATGGAATACATATTATTATTATACCTTTAATTTTCTCACATTGACCAGTCACTAAAAATTTATAATTTTCCAAATCAAGGGGAATCTAAAGCCCAGCTCTTTAAGGACGATAAAATGTTGTTTTTATGCTATAGAATTAATGAACGATATAAGGACAATACAAGTACAATGAGGGATAGGCAGAGAAATGGAATTTAGCCACATAGTGAGGGGTGCGGGTAAATGCGTCGCAAACAATGTATAACTGTTTTCTATATTTTCATATATTGACTACTGTCGCCGAATCTTCGGGCAGCTGACATCTGCAATGGAAATTGGTTTTATTAGAAGTTGTTAAAAGTGACACAGAAAGTTCTATTTAAGAAAAAACTTTTTTACAAAAAAAAAACTACAAAGTGATAAATAACTTTAATTTCGGAAGTCGGTGTCGTTGGGTCCGCATTTTCGTTTTTTGACACCGTCTTCCGAAATTAAAGTTATTTATCACTTTGTAGTTTGTTTTTGAAGTCGGTTGTTTTTTTTTTTGTAAAAAGTTTTGATTTTCCACTTTTTAGTTGTACCTACTCCACACAAATTCGAATAACACTAGTGCATTGAAGAATTATAATAATAATATTCCACAACTATCACACAACGCCATCTAGTCCCAAGCTAAGCAGAGCTTGTGTTATGGGTACTAGACAACTGATAAACATACTTATATATTTCTAAATACATACATATTATAGATAAATTACAACCAGACACAGAACAAATGATCGTGCTCATCACACAAACATTTGTCCTGGGTGGGAATCGAACCCACGACCTCCGGCATAGCAGTCAGGGTCACTAACCACTAGACCATCAGGCCTGTCAAATTGAAGACACCGACTAGAAGAATCATCAAAATTCGCATAGAAATGCCGGAGTTGCAGTACATTTATGAATATAACATCGTACATAACAATAATTACATAATGTATTATATACTAAAACCTTCCTGAAAGTATGTAGATCACATTAGTGAAAGAATTATCAAAATTGGGTCATTAGTTTTTGAGAAAATCGTGAACATACAAACATACATACATACATACGGGTCGAATACAGAACCTCCTTTTTTGAAATTAATATCTACAGTATATTATATTGTATTTGCTAATATTTTACATAATCATTATACCTATTTTATTATAATTATAATATCTATGTATATCTAATACTAAAAATTACAAAATTAAATCCTAACTTAACTAAAACTATACAGAAACTAAAATATGGTTAAAAATTTCTTTTTTATCCATGGTACGCCTACATTTATCTTCGTATAACTCGTCAAAATTTAAGGAACAGCTGATTTTTTTTCGCGATTTCAGGTTTGGTCCCATAGTAAAAGTTGTTTGTTATCATGAGTACAATCACGTTTTTAAGTATCGGTCACTAATTACTCACCCTATATTGTTTGGGTCCACACACGGACATTTTAATTTTAACCGCGAATGACTGCGAGAGAGCTCATTCGGCATGCATCGGCGGCGGCGGCACGGTCGTTTTGTCCTCCGTGTGCGTTGTGCATAGATTTCCATACGTTCTATCGTCGCGGACAAATTGCCCGTCCACTGCTCAGCGCGTTTAAGATGATTAAAAGTACACTTACAGGTGTAGTTTACATGGAGAGGTACCCCCTGGCGGCGGAGCGCCTGCGGCCCACGAGGTAGGCCACCAGCACCACCACCACCAGCCCGCCCAGCGCGCAGCCCACCGCGATGGGCACCGCGTCCGGCACGTCGCCGCCGCCGCACTCGCGAGCTGGAACACGACAAAAAGCATTAGGACAAATGCAATAATGATAACACTTAACCCTACTGCTGGACACTTGGCCTAGGCCCGTGCCATCAGCTCTACCCCGCTAGACCGAGGAAAACAAATATATAAGGTCCCATTAAAATAGATGGACAAAATTTTAGAAATAATTCAGACCCACCAAAATAAGGACGATGGTAAAAAAAAAATATAAGAAAAACGCATTAGATACTTACAAGAAAAATAATCAGCTAACGAAAATACACTAATGTGCCAGCAATTTATTATTTTAGGTCAAAATAAAATCAATTTAATTAGTATTTTTTTTACTTGGATATCTTTGGTTACACCGTACTGAGTGCTGTGTTAAAATTTGTCCATCTATTTTAATGGGAACCTGTATAAACAAAATAATAATCTTTATTTATCTAAAGTAATACATAAACACAGGTTGATCACTGTGATACAAGATGATAAAGATTGTTTGATGTGGCTTATCGCCCATTTTGATACGACAGAGAGCCAAAATGTAAAACATTATGTAAATTACTAGCGACCCCTTGCTTCGAACGGTTTTTACAATTTGAATAAATTCTGTAAGTGATTGGGAAAACCGTTTTTTTAACCGGGGTCACATCACACAGGCAGACACGAAAAGCGACACTAATTTATAATATGTATAGGATGATGCAAGATAACAACGATGATCTGGTGTGGTTTATCGCCGAGAACTTGAGAGTCACCATTTAAAACAAAATATTATGTTATAATCAGCTTGCTTGACTGCAGTTTGACACACTACCACAAAAATTTCATTACATTTTTTTTTTGTATTAATAAAGAGATTGGCGTGTCGAAATATGTCAAAACATTGGGGATATTGTTGGTAAAAGAAATGTTCTTGTAACTCTGTATAATCGATCATTTAAAAGAAACGCTTGCGCAAGTGTTCAGAGATGCGGTAAAGCAATCAAAAATCAATTTCAAAGGGCATACAAGAATATCTACAGTTCATTTCTATCAGAAATAAAAAAAATCATTGTAATATTCATGATGTTACTTCGTTATAGGGCTTTCAATCATATGCTTAACACAATTAAGTTGAATTTCATTTATGACATCACATAGTACGATTAAAACATGTCTGTTAGCTTATCAGGGTTTAGCGTCCGCATAGCGTGGCTGTAATCTGGGCCCGGCTGTGTGTGAAACTTGTGTTTGTGAACGCACTAACGATACAGGAAGATCTTGATATGTTTTTTTTTTTGCTGTAATGCCAATAAACGCATTTACCTTTCTTTCTTTATTGGAGGGAGTCCAACTAGTACTCAGATCAATAATATCGGCTAACAATTAAAAACAATTGTTAAAAGTCTCAGAATAAAGTTTTTCTAACTGAACAGACAGCAGTGCTGCTGGGGAGTTTGTTGCGCCACTTCTTCCCACATAAAGCACTAGGAAGTGGTGAAGGGCGGTGTTTTTGGGAACTGTCTAATATGATTTTGACGTTCGAAAAGTGCTGATTTTCAGCCTAGTCTAAATAAATGACTTTTGATTTTTATTTCTAAAACCGCTAATTGCAAAATGTCTCTAAACACGTCAATATTTTAACAATACAATTCAAGCTATTTATCACTTCGTTGACTCATAATAAAAAAGGAACAGGATATTTATTTCAATTTCAAGATAAGTTTAAAATGTATCACGTCCGCCATTTACAAAAAAAAAACACAATTACAATACCGTGAAATAATGCTGCAACTGTAAAATTTACATCATAATAAAAAACAGTACAGCAGTCATTATAACCACATTTTCGATGCTATCAGTTCGTTCAGTACGCGTTATCAGGCCCTTATCAAGCGTCTGGCAGCGTGTGCGCAGCTATCGATGTATTTTTAAACACAACCAGCATTATTTGTTTACTTTAAAGGCCTTGGGCTTATGTATTATTTTGAAAAGAGTAACCATGGAATATCTTGCCGGTTCTTCTCAATGGGAAACGAACAATTCGAACCTTGTACGTAACTTTTGACGTTTAATAAGGGCCCATGTACGGTAAGGGAAATTAATTACTTATCTCTCAAATAGATAAAACTACGTCAATTTGTCGTGATATAGCCATTTATTACAACTATCACAGAATGACCGTTGTGATTTCAATGTACGGACAATTTAAGTTGGTAGACAATTTGATAAACAATCAATTTCTCTGTTTTTACCTAGGTTTAAATGTGAAATAAAATATTTTGAATTTATTACCTGTCTCTGATCACATTCACAGACTTAAAAAAAGGACGTTATTTTTTTATATTTGGTCTTATTCAAAACAGTCGGAAACATAGCCTGCATGTGCGAGCTGAAACACAGAGCTAAAACATTTTATTAGGTAGAAGATGAAGTTTCTCACCAGCACTGAATCCGCTGCCATTTGTAGTGCGGTAGGCCTCTTCCTGCAGCCTGGACAGGGTGAGCACGGCCACAGCGCTAGCAGACTCTGACGTCATATTCAGCAGTGTGGCGGTCTTGCAGCGGTATGAGGTGGCCAAGGGAGTCTGCCATTCCGCGCCGTGGTACAGCTCCATCGGGTCCTTGGATGCTGGAACGAAGAAGTTAAAATTTAATAGTCTGTATCAGAATTAAGATTTCTTTTATTAGATCTGTGACTACCTACACATAAGAACTACACTGATGTACCATACATACATAGTAATATCAGAAGACCAATTCCCGTAATAAAACGTTCAAAATCTAGGCGCAATATAATCTCGGCGGCAATCAATGTCGAAAATTTGACGAAAAATAATGTATCAAAGCTAAAGGTAGTTGTTACAGATTGAGACCAGATTTGAATGCGAATGTTCTTAAAAATACAGGAATCGCCCCTCAGTTATTGGTGCGATTTATATAATTCAGAAACCCGACGACAACCGTCGGGCAATTGCCCACTAGACACACCCGTCTGGTCGGAGGACGGAATCCTACATAGAAAAAAAAATGGAACTTTCTAATCTGTTCCTCATACTTCCAACGCCGGTTAAATGCAATATTTTTAATTGTTATGCTTGTTTTATAGAATGAGATTTAGAAGAAGTATTTGACGGACAACACGTGTTCGCGCATGCGTATACATGTTCCGGGACTTCCCCAAAAGAATTCAGGTTATCATCGCAATGATGATAGCGATATGACCGTCTTTTAAACAAATGTACATGTTATTTATCCTGGCCCTGCAGTCTCGACAAATATAACGACAAAAATCGGTTGTTAAGTCTAATCGATGTCAAATTTCTTTAATACATTTTCAACCTTATACTTTCGAAATAAAGTTGAAAATCTATTAAAGGAATTTGACAACGACACGACTTAGCGACCGATTTTTGTCGCTGTCTAATGTCGAGACTGCAGGGGCAGGTTTGTTTATATTAAGATTTCTCTATTTAATCTTTCTTAACTTAATTAGTGCGTATTTAACTGATCCTATACTTTACGAACATCTGCGTACATACATAATTATATTAATAGTAAATGAAGATAAAGTCAAGATCAAAGTTCAAATGGGGTCAACAAGTGTGTAATTTAAACGCAAAATGATAAAAGTAACAGTTTATGAACCGGTATCAACATTTATCGGTTGTTTATCTTGCTATACTATATACAACGTGTAACGTTAACTATTAAATTGTCAACCGACCCCAAGGCTGTATTTGCTTTGGTACGACCATGTTAATTTGATTTTAATTTTGGGAGATTTGAGCACCTAAATGGAGGATTGAGATAATTTTGATAAAACGTCATCTATGTGAGCTAAGAGTTTAGCTTCTTTCATCTGCAGGTATAACTCAGAAGGTCAATTCTCGTAATTTAATACGTTCAAAATCTAGTCGCAGACTCATCTCGGCGACAAACAATGTCAAAAACTTATCAAAAATGTAGGGCAATTAGAGGTATTTTTGATAGAGATCACACTGTGAACGTTCTTAAAATTACGAGAATTGCCCCTCTGGTAATTATATACGTATTTTGATAATTAAAGGGACCTTATGACATGACTTTAAATTAGACATGAATTAATACATAAACATAATACTCACAACTATTGACGAAGTTCTCAGGTGAAAGAGAAATATTCAGGCTCTTAAGTCCATAGTTCTTGGTGGTCTCATTCCTGTGGTACACCAGCGTCATGTTGTTGGGCAGGAGGGAGGTGTTGCTGCTCAGCCAGCTGACCTTGATCCATTGGTCGGCGTCAGTGCAGTTACCGTCGACAACTGTCGCGTTGGCGGGCACGTTGAGGAGGACGTACCAGAGAGATGTGGCTGAGGACAAAGAAGGGTTTTATTGAAAAGACTAGCTTTGGCTTTTTTTGGAGGTCAGTTATTTATTATCCCACGGGAACTTACTACCAGGATAAAAAGTATAATGATAAATGATTTTATTTGTGTAAATAGGTTTGTATAAACACTTTTACACGTCAATCATATTTTTTTAAACAAGATGTGGTCGGAATTTCCTATCTGACTACTCTGAGAAGAAAGGCCGAAACAAACTCAGAGGTCACAGTCTCTTTTAATATCCCGACATCTCGGCCAGATCACGCGAAGACCATGTAGATTGTTGTTTGGTTAAATGTCCTAACCATATTACACCGAAATCCGTTCAGCCGTTAAGGAATGAAAAGTATCAGACAGGCAGTTACTTTCGCATTCATAAAATTAGCATGATGGCTTGTCGATGTTAGATAGTCACTAGCTCCAGGTAAAATACTGGTATTCAGCTGCATCCGGATAGACTGGAAGCCGACCCAGACAGTTAAAAGGCTAGGCAGATGATGTTGGATGTGACGATGGATGCAGCTGTGGAAAGAGGTTGATAAAGAGTTTTCAGAGATATAGGAGCTTAATATGGCGAAGTTTATCGACATAATTGTTTCGACAACACTTCATAATAATCGATTCAATCATTTATATTGCACAATAGGTACGGTAAAAAATTAAGGGAATCTTTTGAGCTGTTAGTATTCTATTCTCGTAATCTCGATAATGTGACACAGGAATTGCAATGAATACCGCACATTCTATTATTGTTAAAATTTAAATCTGCTCTATTATCCAAGAACACTGTATGAGTAATAAATGCAAGTTATTAAATAAACAGGCAACTCTGAGCATGATTCATTTCAGTATTTCGAACAAATTTTAATGACAAAAGAATATAACATTACTACAAATTTTGTTGCAAAATATTAGTTTACACATTATTGTCGATCGTTGAGTTAGGACTTTCAAGTTTACTCGAATGCACTGGAAGCCCCAAAAGAGGGTTATGTTTTAAGTAATCATAGAATTAACGATATTGTGGCGACTTTATCGTAATAGAAGAAATATATGAACAGAACGCCTGACATAATTGACTTAGTATTTTACATAGTATTAACGAAAAAAGTATGAACGTAAACGAAGCAAAAGGAGTAGGTATGTAAGGATTGTAGCAGTAGGCAGGAGGTCACTTGGCTGCATGTTTTGGCACAGAGGGCAGGAGAGGAGGAGGAGGAGGGTGGAGCATAGTTTGTGACACAGCTCCATCACACTGCTGCCGTACCGTCCAGATAGCCCCACTTTACGAGGTTCGACTTGCATCTTCCCTCATGGGCTCGGAGACGGTTCACGAACTTCCAAGTGGATCACAAAAGGTTACACCCTGCAGGAAGATGGAGGGTACCGATAACGCCGTGGAAGTGGCGAAGTTTTAGGCCAACAAAATTTTAATAACTGTCGTACCAGCAACTCGAAGAAGAAGCAGGTGACATTCTGTAGTTTCTACCTACCCCCATGAGAAAAAAGGCGCGAGTCTATGTATGTTTAACGAAAAATAATTATGTTAAAAACACAACACTCTTTCGATATGCACCGTGCATCAGAACTGGTATCAGACCTGACCTTCGCGTGCGGCCGACCTCATCGACTGCACGGCAGATACATAAAGTATTGTTTGATCGGGTTGTGACCTCTGACAACCGTGCCGATCGCTCATGACAAACCTTTATTGTATTCTCTACTATTGACAATATCTGTTATTATAAATGACCTACTTGATAAGTATTATTTATACGCTGTCTGTCTATACTGTATAGAGTATTTTATCAAAAACTAAGCTGTGCCCTTCGATCGCGGGCATGTCGGAAAATAAAATGGACTTGATGGGCTTTTTTGCGCGGGACGTTAATTTTTTTTTTAAATAATAGTAGCCTGAGCTACTACTCCTTATAACATCAGCTATCTGCCAGTGAAAGTCCCGTCAAAATCGGTCCAGCCGTTTCGGAGATTAGCCGGAACGAACAGAAAGACAGCAGAGAGAGCAGTGGTAGCCAAATGGTCACGGCCGCGACTTACGAGTTGTAGGTCGTAGGTTCGAACCCAGACAGGCGCTTTACTTTGTGTAAATTATATCATCACCACTGCTCTAAAAACGGTGAAGGAAAACATCGTGAGGAAACCGGCATGTCCTAGAACCAGAAATTCGAAGACATGTGACATCTCTACCAACCCGCACTGGGCCCGCGTGGTGGATTACGGCCCACTCCCTCTCACAGAGAGGAGGCCTGTGTCCCAGCAGTGGGAACATTATAGGCTGATTATGTTATGTGATTATGAACAGAAAGACAGACAATGTTTTTTTTATTGTTTTTTCGAAGTACCGTTTATGCATTTAGTAAAAAGCTGTTATTTTGAAATTACAAACAGACACATAAATTTTATTCATTTGTATACTTAGATTTAACTAGCCAATGCTTGCTTAGTCTAGTAGTGAGAAGCGCCACGAACAGGAGGTGTTGGGTTCGATCCCCTTGGGTTACTGATATGAGAACGTCGGATTTTTGTCTGCACTCGAAGACGATTACGTCAACAGGAAAGTTAAGTAGGTAAGAACCTACCTAACTTTCCTGTTGACGTTCTCGTATCTAAGAATAGCTTTGTCTACGACTAAATCAATAACAGAACCGTTCAAATCAATAAACAACTAAAAATAACTAAAGCGTCTCCGCCTTCAATACCTAAATTAAACTCTGTATTAAAGTCCTACGGTAACCAAGTTTAACCACAGATTACTGTAATGCAAAAACGTTCGTTTATGTAATCCAAGTTATTGCACGTTGAAGTTATTTCACCCAAGTGATGCACTTTGTGATCGTTACGAAACCGCGACGTTCATCTTTTGTTTTTTTTTGTTTGTTACAAATAACTCACTTTCACGATTCTGTGTTGTTTTGACAAACGTCCGTAATCCTAACTAATATTATAAATGCGAAAGTAACTCTGTCTGTCTGTCTTTTCTTCACGCCTAAACTACTGAACCGATTTGTGTGAAATTTGGTACAGGGTAAGTGTGAACCCCAACAAAGGACATAGGCTACTTTTTATTCGACTTCGACTTCGTCTGCGTCCGCGATAACCGACATATACGCGGACGAAGTCGCGGGCAAAAGCTAGTCTATATATATAAAAGGAGAACTGACTGACTGACATATCAACGCACAGCCCAAACCGCTGGGTCTAGAGATTCCAAACTTGGCACGTACGTTCCTTATGAGGTCTAGGGGTGCACTAAGAAAGGATTTTTCAAAATTCACCCCCTAAGGGGGTGAATGGGGGGGGTGATATTTCACGCGGACGAAGTCGCGGGAAGAAGCTAGTGAATGATAAAGCACGCTAGATTCCACATGCAATCTATACAAATAGATAAAATTGAAGTGTATGTTTGTAATGTCAAAATAACTGGTTTATTTACTACATGCAAATGACAGTAATATACGGTGCTTATAAGAAAAATCCAAAAAAAATTGAGGTGGTAGTCAATTTGGTAAACAATTAATATCCCTCCTAACTATACAACACCAATAGCAAGATACAGATAGGTTTTGGAGAAGAAAAGCTTTTATAAAAAAAAAATTACCAACACAAACTGTTCTAAGTTTTAACAAGCAGGCCAAAATATGAGAGTATACCGTTATTGGTAAAAAATAAGACTTGTATCTTTACCGATAATTAAGCAAATACCTCATAGCGTTGCATAGTAGCTTCCATATGGAAGTAGCTATCACAGGTAAAATTAGCTTACAAATCTATTTAATATGCCTAGTTTGGCAATAAAAAATGCTACCATTGTGCATTGGTAAGGAAAACGATTCGTTTTTGTTTATAGAAACCGAGCATGAGAGATGACGTCACATGGATAAGCCGAAGCGTCCTCCCACAATCACTCATGCAATAACTGCGATCATCAATTCGTCGAACCCAGCAATGCACCGAGCCGACGCCTGTGGGGCTTCTAAGCAGTCTTTATAATTATTTCTATCGCCTGCTCACGTAGGCAAGTCAAGGCCTCCCTATGTCCCCGAAAATTGAATCTGCTTGTGTAACCTAACATATAATTACGCCTTATAGCCCAAAGGGTTAGACAGAGGTTCATAGAACATCTATATTTCGCCAGTTATGCTTAAGTCCCATGTAATAGGGGGCGGATCGTTGATAGGGCACAAATGCAGGGCTGCTACTGAGAAATTTCGAAAAACCCAATAACATTTTGCCCGATCTGCAAATCGAACCCAGGACAGCAGTAGCATTTGCAACCGCTAGAACAACGACGCAGTCAGGGCAATTGTTGTTGTAAGCCTTTCGTAAGTCAGATAGCCTAGTTTTCAAACAAAGCGATAGTTTTTTTTTTGTTTTTATCTAGAACACTGCGCGTGCGCAGTCACCGGCCGCGTAGCTGATGCTGTGATAATAGTGATTGTGCTCATTTTATTTCATTTTTCCTCGTTGTGTTGTGACTCATAACCAGAAATGTTTTTACAGATTGATTTGTTATTATTTCTAGTAAGTACAGTCAGTTATAGCAATTAGCTGACCCACCTTTGCATAAATGGTTGAGATTTTTTAGAATACGAATTGCGCGATTAATGAATTATGCGATTGGTATTCTTAAAAATCTCAACCGTTTATGCAAAAGTGGGTCAGCTAATTGCTATAACTAACTGTACCTATACATACGATGTTCATTTATTTATAGCCCATGCTTTCGCTAAGTACCTAGTATTTTTAAGCCAATGAAAACGCTGCAGCCACTGATTATTATTAGCGCTGCAAACGACAGATTTCTTTGTAAATGCACTCAAGGCACTGCAGAAATCCCGCCCCCTATTATAATGGTACTAATGGCTAACGTGAGGCGACATGTGGGTGTATTGTGCGGGGTTACATTGTTAAAATAACATAACATCAGGAAGATGTGCACATTACGCCTGTTATGTTTAAGTCCTATTTAATAGGGGGCGAGCCTATTGCTATCAATCGGGCTCAAGAGAAATCCCAGGCCCAAATCCATGCTTAATAATTATAATTTATGCGAAAGTGTGTCTGTCTGTCTGTTACCTCTTCACGCTTAAACCGCTGAACCGATTTAGATGAAATTTGGTATAGAGATAGTTTGTGTCCCGATATTCCAAAGGGATCGAAACTTATGCTGGTTAAACCGCGGGGCGCTGCTGCTAGTACCCAATAACTATTTGCCCGACCCGGGAATCGGACCCAGTACCTCATGGTCAGCAATAACGCGACCACTAGACCTATAAGGCAGTCACAATGATTACCTGTATTCCGTTGTAACATTATCAGTATGCTATGAAACAGCACGGCATGGCAGCACGTCAGTAACGCTTGCTATCTGGCGTACAACAGTTCAGCTACTGTACACCACACAATACAAGTGTGGCCGCGTTTACTTTGACACAGTTTGCGCACCACTAGGATTTACATACAGAAGTCTCACTCGAATGAACAATCATTATTCATAACGCAACAGAGAATGACGTTATAGCATGTTATACCGGGACCGCAGAACCAAAGATTGGAAGTGAGAAGATACCAAAACTTGGTATATTTAGTTCCAGCGGGTGATGGCACGCAGTATAGTTATTCGCGTCGAGTAAAATTAACAGTTCGACTGCCAAACCCCCCACTGACACTGCGCTTAAGAAACACGAAAACGGAAAATTTAGATGGTAGCTGGAAAAGTTGAACTGCTTTTAATAGGGATTCACGATTCCCGAACACCAGCCAAACAATTGACCCGAGTAGCTAGTGATAGACCGTGGAGAAGATGGACGTATCACTACCTTCATTGTCATCTCGTTCGGCGTTCTGACGGATGCGGTGGAGAAACTCCAGGTAGTTTATTGTTTTTTTTCTGCACAAAGTCTTTGTCTTGTATTCTATTTCCGATTGGTTTTTCTGCAAGATCTTGTCTATCATACATTTGTATGGCATGTACTTTCTGTACCTCTACTGCAGTACGACACACATGTACAGTACGTTACTTAGAGTCGCAATGAGTCATCTACCTGAATCACCGCGCACTAATGTCCCCGACATGTTTATTACTTCTCACTCTTTTTTCACAGAATCGAACATCTCGCCGTGAGTGTGCGGAATACTGTTATTTGACACTTTTATTTCTTTACTTTGAGTTTGTTTGGGATTAGACATGTTTGCTTTATCTTGTTTAATTTGGATTTTTCCTGGTTTAATTATATACGTGGTTTAGATACTGTATACAATGGCATTCCAGTAAATAATCCCCTCATTTACTTGATCAAATTGATGATATACTTATGGATCGTTTGAGCTTGAAGTGATTCGTGGGCAGATCAGAAGCTAATTGGTTAAATGCAAATGCCAAAACCTACCTAGCTAAGAAAATGAAATGCAGGAAAAAAAGGGTCAGACAAACAATTTTTTTCCGTTCTTTCCTATTGAGGTACGGAACTCTAAAAAGCCCTGTATATTATCTTTTGGTCTGTTGCCGCTCCCAGATTTACATAATCTGGGAGCGGCAACAGACCAAAAGATAAGGCTATCATAGATGGTCTATTCTACCTTCAAATCCGTCATAGTCTGATCTGACCGAAGTCCTTACCGTATGTGGCGTTTGCGGCCTCAAACTAATGATTATATCATTGATAGGCTAATAGTTTTATAATAAAACCTACTTTCAATTAAAATCACGTCTCCTTCAGAGTCCTGGTAAACTATTTATATAAGATTACACTATGTATCTCACGTATGCGCCGAACGTGACCGATAACACAGTAGGTGGCACGTCTGCGATTGCTTGCAGTGGACGACATTCCTTAGGTATAGAAGTCAGGAGTGCTACACAGACACTTATTCCGGTCGGCATCATTCCGCACAGCCTGGCCACAAAATCGAATATCTGTAGATATAATTATGTCCGGGAAAAGGGGCTTGTTTTGTTCAAATTGTGCCAATGAGGGTAGATGGCGAACGGAGTTTGCCAATCAGTACCAGCTGAATGAAAGCCGAATATGTGGTCCCGACTAATCGAGTAATTGCTTCAGGTCAGTTTTGTATTGCAACAAATATTGCCGAATCGAATGTGCCGACTCGAACAAAGTGTGTGGCACCCCTCAATGAGGCGGTGACTGCGCTGAGATTACAGTTTAATAGAGAATTATGGGAGAACAAGACACGCTGTGTCGACGTCAAATAAATTGTGATAGCAGCAGGAGGTTGATAAGAACGTAGCTTACAAATCTGTTTGATAAAATACAGGGAGACAGAGACATCAGCGCACAACCTGTTACCAAGGATTCAGTACATGTTGAAATTTTTGTATGGAACAGCATTTTTTTTTCTATAATTTTTTTTTTATATGGGGGCTCTGAATCGTCTACTGAATCCATGTTGTGCGGTGCATCCATGTCCCTCCCTGCCACCTTGTAATCAGACAGACGCTAGTAGGTAAAGTAAATGAAGTTATTCTTCGTTATAAAAACATTGAAACGCATAGAAAAAAAAATGTTATAACTTCCCAGTAATACAAACCTACTATTGTTTTGTTAAACATGCAGGAATTATGACAAACGACAATCTGTTATGTTAACAATACCTACATATTATAACATATTTTTATAAACAATTTAAGGAATTGTGTCCACCCACCCACACTCTGTGTGTAATCATTTGTTTAAAGATACCGGCGGCGGCGGGGCAATTGCGTAACATATTATCAATCGGAATCGGTTTCATTTTGACAGTTCAACAACATTCATTGCGTAATTAGCATTGAGCAGACATACTTTTCGAACTTATGAAGCAATGGATTAGCAATTTGCTTCAAAATGATTCAGATTCCGATTGATAGTGTGTTACGCAATTAGGGCGCGGGTTAACTTTATAACTGACATATTATAACATCACGATTCACGCCAGTTTTCCCCGACTAGACTGGGATGGGCAGCGGAACCTATATAATCTACTTAATTAGTGCACGCACATTTCGCCAGTTACACAGGGTTAGTTTTCAAAGACCAGCCAAATTTAAGGGTTACAGACCATCAAACTGATCAACTTGCTCCATGGGACCAATATCGATATCGCGAAAAATTCATAGAAACACTGTATATAGGTAAGTTTTTTGGAAACCAACATGCTATGGAGATATGAAGCTAGCTCAAGTGCAAAATTGTGTGAGCAATTTCATACTTAATGTTAACTTTTTGAAGTAAAACTTCTTTACGCACGCTTGCTTGACTTGGGGAGTAAGCTGGCGAACGCGTGACGTAAGCCTTACGAAAAGTGTGATCGGGCGAGGCGAACGGGAGTTGAGTGGGGGATATAAGCAAGAGATAGCAGTGCGCGCGCACATTTTCTTTCTCTCTTCCTCTCATAGCCAAAAACGCAAAACTGAAGTTTCACTTCAGTCGTGTGGTCATAAGCACACTCGTTTTTTTTCTGCTAGGACACGGTACCTTGATAATAATATGTGTGATAGAATATACCTTTATCAAAAACTGACAAACTTCAATAATTTTATTACTGGTAAAAGATGTCTGACGTTTGTAAACTAGGCATGGCACGGCTCAGCGCAGAAAGTTGAAAAACCAACAGCGCGATTTTAAATTAGGCAATTCATGTAGGTGTCGCCTAGAATTCGTGAAAACGGGCATTAGTTCCACATGTCTGGCACAAAACGATGAACTTACTTGATATACCTACCGTTATAAAATATGTAAGTACATGTAGGTACATGAAATACGAATACAACAGCGCCATTGACAGTTATCATTGAGCGAATGCAAGGGGCGTTCGCAGTGCGTCACATTCGTGCATGTTATCAACACCTAGGTACCTATTTGTGCATGAACATTGGGTTACTTATTTTATTTAATACTAGCTGTGTCAAAACAAATAGGATTTCATGGGTTTTAATTATTTTTCTAAAATAAGTAGTAAGTCAATCCTTATAAAATCAGCTAGCTGTCAATGAAAATCCCGTCAAAATGGGTCCAGCCGTTTCGGAAATTAGTCGGAACAAACAGACAGACAGACAGACATTAAATGTTAAAAATTGTTTCTTTGCTTTATGTACCATATATATACTTTCATAAGCATTTAGTTAAAAGCTTTTATTTTGACATTTCAAACAGACACTTCAATTTAATTTATTTGTGTAAGTAGGTACACGCCTTTTTTCCCTTTGAATAGTGCCATTATAGCACATAATATTATAGTCTTGTTAGCCATCTTTATTTGACTTATAAGTACAGACGCCGGGCACATCAACCTACTAAAATCTGTCAAATTTCTTTAATACATTTTCAACTTTATTACTAAAGCATAAGGTTCAAAATTGATTGGGAAAATTTGACAGTTCCGGGTAGGTTGATGTGCTGGCGTCTGTACATCATTCTGTTTGGTTCATAGCATGGAGCAACACGGGCCACCGGCGCGGCGGACCGTGTTGCTCTATCATTTATGGTTCATAGAAATGAATAGGCCACCATGTCAGAACTGTAGTTCGATACTTCGAGACCCTTTTCAAGTGAAATAAACTGAAACCTGCACTGTGTCTTGCATGAGCGAGACATCGAATAACTCCGTAAATTCGACTTCAAAATTTTATAGAAAAAAAAAACAAATGGCAGTCATCACGAGGTATACCTGCTTTTGTACGCCAGATATTAACAGCTAAGCTTGGAAAACAAGCCTAGTGTCTAGTACTATTATATATTCTGTGGCCTAGTGCAATGTAATTCCTCCCCACAGACTTAATATAAGTCTGTGTTCCTCCCCAACCTCTCCAAGGCGTAATAGAATATATACATTTTAAATATTTTGCCTTTCATCCCAGCTTAACGTGGAAGTTAATTAATATTTAACACAAAAATTAACGTTTGAAACAAAATTCCTCCGTTATCTGGCTAAGCCTGGCTGAGTGAGTCTGAACCAATTTAATTAAGGTCGTAAACATTCATTATGTTAAAATAATTTTAATACACGAGAAACACTATCGATTCGTGCATAACATTATTAATTATCGACACAGTGCTGATGCTGGTTAATCAGAATCACAGATAAATTTGGGAAAAAAACATACGAATGATTCATCAGGCAAGCCTTTTCAAAGTTATTGACATTTTTGTCCTCCTGAGTTTTTGATCACTTACGTGATCAGATTGTTCTCATTTCTCGGTACCTACCTACGCGTTCAGGAAATACATGTTTCCACAAGGAGCTACTGCCGATCTGACTTCCACCATACAGGTACTGGGTATTACGCAAAAATAATAGTATATTTTTTAGTCAAATGTAATGTATGAGTCAGTATGAGCAAGATTTTAGTCCAGCAAAATCCAGCGCCGCGCGAAAACCAATCTACATTTCAGTCAGTTTTCATTATAATCGGATGTCACTATCGGTACTTAAAGCGACTAATACCCGTTTTCACTAACACTAGGAGACACCTAAATTAATACCTAGACGAAAGAGCACTGTTGGTGTTTCAACGGTCGGCTCAGCATCAAAAGTTGTCGTATAAGTATGTGCTGATATACACGAGCGGCACGTTGTCGACTGCAGCCGTCGACGCGTCTACGGCAGCCGCCGACGAGTGTCCACGGCTGCATTTGCCTCTGCCGTTGGCAACGTGCCGCGCATGTATATGAGCACATAGTCTCTTCTCAACCCTACCTAGGTTAAACTTACCAAGAACGTCTGTCTAATCTTATCAGGGAATATACAAGGCGTCAGGCGACACGTTTATTTGCAAACTAGCGAAAACTCTTCCGATTCGAGTCGGTACTTGATAAGTTTTTGGCAACGTCTGACTATAAAAAGCAGCAGTGCGTCACTCTAGTTACTGGGTAGGTAGTGTAGGTAGTACCATGACTGCCAAAGGTCAAGTACGAACACGTAACGCCTACTTATACAAGGAATACTTAGAAGCGAAGCTGGGAAATTAAACGGGAATGGAAATTGTTATGATTACCTATGTAATTTTAAGGGCTACAGTAATTGCTACCATTATCCAATTCCAATCAATTAAGGGTTAAGATACATTCGAGTTCTGTTTACAGCGTCTCAATCAAAAGACGTCCACTGCTGGACATGGCCTTTGCCGCAACAATCTGTCCTGAGCTTCCCGGTGGATTCCTGCCACCTTCACCAGGCCGTCAATCCACTTTGTGGAGGGCCTGGCATGATCGGCCTATAATGTTCCCACTGTTGGAACACAGGCCTCCTCTCTATGAGGGGTTGGGCCGTAATCTACCACGCGGACCCAGTGCGGGTTGGTAGATGTCACATGTCTTCGGATTTTGTGGTTCTAGGACATGCCGGTTTCCTCACGATGTTTTCCTTCGCTGTTTTGAGAGCAGTGGCGATGAATTTATTATTTACACAAAGTAAAGCGTCTAGGCGCCTGGGTTCGAACCTACGACCTGCCACTCGTAAGTCAGGGCCACCACTGGGTCACCACTGCTCCTAACTACATGTGGAGGGCCTAAATACATGTTTATTATTGACAGTACTCAGACAGGTCATGAAAATGAGTACGGAAACAATAATAATAATGTGAATTTTGTGATGCCATATTGCGATGTTTTAGTTCAGCCTACATTTTATAAGATTCATGCAGAATTCACAGTCAGGGAAATTAATTTTTAAGCAAATTAACACCTTACGTCAGTTTGTCGTGTTATAGCTATTCCACACATCATCATCTGCCTAGCCTTTCCCCAACTATGTTGAGGTCGGCTTCCAGTCTAACCGGATGCAGCTGAATACCAGTATTTTACATGGAGCGACTGCCTATCTGATCTACACAACCCAGTGACTGGGTAAAACTATACCCCTTGGTAAGACTGGTTGTCAGACTTTCGGGCTTCTGAACACCCGTAATGAATGTCGAAGATCCACGAATGACAGCCGGGACCGACGGCTTGAACGTGCTTTCCGAGGCACGGGGGGTCTTGGTATGTAAAGATGGTCACCCATCCACGGGCCAACCGCGGCAAGCGTAGCTTAACCTCATTCCACACAACTGTCAAAAATTACAGTTGTGATCTGAATGAACGGACAATATAAGTTAGTCGTCAATTTGCTTACAATGAATTTCCTTGGCTTTACGTAAGTAGAGTTACGAGTACGAGCTCGTATTTATTAATGGACTAGCTCGTTACCCGCGACTTCGTCCGCGTGGGTTTTTTTTCGTGGGACCCTATTTTTTTTTTACTAAAATAAAAGTAGCCTAAGTTACTCCTTATTACATCAGCTATCTACCAGTGAAAGTCCCGTCAAAATCGGTCCAGCCGTTTCAGAGATTAGCCGGAACAAACAGACAGACAGACAAAAATTGTAAAAAGCGGTTATTTTAATATTATAAACAGACATTCCAATTTTATTTATTTGTATAGATGTATAGATGGTCTCGGCTAAGGCCAGTCCCATTTTAATTCCATCGCATTGTGCCTCTTATTTCCAATGCGGGTATCGAAGTCACGACCCTGAACGCAAGCGGACGTCGCGATGCGATGCACCGTTCGTGGCGTCAATTACAATGACCCTCCAGAGTTATCGAGCAAAAACGACGGGTGAGTAAACCCGGAACTGACATCTGCGGTTTTAAGGACGAATGTTTTTTAAACAAAAGAAGCTTTTTAAATCACGGAAGGACCTAATCCTAATCCATTAATTTACGGTAATTGGATATATCGTGAGGAAACTTTTGAATCTTTGTGTGAAATCACCAACCCGCCTTGAGGAAGAGTGGTGATTTTTGCCCGTTCCTGCCTTGTATGAGAAATTGTAATTTCCTTCTTGTGAGATGATTTCAGGCTGATACTGGAGTTAAAAGATTTAAAATTGAATTGCTTATAATAATAAAGCTGAAGAGTTTGAACGCGTTTATCTCTGGAACTACCAGCCGGGTTTGAAAAATTATTTTTGCATTCGATAGTCCAATCCTTGAGGAAGGCTAGAGGCTATTAACATCACGCTATGACTCTTAGGAACCGAGCAAAAATAAAAAAAGTAATAAAGAACACTAAGCGAAAACGAAGTAACAGTGCGGGCAGGCGATACGAAGCGACGGGGTAGGTCGGGGGAACATTAAATGTTACGCGGACGAAGTCGCGGGCAGAAGCTAGTTGCTTATGAAGAGAGAGGTAACGTGGAAGGCAGAATGTAATAGAATCTACTATCTGAGTTTATTTTGGGCATGACTGACATCTACGGTGCCCAACCCTCCCGGATTGTTGCCCGGGAGACTCCGGTAATAATGGTTAACCTCCCGACCTCCCGGGGTGCAATAATTTCTCCGGTTTTTCTAAAATTATATGCATCCGTCGCGTCGCTCGCACGTCGCCACTCGTCACGTTTGTTCTTTCCATTCCTGTCTCTAATGCTTCTTGCCAGCGCGTATTCAGCATGATGGAGCAAGAAAAGAAACCGAATGAATATTTATTTAGTAAAAGCAGAGTTACAAATACGATGTTTACCCTGATAGCGGTGAAGTTAAACATCGTAAGGAAACCTAGACTTATATTTATTACAAGCCTGTCATCGCCAACCAGTCTGGAGCAAGCGTGGTGACCGTTCGAGCCTTCTCTGTATGGGAAGAGCCTTTGCCCAGCAGAGGGACAATAATAGGCTGGTATTTATTTATTTATTCATTCATTTCAGGCGACGCAGACCCATTGATAAATACCTTAACCTAAAAATACATACATATTTTTATTATATAGGGTGACTGGTAATTAATTAGTGATCGATACATAAACACGTGATTGTACTTATGATAACAAACAACTTTTACTATGGGACCAAACCTGAAAATGCGAAAAAAAAATCTACTGTTTAGTCGTTTATGTTCGCCTAACTGGTCAAAATGTACTGAACAGCAGATTTTTTTTTTCGCGATTTCAGGTTTGGTGGTAAAAGTTGTTTGTTATCATGAGTACAATCACGTGTTTAGGTATCGGTCACTAATTACCAGTCACCCTATATAAAATAGAACTTCACTAACTTGTTCTTGTGGTATTTATTACATGGCCCTCAAGCATTTCTCCAAGTACGATCATATGAGATTTGTTTAGTAGTACATTGTAGATACAGAAAGAATCTTAGCGTGACTTTTTAATAACAGTACGTACCTAATCTAATTATTCTGATAAAAGGTGGATTAGATACGCTGATCTCATAACTAGAGTCTGCAACGCGGCACAATAATTTGGCAACAGCCTCAAGATATTCGATATCTTTTACTAATTGGACTGTCGAGGTCAGATAGCAAATGACATGTAGATATAAAACTGATATTCAGTCCCTGGGTAGACTGCAATTCGACCCTCGCATATTTAATAGTTAGAAAGGTATTAAGTATAAGACGATATAATTAAGGACCAACTTTTCATACACCCTATTGCTGTGCTTTATAGGGTCAGTAATTGTATAGTCAACAAAAGAGATAAGTATGCAGCAGTGCTATTCTGTAAAAAGATCACCGTGATAACTTAGGTGAAGTGAGCTTCAAGTGAGCTGTCATTGCACCTGATGCTAGGTTTTGACATTATTGACAGCTCACTTTAAGCTCACTTCACCTAAGTTTTCACGGTGAGATTTTTTTACAGAATAGCATTACAGGATCGTCGGATATAGTTGTAGTTTAGTAAGAAACCGATGGATGTTCTCGAATAAAATAAAATTTTATTTATAGAAAAAAATCAGCTCATTTATCTAAATTTCAGTCGACAACATCCATCGGTTTCGTATACGTTGTTGAGCAGACAAATTTTTCGAACATATTATGAAGCAACGGATTGGCAATTATCCTTCAAAATGATTCGCCTAGCCTTTTCCCAGCTATGTTGCGGTCGGGTTCCAGTTTAACCAGATGCAGCTGAATACCAGTCCTATACATGGAGCGACTACCTATCTGACCTCCACAAAGCAGGTACTGGGTAAAACGGTACCCCTTAGTATGACTCGTCAGACTTTCGAGCTTCTGAGTGACCAACGAACGGTTTAACGTGCTTTTCGAGACACGGAAGGGTCTCGATTTATCTTGGATGGTCGCCAATAAAGCACTCCAAACATTGTGTTTATGGGTGCATGTAACGGTACAGGGGTCGTGGGGGTATTTAAAAGTTGTGTTATAACGTTAAAAATTTGTTTTCACAAAAAAACGTTTGAAGGTCGATTTTTGTTACTTTATTTTGGCTGGAACCACGGAGCAGAAAGAAAATAGAGACCAACAAAAATATGTTTTAACTGCCAGACTAAAAATATTTTTATGTTTTGTTTTTATCACATTGAAGGGACATTCGGCAGTTCGAATACACAGTTTACTTTTAATAGTCCATAATTATATGAACAATTTAACACCTATGAAGCCAAATTTCCGCCATAAAAAAGTAGATAAAAAGGGTCATCATCTGCCTAGCCTTTTCCCAACTATGTTGGGGTCGGCTTGCAGTCTAACCGGATGCAACTGAATACCATTATTTTACATGGAGCGACTGCCTATCTGACCTCCACAACCCAGGTACTGGGTAATACGATAACCCTTGGTAAGACTGGTTGTCAAGACTTTCGGGCTTCTGACTACCCGTAACGACTGTCAAATGTCCACGAATGACAGCCGGGACCAACGGCTTAACGTGCTTCCCGAGGCACGAAGGGGTCTCAGTATGTAAAGATGGTCACCCATTCACAGACCAACCGCGGCAAGCGTAACTTAACCTGATCGATCGACCTGTGCGGCTGTTATTATTTAGCCATGGACCACTTTTTAGATAAAAAGGGTATAACTTCAAAATAAAAGCGTGGCAGACAGACTGATTGACTGACTTTTATATTTTTACTAGCTTCTGTCCGCGACTTTGTCCGTGTGAAATTTCTTGTTCCCGACCCACCGCGTCGCATCGCAAGATCTGCCCGCGCTATCACTTCGTTTTCGCTTAGCGATATTTCTGACTTCTTTTCTTTTTGCTCGGCTCCTAAAGGCCCTAGCGTGATTTTAAACTAGCCTATAACCTTCCTCAAGAATTGGGCTATCAAATGAAAAAATATTTTTCAAATCTGACTGATAGTTCCAGAGATTATCGCGTTCACGTTGCGTTCGCGTGTGTTGTGTGGAAATTGAAGATGCTGACTAGAAGAATCATCAAAATTCGCATAGAAATGCCGGAGATGCAGTACATTTATGCATATAACATCGTACATAAAAATAATTACCTAATGTACTAAAACTTTCCTGAAAGTATGTAGATCACATAAATGAAAGAATTATCCAAATTGCTTCATTAGACATACATACATACGGGTCGAACACAGAACCTCCTTTTTTGAAGTCGGTTAAAAATACTTGTAGTGTTTTTTGATTAGTAGATTTAATTTAAAAAAAATTTGTCGTATTCAAGCAACCAAAAACAGCACAATATAGTATAATTGCTCTTTGCCATATTAAGTACGTCCGGCGTCCGTTCGTCACTGCGGAGCATTCGAGACTGTTTGTTTACCGAGTGTAAACCGAACTCGAGGCGCGTAGGTATGACTCGCGTTCCGACCGTTTGTATGAAGATAGAATACTGTATAGATAATATTACCGTGACTATGTGGGTCGGCTTCCAGTCTAACCGGATGCAGCTGCGACCTGAGTACCAGTGGTTTACATGGAACGACTGCCTATCTGACCTCCAGAACCCAGTTACTGGGTAATACGAAACCCCTGGGTAAGACTGGTTGTCAGACTTCCGGGCTTCTGACGATCCGTAACGACTGTCAAAGATCCACGAATGACAACGGTATAACGTGTTTTCCGAGGCACGGAAGGGTCTTGGTATGTAACGATGGTCACCCATCCACGGACCAACCGCGGAAAGCGTAGCTTAACCTGATTGATTGACCCGTGCTGCTATTATTACATAGCCGCAAGCAAAAAGATTACATATTATTTAGATTAAAATCTATAGTAAAAAACATTCACTCACCACTGTCCACAACCTGGGTGTACGTCACATTCAGCTGAGCTGCAAACTGGGCCACGATGCAGGTCACATTGGTCTTGGAGTCCGTGAAGAACCATGTTCCCTGGTCTGGGGGAGGAAGAGGTCCTGGCGCGGGCGCGGGCGTTGGCGATGGTGTTGGCGGTGGTGTTGGCTTGGGAGTTGGCGGTGGTGTTGGCTTTTGTGTTGTTGTTGTTGTTGGTTTGGAAGTTGTTGTTGTTGTTGTTGTTGACGTGGTCGTCGTTGAAGTAGTTGTTTTTGATTTAAGAGTTACTGGAGGTTCAGGCGGTGCAGTTGTCGTATCGGGTATCTCAGTGTGTTCCACGGGAATGATAACAGTTTCCGGTGTTGTTGGGTTAGCAAGACCTGTAGAAATAAAATTATATTTAGTAATTGCAAGATTCTCTAGCTAAATAATATCAGTCTTATTATCTTATAACAATTGAATTTGGACCAATGCTCAGTTAAATCTGTGACTCTTCACTATACACCGTGTTCTTCACGTTATCCATAAACTTTGTCAAACGCTTTTATAGCTTTTACAAATTAAATCTAAAAAGGAAGTAGTACTTAAAAAAGCTTCGTTACAAAGATATTTGTAATTTCATTTAATGAAATTTAATTGAGCTATGCAGTGAGAAAGGATCTTAACTTAGTTTTGACAAGTTTCAGCCCGCCAAATCTTATGAATGAAAATTACGTCGTTGTCAATTCGAATAAAGAAGCATGCATATCGGGTGATTTACGTCAAGGTATTTAGTTTGTATGAAAATTAACAAAAACTAAAAAATAAGTATTCATCAATGTGTCCATAATAAAAATGCTTATTTCCATGGTCTGAACATCAGGTCGAAGTTTATGTATATCGTCCGGAACACGGTGCAGATGCAAAACGGATTTTAAATTATTTAAACCATTTGGTTTTAAACAATTAAAAACACACATAGTGGTTTAATAATGGTTTAAAATGATATCAATTAAACTTTTTAACTAAATTTTTAAAGTAATACATAATTAACATACAACCCACGTGGTCATGGTTTTAAACCACGGTTTGTCGAACTGACAAAATGAAAGCCATTATTACTCTTAGTTTGTTACGCAATTACCCCGCTGGTCGGTTTAGACTGGAGCCCAACCTGTGGGTAATTGCATTTTAACACACTTACAATGGCAATGCCTCTTATTTTGCCAGTTCAACAACATTCATTGCATTATTATCATTGCTGAACTGGGGTGCTGCTCAGTAAGAACAAGGCATAATTAAGTAAATGTTGCACAGAAGCAGAATAATTTGTCCGTGCCTTTTCAGTCAGAGGTTAACATTATTGTCTACTAGCAGCACCCGCGGTTTCACCCGCATAAGTTTCCTGTGGGAATATTGGGATAAAAACTATCCTATATCCTTTCCCGGGACTCAAACTATCTCTATACCAAATTTCATCAAAATTGGTTCAGCATTTAAGCGCGAAGAGGTAACAGACAGACACACTTTCGCATTTATAATATTAGTATGGATTCATATTAATGGGGCCGGTTAAGGTAGCCCGTAAATAAAAATCATCAATACAACTCTTTAAGTTCATATTACCCTATTGAATGACTATTTCATGAAATCATGACATTTGAGGCCAACTCTAACTTAAGGAGTTGTATTGCTGATTCAAATTATTGGAATTCTATAAATATAAATATAATTATATTTTTTACGGCCGCAAATCATATTTAGATCAACATACAACTTGATACTGTCCTGCAATTTGCAAAAAAACTAAAGAGAATTTGAATTTTGCAGGTTACCCTGATGCTTTCGCCTTAACATAAAATAAAACCTAAACTGTGTAGTTCATTGACATTACCATCTGGTATCAAGACTGGTAGCTGATAATGTAACTAATGCCTACACAACTTTTTATTAATAATAAATATTTTTCACTCCATACTGACATCAAATTTAACAAATATTTTAATACTATGTTGGCATTACTGAATCGCCTAAAGAGATGCAATCACACAATAAGCTACAGATTAGAATGAGCCAATCCTAGTGAGGAACTGACTCTGCATGACACTCGTTCTAGCAACTATTTGAAATAAATGATTTGACTTTGGTTTGCAACACATCCGAGGGGCAATTCTCGTAATTTTAAGATTATGCAGTCTGATCTCAGTCTAAATCCGTCAAAAATACCTCTAATATCCCTTAATTTTTATTTAACAATGTTTTTGACATTTGTATGTCGCCGCGATAAGCCTGCGACTGGATTTTGAATATTTAAAATGACGGCCTTCTGCTCATAGTTAATGGACTGATTGCATGATAAAAGAAGAAAAAAATGTTGAGATTATTTAGGGCTTAATTTCCTATAAAATTGGAACCTACTGGGCAAATTTGGATTGATTGATTCCAATAGGCTCCATATTCATATCCCCCGGTTTCTATGGTATTCTTGAAGTTTATTTATTAAATAGTGATATAGGTTATATCTTGAAACATAGCCTTTCAACACTCAGTTAAAGCTCAAAAAAATATTGTCAGATCAGTGTTTATCTGAGGACCTCAGTGAGAGTCCTCAGAAAAATACACCTCATTAAAACACCAGTCAGTCAGGTCCAGTTGACACCCTAACTAGACCTAACCAGAAACTGGACATTAGCAAGTTGATGAAATCTTCTCTCTGTACAAAATAGTGCAGAAGATGGAAATGACTACCTATAATATAGTTAGTGTTTGTCATTGCAATTGTACTATGGGGGTCCTCAGAAACTGGACTATAGCCAGTCAATGAAATCTTTTCCCTGTACAAAATACAGAAGGTTGAAATGCCTACCTAAGTACTTATAAAGTGGCTTGTTATTTAAAGAGTATTTACTTTTTTAATTAACCTTCAAGCTGCTGCCAAAGTTATGATTTTGAAATGACCTAAAGAATACAACACTTCGTTTTTTATTTGTTCTGAATAAGCAACCTTCTAGTACAATACACATAGATGTGGGTCATACCAATATAAACTTTTCTTTTTGCTACAAAAACATCCATTGTTTGTACTGTGAGACATTTTTGAAAGTTTTTCATTGTATATTTTCCTGTTAAGGTCATTTCATTCACATCAATAAATTGTGGGTAATACATATTCATCATTCATAAAAAAACATTAAATTGTCTTTCGTTTAGGAAATTCATTCAGAGATATTGATGAGAGATAAACTAACCTGATGGATAATGATTCAAAATGTCTATTGACCGTATCATGACAACATAATATTATAGCAATACCTATATGTATTATAAACATAGAATAAGCTAGAAAATCGACTCACAAATACCTTTTGTGGGTAAATTTTTCTAGAATCACACGGAACCATGGTAGCGTAAGTTCGAGCTCTTTTTTGTTGCTAATTGCGCAAATAGCGCTCAATCACAACAACAAAGCGCTCGAGCTGTACTCTCGGGCCGTCATAATGATAAAAAGCAACAAAGAACCTATTGCAACATAAATAGTTTCACGAAATTACACTCACCGTACTGCGAGCAACTGCATATTACCGCTAACAACAAACAAAACCTTAGACGAGACATTTTGGATGTATTGCGACGCAATTTTTTAGATAACTGCTCACGAACTATCACAATTATAAATGCGGTGCAAATAAGTGATGCGACGATAATCCGGTTAGAGAAACGTCCACGGATACGGATTGTCAGTTGTAGACAGCTGAGCTGGGTTGCCAGTTAAATGTTTTCAGAAACTACTATTTTTTATTATAATTTCTGGTTACACAGTGAATATAATCTTACCTAAATAAAAATAGTAACCGTTCCTTAAGAATATTATTCGTTTGGAAATTAATGTTAAAAACAATTTTTGGAGTGCCGGAGCCAAATCGCAAAAATGGAACCCTTACGGCCTGGCCACGACCTCGCCGCTATCAGCGGCAGGTTAGCGCGGGGTGGCGAGCGGTAAAACAAATATACCAAAATGTATGTCAACGCTAGACAAAAGAAACCGCGCCGGTTGCCGCGCCGCTTGCCGCTAAGCCAAAAGTCGTCGCCGGGCGGCACTCCACATAATTAACCAAGAGGTGAAATATTATTCCAACTTTTTAATACTCTTCAGCACTAAAGACGACCCCAACATAGTTGGGAAAAGACTAAGCAGATGGTGATGAATTAAAAAGAGCATGATGTTTTAGGTATTATTTTTATTTAACACAATATTGTTTTTGAGATATGGGATATTTACGGTTGCATAATCAGCTTATAATGTTCCCACTGCTGGGACACAGACCTCTATCTGTGAGAGGGAGCATACCATCATCCACCACGCGGGCCCAGTGCGGATTAGTAAATGTCACATGACTTTGAAATTTTAGTTTTAGGACATACCGGTTTCCTCACGATGCAGATGTTTTCTTTCACCGTTTTGTGACCAGTGATAATGAAATAATTTACACAAATTGCCTGCTTGGGTTCGAACTCACGCCCTACAACGCTCAACGCAGCGGCCGTTACCACTGGGCCACCACTACTCACACAACCGCAGAAATGACTTAAGTACTTGGTTTTTCGAGAAATACTATGTAAATTATACAATTCAAACTTATTTTGGAGGTCGATAAAATCAATACTATGCATGCCTAAATATTAGTTCCCATCACGGAACCCTTCACTGTAAATGGTCCGTCACGCACTTGGCCGGGTTTTATTCATTAGTATTTTCTTTATCTTTAGGTTTTCGTTATCTTTAGGGTATATGTATATTTTTAATATATTATAAAAAAATTATACCATTTAAAAAATAATAAACCAATTGGTAACATTGTTACGTTAGTTTTGTTACGTTGGCTGACATCGACAATACGGCAATCCGGCAATCTCAGCAAAATTAATTATCTATAGCTGTCGCCTGTCACAGATTACTTTTTCATAGACTGAAAATAGCGTAGACAGAGAAAACTAGAAAATAGCTGTTCTAGCAGCAGCTGTTGTTGTTTGTGGCGATAGCGCGGATGATTTGAAAATGAGTTTACGACTTTGTAGTTTTTCATAATTTTATAAAGTAGTACTGTTCCGTAGTAGAATTTACAATGGGTAATATTTGCGTAAAGTAGAAATCCGTAGCAAGTTGTGACTGTTCCTAAATTACCCTAGGCTGATAAAATTTTCGTTTTTCCTAATTATGTTAAATATTAGTGTTTAGGTCGGTTCCCCCCGTAGGGGGAAGAGCCGCACCCCACCCCGTACGACTCTGTAGAGCTCGTCTCCAGACTGGACACTCTCCCACCGATTTTAATGAATTCCCAAGAAGTGTTTTGCCTTGTTCCGAGTTAGAAAGCTGGGGACAAGGGGGAATACAAGAAAACAATTTTCAATAAAAAATAAGATTGGGAATTCATTGATAAGGTGATTAAGGAAAGGAACTCTTTGATTATGAACGATATAAGATATGAGAGGAATACAAAAGGGTAATTGACACGTAACGCTTGTGTTGGGAAATACTTACATTATTTAAAGTTACGTTAATTAATTTCCATACAATAAACTACAAACCCACCCCAAGCGACGTGGGGCTGCTTATAGCAGCTGACAGCGTCGTACGTGTATTGCTAGACCAGCACCCTAATTGCGTAACACACTATTACTCTCAATTTGAATCATTTTGAAGCATATTGCTAATCCATTGCTCCATATGTTCGAAAAATGTGTCTGCTCAACGACGTAAATAACGCAATGAATATTATTGAACTGTCATAATGAAACCCATTGCTACTGATAGTGTGTTACGCAATTACCCTGCTGAACGCGTAGGACCACTAAGGACACTGCTACGATTCTAACAAGACACGTCCCTAAACTCTTAAAAGCATGTCTTACTCAATCCTAAGACAGAGTACTGCGAAGTTCAACTGCCATTGAGCGAGACACATCCCAGTATTACTGGACGCGGACTATTGTAATGAACCCCTTACAGCGGCCTACTCTCCCTTTACGAAGACAATACAAAACTAGCACAAGCGTACCGCATCGTCAGTCGGTTGCTGAATTATTTACGATTGCTCCTGCTTTACGTCGAAGTGGTTATCTTGAACATGGAGAGAATGCTTGCAATGTAATTGGCAGCTGTGGGACCGTCCTTGTCAGCAACGGGGCGTTTCTATCTGGGCATCCAAATTACATGTCATCATCATCATCTGCCTAGCCTTTTCCCAACTATGTTGGGGTCGGCTTCCAGTCTAACCGTATGCAGCTGAAATCCAAAAAAAAAATTGGAATCCAAATTACATGTCTCGCTAATAATTGGTGAGAGGCCCGAAAGCCCGATGTGGTTTAACGAGACATGATTACCAGCGTTCCTTAGAACGAACTATCAACCCAGTTTAGGGAATTTGGTGAAGCCTACCCCCTCTCCCGGAAGTGTGCGTGCATCAAATGCAATGCAAAGTATGCAGCAGTTAGTCAGTCCATAGAGGAAAGGTAGTCATCACTAGCGTTTGGTTGGTTTGTGTTCGTAAACAAGAACAACAGACTACAAGGTAGCATTAGAGCTCAAATTGGCCCTAACAAGGTGCGAGTTCGGTTCAGCCCTCCATAAGCGGTGTGCTTGCCCAAGTTTCATGTCCTGGCTATGGTTGTCTATAGTCTGCTGGTAGAGTATTTGTGTACAGTCTGTTGCCAAGTGTCACACTCCATAGAGGGCTTTCTCTGAGTCCCTAGAACCAAACGCATGTGTAGGATCGGTACCTCGATTTAGTCATATAGGAACAAGGAGGGATAAATATTCAACACTCACCCAATCCAGTCGTTCACACACACACTGAGATTCACGCGCCTTACACGCTACTCACATTACAGTAGACTAATAATAACCTAGTCTAAAGCAATACTTATCATTTAACGTATCTATTAAATAATACTCTCGCCCTCACGTTCTCTCTCTCAATCTGGTACACAGTTTCATTCCTATTGCCTAAGTTCTAACTCTGCTCGTCTAGCCTACGTTAACCGCTCACTCTCATGGTCTCTAAGTGTTCACTCAATCTCCTAACTTAACTAGTCTGGATTCGCAAGTCCGTCTCCTAAAGCGGGTCGACCCCGACTGCCTCTCCGTTCTCGTTATAATGTCTCACATCCCATCACCACACTCAGATTTTTCCAGTCTTTCGCAGCATCGTCGGTTTATTGCCTTTTTTGTACAATTTCTCAATTGTTTCAAGGGTCCGTTCGTTCTTAGAATTCGTACAAAATACTGCATCTTAAGTGACGTAAAATATTGATTTCGACTGATGGCTGACATAAGTGCCAGTCTGTTACCCATAAAATAGAGATTTTTTGTGTCTCCAAATGGCGGCGCCAAGTGCCGGTTTTAATATAAATATAATATTTTGTTATTAAATAGGTGTAAGTGACACACAGTCACAAAGTCATGCATTTTCTTTCGCAAATACTATCCCACGTTATATGAGTTAGTACTTGGCGTAGTACGAGTTTATGAGCCCTTTAGGGGGGTATATTATGTTCTGTGTTTATGAGTGACCGTGGTACAAAACAAAAGCATTAATATTTTTTTATATTTTTATTCATAAGATGACACATACACAAAAGTAGTTTGTCTGAATTTTAACTCGAAAACCGATTAACTTCGTAACTTAACACATAAATAAATTATTTATTTACAAATCTTATATAACAGTCAATCATTATAAGTTTATAAAGGAGACAACAGAGATCATTCATTTTATTTTAATTAGCAGGTAGGTACCTATAATTTTTCTTTTATTTTAATTTTAATAAGATATAAATGAAGGCATAGAGAATATTATTTTAATTTTAGATACAGGCACCTACCTAGGTGTTGTAAATATTTGGCAATGATTCATAGAAAGAGGTAGATTTACATAAATATCAATTTCCTTTTTCAGGAGTAGGTAACAACTAACAACTAATTTCAATGACTATAGCAGTGTTAATAATCTCAGATAATGTACAGAGGCCAGCACATCAAGCTACACCAATCTGTCAAATTTCTTTGATAGATTTTCAACTTTACTACAAAGGAATAAGGTTCATATTCAATTGGGAAAATTTGACAGATTGGGGTAGCTTGATGTGCTGGCGTCTGTACATTCCTTATTTTTAAGAAACGATTACAGTTACAACATTCAAGTATAATATGCAGTAAAAAGACAACATCGAATATAATAAAAATAATACCAGAAATAAGTAAGTACCGATAATTACTATAAATAATTATTTCTAATTAATTGATCTTCTTCAATACTTAAGTAATATTTTTTATCTTTTATCAGAAATAGCAGTACTACCTATTTGAGAGATGTTTAGTTAAAAATTTAAACAATGACATATTTCATCATTGAATTTAAACATCTATTTATTCTAACAACTAACAATCATTCTTTGTCTTACAAAAGCAGTATGAATAATTCTTAAAATTAATTAAAAATACGTAAGCAAAATGTTGTCGTTATTGCTAGTCAACCTTACACACATAGGTAAATGAAACTATGAAAATACAATTATTAAGACAACAGTGCAGCAGTGGTAGGTTATAGAAGATATATTACACATAATACATACATAATTACGCCTTTATCCACCTTTACCACTGTGGTAAAAAAATTAAAGTAGATAGACATGTAGGTATAGGTAATTCAATAAAGGTAGGTACATAATATTAAGTGAGTACCTATAACTGGCAGTTGAAGATTTGATGGACAAGGGTCACTATTCAATAATTAACTACTTGTAGATAAATTAGAATTAATGAAAGTACCTACTGGTAAAATATTATTTGAAAAAATTAGAACAACAAAATAAGAAAACGGAAATTTTAATGAAATCTCGGCAATATTTTAGTAGTTAAACTGACCAGTAATACAAACAAATGTTTAAAAAAGTGTATTGTTTATAAGATAAAAACTCAAATCTCACTTAGCAAAAAAAAAAAGTGGTTTGTTTATGACTTAGCCCAGTGTTGCCAACGTTGCCATCTTACTCGACGAACAACTCGAACCGGGCGCGTCCGTAGCGGCTCTTGGGGTCGTAGAAAATGTCGCGGGTCCAGATACGGCATTCTACGTTGATCACCACTCCACCTGGAAGCAGTAATGTTTATTAAAATGTTGGGAACGGTCCTGTTACCACCTGGACAAGACAGTGCTTGTGTGGGTCCAGCCATAAGATGCCTACTTAGATACATCTACATAGTTCACTTTATTGTGACAAACATTGATCTCCTATGGGCTGATTACAAGGCAGCCCTATTATTGTTCTGGATGTTGCTAATTAAATATTTTAGAATGAAACGATTACGTCATATTGTACTCGCTATGTAATGACTAATCGATTACCTAATTAAACAGGTACACAACTGTCAGTTAGATTTGAACGAACGCGGGACCCGAGCGAGGGTAGAATATGACGAATTGCCGACAATGGGCCGGATTTAATTTCCAACCCACGGGGTGATTGCGTAACACACTATCAGCACAGAATACTTAATACTTAATAGTACCTATCAGTAGCAATGGGTTTCATTTTGACTGTTCAACAACATTTTTCGAACATAATTATGAAGCAATGGATTAGAAATATCTTAAAAATTATTCAGATTGAGATTGATAGTGTGTTACGCAATTTGGGTGCAATTGTCTACTTACTATATTGGTAGGCTGGCTATAACACTATTTCCTACACGTCAAAAATAATTATGTTATTAAAACTATAACGGGTACAGATTGGTGAAACGTAACATGAAAATATACACGTAGAAACAAATTCGCCTAGTTGTTGTGTTAGTTAGGTTCATTTTATGTTGCATTGCATAAATTATGACGGCTTATTGGTGTTACATTTCATGTTAGATGAGGACGGTATTTTGCTATCCTACTTCTCTGAGAAAGAAAGAAAAAATATTTATTGCAACTCGTACAGGAAGATCACAAACTAAACTAAACAAAGTAAAAAATATACAATAAAAAAAAAGGTCACACACGGTCTTTTTTAAAGTCCAGGCATAATCTTGATCAGGCCATATGAGGACCATGCGGATTAGTGTCCGAGATGGTCTCTTGAGGAAAGAACCAGACAGATTAGAGTGGACCTGTCCAGTCAGTGCACCTATTTGGCAGTAATCGTGTAATTCAACGAAGGCTATAGTTTGGGAGAAAAGTAAGGAACAGTAGTTACGTCGTGGGTTCTCGAAGTGCACAGCTACTAGAGGTCCTGGGACCTGGTCTGGCATGTTTCTGGCTGAGTAGGAGATGCGGTCGGCCGTGTGCAGCCGGCTCAGGGGGAACCCTGGGGGGTACTCCGCCGGGATGTACTGGATGGGGCCGATGTTCTCCTTGTCCGCGCTGAACTCACCCCCGCAGGATACCCACACGAAGTCGCCGTATTGGTGAGCGGGCCGATGACGCTGGAGGAATAAGGTTTTATTACGAGTCGATAGTGAACGGTAAAAGACGTCAAAATAAAATAAATTAAACAGCACACGTAGAAGAAAAGACAAACACTTACCATGGCCTCTCGGATATGCTGGGGCATGTCAGGTGGAATGGCCAACTGTGTCGACATGTTGTAGGGCTCCGGCACCCAGTAGTGGATCTGAGTGATTAACAATTACAGTTAGTACCTAACATTACATTGACTTGGATATGGCAGGAGGGTTAACACCTTGCCCGACCCATGGATCGTACCCAGAATTCCGCGCCCAGGAGGTTTTCCTATTAATTTAGTCAGTATTTTCCCCTTCAGTGTGTTTTTTTTGCCTTCGTGAATTATTAGGGAGGTTTCTGACCATTGTTAAATTTTGAGAATCTCAATCAAACCATCATGCAATACCTATCAAAATAAGTTATAGAATCAGGCGTTACTTTGTGGAAATCCAGGTCAGTAAAATGTTGTGTATTTATGCATGCATGTGCATATTATTGCGGACTTCTGCATCCAAGCCTGGATCTAGTTATTGCGGAATTTAAACTGTATGTAAGTATACCTACTTATTTTTTCAGTATCAAAATGTTTCTATTACCAGAGTGTTACAACTTACAAGTTATTTTTACTTGTTCCTTAATCTTCTGATACTCACATGAGATAGCCTCAGGAAGATGCAGGGCTTGCCCCTGGCGTACCCGTAGAAGTCGTCAGCAGTGCAGGGCGCCCATAGTCGCATGGCCATGTCACAGGGGTCGGAGCGCAGGTGCTGGTCGCGGCGGTTGTGGACAGAACATGGAGCTCGTGGGGGCTCCTCGGGAATCGCTGTCTCGTAAACTGGTAGAGAAGACAAAAAGGTAGTCGTATGTTACATGAATGTAGTGTTTCTAGAATCGTGTATTGCTACAAGAATTTTGTGGTACCTGAATGACATTGACAGGCAGGGCGTTGCTAGTATAGATGTATGAGGAATAGGATGTAAAGTTCACTCATCATCCATAGAAAAGGGAGTATCCTCCGACCAGACTGGTGTTGTGTTTGGTGGGTAACTGCCCGACGATTGATGTCAAGACATTTTATTATGCTAGTTGCGTGGTAAACTCTGCTTGCGTGATGCAGGATTTTGCGTGACGTCAGTATGATGCGTAGTTCGTATATGGAAATGTAGGTACTAGTGTAGTGGCGTACCTAAACATTTGTGAAATTATCTCACAGGCGACGTTAGTTTCGATTTTTGCCACGCGCCTAAAGGTCCCAATGAACAGGAATGTAGTGGATTTAGATAGGCATACTTACTCCTGAGGAAGTCATTGAGCCGCCGGTACCAGTTGTGCCAGCTACCGGGGTCGCTGCCCCTCACCTGGATCAGCGGCTGATCCCAGTTGTACTCCTCAGACCGAGGCCACACCTCCAGCTCTGTTTTAAAGAACATATTACTTAAAGGAAGAAATAAAAGAGCAGAAATATGAACAGGGATGGTAGAGGTAGAGCATTGTGGATAGTCGGCCTCTTTAGAAATCTTACTGTTTGGCTGTTCTATCCACCATGCACTTTTGGTGCGTAAATCAGGATCATCATCTTCCTGACCTTGTTCCATGTTACTTGTGGTAGGTAAAGGAGGATGGAAACCAGTATAGAACTTGATGTAACGTTCGATGTGGGCAATAAACCTAGAGAGGAACACATAGAACAGCGCCCATCGGAAGACAGGACTTAATCGTCCAGTCAATAAAGGAATTGTAGAGTGCGTGAGCAGGGACCTAAGCGATTCCTTCAGAAACGTCCTACAGAAACTTGTTCAGGGTACTTAGGGTGTGAATATACTAAAAGCAGTCCTGACGTCTATGAGGTGATTGGAGTGGGGGGGGGGGGGAAATAATTCTACCAAATATGGTCAGGACAGGACTTCTAGTATATGTTAACTCCATGAACACCCTGAATAAGTTTCTGAAGGAATCGCTTCGAACTCTACACCCCCCTTTTGGGCCATTCGTTGACTGAACTATTAAGTTTACTTTATAAAGATGTGTCTAATCCATAGATATCCGTGGTCTAATCGCATACGTAAATAGCAAAGTTCAAAGGCCACACAGTCTGACATTTCCAAGAAAATGGGGTCGCTATTATTGCCCACCTGTAAAATGTGAAAATGTAACGCCAATGGCACTTTGTATATGAGGTTTAACAAAGAAGACTTACCAACATAACGCTGGGGTAACAGCAGACCAAGTAAAAGTCCGATAATCGCACCTGGAAAACAAAGGGTTACACTTTTATTTAATTTCCAAAGCACATAAGCAGTCTCTCTTCTTGACTTCACGAATGTTCTTCTAAATTTTTTGTAAAGGTATAAGTTTTTATTAACATAACATAACATCACGCTTATAGTATCCGAAGGGTTAGGCATAGGTGTGCCTTTATTTCGTCAATTATGTTTAAGTCCCATGTATGTAATAGGGGATAAACCCAGACTCCGGGCTGCTACTGAGAAATTCCTGATGAAAAAGTTTTTATTAAGTAACTAGCAGCGCCCCGCGATTTCACTCGCATAAGTTTCGATCCTGTGAGAATATCAGGATAAAAAGTATTATATGTGTTAATCCTGGTTATGAACTATCTGTGTGCCAAATTTCATCCAAATCCGTTCAGTAGTTTTTGCGTGATTGAGTAACAAACATCCATCCATCCTCACAAACTTATACTCAGCAATGTATAGTGTAAACTGGCCAGTAATACAAACAAATGCTCATTAAAAAACAAAATGGGTGTTGTTTTTAAAAAGTTGACAAAAACATTAACTCAGTCAGCTATTTAACTAACATTAAAGGACCGATTGTTGTATTGTATTAGATCCCAGCCCGTTCTATATAAAAATCTTGGTCTGATATAAAAATACAATTTTATATGATAGATTGGAAATGTTTCAATTAGAAATTATATTAAAACAGTACCTAAGTTTCGACTGTATAAAGAAAAAGTATTGAAGTGTTTTTTTTTGTGTATTTTTAATAATACAGTGCCTATAACATTTCTATACTTAACGAGTCGCACGCAAGCCCATAAAGAATCCTAGATTAGCCTTTCACTTATATTATAATATAAAAGATGTGACATAATGTAATTTGGCATCATCTTCAAATAAATATTGTTATTCACAAAAGCTTCAGAAAGAAGGCGCCATACGGCTCGCGGCGCCACATTGTCTGGGGAGAGATGAATCGATTCAAGAGCGGCAAACTGCTCAAGGACATAGTGGCTTCTACGATATTGTTACAGTTCAGTAATTTTACATGGAGATGGGTCGAGGTTATTTTACTAGAACTCATTATCCAGTTTTTCATACTATACAGGATGGCAGAGCTATCGACGCGCGAACTGTAATCATGAATTCAGCACATGGTTCTGGACCCTCTAGCGTGGAAATTTTTCGTCAGTTATCAAAAAAAAAAACAGTTTCAAAATGTAAGGAACAGCTATTTTTTTTTTTTTGATGACCGACTAGAAGTTTCAACGAAAAATTATTAAAATAGATAGATATAGAAAGATATAGTTGAAGTTTAGTAAGAAACCGATATCCGACGATCCTGCATACTTATCTCTTTTGTTGACTATGTACACCTCTGCCTTACCCTTTGGGGAACACAGGCATGACGTTACGTTGTTATAGAATACTAAACTTTATTACAAAATGGAAGCTAACACCTAGATATATGTATATCTGACTAATGGGCAGGGTTGAGAAGGGAGTGGTATGACCGTATGACCGGTATCGACGTCGATGCAACAACGAGGTGCATTCTAAAGGCAGGAATCACTTTGCTTTTGTAAGTAAAGTAAGCGCCTCATACGATTGTGAACATAATTTCTACATTTTTAATGTTCATATTTGTCTGAAACGCTTTTAACGTACCTAACGAAAATTCCAACGACTAATTATAAATGCGAAAACACAAATATTGAAATTTTTGGAACAAGCACAATTAGGGCTCGATCGCAGGTACCAAATTGGCCGTCAAAATTAACCGTGTGGGCGATACCGACCACATCGCAGCCATCGCAGCCACGTCGCAGCCACAACGCAATCACCAGCGGGACTGCGCACTAGCGGCCGGCCACATCGCAAGCACAACGTTGCGTAGACCATTTGATTCGATATTGTAGTTACCACAATGCAACTGCAAGAAAGAAGCTGCAGTGACACTATTCACACGTGACCACTGCTTGCCCACATTTTGTCGCTACGATGTGGTGTGGTGATGGTACGTGTGATCGGGCCCTTAGTATCAATAATAAAGAAAAAAATTAAGTCTTCAAAATAAGTAGGTATATTATATTATTATGTGAGGAACGAGTATATTCAGTTTTAGAATCGTTCGAGCTTACGTTATGTTGACTGCGCGCGTTCGGGCTATGCCCACTATAGATGAACAGTACAGACGCCAGCACATCAACCTACTACAATCTGTCAAATTTCTTTAATAGATTTTCTACTTTGTCACTAAAGCATAAGGTTCAAAGTTGATTGGGAAAATTTGACAGTTTCGGGTAGATTGATGTGCTGGCGTCTGTACATTACATATGTGTAAGATATAAGTTCGCGTGACCATGCATTATCCTGAAGCCCTGGAGCCTCGCCCAGTCTAGGAAACCTTACAAACTGTAGGTTTTCCTAACTATGAGCTTTTGTTTTGATCCTGTATAAATATCTAGTTTCAAATGCAACACTAGCAGCGCCCCGCGGTTTCACCCGCGTACGTGTCGATCTCGTGGGAATATCGGAATAAAAAGTAGCCTATGTTTTAATCCTGGTTAGAAACTATATGTGTGCCATATTTCATCCAAATCTGTTCAACGGTTTACGCGTGATTGAGTAACAAACATCCAAACATCTTCTTAAACTTTCATGCGCATTTATAATATTAGTAGGATAACATGAGGCGTATAGTTTAATCACATTCCAGTTATAAGTATTTGTTCCATGTAAAGGTGGCAATCTTATGTAACAGAGCAAAAATCTATGTTCCAGACTGCTACTAAGAAATTCTTGATGGAAAAACCAAATTGCACTACCTGTATTTGGAGTCGAACTTGACAGGAGTAAACTGTTAATCATAAATAATAATCAAAAACACAATGTGCTCTTCACCGGATACGTTGATAATAACATCGATAAACAAATAAAAACAACTTCAAAAGCAACATAATCTTGTTAAATTTTAATTAAAGTAAACCAACGGCCACACAAAAATAACTTATCAATTTGATATTAAATTGTCCCTAATGTCACTAACCGACCCCGAAAACGATAACAATTTCTATGAATAAAATACATAAAGAACTAGAATTTGACTAAGTTACTACATCTTAAGTCTGGTTAGTATATATATATATATATATTATGTACCTAAATATGATATTGTTTTAAAATAAAAAATATGGGAAATTTAAAAATAAAAGCAGGTCTGCTGGAAGAATTTTCTTAAGAAATAAGCAGTACCTTTGTACTCAAATCTTAATTATGTTATATCTCTATGTATTTTACTGTGTGTACATAAATAATAAAATAAATAAATGCAAATGTAATTGAAGTCTACATATACATACTTATTAATAACTTTACGAGAACTGTCCCTCAGGTTTAAAAAAAAAGCACCATATAAATCCTTTGTGATAGGAAAATATTATTATTAGTAAAACTGAGTTAAAAATGGCTTACCTATAACCAGCACGACCACGGTAACTATGACAATGATCTTGATGGTGCGTTTTTCCAGCCCCATGGTGGCCGCGGTTCCCGTCGGTCGTGGTCACACGTCCCTCCTCACAGAACTGACTGCACAGAATAACTCGCCGCCACTCTCAGAGGAACGGAGGATGGCAGTGGATAACGTACATTGCTGCTTTAGTATGCAAACATATTTTTTATGTTGTTCTTTGTATATTTATTGGGGTACTGTGTCACCCTTTGTAAAATTTCTATATTTATGTCTGTAATTATACATAATAAAGATTATCTATTCGATTTTATTCTACTTTTTGTAGACTCGAAGTAGAGAAGAGTAAATATTGAACTTTTTTTTCCATTCCAATATCTATGTTTTAAACAAGACGGCTTTTAAAAAAGAAAGTGTACAGTACATAAGTACAAGAATAATATAAATTATACCAAATAGTTTTGGCACAAATTATTCAATATTTTTCGAGTTTAAATATAATGTCATCAACAGGTACAAAACAATAGGAGTGCAAAAAAAATGTAGGCTACGAAGTGCTACGTCACAGCTACGTCATTGCTACGCCGTAGATGCACGGCTACGCCACGCTACATCGCATTTCTATTTAATATCTTATGAATAGTGTGGTGTGAGTATTTACTATTATTTTTTTAAGTATACTGGCCACATTTTTTAACCGACAGAAAAAGGAGGAGGTATGCATTCGGCGAGTTTTTTCATCATGGATGTACACCGATTTCTCGTTTGTTCCCACTAGTTCTACTGAACAGTTCTACGGTAGAACTAGTGGGAATTTTTTTCCCACTAGTTCTACGATATCAGGTATAACAAAATAGTAGAACTATTGGGAGTCTCGATTGAGATTTTGTTCCCACTAGTTCTACTGAACAGTTCTACGGTAGAACTAATGGGAAACAGTTCCACGGTAGAACTAATGGGATATTTTGCAAATAGTGGGAGTCTCTATTTCCCACTTGTTCTACCTGTTCCATAGGTAGAACTAATGGGAAATTTTGTTCTCACTAGTAGGTACTACATTTTGATAGGTTCTAGAAATGGAACTAAAGTACCAAATATGCTAGTCGTATCTCAATATTAGGTTTAGACACTTGTTCCATCGGTAGAACTAATGGGAAATTTTGTTCTCACTAGTAGGTACTACATTTTGATAGGTTCTAGAAATGGAACTAAAGTACCAAATATGCTAGTCGTATCTCAATATTAGGTTTAGACACTTAGATATTACTGGAAATATTACAACACTATTAATTAAAAGACACATTGTTTATATAATGGTAATATTGTAATAATATTTATTTTCACTTCTCATGCTCTAAAAGTCCAAGAAAACTAGCACAAAAAATCCAGAGGAGGTAGAAGTACCTAAACAGTATGAAGATTTTTTACTTGCGGACTACTCGCATAAAGATATGCGAATTATTGTATTTTGCTCAAAAGACGCACAAATGCGTCTAAAACTACTTACTAATTATTTTATGGATGGGACATATCAAGCTTGTCCAACACCTTTTGGACAGATATATGTCATTCAAGCAGATATAGGCAGCGACTCTAATAGTACCAACATAGTGCCATTGGTTTTTGCCTTTATGACACATAAAACAACAGAGGCATATACGATCCTGTTTAGTTTAATTAGAGCCCAGGTTCCAGACTGGCAGCCCAAGATAGTCACCATTGATTTTGAAAAGGCAGTTATGCTTGCATTGTCAAAAATGGATATCGAAATTCATGGTTGCCACTACCATTTTTCTAATACCCTATTTCGTAAAGCGAAAACTTTAGACATAAAGCTAACTAAAAACAACAGGAGGATAATTACATTATGTGGTAAACTGGCTTTACTTCCTGAAAACATTATAAAAGATGGCTGGGATTATATTAAAAGTGAGATTTCCCCAAACGAGAACGAGCTAAGTAAATTTCTAAATTACTTTAAAAAATACTGGATGAATGACAACTACTATACTGGTGTGTGTATGGGCTGCGCCACCGCACTAACAATAGTAGAAGGTTGGAATCATGGCATCAATACGAACATTAATAAAAATGAAGTGCATCTTTCACAGATACTGCACATTTTACATCAAGAGTCATCACTGACTTCACTCAATTGTGACCTGTTTGTACATCCGCCACTCTTGCTACTCCGTCTGGACCTGGGTACATATTTATTATTCTACCTCTCGGCCAAGATCCCCTGGGTAGTTGTCCATCTGCCACAATAACCAAGTCACCTTCTTTTATATTTGGGGAAGATCCACCGCCGCGTCGAGGTACCAAAGTCGGAAGATATTCTCGCATCCATCGAGACCAGAAATGATCCGTGAGTCTTACGGCTCTGAGCCAACCGTCTCGTCCGATGATATCCCGATCCGTCAACGTAGCTGGGAATGGTCTTCCTGAGGACGATCCCTGTATAAAATGCATTGGTGTCAAGGCTTCCTCACAGTCTGGGTCAACTGGAACATGTGTCAGTAGACGCTAGTACTAGTGAGAACAAAATTTCCCATTAGTTCTACCTATGGAACAGGTAGAACAAGTGGGAAATAGAGACTCCCACTATTTGCAAAATATCCCATTAGTTCTACCGTGGAACTGTTTCCCATTAGTTCTACCGTAGAACTGTTCAGTAGAACTAGTGGGAACAAAATCTCAATCGAGACTCCCAATAGTTCTACTATTTTGTTATACCTGATATCGTAGAACTAGTGGGAAAAAAAATCCCACTAGTTCTACCGTAGAACTGTTCAGTAGAACTAGTGGGAACAAACCTTTTTTTCCCACTAGTTCTACGATATCAGGTATAACAAAATAGTAGAACTATTGGGAGTCTCGATTGAGATTTTGTTCCCACTAGTTCTACTGAACAGTTCTACGGTAGAACTAATGGGAAACAGTTCCACGGTAGAACTAATGGGATATTTTGCAAATAGTGGGAGTCTCTATTTCCCACTTGTTCTACCTGTTCCATAGGTAGAACTAATGGGAAATTTTGTTCTCACTAGTACTAGCGTCTACTGACACATGTTCCAGTTGACCCAGACTGTGAGGAAGCCTTGACACCAATGCATTTTATACAGGGATCGTCCTCAGGAAGACCATTCCCAGCTACGTTGACGGATCGGGATATCATCGGACGAGACGGTTGGCTCAGAGCCGTAAGACTCACGGATCATTTCTGGTCTCGATGGATGCGAGAATATCTTCCGACTTTGGTACCTCGACGCGGCGGTGGATCTTCCCCAAATATAAAAGAAGGTGACTTGGTTATTGTGGCAGATGGACAACTACCCAGGGGATCTTGGCCGAGAGGTAGAATAATAAATATGTACCCAGGTCCAGACGGAGTAGCAAGAGTGGCGGATGTACAAACAGGTCACAATTGAGTGAAGTCAGTGATGACTCTTGATGTAAAATGTGCAGTATCTGTGAAAGATGCACTTCATTTTTATTAATGTTCGTATTGATGCCATGATTCCAACCTTCTACTATTGTTAGTGCGGTGGCGCAGCCCATACACACACCAGTATAGTAGTTGTCATTCATCCAGTATTTTTTAAAGTAATTTAGAAATTTACTTAGCTCGTTCTCGTTTGGGGAAATCTCACTTTTAATATAATCCCAGCCATCTTTTATAATGTTTTCAGGAAGTAAAGCCAGTTTACCACATAATGTAATTATCCTCCTGTTGTTTTTAGTTAGCTTTATGTCTAAAGTTTTCGCTTTACGAAATAGGGTATTAGAAAAATGGTAGTGGCAACCATGAATTTCGATATCCATTTTTGACAATGCAAGCATAACTGTCTTTTCAAAATCAATGGTGACTATCTTGGGCTGCCAGTCTGGAACCTGGGCTCTAATTAAACTAAACAGGATCGTATATGCCTCTGTTGTTTTATGTGTCATAAAGGCAAAAACCAATGGCACTATGTTGGTACTATTAGAGTCGCTGCCTATATCTGCTTGAATGACATATATCTGTCCAAAAGGTGTTGGACAAGCTTGATATGTCCCATCCATAAAATAATTAGTAAGTAGTTTTAGACGCATTTGTGCGTCTTTTGAGCAAAATACAATAATTCGCATATCTTTATGCGAGTAGTCCGCAAGTAAAAAATCTTCATACTGTTTAGGTACTTCTACCTCCTCTGGATTTTTTGTGCTAGTTTTCTTGGACTTTTAGAGCATGAGAAGTGAAAATAAATATTATTACAATATTACCATTATATAAACAATGTGTCTTTTAATTAATAGTGTTGTAATATTTCCAGTAATATCTAAGTGTCTAAACCTAATATTGAGATACGACTAGCATATTTGGTACTTTAGTTCCATTTCTAGAACCTATCAAAATGTAGTACCTACTAGTGAGAACAAAATTTCCCATTAGTTCTACCGATGGAACAAGTGTCTAAACCTAATATTGAGATACGACTAGCATATTTGGTACTTTAGTTCCATTTCTAGAACCTATCAAAATGTAGTACCTACTAGTGAGAACAAAATTTCCCATTAGTTCTACCTATGGAACAGGTAGAACAAGTGGGAAATAGAGACTCCCACTATTTGCAAAATATCCCATTAGTTCTACCGTGGAACTGTTTCCCATTAGTTCTACCGTAGAACTGTTCAGTAGAACTAGTGGGAACAAAATCTCAATCGAGACTCCCAATAGTTCTACTATTTTGTTATACCTGATATCGTAGAACTAGTGGGAAAAAAATTCCCACTAGTTCTACCGTAGAACTGTTCAGTAGAACTAGTGGGAACAAACGGAAAAAAAATCCCACTAGTTCTACCGTAGAACTGTTCAGTAGAACTAGTGGGAACAAACCCGATTTCTCAGTGATTACTGGTCCAATTTACCTAATTCTCTCTTCATTTGGTAGTAGGAGCCCGCACAATGGTTCTATATCAATTTTATTTACCCTGCTTGAGTAGTTTATGAGTTATATTCAATAATATGTATGTTTTGAATTCTCGTCATTTATGTTGATGACGTGATTATAACATAACAAGTGGTGCTCTTTATGTGAAGTATGTACAGTCAACAAAGGAGATAAGTATGTAGGATCGTCGATTATAGTTGAAGTTTAGTAAGAAACCGATGGATGTTCTCGAATAAAATTTAATTTTATTAATAGAAAACAAACAGCTAATTTATCAAATTAAATTTCAGTCGACAACATCCGTCGGTTTCTTACTAAACTTCAACTATATCCGACGATCCTGCATACTTATCTCTTTTGTTGACTGTACCTACCACAACTAAAAAGTGAAAATTATAAAAAAATATTAGTTTTGGAAGTCAGTAGCAAAGAACGTGCTTAACTAAAGACAAAGACACCGACTTTCGAAACACATTGTAGTGTTTTTTTTTAAGTCGAATATAGTTTTTGTAAAAAGTTTAGTTTTTGCAAAAACTTTCAATTTCCAGCCCGCAATGTATGCAATGCCGTGGGGTGGCTTGCCCCGGCGACGTAGCGCCGCCATCAGGCGTCATCCTGGCGCCATCGTAGTACCGACCATGGATTTATGTGCCCCTGGTATAAGCTAAGACGACAGGAGACGATCGGGCGAGTGATGGCTCAAACGCCAATAGTTTTAGGAGGTAAAATAGATCAAGTAGAATGATTTCTACTTGATCTATTTTACCTCCTAAAACTATTGAGGTATTAACGTGGGTAGACTAACTTATAAATATTGAGGCAGAAACAACTATCTGTCTGTACCACCATACAAAAGCGTATTACGTGCTTGCGGGAATCGAACCCGCGACCCGTAGCGCACGCAGGCACTGCACCAATGTGCCTACCAAATTATTGTAACTAGATAGAAATATGTAGGTAGGATAATCACATACCATAGCACCACACCTGTATTCGACCAAAGGTAAGACAGAGATGTGAGTACCTATTTAATTATTACCCCCACATTTCGCCAGTCCCATGTAATAGGGGGCGCACCAACTTAAAGAATCGAGAAGCAATATTATTTAGTAACAAAACAGAAAGTACTTAATTTAGTATACAAACATGTCGTAGCCATAGTGAGAGAGACGGCACATACTATCATAGCATAAGTGTGACAGAGATGAGGAATGTTACTGGATATTTAGGTTACCACAAAGCAAGATTTTATGTGCAATATACGTATTATTATCAGACAATCTGGCGCTTAGAACTAATGTCTGTCCCAAAAGTACAGACAGATTAAGATGTTAATTCTATATTGTTTGAATAACAATGTAATTTTATTTAGGGAAAATGTAACTAACTATTTACACTAGATACTAAATTAAATGACTAACTAACTTACTATAAAAATTAATACAAAAACAAAGGACACTTAGGCGTCCGCATCGCTGTCATCCGGAAACGTGCCCAGAAGACTGGCAGAATAACAATTTGAATATCATAAATACATTGTAACGTCGACTATAATTGATATTTATTCATATTTATTTTCATAATCTCTTAACTAACTATTTACATTAGGTAATAAATTAAAAACTAACTATATAAATAAATACAAAAACAAATGAATATTTAGGCGTCGAATTAAATTATTGGTTTGGTTTGGAGTTGGTTAATAAACGTCAATTAATAAATACTTCCCGTTGACCTAGAATCATGAATTTTGGCAAGAAGCAAGGTCTCACAGCACAAATAAACTTTCAGTTTTATCACATAAAAAAAATGGATTACTAACTTACATTTATAGTGGGAGAATCGACCGAGACCATTTTCAACTACAAAGTTAAGTTTGTACTACGGAACCCTAACTTGTGCGTAGTCCGACATGCACTTGACCGGTTTTTTTCTGCAGTTCGAGATGTTTTCGCTTTTATGAACGTTATTTTATACTTAACATTGAATATTCAAAAACAATCAAAATCGATGTTATTTGCATTTAGACACAGGTCTGCCCACCATCCATGAAACTTGAAGATACACTTAATATCTGCATCCTATTTGCGTAACACACTATCAATCACAATCTGAATAATTTTGAAGGATATTGCTAATCCATTGCTTCATTATGTTGGAAAAATGTGTCCGCTCAACAACGTAAATAACGCAATGAATGTTGTTGAACTCTCAAAATCAAATCCACTACTGATAACTGGAAAAAACTGGTTTTGAAAAAAAAATAAGGGAAAGAACAGTATCCTAATACAAGTTTCAGCAAATAATTACTGACATAAACGTTGAAGAGGAAATCGATGCTGTTGCATTAGACACCATTACTCCAAAAACGGTGAAGGAAAACATCGTGAGGAATCCTGCATGGCTTAGAACCAAAAATTCCAAGACGTGCGACATCTACCAACCTGAACTGGGCCCGCGTGGCGGATTACAGCCCTGTCGAAGAGAGGAGGCCTGTGTCCCAGCAGTGGGAACATAATAGGCTGATTATGCTTACAGACACAGTTCTGCCCACCATCCATGTAACTTGAAGATACACTTACTATGTGGTATACTGACATCGTGCTTACTATAAAACAAACAAATGCGTCTCTACGTAGGGGTTGATGACATGCTGAGCGGATTACAGGGGGTGGCTGAATAGAAATAGTGAATGTACACATTTGTATGTAGATTCGTTGAAGACATTGCATTTTGTTTATAAAAGGTTAAAGGGGCGTTCGTTAGTTAAATTATATCAGATTTTGTGAGAGCGAAGTGTCGGACAGACAGCCAAAAAGATGGAGAATTCGAACCCTGAGCGTTGTACAATATAATGAGGTGAACTTATTCCTTTACTAGTAGCGCCCCGTGGTTTCACCCGCATCAGTCTCGATCTCGTAGGAATATCGGGATAAAAGTATCCTATGTCCTAATCCAGGATCAGCGGTTATTGATTCCCCATACAAACTTCCACCCCCCTTTTCACCCCTTAAAGTATGATTTCTGGGGTAAAAACTATCCTATGTCCTTTCCGGGACTCAAATTTTCTCTATACCAAATTTCATCTAAATCAGTTCAGCGGTTTAAGCGTGAAGAGGTAACAGACAGACATTTTTGCATTAATTATAATATGAGTACCTATGGATTTTAATATTTTGTGGGCATTTATATCCCTATAGATACTTTCGTAGTAGGACGCTAGAATCTAACCGGCTAAAACAACCACGTTGGTCATACACGAAAAAGTACAGACGCCAGCACATCAAGCTACTACAATCTGTCAAATTTCTTTAATAGATTTTCAACTTTATCGCTTAAGTATAAGGTTCAAAGTTAATTGGGAGAATTTGACAGTTTCGGGTAGCTTGATGTGCTGGCGTGGCGTCTACCAAGGTCTATTTCAGGCAAGCTGCTAAGAGTTTTTGTTCAATGTAATCTTCTTTATAAATAAAACAAAGTCGGGTTAGTTACACCGTTTATATAATATAACTCATGAACGGCTGGACCGATTTTTATGATCTTTTTTTTTGTTGGATTTGTCTTCGCCCCGAATAGCAGAATAATTATTAAAACTTGGTAAAAATTCACGAATAAAATAATAATAATGAAGATAGGTAATTCATTTTCTCATACGTTTTGTATGGAACGGTTTTTTTGATGATATCTCGAGAACGGGTTCATTGATTTCGATGCCGAAGTTCGCCAGGTCATCTAGTACTTATTAAAACTCAGATTATACTATTAAAAGCCTGGATGATCCCACTGCAAGGCATAGGCCTCCCCTCTCCTTCCACTCTCTATCCAGGGCTATTTGAGACCAGATCACAAACTCAAATAAACTGTAAAAAATCTGTAAGTTTCTATCTACTACCTACAACATAATTATGCAAAATTCGCAAAATCTATACTTACATAGTGGCGTACTACCAGCGACATTTCCGCACTCACCCTCTGGCGCCGGGCAGTCGGCGATGTCCTCACCCCCTGTGCCCTACTTAAGGCTTGTTTAGCCACAGAGCGTTGTACTCACACTCACACATAGGTAATCTCGTAGGACTGACGTCATAGATACTACTGGCCTTGTCTTTACGGAAGTGAAGCATTCTTAGAGTATTAGTTGTAAGAAATCAAGATTCGAGGTGTCTACATAATATCAGCCTGTTACTGTTAATTGAACTAATATTAAATATAAGTCCAGGTTTCCTCTCGATGTTTTTCGTTAACCAACTTCCAATTTTCAAGATAAACTCAGAAAGAAATCTGTCAAAAATAAATTCACTGACAGATAATGCACAACCCAAACCAACGGGTCAAGAAGCATGAAGTTTTGCACGTGAGTTATTTATACAGGACTACCCTCTGCCCACGACTTCGTCCGCGTAAAATTTCACCCTCTTAGGGGTAAAATTTCTGAAAACCCTTTCTCAGTGGATACCTACTCTTCATAAAGAACACACCCTCCAAATTCATGTCTCTAGGACCAGCGGTTTAGACTGTGCGTTGATGTATAAGTCAGTCAGGACTTTGAATTTTAGAAGACTAGCAGCACCCCGCGGTTTCACCCGCATAAGTGTCGATTCCGTGGGAATATCGGGATAAAAGTATTCTATGTATTATTTCAATGTATAAGCTATATTACTGTAAAGTTTCATCAAAATCCCTTCAGTAGTTTTTTCGTGAAAGAGTAACAAACATCTATCATCCTCAAAAACTTATTTTTTTTTTTATTATTAGTATAAGTAGGAAGTAGTATTACTTCGATAGTAGGAAGGATAGGAATATACCTATTTTGGTTGCGGCACTTTAAGTTCGCGTAGCTCTTGCAGCCCACACAAATAGCACATCAACCAAGAACATACACAAAAAATACACTAATCACACTCACACATAAATCAACCCAGAATCCAGATACTCTAGGAGTACCTCATAATGATCTCATGACCGAAATACGTCATAAACGTGTGACGAAAGATCATACCGCCGTCCTGGGTGGGATGATCTAAGAACACAATATGTCACTCATTATAATCTTAATTAGCATTAGAAGTAATAATGAGATAGTTATTTTTAATCGTAGATAAAAATAGACCGTCACAGAAAAACGTGTGTGTTTTGCGGGATGAGCATACGTGAGAAGAACAAAGAGTAGTCATATGTCCAATCCGATGAAGTTATCTCCTTTAATATCTTTCAATATTTGGGCAAATCGGTCGCTTTATAGCTAAAAGTTTAACGACCAAGAATGAGAGCAATCTCGGACGAAAACAAATAACTGTTTATTTGTTGTTGTTTGTTGTTGTTGATCTCATTAAAATACTGACTATTGGATATTGATCTGTATCAATATCCAATAGTCAGTATTTTAATGAGATTTGCTACCTTTTAGGGAACCGTCTTCATAGCTATTCACAACCATTATCGTACCGAATCTAACATCAATCAACGTTATAGAAGGAGTCCTGACGCTGTTCACAAACCCAAAACCCGAAAATTTTGTCAGTTTAAATGAAATAGACGACCGCTATTCTTCCGACACCTGTCTGCTGCCGGGGACTAGACACGATAGCTCGTCAAATGGTTGTGAATAGCTATACTGCCCACACTACAGATTACGTATATCTGTAAAAAAATAACATATTCAGTCCTTTTCTGGGTTCCATGTGTTGCTGCCGATGAGGAAAGAGACTGGATTGCGCCATGCGATGGGTAGCAGCGTCCCTCTCAGGCCGAGCAAGCAATGAAAGCAATTCTCTTTCCCCCGTTCGCCCTGGGGTTCTGTTGAGCTGTGAAGATCCCACTGTTTCAGTCCTATGTAGGTTCTTTCTATGACATGACACCTACGGCTGTGCACGGAGTTAACTCCTTGCCGTGATTTTTAGTGTGCCTTGTTTTGATAATCAGTGGCACTCCTGGAGACAGAAGTGAAAACAAAACACAAACAGAATACTTTGCCATCACTCACTGACATATCGGATATACCTACATTAACACCGAGTACATCCCGAGGACAGCCGAACAAATTCGAAGCGGTGTCGACTACGGGAACAGTGGCGCGAATTTCATAGTTTTTTCCACATCTCAAAAAATACCCAACGCGCCTAAAGAAGTTTTCTCTTAAAAAAAAAGCTAAAGTTCTGTGGCATAAAATAAAATGGATGTTTAAGCAAATACGAATTATACCTGACAGAATATTTTGTTAGTTTTGAAGTTCCAAGCGAAGCACAGATGGAATCTTAGTATGCAATGGTAACTTTATTGTGAGTTTGTGACCCCATTTTTTGAGCTCCTATCGAATGCACTTGCAGGAAAGCATGAATTTATTCAACAAGACGCAGTAAGTAGCTACATGCACAAATCAGTGCTGCCTGCATAAGTTCTACAAATTTTCATGTCTTCTTTGTGTACATGTACAGTGTGATCAGTACCTTTCAGGATTCCATATCGTCACTGTCTGCGATTGCTAGAAGATACTCATAGTTTACGTGTTTCGTTACTGTCAGTCAAGGTAGGAGGGGAAAAGAGGTGTATGTATAATTCACAGCATCATGAAATAAAACACCGATGAAAAACCTAAATTGGAACCAACTATTGCGTGTTTATTGACTCTCCGTCCAGAAAACATTACATAATTCATAAATATTCAGTAAAATTTAAAATTTCATTAACTTTATTTGAAGCGTGACAAACAAAAGTTAAAATTAGTGGCGCCCTCTGGCTTATTCTAAAACGAATACAAATTAATCGCCGACTATGTGGCTATTGCTAATGGCGCTTGGCAACCGGCCTGGCATGACCTCTTGACGACCTTGGCAGCCGCAGCGAACAATTGGCGACCTTGGCGACTAACTGGTTACCATGACCTTACACAACACTTAAAACAACTAACATAGCCGGTAGAGACCGGCAACCACCAATTAGCATGACTAGTGATCAACTAACGATCTTTTGGCAGTAAGTTGATGAACTTGGCCAATTGGGGCTCGAGGACCTTGGCCGGCGATCAGTTGGTGACCTGGGCGGCCAATTGGCGGTTAGGCCTTCGCCGCACAGAACGTATGCGTGGTAGTTTCAAATAGGGCTATCTCTCAAATTTAGAACCAGTAAGTTCGGAATGCTGATTTATAATAATGACGACTAGCAGTTCAGTTGAAGCTGATCTGCCTGAACTTGACTGAGTGCTTGTTGTGGGGTAGCCCTAGCTGAGCATAATGAAGACAGATGTCACTCAAAGGGCTCAGGTTTTGCATTCTGTACGGCAGAGGCTTCGCTTGGTGGCCAACTGGCGCGAGAAGCGAGCTTAGGCACGGTCCACCATCAGCTCGAAGTGCACGGAGCCGCGTCGCTCGTAGCGGTCGTAGAAGATGTTCTTGGCCCAGGCCTTGCACTCTATGTTGATCAAGACGCCCGCTGCAAAGTGAGGAGGTATATTAGCAACGGGATCATACAAAACTCCAAAGATATTCTGTTTCTGGAATTACAGTTTTAATGGATTTCACTACGCCAAAAACTATCAAATATGGTGGTTTAATTATGATGGTTTTAAATAATCGTAATTAAATAAAAGTAACACTGTTTCAGCGATTTTTTATTTGTTTTGCAGGAAACATACATAAAATATTGCAGCATTGCTGGTAACATGATTAAATTTCGTATTCATGGTAGGTACTAGGTATACAAAAGTTGCGCAGCATTGATACGAGCAATATTTGATGAATGAATACCTAGCTTAATTCAATCAAAATAAGTTCTCGTTTACTCGAAATATGTATATTTTGAACTATCAGAACCGTGATGAAAACATCTGGATACTCACTCCTGGGCTTCTCAAAGAGCACGGCGACGAGGGGGCTGAGGTACCCCTCCTTGTTGGTGAAGGGGTAGTAGTAGGCGGGGAAGCCCCGGCGAGGGATGTACTGCACAGGCCCGATGTTCTCCACGTCGGCGGGGTTCTCGCCTCCGCAGGACACCCACACCGTGTTCGCTTCGGGCTTGCCGGACTAGCAAAACAAAAGGTTTTGATCAGAATTAGTTGAAAATGCTTGAGTTCATCAATATGCTGTTTTTGTAGTATCATAGTTCATAAAGATATCATAATGTAAATATTAAAATTAATTAACTGGAACTTTTATACTTTTGAAAGTTGTCAAGATTCTTGTACCATGTTTTAATCCATTTTTTCAAGTACATCGTATATGTTACCCGTATTGTTGGGAAACTTCTACTGGCTACATAATGCCCGGTACATATTACGTGGTTGGTAAAATCATAAATACAATATTCATGCATCTGCGGAAAAACTTCTACAATTACCAAATTCAATAATAAGGCTTGGTGTATTGTATGTTTTAGATTTTCTTTCTCTATTATAACTGGTCGTCAACAGCACCTGCTTGGAGAGGAGCCTAGCCCTGACATAGTTAGTGTGAGGGGGTGAGATGAAGATGTCACAGTATACTTACAACCATCTTGATGTGCTGCTTGAGATCATCTGGCATGTTGGAAGGCAGATCCTCGGTGTTGTTGTACGGCTTCGGAACCCAGTTGAAGATCTGGAATTTATCAGGTAATGCATTAAGTTCACGCACTCCACGTTACAAGGGAAAAATTATGGTAATTATGGTTGGTGAATCTGGATAGAAAAAGGTTGGCTTGGTTCTAAATAAATTTAGCAATATATCGGGGCAAAAACCTTAATGTAGCAGGTGAAAAAAGTGGCCGTTACCAGTTTCCACATGCCAGGACGTCATGTGCTCTTTTTTCACACATTAGAAATTACTAATGGACGATAGACAAAGCTTCGAATTTATATATACTTAGATAATTTCAGCCCGTTAAATCTTTTAACTAAAATGTTTTTTCGATATCTTGATAGACAGATTGCTTGAGAGATGATATGGTGAGAAAGAAGCTGAGTACTCCGATGGTGGCAAATAATAAAGACGTATGTAAGACGGATGACATACTGCGCCGACCGCAAATATAACGAGATGATGATAATGATGATTGATCTCACCTTATTCAGCTTGAGGAACACGCAGGGCCCAGCTTCTTCATAATTGTACTGGTTGGCCGAGGTACAGGGGTGGAAATCATCGACGGGCACATCGCAGACCTGTTTTTCACCCGTAGCACTAGTGGTAGGTGAGCAGGGGACTCGGTTCTCAGCGCCACTCGCCTCGCCGACACCGCTGCCCTTCTTACGGTACTCTGGAAGGAGATTGTGTATTGTAGAGAAGTTGATGCGAGGAAAGGTGTAAAAAAGATGCACAAAACTTTGTGATACCGACGAAACAACCAGGCCTGAAAGTCGATTGTAACAGAAAAGGATACTTTTCTGAAATAAACGACTTTTATTGGTGGTCGACGATGGGAACGAGATCCGTATGTTTTTCCCCATCCTCCTTTAGATTTTCTTATGATACAAAAATAAAGTCGGTAAACACTGCTACACTTTTACACATTATCTAAATTGACAGCAAATCATTCGATACATTGTATTTCAGTATATAACAGTTAAGAGTTAATAGATATTCTTTTAATTTTACTTCTTTCGATTTTAATTAAATAAGTATTTATTATTTAGGTCAACAACTAAGATTAAAAAACTGAAGTGTTGATCGACAATTGTCGCTGACTGTACGTGACGTCATTCGTTGCAAATTACTTTTGAAAAGCAATCTATACAAATGTGCTAATTGTGAAGGTGACCTTGGACAGCGATTAGCGACGGAACCCATCATGATCAAGAGCAACGACACGATGACCTATTAAGATAAACACAAGTACAGTTCAGGGAACGGCTTGCACACACGAGACTCATATCCATTATTTGCCTGGCCTTTTGAAGAATAGTCTCTAGTCGACCTTGGGAAGCGCAACTTGACGTAACAAATTTTAATGTTATGTGTATCTCTTTTTTATACGTTTGCTGTTCCTCTTGAATAAAATAAAATAACTAATTACCGTGCGGTTCATATCATTGCACGGGTAGATGGCATTCATCAAAAACATGGGGATAAATTGTATGCATAATCAGCCTATAATGATCCCACTGCTGGGACTCAGGCCTTCTCTCTTCAAGAGGGAGTGGGCTGTAATCCACCCCGCGGGGCCGTAAGTTGATGGTCAAAAAAAGCCAAATATAGGGAAAAGTAGAGAAAATTAGAGGCCTGTACCCCAAAAGGGCCAGTAACCTAGTTAATAAGGTTATCTAAATAGTTTTTTGAAACTGTTTATATTTTTTGTAATCCACTTTTATTTTGGTTATGGTTTTTATCATGCCATTAGATTATTTTAATCTTATCTCCCAAAAAGGACTCACTTCATCTTTAGGTATGTAATTTGTTTTAATTCGATTCTCGGCTACTCTAATCCAACTGCTACCAGTCACCCTGCGAAGATCATCGTTCCACCAAGCCTAAGAGCATCCTAGTCCTACCTTTCAGTTGCCGAAGAAGTATAAGATCCCATCGAAGTTGTAACTGGACCCCTGCTTACCCTTCATAGTATGAAGACATACTTACGTTCCAAGTAGTCATCGATGATCTGAGCCCATTTGAGTACGGATCCCTTGTCGTTTGCCTTGTAGTAGATCAGGGTGCTCTCCACGTTGGCGCTCTCAGGCATCGGTCGGAACCCGAGCCCTGGACAAGATGAAGCAATAATTAGTTTTACGAATACCTATGGCTAAAAATGTCTTAAAAAAAAAAGATAAAAAGTATTAGTTAATGTTACCATCGATTACTTTATTCGATCATTGAGAATCGATTAAAGACGGCTCGATGCCAATCGTTTATTGTAACTCGATTCATTTGTCATTGAGTTCGTTATAATTATGAATCGTACTTATTATGAAGTAAGCTTCAAACATAAACGGATAGTAAATTATAGGATTCGGCCAGGGAAAAGAATTGATGAAAAAATTACTTTATTATTAGATCTTCATTGCAGCCAGCTGGTTTCTCACCTGGATTAGCTCCAATAAGTGACCCTTCCAGCTGCCACTTGGGCATCTTGGAGTCCAAGGTCTGGTAGAAGATCGCCAGCATAGCGGCGAAGAAGCCCACGAGGACCGCATAGAAGATGAGGTAGAACAGCAAGATTTTAGCTGTGGACAACATTAAATGATTAGTTAAATACTACCTCCTCCTTTTTTTGAAGTCGGATAAAAATTACCTATGTTTATACTCACATAGTAGAATAATCTACCATATTTTGTCGCTGCAAAATCCATAGGTAGTTTGGAGAAAACTGCTTCAGGCGTTTTACTTGTGCATTATTAATATACCTAGTTGAATTCTATGGGCAAAAGTGGACTAATTAAATAGAGCAGAATTCTTCTGGTTCGCTTATTAAGTACTTGCAGAGCCCCGCGGTTTTACCCGCATAAGTGTCAATCCCGTGGGAATATCGGGATAAAAAGTATCCTATGTGTTAATCCTGGTTATAAACTATCTGTGTGCCAAATTTCATCCAGATCCGTTTAGTAGTTTTTTCGTGAAAGAGTAACAAACATAGAAACACACTCACAAACTTTCGTCTTTATAATATTAGTGTAATAAGTGTGTTCACACTGCTTTCTAAGCTTTCTGCTACTCTATCTAAGTATTAATAATAATATCAGCCTATTATTGTCCCACTGCTGGGCAAAAGCCTCTTCTCATACAGAGAAGGCTCGAGCATTGACCATTACGCTTGCTCAAGACGGGTGGAGTTTTAAGACTACTAAACGGCGACGCTATAACTAAATGTTGATTTTTAAATAGGTACAACACATAAACATTTAGAAAAAAGTACGTTCTTTTCAACTTTCCCCCTCACGGTACTTGTTCGCTATCGGTGTTTCTTCACGATGTTTTTCTTTCACCAATAATGTCGATTTTTCGCTCATTTTATATCATACTTTAAGTTTAAATATTGTCACTTCAATAGTAAACCGTGGAAAAAGATCTACTAACTATGATAAAATAATATTATAGCAAGCAGCTTATAAAAATCTGCTGTAAGAAATAAACATAAGTGAAGATAAGGGTTGCCCTAATTCTCGTGCGATGACCATCTGCATGTTATGACTGTAAGCGGCTAAATATATTGCGTTGTTAAAAGTTGGCAGCCCTGTTTGTGGAGTAGGTCACGAATTCTTGAAACTTCTTTTGAAATAGGGCTGCTAACGACTGCTAGGTAACCTCGATTTCGGTAATAGGTATATAGGTAATACACTTGCGTGCAGAAAATCGGCTCACCCTGTGCGCTTTGATTTGAAACGGAAAAAATTTAAAACCGGATGGACACTGCAATTATTGCAACAGGGTGGCAAGTTCAAAACAAATTTATTTGTGTTTTTAACTTTTTTACCTATTTTATGCGAAACGTTATTTTTTATTAATTCTATCTATTGGTTTATGCGGCGCACGCCAGTAAAGCTGTCAATTGGCATGTTTTTTTTTGGACATATCAACAATAATCGTCATATTTCAGCCGATTTATACAAAACCTTAATGAAGTATAGGTACACCTAAACCTTCCTCATGCATCACTCCGTCCATTGGTGAAAACCGTATGAAAATTCGTTTGTTAGTTTTTGAGATTATCGCGTTCAGACAGACAGACAGGTAGACTCGGAACTTGATTAGTGATACAAATCACTCATCAAGTCATTTTTTTTTTTTATATATTCTTAAATATCTGACGAGTAAACTTTAGAATTTGGAACAGTGTACACCGTCTATAAATAAATTGTGATTTCAGCTGAAAATAGTTTGTTTTGTACCGCTATAATTACCATGTCGCGTGCGTCCATACATATTAGGCACTGCGCATGTGTGTGGTCGATGATGCCGATAATTGGTCACAAGTGGCGACAATAGGAGTTTCCTATCAAACTGCCGGCCGATCACTGACCGCATTTTTGACTTCCTGCACTACTGAATATTCGCAGTCCCGTCAAGTTTTTTTGAAGTGAAAACTTCAAATGTTGGGCATTTTTTGAGATGGGAAAAAACTATTGAACTCGCGCCACTGTTACCATAATCGACACCGCTTCGGATGTGTTCGGTTCTCCTCGGGATGTACTCGGTTTTAATGTATATCCGATATGTCAGTGAGTGATGCAAAGTATTCTGTTTGTGTTTTGTTTTCACTTCTGTCGGCACTCCCGGAGTGCCGCTGTTATTTTACAGAAAAATTACTTTTACACGAAACATTAAGCGTAAAGTCTTAAAGGTTTTGTTTTCTTATTAAGTCTTGGTGTACCTATACATACTTACATTGCAAAGGGGTGTGTGAGTTGATATAGTAGTTCACTAATGAAAAGATACAGTATTGCCGAGTGTCATCCTAACTAATATTATAAATGCGAAAGTAACTCTGTCTGTCTGTCTTTTCTTCACGCCTAAACTACTGAACCGATTTGTGTGAAATTTGGTACAGGGTAAGTGTGAACCCCAACAAAGGACATAGGCTACTTTTTATTCGACTTCGTCTGCGTCCGCGATAACCGACATATACGCGGACGAAGTCGCGGGCAAAAGCTAGTAAGATATATTTTAATTTCACGCAACCAGAAGCTAGTTACTTACATAAAAACAAACACAAAAAATTTTTTTGGCGGGTTTTTTTTTTTCTGTAGGATTCAGTTCTTACTGAATCGTTGTTTGTGTTACTCGCGCGGGCGCGAGTTGACGAATAAGTCACCAGATCAGAAGGCTCGTAATTTAAAAACGTTCAAAATCTAGTCGCAATCTCATCTCAGCGACAATCAAGATCAAAAACTTGTCGAAAATGTAGGGAAATTAGTGACATTTTTGACAGTTTGAGACTGTGATTGGAATGCGAACGTTCTTAAAAATACGGGAATCGTCCCTCTGAGATACATACTAATACTGTCGTGCTGCCAGCGACACTAAGAAGAAAAATATTTTGACTGCCTGCCGTCTAACGAAACTTTCCTACATCCTTGAAAAATACAACTACAGCCTGATTAAATGAAGGCCCACAGCATCGCCAATGAGTGTTAATCAGCAATAATGTCACCGGGATAGCACTTCGCGTTACATTGCAAATGGTGGCAGTTAACGTGTGCCTGCAAAGGATTTAGAATTAGGCCGCCCAGTTAATTGGCCTCAAGGTAATGGTTATTGGGACAGTTAATACGCATTATTTGTTTTAAAGATGACTAATTAATTATTATTTAGTATTAATAACTTTATTAATATAAGTTTATTTTTCTCTCTTTACAAAGGTTCACATAGTTATTTATTACATAGAGACTAGAATTACAGAGAAAGAAGAAAAAAAATAAGTGAGTGTGCATGAGTAGTGTGTGTGGTCTGAAGTGAGGATGTGTGTGTATGTGTGTGCGTAGTGTAGTGTAGTATGAGTATTGTGCAATAATATAAATAATATAGGATATCTACAGAGAATATCGCACAAATAATAACAGACTTGACGCTCTACAAAGCATTATATTTTCTAAAACTTGGTGCTCCATATAACGGCCTATGTAGTAAAGTATTTTGTACTTTTATAAATAAATAAGTATGTCCTTCTATTAATTTCTCGGTAATCTTGCACTTCTCCGTATGAATGACCGTTGTGATAACCTTAGCACAGCAAAATGATTTTAAAAACAATAATAGTTTCAACTAACACACATTCTTAGAAAACATGGAAGTATATGATGCACACTTAATTAAACATCGGTTTAATTAAGTTTATTTATCCTCGGGGCAACAGCAGTGGTGGCTCAGTGGTAACGGCCCCGACTGACGAGTTGCAGGCCGCGGGTTCGAACCCCGGCGCTTTACTTTGTGTAAATAATCTCAAAACGGTGAAGGAAAACATCGTGAGGAAACCGGCATGTCCTAGAACCAAAATTCGAAGACATGTGACATCTACCAACCCGCACTGGGCCCGCGTGGTAGATTACAGCCCACTCCCTCTCGAAGAGAGGAGCCATGTGTCCCAGCAGTGGGAACATTATAGGCTAATTATTGCTGTTATGCTTATTACTATGCCTCGGGGCAAAACTAATTACGTGCTAGAGTTTTGCATTTCATTTTCATTAAAGTTTTGCCAGTTCAAATAGCTTTCCACATGAGTACTCTGTAGCGCCCTGAACTCCGGGAAAATTGCAGAAACGTTACCTATATTATAATATATATACAGCTGAAAAACTACAAACTAGCTTCATTACAGTTTAGTTTAAATTGCGGGAGAACTGGAACAACTGTCTTTCAGGCACAAACATGTATTTGTAGCATGCGGGAATGGATCCTAACTATCATTTACTGATTTCGCCAATCCGGCCATCTAGTACCTACGTCACCGTCATCACAGGCGACCTTGTCCCACTCACTGCTGAGTATAATCCTCCTCCCTTTTGTGCCATGTTTTCCTGGCCTGTCCGAGTCTCATCCACGTCTTCCACGCGATCTTACCTACGTCTGTAGGTAAAATAGTCCTAAAAGCTATGACTTCGAACATTACGCGGTTTTCAATTAAACCAATTCACGTGTTTCTCAGTAGGAAGCTATCGTAAAAATAAATACGCTACTAACAATCGATTCCCCGCCGTTACAAGCTATAAAACCATCAGTAGCGCACCAATCGATATTCCTAAAACCCGCGGCTTTTCCCGGGACCAATCAATTCGTCAATATCGTATGCAACCTGCACCAATGCAGATATACGACATTATAGGACGATGTACGGCCTACAGGTCATGGAGCATGCGCAGGGGAATATCACCTTTCGACCTTTTCGACAGAAAAAAAAGTGCTAAAGATAGAATCTTTTATGATTAGGGTATGCCTTTTCTTTAATAACCAAGACTTGTAAAAACGGGCTTTTGTGTCTTGTACCTATAAAACAACGTATTACATCGTCACTACGTTCGCTAGGATCAATATTTTGTGTCGACTGTCACTGTAGTAGGTTCAGCTGACCGTGGCGCCACACCATAGACAACGCTTTACCTGTCTTGCTTGTTGCACCATTTTAAAGGTCCAGTGTGAGGGCATTGACTTGACCAAGTATTGATCAGTAGCATTCATACTAAATCATCCCTACGAAGAAATAAAAGTCCTTAGGGCAAACAATGGACCAGTCAAAAATGTATCGGAAAGTGGAACTCTGGGAGGTGTTTATTTACCATGATGTATTAGGTGATTATTAGTCTTGAGTATGAATGTGGATGCATATACGAGTAAGGGAAGACCATAGAAACGATGGATGGACTTCGTGATAAATGATAATATATGGCTAGAAAGGGAATGACTACCGAGATGACGACTAATAGAGAAGTATTGAAGAAATAGACATGTTGCGCCGACTTCAAATATAATTGGGACAAGAGCCAGGAGAATGATGATGTTGTAGGTGATTATTGGTAATAGGTACCATAGTATTTTTGATGGATAAAATCACACTAATATTATTAAGGCGAAAGTTACTTCTTCACGCTCAAACGGAGAGGAGGCCTGTGTCCCAGCAGTGGGAACATAATAGGCTGATGGCAGTGATGATAAAATAATTTACTTACACAAAGTAAATCGCCTGCCTGGGTTTGAACCCACGACCTACTACTCGTAAGTCGAGGCCGTTACCCCTGGGTCACTAGGCCCACCATTACGTAAAATATGTAAATGGTTTAATAGAAACAAATGCTTTGAGTTTCAATTTGAAACGTCATTTTCCTAGTGATGGAAATGCGCTCTTTTCGTTCGCTTGAGGGTGCCATTAAGTGAGACTAAGGGGACGCCTACAATAGCGCCAATCCGTCTAGCAAGCTTGGATGTGTGACAATGGAACTTCCCCCCTTTTCCCGTTCATTACAGTTATTTATAGAATGTTCGTGATCAGCTGTGGTCGTGTCTTTAGTCTCGTGAAAGCAAAAAAGGTTAGGTAACACTTTGACATTGTAATTTCAGCCGAAAGACGTCCACTGCTGGACATAGGCCTCCCCCAAGCACCTCCACTTCGACCGGTTTTGTGCTCCTCGCATCCAACGAGTTCCTGATTCACAAGGTCGTCGGTCCACCTTGTGGGAGGCCTTTCAACGCTACGTCTTCCGGTACGCGGTCGCCACTCCAGAACCTTTCGGCCCCATCGGCGAGCAATGTGCCCTGCCCACTGCCACTTAAGTTTGGCAATTCTTCGGTCGGTTATCTTGGTTCTCCTGCGGATCTCTTCATTTCTGATTCGATCACGCAGAGAATCTCCAAGCATAGCCCTCGCCAATGCCCTTTGGGTGACTTTCAGCCTTCTAATAAGGCCCATTGTGAGCAACCACGTTTCAGTGCCATATGTCATCACTGGCAACACGCACTGGTCAAACACTTTGACTTGTTTTCATGAAATTGTATAAACTTTTATTTTCTTACCCATATTGTAAGGTTTTGTGGTATTACATGACATAACATCACACCTGTAACCCCTGAAAGGTTAAGCAGAGGTGTACCCATATTTCACCAATTGTATATAGTTTTTTGTAAGAACGAGAAATTCTTCAATAAGTTATGGGTGTATAAATAAGCGCTTGGTATGCGTGGCTACTTATAATGAAGGGCATCCTTCTGACTAACTAATATTTTACCAATGGCATAAACTATTTTCCTAAGGTTCTTACTGATATCAGAAGAAAAAAATGCGTAAGACATAAGAGACACGAACAGCTTGATACGAAAACAGTACGTACTGTCAACCGCAAGTCCTAAATGGTTACAATTTGTCTGCAACCGAATTCATTCCGTCTCAGTAAGCAAGGTTTTCGTAGTTCAAGTGTTACGACTGGCCATAACACAGACGTGTAATTCTCGTGTTTATTTACTTAGTATCACGTAGGTATATAAGCCTTTATGTACTGTAATCCTATATATTGAGTGCGCCACGTATACACCTTTGAGCACTGCCTGTGTGACGGCCATCTTACAGTAAGTACCTTAGCAGATTTTCGGGGTAGGACTTCGTGAAAAACGAAAGCTACAAACTTAAGCTACACCATAGCATAATCAGCCTATACTGTTCCCACTGCTGGGACACAGGCCTCCTCTCTGTGAGAAGGAGTTGGCCGTAAACCACTACGCGGGCCCAGTGCGGGTTCGAATTTTTGGTTCTATGACAGGCCGGTTCCTCACGATGTTTTAGTTCACCGTTTTGAATGCAGCAATCTGTGGTGATGAAATAATTCTCACAAAGTTACGCGCCTGTCAGAGTTCAAACCGACGACCTCAAACTCGTAAGTCGCAGCTGTTTCCACTGTGCCACCACTGCTCTAATTTAAGCAACGATGAACATGAAGTATTTGTGTGTTTTAAAGTTTATTGAAATCCTAGTCATCATCGGATGGATCTCCTTCTTGTGAAAGAAAAAAATCATTGGGAAGAAAAATCGTAATGAAAGATTTATGAAGGAAGACTACCAAATTAGGGCAGCAAAATATAAGTATTGAGAATTTTTTTTAAATTATGTCTAGCTAGCATTGCCATGCTTTGCAAAATGAACTGCGTTCACTCAATTCTAGAAATATTTGGTCCTAATCTATATTTATATAAAATTCAAAGTCTTGACTGACTGATATATCAACGCACAACCTAAAACGCTGGTCCTAGACATGAAATTTGGAGGGTGTGTTCTTTGTGAAGAGTAGGTATCCACTAAGAAAGGGTTTTTCGAAATTCCACTCATAAGAGGGTGAATGGGAGGAGGGTGAAATTTCACGCAGATGAAGTAGCGGGCAGAAGCTAGTATTCTATGAATAGAAAATAAGGACCAATTTCTAGTCAGATTTCCCTGAGACGTGGGTCCGTTCGTCCTTGGATCGATCGCCACAAGGACGATGCGCGCGCCTCCCTAATCGCAATCCTGCGCGCGCCGCCCGCCATGGCGCGAAAAACGCACTGAAATGCAATGTATGCAACCCTATATTTATTCAATCATACACTCCTTAAATTGAAATTATTGTTTTATTTTGAGCTTGATAAAGTTTATACTGATAAGTGGACTTCAGTTGAGTTTTATATCATGGTGTGGCTCCAGCTGAGACCCATCTTACGTAACGTCCAGTGTTAAGAGCGCCACCTGCTGATTTTATGCAAGACCTTTCATACATAAAATCATCATTATCATCATCACAAGAATCACTACTTTCTCCAAACTTGCAAAATGAATTAAAACAGTCATAAAAATGTTCAAAACGTTAGGTATTGTTACATTATCTGAGCTAAACGGAAACAATGATTCCACATATAAAAAGTACTTAATTAAAACTAATGAGATAAGTATTTGGAACGAGTATATAATTGATTTTGTGGCGGTTACATACGTTACCTACTATTTACTTAGTAAGTACCTCTAAGTGCTAACAATGGCAAGGTAGAGCAAAGGTGTAAGTTTACTTCGATATAAATAGATCGTGACTTACATAACTCTTCAGTAAAATATATTTTCACTGGATTACAGACGCATTATCCTAGTCCTCTTTTCCGGACATTGAGTATCGATTTTCCCTCCAAAAAGGAAATCCTACTTGTAAAAACGTAAGAGAAAAATTCAAAAACTCACCCCAACTCGATCCCGTGCGGCCAAGGAACTGTCCAGTCTCGCCATTCCACAGGAACTGCCTGAACCCCTCCCATTTGCCTAGAACTGGCGGCGGGGAGTAATATTGCTCTGCAACCTTTGTCTTGTCAGCCATGTTCAGATGCCGAGGTGCCGAGTCGTACTGCCGACGGGAATCGATTGCCGGCGCCTTCGCCCTGTCTCGTCCCCCGCCCCGCGCACACCCCCCTGCGCATAGCAACCCCTGCAACCCCGTGCTGGTTACGTAACGATTACGTAAGGCGGCGCGCGCACGCTTCAGACCTACATAGCACACCAGCTTGCGTAGACCCCTTCAAACGCGAGGTTAATCCCTTTTTTGTCTTCCTTTGTTGGATCTCAGAGGGGAGCTGCGGTTCTATGTCCACAGCCAGGAAGAGGGTTGCAAAATAATGCTTTGCCGTCGGGTAGACTGCCCTGTCGTAGGTTTAGAGGCTGTTTTAAATTCTTAAGTTAGGAGCTAAGCTGGTTACTCAGTCTGGTCATTGTGCCAGGTTATTGGTCTATAGAAAAATTGATTTCATGTCTGCGCAATCTAGATTTTATTTAGGATTTATAATGTTTTTCCCAGAATAATCGTGAATTTCACAGTAAACAGTTAACTGCGTTTCTACAATAATGTCAAGTTTAGTGTAGCATCGTGTTAGCAACATGGTTTTAAATATTTGATGAGAGTATTAGCAACATCGATCAAAAGTTGATGGGATTATAATCTCTGGATCGAAAGGTTACACAAATCAGTTTTCATCATCACCTGCCTAGCCTTTTCCCAAGTATGTTGGGGTCGGCTTCCAGCCTTACCGGATGCAGCTGAATACCAGTATTTTACATGGAGCGACCGCCTATCTGACCTTCAGAAACCAGTTACTGGATAATACGATAGCCCTTGGTAAGACTGGTTGTCAGACTTTCATATTACCTATACGAGTATCAAATCAAAAATAACGTCAAGAAACTCAATGAAATTAGTGGCCGTAGTAGGTGAATTATCCATCTTTTTGACATACATTTTTGTTTTCAACACCCGTGATGAAATAAATATTTCATTGTTTTCGCCTCCCTATTCTGGAACGATAAACCAGCCATGTCAGATTAGATCCTAATTTCGATTTTGCAACTTTTAATATGAACCATAGACTAAGCAAATCATAACCCATACATAAGTCACAGTATGAAAAAATAGCGTTATGCACAGATGTAGATGTGAAGCTTATTTTCTCCATTTACCTAATATTTTTTCTCTTATTGTACAGACGCCAGCACATCATGCTACTACAATCTGTCAAATTTCTTTAATAGATTTTCAACTTTATCGCTAAAGAGTAAGATTCAAAGTAGATTGGAAAATTTTTACAGTTTCGGATAGCTTGATGTGCTGGCGTCTGTAGGTACTTAATTTTTTTATTAAAAAATAAAGCTTTTTAATTGCTTGCGTCAATTAGTCGCAAATTAAATGATTATTTTCTTTTCTTCTTTATTCTTTCTTTTCTTCTTTCTATCCCTCATGTATGATTTATTCCGGTCTGATCCCCTGAGCCGCCATCTGTATCGTAGTCCTGTTTTACTTCTAACGACCCGTTGCCGGTGTGGCAAAGCACTCGGCTTTCCGATCTACAGGTCACATGTTCAATACTGACACTGAACTTGTTTATTCAAAACACGAGACGTAGGGTATCAATTTGCTTAAAAAATATTTCCCTGACTATGGTTTTTGCCTACCCCTATGGAAAAAAGGCGTGAACATACTCGATTAAGATTTTGTTGTGCAGGTAATTATTTGGTCTGTAGATGCGTCCTCGTTACGGGTAAAATTATCTCGTACCTACCCAGTGTGTGTACAATTAAAATCAAGATCAATCAACTCGTAGATTCGTTAACAAACTTGTAATTTGATCGTTGAGACAACGAGGCTACGAATCAATTAGATACAATTTATCTGTTAATTTCCATACTCTGACTTTGGTCTAGTGGTCGCATTGATAGCAAGCCCACCAGGTAAACACTGAGTCACGTTTGATTCCCAGGTAAAGTGATATAGGGTAGTATTTGCATTTTTTTATATAAAAAAAAAATTAACAATAAAGTTAATAAATAAATATTTTTTATTTGAATACTTCCAAACTACTAACAGTAACATTAGTCAAAATCATGCATTAGGTACCTCCGATGAGATTCCATACAAATTTATTCACATGAATAAATAGTTAATAGTCAATAGTTTTAGTGGGTTTGATACATATCAAACCCACTAAAACTATTGTGTAAAGTATTGTGTTGTTTTAGTTGTTTCTTATAATAATTAGAGTTTTAAAACATCTCTAGATCACAAAGCCCGATTAAGGTAATTAAAACACAAAAACAAACCTGAAGTTAAACGCCTAAGAAAAAGTTAATGCAACAATTTTACTAACAGATGTTTGCTAAGTAAATTCGACAAGGGGCATCATTTCACTTCAGATTTGTCCACCTTCTCTTCACTCCTTTGAGAACCACTATCGTTAAGTACTCCATTTTGAGGTTTTGTCCACGCTTGGCATACGCAAGTAGGTCCTGGTCCACCAGGGTTATGACCAGTGGATATTTGGAAGCCACCACCGTTAGAGCCAGTCATTCCAGGGCCAGTACTCTGGTTACCTGCCTGTCCTTGGAATTGCGATGATTGATGGTTTTGTCCCACATACGAAGGCTGTGTGATCTGACCTTGAGGGCTGGTCGGTCCTACATAGTTATTAGTCGGCTGAGTTTGCCCCACAAAGCTACCTGACTGTTGGTTGCTCACAAAATTGCTCGACTGCTGATGACCCCCGTAGGATCCTGTTGGCTGCTGTTGGAAGCTACCTGAAGCCTGATTCTGATAGTTAGGCTGATTGCCTTGTTGAGATCCTTGGTAGTTTACATTTGTGAACTGATTCTGATTCACATACTGACCAGTTTGCTGATTTTGATTTTGGAATTGATTCTGTACTTGAACCTGCCCTTGTTGTCCCTGGCCTTGTACACCAGTCTGCGCCTGATTCTGGAACTGTCCAGCTTGCTGACTTTCAAACGAGCCAGTAGTCTGTTGATTCTGACCTTGGAACTGGTTTCCAGTCTGGCTCTGGGGGTATGTTTGATATTGTCCTTGACCCTGTGTTTGGGATCCCCCGTAGTAGCCTTGTGTATTGACGTAGCTTCCTTGGGGGTAAGTGTTCCCTGATTGAGGATAGTTGTAGTTTCCATACTGTCCTTGATACTGTGCTTGGCCTTGAGTTTGCTGGTAGCCTGTGTTCCAGGGCGCGTACTGCTGAGGGTATCCTGGCTGGTACCCCTGCTGCTGAGTTTGGGTCTGGACGGTTGTGGTCTGCTGCGTGGGTTTGTTCTTGTGGTTCTGGACTATGTCAATGACCCCTCCTATGATCTTCTCTGGAATGTTAAGCACTTTTATTGCTTCTAACGCGCTTGCTGCACTCGTTGCCGCGATGAGAAGTAACTGGAAAGACAATGGATGTGGTTACAGAAGAGGGTAGCTATTACGCGGAAAAATGGGCCTTTCTGACGGACTCCGTTAAAAAACTACTTTCATCAACGCAACGTAGTGGGCCAAATGAAGAATAGATTGAAAAACGTGATGATAACAAACATAACAACAACAGTTATCAAACGTTTTAATGTCGCTCGGAGTGAGGCGCCACTGCACTGGCGCACACCGCACTCTCAACCTTATAGCTAGTGACACAGGCCGATTCTGTTGTTCTCTGAAAGACTTCATGTAGAATACATTGTTTGTAATAAGTTACAAAATTTTATTATATTATTATGGCCGAAAGGCTCAATCGACATCTATCGAGGCACTCGTTAGGCGATTAGATCAAGGGCCTGATTCAGAAGGCTCCTCGATGCGGCTCGCATTGTGAGGAGGTTCCTGTCTCTGGAGCCTTAACCACCGGTAGCTTGGACCCTGCCCCCGACACAAGCGGATCACTATTTTTATGTTTTTTTATACTTATTTTTTATATTTTAAGAATTTTTTTATAAAATAAGATAACAGAATAAATTAACGAAATAATAATAATAACTTAATTATAAGTCAGGATAAGAGTTTAGATAAGTACACTATCGCAATAGACCCTGTAATGATAGATGTAAGTTGGAAATTAAATAAATATTTAACCACTTTACTTAGCTAATGTGCTTAGGTGCTTAGTCACAATTTACTAAAGGTAAAACATTTAATCCGTGGTTATAATCCAGCGTGAATCGCATAAATCAGTACTAAAGGGCTTCTGAATTTCTGATATTTTTGATTTGCAAAGCATAATCAGCCTACAAGGAACTACTGGGACACAGGCCTCCTCTCTGTGAGAGGAAGTGGGCCATAAACCACCACGTGGGTCCAGTTCTTAGCATTACCTACTAAATATTAATATTGTAAAGAGGGTTGTTTGTTTGTATGTTTATATAATTATGGAGGGAGTAATCTGCGGAACTACCAGTCATATCTGAAAATTTTTATTTGCATTTCGTAGCTCAATTCATGAGAAGAATTGGGCTATCAAATGCAAATCCTCCTTTTGACGTGAAAAAAACGTCAGAAAGAAAACGAAAACGCAGTAGCACGCGGGCGAGCGATGAGATACGCGGTAGGTCGGGCTCGGGGGCCGAAATTATACGCGGACGAAGTCGCGGGCAGAAGCTAGTTACAACTAAAGATGGAAAGAAAGAAATCCCATAGTTTTTAATTAATTCAACAATTTCGCGCATTATAATTTAATAAAAATTAAAACAATAATTATATTTTCTCGTGAAATGATCTAGAAGAATACAGTTCCATAGTTTAGCAACACTTTAACTGAGACGAAAGATATGCCCAATGCTATCTTTCGCAGTAGTTTTACGAATTTTCCCTTAAAAATCAGCCTACACTCACCAGTATCGAGATCTTCCTGAATCCTTCCATGGTGGTAGCTTGCACTGCTGGCGGTCCAAGGTGAGCTCTGCGATTGACGCCTCCCTTCAAGGACAAACTTTTATATTGCAGCCACCATCCGCGGTGCCTGTAGGGCTGCCACAGATAAATAACAACATGATTTTGAAAAAAAAAATCCTTCTGGAATAGTCGGGTAAAAAAAACAATTATTTTGTTTTTAGTAAGTAATAAGGTAATAAATACTAATAAAAAAAAATTTATCGAATAAGAACTCAAAAAAGTGAACAGGCAATTTCTAAGAAATGAGCTCATTTTTCGTAGACCATTCGTAGGCTTTTGTAGACTCTTCGTAGAACTTTCGTAGACTTTCGTAGGCAATTCGGAGACCACTCGTAGACTTTCGTAGACCTTTCGCAGGCCATTGTAGACTTACGTAGACCGTTCGGAGGCCGGTCGTAAACTTTGGTAGACCACTCGTAGGCCTTCGTGGTCTTTTCATAGACCACTCGTACCCCGTGTTCTGACCAAAAGCGATCGTTTGTATAAATTATGGCGTACGAACGCGACTTTTTTGATCGAGCGAGATTCTGTTTTGAAACATAAAATTGTGTATCGTTTGCTTCAGACTTACGAGGAAAACAGTCTTCTCTGTTACTATTTAGTCTATAGTTATGAATAATAGCTTTACTAAGCTAGCTATTACGGTTATGTGGTTGGCCGTCGTGATTCAGGTTTAGGCAGAAATATATAAGTTAAAACACAACGTAACGTTTAAATAATCCTATTAGTGAAATTTAAGGAAGGATAAAGTTAATCGCATTAAAATTTGTTTACAAAGTAGTACCTACTTCCACTATTTTACTTCATAATATATTTAACTAGAAAGTGAAAAATTTGTCTCTCATGCACTCTACTTACATATCCTAGAATTAGATATAAAAAAAAATCTAATGTGTGTTTTTATAGCAAAATTATTAGTTGTAATTAATTAAAAAAACTGTGCAGTAATCGGGACAGAAGTCATGTTGGAATATTTTATTAACCGACTTCAAAAACAGAAGGAGGTTATCAATTCGGTTGAATACATTTTTTTTTATTTTAGGTTTGTTACCTCAGAACTCCGTTATTTATAAGCCGATTTGCAAAATTTTTTTTTTTATTTGTTAAACAAAATCTTTTTTACAAAAAACATTATTTTCGGTTGTTTTTATTTTTGTAAAAAAGTTTTTGTTTTAGAATTTTGTATCGCCCCCTAATCTTTGGGCTAAGTTTTGAACAGTTTTAGAATTTTCCTGGTGATAGTGCTTACCCGCCAAACCTTTTAATTGCAGCTATCGTCATCATCGTAATATTTTCTTTGTTATGACAGCCCTACATCATGAGAATGCAACATGTGCTCGAAGACTTCGTCTCGATGGCGCGAGTTATCTCACCCTTCGCGAGAGTACCGCTATTTGGGGCTGTCCGGAGCGAGCAGCGTGGCGAATATCGACAAATGATTCGATAAGGAAACGAATACCGAAACGCGAACGAGAAGCAGGTTGTTCGACAGACAACAACAGTATTTTTTCTTTGAATATAGAAATTATATTATGTTTTGAAAAATTGAGGACATAGTGGGACCAATTCTGGAATCAATACTATGCAAAAAGTCTTGACTCACTCCCTGACTAACTCATCAACGACTAGCCCAGACTCTTGGATCTAGAAAGCTGAAATTTTAGTCATAGGTTTTTTTTACGATGTAGGCAAGGAATACGGCCAAAGTTTTCGCAATTCCCACGGTATACGGCATACGAAGTTGCTGGCAGACTGCTCGTGTCAAAAATAAAAAATCTGCTGTTCCAAACCTATTTACACCTATAACGCGAAAGTATTTCCACAATCTGCGCGCTTCTGGTGGAAACGCCTCTCCTATTCATATTTTAGAAGCTTCCTATAAAAAAAAAACATTCATCTTCTTTTTGACATGGGGCGTGTGACGTCCGTCAACTGAAGTGTACAATTTTTACGAATCCCCGAACCTTATTTTATTTTGTGTATGTTATTGTTATGTTGTACTTTTTAATTTTTCATCATTTCAAAGTAGGTCTCCTAGGAAAATTGTTTACACATAATATATTGATCTATTATGCACCCCTTCGAATGTTTTACACCATTATTGTAACACCAAACCAGTTCAAGCAATAAAACTTTGCATAATATCATTTTTCCGTCTCTAGAAATAGTTTTTTTTTTTTCAAAATTATTTTCTGTTTATTTACCTAAGGAAATATAAACTATAAGCATATCGACATGTCGAATTCGCTATCGACACCCACCTTACCTCCCGCTAACCGCAACGTCCGATCGTATGATTGACGCTGCGCCCGCGCACCCGAATAAAGGGCATAAGAATTCCTTTTGTTTTTTTACGGCCAATCGACACGGTCATCGAATCATTGCCGATGGCCGATTTATTATCACACCGCGTTTATTCGGCGAAACCGAATGATGAAGTACCTTTTGCACCGTTCAATGATTCTTTATCGGGTATTAAGGAAAATTACTTTTGAATGATCGTGTGTGGTGATTTTTATTTATTGTTTGTTGGTTACGGGACTTTCGTGGCGTGTGATTTTGGACTTAAATAGCAGTAGTTACCTACCTACTCCTGCTACCATTTCTTTGAGGAAATTGCTCTCTTTATTGTGGTCTATTAGTGAGCGAACTATCGTTTTATGTTGTGTGTTTTTTAGGGTTCCGTACTTCAAAAGGAAAAAACCGGCCAAGTGCGAGTCGGACTCGCGCACGAAGGGTTCCGTATAGGCAAAAAATGGCGTTTTTTGTATGGGAGCCCCGCTTAAATATTTATTTTATTTTGTTTTTAGCATTTGTTGTTATAGCGGCAACAGAAATACATAGTTTGTGAAAATTTCAACTGTCTAGCTATCGCGGTTCTTGAGATACAGCCTGGTGACAGACAGCCGGACGGACAGACAGCGAAGTCTTAGTAATAGGGTCCCGTATTTACTTTTGTGTACGGAACCCTAAAAATGAAACCCTTATAAGATAAACATCGTTGTCCATCTGTCTGTCCGTCGGTCAAGACTTTTTTCAGGAACGCGTGGAGTTATCAAGTTGAAATTAAAATCAAATACTCAGGGACAAAACTGGTTTTTAAACTGATATTTCAAGTAAATACAACTAACTGCGGTCGATGGCCCTTGGTTTATTATGTTTAGATATCGACACCCATCACGTCTGCAGAGTTTCGCTAGCGAATTACATTTGACCCTGTATAACTATCTCATCACCCAAGATGCTGTATGTAGGGACTAGGAGACTAACGTAGTGACGTCTGCAGATGACCGCGAGCGCCTCACAGTTCGCTTGCAGACGGACGCGGCCTATTGTAGCCGCAGCCGCATCCTCTGACCGACCTTGATACATTTTAACTATCATACGCATAATTTAGTCATCAGTGGTGGCACGGCGCCGATTTAAGAGTTTTAGGTCGTGGGTTTGAACCCAGGCAGGCACTTTAATTCGTGTAAATAATTGCATCACCAATGCTTTCAAGACCGTGAAGGAAAACATCGTGAGGAAACAAAAATTCGAAGACATGTGACATCTAATCTACCAACCCGCACTGGGCCCGCGTGGTAGATTACAGCCCATTTCCTCTCGAAGGGGGAACATTATAGGCTGATTATACTATAGTTACGCTAACTACTTAAGGAAAAGTTTGGACCTGTGAAGAATAGGCCAGCACTTTATTCTGTATGGTGATTCTTCTTTCTTCTCTCATTACCTCAGGCTCATCATCGTCTGCATAGCCTTTTCCCAACTATATTGGAGTTGGTCTTCCAGTCGTTATTAGCTGCAATACTAAAAATATAAGTCTGTCAACATGATGGGGTACAATAACATAGCCCCCATCCCCACTATAACTGGCTAGATCAAGTTCCAAACATCGAGATCCGAAAACGAGTTGTGGAACTCAAATGGAGTTGGGCTGGGCACCTGGCAAGGCGCACTGATGGCAGGTGGAGTAAGGCAGTGACCGAGTGGTGTTTAAGGACTGGAAGACGAAGTGTCGGTCGTCCGGCGGCGAGATGGGCGGACGATATTGTTGCCATCGCGGGAAGAACCTGGGTCAAGCTGGCACAGGAGCGTGGAGATTGGCACAAGGAAAGAGGTAAAGTGGGGCTGTGAATGGTGATGATAACTGGCTATGATCGCCCGACGCGCACCGATCAGTCACTGCGCAGCTACCAACTATCTGACTAGCATATATTTTTCAAGTGAAGATCAAGCTGATCAAGGGAAAAAGAAGACCGATGACCTGGTGAAGGCCGCAGGAATCCGCTGGATGCGAGAAGCATAGAACCGGTCGAAATGGTGGTGTTTGGGGGAGGCCTGTGTCCAGCTGCGGACATCTTTCGGCTGAATGATGATAATGATTTGAAATTATGCTGGATTTTGGAATTTCTGGACATAGGCTCCCCTATGTCGTAATGTCATTCTTTTCGTTGATTTTTCTTTTTTATTATACTATATACTATAATTATACGTTAAAGGCTGTCTTCCGTATGCCAGAACAGCACAGCAATATATATAAATTTTGTCAGTCACTTTTAGTAAATAGTTTTTTTCATCAGTGATATGATGAATTTATGATCACAAAAATGTGCGAGTTCCAGCATCCTCTGAAAGGTAAAGGTTATCGCAAATCATGTCAAGTGTTACATAAAGTGAGTTTAAACACAACTGGCACGATTATTGTTACGAGTGAGGGGGCGAGCAGTGGTCGCGGTTATGTTGAAGTGAAGCATTCGAAATATCCTTTTCAACACACTTTTGCTCGAGAATTGGCTCTTATTGCACCGCTTTTAGGTTCATAATGTGTATTGAATACGCATACTTTTTATTTTGCACTTAGGGAGGGGAGGGGTCCGTGGCTAAATAATAACAGCCGCACAGGTCGATCGATCAGGTTAAGCTACGCTTGCCGCGGTTGGTCTGTGGATGGGTGACCATCTTTACATACTGAGACCCCTCCGTGCCTCGGAAAGCACGTTAAGCCGTTGGTCCCGGCTGTCATTCGTGGATCTTTGACAGTCGTTACGGGTAGTCAGAAGCCCGAAAGTCTGACAACCAGTCTTACCAAGGGGTATCATATTACCCAGTAACTGGGTTGTGGAGGTCAGATAGGCAGTCGCTCCATGTAAAATACTGGTATTCAGCTGCATCCGGTTAGACTGGAAGCCGACCCCAACATAGTTGGGAAAAGGCTAGGCAGATGATGATGACTTTTTATTTTGCACTAGCTGTTGCCGACGATTTAGTTCGCTTAGAAGTTAATAAGACCACTATATATATATTAAAATAACCGTAGCCAGTCCTATTCGTTCCTTATTCAGCCCATTCCAGCATTTTTTTCTGCTTGTTTTAGCTTTCTAGTACTCAAACCTCAGTTGGTCCGATAGAGTTATTGATCCTTATTATGAAACAGGATCATCTAGCATCAAAAAAATACCATTTTCCTGTTGACGGTTTTGTTTCAAAATCTCTAAATATTTCAAAGTCATGGACAGTCTCCAATTTATTTATTTTTCCCTTCTTATTGAAATACATATGTAGGCATCAGGCTACATAAATATACAAATAAACGATTTTTTCTTACTTTTATTCTGTTTCAGAAATCGGGCTATATGTAATAGGGCCATTCACTGGTCGAATGCCGTAATTACAGAAACAATTAAAAAGACATTGTGCCTCGCGTGGATCCATGTTCCGACGAAGGGTTAATCATACCCAAATATTTTACCAGTAAGTATATGGCCACTACACCATTAAAGTTAATTACATACTTACTATTTGGTTCTATAACTTTTCCAATATCTTATCGAGAAAATAATACTATTTAAAGCAAAGAAATATTTTTTGAAAAACCCATTCTGTTTCTTAAATAATACAGGATGCAGGGAAATCGCCGCGCAGCCTGTTACCATGGAATAGAATACTCTTTGTTATGTATCCATATATGTATGGATTCAATACATACATGATACTGAACCCCACTTGGTCAATATTCTTCGTCGGTTATTTAATAAAAAATAGCTCCTCCATACACATGTGGTCAACATGTATGGAAGAGCAATTTTTTTTTTTGTAGGTTTTCTATGAAACTGAAGATTTTTTCTGAAAAATTTCTACGCTAGGGCGCGCGGGGGCGTCTAGAATAATATGCTGAATTCATGGTTACAGTCTACGCGTCGATGTCCCTACCACCCCTGTAAACTTACCCTACTAATCATATTTACCCATACTACTTAAGCCTGGTAAATACACGTGCTTTAAATGTGTACCTCCCACATACCGCCATCCATTATCCTGCGCGGTTGGTTGCCTTGCGCGAGCGCAGTCGCAGAGCGCATACATACTCGCGCGCTCGCCGCTTCATCCTGCGGGACGGGTGACAGTGACAGGTGAGGTAAGGTCATTTAATCTTTGTTTTTAATCGGAGTTAGGAGATACAAGGTAAGAAGGAAATCTGCATTGTCAATTTGTTTTTAAAGTAATATAAAGGTTGCTGTAAGGTTTATTTTTTCTTATAATTAAGAACTAGAGGTCTTGTGCGGGTTTATATTAAATATTAATTGAACAGATATAAAAGTAAGGGCATCGTGAAAAAAAAGTCAGCTGTTCCCTACATTTATGTTCGCATAACTCGTCAAAATGTAGGGAACAGCTGATTTTTTTTTCGCGATTTCATGTTTGGTTGTTTATAATGATGAGTACAATGACCCCTTAAGGGGGAAGTGCCAGGGTAGCCCGCGAAATTCAAATTTTCTTACGTTTTTCGCAATTTTCAGATCAGTGTCAGGTTGTATTTTGATCAAAAGTTGATTCGCGACTATAACAGGTACGTATTTACAGAATTATAATCATTAGAATCATTGATACATCTTTCTAAGTTAGATTTGTACCACGACAACAAATCTCTTATGGAAAACTGCTTAGTGGTACAAATCTAACTTAGAAAGATGTATTAATGATTCTAATGATTATAATTCTATAAATACGTACCTGTTATTGTCGCGAATCAAATTTTGATCAAGATACAACCTGACACTGGCCTGCAAATTGCAAAAAACGTAAGAAAATTTGAATTTCGCGGTCTACCACTGCGCATTCACCTTAAGAGGAAAACGGTGATTAAAATTTCACCCTGTATAATATAATAAAGAGAAAAGATTAGATTTTTGTATGTTTGTTTGTAATGGATAAACTAAAAAAAAATACCAAAGCAACCGATTTTAAAAATTCCTTCATCTATAGAAAGCTACATTATCAGCAAGTAACATGGGCTATATTAGTGTATTGTGGTGTCTTACGACTTCACGCGAGCGGAGTCGCGGGCAGAAGCTAGTGGGGTAACAAAGGTATTCGTGAGAGTTGTTCATAGAGTCCTTATAAAAATAAAGTCAGTCCAGGTACGTTTAAGTTGATACTTAAGCTAAGCGATGATTGTCTTAGCCTAAGCTAAGAGCATGTAAAACAAGAAGTAAATTCAACATACAGGTATGGTATAGGTACTTGTATAACGGCTGTAAAGGGATGCTTAACGAAGCCAGTCAGTCACTGGTACTCCTCGTTATTGTGATATTTTGTTGGTATTGGACCTTACCTGGGAACCTTCTAGTTACGGAGATGTCAAAAGGTCAAAGTTCCAACATTTTTTTTTACGAACCAAAAACACAATGTTTTGCGCGCATTACATTGCGCGCTGCAGTAAACAGCAATTGTTCACACCAAAAGTAAAAATCGTTTCCCAGCAATCATTTTGGCTCACTTGTAAAGAATGCGTAGATAATGAGCATTATCTTCAATGATAAGTTAAAATGCCTATAGGCCTTGTAGACTGTAGATTTGTAGAACATTTTCTTTTTTGTCAAGTACTTGATACTTGTTGACAGGCCTATACGATCATCCCATACCTGTTAACTCTGTAATTTAAAAACATTGTAAAAGCCAATTATTTTTAAAAGAGTAACCGTGGAGTTTCTTGCCGGCTCTTTTCCGTAGGAAACGACCAATTAGAACCGTGCACCTAGCTTCTGACGTTCCATAAGTGCCCATATAGGTTTATATGAAATAAAAAAAAATTATTTTGAAAAAATGTCTTCCTTTGCAGCTCGACCCAGCCAAGATGACGGCGACAAAGAAGCGCAACACGTCGGACCTGACGAGTTTGGAGCGGTTCAACATGTACTACCGCGAGAAGGAGGTCCCTCTGACAGGGGCCCAGAGGGCGAAGAGGTTCATCTGGAACCCCAAGACCAGGCAGTTCTGTGGCAGGACTGGGGCCAGCTGGTGTGAGTAGCTTTTGACATATTAACTTTAGGCTCTAGACAAACTGACATTCAATAACGATGATGGAACACTATCGGAATGTTGCACTTGCAAAGTGCTATAAGCATTAGGTAAAAGTGTGGGATGCGTCTTCGTGGATGGCACTATATGTACCTATAGGTGAGGTTTTTTTTTCTTTTCTTCTTTTTTTTTCTTGGTGACTCATAGGTGACGTTTAATCTTTAAGGCTCTTATCTTTCATAACTACAACTTTACCATACGAGGGTAAAGTTGAAACCTTAGCAACATGAACTCACCCAACGTGACTCAAACTCTCAAACCTCTATTATTATGAATACCGGAGACTTTGCCTAAATGGTCCGAAGCATAAAGACGTGCCTACCGGAAGCTGCGACGGCCGCTCATTGGTTCAATGAGATCATTGGAGCATCCTGCGCGCGCGCCGCTTGGCGCGGGATCTAACCGGACAGCATGTAGATACATCGTGGATCCGTGGCCTTTCTCTGTTAAGGTGCGATTACACGTGCAATTTAAAATTGCTTAATCCTCACACCAATTGTGCAACACACTTTCAATCGTAATCCGAAAGATTTTGAAGAAAACAAAATTATTCGTAATCCATTGTTTCATATGTTTGAAAAATTCGTCTGGTCGACATCGTAAATAACACTACGAATGATATTTAATTGTCAAAATGAAAGGCATTGTGATTGTAAGGATGTGACGCTATTACCCCTTTGGGAATTATTGGTGAAACCACGACATTATGCAGCAATTACTAAAGATACTAGATTGCAGATAGTTCCAAAAAAATATTTAATTCAAGGTTTTTTTGTCACATTACGTATGACGAAATTTCTCATCAGTAGCCGAGCAGCCCTTAGTGTGCTTTGTGACCTACCTACCTTTGGTTTATAGCTAGACGCCCATCCTCCCCTACTTCGAGGGTCATGGAACTTTAAAATAATGTGAGAATTCCTATTAACTCTGACTAACCCATTGAGGAACACAGGCATGTTATTATAATCACAATAATGGGGGATTTACACTAGGTTGATTTTCGCTGTGAGGCTGGTCGCTTACCAAATCGCTTCACAAGCCGAATCGCCACCTCATTTACACAGGTCGATAAAAATCGCAGGTGACTAGTACATTTGGCATCAAATGGCGACCTTCAACGGGCGATCCCTTACGACTGAGGATTTTCACGGTAGATTTTAGTCACCGCGGCCGCATGCTACCTGTCGCCGCACGACAAAAGTCGAAACCTACTCTACTTTGGAACTTGTAGTTTTAGTCACCTGCGGCCTAGCCGAATTGCCATTTACACAATCGATTTTTGCCGTGCGCGGAAAATCGTGCAGCTATAGTCACCTGTGTAAAGCCTGCATGAAGTACTGAATGGTTTTTGTAAATCATTATTGACAACCAGTTCTAATTTTAACAGTTACCTGCCCAATTACCTTCAAATTCAATTATTTCTGTTATTTCAGCCAAAATAGCACTATTCTACTTCATCTTCTACGCTGCGCTGGCGATCCTGGTTGCGATCTGCATGTGGACCTTCCTCCAACTCCTGGACACCCGGCAGCCCATGTGGCAGCTGGAGAAGAGCATCATCGGCACTAACCCTGGGCTAGGTTTCCGGCCCATGCCCCCAGAGGTCGCTAGCAGCGTCATCTGGTACAAAGGCAATGATCCTGGAAGCTATAAGCACTGGGTCAAGGAACTGTCTAAGTTTTTGGCAGGTGAGTGAATTAGTGATTGTCTTAAGTCTTTATGTCGGTGTTTTTGATGGGTTACCAACTACAGCAGTTCGTTTGAGAGAAATTGTAGTTGGTCTCTGGCATTAATGTCAGATTATGACAATCTCCCATCGATGCTTGCAAACAAAAATAATAATACCATTGTAGCTGTACCCACAACGCCACATGCGAACAACGCATCATGCTGACGTCACGCAAAATCCTGCATCGCGCAAGCAGAGTTTACCGCGCAACTAGCACATATACAACGGCCCGACATGAATCATCGGGCAGTTGCCCGCCAGATACAACACCCGTCTGGTCGGAGGATCCTCCCTTTTCTATAGAATATGAGTGAACTTTACACCCTGTTCCTCATACCTCTATACCATGATAAATTGATGAGGTTTTAAGACCGCACCACGGTCAATAACCTGGCCTGCTAATTGGAGACCTTAGCATCATCTTTCTTTTCTTCATCACACTTCTTCTCTAAAATTAACTGCATTTTCTCCGAAATACAAGTCCATAAACGACTCCCAAAATTCCAGTCTACAAACGCGACGGCAAGAAGTCTGGAGCAAGCCAGAACATTCACAGCTGCGACTTCAGGCACCCCGCCCCAGCTGGCAAGGTCTGTGACGTAGACATCAGTGCCTGGGGCCCCTGCCTTGAAGACAACCACTTCGCGTACCAGAAGTCGACCCCTTGCATCTTCCTGAAGCTTAACAAGATCTTTGGGTGGAAGCCAGCCTTCTACAACAGCTCTGATCATCTGCCGTCAGAGATGCCTGATGATCTGAAGGACCATATTCGGAACATGACGTTATCAGATAAAAATTATGTGAGTGTCCTTTGAGTATTTAAATATTTAGGTCAGATAAAATGTTAATGACTTCATTGTAGATACAAATGCATTCAGCTCCTATTGATTTTTACTAAATGATATCGAATGTTCTGTTGATCAGTTTTGTAGACCATTAAAACGCCATAGTTCTCCAGGGGTCTGGTATTGCACTTTTCTATGAAACATTGGATTTTTTTTTGGTAACTGACGGAAAAAAACTTCGCTAGAATCATGTGTTGAATTCTTGGTAACAGTGCGCGTCGTTGTCCTTGCGACCCTGTATACAATGCACATTGTCCGAGTCAAATATCTGCTTACTATCTTGCAATCTTCATTTCTCAGCACAACATGGTGTGGGTATCGTGCCAGGGCGAGAACCCAGCTGACCGGGAAAACATCGGCCCCGTCCAGTACATGCCGTTCCGCGGCTTCCCCGGGTACTACTTCCCTTATACCAACCAGGAGGGCTACCTCAGTCCACTTGTCGCTGTGCATCTGCAGAGGCCCAATAGTAAGTGATTTTATACTGTGTGCTAATGCGATCTATTAGTTAATATTTACTTGACACCTAGGTACTCACACGACTTGAAGCCCCTGCGGAAAATTTAAATAGCTATAAAACACCGGAGTTAACGTGCACCACCAAACAGCCCAATTAGAATATTGTGTTATAATCATAATACATACATTTAATTTTTACTATAATGTGTAAAACGACCGATGATACGCAACGCATGTTCCGTCAGATATGCAAGCACCCTAAAAAAATCTTAATTTTAGAAAGTGCTCGTTGCTGTTTCATCATCATCATTTCAACCGAAAAACGTCCACTACTGCACATAGGCCTCCCCCAATAACTTCGTTGCGTTTCAGACGATATACCTGCTTAAACTTATGCTTATTTTTGTCTGCAGCGGGCATGCTCATCAACATCGAGTGCCGCGCGTGGGCTCGGAACATCATGTACGATAGACACGAGGCCATGGGGGCAGTGCACATCGAGATCATGGTCGAATAGACCAGGGACCCTAGGGAGTCAAGAAGTCAGGAGTGCATGAAGAGGAACTGACGAGTGATTTTTGAAGAGAGACGAATATGTTTGGCATAGAACGTTAAAATTTTTCGAGTCAACAAAACTGACAGGTCACTTGCCAAGAAATTAATATGTTTGCTCTGTTACCCCTTTATTTATAAACGTTGCTTGAAGTTAAGTAGTGATTAGTAAGAATCTGTTTAACCATACATTTTAGACGTATATAAACGTCTCTTAACTTTAAGGAAAGTTTATAAATAAACCCCATGCTGACCAGAGGCAGAATAAGATTTAAAAAACAGGATTGTATTTATTATCTGTGGTTTCTTATATCTACTGTTAACTGTACCAAGCAGTTTCTTTTATGAATATTAATAATAAAGATCTGTTACTTAGATAATAATATTGTTCTTCAAAGTAAGCGATCTTTTAGAAAAAGCGAATTTTGTATTTTTATTTTGAAATGAAATCCGACTTTGCTGGACGAAAACTGCCATAATTCATTACTTTTATGTGAAAACAAAACGAAGCTAGAATACCAAATAATTAGATACTGGATTATACTGTAATATTGTGCGTGATTGTCGATACGATAAGTGAGACTATTTGTAATTTATTTTAATAAATGTAGATACCGATACGGAATTTCAATATTTACCCCCGAAATTGATGAATAAGTATCTTTATTGTCAATAGAAAATCCTCAAGGAAGCATATTAGGACCCATCCTATACTTGCTTTTTACCGCAGACCTTCCAACGCACGCTGACACTACAACTGCAACCTATGCGGATGATACAGCCCTTTTGTCGGTACATGCGGATCCTGCTATAGCATCAGCCAACATACAAACCCACATCCATGAAGTGGAAAAGTGGCTAGATAAATGGCGTATTAGGGTTAATCAAGGAAAATCTGTCCATGTGACTTTCACCCTGAGAAGGCAGACTTGTCCCCCAATAAGACTTCATAATGAAGAAGTTCCTCAAGCTGAAGATGCCAGATATTTGGGTATGCATCTGGATCGAAGACTCACCTGGAGAAAGCATATCTGGACCAAGCGTAAACAGCTGGATACGAAAGTCAGATCAATGTACTGGCTGATAGGTCGCAAATCAAGCCTGTCACAAGAAAGCAAGATAGCTATTTACAAGACCATCCTTAAACCAATCTGGACTTACGGAATCCAGCTCTGGGGTACTGCTAGCAATAGCAACATAGAGATTCTTGAAAGATTTCAAAGCAAGACACTAAGAGCCATGCTAGATATACCTTACTACGGAAGCAACAAATATATACACGAGGACCTTAAAATCACTACAGTCAAACAAGAGATCGCTAGATATAGTGAAAACTATCAGACGAGAATATCAACTCACGTCAATGATTCAATTTTTTTTCAATTCAATTTATTCAGTAACAATTCACATTGCGTTCGAATATAATCCAGCATGAAACATTAACATTAATAACATTATTAGATGTAGGTACAATATTATAAGAATACATGCAATTAATTTAAATTAGAAAATATTATGATTTTATAAAACAAAACAAAAAAAAAAAAAAAAAAAATGTATAACACCATGCAAACAAAAAATAAAAACCTTACTTATGTCAATAAATCAATAGCAATTTAAACGAAAACAATAATAAAAAAAAAAAAAAAGTCATAGGTATGAATACGGAACACAATATAACACCATTCATACAAATAATTACATGTCAGTTTTAAGAGCACAAGTCAATTACAAATCGTCTAATGAGTAGAGACATCTTTCTAGCAGGAATGCTTTGAGTCTTGCTTTAAATGAGCCTGTGTACAGTATGCTTTTCAACTCAAGCGGTAGCTTATTAAATATCTTAACTGCCTGATACTGCGGACTATGTTTAACTATAGCAAAACGAGGGATGATTTTGTTTCCAAGGTCTTTCCTACGCGTGTTTTCCCTTACCAGCCTGTCCTCGTCTGTTTCGTAGTCAAACACGTATTTTTTTAAGGTGTTTAAGAGTACTACTACGTAAAGGCTAGGTACTGTAAGAATACCAAGTTCTTTAAAATATGGTTTACATGAATCTCGTTGAGAAATGCGGACAATGGTTCGTATCGCTCTTTTTTGGAGGACGAATGCCCTATGCCAGTTATAATGGTAGCTGTTTCCCCAAAATTGTATGCTATACCTCAGTTTGGACTCTATCAGTGCATAGTATACCATTTTTAAATGTGTTATGCTCACATCATCCCTCAGACTCCTTAAGGCATAACAAGCAGATGATATAGACGAATCCAATGCTGCTAATTCTTTCTTCCAATTTAACAATTCATCAATATAAATACCTAAAAACTTGACTTCCCTGACAAGCTCAATTTTTACTTTGTTAAGTGCAATGTCCATATTGTCCTTGTTACGCGCAGTAGTTTTAAATAACATAATATTGGTTTTAGTTGTATTTATTGTAAGCCTATTAGCATTAAACCAAGAATGAAAGGCCTCAAGAGCTGCATTCACCTTAACAGTTAGGTCATGAATGTCATTAGCTGCAACTATAGCATTTGTGTCATCAGCAAAGACTACTAGTTGTATGTCCGGTAAAAGTTGATGTATGAAACTGATTAGGTCATTAGTGAACAATATGTATAATAAAGGACCCACAATTGATCCTTGAGGCACACCGGCTGTAATGTTTAACATAGATGACCTGTGGTTGCCTTTATAGCCGTTTGGTTGTGTAGAATCAAGTTCGACAAACATTTTTCTATTTTTAATTTTTAAAAATTTTAATGAACTGGCATCCAAACTAGAAGGCACAGGAAGTATTACACATTTCCGATTGAAACGGCATATTAGTGTCCCTACACTTACCGTGAGATTTGGTGACACCAGATGAAAGGGATTCATAGGAATTCCTTCCGCTAACAAGACATAGATCAAGATACCACATCTAATTGGCTTATTGTGTTAACACAGATTGCCAAGTTACTGAATTCATAATAAAAAAAAATAAAAAAAAAAAATAGAAAATCCTAAGGTAGAGGCATAATAGTCAACATCGTCAATTGATTGATATATTGATTGACAAATGAGAAACAATTATCTGCCGATTATGACTTTCCACACGGCGGCATGCAACGCTCATAGAGAAGACCATCCTAGGTACTTGACGCATAGTCGCTTAAAAGAATCCTTAGGCCTTTTTATTATTTTACCCATAAAATGACAATGGCGTCGTCGCCGATGAAGGCCGAGGAAACGCTGGCGTGATGACACAAGTGCGAGGCGTGCATGCTATGTGCTGCACACGAGCGACACGCGTCAACGGCAGAGGTAACTTTAGCCGTCGACTACGTGCCCCTCGTGTATATGAGTAGGTACGGTGCTTAAATACACGAGCGGCATGTTTTTGACGGTCACGGTTGCCTCTGCCACCGACTTGACGCGTGTGTCTCGTGTGTATGAGGACTTACGAGGTGTTTATTGGAGATTGGCTGGAGAAGACAACACACAGGGAAGAGTGGAATACTGTGGGGGAAACCTTTGCCCAGCAGTACGACCATACAAGTTGAAAAAAAAAAACAAAATGTCGATGGCGATTTTGGATATACCGTACCTACTCACTGTTTGGTAAGTAAATAAAAGAGGAATAGACATACATCACAATCTATTTAAGTACTCGTTTACAAAAATAACAACACACTTGTTTAATATTAAGAGGTAAATACAATGTTTGTTTCGTAATAAATTATGAGGTCGCTACACATTACAACGAACGTAACAAAAACCAATGGGTTTGTACATGATTTGGTATAATCAAAACACGGAACATGAGAACAATATATTTTCTAATTTATAGTAAATTATATAATATTTATTCCTCAATTTACACAATAGCACATACCACTGTTTGTCGTTGCATCATCAAAGGTTGACTGGTAGAAAATTCCTATGGCATTTAGTTCGCCTCTGTACATGTGTGCTTAAAGTATTAAATAAATAATCTAATCTTGGTAAGTACAATGATAGATAATAGTACAAGGAGTCCAAGCTTTGAATTATAATAAACTAGCGACCCGTGCTTGCTTGGCATGGTTTTGATGACCTGAGAAAATAACGAGATTTCTTTAGTAAAAGTGAGTTCAATACTTATTATTAAACCTTCCAGAATAAATGATTTAAATGTGGGTGAAAATCGCATCAAAATCCGTGGCATAGTTTGGAAGAACATCATGGTCACACAGACCGACACGAAAAGCGTCTTTAATAATTATAATAAATTATGTACTTAAAGATAATAAATTTCATTAGGTAATAAATAATGATATCGCTGTAATGTGCAGTTACCTCAACGAATCTACAGAAACTAACTATTCCATTTTGTTATTGGTCACATTTACTTAAAATTACAAAACTAACAGCACCCAGTATAACCACAGGTATATCTAAGTACTCAAGTAGCAGTACAAAAGGTAAATAATACCGGTTTTCACTTATAACATTTTCAACTCTCTGCGATAAGCCGAGGGTTGAAAATCCAAGAGTGCATTAATACTTACCTAGGCATTACATTTAGGTTTCGCCTTTTGTTAGTAAAAGTGGGCAAAATAAATGTCATAATTAAATACATCTTTAGTTACTTATTAGACGGCCTAGAGATACTGGGCGCAGTGATACTAAAATTGTTCTACTGACTTTCATATAAATAATATTTCCTACGTAATAAGAAGACACATTAAGTTATTACTGCTAATTGAGGAAGTTGCAGCCGCAAGAGGAGGAACGACATAATTAAGATGAGTAGGTAAGTAAATTATTAAGAGTAGGTAAGTAGCAGACGCCAGCACATCAAGCTACCCGAAATTGTCAAATGTTCCCAATCAACTTTGGACCTTATGTTTTAACGATAAAGTTGAAAATATATTAAAGAAATTTGACAGATTGTAGTAGCTTGATGAGCTGGCGTCTGTGCCTACCTGAACATATTTTTGTTAAAACCTGAAGGTCAATTACCGTAATTAAAAACGTTCAAAATCTAGTCGCAATCTCGTCTCAACGACAATCAATGTCAAAAACATGTCAAAAATGTAGGGAAATTAAAGGTATTTTTGACAGATTGAGACTTGAGATCAGACTGTGAACGTTCTTAAAATGACGAGAATAGCCCCTCTGTTTCTAATCACTCAGTGACTAAGTTGTTATAAAAACATTCTGACGACGGAAACTTGCATTTTTAGGTTTATATACCTACCTCAGCGGGGTAACTACGTAACACACTAACAGTAGCAACGGCACTTGTTCCTCCCGTCATTGTGATATTTGACATTGCACGCTGCCGTAAACAGCGAATTTTCACACAAAAATAAAATATTCCCAGCAATAATGTAATTAGTTTGCTAAATGTTAATTACTTAGATAACGGCTATGAGATGGGTCTTTGTACGCCCTGTATGTTTTGTGGGTACCCAGGTTCTCAAATGGTCATCGGCTGTCGCTGTGACCAGCACACTGACAGTACGAATGGCTTTCATTTTGACAGTTCAACAAACATTCATTGCGTTATTTACGTTGTTGAGCAGACAAATTGTTCGAATATATGAAGTAATGGATTAGCAATATTCTTCTATTGTGTTACGCAATAAGGGTGCTGGTCAAGGCCCTGTTATAATCTGTAACTGAAAACAAAAATCCTTTTTTTTCTTCCTGAAGCCTATATGTACCGTTTTGCTGGTATTACCCCAGAACCTACTTAAATATAATTAAATCCCCCAATCCGTTCCCCACTTCAACACCGACTGCCCCCTCCAGCACTCATTGCGCCGGCGCAGCTTTGGTCCCATTCAGTCGATCATGATCTCCAAGTGAGTGGAGCCGAACCGGTCCTTCAAGCTGTCGGTGTACTTTATGTTATGCGCCCACGCACGGCAACGGATATTTATTATTTGGTGCACTGAAAATAAGAAAAACGTTTGGTTAATTTTAGAGAGCTTTGTGGCTGAATAAACTTACGATTTCTGCATCTGTGCTTCCTGGCCTAAGTCACAGTTGGGCTAGGATATGATAAAGTCCCTTAAATATCTAAGCTTCAACGACCGATCCTGTGCTTCCCGCATCCAGCGGTTTTCCACGATCTTCACAAGTCGACCTTCACAAATTTCATCAATGCATGACATACAGCATACAGCCATCACGGTTACGTAAGGTTAGACTTACGCGTAGGATTCATAAGCTGCACAGCGACGAGCGGGCTTAGGTATCCAGCGGTGTTATCGTAGGGGAAGTAGACCTCGGGTAGGCCAGGGTACGGCCAGTACTTGAGGGGGCCCAGGGCCTGCGCGTCCGCCGGCCGCTCGCCCATACATGACACCCACACTTTACGACGCTGAAAATAAGAAACAGATCAATTACAAATACCAACGGATGATTTCTTTTTATTATGGGCCTTTTGGCCTTGTAGGACTATTTTTTATTTTTTTATTTCTCTCTTCCTGTGCGAGTCCCAATAAAAACTGTTTCTTCCTTTCTATTTAAAATAAAAAATCAGAGTAGGCAGACCACTGCGTTTACCCCATACTAACCCCCTCACTAATAAACGTTGTATAGCGTCTGTATAGTTCCACAACGGTTTGTCTTCTTCTTTCAAAAGTCAAATTACTGACGACTGCAAAGGGAGAAATCGGTGTGTAATTATTCATCTGATATAATACGTTTATTAGTAAGGGGGTTTACGTAAAAATGGTACCTGTCTCAATTAAAGACAATGAAGCTGTAGGCAGACCGGAAAACGTTGGTCATACTTTAATCATAATCCCTTGTAAGTAAGGTTTTCTGGTGCAATGTAAAGGGATGTTCTTTTTAGGGGCCGAACAGTACGGTCATTGCTCTGCATCCCCTCTAACAAAGTAGAAAAGGGCCCCCCGGTCAGGTGACTAGTCATTTTCTTTCTACCAAACTAATGAAATGCTCTCAGCTCTCAGAACCTGAATTTGAAGATCATTTGAATAATATAAGGACTTATAGAGGTAAGTATAAGGAATAGGGTGTAAATTTCACTCATACTCCAAAGAAAAAAGAGAATCCTCCGACCAGCCGGGTGTCGTATCTGGTGGGCACCTGCCCGACGATTGATGTCGGGACGTTGTATAATATGCTGTCGCGCGGTAAATTCTGCTTGCGCGATGCAGGATTTTGCGCGACGTCAGTGTGATGTGTAGTTCGCATGTGGCGGTGTAGATGCCGCTACAGACTAATGCAACTCATTTTTCAACTTGTAATTCACAGATGGATCAAGAAAGTACCTAATTAGGTATCAGTGCACTTACTTCCTGAGCAGTGGCGTTCATAATATAGTCCTTAATGTCAGGCGGCATATCGGGGGGTAAGTCGCCGGGATCGTCGTAGAAGTCGGGGTTAAAGTCATATAACTGTAACGAGAAACACCATTACGTGATCAATGCTGCTCTGCCTCGGGTAGACAGAAGTAGTTTTTCGGAGATTACAGACGCGATGTTATTATTATTATTATTTATTTATTTTTATTTATCCATGATTTTTTTTTTTTTTTTTTTTGTTATGTATGACGGAGTAAGATTAAATTCGGAAACACGAAGATTATCGAGGCGCAAACTTTTTCTGGTTTACCTGTAATACATAATTAATTTGTGTGTTTGCTTATGTTTTACATAGTTGATATCAATTTTCTATTTCTATATACACCACGCCGTAACTAGTTTTTCAAGATTTTGGACCTCTTCCACCATATAAGATTAAGTTCGTGTTAATACTTACTTGGCAGATAATTTCATACAAATTCTAGTTCATTTTTTAACCTATGTCTCAGCAATGGGAAATTGTAGGCTATTTATGATAGAGTAGTTTTTAGGACATCATGAAACAGTCTATATTTCGATCTTGTATGAAACAACAAGTAATGATTATTATACAGTTTAAATAACTTCTGAACCAGTTTTAACTAACAGGTAAAGCCATAATTAGCATATAACAGAGATTAGGCCCGAGTCCCTGTGTCTCCTCTCTGAGAGAGTGGGCCGTAATCAACCACGCGGGCCCAGTGCGAGTTAGTAGATGTCATATATGTCTTCGAATTTTTGGTTCTAGGACATGCCGGTTTCCTCACGATGTTTTCCTTCGCCGTTTTGAGAGCAGTGATGATTAAATAATTTAAACAAAGTAAAGCACCTGCCTGGGCTCGAACCCACGACCGTAAGTAAGTCGGGGTCGTTACCTCTGGGCCACCACTCTCAAAAATAAGTAACACTTACCCTATTCAACTTGATGATAAGGCATGGAGTCTTGTTGGCGTATCCAAAGTCATTCTCACTGGTGCAAGGCCCAAAGCTGCTGGTGTTGAAGGCGCAGACTTCGGCACGAGGAGGCTTCACGTCGCCGCAGTCACGCTGGTTCACGCCCTGGTTGTTCAACAACGTTTTGTTGTTGTAGGCTGAAAGAAAACGTAGAATGAACGTAAAAATATCGCGGCGGGATTTTATTGCGCACTGGATTTTCAACTCTTGGTGTTCAGCCGAGCAGTCAGAATCCAACAGAGCGCATCCCACGGTCAAAAAAACACAATGTTGGATTTTCAACCCTCGGTGATAAGGAGTGTTGAAAATCCAGTGCATGAAAAAAATCGCCGTGGGAACAACACGTGAACCTGGGATTAATGACAATAGGCTGGCCTGGCCACTTATTAAATAAAACCTGGCGATTGATATATTGATGATAAAATAACTACAGATGAAGAAAATGTTACGATATGAAATAGTATTTGAAACGAATTCAATGCAAAATATGAAGCAGACACCATTTCTTTTGCCATACCTAATGGGCAAGGACCGTTGTTAGTAAAATAGGTAGGCACTAAATTTAACTACATATTTACCTAGTAACAACAAGTTTTATAGCTCTTGAACTTACGTGCAAGAAATTTATTGATATTGTCGACGTATTTCTTGACCTGGGTCTCGTTGTCCGCATGATACCAGATGAGAGCCCCTTCCTCAAACAACAGCGGTCTGTGACCCATGCCAGGGTTGGCACCTGGAAAAAACATCGTTATTGGGTTAGAATTTTATCTGGGAGAACGGTATTATCCAGCAAGTCTTCATTCGATAAACACTAATTAATTTTCAACCTTGGGTTTTAACATTTTTAAAATGTCGTGAGGAAAGTCTTGAGTATGAATGTGGATGGTTATAAGAGTAGGGGAAGACAAAAAAACTATGGATGAACTGTGTGGAAGATTGCCAGAAAGGGGGTGACTACTGAGAAGACGACTAATAGAGAATTAAGTATGGAAGAAGAAGACATGGTGCACTTACCCCAAATAAAACAAATTACCCCTACCTACAAATATATTGGGAAGGCAAGAAAATGAAGATGATGATGATGAGTTTTTAAGAAGGCACGTGGCAACTGCTAACATAGCCCCTCAAGACTGAGGGTACTGGGTAGACGCAGTCTACAGTTTGGCAAACTTTAGATCTCCTCACGAACACTGATATACTAGTCCACATACAAAACAAGCGGATGAGGATAACCTTTACAATTTACTGCTGAACCAAAAAAATTGAGGCCTATTGGATTATATTCTAAAACCACCAACTTCTTTCAAGTCTACGTATAATGAGTGTAACGAAAATATTTAAATCAAGCATAACGTATATTTTATCACCCAGACGCATCGATCAAAAGATTTTGAGTATTTTTAGATCTTGTACGGAATGAGGTCAAGGACTTCGCAAAATTTCAATACCTACGTGTTTCATCATGTTCGTACATTTATTATGATTTATTTGAAACATACTTGTGTAACTCATAAATCAGTTAAGGGCTGATGGCTAAGAAGTTAAGTAATGGACTGACAGATGAAATTGTAAGCAAATCAAGATTAGTAGGTATTTAGACTGATATCTATACACTTTACTTACCACTGTTTAGCACGTAATTCCTGACACTGACGCACGACTGTCAAACTATAATGCACGAGGTAAGTAACATTTATAGATCAAGGCCTAAGATTCCTTCAAGAGTTTCTTGACCCTCACCTTCTCAGTTAAATTACTAGGAAGCGAGACATCATTCCAATTGATCTCACAGCAAGACAACGTGATATCTGCTTACCTATGATGGAGTCAGCGAGCGTGAAGTACGGAATCTTCTCGTCCATGGTGGCCAGCAAGCCGCACATGCAGATGGAGAAGAAGATGATGATGCAGATATACATCACCAGGTAGATCAGACCGATCACGCCTGGAACAAACATAGAAAACAAATAAGTATTATAGACAAATATAATTAAGTATGCGTATACTTATTCCCTGAATGGTAAGGTAGAATTTACCCCTTTTTCGCTAGTTATGCTTTAGTCCCATGTAATAGGGGGCGACCCCGATTAATAGGACTATACAGGATGAAATTGAAAACATGCGACAAATCGAATTGGGAGATTGTACTCATCAAAAATCAGCTGTTCCCTACATTTTGACGAGTTATGCGAACATAAATGTAGGGAACAGCTGATTTTTTTTTCACGATTTCAGGATTGGTCCCATAGTAAAAGTTGTTCATAATGATGAGTACAATCTCCCATTTCGATTTGTCGCATGTTTTCAATTTCACCCTGTAGATACAATAAGTTAATATCAGAAGTCAGAATATTTTAGATATCTGGTTGTATCAAAAAGGTGTGGCCAAATTTAATACCATCCAACTGAACAACTTTCTCCATGGGACCAATGCGATTATGATGTTGGTAGCATGGAGAAAGTTATTACTAGGCTGCATTTTTAAACAGTGCGCAAAATTTTCTACGCTACGGAGTCTAGAATCATGTTACAATTCATGGTTACAGTTTGCGCACTCGTTAAAAATGTATCCTGTATACCTACTTAATAAAATAGTAACGAAGTAAAAACTGTGCATAGGATATTTAAAAAAAAGTAATTGCTGCGACGAGTGGCAACGAGTCTGATGCCGAAAATATAATTTTTAGAAGTTTTTTTCCGTTTGTCTGGATGTATGCTCTGGATTGGCGCAGAAACGGTTGAACGGACTTGCCTGTTTGGCACACATAATGTTTATAACCTGGATTAACACATAGGGTACTTTTGATCCCGGTAATACGTTCCCATGGAATATCTTCTGATATCTACGCAAGTTAAGCCTCTTGGGCTAGAAAATGATGATGATAATCTAAATCTCAAACAGTTTCTCAGTACAATGTTCAGACAACGTTCTTCTTCTAACTAAACAAACGTTCAAACAGTTGAACGAACAAATCAGCAGAGTTTGTTGATGCAATTAGCGGCGCATACGCATAGTAAATACCTTATCATTGTATATTATCACATTGTAAGAGTTATTATACTTATAACATAGTGCTAAGTGGTGAATAACGAATAATAAGACAACTAAGGAGAAACTGCTAATTAGGTTGTTAGCAATTTAGCAATTATAACCTTTTATCAAATACAATCATCATCTGCCTAGCCTCTTGCCAACTATGTTGGGGTAGGCTCGCAGTCTAATCGGATCGGCAGCTGAATAGATATTTAAATGTGACAGCCATGTTCTTTTTCTTTTCGCGTCGATGATGGTACCGACTCTCGCTCGATGTTTTTTTATATTGTTTGAGCCCCGTAGGTGGCCACGTTAATTAAGGCATTGGTGGAATTCTTTAGGTCATCCGAGGTGCAGGTGAACGTGTACTTAAGACACTCCAGCGAGCGGGGCATGGTCTGAGCACCGCACTCGCTGTAGGTGTTAGATAGGCCAGTACCTAATGGGGGATTACTGACCCATCCAACACCCAGTGTGACCCACTTGGGCAAACTGTGACAGCTATTGACCCCCATAACCCAGTAACTGGGTAACACGATACCCCTTGCTAAGGCTGGTTATTAGGCTTTCGAGTTTCTAACTAGCCGCGAGACGTGACGATTGTCAAATTTCTCCGAAAGACAGCCGGGACCTTCAACGCACGGAGGGGCCTCTGTAAGTAATGGATGGTCACCCATAATTTTTTATCCGTGCGGTTGTTACATAGCCACGAGCCCCACATAGCATTTACCACACGAAATCTTACAGGGTAATGTAAAACATATCACACTATTCGCTGTGTGTAAAATGAAGTGCGTCAAAAGCTTTTAGAATCCAGACGGGCGTCGAAACGCAATGGACGGACTGCCATAAAATGAATACATTTGTAACGAAAATATACTTTACTATGCTCTATGCTCCACTGAGAAGAAATCTAGAGTGATCTTGACTGAGGATAGGGTTAACAAAATCTCCACGCGATAGTCTCGCCGTGTGGAGACACGTTCTAAGAGAGTGTATAGAGATACGTGGCACTACGATAATCAAAATCGATTCAATATTAGGGTGAGAGTCAAACCTTTTCAAACGTCAAAATTACATAAGATAATCCCCAAAACACCCGCCCTTCACCACTTCCTAGTGCTTTCGCTGGGAAGAAGAAGTGGGGGAACAAACTCCCCAGCAGCACAGCTGTCTGTGCAGTTAGAAAAACTTGATTGTATACAATAGTAGGTATGCAAGGTAATTAACATTACGAGACATACATAGAACATTAAACTAAATTAAGTACTAGTATAAACAGGGTGCCCCTGGAAGAATGGATCAAATCCAATGGGGCGTGGGCAAGGTCATTTCCAAACGTTTTAACCCTGAGAATGTCGGTGGATTTTTTACGGTTCAAAAACTATGACCAATTTTTGTATTTTTCAATCACTTCGCATAGAACTCAAAGAAAAATATCATAAAAAAAACTATCAGGGCTGTCAATTTAATTTTTTTAGATAGCCCTGATAGTTTTTTTTATGATATTTTTCTTTGAGCTCTATGCGAAGTGATTGAAAAATACAAAAATTGGTCATAGCTATTGAACCGTAAAAAATCCACCGACATTCTCAGGGTTAAAACATTTGGAAATGATCTTGCCCACGCCCCTATTCGATTTGATCCATACTTCCAAGGACACCCTGTATAATTATAATTTGCCTTAAGTGAGTGAAACAAATGCTTTGACTTTGTTGTATGAAATGCCCATACTGCCGACATTGTCGGACTTTAAGCGGCCCTAGTTCAACAATAGAATGTGTGCTAAAACCATCACCCGTTCGAAATCCCATAAAAAATCTTCAAACAAAAGCATTTTACATTTAGGTACACCTACTGACCTACCTATAATAAGCTATGTGAAGTATTCCACGCCACAGCACACCCGCAAAATAAGCAGTACACTAACAAAGAGAAAAGATGGCGGCTATGAAATCGCCGAAATAGCCCGCGCTACACAAGCCGGTCACGGATTGTTTACATTCGAGTCTACGTCACGGCTATCAGGGAACAGGGATGCCAGACGTTCTGAGCAGTTTCAGGAATAAAAGTGCTAGTTTGTACTAGGAAATAAGAAGAATTTGTACCCTATACCATGATCGCAAGTGTAATTTCGTAAATTCATTCCACTTCTTCCGAGCCGACTCGAGATTAATTATATGAAATGTCATGATAATAAGATCAATCAGCAGGTTAGTAGCTAACCGCCTTGGATACACCAGACGAAAGCAATTATAACATTAGTTGATACCGCTAACGTCACTCATGAAACAATTATTCTTGAAATGGATTGATACAGATACAGAGCATTCAGTATCTACTCACGAGCTTTAGAAAGACGTATGTCAAAGTCAATTCATTTATTTCAAATAGGTACATAAAAGGCACTTTACAAAAAATTTAATGGATTCTAGTCGCCCCTTCCAAAAGGTATAGTTTCGTATGGAGAAGAATGGGCAAGAAACCCCACCGTTACTCTTTTAGAATGTTTTACAAGATTTTGTATACATTCATTATATATTACGTGTATCGGCACCTACAATACAATTACTCTACCCATTGACTTATATATTACTAGCGTATACTCCTTTTGAAATCATTGACTCTATCACAATATAGGTAAAAATAACATAAAAATTAAAACATATAAGTACAATTCAATTAGCAACCAGTTTGATTTTGTCTACAGTCTAGATTGTCCTATGGAGCAGGACCAGCATGTTTCCAAGCATTCTTAGTTTGGATATAATCTTCTAATTTGTAATAAGTATCCTTATTTACAAAAAATATGTTTTTTGGAATCAATTGCGAATTGGAATAAAGCATAAGTTATTCAGGAAATTTGAATGTTTATCCAATCAGTTTGAACTAGTTCTGTTGAAAGGTTTTCGAAGAAACAAAGTTCGATGGTACGGCTTTCGCACTCAAGTAGGTAACCCGTCGAAGTATAACACTCAAGTCTTCATAAAAATTGGCGCCACCTACCGTTTACACAAACGTGCTAATAGTAACAATAACAACGCAAGCTCACTCACAATGTTTTGCTTCGCGTTAGGAAAATGATCGTAAAGTCTAATTGTGTGTACACGTGCGCCTAGAACAAATGGTTTCAAATGCCTCTATGGCGGTCAAAATGTATGGAATAGCAATTTTCAGATTACGCGTCGATGTCCCAGCCACCCTGTATAGGGAGCTCGTCCACGGCAGCAACCACCAGTAACAATCAGACTTGTTTATGTCTTTGGAAAGCAGCGTTTGTCATGAGTGTTGTTTGAAAAGTATAGCTAAAACAGAAAACAATGTAATTTATTGACTTTTAACTTCAACTACCGAAAAACTCTATACTTCGTTCTAAAACACAAATAGCGGACGCTGGCCGCACAGCTGCTGGACTAAAGTGGAACTGGGCTGGTCGTATCTGGCGCACGTCGCCGTCGGAGCAGCAATATGCAAAAGCCACCACTCAGTGGATCCCCAAAGGCAGGAAACGACTGCGCGGCAGGCCCCAGAAAGTGATGGCGGGATGAGCTGGACTCCTTAAAGGATTGGCCCACAATCGCAGTAGACCGTGAAAAGTGGAAAGAGGGAATGGCCTTTGCCCTGTCGTGGGACAACACTGGCTTATAATAAATAAATAACTTCAACTACAGATAGACTACGTACATACCTACATATGTAATAATTAGATTACATAAATCAATTGTCTGCCTTTTCCCAACTATGTTGGGGTTGGCTTCCAGTCTAACCGGATGTCGCTGAATAACGATATTTTACATGGAGCAACTGCGTATCTGACCTCCACAACCCGGTTACTGGGTCACACAATCCCGCTTCGTAATACTGATTGTCAGACTTTTGAACTTCTGAACAGTCAAAGGTCAACGAATGACAGCGGGTCCTACGGCTTAACGTGCTTTCCGAGGCACGGAGAGGTTTCGATATGTAATGGATGGTCACCCATCCAAGAACCGACCGTGGCAAGCGTAGCTTAACCTTCTATCGACCCGTGCGGCTGTTACTACTTAGCCACAAGCCTCTAATAGTTAGATTCTAGGTAGATGGACAGCCCTATATACCTGCGGGACTTAAGCTGAAGCATCAATACTAAGGCGGGCGGGGTGGCACTGGGCGGGCGGGGGCACGGGGTGGGCGGAATTCGCGGAAAGCGTACAGGGTGGAAAATACCACGCGAATAGATATTATGTGTGTTTTTCCATTTGTCGCCATTGGGCAATGTAAAACCATTCCATTCATATGTTTACTTACAAAAAGATAATCTACCTATTTTTTTCATGTTTTTCTTTATTGTAAGCGAGTATTCTCAATTAGAAAATACCATAAAAGAGTAATATGATCAAAATAAAGTTCGGGATCATAATAAAACGGCTATACAAATCAGCCTATAATGACTCCGCTGCTGGGACACAGGCCTCCTCTCTGTGAGAGGGAGTGGAATCCACCACGCGGGAAGGAAAACATCGTGAGAAAACCGGCATTTCCTAGAACCAAAAATTTGTAGACATGTGACATCCGCCTTCCCGCACTGGTTATACATAATAATGATTATTATAACTTTAGCAGGTACATACCATTGTGCATTGAAGTACTCGAAAATTAGACTTTTATTGACTGAAAATAACACAGCGTTGTAAAGGAACTATACCTAACTATATTCAATACACATAAATACTCTTTTTATGTTCACTCAAATCATCATAAAAATGTTATCTCTAATGAAACTACGAGCAGTAACTGTTACTACATAAATGCGTCGCTTTTCTCAGTAGCACCAACATGGCGGGAATGAGAGATTATCGGGAACACTGAACAAACATAGATAAATTTATTACGAGCTTACGTAGAAAGATGTTCTAAATATTTTTATAGAATAAACTAGGTATTATATAGAGGATAAATTTTTAACCAGCGCGCAAACTGTAACTATGATTCAGCATATGATTCTAGACCCCGTTGCGTAGATATTTTTTCGTCGGTTATAAAAAAAATATTAGTTATTCCCATTGATATATTAAATAAAGGATATCAATGGTTATTCCATACATTTTGATCGCGTAGGTTTAAGTAAACTTTTCTATGAAACAACTGATTTTATTTATAACCTACGTTTAAATTTCTCCGCCCTGGTGGCCTACCATGATCTAATTAAAAACGATTCAAAAACAAGACATTTCAGTTTAGGTTCCTAAACTGCATCGCTTGAGCTGCTCTATGGACGTCATGGTACCAAACAAGTATGAATGAAACCAAAACTTGCGACTCAGTTTGGGACAATTGCTGTCAGCAGATGGCACGGCCTAAACTGAATCGTTAAACTGACGTCATGGTACGAATTAGAAGAATAGTAGGCCTACCACAAGCTCTTAACGCGATCCATTTTAGGACCTAAACTGAACTGGAGGCCTACCACAAGCTCTTAACGCGATCCATTTTAGGACCTAAACTGAACTGGAGGCCTACCACAAGCTCTTAACGCGATCCATTTTAGGACCTAAACTGAACTGTTCTTCTAATTCGTTCTTTCAGTCATTCTTTTTTTATGTTCAACAAATGAATAAATGTCTTATGACTTATACTTCCTATGGAGACTTTAAAATACTACAAATTTCACTTCATGTCTTATTAATTATAACTAGGAACACCAAATCGAGTTCAAAGCCATGAAAGATGAAACCTCACAACCGAAGCTTAGCAACCAAACCAACTATAACAAGAAACCATCAGTAAACCTCCAACCTTGTATACTGTACAAGTATACATATCTATACACGATATGTATGTTCAAGTAAGTAGGTACATACAAGTAAATATATGCTGTTGCCGAGGCCGGCTATATAGTACACTATTTGCGGAAAGTTTACGACATGACGCGGCCATTGCAGTATTACTGACGATTGATGTCTGAACGAGCCTTACTTGTGGTAGAAGCAATAAGCCTCGTTGAAATGAGAGTTTTTCGATCATCATCGAGAGGCGATCATGTCTATGTGAGTGAGACTAGAACGACGATGAGTGAGGACTGGTCGGTTGGTGTCTCGACGGCCCTCTCCTGATATTATCCCAGTTAATGTTAGGTCGGGACAGTCCATATTTTTTCTATTCATCGCTATCAGCCGTCATTTCACTGTTCACTTCCATTCTAACAAATATCTAGAATGTATCAATGTCAGACCATTCGGATCAACAACTGTTGAACGTTAGTCCAACGGCCGACATGACGTCACGTACATGTCGACTGGTCGCGACCACTCTTTGCATGTCGCATGTAATCTAAGGCATTTCCCGTAGCTTTCCTGCGAGAAATGCACAAATGGAAAAGTACGAATCGAACGATAATAATTATGAATGCAAGATGAGCGAGAATTGCCTTTCTGATTCGTTCGTTCAGTTTTGTCTCTCCGTAGTTGTATGCGGTGACCCTAAGACCAAGCAATATTCTATCTATTAATCTATATATATAATATATAATTCTAAGTCCTGACTCACTGATATATCAACGCACAGCCTAAACCGCTGAAATCTGAAGGGTGTGTTCTTTGTGAAGAGTAGGTATCCACTAAGAAAGGGTTTTTCGAAATTCCACCCCTAAGAGGGTGAATGGGGGGAGGGTGAAATTTCACGCGGACGAAGTCGCAGGCAGAAGCTAGTCTTTAATTAATTAACTTACTGACATAGCTTATGAAACGTGTATTGTGTTGCGGGTTTCACCGCCGTAAGTTCTTAATTATCGACTCAGTCAGTGGTACGAGTACCATGGTGTGCTCATAGGACTTGTTGCTATGCCACTTGATTGACTACCTTAGTGGTCTAGTGGTCGCAAGCGCGACTCTGCATGACTAGCGTGTCCCTGTAGTTCGATCCCGGGTCGGGGCTAGTGTTCAGGGACAGTCCATATCCATACCCTGTATTTGGACCCAGGTTTACCTTTCCCCTTCCAGAATTGGAAAACTGAGGAAGTTCTAGATTCCCAGTAGCACAGTATTCACATTTTTGTTGTATAGGTACATTTACAACCTTGTGCGTACATTTCTACCTTCGTTGAAGATATAAAAAGCAACATTACCCCAATTCCGGTGTTCACGTGCTCAAAATCCGTCGGTTATGATGGGGATAAATCGGAAATAACTCTGCAATGATTCATGAGATTGCTCGCATAATCGCACTCAGTTACTAACACTACATATTACGAGTACCAGTTCTTAGGTACCAATAGTTTATACCTACAGATAGGTTTTAACCAGCGCGCAAACTGCAACCATGAATTTAATACATGATTCTGAACCCCCCCTGCGGTAAAATTTTTCGTCAGTTATTAAAAAAAAAATTAGCTCTGCCATACTATTGACCGCGTAGGTATTGCACTTTTCTATGGAACTGCTGATATTTATAATTTTTATTGATCACAAACACTGCTATCAATACAGTAAATTCCTAATGCGGTAGCGTGGTCCTTAATTAAACTATCCATACTAATATTATAAATGCGAAAGTGTGTCTGTCTGTCTGTTACCTCTTCACGCTTAAACCGCTGAACCGATTTAGATGAAATTTGGTGTACAGATAGTTTGAGTCACGGGAAAGGACATAGGATAGTTTTTATCCCGATATTCCAACGGAATCGAAACTTATGCGGATGAAACCGCGGGGCGCTGCTATCTTAAATATTTTTGATAACCGACGAAAAAATTCTACTCTAGGGATCTAGAACCATGTGACTCATGGTTACAGTTTGCACACTGTTTAAAATATGATGATATATTTAGAAATATTGCGTACTTATATTTTTAAACAGAATTTTTTTTAAGGAATAGTTTCAGTCATTGAATTCACTGAATAGTACTTTGTAACACACTTAGTCAGCCTGTAGTGTTCCTAATGTTGAACCTTAGGCGGGTTGGTGGATGTTGTTGGTCGGTGATGCAAGACATGACTAATACGTGTTTTCTTTCATCATTTTGACAGTAGTGGTGGCGTTCATTGCTGAAAGTAAGCTGTAGACTTGACTTGTAGTCCATACTCCGCAACTCAAGATTGATTTCAGCCATCTTCAACGTGAACTCTAGTCTTAGATATCACAGAGATTTCAATACATTTTTATTATCCTCACAAATTCCCTATCGGGATCGTGCACCAAAAAATCAAATAAACATGTCACTATTAGATTTACAACGCAACCGTCCGCTTGAACCTCGCAGCTCGCAGCCTTGACCACTGTTTACATTGGATTTTAAATATTAAACTATATAGGAATATAAATATAGAAATATGTATATAAAACTAACTAAGTGCAATACGTGATCCCAGCGGGAGATATAGCTGTTGAATCATTATGATCTCCTTGATGATGGACGGCTGAACTATTCATTGAGGATGTTGGTTAAGTAACAAGTCTTTCGAATATTTAATTAGTATTACCTACTTATTTCTGTCCCACTGCAGGGCAAAGGCCCCTTCTCATGCAGAGAAGGCACGAGCATTGATCACCACGCTTGCTCAAGACGGGTTGGCGATTTCAGCCTTACATTAACTATAAGTCCAGGTTTCGTCACGATGTTTTTCTCTTTACCAATCTTAGTAATTTAATGTGCAAGATAAACTCGGAACATGAAACATAGAATATTTAACATGCTCAAAATACGTCACGCCTTTGTGATCATGAATGAGGCCGAAATGCTGACGTATGCTCAGTCTTCAATGGCGTCATAGGTCGTGATGCTAGGTTCAGACTGGACTGACGAACGTTCACTGAGTCTAACTGTAGAGCTTTAGCAAACACATGTATAGCGGTAAGATTCATGTACCTACTTGCCTACTCAAGGCGAGGTAGTTAGAGTAAAGAAAATAACGAACAGGAGGCCTACCACAAGCTCTTAACGCGATCCATTTTAAGACCTAAACTAAACTGTTCTTCTAATTCGTACCATGACGTCGGTTTAACGATTCAGTTTAGGCCGTGCCATCTGCTGACAGCGATTGTCCCAAACTGAGTCGCAAGTTTTGGTTTCATTCATACTTGTTTGCTACCATGACGTCTATAGAGCAGCTCAAGCGATGCAGTTTAGGAACCTAAACTGAAATGTCTTGTTTTTGAATCGTTTTTAATTAGATCATGGTAGGCTACCTGAGCTGTTACATTACACGATATACGGCTTACCCCACTGGTGTCGTAGGGTATAGGTAGGAACATGCAGCATGCATAGAGGGGAGCAACTTAGTGAAACATCCCGACCCGATGCAGCGATACACCGATGGCATTAGGAAATATCCACGGAACTCATGGGTGATTGGGCACCATCACTTATATAGGGTGACTGGTAATTAGTGACCGATACCTAAACACGTGATTGTACTCATGATAACAAACAACTTTTACTATGGGACCAAACTTGAAATCGCGAAAAAAAAATCAGCTGTTCCCTACATTTTGACGAGTTATACGAACATAAATGTAGGGGAAAGCTAATTTTTTTTCGCGATTTCAGCTTTGGTCCCATAGTAAAAGTTGTTTGTTATCATGAGTACAATCACGTGTTTAAGTATCGGTCACTAATTACCAGTCACCCTATTATATAAACCACCAGCTGAACTAGTCTGTAGAAATCTCACCGATGAAAACTTAAGTGAAGTGACCTTAAGGTAAGCTGTCACGATGACACTATTGACAGCTAACTTGACATAAGTTTTCGCGGTGAGATGTTTACATTACTTCGGCAGTTATAGCCGTTACCCACGACTTCATTTGTTCCAGATGAAAAGTAGCCTACGTAAAAGCCTAAATCAATGTATTTTCTTTTTTTCTTCTTTCTTTCTATATAGAAATAGAATAATGTTTAATTGCATAGTACATGGTGTTAAAGTTGTTTTAAAAATAAATTATAGAGCATACATGTTTTGCATGCAAATAATAATAATACCTATAGGTTACATTACAAAAAAAAAATCCCGTCAACAAATTCTTTTAGGCTGTAAAAATTATTATTATTCAACCATTTATGTAGTTTTTTCTAAACAATCTCAGATGAGGTATAGGCGTGAAAGGTAACAGAGTTTCTTTCGCAGTTATAATATTAGTAATTATGGAAGTATTGACAACCATCCTCTTAGTACCCCTTATACACAATTGTTGTAGTGATAAGTGATTGTCCATACAAACAATGATTGGCGAGTGACGTCTTTAGTTAGCACCAACATCAATATTATTGGTAACTTAAACTAAACAAGTGAATGATGAGTATATTCTTTTGTTTTTATTCATTATAGGAAACAAAATTATAGCACGATTCGCACCGAATCGCCGCCGGTGCGTACACCTCCTTAGCTCCACTTCAAGAATAGGAATGACGGCGAGATAATATTGATTGGAAATTAAACCCTGAGATATTCATCGGTTACTAGGAATAGTACATACACGGGTAATGCATCGACGTTCAATAGAGGTAGCGCGTTCAATTCCCGCGAGGGATTTTTTTTTTTTGCTTTTCTCTATTTTAGTAGGTATAAAGGCTGATTTTTCAATCGACAGATAATTTTTATTCGTGGAATAAAATTGACGTCTGACAGATTTTGTATGGAATAACTGTCAAAAAATCAAAATTGTGCCTCGAATAAAATTATCTGGCATTGGAAAAATCAGCCCTAATTCGAAGAAGAAGCCGCGACATTAAATAGTTTTGCTGCACTTTATATTGGTGTTGCTTCAATTAATTTTAATCCGGAAAACGTGTTACATGTCTTCCTCTTTGTTTCAAGTTAACAAGTTCTCAAGCACTAACCTTTGCAATAAGTATTCCATCTAAATGTCTAAAATTATTTGGAAATCGTTGTTCGTTTCAGTAGGAGCTTAATTTTGCACTCCACCATATAAATTCGAATTACACCTGTTGCACTATTTTATGATCGTCTCACGCCTTCCACCTTAAGCATTGATGAATAATTACATATCACTACCCTAACATTAACATAATAAAAAAAACGCTATTCCAAGTTCAAAATCGGAACTAATCTCAAAAATCAAAAATGGCCGTTCAATTTCCAAATTCAAATGCCACTCACCCCATCGATGAGGAGTTCTGCCCAGGAATGTTCTGTCTTCAGGGTTCCAGATGCCATACTGAATTCGTTGGAGGAAGGGCCTCTGGACTGGTCTTCGGCAGTAGTTGACGACGCCATTCGGTTTGTCGGCGCCCATCGTGGCTGGTCGGCGGGTGAAGACTGACGATGGTGCGCGAGAGCGAGGTGAAGTAATAAAGACGAGTTTTGTGCCTAACTTTGAGGTAATTCTGTGAGGAGGGTAGAAGCTCTTCGTAGGTAGCTTGCGAGGACGTGTTTATGGTTATTACTGGCTTTTAATTAGGAGTTAGAAGAATAGGGTGGTAGCCTTGTTATAAGAATAGGGTGGTAGCCTTGTTCCAACAAAAAAGAGTACCTACCTAATTTTGAAATATCTTTAAAATATTTACCTATTCCTTCTCTCGACGGTACATAAATTAAGAATTATGACAAAGATGAGCTATGCCATGGGTGCATTTAGTAAAAGTAGGTCGATAGATACATGTACCCTATCCTGAACCAAAAATATCGATAAAGAAATAATCCGAACAGTTTAAATAATTATTTTTTCATTAACAAATCACATGCGAAGAACATCACTCAAATACACCAAGTTTTTCACCTAACCAAAAATAGGGCTTTAAAACTTTACTCAAAATAATCCCTGAAAACAAAGAGTCAAGTCTCTCCCACCCGTCTAATCTATGCCTGCGATCTGCCGCCCAAATCTGCCTGAAACCGGCGAGCCGCCCGCCCAGCGCCGCCCCAGCGCCCCCTGCGGCCAAGCCCTGAACTACCAACTAATGTACTAAGTGCTCGTCAGGTGACAACTTGTTTAACTTGCCAAGGACGGGCACAGCCGAGGTGTGGGCTAGATTAATGAAGGAATAAAGATAATTGGAAAGTTTAAGTAAGCGTAAGATCATGCCTGTATTTCGTAAAGGGGTAGGCAGTGGGGGTAGCCAGGTTTTGAAAGTCAGGTTATACGAGCCATGTAAATGAACGTCCTCCAGACCGTATTTCGGCCACGGCGACCAATCTCAACGGAGACTAGCCTTCAGCGCGAGAGATATTATATGCATACGTGTGTGCGCAGACACAGGTGCACTCCCTCTTCCATAACTCTCATAGTCCGATAGGACGGCAATCCGACATGACCGGAGAGAGATCAGGCGCAGGACCAACGGCTTACCGTGCTTTCCGAGACACGAGGGTATCACACCGCCAACTTCGGGCTGTTACTAAGAAATTCATAATGGAAAAACTCAATAACACTTTGCCCGACTCGGGAATCGAACCCAGGACTCCACGCTCAGCAATCACGCTTGCGGCCACGAGACCAACAGGGCAGTTACGAGCCATGTAAGGACGGGGAAACCTATTGAGTAGTAGTGTGTGGTGGAGTTCTTAGCGTGTCGATGGGAATCTAAATCGAGTCTGTCCAGAAGTTGGCTACAAGGTAGGCGCCATCAGTAGCGCCCATCAGTTCCTGTAACGTGCAGACCGCAGGACACGCAGGAATATTATTCACAGTGGAGTTATGTGATAGATTATCAAACAGGCCAGTAATCTACATGCAGTACCAATCACCCTGGATATACTTGACGAAAAAGGCCCTAAAAAGCCTTTTGACACTTGGGCTGTGCAATTTGAAAACCTAGCAACTGACATTTCTCAAAAAATGGGTGTTTTTTAATGACAGTTGCTAGGTTTTGAAATTGCACAGCCAACTTCCTACCAATGTTTTTCCAAGTTCTTATATTATTCATGTGCCTGTCCAGAGGCTCTTTGTCATACCTGTATTTCGTCAACAGGGTAGGCAGGGGCCACACACATCTCGTCGTCGACTGTCCTCTTGAAATAAACCTTTAGTTTTTTTTTCAGACGCATAAGCATAGGATAATCCGTCTATAATGTTCCCACAGCTGGGACGCAGACCTCTCTCTTCGAGAGGGAGTGGGCTATAATCTCCCATGCAGGCCCAATGCGGGTTGATAGATATCACATGACATCGAATTTTTGGTTCTTATAAGAACCAAAAATAGGAAAACGCTACATGTTCTTGAATTCTTAGTTAGGAATGAGTTGACAGATGCATGTGCATAATAATAAAACTAAACACAAAAGCTCAATTTGATCTAGATTTATTCGAAATAAATTCTCATTTTCACAAACAACAATATGGAATATTTTATTAAATAGGATTTGTACTCGTACCAGGCATAACAAACATACTCTCTACGATAGTAATTATTAACATCCTCAATTTGCTTCAAAAAATATAGTTTTTATGTCTATACTACTCATTTAAATAGTGAGATTATAAAGATAAATATAATATTTGCGTAGGTAGAAGAGCTGAAGCCTCTATATCTTCTATTGTAAGGCTGCTTCTCATACAGAGAAGGCACAAGCATTGATACATACTGACATTGATTTTGGCATACGGTCACGAGTCAAGGAAATTGTTTATCAAACTGACACACTAGGTACGTCAATTTACCGTGTTACAGCCATTCCATACAGCTGTCAAAGAAAGACAGTTCTGATTTGAATATCCGGGCAATTTAAGTTGGTAATCAATTTGATAAACTAACACTAATATATATATATATTATATACAAGTACATATATAATAAAAATAAAAGAAAAAGGAAGGAGCTCATTGGGCATAAAAAAAGCGTCCGCATCGCTGTCAATGGGATGTGCCGCCCAAAAGGCTGGCAGCATTTGCACGCACGTTGGATGGCAATGCTGATTCTTTTTAGTGTTAGCTTGTAAATTTTGTTAGCAGTGTTGTCGTTGTGAATAAAAGTATTATTATTATTTGATAAATAATTTCCCTGACTACAAAATATCCATCATACACACTTGCCCACTGTGTGTTTACACATTGCATTGACGTAGAACATTCTTCATTTTCATTCAGTAATAGCCTGAAACCTTACATTATCTACTAATTAGCATACTCACTAGTATCTTAGTACTAAAAGTATAAACACACTCGAGTTACTGAATTGAATTTCTATAGTTGCATTACTGAAGTTGAATTTATTTGTATTTGGAACAACGACAACGTAACTAAATAGAATCTTTTTTTTTATATTTCATAGCGTGCACATACATAATCAACCTGTTATGTTCCCACTGCTGGGACACAGGCTTCCCCTCGGGGAGAGGGAGTTGGCCGTAATTCACCACGCGGGCCCAGTGCGGGTTGGCAGATGTCACATGTCTTCGAATTTTAGGTTCTAGGACATGCCGGTTTCCTCGCGATGTTTTCCTTCACCGTTTTGAGAGCAGTGGTGATGAAATAATTTACACAAAGTAAAGCGCCTGTCTGGGTTGGAACCTACGACCAACAACTCGTAAGTCGCGGCCGTTACCACTTGGCCACCACTGCTCTAGCGTGCACATGCATTCAGTAAATATCTCAACTTTATAGAAAAGAGGTGGGATTCATTATATAATAATTATGTACCTATATATTTGGTACATAAGCATTCTACTCGAATGATAAAAGCTCATTATGACGCTGCAAGTAGGGTATAATTTACATAGCAATATAATAATAGTTTTGTTCTAATAAGACACAGTCTTTGTGACCAGACACAGAGATTGAAAATACTAAATATAAAATACGTAGATACGGACCTACAGCATTCATCAACGTTGAAAAAGGATGAACAGAGGAAAAATCTTGTTACACAGTTTTTATAACAAATTTATCAAATTATTCTTCCGAAATCACTTGCCAAAAAGGCGCATTCACTGGACCAGCTTTCCTTCGTAAATAATCTAAATACGAAATAGATAGATATTTCATTAGAAATCATCATTATTACATTGGCATGTAGAACCACTAGATAAATTACATAATTTCACCATACTTTACAGTTTACAGCAGTATGACAGGAGCTAGGTGGATTTTAATAGAGAGAACTATCTAATAGACTAATATTGTAAATGTACAGTCAACAAAAGCATAGCATTTTTGCACTTCACTATTATAACGTCCATACCTTTTGTTTTTTATTTTTATTATTGCGGAATGCAGCAGGTGCCTTCTTGCTTTCTTCATTGCTTGACTTCATTATCAGCCTATAATAGGTTCCCACTGCTGGGACACAGACTTCCTCTCAGTGAGAGGGAGTGGGCCGTAATCCACCACGCGGGCCCAGTGCGGGTTGGTAGATGTCACATGTCTTCCAAGTTTTGGTTCTAGGACATGCCGGTTTCCTCAAGATTACGTAATACTTGAATGGCCCCTTAACTGCCTGCATACTCTTTTGTTGACCGTACACTAAGAGGTCTGTAAATCAAGAGAAGGTAAGTAAACAGCTGATACCTCATCATAACTCACTAGTAACTACTTCACGACTGGACATTGATACCTCATCATAACTCACTAGTAACTACTTCACGACTGGACATTGATCTAATTAGTTTTTCTAAGGCTGAGTACGCATCATGTAAAACTTTGTTATTAGGTACCTACTCCACCCTAAAAGCATAACACACTTTCAATCACAATCTAGTCATTTTGAAGGATATTGCTAAGCCTCATACCTATGTTAAAAAATTTGACTACTCAACAACGTAAATAACGCAATGGATGTTGTTGAACTGTCAAAATGAAAGCCATTGCTACTGTTAGTGTGTTACGCAATTACCCCGTTGAATTATGTAATTCTTTAAAAAAAATATGTACAATATTAAAAAGAATACTGGATAATGCCGAATGCTGTTAATCAGCTGAAATGTGCAATCAAAACTCGGCTGAGGTTCTCGTGGCCTTCATAAAAAAAAGAACTCGTACCTAAATGGTATGTAAACGAACTCAACCTCAAGCGTATTTTACTTTTTACAGGCACGCACTTTTGTGCCCTTTTAACCGGTTGAATGCCGTAATTACAGAAACAATTGAAAAACCATTGTGTCTCGCGTGGATCCACGTTCCGCGATACGACAAATATTTATGTCTAGGGCCCTAATTCACTATGACCACTTCCATTCCTTACTTCGAAACCACGTCAATTCCATAGCTAATCTCACGTTGATTTCGTGCGGTTACATTCATTATGTCTTAGAGAATTACGGCCCTGTTTGCATTGGTTCAAAATACACGAAAAAAACATTGGTTCTTCACAATAGGGTACAAAGACATAGAACTAGACAATGCGCACTCAGCCTAACCGGCAGTATACACACCTACGCGTCCCATTACTGTAACGGAACATTCCTATCGCTATGTACATGATACATTGCTGCTTATGTTACACCTCTGTGTCGTTGCCGCTGCTCGTGCCTTCAACGTACAGCTGAAAGCGAGTGTATCCCGACGGCTCCTTCAGACTCTTGTTGTGAATTATGTTCTTGGCCCACGCTCTGCATCGTATCACGATGTTGAGGTTGTGTGCTGGAAATGAAAGAAAATAACAGACACACATTACGTATACTATTTCATTCCGTAAACTGGCCCAGAAATTGTATTAACTCGTAAATTTTAACAGCTAAATATAGGCCTTCCAAACTACATTAATACTTAATCAAAGGGGAAGCTTGAAGGAGTGCGATTATGGCCCCCTCCAGCAACGATCACATACCTATTTACCAAGTGACGAGAATTCAACACTGTGTGGGTTTCTGAGCGCTTTCAGTTGTTTCTAGTCTGAATGAAAGTTGAGGGAAACCCCCTGAAAGCTGACAGTCCAAGACCGGTTGACGTAATCATGTTTAGGGCAGGCTTATGTCCAGCAATGAACGTCTTTTGGCCGATATTAACTCAAATTCAGAGCAATTTTTTCGGTTAAACAAAGGAGTCGGTTAGTCAGGACGATGAAGCCAGTTGCCCGTTCCAAAGAGTAGTAGGTTCCTATGGAACGGTCAAGAAACTCCATGGATAGTGATAATGATGATAATGATTACCTACCTGGTGATGACAACCTCACAGCGACTAGCGGGCTCTTGTATCCCTGTTCGTTGTTATAGGGGTAGAACGCACCCGGCATGCCTCGGCCCCAGGGGTACTCTAGTTTCGTGTCATTCGCTTTCTCCTCTTCACATGACACCCAAACTTGCTTTTGCTGTTGGTAAAAAATGAATGATTCAGTATGTTAAGTACGAATTGAGTATGAATGTGGATAGTTTCATGTTTGAATCAAATCATGTGCTGGTTGCGTGTAATTTTGTCGCCATCCTCATATTGAAACAAGCAATGATGCTGATTGATTTGTGATAATACTTCTCTAGATAGCTATTTTCTTTATTAGTGAAGGCCTGTCCTTTACCAAGATCTGGCCTGGACAGGGATGGATGAGCTCTTTCTTATACACCCAGTAGTTCTCATTCACAAGAGCCCCTATATACTAACAAAATAAACTCCTCCAGACCGAATTTCAGCCATGACGACCAATCTCAGCGGAGACCAGCCTTCGGCGCGCGAGATATTATAGTGCACAAGTGTGTGCGCATACACAGCTGCACTCTCTCTTCCCTCACTCTCATTGTCCGAAAGGACGGCAATCCGAGATCCGACACGACCGAAGAGAGATCAGGGTCAAAACCAACGGCTTAACGTGCTTTTCGAGGCACGGAGGTATCACACTGCCAACTTTCAACTAGCGGGAGTGTTACTAAGAAATTCCTAAAGGAAAAACCTAATAACACTTTGAGCTGGGAATCGAACTCCACGCTCAGCAGTCGTAACAAACCAACGGGGCAGTCTAATACTCATAATATGTATTCAAAGAAATTTCACCTGGCTTGGGTCCAGTCCCTGTATGTATTCTGTGAGATCCTCCGGCATGCCTGCAGGCAGTTCTGCGACATCGTAGAAGTCTGGTTGCCAGCCAATTATCTTAAATTATAGAAAACAATCCAATGATAAAGTTTCGTAAGATTTCGTAAGTTTGAAAGGTGACAAGTCATTATAATATTTTCTATTCCATAAATTGGCCGTTCCCTCTCCATCCGTTGTTGTTGTTAACAAAGAGATTATCAATAGAATGGATCAATTAATAACAACTTACTGCGTTCACCGATCCCTTAGACAAGACTAATGAGACAATGGTCTCTTAGTAAGCGTTCCCTGTGTCTAGCGTGGTGGTAATGATAACAGCATCATCATGGGTGGTTCCTCTTAGAAGTCCTCCGTATAAGTCCAGTCCTCTACACGTCAACTGCGTCGACACGATGGACGTGCTGTAGTTGCCTCTGCCACTAAGGCTCTCTGTCAATTGTCTTTTGTGTAGGTAAATATGATCAAAAAGTTCCAGCACTTACTTTGTTAACTTTAATGAAGATGCAGGGGTTGTCGGGGAAGCCGTAATGGTCCCCAGCCGTGCATTCCTTTTTGGACGAGTACCAGGGCTCAGTGCTGTATTCTGAACACAAATTATTTCAATTAATTCCATGTTAATTAATAACCTTATCGGTAATTATATTTTCGAGCCGTTTGGAGATGCAACCCTCGGGCCGTGGGGTCTGAGTGCTCATGGTTTGTTCAATTAAATCTCCAAACAGCTGGTTGATACTTCCCAGGACCGAAGGGCTGGCTTTTACCTTGGCCAGAGGCTAAGCATTATAATACAACGTGGCAATGCCGCCAGTCTCATAGGTACATTACGAGTCGACAAAGATGGGGATGAATTTTTCGACTTCGAATTTTTTGTTTGTTAATAGTTTTAGTTTGGTTAGGTTATTACATATTATTATATTTTAATTTTATTAGTTTGTTATTTAATTTAGTATACCTGTACATAAGTTTATTCCACGTTTGGCTATTTACTTCGTTAATTTATAGAATGTGCTTTTTCCGTCGTTTCAGCAAATAAAACTACTTTTGTGAAAATATAGGCTGCCTAATTATTCACAGGGAGTGTCTTCAATCACCAAATACTACGTTTTTTTTTTGAAAAAATTCTCAGAGCTATCATCATCTACCTAGCATTATCTCAACTATGTTGGGGTCATCTTCCAGTCTAACCAGATGCAGCTATGACCAGTATTCAATAATTCTCAGACTCATTAAAATCAATAACAACAAAGTCTGCCTCTTAGAGGGAAGAGCAACAATCGTGAAGGACACTGAACTTATGTTAGTAGAATATCCACACTATCCATGTTCCATGTCAGTAGATTTCCATTGAAGTATTGATTTGCTACAATAGCACGCTGAAGCCTTCACGTGAGCGAATTGCTTCGTAGTGAGCCACGCCTTCGGGCGCGGTTCGTTTGTCTGTACTTGTGTACTGAGTATCACGCTTATGTCTTAATAAAGTAAGCAGAGATGAAGGAAAAAGGAAATTTTATATATTGAGAAATTGTGGTTTAGAGGAATGAACTTCACCAGGAGAAACGGATTGGGTGTTTTAGACGCAGCTATGCTAAATGATATTTATTTGGTAAATTTGTTTTAACTACCACGTTTACACTTTTTTAAGCTTTATATGGTCGGTGTTTCCTATTTCACAGCTCTGTTTAACTATTGTTTCTTGGCTAACCGAGGCCAATTCTTACAAAATGTTAAGATTCAAATCGCAATCCCATCTCAGCGACAATCAATGTCAAAAACTTGTCAAAAATCTATGTAAAATGATTGTATTTTTGACAGATCGCGACTGAGATTAGAATAAATACGGGAATTGCACGGTTGGGCGCCATCTCCACGAGCGAGAGAATCGCAGCGATAGTCTCGTCGTGCCATCAAATAACCACCATCAATAGAAACTCTATGAATCAATCTCCACACGGCGATATCGTTGCGACGATAATTTGGTGGCACCGCATGACTATTGAGAGCAGTGGTGGCCCAGTGGTAACGGCCGCGACTTACGAGTTTGTAGGTCGTGGGGTTCGAGCCCAGGCAGGCGTTTTATTTTGTGTACGTAGGTAATTTCATCACCACTGCTCTCAAAACGGTGAAGGAATACACCGTGAGGAAACCAGCATGTCCTATAACCAATAATTCAAAGACATGTGACATCTACCAACCTGCACTGGGCCCGCGTGTTGGATTACAGCCCACTCCCTCTCACAGAGAGGAGGCCTGTGTCCTAGAGGCTGATTATGTATGACTACCTCTCACAGAGAGGAGGCCTGTGTCCTAGAGGCTGATTATGTATGACTATTGACGTGATTTTCTCTGCCGAAACGAAGCCGCCATAGTACAGGGAGCTGACAGATTGGCGTCTTCTGCAATACGTGTCTTGAGGACGTGTCCGTACGGTTTTTTTTTTTTTTGTAGGGCCCGCTGACCGTTGCTTCGCGATTGAACCCGTGAACGGTACGGGAGCTTATACTGCGGGACACTATGTTGCAGACGCTAGATGTTCGTATAATTCCTAGGAAGTATTAGGTGACTGGCGACGAATACTCACGTCCGAAGAATTCCTCGAGCTGTTCAACGTAAGGCTTGTAGGCGGAACGGTTCGCCACATTGTAGCGAAGAACAGCGGTCTCGTACAGGGGACGGGATGCCACGCCGGGGTTCGCTCCTGGAGACAGAGAAGAAAAGACAATTTCAAAAGCACTCACTTGGCTTTCATGACGGTTGTCACAAACAAGGTTTCATCTGTTTCATTCTTTCTTTTCAAATGTTGTTTTCTTCCTTTTTCGTCGTTCAGTGGTCTCCTTACTATGAAATCACAGCCTTTTCATTCTTACAGTGGTCAAATAAAATTAGCTAGCGTAACTTCAGACGTGATGGGCATCGATATCTAAACACGACAAAATAGAATTAAACAAGATTTGACAAAAAATAGTATGAGTTAAGAAAATCTGTATTTTTTTTTATTTATCGTGTTTTTATAACCCTGGTCTGTAAAGTTTACAAAAAAAACTGATTTTTGAAACTGACTAAACTAACTGCGGAGTTCAGTCACGTCTACGGAGTTTCGCTAGCTGATTTAATTTGACCCTGTATATTTCCTTACACAATCATAGCCTAGTCTTTGTCTCCAGATATTTATTTCTAATGTATCTTTGTTCTGGATAAAGCAACAAATAGGTAGATATAGCAGGTACTTGATACATATAAAACCTATTCCACGAATTGCAATCCATGGCCGATAAATAATAATAATAATGTAATAATAAAGCTGAAGAGTTTTTTGTTTGTTTGATTGAACGCGCTAATCTCTAGAACTACTTGGTAGACTAATTCTAGAGGAAGGCTATTTAACATAACGCTATCGCTAGGACCCTTAGGAGCAGGGCAAAGAGAAAAAAAAGCAGTGGCACTCCGGGAGTGCTGACAGAAGTGAAAACAAAACACAAGCAGAATACTTTGCCATCATTCACTGACATATCGGATATACATTAAAACCGAGTACATCTCGAAGACAGCCGAACACATCCGAAGCGGTGTCGGTTATACATTTTCGCCGCGCCGTAGAAAGAGAGGGGGATACTCCTACGCCGCGCCGCCGGCTGTCTACTCTCCATCCGTATTACGAATTTTCGATCAGGGTCACGTGTCCTGACGCGAGTTTAAAATTTTTTACGCATTACAAAAAAAGTGTACAACGCCGCTAAAGAAGTTTTCACTTCAAAAAATCAATAAGAACCCTTAGCGAAAACGAAGTAATAGCGCAGGCAGGCGATGCGATGCAACGGGGAGGGTCGGGGAAGCAAGAATCTTCACGCGGACGAAGTCGCGGACAAAAGCTAGTATTTAAATAAATGCATACAAAGTAACTGCCAAACAATGTTTATACACAGTTAATGTAAAACAGGGCAGGATGTGACACAATTCAGAACGAGTAATTAAAATACTCCATTGTTTGTAACAGTATCCCTTTTTACCTACAATTTGAACAGCCTTGCCTATTAAGGACACACTACGCGGAATTTTAACTATTACACGATTAATACTTGTACACTGTTACTGATAAGGTGCTGCTAGAACTATTGTACAAGCAGGCAACGTAATAATAGCCTCCCGACCGATTTCGGTCATGGTAGCCAATCTCAACGGAGATTATAGCCAGGTACGCAGGAGATAATATTATAGTGTACTTGTGCCTTTACTCTCATAGTCCGGTGGGACGGCAATCCGGAGATCAGCCGCAGGACCAACGGCTTTACGTGCTTTCCGAGGCACGGGAAGAACGTAGGTACCTAATAGTTATGATCTAATTTGCAGTTGTATAACATGCTAATGTTCAGATTTCAGTCATAGGTGGTGACAGTAGAAGCCGATGACCATTTGAGAAATTCGGTACCCACAAAACATACAGGGTGTACAAAGACCCATTTCATAGCCGTTATCTAAGCATTCTGTACGTCAAATTAATTAATCGCAAAACATTATCGCAAATCATTATTGCTGGTAAACGACTTTTATTTGTATAGTGTGGAAATTCGCGGCAGCGTGCAATGTTAAATATGACAATGGCGGGAAGAACAAGTGACTTTCGGCTTCGGTTAGACGCTTAACGAAGCCGAAAGTCACTTTTTCTTCCCGCTGTTTTTCTCTGGAATATACTTATCTTTCAAAAAGAGCAAGGGGATCAGACTTAGTTATAGTGGACAAGACAGAAATTAAAACATAAGAATAACTAGCAGAGGATCCGATCGGAATAAATCTTATTATGTCCTGTATGGGTACCCATCGAATACCTCAGAGAAGGATGAGGTCACCGAGACACAGCTCGTAAAGTCACGAAAGAAGATAAAAGGGTGAAGGATTGGAGAATACTTTCCTCTTTTAATAGCAGACCATAGCTAAAAATAATCATCATTTTGAATCGTCACAAGAGTCAGTCATTCGGAAAGATGAAAGTCGATTCGAAGGCGTAGAGGTAGAGAGAAAAGAACGAGCAAGAAATTCCTTGGACAAACGAACCTCCATGGACAATGTTTTAAATCAAAATATCATCGTTCTACCAGCGCACCCATAAAACATATGATTCGTTCTTAATGCTAAAAAAGTCGTAGGAAATCCTTGTCCAACCCACTGCTATCCCAGTCAATTGTCCCCCGCAAAGGAACCGTCCGTAGGAAGCCCATTACATAATAAAAAGTACGGAACAGTCGACCTGACCGACGACGTCTAAATGCGACATGACCTCCTTACGATTTATAGCACAGCGACTATACATTAATAGCTCGTAGTACGTACGAATGGTTACTGGTAAGTACGCCTCGTAGGATTTATGTGGCGAAACGATAGGAGCTGGAAATGATGGAGTTCAATATTATTGCATCGCCCAAGGGGACAACGTTCGGCCATGCATGAGCCCATCCATCGCCGAACATTTTCCGCTTATGTGTGGACATTTGAATTATGAAAAAGGAGACCTATTTTCAACAGTGGATAATCCTAGGATCGGCCAAAAAGGAGTATTTACTGGTTGATCTATCGCTCATTTGGAGAAACACGTAAATGTATTTTTTCCCAAAAATGAGTTTAGAAAGCAGACTTTAAAAAAAAAGCAGCAGTTACATCGTTGTTTCTCCAAATGAGCGATATATCAATACAAATAAATAAAATTGAAGTGTCTGTTTGTAATGTCAAAATAACAGCTTTTTACTAAATGCATATGAAAGTATATATCGTACTTATAACTATAAAACATTTATTTTTGTCTGTCTGTCTGTTTGTTCCGGCTAATCTCCGAAACAGCTGGACCGATTTGACGGTACTTTCACTGACAGATAGCTGATGTTATTAGGAGTAGGTAACTACTTTTATTTTATAAAAAAGAATTAAGGTTCCGCTAAAAAAAAATAGAACCCATGAAATCCAATTTGTTTTCCGACATGCACGCGAACGAAGTCGCGGGCACAGCTAGTTTATTACAAAGCCGAAATAAAGCGTCCAAATAACCTCTTTTATAAGTCGTGATAGTGAATTACGCGGGTCAGAAGCGACTGCTGCGTCTGAATGGTTATTGTATCGCTGACCCCTTCTATACCAAAGGTATTTTTCCAGGTATATTTTGAATTCGGACGAAGACAAGATCGGACTGCATAAGGACAAGTACCGAGGTATTTCATGAGCATTTTTTGACAGACGAGCAGTGGTCGCCCGGTGGTACCGTCCTTCGCGACTAACGAGTTGGAGATCGTAGGTTCGAACCCAGACAGGCGCTTTACTTTGTGTAAATTATTTCATCACCACTACTCTCAAAGTGGTGAAGGAAAACATCGCGAGGAAACCGGCATGTCTTAGAACCTTGCTTTTGAAACTCGAGCATTACGGTCTTGGAAAACTTGCGCTCAGTTTAGTTAGTTCTTATTTAAATGATAGACAACAGCAAGTTCAAATAAATGGTGTCAATTCACATGGTTTAACAGTAAAAATGGGTGTGCCACAAGGCTCGATATTGGGTCCTTTCCTCTTTTTAGTGTATATTAATGATCTACTGCATTTATTAAAAAATCAACCACAAATGGTGTTATTTGCTGATGACACTTCCTTAATTTTTAAGGTAAATAGACGTGCTACAAATTTTGACGACGTAAATAACGCCCTACTGCAGGTCCAAAATTGGTTCACTGCTAATAATTTAGTATTAAATGAAAAAAAAACTAAGTGCATAAGATTTTCTTTACCAAATGTCAAGGGTAGTAATTGTGAGATAATATTGAATCAAGAGAAACTAGAATTCGTCGATAAAACTGTTTTCCTGGGGATCACGCTCGATTCAAGGCTACAATGGGGTCCTCATTTAACATCTCTTGCAGGACGTCTAAGTTCAGCAGCTTATGCTGTCAGAAAAATCCGTCAATTAACTGATGTGGATACTGCGAGACTAGTCTATTTTAGTTATTTTCATAGTATCATGTCATACGGTATTTTACTTTGGGGACGGGCTGCAGACATCGATTCTATTTTTATTCTGCAGAAAAGAGCCATCAGAGCCATATATAATCTCCGCGGGCGCGATTCTCTAAGGGAACTGTTTAAGGAAATTAACATCATGACGGTACCTTGTCAATATATCTACGAAAACATCATGTATGTAAGGAAAAATTTACATCTTTTTAGTAAAAGAGGAGAAAGGCATAATTATAGTACTAGAAATAGGGACCTATTGGTTCAACCAGGTTTCAGACTGGCTAAAGTAGACTCATCTTTTATGGGGTACTGTTTAAAATGTTATAATAAGATACCTCCCCACATTCTTCAACTGAATGAAACAAAATTCAAGTCTTGTATAAAACGCACACTATGCAGACAGGCATATTATAAGTTAGGGGATTACATCGCTGATAAAAATGCCTGGCTCATTGCTGGTCCTGCTCCACAACCACAACTAATCGATTAACACTTGAAAATACTGTTGGAGCTGCTGAAGATTGTAAGACTATCTTTGCATTGTATAAACTCAATTTCCTTTGTATTGTATAATTGCATAGCACAGATGTGAGTTCTATGTACTGTAGAGCTACCATTTACCGGGTAATATGTCTTTCATTGACTTGAATGTGCCCTGGCAGCTGATAGTATGTCATGCTCACACAAATGTCTCGCTGACGGTGGCGTGTGTGTTGGATCATTTAGCTCCCTTCAAAATGGTTGAGCTGAATGGTGCTGATCTATGCGTCATGTTCGTGAACGGGCGCCGTCAGTTGGGGCTGGTCATCACTCGGCTGCCTCGGCTCATTTTTATTTTTAATTATTTTATTTTTGGATTGTTGTTTTTTTTTTATTATTTAATATTTGCTGTACTCTGGACGCTTTTAACGCATACATCTTTTTTTACATCGTTCTCACATATTATTATAAATTCAACATTAATGATGTAACTAATATTTTTGTAAAAATATAATTTAAAAGAGTGTCCATGGAGTTTCTTGCCCGTTCTTCTCCATAGGTACCTACGCTTTGGAATGGGCAACTAGCTTCATTTTATTTTTGACTGACCGACTTCTTGACAATTCAAAAGTGCCTGTAAATGGTTTAATTGAAATAAATGCTTTGAGTTTGAGTTTTGAGTTTGAGTTTGACCAAAAAATCCAAGACTTGTGACATCTACCAACCCGCACTGGGCTCGCGTGGTGGATTGGGGTCCATCCCCTCTGACAGAGAGGAGTCCTGCCTGTGTCCCAGCAGTGGGAACGTTATAGACTGACTATGCTTATGTTTTTGACAGATTGGCCACAACAGGCAACAGGGAGTAATGTGAAAGTCTTTGGGTTGGGACAGTATAGACATAAAAAAGTTTTAAAGTACTTACCAATAAGAGACTCTCCTAACAAATACGTAGGCCGGTTCGGTTCCAGTGTGAGGTATAACCCCCCCATGCACAGCCCGAACATCAGCGCCAGCACCGCGTAGAACACCAGGTAGAAGGTCAGCACTATTCCTGAAACACGAGGGTTGAACGTGAGAAACCTTTACTCCAACGAACTGTGTCTGGAACATAAGGGCTGCTCCTAAACTATGGAAGATCTTTATGAGGCCAATGTTAACGCTGTCAAAGTGGCTCAATTCTGGTCGAAGCTTATCGATATGACGAAGAAAAAGGCTTGATGAGTAACCTTAGATCATCAACATCCTGCCCATGTCCCATTTTATTTGAGGTTGACGCAGCATAACCTCTTCTTCCATAAATCTCTATTAACCATCAAGACTGTAGTCACCCCTTTTCTAGGCATATTATCTTCCACACAATCTATCTATCGTTTCTTTGGTTTCCACCTTCTCTTATAATCGCATCCACACTCACGCTCAATACTTTCCTCACGATATGTTCCTCATTCCTCCGCATCACATAAACATACTACTTCTCGGTCACCATCAGAGGTGTTAACTGCATCCACACGTCGCCAGTGATATTTAAATCTGATGTTAAAGCAGCCGGTTGATTAATTAACGCTGCTACTAAGAATTTTCTAATAGATACCTAGAATTCAGCCGGTCATCCTAGTTTAAGTAGGGTAATAGATACCTACGTATCTCGGCCCAACTTTCAATGAACTGTCTGGAAATGAAATTACCTAACCACGACATCCTGCCATGTCATGACGTGTCGCAGATAGTTAAGGAGACATACCACGTTTATGGGTGACCCAACAAAAGGGTCCTTAGAATTTTGTATTCGTATCCAGAATGAAAACCCTGTTTTGGCAGACTTGGATGCGAAATATAAAAAGCCATAGATATAGAACCAGTCGTCTCCAACAGGAGATGCTTTTGACTAGGAATGAGTGAATGAATGAAAACATGTACATATTTGATAAACACAGGCACATATATATTTGGTGCATAGTAAAAAATTTGGCTTAAGGAATTTGTTTAAATTTTTGTCTTTCTTTGTTCATCATCTTTCTTTTCGCTCATCATGAAAAAGGATGGAATTTTTCCAAATCTTAACGTGTCCTCATTATGAAGTATTTATGCCATTATGATTCCAGTCCTTAGAAGTGATGGTACTATCGGCAATGTATAGCTCCATCTCTCTCTCACACTAGAATCAACGTTATAATACTGCACCTGGCTATCCAGAAGAGCTTGGTTGTTATATAGTCAGCACATGAGACATTTGAGCTTTGTCTCTAGTTTGACAGAGTAAAGTTTAATGACACCTAGCTAGAGCACGTGCAAGATGGATATAATCCACGAGAAATATCAGTAGTAATGCGCAGAACTTACTACTGCACATCCCTGGCTATCTGCCAGTTCCATCACATATACAAATAAATAAAAATATTAATCCATTACGACCATTTCCAAATCAGATGTAAAGTTGGTACGATTACTAAAATATCCCTTTTCAAACAAACATGGACCGTATTGCTTTTGGTATCCCGTATTGCGTATAGTACCTATGCACCTACATATATGTGCGGACCGTAGCATGCAAACATCAGTTATAACTTATACCCAGCAGTTAATGCAATATCAAATAGAATTCTGTTAAAGAGAAACAAATAAACCTAAAAAAATACCATTATTATCAAAAATCGAACCGAATTAATGGCGCCGTCACCAACATTTAGTTTATTCCTGTCAAACGCCGATGGGAAATCGGCGTTTGACAGGATTCCGAAATTGACTAAAGTGACACTTAGGGTCAGCGCAGACAGAACGGAGCGCAGTGGAGAGGATTTTATTAACGCACTTGAAAATAAACTTTAAAATTATTACAATAAAGTGAATAATGTTAATGATAATCAACATTATAGGTGAAAACGTGAAAATTGTCAGATTTAGTTCGATTTAGTTAGACTAAATCGAACTAAATCTGACTATTTTTAATCGCGATTAAAAAGGTATGGAATAAAATTAGTTGTCATGAATAGAAATTCACACTAACACCTCGACTTCAGGTGCAAAAACAGTACTGTATAATTATATTTTTTTCTTTTGCTTATATCTCGATATATCTCGATGGTCTGTCGTCTATCACAAAAATAATTAAAATTTTACTCCATTTACAACACGTAAACCCCTAAAACTCAAGATAATCATCAGAGGTACAATCATTTTTCATATTTTCCATACAAAAAGTGAAAAATTCATTAAAAACCACGTCAAGGATGCCCCGTGCGCGCCTGCGGCTCTAAAAAAATTCACGGGGTAGGGCAAAAAAGTACCACGTGTCGATGAGTCGCAATTGTCAAATTCGATTTTAGTTGTCGAAATTATTTTTAAATTTAGGGAATTTTATATGCAGAATAGCTGTAAGATGCTCATAGCAAAAATAAGGAATTTTAGTGATAGTTTAGTTCGGTGTACAAGAGAATCGGCACCGATGTCTCATTAACAACAGGTAACTAAATAACCATTCACTAATCCATGCCCTAGCGCATAACAAACAGTCTTCCTACTAACCTAAATCGCTACCAATCGACTTCCAACCTTATGCTACACAAAACAGGACACACTTTACAAGCACTAATCAATCTCCACGTTGATATCTATGACGAAAGCGTTCTAATTTTAAAAGTTGTAACAGAAATAGCGTGGTCGCATTTCTTCGTACACAAAATAATGTTTTTATGACATTTATATTGATGTCACTGTCTAGTGTCTGAACAATTTAGGCAATCAAGTTAGTGGTTGCTGTTGTTGCTCTTGAATGGTTCTGAAAGTTTTTAGATATCCGTATTTCATGGAAAACCGTCATAACTTCATAAGGCAATTTCGATAGTAACATTGCCTTTAAATTACCTCTATTCTGATGCAGGGACCAGCACCCTGATTGTGTAATACACTATCAATGTCAATCTGAATCATTTTAAAGGATATTGCTAATCCATTGCTTCATATGCTCGTAAAATTTATCTGCTCAACAACTTAAATAACGCAATAAATGTTGTTGAACTATCAAAATGAAAGCCATTGCTATTGTTATTGTGTTACGCAACTACCCCGCAGGCACTGGTATTTGAACGTGACATTCGGGATTCCCAACAGGCCCGCACAGGCATATACAAAACTACTTCATCACCTTTTAAGACGTTCTTAACTAGACAACCATCTAATATGATTTGATTATTGAAGTTCTCAAATGCAGAGAGTGCCTAATGACCAATCAGCTCCTATAGTCCGCGCGGAACTAGTTGGCCGCTGAGGTGGAGACAGGGGTGAGGCGGCGCGGCGGCGCGCGGCAGTTCGCAACGCACGTACTGAGTAATGCGCCCCCGCCCCTCCGTCCCACCGCTCACATACCTTTAGACACGCGGCCAACTTGTTCCGCGCGGACTATAATTCAACGTTCCACAGTTACGTATAACCTGGGACATTTCCACGACGGATTTTTATTATGTGTCACTACATACGCTGACGTAGTTTTTCGGAAGTACAGACGCCAGCACAACAAGCTACTACAATCTGTCAAATTTCTTTGATATATTTTCAATTTTATCGCTAAAGAATAAGGTTCAAAGTTGATTGGGAAAATTTTACAGTTTCGGGTAGCTTGATGTGCTGGCGTCTGTACCTACTAAGGGCGTTCAATAAAAAGTGAGAATGAGTATGTTACAGGACATTCTATCCACCTCTGACATTAAAATTTTGTGTCACGTTGCTATGAAATTTATGTCTCTGACAAGCTCAAGTAGGTGCAATACCTTACAATAACAATAGAGATTGCATATACAGGTACTTATTACTTTTATTTAATGTTATTTTATTTTTCGACATAGGTAGTCAGTAGTTACCTTTTAGTCGTCCCAAGCAAGGGTCATCTTTCATGGATGTTCTTACACGTTCGTTTGAATTCGGCGCAACAATTTATTAAGCACAGATACTTAATACATTTTGGCACATTTTGGCCAAAGGTCTATAACCAACTGCAAACAAATGACTTCTATTATTTTAAAACAAAAGATAATTAGTTTATTTTGTTTAGCAAATATTCCAGCTTTACCAACCAGTATATTTACCTTTTATATTTCCAATCAATTCGTATCCTATTCTCATTTTTTATTGAACGCCCCTCGTATTATGTCGCCACGCACGCTGACGTAGTTTTTCGGAAGTCGTGTCTATTTTGGGTCTGTCCTAAGAGATTTGAATTGATAAAATCTCGATCATATTAAAAGAGCCATGCTTGAACCACACAGCTGAATTCAGTCCCAAAAGTTATGCTACCTCCATTACTTATGTTAAACAAAGTTCTGGGAAGCTTAGGCCGGTAAGTAATATCTTGGAGAAAAACTTTTCATTTATCAACGTATAGGCATACTCCAATGCAGTCATATCTGCGCAGTGGTGGCCCAGGGTTAACGACCCCGACTAACGAGTTGTAAGTCGTGGGTTCGGGCCCAGGTAGTCGCTTCGTGTAAATAATTTCATCACTACTGCTCTCAAAACGGTGAAGGAAAACATCGTGAGGAAACCGGCATGTCCTAGAACCAAGAATTAGAAGACATTTAACCTCTGTCTACCAAACCGCACTGGGCCCGCGTGGCAGGTTACAACCTACTACCTCTCGAAGAGGAGAGGCCTGTGTCCCGGCAGTGGGAACATTATCCGCTGATTATACGAGTCATAAATAACTAAATAGTTCGAACTTTCGAAGCTATGTAGTAATTGCATGCCTTTAAGAAGATTCCCATGACGTAAGATAGAACCATTAGAGAAGCATCTAGACCTGGAACATCTGTAGACCACTCTGTTTGTCCGGATGCGGGAATTGAATCCGCGACCCTGAGCTAGCCGGCGGACACTTTGCCGTTACACCAATTGGGAGTCGGGTCATTAAAATTTAAGATGGTCCTTCTCGGTCTTGGTGCCGCGTGCCGTACCTATAACTTCTACATTTTCCAGTAACGTGTATTTGTTTGTCGTCGCAAGCACGACTACGATTACACATATGTAGACATATAATCTGAATGGGCAATCGATATGGTATCCATAAGCGATGATCAGTAACTATTATTGTCGCTTTATCGTCAATTGTAGTCACATGTTCATATTTCCATCTTGCCTATTCATTGCCTCCTTTGTCTGGTGGTCGCAAGCTCTACTGCGGAGCACGAGGTCCTGGGGTTCGATTCCCTGGTCGGGCAGTGTTATTGGGTTTTTCCATCAAGAATTTCTTAGTAACAGCCCGGAGTTTGGAAGTTGGCGGAGTGATATCCCCGTACTTCGGAATCGGAAACCACATTAAGCCATTGGTCCTGTATCTGATCTCTCTCCGGTCATGTCGGATTCCGTGCCGTCTCCCACACATCGGACTATGAGAGTGAGGGAAGAGAGAGTGCACCTTTGTTTGCGCACACATTTTCGCACTGTAATACCTCCCGCGCCCCGCGCCGCGCGCCGAAGGCTAGTCTCCGTTGAGATTGGCCGCCACGAAATACGGTCTGGCGGACTATAAATGACATAGCTAGACCAACAAATAATAACAGCATCACGCCTGTATAGTGTATACCCAGAGGGGTCGACAGAGTAGATCCAGACTCCAGCAGGGTTACATAACACACTCACAATCTCATTTATTTTGAAAATAATTTCAACAATATTCATTGCGTTACTTTGCCGGCGAACGCACGACATTTTCAAACATTGGTTTATGAAACAATGGTTTATGAATTTACTGCAAAATCCCTCAGATTGTGGTTTTTCTGCAATTGGGGAGAGGCTGCTGCATAGAATTTCTGGGCAGTCGCTTCATGTAAAATACTGGTATTCAGCTGCATTCGGTTACAAGCCGACCCTAATATAGTTGGGAAAAGGCTAGGCAGATATGGAAAACCAATAACACTTGCCCAGGGCATCGAACACAGAACTTCACGGTCAGCCGAACCAACGCGCTTTAGATCCCTGAACCAACAAGGCAGTTCACAAATGTATTGTTACTACTACTCCACAAATAAATGCATTATTTACTATAAATAACCAATGTAACAGAACATTACAAGGCCGATACGCTTCACCAGGCCGTGTGTGTCAGAATCTAGTAAATGAACGAAGGACACGCATGCATTGAGAACGAATGATTTGTGTCATTTACCTTCATGAACTTATAAATTAATTGGTTTATTGGCAAAAGTGGTGTCTACTAAAGAATTAACCACGTGAAACGGCGACTAACCGTCTTACTAATAAACGTTGTATAGCGTCTGTATAGTTACACAACGCTTTGTCTTCTTCTTTCGAAAATCAAATTGTTGACGACTGAAAGCGAGAAATCGGTGTGTAACTATTCATCTGATATAATACGTTTATTAGTAAGGGGGTATAAAAACCGGCCAAGTGCGTGTTGGACCACGAACAATAAAGAGTTCTGTAGTTGGAATTAATTTATCTCTAGAACAAACTGAACATTGTATGTACACACATCAAAAGTGTCTAGGGATCAAGCATTTTTATGCGGATTTCTTGAGATTGAGATGTGGCTTTGTAATAAATTTATGATTTTATAAATTTATATGGATCCTTTTTGGTGCATTTCATAATTTGAATCAGGAACTGTGAATCAAATTCGAGTAAAAGATGAAAATCAGCTGTCAATATTTTCCCTATAAAAACATACAACGCATTGAAGACATTATTAGTGCTACTGTTTCCCTACTACTGATTAAAACCAACGTTATTATGGAGCGGCGACGTCATTTAAGCAGGGAAGAAATGCTCAGAGCCGTGGGAATGATAGAAGCTGGTTTCCGGCAACGTACTGTGGCTTTAGCTCTGAATACAAGTCAGAGTGTTATCAGTCGACTTTGGACACGTTACCGAAGCACTGGTACCGTGGCTGAGCGCCATGGAGGACGGTATCGCTGCACCACACGGAGACAAGATCGATACATTCAAATCTTAACTCGAAGAGCTCCAACAATAACCGCCATGATGTTAGCCGTGAGGCTTCATCACTCTTCAGGGAACTTAATTAGCGACCAAACAGTCAGAAACCGCTTGCATGAAGTGAACCTTCATTCCCGAAGACCGCTACGGGTACCACCTATAGCAATGCACAATCGTAGGATTCGATATCAATGGGCTCTTGAACACAGAAATTGGGCAGAAGAACAATGGCGTTTCGTGTGCTTTTCTGATGAGTCTCGTTTTGGTATGAGACCGGATACAAGACGTATACGACACTGGAGAACCCCTGGACGCCAACAGCGATTAAAATCCTGCCAGGAAGTCCATCCTTATAGTGGTGGAACCATCATGGTATGGGCGGGTATTTGGATCGGCGGAAGAACTGAGTTGATTTGGATCAGAGGCAACCTCAACGCTCAAATTTATGCTGAGACGATTGTATCAGACGTCATCGTTCCTCTACAAGTGCAAATCGGTCCCTTATTTCAGTTAATGCATGATAATGCACGACCGCACACCGCAAGAGTTGTAAGACAGACTCTCGCCGCAGCTAACATCAATGTCCTGCCCTGGCCTGCTCAGTCGCCAGACTTGAACCCGATTGAGCATGCATGGGATATGCTACAGAGAAGAGCTCTGCCGAATATGGAGGGTATCCAGTCGCAAGAAAACCTTTTTTTGTTGTTGCAACGAACATGGGCTGCCATTCCACAGCGTGATTTGGATGAACTCATTTTGAGTATGCCAAACCGATGTTCTTGTGTTGTTAGTGTTCGCGGTAGAAACACGGATTATTAATTGTTTAAGTTACCCAATAAAATTTTAAAGAAAACTGTTATTTCAGTCTTTTTTTCGAACTTTTGTGTTAGTGGTTCAAATGTCAAAAATCCCTTTATTAGGAAAATGGCAAATTTCTTTATTAATGCAAAGGTGACTTGGTTTATCGTTACTGTGACAAACGAAAACACTTTATTTGATGAATCCTTAAAGAAAATTTTAATTAATATCAATCAGGAGAAAAGTTATTGCAAAAATATATGTTGATCCCTAGACACTTTTGATGTGTGTATATGAAAAAAATGTTCTCCCAAATCAAATCAAATCGCGAAAAAAAAATCAGCTGTTCCCTAAATTTTGACGATATACGAACATAAATGTAGGACAAAGCTGATTTTTTTTTCGCGATTTCTGGTTTGATCCCATAGTAAAAGATGTTCATAATGATGAGTACAATCTCCCATTTCGAATTGTCGCGTGTTTTCAATTTCACCCTGTATACTGTAAAATTCATAAAAATCCGTTTGCGTGAAAGAGTAACGAATATCCATCCATCCTCACTAACTTTCGCATTTATAATATAGTAGGATATACCTACGTTTCTCGTTCGCTTGACCAAGCTTCAATAGTTCACACTCGAAAGTCGCACTGCGCTCCCCTCGTCCTTGGCCACAGCATAAAAGAAACATCACAAAACATACAGTTGGCCCTTACTTGATGATCGAACTGATTTCTATGGCTATACAAAACGACCCTTCTGTGTACTGGTTTATTTAAATGTGAATTGAAAGGAATCGTGTTACCGACATGAAGTTGGAGGACGGGTATTATTAATGATGTAGAATTGTAGAATACAGTACTTAAGGTTCGCTGAATTTAAATATCTTAGAAAAGGGGTTATTAATTAATGCAGAAATCCGTCCACGAAGCAAGTTTATATTCCTTACTAGCAGCGCCCCGCGGTTTCATCCGCATAAGTTTCGATCCCATGGGAATATCGGGATAAAAACTATCCAATGTCCTTTCGCGGGACCCAAACTATCTCTATACCAAACTTCATCTAAATCGGTTCAGTTGTTTAAAAGCGCGAAGAGGTAACAGACAGACACACTTTCGCATTTAAATTTTAGTATGGATGTTGTTGTAAGTATATAGAAGTATGAGGAACAGGGTGTAAAGTTCACTCATACTCTATAGAAAAGGGAGGATCCTCCGACCAGACGGGTGTTGTGTCTGGCGGGCAAGTGCCCGATGATTCATGTCGGGCCGTTGTATCTATGCTATTTGCGCGGTGAACTCTGCTTGCGAGATGCAGGATTTCGTGACGTCGTCAGTATGACGCGTTGTTCGCATGTGGCGTTGTAGATACCGCTACAAGTATATTGATTTTTATTATTTAAGTTACTAGGTATAGTAGCTGTAATTTAAAATGGGTCAGTTATCAGATGGAAAAACCCAATAACACTTTGGCCGACCTGGGAACCGAACCAAGGACCTCGTGCTCCGCAGTAGCGCTTGCGACCACCAGACAAAGGAGGCAATGAACAGGCAAGATGGAAATATGAACATGTGACTACAATAGACGATCAAGCGACAATAATAGTTACTGATCATCGCTTATTGATACCATATCGATTGCCCATTCAGAATCTACATCTATAAAGAGGTAAAAAAGGTTCGTTTGTGTGTAAGTTTGTATGTAGGGTAATCTCTGGAACTACCAGTCGGATTAAAAAAAAATATTTCTGCATTTGATAGCACAATTTTTGAGGAAGGCTATAAGCTACGTCATGCTAGGATCTAAGGAGCTAAAACGCTAAGCGAAAACGAGTACTAGCGCAGGCAGGAGATGCGATGGGATGCGACGGGGTTTAGAGACAACAACAACAAATTTTACAGAGACGAAGTTCCGGGCAGAAGCTTATTAGGTACTTATAAATTGTTTTCGTGTCCGCCTGTGTGACCGCGTTGTTCTTCAAAATTAAGTACGCAACGGATTTAATTTAGAGAATATATTCCGTATATGTATAATACATTAATTATAAACTTACACAAAACAAAGAATTCTCAATGTTTTGTCAAGTCATAACAAAAACCGTGCGAAGCATGGGCGGGGGCTAGTGCAATGTAATTAATTGACAAACACTTGTGGATAATAAAGCTGCGAACGAAGTAAGTATTATTGATTGAATAGTTCTTGCGACGTTACATTTCTGTCTAGAACTAGATGCACGCAGTGTTAACAACCTCGCCAGTTTAGATCTAGCTGAACTCTCCAAGGGGCTGACAAGTTCTACTTTAACTCAGTCTAGGAGGGCCTAGGCGCCTTAACACCCTGTCATCCACCTTCCACATCCAGTCTGTCCCAACAATCTTTTTAAGGTCGTCGGTCCATCTAACTGGAGGGTGTTCCAGACTACGCTTGTCGATACGCGGTCCAGGACTCGTCTGCTCCACCGGCCATCGGTCCTTCGACAAACGTGGCCAGCCGACTCCCACTTCTGCTCGCTTACTCTGCAACCAAGATATGTCGGTTGCTCCGGTTCTTGTCTGGATAATTTCATTTCAGATTTTTCAATTCAGTTTTCATTTAATTGCAATATGTCGCAAGGTATTTTGTTGTAAAATTTAACACAGTACCTCACAAAAGTTATATACTTTAGATATTCTGAAAAATGGTTGATCTAATTTATATTTATTTCTTGTATTAAAATTATGTCTATCACTTATTTTATGAACTGATGACGGGCCTCGTCGTTACCGAGGCAGGCCAAGAAATGTTATTAACGCGACTACGATAGTGGTCCTATGGAGAACGTTGTTCAGTTTGATGGTATGTACCAACCCTTAAATTTGTCTGGTCTTTGAAAACTAACCCTAATATATAATTTTGTGAAATCTTTCCATCTCATACTGTTCTTATCGCTACAGTTGTCATAGTGATCCTTCATCAAAAATGTATCTTTGCGTACCTAACACACTAACAATAGCAATGGCTTTCATTTTGACAGTTCAACAACATTCATTGCGTTATTTACGTTGTCTAGCAGCCAATTTATTCGAACATACGAAGCAATGGATTAGCAATATCCTTCAAAATGATTCAGATTGTAATTGATAGTGAGTTACACAATTAGGGTTTTATGACCCCTATGATGTTTCATTAATAGGTAAGGTGGGCCAATAAATACAATTGTATCAACATCAATACTTATTATGAGTGCGCCTATTCAAATACTGACCGAATTAATTGTCATTCAAGACCACTGTGACCACAGCAGTTCATTAACATTGACACTGTTGATCGCATCGATATATGTAAGAATATAAAACAAAGTCGGGTTAGTTACACCATTTATAACTCGAGAACGGCTGGACCGATTTTTATGATCTTTGATTTTTTGGATTTTTCTCCGCCCCGAATAGTAAATAAACTATTTAAACACGGGAAAAATTCACAAAAAAAAAAAACAATGAAAATAATTCCTTTACTCATACATTTTATGTTTTGATTATGAAGAGGTACGAAGTTCGCCGGATCAGCTAGTTTAAATTAGAATAAAGACATTTTACACTGTTAAAGAACTGGATGAGCCTCGTGCAGACCAGGGAAGCATGGCATAAAAGAGAGCAGGGCCAAAGCAATAGGTGGAACAAGGCTGCCGATGATGATGATGATTATGATGAATATAATGATGACAGAGTTAAATATAGTTTTATGAGAGATTCTCAGTAACCGTTTGGATATTGTAGAAGATATTAGCGGACTTAATGAGACTTTAATATCTTCTTCTTTAATATGATACGTTTTTCCCCTTTTCTCATCATCTGCCTGCTTTTTCCCAACTATGTTGGATTCGGCTTTCAGTCTAACCGGATGCAGCTGAATTGAATACCAGTATTTTACATGGAGCGACTGCCTATCTGACCTCCACAACCCAGTTACTGGCTAATACGATTTAGGATACCCCTTGGTAAGACTGGCTGTCAGACTTTCGAACTTCTGACTACCCGTAACGACTGTCAAAAGTCCACGAATGACAGCCGGGACCAACGGATTAACGTGCTTTCCGCGAGGCACGGAGGAGTCTCGGTGTGTAAAGATGGCCATCCATCCACAGATCAACCGCGGCAAACGTAGTGCGGCTGTTATTATTGAGCCACGGGCCCTTTTTCTGACTTCACAATTACCTATGATATTTATATTATTCAATCGTCATTGCATTGTCCATAATAACATTAAGTAATTATTATCAAAAAAATATACAACGAAAGGTGAATTTCTTATCACGTTGTTTCGTCTCAATCACACCGTCACACGACTTTTACGGTCATGCAGTTATTGATCGATAATAGTACGTACCTACGGCATGCAAAATGGCAGCTAATTTTCTGCGTAGTACGCCAGCCATGAACGTATCTACCACAGCTGCAGCACAACAACTTGGTGGATACCCTATCTTAAAAGTTAAATCTCTTTGGTGAATACTTAACATACAAGGTGGCGCAAAAGTTGTCACATCCGCTGTTCTTTGGCTATATTTTTTTTTTATGAATGAAAAAAGTTTGGTTCAGCATTTGGATTATGTTTTATTTGATGACTTATTTTTTTTTCGTAAATGTCGTGATAATTATATTGGCTAAGTGGCCAGCGCCAGAATTCAACTTCCGGAGATAGGTCCTCGCATTATCTTTGAGGGCTTCAAGAGTCTATGGCTTGTTGACATAGACTCGTGACCTCACAAACATAAGTCTACGCAGTGAAAATAAAAGGTCTTCTTAGGATCCTACGTCATTTTTAAGTCACATTTTTTTCTAGTTTCTTAGAGGAACTCGAATCGTGGTACTAAGCTAAGCGTTCTTCCAGTGAAGTCCGCTTTGTTACCGAACTGCTGAACAGCTGACCGTTTTACTACGAGAAAACCAGAGATAAAAAAATAAAAAAAATAAAATAATAATAATCTTTATTACGGTACACACTAGATTCATGATACACAAGAGCAGATGAACAAAAAACATGGTATATCTACATAAATCTACACAGATTATGTAACCCTGTCTCCTGAACTAGGTAATCCTGTATCTTAGGAGACAGTGTTAGGCCATACAGGGTGATCAGACATGTAGGTATAGCAGCAGCCAGGGTGTTTAGCGCAGGGGTGGTCGAGTAATACAATACAACAAAACACACACACAACAAAACACTGCCCATATTTCAGCTAAGTACATCAATGATACATACATACGTACAATAGAAACTTCTGGATTTCTAGACCAACGCAATAAATCTGTCCCATAAACTAATATAAATGAATCGTTTTGACACTTCCGGGCGCCTTGCGTGTAGTGTCGGTAACAGAATCTCGTGTTTCGTGCGCTTGCGCATCCATATTGCATCGTTTGCTATTGACGTAGGTCATCTGATATTGTCAAGGGCAACAGTTTGCTGATGCATTGATATTGATCATTAGTTATAAATGCAGGCTGTAGGTACTTTTCGTAATGTGTAGGTATACTTTACAGTTTTGGCCTCCTCCGGTTACTTGTACATCAGTAATTTGCGATGAAATGTGAGCCAAATAATTATGTCCTTATACAGGCTGAAATTAAAAACATGCGACAAATCGAAATCGGAGATTGTATCATTATGAACAACTTTTACTATGGGACCAATCCTGAAATCGTGAAAAAAAATCAGCTGTTCCCTACATTTATGTTCGCATAACTCGTCAAAATGTAGGGAACAGCTGATTTTTTTTTCGCGATTTCAGGTTTGGTCCCATAGTAAAAGTTGTTCATAATGATGAGTACAATCTCCCATTTCGATTTGTCGCATGTTTTCAATTTCATCCTGTATAATCTATAGGTGCTAAAATAACTGTCTAGCCATCATCACAATTGGTTCGGTAGATTGAGGGACCACACACACAGTCACAAACAGCTGAAGTATACTGAATAGAGGTATTTCCAGATTCCAGAACTTAGCACATAACCAATATCTAGCTCTTTCTCCGACCTGCGGAGTCATTGCATAACACACTGACAGTAGCAACGGCTTTCATTTTGACAGTTCAACAACATCCATTGCGTTATTCATGTTGTTGCGCAGACAATTTTTTCAAACATATCCAGCAATGGATTAGCAATATCCTTCAAAATGATTCAGATTGTAATTGAATGTACTCAATACTCAATATTATTGCTTCCACATGTGAACTTATGTGGTAGGTTTTACAGAATACGCAATTTTTATGCAATTAGGGTGCTGCGCTGCAGTCAGGCTCAGAACTCATGCTCACCAGTCGCACCAGACTGGCAATCACTAGACCAACGACGCAGTCACCACACCTGCTGATGTTATATACACATCTCACCGTGAAAACTTAGGTGAAGTGAGCTGTGAGAGCTGACATTCCACCTGATTCTAGGGATTGACACTATTGGCAGTTCACCGGCTCATCCACCTGCTCCTCATCGGGTCCTGCGGGGCAATTATCAATCGGAATCGGTTTAACTTTGACAGTTCAACAACATTCATTGCGTTATTTACGTGTTGAGTTGACAATTTTTACGAACTTATGAAGCAATGGATTAGCAATTTGCTTCAAAATGATTCAGATTTCGATTGATAGTGTGTTACGCAATTAGGGTGCTGGTTTATATCTATCTAAGCTTGTAGCAATGATGACAAATATAACAGAGTAACAGGTCTTTATAATATAACTAGCAGCACCCCGCGGTTTTACCCGCATAAGTCTCGATCCCATTGGGAATATCGGGATAAAAACTATCCTATGTGTTAATCCAGGGTGTCAGCTACCTCCATACCAAATTTTATCAAAATTGGTACAGCCGTTTGTGCGTGAGTAACAAACATACAAACACACTTACAAACTTTCGCCTTTATAATATTAGTGTGATGTGATTCTGTGGGGGAGGAGGTTGGCATCAGCAGTGATCGCGTAAGACCAATTTTGATTTTATGACCGCACTGGAAGAATCCCTCCTGGCTAGCAAATTAGATAATAGCTTATACTTTATTGTTAACCTGACGTGTGTAGGAGTTGGGTGTAGTAGAATACTCAAATATAAGATGGTGGATGACGCTGGCAAGTATCATTTGTGCAAGTTAAGCCTTAGGCCCTTTGTACAGTCACGAGCACTAATATGTCAACACTTGGTAACTTTCAACTGCGATTTTTTCGTGAAATAACGAATGCTACGTTGAAATACGACACTTTACATAAACCTATGTGTTCAAAAATACTATGTTCGCAATAACATAAAATTTCATTCCAAAATAAAGGAGAAAATCGCCATTGAATAAAGCCAAGTGTATACATACTTATGCTCGTGACTGTACACACACGTTTTCTTGCCTTGAAAAACTACGGTTTTACCCTGAAAAAACTGCGGTTTGTGATAGCATGGTTGTCGGTGTCGTATAGATCACTATGGAAGTTTGTTAACAGACACGTTTTTTCCTTGTATTCCCGTTGTCCCCGTGATCCGTGTCCCCGTTAACGGGGACAACGGGAATTTCTACGGCGCGCTTTATATACCGTCCGTATTTATATGGAGTTATATAAATTCTATTCTACCGTAAAGAAACCGTACCGTGTCATAAAGGGCCTCAAACCAGCAGCACTGAATGATATGATAGGCTGTGTGTGACAGCTTAAAAATCAACTGATTAGAACGAACGAACCAATACCCCAGAGATCAGGAGGCCTACCACAAAGTCACAATAGCTTAATGTGAACGCTGAACAGCTTATCACCTTTTACAAAATATTGCTTTTCCCGATGCAGGGATGTTATTTGTTGAGGAGTTCTCCTGGTACTCCAGTTCCACTTTACCATATGCATTCAGTCAAAACTGTTGAGGTGGCAAGTAACTTCGTCTAACTGAGAAACACATTAATTAAGTATTATAAAGTCTGAAATACCCGTTAAAACGTTTTGAAAATCAAAATGTGGCATAAAAATATGTATTCTAAAGTATTATAAGTATTTCTCAAAACTGCCGTGTCAGATTTGGATGCCACTTTGTACAAGGGTATAGTTGAGGTATATCCCCACAGAAATACCACAACAGTATCGCTATTGGTTCATAGACCACTTTTTATCAGTCTCCTTTCTTTAATAGATATTCAAGTTTATCGCTAACGTAAGGTTCAAAGTTGATTGGGAAAATTTGACAGTTTCGGGTGATTCCGCAACCGTTCTCGCTATGATGTGCTAGCGTCTATACAAAGTTGTATAATGTGCATTATGTACCTATTACAATCATAATATTCTACCGTTTCCGGCGTACAAATTTTAATAAGGTTTGTAAAATTATGGGTCATCATTACATTAAAATTAAATTACTAATCATTAGAATTACAAATAATTTAAATAAATTGAACAATAGTTGTAAAAGAGATTAATTATATAAGTCAAAATTCAATAAGGTCAAGGAGATAAGATAATTATGATTTATAGGCAACAATGTTAATGGTAAGTAAATTCATTCATAAAATCTTCAGTCGAGCAATAACATTTGTTTAAAAGAAAGTTAATTTTTTTTCAGCTAGTAGTACCTAGTGGCATAGTCATAGAAATGTAAGTTTCTTATATCTATGAGCATATAGACAATTTTAATCGTTTTCTTTTTTCTTTATATCCTCTATTTACTTAATAACCTTATTATTGTTAAGGTACCACTTAGGTAAGGGAACAGAGAAAGCTACACAACCACTATTGTAACTTGTATTGGGGTTGCTTCAATTAATTTTTGTACATAGGACACAATATTTGAGATAAGAAAAAATGTATTTTATAAACATACCCCATCTCTTCGGCGTCCTTCCCAGGAAGCTGTTCTCATCAGGATTATAGATGGCATTCATGAATCTGGAGAAACAAGTCCCCGGAGGAGGTGGTGCCCGGATCCACTCCTCAACGCCATTCGCTTTACTGGCCATTTTATCCCGACTTAATTTTATGAGAACTTTCGATTTATTCGTGCGTATGAGAACGGTGATGTAAATGATGCGCGACCGTCATTCACGACGGTGTCAGGAGTACTGCGCGCACGCAGCCGGGTTGCGTTGCTGTTAAAGTGTTCAATGGGTGTCGTTGTGAATGTCTGGTTTTATGATTGATGTTCGTTGTTGGGTGTTGGGTGGTAAGTATCTAGTGATGAACAAGCAACTAGTGGTTTGGTTTGTTTTCAATTTGACCATTCTCCATATTTTTTTATGCTACTTCTACATTGTCGCGATAAGATAAGACGTCTCGCTGTACCTAATAAAGAGAAGAGCGCGAAGTGTACTTATATCGCTTTATCACGACAATGTAGCCGTAGCATAGCTAATTATGTACTTTTTAATGTGCATAGCAGCTTATTCAATTGCCTGCTGCTGATGATATCGGTAGGTACAGACGCCAGCACATCGGGCTACTACAATCTGTCAAATTTCTTTAATAGATTTTCAACTTTATTGCTAAAGCATAAGGTTTAAAGTTGATTGGGAAAATTTGCCAGTTTCGGGTAGCTTGATGTGCTGGAGTCTGTACCTATGAACCTACCAGCACCCTAAATGCGTAACACACTATCAATTACAATCTGAATCATTTTGAAGGTTATTGTTAATCCATTGCTTCATATGTTCGAAAATTTTGTCGGCTCAACAATAAAAATAACGCAATGAATGTCGTTGACCTGTCAACATGAAAGAAATTGCTACTGATAGTGTGTTACACAACTACCCCGCAGGTATTTGTTGGACGAACCTACATTGATGTCGATGAATTAGGCACTGTAAACATTGTTGTGAAGTGGTATTTAAATACTGTAAGCAATTGTTTATAAACATTGAATAGGTACCTAAAGCCGTTATTATAATAACTCACTTGCTTATTAACACTAACAACTAACATAATGTTTTCGTAATTTAGTTGCTATAACCTTCACATAATAATATGATAAACTAGGTATAAGTAGTTTGCCACATATAAGTACTAGGTACTTGCTTTATTTATATTTAAACTATAAATAAAACCTATCATGTGTTTACGTTTCGATTTAAATCGTGGTAGAACTTTATGCTGTTTCCACAGTTCTGCCAATAAAACAGCGGGGTACCTAATTGCATAACACGCCAACAGTAGCAATGGTTTTCATTTTGATAGTATAACAACATTCATAGCGTTATTTACGTTATTGAGCAGACAAATTTTTCGGACAAATGAAGCAATGGATTAGCAATATCCTTCCAAATGATTCAGATTGTGATTGAAAACATGTTACATAATTTAGGTAGAAGATAAAAGTCCCATACCTACTCATCTATACTTAAAATACACATACAGTACGCAGTGCCTAATTTAAATTCATAAGAGGTGCGATGATGTTTTGTCCCGGACCAGGCATTTCACAAAAACTCCGTCCCAACCACATGCCTGCGACGGCTGCGACACTCGTAAACACGTGCAAAGGGAACATGTGTGACAGATCGCCAGTCAGCCACAGTTTACCAGATGAGGTTTTTGTGACCAACCAGACGCATTAATATGCATCCACAGTGTGACAATGCAAGAGTGAGGCAGAGGAAAAAGGGGCTTTAAAATGACATACAAAACTAACGGAATAATTTAGCGGTGAATTAATCCAAGTGTTTTTTTGTCGGATCTAGCTAGCCTGTTACCCAAACTCAAAGTACTTATTTATTTCAAATAAACCAGTTACAGGCACTTTTGAATTGTCATGGGGTGGGTCCGTCAGACAGATGAAGCTAGTTGCACATTCCAAAGCGTAGTAGGTACCTATGGAGAAGAACGGGCAAGAAACTCCACGGACGCTCGGACTACCCGTGCGTGTCTACTTACTTTCTCATCTCTACAGATACCGGTGTATCTACCAAGGCTATCAACTAAGTACAATACTCAGTGTAACCCTTTTAATATTGAAGTTGGCATAAAGTCAAAGCATTAAATTGTATTTCTAAGGATTCTTCCTTATTTTGATCCCTGCGGTACAGTGCTGACGTAGATACCTTACGTATGGTTTATTTCTCTCTTTGCCAGTCAATATTAACTGTTGGCATAACGGTGTGGGGCGGTGCATCGAAGACAAGTACTTATGATACAACTTGAAAGGGCTCAGAGAGCTGTTCTCAAGGTCATGACTTTTAAACACTATCGATACAGTACAGCTCAATTGTACAAAGATTGTCAGGTTTTGACCGTGAGGCAGCTCTATGTGCTAAACTGTACGTTGCGCAGACATAGGTACTTCCTTACAGTTGGATCTCGCAATCGCTTAAAAAAACGTAGGACCACAGACGTATGTCCCATAGAGAGACACAGAACGAAACTAGCAGAACGACATTTTAGAATCCTTGGTAGTCGCATATACAACTTTGTTAACAAACAATGTAACATCTACACGTTCAATAAATTTTATTACTAAGCAAAGGTCTGTGAATGGATCATAACCCTGAGCTATGATGAGGTTGAAAAAATCCTCAATACGTAGTTTTGCCGCACATCTCCTTTTTCCTAAAGTACTCCGTCCGACATATCATCAAATACACACCCACCTTTCAGTAGCGAAGGTACCATACAACTCGATTCCCACCGGCTTCCCTTCGAAAATTTAGAACATAACCACTCTATAGTCCAAACACATCTCAACACTACACTACTCTACTCAACACAACACTATACAACACATAAAATAACACTATACAGATGGTTTTTCTCTTTGATTAGTTTATTTTTATTTTTGTATAAATAAATATAAAATGTATTTTTATTCTTCGGTCTATAGATCCTACACTATCAAATTCCGAACTTATATGTGTTTACCTGGTATTAACTTGAGAGCCCTGACACCCATAACACAAGTTCAATCTTAGCTTGGGTGTCAGAGGTACTTATATAGGTAACTGTGTATAAACCTACAGTTTATAAGTCAGTATAATGGTTGATAAATCTAGTGTAAAATGTAAATTGTTAAACTGGAAAATAAAGATTATTATTATTTGTTGGTATACATTTTTTGTATCTCGGCATTGATGTGCCGGTTTTATACAGGTTGAAATTTTAATCACCGTTTTCCTATACTCTTGTTTATCAATTTTATTCAATTTCGAGCGGCCATTGTTGTTTACATCTTTGGCAAATCTGCCGCGGTCGGTCTTTATATTGAAGTGCACGTGTCGCTAGTGCGCGCTGGCTCTTAGGTAGACCTCATTTTAAATGCGGCTTAAAAACAGGATGTCGATTATTTTTTGCTGTTGGAATGAATCGGCTTTCTTAGGCAGGTAATTGGAATGTCCCGCCAGAAACCATCAGGGATAGATGAACCGTGATATCAAAATCTAACCCCGTTCACAAACACAAAGTATTAGATGATGCCTAAAAATCTAAGCTTATTTTAGCAATATTATAAACTTTGTATACTGATGATTTTAGGTAGTAAGTTTTTTTTTTGTGTTTACATTTTTAATTTTTATTATTTTTTTTTTTTTTTTTTGCTTGAGTACGTATAGTGTTTATTGTACCTATTTGTTGGTATATTGGCGTGGCTAGCTAACCTATGGCAAATAATTTAATTTAATGTCCTACGTTAATTACTTTCATACCTAATGTTGTATAAAATCATTTTTTTTTTTAAATTGAACAGACAGCTGTGCTGCTGGGGAGTTTGTTCCGCCATTTCTTCTCCCCAGCGAAAGCACTAGGAAGTGGCGAAGGGCGGGCGTTTTGGGGGACTGTCTTTTGTAATTTTGACGTTCGAAAAGTGCTGATTCTCAGCCTAGTTTGAATAAATGACTTTTGATTTTGATTTTTGAGCATGATGGATAAGACTAGGACTAAATGTGCTATGGCGCTTAGTCAGTGCATTACCTACACTCTAATTACGTAACATACGATCAATCTCAATCTGAATCATTTTGAAGGATATTGCTAATCCATAGCTTCTTATGGGTTTCATTTTGACAGTTCAATCGAACATATTCGGCCTTATTATCTTCGAACCATTTTTAAATTAAAACTATAATCCGACAGTTATAGTTCTTATTACAAAAACTGATTTGAAACCCCGAGTCAGTTTTGCATTAAGAACTTTATGTATGTCGGGATAAAGTTAAAAAAAAATACAGTAACTGGCTCGAAGGTTTAGGCTAGGTCTAAAGTTAGGACTCGATTTGTAAGATGGAACATGTTCGATTGAACTGTCAAAATGAAACCCATTGCTATTAATAGTTTCTTACGCAATTACCCTGCTGACCCCTCTTCTTCTTTATAAGAGGAGTACCTACTGACTACACACTACGTCAATTTGCCGTGATAAAGCCATTTCATCCAACTGTTAAAGAATGACAGTTGTGATTTGAATGTAAGGACTGTTAGTCAATTTGCTCAACAATTAATTTCTATGACTATATAGGGTCAAATTAAATTAGCTAGCGATACTCTACAGAAGGGATTGGTATCGATATCAAAACGCTATAAAATACCAAGAAAAAAGATAAGTATTATGTTTTTTTTTGGGAGGTTCAAAGACCACTGGATGTTTTGTTAGGTACTTGAAGTATGACTGTATGAGTTGAGAAAATCTGTTTTCTTTAGCTTTGTTGAGATATCGATACCCTTCACGTCTGTGAAGTTTACACAATAATTGCTTAGCAGATTTTTAAACTGATATTTCAAGTGACTACACTAACTGCGGTCAGTGACCCCACAAAAAATAGTAAAATTAATTTATTTTTGTCTTCTAGTACTAGATATCGATACCCATCATGTCCGCGGAGTTTCGCTAGCGAATTTGATTTGACCCTAAATAGATACGGACTATTATCTTGATTGACATCGCGGACGATATTGCCCACCTTTACTTACTAGCCAAAAATCCCACAGACAGATGGCAGATTCCATTCTTCCAGTAAAATCTACAGCTAAGCGATTGAACCAACCTTGGGCATGCAAGGTCAGCTACAAGGGAGTGATTATTGCCACGACAACTAGTCTGGACCGCATCCGTACTTACTTCCACCCATTATAGCCAAGAGGGCTTAATAGACTGTTAAGGTGCGTACACACAGCGAGCGTTTAAGTACGCACGGCTACTCATCAAGCTATACATAACCAGTATAATCTGACTTCTGATAGTACGAAAAACCTATACAATGCGAGGTCAGCTAAAACTGGAAATGTAGGTATAGCTTGATGTGTATACGTGTAAAAAATAGCATAACAAAATCACGCTTGCATAGATATTCGTCTCCCATACTCTCCCTCCGCCCGCTTAACAACTACCGCCAAGAGATCATCTTTCCGCAGGGTTCAATCTTCCGTGGCCCACTACGAAATCTCTGGACCGCCTCCGAACCCAAGTGCGACTTTGCGAGGTTCTAGAACCTCGCAAAGTGGGGCTATCTCGACGGTACAGCGAGCAGCAGGGTGTGGATGTGGAGCTGTGGCACAGACGATGTCCCTCCTACTACCCTGCCCTCTGTGCCCTAAAAGCCATAGCAACCTCTGCGCTGCCACTGACGATGTCGTGGAAGTGGCGAAGTTTTATACACTAAGCAGAGATATATCTGTAGTAGGTTCACCCACATTTCGTTAGTTAGGTATGTAATAGGGCGCGGGCAAAAATCCATGCTCCGGGCTGCTCCTGAGAAATTCCTGATTGAAAAACCCAATACTTAACACTTTCACCCGTAATCCAAACTATTCCATGCTAATATTATAAATGCGAAAGTGTGTCTATCTGTCTGTCTGTTATCTCTTCACGCTTAAACCGCTGAACCGATTTAGATGTTTAGTGTAGAGATAGTTTAAGTCCCAGGAAAGGACATAGGATAATTTTTATCCCGATATTCCCACGGGATCGACACTTATGCAGGTGAAACCGCGGGGCGCTGCTAGTATTACAATAATGTTCAATGAGTGGGTACTAGATACCATGTTGCTCGAGCTCGCATCCGGACTATTAAACCCATGATTATGTCGTTAATTCTCCAAGTCTCAGTGAGTAACCGCCTTTAGCTCGACGCGGTGCGTTCGGATCCCACTCGCTGCACTAGTGGACCCACTTAGCGCAAATAGGTACCTACAGGAATGACCACACTTTGCGTACTCAATCTGTAATAACAACATTACTTAATTTAAAATTAGATAATTTAAGACGGTATTAATTACTGTTTCTAGTCATTTCTCAGTTATTTTATCTTTGGCAGCATGCAGCCCAACAGAAACCTTATGGTAACGAGTATAAAGATCAATGTGATTTTGAAAGTGACGCATACCTAATAACTTTGAAATGACTGTAATCGCTACTTCCAAGTTGGTCGAAAAATAATGCGTTAAATTGTAAATGGTTTGTTGCAGGCTGCAGTTCATAATTGTTCTTATAATCTCGCGAGATATACCTATTATAAACTAACGATGTCCATAATTATACGGTGACCCGTAGTATCTGGTATTGATCGTTCTTACATTATTTTGCACAAAGCCGACTGCGCTTTGTACACTACATAATATAAAGGGTGTACAACTACCATCCTTGGGTAACCCCAATCTATTCAATGGACGCGCGGCGGAATAAAAGATGTGACTCAGGCTGGCTGGACAAATCTTCAAAATAACTCGCAATTAACTAGGTCAATAGGGCACTTTATGTGACGGCTAAACACCCTTATTTCAGAATTTGTAACGCTACAGAATCTTAGATAATCGATCGAAAACGTGTCCAGCCAGCTTGAAAAACCACTTTTCGCTGGTCTCTCAATCTCGGTAACGGAAGTGATTTTGACGACTTTTTGCATATCAACGGGCGTTACATAAAATTGTAACAGGCATCGAGCTAAAAGTTTTGTGGTACGAACAGCGGTTTAGTAGAAAAATGCAAAAATCTGTGTCCAGCCAGCTTGAATTTACGTATAAAACTTTTGGCTGGCACTTCCGAATCTCAACAACGGGAGCGTTTTCGAATATGGTTACTTTACTAACATTTAGTAACGCAATTTGTAACAGTAATAACGTTTGATTTATGGCGTTACATGTAAGGGTTTACGAGAAATCAATAAAAACTTAATGTCCAGCCAGCCTGAAATCAAGCTGGCTGGACACATGTATCTCCGCTGCCTGATGATCTACGACCTTCGAAATGTGTTCAAAATTTTGTACCGGGGACGATAATGATAACCTGAATTTGTAACGGAGAAACTTTGCGTAGTTTCAAAGATATTGATCATTTAAATTTTCCCATACAAACTGCCATTAATATTGTGAGGTGACCATAATTTTAACATAAATAAAGGATTTCTTTTTAATCGACGAATCGGCCGGTAGCATCCACGCCTGCTTTGTATTTGATTTTCCCGTGGAAATAAAAGGTTTTCCTGCAGTAAAAAGCGTAAGTATGTGTTAATTCAAAATAATAATTGACTACCAGCGCTGCAAAAGAGAGCCCACTTGTATTTCGCGTTTAGTTCATTATCTTAGGTAACTGAAAGTGAGAACTAAACTCGACAGTCGGCATTGTATGTACTTGTCGAAGTGTTATCACTAATCAGAGTAAGACAACTATTAATTAATCTGCGGTAGACAACATACATAAGAGTTAAGATTCGACCAGTTGTCCTAGTAGTACCAACTTTAAGCAATAGATAGAGACACCAACATCAGCTATCATGGAAGTAAGTATTACATTCCGTTCACAGTTATTTTGTCCCCCGACGTTTGTTTAACTACATTTTTTACGCAATTTATTGATTTCAAATTTTTAAATCGATATTGTTTATTTAATTATTATTCTGATAATTAAATAAACAATACCCAGCTGCAACTTCATAACATTCAATCACTACTAACCCATTTCTATGAATTACCAGCAAGAGCGATTTTAGCGCTCATGAGTGCGATTCGGAACGCGGCCATGATGAGACTTGCTTTGTGTGTAATCTGTGTGTGTGACTTGTGTGTAACTGACCGTTATAAACTTTCAGACAAGTACTGGTGCCGATTCTCTTGTACACCGAACTAAACTAACTAAACTATCACTAAAATTCCTTACTTTTTGCTATGAGAATCTTACAGCTATTCTGCATGAAAAATTCTCTAAATGTAAAAATAATTTTGACACAACTAAAATCGAATTTGACAATTGTGACTCGTCGACACGTGGTACTTGTTTGCCCTACCCGTGATTTTTTTTTAGAGCCGCAGGCGGGCAGGGGGCAGCCTTGGCGTGTTTTTTAAGGAATTTTTCACTTTTTGTATGGAAAATATGAAAAATTATTACCTAGGTACAGACGCCAGCACATCAACCTACACCTAACTGTCAAATTTTCCCAATCAACATTGAACCTTATGCTTTAGCAATAAAGTTGAAAATCTATTACAGAAATCTGACAGATTGTAGTAGGTTGATGTGCTGGCGTCTGTACATGTTGTTTTAGGGGGTGGGTGGGTTTTATAAAGGGGGTCGAAATTTTCATTATTTTTGCGATAGGACACACCATTTTCGAGATACAAGCAAAAGAAAAAAAAATACTGTACTGTTTTTGCATCTGAAGTCGAGGTGTTGGTGTGACTTTCTATTCATTTTTTTCTTCAACGACAACTAATTTTATTCCACACCTTTTTAATCGCGATTAAAAATAGTCAGATTTAGTTAAACAATCTAAATTTTAGGTGAAAAACGTGTAATTCAGAATAGCAAAATTGCCATGTTCAATAGATTAAATAACTCAGTGCCATCTTAGTGCTGTCAAACTAAAATATAGTTAAGTTGTGTCACTTTAGTCAATTTCAGAATAGGAAATCGTCGTTTGACAGGAATAAACTAAATTTTAGTGATTTTTAGTCTAGTTTAGAGGCATTTGTGACAAGAGAATCGGCACCATTGTCTTTTTATACAACTGTTGTTTTGTTAATAGGTAATGTGCCCTTGGTAACTAACGTGAATTACAATGTTTTTTTGCAAAAGTTGTTAGTTTTTACGATTTGTGTCGTCAGTTGGATGTATGCGCCCTGTTTTATTTATTTAAGTATTAGGTACACCGGCAGAACACGTTATTACGAACGTTGATCAAAACCTTATCCTAAAGAGTAAAAACATGTGGTCTATTTGGGGTGACACAATACCTGAAGGCCAATTCTCGTAATTTAAAACGTTCAAAATCTAGTCACAGTCTCATCTCGGCGATAAAAAAATGTCAAAAACTTGTCAAAATGAAGGGAAACTAGAGATATTTTTGACGGATTGACACTGAGATCAGACTGTGAACTACAGTTATTCGTATTAGTATCACCAATACACGGATTTTCGTCCATTAAAGAAAACACCTTAAAATATACTTAGTCCTACATAAAACCTACAAGATTGGTAACCCTACTGCAGTGTTTATATGAAAACATTTTAATCATCAATATCTTTGAAACTACGCAAAGTTTCTCCGTTACAAATTCAGGTTATCATTATCGTCCCCGGTACAAAATTTTGAACACATTTCGAAGGTCGTAGATCATCAGGCAGCGGAGATACATGTGTCCAGCCAGCTTGATTTCAGGCTGGCTGGACATTAAGTTTTTATTGATTTCTCGTAAACCATTACATGTGACGCCATAAATCAAACGTTATTACTGTTACAAATTGCGTTACTAAATGTTAGTAAAGTAACCATATTCGAAAACGCTCCCGTTATTGAGATTCGGAAGTGCCAGCCAAAAGTTTTATACGTAAAATCAAGCTGGCTGGACACAGATTTTTGCATTTTTCTACTAAACCGCTGTTCGTACCACAAAACTTTTAGCTCGATGCCTGTTACAATTTTATGTAACGCCCGTTGATATGCAAAAAGTCGTCAAAATCACTTCCGTTACCGAGATTGAGAGACCAGCGAAAAGTGGTTTTTCAAGATGGCTGGACACGTTTTCGATCGATTATCTAAGATTCTCTAGCGTTACAAATTCTGAAATAAGGGTGTTTAGCCGTCACATAAAGTGCCCTATTGACCTAGTTAAAAGCGAGCAATTTTGAAGATTTGTCCAGCCAGCCTGAGTCACATAATAAAAGGCATTCATACATATTCACATTTTTAATATTTTTCTGATAACTATTATGACTTGGCCTATTACCCGATACCGGCTTGACGTCGACTTCCGGGACACCCTGTATGTTTATTACTTCGATTGAAAAGAAACGTATTTTTTCAATAAGAAATCAATTATATGGAAATATAAAACATAATGTCTAAGCAATAAGGTTGAAAAACCTATGTTGCAAAATAAGATCACATCATTTATTGTCTTACTAGCTTTTGCCCGCGACTTCGTCCGCGTATATGTCGGTTATCGCGGACGCAGACGAAGTCGAAGTCGAATAAAAAGTAGCCTAAGTATGTCCTTTGTTGGGGTTCACACTTACCCTGTACCAAATTTCACACAAATCGGTTCAGTAGTTTAGGCGTGAAGAAAAGACAGACAGACAGACAGACAGACAGAGTTACTTTCGCATTTATAATATTAGTTAGGATTTTTCCGACCGTTTTTGATGCGTTCATCGGAAATCTAGTACTATTGTTGATCGAAGGATAAAACGATGAGATAAAAAGTCGTTAAAAACCTGGAGATCTAAATAAAATAAAAACAAGAGAAATATTTTTAAATTTTTATTGCTTAAATATACATTTCAGGCACTTTGATATGGAAAGATATCGTTCACTCTAATATACACTTTATTGCCTTAATATAAAACTTATAATTATATGGAATATTTGTCAATACATACATCTCTTTTCTCAATATTAATATCATTGGACGGATATGGAATGAGATTCATTTGATATAAGAAACTTCGCTTTAGTGAAGTTGGTTAAATTTTTTGAATGAACCATGTATAAGAAGTATAACTAATATAAAAAATAAAGAAAAATCTATAAATCAAAACATATTTATTTATAGAAATGCTAATTCATATAAAAATAAAGTTAGTAATAAGTAGGTACTGTAAGTACAAGGTAAAAAAACTAAACTATTTGCAGCTGCTCTACATATTTGTCATTATTTTTTTAAGAAGGCGATTGAAAACTATCAGTCAGTCTTGAGTGTCTGATATGAAATTACATAAAAATATTAAATTTATATTACATATTTATTTAGACATAATATACTGAGTATAGAATTATATATCGGGCTGTTAGGACAATCAAGGGCGAGTCAAACAGAGACGTATTCTGCGCAGGACGTGGGACGCGCCTGCGCGGGGATATTTTTTTATGGATTAGAAAGTCACGCGACTACACGTGCCAGTTTGAACTCCTCCATAAATGACTTGACACAATCGGCGCGAACGAATTTTGTCTTGAATCTCATGCGGGATTCGCCTCAGTGTGACCAGAGCTTTATATCACCAAATAATAAAAATATTTTGGCAGTCAATTATTTGGATAAAGTAATAAAATAAAAATAAAACATGATTCTATACATCTCCCGGTGTTAACGTACAGACGCCAGCACATCAAGCTACTACAATCTGTCAAATTTCTTTAATAGATTTTCAACATTATCGCTAAAGCATAAGGTTCAAAGTTGATTAGGAACATTTGACAGTTTCGGGTAGCTCGATGTGCTGGCGTCTGTACATCACCAAACACCCCTTTTAGAATATTATGTTATAATAATAATGCATTCACTGAGTTTTTTTGTGTTTAAAACATTGTTTATTTATTAAATTAGTTAGTGGTACTGTGGGAGAAAATTGACAATTTACAAGTCTAGACGCGCATAGAGTCGCACGCGTTTAAGGGTCCAGCGTAGTAGGTACTTCGTTCATTTTGGTATCTTTTGACTGTAATTTATATAGTTTTCATTATTTTTGGAATAAAAAAATTAACTAGGTTTATTAAAAATTACAGAAATCGATTCTGAACAAAATTCGTTCATAAAGTGCATTAATTCTCAGTTACACTGGTAACACATTGTGTATCGATCAATCTTGTTCTATGATACTCACACTTTAGTGATCACTGGCGAATTGCACTGGGCATAAATGCGTGGAAATCTCGTATGAAAACATACACAGTATATATTCTTATGAACTAATCAACACAACACACAAAAGTATTAATATCTACAGAGTGACATACACAACACAAATATCTAGGCATATATCAAAAGGATTATCAATGGACGGCTTTTATTATTTAAGTCGATTTATATAATACTGCTATTTAGCATGAGCTTGAAAAAATTGTATTAATATTACAGATAATATTATTATTAAATCGAAGTTTCTCTAAATAGTAAGAGCCGACTTTTCAATCTTCAAATAACTTTTTGTCTTGAAAAAAAAAACTGCTTTTTGGCAGCTTTTGTACAGAAAATAATTAAACAAATAGTCATAATCGTTCAAAATTCGTGAGGATACGTATGTCCTATAAACAAATATTCGAAGACGTGTGACATCTACCAGCTCTGGGCTCGCGTGGTAGATTCCGACCCACTCCCTCCCACCGAGAGGAGACGGTCCAAGTGTCCCAGCAGTGGGAAAATTATACGCTGATGCCATGCTGCATATTTATTCTTCAAATAAAAGTTATCTGACGATTGAAAAATTGGCTTTAATTGGTATAAAGCTGCCTGGGAACATTTACATAGTACTTCTAATATTGAAATAGGAAACTAGTTCTCTATTTTTCACGTTTGTCCTTTACAAGGCTTGATTTAAGCGACATAAAAAAAAAACAATTTTAGCTACCTTGAGATTCTATCAGTTTAAGTAGTCTTTTCATTATTAAAAATATAGGTATAAGTATAATCAATATTCACACTGGCACTTTCGCGATTCAAAAATAAAAATTTTAATGTCAAATTATTTTGGTCTACTGGAAAGACCAAGCATTAAAATGCAAATCTCACACAATTATTGCAATAAACCTATGTCTTACATACATACCATGAACTAATTGCTTTGGTCTACTCGGTCTACTGAAAAGTTCGTGTTCAGTAACATCCCGAAATATGCATTAACATAACACATCTTCCAGAAGAATTAGGCAGAGGTGTACATACTAGGTACACTCACATTTTCAGTCATGTTGAAGCCCCATGTAATTGGGGGCGACCCTATTGCCATCAACCGGGCGCAAAAACCCGAATTATATAGTAGTTTAATTACTACAACTCCTTTTTTCGTTATTTCAACATTGGTATCCTTATATTTACCTAAATTAACATCTTTTTAGGATGCACACTTCGGCAACCTTGGCGATATCTTTTCAACTGTGCTTAACAGACATACCATCATATACTTGAAAATGCTTATTTAATTTATTTTCTTTTTGGCCGTTTCATCATCTGAGAAGTTCCGCTCTATCTAGCAGATAATTTCATACAAATTCTGTTACACTTTAATGAAATAGTAAGATATTATATTATAGATATAATAAGAAGTTTTTGGCCAACATCATTTCTGTCGTGCCAGCGACATTAAGAAGTCAGATATATCTTACTTCTACATCTATCTCTGTCCATCAAGACATTGTAAAATCGATCCTTAGTATTCATAAAATTACACAACTTCAGGATATTACTGTACCTCATACCTATAGCCGAGTAGACGCGTTTGGACGGATACTGTAGTAACTATTCGATCATCAGCTCAAAGTGAACGACACCCAGTCGTTCTCTCCTGTCGTACTTGATGTTCTTGGCCCAGGCGCGGCACTCGATGTTTATCACAATACCGGCTGAAAAAGTAACAAATATACGTTAGAACATAATGCTTGTATTAACCGAAGTTATAAGCAGAGATGTGACATTAAACATGTTTTTTACTAAGCATAATCAGCCTATAATGTTCCCACTGTTAGGACACAGGCCTTCTCCCTTCGTGTGGCCTGTAATCTACCTCGCCCAGTGCGGGTTGGTAGATGTCACATATCTTCGAATTTTAGGTTCTAGGACATGACGGTTTCCTCACGATGTTTTGCTTCCCCCAATATCGTATCTGTATAAGAAGTGGCGTTTGCCATACAGTGGGACAATTACAGACAGGTATTATTATTTTATATAAAAAACATTGTACTTACTTCTCGGTCTCACCAAGTGAATAGCGATTAGGGGACTCAGGTACCCCTCAGCGTTTTCATACGGATAGAAGTACCCTGGGAATCCAGGATAGGGCAGGTAGCTGATGGGCCCGATGTTCTCCTTGTCGGCTGGCGTCTCGCCTTGGCAGGATACCCACACCATGTTTCCCTAAAAAATTAAAATTGTTGACTGAATAGAATATAATTGACCGCAAGTATATCGTAACGTGTGTGGCCTGCATAATGTTTTTAGAAAATTCAGCATGTGGTTTTGAGTACTTTCCCCATACAGAGAGATAAAAAAATAAAATCACCCAAAAAAGCTGAAATTATCATAATGGTAACACTAACATAGTCAGCATTAGAGTTGGTGAGGTTCCAGATGTGCTGCTGCAGCTCTAAAGGCATATCTCGGGGAAGGTCGTCCATGCCCAGGTAGAACTCGGGCCGCCAGCCGTAGATTCTGTAACATTACTTGTAGCATAAGTCAACATTCAATTATGCCTTTTTTACCTTGATTGTTTGTGACGAGCAAATCTATACATAATTATTATAACGACACCGCTTCGGATGTGTTCGGCTGTCCTCGGGATGTACTCGGTTTTAATGTATATGAGAGATATGTGTGTGTGGATATGTCAGTGAGTGATGGCAAAGTATTCTGTTTGTGTTTTGTTTTCACTTCTGTCGGCACTCCCGGAGTGTTTTTTTTATTAAACCAAACCATAAAATAGCACTAACTTGTTCAACTTCAAGAATATACAGGGTGAAGACTTGTGGAAGGAGAAGTGGTTCTCGTCGATGCAGGGGTCCAAGTCGTGGATGTCCACGTCGCAGACCTTGCCGGGAGGAGGGGGCTTGTTGAAGTCACAGTCGTAGATGTTCTGACCGGCGCCCGCCGTCTGCCCTTTCTTTTTGTACACTGTATAGGGGTTGATAGGGTTTATTTTAGAGCTGCTTTTTATATTCAAGATGAAGATTAAAACAAGTGTAATTGCTTACAGTGACATAATGAAGTCTGTTCTAAAAGTACTTATCAGATGAAAATGTAAACAAATGGATCAGAAAACGTACCTTAGGATGCCAATTACTAGTGCTACTTACAAAAATAGAGTGCCTTAATTTCATTATTTGAATACTTAAAGCCGAAAGTCAACTAATATTATTTTAAAGATGTTTTTAATTCGAAATTTCATTACCTACATCATTAATTTGACCTGAATTTTCGTCGACGATTTTCGAATGACAATTTAATAAAGTAAATCAACCAACAATTATTGGGAAAGATGGCGAGACATAAATTAAAAAGTTCTAAATACAAATTAATATGTTAGTAATTAATTACCTTTATTGAGTGATTACGTAAGAATTTAACTAAAACAGGGTTTATTTACACTTTCATCTGATGCTTTTGGATTAGACCATACACTTTTTACAGGATAAAAAAGGGGTGAAGGGGCGGGGTAAATATCCTTACAACTCATACTCCTTTTGCTTCTGTTATTATTATTATATTAAGTGAAAAACTACTCAAGAGAGGCATCATATTAGTAGCATCTCTCATTATAATGTTGCAAAAAGGCTCCGACGACGAGGCGCTGAGGGGGCTAGGCTTCACAACCTGGCTCATCGACGTAATGTTGCTTGCCTGTCAATAATACAGACTAACTGTCTGTAGAAGATGACAGCCAGTCTGTATTAATAAAAGAAGCAAAAGGAGTATGTAAGGATCATAGCAGGCGTTCTGTAGGTTCTTTCTGCCTACCCCCGTGGCCCGTGAGAAATAGGCGTGAGTTTATGCAATCTGCGTTCGCGATTTATTTGCCAAAAATGCAAACAAATATAGAGTTTATAGAAAAATAACTTTAAATCCTACACAATAAAGTTCAGTTTACGCTACAACTTCAAACATTTTTATACCTGTTTCGATAGTGCTAGTCACTCTGAAATCAACTTAATTGCTATTAAAATATAGTTGATATTTGTTTAACTTGAAATAATATTAATTTGAAACATAAGTTTGAATAGACTTTACCTGTGTAATAGAAAAATGCTGGCATTATTGTTACGCATTCTTATTGCAGTTTATCATATCCGTAAATCTGTGTTTACTCACCCGACAAGAAATCAATCAGCTGATCCTCCCAGTACTTATAGCTCTCATACCCAGTTCCCTTGTACCATATCAGGGTGCTCCTAACATCGGGCGGCAGCGGCCGGAAGCCTAACCCTGGACTGGAGCCGATCACACTGTCGTCCTGCTGCAGACGAGGCACGCGAGGGTTGATAAAGTGCTGGAGGAATGTCACCATGCAGATTGCGAAGAGGGCTATTAGAGCCGCGTAGAATATTGAGTAGAAGATCAGGATTTTACCTGTAAGCGAAATATTAATGTTTTAGTAATACCTACTTCTGAAGTTCTGAGGCCAAGCACGAACGCGTCACGTAAACTTACGTAAATTCCAACGTTTTTTTTTTAATCAAAAATACTACTATTATAGCATTTGCGACAAGTACAAATCACTCAAAAATATGAATAAAGTATTAAAAATATTTTTCGTTCCAATTTACGTTTTGTTTACTCCGCGCGTTCATGTTAGGCCCACAGAAGTCTTCCAGCAAATCTGTTTGAGGACCTTGTTGGCAACAACAGGACAGCGACTATCTGATAGATAAATTAGGAAATGTTACAGAATCTGAAATAAATTATTATCGGCCAGATACGTTAACCACAACTTATTTAAGGCCATGTTTCGATATCTTCATTCAGTTTCAGGTACATGAAAGCACTTTTGAAAATATAATTTATTCAAGTAGCCTCTTCCAAAAGGTAGTTTCGTATGGAGAAGAATGGGCAAGAAACTCCATAGTTAGTCTGGAATACAATTTGATCTGTGTGGCTTTTATTCTACAGACAAAACAATTGCTTATGTGGATGTGTCTCTGGATGAAAACGTAAAAAACTTTGAAAGTTTTTATCAGATCAGAGAAAAGAATTGCCTGAATAGCTCTGGATTGATGGATCTGGCCTACTGGCTTATCCATACTAATATTATAAATGCAAAAGTGTGTCTGATCTGTCTGTTACCTCTTCACGCTTAAACCGCTGAACCGATTCAGATAAAATTTGGTATAGAGATAGTTTGAGTCCCGGGAGAGGACATAGGATAGTTTTTATCGCGATATTCCCACGGGATCGAAACTTATGCGGGTGAAACCGCGGGGCGCTGCTAGTTAATAATATGGCCGAGCTTTTTAATGTATTTTAACACCTATTATGTATTACCCATATTTTCAAAATAAATGTCTGATACCATAAATATGCTATAACCGAAAAACACCAAATACACGTAAGGAGAGAACTAAGTCCTTGTAATACCCTTAACTCTGCCGACCAACTCTATTGCATTCGTTGCGCACGGATTATTTAAAACTAAATTCGGCCTAGCGACTTGGGATTGGGAGTCATATTAGTAGTTTTTTTTTTTGTAAGTCTATATTTTGTGCCACCGCTAGGTTATAGCCTTAGGTTAGGAAAGTATATTAAGGGGCTTACAGGACCTAAACGCAAAAAACGCAAGTTTTAGAAACAATAAAAGTATATGATCGACTACAGTAAAAAATATCAAAAAAATATATGATATTCTTCAGGATAAATGCTAGGAAGATAGTGTGTTGAAAACATAATACAACTTATTTGGTACGATAGAAAAAAATCATGAAGATACCTCTAAAAACTTTTTTTTTACAACAAAATTCAACATACAACATACAATCATGACCAAAAAAAAATCATGATCTTGTTTACGTGAGCAAAAAGAATCACAAAATTCTATCGATTCGTATTCTAAAAAATCTCATCCATTTATGCAAAGGTGGGTCAGCTAATTGCTATACCTGAGTGTACACAACCATAGTTAGTTAGTTTAAAGAACTAATTACTGTCATAATCTCAAATCTTAAAATATAATGCAAAAACTTGATAATTTTATTCAAATGAATAAGTATCAACCCTATACTCTCTAAGATTAAATCAATGAATATTGAAAACTCAAGAGCCTCTATTTATAGTTTAAAAATATAATGATAGTGCTGGGAGGCCCAGTAGGTGGCGGGACAAACAACATTATTCTCTTACTCAATTATCAATCCCAAAATCCCAAGAAGCAGTAAAAAAGTGATAGAAAAGAAGACCTTTGCCCTGCAGTAAAACATAAAAGGCTAATTAGTAATAAAAAAACAAAATGCCTTATCTGTTCATAACATACTTGGTCAGACTTTAATTTTTAAGATGGCTTTTTGCCTTTTTACTGATTTATTTAAAGATGGCACAGCTTATCTTTTTCTTCCATACTATCTATTATTGATCATTTATAATATCTTCCATAAAGTATTTTTGTTTACTTAGCCTACAATAAGAGGGCTGATTGCATTTAGAAGAAAAAAAAAAGAAAAAGAAACTTAGCCTACACTGTCCAACCCACTGCAGAGCAAAGGCCTCCCCCAAATCCTTCCAGGCACCCTTATCTAGAGCCATCTCGATCCAACGCTTGTTATTGACCATAAACTTATTAACTATGATATTTTGGCTGCTTTCCTATACTACTGAATAAATAAATAATTAAATCAAAGTCAAAAGTCTTTTATTCAAACTAGGCTGAGGACCAGTACTTTTTGAACATCAAAATTACACAAGACGCTACCCCAAAATGCCGGCCCTTTACCACTTCTTAGTGCTTTCGCTGGGAAGAAGAAGTGCCACCACCAACTCCCCAGCAGCATGGCTGTCTGTTCAGTTAGAAGACTAAATAAAACTAACTAACTAACTAAAATCTGAGTAACCAAGAAACCTGGTGAACATAAGGTTAATGAAAGTGGGTCTAGAATCGGCAGAACATAGGGCTTCTTAGTAGATTAGCTATGGTTGAAAGATTATTTATGTGATTATTTACGCTGGCTGCCAGGATTTCTTACTAATTAATTGGATAAAGGTTTTAGCGGATTGCCTTTGACCTCTTTGCTCTTGAACTACAATTATTGTACGTATTTCACGTAATTGTAGGCGAGTAGATCAAATTGTTCAAGTTTTAAAGTACCTAAAGAAATTGGGTCCGTTTGAATGTTTTAAGACTTTTGTTTGTGACAAAAAATACGGTTTATAAGCAGACATGCTGATGAATCTAATAGTAAAAAGAATGTTGAGACCTCTCTAATATATTTAACTCTGAGCCATGAGTAACAATGATATTTCAATAGCAGTAAGAAGAGTGTTGCCGAAACTGCCAACAAGCCACGCCCTCCACACAACTGTTGATTTACTACAAATAACATGAAATAACTTTAGTGAAAGAAGTAATTTATGAAATCTTTCAATCTCATGAAAATATGTAAATAAAAAGTTCACTGACCCCAACTTTCAGGCGTTCGTCCCATTATTTCACCTGTTTCTTCATTGTAGAAAAAATAACTAAATTTCTGTTTCCCAGGCCTCCGTGAAGGCTTTGTATCCATTTGGAATTCTTGTAGTCTAGGATTCCTGATCATCTTCTTTTTTGAAAGGCACTTTCTTTTATAAAATCTCGAAAATAACTGAACAGTAAACACAATACACACGCCCAGCCGCTGCCGCAAATTTGAAATAACTAGAGGTGTTCGGTGTACTCAACTTACTAAACACTTTTTGTTTTAGTCGACTATAATTATATTTGAGACAAACTAACCGAATTCGGGGCTTTTCTTTCTACATATTATTTTAATAAATCTTTGGAAGCAAGAAGAATTATTAACAAGTACCGTAAAATGAAAAAAAACAATTACTGGTAAGACGGGGTGAATAGGGATGCAGGGGTGAATCGGGACGAAACTTTAAAATGGATTTTAACATTGAAATAATTGTTTTTTTTTTTGCCAAAAAGGACTCTAATGTATTTATTATATTATAATTTAACGATTAAGTGTCCTTGTTGGCAAAAAACTTTATTACATCAACGTTAAAATCCATTTTATTTATACTTTTTAGTTTGGTCCCGATTCACCCGTGCATCCCTATTCACCCCGTCTTACCGGTAATTGTTTTTTTCATTTCTTACGAAATCGTGATTTTTTTAGGCGGTTTTATATTATTTTTGTTGCTGCTAAAATAAACTAAAAATCCTGGAACGTCAAAATAAATTATGGTGAATGTCCTGTCATGCTGTCAAAAGGTTACATGCTCTGTGTAGGGTATATATATTCTGTGGCTCAGTGATTCTGTCAAGTGTCAAGACTGAAGACAGTTTTGTGATATCACTATTTGTAAAATCTTATATTAGAATTTATAGGATTCAAGATAATTCTATAACACGATGGGATCTTCAGTGCATAAAATAATCGTTATAGTAGGATTTATATCCTTATTCCACTCCGCCTTTTCGGCTGCCCAGCGTAAGTGTTTACACCACAATGATTCTTTACTTTTTATAAGTAATTCAATAATAATTAAGTGGTACTTTTGTTGTAGATCGTTCATACCTTCGGATAACATCACAGGAATTCACCACCTTGCCTTTGGACGTAAGTAATTAACCGACAATACGAACAAATTGTCTCATCGAAAATCCTTCATTAGGCTAATTTCTGATTCCGTGTTTCTTTTCTCAGATTGTGGTACAAGCTGTAGCCAGTTTATTCGCTGTCATGTGGGGGGTGCTCAACGTAGCTGGAAATCTACGAGAAATACCTGCTGCTGCAGAACTGAACACTGTTAAATGGGAAACTCAGAGGAATCTGCCATCTTTCTACATCTTCAATCACAGAGGAAAGGCTTTAGCAGATAATTACATACCGAGTGGAGGAAAATGTGAATTAGAGAATTTAGAATAATTATAGAGTAAGATTTTATTTGTAGGAAACAGTCCTTTTATTCGATTATTATCCTTGTTATTTTTAGCCCATGAGCATGCCAGAATGAATGCTTGTGGTTGTCTCATATTATGTATATGCACTTTTGAAATCAACATTACTATGTGGGCATCAGCAGGGCATGCACAATGAATGTGTATTAATATTATATAGGTTTAGTTAATTTTTATAGCTCTGTTGGTTGTTACTAAAGCAACTTCTATAGGTTTTATTGCACTTTTGTTTTTTTGAAGTGAAAACTTCTTTAGACGCACTGCACTCTATTTGAACAGTAAACGAAACTGAACTGTCACCCTGTGACACTGAATCAGGTAAACTCTGCTCCGGTCGGTTGGTGATGTGAATTTATACTTGTCTCGTACATAAGTTTTCACTTTACTGTGATCATGAGCAAACACACCCTTTTTTTTACAAGCCCTTATTGTTTTCTCCGTCAGTCCTTCCTTAACAGGTTGAATGCCGTAATTATAGAAAAAATTAACAAGCCATTGTGTCTTGCGTAGATCCCCATTCCCGGCATACGAAGGGTTAATTTCATTAGGACAAGCTGTTACCTACATATATGTACCAAAAGCGTTACAAATTTGTACCAGCTTGTCTCTGAGAGGTTAAAGTAATACTTTACATCAGAGTGACCTAGAATAACCTGAATCTGGACTGTTATGTTAAAGCTGATAGCAAAATATATATGTTTATAAAATATTATTTAATAAGTTATAAGAAATACTTTATTATTTATAATATCATCATGAACATTATTCATTTGAACAAAGGTTTTAAGAGTAAATAAAAAACAATTCATCTTAAAATATAGCTTTTATTTCTTATAATTAAAGATTTTTTACATTGCTTTTATAAATGTTTATATATAGTGATCACTTCCTGCAATGTTACAATCAGGTAGAAAACAATAATTGTTAATCTTATTTTTTACTGTCAAAACTGCAATGAAGTAGTCACCTGTGGCTTAATTTACTTTAGCATAGCAGTAGAATATAACAAAATTGAAAAATGATACAAATTTCTAGCTACTGCAAGTATCTTGAAATTCAAACTTCACAGCTAAAAGTATTTCTATAACCTTATAAATAAGGCACGCAGACATCGTTTCAGAGGTATTTTGTTGGTTATTTGCAATGCTAAAGATGACTATTAATTATAAGCTTACTGAAAGTTGCTCCTTCAAGCATACAATACAATTTTTGTACAAGACATCCAGTATCCTACAATTTATAATTCATTGCATACATCAGTTGTCCTTGGCTAACTACAGGCTCCTAGCCACTCAGTATTGAGGCGCAATTAGACAAAGTCAACAAACGTATCTGCTAAGTTACACTTATAATAAGAATATCCTATCCTTTCATACAGTTCCTCGCAGTCAAAGTTAACAATGGACAATAACACAAACTCCTTAACTCTAAATGCACATAACCATTGTCTAATCACCACATGGAGGCTATCGGCCTCCACGTCCGCCTCTGAAGCCGCCTCCTCCTCTGCCGCCGCCTCCGTAGCCACCACCGCCGCCGCCGCGACCGAAGCCTCCCCGACCGCCACCACCGCCGCGGCCGAAGCCACCACCACCACCACCTCCTCGGCCGAAACCACCGCCGCCACCTCGACCGAATCCGCCGCCGCCGCCGCGTCCACCGCGAGGACCTCCCCGCCCGCCACCACGGCCTCTCTTCGCGCCCGGCGGCTGCGGCAAGAACCTCTTAAGCGGCAACAACTTCGCAGGATCAATGTAAAACTGTTGTCCATCCTTGAAACTGTTTGCTTTAAAGTTATCACTCATTTTAACAGACACGAAGTAGTCGCGCAGGTTGCCGAATATCTCGTCGATTTTTCCGATCTGTTCTTTGTTTTCGAGGAAGATGGGCGCGTTGAAGTATGGCACGTCTTCGATGTCCACCTTGCACACTAGGTCGTCTTGTACTGTCCAGCCGTAGTGTCCTAGGGGGATGACGGACTCGGGCGGGCCCTGGTCTTGTCTGAATCCGCCACCGCCGCCTCCGCGACCGCCGAAGCCTCGGCCTCCGCCTCCACCGCGACCACCGAAGCCGCCCCGGCCACCGCCGCCTCCACGACCGCCGAAGCCTCGGCCTCCGCCTCCGCCGCCGCCGCCACCGTAACCACCTCGACCGCCGCCGCCACCACCTCTACCGCGGAACGACATTGTTTAGTAAATAAAGTGCCTCACAATAAAGCGTGAATGAGATATAACCTCAAAACGTGCGTGTTATCACCATGCACGCTCGTCTTTCTGTCTGACAGTTCGACGGTGAATGTTGCCAGTACTATGCATGCAGGATGCAATATTTCTTATATTGCAACGACCTATGACTAAACCACAAAAAAAAACTAATGAGGATGAATGAAGTTTACGAACATTGCATTGTATTAGCTTTCCTGAGATTTAGAATGAACCAAGTGAGCACGGCAGAACGTTCCGACTACCCGGTATCTTATAGTACTCTTTGGACCCGACTGACGAGATACAATAGCCGTCTTTCCATAGAAGGTAATGGATTCAATTCGGACCTAGGCAGGCATACACTTTATTACAACGATGGCGATGCCGATGGTCTAAACATTGTGTACATACTACAATAATGCTTCACTGGGCCAACCTGTGTGACAGTGTGATCAACTATCTTTCAGAGAGAAGAATTATAGTATACTATATTACGCATTAGATATTCATATTTAATCAAAGCGCAATATACGTTACTTTAACATTAAAATATACTTTTGCAGGTAAACACGAATTTTTACTTTTCTTGAGAGTTCTGCGTTGAGTGCAATGACACTTCCAGTAGTTCAGTAATCAATGATCAATGACATTTCAACATTTGTTTGACTTTGTCAATTTCAAAATTTGTCGAAGAATTTAATTTTACCGTTTTTCAATTTCGATGATTGATTATTGAAAATGGATGATTAAAAATATTTTCTTGGTGAATTTATTAGTGCACATACTGTGGAACCACTGTTTTGTACCTTGGTACAATTAAATACTGATTGTTTAAATAAATTGTGTTTTGTGCAATGGCGACGCTGGAAGACGAATTCAAAGATTTGAAAGAGAAAAACAATGAGCTGGCGCAGAAGGTTCAGTATTGGAAGATGATGGCTGCACAGAAGGACGATGAGAAGCTGGAACTTATGAGGGAAATCAATGAATTAAGACTAAAATTGAGCGTAAGTGTCCATTCCACTCTTATCACAACTAACTTTGTTTGAAAGCCCAATGCAATGTTTTTGTAGTAATGTCAATCACGCAGTTTTAGAGAACAGTTGGTCAGTGGGTCGTCTTAGGAGTTTTATGAACTAAAAAGAAATTCTTTACAAAATGTAGAATATGCAAATTTTTATCTAAAGTCAAATTAGAGTTCACAGTTTAACTGTGGCGAACATCTTTTAGAACAAATGCCTCTATCTAGAATTTGCAATAAGCTATGGAAAATAACATGAGTTCATTATCCTCATAAAATGTCCCTGTATTTTGTACAATAGAGGCTCAGAAACAATGGTGGATTTCAAGCAAGAAAACTGGATGCTGCATTACAAGATGCAAGTGAAAAAGCCATCTCCCATCTTGTCAAAGCTTCTGCCGAAATTGCCAAAAGCATGGAAATAGCTAAAGTGTACATGAGAGAACGTCAGGAGTTGGATGCTCAGTCCCCTCGTTGGAGTTCTATCAGCGGGACACCTAAGACAGAGAAGAGTGAGCGGGTGCATAGAGTGCCTCCTATGATGATGGGAGGGCAGTCCATCCAGCCCGTCGTGGCTCTTAGCAGGACAATGTTGAATACTAGTAACCCAAGTATGTTATCTATTAATAGATGAAATAATCAGCATAAATCTGATGCAGTTTATATACTATTTTGTAAATTAGAAAGTATTTTTCGGTTTTTTTCTGCACCCTAATTGTGTAACATACTTTCTATCACAATCTGAATCATTCGGAAGGATACGGCTAGTCCATTGCATCATACATTAAAAAAATTTGTCTGCTCAGTAACGTAAATAACACAATGAATGTTGCTTAACTGTCAAAAGCCATTACTACTGATATTACGCAATTACCCTGCTGGATACAACTCAATTGGCTGCCACCGCAGGCTGCTTGCTAATAATTGTGCAATGATATATTTGACCATATGAGGTTGGAACATATGCACAAAGAGCTCAATGACACCTAAAAAACAATAAAGATTGAAAAAAAAAATTGTGTTTATGGTTGTTTAGAAATGCTTTTTACATCAAATAAATCTTTCTTCCAGGGTCAACTACAACTAGCCAAAATCGTAGCTTAACAGAGAGGGCAGTGCCCATGCATATGTTACAAGGTAAATAAAATAATACTTGATTTATTATCCTCTTGTTGACATTAAACCCTTTTTTTAATGCTAGAAATATACCTTGATAGAATAAATGTTGCTGATATGTTTCATATGTAAGTACCTATTAGATCTGGTCATGATGATGGTCAGATAGGCATGAATGACTAATAATTGTTATTTTTTTTATCTAATTTTATGTTTTATGTCACAAGCAAAAACAGTGTAAAGTAACTTGAACTTATCTATAATTAAAAAAAAAAATTATATTGAAGTGTCTGTTTGTAATGTCAAAATAACAGCATTTTACTAAACGCATATGAATGTATATACAGTATTTATAACAAAAAAAAAAAACGATTTATAAAATAGTTTGTCTGTCAGTCTTGTTTGGTTTCTGCTAATCTCGGAAACTGCTGGACCGATTTTTAAGGGACTTTCAGTGAGATAGCTGATGTTATAAGAAGTAACTATTCTTTTAGAAAAGAAAATTGGGTTCCGTGCAACAAAAATTAAAACCCGTCATGTGGGATGTTTGCGGATGTGTGCCTGTTGCATGTTTTGTATGTGAAATATAATTATAAAACACAGATTTCATTTAATATGACACATACTGTGAGAAAACACAAATTGTAAAATGTATTTAAAAATTACTCCAATACAAACAACATTAATTTCAGAATATATCCTAAAATTTTCATTTAATCTAATTAATCTATATTTTTCAGATGTTTATATACCATTAACACGGATAGATATATCAGATCTGCCAAACAACAACATAGAAATGGACCTTGATATGAACTTGGAGGCAAATAATGCTGAAGACAGTCCTGAGGAATTTGAGCAACACAGGTTGGAAGGTAACTACATGGGTAGACATGGATATAATAACTTCATACATACTTAAGGTCTGGCCGCGCAAAATTTGCCAAAGACGTAAACAACAATGGCCACTCGAAATTGAATAAAATCGATATACAAGAACATTTATTTTAAGTATTGTTTGTTTTCGTCTATGTATCCGAGCTAACTAGACTTGTATATCGATTTTTTTTAATTTTAGCGCGGCCGGACCTTAACTTTATTAATTACCTACTAGTGACCGACCGAATCACGGTTTTCGTTTCGGTTTTAGTTTCGGCCGAAACCGACCCTTCGTCGGTCACTATTGCCAACTACCCCAGAAGGAGGGTAATTTAATTGGCCATAATCATATCTTAAGTCATTTCATCATCTGCTTTTCCCAACTATGTTGACTTACAAGTTGTAGGTCGTGGGTTTGAACCCAGGCAGGCCCTTACAATAACTTCATCACCACTGCTCTCAAAACGGTGAAGGAAAACATCGTGAGGAAACCGGCGTGTCCTAGAACCAAAAAATTCGAGGACATGTGACATCTACCTAACCGCACTGGGCCCGCGTGGTAAATCACCACTTCCTCTCGAAGACAGAAGGCCTGTGTCCCAGCAGTGGGCATAATAGGCTGATTATGCATTCACAGTTCACACACACCACTCATTTAATTAATTCATTCATTTATACACTATTTTATAACTGTAGCAAACATACAGATTCTAATTTAGAAATTCATATTGTATTAAGTTTCATATAATTATCTTAAATTCGTTCTTGACAGGTGATGACGACAGTTTGGACCAGATATCAGAAGGTGATGAATATGAAACGTAAGTACCTACTATTTTTACTATAAGGTCAGGATTTCCAGATCGCACTTAGTTTGCTAAGTATAGTAAGCGTCGCATACAAACAATTATGATCATTATTCATATAAAATTAACAGTCTTATTTGTATGCGTCGCTTGTTCACATTGGCTTAGGTAATACGGGCTGGTGTCCACATCAATGTGCGTATTTTGCGTACCGTTCACATTGGCTTATATGTATATGATTACGAACATTATGGTTGTACAAATAAGGGTCATACTCAATATGAAATGCTCCCTAAAGGCATTAAAGTTAGCGTTTAGCACTCTTACCCTAAGGTGCAGCGCAAACTATCCGTGACGCATTTTTTATCGTAAGTACCAATAAAATGGAAACTGTAGATAAAATAATAACAGGATATACCTGGAATAGTTGAAACAAACATAGGATGAGGTCGCGTTCTAATTTTCGGCTACTACACTAACAGCTTACTTAGTATCAAAGAGACATTTTGTGCGCCACAGACTCGATCGCACAAAAAGTGTGTCGTCTGCGCTGCACCTAAGTAATGCTTCCTTGGTCGTGGTTATTGGTAAGCTTATTTAAGTAGTCTTTTATGCATTTTCTCTACTATCTATTCTATAAAAATCTGGTAGTAATGAGTAAGGATATAATATCTGAGCTTATTTATAACTTTACAGAAGTAGACTGGAGCCAGTGAGCGAAGAGGACACAACTGTCCCTGCTAGAGAGATAGAGCCAGTAAGGTATGTAATAAAATAATTTAAATAACATTTTGTAAGAAAGATAATACGTTTTGTTCCGTACAGCACGCAAGTATGCGATTAGTCGGGTAAAATGAAAAACAGTTCATTTGTCCAAATAGTCTGAGACCACGCGGCGGCGACAAGTCGTATAGATCGCGGGAGTGCGCGCTGTATGATGGCTGAAGACGAACTTAGTTCGCAGTCGGAGCGCGCGCGCAATGCGCAGGTGAAATGTTTGCCAAGCGAATGTGAGCTCTACGATTTCCGGTGTTGTAGCGAGACGACGCCGACGTGATCTCACTTAATTAATTCGATGTACTTATTTTATTTCAAAGAAAATATAAACATGCGTAAGGTCGCAGTGGCGGGGTCTCTAATCATTAATTTATTATTAAAAGGCACACAAAATAAATGTTATTGAAATTGTTTTGTACACAATATAATCATCATTCTCTTGCCCCGCTACGGTCTCCTAGAAGAGCAATGGCCGCATTTAATGGTCGTACGGTTGTTATGAAAAGCTGACAGTGACAAAGATTATCGTTAGATTCGCCCTATCGCGTCAAAAGATAGTCACGTTTCTGTTTCGTTTTGACACCTCTGACACACAATGACGCACTGACTTGATTTAGTTGTCACGAAACGCTATTTTTATAGAATAAGGGCTGATTTTTCAATCACCTGGTAACTTTATTCGAGGAATAATTTCGAAATTTTGACAGTTATAATATCATACAAAAACTGTCAAACGTCAATTTTATTCCTCGAACTAAAGTTATCTGGCGATGGAAAAATCAGCGCTTAATCTATTCGTTTTATTACAGCCTAACATTACATATTGGTTCTATGGAAGACCGGTGGCACAGAGCGGATCCCCCAAGAGATAAACAACCAGAGCCACCTAGAGACAAGCAACCAACTCGCCCACAAGGTGGTTGCCCATTTGACAACCCACTAGAAGGTCCCAGTTGGCTGTTAGATGATGGACCCACTCACTCTGATGCTCCTACTAATTCTAAGGTATGTAAGATTTAAGGTGTACCCACATAACGAACACGGGTCACATGTGGTGCGTTAACGACTGGCGATTCTTAAAAATACGTCCTGGTGCATCCCGCGCAGCCTGACACCGTCTTGTTGAAGAACTTATGCAGTGTAGCAGGGACATCGACGCGCAAACTATAACCATAAATTCAGCACATGATTCTAGACCCTCTAAGGCTTGTGGCTAAGTAATAACTGCCGCACGGGTCGATCGATCAGGTTAAGCTACGCTTGCCGCGGTTGACCCGTCAATGGGTGACCATCTTACAAGACCCCTCCGTGCCTCTGAAAGCACGTTAAGCCATTGGTCCCGGCTGTCATTCGTGGATCTTTGACAGTCGTTACGGGTCGTTAGAAGCCCGAAAGTCTGACAACCAGTTTTACCAAGGGGTTTCGTATCACCTAGTAACTGGGTTGTGGAGGTCAGGTAGGCAGTCGCTCCATGTAAAATACTGGTACTCAGCTGCATCTGGTTAGACTGGAAGCCGACCCGTACTTGGAAAAAGGCTAGGCAGATGATAATTCTAGACCCCCTAAAGTTTTCGTCGGTTATCAAAAAATATCAACTGTTCCATACATTTTGACCGTGAGGGTATTGCACTTTTCTATGAAACACGTTTTTTTTAATAAACGACGACAAATTACAACACTGGGGAGTCCAAAATCATGTACTGAATACATGATAACAGGTTTTGCGTCGATTTCCCAGCCACCCTGTATATTTCCACCCCATCATGGGATCCTCTCGTGTAGGTCCTGCTTATACGAAGAAGAACCGCGAGCATTAATTTGAAAACAAGCTTTTACATAGATATGAAAACTCCATAGGCAGAGATACTGCACACACATTTCGCCAGTAATGTTTAAGTCCAGGGGCAAACCTTAAACCATGCAAAAATCCAGGCTCCGGCCTACTACTGAGAAATTCATAATGGAATAACACAGCCGGACCTGAGAATCGAACCCACCACCGTCAACCGTCGAGCTTGCGACCACTAGACAAGCGAGCCAATAGTCCATTAGTTGTCAACACCTGTAATTACATATTCAGGGACCAGCGTCAAAAAGTGGTAGAAATCTTGAGCCGGATTCTACCACAGAAGTGGACAAAACTCCCAATACATCGTGCCGAAATACTGGAGAAAACACAGAGGTACTGAATTCTTATGTTTTATTTGTGGACTATAGTCCGCGCGGAACTAGTTGTCCGCCGCAGTGGACACAGACGTCAGGCGGCGGGTCGCAACGCACGTACTGAGTAATGCGCCCCCTAACGCACTCACACCGGGACCATACCTAAGGCACGGACAACTAGTTTCGCAAGGACTATAATACATCCCTCTTCCTACAACGTCCCAAGACTCAGTAAATTCTGATTCACATGAAGTTTCTTGGAATATTCCACTTCCCAGAATGTCCAATTCCCTGAATAATTTCTTGTATTTTTACTATTTCTTTAACATAACAGACAAGTTTGCGGCCTGGTAACTTGATTTATTTCTTAACCCTACTATAGTCTACTAATTAATAACCATTTCACAAGTCTAACTAATATTTAAAAGCGATTACGGGTAATATTGTCTAACTCTTTAGTCACAAGTTGATTAACACATACTTTTATATATTATCATATTATTTTATATTTATTTCTGTAAATTGGTTCAAAGAAACACTTTTACACGTTAAAAATGAATTACGTTTTAAAACTTGATGCGTTTGATGTTTCCTATCCGACACTGAGAAGAAACACGTTAGGATTCAAACACAATCTTGGTCAGGCCATATGAAAACCATGCAGATTAGTCTGAGGTGGTCTTTTGTGGAAATAACCGGACAACTTTGAGTGGACCTGCCCAGCTATTGCACGCATATGTCAGTTGTCATGCAGCTTTCGCTTTTTGTAAAGTGTGTAAAAAACTGAAGTTTTAAGAGACTGTCGTTCCTGGCCTGTCTCTCTAACATCGCTTTCCTCACCACGGTGTGTGTAGATATTATTTTCCTTTTTTTTTTATTACCGACGAGGTATACCAAAGCAGGTGGGTCTAGAATGATGGGTCTAGAATCATTCTAGACCCACCTGCTTTGGTATTCCTTGCTTTGGACGAGGTATACCAAAGCAATAATACTAGATATATATATACTAGATATAGCTAGAATGATTCTAGACCCACCTGCTTTGGTATTCCTCGTCGGCAGTAGAATCATGTACTGAATTCACGGTAACAGTTGACGCCCTGTATGCTCACACAGATAGACAACAGCCCGTCGGCTGCGCGCGCGTTCTCTCCGACCGTGCGGCGGCGCAAGCGCACGTCGTCGCCGCCGCCGCTCGCCACGCCTCGCCAGCAACACTACTCGCCCAGACCCAACTCGTCGCGACGGAACAGGTGCGTCACATAAGACATACATAGCAGTACATACTAGCATTTTTTTTAATTGAGAAAGAATTACATTTCCTACGATATTCCACAAAACCTTTTAAATACTAGCGTAATTGCGGCCGTTTTGTTATTTTTTCAAAATGGCAGCCACGCATATGACCTATATAAATTGATAGCTGTCATCAATGCAAACAGAAAACATAATAAAACCAAACCCCTTCTCTAGTAACTTTTTTGAACTTGCGTGCATCTTGTTGCATAGATGTTTGATTATTTTAAACATTAACCCCCTTACTAATAAGCGTTGTATAACGTCTGTATAGTTACACAACGCTTTGTCTTCTTCTTTCGAAAGTCAAATTACTGGCGGCTGAAAAGGAGAAATCGGTTCATCTGATATAATATGTTTATTAGTGAGGGGGTCAGAGTGAAATATGGATGTCACGTGATCAACTTTGAACGTTAATAACTCTGAAACGTGACGCTTTACGGGGTTTGGTCTTTTTATGTTTTCAGTTTGCATTTTTTTTAACTGGGGGCTAAGTTTGCGTTAATGTCAGCTTTCGATTTATATAGGTTTCAAGCGTAGCTGCCAGTTTGAAAAAAAAAAAAACAAAATGCCGGATAGGTACCTACCTGTTCAGCATTTTTTTTTTTTTGCCAGGCTCCATATAAAAATGAATCCTCTTTGATAGCCTGTTCTTCGATTATTTATCCAACATTGTTTTACAAGTTTACTAACATATTTTTCTCGAAATAAAATTATTATTATTATTTTAACTTACGATGTTGTTTCTTAGCACAAGCGGCCGCGTGCTCAAGGTGCTGGTAGCTAAGATGCGCCTGGACGGCTCCCCGGGCCAGCTGTCCTCGCCTCCGAAGCGCGCCCGCTCGCCGTCGCTCAGTGCGTTCGACGCGCCCAGCCCCAACGGAGCCACAGACTCCAGAGTTATCGTGTCGTAAGTATGGACAACACCACACCCGTTTATGCATCTATGAAAGGTAAATGCATGAATGGGAGTATGTTTATGTATATACGTCAGTATAGCTGTACAGTCCGTTCATAGTTATTTTACCTCTGATTGCAGCGACCTAACAGGCAACCTTATTATAACGAAAATAAAGATCACAATAATTTTGACAGACTTGTCAGTGGCAGTAACCAAACAACAACCTTATATGAATGAGAATAAAGATCACTGTCATTTGGACAGTGATGCAAAATCAGATGTAAAATAACTGCACACGGATCATTTGGCGCGTGGCCAAAATCGGAATTAATGTCGCCATCTTGTTGAAGTGAAAACTTCTTTAGGCGCGTTGGGCATTTTTTGAGAAGGGAAAAGCCATTGAATTCGTGCCACTGTTACCGTAACCGACACCGCTTCGGATGTGTTCGGCTGTCCTCGGGATGTACTCGGTTTTAATGTAGGTCCGATATGTCAGTGTCTGCTGCCAAAGTATTCTGTTTGTGTTTTGTTTTCACTTCTGTCGGCACTCCCGGAGTGCCACTGCTTTTTTTTTTAATACTATATCTGTGACACAAATGCTAGCCAACAACGCCTTTCTGTCAATGTTATTCAGGCGCCAAAAGGGCCTTGTAGTACTATAAATACATGAAGGGGAGGTAATTAAGTCTAAACGTCGTCACACTTCACTACGAAACCGCCCTTATTGCTACAAAATTAAGGTGCTGGCGAAAATCAAACGGTACAGTAGATGCGCGGGTTAGTCGCGCAACACATCATTTTCCTAAATCATAACAGAACACATGGACCCAGCTTATGGCCCACCCATGACTGAACACAATCTATACTAATAATAAAGCTGAAGAGTTTGTTTGTTTGAACGCCCTAATCTCTGGAACTGCCGGTCGGATTTGAAAAATTCTTGTTGCATCTGATAGCCCAAAAATTCTTAAAGAAGGCTATAGGCTATTTATCATTACGCTAGGACCCGAAGGAGCCGAGCAAAAAGAAAAATGTCAGAAAGAACGCTAAGCGAAAACGGAAGTATTACCGACGGGGAGTTTTATAAACATGTGGCTGTTATTTTAGTATAAGCAATGTGTATCTTACGACTTCCACGCGAACGAAGTCGCAGGCAGAAGCTAGTAATAATAATAAAACAAGTATAGTATTTTATTTAACATATTTAAATTATTGTAATTTGTACAAACTTCTAATCACACTAATATTATAAAGGCGAAAGTGTGAGTGTGTGTGTGTTTATATGTTTGTTACTTCTTCACGCTCAAACGGCTGGACCAATTTTGATAAAATTTTGTACGGAAGTATCTGACACCCTGGATTCACAAATAGGCTACTTTTTATCCTGATATTCCCACGGGATTGACATTTAAGCGGGTGAAACCGCGGGGCGCAGCTAGTAAACTAAACTATTAAAGCAGCTAGTAAACTAAGCTAGTAAAAAAACTATTAAAATAAACATAATGCTTGTGAGAACAAGTGCAACTCTCACTATTTACTCAAATGTAGGTTTTTTTCCTCCTCTAACCAGCACTTTGACCAACATAACATTTTTCTCACCAAAACATCCACAGCGAATCCACAACCAGATTAGATATGGAAATAGCCGAACAATCTGCCCAAACAACTCTTCGCGAAAGCCGCGAGGCCCAGCGAGTGAGAGCGAACAGCGTAGAGAGAGAGACGCAACACACGAGTAGGCGTGTCAGTCGAGAACACGAGAACTCACGAAGAGTGGCGAGCGAACAAGAACGGAGGCATAATAATCAGGATGGTCGCGACAGGTTGGCATGTTGTTAATTCTATTACAGTATAGCAAAATCAGCCTATAATGTTCCCACTGCTGGGGCAGACCTGGCCTCTTCTCTGTGAGTGGGCTGTAATCCACCACGGCCCAATCCGGGTTGGCGGATGTCATAATATGTCTGCGAAGGTTTGGTTCTAGGATATGTCGGTTTTCTCACGATGTTTTCCTTCATCGGTAAATCCAGTGATGTTAATAATTAAATTGGAATATGGTCCAAGCTCACAAATTCCTGCCGCTATAACTTCGGGATGATCTCCGGGAGCTTAATAACTACCTTGGAAGCAGTAATAAAATTGATCTAAGGCTGTGAGGAGTATACACAACTAAAATCAAGAGGAAGCTCTAATGCCAGACAAAGTTAAAATGCATACAAAGAAACCCGCCACGATTGACAATACGTCCTATGTACTTGGCATGCACACAGTCACCTTCGCTCATCGCTGTCTAATCTACACACGACAACAGCCGAAAAAAACCGAATAAACATTCCCACATTTCACCAACCACATTTCTTAATTTCAGCAACCACCGCGGCAGGTTGACAAGCCAAGAGACGCGTGAAAGCAATCGGAGCAGTCAACAGCGCAGCCGGATAGACAGCCATGACAGCCGCGACAGTGACAGCGGCAGCGGCGGAGGGGGGGACTGGGTCATCGAGGGGCGCACGCGCAGGACGAGGAAAGCTGTCACGTATAAGGAGAAGCCTTTGAACAGGTAATGATAGTAACAAAATTTTACTTCACAGGTATATTTCCTGAAAGGATAGGTAGACAGGTGTAGAACTCGATGAATCTTTTTCGGTCACTTTTGGATCATCTTGTGTGTCGTTAGCACGACAGTGAAATATTTTTTGGCCCAAAACTTCGCCACTTCCACGGCGTCATCAGTGGCAATCGCAGAAGTCACTTCGGCTGCATGTTTTGAGACACAGAGGGCAGGATGTTTCGATCATGATGTCATGGGGAGTCCAGAGAGCTACTGACGATTGTGCACTATTTAACGGAACCAACCTTAAGGCGGCATCTCCACGAGCGAGAGAATCGCGGCGATAGTCTCGTCGTGCCATCAAATTAACGCCGCGATGATATCGCCGTGTGGAGACACGTTCTAAGAGTGTATATAAAAATACGTGGCACGACGATAATATCGCCGCGATTGTCTCGCTCGTGGAGACGGCCCCTAATTTAGCAGTTGCTATCTTCAATAATACGAGTAAACTTTTTAATTGAAAGATATTGTAGCACACTCAAGAAATGATTAATTAATGATACCGCATCTCAGTAGAATAAGAGGCATCATTTTCTTTTCTTCTTTTTTAATTTTGACAATTAAAAAGTGCCTTTACATGGTTTAATTGAAATAAATGCTTTGAATTTGAAAATTTGATTTCGAATTTCGTTTTTTTTTTCAGAAAATTAAGGAGGTGATCATCCCTGGTTAACGTACTTAAGAAATTGCTGATCGTAGCTTTAATATTATAATTTTATAATACTCGTTTGGCACCGCGACTGGAGCTAAACTACAATGAAGTTTTATCTTGAAAGATACAAGCTTTCTACTTATACTTACAATAATCTTTTTGTAAATTGTCTGATTTGTAATTAGAAAGAAACATGTTATTAGTCCTCTGCTGGACATAGGCCTCCCCCAAGCATCGCCGCTTCGACCGGTTCTGTGCTATATCCAGCAGTGGACGTCTTTCGGCTAAAATGATGATGATGATATTAGTTCTTAAACACAGCCTCAAATAGTAACTGTCACCGCACTTCGGGCAGTCAGCCCAGTTCCCAACCTGATGTCTAGATAATCAAACGGGCGCTACCCAAAATATTCGGGTCGGCATGATTCGGCACAGCCGAACGGCAAAATCGAACATATAGAGATATCTGTTCGGGCGCTCGGCTTAGCTCGAAATAGTATCGAGCCGACCAGCGGGGCAATTGCGTAACATATTATGAATCGGAATCGGTTTCATTTTGACAGTTCAACAACATTCATTGCGTTATTTACGTGTTGAGCAGACAAATTTTTCGAACTTATGAAGCAATGGATTAGCAATTTGCTTCAAAATGATTCTGATTCCGATTGATAGTGCGTTACGCAATTAGAGTGCCGAACGTGATTCAGCAAGGCCAGATGCCGCATGGAGTTTGAAGATCGGCACGAGCCGAATGAAAACCGAATATCTATGGTAATTGCTTTGGGTCGGCTTTATTCTTAAACAAAGGCTACCCATCGAATATGTGTGTACTGTGTAGCACACCTTACCTTACCCACTGCAAAATGAAACCAGTCCAGTATTATTTCTATACACATGTTTATTTTAATCATAACCAATCGCACAGTCTATTTGTATTTAACTCTTTACAGTCAGGTACGAGATGCTGCTATTGAGCAATGCCTAGAAAAATAGGCGGAGCCTATGTCCCGACTTGGCATACTGTAACTTGGGACTTGGCATTAGGGCTGGCACATCTTAATTCAAGCTTTGCCAATCACGTTACATTGTTGGCAAGTTATGTTTTATTATACGATGTATTTCTATTAATTGCTAAATTAAACGCTGTATGGATTTGTGAAAAAAGTATTAAACCGATAAGGATTTAGCTGATAGTTATTGTCCATGATATTAAAGTTTTTGTTTATTATTCAATCGTCGTATCTAAGGGCCAGTATTCGAACGAAAATTACCGCATAATTAATTTGACAAATTGTCAAGCGCGCGTGAACTGCTGAGATTGTTTGTTTGTATAATATATCAACAGCCAATCGCAGCATTTAATTTTGGGATCATTTTCGCTCGATATGCTGGGTCTTATTGACTACATCGAGTTAAGGGGGTTGCGCTGAGGTAGAATCATGTTTTGTTCATCATACAACCTGACACTGACCTGCAAATCAGGGACTTGAAAACGAAATGAATTTCGTTCCGTTACCACTAATGTTATCGTATAACGTTCCAAAATACGTAACGATACTAAAACCTAAAAATATCACTTATAGAATATAATTTTCATAGAAAAATATTATAAGTAACGTTATAGGTATCAATAACATTAAGCTTATCCGCTTGTAATAACGTTACAGGTGTAACATTACAGATTAATTTGTAACGTTATTTTTACTACTAGTAGGGGGACGCGTTGCGTTTGCGTGGCCGCAGCGCACGTAGCCCAAGGCACGTAGCTGGCAACGATGAGTATCTAAATGAATAACGTTATTATATCGTTATACTAATAACGATATATTGATAATATTATTAGTGAACAGTTTAAGATTTCGTTCCGTTTGTCAGTATCGTTATAGCCAAGGAATTAATTTTGTTACGATCCTGGTGGAACGGTATAAATTATCGGTGCCGGAACTACGTGTAACGTTTCAAGTCACTACTGCAAATTGCAAAAAACTTAAGAAAATTTGAATTTCGCGGGCTACTCTGGCGCTTTCCCCTTCAATTATTGTTTGAATAAATAAATAATGTTCATGATTTAGGGATCATTCTACAAACGTTTCCTTTCAAATCATGTACCGTTGTGAAGATATTGATTTTTGCGTTTTTCGGTAAAACAAAATGCACCATATTCTATCTAAATAAAGCGCTTTTCGTATTGGCGAAATAACGCAAATATTTTCACGTAAATAGTGTAGTGCCTGCATAAGATGTAATAAACTGATTCCAAAAGTGAGCAACTAATTTTATCGCTAAAGATATAAAAGAATTTTGTGATTGAGACGTCCACTGCTGGACATAGATCCTGCTGCTCCCTATTGTGATTTAGAATGTCTTTATGTAATCCATTGTACCTTTTTATAATTTCTAAATTGACGATATTTTCGTGGACGTCAACGTCCACGTCCACGTTATCCTGGGAGGAAATTTAGAGGCATGTTCATACATAGGGTGGATTTCTGAGATAGGGCAGTAAGGACAGGTACAGACGCCAGCACATCAAGCTACTACAATCTGTCGAATTTCTTCAATAGATTTTCAACTTTATCGCTAAAGTATAAGGTTCAAAGTTGATTGGGAAAATTTGACAGTTTCGGGTAGCTTGATGTGCTGGCGTCTGTACCTTAACAATTGTCGCTGCAAGAAAACTAGTTGGCATACTACTGTCCATTATAAAATAGTAAGTTGAAAGTTTATCTCCTAAAAAAAATACGGAAAAAGTTTTTTTTTTTGTGATTTCTGGCTTTTCTAGTACTCAAAGTTCAGTTGGTCCAATACTTTTTTGATCCTTATAAGAAACGGGATCGATTTGCATACAAGTTTTTCTGAAACTGCCCATTTTCATGCTGACTGTACAATTTTCAAAAATCTGTGGATGCAGATCAAAATGTCTTAAAAAAGTTAAGGACAGTCTCCTAAGGCCGTTTTCCTGTAGCTACAACAGTTAACTGACCTTACTGCCCCGTTTCAAAAATCCTAAAAAAGTATTTCCATAAATTTTACTTCCCCGTGTTATCGTGATGCCGTGACGTGGACGTTGACGTCCACGTTAGAAATTATAAAAGCACACGATAGCGATTTATAAACAGTATTTATTGAACCAATAATCATTTATTTTAAAATATAATTATAACAATGTTTCCAAATATACACTAGTTATGACAATATTGTGCTGCCGATCTGATTACCGACTGATAACCGTAAGTCTAATGAATGTAATGTTTCAATAAATTATCGAATATGTTAATGTTTATTTATTTTTTGTCCCGGGTAACCTGGGTTGTATGTCTACCACTGCACACTTTGCGAGAGCTTTTTGTAAAGTGAAAACTTCTTTAGGCGCGTTGGGCATTTTTTGAGATGAAAAAAAAACCATTGAATTCCCGCCACTGTTACCGTAACCGACACTGCTTTGGATGTGTTCGGCTGTCCTCGGCATGTACTCGGTTTTAGTGTATTTCCGATATGTCAGTGAGTGATGGCAAAGTATTCTGTTTGTGTTTTGTTTATATGACGATTCAAAAAATACACACGTAATTGTTCAAGTTTTCGCTTCTGTCGGCACTCCCGGAGTGCCACTTTTTTATTGTCGTTTCGGGTATATTTTTCTTATGAACCGGTGGGGTTCATACGACGTTTAAGAGGTTAAAACATGTGGAATAGGTGAAATGAGGCAGGTTTTTGAAACGTTATAAACAAGTTATACATTCTCAGAATTTATTGAAAATAAACGACATTCGCTAACAACAAGTCCGAGCAACACGTACGTGATTCTAACAATGATTACAGTCTACTAACATGGAAATATAACACTGTACAGCAGTAGTCGGAACAACCATGAAAATCCCAATAGAATTGATAACTAAAAATGTAAATAATCGGTTGTCGGCGACGGTTTGTCCATACAAAAAGAAAACGTGTGCTCCTTTTCAATCGGCAAAGTGCGAAAGGCCGTCGATCAATGTTTCCCGACCCTTATGCAATTAGGGTGCTGGCTGACCGCATGCGACTAAGAAAAACTACAGGCTCAGCGTCCCCGACTCCCCGTGCGTGTCATGAGTCATGACCTGTGTGTTTGTACTAGATTCAACTTTTGATTGGCTGCATGCGGCCAGTCTAGTCGTTATGGCCGCATCAAGTGCGCGCCATGACGATTGCGACCACTCTCAGACTTTAGTTATTATTCTGAGCGACCACTACTGCCGCGTCCGACCCACAAATGACACTGGCAGTTTTACTGATACCCTGGTGTTACTGATATTAGTTTCCGATAGTAACAAGTCTTCTTTTTGAATAAAATATTGTTCTGACTACTGCTCGTAGCTTTAGGTTTTAAATGTCTATTGGTTTTAATGATATTATGAATATGCGACTAAATGCGTAGGATTATTGAGTTTTTACTAACATTGATTTCATTATTATTGTACAGACGCCAGCACATCAACCTACCCCTAACTGTCAAATTTTCACAATCAACATTGAACCTTATGCTATAGCGATAAAGTTGAAAATCTATTACAGAAATCTGATACATTGTAGTAGGTTGATGTGCTGGCGTCTGTACTTAAAAGGATTTATTAATTACAATTTATTTCCAATAAGAATGTTAAGTTCGATGATAAGCGTAATGTAAACATTTTAGGCTATCCTCGATAACATTTTTTTTTTAGGTTGACTTAAACAGGGTTATTGGAAAACCATCAAGAACCTCTTAAGAGGTCATTGCACTCATCATTATGCGCGAAAGAAAAATCAGCTGTTCCCTACATTTTGACGAGTTATACGAATATAAATGTAGGGAACAGCAGATTTTTCTTTCGCGCATAATGATGAGTGCAATGACCTCTTAAGAGGTTGTTAATGTTTTTCCAATAACCCTTTAAAGATAATTTTATCTAATAATAAAATGGTAACCCTACTTAACGACATTAATATAATTATATTAAACATCACATAAATTCTATATTTCAAACAGGCACCACAATTTACTTTTAAAACCAAAAAACTAAAAATAAAACAAAAAAATAATGAAATAAAAGGTTTAATCGCTACACCTAAATTACTTAACATAATAAAATAAGGAATAAGTTACATTTAGGTACACAAACAAGCACGTTCATTATACTAACATAATCAATCAAAAGTCACAAGTTTAGCAATCTTGACGAACAACGGTACAATGTATATGTAGCCTAAAATTTAAGTTTACCTGCCATGCAATTCTGGAATCTCTTCCTTTGAGTTACAGTTCAATTCCGATTGTTCTAAAAACTAGGTTATTTTCGAGACGATTTATTAAATCTAGGAACTCAATAGCAACGTTGTCTACTCACAAAACAAAATTGAACTGAAACACGTAATTTCCCATAAAATGGCCATTTTATTATGATTCTTTTCATCTTTTCTAGTCTTCAATTAAACATTACCTCTTATCAATCAGTGGATCAATCACTAATCTTATTCAACAATAGTCTAGCTATAATGTTGCGAACAGGGAAAAGTACATGTTATATTAAATTTGGCTGTTAAATAAGTTAGTTAACATAATGCGAAATGTTCCAAAATAATAACGAGTAAAGCTTTGGTTTCCTTAGTGGTGAACGGTCACACAATAGCGGCTGTCCAAATACTAATGCAATCATATAATACTAATTCAATGTCAATTATGGTGGAACTAGTCGCGAGCTCGAACTCACTAGTGGGCATGGCCAAAAAGCACGCTGTCTCATCTAGCATCGTGTACGACTGAGCTAGTATCAGTGATGAGCAGTTACACAACACAACAACTAGTTCGCACGCACACAAACACCGTTCCGAACTGAAATATGCGTAAAAAAATACGAAAAATACGAAAAGTCCTTTGGAAAATCGAGTTTTATGAAAAAAACCCTGCATAAATCAATCACAAATAAAGTTTATTAAATACTTCGATAATTGTGCTTTGTCGGTACCGACTTTGTTTTGAAAATTTTACACTTCTTTTATTACTTATTTACATCTAAAGTTACGTTAAAATTAGCAAGAAAAACGAATCATTGTTGGCTCATAACTTTTTAATTTACTAGGTATTCTGTTTCCGTACAGACAAAATTAATAATAAGACAAAACGATATCATGTTTAACTTTCGATGTACTTACAATGTAAAACAGTGGAGTAATACCCTCCCGAAAGGAGATGTTTGATTATGGGCCTTGGCTAACCTTGAAACTTATGCTTTAGCGGTAAAGTTAAAAATCTATTAAAGTTTGTATGAAAAAAATATCGACTAGGGCCACCTTCTAAAACGCTTTGTATTTAGACAGCCGTCATTTTCAACAGTATTTCGACAGATACTGTTAATGACTGTAAATTACAGATTTTTAATGATGGCCGCTATAATATGACGGAACCGCTTTCCTTGGAAACAAAAGCTTTAGTTAGCCGTATTTCAAAGGCTGTGCAGGCGTCTAGTTAGCCAGCGATTTCGTGCTCTGTGTTGTTGACTTATGGCAAATAATTTTATCTATTTCAAATTCATCTGGTAGATAGATCACTGGTCACTGAAATAACGTCTATGTTGAGTAGTATTTTTTTCATTCTTTTATTTAGAGCCTATTTTGTGTATCGACAAGTACGGTAGGCCGCGGCGTCTTTGGGTAACAGAAACAATTATTTAGGCTGGCCTCTTTTTTACCCGACTGCGCCAGAATGAGGGTTATGTTTTATTGAAACTCCGGTCTACTATAGGCCTGCTAAAGGTCGAGTTACCTGTACTACAATAATTCAAACTCATTTAGAAATTTAACATGTAAACTGACTTATTCAACAGTATTTATGTATGTGTGTCTGTGTATTTGTTACTCGTTCTTCTTGTCGGACGGCGCGGGCGCAGGTGGAGGCGCGGCTTCGCTCGGTTTGGGCGCTGCTTCGCTCGCTTTAGGCGCTGCTTCGCTCGGCTGCAGCGTGATCGTAGCTGTAGGTTCAGCAGGCGGTGCAGTTTGTTGCTGTAAATATGATAATTTTATTTGATTTAGTCCTCTTACTGCAGCAGTCAACTGTGATTGGGTGGCCGGTGGGGGAAGAGACCTTTTAGAAAAATGCATTTATTTCAATTGAACCATTATCTGTTTTTTTTTTTAATTGTCAAGGTGTCGATCAGTCAGAAAGATGAAGCTTGTTGCCTGTTCCAAAGAGTATTAGGTTCCTATGGAGAAGAACCGGCAAGAAACTATTGAGTTTCTTGTTTCTTGCTTGTTGTCCATTGGGACTTTTTTAAATCAAAACTAAGTACCTCAGTAATAGTGAGCGTCGAGGCCCCAGCTTCCTGGGCATGGTGTGGACAGTCATCCTGGTGCTCATGTTGATGATGGTGGTGCTTCCCACGCTTCTTCTCCACGTGCCCGTAGCAGTGCTCGCATTCGTCGTCACTATCTTCCGAATCTGATTCGTCGAATTTTTTCGGCTTCTCGTATATGCAGCAACCTGAGAAAAGGACATGTCGGTAGAATATCCTACTATCTACCAATAACATCTGTTTTCACTAATCTTTCTTCAAAATATGGTGTATTATCGATTTATCGTCAACGATGGTGGCAAAACAATATTTTTCCTATTGAATTCTATGTTCAAGATATTCACATATTTAGGGCAATTTATTTAGCGAGTGGTGTCATCCTGGCGTCTGTGTCTGTGATGTGTGTGAATGTTGGGAGAACGCTGCCAATCCACTATCCATTTGGGCTTTACGGGTCTTTGTTATTTTAAATAAAGTGCAAAATTTCATATTATAAAAAAAAATGTTTGACCGCGTAGGTTTTACACTTTTCTATGAAACAGTTGATATTTTTTTTGATAACCGACGAAAAATTTTTACTGCCCAGGGTCTAGAATTATGCGCTAAATTCATGATTACAGGTCGCAACCTGTAATCATCGACGTGCACGTTGATATCCCTTTTTTTTTTGGTGCGCGGTGGAAATCTTCATGGACTTCATCGTAGGGGTGAAAGAGGGGCATGCCGGACTCTTACCGGCTAAAACCACCGCGGTGTTCCACCTCTGCCTATGGCCGGGGGTGCGGGATGCGCATAAGCATTCACTGCTCCCACGTCGATATCCCTGCCACGCTGTACAAATATCTTACATTTAGACTTCTTCTTGTTCATGTGCTCATTGTCGACTGTGTCCTCTGTCCACACCACCTTCTTTCGCGGCTCGGTGCGCGTGGGCCGCAAGGTGATCACCGCCACACGCTCCTGCTGTAAGAACACATATTATATGTTACTGTAGCATACATGCTATCAGCAAGGTCCTTAACAATACTATTTCTACACGTACTAACCCTGGACATGAATGAGATTTTTTAAAAATTTTTTCTAATAATAAACATGTTTATTTGAATAGCAAAGGGCATTTCGATACAAATGTTATTGGAGATCACCTTTTAAGCAAGGAATTGCTTGTGTTAGGAGAACATGCTCTTTTTATTTAAGTATAAGACTTACGAGAGTAATAACAGCCGCACGAGTCGACCGATAAGCTACGCTTGCCGCGGTTGGTCCGTGGATGGGTGACCATCTTTACTTACCGAGACCTCTCCGTGCCTCGGAAAGCACGTTAAGCGATTGGTCCCGGCTGTCATTCGTGGATCTTTGACAGCCGTTACGGATCGTCAGAAGCCCGAAAATCTGACAACCAGTCTTACCAAGGGGTATCGTAATTCGTATTACCCAGTGACTGGGTTGTGGAGGTCACATAGGCAATCGCTCCATGTAAAATACTGGTATTCAGCTGCATCCGGTTAGACTGGAAGCCGACCCCAACATAGTTGGGAAAAGGCTAGGCTGATGATGATGACTTACAAGTGAGGTCACGTCCGAGTCTGTTTCGTCCTTTCTTCTCAGAGTAGCCAGATAGAAAACGCCGACCTCATCTAGTTTTTAAACTATGATTGATGCGTCTTTTACAAGTCAATCGTGTTTGTACAAACCTTACAGAAATAAAATCATTTATTATTACTAGCCTTTTCGCCTCTAGTAATTTACAGGAACCATGTTTTTTGTTTGTAATTGTTTGATTCGCCTTTTTTGTTCTTTCCTTTGATTCTTGTGCTCTTTATATTTGCGATTTGATACAGATACTGTCTTATTCCATTTTTAACTCGCGACGGTAACGGTGATATTATATAAAAAAAGGCTAGTAATAATAAATGATTTTATTTCTGTAAGGTTTGTACAAACACGATTGACTTGTAAAAGACGCATCAATCATAGTTTAAAAACTAGATGAGGTCGGTATGAAACCATGTGTTTGTGCGACATCAAGTCATGAATTGTCACACTTTATTCGTTGTTTTATACAGCACCCATGGAAACGAAAATTGTGACCTCAGGGCATGGAACTATTTAACAGCAAAAATAAAAAGTACAGACGCCAGCACATCAAGCTACCCGAAACTGTCAAATTTTCCCAATTAACTTTGAACCTTATGCTTTAGTGATAAAGTTGAAAATCTATTAAAGAAATTTGACAGATTGTAGTAGCTTTATGTGCTGGCGTCTGTACCTACATTAGGATCATTCTCACGTAGTAACCTAAAGATCTCCACTGATATCAAACTATTTTAATCTCAGCGTAAGATAAACATCTCTGTACCGTACGTCTCTCGCGTATCTTATCTACTGTAATATTGTTTGTATTTAATGGTTGCGGCGACTAGTAGCTGCACCGCTTATTTGCAGATGAACTTAGTGTATTATAGGAATTCTTTGTAATTTTATTATAAGCAAATGTATGGATTCTTGTGTGGTCCTGTTCGGGATTAATACCACGTGGAGCGACTGTAGATAAGACGTCTGCGGGGAGATCTAGTAATAAAAAGTCCACCAGTTGTTAAGTATTAGTATACTTTAATTGAGATAACTTAGTACAAACGAGTGTGTCCGTCATTGTGTCTTCAGTCAAGACTGACGACAGTGTTGCTAAACTATAATAATGGTTGGTAGTGTTGTACAGACGTCAGCACATCAAGCTACTACAATGTGTCAAATTTCTTTAATAGATTTTCAACTTTATCGCTCCAAAAAGCGAAAAAAAAAACTTTATCGCTAAAGCATAAGGTTCAAAGTTGATTGGGAAAATTTGACAGTTTCGGGTAGCTTGATGTGCTGGCGACTGTACCACCTAACATGGATGACAATGGCTTTTTACTTCAGCCAGTCAGTGTGGCAAGGTTTCTTTGTGGACTCAAGGTTGCTTTAGACGTTACAGTAAATTATTATTATTCTACATGACCTAAAGCGCGGTCACTGTCGGACTGCATAGAAAAGAAAGAGAAGCGCGATGACACAACGGTGGTAATTTATTGCAAATATGAAGAAATTATCTATTTACAAAAACTATTTAATAATAAATAATCCATCACTGAATGCAGTTTGGCATTAGACATTTAATGGTATATTTTTAATTGTAATTAAAATTGTTAATGAAGGGATAAACTGCTTTTAAAGAAAATTAAGAGGTGTATTTGAACATTATTTTGATGCATTAATGTATATTTATTTATGATTTCTGTTCCATCACTGTATTAAAGATAGACTTGAAAATATCATATTTTTTTCTTTGGTCAAAAGTATTTACGGTTTAAGAGATACACTGCTTTAAAAAACCAACTTTCTGACCGTTTTCGGGAACCTCCGCCTTAATGACCGCACTGCTAGGCAAAGGCCTCCTCTACTCCCTTTCTACCTCTCTCTGTCCAGAGCTGCCAAGGACCAATCTTTATTAAGGAGTCCAACTCATCCCGTCATCTTCGTCTGGGCTTACTGCGATGTCGTATGCCAATAAGCGGGACCCACTGGGTCGTAAGTTTGGCCCGTTGATCGTCCGATATGCGGCAGTAATTCCATTTAAGGGGCCGGCGAACTACGCATGCTAATGCGTTGTTCATATAAACGTAATACCAAAATAATTTGTAAATCAAACATATTCTTAAGGTAGTGTGTATTTATTCCGATTTGATTACAGATTATCTAGATTCCCAAATATATATTTTGAAAGGACTTTGATATAAAGACGAGATATGAGGAATTTCAAATTTCTATAGAAAACTTATTTTTCTCATAACTCGTCTTTAAATCAGTGTCCATTCAAAATATATATTTGGGAACCTAGATATTCTGTAATCCAATCGGAATAAATACACACTACATTAAGAATATGTTTGATTTACAAATTATTTTGGTATTACGTTCATACGAACAACGCATGCTTCGCCGGACTGCGTGGCAGCTTTCCGAGTGACATCAGTTATTTGTGATGGAACTGATTCTTGTATTCTTAACCCGGTTACAGTAAATGGTAATTAGTTATTGCTGTGGCATGTTGCCTTAATGTTACCTTCTATATTTCGGCCTAGAGGTGCCCTATGTGACGCCCAGAGAAAGAGACAGTGTAGTCAATTATTATCCGGAAACTACATATACTATGCATTATGTGAAAATAAAAATTAACATTATATATAACATTTTATTATTAGTGTGCTAACATCATATGGATCAAGGTCTGAAGTTTTTTTTTGTTCCCATAGTCTCGCTGTAAATAATATGAATGTAAGTTTAAATGCACAATTACTTAACAATATTAAACTACACGGCTTTTGAACAGGTAAAAATATCAGAAACAAAGGTAGGATAGGTACAATACACATAATATCACTTTAGGCTTTATCACTTAAGTGTGAAACATCATTATCAGTTAAACAAACATGTGCTATAAATATTTGAGACCAACAAACACACCAACAGACCACCAACATAAACACTCAAAACATCTATAAATTCAATATCAAAAATATCGCTCTACAAATCATTATTATTCTTACGTTTTCATTTTTATTTCTTACAACTATTACTGAACCACTTTGTTCTCCAAGAGTCCCTCAATCTTTTTGTCATGATAACCCAAAAAGTTGGACAGTATATCTTTGGTATGTTCTCCCAACTTGGGGGGCGCTGTTCTTGCGTCGTTTCCCCCTAATCCATACACAGTTGGGGGCCCAACGACCTTGATTGTCCCTGCATCAGGATGAGGCAGTTCTTTGACCAATTTGATTGCCTTCACATGGTCATCGTCAAATACGTCCTGCATTTTATTAATTGGCCCATTAGGAAAAGACGCATTCCTGAAAATTTCTGACCATTCCTTATTAGTCTTCGTCTGAATCACCTCACTAATTATTCTGATAATTTCGTCTCTATTTTCGACCCTCTTCGAATTGTCTTTGAACCTCTCATCAGTAATCAACTCTTCTTTACCAATAATCTTGCAGAAGTCAACAAACTGGGGGTTTGAACCTGTGCCAATGACCATGTGACCATCTTTAGTTTTAAAGGCTTGGTAGGGTACAAGGTTGGCGTGCGCGGTGCCCCAGCGCTGTCCTTCTATGCCACAGTTTAAATAAATCGTGGCAATATTAATCATGCTTGATACTTGGGTTGAAAGGAGGTTGCAGTCGATTTTCTGGCCTTTGCCTGTCTTTTCTCTGTAGTAAAGGGCCGTCATGATGGCTCCAAAGGCGTGCAGGCCTGTGGTGACGTCAGTGATGGCGACCCCTGCCTTGACAGGGTCGCCGTCTCGTTCTCCTGTTGTGTTGAGGAGACCACCCATGGCAGATGCTATGACGTCATACCTGCAAATGGTGAAATTCAGACTATGATTTTTTTAAAGAAGTGCTATAAAAAAATACCAAGATGTAGTATTTTTTATGGCACTTCTTTAATAATTTAATTTGGATTGGACTGGATCTATGAGGCAGACCAGACAATAGGTTTGGATGATTCCATTTATGTAACTTCCAACTCACCCAGGTTTCTTAGCATATGGCCCAGTGGACCCAAACCCAGTGATGGCACAATATATCAGCTTTGGGTTGATAACCTTAAGTTTGTCATAACCAACCTCTAGTTGGTCTAACTTGCCAGGTACAAAGTTTTCTACTAGTACGTCGCATTTCCTGGCTAAGTCATATATCACTTTCTTTCCTGAAATTTAATAACTGATTAAAACTATTTTGTAGTAAATGTTCGAGTAAAATGTGAAAGGCAAAAAATAAGTTAGTATAGAAATGAAATGCTGTTTTCGTTTTATTAAAAGAATAAAAGTAAGTAATTATTCAATTAATTTAATCTGTGAATATATCTTATACTAGATGCTGGCCGCGGCTTCGTCTGTGTGGATGTCGGGAATTGTCCCAGGGGAACGTGCTCCCGGGATAAAAAGTAGCCCCAGGATGCGATTTATCTCCTTGTCAAATTTTATCAAAATCATTTAGTGGTTTAGGTGTGAAAAGGTAACATAATATAGTCAGCTCTCAGAGTTACTTTTGAATTTATAATATTAGTATGGATAATGGCAATGATTTAAAATTGAACCTTTTAATTGTTTTACAATACTGTGTTGACATTGACTGTGAAGAAGTCATCTAAAGATATCTTTTAGATTTTTGAACCAAGTGTTATTAAAGTGTGAGAATAATCCTACTAATACGAGTATTATAAATTCGAAAGTTTGTGAGGATGGAAAGATGGATGTTTGTTACTTTTTCACGCAAAAACTACTGTACGGATTTTGATGAAACTTTACAGTAATATAGCTTATAAATATATCAGGATAACACATACAATACTTTTTTATCCCGATATTCCCACGGGATCGACACTTATGCGGGTGAAACCACTGGGCGCTCTTAGTATAAACATAAAATAATGCACCTTTCCAGTAATGCAATCTTTTATATTCTTGCTAAATGCAACTTTATGCCTTTAAAGTAAAGTTTATTTTACTATGTAAGTTCATGGTAATTGTTTGTGACTTTAAGATAAGGTGAAAAGATTAATTGAATAATAGTAGTACCTATTGTCTTCTGTCCAGTTTCAATTTCCAGAAACTAATCAATTTGATTGTGAATAGTAATAGTATTTACTTTTTACAATACTCCAGTAGTAGCATAAAAAGAAAAATACCTCCTGTGTTATAATGTTGGGAATTTATTTATTAACTAGCTGCGCCCCGCAGTTTTACCTGCAAAAGTTTCGATCCTGTGGGAATATCGGGATAAAAAGTACCCTATGTCCTTTCCCGGGACTCAAACTATCTCTATACCAAATTTCATCTAAATCGGTTCAGCGGTTTAAGCGTGAAGAGGTAACAAGACAGACAGACACACTTTCGCATTTATAATATCAGTATGGATTGAGCTGTTGGATTACTGAAAAATATGTGCACTGTGTGGTTCTTTCCTCAAAAGACCATCTCAGACACTAATCTGCATGGTCCTCAAGTCCTCATAACTCCTGAACAAGATCATGTCTGGACTTTTTGTTTCGGTCTATCTTATCAGAGTAGTTGGATAGGAAAGACGAAACTTATCTAGTTTTAAAACATAATTTATTTTTTACCTCTAAAAGTGTTTGTTTAACCTTTTAACCGCTTACACCGGATTAATCCGAAAAATATTTTCGTGTCCATTTCGCCAGGGTCGTATAATTACGAGCAAATACCACAGCTTGTTTAATCTGCTTTTTTATTTAATTATGCTGTATTCTATCAGGTATTTATTCTTTGTATTTTTTTTTGGGCACTCGTGCTGGTGGCACGACATCTGATATGAAGTTGGCCAGTTAAAAGGTTAAACAAATTCACAGAAATAAATAAGTATCATTTATTATTTTGATGAGGGGTGTAAAAAATGAGTCTGATAAAATTTATATGCCATTTAATTTGTTTTCCTCAAAATCCTAACCACAGGATGCAAAGTTGTTGTTACTATATAGTTACTTAAGATATGAATACAAATGTCTAGTTTTAGATGTATGTAAGATGATCATTATTCCATCCTTCACTTACATTCTGTGGAATGTTCCAGAAAGAAGTATATAGGTGGGAAGTTAGAATATAGTGAAGTTATAATATTATTATGGGTAAGACAAAGATGTTGAAAATAATATGTAAAAAATAACTTACCTTCCTGTGTCTTGAAATCAATACAAATACTCTTTTTATTTCTGTTCACCGACAGATAGTAGAATGAGTCGTTTTCCTTCGTCTCGTTTATAAAAGGAGGCCCCCATCGGCGCGCTTCGTCGCCACCCAAACTCTCGACTTTTATCACGTTCGCCCCCAAATCCCCCAGGGTCATGGTACAAAACGGTCCCGCGATCACTCTACTAAGATCTAACACATTCAAATCCTTTAACAAACCCGACTTTGTGGAGTAATCATGTTTAAAAATCGCCAATTGCGTTCGTAAAACGCACTGGCCGAATTTTCTCAGGTTTTCCATAGCGCCGTTAAAAACAATAAGATTCGAAATGTACAAAATGATACAGATATCAGTACCTATCGTGGTATTAAATGATCAAATAGAAAAGATAAGGAATACCACAACAGCGTTCGGGATTACCTCCTGTGTTTGTGGGGGGACGGTCGCAACGGCAGTGCTAGTAGTAGCCATTTCTTCAGATCTTGCTATACGTTGCCGCTCTCCCATCAAACGGTGTTTCACTTGAGATATATATTCACATTATACGTAAGAAGTAAAGGCTATTAACGCATTTAGAGACCTTATTATTTTTACACCTTTTCCGCAGTAATAACAACCTGTTCACGACTTCAGATAACTGTCAGTGTCAGTGTCAATACTGAACTGACGTAATGACCCCGTGTTCCGAATTGCGTCAAAAGCGATTATATCGCGAATCCGACCAAATTCAATAGTCACAAAATATAAGGGCTATTGAGTAATAATTGTGACATTGTGCGTTGGTCGGATTCGCGATATTATCGCTTTTGACGCAATTCGGAACGTAGTTTGTCATTCATAATGTTTTTTTTTTATTTTTTTTTATTCCGTGTGGAACAGGCTAGGGTCAGGGACTATGCTGCCTAGTCATCAGTCATTCAATAATGTTCAGAGCTCGTCGTCCTTACTTTATAATATAACCCCTAAGTAAAAATATTTTTTATCGATTGATATAATTGTTTTCTTGCTACATAAGTAAATCACAAGTTTCCGTTTAGCTTATCAAATATTATATGAAGTCAAACCACAAGCTAAACAAACACACAGCCTTACAAGTAAAATACCTATCGTTGTTCTTGTATTGTGTTGCACGAATAGGTAAATAAAACGTCTCTTTCCGGAAGCTATCTTGCTGACTGACCTGAGTGATGACACAGGATAATTATGATAATATTATAAAATGTATGAGCATTGCTAAAATCTTTTGATGAAAACGTTGTCATCGCATCGCTGGCATGTTTTAGATAGTTACTAATTTCACCACCTTTCAACATACTGGGCACGCTGTTGGTTCTTCTTGCTATTGTTTTGTAACAGGCGCCAATGTTATTTTGGTAGGTATGTTCGATTAGCTAATAGTTATCAGATTAATTAATAACCAGTAGACGGCTGAAATGATGATGATCATGATGAAGTCACATTTTCCTTCATCTTCTACATGTTTACACCATGAACGTAAGCAACACAATCAAGCCAAAGTTCTGCAACGTCTTTCAGTAAACAACTTCGCGATATTATGTAGGTAGATATGTACATTGTTTAATGACGTCACTGTCGGTCATTGCATTCAATATTTTTTGCGTTCCCCAACGGACACTGTGAAAATAAAAGTGTTTTGAACCCGGCAGAATTCTTTGGAATAATTCCAGGAGACCGCTAGCCGATAGAAAATATCACACTTTCAAAAATAAAATAAAAATAATTGCGTACGAAGTGCGCTGATCTTTTCGGCCAGAATCGTTTACAATTTTATGTAGGTAGGTACCTACCGTAGGTTTTTAATCTTACGATGTTTAAAACCTCGTGGATATCAATGTCATCTAAATATTATGTACTAATTACCTACTTATCTAAACAGTGATTTTAAATTGCTAGACTATTTACGACACACCCTGCATATTATGAAAATTGCTAACGATATGAGTTCAGTTTTTGTCGATTTCGTAAAACTTTCGTTTCGGCAATAGGCAACCACAGACAATTACCTTACAAGTCCCTGAGTACTTCTATCACAGGCAGTAGTATAACCATCATTTAAAAAAATCGAGCTATTTGTAGCTCGATCTTCTGAGATACAACGATTTATGAGACATCATTTCAATAGCTATTTGATCAGGTTTTACGACAACCGCAATAAAATGGCGCGCTTGCCGTTTTCCCCACATGATTCGTGTTACCTATTCATTTGCCTACACATCTTTTTATCTGTGGAGACGTCATTGCTATCTCTAGATTATAAACGGCAAAGTCAAGTACTGGATTTAAACACGAAAAAGCTGTCTGTTTCGAACATAGCTAGAGCTTATAACAACAAACTACGGTCATCAATTCGTCTGCCAAACGTGAAACCTGTCTTTGGCATCACACGACGTATTGTTTTCTTATTTTTTATTACGTACGTACGTACCAGTTAAATAAAAAAAAGTAACACGCTACATTTTGCAGTTTGCACATTTAGAGCGATGCCTCACGGGCGTCTAGTACCTAAGTACCTAGGTATACTATTAGGGTGAACTTTTCAAGTGAGCGTGGATGACCAAATCCGAAACTATGAGGAATAGCGAAAAGTACTTAAAGGAGTCACGGGCTCGATTTTGATGAAAACTAAAACTGCATCATTGGATTTTTGAAATATCAATATTTCTAGCCAGCGAATCGAACCTGTTGATTTTGATTAAAAAAAAACACTCACTGTATTATTACACTATTCGATAGTGTCCCTAATAAGGATCAAATTCTGGAAAATAATGACAACGGTGTACCGTTAACACACCACATTTTCCAAACCACATCAATTTCTGGTCTCAGACCAACAAAAAAAGATAGACAGCGCGCCGCAAACATCAAAAGTGAAGCCATAAAACCGTGCTCCTGCAAGTAAACATACACGCTCACGCACACACCTACACTAAAACCATGCTCATTGCTCTTAGTTTGTCACAAGTCGTCGTCAAGATAACATAGATTTAAAAAATATAATTATGCCTTCCTGTGTAGTGAAAAGTTGCAAAATCACACAAAAAGTCTCACGGAATCGCTTTTCACTTATAAGTACTTGAAATAACATCGTTTCTTTATTATTTATATATGAATTTTAGGTTACTTGGAACAAAAAACCTCAACGAACGAAAGCAGTGACATAAAGTGCGGAAGTTGCCATAAGACGATTTAAAATATCCCCATTCGATTAATCTAAGTATACATATAAATATGATTTCTTACTTCGAGTTATATTCCCATTTTCTTTTTATATGTATTTAATATTTTAGGTTTCCAATTAATAATGAAATTAAAAATAAATAATATAATAATATGTAATAAAGTTGATTGAAAATATGAGTTGTTTTTTTTTAATAGAAGTCCTTCTAAAATCTAAACAATTGAGGTACTATACCATACTCAACAATACTCGTACAATATTATACTAGTTCCTACCCACACAAATATCCCCAAATTATAGGGAAAAAATTTAACAAATGGCAACCCTTCAATACACACATAGATAAAAAGGTGGCTTCACTTTTAATGTTCGCGGCGCGCTGTCTATCTTTTTTTGTTGGTCTGAGTTTCTGGTCAGGTACTTATCTGTCTAAGTAAGAAATTAAAAGTGGTCACCAACGAGAAAACCCCCAGAGACAATGTGTGTAGTTCGGTGAGTCCTAGGGAAATTATTTACTTATCTGCCTTAAATTATAAAAAAATATAAAAAGTTTTATTGGTAAAAAGAAAACGTGACGACAGACAGTAATCCTACTAATATTATAAAAGCGAGTCTGTGAGGATGGATGGATGGATGTTTTACTGAACTTTACAGTAATATTAGCTTGTATGTACAGACGCCAGCAAATCAACCTACTACAATCTGTCAGATTTCTGTAATAGATTTTCAACTTTATCGCTAAAGCATAAGGTTCAATGTTGATTGGGAAAATTTGACAGTTAGGTGTAGGTTGATGTGCTGGCGTCTGTACATCCATAGATATCCGTGTGTACATCAGAATAACATATAAGTAGGACACTTTTTATCCCGGGTACCTACGACACTTATGCGGGTGAACCCGCGGGGCGCTGCTAGTTTTACATAAACACTGTTTGTACAGACGCCAGCACATCAACCTACTAGAATCTGTCAATCAAAATCAAAATCAAAATCAAAATATTTTTATTTCACATAAACCAACATGGGCACTTATGAAACGTCAGAAGCTAGGTGCACGGTTCCAATTGGTCGTTTCCTATGGAGAAGAACCGGCAAGAAACTCCATGGTTACTCTTTTAAAAATAATTGGCTTTTACAATGTTTTCGAGTTACAGTAGGTATGGGAGGACAGCGTAGGCCTGTCAACAAGTACCAGGTACTTGATAAAAATAAAAAATGGTCTACAGATCTAGTCTACAAGGCTTACAAAGTCCTCACATTTACAAAATAAGGATGTATCAAAAGGATAAACAAAATATAAAAATCTACTAAAACCAAGAGATATGATTGCCATTTCAACTAAGAAAGAGGTGAAAAATTAAAATTGTCTGTATATAATGTCAAATAATAAAAAGATTATGTCATAGAAGTATGTACAAATAAAAAATAAACATCGTAATTTGAGAGCAGTTAATAGACATTTACGTAGAACTTATGCCGTCAAAGAGGTGCCAGGGAAGCCACATGTGCAGAAGGAATTATTGCCAAACTACCTTGTCTTCAACGTAGTCTTTAATCTTATAATATGCTTTTTTGATAAGGACTCGTTTGATGAGGGTTTTGAACTTTCCATCGCTAAGTTCTGTAACCGACTTTGGCAACTTGTTATAAAAACGGATGCTGTTTACAAGAAATGACTTGCTAGTTTTAGTTAGTCTAAATTTAGGTATCACAATTTCATTTTTACTGCGTGTATTTATATTATGGAAATCGCTTCTTATTTTGAAAAGTCCTAAGTTTTTGCGAACATACAAAATACTTTCTAAAATGTAAAGAGAAGGCAGAGTTAGTATATCAATTTCTTTAAATTTGTTTCTAAGAGACTCGCGAGGACCCATTTTATATATTGCGCGGATTGCCCTCTTTTGTAAAATGAAAATTGAATCTACGTCAGCTGCCGATCCCCACAGCAGAACACCATAAGACATAATACTGTGGAAATATGCAAAGTATACTAACCTAGCTGTGGCTATATCTGTCAACTGCCTTATTTTTCTTACTGCATATGCAGCTGAACTTAATCTACCTGAAAGAGCTCTAATGTGTGCGCCCCATTGTAATTTTGAATCTAAAGTAATTCCCAGAAATACAGTTTCCGTAATAGCATCTAGTTTTTTGCCATCAAGTTTTAAATTCAGATCCACTTGAGGTACATTTGGTAATGAGAACTTAAGACATTTAGTTTTGTTCGCATTAAGTAAAAGATTATTAGCTGCAAACCATTTCGAAAGAACAGCCAGACTATCGTTGACATGTAAGACATCCGTATCAGACATCCGTATCCGTGTCAGATTTCTTTAATGGATTTTCAACTTTATTGCTAAAGCATAAGGTTCAAGATTGATTGGGAAAATTTGACAGTTTGGGGTAGGTTGATGTGCTGGCGTCTGTACATCACAATTTTCGGTTTGACCGTCGACCCCCAATCTAAGCAGGGCTTGTTATGCCCGATTTACTAACGCTAGGTGACACCTAAAAAGCGCGCTACTGGATTTTCAACTTTCTGCGCTGAGCGGAGCGCTAAAAACCAACAGCGTGCTTTTATTTATACATTCATTTAGGTGACTGATCTAGTGTTAGTGAAAACGGACATTAGAAGAGCAATGAAAAATTTATGAGTAGATACCTACCTACTTAGAGAAAAACGATAGTTACCATCTTTATTTAGGTATTTATTACTTATAGTTGATATATTGCATTAAGTGAGTTCCATACTGTAATATACTTTATTGTATACCATAAAATACATAAAACAAGAAAAAACATAAAATGGGCGGCCTTATCGCTTTCTGCAATCTCTTCCAGGCAACCTTGGAATGGATAGTGATTGCGTAAATGGGGTTGTCATTCAAAATAATTATAGATACAATAATACACTACCTATAACCTTTCCACCTTTCTTCATAATATTGCATTACCTGCCCTGCTTTTATCTTATTAAATATGAAGTATTTTAAAATACCACAGGGTACCTATTCGTGGCTCGGAGCTAAAACAGAGTCAGCTGATATTGCCGGTCGTTAGTTTGTTGTGTCGATTGGGATGCATTTCGCGATTTATTGCCGCTGTCGGGCCGGCCGTGTGTATTTATTTAAAATTAGGTTATTTATGTACCACGGTACATTTTCGTGAAGAGTGTATCTCCGTTCAGATGGACGTTTGTTATGAAAATCGGTGGGAATGCGTCAAGGTTTTCATCTGAAGGGAGAACGCTTTTCCACAAGACTTCTCTCCCTTGTTATTTTTCCTCGTGTCGCTGGCACGACAATAAGTAGGTAATAACAAAATTGCTGGCCCAAAACTTCTCTCCCTCTTTATCCGTAAGTGTCTATGTTTGGGAGGTTTTTTTAGAGGAGGGAAATGTTAATTACCTAATAATAATAATAATATTTGATTAGACCAGAAAGGAATAACCTCCTTTTTTTTTGAAGTCGGTAAAAACATGTTAAATACTGGTTCATCTGCATGGAACTGGGAGACATGAGACTGGAAGATGACTTAATAGGTGGGAAAAGGCTAGGCAGATGATGATTAGAAAGGTGAAACATGTTACACAATTTGTCTATCACACAAGACTTATGCTTAATAAGTAGTAAAACGGTTATTTAACACAGTTGTGTCTTATTATGAGCATCTACTACCGAACTACTGTGGAGCAGTGGTGGTCCAGTGGTAACATCCACGACTTACGAGTTGTTAGTCGCAGGTTCGAGCCCAGACAGGCGGTTTACTTTGTGTAAATAATTTCCTCACCATTGCTCTCAAAGCGGTGAAGGAAAACATCGTGAGGAAACCGGCATGTCCTAGAACCAAAAATTCAAAGACGTGTGACATCTGCCAATCCGCACTGGGCCCACGAGATAGATTACGGCCCATTCAGTCTGACAGAGAGGAGGTATGTGTCCCAGCAGTGGGAGGGAACATTATAGGCCGATTATGCTGTTATGCTGCTGTCGAACTAGGTTTACAGCCTAGTGTATCACCACGCAGTACCTCAAGCCCTCGGATTGGGTTTGCAAGTATGAGCTTACAAACAAAAGGAAACATCATCATCTGCCTAGCCTTTTCCCAACTATGTTGAGGTCGGCTTCCAGTCTAACCGGATGCAGCTTAATACCAGCATTTTGACTGCCTACTGGAGAACCCAGTTAGGTACAGGGTAATACTATACACCTTGGTTAGGCTGGTCGTCTTCTGACTACCCGTAACGACTGTCTAAAGATCCATGAATGATAGCCGGACCTTCTACAGCACTACAATACCTTACGAACAATATAATCTGAAAAAATATAAATTTCAACACAAATTAAGACTTTTTTAAATATCTAACAAAAGGAAACAGTTTATAATATATTAAAATAAAGTGTGTTAGTATGTACCGCCTATAATATAGTCATCCTCAGGCAGCTTGCGCGGCTTGAACTAAAATGCGGGTAGAGCCACAGGATAATTTTAGTATTTCAACAATAAAATTCGCGGAATTCCCGCTTGTCGCTGCGACGTTTCATCCATGACAGAATGCTTGGATACAGTCATCTATTTCAGTGCAGCGGCCCCAAACTGTGCCCAAACTGTCGCACGAACCGCGGGGGCGCAGCGGGGGCGCGCGAGCGCCTCACACCGCCCAAGTTCATTATTTGCACGATAACAAACGTCTTCCGTTTTAGCTGCTAAACTGCTTATCACCTAATCTGGGATTATCGACATGTGAGGAAAACATCGTGATGAAGCCGGCATGTCCTAGAATCAAAACTTCGAAGACGTACTGAGTATGACATCTATCAACCCGCACTGGGCCCGCTTGGTGGGTTATGTGTACTTATGAGTACCTACCCACCACGCGGGCCCAGTGCAGGTCATAACTTATGACCCTCTCACTGAAAGAGGACGCCTGTCCCAGCAGCGGGAACATTAGAGGCTGATTATGCTATGCTTACTATTCCAGGGTTTCGCTGGAAACTTGCAACTGGGCCACCTTACCAAAACTGCCCTCCAAATAACAACTGCTACTTTAACTTATACTGCAGTCAAGTCAGACTAAGGTAACGTCTTGTGACTTGCTTGATATCTGCCTAGGTAGCACGAGAACTAATAGACCCGGACCCCGAGTTGTCGGGTTGATTTATCGGGGCGAGTTGTCAGGGCGAGTTGTCAGGGTCGAGATTGTTGAGGTCGAGATGTCAGGGTCGACTTGTCGGGGTCGAGTTGTTGAGGTCAAGATGTTAAGGTCGAGATGTCGGGGTCGAGTTGTCCGGATCATAAAACAGGTCGGGATCGACTTGTCCGGGTCGAATTGTCGTATTATACCTACCTAAGTACTTGCGTGCTTTACGAGGATCATAACACGATTAAGAATGTTGTTTATGTATAAGTACCTCGTTCTTTGCAAGACCCACAGAACACTAACACTATCCATATGACCAATCGTGTCACCGCTTACTCGCAGAACGACACAAATGACTTATGAAGACACTTTTGGTTTTCCATTTTATTATTAGTTTTATTAGGTACCTAAGTACTACTAGTTTAGTAGTTCTAGTCAGGTACTACTAGTCCTGCCGTCTGTTGACGCTGCCGCATGCGTGACTCGATTCCATGCTCTGTAGCAAGACCTGAGCAAAACTACCATTGTTTTTTTCTAAGAATATCAGTAAACTGCAAGCTGAATGTTCACATTGAACAAGCTAAAAACCGATAAACTAAGACAAATGTGTAACTGGACGTGGCGTATAAAAAGAACAATAAAAAACGAAAAAAGAGATGTATTTACGAGTTTACCGCTTGGCACCCGAAATTGTGTGATTCTGGAGATGCAGCGAGTGAATGAATCACTTGATTTAATAAGAACATTATGCTACACACTTCTATTTCTGAGGACGAATGACAAAAATATACGTTACCAAGTCACTTTTGGAATGTAGATACGTGTACTTACAAAAACTCGCGCTACTTCCCCGTAGGGGCAGGCAGAACTTGTCTACATGCTCTTCTGCTTCCTCCATGTTCATACAATATCTTTTCAAATCTATACTAATAAAGGTGAAGAGATTTTTTTTTTGTAACACGCTAATCTCTGGAAATAGGTACCAGTCGGAATTTAAAAAAGTAATTAAAAAAAAATAACTTCAAAAAGAAATTAACTCAAAATTATGAAATAACTTTAATTTCGGAAGCCGGTGTCTTGGGTTCTGTATTTTAGTTTTAGTTTTTTGCCACCGACTTCCGAAATTAAAGTTGTTTCATAATTTTGAAGTCGATTTTTTATTTAAATTACTTTTTTATTTCGTAATTTTTATTTTTAAGTAAAAACTGCAATATTTGTTTGTAATAAGTAGCTAATAGTTTTGTTGTAAATATTGCACTACAATTTGACCAAGGTTTTGAGATGTTTTCCCGATGACACTACACCCGTAGCTCGTATCAATAAGGCCGTCACACTTACACGTATTTAGTCTATATCTTGAAAATTACTGAATCGATTTTGATTAAACTTGCAGTGTTCTACGTTGAAGTAAATGTAAGCCAATAAAAAAATGGGTCACGATCCGATTAATAGTTGCGGAGAAATGCGTGGACAAACATACATACATCCATAAAAAGGACATGGATATTTTGTGGCCCTGCACGGACAAAGACTTAAGAATGTTAAAAAAAAAACTTATAATACTTGAATTTCCATCATGACTTTCATTTCTCCGCAGAGGTGTGTGGGAAAATATCAATTTAAAAGAGTAATAATTTGTTTGTTTTATTTTGATTAGCATCCGTGAGTTTCAAATGTTGCAATTATTTGAAATAAAATGGTAATTAGTACATGTTCATCGTTCGAAACGACATGTATTTACCTGTATTTTTGATAATAGAGTAAGAAACATATATATTTTTATGCGCGTTTAGTGATAACGGAACTAAAAGTAAAAAAGGAACATTTTATTTTATCTCTTTAATTAAAAATCAATAGATTATTTGGTTCTTCAAAGTAATGGAAACACTATCTTCTTCTGTTAAGGCAGTTACAGACGAAGCAATAAAATATGTTTTCAAACTAAATCTTAATCGATATAGTGTTTGAACCAATATTCACATAACATCACGCCTGTAATCCTCGAAGGGTTAGGCAGGTAGAGGTATACTTATAGTACACCGCCATTTCACCAGTTATGTTCAAGTCCCATGAAACAGAGGGCGAGCCTATTGCCATCAACCGGGCAAAAATCCAGACTCCGGGCTGCCAGGTACTGAGAAATTCAATACAACATAACATAAGTAAGTAACAGATCGTTTCTAACAGATATTTATTGCAGGACATATTAGTTATTGTATTATTATAGTAAGGTGATTTAAAATATATTTTGACATATTTTTGTGACGTTTACGATATTATACTTTCTGTTATTATAAACACATACACAGCTATACCTATGACTGCACCTTATGTATACAACACAATATATCCGTTCTATTATAGTGACGCGCCTAAATGACTAGATGTATGAACGTGGACACAGCAAAAGAAGTAAGTAGGTAAGGGTCGTAATAGTAAAGGGCGTTTTATAGTTTCTGCCTTCCCGCATGGCAAAAGCAGTGCAGCAGTTTATGTATGTTTGTATACATAGGTATTATAGCTAGGTACGTGTGTTAAGGGTTTTATGTCGATTGTCATGACAAAGTCAAGATATTTGTCTTTCATTAATGATTTGACAATTTAAGTCATTCCTGTCACAGATTACTAATACGTATGTGTAGGTTCTTGTGGCTCGCATATTGAATATTTTCTTGTGGTGTTTTACGGCGGCCTTTGGCTTTGTTTCTGTTACTGCTCTCTCGACCAACCATGGCTTTTACAGACACAGACAACTGATTTTGCCCTATTTTTGACGGAGAACCAGCGCTGCACTAACTGTGGTATAGCAATGTTTTCGCATAACGAGGCATTTTTGGGATTCGGATGAAATTCAATCTATTATAAGACAGTGGATTACTCCGCGATTGGTGACTTTTCAGTAACGGCTTCAGCACGTCTTTTAAGGGTGTAGCTATTTGGTTATACTTATGTAGGTTGTCTTTTTAGGTCACTGCGTCTGATAATGTGTGCCATTCTTGCTGGTTACTGGCTAGGCAAACATTATCACAGTCTGATACAAGTGGAATACCAAACCCTAGTGTTGGCCATCGTAATGTGTGTGTAAACTGTGAAAGATCCCTGATACGTGTTCGTTTTCACACACTGACACGTAACTCTGAAAGCAATAGACACATTCATGATGTTATATCTGAATGGATTTGTCCTCAACAAGTTGGTATGAAAAATGTTTGTGCTTAAATATTTTTATACAATTATTATGTTATGAAATGATAAATTATGAACTTTTTCGTATACTTAGGTGAGACCGACAACCTCTATTTGCCACCCATGCTGGCAACGAGCTTACAGAGCGCTATCTCCGGTACCTAGGCGGCCCAACAGCGTCACTGACGGCGGTCAACAACAAGAAAATATAAATGTTCCACCAGTCCCCGAGGTTCTACCGTTCCCTGAAGTTCCACCAGTCCCTGAAGTTCCACGTGTTGAAATATTTCGTAAAGTGCTGATTCTCAGCCTAATTTGAATAAGTAAATGACTTTTGATTTGATTTTCTCATACAGAGAAAGAACGAGCATTGATCACCACGATTATTCATATATAACATTCTAACAAACGAAAGAGTTTTCTTTAAAATAATAGTCATCATCATCATTCATCTAAAGAATTCCACTGCTACTCATAGGTACCTAAGCCTCAGATGCTGAACATATATGACCTGGTAGAAGTCGCTGGAATTAATTTTATGCGGTCTATGTGACACACGTAGTTAAATATGATTCAAAGTAAATAATAATAATACCAGCCTATTATTGTCTCATCTCGTACAAAAGAGACACGAGCATTGCACGTTTGCTCACGACAGGGTTGGCGATGTCAGAATTATTTTAACTAGAAGTCCAGGTTTCCTCACGATGTTTTTTCTTCACCGATGTCAGTAATGTCCAAGATAATCTCAGAAACTACATATGAATTGAAAAAAGTCACACTGGTACTCCCGGAATTGAACCCACAACCTCGTGCATGAGAAGCGAAGCATTAACCACTGGACCAACACGACAATGATGTACATGCCTACTGTATTTAAACGTCAAAATATCATACCAGAATTTTCACCTAAAATGTCTTATATCTCGTCACCACCGACTTCTGGAGTAATAAAATATAAACAGGACTATTAAATACAAATATTCCTTCATGATATATATTGTTTCATTTATGTCCATGCTGGACCAGACTTGTATGGGAGCGTTATCCATCTCCTTTGTATATTTGTTTGGAAGCCCTAATAGATTGTCATATGTGAATATAATGCAGTTCCAATAATATTACACACATACGTGTCGAATTGAAAACCTCCTTTTTTTAAGTCGATAAAAATATGTGGTTGGCCGTTTCGCCATACCATTACATGGGCGTAAGCTGAAGAATTTAATCACTGTTCATTACTTTTCTGTTATACAATAGTTCTTGTAGTAAGTAAATGGCCAAGCCTCATATTTTGACTAAGGTGTGGAGTTTGTGAAGTTAGGGCGCGTGTAGAGTTAGAAGCTTGGCTCTACATGAGATCTGATAACTTTTTGACAGTGCGAACCATGTATGGTCTCGTCTTGGCAACATTTTACATGAAAATGTTTTTGGAGGGATAAGTATGTCGTTCGCAAACAGGAATTATGCGCAGTCTGGCACCTTGAGACGTTACATATGGTTGATGGGTTTAGTTCCAGGAATTTTGAATGGTAATAGGATCGGTTTGTGTAGTAGACACATTGCGATGTGCTGGAAGCATCTAGTCGGATGCAGCTGAATACCTACCAGAATGTATTGAACATGGAACGACTGAAAAGCTGGCCACTATAGAGTAGAAGGTATTTTACCTTATAGTGCCCAGCAACATACAGGTTTTCTTCAACCATGTTGACTTCAGAAGTCCATGTAAAGCAAAAAATTCAGCCAGTTTTAATAACGACGCCGACATCTGGAAAAAATAGGGCTTTTATTAGGAACCTTTACTTTTGGTACTAAAATAATAAGTTGACCCCTATAACTATTGAACTACAGTAGTGTAGTCTGAAATACATCTCATATTTGACCGACAGAACTCTACACAGATTTTTTTTCTGAACAAATTCAACATAACCAGTCGCACGAAAATCAACTCGGACTTACAACGGGTTAAAACACTTCTCACGATAATAGTAAACAACTTTTATAAAGATGGAATTCCAATAATCGATCGGGATAAACATTCAGCAATGCGTCGGTGTGGTTCTGTCGCAATTCTAAAAAATGTCGAGTGCATAGTACGCGGTCGTACAACCGAAGCTCCAGTGCGGAAATAGCACGGTCTATCATACTCCATAAATGTGAATTGAAGACAGGCACGGACTCGGCAGCGCTGGAGAATTCCAGACATTAATTTTTCTACTTATTTTGTAGTTTTTCGATCATTTTCACGATTATACCCGAAAAAAGTAACACAAAACATTCTTGTTGGCAAAGAAGCTGAAGACGTCAAAAATATATATCATATCTTATATTTCATGCGCGAGTGCGTCTGTAATAACCGAATAAGTACTTATTAATAAAACAAAAACAATGCGATTTAAAAGGTAAATCACCCGAAGCTTTAAAAAAACAAAAAAAAAATGTAAACTATGATTCAAATTAACCATACTTCAAAATTATTTTAATCCCGCTCCGATGCCAAAGCGGTATGTAAATAAAATCAAAAGGGACAAAGCGTGAATTTGTAAATAAATGCCGAATCTCAACAGCGAAGAATTTTTACAAGACAACCAATTAATCACATGCGTCGCCAAAAAACAAAAAATAGAATGTATTCGTCACGTTAAACAATTACATACAATATGTATATGAAGCCGTGCCCCTCAGAGTTGTTCTCAATCTCATCTGTAACGCGTACGAGGCAACACAACACCATGAACTCGCACGAAGGAGTCAACCTAGTGGCAACGTACTGCATCTTGTTGCTGCTCCTCGTTTCCCTCTGGCTCCTGTATTCAGCATTCTAAGGACTAACAGTAAGTAAAGTGCTTGTGTTACAAAATCTAGATTTTTGAGCTTTGTAAAATCTTCGGATCCGTGACTGAGCGTACTAAAGTGTGGTGACTGTGTATCAAAAATAACACTGGAATCATTGATGCCGCGGTTGTTACGTAATTCGTGAGATGCCGAAAATTTCAAAGGACTGGAAATTCTGTGTCTTTTGCTTGAAATAAAGCTTTTACAAATACATGCGTTCTTTTAATGAAACTTAAAACCCTCTGCAAGACTTGGAGTGAATGGTGTGATATTTATTTTGCAGTAAAATAAAAATATTCTTCAGATTACCTACTAACATCATTTAGAAATATTTTTCTCAGTGCGAGAATGTTTTAGACAAGATAAATGGATGATGCTTTCAGATGCGTTTTGAGTTGTCGTTTTTTTTTAATCCTGCCCTTTTCCAAAGTGCTAAGTGCCGTTGAAGAATTTATTTAAGCTTTGATACTTTCAATTGCAATTACAATCAATAACCGTTCCATAATTATCGACAGCCCGTATCAGTAGGTATACATATCACGTATCGTGTTACCCAGTAACTGGGTTGTGGAGGTCAGATAGGCAGTCGCTCCATGTAAAATACTATTACTCAGCTGCATCCAACTAGACAGGAAACCGACCTCAACATAGTTGGAAAAAGGCTAGGCAGATATTGATGATGAATTATCGACAGTTTCCTACTGCGTTTTGACTTGATTTTCATTTAAGCAGTACAGTTTTTTTTAAGATTGTCGTTTTTCCGCCTTCTGATAACAGGGTTAACTTATCTGATTACAGATCATGCAACTTCTGTTCCATTTTACCTAAGGTATCTGGTAGATAGTGCCTATCCGCTGGAAAGCTGGAAGGAAAAATTTTAATCGAACTTTATCAGGCTGAGCTTTTTTTAAGTTCGGTCTGTTATAGACCTCTCCGCTGGATTCCGTTTGCTTGCTCAAGCAATTGAAACTTTTCCGACCAACTTCATCAATATAAAACAATAAATCTGGAATATCCTTCCATGCAAAGTTGGGCCCTGTGCTCTGACGCAAACTTGCTGGTTCAAGCGTTTGGAAGATCCTCCAGCGATCAGTCCAGCCTGCTCCGTTACATTGCAACCATGCCGATCAACGCGGAGACGGTCAACTTGGCCGCTACCTACATGATCCTCGTCATCCTTCTCTTCTTCCTGTGGCTTCTCTACTCCACTGTCTTCTAAACTCCAGCTTTGTGAGGTTTGTCAGTGTCCCGTGATATGTGATCATCATCATCATCATATTAATTATGCTACTTATCATCAGTGCAAGGACATTCTAGAAGCTGAAAATCAAAATTCCAATTCGGAATCGCGCAGTCGTCAGTTGGTACCGCCATGCAATGTTAATTTTCCGCAAAATCTGAGGCACCTGTCACTATACGGACAATCTATTAACGTACATTCATATTTATAAATGCTGAAAATCTGTGGCGTGTGAAATAGGCTTGGCGTACGTAGGCGACGGCGCATCTCCAGCGAGTTCAGTTCCCTGGAGCTGTTTGTCCGGTGAAGGTGTCAGGATCAGGAGCCATCATGCCTCACCACGAGACCACCAGCCTCATCGCCACGTACCTCATCCTGGTGCTACTCCTCGCCAGTCTTTGGTTACTCTACTCCGGGATGTTCTGAGGTGCTTATATTTTTACTTCTTCGATTCTTCAGTGGTTTTGAAAGTGCGTAATTTAACATTAAAATCGCGCGGTCTATAACAGGATATAAGTTTTGCATAATTAAGTCCTTTATAAATCAACAGAAAATCCACCCACAGTTCTTTTCGATACAAAAAACGCATAGCAAAGAAAACAAACGCAATTGTTTGTGTGGAGGTGTTTGCACAAAATAAAATAAAAACAATTTCCATGCAAAACAAATAAGGAACGCGCCAACTAATTACTAATTAGTGCCAAACATATATATTTACTCTGAATTAAAAGTGTTTATGATGATCAATGTAAAAATAAACGCCTCGAAAACATTCCTGATGTCGAAACGATCGCAGTTGATTCAAACACCATTACGATATTGAACGTCGGATATCTAAAATAGTTCGCCGACCGGCGCCTGCGGCTTCTCCACCGAAATCATAACATTCTCGAGTCTAAAATTACCGAAATAATCTTAACTGAAATACTGAATGGCCAGTCATAAGATATACGAAGCTTTAGATAAAAATTGTGTATTTGCCAAATGTTTTTTACTAAAATGCGGCTCGAATTGGACGGTTGTAAACATGTCAGCTGCTGATGAGGTCTCCCACACTGCGCTACGATAATCGTAGAACAAAGCCAGGGATCACTGATGACAATTGAACTAGACGATAAACAAACGTTTGGACCAATGCTAACACATTTATACACAATCAAAACAAATTTAGTTCAACCGGCGACGTGTAAGCATGCAGTCACCTAATCAAAACGTTATTCATAACTTTTCGTTTGACTCTCTGAACATTTTCACATCAACAGACATGATTACAGTATCACTGTTTACGCGTATAAAAGATATAAAAAGAAGTCTTCAATAAAAGATTCGCGAATAACAGAAAAGTTACAGTCGTGATAACTAAATTAAAACATCATTTTGATAGGTTTAGTGTAGAGGAAACAATGTTACTGTAATATTTCAAGTAGACTGCGGGAACAGGTTTTTTAGAACCATTTTACTATATCTAGATGTAGAGGTCAACATGACTTTTATTATTAATAACTTCACAAACATATATTTTCCTACATGTTAATAGTTCTAGGAGCAACCATATTTCATTTTCATTGTAAATTATTGTAAACACACTGAATATCCATCGATGGCTGCTTTCAATTCTCTTTCCACTCGAATGAGAGCTTTTTGTAATAAACATTACGTTGTAAAGACTAAACAATATTGTGCAGGCAATTTATTTAGATACTTACCGCCCACAGTCATACGTAATTTCAGAGAAACGTTTGATGTTATGCAAACGACACAGAACGTGGTTTATTATTCCGAAGCTGATAAGTCTAATGGACTTGCATTACAGAATTTACAAAATAAATCATAGACTAAACAAAGTGACAGCGAAAATACTAATTAGAATCTAGACTAAAAATCAATGCTACACGAGACAAGATCAACAAAAACAAGTTTAAAAATACAACATCAAAACGCTTGAGGACGCAGTTTAAAAATACGACAGTAAAATGTCCCCAAATTTTAAAATAGCTTCAACGTCTATTTATATTTGAATTAACCTTCATTTTAAAATAGAAAATACAAAAAAAGAACCGATAAATATTAAAAACAATAGTTAGAAGGACGTAAATCGTAATAGACGCAGGAAGATGGATGCCGCGAGCCAAATCTAAGAAGACGCATCGAAAAAGTAGTGACAGGTTGGTTAACGATTGCAATCAATCATTGGGGCAGCGGACGTCGTCAATACCCTGCCACGGTGTTGAAAATAGAGGAATGAAATGAAATTTAGATTATAGCTTTTCGTTGCCAACTCCAATAGATGCGTGATTAAAAATCTGTGAATTGTTGACGGGCCGGTGTCGAAGGTTTCACTTTGTTTACTCAGAGAACATCTTGCGGGGAGTGACGTGATCGTGCTTGTTGATACATTAAAGATAATTTAGCTGCTGTTAAAAACAGATAAACTACACAAACAGATCTCATGGCTGCCACGCAAGATCTAGAATGCAGAGCTAAGCTTTATAAAATACAATGTAGTTACGAAACTGTGAATTATGAAAGCCTGTTTTACAGCGTCCGTCCGTTTTCAGGCTCTATCTATACTTATATGTATTTTATATACAGGTTGTGGCGTAAGTAGTAGTCCACGCTTAAGGATTCGATATACCAGATAATTTACTATAACATATTACAATTTTAACCATTTTTACCCAAGGGTTCCGAAAATATTTTTTTTTTGTTTTTTTATTTACGAAATTTCTACCTTTTGTTACAAAATTGGTTATAATTTCAATAAAAAACATTATTGTTTCATATTGATTTTTGTTAATTACTGCTGAATACTAGAGCTATCGTGTAAAATTATGTTTTTTTATGTAAATTTAGAGCTTTTGAAGAAAAAGTTAGTTCTTCTCTATTTTAACCCTAACTTTTAACATAATCATGCAAATTCAAGAGCGATTTTTGTAAAAAAAAATGTACTACTAAAATGGTTAAAATTGTAATATTTTATACTTAGTAAATTATCTGGTATATCGTATCCTTAACGGTGGAGTACTATTTACGCCACACCCTGTATGTGCATCGGTTTCTAAATAAAGCCTTTTCCCAAATCTCTGAAATATACTGGTATAGATAGATAAAACATTTATTCAGTCACCCAAATGACATAGCACAACATTCAAAAAACAATTAAATGATAACAAAAGAAGGTGCCAATATACAAAACGAAAAATAAATGAAAAACATACTTAAAGAAATGCCTATATTGAAGTGCTGTGTGCGTCTCAAGGTAGCACCAAATGGGAGTCCAGCTCAGCATGTGAAAGGCAAATATACTTGACGCTTATAAACTGCTGGATCCCTACATGTCTAAGTTTGTTTCATACTTTCAAAAGAAATGTGTTTGGTTTGATTTTATTTTAAAGTTTTTCATTTTTCTGGGATTTAACCGAAATCTTATGAAATGAAATCTTAAAGTCAGTGAAATTTAGCCTCAGGAAGATTCGGGGCAGGTCGGCCCACTCCAATCATCGTAAAACCTAATTCTTTCCATACTTCATCATCTAAACTTTACAATGTTTTTGGACATAAAAAACCATATACGACGTTTCACTAACGCCATAATAATATTATTATTATGCATCACAAATGACGGCCAACGAATCGTTAACTGTTGACAACAACGAGTCGTCAACAGTTAATATTAACGAATCGTCTACTGTTGACAACAACGAGTCGTCAACGGTTAATCATAACGAGTCGTCAACGGTCAATACTAACGAGTCGTCAGAGGTTAATAACAACGAGTCGTAAACTGTTAAACACAACGAGGTGTACCTTATGGTAACAAGCAACGAGTCGTCAACGGTTATTATTACGAGTCGTCATTCATTAATAATAACGAATCGTCATTTCGTCAATGATTAACATCAACGAGTCATCATGGTTAATATCACAGGTCGTAAACTGTCCGTATGTTGAGCGGGCGTGGAGCAATTGACATGATTCGCATTTACACATTCGACTATGGAAATGTGGGCATAACATTTCATTGCGAAGTATGTATGCTTTATACTAATTCGAATTATTAACCTCGCAAACCTAAGGTTTATTGGCACATTAGTATAGCAAGCTGTTTGATTTAACTCTTCTTATCATTGGAGACCGTGAAGGTCTTGATTATAAGTAAATTCCAGCTAGCGGCTGCAAACCACATTAATATTATAATCATCAAAGCAAGTATTCTTAAACACCCACAGACACGAGCACGTCATAATTTCTTGATGTTCCCGACATTTTATTCACAAATAGTTGTGACTGTACCGCAGGGAATTTAAAACATAAATAACGGATTATTGCCACATTTAAAGACTCCGCAAATATTTCTACAGTATTTTTTTATTTAGAATAGAAATAAAGTATATAAAAGTCATATAATTTGGAGTACAGGATGACGTCAATGTAGTTTCTTGTAGTTTTATAATTATTTTGAAATACTGTCGCTGGAAATAGACACTAGAATTACTGATCGCAAAAATGAGCCAGTCTCACAGTGCGGGTGGCGGTACCGCGGCGCTAGCGCCAACATTCTGGATTCTTTATTAAATAGCATGTTTTTTTTATTACAGAAGATGTCCAGAAACAACTCAAACTAGAGACCAATCCAAGATGGCGGTCAACAAACGCTATAAAAACGTGTAATATTTAGGAAACCGTAATTTTAGTAAGTAAGTTAATCCTAAGTTAAGCAATGTACACCCAAGCATTTAAATACCTTAAGACCATGGAACAAGACTACGGGGGTCGCCGGTCGCACAGAAAACTCTAAACATCAGTCAGCAGTGAAATGTGTTAACAGTGCTGGGCATTCCAATATAAATAAAGTCGTGAAAGACATCATAATAGATGGAAATTATTTAATACCAAAGCAATGTTATTGATTTAGCTAATAATTGTTGATGTTCGGTGCAAATCATCTTGTTGATCCGTTGATTTTATATCGTTGTTATGAGCTAAGAGAGTTTTTGTAATAAAGGCTTTTTTAGAATGCGTGACTTTTATTTTGAAGTCACTGGGACAAAAGTAAGTTGCATGGATTTATAATGTTTGGGGGTGGTATGAATGACAAGGGAGTAAAAGATAGCGTGACAGGTAACAAGGGACACATGAAGAAGAGGAAAACGTTTCGTGGGACAAGGCCGACAAGGACAGGGAGAAGAAGACAAAATAGTGAAATGAGAATGATATCTGGTTCAGTTCAGGGTTGGGCAGAGGTGTGCCTAATCTGGTTCCCTATCCATTTGCATAAAATTTTAAGACCTAATATAACTTGGCATACTTTTGTTTCTCCTAATTATATTTTCGCATAACATTATTTACGCATAACAGCTTACGCATTTTTTTTATGCATAATTTCTTTAATCATAATAATTATTAAGCATAACATTCTAAAGCATAAATTTAGCATGCTCGTTTTATTTCTAACGACGTCAGGTCAACATGAGCCCCGCTCAGCGCGGGGCTCCTATTTCTGTTTGCAGGGTTTAAAGGAACCTAACCAAACCGAACCTCGGGGTGCCCCTGACGTCGTTTAGTATTATGCGAAATAAATTTATGTCAAAACTAATTAGCCTTAAAGATAATTATGCCAACATAAACTATATGCCAAAAAATATGGCAAAGTATTATTATGCCAAAACAAATTATGCCTAAGTAATATTAGGAAAAAGAACATTATGCGAAAAGAAGGGATCCCGCCTAATCTGCCTATAGTACACCCATATTTCGGTAATGTAATAGAGGCACCTCCTAATGCATGCCTACTGGGCATTAATCCAGACTCTGGGCTTCTACTGACAAATTCCTAATAGATAAACCTAAAAACACTGCCAGTCGCGCAGTATAAGAATGTTCAACAGTACCTAATGCTTGCGACCTCTAGACTAACGAGCCAGTAAATTATTTTAAGGAAAGTTAGATGAAGGATGAAATGGCTAGGAATGTGACTTCTGAGATGACAGCTAAAAGTGATTAATGGAAAAGACGTGCCGCGGTGACCCCAAATACATAAAAATAAATTTGGTGAAGGCAGGAGATGGTAGGACGAACTCTACTCTTTTTTTAAAGACTGGCTACAAATAGCAGTAGATGGGGATAAGCGGAAGGAGGGAAGGGAAGCCCTTGCCGTGCAGTGGGACACAAAGGACTCATCCTAACTTATATTTAAAATTATATGCGAAAGTATAAGTTTGTTTGTTACGCTTTCACGCTAAAACGGCTGAACGGATTTGGATGAAATTTTGCAAATGGGTAGACCATGACCTGTAGAAGGACATAGGCTACTTTTCATCCTGGATCGCAGACGAAGTCGCGGGCAACAGCTAATCCTAACTAATATTATAAATGCGAAAGTAACTCTGTCTGTCTGTCTGTCTTTTCTTCACGCCTAAACTACTGAACCGATTTGTGTGAAATTTGGTACAGGGTAAGTGTGAACCCCAACAAAGGACATAGGCTACTTTTTATTCGACTTCGACTTCGTCTGCGTCCGCGATAACCGACATACCTATACGCGGACGAAGTCGCGGGCAAAAGCTAGTAATCTATAATAATAATAACGAGTTTGTTTGTTTGTATTTAGGGGGTAATCTCTGGAACTCCCAGTCAGGTTTGAAAAAGTATTTTTGCATTTGATAGCCCAATTCTTGAGGAAGGCTATAGGATATTTAGATCACGCTAGGACCCTTAGGAGCCGAGCAAAAACAAAAGTGAAAGAAAACAGGCAGGCGATGCGATGCGATGGGGTGGGGTGGGTCGGGCAACAAGAAATAAATAATAAATGGCAGGAGGATGATGGTGCTGATGCGAGTGTTAATCGTATTGAAGTGTATTCTTATATCGTCTTACGTAACATGTTTATTGTTGAAAACAGTGTTGCGTGATATTTTTATGTTTCTTGCGCTAAAAACGTCAATAGGTACGTTGTTATTTTTTCGCCGCGGACGTCATCGCGCTGCAACATTGCCAACATTTCAGGTCGATGCATTTAACGCTGACATTTTTATACAGGACTAGTTTTTGCCCGCGTCTTCGCCCGTGTGGATATGGGAAATTATTGCACGGGAACGTAAACAGAACAGGTGGCCTACCATGATCTAATTAAAACGATTCGAAAACAAGACATTTCAGTTTAGGTTCCTAAACTGCATCGCTTGAGCTGCTCTATGGATGTCATGGTACCAAACAAGTATGAATGAAACCAAAACTTGCGACTCAGTTTGGGACAATCGCTGTCAGCAGATGGCACGGCCTAAACTGAATCGTTAAACTGACGGCATGGTACGAATTAGAAGAACAGTTCAGTTTAGGTCCTAAAATGGATCGCGTTAAGAGCTTGTGGTAGGCCTCCTGATTTATCTGTTCCGTGGTAACGTACTACCGGGATAAAAAAGTATCTTATGTCCTGACCCTCGCCGTGGCCTACCTGTGTGCTACATTTCATCGAAATCCGTTCAGCCGTTAAGACGTGTAAAGGTAACAGACGAGTTGCTTTCTTTGCATAAAATATTATACCTACTTATATGGTATGGTTATGGCAAAAGTAATAATGAACTTAAGTTTTCAAGTTTTAATAATGGCTGACCAAATTCAGTGATTTTGTCAGATGGCGAAAATGACTGATTTCATGATAGGCTGTTTTATTATAAAATGAAATGAAATTATTTATTCTGTAAATAGGATATCGGATTCACTTTTATATGTCATATTAAGTATTTAAAAAAAGCTAGTTGAGATCGGCGCTTCCTACTTCTCTGAGAAGAAAGGCCGAAACAAACAGACTCACGGGGTCACGGTCTCTTTGCCAGACATAATCTTGGTCAGATCATGTGAAGACAATGTAGATTGCTGTCTGAAATGGTCTTTTGAGGATAGTACCTCACAGATTTGAGTGTACCAGTCCAGTCAGTGCAAGCATTTGTGAGTCAATCGTGTAGCTCAAAAATTGAGGAGCTCAACAAGAACGGAACTATGAAGGAACCGATTTCTTAGAAAACCAAAGCTTTACAGAAATAAAACATCATTAACCATGTCTCTTAAAGCGTCACAGAGATGTTTTCAATATAGGTTATTCAAAATTAATTGTTATTTTGCATTTCCAATATAATACTAAACCAAACGTAAGCTGCGCCGCGCAGCCATTAAAATCGAGTAATTACTTGTGCTTTTCTATAAATAATTTGATGTTATTTCGAAGATCATCATCTGCCCAGCCTTTTCCCAACTATGTTGGGGTCGACTTCCAGTCTAAACGGATTCAGCTGAATACCAGTATTTTACATGGAGCTGCCTATCTGTCCTCCACAACCCAGTTACTGGGTAATACGATACCCCTTGGTAAGACTGGTTTTCAGACTTTCGGGCATCTGACGACCAGTAACGACTGTCAAAGATCCACGAATGACAGCCGACCAACGGTTTAACGTGCTTTCCGAGGCACGGAGGGGTCTCGGTATGTAAAGATAACCCATCCACAGACCAACCGCGGCAAGCGTAGCTTAACCTGATCGATCGACCTGTGCGGCTGTTATTATTTAGCCACATGGATTATTGGTTATTTCGAAAATCATCCACGTAATATACGGATTACATAAGTCTCGCATGCGTAAATCTTATGTACCTACCTAAATACATTATTTATTGGTGCTATATGATTTTATGAGCGAATTACTTCACTATACGATCTCTTAGTGCAAGTATATGGCTTCCGCGGGACGTTAGTGCCAGTCGTTAAATATTGATGGATTTAAAACATGTTGGAAGTAATTAATTTAATAATGTTTAGGTTTAAAATAGTAGATTGTATCATAAGGGAGCAAAATAATATTTTAACGGCGAGGGCGCTTTTTTTAATCCAGAGCGAAGTGAGGGATTCTAGAGTAGAATCCTGAACGTAGCGAGGGATTCAAAGTACGTCGCCCGAGCCAAAAATATATTTTGCGCCCGAGTGATACAATCTACTTTTCATCACCCACTATGAGAAAGTAAAAGGCGCCTCATATTTTATTTTAACATTATTATTTAATAAAACATAGAGTAACAACTAAATAACTCATTTTGCTGAAAAGTACTGGTAAGTTTACGTTTTTTTTATTTAGCCTACACTGTCCCACTGCTGAGCAAAGACCTCCCCTAAAGCCTTCATGCATCCCTTTCTTTTCAACTGATAACTTTATTCCAGGAATAATTTTTAAATTTTGACATACATATATAAGGTTGACTGGTAGAAAATGCCTATGGCATTAAGTCCGCCTCTGTACATTTGTGCTTAAGAGGACTACATGACCTAAAGCGCGGTCTTTGTCGGACTGCATAGAAAAGAAAGAGAAGCGCGATGCCACAACGCTTGTAATTTCTTGCAAAATATGAAGCAATTATCGATTTACGAAAAATCTAGTGTTTGGACAAAAAAACTAAAACACTATAGTTTTAGTATGTTGCTTGTAGAATAATCTGACAAAAAATCATAATGATTGTATGTATATTAGTATGAATTTTGTTGTAAATAAAAAGTTTTTAGAGGTATCTTCATGATTTTTTTCTATCGTACCAAATAAGTTGTATTATGTTTTCAACACACTATCATCCTAGCATTTATCCTGAAGAATATCATATATTTTTTTGGTTTTTTTTACTGTAGTCTATCATATACTTTTATTGTTTCTAAAACTTGCGTTTTTTGCGTTTAGGTCTTGTAAGCCCCTTAAAGTATTAAATAAATAAATATATCTATGGTTATTTCATACATAAACTGTCAAATGTCAATTTTATTCCTCAAATAAAAGTTTATCTGGCGATGGAAAAGTCAGCCCTAGGGATAAACAATGAAATAGAATTAATTATATTTAGTCGTATATTCCAACAGAATTAGTACCTCTAAGACAAGTAAGTATACCTTAACATACAGAGACCTCCAAAAGTTAGTTGACATTTTTCCATTTCATGATTTCAGCTGTGATGCCAAATTATGGTTTTACATTCTAGTCTCAAATGTTTGAACGTGTGAACGTGTATACTATAGAAGCATCAAGAATAATGTACCCAAGATTTTGTAATATCTTGATTTAAAAGAGTGTCCATGGAGTTTCTTGCCCGTTCTTCTCCATAGAGATCTACGTTTTAGAATGGGCAACTAGCATCAACTTTCTGACTAACTGACTGACTATTTAATTTTGACAATTCAAAAGTGCCTGTATTTAATTGAAATAAATGCTTTGATTTGATTTGTGTGTGCCTATGTGTTTTTGAATGTGTGTGTTGTGACGAATTGATGACTACGACTTATCCTAAAAAAATAATCAGGTAAGTAATCACTTAGGATTACCTGAAAATAATCAGTTAATCACTTAGAATTACCTGATTATTATTGTTCGCGCCGTTTTTTTAGACACTTTCATGGTTGGAAGAGAGATGACACTACTATGAAGAATCTAGCGCGCCGCTAGTTTATTAAAGGCTACGCGCACTCAAAAAATCTTAGTTTACATTACCGCATCGCACAGAGTACACTTGAATATACTGCCGCATCGCTAATAACTTATTACTCGCCAATTGACACGTCAACTTTCGGCTCCAGTACGCGAGACTCACCAAAAATCAAAATTAAACATAAATTACTCGGGGCGCCCCATCAACTCATCACAAATTGGTGTAGAAGATCATCGCAGGAGATCAGCACCCTAATTGCGTAACACACTATTAATCGGAATCTGAATCATTTTGAAGCAAATCGCTAATCCATTGCTTCATAAGTTCGAAATTTTTTTCTGCTCAACACGTAAATAACGCAATGAATGTTGTTGAATTGTAAAAATGAAACCGATTCCGATTGATAATGTGTTACGAAATTGCCCCACAGGTTAACTTAGTGGACCCTCAATTCCTTTTTTCGATTGTGTCAAATCGGCAGAGCATCCTTCAATTCCTTGGATGTACTCCGAACCCCGAAGTGATTAAAAATATAATCGATCATAAAGGACCCTCAATTTCTCGCTTTTCCCTTAATTAAAAGCAATTTCCCCGCAGTTTTAAATAAAAAATAATTACCCGCATTTATAGCCCACCGCGCGACCAATTATTTTATTTTAAATCATAATGTGGACATAGCTGAAGTGGGAAAAATGTCAACTAACTTTTAGATGGCACTTTTACATACTCAAAGTAAACACACAAAACTAAAATATGCACGAGTTGACGAACGACTCTATAATCTTAGGACGTCCACAGTTCTACTTAAAGATAATTAATTTGTTTGTTCTAACCAAACCATACACACACGAAAACAAAAAACTAAATTAACAATAATAGTTATAGCTATAATTTAAACAATAAAAAACAAATTTTAGTTTTACGTGGAATCTTCGCAGCGTCTATAATAGAAGTTAGGCATTCTTTCACGAATACCATAAAGTCTTTGGTCACTTATTCTTTTGCCTCTAGCAGGATATGATCCATAATCATAACTAAATATTATATACCTTAAATATTCAGCCTATTATGTTCCCACTGGGACACTGGCCCCTTCTCTTCAAGAGAGAGTGGGCTATTATATACCACGCGGGCCCAGTGCGGGTTGGTAAATAAATGTCACATGTCTTCGAATTTTTCGTTCTAGGACATGGTTTCCTCACGATGTTTTCCTTAACCGTTTTGAGAGCATTGGTGATGAAATTATTTACATAAAGTACGTAAGTGGGGTCCGTTAGCGTCACCACAGAAAAAAAAAATTGCATGCATAAATGCACATTGAGCCGCCACTGCTCTAAATTAAATAGGTAATTAGGTACTCTATTTATATTCTTTCTTCTAATATAATAATTAAACCTGGAGTCGTAACAGTTACAAATAAAACGTATGAACCTACAAACTAATCCATTGTTTCCCTTTTATATAATGGCTTTTTCTTTTTCTTACTTGCCGCAGAGGTAGAGGCCTCCTCATCGTCTTCATTGACTTCTTGTGTAGACGTGAACTCAGGCTCGTCACTGTCCAGAGTCATCACTCTGGCTGGTTTTAACTCCACGTCGACCTCTCTCACATCCTCTTCGATTCTCTCTCGACTCGTTTCATCCTTGTAATGCACACGGGCGTAGGATTTTCCCGTCCCACTGACATCATCCTTAACCAAGGAACGCGTCGACTGCGAGGGATCGTCTCCTGAAAAAAGAGCATTTTTACTTCAATACGAATGTAGTGCAGTTTGAGGTAAAAACTGATTCTTAAGATGGCACTATGTAGTCGATATTTTTTCCATACAAATTTCGGGAGGGTATTCCAGTTTTTAACATTGTACATCCAAAGTTAAACATGATATTGTTTTGTCTTATTATTAATTTTGTCTGTACGGATACAGAATCCTAACTAATATTATAAATGCGAAAGTAAGTTTGTTTTTTGTTTATTACCTTTTCACGCCTGAACCACTGAACCGATCATCGTGAAATTTTGCATATACCTTTTCAGGTGTACAGAAACGGACATAACCGAAAAAAAAGTGCTGTTCCCGAGGAAAACAACAATAACGTTATTATGATAATAGATGGCGCCACGTGTTTTGTTCGTGTTTAGCTCGCGACTAGTTCCACCTTAAGGCATATCCAGATAATCGACATTTGCTGCCGCTGTGGGTTAGCTCCGAGCGTTTACGACGTACAGCATTTCATACAAACTTTCAAACCCTTGTTTTTCGAAATTAATGAACCGATATTAATGAAACTTCGTAAGCATAAGCAGGATACAAAGGTTTAAAAAGTTAGTAAAGAACATTATCGAAATTTATTAAAAAAAACTGGAAATCTCTGTTTCTATGGAAAATTAAATCGGTCTAATTTGGCTATAACACCATTTTTCGAAAATGTTCTTAACTAACTTTTTAGACCTTTGTAGGTATTCTGCTCGTACGAAGTTTCATTAAAATCGGTTCATTAATTTCGAAAAACAAGGGCTTGAAAGTTTGTATGAAATGCCGTACGTCGTAAAGCCTTTTCGGGAGAATAGAGCAGCAATATTCTGCGAATTATGCCAGGCACAAATACATTCTGCAAATAGCTGTGGACAATATTCAAAGACATTTATGACATTATTATGCTTGTTTAACCTGTTTTGCCCCTTATGTACCCGGATAAGAAACTATTTTCCATTTCTATTTTTTTATCTAAAGCTCTGGTCTGGGGCATAGATTTCAACTGTGCCCTATGTACCGTCAACAAAAGAGATAAGTATGCAGGATCGTCGGATATATAGTTGAAGTTTAGTAAGAAACCGATGATGTCCTCGAAATTTTTTTTTAATAGAATACAAACAGCTCATTTATCAAATTAAATTTCAGTCGACTACATCCTTCGGTTTCTTACTAAACTTCAACTACATCCGACGGCCCTGCATACTTATCGCTTTTGTTGACTGTACATATGTTACACGCACTGTATTTTGTTATAAAAAAAATAACATACCGTCTGGAGGTAGCACGGGACTGGGAGCAGTACGAGATAAAATATCGTCATATTTTGAAGGTCCAGGCTCGTTTGATGAACCAAATAGAACCTGGGGTTCCATATCTAAAGCATTTGAAGGCTTGCTCTCTATAGTTGCTGCAATCGTTATCTTGCTTCCAGTATTTGTGCCAAGGGACGTCCTGAGGTCAAGTACTGCCGGGGTTTCAACAGGTGACTTCATCTTAACTAATTCAAGCTCGTGACCAGTTAGTCCCATCTCTGAGTGTGATATTAAAGCCGATTCCGAGTGTATTTTTAACGTTTTCAGTACTGTGTCAGTTTCAGGTGTGTTAGTATCAGTCATGAAAAGTTGCGTTAGCGGTGTCTCCGTAACATCTTCAGCAAGCTGAGAACCTGTGATATCGGTAGATTGAGGATCTCGGACTGATTCGGATCCGGGATAGTACAATTTTGATGGCACAGCAGTATCAGTATCAGTTGCTGGATGATCAGCTGTAAGTTGGGAAAGTGCAGTTTTTAGTTTTTCGCTTCCTGGTGGCGAAAACAATTGTTTCGAAGATGTAAGCGGCACCAATTTAGAAACCTTCTCAGTTTCATCATCAATCTGTAAATGCGATAAATCTATGGTAAGTTCAACTTCTGATATTTCTTTGTCTACCTTGGGTTCACCTGTGGGGCCTAGATTCTGCACCTCCTGCTGCTCATCACTGATTCGGAGCGGTCGCATATTAAATGTTTCAGGATCGATTCCCTCCAATTGTTCAGTAGATTCCTTCAAACCCAAAGTGAACATATGTTTTCCGATTTCTACTTTCACATTTTTTCTGCGGCTTTTCAGTATTCTTTCCTCCATTTCTTTTTTTCTTGCTTTCTCAAACTGCGCAAGTAGGGCTTCCGTTGCTTCCACGTCATCCTCAAATAAAAGCTCGTCTTTGCCGTCAGGGTTTATCAGGTCAGGGTCAGATACTCTTCCCATTAATTTTCTTGCTGTACTAACAATTTGTCCGAAGATGCCCAGTTTAGATTTTTCTTCAACAGTGTCTTTATCTAAAACTCGCATTTCTTCATGGGACTGTCTTCTGGTTTCTTCTGCATCAAGTTCGCTAGGATAATTTCGGTCTACGTCTACTATGGATACTCGACCGAATGGCCTCTCAGTTTGAGGGTACTGACTGGGACCAGGACCACCATCCAGTATTTCTAATGTTGGCTCGAACTCGGCTGCTTGTTGTGCATTGGGAGGACCCCCAGGCCAATTTTTATTCATTTCGGTGCCTCCTAGATTCCCCATGTATTTATGTATGGTGTCCCTGCTGTTCGGAAAGTGTTGCAACAAGTATTCCCAGTCATCGAGTTTGAGAGTGAGCACCTGTGACTTGATCATTGTTTGATACGAGTGAGTGTACGGGGTATTGCGTAGTAAACCCTGTAACTGAAATTTTGTTTTATTAATCTACATAATAATATATAAAACAAAGTCGGGTTAGTTACAGTTAGTTTGTTCTCCGATTTTCATATGTTCGAAGAATCAAAATTAAATGCTCGATGGGTTCTCGATCCGAAAAAGGACATTCCGATTTTCAATACTCCGAATTATTTCCGAATTATCTTTTCTTCTTTCGCTATATACTTACGTTACCATTACCGCACCCGAACTCAACGAACGCAATAGGCGACGTAGGATGCAAGAGCTAGCGAAGGGCACCCCAACTCCCAAGGTTAGGTTTGGTTAGGTACTTTAAACCCTTTACACAGAAATAGCAAGAGCGAGCGACGGGCACCCCGAGGTTTGGTTTGGTTAAGTTACTTTAAACCCTTTATAAAAAAATAGGGGCCCCGCGAAGCGGGGCTCCGTCGACATAGGTTGCAAGAGCGAGCGAAGGGCACCCCGAGGTTAGGTTTGGTTAGGTTACTTTAATTAAACCCTTTACACAGAAATAAGGGCCCCGCGAAGCGGGGCTTCGTCAACATAGGATACAAGAGCGAGCGAATGACAATACAAATACCTTTAACGTGCATCGAATTCAAGTAGTATCGTAGTGAAAATGTTTCGCGGTAACGTGCATTTAAGTCAAGTAGTATCGCAGTGAAGATCTATCGCGGATTCGCGGTAACGTGCATCGAAGTGTAGTTGCGTCGCAGAGACGGTCTTTCGCAGTAACGTGCATCGCAATTTTGTGGCATCATATTAGTATTTATCGATATTTTGTGCGTCGAAATTCCGTATTCTACTCGTATATTTGTCTTGCTATTCAGTTTTACTAGGCGTTTTTATTTCGGAATTCTAATTAATCGGAATTCGTATTTTTGATGTTTCGAAATATCATTAATTCGGACTTTTTGTTATTCGATCTATTGAAACTCGGTATTTTGTAAATAGTAATTATAAACGTTAGGAATATTGAAATTTCGGAATTATAAAAATAGAATACCTAAATGATAAATCGGAGTTGTTATATTAGAAATTTTGAACCATTCGGAATTATGAAAATCGGTATTTTGAAATTCGTATTTGTGACTGTCGGAATAAAGTTTTTCGTATTTATGTAGTGTACCCAATTAAAGGTTCTGTAGTTGGGATGAATTTGTCCACAAGAACTAACTTAACTTCGTAGTTGATTTACTCTGTAAATATGATTCTAGGTCAACGGGAAGTACCCTTTAGGTTTTGATTTATTTGTGACTCGTATCATAATATGTCGCATAAATGGCCGTATTTTTATTGTGGTCACTTAAAAGCTTGATTTTTTTAGAGCTCCAAGGGACTGTCCTACGTATTTCATATTAATTTCAACTTGATACCTCCATGAATTCCAGAGAAAAGGGGTCTTGACAGACAGACGGACGGACAACGAAGTGATCCTAAGCGTTCCGTTTTTCCTTTTGAGGTACGGAACCCTAAAAATTTACTGGAAGCTGACCCTGACATAGTTGGAAAAGGCTAGTCAGATTGTCTGATTCATGAAGATAAAACAATGGACTTTCCGAGTTTTATTAGGTATGGTAAGCATTAGAATTTATACTCACAATGCCGAAGTACGAACCAGAAGGGTACACCCTGGTGATGTCGTCCATTTGATCCTCGCAGGTCTCCATCACCTTGCCGGTGTGCATCACGTACATGGAGTCTGTGATTTCACTTTCCTTAACGACGTACATGCCTAAAGAGATTTACGATCTTTTTATATGCCTAGCAAAATGGTTCACAAGGTTAGTATGGTCTGTCACTACATCCGACATGTTATTATTGATACTTAATTACTATAAAAGGGGTACTTAGTGGCTTTGCAGCCACTTTTCTAAACCCTCTGGTTAGTCTATCAGGCTACTAATCAGAGAAGAGGCCATTTAGAGCGAGGAATATTGATCTTAGGAGTAGTTAGATATATTGCTAAGCACAGTGGCGTGCATTGCATATAGGCATATAAGCAGTGCCTACCTCGATATATATCAACATTGAACATAAGCCTGTTAATTACATTTTAGTGTGTGTCCCACAATTAAGAAACTCACTAAATTATCATTATAATACCTAACAAAATCATCATACAAACACGCGCGGCAGTAGGCAGTCGCCGGACGGCCTACTCGGCTCCCGTACTATTCGCACATTGTCATTACGCTAGTAATATATATAAGTCAATGGTCATTGGTCTTTACTCGTTCAAGTTAATACGACAAATTAAAAATACGTACGTCTCAACGCGTAATACCATGACGTTCGACCTTCGCAATTTATCACCCTTAAGTATGCATGCCTACTCAAATAACCATACTTTTGGCGGCACTTTTTTTTCTGTTTAGTGACCGCGTTTGCCTAGACTAGACCCGGCCTAGTGCCTACCTATTCTGAAAACCAATGCACGCCACTGGCTAAGCATATTGCCATGCTATAACGCGACAACTATAAGTTAATTTTCAGTACAAATTGTAGCCTTAACACATAAACTGTACATTATAAGTACGAATTTACCTTCGTTGTAAGTGTATAGTTTTAAGCAGCCAACCAACTGCCTCAGGAATGCTGGTTCGCAGTCTTCAAATACATGGTGCTATAAAAAAATGAATCAATAGCAGTTTACTGACGTCGTGAGAAATACTACTGGTCTGGTAGGAGGGTTTTTGAGCAAGCATATGCAGGGCGAAAAGTTGATACCTGAGTTGGTGCGGCATGATGAGAGAACACTCAAAACATATTTGAAAAGTTTCAGATAGGAGCCTAGTGGTTAGGAGTCCACTTTTAGATTACAAAAAAGGGTCAAAATAAAGTGATCTTTAGAGCCGTTGATTTTGGTATGATCGTGTGCGGCCTAACCCATAATGACTTACCTAAATAGGCAAATCTGATGAAGAAATTGTGGGCTTTCTCAAAATCTGGTCTAATCATTAGGGACTTTTCACTGTTTGATATTTTGAAACTTCTGAATGACAAATAAATCTTCACAAAAGAGTCCGCTTCAAATTCAAATAGCAATCAAAACTTGGAGATAAATGATTAAGCTGGAAAATGATGATAAAGCAGATAGAAAAGCTATCAATCAGCTTTCAATACTTTACCCTAACAATATGATGCATATAGGCGGCCGACATGACCCTGAGTCGAAGGGAGAGAGGTGCGCTTTTCAAGAAGTGAGGAATTTGCAAGCCTCGGTTCTCCCGCCACAGGTGCAGTGTGTACTTGTTCACGATGGTCATCAGGTTGCGGGAAACCCGGTTGTTCTTCATAAACGCCTGGGGGAAGAAGAGTATGTTTAGGAGCCTGCTTCGCATCACTGTCAAAATAACAGTGATCTTTATTCTCGACTAGTTTCTGCCCGCGACTTCGTCCGCGTGAAATTTCGAAAAGTTCGCTGTGCTAGCTAGGTACAGTCACGAGCAAAAGTATGTATACACATGGCTTTATTCAAAGCCGATTTTCTCCTTTATTTTTGAATGAAATTTTATGTTAATAAGAACATAGTATTTTCGAGCCCCAAGGTTTATGTAAAGTGTCGTATTTCAACGTTGCATTCGTTATTTCACGAAAAAATCGCAATTGAAAGTTGCCAAGTGTTGACATATTAGTGCTCGTGACTGTACGTGGTGCTCGAAAAACCTTGCAATTTTCGGATCTCTTTCTGTTTTTTACTCGATGTAGGTATAGGTACACGTATAGTCAACAAAAGTGATAAGTATGCAGGATCGTCGGATATAGTCGAAGTTTAGTAAGAAACCGATGGATGTTTTCGAAAAAAAATTAATTTTATTAATAGAAAAAAAAAACAGCTCATTTATCAAATTAAATTTCAGTCGACAACATCCATCGGTTTCTTACTAAACTTCAACTATATCCGACGATCCTGCATACTTATCTCTTTTGTTGGCTGTACCTACTAAAATGTATGTATTTTTTGCAATCTACGATGTCTTAGATGACTGACCTACTCGTACATACCAGTTTCGGTACCTTTATTTACTGCATTAGTCGCAAATCGTTGGTGGAACTTATTCAGGCATCCACTTAGGAGGTATAAGTCACCTCTTCTCAATAATTGATCTTTTGGCCCTTTTGTCCGTAAGTATATAGGGTGACTGGTAATTAGTGACCGATACCTAAACAAAAAAAAAAAAATCAGCTGTTTCCTACATTTTGACGAGTTATACGAACATAAATGTAGGGAACAGCTGATTTTTTTTTTCGCGATTTCAGGTTTGGTCCCATAGTAAAAGTTGTTTGTTATCATGAGTACCTACAACCACGTGTTTAGGTATCGGTCACTAATTACCAGTCACCCTATATATTATTTCAAAGTGTCCCTGTACCCGAGTAAATGCATCATCATGTCATTATGGAAAGTCATGGAAATTACTTGCTATGCAAATTAACTCATCATCTTAAGCCGTTGGGGTTGGCTTCCAGTCTAACCGAATTCAGCTGAATAGGTACCAGTATTTTACATGGAGCGGCTGCCTATCTGACCTCCACAATCCAGTTACTGGGTATTTCAGTAATACTATACCCCTTGGTAAGACTGGTTGTCAGACTTTCGGGCTTCTGACGACCCGTAACGACTGTTAAAGATCCACGAATGACAGCCGGGACCAACGGCTTAACGTGCTTTCCGAGGCACAGAGGGATCTTGGCATGTAAAGATGGTCACCCATTCACAGACCAACCGCGGCAAGCGTAACTTAAACGGATTGATCGACCCGCGCGGCTGTTATTACTTAGCCACAAGCCCCCCAAATTAGGCAAATTAAGTACCAATTAAAATTGATTATAGATTCAAATCACAACAGATCTTTGACAGTTGTGTGAAATGGCAATAACCCGGCAAATTGAAGTAGGATGTCAATTTGCCTAAGGCGATTAACACACGGCACCGCGTACCGCCGCGGGGGGCGGCGACGGTAAAGCGGATTTCGTAGCGGTGCCCCACGCGGTAAGGCGGTTTACGCGCCTGTCCGCGCGGATCGATTTAACACGGTTTTGACCCGTTTGATCACAGACACTGGAAATAATGGATTTGCAACACGTCCTGCACCCACGATGATCCGCGCGGCTATGCGGCACCCCGTGTGTGAGGCGCCGCTCCACCGCGCGGACGGCAGCGCGGAGGGGCGGTGGCGGTGAGAGCACCGCTCGACCGCGCGGTCGGGCGGTGTACGTGTGTTAGGCATCTACGGATTTATTAGAGGCCAATGCGACATGAGATCCGCTTCACCGCCTACCGCGGCGGTGCGCGGTGCCGTGTGTTAATCGCCTAACAATTAATTTCCCCGACTGTACCTGCAACTCGAGGTACTTGCTGTAGAAGCTGAACGAGCGGTAGGACTGGAACTGAATGATGTTGGAGAACTCGCCCACGTATATCATGAACACCATCGTCGATACGATCATAAGCATCGCCACGAACAGCACCTGCGCAGATCAGCTTACTGATTCATGATGTAATGAAAAATTATACCAAGCACGACTAATCATCACTCACGCGAGACGCGGGGAGTTTACATCACACGCGGGCGAAAAAATGCGTGACAGGAAAAATAAAGTTTCCTAGGAAAACGGTACCGTCAATAATAACGGCCGTCGTGAAAATCTGTCATTTACACCAGTATTTTTCATTAAGAGGACTACATGACCTAAAGCGCGGTCTTTGTCGGACTGCATAGAAAAGAAAGAGAAGCGCGATGCCACAACGCTGGTAATTTATTGCAAAATATGAAGCAATTATCGATTTACGAAAAATCTAGTGTTTGGACAAAAAAACTAAAACACTATAGTTTTAGTATGTTGCTTGTAGAATAATCTGACAAAAAATCATAATGATTGTATGTATATTAGTATGAATTTTGTTGTAAAAAAAAGTTTTTAGAGGTATCTTCATGATTTTTTTCTATCGTACCAAATAAGTTGTATTATGTTTTCAACACACTATCTTCCTAGCATTTATCCTGAAGAATATCATATATTTTTTTTAGTTTTTTTACTGTAGTTTATCATGTACTTTTATTGTTTCTAAAACTTGCGTTTTTTGTGTTTAGGTCCTGTAAGCCCCTTAAGTCAAACCCCGCTGCCCAGACTTAAATCGCTAGATTTGCTCTCACCGTACTTAGTCACGCGAAAATGTGCCCATACTGAGAAGAGTGAGCATTATTAAATAGCGTTCCCATGACAATCAAGTCAAGTCACTGCGTCATTGTGTGTCAGAGGTGTCAATACGAAACAGAAACGCGACAATTTTTTGACGCAATAGGGCGAATCTAACGATTTAAATCTTTGCCGCTGTCAGCTTTTTCAAGACAGTCGTCTCTACGACCGTTAAATGCGGCCATTGCTCTTCTAGAAATCCGTACCTTGAAGGTTCCCGCAAACAGGCGCGACGCGACAGCACGACGTGACTTTGGTAGAACAGATTCTATGAAAACTTCATGGAAATTGTTCTGCCAGAATCGTGTTGCACTGTCGCGACGCGCCTGCCTGAGGGAGCCTTTAGTTCTCAATGCTTCGTACCTCGGTATGTTTCTTGGGCCTAATGTCTCCGACACCGTTCTGCGTAAACGTCGTGATCACGAAGTACAGCGAGCAGATGTAATAGTTGTCGCAGTGAGTCGTGCCATCATCTATTATAATAATCAAAAACCGGTCAAGTGTGAGTTGGACTCGCGCACAGAGGGCTCCGTACAAATTTGTGTAAACTAGTATGTTTTTTTTAGTAATGTAACTACAAATTTACGGTTTTCGGATTTTTCCTTTATTTGTGCAGTTGTGCTACATGACATTGCTTCTTGCCAAATTTCATGATTCTAGGTCAACGCTAGGTCTGCTCATAAGTGCGGCGCGCCTGCCCCGCCCACAAGGCCCTTCTAACTTCTTTTATAACTGTTCTGTGATTACAACATACTTAACTAGTCAAGCTCCGCCAACGAGACTCACTTGAGAGGCGTATAAAGCCCCGTGCTCGATACAATATGCGGTTTTAATATAGAGTAGATACTATTTGTCTTGTTCATTAATATTCCTCGTAAGTACTCATTTTAATAATAATATCGCCAAAAGGAGTTCAGGATTTCCAATGTAGGTGCTTTTTAATATAACTGAAAATGTGACATATTTGTCAAAAAAATGTCACAAATTTTCACGAAAGGTACTTTTGAGTAAAGTAGGACACTTAAAAAAATCGCCGGTTTTATTAAATAGCATATAACATACCAAGATGTATCCAGGAGGAGTTCGGCTGCAGGCTGTCTTCGATGGTGGCAATGAAGTACCATATGCAGGTGCTAGTGTGGATTAAGAGCGAGAACCAGATGAAGACGGCCATCCCCGTGATGAGGGTCAGGTTGATCGTGATGCTCTCGTGGCGCATGCGCAGGCACTTGTATACCGTCGCCTGGAGAAAGGCACTCCATTATCTTGTTTTTAATTATTCAAATTGAGAGCAATAGACTAATAGTGTGTTACGCAATTAGGGTGCAGGTAATATAAGCTGGTATACAATAAATCGGGAGAGCAGTGGTGACTCAGTGTTAACAGCCGTGACTTACGAGTCGTAGGTCGTGGGTTCGAACCCAAGCAGGCATTTTACTTTGTGTAAATGATTTCATCACCACTGCTCTCAAAACGGTGAAGGAAAACATCGTGAGGAAACCGGAAGGTTCTAGAACCAAAAAAAAAAATCGAAGACATGTGACACCCACCAACCCGCACTGGGTCCGCGTGGTTGATTACGGTACACTCCCTCTCACATCGAGGAGGCCTGTGTCCCAGCAGTGGGAATATTATAGGCTGATTACATATGCATACAATAAATTTCCCTGACTATACAAGTTGTTCATAATGATGATTACATTACAATAACCTTTTTCAGAGGGGCAATTCCAGTAATTTTAAGAACGTTCTCACTTTCACAGACTGATCTCAGTCTCAATCTGTCAAAAATACCTCTAATTTCACTACATTTTTGACAAGTTTTTGTCATTGATTGTCGCTGAGAGGAGATTGCGACTAGATTTTGAACGTTTATAATTGGCCTTCAGGTTTCCAGTTATGTCAATTTGCACATGGTGAGTTTTTTTAATGAATATATTACGAAAATACAGAAATAAAACATATTCTTACAATTCTGAAGGTCCTGTTGAGCCGCAGCAAACCAAACCACATCCACTGATGTTCCTTCAATGCCGCGAAACTGAACGCCTCAAAAGGCAGTATCGATATCAAATCGTACCTGAATTCTCCCTTGAAATACCTGAAATATTAAATATCTTTCAGCGTATGAATAACAAATTTTGCCTGCGGCTTTGCCCGCATGGAGGTCATAATTTATCCCACGGAAACTTACCACCGGGATTAAAAGTATCCTTTGTCCTAACCCAAGTCATAACCTGTGCGCCAAATTTCATCGAAATCCGTTCAGCCGTTTTAGCGTGACGGCGTTTCAAACATACAAAAAAATCAAATCTTTTCTCTTACTTACAGCCTTCGCATTGGCAACATTATTCTCTTCAAACTTTTATTAGTAACGAGAAATGGCAAGGAGTGTTGTAACAATATCTTCATCAGGAAACAGCAGTCCAACGAGTACAGCGTCACAAGCAGCCACATTCTGTTGTCCTGTAATTTAATACAAATCACACTTACATTATAAAGGCGAGAGTTTGTGAGTGTGTGTGTGTTTATATGTTTGTTACTTCTTCACGCTCAAACGGCTGGACCAATTTTGATACAATTTTGTATGGAGGTAGCTGACACCCTGGATTAACATATAGGCTACTTTTTATCCCGATATTCCCACGGGATCGACATTTGCGCGGGTGAAACCGCGGGCTGCAACGGAGCTATTATAATAAAATGCACAACATATACACATCCACAACACAACATCATACACACACACACACCCTCACAACATCATCATTCAATCATACTCAATCTTTACATTTATATCTATAATTTATATTGTGTACATAATAGAGTATTCTATTCTATTCTGTTCAGTATAATGATGTAGCAGTGGTGGCCCAGTGTTATATCGTTATCGGCCGTGACTTACGGCAGTTATCATTTAGCCACGGGCCTCTCCACTAGGCCAACCACCAAAAATAGCTCTCTTTTGAAATGGTTAAAAAAAACAACCTCATATCCCGCGTTATACAGGTCCAAATAGATGCAGCTCATGCAGATGGCGATAAGATAGAATTGCACCATGCCCTCCTGGAAGTAGATGTACTTCACCATGTTCGACTTGGTCTGCGGTGGCTTGACCGTGCGCGCGTCGCGTCGCATCTTCACTACTGTGGCCTCGCTGCCCAAAATGTACATCTGTGAACATATCATGGACTGTTCTATCTGAAAGCCTACCACAAGCTCTTAACGTGATCCATTTTAGGACCTAAATTGAACTGTTCTTCTAATTCGTACCATGACGTTAGTTTAACGATTCAGTTTAGGCCGTGCCATCTGCTGACAGCGATTGTCCCAAACTGAGTCACAAGTTTTGGTTTCATTCATACTTGTTTGGTACCATGACGTACTTAGAGCAGCACAAGCGATGCAGTTTAAGAACCTAAACTGAAATGTCTTGTTTTTGAATCGTTTTAATTAGATCATGGTAGGCCACCTGATGGTTACATGTATACAAATGGATCAGAAAACGTATCCGTGGATGCCAATTGGAAGTGCTTGCCAGTTAAAAAGTGAGTGCTTTGATTTGGTTTTTTGAATAAATTTTAAATCACCTTTAGAGATGTTTTTCATTTGACGATTGAGGTTTACTTTATAATCTAAATTACTGCTGATGGTATACATATAAGTATTTAAAATACGTACAATTTAATAATGATGATAAAGTAAGTGTCACTTACCGTGATCGACGTGATCGCATAAGAAGTTAATTTGAACATGGTTTGTTTACTTTTACATCACATGCCTACTTACTTCTAGAACAGACAGTAGTTTTTTTTATGTCAAAAGCAGATGGCCCATTTGATGGTAAGTGTTCACCGACGCCTATGGACACATCACAGGCATCGCAGATTACGCATTTAGGAGCATCCATATCGGAACCTTCATAAACCTTACCCTCATTCCCTTAGATCCCATCCTGGCATTGATTAGGAGTTCCTTCACGGCGGGGAAGTCCTTGGTGACGGTGGAGAAGGCCTCCGACTTGATCATCAGCAGGTGCAGCCGGCTGGTCGCCACCACGGTGTAGGGACTCCGGTGGGCTGGCGTGCCCTCCAGGTTTCCGAATACACTGCAGCAACGAGCATTTTATTTGATTGGGAACCTAATATAAAATAATATGTGTTCCCTGAAATGTTAAGTAGATGTAGCTATTACATCAATTGTGTAAAGTCAGGAAAAATTAACGACCGTATATTCAAATCTCGATACTTATGAAAGAATTGTGTTTTTATATTTATATGTATGTTCAAATCACAACTGCCATTCATTGACAGTTGTATGAAACGGCTATAACACGGTAATAATTAGGCGGATCACACAACGTGCCACGCGACGGGGCGCGGGAAACGGAGCAAAATTCCCCGCGCGAAAACGCGTTTTTATTGTATTTGTATGTAAAAATAACGCGCGGAGGCGCTCTATCTGCGCCCAGTCGCATGGCGCGTTGTAGTCTATGATCCGCCTCAATTTCCCTATTGTATTATATTTCACAAGTAATGTTGAAGTACATACTATGTAGAAGGAAGTGACCTTATTCCCATCAATCAGCCACAAATTCAGACTCTGGGGTGCTACTGGGGCATTTCTAGAGAAAAAACCCAAAAATACTTGGCCCAATCTGGGAATTAAACCCAACCCACCATCACTCAACGTTCAGCAGTCGCACTTGCATTTGCAGACTGACCAATCAGCATATACATTCCAACTGCAGGCCTCCTCTCTGTGAGATAGTAGGTCGCAATCCACCACGCGGGCCCAGTGCGGGTTGGTAGATGTCACATGTCTTTGAATTTTTGGTTCTAGGACATGCCGGTTTCCTCACGATGTTTCCTTCACCGTTTTGAGAGCAATGATGATGAAATAATTTACACAAGGTGAAGTGCCTGTCTGCGTTCGAACCTACGACCTACAACTCGTAAGTCACGGCCGTTACCACTGAGCCACCGCTTACAAATCTGGCGAAAAAGTAGTTTATCAACTTTGATAAAACTATAAATATGTCGTACGGGTACAATATTATCATCAAGTTCTTGTTACCTGCCCCTTGGCAGCCGCAGCACTGAGTTCATCTCGCCCTTAGCGATGCTGACCTCGACGCCACCGTAGTCCACGATGTACATGTGAGTGACCATGTCATTGTGCTCGATGATCGTCATATCGCGCAGGAAGTACACGCTGCGCACGGCGCGCCCAATTATGCGCAGCAGGGATACGTCGGCATCCGCTAGGATTGGACACTGCGGGTCGATTGTATATGTCATGGACCAAGTGATTATTAGGGCATTATAAAAAATACCCGGGCACTTTGATAAATAAAATAAAATCTTTCTATTCATAGACATTCTGCTGACCTATGATAATAAAAACTTAAATTGACTAGACTTCTTAATTCGACTGGGTCGGTCGATAGGCGACGTAGGATGCAAGACCGAGCGAAGGGCACCCCGAGGTTAGGTTTGGTTAGGTTACTTTAAACCCTTTACACAGAAATAGGAGCCCGCAAAGCGGGGGCTCCGTCGACATAGAATGCAACATTGAGCGAATGAGAATACAAACATTTCCAAAGACTACACGGCAATATTTATAATGTCGAGGCAATGTGATAAATAAGGAAGTTCAAATTATAATAATTTTTTTCGCTCTAAGTAGCTTGTTATTATTCATAATGCCCGGGCATTATGAAAAATGCCCGTATTTATTACTTGATCCATAACATATATACATTATTTTTAATGCATTAATAGGTACTGTAGAGGCTATCTATGAAGCCATCTCTTTTATAATGCAGGCCGGTCATAATTGACGGCATCTGCTGTTCGAACATTAAAGCAGACGTAAAAAGATGAGATTAGGTTTGACTTGTGAGATAGGAAGTGACTAGAACTATTAATGAAAAAAGAAAAACATAGGGACACGGTATATATCCTTCTTATTCAGTATATGAAATACCTTATAAATTGGTCTAATATTGGAGGAGGAAATAGGCGAGAGCCAAACCTCGAATTACGACTTTTTACTTAGGATTTTTCAAAAGTCTCTCCGACCGCATTTCCTCTTAACACAAGGAAAGCGTGCGTCGCTTTGTGAGATAAAAATACTGTAAATTATGGTTTTCGAGGGTGCTAAATCCGATAGTGAGGTCAAAATAAAAATCCAAGACGGCGGCTGCGAAAACATTCAAATTTTTCATCATAGGCGTCATTTTCATGGTTTTTGAGGGTGCTAAAGCCAATAGGGAGGTGAGATTTCAAAATAACAGCTTCAGTAACATATACTGATTGTATAAAAATTTTGCTTTGAAAGTCGTAATTAAATCATTTTAAAAATCCGTGTCATTTTTAATTGAACTCCACTTTTCTAAACATTGAATCTTGAACTAAGCATATGTACGATCGGGAAAAAAATCCATTCGTGAACACTGTGAACGAATTAAATTTTTCCCGATCGTCAACAATGTTGACGACAAACAAGGTGTTACTGGTCGGGAATATTCGGCCTAACGTGCTTTTCGAAGCAACGAGTTCATCAATCAGTTTCTATAATTTGAGTCTAGCTTTGGACTGAGAGAGACTGAATAGCCATATAGCATAGGTACCTTAGCAAACGTAGGTCCATATATGTGCAGGATGGCGTCTGTCCTGAGCGTAATCTGGTCGCAAAGTTTGAGAACTCCTCGGTAGTCGATGCCGCCCATCTTCTCCCAGTTATACTCGTAGTAACGTTGAACTTCTCTGATATATAAAAAGGAAATTTTTCGCATTTCTATAAATCGCAGCAGTAATTTAGCTACAATTCAAGTTTAATGGTTAGCTACTAATGTACGTTGTATTGTAGTCTATGCTGCAGCAGACATTTGTGACATTGAAGTTCAGCAGGCTCTCAAATAAGTCGGAAATAAAATTAACAGGGTCTTCATTTTGTAGACTTAAGCAAGGTTTTGGGTAACTAACCGCTGATCGATTTGGTCGACTGGCGACTAAGTGAATACTGGCAGCTTAGGAACGGTCGTTGCGGCGGTGCTTGAGAGAGGCACAGGTCCAAGTGTGGACGCCTTTCTGCTGACCATTCTGACTATGACCTGACGTAGAAATAATGATAACGTACTTCTGCAGGTCCGAGTCCAGCTTTTCTCTAGCCATGTATACTTTAATATCCTTCATGTGATGTTTGAAGCCTGCCAGGGACTTGTTGACGTTCGCGCGGATACTGATGATGCGGACTGAGAAGTACGTGGTTATCATTGCAGCTGAAAATGATAATAAAGTATGATACGCGGCCGTGGAAGATTTTGAAGGGGGCAAACAATAAAGGCTAAAGAAGACAGGGGTGGGCCACACTACAATGTAGGTAACGCATTGCAAAAATCCTCCTTCATCACCTTCGTACAATGTCTATGAAGCAATGTCAATGCCCACTAAGGCGGGCGCACCGCACTTTTTTGTATGCAAATGCGTTGTACTGGCCTGATACGGCTGCAATGTGCGCTTGGCTTCAAAACAAAATTTTGAAACGATAACAGCACTGCATAGGTAAGCATAATAACAGACTTGGCCTGTAATTTTCCACTGCTGGGATACAAGCCTCCTCTCTGTGACTGGGCTATAAATCTATAATCCACCACGCGGGCCCAGCGCTTAGTGAAAGTGTAGTGTTTGTTCACAATGTGTTCAACATTATCTTGTTCGAGGTCCAAGAACAAAATGTGTGAACAAATAAGTGACAAAAATAATAATAACTACACATGAGCATGAGTACTTATGGATATTTTGTTTTTTAGTCATTGAATAAATACAATGAGGAAAATGTGGTGCAGAAAGTTTTCACCTACCTACTTTGATATTTTTGTATTAGTACTAGTGTAGTTCCTTGAGAAGTAGTTTTTTCGGGTGAACTATCACCATACCTCTTTCAGTCGCCAAGCAGCGTTGCTGTAGTACAGTTTGGGTTATGGGTGCCGGTGTAAATGCAGGCACACGGATATCACAGCTTTGTCTCCGCGATGGTGACGCATCTTCGATGCCTCTGGTACTTTAGGAATCAGGATGATGGTAATGATGAATGAACCCTCACAGCTTGCCATGCCGATGAACAGCACTTCCATCAGGTTGTGGTTTGTGGGGTTGAAGACGCCGAAGCCGGTGGAGCTGCACTCGTACACTACCCAGAAGTAGGTCGCCAGGTGCATGTTCCACGGCGTCGAAGTCATGTTGAAACGAACTGTTGTTATGGGGATTGCAACAATTATTTAGCAAAATAAAAAAGTTGGTTGTCTGTAAAGTCGGTTTACGAACGATAATTTTACGTGATAACGTCATAAGAAAACATGCCTCTCTATCGCTTGTTCCGCGCTCTCACTTGCACGCTCGGCTCAGGCGGAACGTGATAATGAGTCATGATTTTTCGTGCGTGCAGCCAGCGTTCATCAATTTATAAGACGTTGTAACGTCAAAAAAAAAATTGTAACAGGGTCCCCTTTTCACGCATGCGTGGTGTTACGCGAATAGATAGAATAAGGAATCCTACTAATATCACTAATATTATATTATTTTTTGTACACAGCATTTTCACAGTTTTTTGACCTCTATTTTTGCATCAAAGTAATATTTTTTTGTCGTTGCCCTATTGTATTTGGAATATTCATTTTTAGACGGTGTGCAGGTGTCAGGAGCGCATTCTCCCATCGGAAGGCTAGTACATAATGAAACATTACAAAAATAATTTAATCAATCTCACATGTGTCCTTGAATAGATGCATCCAAGATCCTCCTTGGTCCTTAAATGGTTCGATCTGCCACATGTAACCATCGTCAGTTACACTGTAATATATGTTCGCGGAGTAGAACACCATGAAGCAAGTTGCTAAGTTCAACAACGCCATGAACAGAGGTATTGCTTGCATACTGGAATAGTTTAATTTATTAATTGGATGCGGATTATGGTGGTTTGATAGAGAATCTCTTCGTTTGCCAATTGAAAGAGGTTGTCGGTACACAACGCGCGAAATACACTAAGCCTTCAGTGAATACTCGTATATCATCATAATTATTATCATCATCCTCCTACCGGTAACCCAAGTTTTGGAGGTGTCTGCTTATTTTGCTAAATAACAATAATAATCACTTCTATCATCCAGACTCTAGCATTACTGAAAACTAGTTTCCACCAGTCAAATGGTTTTAAACTTGTTATAAATAGGTAATGCTTGAATTTTGCGTAAAGGTCTGTTAATACGGGGCCATATGTGCTTATTTATTTATTTAAACTTTTCGCACAAAAAGGTACAAAGCCTTAGGCATTCTCTACCGGTCAACCAAGGGTGGTGCAGAGATTAGATGTGCTGTGGGTTTACATGATCCGCGTATTTAAAATTAGTAATTAATTGAAATAATAATTAACCAAGTTAAATAAAAAGTAGTGAAAGTGCATGTGTGGACAACAATCTCCAAGCTCATATTGTTTGTGACAACCGACGTTCAGTGAAATCACCAATGCGGCAAAGTTCCCGTAGAAACTTATTTTAGTAATAAACACTAATAAAAAATACCTAAACAGTGTTCTCAATAATTCTACAAACAGCATTGGAACACAGCAAAATCAGTAAGAATTTGTTTTTTGGTCAATGTTTAAGCCTAGTAGTAACTTTGAACCCACATTAGAAAACGTTACGGAAAAATATTCAAAAACTGGACTTTGAACTTTCTACGACAACTAGCGCTAACTCACACATGTGGCGAGCGGGCGAACTACGCAGTTACTACTAGCGCCATTGTTGACTCTAGTGGAGAATAGAGGAAACGGTTTTGTATGACAACTAGCGCCAATTGTGCCTCTATTGAAGAGTAGCAGAAGCAGTAGTGTTGCCACTTAAAATATTTATTTTCCATTTGGTAGAAAATCACAAATTACCATGGCTGACGAAAATATCACAATAAGGAAAAAACTGATGTTATCCAAATCCTCTTCAGAATCATCACTGTTCGATGCTACGGCTACGAGCATGCCTGAAATTTCAATACACGACGACAATATTGTTGCAAAACTTAAGGAAGAAATTAACAGCTTAAAAAATAACTTACAAAGTGCACACCAAGAAATTGAAAACCTAGTATGCGAAAATATGCAACTAAAATTGGAATTAGATAAATCAAAAAATATGGTAGAACTATACAAAAAAGTTAAATTAGGAGAAGTTAGCTGTTCTACTCCTACCAATAAACGGAAACCAAAAAAGAAACTTAGATTAAGCAGCCTAACGTCCACCCCGGAGAGAAATAATCCGAGTGCCACCTCTTCGCCCAGAGCCTTATTAAAGGAAAATACAGATAAGGAGACACAAACATACGAGTACAATATTCAAACACCAGCACAATCAACGCCAAATACTGAGAGGCTTCACTTCTGTACTACTTCGCATAATAAAGTGTCGCAAGAGAACCCAATGAAGCTGAAACAAAAGAATAAGCTGTGTATTATAGGTAGCAGCCAAACAAAAAGAACCCTATCCATAATTGAAGATATTTATTCAAAGCATTTTACTTTCTGTCACTATGTTTCGCCCAATGGTACCACAAAAGAGCTTGTAAATAATATAGGAAAAAAATTGACCGGTTTTACCGTAAATGATTACTGTCTCCTATTTTTAAGTGAAAACGACATTAGAAGGCAGGATAATTATATGGACACGATTAACACACTAAAGAAATCCCTCCAAAATATTACCCATACTAACATTGTTATCTGCACTCCCACCTATATTAAAGGTGCGCTAATTTATAATTATAAGACTGAAATGTTAAACAACCTCCTTTACATGGACATACAAAACAGTGAGTACGCATATTTTTTTGATAGCAACCGAACGCTATCGCATGAAATGTTTAATTATAGAACAGGCAAAATTAACTATGACGGAATAAGACATATACACAGTGAAATCATGAAGAATATTATGATTGACTACGAATTAACTTCTAACACTATTGCTAATAACGCAGCAAACCGCATTGACACAACAATAAATAATAATTTGACAACTGTTACCTCTGACAAGAGAGAGCTCAACTGTAATAATTTATTTCGTGTATAATTATCTTACAATTATTCATCAGAATGTAAACGGACTTCTCAATAAATCTGACATGCTCTCTGTTTGTGTTGAGGATTTAGCTTCTAATGGTCTCGCTGTTGATATAATATGCATTACGGAACACAACATGACTAACGGGGATGAAATTTACCTCAAAATTCCGAACTACAAGCTAGCGTCATATTTTATGAGAGACAGCAGGCATGGAGGTTCTTGTATACTCATTAAAAATAATGTCTTATTCAAGCTACTTCGTGATATTGCAAAATTTTCAATCCCTAACTTAATAGAATGCTCAGCAATTGAGTTACCGGAACATGATATCACTATTTTGTGCGTATATAGACCGCCAAAGCAATCACCAGTGCTAATTAATAAATTCTTAAATGTATTAAATAAAATTCTACATTTTACGTGCTTAAAAATAAATAAAGTTATACTTTGTGGAGACTTTAATATAGACATATTAAAAGAAACTAAACTCTCCAGAGACTTTAGAGAGCTATTAAACTGCTACAATTTAAAGCTAGAGTTTGAAGATGTAACCCGATTCGCTAGCAGGTCTTGTCTAGATAACATAGCTCACAACATAAAAGGGTGCAAGGGCTCACTCAAGGAATTTTCAATATCTGACCATTGTGCACAAATAATTAAGATACCGATAAAAAAAACCTGTACATTAAGATATTGGTACAAGTTAAAACGAGATTACTCGAAAGAAAATAGAGCTATTTTTATAAAATATCTAAAGCAATTAACGAATAGTGATGTCTATGATTGCTCAGACCCTAATAAAGCTTTTAACGTATTTTATAACAACTTCCAATTACTTTATGACCTAAGCTTTCCTGTAAAAAGAATTAGAATGTATAGTGAGTCAAAACCGAAATGGATGTCCCAAGGAATAAAAAGATGTAGTACACGCAAACGGGAACTTCTGTGGAAATGTAGGAAAAATTCGACTTCAACAAACAAAACCACATATAAAACGTATGCAAAGAGATACAAGACTATAATTAATCTAACAAAAAAGGCACAAAATGACTACTATATTATGTCGGCGATAAATAAATCTAAGGCAACATGGAAAGTAATAAGTGACATTAAGTATACATTTCCTATTGAAAGTGTGAATCAATTAAGTATCAATGACAATATAATAACAAACCCAACTGAAATTGTACAATCTTTTAATAACTTCTTTCTTGACATTAACACTAACAATATACAATATCCTAATAATATTTCTGATAATTCAAATAATTTTAATAATGCTGATAATTCTAATAACTTAAAAAATCAATCTATGAATTCAATTTTCATGACACCTGTAGGGCCTGACGATATACTTAAAATTATTACAGCCTTAAAAAACACAAACAGTTCTGGTTATGACGGTATTATTACAAGCATTGTGAAAGAAGTCGCTACCATAATTAGTGAACCCATAAGTTACTGCGTCAATTTATGTATTGAGAAGGGTATATTTCCAGATAAATTAAAAGTATCAGTCATAAAGCCAATTTTTAAAAAAGGGGATAAGTTAAACGTCAGTAATTATAGGCCCATAGCTATTATACCTATATTTGCTAAGATTTTTGAAAAAGTTATATTTAACTCCCTGTATAGGTTCTTTGAGAGTCACAATATATTTACACCCGCTCAATATGGTTTTAGGAAAAATAAATCAATAAATGTGGCCATATATAACTTTTTATACGAAATTATGACTAACCTGGACAAAGGACTTCCTGCTGTAGCTCTATACATGGATATTTCTAAAGCCTTTGACCGCGTGGATCACGACATCCTCCTAAGCAAAATGTATGCATATGGAGTAAGAGGTAATGTTTATGATCTCATTAAATCATACCTCACAAACAGGAAACAGTTCACTGAAATAAAAAAGCTAAATCTTGCAACAAAAACTGAAGAAGTCTATGCTTCAGAAACAGGAACTGTTCGACTGGGTATTCCACAAGGCACTATTGTAGGCCCGTTATTCTTCCTCGTTTTTATAAATGATTTGCCTTCCGTGTTAGACCATGAAACCATACTTTTTGCAGACGACAGCACTGTTTTATTCACAAATAACAATTCCAATAATCTAGAAAACGACATTAATCAATCTTTGACTTTCATAATGAATTGGATGAATAAAAATAATCTTAGGTTAAATATTGATAAGACAACAGTTATGAATTTCCGAATAAGAACCAGCCGTACCCCCCCTTTAAATATTAGATATATACAGAATAACATAGCAGAAACCGAAGTGACAAAGTTTTTAGGATTAAATATTGATAATACAATTAATTGGAAAATACATGTTGATAAATTATGCAAAAAACTAAATCAATACTCATATGCACTCTACAGATTAAGAAAGGTGGTCAATAGGGCAGTGTTATTAACAGCGTATCACGGATATGTAAGTTCCACTCTCAGATATGGCTTAATATTTTGGGGGAACAGCGTAGACAAGGAAAGAGCATTCAAGGCTCAAAAACGTTGTATCAGGTCTATGTTTAATCTGCATCAGACTGATTCTTGTCGGCCATTTTTCATAAACCTTAGAATACTACCATTACCATGTTTGTACATATTCGAATGCGCGGTATTTGTAAAGAGCAATATTCACTTATTTGAATACCGTAGCCGAATACGCCATCGGGATAAATTGTGCACAATCACGAGCAAGACACGTTTTCTGCAGCAAAGTGTATTATGGGTTGCTCCAACAATATTTAATAAAATCCCAAAACATATTAGAAGCATCCCGGAAATTAAATTATTTAAAAAGAAACTTCATGACCTGTTAGTCGATAAATGTTATTACCTACTGTTTAAGAGACTTTATGTCAGACAAGTCCCTTTAAATTATATTTTGTTTGACCGAGACCATGGTGCAGTCAGTGCTGTTTACTTTTAATTTTAAGATCTTTAACTGACCTATATTTTGTGTTTGTTTTTTGTTGTATTATTGGATTATAACTACTCACCTAACTAGATAATTTTATTTTTCCTTAAATTGCAATAGTAAGGGCTCATTCACACTGGGTCCGTCAAGGACGATTCGTCAAAAAAGACGATACGTAATGACGGATGAACGTTCACATTGCATACGGAATCGAGTTTTTTCACGATTCATCAAAATATCCGAATAGATGTTCACACTGAATTCGTGATTCAGACGTCAGTCTTGGAGTGCAAGGCATAGTCGTCCCGACCGATCCGTCATAACGATTCGTGATTTAAAACTGAAGGTTTTTGAAAAAAAAACGAAACGTCTTTTAAGACGTATCCGTAATTTTTCACGATTCCGTAATAGTGTGAACACGGGCAATTAAAATGTATAGCCGCCCATACAAATCAAAATAACGATTCGTGAAAATAGAAGATTCGTCAAAAAACACGAATCGTCTTTGACGGATTAGTGTGAATGAGCACTTATGTTATTTTTCTTTTGTTTTGTCCTTTGTTAACTTATTAAAATAGCATTGTTAAATCCATAAATAGTAATGTTAATAAATTGTATTGTATGCCCAAAAGGCAGGACATAGTTGATCAACAACTGTAACTCTTAACACCTGTATCTATTTCTGTACCTATGATCCACAATAAACATGATTGATTGATTGATTAAAAATGTTGCGTAAAATGCATGTCCGAGAATCCACCCTAAGGGGCCGTCTCCACGGGCAGCGGGATCGTCCGAAAGGGTTACCGCTGCCCCGGAACATAAAGGGCTAAGGAAGGAACACGGGTGGGTTTTAGTCAGTAAGAGTCTGACACTCCCTTCCGCTCCACCCAGAGCGGGAGGAGTCATTAGATGATTTCCCATCCAAAAAAAAAAAAAGGTGTTCTCTACCAGTCAACCAAGGGTGGTGCAGAGATTAGATGGCAGGTGCTTACAAATGTTGCGTAAAATGTATGTCCAAGAATCCACCCTAAGGGGCCGTCTCCACGAGCGAGAGAATCGCGGCGATATTATCGTCGTGCCACATACTTATTTCTATACACTCTCTTAGAACGTGTCTCCACACGGGCGGCGATATCATCGCGGCGAAAATTTGATGGTTATCCAACTAGGCCTACGGTGGATTCTCGGACATGCGATTCTGCCTATCTACCTTAGTGTGGATTTTTTGGGTTGGATAAACGGAATAATCCGCTTAAAATAAGGAGACGTTTAAACGTCAAAAATGCATGGTCTAAACAGTCGCTAATCATACGTTCATAAATAAACAGGTTAGTGTTTACTTTCCTACTAGTCTTACGTATCATCTAAATTTTCTTCCATCCATATTTTCTTTGGTCTGCTCTACTCATACTTTGATCCTTTCTTGTCTTGGTGCTCATACACAACCGCAAACACGCGTCGACGACCGCCGCAAACACGTCTAAGGGGCCGTCTCCACGAGCGAGAGAATCGCGGCGATGTTTTCGTAGTGACACGTATCTTGTCTCCGCACGGCGATATCATCGCGGCGAAAATTTGATGGCACTGCGAGACTATCGCCGCGATTCTCTCGCTCGTAGAGACGGCCCCTTGGGCTGCCGTCGTCGACGTGATGCCGCTCGTGTATTTGAATACCGTACTCACATACACGAGCGGCACGTTGTCGACCGTGCCGCTCTTGTTTATGAGTAGGTACTTACGTTCACAGACATTTGCATTATTATTATTACCTATCAAAAACAAATGCGGTCTTACACCAAGAGAATGTCCCGCCTCTCGATGTATTCCTTCAGCACATTCATGGCTCCGGGCATCCGATACAGCTGGATCAGACGGTTCAGCATTAGGAACTGTTTTGTCGGAGTCACGCGAACCTTATCTTCTGCAGAACGCATTAAGAGGAATTATTTAATGAATAACTCAAGAGTTGTTTTGAGAGCCACATTTAAAAAAAACTTGTTTTTCTGTAAAGGGCTTTGTAGATCCGTGGCATAACTACCTACCTGTCCGCCATTTTTTTTTAAATGGCGGCCACGCATGAATCTTATATAAATCAATAGCTGACATCAATGCAAACAGAAAACATAATAGGACAAAACCCCGTTAGGTGCCACGTTTCCGAGATATTAACGTTCAAAGTTGATCACGTGACATCCATATTTTTTTAACTTGCGTACATCTTTTTCCATTTTACAGTTGGGATAATTTTGCTTAATTCAATCATAGGTAAATCATAATCTAGTCACATTAGTAATTGACAATAAATAGTGCGGAATTACAATATTATTTTCATACCGTGGTAGTCCGTGTGTAATGACTCCAAGTTTTCAAGAGGGAGGCACCCGAACAAGTCCGTGATGAAGCCTCCTTTAATGTAGTTGGATGCCGTACTGTACGGATGGTACACCAGGATGCCGTCGTCGTTGAAGTAGCCAATCAGCATGCGTTGGAAACTGACACATAGGTAAGTACCATAGAAATGTAAAAAACATATACTTATCTATGGTAAGTACACATATAACACATCTATAAATTAATGTCGCTTTTCGTGTCCTGTCTGTTTGACCGCGTTGTTCATCTAAACTACGCAACGGATCTTGATACTGTTTTCACCATAATTTATTAGAGAACTTATTCCGAAAGAATTATGTGTAGGTACCTATAATACATTAATATTAAACATACCAGGCCACTCAGAAATTATTGCGAAATAAAGTTTTTATGTATGAGAGACTGGCCAGTTATATTCTATTCTGAAAATATGATAATTTGTAAGTAAATAGGTACGAATTACGATCCAATTTCAAAATTTCCCTCCATATTGTTTGCAGGGTAATTTAAATTATCGTGTCTCATAAAAAAATGGATCTGCGCCGGGAACATTTTCGCGCTATGATTTTTTACGATTTCAAGTGTCGCCTGAAACCGGACGAATCGTACGATAAACTTCAAATGGCATTTATGAATGAAGGCCCTTCTAAGGCAACCGTCTATCGTTGGTATAACGAATTCAAGCGCGGTCGACTAACTTTGGGGGATGAAGAAAGAAGTGGTCGGCCTTTGACGGCTGTTACGGAAGAAAACGTGCTAGCAGTGAAAAATTGAATCCAAGACAATAGGCGAGTTATGTATTTTATTTTATTTTATTTTATTTGGGAAACAAACAGATGCAATAACAAACATAAGTATAAAAAATTAGTTTAACACAATCCAGAAACAGTTTCCACAGATTACTATGACAAGTACAATATATGTAACTAAGTATCAAGTATCAAGAGATTCAGCACATACTGCAGGTTGGATCGGGAAGCCTTCACGAAATTCTACACGTGCATCTTCGCGTGAGGAGGATAGTTTCACGCTGGGTGCTGCACAACCTCACCGATGCTCAGAAACAGGCCTGGGTGGAATGGTGCCGTGATATGATAAACAAATTTGAAGCAGGCTCGTCTCGACGTGTTTACGACATCATTACAGGTGATGAGTCTTGGATTTGGATACCAAATAAATATTTTTCTTTCTTTCTTAAACAAAGCGCCAGTTGACGGTTTGGGTGGTTCAAAACGAATCAACGCGTACCAAAGTGAAGCGATCTAGAAGCGGGGGGAAGATTTTGATCGCGAGCTTTTTCAATGTGACTGGCGACTTGATGTCAATTCCTTTACGGAACCAAAGAAGCATCAACGCTGAATGGTATAATACCAAATGCTTAGCAGAAGTTTTCTCTGTTGTGAGCAACAAGCGACCAAACACAAGGCTCCGCGAGCTACTGCTCCACCACGACAACGCGCCTTCACACACCGCGCTCAAAACGAGGGACTTCCTGGACAGCACGCCGGTCAAACTCCTGGGTCACCCTCCTTACAGCCCTGACCTAGTGTGACTCTAGTGTGACACCGTGTGACTTCTTTTTATTCCTGAAAATAATAAATCAGCTCAAAGGGATGCAATTTTCGTCGCCGGAAGATGCGCTGTCAGCGTTCGAGCAGGCTGTAAACGAGGTGTCTGCGGCGGACTGGAAAAAGTGTTTCGAAAACTGGTTCAGACGCATGAAACTTTGTATAGAGGCTAGTGGAGAGTACTTTGAAAAGATTTAGTAAAAACATTTTTACCTAGGTATAGAATATTTATTTTTTTATTTTCGCAAAACTTTCTGAGTGTCTCACGTAGATATGGCACAGAAATCTTGATGTTTTGAAAAGTCGGACATGTCGCTACATCAGAACATTGCACAAGTACGAAGTATTGGTGGGTTACTAATAGGTACACTTACGTATAGAAACTAAGGCGAAGGCTTGAAGAGAATAACAAGCAGGTGGAAACAGCTTGGCAAGTAAAGAACCGGGCGTTAGCCAACCTCACGGACGTAAAGATCTCGCGGCGGGATTTTATCGCGCGTTGAATTTTCAACTCTCGGCGTGAAGCCAAGCATTGAGAATCCAACAGACCGCATCCCAGCGCGTCAAAAAAACACACTCGTTGGATTTTGTACTCTCGGCGCTTAGCAATGCGTTAAAAATCCAGTGTGCGAAAAAAAATTAACGCGGTAAAAACGCCCGAGCCGCCGCGGCAAAACGTTTTTGTTAAGACAAAAAACTATCGCGAAAATGAAGAAAAGAAACGCCCCCGCCGTCGAATTTGTGACGCCGTTTGGTTTGGAATTAAAAGAGCTGCGGTATGTCATTGCGATTGGGCGACGCTGCCGCTTGCTGTTTGCCGTTGCGGAAGCCACTTAAAACTCAATGTGCCATTAACCACCGCCTACTGCACCATTCAAAATGACTGTTATTGTTTCATTGAAGCTATACGTACATATCGAAATACGCAGTGAGATCAAGGAAGAGCGTGACAAAGTAGAGATAAGGCCACTGCAGCACAAGGTAGGTGTAGTGCGGGAACAGCTGCACGGAGCACAGCGCACACGTGAAGCGGAACCACTCGTAGCGCAGCAGGTACTTGCCGTCGGGCCGGATGGTGTACCGAGGGAACACGTAACTGCCGGATAAGATCTTCATATAGTTAGGTAAGATAAGGATGGGAAGGAACGAGGCAGTCATAACTTTATTTCTACACAAATACGGTTCATTTTCGCGCTTAACTTAGCTAGAATAAGTACTTATATCTCAGACTTGACGAATTGAAAGGAATAATAAAAATTTAAGCGTTTGTTCAATATGACCTTTGTTCAACAATAATAGGTACACACCATAGATATAATGAAAGAAGATAATAATATACACTAAGATACAAACCGCAACATAGACAGAAACTCAAGTTTATTAAAAGGGTCTTGGAACTCGGAGTCGGGCTCATGTTTTCTGAGCAGTCGGAAGTGCATCAAATTCGACGTCGGAGGCGGCAGGACGTACTTGACGAATGAGGGAATCGGCGTCTGCAGCCGCTGGAACTCCTTACAGAAAATACAAAGAAAGAAATTAAAGAATTAGACTTAGATACCGGTTAACTTATTTGGAGACTATTCATGAATATGAACAGCATAACAACAACAAAAATATCATCAACACAATATAACAATCATCAACACTAAAATCATCATTGTCATTCCGCCCTAACCAAATCATTTTACATATACAAATTATCCATCGTTTGTTTGGTTTTCCTCTATTTTTATAATTACTATCTACGCGCAATATTTAAATCTTTCCTCACGAGTTGTTCCTCATTCCTCTGCATCACATGCCCATACCTTGATGACCTTTTTCACACAACTTCTCAATGACTGGCGCCACTTTCAGACTTCCTTTTTCTTACTCAATTCTGTTGTTTCATACAAATATCCGATGGTGGCCCAGTAGTAACGGCCGACTTACAAGTTGTAGGTCGTGGGTTCGAACTCAGACAGGCGCTTTACTTTGTGTCAATAATTTCATCACCACTGCTCTCAAAACGGTGAAGCAAAACATCGTGAGGAAACGGGTGATGTCCTAGAACCGAAAATCACTTGTGACATCTACCAACCCGCGCTGGGACCACGTGGTGGATTAGGTACGCTCCCTCTCACCGAGAGGAGGCCTGTGTCCCAGCAGTGGGAAAATTATAGGCTGGCAAAAATCCGACACCTTTCAACTCCTGACAGGTTGCTTTTGAAATCAAAAACAGACGTCATACAGAATTGTGCTTTTGTGTTTTGTGCTATTTCTATTGTATGCGCTAAATAAAAGATTTACCTATTATCTTATAAAACATGTGCAATAAGAACGTAGTTGATCATCTCACCGGAGTTTTCTTGATATAATTAATTGCTTGTATTATCTGAGGATCAGATAGCGCATTCGCTAAAGCCTTCATGGGTATGCACATCACCTGCACGTGAGTAACAGCGCGGATGGTGTAGTATGCTGGCAGACCTGCAGGGTTACCAGATTTAATGATAAATATGAGACGAAAATTTAAGAATTGAATTGAACTGGGTTGTGGAGGTCAGGTAGGCAGTCGCTACAATGGTATTCAGCTGCGTCCGGATAGACTGGAAACTGAAACCAATATAGTTTGGAAAAGGCTAGGGAGATACTGATGAGAATGAGACTGAAAATTGAAGGGTCATACGATGTTGTACCATTTGCTGTGCAACTGTTGCCTTTATCAGCCCTGCACATCAACATATAGCATGAGCCTTATATGTATTTACAATAATATAATAAGTAAGTGATTAAATAAATAATATACTAATTCTACTTACGTAAAAGACAAATCAGAGCACCAAAATGGTTCTTCGAGGACAACGTACCAACAGGCTTGTGAGTAGTAGGATCGAGGATCTAAAAAATATGTAAGTAGTTTGTTAACTCTCGCTTACGAGTTTGGTTTTTTTATTTTATACCTAACCTAAAGACGTGATTACAATCACGTCTTTAGGTATCGGTCACTAATTACCAGTCACCCTATACATATATATAGGTAATTTCTGAAGGTTTTCAGGAAGATTCTGGCGGTTTCATTTTTCATTTTGTTACTTTTTTTATTTTATACTTATATTTTATTTTTTAGTTTAGTTTGTGATCTTCCTGTACGAGTCTGATTAAATACTTTTTCTTTCTTTCTTTTACCAAAGGCATTGTCAAAACAATGCCCTTGACCCCCCTCCCGCGCTCTTTCCGCCGCCCCTATGACGTCCGGTCCCGTCTCGCGCCTCATTCAGACCTCATACCGCTAAAGAGATCTAAAATCGTGCACTGCGCATGTCAAACCACGCGGTGTGTCAAGTCTCATCTTTCGTGGCACGCATTGTACTATTAGTATGCTATGAGATCCTATTATCATGCAAAATGCGAATGGCATAGATAAAGTGTTTAAAGAATAAGCATTCCATCTTTACATTATTGTCAACTGACCTCACAGATACCCTGTTTGATGACGTACATCTCGTTGGTGAGCTCTCCAGTATTCAGCAGGATCTCATTAGGCGACGAGTAAAACAGTTTAACAGATGACGTCACAGCCTTAAGATCCTCTTTATTGACCATCTGGAAAATTCAAGTAGGTTTGAGAACGACTGCTACTGAAAAAAATTATAATATTGAACAAAATTGACATAATTTGGAATCAGCTGTCTAATGAACATTCACGCCACCAGTCGGCGCCACTTTGACAAGAGGTCTTCCATTTCGACAATGAATATAAAATATATATGATGACGTTTATCATTCAGTAAAGAAAATGGCGCTTTGACACTTTTGACAGGTGCCCGGACCTGAGTAGGTACCTGACGTCTCACTGCTGCCACCTAGTAAACGACATTCAGAAAACCCCATAACCCTCATTGCGCAATCACACTTACAATGGCGTTGCCTTTCGATTTGTCAATTCCACAATATTCATTGCGTCATTCAAGTTGTCGAGCGGACAAATTTTTCAGACATACAATGAAATGGATTATGAATTTCCTTCAAAATTCTTTGGATTGCGGTTCCAAGTGTGGTAACTACGCAATCGGGGTGTCGGACCCCATACTCAATACTATGCTAGACCAACGAAGAAAAAAGAAGCAGTCTTGATTAGACGAGAAAGAATATATTTTGTAAAAAAAATAATGTACGCACCCTCAAAAACGGTATGGCCAGTATGTACATGCTTCGGTTTCTGCCGATGATGTCCTGGTACACGTGCTCCGGCAGGTCGTAGAATATGTTGGAGTGCTTCTTGTGGGTGATCTTATACGCCTGGACAACAGGGAGCTATCATCAGCCTTAGTCTTTACTGCAGGGAGACTCTAATAGCAGGTTGATTATTAGTCGAATTTAATGTGGCAGGCTTAGAAAGGAATGGCGGGATGAGCTGAACTCCTTCTTATTTGGATTGGCCCACAATCGCAGTAGACCGGGAAAAGTGGAAAGAGAGAAAGGAGGCCTTTGACCTGCAGTGGGACAATACAGGCTTTTTTTTTCGTTAGCCTATATTGTGTCCTACTGCTGGGCAAAGACTCCCCCTTTTCCTTCCAAAATTCCCTGTCTTGAGCGATCTCTGGCCATGTTAGCAAACCTCGTTAGATCGTCCCTCCACTTACAGCATACAGGCTTATAATAAAATAATAAAAATGTGTCAAAGAAGTTTTCACTGGCACCTGGACCAAACCCGGACGTCATCTGCTCTGCGAATTATTTATATTATGGTAGGAAAGTTGGCCACCAGTGTTATTTATTAAAGTTTTTATGCCACCAACTTCCGAAACTCTATATTAGTAGAAACAAGAGCATAATAATCTGAGAAATATCTTGGTAGTAATAATAATAATCATAGTAACATTGATCACCTTATCAGTGTGCCAGCAAAGCTGCAGGTAAGCAATGAAACGTTTCATCAGTAGAGGGTCCACCTCATTCCTGATCAGGAAGCTCTTCACCATGGCTATGCGGGAACCGTAGTTCTCCCTGGTAATTAATTTAACAATTATTGTACAGAAGCCAGCACATCAAGCTACCCCAATCTGTCAAAATTTTCCAATTGAATATAAACCTTATTCCTTTGTAGTAAAGTTGAAAATCTATCAAAGAAATTTGACAGATTGGGGTAGCTTGATGTGCTGGCGTCTGTACTTATATCTGACACTATCGGACTAAACAGAACAGGTGCAGCCTTGTTAGTGCATGAAAACAAGTAGTAAAATGTAGAAGCGATGGTTGAATTTTTACACAATTTACAAAAGTATGTGTGTGAAGATGTTATGCGCTAAAAAACTCCTTATATCAATACATAAAATCAAACAAATCAAGAAAAGAATTCGTTTTTGAATGCCGTTGATCTTTGTTTTACATATCCTAGATATCGTTACTAAGCATGTTATAAGGCAGAAGCATCATATAAGCTAGACGCTTCTTATAAGCTAGATGCATCTTATAAGCTAGACACATCTTATAATCTAGACACATCTTATAAGCTAGACGCATCTTATAAACTAGACGTATCTTATAAGCTAGACGCATATTATAAGCTAGACGCGTGAGAGGAATACCTTAAGGACGTGGTGACCATGATAGTGGCGGAGTATACGGACTCCATGAAGATACGCAGGATGACGCACATCTCCAGGATGAGCACCGTGTACATCACGTGCTTCCAGTCGGTTGCACTCCAAGTCTGCCTATGATCTGCACACAGAAACAATAATTATGACCTGACCGAGTTTCTCTTTAGAGATAATTTTGCCTATGTACACCTACATATGTATATGACGAACTCAACATCATCATCCACAGCCCGACTTCATCCACTGGGTATAGACCACAGAACAGTTAAATTTATCTGTTCTGTGGTATAGACCTCTATCTCCTTGTGCCAATCCTTACACTCCTGTGCCAGTCTCACCCAGGTTCTACCAGCGATGCATGGTAACAATGTCGTCCGCCCATCTCGCCGCCGGACGACCGACACAAAGAACTAAACTCTGTCGTATTTGTATCATAATGCTGCATCATGATGCTGTCATTTTAGTCTAGCAAATAAAACATCAGAGTTCAGATGATTTTATCACTGAACTACTTAGTAGGACTTGTATTCTTCCTGCAGAACTAAAGAATATAGTTACATTGTACAGACAACTGCACGTTCATGATTTACTTTGACACTTGAAAACGCCTTTATTTCGTAGCATCCGTTTGGCCGTACTATACCAAACCTAGAATTGATAGATATATATGAACAAAGTTACACTGGCATCCATATCATTCAATCTGGAACACAGGAAAGTTGCTTGGCGACAGAAAATGTAGTACAGTATTTTTATCCACGAAGTGACGCGCAATTTACTTATGTTTACCAAGCGTACAAACATACTATGAATGTGTGTGTAAGCGCAGGAGCTCTAGGAGCTCCCTGCCGGGGTAGCGGGATCGTCCGAACGGGTTACCGCTGCCCCGGAACATAAAGGACTAAGGAAGGAACACGGGTGGGTTTTAGTCAGTAAGAGTCTGACACCCATCAAAAAAACAGAAAAAAAAAAGCGCAGGAGCTCTCGGTACCGTCCGAGACAATGGCGAAGTTGGAAGTGTGTGTGTGTGTGTGTGTTATATGTGCTGACGCTACTCGTCTCCCGCACACATTCACAGCGTGTTTCTAGTTGTACACTTCGTCGCTTCACGAGATAAAAGTACTGTACCTCCTTCACAAAGTACTTACAACAAACTATTGTAAACTGGCAGCATGCACACTTACTAGTAAAATTGATCATCGATATGGCCCAGTAGAGGCCGAATGTCAAGCGTTTGTCGATGGTCTCACTGTCCAACGGCTTTTGTTCCCAAAACGGGGAATGCGTGAAGTTCGTCACCAAACAATAACCAGCCCTGGAGGACATAGTACATAGAATAGAATATTTTAGCCGGCCGTAATATACCAGTGTCGGACGCTGTCGAATTATTCCATTACTTCATTGGGCTGAATAAGAACGAATATTATATCAGAAACTTACAGATATATCCTTTTAAATGATTACGACCCTGCTATACTATACCTTTACGGAGCTAAGCAATCAATCATGCATGGCATAATAATTATAAGAATGACTATTTTAGCCAAGTTTTAACAAAGCAAATAGCGCTTCGACGACTGTTTTGCAAACCTATGTTCGATTCCCAACAATTGATATTTTTTGTTCTTCCTTTTTTACATTTCTTTTACATAGTACACAGAAAGACAACGTTTAGGCCTCTTCTGTCATCTTTGATTATACCTAATAAAAATAAATAAACGTTAAGTGACTGTTAATGAGAAATCCCGTGTGTTTACAATATACTGTTATATTATTTTAGTGATAGCTGTTCGTCAGGAATAATCTGTTAGAAATCATCAGTCAGTGTTTCATCTGATAGTATATACAGTAACGCAGGTTCATTAATTCACTTAAAAAGAAAAAATCGCAAGCAATAGGAAATAACTAGGTACTGAAGGCTGCGGGTGTCGACCTCAGGACGAGGCTTCTCACACGGATAACTGTACGTCGCTTGCCCAAGGACAACTCACCGGAAGCACATGAAGCTCTGTTGCATGGCGGCGACCAGGTAGCAGGCGATGAGCAGCAACAGCGTGTACGACAGGAACCGAAGCACGTTGCTGCGGTACACGCAACTCTCTTCGAAACTTTTGAGCACTTTGAAAAGCTGGAAGACACATAACAAAAGTTAAATTTCACGATTTTATGCAAAATACTGTTATTCAATAATACGTATATATTAAAAATTATTATAATACGAATAAATTGATTGTAATCCTCAAATTGTGGGTAGCGGGATTGTCCGAAAGGGTTACCGCTGCCCCGGAACATAAAGGGCTAAGGAAAGAACACTGGTGGGTTTTAGTCAGTAAGAGTCTGACGCTCCCTTCCGCTCCACCCAGAGCGGGAGGGGTCATTTGATAATTTCCCATCCACAAAAAAAAATCCTCAAATTGTACTTTTCCCGATCTTTAATATGGCTCAACATTTTTTCCAAAATGCTTGGCTTTATTAAAATCCTAAAGCGTTGTACCTGTGTAAAAGACGTCTTCTAAAAGCTTGATTTGGAAGGTAGTTTTAATGATAAATTATACGTTTTAATATACTTAGTTATTTCTGTAAGTAGGTTTGTACAAGCACCCTTTACACGTCAAATATATTTTTTAAACTACATGAGGTCGGCGTTTCCTATCTGACTACTCTGAGAAGAAAGGCCGAACCAAACTCAGAGGTCACAGTCTCTTTTAAACTCCAAACATAATTTTGGTCATAAACCATTTTTTTTAATCTAATACATGGTCTTCACATGAGTTGAGCTGCATGATTTCATACAAATCGTGCACTGACTGGACAGGTCCACTTAATCTGTGCGGTTCTTTGCCCAAAAGACCAGTTTTTGAGGAAACCACACGATTTATCAGTAATCATGCAGTTCAACTCAGAACCTTAAGAAGCTTAATTAATGTAATGCTATTCTTTTATACCTTTGGTAGCCTGAGTAGCTTGTTGATGCCTCCGAAGCTGCCATCGCTGATGAACTCGAAGATGGGCAGCGTGGCCACAACATCCAACACAAACCAGTGGCTGCGCATCTGCTGGGATGATGTCTGCGTGAATGTTATCGGGACACCTGGTGATAGGTAGACTTGTATTATTATATGTTTTGCACGATACCCACCACTCCAGAGTATGCCTGGTCTTTTTATTAGATGCCACCGAATGCGCGTTTGCTCTTTCAATATTAGGCCCTTTTTTTCTCTTTCGTCATTCATGATACCAATAACAGTTCACTGTTGGACATAGCAACTACAACGCACGCAGTCCGCAAGTATTTGCGGACTGAGTTCGCTATTTCAAAGCATCTGGATGGATGAGAGTAGTCTCATCTATCCAGATGCTTTGAAATAACGAACTAGGAAAACGTGGTAAGAAGGATGAAAGGCCTTTCCTTGCAGCTAACAGGCTGCCTTGCCGTCCCCTGCTTCACATGGTTTTGCGACTTGACAAAATATCAAGATTCCATTATTATAGTTACTTTATTAGTAATACTAGCTGTGCCCGCGACTTCATTCGCGTGCATGAAGGAAAACGTTTAATTTTTTACGCGGAACTATAATTTATTTTTCTAAAATAAAAGTAGCCTAAGTTACTCCTTATTACATCAGCTATCTGCCAGTGAAAAAGTCCCGTCAAAGTCGGTCCAGCCGTTTCAGAGATTAGCCGGAACAAATAGACAGACAGACTGACAGACAAAAATTGTAAAAAATGTTATTTTGGTGTATGTACCATGTATAAATCCACTATGCATTTAGTAAAAAGCGGTTATTTTAATATTACAAACAGACACTCCAATTTTATTTATTTGTATAGTTATGCCTTCCCGAATAAACTCTCTAAAATTAAATGATGGTGAAACCGCATCACAATCCGTTGTGTAGTTTAAAAGAACAACTGTCACACAAGTAGATACGAAAAGAGACTTTGATTCATAACATCTATAGATTTAGGGTTCTTTTTTGCAATACCTTCCTCAACATTAGCTCCTGTAGACAGATACACGATATGATCCAGTATGAACACGACGGTGACGGCCACGTCGAAGAAAATGAACTCCAGGGTGCGCTCCTTTGTGAACACCAGGTTGTAAGGATGAGCCTGCGGTGGACAAGTTTCATCAGCAGATAGATAGATAGATAGAATTATCTTTATTATGTACAGACGCCAGCACATCAAGCTACCCGAAACTGTAAAAATTTCCCAATCAACTTTGAACCTTAAGCTTTAGTGATAAAGTTGAAAATCTTTTAAAGAAATTTGGCAGATTGTAGTAGCTTGATGTGCTGGCGTCTGTACTAGCTTCCATCGCATCGCCTGCCTACGCGCGCTATTACTTTGTTTTCGCTTAGCGTTATTTCGGACTTTATTTTTTATTTTTGCTCGGTTCCTATGGAGCCTAGCGTGAGGTAAAATAGCCTATAACCTTCCTCAAGAATTGGGCTATCGAATGCATAAATAAATTTTCGACTGGTAGTTCTAGAGATTAGCATGTTCAAACAAACAAACTCTTCAGTTTTATTATTAGTATATATTTTATGTGGGGTGACACAATGATCATTTCAAGGCAACCGTTGGATGGTTTACAGGGCGAAGGAGAGACAGGTGCAGGTGCAGGTTAGTCTATGGTGTACCATCTGCATCTGAAGAGCCTACCATTAGTACGCCAACCACGTGATAAGGCTGATACATACTAATACTTACTTACTAATATTACTTACTTAATAATATTATAAATCGATTTTTTTATCTTAGGACATGCCAGTTTCCTCACGATGTTTTGCTTCACCGTTTTGAGTGCAGTGGTGATGAAATAACTTACACAAAGTAAAATGCCTGCTTTGGATCGAACCCACTGCATACAACTCGTAAAGCCACGGCCGTTACCATTGTGCCACCACTGATCCGCGTGTGCATATCCAAGGCGAAATCGTACAATGTCTAATTCACAGTAGAATTTAAAGGCATTGGCACTCGCGCTTACGATGACTAGACCAAAAGGAAAGTAAATAATTGGACTATTAATATGAATTGCTTTGGCATGGCATTAATGCCCTGGCCTATAAACTATGAAACATTATCAGGTATTTTATACTCACAATACACACGATTAGTATGAGAAAAGCTACGAAGGAGTTCCAAGCAACCAGGAGTGAGGAATTTGGCTGCAGGATGCAGGGGAAAGATGACCGGAGACAGATCTCATCAGACTGGTCCGTCAGGGTAGCATCAGGGCGCTGAGAAAAGGTAAAAAGAAAGCATAATATTATGCAGCGAACCTTCTACTTAGCTATTAAACTAGTGCTTATAAAGGCTACAAATAAGTATATCATACATGGACAGATAAAACTGAACAGGCACATCAGATCATATTGACCGGTTACGTGCACATACAGATATCAAATACAGGCTTCGGCTTAGCTTAAGTCATTTATTCAAATTAGGCTGAGAATCAGCACTTTGCAAACGTCAAAACTACATAAGACAGTCCCCTAAAACGCCGCCCTTCACCACTTCCTAGTTCTTTCGCTGGGAAGAAGAACTGGCGCAACAAACTCCCCAGCAGCACAGGAATAAAAAAAAATAAAAGTAGTATTATTTAGTTCAGCGAACTCGACGCCATAAAAGCCACAAATAGTACGGATTTTAGTCCAGAGCAGACGGATATAAAGGTACCTAAACCTGACATGTATGGTACTAACATTCCTCATGATATAGCAGCCAGCGATCTCCAGGAAGATGTCGGAACTGGCCAGCAGTGGGATGCCGTTCTCATCCTTCATTCCCTTTAGCGACATCAAGTTGCGGTTGAATTCCAGGATGCTGCTCTTGCGGCTGACGATAATAGCATGATATTAATTATAGCTATAGATCATTTTTGTTCGCACGGATCGATCGATTAGGTACGCATACGTTTGTCCGTGGATGGGTAACCATCTTTACATACCAAAACCCTCCGTGCCTCGCAAGGACGTTAATCCCGGCTGTCATTTGTAGATCTTTGACAGTCGTTACGGGTCGTCAGAAGCCCAAACGTCTGACAACCAGTCTTACCAAGGGGTATCGTATTACCCAGTAACTGGGTTGTGAGGGTCACATAGGCAGTCGCTCCATGTCAAATACTGGTATTCAGCTGCATCCGGTTAGACTGAAAGCCGACCCCAGCATAGTTGGGAAAAGGCTAGGTTAGGCAGATGATAGATTCGAATCTTTGCCATTAAATCGTTTTCGTCCAATTTAACCTGCATTTTCGACTATAATTGTATCATACATATAAATACTAACACGGCTTGATCTGGTATCTTCAGGTTGTAATGTCTCTTCACCCTTTCAACGTGGTCCTGTGACAGAAAGTCGCATATTTTATTTAATACAGCCACGTTTTAACTACCTAACAACAATGAAATTATAAATTATTATAGTAATTTTATCTCAAAAAGCGACGCGCGCTTTTTTGTGATTACCAAGTGTGCACGCTACAAACATGCTGTGAATGTCCGATCCGATGCCATATTATTAACTTGTGTATTGTATTGTATAATCTATGTATTGTTACTGTAAGGTCACGAGCATTCAAATCCAAAAGCGATTTTCTTGTGAAATAACGAGCCATCTTTGAAAAAAGTACTAAGTAGTTTAAAATACTATGGTCGTACTTTAGGAGAAAATCGATTTTTATTCTTGCGTAAGCGCAAACCGTATGCTCGTTAGTCGTAACTGAACCGGTATCGCAATACTGAACTGTGAAGGAAGCCAGTATGGGTCCCGCATGGTCCTGGGACACGGAGTGCTTGTAGACTACCCGCCAGAGTTCGGAGGCTTTCAGCACATGCGCGGTGCAGAAGGTGGCGGCGCGCACGGCGAGGTGCGAGGGACTGAGCGCAGGCGCAATCGCGCCGCCGCACGGCGTGAGAACCGTACCGCGCGTCAGCCGCAGTATCGCCGTGTTGTCGTCCTCCGCTGTCAGCATCTGTACCGGGCTCCACAATACATTATACGTACCAGAACTTAATACACCTATGACCTTGTCGTACGCCAAATAATAATGAGTACGTAATCGTTATTATTTGACGTACGTATGTTACGTTAACCAACCGTTTGAAATAACCGGCCCAACCTCTGAGTTTATTAAGCCATTTCTTCTCAGGGGTAGTCAGATAGGAAACATCTCCATCTAGCTCATCATCATCTGCCTAGCCTTCTCCCAACTATGTTGGGGTCGGCTTCCAGTCTAACCGGATGCAGCTGAGTACCAGTATTTTACATGGAGCGACTGCCTATCTGACCCCCACAACCCAGTTATTAGGAAAGTAATATGAAACCCCTTGGTAAGACTGCCGCCTCCATCTAGCTACTTTTTTTAATAAGTATGTCGTGTAAAAGTGATTCTGATATATTAACTGAATAAACAATTTAATTTAATTTAATTTCTTTGTTTTCATTTGAACTTATGGAGAAGTTGTAACTTACCTCAACATCTCCATAAGTGATGTAAATGATCTTGTACTTCTTGGAGCCACGCTTGATGATAGAGTCTCCAGGGATGTAGTGTATGGTCTGCATCTTCTTCGCGAGCTCCGACAGCATCTGAAGAGACAGGTCTCGGAGAATACGAGCCTGAAATTGGATTATAACAGGTAGTCATAGCCATAAACATTTATTGAACAATGAACTATTGGAACTAAACGAACGATTTTTTTAAACAATGTCCCGTACGTCTTGTCAGAACGGATATCATTTCACTGCCACTCCTGAGCAAAGGGCGCCTTCTATTCGCCGCGGTTCCTTGCGTGTCTCTCTCAGCCCGTCTGGTCAGTTCTGCACCCATTCTCAATCTGAATAATTTTGAAGGTTATTGCTAGTCCATTGCTTTATATGTTCGAAAAATTGTCTGCTCAACCACAGAAATAACGCAATGAATGTTGTTGAATTGTCTAAATGAAAGCCATTGCTACTGATAGTGTGTTACGCAATTTCCTCGCAGGTGTTTCCTTCCTGCAACTCTGACGATGTCGTCAGCCCCTGGCATATCCACGAGGCACATGTTTTGGTGGAGTCGGGGTCGAATAGTCAAACATTCCTGTCATGTCAGTGTGAGGTCAAAAATATAAAGAGTCAACGTTAAATTCAATTAAAGTTAAATCCACTTATAATTATGCTGTTACTTTCTGCGTAGCTTCAAAATAGATATCAAGATAGATGGCAGCGGGCAGCGTCGGCGGGAAGGTGGGAAGCAGTTGCGTCTCCGACACTCCTTGCTGTCTGTGCCAGTACATCTTGTAGAACGTCTTCACCTTCGCGCGAAGATTCGTAGGGACGTGCGTGTCAGACTAAAATATAAGGATACAGACATTACCTAGCTATCTCTAACATTTCGGTTAAGCTTGGGGTTTCTAAGTGTAATTAAATGCCGAAGATGGCCTCACTGCGATACCTCGCGAAAGCAGTTTAACTCGCTACCTTGGTGTCACCTCCATGTAAAACGCATTTTAATAGACACGCAAGCACATGCCAGACATCGAGGAAACCCCCAACAGCCCGCGATGTATGACAGTGAGGTATCTTTAGGCACGTGCGCTTTTTTTTTTTGAAAACTGACGAAAAATTTCTCCCCTAGGAGGTCTAGAATGATATGCTGAATTCATCGTTACAGTTTGCGCGTTAGCCATCCTGTTATCCTCACCATTTCCTTCATCATGAGCCTGTATCTCGAGCGAAAGGTTTCCTCAGGCCTCATGTAAAGGCTGATGATGAGAGACAGTGAGGCTACGGCCGCGCCGGTCACCATCAGGCAGCCGGTCATCATAATGAAGAGGCACACGATGCGTTCCACGTCGTTGTCGGGATGGATTGAGGGTCTAAGGAAATAAGGAATTGGTTGAGGAATGTTAAATATTGGGGTGAAATAGTAAAATCGCAGACTATCTGAAGAAACACTACTCCCACTATACCACTATCTGACCGACACCTTAATTGCGTAAGTATGTGTTACTTTCAATCACAATATGTAGGTATGATTTTGTAGGATATTGCTAATCCATTGCTTCATACGTTCGAAAAATTTGTCTGCTCAACAGCGTAAATAACGCAATGACTAAAAATTTGCCATTCTTACTGTTAGTGTGTTACCCAATTACCCCGTTGTTCTGTAATTTACTGAAAGGAAAGGACCATGCCGATGCCTTCTTGATAAAATTTTGCTTTCAGATTTACTACACTGCCAAAAATAAAGCATTTGTCCAGCCAGAGTAAGTCCAAAATTTCATATGATTTTCGGTTTAACAATCAAACGGGGCTCGGGGATCCAAAAAATGTTGGATAAAATAGTAACGTAAATACGTAAGTAATCCATGAATCTGAGTGGAGTGAATAGGTGCGTCTATACCAATGACTATTTTAATTCTCTTTGGTCTATACCTAATATAAAAATCTACTTAATAAAATTCCTAAATTAGTTCACTGACAGACAATACACAGCCCCAATCCTCAACGGAAGCGGCATCGGGCGCACGGCTTGTATAGTATTTTGTCGTGAAGCGACACGCGCTTTATATGTGGTGACAAGTGTACAAGTACGCTGCGAACGTGTGCGTGGAGACGAGTAGCGGTAGCACATAACTAACACACACACTTCGCCATTGTCTCGGACGCTCCTGCGCTTACACACACATTCACAGCGTCTTATCAGTTATCACAAGCGAAGCGCGCGCCGCTTCTTGAGATAAAACCACTGTATCAAATGAAAAAAAAATTACCCCACAGGTATGAACATCTTGCTGATGATGTAGAACGCGGTGAGGAAGCCGACTGGATTGTTTGGATTGTTCCTTTTTATCTGTTCCAGATGATCTTGCGAATTCGGTTGCGGTATATAGTACGTAGGTGGCAACTAAAAGAAATAAAAAAAATTATTAGCAACATTAGAAAAGCACTTTAAATCGCCGGTAAATAAAAACGACAATGTGCGAATGAACTAGCAAAACCACTCGCGACACGCGCTCCCCGCGCGCAGATTGTTTTCTATGGCCGCCCCGCGCTACGCAACGGTCATAAGCCTAAAATTCTAAAGCAATAAGTATCATAACAAGATGTGAGAATCATTATCTGCTTAGCCTTTTCCCAACTATCTTGAGGTCGGCTTCCAGTCTAACCGGATGCAGCTGAATACCAGTATTTTACATGGAGCGACTGCCTATCTAACTGGTAATGACTTGTTGTCAGATTTTCGTGCTTCTGACGACCCTAATAATAAGAAATGAGAATGAACAACAAAAACTATGCGCTTTAGTAGTTGTCGACATGTGGGATGTGGACTAAGCGATCATTGTGCCGATAGTCGTGACTGCCAATGGCTTAATAGCCAAGAGTCTCGACCAACACCTAAGGAGGCTCTCGTTGGGCAGCTGGATCAAGGGCTTGATTCAGAAAGCGGTACTTCTGGACACGGCCCGCATTGTCCGGAGGTTCCTCTCTCTGGAGCCCTGACCGCCGGTAGCTTGGACCCTGTTCCCGATACCGGTGGGCTACTATTTTACTTTACTTTACTTTACTCCTTTATTCGTCTTTTTATATGTATATAGACGAATAAAGGAGAAATGAGAATGAACAACAAAAACTATGCGCTTTAGTAATCTTCGCGTTACCTGAATTAGCACGAACGTCGCGCCACAGTGTAACCCAAACACACTGGCAATGCTTCTCAACATCATTTGTGATTGTGACTCAAATGTTTAGAAAGTTTTTGGAATTGCATAAAGTTGTTAATCTATATTTTTTAATATAAAAATAGTCAACTTCTATGGTTGTAACAGCTCTATATTAGATCTCATCATCGCGCGTTCCTATTTCCTAAGATAGGCGATGATTCTAGAAGCGCATACTTTTCTCTTTTACTTTTCGGCATTTCTGTACAAACCCTATCGATATGCTGCCACACATAAGCAAAAGAGATCTGCAACACAGTGAAAATGTAGCAGTACTTCATAGCAGTTCCCAAGATGCTGCCTTTCAGATTGTAGTCGTTCAGAGACCCTGGAAACATTTGTTTACTTTAAAATAAATAAGTCTGGCAAGTTTACGAAACATCTACGATTCTACGACAGTAGGTAATATAATAATAAACCAACAAAGTCAAATTCAACTACTGCTTTCTTCTACAGTTCAAACATCTGTTACTGTCACGGCCATGATATGACGTCCTTATCAGCACCATAAACATGGCAGTGTTTACATCAGTGCCGAAATGATTTCGGCCGACCCCAACATAGTTCCTTTTCCCAACTTGGGGTCGGCTTGCAATCTAACCGGATGCAGCTGAAATACTAATATTTTACATAGAGCGACTGCCTATCTGACCTCCACAACCCAGTTACTTTACTGGGGATACCCCTTGGTAAGACTGGTTGTCAGACTTTCTAATTACTTTTAATTACGAGTACCTACATCTACATAGACGTAATTATCGAAAAGGTGTTTCAATGGGTAAGTCTTAGCAACCGCCGCAACTTTATTACGACGTCGTTTTGGCTGGATGGACTGGGCAGACTTCAGAATTTAAGTTACTTAAAACCCAGTGAAACTTACAAAGATATCTAAAAGGTCGATGGAACCGGACGTAGTAGACACCGAGCTTGAAGTTAGGGTGCATACTCTCGGCGTAGTGAGTGAATGTGGCGATGTCCACGAGGATACCAACTGGAGACAGACAATAAGGTGCAATTGAGTATAGAGTGGTTGTGTTCTGAATTTTCGAAGGGAAGCCGGTGGGAATCGGCTTGTATGGTACATTCGCCTAATGTAAATATTTCTAGGCCAGCTAATAATACAACAACTTCATCATTCTATCCTAAGTCTTTCACTACTGGTCCTAGGCCTCCGCAAGCTTTGCCACAACGACTTGTTCCTTAGAAGGAGCAAGAACGCGATCCTTTATCGGGAACTGGTATATGAATCAATTTTATGAGTCATAAGTAATTCTAGGCTAAGACAAATTAACATGTTCCTTACTAACGTCGAAAACGAAAACAAATGGAGTTGTATTGTAACTATATAGGGTGACTGGTAATTAGTGACCGATACCTAAACACGTGATTGTACTCATGATAACAAACAACTTTTACTATGGGACCTAACCTGAAATCGCGAAAAAAAATCAGCTGATTTTTTTTTTTTTTTTTATATTAAAAGTTGTTTGTTATCATGAGTACAATCACGTGTTTAAGTATCGGTCACTAATTACCAGTCACCCTTTATATGGATGATGACAATTTTTTTATTTAAACTCTTAATATTTTTTTTTTTTTTGCTAATAGTGCTAACAATACTATTAAAAGTGTTAAAGCTAAAGAAATGCCACAATAAACATTTTAAAATAACTGCTCTACTAGACAAAGACGGCACTATGACAGAAGTGGCGACAGGACTATGTATGTATGTACAATTGTACAGACGCCAGCACATCAAGCTACCCGAAACTGTCAAACTTTCCCAATCAACTTTGAACCTAATGCTTTAGCGATAAAGTTGAAAATCTATTTAAAAAATTCACAGATAATAGTAGCTTGATGTGCTGGCGTCTGTAGGTACATACATAAAACCTATTAATTAACACACATAGCGCCACACATTGTCCGTACCGAGCGACAAAGACATTAAATTATTTACTATCTTAAATCTCTTTAGACGGGAATAATCCCCTCCAAAAAGTTTTCAAACGTGAATAATTTCTTAATTAATATTTCCATCGATTTTATAGATTTTTTCGATTGTATCTCATTTTACTATGCCATGCCTTCTTTGAAATTACATTATTTCTTCGAACATTTCTAATAGAAGTAATCGCATCATGAGTACTAAAATGATACTAACGGAAAATCCCAATGATACGAGTGTGCTCCATTTCGGTAATATAAACATATCCAATCGCGAAAATGTGGATAGCGTATGAGATGTTGTAGACAGCGTCGACGATATTGACGTAGATGCCTTCGAACGGCGCGAGAGTCCACACGACTCCCAGGAGCACGCACGCGCAGATGTACCAGTTCCACAGGTGGTCGTCAGGCAGGCTGCGGAACCACTCGGTGAAACCATGGCGGGTCCACCATGGCGGATAGACCGTCTAAAAACGTAGCAACTATATAACTATTTGTATATTTTCTGTTGAAAACGTGATGCTGTTATATTAAACAGTAACACCTACCTAAACTTGTTTTTAAAATTGTCGTTTAAGAGTGTTTGTACAAACCTACTTACAGAAATTAACATAATTTACCATCGCAGTACATTGCTGGACATAGGCCTCTCCCAGGCTGCGCCAAAACACCCTGTCCTCCGCCTTCCGCATCCAGTGTGTCCCAGGCACCTTTCCTTACCTTCCAACCCTTTCCTTTCTTCCTTTCCTTTTTCTTCTACCTTTCCTTTTTCCTTTTCAGGTTAATATCAAATATTCAGGCCTGCAATCCTTTGAAGCAGTGAAAAAATCAAACTTCTAAGTCAACGCAATCAAAAGATACGGGCGTTTATGTTCCGTTTATGCCGCATATTTGACACTGGCAAGGGAATCGAAATCTATAGGGTACTTTCCGTTGACCTAGAATCATTAAATTCGGCAAGCGGCAATTTCATGTAGCACAAGTAAAGGAAAAAATCCGAAAACCCTAAATTTGTAGTTACATACTACAAAGTACGGAAGCCTCGGATTTTTTTATTTTCTTTATAATATTATAGTGATCCTCATCACTAAAATTGAATTGCTTAGAACCTCACTTAAAGATTGGTAAGTATGTTAAGAAATCAAACTATTTGACAAGCGGTACCTAACGTCATGGGTATATATCGGTCGTAGTCATAGACTTTCCATCAGGTCCTTGAGGTACAGAGGTAGTTGAGGGCATTTTTTTTTTTGGATGTGTATTCATCTAATGACTCCTCCCGCTCTGGGTGAAGGGGAAGGGAGTGTCAGACTCTTACTAACTAAAACCCACCCGTGTTCCTTGTAACCCGGTTTTTGTAGTTTATTTGTTTATTTAACTGGAAACAAGCTGATGATGGTTTCTATTTGACTATACTACTCACCACCGTGCTAAAGTAAATTTATAAGGTATAACCTGCTAGGAAAGGATTAATTAAACAAGTACCTTCTTACACAACACAAAGTTTATTGGAATTATACAAAATAGAAAGTACTTACAAACAATGTGGCAAGCCACTAAACCAATGTACCCTTCCCAGAGTCTACGGCATACACCCACACAACTAGTCTCCGTTCCTAGTGGTGTCAGTGAACGCCAGCAATGAGACAAATAGCAGTTTCTCAGAGTCGCTATAGCGAATCCGTGAGGTGATCGAATTAACAACTTCTAGCTCAATCGAACATGTATTGGCCTTTTTAGGACTGTGCTCATATAGGGAAAATAACTACTATACTAAGCAAACCCGAGACACAATATCCTTACAACAACTGGTCTTAAAACAACCTAGTTCCTACAAAAGGCCTAACTCTCTCATAGATTAAATCACAATGACACACAGATAATACTCTCTATAAAACCTTCAGTATAACACCCTCAGTTGACGGTTCAGGGTCCTTGGCGTCGTTCACAGGAGAAACCTGTGTACACACGCGAACGCGGCCTACGGACAAGATGGTGACGCTTTCGTTACCTGGAGTGGCGTACTTCCCTCATCACCTGGATTCGGCTAGGTAAAGCCTTCCTAACGTCGGAGGACCACACCGCAAGGGATAACCTCAAATCCGCCTGCGCTCTGATGAATACCAAATCATCACACGGCGCAACACCAAGGCATCAAATCAATCGCGCATAGCACCAATCTTAAAAGGCTAGCATAAAAGCCAGACCTGAAACAACGTCCTCGTGTCAGAACACACATGCAAGAATCTAAGCTATAGGCTATCCAGCAAGAACAGAGAAAATGGTTTAGTACTCACGGAATTCTGTCTATAACAGCTCATATTTATAAAAACCCCATCGGGTTATTTGGGCACATCCCAATCCTCCTAGGATTAAGTCCCTCTCAATCGGCCTTTAGGCTCGTGTCCATGATCGTAAAGACCGGCCACCGTACCCCGCCTTTTCCTCCAGACCAATCTGACAGTTTCTCGAATCATCTTTCACAGACCATATAAGATTTCTTATCGATTTGTATCTTCATTTTATCAGACATTGTTTTTTAAAATAAAATGTGGTAAATTATGTAAGTTTGTTTATTTATTATTTAGTTATCCAATAAACTTGCAATTAATTAACTAAACAAAAGGCATCAACGCCATCTGTGTCAACGTAGAACAGCGTTGACAACCAAGGCGTTAGTCCGCCGTTAATTACAGCAGGTGTCGCTACTAGACACGATTAATATTTAATTTTTTGCAACGTCACATCCTTCCTTAGCCCTTTATGTTCCGGGCAAAGAGTAAAGTAACTATAGAGGGAAAGAGTGACAACTCTGTGGTAAAATTTGCATGTATGGAAAGTGCTGCCACCTTGAGTTTGGTGGGTGACCTAAGGCTCTAATAAATATACACATACCTATAGTTAAGCATACTTACTATAAGTAGCGAATCTTTATTTTACTGTTTAGGGTCACAATCAGGGTTTAACAAATAACAGTAACAAGTAACAATTTTAACATAATTAGCTGAGATAAACTCGGGATTTCGGGAAGCGCATCAACGTCGGGAAAGCCGGAGTTGCGGAGTTGACAATGATAATGGCGGATGGCCGGCGGCGACAATGACCACAATGACATTTGTTTGACAATTTGACAAACAAGAAAATGGCTGCCAAGTTTTTTTAACCCACCAAACTGCAGATGTCGCTGTCGTCTATGGAAATTGATGACAGTGCTAAGTGTGCCCCCCCTGGTTCCGGGGCAGCGGTAATCCTTTCGGACGATCCCGCTACCCCGGCAGGCTTCAGCTCTAGCGGGCCCCTTCCTTTATGCTGACATCTCTTTGAGTCGTGCGTGGAACACATACGCGCCGTCCGGCATAATTGAGGGCAAGGCGGCGTCCTTTTATCAAATTTTACGTTTTTCGATTGCCAATCACGAGATGCCCGTCACATCGTTGGCAACCCTAATAATGGATGTTTTGTTCGCAAATATGTTTGAAACATGGGGATTTTAAAGGTCTTGAACGACCTTGAATGGCAATCCACTGGCATGCGCAGGTAAGGTAAGGGGGATGCGGAATGGCAGCGCGCGAAATTCCCGTGAATTTGCGAATGTGGGCTGATTATCTGATACTGATTTGCAAATTGCAAAAACCGTTACTAAATTAGAATTTATTTATTTATTTATTTATTTATTTATTAACTCAACATCACTATCATTACAGAATGTCGCGAGCGACCCTGGTGCTTTCGCCTCAAAGTTTCAATACCTCCGTCTGTCGTATGAAGAACTGGAACTCGAGCTCCCGGGGCTCGCGGAGGCATATGCGGCTGAAGTGACTGCTGTGACTCATGTTCCGGCTGCTAGCCCGGCTGCTGACCAGGCTGCCTGCTCGTTGGTTCCACCAGAAGCCCTAATCATTGTTAAAACAAAAGATGTATGGACCCGTTTCTTAGCTTTGCTACTGGTTTTAGACCTGGCTATATCAATGTGACTGCATGAATTAACTATTCACTAGACTTAGGCCCTCTTGCACCACAAATTACTTAGCTAATACAAATTAACGCTTAACGTAGATATTTAAAGCATACACTACCCGAACGGTGAAGCAAATTAACTTTGCCTTTATCACAGTGCACCGCACTCCGAAGCGTAGCGCGGAGTTTGTATAGAAAACGAAATCCGCGCGCGGGACTCGCTTCCGCGCGCGGATTGTTTGCTATGGCCGCCCCGCGCTACGCGATGGAGCCCTTTCCTGTACTTATTAGCAGTGGTCTATGTTGTAAAGTGGGACCATGCCCGCTTAAAGTCGAACTTCCATTGACTTATATATTACTTTTAAAATCATTGCGAACTTCACTATTCTGTAGTCGGACTCAATTACATGGAATACAACTTCACAGTTAACAAAACACTAAATAAATTCCACTATGATTCGACTCAAATAATTCGATTCCACTCACAGATCTCATTTTTCCCGTTTTTTCCGTAGAAGCACAGAGTACTTTTTGATAGCGTAGAACGATAGCTATTTTTACCAGTTCTAGAAAGTGTCAAATTGACAAATCAAATGACACAGTAGTCTAACAACGATTTTAATTCTTTGTCTACGGATTTTATTTTTTACAGTCCGTTCACCAGCACAGAACACATAGATATACTCCTAGCGGTCCTGACAGCAGCAACCAGCGTTGCCAGACCTACGGATTTGTCCGTAGATCTACGGACTTTAGGTCTTGCCTACGGACATACGGATTTTAGTCGCAAATCTACGGATTTTTGTTCGATTCCATCTACCAGAAACAAACTTAACACATAATCTATAAAAGGACTGCTTTATACAAAAATTCATGCAATTAAACTACTTGCTATGAGGTAGAAGCAAAGAGGAAGCATTTTGAATGATTTAATTCAAAATTATATCATACAAAAACATGTTACTGAGAATCATGATTGTGACACCGACAGTATTTTTTTTTTTTATAAAATTTTTATTGCTTTTCCTTTGTCTTGGAGATTTTCCCGCTGATTTTTTTAGTTAACAATTTCTTTACCGGCAAATAATTAAGTTTAAGGTCAGTCCATCTCTAAATGGTCAGTTTATTTAGCTTTAAAAAATATCCGTAGATCTACGGATTTTTGTAGAGGCAATCTACGGACTTCTACGGATTTTTGAGCGTAACCCTACGGACTTTTGAAAATTGGATCTGGCAACACTGGCAGCAACCCAACAGCAACTTTACTGTACCGAGAATAAAGATCAATGTGAAAGGACAGTAGAATATAATTAAGCCGTCTCCAAAAAAAAATATCATGCTGTTGTCAAAGTATCTCTGCTCTGCGTTTTCCATTTTCTTTTTACTGCTTATTTATCTATTGATCACTGACAAGCACTTACTGACAAGTCATTCTTCTGGATTTAGCTAAGGTTGATGGAAAAAGGCAATATTTCCCTCACAACCGAGATTGGTAGAATACACTTATTTTCATTTTCATTTCCAACTTTTAATTTTTTTTCCCCTAAAAACCATATTACGAACATTTTGAAACAAAAATAAAATAGCCAAATCGGCCCAGTAGGTCTCAAGTGATGCGCTTGCGCTTACCAACGATCAGCATTTAATTTTTATTTATATAGGTACTTGTAGATTGGATGTATTCCAATTGACCCTTAGTACCTACATTTAATATTAACAATATTATTCCCCTTCTTCTCCTTCTCGTGTCGACGACACTATGATTAAACCTCTAAAAACAATAAGCAGGTTTACAAAATTAAACAAAATAATTAAGTACATTTATTTATTTTTAATTATTTACATCTTTATAAAAAATACACTTAATAATATCACAATTAAAACTCATCTACACAAAATATTACATTTATTTCTGCATTAACGACAAAATGTAAACACTAGTTCTTTGAAATTCAACTAACCACCAGATTTTGGAATGATGAAGTGGTATGGTAAGTAATTTCTGACTGTTTCCTGACGGGTAATTGCATATCACACATACAATAGCAATCGAAGAAAATGCCATTCATTTTGACAGTTCAACCACATCCATTGCGTAATTTACGTTGTTATCAGACGATTTTTTTAAAACCTATCAAGCAGTGTATTAGGTATTAGGAATTTCTTTCAAAACCCTCGGATTGTGATTGAAAGTGTGTTATGCAATTGGGGTGCTGGACATATTATGATGCTCAGTTGGTCTTTATCTTAGCGTTCTGGAGGTACTCCTGTCGGAACTGTTCGTTGATCTGCATGCCGAGCTTGGTCCTGATCCATACTGGAGCCACTTTGATGAAAAAGTTCTGAAAAGCAGCAAAAAATGTACTTAATAGTTCAAATTCAAATTTTGCCCCCACTTCCCCGCGCAGTGTATCACTCTATCCCGCTCGCACTATCAAAACTGATTCAGTCCTAGTCAGAGAGAACTACACTAATGATGGAGGGTAGGCTTTGTAATAAAAGATTAAAAACTTAATATTATATTATCTTACAAAATATTCTTCGACCTAGATATTTTGTAAGCTTAGCATATTCTTTATTATTTAGCTAATTCATCATCATCCAGACTTTTTTGCAATTAAATTGTGGTTTACGAAGCATATCTTCTTGATCCTTACACTTCTGATAGCCGTCATCCCTGTGTGCACTGCTATTCTACCCTTGTCATCACATCAAGAGAATGAGGTCGTTTTTACTAATAATGGCAGGTGATTGTGATTCACCCGTTGGAATACAGAAACCGCTGCCTATTGCCACTCTAATTTCTTTATTTTAACATTCAATGAAACAGTCGAAACCACACTATCTCCTCATATAGTCTTATAGTCCGTCCACGTATTAGTCAGAGCTTATAGAGGTATGGGTGACAGGGAGTAAAGTTCCCTCATCCTCCATAGAAAAGGGAGGATCTTCCCACCAGACGGGTGTTGTGTCAGGTGGGCAACTGCCCGTCGATAAATGTCGGGACGTTGTATACAGGGTGTCCCAGGAAACCTGTACCAACGAAGGTCTGTGGTCAGGGGACACTAATACCTATCAATTGAAACCCTATGTATGCTCCGTGATATTTTGTAGTTTTCGACAAAAATGATACTTTTTGTTTTATTTCTATTTTTTTTAAATTGTATGCGCTTTAGTCATAACATTTTCTGGGTGGTGTTTCTTTGAGATTTTTTTTTGTCAGTATTATAGCTAGAATGATTCACATGTTGTAAAACACAAAACACCCAAATTCTAACTACTAGTAGCTCAGAATTTGATCACAAGTTTAACATTTCTGTTGGAGAGAAATTTATAATTTCTCGAAAACTACAAAATATTACGGAACATACATAGGGGTCCAATCGATGGGTATTAATGTCCCCTGACCACAGACCTTCGCTGGTACAGGATTCCTGAGACACCCGTATATGCTAGTTCCGCGGTAGTTCGCATGTGGCGATATAGATGCCGCCACAAGCTCACACCAGACATTTTAATGTATGTGTCTACTACTACACTCATCATCAGTCTCTTGACCTTATCCCAATTTATTTTGATTCGGTGCAACATCGTCGGTAGTAACCCACTTTCTAACCATATAATATTTCATGGAGTCCATCCATCATTCGTAATAATTATGGTCTCCCCTATCTTATCCACTCTCGTATTGCTGTGTACCTGTATCCCATGCAGCCAGTAGCCCGTAGTGCTGTGCTGCCTGCCCAGCGTGGCGACGGCGTGGCGCGCGTACGTGGCGGCGTCGGGCACCAGCAGGTTGCCGTCCATGAGGCGCTGCGAGAACGCGTTGATCTTGGTGGACACGAACAGGGGGGCCAGGTGCTGGATGTAGATGCCTTTGGGGGCATACTCTTCGCGAATGGCGAAGGTGAAGCTGCGGACGTACGCCTAAGAAAATACGGGAGGTTTGTTAAAGAAATAGTATTTACAAGCCCATTAAATTACTAACTATCATATACTATAGGCCGACCGCTTAACTGAGTCCTTGCAAGTTGACAAATCACTGAGCTCTCGCATCACGTCACCACACACCCTCCCCCACCGCGCAGCTACCTTAGGCAAGGACGGTCGGTCTATAGCAGCAATATTGTAATAGGAACTCAAAAAGGGGCAGGAGGTGGATAAAGTCAAACTCAAAGCATTTGTTTCAATTAAACCATGTACAGGCACTTTTGAATTATCATAATTAAGTAGTCGATCAGTTAGTTAAAGCTAGTTGCCCATTCCAAAACATAGATCTCTTTGGAGAAGAACGGGCAAGAAACTCCATAGACACTCTTTTAAATCAAGATATTACAAAATCCTGGGTACATTATTCTTGTTGCTTCTATATGTGAGAAGAATGTAATAAAAAACACAAAAGAAGAAACAATTCAAAATATAAGATTAAAAATAAGCCTTGGCAGTTAAGAGATGACCAGTCTCAACCGACGGCGCCCGTTCACGAACATGACGCGTGGATCAGCACCATCCAGCTCAACCATTTTGTAGGGAACCGAATATAAAAAATCCCGATAGATAGAATATGTCTTGTACTCTCTTTTAAACACTTTTTCACTTCACTTTTCTTAGCCTATACCGTCCCATAGCTGGGGCAAAGGCCTCCACAAGTCCTTCCATATACCTACATAAATTACAATTATTGTAATCCAATTAAACTAACTGAAGGCTTAATGCGATCTTTTAAAGAAACATTTTATAAGAAATTAAGATGTTATGTGTAATATCTAGTTTTAATTCCGTGTAATAAAAACCCAGGCTTGGATGCTGGAAGCAATCTCACCTTCCCACGCTCATGCATATGCTGATGCAAGAAAGCATATCATGCATATGCATGAGCGTGGGAAGGTGAGATTGCTTCCAGCATCCAAGCCTGGGTTTTTATTACACGGAATTAAAACTAGATATTACACATAACATCTTAATGTCATGGATTTCCGTAAAGTAACGCCTGATTCCATAATATATTTTATAAGAATGTAAGAGGGATCTTAAAGATCTTAAGGAGGCGCATTTTAGAGGTCTTGCGAGGCATAAACAGCCATGATCCACCACCACACACGGCACACACAGCCAGACAGCCAGGATCTTATGGCTTAAATTTAGATTTACAGTGTCTTGAAGATCCAGCAAAACTGCCTTTGAGAAGTATAAGCTTTTCAAAGCCTATAACAACATACCTTAGTAGCAGCGTAGACCGTCATCAAAGGCAGAGGCTGCAGTTCCGACCCAGAAGACACATTGACCACAGCCCCGCGGCCCCGCTGGACCATGGCGGGCAGCACCAGCCGGCTCATGGCGGTGACTGCGCCCACGTTCACGTTGATCAGCTCCCAGGACTTGGAGGGAATGGTCTCGCACAGAGGCATCGGGTAGTCGTACTGGGTGCCCACATTGTTGACTGGAATTTAAATAGAAATATGTTTGGTTTGATAATCTTCTTGGTGATGCTCTTCAGAGAGGTCAGATGCGTGGTACTTGCAACCAGTGTGCGTGTATGACCAGATGGCCATTTAATCAAAATCTAGTCGCAATCTCATCTCAGCGATAAAATCAATGTCAAGAACAATGTCAACGTCGAAAGTGTTCATACAAATGTTTGTCATGTTGATACTGAGAAAAAAATGTGAACGTAAACGAAGCAAAAGGAATAGTAAGGATCGTAGCTGGCGATCTGTAGTTTCTACCTACCCCCATGGGAAAAAACCGTGAGTGTATGTATGATTGAAAATGCTTGTTTAGTAATAAATTGAATGACCAAGTTAGTAGTGGTCGCAAGTGCAACGACTGAGCATAAGGTCCTGCTTGGATTCGACCTCCGTGTCGGGATAAGTGTTATTGATTTTTTTCATTTCATCTCATTAGAATCCCGGGACCAGAATTTGTGCCAGCTAGATGCCAATTATAAGCTTGTCATGGGTGTAAAAAGAACAGGGTTTACGTTAAAAGAAAGTGCTCTAAGCTGTTCTGCTTACCTAGTATTCCGACTGGTATATCCTGGAGTTCCCTCTCGATGTGTGGGTACACCTCAGCGCCCTTACTGAAATCGGCCACCACAACCTTGGTCTTCACACTATGCGCCTTCTCTGGAAATACAATATTTACATTGGTATCAACGCTTACTACTAGGTACCTACTATTTATATCCTGAGCCATCAAATATAAATGCACGCCAATGAACAGTTTATCGTTAGTTCTTTAAAAGTTGATCAGACAAGCCTCAATATGGACCGAAACTATGTCGTAAACTATACTCCACGTCCTATCCTGTCTTCTATGTCCCAAAACATACAGTCAAAGTGACCTCTGCGCTGCCACAGACGACACCGAGGAAGTGGCGAAACCTTGGGGCAATAATATCTAAAATATAGTCGTACCAGAATATATCCGAAGACATAATATGTGTGCTGCAACTGCTGCGAGGCATTTGTGATGCATCAAACACTTGCCATAGGAAAATCTCTCAAAAGGTATCTTGTATTGTCTATTAGCGGACTGGCATTTAAATATTAACGATATTTGTAATGTGTAATACCTCCGGCCTACATCTTAAGAAGACAAAATTATTACGATAAACGATCCGTTAAGTATATCTCAACTATATGCTCTAAACACAATTGCCCTTATAGAGATGACGTGTTGAAAATAGCTCCGTTCCACAAAAGGAGAAAATACCGAACGAATCATCAAGATGAGTGTTGCAATGGTTCGAAACAATGATCCCAGAACGCATTGGGTCAACAATGCTGATTGTAACATAACAATACATTGCTTCGTTGCTAGAACCATCCACAATAAAGTGATGTAACATTCGCGCAGATTCTTTCAATTCTGGCGTGGTCACTGTTCGTGCCTCTTGCGAACTTTGGATGCAATATATGTAATTATCATCAGTTCATTACATTAGGAGAGCAGGGGTGGCGCAGTGGTAGCGGCCGCGGCTTACGAGTTGTAGGTCATAGGTTCGAACACAGACAAGCGCTTTACTTTGAGTATATTATTCCATGACCACTGCTCTCAAAACGGCGAAGGAAAACATCGTGAGGTCATATCCTAGAACCAAAAATTCGAAGACATGTGACATCTACCAACCAACGCAGTGCAGTGCATTTACTTCGCCATTTAGTATTTTTAGGACCCCAAAATAGGAAATAATCGTATTTTTAGTTACTTATGTATTTTCTGGTGTAGGTACAATAAAGTATATATGTATAGATAAATAAATAAATAGGTATGAAGTTCACAAAAACAGGCGCAATCATTATAATTATTAGAGTAGTCAATAACATTTTTAGCAGCGTGTTTTCTTTTATGCACTCGAAAAAATATAGAAAGTTAAAAAGAGGTTCAGTTATTAATAAAAGTGCATCATTAGAAGCACAATATTTTTTAGAGGTTCATTAGTTTTAATAAAAAAGTCAATAAGTTTTGAGAGGATAAGTATTAATTCCCTTTATTAAATCAATTTAATTTCCTCACATAGGTATCTTTTTTCTCCAAGTGAAGTCAGACATGCTGACTTAGGATTAATTAAACTACTCCATGGGGACAACAAAAATCAACATAGTTCATAATGCAACTATTAACGTTGTGTTTGGGTACGGTCTTACGCATTCTCCTACAAAAATGCACACTTCGAAGCAATATAAATCAAAGGATTATGTACAGACGCCAGCACATCAAGCTACCTGAAACTGTAACTTTGAACCTTATGCTTTAGCGATAAAGTTGAAAATCTATTAATGAAATTTGACTGATTGTAGTAGGTTGATGTGCTGGCGTCTGTACCTAAGGACTTCAACGAACATACACACTATACATACATAGACCTACTATATCCAAATCATTGACTGTTCAAGGTAATGTCAGTATTAGTCTTTTTTTATGTGTTGAACATTAATTGTTAGTTATAGGTAATTTACTCGTAGTATCACCCCACCTAAATATTGTATCTTCTTCTTCTATGTGTTAAGAGGACTACAAGACCTAAGTGTCCTTGAAAAACGCACGCACACATATACACAATCGACGCGAACGGCATCTAACGACAACGCCCATCACAATATTATGGCATAAAGCATACATGAGATTTAGAAGTAACGGTTTTGTGAGATTACGCCCCCGTATTCTAATAGATGGCACAAGACCTAAACGCAAAAAAACGCTAGTTTTAGAAACAATAAAAGTGTATGATAGACTACAGTAAACAAAATCAGAAAAATATATGATATTCTTCAGGATATATGCTAGGTAGATAGTGTGTTGAAAACATAATACAACTTATTTGGTACGATAGAAAAAAATCATGAAGATACCTCTAAAAATTTTCTTTTTACAACGAAAATCATACTAATATACATACAAGAATTCCGATTTTTTGTCAGATTATTCTATAAGCAACATACTAGAATACTAGTGTTTTAATTTTTTAGTTCAAACAATAGATTTTTTGTAAATAGCATATTCATAGTTCCGAACATAATACGTGTGCATGTGTGCGTAAACGCCCGTGTAGCGACACTGCCGGCCGAGGCCTGATGCTATACGGACGTGCCGCTTTTTTCGCCGCATTATTTCCGTCAAGATTGTTATGTTTTTGTAGTTTTATTTGTAAATTCATTGTTTGTTATTATTATTTGTATATCTTCTTTCCGTAAATATTTTTATTTCGTGAAAATATAAAATACTTTTAAGTTAAAATAGAGTAATAATTTGCTATCAATTATCAATTGTAAATATGGGAAAGAAAGTGAAACATTCCGTTAGGAGGACTACAAAACGTTCGTATAAAACAAACGCCGAACATATGAACGAAATGAAAAAGTATAAGAGCATTTTATTATTACTGAATATTTATTTTTGTAACAATAAAACTATGAATTTTGTAAACGTCTCAGAAAGTACACTCGTTACGCATAAGATCAGTTTTTTTGACTACATGTGCAATCGTTACATTGGTGTATGTGGTCGATGTGTCGATTTGTATTCGAGAGTCCTCGGGTTCGATTCCCAGGGAAACGAAATCTATTTTTTATTTTTTTTTATTTAAATATATTTAGAATTTTTAAATAGGTACTTATATATATTTTTTTATAAATAACAAAAAAAACGTCTACAATGTAATATTATCTTTCACAGGAGCAAGAAAGTCGAAAATATCAACACGGAAGTTATTTCTAATGCCTAAGTACAGACGCCAGCAAATCAAGCTACCCGAAACTGTCAAATTTTCCCAATCAACTTTGAACCTTATGCTTTAGCGATAAAGTTGAAAATCTATTAAAGAAATTTGACAGATTGAACTTGAACGTGGTGGATTACGGCCCACTCCCTCTCACCAAGAGGAGGCCTGTGTCCCAGCAGTGGGAACATTATAGGCTGATTATGATTATGACAGATTGTAGTAGCTTGATGTGCTGGCGTCTCGTCTGTACCTACACATTTTCTAAGCTATTATAACAGTAAAAACAAACTAAAAATACTTACCTAATATCTTTACGCTACTTATTGATAATGTGCATAACAAAAACACAGATTCTTCTGAAAATTGCGATGAAAATGATCACAAGCAAAGCAAGAGTTTAATTTTTATTGATTTTGTTTATAATAAATAGAAATCATAACTATGTATGAATGTTCAGTACCTAATCTTTGAGGCCGTTTACACGTTATGCTGCAGCTGCAGCGGCACCGCCGAGGCCGCGCCGCGGCGCCGCTGCATCAGTCACTCTTGGATTTGTATGAACACACGGCGGCGCGGCGCGGCGTCGAGTTTTGATAAGACCTATCAAAACTCGCCGCCGCCACGGGATAATTTGTGTAAAGGGCCTTACTTACTTGACAAAGGAGAATGGGTAAGACCGTACTCAGACACAAAGTTAATTGTAACATTATGAACTATGTTGATCTTTATTGCCCTCATGGAGTAGTTTAATTAATCCTAAGACAGCATGTCTGAATTCACTTGGAGAAAAAAGTTATGTGAGGAAATTAAATTCATTTAGTAAAAGGAAATATTTAACTTATCCTTTTAAAACTTATTGACCTGCTAATGATGGACACTTTTACCCGACTGCGCCAGAAGGAGGGTTATGTTTTTCGAGAGTATGTATGTATGTATAATTGTTTGGCACGCTCTGTAGCCTAAACTACTTGATCGATTTCAGCTTGAGAAGTGTCGTTACATTTGTATTTACTGTGAGAGTGACATTGGGTATATCAAAATATTAAAAAAAACTGGCGGATTTCTGACGCCATACCGTCATCAAAAACATTTTTTTTTCTCAAAACCTATCTAGTGGCGTATCAAAATAAAGGGTTTTAAAAGGTGATTACAAAAATATATACAACTTAGATGGTTAAAAGTAATTCGAAGTGACAAATCGTAAAAAAACACATACCAAGAACTAAAACGCCTGCGAAATCTTTTACATTTGTCAACTAAAAAGCTGGAAATAAAAAAAGTGTAATTAAAAAAATTTAAAAACCCGACTGCGGTAAAATACTTAGGTAAAAAAAAACTGAAAAGCTAAAAACAAACCCATTTTAAATTAAATAAAAGTTGGAAGCAGGCGGGACCCATTTGAATTTGAAAATATAATAAAAATGGTATGGATCCTGCCTGCTTCCAACTTTTATTTAATTTAAAATGGGCTTGTTTTTAACTTTCCAGTTTTTTTTTTTACTTAAGTGTTTACCGCAGTCGGGTTTAAAATTTTTTTTTAGTTACTTTTTTGTTTCCAGCTTTTTAATTTACAAATCTGAAAGATTCCGCGTGCGATTTTGTTCGTATTTTTTACGATTTGTCACCTTGCATTACTTTTAACCATATAAGCTGTATATATTTTTGTAATCACCTTTTGAAACCCTTTATTTTGATACCCCACTCGATAGGTTTCGAGAAAAAAAAATTTTTTGAAGACAATATTGCGCCAAAAATCCGCCATTTTGTTTTTTTATTTATATTTTGATATACCCAGTGTCACTCTCACAGTAAATACGAATCTAACGACACCTTTCAAGCTAAAATCCATCGAGCCGTTCAGGCCGAAGAGCGTGCCAAACAATTATACATAGTATACATACATACTCTTGAAAAACATAACCCTCCTTCTGGCGCAGTCGGGTATAAAAGAACTCGTAGGTAACCACCACTTCAATATTTTTTAAATAAAAATGTTTTAAAGGAGAGTGGGTAAGACCATACATACAAAGTATTGTAGCATTATGAACTATGTTGATCTTTATTGCCCTCGTGGAGGTAGTTTAATTAATCCAAAGGCAGCATGTCAGAAATCAATTGGAGAAAAAACTTATGTGAGGTAATCAAATTGATTTAGTAAAACGAAATATTTAAGTTCTCCTTTCAAAACTTATTGACCTGCTAATGATGGACACTTTCGAAATTAATGAAACTCTAAAATCTTTTTGCGCTTCTAATGATGCACTTTTTAAATAATTGAGCCTCTTTTTAACTTTCTGTACTTAATTATTTGAGGTTCACAAAAGAAAGCATGTGTTTAATCAAACCTTTAATAATTCTCATTTTGCGCTGCTAAAAATATTATTGAATACTGTAATATAATGATTGCGCCTCTTTTTGTGAACCTCAAATAATTCCTAGTTTGGGGTTTTAAAAATACTGAATAGCACAGTAACTGCGACCAACTTGGATGCAGCGCTCGCTCGGCTTGCGCGGTTGGTCACAGATCCAACCTCAATTAACCCGTTTGGTTGGGGTACCCCAGCAAAAAGGTAACAAAACCTTGCTGAAGAACTAGAGACTCGTCTCATTTCTGAGAATAGAATAGAATACTCTTTATTATGTAGGTACACCATATAAGCCACTTACAAGCTGATTACGAACCGTCTCGTCAGGAGACTTGACGAGTTTCAGCCACCAGAACAAGCCGGTTCTCCGGGCCATCATCCGCAGGTGAATAAGTGCTTAGAGGATAAGTTAAATATTTCCCTTTATAAAATCAATCTTATTTCCTCAAATAACTTTTTTCTCCAAGTAAATTCAGACATGGTTTCTTAGGATTAATTAAACTATTCCCTGAGGGCATCAAAAATAGACATTGTTCATATTGCTACAGTAATTTTTTTTTTTGGGTACGTGGTTCATACATAATTACCCATTGTCCTTTCATTGAATCAGTTTTATTTCAAAATCACCCACATCCTTATTTTTTTCAAAACACTCAAAAGAAATAAAAATAATTTTCATTCATAACTACATAATTATGTAGTTATGAGTGACAACAAAATTATTTAAAAAATTCAATCTAACAAACAAAGTTTGTTAGATTTTTGTTTCCGCGCCATCTATTAGAATACGGGGGCGTAATCTCACAAAACCGTTACTTCTAAATCTCATGTATGCTTTATGCCATAATTGTGATGGGCGTTGTCGTTAGATGCCGTTCGCGTCGATTGTGTATATGTGTGCGTGCGTTTTTCAAGGACACTTAGGTCTTGTAGTCCTCAGGTTGTAGTCCTCAGGCACAGCAAGAATATTACACACATATTGTTTGTTAGGTACCTACTCAGACCAACAAAAAAAGATAGACAGCGCGCCGCGAACATTAAAAGTGAAGCCACCTTTTTATCTATGTGTGTATTGAAGAGTTGCCATTTGTTAAATTTTTTCCCTATAATTTGGGGATATTTGTGAGGGTAGGAACTAGTATAATATTGTACGAGTATTGTTGAGTATGGTATAGTACAGACGCCAGCACATCAACCTACTACAATCTGTCAGATTTCTGTAATAGATTTTCAACTTTATCGCTAAAGCATAAGGTTTAATGTTGATTGGGAAAATTTGACAGTTAGGTGTAGGTTGATGTGCTGGCGTCTGTACCTCAATTGTTTAGATTTTAGAAGGACTTCTATTAAAAAAAAAAAACTCATATTTTCAATCAACTTTATTAAATATTATTATATTATTTATTTTTAATTTCATTATTAATTGGAAACCTAAAATATTAAATACATATGAAAAGAAAATGGGAATATAACTCGAAGTAAGAAATCATATTTAAATGTATAGATTAATTGAAAGGGGAAATTTTAAATCGTCTTATGGCAACCCCCGCACTTTATGTCACTGCTTTCGTTCGTTGAGGTTTTGTGTTCCAAGTAACCTAAAATTCATAGATAAATAATAAAGAAACGATGTAATTTCAAGTACTTACAAGTGAAAAGCGATTCCGTGAGACTTTTTGTGTGGTTTTGCAACTTTTCACTACACAGGAAGGCATAATTATATTTTTTAAATCTATGTTATCTTGACGACGACTTGTGACAAACTAAGAGCAATGAGCATGGTTTTAGTGTAGGTGTGTGCGTGAGCGTGTATGTTTACTTGCAGGAGCACGGTTTTGTGGCTTCACTTTTGATGTTTGCGGCGCGCTGTCTATCTTTTTTTGTTGGTCTGAGGGTACCTACTGGTGAATACACAATATAGATACCTAAGGCACCATCAAACATTGGTGCCATACATACCTACCCAATCAACAATGAGCTCAACTAATGAGACACAATTACTTTTTCTATTGTTACCGACCTTAATAAGGCTTCCTAAAAGACGAGGGAATGAATGTTTGCTCAGCAAATTATAACAACAAACTAAATTAAACAAATTAGGTACCTATGTAACTGAAAATAAGTATATCTAAGTTTTCAATTAAGTATTGTTAATATTATTAGTAAGAATATCCAAGTCTATTATTCAATTTAAAATGCAGTAAATATGTATAGGAAATCTAGGTTATGGCACTTCAATAAAACGAGTTATGGGCTACGGGCAAGTGCGAGTCGGACTCGCACACGAAGGGTTCCGTACCACCGTACAATATTTAACACAACATAATATTAAAAAAATCACGTTTGGTGTATTTTATTTTATTCCGTTTTTAGTATTTTGTTGTTATAGCGGCGACAGAAATACATCATCTGTGAAAATTTCAACTGTCTAGCTATCACGGTTCATGAGATACAGCCTGGTGACAGACAGACAGAGAGACGGACAGTGGAGTCTTAGTAATAGGGTTCCGTTTTTACGCTTCGGGTACGGAATCCTAAAAAAAACTTAACGTAATTGTGAATGCACCAGCACTGGCCACACAACATCATTATCTGCCTAGTCTTTTCCCAAACGACTATGTTGGGGTTAGCTTCCGACTAATAAAAAATTAAACTCAACATGCTTGAAATTAAATATTAGTATAAAAAAGAAATATCGTTAGAAAAATAGACGGATAATTTCTCACGAGCTTTGACAAATACTCAAAGCAAATGTCATATGAGACTACGGAGGATAATATTTGTTCACATTTAAACTTACTTCTGCTAGTAGGTACCTACACACGACGACATGTCAAGCTATCCAATTCCAGTATAAGCTGACTTGTCATTGTACGAAAAACCTATACAATGCGAGGTCAGCTAAAACTGGAAATGTATAGCTTGTTGTGTCGTCGTGTGTACTCATCATAATGAAGCAGACAATATTGACTGACCGTTTCCATGTGGACGTTATTAACTAATAATAAACAAGTAGACGATCAATATTTGCATTTCTAGAACCTTTATACTTAGTTAAGTACACATCAAACATTTCCTTGTACACTTAGGATAATTTTATGAGTTTATACTGGACATACAAAATCTACGTCTGTGTTTTCAAGTTAATATAAGTACATTCAGAAGTTTTATGATCCTACACGATCAAAGAGAATATAGCCTTTGTACACGATCGACGTCGCATCGATGCGAACGTTGAACGTAGAAAACTTCAATACCTACTCGACTTAAATGTATGGGACGACTGAATTTTTATTCGCGATTACGATGTTGGTCCCATGGAGAGGTTGTTCAGTTTGATGGTCTGTACCACATCCTTAAATTTGGCTGGTCATTGAAAAATAACCCTGTATAGTACATGACGCCTGCTTTATTGCGAATATAAAAAAAAAGTGTTGAATACTAACCAATCTCAGTGGCCACAGCTTTCAGCTTGTCAGGGTTGCGGCTGATGATGACGATGTTGATCCCGCGCCGCGCCAGCTCCAGCGCATACTGCTTGCCGATGCCGTCTGTGCCGCCAGTAATCACTGAAATAGGAAGGAAAACTGTAATAAAACAGAAGACGAACTAGCAAGAGATCGAGGGGGGGTGGAGGGAGGGCTCAGGGGATCAGTAGTGCTATTCTGTAAAAATCTCACCGTGAAAACTTAGGTGATGTGAGCTTAAAGTGAGCTATCAATAGTATCAATAATCCCTAGCGACAGGTGGAATGACAGCTCACTTTAAGCTCACTTCACCTAAGTTATCACGGTGATCTTTTTACAGAATAGCACAGCAGACCGGAATAAATCAAATAATCAAGTCGTAACGCCAATAACTTCACTGAACCGCACTGGGCCCACGTGGTGGATATATTAGGGCATTTATGTGATATAGGGGTAACGTGGTGGATATGTTAGGGCAATTATGTGATTTAGAGGGCTCTCGTAGTGGGTTAGGGCATTTAAGGCACATCCCTCTCACAGAGAAGAAGCTTGAGTCGCAGTCAGTGGAAACATTTAAGGCCGATTATAACAACTTATTTCAGCTTTCTTTTAAGTAAACTCTAAAATTGCGACTCTTCTACTCTTCCTTGTCGTAGGGATTTAAGATCTGGACATTCATCAATGTCCAGTCCTTCCTAATTATTTGTTGTGGGCACAGCATGTCTTTCTTATCCATACGTAGCTCTGTTAGCTATCATCTCAGTAATCAACCAATTACTAGCCATATCACCTTTCACACAGTCCATTCTTTAGTCTTCTCCTAATCGTATAGCTTCCGACATTCGTACGAACTGAATGTGAACTATCCTCACGACATGTTAACTTGGAACATCATTATGAAAATATAAACCAATCGTGCGTGTGTTCGTTACATGCCCTGACGTCATCACTTGCAATTAATTAGTACCTATAATCAGACGCAATTGATTTTAAGCAAGTTATTTAATCATGATTATTTAATTAGGTACTTGACCTTTTGAGGCCAGTGCCATCACGTTTCGTAAGTTCTAGGCCGAATCTAAATGCTCTTCTATAAGTAGATGGTTCCATGGAATTATTAAATTATTTATTTTTGACTGCCTTGTTTGTCTAATGCAGATCGCTACTGCTGAGTATGCATGAGGTTCTGATTTCGATTCCCGTGAAGGGCAAAGTGTTATTGTTTTTTTTTTCCATCTGGAATTTCTTAGTAGCAGCCCGGAGTCTGGATTTGTGCCCGGTTGATGGCAATAGGCTCCTCCTATTACATGGGACTTAAACATAACTGGCGAAATGTGGGTGTACTATAGGTACACCTCTGCCTAACCCTTCGGGGAACACGTGCGTGACGTTTTGTTTATGTAACTTATTAAGCTAAAGAAAACCATTTATGTGAGCATATCTACAATTAACATTGTTGCACAGAAGGTGTGTAAGTACAGTCACCAAAGGAGATAAGTAACCAGGGTCGTCGGATATAGTTGAAATTTAATAAGAAACCGATGGATGTTTTCGAATAAAATTAATAGAAAACAAACAGTTCATATATGTATAAAATTAAATTTCATTCGAAAACATCAATCGGTTTCTTACTAAACTTGCAACTATATCCGACGACCCTGGATACTTATCTTCTTTGGTGATCGTACATACACCGAAAATCTATTTCGAAGTGCTTTCAATCCCAGCCTTAACTCTAGATGCCGTCAACATACATATAGATATCCCATAATTGGGTCAAATATGACCAGCCGCGCGTGAGTTTCCAGCCATAGATAACAACAAATCAGTAAAAGTATCAACTATTCCACATAAACCACATTACAAAGTTCAAGAACATTGATTGGCCTATTTTTCCCTGTCTATGAAAGTCATCGACCTTGGCGCAAATCGGCTGCGCATACGCAACCTCACGCGTGACGTCACAAGTCTCGTCCGCTATCATTGATGTCTCACTCACTTTCAATTGATTGTTGCTGTTTGTTGATGTTATTTATTATTTTATCGTATTATGTAAAATGTTTTATGTAATTTTCTATTATCGCAACAATTCCATTGTAAGAGTATTTACATAACTTTTTGTTGAATAGATGTCAAACGATGTAGAATATTGTAGACGTAACGTCGTTGTAATCGCTACTAAGCTGATTTTAAAATAAATATTGGCCTGTCGTTTTTCACTCAAGATAGATTTAATAAGTTATAATCATGGATTTTTAGGGGCTTGTGTCATGTCAGCCGCACGGGTCGATCGATCAGGTTAAGCAACGCTTGCCGCGGTTGGTCCGTGGATGGGTGACCATCTTTACACACCAAGACCCCTCCGTGCCTCGGAATTGGTCCCGGCTGTCATTCGTGGATCTTTGACAGTCTTTACGGGTCGTCAGAAGCCCGAAAATCTGACAACCAGTCTTACCAAGGGGTATCGTATTACCCAGCAACTGGGTTGTGGAGGTCAGATAGGCAGTCGCTCCCTGAAAAATACTGGTGTTCAGCTGCATCCGGTTTGACTGGAAGCCGACCCCAGCATAGTTGGGAAAAGGCTAGGCAGATGATGAATCATGGATTTTGAGACTTCAGAAAATAACTGTATGAGAATTGAAACTAGTTCAACGAAACATCACGCAAGTAGGGGTAGGCACAACTGTACCTATAGTACACCCATATTTCACCAGTTATGTTTAAGTCCCATGTAATAGGGGGCGAGCCTATTGCCATCAACCGGGCACAAATCCAGACTCCTGAGAAATTCCTAATGGAAAATCCCAATAATTACTTTGCTCGACCTGGGAAACGAACCAAGGAGCCCATGGTCAGCAGTACCGCTTGCGACCACTAGACCGACAAGGCAGTCAAAGGCGACGGTAAAAAAATCCCCAAAGGTTTCCAAAACTTTCTAGTTCTTACTTTCTGGGTTCATCCAAAGGACATAATATTTCCGTCGTCAGTAAAAAACTTAGAAGGAATTTTGATTTTTTTCTATTTCCAAGAAACCGCTGGAGATGTCTGTTTTAGAGACGACAAACCAATTTTATACGTTGCCTCACAAACATCGACCTTAGACTTAATGCCAAACATACCACAACCGAGCCATCTCATCTAAAACTGTTAGACGAAGTTGCGCGGGCGCAGATTACCGAAAATGATGATAATTTGTAATGTTTAGCAATGCTGATGTTTTGTCTGCTCCATTCGGAGTGAACGTAGATATATGTAGATACCTATAAGGTCACAGAAAAATTTAAATCTTCGCTCTGACATTAGCATGTTTTGAACATTGATGACTGTTATTTGTTACATTTGATTTGTAATTATAGATAACTACTTACACTAGGGACTAAATTAAAGGCCTAACTAACAAACTATACAAAACAAAAGGACACTTAGGCAACACAACAAAAGGAAACTCAACTAAGGTCATTTTAGAGTACGTTTAGGTGGTGTTCAATAGCCCCAGTTGACTCACCATTGATGATTTCAACAAATGAATTTGAGCTAATAAAAAAAGTTTTAACTCACAAGTAAAAAATCCCTTTTATTGGAAAACCACTAAAACTAAACTACTAAAAATCTGCTATTCTACTATTAGGTTGATGATGAAACGGTCGCCGTAGCCGAAAACGGCATGGAAGGATTATTATTATTATTAGGGAAATGTTCACTTGATACTCTTGAGTATGTACGTAACAGCTAGATATTTAAATAATAAAAAATCACAAAAATAAATCGTCCTGTCCGAGGATCGAACTCGGCATCCCCAGCGAAGTCCGCAACAAGGTAACAACGTCAATCGGACCCTAATTTCTGCAATTGGCGAGGGGTGGTCAGCCAAACCCTTTGATTTGAATAAAATTTGCATACCTAACAATACCGTCCTGCATCTCGCAATCAAAATTTTCTCTCACAGTTGCATAAATACAAATTCTCGCTGCTTACATTGGGGAGTCCGTTTCTACGCAGGAAGTCAGTGGTCAGAATAGGGCTGCATGGGGTGTACCCTTGTCCTAACCACTGTCTTTCTTAACGATGTGGCAGACCAACCAGCCATCATGAATCATGATGGTGTTAGCCAATGTAAGCTCCCTAGACAGCAAAGCATCTGTAGTCTGTGAGGGAGTCGCAATTCGAGAGGTGAAATTCCTTCGCCCCACTGTTGTAGAAAATTTGACTCCCTTTTTACGTTTTTGTTCTACAATTTGATTTAATGAGTACAGGTTATTTCACATGGCAGCACCCTTTACTAAGTATAATAGTCCATATCGTTTTTCTGGGTGATAAAATATTGCTGTTAGCCTATGCTGTTAGCTATTGTTTTGGTGACCTAACAAAGCTGTCCACGGCAGAAACCCCCAGATTAACTTACATTTATCCCGCCCGAATCTACGGTACAATTTACTAGTCGACAGCGATGCGGAGGAATTCTTCGTCGCCATATTTTAGTTTATTAATAGTTTTAGTTAGGTTAGGGTAGGTAATGTAGGTATTATGTTTTTATGTTACTTAATAAAAACACTGACAACAATTTCATAATTTCGAATCCGAAAACAATTTTTCGTCTAATCATAGTCATGCGAATTTCGCGAGTCATGCAAATTAGATCAATAGACTATAGAGCTATAGGCAAAACTGTTTCGCCGCATGTTATGGCGCAAGCGGCGCCGGCGCAACAATGTCAATGCTGAACTGTTTTATATTACCTACGAGTTACGTTTACGTGGTTATATAGATACTATTGTCGAATAGTTTTTTAGACTGTAAAAAGGTAGTAAAGAAGTTTTTTGATAATCATTCAATAGGTTTGATTGAATCTGTCTGTCCGTGACAACAATCAAGGCCGTAATCCTTCTTTACTAATCTTCTTCTTTTTAAATTTAATTTAAAGATGTTTTCTAATATGGGTTATGTAGTAGGTACCTACCTGAAATAAATGAAATTATTATTATTTACAAGCTAGGGTGTCCTAAGTCCCGTATTACAGAACGTCACTCAATACTCAAACATTATTATTACTCGTATTAGGTACTTAAAACAAGTTTCAACCAATAAAATGGCTTGAATCTAGTTTTAAGTAATACTCGAATATTGAGTGACGTTCTGTAATACGGGCCTAAGACTGCGGTGGCCGCTACATAGCGTTCGCAATTCACCGTTATGTAAGTAGGGTGTGTTTCCCTAGAGAGCGTTTTTTGACAACATAAAGTCAAACCCCCATCACCCTGGCCATCACTCTCATGACAGCCAGTGTCACTGTCGCCGTTATGTGGCGGTCAATGCTGTCTTAGGAAACTGTAGCTAGATTGTGAACGTGATAAAACCATTATAAGTACTGAATTTAGGGTGTGGGCAAAGAAATCCTACGTTTTCAGGAACTACATAATCAGCCTAGAATGTTCCCACTGCTGGGAGACCAGCCTCCTTTCTTCGAGAGGGAGTGGGCATGGCTGTAATCTACCACGCGGGCCCAGTGCGGGTTGGTAGATGTCACGTTTTCGATTTTTTGGTTCTAGGACATGCCGGCTTCCTCTCCTTCACCATTTTAAGAGCAGTGGTGATAAAATTATTTACACAAAGTAAAGCGCCTGCCTGGGTTCAAACCCACGACTTACGATTCGTAAGTCGGGGTTATTTACCACTGGGCCACCACTGCTCTCTCTTTTCAGGGACTAACGTTTACTAATTACACTTTTATTCGTTTAGTACGTACTGGTTCCGTAGAAAACGAGATAACTGAAAGTCACTGAAAAGTCACTGACCTCTCAGTGGAAAAAGTTATAAAAACTTTTAAGTTATTTACAATCCATAGTACTTACAGTAACTGTGGTTTCAATTTCTTTTTTGGCTTTCACGCCCCAGTTACTAGAGGAAAAACCAAGGTTTACGTGATAAAAAGAAAGTGTATTAATTTGTTATTATTCTAGGACACATCTCTCGGGAATGAAAGTGAAATTAAAATAGAAGAGTTTCCGTTTTTCAATGGTTTTCGATACGAAAACGAAATGGCGACGTCTACACCAGCTGCCTTCCTTTGTGTTGTTTTGTGCAGCAGCGAAACAGGTTACAAAACAATCTAGTATAGGCCTTCTCGCTAACTAACTGGTTAAAATGGCTACCTTGCAGCATGAGCCATTGTTATCTCAATGGCTTAAGCTATGAATCCTATGCTATCACACTGGGTCAATCGACCGCACTGTAGTTGCACCGCCACCTTTGTTTAATGTAGTTCGTGCGGAACTGCGGATCGATAAGAGAGAAAATCAATAGTGACGTCCGTAACATTGTACATAAATAATACTACAGATATCGCTACAGTATGCGCTATGATAATTGTGATCTAATATACTCTATATAAAATAATCATCCAAATAATATTTCCTGCTGGGACACAGGCCTCCTTTCTTTTGAGAGGGAGTGGGCCGTAATCCACCACGCGAGCCCATTGTGGGTTAGTAAGTGTCACATGTCTACGATTTTTTGGTTCTAGGACATGCCGTTTTCTTCACGATGTTTTATTTCACCATTTTCACAACAAGTCTATGCAGTTCCAAAAATGTTTTTAAATTTTTGAGTGACAAATGACGAGCTGCAACTGGAATAGGGGAAAGAAAACTTTATATTAAGTGAGGAGCAATGGTAGTACTAAGCACTTCAGGTAGTACAACACTTGAAGCTTTGTCTCTGGGGTGTTTCTCTGTGGCGCAATGTTCGTGCTAGTTCAGAAACACGAAAATTACCGAAGCGCATAAATTTTCTGGTTTAACTGTACTTATTTCATCTGTTTATCTAGTGCAAGCAGCACGAAAAGTGAAGTGTTATTTATGGTTAATTGAACTTACCTTAAGTGAACGTCAATCAAAATTATACGAGATGTTGCATCCTCGAGATTTAACATACATTGTAGTCCGTGTTCCTCCTATGTAGGTACTGCATTATTCCAAAATAATAATTATTTTAAATTTTACTAACATAGCTATAAGTGTCTATACTAACATAATATGGACTTGTATCAATTACTGTGTGCTTGGTCTGAAATAAATATTTTCATTAAATTTTCAATTGCCACACTGTTCAAAGATTTAAAAAAAAAATCTGTCAAAATATTTATATCTTTGAACAGTGTGGCAATGCAGTACATAGGAATAGGAACACGGACTACAATGTATGTTAAATCTCGAGGATGCAACATTACAAGTCACTTCAGGTCACTTCGGCGATTGCTTTCAAAATTGCGAAACTTGAAGTTATAACTAACTAGCTTCTACTCTGACTTCGTCCGCATGGATGACGGAAATTATCCCATGGGAACGTGCTACCGTGGCAAAAAGTAGCCTATGTCCTTTCCCAAGATGCCTCTCCTTGCCAAATTTTATCGAAATCCGTTCAGTGGTTTAGGCATGAAAAGGTCACACAGAGTTACCTTCGAATTTATAATATTAGTATGGATGTAATATTTTCAATGTTGGATTAGCAGCTATGTAAATATTTGTAGAAGGTCATCAGAAAGTGTTTAATTACTAAACATAGTATAACTTACCTATCTAGATATTTGCGAAAAAGTTGATATGAAAATAAATGCTCTATACAAAATTCCTATATAATTTTACTGACATATTTCTGTGACCAAGAAATATTGCTTACTGACATTACAAATTCATATTTTCTATTCATGAGGTTAAACTTTTGTGTTGACAATAACCTTGTGCAGTTGTGCTGCAGGTTTTTCTGTCTGTGCACAAGCCGGTCTAATCAGTACATCAGATCAATCACCGTGAAAACTCAGGGAGGTGAGCTTGAAGTGACCTGTCATTCCACCTGATGCTATGGTTTGCTAAGGATTCTTCTTCTTAGCGTGTCGCATTCAGCAATCTAAATGGACTCAGCCCAGAATTCGGCTACTTGTTTGGCGCCATCACCAGCGTCCATCAGTTCCTGTAACGTGCAGCTGACAGGACACGCAGGACACGATATTAAGTGTCCTAACGTTTGTGGAACAGCACCACATTTACACTCCAAGGCGGAGTCGTCTTGACGGTTCACTTTACCTAAGAGACTAGGCTACCGGTGAGATTTAACAAAATAGCGCTAATGTTTTCCTACTCCTAAGCGCTAGAGCGCTATTTGTGAAATCACAAATCACTAAATACTTTAATACGTTTAGCTCTAAACATAGTTCAAATTCAAATTCAAATATTTTTATTTGTAGAACATAGGTAAACAAAAGCTACAGATGTCAATATTAATAAAAATGAACGCTATGTCTTGCCGTCAACGGCGTACAAATATTCTAATTAAAAATTCTAATTATTAATTGGTAAATAATAAAAACGTTCAAAATTAATAAATGAAACTCAATTATTACAATTTAAATAAAAATAAATTTAACCAAATAACAAAACAAAAATAAATTAGATTAAACAAAACAATTAGATTATTAACAATATAATATATGAATAAATAAAAAGAAAATTATATTAGATTACAATTTGTCTTCCAGGTACTCATTGACTGTATAATAAGCTTTCTCGCCCAATAAATTAAGTAGTGCCTTTTTGAAATGGTGTATGCTGTCAAGATCTTTTATTGTAATGGGTAGCTTATTATATAACTTGGGTGCCATTCCCAAAAAGCTCTTTGAGTATAGTGCAGTCTTGTGTGGAATAGAACAAATCTCTCTATTGCGTCGTTTCGATCTCAGTGTTTGAAATAAATGCAAGTTTGATTTTGCGAATACTAATGTCTCGTAGATGTACATACAAGGCAAAGTAAGAAGTTTATATTTATTAAATAATGGCTTACAACTATCAGTCTTTTTCAGCTTAAACACAGCACGTACACATCTCTTTTGAGCTTTGAACGCAATGTTTTTATCAGTGGAATTTCCCCAATACATTATTCCAAAACGTAACGTTGATGAGACATACGCTTTGTATGCTACCAAAACTACAGACTCATTTGATATTTTCGCAAGGTTATGTAGCGCATAAGAATATTGGTTCAGTTTTTTACAAACGGTTTCCACATGGCATTTCCAATTTAGATGACTATCCAAGTAAAGTCCTAGAAATCTGGCACTGTTGGTTTCAGGTATTTTTTGGTTTGCGTATTTTATATTTAGATTTAGCTGTTTTGTTCTTTGTTGGAACGTCATAACTTGTGTTTTTTCTAAATTTATTTTAAGTTTATTTTTACGTAACCAGTTTATAGTACAATGGATGGAATTATTTATTTCACTTTCATATGATTCTTTGTCTTTACACGGTATAATAATTGTACTATCATCGGCAAACAGGACGGTCTGATAGTCGGTACATTTCGGCAGATCATTTATAAAAATGAGGAAAAGCAAGGGCCCAAGTACACTCCCTTGAGGTATGCCGCAAGTTGTATACCTAATGGAAGACTGGTGAGCAATTTCTCTCTTAGAATTGGGACAAACTCTATTTAAAACCGTGATTTGTTTTCTTTCATATAAATAAGTTTTGATTAGGCTCAATATATTTCCTCGGACACCATAACGTTCTAATTTACCCAGTAATATTGTATGATCCACGTGATCGAATGCCTTAGACATATCCATGAGTACTGCGGCAATAGGATTTTTTTTGTCAACATTAGTAACAATTTTAGCAACTAACTCATAGACTGCGTTGTTAATATTTCTATTTTTCCTAAAACCATATTGTTCTTTGGCGAGTATATCATTTGTTTCAAAGAACGAGTTAAGGGATCTATAAATCACTCTCTCAAAGATCTTTGATAATACCGGTATTAAGGCTATTGGACGATAATTTGAAATGGTTGCTTTGTCACCTTTCTTATGAAGTGGTTTAATTATAGTAGTTTTTAATAAGTTTGGAAAGTGGCCATGCTCTATGCATAGGTTAATTATAAAACTTAGTACGGGTGCAATTATATGCGACACTAATTTTAAAATTTTAGTAGAAATTTCATCAAATCCCGTGCTATTGGTATTTTTTAACAGATTAATGATTTTGAAAATGTCCATAGCATCTGCATCTGCATCAGTTTTAATTATCATTCCATCTCTACCATCTTCAAACGATTGACGGAAACACAACGATGATTTAAATTCGTTCAGCGCTAAACGTTTAGCAATTTAATGTTTTCAGACTTAATAGAGCTTTGTAGCTAAGCAGCAGGAGCAGTGCCCAGCGGTAACAGCTGCGACTTACAAGTTGTAGGTCGTACTTCGTAGGTTTGAACTCAGACAGACGCTTTACTTCATGTAAATGATTTTATTACGACTGCTCTCAAAACGGTTAAGGAAAACATCGTGAGAAAACCGGCATGTCCTAGAACCAAAAATTAGAAGACATGTGACATCTACCAACCCGCACTGGGCTCGCGTGATGGATTACAGTATTTACAGCTGCAGCCCCCCCCCCCCCCCTCTCACAGAGAGGAGGGCTGTGTCCCAGCATTGGGAACATTATAGGCTGATTACGCTAGCTATAAGCAAGTACGTTTAGATATTTGAAAAACATAAACGTATGTACCCCTTCAGTTTCTACAGTCCTTGGCATAAATATGGCCCTCTCGGTAGTAAATACGAAATGCTACTGACAAAGTATAGGGTCACAAGCCGCATCTTTCTGCAGGTTATAATCAGACATATTTTGTTGCGCATAAATCACGACTAAGTAAGCAGTTTAGGTCCTACTATTACTAACAAGAAAGGCGGAGCACAAACGTGAATCTGTGAGCTGGTAGTTTGTATAATAGTCTGGTCTGTTCCAATTACTAGGTAAAGTCAGGTAAAGTAAGTAATTGTTAAACAAATTGACTACCTACCAACTTAAACTACTTACTTTGTAAAGTATCATATTATTTTAATTATTGTAAGTGTGAAGACAATGTTGGTCATTTTTTTTTTTTTATTATTTTGATTATTTTCTTTGGTCTGTTAGTTTTTGTCATGGTCTGGCAGTTTGAGTAATTTATGTGGCCTACCTAAATGTCCTTTCTTTGGTCTTGTTCGTCGAATCGTTGAGCTCCTTAAGTTTTGAGTTGAGCTGCACGATTTCTGACAAATGCGTGCACTGACTGGACAGGTCCACTCAATCTGTGTCGTTCTTTCCTCAAAAGACCATCTCGGACATCGATCTACATGGTCTTCATATAACCTGACCAAGATTATGTCTGGACTTTAAAAGAGACTGTGACCTCTGAGTTTGTTTCGGCCTTTCTTCTCAGAGTAGTCAAATAGGAAACGCCGACCTCATCTAGTTTTTAAAAATATGATTGACGTGTACAGTCCCCGGCACGTAACTTGGCAAGAGTCGTTAGATGTGTTTTTCCTTTCTTTAGCTTTCTTGTAAACAGACATGTTTAAAAATAATCTATGGCAATAACCATAGTATAATGACAAACAACAAAAGTGGCCATTTTCATGTTGGACTAAGTGTACATGCGCTAACTTACTCCCAATACGCCAAAACCTTGCCAAGTCGGCGACTATAAAAGTGTTTGTGCAAACCTACTTACAGAAATAAAATCATTTATCATTTAAACTGTCCGTATATTCAAATGGGTTGGTATCAGAATGACTGGATCGGAAATTAATCACAACTGTCATTTTTTGACAGTTGTATGTAATCGTTATAACACACCAAGTTGACGTAGAGTGTCAATTTGCTCAACAATTATTTTATCTGACTGTACAAAAATGGCTTGTTGTTAACAAGTCACCTTGAAGAAGAATGGGTTTCCAGTCACCATCTTGTCACACTCGTCGCCGATCTCTCTCGTTTGCTTCGTGCTTTTAGGAGAAAAATATATCTTGCTAAATTATCCGGATTCCCTTTGTCGGGAAAAAGCAGAGGAATTTCATTCTATTACCGAATACTAATAATTAATTAATTATCTATGATTCTTGGCTAAACAACTACTAAAAACTACAAAAAGTTTACCTATGTATATTCTTAGTCCTATAGGTCTATGTAGTCTGGCCGTCGAGAGAATTGACACCTGCGACAATTCTAGTAAGAAATAAAGATCAAATTCGAAAACATTCTTTTGTAAAAAACTGACATGTGTCAAAAACGCATTCTCACGAACGCTCGGCGAAAGTTTGTGAGTATGTTTGTAACTTCTTCACGCACAAACGGCTGGACCAATTTTAATAAAATTTGGTACGGAGGTAGTCGGCACCCTGGATTAACAAGGCTACTTTTATCCCGATATTCCCACGGGATCGACACTTATGCGGGTGAAACCGCGGGGCGCCACTAGTTAGTATTATTTTTTTATATTAGTTACGAGACGACTCCAATCATTTTGTTATGTGGCTAGATAATATCACCGATTCACCGACCTATTTTTTTTTTGAGTTAAGTACGTAAGTACGTTTCGTGGATGCTGCATTTAAACACAGTAAGCAGGGGACAATACGTAATGAAAAGACTTCACCACGAACACAAAGGGAGAGTTAATGAGTTCCCTCACTATTGAGCAACATACTTGAGCAACACAACTCTCACAAGTTACAATGTTCACATCTTTAGCATCGGCACGATTAACGTAATCTTGACTACTCAGAGAAATGAGGCTGTACGTTGTACGAGAGACCGCACGCCATTGGATTGTCAGTGGTAACTCTTTGACCTTGATCTGCGCAGGCAACTTTTAAGCAACTTTTATGAAAAAAAAATGTTAACATTAACCCCTTTATTCATAAACGTTGCTCAAAGTTAAGAAGTGATTAGCGACTGTTTAACTATAAATTTTTAACGTTTCTAATCGCTACTTAAATTAAAAAAGGAAGGTAAGGGAAACATGCGTCACATCCACGCAAAACGGCTATCGCTCAGCATTATGCTGCGCTGCGACCCTTTGCAAGACAGAGCTCCAGCGCTGGTTTTCACCGACAGCCGGCGCTGACGTAATGACGTCGTCCGGTACAGCGTACTTAAAGAAAGATAATTTAATTTAGATGTGATAGAATAATATTATCTCTAAACCTTTTGTAAACATCTTTTTTACCTTGTGGAACGCGAAATAAATGAATATGAATATACTAAACAGGAAATAGACAGATATGGAGAATAGACACAGGTATGAATGGGGAGTCAGTAAGACGGTGGTCAGGGGGAGGGCTGTTCTACATTCTACACCGCCCATATACACCTATGTGTATAGTAGTTGTATTAAAACTATTAGACGCATAAAGCCCTACGGGGGTATTAATCGTGTTATTGAAGCCATTATTTTGTGTACTTGATAAGGTCCTATAGACCGATATTATATTGACGTGTAAGCCATTAACGTGTATGTACCAATACTTTAATCTTTGATTATATAATTAATCTGAAATTCTAATTTTAATAAGTAGATACACCAAAGACAATTGAGGTTACTTTTATAACCTCAATGACAAACATTGACAACGATTACTTTTCAATGACAATTTAATCATGTTATTCAGACAATAATTCTGGCAAAAGTGGTGAGTTATAAAGTTAAAACCTTCTAAATACAGAATGTCTTCCTCAATCAATCTGCCTAGTCTTTTCCCAACTACATTATATTGGGGTCACCAGTATTTGGGGTTACCAGTATTTAACATGGCGCGACTGCCTATCTGACCTCCTTAACCCAGTTACTGGGTATTTCGGTACCCCTTGGTAAGACTGCTAGTCAGACTTTCGGGCTGTTATTTCTTAGCCACGAGCCCCTCTGCAAAGACATTTAATGACTAATAATGTGAAGGAAGGGCGGACCTTATGTAATTTTGACGTTCGAAAAGTGCTAACTCTCTCGGCCTAATTTGAACAAATGACTATTGATTTTGTAAAAAATAGTCTTCCTGACCGATTTTCGGCCACGGCAGCCAGTCTCAGCGGAGACTAGCCTCTACGCGGGAGATAGGTATTATATAGTGCATTCATAGGTAATGCGTAAGGCCACATTTGTAAATAAACTGAGGAGCATCGGAACAAAGAACGATATATCCAAGTTACCGTAATTTACACAAATTAGAAAAAAGTTTGTAACTTTTTTAATGTTACAGCTCCTTAGATATGTATGTGTCGGGTTTTGATTGGACCACTGTTTTGTGATATTTTTTTAAAGCTGGAAATGTCTGTTTTTGAATAGATTTCTTTCCTGAAGGGTATGTAATACAACATTTTGCAACGGAAAAAAAATATAAAAAAATAATGGCATAAATGCGACATATCGGTTTTTGTTCCGACGCTCCTCAACTGACATCAATAAAAAACAATTTCAAAGATCATCACGTTCAGTTTCAATTACCTACAAATTCTAGCAGCCAGTAAGCACAGAAAATGGATTACGCACCAATATTCTCAGCAGTTTAATAGATTATCACGTACAAACACACAACTGATGAACTGTGCGAGCACGGCTAATGTTTTTGCATTACGAATAAAAACAATGACTCGCATACGAACAACTGTATTAATGTAGGTACGTCACTGTAGTCTTCCTGACGTCTGTGAAGAATACAAATAATACAATAGTAAATCACACTGTTTATTTATAATTATAATACCTAATTGCACTAATTAGGTCATTCGTTTTGCAGAGAACAACACACCCGTATTTCATGCGAGGGTAAGGCAGAGGTGAATTACGCCCAAATTTTGCCAGTTAGAAGCATCACCTGCATCACTGCACTAACCGAAATGTTTCTAGTTCAAGAAGTAATCTGTGGTTCAAGTGCAGACGTACAATAAACACCTAATTAATTAAACGCAATATCTACAAAACGAATTATCAGATTACTATAATTACTAGTTGGTCTAGCGGTGGCAAGCAAACAAGAATTATAAAATTCTATCGATTCGTATTCTAAAAAATCTCAACCATTTATCCAAAGGTGTGTCAGCTAATTGCTATAACTGACTGTACTTACACATACGTGTCTTTTACAATTTGCAGATTGTGATTTTTGCTATTTGGATATCCGTTATTGTGTGACCGTTCACCGCTTTCTTATCAAATCATAGCATAGCCACACTTACAATAAGGACGGTCATCATTGTCGAGCCGAACCTAACGTTACACAACTAGCCACTAATGTTCAGTGTTGACATATGTCATAACATTATAAGTTGTGTGATGTTGCCACATCTCGAAAGTGTAGGTCGCCATGAAGATGAAATGTTATGGTGTTGTGCAACCATGGTGTACTATTTCAAAGTAATGTTTTTAGTGGTCAAACCGTACATTTCTACAACAGCACATCAGTGTTAACAATTTGACAGAGCCTTTATGTCGTACCAGTAAGGGTGATTTTCGTATTGCAAGAGTTCCCATTTAATGAAGGGTATGACAAAATTAAGATAGGTAGGTATAAGTTATTCTATTCTATTATACGTCATGATGACAATCATGTGCTATCGATCTTGACGAAATGACATACATATTTTGATACACCTGCATAATGCATTATATGCATGATGCAATTAAAGTTATGGCATGTCATAAGACCAAGTTTAGTAATCACAAAATATACTATCCATACTAATATTATAAATTCGAAAGTAACTCTGTCTGTCTGTATGTTACCTTTTCATGCCTAAACCACTGAACCGATTTAGATGAAATTTGGTATAGAGATAGTTTGAGTCCCGGGAAAGGACATAGGATAGAAACTTATGCGGGTGAAACCGTGGGACGCAGCTAGAACAGGATACATTTTTAACCAGTGTGCAAACTGTAACCATAAGAACCTGGCGGCAAGGTCGTTAAAAGATGCCCATCCATAGATATAATTACCCATCTCTCCACTAGTCCAATGCTTAATCTAATATGCATATCCGGTAGGCTCTTAAATCCTTACCTAACCTTCGGGCACGTCTACCTACCCTACCATTACCGCGGCCCCGGTCTATTCCTTGATATGCAATGGTCGCTGTAGCACCATGAACATGAGGCTACAGGAGCTAGTGCGAATCTTGGGGTTCATTCGATTAATCGAGTCTGGTTTAATCACACTGGGATCGGTCCAATTCATTCATTCATTCAGTGCGCAAACTGTAACCATGCTACTTTCTAGACCCCCTAACGGCTGAACGGTTTTCGATAAATTTGGCACATGGGTAGACCATGACCTGAAGAAGGACATAAGCTTTCTTATTCCAGGATCGCAAACGAAGTCGCGGACAACTACTAGTTCCTTACAGAAAAACTTTCAGAAACTTCTAATGGAATCAATTTCCATTTAAATCGAATCGATGTGCCCTTTGCTAAATGTTCTGCTTAACTTTAACAGTTACTGATCTAAAATCAGATATGAAGAGAATATCTCAAGTTTCTATGGCTCCTGCATTTAAAATAAGCATCTAATTTTCGAATTTCCATAGTAATACCTAATAGGACATCTAGTATAATTAGAGGGACCTATAAAGGTCTTGCATCGCACCATAAAGATGCAGGATGTCTTTAAAAATGTCAGCCATGATGGCCTAGTAGAGTAAAACAAGAAGTTTAGAGGCTTCGTCATTTAAATTCTGATCTAAATACTGCTTTTGGCAATATACAGCCTATAGACGGACCTATTACATAACGCGATTTCTCGAGCCCTACCCGCAGGGACAGGGTAGTGTAATAAGAAACAGGGAGTCCGGGTCCCCTAACTGGTAGACAGGGCATACGACGGACAGGGCCCGAGAAATCGTGTAATGTATATATTGCCAAAAGCAGTATTTTAAATGAGCATCTTTTTGTGATCGAAGTAGGTACCAAATTCCTTATTTTCTTTACAGGAATACTGCACCCTAATTGCGAAAAGCACTTTCAATTACAATCCCAAGGATTTTGGAGAAAATTTATAATAATCCACTAGCTGTGCCCGGAACTTCGTTCGCGAGCATGTCGGAAAACAAATTGGATTTCATGAATAAAATAAAAGCAGCCTATGTTTATCTACCAGTAAAAGTCCCGTTAAAATCGGTCGGTGGTTTCGGAGATTATGGCCGGAACAAACGGACAAAAAAAATTTTTTTTTCGTTATAAGTTCCGTATTACTTTCATAAGCATTTAGTACAAAGCTGTTATTTTGACATTACAAACAAACACTTCAATTTTATTTATTTTTATAGATGTACCTATTAGATTGTTTCATAATACTTGCTTATGTTTAAAAAATTCGTCGACAATAAAAATAATGTAGCGTAAGTAATTTATAATAGGTAAATAATGAGTATTGTTGAACTGTCAAAATTGGGATTGCGAGTGTATTACATAAACCTACTTTGCTGTAAACAAATTTTAATAAAGTTATGTACACTCCTATTTGATTTTTTTTTTTACCGCTACATTACTTTGGCTTATAAGTAGGTAAGTATGCGCTATTTTCTGCCAAGTCTACATAGAATACAAGTGTTTACTAAATTTCCTTTATTAAAACAAGTAATCATTATTTATAAGCATTCAATTTCTATTCGTAATCGTAATCACAGGAGTCGGTGGCCGTACCACATATCCTTAACAGAAACGTTTTGTCGAAGGCCAGCAATGTAGTACATCCTTTAATACCTGAAGATCTAGAATAGGTATACCTACATTATTATACTGAACGATATATTTTTAGTCTCGAAATTTTTACAGGGTGTTCTACCATGAATTATGAACAACTTTCACTATGAGACCAACTCTGAAATCACGAAAAAAATCAGCTGTTTCATACAAAAGTTCAATACCTAAGTACTTGACCAAAATGTATGAAACAGTTGATTTTTATTTCGTGATTTCAGTTGGTCCCATACTCCCATAGTGCAAGTTGTCCATATTCATGGGTAGAACACCCTGTAAAAATTTGGATGGTGATAAAAAATCTTCCTGTATTTTACATCACGCTGGGGCCCTTAGGAGCCGAGCAGATAGAATATGAGTCGGTAATACGCAAAAAAGAACGTAGTAATACCGTGGGCAGGCGATGCGATGCGATGGAGTGGGTAGTGGGAACAAGGAATTTCACGCGGACGAAGTCACGCGCAGAAGCTAGTAATTTATAAGGTTCATGAAGAGAAGGGCGCGCTGAAGGATTAATTTTAGATTCGAGACATTTCAATCGCGAACACGTTCTGTTTTGGCATTGATCTTTAGCTATTTGTTTTTTATTTATTATCCTTTGTAAATTAACACGTTCGAGGACGCTACCACTTGAGACTGTGTACCAAAATGACACAGTAAATGTCCATACAAATTATACGACGTATGAGTACGTAGCCTCCCATGAAAATATATTGTTTTAAAGACATCATGACACAACCGTTTTATCACGTTATCGTATAAATACGTTATGTCATTAAAAGTAAGTTAACTAGACGTGAACGGGATTAATTCATAGTAAAATAGTATACTGTCTGGCTAAGGAATAATACATAAATCAAATAAACTAAATACTTACGATGTTTTGTCGCGGCAAATATTACGATACGCCGCGAAATGTTTAGCGAACGCGAGCGCACCCCGCAGTGACGCAGCCGCATTGAATGTAGGAGCGCGGTAGGCGCGCGCGACGTATTTACACGTTGTGCGTGTGTGAGTACCGTTCCCGCCCACTGTCAACGGCACTTATTTGAAATAGTTTAAAACTTACTCTACGTGACAGTAAAGCTTCGGGTATTTTAAATGTTGTGACACAAGATACATTCAATAGGATTTTAACTTGAACGTTCATCGGAAATGTACGTTCTGTCGTAAAGTAAAAAAATGATTTGGACGTCATTGTACGTTGTGCCATATCAAAATTTCGAACGATGACGTATAATCTCGTTCTGTCCTCGAACGTGTTAAGGATTGAAGGAGAGCAGTGGTGGGCGACTTACGAGTTGTAGGTCGTAGGTTCGAATCCAGACAGGCGCTTTACTTTGTGTAAATTATTTCATCACCATTGCTCTCAAAACAAAAACATTTTGAGGAAACCGGCATAACCTAGAACCAAAAATTCGAAAACATGTGACACCTACCAACCCGCACTGGGCCCGCGTGGTGGATTACGGCCCACTCCCTCTCACAGAGAGGAGGCCCGTGTCCCAGTAGTGGGAACACTATAGGCTAATTATGCTATGTACGTAAAAGTTAGGGTTATCGTTGGGTTGATGATATCGTCAAAATTGTGAGAATAACGGCTGAAATCATGATGATGATGACTACCTACAGTATTTTTTTTTAATTTGAAATGGACTTGCTCTTGACTCTACTCTAGGTCAAAGGTGACAGAGACAAAGTCGACGATGGAGCGAGCTTATCCAGAAGAAGCCTGTTCACTCTCACTTTGAAGAGATTTGGGTTGTATGCGCTCGGAAAAACAGACGCAGGTACAGAGTTCCACTCTTTTGCTGTGCGCATTATAAAGGACATTTGCAGACGCTTAGTGCGAATTGTATTTGTCTCTCTTTCCCCTTTTTAATCCATCCAAAGGTTATCTTTAAGGGTCGGTAGCGATACATATCTGACGGAAAATGCGTCGCGTATTATCGGTCGCGTAACGCCAGAACAGACAATTATATGATAAAATATTCAACCTTTCACACTCAACCGAATTCAACCGATGATGCGTTAGTGCATCGGGAGAATAAATAGGGATAGTAATAAAAGCTCCGACAAAAAATAAGAATTGTCCTTACTCAAAATATTAAATCTACTGCCTAAAATACTAACTTTCCGACTACTTTTGTCCGAATAAAAATGACGAAACGACCGAATGAGATACTGAAATCTTCGAAAAATAAACATAACTGTTTATTGCTATATACTTTTCTACCAGCTTAAATTACGTTTTAATATCTATATACCTAGGTAAAGGTATAAATTGTATTCTCATTCGCTCGCTCTTGCATCCTGCGGGGCTCCTATTTCTGTGTAAAGGGTTTAAAGTAACCTAACCAAACCTAACCTCCGGGTGCCCTTCGCTCGCTCTTGCATCCGGTTTATTCCCGTCCCGTCCACGACTTGTTTGGGCCACCACTGGGAGACAGCCAAAGAACTTTTAAAAATTATTCTCGTTGTCCACCACTGGGGGACAAATGATTATTTCCCAATAAATAGACGCGAAGTTTATACGCCCGACCTTAGAAATGTAAAAAACTTGTTTCATATATCTATGCGCCCGACGACGCATTATCCGTCAGATATGTACCGAAGTACCTACCCTTTTAAAGATCGCTCTTAGCGACAAAACCGCCCATTGTGTCACCCTTGGTAAACGGCTGGTTCACACTTACGGATTTCAGTAAATAAGAAAAAAAATAAAAAAAAATACCTACTCATTTTATTGTTGATTTGGGTCGAGAATCATTAGCATAATTACGTCCTTGAATTTGACTAGGATGCAAATCAACATCTTGTATTTTTGTCTGTAAATTATATGGTGTACATAATAAAGAGTATTCTATTATATTCGATGGTGATGTAAAAGTTGCAGTGTTGAAATCGTTGCCGAATTTTTGTTGCTGACTGTACCTACCTCAAGACTAATCTTTTTCCAAGGTATCCAACCTATCAATGTAAGTATATTAGTTCTGTTCCAGTCTGACTGTAGGACCTACAGGTACCAAAATATGATTATAAAATGTAGGTACCTCCACAACTTTCCCAGCCCCTTTAAAAAATAATAAAAAATCTTCAAAAAGATCTGTATCGATTCTAGAATACAGTTAATTAAAACTGCTTCGGAAAATGTCATCACATCACTCATCAGTGACCAATTAAAAAATTGGAATGTTAATTACACGTGCAAGTACCCACATTAAATAACTATTGAATACAGAACAACTTGATGAAAATATTTACAAGACGGGTCCGTACCGAAAAAGCCATTGCAATTTTTCAAATGTTACTTTACAATCAATGAATTTAATTGATAGCTTTTCATATATTTATAATACATAACAACTGGAACAATAGGATATGTATATATGTAATATACGCATAATCCTAAATTAAAATAAAATAATCGATGAAGGTCATGAAGTATTTCCCTCTTTCATTATCGGCATAAAACCTGCTTTTTCGATACGGAGGATGTAGGGCGCAGGCGCTGACCTGACTCAATGTAAACAACATCAAAACATATCCTATAAAATTTAGAAAACAACAAACTACTCACCAGCCCAGGGCCCGAACCTCTTGGACAGAGTGTGCACCTCAGAAGGCAAGAAGTAAGGCATCAAATACGAAGATATGAGCTCCAAAACACTCCATAGGGAATCTATTAGCATAAAACACAGGGCAATAGACCCCACTAACGCTAAAACTAGTAATAAAAACATTGTTTCTATTTATAAATGCACTGATACAGTTAATTTGTGGTAGACGTCGAAATACCCGCGCGTTTTTATCGAAAATGGAATGCTTATTTTTGGTGGAAAAGCGCACGACGCGCCAACATGACGGTGCAGGCCACACTGACGGAGCGAGTGTTGCCCACACTCAAGTTACGTTATAGCGATTGACCTATAAACCTCTCTTATGTCACTGCTTATCAACTTTGTCTGTTTACCGGAAGATATACATGTCTTAGTAATCTACTTTTGCCATAATATTAGATATACCTAAGATTGACGAAATCGAGTTTATCTACCTACTGTTATCATTTGGTAACATAGAGAAATATAAAGATTCTAGAAATACTTTTAAATTCAGACGCCTGAAATATTGAAGCATGCAACATTTACAAAATCAAGTTAGGTATGTATAGTTCAGCAGGGGATCGATATTGTGCATTTCGTTTAAATAAACATACCTACAATATTAGTTTATTACATGACTAGCTGGGGACCTCCTTAGGTCATGCGATTATCTGAATTCTGGAGATGGAAATTACGCTTTGTGGAACAAATTACAGCACCTACAGGAAGTGTCCCACGGGCCACAATTGTTAGTTGTTTTTTTACGTTTGTATGGTACCAGCCTGTCCAAAAAGTAAATTAAAACCTTTTTAGATTATGTACTTTTATCGGCACCCATGGCCATAATTATAGTAGTCAAATCATCAAATGAATTGTCTTCTAAAAACGTACTTACTTGAAACATAATAAGTATCCCGTATGGAAACTATGTATTTTTAGTACCTACATAAGCTTTTTTTAAGCAACTGCTTAAAAAACTAGTCGTAAGCAATATTGTCATAAGATTATGAGTTACCAAATGTTTTAGGATAGGTATTCTTTATTTATACTTACATTATTATATTTATTGTGATTTGAATTTGGAACGTCAACTGAGAAAATCGTATGGAAACTTTAACAAAAAAATAAATACTATTTTTCTATTAATTTGCAGTATTTTGCAGGTTGACAAAAGAGTTCTCACTTCATAGGTTTTAGTCGCCTTCGACGAACAATATGACCGCTGCTGAGGCACGTATACCCACCCGCGTATGTATGTTGAATTTGGGCTATTGTGTTTTTACCCTGTATACAAAAATCGGAATTGTACATGTAGTAATGATTACACCAAAATATCGCCCCTAATGCTATAACATTGAGAATAAAAAAAACATAACAAGGCGATATCAACGTCAAATTACCTTTAGTTAACACTGATGAGTGGTTGATAGTACAAGAAGACTTGGTAACATCTAGCGTAGGCGTGCTCCATCGTCGACCACATCAATTCAATCCAATTGTTCATTACTGTAGTAATAATAATGATATGTATATCACAAATTATTTCATCGCTTACTATCAGGTCTGATAGAACTTGTCAAATTCGAGCTTATTAAATTTTAAAAACTACCAAAATGTATCATCAATCATCAATGGGCGACAACACTAGTTACAGCAATCTAGAGAAATCTAATCTTATTACCTACCTATATTTATTTTATAATATACTAGCTTCAGCCCGCGACTTCGTCCGCGTGAAATTTCTGTTTCCCCCAACCCACCCGTCGCATCGCATCGCCTGACCGCACTACTACTTCGTTTTCGCTTTCCTTCTGACTTTTTTTCATTTTGCTCGGCTCCTAAGGGTGCTAGCGTGATGTTAAATAGCCTATAGCCTTCCTCAAAAATTGGGCTATCAAACGCAAAAAGAATTTTTGAAATCCGACTGGTAGTTCCGGAGATTACCCCCTACATACAAACTTACAAACAAATTTTACCTCTTTATAATATTAGTATAGATAAAGTAAAATCGATGAACCTTAAAATCTTTATTTATTCATACATTAATATTAAACACTAAAAAAGGGATTCCAACTTTTCCTCTGTTATCATCAGACGGTCTCCGATATGCTGTATGGTTTGGAGTCAGGGCTTGCTGCAGGCACCTCCTCTTTTAGGGTCTTCATGCCTTTGAGTGAGTTCTTCACCACATCGTACGGAACTGAAAGAAAATTGTCGTCACGTCAAATTAATTTTTCGCAAGCAACACTGTTAGCGCCATCTGTCTTTTTGAATACGAACTATACTTGTGAAGAAAAAATAAGACTAGAAAATCTAGTTTTTAAAATGGCGCTTGCTACCTAGCACAGAATACCTACCTACATTCTCACGAAGGCACCCGGAAAGATGGGCAAAGATCGTCACTCACTGGACGCCTGAGGGAGGATGTCGCCGTCGAGGTAGACCAAGGCGAAGGTGGCGTGACGATCTAATATCATTCGCAGGGCCAACATGGCCAGAGATCGCACAAGACAGGGAGGCTTGGAAGAACAAAGGGGAGGCCTTTGCCCAGCAATGGGACACAAAATAGGCTAACAAACAAAAAAAAAAAGTACAGGTAGGTACACTGAGCAAAGAACCAAGACTGTTCTTATGTCTATCCTCAAAGGTCATCAAATAGCTATTACAGGTTGCTATGAACTTTATTTATAGCGTGTATTCGCATGTTTATTTATAACCTAAACGGCACCATAATTGCGTGAAACACTAACAATCAAGCAAGCAGAATCTGAGAAGGATGTTGCGAAACCATTGCTTCATATGTTTGAAAAGAAAATCTGCTCAACAACGTAAATAACGCAATGAATGTTGTTGAACAGTCAAAATGAAAGTCATTGTTACTGTTAATTTGTTATATTACGCAATAACCCCTCTGTGTTATTAAATAGGTAGGTAAATAACACTTATATATGTATACCTATATCATCATTTGCCTAGCCTTTTCCCAACTATGTTGGTGTCGGCTTTCAGACTAACCGGATGCAGCTGAATACCGGTAGTTTACATGGAGGTGATAGAGCGACTGCCTATCTGACCTCCACAACCCAGGTACTGGGTAATACGATACCCCTTGGTAAGACTGGTTGTCGGAGTTTCGGGCTTCTGACTACGCGTAACGACTCCTGTCAAAGATCCACGAATGACAGACAGGACCAACGTCTTAACGTGCTTTCCGAGGCACGCAGGGGTCTCGGTATGTAAAGATGGTCACCCATCCACAGACCAACCGCGGCAAGCGTAGCTTAACCTGATCGATCGAAGTGCGGCTGTTATTATTTAGCCACGAACACTTTAAATAATAGATATAATAACTCTATCAAAGCAGGATGCGAGCGTGAAGTGTAATATTTTTACAATTTCATAGATAAACATCAGGCCTGTATATGTGTATGTAATCCCTGAAGGGTTAGGCAGAGGTGTAGGCACCTACTACACCCACAATCCTAGCTTAATTGCCATCAACCGTGCACAAATCCAGACTCCCAGCTACTACCTACTAAGAAATTACCTTGGAACACCCAATAACACATCACACATATGTGTATAAAGTATCCAAGTACAGAGTTATTCCGGTCTGATCCCCTGAGGCCCTGAAACCCCCCCTCCCCCCTTCTCGATCCCCTGCTAGTTCGTCTTCTGTTTCTACTTATCTCTATGAAGTATTTCATAAAGATACATTTTCAATATTGAACAATTTCGTTACAAAATCCACGAATTTTTAAATTTCAAAATTTCCGAACTTTGAGAAATTGTACACATTGAATTGCATCACGATAAATATGAGGCACCAAAAATGGCTTTCGCAATGACCTTCACGCCTAGGGTTGCCAACCGTCCCATGTAAGGCGGGACGTCCCGTCACCACGGCTCAAATAATGCGTCCCGCAATATGCGGGACGCTAATTATCCCGCTTTATGGTAAATCTGGCTCACCTTAGACGGAAATCCCATCTCTATATTGTGTCGAGAAAATTATCACTCACTGAACTCAAGAAATTTTAAATAAAACAGATAAAAACTGAAAATTGTCAAAAATCAATAGTCATATTATATTCAAATTAGGCTGAGAATCAGCACTTTTCGAACGTCAAAATAACATAAGACAGTCCCCTAAAACGCCCGCCCTTCACCACTCCATTGTTTTTCTCTCGTTTCTGTATATTTGTAGGCACAGGCAAGTCCCACTTCTTTTGGTCATATCCCGCATATTTATTTCTGGTTTCCCGCATATCCATGAATAAGAATTGGCAACCCTAGTCATACCGCCAGCACCAGTGTGGTGTAACGAAATTCGACTGACTTTTCAAGGTCCTCTCTAACATAATAAATTAACAGTTATGTATCTATTAAGCCGGTATTTTTAGTCACCTTGTATTGTAGCTATTTTAAGATAATTTCAGTTACTTATCGCTACAAAAAAATAAAAACATTGACAAAAACATAATAGTACACATCAGGCTAAACATAATCAGTATAAGCTGACTTCTGATTGTACGGAAAACCTATATAATGCGAGGTCAGCTAAAACTGAAAATGTATAGCTTGATGTGTGGCCGTATGTACCTCTATCACAGAATAACTAATAGTACTAACGAAGGTACCTACCTCTATTAAGTTTTTGTTTTTTTTTCAATGTTCTTTTAATTGAGCATTTTAAAATACACTGTAAATCGTATTTAGTCTAAGCCTTCTCAGGCTGATCCATGTAATTGGAGTAACCTGACACCTGAGGAACCTGGAACCTCAGGTTGACTGGTAGAAAATGCATATGGCATTAAGGCCGCCTCTGTACAGACACCAGTACATCAAGCTACTACAATCTGTCAAATTTCTTTAATAGATTTTCAACTTTATTGCTAAAGCATAAGGCTCAAATTTGATTGGGAAAATTTGACAGTTTCAGGTAGCTTGATGTGCTGGCGTCTGTACATTTATGTACTTGAAGTATTAAATAAATAAATAAACCTCTGTCATACATTATGTCCTAGTTCAGGGGTCGAAACAATATTGATGTAACGTTTACTGCAGTTTTGGAAATAATTTACCTGCTAGGTATTAGATACTGTTTGGTATCGTAATCTACCGTCTAATGCCAAAACTAATGTAGAAAGAAATACTGATTTGAAGGATGACAACGAAAATAATAAGTTGATAGACATTCAGCTATAAGTTATAGTAGGTGACCTAAATTTGGTTCATTATAGCTAAGGAATAGAGATCCTTTTCGTACTCAAATTGCACATAAATTAACAGTTACCTGCCTACCTGTTCTGAACCATCGTCACTTACAAAAATTATTAGTCATATTTACCTAAGTACATACTAATATTAAAGTAGGTAGATAACACTAAGGGGATGGGGCTCGTCGCTATATAATAATAATCATTAATTTAATAATTAATGGGGGTCGATCGATCAGATTAAGCTACGCTTGCCGCGGTTGGTCCGTGGATGGGTGACCATCTTTACATACCAACTCCGTGCCTCGGAAAGCACGTTAAGCCCTTGGTCCCGACTGTCTTTCGTGGATCTTTGACAGTCGTTCCGGGTCGTCAGAAGCCCGAAGGTCTGACAACCAGTCTATACAAACGGTACCGATTTACCCAGTAACTGGGTTGTGGAGGTCATATAGGCAGTAGCTCCATGTAAAATCCTGGTATTCAGCTGAATTATTCTGAGTGCACCTTTATCCCCGAAGAGAATACTCTCTTTTCGCACCTACTGCGAGGTCATACAAACCAATTTGATTTCAAATTATAGTAACTTTTTCTATTTTTAATACTTTAAACACCGATCACCTTTTACGTACGTTCAAACATTTGATTTATGATATTTAAAAAAATATATAAGTACATATTTCTAACAGAATGGTGTCAAGAAACTCCAAACACATCTCAACGACAAGCATGTAGGTAGTCGCATGAGAACAATTAAATTACAATAACAATGTCCCAATAGTTACTCAATCGTTGTGCGCGATCGTAAACATAAACTTTTATTGCTCTTTTCGTAAGAAATAATTAGTTTTCTACCAATAAAATATGATTGTGTCACTTTTAAAAAGGTTGGTTAAATTATGGGACCCAGAATGCGCCCCTGCAGAATACCAAAGAAACTGTCCGTTGAGTGAACAAAGCATTTAATTATAAGCTTTCTGTTAATATGAACAGTATCAACAATAGCTTATGTGCAATCGACTGAAGAGTGAAAATATGCCTTGCTAAGTGATTGGTGACTCTAAAGTCAAATTAATTTATTTACCAAAAACACGGCACTTACATTTACATACGACGATGTTCATACTTATACGAATAGGTACGTTTACATTTTTCACCGTTAACTGGTAGGTATACGAATATAATAAGATTTAAAATAGGTAATTGTTTCAATAAAGGTAGTAAATGGTTAATATTATGGTGGTTTCTGCTGATCCTATTATGATTTCTCAATCAAGTTAGAAGTAAGTTCATAATTTAACTTTACGATGCCTACAGGCAGAAATGAGGAAGCATGGATTGGGAGATACATTGGTGGCAAACTTGAAGTTAGGGATGCTAAAGGAATTGCAACGATAGAAGTATGAAGTCACAGATTAAAGAGTTCCTGTTCGTAAATACCACGGTATTTATTTGATATTACACATTAATTGTATGCAAAGACAAACGAATCCAAACTTGTTGATTTTGTTTCATTAACTAGACATGTTTTTATCTAACATTTCTTTGTTTTGTTTCCTTATATAATAATATACATAGATGTTTCCTTAACTTTTAATGCCACGTCCTCTAAGTCCCCCATTGGGAGTTAGTACCTATTTTATTCCCATGGGAGAGATTGAACATTATCTGCATCGGTATCGGTACCCATTCCCAGTAGGATGTAAAAGAAGGAGCCAAACAAAAGCGTTTTCATTAACCTTACGATATTGCAGATGTCAGCACATCAAGCTACCCGAAACTGTCAAATTTTCCAAATCAACTTTGAACCTAATGCTTTAGCGATAAAGTTGAAAATCTATTAAAGAAATTTGACAGATTGTAGTAGCTTGATGTGCTGGCGTACAGACGCCAGCACATCAAGCTACTACAATCCAGATCTACTTGTACAGACAAGTAGGTCTAGGTAAGTAAGTGGTGCTCGAAGAGTGGACCCATCTACAATACCTACTGCTTGAGAAACCACTGCTTAATCTTAAATAGTCCTTCGAGAAATCTTATTTACAAGGAAAAAATACACTTTGTCGTGTAAACATAATAATTAAAAGAGCTTCAAGACAATTTAAGGGAGTTACATACCAGACCACATTTTCAGCCTCCTTTTAGACGTCTCATTCTCTTGCGTAAAATATCTTATAATATCGAATACTGCTAGAAAAGTTAAAAATATAAGTAAACTGTACACAATTAGTTGTAACATGGCAACTGCAGTAAAATCCACGGCACAAGCAGCCCCGTCGACGATAATAATACAACTAAAAACAGAAGGTATGGTAAGATACTGGTTTTTCAAGACCAAAAAATACGTCATTCAACTTGAACTTGAAATCTTATTGGCTTGAGCTACTCAATTTTTAACTTTACTGTCTTATGCACATGGCTTGAATTCATTTATACGCAATGGTTATGTATACAGGGTCAAATCAAATTAGCTAGCGAAATTTCGCGGACGTGATGGTTATACAAAGTGTTAAAAAATTAACCTTACAAACTTCAAGAGGCGCTTTAGACCATCGAACTGAACAACTTTCACTATGGGACCAATTCTGAAATCACGAAAAAAAAATCAACTGTTTCATACATTTTGGTCAAGTAGGTACTTACTTACCTACCTATAAAAAAACTAAAACTCGACTACTGAAAAGGATGAAACAAGAAAGTACCTTCATGTAGTCGCATGTTACCATAGCTTATACCTAATATGTTAGTACAGCGGCATGCGACCACGGGAAGGTACAAAAGCCAGCACATCAAGCTACCCCAATGTGTCAAATTTCTTTAATAGATTTTCAACTTTACCACAAAGGGATAAGGTTCATATTCAATTGGGAAAATTTGACAGATTGGGGTAGCTTGATGTGCTGGCGTCTGTACTTTCTTGTTTCATCCTTTTCAGTAGTCGGGTTTTAGTTTTTAAACTTATTTTTTATTTAATTATTTTGGGACTTGTCTCAGTAATACCTATTTATATTTTTAAAATGTGCTAATTAAACCCTTTTATTTGATACCCAACTTGGCATGATTAAAATTTTTTTTTAGTTCATGACTTTATGTCTGCTAGAAGGCGCCGTATTCAATTTAATGTGACATCACATAGCCTATAACCAGCGGACGATCAAGACCACAGAGTACACTATAATATACTGAAAATCAAGACGCTTCCAACGATACCTCATTAATTGTCTAATTATGACAAGGAGTTTAGAAGTTATGACGGAACTGATGAACATACATACCGGTCAAAATCATAACCCTCCTTTTTGCTTCGCCGCAGTCGGGTAAAAAAAATATGCCTGTCTGAGACTTTGAAGAGCTTCTTTTGCGGCTTAATTCTGAACGAACAATATTCTGCACGTCATCAGTGAGTTTCCTTTATTTATGAACGCATGTTTTTTGACATTGACATTTGTGTATGCGTTCCATACCTTGTTTCGTCAGATATAAATCATGTTGTAAAATTACGATTATGAGAAGGTTTGATGACCTTTATATTATATAGAGAGGATACCAAATATATTGCATGCTCCATAATATTTACCTGTGAATTGTCAAATAATTGCCAAGTTGACAGAAAAAAAATGACATTACATTTCATTACAAGACGATCTTTGTGAAAAAATAAACAAAAATATACAATTTGGTGCGTATCGACTCATAAAACACAAATATCATGGAGAAGGAATTAGACAGAGTAGTTGAGGAGATAATGTCGACACCCAACGTGAGTGGTTGCCTGGTAGCTGACCACCAAGGCCTATGTTTAGCTGCAAAGGGAACAGCGCACGTTGACTCAGCGGGCATTGTAGTCGCGATATCGGAGCAGGCATGTAAGATACAACCTAACCTGAAGCCGCCCACTGTCTGCCTGGAGACGGACAAGAAGCAGTGCTTGATTCAGCGACATGGGACGATCACTGGAGCGATAATTAAGCAGAGGTCATGAGTAAGTTTGTTGTGTTATCTTACTAGTAGCAACTCATGATGTAAGTTGCTACTTGAGCAACTCGTACAAGAAACAACCTGATCATCTGAATTAGATACCCTCATCCTCCTCGCGATGATCTCTTAATTGCAGATATTCATGACTCATGATCACCTCCGTGGATGTGCATATCACTTTATGTCCGAAGATAGTTTCTTGCACTAAATAATTTGCCCATCTACAATCTTCATGTTGCTGAGCCATCTGTCTACTAGCTGTGCTTATTTAGCTCAAATGCTGATAAGCTAGTTAAAATACTAGATATAGTATTTATCTGGAATTGAAAGTAACTTCTCCGCACTAATTGTCATCAATCATCATTATCGTGTCATAAATGGATCTTTTCTTTTGCAGATTTTAAAAGGAGAGAATTATGGGTTATCTTCCGAGAAAGACCGTAAGGGCATATTCCTTGGAATGCCACAAATCATAGATTGTGAGGAAGATTGCTCGCCAGTCTTTTAATTATTATGTTAATTTCTATAAATATAATGTACCTACCTATTAAAATAATAATGTAACTAGTGTATTTTTTGTAAATAAAGGATAATGTTATAACTTCTTGCTTGTTTGTCAGTGGTACCCAAACTTGGTAGTCTTTCAACCGGGTGCAAATCCCGATTCCGGGCTGCTACTGAGAAATTCCAGATGGAAAAACCCAATAACACTGCCCAACCTGAGAATCAAACCCAGGACCTCATGGTCAGCAGTAGCGCTTGCAACCATAGCAGCATAATCAGCCTATAATATTCCCACTGCTGGGACACAGGCCTCCTCTCTATGAGAGGGAGTGGGCTGTAATCCACCATGCGGGCCCAGTGCGGAATGGTAGATCTCGCATGTCTTCAAATTTTTGGTTCTAAAAAAAAACACGTTGTATAGGTAATACGGGCTGGTGTCCGCAACTCCACGTCAATGCGCGTATTTTGAGTACGGGTGGGAACATCGATCCACCCCAGCTCTCCAGGGAAGGCCAGCAACACCTTGATGTTACTGACCATCTCAAGGAGGGTACCTGGGTTACCGAAGTACTTTGCCCTGTACGTGGCAACCACCAGACAGTGTAGAAGCACATGTGCCACTGCCACGTCGTCTTCCATGCAGGCCCTGCACAACGGACTGTCTGTGACTCCTATGACAAAGAGGTGTTTATTAACCTTTTAACCGCTTACGTCGGATTAATCCGACAAATATTTTCGTGTCCATTCCGCCAGGGTCGTATATATACGACAAAATAACACAGCTCGTTTAATCTGAATTATTATTACATCATCACAGCTCGTTTCATCGGCGTTTATTTTTCGTTTTTTTTTTTTTTTTGTTCGGGCGCTGGGGGCACGCCAACTCATATAAAGTCGGGCGGTTAAAAGGTTAAATGACCCGTGGCCAGTTAAAGCTGCTGTAACTGTACGTAGCTGTTGTTTAGTTAGTCGGAGTACCTGCTTCGTGAGGCGGCCATAAATTGTGGGAAGTGCTGCCTTAGCCTGCCTGCACTCACAACCAAAGTTTGTGCAGATGTTGGTCTCTGGTGCGTTTCCTTACCAGAGTGCGTAAATACCTGAAGGGGAGTGGCGCGATGGGCTCAGGTCCCACTGGTGCCATGCTCGACCCCTTTCTGCCAAGTTCGTCGGCTGCGGCGGTATATAATATTGTTTGGGTACCCGGTCATTTATGACTTTAGTACATGCCTCTTCTGTTTCCTTCACCGTTTTGCTAGTGATGAAATAATTTACACAAAGTAAAGCTTGTCTGGGTTAGAACCTCTTAAATCACGGCCGTTTCCACTGGGCCAACACCTTTTGGAATATTCTTATTTATTTTCTTCAAAACACAAAGGTGAAAAATAAAACATGGACCTCAATATACACACATTTATTACAGATATGCTTTCCTAATTATAACATTAACTTGACGAGAAACAACTGCAACCGCTTACACTAAACCTATGCATCCTCTTACGTTAGTGTTACATACAATTTTACTATTTATTACTTGGTTTCAGTGCAGGGATAAAGACTATGTCCCGTCTTCACGAACACTAGGCGGCATTTAAATGGAATCCTAAATTAAAAGCTCGCTATTGGATTTTCAACTTTCAGCTGGACTGTCAGACAGCATTGCCATTTACCAAAAACTACTTTAACCTTTTAACCGCTTCGACAAATATTTTCGTGTCCTGACCAAATAACACAGCTCGTTTCATCGGTATTTATTTTTCGTTTTTTTTTTTTCGGGCGCTGGGGGCACGACAATTCATATAAAGTCGGGCGGTAAAAAGGTTAAATCTTAAGTTGCAAAACTTAAGATAAAGTAGTTTTTGGCCACAGCTATGAATATCAGTCTGTGTTTAATTAAGCATATAGTATAGAGGTGTCGAGATATTTTTCATTCTTATTAATATCATTAGCTTTTGGCCGCGATTTCGCCCGCATGGAGGTCGGCAATTATTCCACGGGAACGTACCGTCGGGATAAAAAGTAAGTATCCTAAATTAATCCAAATTATCGTGTGCCAAATTTTATCCAAATCCATTCACTTCGATTGAGTAACAAACATATAAACTTACACTTTTATAATATTAGTAGGATTTTCCAGCAGTGTTAAATATCTCACATCAATAAACAATACATTTAATTGTGCAAATCCAGCATACAACAGCTGTCTCTGTTCTATTAGCAATAAATGTTGTAAAAACCACTTTCCAATTAGGTTTATTCGTTCAAAGATACGGCGACACTGTGAAATCTTCAATAGTTCTATTTTTATCTCTGCACTAACCCTAAGTATACAAGCAACATATTAATAACGATCTCAAATAACTTTCTAACTGAACATTTAACTAACCATGTTGCAAGTGTTTTAGACTAAGCAAGAATGTATATCAACTTATCAATTTAATCATAGCATATACTATATACAATCTCAACGTACATTCTTATTATAACAATTAATTCGCTTAATATTATATAAATAAATCGATGCATGTAAAAATCATGATGTATCTAATTTAAAAAAAAACCAATGTAAACAAGGAAGCACATGCCACATAGCAATCAATCATTCCAATCAGTGTTGCTAGTCCTTAAATTAATTTAAACTGTTCCTGTTTTCCAAACTAGCAACACTTCATACAAATTCAAATAAAAAATCGTTCACTAAAATATTGGCTGTGTGTGAGCAAAAACGTTAAAACTAGCAAAATATTACCTAAGACTAGGGCCTTTCTTATACACAATAATACTTACGCAGTCAATGTGGCGTTTTAAATTGTTATTTTACAAAAATATCTTGCATTACAGTAACAGTGATAATTTAATCTATTCAATATTGTTGCAGAACAATTTTCTAATGGCTATGTGTTAAATATTTTCAAAAATGTGTCCATTATAAGTTGATTCAACCAGTCCCTTTAATGAAGGAAGCTTGATGACTTTGTAACTCGAAGAGAGTTCTTAAGAAAAGTCATTTTCTCAGCACAACATTAAAGGACCGCTTGTGCAACTGTTGATAATATACTATTACTTCAACACTGACCAAAAACATGTATTAAAAGATTTGTAGTACGTAATGTTACAATCTCCAACCTCACATAATTCTGGATAGGGATTACTCCGTGTAGTAAGTTAGTAACTCAAGTGCGACCCACTACACTTAACATTATCTAAACGAGTACACCTTCTAACAAATTGACATTGTTGTAACAATGTTTTAGTCCACTAACAGCAGGAACTACGTACTATTAGTTTATTTTTTTTTAATAGTTTTGCCTCGACTGCTGTACCGTGCCTTAGGAAGCGTTAGGAATGCGCGGCGAGGCGGGACGCGGGACCGGCGGCCTGCACTGCCCCGTGAGCGCACATAGCTAAGGCGCCGTATAGCGGTCGAGGTCAAATTATAGTAAATATTAAGGCATGCAAGATATAGGTATATATACTTATAAAACAAGGACTGGAAAGAAAAGACCCATAAATTCAGTACAATTTCGGAATGCATACGTTAGCTATTAGGATTCCAATGCCTTGTCAAAACAGATGATGTCTTCACGACTCAAGCGTAAGTGGCGCCCTCTGCATTCAGATGTACGAATCTAGTTTTAAAATAGAACAATTAATAGCCAAGATTTTCATGAAGTAAATCATCGTTACAGTGCAAAAGAATCCTTTCCTAATGTCTTTTACAAACACAGCTTAAAAAAATGCTCCCGAAACAAATCACAAGTTCATAAGAAATACGATATGATGAAATATCAGTAAGTCTACCACGAAGGAAGGCGTAGCAATACAATATATTCTATGGTAATAAACACTTTACATCAATGTCAAGAAAATTTCGCTAACTACTACGCTATCATTAATTTGGATCAAACTCGTTTCAAACACGACGCGACGTATGGCCGCACAATTTCATCCGTTCAATTTAAATAAAATAACTGCCTACAATCAAAATGGACGAAAATAAGATAAAATATGAGCAATAATTATAATTAATTAAATATTTGTGTGACCACAAGATTATAACAATTTACTAATGGAAACGAAGAGTTTAAAGTAAATCTATGCCAGCCAGGTTACTATGAAGATATGTATGAAATACCGACGTTTTATGTCTTCCGAGAGGGCGAAAATGAGTTAGTAATGTCACCCGACATTGGATAATCGACCGTAAGAGCGTTACAATCGCTTGATTAATCTGTTTTGCTACCCACTAAGATGTAATAAATCCATAAGGGCGATGCGAACGCCTGAACGGTGACGTTATCGCAGCGCTCGTCTGGCACTCATTGCGTCGAAATCACTGCACGCAGCGCATTGGCAACGCCCGTGTGGCATAGCTCTAGCACATTCCTATCCTCACAGAAAGTAGTAAAACGAAAAAAAAAAACCTAAACATGAGCCATCGGGCACCGTTCGTCTAATAAATTACCATTAAACAATTAATTATACTATTAACAGCCCTCGACTACGTTACGATTACAACTCGCTACCTAACAAATGAATAAATATGGAGTTACCGTGAAAGGATACATCTTAGTTCAAGGTACAGACGCCAGTACATCAAGCTACTACAATCTGTCATATTTCTTTAATATGTAGATTTTCAACTTTATCGCTTAAGTATAAGGTTCAAAGTTGTTGAAAATTTGACAGTTTCGGGTAGCTTGATGTGCTGACGTCTGTACAAGATTTTCTCCTAACTTTTATAGTATTTATAATACATGGTGCAAGGGACATGACGCACAAACCATAGATTCTCACATGTTTATCGAAGAAAAATCTGCTGTTTCATACATAAGTGCGGTACATACACGGTCAAAATGTATGGAACAGAAGATCCGACTAAAATTTTTAACGCATGCGCAACGCGTTCTAAATCATGTACTTACAGAATTCATGGTAAAAAGATTGCGCACCATGTCCCTTACAACCTGTATGACGTGACTTCAAAATTGACATAGCTATTAACATGGATTCCATAATAATTCATTATGACGAGACAAAATCGTCTGTAACATTAGGTATTTTTTATAAACTTTATTTTGAAGCCACTTTACAGTTTTATGATTGGCTATAAAGATTTAAATAAATTATTCTCCTACAAAATTACTTCTGTTTGAGGTTCACTTTAATAGATTTCAAATGCATTGGTCCTTTATTATGAACATGTTATTTTTTTAAAAGACCACTCATTGCAAAACAGCCTCTATTGCAAACAACATAATATCTATTTTAGTTTAATCTCCTCTTATGGGCCAAGCGATATGGTACAATAATTATGTCTAGTATAATATGTGCTTAGTTTATAAACCTCTATAGATATAACAAATAATTAATTGAATATTATAATACATGCGGAATATTATCAATTATCATAGACAAGAATATTAACTATCTACAAGCAGACTCAAATAAAAAATGTTGGCAATTCTATTATTTTGTATGGAGGACACTGGTATTTATTGGCAACACTAAATAAAGGAGTTTAACAGTGGATATTGCTGTACGTCGTCCTAAGTCTTTGTAGTGATTTCTATGCGCTCCGTAGTACCAGAACACGAACAAAAATTATCCTAGTAGACAGCAGTCATTTTAATATATTATGCCAAAAAATATTGACAATTATAAAAAAAAATTGGTATTTCAAAGCACTCCCCCCAGTTAACAACAATATGATAAAAATATTGGTTAAGTAACTATGAATAACATTTTATAGTCACCATTCTGAAATCAACTAATTCACTTACTGGAAGCTTATCATGAACTCTAAAAATACACTTAAAAATTACGTGCAATTTTTTTCGAACGATGTGAACTGTGACCCTTGTGGAAACACCTTTAGTGTGAAATCATGCTTACATATACGGGTCAGCATATTTTCTGTATCTCTTATCTCTTTCTGTCATTTACACGTGCCATTCGCTACAGCGAGAAGTCCGCTTAGAAGAATCCGCACTCAATCGCATCGAAAGGGCTTTTACATGCGTTGTCAAATGGGAATACAGAAAATTGGTGACCTGTGCATGTTTTGATTTCACCTTTTTGGTACGAATTAGCAGTTCAGTTTACACCGCTTAATTAAAATGAGTAATAATTAGATGATTACTGTACATGACAAGCCTCCGTGTTCGCTACAGTACCAGGAGCGCATATCGTGTAGGAGACTCACGTAGTCGGCGTGCGGGGTCGCCGGTGAAGCTGATTGGCGCGATCACATACGCCCGGGAACGCCGGTGAAGCTGATTGGCTGCTCGTTTGTGACGAGGTTCGCTCGAGGAGCGTTCGTTGGCTGGCCCGCACCCGCCTCTAAGTTAGCCGCCGACGTCCTCATATCATCTATTGATCCTCTGTGGGGAATAATTCGATTTTTATTATTTTTTTTTTGGTTTGTATTGTGATCATGGAGTCGTAAGGAAATGGAGTGCCAATGTATTTTTTAAACGAATACCATTTTAATGAATTTGTGCAGAAGAAATGAGAACACTCCACTTGATTTCTAGTTTGGTTTATCTAGCGGAATCGAGATTCTAAAATTATAATGGGTTGGCAAACAATAAAAAAAAAAAAACAAAAAAATATATAGAAAAATGCGGTTCGAAGAATAAAACAAAATTGTGCTCCCGAAATTCCCGAATGCTGAAAAAAGAAAAAGAAACCCAGTGCTGAAACCAAAAACAAAGACAAAAAAAGAGGAAATTGTTCGAAGCAACTACATGCTACAATAATAAGAATGAAGTCATAGTTAATTTTAATAAAAATCATCCACTTCTGAAAAAGTATGAGTTCAACTTTTTCAATTTTCTTTTAATATAAACGGTATGTCAATACATCGGTTTTGTTTTTGCAGACGTCAAGCGGAAATTCTTAATAAGATTGACCATGACCTTCCACCACCATGCACGCGCAGCGCGAACAACAAGCATAGACGGAACACTAAACATGTTAGATACACTGCTACAAGGACCTTTTGGCGCTCGAATGACAATGACAGTGGAGCAATTGTGCAATTATTTTTTTATGAAATATAACACCACACACCACCTGTGTTCCCCGAATGGTTAGGCAGAGGTGTACCTATAGTACACCCACATTTTGCCAGTTATGTTTAAGTCCCATGTATAGGGGGCGAGCCTATTGCCATCAACCGAGCACAGATCCAGTCTCCGGGCTGTTACTAAGAAAATACTAATGGAAAAATCCAATAACACTTTGCCCGACCCGGGAATCGAACCCAGAACCTCAATCTGACCCCTAGGTAAACGTCTGTGCAATGTTTGTTTTGTGATATGTATTGAGAAAACAAGTTGGCAGCGTTAGCTCCAACTTTGGCCCTGCGCGAAAAGAACCTTGTAGCGCTAAAAAGGCGTGCCTCGTTTAGTTGGGGCGCCACACGTCCGGGTCCTCCATGAGGGTGACGTTGTGGTCGTGCGAGCCCGCCATCGGAGCGCCCGGGGGCGTAGTCCCGCCCGCCGCCATCGCCGCCATGTCGTCGCGGGACCCCCTGCGCCCCACACGCACACACAACACACATCGGATTAGTTCACAAACGCCTTCTACCAGTTAATGACACAACATCATGCTTGGCTATGCCTTTTTATGATTTTGGGAATCAATCAACCCACTAAGTAGGCAAACGTCGCCTGTGGATATCTGCAATGCCAGAGATACAGCAGGGGCGTTGACATTCTAGAGACTAATGTCGTTGGATTAGTTACTACACTTCACGCCTTCGACCTAGTTAACGAACCAACATCAAGCTTGGCAATGGTATTTTCATGATTTCGGGAATCAATCAAGCGGTCTAGTACATAAGTAGCTGTCGACATCTGCAGTACCAGAGATACCGCAGGGGCATTAGCATCCCAAAGATGAAACTGATATGATTCATGTTGTTCGCGTGTCATACTCTTCAGCCTAAAGTGGTACCCAACAACAGTTCTTGGCGGCAGAAATAAATAATATGGTGATACTAGTTCCTCGAACGAACTCGTATATTTGTTCTCACTCTGATTTAATTTACATCTTGGTAATCCATTTATTCATCCTCTTTGGTATGCCAAAGAGGAATATAATACCAAAGAAGAGGATAATAATTTGCTAAATGTCATAAAATTTTGCAAATTGTTATTATTAAGTAGAACTAGGAGTAAAGCTACAGTTTTCTTAAGAAGTGATAAAATTCTTAGACTTTAAGTTCTAATTTTGCCACCAATTTAACAGAATGGAAACCCAGCAGACAACAAGAAGAAGACATATTAGAAATTGAATGTCAATGCACAGCAACACTTAAGTTTAAGCCAAGATTCACAATTGCACTGAAAAAAATCTAATTAAGTACAAAGAACAATAATTATGACAATTCCATTGTCAGTCCCAGACTAGTTAGACAGACATTATATGCTCACAGAATAAAGGGCGAAATCCACCAAACTTTTATACCCAGAATAAATCTTATCCTGAGAATAAATTTTGAATTTTTGACTGTTTTTCCATACAAAAACTGTCAGACGTCAATTTAATTCCACGGATAAAAGATAACTGACTTTGGTGAAATCAGCCCTAAGGATGGCACCTAACTATAAGCAAATTATCGACGAAAAGTTAGATAAATACACCCACACCCAACAAGAGTTAGTGACATAGTTTATATTTTCAAAAGTAAAGGATATCTTTACCAAATCATTTTAATTTCAACAATACAAAACTGGAAAAAGTCGTTAAGTATTATGTTCTATTTTGGTAAAAATATTCCCGTTTTTTTCAAGGAATCTGCCATGGAGGATTTATGATACAGAAAGGTGCCAGTTGGGGGTGAAATTCACAATAGCCATAGACTGTAGTCAGATTATTTAAAAAAAATATATAGTCAGGGAAAATAATAGTGTATCAAATTCATACACTGCGCCAACTTGCCAGTTTCAACTGTCAATGAATGACAGTTGTGATTTGATTTCAATAAATGGACAATTCAATGCTAGTCAAGATGGATTAAATATTGTTAAATATTTTAAGAGAGTAACTATGGTGTTTCCTGCTGTATTTACTGTTAAAAAAATAAAGATTAATATGAAGTTTCCTGCCCATTCTTTTCCATGGATACGAAACTATCTTTTGGAAGGGCTAACTAGAATAAATTTTATTTTCTTTTAAATGTTCATGTTCAAAAGTGCCTTTTGAAGGCTTACTTGAAAAAAAAAAAACTTTAACTTTTGAGTTCGCTAAACAATTAATTTCCTTGTATTTTCTTATGGATTGACTACGCATCACACAAGTATTATTTCACCTTTACATAGCATCTTTATCAAACTACCCTCCATCTTGCCAAATTACTTGAGTTAGTCAGTCATGTTAGAAACACATTTAGGGGTTTATTTATAAACGATGATTAAAGTTAAGTGACTTTAAACGTCGTAAAAGTGTGTGGTTGAACAGTCGCTCAATCACTACTTACATTTAAGCAACGTTTATTAATATAAAGGGATTAATGTATAGTAAGTCATCGTCATCATCATCTGCCTAGCCTTTTCCCAACTATGTTGGGGTCTGCTTCCAGTCTAACCGAAAGCAGCTGAATTACCAGTATTTTACATGGAGCGACTGACTATCTGGTTAATGTATAGTAAGTATACTGACTTTTTGCCGAGCGCCATCATTCCGTAGACGATGCCGGTGGCGAAGATGAGCCCACTGCCGAACCACGTGCTCATGCTTAAGAAGCACATGAAGAATGGAGGAACTGATAGCCTGGAAATAGAGGTAAAACAGATTAAAACCTGTGGTCCCTTATACCAACCGTAATTCACATTTCAAAATTTACAAGCCCCTACAACGAAAATGCTACTTCTTGATTTTTCTATCCTGATAATGTAATGACGACGTCACTCAAACGCTTATAATAAAAGTAACAGATTTAAATAGACTCTCACTTCATAGAAATAAGGCATATTTCATCGGAATGAATGTCAATGTTATAACTTGACGTCAGTAATTTTGATGACCGTATACGGTGTCATACATTTTGGCAATTACGTCTGTTTTATATCCATGGAACGAATTCCAATTATGCTTTTTTGAATGTAAACATGTATACGAGTAAGTAATACTAAAATAAACTTAAAGACGAGTTGCTTCAATTTATTAGCTGAATAATAACAAGAACAAAACATTGAGTCACATGTTTTTCAGAGAAGGATACCGCTATTATATAACAGCGACTACACAATGCCTTTTAAAGCATTCAATCGCGCGCTCGTGACGTCACATACAATTTGCAACGCATGCTGTGAAATTTTATTGCTTGATTATTATGATGGGAGAGATTAGATACCTTTTATTTTTTGGTATTAGAAAATTATACGGTTAAAGATATTTCTTTCTCGGAATAATTAGAATTCACTTATAGAGAAAAAACTTTTTATTTTTCACTTTTTAGTTGTACCTACTCCACACAAATTCAAATAACACTACTGCATTGAAGAATTGAAGACACCGACTAGAAAAATCATCAAAATTTGCATAGAAATGCCGGAGATGCAGTACATTTATGCATATAAACTTCGTACATAAGAATAATTACATAATGTATTATTTACTAAAACCTTCCTGAAAGTATGTAGATCACATTAGTGAAAGAATTATCAAAATTGGTTCATTAGTTTTTGAGAAAATCGCGGACATACAAACATACATACATACAGGTCGAATACAGAACCTCCTTTTTTGAAGTCGGTTAAAAAACGTAAATAGTTATAAACAATATAGCTTATAATACAATATAGCTACACGTAGCATAATCAGCCTATAACGTTTCCACTGCTGGGACACAAGCCGCCTCTCTGTGAGGGAGTGTGCTGTACTGTAATCTACCACGCGGGCCCAGTGCGGGTTGGTAGATGTCACATGTCTTCGAATCTTTGGTTCTACGACATACTGGTTTCCTGACTATATATTTTTCTTTACCGGTTTTGAGAGTAGGAACAGTATAGACTCATTATGCTTATGCTAAGGCAATCAATTAACGTATAAACGTTATAAAAATTCGTGATAATTAAACTATCATTAACAGACTGTTCTGTCGCTTTGATAGCAAACTTGTATTTTGTGGCTTTGATAAAAACGACGAGTCTGCTTACGCGACGTGACGTAGGTCTTTGTAGAACTGATAAAATACGTCATAGCTCATAAGGGGTGTCGATTTACATCAGTGCGCAATCTGCGCATGTCACAACAGAGCCCTAAGTTCCAGTACGACACAGCATAGAAGTTCTATCGGTGCATTTAGTAAAACGCGATTACTTTACAACTCGAACGATTTGGGCAGGGATTGACAGAGAGAGGCCAGTGTGTGGGCTGCGCTTCAAGAAATTTCAACGACTTGCGAGAGGCGAGAGAAACGATTGCCAACTAGTAAGTAGTTACACACTTATAATGTCAATGCCTTTCATTTTGACAGTTCAGCCACATTCATTACGTCATTTACGTTGTCGAGCAGACGAATGTTTCAAGCCTGAAGCAATGGATCAGCAATTTACTTCAACCTATGAAGGTGTAATAGTAGTAAGTTATGGATTAGGAATTTCCTTAAAAATTCTTCGGATGGTGGTTGAAAGTGTTCAACGCAATTGTTACCTCTAAGTTGTGTCGAACTGTATCTACCCATTTAGTGCTGAATTCACATTAAGTAAAGAAGGAAAGAAAAGAAAGAAAAAGTATTTATTGCGACTCGTATAGGAAGATCACAAACTAAACTAAACACAGTAAAAAAATAAATAAAAAATCCAAGTTATATAAAAAAAAACAAAGTAATAAAAAGAAAAATGAAACAAAGTCCTATACAAGGCGAAAAGGCTCCTATCACAGCATGATGTTGCAACATTTAAAAACTAAATGTCACAGCGCTGGTATTCTGATAGGGCCCGAGTACGAAGTACTGATAATCGCAGTTCTACATTGTAACTTAATGGTTTTTTTATCGTTAATTAAACCGGAAACCGTCTTTTACATGTGATTTATTCTAGGCGTTAATAATACAATCTAAATTGAATGATAAACAAATGAAAGTCTTAAATTCATTGACTGACAGACAACACAGAGCCTAAACCGCTGGTCTAGAAGCATGAAATTTTGCACACGAGTTTCTTTATGCAGCAAAATTCTTGAACTTTCTCTCTCTCTCTGAAGGGGTTAAAAAGGGGATGAATATGGGGGTATGGAAGTTCGTCATTTTTGCCGATGGAAAATCATACCGGGACACGGCTTGTAGAAAATAAAATGTATAAAAATATTATTTATCTTAACTAGCGGCCCGCCCCAGCTTCGCACGGGTGCAATTTTTTTTTATATTTAAAAAAAATCTTTCATACAAACCTTGTCCTGGCAATACCGAACACAACAAAAAAAGAATTATCCAATTTGGTGCAGTCATTCGGAAGTTATGCGCGTACATACATTTCGGCGATTCATTTTAATTTTTAAAGAAGATTACATTTTCGGTTTAGAGCGATGACATTTATATATGTATGTTTTTTTTTTTATTTACATTAGCGTTTTGAGTATGGCGATCACCCCGAGCCCTTTCCACACCCCCCTGCGTCTGCGCCGTGTTCGCGCCTCGTCACTTAGTAATAGGACGCAGACGGAAAAGCGACGCGCTTGTGCTTGTCCTATCTGCATATTTTGTGCCAGATTGCGTTAATTCATTTTGTATTTAGATAAATGTGAAAGGGATGCCGCGTCAGCGTCCCATCTTCATCTAACATCTCTTCTGTGTGGCTCGCGGCTGAGGACGCTGCGCGGTGCGGTGCGCTGACGGGCGCCAACACCCCTCCCACACTGCACAACTACCTCAGGCACCGTCTCAATTAAACGGCAGGCCTTTATAAGAAAAAATGGACGACATTAACTCACCCAATATACAACGCAGCCTTATTCCAGTAGGGTCTGGTCTCCACCTTATCGCTGAGGGTCTGCACATAGTCTATGAAGAAGCAGCAGCACGGAGCTTCACACACTATCACTATGAAGCCGGCCAGCATCTGCCAGATGCCGGCGATCAGGCAGGTCACGTTCAAGACCACGATGCTGATGCAGTTGATCAGGCCCAGGACTATGGCGACTGGAATAAAAGGAATTTTTATTTATTTATTGGATCTCCAGCAAAGGGTACACAATTACACGCAAGTATACACGAATCGGAACAAATAGCGCTTCCAATTATAAGAGATCACAAGATAGAACAAATAAAAAAAGAAGATATGAAGATTCGATGAAGATGTGAGGGAATGTCCTAGAACCAAGTTCGAAGACGTGTGGTGTTCACCGCGTGATAGGGCACTTCCCCTCGCAGAGAAGAGGGCCGAGCCCTAATAGGCTGATTATGTATTGTGAATATACGGTTATACCTAAGCCCGTAGCTTAGGAAAATAAATGAAACCCAAAATTTAGTAAGTATTGATGTAAAGTCATCCCGCCGCGTCTCCTTATTTGAAAGTAATAATCTCAAAAAGTGCTGCACGGACTTCATTAAAATTTCCACCAATAGAATAAGTAACTTTTTATTCTCCACCAGCTCATTACATCCACTGTCGAACATAGGCTTCATATTGACCGCTAATATGGTAAAAAAGAAACATGCCGTAAAGCTGTAGAAATATTGGCGAGCGCAGTTTGTCGATATTATAAGGAGTCAGACAGGATGGCGTTATGTCATCCTCTGATGTAATACTTTAGTCGCCTGCCGTCCTCTGACGTCATTCATCCCTTACAAGCTTTTTACGACACCCACCGAAGCACCAATCATAAAGTAGCGTTTACTTTGCCAAGAACCTTGTCTATGGGTCAATCAAAACACACGACCAAGGACTTTTGCACTCGACAGCCTTTTATTTATTTAAACTTCTCGCACACAAAACAGGTACACCGTACAAAGGCGGACTTAAGCCGTAGGCATTCTCTACCAAAAAAAAATTAAGTACCAAGTTACCAACCAAGGGTGGTGAAGAGTTTAGATGCATGTGATTTGGTTGAGAGGAACAATTATAAAAAAAAACTATTAAAACTAGGTACACAAAAAGGTATATCCTAACTAATCCTAATCCTAACTAATATCCTAATCCTTCCTAATTAATATTACAAATGCGAAAGTAAGTTTGTTTGTTACATTTTCACGCCTAAACCACTGAATCAATCATCCTGAAATTTTGCATATACGTTGTCAGGTGTACAGAAACGGACATAGGGTACCTTTCATCCCGAAAATAAGTGCTGTTCCCGAGGAAAACAACAATAACGTTATTATGATAATAGATGGCGCCACTGTACGAAGTCGCGGTCAACAGCTAGTTACCTATATACCTGTATTTTACTTTAATTACATAATTTTATACTGTTCTTATCGACGGACAATAACATAGGAGATCATGAACAGTCACTGTCAATTTTAGAGCAATGATTTCGCGCGTTCCATAGAATCTACTTAAACCGTTTTATAGCATGGCTACATAAGATATTCTCTAAATATATCCCGTTACAGTTTTGGTTAACGACCTTCCTACACATGCGACAATTGGTCACAATGCCCGATTCGTCGAGAGAGACCAGTTGGCCACACATGTCCAATCTGCCATACAATGAGTATAATAGTACCAAGGTCATATCATTTCTACTGCATTACAACTTCTACCTAGCCTTTTCCCAACTACGTTGTAGTCGACTTCCAGTCTAACCGGATGCAGCGACTGCCTATCTGACCTGCACAACCCAATTAACAGTAGCCCTTGATAAGATTGATTGTCATACCTACTTGGGTTTTTTGCTGACTACCTGTAACGACTGTCAAAGATCTGCGGATGGCAGCCGGGACCAACGGGTTAACGTGCTTTCCGAGGTACGGAGGGACTCGACATGTAATGGATGGTCACCCATCCACGAACCGACCGCGGCAAGCGTAGCTTAAGTCTTGACGGGTAGTCAGAAGCCAAAAAACTGACAACCAGTCTTACCAAGGAGCATCGTACTACCCAGTAACTGGGTTGTGGAGGTCAGATAGGCAGTCGCTCTATGTACAATACCGGTATCGGTATTCAGCTGCATCCGGTTAGACTGGAAGCTGACCCCAACATAGTTGGGAAGAGGCTAGGCAGATGATGATGATGCTAGTCTATTGGGTATCGACCTTATTCGTTTTCTAACATATAAAGACAGGGTCAAATTAAATTAGCTAATGAAACTCTACTACTGTTATTTATTTATTTGTAGGAGAACCAACAAAAGGATAACAATTGTATATGAGACATAGAGCCAATTACAGGTTCTCACGGGTAAAATCAGAAAAAGTAGTAGAAATCTTAGGATCACTAACAAGCACAATAGAAAAGAATAAAATAATAAGGACTATGCAGTTTTAAAAAAAGTCAGCGTTCAGCCGAGTGCGTGCAGAATAGGTTTTTGTGGTAAATGGGTCAAACTTTACAAACAATATTAACCTATAAAACAGCCACCATGACATCTGAATGTAAAAACCAATGCTAAGATCATTTGAACATCAATAATAATGCTCTACATTTTATTATGAATGAACATAAAAACGTAATATAGCCAGATGTTATCAGTTGTTATCTCTGATAATTAACTAAATAAGTCCTTTAAGTGATTATAATGTTTATTTTGATAGTGGAAGTGGCAGTCTGGAAAAACAAATTTTTATATGATCGATTTTGGGTGGTCTGGAGCCTTTGTTTATTTATTATATCTTGTAGTTTAATGCAAACTAAATACAGACAGTATGAGTGGTACACATCAAGCATTTCCAGTTTTAGCTGAGCTCGCATTGTATAGGTTTTTCGTTCAATCAGAAGTCAGCTTATACTATACATGATAAATAATTATATCTTTGTAAGTAGGTTTGTACAAACACTTTTACACGTCAATCATATTTTTTTAAAGTAGATGAGGTTGGCGTTTCCTATTTGACTACTCTGAGAAAAAAGGCCGAAACAAACTCAGAGGTCACAGTCTCTTTTAAAGTCCAGACATAATCTTGGTCAGGTTATATGAAGATCATGTAGATCGATGTCTGAGATGGTCTTTTGAGGAAAGAACCACACAGATTGAGTGGCCCTGTCCAGTCAGTGCACGCATTTGTCAGAAATCGTGCAGCTTAACTCTGGTTGTAGCTTGATGTGTGTATGGATACTGGTTATGTATAGCTTGATGTGTAGCCGTGCGTACATTAATTGTCTCACAAATCTGGTATGACACTGATAAGCATTATTGTCATTATTGTTAAGCCGACTCCAACATAGTTGGGAAAAGACTAGGCTGATGATGACTGATAAGCATTATTGTGTGCACTATGTACGTACTAAATCTCAATCGCAATCTGAATCATTTTGAAGGATATTGCAAATCCATTGCTCCATATGTTCGAAAAAAACTTTTTTTAAAAAAACAACCGACTTCAAAAAAAAAACTACAAAGTGATAAATAACTTTAATTTCGGAAGTCGGTGTCGTTGGTTCCGCATTTTCATTTTTTGACACCGACTTCCGAAATTAAAGTTATTTATCACTTTGTACTTTTCTTTTTTTATGTTATGTAAGTATTAACAACAAACCATTTTATGGGCACATAAACTAAGATTGTTTTTTTTTTAATGAAGACTATCAATGCTTTTAGTACTACATTAGCTTTATTTTCATTACAAGCAAATACATTTAGTGTGAGACTATCTGATTACGTTTGACATTTGATATTATCAGTTAAACAATGTTAAGAGAACTGGTTCTACCATTTTTGTCACAAATTAATTTAATTTATAATATATTTTTATTAAAAAAAAACCTGTTTGATTGGGGTTCATGAATATTTATCATATACCTCTTTTACTGAATAAATTATTTTGAATAATTTAAAAAAGTACTATTAATGTGATTTGAAGATGTTCATAAACCTATTAACCGCTCATGTCGGAGGAATAGGAACAATGTTTACGTGCCCATGCCACATCAGTCGTATTTATAACTGCCCCGTTGGTCTCGTGGTCGCAAGCGCAACTGCTAAACGTGCTAAGGGGTTCGATTCTCAGGTCGGGCAAAGTGTTATTGAGGTTTTTCCATTAGGAATTTCTTAGTAACAGCCCGGAGTTTGGAAGTTGGCGGTGTGATACCCCCGTGCCTCGGTAAGAACGTTAAGCCGTTGTTTCTGCGCCTGATCTCTCTCCGGTCGTGTCGGATTGCCGTTCCTGAGGACTATGAGAGTGAGGGAAGAGAGAGTGCACCTGTGTCTGCGCACACACTATGCACTACAATATCTTTCGCGCCGAAGGCTAGTCTCTGTTGAGATTAGTCGCCTTGGCCGAAATAATGTCTGGAGGACTAATTATATTATTTTTATATGACAGAGAACCTATGTTCGTTTTTTGTTTTTTATTCCATCGCACGACCCTGTTCTTCGTAGATATTTATTTGGCAATTTATGAGCTGGGCGCTGGGGGCACAGCAAATGATATAAAACCAAGAGGTCAATAGGTTAAAATGTTTGCATTGATTCTTACTAGGAAGTTTGTTGCACTTCTTCCCAACTTCAATACTAGGAAGTGGTGAAGGGAGGGCATTGTGATGGACTATTTGTAACTTGGACCTTCAGAAATGCTGATTCTCAGCCAAAATTTTACTGAAAAACATAATAAATTATGCTCGAAGAGATTTCTTTAGAAATAAGCATCATCACCTTTTTACGCACGACGACATATCAAGCTAAACGTTTCCAGTACCTACATATAAGCTGACTTCTCATTGTACGAAAAGCCTATACAATGCGAGGTCAGCTAAAACTGGAAATATATAAGTAGCTTGAATGTCGTCGTGTGTACAGTCACGAGCACTAATATGTCAACACTTGGCAACTTTCAATTGCGATTTTTTCGTGAAATAACGTCTGCAACGTTGAAATACGACACTACATAAGCCTATGGGATCGAAAATACTATGTTCGCAATAACATAAAATTTCATTCAAAAATAAAGGAGAAAATCGCCTTTGAATAAAGCCAAGTGTATACATTCTTATGCTCGTGACTGTACATATTTTTATCTATCGTAATTAAAAACGTTCAAAATCTAGTCGCAATTTCATCTCAGCAACAATCAATGTCAAAAACTTGTCATAAATGTAGATAAATTAGAGGTATTTTTCACGAACCGCGGTGCGGTGCGTGGTCGACTTGCAGTTCCCGCGCTTACGGCCCTCCGTACCCTAGCTTACGGCCCTCCGTACCCTAGCTTACGGCCCTCCGTACCCTAGCTTACAGCCCTCCGTACCCTAGCTTACGGCCCTCCGTACCCTAGCTTACAGCCCTCCGTACCCTAGCTTACGGCCCTCCGTACCCTAGCTTACAGCCCTCCGTACCCTAGCTTACGGCCCTCCGTACCCTAGCTTACAGCCCTCCGTACCCTAGCTTACGGCTCTCCGTACCCTAGTTTACGGCCCTTCGTACCCTAGCTTACGTCTCTTCGTCCACGCCCCTCCCGCAGTCTGCGTTGCCGAACGTGCTTTCATTGGCTGTCATTCACAAGGCAGCTTCCAGTCGTATTGCGCGAGTATTTGATGGAATTGTTAGGTTCGATTTTAACTAAAAATAACGATGAATACCGAGATAACCGTGCGCTACACTTAACGTTCGGGTTCAAAATGATTGAACTAGTGCCGCCTAGCCGTCAACCAGCGGTCGGCGAGCCGTAAGAGCGGCGTCGCCTAGCCGCAGCCTAGTCGACGTATCAGAGCTTCTGATCCGCTTTAATTACGTGCTTACGTTAGGTTGACGACTGTTTGACGGCGACGCGAAAGGCGATACGGTTACGTTCCTTTTCAGAGTTGATACGTGTGCTACGACCTTTATTATGTATGATAATATGCATTTACAATCTACTTGCACCTAGTAATTTGCATTATATTATATAACAAGTCTATGTAGGCATTAATCTCAGTGCATGTCAATCTGCCTAGCCTTTTCCCAACTATGTTGATGTCGGCTTCCAGCCAGTCTAACTGGATGCAGCTGAGTACTATATATTTTACATGGAGCGACTGCCTATCTGACCTCCACAACCGAGTTAGATACTGGGTAATACAATACCTCTTGGTAAGACTGGTTTTCAGACTTTCGGGCTTCTGACAACCTGTCAAAGATCCATGAGTCACAGCCGAGACCAATGTCTCAACATGCTTTTGTAGGCAGGGAGGGATCTTGGTATGTAAAGATGGTCACCCATCCACGGGCCAACCGCGGCAAGCGTAGCTTAACCTGATCGATCGACCCGTGCAGCTGTTATTACTTAGCCATAAGCCCCTCAATCTCAGTGCTTGTAAGCAATTAAATCCCATAGACACTGAATTCGAATGACAATTGTTATTTACATGAGGTAAATGATAAGGTAGTGGACTAAACTACCTAAGTATATATTGTATTTGTTTGCAATTAAAATTAAATGAAATGTTTATTTATGTAAGTAGATCTTTTAAGACACTTTTACATGTATATAACATGTAAAAGTGTCTTAAAAGATCTTTTGCTGGTCAATATTTTAAAATCAAGATGGTGCTGGCATTTCCTAGCTGACTGATCCCTGAGAAGAAAGAAATGCCGAAATAAAGTCAGAGGTTGTGGTCTCTAAGTCTAAGCATACTACACACACCTCATACTAGGATTTTAAGTGAGTCTAAAAATGCAGGGCCATGTCTGGAAGGGGCTTCTAAAGAAAGAGCCATTGCAGCTTTGAGTTGACCTGTTCCAACAGATGACATGCATGTGTCAGTAATTGTGTAGCTCAACCCTAATTTAGAAAGCTCAATTGTGTTGTAATCAATAAATATTGGGTCTGACAGTAGGTCATGCAATATAATTATGTAGATTACTTTTTCTCTTTTCTGTCAACACACTTGCACATAAAAATTACACAAGTTAAAGAAAAATTAAGTACTTAAGTGGTTTTCATTACAAAAATACAAAGTTCATCATAGAATCTCCTAGACTTGGAGTTTAAGTATGTAATCATAATAATGCACTCATTAATATTAGTAATAATTGTGCAAATTTTATGCCCCAATTATCTTGAGGAACACTTTCGAAATAAATATGCACAAGCAATTATCCCTTTGTCAGAGAAATTAAGACGCAATACGTTACAGCTCATAACTGTTTATTATTTTAGGCTCATTGTCTAAAATCAAGGGTAGTACTGTAGATTTGAGTTCTAAAGATAAGATAATACTGTTGATCTATTGGTCAAATCCACTTAAATGTTAGCGCACACGAAATATTCTACTGGACATTTCAATGTGGCATGTGTATCATATATAATTTATAGCAAAATAATACGAACTGAAGCCGCCAACTGTTCCAAGTCCCCGACCAGCGTAGCGCATCCACCAAGGCACGTCATCTTTCTGGGCATTGTCGCCGCCCGGCCGGGCCATAAGCATGGTAAGTTTGTCTGTTAACGACTGAAACAATTGTTAACATAATTATCAGGTTTCCCTAACGATATCAAACCAAATTATTTAATATTTACGATTAATTCTTACCATTTTCGAAAAAATCAATTCACTGCCCTGTCACCTGTCAAGTCAACTAAAAAATGGCTTGTTCTCTTTGCTCAATCTGTAGCTCGCGCTAGTCAATGTTTGGATTGACAACATTGTAACACTTTTTTATCTGAAAAAATTGAAATTAGTATTATTTCAGGAAATCAAAATATTTTTCATAGGTAAGGTATCATTCAGCGATATTATTAGTATATACTAATTTCTTCTTATCTCCCAGTAATTGAAAACAGTCTTCCTTCTGGTCCCCTCCATTGTACGTTTCGTTATTCCTGCCATTCTTTTTTCAATTTATATTTGATTTAACATCTATTATTGGAATTCCTGAAAGTTGATTTATTTCAATACAATCTAAGTATTTTATTAAAATCGAACAATAGTATTTAAATCAATGTTGAAGGCAGTACGCGAAATGTAAAAACAAAACGCATTCTCATGTCGGTCGGCATCAGCGGTTTGCTGTTGTAATATTTGCATGATTTTTTGCAATTACGATTCTATTGTGAATTTGCGCTAAAGTTTCTGAAATTCATGTGGAAAGCGGAAGATTAGCTCAATAATGGCACCAACAACAATGCTTCCAAAGCTATCGGATGCCACTCAAACTATGTAAGTGACATTACTCTGGAACTGAATTTCGTTTTTGATATAGTGCTTACGCAAATAAATACTACCTTCTAAGTGTATCCTGTCTAGTAAAGGCTGTATTAAGTGATGTCCCTGTATATTTTTTGCATTCTTTCTGCTAAAACTGCTGTAACCTGTTGCCTAAACATCCGCCTAACATGCCCGAATATCACGTAGACATCAACCCTTATTGGGCTTTTCCAATACTTCATGGTGAAAGTTTATACAACACCCTAAAAACACCCTATGACACATTTTGGAACCACTGTACCTCCACACCCGGCGCATTTTGATACTAGGTATTTTTTTTTGGATAGAATAGACCATTTTTAGTGTAATTTGAAAACCGCAAATTCTGAAAAACCATAGGGGCCGAGAAAAAAATTCCCAGTTTTTTTTTTTTTTTTTTGAAAACCTGCGATTTTTATAGTAGCTATTTTTTTTTTGATAGAATAGACCCTTTTTAGTGTAAATTTGAAAACCGCAAATTTTGAAAAACCATAGGGGCTGAGAAAAAAATTCCCAGTTTTATTTTTTCGTTTGCGGAGCCCCTATTTCTGTGTAACCTAACCTCAAAAAACATAAAAGTTGCTTAAAAGGCGTAGTCGTAGGGTCTAAAAAAAAAATAACCACGAAGGGGATGGCGGGGTCTGTTCGCTCGCTTCGCTCGCTCACTAGACCCCGCCATCCCCTTCTAACCTAACCTGTCCGAGTCGGGGTGCCCCAAGTCCTGAGCTCGCTTCGCTCGCTCTTGCATCCTAAGTTGTCATTACTAATGTGTTATTTTGTATATTATGTTGGTTTAGTGTGTAGTGGGTGTGGAGGTTTTCAAAAAAAAAAAACGGAATTTTTTTTCTCGGCCCCTATGGTTTTTCAGAATTTGCGGTTTTCAAATTACACTAAAAAGGGTCTATTCTATCCAAAAAAAATACCTACTATCAAAATGCGTCGGGTGTGGAGGTACAGTGGAGCCCACATTTTTGTTGCATCGGGGGCAAAAGTTTACCTTCCGAATGCGTGTAATAATGCCAATATACTAGATGATAATTTTTCTTCTTCTCCTAATTTCACCCCACATTATTTATAATTTTTTCCAATTAGTAGTTGTGTCTAATTTTCTAATGGAGGAGTTGTTTGCTGTAACAAATACCTAATCTAAATTAGTACCAATAGTAAACTATTAACATCAACTAATTTACCTGGTAATCATTTGTTCACCATCTCTTAAAAAAACACTAATTGGTAAAGGGTTTCATTTTACCCAAAGCCCTGCACTGCTACACCAATGTTTTTGTTCCAAAATTATCTTTCCATGCCAATATTGTTGGTTATTCATACAGCTGCTCTATTCCAGATCATTTTCTGATGGAGACGGAGTGTGCAGTGCGGAGGTGTTCTCCACCAATGTCATGGTGAACACCAACGCTGGAAACCGTGACCATGGCAGCTCCAAAGTGAAGCTTAAAAACCTGGTGGATTACAACTGGGAGCCCAAGTTCTATGCCGGGCAGCTGCTGGCTATACATACCAGTGGGAAGTACCTGGCTTACTCTATCAAAGGTATGACATTGATTAGAATAGAATATACAGGGTGATATGACTGAAATGAGGTGAAATGACCCCTTAAGACGAAAACGGTGATTGAAATTTCACGCCGTATATTTATGTGGAATGTTTGAATGGAGACAGCATTTAAGAATCCTTGTACATTCTGCCATTTTGGTCTGCAAAGAATAACTACAAAAAAACGAATTACTTATTAACAATAGAATTTAATGCACTAATTAAAATATGTTTAAATAAATAAGGCTTAAACATTGGTACATACAACAACACATCAAGTGATACATTGCAGTTTTAGCTAACCTCGCACTGTATAGGCTTTTTGAGTCAGCTTATACTGGAAATGTATCTATAGCTTGATATGTGGTTGTGCATACATAAAATGATTTATTAATTTCATAATAAATATGAAATGCTGTTTGTTGGTAAGCGCATCACTTGAGAATGGCTAGACTGATTTGACTGTTTTCTGGTTTAAAATGTTCGTAATAGACCAAATCAGACTCTTACGTAAAAAAAACTTGGAAAAGTTGACAGGAAAATTGTATAGGATTGTTTTATGTATTATTGAAATTTGTACAAATAGTACTTATTTTAATCTAAGGCTAAGGATAAGAGTCTGATACAGAGTAAAACATACATGCAAACAAGATAGAAAGAAGAAATTAACATGATTTAATATAATACTGGATACAGGTTTGTCAAATGTAACACAAACTGTCCGACTAAATGAAATGTAAAAACAACTAGGCCCCCTTTTTTATTTGTGTTTTATTTTATGTTATGTTCCGGCAACGTTCCGGCAACCTTTACCTTGCTTGCATTATCTTTGTAAGGGCCTTGTAAATAATGCAAGTAAAACCATTGATTGGCTTGAGTATGGTCCGCAAAGGTCTAACTAAACTGCAATAACTGCTAAATAAAGCAGGATGTGATAACAATTGTAACTTGAACTACTTCCATAGGAGACTGATATGAAAATGGACTGTTATAACCACCGTAACAGTCCATTTTGCAATAACAGCATACATTAGTATACTAAAGCAAAGTAATCACAAAGCTTTGCTGAATGGTCATCAATAGCAGGGCAATAATAATAAAAAACCTGTCAAGTGTGAGTCCGACTCGCGCACCAAGAGTTCTGTACAAATTTGTAGGTATACTTTTGTGTGTTGTGCTGTCTTTTGTATGCGCCAAATAAATGGTTTATCTATCTATCGACAATATTTACGGTTTTCGGTTTATTTCCATTACTTGTGCTACATGACATTGTTTCTAGCCAAATTTCATGATTCTAGGTCAACAGGAAAGGAAGAAGAAAAAAATTTACCCTAGAGGTTTTGATTCCCTTGTGAGTGTCAATTATGCGGTATAAATGGAACATAAACACTCGTATCTTTTCATTGCATTGACTTAGAAGTTTGATTTTTTCACTGTATCAGGGGAATGTATATGATATTAATTTCAACTTGATAACTCTTCGTTCCTGAGACAAAAGGGGCTTGACAGATGGACAATGATGTGATCTTACAATTCAAATTTCTCTTTTTAGGTACAGAACCCTAAAAATAGTTGTTATTAATAGCAACAGGGTGACGATAAATGAACTGGCAGATTTGCAAAATACATCTATAAAGTAATCCTAACTTATTATAAATTGCAATGTCATTAACACCCACTTTCTGAAAGACTGACCAACACATAAACTAACAAACATGCTGGACTATGACTATATAAGGTATGTTGGGGTAAGACCATAGGAATCAAATTCTTTGCCTGCAAAATTAAATTTTGCTCTGATCTTCGTTGTAGCAGAATAAATATAATGATGGAGAACACCAATGTTTATTACTGCATTAAAAACATTGCCATATTTGGTGCGAATTAGATTCATACGGTCTTATACCAGTGCCGATCTTACCCCAACATACTCTAATAATAATAGTTGTGGGTGTGTAGCGTGTACTGCAGTGGAAACGTAGACCTACGTTGGCCAACAAATGAATCCACGCAGCTAAAATGCGCCGCGTGTCCGCGCACAGCATGCGCCGCGGTGGGTCTGCGCCTTAACGGCAGTGCGTGGTTGAGATGCGACAATAGAATTGAATAGGTCTTCAGAAACCTACTTATATACATACTATACATAAATGTAAACAAATGATGGACCCATGGCTAAGTAATAACAGCCGCACAGGTCGATCAGGTTAAGCTACGCTTGCCGCGGTTGGTCTGTGGATGGGTGACCATCTTAACATACCGAGACCCCTCCGTGCCTCGGAAAGCACGTTAAGCCGTTGGTCCCGGCTGTCATTCGTGGATCTCTGGCAGTCGTTACGGGTAGTCAGAGGCCCGAAAGTCTTACCAAAGGGTATCGTATTACCCAGTAATTGGGTTGTGGAGGTCAGATAGGCAGTCGCTCCATGTAAAATACTGGTATTCAGCTGCATCCGGTTAGACTGGAATCCGACCCCAGCATAGTTGGGAAAAGGCTAGGCAAAATATGATGATGCTTATAATAAAAAAAAACGTCCATGCGATCCTGGGCTAAGATATTATTCATAAAATTTTTGTTATGTTTTGCCTGCAGCTCCCAATGCGGTGAACCCTGGCACTTGGAGCGGCATGGTGCGCGTGGTGTATAACCCTGAACCTGGCACCGACCGGCGCGCGCTCATCAAGGGCATGAAGGGGGAGGTAACAACTTACAACTCAATAAACTAGCACAAAGCGCGTGACAGAGGCTTCTTGGCTTGGACCTTCGTCTTCAGCAATGTCACAAAACAAAATACACTGCTACAAGGACCTTTTAACAGGGTGGTGCTGTCATCAATATTGATGGACTGCATTCAATATGCGTCTCATAGAAACGATCTGTTTGAGGTCTTGAGGTTGAACCAACATGATAATAGGCACATTCCATAAAATTCTGTCTCAACCAGATGGTGATGATGCGAAAAGTCTGTTCAGATTCATGGCCCAAATGCAATCCGTAGCCGTGTGTGTTTAGGGGTACGATGGGACTTTCATACGCATTATGTTCATGATAATATTAAATAAAGAATAAAAAAAAACACTTATTGCAATTGTTTTTTGAAAATGTATTGAAGGCGATCGAGGAGGGTGGAGGGGGTGTTCAAGGGATCAGACCGGAATAAATCGAAAAAACAAGATTTCGGCGTTCGTTCCGACTATGGCCTACGCGCCAAAAGAACCGTATAGCGCTATAACTTCAATTGCGGCCTTATCGCTGACACCAATGTCACTAATATTTGTTGCTTGTGCTGTTTGCAGGTGCAAGACTTGGCGTTTGCTCACATTCAGACCCAGGTGGTGCTAGCATGTATAGACGAGCAGGGCAACTTCTACGTGCATGAGATCGAAGTCACCGACAGCGGACTGAGGTATGTTTTCGATTTACACAACAAACTTATTCATTGAACAATATTCTTCATATGTTACCTATAACTGAATGTACAGATGCCAGCGCATCAGGCTACCCGAAACTGTAAAATTTTCCCAATCAACTTTGAACCTTATGCTCTAGCGATAAAGTTGAAAATCTATTAAAGAAACTTGACAGATTGTAGTAGGTTGATGTGCTGGCTTCTGTACAGTGTGTTAATTTTTATAAATCACATATTTATCACGTACCATTTGTTGACAATCCTTAAATAAGTAAATAAATAAACTGCCAGGGTTAGAAAAATGGTGCTCATCAGTATAGTAAAAAAAGCCCTTGCTCATTATTTTTATACGTCAATCGATCATTGGTCTGCTTTATTGATAATGACATATCGAGTTGGCGCGCTTTCAAATTAGCTGCTATTAATCTCGCTCATACGAATTAAAACGCGCAATCGTAGCGCATTTCGGCACGTCATTTTGGTCCAAAATGTCGTGGCTGTCGTGAAAGTACGTGCTTACGTAAGCACTTTCTTTTTGAACAATGGAGGCACCAAGAGCAGTGTGCAATCTGCCTAGCCTTTTCCCAACTATATTGGAGTCAACTTCCAGTCTAACCGGATGTACCTGAATACCAGTATTTTACACTGAGCGACTGCGTATCTATCTGACCACCACAACCCAGTTACTGGGTAACACGATAGATACCTCCTGGTAAGACTGGTTGTCAGACTTTCGGGCTTCTGACGACCATAACGGCTATCAAAGATCCAAGAATGACAGCCGGGACCAACGGCATAACGTGCTTAGGAACACTACACTGCTTCCATCTACCGTACTTTATAAAAATCTTAAATTCATTCATTCACTGTCAGACTGCACAGCCTAAAATACCTAGAAGTATGAAATTTTGAGAATTAATCCCCTAAAGGGGTTAAAAAAGGGATGAAAGATTGTATGGAAGTGGCCTCGGCTGGAGGGCACACGGTTTGTTCCATCATGAAACTGTTTTCCATCAGATGCACGCTGTTGGCGGAGGTCCGCGAAGACACGGGTGCTGTGGGTGCCTCACACCGAGTGGTGTGGTGCCCGTACATACCCGACGATGAGGACGAGGCGACGGACGATGACGTGGCACGCCTACTGCTCACGACCCACGATAATATTGGTGAGAGAGTATTATTTATTTTACATACAGTTTAATTAAAAAAATCTAAATGTTAGTTGTTGATACTTGTGATTTTGATTTGATAGTAAATTCTTTGATTAGCGGAAGAGTAACCTAACCTACATTGGTTACTTACTACTTATTAGCAACCTGTAATAATGGACCTTTGGAAAGAGTCAGGATAATCATCATCATCTAGACGAAATACGTCCTCTGCTGGACGTAGGCCTGCCCAAGCATCGCCCCAACGACCGGTCTTGCGCTTCCCGTATCTAGCTGATTCCTGTACGTATAGCCAAGTTGACAATCTACAATCGTTAACGCTATTAGAAAACTAATCAAATGTATAGGAATGACATCATCTCAACGTTAAGTCACGTGGTCAGAACAAACGAATAGAAAATTCGTAGCCAAGTTTACTCGTTCAAAATGTTAGAATGAAATGTAATCGTTTCTACAACGTTGATCGCTACATCTCATACAAATGGTAGCCAAGTTACAGTTTTGACAAGCGCTAACGAAACGCTGTCGTAGTTTTTGAACGATAGCTAAGCGATCGCCGAGACCCAAGAGAAAACGATAAAAAAATGGCGTCTATTATGATACAGCTGTATTAAGACCGACCAGTGTTTTGTTTATTTTCCTCATTTTTGGACTATATTTACCATTTAGCATTTAAAATGCATACTTTAAATATGTTGTGGTGCGCTAATAATGAAGAAGTGTGGCTTAGGCGCCAAAAAAGAAACATAAATCGTGAGTGCATGGAGACAATACGCGAAATGCCGGAGACGTTATTTGTTCAACAATTTCGGCTAGACAAGGCGACTTTTCGAGCCCTTTGTCAAGAACTCCGACAAAAAACGTCACTAAAAGGAACCAACGAGATTCCTCTAAAAGTTAAGGTTAGTGCCTATTAAGCTGACTGACATAAAATATTACCAATTTTTTTATTAGGTATCTACCTACTTAACTATAATTTCATTTCCTCAATATTTGTGTTTTTGTAGGTGTTGTGCGCTCTTAGTTTCCTAGCCACAGGATCCTATCAGCGAATTGTTGGCGTCACTCAGCATCTTGCCCAACGCACAGCTAGTCGGTGTATCAGACAAGTTGTAGATGCTTTGAACCACCCTGCTGTCATGGCAAAATGGATTGTGTTTCCGAAAACACGACAAGACAGAGCATCTATAAAACAAGAGTGAGTACTTAAAATACGATTTAACAATATTTACTTACCTATATTATTAAGTGCATCTAATTTAATTTAAATTAACAATTATTGTTTCAGGTTCCAAAGGAGATTTGGCCTGCCTGGTGTAATTGGGTGCATAGATTGTACCCATGTAGCATTGGTAAAGCCCAACGATGAAGAGCATCTTTTTTATAATAGAAAAGGGTATCATTCATTAAATGTTCAAATGGTAGATATTATATTTTTATATTACTATATGGCATGTTAAAGCTGGATAAATCACTTCTTAATAATAGTTTTATTTTCAGATATGTGACAGCAATCTTCTAATTTTAAATGTGAATGCAAAGTTTGGTGGAGCTACACATGATTCACATATATGGTCTTCTAGTAGAGTTGAATCATATATGCGTGAACTTCATCAAAATAATGAACAAGTATGGCTATTAGGTATGTATTTTTAATAGTAAAAAGATCTAATCTATAGGAGTTTTTCTGTGTTTTGTCTACAGAAATTAATTTTTCAGGTGACTCTGGATATCCACAACGCCCTTGGCTTATGATACCTATCCTCAATGCAGTTCAAGGTTCTGTTGAAGAACGGTACACTCAAAAGCATGTGCAAGCCCGTAACTGCATTGAGCGCTGTTTTGGATTACTCAAAGCACGGTGGAGATGTTTGCTTAGAGACAGGGTTCTTCACTATCATCCTCATGTAGCCAGCAATATTACAATGGCATGTTGTGTGTTACACAACATAGCTTTGAAAGCTGGCTTACCACCACTACAACCACTTTCTGCTGCACATGACGATGGGGATGATATAACCATGCACGATCCCACACCCACTGCGACTATGGGTAGCCAAAGTGAATTAATCCAAGGAAGAGCCATGCTGAGATGTTTATTGAATAGGTTATAGTAAGATTATTTTAATATTTAATAAGATTTTATTTACATTGCATAATTATTAAACTTTTATGTACTCTATATTTATCATTTATATACAATCAAGAATTTTCTAACTTAACAGACAGCTGTGCTGCTGGGGAGTTTGTTCCGCCACTTCTTCTCCCCAGCGAAAGCACTAGGAAGTGGTGAAGGGGGGCGTTTTGGGGGACTGTCTTTTGTAATTTTGACATTCGAAAAGTGCTGATTCTCAGCCTAGTTTGAATAAATGTCTTGATTTTGATTTATTGATACTATTTTAATAAAATAGCTTTATTATTACAAATAAGTATATTATTGTTTTTATTAAAACACTGACATCCATTACTAATATTATAAATGCGAAAGTGTGTCTGTCTGTTACCTCTTCACGTTTAAACCACTGATCCAATTTAGATGAAATTTGGTATAGAGATAGTTTCGAGTCCCGGGAAAGGACATTCCCACGGGATCGATACTTACGCGGGTGGAACCGCGAGGCGCTGCTAGTTCATAATAAATTGGTAGTGGCGTGCACTGTAGGTAAGAAGGAACGATTTTTCAGTTACTTACTTATAATATAATACTTTGTATTTACAATTCACTCAATACCTACATTTTAGGTATTTTTGTCACTTTACATAAAAGTCAATTACCTAAAGTTACTTTACATAAATATTGATTTCATTCTTACATTTGTAGTCTAAATTAAAATAGGTTTTGTTTTAATACTACAAAAAGATCAATTGCTAAGCAAAAAACAAGCGCTAAGTAGCCCGCGAAATCCAAATTTTCTTACGATTTTTGCAATTTCCAGCTCAGTGTCTGAGTGTAGGTACGTTGATTAAAATATGATTCGTGACTGTAACAAATGTATTTACAGAATTATAATCATTAGGACCAGTTACAACTTGATAATCCTAAATGTCAAGATTTCATGAGTCATTCAATAGAATTACTGAATGATTATAATTCTGTAAATACATATTTGTTACGGTCGCGAATCATATTTTAATTAACGTACAACTTAATACTGACCAGCAAATTGCAAATAACGTAAGAAAATTTGAATTTCGCGGGCTACACTGGCACTTTCGCTTTCGCTTAAACGAAATAAAAAATATACAATTTTACATATAAAATTTAGAGAAGGAAAAAGTAAACTGGATTAGAATAGCAAACAATTGAAATAAAAAATTAATTGTCACTCTGATATTGAAGGCAATTTGAAATTGTTCATAGCCCTCAGCTGAGACCACCATCACTACATTAGACATTTTAAGGAATAATATCTGTCGAAGGTAGTGATGATGGTCTCAACTGTGGTAAAATTTCTATCAAATTATCTACAGTACCAGCTAAGCGACTTAAAATTACATTTTGGTTTTCTTCCATTTCAATTCTTCTCGATTCCAATCGCAACCTTTCCATTTCCCTCTCGTGATAATTTTTTTCCCGGTCTGCCTCTAGTTGTAGCCGGCGATGCTCGACAGCCACGAACTCGCTCGTGGCTCGTTCGAAGGGCGTTTGTATTCGCCGTGTGCGCGCTCGAAGTAGCCCGCGGCGCCGCGGTGTGGATGTGGTGGGCGACGCCGCGGGCGACGGGCTTGGCCGGTGCCGCCGCCGCTGCGGAGCCCCCCGTGACGTGGACATGGTAGGCGACGTCGCTGACGGCATCGCAGCGGACGCAGTGCCGGGCGGCGGCGTTAGCGCTGGTGGTGGAGGATAGCGTGAAAGTTCTTCAGAGGGAGTAGGTGGCAGTGAAGGACGGGCGGTAGATGCTGGTGTTGCTGAGAAGAAATAATTAAAGTCATATATTAAAATGTGCCCAAATGAATTATTGAGAAAAGCATTGTCTTTCTTTTAAAAAAAAATTAAAATGTACCTTGTATATAATCAGAAGGAATAAAATCCAACATAATTTCTTCTGTGGCAGAAATTTGGGACGGACAGACAGTAGGCACAGAATCTCTGGTTGGTGGTGGTAGAGAGTTTCTCTCTGCTGGTGGGTCCTGAAAAATATGAAGAATTTATATTAGAAAAATTACACTTGTTTATAAACGAAAATATAGTAATAAGCAAAGACCACAAGCAAAGAAAAAAACTAACATGAAAGCCTCTCTCCTCAATTCCAGCTTGACCAATGACAGCAGTCAAACCCATTATGCTCAACACTCTCTCTTCTGAAGCAGTGAGAGTTTGTCTGCTGCTTGGACCACCACCAGTACCAGAAGCCTCACAACGTATTGCCAAGGCTTTTTTCTTTGTTTTAGTTTTCCAATCTGCCCACACCTGAACATATTTGTCTGTTAATTTTTGTCATGCATATTTTCATCAATCATTTTCTAGTCGATGAAGTAAGCTGATTGTTGTATGTACTTCGTCTTGTAGAATACTAAATATTAATAATAGGGGTCAGTGGGTCGTCTTAGGGGGGAAACCAAATAATATTTTACAGTGGTTTGTGTGAGAATCTTACTTTTTTCCATTTGTCCAATGGCCTAATTACTCCTCCACCAAGGGAGTTAAGTAACTCTCCCAGTTCCTGCCACAGTCGGTCAGCTCTTATTCGGCCTTGGGGACCTTGCTGCGGCCTCGTTATATCGCCATGGCTAAAACATGAATTAAACTATTTCAGAGAAACAAAGGGTCTATTGATTAAGTAAACAGTCGAACACAATTGTTTTTTTAGTTACTTACGTATTAGTTCATATCGCGTATCACGTCATTGTTTATGTTTCAAACTTTCAAGTGCCCGAGGTGGCCCGAGTATGATAGATTTTTAAATAACAAAGGAAGATATTTACGAAACAACTAATATTTTACGTACCTTTCCATGAATTCTAATAAAGCTGCGAACTGTTCTGGGCTTGCTCGAGATCTAGATTCCATCCTATAAAAGTTATCACTTCATTATTTTAAGGTATTATATCAGCTTTCATTCATAATATTATATATGCAGAATCATATTATAACATTTCGAGACACAGTAATATTTAAAATTATATTCCACACTGTGATTTAATAATAAATCAAATATAATAAGAGCTTTACCTTATTTCGCTTACTTCCAAATTTCAAAACACTTAAAAACAATTATTTGCCCGCGCACTAAGTACACAACTGTGACTTTGACGTTAGTTTGACGTCTGTAGGAACGCTCACCATAGACTAAAGTATAGGTTTTTTCTAAAGACGTTGTAGAATGAGCGTTCGACTCGGTCGTGTCAACTTGGCTACCAACTTATCGTTTTCTATAATCGCTTACGCCGAGGCGTTAACGATTGTAGAAAGAGAATCGATACGAAACGTTTGTAACTTGGCTAGGCCTGCTGAGACTACTATTACGTGTTATAGCAATCATTGTTCTAGTGCGAGAGAAGGATGGGGCTAAGCTGGAAGTATAGCGCCATCCCTTTTTCGCAATGGAACAATAATGACACAGTATAAAGATGACCAGTACCTCAACTAGGTCCTTTTTGTAGAAACAAAAGCTGCGCTCCAACAGCCCTAACGGGTGTTAGGGCTGTCTATCAAACTTTTTAATTAAAATGTACTACGCGTATAAAATGTAACCACAGCCCCGACTAACCGGTTACCTGAAGCATGCTTAGTTTTCGTGTAAACGTGTTTTCGAGTCGACCATTTTTATTCCTAATTGAAATATTTTATGATAATACTATAGTCCGTTCGCGTTAGGGAAATAGTGAGTCATCGTTGTCCGCTGGCCTAGCCCCGCCTCTCGACCAATTAGGTCGCAACAAATTTTATAGCTTTCTAATTTGTTGCGACTATAGTACAGGGTGAAAATAAACTCCATCACGAAATCGTCATCTGCACACCTTGAATATTCCGTAACCAAAAGGTTTCCAAGTCCATTAGTTATTTTTTTTTTTACAATAACGGGAAAAATAAGTGACTCTCCCTTAAGCGTTTTTTGACACCCCTTTGTCTGCTGTGGTAATGATTGCACCCCTCCCCGCAGCGCGCATGTGGAACACGCGCGGGCTGGCGGGCAGCGTGTCGGCGGGCGCGCGCGTGGGCGGCGCGGGCGCGCTGTGCGCCGCCGAGCACGCCGCCGCCATACTCGACGCCGCCTTCTCGCCCGACGGCTCGGCGCTCGCCACCGCCTCCGCCGACGGATACGTCATGTTCTTCCAGGTATCTATAAAACCAAGTTAGCAGCTTCAAAAGACCTTGGCTACCTGCATGGTGTTTGAAAAACTTCAAAATTTTAGATTTCTTTAAATTTTTTACTTCTAAAAGTTACATCCTACGGAAAAATTCACCCTATACATACAATGGTATATACATAAATTAAGTAGGTTCTGTGTACTAGCAGGAGTATAACAATAGAAACAGTTGCAGAAAGGAGGCAAAAAAAAATGACGATCGTAAAGCACTCTTTTTTTTTTGGATGGGAAATCATCTAATGACTCCTCCCGCTCTGGGTGGAGCGGAAGGGAGTGTCAGACTCTTACTGACTAAAACCCACCCGTGTTCCTTCCTTAGCCCTTTATGTTCCGGGGCAGCGGTAACCCTTTCGGACGATCCCGCTACCCATAAAGCACTCTCTAATGCTTAGTATTATGAGTCGAGCAATTGAGGAAATCGGATTTTATTACTAACTTTCGTCATTTAAATTGGGCTTTAGCCATTTAGCCATCGAAACTCTGTGGTGGAACAAAGTCCTACGTTGCAGGTGTACATGCACGCAGACAGCAGTCCCCGCTGCCTGCACAAATGGCAGCCGCACGGCGGGAAACCGCTCAGCTGTCTTTTCTTCTTAGACAACCATAAGAACTATAATACTGAGTAAGTTTTCACATTACATGCACCATATTTATAAAAAGAGGGACTCGTGGCATGCAATAACGGCCGCACGGGTCGAAGTTTAAACTACGTATGCCGAGGTAGCTCCGGGTTATCATACGTACCTCGTATTTTTTTTTTGTTGTTTATAATAATCACTGAAAGTTTAAAGTAATCTGACATCGATGCAACAAGATGTAAGCAAGTTAAAAAAAAATGGAAGTCACGTGATCAAGTATTAAGGTTAATATCTCGGAAACGCGACACCTTACGGGGCTTTGTCTTATTATGTTTTGTTTGTATTGATACTAATTTGTATGAAAAATCACATACCTTTTATTTAGTCATTTGAAACTTGGCACGATTAGATATATTATGGAATCAGGCGTTACTTTACGGAAATCCATGACATTAAGATGTTATGTGTAATATCTAGTTTTAATTCCGTGTAATAAAAACCCAGGCTTGGATGCTGGAAGCAATCTCACCTTCCCACGCTCATGCATATGCTGATGCAAGAAAGGTCCCACCCTCCCGCCCTCATGCAAATGCAAACATGCAGGAAAATGAGGATAGCATGCCACGCAACCGAACCTATACTCGACACGTGTTTCACCCCTCCACGGGGCATCCTCAGGAGATGTTGACTCGTCGACCGCTAGTCGTAAAGTGAGTGTTTTCTTGCATCAGCATATGCATGAGCGTGGGAAGGTGAGATATTGCTTCCAGCATCCAAGCCTGGGTTTTTATTACACGGAATTAAAACTAGATATTACACATAACATCTTATTGGCACGATTATTTTTTCAAAATTTCCTGTCAAGGCTGTATTTCCACCAAAGATGTGCGAGGATGCGTAGCGAGGGATGTGTATGAAACAAACCAATAACATCGCTTCATTTTCATAGCTTGAACTAAGTTAGTGTTGTTATTGGTTAGTTTGACGCACATTCCTCGCTACGCATCCTCGCTCATCTCTAGTGGAAACGCAGCGTAAAGGAGGTGTGTAGGGGAAAGTAAGAAATCTGCTAGCACGAAGTGCAAGTTCTTAATAAATATTCAACCTAATTCTTACAGCGTCCAATTCTGGAAATTCGCTGTAACCGGTGCTGAAAACAACACAACCATCAAGATCTGGTCATGCAAGTCCTGGACCTGTCTGCAAACCATCACGTTTACCCCTGGCGTCGGCACGGAAGTCACCTTGGGCCTCAAGGCCATGCTGGATACGAGTGCCAGCTACCTGCTGCTGTCAGACTTCAAGTCCGGGAGTCTGTATGTGCTGAACATGGCGCGGGACCCTGAAGATAGTATGGCGTATTGTAAGAGCATCTCGGAGTTCCTGCTGCCTTATCCCGTGTTGAGCTTCTGTATTGTTGATGCTGGTGAGTCTTCTATGCTTACCCTCACATTATTATTAAACACAAAGTCTCTCATTATGCCCGTTAGTGCGCTATGTAACTCAATCTTGAATCATTTATTAGGCACACTAGCTGCGCCCCGCGGTTTCACCCGCATAAGTGTTGATCCCGTGGGAATATTGGGTTAAAAAGATCCAGGGTGTCATGGAGGTATCCATACATGATTTTATCAAAACTGGTCCTGCCGTTTGAGCGTGAAAAAGTAACAAATATATAACACACACATTCACAAACATTCGCCTTTATAATATTAGTGTGATAAAAGGCAATTTTTAACGTCGACATTTACTAGAAACTAGAATTGATTCTAGTTGCCCCTTCCCAAATGTAGTTTCGTATAGAGAATGGGTAAGAACCTCCGTAGCTACTAAGGCTTTAGGTTGATGTTGACTTAACATTGGTGAAAGGTGTTGTTAGGTCAAGGTGTTTTCAATATAGCTGTCTAAGCAATAGTCTGCTTAGCGCCGCAGCTTCAAAAGGTATAATGTGTCCTTGATAAAGAAAACAACTTGAAAACTGACGAAGGTGAAAAAAACATAACTGTTATATCTTCGTCAGTTTTCAAATTCTTTAATTATATGTATTCCGCAGAGGAACAGCAAACCAAGTGCGAGCCGAGCTGCGACGAGCCGCTATACCGCAACGGATCGAGCGGTGACGCCGACTCGCCGATACATTACGAACTGCACCATGATGTGAGTGAATGTTGGGTCACTGGGCTGCTACACACATGCAAGGGGGAGCTCACGATGGCTGATGCATACGTACCTTCTGTTGGGACAGCTTTGCTCAAACTGTTTCTGGAACTTTCCTCAAAAGGCCAGTCTGGATGCTACCCTGCATTTGTAACGTAATGTCTGGACTTTAACGAGAGACTGACCAGTGGTGTTTGTTTCGCCATTTCATCCCAGGGCTAGATAGGAAATGTCGCCTTTTAATATGGCGTGTAAAAGTGTTTTCGATATCCTATTTAATGAATAAATAATTTAATTTTGTTCGGGTAATGATGGTTCGGCAATGTAATGATTCGATATAGCGAGCCTTACAACGTATTTTATTCAGGGAAAGAAGATCCAAGCGAAGGCGGCAAAATAAATATGTTTTGTGAAAGATTGAATTGATAGAGCAAAAGACCGTCAGAAAAGGGAAAAAATTAATGAAATTTAAAGTGTTTGTGTGGTTCATTCGAATAAGTTTTTGAAGTCCCCGTAACATGTTCATGAGACATGGTCTGTGATTGAAGTGAAATGTTTTGACTTTCGTATCTTGTTTTACCAATAGAGGTTACGAAATCTCTCCCCTCATCACCTATGTTAGCTGAAGCTCTTCTTAAAGAAAACTTTAATAAGGATATTCCAAGCTTTGAATTCAAGCCCATTTCTGTTGCCAGAATTAAAAAAGCGTTTAAAAGTCTTAACATAAAAAACACTGAAGACTTATGGGGGATTTCTGTTAAGGTTCTCGGAGATATTATTGACACAATTGCCCCTGCCCTAACAGGCATATTTAATCAATGTTTAGACAGCGGTACGTTTCCTGACCTAATGAAACATAGTAAAGTAGTACCAATTTTCAAATCGGGTAGTAAGTTTGATCCCTCCAATTATAGACCTATATCTGTGCTACCAGCATTGAGCAAAATCTATGAAAAAATCATGCTGGACCAGATGTTGTCACATTTTAACTCAAATGGGATTTTACATAGTCGCCAGTTTGGTTTCACGAAAGGTAGGTCGACGACGGACGCGGGAGCAAAACTCATCAGTCACATTTTGGAATCCTGGGAGAAGTCCCAGGATGCAATTGGCATTTTCTGTGACCTCTCAAAAGCGTTTGACTGCGTTGACCATAATACACTGCTCTGTAAATTATACCATTACGGAATTCGTGGACAAGCTGCTGATCTTGTTCTTTCCTACCTATCAAAACGGCAGCAAAAAGTAAACGTTAACGGGGCGACGTCATCGGGGTCTCTAGTTAAGATGGGCGTGCCTCAAGGCTCAATTCTTGGCCCTTTCTTATTTCTAGTATATATTAATTACCTTCCTTACATGATGGCTAACTTATCGGATATCATTTTATTCGCTGATGACACTTCCCTTATTTTTAAAATAGATAGAAAAGATACGGATGTCTTACATGTCAACGATAGTCTGGCTGTTCTTTCGAAATGGTTTGCAGCTAATAATCTTTTACTTAATGCGAACAAAACTAAATGTCTTAAGTTCTCATTACCAAATGTACCTCAAGTGGATCTGAATTTAAAACTTGATGGCAAAAAACTAGATGCTATTACGGAAACTGTATTTCTGGGAATTACTTTAGATTCAAAATTACAATGGGGCGCACACATTAGAGCTCTATCAGGTAGATTAAGTTCAGCTGCATATGCAGTAAGAAAAATAAGGCAGTTGACAGATATAGCCACAGCTAGGTTAGTATACTTTGCATATTTCCACAGTATTATGTCTTATGGTGTTCTGCTGTGGGGATCGGCAGCTGACGTAGATTCAATTTTCATTTTACAAAAGAGGGCAATCCGCGCAATATATAAAATGGGTCCTCGCGAGTCTCTTAGAAACAAATTTAAAGAAATTGATATACTAACTCTGCCTTCTCTTTACATTTTAGAAAGTATTTTGTATGTTCGCAAAAACTTAGGACTTTTCAAAATAAGAAGCGATTTCCATAATATAAATACACGCAGTAAAAATGAAATTGTGATACCTAAATTTAGACTAACTAAAACTAGCAAGTCATTTCTTGTAAACAGCATCCGTTTTTATAACAAGTTGCCAAAGTCGGTTACAGAACTTAGCGATGGAAAGTTCAAAACCCTCATCAAACGAGTCCTTATCAAAAAAGCATATTATAAGATTAAAGACTACGTTGAAGACAAGGTAGTTTGGCAATAATTCCTTCTGCACATGTGGCTTCCCTGGCACCTCTTTGACGGCATAAGTTCTACGTAAATGTCTATTAACTGCTCTCAAATTACGATGTTTATTTTTTATTTGTACATACTTCTATGACATAATCTTTTTATTATTTGACATTATATACAGACAATTTTAATTTTTCACCTCTTTCTTAGTTGAAATGGCAATCATATCTCTTGGTTTTAGTAGATTTTTATATTTTGTTTATCCTTTTGATACATCCTTATTTTGTAAATGTGAGGACTTTGTAAGCCTTGTAGACTAGATCTATAGACCATTTTTTATTTTTATCAAGTACCTGGTACTTGTTGACAGGCCTACGCTGTCCTCCCATACCTACTGTAACTCGAAAACATTGTAAAAGCCAATTATTTTTAAAAGAGTAACCATGGAGTTTCTTGCCGGTTCTTCTCCATAGGAAACGACCAATTGGAACCGTGCACCTAGCTTCTGACGTTTCATAAGTGCCGATGTTGGTTTATGTGAAATAAAAATATTTTGATTTTGATTTTGATTTTGTTTCTTAAGTTTATTAATTAACTGACACGCATAGTCTAAACGCTGGTAGTCTAAATTCTAGAAGCATGAACTTTTGCACAACAGTTCCTTATAAAACGAAAGAGAGTTTTCGAAAATCCACCCCCTAAAGGGGTTGAATGGGGGATGAAAATTGGCATAGAAGTTCGTCATTTTTGTCAATGGGAAACCCCATCGGCCACACGGCTTGTTTGTTTACTAAAAATAAAAAAATAACACTGGTTTCTTTCTAACTGTGGCTCTTCCTTGTCCAGGACGAAGGTTCAGGCGGCGAGTGCAGCTCGGAGCGGCGGCGCGTGTGCGTGCGGCTGTACATCGTGCAGCCCAAGGGGCTCCAGGAGGGCCGCCTGGAGTACTCGCCGCCGCGCGCGCCCGCGCACGCCGACCTCATGCACGGTACTCAGCGGGACATCGCACTATCTGAACTAGAGCAGAAGTCTCCCAATACAAAACAATAAACTTATTTTTTTTTTTACTTAAATTTAGTTTTAAAACATAATTTATTTTTTACGTGTATTTTTTTAACCAATTTACAGCAATAAATATAATGTATCATTAACCGGGAACCCGTTTCTTTATGCAAGCGGGCTTAAGAAGCTATAACTCCTCGTCCCCCAGGTCTGTCGGAGCTGGCGCTCGAGGACAGCTCGTCGGAGTCTGCGCCCGCGACCATCACGTCCAGCATCTTGCAACAGCAGAGCCAGCAGCTCAAGAACTTGCTCATGCGCTCGCAGGTACCTACACAACATTCACTATTTAGATTCCAAATATATAAACATATAACGGTTTTAAAAAGACGCTTAACGAAGCCGTCAGCCGTACTCCCCGTCATTGTGATCATTTTTGGACCATACCTGAAAACGTAATGATTACAGAGATATTGAAGGTCAAATTCAACTTTTTTTACGAAAACAAGTTTTACGTATAATACTTATAACTTATACAAATACTGGTATTCAGCTGCATCCGGTTAGACTGGAAGCCGACCCCAACATAGTTGGGAAAAGGCTAGGCAGATGATGACTTATAACATATACAATTGGCAAACCCTTGTACCGTTGCATTCATACATTGCATTGCATGCATACATTCGTTGGCCGATCGATCGCTTGCCTAAGCGGACGTGCTTTTTGTTTTGCTTATAATGTGTTATAATTAAATAATTACAATTAAATTGTTATTGGAATTGCATATGCAGTGTAAGCATTAAAACTAAAGAGTGTCGCGATTTGTTACAAACACTGACCTACGCTTTCATTGCATGCAATGAACTAAATCATATAGACTACTGTTACTGTGGGGAATATGGCTAGCTCAGGATCTAGCCCATTTTGCCGTAGCCAATTGCTCCAGCGAAGTCCTCCGCCTTCACCAAATGAACAAGATAAGCCCATAGCCCCAACTCCACCAGCACCCACGGAACATGTGTTACCCGCTGAAGTTATACCCACATCGGAAATTCAGAAATGGATGAGCACGATAGAGTCCATCTTGAGCGAAGTATGCAGTATAGTAGCGGACGGCAAAATGAACGCTGACCAGAAGATCCGTGTGACCAATTTATGTCGTAAAGTGACTAGCGGGACATCTCAGATGGCTGTCCTGTATCAGTCCTTAACTCATAAAACTACTCAGGCGTACACCACTATTGAACACCTAAAAGAGAAGCAAGGCGTTGCAAATTCACTTCGGCAATTCAAAGAAGTCGTAGAAAGTAAAATGAAGCCCGCAGAAACAACTTCCTTCGCGGATATGGTCAAGAAGGGCACCAACAACTACATCCGCCCTGAAAATTTAAGCTCCATTGCTATTTACCATAGCGATAAAACTAAAACCAGCGACGACACGAAGTCTCTCGTCCAGGAAATCATCTCTCCCGAGGAACTGAAACTTCATGTTCGTAGCGTTCGTAAAGTGAGAAACGGAGGTGTCATCATCAGCACGGACAAGAGAGAAGACATTGAAAAATTGCGGAAGTCGGAGAAACTAGTTTCATCTGGCCTTACCGTTGAAGAACCAACAAAGCGCCGTCCCAGGGTTGCAGTTATTGGTGTCCCCGCAGCCCTAACTGAACAGGAAGTATTTGAGTGTATTTTCGAGCAAAACCTCTCTGAGAAGTTGCCGAACACAACGCGTGAGTCCCTCTTAACTACAATAAAATTAAGCCATAAATCAGGTAAGAAAAATCTGAGCACCTGTAATTATATTCTAGAGTTACCAGCTGATATCAGGAGAATTCTTATTGACCAAGGGCGAATTTTCATCAATTGGTCGTCCTGCCCCGTAAGAGATTTCACGATAGTCACCAGGTGCTTCAATTGTCAGCAATTCGGACATGCAGCCAAATATTGCCGAGAAACTAGCTCAACTTGTAACCACTGCGGAGAGACTGGTCATTCCTTTAAGGACTGCAGCAATAAAAATGCTCCCCACAAATGTGCGACGTGCAATCGCTTCAAGCGCAAAAGTGACCACAAAACTGGTGATGCTAGTTGCCCGGCACGCAAGTTCGCAGAGGAAAACTATATAAATTCTATAGATTATGAAGGCGCCTGAGAGCGCTACATATTTCATATCTTTTTAAGCACGCTAACAGTAGTTTAATTGTATATTTATATCTTAAATAGTAAATATAATTATGATTGATAATTTGCTTTATGATCTAGACAGCTTTTCTGTGTCTGAAACTAAAATATGTAATGTTGAAGACTGTAAACATTTTATTCCTGCTATAGATAAAACATTAACTGTGCTCACCCAAAACATTCGCAGCATAAACAGAAACATGAACGGTTTTGAAGTGTTGTTACAAAATCTTGGCATAAGCTGTGATATAATTGTCCTGACAGAATGCTGGTTGTCCAACCAGACACTCAATTTACCACCCCTGGATGGCTATTCTTCCCACAAAACCAATCGACACATCAATCAAAATGATGGCTTAGTAGTTTATATCAAGAAAAATCTGAAAGCAACAATAGAGGAACCGATAGTTCAGGATAGTAATTGCTTGATCATTGAAATTAGCCCCGATATATTGGTAATGGCTGTTTACAGACCTCCTTCTCAAGATATTGACCGATTTTTAGATTCTCTTGACACACTTCTAAACAAGATGTGTAATTTCAAAAACATTATACTAATAGGTGACATAAATATTAACATTGTTTCCGGGAAAATCGATAATCATGCCCATAATTACCTAAACATCTGCTCATATCACGGACTATTGCCAGCTTATCATTATCCCACGCATCAAAGTGGGTCATGCTTAGATCATATTATTTTGAAAACAAAAAAACTAACAAAAACATTCATTACAAATTCTTCGCTAACTGATCATAATGCAATTTTACTAACATTGCAAATAACATTACCTAGAAAAAACTGCATGCGCAGCTATACCAAAGTCAATATGGCAAAACTTGAAACTGACATACGCAGCATAAATTTTGACCCAGTTTACAACTCATGCGACGCAAATACTTCCCTAAACTACTTTATAGGCTCACTGCAACATGCAATCTTTAAAAACACTTTCACTACAAAAATGCCTAGGAAATATAGTAATGTCAAACCCTGGATTACACCAGGTCTCGTCCGTTGTATAAGACATAGAGACAAATTGCACTTAAAATCTAAACTTGCACCTGACAACGAGGTACTTAGTATAACGTATAAAAGATATAGGAACTTCTGTAATAACCTTCTAAAGAAAATAAAAATCCAACATGATAAATATGAGCTCCAATCAGCAGGAAAAAATAGTAAACTAGTCTGGAAATATATAAGAACAAATACATTTACCGCAAAAAACTCCGAACCTGCACTTGATTTACTATCAACAGATATTAGCCCCTCTAAAGCAGCAGATAAAGTAAATGAATTTTTTGTCAATGCTGGTAAAAATTTGGCTGAAAAAACAACAATTAGAACTCTCCCTTGCCAACACCAGTTTATTGGAACTGTAAATCCAGTTAAGTCTTTTGTTTTATTAGATACCGACGTCGACGAAGTTTTAGGAATAATTTCCGGGTTAAAGGATGACAGTGCAGTCGGGTGGGATGATATACCAAATAGAATCCTTAAGAAATTTAAATACCTACTTGCTCAACCTTTAACACATATCTTTCAGCTATGTCTGTCTAAGGGGGTTTTTCCTAGCTTACTAAAAAAAGCATTGGTCACCCCTGTATTCAAATCTGGAGACAAGTACTGCGTTAATAATTACAGACCCATTTCAGTCTTAACAGGCCTCTCGAAAATTCTGGAGAGAATTATAAATAATAGGTTAATAAAATATCTTGAGGACAACAAATTACTTTCAGATAGTCAATTTGGTTTTAGACCAAAACGATCAACCTGCCAAGCAGTACACAAATTGACAAATTATATTTCTACAAATCTGGATAATGGCTTGCATTGCATGGGAATTTTCCTGGATCTTGCCAAGGCTTTCGACACTATTTCTTGCTCTAAACTATTGCACAAGCTTGAAACAATTGGGATAAGAGGAACACAACTCCTACTTTTTTCTGATTACCTTAGTGATCGTCATCAGTGTGTAAAACTCGGTCAGTATAAAAGTTCAGAACTTAAAAACAGCGGCTACGGCATTCCACAAGGAAGTATTTTGGGACCCACGTTGTTTTTAATTTACATTAATGAACTGTGCAACCTGACATTAGCAGACGGTGTCATAATGTCATATGCGGATGACACAGCCCTATTGTTCTCAGCTAAATCACGAGAGGAGGTCTATAAGTATGCTCAGAGTGGCTTTAACATTGTATCAAATTGGCTTCGTATGAATCTACTAACATTAAATGCAGATAAAACCAAGTATATTCTATTTAGAATGAGAAACACTAATATACCACTTACTAACCTTACCATTTATGCGCATAACTGTACGACAGATGCTGACGCTGCTTGTTCGTGTCCTACTCTAGTTAAAGCCGATCACATGAAATATTTAGGTGTCACAATTGACACAAATCTAAATTTCCGTAAACACATTGATTTGCAATGTACTAGAGTACGTAAACTCATATATATCTTTAAGAACTTACGCTACATTGCTGACTTTAAATTAATTAAACAGGTATATTTCGCTCTGTGCCAATCTGTACTTTCATACTGCATAACTTCATGGGGCGGTGCTGCAAAGTCAATTTTACTCCCTCTAGAACGTGCACAAAGAGCAGTTCTAAAGGTAGCCACCTTTAGGCCTTTCAGATTTCCTACACACCAGCTTTACATTGCATGTGAGGTGCTAACAGTACGCCAATTATTTATACTGCACATCATTTTACAGCAGCACGTTGAACTCGCCTATAAGCCAGTACCTTCTGACAAGCGAAGGAAGGATTTGGTCTGCATAAAGTCTCAAACTAGACATGCCTTTGTAAAGCGATTTTATGTCTATTTAGGACCCGATTTATATAATAAGCTCAATAGAATACTTAATATTTATAGTGCCAGTTACAAACATTGTAGTCTGAAGATACGCGAATATTTGGGTAAACTTGATTACACAGACACAGAAAGACTTCTAGAAGTACTACAATAATGATATAGTTATTAAATTGGTATTTTTATTTGTAATTAGTACCTAATGTAAATAGGATAGTATTATTTAAAAAGAAAAACTAAACATGGACAAATCAGCTGATCGCTTAGGATGGGGATGGCCTGAAACACAGGTTTTTATTAACCTAGCTCAGGCAGGTCGCCACAAGTTATAATGTCAGTACCAGCGCACCTTTCATAGGTAATTTAAAACCATGTAAATGAAACTAACTTTTATATAATTATTTAAGACAATCTGTTAAAAATTCGGTACTACTAAGTATTTTTAAGTTTGTAAATGTATTACTTTGTAAAAGAACCTAAAATAAAATAATTGAATAATTGAAATTGAATAATTGAATTGATTCACCCATAAGCAAAATGTTTTGCGTGTTCACGCTGCCGTAAAAAGCGTACAGACGCCAGCACATCAAGCTACCCGAAACTGTCAAAATTTCCCAATCAACCTTGAACCTTATGATGTAGCGATAAAGTTGAAAATCTATTAAAGAAATTTGACAGATTGTAGTAGCTTGATGTGCTGGCGTCTGTACATCTATCAGGTGTGCGTCGTTTATTTCGATCAGGGAATCTAAATGTTACACAAAATAACGTTACGCGTAGTTCCGGTACCGATAATTTGTACCGTTCCACCAGGATCGTAACAAAATTAATTCCTTGGCTATAACGATACTGACAAACGGAACGAAATCTTAAATTGTTCACTAACAATATTATCAATATATCGTTATTAGTATAACGATATTTTTAGGTTTTAGTATCGTTACAAATTTTGGAACGTTATGCGATAACATTAGTGGTAACGGAACGAAATTAATTACGTTTTCAACTCCCTGATTTCGATACAATCACTCTCGACTAGTCAAATGACGAGTTGTTAATTGCTTAGACATAAGGATTGAATTACAATGAATATCAGGTTAATGGAAGGAAAAATCAACTAACTTCATCCGGCTCGAAGGACCACTATTAATGTACGGCTCAGAGCTTGCAAGTTATATTTAAGTTGTGTGTTGACAAAAACCACAAGAGTTCACGATACTAAGGGCGGGTTGTTTCACGTCCACTGACGCACGCGTATACGTCAAAAATGGCGCTAACTATCGTCAAACCAAAAAAGCGTTGTTTCAAATTACGATTACAAAATTATTGTCTTGCTATGCGTATGTTACGAATTGTATTTCTATTACCACTATAACAACAAATAATAAAAATAAAATAAAGTTAAAAATTATAGGTGTATCCAAGAAGCGTTTTTTTTTCGGTGTTTTTTGGCTTATTCTACGGAACCATTCGTGTGCGACGTCCAACTCGCACTTGGCAGGATTTTTTTTTACGTGTCCCCACTTTTACATGAAAAAGTTTAATATGTTGTCATAGACACAGCCTGGCAGCTTGATTGGTACGCGACCTGAGTCACCGACCATCGCGCCGCAACTGAACCTCATGACGCCTGACGCCTTCAGGTAAACCTTCATTATTATACCCATTGATCATCATCCACAGCCCGACATCACACACTGCTAAACATAGACTGTTCCTGTGCCAGTCCCCACGCTCCAGCACCAGCCTCATCCATGTTCTACCCGCGATGTCGTCCGCCCACCTCGCCGCCGGACGAGCGACACTTCCAGAGGAGCAATTCTCGTAATTTTAAGAACGTTCACAGTCAGACTGAACGTTCTCAGTCTCAATCTGTCAAAAATATCACCAATTTCTCTACATTTTGACAAGTTTTTGACTTTTGTTTGTCGCCGAGATGATACTGCGACTAGATAATGAACGTTTTTAAATTACGAGTTCTTGGACGCCACTCGGTGACTGCTTTACTCCAACCCCATTACCCCAGGCTATTTGTAGGTACTCGCAGCAAAAAATCAACTAAAGCCTGATTTACACGATGCGATTTAATTACCTATGATTTACCATAGGTTGAAGCAACAATAAAGTTGCAAGTCATTTGTTGCTTCAATTTTATTGTAAGAAACTGGCATCGTGTATTTGGGGGTTTGTCTAGCAACACATCGATTGAAAACACGCGAAAAATGTCCAGACGCCTGAAATATGTATCAGACAAACACTTACTACCAGCATTATACAAAGCTGTTTGTGTTCTTACGATTCACCAACAGAATTTCACTGTGTTACCTTACCTGCGTGTGTTTGTATCCAGCTCGCCAGGTAAGCGCGAGGAGGACGACCCTCCGCTGTCGGCCACGCCGGACGTCAGCAGCAAGCCGCGCAGCTCCACCGGAGGTGAGGACACGATGCGACACGACACGCAACCACGCTAAATACAACCACACCTGCGGCGCAATTGCGTAACACACATACAAAGACAATTGACCGCAATTCCTTTCATTTTGACAGTCCACTCACGTTCAATGAGTTATTTACATTGTTGCAGCTGACGAATTTTTCAAAAGAAAGAATCAATGGTTTAGGAATTTCCTTCAAAATTGTCGGTTTGTGATTGAAAGTGTGTAACGCAATTAGGTTGCTGTTTTTGCCGCCAAGCGAAGCACAATAGCCGAAATTACGCGACGGCAACTCTAGTTTGCTTTCGTCGAACGACGTCATTTCAGCATGATATGTTATTCCAAAACTAATCTGATGAAAGTGTAAACTAATCCCTGTTCAGGTAAAATTCTTACATAATCACCACATCGTTAATAGGATTTAACTTTATTTCTAACCAACTATTTCCAATAAATTGTTGTTTGAATAAGATTTAAATTGTAATGGAAATATCATCGATGAAAATTGAGGTTATAAAACTAAACTCAATTGACAAATTAATGACATTTTAGGCGGATTAAAAATTAGAATTTCGGGTTTACGTATTCAAATAATCAAATGAAAGCATTCAATTTGTAAGTAGCACATTTTCTGATTCATTAGTTTACAGTTTTATCAGATACTTTTAGAACAAGGCTTTGCAGGTGCAAGCACGCAGAACTTTCCGTCGCGTATTTCCTGTAGATGTATCGATAGACTAAGTTACTGCTGTTCCGGTTCAAAGTTAATTATTTCTATAATAGAGCCAGAAATTTGAGATCATTTATTTTCAAGTTATGGAACAACTGAATGTCATACTTAACAAAGTTCAAATTCCATTGCAACCAAAAACCTATTAGGACCTTTTTCTTACAAAATGGTCAGTCGCTCAAAAATCAACTTAGAATACATTTCACTAAAGTAGATAACTGATTAAGTGGCGATGGAATGTCAATTATCTGAGATTATGAACACTGCTGTAGGGTGGACCACAACCCTACGATGCCACTGGTATTGCAGGGGGGGCAGGGGGGACAGGGAGGGCAGGCGGGGCGGGGGGGGCGGCGGGCCCACTGGCGGCGATGCCCACTTACCATCAGGTGGGCCGCCCGCTTTATTGCCACTCAATTAATAAAAACACGCTATTTTTTTTTACGCACCGTCGTTGCTTGCTTTCAAATAAAGTGTAACCTTATTGCCGCGCGATAAGAGAAGCTTACAAAACTCGCGTTAGAGCTAATTATGTCGTAATGATACTTATTACAAAATATATTAAAGATTCAGGAGGTTCATGTCTGCACTTTACTTTCTGAATATGAAACGTGCCATTGACTCAGCATATAGTAGATTATTTTGCTAAGGGGATAAAGTAGGGTCTTATGTCACCGGTGCCGCGGCGCTAGTTTGCTTGTATTGGAGTTGACTAAAATCCTGAGTGCAGCAAGAGATTCAAGCTATCCCATAACGAAGACACCTATATCCCCAAGGAGAATATTCTACTTTTCACGCCTTCTAGGAGGTAATAAAAAGCAATATTTTGTTTAGGTTCCAAATTCAAATCACATTATTGCCAGTGGGTTATATTGCCCGGCTAGGCCCTAGGGCTATAATGACTTACTTTAGGTTAGTTTTGCATGGCATATAATTTGACATTATTTAGCAGGTGGTGTGAAAATAATGTTTTACTTGTAGGTCCTTGCGTGGAGGAGTCGATAGCGGAAGCTGCCAGTAAGCTCGCTTCCGCCGGTTCCAGCCCCAGTCGCGAAGTGCAGCAGATCATGTCGCACAACGACCATCCCTTCTTCAAGGTACGCACGACCGCACACGCCGTGAAAGAAAAAAAAAGAAAGAATAAAGTTTATTTGGACACAGTTCGTGAAACACAAAATACAAAATTTACGAAATAAAAATAATGTTTCAAACAACTATACCGCAACATACAAACTACGCATGATACCTGACGTCACACAAATCCTACATCGCGCAAGCAAAATTTACTGCGAAAACAACATAAATACGGGATGGAACAAGATCCATCACATCGTTAACTACATTACATTGTGTACATCAAACTGAGTAACATTGCGCCAAAATAATTGCTGGGAAACGGCGCTGTTTACGGCAGCTCTCAATGTATCGCACGCAAAACATTATGCTTACGGATGCAAGCAACGGTAAAGGGACCCCTTGGGGATAATATCTAAAATTAGCCATAACATTAAAAACTTGTTTTCGTAAAAAACCTCTAAAAAAAAATTGGAACTATGACCTTCAATATCTCCATAACCACAAGGATTCCTGGTGAAAAAAAAAAATCACATTGACGGGTACAACGTGTAAAATGAAGTACAAGTGACCTTCGCTCGCGTCTTTTTACGCTCGTTATATGTCGCAGGATAATTGGAAAAACATAATCTAGGATTTTTGCAAAACGCCGAGTTATTGGGAATTATAGAGATTTTCGTAATAATACGAGCGAATATCAGAGGGGCAATTCTAGTAATTTTAAGAACGTTCATAGTCTGATCTCAGCCTCAATCTGCCAAAAATACTTCTAATTTCCCTACATTTTGACAAGTTTTTGACATTTGTTTGTCGCCGAGATGAGACTGCGACTAGATTTTGAACGTTTTAAATTACAATTGAGAATTGGCCTTAAGGGTTTTCACAAAAACTTTGTAACCGAACGTTATTTTAAATACGTTTAACTCTAAACGCATTTAGTGATTTTTGATACAAGCGGGCCTTAGATTCGGGTCTATATTCTTTTTTATATGAATGACTACAATTGTCAAACTGAAGTTCAAAATACAAAAAGAAAGAATCAAGGCAATTCTTTATACCAACGGGGTAATTACCCCCTCAAGCGGCAACGGTACACCAAGTGTACACAACAGTGTCATTGTTCTGTTGTATTGTTAAAACAATGACTTTACTGCGCCCATTCAAATACTCCGACGCGTGGGGTGTTTCGACAGGTAGGCGGGCAAACGTGTGAAAGGTTAATTAACACTATCAGCAGCAATGGCTTTCATTATAACAGTTCAACAACATTCATTTCACACATTCACGGACCTAGAGTTCATTGGAGCGCGCAAGCCCCACCACGTCGTCGTAATACAAATAAAGACTCGTCAAAGAAAAATTAGATTGTATTGTTATTACGTTGCAGGAAGAAGAAACAGACCCAACGCCCGTAGTGGAGGCCGTGGTAGTCGCGAACGGCTCGTCGCCGCTGTTCGTGTCGTCGCCGCTGTACGTCGCCGACGACGTGTTCGTGCCGCCCGACGTGTTCGCGCCGCCCGACGCGCCCGCGCCGCCGCTGTCGCCGCTCCCGCCGCTCCCGCCGCACCCGCACAAGCTCGCTAGTACTAGTAAGTATCACCCTATACTTCGTGTATCATGTCATCGTCATGTGATTGTCAGGAAAATCATTAAGACTAACCTGTTTAATTATTTCGAGAGTACTATAAGTTTGTATTAAATCTCACTTTTCTTTAACAGACAGCGAAACCTGGCCCCAGATCTCGATCCCTCAAATAACGGAAGCACCACAACGCAAGGCTTCGAGCGACAAGTCGAGCAGCCAGTCGCTGAACAGCATGCTGAACGTGTCGGGCGCGGCCGACGACGCGCGCGGCCTGGCGCCGCACGACCGCGCGCGCCTGGACAAGCTCGAGCACAAGCTGGACAAGCTCACAGGTCACACCTAGTTATTATTATTCATTTATTTTCTCATCACAAATGCTGCTCTGTACAGGAAGTGGTCAATCTAATAAATAAGCTTAGCATTTCTAAGAGACTGGTGCCCAAAACGGCATAAAATACCTGTGATATGGGTTAGCAGGCCCACCAAGACTTACATACAGGGTGTCCCTGTCCCGTAATATATAGACTACTTTAGATTAATGAACAACTTGGTATTGCATGATGAAGTTTACTTAAATTCTAGGTACAGAATAATGCCAAAGGGCATGTATCTTATCCGTTTTCAGATCAGAAGGCCAATTCTCGTAATTTAAAACGTTCAAAATCTAGTCGCAGTCTCGTCTCGGCGACAAACAAATGTCAAAAACTTGTCAAAATGTAGGGAAATTGGAGGCATTTTTGACAGATTGAGACTGAGATAGAACTGTGGACGTTCTTAAAATTACGAGAATTGTCCCTCTGGTCAAAGTAACAGTAATAATTCCACTCAACATAGTTTAAAATCGCTTGACTTTTCACATGACACTACTCTTTGACAACTTTTAGGGTTCCTACCTTAAGAAATTAGATGTATAGTTTATAAGCTAGTTCAGGTTTAGTAATTACGGCAGGTCAGCGATCGTTCCACTAACTGCTCACTGTAGTGTATTTTGGTTCCGAACCTTAATTGTGTGAGCCCGAGTCGCTCTTGGCCGGTTTTTTTTTAATGATTGCCAAATATTGTCCCGCGTTCAGGCAGAATGCACGTGTAACGTGTATGTTCCCGTTACAGAGATGATGAGCGCGCAGACGCGCGAGCTGCGCGGCCTGCGCGGCGCGGTGTCGTCTCCGCGCGAGATGGTGGACGAGGCGCTGCGTGCGCATGCGCAGCGCACCGCGCAGGCCGTCGAGAGCGCGCTGGCCGACGGGTTCGTACTCAACTATTTTATAAATTTTATTTCACACTAGCTGACCCGACAGACGTTGTCCTGTTTCAAAAATTCATAGAAAAAAGCACTTTCTGAATTCAAACATTTTCCAATTTTTCGGGCAACATTTTACTTTCCCTAATAACCTTATTTTCGAACTCAGGAATATTAAAAAAAATACCATATCAATCCAGCCGTTCTGAAGTGATGCGCTTACCAACAAACAGCATTTAGCCTTTTTTTATACATTGTTATTACCAAGTATTGCAAAAGATACGAGGTCTTTTTAAATTAACAGCGGCCTATGATGAAACTGGTATAATATATACCAGTTATTTAATTATTTTTTATTATACAAACTACCAGGCTCGAGGTCAGACTCGCGATGAATATGACGAAGACCAAGGTGATGACCAACAGCACCAAGCGCAACATAGGAATTGGGGGTGTGAGGATTGAATATGTCCATGAGTACATATACCTCGGCCAAATAGTCTCCTTCCAGGCAAGACACGATAAAGAAGTTGCTCGACGCACCGAGAACGCCTGGAAGAGCTATTGGTCGATGAAACAAATAATGAAGGGAACTCTCCCTCTCTCACTAAAGAGAAAACTCATGGACATGTGCATTTTTCCTACCCTCACCTATGGAGCGCAGACATGGTCATTAACTAATCGTCAAAAGTCCGCACTCGGGGTCTGTCAGCGAGCAATGGAGCGCAGTGTCCATGGAGTTAAACTTACTGATCGTATAAGGAACTCGATACTGCGTTCAAAAACTCAAATTGCCGATGTAGGTCACACGGCTGCCAAGCTAAAATGGAACTGGGCTGGTTACATCTTTCGCATGCCGGAGGAGCTATGGGCTAAAGCAACCACAGAATGGGTCCCAAACAGCAGCAAACGGCAACGCGGCAGGCCCAGAATGAGATGGCGGGACGAACTCGACTCTTACCAAAAGGATTGGCGTGTAACAGCACTGGATAGAGACAAGTGGAAGGAGGGAAGGGAGGCCTTTGCCCTGCAGTGGGACAGAAATGGCTGATAATAAATAATAATAATAAATATACAAACTGTGTCTTTAATTTTTGTAATTGGTTTTAAATCGTTTTAATTACAGAATATATATTTTTTTATATTAAGTTTCACAAATCGGACAATACAATATAAATTGCAAACTAGATAATTTAAAAAAAAACACTGCGTGAAAGTAGTGAACACAGCATGCACAATGTATGAGCTAGTTAACGTTAATTATAAATAAGCTTATACATAATATGCTGTCATTGGACTAATTATTATTAGTCGAATGGTTGCACTGGCTCATTTTAATATTGGCTGATACTAAGGTCCCAGAAAAAATATCAAAATGCTGCCTCACACTGTTATAGCTGGAACACATTCTATAAAATGGAGTATGTTGTTTTATATTTGTTCTGCATTCAGGCGTCACATTGCCTATTGCATAAACGACTGCTCTGGCGTGGCACAGCATGTTGGATTCCCTCCAGCAAACCTTCACAATCTAAGTGGGTATTAATTAGCTGTAAAGATCAAGAATAACAAAGGCCCCATATGCGAGCACTGTGGCACTCCTGATGGTATAATGTTTGTCTGAGATTTAAAACTTTGAACAACTACCATTTGTGTCCCGACTTTTTAAATAATACTCGGACCATCGCTGTAATGACCCATGAATACCCATGTCTGTTATATTATTTAGAAGAATATTGTGATCAATAAGATCAAATGCTTTACTGAAATCCGTGTACATAGCGTGTACCTCTTACCCTTCATCGAGTGCATCTGCTATGTCACTAGTAAAACAAAAAAAAAAAATGTGGTGGACCTCTTTGGAAGGAAACCAAATGGAATCCTTTTGATGTGCATGATGCAGCTGCTGCTTTACATTCCAGTTTTTTTTTTTTTTTTTTTTTCAAAAAATGTAATAACAATACAAGTCTGTTTTTCATTTCATTTCATTTCATTTATTTATTTTGTGAACATAGGTGATTACAGGTGTTTTTAATATAAATATCAAGTGCACAAACCATGTTCCGCCGATAGGCATACAAAATCCGAGTTAAAGTTATTGTAAACTTATTTAAAAAATTAAAACAAAAAAAAAAATTCATGCAGTAGTTATAAAGGAATTAACAATGTCAAAAAAAAAAAAATCATGTTATTAGGCATGTCAAGTTGTAAAAAATGTCATAGGAGAATGTCACGAAACAGAAAAAAAAAATACATAATGTCAATAGATATCAAAACACAGATATTGTTTATACATTCTAAAAAATTAAAAAATCTTCAAAATTTGTCATCCTCATACTCCTTGACTGAATAATATACCTTGTCATTTAGTAGCTTAAAGAGCTCGCTTTTGAATTCTTTATTATTCTTACAATTTCTAATATGACAAGGTAGTTTGTTGTACAGTTTTGGTGCCATTGCATAGACACTTTTGTAGGCAAAAGCAGTTCTGGTGATTATTGTTTTCAAGTTATCTGAGCGACGTTGACTTTCTACATGACTAAACAAGTGTATATTGGTTTTTACAAACAACAGAACCTCATAGATATACAGTGAAGGTACTGTAAGAATATTTAAATCCCTAAAGTGTGGCTTACATGTATCTGTTGTTCGTAATTTACAGATGGCTCGGATGCATCTTTTTTGTGCCAAAAGCACGGAGGATATATTTGAAGCATTACCCCAGAATATAAGTCCATACCTCAATGTGGAGGCTACATAACCGTGGTATGCCGTTAAGAGGGCTGTTTTGTTTGCTATTTTACCTAGCATATATAGGGCATAAGAGAATCGGTAAAGTTTCAAACAAACACTATCAATTTGAGTTTTCCATGACATATCATAGTCAATGTGCAATCCTAAAAACTTTGTAGTGTTTGTTTCTAGTACCGCGTCTCCTTTGTACCTAATTTGGTATTGTGTTTGTTTTTTTTGTCGAAGTTTAAAGTCCATTATTTTGGTTTTCGTTAAATTTATTTTAAGGTTGTTAGCATTTAACCATTCTATAATTGACACCAGGTTTGTGTTTATATCTAATTCAATTTCTTTAAAATTACCGTGATCGAAAACAATAGTGCTATCGTCTGCAAATAAGCACATCTGATGACTGGTTACCTTGGGGAAATCGTTTATGTAACAGATAAAAAGTAATGGACCTATCACAGACCCTTGTGGCACACCATACGTAATTGTTCTCGTACTTGAGGAGTATATTGTTTCAGTTTGTGTCTTAATGTTTACTTGGCTGATCTGAGTAATCTGTTTTCTACCTTCTAGATACGATTGTATGAGGTCAAGCAAGTTACCTCTAATACCGTAGCTATAGAGCTTTTTTAATAGTATTTTATGGTCAACGTAGTCAAAAGCGCGGGTCATGTCCATGTACATTGCTACAGCCGGTTTTCTATTGTCCATATTGTGGTGTATCTTTTTAAGGAAGTTGTACACTGCCATATTAATAGTTTTGTTTTGCCTGAATCCCATTTGTTCCTTACAAAAAATGTTGTTTTTTTCAAAATAATTGTTAAGTCTATTATAAATTACTTTCTCAAAAATTTTGGAAAATATAGGAATTAACGCTACAGGCCTATAATTGCACATTTTTGTTTTGTCATCTTTTTTGTGTAAAGGCTTGATAATCGAGACTTTTAGAGCTTCTGGAAAAACCCCATTGTGTATACAAGCATTTATTATATCACAAAGCACTGGTGCTATTGCAGGTCCTACTGATTTGACCACGCTGGCCTTGATGTCGTCATACCCTGTACTGTTTGTGTTTTTGAGGTTATTTATTATAGTTATCATTTCTTTTGGGAGTATTGGTTCCATGAACATAGATTTATGGGATTTTAAAACATTTGTATTACTATAAGTTAGACAATTTCCGTTGGATTGAACTAGGTCTATGAAATAATCATTAAAATTTTGGGCAATACTTTGAGGGTTCGTGACACATTTGTTGTTTACCTCAATAGCATTAATATGTGTTCTCGGCACGTTACTCTTCAAATTGTTTATAATTTTCCATGTAGCTTTAGACTTATTGTTACTGGTTTCTATGTAGCAGCTGTTTTGTGCTTTTTGTGTCTGCTTGATAACGCGGCGGTACCTGGTGCTGAATGTTGATAAATCATTTTTTGTGTCTTTATTAGGATTTAGTCTATATTGCCATAGCAGAGTCCGTCTCTTTTTGCTGCAGACTTTAATTCCCGGTGTGATCCACTTTGGTTTATGAGTTGTTGATATTTTGCATCTTACTTTTGGGAAACATAGGTCGTAGAATAGTTTAAATAAGTCCAAAAACGCATTAAACTTTTCATTAGGCTTATTTGATTGAAAAACGTCCGAAAAGCTCAAATTGCCTATGCATTGTGTAAACTGATGCATGTTTTCCTTGCTATAGTCGCGTTTTTGAACATAATAATATTTCAATGCACACGTTTGTTGTACAGGAAACTGCATCAATTGCGCTAAATGGTCAGATACCCCTAATTCTAGTACCTCACTTTTACATCCCCGTATATTGTGAAAAATATTATCTAGGCAAGTACCACTGCTAGGCCTAGTGGGTTTCTCTATTTCTATTGTAAGATTAAACTCTTTTAATAGACGTTTAAATTTAGAGGAATACTTAGTTTTTTGTAACATATCAATGTTAAAATCACCGCATATTATTATTTTATATTTATTTCTATAGCAGATTTGTTCTAATATATACGTTAAATTGTCAAAGAATACTTCCATTTTGTTTGGTCCTGGCACTCTATATATACATACTATTATAATTTTATGATCCGTTAGCTCAACCGCACAGCATTCAAAAACATTACAGACATTTGCGACTTTCACAAGATCTATCTCTGTATATCTAATATGGTTGTGTATTAATATACAAGAGCCACCATTTCGTTTTTGTCTAGTAAAGGAGGTAGCTAAAGAGTAATTTGGAATGTTCAAAAGATCAACATCGCTCATCTTCATATTGTGTTCTGTAAAACACAATATATGTACATATTTGCCATTGTTTGAAAGAGTGTCTATGAATTCCGTTATTATGTCGCTCTTAACCAGCAGCCCATTTATGTTTTGATGTAATAAGCGTAGGTTATTGTACACGAAAAAGATTGTTGGCCTTAGATGTTAGACTGCTGTAACATTTTTTTATCACGGGGAAATAATATGGAATAGTCCCTATTTTTTGCGGTAAGGGCTTTAGTACTGTTTTGTTTTTAGTATTATCTGACATTTCTACAATCGGAGATTTAAAATAATAGGGTATTGTTCCCTTTTTAGGTATACAGCTGCAATTCAAATTTAAAATATTATTTTGTTTTTGTTGGGTTAGACTTTTTAAACTCTTTTTAATTTCGGAAAAATTTAAAAATTTGGTGTCATAGTCATTACAGTCAATAATATAATTAATAGTTTTACAAATATCATTAAGTTTAAGATTATTACAATTTACATAGGAACAATTTTTGTATTCTTTACATATTTTCATTATGGAATTATTTAGCTTGTTTACATCTAGATAATTATTTTTATTTACGTTTAGTACAATAATTTTGTTGCAGCTGTAATACTTTACAATTTTTAGAATTTGTGTCAACACTGATTTTTGGTTGTAGTCATTTTCACCAAGAGATATTACAAGCTTGTCATTGGTTGCTAGATTTATACTTCGATAGTTTTTTACTATCTCAGTACTTAAAGCATACGGCTTCGTTTCGCTTATAATCGTATACTTCTCATATTGCGTTCGTTGTCTTGAGTATAGGAGAGCTGAGGCAAGGTCTACACATTGTTGAGCTCCGAGGATAGCTAATTTTCTGTGTTCTGCAGGCATTTCTTTCTTTTCGATTTCATACGCAGGTATTATCTGCGATTTCTGGGTATGTGTAGTAATTGTTTTCTTTGGCGTTGTCAGTTTCACTTTTAGTCCTTCAATTTGTTTTATTAGGCTTGTTATGTCCTTGCTTGCTTCAGCTAATTGTTTCTGCATGTCGTTTATTTTTCTATCTAAATTTGCAAATGTATAATTGTGGTCAGCTTTAGTATTAGGTGTCAAAGTTGGCGATGAAGTTGTAGAGAATACTCCGATGCTTTGGGGCAACACAAACCGCCTACTTATCTTTTTCACACAGTTAAGTTTATTAGGTGTCGTCGGCGTCGTGGAGTGACATAGTGACTTTAAAGCGGAGATTTGTGTAGTAAGATTTTTATTTTGTGTTCGCAAAACGTTATTTTCTAATATTAAGTTTTCTAATTCGCTCTGTGTAGTAGCGAGTTCTTGAGTTAATGTTGATATTCTATCTTGCATTTCGGAGTAAGTTGTGGTGTCGACTATGGTACCGTCTATACTCTTGGACAATTGTTGGTTTGGAGATATGTGTGACGTATCTGTCGGACTAAGATATGAAACGTCCATGTCAATTTCGCTAATATTGAAATTTAGTCTTCGTCTCTGTCGAGTATTGATGTTGTCGTCCTCCATGTTTGAATAAATAGTAGATGACAAATGTTTATAAATTCAAAAAGTGCTCCGTTTTTGACTGGCTTCGAACCAGCGCACCGATGATCGTAGGTCAGAGGCGTTCACTACTCGGCTACGGTAACGTTATCAGCAGTTGTCAAATTGCGAAGTACTTTCAACGTCCAATACTTTTATAATTATTGAATAGATGTCATTAGTTGTGTTGTTGTGGCGTTGTCGTTAAGAAACGTTCTAATAGATGGTGCTGAATTCACTTTGAACAGGATGATTTGCCGTTATTGAACTATATTAACTTCACTTATGCCACTGTTTTAAAGCCGTGACGATTGTTATATAGTTTAGGGTGTTATAGTTTTACCACAAACATTGCTTTTTTCTTTATTTTAGAGCACAATGATAACTAATGCTAATGTCACTTTCAAGAACTGTTGCCGTTATTTTTTACTTTTAGGAATATTTTAAAATTTTCGCACTAATCACTTTGTACTTCACCTTGTTCCTATCTAGTTCAGTTTTATACACAATATTCAGCACAGTTACGATACTTTTAGTCACTTTTTATATTTTTAAACTTCAAATTAACGCGGACACGATGTAAACAATGTAGCGTTCCGTCTACTTTTTTTTTCTCGCAAGAGTCGCAAGTGTGTTGAAAATCGTCGTATGAAACGCGTGTGCATTGATCCATTACACACTCGGCTTCCTTATCCAATAATACCGCCTCGGGTGCAGTAATCAACATAGCACATAAATGTATCATAATGTACTGTTATAGAAGATGTCCACTGTATTGTCGACATCCGTGCTTCTAGGTGTGTCGCCATACGTCGCCCCAAGCAACAGCAGTCAGTTTTTTATTGACGGCATCGAAATCATATCTGTTAAAGTTTGACGAAGGAAGGCGGTCCAACCGGCATCATCCGCCAGATGAGAATCCAGCTTCGACAAAGTTTAAGCAACCTCACACACTTTAACGTGCTCAGGGATTTTAGAGAATATCAAATCCAATAAACGTTGGTTTTCGTTTTAGATGTGATTGCTCTGATCCATACCACAGAACACCATTACCTCTAGAAACCTCGTCAAGGTTTATTTTGTACTTGCTTCTGCCCGCGACTTAGTCCGCGTGTAATTTCTTGTTCCCCCGACCCATGCCACCGCGTCGCATCGCCTGCCTGAGTCTTAACACCTGCTAAGTACCGTATTCAGCAATAAAGATTTGGTTGTGTGGCAGCTGGGAGCGCATCTCGCGCGTGGGCGAGGCGGCGAGCGCGCGCGCGGCGGCGGCGGCGGGTGTGGGCGCGGCGCGCGCGCTGGAGCCGCTCGCGGCCGCGCTGCAGCACGAGCTAGCCAACAAGATCACCGCCACCGACACGCTGCTGCGCGAGAACATCGACAAGCTGGCCAACAGCAAGGTATGCACAACTAACTTTGGAAGGGCCGACTATAATCAATTCTTCTTTTTAGGTAATCAAATAACAAAAACGGAACCCTTATAATCCCATCATGTCCATTCGTCCGTCTGGGTGTTACACAGCCATTTTATTTCGAGATTAGTTGCACTATATCGATGAAAATTGGAAGGAACACTGTTTTGTCAAGTCGTAAAAACCGCGCGAAGGCGGGGCGGATCGCTAGTACCCTATAGAACATTGAAACTTTCCCATTTCCCTACAGATGGTAATGGAGCGCCTCAGCACTTCCATCGCCAAATCTCTGTCAGACATGGTGCGCGAGTCGTTTCGCGAGGCGTTGTTCGACAGTGTCGTGCCAGTCATGGAGAAAACGCACGCACAGATCTTCAAGCAGATCAACCAGGCCTTCCAGAACGGGACCAAGGAGTGTGAGTATATCTGCTGTATGCGGCTGTTACTTTAAATTGTATGCACATTCCTCACATTGCTAGAATATTACTTTCATGTGTACAAAATCACTGTTTTTTGACGTACACCCGTCATCTTGATATTCACCGAGAGTGTACAGGGTCGCACTCGTCACTCTACCTCTCCCGCGAGCGCTCTCGGTGACATGGCGAGAGCACTCGCGGAAGAGTGTACAGGCGCTATAAAAAATAACATATATGAGTTAGAATGAGAAAGACGACAGTGTTGAAGGAGGGTCGATTTGTTTTTGCTATACTCCAACAACATATTAGATTATAATATTGGCTTCATTTACGGCATCAGCATTCTTGAAAACCATGGAAATTATACCTAAACTGGATGTTTGGAATTTAACATCGTTCGTCGTTTTTTTGTGTTTCTTGGTGTTGTGCCAAATAAACAGTTTTTGTTTGTTTCTGTTCTATGCTGGTGTAGTCGCAGCCAACACCGAGGCAGCTGCGCGCGCAGCCGCCGAGCGCGGCGGCGCCGCAGCCACAGCCGGCCTGCGCGCCGCACTGGAGCGCCACGCCGAGGCGCTGCACAACGCGCACAACAACAACCAGCACCTGCACATCGCTGACGTCATCCGGGACACTGCGCACAGGTAACACTCATCGCTCTACTCTCACTGTGGAGCGCCACGCCGAGGCGCTGCACAACGCGCACAACAACAACCAGCACCTGCACATCGCCGACGTCATCCGGGACACTGCGCACAGGTAACACTCATCGCTCTACTCTCACTGTGGAGCGCCACGCCGAGGCGCTGCACAACGCGCACAACAACAACCAGCACCTGCACATCGCCGACGTCATCCGGGACACTGCGCACAGGTAACACTCATCGCTCTACTCTCACTGTGGAGCGCCACGCCGAGGCGCTGCACAACGCGCACAACAACAACCAGCACCTGCACATCGCCGACGTCATCCGGGACACTGCGCACAGGTAACACTCATCGCTCTACTCTCACTGTGGAGCGCCACGCCGAGGCGCTGCACAACGCGCACAACAACAACCAGCACCTGCACATCGCTGATGTCATCCGGGACACTGCGCACAGGTAACACTCATCGCTCTACTCTCACTGTGGAGCGCCACGCCGAGGCGCTGCACAACGCGCACAACAACAACCAGCACCTGCACATCGCTGACGTCATCCGGGACACTGCGCACAGGTAACACTCATCGCTCTACTCTCACTGTGGAGCGCCACGCCGAGGCGCTGCACAACGCGCACAACAACAACCAGCACCTGCACATCGCTGACGTCATCCGGGACACTGCGCACAGGTAACACTCATCGCTCTACTCTCACTGTGGAGCGCCACGCCGAGGCGCTGCACAACGCGCATAACAACAACCAGCACCTGCACATCGCTGACGTCATCCGGGACACTGCGCACAGGTAACACTCATCGCTCTACTCTCACTGTGGAGCGCCACGCCGAGGCGCTGCACAACGCGCACAACAACAACCAGCACCTGCACATCGCTGACGTCATCCGGGACACTGCGCACAGGTAACACTCATCGCTCTACTCTCACTGTGGAGCGCCACGCCGAGGCGCTGCACAACGCGCTCAACAACAACCAGCACCTGCACATCGCTGACGTCATCCGGGACACTGCGCACAGGTAACACTCATCGCTCTACTCTCACTGTGGAGCGCCACGCCGAGGCGCTGCACAACGCGCACAACAACAACCAGCACCTGCACATCGCTGACGTCATCCGGGACACTGCGCACAGGTAACACTCATCGCTCTACTCTCACTGTGGAGCGCCACGCCGAGGCGCTGCACAACGCGCACAACAACAACCAGCACCTGCACATCGCCGACGTCATCCGGGACACTGCGCACAGGTAACACTCATCGCTCTACTCTCACTGTGGAGCGCCACGCCGAGGCGCTGCACAACGCGCACAACAACAACCAGCACCTGCACATCGCTGACGTCATCCGGGACACTGCGCACAGGTAACACTCATCGCTCTACTCTCACTGTGAAGCGCCACGCCGAGGCGCTGCACAACGCGCACAACAACAACCAGCACCTGCACATCGCTGACGTCATCCGGGACACTGCGCACAGGTAACACTCATCGCTCTACTCTCACTGTGGAGCGCCACGCCGAGGCGCTGCACAACGCGCACAACAACAACCAGCACCTGCACATCGCTGACGTCATCCGGGACACTGCGCACAGGTAACACTCATCGCTCTACTCTCACTGTGGAGCGCCACGCCGAGGCGCTGCACAACGCGCACAACAACAACCAGCACCTGCACATCGCTGACGTCATCCGGGACACTGCGCACAGGTAACACTCATCGCTCTACTCTCACTGTGGAGCGCCACGCCGAGGCGCTGCACAACGCGCACAACAACAACCAGCACCTGCACATCGCTGACGTCATCCGGGACACTGCGCACAGGTAACACTCATCGCTCTACTCTCACTGTGGAGCGCCACGCCGAGGCGCTGCACAACGCGCACAACAACAACCAGCACCTGCACATCGCTGACGTCATCCGGGACACTGCGCACAGGTAACACTCATCGCTCTACTCTCACTGTGGAGCGCCACGCCGAGGCGCTGCACAACGCGCACAACAACAACCAGCACCTGCACATCGCTGACGTCATCCGGGACACTGCGCACAGGTAACACTCATCGCTCTACTCTCACTGTGGAGCGCCACGCCGAGGCGCTGCACAACGCGCACAACAACAACCAGCACCTGCACATCGCTGACGTCATCCGGGACACTGCGCACAGGTAACACTCATCGCTCTACTCTCACTGTGGAGCGCCACGACGAGGCGCTGCACAACGCGCACAACAACAACCAGCACCTGCACATCGCTGACGTCATCCGGGACACTGCGCACAGGTAACACTCATCGCTCTACTCTCACTGTGGAGCGCCACGCCGAGGCGCTGCACAACGCGCACAACAACAACCAGCACCTGCACATCGCCGACGTCATCCGGGACACTGCGCACAGGTAACACTCATCGCTCTACTCTCACTGTGGAGCGCCACGCCGAGGCGCTGCACAACGCGCACAACAACAACCAGCACCTGCACATCGCCGACGTCATCCGGGACACTGCGCACAGGTAACACTCATCGCTCTACTCTCACTGTGGAGCGCCACGCCGAGGCGCTGCACAACGCGCACAACAACAACCAGCACCTGCACATCGCCGACGTCATCCGGGACACTGCGCACAGGTAACACTCATCGCTCTACTCTCACTGTGGAGCGCCACGCCGAGGCGCTGCACAACGCGCACAACAACAACCAGCACCTGCACATCGCTGACGTCATCCGGGACACTGCGCACAGGTAACACTCATCGCTCTACTCTCACTGTGGAGCGCCACGCCGAGGCGCTGCACAACGCGCACAACAACAACCAGCACCTGCACATCGCCGACGTCATCCGGGACACTGCGCACAGGTAACGCTCATCGCTCGTGTGGCTATTTATTGATAAGATTGAAGATATTTCTCTACGGTTAACAACATTAACTAACAACACTAACTAACAACTGGGAGTTGGGTAACGTTGTAATCGACAATAGCGATTCATCATCAAATTAGCCTATTTATTGTATACCAAATGTCCTTTATAATGCGCACAGCAAAAGAGTGGAACTCTCTACTTGCGTCTGTTTTTCCGAGCGCATACAACCCAAATCTCTTCAATGTAAGAGTGAACAGGCTTCTTTTGAATAAGCTCGTTCCATCGTCGACTTTGTCTCTGTCACCTTTGACTTAGACTAGTCAAAAGCAAGTCCATTTCAACTAATAAAAAAAAATTACCAAACTGTTAACATAAAAAATCTGTGGTACACTTTGAACCTCAAGAAAAAATAATAAAACAAAATTATCTTGGTGCCGTTTATTGGGAAAATGATCACTTCTTAAAGAACTCTTGTTTCTCACAGTGTACTAGAAAAGGAGCTGAGCTGGTGGCGCGAGCAGACCCGCTCGGCCGCGCTGGCCTCGCGCGCGCACTCGCCCGCCACGCCGCACTCGCACCACGCGCACGACCGACAGGTGCACACATACACTTTATTGTTAGCTCTAACCAAACAATACTGCGCTCCGACACACACATAGCTCACGTGGCCCAAATGGCTGCTCTACTCGAATGGGACTGGGGACGACATGACAAACTATGCGCCCAGATAGAACAACACTGGTGCCCTGACACAGTGAGGTGGGCCACGTAGGAGATGGCAAGATGAACTGTACAGATTCCGCCAAAACTGGAAAGAAACGGGCTCGCGAACTATGAAAGGAATGGAGGGAGGCCTATGCCCAAAAGGGGGAAAGCCCTGTCTATTTATGATTTATATAAAGTAGATATTTACTTAAAAACTATCTTCTCGTAATTCTTCCAGAGACCACATCGTAATGTTCCAAGAAATTGCGTCCAAGAATCGTTACCTTTTCTCCTACAAGTATAATATTCTGATACTGACTTTATTTTGTTTTCACTAAAATGTTTATTACTAAAATCATCAGTAGCAGTAGTTTTCATAAATAAATTGTATCAGAAAGGTATGGTCAAATTTAAGGGTGTGGTACAGACCATCAAACTGAGCAACTTTCTCCATGGGACCAACATCGTTATCGCGAAAAAAAAGTGGCACTCCGGGAGTGCCGACAGAAGTGAAAACAAAACACATACAGAATACTTTGCCTGACATATCGGATATACATTAAAACCGAGTACATCCCGAGGACAGCCGAACACATCCGAAGCGGTGTCGATTACGGTAACAGTCGCGCGACTTCAATAGCTTTTCCCCATCTCAAAAAATGCCCAACGCGCCTAAAGAAGTTTTCACTTCAAAAATCAGCCGTCCCATACATTTGGATCGAGTAGGTATTGAAGGTTCGTATGGGACAGTTGATACATTTTTCGCGATTAAGATATTGGTCACATGGAGAAAGTTGTTCAGTTTGATGGTCTATACCACACCGTTTAATTTGAACACACCTTTCTGTTACACCCTGTATATTATCAGTAATAACCATTTTAACGTATTATAATTCATTTATTTGTAATGAAACCTTATTTGAATTTAAATCGGCTCCTGTAAATGTTTCATTTGTATAATTTTTAAGTTAGCCTGATAAGGATGTTTAATTTTCCCTACGGTCAGCAACAAATATTGCCTAATATTAGTTTCTTCAAATCATAACTGAAATTAAAAATGATTTACAAAAATAACAACCGACTTCCAAAAAAAATACTACAAAGTGGAAAATAACTTTAATTTCGGAAATCGGTGTCTTTGGTTTTGTATTTGCGTTTTTTGCCACCAACTTCCGAAATTAAAGTTATTTTTCTCTCTGTAGTGTTTTCTTTTGGAAGCGGGTTGTTTTTTTTTTGTAAAAAGTTATTATTTTTAACTTGTGGTACCCCATACACATTCGTATACCAACTACCAGACGAATTGATAACGTCCGCAGTTTTCAAGAAATCGGGAAAAATAACATTTTGGCGTTTAAAAGTTAGTGTTAACCAAATTTGTTGTTAGCTGTACTGTACAAATCATGACACATGACAATAGGGGGCAATTCTCGTATCTTCAAGAACGTTGGCATTCTAATCTCGGTCTCAATCTGTCAAAAATACAGCATCATCTTCGGTATTCCTGCCCTTGTCCCATGTTACTTGGAGTTGGCGCAAAACGTTTTCTCCTTCCATTCTCACCTGGCAACCGTCACGCTATCATTCACTCCTTTTTCTTTCATATTCCTTACATAATCCACACTACAATGAACTTGAATTTGAACGTTTTTAATCTGTCAAGCTCGCTAATGAACAAGTTGAACACAATTGATTTTCTATTGTTTCGTCATCGATAGGCGACGCGCGGTGCTTGACCGGTTATGTACGAGAATTGGTCTTCAGTAAATACCACCCAAAAATTATACAACAGGCAACACGATCACAAACTAAAACCTCATCCCCTTCTAGATGCAAGTCGCCCAGATCCAGTCACTGATAGCTAGCGGCGACGTGAACGGCGCCTTCCAACAAGCGCTGTCGGCGTCCGACCTGGCGCTGGTGATGTGCGCGTGCCGCGCCGCCGACCCCGGCGCCGTGTTCGGGCCGCCCTGCAAGCTCAAGCAGCACGTGCTGCTGTCGCTGGTGCAGCAGCTGGCAGCCGACATGCAGCGGGACACGCCGCTCAAGCATCGGTAAGTGACGGGTGCGGAGCGCTTCGGGAATCATCGTCTATCATCGGAAATACGAACTCGCGGTCATGAGATCTTATATAGAGCTCTTGCAACCGTGGAAGTACACTGCAACAAGCCACTTTTGCCACTAGAATGACGTTGACAAGCGAGCGTTGTTAATAAACATTTGTGAAATTGTGTCATAGAAATTGTATTGACAAAACAAGATGGCAACATTCGTTCTGATTATGGCCACGTGCCAAAATAACCTTGTAGTGTTGTACTTGCCTCTTTTGCGATATAAGCATAGTTTGGTTTGATTTGTGATGGATGAAATGGTTGAGCTAAATGGTTCTGATCTCTGCAAGCTCAAGCAGTATGTGTATCGCTCACAAATCCAGATTCTGGGCTGAGAATTTCCAAATGGAAAAACCCAATAACACTGCCCGACCCGAGAATCGAACCCAGGACTTCATACTTAGCAGTAGCGCACACGACTACTAGACCACCGTAATCATATTTCAAAAGCTGTGTAAAGTACCGAAGGAATCTGACGTTTTAAAAAAGAAAACTAAACTAAACCATCTAATTACAGATACCTAGAAGAAGCAGTAATGAACTTGGACACGTCGAACCCCGTGACGCGCGAGCACCTGCCGGCCGTGGTGCGCGAGCTACAGAAGCAGCTCGTGTCGTTCCTGGCGGCGGCGCCGGCGCACGCGCTGGCGCGCCAGCTGCGCATGCTGCTCATGGCCACGGAGGCGCTCGTCAAGGCGGCCGCGTGACGGGCCGGCTAGGGCGCGGGCCGGCTGTGGGTGGGTAAACAAATGGACTGTTTTGTGTAGTCATGTGATCAGGCGAGACTGCGACTGTGTCGTCTTATCTTATTATAAAGACGCGGGTTCCCAATAAAGATATGTCGGTACCGATCGGTGTGGATAAAATAGCCCCGTATTAACTCGCACGTAAAGAGACAGTTACCACATTGTAACCGTTTCTTTCCTGCAGCGATCTGTACCGGAAAACCCGCTATTTTATGCAAGTACCCATAAATCCTCCCTGAAAAGTAAATTCGGTCTAATATTGATTTATTTTTATTTTCACTGCAGCAATTCAGCAGTTTGACGTTTTTTACAATACATATCGATACGTGTCGTCGACAGCCATTTTGATTCTTCCGCACAGCACTCCATTTGTTTACTGATTTATGGTTTAAATGTACGAGTTTTTATGTATATTTTTTTACATCTAATTAGAAATTAAAAAGTTATAAGTAAACAATTGCCAGGCTAAAAACATTTCAGCTTAGTTTAAAAATGATTGTTGATTTAAAATAAATATTCAAATTATCCCTTTGACAATTATTGTAAACTCGTATATTTAACACAAATATATTTTCTAAGTATTTTATATTCCTCGCCACACATCACTTTCGGAGTTCCTACGTAGCGATCGACACGATATAATAGTGACAACTTATAATTTGCAGTGAGTGATGTGTTTGTAACATTGTGCTTGTAACTTATTATATTGTGTTTGCGTTTGGCGATATTTAAATTAAAGATACATCGGGCCGCTAAAGTGACAACAAGACTTTTTAATGTCCTCTCTTTTTACCCAGTTTTCCAAGAACCACTTTACCGTTTTTTTTTACGAAACACGCTACTGCTAGTCAAATACATGTTTAATTTTTCCGGAATTTCCCGACTAGTTTTCAGGATAAATCGAAATCCTGCCGACTCGAAATTAAGCCCCTTTTTGACAGAAGTGATCGTGTGATTAAGAAGAGCAGTGGTGGTCCAGTGGTAGACAGGCCCTTTACTTTATGTAAATTATTTCATCACCACTGCTCTCAAAACGGTGAAGGAAAACGTCGTGAAGAAACCGGCATGTCCTAGAACCAAGACTTAGGGGCTGCCTCCACGAGCGAGAGAATCGCGGCGATATTATCGTCGTGCCACATATTTCTGTAAACTCTCTTAGAACATGTCTCCACACGGCGATATCATCGCCGCGAAAATTTGATGGCACGGCGAGACTATCGCCGCGATTCTCTCGCTCGTGGAGACGGCCCCTTAGAAGACATGTGACATCTATCATCCCGCACTGGGCCCGCGTGGTAGATTACAGACCACTCCCTCTCGAAGAGAGGAGGCCTGTGTCCCAGCAGTGGCAACATTGTAGTCTGAATAATTTATGGTGCAATTAAAGTAAAGAAAGATTCATAGCATTATTGAAATTATATCACATGTAATAGCGAGTTGTCACCACGCCTCCCGACGTATCTTTTTATAAAAACTTAGTTTTATTTACGCCAAAACCTGAAAAGCAGTCATTGTACTCATTACGAACAGCTTTTATATCACCAATCATGAAATCGCGAAAAAACAATTTACTGCTCCATACATTTGTTGATGAACACAAATGTATGGAGCCGCCTACTTTTTTTGTTTTGCTATTTCAGGTTTGCTCACTTAATAAAATTTATTCATAACTAATTAGCTTCTGGCCGCGGCTTCGCCCGCGTGGATTTCGAAAATTATCCCACGGGAACTTGCTACCGGGGCAAAAAGTAGCCTATGTCCTTCCCCAGGATGCAATCTCCTTACCAAATTTTATCGGAATGCGTTCAGTGGTTCAGGCGTGAAATGGTAACACAAGACAGGATTACTTTCGAATGTATACCTAATATTACTCACGGCCCGTCCCAGCGTCGCATGGGTGAAATATTTTTTCGAATTTCCGAAATATTCTTTGATACAAAAAAATAATTATCCAATTTGGTGCAGTCGTTCGGAAGTTATGGGCGTGCAGACTATGTTTTATACTATGTAAGGATATTGGATGATGAGTACAATGACCTTCTAGGTTCACGTTAAATATTAAAGTTGTATAAATAACGCCTTCCAGTAGTTTTCCCCGCCAGTGAACGCTTGAGTATAGTTCGACACAGGCAGTTGCTACAATGTGATATTATAAGGACTACGTGATTAGTGTAAATTGTTGACATTCGTTCCGAAAAGAAGACGTACCATTGTTTTAAGTTTGATGATTCTTGTAAAAAGTGTTCTTTTTTTATTTTATTTTTTATTTAGGAGCGTAATCTCCGAGGAGCTTATGTTATTTATAATTGCTGACAGTTTGTTTTGTAGAAATTAATGTAGGGTTTGTCGGTTCTAGTATAAAATAGTCATGGGTTATGTTTGGTATAAAGAATTCCTTCTTCTTCGTCGTTCCCTCAGTGGTGAGGATAGCGCCCATATATACGAGATAGCTCCTTATATAACCATCAATAAATTTGTCTAGCCTTTTCCCAAACTGTGTTGGGGTCGGCTTCCAGTCTCACCGGATTCAGCTGAATACCAGTATTTTACACGGAGCGACTGCCTATCTAACATCCACAACCCAGTTATTGGATAACACAATACCCCTTGGTAAGACTGTTTGTCAGACTTGGGCTTCTGACTACCCGTAACGAATGTCAAAGATCTGACGAATGACACCCGGGAACAACGACATAACGTGCTTTCCGAAGCACGGAGAGGTTTCGATATGTAATGGATGGTCACCCATCCACGAACCAACCGGGACAAGCGTAGCTTAACCATCGATCGTCTCGTGCGGCCGTTAAGATTTAGCTACGAGTCTCTCTATAGCTCCTTACACAGGTTGAAATTAAAAACATGCGACAAATCGAAATGGGAGATTGTACCAACCAACCCCGAAATCGCGAAAAAAATCAGCTGTTCCCTACATTTTGACGAGTTATGCGAACATAAATGTAGGGAACAGCTGATTTTTTTCGCGATTTCGGGTTTGGTCCCATAGTAAAAGTTGTTCATAATGATGAGTACAATCTCCCATTTCGATTTGTCGCATGTTTTCAATTTCACCGTGTATAACACATCAGAGAAAGCTTACTCAAAAAAACGACTTCAGAATTGACCATTTTATATTAGAGCCGTTATACACTTGCGTGCAAAAAAATTGGCCCACCCCATGCTCTCCATTTGAGACACGATATCACAAAAATCGTAATGAATATAATTTATTATTTTATACTGTGTGAAGGTAGGTAAGGTACAGTTTATTTGAACATACACTATATTTTGTTCAAAGCAATATTCTTGATAAGATCGACTCGATTCTTCAGATGTCCCCATTACTCACTTTTGCTCGGAAAAAGTGTGTGACTTTTTTTGTCAATGAAATTAACAAACGTTAAATTTTGTGTATTTCTGTTTGTTTAATCAAAATTGAACTTGATTTTTTTAACGGGCTTCAAAAAAAATGGAGCTTCTTTATTCAACCCCATATTTATAAGTTCGAGATTTTCTCAAAAACTAATGAATCTGTTTTGATAATTCTTTCACTAATGTAATCTACATACTTTCAGAAAGGTTTTAACATACGATATATTAGGTTATTGTTAGTAAAACTTCTTGAATTATATTGTTTCAAATCGAAGAGCATGGGGTGGGTCAGTTTTATTGCACGCAAGTGTATAAAAAAACATATTTCATAAAACCTCGCGCTTCTCAGAGAATAGCATCATAAAGACTGTCGCCAGTTTATTTGTAAGCTCATATAAAATATCGAAACACCAATACGTGCTAGTCTAATGTGTGATGACTTGACTGAGTGCTTGAGTTTATAGGAAACAATAGAATAGTGACTAAGGTTCTTCCCTTGACGTACACCTGAAAGACAAGGCATTTACAAGATATGAAGCTGGGTTCACATCTGACACAAGCAGATACGTGACTACTTAGGGGTCGTCTCCACGAGCGAGAGAATCGCAGCGATATTATCGTCGTGGCACGTATTTCTATACACTCTCTTAGAACGTGTCTCCACTCGGCGATATCATCGCGGGGAAAATTTGGTGGCACGGCGAGACTTTCGCGCGCGATTCTCTCGCTCGTGGAGACGGCCCCATAGACGTCAAAATATTCTCACAGTCACACAATGATAATTTATAAGTATAAAGAGGTTGAGAGGTTCGCATGCTCCGCAAGTGACACGTCAAACCTTGGCTAATTATTCCCGTTATAATAAGGCTGTTGTGGGGTTGCTGTCCTGACAAGTCAGCCAAAACCACAGTGATCTTTATTGTTGTTTCAATAAGGTTGCTTTTGGGTTGGTGCTGTCAAAGGTAAAATAACTGTGAAAGGACTGCATAAACCGTTTCATTAAAGAAATTCATTTTAAAATGGCGGCGCTAATCATGCCCTCTCACTCGCGTACATTCAAAACAGGAATACTGTGCGAGTGAAAAGGCTCTATAAACTCATTCGTTAGATCGCCAATTTCAATTTGTTTCTTTAGTGAAGCGTGTCATACATCATTTTTCAAATCTAACCTGTGTATGACTATTTAAAGTCTGGGTAATTAATTGTTAAACATATTGACTACCCGCTTAAATTGTCCGTATATTCAAATCACAACTGTCATTCTTGGACAGTTGTATGAAATGTCTTTATCACAGCAAATTGACGTAGGGCGTCTTGACTGTATATAACTTTTTCCAGTGCCGTAGTCTGTATCTGTCACGTAACGTGTTTGTAAGTGCGAATCAAGCTGAACCGTAAAACTTGACTGTTACTTCAAAGTAATTATAGTGAAATAAGATTCTGTGCCACTTAAAAATAGTGTATAGAATTCCCTGACATGCTTGTACGATACGCTTGGTGTGCAGAAGCTCACACGACATTATATGCACAGATGCATCTTGTTATGAAAACCTACAAGATTTTAAGGGTCCCGTAATCAGACTACGAAAACTACGCACCAAATACTAAACGAATAGAGTGCTCGTGTCCCTTCTACATCTATAACATCCGAGGAGATACACAGTCATGTTTGTCTGCCTTACTTGTTACAGCTGGATCGAGCGTATCGGCAAGGTTACTTAGATTTCATGGGTTTGCCAGAGGCGTGTTTCGAGGTCGAAAAATCCAAATATATCTGCAGAAAAAATATTCCATGTAAAGGGTTCGCAGTCGAAGGCTAAAACACAATGTTACGACCCAGGTTCTCGAACGAAAATGATCGCGACATTAATGTAACAAATTGTCAAGGGCGCTAAAACTGCTGCTATTGGTTGAATTAAGACCTTGTTCAAAAAGGGCGAAATCGCGGTGAATCGTTTTGCGCGAATTCATACGTGGGATGCTTCTGCGCTAATACATTGAGTGTAAAAGCATCATACGAATTAAAAATAATCGCGTGCACTTCGCCGGACTGTCAACTCGCACGTGTTTTGCGCGGGTCCAGATACTAGAGACCCCTTGTTGCGTCCGTCCAGTTTACGCGCGAAATTCAGAGCGAGTGCACGTATCAAGGGAAATGGAGCGGCAAAATTCGCCCTTTCTGGAAAAGGTCTAATTATCAACAGCCAATCGCAGCAAATTACGCGCGCTTGGAAAATTGTTACATTAATTTTGCGATATTTTTCGTTCGAGAAACTGGCCCTAAGTCTCACAACAAGTCGAGTTATCTATGTGTTTAGAAATCCGCCTCGAAACAGGCTCATTGACGCCTATTTTTGATATCTTACAATTTAAATAGTAGTTTTCGTTTTCTTTATTCCCCATAGGTCATAGGATATAGATTCCCCCAGTATAAATCATAGCCGTTTTGTGTACTATTTGAATTAAGTGACCTTACTGCGGTCGGCACACTGAAAATTATATATAACTTTATGTATTGTTACTATAGAGCGCTTTATACATAAGTATTATATACGTTTATTATATGTCAGATGTTTGAAAGTTGCTTAATTGAGGTTTAATAGCGCCTGTTTGGGAATTATATTAGTTTTACAGATAACTGACTTGTGGGTTCAATGGCCGATTGCGACCGCTGAGCGTAGCGTCCTGGGTTAGATCCCCAGATAGACCAGAACCTTTATTTAAGTCTAGATAATAAACTCCGCTCAACTCTTCATACAATGACGAGAAAAGGAAGTATCATGTATTCAAAATCAACAATAATCCTCTAAATCAAGGTAGGTAATAGGAATCTTACAGTTCTCATGTAGGATAGTTCTCTAAGACATTGCATCATGGCATCACAGGTGAGTTTCAATGAAGGAGCTGAAGGTTTATGGTTTCACACACACTCAATTGGAGGTTTATACAAATACCGTAAAATTTCTCCCAGCTCTTTTTCAGTTTTATAAACGTTGCTTAAAATTAAGAGACGTTTAAACGTCAGAAGTTTATGGTTAAACTGTTGCTTATTATTACTTAACCTTAAGTAACGTTTACAAATAAACCCTTTAGTTACCAGTCTGGAGATTTTGTGCCCGGTTAATGGCAATTGGATCTCCTTGTAGATGTAATATACACCTCTGCCTATACCCTTTCGGGGACTTTCCTCAAAGGTAAGCATCAGGCGTATAGTACACACGCTAGCACATCAAGCTACCGGAAACTGTAAAATTTTCCCAATCGACTTTGAACCTTATGCTTTTGCGATAAAGTTGAAAATCTATTAAAGAAATTTGACAGATTGTAGTAGCTTGATGTGCTGGCGTCTCTACATACATATTTCGCAAGTTATCCTGTGTCGCAGTCTAATATATTGGCGTGAACTTATGTGAATAATTTTTTTATCTGTGAAACTAATAATAATTGTAAAATAATTGATATAACATGTTCAATACAAGGTGTAATTGACATAACTGACGACTAGAAATGTGGTGCTTTGAATTCGATTATCTATATAAATACAAATCAAATGCTCTTCGTTGGTAAGCGCGTCATTAAGGAAGGGCTGGACCGATGTGACTAATTTGTTTTAAAATGATCGTAATAGTCCGAATTAGGTTTTAACGGAAAGAAAAATTGGAAAAGATTTTACGAAAAAAAATAGAGCTAATGCCCTTTTTTCTATTTGGCATTTTTATATGAATGATTGAAATTTGGACAAGACAACGTCCGTCGGGTCAGCTAGTTATAAATAAAAGACAATGAACCTTTTCAGGATTTCTTTATGTCTGTAATTTATATGGTGTACATAATAAAGAGTATTCTATTCTATTCTATTCTTTTATTTCAATTACACTTTACCGAAAACGTTAACGTTTAACGTGCTCGTTTTCACGTTAACGAAAACGAGCGTTAAAATGCCTATATTGCTTAGTAATGCGTACGTGTACAAATGCGAGAACCTCACAAATTGTATAGAATGTATATTATATTATTATGTAGTAAGCGAGCTATGGCGTTTGTAGCCCATGAACGTTACGTTTCGTACGCCATTTTGAATCACGTAAAAAGAAAAACTTATTTTTTTCTAAAAGATTTTTTTATTTTTGCCAGTGTGGTGCAAAATAAAATAATATTTGTATTATTTCATCCCTGCGATGATTAAAGTCAGTAATACCAACAAAAGTGTGGGTACTTTGCCGTGTGCCTGAATTAAATATAAATAACTCGTAGGGATGACAATAAATAATTTAATGATTTTAGAATGACGTACGAAGGCGTATATTTGAAACAGCCATAGATTTAGACCTAGTATACAACCACTTAAACCGTCTGAAAGTGGTCATAGTGTAGTTTGTACAAAAGCAAGAAAGTTTTGACATTCCTTTAAAATAAAAGAGGTGGCAGGATCGCTTGTGAGGTGATTATCTTGCTCAAAGCTGACCTTTGCTTGGTTTGAAAGCGTCTAAATCTATAGCGACATGGCAGCCTACTCGCTTACTGTTCATACTATTTAATTTTCTTTGTGTACGATAGAATGCGCTGTATCTTTAGGGCTCCTCACTCTGTCCCTCACAACGTTGAACGTTTGTAAGGGACAAACGATATCTCAGTTTTGTAACATGTTTTTCTGATGCAGTTTCCTGTTCATTCAGTACTAGATGAACAAAAGTGTTTATACAGGCATCAAAGGCTCTTGCTGCGTTCCGATAAGAGAGCTCTGATTTTTTATACAAAATGTAACGGACTAAAATATTTGCGTCATTTTACTACTACAAAATTAACTTTATTTCAATAGATGTAGCGCATATTTTCTATTGTCCAAGTGCCAGCATTAAACGCGTTTACGTAGACGCATCATTTTATACCTAAGTACTATAAATACTGAAAGTTTACCTGAAAAACAGTAAATCTTGATTAATTACCGTTTCCTTAATTTCCCGATTATTAATTAATCTCTATGTTAAGGTACTACATATAGTCAATTGCTAATAAGTATTGTCAATCACATATTGACGCAGACTGACACTACTTAACAGACCTTATGTGATTTGATATTAATTGAGTAAACGGTGAATCATTCATTGATAATTCTGATTGTTTCAATTTAAGTATAGTTTTCGCTCACCATGTTGCGCTTTTATAATTTCTAACGTTACGATATAATTGTGGACGTCCACGTCCTTAAAATATAATGTTAATACGTGTACGTTATAACGTTGTCGTTGACTGAAATTTCAAAGCGTGTGTGTGTTATCGTGATGCCGTGGACGTCCACGATTATATCGTCGCGTTACAAAGTATAATAGCGTGTCGATTAATACAAGAAAATTAGTCATCGTTTCTACTATAGCTGTAACATCGAGTGGGGGGTCCATGTTGTTTTTTTATAAGATTATTTTATTATTTTTGTCGACGCTTTAGGTACTCTTAACATTGATAGTATTACTCTAAGAAATACACTGTATCAATAAATGCGTATCTGATTTGTAATTAAACTATGTTTTTTATTTCTTTTTTGCAATATTGTTTCCTCACACTACCTACAGAATCAAGTGGGGTTTACCACTCGCATATAAAATATCTTACTTTATTTATTTAGTATTGATCTTAGTACTAAATACAGTAAGGAAATGCTATAAGGCACTATAGGACCTCGTTTGCGGGCTATTATGTGTCTTATTTACAGTCGAGCACGCGAATAGCATGCAAGGAAGTAGGTAGAACACGACAAACTTAATTACTATTAATTATTACTTACTATTTTTAATTAATGCTAAATAAATTACTTAACTGAAAGGCTTCAGTAGCCAGGTCATTAAACTCCAAAAAAGAAAACACCTCGCGACTTGCTCGCGGCAACGCAATTAGGTAATATGAGGGTAGGCCGAAAAATGTGTCAAAATTCCAAACAGAGTGAGACAAGTCAACCTTCACATCGAAATTATCAAAGGGCAAAACACGTTAACATTACCAAATCTTTGTATCATGGATCCAAAGCGGGCTCAAGTAGTAAATATCGTATATCGGAGATGCCGATCGTTAAACTCTTTGCGCAGCGATGAGCATCCGATCGACATGATGGTTAAAAAAAACGGGCCAGTTCACAGCACGTTCAGCGACTCTTCTGCCGAGCTCTGCGTGCACTCGGATAGCGATGAGCGGCCCATGGACAGCGGAATCTGTGATAAAATGATAGATAGTGATATGCTCGTTGTGATGGAACAGAAGATTGATCGGTTGAGCGGTGAGTACCGAATAAGTTGTACCTAAATGCATTGTTTTGTAGCTGTACGACTGTTTACTTGTTAGGTGGTAGCGATAAACGGAAAAAAATCCAACTGTCCCAACCAGTGCGGATCAGTAGGGATATATGGAGCACAAGGTTCCATATATCCCTACCGGTAGCGATATAAGGAATAGTATATTTGACGACGAAACCAAGATACTTAGGTATGTTTTGATTATTGCAGCACAAAAGCGTCAGTGAAAGATGTTGTTACGTTTTACTATATAACTACCAATATCAGTCTCCAATTTAGTTAGCATTGTAAGTAAATTTTTCATCTGCCTAGCGGTCACAATATCAAGAGTATACCTAGCTTTTGTTTCTTCTTCAACTAAGTATGAGTAGGAACTGGGGCTTTGACTAACTTGTGCTATGAAAATGAGGCAGGTCAATCAGGTCATCCATTATTTTCTTTGATTTCTTAATTGTATAGTTACCTACTTGGAAGGTTAAGTTATGATGATGTGATGGACGGACGATCTAAAGCGCTGTAACAGACTGGATACGGAAGGCAGCGGAGAGGGTGTTGTGGCGCTGCCTGGGAGAGGCCTATGTCTAGCTGTGTAGGCTGAATTGAGTTTAAGTTATATTTAAAATACTTATCGCTAATAGGATAGATTGGAATTTAAATAAAGTATCACCTAGCTAGGTACTGTGATACTTAAAAAATAAAACGGTTCTCCAACTGACAGATATGTTCCTGGAACAGTGCAGGCTGCTGACGACCATGAAGGAAGAGCTGCGAAGCTCTAAGTTGATACTGGAGAAGACAGAGCTCGCGCACAATGAGATGCTCGTTGATATTCTCAAGGAGGCTATTGCTCAAAGGTTAGCTAAGTACCTACTTTTCGGAACTGTTTAAGCAGCTCTTAGGTTTTTTATATTTCCCAGTAGATAAAGCAAGTATCTTAACCGAAAACGATCATAATTTAATCATCATACCATGAATATTTTAAAGCATTTGACGACATTAGGTAGGTAACCGTGGGCAGCAATTTTTCTCTTATATCAACAAAATAATATACCCAGGATTTTGTAATATCTTGATTCAAAAGAGTGTCCTTGGAGTTTCTTGTAAGTTCTTCTCCATAGAGATCTACGTTTTGGAATGGGAACTTAGGACTGACCGACTCTGACAATTCAAAAGTTTGAGTTCGAATGGATGCTCGCTTAATAAATATTATGATCTTTAGAATGACTGGTCTGGGTGTAGTAGAATCCAGTGGAGAAGTCAATGAGACTGTGAACAGCCGCGCCAGAAGTCTGCTGAATGCCATCGAGTCGAGGCAGGAGGTGTCTCTCGACAGCGAGATCAGAAACAGTCTCATTAGCTTCCTGCAGAGCGAGGTATGCTTATATACTTATCTAAGTACCTACTCATATTTTGTAGATAACTCTTTCTTTGGTATATATCATATCATATGTCATATGCAATATTAACGGCCCAGTTCGTGCAGTGGATAAGTGATTCGCTGCTGCGCTACGTTTCGCGGCTTGATTCCCGCGCGAAACAGTTTTTGTCCGGCCTACAGTGTTGAGTATTTCTGTGGTTACCTATGTAAAATGAGTGTTAAAACAAGAGTATTTCAAGTAGAAGTAAGTAAAAGAAAAAAAAATTAGAAATAACAAGGGACAGAATATAATCATAATGTTTGTCGTGTTCATGTCTAGATTTCACAGGCGATTGAATTGAAGTCTTAATTCGGTAAAATACACAGGAGTTAAAGGAGCAGATGGTCCGCGCAACAGCAGAGTCAGTGCGTGGCCTGATCGGCGGGTGTTTCAGTCGCGACATGTCGAAGCTGTACCTGCCTATCCTGCAGCGCTCGCACCGGCGCCTCATCGCACACATACACAAGATCATAGAGCAGGCTTTTTTTGAACGTGAGTAACGTTTTAAGTTTGATGGCTGTTGGAAGTTAGGTACATGGCGAATTGCGGGTGTGCTATACACCTCTGCCAAGCCCTTTGGTGAATACAGGCGTGATTTACGCTGGACTGCCTCTAGGGGCTATCCATGAATTACGTCGCAAGACGTCTTGATGATTTTTGGAGCCCCTCCCCGTCCTTGTCACAGGTGGTCATATCTATAAGTACTTAGTGATCTTTATTCTCTTTACAATGAGGCTGCTGTTGAGTAGCTGCCCCTGACAAGTCTCTCAAGATCGCAGTGATCTTTATTCTCGTAACAATAAGGTTCTTGTTGGGTTGCAGCTATTAGAGGTAAAATTACTATAAAAGGACCTAAAAAAAATTTGCTGTTCAATACATTTTGACCGAGTAGGTAGGTATCGCACTTTTGACTGTCCCAATCCCTCTAAATGTTCCGTCAACTCTGAATTTTGGAAAATAAAGATGTCAATATGAGATGCCCCACCATACTCTATGGTCCAATATTTTGCATGCAGACGCCTCCGCAGATCTGCATGCAAAATATTGAGATCAGCATCACGATTAGGTACCTGCGTGCGTAGCTTAGCCGCGGACCGCAGTGGAGCAGCACGGCGGCCTACTCAGAATGTTGAAACCCTGTGTTCCCTCGTCTGTTCCTTACGAGATAAAGCCTTTTCTCTGGCCTAAGACCTTATAATTATTTTCTTTCCGACGACAGTGGAAGACAAGTCATCATCCCTATTCAAGTCTGTATACAAGACGTCCGGAGCCCTACGGCGTGCGTTGGAACGCCACCAATGCTTGCTGGAAGCCTCGGCTGACCCTGGCAAGGACCTGGTCAATACACTGCAGTGTACTGTTGAAGAGTAAGAATTATAAGATCTCATTTTTTACCCCGACTGCGACAAAGCCAAAGGAGGGTTGATCTTCACAGGTTATACAGTATGTATGTTCATCTGTTCCCTCATAACTCCTAAACTAGGTATTCGTTGTATTTGGACAATTAATTCAGTTTTTTATAAATAAAGCTAAAGATAATAGCTTTTAAACACTATAACCGTTATAAACACATGGGAAAAACGTAATTTCATAACATAAGACATCACAATAAAAAAAATATAAGTATATCAGTGTCTTGTTTACCTATACATTTTAGTGACGATTTTTTCGTCGTTGTGTTTAAGTTTTTAACTTTCTTTTATTAACATTATCATTTCAACTCAGGCTCAGAACATAGTAAAAACAAATAAGTAGGATATCTTCATACATACGCACCGAACACGGTTTGTATGTGAGCGCGCTCGTACGTAGGTATGCGTCGTCGCACGCACACACTGTTACTTATCTAAGTATTTGTTTTTACTATGCTCAGAGTCAACCAATGCAGGGTACCTATATCTGCTTTCTGTCCTGCCATTCTTCACAGTTTTGTGCGTCTCTCATCCAGAAGGCCAATTCCCGTAATTAAAATGTTTAAAACGCAATATCTCATCTCAGCGTAATGTCAAAAACTTGAGCAAGAACTTAAGTATGCTCGGTTCATATACCTAAACAAAAACGAACGTCATTTTGGCGCTCAGGAGGCCTACCATCATTTTAGGACCTAAACTAAACTGTTCTTCTAATTCGTACCATGACGTCAGTTTAACGATTCAGTTTAGGCCGTGCCATCTGCTGACAGCGATTGTCCCAAACTGAGTCGCAGGTTTTGGTTTCATTCATACTTGTTTGGTACCATGACGTCCATAGAGCAGCTCAAGCGATGCAGTTTAGGAACCTAAACTGAAATGTGTTGTTTTTTAATCGTTTTCAATTAGATCATGGTAGGCCACCAGGTACGGTGTGACAAAAGAGCATCAATTGATTTTGGGGCATGGATTTTATTAGCCTATCTTGCAATACATTTACGTATATTATCTTTATATATAATTTGAATGCGGGTGGAAGCGGGCGGGGTCTTGCATTCCAGAGATGCGTCAAGTTAATGTAATGTTCGGCGTAATTACTGGCGTGATGTTATGTATGTGTATTTAAAACAGGTTACTCCACAAGGAGTTAAACGAATGGCGTAACAAAGTGGCAGAGTTGTTGTTGGCCGGGTCCCGCCCGAAGCCCCTGGTCCTAGTGGAGGCCCCCGTGCCTCCGCTCGACTACGGACCAGACACTCCACCGCAACCGGCGGATCCTGAGGTATCTGTCATCGATCAGCTGGTGAGTATTTTATCAAACTGGGTGGCGCCATCTAGTTTTAAAATATTGACCAAAAAACTTACTACCTACTTGCTGAAATAAACAAATTTATTCAACTACTATATTACTGCCTCGTCGGTCTTGTGGTCGCAAGCGCTACCTACTGTTGATAATGAGCAGCCCGGAGTCTGTAGTGTGCCTGGTTGATGGTAATAGGCTCGCCCGCTATTACATACTTAGAACTAAAACGTGCAGTTGCCAGCACATCAAGCTACTACAATCTGTCCTTGATTTTCAACTTTATCGCTACAATATAAGGTTTAAGGTTAATTGGGAAAATTTGACAAAAATGTGGGTGTACAGACACCAGCACATCAGGCTACTACAATCTGTCAAATGTCTTTAATAGATTTTCAACTTTATTGTTAACGCATAAGGTTCAAAGTTGATTGGGAAAACTTTACAGTTCCGGGTAGGTTGATGTGCTGGCCTCTGTACTATAAATACCCCTTTGCCTAACCCTTCGGGGAATACAGGCAGATGTTATGTAATGTTAATATGCCCTTAATTTTCTTGTTCGAGAGAAGTAAGAGCACAGTACGCCTTTGCTTACCCCTTTAGCACATGAAAGCGTAACGTTATGTTTAGATCTTTTTTTCTAGATGCAAATAGCGCTGATCAACAAGCAGATTGCAGAAGGCGACGTGAATGGTTCGTTCGAGCGCGCACTGACGGCTGGTGACCTGTCTCTCGTGATGGCTGCCTGTCGCGCCGTAGACCCTGACCAGGTGTTCGCAGCACCCTGCAGCTTGCAACAGCATGTGCTACTGTCACTCGTACAGCAGCTCGCTACGGACATGCTGCATGAAACGCAGCTCAAGTGCAGGTAGATAAACAATTATGAACTGTCCCATACAAAACTTTAATATCTACTCGAGCCAAGTAGATGGGACGGCTGCCTTAAATATGACCACACCTTTCTGACACAAGCTGTAATAGGTAGGAAATTAAATAAACATCAAATCATTTTAAATCTTTCCTATAGTCAATAGAACTTAAAAATTAAAATGTACCTATCTATGTACAGACGGCAACACATCAACCTACTACAATCTGTCAAATTTTCAACTTTATCGCAAAAGCATAAGGTTCAAAGTTGATTGGGCAAACTTGACAGTTTCAGGTAGCTTGATGTGCTGGCATCTTGTACTACAGAATAGTGTCATCGTCTCATCATAGACATTTTTAATTTCGTTTTGTGTTGAACTTACTTCAAAATAGTTTTCTATACAGTGTTTGTCTGTCCGTTACTCCTCTTGTAACTCGATAACTTTCGTGTGTCTTTTTTATTTTCTTTTTAACCGTTAAACATCGAGCACATACTTATTTGCCCATCGTTATTTTTACTTACAGATACTTAGAGGAAGCTATAATAAACCTGGACGTCGCGAATCAGGACACTCGCGGGCATCTTCCGCTGGTGGTGGGCGAAGTTCGCAAGCACCTGTCCAAGTTCCTGGTGGCCTACCCCAACCACGTCGCAGGACGCAGGATCACGTTGATCGTGATGGCAGCTAGCAATTTGTTGAAATAAACTGTTCTAAACATGCTCAAAGGGGGTTTTTATTAAAATATTTCTCTAGGACTATAATCTTACATCGTTCTTACCTTTAAATTAGACTAAAGACCTCATCGATGCTGTTAAACCACTCTGACCATCTGTAAAATACGAAATGTGCTCTTTTCATTCTGCGCAAGAACGAGATACTATCGTCTAGTCGAATCGTGATTGATCATTAGTATGTCGGATTATATTCAACAAACGTGAGATCTGCCCAATCAGTGGGTGGATATACCTACTAATAGACTACACTGCATCCGCTAATCCGTCATTTCCCAAGGCCTCGACCCCATTATAAGTGTTTGCCGGCTATGTGGCCCGGCCCTATGTAGTATCAACGCATTCCGAGTTAACAAGCGGTCGCTATGGTAGAAGATTCGTGATAGTGAAGCTCTTTGATTATTCATTTATTTTAGATAAGCATATTTGGTGCCGTATATTGAAATGATACACAATCATTTCAATATACGGCCATGAAAAAAAAGTTTTTTTTTTCAATGACAAAAGCCTTACGTTCCAAAAAGATAATTTAAAATGTCTAAAATTCTAATGGCAACACCACTAAATCAAGTGTCATCAATCAAAATTGCATGATCTCTTTTTTTTCCCGTCAATGTTATGAAAAATAAACAATTTATAATGAAATTTGAATAATAAACTCACAAAGCAAGGTCATAATATAATATTAAATTTGTAACGGAGTGCAATAAAATGGCTTTGAAGTATTTCTTGAGTGTTCTTTTGACTTACAACATGTTGTTGTACTGTGCCTCGGCGGCGGTGCACGGACACAGCGTGGATACTCTGGAGCGGGAGAGCGACGGGAGCTTCCGCGCGAGGGACTACGAGCACTACGGTGACTCCGGACACAACTCCGAGTTCGACCACGAGGCCATTTTAGGTACAACTAACTATTATGACTCTTGCTTTTATGTTATGACGTCGACCGGCGGCTGGCTCGCAAGATTTTGCAACAACTCGCTCAGTTGATAAGAAATGCGATAGCGGTCGGCGCGCGTCGTAATGTCGCTTATGAAAGCGTTGTTTATTTTGGTGCCTCTAGTGTTAGGCTTCACTTATTACTTCTCTCCAGGGAGCGTGCGGGAGGCCGAGGAGTATGACAAGCTGAGCTCGGAGGAGGCCAAGCGGCGCCTGGCGCTGCTGCTGCCCCAGATGGACTTGAACGGTGACCAGGAAATAGACCGAATTGAACTCAAACATTGGATTTTGAAATCATTCATGTAAGATGTTATGATTAATTTTTTTATTAGTTTGGTCTTTGTGACTTTTCCTAGTAGTTGTGTAGTAGAAACATAATAAATAAAACAAAATTATATTAAAGTGGAAGCCTTTTGCAAAATAATAATTTTTTCAAAGTTTGTTTTGTTCCGTGATTTGCGTTTATACTTGGTAGGTATTAAATTTTGAAAATAATTTTATTGTATAAGTACAGTTCATGATAAATAAATAATATGCAAGTGTATGTATAAGAACTTCACTTACTTTACTAATGTAGAAAATAATCTGGGGTCCCTTTTCATGTCTTAAGATAAATTAAAAGGTGTTCAATACTAAGATATTGTAAAGATCCCCCAGTGCATAGGTTAACATAATAATGAATACATAGATAATGAGATAAGACAAAATTATATGTCATATTTGAAATCATTAAATAATTCATATTAGGTATTAGGAGTTCTTCAGAAGGAGAAAAGGATTCATAATATTGTTACATTCTACTTGCTCTGTGTTAAATCATGTAATAATTATTTTAAAATAATTAATAGTGATTTTACTTACAATTCTAATCATAGTATCAATTTTGGTCATGACAGATTAACATTACTTTACAAGATTAAATGTTTTTTATAAAACAATTTTGTCTATGATCCAGAATGTAAAGTAACCTATGTCATTCTCCAGGTCTTGGTCTATCCATGTGCCAAAATTCATCCAAATCCATTCAGCCTTTTAAGGGTGAAAGCGTAACAAACAAACATCTTCTCTCTTTATAATATTAGTTTAAAAAACATTAATTTCTTTATTATGAAGTAAGTTCAATATTCATGTTGAAATCTGTTGTAAAGTTTAGAAGCACTATGCGGTCACACAGACAGGAAATGCGACTGTTTTGTACAATGTGTGGATTATTTTCAATTAGAGGATATAATTATAAGGTGTTAAAAAATTAACCTTACAAACTTTAAGAGGTGCTTTAGACCATCGAACTGAACAACGTTCACTATGGGACCAACTCTGAAATCAAGAAAAAAAAATCTGCTGTTTCATACATTTTGGTCAAGTAGGTATTGAACTTTTGTATTAAACAGCAGATTTTTCTCATACCTTGACATTGGCAAAATCATCTAACATTACCGATGGAGCCAGAACCTCAAAAAATTTAATAGAATAGAACTTTCTTCTTAGATTAGTATATTATGCAGACCAGTTTTTTTTGCGATGTTCGATTGCAGTGAACGAAATGTACCCCATAATAGACAGTTGGCTAGACTTATCTTAATTATTAAATCAACAGCTTAGTCTCTGGTAAAATCCTGTCCTAAGCTGTCTGTTCCTCCTCCAGTAACCTATCCCGCGAGGAGGCTCAAGAGCGTCTGATGGAAGCCGACGAGGACCGCGACGGCGCCGTGACGTGGCAAGAGTACCTGCACGACGCCTTCGGAGTGGATTCAGAGGAAGATGTGGGCCCCGACGATGCTGGGGACTCAGGCCTGGTAGGTATACTCTGGAGACTGTTAGAGGGCCTAGCGGGATAGATGTATTTTGTGATAGAATTCGAATTTGTGTATTCTATCTTACATAAAAAAGTCGGGTTAGTTACACCATTTATAACTCAATTCGGCTAGACCGATTTTTTATTATCTTTGATTTGTCTCGACACGGAATAACAGAATAACTATTAAAACATGGTCAAAATTCACGAAAAAATAAATAATGAAGATACGTTTTTTTTTTTCATTTTCTCATACATTTTGTATGGAACGGCTTTTTTGATGATATCTCGAGAACGGTTTGACTGATTTCGATGGCGGCACGAAGTTCGCCGGGTCAGCTAGTTACTACATAAAAAATCGTGAAAGATGATAATAATATGCCTAGAAAGGGGGTGAGTAATGGAGAAGAAGTATGGAAGAAAAAGACATGTTGCGCCGAACCCAAATAAATCGGGATAAGGGCGGGAGCACGATGATGATGACTATGTAAAGAAGCGACACTTACACCCGCAGCAGTAGGCAAGGCAGTGTTGGCTTAGTTCAGCCTAGATAATGACTGTACAGTTAATATATCAACACTTGGCAACTTTCAATTGCGATTTTTTCGTGAAATAACGAATGCAACGTTGAAATACGACACTTTACATAAACCTAATGGGTTCGAAAATACTATGTACGTAATAAAATAAAATTCCATTCATTAATAAAGGATAAAATCGCCTTTGAATAAAGCCAAGTGTGTACATACTTATGCTCGTGACTGTACATAAATCGTGTACAGACAGGCCGGTGCTTCATACAAACAAACTGAAGGCCAATTCCCATAATTCATAATCATAATCAGCCTATAATGTTCCCACTGCTGGGACACAGGCCTCCTATCGGTGAGAGGGTGTGGGCCGTAATCTACCACACGAGCCCAGTGCGAGTTGGCAGATGTCACATGTCTTCGAACTTTTGGTTCTAGGTCATGCGTTGTTTCTCACGATGTTTTCCTTCACCGTTTTGAGAGCAGTGGAGATTCAATAATTTACACAAAGTAAAGCGCCTGTTTGGGTTCAAACCTACGACCTACAACTCGTAAGTCGAGGCCGTTACCACTTGGCCATCACTACTCTCCTGTAATTAAAAACGTTTAAAATGTAGTCGCAACGCAATCACATCTGAGCGACAATCAATGTCAAAAGCTTAACAAAAATGTAGGGAAATTAGAGGTATTTTTGACAGATTGAGACTGCGATCAGACTGAAGTGTGAACATCCTTAAAATTATGAGAATTGCCCTCTGATTAAAATTGCCAATTGGCAATTATTATGAACTAGCAGCGCCCCGCGGTTTCACCCGCATAAGTATCGATCCCGTAGGAATATCAGGATAAAAGGTAACCTATGTCCTAATCCAGGTCATGGTCTACCCTTGTGTCAAATTTCATAAAAATCGTTTTAGCGGTTATTGATTCCCCATACAAACTTCCACCCCCCTTTTCACCCCCTTAAAGGATGATTTCTGGGATAAAAATGTCCTTTCCCGGGACTCATCTCTATACCAAATTTCATCTAAATCGGTTCAGCGGTGTAAGCGTGAAGAGGTAACAGACACACTCACTTTCGCATTTATAATATTATTATGGATTCGTTTGAATGAAGGAAGGTGTGAAATGGGAAAAGACTAGTGAAATTTGTAGTGACACTGTTAATCAGATCTTTTGTTATTGTCATGAGAACTGGGTCTTCAACAGGTCAATTAAAAAGTTTAATTGGGACTATAAATCTTTGTTCATTATTATTATGAATGTGTACCGACTGTGATTAATTATCTTATAGCTACTGCAAGAGGAGAAGGCGATGTGGGCAGTCGCCGACGCCAACAGCGACGGAAAGTTGGAACTGGAGGAGTTTCAGGTCAGTTCACATGCATAAGCATAATCAGTCTATAATGTCTATACAGGTCTCCTCTCGCTGAGAAGGAATGGGCCGTAATCCATCGCGCGGGCCCAGTGCGGGTTGGTAGATGTCACATGTCTTCGAATTTTTTGTACTAGGACATACCGGTTTTCTCACGACGTTTTCTTAGGGGGGAGGTGTGGTGATAAAATAATTTACCTGTCTGGATTCGAACCTACGACCTATAAATCGCTATAAAGTCGCGGTCGTTATCACTGGACCACCACTGCTCTCTAAGAATTATCTCATTTAGTACAGGGAAACTGCGAAATAAGACGAAAACAAACATTAGTTAAAATAAATGTCAATTTCGAGCGGCCATTGTTGTTTACATCTTTGGTAAATTTAGCGCGGCTGGACTTTACGTTTGCCGCGGTTGGTCCGTCGGGTCCAGTGGATGGGTACGTACGGAGACCCCTCCGTGTCTCGGAAGCACGTTAAGCCGTTGGTCCCGGTTCTCGTTACGGGTAGTTAAAACTGTTAAAAGCCCGAAAGTCTGACAACCAGCCTTACCCAGTAACTGGGTTGTGGAGGTCAGATAGGCAGTCGCTCCATGTAAAATACTGGTATTCAGTTGGATCCGGCTAGACTGAAAGCCGACCCCAACATAGTTGGGAAAAGGCAGGCAGGTGATGTTTGTGATGTTGCCAACTTTCTGAAGACTCCCCCTTAATGTACGCAGATACGCAAATATTGACAGACGTTGCATATACTGATCATGTCTGTGAAGCATCGCTAATTAATTAAAACAGGCCCTGTATAACGTGGTGGTGATTTGGACAAAGTTAACTGGGTTGAATTGTTACAGGATCAATCTGCAGAAGATGCAGTAAATACATTTTATGAAGTTATTTTCAGAGTTATTAAAGCTCATGTTCCCTTAACATCGGTCAAGTCTTCCAAATATCCGGTCTGGTTTTCACCATCATTGATACAAATATTTAGAAATAAAACTAAGGCGTGGTGTAAATGGAAGGCGTATCAAAATCTATCAGATTATGAACAATTTTCACTATATAGGTCGAGATTTCATACTGAATCTAAAACTTGTTATTGCCTATACATGAAATCAGTTGAGGATAGCATAAAGGTTAACACTAAATATTTCTGGACTTTTGTATCTAACCGTAAATCCGTAGCTTCCATTCCTTCAACTATGCATTACCAGGGACAGTCGTCGAACAATCCAGATGAAATCTGCAATCTTTTTTTAAACTTCTTCCATTCTGTTTATGAGCCTTCCACTCTCAACAATGTGCAGCAGCAGACCTTCGACGATGCTATGAATAGTCGTCTCGTTAGCAATCTTGTGATCAGCATTGAACAAGTGCACAGTGCTTTGAAATCCGTAGATTGTTCTAAGGGTCCAGGACCTGATGGTATACCGCCACTCTTCTTTAAAAATACTGCTGACACTTTAAGTCTCCCATTATATCTTATTTATAATAAATGTTTGAGCCAAGGAACTTTCCCAGAAGTGTGGAAACGAGCCAATATCACTCCGGTCCATAAATCCGGTCCAAAACATGACATTGAGAACTACCGTCCTATTTCTATTTTGTCTATCTTATCAAAGATTTTCGAGAGGCTTGTCCACGATCAGCTTTATCCGATTATTCATGATCAGATTATTAAGCAACAGCATGGGTTCGTTAAGAAAAGATCTACAACTACTAATCTGATTGAATATACTGATTATTTGTTCAATAATTTGGACACACGTGTACAGGTGGACTCTATTTATACTGATTTTCGTAAGGCCTTTGACAAGGTCGATCATAATTTACTTTTAGGCAAAATAGCATTTAACGGCATACGTGGGGATTTGTTCCGTTGGTTTACTTCCTATGTTACAAATAGAACGCAAAAAGTGGTAGTTAATGGTTTCCATTCCAAATCTATAACTGTTTCATCAGGGGTGCCTCAAGGCTCGATACTGGGCCCTTTGTTATTTATTATATTTATCAATGATATTGACATGTGCTTTCTCAATTCTAAATTCTTACTTTACGCAGATGACCTTAAAGTCTTTAGACCCATCAAAACTATACTCGACTGTCAACTGCTTCAACAAGACCTCAATCGTCTTGCAGATTATTGCACTAAAAACAAACTCCAACTCAGTATTTCTAAATGTTGTTGCATTAGCTTCACTAAAAATAAAAATATATTTAAATATCCCTATGCAATACACGGTGAAACTCTGGCAAGGGAGAGTTTGATCCGCGACCTGGGAATATTACTTGACGATAAACTGCATTTAGACGCACATGTTAATAACATTGTCAATAATGCTTATCGCATGTACGGCTTTGTGATGAGATCATCCACAGAATTTAAGGACCCTAGTACATATTTATATCTCTATCGGTCACTAGTTAGGTCTCAATTAGAATATGCAGTACCTGTGTGGAACCCCTTCTACAACAAATATATTGAGTGTATAGAAAGCATACAACGCAAATTTTTAAAGTCTATGCATTATCGCTGCTTAAATAGTTGTTACCTTTCTTATAATGAGTTACTTAAAAAATATAATTTGCTTTCTTTAAGTTCAAGGCGTACTTTTCTTGAAACTACATTTTTGTATGATTTATGCAATAACTCTTATGATTGTATAGACATCTGTAACAGGTTGTGTTATGTAGTTCCCAGAACATGCCAGGGACGCGAGGTGCGCGCACGACCTGTATTCGCCACTACTTCCAGTCGTACAAATGCCGGCTTGCGTGCGCCTCTTCGTCGCCTTACAAGCAATTTTAATAAGAATTTCGGCAGTTTGGATCTGTTTGCTTTACCGCATAGAAAGTTTAGACTCATGTTACTTAACATATTGAAAAATTAGTGTGACACTGTTGTTCCACTTATGCGGCACTATTAATATGTTTTGTTGATACTTATTCCTCTTTTTATTGTTTACAACGCTAGTCATAAAATTTACCAAATTGTCTCATTGTGTATCTGTGGAGAGCGTGGTTGATTTCACATTTGTATCACTTCTGTATCTTACCTTTTTTGTAATTCTTAATGTGTAATTGTTTGTTTTCCCTGAATAAATAAAATAAAAAATAACGTTACTCCCCTTACCACCTAACGTTATCTCCTCTCTGACCAACTCCCTATCTCCAGGTGTTCACCAACCCTGAGGAACATGCAGATATGCACCAGTTCCTCATCAACCAGACCCTGAGGGAGAAGGACACCAACAAAGACGGACGGATCGACTTCAACGAGTATATTGGCGAGAGAGGTGAGTACAGCATATCGATAGTCGCTCCATGTAAAATACTTGTATTCAGCTGCATCCGGTTAGACTGGAAGCCAACCCCAGCGTAGTCGGGGAAAAGGCTAGGCAGATGACGGTAAGTTCGGTCAACCGCATGCCATACCGAAGTACAATCTGCAGATTATCCAACACCGCGGCTTTGTGGAGGTCAGAAATTATCCCATGGGGAAAGTACTACCAAAATAAAAAGTATTCTATGTCCCTTACCCAGGAATTTCATCGAAATCCGTTAAGCCATTAAGGCGTGAAAAGGTAACAGACAGACAGTGTTACTTTCCCATTTATAATATTATTATTATAAATAAATTATACTGAAAACAATATTATGTGTCATTATAACATTAATTAAATAATAATAGTCCCAATAGCAACAACAAAAGGCAAATTCCCGTAATTAAAAACGGTTCAAAATCTAGTCGCAATCTCATCTCAGCGACAATCAATATCAAAAACTTGTCAAAATTGTAGGGAAATTAGAGGTATTTTTGACAGGCTCTGTTTTTTTATTATGCATAGAAATTGACTGGATATTTATAAAATTGTCGTTCGTCGTTAAAAAAACCACAATGTTTTCGCCTGTTCGTCAACTTATTTTGTTTGTTGTGTGTACATATGTAGTATATACATAACAAGTTCTCTTTGTTTTTAAACATATGAATATGCAAAACACACAAAGACTCATGCGCGTGTATTGTGTAAACATAGCGTTACTGTTTCATTACTGAGCATTTCTCAAAATTTTTGACCGTAGTTTTCACTAATTTCCAAGTAACAAAATAAGAACTTTTATTTCGACCTTAACTAATATTTTACAGGTTTTCTAATATACTTATTTTTATTTAGGACATATTATGTTAAATACACCTAGCTAAAACTAGTTTTTATACAAAAAACCTAGCTAGTTTTAAATACCTACAATGCAATTCAATTATTCAATCGGCGACACATATCCGTCGCCTACATAGGCGTGTATATGCGTGGATATGTGTGTACTCGGATTGGAATAATAAATGATAATTATAGAATTATCATTTATTATTCCAATCCGAGTGTAACAGAACACTGACGAACGAATTATTAACGATTAGGTCAATTATACGGTTCTATCTCGTTTAGCATTTGACACACTTTTGGTGGCTCGCATATTGTACTTGCATTGATTGATGTAAATGTTTTTGAATACGGACTCCAATGAATTGAGACGTTTAAAAGAGTGTCCATGGAGTTTCTTGCCCGTTCTTTTCCATAGGAACCTACTACGCTTTAGAATGAGCAACTATAGCTTCATCTTTCTGACTAAGCAAGCGACTCCTTGACATTTAAAAGTACCTGTAAATGGTTTTATTGAAATAAATATTGTTTGAGTTTGAATGCTTATTCTTTTGTTACGTAAGTATAATACAACAAACTATCGCCTGCGCCGCTCGCTGACATAGAGCTCCCCTCTCTCTCTTTTCTTCAATTCGGCTACTCTTTGTTGCTTATTAGTTTTAATTTCATTGATACGATTTTAAGATCCGCAGTGACCCCGGCAAATGACCCCTGCGCTACAGTTCTTTAAGTACAGGTTGCTCAAGGATGCTATTTTAGAAAATTGAAAATAAATAAATAATGAAATAATAATAATAAAGAAACCTTGAGTTAAATTATTCCGTATAAGATGAGAGGCGCAGAAACTAGACATATGTGAGTGTGTGTGTAAATGATGATTCGTCGAACATGAAAGTAAATTAACGTAGTATGTCGCTTATCCCAACAGGTAACCAGCAGGACAAAAGCTGGCTTATATCGGAGAAGGACAAGTTCGACAACGACCTGGATCTCAATAAGGACGGGGTCATCGACCTCTCAGAAATACACACCTGGATCATACCTGACAATGAGTAAGTGTATATTCATTACTAATTCGAATCGATCTATTATTGAGGATTGCCCCTGGAATCAGGGTAAATGGAACAGGCATTCTTTGGGTGCACATAATCAAATCTGATAGTCGTGATAGCGCAGTGGTTAAGGCCTGGCTTCTCATGCACGAGGATCAAAACCGGGCAAATACCAAAGTGAAAAATGTATTTTTTGAGTTATCTTAGACATCGGTGAAGGAAAACATCGTGAGGAAACCTGGACTTATGGATTAATATAAATCTGTCTGTCTGAAATCGCCAACTTGTCTTTTATTTATTTTCTTGGTCCTGCACACAGGTACAGATAAAATAACGCATTATATGGACGCCTTAAGGCCCATTTAGATGGAGAGAGTTTCTCGCACGTTTCTTGGCGAGAAATCGTACGCTACTATCGCAAGCAAAAATCGCCATAAGATTATCGTATCATAATGTTTACATACAGGCGAGAACTAAATTCTCGCTTACGATTATGTCATACGAGATTCGCAAGTCATTATCGCTAGGCGATAAATGACTGCGACTGTTTACACAGCGCAATATATAGTATGAAGATTCTTGCTTACGAGTTCTCGACTTGTCTATACACGATCTCGTATGACATTTTATCAAATTCATACGAGTATCGTACAAATCGGTTTGAACCGATTTTGAGTGCGAGATTTGCCATTCGAGTTCAGTGATTACTACGGTATTGTTCTCAAAATGACATAAAAAGCATTCAGGTAGGTATTGCCGATAATGTTAAGTTCATTGTTTATGCTCCAAAATTGTTTCTTCTCGCTATCCATTTTTTAACCCAACATCTTTTTTTCCGTTTTCGTTTTATTAATAATTGTCTTAGAAGAGCAGATATAATTAAAACACCCTCGCGCACTGCACTCATGGTAGCAACTGGCACAAAAACTCGAAATACGATTCTCGCTTTGTAGTTCTGTTTACACGGAGACAGATATATTCTATTGCGAGGCAATTGTCGGCCAAGGGGCAGGGCGACAATCGTGAATGTTTACACGAGGAGACTTTTTTAATGTTCTTTCGATAATCGTATGTTCGAGTCGAGAAACTCTCTCCATCTAAATGGGCCTTAAAGGATGGTTTAGTTCAAAATATTTAGCAAAGAAAAGAAAATACATTCACAATCAATTCAAAATTCAATTCGTGCTTTTTTTTTCTTCGTTTTGCTTTCATTTTGACAATTCAACAATTTTCATTGCTTTGTTGAGCAGAATTTTTTTCGAACATATAAAACAATGACTTTCAGTATGATTCACATTGTGAACGAAAGTCTGTTAAGTACGTAATTAGGGTGCAGGTGGCCTACCATGATCTAATTAAAAACGATTCAAAAACAAGACATTTCAGTTTAGGTTCCTAAACTGCATCGCTTGAGCTGTTCTATGGACGTCATGGTACCAAACAAGTATGAATGAAACCAAAACTTGCGACTCAGTTTGGGACAATCGCTGTCAGCAGATGGCACGGCCTAAACTGAATCGTTAAACTGACGACATGGTACGAATTAGAAGAACAGTTCAGTTTAGGTCCTAAAATGGATTGCGTTAAGAGCTTGTGGCCTCCAGATCTTTTTTGTATTGTATTAGCCAATTTGATTTAGTTCGCTAGTAGTTACATACCTTATTTAAAATATACGTGTAGTACACGGTATTTTTTTTCTTTCACGCCGTAATGCAGTGACGTGTTGCTACCCGCATATTGTTTGTAACACGTTCAATTTCATCTGTGACAATCAATCTGTAGGCTATAGTGCTGCCTCTGTTCGATAACTATAATCCGTTTCTAATAAGATTAGACATTTAAATAAACCTTTTTTACAGTCCGTTCAACTGATTTTGACTTATATTGCGTTGGTGTCATGACAATTGGCAGCCGCAGTAAACAGTTGGTATTGTAACCACTTCTTTGCTTTTAATGTCATCCTTAGTTCTACGGAATAGAAGTCAAAATCGGTTGAACGGACTGTAAAAATGGTTTATTTAAATGTTTAATCTTATTCCAAACGGAGTATAGCGTTGGACACATTTCCAGTACTATGACAACATTACATCACACCTGACTTCCCGGAAGGATCGGGCAGAGGTGTACCTATACAGGGTCAAATTAAATTAGATAGCGAAACTCTGCATAAAAAAACGTAATTAAAAGATTTGATGTTTTTTTCTTAGTGGTCAATGACCGCTGGTAGTGTTGTTACTTGAAGTCATCATCATTCTCCTGCCCTTGTCCCAATTTATTTGGGGTCGGCGCAACATATCTTTTTCTTCCATACTTCTCTATTAGACGTCATCTCGGTAGTCACCCCCTTTCTAATCATATCATCATTCACACATTCCATCCATCGTTTTTTTGGTCTTCCCCTACGCTTATAGCCATCGACATTCATACTCAGTTTTGTTTAATTAAATGACTGTGGAAAGTCTCTTCAATCATTCTTATCAGCTCGACATTTGGATAAGTCGAATTTTCTTATAGCTATTAAACATCAGTTACCGTATCCAATTGCTTTAGTGATAGTGTAGGTAGTTAATAAAAATATCAGTTTTAAAACGAAATGCTTGAAACGTGATGGTGTGGGGTATGTGATGTGTGTGCACACACACACACACACACACACCCTCACCGACCGATCGATCCGTGATTTCAGACACACACGTTTGAGTGTGCGAAATGTGGGTCTACTATAGGTACACCCCTGCCTAACCCCCTGTGGGGATTATAGGGGTGAAATTGTGTGTTACAAAAAATTGTTAAGAATTTTTTTTTTTGTGTAAACTTCATAGATGTGATAAATGCTTCATCATTATAATGCGTGCCACGAAAGATGAAACTTGACACACCACGTGGTTTGACATGCGCAGTACACGATTTTAGGTCTCTTTAGCGGTATGAGGTCTGAGCGCGGGACGGAACCGGGCGTCATAGGGGCGGCGGGAAGAGCGCGGGAGGGGGGTCGTCTCATCTTTTGTGGCGCTAACTATACCATCACGTTTGTGGAGTTTCGCTAACTAATTCATTCAAACAATTTGACCCTGTATAAATGTTAGAAAAAATTTCGCCTGGCTAGTTTATATTTTTGTCTTTCCCGTCTTCTTCACTAAACTCACCTTGTCTTTCCAGCGAAATAGCGGACGAAGAAGTAGACCACCTGTTCGTGTCAGCAGATGACGACCACGATGACCTGCTGACGTTCGCGGAAATCCTGCTGCACCACGACGTGTTCGTCGGCAGCGAGGCCACGGACTACGGCAGCGACCTCATGGGCGACCACTTTGATGACGAGCTCTGAAAACTCGGCTTATTGTTCCTTTACTTGAGCATCACTGTACGTTAAACATCTGGTTGAAAGAAAATACAGCCGTTCTATTCTGAAAAATCTCCGTGAAAATTTAGTTGAAGTGACCTGTCATTCCACCTGATGCTAGAGATTGACAGATCACTCCACCTAAGTTTTCGCTTACCTACCGCTGTGTCGTGACCGTGAATTTTTTTTTACGTGTTTATGTTATTTGCAGGTCAGTATTAGGTTTTATGTTTTTCAAAATATGATTCGCGACCGTAATAAATATGTATTTGCAGAATTATTACCAGCATTGAGGGTTATGATTTTTACCGGTATATATTGTATGTTCATCTGGTCCCTCATAACTTCTAAACTACTTGTCATAATTGGACAAATGAGGACGTATCGTTGGAAGCGTCTTGATTGTCCGCTGGTTATAGGTTATGTGACGTCACAATAAATTGAATATGGCGCCCTCTAGCGGACATAAAGTTATGACCTAAAATATATGTTTTTTTAAACTTGCCGTGTTGGGTAGCAAATGAAAGGGCGTAATTAGCAAATTTCAAAAATATAAATATTACTGAAATAAGCCCCAAAATAATTAAATAATAAATAAGTTTAAAAACTATAACCCGACTACTGAAAAGGATGAAACAAGAAAGTACCTTCCCGTGGTCGCATGCCGCTGTACTAACATACGAAGCTATGGTAGCATGCGACCACGGGAAGGCACTTTCTTGTTTCATCCTTTTCAACAGTCGGGTTTTAGTTCTTAAACTTATTTTTTATAGTCATTAAAATCATTAAAGTTCAAATTACTGTATTAAATTACTATTTCATGAAATCAATAGATTAAAGGCCAATTCTAACTAAGAGAGTGAAGTGTTGACCTGGGTAAAACCCGGTTCATTAAAGAAAGGAATCTTAAATGGCGGCGCTTATCATGTTCTCTCGCTCGCACACTAGTGCCGTCTATACTCACTCTCGCGCGTACCGTAAGCAAAAAAAATTAGTCTTGATTTGCTTCCACGCTGTCTTGACGCGCTCAGTGATCCTTTTTACGAATTCCTTGTTATATATTCCGTTGTTACCTGTTTGTTATTGTTGTTCAGTTTTGTTTTATTGTTGTTTCGTTGTTTGGTCGTGTGTACTGTGCGGAGACAGTTATTATGCCTCCTTTGAAAAAAAAAACTTTGGCTTGAAATTTTACATGCTAACTGTACTATCTGTCAACGCAAGTACAAGCCGCCATTTAAGATTCCTTTCTTCAATGCATCGGCTTATATAAATATTTGTTACGGTCGCGAATCGTATTTTAATGCAGTAAAAATCTTAAGAAAATTTGAAAGAGGCGGTGCCTGAGGTACCGTCCCAGACGTGTCTTAACTTAAACGGTAAGCCTCATATATCATATAGCTCATTTCACTGTAAAGACTTCGCGGGGGTAACATCTATCAAAAATGTTATTATTGGGCCAGACTACTTCGATACGTATATAATCAGTCTATAATGTTCCCACTCCTGGGACTCAGGCCTTTACCTGACTGCCAAGGCGGGTGTAGCGGTATCTACAACGCCACTTGCGGACTACGCGTCATACTGACGTCACGCAAAATCCTGCATCGCGCAAGCAGAGTTTACCGCGCAACTAGCATAAATTATACGACATCCCGACATCAATCGTCGGGCAGCGGTCGAAGGTTCTTCCCTTTTCTATGGAGGATGAGTGAACTTTACACCCTGTTCCTCATACCTCTATACGGGTTATGTATTTATCATACGTATGACGTGTTCAGTCAATTCACGGAGTTTATTTTATTAGATCACAAAATTATAGGCATTTGCAAAATCAACTGATCAAGTACTTAATGTAATCATTAAAATTTAAGAATAACTTTGACAGATACTCGTCTTTTAGCAAACGGGATATATAATATTGAATACTTGTTCTGCGTAGCGGAGCGAAGACTATTATAGTGGAAATGTTGACTCTGTTCGATCATATTTCTATTATCCGTACTGTTTGATAGCTCAAGTATGTAAAGGACACTCGGTCAGGCGGTTGAGACGCCTGGGTCTCGAGGTTTAAAAAGGTGGGTGGATAGTAAATGCAGAGTTTATGCACAATATACTTAATAAGCAATAAGACTTCCGTCATTCTCGAGAGAATGGTTAATATGTACACATCATATTCAATACTAGCCGACCAAGGAAATTAGACGAACGCTAAGCCGATATCAGACGCACAAAATTAATCAAAGTGAAAAATTAACTCTTCAAACTATCCAACGATGTTTGAATTTCGCCACCGGACATTTTTCGTTCGCCTACCGAATAAACAAAAAATGAAATGCAAGGATGAATGTTGATTCCTATATAAGTTTGTCGGTGTGTGCAGTAGAATGAAACAAAAAAGAACCTTCACTTGAGTGAAGCTACTAATATCTGCTTTAACGGTTATATCACCTAATATTTGAGACGCCATCGCAGGATCGAATTGTCATCCGGTTGTCTAAATGTCTTGTTCGATTAGTATATTATCTTTGTAAACAGTTCACTAAAAAGTAGTGATCATTTGCATAAAACAATTTTATAAAAAAAAAAACTTTAAATAATTACATTTATTTATTTATAAAAATATATTATTTTATTTTTACAATTATTTACTACTAATTAATGGTATATGCTTGTAAAACTAAAGAACTATTGTAGTCTGATTGTGAACCTGAGGTTTATTTAGAAATGATACCAGTTTTAAATTCGTTTGTGCTTTGCATGTTTCGTGTTTTAGACTTATAAAATATGTTAATGAGCTATTTCGATATTGATTCGGTTCTTCGAAACGTGTCGTGTACGAACTAGATCTAAATGATTAATTAATTGCTATTTAAATGTTATTTTAACTTTACACTATGGCCTAATTTCTATGCTGCTTTATGGTGCTCGTAAAGTATTCTCTCACTACTTGAATGAAGCATAAATTAATCATGTAGACAGACATTGCACGGTGAGATGTAATCAGTCTAATATAGTAATTAAATTTTATTTTAAAATACAACTAGCGCTATCTTTCCACTGGCGGAATCTAACAGAACTACTTAAGTACCAACTTTAGTGTTGCCATGAAGCCAAACATTGTAAAAAATGTAAATGTACCTTTCTAATATTGTACAAAGATATTCAATAATATCGAATATATTAATTACGTATATATTATCCTGCACATAACATGCATTATGTAATTCAATACATAGACTAGTCATAAAATGTTAATATATTTTAAGATATGTATTTAAATGGATAAACATTGTTTTAAAAAGTTGGTAGGCCGTTTGAGAACATGTATTTTAGTGTCAAGAAATGCTTATTAACCTTTTAACCGCCCGACTAAAGAGTATAATAATAATACGGGAGGCCCGACTTTATATGAATTGTCGTGCCCCCAGCGCCCGAAAAAAAAAACGAAAAATAAATACCGATGAAACGAGCTGTGATGATGTAATAATAATACAGATTAAACGAGCTGTGTTATTTGGACCCTAGCGGAATGGACACGAAAATATTTGTCGGATTAATCAGACGTAAGCGGTTAAAAGGTTAAACAATGTTTACAAATTAAATCTATTATTTCTCTGGAAAATAATCTCTGAACTTGATTTACAGAACAAACATGCCACTGTCATTTACCATTATAAAATGTTGCTGCCAAAAATCAGTTCCGCTTGATCTTGCTGGCTCCAACTCATGAACCATACACATGCCTTGGTCCCCTCTATCCTACAATTAATTTTCACTTTTCAACTGTAATATATTCGTGGGACACTAGACAAGTGCCATAAGTGTTGATGTATCGTATCTACTGCGACCAACTGTGTCTTAGTGTGTGTAAATGTTCAACTTAATTAAATAAACTGTAATTTATTGTACTACTGGCTTTTTATTGTGGCTGCTTTGGAAGTACTGTTTCATTCTAACCCCTCAACCGCTCTCTTAAGGCACTTCCACGACGTCCATTTTCACAAAGTCGCTCAAATCTGACAGAAAACACTATAAAGTTATGACCAAGGACGTACTAATAGGTGAGCAGTGACTTCTATAAAATTCATTCAAGTGGTTATTTCATTAGAAAATCTTTAAGAATAAAATTGATGATTGAAGTCGTCCTCAACCAGCAGGGTAGTTGTGTAACACACAGCAGCAATAGCTTTCATTTTGACAGTTCAACAACATTCATTGCGTTATTCAAGTTGTTGAGCAGACAATTTTTTCGAACATTATGAAAAATGATTCAGATTGTGTAAGTGTGTTGTTACGCAATTAGGGTGCTGGTGAACCAGTAGTTTTAGTCCATGCACTCAAGACTTGTCCTTTGCTTCTTGACATTCTTTCGATACTAGTTTCTTTGCTAGGACATATTTCTGATGAGTTATTGATTGAACCAGGAGAAGGGAAAATAATAAATAAAACGCCCAAAACTCATCCATTTACAATGTTTTTTTAATCAATATAATAATATTCTTAATAAATCCAAAATATTTACACAATACAAAAAACATACAATACGACCATGATCGGCGTCTGTGGCCAGCCGAGGCGGCCAGTGCTACTATAACTAACCAATTTCGGGGAACTGCTTGCAACAACTACTCTATTGCGTTGGTTTAAAGTTCAATATTGACTGCCGCTTCCTATGTCGCGATAAGTCCACAAGACAATAGATAGATTAAAACAAGTAGTTTGTTAAACAAAGAACTGCCTACATCGAGTGCTACTGAGCTTGTGGCAAGGAGATACAAGTATTTAGATATTTATAAGTGTGAGGAAGCGGCGTGATCAACGCTGCCCATAACACTGCGCCATTCCATGGTACGCCGTCACTATAACCATACACGAAAATGAAAACATTTTCAAATGACAGAGACTGGACGACTGAATACCATGAAACGGACCTCAAATTCATCTATAAGCTTTGATTAATATACAATAGTTGACACTTGCGTACCAACAATTTTATAGACAATTTAAATCCCAACAACACGACGGACTTGGGCTGATCTCATAGAGTTACAAAACTGACGCGTCAGGACCTATTCCATTCTTGCAGATGTTATACGGTACCTATCCTTCTTATAGATAAATAATAAATTGCTAAGTAAGGAGTGATGCAAGCCTTCAAAGGAAATTAACGTGATTTCTTATAACAAGCGAAAACTGACTGCGTTCACACAGCTATACATATTTTAATATTGCTAATATATAGTTATAGCGACATTCTAAATCAGTAATAGGTGTTAGAAACTGTATTTAAGAACGATAGGCAAACTGGCGAACGTTACAAGTACTTGCAGTATATATCGACAAATAGAGGTGTGAACTATTGGAGAAATGATCGATGTCAAGTCTACAGTCTACCATTATCGACATTATTAACTTTCGGGTTCCGCAGGCCCCAGTGAGTACTCCCTGTATGGAATGCGATTATAAAAAAAAGGATACGACATTAATGACCCCACCGTTTACATTTTACTTATAAAATATAAATTATACAAGACAATATACATAATAATTAATAATATGTATAGAACAATTTATCCATCGAATAATTAGTGTTTTAAAAATAACTATATAACTTCCTAAATGAGAAGTGTAAATCTATTTCATTAAATAACTATGCCATATTATATTATTTTGAACTAAAATAATGTATGGATGAATGTACCTACACATTTCAACGAGGATTGAATTCATTTTATTATTAGTACTATGAAGGGATTCCCGTTTACTCACGACTTATTCCCAACCGATACACTTCAATGGGGAATGTTCCCGGTCGACACACTCATGAGGGAATACTCCGCTCGGAATTGCAGTAAACTATCCAGGGATAAACGTTTAGTTGAACAGGTGTCGGACACTAGCCTACTACGACATGTGGAGATAAATAGTAGCGAGCGAAGCTGACGTGGAGCGGGGGAGGGCGTCGGATCACATGGAACCACCATCGTACCATGACTACCTAAGGAAGTACTCCTTACTTATAAATGTTACTCTATATTTATATAAAATTACAATATTTCACGAAGCGTAACGGTTTTCGTATTGTAGACACATACTTGTCATCCTAACATCTTAACCCATTTTCGAACTCTCAAACTTAAACAAAAAATATATGTATATATTTTTTAAATATTTTCACTAAACAGTGCAGACACAAATAATAACATTTATAAGTAAAAGAACATTGAGACGCAAGCTATTGTGGCAAACAACAACGCATTCGTTTTCACATAAAAAGATGGTTATTTTATTATTTCGTTTGCGACACTGACATTGTTTATGAAAACTGTATTTTTGTTAGTTGCCACACTAGAGTGAACAGATGATTAAAATAATATTAAATGTATATGTAACGATACACGAATGTAAATGCACCTTCACCAATAAATTTTGACATTAAACGCTTCTATTTCAAACGCAATATACTTTAGCTGGAGAAATGGTACAGATAGCGCCATCCACGAAGACGCGTCCCACTCTTCTTCCTAATGCTTACAGTACAAGTGTTCAACATTCCGCTAGTGTTTTAGTTTTGTCGATACACACCAATTACTTATTAGTTGGTAATTAGTGTGTATCGAAAAAACTAAAACACTACCGGAATTAACTAGCGATTAGGAAGAAGAGCGGGGCGCGTCTTCGTGGATGGCACTATCTGTAATAGAAATGAATAGTCATACTTTTAGGTGTTTTTAAACAAAAGTTTTATTGTGAAAGACGTTTTATTTTTTTCTTCTAAATTATAGCTGAATCTAAAGTGTATCTTTTCGCGTACAAAGTGCCCCAACTGAAGTATATTGTATAATGTTTTATTATTGTATAACACAAGCTCAATTACTGCTAAAACGAAGGAATCTCGTTAAGTAACCCTACGGCACAGTGCAGTGCTAACTTGATACAAACGAAAGTAAATATAATCATTTTTATTACATTTTCATTACAGTTACAAATAAGTTTTAAAACTAGTTATCATTTTTTATAATTAGCTTGTTTTTTATTAATATTATATAATGTTTTAATGCGGCCCGCGTGGACGTACAAACACACTTTATATAAATATATATGAGGCGAGGCAGGCCCGCGAGGCAAGTCTGTATTAAAGATAAATATTGCAAGAAATAAGTAGATATACATATGTATATAGCTATAGACCACCCCGCGAGACTTAACTCGATAACAATTCGCTAATTTGTTGAGGAAACAGAAAATATGTATAACACACGAGGCGTATACTTAACGATGGAAAACAGCGAAACAACTTTTATACTCTACGAGACATTCTCGAATAGCTTTTTGTATAATAATCATATACTGTAGATTCAACCTCATAATAATGAATGTCACTGCCTCGTCCAGTATATATTTATTACACTCGACTGGTTCAACACAAAATTGTTATACACAGCGAGGCACAAGACACCACTGTGCCTCGTTCCATACAACAGTATGACAGCTGCCTCGTATGATATAAGCTGGGTAGTGGTGTGTCCGTCCGTCCGGCGCGGGCGCAGGTACGAGCAGGCCGGAGTGGTACTGCGTCTGCGGCTGTGTCGTTACCTACTACATACCTCAACCCGCGCGCACGCCCTCACCTATCGGCGGTTCTGTCTGGAATATTGAGAAATTTGTGTTTTAGATACGGCATCAGTAACAATATTTTAAGTACCGTAAAAAAGGTAATTCATTAAGTTATGTTGTAGGGAGCTGCAGTGGTGGTCCAGTGGTAATGGTTCCGACTTATGAGATGTAGCTTAATCGTAGGTTTGACCCTTAACCCTGACAGGCACTTTGAGTAAAAAATTCCATCACCACTGCTTTAAAAACGGTGAAAGAAAAGCTTGTGTGGAAACTGGCATGACCAACCCGCACTGAGCCCGCGTGGTAGATTACAGCCCACTCCCTTTCGAATAGTAGGCTTCTCTCCCAGCATTGGAAACATTATAGACTGATTATGCTGTTGTAATAACATAATATTTTATATTATTTAATTTATCCAGATTAGAGAGGTAAGTAATACAAAGGCGAATTCAAAGGTACAGGCCTAGCTCGAAAAAGTTTTCAACATCCCTGAAACTTCAGGTTTTTGCGCAGAACGTAGAGCCGATGAGGCTGTTTTATAGCAGCAACAGCGCACCGGGAGGCAATGCGTGCGCATGCCCTCAATGACAAGATATACCATCGACCTGGTGTTGGTTACCCGAAGCCGTTAGATGCGGGAAGTACAGGACTGGCCATTGTCGCGATGTTTATCAGTGGAGGCGTCTGTCCAGCCTGCCTATGGACGTCTTTCGGCTGAATTATGATGGTCTAAATGTGTATGATGAGGTGTGGCTGTACTGACCAGACGCGCTATCACTTGCAGCAGGAGCCCTGGCGCGCCTGCTCGGCGTCGCCGAGGCGCCGCGCGCCGCCCGCCGCCGCCGCGCCGCCGCCCTCGCTCTTTGGTAACTTGTTCGCTGGAGGACACACATTATGTATTGTTACTACATTTACACAAGGGTCCGTACCATATTCATTTGTAGGACAATTTACAGGTGCCTAGCCTTTTCCCAACTATGTCGGGGTCGGCTTCCAGTCTAACCAGATGCAGCTGAATACCAGTATTTTACATGGAGAGACTGCCTATCTGACCTCCACAACCCAATGACTGGGTAATACGATACCCCTTGGTAAGACTGGTTGTCAGACTTTTCGGGCTCCTGACTTGTAACGACTGTCAAAGATCCACGAATGGCAGCCGAGACCAAATGCTTAACGTGCTTTCCGAGGCACGGACGGGTCTCGGTATGTAAAGACGGTCACCCATCCACAGACCAACCGCGGCAAGCGTAGCTTAACCTGATCGATCGACCTGTACGGCTGTTATTATTTAGCCACGGGCCCCTTTTACTTCTACTCACCGATAGCTAAAAATATGTCGTTAACGTTCATGGCGGTCTTGGCGCTGGTCTCCATGAACAGCAGGCCGTTCTCGTCGGCGTAGGCCTGCGCCTCCTCGAACTCCACCATGCGCTTGGCCGCCAGATCACTCTTGTTACCGGCCAGGGCTATGACTATGGAAGGTGATGCTTGCCGCTGGAGCTCTTTCACCCAGTTCTTGGCGCGCCCGAATGTGTCCTGGAGAAGGTGGAATAAGTTTTTGTTAGAATAATATAATGATTAAGTACGTCAGTTTTATCAGAAAAATAGGCAATGTTTAAAAAAAAATAATAACTCATTAGAACTCCTGGAAGGATTCCTGGAGGAGGAGGAAAAAAGAACAATTATTAGGTATATAGACTATTCGCCAGTTATGTCCTTCGTACTAGAGGATGAACATAATTATAATGGGCACATATCGACTCCGGGTAGTTACTGAGTCTTTTTTTTGGTAATTACTATTTACACTTTTCTACCCAGGGTCGAAAACGAACACTCAGCTCTTTGCGACAACGCAGTTAGAATTTGTATTTTTTTTAATTCCATAAGTATTAACTACTTATGGAATCTCCTGGTCGAGAATCATATTTTTTTCAACATCCTACCTGACACAAACCTGCAAATTGCAAAATAGTAAGAAAATTTTAATTTTGCGAGCTAATTTTTCCATAAACTGTTAAGTTTTAGTTGTGATGGCTCAATATCATAAGTTGCTATCTCTTACATGCTGTCCCACTAGATTATCAATGTGATAGACGATTTTTGGGATGATAACCTATATTTTAATCTTCAATAAAATTGACTCTATTTTATGTTTGTAAAAGTTTTTGTCGGACTCCGCTATGACATAAAGAAGTCATTATTAGAAATAAATAGAAGTATTGATTTCCGGATTACAGTAGGCATGACACACAGTTATAGTACAACTTTACCATAGGAAGCGATGTATAACCGTCAAGTATCGAACGATACTCATTCATATTAAGTACACGCAGACTACTTATAGGTACTAGCTTTTATTCTTGATTATGACCAGAAATAGCAACACAGCTATTGAACGACAAGGGATGCGACCTTCCATGGGGTTTGACTCAAACATAAAGCATTTGTTACAAATGAACCAAGAAAAAAATGAACCAACTCTAATAAAAATATTCAGAAGTTTCCTACATTTTGATGAGTTATGCGAACATAAATGTAGGGACCAGCTGATTTTTTTTCCCGATTTCATGTTTGGTCCCGTAGTAAAAGTTGTTCATAATAATAAGTACAATGAACCCTAAAGAGGTTATCCATTAATTACCGGACACCCTGTATATTAAAAAACAAATCCCAATACAAACTTGTTTTTCTTAAGATTCCGGCCATTACACTTGTATACCATTAAACAAGTACCTACTTCTACACATAGTACATTCACTTATGTGCAGTAAATATTTATAGCACATACGTATGACAGTTATGTACGTTTGTTATCTTTGTCGGACTGTCTGTCGACCTTGAACTCGCGAAGACTTACTTGTTTAATACCATTTGCACAGGATTGTATTGACTGTAACCAAAATGAGTAGTTGAATGCCTATCGAGGCGTAAAATAGAAAGTATAATAACTTAAAGAGTGAAAATATTTTCATTACGTTTTGTTTTTGGGGTCTGTTGGTGTGTTACCAGTTTATCATCAGATTTGGCGCAGCCGTGGAGCACACAATACTATTTTTATTTTTGTTTTTGTGTGCCTTACTTAACCTGCGTCAAAAAAACTAATTTTCTTTTTCTAGATCATTAGACCAGACCAGAAGGTCAATTTTCGTAATTTAAAACGTTCAAAATCTAGTCGCAATCTCATCTCGGCGACAAACAAATGTCAAAAACTTGTCAAAATGTAGGGAAATTAGAGGTATTTTTGACAGATTGAGACTGAGATCAGACTGTGAACGTTCTTAAAATTACGAGAATTGCCCTTCTGATCTGTTGATATTACGACTGCGTCTACCCCCAGGTAAGCAGAAACCACAGAACGCAACATGCTGAGATCCCTACATACTTTTTCTTGCTTCGTTTTATCATTATTTGTGATACAAATGAGTCATCGCACTAGCCAAGCCATCAGTGGTAACGCAGTGTTTGTCCACAACTACGGGTAATCCCACGATTCATTGACATGTATGCTAACTAAAACATTGATAACGAATTCGGTATTTTTTATTATTTGTTTGCCTGTTGATTATCACTAGTTCACTACGGAAATAACTCAACCGTATTAAAATGTGTAGATTTTTATGTGTTGTAGAAGTGTCGGTCAGTCCTACAAAATCTGTGATGGTGGCCGGGACGTCTGCGAGCAAACTGTTACCATAAATTCAACACATGATTCTGCACCCTGATTGCGTAACACACTATCAACCGGTATCTGCATCATTTTGAAGCAAATTGCTAATCCATTGCTTTATAAGTTCTAAAAATGTGTCTGCTCAACACGTAAATAACGCAATGAATGTTGTTGAACTGTCAAAATTAAACCGATTCCGATTGATAATGTGTTACGCAATTGCCCCGCTGGATAGACCCCCTAGCGTAGAAAATTTTCGTCGGTTATTCTACTAATATTATAAACGCGAAAGTTAAAAGAAAGGCAGAATAAATTTTGATGGAACTTTACAGTAATATAGCTTATAAATTAGAATAACACATAGGGATACTTTTACCCTCTCACTGAGAGGAGGCCTGTGTCCCAGCAGTGGGAACATTATAGGCTGATTATGTTATGTTATAGGGACACTTTTACCCTGATATTCTCACGGGATCGAATCGGGTGAAACCGCGGGACGCTGCTAGTAAAAAGTAAAACTGTTTCATAGAAAAGTGCAATACCTACACGATCAAAGTGAACGGAACAGCAATTTTTTTTAATAACCGTCTATAAATTAAGGGGCTCTATGGTAACAGGTTGTGCGTATCGACGCAAAAAGCACAAAGTTTTTTATTTATACTGGGATGCACGGACATGGGTCCGTGCACTGTAATCTATATACAAAATATTGTCTCCCATTGAAGCCGTGGCAGATATTTTTATAGCACCTTATATATTTTGGATATTGTAATACATTTGATTGATTCTACGTTAATAATTTATTGGTGTTATTATCGCTGTAATGAACATTTGTTTCTGGACACTAATACGTTTATTTTAGTATTTTGCTATGTGAATCTTGTAGAAACCTCTAATAGGGAAACTGCAATATTTTAAATCGTATGTTTTTCCTCAAATGAATCAAATCAAGTCATTTATTCAAATTAGGTTGAGAATCAGCACTTTTCGAACGTCAAAATTACATAAGACAGTCCCCCAAAATGTCCGCCCTTCACCACTTCCTATTGCTTTCGCTGGGAAGTAATAAATATAATTAATGCAAATTTTTCAGACTTAAATCAATAAGTCAGTTATTGAATACCATGACGAAGTATTTCTGAACAATAATAGGTAGTATACTACATTTTACAATATTGTATAATTTTTGCGATTAGAGATAACATGATGGAATGTTCCCGAACTCATCCTGTTATATATTACGTGATTTATGCAGTTTTCATTGCCCATTTGATTGCGTTGTTCGTCGCGATCGCAACAACAGCACTCTTAAATTTCAATCGCAATTCGAAAGATTTTGAAGAAAATTGCTAATCCATTGCTTCTATGAATTTGAAACATTCGTCTACTCAACAACGTAAATAACGCAATGAATGTTGTTGTACTATCAAAATGAAAGGCATTGCCATTGTTACCTGTGTGTTACGCAATCACCGCGCAAATTGTTTTTAGATTATCAAACAAAGGAGAAGCAGAACGTTACATTAACTGTGCCTATTCGAAGCATGTCAAACAGACAGTAGACAATAGATTAGTATGCTAATAGACAAGTAAATCCACTAATGCAACACAAAAGATAACATTCTGGGAGTCAGGATATTTATTTAGTACAATCAGAAAAACTATGATCAATAACAAATAACACAACACAACATGCCTGTATTACTCAAAGGGTTGGGCAGACCGCAGAGGTGCACCAATAATACATCTACATTTGGCCAGTAATATTTAGGTGCAAATATCAGGCTTAAATGGAAGATTAATTATCTAATATTAAAAATAATGAGATTAAGATTAATGCCCAATGAGCTGTGAGCCAAAATAACCACTACGTGGAGCCCTGACGCAACCAGAAGGCATCGCGGTAGACCCCGTAGAAGATGGCGGGACGAGCTGGAGAAACCAAACGACCAGTGGTCAACTTTAGCCCTGGATCGAAATAGTTGGAAGTCATGGGGAGAGGTCCTTGCCCAGCCGTGGGATGATGCAGCGTACAGTATAGGTAAAAACAGAACGCTGAAAAACAGAATTTTGTAAAACCATACTGGGCTCCAATCAAACATAAGAGATGATAATTTTGACTACAAATAGAGACAATCAACCAGCTGGAAAATGTACCAAACTCCCAAGAACAAATACCAGGCAGCTATGAAACATAGGAGATAAAGGACAAATAATTCTGCGGGGCTCGGCGAGTGATCGTGCCATATAATTGCCCCGTTATCTGATAACTTGATAACCGTCTGCGTATCAGCACGATTGTATGGCATTTCTTTGAATGAGCTACCACTTTGTTATAAACTTGATATAATTTTGTTTACTTTTTAAGCGGTATCATAGAATTCTACACGGGACAGATTGCTTGAAGGTCGTGCGAATCGTAGACATAGCCAAGACTGACTATCGCTCTATGATAACAAATAACAATGATGTCGTTGAAACCGCGACAAACCAGGCTGTCAAAGGTATAAACTATTTTGGCTATGTTTGCTGCTCACAGCCTATGGCTGCCTTTCCACTAGAGATGAGCGAGGATGCGTCGCGAGGGATGTGTGTAAAACTAACCAATACCAACGCTAACTTAGTTCAAGCTATAAAAATGAAGCGATCATAGATATATGAATTTACATTTCTATGGAAGCGATGTTATTGGTTGGTTTCACACACATCCCTCGCTACGCATTCCCGCTCATCTCTGGTGGAAATGCAGCCTAAGAGAGCCACTGCATTGTGAAATCTTTTTTTCTCGTGTGAATGAGCACATTTAGCAAAACTCTATGAAATGCTGTGGTAAAAATATTAAGGTAGCTCCCTCTCACAGATAAAAGACCTGTATCCCAGCAGTAGGAACATTATAGGCTGATTACCCAGTTGGTAGCAGGACGATGACTACTCAAAGTATCTGAAGAAAATTTAAATATATGGATTTGATAACGTGTCTGTGGATGCTAATTTGTCATCATCATCTGCCTAGCCTTTTCCCAACAATGTTGGGGTCGGCTTCCAGTCTAACGGTATGCATATGAATACCAGTATTTTACATAGAGCGGCTGCCTATATGACCTCCACAACCCAGTTACTGGGTAATACGATAACCCTTGGTAAGACTGGTTGTCAGACTTTCGGGCTTCTGACTACCCGTAACGACTGTCAAAGATCCACGAATTACAGCCGGGACCAACGGCTTAACGTGCTTTCCGAGGCACGGATGCTAATTTGTAGTGTCACTTATAATATTCAGTGTTTTGAATTGATTATTTGAATAATTAAACTTGAAATTGTAATTTTATATAACCTTAAAAATTATTTTCATTTGACAGAATTATTGAGGTTAATTTTATAACCTCACTTTTCGTCGATGATTTTTCGATTACAACTTAATGAAGACTTTACTTAATAATGTTATTCAAACAATAATGGTTGAAAAAGTAGAGACATAAAGTTGAAACCCTCTAAATACAGATAAATGTGTAACTAATTCCTTTTTCGTGAGTAATTGCGTGAGAATTTAACCTGCAAAAGGTTTGTTTACACTTTTATTCGACAGTTTTGAAACAGACTATTATACAAGTATCGTTACTGGTGGTGGCGCCCTGGGCAGCCCCACAATTTTTTTTATCACAGAATGGGCTATTATCGCATAGCTTATGTCAATACAAGAGAACATAGACATACTTAGATATAAAAGTAGTCACATCTCCCTCATGGACGAAGCCACGGGGGGTTAACTAGATTACCAGTGGATTCAATTTCATCTATAGAGCATTACGTATCTACGATTAGTTAGCCACAAGGAAAAGTAAGTGTTACTATGGTGCGGACATTATGGTTAAGAAACGATTTTCGTTCTTTTTAACCGACGTCAAAAAAAGGAGGAGGTCCTCAATTCGGTTGATTTTTTTTTTGGTCGAAATTTAATATATATAATTCTTCTGTACGTGTGTTTGTTTCCTAACACCTCCTAAACGGCTGGACCAATTTGGATGGATGAAATTTTGTGTGTATATTTCAATGGGTTCCTGGATGGTTTGAAAATACAATTGGACCCGGTAGGCGGCGCTGTTCGGGCGGGAAAACGTCTGCGAGGTCCGCTAGTAATAATATACTATTTCTATTCTATAAATTACTAGTTTTTTTTTTTTATTTTAGCTTCCTAATAAGTTTTAAGACAACGGCAAGAGACGTCCTTAGGCATGCGGTCCTGGGTTGGATTCCCGGGTCCGGAAAAGTGATATTGGGGTTTTCCATCTCGAAATTCTCAGTAACAGCCCGGAGTCTGGATTTGTGTTCGGTTGATGGCAATAAGCTCGCCCCCTATACATGGGACTTAAACATAACTGGCGAAATGTGGGTGTACTATAGGTACACCTCTGCCTAACCCTTTGGGGAATACAGGCGTGATGTTATGTTATAAATATTGTGAGCCTGTTCATCATCAGTCTAGCCTTTTCCCAACTATGTTAGGGTCAGCTTCCAGTCTAACCGGATGCAGCTGAATACCAGTATTTTACATGGAGCGACTGCCTATCTGACCTCCACTACCCAGTTACTGGGTAATTCGATACCCCTCGGTAAGACTGGTTGTCAGACTTTCGGGCTTCTGACGACCCGTAACGACTGTCAAAGATCCACGAATTACAGCCGGGCCCAACGGCTTAACGTGCTTTCCGAGCCACGGAGGGGTCTTGGTATGTGAAGATGGTCACCCATCCACGGACCAACCGCGGCAAGCATAGCTTAACCTGATCGATCGACCTGTGCGGCTGTTATTACTTAGCCACGAGCCCCTCGCTGCAGTGACTGTTAAGTGTTAATATTAATTTTTAAAAGAAGAAGTCGTGTCTAGTAGCATAGTGCTAATATAGCAATATGCGCAAAAACGTGAAATAATCCAATTGACATGATAGCTGTATAGCTCGCTCCAATGCCGCTAAAGGACAACGCCCACTGGCGTGTAAGTATTAATAAAAACAAAGTTGTGATGTTCATGTAAATATGAAATACGTCCTACGTCATATACTAGGTATATGACGGGTCAATGATGATGGTCCCATGTCACGTTACCCGTAGACCTACAAATTTAAACAACGCCTTCTTAGACCTATACAGGGTCAAATTAAATTAGATAGCGAAAGTCCGCGAGTATCGACACGATACCCGTCTCGTCTGGGTATACATAATCCATACTTAATATTATAAATGCGAAAGTGTGTATGTCTGTCTGTCTGTTACCTACTCTTCACGCTTAGACCGCGGAACCGATTTGGATGAAATTTGGTATAGAGATAGTTTGAGTCCCGGGAAAGGACGTAGGATAGTTTTTATCCCGATATTCCCACGGGATCGACACTTATGCGGGTAAAACCGCGGGGCGCTGCTAGTACTTATTATAAATGCGAAAGTGTGTCTGTCTGTTACCTCTTCACGCTTAAACCGCCGAACCGATTTAGATGAAATTTGGTATAGAGATAGTTTGAATCCCGGGAAAGTCAAAGGACATAGGATAGTTTTTATCCCGATATTCCCCCGGTAAACTCATGCGAGTGAAACCGCAGGGCGCTGCTAGTACATGATAAAACAAGAAATTAATTTGAAGATTTTTGGTCACCGACCGCAGTTTGTGCAGTCACGTGAAAATCAGTTTAAAAATCAGCTTTTGTATTGTGTAAACTTCACGGACGTGATGGGTAAGTATCGATCTCTCAACACGACAAAACTAAAGAAAACAGATTTTATTAACTCATAGATACCTTAAGTAACAACACAACCAGGGTAGGACCCTAAAAAAAACATGAATACTTTTTGTTTTTATTTTATCGTGTTCAGATATCGATCGATACCCATCACGTCTGCAGTTTCGCTAGCTAATTAAATTTGACCCTATAGTTAGTAATAGTTACAAGGGACGCTCTTTCTTTAAGTGTGTCTGTACATCTATGACGTAAGACGACTTGAGTGGGGAGGGGGTCCAAACATCTTATTTTTTCTTACGTGCGGGTGGGAGGGGGGGTCCAGATTGTTCTTACGTAAAATCACAAAAGTAAGCAAAAATTATACATTTTTAATTTTTTTGCTAGTTTTTCTTTACAATTTTGTTAGATACTGATCTTACGTAAGATTGAAAGGGGCGGAAAGGGTTCATCAAACTCTTATTTTTTCGTATGTAGAGGGAGGGGGGTAAGAAAGTGGTCAAAACTGTCTTACGTAATAAATTAACAGCCCTGAGTACTAAAACTATATGACTCACATCTCACATGCAAACAAAGCCCACAAAATCCCTTTATCATAATGAAACATTCATGTGCGAGATAAGAATATGCATTGTAACGTGTACCTATATGTATTTTACTCTTCTCCCTAGATAAGACGCTTTAGCTCTCGTCATAAATGTCTACACCCACAATAATATCTTATCAAAATAGCAATACATAAAATATAAAACCGTATTTGCAATACAATATTAGTAAAATAAAACCGGCTAAGTGCGAGTCGGACTCGCAAACGAAGGGTTCCGTACCACAAGGAAAAAAACGGCAAAAAAAATCACGTCTGTTGTATGGGAGCCCCCCTTAAATATTTATTTAATTTTAATTTAATTATTTATTTTTAAAGTGAATATAAATAAATATTCTGTGAATATTTCAAGCGTCTAACTGTTGCAGATATTAATATTGAGCAAATAACGGCAAATATATCACGTTTGTTGTATGAGAGCCCCCCTTAAATATTTATTTTATTATGTTTTTAGTATTTGTTGTTATAGCGGCAACAGAAATACATCATCTGTGAAAATTTCAACTGTCTCGCTATCACGGTTCATGAGATACAGCCTGGTGACAGACAGACAGTGGAGTCTTAGTAATAGGGTCCCGTTTTTACCCTTTGGGTACGGAACCCTAAAAATAACGTATAACATGAAGCCTGTATTCGGGACGAAGGGTAGGCAGTGGTGTATAATATACCCACACTTCGCCAGTTATGTTTAAGTTCCATGTAATAGGGGGCGAGCCTATTGCCATGAACCGGGCACTAATCCATTGCCCTATTTGCGTAACACGCTATCAATCTCAATTTGAATCACTTTGAAGGATATTGCTAATCCATTGCTTCACATGTTCGAAAAATTTGTCTGCTCAACAACGTAAATAACGCAATGAATGTTGTTGATCTGTCAAAATGAAAGCCATTGCTACTGTTAGTGTGTTACGCAATTACCCCGCAGGCTCCGGACTGCTACTGAGAAATTCCGGATGGTAAACCCCAATAACACTTTACTCATCAAGTACTATGCGAGCCAACTAAGAATAGGATCGCGCTTGCTGCCAACTTCACACGATAGCTGTCAAATTAGTACTGCCAGCAAACAAAAAAAAAATTGTATATTTTTTTATTCATAGATTTCATTATTATTTATATTCATTCATTCTCATTAAAACTGAAATAATAAAAAAAAAATTTTTATTAACATGTTTTTTTTCAAATCCTACTCATGTATAATTAATTTGGCGTAAAATTTATTAGAAATACCAAAAAAGTGAACAAAACTCGGAATTTTTTTTTTGTTATTTTTTTGCACACCTTACGGTTTGTTAATGAAGTTCGAGAGTATTGCAGAACAAAATGGCGTCTTGACAGTACTATTCTTATTTGGCTGGCATAGTACTGCTTGCGACCACTAGATCAAGGAGACAGTCAACAAAAAAAATCGTTTATCGTCTATTATACAGGAAGATTTTTTTATCACCATCCAAATTTTTACAGGATTTTCTACGCATGAATATGAACAACTTTCACTATGGGACCAACTCTGAAATGCTGCTTAATACAAAAGTTCAATACCTACTTGACCAAAATGTATGAAACAGCAGATTTTTTTTTTCGTGTATGCGGAGTTGGTCCCATAGTGAAAGTTGTTCATATTCATGGGTAAAACACCCTGTAAAAATTTGGATGGTGATAAAAAAATCTTTCTGTATAATATTACGTATGTTAAGTAAACTGATCAGAACATATTTTGCGCTCAAAGTTACTAGAACCATCAAGAGGCAAGATTTTAATTCCTTGTCATTATTCGCTTGGCATTCACAAACAATTTATTCTAAACGTAGTCAGACACAAAAACCTAGTCACGTGAAGACATTACTTTTATTCGCTTGTCTAATTATCCGTGACGCGATCGTGTTCGTGAGCATCTACGGGAAAATGACCCTAAATTATTGACCGAGCCTTACAACGTATTCTTAAGAAATACCTTTAGAAAAGATGTTTGTTATACAGTACATGAGTCTGAAACCCCCTGTGTTGAAATATTTTTCGTCGGTTATTTAAAAAAACAATTATCTCTGCCATACATTTGCAGTGGTGGCCCAGTGGTCACGGTCGCGACTTGCGAGTTGTAGGTCGTAGGTTCGAAACCAGTCAGGCGCTTTACTTTGTGTAAATTATATCATCACCACTGCTCTCAAAACAGTGAAGGGAAACATTATGAGGAAACAGGCATGTCCTAGAACCAAAAACTCGAAGACATGTGACATCTACCAACCCGCACTGGGCCCGCGTGATGGATTTCGACCATTTTAGGCTGAGTATGTATGTACTGAAAAACAATTATCTCTGCCATACATTTTGACCGCGTAGGTCACTTTTCTATGGAATAGCAGATCTTTTTTGTTAACCGACGAAAAAAATCTACGCTAGGGGGTCTAGAATGCGGGAGGAGTCATTAGACGATTTCCCATCCAAAAAAAAAAAAAAAGGGGGTCTAGAATCAGGTGCTGAATTCATAGTTTCATTTTGCGCGTCCATGTCCCTGACCCCTGTATGTTGTTTGTTATCAAGGATGATGATAAGCCAATACATCATTATCGTCATGCTCCTGCGCTTATCCTGACTTTATTGGGGTCTGAGCTTCATGTTTTCTCCTTCCATATACGTCTCTATGAACCGTCATCTCGGTATAAACCCCGGTTATCTAAGAGTCTATTCCCTAAGCACGAAATTCGTAGTTTCGATCGAAATTACGATCATTTCCTTCTCCATATTACTTAGGGATATAAGAATAATTCGTTTCAATTTAAACACACAAAGACATAAAATCAATAATATTTTTTTCTTTAATCAATATTTTACTGTCCCACTCCAGGGCCTCAAGTCTGCTAATTTTATTTAACTCACATGCTATTGAAATTCAATTGAGATTCAATCACGACTCCATTACGATTAGAAGAAATTTGGTATTCTGCAAAAACTTGAATGTAAACTCAATAGAGTCGTAATGGAATCGTAGTGTAATTGTAATTGACTCTCAGTTGAACAGATAAAGGTGTTGCCATTCAAAATCTATCAAGAAGCTGAATGAGTGAATTGTTGCCTAATCGTACTACGATCGTACTTCAATTGCAAAATTGACACTGAGTGTCCATTGACATAAATGTCAAACAAACGTCAACTAAGAGTAGAATACCGATTTAGACCACAATCGATTTACAAATTGTAACACAATTGAAGAGCAGACTAGCAAATATTCTGATAGCAGTTCAATGGTATGTCACTGGAAAACCATTGGTCTTAAATTAGTAGCAGAATACCAAATGTAGTTAAAACTGCTACTGAGATTCAATTGATATTCAATTGAGCCATTCGTAAATTAGCAGACTTGGGGCCCTGGATGGACACACCGTATCCCTCCCAGCCCGACGCTGTGTCTTATTGTGTGGGCCACATTTCCGGGCTAATCTAAATACCTCAAGCCGTGACAATGATGAACAATTGACTGAACTCCACCGACCTATCAACGGAATAAGACCGTGAAAATACTTCAGAAAAACTGTGTCACAGATAAAAAAAACAATTTGCGATTTGGAATTGTTTTATGGTGCATACAGATTATCTATAAGGCCCTTTACACATTATGCCGCAGTGGCAGCCGCTCCGCCGCACAGTGGGCCCATACTGAAAATTAGTGGACTTAGGCAACAAAGTTCCAATATCGATGCGATTTTTTTTTATATGACGTGTTATGATATTCCTGACAACTTTTATTCTTATAACATTTCTTCTAAAGTTGATAGTTTGTCTTGAAAAAAATTAATTAGATTATTTTGTATGGAGCGAATCACGTTTAATTTTTTTTCTTCAATTGTACTAATATGTTGGGTGTGTGGCGTGAGTATATGATAGCTAGGGTCATTCTCTATCCACGAAAAAAAAAACAGCGCCGGCCATCTGCGGCAGCGCGAGTAATCATTCGGTAAAAAAAAAATGTTATGTAAGATTTTTTTTTGCCATTTAAAATAAATTCAAAGTAATTTTTTTGTGTCATTAGGCTAATTCACCTTCTCTTTATTAAATATATAGTTTTAACAGCGCATAGGTACTTATAACTAATTATTCTGGTAGAAATTTAGTAATTATTGCTATGTTATCGGTAGCACCTGCATTGTGATTGATGACTCATTTGTTATTGCGCTCGGCTAAGCGCATAACTAATAAGTCATCGAAAAATGCTCGTCTCTGATTGGCTGAATAATTTTCACTCACTGATAACAGTGTCCACTACTTGAGTAATTAACACTGTCTATAAATATAAAGACATTCATTAAGTCCATCTAGTTTCGCTCTTGTCGCTTATTTGTGAACACAGTGAAATACTTTTATTTTTATATTTACATTAGAACTATGGCTGGATTTTGTACCAACCTAGATTTTTTTGTGAAATTAAGAAGTGGCGGTGATCTGAAAAATCATATGTTTCTATATGAAAGTATCATTTCTGTCTTGACTACCGAAGTTTCTGAAGAAGACAAGAACCGAATCAAGGAGTTCTGTCGACTTTTTTGTGTAAATCTAAATAAAAAGTGGATAGAGTCAAGTAGAAACCAAAAAACTTTTATGAATCGTGTAAGTAATCGCAAGTGGTTGGAAAAAAACATCAACTGGCCTGTTTGTGACAGTGTTGACCTGAGAAGTGAGATGGGCTTTTCGGACGCAGTCTTATCTGAACCTGTGGATATAGATTCCCATGTTCCTACTCTTGCAGTATGTACTGCGGAAGCGGGAACATCTACAGAAAAGGAGCACAGAAAACCATTCGAAGAGTTAAGTAAGAAGCAAAAAAAAAGACGTTCTACTTCCATAGTAGAAGAAAATTCCGAAGAAGAGTTGCAGACCTGGTACATAACAAAATTGAAAGACAACGGCAAAACGAATCTGGCAAAAGTGATCGAATACCTTTCCAGTAATCCAGATGCCCTATCCGAAGTAGACGAGCGACTATTCAAAAAGCAGAGCTTAAGTACTGTCTCTGAAGATAACTGTTTAGCTCTTTATACATCACTTGCGCTCTCGAAATGGAAGTACTTAGCTCTTCGACAATTTCTGAAAGAAGAAAACTGTGCTGCCTTTCCATCTTATCCAAAGCTTGTAAATGCCAAGAAAAGATGTTACCCACCACAAGAGAGTATGGAGATTACCGAAAAAGGAGCTCAAATTAAATTGCAAGCGCTATTGGACCACACTGTGGAAAGGATTTTACTAGGTATTAGTAATTCTGTTGATAGGTCTCAAAATAAAGAACTCAAGTTGACCTGGAAATGGGGACTTGATGGTTCTTCGTCGCAGAGCAATTATAAACAGAAAACGTCTACAGAGTTCGATGATTCATCAGTAGTCATGATAAGCATCGTCCCTCTTCGGCTAGTGTCTACTAGCCCATCTTCTGGGAATGAAAATATAGTTTGGGAGAACCCCACACCTTGCTCAACTCTGTACTGTCGACCGGTGAAGTTCACTTTCACTTCGGAGACAGCTGATTTTATAATGTCTGAAGAGTCTGAGATGAAAAAACAAATTGATGAACGAATATCTACACAGTGTGGAAATATTATTGTATCACATGAATTGCATATGACCATGATTGATGGAAAAGTGGCCAATATTATTGCTGAAGTACCATCATATGCAACGTGTCCTATTTGCTTGGCAAAACCGAGCGAGATGAATAATTTAGACGCTTTGACTTCCAAACCACTTCGTGAAGAAATTTACAAACAAGGAATTTCTTCGCTGCATATGAAGATTCGGTGTATGGAATGTCTTCTCCATATATCTTATAATCTGGATTTTCAACGATGGACTGCTCGAGGCGAACATAAGGCTTTGAAACAAGCTAAAAAAAATACCACGCAACAAGAGTTTCGTGAGCAAACTGGAATGCTGATTGATATAGTCAAACAGGTATGTATTTAATTTTGGCTCTTTTTATGTTGTTTGTGTATTATATCTCTATGTATTGTATATTACAGTATTGTTTTCCCATTTTAGGGTTTTGGAACTACAAATGACGGGAATACTGCGAGGCGCTTTTTCCAAGATTACAAAAGATCATCCAGAATAACGGGAATTGACGAAAATCTGATTTTCAGATTTTCCGTTATTCTACAAGCCATATCATCAGGCAAAAACATTGACTGTGAAAAATTTAGAAGATACTGCAGAGAAACAGCTGATGTGTACGTGCAACACTATTCGTGGTACTACATGCCAGTTAGTGTACATAAACTTCTAATGCACGGTGCAGACTCTGTAACCACTTTGGTGTTTTGCCAATCGGTAAGTAAAAAATAAATATAGTTTGATGTATTATTTGACTCAATTGCGTTTTGAAATTAAAATGTATGTACTTATTCGTTTTAGGTATCTTATCTGAAGAAGCTTCGGAAGCCCGTAATAAGGACTTCAGAAACGTCAGGGAGTGGCACACTCGGAAAACGGGGAGAATAGCAACAAACGAAGACATCCTCCATGGACTTCTAATAAGCTCTGATCCCCACATATCCTACATAAGGCCTAAAATATTGAAACAGGGTCATAATGAGTTGTTGCCTGAAGCAATTCAGTTGTTACAGACTACTGAGCCTCCCTGTGACAGTGAGATTATGGAGGAAGAAGAATGCCTCATAGCAGAGTCCGAAAATTTGCCGGACCCACTAGCACTTCTGGAACAAGAAATAATGTGATCCGGCTCTAGATTATCCTCACAAAAGCCCATCAGGGCTAGGTATATGACAAACAGCCCTTTTCAGGGCTACAATTACTTCACAGTTTCATACGCTTGATTATGTAGATAATTATCAACGACTTGCCCGTACAAATTTAAATTATTTCACCTATCATTAACAAAATTAGTATAACCTGAAACTTATTACGATATTTATTCAACAATAGATAACGTGCAGTTAAAAAAATAACACAGCCAATCAGAGACAAGCATTTTTCGACGACTCATTAGTTATACGCTTAGACGAGCGCAATAACAAATGAGTCATCAATCACAATGCAGGTGCTACCGATAACATAGCAATAATTACTAAATTTCTACCAGAATAATTAGTTATAAGTACCTATGCGCTGTTAAAACTATATATTTAATAAAGAAAAGGTGAATTAGCCTAATGACACAAAAAAATTACTTTGAATTTATTTTAAATGGCAAAAAAAAATCTTACAAAACATTTTTTTTTACCGAATGATTACTCGCGCTGCCGCAGATGGCCGGCGCTGTTTTTTTTTTCGTGGATAGAGAATGACCCTAGCTATCATATACTCACGCCACACACCCAACATATTAGTACAATTGAAGAAAAAAAATTAAACGTGATTCGCTCCATACAAAATAATCTAATTGATTTTTTTCAAGACAAACTATCAACTTTAGAAGAAATGTTATAAGAATAAAAGTTGTCAGGAATATCATAACACGTCATATAAAAAAAAATCGCATCGATATTGGAACTTTGTTGCCTAAGTCCACTAATTTTCAGTATGGGCCCACTGTGCGCCGCGCCGCCGCATAATATGTAAAGGGCCTTACTCGTCAAAGAACACTGCTTTGATCGGTTTACTTCATAGAAATGTAAAAAAACATAAATCTATGGTTTACTTGCTGCGTGTGCATACACACGAGCGACACGCGTACGGTGCAGTACGCCGCTAAGATTAACACACGAGCGGTATGCACACTTATGCAAGAAAATAAACAAAAAATTTAAAACGTCAACAAAAAGAAAATCATCAAATTAATTTTAAATTTGTAAGTTTTCTCTTGGAGTTGGCATCGACTTCCAAAACTTCGTAAACTTCTCTCGTCACACTCCAATGTACGAGCACCTTAACTTCTATCAAAAAAACATTTACATTACATCGATGTCACTAAACGGAGAGCAAATATGGCCGACCTTTGCCTACTGACCGTCATACTGACCATGTGGGGCACGAATCGTACCGGTATTGTCATTCAAGGAGGAATGTTGTCATTCGCGGCTATTCGGCTATTGTTGTGCGAAATTTGACATACTTTTTTCGTTTGAAATCATTATTAGCATTTGTTAGTTGGTTTTATTTTTCACTTCAATTACTTGGCTCATCATCATCATTTCAGCCGAAAGACGTCCACTGGTGGACGTAGGCTTCCCCCAATACTTGGCTATAAGATTGTAAAGGTATATTGCGTCGATCCCGTCTTAGAAATAATGTTGGTTAAAAGAAAAAACCTGTGTTTTTTTATTACTTTCATTCCCTAAAAAGAGAAGGTCATAAAGATATGATTTTGTTTAGTTATAAAATTAAAAGAGAAGTTTATTTCATAAACACAATATTTCACACATACTCACCCCAATTTCATTAAGTCAAAATCATACAGATTTCGAAGACAATTGCATTCATCCATTGCTTCATAAGTTTGAAAAATTCGTCTCCCCGACAACGTACACCACGCATTGAATGTTGTTGAATTGTCAAAATAAAAGGCATTGCCATTGTTACGCAATTACCTCGCCGTTATCAATCACTTTCGAAGCCCATAGTCAACATCGGTTTTTAAACAACATTATAGAGAATGGTAAAACTACATTTCCTACCGATTTAAGCATAAAACTGCGATTAATGTACGCTGTTACGATTGAACCGAGTCGAATCGTTGTTAAACTTGAACTAGATTTGTCCACGGCCGTAACGGTTCGGGATGTACAGACTACAAGGCTGTATGATCCAGTGATGCCAGACGTACGATAATTATCGTACATGTACGATAATTTCGACACCGGTACGATGTACGATACAATATGTACTATCGTACGCCAAAGTACGATAATCTCCAACCCTCTTCCGAAGTGGTGTTTGGCATTCAAATGCACACTGAACGACTATTTAGCAAAAATAATTTGAGGAAAACCAGAATAAGAAACAAACTTACAACAAAAACTGTTAAAGGGTCTACTTTCTGCGCAATGCGTAAAAAACCAATCAAAAGAATGCTGTTATGGTTTTAAACCAACTGAAAAAATGATATCTCGAATGACTTCAGCAGTCCTTTAATCAAACACGGCTGGCGCTGCTGCTGAGATACATGTAAAGAGCGATTCCGATGACCCCACTCTTTTATAAAATAAGTATTTTTTTTAATTTCTGTCTAATTTCACAACTTCCCAAAATTCCTATCCTATATCTAGTTTTGCGAAATAGCGCGTTTCGCTCGGTTCTGGCAGTTGTACGATAATTTTTCATCGGGTACGATAATTTTCGAATATTGATGCGATAATTCACTCGCACTCGTCTGACTATGATCTTTATCTTTTAGCTCATCGGATACTGTGGGGTTGGCTTTGTCTGATTCACACCTTGTAGGCAAGCAAGACCCAGTTGGAAGTTCACTAGTAATAATAATATGTATGAAAGGTCATGAAAACACCACCTGGCACCTTATTTCTCTTGATTTTCTTTTCTTTAAAGTATAGTATAGCGGCTACAAGTAATGGCAACATTTGGACTACATAATTCTACTTTCGAACCGGACGCACATATCTCTGAATCAAAAACGTCTAAATAATACGGTAATCTACTTGACCGATAAGATAATTTGAACGAATCAGAGAATTCTATACCTGTCTAGTCTAGGTCATAATCAACTTGAATGGAGATAAGTACCTAGTACGTACTCTCTTGTTATGCAGAACCGAAAAGAGATGTATAGAATGCAAGGTGCAAAAAATTTACATTAAAGGGTGAAATCACTAATAATCCCGTATCTCCAGAGATCGGGGTTTCTGGAGCGAAAATCAACGCAAAAATTGTTAAACGCCATATCAACTGCAGTAACTGTTCGACAGAATTATCAACAGCCAATCAGATCACTTGAAATCAGTTTAATTTAGACACGTTCTAGATACCAAAAGGTCAGTTCCCGTTATTAAAAACGTTCAGAATCTAGTCGCAATTAATGTCAAAAACTTGTCAAAAATGTAGAGGTATTTTTGACAGATTGAGACTGAGATCAGACTGCGAACTTTCTTAAAATTATGAGAATTTCCCCTCAAGTGTTTATCCATCGTAAAGTCTGGAATACTAGATTCAGAAACGATACATTTTTGAACACACTTTGTGCGACTAAAATGGCAATGTGTGCGTTGAGATAAATGGATTAAAATTATTAACATTAATCATTTCCGTCCAACTTAAAATTTGATATGTCTACATTATTCTATGTCACTGCCTACCAAGAATCGTACTTGTATTTTTGATTAAAGTGTGTTTAATTACTTTGATTAAAGTAAAAGTGCGCAATGCTGCACACCCCTATCCTATTTCAAGTTAAACAAATAACAGCTTTATTTCAATGACAATAAGTTGATTTCAGTGACTATTGAAAAAGTTATAAAAATGTCTGAAGTTGTAGTGTAAACTGAACTTTATTGTGTAGGAATTAATGTTATTTTTCCAATAATTCACATTTTTTTACATTTTTGGCAAATAAATCGCGAACGCAGATTATTTAAGCTAGTATTTACCTGATTAGTAATATCATATACGACGATCGCCGCCTGCGCACCTCTATAGTACATCGGCGCTAAGCTGTGATACCTGTGGAAGATAAATCTAATGTTAGAACACATCCTTGCGCTAATTATAATTGGAATCTTTAAGGCTCTTGGTTTGGTGTATAGTCGCCCTCGTAATTGCTTAGCCACAGGTTGAATGGCACTTGCACGTCGTAAAACGACAGACATGGTCTATTTGTCTAACATCTTCTTCGTGTCGCTGGCACGACAATAATTCAAATTTTGTAGGCCCAAAACATCGCCACTTCCACGCCGCGCCGTTATCGGTGGCAGCGCAGAGGTCAGCACTTTCGCTGTACGTTTTGGGGCATAGAGAGCCAGATTGAAGGTGGAGCTTGCTACACAGCTCCACGTTCACACCCTGCTGCCGTTCCGTCGAGTCTTTGTAACAATTGGGTATTTTTAACCTTAGTGAAGCTGCAGTCTACTGAGAAATTATTGTCAAAAGTGGTAAATTAATTACGAGGTGGACTATACAATCTGGGAAAAACGCATAATCTTAAGGCCTGATTTACCCCCACTATATTTATTTTTTCTCTGGTAGATAGTGCCTACCCCGGGTTTTGTGAAACAGATCCTAATCTGATAAAAGTTTAAAATTAAAGTGAAGCTTTTTGCATGGAGCAGCAGAAGATGTCTTGATACTGAACCCATTAGCTAAAACCTAGGCGAACAAGATAATGAGATAGTATCCCCCTGCAAAATTTACGTGAGGATAGTGGAAGTTATTCTTTACGGCACTGTCACCACCACCACTTGCAGTAACAGAGTATCTTTATGTACAGACGATAGCACATCAAGCTACTACAACTTGTCAAACAGATTTTCAACTTTATCGCTAAAGCATAAGGTCCAAAGTTGATTGGGAAAATTTTACCGTTTCGGGTAACTTGATGTGCTGGCGTCTGTACTAATATTATAAAGAAGAAAAAAAAAACAGTTTGTATGTAGGGGGTACTTCGAAACTACTGATTCGATTCCGAAAATTCTTTTACTAATGTGAAGCTACAGTATTGCCGAGTGTCATAGGATATATTTTATGTAAAAAAAAGAAATTTCAATCCGACGAAGTCGCAGGCTTAAGCTAGTTTGCTTTGCTCATAAAATTAATTAATCTTCCCATTTTACGAGGGGGGGGGACTAAAAATGCACGGCAACGGCATAGGATAAAAAGTGTCCTATGTCTTCCAGGTCCTAGGCTACGTACCTGATTTAGACGTAAAAATGTAATAGTCAGACAGACAAGAGTTACTTTCGTATTTATTATAACATTAGTATGGATGTAGAATGTGGATTTATTAATGATTTGAATGATTAAGAAGTAACCTTCAACAGCAACTTTTCTTTGTACTACCCGTCTATAAGACGTATTTAGCTGCTAGTTATAACTCAAGGCCTATCGATTCCATTTGTCTCGGAATTTTCCTCCTCTAGACTTTGCATTTTTGGAATGTTGCTTTTTTTTCTGCGGTGTTTAATTGTCAATTGATTGTGGGAGGTATGTAATTGCCGCGTCACATTAAATGTGAGTCGATAAAAGTAACGAGATAGAAAAATAAATGTTCTACTGGGTATTGTGACCAGCCTGCGAATAACAATTCTGTTAAAACAAACTTAATTAAGGTAGCGAATAATTCTAGCTGCCTAGGATCCACTCAGTATACAGCCTATAATGTACTCACTGCTGGGACACAGGCCTCTTCCAGATGGAATGGGCTGTAATCTACCATGCGCGCCCAGAGCGGGCTGGTAGATGTAACAATATGTTTTCGAATTTTTGGTTCTAGGTGATCATGTCGGTTTCCTCACGATGTTTTCCTTCACCGTTTTGAGAATAGTGGTGATGAAATGATTTACATTACACAAAGTAAAGCGCCTGTCTGGGGACTCTTCGAATCCACGACCTACAACTCGTCAGTTACCACTGGGCCACCACTGCTAGCTCCACTTAATATTCTATCAATAACATAATCCAAATATAACATGTCTAAATATGGCGGCAACATATTGAAGGCTCAATTACATAACACCATTGCAATGAGCCATGACATTAGACGCTCCAATATTTTTTCAAGAATGGTGGTCGAGGGCCCAAGTATAGATTACAACAACAGAAATTACTGCTTTCTAGAAATTGTTTTATTTAAGGCTAGAGAAGAACGCTGATACATATTGTTTGCTCCGGTATCGGTATGCTGACATCTATCTGCATTTAGTTCCTGCGAATGTTCTCTGCGACTACTCTACTACTACTGTGTCTGGAGCGCTAGCCACTGGAAGCTTGGACACCAACGGACCATTATATTTAAATTGTATGTATATTTTAGGAATAATGGAAATGAAACTTCTTAAAACACAACACCAACCTTTCCTGCCCCGCCGTATCCCAAATTTCAAACTTGACGGTAGTGTCATCGAGACAGACGGTCTGCGTGAGAAAAGCGGCGCCGATCGTGCTCTCCTGGTACTCGTGGAACTGCCCCTTCACGAAGCGGAGCACCAGAGAAGACTTCCCCACTGCTGACTCTCCGAGGAGCACCAGCTTGAACTGGCATACTTTCGTTTGTGGAGCGCCGTTCGGCCGCTGAGCAGCACCGCTCCTGTTTGTCGCCATCGCCTGCAAAATTGAACATGTTAACATAGCACACAACATCGCGCCTGCATTGTTCGAAGTATACGGCAGAGGCACACACACCACACCCACATTTCGCCAGTTATGTTTAAGTCCCATGTACCTAATAAAGGGCGAGCCTATTGCCATCAACTGGGCACTAATCCAGACTCCGGGTTGCTACTGAAACACCCCATAACACGTTGCTCGACCGAACCCAGGACCTCGTTCGTCGAAGGGTTAGCCAGAGTCGCATGTACAGTACACAGAGGGCCTACAGGGACTGCCCATCTACCTCCTCTCTGGCGGTAGTCAGATAAGCAGTCGCCCCATGTAAAACTGGTATACAGCTGCATACTTTTAAGCTGGAAGCCGACCCCGGCGTTGTTGGGAAAAAGCTAGGCAGATGATGATGAGAAGTGTTTAGTACAATGACGTTTTGAGAGTTATCCCGTGACTGCGTCGTAGGTTTAATCTAGTTGTTGAAATCGCGACGACTAAGAGCTATCGCGGTCATCCTATTAGGCTGTCTATGTGTCCATTTTGTAACATAAAAACGTTTTATCGACTTCGTGAGTGGTGATAGCCATTCTAGAAGTCGATAAAACGTTTGTTGCTGTTTATAGTCTGTAAAATTGTTCCAAGTAGTAGTCGAAGAGATCGCTAAGCGAAACGAAGTAATAGGGCGTTGCGATGCGACGAGGTAGGTCGGGGAACAAGAAATTTCACGCGGACGAAGTTGCGGGCAGAAGCTAGTCATCAGCTAGTCATAAGTCATAGGGCAGGTGCCGAGCACTGGGGCCCCCAGCAAGAAGCTTATAGGTAAAAATGGAGACAACACTCTAAATACCTAAGTGAAACCGACTGTGGTCGGACGCTCTCTTTCTAAATACATACATATGACAAAGAAAACACATATCACTGTCTCGTTCTTATGTGTGTATTTAGAAAGAGAGTGCCCGACCACAGTCGTCTTCAATTAGGTATTCAGAGTGTTGCCTCCACTTTTATCTATAAGCATCTTGGCCCCCAGGCTCAGGAGGCCCCTCAGACCCTGACCAACAAACCTCGAACTGACCTAGAAAAAAATTTCTTCCACCTTCAGAACATAAATATAATAAATTCTTTCTGTTGTATAAGTTCTTGTGTTTAGCCAATTCAACCAATCGACCGTTATGCGACCGATTTATGAATACTAGCTTACTCTACTGAAATATTAGTAATGAACTGCACTCTCTTTTTTGACAAAATTCCATATCCTTGACATCTTCTACAAAATATTGTTACGATACTCCTACACCCTAAACCATTTACATAAATGTAAGTATTTATGTTTTTTACTTGATAAAATAAAACCTAACCAGTTTAGGTAAGAGCCTCAACTTTTTTTTGCACCGGGGCCCCTGGTCACGTAGCTACGCCACTGTAGTCATTCTAATTTATAATTATTCTAATCTAATTACAGTTACCCACAACAATAACTTCAGAAAAGAAAAACTACTTTTTTCATAACCTTAAATATTATATTTAAATAATTTTGACCTTGACCAGAACAGCTCACATTAGGTACCAAGTAACCTTTAGTAGTTTGCATGAATATTACGAATTAATTTGGTGAAAATTCTTTCTTAGTGCACAAGGAGAGAAAAATACACATGTGACTTACAGTTGTTATTGACATTATTGCGCTAAACAAGTAAAAATATTATTCATTATCATCATATCAGACTGTTAAACATCTAGCTAAGGATTTATTGCATTTGCTTTTGGAATATGAACTATGGAACAGACAAGACAGTACTGCCCATCATCATCTGCCTACCCTTTACCAAACTATGTTGGGGTCGGCTTCCAGTCTAACCGGATGCAGCTGAATACCAGTATTTAACATGGAGTGCCTGCCTATATAACCTTCACAACCCAGTTACTAGGTAATACTAGACCTCTTGGTAAGACTGGTTGTCCGACTTTCGGGCTTCTGACGACCCGTAACGACTGTCAAAGATCCACAAATGATAGCCAGGACCATCGACTTAACGTGCTTTCCGAGGCACGGAGGGGTCTTGTTATGTAAACTCATCCACGGACCAACCGCGGCAAGCGTATCTTAACCTGATCAATCGACCCGACAGCTGTTATTACTAAGGGGCCGTCTCCACGAGCGAGAGAAACGCGGCGATATTATCGTCGTGCCACGTATTTCTATACACTCTCTTAGAACGTATCTCCACACGGCGATATCATCGCGGCGAAAATTTGATGGCACGGCGAGACTATCGCCGCGATTCTCTCGCTCGTGGAGACGGCCTCTTAGCCACAAGTTCTTTTGCTTTCATTCCCAATTTATTTGGAACCATGTCTTCTTCTACACTTCTTTATTAGTTGTCATCTCGGTAGCTACCCTGTTTCTCGCCATATCATCTTCCACACAGTCCATCTATCGGTTCTTTGGTCTGTTCCTACTGTTTATAGCCTGCTATTATAAATGTGAAAGTAACTCTGCATGTCTGTCCGTAACCTTTTCACGTCTTATCGGCTGAATGGGTATTGATAAAATTTTGGATACAGGTGGTCTACCTGTATCTAAAATTGCATCAATCCCCGTTGTCAATATCAATGTCCTGGGTTACTTTTGTATCCTGATAGTACTAATGGGATACTTTCCGACCTCCGCAAAAGCTCAAACATAATCTCATAGTCGACTTTGAGAAGAAATAAGTCTTGTTAGAATCTCAGTAAGAACACTAAAATAAATTAGCTTGCAAAACTAAGTAAATATGTAGACTAAAGCGTGAGTAAGGATATGCCTTTCGAAAGCCTTGAATGATGCGTATGCGCATTCTAACAGACGAATGAGAGCACTGATCTGACTACTATTTAACATTCAAAATCTGATTAGAAAGCAAGTTCCTACCACATTATCAGCTGTGCGAATAAACCCTCAATAAAAATAACACCCCTCCCCCCTTACCCCTCTATCTTTGAATGTCTCATTCGCCTCTTACTGCTCACTGTATCATATGTAGGAATCACATGGTAACAGACAGCCCAAAAACTCGTGTTTCAATTGTTAAATCCGTTTTCATATTATGATAGGAGATAACAATACTATTTTATGGGCGTCAACTACGAAGCTATCTCTCTGCTAATAATACCTACAGTGCCCTCCAAAAGTTAGTTCTTTGTCATATTTCCTCTTCAGCTGTGCTGTGATGCCACATAATAATTTAAAATAAAAAAATAAGCAGGTACTCCTGAGGGGTTACCTGATTTTTTTTTTATGATAAGTCCAAGGTAGTTTTTATGGACTAATTCAGTTAAGTAATAAAAACGTTACAGCAGTTCAAATATTTGGAGCACTATCATTTTAAATCATAGTGTGGAAAGTCTGACAAACAGTAATTAATTATTTAAAAAACAACAACAACACAACCAAGGGGTATCGTATTACCTAGTCATTGGGTTGTGGAGGTCAGATAGGCAGTCGCTCTATGTACAGTACTGGTCTTCAACTGCATCCGATTAGACTGGAAGCTGACCCCAACATAGTTGGGAAAAGGCTAAGCAGATGATGATGAATGTGGCGTGTCACAGCTGAGGTTGAAAAAATGTCTACTAACTTTTAGAGGGCACTGTATGTATTCTATACTGGTATTGAAAACCTCTTTATCTTGCACTAAAATACTGTAACTTTGTATTTAGATATTGATAATTCTATTAATTGCTTTTTTTTTTCAACCTTTACTGTCCCACTGCTGGGCAAAGGTCTGCCCCACAGCTTCCACTCTTCCCTATAGGTTGTTATTACTAAACAAGTTAAAATATATATGTATAGTTACTACTTTTTTCATACTTTTAAAGGTAAACTAGGTCGAATTTAAACTTCGCCTTTAGAGGACACCATAGAAATGTAAAAAACATCATATATCTATGGAGGACACCAATATTAGTTGTAAAATGATATCAAGAAAATTGTATATTTTATTTAGTAGACATAAGAGAAAAAGGTGGAGGTGAGGAGGGGGCCTTTACCTTGCAGTAAGACACAAACGGCTAAAAATAATATTATTAAGAGGATATTAGTTAACAGGAAATATTATAAAGAACCAATAAATCAGGAAAAACGATTAAAAACATAACTAAAATGAAAACATTTCTATACTAATTACAGTTATAATGTTGGGGTAAAAATACAATGAATATGAAAGACAGGAAGGACAACAACAGGCTGCTCAGGAAATGCAAATGATTGCTAATTATTCTCTTTACCAACCTTAAACTCAATGCTAATAAATTTAAGCAGTTTTATTTGTAGTACTTTAATAAAGGATATAGAATATTATAAGATAAAATTATCGTATTTGTTGAAGGTTAGACAGAGGTGTAACTAAGTAGACCTACATTTCGCCAGAAATCCAGACTCCGGGCTGCTACTGAGAAATTCCAGATGGAAACACCCAATAACACTTTACCCTACCCGGGAATCAAACCCAGGAGGACCTCATGCTTCGCAGTAGCGCTTACGACTACTGGACCAAGGAGGCATAATTATTACATCCTTTATTAATTGTGAAACAGAAAAGATCTCGTCTAGAGTTAAGAATGATTCAGCACAAGATCATTCATGTACAACTGTATTTAGACTTTTAATCAAATACACTAACTTGGACTGTTGCAGGGATAGCAGTTTCTGACAAAAAAAGACAATGAACAGGGAGGTGAAAAACAATGAGCAAAATTGAATGAACTTTGTAAAGTACTTATACAGGTAATTGTTATACAAAGAGCTTGTAACTATCTATGATTTACTATTTGTTTACCTTACCAAAAACAAGATAAAAAGAAAAGAAAGAAAGGTTTATGAACGTAAAGATAAACCACAAACAAAGGTGGAGAGGAAAGGAAATGCCGCAGTCAATGACACTTAATGACTGCCCTCTTTCTCATGAAACAACAACAATATGCCAGTTGTATGATAGTGAGAATATTTATCAAATTATGTCCTACTGACACTAATTGTATCAAGAAAGAAATCTTTATAGCCAAAATACTTTACAGACTTTTATATATCTGAAAAACGGTGTTAGTTCAAGCTTGATGTTAAAAATTACAGGATTTTTGGACAACAGACTAGTCTAGTATGTAAGGATCGTAGCAGGTGGCATTCTGAAGTTTCTGCCTAACCTCATGGGGAGGAGTGATTTATGTATGTGTGTAAAGACTAGGTAAAAAATATTTACAAATATAAGTAGCCAGCATTTTACCAAAGTCACAAAACTACACGGTCTAGCCTATTTTTTTTTAATCTCGTATTTACTATTAGTATTGATTTTCACCGTTTCAATAAGGTACCCTAGGGAAGTGAAATGAAAGGGAAAACCTTAAAAAGATGACAGGATGACTTGGTGAGAACGGCTGGAAAGACATGGACTAGATAGGCAAGGAACAGCTAGAATTGGAAGGGGTGAAGGAGGCTTTTGCCAAAGGGCACACAGACTCAGAACTGATATGTTCACAAAATGATATTATTAAGGAGCCGAGAAAAAACAAAATGAACGCTAAGCGTAGTAACTCCGTCTTGGAGTGTAAATGTGGTGCTGTTTCACAAATGATGGGGCACTTATTATTGTGTCCTGCGTGTTGTCCTGTCAGCTGCACGTTACAGGAACTGGTGGACGCTGGTGATGGCGCCAGACAAGCAGCCGAATTCTGGGCCGAATCCATTTAGATTGCTATCGACACGCTAACAAGAAACGCGGGTGATACCATGCGACGGAGCGGGTCGGGGGAACAAGAAATTTGACCTGCAGAAGTCGCGAGCAGAAGATAGTAGTCTGATAAAATGCCTGTTCTACTAAGTAGTGTCATGTCCTTCCATTGCCTATCACCTCTATTTACAATGACCCACTGTAATACCTTTAGAGTATGATAAACACCTACCTAAATTTTATTCACATCTAAAACTGTACAGAAGAACTATTTGCAAACAAAATTCATCTCTACATAAAAGAACTTAAAGAATACTTTTGCATAAACTAAACCATAATAAAGAATGCCATTATAATTAATACATTCATTATGATTATGTTCATGCCATCAATGAAACCAGGAAAAACATACTAATCACTTGAACTGAGTACAGAGCTTGATTTTAGTTTAATTTAAATGAAATCAAGTGTGACTTTAATCAGTAGAAATAATGATGTTTGTAACATTGCATAATGTTATGTCTTTCACTTTTGTGTTATGTAAACAAGTTCAAGATGTTAGAACTATTTGATGTACTTTCTTTGTGTAAAAAGATTCTTTGCATAAAAAATGGTGTCATCCTATATTATGTTTGTTAATCTACAATTTGTGGGTCAGTTGGTCTACATAAGACTAGATAACTTAAGACAATAAACCGATTTATATTTCTGCTTCAAAATAGGGGATTCCATATGTTTATCTATATCACACTAATATTATAAAGGCGAAAGTTTGTGTGTGTTTATATTTTTGTTACTTCTTCACGCTCAAACGGCTGGACCAATTTTGATAAAATTTTGTATGGAGGTAGCTGACACCCTGGATTTAGGCTACTTTTTATCCCGATATTCCCATGAGATCGACACTTATGCGGGTGAAACCGCGGGGCACAGCTAGTATCCTATAACTTAGAATGTACACTCCAGCACAAGGATTTTAGTCCATCAGACCATCAATCAATCTGCCTAGCCTTTTTCTAACTGTTGGGATCAGCTCCCAGTGTAACCAGATGGATGCACCTGAATACCAGTTTTTTTACATGGAGCGACTGCCTATTTGACGTCCACAACCCAGACTGTATTAGAATCTCTTTTGAGTGCCATAACTGGATACTACTTGTTATTATTTCATGTCTCTAGGACCAGCGGTTTAGGTTGTGCTTGGATATATCAGTTAGTCTATACATAGATAACATATTTTGGAATGTTTATCTATTATGTAAATAATATGATGAAATCTAAATCTTACATCAGAAAAGTATGAAAATTCTTAATTATTTTGTATCACTTACATACCTAATTAATGATAAAACTATAATTACTCTGAAATCTTCCACAGATAATGAGTATATGAAATTAAATAATTATTTTCTCAAGGATGACAGCTTATGTACTCTTTACAATGTATGAATCATTTCATTACAAGTTACTAATACTATGATCATAAAAAATTATTAGAACAGACTTATGATGACAAATCATTATTTCCATTTTGTACATTGTTTTCATATTTGGGGAAAGAAAAATGTTCTGGAAATAGCAATGTAAAAGTTTGAGATTTGTTTGTTGGTTACATTGATAGCAGTTACCTAATGGCATAAGGTTTTTTGTGTATATTTTGAACACAGTACTTACCAGTTAAAAGTCCTACAAAAACACAGTTGGACACCATTGACAAGTCTTGTATTATCTACTTAAAACTTATGATCAATCACCCATGCACATTAAAAAAGAATCTAATTTGTTGTTTTTATCAAACCTTGAGGCTTGAGAACTGCGAGAGCGATTGTAATAAAGACTGGCTTAAAACGGTAAACAAGAAATTGTTATCTCCACGTCCGTATCGTCGCGGAATCACAAAGAAACAAAAGGTATTAAACAATGACACTTTATCAGCCACTATTCGGCGCAGTTCGCCGGACCTACATAATATAATTTCTCGATCAATTTATCTGTCGCACACCAAAAACGTGTCTGTTATGATGATGACTAACCGCTTATGCCCGTATCACAACGTTTCCTTCGACTCAGACTATTAAAAATTACCTATAGACGCCCTCATCGGAATCAGCTGTATGTCATAAAAGCGCTCGACGTAGTCATCTACGAGTTTGATCACTTTGTCCTGACGACTACTGTGAAGAACAATACACCTAATCTTCTCATTTCATGAACACTCTCAACAATATTCGATAAAATGACGCATTTACTTGATTATAAGGATATGAAAGACGTACCCTCCCTGTTATTATACCGCTGTTTTGCACTTTTCCTTGGGCGACAGATCCTCAAGAGGTCGCCGTATCGCCGAAAATATCATTAATTACACACTTTAATGAATAAAATCATTAATTTTAAATGCTAAACTGGAAAATCTAGCACAGAAATGCAAAATGACCACGAACAAACATGGAAGCGAGAGAGCGAGCGAGACGTTTCATTTCACAAAAAAAATGTCTATGGTTAAGTGTACGTCATTTTTAAGAAAAATGTGCTGATTGTTTATGATACCACAAAAAATATAAATCACAAAAATAAAATAATAATTATTTCGGCTCTGTGCCTACGGCCTGACCTCTGAGATTACCTCTTCTATTTAAAGGCGTTCTACACGATCCAGACCGACCGCCGACAGAGGTGACCTTGGTCCAGTTGGTGTGAAAATCTACCGTGTAGACGTTGGTCGGCCGACCAAATATGGGCGGGGTCAAACGACCTTTGGACAACCTTGGTCGGCAGCGCATCCATCACGACAAGCTGCGTCCGTGGTCGGCCCCAACCGTCTGGAACGCTGTTGTCCGACGGGAGAGCTTCAGTGTGCGATTGTCAGTCAATGTGGGCGCACGTCATCGCGTGTCACAGCGACGGATTAGAATAGAATAGAATATATTTATTAGCTTTAAAACATGGTATACATTAAGGTCTTATAAATAAAGTGATGATCTTACATGTTTCGCCATGGACTGGCATGCAAATATTTAAACATACTAAAAATGTGACTTTAACGCATTAATTTGTTAAAATTAACATATTTTTAATAACATTGGTTATTAGGGTTTCGTATCTATTTGAGCACATAAGAATAATAGGTATATAAAGTAATATAATTAAAACTCAGCATCATATCTTATATTTATCGTCTATTTTTTTATCAAAAAATTCTTTTACACTATAAAAACAATTATCAATAAGCCATTTGTGTAGCGTTTTAGAGGGAGTTCCCTTATTTCTTTTGGAATATTGTTGAATATTTTTATTGCTGTGATAAAGCTATTCTTATGTCATAATGTGCTTTGATGTGAAGGAATTCTTAGCCGTGTTGGGTCTCGACGGGTATATTTTTTGAATGTAAGTCGCATGTTATAAAAAATGTAGAGTGCTCTTTATTGATTCACAAAACGAACCCCGCGAACGAGAGGTTCTGACCGAATTTATATCTTTATACACTGATTTATCATGTCTTTGGTACATTGGATCTAATTTATATAAAGATAAGAATAAGAAAATGTTTAATTCATTTTTATTTTTTTTTAATAATTAATTTTTCTTCTTCACTCAAGCATAAAAAAGTTATTGCCAAATCGACCTTCCGTTGCTTTGAAAGGCTAGGAGCCATATTGATACGTCATTACGCTGTGAACACCGAATGGAATTGACAAGTTGTTGTCAACCACCGACCGTGTAGAACGAATACAAAAGTTGGTTGATCCGACCAAGGTCACCTCTGTCGGCGGTCGGTCTGGATCGTGTAGAACGCCTTTTACGTTCACGTACCGGTGTGTGTACCCCCTTATCTATCCCGTTCCATCCCTAGAAACAACCTACCTATCGCTATCTCTTTCTCATGCTGTGCTTGACGGCTAGAGTCGGACCGCGCAGAGGCCCGCTTACTTCAGTACGCTTTTATTTACGCAAGCGGATGGTGTGTGTACAAATGTGACAATTAAAAGTTCTCGAAAACGTTGAGTAACGTTCGAAGAAAATAAAAAGGACAATAATATTCAAGGTGAGTACCTAATTAATATGAATATTTATTTTTCTCAGATGAATTCTCTTTCGCACGAGAATATTGTGGTTCCTATTTATCCGGTTGTAACCAGATTTATAGGTTAACTTAACATAATTTCAAAGATTCCGATCTCGGGTTCAAACCCAGACGGTTAGTCTGTCTCTTAAATCACGTATGAATACGTGTGCGGAGAGTATCTAGACTACTATTTTACTCGGTCGTAGCCAGTTTTATAGTAAACATACATCTCGAAGTAGACTCCGATCTCGGGTTAAAGCCCAGACGGTTAGTCTCAAATCACGTATAAATTTACGTGACTGGCCCGACCCGCTACGAAAGCTGGGCCGACCGGTCCCGAACTTTGATACGATCGGACTGAAAATGTGGCCCGACCGGGCCCGGAGTCTGGCCCGACCGGGCCTGAAAGCTGGCCCGACCGGGCCTGGAGTCTGACCCGACCGGGTCCGGAGTCTGACCCGACCGGGTCTGGAGTCTGAACCGACCGGGTGCAAAGGTTGGTCCGACCAGATCTAACCTGATCCGACCAAGCGCTAAATCTGACCCGACCGGGCTTGACCACACTAACCCGAGCAACCATTTAAACTCTGGGCCTTATAGGGTATTTCCCGATGATCGCCAATTACTAAGCGCTCTTTTCCTTTCTAATCAACAGATGGCAACTTAGCAAAATTTTATCACACTGGGTGAACTGGTCACGCGGAATTCCGATGAAGAAGAGGTGGAACTATTAGCTAAAGTTAAATCTATCATCGAAGAGAGTCTTCCCACTGGTTGGAGAGACTGGAATGTTATCGATTGGTCCAAGGAGGAACTCCTCGGCAGAAAGATGGACCACAAGGTCCTGAACAAAATACGTTTCGCAATCCCATCAGTGGAGCTGGTTAAAGCCTTCTATCCTGAAGCGAAAACAATCGGCGAAAAAGCATACAAAAACATGAAACTGAAGCTATTAGACTGGGATATCTGCAGGGCCCTTATTACTAACCCAAACCACGTAGCAGCAAAACTGCGCGGATCTTCTGCGCAAGCAGAGATATTTAAAAGGGCAGTAGAGACAATAAGAGCGTCTGTTTGCTCCAGGGAACAGATCTCGGACGCCTTGACATCAGACATAGAGTCTCATAAAAATCGAGTTAGAATCTACTCCAGGTCTAATTCCGAAACTCTAAATAGCCCCATCCAAAAGCGAAGACGAGCAAGGCTACCATCGACTTCCTCGGATGAAAATTCAGTACGGTCAGCAAGTGAACATTTCTATTCTTCATCACCGGAGAGAAACTCTCCCAAACGCAGACGCTACTCCACATCACCTTCCTGTTCACCAAACAAAAATGCTACCGATTCAAGACTAGACCGTATGGAGGGCATGATTCAAAACCTATATCAAATGATGAGCACAACCAAGAATGAAAATAGACCCGATAGTACGAGCTGGCGAGCTCCCAGTCCGGTACTGGTTTTACCCGGTGAAGACCGCAATACGACCAATAATAATTGGGACATATTTTCGCCTTCGACAAAAGAGAGTGAGCCTGCCATACCCAGAGCAAATCCAATTCTGGAGCAACAAGGGATTAAATGCCAAAGGCTTGGGGAACCAACTTGGAACAAGATTCGCTACGCTGACTCTCAGAAAAAACTTCAAGCATCACCTGTTTTCCATTGTCTTCGGATAAACGGAACTATGTTCCAACACTCCCACCCTAATCAGCTTAAAGATCTGCTGGGAAAATGTGACGCCGCGTTTGGTACCATAACTCATGGACTTTTGGTACAACGGCTGAAACTTCAGGAAGCCCTGAAAGAAGTAGCGGAACAACACCCAGAGGCCACAGATAGCCTGAAGAAGATGCTAGCGTCAGAAAGTGAGTTCCGCTCAATATCTGACGACTTGCTTCAATACACTTGTGGCAAACGTGCCGAAGTAATTGAGTCTCGACGAAAACTGTATGAGCCGAAGAATAATTTTTACCGATCGGTCCTCAGTGACATCCCGCCATCGGGAACTCATTTATGGGACGAAGACAAACTACAAGAAGCAATCAAAACACACGGGGTCTCCAAAATTGCTCCGGCACCTCGTCGAATGTTATCGAACCATACAGAAAAGGAAAACAGACTAAAGACGCCTCGAGACCTTAACTCCTTTAGAAAACCACAGCAAGGTGTCAAGAAATTCAGAAAAGCAGAGTTCAAACAGCGACCCCAGAAGCTGCATTCATCAAAGGACCATAAACGTCACAATTTTAAGGAAAGGGGCGGAGGGGAGAGACGGCGTTATCTTTGACAACCAATGCTTTCGGGCGGGACAACTAGCAGACCACTTAACAGCGTGGAAAAATCTAGGTGCACCAAAGGCCATTATAAGTATCATAAAAGGCTACGTAATTCCGTTCTTGGAAAAACCACCAATCACAAACTTAACGTCATCGCTACTAGAAAGATACCGAACACCAACTTCTCCGCTGATGGACCAAGAAATTACAAAAATGATTCATCAAAAGACCATAATAAAATTAGACTGCAAGACTGGCTTCCTCTCAAAAATGTTCATAATACCAAAGTCAGACGGACAATGGAGACCAGTCTTCAACTTGAAAAGACTGAACGAATTTGTCAAGTTACAAAAGTTCCGACTGGTAAATCATCGAAAACTACAATACTTCCTACAAAAAGGAGACTACATGGCCAAAATAGACCTATCACAGGCATATCTTCATATACCAATAACAAAAAGGCACTGGCGTTACCTAGCACTACACTACCGCAATACAACCTACGCGGTAACGGCACTTCCTTTTGGCCTGAGTTCTGCGCCTCAAATATTCGCAAAAATAATAAACTGGGTTGCCAAGTTACTCAGAAAACAGAACATAAGACTAGTCGTGTATCTCGACGATTTCTTGATAGTGAATCAAAACCCACGACTTCTAAGAAACGAGGTGTCAATGGTTATAAAGACTCTTACTTTGGGCTTCAGAATAAACTGGGAAAAGTCAGTGCTAAACCCAACGCAAGAAATAATGTTCCTCGGAATAAACTGGAATACAGAATTGAATCTAAAAAGCCTTCCTGTACAAAAAATACAATCTCTAGAGAAAACCATCCTAAAAATCCTAAGAAGCGAAAAATGGAGTTGGCAACAAGCAAAGTCGATACTGGGCAAAATGGAATTCGCTTCGTTCGTAATACCGCTAGCTCGGCTACACTGTCGAAAGATTCAACGTGCGGTGAACAGGTTACCAGAATCTATGCCCAACGTAAACTTCAAAGTAGAGCCAGAAAACATTCAAGAGTTGCAGTGGTGGTCAGTAAACTTAGAACAAAGTTCAAAGATAATTCTGAAAGAACCGGAAATCCATCTAGTCACAGACGCCTCAAATACGGGTTGGGGAGCAGAGTTAGAAGACAAACTGATCTCAGGACTATGGAATACCTCCCAAAAGAAATGGCACATAAACAAGAAAGAAATGTTTGTTGTCTACAAAATCTTGTTAAACTATCAGACCATTTTAGAGAACAAAAGTATCCTTATACAATGCGACAACAAAACAGTGGTGGCGTATATAAAGAACCAGGGTGGGACCAAATCGGTATCACTCCTAAAACTTGCAGGCGACATCTTGAATATGGCGATACGCAAAAATATAGAAATACGAATAGAACATATTCCAGGTCACTACAACGTAATATCAGATCATCTGTCCAGGGGCAAGAGATTACCAGACTGGCATCTATCGAATTGGATACTGAAAATAATATTCAGAAAATGGGGCACTCCATGTATAGACCTATTCGCAACACAGAAGTCGGCAGTAGTCGCAAAATTCGTCACAAGATTTCCATGCCAACAAGCAGAATTCGTAAACGCATTCACAAGGACATGGAACTACAAACTAGGATGGATATTCCCTCCTCCACCGTTAATACCGAGGATCCTACAACACCTCAACCAGTGTCAAGGTACCTACATATTAATAGTTCCCAGGTGGGAGAATGTTTTCTGGCGACCAATACTCAAGAAAAGATCTGTAGACAAACCATTCACAATACGGAACCTGGTCGACCATTTGATAGACCTTCAAACCAATCAACCTCCTCCCAGAACACAAGATTTGTACTTGGAAGCATGGAAAGTACGGGGTGGGCCGATTTAGTGAAAGATTGGTCAACCAAAGAAAAACAAATTCTAGCAACTTCATGGCGCAAATCATCTCTTGGCACTTACTCGACAGCATGGAAGAGCTGGTGCCGGTGGGCTAAGGATAAAAAGGTTTCAATTAATAACCCAAATCCTACAGAAGTAGCACAATACCTTTGCTACTTATACTATAAGAAAAACATGTCATACAGAACTATTTATCTGCACAAATCAACAATAGCAACATTCTCAAATCCTCTAAATTCGGACAAAATATCCAACAACCCACTAATAAAACATACACTAAAAGGAATATCAAATACAAACCCTCAAACCTTACGAGCAAAAATTTGGGATGTGAATAAATTATTATCCTGGATACGCCACAATCCTCCAGATCCAAGCAACCTTTTTCAAGTCTCCAGGCATTTAGCGATACTACTGCTTTTATCATCTGGAAGACGAGTACATGACCTGACCCTTCTTAGAATAGACAATGGTTTCCTGGAACTGTCAGAAAATGAAATTATTTTCTGGCCACAATACGGGTCGAAGACAGATAGGTTGAAACATCTACAATCAGGATGGAAACTAGTGAAGAATGATCAGGATCTATGGGATATCGTAAACTGGGTTAAGAAATATATTGAAATATCACATCCAAGACGACATGCCAATAGTCAGATAATTCCATATTTATTTGTGAAGACACGAGGTAAAACAGGTCCAGCCTCTCGTTCTGTAATAGCTGGATGGGTGCGAACAACCCTGTAGGTTATGTTAAGGTTTACTACATAAATCACGTACACCGCTGAGTTTTGAAGAAACGTTTATTGCAAGTCTTAAAGCACAGATTTACAGTCACAAACAACACGAAGACATATATGAAGACATGAAGAGAATGTAGATAGATACAAAAGCACATAGAAACACGAGAAAGTCTAGATTTAGGAAGGAAACATTTAAGCGTAAGCGATTAGGCGCAAGGCAAATTTGTGCGTGCATTCGCCGTCGGAGCAGGTAGGGCACTGCCGAGCGTGACCGAGCGATAGCGGATCGGCGGCCGTCTCCCCGCGCAGGCAGGTGCGCGGGCGCAGGGCGGCGAGGCATACAGTCGACGCGCCCAATTAATGTGCAACCCTCATGCGACCAATAAGTGTGCGTCCCTGTTGGCATGTTGTTAGTGTCGCCACAGTACTCCCCCGCTGAGACCGCTACTGCGGGCGATAACAATCAGGGAAGCGTACACGTCGTCCACTTCTCGTCCTTTTCTCTGCTTCTACTCTGGACCCTGATGTTTCAGTAGGTGACTCAGATGCTGTCGCCGAAGAAGTGAGGTCATCTTCTTGAGAGAGAAATGCTGGTTTCAGCCGATCTACGCTTACTGTCGTCTCTTTCCCGCGTACATCTAATTTGTAATATTTTGGATGTCGCTCTAGGACTCTGTAAGGTCCAGCATAAGGCGGCTCCAGCGGTCTTCGGACATAATCCTGCCGCAAGAATACATGAGAAGAGCTATCGAGACTGCGTGGTATGTAGAAGGGACCTTTTCGATGCCATGACGCAGGTTTTGGAGTGAGCTTGTTCATGTAGTTCCGTAGACGCGTTGCTAGATCAGTGACGTCAGCTGTACTGTGGTCATCTGTAGGTGCAAGGAATTGGCCTGGTAAACGTAGCGGCTCTCCGTAGACTAAGTCTGCTGGCGACGCCTGGATGTCTGCTTTCCAAGCACTTCTGATGCCTAGAAGTACCAATGGAAGAACCTCTGTCCATTGCATCGTCGAGTGGCACATGATGGCTGCCTTCAACTGCCTGTGCAGTCGCTCGACCATGCCATTTGCAGCAGGATGGTAGGCGGTCGTATGAAAGTGTTGTGCACCAACCATTGATGTGATGGCTCTGAAGAGGTGAGACTCGAACTGTCGCCCGCGGTCTGTTGTTAACTTCAGTGGACAGCCGAACCTGGCAATCCAGCCGGACACGAGCGCAGCTGCACACGTCTCTGCAGTAATATCTCTGATGGGGTACGCCTCAGGCCATCGCGTGAACCTGTCGATGACAGTGAGGCAGTATCTGAAATCACAAGAAATTGGTAATGGTCCGACAATGTCGAGGTGGATGTGGGTGAACCTGGATGAAGGAGGCAGGAATGGAGAAATGGGAGAAGAGGTATGGCGAGTTATTTTAGTGCCTTGGCATTTGAGGCATTTGCGAGACCACTCCCTACAGTTTTTTCGAATCCCTGGCCACACGTACCTCTGCGCGACCAGTCGCACTGTAGTTGTTCTTCCAGGGTGACTCAAGTTATGAAGGGAGTCAAAGACTTGCTGTCGAAATTCTGGCGTGACATACGGACGTGGTGGCTGAGTTGAAACGTCACAAAAGATTTCAATAGATGTTCCTGGTACATTGATTTTTTGCAGCTTGAGTGAAGATCCTTTTTCTAGCAGACCTTTCAGTTCTAAATCGCCATCCTGTGATTTTGCTAGAGCGTGATAGTCGATGCCTTGAGTGACTTCCTCTATTCTTGACAGGGCATCTGCGACGACATTCTGCGTACCAGGAATGTAGCGTATGTCGGTTGTGAATTGCGCTACAAACTCCAGATGTCTAAACTGCCTAGGCGAGTGTTTCTCACTGTTAGTTTTGAATGCATGTGTGAGTGGCTTATGATCGGTTATGACAGAAAATTCACGGGCCTCGACCATATGACGGAAATATCGAATTGCTTCGTATATGGCTAACAGTTCCCTATCGAATGGGCTATACCTTTTCTGAGGCGATGCCAGCTTTTTAGAGAAGAACGCTAAAGGTTCCCAATTGCCATTCTTCTTTTGCTGCAAAACTGCGCCGATCGCCACATCTGAAGCATCCGTAGCAATGCTTAATTCAGCGTTTGGATCTGGATGAGCTAGTAGCGTGTAGTTTGACAGAGACTTTTTACATTCTTCAAACGCCTGTAATAACTCTTCAGTCATCTGTACAGGATGTGAACCCTTAATGTGTATGCCTTCTAGTAGAGAATTTAGTGGTGCCTGACGTTTTGCTGCTTCTGGTATAAAACGACGGTAGAAGTTAAGCATTCCCAGGAACCTCCTTAGCTCCTTCACAGTTTTCGGTACTGGATAGTCCATGATGGCTTGTACTTTACTCTCCAAGGGTCGAGTACCAGACGCGGAGATTTTGTACCCAAGAAAACTCAGTTCAGGCTTTCCCAGAACACATTTAGACGTGTTGATGAGAACACCGTATTTTGTGAGACGCTTGAGAACTTGCCGTAGATGGTCTTTATGACGTTCTTCTGAAGAAGAGAAGATTAAAATATCATCACAATACCCGTAAGTGAATTCCTCAAGACCGTGCAGAACTTCGTCTATAAATCTCTGAAAGGTCTGTGCAGCATTACGCAGGCCAAACGTCATGAAATCAAATTCAAATAGCCCGAAAGGTGTCGTTATGGCGGTTTTCTTTATATCTTCTGGATATACTGGAATCTGATTATATGCTTTAACTAAATCTATTGTAGAGAAGATTATGCAGCCTGATAGCTGGTGTGAGAAGTCCTGAATGTGACGAACTGGATACCTGTCTGGAATAGTCCTTGCATTGAGTGCCCTGTAATCTCCACAGGGTCTCCAGCCGTCATCTTTCTTCCTGACCATGTGTAAAGGCGATGACCAACAGCTTTCCGAACGCTTAGCTGTGCCGTTAGCCAACATTTCATCAAACTCCTTCTTTGCTGCCTTGGATCGAACGGGATCCAAGCGTCGCGGTCTGAAGGCGACAGGAGGGCCTGGAGTGGTGTTAATATGGTGAACTGTATTATGCTTAATGGTACGTACCACTCCAGTAGGTCGCGTAACCTCAGGAAACTCGCGCAGTATGTCGTGGTATTCTGACTCCCCCGTGACAGTCTTGATTGACACGATGCTCTCTGGTATATTTTGCTTCGGTACGGCTATTGTTAGTGATGTCTTTCCGTCTATGAGGCGCTGGTTTCTACAATCAACAAGAATATTGTAATGGCTTAAAAAATCAACTCCTATGATTGGTTTAGACACATCCGCTATGATGAACTGCCATGTAAAATCACGCCTCAGTCCTAGGTCTAAATGTAGCATTATAGGGCCATAAGTATGTATGGTTGTGCCATTTGCTGCACTGAGATCATATTTACTCCTACAACACGGTGCTCTGGTTGCTGAACGTGGGTAGACACATAAATCTGATCCCGTGTCTATAAGGAACTGCATCTTAGTGGTCCGGTCTGTTACAAATAAACGGCCTGTCTGGACTGGGCAGTCGCTGGCCGCTACTTCCGGCTGCCCGCATCGTTTCCCGCGTTAAACTTACATGGTTCTTTGCATTTCTTGGCCCTGGCTCCAAAATTGTAATGGTACCAGCAATGAGGGTGGTCTGGTGGTGGCTGCTGGTTACGTGACTGACTGCGGCTGCGGTTGCTCCTGTGGGGGTCCTGGGACCTGGATCTGGAACGCGCACGTGATTGCCTGTATACATAAGAGGTGAGTTTAGCAACTTCTTTGGTTAAAGCACAAATCTCCTGACCCAGCTCGTCCATGCGCGAGGATGTGGATGGTTGCGCTGTGGCTGAAGCCATAGCCACTTGGTGATGAGGCGATGATGGCGCTATTTCGTGAACCCGGTCTGCTAGTTCGGCCAAATCGTCTAAAGCAAGCTTGGGCTGTGAAGCTACGACGGTTTGCAAGCTATGTGGCAAGCGACCGGTCCATAATGTAGTTAACACGTCATCTGATACGGTCGGGCCAGCCAGATTCCTAAGATGTCTTAAAAATAGTGATGGCTTACGGTCTCCCAAGTCCTCATGAAGGAACAGCTGCTTCAGCTTCTTTTCCTTAGATGCACTAAGTCGCTTGATCAACTCACTTTTAAGTTTTTCAAACTTACCGTTCACGGGCGGATTGCACAGTATATCTTTCACGTGAGCAACATACGTATGTTCTAGCTGAGTCACGGCGTAGTAAAATTTTGTCGAGTCACTGGTAACATTTGACAGCGTAAACTGGGCTTCCAACTGAGCGAACCAAAGTTCCGGGTCGTCTGGATAAAATGGCGGTACTCGAATTCCAACACGCCAAATATCGCCCGTATCTCCTTCAGTAGCCTTCTTGCCTACTTCAGAACCGGAATCCATCTTGTTTTTCGACTCTTGAGTTCCTTTGTCGGGGTCACCACTTGTAGGTTATGTTAAGGTTTACTACATAAATCACGTACACCGCTGAGTTTTGAAGAAACGTTTATTGCAAGTCTTAAAGCACAGATTTACAGTCACAAACAACACGAAGACATATATGAAGACATGAAGAGAATGTAGATAGATACAAAAGCACATAGAAACACGAGAAAGTCTAGATTTAGGAAGGAAACATTTAAGCGTAAGCGATTAGGCGCAAGGCAAATTTGTGCGTGCATTCGCCGTCGGAGCAGGTAGGGCACTGCCGAGCGTGACCGAGCGATAGCGGATCGGCGGCCGTCTCCCCGCGCAGGCAGGTGCGCGGGCGCAGGGCGGCGAGGCATACAGTCGACGCGCCCAATTAATGTGCAACCCTCATGCGACCAATAAGTGTGCGTCCCTGTTGGCATGTTGTTAGTGTCGCCACAACCCTATTGTCAGCTGGAATTGAAGCAGGTGCAGGTAGCACCCGATCCGCAGTGGCCACTTACAGATTTAATAATTGTCTGCCACTAGATGAAGTATTGAAGAGGGGAAATTGGCAAGGCCCAAACAATTTTTTTAAACACTACTATAGAGAGATTGATAAGTGTGAAACCAGTGAGGCTAATATTAATAGTAAGAACATTGTTACCGAATCTTTTGTGCCATTGTAATACATGGATCTCATTTATTTTATGTTTTGTTTGTGTATTCGAACTTGATATTATACTCAGTGTTAATTTTTGTACCTACCCTTATGTCTAAAAAGGGAGATTGTTATATAGTAGGTACTCAGAAGTTTGTTTATCTGTTACTTATTATCAAGAAGTGATTTTTTTTTGTATGGTGTATTATTAATGAAAAAGACAGAGCTAAAGTCAATTTGATTAGATTTTCCATAATTATGTGATTGATATGCCTAAGATAATACTTAATGTTAAAAGTCTAGGTTAAAATATCTTTATCTGTATGATACCCTCTAGATTAAAACTATGGTATCTAATAGTTTGTTTCTTTTCTAATCATCAACTTATAAAATCTATCCAGCAATTCAATTTAACATCCTCCCAAGAATCTTATCACAGTACGCTGCTGTGCTGATAACCAACAAGCCGGCAGATTAAAGACATATCTCAGAGGTCAGGCCGTAGGCACAGAGCCGAAATAGACCAATTTTCCCCCCAAGGGGAAGAAAATTGATATTTCGGGTCTTGCCGTAGGCCTGACCGGGGCAATTACTTGCCGGCTGATCTATGGTAGGTACTGAAGTAAGCGGGCCTCTGCGCGGTCCGACTCTAGCCGTCAAGCACAGCATGAGAAAGAGATAGCGATAGGTAGGTTGTTTCTAGGGATGGAACGGGATAGATAAGGGGGTACACACACCGGTACGTGAACGTAAATAGAAGAGGTAATCTCAGAGGTCAGGCCTACGGCAAGACCCGAAATATCAATTTTCTTCCCCTTGGGGGGAAAATTGGTCTATTTATTGAATGCTGTGATTTAGCTCACCGTTAACTCATTTTGTATAAGGCTTGCTTTACCATTCAGATTAGTTAAAATTCATAAAAAAAAAAACTAATGGAATTTTTATGAAACCCACGCAATAACATTTTATTTGAATAATATTTTTGAGTGATTTTTGTGATGATTTCAGTGCTTTCGACACGATAGCTAGGCCTACAATGTTGTGTTCTTGTTCTTTCATTATATCTATCGTAGATGGTAAACCCAAGAAGCTTATAGATAAAAGTCAACAGCAGTCAGCAACACTCTGAATACCTATCTGAAGACGACTGTGGGCTGACGCTCTCTTTCTAAATACACACATAAGAACGAGACAGTGATATGTGCTTTCTTTGTCATATATATGTATTTAGAAAGAGAGCGTCAGCCCACAGTCGGCTTCAGATAGGTATTCAGAGTGTTGCCTCCACTTTTATCTATAAGCTTCTTGGGTAAACCTCTCTTTCGGTGGTGACTGGTGAACTTTATAAACATTTTCTATCTACGAGTAATTTATAGAAAAAATCGTAGACAGAGTAATTTACTCTGTCTACGGAAAAAATGGAACTCGAACATCTTACTAATCTGTTGCAAAATTTGACATTGTGTCAGTGTCACTGTGACACTGTCAGTCAGTCTGACATTTCGAAATTTTCGAATTCGTTCGTTCACTGTTCGTCGCATGGTTATATATTTACTAACGCGAATTTACAATTTACGTAGTGAAACGGTGGTTGTATTCATACTTAACAGGTTCGTACAATAGTTTCATAAAATGAAGATCACTAGGTACAAAAAGGTTCAGAAATATCTAAAGTTCTACTACAACAACTACGGTTTCCACCAGCCATACCAAGTCTTGCTCGACGGCACATTTTGCTTTGCTGCGTTTAAAGTAAGTCTTCTTCTTATTATCCATTTAAAACTAAACCATTACAAGAGAATTAATATAAGAACAATAACATAACCCACATGAATTTAGAAGAAGACTTAGTTTTAATTACTGCTTGCAAAAAAATAATGTTTTTTATAAACTACATAATTTGTCTCTCAAACGCGTCACCAATACCTAAAAACAATAAAATGTACACAGAATGGACAGCAAGTACCGCCGCAATGGTCGTCTGATAGACTTAGTGGATGAGGAGTGGCGAGCTGAGCAATTACCCCATGAGGATATCCAGGTCCCATTGGAAGAGCTACCCGACCCGGAGGCCGATAGTGCAGACTCCCACCTCACTCTCAAAGAACAGAGCATGCGCTGGCAGGAGAATTTCCCTGAACCAGCAAGCAGTAATTAAAACTAGGTATTCTTATTTACTTCAGTAATTCTGTTAAGTAATTCTTTATCAATTAACTCCACACAATTTATCAATATTTTTAAGAATCTACTATTTTCATGCTGAATTTCCCTAAATTCAACATGAAAATAGTAGATTCTGCCCCTGCTAGAATGAGGCATCTTCATGACCAGTTCGCCTTAGGTATAATATTAATATCAACTTATTTATTATCAGCCATTACTGTCCCACTTCCCGCCTCTCTCCAGAGCCCAAGACCAATCTTTATTAAAGAAGTTAGCCCATCCCACCATCTCCAATATCAAATAATATCAACTTAATCAAAATAAATCTAACCCTAATTGTGTTCATTTACTGATAATTGAAACTTTTTCAGGAACAAATCAACATTAGAGAACAAATCCCAAAATATTTGAACTCACAAGCAAAATTACTGACTACAAGATGCATTATTATTGAAACAGAGAAAATAGCAAAGAAGACTCATGGAGCCCTCACTATATTGAAGCAATTTGGAATACATGAATGCAATCACAAAGAGCCTATAGGTGGATCCAACTGCATATTGTCTATGATTGGTAGGAAAAATGACAAACATTACATCCTGGCAACACAGGATAGAGATTTACAAGATAAGCTTCGGGAAAAAGCTGGTGTACCACTCCTGTACCTCCACAACAAATCTCCTACTTTAGAAAAACCATCAACTGCAAGCTATGCTAAAGCCGGCCAGAGCTTAGAAGGTAACCCACACATGTTTATCACTGAAACACAAAATGAGGCACTTCAAACAATGAAAAAAGTTCTAGGTGTTGAAGAAAAAGTAGAAGAGCCAAAAATTCCCATAAAAAAGAAGAAGCAACATAACCCTAATCCTTTGTCATGTAAAAAGAAAAAGAAGAAGAAAACCACTAACATTAATAATAAGAAGGCAGAGAGTGTCGCTGAAGGAAAAGTTAGGAAAAGAAAGAAAAAGAAATTGCCTCAACATTTGAAAGAGCAATTGAAGACTGCTATTGTGAATGGCTAATAAATGTTTAAGTGATGAAATGTATTGTTTTATTTTAATTTCTGTTAGTCTGCACAAAACCATTATAGGTCGACCAGAATCTCATGGCAAAAAAAATATAGTGATTTTCATATGGATTGACATTGCCATATGAAAATCTCAAATTATATGGCAACCTTTGAGGTTTCCTGCTAATCTATCTATACATCTATAAAAATAAATAAAATTGGAGTGTCTGTTTGTACCTAATATTAAAATAACCGCTTTTTACTAAATGCATATGGATGTATGCACGGTACAGACGCCAAGCACCTCAAGCTACTACAATCTGTCAAATTTCTTTAATAGAATTTCAACTTTATCGCTAAAGCATAAGGTTCAAAGTTGATTGGGAAAATTCGAGTTTCGGGTAGCTTTATGTGCTGGCGTCTGTACATATATCAAAATAACATTTTTAATTTTTGTCTGTTTCTTCCGGCTAATCTCTGAAACGGCTGGACCGATTCCGCGCAAAAAATTCAAACGTTTTCCGTCATGCACGCGAACGAAGTCGCGGGCACAGCTAGTCTATAGATTCTAACAATCAAGCTGAAGTGTTTGTTTGAATGTGCTAATCTCTGGAACTAGATGCCATCTGAAAAAATCTTTTTTTCTATTTTTGCATTTGATAGCCCAATTCTTGAGGAAGGTTATAGGATATTATATAAGGCTTTAAGGACGCTATCACATTTTTCCACGAATAACAGTGCTTTTCAGGTACCATTTTAATGAACTTGGAGTCGCAACTGCAAGGATATCTTGGTTTCAAATTAAAGATAATATATTCATCTCCAGAATGGCTCCATAACAATTAAATAGCCCCATACAAAATTTTCACACAAATACGTTTTTACCATCACAGTAATCGCAAAAAAATTAATAAAAAGGGGTTTGAATAAGAACCTATATAGCTAAATCCAATGCATATTTTAACTTAAAAATAAGAAGATATTGTTGCTTATATAGTCCTCTATACGACAAGCTAAATATTTTGTAGATAAATAAATAACTTTTTCATTTATGAGACAAATAAGAAACGCTCTCAAATTTCTCCATACATTTTCTACCCGCGGACACTTGCGGTTCGTCATTCCGCGCTCAGAGGCGCTCGTGGAAGCACGTCTGTGTCGCTTTCTCGCAAAAAATAATTACGTAAAAAAGTGAGTTCCGAGTTGTGTACTGAGGTCGGACGAAGTTGATACTTTTTCGGACCGAAATAAAATCAAGTACAATTATTGGTATTTGTTTCAGATACTTAGTTGTAATTTTTACAAGCTTTTATTTAACTTGCAATGTATGTATGTATGTACCTATGTTTGTTCGGGTGGACTCTTGCAACTAAATTTTGAAGCAGATATCTTCAACTGATTGAGCTGAATTTTTGTATGCACGTTTAGTTTGGATGACAATGCATGGTTAGCTGTGTGACGTTATTCTAAATCCAAAATGGCGGAACGCCCAAGATGGCGGACTACTTATTTTTAAGGCACTCCTACAATATGGATATCAAATTAAAGGAATTGCTGAGAATAACTCGAAAAATAAAATGACGTCACTCTAAATCCAATATGGCGGACTTCTAAAGATGGTGGACTAGTTATTTTTAATGCACTCCTACAATATGGGTATCAAATGAAAGGGATTGCTGAGAATAACTCGAAAAATAAAGTGACGTCACTATAAATCTAATATGGCGGTCATCTAAAGATGGTGGACTAGTTATTTTTAATGCACTGCAACAATATGGGTATCAAATTAAATTACTTACTGAGGATGACTTGAAAAATAAAGTGACGGCATTCTAAATCTAATATGGCGGAACACCAAAAATGGCGGACTAGTTATTTTTAATGCACTTCTACAATATGGGTATCAAATGAAAGGGGTTGCTGAGAATAACTCAAAAAACAATGTGACGTTACTCTAAATGCAATATGGCGGACTTCTAAAGATAGCGGACTAAGTTTTTTATGCTTTCCTACAACATGGGTATCAAATGAAAGGTCTTGCTCAGAATACGTATGCGAGTTAAACTCCACAAAAAAACCTGTCCAGCGGTAACTAAAAAGTAAAAAACAAATTAAAAGTAAAAACTTTTTTTAAAAACAAGCTTTTAGTTAAATGCGCTAAAAAGAATAAAATAAAATTTTCCTTTAAAACTTTTACTATCAACTTATAACGTCATTAAGTACACAAGTTATATGATATAAAAGCTTGTTGCGAGATTTACCTGTGTAGATAAACAAGTAAATAACATGATCTGATTGATTTTCATTTTTTTAATTTTAAACTAAGTAAATACGAGTACTTAAATCTGAAAAAAACTTTTTTACTTCTAATTTATTTATTTAGTGGATGTAGATGACGGATAAAGATGGTATAAATATTTATTTTATTATTTTATAATCAAATTAAAATGATGGAAAAATTTTTTTTAGACATTCGATATTAATAGTCGATTTTGGGGTTTTTCGGGGTGATGATTACGAATATAACCTCCATTTTTTATTCAAGGTGGCGGATTTTTGTTTGTGACAAATCGACTTACGGCCAATTTCTTCATAATACCAGTATATCCAGTTGTCATGCTACGTCACAGTTTTACTCTTCAATTCAGTAATTTTTTTAGTGAATTATAATGTTGCTATATTGAAGAATACAATTGTGACGTAGCATGACAACTGAATAGACTGGTATTACGTTTAGTCGGTTAACAAAGTCGCGTGGTTTTTTTGTTTACCTTTATTTAGCTACCTAAACCTATGGAGTATAGTAGTAGTACAATGAAATATTTTCTATGTGAAAAGACAGCTGTGCTGCTGGGGAGTTTGTTGCGCCACTTCTTCCCAGCGAAAGCACTAAGAAGTGAAGGGCGGGCGTTTTGGGGGACTGTCTTTTGTAATTTTGACATTCGAAAAGTGCTGATTCTCAGCCTAATTTGAATAAATTACTTTTGATTTACTTTGTTTTAATTTTTAAGTAAATAAAATACTGTTTTCATAAGGGAATGATTATTTTTAAATATCACAACGAAACTCTACGATACGAACTCCCAGGCTAGTATTTGATTATGTAATACTCCAACAATTGACATCAAAAATAATATTTAAAAGTACTTAGGTACATCTTTTCAAACTAACAGCAGACTGTGGTATAAATGTGGATGTTCCTTGTAATACTAAAATGTTAAGGTCGTTTTTGGGTACCTAGTAATGAACGTATTGACTGATGAACTTCAACAATACTAAAAACATGATTATCACGCAGATAGTAAGTACTAATAACACTTACCAAATTCGATTGCGAACTTACAACTAACTTTACTCAATAAATACCAGCAAAATTAAAAAAATATATCTTCAAGTACCAAGATTAATTAAGTTACGTATAAAAATCGAGCGAACAATGGTTTCAATGTGTGCGTGCGCGTAATGTTGCTGTGTTGCGATTCAGATACCTAAACTTGAGCGAGTTCAAAATGTGATAGCGTCCTTAACATCAAGCTAGGAAGAGTCCTAGCTCCTAGAGAGGAGCCGAGCAAAAAGAACCCGAACGCTGTGCCGAAACTAAGAAAGAACGCTAAAGTAAAACTTATAAAAGCGCGGGCAGGCGATGCGACGAGACAGAAGCTAGTACTTACAATAAAATGAAATGCCGTTGGTAAGCACATCACCTGAGAATGGTTGGGCAGATTTGGCATTTTTTTGAAAGAAAACTGAATAGGTTTTTATGGAAAGAAAAATTGGAAAGTATCCTGGTTTTTTTTTTATTTGGGAACAACTGAACATCCTTCTTTCTTTGGGGTTTTCAGTACTTTTTTTTTATTTGGACAGGACAGGGTCTGTTGAGTCAGCTAGTTTTGAATAAAACTGAACATTTTGTAATTAAGGGATTTATTACGAATTGACAAAGCCTAAATTAAATATAGGTCAGTCAAGCATACCTATATAACTCCATACAATAATTGTCAACACAAATGCACAAACAGAAGTCTTATTACTAGAGCGAATCCCGAGATGCTCCCGACTCGTGGTATACCCAAAGAGATTTAAGATAAATGTCTTTTAGTATATCCCACGAGTTATTTTTTTTAACTTTTCAACTACCTATCTACCTACATTGACTGCCAGACAACAGACACAATAGAAAATATATTGTTTGCGGACACCGTGTGACCGCGGTGGCATTGACGAACCGTTGTTACAGTTGCAAGCAAATCAGTTATAATAACACTTCTATGCTTTCAACTTGAAGGGCCACATCAGCTTAATTCTGTGGGTCCCGAAAGTAACGATGTGTACAAGCGGCAAGTTGCTGATGTAGACCGTGTGGAAATGAGAGACTATGTCGTAGCAATCAACCGCTTCAAAGACTTCTTCACCGTCGGGAGTATCCTAGAAAAAAACATAAATAGGTAATTCTACCTATTTATTCAGCTTTGATATTGTGTTAGTTGATTTTATACATAGGTAAAGGCGTAGTTCTATAGGCTAGCTGCGTGGGTTCATTCGTTTAGCAAGTCACGCATCCGAACGCTTCGCAGTGGACGATCCAGCTTACATTTTTAGGCTAGCTGCATACGTCCGGTTTCCTGATTCGGAGACCCTAAATGCACGCATTTCATACAAAATCTTCTCTTTAGCGCACACGTTCTTATATTTTACGCTCGGAAACCCTGACGGAAAATATAAGAACGTGTGCGCTAAAGAGAAGATTTTGTATGAAATGCTTGCATTCGGGTTCTCCGAATCTGAATTCCTGATTCGGAAACCGAATCAAGAAACCGGACGTATGCGGCCGGCCTTATACAAAATGAAGCTAAGTGCACGTAGATGGCAATCGAACTGCGTCTTGTAGTCAGGAGTGCCAATGAAATGAAAACTTCCTTGACTATACCTACTTAGTCAGTTTTAAATGAAATGAAAATATTGTGACTACGTACTGCAATGGTATGACGTATCATGACATCCTTGAAATAGTTCCAGACGGCCGTCGGTGACTGCCAGTAATACCACTTGAAGTACATATGCGTAGCTAGGTATATCGTGATAAGGACAGACAACTTGAACGCGTTAAACTCCCGCTGAGCTGCGTACTCGATTGTCTCCGTCAACAGACTGATGAGAAAGTTCTTCTCAGACAAGAAGTAATTCGCTATTATGTTTTTTTGAACCAGGAAGTCACCTAGAAAAATTTAAATGCATTTGAATGTCGGCGGCGAGTCATCACAACCTACTAGTTTCATTAGTTACCTACCACCTAGTTCATAATAATTGTTATGAAATCATGGGTTGCTGAATATCGGCAGTCCAAAATAATGGGGTAGACTTATGAGACGAAAAGGGTTTGTTGGTCACTATGTAGTTTTTTTTGTTTTTCATTACGAAATCCTTCCTTAGTAGGTAGCCGTTCTGAGTCAGGATTTCAACTGGGTCAATGGCAATAGACAGCCCCCACTACTAAGGACATCACAATAATTCTGGCGAAATGTGGGTGTTCATAAACGTCATATTATAGTTCGAAAGACACCTAGTTTACCTAAGAACTTTCTCAGTCCGTTCTCATTGTCAGCTTCACCAGCTGCAATCATGGCTACAGCTTCTCCTTCGTTCATGATACTGCCAGTTATTATACGAGGCCTGGGCTCACAATATGGCTTCCTGAACGGAGGGCCATCGTCCTCCCGCAGAGAATTCAGATATGATGGGGCAGATGTCTGTTGCTTTAGCAGCCCCTCTTCCGAAGGGTTAAGAGCTACAACGGGGGCGGATGCCGCTTTTTCTGTTATGCCTTGATCAGTCGAGGCAACACGCCCTGGACTAGTTTCAGAGTCCAGGATCGTCTCCATACATGGAAACTCTCTCTCTTGCTCCATGACGGTTTTATTAATGAATTTTACGAGAAAGGAAACACAATACACAGGAATGGTTAGATTCTGCCTTTTTGTCAGAGAAGAAAATTTAAATACTCTTTGCTTTTTTGACACCTTTGTGCTGTCCACAGACTACAATATAATGCAGGGTAGGAAAAATTTTAATAGGTGCTGCCATATTATGTCAATGTTGGTTTGAAAGTTTCTTTCGAAGGAGTACCTATACCCACCCCATATATACAAATAAATGAGTATTTTACATGAACGCGTTAAAAATTGATCAATGTCCAGCGTTTGGTGGTTTCGCCTTGTAGATCATTTGATATTGGCAAAATTGTCTTCTGCACAAAAGCCATTAAGGTGAATGCGCAGTGGTAGCTCGCGAAATTCAATTTTTCTTACGTTATTTGCAATTTTCAGGTCAGTGTCAGGTTTTATCTTGATCAAAATTTGATTCGCGACTATAACATGTACGTATTTACAGAATTATTATCATTTCTAAGCTAGATTTGTAAAGACGCCAGCACATCAACCTACTACAATCTGTCAGATTTCTGTAATAGATTTTCAACTTTATCGCTAAAGCATAAGGTTCAATGTTGATTGGGAAAATTTGACAGTTAGGTGTAGGTTGATGTGCTGGCGTCTGTACCATAAGAAAAAAAGCCGCGCCGCGCGCCGGCGGCGACGCGAAACAGCAGGGAAATAAAATACGTAAAGTACATTTTACATTATTTACTAAGATATTATTTAACAAATTATATTATGGGTATTCATCAGTGCAGGGATAATAAAGCCCCTTGTATCAAAGGCGACGAAATGATATCAAATCCAAATATTAAAAAAAAAATCCGAATGGTCTGCTTCTGGCGTTTTTCTGCATCATTTTTATTCAAGCCACAAGAAATCGCGACCGTCATCTACAGTATGAGGGACCGCGCTGAGAATTGGATATCTTCATCCCCTTATGTACAAAAGGGCTAGCAGAATACTAGGACCGTACTTTCTTTACACGTACCGCTTCCTTTGCTTCTTCCCTACTCTTAATATCTAAAGTATCCCAATATCTGCTGGGAACCTTCCCATCTTCATCATCGGAAGACGATGATGAAGATGATGATGATGACGATGACGAAGAAGTGGAAGACGAGTCATCACTATCACTAACTTTTATCTTTTTATCTTTCGTACGTTTCTTTTGATTCTTTCTACTTGGTTTTTCGTCTTCACTGCTACTGTCTTTACCCTTCTTTTTACCTTTTTTGTTAGTTTTATCTTTCTTTTTACTTTCTTTTTCCCGTTTGACTTTCGTGTCCTTCTTTTTTGGTCTTTGATCTTCAGATTTATCATTATTTTGTTCGTCTCCATTGTGGTATCTTTGGCTGTCATTATCTTTTCTCTTAGATCTAGAGTCTTCAACATCGCGAGTCTCTTTTTGTCTGTCATTGTTTTTATCTTTCCTTCGACTGTCTCTAGAACTGTCCCGATCGGTTCTTTCTACTAAATCTTTCTTTCTACTTTTGGGTTCTTCATTGACTCTTCCACTTCTCTCTTCTGTATCTTTCTTATTCTTTCTGGAAGCTTCGGGTTCGTCTGCACGCCCTCTGTCATTATTTCTTCGCAATCTGTCGTCGTCACCTCGACCTTCTTTACGTGTTCTATCATCATCTTTACGGCTTCTATCATTCTCTTTACGCCTGTCATCATCCTGATATCTCCTATCGTCACCCCTGGGTTCTCTTTCGTCATCTTTCCGTCCCCTCTCTTCATCCCTTTGGTCTCTACGAACTCTATTATCATTTCGTTGTTCTCTATCACCTTTGCGGCTTCTGTCATCATCTTGACGTGTTCTGTCATCATCATGACGAGCTCTGTCATCATCTTGACGAGCTCTGTCATCCTCTTTCCGTGCCCTATCGTCATCCTTACGTCCTCTCGTTTCCCTGTCGTCGTCCCTGCGGTTTCTTCCTTCATCATCATCTCTACGATTTCTAGTTTCGTCTCTCTGTGGTCTTTCATCTCTACGGACTCTTTCTTCATTTTGCTTTTTCGGATCTTCATCCCTACGACTTCTATTTTCGTCCTTTTGTGGTCTATCATCTTCCCTGCGGCTCTTATTTTCATCTCTGGTTGGTCTGTCATCCCTACGAGCTCTATCATCATCTTTTTGTGGTCTGTCATCATCCCTACGGCTTCTATTATCGTCTCTTTGTGGTTTGTCATCATTCCTACGTTCTCTATTTTCATCCCTCGAGGATCTTTCATCATTTCGTTGTAATCTTTCATCTCTACGTCCTCTGTCATCATTTTGGCGTACTCTGTCATCATCTTTCCGGCCTCTTACTTCTTCCCTTTGTGGCCTTTCGTCGTCTCTGCGGTTTCTGTCTTCATTTGGCCTCGTTCGGTCATCATCTCTTCGACCTCTACTGCCATCTATTTGTGTTCTGTCATCATCCCTTCGATTTCTTCCCTCATTTTGATTTCCTCTGTCATCATCTCTCCGACCTCTACCGTCGTCTCTTTGTTGTCTATCGTCATCTCTACGGCCTCTGTCATCTCTTTGAGGTCTTTCATCATTTCTTCGACCTCTTTCCTCGTTTTGGTTGCCTCTGTCATCGTCTCTGCGACTCCTGTCTTCATCTCTTGGCCTTTCATCGTCTTTTCGGAACCTGTCGTCATTTGATCTTGCCCTGTCATCCCCTCTCCGGCCTCTGTCATCATCTGCTCTGCTTCGATCTTCGTTTTGCCGTTCCCTGTCATTGTCGCGTCGCCTATTATAATCGCCATTCTGTTCGTTTTCGTCAAATCTCCTTCTTCGATCATCGCCGTTTCTCTGATCCATTCTATCGTCATTTCTTCTTACGTCCCGTGGTCTGGCAAAGTTATCCCTGTCTTGGCGCATATCAGGCCTGTTTTCCATCCTTCTCGCGTCTTTGCCGTACGTATCGTAGAAGCCGTCGTGGCCCCATCTTTCAACAGGTTTCTCTGGCGCTTCCTCGGTAGGTGTTTGAGGAACCTTTTCTTTGTTTTTATCCTTTTTAGATTTCTTTTCCTTCTTCTTTTTACTGGTCTTCTCAGTCTCACCATCTGAAAGTAGAAAAAAATCAAAAGTTACATTATTTTTTTTAACCAAGTACGGTTTTTATTACAGCTCATTCACTTTTCCATCCATCCAAACTATCCACACTTATATTATAATTGCGAAAGTAAGTCACATCACTCGTAACTCAGTCTGTTACCCTCACATTGCACTGACGTGTAAAAGTGTTTGTACAAACCTACTTACAGAAATAAATCATTTATCATGCTTAAACCACGGAACCAATACTTATGAAACTTGACAGATAGGTAGCCTAGGTAGGATAGGTAACCTAACATATTATCACTCGGAATCGGTTTCATTTTGACACAACAACATTCATTGCGTTATTTACGTGTTGAACAGACAAATTTTTCGAACAATGGATTAGCAATTTGCTTCAAAATTATTCAGATTCCGATTGATAGTGTGTTACGCAATTAGGGTGCTGGAGAGGGCTACTTTTCATCCTGGATAGCAGACAAAGTCGCGGGCAACATCTAGTTTCTCTAAAAACTGGTAAGTAAACTAAATATTTGTCTACATATTCATACATATACGAGCAAATAAGAATAAACTAACCACTGGAACTGTCGCTGGAGGACGAGGAGTCAGAGCTACTGGAACTGGAAGAGTCGGAACTGGATTCTGAGCTGGAGTCACTGTTTAGTTTGATCTCTGATATTGGTGCTGGCACATTCTGAAACGAAACATCAATATAATCACTAGTGGTATGTAGATTTTGGATGCAGGCAGTGCAAAATCATCCATTTATTAACTAAGGGGTCAAACCGGCGGAAACAGAGATAATCTGACGTCTTTTAAAATATGTAAAGGAATTTGTGTTTTATACACGAATTCTGTTTGGATTAATGTAATTTCGTCATTCAAACGTACTATGAAGCAATGGATATGGTTATAATGTCTTTTCATGCGCAATAGGCAACTGAGTGCTGGTTTTTTGTTTTGGCAACATTATTTTATTATAAATGCATTGTAGACATAAACATAAGTATAGTCTACAAAAGAGATAAGTATGCAGGATCGTCGGATATTGTAAACTGAAATTTAATAAGATAAATAAAGCTGTTTGTTTTCTATTAATAAAATTAAATTTTATTCGAGAACATCCATCGGTTTCTTACTAAGCTTCCACTATATCCGACGATCCTGCATACTTACCTCTTTTGTTGACTGTACACTACGTCATACGTGCTAAAATAAAAGATAAGACTAGAGACCTTGGGCATCTGCTTCAAATGCTCTCTCAACTCGTCCGTCAGACCTCCAAGACCAATGGAAGTGAAGAAATTGATGGAAAACCTCGTGTTTTTGGGGTTGTCGCGCGGAAAGATGCCAGAGAACGCACTCTGCAGGGTCCTGAAAAGGAAAGAATGAAGTTCATTAAATTGGGCGCTTAATATCTGAATCCAAATATTAGAAGTGTATTAAAATTGAGCAGTATGAGCTCTATGACGTTCATATATTAATTCTGTGCTTGGGCAGGCTAATCAAATAAAAATGAATGGGCAAGAACATTGTGTCTTTCCTCTTCATATGAAGCTAAGTTTATAAGTTATGAGCCCTCAAGGAACGAAATCATTGGAAATACGAAAGTGACCACAGCTAACTCGCTTAGTGGCGTCTTACGCCGCCGCTTCTAACACAGTGTGAATAAGTATAATTCTGTGCCTTGCTAAATTGTGATGAGGTGAGCTTATCAATTTGAAAAGTAGTTTAAAACTTTTAAACAAGTTCCTTGCCAAACTTGCCAGCATCCTTTTAAACAAGTTCCTTGCCAAACTTGCCAGCATCCTTTTCTGTATAATATAATGAAATAAGTAATTGTAATATAGACAATATTAACTCACGGGTCCTTCAAACGATCATTCAGTTTCTTTAGCCCCATGTATTCCGCCAGCTCTTGGAACAATATTTTGATGTAAATACGACTGGAACTTGTGGTATCTTCCTCATTCAGCTTCACACACTCCAGTACTTCCCAACTGATGGAATCCGTGAACAATAAATGTGCAAAGAACTTGCTAACGTTCCTCAGTCTGTTGGTGTCTAATCTGTGTGCTGTACCATAAGAATCTTTGAATATATCTTCAAAAGGACCTATGTATATTCGGTTTATGTTACAGAAACGTTGTGCTAACAGCCCATAGAACTTCTCATATGTCCGCTGCTCAGCGCAGCAGTCCAAGAACATGTGACAGAGTTCTACCTCCTGTCCTGGTTTTAATTGCATTTTCATAAGTTTATGAGCACACTCCTCAAAGTCTAAACTGGAGTTGATAGTTAAGTATATTGTTCTCCGTAGAGCTACAAGGTTTGTTTCTGTGTTATCAATGATGGTGACTTCTTTTTGAGCCTCTTCTTCATCATCTTCCTCGGATTCGTCGCTGCCACTCTCTCCGGAACCATCTTCGTCACCCGATTCAGCATCAGAGCCAAGGATCTCTTTGCTCAGTGTTTTATATTTTTGTTCATTCTCCTCATATTTGTCATCAAATTTGAAGACATCTGGAAAACAATGTCTATTTTGTTACAGCTAGAGCTTTCAAAGATTTTTTATTCAAACTATTTTGTCCCACTGCTGGGCAAAAGCATCACAAGTAAAGAAAATCATTAAAACAAAGACTAACGCCACACCACATGACCACATGACGCTGGCAGAATAGTCGACATCGGCTCAGTTGCCATTGAAGAAAAAAAAAAAAAAGACTAACGCAGCTGTCCATTAGTTTTTATAGATAGCCACTAAATGTATATAGTAGAAAGATTGTATGCCATGTTCCTTGATATTTTTCCTTAACTTTATAACAATTTTATTGTAACAACTTCTCAATACCAAAATAACTAAATCTAAAGCTGAAAAACTTACTCAGAATATCCTGTGGATCTGTAGCTTCATCCAGCATCATGAGATGAGTGAACTGCTCCTCCTCAGGCACCAATTCCAACTCCTCAATCAAAGCTGGATGATCTTTGAAACCATCCTTCCACACTTGAAACATAACTTCAATCATGTACTGCACCCTCTTGTCCAACTGTCCTTCATGCAGAATGTTTCTCAACATCTCAAATATTGCATTGACACCCTTAGAAGATACTTCTGTCAGTTTCTGCCCACATTCCTTCAGGAAAGCTATGGCTACTTCAACTGAGTCATCAGTAGGTGTCTCAACAAGAAGTGTGAGCAGTTCTAATGCTAGGATCTCATGTGCTACTCTCTGATTTACCAAATGAGCTATGAATGATGCTGATGATATACAAATAGGTTTGTCATTCCGCTTGAAACCTCTTTTGAATTGGATCATCAACCTCTTAAGAAGCAACTCTCCAATGTTGGGAAAGCGAGAATTAACGGCGGCTACTAGGGCAGCATAAACATTAGTGAATGTAGGTGAAGCAGCTTGTGCCTGTATCACAGAACGACACAACAAACCTCTACCGCGAACTATGTTTTCTTTCAGCAATTCCTTGATAATGATACCAATGTTGCCAACGTTGATTTTGTTGATGTGGCCGTGTATTGACTTCTTCAAAGCTTCCCAAGCCAGTCTTTGATATGCCATTGAAGATTTATCTGTAATTTGAGCCTGCATCATCCTGAGACGTGCAGGAGGTATGTAGGCCCCTCCTGTTCTAGTGTTTAGCATGTCTGTTTCCTTGGCACGTCGCTGTGGCGCTTCTTTTTTTACCTCGGACTCTTTTGCTGCGTCGGATCGTTTTTCATGTTTGACGGGCCCTTCGGGTGATCGCGACCTGGAGTGTCTTCGTTTGCGTCTGGCGTCTCTTTCGTAGTTCTCAGCTGGTGATCTGGACCTCGAACGTGCTCTTCTAGATTTCTTTTCCTTACGTTTATCTTCATCATCACTGTTTCTATCTTTCTTGCGTTTACCATCTTTGTTTGGGTCCATTTTGTATGAATACACGACTTGGAACACGAAACTTATTAACTATAATGTTCGATAGATATAATTAAATACAAGAATGCCAACCTTTAAAGGTAATAATTTGTAAAATCTTCAATCAACAATTGCGCGGAATGAACACACGATGCGCAGCCATTTTTATTTTGACATTTTCGATTTTTCGAATGTCGTCGTTTCGTCGTTGATTGATGACACTTCTTTTTTAAGTTGGAATACTAGGTTTTTACGACATTTGAATCCGCTGAATGCCAGTATGAAGCAGCCGATTGTGGCGACGAGGACGACGCTTGGGGACAATTGGGGAGGAGGCCGATGTCCAGTTTTAGCTGATGATGACGACCAGGCTTTTTGCTTTATTGTTGCCAGTATGAAAATAGATTTACTTTTTGGAATGCCAGACTATCTTATATGAAAGGAGAATGCTAAATACGCTAGTAATATTTAAGTCAAGATTCTCGGGATCACGTTTTTTATTGAGCATAAAAAACGTGATCCCGAGAATCTGATTTATAGACATTCTAAGTATATTGACCATTTATTCAAATAAATAATTGAATGTATTTGTGTTAAATGGTATAAAGTATTGATATTGGGTATTGACTGCACTATAATAGCGGCCCGACCACCTTATAAATCAACTTAGCCTATACCTATGGTTTAGGTACCTATTATTAGTATTTTTACCTCTTGATTTTGCATCACAGTGCCTTTTTGGTACCTTAAGGTTTATGTCAGAGGCAAAATAATATAATTAAACTTCGATAAGTGCGTCACTCACTGGACAGAATAAAATTATATCTGTGATTTTGATCTTTTGATCGCTCGTGCTTGTCCACAGCAGAGCAAGAGGCCTCCCTCGCAATTCATACACACTTGGAGCCCTTAATAGATGATACACTATGAACCCTTGGAACACATTCCCGTGTTTATAATATTGTCGTAGTTATTTCAATATTTCCACTTCTGATAGCTGTCTTCTTTTTAACCGACTTCAATAAAGGAGGTATGTATTTTTATTCATCGATATTTACATCAATTGTGCACCGATTTTGAAAATTATTTTTTCATTTTGTAGAGGAAGCATGCGCCGTGGTCCCGTTGGTTAGTATTTAAGTTAGCTTCAATAATACGTATTAATCCACTTTATGTATCTTGATGATGTTATAAGACCGGCCGCATACGTCCAGTTTCCTGATCAGGAATTCGGGTTCGTAGATCCTGAATGCACGCATTTCATACAAAATTGTCTCTAAGTGCATACGTTCTTATATTTTCCGGACGAAAATATTCCTGATCAGGAAACCGGACGTATGCGGCCGACCTAATACTTCCTGTCACTGTTTACATACAGGAAGTGGGATACGAATTGGTGTGGGAAGGTAACATAGTGAAAAATAAAAATACTTTTTTACAAAAAAAACAACCAACTTCCAAAACAAACACCACAAAGCAATAAATTACTTAATTTCGGAAGTCGATGGCAAATAACTAAAATACAGATCCATAGACACCGTCTTCCTAAATTCAATTTTTAGTATCGTTTCTTTTCGGTAGTCGGTAGATATTTTTTATAAAGGTGCTCTTGGTGCATTCGCCTGTAATGTAAGATGAGCATTACATCAGTGAGGGAAGAGAAAGAGATCCGAGCATTACAGTGCGCAACTTGATGATATAATAATTATGTTGATAGGTACCGAATCAACTAAATGCTCAACATCGAATCTGAAATGTTACATTACAGGCGAACGCTCCAGATGTCCGTTCAGCCGCGGAAAGCTGAACGGACTCCATACAAAATCGTTGTTTTCATGGACAAAAGCTGAACAGAGCTGAATAAGTGTGGTTAGTCCCTTAGTCCCTAGCAATGTAGGACGGTGTTAATTATGTAGGAACGTCCACCTTCCTTGCATTTACAAGTTATGCTTTAAAATAAAGGAGAGTTACAAAAAGACTTATTTATTAGTATTTATGACTTTATTTAATACGACAATGAAACTACAAAAGTTGCCTGCACTTCAAACAGCAATTTTCATTTACCTCACAAACTGAAGCACATTAATATAATTAATCACATAAAATATAAAAATTAACGATAATAACACCATAATAAGAGATAGGAGAGTGACTAACATTACGCAAATATTACGAAAAACAAAAATATAATTATCTGAAAGCTATATGTTGCATCGCTATACATGATTCGTCTCGATCGTGAGAATCTAAAAGGCTACACAATACCCAAGGCAAATTGGTCAGAGGTTTACACATCTTTACCGAGAAACAAGCTAGTAACTTACAACTATTTCCCTTACTCATACAGCGTTAGTAACATAGAGTCGAAGCAGGCAAGCAACTCGCCCCGCCGCCGCCGCGCTCCTCGCGCCAAGCAACGATACATCATCTCTTAATATTATATACAATTATTATCATATCTTTGACGTTAAAACAGACCGACGCTAAATGAATGGCAAAAATATACTATAAAATACAGGAATACTCTCACTAAACAGTCGAGCGACAAACCCGCGTAGTATCTCTCCCGCCCTGAGCTAACGCGCAGGACGGAGCGTCCGTGTCGATATAATTTTGTGCCTAACCGAACGATACGATACATAATATCACTAGAGCAAAAACATCACAGAAGCGGTTTGTGTCCAACACACCATTACGTCCGCGGCCCGGCGCCCCCGCCATCTACAATTAAAAAAATATAAAACGCTATGAAGGCAGTTTTATACGTTACACTTTATTGATATTATCCAAGAGCCAATTACCGGATATACTGAGGCACTTCCGCTGGTTAACTAATGAACTAACAATCCTTCTATTTAATGTTTATTGTACCGATTGAGATCATAAAAGGAAGTGAGTTACGCCTTAAATTTAAACTTGTAGACTAGATGTTGTGGCGTCGCGCGGACTGACACTCGGCGGCCAGTCCGCGTCGCATCGCTGCACCAGTACACGCGACGACCGACCTGACGAAACAAACGCAGCCACAAACAACCCGCGACACGACAGTCTTCCTAACTCATCGACAACACAATACAGATCAAATTAATTATTAATGGGCAGTTAGTTATTAGCGTTACGGCGATACAATAATAAGAACATGATAAAACTTAAATTTAGATTATACCTCCCTAAAAATACTGTTGCGTATGATAAACATTAAAAATAATGATATAAGTCTATAACTAACGATTAGGGATACTTCTCGTTCCACCATCGAGCTTCGTCCCGCCAGCGTGCTTACAAATCTCATCATTCGTTTAATTTGCCGAGGGTTCCGTACTAAAAATAAATAGCTAGCCTCTGCGAAATTCGTTAGTCTAGAAAATTAAAATTTAATCATATAAAAATAATAGGCAAATATGCGGCTTTTTAGGTACAGAACCCTGAACGCGAATGTCCAAGTTTTAGTATACCAAGACTGGTGAAGTGAAATCATTGAAGTAAAAAGACAAAATGTTCAATTGGAATACTAAAAGTTGGTTCTTAGTAGGATCACGTCTAAGACATATTCAATTAAGTACATCATTTGAAATAGGCCATAATTATTGTTATTTAAAGTGTATAGCAATGTTGCCAGAATATTGGTGAAAATAATCGATAACTTAATTACAATTTAGAATCAAAGATGTCGTAAGCATGATCACGAGGGACATATTATTTGGTGTCACAAAGTAAGCGCGTCAGGGGGTGTAACACAAATATTGTGAGGATGCCGTACGGTGTGCAATATTAGAGAAATATATTTTTTTTATAATTTTTATCACAATATTTTTACATGTTACAACACCGACGCAGTATCGGCCTTCTAAATGGCGCTTCCACGTTTTACACCGAAGTACAAATTTTGCTACTGGACCAGCCAAAAGACCTTAAATCTATCATCATGAATTACAAACATTATCATCAAAAGACGTGTTGGCACTGCAATCACAAATACCTGTAAGATGTTCCAACGAAGCCAACTTGTCTTTCGGAAATGTATGGTAATTTATGAAGTCTTTTCAATCATCCATTGTGTCGCAAAAAACCAGTGAAGCTTAAATCCAACACTGGTTTTCCGTCAACACATACATTCCAAAACCTTTGTAACTGAACAATAACAGAGATGTAACTACATAAATGCGATAGAGCGCACAAACGCTCGCTAAGCGACCGTCTAAATGACGTGCGGTTTCCGACAACCCTAAAAGTATGTTAACACATGGCAACACTGTCATTGATGGCGTTGATATTTGACATTGACATGTTGATTTTTTTGGTGAGTTGTGGATATGAGTCTTTTGGCTCGTCATGTGGTTATGTCGTCATGTGGCCGTGGTGTGTGCGTGGCGTGCGCGGTGCGGTGCGGGGACTCTAGCCGGACGTGGCGGCGCCCGAGCTCTCCACGCGCGCGCTTTTGTTCTGTCGCACCATCTCTGCGCGTCGCTCCTGCGGGACATACATACGGACATAAGAATACACCTTATATGAATTGGTGGGTTTAATGTTCAGTCAATAAATGACAAGACGGGGCTCTTAAACATTTCAGTCATTGTACTCTTGGGAACAAGTCAATCAATAAACAAAGTATGTAGATGCAAAATTCTAAGTATCTAAATCTAATTTTGCATAACGTAGTGATACAAATCAAATTCTAATAACATGTTTGCCCTGAGAACCTTTGTACACGGCACGGTTTCTTTACGGTACGGCGTATAAACCGCGCCGTAGAAAAAACGTGTCCGTGAACAAGCTTCTAGTGAGCTATACATCACTGACGACCGTGCCTACTTATAGCGAAAAAAAACCGTAGTTTTTCACGAAAAAAAAACGTGTGTGTACAAATTGCCTTACGATTCAGCAGCCCATTATAGAAATTTTGAAGCAGTCACGTTCAATTAATATGAGCTATTGAATAGAAAAAACCATTAACATAATGATGAAAAGCAATACATTGAAGGACGCTATACGCCAAACCGATACGCTATTACATTCCTGAAAACACACGCAAGTCATGCAAGCGTCTTACAATAAAAATATTATGTCTTTGCCATTGAAAAATTCCACTTCCTTGGTGAAAGACCGACGTCCTGGTGAAGATCGCAGGAATCCGCTAGATGCGGGAAGAACATGACCCGTTTTTGTGGCGAGGCCTATCGTGGTTAGTGGTACGTATGTCGGCTGACATGATGATGATTTGAGAAATTCAGTTCATTCGATATTTAAACACAATTTTTCGGATTCCTCTTTGCGAATTTAAGATGGCAATGCGACTTTGTAATTTGAGTATCGCTCATATCCATACTAATGTTATAAATGCGAAAGTGTGTCTGTCTGTCTGTTACCTCTTCACGCTTAAACCGCTGAACCGATTTAGATGAAATTTGGTGTAGAGATAGTTTTGAGTCCCGGGAAAGGACATAGGATAGTTTTTATTCCGATATTCCCACGGGAAACTTATGCAGGTGAAACCGCGGGGCGCTGCTAGTAATCTTTATAAATAAAATTGAAATGCTGTTCGATGGTAAGCGCATCACGTAAGAACCGCTGGACCGGTTTGGTTACCTAATTACTTTTTTTATATTCGTAATAGTCCGAATAAGATTTTTAGAGAAAGAAAAATTGGAAAAGTTGCTGGTCAAATGAAATAATTCGAGAAAAACTGATGCTATTTTTGTGCTTTATTTTAATAGGATTTTTTTTAAGAATTATCGAAATTTGGCCAGGACAACGTCTGTCGGGTCTTTATATTTAAAATATTTATTCCTCAATGTTCATGATTGGTGATCACTGTTTGTCTCTGCATCACCCAAAGGTTGACTGGTAGAAAATGCCTATGGCATTAAGTCCGCCTCTGTACATGTGTGCTTAAAGTATTAAATAAATAAATAAATAAAGACCGAGACGTTTTTTTCACAAGTGGGATGCATAGCGCCCTTCACGCAAAACAAACACGACAACAAACCTCTTTTTTGACGAAGTCCAGTTTTTTCTGAATCTCCTTCTCTCTGTTCAGTTCGGCAGTGGTCAGTTTATTCTCGATGTCTTTAGTAATCTCCTCGACCTTCGCGGAAGCGGCCGAACGCGCCTCGGCTAGCTTAAGACTCTGCGTTTACGCATCAAAAAAAGAAAAATAAAACATAAAAACAATCATGCAACACATGCTATGTAAATGAGTGATGGTTGAAATAATAAAAATTATTTTTAATGAAATGGCTGAAACGGTTTGATTTGGTTTTTGTTCTAAGTTCGCGTGTAAGCCAATTTGACCCCAAACTAATTTAATTTTAAAAGCGACAATAGCTCAACAGCCGTTCTATTGCAATTTTGAACTAGGCACATCAATATGCAATGTGCTTCGTATTGCCAGAATGAAAAAACTAATAATTTGGAAGCCCCCCAGCGAAAAGTGTCGAGTACAATTTTGTTTACCTCACGATCCGCTTGAAACCAGTTCGAACCGCCGCAGCCGGCACACAAACAGAACACCTAAGACCTAAGGTCACAACGAGGTACACAATATTCCAGGCTTGCCATGGGGTCTTATTGTCAGTCAGGTTTAGATTTTTTAAACTTTTATTATCTGATTATGCAACAATGATCTTTCCACAGGGTGCCAAAAGGCGCTATCATCTAACCACGGTTTTGACTAATTATCTACTCCATAACATTTTTAATCGCTTTTATATTGACTTTTTTGGATATTTCAACAGCACTCTGTTTCAAGTAGAAATAATATATAATTGTCAACTTCTTTCTCCCGGAAGATATTTTCTTCCACAAAAATACTCACCATGACAGTCGTCTCCCGAATTCCCAAACGAAACCTCACTTTAATACGTTCGTACGACTTTCGGTCGCCCCAGAATCTCAAAAGTGAGTGAGACCGATATGCATCTTTTTTATTGAGTATAATTATTTGAGAGTGCGAGCTCATAAGGAATTGTTGGTAGACTGTATTCTTAGTAAAACATAGCTACACTATACAACGACCACTAAACCCGACTGACCACAAAAGCACCTGGTCCACTACTACATCCAGTTCCCACTCTCACTCACATGGTTACGCAGCTTCTCCTTCTGCTCTGCCTCGATGAGCAGACGCCGGTCGGCAGCTTGCTGCAGCTTCTCTTGGATGGCGCTCTCCAGCTGCTGGAAGCGCTCGCTGTTGCCCGCGCGCACCTTCTTTACTTGCTCCTCCTGAATGAAGGGAGATTTACGTAAAATTTATTCTAAGGGTTCTGGAGCTAGCATGAAATTCTTCTTCACGTTTGTGTTGCCAGTCTGTAACAGGGCTGACTACCCAAGGTCTATAAGTCGTAAAATTTTACGCGTATTGGAGGAGAGTATTTTAAATATGCACCATGCAATATGGGGCAAACTCCATGGGTCATTCTGCATGGAGGTAGCAACTAGGCTAGATCATGCCATCAATATAGGGTGACTGGTAATTAGTGACCGATACTTAAACACGTGATTGTACTCATGATAACAAACAACTTTTACTATGGGACCAGACCTGAAATCGCGAAAAAAAAAATCTGCTGTTCAGTACATTTTGAACAGTTAGGCGAACATAGACGATTAAACAGCAGTTTTTTTTTCGCAGTTTCAGGTTTGGTCCCATAGTAAAAGTTGTTTGTTATCATGAGTACAATCACATATTTAGGTATCGGTCACTAATTACCAGTCACCCTATATATTGACGAACAAAAGATATTCGGATTTGATCTTTTAGTAACAACGACCAGAGTTTTGAGGAGTAATCAAACAAAGGGCGTAATTACGTAAGATACTATGGTCGTACATTCTTCGTCACTTTTGCAACTTTAAATTTTATCAGCAGTACTGTGGCGGCACCTACATCGCCACATGCGAACTACGCATCACACTGTAGTCACGCGAAATCCTGCATCTCGCAAGCTGAGTTTACCGCGGAACTAGCATACATACAACGTCCCGACATCAATCGTCGGGCAGTTGCCCACCAGACACGACACTCGTCTGGGCGGAGGATCCTCCTTCTATGGAGGATGAGTGAGCTTTAAACCCGTTCCTCATACGTCTATACTACGTTTACCAGCAGCGCATTGTAAAAAGTAGTGCAACTCACATGCTCGCGCAGACGCTCAAGCATCTTCTTGATGTTCTCGTCACGCTTGTCGGCGGCCGTGTTCATCTTCTCCTCGATGGCCTTGTACACTTCCATCGTCTGCTGCTCCAGAGTCAGCCTGAGGGTATGGGGAACACACATGTTAGTGATGCTGTAACTCTAGAAGTGATGAGTAAGAAGATGTACTGTACGAGAATATGGTATAGTTGAGAGAGTAGAGCAACATGTTTTGTTCTCATACATCACTTTTCTACAAACATACCTAGCTGCCACATAACCTGCAGAGTTGTACCAAACGTTCGTTTGGCCTACATAAAACGGGGAAAATATGCTATTATTTGGTCTATGTTCCTGAGCAGAGATGAAATCTTCGCTAAAATAAGCAGGTAAGGCACAGCCAGTCCAATTGAGCAGTATCCCCTTAATTTCTAAGATATATCTTAAGGTGAATGCGCAGTGGTAGACCGCGAAATTCAAATTATCGTACGTTTTTTGCAATTTGCAGGTCAGTGTCAGGTTGTATCTTGATCAAAATTTGATTCGCGACTATAACAGGTACGTATTTATAGAATTAGAATCATTAATACATCTTTCTAAGTTAGATTTGTACCACTAAGCAGTTTTCCATAAGAGATTTGTTGTCGTGGTACAAATCTAACTTAGAAAGATGTATTAATGATTCTAATGATTATAATTCTGTAAATACGTACCTGTTATAGTCGCGAATCAAATTTTGATCAAAATACAACCTGACACTGATCTGCAAATTGCGAAAAACGTAAGAAAATTTGAATTTCGCGGTCTACCACTGCGCATTCACGTTAATGGAAGATAGTTTTCTAAATTGGTGTATCTAAACTAACATATACCGATTTGACATCCATCATGTCTTAAACTGGTCTCAACTCCCTCGAGGTGGTCCTTTATACGCGCGCGTAATTCATGCTTATCTCCTACTTTTACCTGCGGTTCTGCTTCCGAGGTTTAGTCCATGGGAACCGTGCATTTTTCCGGGATGAAAAGTATGTCTATGTCACTCGCCGGCTCATAAACTATGTCTATCCATATCCATGCGAAAGATCATGTGGAGCTGTTGCTGTGTGAAATAAGGACAAACCAACAAACACATTCTCGCATTGATGCTGTGGTATTACCTGGTCTTCTCAACTCCCTCGAGGTGGTCCTTCAGACGCGAGCGCAGTTCGTTGATGTACGCTTCGCGCTTCTCCTCATGCGTCTCCATCTTAGCGTCGAGAGCCTCCTTGGTGTTGACGATGAAGTTGTTGGTCTGTTCGCTGCGGATACGGGACGCTTCTTCAATCTTCTGCATCTTTGTGGCGATGGCGGCCATCTTGCTGGCTTCCAGACTCTGTGGGAGATTGAGGGTTTTGTTATGGTATGAGGTTTTAAAAGCTATTGTATCGTGGTCTGGAGTAAGACTGAAGAGATTGAAATGTAAAGTACCTACAATATATTAGAACTTGTGACCAATGTCAATATAACGTAACTTATTACACCTACATAATAAGTTACTTGTATTTTCATAGCATATAGGTAGATCTACGATGGCTTAGCTACATTAATCCGCTTAAGAAAGCTGTTTGTAGAAAATGAATTATTTAAAAGTTAATTATTATTCATACAGTCTGAAACTTCGGCACATCATTAAAAAGCCTTCTACTTACACGTCTCCTCTCCTCAGCCGCCTTCAGCTTTTCCTGGATCTCCTCAACGGAGGGCGTCTTCTCGGGGGAGTCGGCACGACGGGGCACCGGAACTCCCACGGGCTCGGCGAGGATCACCTCGTACGCCAGACCACCCTTCGACATCTCTTGGCAGCGGATCTCGGTAGCTGCAGCAAACCAATACATGTAAAGTTAGTGGAAGGTCAAAGTCAATGCTTGTTGACTAAAATTAAACAGGCAGAAATATGTGACTTATTTTTAATTGACCAATGACGGTCATACCTACAGTGTATGTCATTGGAACGCTCTTTTCGTGACCGTCAGTCTCAAATCGTTTCGGGAAGTTTATAGTAATAGCCATGGTATAAAGGGTATGCTGTTCCACCCTCCTTTGAATGGCTTATAATGGAGACTATTGCCTGAATCAGCCGCCTGACATTATGTTTATAATAATAGTAGTTTTATGCAATAGTTTACTGTAGACTTGGTGCCAATAATTTTTATGGCTATTATAAATCTTAGGAGTACTACAAATCCATTAGGTACTTCTAATAAACAATCTGGTATCAATACTTCATACCACAAACATACAAAAGATAGGTGTAGTAACACAAAGGAAATGATGAAGATAATGGCAATATTTTGTAAATAGACAGTGGATATAACTTATATTCTTGTTAATACCTTCTACAGAGCTAAATATTATGCTTATGGGTACTACTGCAATGGATGTCTTCCTATGGCAACGTCGCGATGGATTCAACAGTACAACAACATTCATTGCGTTATTTACGTTGTTGTGCAGACAAATTTTTTTGTGAGGCTAATCGTCACCTATTCACAAAGTAGGTAATGGCTATACTTGTTCATCGACCGTCACTCATACATATTTCATACCTATAGCAGGTAATTATGCTTCCATCGTATTAACATTATAAATTACTTTTTATGGTATACGTAATTCTTTTTTATTTCTAATACAGACACCAACACATCAAGCTATCCGAATCTGTCAAATTTTCCTAATCAACTTTGAACCTTATGCTTTAGCAATAAAGTTGAAAATCTGTCTATTGACAAATTGTAATAGCTGGATGTGCTGGCGTATGTACTTTAACGTTCATTCTTTTTGTTTCCAGAGTAACACACGTTCAATCACAATCTGAATAATTTTGAAGGATATTGCTAATCCATTACTTCATATGTTCAAAAAATGTGTTTGCTCTACAACGTAAATAACGCAATGACTGGCAAAATGAAAGCCATTGCTACTGTTAGTGTGTAAAATTACTTCTCTGAGAGGTAATTGTGTAACACATTTATTGCGATATTTACGTTGTTGAGTAGACAAATTTTTCGAGCATACGAAGTAATGGATTAGCAATAAGCAATATTCTTCAAAATGATGCAGATTGTGAATGATAGTGTGTTAAGCAATTAGGAGGGTAGTCTTTACAGTGGTAAAAATGTCTCTCTCTAATGCAATCATTTTTGTTGGGTGTTGAAGAAATCATGATGCGATGCATTCGCTATCTATGATTGACAGCCAAGCATTCCTTTCATCAAAATAGGTCTTCAATTAACCAGACAGCTAGTTTGGATGAAGCTAACCAGTGACCTGCCCCTGTCACACTTACCTACCATACTTACCCCCTACTAATAAACGTTGTATAGCGTCTGTATAGTTACACAACGCTTTGTCTTCTTCTTTCGAAAGTCAAATTACTGACGACTGAAAGAGAGAAATCGATGTGTAACTATTCATCTGAAATAATACCTTAATTAGTAAGGGGGTTATTGTATGCTATAATATCAAAGAAATAGGTGCATAAGTACGTACATACGTACGGTATTCTTAGCCGAGGTCAAGAAGGTAAGTATGTATGTCTGTATCATCCATCTTCTAAATACTTATGGAACTGTTAATAGTAACTAAAACAATATATTTACGATTTTAACAATTAAAGGATTGTTTAATTCGTCTAGTAAATATAATGAACGTAAAGAAGGTAAGGCAATAAAAATTTAATCTTTTGACGCGAGTCCAAAATCGGAACTAATGCCGCCTCTAATCTTGTTTATCAATACGTTTCATAAAAAAACATACATTTTCTTTCATTTTTTTTTTCAATTGATACTTTTAGACATGACGACACAACAAGCTATACATTTCCAGTTTTAGCTGATCTCGCATTGTATAGGTTTTTCTTACAGACGCCAGCAGCCAGCACATCAAGCTACTACAATCTGTCTTTCTTTAATAGATTTTCAACTTTATCGCTAAAGCATAAGGTTCAAAGGAACATTTGACAGTTTCGGGTAGCTTCTGGCGTTTGGACAATGAGAAATCAGCTTATACTGGAAATATAGCTTGATATGTCGTCGAGCGTACCTACCAGTGCAGCAGTGTACTGTTGATTTTAAAAGTTCCCCTCATTGTTGTAAGTAAATACTGACTGCAGGTGTAGAAATGATACGTAGATATTGAATTGATACGATAACAATGAAAATCTCTCTTTTCGTGACAGTTATGTCACTATTGTACATTGAGACGGAACCACGCATCAATAGCGTCGCATAATGCAATAATTGTGCGCTCTGATTCGAACGCCGCCGTCCAAACAATAGAGGTTGCAATACGCAATACGCAGGCCCCTGGTACACACGGCTACACATCAAGCTATACATTTCCAGTTTGAGTTGACCTCGCACTGTACAGGTTTTTCATACAATCAGAAGTCAGCTTATACTGGTCTGGTTATGTATAGCTTGATGTGTAGCCGTGTGTACCGGGTAGTTATGCGCATAGTTCTACATTTTATGAAGTTTCTTGCCGGCTCTTCTCCATAGGAAACAAACAATTGGAACGTTGCACCTAGCTTTTGACGTCATAAGTGCCCATGTAAGTTTATAAATAAAATATTTTGAATTTAAATTACAAAGATATCGTTGTTAACTAATAAAAGAACTGTACAATGTCTTACTTTATCAAATTCCGGATAAAATAAGTGCCTACCTACTCAAAAAAAGACCTGCATTGATAAAATAAAAACTCCAAATAAGAGTTATTTACCTATTTAAACATCATGTGAATTTGTATATCATTTGGTCCCTCTGAAGACATTCGAGTTCTCTAATGAAAGTTATCTTTTACATTACAAGCCTAAAATAACTATCATAATCAGCCTATAATCTTCCCACTGCTGCAGCTGGGACACAGGCGTTCTTTCGGTGAGAGGGAGTGGGCTATGATCTACCACGCGCGCCAAGTACAGGTTGGTAGCTTTACACAAAGTAAAGCGCCTGTCTGGGTTCGAACCTACGACCTAAAATTCGTAAGCCGCGTCCGTTATACCACTGGGCCATCACTGCTCCCTAAAATAACTATGCTACCCTAAACAGTCCAATTATGAACGTAATCCTACGAATAGACTGCAAGCAGCCTACACAGAATCGTGTCTATGTTAATACATGTCCTAAAAATCGACCGCTAGCGTGACCCTGAACACAGAAGGCTCCGCGCTATGTTTCGGATCCAAATTGTTTTTTTAAATAATTTGAGGGAATGCTGAAACGGGATTATGAAAATTTTCTGGAATATTCTGAAGTCAGCTCCCTAATTCCACGCAATTTAATGGCGTAAGATATGTTATACAGCATGTATCAGAAAGGTAGGTGATATTTAAGGGTAAACTGAACAGCTTTCTTCATGGGGACCAACATTGTAATCGCGAATAAAATTATCAACTGTCCCATAAAAAACTTACTCTTAGGTACTCGACCCAAATCTAAAGGATAATTTATTATTTCTGTAGGTACTTATAAGAAAATTATTAAGCCTTAAGCATAATAAATTATGCAAACGTAATTGAGTTTTCACTTAATAAACGACAGCTAAAAACACAAAGCTGTTGACGCTATCAAACTCCCATGAACCCCCAAATTACCAATTTCATCTCACAAACCGTCCCACTAATTTCCTTTACAATATTTCACAAATTAACCGTAATTTTAAAGGCGTTAATTAACGTCCCCATCTGGATACACTCGCTAAACTCATTAAATTACCGCCCCCGACGTTTAGGGGCGGAATTCTTAAAACGCAACGGGGTAAGGGCTAAATTACTGTAATATTCAAGGTCGGGTAAACTTCTTCGGAAAGGAATGCTGTATTGTTTAATTATTGCGAGGGTAGGGGTAGAGTCGGGACTCCCGACTGCCCCCCCCCTATGAGTCACGCCAATTGCATTACAATTGTGTTTCAGGGTATGACTGTGTCCGCAAACTATGTCTGTATGAAAACAGGTGACTCAGCCCTGTGATACAGGGGATGGGGTGACTTTCTATTACACGCATAAATATTTGATCAATCCTACTTGGAAAAGCTCGCGCTGAAAACATTTCCAGCAAAGCTCACGTAGCAACCTACTTACTATTATTTTTTCCTGAGAAATAGATTTCCTGAATAATAGAGAACGTATAAGGTAGAGGGGAAAACACGGCGTCAAGGGTCTTAAATAAGTGTCGGAATTTCGCTCTCCCACGTGAAAAGGGCTTCAAAAAAAGCAAACACGCGCACAATACAAAACTAACAATAACTCACTTAAAAGGGGTGAAAACTCTTGACCCGCCAGGCCGCCACACAAAGGGGGCTCACATCCCCGCCGGGGTTGTGTACTATCTTGGAAAGGGATCTCACTTGTATGTACATGCCTGGCACAAGAGTTGTAGGCAAATGGAGTGATAATGTATGTCAAATGGCGTGAAAAGCACTTGTGTTTCTATCACTGCCCCAATTGAAAAAAAAGATACGAGCGAAGTTTGCAATCGTCGATGTGAGCTTTTTCCACAGCGCGCACGATATACCTAACACGAGTTGTATACGTCATAAAATGCGTGTAAAGAGCAAGACTCCATTTACTTTCTACTCTGTGACAGTCTGTGAACGTGAAGGAGAATTTGTTGCACTCTGTATGAGCTGGATAAGGACTAAGGGGGTAAGCTCTAAATCCTTTGGCAGTCACACTGAATGGCATCTCCACTTCGTCAATGCACTTAGTTGAGTTAAAACAAGCGAACTTTTTTGGCAGCCAAATTGAAACATGTCCAAATGGCTGTCTGCTACAATTTAATGCCTTTTATATCTTTTAAAATTAAGCATTTTAGTAAGTAGGTACTAAATTCAACTTTAACTGTCTGGGATTTAAGTATGCTGTTCCGTTATGGTCTCTTTATTTATTTTGAATCCTTATCTAACTAGTAAAATGAATCATCGACATAGAACTTAATTTTATAGCTAAGTGGGATAATAAAGGGGCCAAGCTGTAATCGGTATCAAACCAATTTTATCAGTACCTCAAATGATTGTCATAATTCTTAGTACTAAATTCATAATGCTTGTTTTCCTGTGAAGCACCACTTACTTATGAATTTGACCTTCTTCGGTTGCTTGGTCCTGGGTTTGCCGACTGGTTTCTTGACGGGCGCCGACCGTCGGTGAGCTAGGGATAGAAAGAGGCCGTCAGCGGAGCCAGAGAGCCCACGACGCTGATGACTCCCGCGGAGACAAACTGATCCTCCGGCTTGAAAAGGTGGTACTTACACTAATTGGCAAACCGATAATTTTCCCTAGAAACTTTTCTAAAAATTTTGCCATCAAAAAAGATCAGACACAGTTTTTCCAGAAAGCAAAATATGGTAAATTAATCCGCCCTGCTCCAAAACTCAAAACAGATAACCTCCAAGACCCCGAAACACCGGTTGCAAATACCACCAAAAGTCGAGAATCCATTGCCAAGTCGACAGTCCCCCGAACAACACTGACGGACAATCGAAAAACGATTACGTCGACCGAATCGACCCACCTAATGTTTATTTGAAGAACATTCGGACCACGTTTTAATGAATCGACATTAGATGCTCGCGTGACTGGTAAAAGCATCGATTGTTGTGAACAAACAATCGATAGGAAATGTCGCAGTCCACATAACATGTTTCTAGCTAATGGCTGACATAGAGTAGATAGAGCTTCGAGCTAATAAGTAATGCTATGCATCATAGTAATAAAAAAGTAGTTTTATGATCCACGTTACCTGAAATTTCTTTTTATGGCTTTACAAGATACATCGTCTTGTAAAGCAGTATCTTGTAAGCATATCTTGTAACCTTATCAGCCTATTTGAGCAATGAAAAAGGATTAGTTCCATCAAATTACGTGATGTAGACAAAATATGAACTTTCAATGTCAAATGATGAAGCTAAAATTACTGCAAATGTTGCGTAATTTGAAGCATAAGAAGTTGATGTTACTGAAAATTCTAAAGGGCTTCTACTCGTACTGCATGGCTTTTACAAACCAGCGCAGCGTTCTCATTATGTCCCCAAAAACCATTCCAGCCAAGATGACGTCAAACTTCCAAGACTTCTAAAAGTCGTGGTCGCAAATGAATAGTCATTTATTAGATATTTGGGCCCCAACTCATGTTGTTGGGGACGTCTCGGTAATAGTATCGAGGTAATAACGTCGACACGACGTCGGGAGATGAGGCCGCTACGTGAGGGGAATGTCGGAGTACCGAAGAGCCGGCAAAATTCGCCGCAAATACGGATAATCCCTCACGGCAGCGCTAAGTCCCAGTTTACACAACAGACGATGCGGAGACCAAGCTATACAAAGTGTTAAGTCGACTTTAAACTTTAATTCTCAGCCAATTCATGGACAAAGTTTAAACAAGGTAAGACTGTGTTAATTTTGAGTATGCGGGGAGATTTTCTTTTTTATGAGTCGAAAATTCGACAGAACATTGATGCCACAAATATGTCAGGAAAACAGAATGGTAAATTAACGTTTATTAGTGTTCATTACAAACCAAACACCCACATAAAACAAAAGGCCCCTGCGCCCCACGCGACAGGGAGAAATTCATTTCCTAAAATCCAAGTTTGCTAAAACCAAACAATCGGAATGAAAACAATATTTGTGACTGCACGATCGTCTCGGGAGGTTTATTTATCAAAAGTTAATTAACTTTCGCCATAATTCACGTCAAAACAATGTTCATGAGATGTCTCCTCAATCCTGCGTAATTGAGTCTCCCTTAATCACGATTTTCACAAATTACCAAGTAAGAGAAATCATTGCGGTAAACCGCTCCAATCCCAGCTGTTTTACGTAACCGCAGACGCTGATGCGAACGAAAAATCTAGACCACGACCAACTAAAAGTTGGATATCGAGGGTATACGCGTTATAGGATTCCAAGAAGTGTTAGCAATCTTTTGAACAAAGTATGTGCACCTCGCACATATTTTGTAGCCTTGATTTAATCCATATTTAATATTATAAATGCGAAAGTGTGTCTGTTACCTCTTCATTAAACCGCTGAACCCATTTAGATGAAATTTGATATAGAGATAGCTGTTTGAGTCCCGGGAAAGGACATAGGATAGTTTTTAACCCGATATTCCCACGGGAAACTTTGCGGGTGAAACCGCGGGGCGCTGCTAGTCAAGATTATAAATACAGAAGATTACAGAAACTAGTAGACAAAAGTATCGCTTGGAGTCATAGCATGTGACTTCAAGACTTTTTCTTTAGTATAAAATATGTACAAAAAACAACGTAACTGAACCCGAGCCGGTTTCACTTGTACTTCAGAATTCTAATCAATAATTTTTCATCCATATTCAAAGAGTTGCAGCTGTATAGCATCGTATAAAACAGCAATTTAATGAACGTGCATAAAAACAATAAAGCAGAAAAAGTATGGTATTCGAATACAAACGGGACTGTTACAACTGAAAGGTCGACGGGCAGCCCCCTTTGGCGCCGCACGATACAACATGGAAACCTGATAAAATATTTAAAGACTGGCTTTAAAACCCTTGAGGGGAGAAAGTAAATTTACTACCGCTGGGAATACGAGCGTTGGCACGTACGAGTGTTTTAAACACGACGCAAATGCGGCTTCTAGGCGATGCAGAAACAAGAGATATATTCTATGCAGCGTTGAGAACATTCCAGAATAGCGCGGAGACGGCACCGACGTCCTCTTTACGAGTTACGCTCATTAGGAAAATGGGTGTGACTTTGTGTGCAACCCCTTTTTATAGCGTTCCCCGCAAAAATGTTATTTTTAAATCCATTCACGACTAAGTGCGGAGTTGAGGTGGAAATTATTCAAGTTACTGCTAGTCGTAAAGCAGCTCAATTGCAAATTCTCAAGTTGGCCGAGACAGCTAGTGGCCGGAATGGTTTGGAACACGCAAACTTTGTAAGCACCTGCAATGCATCATAGTGGATGTGGACATGTGTGGCTCGAAATCTAGTTATCGACAAAACCTTTGAGTCGCACGATGTTCCGGTTTCTATTATGGAAGTAATACGCGTTAGATCCCATGCATGAGATGTTTTTATAGCCTTTTTGAACCCTCATACGGGATCAATAACGTGTGTCGTCTCAACTCCGAATAAAAAAGGCGTAAACTTCTACTCTTTTTGTATTAGGTACCATGAACGTTGAACCCCAACGACAATAATCCATTTGACGCGCGCATCACAATATAAAAGTACTTAATGTTTTTATTAGGCACAACGACATGGTAATAAAGATGATCAAAATCTGTAAGCCCTGCCGCACCCTCAACAAAGGGTGCAGGACTTGTTAAGCCAATTAAACCCAGTGTTATAATCGTCCCCTAAACAATTATGTGATCTCGAGTCGCCAGTCCCCTGTTGTCACTTCACAATAGCCTGTCTGCTAATCCAAACACACTTGAAATGTAGTGACAAGCATTACAATTATGACGTTACGAAGCGAATTATGCGATGATGATTAATTAGGTAGTTATTTCACGTCACGAATGATTCCAACAGTAAAATGCGCTATAGAATGTTCATAGCCGCTGTAAAGAACAATTGCAGCGGTACTGAAAAATTTTCCTTCTTAGAAATTCGCATTTCCAAGGCTATCGCTATGGTCCGTAAAGCTGTTTTATGGTCTTTGAAGCCATGAAGTTGAATACCAAGGCCCGTGCTTGGTTATACCTACCCAATCAATAATTCAGAAGGCATATCGTCTGGGTCAATTTCAAACCCACTTTGCGGTCTCATGTGTTTTTAGACTTTTAATGTGACCAAAATCGATGACTCAATTCTTGGTTACAACCCTTGACTCCAATAAAGATTCATTCTTTTGAATGATTTTAAGAAGCAGAAGTCGGTGATATATTCCGGCAAAAGAAAAATATTTAAATTTTTTGCGCAATCAGCGTTTTTTATCCGTTTCGCAATCTGACTAATGTCCAGCATAAAAGTCGAAATGTATGAAAAATGTCGTTAATTAACAAGCCCGCAATAATAAAGCGACACGAGGTCTTCAAATGCGTGCGTAGTGGCGCATAAAATACCAAAACATTTTACGAAGGGCCCACTAGAGTGATTATGTCGCGATTGCGTGACATAATTTAATCAAGCCTACGATATTATGTGAAAACAACTATTTTCCGAATTCCCCAGACAAGTATGCTTGAACTGCTCGAATGTTTCGGAATCTGAAGCCATTACGTAAGATGTAAGAAATCATTTTCTTGAAAGGGTTTTCTAATTTTAGATTGGTAGTCTTTCAGACTAGAAGTTCTAGGTTGGTACTCAGCGCAGAGCGGTGGACGCGTACCACAGTATCGCGATTCGTAGCCGGTACAAAATGGTGGACATTATGCAGTAATGTTTAATCAATAGTTGTAGTGAGGCCGGCACGGACTGACAGGTATCCGTAAAACTGGAAAGGCTCGAATATGGTGGCTATGGTGGCAGCGATCAGAAGGCCCTGAAAAACCGAACCAAAACTAATCAAACTCGTAGACAGCGTAATACAATAAGGTTTTTTCATATGATTGATTTGATATGATTTTGCGTTTTTTCCTTGTAGTCGCAGTAATTTGTCAAACATCGCCATAGTACCTTACATAACTGCCAACATCTTGCGACTAGCCTTCGAGACGCAACAATGTAAAGAAGTCGTCGACGTTTGATCCACGTTGTTATCATCACGTTGGGAACTTGGGAGACATCGATTGTCATCAACAACTCTGGCCCTTGGTCGTAATCGATGGATCACGTGATTTACGTCAGATGCAATTTAAATAAAGGCGCCGGCCGGTGCCCCTCCCCCCGCCGGCCGGCCGGCGGCCCTGAAGACTCAATAACAGACATCTGAGACATCTAACAAAATTTTGAAACGGATCAAGAAAGCATAAAGCATCAGCCATTAATGTTAGTTACCTTCAAGTTGACAGACTTAAACCAATTGGAGAAGCTGCAGCTGACAGTTAAAAGAGGTTACCTTTGGTTTTTGCCTTTCCTGTAACAGTGTCTCGAAATTTTGACATAAGATTTGGAATTCGATAACAATTTCAAGCCAGATAACAATGTAGGGCGTTTGTCTCCGCAGCGAGAGTAGCAACAGCTTCGCCGGTCGAATTTGTGATGATTACGAAGATGTCGTCCATAGCAGCGGTGTTTCCAACCTGCAGGCAAAACAGGCGCGCGGCATGAGTGGCAGAAGCACTGCATCACCGAGTCCCGAACGAGCCCTATCAGCATGGTGATGATCAAATTGACTATCTAACGTGTGACGGAGTCGCGGCGCGGCGCTGGCGGACTGCGCGACTCTCGCCCGGAAACTGAGCCACGCCGGGGGGAGGGTAGCCGGTCGATACTTCACCCCGCGCCCCGCAACCCCCGCCCTGCGGACCCACCCCGCAGCCACCCCTTGCGCGCTACCGTCCCTAACTTGATAACCCGCACAAGAAAATAAGCCTACCAAATGGAAAAATAATGTCACCCACGACATGTATTACGTCGCGTAAAGTCCCTGTATGTGAGAAGGGTATGAGATTTCAAACCAAGTTTAAATTCCTGTGGAAGAGGAAGATGTCTATCTCCGTTAGAGAAAACGCCAAAGTATGAGTGACATGTAATATCCAAAGTAGGAGCTGCTCAAGTGAGACTTGATAAGATTGACTAAGAACATGATGCGTAGGAGTCTAAAACCGCACCTATCAACTACAAGGTCTAGGGCCGGGGAAGACAAACTAATTTAAGAGCCGCCCAGACTCGTGCGGGTCTCGACGGACTTCTTGCTCATAAAAACGCCGAGCTGTCGGTGGGTGGCGGGCGCGTGCGTGGAGAGGGCACGCGAGGGAGCCTCCATGCGGAGGTTCCGCCGCCGTCTCGGCGCCGCCACCCGCAGCCAATTAACAGCCGGCAACTCCACGCTGAATTTGTTTCGCCACTCGAATTGCTTCCGATTGATTTCCTGTTCTCAAAATCTATCACTGAATGACTTTTCCGACACCTCTCAGATGTTCAACACTTTCGTAAGACACCGAAGGACATTTTCGCAGAAGGCGCAAAGTGAGGTTAAGTATTGAGTCCCGAAACAGCTAGTGAAACGGCTTACCTAGTCCAGTGCAAGAGAGAAATTAAATAGGAAGACTGCAGTGGTGATGGTGTTGTAACCCCGTGCACCGGTAACACCGGCCGTGGTGCGGCGGATCGATTCCGGCCAACAACCCCTAGACCGCGTCCCCCTGCGGTAATAACTGGGAATACCAGGAGCAAGCCTCGCTCAGCCGGTGCATACGGGCAGGAGCCGACACAGCCGTGGAAATACCGCCAAGGCTGGCGTCCGCCTGGCTGACGTCACTAGAAACCGTGCGTAATGACAACTACTAGCGTTTTACAGACCAAGTGAGACCCAAACCTACACTAAAGTTCATGTACTGGTTTACACAATTTGTGTAATCCTCGCGATTACAACAAACTTACTTTAAGAGCAGCCTTAGGTACTGTATAAAAATGCAAATTCACGAAATGTATTACGCTAGGGGACGACATAAAATCCCCGAAAATTTGCGAACACTCCATCAAAAGAACATGAAGTTCAAGATAATACCGGTAGTCCGTCTACCCTCGACGACTGCGTTCCATAGATCATATCACCGCAGTGATAAATTAGTTTCCTCAATAAAAGTTCGTCGTCGACTCAACGCAGAGAGGTGAGGTGACTAATAAACTTTTCCGAGGCTTTTATTTACAGGAAACTTTTGACATAAAGTTAACTTAACAGAAGTCATTATTTTCTAACTTTCATAAACAAAATTAGTTTGGGCAGATTGTTTCCTTGTCATGATTTTTAACAAAAACAATATTCAGCGATTGCCAAATTCACTTGTGGTTTTAGAAAAAGCGTTTTTAATATAGACGACAGGATGGCGCCCAACGTGGGGCAACAAGATTAATAATTATTCTTGCTTAGACGCTTATTATACGTGCAACGCACGACTGCAGTCATATTCACAAGCGATGCGGTAGCGATAATCTCTTTTTTCAAGATATTATATTATTCAACCATATAATTATTGTCATGAAGTTTCATTCAATTACTATTGAAAAATTCACTCATATGAGATAATAATCATTCCGACTCATCCTCATAGGTGTAAATTCTCTTTTTAGGCTGTCATAATTTCCATCATTCCAACATATATAAAAATGATCATTGTAAAGTGAAACCGCAACCATAATGGTGTCAATAGTGCTTCAAACAATTTAAATGGGACACTTAAGATAATGGTCAATAATCCGCCATCGGTGGCCACGATCTCACCACCAGCGTATTGCCAGCTATAATAATGTAGCTTTGTCTCTCCGGAGCGGCAACAAGTTGGGTCACGTGCCGGCTGGATTTGGCTGAGAATATAATTCGGAGCCAGCGGCGCGCGTCCGCCTGCGACGGCAAAAGTATCGATTTTGCCTTATTTCAAGCAATGCTTAGACATCACCGACCCGGTATTTTGACGCAGACACAGCCTAACACAAACTTCAACTCCAACATTATCCCGCTGGACGTTTTCGGCATTATCTTTGAAGAGTTTCACCCGTTTACGTCCACCTAGACATCCGGAGTAACCTAGTAAGTACGAGTAGAAGAGGCCGACATACGAGAGTTAAATAACTTGGGATGGTAACATATTGTGTACTGCGGATCGAGATACTGTAAGAAATGTAAAGAGATTACGTGTTAATAGAGCCAGCAGTACAGTGAACGCGTTGCGTGCAATAAATTTTAACAAAGTAATATTAATGGGTGCGGGAGACATTCAAACCAATTAAATGGGCGCCGTTGACAGCAGTAAAGAGTCCGCAAACAAAATAATGATAATTAAGGGGGTCTCTCGATTAGATATTAATTATGGATACCACGTTCGAAGATAAGTAATCAGAGTTGAAAAGTTACGTCATTAATATTAACTAGGACTTATAAATTATTCAGACAACGCGGCTGTATTTCTTATTCGTACCACTAGACATTTCTTGTACAGGTAATGATCATAATATAATATGTGTACGAAATATTAAAATAGAAGTAGACAACGCGTTCATTTTCGACATGTTAGGGGGAGCCAAAGTTGTTGTAAAGTTCTGAACCTCATTTTACAATTCTTCAGCAGAATATAAAAGGAGAAAATACAAGGATGATACGGCGTTTTGGTTGTGAGAGGAGGGTTTAGCTTTGATTTAGTGTCGAGCTTAAATATTTGCAAAAAGATTGGAACGCCATATGGCTATCACTTACTAGCTATGTCGGATTCCAAGCCATCTGGACCGTGCAAACTTTCGAGAGTTCGAAAAGGAAAATTTGTTCGCAGAATTATTAAAGATGTTCACTTTCGAAATGTGTTAATACTTTCGTCTTATATTAAAGGATAGGTTATGTTTAGATGAGATTATCACGAAACTCATGTTATACTGAACATTTTAGAACAAACGAGAGAAAGGATCAGCATAAATAAGATCTTATATACGATTCATCATCTTCCTGCCTTTGCCCCATGTTGCTTGGAGACTGGGGTCGGCGTAACACTTTCTTCTTTGATTCTCCCTTGTCAAACGTCACGCTATCATTCACTCCTTTTCCTTTCATTTAATTCCTCACACAATTCATCTATCTTTTAGGAAGACCAGTCCTCCTTCATCAACATATATTATACGATTACCAACTTTAAAATTAAGCCAAATAAAGGGTTTGTCGTGTTAACTTTCCCGACCTTGATGATAAGAATTGAAATAATTTGATTTCGTCTTAGAAATTTTATGGAACTGCGCAGTATGTCTATTATCTCATGTAATATTTCAAATGTACAAGTTCGCAAGACGCGGCCAGTCATCAGTATTATTCATAACATTTATTTTCTACTTATTGCAAATTGAGCGTTCCTTAACAACTTAAACAAAAAAGCGTGCTCGGTCGGCGTAACATTCAGATTGAGATAGACTGATCGCTGATCTCACAGACATTAAAAAGTAATCCATAAAACCGTAATGTAGTTCTCGACAGATAGACATCTGTGGGAGGGAACGTCAATACTTATTTCTCGAAATTCAATACCAATAGGGACCAAATCGAGGGTTCATATTATAATGACCCTCTTCGTCTGACAACATCTTTATTATTCCTTTCGCCCCCTCCGTTCTACTTGATTTATTTTGATTGCTCCTATGCGTTATTTAATGTTCACTATCTTGAGAAAATAATCTAAATTACTTTATATATCCTTTTGTAAACAAGCGTACAAAGTAAGGACGAGATTATCCCTAGTCCAACCGTAATCCACCGCACGGCTGCAGGTAGCCGTAACTCTACACAAACGGACTTCCCTTAATGCTATAAAAGAGGTTCAAGGCACGACCGTCGCCGACAAAAGCTGTAAAGAGAATGACACACGCACATGGATCGATCAAGGCCAGACGCTTTGTACAATAAATTTTTTTTTTGGTACATGTGAGTTTCCTTTATTATTTGAAGCTGAGCCCTTCTTTGTACAATCTTAAGTAGTCTCGGCTTGTAGAAGCTTAGCGAACTTCGTGTTCTGTGCTACATTCTCAAGGTGATTACTATACCTACGGCTGGAAAACCTCACCGGCTCAAGGATACGCGGAAAATCAATAAGTACAGAACGAATAAAGGATCTCAATGATGTGAAATAAAGATTGATCGAGGCTAGATTAAATTGGAACACGGTGGTTAATGTGAAGCCAAAAACCGCAATGTCTTCGGTCAGAGGATGAAACGTTAGAACTGAAGCCATACCTACTCCTGTCGCGGTTAATTGCCAAGGTCCAAACGCATTAATTGGTCGATGAACGACCATTGTAGCCTGAATATGAAGAGGCTATCTAAAAATTCAATAATTAAATCAGTTCGAAACATTGACCTCCAATTAAACAAAAAGAATAATTTTGGGAGGCAAGCCAACAATCAAATGAATCATCTCGATATGACTATGAACGGATTAGATGTCTCGTTCCCAATGTGTAGATGCTGCTACTTATCCTCAATTCTAATCCAGTACCCTAGCAATTTATGAGGATATAACAAAATGTGACAATGTGACAATTGAGAGTGATTTTAAAAACTTCCCCAACTGATTCTTCATAAAATTAATACGTTTTTATTCACGTCGATGTTCTGAACTAGATTGCTCACATTAATCACAAGTGTATGACGAATCAGGATAACGGTTTCTTTGTTCGAAATATCATGTTTTTCTGCCCTCGTTACATACAAAGTTTTATTCTCTTTGTTTATATTATCAACATATATGTTTCAAACTGTATTGCGTTACTGTATATTCTGTGTTATTTGTTATTATCTTTCTTTAATAAGAATATTATTGATATCACTTTCTGTATGCGGTATGCCTGTCAATAGCCATTTTCCGAGAACAAACAGACAAATTGTAAGCAGTAGTAGCCAGCTGCTTATCATGCAAGTAATTAGTTGACTGATACCACAAAGGATATTGTTACTTCTGTAATTGAAGATAAGTGACGAGCTTGCAACCTGACACAATGTGTGTGTACTTACATACTTTGAACCTTTTGAGTTCTCCGTAACTTTATACATATAATATTTTGCAATAATCTGGTGCTTTTATAACAAAAGTGCTGTACTTAATAGACTCCTATTAAAAGCCGGTTAACATGAGCATAAGTTGAAGAGAGTTGACTTTTGAAGGATGCTTGAGTCAAAGACTCAAGCATCCTTCTCTGGATTAGTTACAGATTCATGAAGTCTTTATGCATCTGTAACTAATCCAGATCAGAAAAGATAGCATAAATAAGAGGATAATTAACATAAAAAGAATAATAAAGTAAGCTTTTATATCACAAACGTATGTTTTTACCAAGCTTTTATTTTTAATCCTCTTGTAGACGAGTAGACGCGTATTTTACGAGCCAGCGAGTCCGCGGTAAGGGGGCTCGAGGTACTCGGAGTAATAAAACTTAGACCATGAATACGAAATTATAAAGCAGGTTCGAGAAACATTACTTGTTCGTACAAGGTTTGAAGTTAGACCAAGTCATATTTCATAAGTATATTTAGCTCGTATAATTTTGGGTCTTTGTACTGTGGATTGAGACGGTCTAGGACTACTGAAGGTCAGGAAGATGATAAAAATGTATTCCAGCGAAGAAGCCAAACTCGTAGCCTAATTCTGGGCCGACTCAATTTAGATACCATCTACGCGCTAAAAAGATAAAGATAAAGATATATTTATTTGTAAACATGTGTAACATTATACATATTATAATTGCAAATGTGGATGTAAAAATGAAAATCTGTGAGTGTCAACATGTTTTGCCACCATTGGCGTACAAAATAAATTATAGCCACTTGAAATACAATACAATTAAGAAGGGGAAAAAAAAAACATAACAAAATTAAAATATAACACAAATAGATCAGAAACTATCATTTAAAAAATCTTTAACACAATAGTAACATTTTTCAGTAAGTAACTTCTTAAGTTCCCTTTTGAATAAGTTTGGCTGTTTTATATTTTTAATAACCTCTGGAATCTTATTATATATTAATGGTGCCATAAAAAAGAAGAATGTATTCCATTAGTAATCGACGGCGGCATTAAAAAAAAAATTGGGCAGTCCGAACTACAGGACATTAATAATACATGGGGTCCAGCCAAGACCCAAATTCACTATAACCAATTAATGATTCATTACATCGAAAACACGTAAATTCCTTACCTTATCACGACATCTGCTATTAACGTATTCTCTATGACACAATGGCGTGGTTTGAACTGTCAAAATACATATTGCCCGTACGGTTGACATGGATATTGGTTGATTGATTGACGTGGTTTGCACGTGGTAAAATTTCGCGGGGAATAATACAGAATCGGGGCCCTGGATCTGAACACTTACCTTTCTTACATGAAGCCTTTAAAGGTCAAAAACCCAATCTTCATATTAGACGGGAAACATGCAAAACTAATTTGTCTGCAAAATGAAGGTTTGCTTAGAGAATCTCGAGTGCCATCAGAGCGTGTTAATGATCGCTGATCAGTGACCCGTGTGGTCTAGAACGCAGCCAACTCAGCTCACCAGTACCTAATTGAACCAAGTGTGGCGTGAAAACGTGAATTCTGATCGGCGTAAAACTGAGTGGCATATTAAAATTAGAGAGCTTTGGGAGCGAAAGAGAAACCGAGAAGCTACTGGCCGGTTAAAATAAATTGGTACCGTGCAGTTTTAATTAATTTTGACGTGCGCAATTGCCCATGCAGGTTTAAGTTATCATCCTAGCCTTTTTCTCCTATTAGGGTCGGCTTCCAGTCTAACCGGATGCAGCTGAATACCAATTTTTTATATGGAGCGACTGCCTATCTGACCTGCATCACGCAGTTACTGGATTAAACGATACCCCTTGGTGGGTTGGACTGGACTGACTTGTAGAAGTAAAATAAAATATTTTGAATTTGAAGTGAAATCCATTTTGACTCTTCAAATATAGTATGAAGTAAATATGGAAGGGCTGTGAAAGCTTTTGTCAAGCAAAGCTTCTGAGTGTTGTCAAGGAATACAGAAAATTTGTTGTATTTATTTTACGCCAACAATGTATTATTTAAACCTCTCAGCAATGCGTAATGCCATTAGAAACAGTTACTTTAGTAAATGTAGAGGTTTTGGTTCACGCCTACACTTAAATGATTTAAAAAGAGAGGTTTAAAAACTAGAATGAAACTGAATAAAATGTAGTAGTTTTTTAACCACAAGAACCACAACCAAAAGATTTTCTGCTTAAGGAATGCCATATCACAGACTATCAGTAGAGTTTAATCATACGAGACAGCTAAGTTATCGCAAGTTTTCGATGACAAGCCGGAAAAACCCAAGCTTCGGCATGTTACAGTGAAAAGTCGGGAAAATTGCTGAGGATATATCAAGGAAATGAAATTCTATGTAGACTTACACGAAAACGAATTTTTGAAGCCTTAGATCGTCAACCGACATATTTTACTCATATCAAATAAACTGAAATTACTTATTCTGTAACTTAGCTATTTGGACCACTTTTGGTCATCAGTTTTTAACAAGTAAGCTGTTGTCGTCATTTCATAGCCTTGGATCGAAACACTGGAAGTCATAGCGAGAGACCTTTGTCCAGCAGTGGATGATACAACAGTAATCCCCAAATCATCATCTTGCCTAGGCGTTTCCCAAACTATGTTAGGGTCGGCTTCCAGTCTAACCGGATGCAGCTGAATACCAATACTTTACATGGAGCGATTGCCTATCTGACCTCCATAACCCAGTTACCGGGTAATACGATACTCCTTGGTAACCTGATCGATAGACCTCTGCGGCTGTTATTATTTAGCCATGAGCCCCTCTAGCAGTAACAGTAATCTCTCCTTCAAGATGAAATGCCTAGGAAACAAGATCCTGTCCTAAATTACCAAGACCACTATCTCCAGGACTTACGACATCCTTGTATTAATATGTACAGCCACAATTTCGCATGGATGTGTATCAAATACCGACAGATGTTCGCAATATCTGGCGCGGATGTCCCGACATCCGTGCATTCGGTGCCCGTGAGCAAAGCCAATAAATATCAGTTGGTATTGATTTTGCTGTACCGCGTCTGCCTGTGCTCCGTGTTATACAAGTTTCGGCCTGTCTAGGGCTTACCTATACTATGCATAACTGTTTATTTTATGTATAAGTACAGGGAAAGATCGTTGATTGTACACTTGGAGCATTTTATATGATCTGAATTTGTTGAGAGATGATTCAAACACATTCGTTCATTTGTATCATCAAGGTTTTGAACTGATGAGCAAATCCCGTAATTTAAACAACGTTCACAGTCTGATCTCAGTCTCAATCTGTCAAAAATACCTGTAGTTTCTCTACATTTTGACAAGTTTTTAACATTAAGTTTTTTCAATTAACTAATAACTATGAGAAAAGCTTCCAAGTTAAAAGATATTAACCCTAATTAATGTTAACGATATTATAAGAGAAATGAAAGTGCATTTTGCACTAACAGCAGTTTTGAAGGTAGTTCGCAGGCGATGCGATGCGACGTTATACAATAAATTTCACTCGGACGAAGTCGCGGGCAGAAGTTAGTGTATAGAAATATAAGTACAGTTTCACTACATTGGTTGAGTTGTCTACATTACAATGATTTACTGTGAACAAGGGTGACTCAACATTCCCAGAATAATTAGCTGCACATCGATTTAGCTTTGACAAACTTTTATACTGGCAACAATAATTATTTTATTGTGCTTTATTTTAGCTGTCTTGAGTTTTATTGTATGTAGGTGCCCGACAATTTTAATTAACGTTGTCTGGAAGACTAAATTAATGCGTTTAATGGCCGATTCCTATATTTTACAAAACGTTATTGTTTAAAATTAAGACTCTTGTATCTTTACCAATAATGAAGGAAAGACTTCATAGCTTTGCATAGTAGACCATCCCATATGGAAGTAGCTATCACAGGTCTAAATTAGCTTACGAATCCATTTATATGCCCAGTTTGGCAATAAATAATGATTCCATTAGTAAGCAAACGATTTGTTTTTGTTTATATGAACCGAGCATAAAGGTCATAGCACACGTATCAAATCGTAAAGGCATCGGCACCGTATCGCCTTTCGCCTCGCCGTCAAACAGGCGTCAACCTAACGTAAGCACGTAACCAAAGCGGATCAGCAGCTCCGATACGTCGAATCGGCTACGGCTAGGCGACGGCGACGCCGCGCTTACGGCTCGCCGACCGCTGGTTGATGGTGCAGCACTCAGCCAGGCAGGCCGGAGGGGTGAGAGGGTCAAGGGTGGACGAAGAATCGTAAGCTCGGGTACGGAGAGACGTAAGCGCGGGGACGACGAGCCGTAAGCGCGGGGACGAAGAGCCATAAGCGCGGGGACGACGAGTCGTAACGCACCGTAAGCTCGTCCCGAGGCGAGGCGATTACGTTACGATTCCGATTAGTGTGCGTTGCAGTAGGGAGTTCCCGCGACTTCGTCCGCGTGAAATGTCTTGTTTTATTATAAAATACATCCTACGACACTCGGAAATACTGTAGCTTCCCATTAGTGAAGGAATTTTCGGAATCGGATCAGCAGTCCCGAAGATTACCCCCTACAACCTCACAAACATTACCTCTTTATAAGATAACTGATTTAGATTGATTTACTTTGCTTTCGCTTAATACGACCAATTACCTCGTAGAAAATAATGTATTCGGTGACTCACAAACTCACAAACCAAGATGAGATAATAATACGTCCATCAATTTATTTCTCATTTTCTCTGTAAACGTGAAAGGACTAGAAGATTAGGTACTTACATTATTATATTCTAAAAATAACTTCACACACATCGCACATCGCTACGGTATAGGATTTTTGGGGAACTTGAAAATCCTAGGTAATACTCGTACTCCTCAGATTTGGAAAATCCCAGAATAAATTAGGGCTCACAACATAACTTTGACTTAGATCTTTCACAAGCAGATTAATTAAAAAAGACATAATATTTTTACACAACATGTATTTAATTGGACCTCAAATAATTCCTATTTGCGATCTTGATTAAAGTTGTTTGTTTTTGTGCGGAACCCTAATTATTTTTCTAAAATAAAGAATAGTTACTCCTTATAACATCAGCTCTCAGCCAGTGAAAGTCCTGTCAAAATCGGTCCACTCAGTCGTTTCGGAGATTAGCCGGAACAAACAGACAGACCCACAACATTAATTTTTTTTTTTTTTTGTTATAAGTACCGTACCTATATAATTACATTGGAATTTAGTAAAAAGCTGTTATTTTTACATTACAAACAGACACTTAAATATTCATTTTTAAAGATTAATTAAAAAAGGTTCCATCATTAGAAGGTCAAATAAGTTTTTAGAGGATCAGTTAATGAAATATTTCCTTTTTTACATTACTCATATGCACAACAATAATTGCGTTATACTTTATTGCCTCAAACAAGGAAAACAAAGTAAATAACTCTTTGACCGATAACACACGAGACTTGAACTTTGCCGATACTTTTATTACGTATTAAAAAAAAACGCAGCCAAGTGCGAGTCGGACTCGCACACGAAAGGTACCGTACCACTGTACAATTATTAAGATTGAGCAAAAAACGTTTCTTGTATGGGGTCCCTTTAATTTTTAATTTGATTTTATTTCTGTTTTTTGTTGTTGTAGCGGCCGAGAACTATTTCACGTGTCTACCTATTACGGTTAAAAAATTACAGCCCTGTGACAGAGATGGACGGGCAGCGGAGCCTTGAGCACCCTGTGGGCACGGAACCTTATAAAACTTTACAACTGACAGTTATAGGACCTTCACCTTCAGGCCGTTGCCTCCGGACTACTTGAACCGAAAATAATTTCAATTTCGTGGAAAGCCACTATTGAAATACAAATACAGTTACTGTAGTTGCTTTGTAAACTTGGCAGTTAGAAATCTATCGATTTGGAACCAAATGAGTTTACAACGACGACAAAATGAAGGACTCGCATAGAATGAGTTGCTGGTAAGTGGCTGGGGCCGTCTGGAAACGAAGTCCCTGCCTTCCGTATCTTGCATAAAAATTAATCAGAACAGAAAATTTTTGTTCTGATTAATTCTGACGCAGTAAGTTTTTACATTACCACTGCTCTCAAAACGGTGAAGGAAACATCGTGAGGAAACCCGACATGTCCTAAAACCGAAAATTCGAAGACATGACATCTACCAACCCGCATTGGGGCCGCGTAGTGTGGCTGTGGACTATGACCCACTCCCTCTCACAGAGAGGAGGCCTGTGTCCCAGCAGTGGGTACATTATAGGCTGATTATGCTAAGTGTTTCAGTGTGATAGACGATGGGCTAAATTAATAAAGCACCTATCTTCCATGGATTTTGTTTTTTTTTTACATTATTACAAAATAAGAGTCACTAAGGAGTTTCTTGCCCGATCTTCTCCATACGAAACTGCCTATTAGTAGGGACAACTAGAATTAATTCTATTTTCTTGTAAATGCTGAAGTTCATAAGTGCCTTTTAATGCCCTATCCATAATCCATACTAATATTATAAATCCCTAAGTTTACCGTATGTCATTACTTCCCAGAATTCGATCCTTATTAGCGACACTATCGAATGGTGTAATAATACAGTATTTTTTTTCAAAATCGAAAGGTTCGATTCCTGGCTAAAAATATTTATTTTTCAAAAATCCAATGATGCAGTTTTAGTTTTCATAAAAATCGAGCCCGAGACTCCTTTGAGTACTTTTCGCTATTCCTCATAGTTTCGGATTTGGCCATCCACGCCCACCCGCCCACTTCAAAAATTCACCCTATATAAAGTATATACTCGTATATTATTAAAACATCATAAATTAACATCACTCCTTGGATCAGAACAGTTCCAATACTTCCAATGTATGTAGGTAATCGAAAATCAAAGCCGAACCAAAAAATGTTCCTTCTCAATAATCCGTGGAGCCCTAAATACACCGCAAGTACATTTAGCAGGCTAGATAAGGAACTTGTAGCATGCAGTCCCGGTACGACACTAAAGCACGACAGTTCCTTAGGGCCTGTTTAGCATAACACCATAAGCCGTATCTATTTTTGATATGCATATCCTGTGCACGAAACATCCACCACTTGTGAAGGTAGAGTTTATTTAAGTATACGTGTATAAATATGAACATCAGCAACATTTCTACGGTCATTCAGATTCGCTGATGATGGATGGCATGAAGTCCTGCAATGATCAAGTCTTTGATTCGTAAACCTCCTGCCAAATTTCTTGTAATGTTTATTGGTTATTAAACAGAATAACAACTTCTTTTGGTGCTTCGAGTCCTCCTTCTCTCTATAATTGGAGAGGTGGGACAGTTCAGCAATCACAACAGCTAATGAAATTAATTACCTGAAAAAAGATTCCACAACAGTTTAAGTTGAATAAATTACGAATTACGAATTAATTAAGAATACGGAAGCTATCAAAAACATTGTCCAAAAATTAATTTAAAATCTGTAGTTGGTTTCACTACGTCTAGATAGGCCAATTAGATGGCTTCATTAAAGTAAGTACACTACACGAGATAATAATCTTCTTTGCGTCAGACAACAATCGATCTTTCGAAACACTCTTTTACCATATAATTTGGCCTGAATTTGCACATTTTTTGCAGCTGAGGAGTTCAGTGATATTTCATTCATCTGTGTACGATGTACCGTTGTGTGCAGCACCGCTAGGCAATCGCAACGTAGGCTCTGCATACTATAGATTAGTATAGATTATTCACCCCGGCACCACTCGCTTAGGTCATGCGCAATGAATCTGATTAAATGTTTTGGGCAACATCCAAATTTTCCGCCACAACGGACACTCCACACGAATTGAAAATTCATCTGATGAACAAAATTCTTCCCATTTTTCCTTTGTGCGAGGAAATTATTCTGTGGCGTCTAAAAGGTGGGAGTTTACGAGGTGTTCCATCTCAATAAATTCAAGGACGACGGAGCCCCGAGAGGTCTGCACGTCTTTGTTATACCGTGAGAGTGAGAGCAACCGAGGTTGACGAACCGTTTCAACAGCGATTTCATCTTGAGAAAGAGCACCATTCTTGAAAAAATTGTAAAAAGAATTCTGCAATAAAAGTGCGTAGTTGGTTGACCTTATACGAGGGCAGACTGCTAGTCCCTCATGAAAACAATAAAATGACTACTAAAACCGCTACTAGGCCGGATTTATGACATCAATAAAGTTCAAATTAATGATCGGCTCCGAGCCTCCGCTGTACTATAGTGATAGGATGCTATGAAATGTCCTTTAAGATCCTTAGATACTACTGGAAGGCTGTAAGAAGCAATAACTTGGTGTACCTACGCCTAGGGTTTAGGAGGTAACATAAAAAAATTAGAGGGTTTCGAAGCTAATTTGATTTTCATACAAATAGCCGAAGTTAGGAATAAGTATCAAATTATGATTGGGGTGAACCACAAAAAATATACGATGTTATTATATTCCCGTTCATCCCAATATTGTTCTAATATCACTCGAGAGTTGAGACAGCAAATATCCCCAGGCGAATGTATATTCGTAATGTACAAATAATAATATAAACAATAATTTATGACAATCTAAGATGAAATCTTAATCTTTCTTCAGAGGAATGTTTCGAAATAATTCTGTTTACCGAACACATGAAACGACTTAATTTAATTTACTTTGTCTTCGAATCCGGAATGGTGTAATCAAGTTATGAGTAAACTAAAGGAAACAAACATTGGATCCAGAAGTTTCACGTTTCCAACTTAGTATTATTAGTCCTTAGTCTCGAGCAAGGCCATCGGCCGTTTGTTGTAATTATAGCGAACATGTGTTAGTCGCATTTCTGCTAACCGTTAAGTGAAGCGCTAACAAAACGCACCAAGTTTGATGACCCGAATGCATTGATCTATTAGTCATGCCGAAGTAAACCGCCACAATAGATCTCCACCGCTGAATAATGAATGGCAAAATGGAATTTCGGCGTACTGGGTAAGTGTGCAAGGCGTGGGCCGACAAGTATCGCCCACGTCTTGCCTTTTCTGGGCAACGAACGCTCGAACAAGCTTTCATTGCGTGCAGCAAAGAGACCACAAAAACAACCCGGTCGCACAGCGCACTGGGAACCTATAAGTATAGAAAGCAGTGTAGGTGGACAGCGACACGTTTTGTTACTTTGATTGCATATAATTTCGCACGTTGCAAAATCTAATATGTCTCACTATAATGATTGATTGATACAACTCAAAGAAAGTTTCGTGTCTTACTAATCCATTTGACTAGTTACGAAAAGGCTTTTGAAAGGAGCACTTCGCTAAAAGCGTTTTCGATCGACAATAAAATCCTGAGGAAAAACTATTTGAGCCGCAACCGGTCAAATTAGATTGACCTAGCGGACGACCTAACTCCCCTTGTTTAAATCAAATCAGGAAAAGTACCGTAACTGCAACGAAGTTTGCCAACTGAAAAGGTGTTCAGTTTGCCTTTCTTTTCAGTTGCTTTTCTGTTCGTCTTTTCAATAATGAATATTTTAATAAAATCTCGATTTTGCTGTTCTTTATAACCTAAAGCCTTATTGAGAGCTTTGTTTTATTGCAAGACTTTATAATGAGCTACGCAGCAGATTGTGTCCTAACTTCCTAAGACATAAAAGGTAGGTAGAGCAATATCATTTGTCTAATCTTTTGATATCCGTATGTTGACTGTAATAACGTAGTTGTTTACGTTCCGTCATGGACAATGGTCAATGTTTGCTTTAGGTGCGGCGTTGCGGGCTGAGGATTCCTTTCATTGTCATGTTAATGTGTCGGATATCAACCAAATAGGGGGTTGCGTTGAATCCGCACCAATTCTTTCACAAATGAACAAAGTTCCGCCCCGTAACGGCCCATTAGGCGGCTTGCTTCGAGATAATATTACACCGCTGTTGTATCGTATTGGAATTTACCTCCGCCTCTCTGGGGCCATTGCTCTTCTCTACCCGCTTCCTGCGCTTTTAATCAACGCCACCCTCCGAGATTTGGGACCTCTTAGTGTCAATTTAATAACATTTTAAATTGAGCGGCAAATTTAAACATCGAAGTGAGTGTATTTGGCAACAGCTTTTTACAGTAACGTCGACGGCAGTCAATTTAATAAAGCCTACTGTTGGGAGGATTTTTTCAGCAGTTTAATTAAGCTCTGGTTTGTTTACACCAGCCATTCACCGTCTAATGCGGTCAGGACAATAGAGAAAAGAAAATATTACATTTTCATGGACGATTAAGTGGGAACAATGGAGTGTGTGGTACCAAAGAATGGTGTGGTCACTACACTGCTGCTTTTAGTGGGGTTTATGAAGTCGTAAACCGCTACCTTTTTAGCCGTTTTAACTTCATTAGGGACAATAAAACGTAAACTAAAACAAAGTCTTGCTATGTAAACAAAGGAGTACGTATCCTTCGTACAAACACCGGAACTCAGAACAAGTTTCTTTACATGTCGACAACGAAGCTATTTACATACGACGCCGGTCGTTTACGTGCAGCTAGCAGTCTTTAGCGTTCCCTAAAAGGACAGGTATTTCAAAGTTCAAAACATGGCATAAGCTCGTTATGTAGGAAGAGATGAAGAGCTGCGCGTGAGTCATCGCAACGGTTGCAATGTCCTTGCCAACCAACCGTCGTCGTCCGTTGGAACAGAGGATGACACACACCCACGAAAAAAATAACTTTCTTACTGGCGTGGCGCGTCCGCCGCCGGTAAATTGAAACTTGTTTAACGGCCGCAATGATGACAAATTGCGAATTTTATCGAGCACAAATTGCTGAAGGTTATTAAAATATTAACAGACTTACAATTAACCAGTTGCCGGAGAGCGTTGAACTTGTAGATTGTAAATACATACTGGGTGTGATTTATAGGTGTTTCCAGACACAAATAATAAAGGAATGATTTATTGTGCAATGTTAATAATCTAATTAGAGAAACAATACGTGCGGTCTTATTATTTTCAAGTCTGATAGATTACAATGTAGAAGCAATATGATTTCAACATTTGCATTTCTCTGTTACCAGTATAATATTCTGCGCGGAAGAAAACAATGGGAAGCACCCACTTTCTTTGTAGTCCGGCTGGAAATAGGTCACCCTACATCTCTCGGGACTTAAAGAGATTATTATTATACTAAAATCCAAATGCATTATTACAAGGCAAATGAACAGCTGATATCAAAAACAGGTTTTATTAGAAGTTCAACTCAATTACTTGCGCCTTGCAGTTGCAGCTTGCAGCAAAGTGCCAATTCTGACCGTTAACTGTCCCTTTGTACCTAATGTAGAACGTCAAAGAAAGACTACTCTTCTGCACAATATGGTAGACTTCTTTTGCCAGAAGATGACAAAGAGCAGTCTCTACAGACAGTATACTGCTCTCATAACTACCACAATCTTGTGGGGATTTGCCTAGACAGATTTTTCGTTAACGTTTTTTGTAGATAAAGTCCATGAAGTGATGATAGGTAATAATAATATGATTAGAGTGTACGATGACGAAAACACCGATAAACAGCTTACAACAAGTTATCACACTAATATTATGGCTAAAGTTTGTGTGTTTGTATGTTTGTTACTTCTTCACGCACAAATGGCTGAACGTATTTGGATGAAATTTGGCACACAAAATATAGTTTATAACCAGGATTCCCGATATTCCCACGGGATTGAACGTATGCGGGTAAAACCGCGGGGCGCTGCTAGTTCTATTATAACTTATCCTGTCGAATTAAATAATCAATCAGACGGATCGTTGTTTATGATAGAAAAAACAAAATAGAAGAGTAGGTAAGTCAGGCTCAGGAGGATAATCATTCGGGCGCGTTCGACGGGACGGCGAAAAGGCTATCTATTCTGGTAAGTTATTGAAGTTAATCAGCTGATGACATTTTTATCAACATACCTACCTACCTATTTCGGTCAAAAACATCGTTCTGCTTACGGATACTTACGAAAAAAAAACTGAGTTTGTGTTGTCGGTGGAAAAAATCGGTAGACAAACATTGTAAGAGAGCTTCTACATAGAATTGTTGGTTGAAGGCGGTATTATATTACTTATCTAGAACATGTTTTAAAAACAGACGTAAGTAGGTACCTAAATATAAGCACCGACATACAGGCCCGCCCGAGGCACAGAATACATAATAGTACTACGTACCCGAGGCTTAAAATGCGGATCAATAAAGCTAATTTAATTACATACTTAATTAGTCATCCATCGCTTTCCATCAGGGGCCTTATTCTCTATGACACTATGAACACAGAATATATTATAATAGTATCTACCAGATGCTATGAACGAAACCGCGCGAAATGAACGCGAGATTAGCTAAGAAATTGCCGTGGTTTCGAGTATGGAATCGTTAATTAATAGTGAATTAGGGCCCAGGTGTGACCAAGGTCGAGCACACTTTCAGCAATTTTTTTTTTAATTTGCTTCGAAAATGTAGATAATTACGTACATAATGAATGAAGTACCTATCATCTACGGAACCAGAGTATAACCGGTTTTGTGAATTCCTGTACTGCCTGACGATTACGACTTTAGGATAGCTGAGAGGACTCTGTGACTCCTCTAAATAAAATTGATGACACCCGAATAACGAGGATAAAACTTATTCGTACCTAGGTCATTCACGAAGGCTTGATGTAAATTACTTATTATACTATGTTTATTAAACTTAGTAAACTATGCACCTAATATAAATTATGTTGAGGTAGGTTGTCTACATCTTTCGACGGCACCAATTATGACAAAAACATCCTTGGTCAGTCAGTGGGTCGTCGTAGGGGTACTTTTTACCTATTTTTATTAAACCATGTTAATTTTCATAGATAAACCTTACTGCTAGAAAGGGTTATAATCGGAAGTAACTGTAGGATAACGTAATATAAGTATTTAAAAAAATCGGAGTTGGGTTTGTAGTTTTTTTTTTCAAATACTTAGGTAAGCATACTCCACTGTATTTTTTCAATAATACTGTGGTTTATATCGTATGTTCTTGGTCTAATTATTAGACCAAGAACATACGATATAAACCACAGTGAAACTACTGAGAAATAAATAAAACTTATGAAAATCAGTAGGTACTTATCAGGAACTCGGTAAATAAAAAAATAAAAACAAAATGAACAAAACTCATGTGTAACAAGAAAACACAGTCGAAATAATATCTTGTTAATTATTTTAGCAATAGGCAGTAGTGCGCTACGCTCTAATATTCTACGGATTCCTATTAAAATTAAGAGGGAGGCATTTAATAATAATAAAATCGACTTACATTTAGCGGCTTCAACTTCCATGGTTGTCTTTGTTTGAACTGGTAGTAGAAGTTGGTTTACAAAAGATTCACACGTCTGCTGTACACAAAGGACGAACAAGATTTAATTCAGGATATGTTCGACACAAAATCTTTATAACTCTTAACGCCGTTGAAACAGTTATTTTGAATCAAATATGAACCAAAGAAAGACAGGATATGAGTTAATGGTAGACGTTTTCTTTCGTAAATGAAGTTCTCGTAGATTGTTTGACAAACCGTTCGATGCAACTACATGATTGGCTGAATTCAAATCTGGCGCTGTTACATTCGATTTATCGACCAATGATCTAGGATGCTGCGTTTCAAGATAAAAAAAAAATGTAATGATGTTGCAAGGCAAAATAAAAAACCCTTTAATGCTTTTGCCAATCCCGTTCGTTTTGTTGAAATATTCTTATTGCGTGCCTTTATTAATTAAAATAAAATAATACCAATTGATAACGCGTAGAAACTAGTTAATTTTTACTTACAGCTAGCGACATCTATTGTTATTTTTCACAAAACATTGGATACGACGCCATCTATTGAAACATGACGACACTGAATTCTGTTAGGTCTGTTTGTTCTCTTCCTCTCGTCTTGTCGTTTGTACAGGGGGTGAGCAGAACTGCTAGTCATACCGTGTAAGCCGTAGAAGCTAGATTATTTTAATGTAATCGAACTTAATAGTGTACAGTGTAGGCATTTTGGTCACGTTTGTTAGAAATGACAGGAAAATAAAATTTAACTTCGCATTGTGGTATTCTTATATAATTTAATAAATTAACAGTTCACTATATTCACTATTACATGAACGAATAAATACAATAATAAAATATTTGTTTAAGTATAATAAATTATGTAAAATACATATTTCCTACTATGCATGGACACCAATATAAATATTATTGTAAATGCCGTCTCATAGCTATTTTTCGAGCCAGCGCGCACTAGAGACTTTTTGTTGACCGATAGTTTGATCGTTCAGGGAATTTGTATGGAGCTATATTGAAGTGCACACTTTTGATCGGCCGATTTTTAATCGCCAAATGCGTGCTCTTCAATATAGGTCCATACAGATTCCCTGAACGATCAAACTATCGGTCAACAAAAAGTCGCTAGTGCGCGCTCGCTGGCTCTAAGGGTTTGATTACACTTTGATTACGGAAATGACGCAAGGTTAATTTGCACATAACACGCAAGTACACAATGTACAGACGCCAGCACATCAAGCTACCCGAAAGTGTCAAATTTTCCCAATCGACTTTGAACCTTATGCTTTAGCGATAAAGTTGAAAATCTATTAAAGAAATTTGACAGATTTTAGTAGCTTGATGTGCTAGCGTCTGTACATACACTTTCACAATCATTCTCGCTAATAAAATAGTAAGCAGACCTTTTTTGCAATAAGTATCATATCTACAATACATTTATCTATTCGTATAATAAATCCTGTAAACATTTTGTGTAATTTCAAGTCTGAGATTTAAAAGAGCTTCATATAAAGTCATATTTTTAATACATTATAATAATTAAGGTAGTAATTTTAATTTTTTGTCATAAAATAACAATTAAAGAGAACATTTTATAAGAAACTAAAATTAATGGACTTGGCCACATTGATTCGTTGAAATAGCGACTAAAAATACTTTTTTTACGTTCTACAGATAAAATAGAATACGCGTATTTTACAGGTAAGTAGGTATATAGGTATCATAAGTGTAGGAAATCTGAATATCACCTGAGGACCATTTTAAATCTACAAAAACGGCTGGTGATAGAAGCTTCAAATCAAAGGCAAGAACGCGTATTTATTTTTTCTGAGTACCTAACACTTAACATATTGCATCATTTATTATTAAAAATATAGATTTTATTACAAATTTAATGACATCATAAGTTTTAAAAATAAAAACTTAGTACTAAATGTACCTAATTTTTGTTATCGACCTTAAAGAATAAATTATTTTGGCAGATTTGACATCACTGTTTTATCATGTAATTTTAAGAATAATGAATCAATTTAAAAATTGTCACAAATCTCCAAAGATACTTGAATTAGGACTCCAAAAAATCTTGAAAAATCTATGGCCTGAGAGAGCTAATGTTAACTTAATTATATTGGTATTCAGTATACTGTAATTGAGATGAGGGATGTTGCCCACCCAGCATTGTGGCGTCAGTGCAGCAAGGAGACATTGGTGCCGATTCTCTTGTTCACAAACTAAACTAAATTTAAGTTCAGTGCATCTTTTTCTTTCTATTTAATTACGAAAAGGACAGAAGATAAATTTTAGTTTAGTCCTGTCAAATTAATCAGCGCCTGACGTAAATTGACGTAATTTTAGTAGGCAAATTTTTAATCACGTGCTCAGACCAACAAAAAAAGATAGACAGCGCGCCGCAAACATCAAAAGTGAAGCCATAAAACCGTGCTCCTGCAAGTAAACATACACGCTCACGCACACACCTACACTAAAACCATGCTCATTGCTCTTAGTTTGTCACAAGTCGTCGTCAAGATAACATAGATTTAAAAAATATAATTATGCCTTCCTGTGTAGTGAAAAGTTGCAAAATCACACAAAAAGTCTCACGGAATCGCTTTTCACTTATAAGTACTTGAAATAACATCGTTTCTTTATTATTTATCTATGAATTTTAGGTTACTTGGAACAAAAAACCTCAACGAACGAAAGCAGTGACATAAAGTGCGGAAGTTGCCATAAGACGATTTAAAATTTCCCCATTCGATTAATCTAAGTATACATATAAATATGATTTCTTACTTCGAGTTATATTCCCATTTTCTTTTTATATGTATTTAATATTTTAGGTTTCCAATTAATAATGAAATTAAAAATAAATAATATAATAATATGTAATAAAGTTGATTGAAAATATGAGTTGTTTTTTTTTAATAGAAGTCCTTCTAAAATCTAAACAATTGAGGTACTATACCATACTCTTACAATATTATACTAGTTCCTACCCACACAAATATCCCCAAATTATAGGGAAAAAATTTAACAAATGGCAACCCTTCAATACACACATAGATAAAAAGGTGGCTTCACTTTTAATGTTCGCGGCGCGCTGTCTATCTTTTTTTGTTGGTCTGAGATCACGTGTAAATTTAGTTTGTGAACAAGAGAAACGGCACTGTTTTCTTGTTTGCTCTGACTTCCGAGGGTTGTGGAGACCTCATTGGATTGTCGGGCGCCAGGTGCCTTAGAGAAAAGGGCGTATACGTTTAGTGACTCCAAGAGAACTCAAAATTGCCTCTGATCAGCTGTCAGAACTTTGAGGGTTGTTTTTACCAATGAAACTTAACTCTATTAGATTAATACAGCCGCCAGCACATCAAGCTACCCGGAACTGTCAAATTTTCCCAATCAACTTTGAACCTTATGCTTAAGCGATAAAGTTGATAATCGATTAAAGAAATTTTACAGAGTGTAGTAGCTTGATGTGCTGGCGTCTGTACATCTTAACCGCGTTCAAGAGATGTCAGCGTCATCATTGTTATGGAATTTTACACTGATAGCTCACGCACGCAGTTTAAATGTGCTGATCGCGTTCAGCTTCATTGTTAAAATTAGCACATAATGGGCGACATCGCTATTAGCAAAACAAGTAAAATCTGGGAGCATTAAACTATGGTACAAAACATAAAATAGACATGAAAATTTTGTCTCGTACCTACATGTATCATTCTAGTGATTATGTCATTTAAAGGGGATACGCTAGGTAGCCGGGTAAATTCAAAATTTCTTACTTTTTTAGCAATTTGCAGGTCACAGACTGTATGTTGATACTAATATGATTTTCTTGAAATCAATTTGATTGAAATATGACTTTACAGAATAATAATCATTAAAATCATCAATACAACCCTCTAAGTTAATATAATCCTATTGGTTGATATTTAATTGAATAGTCATTTCTATAGACACATATTTGTCACGCTCGCGAATCATATTTTCTCCAACAACCTGCCACTGACGTGCATATTGCAAAAAACGTAAGAAAATTTTAATTTCGCGGGCTACCTTGGTACTTCTCCCAAGCAAGAACATTCAATTACTAATAAATTAGTACAAAACAATGAGCCGAACTTTAGGGTATATAATGTTCTGTGAACATTACATTGATAAATGCGAATGTTGATAGGTATTACTATTAAGCATAAACCATATTGTGAGACTTCTTCAAATAGGTACAGTACAATCTCTAAAAGTGATTATAAAAGTAAAAATATTCCCTAGGGTTACTAATGGAAATTTTTGAGTATTATTCTAATAAAATTAAAAACAATATGTACGCAGGCGTACTAAATAAGAACTTAGTAGGAAAATGGAAAAACTCGATGGGGCTAACTGCAAGGATATTTTCTTTTGCACTTAAAGGCAGTGTTCCATTTTCCCGGCCAGGTTTTACAATGTTACAACAATTAATTAATTTATCTAGAAAATATTAAATCACTATGGTCGTTTACGAAAAAGTGGTAAACAAACTGGGCCTTTTTCTTATCTATGACTTGTTTATTTATCCGCGACTGCGGTTCCTGTGTTTGGTTCGGATTATCCCTAAGGAAAATGGCGCCGAACAAGGTCGACAGCGTTTTCGAGTCAAGTCCATTCTCAGCACTGTGCTGCAATGCCTCTTGTAAAAACTCACATAAGTATAGAAAAACATTCTTTCTGAACTCTGGCAGCTCCATTATAATTTGCTTGCATTGTAAGTAATTGGCTGATGCCCTTAAGCACACTGACTGAAGATTGTAAGGAATGATGGGATCTGCAGTACTTTCTAGAAGCAGTAATAATGCTTCTGCAACAGAATGGATACTTCCAGGGATTGGGTCTATGGAGCCACTGTCTAGCCAGTCTCTAATCTGGAGTATCTCTGAATGGAATCCTGGCTGCTCAAACAAGTTAGGTTCTTTCAAGCCATGCAGGTAAATATGGTCAACTAAGAACCAAATCTCTTTAGGTATAGAGTAAGTGGACTGGTTAGATACACAGGTATCCCTCTTATTTTCAAGCTCAATTAGTTTCCCTACAGGTACCTCTTTGATTGGCATGTTGAGGTTCACTAAAACCTCTATGGAGCACCCGAAACAACTTCTTTGGTATGTTCCATTTATTGTTATGAAGATATCTTTCCCTCCATACAAATGTAGTACAAGAATATCGTACAATTTGTCTGTTCCAGCATTCATCTTGCAAGCAGATGTCTTATTTATAAGTACTTTGAGTTGAATTTCGCATGTTTCTTCTGCACATATACATTTCTTGTAAGGTTCGACGATCAGCCATTCCTTGCAGAAGCTTGTTTCGTCTAATTTCTTTATGAACTCAAACTCTACAGGCAGCTTACCAATATTCTTTATTGTGATTGTCCGAACTTGCAGTTCTAAGTACCGTACAGTCTCAAAATCAATTTCAGTTCTATCAACCTTGACTTGAGGAATCAATTCATTTTCCATTTTATCCAATTGCTTGATGACTTCTTCATATACCTTTCTGTATTTCTCTTCGTCTATTATTTTAATTGAAGAGTTGAATATGGCTGATACAGGTTTATGGTCACTAATGTCTAATGATGGATGGCTTCTGTAACCCAGCTGTGTGATATTCTGTCCTCTCCAGAATATCCTGTCACACCATGCCGGAGCCCTGTTCTTCTCACTGGAATCCCAGTTGTCAGTTCCAGGGTCATACTTGTATGTAGGTTTAAAATTGATTTCTCCTTCTATGTATCCAGCAAACACATTATTTAATTTATGTTGCTGCATCAGTTGGTCCTTCTCTAGTACTGGTGCAAAATTATTTTCGTTACATAACTTTTTACATGTAGTAGGGTCTAGTTCTGTGATGCGATAATTCAGGTCTCCTAGCCAGTATACTTGGTCATGGTCTTTGATAGCTTTAGGAAGCTGGTTAGGTTGCACAAATCTGGTCCTGCTACAGATGTCTCTGAAGTCCTGGTTTCTCCTTTCAAACTCCTCCACATGAGCCGCTAAGTGGGAGTTGACAAAACACATTGAAGTATTGTGGAGGTCAAATCTTATGGACACTCCACCTTTATTACCCATCTTCCCCATAATTCCCGTCCCCACAGTATCACACACAACATTACGTACATGAGAGAAGTGTTTTGCTTTAATAAGAATTATCAGCATCATGCCAACTAGTCTGACCTTCTCCACCTTCACATACTTTGCTCTTTTATCCACAAAATTGATAACAGCATTAAACCACTCATCTTCTCTGAAGGTTTGATCAAACAGAAATGTCTCCTTAGACAGGTCCAACTCTTGGAAACCAATAGCATAAATGTCAGGGGGCTCTCTGTCAACACTCAGCCACCCCTTGAGAGGAATTACAGGAGATTTGTCATTCACATTCCATGTCCCACAGAATATAGAAAATTTCTTTGTAAAGGTGTATTCATATTCCTTGTCAGACATTTTGTGTTTGATGAGGCTCTCTCTAATGGCAACAGGTGCTGAGGTCTGTGTGTGCGGGACTCCTCCGGGTATCGCCATCGTGTGAGTTAGTATATCGTTATCAATCTTACCACTGTACTTCTTGAGCCACACAAAGTCAGGCTGAGTTGGCACTTTGTTCACAGCTTCTATGCCTCTGAACAAGTCATCGACAAAGTTGTCCACGCGCGGAGTCATCTGTATTTCAAACTTATACTTATTACTACGAGATTGCAGATTCAGGTACAGTATGGCCTCGGGGTCGGAAGGTTTGTTGTCAATTTCACATTTAAAACTGTTATCTATCGGCAACACTATTTCTATGGATAAATCCGTGAAGGACTTTGGCGGGTAGCATGACGTAAACAAGCAGAATACTGCCTTTTCATCACCAAACTCAACAATTGCTAATAGCCGATCCTTTTTTACCCATTCGGGATGCAGTACTTTGGCATCGCACAGGAAAGCTGTGACCCGTTCGCTTGATAGGAATTTTTCCTGTACCACAGATTTTATCTCGTCGTGATTCATGGTGTTTCATGAGATTATTTCGTTCCACTTTTCACATTACATCGATATTGTTCGAAGTTCTGTAAATTCGATACACTGACAGCTTTGCAAAATAATTTTGACAGTGACAGTTGGACACATTGAACATTTTCGTTCAACAAATTACAAAATGAAACACCGGCCAAGTATATGTCAGACGACGCACAGTGGAGGGTACCGTAGTTGATATGAATATTTACGCATACATATGTAATATTGTTTTTAACGACCGCAAAATAAGTTCGTATTAAATAAGGGAAAGGGAGGCTTTTTAACTTAGTATAATACTATCGTGAATACTTTTCACAAATCCAAAAACTGGTCTAGCTGGTAGGAGGGGACGTGACTTATACAAATATAACCACTTTAAAGCTTAATATTTCGCTAATGGATCCCTGAATCGAAAAACATTCATTATAAACCCTCGATATTTTTGCAAGTCTCACACAATCGAATAGAGTGTAAAACTTTACATTAAAATAAATAAAAAAACACGGCTTTTTAGGCGTGATTACTATACTGCCTGACTGAACACACAACCAAGAATCTCTGATAGAGATAGATAGACCTTGGATAGACGGACAGACAGACAGACGATAAAAGATAATATTTTGAAATAATTTAGTATTTCTAAACGATTGCTTAGAAGTCATCTGACTGAACTGTCCTGTTTATGAATACAGTTTTGAAATACTATTTATTTTTCTGTCGAGTGAACTCGAGTGTCGACAAAAAAATATGTAAATAAAATTTTCCAATAAAACACTAAATAATCCCATCAAAATTAAAAGCATTTACTGCCTTTAACTTTAAATAGAATTAAAAACTCTCGAATGATAAACAACCAAATAAAACTGAAACGATATTCACAAACACTCACTCCCATTAATCAAGCGAGTGAAGTGATTATTTTGGTAAAATAGCTTGTTTTGTTTTTATTAGTGATTTCTCACATTTCTTGGCCTCGGTTGAGTAATCCTAGCCTAATAGCCGTTAAATTACATAATTGGTAAATAAAAAGATTAAGAATATGGCGGGAGTGCCTAGTGATTGGCAATTAGGATGCGTAGAGGTGAAGCAAAGGGGAGAATACCTTTTGAAGTCAGGGCAATGGTCTGATTGCACTTTCTTGGTGGGTGCCGAGCCTGACCAAGTGGTTATAGCTGGCCACAAGCTGGTCCTGGCGATGGCGTCACCAGTTTTCGAGGCTATGTTCTATGGTGGTATGGCAGAGAGGAATGATCCTATACCGATATTGGATGTACAGCCTGAAGCTTTCAGGGCTCTGTTAGAGTGAGTATGTAACATAGAATGAGTTTTATAAATCCCTAGTCGTTATTTCAACAGTTTAAGACTTGCCCTACGTTCCGAATTGCGTCAAAAGCGATAATATCGCGAATCCGACCAACGCGCAATGTCACAATTATTACTCAATAGCCCTTATATTTTGTGACTATTAAATTTGGTCGGATTCGCGATATAATCGCTTTTAACGCAATTCGGAAGGCGCCCTTGATTAATCAAATATTGGAGCAGTAATTATTAATATTCAATCAAAAACTGTTGATCCTTTAATTTGTGTAATTAAATAAACCGACTATGACATATTTATTTTGATTTAACTGTGTACCTGAATCCCCAACTTCTACTAACTAATATAGAGTACAAAAAAAGACATTCTTGTAATAAATCTCTAAAGAAATCAAAAAGAAAAAAAGTCTTTTCTTTTTTTACATTTTTTCTCTCTTTGTTTTACTCAAATTACATCTGTAATATTACAGGTACATATACACAGACAATATAAACATCAGCTCATTTGACAAGGCCTGCGAGCTGTGCTATGGAGCCAAGAAGTACATGCTGCCTCATCTGGTGAAGGAATGCACTCGGTATCTGTGGTCAGACCTGTATCCAAGGAATGCCTGCCGTGCCTATGAGTTTGCAAGGCTTTTTGAGGAGAATGTACTCATGGATAAGTGCATACAGGTAGATAATTTATTTTTACTGTTTCATGGACCGGCTAAAATAATTCTTTCTGAACACATATTATAATTAAAAAATTGAAGAAGCAATCATTTATCTTGGAAATTAAATTTTTAGATCTTTGAGAATGCTTTGAGGATACTTTCAATCATATCTCAAGTGTATTTCAGGATATGATTGAAAGTAAACACCCTGTATCCTTTTCAAAAACACTTGTGTAACTGTTCAATAACTTGAAACTTTAAGTCATTGACTGCCACAGTAGTCACCGGTGACCGCCCACAATAGATTTTCTATTGTGTCTGTTGTCTGGCAGTCAACATGTTAATAAGCTGGTACAACTTTTGGAGTACAATAGAGGATATTTTATTTTAGAATTCAAGTTCTGCCTACCCCATGAGTTAAAAGCGTGAGTTTATGGATTTATGTAATTTCAAATATCATCTTTCTCTTGCCCTTATATGTACCAATTTATTAGTTGTCGTCTCAGTAGTCAGTAGTCACCCCCTTTCTAACCATACCATCTTTCACATAGTCCATCCATTGTTTCTTTGGTCTTCCCCTACTTTTATAGCTATCCACATTCATACTCAACTTTCCTCATGACATTTTCTTCATGTAATTTCAGATAATCAGCACAAACACGAAAGAGGTTTTAACAGACAGCAGTTTTGAGGATGTAGAGCTGAACACAGTCATAACTGTCTTCTCTCTGGACCATTTGAATGTAGACAGTGAACTGGACTTATTTGAGGCCGCCGTGAGGTATGCCAAGGCCCAGGATAAGAGGACTTCCGAGAGGAGCGTCAGTCCACCGTCAGAGAATGGACCCCCAAATGAGAAGAGGTCTAAGAGTCCTGGACCTTCCACTTCTAAGGATAAAGTATGTACTACTAATACATGTAATTATGAAAGACTGGCTTCTGCCCGCGCGACTTCGTTCGCGTGGAAGTCGAAATACTTCACAGTATACTATAACGATCCACCGCGTCGCATCGCATCGCCCATCCTCGCGATTACTTCGTTTTCACTTAGCAGCAAAAGAAGAAAAGTCATAAAGAGTCTGCCTTTTTTTTTCTTTTTGCTTGGCTCCTTATGGTCCCTATAGTGTTATTTTTAAATAACCTTCCTCAAAAACTGGGCTATTAAAAGCAAAAAGGTTTTTATTCAAATCCGGCTGGTAGTTCCACAGATTAATGCGCTCAAACAAACTTCAGCTTTATTATATTAGTATAGATTGAGTTTCTCTGCGTGATCGAATCAGAAATGAAGAGATCTGCAGGAAAACCAAGGTAACCGACATAGCCTGAAGAATTGCCAAACTTACGTATCAGTGGGCAGGGCACTTTGCTCGCAGAACAGATGCCGATGGGGCCGAAAGGTTCTGGAGTGGCGACCGCGTACCGGAAGACGTAGCGTTGGAAGGCCTCCCACAAGGTGGACCGACGACCTTGTGAAGGCCGCAGGAACTCGTTGGATGCGAGAAGCACAAAACCGGTCGAAGTGGAGGTGCTTGGGGGAGGCCTATGTCCAGCAGTGGATGTCTTTCGGCTGAAATGATGATGGTGCTGATAAATTGAGCCAAGATTTTCAATTACCATTGCAAAAAGTTCTATAGCCATTCAATTGGATGCTACACTGAGTAAACATCTTGAGATAATTTGGTGATTACAAAAACACTTACAAAATACTACAATGAAGAGGTCTTGGTGTAATATAATATTGCAAGCTGTAATTACTATTGCGATGGTTTTAATTAATTGGAAATTACAGCAGCTAATGTTCTGCTACTGACTAATGATGAAATTGAAAGTATTCAATCAATTTATGTTACAACATCAACATTTTGATGTTGCATTATACAATATTTCGCAACTGTTTCTGAAATTTGTTTCTGGGGTTTGAGTACAGACGCCAGCACATCAAGCTACTACAATCTATCAAATTTCTTTAATAGATTTTCGACTTATCGCTGAAGCATAAGGTTCAAAGTTGATTAGGAAAATTTGACAGTTTCGAATAGCTTGATGTGCTGGCGTCTGTACATGCAACTCGAATACACTAATTCAATGTACCCCATCAACTACTTACACATTAAAAATATTATTTTTAAAAGATAATTTATAGTTTTTTCCTGCGGCTTCGTCCGTGTGGCGGTCGGAAATTATCCAACGCGAAAATACTAGCCGGGATAAATATATCCTCCCCAGGGCATAGTCTACTTGTGTGCCCTTTATCGTAACAGACAGACGGAGTTACTTTCACATTTATAATAATGGATTATGATTATTTTTCTAGTGGTCGCAAGCACTAATGCCGAGCATGAGGTCCAGGGATCGATTCCCAGGTCGTGCAAAGTATTATTGGGGTTTTCCATCAGGAATTTCTCAATAGCAGCCCAGAGTTTGGATTTGTACCTGGTTGATGGCAATAGGCTCCCACTATTACACTGGACTTAAACATAACTGGCGAAATGTGGGTGTACTATAGGTAGGTACAGTCGTCGACACGTAACTTGGCAAGGTTTTGGCGTAGTGGGAGTAAGTAAGTTTGCGCATGTACACTTAGTGCAACATTTTTTTTTACAATTTTATTGCCTGTTATTATTTTATGGTTATTGCCATAATTTATTTCTAAACCTGTATGTTTAGAACAAAGTTAAAGAAAGGAGAGGACTCTTGCCTAGTTACGAGCCGACGACTGCACACCTCTGCCTTACCCTTAGGGAACCGAATTACTGGCGTTATTTTATGTAGTACTAACTGCGCCCGCGGTTTCACCCGCATAAGTATTGATCCCGTGGGAATATCGGCATAAAAAGTATCCTATGTGTAAATCCAGGGTGTCAGCTATCTCTATACCAAATTTTATCAAAGTTGCTCCAGCAGTTTGTGTGTGAAGAAGTAACAAACATACAAACACACTCGCAAACTTTCGCTTTTATAATATTAGTGTGATGATTATTTTTTCAGGTAGTGAATGTTGAAAGCAGTGCGGAGAACAGCCCCGAGGCTGTGATGGACACGCAAAAGGCGAGTGATAGCTCCGACCAGCCCTTACCCGGACCCTCAGACGAAGGCAAGAAGAAACCTGGTGAGCTATAAGTCACGTAACTTATTTTTATTTATAGTTCAATATACTCATCCCACATTTCACTTGTATTGTTTAGTCGTATCTTAGTAACAGCCCGGAGTTTGGAAGTTAGCGGTGTGATAACCCCGTGTCTCGCGCGCACGTGTCGCCTGCTCCTGCGCCTGATCTCTCTCCGCGAGTGTCGGATTGCCGTCCCTGAGGGCTGTGAGAGTGAGGGGAGAGGGAGTGCACCTGTGTCTGCGCATACACTTTCGCACTATAACATCTCTCGCGCCGAAGGCTGAGGGGCAATTCTCGTAATTTTAAGAACGTTCACAGTCTGTGTCTGATCTGTCCCAATCTGTCAAAAATACCTATTTCCCTACATTTTTGACATTTGTTTGTCGCCGAGATGAGACTGCGACTCGATTTTGAACGTTTTATATTACGTGAATTGGCCTTCTGGTCTCCGTTGAGATTATTTATGATAATATCATAATATTCTAATTCGGGTGTTTCGTGGTGTGCGTTAATTCTGGGACATGTTTTATAAGGAACTCAAGTTCAAGCTTCTACAGCTAGCGTTCTAGGCTGTGCGTTGTTTGTCAGTGAATTTAATTTCTTTATATGACTCTATCTTCTACAGACCCAAAGTCGGACAAGCCAACAATTCGCTCCGCTATCGAGAAGATTCGTTTCCTGACCCTCACGCCGCAGCAGTTCGCAGAAGGGCCAGCCAGGTCCTCACTCCTCACGGAATCCGAGGCCTTTGCCGTCCTCATGAACATACTGTCCAGTTCTTCGGACGTGGCCATGCCCAGTGGCTTCTCGACCTGCAGGGTGCCTAGGAAACAGCTGATTGGAGATGGGCCGTCTTCTAATGTGAGTATAGAATAGAATATTTATTTGCCAGAAACGTGGTGTTTATAAAGGTGTCCATAACATTGCATAGTGCTACATGTCTCACCGTCTTAACGGTATGCAAAATCAATTTACAATTAAATACAATTTACATCAATTTTCAATTTAACTACATTGTTTACATTACCTTAATTTTAAAATTTAAATGTTATTTTAATTATTAATTATTATATCTTGTATTAAACGTTGAAAGTGGTTTTGTGTTGATTAATAGCCGCACTGGTCGATCGGTCAAGTTAAGCTACCCTTGCCGCGGTCGGCTCGTGGACGGGTGACCATCTTTACATACCAAGACCCCTCCGTGAGACACGAAAGCACGTTACGCACGTCAGCAGCCCGAAAGTCTGACAACCAGTCTTACCAAGGGGTATCGTATTAACTGGGTTGTGGGGGTCAGATAGGCAGTCGCTCCATGTAAAATACTGGTATTCAGCTTCATCCGGTTAGACTGGAAGCCGATCCTAACTTAGTTGGGAAAAGGCTAGGCAGATGATGACTATAGGTACACCTCTGTCTTACCCTTTGAGGGCTACAGGCGTGATGTTATGATAGGTTCTAAAATCTGGAAACATTTAAGTGGTACAGCATTTAAAAAGGAAGTTATTCATTTCCTAGTAGATAAAGCTTATTTTAATTTGAACGCGTTGTTAGATAATATATCTCTTATCTAAAAACTCATTCAAATTTTAAGCTTATTTAGATCTTTTTTTTAACACATTTATTATATGACATGTTTAAATAATTTGAATAAGGGCTGATTTTTCAATCGACAGATAGGTAATTTTTATTCGTGGAATAAAATTGACGTCTGACAGTTTTTGTATGGCAGAACTGTCAAAAATTCAAAATTATTCCTCCGGCTAAATTATCTGGCATTGGAAAAATCAGCCCATAGAGTGACAATTTACATTATTTGATTAATATTTACATGCCATTATCTTCCAATTTTTTTTTTTTTTTTTTTTTTTATTTGAAATGGACTTGCTCTTGACTCTAGTCTAGGTCAAAGGTGACAGAGACAAAGTCGACGATGGAGCGAGCTTATCCAGAAGAAGCCTGTTCACTCTCACTTTGAAGAGATTTGGGTTGTATGTGCTCGGAAAAACAGACGCAGGTAGAGAGTTCCACTCTTTTGCAGTGCGCATTATAAAAGACATTTGCAAACGCTTAGTGCGAATTGGTGGAATAGCAACCAGGTAGGGATGGTAACATGCTGTGCGTCTGGATGTCCGAAGGTAGAAGGGGGCCGGTGGAATGAGGTCGTGGAGTTCTTGGGCACACTCACTGAAGTACAGTCTGTAGAAGACCGACAGGCAGGCAACCTTGCGGCGATGAGCCAAGCTGTGAAGCTTGGCATCCACTAGTCCAATTTCAAAGGCAAACATGATGATCTGTTTTATTGTTTTTAAATTTAGCTGTTAGCACATATTGTTCAAAGCTGCAGACTTGGTTTAACACTATTGGTATATATCCTAATAACATCCAAAAAAATAAGTATAGTGCAATTTTTTGCGACTTATCGCGATTATTGTGTCTACAGTGACTGGCCTGTAGCGATATCTAGAACGCCACATGCGAAAAACGCGTCATACTGTCGTCACGCGAAATCCTGCATCGCGCAAGCAGAGTTTACCGCGCAACTAGCATATATACAACGGCCCGACATGAATCATGGGGCAGTTGCCCGCCAGACACAACACCCGTCTGGTCGCCCTTTTCTATAGAGTATGAGTGAACTTTACACCCTATTCATACCTCTAGGTCTATATGTATTGCACTCATGTTAGAGAAAATAAATGATTATTTTATCTTATCTTCGTCAGATGGCGACGCTGACGGTGGATACTCCAAGCCCCGTGATGCTGGAGCAAGTGTTCGGCGCGCCCTCTGCCTACCAACCCTACCCCAGACCCACGCGCCATGATGGTAGGTAAACATCTGAAGGGGGTTTCATCGTCCGTTAGATATTATTTGCAATTGCACCAATTTCGAAATTTTCCACGATTATAATACGAGGTGTGGCAATTAAATTCCGGGAATTTACTTATAATTTGGGAACTGGCAACACTACGTCGTTCGTATTATGTCTGGAGATAGGGGACCTTCCTTTAGTTTTAGTCGAATTTTGAAGTCGATAGTACGTTTAGTTTGTGTTTTATACGTGCTTTTCGAAAGTAACTTTTTAGTGGCGTCGTGAAAATGAATGACTCATATTACAAGTAACGTGTTGTGTTCAAATTTTTTGTGAGATCTGGCGAAAAACCCTCGGAAACCCTCTGAAAATTTCAGGTGGTGTATGGAGAATCGCGCGTTTGAATTGGCGAAGCGGTTCAAGAAGGGGCTTGAATCGGTAGATGACGACCTGCGTGAAGGAGCTCCCGTCACCTCTCGTACTGACGCGAATGTCGACCGTCTGCGCGCGCTGATCACGCCTTAGCATTCCTGCGTTGTCTGACGAGTTAAACATCAACAAAGAAACCATTCGCGAGATGTTACACGAGAATATGAACGTGCGAAAGATTTGTGCAAAGATGGCGCTAAAACAACACATGCGAAAATCGATCTGCGAGGGTTTGTTGTTCCACATTCAGAGCGACGGCAGAGATTGGATGAGTCGGGTAGTCGTTGAAGATGAGACCGGGATATTCGAGTACCTCAAGGGAACTCATCATGGTGGCGTACACGGGGTCAAGGAAGCTGTAACCAGTGGCGTAGCTGTCGGAGGACTTGGCGGTGCCGTGCACCGGGGCCCTCAAGCGCTGGGAGGTTCATCGGACCACACCAGCAAACCTCAAACTGAACTTTCGAAAATTTGGTTAGGTAAATCCAATATATGTACTTTAAAATGAATTGACTTTTCCGTAAGAGGCATTTTTAAAAAGTTATAAGCACTGCATATGGAAAGATTTCTAAAGAAATCTGTCATTTTGTCTATTCTTCCGTCGACAAACCCCGTTTCTATCTACGCGTGCTGAAAGAAGTCCAAAACTTTCGTGGTTTTTCGAGCGCCACGCAGTTAGGTGCAGTCTTTCGAAGCTCCAAACTTGGTTTTGCACTATTGGTATCTATCATAACAAGCCAACGCGATGTTTGCGTGATACGGTGTCTGGCCTAATTCTACAGCAGCTGAAAGATTGCTTAGCAAATTAAAAATAATATTAACTTATTTAATACATAATTAAATAGTTATGGCCAAGCTCAACTCCCGACATTTGTCGCTAATAGCAATTGTAAACAAAGCCGCATGGATTTAACCGAACTCATTGATACTTTTGCGAAAACTAAAGCTATAAAAAGTTTATACATATCATTGTTATTTTGTTGTCAGTTGATAAGTCCGACCTTCTTATAATAAAACCTTTAATCTTTTCTACTTCGTTTTATTACCTAATACCTACATTATTAATTGTAATATACGTCTTTATTTTTTAGTTGTTTATTATTTACTGTTACTTTTCGCCTTAAGCCACGTCACGTCGTCACGTTAAGCCGTTGGTCCCGGCTGTCATTCGTGGATCTTTGACAGTCGTTACGGGTCGTCAGTACCCCGAAAGTCTTAGGCCGCGGCTGCACTACTAAGGCGACTGTGACGCGACGACGATTTCGTGAAAACAAACTCGAACAGACATGTCGGAGGCCGCACTGCAGAAACGACAAGCGAGGTTTTTTTGTTCACATCGTCGCCGCCGCGTCGCTGTCGCCGTACCAGTGCGGCCAACCCAGTAACTGGGTTGCGGAGGTCAGATAGGCAGTCGCTCCATGTAAAATACTGGTATTCAGCTGTTAGACTGGAAGCCGACAACATAGTTGGGAAAAGGCTAGGCAGATAATGATGACTTTTCGTCTTCCGATTTCGGCAGCTCCTGAACTCAGGTCTACTCCATAAGCACGAAATCCGTAGTTTCAGCCGAAGTTAAAGAATTTCCTAAATCTTATACTAACTGACATAAGATTAGTACGAGGCCCGAACTAATAACGAATGAAAACGCGATTAGACAGCTGTCCTTACGTCGGACATATAATTTGACACTTGCTTTTTTTATAATTTTTATTTAATGATAGTATAATACAGAGGTGTTACTTAATTCTAAACTCGCCAAACTTTTACGTTTGACTGTTAAGTATAATATAAATATAAGTAGTAGTTATGTAGTAAGGTGGTGCATTGTTATGGGAAAGAGCGCCTCTCGCCATCAGACGTAAAAGTTTGACGAGTTTAGAACAATAACTGGTTTAATCTTATACAATGTAATCTGCATTTGCGATTTATTTTCCAAAAAAGTAAACAAATGTAAGTTTATGGAAAAATAACTTTTTTTGACGAATCAACTACTTTAGGAGGGGCCCGTATCTTCGTTGACGGACTTGGAGAGTACAAGTAGAGGTATTCTGGAAGAGGTCTGTCTGTATGTAGCAAGTAGCTTTGCTTTGCTGTGCCCTGCAATGCATTATAAAGAGCGGGTGATAAAGTAGCTTTCCACTTTCAAAGTATTTATTAATATTTTACTTGGTAAGACCTAACCTGTACTGCTATTCTGTAAAAATCTCACCTTGAAAACTTAGGTGAAGTGAGCTTAAAGTGAGCTGTCAATAGTGTCAATCGCTAGCATCAGATGGAATGACAGCTCACTTGTAGCTCACTTCACCTAAGTTATCACGGTGATCTTTTTACAGAATCGCACCGCAGTTCAGATAGGGTTCAATGCATTATTCTCCACTAGGTCCTTCTGTTACCTAGCTATGGCACTGGCTGTAATTTAGGATAACCAGGGTGCTTCCAATCAATATGGGAGAAATATTGAAATCGTTGTGTAGAGTTAGAGGGAGACTATTACGAATGATAACATTTTGGTCGTAACTAAATTTACTTGGTGTTTTATTGACAAATTCACGGAACTTTATTATTGCCACACCTCGTATGTATCAAGAATCTATTTAATAAAAATCTTATATTCATTCATTCACTGACATATAATGCACAGACTAAACTGCTGGGTCATTTATGAAATTTTGCACAAGAGTTCGTTATGTAACGAAAGTGATTTATACTAAGGGAGAATTTTTGAAAATTTATCTCTTAAAGGTAAACGAACGTGTCATGGAAGTAAAAAATAAAGTAAGTACGTACTTATACGTAATAAGTTCGTCGTCGGGCACTGAGTTTCTATATTTGAATTAAGAATTTGAGATAATTTTCAAGTTATGGAACAACAAACTGAATGTCATACTTAACAAAGTTCAAATTCCTATTAGGACCTTTTTGTTACAAACGGTCACTCAAAAATCAACTTAGAATACATTTCACTAAAGTAGATAACTGGGCGATGGAATGTATCTGATCTTATGAACACTGCTATTGATATAATAGCACCGTCAATTATTTAGAGACTATATGATTGAAGAATCAATTATGGCAACTCGTTCCTGGTCCATCTAAACATGTACTTTACATATTGTGTACCTTGTCTATCTTACTCCTCAGTCGGCGTCCGCCACTCCTCAATCGTCCACAACGCGAACCACTCGGGCTTAGGCGTAGAGCACATGGACCGACACAGCAACGACTACAACAAGATATACTGCCAGCGACCCATCATACAGCACACCGACTGCCTCAACACCTCCGTGCTGGACTGCTCCGTCACCTTCATGGTGGATAAGAACATCTGTCTGCTGGGAGTGCAGGTGAGACACAGCAACAAGATATACGCACAGAGAGCATCATGCAGCACACCGACTGCCTCAACACCTCGAGACCAGCAAAGTACACAAGAGATATTATAGTGCACAAGTGTGTGCGTAAACACAGGTGCACTCACTCTTCCCTCATTGTCATAGTTAGGGTTGGCAATCTGATACTCACGGGGCTCTATCAGGCGCAGGATCAACACAGCCAAGTGCTTATAGTCAAAAACTCCGTGACTAGAACTTGGCTGTGTTGAGTGGTGTGACAATTTGCCATACCGCTCTTCATAACTCCGGGCTGTTACTAAGAAATTTGAATCGTCAATCGTAGATTATTCAACAAGAGGATAAAGCAGTGTTTTATGTCACGGGTGCAATATGAAATCCTGAGCGCATAGAAGGATTCTAGTGCTCTCGAGGGCAGCGAGGGAGATCAGAGTTAAGACTAAAATCCTGAGTGCTGCGATGATTCAAGTTCGCCCAAGACTCCACTTTTTACACTTGGGAGGTAATGCAGTTCGTTTTTTGAATATATTTTTTTATTAAAGTTTTCATATGATTTTTTTTTTGATGAGGTAGCAAATTCAAATCACATTATTGACCAGCAGGTTATTATGAAATTCAGTACAACAATATTGCCCGGCTAGGCTAAACCCCAGGTCTATAACGGTTTACTTTAGGTTAGGTTTGCATGACATCTAATGACATTATCGAGCAGGTGGCGTGAAAAGTTATTTTATTTCCTTTTTTTTCCAGGTGCCGACTCAAGCCCCAAGCGAGGAGTCGGGCGTGTCGTGCGCAGTGGGCGGCGTGGGCGCGGGCGCGGGCTCGTACTGCGAGCTGCTGTACGCGCACCTGCTGGACGCCGACGGCGCGCGCCTCACCTACACGCACTACACCAACAGGGTGCCCTTCCGCCACCTGCTGGACATCATGTTCAACAGGCCTGTGTATATACAGAGGAACAAGGTCAGATGTAATCCATTTCAGTTTTATACGCTCTAGAAAATTCCAGTTTCGTTTATTCTACCAATGCAATTTGTAATAGAAATAGGGTTTGCGCGAAATATTTTTATCTTTCTTTTCACAAATAGAATATTGCCGTTCATATTGGTTTTTTAAACCAAACACATTCTAAAATATATTTTTTTTATTATACAAGTCCGTGGCTAAATAATAACAGCCGCACAGGTCGATCGATCAGGTTAAGCTACGCTTGCCGCGGTTGGTCTGTGGATGGGTGACCATCTTTACATAGTGAGACCCCTCCGTGCCTCGGAAAGCACGTTAAGCCGTTGGTCCCGGCTGTAATTCGTGGATCTTTGACAGTCGTTACGGGTAGTCAGAAGCCCGAAAGTCTGACAACCAGTCTTACAAAGGGGTATCGTATTACCCAGTAACTGGGTTGTGGAGGTCAGATAGGCAGTCGCTCCATGTAAAATACTGGTATTCAGCTGCATCCGGTTAGACTGGAAGCCGACCCCAACATAGTTGGGAAAAGGCTCGGCAGATGATGATACAAGTCCTATTCAAAAAGTGTTAATTAAACAGGTACAATTTAAATAAGTTAGAAGTTACTCACCCCCTATTAAATGGGACTTGAACTGGCGAAATCTGAGTGTATTATAGGTACAGACGCCAGCACATCAAGCTACCCGAAACTGTAAAATTTTCCCAATCAACTTTGAACCTTATACTGTAGCGATAAAGTTGAAAATCTATTGAAGAAATTTGACAGATTGTAGTAGCTTGATGTGCTGGCGTCTGAACGATGTGCATTTTTTCATCTAACAAGCTTATTTTTCAATCCCCAGGTGTACAAGGTGGGCATAGTATTCAACAAAGTGGGCTGGTACCCCATGGGCACATGCGCACAGCAAGTCGCCGCAGAGTCCGTGTTCTTCAACTTCGGCATCGGTCAGAGTTCCGACTCGGTCCGGGACGGCCTCATACGATCCATTATCTTTACCTACTAGCAAACAATGTCACCCGATCTTTATATCGTTTTGTAAAAACGAGAAAAGATTGTGGCTGAAAATAAAAGTAATAATATGTAGGTAGGTAGGTACATAAATTCCGAAAACTGAGAGAAATCGTTCCTGACACCGGTCAGGTGGACATGTTTAGGAAGTAATAAAGTTCAAATTCGTAAAACACTTTTTTTCTCAACGTCACAGTTATTCACCTCTGATTTTGCATCATAGTGATCTATATTGTCTTTTCTATATAGTTGCTGTAAAGCTTGGGTGTCCAAGGAAAGCAGTTCCGTCATTTATTATAACGGCCATCATGAAAATCATCATGTAGCAGTTGTGGCCCAGTGGTAACGGCCGCGACTTACGAATTGTAGGTCGTGGGTTCGAACCCTGACAGGCGCTTTACATTGTGTAAATTATTTCATCGCCACTGCTCTCAAAACGGTGAAGGAAAATATCGTGAGGAAACATGTTCTAGAACTAAAAATTCGAAAACATGACATCTGCCACCTCGCACTGGGCCCGGGTGGTGGCTCTCGGTGAGAGGGAGTGCGGTGAGAGTGAGGCCTGTGTCCCAGCAGTGGGAACATTATAGGCTGATTATGATGAAAATCAATAATTTTCAGAAAAAAAAACTGTGTTTGGACAGCCATTATTGTGTGACCATTTTCTTAAGAAACCAAAGCTTTAGATGTAAAATAACTGTGAAAAGGACTGAATATAACTGACAGGTGTCAGAACGCATTCTCTCATCGGAAGGCGTGTAGTATTATTGGCTGAAAATTGTAATATGTATTACGACAGTTTCCGGACGTAAAAATGGCACATCGTTTATTGTATTGGTAATTCTTTTTTTAAAGGTTCTCTTTGTCGTGCGTTGGCTCTGTAACTCTTTGATACAATGTCTTTAATGCTACAATTTCCATAAGAGCGGTGTCGCCACATAGCGTCCCCTATTTTCCGGCGAATGACGTCACTGAAACGTTATTTATGCAAGTACCAAATCTGCGTCGCGATTTATTTGCCAAACATGTAAATAAATATGAGTCTATGGAAAAATAACTTTAATTACTACACAATAAAGTTCAGTTTACGCTACAACTTTTAATATTTATATATTTTTTTCAATGGTGCTAATCACTCTGAAATCAACTTCATTACCAATAAAATAAAGTTCATATTTGTTTAACTTGAAATAACATCAATTAGAAACATAAATATGAATACACCTTAAGTGGTGTGTTTTCCTAAAGAGCATTTTTTGACACGGTCATACCCGGTGCCATCATTTTCTTGACGGCCGTTATGTAGCGGCCACCGCTCTTCTAGGAAATGTAGCCTAAAGCTCGAGGCACGAGGTGTCATATTTACGCCCGGTATATAGTATTAAAAGACTATGCTGGTCGAAGTGACCGAAGCTTCCAGGAAAACTGTTCCCATAAATGATTAATTAACAGGACACACAGTGAAATATGTTTCTCTACAATTTTATAGAATCTTAGGACGAAGTAATGTGTAAATACAATAATTATATGTTATAGAAAACAAGAGGTTCTGTTCTATTTAAAATTTAAAACTCGAATCACCATTTAGACTTATTTTTCCGTTTTTTTTATAATGTGTACGAATTGCCAAAGTTATAATACATTTAAAATTTGTGTACAGCATGTATCAGAAAGGTAAAAAAATCAGCCGTCATTTGGGTCGAGTGGGTATTGAAGCTTTGTATGGGACAGTTGATAATTCTTTCGCGATTACGATGTTGGTCCCATGGAGAAAGTTGTTCAGTTTGATGGTCTGGTGGCCTACCATGATCTAATTAAAAACGATTCAAAAACAAGACATTTCAGTTTAGGTTCCTAAACTGCATCGCTTGAGCTGCTCTCATGGACGTCATGGTACCAAACAAGTATGAATGAAACCAAAACTTGCAACTCAGTTTGGGACAATCGCTGTCAGCAGATGGCACGGCCTAAACTGATTTAGAAGAACAATTCAGTTTAGGTCCTAAAATGGCTCGCGTTAAGAGCTTGTGGTAGGCCTCCTGCACCACACTCTTAAATATGACCAGACCTTTCTGATACATGCTGTATAATTTATTTTCACATTTCTTATTTCTTGTATGTTATGACAATATTTTGTATAGTGAGAGTAACAATAAGAATGTCATGTTATTTATAATTTTATTGTATAGTTTTTTTTATCTCACAAAGCGACGCGCGCGCGCGCTTTACGTGTGGTAAACAAGTCATCATCTGCCTAGCCTTTTCCCAACTATGTTGGGGTCGACTTCCAGTCTAACTGGATGCAGCTGAATTCAAATTCAAAGCATTTATTTCAATTAAACCATGTACAGGCACTTTTGAATTGTCAAAAATAAATAGTCGGTCAGTTAGTCAGAAAGTTGAAGCTAGTTGCCCATTCCAAAACGTAGATCTCTATGGAGAAGAACGGGCAAGAAACTCCATGGACACTCTTTTAAATCAAGATATTACAAAATCCTGGGTACATTATTCTTGTTGCTTCTATATGTGAGACAATGTAAAAAAAAATACAAACGAAGATACAATTCAAAATATAAGATTAAAAATAAGCCTTGGCAGCTAAGAGATGACCAGTCTCAACCGACGGCGCCCGTTCACGAACATGACGCGTGAATACCAGTACTTTTTTTTTTGTTTTTTGCTTGTGGTAAACAAGTAAAACAAAACACGCTATGAATGTGTAAGCGCAGGAGCTCGGTACCGTCCGATACACGGGTGAAGTCGGAAGTGTGCGTGGTTGCGTTATGTGCTGACGGTACTCGTCTTCACGCACACATTAACAACATGTTTGTCAAATTGGTTAGCACAAGTACAGCGCGCTTCGCTTCGTGAGATAAAAATACTGTAAACCTTTCTAGTGCCTATAGCTACATAACGCTAATAGTATTATAAATCCGATATTAAAAATCTGCTCTGAATTTAATTATATAGAGTGACTGGTAATTAGTGACCGATACCTAAACACGTGATTGTACTCATGATAACAAACAACTTTTACTATGGGTCAAACCAGAAATCGCGAAAAAAAAAAAAATCAGCTGTTCCCTACATTTAGGTTCGTATAACTCGTCAAAATGTAGGGAACAGCTGATTTTTTTTCGCGATTTGCATTTGGTTTTCCATCTGGAATTTCTCAGTAGCAGCCCGGAGTCTGGATTTTATGCCTGGTTGATGGCAATAGGCTCGCTCCCTATTACATGGGACTTAAACATAACTGACGAAATACGAAATGCAGGTGTACTGAAAATACACCTCTGCCCAAACCTTTGGGGATTATAGGCGTGATGTTATTTTACGAGTGATTCATGATTGTAACATGTACAGACGCCAGCACATCAAGCTACTACAATCTGTCTTTCTTTAATAGATTTTCAACTTTATAGCTAAAGCATAAGGTTCAAAGTTGATTGGGAGAATTCGACAGTTTTGGGTAGCCTGATGTGCTGTCGTCTGTACAATAATTTATTCTCTTCTTCAATTTTGCAACATTTTTGAACAGTGAAAATACTGTTATATACTTTATGCCTGTTTCATTTTCTCGCAATCGAAGTGAAAAGCATAGTGTATAACTCTGGCATAAACGAGCCATTTTATGCACTAGTTGTACAAGCTACTATTATAATATATTTGTTTTATTGATTGCTGTTTTGGCATGCATTTTTCTCTTGATCCCATTTTGAGTGGGACTATGTTCTTTTTACTTTATTTTTTTTAATTATGGAATAATCATTACAATTGTGTAATTATGGATGATAACCTTTTTTATCTTAGCTTGTAATTCTTGTTCAGACTATTTATTAAAATATTTTTGATACCATTTTCTAGTTTATTTTATTTATTTTGTCCTATTTGTCTTAACTTCCCATCAGGGTTACCTGGGACAGCTGAGGGACAATTCTCGTAATTTTAAGAACGTTCACAGTGATCTCGGTCTCAATCTCTGAAAAATATAATTTCCCTACATTTTTGAAAATCTAGTCGCAGTCTAGATTTAGACTAGATTTTTAACGATCTTAACTACGGGAATTGGCCTTCTGGTATTATTTATCAGACTAGCATCGCTCGCTATCTAGCCAGTACGTGCTAGTGAAGCCCAAGCATAAAATTAATAAAAGCAGCTGCTTTTTCAGACTGAATGTAGTTTCTCATGTCAAAAAAAAACCCTTAAACTTTGGACGGAATCAAACTAGCGACTCTCGGAATCGGTTACTATCACTGGACCAATGGGGCAGTTTAATATTATGCATTTAGCACTGTTACATTATGATTTAAGTATTATGCGTTGCCCAAGGTGGATTACCAAATCGCTTTCATAAAATTAAATTATAAAATCATGAGTTCGTGAATAGATCGGAGTTTTAGTAGTGAGTGGTAGGGTGACAGCTGCTGTGAACAGCTACCTTTAGATTGCGTTTATAAAGCATGCTTATATGATGCTTTGTTGTACACAAATGACAAAGAGTCACATTAATGATTGGGTTAAAATAATAAGTGAAAAATAATAATGATTTTGATTATCTTTTAACTTTTCAAAATTTTAAAATTAACAGAAACTCATCATTCCAAATAAATGTGAAAACTACTAAGCTACGTTCGTAAACACCCAGCTGTCAAATCTGACTTTTGTCATGTTGGAAGTGGTGAATTCTTTGCTAAAGTTTTGTTCGTGATTCGCGTAGATTTAACCATATTACGGCAATTATACGATGTTTAGTTAATTAAAATGAACTTAAGTGGCTTGCTTTGACATTAGGATAGTGTTATTTAATAGATACAGGCTCATTGGATTAGTTAAATTGATGTTATAAGTCACCATGTCTCCTAATAGATGTGATGGTTTACTGGCGAGGGTTGATTTTCCGCTCTACACGCTTCAAACTCTTACGAATCGACACGTAATAGTCGCGGGTGGTGGCGGAGCCGCGGCCACAGGCGTTGCTAATGGATTTGTAAGTACAAACTTTAACAAACCCATAATTAAATGACTCCGTTTAGTTTCATTGGTGTACGTGTCAGCTGCTTTCTGAAACGACTAATAAATACAATTCCACTGGTTTCGGTTCAATAAACTGTGGTTCTAGCATTCCTAAGCAAATTTTATCACATAGACAGTTCAACGCGACTATAATTTCTACTAGCAAATGCAACAGTGTTGCTCCAATGATTACATACTTGTTTTAGTAATGAGGCATTCCGTTTCGATCGCTGATTCTGAGAAATGAAGTATAGATGTTCCCCGACTTGAAACTTACTTAGAAAGTAGTTTTATCAATAAAGTATGACATAGAATTAACATTTATTTTTAGGAAATATTTGAGCTCTCACACAATGGAACAAGATTCGTTGCCGAAGAGGTGATGCGCCATGAGACTGGGCCGAACGTAGTGATGAATTGTTCAGTGAGAAGTAATCAGCAGAACAAGACTTATTTAACGGCAGGCCAAGAGAGCCACTGTCAACTGTATAAAGTCAATATACGCATGGTGGATGCCGCTGAGATGCGCAGAGGTAGCTTCAGAGCAGAGAATGGGCTAGTCAGGAGAAGAAGGCGCACAGTTTCGGAGAACGACAATATATCTAAGAAGGACAGCAATAGTAACACTACGGAGAAAAGAATATCATTTGAAATAAGGCCCAGTGACAGTGTGCAGACTGATTTCAGGTAAATTGATTAATTATGGCAAAGCTCTAAATATCTTTCTAATAGTCTTATTAGAATCCATACTAATATTATAAATGTGAAAGTGTGTCTTTCTGTTATATCGTCACACTTAAACCGCTGAACCGATTTAGATGAAATTTGGTCTAGAGATAGTTTGAGTCCCGGGAAAGGATATAGGATAGTTTGTATCAGATTAACACATAGGATCATTTTTATCCCAATATTCTCACGGGATCAATAATTATGCAACTAAAACCGCGGGGCGCTGCTCATAAGGATTGTAATTGAATAATGATGCAATACCAAATAAATATAAATCATGTTTTTTTGTAAAACACACATAGAACAATGTAATTCCCATAAAATTGTGTTTTAAATGTTTTTTCCTATTTCATTCATTCATATTACAATCATAATATTTTTCTTCATAAATAATATCTATCTAGCTATACAATGTTCTCTGTATAGATTTCTTTGCAATAAAATTACATCTCAGTTACCTTGAGCCCATATGTAGTAAAGTAGGAAGCTTGGAAATTGTTATACCATATAAAACAACTAAAACTAAGTTAAATGGCAGCATTGCCATTCAACGTGGCAATGCTGCCAGTCTTCTGGGCACGTTTCCGGATGACAGCGATGCGGATGAGTACTTTGACGCCTAAGTGTCCTTTGGTTTTTTTTTATTTTTATTTATTTGTATAGTAGGTTAGTTAGTCTTTTATTTTAGTATCTAGTGTATAGTATATAGTTATATTGTAATTATGTGTGTACAGGAATTAATATCGAATGTTATATTTCATATAAAAAACTAAGTAATAGAAATGTTTGTAACCACATTCAAGCTGAGAGATAACAGATCATTTTTATCTACTAGAGAAGGCTAGAGATAAAAATATGTCATCAAACATTCCTCACTTAGATTATTACATTATAGAGTTAAGAGATAGGCAATAGTTTGAGATAAAATATTTTTAATTTAAGTTTTGAATCGTCATTTATTTAACATCCATCACCATAACTAAAATAATATGATGACAAAGTGAATTACAAAAAAAAGTATTGCTATTTAAATCCTTAGTGTTTGACTAAGGTTTTTTTTTTTTGTAAATCTAATATGCTCCTATTGGTATTTTATATATTTACAAAGAAACTTTGAAAAATGTTTTAGGCATTCAATCTTTTTAGAATTTCCAAGTCTAAAGGCTTCCAAGGCTTACATGGGCTTCAAAATGTGTATCAGCCTTGCCACTTCTTCAGGGAAATACAGCATTATCAGCCTATAATGTTCCCACTGCTGGGACACAGGCCTCCTCGCTTCGAGATGGAGTGGGCTGTAATCTACCACGCGGGCCCAGAGCGGTTTGGTAGATGTCATATGTCTTCGAATTTTTGGTTCTAGGACATGTCCGTTTCCTCACGATGTTTTCCTTCACTGTTTGAGAGCAATAGCGATGAAATTTAACCTGATCGATCGACCCGTGCGGCTGCTATTACTTGCCTCATCGTTCTCTTGTCCATATCCCAATTAATTTGGAGTCGGCGCAACATGTATTTTTCTTCCATACTTCTCTATTATCGTCATCTCGGTAATCAACCCCTTTCTAACCATATCATCATTCACACAGTCCATCCATCGTTTCTTTGGTCTTCCCCTACTCTTATAGCTATCGACATTCATACTCAAAACTTTCCTCACGACATTTTCCCCATTCCTCCGTATCACATGCCCATACCATGACAACCGATATCCAAACAACTTTTCAGTTACCGGTGCCACTTTCAGACTTCCTCTTATGTACTCATTTCTTATTCTATCCACTCGTATAACACCACACATCTCTCTTAGCATTCTCATCTCAGCTGCATGCAATTGCCTTTCATTCACCCCTTTTGTGTCCCAACATTCTGATCCATACTGCTATTACGTACCTAAGGACATTAATTACGTAACTTAGTAATGACGTGTGACTCCGGCTCATCGATCGCCTTGTTTATAAATACCTTTTTAGTTGGCATTTTTGTCTTAGTATGGTTTTAGTTTTCAACTTTATTTTTGAGTTATTTTATTGGTCAATAAGATGAGATAGGGAGCGATATAAAACTTCCAGCGAAATACTACAGACGCGGCTCGAGCCTTACAATCTTCAAAGCAGTTGTTTATATTCTCATTCATGGGAACCTAACGACATTAGAGCAGCTGGTAATTCAGCTCAATAAACTAGGTGAAACTTGGGAAAATCTATGTCCAATAGATTGATTTATTTAACCATTTATGTACACACATGTATAAACAGACAAGAAAAAAAATAACAGAAAATAGGTACCTACCTACAAAGGTGGCTTCACCTTTGTACCTATTTTTCTGTTCTTTTTTTAAGAAGCATTTGTTTCTAAAGAAGTCTGTTCTAGCATACCTGCGATAGGAAAGTAGATAAAGAGATGTAATGTACCTAGACAGCGTGTGTAAGAGAAAATAAAATACATAAAATCAATACTTAACAATTCACTTAATAATAAAACGAATAATATGAGAATATACTTACATACATACACATAAACATACTTCTAAATAAAAGTTACTAGACTGTTAATAATTATCACACTAATATTATAAAGGCGAACGTTTGTGAGTGTGTGTGTGTGTGTTTATATGTTTGTTACTTCTTCACGCTCAAACGGCTGGACCAATTTTGATAAAATTTTGTATGGAGGTAGCTGACACCTTGGATTAACATATAGGCTACTTTTTATCCCGATATTACCACGGGATCGACACTTATGCGGGTGAAACCGCGGGGCGCAGCTAGTATATAATAAATACATTCGCAACTATGACGAAGTGGAAAGATATTGTTCTTTCATTCTTATGATTTTGAATTTTGCTGAATTGATAATAGGTTTTCAATATCAGAACGTTGAAATGCTTCATTTTGTAGTGTCGATATTTTTATCTTACAGTGCATTTATTAACTTAAGAAGTATAATATAAATTGTTTATCTTGATTAAACAAGTACCTGCATGCAGTGACTCAATACTGAATATGTAACTAACCACTCAAGTATTTGATTGTTTATCAATCTTTTGCTGTCGTGCGGAATACGTTATTACAATAATGTTTATGCTCGATATTTGAGGATCGAGTCAAATGGCATGCGATTGACGAAGCCTATTAGTCCAGCAGTGGAATGCGCAAGACCGATGATGAAATTACGATATATTTTGCGAGGAGTTTTCGTGGACGCTTAAATATATCTACACCCTCATCAATCACAAACTGAATCATTTTGAAGGATAATTCTAATCCATTCCTTCATATATTATGTTCGAAAAATTTGTCGACTCCACAACGTAAATAACGCAATGAATGTTGTTGAACTGTCAAAATGAAAGCCATTGCTACTGATATAGTGTGTTACGCAATTACCCCCGCCGTAGGCAAAGAAAGTCGGAAGCTGGATCTCACTAAAGTTAATCCAAAACACGGGATGCATTATCCTTTCGATCCCATTATGCTCACTCTACATATCAAATGCAAGCACAATTTGCTAGACATGTAAGGAAATGCTTTTTAGTGTTCATTAATAACTTAATGTAGCCTCGACGTGTAAAAACGCTGCTACTTTTCTAATTGCCCTATATTGTTATCATGACATGAGATATTCTTAATTAGTTCTACATGAGAAAACAGGCAATCAATCTCATTGATAGTCTAATATATTTACCTCGGTTTGGGCTATTCTTATTTGATTCGTTCCAATATGAACGTATTAGCAGTCCAACTCATTTATGGTTTTTATTTACCACGGCATGGGCTATTCTTTTTTAATTAATATACAAGACAACAAACAGTTAAAGGATCTTTAGAACCTTAGAACTAATTGGTTCTTTAAACATTTGCAGCAACGATCCCCTACAGCGGGTGGTCCGGATCAACCACAACGGCAAGCAGATGGCGACGGGCGGCATCGACGGCAAAGTGCGCGTGTGGAGCTTCCCTAAAATGGAACTGCTGTACGAGCTAGAAGGACATACTAAGGAGGTGAGAAATGTAGTGAAAATCCATTCTGTAAACACGTAAATGATCTCGGTCGAGGGGCCGACTCCAGGCAAGTTCACTTTACTTACATCGCTGCTCTAAAAACGGTGAGAGAAAATATCGTGAGGAAATGGATTGTGTATTTTTATAGATAATAGTAATATGTTTTAGGTATGTAATGTATGTATAATGGTACACCACATAGTACCTTCAGTATTGATCTCTCCTTCTTAATCTATCCAAAGGTTGTCTTTAAAAGATCGCTTATAACGATAAGACCGCCCATTGTGTCACCCCCTTGAAAAATTTCTACAACATTTCTACATAAAATTACAGATATAAACTGTAATTTATATGGCGTACCTACATAATAAAGAGTATTCTATTCTAAACCGGCATGTCCTGGAACCAGAAATTCGAAAACATGCGATGTGCATAAAACCTTAAAAAAATAATTTACCTTTCATTGTTACAATTACTTATAGTCTAAAGGACTAATTGTTGAACTTGGTTGTGCAGCATGTATCTACCTACTCTATTTATTTTTACGTTTTTAATAACTTATCTTAAACCGATACATCGATGTCGATATTATTTTGATCTGCAAAAGAATCGAAAAATAAATATTATATTCAAAGTTCTAAAATCAACATTTGAAAACTGTCAACACAGATCTTGATAAAACAGTATCAGTATGAAAATAATAAGCTATTGCTTATGAATGAATAATATCCTCTTGAAAAAATCCCATATTTGCCTTCTTCGAGATTTTATTTTATGTTATAGCCCGATTCAAACTTTATGGCGGCTTGGAACATGAGGCGAGTCGCTGCGCAGTAACGAATTCATGTGTCAGCGGGGGTAAGGGGGAGGTACTGCGCAGCGAGTAGCGCACCTCAGAGCCGCCATAACGTTTGAATGTGCCTGTACTCATTTGCCGCACTTAATTCGTTACAGATCGACGACCTCGACTTCAGCCCGTGCGACACCTCACTGGTGAGCATCGCTAAGGACGGGCTGGCTCTGCTGTGGGCCACGGACAGGAAGCGAGCGCCCACGCTGCAGATTACGTGCCAGCCTCCCAACGGGAACAAGTACCTGTTTAGACGATGCAGGTAAACATGATATATTACCCGGACATTATAGCTAATACATGCGTCATGTTCGTGAACGGGTGCCGTCAGTAGGGACTGGTCATCTCTTTGCTGCCATGGCTTATTGTAATTTAATTTAATATATGAATTGTATTTTTTCGCCTTTTCGTTACGGACGCTTTTAACGTTCTGCAACGTTCTCACATGCATAATTTTTAACATGAATGATGTAACCACGACTTTGTAACCATATTATTTTGATTTAAAAGAGTGTCCATGGAGTTTCTTGCCCGTTCTTCTCCATAGGTACCTACGCTTTGGAATGGGCAACTAGCTTCATCTTTCTAACTGATCGACCCTTGACAATTCAAAAGTGCCTGTACAGCTTGGCAAAAAAGTCGTGAAAATAATGGTGGCGCTACTATCGTGCATGTTGTAACCCTATATAGTACGACGAAAACGGTTTTGATACTTCTTTTTTTTTTGACAATTAATGTGAATAGGTGGGTTTTATGAAAAAAAGAAAACCTCTGAAACGCTTGTTCAGCCACTGCCTAAAACGATAACATTTATAGTTATTTATTTTAATGAATTCAAAATAATCTTATTAGGTATTTCAAAATACCTTGATTTCAACTAATCCCACATTATGTAAGACAATTTCATATTTTACAAGACCTCAGATTAATTCAATAGGGTTTAGATCACAGTGACAAGTTGGAAGCTTTACTACTGTGTGACTGTATCCCACGATTCCAAGTTCTCCTCTAACCACAGGCAAAATGTTCCATAGTTGGTGTTCTAAACAAAAACTAAAAAAAATAATAATCAGAATCAAAAATTTTAATCAGAATCAAAAATGTTTTTCTCTAAGTATTCATCCATGTCTTGGTGTGAGCTTTTACCAAAACTCTGTTGGCTACCTGCAGATGTGTCGCTATTGCTGCTTTCATCTTGTAGGTTTATGATATTTTTTCAATGTCACTATACAGTTTGCCCCCTTCGAAAATAACCTTTTTCTATTTTCATGACATATCGACATGATTTTTTCCAGTCGTCAACTGAAATGCTCTGAAACGCTTGTTCAGCCACTGCCTAGAACAATAAAATAAAAACAACTGAACAATATTAACCAAAAGTATCAAAACTATACGAATGCGCTGCATTCTGAATGTGTTTTGTAAACATAACCTTAAATTCGTAAATGTACATTTCAATAATTGTATGAAAGGTTTATACTAGATATTGCACCTTGAAATACACACATTACATCTGATTACATGTATAAATATTAATTTTACCTGTCATTTCACCGGTTCTTTTATACACATCGTTGAGATTGGATAAAATTTGTCCGGCCTCGAGTTCCGACAAATATCTCACGTACACTACAAGTTATCGCTCTTGCGGAACTGCGAATAACAGATCTGTTCTTTATGTACACAATGGGTCACCAGTATCACCACAATAACGCGAATAAATAAAAATAAACACGAGAAACAGTCACCGATTACAAGAAATGACAGAATATGTACCTTACTCAACGAGGCAAAGCGAGTGTTGCCAATGATTAAATATTTTAGTTCCGTTTCAGGACTTTCTTGCCAAACTGTAATTGGTTGTTTGAAACATGACACTTAAGTAAGAGATATGTAATCTCACAGATATGAGTGACATAGATGGTCGAGCTGTACTGAGCAGCAGGACGTCTACCAACACTTGATGTGCCATTTTAATAGCGGATTAGAGTCGCTAACTTTTCGTAAATTGGTTAAAACAACAATGTTATGAGGGGCTCGAGGATAAATTACGACGAACGAAGGTTAAGTTACGTTTGCCGCGGTTGGTCCGTGGATGGGTTTACATAACAAGACCCCTCCGTGCCTCGGAAAGCACGTTAAGCACGTTGGTCCCGGCTGTCATTCGTAGATCTTTGACAGTCGTTATTGTAGCCAGAAGCCCAAAAGTCTGACAACCAGTCTTGCCAAGGAGGATTGTGTTACCTAGTAACTGGGTTATAGAGCTCAGACAGGCAGTCACTCTATGTAAAACACTGGTTCATTGAGCTGCCTCCGTTTAAGACTGAAAGCCGTCCCCAGCATAGTTGGGATAAGGCTAGGCAGATCGATTGAATAATGCTATATTCAACAGTTCAAAATTACTAAAAATATTTCGTGCAAACGTTCTCTATAATTTGACCCTTCATTCTTTATTCAAATAAACAATCTATTAGAAACTTCTATTAGCCTGAAGTACTTGCAGTGTCTGCGATTATATGCCCCTCTAGCCTGATTTGGTAACTCGTACCCAACTCTATTCTTAATTATTATTATCAAATTACAGATTCGGTCTAATAGAAGATCAAAAGAACGAATACAGGATGTTCACAATAGCGAATCCGCTGACTCGCTCGGGGCGGCAGCGCGGCTTGTTACAGTCGTGGGAGCCGCGCACCGGAGCCCTGCGGTGCTCCGCCCTCGCCAGCGAGTCACTTTCGGCCCTCGCCGTACGAGATGACGGAAGATTTGTCGGAGTGGGCACTATGTTTAGTGGATCCGTTGATATTTATATTGCTTTTAGCTTGCAGGTATGATAGAGTTATATTGTATTTATTAAAAACTAGAATAACAACTTAAAATGCTGAAAAGTGTAATAAGGTTCAGTCTCAGCTTCATATTTCTTATTATTAAAAATTATATATTTTGATTAATCTTCCAACTAAAAATATAAACTTATGCCATAACGACAATGGGATTCAAAATTAACCAAGGGTTCTAAAACCCTATTTAATTTTTACCGACTTCAAAAAAAAAGGTTTTTTGTTTTCATATCTAATAATATGACTCGGGGCTTAGTTTAGTAAACCAATTACAACCTTGATTGCGTAACACGTTTTCAATCACAATCTGAATCATTTTGAAGGATATTGCTAATTCATTGCTTCATATTTTCGAAAAAATTGTCTGCTCAACAACGTAAAAAACACAATGAATTGTCAAAATGCCATTGCTCCTGTTAGTGTGTTACGCAATTACAACATGTTTGACATCAGAGCCTTAATCAGGCTTCCAAAAACCATAAGTCATTCTTTATGGTTTACTTCATGGTTGTTAATATTGCTAGTATTAAAAAAAGCTTCTAAAACGTTAATATTCTAATTTCTAATACACCGCTTGCTTTCTAGCGAGTTCTTCACGTCAAAAACGCACATATGATGTTCGTGACCGGACTAGAGTTTCTACCGGTACGCGGCTACGGACCAGCCATCACCAGTCGATCAGAAGCTGCGCTACTGTCCATCTCTGTGGACAACTGTCTCTGCGTGCACTCGCTACCTAACAGAAGTAAGTGTTCATAATCACCAGCCGGTCAGAAGTAACATCACCGATTAAATCACATCAACAGAAGCCGCGTAACTACCTATCTCCGTAAACAATTGTCTCTGCAAGCACTCAGTGACTGTCAGAAGTAAGTGTTGATAATCACCAGCCGGTCAAAAGTAACATCACCAGCCGATCAGAAGTTGCATTACTACCCATCTCTGTAAACAACTGCATCTGCGAGCACTCACTGACTATAAGAAGTAAGTGTGGATAATTGCCAACCGGTCAATAACATCGCCAGTCGATCAGAAGCCGCATTACCGTCTATCTGTGGACAACTGTATCTGCGTCTACTCGCTACCTAACAGAAGCAAGTGTTCATAATCACCAGCTGGTCAGAAGCAACATCACCAGTCGATCGGAAGCCGCAGTACTGTCCATCTCTATGGACAACTATCTGTGCGTGCACTCGCTGCCTAACAGAAGTAAGTGTTCATAATCACCACATCACCATAGCCGCTCAGAAGTTTTATACAGGGTTAGTCTTCAAAGACCAGCCAAATTTAAGGGTGTGGTACAGACCATTTTCCATTTTCTGTGGGACAGTTGATAAATTTTGGACTGTACTGTGTTTGTACTGAAGACCGAATTAATTAAGTTTGATAAAGAGTTTTATACAGGGTGGCAGGTACAGACGCCAGCACATCAAGCTACTACAATCTGTCAAATTTCTTTCATACATTTTCAACTTTATCGCTAAAGCATAAGGCTCAAAGTTGATTGGGAAAATTTTACAGTTTCGGGTAGCTTGGTGTGCTGGCGTCTGTACATCGACCCGCAACCTGTTACCATGGATTCAGTAAATGATTCTGAACCGCCCAGCGTCGAAATGTTTCATCGTTTATTTAAAAAAAAAATGGTGTTCCATACATTTGACCGCGTAGCTATTGCACTTTTCTATACAACCGATTTTTTTTAATATCTGATGAAATATTTCTGCGTGAGGGGGGGGGGGGGGGGGGGTCTAGAATCATGTGCTGAATTCATGGTTACAGTTTGTGCGTCGATGTACCAGCCACCTTGTATAAAACCCTAACTGAACACAGCCTTGCTGCTGGGGAGTTTGTTGCGCTTGCGCCACTTCTTCTCCCCAGCGAAAGCACTAGGAAGTGGTGAAGGGCGGGCGTTTTGGGGGACTGTCTTTTGTAATTTTGACGTTCGAAAAGTGCTGATTCTCAGCCTAGTTTGAATAAATGACTTTTGATTTTGATTTTTGCGCGTCGATGTCCCGGCCACCCTATATACGTAATACAGCTATCTAGTGCCATAATTATCTTACTAAATTAAATATTTTACTATTAAAACAAGTGACTATATGTATTATGTACTTTTGTTCACAGGTACTGTACCTGCCTGGGTTGCCATCCTACTTATCATATTCGTACTATTCTGTACCTTCACGCTATGTTCGTTCATGGGCATTTAACGATATATAAATATTTATTATAAACGTAAAATAAATGAAACTATTTCTTGTGTAAGTAATTCGGGGTTATGTTAGTGTAATTTTATTGTAATAGGCAATTATGAATATTACGCTCATATACATATTACGTATGTATAAATAGGATTATGTAATTGAATTAAATGAGGTGCAATGTTGCAATACTGTTGGTTTTTTATTTCAACTTCTACATAGAATTGAGTTGCCTACGCAGTCATTATTAAAAAGAGAAACACAAAAATCTGGATTATATTTTCTTTATTACTCAAAATCCTTAGAGTATTACCCCCTTACTAATAAACGTAGTACATCAGATGAATAGTTACAAACCGATTTCTCTCTTTCAGTCGGCAGTAATTTGACTTTCGAAAGAAGCGTTGTGTAACTTATACAGACGCTATACAACGTTTATTAGTAAGGGGGTTAGTATCAATGACTTAAAAACAATGGGATTTATTTATAAACGTTGCTTGAAGTTAAGTAAGGATTATTACCTTATAAAGGGTCTGTCCAGTTTGTCTAATAAAGTTTTCAGGATGCTCTTGGAGCTTCCGCGCAACCTACCCATTATTGACGCTGTTCTCATTCATTATAAGAGGAACTAAATCAAACCCCATTTTTCTCGTAGTTTTCCACCATCCGTGAAATGCGGATAGATCTCATGGTGGTTCTGAATCGACACGAGCACGTCGAGTACCTACAGCAAACCGATTTAACCACGTTTTTCTGAAGACCTAACAAAGTATACAGGGCAAGATATTATACAGCGCGCAGCGGTCACTATGGCAGTAGTCAACTCGAGTTGAATCGAGGGAAGGGTAAGTTCAAAGTGAACTCTGCGCTGCTACCGACGACGCCGTGGAAGTTGCGATGTTTTGGGCTAATAATATCGGAAACACACAGCGACACGAAGAAGAAGAAGGTGAGAAGAACCAGTCCTCAATGAGAACATAACATCACGTTTGTTTCCCATGAAGGGTTAGGTAGAGGTGTACCAATAATATACCTACCATTTCGCCAGTAAAGTCCCATGTAAGAGGGGGCGAGCCTATTGTCAGCAATCAATGTGTAGATACCTACTTCAGTGAGAAGTACATAGTATATCGATTTTAACATCCTTATTAGTACAAATCAAGTAGTTTATAATTAGTTACTAATATTGGGAGTAGATAACATTTCACGTGTCGCGGTTATCTGAGATCAAAGTTTAAACCGGGGCGTATCTAGGTGACTGGTATCGTTTCAGGGCAATCCATCAATTGGTGACGGTTTAATTCTTACCAAGAATCATTTATAATTAAATATAGTTGTCATACAAGGGGGCACGAATATTTCATTATTTTTGACCTGGGACGTCTAGTTTTTGAAAATTCAAAAAGACGGTTATAAGTTATTCATTTTTGGACGCAACTTACGATTACACTTGTCTGAATTCAAACAAAGATGACAAAATTCAGCTGAGTGGTAAGCGATTTAGGGATTCTCATGACATTTTGATAATGTTTATTTTAACATAAAACGGCCAAGGCCGATTACATTATAGACACAAAGAAATAAGTACCTACAATAACGTAAAGTATACAACTACTCGACAGTCAGACGCTCTTCTGATAAAACTCCAGACATAATGACAAGATCTTTTTCCATTCATCCGCGAACACACCGCTGTCAGGCTTAGCGTCCAAGAGTGTTGAGCGCAGAGTTTGCGATAGACAGGAGACTGGGCTCGAGCGATGGTTCGAATCTCAGTCACGGAGAAAAATCTGTGTCTCATGTTCGTCGTGCAGTTCAGGAGCATCTGTTTTTCCTTGAAGGAAGGATCTTACACATATTAATATTTTTTTCTTCTAACCTCAAGAGAATTGTATCCCATACAGGCTAAAAGCAAGTTCTAAGAGTACACACGGCTACACATCAAGCTATACATTTCCAGTTTTTGCTGACATCGCATTGTACCTATAGGTTTTTCAGCTTATATCTTTTCTAAGAGAGAAGTGTACTTTTATTGTCTTTTTCACTTTCGTGAGGGTTCCAAACGCATGCACTGGACTCCAGTTTGCTGTGAATAAGTACATTATAAAAATAGATTTGATAGCGCTGATCTTGGTGAAATCTTTAGCATTGCGCAGTATAAAACCTAATCGCCTAAATACATTTTTGCTACCGATACCCTGTGATCAAGAAACGCTAGCTTGTGGTCAAATGTGACACCCAGATCCTGCATTCCAGTTGTGTATAATAGTGTTCTCATACATTTTATAAGTAAAGGTGATAGATAGGGTTTCGTGCTCGAGTAAAACTCATGAAGAAGCATTTGGACATTTCAACATCGCCTCAACATCACGCTGCAGCGCCAGACAATCGGCTTTAGAGTGAACTTCAGAAAAGAGTTTTAAATTAAAATGTTATTCATTACACCAGAAGTCTATATGCCATCTGCATGAATAAATGAATAACTAAAGGAAGGTCGTTAGTCATTATTAAGAAAAGAAGCGGCCCCAGGATTGATCCTTGACTGACTCCAGAACGCATATGATAGGGCTGGGATTCATAAAGGCCCAGTATGACAAACTGCTGACGATCACTAAGGTAGTCAGCGAAGAGCCGTAAGAAACCTAGTGAAAGTGCGACGGCACATAGTTTTGCCAGCAGAGTATCATTATTAAACCCTATCAAATGCGTTCTGGAAGCCAAAGTAGAACAAGGAATCGACTTGGCCTTCACGGTCTAAACGTTTTGATATATCGCACCCCTAGATGAAGACTCCGGCAACTCAAAAAACAATTTTTCAGAAATGACGAAAATATTATAATTATTAAAAACAGTTTTTCGTCATTTCTGAAAAATGAGGTTTTTTGAGTTGCCGGAGATTTCATCTAGGGGTGCGATATAGCCTAATAAGGTAAGAAGTAAGTTTACTGATCTCATTGCTCTGAAACCATATTGTTCGTTACACAGTATGTTTTCAAAAACTTTAAGGTGTATAGATGGCCCACTGACCTTGTGCATGTGGGCGGAGCCAAACGCCCTACTCCCGAATACGTAAAACGCGCGCGGTGGCGCACTACACTAAAACTAAGATCAAAGAATATGCAGAGACGCAGACATGCCGCACGTAGGTCGCTATTTTTGCCTACGATTCCAGAAGGGAATAGCGGATGCAAGGCTGATATATTTTGTATAGATAGATACTTATTACGTTTTATTATTATATTATTATTATTACTTATATGTTACGTATATTTTAAGTTTTTTCTGGACATTATTTTTTAGCATTTATGTGGAAGAAAATATATTTATTTAAGTCATAAGTAATTTATTTCATAACAATATAGATACATTGTGTTGAAATTAAAAAAAATAACGTATTACAATTGCAATTAAAATAAAATTCATTAAATACATTTCGAAAAGTCAATAAACCAATAATAATTAAAAATTCAAGTATAATAAATTATAAATGTCGTCATGCGGGATCATGGAGCGGGCGCCCGCGTGGCGTGCAGTTTTCTATTATCATCCTTAGAGCAGCGCTGCGTGAGGTGGGGCTCCCGTCGCATGCGGCATAATAGGAAACAGCACGTCAAGGTACAAGTTCGAGATGGGCTGCAGACTGCAACCGCAGGCGACACTGCGGCTAGCGGCTGCGGTTGACCGCAGGGCTGCCTGTGGCTGCGGTTGCTTCTATTCCAAGCGCGGTGGCATGCCGCGGCTGCACAATGCATAGAACCATGCCTCAGTCACACCAATACCTTCGTGTGAGACAGAATGTCGGACAACACTATCGATAGTCGACATTTTTAACCTACTTCAAAAAAGGAGGTTCTGTATTCGACCCGTATGTATATATGTTTTTATGTCCGCGATTTTCTCAAAAACTAATGAACCAATTTTGATAATTCTTTCACTAATGTGATCTACATACTTTCAGGAAGGTTTTAGTATATAATACATTATGTACTTATTCTTATGTACGATGTTATATGCATAAATATACTGCATCTCCGGCATTTCTATGCAAATTTTGATGATTCTTCTAGTCAGTCTTCAATTCCTCAATGCACTAGTGTTATTTGAATTAGTGTGGAGTACTTAGGTACAACTAAAAAGTAAAAAATAAAATTTTTATTACAAAAAAAGACAACCGACTTCAAAAAAAACTACAAAGTGATAAATAACTTTCATTTCGGAAGTCGGTGTCAAAAAACGAAAATGCGGAACCAACGACACCGACTTCCGAAATTAAAGTTATTTATCATTTTGTACTGTTTTTTAAAGTCGGTTGTTTTTTTTTGTAACAAAGTTTTTATTTTTGCACGTGTGAACTCTGCGGTTCGCGACACCACACCACTGGCGCTGGTGTGTTCCTCTGTGGCCGGACCACAGTTTAGTACTCAGATGCTATAGTTCGAAATAATACCTACCTAAAGTCTACTTTCATCGGAATGTATATATATATTTTTAGTACCTCAAGAGATATCTTTTTATTTAACAATTTATGTGGTCCGGCCGCCAGGCATGCTCTCTGGCCGCGCCACCTCAAATTAAATAGAGTATAATGAACTATTAATAAATCAATATCACGAAAAAAACTACCTAAAGAGTACCTTGCATACGAAAAATATGGTCCAACTAGCTGCTTCCCCGCGACTTCATCCGCGTGAAATCCTATCCTAACTAACTATTTTCCATACAAACAAAATTCCCCCTTTTCACCCCCTTAAAGGTTAAATTTCCAAAAACCCCTTCTTAGTGCTCCCCTACATTATAATAGGAAGCCGTGTGCAAAATTTCACATTCCTAGCCCCAGTAGTTTCGGCTGTACGTTGATATGTCAGTCAGTCAGTTCTCCTTTTATATATATAGATAAACCCCTTTAGTTAAGGAGTTATTGGTCGTAGGGTGTGGTCCGGCTGGAAGGTATGCTCTGCAGCAAGTCAATTTTGCAATATTTAATATTAACTATCCATAAATCGATTTATATAATAGTACCTTTTCTCTACTCTTCGTTGATACTTTTTTCTCTCAAGAAACTATTCATTTTGATTAATTAATCTTTAAAGTATGTGGCGCGGCTAGGGAGGATTACTTTCAGCAAATATAACGAAATATGCTTTATTTCTTTATGCCAACGAAAACTACATAATAAGTACTTTTATTTTTATAACCAACAATGATTTTGAAAAAGGTGCACTTTTTGGTTTTTGTTTACCTATCTACCTAAGAATAGGTAGTCAAAATGAAAATCCAAGATTGCGGCTGCGAAAATTAGAATTTTTCTTCATGGGTGTCGTTTTCATAGTTTTCGATGGTGCTAAAGTCGATAGTGGGGTCAAAGTGTAAATCCAATATAGCTGCTGCGGAAATTTTGTTTTTGGTTAAAATCATACGTGAGAAGTCTTTCTTGACTTGCTTTGCCTTGGCATTTTTACTTATTTACAAATTATCTTATATTTACACAATATACAATATAAACAAAAACAGTATTTAGAAATGGCACCACTAATAAGTAAAGCGTCCACGCGCACAATAGAAATGGGCCCTCCGCAGCGAGCTAGTCTATAAACGCACACTGATACAATTCGTTCGTAAATATTTGCACTAACACAAACAAACGCGCGTAGTCGTTCGATAGCCGGGGCGGAGCAGCGAGCGACACAGCCATCCCGTCTCAGTGCTAACGCACGACTGCCGCCCGCGCCCGCGCAGAGCACGTCTGTACCTCTATCTCAAAATTGGACATTTTCTTTGAAAATGTTGATTGATTTACAAAAGCTGTTTCATAAATGTAGTACCTCTAACCATAATTTTTTTAGTGTAAAAAGATTTCCAAACATCAAAGCCGTTTAGAAGTAGTATTGAATATTAGCCAAAAATAGCGGTTTGGTAAATATTTTTTTAAGGCAAAAGTATTAGCCATACGAAAAAATCCTGTTTCAGAAATGTTGTACATGAATCTATAGCAAACATATATTTTTTTCAGAACTTCTAACCAAGCCGTTAATGAGAAATAGGCTTCATAAAGTGACCGTGTTACGGTACTAAACGAGAGTAAGGCCCTTAACTGGTGATCACAAAATGGCAATGGGACGGAATTCTTATACTGATGTTTTAATAATGTTAGCACAGCTTGGGTTAGACGATTACTAAACAGTGTTTAACTGACCCAAACTGAACACAGAAAGGGAAATATGCTAACGAGTGTGCATCATATCAATATTAGTATAATGAAATTGGGAGTAACAAATAAAAATCACAGAATATTTTTCATAACATTTATTAATTACATCAAAACAAATAACATACTTGATGAACGCGCGCTCGGCAATAGCACTCATCGATTTAGACCGACTAGAGATCTATCTGTGTACGTAATTCTATACGTTATATTTTATACAGGAAACTTTCAAACGAAGAAGATAGTTAACGATTCTAAAACTAATTTTATAACATAAAAAAACGCTCTTCAAAATATACAAATCGAGGAATGAGCAATTTTTTTAGTATAATATTTTTTGCTGGATACAATTATACAATAATTAAAGAGTATAACTTACTCTGATGAAGCTCAAATATTACAATGTAAGCAACTTAGATTATCTTTCAGCTAACTAACTTGGATACACTTTAACCAATTATAATTATTTTAACGCATAACTTAAAGTTCTCAACAAACCACTGCTTAACACACAATTTTCCTACTTAACACGAAAACTCATATATTTAACTATCTTCTCCATTTCAAATAATATTTCACTTTACTATAACAAAGGTTTGCGAATGTTTGACAAAATGGAAGACTAACATAGGTATAAAATTCAATAAATGTGATGTCCCTTGGATACAATGCGAAACACTTGAGAGGAAGACTGTGGAGATTCCCAGGAGTTTTATATCAAATATATCGTGAAAAAATTACCATCATGCTTGAAAAATTTTGTATAAAATGTATAAAGGGGGGCAGGGACATCAAACGAATAAACTGTAACCATGAATTCAGGGGTTATTCCGTTTATCCCCCCTAAGGTGGAATCGCATGTCCGAGTCTACCCTGGACCTAGTTGAATAAACGGAATTTATAGACTTAGGGTGGATTCTCGGACATGCGTTTCCGCGTATCCACCTCAGTGGATTTTTTGGGGTGGATAAACGGAATAACCGGAATTCAGTACATGATTCTAAACCTCCCAGCATAGAAATGTAACGTTGGTTTAAAAAAATCTGCTGTTCCATACATTTTGTACCGTGTAGAGATTGCTCTTTTGTACGAACATATGCCGAATTCATGCTAACGGTTTGCGCATGGATGTCTCCGACACCATGTATTGTATATTTTTTTTGTTTGCATACGAGTTAACTTGACAGTAAATATAATTATTTGTATTTATAATAAGTTAATGTTGACATTTTACAAGCACAATGATGTATAATTGTACTAATTTTAACAGTATATTTTTGTTTCAAATATTTTTTTTACTTATTTATATTTTTGCTTAAGACTTCATAAAAGTACATATAAATATATATAGACATCATTGGTACGTTTCATATACAGCATCTAATATATCAGTATAAAATGTTTGTAGAATTTGTATACATAATGTCTATTTTGTATAATGTATGTATATCTGCATCATGGTCCCTGATTTAGATACTGCATAATGTATATTTTCTTCTATTAAACTAGACATAATGACCGCTATAAGTTAGTGTTGCAAGTCGAAAAATGGTCATGTAAAAGGGCCTGATTGGTTTGATTAAATATCTTTTTTTGTGTTATGGCAACAATTATGTCGTAAAGTTATGTGTAATGTCCTAAAGGCACGCTTCCCACATCCTGTCGGCCAGAACCAATAATTGATAGAACTCTATCGATATGCTTCATACACTAACATATACCTACGTTTACATTTATTTAAATGGCACAAATATGTAGCATTCGACTCTATAAAAAAACTCATTTTTTAATTAATAATAAATGTTTATAACATAATATTTAATATACTCTTTGCTCTAACATCACATCAGTACAATTTTCTTACACTTATAAAAATTTAACGACTACGTTGATTAATATGTTCAGTTACATATCACAATCATATACAACATATAAAAATATACTTTACATTATGTGAAGTGGTCCCATGTGTGTACTATTGAGAGGGGTTACTTTCGTTGCGTTTTCTCGGAAACATGTATATTGATAAAGCTCGGATATAATTTAGATTTGTGTTCGTTGTACGGAAAGCACTTCACGGTTTTGTAAAGGATTTTGTTCTGACGAACAAAAGATGGCGCGGCGGTAGACGGGTAGTCAGGGTATTAATTTTCTAATTCAAACTACAGGAAATGGAAAATTACCACAGCATGTACCTATGTATAATTTATAATGTATAAATCCATTCTTTACTTCCAGCACTAAAGTTATACACTGACTATTCATCTTTACTTAATAACCAGTAGGTAAATTATATTGAAATGTGGCTGCAGGCAGACATGACTCAGATAGCAATGTTGAACATTCAAAATATTATCCTCACTTGAAATTATCGACTATGTATTGATAACTACTTAGTTTACATCACGAATAGTTGCTAGCATTAGTCATATCTGGCTGCAATCTAATGATTAGGGTTTAAAGAACGTAACCGAGATGAAAAAGCAAAATTTTTTTAAATGCTAATCGCATGTTTGTAATGCTCAAATCTCAGTAACATTGCCTAAACCCTAGCCCAGTGGATTCTACATGTATAGAAATAATAGCTTGAAAAACCCGTAAAAGAAATGATAATTTTATTTAAATAGCAAAAATTTTCAAGACTTTTTAGGATTCTAGAAGAAATCTAGCCTTAACAGGCCATGCAAATGTCAATAAATATGCCTGAAAGTGATTGATTGGATCCTAACTTATTGAAGACTTAGGTAGACCCATTAGTGGTTACTTAGGCTAGTATCAGATCACGGCTGGTCCCACCAGCATGATTGATGGAGACAGAACTGGTGTATCGGCTACGAGATGGTTGAGCCCCAGAGTGGGCGCCAGTCTCATGATAGCTGAGCGAACGGTGCTGGCTGCCATATGAGGAGAACTGATCGATTCACCAATCAACAGGTATTACCGACGCAGTTGTTGCTGTAGAAGGCTGTCCAATTCTGAAGTTTCACTAAATTCACGTAATCTGAGACAAAATTAGAAATCGTAAATTATCATTTCTAATACAGACAGGGGATAATCTAAAGGAGGACCGCTCGGCGCCACAGATATTATATAAATACTCAAACATGACACTATTTACAATAATTCGATATTCGTGCATACATACATAATACATATACACACGTACTAGACAACGTATGTTCATTTTCTCAAATACATTATACCATACGATTGATTCCGATTTGATTGAAATCATTGCACGAGTTATACAACGTTTATGTATAAGATCTAAAATTCACACTTCTAGAGTATATTTGTATAATAAATATAGGATCTTTCGATATAATAGTCGGTGTTGGTGTATACTTATAGATAGTACATTAATATAACAAATGTCTGGTATATCCCCATATAATAAAAACAGGCCACAACACACATTTTAGATGATCTACAACGATTCCAAAGTGTTCAAACAATTGATTTGCCCTGTAATACTGACCCACATGATGAAGTAATTGACGTCTAAACACTTTACGAGAAATCAAGGACAATTACTTGAGAATCATAATAACACAAACATCCATACATCCGGAGATTATATTTTCTATTCTAAATATTTTTATTTCTACGTTGACATCCATTAAAAATTCACATAAAAACTGCTTTTGAGCCCTCGACATAAGAAATGTATTCACTTGGTAAAGTGTCCCGCGCATGCGTCCGGTATCGGCGACGCGGGCCTCTTTACACTGCAATAAATAAGTTGGTCATTCGTTAGAAACAACTATTATCATTTATTTATTGGAGTGACATATGCAAGTAGTATTGTACAGGAAATCAATTAGCCGTTACGAGAAACAACGAAATTTTGATTCACAACTCAAGTTCAAATATACCAAACAAAAATTGATATAAATTAAAAATAAAACAAAGTTGCCATGTAACAATTTATTAATTTAAAAAAGTAGAACCTTTTCTGGATTAATAAATTATTGTTTAAACTAAAACTACTGCAGTTATTATAAGAATGTTTAACAAATGATAATGCAAGAAAGCCTCGTGAATCCGAACCCGAAACGTGGCGGTCAATGAACCATCACCTACAACAATAAACTAAAATACGTACTAACTTACTATATACAGTATATTTACATTAATTTGTGTTCATATTCTAAACTAAATCCGAACGTAATAAGTTGGTTGTAGTTCGGATTACCGCGGCTGTCTGACTAGTTGTAATATACGTCCATGTACTCACCTTGATCGAAGGTGCTGGGGTTAATGTACGAGAGGAGGTCTTGGTCACTCATGTCTGTGAGTCCTTGTACTGGAGCCGTCATCTCCTGGGTCACGGCCTGGGACACGGCTTGGGATACAGCTTGAGATACAGCTTGAGTCACAGCTTGAGATACAGCCTGAGACATGGCTACTAGAGGAGTTTCACCAGCGGGTTCCGCGGGCGGCTGGGCCGAGTCAGTCTGCTGCATACCTCCCGATCCGGCAGCACTCTCGGTACTCAAAATATTAGCGGTGTTAATAGCTGACGTCACGAGAGCGTTCATGGTCGTGTCCGACGTGAGGATCTCGGCCGCCGCGTTCAGTATCATGGACTTGACGGCCGCGGGCGGCGTCTTCACCGACGTCATCTGCACCGGGTCCTGCATCATCATGAGCTCGTCCTGCGCCGGGCCGGCCGGCAGGATGCGCTGCGTGCTGTCGCACAGCATGCTGGGCGACACCTGCGGGTTGAGGATGACGTCGGGCGAGATGGCCTCGGCCGGCAGCGGCAGCGGCAGCAGGTCGGCGGAGGCGCGGCCCGGCACGGCGGCGTTGGGGCTGAGCAGGATGTCGGAGGCGTGGCTGGCGCCGGGCGGCGGGCTGGCTCCCGACAGATGGTCGTCCACGCGCGAGTTGACCAGCTCGTCCAGCTTGGTGTTGTCGGGCAGGATGGCGGCCGTGGCCTTCATGGCGTCTTCCACCAAGGCCTCCATGTGCGCGGACTGCTGCGCCAGACGTTGCTCTATCTGGCTGGTGCCCATCTCCAGCTTGGTGATGACTCCGAAAGGGTTGAAGCTCTCCTCCTGTCTGCCCTGCATCTGGTTGTACACTATCAGTCTTTGCTCGTTTTGCTCCATGGTGGTATCGGTGATCATGAGTTCAGGGTTGAGTTTCATGTCCGGCTCCAAGGGGTCCACACTCTTGGATGAGATGAGCTGTCTCATGGGGTCAATGGGCTGCATGATGGTGGGGTAGATCTGTGGCGCGTTGTCGTCGTTGTTGAAGATGGCGGCGGTGACAGATTCTACCATCTTGTCAGTCTGCACCTGGTTCTGTATGGCCTGCAGCTGTTGCGTGAAGGACGCGAGAGGGGAGGGAGGCTCGCTCTGCGTAGGAGTGCTCGGAGACAGTTTGATGTTCTCGTACCCGCTTACGAAGCCCACCTGATTGACAGATAACATAGTTGTACCCGACATTTTTTTTAGTACCTACTACATATTAGAAATACTAGTGTTTCTGGATATAAAATACTCCTCCTTTGAAATTAGAAAATAAATAATTAATAATTGGTTCTGTAGTTTCTGCCTGTATGTACGTTTTTCTAAGATTTTTCTGCCATATTCTGAAAAACATGTGGAAATACTAAAGTTGTTTGCAGTAAAATAGTAAAAGGAATACCATACCTGGCTCTGCGAGTCCCGGGACATCTCAGATTTGAGCCTGAGGTCCACAATGTTCAGTTCATCGGACATTTTCATAGGCTTATCAGGTCCGTCCGCTCCACACGACGATTCACCGCCGTCTGCCAACGAGTGCTGACTGGATTCGTCTGCGACCTGATAGAGAAATAGTAGATTGTACAACTAGTGCATAAAATGGCTCGTTTTCACTTCGATTGCGAGAAAATGAAACAGACATAAAGTATAAATAACAGTATTCTCATTGTTCAAAAATTTTGCAAAATTGAAGAAGAGAATTGATATAATTCCCGCCAAGAAACTTTTTGAAAGTTTTTTTTTTGTTTTCAACATGTGCCATTCGTGTTCGACTTGGGTACTTCGTACTGCCTAGTCATAAAAACGTTTCATTGCGTTTTTAAATAATAAATGACAGCTATTATATCTGGTTTTATTAAATTAACGATAGAAAACACGGAAGTGATATAAATTAAAGCAATGACTTTATACACTAGAGCATAAAATGCGACTTTATGTCGCCTACGCACAATATAAAGACGAACTTTTAGAACATGAGAAGTGAAAAGAGTTTTTATGTAATTTTTTTACGTATAAAACCTTTATTTTATTTATTTGGAAAAATGAACGGTTACACATCACAGTATTACACTTTATCTGTGAGAAGAATGGATTTGGAATTTGTAACAACCAGGATTTTGTAATATCTTGATTTTCTTTACATGATTTATAAATGCTTCGAGTTTGCAGCGAAATGGAAGTCTTTAAAAGAGAGTGCATTTGAATTTTCTCTTTTTGAAGGTTTTCTGTCAGATACAAACCAAGTGGCTTCTAAAGGGAAGATTTTGGACCTGGGAAAAAATTTAAACCAACGCAGACTTTTTTTAAGTTACCATCCTGTTTCTTCTGTTCATCCTTCTTCACTCTTTGGAATGGACAATCCAGTTTTCTTTCTTCTAGGATTATTGACCTCCAAAAAAGCTTTTTCAATTGGGTTTGAGAAAAGACATTTGAAGATCGGACCTAATTGGGTTAAGTTCGTTTGGCGTTTTTGTGGACTGGTTTGGTACGATTGGTTGTTTGTTTTTGACTTATAATAGGTACATACCTCGCTCTTTAGTCCTTGCGGGGAGTGCGGGTCGGGCACGATGATGGAGGGCCTGCGCACGGGCAGCGCGGGCGGCGGCATCATGCCCCCCCCCCACAGCAGCACGGGCCGCGCCTCCTCGCCACCTGCGACACGCACACGTTACTGGCGCTCCGGAGGGACTACACACACGCGCCGACCCCGCCCTACACACGCTCCGAAATAACTGGCAAGGACACATTGCCTACGGAAGATACGCCTGTAGCTTGTGCGAACCTAGCTTAAGGAACGAATTCTCGTCGATAGGACATCTAAAGTGAACACACGTAACTATTCTATGGACACATCTAACGTGTTATAAAACACGTGTCACAACTCGCGACATGTGTCGCATGTCCCGTGACATGTGTCGGGTTGACACTCTCAGTAGTGGTCACTAAAGGCGTGTTTTCCACAGTAAATGCTGTTAATTTGGAAATGATTCTATTTTGATTCAGTGTAAAAAATTATGTTTTTACTAAAAATGTAATTTATTTTTTCTTGAGGAATTATCAATTGCTTTTAAATATAAAATCCTCAATATTATATTTTTATTGTGTTTAATTTATAAGATAACTTCGTAAATGTCAAAATTATGTACAAAACAAAACATTAACTATTTTTGAAAACTTGTTTTTCCTAGACATTTTTATTATTGGATTTTAATTTGAAAAATATTGAAATATCAATGGATTATAAAATCAAATAAAAGAATAAGACATGAGTAAATATTCACAACATGAAAAGCAATAAAAAAATGTTGAAGTACCTATGTATTCTTATCTTTTTATATATTTGTATTTCTTCAGTTATCACACAAGTAAACCAGATTATTGTAATCAGATAACGCTACTGTAGCTTCGAATGACACATCGAAATGTTGATCGACAAACCGATGTGTCGAGCAAAGCTTGCTGGTCCTCCAACGACTCACTAGGATATCTGATTCTTGAGCCTGAGCAGACCACAGACGGACCTGCGTGGGCCTCTCCTTAAAAGTAATCGTTTTGGTAACAGTAGAGCGTTTCCGGCTATTTTATCGCGCACATCTTTGACATTTTCAGCGTGCAATACTGGTATAGTAGTTTAACAAACTAAGAAGTATTACCCCGCGTCCTATGTAAAAGCGATCGTTATGAGAATACGCTCTCTTTGTCACTTTTTGTTCTGTAAACCGGAAAGCGCCCTCTGCCGGCGCGACCACGCGATCAAGGTTACTGAACAAAAAGGTAAAAGAACTAAGAACTATGGAAGCGATGACGCGCGCCCGCTTGAAGGTTAAATAGGACGAGGCCATAGAGGAGTTTTTTTTTTTAATAAAAAAATAAAGCATTTATTTCATTAAGTGGCAATCGATCTCTTTTCTTGTGCATTTTACAAATGCAACACAATCAGTTTTGAATATTTTGAACTGAGCTATATCTCGATAAGTTGATGTGATCTGACTAGAGATATCAATAGTCCTTTTAAAATAAAATCACCAGGCAGCACGTTGAAAACGGTCAAAACTTCACAGTAAATTATACATTTCACATAATTATGATTTTATCAAGCACATTTTTAATATAATTAGAGACCAGTTAAGTCGGAGTAAAACATACAATAATATACAACATAGGGTCGGCACGGAATATTAGTACTATCTAAAGTGTGGGGGGATGTGCAGTCTGTCCTACGCGAAGGTCAGTGTTACTGGCAAGTGAGCTCTGTGTGAAAGTAAATAAAGTTCATTTCCCATTGACTTTGCGTCGTCTTTGGATTATTTTTTCAATTGTGTGTTTTTCTGTATTGAGTCTTGCTTGCTTGTGTGATTATAGTGCACTGTCGACGGCATGTCAATATATGCTATATAATTATTAGTTTGAGACGAATTTTGACTGATAATGTATCTATTTAAAGGCATAGATACTTTATAATAAGGACAGTTTAATATCTGTTCTTTCCATGTTTTCATGACTTTAATAACAACATTTAACTATTAACACAGGAGTGATACTAATCTTTAAATGACAAAAAATTGTGAAAATCGGTCTAAAAATAAACAAAACAACATCGACAGTGCGTACAAGTATGTTGAAACAAAATTGTATGAGTGTGTTTTTTCTGTAAGGTGTGTTGTGTGTGTCTGTCTGTATGTATGAGTGTGTGTCTGTGTGTGTTGTGTGTCAGTACCGTGCTGGCGCGGTCAGCGGGCAGCGGCGGGCGTCGGCAGTGCTCGCTACCTAGACAGACCTAGCTTGAACAGAAGGGAAAAAAGAAAGAGTACGCAATTCGCGCATCAGTCGTTTCTTCCAAATATCTCTATAAATATATATCTTAACTTTCAGTATTATAATTATATAACTATGTACCGCAGTGTTATATACATGCTTCAGTTGATAAGCGTGGTTAGATCCAAGCAACATGTTGTTATATATGCAATAAGGCAATCAAATGTTTCTATAATATATTAAGTTTGATTGTATCGTTTACTCTTTTATTTTTATGGTTAGCAAGGATTTTAGTTGTTTCTAAGCAACTTCGCTTTGTCTATTTATAAAATCAACAACGAAAATATTGTTCTGATTTTTTATAATATACTATATTTTTTGTCGTTAATTTATTGACTGCCACCGCGGTCACACGGTGTCCGTCAACAATAGATTTTTTCTATTGTGTCTGTTGTCTGGCAGTCAACGTGTAAAGCTAATTATTATAAATGTTTTAAGTATATCTTCGCATAAGTCATAAAAAGGTAAGCGATACGTACTAAACGCTAAATGATACTAAATATTTCTAAAGCAAATTCAGTTTTAATGCAATGCATCTTCAGATTCCAGATTATAATGTAAAATTAATTTATATTCATATTACAGTATATATTATGTTAGTCTCCGATGGTAAAAGCAATATTAGATAAAAAGCAAAAAATAGCTTTGCAAGCAACATTTTTGACCACAAATGAAACATGCAGGGACAAAGTCTATACAATACAAATAACGGTTAAAACTATGATATATATATATACAAATAAAATTGACCAGGTCTGTCGGTCCGTTCCTTATAATTAAACTCGAAAACTGCTGGGTGGATTCTGATATATGTAGTTTTGACCACCATAAAGTTTCGGGAAGTGTGTTTGTGTATATTCTACGAGTTAAAGATTCACCATTCCATTAGATTCCATTTTTGGCTCACCTTAATCTTTTAAGATAACTTATTATTATACAAGAACATAAGAAGTAAATCGAAAGAATTATAGAATTAAATGAAGAAGAAAACAGTAGCAACGTAATCAATATTAGTGTTAGTATTTTAATTAGATTAGACTATTTTGAATTCTGATTTATGTTTCAGATATAGCAGTTTTTTTTTAAATATAACTTTTACTTTGTCCGAATTAAATGACAAGGACGTAAACTGGGGCTAATTAAAAACGCAGCAACAGCTTCAAAGATTTTAAGGTGACTTTATTGTCGACTGCAATAAGCTGTCAGAATATTATCCTTTTATGCTATTCTTTTTTTAATCCGCTGGCTTTTTAAATTACCCCCATTTTACAGATTAAAACACACACAAACGTGAGTAATGAAATAACACAAGTTTACAAAAGCCTTGCACTATTTGACAGCAATTTTGTATTGCACACAGATATAGAAGCGTATAATGTTATTATTTATATAATCGTGCATACATGGAGGACATCTAGACATCGTATAGGACGTGACGACTCTATCTTATGAATATACGAAATGCGAAAACGCGTTTCTTAATGTCAATGCGTGAAGGTTTATTTAAGGAAAACTACTTTTGAACACATATTTTTTTAATCTGATTTTTTTACATATACTTTTTTTTTATTTTTCTAGAGTATCGTTTTACCTGCTTTTTTTCAATAAACTCTTATTAGAAATTACTTACAGTCTTTTTTTTTTTGATAGGTAATATCACTAAGCAATTTATTATTTTAATTTTTGACCTGTTTATACAAATTTATATTTTTGATCACGCTTTTGACACTAAAAAACCCTGCATCCAAGCACACCCAAGCGTATCATGTACCGTGTTACTTGTGCTAGTATTACCTTGAGTATGGTGCCTCGAAGAGTGCAGCGGGCCGGTGTCGAGCGCGGGCGGCGTGTAGTAGAAGCAGTGCGGCTCCGACGCCTTCCCGCCCGAGCGCACGAACAGCTGCACGCCCACCGGCTCCGCGATGTCGGCGCGCAGGTAGGGCGGCACGCAGCACACCAGGTGCGTCTGGGAGACAACGGAAGGTTAGGGGCTATATCCATACTATATAAAACAAAGTCGGTTTTCGTGTATGTCTGCAACTTCAAGAGGAGAGGAGGTATTAGAAATAAGTACTTAGTCGAAAATACGATGTCATAAACAATTGCCGATCGAAGTTAAACTTTTGAATTGAATGAGCTTTTATGTTTGTTTACCTCGGTATTGAATGATTACTGTTTACATATTTATGAAACTTATATAGATTACCTTATTTTACTCATCAAGTCTCTGTTTTGGAACCAAATGTTTAAATTTTTTTTTGGTCAAATAAATTGTATACTATACGGATATACGGTAGATACAATGTTATAGATAGAACAAAGGTTGTTGACAATAAAATGGTTTTTTGTCCGTGTATATACAGGGTGAATTTTTCAAGTGGGCGTGGATGGCCAAATCCGAAACTATGAGGAATAGCGAAAAGTACTCAAAGGAGTCTCGGGCTCGATTTTGACGAAGACTAAAACTGCATCATTGGATTTTTGAAAAAAAAAAAAACACTGTATTATTACACCATTTGATAGTTTTGCTAATAAGGATCGATTTCTGGCGAGAAAGGAGGAAAAGAAAAAGGGAAAGAAGGGAGAAGTTATTTGATAATATCCCACACAAAAAAAAAATGGAACTTGAACATAACTGGCGCAATGTGGGTGTAAGTACTATAGGTACATCTCTGCCTAACCTTTCGGGGAATATTGTGTTATGTTAATTACTATGTATTTTCGCTTCCTATTTTCAAAGAAGAAGCTTTAAGCGAGTCAACTTGCTGTCTATTTCGATAATATTATTGCTTGTTCGAGGTTTTCGTGTAAATGAGCCATTCAAATAATAAATTATTACGTTGTCTTAGACCTCCGGTGGTAGGATAGGACACTCGGGACTTGTCATCTATACATCTTATAAATTAAAATCTATTTTCGAGGCTGTCTGCGTGACAGCGTTGTTCTTCTAAACGTCGCAACGAATTTTGATGCGGTCTCCATCATCATTTTAGAGAATTTATTCCGGAAGGTTTATGTGTATAACATTTAAACGTAGATATGAAGAAATTTAATTTAATTTAATCAGAGAGAAGTGGAGAGTATGAGGCCTTTGCCCTGCAGTGGGACATCACAGGCTAATAATAATAATGAAGAAATTTCGATGTTTCGACATAAAAATCGAGCGAAGCTGGGGTGGGCCGGTCGCAATGTAATAAGTTGGTGTACCTGCTGTAGGAACTCCTTGTCCGGAGCTACCTCTTCCTCCCAGTGCGTGCGACCGTCCTGTCTCTGGCAGAACACCACGCGCGTCTCCTTGAGGAAGTTCTTGCCGAGGAGGTACAGCTCCAGGCCTCCGGAGGCAGGGCACGATACTAGGGACTTGCGACACACTTCCGGGACGCCTGGCGGTTGTGCTGTAAAGGAGAAAGAATAATAATATAGTGCATATAAGGGGGTAACCCTCTTATTTATAAACGTTAAGAGACGAAAAAATCTAGTTAAGCTGACGTTAACCATGATTTGACTCCTCTCCTTCTGAATTTAATTGTTGCTATGTATTATTTATTATTATTTAATTTAGTCATTATTGATTCATTTTAAATTATTTTTTATTGTTCTCAGAATTGTGATTTATTGAATGTAGTTGACATTATTGATAGTTTTAAATTGTATTACACTATTTGCATACCCATCTGATGGTAAAATATGGAGAACTTTATTATAAAGAAAAAATATCTATGTATCTCGTACCCATGTTTGCAAATGAATAAATGATTTATTTTATGACTTTGAGCGACGTTTATAAATAAGGGGGTAAAATGTCCTACTAATGCAAGGCCCAAATGAAATAGCTGGACAAAAAAGATCACAGTTCAAATAAATATGAACAACTTATAAGTATAGGGATACGTACACCAAAACAATGTAAACGTTTGTTAATTTGTATGTTTGTTACTCTTTCACGTTTTAACGCATAAACGGATTTGGATGTAACCTGGGACACAGGTAGACTACGTCCAGTATTAAACCATAGGATTTTGATTCTTATGCGCAACAGTTATTATCTTTATATTTGCTCAATGATGTGTTATCTCAAATATCAGGCAGACGTTAATCACGACGCAAGTAGTCGCTTAAAACCCATTTTTTTTTCATTCGATTCTTGTCTGTTACTTCGAATCTCAGTTGAGTTGAGACTGTACAAAATCTTCTTGGAAAATGTTTTGAAGATATATCGCTAATCTTCTACATAAATAAAAATGGAATGCTGTTCATTGGTCTTCACACTAGAGCATTACTTGAGCACGGCTGGACAGATATGGGTAATTTAAGGAAATAAAAATATTTGAGATTAGATTTAAAAATATTTGTAAACATCCAAATTAGGTTTTAGGGTAAAAAAAAAAGATGAAAAATTTGAAAGAAGGAAAAAAAAATACAGAATGTGGTTAATTCTATGGTCAGCTATTAAGACCTATCCGTCATTTGCAAAGCGTTATGTATTTACCATTTAATCATTGTACAATAGTTGCGTTACCTTGAAATCTAGTCTGATTAGCGAAATTATTCATGTCATTGTTTTCTATATTTATTTTATTTATCACTAAAATAAAAACGTTTATGCAATATTTATTTATAATTGATTTGAAATGACTTTACATAACATTTACAATGCAAGTGCACAGGTATGCTGGAAGAGATTTCTTTAGAAATAAGCATCACCTATGTGTGTACATAAATAGTTACAACAAATAAAACGTGACTCACTGCATATAATCTGCGTCGAGCACACTTGCAGCGTCTCCACGTGGCCGGCCGCGCTGACGATGTCGGTGCGGAACACCATGCGGCAGCGCGTGGACTTCTTCTTGCCGCGCGACACGTGCGCCGCGCCCGCCGCCGCGCTCACCGCGCCGCCGCCCGCGCCGCCCAGCGACTCGCCGAATCTGTGCTCCACGTCTACGTTGCGCTCCTGGAAGGTAGGTGAAGGTTTTTGTAGATTAGCAGAGTAGTAGGAACGATGTGAATGTAGGAAAGAGAATACTTTTGGGAGAAGAGTGATAACATTCAAAGAATGCTACCATGAGAGCTGATCTGATAGTTAAATAAACACTCAGGAGTCAGAACTGCATGGAAATTCATTTGGATTTTCCACATACATAGAATTACAACTAGATTTTGAAAGATGCTGAGGAAGAATGCAACTATGCAAACATGTCAGCTATTGTAAGTTGCTAACCACAAAAAGATCAACTGATATTGACTGACTAAAGTAGGGTTAGGTAGGTACAGACGCCAGCACATCAAGCTACCCGAAACTGTCAAATTTTCCCAATCCACTTTGAACCTTATGCTCTAGCGATAAAGTTGAAAATCTCTTAAAGAAATTTGACAGATTGTAGTAGGTTGATATGCTCTATCTAAAACAAAGCATTGGCATTGGCAAAATTATGGTGACTCTTCCGAAAAGCCCGTAATCAAAAGTTGAAGTTAACTTTTAGAAGCCACGCAAGTCTATGAACTAACCTTCAGTATCCCAACACAGTCGCAGGTGACTTGCCAGTTCTTGGATGGCTCCAGGTCGATCTCGATGATGACCGTGCCGTCGTCCTTCCTCTCCTTGCAAGGCGTGGAGTTCTTGCCGGACACCCGGCAGGCTTGGTAGAACATATGCGGTGCTACTCTACCTGTGTCTGTGCCTATAAATACCTGGGGGGAATGAAGATTCATTTAAATAAAATATTGTTTAAGTAAAATGTATTACCGACCGGATATGAAACACAATACTGCTCTCTAACGCAAAAATTGCATACGTCACCAAAAAAAACAGCCAAGCTCTAATGGGACTGGGCCGGACATGTTTGCCGGATGCCTTGTGGGCTAAGACCACCATAGCATGGGTTCCTGATAAGTCCAAAGACATCGCGGAAGACCCAGGCATAGATGGCAGGACAAAATTGACGCTTATATGAGGGATTGGACCATATTGGCTCAGGATCGAGTTGCGTGGAAAAAGGAAAGGGAGGACTTTGCCCTGCAGTGGGACAATGCATTCACATTATTATTATAAGATTGTGGTCTGCCAAAGAAAAGATGGATGGATTGTGTAGATGATTTGGCTAAGAAGAATGCTAACCCTAGAGATAACGGCTAACAGCGATGTATGGAAGAAAAAGGTCGTGCTGTGCCCTCCCCAAATAAATTGTCTTATGGATACATAGTCATCAACTCATAGTGTCCGGATTTGTAACTTAGCCGGGATGATTCTGATTAGTTTCAATGAAAAGTTTGCAGAATACTAACAACCATAAAAAATACATGGATGATAAATTCTCATGACCTATATGAAAATTATGTCGAGGTAAGGCAACATTGTTAGCTGAACAGCAAAGTTGTAAACAGGGTGGACTGCTCAGGGTGCACTGAACAATAAAAGTATTGCCATTTGCTAATTCTCTTTTAATGTACATGTAATATCCATCCAACTCTATCCTACTAATATTATAAACTCGAAAGTTTGTGAGGATGGATGTTTGTTACTTTTTCACGCAAAAACTACTGAACGGATTTTGATGAAACTTTACAGTAATATAGCTTTTACATCCGAATAACACATAGGATACTTTTTATCCCGGTATTCCCATGGGATCGACACTTATGCGGGTGAAACCGCGGGGCGCTTCTAGTAGCTTTATAAAGCCTTTATAGTAATAGTAATAATAACGCTGAAGAGTTAGTTTGTTTTTTGTTTGAATGCACTAATCTCTGGAACTACCGGTCGGAATTGAAAATATATTTTTGCTTTCGATATACCAACTCTTGAAGAAGGCTAGGCTAACATCACGCTATGAACCTTAGGTGCCGGGCAATAAGGAAAAAGGCAGAAAGAACGCTAAGCGAAAACGAAGTGATAGCGCGGGCAGGCGATGCGATGCGACGAGGTGGGTCGGGGGCTCAGAAGTTTCACGCGGACGAAGTCGCGGGCAGAAGCTAGTTAATGATAAAGTTTAATAAAACATACATACGAACACCTACATGAATCAGTATTAAAATTTCCATATCGTTAACCCTTCTCGATTACAGCGATGATGGTAAATCCAACCACAATAGTTCATCGAGATTGGCTTTGCACTCACGAATAGATGTTATCCATTGATTTATGGCCGTGCACATGTAGACCTTCGACTTTCAAGGAATCTAAAGGATATATTGAAGTTATTTGAAGATTGGGTCACCTTTACTCTTTCCTCGGAGATCAAAATCAAAATATTTTTATTTCACATAAACCGACATGGGCACTTATGAAACGTCAGAAGCTAGGTGCACGGTTCCAATTGGTGGTTTCCTATGGAGAAGAGCCGGCAAGAAACTCCACGGTTACTCTTTTAAAAATAATTGGCTTTTCCAATGTGTTCAAATTACAGTAAGTATGGGAGGACAGTGTAGGCCTGTCAACAAGTACCAGGTACTTGATAAAATAAAAAATGGTCTACAGATCTAAAGTCTACAAGGCTTACAAAGTCCTCACAAGAGATTAGTCTTTACACTTTAGTATTAAACTAGTCTTCACAAGTGGCGATACCAAAATGTACATCCGGGGCACCCTGGGCAGTCAAATCCTGCGAGACCACCTTAACCAGCATAAGCATAATCAGCCTATAATGGTCCCACTGCTGGAACACAGGCCTCAGGGCTGTAATCCACTACGCGGGACCAGCGCGTGTTGGTAAATGTCACATTTCTTCGATTTTTTTATTCGAGGACATGCCGGTTTTCCCACGACGTTTTCTTTCACCGTTTTGAGACCAGTGGTGATGAAATAATTTACACAAAGTAAAGCGCCTGTCAGGGTTCGAAACCACGACCTCCAAACTCGAAGTCGCGGCTGTTACCACTGGGCCACCACCAGCTAATACGTTATCATCTTAGCTAATCGTATTTAATATTATGTTGGTATGACAAATTGCTAATCAGGGATCATGAGTTACGAACTCCAATCATCAAAGCGGTTGGCATTGTTTTGTATTATTTTTTTCGGTCAAATAGCAGTGGACAGTGATTTGTCCGTGGACAAAAAGAGTTTCGAAGGGAGTCATTGGATCATAGTTTCAATATTAATAAGGGGTGAAACTTTTGCGACGATCTTACCTGCAGTACAGCTGGTTTGTCATAACCAACAAGTTTGACTGTCGGGAAACCATTCCCTGAATTGTCTTTGACAGCGCCTCTGCTGCCTTCAGTCTGATATCTGGAATAGAATTGCACATTTTAGCGGCTTGCGGATTTTATGAAAGCAGCTGCATCTGAGAATATGGACATTTAGGGAGTCAGACGAAAGTATTTGAACCAGTTTGTGTTCCAAGAAAATGATAAGTACTCTTTAAGATTAGTTATCATTCGCGATTGGGGTGTAGGCTCAGATTCTTCAGAATGATATCAACTAGTTTAGTGAAAAGGTAATACGATAGTTACCTCGCTCTATGTTGTGTCTCGGGCTGGCACAGTATCTGTAGCTCCACTGTGCCGTCTCTCGACCTGTTCGACAGGGGCGCCGCCAACCCTGGCCGGCCACCCTGCGTCATGGCTGCTAGCGCCCTTCTTCGCGCCATAGCCTGTGCCAATTTACCTCCGTACTTCCCCCCCAGTTTGCCCCCTAATTTCCCACCGGCACCAACTAATTTTCCCCCTCCAGGGTACTTGTTAGCCAGTTTACCTCCGCTGCCCAGTTTCCCACACGATCTGTACGGATCCTGGAACCTCTTGCCGGGAGTTTCGGCTATGTTTGGACTAGATATACTGCAACCCGCTCTCATTCTGTAAAAAAAATCGATATTGCTATGGATTATCATTACAAAAAAACTAGAATGTTACTTTAGTGATTTACATGATTGCAAATACACCTTTTATTAGTCAATTTTAAAGGCATCTTATTTCCGAATTCGTCGTGTAAAAATAACACAAATGAATGTGTATTCATGATCGTGTGGAGGTCAATAAACAATTAGCAGAACATTTGTAAGTATAAACCATCAGTGCGTCACCAGTAAACGAACACACGGACGATGCAACAATTACATGCGGTGAACATGCGGATTTATGGATAATTATGCTCGTGACACTGCACAAAATAACACTTCGTAAGCAACCGGTTATTAGAACCACTTTTCATGTCAACAAAGACGATTAAACGCGTCAGTTCGAATGAAATCGTCAACAGGACACTCTGGAGTCTCCGGATCTACCCGTATCCAGGATCCGTGCTTTTTCTTGATAATCCAATGATAGGTTAGGGACATAAACACCAGGTTGTGAATGAATTTTGAATGTGATCCAATGTTACCTTCAAGAACAGAATGTTCTCTAAGAAAAAACTCAACGTACGCGGGAGCGGGTAGGGCCGGCGCAAGCGTAGAGGCGGGGGCGTCGGGCGGCGCGGGCGCGGACGCGGGCTCAGCCGCGCCCGAGGCGCGGTATGCGTACGCGTCATTCGCGTCGTCGCATTCTAGCTTAACAGCCGCTTCAGGGTCCCCACGTCGTCTTTTCAACTCCGGGTGTTCCCACTCCTCCAAAGTGTCCGATAATCTGCACACGCCATTAACGGCTTTAGTTAAATTTGAAGTGATTGAAGTTATTCCCATCATCAACCTTTTGCCATCTTTCAAACAGGCCATTGCAAGACCTCCACTACGCTAATGATGTTGTGATTTTCAAAGAGTCATGCTATGGATGGTGTATTCAAATTCAAGCAATGAAGACGTAATCTATTCAAATATTGACTACTATTAATATAGTCAATTACAACGATGGTAAATTCACAAATCGTCGTACAAAACATGTGCCTATATCGCTAAAGCTTAAACCTTGCGCTACAAACAGAAAGCAGGTCAGCCTCCAAAAACTTGACAGGCCAATATATAAATTATAAATTCATTAATTACTATTATGTTATTATTGGCTTGACGATGAAGTAACAGCGTGACAGGCGACTCACACGCGCACGTGTGGCGAAACGTGCTAAAAATATATTAGCGTGAGGTGCGTTTGCGATGAGGTCTAACTGATCTAGTAGACTAGTCTGATCAAGAGGACAATGTTAAGTGTAAAATTGGTTGCGGGTTGGCAACAATGGTCACTGAACTAGTGACGCAGTGTTCTAAGCATATTATGTGATTTGGACTGATACAAATCTGTTAATTCTGTGGCAGAATAAGTAATTAAAGCCTTTACTGATATCTAAAGGGATTCATAAAATCGGCAAAGAGACCTTGCAAAAGATAGCAAAGGTGACAGAAATCAAAAGCAGTATAGATATTAGAGCAAATCTGCAATAACTCACTCTGTGTAAAATTTTGTTTTGAAGGCAATTTGAAATCCATCACCTGTCTTTATGAACATACAAACACACCTCCTCATGAGAACTAATGTAATGACTAAGCTAGTCCTCAACAGAATGCAAACTAATTTAATCAAATGAATATGCAAATGATTTCAAGGGATAAGATGGGCGTACAACGGAAACCTGTTTACGTGGAAAACAATACATGCGCAAGAGAAAGCGTACAAATTACTGGTAAGAGGTATTAAGGCAAGTAAGAGATGATTGGTCAACGAATCGTTTTCATTCAGTGTTGAAATGTGAAGGGAAGAGGCAAGAGTTAATTTGAAAATCATAGTGATGGTGTATGAGACACTGATTACTACCATGTCGTCATGTACAGCTGACTGTACGTATTATGGCTTCTCGTTATATGCCACTTTGCCCAGTCCTGTGTTGACATGTATTACGTCTTACAGATATAATTTAAAATCAAATCAAATGATTTATTTGCTAGAATGCAGGGAAGTATAAGCTCGTGAAGAATTAAAGTTGAACCATACATTCTACACAAGATTCGACATGCAAAATTAAATGAATGAATACGATGCTTTAACTAATAAAAAATAAGAACATGTAAACATAATTATCAGATAAAAAAATAACAGTTCAATACAATTAATAAATACATCATAGTCAAAATGTCAAAATACTATTAAAATGTCAAAATACAATTCAAATGTCAAACAAAATACAATAAAAAAGTAATTTTAGTCGAAATCTTTAAAATATTCAAAATTCAATTTATTTAATTAACAAAATTTCAAGGTCTATAATAATCGGTTATTTAGAAAATAATTAATGGAGTAGTAATAACATTTTTCCACTAGAAAAGCCTTAAGTTTTTGTTTGAAACGTGTCATTTTTTAAATGTTTCGGTAATTTATTAAATATGATTGGTACCATACAAATGATACTTTTTTTATAGTGCTGTTTTATAGCCAGAGCCACCGACATTTAAAATGTTTTTACATTGGCTTCTCACGGGGCCTTTTCTCATGTCCGAGACCTTAGTAAATAAGTTCGTATTTGTTTTAACAAATATTGCCATTTCCATAATAAATAATGACGGAAAGGGAAGAATTTTTAGGGACTTAAACAATGGTTTGCAACTATCTGTGGGTTTAAGACCGCAAATCGCTTTTACACAGCGTTTCTGAGCTTTAAACACCGTATGTCTTAGGCTGCAGTTACCCCAAACCTCAAGACTGAGGCGATCAAACCATGGTAAGCTATTAAAGCAATTTTTGTGTAAATTTTTTTTTGCTAAATTCCATAACACATATATGCTGCAGTACTCTGCTTTTATTCTTTTTAGCGCATTTAACTAAAAGCTTGTTTTTAAAAAAGTTTTTTTTATAGGTAGGTAGGCAAATAATAATGTTGGTATATTGTATAATACTTCAGGGTTGCTCTTATAGAAACAATAAGATTACAGTAATTTTTTGTTACAGTTCGTGCTAATTAACTTTGCCGCTCTGAAGCTAGGCTTTCCGAACGCCGCTCATGCGCGCTGCTGTTTTATTTCTATGATTAAACTACTGCGCTGTGATTTGTTGCCTACTTCAGAGCGGCAAAGTTATTTGACGCGAACTGTACACGAAAGTCTTCTTCTCCTATGAACACGATGCAGTAGCCTTTTTGAGTGTAGTTTGGTGAGAGATAGAATAGAATAATATTTATTGTAAAACATGAGTATACATCAAATAATAAATGTGCAAGGTCTTAAAATAACAGGTAGATCTGCATGTTTTGCCATTTATGGTGTACAAAAACAACATATTTTTGGCTTAGAATAAACCATAAAAAATTAAAAATTTGAGTCTACATAGCAAACTATGAAATTTTTATAACTTAATCGTAATGCTAATTAAAAGAAAAAAAAAGTTTTTTTTTTTTAACAGATTTAGGGGTCATACTGTGAAAATATCGTAATTATAGGAATCTATTTAATTAATTGCGGTCATTTAAAAATTCCGATATGGTATAATAGCATTTGGCTATGAGATATTTTTTTAAATGTATCTTAAATAGAGCAGTAAGCATTTGTCTAATAGTTTTTGTGATTTTATTATAAATGATTGGTGCTAAACAAAAAATACTTTTACGCATCAATGCCGTGGTTGATCTTGGTACGCATAATTTATTATTATCCCGTCGATTACGAATAGAAACGTCTGATAGTTTCTTAAATAGGTTAGGATTGGTTCGTATAAAATTAGCTATTTCGTAAATATATAAGGAAGGCAGACTTAAAATGTTATATTTAATAAAATACTGTTTGCAACTATCAGTTATTTTCAAACCAAACATAGCCCTAATACACCTTTTTTGTGATTTAAAAATGATTTCTTTATTAGTAGAGTTTCCCCAAAATATAACTCCAAACCTCAGTATGGAGCCGACAATACCATGGTAGGCAGTTATAAGCGCATTGGTACTTATAATAGGTTTTAGTTTATAGAGGGCATAGGCAGAAGAACATACTTTTTTATTTAATTCTTCTGTGTGTGCTTTCCAGTTCAGACGTTTGTCAATGGTTACACCTAAAAATTTTGCTGTGTCTACATTTTTTATAACAGATAATTTATGTTGAACATTAATATTTGGTGCTTCTAAACGCTGACTGAAGAACATAATTTTTGTTTTTTCGAGATTGATTTTTAAATTATTGTTATCTAACCAGTTAATCATTGAATTGATTGTATTATTAACACATTGAACGCCGTGGTGGTCACCGGTGACCACCACTATGCTTTCCTTATGGGCTGACGCCGATTTGCGATTTCGACAAATTTTACACATTATATTTTATTGGCTCATACGGTTCAAAATAGTCAACAACCCCACTCTATATAATTATTTATTATTACTATCCAAAGAATTAACATAATAATTGCTGTCGCGCACCGGTGACCACCACGGCGCACGCCGTTGGAAATCTGCATTTCGTTCGCGAGGGGCCGCGGGGGTCGCGGCGCCGGACACACCCCGCGCCCTTCCGGGATTCCCGGAAGGGCTGCGCGCGGCCGCGCGCTTGGCACGCGCCATTAGAGAGTTAGCAATCACACGCAAGGTCATGCGCATTGTTTACTTATTTTGGATTGTTTTAGTGACAGTTTTACCCTGGTTATAAGTAAATAAACTGTGTCCTGCCTGACTGTAAGGAAAAGTGTGGTGTGATCATGGATGAGTTTGAAGACTTTGAAATTACAAATGACGATTTGACGCAGATTGAAAATATAGAAATTTCCTTGCTCAATAGTAGCTTTCAGCTAAGTTCGGAGTCTGAGGAAGAATATAACTTACAACCACCTTTACGAAAGCGACGTCGACGAGTTCTGTCCATTAGTGACACGAGCGACATTGAATTTGAAAATGCCGTGCCAAGTACTTCTGGTCACACCGCGTCGCTAACTGCAACATCTACCGTGTGGCACCAACCAAAAGGTAATCAGCGTCGTATTATCCCCTACACTGAATTCCCAGGATTAGATTCACGAGTTGTAAGAGAACTGATCGATAAGACCCCGGCAGATTTCTACCATTTTTTAGTACCAGACGAAGTATTTGAAATGGTGTCCGATTATACGAATAGCTTTGCTATCAAAAAAGTCACAGGGTCTGACGCAGCTTCTAAAGCTGCACGGATTCGCCAGTGGAAACCTACATCCGCAGCAGAAATGAAACGATTTTTCGGACTGGTTATTTTCATGGGGATCGTAAAATTACCCAAAATATCCTACTACTGGTCAAAAGATCCTGTACTTGGACAGAATTTTCCACGGACAATAATGAGTCGAAACAGATTTGAGCTGCTGTTGCAAATGCTGCACTTTTCTCAGCAAGACGAAGACAATAAATCTAATAGATTACACAGAATTGAAAAATTACTCGAAGTTGTCAACAGGAACTTCCAAAGAAACTACACCCCTTCCGAAGAGATCTGCATAGATGAAAGCGTGGTGCCTTTTCGCGGTCGAATCATTTTTCGACAATACAATAAACAAAAAAGGCATAAATATGGTATAAAGGAGTTTAAGTTATGTACCATTCCTGGATATACATATAAAATAAATGTATACGCAGGAAAGAATAACGATGAAATCAATACTACACCATTGAACGTCGTTATGTCTCTATGCAGCGATCTTCTATACAAGGGACATACGCTAGTGACCGACAACTGGTACACCAGTATCGATCTTGCCAAAAAACTTCTGGATGCAGAGACTCATCTCGTAGGCACGATTCGGAAGAACCGGAAGCATCTGCCAAAGGATGTAGTAAATGCTAAACTGAAGCGAGGACAATTCGTGGCGAAGGAAAGCAGTGAGGGCATAACTGTAATGAAGTGGAAGGATAAAAGGGACGTACTTTTGCTGTCCACAAAACACTCGGTGCGATTCCAAAATGTCCGAAAACGCAACAAAACTATTTCCAAACCGAAAATAGTAATTGACTATAACGGCGCTAAAGGAGCTGTAGATATGTCCGATCAGATGGCTGCTTACTCAACTCCACTGAGGAAATCGATAAAATGGTACAAGAAGTATGCAATCAACCTTCTCCTGAACACAGCAGTGGTCAATGCACTGATCTTGTATCAAAGCGTCACTGGCAAGAAAATACAAATGGCAGACTTCCGGCTGGAATTACTGAAGTCGTTTTGCAGACAACAAGATGTTCCAGTTGCACGACCTAGAAGAATGGCACACAAACTGCAACAAAAAGAAGGGCAAGCCAGAACAAGCAGGCGATCATGTGTGAACTGCTACAAAGTTAACGCAGCTACTTACGGCAGAAAATTGGCTAAAAACAAGACTAAAAAGGTGAGAACGTTTTGTCCACAATGCCCGGAGAAGCCTTTTCTTTGCATATCTTGTTTCAATGTGCTTCATCATTGACCAATTTTTTACCCGTTTGCACGACGCAAAGAAGGCAAATGTGTTTATTTTGTTGTTACAACTGATTTCATTTATTCGGCAAATATTCATGACAAAGTTTAATTTCTAATAAAACATACTTTTTAAATATTTTCTAATAAAACATATTATTTTGTAAACCTTCTTTTATTTTAAAACCACATAATGTATACTTACCCAAAAAATCAACAGTCTTTTTTTATACCTAGTGTCGAAACGAGCTAGTATGCGTAAACTGTTCTCCAGGGCCGCGCCGGGCACGCTCAATATAGTTTTGTACCGGCACTGTGTCCTCCAGCGAGAAAATTGAGTTCAAACACGAGCCCGTCGCGCGGTCACCGGTGAGCCCCACGGCCTGAACGGGTACTACTGCTGTCGCTCACCAGTGAGCCCCACGGCCCAAACGGAACAGTCACTAAATTTGAGTCGGCGTTTAATGTGTTAATTTCATGTTCATACCTATCTTTATTTATAGAATTAATAGTGACCGTGCTGTCATCGGCAAAAAGTGATACTGGATAATTAGTTACTAATGGAAAATCATTAATATAGATTATGAATAACAAAGGACACAATAATTATGCTCCCTTGCGGGACTCCATATTTAAGTATACGTTTTTTTGATGCATATGTTTCTTCTTTTTTGGTATTAATGTTTATTTTAGAAATTTTCGTATATTGTTTACGATTTTTCATAATCACATTATATGCTACTTCGGAAACATGTTTTCTGCCATTGGTAACATTTTATTTTTATTGTTGCTACTAATGTCATCATCATCATCTGCCTAGCCTTTTCCCAACTATGTTGGGGTCGGCTTCCAGTCTAACCGGATGCAGCTGAATACCAGTATTTTACATGGGGCGACTGCCTATCTGACCTCCACAACCCAGTTACTGGGCAATAAAACCCAAAAAAATAAATAAAAATTACCCCTTGGTAAGACTGGTTGTCAGACTTTCGGGCTTCTGACTACCCGTAACGACTGTCAAAGATCCACGAATGACAGCCGGGACCAACGGCTTAACGTGCTTTCCGAGACACGGAGGGGTCTCAGTATGTAAAGATGGTCACCCATCCACAGACCAACCGCGGCAAGCGTAGCTTAACCTGATCGATCGACCTGTACGGCTGTTATTATTTAGCCACGGACCCCTCTTATTTTTTTTTTTTTTTACAACTTATTTTTTTCAAGTTTGCATGTATTGCGGTTTGTAATACTTTTAGTTTTACAGGGCACAGCCGGTGATATTTTAGAAGTATGCAACTTAAGTGGCGTGGGAGTAAGAAAGATAAATATCTCGTTCTTTTTGAGACTTAGGTGTACCATAGTTGTGTTTCGAAATTAAGGATTGTTTTTTGCTTGGTGTAATTATCTCACTTGTTAACTTTTTGACGCTTTTTTTACAAATTCATGCCTTGTGTTTATTTTGGTAACTGTATTTTAAGTTCCATATTTTCTAACGATAGTTTATTAATGTCAGCATGAGCTGAAGTTTTTGTATCTCATTTGTAAGTTCCTGTATCTGTGGGGCATGTTCGTCAATGGATATGTTCGGAAGGCTATTGGTGCTGCCATCTATCGTGAGGTTGATTGAACTACTACTATGGTCAGCTGTTTTTGAAATATCGGACATTGATTGAGTGCGGTGTTTCGATCGAATCGTTATGTTTTCAAATGAATCCATAACAATAATAACAATTTGCAAACCAGTAGTGCTTGACACTAATGATCGCATGGAGGTATGGCAGAGTAAGGAGCTTCACGGACGCTTTTTCCGGGCCCTTCATGGACCCGATGTAGATTTACTAGCGTCCGTAGCCTGGCTGCGTTTCGGTGACCTCTTTGGAGAAACCGAAGGTTTTGTTTGTGCAATTATGGACGAAGTTATGATGACGAACAATTACCGGAGATTTATTGTGAAAGACGGCACGGTTGACATCTGTCGGGCATGCCACCGGCCGGGGGAATCAATCAGACATATCATCTCCGGGTGTTCCCGTCTAGCTAATGGAGAGTACTTGCATAGACACAACCTTGTAGCCAGGATAATTCATCAGCAACTTGCTTTGAAATACAGCCTTGTGGAATCGGAGGTGCCGTACTACAGGTATGTGCCCGACCCAGTTCTCGAAAATGGTAATATCACGTTGTACTGGGATCGATCCATCATCACTGACAGGACTATTGTTGCCAATAAGCCTGATATAGTGGTGGTGGATCGATCAGAGCGGCGTGCAATGATTGTTGACATAACCGTCCCACATGACGAGAACCTCGTGAAAGCCGAAAAAGATAAACAAATCAAGTATCTTGACTTGGCTCACGAGGTTGTCGACATGTGGGATGTGGACTCAGCGATCATTGTGCCGATAGTCGTGACTGCCAATGGGTTAATAGCCAAGAGTCTCGACCAACACCTAAGGAGGCTCTCGTTGGCCAGCTGGATCAAGGGCTTGATTCAGAAAGCGGTACTTCTGGACACGGCCCGCATTGTCCGGAGGTTCCTCTCTCTGGAGCCCTGACCGCCGGTAGCTTGGACCCTGTTCCCGATACCGGTGGGATACTATTTTTTATATTTTTAAATGTTTTTATATATTCTTTTTTATATTCTAATATTTAAAAATATAATTTATATGTAAATAATGAAATAAAGACAATAACAATTTTAAAGTAGGTACCTAACTTGCCAAAAGTCCTGAGTTGAACTGGGATTTGAAGTCGCATCCACTTTGCACTTTTATTCAAATGACGGTGGACTAAAAAAAGTTTTAAGTAGGTACTTTTGTACCGTAAAATAATAATGAACTATCCAAAAAAACTTTTACTTTGTCAGTTCAATAGATGTTACAGGAAGGAACTTCGCAATGTAGAATATTTCATTATCACACTATTGAATACCCTTCACGTTAATCACAGTTACCTACACTTGATTTGACATTGATTTCGGATAAATCATATGCAGAATATTTTTTAACGTTTATCTTCGGTGTTCACACGCCGAATCCTTTGCAAACACTTTCACTGCGTTATTGGTAGACACTTTCACTATTGCATTAGTTTTCAGCACAATATATACGAGAAAAATATTTTTAAACAACGATTAATTACGGAGCCGATGTTGTTGTCGGCAGTAGCCATCTACCCTTTTTTATTTCTCATTGGCAGGTGGATTACCGGTGGCAGTATTATATTATGTACTTTTAAATAAATACTCAATACTCTATTGCATTCCATAATGTGTACATATGACAGTTGGTATGTTAAAACATCGAATCAATTATGGACCCTGTCGGGCACAGCAAAGTTAATTTTTAATAGGAGAGAGGATGAAGGCGCTTTTTTTTTAAAGAAAAAAGGACTTTTTGTAATTAAAATAGTATCATTTGCTTTTATGGTATTTATATTTTATATAAGTATTTATATATTTGATTTATAGATAAAAGTTTCCACGTTACATGCTGGTATTCAGCCTATTTTGGCTAAACTTGAAGATGAACAAGACACTCACGGCCAAGACGCCGATGATGAGAATCATCATGTGAGAAAGCTTTCAAAGCTCAAAATTATGGGAGGAATGGAAAGTAACGGAGTAGGTTCAGCATTGGAAGAAGAAACTAAGTGAGTATTCAACGAAAGATGGTGACTACAAAGCACTCTATGATAAGGCATGGACTCACAAATCATCAGGTAGGAGTTGGAAACAATAAGGCAGCCTAAAAACTGCTATTGCAAATAATGAAGACATCAAACATATAAGTGCCAGCCCAGTTTATTCTGTAAACATCTCACAGTGGAGCTACATACAGGGTGAAATTGAAAATATGCGGCACATCGAAATGGGATATTGTACTCATCATTATGGGCAACTGTTGCTATGGGACCAAAACTGACATCGCGAAAAAAAATTAGCTATTCCCTACATTTATGTTCACATAACTTGTCAAAATGTAGGGAACAGCTGATTTTTTCGCGATTTCAGGTTTGGTCCCATAGTAAAAGTTGTTGAGTACAATCTCCCATTTCGATTTGTCGCATGTTTTCATTTTCAACCTGTATATGCTAGGGATTGACACTATTGACGGGTCACTTCAAGCTCACTTCATCTAAGTTTTCACGGTGTGATTTTTACAGAATAGCACTGCAGAAGACTGTGAAGAAGTCGGAAGGCCTCCCACAAGGTGGACCGATGGCCTTGTGAATGCCGCAGGAACCCGCTGGATGCGGGAAGCACAGAACCAGTGGAAGTGGCAGTGCTTGGGGGAGACCTATGTCCAGTAATGGGTTTCGAGTGAAATTGATGATCGAATAACTGCAGGAGATACCTAACCGATCAAATTGCGACATCACTCATAAAACGGCCATTGACACTACATAACTACATTCAATATTTCGTATGTTCTTCGCAATTGTGCATTACGTAAACTGTTAGTTGCGTAGTGACGACCTTATTATGTAATTCGTATTACTTATATATATGTAGTTATGTACTCTACTTGTATATTATATCATGAGTTGATAAACAGTGTTTGTCAAATTGTTTGTTGGTAAATAATTAACTTGTTTAAGGTTGTTGATTGTATTGTTTTCGAGAACTTTGTTTTGAAGGTGTATGAAGTAATCTGTACCGTTTATATACATTTTGATATTGCACGGGTTTACTTTTGCGTTATCAATCAATAATCTTAATCATCATTCAATGTATGAAACAAAAAGTAATAGATGCCTTGGTGAGAGCTTTATCGAAAAGCTCTATACAAATTCAGTGGAAATCAGCATTCAAGGTAAATAAATTAAAAACGTTTTTCTCGCGAATTTTCGCGAAAAAACGTTTTTGATTAATTGAAAGTATCAAAACGTCTTAAGCCCTCAAGTTACGAATCCGCGATTACCGAACAACTGAAATAGATACTCGATAAAAATCTAGTTAGTGATAACATCAACAGTTAACGAGATCGATAGCGATAAAATCGAGAAGTTAACGATCGATAAGGACGTGTCCGCACGCGCGACTCACGCGCATACCGACGTGAGTACGGACCGATATCTAAAACTGAAGGTCGCATGGATAAGAATTTGTATAGACCTGAAGCTATTCAATGGTGAGGCTGTACAAATTGGGTGACTAAGCGGTAGCTAATAGATAACCAGAAACACAGACGTACATAGATCTAACTGTTTCACAACTATGACGTTTAAAGTGGCTACAGCAAAGGATAAAGCGGTTTTGATTATTCTCTTATCAAAATGATTTTATATTTTTTTTATATGAATGTATTTATTTCTAACACACATAGCCTAATTTACAATCTTATATATATATTTCTTCATTTAATAGTTTATGAATACACATATATGTTATGTTAATCTTCATGTCTAAACATACAAAAAGGTAAGTACATATGTGTGTTGTTAGACTTTAGTTTTTCCTGTGTACACCATTATGGTCCTCATACATTGAAACATAAAGTTTTCTACTTATGATTAAAATTTACAGTACACAGTCTTTCTGAATTTTACGGATAACTTTTAACTACTAGAATGACGATTGAACTGCACCCTAATTGCGTAACACACTATCAATCGGAATCTGAATCATTTTGAAGCAAATTGCTAATCCATTGCTTCATAAGTTCGAAAAATTTGTGTGCTCAACACGTAAATAAAGCAATGAATGTTGTTGAACTGTCAAAATGAAACCGATTCCGATTGATAATGTGTTACGCAATTCCCCCGCTGATGCTCTGATTAGTAATATAGATGAGAAAATGCTAAATAGCAAGAGCAAGATGAAAGAACAATAAGAATCATTAAGTTATTGTAATTAGGTATATTCACTATAAATACTTCGACCATTGAAGATGATGGATGATGTTTAAAATCTCAGTGGGAGTCTATTTTATAAAAGAACAATCGATTTCTAATCTAGTTTTAACAGTCGGTATAACTATGCTAATAAATCGCGCAAATGAAGAGCACATTCACGATGCAGAGGTTTATTTAGTCACCCGAGCATTCGTGGGAGTTTCTGAGGCTCCACGCTAATTAAATGCGTCACGAAATCTTCAGTGTTCTTTGAAAATGCATTGGATTTAAGCATATAAATTAGAAACATTTAAAACAGGGTGTGTGTGTTAGTGCGACAGAACAAAATGATTGGAGTATCATTAAAGGTTATTTTCTCCAAATTAGACACCACAAGAACGAACGTGCAAGTGGCCACCATAGTATTAACATTGTATTAAAAAGCGTAACCACATGGATCTTACCTGTTGACAGCATCGGGTCCTAGGCCGCTGTCGTTACTGTTCTCACAGGGCTCGGGCGGCCTCAGCGCGTGACTGTGAGCGTAGTGCGCGAGTTTGCCGAATTTGCCTAAATGTGCAAGTTTGCCCGGGTGGTGGGCAATTTTGCCAGCGTGCACCATTTTGCCGGGGTGCTGCGTCTTACCCGGGTGGGCCCGCTTATGTGGCGCCCGCATCACTTTCCTGTGTACCCGTGCGCTCATCGTCGGGGCCGTGGACATAGTCATTTTCATGCCTGTCGACAAACAGAAAATAAAAATTAATTAATTTTTATTGACTATGTGAAGAGAAGGCGGATTTTTTATAAAACTGATTGTTATAGATCACGCTTTAAAACGACAAGACGAGCCGATGTTTTTGTCAGACAAGTGAATTTATTGTTCAGCCAGACAGACTTATTCGACGCTTTATTAGACACTAACGTAGAATATTAAGTATTAGAAACCTATCTGAAATGTACTGTTTAGTACGAAATCCTATGTAAATTAAAATATCCAAAAACTTGATTACATATTTTATTTGGTTTGTATTTTATTCCTATTGGAAGTCAGGCGTACACCATAAATCGTCACAAACAAATCCAGAATTAATTAATTTAGGTACTCGTATTAATCGCGATTCCTTAAAATTTTATTACATAACCGAGCATCACGGAAGCGGTTGATAATTGTAATTCCCGAGTCTTAAGGCCATGAATCAGAGACAATATTTAGAGATTGAAATCAAAATTTTATGGACCAAATGCCATAACATGTTCAATCGTAAAATGGACGCGTCTGTGAATACATAAAATGGTGTAAGTGAGTTTGAACACTGTGCTGCCGATCAAGATAATGTTTACATTATAATAAAGCTTTATGACCTTCAAGAAACGACAAAAGTCTAAGTCACACCTTTGCAGTAAGATTTCAGGATTCCATCCATCTAAACTCACAGAAAAACCAAAATCGGTCTCACCTCAATCTTAAAAAAATAAACCAAGAACTGACTACGATACACTTGAGAACTTATTCAGAAAATCGGAGCAAAAAGTGCATATATGCGACTATATGCCGCACTGTCGTTACTCCATTTTAAATTGACACAAAGTCCACCGCCTATTAGACGACACTAATCTATTTGTCTCGGTAACTCCTCTGTAGGTACTGCAGATGAATTTATTATTTGTGCTATACAATCAGTGACTTCTTTAATGGCGACTATTAAATGACACAGTGCAGTTCTAAGTAGTTTATTACGCACGGGTTTCTGTTTCCGGCCTGCGGTGTTTGTGGTGGTATAGATTACGTCTATGTCCTGTGTTTTATCATTACTTACAATACCAATATTGGATTTGAAAAGGATATATCTGATATACTTATAGGGTTTATTAGAGTTACTATCCAAATGAGAAAAGACGAATGGAGTTTATGAATATTTCCTTGTTTCCCTTGAAACTGAGGTGTGATCGAATAATTAACAATATTTGAGTAGCGAAGTCGCAAAATTATTGTTCGATTCGTCTCAAAGTAAACTAAGGCCGTTATCGTTAGTAGTTAGCATATTACTGCCAAAATACATAAAACTAATTTATTACGAAGCAATAAATACGCTCGGATTGATCACACTACCGCTCTACGCTCTAACTTTGTTATTTTAGCACTGATATTATCGTCACTTTTGGTTATAGGCGTATTAATCGTCTATGTAATACATACGTCCTTACTCCTTAGATTATATAAAGGGTTGTGATGGTGACTCGTCATCATAAAAGCCTGATTGATATTTAAGGGCTCCCGATTATGACCCTCCTCAAAAGTAACGACCAAGCAGAGGCATATTGCCATAACAGTTAGACAAGTACCTATAGTGGTTATCACATAATTTCCGTAGATGCAATATTTCAAGAACTAGTAGGAACGCAGAGTACTTATAAACTCAGTGTAAGAGCTAGGACGATGAAATCTGCCAAATTACAGTGACTGTTAAAACCCACAGCCCTTATTAACTTGACCACAAATGGTGAAGCTAAAAGTGAATATCGTGAGAGAATATAAACCTTTAAGAAAACTAAAATGTTTGTTGGACGTATAGGTAGGTGAAGCCAATTTGTCGGATACTTCGAATGCCAAACATTCATTCAGCGCGGTCATTGACAATTTATTTATTATAACCTGTTTAAATCTTAAAATTTTGTAGAAAGTAGACTTTTATACAATTAACCTTAATGGTTTTCACGTTTATTTATAAATACACGAAATCATATACTTACGATGCCATGGGCATACGTTTATAAACGCTTTTTAATTAAAATAAGTTTGAATTTTTGCAATCAAGTTTCATTTGGCAAAACTGCTAAAAGTTACAATACAAACGATTATTAAGACTCAACCGAACCAATTGAAGTCCGCTAAAATCATCTACAGTTTCGAAAGCGTGTACTGTGATCCAAAGAGTCCTTGCGGGCCCCTACTTTCTTACTAGTTGATGCGCGAAACTTCGTCTTTGTGTATTTTATTATAATTTAATAACCAGGATGAAAAGCAGCCTATATCCTTCTCCAGGGCCCACTACCTATCTGTCAATCATAATGTCCAATCGGTCGGTCCAGTGGTTTGACGGGAGTATACAGAGTTACTTTCGCATTTATAATATTGATCTTGTTCGAGTTTTAATCGAACACTAAGCGAAAATGCATAATTGCATCGAACGCAAATATGCACATTCGCTCGTCCACCAAAATGTGGGCCAGTTCGCGTTCAGATCTCATTAGAGACACCCCGTACTCAAAACCATCACCACTACCATTGTCTTGTAACTAAGTGTTATAGTGATTTAATATACTGCTATTTCCCTTACAATTCGAGACTTTAACTTTTACCATACAAACCATATCCTATCAATACGAGAAAGGAGTGTTAGGTCACCATAGCGTCTAGCACTACTTTTTACAGATCTCCTTCGCATTATGTTTCTGGCGATCATTTTATGCACAATGCAGATATGATTGACGTTCACAATGGCACTTATACTGTAATATAAAATTCTATCACTGTTCACAGGAAATAATAAATTTGGACAGTAAAACTTGACCTTGTGTGTACATCTGGTGAACTGGAGCCACTTAGTATTCCTTTTGAATTCGCAGTAGGGTCATGGGTACTTATTGGTCTAAGCAAATTGTGGTACGGCGTATTTTTTGCGTAACGTTTGTACAGAGAACTGACAACCTGTCTTACCAAGGGGTATCCTATTACCCAGTAACTGGGTTATGGAGCTTATGTAAAAAAACTGGTATTCAGCTGCATCCGGTTAGACAGGAAGCGGACCCCAACATAGTTGGGGAAAAAAGGTAGATAGATGATGATGATGAAAAGTTAAATGACAGATTTTTATTAGCTTCTGCTTTATCTGTGTCTAGAATAAAATAAATATCTAAAACGTTTTATTTAATAAGTAAAGTGATTGTTACATAATTTATTGTGATTTTTTATGACTCATAATAAAACTAACAATAAGGAAGCTTTTGTTAAAACCCTCATCGATTTGATCGTCGCCATCCAAGAAGTCGTGAGTAATACATTTTTAACGAACCAATTGATCTTGTTTCATTTATATCTGCTTATATTTATTTATTGTATGATCAAGTAAACAAAACAATCTAAACCTCAAATTGTTACTGAGAGACTAAACTGACACTATCAATTCAACACCAATAAAAAAGCTTCAAATACCACAACCTGTTCTAACAACTAATCTAAAAGCAAGAGATACGCGACCAGAGATTTCGCGAAATATCTGAAATCCAGTCCTCAAACAGTTGTCCCAAAAAATTCCTTTAATGAAATTATCCTCTTCAACGCCAAGTTACCAAAACGTATCGATTCATACCTCACACAACGATTACCGACGCACCTCGCACCGAGACATTCACTCGAGCACAGCGAAACGTTAAAAATAGCCGCGTCCTTGCGATTTTTAATCGCGTTCTCTTCGCCTTTTGACGTCCACTCGTGAACTGATAACGGAGACCGAACAATGGATACTATCGTAGGTTTCTACTTGTTACCGTTACCAGTTTTGCTTTTGGTTGATTTCATACGAGAGAGGATGTAAATAGAGGAAGACTTTTTGAATACATTCGGTGAGAGACACTCTAAGTACTGGCTACATGTATTGAGCACTATAATAATATATGTAGTCAAAACACTGCGACCGCTTAACACAGTAGGTATTATAACAACAGTATAGTTAAACAAATTATTTTATAAACATTTACTAGGTAGGTATATACTTGTTTCATATGAATGAAAAGACATTTTCATTATGACACATGTTAAAGATTTCTCACCTATTAATCAGAGAGTAACATGAAAATCAAGGAAGCAATTTGAAAAGCATACTAGCCGTGAGATTAACATCAAAACAGACGCTAGTATAACGAGTATAAACCCTACAGCAAGCGTAAAAACAATGGATAATTTATAATAATTGAGCGAGTTACTTCAAATTGCTACAGAACAACAGCTGGACTGTTAACAAACCTTACTGTACTATAACCTTTATTTAGGGCCACAAGTTATCCTAAGTCCTCAATCTTTATTCACAATTTTATTACCTGGTGTGGAGTTCCTTGATGACGCTCAGATAGTAGTGTAGCCTCTTTTGGTTTAGTAGGCCTTGTGAAGGGACCGGTCGGTAAGAGGAAATACTGGTAAATCATTATGATCTACTGCTTGATGGCCCTGAACTTCATAGCTATTGTAGAGCACTTGAATGTGTAGTTACTTTAGTTTTACCAAGCAATTTAAGGAACTGAATATTTTTAACTTCATGTCGAGAAAATTAAATATCTACGAGAAGATATATTCTTAAAATCGGTGAGCGTAGATTCGATTATTTCGAAATGCGATGATTCGAGTAATGCGAAATAGTAATACAAATCTATTGTTGATAAAGGCCCATTAGATCTGTCTCAAATAACAGTAAATTACAAGCGACACAACAATGAGAATTATGGCTTACGCATTTCGAATTTATAACCAGACCGGCTCCTTTGGACAGAGTCTCATCGAATTTTAATCACAAATATAATTATGCGTAAGCGTGCCAATTGGAATAATATCACCTGATTGTTAAACCAGAAATACCTGGTTGAAACGAGACCATTTAGTTTATACAATATCTGATCTATCAGGTGATGCATATACTACAAAAGATTGGACAGGGTTTTAATGCTTGCATTAACTATGCATCTAAATAAAGCAATACGAATTTGAAACCGGACAGCAAGATTTTACACCGAAGTTGAGGATGTATTATTTCAGTAGAAAGAACGCTTTCATTTCTAAATTGTGCACCATAAATTTCTATTCTATCAAAAGACCTCAACGCAACAAGTCGTTAAATACACAATACGAACGTTAACAAAAACACAGTATTCATAAAACCTTTAACATCGAAGACTCGACTACTTAACTAGTAGCACTATTACAGATAAGTATCGGCCCTTCAACAACAGAACGACGTGAATCGATACAAACGACAGGCCATTAAGGCGCGCAATTGAGTGCATGTGTGTACATGTGTATAAGATAGAATAGGAGCGAGTTCGTTACCCTGTGGGACGCCGAGACGCGACCCCAGCTATCGACGGTTATCGGTCGTCATCGTCTCCTGGTGAAAGTCCACCACACCTGACTGGCCATATAAACGCCCAGAAGAAAACAGGAAAGCACGGATTAACTCTGTTTGTTTTGGCCAGACTTGTGATCCCCCTCGAACGCTGATTATGGGTCTGTGAGTGTTTTTTTCCTGTCAAGAACTTTAAGAGCGTTAGAGCAACATACTCGTACATTGACAATTGATATTTGTATTTTCTTTATCAAGTAAAAATCGTTATAGGTGCTAAAAAGATAATATTTTTTCTAGATCAGCAAAAACATTAATATTTTACTCAAATCAATAAAATAATCATTACGTTTTCTTCTATTGTTCGAAAGTGTCAATAGAATAGTATAAATTAATCATTAAATTATTACGTTTTTCTTTAAGATGAGTCTACTTTACTCGTAAATTAAATATTGACTGATTTTGTAGTCATGTCGACAACCGGTTTTAAAATAATAATTAAATATTCATATAATGCAGTTAATGATTTATCTTGTGCAAATATAACGAATGAATACGGAAGCAGATTTTTATTTGCAAAGCAAACCGCGGTCGAGTGAGAAACAATAGGTTTGTTGATATCGTGGCTTCCGGTACAGTGACATGTATGAAACATTTATCGGTTCATGCCTAACACTGTGTGTAAATATTACGTAAAACATACCGATAGGAATAGGTCAAACTTTGAATAGTGTCGATACTCGATACATATTCACTCGCAGAACATTTCGATTTGTGCCGTGGCGATCCACGTGATCTTGTTATAATTTTAAATGTGGCCGGTACGTGCCTGCCTGCCCACGTATAATGTTTTGGTATATTAAGTGAAATGAATTCTATTGATTTTAAGTTGTAACTGTACAAGTTGCGTTGTTGGAGCCTAGCACTGATATTTGAATAAAGGTCCATTGAAAGGACATATTTGTTTATATCACAATGTTCTGCCACTTAGTTAACCGTTCATTTCTTATTTACTTACATTAATTAATTAATGTATTGTTAATCTACTTGGGGTTTTGACTGATTTTTGGCATAATCAGGTACCTAACCACAACAACTATATTCTGAGCCTACTACATAACTCCATAACTTTTGTCCAATCATAAACAATGTCTAATTCTTAGGGGGAAATAATAATGGTTCCGAAAAACAAATAAATCTTTAGCGATCTGTGGCCGATCTTCGAATAAAAAAAACTAAACTTCCGAATAAAATACTGAGCCTCCGACAAAATTACTAAGTTACCGACAACAAAGGTTTTGTCAAAATAATCATATTAAGGCGGTACCCCGACCAAATAACCTTGAGCATTCGTTCCCTCCTTGCGACAGAGACACGACTTCGTCGTACGAAAAGGATGCAGCGTACTGCCGCCCGCACCCTGCGCACGCCCCTTTATCATAGAACTCGCATAATTTTTGGAATTATTTTAATAAAAAAAGAATAGCGATCTTTTTAAAATAAATTAAAACGAGGATTATTTAAATGTTTAAATTATCTATCCATTGCTGAAATCCTCAAATTAATAGAACGCCAACTTTAGCAAAAGATGAATGCAATCAATAATTTTAGTCACTTTTTTAAAAGGAGATGTTAAATGTATTAGTAACATATAAAAACAAATAATAACGTGCAATGTGATGATAGGATATCGAACATGCTTTCAGATGTAGTTTACTTCCCATAATTATTGAGTTAATAGCCTCTGAATAACGAAGAAAAACGAGGTTATGGTCCGGGTACCGCCTTAAGTATATACGCGGGGCTACGTCGACTTAGGATGTAAGAGTGAGCGAAGGGCACCCTGAGGTTCGGTTTGGTTAGGTTACTCCGGTCAAGCTCCGCGCGTTGCCTGTCGGCGACGAAACAATAGAAAATCAATTGTGTCTCATTAGCGGAGCTTGACAGATTAAACCGTTTACATTCGCGGGGCTCCCGTCGACATAGGATGCAAGAGCGAGCGAATGAGAATACAAATACCTTTACCTAGGTATATATTAAAACGTAATTTAAGCTGATAGAAAAGTATTATAGCAATAAACAGTCATGTGTATTTTTCGAAGATTTCAGTATCTTATTTGGTCGTTTCGTCATTTTTATTCGGACAAAAGTAGTCGGAAAGTTAGTATTTTAGGCAGTAGATTTAATATTTTGAGTGAGGACAATTCTTATTTTTTTGTCGGAGCTTTTATTACTATCCATTCTTAGGCAACATTATTTTTATCATTATCATAAATGTAGGTAAACATTTATTCTATTCTGATCTGATAACTTTATTTGAGGAATAATTTTGAAATTTTGATCAATTTTATTCCTCGAATAAAAATTATCTGGCGGGGGAAAAATCAGCCCTTAATTGGTTACATATTAGTTTTTTGCTATGCGACTGTTATGGCAAGACACATGATCGGATTGGCAAAGATTCGCGATTCAAGTTTTTATCATATTAATAAAATTTTGCAAAACATTTTTTTTTTACATTTGTGTTTGAAACCGAATCAACATGGGTAGTCTAAGCATTAGTTTAATTTAAATTTTAGATACCAAACTTAAGGAAACAGTATTATTTTATCATTTGTTAAACTACTTTGATCATTAAGGAGCTGTTAGTTTCATAGGTCAGAGGCCTCAAGGTTGTCTACGTGTACGTCCTATTCAAGGTCTATCAGATGGTCAGTTCTGTTTAATAGTTGTGTAATGGCTTCATGCGGAGTTTTATTAAACTTTCTAGCTTCCTTATTCGTTTTATTTTCCTAGCTACAAACCCCTTAACATGAAACCAACTATGGACAATTTTTTGTCGACAAGATCAGCCATCTTATGTGTGTCCTACTATCTATCCAGCCGCTCCTGTGTGCTTTTGATTAATTTAATAATAATGACCTTGAAACTTTCATAACATTTACTCAGACAACTTGATAATTTTAAGATAATATTTACGTTTAAAACTTTATTTGAATAACATAATAACTTTCTCTATTCTGTTATAAACATAAGTCACCGAAATACATTATACATGGCTAATTTCCATGAGGTTAACTTTCACGTAACTGAAAGTTAAATATTAAACTAGAAGAACTCCTCTCTTAGATAACTTTTATTTTTGCTTTTGTTACTGTCATTGTTAATAAATTAATTAGTCATTATCATATTTGTTTAATTCAACAGAAACAATCAAAGTATTATCTATAAAGTCCTCAATAAAAATATAAAGGTAGTTGGTTTCATTATTTAAATAAATGCTAATCAAGTCAATAGTATTTGTATGTCCATTAATTTATTTGAATTGATATTTTGTTTGAAAATCTTGACCACGCATGACAATTAAATGAACAGAATTTGATAATAAATATGATATGGATAAGAAGCCTGTGCTATATTTCATTTTGATCAAGGAATGCAAACAAACGTATGGTCAATGCGCAGAACCATCGGTCAATCTGAGTACAGACCGCGCGTCGACCACAACACTTATCAGCATAATTTATTAAGCAGACAGGTTACTGACCGTGAGCTAAGATAAATACATGAATACTGCAACGGATGTCTGCCCTAATGAATTAAAATATGAAACCACCGGTAACGAAATGACGAATAACCTAAAAATAAAGTGATAAGCTATTGTTTTGTAATGATGTTGTAACAGACGTTGTAAGACATGTAGATAATGATAATGCAAGGGAGTTGGACGTTAATAAATTGGCTTCTGTTTATGTTGAACTGTAGTCCGCAAGGGTCAAGCAATAGGTCTAGGAGCCATTGTCGATTCACGTGACTGAAACGAGCTAAAAATACTACGGCAGTGCAGTAATTGTGTTAAGATCTTATCGGGTTATCATGTTGTAGAGAAATGTGTAGAGATCACTGTGTGTGATATACACATTTCTGTGCAAGTAGCTCTTGGACTTAAATGACTACCAAACCAACTAAGACAAAACTGGTGTTACTAAGCCGCTAATTCCTTAAAATTGGAGTGGTAGATGAAAGAATGGTAGAATTCTATCCTTGGATACCAAAATTACAACCAAGCTCAGTAACATCGGGACAAAGAGACAAGACTAAGAAAAAAAAAAAAAAAACATTTAAAAAGCAATCAATCTTGAAATGAAAACGAAACACATCACATTTTAGCATACCAAAACAATAAACGTTACAACGTACGAGTTCACCCTTATGGCTGTAGATAATAAGAAACAAACAAGCGATTTGTCGTCCGTATTGTATACTCTGTATAAATATGTAAACACTATTAGGCCTGTATCTGGGTCACGGAGAGAGCAAGGTCTTGCCTTGTTGCGACTTCGATTCTGATTGAGATTTTAGTGTTCTTCATATATTTTATAAGAGGAACCGTTATCGGGTGACCGAATATAGGTGTAAGTAAGTAATTTTTTGATATGTGAGGATATCTGTAGTTGGGTTGTTGAGGTCAGATGGCATTCGCTGTTTGCTGATAAAGTTCAGCTGCATCTTGTTAGGTAGGAGGGAATAACATATTGGAAACTGGTTTTGATGATTGGCTACATACAATTGGCTATTGGAGATAAATATATTATTATAGAATCTTCTTTATTGAACACCATAATAAATTACAAAGCGTATACTTTGGTATAGATTACACATCATAATACTATGTACAGTCAACAAAAGAGATAAGTATGCAGGATCGTCGGATATAGTTGAAGTTTACTGAGAAACCGATGGATGTTCTAGAATAAAATTTAATTTTATTAATAGAAAAGAAACAGCTCGTTTATCAAAATAAATTTCAGTCGATAACATCCATCGGTTTCTTACTAAACTTCAACTTTATCAGACGATCCTGCATATAAGTGTTGCAGGATCGTCTGATATAGTTGAAGTTTCAACAAAAGAGATAAGTCTCTTTTGTTGACTGTATATGTCGAATCAACCTATATCTATACTAATAATAAAGCTGAAGAATTTGTTTGTTTGAACGCGATAATCTGTGGGACAAAATCTGTTTTCATTTGATAGCCCAATTCTTAAGGAAGGTTATAGGCTATTTAACATCATGCTATGCCCCTTAGAAGCAGAGCAAAAAGAAAAAAATGCAGAAAGTGATTCCTATATTTATGTCTGTAATTTATATGGTGTACATAATAAAGAGTATTCTATTCTATTCTATTCTAAAGAACGCTAAGCGTAAACGAAGTAACAGCGCGGGCAGACGATGCGATGCGACCAGTTGGGTCGCGGGAACAAGAAATTTCACGCGGACTAAGTTGGTAGTAGCATATATTGTAAAAAAAATACCAATAAAAAAGTATCACCAGTTTCACAAACGAGTTTTTTTTTTACTCTTGAGAATTTTTTATTGATCTACCGCAACATTTTATCGTAGGCTTCTTATCGTGAATAATGTATAGCTAGGAGATATCAACCAATATTCTATTCTACTTATGATTGTTATCTTGGTTACAATTACAACTCCGTTGGGTTAGCGTACCTTGGCATGACACCCCAAGATTGTGACGTAACGTAACCACAATAGGGTCTACGAAATGGGGCTACTGTCTACGAGCTACGAATGCTACGACGCTACGAAAACTATAAAGGTTTGTAAATTATTTTTGTAGCCGCGTAAAACGTAAAACACCAATTAAGACGAAAATAGATAGAATAAAAACAGAAATTTTTAAACACGAGAGCAAAAACTAATAAGTATAGGCGTATAACGAATCTATTTAGTGTTGTCGCTTTTGAGAAAACTACTTGCATTGAGGAGAAATTCAATCCTCTTTTTGAGAGTATTTTAAATTCTATATATAGAATTTTAGCATATAAATGTATTTAGCAATATTTAAAGAATGCCCAAATACCTATTCTACTAGGTAAGTTGTTGTGCTTTTTAAAAATTGCATAATGGCTGTATAGTTCAGTAGCAGTATGCAATGGTGGCCTAGTGGTAACGGGCAACGGCACCGACCACGAGTGGAAGACCTGGGTTCGAACCAGCCAGGCACTTTACTTTGTGTAAATAATTTATCACCACTGTTCTCAAAACTGTGAAGGAAAACATCGTGAGGAAACCGGCATGTCCTACAACCAAAAATTCTAAGACATGTGACATCTACCAACCCGCACTGGGCCCGCGTCGTAGATTATAGCCTACACCCTCTCAGGCCTGTATCCCGGCAGTGGGAACATTATAGGCTGATTATAAAAACGTCATCGATACTACAATTATTTAAATTCCGGCAGAAAGCATCGTTTCTTGGCCACACATACCGGTTCACAGTTCACAAAGTGACTGTGGCGTCTAGTTTCTAATCAAATTGATTCAAACACGCGCTCGCCACGTGGTTCGTAGTTCGTACATTTAAAATGCTGCTTCATTTGCAGACATTGTACAAGAGGCAGAGAAAAAAAAATATTACGATTCGTCATCCGGATTAAAGAGATGTTTTCGAGTGTTTGTTATGATAAGATTCGGCATATTAAATAGAATTTAAAGTTGGTAAACAAGCGGGCATTGACATTGTTATTTAATATAGAATGGCCAGACAACAATTTTGTCAACAAAAGTTTTGACTAGTTTTAATAATATATCACGGCCATGTTAATCAGGTATAGACACAGTCACGTGGGTGTGACGTGACACCTCTTTTTTAACCGACTTCATCTAGTCAACGACTTTTAGGACTTTAGTGTTCTAAGAATTTCTCTCTCTTTCAGCGTTAATCAACTGTTTAACTACCGGATTCATCATAGTTTATGTTTGGTGCGCCATTTTATCAAATATTTTATTAGGGCAGGTGTATCGTTAACCCTAGGTGATTATGAAACGATTACTTGCTCGTTCCACGGGCATTACCGCCGCGATAACCGTGCAACTATTAAAACAGTATTAATTTATCGTCAACGGTGACCGATAGCGCCTAAATACTTAAGGTTTTTATAAACAATGCGTGGATCGAGCTGTTTTTATTATGATTCGGACTATACGTAGCGAGGACCGACCTAGTTTCGCGTTGATAGTGATGATGTTAGTAATCATTGGATTTGTAATGGCATACATTGAGCGGTAAGCAGGACACTGATTTCGAAATAAATATCTAGCATTACATATTATTTTACTTTAAGTTCGGGAACGTAAATTATCAGGACAGCTCAATAATCTGAAGAAGACGCTATACGTGACAAATTGAGGCCCAATTTTCTACGCATTTCGAAGAACCCTTTAGAATCATAATAAATTAGAATTCAGCCTTCGCGTCGGTAAAACGATTATTTAATGAGAATTGTTTTTAATGAGAAGCCATTGACCACCCAGACATAATGCTATGAAGTTCACTACAAAAGGGTTAGCATTAATAACATCACATATAGATAGAGAATAGTACAGTCACATCATCAGCCTATAATGTTCCCACTGCTGGGACACAGGGCTAGAGGAAGTGGGCTGTAATCTACCACGCGGGCCCAGTGCGGGTTGGTAGATGTCACATGTTATCGAATGTTTGGTTCTAGGACATGCTAGTTTCCTCACGATGCTTTCCTTCACCGTTTGCCTGGGTTCAAACGACTATGTAGGTACATCTCGTAAAACGGGGCTGTGACCTCTGGGCCACCATTTTGTTTAAATTCCAAGTAATTTCGGCAAGCCTATCTATTGCAATGAACCAGACCAACTTGGTAACTAACCTGTACATATTGTATGTTGGCTATGTTGCCTATCTATGTATAAGACCAAGCCCTTTCATACATAACCTGCCTCAATCAACTTTCTCGCCATACATGGCATGTAAGCATTTCATTTAGAGTTAACTTATTTTCTATACAACGAGAAACCTCTTAGGACCAGTTAACCAGTAGACTTTAAGAGTGACAGAGAAAGAGCCTAGTGGGTAGTTGAACAATCCCGAAAAAAAAGTGATAGGTATACTGTGTTCGCAATTTAATTTCAGAAAAAGTTCAGTTTGCACTACAATTTCAAACATTTTTATGAATTTTTCAATAGTACTAGTCGATCTGAAACCAACTTAATTTATACTATCATAAATTTGATATTCGTTCTAGTGGAAATAACAATCATTTCGGGGAAAAAGGTCTTGAATAGACTTGAGTGAATTTCTTCGTGTTTCGCCACCTCCAATGTTAGAACGAGTATTAAATTTGAGTATGTAACAGTAATTTACTCATAGTTTAGACAAAAAAGGCGGAAAACGTCTGTGGTCAATGAAACGCGGCGGCAATGAGACGTCACGTGTTGACCCGGAGGTCTTGCGACGGAGGTCACAATTAAACAACAATTTCTATAGAGAACGGACAGGTATCATTGTAAGTTGACGCTTTCATGCAGTTACTACAAGAGAAAATAGTGGTTTTAAATAAGATTATAGAGAATTTATTCGAGAAATGGGTTTAGTGTTGCTTTACAGCACTTAAAACACGGAAACATTTGACATATTTGGAAAAAAACATGTACCTACAACATTACAGACATAAATCCAAGTTATTGCACATAGTCCGGTCAATTTAGACATTCGAAGCTACATAAATTCCCACCAAGCTGAAAATCAGTAAGATTGTTTAAAATATGATTAAAAACAAAATTTGAAAGTTCCCCATCTTTCCCCTGTATGGAAATTTTTTATTCAAGGTCAAAGGTCAAAAAAATGAGTTTTTCGCGATTTTCAGCAAAACGGTAAGTTTTATCATAAAAATACTTCAGACAAAAATTGTAGATCATAAAATTCTCTACAAAAAATGTATCAATACTTTTTCCTACGAGCCACCGTTTTTGAGATATAGCGATTCAAAAAGTTGTAAAAGTTGTAATCGTCATAATATTATGCACACGTTTTCACGCCACCTATGAGGTAGTGTACTCGTACTTAGCGCGTTTTTTTTAACGTGGTTTCTCCAGTAGGCCTTTTCCACGGGTCAGTTATGATCCTGTTAAATTTGAAACTATTGCAAAATAATGGATATTAGCAGAGATTGAAAAGATAAAAGCAATTAAAGTTAAAAAAAAAGTAGTGTTTAATCGTCCGAGTCGTAACTTTTAAATTCTTCATCTTGTTCTTCTTCTTGATCTTCTTGTTCTTGTTCGTCTTCTTCTTCTTGTTCTTCTTCATCTTCATCCTGAGTACATGTAAACTGCGTTAATAGCGATGTATCGCATGTCACCTCGTTGGAATCAAATGTTGGTGATTCAATATTAGAGCACGACCGGCCTTGACAATGTGTACATGCCAGAGAACAAAACAGTCCGACTTTTTTGCAACCACATATAGCACTGCATCCCTTTTTGCAGTTGCATAAAATTGTGTTCAGCAGTTTTTCCGGTGCAGGTGGAAGTAAAGTTTGGACTGGTTCTAATGAATTGTTGACCAACTTCCAACCCTAGTCTGTAGGGTCTAGCTGATAACCAAGCCACACTTGAACTTGGTAATATACCCGAAAAAGAGGTTGATGAGCAGCAACTGAGGTTGGAGGAAGACAAACTAATTTTATTGTACTTGTTTTTTACTTTTGGTATTTTTAACGAAACATGCATATCTATACTTATCTAAGACGGTAGTTTTTTTAGGAGCTCCGTACATAGAAAGAAGAGAGCGAATGCCGTTAGTGATAATTTCTTGTCGAGTTGAATTGCTATTTTTAAAAACTTCAGCACATTGAATTAAATTTTGTTTTTCAAACATTTTGAAACTGTTATTTTACCCCTCCTGTAAAATGCAGATGTCGTATCACAGCCAGTTATTGCGTGTAAAAATAGTACATGATTTTGACACTTTGCAAAAGTAGATAAACTTTTTGATGAATATTTTCCGCACCCTAATTGCGTAACACACTATCAAAGTATCAATCGGAATCTGAATCATTTTGAAGCAAATTGCTAATCCATTGCTTCTTAAGTTCGAAAAATTTGTCTGCTCAACACGTAAATAACGCAATGAATGTTGTTGAACTGTCAAAATGAAACCGATTCCGATTGATAATGTGTTACGCAATAACCCCGCAGATTGAAGTTGAGCTTTTCCTGGTTTTAAGAAGAAAATATAGATTTTTCAGTTGGAGTTCGAGCAGTGAGTAATACGAGTAAGTCTCTCAATCTTCACCAACAACAATAGTTGTATTTGTCAAATTGAAATGCTCTATTGCTGTTTCAATTATTAATACATGAGCATTGACATTGGCTTATTTTACCAATATATTTTCAGCAGTAAATTTTTCTTTCAACATTGAAATGAACCGAGACTTGTTGTGAGTATTTGTAAGAAATTTTTGTTGACTGGTTGGAACTGTCATATTTTTATCAAATAAAATATAATTTGATGTAGATGTTCGACGACGTTGTTCTGCAGCTTTGGTATTTCTCGTGCAATCATTATAGCCATCAAATACGACAGTAACTCTGGAACCAAAATGTCGACGTACATACTGTACGTATTTATCTAAGATAACGTTAAATGTTTCTTCGCTATCCCACACAACGCGATGTAGTAAGTATCCTCCGTCAATAATGAATGGCGCATTTGTGTTGTTAATATCAAAATCTACCTTTTCGAAACAATCGTAAATAGCAGACTTCTGGGTTTCATTTTACCTGATATTCTTATAGCTATAACTTATATATATTTTATATTATAAGTGTAAGTTACAATGACCGATAGAAAAATATTTTAACATATATTACAACTATAGAGATGTATATACGTGGCGCACTCATGCATATTATGACGATTACAACTTTTTGAATCGTTATATCTCAAAAACGGTGGCTCGTAGGAAAAAAGTATTGATCCATTTTTTGTAGATAATTTTATGATCTACAATTTTTGTCTGAAGTAATTTTATGATAAAACTTACCGTTTTGCTGAAAATCGCGAAAAACTCATTTTTTTTACCTTTGACCTTGAATAAAAATTTTTCCATACAGGGGAAAGATGGGGAACTTTCAAATTTTATTTTTAATCATATTTTTAACAATCATACTGATTTTCAGCTTGGTGGGAATTTAGGTAGCTTTACTCTTATTTTTTGGTCTAATTTGACCGGACTAACAGTTCTAATTCATTTTTGGGGTTTCTTGCCCGCTCTTCACCATTGGAACCAACTACACTTTAGGATGAGCATAAAGCTTAATTTTTCTGACGGCCCAACTTCTTGCAAATTCAAAAGTGCCTATAAATGATTTAATTTTTAATTAAAATATGTCTAGCGTTTGAGTTTGCTTTTCTTCGTTTTATAACTATGCTGTCTTGTTTAGCGAACGTCGAATATTTATACCTAATAAATAGGTATTAGGTAATTAATCAACGCTATTTTATTCAGGGCAACTTCAGTCTCAGACTCCTTGACCAATACAATGAGAGAGAGAAGCCAGTCTGTGTTCACCTTCAATTCAAACGCAATTCGCTTAATTTTCGTTCAAAGTACTGCTCTACTATACAACATTAAATTGAGCATTTTTTATGGCCCGACGCAGTGACAAAACGCAGTAAAAACGTCGTAAACTAAGCTATACAGCTTTTTTACTATTTACAATGCCAATGTTATTGCTTTGGGGTGATAAGTTAATTCAGAATTCATTGGTACGAAAGTACAAGTGAGTTCATAAAATAATTACAGCGATGTACCCTAAGATCTTTATGTAAATACCTATGTTTCACAAATAAATATTCTGATTCTGATGTGAAAGGAAAATGGGTGTCTACAACTTTTCGTTTAGATTGAGATGAGAGAGGAGGGCTAAGAGAAATGTAGGGTCGAAGAAGACTTGCTGTGTCAACTCTAAATGTAAGAAGAATGATATGGTGATGAAATGGGTCAACAGTGTGTGGATTTGCAACATCTGGACTTTCCATATACTTAATTAAACATTTTTTAATTCATTGTAAGAACACATAACGTTTAATCCTATTTTAAGACAGTTTTATTTTTAAACTCGTTGAAAAAATGTAAAACACGTTAACATTAACCTTGTACAACAAGGTGTTATCATAAATATTTCTCAAGACATTTAGAGCAGTTTACAATTTATCAAACCGCTACAGAAATGAAAAGGGAACACGTAGGAACATCATGAGTTCATGACATAACCAAAAGGATTTGACTGAGAGCCAAGTTGTCTAACAAAAGGGGAATATTATTCGGCTAAAATTAGACTTTTGTATGTTCTGTGGGTACTGGCAGTTGCTACAGTATTCTGAACATTGAGCATTGTCTGTCAATTTGTCTAGGATTGCTGCACTGTTACATAGGACTTAGAGTTTAACTGACATGTGAGGCGTGGCGTGATTGGAGGAATTTGATAATTAGGAAGAGATGATTGGAGGAAATTGTTATCGTGCATTCCCGCGTTTAGAAGTGCTTCTCCTTGACATGTTTCAGTAACTAAGATGCATGTCGCTATGTCTGCTTATTAGCAGATGTTTTCTAGTATATCGGCATTGCCAATTGCTGGTTAAGGTAGACTTGGACAAAGTATTGTGACTAGCAGAAGTCTTTTTGCATAGATCAGAGCAGAGGGGCAATTCTCGTAATTTAAGAACGTTCATAGTCTGATCTCAGTCTCATGTCCAAAATAGCTCTTTTGCGAATTGGACAAATTGCGAATTGGACAAATTGCTAATTTGACGTTGTGAGAATTGGACATTTTGAGCCCACTGGACATTTTGCGAATTGGACATAATGCGCCCAAAGGTAATTTTTGACATTGATTGTCGCTGAGATGAAATTGCTAATAGATTTTGAACGTTTTTAATAAAGAGAATTGGCCTTCTGGCCACAGCGATATGGCGCATCTGTTTTGACCACAATTTGGAATAGTGTAGCATTGTTATTACTGAAAATAGTTATAGTACATACTGATCATAAAGAGAACAAACCACCGGTGACGATGGTTGTATTGCTGTAATAATGAAGAATCAACTTTAAAAGGGATCAAGAAAACCCACAACATGATCCCTGATTGACGACAAATGTGAAAAGGACCTCACCAAAACGGTAACGGCTAAAGGAAGAACTTTCAACTATATTCAAACTTATGAACTTATGTGAACTTATGAATAAAAAATATTCTGTTCTATTTATTTCAATTAAACCATTTACAGGCTCTTTTGAACTGTCAAAGGATTCGGTCGGTCAGAAGGATGAAGCTAATTGTCCATTTCTAAGCGTTCTAGGTTCCTATGGAGTAGAACCTCTATGAACACTCTTTTAAATAATAGTGTTACAAGTTATATGGTAGCCTAGTACTATTTACTACACGAAATGAATATTAGTGTAAAAACATGAGTGCGATAAGGGTACCTATATAATAAACAGCTGATTGCCAGTATAAATAGTGCGGACAAAGGAAAAGATACATGCGTTGTTGTTATAACAATACAATGCTGTGTATGTTTGTATTCGTTCGAGTTCGAAAACTTGGCTACAATTAATTGGATAATATACATATTAGTGACATCACAGTTTTCCATTTTACATCGCTTCTGTAACATTTGGACCTGCTTTTTCTGAGCGTGTCGATGTCAAAACTAAATTATGTCAGCTTAGAACTTGCCTACGGTTATTAATTTATTAGTGAGTAAGGTTCGTTACTGAAACAAGTTCTTCCACAGGACATGTAAGTGTTTCATCGTCTACGGAACCACAGTACATGGTAACTGCTAAAACGATCAGATTTCAGAAGAACATGACCCAGGAAATCATCACAGAACATGTATGACTGTATTTTGTAGTTAGAGCGATTGGCAATTCGGTATCATTTGTCAATTAGCAAAATTTTTGTATACCTATATGATTTTAATGTTTTTGTGTAATTTGGCCTCGATGTAATGACTTATTTACATTAGTAGATAACCCGGTCCAAGTTATTGTGAAAAGTTGGTTCTGCTTAAATCGTGTACCTATACTGTTTGGTACCTCGTTTTCACTGCTTTTGTTGATTCACAATAGAAGATAACCCGTTGACATGATTTCGTACATATATATTACGGTAATAGGTAGTCGGAGAACTGGTTATGTAAGTACATACTTATGTTAATGTTTGGTTATTTTCAGCCTTTTCAAAATATACTACAGAAATCTAAGAATGATTTTTGGAATAATTAAATTGAGAAATAAACAGTCACCAAAGATGTTTTCAGATTGCACGAGCTGACAAGAGAAACAGGACGTCATTTGACGTTAAAAATTGAGAACAAAATCCCAATTTCTAAACACCCACGACTAAACGACAAATCTAGACACAACAACACCACAAAAAAGGGAAACAAACAAATGTGCGAGGGTGCGGTGTGTACCTACTATCAGCTAGGGCCGCTATATAGCTGCTATATAGCCGCTCTAAGAGTCAATATAGTGCATACAGTCCGAGTTCAACAATCGCACGCGGCAAATTGCCGTCGCCCCAGATCGTTCGTCTCGTGACGCAAGTGCCCCTCCCCCCCTCCACAGGCTATGTTTCACTCGATACAGTAGTTTAAGTTTGTGCAGAAAGGTGTAAAGTTTTAAGTAAGTAAAACATGGTCTATTCCAAAGGTATCTGCTGAACATTTTACACAAATGGATCAGAAAACTTACCTGTGGATAATATGTACCACTATGGCTGCATATATGCCTCCCCTAAGTTGCACCGTATCATTGCTTCACTCACACTTGTCTCGTAAAAAAGTCTTAAGTCCTAGATTTCTAACATTTTCCTATACTATCGCAATCGGCCGGATCTCTCTACCAAGCCCGTGCCCGTGGGCGTGGTTAGTGCTGTACCCAGAAAACTGACGTACCTAATTCTTCTAAAAGATTTTCTTTGGATCATTTTCTTTAATCTGTATGGTAGGCCTACACTAGTTTTTTCACTCTATTCAATTGTTTCTAATGGTGTTTGTGTTCGTTAATGAAGTAGAGGCGTTTGTGATGGGAGATTGGAGAGATTGGTCGGAGAAGGCAACACCGGGTGGAGTGGAAAGCTATGGGGGAGACCTTTTCCCAGCAGTGGGGAAAAACAGGTTGATAACAAAACTGAAGTAAGTACTTAGATTTTTAGTTATCTCTTTTTATTTGTTTAGTTTCCTACGGTTTATAACGATTCATGCATAATTCAGTATTTCCATATCTTCTTGAACCAGGAAGCGATTAACGGGTTATTCGGCTTTATCTCTGAGAAATACAATTAAAATCCCATAAGATTTCCATATTTTCGAGAAATATAAAAGTTAAGTCAGCGTTGCACATTCGGTTCCAAACTGTTTAATTTTGTTAATTAACTCGCATATCTAAACATGCTCTCCAGTGACCATAGCATGAGCTAATGACCAGCTTGGACCGTGTCAATTAATAACCAATCATATTACAAAGGTTTAAAGTATAAAATTGTTTGTAGCTGCGCGGGCGCTGACCGCGTTGGAACTGGCCCAGTGGCGGTGAAAGGAGAATTTCCTCTTCTTGACGCACTAACTGACCAATATGCATGTGAAATGTATGATTTGACATACTATGTGAGATAAACAACATTAAGGCTCCCGCAGACAGGCGCGACGCGACAGTAGTTGAATTTTTTACAAATTAGGTATTCGAAATCTTTTTATGTCACATTTTCCAAGAATAAGTACAATTACATAGTTTTCGTTTCCTTGAATGGTTTATCGATTTAAATGAATAAGTACTACATTCTGATTTAATTGTAAACGAATTGCGGAAACATCATCTATTTATTATAATTTACTATTATTTACATCCAATGACGAATAATTCTCGAAACTCATTAAACCGTGTAGGTACGCACAAACGAACTAAAACATGGTGAACACGAACATCTAACACTTTGTTCGCACGTGCGTACCACTAACGAACATCAAACATTGTGTTCGTCAAAAATGTTCGTGGCGATCCAATTTGCTTGTTCAATTTGGTGTTCGGAGAAATTTGATGCTACTTCACTGTCGACCACCTCCAATGTTGAATCCATGGTTACTGAGGAGTTGAGCGCGAACACAAGTAGAACTGTGTTCGCAAGGTGTTCGTGTTCGCTTTGCTAATTTACGCCCCCACGTACGAACCAAATGTTCCGTGATCAATGTTCGTGTTCACCATGTTTTGTTAGTTTGTGCGTACATGGCTTAAGATTGACCAGAACATGTCGCGCAACGGATTCCTATCAAGCAAATATTCCTAACAAACTTATGGTAACCACAAGGTGTGTAAAAAATTTACGCAGTCCAAACTTCATTTAAAAAAAAAATATATATATATATTGGGTTTTCCAGTCAGTTCAACGGGTATTGGGTTCCTAGGAAATATTTAATCATCTGCCTATGGTTAATGGGGTCGCCTACCCTAGTCTGACTCTAATGTGGACTCTGGGCTGTATTTTCCCATACCTTGGTAATTCCCAATTCAACTAAGCGGAATTTGATACAGTCATACAAAAAAATCTATAACAACGAGCTGAAAAATATGTATTCATATTATGGTTCAATGAAATCAAAATGCAGTGTTGGTTTTATTAAAGTCACATTACTACTGTTAGTGTCAGAATATATTATTGTTCTCTACAAGGAACGTATTTTTCTCCTCAAAAATTTTAAGATATGCAATTCTCACTCCTGCTTAAAATTATTCCAGGCCACCCACAGTTATCAAGTCAAGATTACAAACCAATTAATTAAATCAGGAAATAACAGTCAGTTCTTCACACAAGCGATCCTCTATGTACGCCGTGGAGCAACGAGGAATATAACAGTGTATAGCACAAGTAATACCTATGTCGTACAGACAGGCTGACCTGTGTGAATGCAAACATTGCCATACATCAACGTTAATGAAGACATTACCAGCAAATCAATTAATCTAATTATTGTTTCTAAGAGCCGTTTACTTTGCGGTCTATAAACATGCGTTGAGCGGGAAAATCGTGATTATAAAATTACTTTTAACCACAAGATTGTTAGAATCAATTGTAAAGAAAGGGTTTATGTTTTTAATTCCGTGTGTTTGGCGTTAGTCATATATCTAAAATGTCAACTTAAATTACGGGAAAATAATGATTTTGATACCTTAAATTTTTAGGGTGAGGCTGTTGAAGGAATGATACTCCATATACTCGTACTGACAAAGTCAGTGGATGTATGATTAGATCACGAAATTAAAAATTACGAAATAATTTGTCCACAAACATGTCCTTAAAAATAAAACAACAGAACTAAAAAAGCCCAGCACTCTAGACATCAATACGAGGTCGAATCGTAAAACAAGAGTGACACGTGCAAATGAAAAGCGGAGAGTCGGAGACCGATTGTGAGTACATAAACATTCAAGATGGACTACAAAGGTCCTGTCAGAGAAAATACTCCAAATTGGAAAATTCTAGAGAGAACAGGAATTTAGGCGGGAATAACAGTTGTATATTTGCGTGTGGGTTTTGTTTGGCAAATAAACATTCTGGAAGAATATATTATGTTTGACACAGTGACACACTTCAGGAACGAAGTGAGAAATGTTAATGCTAATGTTAATAGGAATATGAAAAGGTTTCGTGTAGGAGGTGCCAAAGAAAAAGGGTATTTACCTGAGATGTCTATAAAATACAGCATAGGTTTTTTACCAGCGTTGATGGGCTGGTGGCGATCGTAAAGAATTGCCGAGATCTTCATCAAGACTTGAATGCGGAAATAGATAGCATAAGGACATATAGAATAACTGCAAGTCAACCTTGGTACACAGCTGATCTTATACTAATAGTTTCCTATATTTGCTATTTATATGCATCATTGGATAATTCGTAAGATTAATATCTATGCAGATGAGCATCTTTGTTTAGTTCTTTATTGATTGGTGAAGCGTGAGCATTCGGGTGAAATCCACAGAGCTTGTGAATTTCACCTGAATGCTGCCGTTTGTTGATCTTGATACATACTCCAGAGAGGCAATTACCGTATTTTTAGAAACGTCCGCATTCTAATCTCGGTCTCAATCTGTTAAAAACACCTCTAATTTCTCTATACTTTTGACAAATTCTTGACATTGGTTGCCGCTGAGATGAGATTGCGACCAGATTTGAACGTTTTTAATTACGAGATTTGGGCTTCTGGTCCAGCCAGTGTCTGTACATGTCTTCTAATACTGACGTGACCATCGTTGGTTATAATATTAATATTGGATATCGTAGTCTCAAAGCGATTGCGCCATTTATCGCAAAAATATTGTTACAGATTTCAATTTATCAACAGTGGCTGTCAAATATAGGGCAAGGTCTGAACTATGTTTGTTTAAAATCTTTCACCATCTACAAACGGATCTGTTTCAAGAGTCCACGTGGTGACGTGTTAAGAAAATTATAATAATTTTACGGAAGCTAAAATGGTTATCAAATTGAACTATGTACTGACATTTAAATCTATACCTAATCTGCAAGTTAAAATCCAATCTGTCACATAATATTGTTAATTTACAACATATTTAACGCTCAAGCAAGTAACGGCGCTGTGACCAAACTCGACTTCAAATGTCTCATTTGCATTTAACTGTTCATAACAAGACTCTACTAAATTATTTGGTTAAATGAGCATATAATAAATACTAAAGTTAAGTTTTCAATACAGAGTTAATTTAAGTGTCTCCTACAGTTTACACATATAAATTTTACGAAAACATTGATGGAATATATGAAATTGGTAAAGAAGTTTTAGAAATTTTAGTTAGCCTTCCAGTCCCATGCCTCCCATTGTCTTCACACATAATTATAATTAATGTAGGTATACAAAATATTGTAAAGCCATTTTAAAAGAGTAACTATGCTGTTTCTCGCCCTTTCTTCTCTATATGAAATTACATTTGAGAAGGGGCACCTAGAATCATTTCTATTTTATAGAGAAATTTTGACGTACAAAAGTGCCTTTTAATGGACTACTTAAAATATATGATTTGACTTTGTTTTTGACCTACAGCAAGGGCTGATAAATCGATTCTCGATACCGAATCTAACCAGAATAAACAACGGCTGAAAGATTCCACGCGACATTTCAGGAACGCTCTAACCTTCAAACCGTCGTCGCCATTTACCTCCAATCTTTTAGAATCCAATCTAGATAAAACGAGGGCCAGGTTATTGGCACGCCAAGTTAATCGGACCTTCAGGAGGCGTCGCCCAGCAACGGGGATCAAGTGGGAGGTCTCTTACTTGAGTTGTAAGGGAAAATGCACGCAAGGTGACCATAGAAAAGAAAAAAAAAGGAAAAATGTGATAAGAGGTGCTTCAAAATGGTAATATTTTTTTGAAAACGAATGACACAGAGTTTTTGGCGATACTAGGGGTAAGTATTGAAAGTGAAACTAACGGTAACCATGAAATGGGCTCATTGTCAAGCACATAGGAATACGTTACAGATAAAATCAAAAACATTGAAGACTTAACAATAAACGAAGCAAAAGAAATACAAACACGGCCGCTATATCGACCAGCACCCTAATTGCGTAACACACTATTGATCTCAATCTGAATCATTTTGAAGGATATTGCTAATCCATTGCTTCATATGTTCACAAAATGTGTCTGCTCAACAACGTAAATAACGCAATGAATTTTGTTGAACTGTCAAAATGAGACCCATTGGTACTGATAGTGTGTTACGCAATTACCGCGTAGACCCTCGGTGCTTTCAACACACAAAAATGTCTTGTTCTTTATATAGGACAAGTCCCTCCAGTGTTCTTTCACGTGGCAACACTACCTACAAGCCACAAAAGCCCGCGAGTGTTTGCTCGCCCCTAGCAACCTGTTGCCGGGTGCCTCGAGCCAGATAATGCCGCCCTTATTTTTAGAACCCGTAATTATTGCCTGTTTGTAAACATCGATCGTCCCATGTACCCCGTTTGCCTTAATTAGAATCACGTTGGAGTGCTTCATAACAGTAACTGAGATGGAACAGTGTAGGATGTGACGAAAAATGTTCTGTTAATGTTTGTATTTGCGAAAATATTATTATTTTCTTTGTACAGACGCCAGCACATCAACCTACTACAATCTGTCAGATTTCTGTAATAGATTTTCAACTTTATCGCTAAAGTATAAGGTTCAATGTTGATTGGGAAAATTTGACAGTTAGGTGTAGGTTGATGTGCTGGCGTCTGTACAAAGGAGATAATGGACGTCCTTTTGCGTCAAATCTCATTTTAACCTACTTTTGATCTCGGTTCTTCGTGAATTATTCATGAAATATCATGTCCTATAAAAGGTTCTATTTAACACGGGACGAAGGGTCATTGCTAAGCTCTTTTTTAGGATTCTGTACCTCAAAAGGAAAAACGGAACCCTTATAACGCGTGGAATTATCAAGTTGAAATTAATATTAAATACTCAGGGCTGCAATCCCTTGAAGCAGTGAAAAAATCAATCAATTGAATTTAATTCAAGATTGATTGAACAATCAATCAAGAAGATTGATTGTTCAATCAATCTTCTAAGTCAATGCAACCAAAAGACACGTGCGTTTATGTTCCATTTATGCCGCATATTTTGACACTCGCAAGGAAATCAAAACCTATAGGGTATTTCCCGTTGATCTAGAATCATGAAATTAGGCAAGAAGCAATGTCATGTAGCAAAAGTGAAGGAAAAAATCCGAAAACCGTAAAGTGTAGTTACATACCTACAAATTTGTACGGAACCCTCGGTGCGCGATCCGACTCGCACTTGACCGGTTTTTTTAATTACTTAAGTATTCGATGGACTTATAAGTGGTAAGTGGCAGTTGCCGAAAATGGTGGCGCCGTCTTTTTTAAGAACATTGCCCAATTTAATAACTTGTTACGACAGCGTTCATTTTCATTGACCTAGAATTTTCCGGACCGTCTTAGATCTCGATTATTATGGGCCCAGTTTACGGCTTATATCCTAAATGTCAGTGTTTATAACCAGATTGAACCGGTAGCAATCATTGATTTTTCCAGCGCGATCCGGTTTGAAAGCAAAGCTTACTGTTACCGGACCTTTTAGAGGTTTAAAAAGCCGCATGCCGGGACTAGCCTGTGTAGAGTTTTAACTTCGAACATTTCCTCTCACCTCACCTCTAACATTTTGCTATGATGATAACTGGGCAATATTTGGGATCAGGTTTTCCTTTCCAGACTAACCATTCCATCTCTAGCATATATGCGGCTTAAAAGCTTTCTTTATTCGTAATTTCTTGGTCTGTGTGGTTCACACGGATGGCGTATGTCGAGGGTATGTAATTGGATTCTGTTGCATTTCACTTGAACTGGTATCGCTTTCGCGTTTTCGCTCAAGCAGTGTCAGTATTGAGTATTGTTTGATTTCCACAAGCTGTAAGTCTGGTGAGAGAAATGGGATTTTCAAGCAAGTCTTTTTCTAATACTGTGCATTATTAACTGCTTTACTGTAAGGAATGATCTTCATTGATTGTATTTCAGAGTTACCATTTTGTAACTTCTGTTATATTGATACGGGTATAGTGGTGTCAATGTACCACGGATTGGTATCACTCGAAGGTTAGATCCACAAAAACTTTTAATGCAGATAAAATTAGACGTTTGAAGTTTTTGTTCAATCATCATAATGCTAAAAATAGTCTCAAAAAAGGTCAGTTTGGGAGACACCAAGAATGATTGAACATATTGTGAGTAAGAACCCAAAATATCAGCGCAGTTCAGTAACCCTTTAAATTAAAAGGATGATGGATCCTTCATAAAGAAACGGTCTTAACAAGATGTAAAACCGTAATTTATCATACAGGTTCATTTATAGACTGGTAGACCTGATGTTGAAGACACAAGTCTTCCTTTGTGTGACAAATTTGCATTAGCAAAAGCAGAGTAAGAAAGTGAAGTTCAGAATACTAATGATGATGACAATACAGCTGTAGCACCAACTATGATTCGTACTACGTATCATACTATCGACAATAGCTAATCAACTATGCTAAATAACTATAGCGTGTACCATTTGCAATTGTGCGTAAGTAATTACGAGTTAACATTGCTATTCAGTCATTATTTATGCGCGTGTTAACCTAATCACGAACTTGCATAGTCTAGTCTACTGTAACTGCAGTTTGGTATTCTTTACTAGATAAGCACTCCGCCTCAAGCCTGTCCTGGTCCTTGGAGTCGGCAATGGTTTCTCTTCTACTCTCTCTTATCACTTTATCATTCACTCCCCTTTCCTTCATTATCATCTCTCACACAATCTATCAACGTTTCCTAGGTCTTCTTCTCCCCCTCTCTTCATCATTATTTGCACTCCGCAGTCTACAAATGCTTATAACAGGACGTGCTTGGACGTTCAATAGCTTCATTAGCCTAGTGACCGTAAGCAATTCTCTGGATAGCTATTGCTACTGTTTTTGTCCTGTCTTTGTTGTTATTTAATTACTTGGATGGCTCCGTGCATGAATGAATGGCCAAGGAGCTCTTCCTGCTTTTATTATTTTATCGACGATCAGTAAAGTCAAATCACCGTTTAAACATCCTATGGTCACTATCGATAGGATAGGTTCGGAGGAAAAATAAAAAAGACGTAAAAGACGCTGGTATTTCACCACCGGGAAGCTCTGAAGTCCAAAACGACAATATTGATACAAAAATAACACTAACCAGTAAAGCAGTAATAGTGCTGGCCATGCAACATTCGATTCCATTCGATTCGATTCAGACTCGCTTGTTTATTTAATCGATTGCAACGACATATCAAGAGAGTGCGTTGAACCTAATGACGTTGGACGGGCCGCGATCGCCTCTCACCACGTCATGCGAATTCCCCACTGTTATTATAATTAATACTATTTTTAACAACACTCTTGCTTAACCTGCATTAATAAGTGTTTACGAGGCCTCTATAAGCCGAAAACAAACTTGCCTTGGCTTATTTATAACTTGAATGGGAGATCATTCGGTTCCATTTTCCCGAAGTATCGCATTGAATTGATTACGATTTACGTCAACGTTGTGATCAGGACATTACAAATTAATAAGCTTAATTTCCCATTTTAAATTTGAATACAATTATTATTTTTATAGGTAAGGATGTAAGGCTCCCGTAGACTCTAGTAGAACAATTTCCAAGAACTTTTCATATAAATTGTTTACTAATCGCATCGCGCCTATCTGCTTTCTATCCTTGCAATATCTTAAGTTTTAACAGATTGCAACAATGGTTTCCAACTGCATTTTTATTACAAAAATGCTAGAAGTAGATAAGGATAATAATTACAAGCACTCGACACACGACTGACAACACAATTGTTATCTTATCAATGAAATGCAAACTCACAATAATCAAGTTATTATAACCCAATAACTCATAGATAACTGTTATGTCCTTTCGAACGTGCATTTTGTCAATAATTCAATCAATCTGCCTAGCATTTTCCCAACTATTTTGAGGTCGGCTTCCAGTATAACCGGATAATGTTGAATATCAGTATTGTACAGACGCCAGCACATCAAGCTACCCCAATCTGTCAAATTTCTTTGATAGATTTTCAACTGTACCACAAAGGAATAAGGTTCATATTCAATTGGGAAATTTTGACAGATTGGGGTAGCTTGATGTGCTGGCCTCTGTACTTGGAGCGACTGCCTAGCTCCATAGCCCAAGTATTACTAGGTAAGACGACACCCCTTAGTAACACTGGTTGTCTTGGGTCGGACTATCCGTAACGACTATCGAAGATGATAGCCGTATTTTGTTGAACAGGTTGGATAGAATTGTCTATTAGGTAAGTACGCTGAAATAATGATGAAACAGCAGGACGATTATATTTTGCATTAATTTAAAATTGAAAAAGTTTAAATGAATTTCATTTCATTTAATGTTTTGTGTTTCTTTGTTTTGTAACGTTAATTACTCGAGTGGGTCCAGTTGACCAAAGACTCGCCATTGTATAGAATCAAGTTCCAGACAGCTGTGCTGCTGGGGAGTTTGTTGCGCCACTTCTTTCCAGCTAAAGCACTAGGAACTGTTCTCAGCCTAGTTTAAATAAATGACTTTTGATTTTGGTTGAGAATGACGTGTAAAGAAGTACTTTTCAGTAAATTGGCTATTATTGTTTTTTTTGTGACGTTTAGTCACAGTACTCTTAAACTATAATTTTCAGTTTGTAATTAGTTTTGTCCAGGTTCCAGTATCATTGGCATTCTTAAAAGTCTAAAATAAATCTTAAAACCGGATCTTTAGACTTATATTCGTATTAACCCCGTTCCGCTCCCGTGTTTGCTACAATAACAATTATTTTTTTGCATTATAGTTCTAAAAATAATCGAATCTCGAATCTCGCGCGATTACAGGGCTATGGTGTGCCATCGAAAAAGAGAAAAACATTAAAAAACCGCACATATTTGCTTTAGGATAAAACAAGAATTTTTGAGGTGTTTGTTTTAAATTCGTAACGTGTTTTCGTTTGTTGACGAGCCAAGATTAGAAGCAACGTGGTTGTACAAAAATAGCGAGGCGGCATGAATTTGCATTTAAAAATAAAAGTAAACACGTTTTTGAGACTACATTTATGTTGATTTTGGTCATACTGTTTTTGCGTGAGTTTCTGGTTACCGACTGTGTAGTATCGGTTTTTTGTGTTAGGTTATGGTTTTAGCATATTGTATTTTACCTACATATACATAATCAGCCTATGATGTTTCCCACGCCTCCTCTCTGAAAGGGGAGTATCAGGAGGGGCATATCTTTATCATAATAAAAGAAAAAAGAGAGTTTGATCTCTCTTTTCAAAAGAGAAATTTTCAAGTGTCTCTTTTGATTTTCAAACTTATGAGACCAAATGATCTAGAATTTAGGGAACTTCATTTAGGATTATCAGCAGAAGACTGATAGAGTCGTCCATCTTTTTAATCCATATAAAGCAAAGTTCAGTATAATTATGTACATAAGCGCGTGTTGGCACTGCTTGAATGAAACTCGTGAAGCGTCAGGCGCCTCGACAGGAAGTATCTAATAAATAGTTGAAAGGTTGCCATAGGAAAGATATTTGGAAATTGGGCTATCACACAGTCATGTAGTATCGAATTACAGTAGCCCTTTCCCTTCATACACTCTGTTATTTTTTACGCACTAATAAGCAATTTATTTTAAGTTTAGCATCTTAATTAAGTAAATTTTAGTTTGTACCTGTATCTTTAAGTACCTACTTACAACATTTAAATATTCGCCGAACTATTCTGTAAAAATCTTATCGTGAAAACTGAGGTGAAACGAGCTGTCAATTGTGTCAAACGCTGACGTCAGGTGGAATGAAAGCTCACTTCATCTGTTTTCATGGTGATATTTTTACAAAATAGACTGTTTGGTATCTCTCTCAACGCATAATCCGGATATGGCAACAATAAGCGCGGATCATGGGAATGGATTATTTAAAATTGATCATCTGCCTAGCTTTTCCCCAACTATGTTGGAAGTTGGAAACGGCTTCCAGTCTAACCGGATGCAGTTGAATACCATTATTTTATACGGAGCAACTGGCTATCAGACCTCCACAACCCAGTTACTGGGTAATACGATACTCCTTGGTAAGGCTGGTTGTCAGACTTTCGGGCTTCTGACAACCCGTGACGAGTGTTAAAGACCCACGAATGACAGCCGGGACCAATAGCTTTACGTGATTTCCGAGGCACGGAGGGGTCTTGGTTTTAATATTCTAGGACTAAAAAGAAAATTAATATTACGTTAATATTAATTAATTTATCTATGGATTTGGGTACGTATCAAAATCCCGAATTTTAAAAGACCGAATTTTAAAATACCGATGGACGAAATCCCGAAAATTGAAACGCCGAATGGTTGTTTGGTCGAAAGTTTAAAATCCCGAAAGTTCATTTGCCCGGAAGTTTAAAATCCCGAAGTTTAAAAACCCGAAGTTCAAAATCCCGAAATTGTCACTGTTTACGAGAAAAACTATTTTTTGTAAACCTAACCTCAAAACACTTAAAAGTTGCCTAATTTTTTTTTAATAATTAATCTTCTCTAACTAGTTCGGTTCCAGGTAGCCTACTAAAAATAATCTCTTTTTTTCTATTAGAGCAAGTCGTTTCTGGCGCCCATATTTTGTGTAAAAGTAATTTTTTTCTATATAATCCTGTCGTTTCTGGCACTCGCCGGCCGCTGCCGCGGCACCGCTCGCTTCGCTCGCTCGGCTCGTGCGTAGGGGTCACAGTTTTAACCTAACCTAACCTAACAATTTTTTTTTTAATAATTAACCTAATCTTTCGTCTATTCGGGATTTCGTCCATTCGGGATTTCGTCCTTTCGAGCATTTGAACATCGGTATTTTGTGTTTCGATATAACGACTATCGGCATTTAAAACTTTCGGTATTTTGAATTTCGGTGTTTTGGACGTCGGTATTTCAATCATAGGTATTATGAACTTTCGGGATTTTGATACGTACCCATGGATTTACATAGGTTACACGCCAATAATTTATGGTTTGAAACTAGCGCACACTGGTTTTTATAAAAACTAAAAGCGGATTTTTCTTGATATTTAGTACGTAACGAATATATTAAAATGTAGATCGAGCCGGTTTTTATGTTAAATTTTGCGGTTAGTCACGTGTAGGATTTGTTAACAACACGTCGTCATTAACTCCAAGAATTCAGGCCTAATTTAATTTCTAATTTTGTCTAATTAATGAATGACCTCTTTTACATTTTCATGAATAATATTAATAGGGAGTTTAACACTTTGTACCTACTTTACAAAATACGTCATACCTATTAAAAGTTTGAATGCTGAAACGATTTTCATAATATTTTTGTTATTTGCTGTGATCAATGTTTTATCATTAGGATAAATCATTTCATACCAACAATATTTTTGGTCTTCCGAGACAAATAGGTACTTACTGGTTACTCAACCAGGGAAATCATCTAATATTTTAGAAGTTTTATACTTATAGAGAAAATATTTGATTTTTTGTATGTTTGTTACGCTTTCACGCTAAAACGGCTGAACGAATTTGGATGAAATTTGGCTCATTGGTAGACCATGACTTAGATTAGGACATAGGATACTTTTTATCCCGATATTCCCATAGGATCGAGACTAACGCGGGTGTAACCGCGGCGCGCAGCAAGTTTCTAATAAAATGAAGTCTTGGCAGAATAACTATTGCCCGTCAGACTTATATATTATCAAGAACTTAATAAACCATAAAAGCATTAATGAATCCAAGGTTGGTACACTTGCTTGATTTTAACGAATCGAAGGGTTGGTCAATGTTCAATTCTGTGACGCACACGCCGCTCCGCCAACCCTCGCTCACCTTCAGTTCTCGAGGAAAACCCACTACCACACACTAGGATTATAAACCTTGATGTAAACAAACTACGGTGTACTTTACAATGATAACGTGTCGGTAATGAATTCCTGCGGTCAATAATTATGTGAACGACATAGTAATGGTAGCGGTGACTGTGTAAGCTTTTTGTAGGTAGTCTTGAGATTGTTCTTAATTATTGTTGTTGCATATGAACCCCAATTAGGCGACACAAAAAAGGTTTAATTAAGGATAAAACCCCGTTGCTTACGTTATAAGTTAAACTGAAGAATGGATTAGGGGCTCGTACACATATAGGTCCGTTTTTACTAGATCCGTTTTAACAGATCAGAATTGGCCGGAGTGACATGATTACTGAATCCGGAATACTGTTTTGTGTGTGAACTCTCTCATACAACTACATACGCCTTCAAATAACGGACCTGTAAAACTGATCGCTATGTGTACGAGCCCTTATGATAAAGTCTGTTCTAGACAGAGCTATAGGGCTACCGCTTAACTGAAATGGTTCCTGAGCTAGCAGCGCGGAGCGGGAGGGGTGTGATTTCGTGATGCGAGAGCTCAGTGATTCGACCATTTGTGACCACTGACACCCCTCCCGTAGCGCGCAACTACCTCAGGAACCGGCAGGCCTATTAATAATTAAAATGATTGGGTAGACTTGGGTTATGTTTACCAAGCTGAGACAAGTCAACATTGATGATGATGAAAAAACCGTACCTAAAAGTTTTAAAAATAGACGTACAGGGCAAAAAGCGAAACAAACTATATTAAAATTCAGAGCGATTAACTTCATAAATAAATCATTTATCACATTACATAAACGTTACTTTTTATAAAACAGATAAAATAACCAATTTGTAACAAAACAACCCGACACGCGTTCGAATGACGTACACAGTATAAATAAATTAAATATATTATCAATAAAATCCGTTTAAAGATGACACATTGTTTACCTAAGCAGAAAACTAATTCATATTCATTAGGAACGTTTTCTGGTTAAATCACCGGGAAAGAACCGGAGAATCCTTAATGGGTTAGCAATGTAAAACTAGGGATGGAATAGGGCAGGTCAGAAGCTACGGTTACTAGAGCAGACATAACTTTGAGTAGATACCGCGAGTCATCAAATGCAGAAGAAGAAAAAATACATTTATTTAGCACAGACTAAAAGACACACAGTACACCAGAGACATACATCAGATAATAAGAAATAAAAATCTAATAAAAAAGTGTAAAGTCCGATGAAAGTGTGCCTCACGGCTGCGCCAAAAAGGCCCAGTTCAGCAAAAATGCCAGACAACTAGTGCCTGACGCTGGTTTTCAACTGGACCTGTGCACGCTTCATTTTATGGGTTAGACGCAGTTAAAAGAATAGACGAGTCCTTAGTGTCCATGCACACGAGCGCAGAGGCAACTGCAGCAGTCGACAACGTGCCGCTCGTGTATTTGAGCACTGTACTCAAATACACGAGCGGCACGTTGTCGACGGCTGCGGTGGCCTCTGCCGCCATGGACGCGTGCCGCTCGTGTATATGAGCACACTAGGGGGCCGGCTCCACGAGCGAGAGAATCGCGACGATAGTCTCGCTGTGCTATCAAATTTTCGCGGCGATGATATCGCCGTGTGGAGACACGTTCTAAGAAAGTGTATATAGAAATACGTGGCACGACGATAATATCGCCGCTATTCTCTCGCTCGTGGAGGAGTCCCCTTAGGTAGAGATCATGAATCATCAGATGTGGCATGGGACGCTTTAAACTAAATAGGCCACCACCTAAAAATGGTGAAAGAGACTAACTAGATGATTAAGGCAGAAAACGAGTGAAGGAAAGAATTTTGCAAAGCACAGGGCTGCGAAAGAAGGCCGACTTGATTGAATAGAAGACACAAAATAGACTACTCGTAGATAACAAAAGTAAACAAGTGTTGGAAAGGACTGGATTATGTTAAGCAGAGAACAATACAGTAGACATGACAATTTAAATAAACATATTAAGAGTTGTAACAAAAATGCATCTCTTAGTAACACTTGCGTATACACTGTTGATTGGGCGCGTGGGACTGACATTTAAAACACTTGTCTGGGTCAGTTATAAATTGATGTTACATGTTACACGCTTGACTTAATAAATTAATGTTGTTCTGTAGCAGCCGTCAAACATGGACTTTGAAAGCGATGGTTCAACGAATCTAAGAGGTCGGGTTCGGCTTTACCCTATCAATACTTGTTTAGAAATTTACTGCGTCAGAGCAGGTTAAAGCACGCATAATGTTGTGTGCAATTAATCAGCGCGAGTAAAGAAAGCAAACTAAATATTGATGTTTCAACTTCCAACTTTGGGACAAATTATATTGTATGTACATATTATCGTTATGACGAAGTTGACTACTGTCAACTTCGTCAAATGAGACTTACTATTCCGTTGATATTGAACTTAATCAACAAATGCAGCGTCTTTAAAAATAAACTTTATTTTTTGTTCCTCAATCCTAGATTTCTCGAATTTGTCAGATCTATTTCTTTTTCTTTATTAAAGTCCGCCTTCACACATGTGTAACAAGACATTTCACGCATGTTGCATCTCTAGGAGTTTTCCTTATACTATTTTTACTTTTGCAGTGCAACGGACAAAGATTCCACTGTAACACGATCTGATACAGATGACTGCAAGACTTATGAGTATACTTTTTTACGTCACGGATGCTCTATTTATCTTATATTTGGGGCAAGGTGGTTGTCTGATGTTGTAATGGTATTTACTTGGATAATTGTTTATTCATGACTAGGTTTGTCAACTTCGTTTCTAAACTTACCTACTACACTGAGAACTCCTTGACTTTAGAGACACTATTAAGAGTTTTGCAAATTTACTGCAACTAATGGTTATAACTATGGTTATTTCGTGCGTAATTGAAAAAAATCTATAAATATGAAAGCTGATGAATGAGAAAAGATGGATGGATTTCGTCAAGAATGATACGAATGAAAAGGGAGTGAATGATAACGTGTCAGGGGAGAATGGAAGAGAAAACAATTTGCCGCTGACTCCAAGTAACATGGGACAAGGGCAAGCAGAAGTAGACTTGGCAGAACCCAATTTTTGGACAATCTAGTTTCAGGCACTGCAGTCAGTATTAGTATCTACGTTTGATTGCCGTCAATAGCGACGCAGAGTAACTGACCCCGACTCTAGCTCTTTATTGATTTTTGCTAAAATAAAAAGTAAAGACACACAGACTACAATGGTTTCCTTACACAGCTGTTCAAAATAATTGGTCTAGCCAAGTATGTAGAAAATAGCCATATTGCTATTATTTCAGCCGTTAAACTCCCATACAACATTTTCTTGTCCATACATATAGAATATGTCAGATGTGACAGCAATGATACGAATACTAATGTTATAATTATGTCTAACAATTTAAAATATATAAATTATAATTTATGGTGTATCGAGTGTCGTGCATAGAGGTGTTAAGATAAACAAAGAATGTGCATACATAAGCCGGTACAGTATTACGTATTATCTAACTTTATGTACGTCTTGTAGCTAACTATTATGAGTCAACTCAGGGAAATGGGTTTTCTCAGTCAGTGCCAATGTAGGTAAACAGTCATTACATAATAATTATGTAACAATATTCCAACCTTGGATTTCATTCGAGGTTACAGGCTTGAAATTCAGGCAGATTAAACAAAGATACATGCTTAAAAGTAGTGAGAATTTACACTTGATAGTCTTGGAGAAAGCTATTGAGAGAAATAAATTCGGAAATTATAGAAGACAGAGCGAAATGCCAGAATTACTGATTTTTCTTGTATACAGCTATAAGAGTAGGGGAAGACCAAAGACTGTGTGATTGTCGTGATTGATGATATGGTTAGAAAGGGGTACCAAAATGACGACTACTAGAGAAGTAGGTATGGAAAAGCCATGTTGCGCCGACCCCAAATAAATATATGGAAAAGGGCAGGGGAATGAACGACTGATTTTCGTTGTATACTGTCAACACAATATAGTGTTCATACAATAAATGCATGATCTTATTATTAATAATAATATTGTCACTTGTCCTTATTGACAAGTTTAAAGTTCGTGTCAGTGGATTGTATACTATAGGTGGACTACAAACAGCGGTTAGCTATAACATGACATAACAGTGTTAACATGCTCGATTTCCTGCGAGTGGAGCGCAATTGACGGCGGCACTCGACTTTTCCTCTAGTCTAGTTTGAGCGTTGGCGTGTAATGCTAGGTTCCTAAAATCCAATAACGGGGAGTTTCTGTCAGTAAGAACTTTATGAACTATGAAAGTCGTATCTGCGGGGTAGTTGTGTATCATACTATCAGTAGCAATGGATTTCATTTTGATAGTTCAACAACATTCATTGCGTTATGTACGTTGTTGAGCAGATGCTGGTCCTTAGAGACACTTTACGAAGCAATTTGACAATTAGTTCGATATCGGCTAGAAGTACGAGAGTGTTCGATAAGTTTTCCCGTTTCAGTCTATCAAGAGGAACACTAACATAATTTCAACCTGCTCCGCTTAGGTATGTCATCTAGGTATCAAATAGTTTCTGTTTAATATAGTGCTTAAAAATCACAGATCTTACATATTATGGATGGAGTGCGTGACCAATTATTATATTCAAGAGAAGGGAGTGAATGATAGATAGCGTGACGGTTGACAGGTGAGAATGGAAGAAGAAAACGTGTTGCGCCGACTCCAAGCAACATGGGACAAGGGCAGGAAGATGCAGACAGACACATCATGAGAAAGACAGAAAAGACGAAGATGTCGCTAAGAAAATTGCTATTCTGCAATTTCAAATTAAATCCATTACAAGCAAAGAAGCTTCTAAACGAGATATGTCGCGAAACAGGTAGATGAACCAAAGAGGTAGAATTATCGTGACTGAGAATAATAGCGAAGGTCGGTGGGCTGATACATTGTTTTAATAGCAAGGCGACAACAACGAAAATAAATAGGTGTCCGTTTAATAGTAGTTATTTGGACATAAATGGGTTTGGTCACGAAGATGGCATCGGCATTAGATGTCAAGTTTTGGGATCGGAGAGGTACTTGACATAAGTAGGGTTAGACAGAAGTGTTCCTATTGTACTCCCACATTTCGCCAGTTATATTTAAGTCCCATGTAATAGGGGGCGAACGCGATACCTTCAACCGGGCACTAATCCAAACTGAGCTTCTTTTAATAGGTTATAAGGCCATCATGCTTTATAAAGATGATAGTTGAAGAGATGACGGAGATGTATTTGCATCTCCCAATGAGACGCTTCATGATGAATACATTAGTGGGATTTGAAATTATGAAGTACATAATTCGATATATTATCTAGGATTCAATCGATATCCTAATGCTTCACTGACGTTGCTGTTAAAAACAAAAAAAAAGGCGATGATTCAGACATGGAATACCCAAAAAGCTATATCCCAATTTGTCAATGTGTCAAAACCTTTTTGCTCGTCAATTATTATTATGACAGCCATCACGCAAAACTCTAATTAATCCACCTTTTATACACACGTCACAGACCTCAATTTCAGGAAATTCATTATTGTAACTCGAAAACGATAATTTTGCGTATAAACCCGAGTTAGCTCGCTTATCGTGGGGCCATACGAAAATAGTCCCACTGACCACAGATTCATGATTCATGGTTACCTTGCTAAGCGATTTGCACGTGAAGTTACATAAAAACGTATGTTAATTAAGGCAATTTTGCAATGCACATAATGTTAATACAACTACTGACGTGATTCTTGTGAAATTAGTAATAATATGTTATCCTTCGTATGACGTCATTAGTATCAAGGCTACGCTGGTTTAATGTTTATGAGCAGTCGCTTATACCTAGATTTTTTGGCTAGACTAAACTTTTTGGATCAATCTAAATGCACTACCTTCGTCGAACAGAGGCACTTTGTTCGATGACTCTACTTTTCGCCTCGCTGCTTCCCTGCGACCAGGTACTCCTTGCTGTTCTCCTCATCGCTGTCACTGTGGTGAAGATGTCAACAGCTTCGGACATCACGGCCTGTCTTGCAGCCGAAGTGCGGGTCGCTTAGCGCGGCATGCGAACATTAATGACATCATCCGACGAGCTCTTGTTACCGTCGGCGTTCCATCTGTATTAGAACCCAATGGCTTGGCACGCGACGATGGCAAGAGACCGGACGGTATGTCCTTATTTCCATGGAAGGTGGGTAGGCCTTTTTTTTTTTTTTTTTTTTTTAAGTGAGTACTCTGACCGCGGACATGGGGGTCCGCGCCTTTGTTTACTTTATTTATTTTGTTTACATGGTTTTATTTGAAGTTACAATTACACGTGCTCCCACATTGGACACAATTGTGGTCTTACAACTATCTTAAATCTACGTGAGTCCATCCTTTTACTACTTATATATATATATATATATACAATATGTAACAAAAACCCTGTCCGATCCTTAAGAGTATTATTCGGCATCGTACTGCGAACACATATACGTAACCATTTAATGGATTTGAAATTATTATTTTTCCCCAGTGAAAATAATTAAAATAAAATAAAAAATAAAAACTGATCAAAGGCAACACTGATCGCTCGACAAAGTTCGCGTGTTACTACCTACAGTTTTGTGTCAAAGAAGCCGCCTGAGCGAGTCGGTTTGTATGATCCTTTGTCATGAACCTGCTTTGTCGCGTGCCGCCAAACAAACTTATACGTCATACCTTGACCTTATGGCTACGCGAATATCAGCTGATATTGTTTTGTAGGCATAGTGATTCGGATTTCAGACCTAATTCTGTTTATCAAGAAACAATTAATTGAAATAAATGTAGCCCTAATAAGGGCTTTATTTTAATGTGATGTGTGGCAATGTACATACCGACTGCAGGTATCAGTTCATTAAAACATTCACTTGTTGTTGTTGCACACTTCGGCGATTGTGTTCCACATATCCACCTCCAACACTAATACACATTAGACACCTTTTCACTAAATTTGCAGGGCACTTGTTATGTGACTTGTGTCCGATTTGCGTGGGGTCCGCGGCAAACATATCCAGCACTTGTTCCTCGATTTCAACGTTGCGCTCTCGTGGTCTTCCTTCCAGCATCAGCGGCCTGTGACTCGTGCTCATGAACACTGCCTGTGGTGTACACACGGTTATGCAGGCGTTGGAACACACGCTCTGACGGCGACAGTACTGTCACAAGCGCACGCGCATACGTTCTACGCGCAGCTGCATAATTACAGTCGGTCTTGCCTAAGTACATCAACACATTAAAAAATCCTGATTGGAATACATTATTCGCGAAACTTTAGCGGCACGTGCGTGATACGTACGGACGTCCGATCGAAAGCTATCTCCACGAAAGACTGGCAAGTTGGTAACAAATAGCGCGCCGGTAGGTAACCAGTCGGCGACATCAAAGAGTCGGCGACTAGTTTAAATAGTGCCTACAACGCGGTAGTGTATGGCGGTGTTCTTTGAAATAAAAATAGGTAAAAATAAAAAGATTTTGCCGACGGGTGGAGTGTTGTCAACTTATGAAAATTTGCCATATTCAGTGTTAAATTTCGCATGGATTATAAAAATAAAAAATCAATAACTTTTGGTTTTTATGAGTTACATTTTTATAACAATTTTTTATAGTACCTATGTTGAATCAGGAATACGCCCTTATTGGATCGGACAGGGTTTTTGTTACATATTGTATATATTTTTTTTTTTTTTTTTTTTTTTTTAATAAATATATTCATGCTCATGCAATATTTTTATGTTACTTATATATATATATATTTTTTTTTTTTTTTTTACACAGACGTTACAATTATATATTACTACTGTTTGTTTACTACTATATTACTTGTTTTTGGGTAGGCCTTTAGTGTGGGACGCAACGTGTGTCGATACTCTTGCGCCATCCCATCTTCCTGGTTCGGCATGCTGTGCTGGCGCTGCTGCTGCGGCTGAGGAAAACCTCAAGCGGCGAAAATATAATAACATTATCGGAAATTATATTTTCGAGCCGTTTGGGGTTGAACCCCTCGGGCCGTGGGGTCCGAGTGCTCATGGTCTTAAGGAAATTTCGAAACGGCTGGTTGACACTTCCCGTGACCCAAGGGCCAGCTTTTACTTTTGCCAAAAGCTAAGCATTGCCATACAACGTGGTAATGCCGCCAGTCTCTTGGGTTCATTATCAGTCGACAGCGATGCGGATGAATTTTTCGACGCTATATTTTAGTTTCTGTATACTTTTAGTTAAGTTAAGATTTAATTTTGTTATTTTTATTAATTCATTACGTATTAGTTATTATTTGCTTATAGATCTTAGTGATTTGTCGTGATAGTCTTGTAGTGATAGTCTTTGCTTATAGATCTTATACAAACTTGGAATGATATATAACCTAAATAAAAAAGTGGGCACGTATTTGTAAACATAGCAGCTGCATAGTAAATATTAGCAAAAGACTAAAGTTGCGTATCGTTTTGTTTAGTTTAATTTGATAGGAATACGCAAATACTATCAACAACGGCGGATGCGACAGTTTGCCAATAAGTTATTTATATCAAGACTTATTCTTTCCGAGTGCGTTCAAAAGGTCCAATGATGCTTGAAGGAACTCTTCAGGCATACAGAAGATTTGCAAAATCAAAAGTCATTTATTGAAACTAGGCTGAGAATCAGCAATTTTTGAACATCAAAATTACATGACAGTCCCTCAAAACGCCCGCCCTTCACCACTTTCTAGTGCTTTAGCTGGGAAGAAGTGAAATGATTGCAGTTGGTCCATTACGATTAGTTGGTTACTCGAATTTTTATGTTACGAAGAGTGTTTAAAGGGCTGGTGGTAAATGCAAATTCAGGAAACGCTTAAAAAAAACAAAGTACGACAACCGTTTGAAAAATTAAACGTGCAATTATTAAAACGATTCACAGTAACTGAAAATAACACAGTAATAAAACCTTGTATAAAACTATTAATATCTAGTATGTTTACATTCAGATAACATGTAATGAACTCGTCAACTCCACTTAGATGCATTGTCTTCTTTATAAACAAACAGCATTATGTATCATATTATATTGATCATTAAGTACATACGTTTTTATGAACGCGGATCTTAGCAACGAGTATAAAGTTAACTATATACGAATTTTCTGGAAGGACCAGTGAAGCTTCTGCGAAAAAGAACCAAACAACATTTTCATTACTTCCCCTCCACAAATTCGAAAGTACCGTTGGAAAATAGTTTTTTTTTATCGATACCCAGAATGTTAACAATCACCTAATTAACTTACAAGGAAAATATTTTGAAAATGTACTAAATCACAAACATAATACGGGTATCAGAGTCATAACTCAGGCAGAACCGCAAGAAATTGAGGACATTGTTGAATCCATAAATGATAATAGTACTCACAACAATTCCGCTGAAGCAAAAGCAGAAATACACAATACACTGCGTATCAGTCCAACAAGTGTCCGATTGAAAGAAGTCACAGTAAAAACAAATGTTCTGGAACAAATCCATGCACAACAATACACAAGAAACAAACGCCACACTGAAGTTGTCGCATCGGTGGCAAAAAGTATACTGAACACAACGTAGGAATGAGGTAAACACCATTATATAAATTTAATTGGAGATAATTGCGCGAAAACCGCAGCTGCGTGACGTAGGGGATGCCATTATCAAGCATTATACGACGTTTTTCCTAGAAGCGAGCGGTGGGCACGGCTCTCCTTGCCATTCATCTAAATTACGATAATGTAAAGCAATACCGGCTTGGGGAACAACTTAATCTTACCAAACAAATGGACTACCAGTGCTTTAGAAAACGTTTAGTTGAGAAATTAAAACAAATATATTTTTGATTCTTTTATAATAAGCTTCCGAAACTGTCAACCTCAATTCCAAATCCTTGTTAGATCATTCCAGAAAAATTCATAAAGCTACAGGTGCAAAAACTTGTTAATCTACAATCAAGCGTGCTTCAATCAAGGCAGTTAAGATTAACATAATATAATATATAATCGGCTAAATCAAAGAGCTGTTTGCGCGCATTTTACGTGCACAAGCACAAGTGCTTCTTAATTTATTCTTATTCCTTGCTTGTTCTCAGTATGCACGCGATGTCGGTGTTCTTGGCTATAATCCAGTAAAGTGATTAAGTCAAATACCGGCTGACGTATCAGGGAAATACGCAAATTTGTGTTTTAAACTTCTAAAATTGTTAACCATTAGTAACACATAAAAAATGGAGGCATGGTGAATTACTTAATTATCTACTCTGGGATTTGATCATCGCAGCGGAAAACGCAAGAGGCTTTTATTAATTAGGCTCACTTCAGGCTTCCTATGGTTGATATTCTCAAGCGGGTAGCATAGTATTGTATCCTGTCCATCTGTTTACAATCAATTCTCCATAGTGCTAACTTCATATAGTTTACAAAATTACTACAGAACGCTTTGATGACAAAAAAGGCTTAAGACAACATTTGAATAGCACCACGATCAGGAAACGGTTAGTATCAACTAACAATCTAAAGACATCAGCTTTAGCACGCATTGTATGCAGTAGCGTACAAAAAGTTAGCACAACATCTTCTACTTGTTTACTACACAACGTCAGACTGTGACTAACGAGTCTACTACCGGGCAGACTATGATTCAGTTTGTTTGCCAAACAATAAACCCAAAGATATAAAATATGCCCTGCTGATGGGTCACTTCAATAGGTTCGAAATCACCAAGAACCGCGTGAAGAGACTTTTGAAAGACAAATTTCTTGGTGTGATTACCATAAGCGATTTTTTCGAGTATACACAGCATATTTAGCCAAAAGGGATGAAACGTGTGTAATTAAAAGAGTGATGAATATAAATGTTGATGGATGGAGAAGGAGAGGAAGACCAAAGAAAAGATGTGAGGGATGATAAAAAAGAAAAAGAAGCGTTTGATAGAGTGACGGTTGACAGGGAAGAATGGACGTGTACAAAGGTTCGGGGTATACAGAATGACGATTATGATATCTTGTTTACGTTAAGTTATCTATTACAATTACCGCGTGCGTGCTAACGACGCGACGTTATGTAACAGAGTGACTCGTCGGTCCAGCTACGGTTACCACGTTAGATGAAAATGTTCTAGAATAAGGAAACTGCTAGCAAAGTTGATAACCTCGAGGAAATTGTGTGAAAAGATCGGATTTTCTATGAAACTTTATCAGATCTCTTAGTCTTAGAATTTGCCGCGGGGAATGATACCATCACACCAACAGCATATTGATTTGTTTTGGGAGAGAATTTTAAAAACATCTAACTTATAATTTTCTTCAATATCACCATTTTGTTTCAGATCTAAAGGTTGTAAATAAATAACCATAGATAATTTATTCTAGCGATAGGTTTATAGCTCTTGTCTAAGACTCTAATCAAATTCTAATCTTCAATATATTTTTCTCGTATCCCTATCCATTTTCATCTTCAGCGCAAATAATCGAATTATCGTTTCTATTTTGAGATTAATGTCCAAAGTTTACAATAGTATTTAGGAGTAATTTTTTTTTTCTAGCCTGCGCTGTCCCGCTCTTGGGCAAAGGCCTCCCTCCACTCCTTCCATCTTTCGCGAGCCCGCGCGTCCTCCTTCCAGTTTTGGCGGAACTTATCCAGCTCGTCATTGAAGTAATTTAATGATCGATATTAGGATTTTATAGGTTTGTCAAATGTTAATATAATGAGAGCAGCAAGAGTTTAACGATAATTATTTGAACTTAAACCAAGTAACTACAAGCTTCCATTAGGTAGACTTTTATCTACAGATCATTTGTGGCTCGAAACAAAAACATTATGTAAATGGTTAAAAGTGGTTCCTTTGGAATCCCAAACATTTTATGTAAGTATGATTTTTCGTACCGCGTCACCTCCGATTGCTTCTATTCCGATTTTTGTCTCAATTTTGATTACGAGTCCACAAACAATGAATCAAACTTTACTAAAATTTTCCATCTGTAGACACTGGCCTGCAAGTAGGACACGCTACACACTAATATTTATATCCTATCCATATCTATTCATGTCCACGATAACCTTATGTCTTCCACTCGCATCATCTCGGTTTGCATATGAATGGAGCTTTTAAATTGTATTGTTCTCTTCATTTCTTGATCTAGTTAGTACTCTGTGGAGTAGGACCTTGTGTTGAATAGTGAACAATTCATGATAAAAGCAACTGACATCAGTTGCTCAACAGGTTGGGTATCAAGTCAAAAACGTGTACCCAACGAATATAAGATACGAAAAATATGCATACAGGCAGAATTCTATATAAATTTTGAAACAGTGCTTCGTTTTTACAGTTCCGTACCTAATGGGTGCCAATTGTGCTAACGGAACCCTATTACTAAGCCTCCGCTGTCTGTCCGTCCGTCCGTTTGTCAGTATGTTTTGTAATAGATAGACGGTTGAAATTTTCACACAGTATGTATTTCTATTGCCGCTATATTCAACAACAAATAATAAAAATAAAAAACGTCGATTTTTGTCTTGTGGTACAGAACCATTTGTGTGCGACACGGACTCGCACTTGTCTGCTTTTTTATGTGGATCTGATGTAGGAAAAACGTTACAATATTTAAAAAAAATGTTTCTTGATCCAACAGAATTTCTTCTCCAATTACTAATGTTAGAATCAGCTTCCAGTGTCACCAGATACGATTGATACGTCACTACGTGGATGTACACTAAATTATCTTTTATTCGGTTTTAACTGCTAAACATAATTTGTATTGACATCTAACACGTGAAACAAGTCCATTAGTTAGATGTAATTAGATCAACAAAGACAATAACGAACAATTAATAGAGAAACTCATTAATCAGTTCATAGTCCACTTAAAAGCGGACGTTTGAAGTCGACCCTTGTCCAAACATATGTATTCAATTAATCTTTTATCAATAAACTGCCTATAAACAAACCGATTGACAGGTTTCTGATTAACTTTGGTAAAACTCAGAAGAACGATGTTGATACCGATTCTCGAGGCCTACTCCCTAAGCTCGGAGTCTGCTCTGTACTGTAGTTTTGACCAAACATACGAGCGCTTTCTACTCCGTATCACTTATAGGTAGATATTTTTATTTATTTATAAGCCTCTTTATTCTGAATTGTTTTTACTCTGTTGTATGTTGCTAAATTATGTCTTTCAATTCAGCACGCCTCTTCGTAAAGGCCTCCTCTAGCTGATTCCATTGAATTCCATCACGAACCACTCTCCTCTAGTTAGGGCCCGCTGTTAGTTTTATCTCGTGCTTCCATCCTTATGGACATAAGATTATCTTATTATCGGGGCCTGAACTAAGAATGAATGACAATATCACAACAGGATTTGATAAGTCCCTACTCCCGATGTTTAGCCCGGCCGAAAAATTGAATTTGACACTTGTTTTGACGGATCAACCACTTTCGCATGGGCCCGTATCTTCGTTGATGGACTTGGAGAGTAAACCCCCTGTTGTGTACAAACTAAACTTAATTTACCCTATTCCCATCTTTGCCTCTCTAATAAAACAAGAAAGGGACGGACATATATGTACTTGTCAATTTTAGTTAAAAATAAGAACGCAGAGACTAAAAACACGGCGAAGTTCAACTTGGTTCTTAACTGTCATCTCTTGTTTCTTGAGCTGTCTGTCAGTAAGAGATGTCAATTCGCTAATTTAATTTAGTTTGTGAACAAAGGAATTGGCATCATTATCAAACTCCATTTACACGTATCATCACGACTGTAACCCCCAAAAAGTTTGTGGTCCTTCGAGCCGGTCTTGCTTGCGTCAATGGCATTATGGGGTTTCCCAGTGGTGTTTTTATGTTGTGAATTTTATTTTTAGCTGTAACTTGTTTGTATTTTATTAATACTTCATTATTACTACGAAGAAGCGTTCAGTCAGTTTAAATCAGTTGTAAGCCTACTAAAGGCTCCCGCAGACACGCGTCGCGACGGTGCAACCGTGCAACGCGATTCTGGTAGAACAATTTCCATTAAGTTTTCATAGAAATTGTTCTATTAGAGTCGCGTAACGCTGCTGCGTAGCGCCTGTCTGCTCGCCTTTAAAGGGCTTATCAAATCGTGACTCCGTATATTTATCTGATATGCGCAGAGATTATTTTATTGTTCGTAGGGTTTTTGTTTATATGCGAAGATTATTCTTAACTCAACTATTTCTTTTAATACATTATCTTTTTTTATCTTACACTACCTACACTCCGATCATGTCTACTATTGTCTGCGTTAAATATACAGCCAAGGTTGAAGACTTAGATACGTCATGATAAATTGATAAGTACATACAATTATAAATACGCACTTATAATCTACTTACAAAACTTAGATGAGCTGAATAGTTTCAAACGTCCATTACCTGAAACGAAAATCAAATTTATTATTAACAATCTTGTTATAGTTATGATGTTGGGCGATGGCCAGAATCTCACCTATCTTAAATATCCATAGAGCTATCAGATGCGAGCTGAAATTGCCTTCCGACCTTGGTCTGGTCGAATCAATTTGAATTTTGAATGTGATAAGTTGATAACGATGACGGTTGCATGACGTCTGATGCATGCGTCTGCGATTACTTTGATAGTTGTTAACATAAGCAATCGCTTTCTAAGACACGAATACTAGATGATAGTGTAGCGTTGGTGCTCTTTGGTCACTAGTCATGCATGTCAACAAAATGTCGTTTTTTTTTTTATGTCAATGGAATATATTTTTTTCCTTACATAATTATATCGCATGAATATTAGAGTTAACTATATCTATTCCTTTTGTAGACTTTGACCTTCTGTTCTTCAAATTTTATATGTGTTTTTACGTATGTGTACTTTGATCATTACACCAAGTTTTTGAAAATATCATCTTTAATTCATATCTCGTACGTAGGTCTACCCACTTCAATAGGAAAAGTGTATACTTTAAAAAGCTTCTTTATATTTTCTGCTTTAACTATATTTACTGTTTTCGCGATAGAAGCTCACCAAAACCCATCAAAGCTTTTATCTGAACAAAATTCTTTGACCGGATTTCTCAGAAAGAAAAACTCAAAAGGGTTTCGCGGAATGTTTTTATCCATTTTCTTATTTTATGAAGACCTTAGAGATACGCAAATAAATGCATTATTTGCGTAAAGATTTCACAAAAGGATCACTTGAACAATATGTGCTCTATATTGAAACAAAAAGGATTCCAAAATGTTAAGAAATGAAGCTCTTGTATATTATAAACTAAAGGAAAATCAGTTATTGTGTCAATTTTTTTTTTAATACTACGGGTTTCCGACCTATTAGTACCTACGTAGTACACGCTAACCTTCAAGAAATCCTAGCAGATAATTGATGACAACCAGTACCGCCACGTGTAGCTGTGATGCAACTAATACAATGCAGATGCGCCTGCGACGGTAAACATTGTAGGGCTGACGAGCAGTAAAGGTGTGCAAAATATAATAATGTTAAAGTGAAAGAAACGAGGGGAGATCAAAGAAAAGATGGGGGGAAGATATGAATGAAAAGGGAGGAAATGATTTCGCGATGGCTGACAAGGAATGGACGAGGAAAAAATTTGCAAGGACCCCAAGTAAACATAGGATCAGGACAGGCAGAAGAAGAATGAAAAATAACGAGGGGTTTGATGAATCGAATGGGTATAATAGAGCAAGTACGTTTGAAGTAACCTGTGAAGTCGGTCGTCAAGCAACGGTTGTCTTGGATCTTTCGGAGCTAATAGAATATTTGGAGGATAAAATATACCAATTTAGAATCAGGCGAACGTAAACCTTTTCAGATACTTGACTCCGGCTGGATAGAATAAGTGAAATTTCGACAACTTTAGAACATTCAATAGTTACCGTCCAACGCCATTGGAAAACAATACAACGAAAAGTACATTTGAAATTAATACATTGAACATGAGATTCTGTTTCGTAATTTCGATCACAATTATTGGTTACTTTGACATACTCGTGTTTTCTCTATCTCTAGATCTTCAAAATAATCAAACATCAGCAAGAATTATTTAATATTTCACAATTCTTTGCCAACCCTATTTTTCAGTAACAAGTTTATACACTCACTCCTAGGTCGTATGATATTGTTTGAATTGTTACAATGATTGTTATATTTTTGAATGGCTGGTATAACCAGGTTTTAATTTACACAAGTTAGAGACAAAGGAAGTGTATTCATTTGGTGGATATTCATTTATACATTTTTCAGTTTGGACATTAGGAACGGCCATTAGAAAAGATCGGGAAGACCAAAAAGTAGTAGATGGACTGTCTGCAGTGCATCTACGGATAAAATTGCTAGATAGGGGATGAATAGTCTGATACCTGGTAATAGAGATCTATGTATGGATGATATAATGCTGCATTGACTAGAATAAATTAAAGAAGATGATGAATCTAGTATATTCTACATTATAGTGCGTTTTTTTAGGAAACTACTCGGGAACATGCAAATGAATCTAAAATATAGAAAGACTAGCTTCTACCCGCGACTTCGTCCGCGTGAATTTCTTGTTCCACCGACCCACCGCGTCGCATCGCATCGCCTGCCCGCGCTATAACTTCGTTTTCGCTTAGCTTTCTTTCTGACTTTTTTCTTGTTGCTCGGCCCCTGAGGGTCCTAGTGTGATTTTAAATACCCTATAGCCTTCCTCAAGAACTGGACTACCAAATGCAAATCCTACCTGTAGTTCCAGATATTAGCGTGTTCAAACAAACAAAATCTTTAGCTTTATTATTAGTACTTATAGATTAGTTCGCACTTAGTAGTGTTATGACTTGGCAAGATTAGTTTAATATTATAAACTTCTGTCGTCTAGTATAATATCGGTGTCATTTATAAGTCATAGAACTGCTTCCTTTTCCGGGTAAATATACTGCATTAGTTGTCAACAATAGTAATACATTCTCGGTAATGTAAATAACTTACACATCATTACGTGTATAGTTTAATTTGCTTCCGTTTACACACATTATTTAATATGTAGGTAATGGAGAGCGAATAATTCGCAATGGGGAAGTGGAGGCTTAAGAAAACTATTTCTAAAATGTTTTGTTTAACACGATGCGTATACACATTGAACAACAAGAAGACAGTATACACGAGAAGCCATGTAAATTATATTTACTAGCCTTGTCGAGCTCACAAGGAGCGTAACACTAAAAAAAAAAAAATAGATTTGCAAATAACAAATAGCAAGTCCGTATAACAATGACTAGGAGACTAACTATGCATTTATACATATTTCCTTATTTATCCCAACCTTGGTCTGTGTTAACAAATAAGGATTTATTGCATAATGATCTAGCACGGAGTTTGTTTAGTTTATAGATTTACATTGAATTACAGCCCCCTATTGTATAGCATGTACTACGTTGCAGGGTCAAACATACCCAGCACTATCAAAATCAAGTCATTTATTCAAATTAGGCTGAGAATCAGTACTTTTCGAAGTTCAAAATTACAAAAGACTGTCCTCCAAAACGCCCGCCCTTCGCCACTTTCTAGTGCTTTCGCCGAAATCATTTATAGCGAAGAATTATTCTTATTTGCAATTTGATTTCTTCTTTGATTATTAGAATCTTAATAACCATCATCATCAGCACATTCAGCACTCTTTTATTTTATGTTATGTTGCTTTATTGCTAATCTAATTTGTTAATTTATTTCTATACCTTATTTATTTGTGACAGGACTATTTATATTTTAAGTTCCTGTTTTTATTTGTCTTTATATCCTACATGCAATAAAAATTTAAAAGTACATTATATCAAATTATAAATGCTTGAAGTCAAAGTAAAGAAAACTAAATTTACTTACTCTAGTGGATTCCATTAATAAATTACGTAATTACACGTTAGACAAATATGGAACTCCTAGACCTACATAGAAATTCCGTCCAGTATCTAAAGTAACAACACAGTACTTTCTGTATCTTACCGATTTAGAGACGTAGTCGGAAGTGTGCCGAGTCACACATAATATTATTGAACATTTTATCCGAAAGGATCAAAAGACCAACATCGTAACTAAGCGCCTTTTATATCTTCTGAAAGGGATTATTATTTGCCTCTGATGTCCCACTGCAGGGCAAAGGCCTCCCTACGCTATTTCCAGTTCTCTCTGTTCGAAGCTGCTAAGGACCAGTTCTTGTTGAAGGAGCCCAGCTGCTCATCCTGCCATTTCCGTCTGGGCCTGCCACGGTGTCGCTTGCCATTAAGAGGGACCCATTGGGTCGTAAGTTTGACCCACTATTCGTCTGACATGCGGCAGATGTGTCCAGCCCAGTTCTATTTTAGCGTGGCAGCTTTCTTTGTGATGGAACGGATGGTCGTATTCCTAACCCGGTCTGTTAGTTTGATACCCAGAATACTCCGTTCCATAGCCCTCTGACAAACCTCGAGCGTGGACCTCTGCTGATTTGTCAAAGACAATGTTTGACCATCATATGTGAGGATGGGAAGTATGCACACGTCAAAGGAATATCACCCTTTTTTTTAGGTATTTCATGGCCCAAATGCTCCTACAGGCATTTTCAGTTCGTCTTGCAACTTCTTTGTTTTGTCTAGCCTGAAAAGAGACTATTTGACCAAGATAGAGATACTTATCAACGTATGCAACCTCCCCACCCGCCAATCAACTTGGTATTTGACATATTCATCTGAAGTCCGACCTCTAGGCTTGCCGTGCCAAGGTCGTCTAGCATCTGTGTCAACTCGGAGGCTGAACACGAAAAGAGCACAATATCGTCGGCGAATCGGAGATTAGATAATCTCATATGGCCGACCATAATGCCCTCTTCCGTCTAGCTCGCAGCTAGCTTTCGGAAGACTTCCTCCAGCACAGCTGTGAATAGTTTCGGAGACAGCGGGTCGCCTTGCTTAACTTCTTTCTCTATCTGGAAGGATGATCCTGTCATGGAAGTGATCTTAATCGCTGCAGAACTGTTCATATAAATACTTTTTAAAAGATTCATGTAAGTGGTGTCTATACTGTCTATGTTTTGATTCGGCAGGGCGTTAAAAATTGAGCTATGTGTGATTCGGTCTTCGATTTCATAAATTAAGGCTTTGTAGAAAGAGATGAGAAAGTTTAATGTTAGACAATGAAATTTGAAAGTAACGCTGTATAGTGTTATTTTGGTTGATGATTCAACCTCCTCCTTTTTTGAAGTCGGTCAAGAAATTGAACTAAAAGTAAATACAACGTCTAATTCTATACTTACTAAGATAACAGCAAGCTATCAACAATGGCATGATAACCAAACAAAGAGAAAAAGATAAAAACGATGATGCAAGCCCAAGTAATTGATCCTAGGACGAAATTCCAATTTATATTTGCTGGAAGGTCAAAAAGTAGGCTCGGGTAAAGACTATATTCAGTCATATTTTTCGTTATTGACCAGCTCACTTGTACCTACTGCCTATATCTAACTTGGTCCAGGGTCCTTATTCCTATGGACTTGAATGCACGTTTTCACTTACACTAGGAGACATCCAAAAATTGATTTCCTTGTCAAAGTACATCATGTCCTGTTTTTAAATTGTCATTCCATGTGTAAATAGGTCGGCCGACCTTCTTGGATTTGAACGCTTGGTAGCTCAGCGCTGAAAGTTGAAAATTGAACACGGCGCTTTTATTTAGGCATCCATTAGTATTACTGAAAACGGGCATAAAACAATAAAAAAACTGTAAAGATGCAACTGAAATTCCAAGAATCTAAAACCGTATTATATATCACAATCACAATGTAAACTTCACCAGCGTCTGAGTGATAAATGTCTGTGCAATCAAAACGTATCCTTTTATCGGGCGTTCGGTCGTTATACTCCGAATGAAGTGTCAAGGTGCGGATATTTTGAGCACATAACGCTGTATTTACAAGAGCATTTATAATAACATTGGTGAAAGCGAAGCGGACGCGGAGAGAAAAACAGTGTCAGGTGTTCGCGACTCCGAAGACCAAAGAGTCTGTTTTGAATTTAAGTCAAGTGTTTTGGTTTGTGTGAAAGCAATGGCGAGGCTGCAAAGTGAAGAACCGATGGCCGGTGGAGCAGACGAGTCCTAGAATGGAGACCGCGTATCGGCAAGCGTAGTGTGGGACGACACCCAGCTAGATGGACCGACGACCTAAAGAAGGCAGCTAGAACAGACTGGATGTGGAAGGCGGAGGACAGGGTGTTGTGGCGCAGCCTGGGAGAGGCTTATATCCAGCAGTGGACTGCAATAGGCTGAGTTGAATGGCGAGAGAGGCAGTGGTTAAAGTATTAATAAAAGAATACTAAGAGGCAAGATATGGTATGATCGGTGCTTCGAGTTAATTAAACATTAATAAACTGGCCCTAACATAACCTGGATTAACCTTGCGATAAATATCAGTTTACTAATATATATGCAAAATTATTATTGATTAAACTTCATGTCTTGCAGTTAACATAAGCCTGTTTGTAGCCTCGTCAAATACTCGTTTAATTTATTGAATTCTATCTGCTTCTAGCAACACACGGTTTCGTGAATTCAGAGATTCTGTATCTACTATGTAATTTCAAGATCTGGGTTTACTACGAGGTTGGCATAATCACGTCACGATTAAAACCTATTTTTAAATAAACATATTAAAAAAACTGGGTTGATTTTAATGATACTTACATTTTCTAAATAAAAAATGTATATAAATAAGTTATGATTTCAGATACTTCGCATTGATGTCGATTAAGACAACCGGTCGTTTAACGTCATACGCAAGTCCTTAGTTTAATAGTTTTAAAAATAAGAACCGTAGCAATATTAGAAAGAAACGTTAATATAAATAAACCATTAAAATAACATGTTAACCTTTAAATTTAAAATCAAATGAAACGTAAAACAATTATGTATCTTTCTGTTGGATATAACGTCATTAGTGGACAAAATATTGGCTATTTAGATTCAACATTCATGAAGACACTAAAACAAAAAAAAATCTGAAGAGAAACATATATACCCACAAAAAATCTAAGAAACCTGAGCCCGAAAGTATCCAGAAACAAGAAAACGTATCGTACAACCTACAATTTGGCATCTGGTGTGAAATTCGCGAGCAATTCACCCAGTTATATCTATTTCGGGTGGTGAATCCAAAATTATCGCACTTTAGAGTCGGCCATAAGCTAGGAACGTGGCGTGACAGTCAAGGCCTGGAGATAAATTGTGATTAGATAAAGGTGCCAGCCGAGACCCAAAACCAATAAAGATTGGGTTGAAGTCCTAGACGAATAAGATTCGGACTGTCCACAAAGAGATTATCAATGATCAACTTTACTTTCACCCCTGAGTATGTTTTCCCATTTCTTGTTGTCAGGGTTAGATAAAAAGTGCATTTCTTTTCTTCAACCAGCAGATTTAAAGCTGAATATTTCTGTTGAAGTAGATCTTTTAAGACACTTTTACACGTAAAAATTTTGTTAGTCAATATTTTAAAACTAGCTAGCCGCAGCATTTTCTAGCTGACTGATCCCTGAGAAGAAATGCCGAAACAAACTCAGAGGTCATGGTCTCTTTCAAAGCCCAAACATTATATTATTAGGATTTTATAACAATATCTGGAGGGCCTTTTGAAGAAAAGCCATTGCAGATTTGAGTTGATCTGTTCCAACAGACGGCATGCATGCATCAGTCATCGTGTAGCTCAACCCTATTTTATGGAGCTCAACAACCCGTCACACGACGCTACCAGATCTGCAGCAGATTCTTTTTAGCTTTTGTAGGTAGACTAATTTTATTCTAGATGCATCGTCTTCAAATGTAATGAATGTATACAAAACCTTGTAAAACATTTTAAAAGAGTAACGGTGGAGTTTCTTGCCCATTCTTCTCCATACGAAAACTACCTTTTGGAAGGGGCGACTAGAATCAATTTCGTTTTATTGTAATTTTTTGACGTTCAAAAGAGCCTTTAATGTGGCTATTTGAAATAAATGATTTGACTTTGCAGGACATTTGCGTAGGCCATAATACAAAATACTGAAAACCGCCAGACAGATATTTAGTCATGTCAGTCAGTCATGAAGCACTTGACTTGGTACTCAGAGCATCTAAAGTACTACAAAGCCCGAGTCTCACGTAACTTCAATAAGAATAAACGCTTGTTCAGCCTATGACTAACTACGTAATACGCATAACTGGTTAATCTGTGGCAATTAGAATCAATATAAGCATGGTAATTATAAAATCATTGCGTAATTACGAAAAGGCGGAATTTCAGTCGTGAGCCGTGTTGATATGCCAGTCCATAGGTACACCTATAATTCTTACGTATATATGTATAATTGTTATCTACATATTTGTACTTATGTATGTTACGCAATTTTGCGAGTTGTTTTGTTGTATGGATTACATAGGCTGGGGGTGTGTCGTTTTGGATTAGCAAGGTGCTGTTACATGTTGTTAAGGTTACCAATTGTTGTTGGTCTGTAGGAAACTCAAACTCAAAGCATATATTTCAATTAAACCAATTACAGGCACTTTTGAATTGTCAAGGGGTCGCTCAGTCAGAAAGATGAAGCTAGTTGCCCTTTCCAAAGCGTAGGCACCTATGGAGAAGAACGGGCAAGAAACTCCATGGACACTCTTTTAAATCAAAATAATATGTTTACAAAATCTTGGTTACATCATTCATGTTAAAAATTATGCATGTGAGAACGATGCAGAACGTTAAAAGCGTCCATAATGAATAGTCTAGAAGAAAAAAAAAAGCAATTCAAATATTAAATTAAATTAAGCCATGGCAGCAAAGAGATGACCAGTCCCCACTGACGGCGCCCGTTCACGAATATGACGTAAGTAAAGATACATTTACTTACAGGCCAAAATCAATTGGAAACCTCTCTCCTCTCTATTGAAACTGTCTGAAGTGAGAATTATAGGTATTATCATTATGAAGTTTTAAAGTTATACCCTTTATTTTTGTTTTGCTTAAAGTTAAGTAATGATTAGCGACTGTTTAAGGCGCTACCTCGAAAATCTAAAGTCCTCGAAAACCTACTAAGCGGGCGAAAGTGATGCAATTACTTTTGAAACGCAAAAGAAGAGTGTTGGCTATAATGTGCGTGCGCTCGGAATAAAACGAAGTATGTGTCAAAACGAATTTCCTCCTTTTTTTAACAAAAAGTAATTTAAAAAAATTAAATCGACTTAAAAAAAAATGATGAAATAACTTTAATTTCCGAAGTCGGTGTCTTGGGATCTGTATTTTAGTTTTTGTTTTTTTGCATGAATAATCCGTACCTGATTCATCGTCTATGGTCAGCATCTGCCTGCCTTTTCCCAACTATGTTAGGATCGGCTTCCAGCCTAACCGGATGCAGCTGAATACCAGTATTTTACATGGAGCGACTGCCTATCTGACCAACGGCTTAACGTGCTTTCTGAGGCACGGAGGGTTCTTGGTAAGTGAAGATGGTCACCCATCCACGGACCAACCGCGGCAAGCGTAGCTTAATCTGATCGATCGACCCGTGCGGCTGTTATTGCTTAACCACAAATCGTCTTTGGTAGCAATCAGTAATCGATGTTTCAATCAATTATAGTTTTTTGTTCCAAAATGCGTGAGTTATCTGTAATTATCTGTCAGCATTATCATCTCCATCTACGCACAGTCGCATACGATAATTACAAGTAGGTATGCGTGAAGTCAAACAAGAAAACTTACTGATAACAATTAGGGGGCTTGAGTCGTAGTAGGGAGCGATATCTATTTATAAATAACTAGTTGCGCCCCGCGGTTTCACCCGCGTAAATGTCGATCCCGTGAGAATATCGGGATAAAAAGTAGCCTATGTGTTATTCTGATGTAAGCTATATTACTGTAAAGTTTCATCAAAATCCGTTCATTAGTTTTTGCGTGAAAGAGTAACAAACATCCTCACAAACTTTCGCATTTATAATATTGATATCATTTGACATGACTTGCATAATCCAATGATATCAATGTGTTTACTGAAATATCTGTATGCTGCATAATTAGGGACATTTAGGGGTTTATTTAGGCATTAATTTATTCTTTTGGTAAAATAAAGATTTATTTATAAACATTAAAGTTATATATAGTTTTAGTTAGTGACGTTTAAACGGCAAAAATGTTTGGTTAAACAGTCGCTAATCACTATAAGCTAATAATAAGCTAATAACTTTAAGCAACGTTTATGAATAAAAGGGGTAAAAGTGGTAAGGGTCCCGCCTGCTTCCAAGATTTATTTAATTTAAAATGGGCTTGTTTTTAGGTTTTCAGTTTTTTTAACTTGAGTTTTTTACCGCAGTCGGGTTTTTTTAAATTTTTTCTATTACTTTTTTTTTATTTCGAGCTTTTTAGTTTACAAATGTGAAAGATTTCGCAGGCGATTTAGTTCTTGGTACGTGTTTTTTACGATTTGTCACTTCGAATTACTTTTAACCATGTAAGTTGTTTATATTTTTGTAATCATCTTTTAAAACCCTTTATTTTGATACCCCACTCGACAGGTTTAGTGAAAAAAAAAATTTTTTTGAAAACATAATATTGCACAAAAATCGGCCATTTTTTTAATTTTAATTTTTATGTACCCAGTGTCGCTCTCACTATTAAGACGAATCTAACGACACCTCTCAAGCTAAAATCCATCGAGCCGCTCAGGCCGCAGAGCGTGCCAAACAATTATACATACACATACATACTCTCGAAAAACATAACCGCCCTTCTGGCGCAGTCGGGTAAAGAATGAAAGTTGTGATTTGTACGGTCAATTTAAGTTGGTAGTCAAGTTGGTGTTTAATATTTAATTTGCCTGAGTACCTAGTCCCTTGGGATCTTAACGGGCTTTGCTACATCACGATAGGTTGGGTAATGTTTGATTGTCCTCGAGACTTGGTATCGTGGTAAATATTTGCGTTACCCTCCCTAGGGTCAACAGGTAGATTCTGCGATAGCAATTTTATTCGGTTTTTATTGACTACATTGTAGTGTGCACTTCAAATAGTAATTTCCAGCAATAGTCATCATCTGCCTAGCCTTTTCCCAACTATGTTGAGGTCGGCTTCCTGTCTAACCGGATGCAGCTGAATAAGAGTATTTTACATATATAGCGACTGCCTATCTGACTTCCACAACTCAGTTACGGGGTAAATACGATTATACGATACACCTTGCCTTGGTAACACTGGTTGTCAGATTTTCGGGCTTCTGACTACCCGTAACGACTGTCAAAGTGACCAACGGCTTAACGTGCTTTCCGAGGCGCGGAAGGGTCTCGGTATTTAAAGATGGTCACCCATCCACAGAGCAACCGCGGCAAGCGTAGCTTAATCTGATCGATCGACCCGTGCGGCTGTTATTATTTAGCCACGGACCCCTTAATTTCCGGCAATAGTAACGTTACTGACAGAATACATTTGACCTTTCCTCTATGAAATATTCTTTCAATGTTCTAAAAATAAAGAGCCTCAATTACTCGGTTAAGTTATAAGTAACTTACTGCCAACGCCCACAGTTCCATTATTCCAAGACTTTGACAACGTAAAAATTTATAACCAATCTCTTAAATTAGGCTGGTTTTCCTCAAGTCATTTATTCAAACTAGGCTGAGAACCAGTACTTTTTGAACGTCTTAATTACACAAGGCTGTCCCCCGAACGCCTGCCCTTCACCACTTTCTAGTGCTTTAGCTGGGAAGAAGTGGCGCAACAAACTCCCCACTCCCCAGCAGCACTGGAGGCCTACGACAAGCTCTTAACGCGATCCATTTTAGGTCCTAACCTGAACTGTTCTTCTAATTCGTACCATGACGTCAGTTTAACGATTCAGTTTAGGCCGTGCCATCTGCTGACAGCGATTGTCCCAACTAAGTCGCAAGTTTTGGTTTCATTCATACTTGTTTGGTACCATGACGTCCATAGAGCAGCTTAAGCGATGCAGTTTAGGAACCTAAACTGAAATGTCTTGTTTTTGAATCGTTTTTAATTAGATCATGGTAGGCCACCAGCTGTCTGTTCAGTTAGAAGTTAATATTCATAAAGTAATATAAACCGCATTCTTAGTTCAAAGAAATGCACCAAAATTGAGGTTCACACAGTCTTGTTTCTAAGAACTATACGTTAATAGTTAGTAGTAACATTACTCTAGCATATGATTAAACTTGATCCCTTTTACGAATGTATAGGCGCGATTAAATCTTAAACAAAAAACATGTTTGAAGGTCACAGTAGAAAAAGTAATTGTTAAAAATATAACGGGTAAGGATTTTAATTTAACTGTTCATCTTTTTATTATTACTAGTGTGTTAATTTGAATGTGTTTTCAATGGTTTTTGTGAGCCTCATTTAGATAAACAGTTCAATTAATGTTTTTATTGAATTTTATTTTCATTAACATTCAAAGTTCAAAGTTATTTAACACGAACAATAATTTGGGTTGTTTTTCCTGAACTGTTAATATTCATAATAATTCAAAGAAACGCACCGAAACTGAGGTCCACACAATCTTGTTTCTGATAAGAACTAACTTACCGATACTACTAGCCTAGCATATCATTAAACTTGATTCCTTCACAATCCTAGTTACTTTGAATTCGAATTAGATTACGATGTGGAAAATGCCCATTCTACAAGTAATTTATGTGACAATAAGAAGGAAAATGCATTTATCTCATACTAAAATAGGTCAGAATTAAAATGTTAAGATATTTTGAACAGCAGAATACGTTTATTTAATTGATTTCAAAGTGTTCCCGAACACTGCTTGCGTTTGGGAACAATTATTTAGTAAGAATTAAAATGAACTGTACGTCTACATAAATAACAACATCTACTTAACTAATTAATTAATAAAATAAAAATATAATAACCTAACTTGTTAACAAAGTAGAATATGGCGTAAGAGACTGGCGGCATTGCCACACGTTGTATGGCAATCCTTTACCTCTGGCCAAGGTAAAAGCCAGCCTTTAGGTCACGGGACGTGTCAACCAGCCGTTTGGAGATTTCACTTCGCATAATGCTCAAAGAAAAAAATCATGTAAAAAAAACTATCAGGGCTATCTAAAACAATTAAACTCAAACTCAACTCAACTCAAACTCAAAGCATTTATTTCAATTAAACCATTTACAGGCACTTTTGAATTGTCAAGAAGTCGGTCAGTCAGAAAAAATGAAGCTAGTTGCTCATTCCAAAGCGTAGGTACCTATGGAGAAGAACGGGCAAGAAACTCCATGGACACTCTTTTAAATTATGTTTTTACAAAAATATTAGTTACATCATTTATTTTGAATTTATAATTATATGTGAGAACGATGTAAAAAAAGAAACTTACGCGTTAAAAGCGTCCAGAGTACAGCAAATAGTAACATAACAACAATCCAAAATAAAATAATTCAAAATAAGCCGAGGCAGCTAATAAATTGACAGCCTTATGCGAAGTGATTGAAAAAAAAAAATTGGTCATAATTTTTGAACCGTAAAAAAATTCCCGACATTCTCAGGGTTAAAAAGTTGGAAATGACCGTGTCCACGCCCCTATTGATTTGATCCATACTTCCACGGACATCCTGTATATATACCAAAATTGAATACATAACTCATAAAGCAAGCTTATCTGGCACAATAAATTAATGAATGTTTGTTTGCAGAAGAAACGCGTGACACGGTATCAAAATAAAAGAGAATAAACAACGCTGAGAAAATAATGACTAAGTTGTACAACAAGCGACAAATCAATATTTGTTTTGTACAAAAACAAGTGACCCGCCCCTGCTTCGTACGTTTTTACGATTTGATAAAACCTGAAAATTTCTTTCTTAGGGCTGATTTTTCCAACACCAGATAACTTTATCGTAGGATAAATTTCGAATTTTTGACAGTTCTTCCATACAAAATCTGTCAAACGTCAATTTTATTCCACGAATAAAAATTATCGCGCGATTGAAAAATCTGCCCTTAGTTAAATATTAATTTAATATACTCATAGACCCTCCGGAACAAACTTTCTATTATGGTGATGTCAACCGCATCAAAATCCGTCGCGTAGTTTAGAAGAACAACGCGGTCACACATACAGACACCAAAAGCAATACATAATATGTATCGATACGAAGAGGTATGGCATATAATCAGAAAACTGGTGAAGAAAGAAACTTGAAAGGAAAATTTTATTGTGTCGACAAGTACTTGTAATCCCACGAAGGCAAAAGTGAACTGAAAGAAATTGACTTGTTTGTTAACAAAAGATGAGAAAATATTGATCGAAGTTCAACTACTAGAATTCTGTCTGAACTAAAACAGGCGAGGAACATAAACTTACATAAATGGTAAGGCGATTTTTTTATTACAATTAGATTATCTATTAGAATACTACTGCACCCAAGTCATTTAACATATTACATTATTACTTATTATTATCTTCTGTATAGGTACTTATTTACCATCGACTCGAAAAGAAGAACATTAGAAGTTGCTAACCCCAAACATGTGTAGATGACGTTAGGTACCTGGTAGTTTACTGAGGATTCTTGAACAATATTATGAAGTTCATTGTTAAGCCTTACCAAACCAATTGGCATTGTAAAAACAGTACTAGGTATGGTCACCAAAGGAGACAAGTAACCAGTGTCGTCGGATATAGTTGAAGTTTAGTAAGAAACCGGTGGATGTTTTTGAATAAGATTTTGTTTAATGAATAGAAAACAAACCGTTCATCTATCAAATTAAATTCGAAAACATCCATGGTTACTTATCTCTTTTGGTGACTGTACATAACGACACAAATAAAATAAAAAAAACAATGCACATCAATACCCAAAATAATACAATGCAAAAGAAATAAATTGTAGACAAACGAAGTCTATTAGGTATCAATTCAAAAGTAACAATTGACAATAAAACATGGACGACCCGAAACGGATTCAATGAAAACTAAAATAAGCATGTAAGTGAAGAAAGACCTGGGGAAACACGTGCCAATGATAATGAATATGTAATCCAGTATTTTGAACAGTTCCTGTAAGCATTGAGCACTGCTGATAAGTCATCTCGAGGTTTGACAGTTGAATGAAAAACGACAGTGTTCCACAAAAAAAAAAGAAAATCTCTTTATTTAGGACGAAGAGTGTCCAAGGTTTATTTGTTGTCAAGCGTCTGAGCCATGAAATTGTCTTTCTCAATCGGCTGTTCAAATTCTCGTCCACTTCAATAATTTAAACGACTGAGATATTTATGGGAACCTATTGAATTTCTGACAAAATGTTTTGGATGGTAGAGATATAATTTTCATAACAGAAATCCGCCGCTCATTTAAATATCTACTGTAAGCATATTGGAGGACTTGAAATGAATTAATACCAATGATATTTGATGAGATACTTCATATTTTATGCGGAATAATTGATCCGTTTATATTTAGCTGACAAAAGCAACTGTGCAAAGCGGAATTAGATGTATCAGATGTTACTACAATTTTAACATAGTAAATGAAAGTTCATAGAGCCTTCGAAATAAAATACGTTGACGATATCATGATCATCAAGATCAGATTGTGTTTGACGACGTTAATACTGTTAAAGAACAGCAGTCAAAACTGTATATGATGTTGTCGTAGCTAAAAATAATAAGGGAAACAACGTATAATTTGTCAGATATACAAGGCCTATATATTGTTATAGGCGAGTCTAACATGTTTTCTAAATGTAAACGTCTAATGTGTATCAATTGGAAATTACTTAAGAGTGCGATAGCTTGATTCACTACAAGGTCAAGGTTGATTAGAACGCGCCGTTCGCGCATGTTTCGATCCACACTACGAATAAGCTTGTCGTCTCTTTCACATGTACGCTGAAAATATCAATTAGCGAGAGATAGAGAATAAACAGTCGAGAGCAAACCGCCTACCTAGCAGATCCATCACTAAACTTTAGTGCCGTCCGCATTCCGTGGCTGAAAATAAATCATTAACTAAATTAGATTTTCTTCAGTGATACATCATTTCGTGACATGAGCGAATTAGCTAATGGTGATTAGAGTAACTTTGCTAAGTAGTAAGAACAGGAAATACTAGCTTTTGTCATCTTGTTAATACTTTCCTTTTATGGGATAAATTACTCTTTGTGCAGCAAAAATGTGTCAGTCTTCTTGATAATAAGAGTTTATTCTAAGCGACTAAAGAGAACTTGATGAATTTTCAGATAACAACAGACCTCTAGCAGAAGTCCCACATTGTTACCATTTTAGTTCCTAAGTCTGACCACGTGCGGCCTGTTACCGTGCCGCCTCGTGCGCTTGCGCAATCATACACAAGTGACAGACTGTGCGACCAGTTCTATTGGCGACGCATCTCACACCAGATTGAATGATTAAGAGGTAATTTAACATGCGACCAACGAGCTGTCTTGTTCTGAAGACCATTTTCAAATCAAGATAAAACAGTTTGTGGGTCAAACATCGACGCTCAGATAAGGTATATTTATGAGTTAATTAAAATTTGACTATATTACGAATAAAAAACAGTAAAACAGAATTTACGATAGCCATCAAACAGATAATAAAAATGAGTTTAAAATAACTACACTCCTAATAAGGAGCATGTTATCTAATTATTAATGTCAATTATTATTATAAAATTATAAATAAACACATTAAAACATCACGTGAATCTGTTTTATCAGACACTGTTGCAATATCTACCTAGGCACTGTTAGGTCTTAAAATTCGCAAAATCACTAAATAAAACCTACAAAGTGAAAAAAACCGCTAGTAAGAAGTCATCTATTGTGCGTTTTATAGAGAAATCATTAAATAACAGATTTTTTACCGGTATTGTTGTTGTTTCCTTATTGAGTCGCATCGTATACGGAAGTTCCTAGAACTTGGTACGTAGCAAAACCTTTTGTTACACAACTCATTTCTGAAACACTAGCTTGTCTTAATAGAAATCAAAGCTATTGGTTTCATACTAATCAAGTAACATTATTAAAAAATTAATTCTAAAACATAATTTCGTATAATGAATACAGTTAAACGCACAGGGCCTAGAATTGTTCCTTGAAGCAGTCGGTGGTATACATTTTATGTAGGGAAGATATTACCGAAAAGAGCGTAAAAAACTATTTAATTTTTTTATGATATCAATTCGTTAGAATTATTTTAAAGCTATTTATATACCTAAATCATTGCGTTACATATTGTCGAAATAATCAGTGAAGTGAATTCGAAAGCCTTTTGAGATTTTTTGAACTGTTCAATGCAAACTGTTGCATAGATATTTTATGAAGAATAGTTATACATATTTAAGACTAGCACCTTTGTCCAAACAACCTTCTCATTTTTTTTAATTATGTTTCGCTCATGTTCCTTTGAACAAAATATCGTTTTTTTTTTTATATTGAATATAATTTACAACTCTTGTTTCACCCAATTATCTACCTTTATCATCAGTTGCTAGATAACATAGGTAAGGTTATTATCATAGGCATGTTAACAGAGGCTCATGTTATCAAAACATATAACGAGGTGGCTCTACTTACGATACACTGTCCCGTCACGTTTCCGTTCATGACTTGCTTCAGATTCATTTGTATATCATGTTGACAGTTAATGCTTTCGCTTAGAGTTCGAACACAGACATATCTCTTACTCTACATTTTAGGGTGTCTTTTAATCATTTTTCCATTTTGCTCGGTGAAAGATTCCTTCATCTTATTGTACTTTTGTGTGTTGTGCTGTCTTTTGTATGCGCCAAATAAATGGTTTATCTATCTATCTATCTATCATCATCATCATCATTTCAGCCGAAAGACGTCCACTGCTGGACATAGGCCTCCCCCAAGCACCTCCACTTCGACCGGTTCTGTGTTTCTCGCATCCAACGGGTTCCTGCGGCCTTCACAAGGTCGTCGGTCCACCTTGTGGGAGGCCTTCCAACGCTACGTCTTCGGCTCTTCAACCTTTAACGTTCCCGAGTTCTTTTTATGAAGTTAAGCTACCATTGTAAAGTCAAACCCGGTGCCATCATTTTCATGCCAGCTGTCGCTGCGGCCGTTATGTGGCGCCAACGCTCTTCTTGGAAACCTTTGCATGACCTTCTGTCCGCTTTCCAACAACACGTTTTACACGACGTTTTGAGACGCTGGATTAATTAACATTCAAGCTCTTTTGAGGTACCTTCTGACGAGAATCTCGCTCAAGGTTCCCGTCAGGAATTTGTATGCGCGTTATAGGTATCTAATTTGATAATTTCTGCGATTCTTGGTAAAAGTATATTCACTGTTAAATTGGTTTAAGTAAACTACTGGCCACGCATATGTCAGTCGTGTCAGGATGTCAGATGAAAAAGCGTATTCTTAGCTAATGACGCTACAAGTAATTTACCACACCGAGTCGTGTATTAATATAGATTAAATGAGTACCACAAATACTTGCGCAAAAGTTACGCAATGTGAAGGAAGCGTTAATTCGTTAGAACAATTATTGGTTTTGTCTTTATGCTTTGTCTACTCTCACTGTTTATTGTAGCCTTAGGGTATCATCACGTTATCATTATCTTTTCTAAAATAATTACAATAATTTATTTCCAGTGACGGTATTTAGGACTATTTTTGCGATGCGCTGCGCTGTGTTTAGTTTTTTATATTCTTTTTATGTTTTCCTTGTATAGTAGACCGCGCATTAATGGAAACAATTTGATATTGACAGCGCCTGTATGGAGTTGCAGTAAGGGTGATTTTCGTGTTACAATACAACTGATGCGCAGCTCAGCTTGGCTGTACATTCTGTGACGTCTTGTGAACCATATACTTATGCCATTATATGGTATGTGTAAATTATAGTAGATACATTTAATTAGCAAGCAGTGGTATATTTTCAGATGTTTGAGTTTGTATTAACACGAAACTAAATGACCAAACCAGTAATAGTCGCTTTGCGCGTTAGCGGTCATTGATTGGGTTGGATCTGGAAGCAGTACCAGCAAACAATTCCTTTTCACAACCATGGCAAAAATGAAACACTAATTTCAGTGTTGTGTTCTCTCTATTTCGGTATGGACTTGTATTTACAAGCATGTTTTAGCGGAAGTGTTCCTAACAAGCCACTAAAAACGCATACATAGAAATCAGAGTCAGTGCTAATCACGCTACAAATTAGACCCCCGGCGGTAAAATGTTAAAGTCAAGTCCAAACCGCCTCACATTTGTTTCACAGTGTGGGGCATTACATAAAGTGTTAGTTATGGAAGGTATTACGGAAATGAAGTAAGTGGTCCATAATGAAATGAAACATCTGATGGTGAAGGTACTGATGCAATGTGATATTTAAACGTTGAATTGGTCATCTTGAGGTAACAAACAGATGTGAGATTTGGAGAAGAACTTCACATCTGTTTTACGAAGATTTTTAGAAAAATGTGTTTTAGAAAAATCTTCACGAGGAATACTGGCCCCAAAAATATAACTTTTGAAAATGAATTTTGTAGTCAAGACGGTAGTTAGTAACTAGTAAGATATCAACCAAGAGGCGCCAAAAGGACGAGAATAAATTTAAATGTTTTTGATAGAGTTGCCATGCTCAGGGCTTTTAATTGAATTTCATGAATAAGTAAAATAATAATAACGATGTTAATTATTTAAATAAGTCAAAAACCTATGACACAGTAGCCTTCGAATGTAGGTCAAGAATAAACAATTAAAAACAAACATAAATTAGACAATAAAATATGACTTAAATGTTAATTAAATTACTGCTTTAAAATTTAGAAAAAAAAAACACAATAGCTAATGTAGGAAATATGCCTAAAAGGAGCAGGTGCCTCGGAAAGCACGTTAAGCCGTTGGTTCCGGCTATCATTGGTAGATCTTTGACAGAAGCCCAAAAGTTTGACAACCAGTCTTACCAAGGTATCGTGTTACCTAGTAACCGGGTTATGGAGGTCAGATAGGCAGTCGCTCTATGTAAAATACTGGTATTCAGCTGCATCCGGTTAGACTGGAAGCCGACCCCAACACAGTTGGAAGAAGGCTAGACAGATGATGAGGAGCAGTATCATTATTCTTTCAGATTCCGATTTTTGTATAATTTGGAAAGTTATCTTAGGACGTCGGGTCTTAAACCTTGTTTTCTACAGTTTCTACCAGCAAACAATGTTTTTAATTAACCACAGCCCGATGTCCGACCCATTTCTCCGGTCAACGACATTTCATTCATGTTGGACCTAAATTGGTTATCTTATCTTTGGCTTCCCTTTTATGTACCTATTTAATTAGATACAAGTGATACAAGATAGCACTTTGTATATTTATTATTGTGGCTACTCGTGTTTTTCATGTTCACTTTATCAATAGTTCAAAGTTATTTCAATATGAAAAGGCTTTTTTTTTCTATTCAAGGCAGAGTTGGAGTCAAGAATTGAGTTAGAAGCAGAAGTATTTTTTTTCTTTTAGAATCTATGATACAACATTTGTCAAGCCTTTACAGATTTATTTTCTTGAAATCCTACTAATATTATAAATTTTATGCGAAAGTTTGTGAGGATGGATGGATGTTTGTTACTTTTTCACGCAAAAACTACTGAACGGATTTTGATGAAACTTTACAGTAATATAGCTTATACATCAGAATAACACATAGGATACTTTTTGTCCCAATATTCCCACGGGTTTGAAACGTATGCGGGTGAAACCGCGGGGCGCTGCTAGTCTATATATATAAAAGGAGAACTGACTGACTGACATATCAACGCACAGCCCAAACCGCTGGGTCTAGAGATTCACAATTTGGCACGTACGTTCCTTATGAGGTCTAGGGGTGCACTAAGAAAGGATTTTTCAAAATTCATCCCCTAAGGGGGTGAATGGGGGGGGTGAAATTTCACGCGGACGAAGTCGCGGGAAGAAGCTAGTATTTACATAATTTAAAAGCTAACAGTATTACAATAATAATATGTACAACTATATAGAAAGGAAAGAATCATAGGACATCAAAAAATTCGTCCGCATCTAGCTTCGTCTAGTTAGGTAGATTACTTTGGACCAGTAGGTGGGCAGGCTGATCGTCACTTTAGTAGAGTTCTTTACGTCCTGAAATCTACAGGAGTAGGAACACTTTGGACACACCAACATGTGGGCCATAGTCTAACGTCTAAATCAAAGGTTCTCAACGTGGCGATAACGCCCTCTCGTGGGCATTTGAGAGTTTAAGGGGGGCAGTAGAAGACCGAGAGAAAATTATATATTTATTTATCACATGACACGTTTCCTTTGCCATTACAGATAATAATAAATCTAATGCGACAAAGTAACTTAAAATATACTTATTAAATTATAATTATGTATATATCCTATCTTACGACTATATATCTGTGTGGTTCTTTCCACAAAAGACCATCTCAGACATCGATCTACATGGTGTTCATATAACTTGACCATGATTATGTCTGGACTTTAAAAGAGACTGTGACCTCTGGACTTCTGGAGTTTGTTTTGGCCTTTCTTTTCAGAGTAGTCAGATAGGAAACGCCGACCTCAACTAATTTAAAAAAATATGATTGACGTGTAAAAGTGTTTGTGCAAACCTACTTACAGAAATAAAATTATTTATAATAATACACGTTTAAATATAATCGTGGTAATAGCTGTTTCAGATTTGCGACAGAAAGTAAGTAAAAAATTGAGGGCTCTAGAAAAATAAAAAAACCTCAAAATAAGGTTGAGAACATATTGTCTAAATAAAGGCGAAGTACGTTGGTAACTGAAGATACAAAAATGTCATAAAACTTATATTCTAAGTAGCTTTGTGTCCTTGAATATAAGCACTCACGTTCAACGAAATGTTTTGTGGCAAGCACTTAAAATAAGTGGAGGTTACCGTGGACTTCTTGATGTGATAGATTAAAGGTGAAACTACACTGATTCTTTACTAAACAAATCACATGATAAAACCCACACATCTCGCTTAAATGGATCCCCAATAGCTAAGTTCTAAGGTCATCTAAAGCCTTCATGAAAGTCAGTAACAACTGTAAATACCGAATTAATTTACACAATATCGATAACTTGCCATCAAGTGTCAGCTTTCCATCCATAACTGTTCAACCTGCCCACTTCTCAAACAAACCAAGTTTCATTAAAACAAAAAGACGTTCGCGTTTCATAATTACGCGATTTAAATAATTACCAAAGTCAATGACCACCCAAAACACGAGTCAGGTGAACTATTCAACGTAAACTAGTTAGCTCATCATATGACCGTCGCGTGCGCATATCGAGTCTGTAAACAGTGCGGAGTGCGCGGGCGCTACTCTGACCCCCGATAGTGGTCCCCGGAGATAACACGGCGATAGGTTGAGACTCGAGGGTCGCTCCACAACGCGTCTTATTTAAATAGACATGAGACACACTATAAAAGATAGTTAAGTAAGAACATTTTTACTAAACAGGTTTACATAACATTTCAAACGAACCATTACTTACAGAATGTGAAATTCGGATAAATCTGACTAGGTATCAACTAAATTGATTCACAGGTTGAATACATTAAAAAAGATACGAAGACCTAGTCTAAATACAAGTATTCTTATCATTATTAAATGTAGTGAGACCTAAGTATATATGATACGATTCGGTATAGCAACTAATCATGCCCCTTTACTGTAGTAAAGGTGAGAGTTCGAGGTTGTGTAAAAAATACGAAGGTTTAGAGATAGAATATCACTACATGTTATTTAAAAACAAAGTCCCCCGCCGAGCCTGTATGTCTGTCTGAACGCGATAAACTCAAAAACCCCCGAACGGATTTCCATACGGTTTTCACCAATGGATGGAGTGACTCATCATGAAGATTTAGATGTATAATTTAGTAAGGTTTTGTGTATATTGGCTGACATATGACGATGTTGGTTGAAGATGTCGGAGAAAATCATGCCGACTGGGAGTTTAAAAAAGAAACCCCGGTAGACCCGGTAGTACGTTCCCGTGGGATATTTTCCAACATCCACGCGGACGAAGCCGCGGACAAAAGCTAGTATCAACTAATTTAAATAAATCAATAATACTGATTTAAATCATGCGTCATATTTGATATAATACTTGAATTCCTATCAGAGCCTACCAAAGAAGCCAAAACAATTATAGTCGGGCTAATTGGAACGAAGCTTATGATTTCTAATTTGTATAGTAGAGATTTCAAAGTGAACCATATTAATCTGAGAATTCCAGAACTTTTAGGGTTCTATAATGAAAGGATCGCTCTTAGCTATAAGACCGCCCATTGTGTCACCCTTTGTCTACATAATACATGTCTACATAATCAGCCTATAATGTTCCCACTGCTGGGACACAGGCCTCCTCTCAGTGAGAGGGAGTGGGCCGTAATCCACCCCGCGGGCCCACGTAATCCCGCACCCTTTGTAAAATTTCTATATTTATATCTGTAAATATGGTGTACATAATAAAGTCTATTCTATTCTATAATTAATTCATTACCTTCTGTTAAGTTGGTACCTACTTTTACAGTAAAAATCGGTCTCTCGCCTCTCAGAATATTTGCCAACTGCCGTATTCTAAGCACAAATATTTTTAGGTCCTTGAAAGAAGCTTCACCCGACGACAACTTAAACCAACCCAAACAATTTTGTTTGTTGATTTTTCTCAAATTTTCAACCGGAATCCGGTCGGAAAACGTTTCTGGAAGCTAGTCCTTTGATGCTCTGGTTATAGCAATAATATTGATCGTTATATAAACCCGCCAAATAAATATATTAAAGATATTACGTCCATCGATTATAATTATACTGTTTATTTGTTCATGAATCTAGATCGTAGTGGAGTCCTACATCAATGGAGTTTGAAATCTGGAAGGCGTAATATCGGATCCGGGTGTACTTACGCAAATCGCAGATATTATATATTTCGCAGCCTATTTGTTTTGACACACGGTATTAGTCAATGGTTCATAGTTTCGTACTCATTGAATGAAGGCTAGATGGATCATAACAGTTTCTTTAGGTACATTTCCTTCTGGTTTGATGAGAGATTTCATTGTTTGAAATACTATGTGATTACTCAATTGTTTTTCGTTGGGTGTATAACACTTGAATACCGTTTATTATCAAAATCTATATATATAAAAGGAGAACTGACTGACTGACATATCAACGCACAGCCCAAACCGCTGGGTCTAGAGATTCCAAATTTGGCACGTACGTTCCTTATGAGGTCTAGGGGTGCACTGGGGTAGCGGGATCGTCCGAAAGGGTTACCGCTGCCCCGGAACATAAAGGGCTAAGGAAGGAACACGGGTGGGTTTTAGTCAGTAAGAGTCTGACACTCCCTTTCGCTCCACCCAGAGCGGGAGGAGTCATTAGATGATTTCCCATCCACAAAAAAAAAAAAAAAAAAAAAGGGGTGCACTAAGAAAGGATTTTTCAAAATTCATCCCCTAAGGGGGTGAATGGGGGGGAGGAAATTTCACGCGGACGAAGTCGCGGGAAGAAGCTAGTCTATATATATAAAAGGAGAACTGACTGACTGACATATCAACGCACAGCCCAAACCGCTGGGTCTAGAGATTCCAAACTTGGCATGTAGGTTCCTTATGAGGTCTAGGGGCGCACTAAGAAAGGGTTTTTCGAAATTCCATCCCTAAGAGGGTGAATGGGGGGGGGGGGGTGAAATTTCACGCGGACGAAGTCGCGGGCAGAAGCTAGTCTATATATATAAAAGGAGAACTGACTGACTGACATATCAACGCACAGCCCAAACCGCTGGGTCTAGAGATTCCAAATTTGGCACGTACGTTCCTTATGAGGTCTAGGGGTGCACTAAGAAAGGATTTTTCAAAATTCATCCCCTAAGGGGGTGAATGGGGGGGGTGAAATTTCACGCGGACGAAGTCGCGGGAAGAAGCTAGTAATCTATAAATGTTTGGTATGGTAGGTTTACTTATAAAATTCTTAAAATACAAAGTCATATATTACTCGTAATATGCTCTCTTGTGAGTGTGAAGCACTTTGTAGATATAATAATGTCTACGGTGTTATTTTATTTAATAATTCAACAGTGAGAATGATAATTTGATGTGAACATTGATTGTTACTCACAGTAAAGTGTACTTAAATTATTTTTCAGCACCAAATGCGCAGCATCGATAGATTAGGTATACTCGTAATAAGCCGTGGAAGACGGCCATGTCGAGGTGTGGACGTCCAGCGGGGTAATTGTGTAACACACGTCTAACAGTAGCAATGGCTTTCATTTTGACAGATCAACTCCATTCATTGCGTTATTTACGTTGTTGAGCAGACAAATTTCTCGAACATTTAATTTTGCGCCGAATTTCTGCTAATCGAAACAAACGACGAATTACTTAAAAATCGGTTATTCGACTCAAAAACAGAAAGAGAATATTAACCTCTTACATCAGAAGCGAAAAATTATAAATATTAGAACAAAAAACTCAACGTGCACGAGACGCTAGATCTATGTCTGTGCGCTAATGTGTAAATATTTAGCAAGATATCCGGTTTGTCATCATGCATGTGTATCGTGTTTTATACGTCATTTCAGTCAATCCTCAAGGCAGATGTATAATATAACATGTCTATCTAGTAGGACACTACGAAAGAATGTGAATAATGTGATCCCTTATCTGCGCGCGACACGACGGATATTGCGCAAGCAACGCTTTGTAAACACGTTGCGTTTTTTACTAACGTTTCTGTAGCAGTTATTATACCATTCATAGACAAAGGTCGACGATATATCGCAACGGATTTACGAGGAAATTGTGCCTTATCAACCAATTCTGCCGTAATTTTAGAGCTTTATTGATTTAGCGTTTAATTAAAACTCTGATTACGAAAGATAAACGGTGCTTAGCTGTTTGTCCACGTGTTCAAGCAAATTGAGACAAATGTGTTGTTATGGGTGTGGTCTGCGGACGGAATAGCAGTGTTACGTTACTTGTGTAATGCCATTTCCTTTGGGTCAAGGAGTACTCATTCTTTGTAACAATTAGGTTCAAAGTCAGTAAGCGCAGAACCAGACATCCACATAACAAATTAAATTATGTTTCCACTACTGGGACTTCAGTGTCTCCTCTCTGTGAGAGGGAGTAGACCATAATCCTCCATGCTGCCCAGGATCAAAATCAAGTCATTTATTCAAATTAGTGCTATTTCCTAGTAGTGCTTTGGTTGGGAAGAAGTGGCGCAACTAAGTCCATAGCAGCACAAGAACTTGCTGGTGATGGACACGTGTCTTCGAATTTTCTCTTTTTTTTTTCGAACCATGTATGTCAATAATAATGAATTAAAAGACTGGGCACTGCTAGTTTGCTTATGCTTGCGATTAAGGTAGGTAAGTAAGTAGAATGTTTAGTTCCGGGTAAGACGACCATCAACGAGATTATGCCGTCTCGTCTTGGGAACCAGACATGAAAAACGCGAGTTATTCCGGTCTGATCCCCTAAACCCCCTCTCCACCGCCCCCCTCGATCCCCTGCTAGTTCTTCTATTTTAATCTCTGTCTTATCCACTATAAACCTTCTCATGCTAGCCTAATTAAAACAATTGAACCTCTTTTTTTAGTAGGTACCTACCTACAAACTAAAGCTATATTGTTGAGTCGTGAACTTATCAACAGGGCTGCTATTTTATAATGAATGCAAATGAACACTTTAATTAGTCAAGCAGAAACCAAGGTAATAGGTACCCCGTTTAATAATTCAAGTAGATAGGTAAAAAAATCAATAAACTGTCTAGTTTTGTACGACAATTTGTTTATATCTTAGCGATAACAGCTATATCTAAGAACGTAGTAATAAAAATAGTGAGCAATTAAACGATATCCGAGGTGTCATACTTAACCACCTACGTAGATAACGATTATACAAAATGATTAAGTAATATGCAAAATATTATGTTCGGCTTCGAGGAATTTATGACGTCGGAGGACATATTATTGGTGGCAGGAGTCCGGAGGACTTCACGAAAAAGCAGAGGATCGTGATATGACACTATTGAAATAGGATTTTAGACCTTTCTCCAGTACTTAGTTGACAACGATCAAAGTTGTACCTAATTTCTTTCTTTAGGAGGACTCCACGAGGTCGTAGAGGACCAGGTGATATAGAGGGTTTTAGACTTTTCTACAGCGCGTGGCACCTAGGTAGTCGACAACGACCGATGTTGATTATTGCTTTCATATAGGTAACGTGAACAGCGGGGTAATTGCGTTAAAAAATTGCAATGGCAATGCCTTTCATTTTAACAATTCAACAGCATTATTATAATATTATTTGTTCCTGAATACACAAAATAATGTCTATAAATTATTTTATCGTTAAGATTACTTTGGAACAGCCTAGGTAACTAGGTATTCAAGTCCATACCTTCATAACACCTGGCAACAAATTAAAGTCGTCTAAATCAATAAAATGGCGACGCTTGTGGATAATTTAAAATACGGGCTAGTCAGAGAAGGGCCATTTAGACTGAACGGAACTAAGAATTAGCTTTAGCAGGTACATAGCTTGTGCCTAGGTACCTTGGAAGGAGTGTAGGAACGCCTTTGCCCAGCAGTGGGACAATAACGAGCAAATAAAAAAAAACCGAGGTACTACATCTGGAATCCAGAGATGCAGAATTGACCAAAAGGGGCCGGTGCGTCAAAAATCTACATAGACAAATTTTGTGGTGCGTTTTGTTAGACTAAACGTTCAGGTCACGCCCCTATTTTGGTTAAATTAAGGTGTCTTACCTATGGCCCTATTAAAATCGAGTTTGAAAACCCTAGTTGAGGCCCTCAGGAATAACAGGGAGGAATAACATTATACGACCACCATCGCGACTAGTCGCAAGTGTAGAAAACCTAGATTTTGACATTTAATGACTCGCCAAACTTCATGACGCGATCCTGGTTGGGCACCCCTGTATATTCTGGTGTCCAGGAGTTGCAATGGTCGGGAAAAGCCTAGCGGGCTGAACCCAAAGCTGCTATGAATTGAACTACATACAATTAACTCGGGAAAGTAGAAATCTTACAATCGCAGGCCGCAAGGGCGTTGGACCAAAGGTGACAAAGCCATATTGCCAAACAAACAAACTCTGTTGTGTATTGAGCGAAACGACAACTAGCCGAAAGAGTCCTTGGTCGGAAACGGAAGTTTTGGATGATGGTTTGGGTATTGCTGAACAGCATATTGGGTCATACATTATGATTGGTTAGTAACGTGGCTACCTATCTCCGTTATCATCCTCATTCTCCTGCCCTTATACCAATTTACTAGCAGCACCCCGCGGTTTCACCCGCATAAGTATCGATTCCGTAGGAATATCGGGATAAAAAGTATCCTCCTATGTGTTATTCTGATGTATAAGCTACATTACTGTAGTTTCATCAAAATCCGTTCAGTAGTTTTAAGGAACAGACATACAAACACACTCACAAACTATCGCCTTTATAATATTTTGGTGGTTGGCGCAACATGTCTTTTTGTACGCAAAATACGCGCATTGACGTGGAATTGCGGACACCAGCCAGTATTACCTAACATGTCTTTTTCTTCCATACTTCTCCTTTAGGCGTCATCTCGGTAGCCACCTCCTTTTTAGCTGATCTTTCACACAGTCCATCAATCGTTTCTTTGGTCTTCCCTTGCTCTTATAACTTAGCTACCTATTGTAGAGCTATTATGAACTTTACATTTTTAGTCGTGAATGGCAGATACTTGTTGCTGCTTACAGTTTGTCGATTGAAGCTCACTTGAGGCACAGATTATCTAATAGTACTAACGTAAGTAGGTACATAACTGAAAGCCGGTTGGCAGCTTAGCAAAATAAAGCATAGCATAGAATATGATTGGTATTGAACATGATCTATCATAATTTTTACAATATATAATAAAATAGTAATAAATAATTTTTGTCCGTTGTTTGGGGTGTATTTGGACGAAATTTGGCACACATATAGTTCATGTAGTTTTCGAGATTTCTACTCAAATTATGATGTACCTACCTACGCAATTATACTCGTTTTATTTAAGCAGCGATAGGAATGTTTATTATTCTCCTTGATATGTCCTAATTATTTAAATGATTATGAGAGCCGATTTGTGAGTGCGTACATACCTAGATAATTAATAATTATTAGCCGACTTCGGGCTATGTTCGATTTTAATAATATGTTATTGTTTGAAATACAATAACAAGCATGCCTCAGAAGTTACAAATCCGCCCCTAAGACGGACCCACTGACCGTTACCATAGTTTCGTTTTACACAAAAATACTTATGGTCGAGGTAGGGTAGTTGACCAAAAGTTGAATACTTGAAGAGAAGGTATGAACAAATCATAGCCGGACCTTACCTCTCGCTCCATTCCCGTGGCTGACCGGCACTCCGTTCACTTTGATCGGCCTCCCGTCCGCAGTACATTTTAAAAGCATATTTTCAACAATCCAGGCGTTCACCTATTACGATCCATCCGATACAGTCAAACATTAAACTTCGTCAGCACGAAAACAAAAACACGCAGTGGTGTAGTTTTTTTATTTCGCGCCAACCGATTGGTTGTCGCGCGTGACGTCAAAAGTCAATTTGAAACCACTCGAATCGACACAAAACCTCTAGCGTTATCTTTTCAGTTCAATTAATGTAACGCGTCATTTAATCAGTTCACACAACACGGTTAACACCACTTGTAAATGTATTTCTAAACGAATAGCACAAAATAATACGCGATTCGATAACTTATGAAAAATACACACATAATGCAACAGGCTGGCTGGGTGACTGAAATGAAAACTGCTGCGATTCGCGATACGATCATACGATCCACGGCTGTTGCCGTGTTTTGATTGATAGACCAAGAAAAAAATGAATGAAACAAGTGTGAAGTTTGTCACGAGAGCGATATCGTGATCTCACTCTTTCTCAATGTTGTGGCAATTATTAACTTGATACTACGGGTCATGTTTTTGATACAGCTGTTAAAAAGATATCTTAACTCGCTATAACACAGATGCTTACACATTTTGGTGGGTCGCCTGTTAGTTTTTTATCCGGAATTCTATTTTTTTATCGAAATTATCGGTTATCAATAGACAAAGATAGAAAATAAGATAGTAATCTTCTTTGTTATTGTTAGTTATGTTGGTAGACATGTTTCTAATGTTGCCACCATAAAATCGTATTTCATCTTTATTATGTAACATTGTTATTTACAGTTTACAGTCAATTTGTTGTTTTAATATAGCAAATGGGATTTATAAGCAGCTGTTAATCTTTGCTTGAAGTATTGTTTTGCAATAAAGTAAGGCATTTGCTCAGTCTTTATAATTTACATTCATTGTAAATTATAAAGACTGTTTTTCTGAGTGGCAAACAAGGCTTGGTTTTACGTGGCTTGCTATTGGCTGTCGCTGCTGCTGGGCGCCGCCGGTAGCCGCCATATTTATTTTGAAGGCGCCATTTTGAGAATTTTCTTGGGTGACGCTACGCTACGTTTGCCTTGGTGTTTGCAATAATTGTTTTCCCAGTAAAAGCTACAAAATGGGCAAGAAAGACAAAAAAGGTGAAAATACTAGCGACGGATCCAGTGAAGAAGAATATGTTGTTGAGAAGGTTCTCGACAAACGTACGGTCAAAGGCAAGGTAAGACATATTTTCAGATTTTTCCTCATTTTATAAATTGTACCGACATTCGATTCCTGTTAACAGAGTAGACGCCAATAACAAATATTTGCGCAATTGCAACTTGTCAAATTGGTTGCCCGCCTGTGCGTGAGGAGTTAGAAAAGAAACGTTCTATAAAAAAATAATCTGTAGCGGTAACCTCTGCTTTCAGCGGTAACCTCGCTTCTTTATTAATACCTGAAGAAATCCATCACATTCACTAGGCAATGGATAGCAACATTATGAAGTTATTTAGATAAAATAACTCCCTAATGTTGTGCTTTGTAACATCTTGACACTTTGTTTTGGTTGATACATCTCCTCAATTTGCAATTTGATGGCTCCAGATTGCCATTCATACACCATTATTAATGATGTGTCCATGTGTGAAAAAATAATTTCTTAGAAGCTACACAAATTAAATTCGTAATTACAAGAGTTTGAAGACAGGTTAATTATGTATATTTAGAAAATGTGAAAGAGTGTAGCCATAAAGAATATTGGTTGGAGGGTCATATTATCAGTCTTCTTCCTGTGTCAATGACTAAACAAATTTTGTCTTGAACAGTTCCTACATAGCCTAACCTGGACAGCATTGTCATTTGTCTCATTTATGTTCTGGTGGGTGCAGGTAGTAGTGAATAACAGGCAGGAGAAGAGATGTGGCATATCCTGTGCACACACTTTTGGGATGCATTGATTCTCTTCTATTCTATTTTTTAATGGTCACATAAATCATACTAAAAGGTTCTTTCTGCACATTGAAAAATGATCTGATCTTCCAATCTAGTGTCTATGGTATAGTGCACTTTTGGGGTGCAATTCAAAAGTGTAAGTACATTGCATACTACTCTTTGGATTAGCATAGCTATTCACAACCACTTGATACGCTTCCATACCATATTGAACATCAATTAATTTTATTGTAGGAGTCCTCTAAGTGCTTGGGGGAGGCCTGTGTCCAGCAGTGGACGTCTTGCGGCTGAAATGATGATGATGATGACTCCTCTAAACGCTTTTCACAAGTCCAAAACCTGAAAATTTCACCTGTTTAAGGGTTGATTTTTCCAACACCAAATAATTTTATCCTAGGAATAATTTTGGATTTTTGACAGTTCATCCATACAAAATCTATCAGATGTCAATTTTATTCATCATCATCTGCCTAACCTTTCCCAACTATGTTGGGGTCGGTTTCCAGTCTAACCGGATGCAGCTGAATACCAGTATTTTACATGGAGTGACTGCCTATCTGACCTCCACAACCTAGTTACTGGCTAATACAATACCCCTTGGTAAGACTGATTTTCGGACTTCTGACTACCCATAACAACTGTCAAAGATCCATGAATGACAGCTGGAACCAACGGCTTAACATGCTTTCCTAGGCACGGAGGGGTCTCGGTATGTAAAGATGGTCACCCATACACAGACGAACCGCGGTAAACATAGCTTAACCTGATTGAGCGAACTGTGCAGCTGTTATTATTTAGCCACGGGCCCGTCAATTTTATTCCACAAATAAAAATTATCTGTCTATTGAAAAATCAGCCCTAAATCAAATAGATAACCAATATTCTTTCAACAGCTGTTTGCTGTTGAGAGCAAGGCAATTCAGGTTATCAAAATGTCTCATTTTTTATACAATTGTCTGCCGGATAGTTGAGAATAGCTATGCAGATTGCATTGTTTTCCGTGTGCTGAATTAAGCTCTTATATTCAGTATTTGATATTATTTTATGTGCACTGTGAGTAACCTCCGAAAGAATGTATAGTTGATTATTTACTATTGTAATGTTGTAAATTACATTTGTTACGTGATGTCTTTCTATTATTAAATCAGACTAGCTCTTAGTAACTTCTGCTAATTAATGATCATGTAACATTTATTAAAATAAAAGATTGTAATTTCATCCTCATGCAGTAGTACCTATGTAAAAAAAAAACAATGAGTTACAAATCACTACAACATACTGAAAAATAACTATTTTCGGAAGTCTGGTTTTGTATTTTCGTTTTTTGGTTTTGTTAAAAAGTTTTTTTTTTACTTTTTAGTTTTGGTACTTACCTACACTAAACAAATTCGTATACATACCACTACTTGCTATGTAAAAAACAGTGACAGGAGTTTCTGTAAGTTTGTCTGTGTTATAAGTTTATAACATCCACCCAACCTATAATAACTGACAACTGTTTATGTTACTTGAAGATCCAATACCTGTTGAAATGGAAAGGCTACAAAGAGGAGGAGAGTACCTGGGAGCCTGTGGAGAACCTGGACTGCGAAGAGCTGATCAAGACCTTTGAAGATAATAGGAAGGAAAAGGAGGTAGATAAAATTTGTGTATTTGATTCAAAGCCATATTATAATTACTACTTGATGCATATTGTAAAGATTTTACCTCCATAATATTGTTTTCAAGCAAAGATTAAACTTCTGTTATTTATGCCTATTCTGTAGAATCTGACATCTGTAACAGGCCACTTTAAGTTTTTTTAATTCTATTTTATTTATGGAGGATTTAATCATAAACTGATTATGCCACCCTCATCTGTACAAACAATTATTCCTTATGATCTAAAAACTATTTTTGCTAACTAAAGGTGTGATTCCGATCTTGGCAGCACGCAGCAGTACTGCTGCGGCAGTGCTGCCGCGCCATACATTTTCTAAAGGTTTATATCAGATTACATTCCGAGCACAGAGCAGCAATGTGACGCGGCAATGTCGTGCAGCATTGCTGCCGTGCTTGGAATGTAATCTCATATAAACCTATAGAGAATATATCGGGACCAGTAGTGCTGCGGCAGCATTGCTGCGTGCTGCCGAGATCGGAACCATATCTCAATACAAACGTCTTGCTCCAAGCTCAAAGTTGCATGGTGTATAGTAGAACATTTTAACTATTACAATTGTCGTTTAACCCCATTTACATGCGAGCTTTCTCATCTATTACATTAAAAACTCATTGGGAAACCCTCGATGGAGCCCGCGAATTTTTTTTTTGGAAAATGCGGCTGTCTATATTTGAAGTTATATTTGCTGCCAATAACACTATTTTGTGAAATAAGACGAGAGAATATATCGAGTTGGACGATTTAAAGTGTTATAACTTAGTAAATATTTTATCATAATTGCCGCGTAAATACATTTTGATCAACATACAATGTAAAAAAGCGTCACAAAATGCAAAAAAAAAAATGAAGGAATCATGTCTTTCCTAAACAGGCTAAAACTAAGAAGCCAGAAGACCGCGGCAAGAAGCGTGTGCGTGAGTCTAGCGAGGACACGACAACTGGTCGCAAAGGGCGTGGCACCAGCGTGTCCTCCGCTGAAGACCATAAGGAGTCCAAGCGCGAGCGCAAGGAAGATAAAGACAAGGCCAGGTCGGGCTTCGACAAGGGACTGAAGGCTGAGAAAATTATAGGTAAGACACAGACCATTTATGCTTGGGTTGGCAGAAACTTCTTGAGGGTGGACAAGTCCACTCCAATCTGTGTGGTTCTTTCCATAAAAGACCATTTCAGGCACTGATTCTGTTATGTCGTTTTTTTCTCAGAGTAGTTTGATAGGAAGAATGGTTGGTGTATAAGAAGAATGGTTGGTGTTTCATATTTTTTAACATATCATTATGGGAAAGTTTGTTCATCTGTTCCCTCATAACTTCAAAAGTACTTATAATAATTTGAAAAATGAGGTGTCGTGTCGTTAGAAGCGTCTTGACCGCAGATATCGATACTTACACCTAGATAACGCAAGAGCAACTACTTCGCGTGCCAAAAATCGCACCAGCTTAGCCAAAAATCGCACCAGCTTACGTACACAAATCGTAAGCCGCCACTTTCGCGCTCAGTCCTGCCTGTGTACTGCTGGCTGGGTGAGTGAGCGTGAGCGCTGGCGCTAGGCCTCAGGGGTGGGGCGAGACGGGTGCCGCACGCGGCCGGCGTCTTTGAAACGATTTGATTTTCCCATCATTAAATAGTGCTTGTGACGTCATAGTAGGCAGTCAAATAATGGCACGCTTGGTTTTCAACTTTTCGTACAGATCGTGATACTTGCGTTATCTAGGTCCATCTATATCTGTGGTCTTGACCGTCCGTTGGTTATAGGCTATGTGAAGTCACACTAAATTCAATATGGCGCCCTCTAGAGGACGTAAAGTAATGAATTTAAAAATAAATATTTTGGGATGGTGCCTTGTTGGGCATTAAATGAAAGGGCTTAATTAGTACATTCCAAGTCCCGAGCTCGCTTCGCTCGCTCTTGCATCCTAAGTTGTCATTACTAATGTGTTATTTTGTATATTATGTTGGTTTAGTGTGTAGTGGGTGTGGAGGTACAGTGGAGCCATTACTAAAATAAGCCCCAAAATGATTAAATAAAAAAGCAGGTTTAAAAACTAAAACCCGACTACTGAAAAGCGTGGTCGCATGCTACCATGCTTATAAGTATGTTAGTACAGCGGCATGCGAACACGGGAAGGTACTTTCTTGTTTCATCCTTTTCACTAGTCGGGTTTTAGTTTTAAACTTATTTTTTACTAGCTGCTGCCCGCGACTTCGTCCGCGTGAAATCCTATCCTACTCTGACTTTGACTCTTCTCACACAGAGGAGGCATGCGCATTGGTCATCAAGCTTGTTCCGGCGGATTGGCAATTTCAGACTTATATCCTACCAATATTATAAACGCGAAAGTTTGTGAGGATGGATGGATGGATGTTTGTTACTCTTTCACGCAAAAACTCCTGAGCAGATTTGGATGAGTTTTGGCATACAGATAGTTTATAATCAGGATTAACACAGGATACTTTTTATCCCGATGTTCTCACGGGATCGAGACTTATGCGTGTGAAACCGCGGGGCGCTGCTAGTTAATTATAAGTCCAGGTTTCTTAACGATATTTTCGTTTACAGATTTCAGTGATGTCCAAGATATTTTACGTTTTTTAATGAACACAACACACGATTGTGTGATGTATCAAAAACACTACTATATGTCTATAACTAATCGATGTTATTACAGGTGCATCGGACGCGACCGGCGAGCTGATGTTCTTAATCAAATGGGCGGACTCTGATGAAGCCGAGCTTGTGCCCGCCAAAGTTGCCAACCTTAAATGCCCACAGCAGGTATGAATAGTTTGTTTTTGAACTTGCAAATTTTAGAATAAATACTGTTAATCAAAACAAAAAAATCTTTGTTGTCTAAATTCTTATCAGTATTTTATACTACAATTTAATTTAATTATTCCAAGAATAAGTTAATTAATCTGTAATTGAATACAAATAACGCCCTAACAGCCGATCGTCGATCGTAGCTGGCAGTTTGCGGCGGACGCACATGTATGAAAAACTGACGATCGGCTTAAATGGGGTTCTCTTAAAAAACTTCGAAGTTTTCTTGTCCAAATAAGCTTTCGAAAAACAGACTTGATTGTTAGATATGAGTTATGACTAAATTCTCAAAAGTACTTGTGACTTGTCTCCAGGTTATCGCTTTCTACGAAGAGAGGCTTACTTGGCATACGCCGGCGGAGTCTGAATGATATAGAGCGGCGTGTGGCATGCCGAGTATTCGCTACGGTGGCGACTATTTCTACGTCCGCGCCATGGAGATCTACGAGCGGCAGCGCCACATCTGATGCGCCAGTGTTAAAGACAGCTAACGATGAACTTTCTAAATAGTGTTGCCATACTTCGCAATTTCTAATTTGGTAGCTTTATAAATGTTTTAATTTTATGTGGACTTAGGCGCTTCTGCGGACTTAGTCCGTATCGACGTATTCATGTTTGAATGTGTAGCTTTTAAGTGCAGTCATTTGTGGCAGTAGTGGACGTCACTTTAGCTTATACTAATTATCTTTTGACTATCGTGTTGGCGTGTTCTACATAAACGTGAGACTTGAATACATCAACTGTTTATTCGTTTCTAGATAGTAAAACGGGCAATTAGTGCACCGATCTTACAAACAAACTGTCTACTATACTACTAGAAGGTGTAGTGAGGAGTCCTTGTCAGTCTGGAGCTTAGTTTTGTTTAATTTGCTCGTTATTCTAGTAGATTCAAGATCAATTAGACGCTAGGTGCCAAACGCCGCGATTCTAAGGGCGGTGACGCGCGGTGTCCATTGGCAACATTCTTAAGCAAATATCTCTGTATATTAAGCCATTATTCATGTAAAATTGCATGCAAAACAGTTGGCAAGCAGCCCTCTGCTTCATACTGTAAATAAGATCTTTTCAATATGTTACTTAACATTTGTGAAACTATCAGTTGGAGAGCATTGTATAGCCCTCTGACCAGATAATGGTTTTATGTGATATGATGATGTTGAACTTCGATTCCGCAGACGAAATAATTTGCTTTTATGCAGTAAGCTAATTATATTTGTCTGGGACTAAGCGAAACAAGCCTGTCTGAGTATTTTTATAAGATTAGATAGGTTGAAAACCAAATTGGTTTATTTCTTAGAACCCTGTGGAAATTGATTCCTAGTAAACTAAACCATATTCGCTGGGTGCTATGGAGATTGGTGTGATGGCAAATCTTTTGGCCCGGGTCTGTCAAATGTAAATCGCTTTATACAGTATGTTAACTAACAGAGGGCGTTCCCGTTAACCCGCAATAGTATAGCATCCATACATGCTAAAAAAATATTACCATTCGAAAACAAAATGTTTTTATTTTTTCTAATATTAAAATATTCATAAAAAAAAATTCAATTGATACGTAAAAGAAACACTCTGTACACGCGTACTTGAAGGACGGCACCGTCGCAATTTATTTATGAATGACGGGCCGCGTGTGCGGCGATCTAATTGATGTGCCTAGAACCGCCCCCTACCCCCGAATGTCCACCTAATTTTAGTCGGAACTAATCTCACGCGCTGACCGGACGCGCATTATTTTCGCATTGCAACATCTTGCGTCATTCTTGTGTGAAAAATGCCACGTTATCAGTTCAGTGCTCAGGAGTATGTGAACATGGTGCTCATTTATGCTGAGTTTAATTATGATGGTGCACGTGCTCTGAGGATGTATGCTGAGAGGTACCCCAATGCACATCAACCGCGGAATTCTCGTGTTATTGTGAGTGCCCCCCCCTGGTGCGTATTCGTAACTATGAACCGGTAGTGCCGCGTCGTTCTGGTGGCCCCCGACCCGTGATCTCTGTGCGGCAGGAAGAGAACGTGCTAAGGCATTTTGCGGAGGAGCCCGGTTCAAGCACTAGAAGAGCCGGCCGCCTGTTAAACATGAGTCACGTCGCAGTCTTTAAAATTTTAAAGAAAAACAAGCAGCATCCGTACTCACTTCAAAAAGTGCAAGGTCTGCTTGGTCCAGCTGACTTCGAATGCCGGTTAGTTAGTTAGCAGTTCAAAATCTAGGTAAGTTTTAACATTATTTAAATGTATCATAATACCTAAAACATTAAAATAAAAAATAACACTAAACGACCGTGCCAAAAAATTAATAAGTTCAGAAGGCCCACTCTTTCCTAAAACTGCTTTTATACTCAGGGAGTACTCCGTTCAACGAACGTGTTACTACTGTGACGTTACACGATTGCTATGAATAAACGCAAGTATTTAGGCATTACGAAGGCAACTGCATAACGTAAAAGTTTTTAAATTTCTGTTATTGGAGAAAACATTCACTTGCTAACTTACGTGTAATACCGTCATTATCATTTAAATCCTAGCCTAAACTGTGGTTTTAATAAATGAAACTTTCTCCAAACTTAACCGCACACTATTTATTAGCGGTACATTATTTTTTAGATAAAATTAATATTTCATAATTAACACTGTAAGCCTGTCGTACCACCGGTCTGAGTGGCTAGGTAAAACAAATTCGTGTACTTGTTCAGTGAGTGGACCTTCTGTACTCGTATCTGTTTATTTTGTGGCCACGAGCCCGCGACGACGTGTCGGCAGAACTCGGAAGCGCTGCCAAAATCAAAATAGTATAGTATAGTATTTTGATTTTATAAACAGCAGGTATTGAATTTATTGTCAATTAATTATTTTTTTGAATTCGGATGCTGATTATTTTTATGATTATGCTTATTTTTCTATGGTGATATTTTTATTTTAATCTATTAATGATATAGATTAACGAGTTTAAGGGAACGCCCTCTGTTATTTAACATACTGTATTTACCATAAAATCTAATGATGTCGCGAGTATGGTGTGTTCCCAACCAGTCACACTGTAACATGTCACAGTGTGACTCGTTGGGAACAATCGGTTAGGTTAGGTTAAAACTGAGACCCCTCTACGCACGAGCCGAGCGAGCGAAGCGAGCGGTGCCGCGGCAGCGGCCGGCGAGTGCCAGAAACGACTTGCGCAAATAGAAAAAAAAGAGCTAGAAAGAGAAAATTGCGAGTTCCCGTGACTGGTAGTGTGACCGGTTGGGAATTTTTTCAGAAAAAAATCCCATCGAGTAACAGTGTGACATTTGAGGGTGTTACTCGTTGGGAACAAATGGCGAGTATTTGCCGAAACGAGGTTGTACTTAAAACTCCGCCGCCTAACCGGCGAAAAGGTGCAATATAAAAGTCGTCGTTCGCTTATTATCAATTCTTTGTAAATGGGTTCACTATTCTGTTAAAATTTATTTCACATGCATTTTTATGGCGCACACAACGAATATGGTATATTAATTTTCGATATTTATGTTATAGTTACTACTTTATCACAATCAGACCTGTGTCTCAATCATAGGCTCTGTTTTATTATTATTATTACATTTTTATATATTATTATCATGAATTAGAATTGTAAAGTGAAGATTGTTTCAAGTGATCAAACCTTGTGTATCAAATTGTTGAGAAGAGAAAGAAAGAATAACTATTTGGACTATAAAGAGCTATGTACTACATAATTGTGAGACGGGAAGGAATTGTAAGGATTGAGGAAAAAAGTTGTAAAAAATTGAAAAACCGATATAGCCATTCGAAGGGTCGTTGCGGCCAAGTGCCTCTGTCTAATCGCCGTTCGCGATTTATTTGCTAAAAATGAGTATTTGGAAAAATAACTTTAATGCCCACCAAATAAAGTTCAGTTTACGCTACTACTTTAAACATTTTTATAACTTTTTAAATAGTGCTAGTCACTCTGAAATCAACTTAATTGCTGCTGAAATAAAGTTGATATTTTGTTTAACTTGAAATAACAATTGGAAACATATTTGAATAGACCTTACAAGATTTATTTTTCATCTAGATTTAGTAAAACTCTTAATATAAATGTAAAACAATAAAAGAATTATAAAATCTCACGGTCTAAATGTTATTATGCTAGAAACTGTGTCCCTCAGTCCTTATGCCTAAGGAGACGCCTTGAGGGACACCTTGAATTGCTATAACTTTATTTAACCGCTTAATCACTGCTAATGAGACACAATTGATTTTCTATTGTAATGGGCCTTTATCGTGCCACGCCGGCCTTGATCAGTTAAAAGTTTGTTTTACAAATATTTTAATCAGTTTTATATATTTTTTTTCAACTTCTACTAAATCTTGATAACATTAGTTTTTCGATTCATGATTATGACCCACAATCCTTACGAACATCATTTATTTTGCTTCAAACAATCTTCATACGTGTGGGCTGGTGTATTTAATACTAAGTATTGACTAATCACCTACAGTGGCAATGTGATTTAGTTCACAACATGCAACTTATTGTCGTCACGCGAACATGACATGTATGTATGTGTATAAGGTTATTCTACCGAATCTTGTCGATGTAAATTTGTTTTGCGGTGCAACCAGACCACTGTCGATCGAGGACATTCTGAACCTTATGACATACTAACTTTTTGATCGCGACTTCGACCGCGTCCAGAATTCTTTCAGTCAACAGTGGTCTGGTTGCACCCCAAGGCTACAGTTTCGCAACGTGTGCGTTGCGAAACTGTAGCGTAAAATATTAGATATATTAATGGATAGAAATAAAATACATTGAAATATAGTAAATATTAGTTTTATTGATTCATAAATATAGGATTCACAGTCTTCTAGACAATGGTGATAGAAAACTATTGAAGTTGAACCAACCTTTCTTAACAATCAATCAATCTTTCTTAGCACATTCTTTGTTAACAATCATTCTGGTCAGTCATATTTTTCCTTATGCTATAGTTTCCTAAGAAAGCGGCGAATGGTCACACAATAACGGTTGTCAAAATACAGACCGTTTCGTGACACCTTAATGTCAAATACTGGTGAAGATGACAATGTCACGAGGGCCGTTATAATATGACGGACCCGGCCTTGTAGGAAACCGTAGCTTTAGCGATGGGATAGTGTCTAGCCATCTGCAGTGGTAGTTACTATAAAGTTTGTTTATTACCCTAAGGTTTTGATTTCAATAGTTTTTCTCAAGTCACTGAGATAAATATAAATTACAATTATCAGCTATATACTCTATTCTGTAGTACATACAATATTTGGAATCAATACAGACACATAAATTACACATTTAGATCAATCAGAATTAATTTAAATACTAGTTTTCATTTGAAATACTGAGAAAAGTAAATAAGATTATAAAAATGTTAAGTTCTCGCACCTTGTTTCAATTTCCTTCATAATAAATCTGCGTGAATACGTATAAAGGGGCTTGGAAGGTCCGTGGCATACCTACTAAGTTACGGTCAACCATTTCGATATTTTTTCAAAATGGCGGCCAAGCATGAAACCTATATAAATCGATAGCTGACATCAATGCAATCAGAGAACAAGATTTACTGGGTTTGGTGTTATTATGTTTATAAGACCAAACCCAGTAAATCTTGTTGCATAGATGTTACAAATAATCACACTGAATGTTTAAAATAATCAAACTATCAAGCTAGTATCGAGTTATATAGCTTTCATGCGTAGCCGCCATTTTGAAAAAAAATCATGGCGGGCAGGTAGGTATGCCACAGGCTCCATATAAAATCTTCAATCCCCTTTCAACTTTCGATCAATATTCTTGATCGAAGCTTTCAACCTAAGTATTTCACACGCTATAATGCCAACATCTTTTACCGTAGTGTCCATAGATGGAAGTACTGACTAGAGCAATTTTGTTTAGTTTTCAAAACGAGCATTATTATGCCTCAATCAATATCGGACAAAAAGAAAACTGTTTACCAGCAGTAAAACACCGCCATTTTAAACTTAAGATGTAGCAATAATTAGACATCTTGCTACTTGTGCGTTAGATTTTGATAATTTCGAAATTCGTTTTTAATTTCTACAATTTTTGATCGCTCGATGTAATTCCAAGTCATTAATATTCTAGTCTTTAATAAAACTAAGTTAGTAAATATACTTAAAATCTTAACATAGTTTCTAAGGGTAATATCGCACTGGTATTAATATTGCATCGAGAACCGGGTATACTGCGTATGCGCAGTGCTAATCAATACGCGATTCCGCTTGTGAAATGTGCATACTCGTCCGTAAAATCACGTCCCGTTCCGTCACTAAAGCTATACGTCGACTACCCTTTTTATTACTATATTCTCTATGGCGTCAACTGACCGATACGACGTTTTGTTTCCTTTGTATGATTGTCTATCGGTAAAGTGACGTGCGTGTTTTGCGCCTGCTGCGGACTGGTCCACGCATACACACAAATAGGTACACCATTGCCATTTACAACCATTCGATACTTTTCCGTGCCGAATCGAACATCAATCAATGTTGGAAGGAGTCCTCCAAACGCTGTTCACAAATACTGAAAATGTTGATCGTTTAAGGGCTGATTTTTCCAACGCCAAATAATTTTGAATTTTTGACAATTCTTCCATACAAAAATTGTCAGACGTCAATTTTATTCCACGAATAAAATAGATCTGTCGATTGAAAAATAAGCCCTAAATCAAATAGACGACCGCTATTCTTTCGACAGCTAGGTAGCTTGCTAGCTTTCGAGGGCAAGATAAATCAGGTAAACGAAATCGTGTCATTTTCGACAAGGCAGCCTGTCGAATGGTTGTGAATACTCGAGTGGTAGTGCGATACAACCATAATAACACTAGTAATACAAATAAGAGTTAAATAATGAGATATAATTACAAATATGTAAAATTATAGTGAAACTATAATTACTAGGTACTTTGACGGTGGTAATATAGTGTTTCGCTACGTTTTGAGCTTGATCGCTTCAAGCTTGGTACTTGTAGTCGTGCTTGCTCAGTCCATTGCTGTAAAGAGTACAATTAAATATTATTGCAAGTTGGTGATTATAGGAGAAATCAACGTTCGTGGCAGTGGCAGCCACAACACGTGGGAGCGAGATGGCACGAGACTTAGTGTAATCCCGGACTATAGTCCTTGCGGAACTAGTTGTCTGCGCCTTAGGTATGGTCGCGGTGTGAGTGCGGGGGGGGGGGGGTTATTACTCAGTGCGTGCGTGTGTGTGCACTGAGGTGGACAACTAGTTCCGCAAGAACTATAAATTAATATAGTCACCGTTCTATTCGCACATTTTATGACCGCAAGTCCGCAACTGACACAAGTATACGTTAAGTTCCGGGACCTATTTAATAAAACTGACAGGAGACAATTTCCGACACATACATATCATTACTGACAAGAGATGCAATTTATTTATTATTGTGTTAAAAGAACAAAAACCAATCCAACAAACTCCCCATACAAAACAAAATTCCAATCTTTCATCCCCACGACAAAAGATGGATGGGGAGCATCGCGTGGTAGAGATTCTTTTGCTGAAGTAATGAAACCTTATCTAGATGAGAAGATTACAGATAATATTATGATAATGTCACCTGAGCTGCGCGACATGCCCGGGCGTGGCCTGTATGAGCGGCGCGAGTCTCTCCGTGAAGCGCTGGAAGTTGCGCTCGAGCTCGCGCTGGTACTCGCGCTGGTCGCTGCCGATCAGGTTCTTGTTCTTCCGAAGAGCATCGTGACACCTACACGTTATTTAAACATAAGATGCGTACAAACTTGTGAGTTTTGTGAAGTGACATCGGTTTTAAGTAAAAGTAAAACGCATCTGTGTAGTTTGCGTGATGCGCACAACTGCACAAATTTCCTTTCTGTATGATAGGCGGCTTGCGCTTTCCCAAATCTTAAAAAAAATATAAACATCCAAATTGAGAACCCCCCTCCTTTTTTTAAAAAGGAGAAAATATCTAAGATCAACTTACTTCTTTGAGAAATCTTTGAATGCAAGCCGTAGTTTGTTCGTTAGCCGCGTGGGAGGCTGTGTGCCTTCGGCCACCGGAGCCAGGAATACCTGTAACACACAAAACGAATTCTTATTTACTATGTTTTTCGGGAGTCATTTTTTAATTACAATTTACATTCACATAACACGAAGATTAATCACCCTGATAGAGCCCAAACATCTATAATTATACGGGGGTTTCGTATACATTTATGAAATTTTCAAAGTCCACAACAGTTGTTGAGCCGGTTCGTACCTGTGCCAATTCGAGAGGTCCCTGGTTCACAGTGGTACCGATGCAGCCCTGCACCACCATCTGCAACATCTTGGGATCCGCCGGCTCCTGACTAGTTGCTGCTGCTAACTCGTTAATCTGATATTATACAATTATGTTACTGAGTATATAATTATAGTTTATTCGCCTATATAAGTGGTTAATTATGAAGCTAATAATGTATTGGTAAGAAACAATATAAATCCAATTTACGCAGTAGTTAGTTCAAATAATGGCAAAAATACCTTCTTCTGTATATCCTCAATGGCGACTTCGATGGGTGTCAAAATTATTTGTGTTCGTTGGACAACCTGAAAGGGTTATGGATAAATAAATTACTAAATTTTACCTATTTGGGTTTTATGCATGTAAGATGTTCACACATTTTTCTGTTGGTTACACTAAATGGTGACGACACAAAATTATGATAAAAATCATATAATTTAATTTTATTATTTAAATATTTTAAAAAGCAAATCTTAAGATGAAACCAGTACTAAATGAGTTATGGAATCATGCGTTACTTTGCTTTCCATCCAAGCCCGGATCTAGTTAAAGCCGAATTTGAACTCAGTATTCTTGCACAACATTTTACAGTACTTAAAGTTATATTATGTAGTTACCTGTATCCTAGTCTTGACATAAGGGAAGTGGTGTGCGGTGGTGAGGATGGTCTTCCGCTTGCACTGCTCGGCGATGTCGCCGTGCGCGCGCCCGCCCACGGTGAACGGCGTCGCGTACATGAAACGCTCTGTACGCAGAATGTTTGGATGTAGGTATAGAATAGAATATGATACTCTTCATTACAGACACCATACGAATTACAGATATAAATGTAGACATTACGTAGGTAAATATTATATATTTTATTTTTTTATATAAAATTCTGAGCTGGACTCCTTCTTAAGGGATTGGCCCTTGGCCCACAATCGCAGTAGACCGGGAAAAGTGGAAAGAGGGAATGGAGGCCCCTGCAGTGGTGTCCCACTGCAGGGGCCTCCAGTCCCTCTTTCCACTCACACAGGCTTATAATAAATATAAAATTCTAACTTCAACGCTTCATTAGTGGCTTTTGTCATTGGTGTCGTTCTCAACTCACTGATATTGTAGTTCTTCTCGTAGTGCGTGGCTCGCTTGCGGAGCTCGTGCGGCTCGAAGTAGGGCTCCACGTATGTGATCTGTATGTACGCCTTGTCGGCGTCTAGTGTGCTGACGTCTACTATGTTGGAGTCCTTTATGATCACCACGTTCTCTACGCCGAAGCGGGCGCCGTAGAAGGCCTGGAGAGTGACGTAACAAGTTTTTAAATAAGTGAATAAAGAGACAGATTAATAATGTTAACATGATGTTAGGATATCTTCCTATTTTTGTTTTTTCATAGAAAATTAAATAATCTTTCGTATGGAAGCGGAAGAAAGTAACATCATAGCCATGTTAAAAAAAATATATCAAAAAACCCAGTATTTAAAGCTGTAGTTAGGCTAAATAGTGCAAACTGAAAGCGTTCGTTTTAAATCTAATCGCATTCTCATGTCAGCGACAAACAAGATCAACATTTAGGAAACTTTGAGGTATTTATGACAGACTGAGGCAGATTAGATTAAAAAATACGAGAATTTTGGAATAGACTACAGAGTTTCATTACACGACGCAGTATTTCTTTTTCTATGGTTCCGTCGACTAACCTCGAGCCTGCTGAAGATCTCGGGCAGCTTGGTGAGCGCGTGCTCCTTGTACACGAACTCCTCGCTGTCGAGGTCGCCGAAGCGCGCGCCGTAGAACGACACGCGGAAGTACGTGCCGAACACGCGCTTGCCGTGCAGCTGTTCTATGCGGGTGAAGGCTTCGTTCAGTTTGCTGGGTAGATGAAAATAACATTTTTGATAAACAAAACACAAACATAAATCGGATTCAACAAAAACATAAATCGGATTCAACAAAAACATAAATCGGATTCAGTCTGGAATACTCTGGAATAATAGTTTTAATAATTTTCTTCGATCCTTAGACCGCTTTCACATTTAGGCGACTAGCAGCGCGGCGCCCGGTCAGAATCTCATATTATAAACAGAAGCGCGGCCGCTGCGCGCACTCCTTCGGCGCCGAGCCCGTGCCGCGCGGGCGACACACGTCCATGACGCCGACGACCACGAGTCACGCGCGCGACAAACATTCATGACGCCGACGAGACCGTGTGGCGTGCGCGACGCTCCTCCATGACGAGACGTTGTCGCCTGTGCGACACATTTACCCAGACGCCGACGTGCCCGTGTCGCGCGCGACACATTACACGACGCCGATGTGACGTTGTTGCCTCCGCGACACATCTACATGACGCCGACGAGACCGTGTCGCGCGCCCGACTCACATCACTGACGCCGACAAATCAGGGTCGCGCGCGCGACGTACTTCCAAGACGCCTATGGGACCACGTCGCGCGCGCGTCCCTCGTCACTGACGCCGACGAGCCAGTGTCGCGTGCGCGACAAACATTCATGACGCCGACGAGACCGTTTCGCGCGCTCGACACTCGTCACTGACGCCGACGAGCCAGTGTCGCGTGCGCGACAAACCTATAATGTGAAGGCATCTGCTTCTGCCGCGCTACTAGTCCTAATGTGATAGCGGCCTTAAATTGAAATACACATGCTATTAAAAAGCTAGCTTGTTTGCTAGTAAGTAGCATGCTTGCTCCCATAAATTGTAATATAACACCTCAGGTTATTATTATTATTTAAAGCATGCTCTCCGCGAAAGTCTGACAACTAACCTTACCAAGGGGTATCATATTACTTAGTAAATGGGTTGTGGAGGTCAGATAATCAGTCGGTCCATGTAAAATACTGGTATTCAGCTGCATCCGGTTAGACTGGAAGCTGACCCCGATATAGTTGGGAAAAGGCTAGGCAGATGACTAAGGAGTATTCCTTTGGTGTACAATATACATACTAATTGTGTGCATACTTTTGTGCTACTACATAGCACGTGTATTCCAGGTTTATTATATTTGAATGTTTTATACCTGTGTATGTTAGCGAGTTTCTTGTAGTCCCTGTGTTGTTCCGCGATAGGTATGAGCACCTTGTACACCTCGTTCACAGTCTCGTACATGCCCGCAGTCATCAGCTCACTGGCCGCGTGCTCCAGTAGCGCCTGGGGTGGGCAGAGAAACAGGTTCATTATGTATGTTATTAGTAGTATTTTGTGTTGGAAGAAAATGTTGTTTTTTCAGGCTAGAAGGAGGATACAGAGTAACAGGAGGACTATAGTATACCTGCAGCTCAAGATGTGTGAGATGATGATGCAGTGCATCAGCACAGCTCTCATCCAGCGCGTTGTGTGTGACTCGCTGCAGTAAGGCGGCTCCTCGTCCGCCCGCACACATCTGCTCTGCCACGAGGGCCGCGCCGTGGATCAGACACATGCCGGCTTCCGTATGGTTTGATCGCTAGAACAAGATAATTGTCATCATTCCCTTGTCCTTATTCCAATTCATTTGGAGTCAGCGCAACTTGTCTTTTTCTTCCGTACTTCGCTAATCGTCGTCATCTCGAAAGAAATTTATAGTATATAAGACTTCTAAAACCATCATTCATTACATATTTAAAACTGTGAGATCAAAACGCCAATTGATCCCGCGTTACATACGCGGATCCCGCGTTAAATATACATATACTATGGGTGCAGTTTCAAGTACTGGATTTTCTTTTTTTAAGAAACCAACACCGAATTTATCTCCTTACCTCCATGTGCTTCTGCGCCATATTATTCAACCAGGTGAGCCTGAGGTCGGGGCTGTGCTGGTACCCTCGCGCGATGCGGTGCATCAGGTCCAGCAGCATCTCAGGGTCTTCCTGGAACTCCTTCATCTTCACCGTGTCTGACAGGATCATGTGTAAGTTGAACACTAGGTCTTTCACCTGGAAATTATAGAAGACAATCAGGGACCATCGATACATTGCGTCGCACGTATAGGGGGAGGGACAACAACAAACACATCGTGTGACAATGGAGGGGGGGGGGGGGGAGAGGCATAAGCTTCGTAAAATCACATATATAGATCTAAAGTATTAAAACTCAAAACTTCACCGCCAACGAAAAACTTTAAAATATTACCAATTCTATCAATATGATTACAAGATTTAGTTTACAATGGCAAAATATACTACACCATCAGGGGGTGGTTCACACAAATATGACCTGTGACAAGTACGGTCAGAGGCTATATATAATGAAATTCGTGTGACGCAATTTATAGGTGACCCCTCAGGAGATGAACGACCGCGACAGTCTAGAATCATGTACGGAATCCACGGTAACAGTGGATGTGCCATCGACGTAACATTGTGTATGTGACAGGTAACATCGCGATGGATCAAGACGGAGAAAAAAAGGAGTCAAATTCATCCCGCCGATGAGCTTGACTCCTATAAAAAAACCTGATCCTTAACAGCTTTTTTATAAGGAGTGTTTTTTTAGATTTCTTCTATATTAAAGTAGCGATGGCCTGGAGGTTGCACCAGGGTTATTGGGTTCAATTCCGAGCAAGTACGAATGTGACTTTTTCAATTCATATGTACTTTCTGAGTTTATCTTGGACATTACTGACTTCGGTGAAGGAAAACATCGTGAGGGGAACCGGGACTTACAGTTAATATAAGTCTGTCATCGCCAGCCCGTCTGGAGCAAGCGTGGTGATCAATGCTCGTGTCTTCTTTGTATGAGAAGAGGCCTTTTCCCTGCAGTGGGATAGTAATAGGCTGGTATTATTATATTACGACAGTCAAGAAGTCCATAATTCTGTATTTTTTGTTTATTTTTGCAGTGTTACTCAATATCACACTATTTATACATATTCGTTTATTCGTTACTGTTTTATCTGACAAAAAAAAAAAAAAAAAAAAATTATTTAAGTATGAATACACACGTCATGTTGCAGTATGAAACTGATTTACATCCGTCACCTCACACACCCAGGTCCAGTTGAAAACCAGCGTTAGACACTAGTTGTCTGGCATTTTTGCTGAACTGGGACCTTTTTAGCGCAGCCGTGACTGCCGTGAGGCACACTTTCCTGCTTATTTTTTATTATTATCTTTTTAATTTTTTTTTCTTGTTTGTTTTTATCTGATGTATGTATCTGGTGTATTGTGTTTTTTGGTCTGTGCTAAATAAATATATTTCTTTCTTTCTTTATGTGTCTGTAATCGGTAGGTAGAATCAATGCTTGTTTCACACGTACCACAACCACAACACGTGGGCGGGCGCTAATTTGTATGAGAATTAATAGTTAAATTCATACGGACCACATTTGGACGTCAAAATCAACCGTGTGTGTGATACGGACCACATCGCAGCCACGTCGCGACCCCCAGCGACACCGCGAACTAGCGCCCGGCCACATCGCAAACACAACGTTGACACAATATTTTGTAGGTACCACAACGCAACCGCAAGAAGCCGCACACGCACACGTAACCACTGCTTGACCACATTTTGTCGCTGCGATGTGGTGTGGTTGTGGTACACACGGCTACACATCAAGCTATACATTTCCAGTTTGAGCTGACCTCGCACTGTATAGGTTTTTCGTACAATCAGAAGTCAGCTTATACTGGTTATGTATAGCTTGATGTGTAGCCGTGTGTACGTGTGAATGGACTCTAATTATGATATCCGTAGTTTCCGCTAGAGTTACGGGCAGTACCAACCCTGTATCTCCTACGGACATAAGTTTAGTTTGAGGCTCGACCGGAGAGTGAATGTAACCACGATTTGACAGTTCTCCCTACTCCCGATGTGTTTCTGGCCGTCCAAAAAAGTGAAGTAATCAGGCGTAGGGTTCACTCCGAAATTTGGACGTGCCCGTATCTTCGTTAACTGACTTAGAGAGTTAGCCGCCTGGGCTGCGACATCGCGGTAGACCTATACTGCGTTCGTGATTAACTTTCCAAAATGCAAACACTACTTTATTACCTACACATAAAGCTCACTTTGCGCTACAACTTCAAACATATTTATGACTTTTCTATGTTACTAGTCATTCTGATAAGCACGTTATTTACACCTGTAGTTTGAAAAAAAAATGGTTATTAGTATTATTATTTCATCCATTAGTTACCTGTTCAGGGAAGGTAGTGTCAGTAAGGTCAGCGTCGTGTTCCGCGTACACGAGGATGGTCTTGAGCGCGCGACGCAGAGAGTCCTCGCTGAAGGTCGTGGACGTGCCCACCAACGACGACAGGGACATCGTCACCTGCATCTTGACGCGACTGAAATTCTACGGATAGAAAGACAAAGGGATGATGACTAATTACTAGAAATGTTTGAACAAAATTAATGTACAGACGCCAGCACAACAAGCTACCAGAAACTGTCAAATTTTTCCAATCAACTTTGAACCTTATGCTTTAGCGAGAAAGTTGAAAATATATTTAAAAAAATTTACAGATTGTAGTAGCTTGATGTGCTAGCGTTTGTACCAAAGAAGGCATAGTAAAATGAGATGATCGAACAAACCTGTAAAATCGATAGAATTAAAAGTTTTTGGTGAGAATTATTCCCGTCCTTGTCGCACGGTACAGACAATTTATGGCACTAGTATGAAGTTACATAGTCTTGACGTTATTTCTGTGATAGTGCCGTTTTTGTGTAGCAGTTATTTTAAAATGTTTATGACATTTTTTAAAGCTTACATTTTAAGCTTGCATTTTTTACAATAGATAAAATATTTTTACAGTTCAAAATAAAAAAAATGTCACCATCCCTATAATATTGTAGCGGTTGGTTCCGGTATAAAAGTTACCGGAAGGTGGTTATGTTGTTAAGCCGGTGTGATCGGGCACTTACGAGTTATTTTTAGTTTTTTTTTTGTAAAAGCGGCGTTAGAAAGCTGGTACTTCATAGTACTCACATTGCCGAGCTGGTAGTGTTGGCGCATGAGCGCGTACAGAGTAGCCGACGCATGCGCACGCGTGGGCGCCGACAGTGCGGCGCAGTGCCGCAGCAGCACGCGGCAGATGCCCGACTCCTCGCCGCAGCACGACCAGCCCAGCTGGGGGGGGGACACATTATGGTTTACCACTCATTTACGATATTTTACTTCCTTAAAAACAATACAATTATTCACTCTTATGAGGAAAAACAATAATTATTAAGGCAGGCGACGGTTTCGCAGGATGATAAACGAAAATTTAATTATAAAAATCTGTTGATAAGAACTTACAATTTAAACATACTTTGTGCTTTTATAGCCTTTTAAAAGTTGGAAGAGAGACTCATTCATCACTTAGTTAAGTATTACTTTATTGATTACTAGCAGCGCCCCGCAGTTTCACCCGAATTTCGATCCCAAGCGAATATCGGGATAAAAAGTATCCTATTTGTCAATCCAGAGTGTCAGCACCATACCAAATTTTATCAAAATTGGTCCAGCCGTTTGTGCGTGAAGAAGTAACAAATATACAAACACACTCATAAACTTTCGCCTTTATAATATTAGTGTGATAGAGCCATGCTCCTCATATACGACTAGTCCTTCTACCGTAGTTTGTTCTCATTTAATTTCATAGTAAAATTATCGGAAGTAGACGCTTATTACACTTTGCATTACAGATCAATTAGGCTAGCCTTAGCGGAAGTAGAACGGATATACAAATTACAATTTTGAACCTTCTTATTCTGAAGCAAAAGTAAGATGGTTTTAAAAACTAATATATATAAAAGTTAAATTTTAATGAAATTATTGTTGGTATGGTTCGTGATTTTCTTCATCATATTTACATTCAAAATGACTTGACGAAACTTCTCCTCAAAGTGAAGTTTCGGGTTGGAGCACTTTTGGTCAATTATTAAGCACATAAACAGTCCACTTCTGGTTCAAATTTATTTGAGTTACAAAAATATGAACCAGAAGTGGACCTTTTGAGATACCTTCCTTCCTTGTATTACCTTGACGATGAGCGCTCGCACAGTGGCGAACATGTGCTGCAACACGACGACGCTCTGGTTGCGCTGTAACGCTCGCAACACTACTTGTAACGCCGCGCTGCACACGCTCTGGCCACACTCCAGGTTGCAGCATGACTGGACACACCAGAACAAACATTATATTCGTAAAAAAATATGAGGATCTTGGGCCATTTAGCTTAAAATATTAGAAAAACAACATCTATAACACCCGGAAGGGTTTTGCAACAAAATACACATATTCACCTCTTCCAACAAACCAATTTTCGACTCATAAAGCATATAACTATATACTCTGACGAGCAATATAAAAAAGTCACTTGCAAAGTGCCTAAAGAAATCCAAATATCTTCTAAGCCACGCAAGTTAATTTTAAGAAGTAAAAACATCTATCTTGTGTGTAAAACAAGAAGCTATCTTGCGTAGTTTCAGAAGTGTTTCATGATAAGTTAGTGGCTTTATGATATAGCTCGTCAGTGTATTTTTTAAAATGTTCTTTCACCATATCTATTCATATATATCATACGAGTACATCATATTTAGAGTTAAACCAAGAGTAATTAATCGATATTGTTATGTGATCTCCCACGTACCTGCACGATAGTCTCCAGCGCGTGCAGCAGCGTCAGCGCCACCTCCGCGGCCAGGGCCCCCGCCAGGTGCGGCGCGGGCGCGGGCGGGGCCCCCGGCTCGCGGGCCCCGCCGCGCCACATGTCCTTGCGCCAGCGCTCGCGCCGACACGCACCTACGCTTGACCCACCACCTATCTTACATTTTGTAGTTATATCGGCCAAAATACACTGGTTATTGACCCTCATGCTTGGACAGGTTACGGGGAGTTGTCGCTCTCATCCATACGTAGTCGCTGTTGCAGAGATATCTGACATCAGAGGGGGCAGTTCCCGTATATTTAAAAACGTTCGCATTCTACTCTCAGTCCTAATCTGTCAAAAGTACTTCTAGTTAACATAAAATTTTGACATTGATTGTCGGAGTCGCTGAGTCGAGATTGCGAGATTAACGTTTAAAAATACGGGAATTGGTTTTCAGATCTTCCTTCTTCAAATGGTGAATAAAATAAGTAAGAATTTGAGTAATTCCAAAATAAAAATATAAACCTTGTTTCAATAAAAAATGGGTAGTTGAACCTTTTGGGATTCTAACAAATACGCCTCAACAAATGTGCTGCAAATTAACCGCTTAATCACCGCTAATGAGACACAATTGGTTTTCTATTGTAATGGACCTTTATCGTGCCACGCCGGCCTTGATCAGGTAACCGGTCAAGTTCCGCGCGTAAACTATGTAGCACGATACAATAGAAAATCAATTGTGTCTCATTAGCGGAGCTAGACGGGTAAGTTGTAAAAATGACCAACTGCATACCACAATGTTTCCCCTCCAAATCCGATCCAATGTATGTGGTCTACATGAACAAATTACTAAAACGTCTACAGTGTGTATCAGAAAGGTGTTGTCAAATTTAAGGGTGTGATACAGACTGATTGAAGGGGTCCGCTAGGGCCGATGCCTGCCGGGGTCGCGGGTTGTTCGAAAGAGATATGGAGCTCTGGTGGGTTTTAGTCAGTAAAAGTTTGACACGCCCTCCTGCTCCGCCCAGATCGGGAGAGGTTTTTTGATAATTTCCCACCCAAAAAAAAAGGGTGTGATGCAGACTATCAAACTGAACAACTTTTTCCATGGGACCAACATCGCGATCGAGATAAAATAAATAATCAGCCGTATATAGTCAGTACCACGCCCTTAAATTTGACTGTAAAAGCTCAAAAACTATACACGCTACGAGATTCTTTTGGTGAGAGACCAAAATCGGAACTAATGCCGCCATCTTGTTTTATTAATACAATTTCTGTCAATTTTACAAATATTTACCAATAACGTCCCCTGTCAATGTCATACAGGCGTAAAAAGATCCTTGTAGCACTACATTCAGCTAGACTGACCTTTCCTCCTCATGATGAAGTCATTCCTGGCGGAGCCCTGTCCCAGGATCACGTCTTCCAATTTAGCCTTGATGTCCGTGGTCTTGCGCACGTTCTGTTGCGCGCATTTCATAATTTCCTTGCGACCCTGAGGAGTAACGTTGAATGTTAATGTTAAAATTAGGTTTTTGTGTTAAAAAAAAAATCATGATTGTTTATTGAAAAAATTAATCTAAATCTCTTAATTAGTCTTTGACTGACGATCTGCGTGCGCGTCACCACGACCTAATCATAATACCCAAATTTAAATTCCTACGCCGCATTGATCTTGAGAAAAACCTGTGACAGATGGACTAAAAAATAATTTTGTACTAGAAGGTTCTGTTTTTTTCTTAACCTTAAAAAAACCATGTCATGCCGGACATATTTTGTGAGCTGCCAACTCGGTAACAAAAAATACTGGGTATCTCTTGACTTCAACCATGGGAATCGTACAGTAAAGCGAAAGGGAACCGTTTGCTTTAACAATAAATTTAAATTACGTATGCCTTTGCAAAAAGTGCTCAACAGAAGCCTGCCACAGACCAGCTTTTGTAATGCAGTATACAACTTAACGGTATTGTTTTCTTTCAAGTAGGCCTGTGTTGTTTGTCGTATGTAGCTGTGGACTGCGGCTAATCTTTGCCGATTTCTCTCTGTACCTTTGGCTCTCTATCTTTTGAAATGGCAATCATATCTCTTGGTTTTTGTAGATTTTTATATTTTATTTATCCTTTTGATACATTATTATTTTGTAAATGTGAGGATTTTGTAAGCCTTGTAGACTTTAGATCTGTAGACCATTTTTTATTTTATCAAGTACCTGGTACTTGTTGACAGGCCTACGCTGTCCTCCCATACCTACTGTAATTTGAAAACATTTTAAAAGCCAATTATTTTTAAAAGAGTAACCGTGGAGTTTCTTGCCGGCTCTTCTCCATAGGAAACCACCAATTGGAACCGTACACCTAGCTTCTGACGTTTCATAAGTGCCCATGTCGATTTATGTGAAATAAAAATATTTTGATTGATTGATATTCTCCACTATACTTTAGTGCTGTACCTTGTACTCCTGACACTTGAAGCAGAGGTCGATGAGGGCTAGCAGCGAGTGCAGCTTGTGCGGCGACAGCTCGGCCACACAGGCCGCTAGGGCTCCTCGCTCGGCCCACTTCAGAACCCACACAAGGCACATCAGTAAGTTGCGGCTTGTCTCACTGTTGAAGGGTGGACGCCCGTTCTGGAAATAAGAACAAAATAACATAAACCATAATCAAACAAATAAAAAGTGGCATTACGTGAGTATTTTTTGAATTGTCATATAAACAAAACACAAACAGAATACTTTGCCATCACTCACTGACATATTGGAAATACGTTAAAACTCGAGTACATCTCGAGGACAGCCGAACACATCCGAAGCGGTGTCGGTTACGGTAACAGTGGCGCGAATTCAATGGTTTTTTCCCATCTCAAAGAATGCCCAACGCGCCTAAAGATGTTTTCACTTCAAAAAGCCGTAATCATATTCTTTCTTCTTGTTCTCACACACTATTGTCTACATTTCTTTTTCATTTCTCCTTTCGCAGGTCTGCTGGAAGAAATTTCTTAAGAAATAAGCAGTACCTTTGTACTTAATACTTATATAATTTCGTATCTGTATCTGCTTTACTGTATACATATACATATAAAATAAAAAATAAAAAAATTGGGGGAAAAAATACGGAAAAGGGGGTATTATTTGGGATAAATATGGAAATAATCTCAATGAAAATGCGACTCCAACATGCAGGTGTATAAGGAACAGTATCATACCTGTTTAAAGTCACCTTCAGGAGAGGACGCGGTGTATAGATTTCCAAATTGGCCCATTTCACTGTCCAGTTGTAGTATCTCTGCAAAATAACATTTAATGAGTTTGGTTGATAGTGTTGCTTCAATACCGAATACGACAAGACCTTTTCAAAGGATGGCAGCTGCTAAGGTCCTTTTAAAAGCCATTTTGGAAAGATGAGCTGCGCCGTCTTACAATAAATTGGAATAAAGACCTGTCTTTATTGTATAACAGTGATTTTTGTCAACCTTTCCTATTATCGAACAGCCTGTAGTGATAACATTACCTTTGCTAGTAGTGAAACCCCTGTAGAGCTGCGCGTGCGCGTCCATGACGATGCCCAGCAGCGGCAGGTACAGCGCCGCCACGCGCGCCTTCACGTCGGGCGCGGCCAGGCGCGGATCCGCGTCGTGCGCCGTGAGGAGGGACAGCACGCCGTTCACTGCCGCACATTGGAGGACTGGACTCCTGGTTGGTACAGAGAAACAGTTTTGGATTGTGTTTCATTCTAATACTCACTTTCCGCGTGATATAACGACTCGCGCAGCCTCCAACCGATTTGAGTGAGCTAGTCAGCACTACAATATAAAGATGTCACACACACTAGGCCTTTTAAAAAAAATTAACAACAATATTAGGTTTTTTAACTAAATATTTTGTAAAACTACAGCAGTAACTACAGTCTACGACTGCATAGAGTTGCTGCCAGTCAATACGAAGCCGTAGGCAAATACTAGTATACTTGCCCAAGGCAAGGCTTCGCCCGCATAGCCGCCATTTTGAATATTTTAGTTACAGAAGAAAGAAAATACGTTTATTTGCGGTAAACATGACGCGTAAAAAGAATACAAACACAATTACAAAATCCCAGTATTGTTGTGAGCTTATAACTAATGATATTATTTGAGGTTGTTGCTGGTTATACTGTACTTTGTACTTACTGCAAATCCAAGGCATTAGTGAGCTCGGTCAGCAGCAGGCCTGCCAGATAGTGCCGGGAGCGGAACTCGTGTCCCAGCGCGTGGCGCGGCGGCGCGCTGGACTGCGAGCCCAGCGACTGCCACGACGCGGCCGGCGACACGCCGCCCGCGCCGCCGCACGCCGGCAGGTTCAGCGACACGTAGTGCTCGTGCGAGCAGATGATGCGCAGGAAGGCGAGCTGTGGGGGGAAGGGAAGGGTAACCACATGCTGAAGATGCCTCACTGAGATACGTCACGGTCGCGGTTTTGCTCGCTACAGTCCGCGAGGCCTATGCTGAGCTTTGTGAGTGCACATAGATAGTCTAGGTGTGACGTCGGCCTAGAGCGCGACGCGTTCTTTGCTTGGTTTAAACCAGTTTATACTGCTTTTTGGCAATCGGCCTGAGGCGCGGCGCGTCCCTCGCGCGACGCAACTACGCCGCGCACCTTCCACACTTCACCTCTTGTACTGGTAGCAGCGTGACGTGTTTAATTCTTAATATTTTGTTTTTGTGTTCGGTTTATTAGTGAAATGGCTGCCAACACAAATATACGAAGAATACTAAAACCTAAATAGCCAAGTAAAAGAAATTTTGTGTAATTTAAATAGTTATTTTAAAGACTTGACGTGGCTTTATCGTTCATAAAGACATGTCAAGTGCCACTACATCAGCCCAATTGGTAGCGACATCGACGTGAATTCCGCTGTCCACTGTCAAAAATTTTTTATTGGAAGGTCTTTTGGAAGACTGAAGCAAATTTAAATCTCCGAAAAATACCAGATGCATGAGAAATATCATTGTCATTGACGGATTATCTAACTTTAAGTGTAAAAAGATTTTACGTTCATTTCTTCAGAATAAAAGCTATAATGAAACAGAAAATTATTTCAGTGACAGATCAAATATTACCTCACACGACTTCAATCAAAACGAACACACACTCTCTTTCACTCTATCACACACACACGCACTACCTGAACTTATACAATCACTCACACACACACGCGCACGTATTCAATTATAAACATTGTTGTAGTATTAAAAAAAAAATTGTACTACTTTAATGTAACTTTTTGTAAGGGACAGGGACTGTTATTCCTTAATACATATTATTCTATAACCTAGCTAGGAAAGCAGAGGGGCAATTCTCGTAATTTTAAGAACGTTCACAGTCTGATCTCAGTCTCAATCTGTCAAAAATACCTCTAATTTCCCTACATTTTGACAAGTTTTTGACATTTGTTTGTCGCCGAGATGAGACTGTGACTAGATTTTGAATGTTTTAAATTACGAGAATTGGCCTTCAGAACTTCACCCACCAGATTTTTTTGTTTGACATGGTACAAACTTATATGTATAACTTTATGTATGCCTCATGTACAGTCAGTTATAGCAATTAGCTGACCCACCTTTGCATAAATGGTTGAGGTTTTTTAGAATACGAATCGACAGAATTTTATAATTCTTTTATATTATGTTTACATGAGCAAAGTAAATAAAATATAAAAGAATCACAAAATTCTATCGATTCGTATTCTAAAAAATCTCATCCATTTATGCAAAGGTGGGTCAGCTAATTGCTATAACTGACTGTACTACAATCTCCAGTTTTTATGAAATACATTTATTATTATGATTATTTTGATAAAGCGGTAATCCCAAGAACTGTTCACAACTTTCACATTACTGATAAAGAGGTGCCAACTATGAATCGAAAACAGGGCCAGCCAGTCGTTTATACCGACGAAACATATAGACACGACTCACACTTCTTAAGCCGCATCCAGTTAAGCTAGAAGCCGACCCCAATATAGTTGGGAAAAGGCGAGGCAGATTGATTGGTCTCCTTTACCTTATAGTGCACAAGCGGCACAGCGTCCGGCAGGGAGGCGATCTTGGCGCACATCTGCTTGTAGTAGGTGCGCACGAGGTTGAACACGTAGCCGCGGTCCATCACGCTCAGCAGCTCGAACAGGAAGAAGGCCAGGCTGTTGTTCAGGCTCTGGGTCAGGCGACTGTCTTTGCCGTATCTGGGGAGGAAAAATAACATTTTTATATCACGTTTTTGATATGTCTCTAGTTCGATTTTAACCCTTCGTGTTTAAACGTGGATCCACGCGAGACACAATTACTTTTTAATTGTGTCTGTAATATTGGCATTCAACCGGTTAAAGAACTAAAACTTCATTTTAGGTTTATAAAATTTCTTTAAAAAAAAACAGCATCCTTGAAGGATTGTTTTTTTTTTTGCATTTGTTTGTTTTTCCGATATGAATGAATAACATTAATGTAGTGAGTCCTTTATTTTGTAACAAAATACGTTGTGTTGAAATTATTTCTGTGATGATAAAACCAAAACATTGCATTCATATTTAAATGCTTGCTTATATAAAAATCTGTTATTTAATGGTTTAATAGATCAGAGTTGAGAAATCAGGGAGACCGGAAGCAGCTGGATACGGAAGGCTCAAGGCCGGTTGGTGATGCTAATCAGGGACCTATGTAATGAAGATGGTGATTACCTGGATATAATTTCCGTAGTGACGTTATTCACAAGCGTGGTGAGATCATCAGTGAACTGGTCGGGGAAGCGCGCCTTGCGCCGCGCCTCGTGCGCTCCGCTCCAGTACAAGTACTCCACCATTGACTTTACCATCAGCTCGAAGAGGGCCCTGAGGATTGAGACGATTTTTTATATCTACATCGTCAGAGTTTGTAGTCATTAACATTCTCTTAGGGGTGAAAGTACAGAATAAATTATTTTTCTTTCTTTCTTTCTTAAAGTACTCGAGTATAAATGTCTTTTTTTACCGTGGGACAATCTCTCACGTAGTGAAAAATCATCTAATATTTATATTTTAATTTTGTATTGCATTGCCCCCCTATTTAAATATTGCCAATAAATTAATCTATACAAAATAAAATTACCGTAAAACATGCTTATTCTTTTGTATTCAAAGTTACTCAATTAACTTACCATGAGTTCTGCATGGCAAGGTCCCTGGTAGCTCCACTTGCGACAACCCACTGTAGCGCCAACTCTTCATGTAGAATCTTACAAGAGCCATCCGTCATCACTGAAAACAAAAGTGTAAATATTGTTAGTATATAACTTCACACGACGAGACATTTCGTACAAGACTAAGCTTTTTTATTTGTTCTTCTTATTTATGTTGAATAATAGTAGATTGTACAACTAGTGCATAAAAGAAGCCAATTTACCCCGAGACGTATAAACGTGTCCACCCACGTATCCATCAGAGCCGCAGGCGAGGGTGGATATTTAAGTCGAGGGGTACACACAAATAAGGGGTATCTATTAAGACACGAATGTATAGTATCACATGAGTGTTTTAATAACTAATTATGTACAGTTGCATACAAGAATTTATCTACACCCATGATATGAATCCTCTATAAAAGTTTCTGTAACAGTTATAGAATAGAATATATTTATTTGCTTGCTTTTGTTAGCGTAACATTCAAACAATTTTTAAATTACGGCGTTGTGGTAGTGAAACGCGCGTGCATGACAATGTCTTTTTTTGAAATTCATAAAGATACCACGAATTGAGTAGTGAGAATGTGGCTGTTTGATGAGTAAGGCGGGGATCGAAAAAGCAAAGGAGTTGCATAATGACAATATTATAACACTCGTTTGGATGATATTATGGTTACTATAACACTGGTTGTTTTAATGTTGGCAATAAGCTAACTGTTTCAGAAACTTTTATAGAGGATTTATAGCATGGGTGTAGATAAAAGGTTAAACAAGACACTTCTACGGAGAGGTAAGCCTATTGGCTGAACTCTAAAACGCAAAAAAATGGGAATCAAAGATTTTTATATGGAGCTAGGTATACCAATGTCGCGCCATTTTACCTACAAAATCGATAGCTGACATCAATGCATCGTCAATGATCGCTATCGATTTAAACAGGTACCATGCATGGCCGCCATTTTGAAAAAAAGAACTAAATGGCGCGACAGCAGGTACGCCACGGTTCTTAAAAGCCATTTAAGTTTTTATTAATATTCATGCTGTTACTGTTTCTTTAAGTCTTCAAGTAGTTCAACAATTCGGGGTCCGTCGAGTAATGGACTATGAAGGCAACATATTTTTACATAAACTAGTATTAATCCCTCAAGCGTTAAGTGTAAATCAAGTGTACATAAGAGACAGTGCTTGAAACGTCAACGGTACACCAAGTGTACACAACTATTGTCCTTGTTCTATTGTCATTGTTAAAACAATGACTTCACTGCGTCCATTCAACTACTCCGACGCGTGGGGTGTTTCGACAGGTAGGCGGGCAAACGTGTGAGAGGTTAAGTCAAACTCAAAGCATTTATTTCACTTACAACCAATTACAAGCACTTTGAATTGAATTGTCAAGTAGTCGGTAAATCAGAAAGATGAAGCCAGTTGTCCATTACATTTTTTTTTAAATTGTCCGGTTTCTATTTGTTTTAGTATTGTGGGTTTCTATGGAGAAGAACGGACAAGAAACTCCATGGACACTTTAAAATCGAAATATTAGTCTACCACATACCTGCAGGTGGTAGCGGCAGTCCTATGTCCCTGTCAGTGAGCGAGGGTCGTGGTATGGTGCACTGGTACTGTATGTACGTGGTGATCAGGCCACTGCGGCCATGGTTGTCGCAGGTAGCACCTTCGTTCATGTTCTGCAAGTAAAACATAGATAGATGAAAGTGTTACATGAAGAAAATACATCAAAATGTGATAACAAAGGTACACAAAACGGGTCGTATTCATCAGGGTGCTTAAAGGCGGAAACAGACTTATAACGCACCACGTTACGCGACATCAATGAAGCTTACTCATTGGCCACATTTTTCGTCTCGTTGAGCTATTTTCGTCATTTGGTCAATAAGTCAGCGTGGAATGTCGTCGGGCGTTACAAGTGTGCTGCGGGCTTTTAGGTTTTTTATAAGCTGTTTCTAACAGAAAACCAGACTTGTTCGTCATTGTGAGAGGTTACTGCAATATTTTGACCAGTTTGGAGGTAATTGTAAAACTCTTCGATAGAAAAGCAACACGTTACATTTTACTCTTGGTCTCCGTAGTTTTGATAGCAAGGCCTGGTTAAGGCCGCATTCCGAATTAGCTGTAATCGCTCACAGCACTCACATCATCTCACATGCGTTCTGATTTAGATATTACGTTTATGACAGCTGAGGCCTGTCAACAATTCGGAACGCAGTGCTTATTCAATGTCAAAACGATATTACAGCAGTATTTTTTGTATAAACACATTTCTTCTTTTTCTTTGTTTAGGTGGCGACTGTCAGCCAGAAGCACAATTTCGAAAATGCCACGTTAGTTTAAAGATATTATGCAACTCAAAATAAAACACACACTGACACATACACACACTCTCATTTTTGACAGCGCTCATGGTAATATTATCAGAAGGCATGTTCGGCGTTATCGCAAGATGGCGCGTGGCATGACGTCATATATGACGATTCACGGGACATCGTACCATTATTATGTATGTATTTAAGCATATCGATACCTCTGGGCTCAAAGGTCGTAAAGGACATTTGGGCGAAAATGACTTATTGATACTCCTATACTCAGTTTTTAATTTCCTATCGATCTGTATATTCCGTTTTACGAAATTCGCAAAAAAAATGCCTTTACGACCCACATAATTTGAGACGTTAAACAAAGTTTACCGTGAAAATATGGATGTAAATAACACTTAGTTACCAGAGTGAACCCATTTTGGTAGTAAAGCAAAGTATAAAACAACTATTGGGTGTAAAATACATAAAAAATAACAATTGTCTTATACCACCTTAGGTGGTTAATATAAGTCCCTCAAAAATTTGGATGTAAAGGACATCGTCTTTGCAAATTGTCCTGTACACCCCTACAATTTAAAATAAAAAAAATACAAGTGTCCTTTACTACCTAGTTTCATTTTAATTCTTTGCTTCCACTAAGGGCGTATATATAAACGTAAGTGAGGAATTGTCCCATAAATCCTAGAATATTCATAAAACAACGAATTTAATCTAAACTTACTACCTAACTTAATAAAAATTAAATAATTTTCACAAAACTATTACCTAACTCACAATTTTGTGAAATGTATTATAACGATTATTGAAATTACAAGATGTTGAAGTTTAGGTATCCACTTCATAATTATCGTAGAATTTGATTTCTGTACACAAACTTTCAACCCCTACCTTATTAAATTGTTTCTAATACTCGTTGTACATTACTTAAATATAAATAGCCTCCTCTATTGGCTAGGTTGTAAATAACTAGTATTCTAGAAAGTACGAAGTAGAAAACCGTTAACCCTCAAATGGTCAATCTTCACTTTTTAATAGAATGTGACAAAGTTCAAAATTCGCTATCTTTCTGTCTAAGAAACATTTTAACAATAATAAATAGTTCCAAAGATATGAAAATATTTTAAACCGTCTTAACGGTTTAAAATATTTTTATTTTAGTTATAGTCCTTTAGCGTCTTTATAGTCAAGAAAAATCAGATAACGTACTTGTAGAAATAATCATCACATCGGACAGTTAAGGTATTTTAAAGTAGGTACATTAAGCGAAAAAGTGTGGAATCATCAGAAATTATGTTATAAGTAACATAATTTCTGATGATTCCATCACTTGAAAGCATCTAACCCACACTTTTACTACCCACACTTTTACTTTATAATTAAGCATTTAAAGAAAAGTTTAAGTGAAAAACTTAACTTATTTGCAGTTACCCGCCCTTAACGCTATTTTAGTTAAGCATTTAATTCCCATAATACTTTTCTTGAATATAATGCCTGTTTAATGAAAACGGTAAAAAAATATATAATTATAATTGCCTGTTTAATGAAAACGGTAAAAAAAAAATATAATTTTGCAATAAAGCAGCTAAGCTTCATTACTTAGCTAAAAGACAGTTAGCCGACTCTCGCGCTGTGTTCACTCCGGGGGTGAGCTGAGGATGCTCAAGCCATCCGCCGTCCCGTCGGACTTAATCTTTCCACCCGGTGGGCCGTCTGCCACTGACACTGACTCAAAACTACAAGATCTAACTAAGATCAAAGAAGTGACGATATAGATGAAGATATTGAAACAAAAAAACCCAAACCTACAAGAAAACGATCCAAAAAAAGAAATACAATAATTCAAAGACTAGCAAGTCTCATTAATTCTGTCATCTAAGAGAGTATAATGCCCGAGGCGTGGAGCTGCGGTGGTTCTGTTCTTCAAAAAAATCCTCGGTGAAGAACTATAGACCCATCTCACTTCTGAACCACGTATCCAAGCTGCTCTCGAGGGTCGTCACGAACTGTCTCGCCAAGAGATTTGTTGAGTTCCAGCCGTCAGATCGCGTGCGGGCATTGAGATGTTTGTACGACGCTGCCACAATGACTGTTCAGATCCAGGATTAAAAAACCACCCCATCCAACTGCTCAGAGGGGTGTTTACTCATCATCTCATCAAACAGATTCTGTTTTTAAAGGTAAAGACAGGAGCTCATTTAAAAAAATTCGTCCGCATCGCTGTCAAGAGGATAAGTGCCCAAAAGGCTAGCAGGGCAGCATTACCGTGTTGGATGGCAATGCTTATTCTTTGGGCTAAAAATAGGCCAGCTCTCTGGTTACGCGTAGAGTCAACCAACCGCTTGGCGATGTCTCGAAATATTCGATAAGCACTCGGACCCCAAGGCCTTAGAGTTTCAACCCCAAACGGCTCAAACATTATGGCTCCCAATAAGGTTGTTATATTTGCGCTGTTTGAGGTTTTCTGCTCCTGCAGTAGCCGCCCCAGCATAGCCCGCCGTGCTAGGAAGATAGGATGGAGCGAGGGTGTCGACACAGGTTGCATCCCACACCAAAGGCCTACCCAACTTCCAAGGCATTATGGTCATTCCATCTGGCCTCTTCCCATCGTCGCGTGCCAAGCCATTGAGTTCTAAAACAGCGGGCACCCCGACGGTGACAAGAGCCCAACGGATGATGTTGTTAATGCTGGCGAGCCGTGCCATCTGACCAGCGCTCTCGCTGCAAGATACGCCATGGTGTCCGAGGCAGTCGACTGCTGCACCGCATTGACAGCGATGTGGAGCTCCGCAAGGAGCGCCCAGACGCAAACATGTAGCGAGCCAGAATGTGGTGTCACGCAGCATAGTGCCTATGTTGGGTGACGGTAGCGCTTCAAGCCAGAGGCCCGACTCCCAATCACCCACAGCCAGCAGGCGGGCACACTCAGCAGTATTGGTGAACGTATTAAAAATATTCATTTATAATTTAAAGATTTAGAGCTTTGTGTTCAATTACAAATAAACGATCTCAATTTGATTACAAAAATGCACGTTTTATTTGTATAATTATGTTATTTCACGAATATTTGTAAAGAAATTACAGTAGTATACACATAAATACATACAAAATTACATAATCCATTTAATATTTAAGTTTAATTATTAATTTATCCTTTCAGAATACCTTAGCGGGTGGTCCTTTAAGAACCTAAAAATTATTACACTTGTCGATTATTTCCTTATTTTGTTTAGTTTTGTGCAGTAAAGTACATTTACGCCCTTAGGTTCATCATAGGATGAAAATTTTAAGGGTGTAAAGGACGTTTGTTTTTAAATTTATGGTCGTAAAGGAAATCTATCTCGGTAAATACAGCAGTAGGGTCATTTTTTAACACTGCCCTAGAGAATACTATAAATTCTAAACACTTTCTTCTTAGGTTTCATTTAAATAGCTCAAGAAACAAAAATGTTAGAGCAAATATATTTTTTTTTTTTTCGTTTTTTGCTTCTCCTGAAAAGTCGCATTTTGTCCTTTACGACCTTTGAGCCCAGAGGTATCGATATGTTAATTTTTTGCATTAGGTTTGTTATAGTTATCTCTTCTTGTTCTCACACTATCGTCTACATTAATTCTTCTTTCGCAGGTCTGTTGAAAGAAATGTCTTAAGAAATAAGCAGTATCTTTATGTATCTGTATTAATTTTACTGTGCGTATATAAATAAAACTATAAATAAAAAAAAATCGTTATCACGCTCGCGCTAATTTGGTACGGGTTTAAGCACGCTCAAATCGATTACATCCCAACTCGGAACGCACCATATTGTTTTTTTGGGAGATATGTGTTCTAGGGGTATTAGCTAGTTAGCTACGTATGTAGTTATTGCACAGTACTCACAGTTATATCAGTGAAGAGGTGCGCGAGGCAGGTGAACACGTCCTGCGCGATGTTCAGCGTGTGTCCGGCCAGCGCGGGCGGCGCCAGCAGCAGGCGCAGCAGCTTGTCCAGCACCACGCACAGGTAGCGCGCCAGCACCTCCACGTTGGCGGTCGGCAGCTCCGATATACTGGGACAACACACACAGAATTTTTAAACTCTGTCTAAGGCTACGGTCAAACACGGTGGAGCACACGGTGGAGGTCTGCCCCGCGCGGGCGGAGCACCGCCGTGTCCTCGTAGAGGGGATCGGCAACGTCGGCGACCTCTCGCGTCCGGCCCTGGTTCAAGCCATGGTCCGGGGCGAGAGGGAGTGGGAGGCGGTCACCTCCTTCTGCGAAGCAGTCATGCTAGCGAAGGAGGTGGCGGGACGGCTCAGGGAGAGAGCCGCACGCCTCAGCCGCCGCGGGAGACGCTACGGGCGTCGGGAGCCGCGTGACGACTCCCGGCCACCGTAGGCGCGGGCCTGCGGACGGAGAGTAATGGGTAGCTCTCCGTCCGATCAGGACCAGGCCCGTGCCGGACGGTAAGTATGTGTTCCACGCGCGCCTCAAAGAGATGTCAGCATAAAGGAAGGGGCCCGCCAGGGCCGAAGCCTGCCGGGGTAGCGGGATCGTCCGAAAGGGTTACCGCTGCCCCGGAACATAAAGGGCTAAGGAAGGAACACGGGTGGGTTTTAGTCAGTAAGGGACCTCGCGCACTAGACGATCACGACTCCGGCCAGTGGCCGCAGCGACCAAGCTAACTATAGAAACCATATACACGTCGCGCACTTGGCCGCAACATGGTTTCTTTTTCATCTGGTCGTTGCGGCCACTGATCGTGGTCGTGGCCGCCTAGTGCGCGAGGTCCCTAAGAGTCTGACACTCCCTTCCGCTCCACACAGAGCGGGAGGGGTTATTTGATGATTTCCCATCCAAAAAAAAAAAAGGCTATGGTCAAACCTAGGCAGAAAAGGAATGTTGCTCGCGAAATTCTGTTAAGACACGTGACATCGTGCAACATAGGAGAGTTGTGGTGGCCCAGTGATAACGGCCGCGACTTAGGTACGAGTTGTAGGTCGTAGGTTCGAACTCAGACAGGCGTTATACCTTGTGTAAATTATTTGATTACCACTGCAATCAAAACGGTAAACAAAAACATCGTGAGGAAACCTGTATGTCCTAGAATAAAAAATTCGAAGACATGCGACGTCTACCAACTGGGCCCGCGTGGTGGACTACGGGCCACTCAGAAGGCCTGTGTCTTTTTGGCTGATTAATTAAATGATGAATTAAAGGCTGATTATGTAAAGCTATATGAGATAGTTAAGGTTTATCAAAAAGAACCAGGTTTTTTACTTACCTAGCACGTAGTTCAGACTCCATGTTAGAAAGTCCGATACGTGGCGGAATGTTTCCTTCTTGCACCGCCTCACACGCCATAGCGAAACGTTCTATGTATCCATCCTGTAAACAAAGTACAAAATAGTACACGCTGTCAGAGACATGAAAAAGTTGAAACATTTTTGGTCTCTGGGCCGTATTAGCATGCAATATGCCAGAGCATACTATCTGAACGTGAGCTATACATAAAACGGTTAGTACAGCCCGATTCAAACTTCATGTCAGCTCGGAACACTCGGCGAGTCGCTGCGCAGTAACACATACACGTGTCCGCGGAGGGGTGGGGAGTACAGTCAGCAACAACAGTCGATTAACACTGTCATTTATTCACATAAGTAATAGCAGAGTTTATATTTTAAAAAATTTTCTTCTTTCTTCTGTTGCAATTTTGAACAAATATTTTGCTCAATAACTAAGATTGAAAAAACTGAAGTGTTAATCGACTTTTATTGCTGACCGTACTGCGCAGCGAGAAACGCACTTCTGAGTCGCTGTCCAGTTTGTCGCGAACGAACCATACAACACTACACTTTAATGCTAAAATGATTTGCTCGTGTGCTTAAGAGTGTTGTAAATACGTCACAAAATAATGTTGCCTTTCTATATTACGAAAAAGACGGTGTGAAGTAAGTTACCAGTGGATGCACAGTGGTGTGCGCATCCAGCGCGATGCTGAAGATGGGCTTGTGGTTGTCGATCCAGCGCGTGCCGGGCAGCAGCACGTCGGGGAAGATGTAGGAGTAGTTGGCGGGAGGCTCCTCCTGCATCACGGGCAGGTTGAACTCGCCGCACGTCAGCTTGCCGTTGCGGCACAGAGGGAGCCACTGGCGACAAACACTTACATTACTTATGAAATATTGTCCTCATCGTAGAATCTGTCTATTATATTATACTTTGCTTTGTATGTATTTTACGTCAGATATTATGCTATTCGTGTATGCAACACACCAACACCAGCTTTTAAACAAAAGTGAAATTAAGGTACCTATATAACGTCTTACGAAGGCACCCGGAGAGATGGGCAAAGATCGTCACTCACTGGACGCCTGAGGCGGGACATCGCCGTCGAGGTAGACCAAGGCGAAGGTGGCGTGACGATCTAATATCATTCGCAGGGCCAACATGGCCAGAGATCGCACTAGACAGGGAGGTTTGGAAGAAAAAACGGGGAGACCTTTGCCCAGCAGTGGGACACAAAATAGGCAAACACACAAAAAAAAAAGTACGGGACATATTTAATTGTTTCTTTCAAAACCTATTAACCTTCCAATTATGTACAGACGCCAGCACATCAAGCTACCCGAAACTGTACAACTTTCCCAATCAACTTTGAACCTTATGCATTGGCGATAAAGTTGAAAATCTATTAAAGAAATTTGACAGATTGTAGTAGCTTGATGTGCTGGCGTCTGTACGATTTCTTAGGTTAATGAACCTCTAAAAACTTTTGGGCTTCTAATGATGCACGCTTTTCACAATAAATGGGCCTCTTTTTAACTTTGTAGCCTTTTTTCGTAGAATAAAACTCTGTCTTCTGTTTCATACCGAGTATCCCACAGGAGTCTCCAGGTTCTTCTCCTGGTCGGGTGCTACAGGCTTCCTCTGACATGACACGTGTAGGAACGTGAACAGTAAGTGGTGTTGATCGCCCAGGTCGGCGGGTAGTTTCAGCTTTATTTCATCGTAGAGGGACGGGTTCCTGGAAAAGATGAAAACTACAGATGAGGCCAAAATCTTGTGCTCATTTTTACTAGATGCGAGAAACGGATGCACTCGAAAACATCTGTTTTCATTCAAGAATGAAAACAGATGTTTTCGAGTGCATCCTGAATGTAACCCGCGACGTAAAGCGCAGCATGTCGCGGAATTCTCGATATCCTTCCAAAATATATTTGTATGTAACTATATGCACTCACAGAATAGGACAAAATTCCAAGGGTTGGGGACCGCTTCTCAAAGCCGAAAAAACAAAACACTGGTTCTGTAAACCCAAAGGAATTACGCCAAAAGGATACACGCGCCTGTAGCTTTTATCTTGTCTGCTTATAAAAGGAAACCAAAACAAAGTTAAGTAAATGAAAGCTATCTTACTTGTTATGGTACAGCACAGTGGTGTAGGCTTCATTGGTGAACTCTGGACAGGAGCTCCTCCCAAATATAGCTGGTAGGGCTGACTCTTCGTTCTCACCCGACATCAGTTGTATTCGCACCTGTTTCAAGAATTAAGCACGATTTAATATCGAGGCAACTTCGAAGCTAAGGAAATTAGACGACTTGATTGGCGTTTAGCGAACTGCATTGAAACAAAAATAGAAAATAATTGAAAACGAAAAACCTGTGAGTCGTAAAACTCTGTCTTGCAGCGAGACAGAATTAATATCTGCAGGTCTTTCGAGTCTAGAGTGCTACAGCCCGATCCAAACTTCATGTCAGCTCGGAACACTCGGCGAGTCGCTGCGCAGTAACACATACACGTGTCCGCGGGGGGAGGGAGGGGGAGGGGGGGAGGGGGGAGGGAGGTACTGCGCAGGGAGTACCGCACTTCAGAGCCGCCGTAACGTTTGAATCGGGCAGTATAAGGATATTTTGGCTACTGAATGACATTGACAAGGGGCGTTGTTAAATGATTTTATTTTTGTAAGTAGGTTTGCACAAACACTTTTACACGTCAATCATATTTTTATTAAAAATTTGATGAGGTCGGCGTTTCCTATTTGAATACACTGAGAAGAAAGGCCGTAACAAACTCAGAGGTCACAGTCTCTTTTAAAGTCCAGACATAATCTTGGCCAGGTTATATGAAGACCATGTAAATCGATGTCTGAGATGGTCTTTTGAGGAAAGAACCACACAGATTGAGTGGACCTGTCGAATCAGTGTACGCATTTGTCAGAAATCGTGCAGCTCAACTCAAAACTTAAAGTTGTTGGACTTGTTGGTGGGCATTTTCACTTTTAAGTGTACCCGCCATTTTGAGGATGTCCCACTTATTCAAAATTTTATAGCAAGATAAATAGTGGACATATTGACTAATTTTTGGAATATAACGGTAAAATATATATTCAATTGACGAATCCATCTGCAATCCTGGTAAAATACGTTTGAATTATTAATTTATGAGTATTTTAAATATTCAGAGTAACTGTTTCTGGCATGTCCCTCCCCTTACCAACATTGAATTTGCCAAAATTACTAAAATAGTACTACGAATACATTTAAAAGTGTTGGTGCAACAATAGTGTATAGTTTCTCTCGTCACAAAAATTAAATTTGCACAATTTAAACTCCAATAACACAGGTTTAAAACACATTTGGCTGAAAATACACGTCACAAAACTGACCACTATTTTCACTACAATGTCCATTTATTTTCAGTCACTTTTATTTTTTTAGGGTACACTTAAAAGTGAAAATGCCCTGGTAAGCATTGTGAAATTGTGTTACAGAAATTGCATTGATAAAACTGTAGTGGTATCATCTATAACGTCACATGCGAACATCGCGTCATACTAACGTCATGCAAAATTCTGCATCTCGCAAGCAGAGTTTACCGCGCAATTAGCATATATACAACGGCCCGACATGGATCATCGGACAGTTGCCCGCCAGACTCGAAACCAGTCTGGTCGGAGAATCCTCCTTTTTCTATGGAGGATGAGTGAACTTTATATCCTGTTCCTCATACCTCTGTAAAACAAGATGGCATAATTCGTTCCAATTTGGTCACGCATCACAATAACCTTGTAGTGTTGTACAAAAGCCGGACGTCTGTGTTCCCGCGTATGTTTCGTTACGCTCCTCCTCTACCGTTTTAATATTTCTTTTACCGTTTTATTATTTCACCTGCGTAAATATCGATCCCGTGGGAATATCGGGATAAAAATTAGCCTATATGTTAATCTAGGGTGTCAGCTACCTCCATACAAAATTTTATCAAAATTGGTCCAGCCGTTTGAACGTGAATAAGTAACAAACATATAAACACACACACACTCACAAACTTTCGCCTTTATAATATTAGTGTGATATAGTGTAAGTCAGGCTTTATAACAAACTCACAGTAATGTTCCTAGCGGAGCCAGTGCGCGAGGTGTACGCGTTCAAGTTGATCTCCTTGACCGCTAAGTACAGCAGGTTGCGGTACTGGTAGTGCGGCATGGCGGGCGGGTGCGTCGGGAAAGGCAGGATCTCCTTACAGGGACGAACGTTGTCATCTGAGGAGATAAAATATTGTAGTCAGCAATTCGTTCAAACTTTGTTACGACATCCGGTGTTGACGACCACAGCGCCATCTGCTGGACAGATGGTAGCAACCATCACGGCGCGACACTAGCGATGCGCTAAGGATTTTTACTGTCTAGGTGACACGCCAACGATCTCACGCAAAGTCAATAAATTGTGAAAAAGCGATCCACATACTGTAAAAAAAAACGATATTAGATAGGTACACGTTATCTTAAGGAACCTTGTCTCTGATTTCAACCCGCGACGCTGACACGACGACGACCTGACGCGCAAACCCCTACATCCGGACATAGTCTATGAAATTATTCGCTTTTGTATAGCGTCTCTGATACCTGTCTCTTAGCTCGATGAGTCATATTTACGCCCGGGTACAGTAGGCACATTCAGTAAGGTACTTTTTCTACTGTGTCAAGACGACAGAATTTAGTCTTGTTCGTAGTATCGTTTAGTTTACCTATGACAGTGTACAATTAACTAGCATCTGCGGACATTTTATAGTACTACTAGCTTCTGCCCGCGACTTCCTCCGCGTGAAATTTCAACCTCCTCCCATTCACCCTCTTAGGGGGCGTCTCCACGATCGAGAGAATCGCGGCGATATTATCGTCGTGGCACGTATTTCTATACACTCTCTTAGAACGTGTCTCCACACGGCGATATCATCGCCGCAAAAATTTGATGGCACGGCGAGACTATCGCCGCGATTCTCTCGCGGGTGGAGACGGTCCCTTAGAGGTGGAAACTCTTCACAAAGAACACACCCTCCAAATTTCATGTCTATAGGACCAGCGGTTGAAGCTGTGCGTTGATATATCAGTCAGTCAGGACTTTGAATTTTATATTATGGAAGAAGCAGCTTTGTAAGAAAAAAATTGTTTATTCTGCATAAATAAGACGCACAAATTATAAACATACACACACACTTATACAAAGTATTGTTTTTTTTTTTGGTTATTTTCATTCGTCTATGGTTCAAGATTTGGGAAAAGCTAGAAAAAGTGTCGTTCAACGATAAAAAGAATACAATATGGTAAGAACGGCGCGTTATAAGTCAACTTGAACCATATCTTACCTCCATAAGGGTGCAATTTAGCGAGCTCCGGAGTGAGTCCATTCTTCATTTCATCAGGACATGGCGAGACCTCAATCTTCAATGTTCCAGGAATGCACTTAAGTTTCTTTGGAGCGGAACTGGGTCGCTTGATCTCAGCTAGGAATTTGTATAAGTCTTCATCGCGAAGTTTGTCGGTTTCCTAATAGAAATGCAATAAAATGAATTACTTGTTCTGCCACTAAAACATGATGTATTAAAGAGAAAAGTTTTCAGGGTGTGTAGTTTACACCACTGTACACACATAACATAATCAGCCTATAATGCTCTCACTGCTGGGACACAGGCCTCCTCTCAGTGAGAGGGAGGGCTGTAATCCACCACGCGGGCACAGTGCTGGTTGGTAGATGTCACATGTCTTCGAATTGTTGGTTCTAGGACATGCCGGTTTCTTCACGATGTTTTCCTTCACCGTTTTGAGATCAGTGGTGATGGAATCATTTACACAAAGTAAAGCGCCTGCCTGGGTTCGAACCTACGACCTACAACTCGTAAGTCGTGGCCGTTACCACTGGGCCACCACTGCTCTTTATTATACACACACATTAGGGGTAACTGCAGAACAATTTACTTTATTTAAGTAAGTGAAAGCATATTGCTATTCGCTGACTAACTTGTTTGTATACTTAACTACGGATTTTTATTATTTAAAAACCGTTGTTTGTTGTTTTTTTTTTAATATTTCTCTCAGTTAATATTTAGAAAAAGAACAAAATTATGGACTACCATTTAACTAATCCGAAAATTAAATAAGCAAACCTGTTTAAAAAAGCTCGTAACGGTAATAACAATGGGCTTGAAGGTGTCGAGCTGGTTGGCGAGGTCGTCGGCGTGATGGGTGGGCGCGCGGCGCTCGATGGAGCCCTTGCGCGTGAGCGAGCCGCCCACCTCGCCGGCGCGCCGCCGCAGCTGCTCCAGGCTGCTGGACGACGCCTTGCGGTCTGCGGCCAGTGGGGCAGGAGGTCACCAACATAAAACTATGATAAATGATCGACTCGCGGCGAAAGAGTCCTTTTTATATTAGCCCAAACGAATACTATGACTAATCGCTAACTCAAATTACGTATATTTTATTCATTCATTGCTATTTATACGGGTTTGCTCGTAAAGAAAGAATTCTTGAATTCAGATCTTTACTTCCAGAGATTAACTCTTACAAACAAACAAACAATGCGCAATATTACCTCTTCATAATATTTATATTTATTAGTAGTTTAAATTCGATTAGATAGATGTGATATGTGACATGTTCTTTAATGATTCGAGCATAGGGCTTTAGGGGTCCGCGCCATACTTACCTGTCCGCCATTTGTTTTTTTTTTTTTTCAAAATGGCGGCTACGCAAACAAAAAACAAACGAAATGAATGTTTAAAACAATCAAACATCTATGCAACAAGATGTAAGCAAGTTGAAAAATATGGATGTCACGTGATCAACTATGAACGTTTATATCTTGGAAACGTGACATTTTACGTTGTTGGCTATAGTATGTTTTCTGTTTGCACTGATGTCAGCTATCGATTTATATAAGTTCCATGCGTGGTCGCCATTTAGAAAAAACAAAATAGCGGACAGGTAGGTATGCTGGTAAGTTCCACGCGTGGTCGCCATTTTGAAAAAAAAAACATGGCTGACAGGTGCCAAGGCTCCATATAAAAATCTTCAATCCTCTTTAGGCAATAATGGAGTGTAAACATTTTGTAAGCTACAACTATTTCTACACAAACAGAAAAAAAAAACGCATTGATTTTCGCAGACAATTCTAAATGACGATGAAATTTTGACACAATCTAAAGGCCGAATTCTCAAACGCAACTAAATTAAGTATCATTCTGTCGATGTCATTTGCAAGGCGTATTGTAGAGACAAATACTTTTGCAATATGTCTTAAAGATAAGTCTCGTTTGAGAATTCGGCCGTAAGATTTGTGATTAAAGCCAATTACCAGATGCACCATCTGCAACAGTTCCCAGGTTAGCGTTGAAATTGAATAGAATTTTGGATTATTTTTTGTGTCAATTAAAAATACAGAAATGTTAGGTATGAGTCGTTTTCACTGGTTTATTCGTGTATATGATGTTAAGATTTTCTTTTGGATCATCAACACGCTTACAGTTATATCAGAAAAAGTGTGTGGTTCGGGATTCTTTGTTTTCTTCGAATTAGTATGAACTAATCGCGCTACAGACTAACCCCCACAGATGCAAAGCTTCTAATCTGCGTTCGCGATTTATTTGCCAAAAATGTAAACAAATATGAATTAAACTTTAATTCCCACATAATAAAGTTCAGTTTACGCTACAACTTCATATTTTTATAACTTTTTAATAGTGCTAGTCACTTTGAAATCAACTTAATTTTCATTTAAATAAAGTTGATATTTGTTTAACTTGAAATAGGGCAGGGGTGTGCACTGTGCACTTTTACTATAAGTTTTGTACTGCCACACTTTGTAGTAGTGTACCTCATTGCGTATTTGTATGAAGCTTTCTATCTGTTGGGTTATCTACTCCAATCACAGATCGTCATTCGTCACTCAAAAGTTTCGTAAATTAATTGCATAGAGTTGTTAATCTCTAAATTTGGAACCATGGTAATACAAAACCTAATTTTTTTTAAGTCGGTAAAAATAGGTAAGTATTTTCATGGTTATAACAGTTCTATATTAGATATATATTATCGCGCGATCGTGTTTAAAAAAATGATTCGTCTATTTTTTGGGTCGAAGGGCATACTTTTGTTGGGAAATCTGTAACTAGATGTAGTTAGGGTGTTAAAATATTTCAAATCAACTTACCCAAGCTATTAGTATTAGGACAAGCCGACAAGCTGTCCTTGTCCTGGTCACGCTCCAAGCTGTTGGAGCCGCTCAGTATGTTGAGCAGAGATACCGCACTCCACGCGAGCGGCATGCGGTATTTACCGAGCCGAGAGCATGCCGCGGCCGCGCCTGCGCGGACTTTTTCGCGGTTCTGGAAAGTTAAATAGAGGAAAATAAATAAAAATAAATAGAGGAAAGTTAATTAGAGTACTCTTTTTGTACATCACATTATTATCTATACATATAATAAAATTGTAGAAAAGTGGTGTCTGTACAATAGAAATATATAAAAAAAAAGTAGCAGGGGTTGTTATTATATCGATACCGAACCCGAAAGTGTAATTAATTTTTTTTTTCTGTTTGTCTGTGTGTTTGTGCACGCTAATATCAGAAACGGCTTATTCGATTTAGATGCGGTTTTCACTAATATATTGTAGTAAGCTTCACTTAACATTTAGGTTTTATTTCATGTCAATCGGTTCATAAATAAAAAAGTTATGTCAATTTAAAGAATCACGGCGAACATTTGTTAAGGTAATACAGAGAAACATTACTGCAAAGTAAATTTTTAGCTACCCAAACGACGGTATGTGTAATTTAAAATATGCTGCCCGAAAAGTCACTATTCCACGCGGACGAAGTCGCGGGCACAGCTAGTAAATAATATAGATAATATACAGATCATACACAATCCAAACTAATATTATAAATGCGAAAGTAACTCTGTCTGTCTGTCTTTCTGTCTGTCTGTCTGTCTGTCTGTCTGTCTGTCTTTGCTTCACGCCTAAACTACTGAACCGATTTGTGTGAAATTTGGTACAGACATAGTTTGGAACTTGAGAAAGGACATAGGATAGTTTTTATTACAAAAAATAAAATAAAAAATAAAATTTATTCCGGACATACAGCGCCATCTATTGGTCAAGAGTCGGCATCAATTCAGTACTGAAAATTCATCGGAAAAATGTAAATAAATAGTAAAAAGGTATGAAAATATAATATAATACAACTTTTAGTACAAAGAAAATGCTCTAACGGAGTATAGATAATTCTATTAGTACTATATGTCGAGTTGGTGATCGCGCAATGGTGTCGAACGTTACACGAGTTCGGTTCATGTTATTGTTTTAATTCATCGGAAAAAAGTAAATAAATAGTAAAAAGGTATGAAAAAAATAATATCAATATAATAAAACTTTTAGTACAAAGAAAATGCCCGAACGGAGTATAGATAAATAATCCGAGTTGTCACTATGCTCGATAGATGGCGTTGGGATCGAAATAGATCGCGCTATGGTTTCGTTACACGCATTTGGTTGGGTATCGGCCGAGCGCTTCGGTACTGTCGTGGAATTGTGGATTGATCGTTTCGTAAATTTAAAATTGGCACATTATGTTGATTTTTGAAGAGTTCCCTAGAATATCTTCCACATTTCATTTTTGAAGAGATCCCGCGAGATCGGGAACTATGTGGGTAAAACCAAAAATCTGCCGGAAGTCACTATTCCACGCGAACGAAGTCGCGGGCAAAAGCTAGTATATCGTATATGGCGTCTTCATTTACTTACCTTTTTTTGTAAGCATTTTTTTATATTTCAGGTTTCGCTAAATTTTGTTGAATAAATGATTTTACATAAAAAAAAAAACAGTGGCACTACGGGAGTGCCAACAAAAGTGAAAACAAAACACAAACAGAATACTTTGCCGTCACTCACTGACATATCGGATATACATTAAAACCGAGTATATCCCGAGGACAGCCGAACACATCCGAAGCGGTGTCGTTACGATAACAGTGGCGCGAATACCATGGTTTTTTTCCCATCTCAAAAAATGCCCAACGCGCCTAAAGAAGTTTTCAGTTCAAAATAAATATCGACCCAACAAAATCACTAAGCACTACGGTTTTTTTTGTATTATTGGGCCAACGTTGGTGTAGTTTCGCTGCGTCCGGTTATACTGGAAGCCGACCTCAACGTAGTTGGGAAAAGGCTAGGCAGATGATGCTTGTGTTGTATTAAAGTTTTGACTGTTACAATCACCCAATTAAAAAAATAAAACTAATGTAATGTAAAAAAACAAAAGACATTCTTTGCATTCCTTTGGAAAAACCATATTTTTTTTATTTTATTTTAAAGTAAATGATACAAGAAACTCTAAATGAACAAGCGCCTTAGTCCTTTAGTAGTTTTTAAAAACATCAAGCAAAAACCAACTTTATCATCATTAATATACTGCTCAACGCACTCATTGACATCACCCTGAAGCACTTTCTCCACTCTAACAACTAGGAACATATCTGGCGAAGCGGTCACAAGATAGTCGGCAGCGCTGTAGCCTATATTATTAAAAACAAACTAAAACCAACCTTATCGTCCTTAATATACGGCTCAACGCACTCATTGACATCGCCTTGAAGCACTTTTTCCACTCTAACCACTAGGAACATATCTGCCGAAGGGTTCAAGAGATCGAACACGGCACTCCGGCTGAGGGTCGAGAGGTCTGCGTGAGGGACGTGGGAGGACAGCATCTGCCGAGTGCACTCCGAGTTCAGGTTGAAGTAGAAGTTCTCTGACACTTTCTTCCTCTCTTTCGCGTCGTAGATGGCCATGCTTGCGAAGAGTGGCTCCACGTCTAGTTCTAGCCTGGAATGGACACATGACATGAAATAAATGAATACAATGATGTACCACTATGTACTATGGTGTACTATGTGTCCCTGCCTACCAGTGGCGAAGGGTAAATTTATGACAGAGGTAGGCCGGAGCAAAAAAAAAGCCAAAAGAAAATTTCAATGACGAATTGACTATAGAGTGGTTATGTTCTGAATTTTCGAAGGGAAGCCGGTGAGAATCGAGTTGTATGGTACCTTCGCCACTGCTGCCTACCCCTTCAGGGTTAGAATAGTGGCTTTTGGTGTTTATTATTATTATTTATTTCAGGCGACGCAGGCCCATATATAAATACATTAACCTAAACATACAGATTTTTATTATAAGATTCACTAGCTTGTTCTTGTGCTGTTCTGTGGTACTTGTCCGCGGAAGCGATGGAATACCACGTCCTGTCGTGTGTGTGTGTGTCGTGTGTTCAGACATCGCATGACCGCAGATTGGATCAGTTGCAAACAATTTTGTAATAGACAGAAGTTACCTGGCGACATGATAAGACTCCAGAAAATCAAGCATCAACATTAATACCAAGAATTTTAAATTATTTGTTTATATGACAGGCAAAATATTTGCTTTCTAATTTTAAAGCTGAAGAGTTTTTTTGTTTGTTTAAACGAGCTTATCTCGGGAACTACCAGTCGGATCGAAAAAAAACCTTTTGCACTTGATAGCCCAATTCTTGAGGAAGGTTATAGGCTATTTAAAATCATGCTAGGAGGCCTAGGAGCCGAGCAAAAAGAAAAAAACAGTCAGAAAGATTACTAAGCGAAAACAAAGTAGTAGCGCAGGCAGGCGATGCGATGAGATGAGGGGACGTGTGGGTCGGGGGAACAAGAAAAGAACACGCGGACGAAGTCGCGGGTAGAGGCTAGTTAATAATAATAATGTATGGTTACTTGGAGAAATTATACAAATAAAAAGTTTTACTCACTTCAACTGATGGCAGACCACCATAATCCTGTGGCCCATAATCTCGCACGGCATTTCAGCAGCTAACCTTCGTTCCACCGCCTCTTCTTCATCAAGGTATGGAGTATACAACCCTAGGAGATCAGCCTGGCGGTTCTCTAACCTATAGGTAAGAAATAAACAAAAAGTTGATAAGATGTTTTCAAACATTTATTACTCTTACAGTTCAGTATCGTGGAAGACCCAGTCGCATATGGCGGGACACACATGACATCTATACGAGGGATTAGTTCATATTGGCTCGGGATCGAGTTGAGTGGAAAAAGGAAAGGGAGGATCAGCCTGTATTGTCCCACTGCAGGGCAAAGGCCCTGCAGTGGGACAATACAGGCTGATTATTATTTAATAAAGTGTCTTTGACATATCTCAGCACCCTGGGGTCCCGGACCTTTGGAAGGCGTAAAAGGGACCGAAGCCAACTCGCAGAGGCCCGTCAAGCGCTTTTAATTAAATGAAGCACCAACCGACGATTATCCCTGTACGCACACACAGACAATCTATTATTAATATCTGTGTTTTGGAGCGTAGTAACCAGCATAGAAATAATGAACACTTTTCAACGCTGTCAGAATTGCAAAATCTCAAACGGAACTAACTTACCTCCTGGATTCATTGACAGCATCCAGTTGTTCCGGCGGTTTCCTCTCAAAGAGGTCAGGTAGCAGGGGATCCGAGGACGAGCTCCGTAGGTCCAGGCTGGCCCAGGAGCCGCGCGGAGTGAGGGTCTCGTTGCAGGAAGATGATGAGGACATTGACGCCACGGACTGACGGCCGCTTGATGGTTGAGATTCAGACTGAGGGTAGAAAAATAAAAAATATATTTGCTTATAATGGCAGATAAGATGGATTTAATAAACGGTCCGGATAAATTTTACCTTACAGCACGCAACATTTTCTAATATTTGTATTAATATTAATACAACTATATCAACTCTTCTCCAAGTAGGTATTAAAACGGTGTCGTAAAAAATTCTAACATATATAGAAAAAATATAAATTATTGTAATGCTGTTAATATGAATTATTTATCAAAAATATTATATTAACAGTATTACAATAATATTAGACATTCAGAATTACAACTATGATACCAAAATAATTTCAATTTACATACAAACAGCAACATTTCATTGAAATCTTTGTCATTCACCAACACTAACTTAGTCCAAGCTATAAAAATTAAGCGATGTTATTGGTTGGTTTCACTGTTTCACACACATCCCTCGCTACGCATCCTCGCTCATCTCTGGTGGAAACGCAGCCTTATGGTTATTTTGACTGTATGGGAATTGAATTGAGTTTAGGTAATTCTGAACATTTGGTAATGGTGTTGTCTTAGTATGGGTATAATGACCATCTTTGGAATTAGCAGACTTGGCCCGCAGGTTACATGGTCCTTGTGTCCTCTCTTACCTGGGGCTCCTCAGTGCTGGCGCTGGGCTCGGCGTCCACTTCATACTGGTGACGCGGGCCCGCGTGCAAGCGCTCCAGGCGCTCCCCCAGCCGTTCTCGTCCACACATGGAGCCCGAGTGAGCCCTATACTTGTACTCCACGACTGTGTAGTCCGTTGTGTAGCAGCGGATGCAGTCCCGAACAAACATTGGGGCTTTTGCGCTGGTGGGAGAGGTGAGAAAGAAAAGACAATTATTAATGTCAGAATAAACATTTTAATAAAGATTATATGTGGATGCAGAAACACAAGACTGGCCATTGTGGCGATGCTTGAGGGAGACCTATTCGGCTGAATGATGATGATGATGATGAAATAAATCGCAGTAACTGACACTGCTGGCATCATGTATTGTGTTGACTCAATCTATATTATAAAAATGAAATGCTGCTCGTTGGCAAGCGCATCACTTGAGAACGGCAGGGTCAATTTGGCAATTTTTGGTGTCTTCTGACCGCGTAGGTACTTTTCTATGGAACAGCTGTTTTTTTTGCGCGTTTTTGTTCCTCTTATCCTGTATATGTCACCGTATGATTGTGAACAACGTTAGTTTATAGTCTACTAGCTTCTTCCCGCGACTTCGTCCGCGTGAAATTTCACCCCCCCCATTCACCCCCTTAGGGGATGAATTTTGAAAAATCCTTTCTTAGTGCACCCCTAGACCTCATAAGGAACGTACGTGCCAAATTTGGAATCTCTAGACCCAGCGGTTTGGGCTGTCCGTTGATATGTCAGTCAGTCAGTTCTCCTTTTATATATATATATAGATAGATAGATGTCGCGAGATTGTAAACTGTCGATAAATTGTGAACTGTGTAGGTAAACATACAGGATGAAATTGAAAACATGCGACAAATCGAAATGAGAGATTGTACTCATCATTATGAACAACTTCTACTATGGGACCGAACCTGAAATCGCAAAAAGAAAATCAGCTCTTCCCTACATTTACGTTCTAATAACTCGTCAAAATGTAGGAAACAGCTGTTTTTTTCCCCCGCAATTTTAGGTTTGCTACCATAGTAAAAGTTGTTCAAAATGATGAGTACCATCTCCCATTTCGATTTGTCGCATGTTTTCAATTTTAACCTGTATTTAGTTGGGAAGCCTTAAATAACTAATACTCACAGGTCTTCATCAGGCAGGACATGGGTCATGGTCCGGATACGGCGGGGCACGTTGCATAGTTCCATGTCCACCGCGGGATACGCCAGGGGGTCCCGCTCCCCCATCAGGCGGTCGCACACCTCCTCATAGTCCGGTGGTTCGATCATGTCGCAAAGTGATATCTAAGAAGTACATACAAGTAAAGGGTATTTTTATTTTTAGACTTTATTTACTAAAGGTACACCTCTGCCTAACGCTTCGCGGATTACAGATGTGATGTAATTTGTGGAGACCGCGACATCGTTCGCGTGAATGACAGAAAATGTTTTAATTTTTTTGCGCGGAACCCTAATTCTTTTTCTAAAATAAAAGTAGCCTAAGTTACTCCTTATTACATCAGCTATCTGCCAGTGAAAGTCGCATCAAAATCGGTTCAGCCGTTTCATAGATTAGCCGAAACAGACAGACAGACAAAAACAGTAAAAAATGTTATTTTGGTATATGTACCGTGTATACATCCGTATGCATTTAGTAAAAAGCGGATATTTTAATATTACAAACAGACACTCCAATTTTATTTATTTGTATAGTGCTGTACCACCTTAAGGTTGAAAGTCACTTGAACATCATAAAACGACAAGGTCGATTCGTCTATGAAACTTCACTAATGTTGAACTTGAATCTATCTAAGTTAACTGATACAGTTAGACAGTTTCAACCTTAGTGAAGTTTCAAGTTACTGGAAATTGTTGTCAAAGGCAATTAATTACTAAGCTGACTATTCTATTTCAAGTTGAGTTAGCAGTTAGACACACCCAGCCGAAAGAAATAAATTGTGTTTAAAGCATAAAAGCATAATCAGCCTATAATATTCCCACTGCCCCAGGCCTCCTGTTTGTGAGAGAGTGGGCTGTAATCTACCACACAGGCCAAGTGCGGTTTGGTAGATGTCACAATGTGTGTTGAACGATGACAATGTCTGTTGTTTCAATTATGTTTATTAACATAATTTCCATTTTAGGTAGTAATTCATATTTAAAGAGTTGCTAAATATGTAGTTATAAAAGTTCATAATATTCTGCCGTTTACCGCATACAAATACATTTTCAGGGTTTTGGTTAGTTTGTTAGATATAAAATGGAATTACATTAAGGATTACATTAAAACAAAATAGAATAAAGTTGAAATGCATGCAGAAGTTAAATTACATTCTCAACTAGTCACAAATGATGATGGAAACAGAGAGATGCAGTGACAAAATACGTAGTTCTTATGCATACAAGTATTTATCAGGTCAATCTTCAAGTTTAAGCAACGCTTGCCACGGTTGGTCCATGGATGGATAACCATCCATTGCCTAAGAAAGCACATTAAGCAGTTGGTCCCGGCTGTCATCTTTAGATTTCTGACAGTTATTATGGCTGTTCAGAAATCAGAAAGTCTGACAACCAGTCCAGCCAAGGGGCATTGTGTTACCCAATAACTGGGTTGTGGAGGTGAGATACAGTTGTTGTGTGTAAAATACTGGTAATCAGCTGCATCTGGTTAGACTTTATTACGCAACCCGGATTCTGCTACCATTGTATTTATCATGTCTTGAATTTTTCCCCTGTTTTTTTTTCCTTGGACAAGCTGAGTCCTTAGTGTAAAATATTTGAGGCTGTATTCTGCACAGACTGGAAGCCAACCCCAATACAGTTGGAAAAAGACTAGGCAGAAAATGATGGCGGCACAGAATATTTGTACCAGTGGGATTCTTGTTGTTTATTAGCGGCAACTCTATCCAACGCAAGGAGAAGGGGCTTGTGGCTAAGTAATAACAGCCACACGGGTCGATCGATCAGGTTAAGGTACGCTTGCCGCGGTTAGTGCGCGGATGGGTAACCATCTTTACATAACAAGACCCCTCCGTGCCTCGGATAAAGAGATCTTGATGATTTGTCAAGTAGTAAAAAAGTTGTAAAAGCAGGGGCAGGTTGCTAGTCATTTTATAATTAGCTGCGCCCCGCGGTTTCACCCGCATAAGTTTCGATCCTGTGGGAATATCGAGATAAAAAGTAGCCTATATGATAATCCAGGGTGTCGGCTACCTCCATACAAAATTTTATCAATATTGGTCCCGCCGTTTGAGCATGAAGAAGTAACAAACATATAAACACACACACTTACAAACTTTCGTCTTTATAATATTAGTGTGATTATGTTAATAGGCTATTATAAATTACATTTTACACATTTGACAAGATAATAGTCACATTCAGTTATAACTTGCATGGTTATGCTAGTACAGCACATTATTGTTTCCATCCATTTATTTTGGTATGATGTGAATGTCTTCTTTCTCCTCAAAAGACAGCAGTGTTTGTAAATAAAGGCATTAAAGCATTTGTAGCATCTCGATAATTTTTGATTGTATTATGAACCAGGTATGCTAGTTAATTAATTTTACAACAAGTAATTTGTTGAAGCATGACTACTGATGTATAGTTGCATACAGGGAAAGTTACATACACAGGATATGATTAATAAAATGTTATTGCTGACTGTAGACCGATACAAAAAATATGATTCTTTAGAAATATTTTGGGTAAAGTTATCTTCACAAAACACTTGTTGCATGCAGATTAATATATTACATTAGCACATTTTGTCCTAGTTTAAACCTAGATTATGAAACCACATAAGTTGAGACAATTGTTAAAGTATTGCCTCATAGATTGGCATATTAGTATGAAGTAACAGTATCCTCAACGTACCAGCAATCAATTAGTAAACAATTCAAAGCACACACTACTAATAAGGATAGGGAAAAGGTGATTCATATAGTTAAAATGTTTAATTTACTATATTAGTGGGATAACTTACAGAAGACGAGCAACCAGATAGAGTCCCGACCTTCGACTGGTTAGAATACACCTTACGAGCCTCCCCAGCATTCCTATAAATAGGGAAAAATCAATTTTTGCCGTATTTATAAACGATAAAGACCGTTCATGCATCGCCAAACAGGGACAGCGCTACAAGGGCAGGAGAACCATTTACCCGGAAGATTGCTGGTATTTACGTCCAAGAGTCATCTAAAATAACTTCAATAAACTCCTTACTCAGTATTAAACGTAATTTATTGATTATTTCACTTAAGATTCCGTTAAAAAACAAACATCCACGAATTTCTTGTTTACTGATTTGACATTTCAATTCCAATTTGACATGACCTGACAGCTTGTTGCAAGGTTGCCATGTTATTATTGACTATTTTAAGTACGGTCCAGTGAAGTTATCTATAGTCAAATAAAAATGGTTGATTATTTTGATTATTATGTTTTCTGTTATGAGTTTATTTTCTGTTTAAATATCAAATAGAGATCATTATAAACATGCGGTAGTATGCCATGTTGAACTTGGGTGCTATAATGAGTTTGAACTTGAACAGTAATCTAAGAAGCGAGGTCACGCTCAAGTCTTATAACTGTGTCCACCAGACAATATCAAGCGCTAGACTACTAAGAATAAATTAAACTAAATGATTCTGTTTTTAATAGTAGATTGTTTGCCAAGGGAGCAAACAACTATTTTGGAGGCGAGAGTTTTTTTTTTAATCCAGGGTGGAGCGAAGGATTCTAGAGAAGAATCCCGAGCCAGCGAGGGGTTCTGGGATTCAAAGTATGTACGTCACTTGAGCTAAATAGTGTTGCTCCCGAGGCCGAGGTGGACACTACTTTTTATCACTATCTATGAAAAAATAAGTAAGTGCAACTTATGAATAAGAATAGTACGGTTTATTTATTTACATAAAATTTTGAGTAAAGAATAATTACGAACGAAGGCAGAATGCTTTTCACGCGGTTTTTTATTTTTCCCAAACTTTTTTTTTTTAATTTGGCTCGCGCGTTTTATTTTTTCATACAGCCTGTTACTTGTTTATACAATGTTCGTGCAATACAATTTTTGATATCTTTGGTGATTGGAACTTTTAGTAACAATATCCACATTCCAAATTCAAATCACTTTTAGTCCCTAGGGATTAAAGAGCTATTTTAGTTCCTGTTTACGAAGAATACACTAGCTCTTTTTTAATAGATGTGATAAAAAGACAATTTTCGCGCCTGGAGTGTGACGTTGGCAGCTTGGCAGTCCTACACTGCTGGACCAAGACACGGGAAGGAATTAGGCTGCGGAGCTGATTTTATGTACACGCACACTGAGTTGCATTGACAATTCCCATCTGAACATGAGTGAGATGAAACTATCAGTTGACACTGGTACTTTTTAAACTATGACTGTATCCTCCTGCTTGTGGGTAATGTGTGGTAGCACAGAAACTGTGATCACAAATTTTGTTGCTATAAGTCGTGATTATGAAAATATTTCATCATCATCATTTCAGCCGAAAGACATCCACTGCTGGACATCTTCCGGTACGCAAACGCGGTCGCCACTCCAGAACCTTTCGGCCACTGGCCACATCGGCCATCTGTTTTGCGAGCAATGTGCCCTGCCCACTGCGACTTAAGATGGCAATTCTTCGGGCTATGTCGGTTACCTATACCTTGTGGTTCTCCTATGGATCTCTTCATTACTGATTCGATCACGTAGGGAAACTCCAAGCCCTCTTCATTGCCCTTCGGGTGGGTTTCTGCCTTCTAATAAGGCCATTGCGAGCGACCACGTTTCAGTGCTATAGGTCATCATTGGCAACACGCACTGGTCAAAGACTTACGTCTTGAGGCACAACGGTATGTGGGACGAGAAGAATTTGCGTAGCTTCCCGAAAGCTGGTCAGTCGGATTTGACTATTGCCCTCTTTCTCGAAGTTGGACTAGCTAACTGGAAAGTTTGTTCTAGGTGTACATAATCGTCCACTAATTCGAGTGTAGAGTCTCCGATCTTCATGAGGGTGGTCTTACATAGGCATTTGACATAGACCTTCGTTTTGTCTATGTTCATTGTAAGACCCACTCTTTCGGAAGCTCTACTGAGGTCATTGAGCATTGTATTGAGGTCCTCTATAGTCTCAGCCATAATTATGGCTACTATTATAGAGCGTCGGCAAACCGAAGGTGTGTGATGTACTCGCCATTGATGTTGATGCCAACCCTTTTCCAGTTCAGAACATTGAAGACATCCTCTAGTGCAGCAATGAACAGTTTCGTAGAGATTACGCCTCCCTGTCTGTATGTTTCGAGGTCTGGTCCTGGAGTCAGACTAACAGCGGCACCTCGATGTACCAATCAATCGATGTGTCAATCTGGCACCATTGATGAGACTGCAATACAACCCAAGTCTCGATCGAATCGAGGGCTTTCTCGTAGTCCATAAACGCTAATCAGAGAGGCAGTTTCTACTCTTCAGTCTTCTGTACAACCTGCCGCAGCGTATGAATGTATGTGGTCTACGGTACTAAAGCCTTTTCGGATTCCGGCTTGTTCGGGAGGCTGGAAGTCATCAAACCTACGCGCGAGACGTTCAATGTTCGTGATGGTTCTTGAAAATAGCTTGTAGACATGGCTCAGAAGTGAGATGGGCCAATAAGTCTTAAGCAGGGTATTGTCGCTTTTCTTAAAGATAAAGAAGAGTAACATCACACCTCTGTCCCCTGCCTGTCGCGTTTTATCTTCCAGTATGATGGACTCGAACAGCTTCTCGAGGACCATAAGAACGTGTTTTCACCGGCCCTCAGGAGTTCGGCCGTAATTACGTCATTACCCGGGCCTTGTTGTTTTTAAGCTGCTTCAGAGCCATCCTAATCTCGTACAAGCTGAAAATATTTTTACTAAATATCAAAACGAATTCATTCAAATTATGATCAGACTTAGCACTTTTTGCAGAGCTCACCCTCCTCGTTTCCTATGAAATATAAGACTGATCTAAAATCCAGTAATGGAAGTTTTTAAAAACTAAAATGAAAAATCCCTTCCAACTACACGCACGCATCTCATGCTATAAAATCTCGGAAAGACAAACTGCGCATATGTGTAATCCATTCTATTCGCGCACGTTTCGAAATGTAATTGGATTGACGGTCGCGTGGCGCGGGCTTCACCGGCACGGGACCTCGCACGGGCATAGATTAAAAACGCACTTGAAAAAACAGTCTAGGCTCTGGCATTGTTTCATACGCTGAGTCATGTTTTTTTCGTATGGTTAATTAATATTGGGTAGGGCTTTTCGAGGGCTTTCTGAGGTTTCACGAACTTTTTTTTTTGTGTTTCGTTTGCTGGCTAATTGTATATTTTTTTTTATTCATTTGGACTGGTTTTGGTTTAGGTATAGTGGTCACAATTGAGATGCTGACTATGGGGATGATTGGATACCCGAGACGGGCAAAGTGTCGGGCATTCTCAGCAGCATGTATTCTAAACTGAAGAAAAAACTTTTGTACAAAAAAAACAACCGCCTTAAAAAACACTCATCATCATCTGCCTAGCCTTTTCCCAACTATGTTTTGGGGTCGGCTTAAAAAACACTACAAAGTGAAAAATAACTTTAATTTCGGAAGTCGGTGTCGTTGGTTCCGCATTTTCGTTTATTGACACCGACTTCCGAAATTAAAGTTATTTTCAACTGACTTCAAAAAAGGAGGTTCTGTATTCGACCCGTATGTATGTATGTATGAATGTTTGTATGTCCGTGATTTTTTCACTTTGTAGTGTTTTTATTTTGAAGTAGGTTGTTTTTTTTTTACTTTTTAGTTGCACCTACCCCACACAAAATCAATTATCACTACTTGTTATGTAAATGACAGTTAAATTATCATCAATATAAACTAAGTGGAAAAAATCGTATCATTGAAGCTAACTCAAAAACTACCCAAGCAAAGTTAATCAAATTTATATGGGACCACCCCTGAGGCATACCCTATCCACTAAAAACAATACATACAATACAGTTGCCGCCAAGCGGTGCCTAACTAAGGTGCATTGAAGAATTGAAGACACCGACTAGAAGAATCATCAAAATTCGCATAGAAATGCCGGAGATGCAGTACATTTATGCATATGACTTCGTAAATAAAAATAATTTAGCTAATTTATTATATACTAAAACCTTCCTGAAAGTATGTAGATCACATTAATGGAATTCGAATGATCGAAATTGGTTCATTAGTTTTTGAGAAAATCGCGGACATAAAAACATACATACGGGTCGAATACAGAGCCTCCTTTTTTGAAGTCGGTTAAAAATAAGCTCGCCTTCTATTACAGGGAAAATAGGGTAACTAACGAAATATGGGTGTGATTTAGGTACTATATAGGAATATTGGAAAAACACCAACAACCCCATAAGAGGTCATTGTACTCGTCATTATGAACTCATGAACATTGTACTCATCAAAATGTAGGGAACAGCTGATTTTTTTTCGCGATTTCAGGTTTGGTCCCATAGTAAAAGTTGTTCATAAAGATGAGTACAATGACCTCCTAAGAGGTTTTTGGTGTTTTTCCAATAACCCTATATACCACTGCTTACCGTTGATAATACATACAAGACCACAACATGCTCATCTGTGGGTGTACATACACCTCTGTCTGATCCATCAGGGAATACAGGCGTGATGTTTGTTATGCAAGAATCTTCAAACAATAACTTTTAATATATTCATTATAATATCTACCGATACCCAAAGAGGTAACTCGACGGAAGACTTTAATTTAGTTTCAATGTAGGTCTAGGTACAGACGCCAGCACATCACATCAAGCTACCCGCAACTGTAAAATTTTCCCAATCCACTTTGAACCTTATGCTTTACCGATAAAGTTGAAAATCTATAAAAGAAATTCGACAGATTGTGGTAGCTTGATGTGCTTATTTTTGTATTTTCAGAACCGAACGAAACTTCAAGGCGGCTGAAACATATCGGAGAGTTGTTCTTTTGACGACATTTTAATGAAACTTATTAAAGTTTAGTTGTGTTGTCTTAAATTATTATTCACGTTCGGTTCGTTTAGTTTTTGTTATTATAAATGAAGACGGAGCTTTTTAGGAACTCAATTTGTGTAACTCTTACTTATTAATAATATTCTAGTATACTTAATAGGTAGGAGCAGTGGTGGCCCAGTGGTAACGGCGCTGACTTACGAGTTGTAGGCCGTGAGTTCGAGCCCAGACAGGCACTTTGTGAATGTAATTTCATCACCACTGCTCTCGAAACGGTGAAGGAAAACATCGTGAAGAAACCGGCATGTCCTAGAACCAAAAATTCGAAGATATGTGACATCTACCAACCCGAACTGGGCCCGCGTAGTGGATTACGGCCCTCCTCAAAAATTTCGACACAAAGGTTTGCAATGTGCATGCAACAAGCATATTGGAGGGGACGATCTCTACCTACTTCAAAACATCATAGATAGGAAATAGGTGTACCTTAGATAGGGCATTTCTATTTCCCAATGGTAGTTATCATAATTTAAAAGTATAAAACATAAACGGTTATGATATTGCCATTATTCTTACATTTAGGTCGTAACGTGTTCCCCATCGCCGTATCTCCACGTTGACGTCGTGGTGGGGCTTGCGCTCTCCGAACTCCAGGCCTATGCCGGAAGAGTTTACTTTGCCGGAACAGAGGCAGACCAAGAGAGATACAGAAACCCGCAGGGCAGCAGGTGCATCTCCAGGGAGAAGTCTTGTTCCTCACCTCTGGCTTGCCTTTATTGGCCGGCTGGAGTGAACAATGACGAGGAACAGAACTCCCACCTCATTCTTGTCTTTGTTGGCCGGCTTGAGTGGAGATTCGCAAAACATAAGCGGTTATGATATTGCCATTATTGTTACATTTAGGTCGGAACGTGTTTATTATTAAAATTATATTGTACCCTAATTTGCGTGCGCTACCTTCCAACGCGCTTCTAAATGGTCGCTGTTTTCCTCAATTGAACATTACTTCATTCGTGTAATGGCAAGCGGCAAATTATTTTAGGTACTTTGTTTTGTTTTCACATTACTTTGAAAAATTGAGTTCAGGGGACTTAAAAGTTTAACTTTACATAAACAATACCCGACGACCCTATAGCGCTTCGCTTTGTCTACTTATGTACAGTCAAAAAAAGAGTTAAGTATGCAGGATCGTCGGATATATTTAAAGTTTAGTAAGAAACCGATGGATGTTCTCGAATAAAATTTAATTTTAATAATAGAAAACAAACAGCTCTTTTATCAAATTTTTCAGTCGACAACATCCATCGGTTTCTTACTAAACTTCAACTATATCCGACGATCCTGCATAATTATCTCTTTTGTTGACTGTACTTACGCTTCTTATTTTTAGTCACATTTATTTTCTTTTAGAACTTGCTTATATTGTCTATTTAGAGTCGAAAGAAAGTTCATGTTTAGAATTAACGTAACTTTTCAGACAAGGGATCTCTCGCCCACGTCTTTCAAGAGACTTCTAAATGTCGATTAAGGACTTAACACAGTTAGAAGGCATAGCAATACAATTAGTTCTTAAAACTTTAGCGTAAAATCGCATAATACGAGTACAAAAACTTCAAATTAATTGGAAAGTTTTAGTGTTGCCTTGTGTGGTCGTGCCTAACTGAATTAAAATCTACGCTTCTCCCGGCCTGCCCCGCCCAATGTACGCAACGCAGGGCGGCCGACCTCCCTTAGTGTGCACCGCGCTTTCAGCGAGTACGCTTGTCTATTCGCCAAATCAATAAAAATTTAGGAAACATATATTGTTTTCCCTCACAAAACTACTGCATAAATTAAATGATCACACGTATGATCTCTAGGATTCAAATATCGAACTAGTCAGTGTTACCATTTTGTGCTGTGTTTTGAATTTAGAATTATATTTCGCAATCAAACGTACAATTATTTGACGATGCTAAAATTTTAAAAGATTTCTTTACTTGTTGCTGGACTGTACCGCAAATTAAAAAAGTATTCAAAAAAGAGTACGGGTTATGAAAAAGCTTATATGGTAGATCTACCAACATTTAAAATAAAAATAACAATTTAACGTCAGATATTGACAAGATTTTTTTGTTATCGATTAAAATATTCACAGTATTTTTAGTAATAATTATCATTTATCAATAAGAGTAGTAAATAAGTGTTTAAAAAAGAATAATAAAGTTAAGAACAGTGCAACAGGTGACCGAAACAACGACACTCGACATGATTTTATACGATGTAAGTACTCACCACAAATTAATTAGATTATTCTTGATTAGGTACCGATTTATTAACTAAAAATGAATGAAAAACATATTAAACTCACCAAAAATGTACCTAAATTGCTATTAAGTAATACTTAGTTTGTCTTTGTAGCTTTTAGGCATATGTAGTTAAACGAACCTATTTTTTTCGGCAAACTATATTTTGCAACCACAAAGCACAAGGATCTTGCGTCCAATCCGAGACATTCCCTTTATTTTTGACGTAGCATATAGACTTTAATCTACGTCAAAAAACCAAATTAAAATAGTCTATAGGTATGCTCCTGTTCGAAAATAGTGTTGGGTCAACTTTCTCGCGACCTTTACCAGGTCGTCGGACCATCTTGTGGGAGACCTTACTAGTCTTATCTAACTTTTTGCGAGTTTGTGAGGCTCTACTAATTCCAATTCTAGTGTCTACTAAATCGCCATGTAACTGCGACCAGCTCGGATGTAGCGCTGGCGCGTCGTGGTTGGTCACAGTTCTAACTTAACTTAATCTATTTGGGTGGGGTGCCCTAGCTTAGTTACCGCGACCAACTTTGCGAAAAGCTCAGAAAGTTATGTTTAAGAAAAAGGTAGATCGGAAAAGAAGGGGGAGCTATTTATTAAAATAGCTTTTAGAGGGTCATTTATTTAAAAAAGCGTACATCATTAGAACGTCAATAAGATTTTAGAGGATTTACTAATATTTCCCCGCCTTAAATATTATTCCACTGTTGGATTTTCAACTCGGTGCTGAGACTAGAGTTGAAGGACTCATGATTCATTCATTCAAAAATTTATTGAGGTGTCACCTAGTTTTAGCTAAACCGGGCTTTACCGAGCGTTACCGTGACCGACTTGGAAATCTCAAAATAGACTTCGAACCCAAGTCGGCCGGAGCAAAGACAATCTCCACAGATGGTTCAGGGACGGCTCAGACCTCAAGTGCGTAAGCTTACCGTACCTTTCCACAGACAATGCCCACCTTCCATCCTGCGCCGCATGGCCCTGTCACTTGATGATCTTATGACTGCGTCTGTGAGCGTAATTCGCGCAACTGAATTTTCGGCCAAAGAGGTTTGAACTTTTTGCCATAGATACGCTAAGAAGATCCTACACTCAAACCTGAATCGCTTACATTTTATTACTACATATATGCCAAGTATACGAGTATATTTTAGGTATATATAGGTGCAATTATTTAGGTATGTATTGGGGTCGCTTTTACTCCGATCAGATGCGGCTGAATATTTAAACGTTTAACACGGATCGATTCCCGTTTGACCTATCCAAATCAACTTCTTTTTCGTTTTGGAATGGAAGTTGGTTTACTTTATGCATTTTATCTTGTCCTTGGTCCTGCCATTGTATAATTCATTCTCTGCTTACCACCAGACTTGTTTGTTATAACTATATTTTATATCGATTCTAACTGGTTAGGTCACTGGTAGCCGTGAGCCTTCTCAGGAATAGTAGGTAGTTGCCAAATAAATGATTCAAAATCAAAAGTCATTTATTCAAATTAGGCTGAGAAACATCAGCATTTTTGAACATCAAAATTACATAAGACAACCCCCAAAACGCCCGACCTTCACCACTTCCTAGTGCTTTCGCTGGAAAGAAGAAGTGGCGCAACCAACTCCCCAGCAGCACGGCTGTCTGTTCAGTTAAAAAAAAAAACTTGCTTCTATACAATTATAGTCGGTATGCAAAGTAGTTAATATTACTCCGCACACATTCGGATGCCGGTCACAGCGATTTGGTATTTGCGCCAGCATCGGAGCAGTCGCTAAAACGCGCGATTCCGATACCGCGTCCGAACGCAGGAAATCGCGACGCAGCATCGATCCAGCATTGGAACAGTCGCTAAAACGCGTGATTCCGACACCACGTTCGAACGCAGAGAGTCGCCAAAACGCGATGCAGCATCGATACAGCCGCAAAATCGCCGATCGCCGATGCTAAAAGTAGCGTGTGTGCTTTGGCCCTAAATTGTAAAGGCTTAAACATAATATAGCAATTTAATACAATGAAAATGAAAAATGTTTATTTGTCCCGAAACAGTATTATAAACCTACATGAATTATAAATGAGACATCCCCGGTAAATAATTGATAATATACTTGTGTTGGGGCTATCTCGCTCTTTCCCAATATTGAGACGATTGTTTAAAAAAGGTGACTAAAAATTAAATTTAGGAAGAAAGATAATTTGCAGCTCTTGTGTAACGGTAGTTGTATGCCTATGTGAAATTGTGTGTGCGTCTTATTTATAAACAGGGTTTGTGTTGTTGTGTGTGTGTGTGTGTATGTGTGTATATGTTTGTTACTTCTTCACGCTCAAACGGCTGCACCAATTTTGATAAAATGTTGTGTGGAGGTAGCTGACACCCTGGATTAACATTTAGGCTACTTTTTATCCCGTGTGTTAGGGTGTGTGTTTGTGTGTGTCACTGTGTATGTCTTCTTTGATGTGCCGATGTGTTCGAAGCGCAATTTATAGATTAAACCTAGTGAATATAACAATACTAATAGTAATTTACGTCTACAGCTAATCCGCAATTTGTAATAATATATGTATATTAAGCAACAATTCACAGCTGAGACTTTATTGCATAATGTATAGCCTTCGGTAATTTATTCTATCTTCATTTTGGTACAGATTTGGTACACAGCTGTGTTCTCCAGACCTTTGTTACGTCATTACGCGCCCATTTTGTTTTGAAGATTTGGGCCCGATGAGATCTATGGGGTGATTTTTTTGAGGGTGAATCCGAAACGTAAGAAAAGTAGAGTAAAGTGCTAAGTTATCAAAGGAACCATGAGCTTGATTGAGGAAAACCTAATAGGCACCTACAGTATTTTTAGTTTTTAGAAAAAGCTTCTTGTCTAACCAAAAATCGAACCCGAACTTATTTGCGGAAAATAAAACATAGGTACACATCAACCTACTACAATCTGTCAGATTTATTTAATAGATTTTCAACTTTATTGCTAAAGCATAAGGTTCAAGATTGATTGGGAAAATTTGACAGTTTGGGGTAGGTTGATGTGCTGGCGTCTGTACCTACGTTTTAAAAACTGGTACCCGACTACGGATAAATAAAAGTGATCTAAATAGTACGAAACAAGAAAATATTTCAAACAGAAATGAAGACATAGACACAAAAATGGTCAAGGTATAGCCATGGTTGCATGCCTGTATACCATGTGGGTGCCAGGAACACCTGTAAAATTATAATGATATGCGACCACGGCTTTACTACTATGTCCTTCCTTATTATGTTCTTCCTTTTCTAATCGGGTAAAAAATAATAAGTGCTCCTAACGATTCTATCCAATGATAGTGTTTAAATTATGGATAATATAACAATGCATATATGATCATTAAAAAAATAAACAAGCATACTTTGACAAATCCGTTTACAACACAAACCATACACCAAAAATTACTAAAACAACTATCTACCAACCCGTAACGCTGCCCACAAAATAACGCAAAACTATCTAAAAATAGTGTAAATAATGATTCCTCTGGCGTAAACCTCGTTCATCAATAGCAGCCTGACGTTTGGACTGTCTGAGTGTGTGTAGTGTTCAAGTAAATGCTGCGAACCGTGTTTAAAGGTGCAAGTTAAAAAATAAAAGCGGTTAAGAGGAAATACGGTCGGAGATACTTTTGAAAAAGCCTAAGTAAAAAGTCATAATTCGAGGTTTGGCTCTCGCCTATTTCCTCCTCCAATATTGGACCAATTTAAAAGATATTTCATAAACTGAATAAGAAAGATATATACTGTGTCTCTATGTTTTTCTTTTTTCATTAATAGTTGTCAAAGTACACTAGGCCTCGGTTGACAACGGTTTAAATCGGCAATCTTGAGCATTTTTTGAGGGTTCTAATAGTGCTTATAAAAATAATGTATTATCAAAAAGGAAAACATAGGGGCATATAAGTAGTTAATATTTATTAGTCTGTAAAAAAACCATTGCTGTATGCTCAGTAACCAGAAAAAAACAGGCGAGAGCATTTCTATGGAGAAACGACCATCCGCATTTCTTCTTAAGGTTGAAGTTAAGGTACATAGTGCAGTTTAACAGAGCATTACGCATTACCAACCACCCATTAACCACCACCACATGCCAATGAAGTGCTTTGATTTGAAAACTTCAAACCAAAATTCTAATTTTTAATCACCATAGAGAGATGTTTTTCATTTGACATTTGAGGTTAATTTTATAACCTCAACTTTCGTAGAGTCCATAGAGAGGAGAGTGATTGCGTAAAAATAATCAGATATTTTTTAAACAGTATGTATGTAGATCGACGATAGTACTTTTTCATTTTTTTTCATGGCAAACCATTTATTAGTTCAGAAACCTGCGCAGGTACACACACAAATGTCAGTGCTACGGCTCGTAGCGCGTAGCAACCGTAGCAACTGTAGCAAGCGTTGTTCCCGGAATTTATGCATCGTAAAAACAAAGTCGCTTTTCGCGCCCGCATGACCGCTTAGTTCTTCTAATGGGTTTTGATGCAATTTTCACCATCATTTGGGGAATTCATTCCGAAAGGTGTATGTGTATCCATACTATACCTACTACACTAATATTATAAATGCGAAAGTGTGTCTGTATGTCTCTCCGTTACCTCTTTACGCTTAAACCGCTGAACCGATTTAGATGAAATTTGTTATAGAGATAGTTTGAGTACCGGGACAGGATATAGGATAGTTTTTATCCCGATATTCCCACGGGAAACTTGTGTGGGTGAAGCCGCGGGGCGCTGCTAGTACATTAATATTAAACTTACATAATTATACTAAAGTACTTTCGAAGTTATGAAATATGTAATATGTCACCATTGCACCCGTGCGAAGCTGGGGCAACCGGGTTGCTAATCTATATTAATTAATGCAGCTCGTAGTGTACCTTTTTTACGTGTTTCGAAAGTAAGAACAATATTGTACTGTTCGAAATCGAATTCATCACAAAAATGCTTGAACGTGAAATCCGCTTATCAAAACAAAAAACATGTTTTATTAAATCACGCCGCTTACGGTTGGTTGTCGTGAGACTTCCGAGAATAGCTGATATAAATAACTTTGACACGTATATTACTCAACAATTGCCATTTCCTCGGAACTTGGGACTATGGCCCTTTGTAAACACACGTTTTTTTTTGCCGTAAAAAACTACGGTTTTATGTTCTATGTTAGAGGGTTTGGTTTCCGCACTTAGGGCGGTTTCGCACTACGTCCGATCCGAATCCGAGAAATGCCGGTCAGAAGTGACCGTAGTCCTATTTGTATGAGGGGTTGCGCACTACATCCGAACTATATGCGTCAGAATTTAGATCAATTTCCAATTCGGATCGATTTCTCGGATTCGGATCGGGCGTAGTGCGAAACCGCTCTTAGTCCTGACATTTAAGTTGGTAGTCAATTTTGACTGTGTGTGTGCCATTCTTCAAAATTTGTATGAGATGGATAAAACGCGGCAAATTGACGTAGATTGTCATTTGCTTAACAATTAATGTAGGGACAGTTGAATGTCGTAATTATCGACACAATTAAAAAGCTATTGTGTCTCGCGTGGATCTACGTTCCGGCATACGAAGGGTTAATTGTTAAGCAAATGTCATGAGATTTCATGCAAGCCAAGTAAGATAAAGTGTTATACTCGTACTTCCTTTCTCCTCTTGTTCCATTCCCATTGCCTAGAAGTCTCACGAAATTAGGAAAAACAGACCATTTATACCAAACCCTAGAATTCCTAACGACAAATGTTACACAGATTGTCCTAGGTATTAAGATAAGGAGCTGCCATTTAAAGTAATTGTTAGATTCTTAATCTCGCTCAAATCGCTCAAGTTAACTAAATTAAGTTACTTTCGTCTGCAGCATAAATTATAGCAGTCACATCGCTGCCAATCATAACTTGTACTGGAAACGAAAACGAAGGACGATGAGGAAATTCCGAATATAAACTTTATTTTTAAAAGAAAAGGGTGTAGTTTTGATTGGTTTTGTGAGATAAGGTGTGAGGCAGCTTCGGGCTTGGACGGCGCGCGCAGCATCAAGTAGGCTAGGGATGGGGAGACGTTTGTCGATAATTGAAATAATGGTCAGTGTGGAATACTTAATGTAGGTATAGTGCAAGATGTATTTGTGTTTGAATATAGGGATCTTTTCAGTGCAGGAAATGTTGTATTAGTAAATTGGTTTTGATGGAAGTTTGCGCACGGTAATATTTTTATGAATAGAAATAAGACAACAATAATTATCATTTTACATAATAATTATTTACAATTCACAATTTTAAGAACACGAACTAAAAATTCAGATAAAGAGTGTTGTTGAAAATATTTATTTATTTTTTTGCTCCATCTCATCTATCTAGACACGAATCTCGATTCTCCCGGGTCCCGGCGCAGCCCATCCCTAGTTCACCCAGTCTTCTCCCCAGCAGTGATGGGCGCAGACAGCCTGCCGCGCTGCGGCTAAAAATATATAATAAAAAAAAACTACAATCACAATACAACCTTTGTAAAGACTTTAGTAAAATAGAATGAGTGATAGTGTGTTCCAAAATGGGCGTGGATAGTTTGCCGCAAAGGCCGAATGTGAGTATACCATTGCCTCTAGTGATTCGGACGGGCGTCCGACCAAATGCGGTTTTTATGATTTATTTCGTATTTCGAAACTCCAAGGGCATGAAATTTTAAAAGATTTTTGTTCTGGTAACACAGGGTTTTTCATGGCGTTAATTAACATGTCAGCTGTGGTTTTACTTATATTATAATTTCTTTTAATAATATATTTGAATCATTCGAGGTAATTAATACATTTTATCATTGTTATAGAATGCATAGTTTTTTGATTAATAACCATCAGACTACGGAATATAGGAACAAAATTACAGTAATTTTAAATACGTCAAAGGATATCCTTTTCCTTTTTCTAGCATTAATCGTGTCTAATCAGTAATGGTGGCCAAGCGTTACCTGCAACGTGCAATTATGTCCGTCTGTCAATTAATTTAGAGAATTATTTTAATGAGCTGTTCTTTGGTAAGCGCATCGCTTAAGAACGGCTGGACCGATTTGGCTATTTTTTGGTTTGAAATGTTCGTAATAGTCCGAATTAGGTGTTTATCGAAAGAAAAATTGTAAAAAATACCCGGAAAATTTCAAATTCGGGAAAAACTAAACGTCCTTTTTTCTATGGGATTTTTTTATGAACAATTGGAATTTGTACAGGACAAGGTTTGTCGGATCAGCTATTAGGTAAATATAATATACTCGTAATTAGTACTTAAATAAAAATAAAGGTATGTTGGTAATGTTTTTCCCTGTATTTAAACTGAATACTTCGAAAAGTAAATGCTGTACGCGTTCATATATAAACTGGAATCCAGGAACCTCACTTAACAGACGCAAATTCTGCGAAAAATACTTTGGTTATAAAACTCCATCCTGGCTTATCGACATCTCAGAAATTTTCGATTGGTATAAGGTCATAACTATAATTTAATTATACGAGTATATACCAACTAAATACAAAAGTAAGGTTATTTTTCTGTACCTCTGTGTATTTACTACGTTTGAGAGCTAAAATTGAATAAGTCCGATTCCGACACCTTTTTAGAGCTACGAAATGACTTAGTATCCCTACTTTATATCCTGCAAAAAAAAAACTGTTAAAGATTCACCTTTCCGAGGGACGGAGGGGTCTTGGTATGTAAATATGGTCTCCATCCACGGACCAACCGCGGCAAGCGTAGATTAAGCTGATCGATCGACCTGGCTGTTATTACTTAATCACAAGCCCCACTGTATTAATTAAAAGTAAAGTATAGGTACCTATACCCATCACTTGACCTCCCACGCAGTCCGTGAATGTCAGTACCAGATTATTTTGGTACTTAAAGGTCTCGATACCTATGTATAAACTCGTATTTTGATCTCCCTTCGGTAGATTCTAACACTCGTCTATTGCTTTAGGCAGTGGTCTCACTGCTGGCAATTAGCGAGTAACAAATTGAGCTAGAAATAAAATCAATTCAGCCAAGTCCACTGCTGGACGTAATCTTCTCCCAAGCTGCGCCACAACACCTGGTTTTCCGCATCCAGTCTGTCTGAAACTACCAGCTAACTTTTTCAAGTCGTGGGTGTATCTAGCTAGGGGTCGTCCCATGTTACGCCCTATTTAAGGTCTCCAGTCAAAGACACGTCTGCTCCAACGGCCATAGGTCTGTCGAGACGTTCCACGGTATCAAATATCCATGAAACATTTCATGTGTACTTACTCAGTCCCGTGTTTCTCGCACTCTTTCCGCTTTCAACGTATTCTTGGAAAGTAAACTTCACTGTGACGCGGTCGCGGACAAATGGAAGACGATTACGTTAGTATGTCTGGAGTCCAGTGAGAACAGTGTATGAATGTAAATAAAAATTTCAAATTTATTCATTCACCCACAGAGAACGATAGCCAAAACTGTTGTGTATTTCTATTTCTTTATAGTTCCTTTTATATAGAAGCCAAATGAAAATATTTTTGAAAATTCATCCCCTTTAAGGGATGAAAGTATAGAAGGTGAGATAATGTGAAATCCTATCGAAAGCACAGCTCCTTTTTAATCATATATTGTCTATATCTGATGTAATTGGCCGTAATGACCGTAATAACTAATTAAAGAGCGAGTCACTCAATCGCTAGTCGCCTTCTGTTGTCGGTGGGACTGGGGCCCTATGCCCATGCGTTTCGCTGTTGTCTGCTAAAGATAGATCAGCGTAGGCGGTTTTAGACCTTCCCGAGGATCAATGTCAGCTTGATTGACTATTCCGGCTGATGGTGCACAGTTTATTGATGATATCGCGAAACTGTGGCTTGGAAAGTGTAAAGTTCAAGTCTACTTTTTATTTTTTTATTTCTTAAAACTTTATGCACAAGTAAAAAAAATACTATACAAAGGCGGACTTAATGCCTGAGGCATTTTCTACCAGTCAACCTTAGTTATGGGGCAAAAGGATACATTTTAAATTATTGGTAATCGCAGTTATTTGTAGACACAGATATCTCGTTTTGCAGCTTCGTTATAATACCAGCCTATGATTGGTCCACTCCAGGGTACAGGGTTCTTAAGCCATTACATTAGGAAACTAGTTGCGCATACTTAGTCTGTGGCAGTAGTGCTCGTTGTAGCTTGAATCTAGCACATTGACAGCCTTCCTATTAAAATACCTCAGTAACGGACAGACGAAAAAGTGATCTTCGAAATTTTCCATCTTATCTTTTAAGGTCGTCGGAACCCCTTAACACGTTCAGTGCCGTGAGCCCTCCTGGAGGGTCCACTTGCTATATGTATGGCAACATGGCATATGAGCTCTATGACAAGTGGGTGGAGTCGAAAATGATAAAGTAGGAATTGTGCATAACAGCACCCAGATTGCGTAACACACTATCAATATCAATTTGAAACATTTTGAAAGATTGTTAATCCATTGCTTCATATGTTCGAAAAATGTATCTGATCAGCAACGTAAATAACGCAATGAATACTGTTGAGCTGTCAAAATTAAACCCATTGCTACTGATAGTATGTTACGCAAATGCCCCCCGCACACAAGATTCAATTAATATGTGACGATATCTACATCGCCACATGCGAACTACGCATCATACCGACGTCACGCAAAATCCGGCATCGCACAAGCAGAGTTTACCGTGCGACTAGCATATATACAACTTCCCGACATCAATCGTAGCCCATCAGACACAACACCCGTCTGGTGAACGGAAAACGAGTGAACTGTACACCCTGTTCCACATACGTCTATAGATATTCCGTTCGTTCGTAGGTCTTCGGTCGTTGACTATTCTAAAAACCAGATGTTTCTAGGCAGTATCTATCATACATAAGTTCCTTGATCAATAGGCAGTAATCCCTCCAAAATTGGAGCTTATCGGATTACCGAGGCTGGAAGGGCTTAGTAAACATATTAATGAGTTATTTTGGCGTTGCGACGCTAACAAATATGCTTTCTTTTTTTGGTGCTGACCGCTCCGATGTTGCTGTGTATATTAATTTTGGGTTTCATATGTTCAGTTGTTTACTATAGGGTTTTGTAAACCGTATAAAACGCAACGCTGGCTATTGCATCTTGGCGAGTTTTCCGTCATATCCTCGTTCATCTGTCAGCTGAGGTACCTACCACATGCAGGTGAGGTTTGAAGATATCGTCAAAGTCGTGGGAAACATCTGGATGAGGGACGCGCGGAACCGGGAAGTATGGCAGCAGAAAGGGAGGTCTATATTCAGTAATGGGTGAATCCGGGATGAAATGATGATGATATTCGATTGAGAAAATCTCACCTCAACTTAGGTCCCCAAGAATCCATATATTTCACATTCATACTGGTAATGATGATATAATGTAGACTTGATTTTAGAAGCTCATCTTACGTCTCTATCATCATAATTTGGTATCATTATCATCATAAAAAATTGTGGGGTTTGTGGCTAAAGTAATAACAGCCGCACGGGTCGATCGATCACTTGCCACGGTCGGTCCGTGGATGGGTGACCATATTTAACATACCGAGATCCCTGCGTGCCTCGGAAAGCACTTTGAGCGGTTGGTCCCGGCTAGGGCTGTCATTCGTGGATCTTTAACAGTCGTTACGGGTCGACAGAAGCCCGAAAATCTGACAAACAGTCTAACAAATGGATATCGTGTTACCCAGTAACTGGATTGTGGAGGTCAGATAGCAAGTCGCTCCATGTAATATACCGGTATTCAGCTGCATCCGGTTAGACTGGAAGCCGAATCCAACATACTTGGGAAATGCCTAGGCATGATGATAATGACAGGGAATGATGATATAAAGTTGGTAACAGGCGATGGTGATTTTATTTGAATGTAGACTTGACTTTAGAAGCTCTTCTTTCGTTTCTATCATCTAAGTATTACATTACCTAGTTAAAAAATATCCTGCTTTAACAATGGCCTTCACATAACATTCACTGATCCACAAGCAAAATATAATTGCAATAATATTCATCCATAAAGCTATTCATATGAATCCTAACATACATTAATTAAAATATTGTTAATCAATTACATTGACAGCGCCCTTGAATTCATAGTAAATGGGCGCTCGGGTTTAATTAATTCTCACTAAAAGGAAATATTAATGTATTAAACTATTTAAATTATTGTGAATGCGAGGATTAAGTGGGTGGCGTGGGTTTTTTACCCGACTACTGCGAAGCAAAAGGAGGGTTATGATTTTGACCGATATGTATGTATGTTCATCTGTTCCCTCATAACTTCAAAAATACATAAAATAATTTGACAAATGAAGTATCGTTAGAAGCGTCTTCCGCTCGTCCATCCGCTGGTTATTGACAAACCTGTTGACAAGGCTGTGACGTCACATTAAATTCAATATGGCGCTCTCTAGAGGACATAAAGTAATGAATTTAAAAGTAAATATTTTGGGATGGTGCCTTGTGGGCTATTAAATGAAAGGGTTTAATTAGCACAAATATAAACATATAATATAAACTGTAATTGGCTTTATGTCTCATATAATATTGTTATACTTCTGTTATAGCTGTTGGTTCTCCTATAAATAAATAAATATTACTGAAATAAGCCCCAAAATAATTAAATAACAAATAAGTATGTTAGTACAGCGGAATGCGACCAAGGGAAGGTACTTTCTTGTTTCATCCTTTTCAGTAGTCGGGTTTTAGTTTTTAAATTTATTTTTTATTCCTTCTCAGTTTTATTGATGGTCTGGCGGTTTGAGTACTTTGCGCGGCCTACGCAAGTGTCTTTTCTTCGGTATTGTTCATCGAATCGTTGAGCTGCTTATGTTCTGAGTTGAGCTGCACGATTACTGGCAAATTAGCGCACGTGTACTGGCTGGACAGGTGCACTCATAATACTCATATCTGTGTTGCAGTGGCGAAGGGTGAATTTATGACAGAGGTAGGCAAGAGCAAAACAAAATTCCAAAAGAAATTTTCAATGATAGAGTGGTTATGTTCTGAATTTTCGAAGGGAAGCCGGTGGGAATCGAGTTGTATGGTACCTTCGCCACTGCTGTGTTGTTCATTCCTCAAACGACCATTTCAGACACCAATCTACATGGTGCTCACATGATCCACATGACCAAGATTATGTCTGGACTTTAAAAGAGACTGTGACCTCTGAGTTTTGTGTGGGTCTTCCTTCTCTGAATAACTGGATAGGAAACGCTGAACTCATCTCCGTTTTTAGAATATATTTGACGTGTAGAAGCAAACTTACTTACAGAAATAAAATCATTGCAGAAAATAAATAATATAATTACAGAGATAAAATAATTAAGTACAGGAACAGAATTATTACAGAAATAATATCATTACAGAAATAAAATAATTACAGGAACAGAATCATTACAGAAATAAAATAATTACAGAAATAAAATCGTGTATCATTACGGTTTTGTTCACATTAATGTAATCAGAGCGAGCTCATGTATTAATTATCAGGTCCTTGACATTTTCAAGCTGCAGTGCTCTGAAGGAAATGGAAATAAAAAGAAAACTTGCTTCAGAAAGTTCAGCAGATTTTAAGTCACATTTTCTTCAGCTTTCTTGCACTTTTTGATAAGGAAATTGGAGAAAAATATTCAGCTTAGGTTAGCTGAAAATGCTGCGTTCGCATTTGAGTGGCTGTTATGAATAGTTATGACTCTCTCACACAGAATAAAGTTTAAGAAATAAAATCTGTAGGTGTTTTTGTATCTAAGGTGGCAACCGTTTTATGAAAACATAATATAATTATGTTTATGTCACGTTACGTGGAAATATTACTGTTATTTGTAATATTACTGCTTATTAAGGTGAAGCGACTAGCACAGGGAGTGTGCTAGTAGTAGCTTACAGATAGAGGAGGCAGCAGTGGGAACATTATAGGCTGATTTTATACATAGTTTATTGTACACCACAAAAATTCATAACATAAAAAATACATCAAACAGTATAAATACAACGGGTCGCCCCCCAGTAGCCCAGCCCAGATCTTATGATTTTGGTATACATGTACATTTATGTTTCAATAAAAATTCATTATTTGTATCATCAAAAGTGAAAAGTGAAGTGAGTGAAAGTGTGGTGTGTACACTGACTTTAAATAACGGGTGTAAAAAGACACCGAGAGTCACTTGTACTCCCCGTCGCTGCACGCACGAAAAAGCATGACTCATTGTTACGTTCCGCCTGAGCCGAGCGTACAAGCGAGAGCGCGGAACAAGCGATAGAGGCATGTTTTCTTTAGACGTTATCACGTAAAATATCGTCCGTAAACCGACTTTACAGACAACCAACTTTTTTTGTACTGGACCATACCTGGAAACCTTCTGTTACGGAGATATTGAAGGTCAAAATTCCAACTTTTCCTGACGTTTTTTTTTAAATACTTTCACGACCTTCGGTACTGTTGCATGCACCCATAAGCACAATGTTTTGCATGTGGTAAATTGCGCGCGACAGAAAACGGCAAATTTTCTCAACAAAAGTAAAAGTCGTTTGCCAGCAATTATTTTTATGCCATGTTACTTGGTTTGATATAAATAATGAGTAGTTGACGGCTATTATGATAGGTCTTTTTACCTCCTGTATGTTTCGTCTTTTTATTTTAAACCCTTTAATGTATACTCAATAAACAGTTTAATAAGTGGAACTTTGTATACCAACTAATCACTGCAATAAATTAAAGTGCAATGAGGCTTTTATACAGAGATAGAGCTGTATTTCAGTTACTGCGTCGAAACATTCTCTCTCGACGTGGCATTTTACCAAATGGAATTTTCAAGTGAAGCGTCGAAAATGTCAATGTTCGGGTATGAATTATTGAAATATATTATTGTGCGACCAGTTGATGTGCTCTGCGGCTGGTATCGGCTTTAGTCGTCCTTTATCGCTGTTTCAGTTAATTGATCTGTGAATAATTAATGAGCCGGTTATTATTATCTTTTTGTTTTGTGTTATTTGTAGTTTTAAACAACGATATGATTATTTTATTTTGTTACTATTATAATATGTTCGTAAACATGCTGCCCAACCCCTTTATCAAAAGGCAAAGACCTAAACAAATAACTAGTATTAATACTTACAACATAATTTATTCACTAACTCATAAAATGGTGTCACTTAGCCACATATTCGTAGCACGTAAGTCCCTGCTACGAGCTACGCGTCGCTAGCGTAGACGTACTACGACGTAGCGCGCCCGTAGCCGTCGTAGTTTCGTAGGTATAGTGCTACACCACGTAACTCTTTGAAACACATTTCGTCTATTTATAGCCGTTTCAAAGTCTTTGGTGCCGTGTGGTGTATTCTGACGTATGAGAATAATGCCCACGCCTATTATTCTCAATTGGGTAGGCAGAGTTGTAAAAACCCGTTGCTAATTTCCGCGTTCTAAAACCATTGTAAATAATTACATTCAGTATATTAGCTGGCGATTATCAGTAGCCTATAATGATTTTTTTTTAGATAACCTTTTTAGTAGTCTTGCGACATTAGGGCAAGGACCTCCCATCTTAGTTGCTAATGGATTGAATTGTTTATCTTAATACTATTCACTATCTCTTAGATGCATTTCTGTCACTTTTCATCTGCTTATAGCTTATGGCATTTAAGACCACCTGATCTATCCTATAAAAATCTCACCGAGAAAACTTGCTTGAGGTGTGCTGTCAATAGTGACAATCCTAAGCATCAGCTAACCACAAACTCACTTCATCTCAGTTTTCAAGTATTAGTTGGGCAACTATAGGCCGACCGCTTAATTGAGACGTTGCCTGAGGTAGCTGCGCGGTGCGGGAGGGGTGATAGTTGACATAAGTTGACGAATCACTGAGCTCTCGCATCACGTCACCACACCCCTCCCGCACCGCGCTGCTATCTCAGGCAATGTCTCAGTTAAGGGGCTTACAGGACCTAAACGCAAAAAACGCAAGTTTTAGAAACAATAAAAGTAAATGATCGCCTACAGTAAAAAAAACCAAAAAAATATATGATATTCTTCAGGATAAATGCTAGGATGATAGTGTGTTGAAAACATAATACAACTTATTTGGTACGATAGAAAAAAATCATGAAGATACCTCTAAAAACTTTTTATTTACAACAAAATTCATACTAATATACATACAATCATTATGATTTTTTGTCAGATTATTCTACAAGCAACATACTAAAACTATAGTGTTTTAGTTTTTTTGTCCAAAGACTAGATTTTTCGTAAATCGATAATTGCTTCATATTTTGCAATAAATTACCAGCGTTGTGGCATCGCGCTTCTCTTTCTTTTCTATGCAGACCGACAAAGACCGCGCTTTAGGTCATGTAGTCCTCTTAAGCGGTCGGCCTATAGCTTCTAATTTTCTGACTGACCGACTCCTTGTCAATTCAAAAGTGCCTGTAAATGGTTTTATTGAAATAAATCCTTTGAGTTTGAGCGGTGAGGTTTTTACAGAGTAAACTGGCTGTAATATTACATTTAAATATCTCGATTGCCTTTTAATGAAACCTTTGTACGTAGGTAGTAGTAGGTAGAACAGTTGTTTGGGTGGCTGGTCGTTCATCAGCCTACGCTATGTGTATATATCTCCGTTTTATCATCCATTTTAATCGTATCTAAAAGGTTATTGAATGAATGAATGAATGAATGATATATTTATTTGCAAGAATATAGGTAACATAAGTTCGTAACATTTATAAGAGTTTCACTATATTCGGCTTTTCAGCCGTACAAATATTTAGATTTTACATTCTTGATAGCATGCATTTAGTAACAATAATATAAAATACTAATAATAATTTCATAATTTGGCATTGTGTCAATTAAATAGCTTTAAAACATTTCGAAGAACTTTATATTACCGATTTTGGTAATTCGCAAAGTGGTTTTGAATTGGAAGTTTAATTAGGGTCAATTACTCTTTTATTATTATAATAATTTGGTTTAATTCCACTGCTCTTAAAATGGTGAAGGAAAACATTGTGAGGAGACCAGCATGTCCTAGAACCAAAATTTCGAAGACATTTGACACCTACCAGCCCGCACTGGGCCCGCGTGGTAGATAACGGCCCACTCCTTCTCACAGACAGTGAGGCCTGGTGTCCCAGCAGTGGGAACATTATATGCTGATTATGTTATATTGGTTGAATGTTCGTTGGTCGAAAGTGGTACTGCTGGGAATGAGGTTGGATTCCCAGGTCAAGTAAAGTGTTATTTACATAGTTTTTCCATTAGGAATTTCTCAGTAGCAGCCCGGAGTCTGGTTTTGTGCATGGTTGATGGCAATAGGCTCTCTTCCTGTTACATCAGACTTAAACATAACTGAGGGGCAATTCTCGTAATTGTTAAGAACGTTCTCAGTCTGATCTCAGTCTCAATCTGTCAAAAATACCTCTGATTTCCCTACATTTTGACAAGTTTTTGACATTTGTTTGTCGCCGAGATGAGACTGTGACTAGATTTTGAACGTTTTAAATTACCAGAATTGGCCTTCTGGTTAAATGTGGGTGTATTGTAGGTACACCTCTTTTTTTTTTGTGGATGGGAAATCATCAAATGACTCCTCCCGCTCTTGGTGGAGCGGAAGGGAGTGTCAGACTCTTACTGACTAAAACCCACCCGTGTTCCTTCCTTAGCCCTTTATGTTCCGGGGCAGCGGTAACCCTTTCGGACGATCCCGCTATCCCGGATTAATGACCTACCTTACCATATAAACACCTCTGCCTTCCTCTTCAGGGCAAAGAGGCATAATGTTATGTACTTTCGAAACTACAGTATTTGACTAGATACGGATAACAACTGCTGGTCTATCCAGTAAAAATCTCCCGTGAATACTTCGGTTAAGTTAGCTGTCGTTCTACCTGATGCTAGGGATTGATACTGTTGACAGCTCACTTCACCTAAGTCCTCATGTTGAAATTTTTATAGAATATATCGTCTGGTCTATACAGTACATTGAATATAAGAAACTGTATATCATCATCTGCCTAGCCTTTTCCCAACTATGTTGGGGTCGGCTGCAGCTGAGGACCAGTTTTTTTTTTTGGAGCGATTGCCTATCTGACCTCTACAACCCAGTTACTGGGTAATACGAAACCCCCTAATACGAAACCCCCACTGTCAAAGATCCACGAATGACAGCCGGGAGCAACGGCTTGACGTGCTTTCCGAGGCACGGAGGGGTCTTAGTATGGAAAGATGAAACGTATATAAGCAGTGCAATACTTTGTGGCAAAAGTCCTTAATGGAAGTAAAGTACATCGAGATTTTAAATTTTAATTTGGCGAAAGCCATTACAAATAAGCGGATTTAACCTTTCCGCATTTTAATTAAACCACAACATTTTGATAACGGACCTTCCATTAACTCCGTATAAATAACAAACAACACGAAAGGTTGTAATACCTGTAATAATTAATGTAGCGAATATATTCAATGGAAGTGTAGTATATGTTTAGAGTTTTATAGAAAATTCACATTTTAAAGCCCTCATCATGTCCACTGCTGGACATAGGCCTCCCCCAAGCATCGCCACTTCAACCGATTCTGTGCTTCTCGCATCCAGCGGATTTCTGCCGCCTTCACCAGGTCATCGGTCCTGTAATGTACATGGGCACATCGAGTTTTCGAGATAGTTCGACTTTAAGATGTTATGTGTAATATCTAGTTTTAATTCCGTGTAATAAAAACCCAGGCTTGGATGCTGGAAGCAATCTCACCTTCCCACGCCCATGCATATGCTGATGCAAGAAAGGTCCCACCCTCCCGCCCTCATGCAAATGCAAACATGCAGGAAAATGAGGATAGCATGCCACACAACCGAACCTATACTCGACACGTGTTTCACCCCTCCACGGGGCATCCTCAGGAGATGTTGACTCAGGAGGTGTTGCATGTTTGCATTTGCATGAGGGCGGGAGGGTGGGACCTTTCTTGCATCAGCATATGCATGGGCGTGGGAAGGTGAGATTGCTTCCAGCATCCAAGCCTGGGTTTTTATTACACGGAATTAAAACTAGATATTACACATAACATCTTAATGTCATGGATTTCCGTAAAGTAACGCCTGATTCCATAATATAGTTCGACTTTCTAAAGCTTCCTCTCGGCTGCAGTTGCCTCTGCTGCTACCGCGTGCCGCTCGTGTGTATGAGCGCTAATTCCCAGATACTGTACGTGTGAGTTAAGCTTTACACAGTCAGCCATCGCAGGGATTACCAGCGGCTTGTGAGGCCTTATTAAATTCACCCACTTGACGCTTATCGCTCGTTACCATAAGCTAACGCGTATAACTTGATACCGAATTATCTCTTAACGCGACACTGACTTTATGAAGACTGATTTTTTGTTGGTAATAGGTTCTTATGTTTATGGATTTTTGCCCAGTTATTTGCACTAACATATTCAATCAATCTGTAAGAGGGAGCGGGCCGCGCGGTCCCAGTGCGGGTTGGTAGATGTCACGTCTTCGAAATGTTGGTTCTAGGTCATGGCGGTTTCCTCATGATGTTTTTCTTCACCGTTTTGAGAGCAGTGGTGATGAAATAATTTACTCAAAGTAAAGCGCCTAAGGTTCGGATCTACGAACTTGAACTCGTAAGTCTCAGTTCTTACCACTGGGCCACCACTGCTCTTACAGTAGCTCATTGGCCGTAAGCTCGCCCCCGACTATTTTGACCTATAACTGACAAAAAGTGCGTAGGTGCTATTTCCTTCAGCTTAGTCCTTTGCGGAATACCGAGTGATTGTATGTTATGTGAAGAATGTTGTTGAAGTGTCTAAGTGAAAGCCATTCCTACTGCTCGTGTGTTATGCAATTACCCCGCTGGTGTACGTAATACCTATTATGCTTTTCAGAAACGGAAATATTACTTCAAAATTTTGCTACAAGTAGCAACTGCTTAATGTTAACAAACCTCACTCCAGCTTGCTTTATCTCTTTAAAATAATGTAAAAAAAATCCAAGTATAGCTACTCATAAATTCCAACTATTATTATAATAATATTGACGTGTAAAAGAGTTTGTGCAGACCTACTTATAAAAACAAGAACTATTCTGCGAAGGATCACGTTTAATTACGAGCTACGGCTATTTCTGTTTGAAAACTCTTTGATGTAAGTAGTATTGGGTAACAAAGAAACTTTATAGATTAAGGACTCAGGTACACAATCTGTTTTTAGTCGGATTACAGTTTCAACTAAGGGACCGTCTCCACGAGCGAGAGAATCGCGGCGATATCATCGTCGTGCCACGTATTTCTATAACACTCTTAGAACGTGTCTCCACACGGCGATATCATCGCGGCGAAATTTTTATGGCACGGCGAGACTATCGCCGCGATTTTCGCGCTCGTGAAAATGGCCCCTAGGCGTTAGGGTCTGTTTTAATAGTTACTAGATTTAGTATACAGATTATATCGAAACTTGTTATGAAGATGAAACACGACAAAGCGGTATCCACCACGATAAAACGCTGCAGTTTCCCCCCTTTTTGATGACAATGACACACGGAGTCCGGTCTATTCACCGTGTTCACCGTGACCACTTAGGTAAAGTGAGATGTCACTCCAACTGATGCTAGGGATTGACACAGACACACTCACTTCACCTAAGTTTTCACGGTAACATTTTTTATGGAATAGCTCAGCAGATGGACTTTAGCTTTAATTGGATAGCTTGGCTGGAAGCGAAGACTAGCTTGTAAATGGCTGGCTTTTAAGAGGAAATGCGGTCGGAGAGACTTCAGAAAGCCTAAGTAAAAAGTCATAATTTGAAGTTTGGCTCTCGCCTATTTCCTCCTCCAACATTGGACCAATTTAAAAGATATTTCATAAACTGAATAAGAAGGATATGTACTGTGTCTTTATTGTTTTTCTTTAATAGTTGTCAAATTTGTACACTAGGACAGCGGTTTAAATCGGCAATTTTGAGCTTATTTTGAGGGTTCTAGTGCTTATAAAAATAATGTATCATCAAAACGGAAAACATAGGGACATACAACTAGTTAATATTTATTATTCTGTAAAAAATCATTGTTTTATGGTCATTAACCAGAAAGAAAACAGGCGAGAGCGTTTCTATGGAGAAACGACCACCGACATTTTCTCTTAATACCGCCCCCACTACCCATTTCTCAAGGCTGAGAATCAGCCAAAATCCTTATTCACTTAAAAACAAGTACTCCTTATTAACAGCCCACCAAAACTAACAGAAAATCAATACCACAAATTCAGAGCACAAAACCTCCACTCTATAACTTTTTTCGTCTATATTTGGAGTATTCCTTCAGATTGAATACCACAGATGGATTGGACTGACCCACGCAACAAGTACGGTTAGTTCCAATGATTGATCTGCGACTACGAAACAGCTGATTTTTTTTCGTGATTTCAGAGTTGGTCCCATAGTGAAAGTTGTTCATATTCTTGGGTAGAACACTCTGTAAAAACTTGGATGGTGATAAAAAAATCTTCCTGTATAATAGACGTTAAACTATAAATAATTTTTTTGTTGACTGTCTCCTTGATGTAATGGTCGCAAGCACTACTTGATGAGCATGAGTTCCTAGGTTTCGATTCCCGGGTCACCTAGAGAGTGGGCACCAGGAGGATTGTGTTCTGTTAATGCTTTTAACGGTACCCATATTCAATGTCCTCGGTACATCTACTCAAGCACATAAGTAAAGAACCTTCTCTCTCCTTGAAAAAGGATCATAACCAAGACACTCACAGCCAGAAGCGACATTAGAATTTGAATTGAAAGTAGAAAACTTTCCGCATAATATGTTCTATTTCTTTCACAAAACTCAATATTTCAACACAATGTCTCCATTTACCATAAAAGCAACATCTCACAGCCTACTATACACTACTACACAGCAGACTATAACTCTTCAAACTTTTAATATCACATCAGTTTTATTAAAGACAAAAGTAGACTCCGCTCTTGACAGAATAATAAGAGAAGTGTCAGTCCCCTCTAAGGCACTGACGTCACCGCTGACGTCACGGGCTCACGGCCTCACATTGACCTGCAAAGGGAGGGTACGGTTGAAATGCGTCTGTGCGTCCCTAACAGACAAATGTAAAAAAAAATCTATGGTCCCTGAGGACCCGGGCCTGGGAATGCGTTGCGAGCTTACTAACCTTAGTATTTTTTGTTGTTATTTAGTGGGGTATTAAACACAATAGATTTCTAGTTAACATTTGGAACATTCGATGCTATTACTTACGCTTTTTTTCACTTTTATTATGTACGGTTGACATTTACAAACAATGAAACCTATGTAACAACATTGTTATGAATTTACATTTACAATGAAAGGACATTCAATTATTGTAGTAGAATAATGTTTTCATTGTATTTATATACAGCGTTATTATATTATTATGTATAGTCGTGGGTCTAGGTCAAATAAGGTTGACTTAACTTTTCGAATAGTAGGCATTCTAACTACATATTTGGGTTTAATTTTAATAGGGCAAGGATTTAGAAACTACGCTATGTTAGCCGAAATTAAGAGTACAGACATCATCATTTGAGATCAACATACGGAGTGAAGACAAAGAAACGATGGATAGACTGTTTGAATGATGATATAGTTAGAAAGGGGGTGACTACCGAGATGACGACTGATAGAGAAGTATGGAAGGAAAATACGTGTTGCGCCGGCCTCAAATAAATTCGGATAGGGCAGGGGAATAGCGAATAACGCGTATTTTCATCAAGTAATTCGGCATGAGACTCATCATCATCATCTTTTTGCCCTTGTGCCATGTTGCTTGGGGACGGTGCAACCCGTTTTTAACCGACTTCAAAAAGCTATCTCCGGCAATTGTAAATAGATTTCAAAAATTCTTTTTTTAATGGATAGTAATTTTTTTGATATTATAATTATACTTTCTAAGTTTATCTTGAACATTACTGACAACGGTGAAGGAAAACATCGTGAGGAAACGTGGGCTTATAGTTAATAGTTAATAAGAAACGGCTGGACCGATCTTGACAAGACTTTCACTGGCAGATAGCTGATGTAATAATGAGTCACTTAGGCTAATCTTATTTTAGAATAATAAAAAAAAATTGGGTCCTACGAAAAAAAATCTACGCGGACGAAGTCGCGGGTAACAGTTTATAGATAATAATATAGAAGAAACTGTTGCGGTTCCATCTTTATTTCGAACTCAACACAAGAATATGCGAAATGATAAATAAACCGCAAGAATATTCTCTTTTATTAACGTTTGTCGCGCCTAAACAGCAACATATTCCTCCAACCGGGTCCCGAATATAATCCAGAATCTGCTAAAACTACTTTCCTGTTCTCAGAACTACTTATGTGTGTATCACTTATATTTTCTCCCTCCGGTATTCGGCCGGGAAAGCGCCATTCACTTATGTACTTCACTGCTTATATTTACATGTTAACATAGTTACAGAGATTGCGCTATTATGTCTGAAAGTAGGTATTGTTATGGCATTACATACGATGTCTAAGGATGAAGAAAATAACCGTTTTTTTATTTACATGAAGTAGAAGATAGTAGTGGAGAGGATCTCCCTATTGAAAAAATAAAACCCAAAATTAAAATTCAAGTGGCAGCTGCGAAAATTTTAAAGTGACGAATGTTTGCAGCTGCCATCTTGGACTTCATTTTGACCTCACAATCGGCTTCATGACCCTGGAAAACTATCTCTCTCTGAGTCTTTTTGTTATATAATACAGGTGATTTTTTATACCGGTTCCAATTTTTACAGAATGTTCTACCCACGAATATGAACAACTTTCACTATGGGACCAACTCTGAAATCACGAAACAAAATCAGCTGTTTTATAAATTTTAGTCACGTAGTGCCTATGTATTGAACTTTTGTATTAAACAGCAGATTTTTTTTCGTGATTTCAGAGTTGGTCCCATAGTGAAAGTTGTTCATATTCATGGGTAGAACACCCTGTAAAAATTTGGAACCGGTAAAAAAAATCTTCCGGTATAATAAAAAGTCGTATGAAGGGGGCATAACGCTCTTTCGTTACGTGACGATTTCTACGGTTTACTCCTACCACAAGCTTCATTAAAGAACTTCGTTCCAGAAATACTACTAACACTATTACTAATACTATTTTCATAAAGCTTTCTTATCTTGTAAATCGGTGGTGAGAGGTTTCTTCACTTTTAAATGTTTTTTCAGCATGCGATTAGACTTGACTTTAGCTGTCTTTGAATTCTGTAAAGACTTTTGTCAAATCGTAGCACTGTGACATTTGAAGTTGTAGTTACCGCCAACCCTCAAGGGAATCAGTAGGTACACCAGCATAGCTATTCACAACGATCCGACAGGCTATCGTATCGAAAATGACACATTTCGATAACCTGATTACCTTGCCCTCGACAGCAAATAGCTGTCGGAAGAATAGCGGTCGTCTATTTCATTTAAACTGACAACATTTTTGTGTTTTGGACGTATGAACAACGTTTAGAGGACTCCTACGATAACATGATTGATGTTCGATACGGTAGCGTATCGAGTGTTTGTGAATAGCTATGCTGAGGGGCAATTGTCGTAATTTTAAGAACGTTCACAGTCTGGTCTCAGTCTCAATCTGTCAAAAATACCTCTAATTTCCCTACATTTTTGACAATGATTGTCGCTGAGATGAGATTGCGACTAGATTTTGAACGTTTTTAATTACGGAAATTGCCCCTAAGGTATAGGAACCCTATGTATGAGCTTTACTCCGATTTTCATATATGCAAATACCTCTACCGTTAAAGTCGACGATTTTAACAAGAGTCAGCTAGAAGAAGTTACTCCAAACGCTAGGTTAATCCCGGAAAGTTAATATTTACGGCCAGAAGATGGTCCAGTTCGATTTAAAAAGTTTAATTTTCCGTTCGCGGCGTCTAACACCCCCACACAAATCAAACAGTTTTATTTATCTAGACTGTAATTAACTGTTATATAAGAGTCTGGATCCAGTAACGTTATTTACTGCAGTTAATGTCGGAGATTCCTGACATCTCTCATATAAACGTACAACAAAATAAAACAGATAAGTAGTAAAATTAACGTTCCTGTAAAAGTAAGGGATTGGTTTCGTGTACTGAAAAGCTTTATGAGGAAGTTATATAAAGAATATTGGTTGTTTCAGTGCAGCTAAATGCCGCAATCAAACCACAGAAGGTCTTTATAATGTACTTAACCTAGATTTTGAGGCGACGGCACTAGAACCTCTACCTAGGTATGGCGTTCTACTGCAATACTCGGTCTATTTTAAAGTCTTAGAACTCAGTGTAGGCTAGTGTTAATGTCGCGTAGACACTGCGTGCATGTATGTGCTGTACTAGCGTCGCGTCGCACAGACATGATTGTATCGAAAACACGTTAAGCTGACGAGACGAGAGAGTCTACGCTTGAATGATGCCTATGCTGTGGCCCAATAAAGTTTTGTATGTGTCATTACTTCGATAACGCGCGTCACTATACAAACTTTAACTGTAGTTTTGTGACTATACACGTAAACATTCTTCCTTTATGGCAAAATTTATCAGTACCTATTTGATAACACACATTCCATAAAATTCAATCATTCAAATTCCTCTGCAGACGAAACACCGATACACCCAGAGTATATAATAGCACAATAAAGAACGGAACATACTGGTCCTATAATAAACGATGTTTTACGACGGTCGCCGAAGGTACCCGATTCGCGTTTTATTCCCGCGTTCCCGAACAAATTAGGGCGTTATGACGGTGCAATGAACGCTGCGGTAAGCGGTAAAAGCTTGCACGTTAACTATAAATAACGTACTGCCAGCTTTATAGTGGCGTGGTTAAATTGGTGGCTCATGTGACATTTTTTAATTGGGCCTGACGTTGACAGCACATAGCCATCCCTAGTTGGTCGACAGCAAGCAGTTTTGAACAGATTGACCTGTTTGTAGCTGGGTAATCTATCTCAATATTATTATATAAATATCTATATGTCGCTAATTTGGAGAAAAATCGACGTAAATGTATTTATTCCTAAAAATTAGTTAATTATGCCAAAGCACTTAGAAAGCGTATTTACGTTAGAAAAGCAAAGACGTAAAAAAAAAGTAGCAGTTACGTCGATGTTTCTCCAAGTGAGCGATTTAGAAAACAAAGTCGGATTAGTTACACCATTTATAACTCAAGAATGGCTAGACCGATTTTTATGAGCTTTGATTTGTTGGATTTATCTCCGTCCCAAATAGCAGAATAAGTAACTATTAAAACAAGGAAAAAAATCATTTTCTCATACATTTTGTATGGAACGGCTTTTTTATGATATCTCAAGAACGGATTGACTGATTTCGATAGCAGTACGAAGTTCGCCGGGGCAGCTAGTATAGACGTATGAGGAACAGGGTGTAAAGTTCACTCATACTCTATAGAAAAGGGAGGATCCTCCGACCAGACGGGTGTTGTGTCTGGCGGGCAACTGCCCCATGATTCATGTCGGGCCGTTGTATCTATGCTAGTTGCGCGGTAAACTCTGCTTGCGAGATGCAGGATTTGCGTAATGTCAGTATGACGCTTTGTTCGCATGTGGCGTTGTAGATACCGCTACACTAGTTTTAAAATAAAGCGTGCCCAACATTACCTTAATTATGTATAGTAGAACCTAGTTAGAGAACATATACAAGGTCAAATTAAATTTGCTAGCGAAACTTCGCAGACGTGATGGGTATCGATATCTAAACACGAAAAAACAAAAATAAACTTATTTTCTCATCTCATACTTCAAGTAACTACACTATCATCGGTCATTGACCCCAAATTATTTTAATTTTTTATCGTGTTTAGATAATAACACGATACCTATAACGTCTATGGAGTTTCACTAGCTATTTTAATTTGACCTTGTAGAAGCAACAAGAACAATGTATGTACCCAGGATTTTGTAACATAATAAGTATCTTGATTTAAAAGTGTCCTTAGAGTTTCTTGTCAGCCCTTCTTCATAGAGATCTACGTTTTGGAATGGACTTCAACATTCTGACTTACTGACCGAGTCCTTGACAATTTAAAAGTGCCCGTAAATGGTTTAATTGAAGTAGATGCTTTGAGCGTGAGTTTGTAATGAACTTAAAAGAAATCACGTAAATCAGATTATTGTATTGGTTCTCAAGTTATAAGCGAACAAACGGAGTGACAGACAGACAAACATTGCGTCTTATGTAAGGATCGCTTTTGTTTATGTATAAAATGATGCTTTATGTTTTCTTATGGAGCAATATAGGCTCTATATTATGGACAAAGTTATTTTCCTTATGGAGTTGAAATGTGTACTTTCCAGCTATTTAATGGCTACCCTTTTCTGCCCTTGGGCGTTGTCGCGTTGTAACGGGCAGTTTCAAGTGTCATATTTAAGATGGAGGTACTGAGCGTTCCAAGACTTATCATATCCCTCCGTCTATGAAGGTATAGAAATTATGTTATCATACCAACATTTTTCATTCATGAAGTCCATATGGGGTTTTCAGTTCCATAATGTATATTTCAGCTTGAAAGCTAAATCAAGTCATTTCTTCTTCAAACTTGGTTTATACATTACAATGAAACACTTTCATAAATTCTGGAAAATATTCTGAAAATTGTGCTCGCGTTCTGAACTAGAAGGACGTAAATTATACAATGTCAATCTGACATTAAGCATTTCCATAAAATATCAAAAGGCAACAGAAAGAAGGAAGTTCAAGGAAACATAGATACTGTTTATAATGGGGCATTCGTGACTGCCGGTTTTCAAAAACCACGCTTAAAAGAAAATCCAAACTGCACTAGAATTCGTAACTAGTCAAAGAGCTTCCCGAAGTCGAACGTTATGCTGACGTCGAAGTAAACGCCACGTCAGGATCTGCATAGCGTGTTCGTGTGACAGCTGAACGAAAAATCAAAAAGCATAATTTAGTTCTCAGTACACGACAATTTCTAGCAACTATGCAGAAACGTTAGCAATAGCAAAAATTACAGATCATTTACAGTTTCGAGGTGGACATGACTAGGAGCCTGTTATTGTAGTAAACTTATAGCGTCTTATCTAATGGGTTATATGCCCGAGAAGGCCTTTGCCTTCCCCGAGCGTCGTCGCCACATCGGTCGTAAAATAAGTAATTAGGTACTCGAAAAATAATTGTTGTGGTTGAAATCCTTCATCAGACTGATTGAATGACAGATTCATGCTGCCTGATAAATTGACAACCTGATTTTTCAGCTGCATTCGTTTATGGACTAGCAGTGAATCGCGAATGGACAGGTGGCGTGGTTTTGCGAGATTGATAGCCAGCCACGGATTGACATAATTGATAGATTGAAATAGATCGCGATAGTGAATAAAGGGCAGAATATGAAGACAGATTTGTGCCCGGTTGATGGAAATAGGCTCGCCCCCTGTTACATAGGACTTAAACATAACTGGTGAAATGTGGGTGTACTATAGGTACACCTCTGCCTAACCCTTTGGGGAATACAGGTGTGATGTTATGTGTGTGTGTGTGTCTGTGTGTATGAAGATAGATAGGTACTGACATTATCCTGGTTGTTCCCATGTGAAAGTGGGGTAAGCCTCCTCTTCTCTTCTCTTCCATTTTGCGTTCGAATCGTTGCATTCTCACCAAGTCCTGAAGGTCTTCACCCACCTTGTTTTAATTCTCCAGCAATATTTGCAAATTTCGGCTGGTCTATAAATTCAAGATCACTCAGCGAGCTATGGAACGGGCTATTCTTGGAGACTCTGAGGGATCGAATCTGCAACGACGTGATCCGGCAGAGAACCAAAGTTGTCGACATAGCTCACAGAATGAGCAAGCTGGCAATGGTGGCAATGGGTCGGCCATATTAGCCGTAGAATCGAAGACTGTTGGGGTATATGTGTTCTTGGGTGGAGACCGCGAATTTGCAAACGTAAGGAAGAACCCCCATAAGGCTAGGTGGAATGACGATCTTCGCATGGTGGCTGGTAGCAGCTGGATGAGAGTTGCCGAAAATCGAGTTGAATGGCGCGCAATAGGAGAGGCCTATTTCCAGCAGTGGACTGCTGTGAGCTGATGAAGATGAGGATGAATATTTGCAAAAGTGCACAACATTTCATCAGGTTTGATTTTGTTCCTATTGCGTTATCGGAATTTCATTTCGCTCTCAGTGGGTAACACGCTTTACTGCACCAAGACTAAACTTTCTGTTATTAATCGCTTTACTTGATTTTGGGTTACTTGCAATGAGTTCAGGAGGCCTACCACAAGCTCTTAACGCGATCCATTTTAGAACCTAAACTGAACTGTTCTTCTAATTCGTACCATGACGTCAGTTTAACGATTCAGTTAGGCCATGCCATCTGTTGACAGCGATTTTCCCAAACTGAGTCGCAAGTTTTGGTTTCATTCATACTTGTTTGGTACCATGACGTCCATAGAGCAGCTCAAGCGATGGCAGTTTAGAAACCTAAACTGAAATGTTTTGTTTTTGAATCGTTTTTAATTAGATCATGGTAGGCCACCAGGAGTTGGAGCACTAAGGTTTTGCTAGCGTGCGCAAAGTTGTGAACATTACTGCAAGGTAGCTATGCAAACTGCTGCAGTAATTTTGGCTGCTCTTTTGGGGTTAGGTATTTGGATACTGTATGTACTACTGGTAGTCTTTTAAGGGTGTCTTCTGTCTTCTGCCGCTGTGTAGCGGACCAGTGAAATTACTGCTGCACCTGCTTAACTTCACTTCTGGTGAAAGGTGCAATGCCAGGTCATGTCCTAGAATACAAGGACACGAGGTATTTTAAAGGACTTTCAAAAACTTGAAATGAATTACATTGTCATCCTGCATGAAGTAACGCTCTCATTATAAGATTAAAATGATGAATAAAAATAGTTGTACAATACTCATTTCATATTACCATATTATATTTTGTAACAATTTTAAAAGAGTGTTCATGGAGTTTCTTGCCCGTTCATCTCCATCGGAACTTCTTACGCTTTTGGAATGGGCAACTAGCTTCATTTTTCTGACTGACTTACCCCTTTACAATTCAAAAGTGCCTGTAATTGGTTTACTTGAAATAAATAAATGTTTTGAGTTTGAGTTTGCCAGTCTACGAATACTTAAATGTGTTTCTCATCCCCAAATTAAACCCTCCATCACTTCTTTCATAGCAAAGCTTATGTGCCTATCGGTCTCGGGACAGGAACAATTAATATCCCGGTCACCCCTAATGATATCACGTACCCTTTTGCCACATTTGGGCAATAAATTATACAGAAATATTGTCTCTATCTAGCGGACAAATGATTTATCGTTCCGGGGACGTGTGAATCTATTAGGAAAGGGTCTATAATAGTCTATATGCTCGGTGAGATGGTTACCTTTATAGAGGTATGATGAACAGGGTGTAAAAGTTCACTCATCCTCTACACAGGAAAGGGAGGATCCTCCAACCAGACGAGTGTTGTGTCTAATGGGCTACTGCCCGACGATTTTTTACGTTGTATGTTAGCTGCGCGGTGAACTCAGCTTGCGCGATGCTGGATTTTGCTTGACGTCAGTGTGTGGCGATGTATATACCGCCACATCTCCTTTCTGTTCTATATGTTGTATCTTTTGCAATTTTTTCTTGGAATATAGTACCTTGAAATTGATGTTTCGTACCTATGCCACTGTCCTGTTTGACATATTTTTTGGAACGAAGTTCTTTAACGAGCTTGCGGTAGGAGTAAACTTTAGAAATCGTCACGTAACGAAAAAGCGTTATGTGACTCCCATGCGACTTGTTATACATAATAGAAAGAGACAAAGAGAGAGAGAGTTAGTCTTCATAGTTTTCGAGAGTGCTGAAGCCAATAGTGAGGTCAGAATGAAAATATAAGATGGCGGCTGCAAAAGTTTTCAAATTTTGTCATTATTGGTGTCGTTTTCATGGTTTTCGAGGCTGTTGAAGTCGATAGCGAGGTCAAAATGCAAATCCAAGTATTGTAAATGGTTCCGCTTTATATCGCATGCCTATTGTAAATTAGTTATTACGATGGTATGCTGCAGAATAATATTGCTCTACGAAAATAAGTTTGAAACGGAGTTTTATGACGCGAAAATGACGCAGAACCATAATAATTTTATTAATGCGTTGAAACTAGAGCGATATTGTCCACAACACCATACAGGGTAATTTTTAATTGGATTGCTAAACTCCGCAGATGCGATGGGTAATTGATACAATCCTAGCTAATATTATAAATGCGAAAGTAAGTTTGTTTGTTACCTTTCCACGCCTAAACCACTGAAGTCTGAACCGATCATCCTGAAATTTTGCATATACGTTGTCAGGTGTACGGAAACGGACATAGGGAACCTTTCATCTAGATAAAAAGTGCTGTCCCCGAGGAAAACAATAATAACGTTATTATGATAATAGATGGCGCCACTTGTGTATTGAACTTTGTCACATTATTGAATTCTGAGGCGGTACGAAGTTCGCGGGGTCAGCTAGTAAAAAATAAATTTTGAGGAGGTCAACGTCCGCTGTTGGCGTGGTTAGTTTGAAGTACGAGTTGAGAAAACCGGTTTTCTTATGTTTCATCGTGTTTCACTTACACATCACGTCTGTGAAGCTTACACAAAAAACAGATTTATAAACTGATATTTCAAGTTACTACTTACAATAACTGCAGTCGATGACTCCACAAAAAAAAAATCATCTAATTAATATTTTTTTCGTGATTTGATATCGACCATATACCCATCGCGTCAAACTATTAAAAAAAACCCTGTAGGTATTTAGGTTGATAGAGACCAGTCGATCCTAAAAAATATTTTTGTATTTGATATCCCAATTCTTGAGGAAGGCTATAGGCTATTTTAATCACGCTATGACCCTTACGAGCCGAGCAAAAAGAAAAAAGTCTAAAAGATTGCTAAGTGACAACGAAGAGACAGGCGATGTGATGTGACGGGGTGGGTCGGGGGTACAAGAAATTTTTTGCGGACGAAGTCGCGGACAGAAGCTAGTTATTAACATCACTCTGGAGTGGATGTGATGTAATTTGTCTATGGCAAGGGAAGTTCCAGTAACCTCAGTAACCTTTCGGGTAAAGATCGGGCCAATGAACCGTGTAGGTACCAACATTTGTTGGTTCCGTTAACAGACATTGAACTTTGTGCGATTCCGTTGGGGTTTGCTCAACTAAGTAACTAAATAGAATTGACGAAAATTACTTGCTAAACTATTGGCTCTCGTTGTACGACTGCCAATTCATTCTGTAAAAATCTCTATCTAAGTTAGATTTGTACCATAACAACAAATCTCTTATGGAAAAGTGCTTAATGGTACAAATCTAACTTAGAAAGATGTATTAATGATTATAAATCTGTAAATACGTGCCTGTTATAGTCGCGAATCGAATTTTGATCAAGATACAACCTGACACTGACCTGCAAATTGCAAAAAAACGTAAGAAAATTTGAATTTCGCAGTCAACCACTGCGCATTCACCTTAAGCAAAAAGTTTAATTAGCAAATTGCTTATCAACTTACTATTTTCTTTTCCGTAAATTCAAATAACAATAACAGTCATTCTTTGTCAGTCGAATGAAGTGGCTGAATATTATAACACAGCAAATTGATGTAGTGTTTCAATCTTCTTAACAATTTCCCTGACTGTACAATGGTTCTCATTAGCAAAAACGCAAGATTAATTCAAAGAGATTTTTTTCATCCTTCTGTTAGGAAAAGCCTCTTTTAATTTTCTTACAGCAGGATTTAACATTAATGATGAGGACCCTAATAATTAGAATCTGCCTAGCCTTTTCTTAACTACCTATATGTTGAGGTCGGCTTCCAGTCTAACCGCATGCAGCTGAATACCAGTATTTTACATGGAGCTACTGCCTATCTGACCTCCACAATCCAGTTACAGGTTAATACGCTACCCCTTTTTTTTTTTTTTTGTGGATGGGAAATCATCTAATGACTCCTCCCGCTCTGGGTGGAGCGGAAGGGAGTGTCAGACTCTTACTGACTAAAACCCACCCGTGTTCCTTCCGTAGCCCTTTATGTTCCGGGGCAACGGTAACCCTTTCGGACGATCCCGCTACCCCGGCAGGCTTCGGCCCTGGCGGGCCCCTTCCTTTATGCTGACATCTCTTTGAGGCGCGCGTGGAACACATACGCGCCGTCCGGCACGGGCCTGGTCCTGATCGGACGGAGAGCTACCCATTACTCTCCGTCCGCAGGCCCGCGCCTACGGTGGCCGGGAGTCGTCACGCGGCTCCCGACGCCCGTAGCGTCTCCCGCGGCGGCTGAGGCGTGCGGCTCTCTCCCTGAGCCGTCCCGCCACCTCCTTCGCTAGCATGACTGCTTCGCAGAAGGAGGTGACCGCCTCCCACTCCCTCTCGCCCCGGACCATGGCTTGAACCAGGGCCGGACGCGAGAGGTCGCCGCCGTTGCCGATCGCCTCTACGAGGAAACGGCGGTGCTCCGCCCAAGCGGGGCAGACCTCCACCGTATGCTCCACCGTGTCCTCTGGGCGATCCTCGCAATGGTGACACCCGGGCATCTCCTCCCGCCTGATGATATGCAGGAACCTCCCGAAACATCCGTGTCCGGTGAGGACCTGATACGCTACCCCTTGGTACGACTGGTTGTTAGACTCGGGCTTCTGACTACACGTAACGACTGTCAAAGATCTACAAATGACAGCCGGGACCAACGGCTTAGCGAGGTTTCCGAAGCACGGAGGGGTCTCCATAAAATATGTGATGGATGGTCACCCATCCACGGTCCGACCTTGGCAAACGTAGCTTAACCTTTAATCGACCTGTGCGGCTGTAATTATGTAGGCACGAGCCCCTAATAATTAGAATGAAAAAGGTAAAATCTGATTAATATTTTCTTTAATTAAATTCATAGCATAATTACAATGTTGGATATCCGTATAGAATAAATTAGTGGTACAGTAATATTTTGAAGCAGAGAGACATCGCGTGCTGTAGTTGTCGCATGCTGCCGGTATGGGGGAACGGGAAGGTAATTTTTACCACGGATGTTGAAAGGTTCAAAAAATTTGCATTGAACTAAATAAATAGAGAAGCTTTTTTTACGTTGATCGGAGCTTTGCATCATTTTTGGCCCGTGAATGATTATAACATAGATTGGACGACAAACTTTTCTGTTTTAAAACGCATTTTTAATATTTGGCTCATAGAATAGAATACTCTTTATTATGTAATTGTATTCTGTTCTATTATTGTATTCTTTGTATTTTGTAATTTTGGTCTTTATTGTGTAATTTGCTAAGTAAAAAATTATTTTCTAATTATTAGAGAAAAACTACATTCACAACAGATATTGATTTCTCTATCACCTTATGCAGTAGTAGGTACTTGTAAATTATGATAAAAAAAACTAGTGCGGTCGGGTGACCCCCGTCAGGAATAAAATTCCTTACGCAATACTCGCATGCACTCACACTCGTATATAATAGAAAGAGAGAGAGAGAGAGAAAGTATGAATTAAATACGCGTTTAAAATACAGAGACATCTAGTATAAGTTTTAGAAGCTCTCATGAAGTTGTCGCCATCTTCGATTTTAATTTTGACCTCACTATCAGCTTTAACACCCTCGAAAACCATGGAAAGGACACCCGTGATGAAAAATTATAAAATTTTGGCAGCGGCCATCTTGGATTTTAATTTTACCATCACTATCGACTTTAGCACCCTCGAAAACTATGAAAACGATGATGAAAAATTTGAACGTTTTCGCAGCCACAATCTTGAATTTTCATTTTGGCTTTGCTATATACCTTGGGAGAGGGCATAACGTTTTTTCGTTACGTGACGATATCTACCAGTTTACTCTTACCGCAAGGCGCGTTAGAGAACTTCGTTCGAAAAACCAGTTTTTTCGCCAGTTTCATTAAACTGAAACAAGATGGGAAATGTAGCTTAATATACAGTGAAGGTCGGAATTCCCGTCACAACGACTCAAAACTGTTGTTTATACACAGAAAGTTACAAGGCAGAATAATTATAAACGTGCTAAGTAAAGTTGCGAAACCATTGAAGTTTTAATTAAGTGTATTTATAATTAAGTCTGAAAGTAATTAACTTAAAGCAACGAAAAATACTCGAATACGGAGTGAAGGGCCGTTTCATTACGGACACTGATATTTAAAACCTCCTTGGAGTTTTAAGAGGTTCAAATCAGGTAGAATTGATGGGCAAAGTTTTCAACTGTAATAATGTTTTTTTCTGTCACAGTAGAAGAGGGAAACAGTAATTTATTATCCATTTTAGTTTAGTTAAACCGAACGATAATGCGCAGGAAGCTAAGTTTGTGTTATTGCCAAAATTTAATGCTAGTCTTAATATCCCAGTTTTTGCTATTTCCTCTTTAGGGATCCGTACCCAAAAGGTGCCAACGAGACCTTATTATTAAGGACCCGCTGTCCGTCCGTCTGTCCGACCGTCTGTCACAGGGTTGTATCTTTGGAACCGTAATAGGTAGACACTTGAAATTTTCACAGTGTGTAAGTAGTACTATGGACGCTATAACAACGAATAAAGAAAATAAAATAAAGTTAAAAATTTAAGGGTCCCCCATACGAGAAACGTGTTTTTTTTACTAAAGTATTTAAAAAAGAAAAGAAAGTAAGAAAATACATTTATTTAGCACAGACTAAAAGACACACATAGGTACATGCCATGTCGCCGATGTCGTATACATCGGATAAAAGCATAAAGCAGTGATGGCGAGTTGTAGGTCGTAGGTTCGAACCCAGCATAGAGCAGTGATGGCCCAGCGGTAACGGCCGCGACTTACGAGTTGTAGGTCGTAGGTTCGAACCCAGACAGGCGCTTTACTTTGTGTAAATTATTTCATCACCCCTGCTCTCAAAACGGTGAAGGAAAACATAGTTAGGAAACCGGCATGTCCTAGAATCAAAAAGTCGAAGACATGTGACATCTATCAACCCTCACTGGGTCCGCGTGGTGGATTATGGCCCACTCCCTCTCACAGAGAGGAGGCCTGTGTCCCATAGTGGGAACATTATAGGCTGATTATGATGATTTAAAAAGAAAATAAAGAAATAAAATACATTTATTTAGCACAGACTAAAAGACACACAATACACCAGATAGGTACATACATATATTAGATAAAAATATTTAAATGATAAAAAAGGGCTGCGCCAAAAAGGCTCAGTTCAGCAAAAATGCCAGACTAGTGCCTCATGTTGGCTTTCAACTGGACCTGATGTGTGAAGTGACGGATCTAATTATGTAAATCAGTTTCATATTGCAACGTGACGTGTGTATGCATACATAAATAAATAAAAAAAATATGTAGTGTTAAATATTGTACGGTGGTACAAAACCGTTCGCGTGCGAGTCCGACTCGCACTTGACTGCTTTTTTTTACAGCAGTCTTTTACCTAGGACTATGACGCTATGCTATTTTTACGAAACCTCCATCGTTTACCTTTTTCTTTTGGTTGAAGGTCGTTGTATTATGGGCCCCCTTCGGGAAGGAAAAATGATTAATGACATCAAGTCTTCATGAACATTAACTTGACTTTGAAAAAACCTACCTTATAGCTGAACATGGTTATTGTAGCGCGTGGCCAAAATCGGAACTAACTAAAATCGCCATCTTGTTTCTTGGATACAGATCAAATGATTCGTATTTAATATCCGCATTTCACAAAACAATTACACAAAATAATGTATATAAACAGAGCCCCCTGTCAACGTCACTCGAGCGTCAGAATATCATTTGCACTTGTAGCAGTGTATATATTTGTGTAGCTAGCACTTCCATTTTATCAGATGAATAGTTACACACCGATTTCTCTCTTTCAGTCGTCAGTAATTTGACTTTCGAAAGAAGAAGACAAAGCGTTGTGTAACTATACAGACGCTATACAACGTTTATTAGTAAGGGGTTAATCTTTACCGTGACCATGGTAATGGCAGCTTTGCCTGATATTCTACTAAATATAACTTCGAAAACAAATAAGTACGGCCGTTATTTTAAGGTTTCAGTCGTTGTTCAGGAAGTTATCCGGTTTCTGTTATTTTCTTTTGATGATGAATTATGTGTTTAATGAATTACACATGCCCTTGAGGTAAGAGTTGGTTTTCGTGGGGTCTTTAAACCAATCAAACTCAAAACTCAACTCAAAGCATTTATTTCAAATAACCCAATTACAGGCATTTTTGAAAATATGAAGCTAATTGCCCATTCCAAAGCTCAGTTCAACCTATGGAGAAGAACGGGCAAGAAACTCCACGGACACTCTTTTAAATCATATTTTTTTTACAATCCAAGCGTAACGCTTAGTTTAGGCGTTTACGCGACGTAGGTATGTGTTGCGTCTACTCGTCATTTGGACTATGCATACGCCCGTCTATGCCTAAGAGCCAGTCCACAACTCCACACGGTGCGTTGCGTCGTCGCAACGCAAATATTTTGACGCATAGTCGGCCACACAGGCGCTGCGTCGTCGCAGCGTTACTACGACGCAGTCTTAACGTTCGGTCGACGCAGCGGTGACGCACAGTTGATATGAGCTTGCGTGTATCCTCCCTATCAACGCACAAGCAACTGAGCGCTGCCTCTCCGTCGCCGCAATGAGTACACCCCCTCCCGCTTCGTCTCGGGGGCTGCTGTCCGTCATGTGTGCGTTGCGACGACGCAGCGCGCCGTGTGAACACCTTGGTTATTTGCATGTAAAACAACGCAACGGCAGCGGTGCGTCGACGCAACGCTGACGCAACGCGCCGTGTGGACTCGCACTAAGATGACAAACACCCAGTGTGCAAAGACTTATAGTTGGGAACCTGCGCATTTATTTAATTGGTAGTTAACGTGGCTACTACAACATCAAATAAACAACCACCAAAGATGTACCCAAGCTGTTCAAGCACCAATATAGTGTTTCTCATAATATTTCTAAACTCAACTTTGTTTTCCAGCTGCAAATCGAGGCAGGCGCTGGGGAAGGTCCAGGTCCTCCCGTGAACAACAATTCAGAGGGTGCAGTGGCCAGCCCCCCTCGGGATGACAACCACAACGCGCAGCCGCCGCCACCAGTCACTCCTCGAGCCAGGCCGCTTACACCTGCAGGTAAGGATGGGACGAGTTTTTGAAGTTTAAAGCTTTTCTGGTCTTGGATTTGGGATAATATAGACAGGGGCCAGGGGGATAAGTAATTGGGTGCATCCTTGAAATGGGTAATATTAGAGCTGATTTGCAACATTTTTGATGCCGACAACATGGTTATTTTTGGCGATATCTGTAACATTACCGCTTGTCGACTTTGCAACCTATACGTAAATGACGTGAGAATTTAATTTAACACTACACCAATTGAATACCGAATTTATATACTTTAATAAAGGATTGTTGTTAACTTTAAATTAATCGATCAAGTCTGGTGTGACAGACATGGTCCTGATTGGGATTTGGTTTGACGAAAAAGTTATGCATGAACGTGAACTTCGACAATACATTCCTAAGTAACTAAGTATCGAATTAAGAACCTCGTCTTTTTTTAAAGTGGTAAAATATAGACACGCTATGATAGAAAAAAGGTCGATCTGTCTAGCCTTTTTCCAACCATATTGGGGTCAGCTTCCGGTCTAACCGAAATCAGAAAAATAGCAGTATTTTACATGGAGCAACTGCCTGTCTGACTTAATCTAACGTCGACAAACATGGGTAACACGGTTTTTGGGCTTCTGACTACCCGTAATGACTGTCAAAGATCTACAAATTACAGCCGGGACTAACGGCTCAACGCGCTTTCCGAGGCACAGAGGGGTCTCGCTATGTAATGGATGGTCACCCATCCTCGAACCGACCGCGGCATGCGTAGCTTAACCTTCGATCGACCCGTGCGACAGTTATCTCGTCAAGTTAGAAAAAAATCTACAGAAAAGAATCCACCTCAATGCGTCACTTCTATTTATAGCTCAGCAAATTGTTTCTATTTCCAAAGCTTGTTGTCAATAACATCCCCTATTCATTCATTCCTGCGCACAGTTTCATCATGGCATATTAACCCAGTTTCTAAAATTAGATATAAATTATACATGACAGTTCACCGGTCCCGGCACCGACAGATATTCGTTGGTACGGAATACTCGCTCTGCAGATTTGGAAACCAATCAATTTTCATTTTGTTGAATAAATCGTGTTAAGAGACATTTATGAATAGGGGTTGAGAAATTGAGTAAAATAAGATGATATATATGAACTTTTTACTCAGTTCCTCTAGAAGAGAACCAAAATTGTCAACTTTTTATTCAGTTCCTCTAGAAGAGAACCAAAATTGTCAATAGCTCATAGAATAAGCAATGGCCCGGCCATATTAGCCGTAGAACCGATGACCGTTGGGGAGACGTATTCTTAAGTAGAAACCGCGAATCGGCAAACGTAAGGTAGGATGCCCTTAGGATAGGTGGAGCAACAATCTTCAGAGGGTGGCTGGTAGCAGCTGGATGAGAGTTGCTGAGAATCAAGCTAGATGGCGTGCAATGGAGAGGCCTATGTCTAGCAGTGAACTGCACTAGGCTGATGATGATTCAGTTCCTCTGCTGTGTTTATACCGAGCCTTCGAGGGCTATCAGAAAATTTAAAGTATCTCCTGCATTCGATAATTTTGCAAATTAAAGGGATGTATTTTGACACACCATTTTTCAATAGCCAAGTAAAAAATATGTGAGTTAGTTGTACGTCTCTTGGGCATAAAATAGCGTCCTATCTCCTCATCTCAAGAACTGTATCTATTTTCTACCCATATTAAGTAACTAGCTTCTGCCCGCGACTTCGTCTGCGTGAAGTTTCTTGTTAACCTATCTCACCCCGTCGCATCCCATCGCAACCCATCGTCTGTCAGCGCTATTAATTCGTTTTCGTTAGAGTTCTTTCTTTTTTATTTTTGCTCGGCCTCCAAGTGTCGTAGCATGACGTTAAATAACCTTTCTCTAGAAAATTGGGCTCTAAACTTCAAAAATAATTTTTCAAATCCGACTGATGGTTCCCGAGATTAACGCGTTCAAACAAACAAAATCTTCAGCTTTATTATTATAGTATCAATTAGCTGTACGCCTCTTGGGCATAAAGTATCGCCCTATCTCCTTATTTAAAGAGTTTTTTTTTCTACCTATATTAAGTAATAGGGGTTTTGATTTGATTTAACAATTATGAATATTGAACAACACACACACAAAATCGTGAAACCAGTGTAAAAATCTTTACGTATTTACACGATACTCTGTTATATTGATTACCCCTATTTTTACCGACTTCACAAAAAGGAGGAGGTACTATGTTCGGCTGTTTGTATGTTTTTTTTTTTGTATGTTTGTTCATCGAATACTCCGCCAATTGTCGACGGATTTTCAAATTTCTTTTTTTGTTCGAAAATAGATCGTTCTGAGGTGGTCCCACTGTCACCAACTTAGGATCTGATGATGGGATCTTAGAGAAATCGAGGGCAACCCTCAAATTTTATAGGCTTACTTATTGTTTTTCGCATATTTTATGAAGTATCTTGTGTATTTGCGTATGGTTGTCACCATCTCAGGTAGCTGGGCTGATGATGGAAGGTACAACTCCTTAACAGTAAGAAGTTACTCGACCAGGCAAGGACTGTTTCAGTAAATTGTTTTGATGTTTGATAGGGCATTTGCCACATTTGGTCTCATGATCATCATGTCATGACCTGATGCTGCAGTCAGGATAGTCTGCAGAGTGCCTAACTCCTCGACAACTAACAGCAGATATATCGTGTTTAGGCTCATTGAAAAGGGATCGATGTGTGGATAAACGCACTGTTAATGAGGAACACAAGAGAGACCTGATGCTGAAGCCAGGAGCATCAGAAAAAGTACAAACCTTGAAATTACAGCACCGTAGTCGTGTTTGGGCTCATTTTAAACAGGACTAAATTTTAAGTTCAATGCAATGTTGACATAAGTCTGGCCTGATGCTGCAGCCAGGATTATCAGCATCTAGTCTAATTAATGAATAAGGTATGCTTCAGAGGTGGTCCCATATAAATTTTATGAACTTTGCTTGGGTAGTTTTGGAATTAGATTCAACAATACGTTTGTTTTCCACTTAGTTTATATTGATGATGTTTATCTTCCTGTCACTAATATTCACATAGCAAGTAGTGTTATATGAATTTGTATTATGGGGTAGGTACAACTAAAAAGCGAAAAATAAAAACTTTTTTACAAAAAAAACAACCGACTTCCGAAATTAAAGTTATTTTTCACTTTGTAGTTTTTTTTTTGGGAAGTCGGTTGTTTTTTTTGTAAAAAAGTTTTTAGCTCATGAAACTCGAGCATTATTTTTTACATTGTTCAAAATGACAGTAATAAATTGATTGAAAAACCTTTTTTTTTGCGTAAACGGACCGCAATCAATGGAATAGGTTCGCTTTGTGCTCGCACATACCGCAGGCAATAACGGCTGTTTTTCAATGAATAACCGAAGATTTAATGGGACTAGGGACCCATCGCATAAACAAACGCTTTATGGGCTTAAAACCTAGAGTGCTTGGCTAGACTGGTAGCGCGGGCCGGGGAGCGACGCGGGTGCGGTCTGCCTGTCCGCAGTGGAGCGTGACTGCGTTCTGCGTGTTGTCGTGTCCAGTGTTTGTCAAAATATAATATGGATGAAGAACTTTTACTAGAAAAAAGCTCGAATTAGTTTGAGAACCCCGGTCCCCGCGTGGGCCGTCCGCGCACCCACTGCGGCCACTTGTATTAACGAGCTATGGCGTGAGATGCCCGCGCGCTCCCTGCGCCGAGTGGCCCGCGCCGCTCACCGCGCCCGTGTGCCCACTATCGACACTCAAATGAAGTTCATATGTTCGAGTTCGCCGCGCCGCGCCCGCCCCTCGCCCGCACGTTTGTGGATCTTTGACAGTAGTTGCGGGTCGTCAGAAGCCCAAAAGCCTGACGACCAGTCTTAGCAAGGGATATCGTATTACCCAGTAACTGGGTTGTGGAGGTCAGATAGGCAGTCGCTCCATGTAGAATACCAGTGTATTCAGTTGCTTCCGGTTAGACTGGAATCCGATCCCAACATGTTAGTAAAAGGCTAGGCAGATGACGACTTTTCCAGTGTAATCGGTATTGACTTTGATAATCTGGCAAAAAAGAAATCATAAGAAACCTTGGACTGAATGGTCCTCATTCGCAAATATGTTGAAAGCATGTATGGCTCTCTTTCTTTTTCTTTCTGAGAAGACGCCTTTGCTTTGCAGTAGGACTGATGGTTTTATAACTGTTTACCAACACCCTAATTGCGAAACACACTATCGATGTCAATCTGAATCATTTTGAAGCATATTGCTAATCCATTGCTTCATACGTTCGAAAAATGTGTCTACTCAACAACGTAAAAAACGCAATGAACGTTGTTGAACTGTCAAAATGAAACTCATTACTACTGATAGTGTGTTACGCAATTACCCCACTGCTTACGGTCGATCGTTTGCTAATAAGCATTTAAAACGTTATAAAGAAGAAATTCTACCATGCGTTCCTTCGATCAAGAATTTTCAGGCGTACCTTCACATTTTCCATTAAATTAAAGTAACTGCTTCGTTGGTATACTGTTCGCCAGAGCTACTGCTGAGCATGAGGTCCTGGGTTAGAATCTCAGGTCGGACAAAGTGTTATTACATTTTTCTCATCAGGAGCTTCTCAGTCAGTCATTCAGCCTGGAGTCTGCATTTGTGCTCGGTTGATGGCAAAAGGCTTTCCCCCTATTACATGGGACTATAGGTACCTACACCTAGAGCAGTGGTGGCCCAGTGGTAACGGCCGCGACTCACGAGTTGTAGGTCGTAGTTACGAACCCAGACAGGCGCTTTACTTTGTGTAAATTATTTCATCACCACTGCTCTCAAAACGGTGAAGGAAAATATCGTGAGGAAACTGGCATGTCCCAGAACCAAAAATTCGAAGATATGTGACATCTACCAACCCGCTCTAGGCCCGCGTGGTAGATTACGGCCCACTCCCTCTCACAGAGAGGAGGCCTGTGTCCCAGCAGTGGGAACATTATAGTCTGATTATGTATAGGTACACCTTTGCATAATCCTTCGGGGATTACAGGCCGGATGTTATGTTATGTGAATGTCTTCTTTCACCCTATTACGTCGTAGCCAAAAAGAAACAGAAAACAGCGCAGTATCAATGAAAGTGTAACGATAATAATATTACATCAGGAATACGATATATTTACACGAGCAGAGTCGAAGTAAAAGTGCCTATTACTTCGGCACATTCATCTATACAAAGACTATATAACCACGGTGGTTGTATTCTCTATGCATCTATATAATATGTGAACTGTTCGTCGTGGGGTTTATTGAGATTGTTCTGAAATGTGACATGGCCTATGATTTACAGTAGATCGACTACAGCCTGGTGATACCCACACCAAAAACAACGATACAATTTGGCAAAATCATCATCATTTCAGCCAAAAGACGTCCACTGCTGGACATAGACCTCCCCCAAGCACCGCCACTTCCGACGGGTTCTATGCTTCCAGCATCCAGCGGATTTCTGCAGCTTTCACAAGGTCATCGGTCCACCTTGTGGGAGGCCTTACAATTTGGCAAAATGGGGGATTAAAAACCCTCCCGACACCCAACAGAACATGAACACACTTGCTAGAATGTCCCATCAGGTGTCATTACATCAGCACTCTTGAGGCTATAATTAACGAGGCCACACCTGAGCACGACTAATTTAAAAAGTACCATCAACTCGAAGAGAAGGAGCCTGGTGATAACTGCTTAAGGTCTGATTAGTATTTTAATCAATGACACAAGATTGAGCCGCATGAATGTCGATATATTGATGCAAAATGAACTAGTCATCTTCGGTTTTTATCGATCTGTGTAAATGGGGTAGCGAAATGGCTTGTGAGGTGATTTGGTAAGCGACCTGTCACACGGCGAAAATCGACCTAGTGTAAGGCTTATTTCACAGGTACCACAACCACAACACGTGGGCAGGCGCTAATATGTATGAAAATTAATAGTTAAATTCACACGGACCACATTTTGCCGTCATTATCGATCGCGTTTGTGATACCGACCACATCGCAGCCACGTCGCAACCACAACGCAACCACCAGCGACACCGCAAACTAGCGGCCGGCCACATCGCAACACAACGTTAACACGATATTTTTTAGGGAGTAGGAACCACAACGCAACCGCAAGAAGCCGCAGCGTCACTATTCACACGTAACCACAGCTTGACCACATTTTGTCGCTGCGATGTGGTGTGGTTGTGGTAGATGTGAATCGGCCCGTAATTCCTATTACATACCTACTATGTGATCGTATCGAAAAAGAAACAAAAAGTGACGCAGTATGAATGAAGGAATAACGATAATAATATTACATCAGGAATACGATATATTTACCCAGTGTCGAGTCGAGTTAATAGTGCCTATATATACCTACCTACTTCAGCACATTCGAAGCCAATCATCGTAAAGTGTTTGTTGTGGGATGTTTATTGACATTGTACCGAAATATGGCTTAGGTTATATCGTGAGGAATAAGGTTACTTGGTATTCAATCAATCTACCTTAATAAATAACCAACCTTAATAATCTTTCCCCAAGTATGCTGGGGTCGACTTCCAGTCAAACCGGATGCAGCTGATACCAGTAGGTATTTTACATGGCGCGACTGCCTATCTGACTGCAACAAACCAGTTACGATACCCCTTAAAAGTAACACGATACCCGTTAGTAAGGCTGGTTGTCAGGCTTTTGGCTTCTGACTAGGGGTGCGTTCCGAGTTAGGAATGTAATCGATCGGGTTTAAACACGCTCAAATCGATTATATCAATTACATTCCTAACTCGGAACGCACTCTACTTGTGGGTAGTCAGAAGAACTCTCGACTGTCAAAGATCTACGAATAAAAGCCGGGACTAAAGTCTTAATGTGCTTTACTAGTATATTTCTATAGTGCTTACCGATATAATCAGGGTTACGGGGTATTCCTAATACCTACTAGTACTAATTATTTATTTCGTGGTAAGTATAACAAAGGTTGGGAATGGTGGTTCGAAATTACTTTAATTCTTTTTTTTTGGCTTCCCGCCGCTTTTGGTCATGATCCTTGTTCTCGGCTCTTCACGTTTCAATATAATTGAGTTACCTTTTCCTAGTTGAAAATACTGCGTAGTATGGAACATTGGATAGTTACAGCAATATCCACTTAGGTGTATACATTTGTATTTATTGACACAGGGATAACATTCATTGAACCGACTGACTAGACTACAATATAAGGCCTCTCCTGGGGTCTATTATTGTAATGGTAGATTACTGTACTTATATCATACTAGCGGCATCCCGCGGTTTCGCGGGATGGGGGGATATCGGGATAAAAAGTCCTATGTGTTACTCCTGGTTATAAACTATCTGTGTGCCAAATTTCATCCGAATCCGTTCAGTACTTTTTGCAAGGAAGAGTAACAAACATCCATCTATCCATCCTTTTTTTTTTCCTTACAAACTTTCGCGTTTATAATATTAAAAGTAGGAAGTAGGATTCCAGCTACCTACTACCTACGTAGGTGGACGTGCTTAACTTTCAGATATGTAAATGATAAAGCTTTGATGTAGAGACGTCAGCACATCAAGCTACTACAATCTGTCTCTTTAATAGATTTTCAACTTATTAAGAAATATAGACGTATTATAACGCACAACCTGTCACCATTTTCAGTACATTTTGACCGAGTAGGAATTGCACTTTTCTATGAAAAGGTAGTTTTTTTTTATAACCGACAAAAAAAATCTACGCTAATGAATTCCGCATATGATTCTAGACCCCCAAGTCTAGAATCATATGCTGAATTTATGGTTACAGTTTACGATTTTAGATGCTACTTTGAAAGAATAAAATATATTTTCAAATGGAATTATATAATATTAATACCAGTCTATTATTGTCCCACTGCAGGGCAAAGGCCACTTCTCATACAGAGAAGGCATCATGAGATGACCACCACGCTTGCTCAAGGCGGATTAGATAGATAAAACGTTTATTCAGTGCAACAAAAGACACAATACAGGCATTAAAAAATACATCAAAAAAATTTAAAAAACCCCCGACTCAAACAAAAACCTCTAAAAACTAAAAAATAATATATATTGGCCCTTTAAGTTTAATATAAGTTGCAGGAAATATTTTGATCCAAGCGTCCTCACGTCGCGGGACGGCTAATGAAAATTAGAAGTTAACAGCAGCTATGTTTTCTACATAAGCATGCATTCATTATTGCTGGGTTTAAGCCTCATCTGTTTGGCGTTTTCATTAGCCGTCCCCCGACGTGAGGACGCTTGGATCAAAATATTTCCTGCAACTTATATTAAACTTAAAGGGCCAATATATATTATTTTTTAGTTTTTAGAGGTTTGAGTCGGGGGTTTTTTAAATTTTTAATTTAACTTTTATTTTTTGCTTTTTAAACTTTATAATATTATATTACTAGTAAGCATGCTATACGATCGACACGTGACTCGCGGAAATTTGCAAAGCTGTACGTATTTTTACCACAGTGAAGCTAGTTAGGTACTCGTGGTCGTTGGCGTTCATTCCATATAACGTATTCCTCTGTTTTCTCCTTGGATAATGATACTAGTCCAAATACTTTGGCTTAATTTTTTTTTATACGATTTTATTGAAAAAATAAAGGTAATGATAATGTAGTAAATAATGTATTAAAAGCTAAATAATTCGTTAAGCCCTAGGTACCAGTCATTACTCTACTTTCCTCATCAATCTAGCTAGGGCATTGTTAGACTAAAAAAATAAATTTCAAGTTATTAGTTTTCATTTCGTTAAGTAGTTAATATTCCTCATTCCCTTTCAATATAGTGTACATTATTCTACTTGTCAAGCCCTTTCATTTGATACCCATATTAAAGGAGTTGTGAAAAAAAAAATGTAATTCGCCATATTGTGGTGGCGGCCATCTTGGATTTGAAATTTGTAATATTGTATAGTATTCTACTAGTCAAGCCCTTTCATTTGATACCCATATTGAGGAAGTTGTTGAAAAAAAAATGTAATTCGCCATTTTCTGGTGGCGGCCATCTTGGATTTGAAATTTATCATAGTGTATAGTATTCTACTAGTCAAGCCCTTTCATTTGATACCCATATTGAGGGAGTTGTGAAAAATTATGTAATCCGCCATTTTGTGGCAGCGGCCATCTTGGACCGATTTTCATCAAACATAGCTAAGAACACTCCCGACTAATTCACCTTTCAAACAAAAAAAACAAAATCAAAATCGGTTCATCCGTTTGGGAGCTACGATGCCACAGTAGACACACACACACACACACACACGCACACACACGCACACACAGACACGTCAAACTTATAACACCCCGTCGTTTTTGCGTCGGGGGTTAAAAAGGTGAGAAAAAAAACAAAGATAAATTGACCCATATAGACACCTCATATGACATTTATAACGGTTGATCACTACTACGATTACGGATTAGCAATTTCAAACTTATTTAAATAATTTTTTCATAGTTTTTTAAAACCCAATTCGCGAACTTTGAGTATTTGGATGTAAAAGAAAAAGCAATTCCAATTTATTATTCATGTTCTTTAGTTTAATAGGTACTTAATCTTTCTTTATGTTTTCTCGTGAAAAATGAGAAATAACGAAGATTCATGTTTTGGCAGATTTTTCCTGAACTCATTAGTAAACGTTACGGATACATGAAAAAACCGGCCAAGTGCGAGTCGGACTCGCACACTAAGAGTTCCGTAAAGGCAAAAAACGCCGAAAGAAGCAACTTTCTAGTATGGAGACCCCTTTTTATCTTTATTTTTATTATTTGTTGTTAGAGCGGCATTAGAAATACACACACTCTAAAAAATTCAACTGTCTCCATATCGTGGTTCTGAGATACAGCCCGTTGCTAAAATCGCCCTTAATTTTTTTACTTTATTTTATTTTTATTATTTGCTGTTGTAAATAGACAGTAGACACACTTACGAGTCTTGAGATACAGTCCGTTGACAGCCAGACGGACGAACATCGGATGAGGCATAGTAATAGGGTTCCGTTGGCACCCTTTGGGTACGTAAACCTAAAAAGTATATTATGTTGTTGATCCCTCATTTAGGATAACAAGCAACCTCGCTTCACGATGACTGGAAAAATACAAAGGAGAGATAACTTTAATAACCAATAAAATCCAAAATATCCAGTAGAGAAAATTGGGCGCTTTAGTATACCTATCTAAATCTTTAGGGTTCCAACAAAGTTCCTAGAATATCTTCTTGCTCCCATCGTTCCGAGCAATTTTCCCGGAATTAACTTTAAATTGTATCGGAATCGAACCGAGATCAATAGAGCGTTCTTTGTTTCCCTTAAATATATTTTATCGTAGCGAAAATCTAGCTAAGAGACTAGGCCATCGGTGAATTGAGTCTGGAATAAAATACTCTAGCGCCTTCATGCTCAACAAGTCTTTGTTCCACTTTGAGCTTTATTCAAGAGGAAAGAAAAAGAATGGAGTGACGAACAGAAATTCAATGTCAGCAAAAAGGTTTTAAAGGAAAGTTCCGACTCACGCAATCTCTCTGGATCATTCATCTATTATAAGTCTGTCGTATCTACCATTAATTCTGGGCGGCCTACGAGCGATTGGTCCATCCATCACGCTATCAATTTGTTTCTTCAACTGAGGGCAGACCTCTTAAAATTTGACCCAAATAACTTGGCAAGTTACTTCCCATTATAAGAAGATTCTCGTAATATCTTCACTTATTTCAAAGGGTACGAAACAAAGAGATTAATTCATTTCCGTTCACTTGAATAACATCAAACGTAAAATTTCTTTTGAAGAATATTTTCTGCTCCATATTAGCTTGACATGAAATGAAGGAAATACAAGTTGGTAAGGGATCGTGCCGAGTCTTCTCGTATGTTAACATAATACGAGTCGTGAAGTTCATTTTTCTTTGAAACGAGTGGATTTTTCAATATGCAATACTGGGTCCTTTTGTTGGAAGAAAAATACGAGAATCTGATTTTATTGGAAAACTTTTTATAATCAGGTTTAAAATTGTGAATCTCAAAAAAGTTATGCATCAACAAGAACATACTTAGCCTATAATGTGCCCATTGCTGGGACACAGGTCTCCTCTCAGTGAGAGGGAGTGGGCCGTAATCCACCACGCGGGCCCAGTGCGGGTTGGCGAATGTCACATGTCTTTGAGTTTTTGGTTCTAGGACATGCTGGTATTGCTGGTTTCCTCACGATGTTTCCCTATTAAGTGTGATATTTCTTATTTCGTAGCCTTGTACAGACGCCAGCACATCATCCCGAAACTGTCAAATTTTCCCAATCAACTTTGAACCTCATGCTTGAGCGATAAAGTTTAAAATCTATTAATGAAATTTTACAGATTGTAGTAGCTTGATGTGCTGGCGTCTGTACATAGGTTAGATAGCTCTAAAAGCACACTACTTACGTCAGTTTAAACATTTCGTGAACGAGGTTTAATCCAACTGTCATTTGTCGACGGTACACAGTTCTGCTAACCCAGAAAAAGAGCATTAAGTCCCAAATAGGTCAACAAATGTCACAGAGATCGATACAAAATTTAGCGTCAGCAGGTATTTAACACAATTATTCTTTGATAGTTTGCGGGGCTTCATACTGATGCCGTCACTTAAGGCTTTCATGTGCTTCACCTAATGTTTCACTGAAATGCGTGGAAACATTATATCGAGAGACTCTTTTTACTAAGCTTGTATAAAGAAACAAATAGAATAGAATACTCTTTATTAGGAACGATCTTTTTTTTTTTTAGAAACGATTTCTTTGAAAAGTGTTCTTACCCATCTCTAGGGCTTTGTAGCAATTATTGACATATCTCACATGTACAGACGCCAGCACATCAAGCTACTACAGTCAGTCAAATTTCTTTAATAGATTTTCAGCTTTATCCCTAAAGCATAACGTTCAAAGTTGATTGGGAAAATTTGACAGTTTCGGGTAGCTTGATGTGCTGGCGTCTGTACTAACACGAACTTTAAAATACTATCTGGGGGGAGTAATAAACACTGCGAATGATAAATAAAAAAAAACACGAAGGGTTTTGTACCGCCTTACTACCTACATACAAAAAAAACACGTTTCTCCCTTAAATGTTTAACTTTATTTTATTTTAATATTTGTTGTTATAGCGGCCATAGTAGCAACACTCAACACACACACACACACACTCTCACACGCACTCTGCACTCATACGCACACACACATTCACTCATTCGCCAGCTGGCGTCGAGGTCGTCTGCTCATACTCAATCGTTTGCACTCTGTGAAAATTTCAAGTGTATATTTTTTACGGTTCAAAAGATACAGCCCTGTGACAGACAAACAGACGAACAGCGGAGCCTTAGTAATAGGGTTCCATTGGCACACTTTGGGTACGGAACCCTAAATAATAATATATGAGCTTTTATACATTCTATAAATTGCAATCACTTTTCGTATCTCTCAATACATACATCTCTGGTAGGCCATAATTTGTATAATTTATTTCTATAATTTAATAATTGGATATGTGTTCATCGCTGGGATTTGTGATGTAGGAAGGAAAGCGCTCAAAAGCTGAGCCCGTCGTTATGACATCATTTGGCAGAGTTTTTAATACAGGATATCCGGGAAGTTGTGTCAATTTCCATGTAACCTTAAAAAGTCGCGTTCAAAAGCAGGTTTTGCGAAATATTTCTTCAATTAAAATAAAATATTTATTTTGTAAAATATGTGACTTCACACGTCTACGCCTGTCGTCAAAACCCTTGAAGAAAACAAGCTAAACAATTTTTTTTTAATTCGAATAGGAATTGAGCGGTACTGTAACGTCTTGCCCATTTTGAGTATTTTTGAAAAGACCCCTTTCCTCTTACAGAAAGATTCGTAAAACGTTTCTGACCTCGTGAAATGTTGTAAAAGTCAAACAGTGATATTGTGTGGCTTCTCATCGCGTCGCCCAAGGCTTTGCACGTGGAGACGGCTGTCGTAACCAAATGCGTAAGTAAAGAATACAGGGTCTTATGTCTGTGTGCGCACGTGAACTAAGTCCCGATGTCTGGCCATGATGCTTGGGGCTGGCTTAAGTACGATATAAGTAAAGAGGGCTTCCCAATTTTTTATTTTAATCTCGTAAAGGTTGAAAGTTTGTTTAGAAGTTTGACATTTTTGCCGATAATGCCGTCGGGCACACAACTTGTTCAGGATGTATTTCATAATCTGAATAAGAATAATTTATTTGCTGAAAATACAGGTTATACCAGATGTATAAATGTATGCATGAGTTTTTTGGGAATAAATATTGTTAGTATTGTAATTCATTTACAATTCCTTTTAATACTTAGTGTCATCCACGAAGACGCGCCCCACTCTTCTTACCAATCGCTGGGTTATCGTTAGTTCCACTAGACGGTTAGACTGGAAGCCGACCCCAGTATAGTTGGGAAAAGGCTAGGCGGATGATGAGCTAGCAGAGCTAGATAACATTTCTGAGTTTAAAAACGATGACGTAGTTCTCAAGTTACATATACATAAGTACGCAGGACACAGACACAGAGACAATGCGGTTTATAAATGTCGAAGACAGCCCTATATCCAACTTAACAACGGAAGTGAAGTCTAGGCCGGCTACAGGAGGGAAATAATAACTACTCCATCATAGAGTGGAGTCGGTATTATATCGAGATCGGATAGATCTATTGTTTGCAGATCTGGGTTACTGGGGAGTTGTGATTAATTATCTCGTCTTACTTCGGTATCACAGTATGGATTGTAGGACTTTATAATTGATATTGATAAATTAATTACGATGTACAGTACTAGAACGTTAATATGGCTCATTGTAGATAGAAAGAGAACGTCACACAGAGATGAAGCTTTATAAAGCCGAACTTGTTCTCTTCGGCCTTATTACAAAACGTTTTCTCATACACCATCGAGCCTTTGTTTAATTTCGAACTTTATTTTGAGAAAGTTAAAGTTCTAAATCCAAAAAACTGAATTTAAACACGAGTCTAAGTTGCAAATATTAAATTAAGAACTTTACCTTAGTTGAAATAAGGTCGAAATACGAAAATTTTCTAAAAAGTGGCACTCCGGGAGTGCCGACAGAAGTGAAAACTTGAACAATTACGTGTGTACTTTTTGAATCGTCATATTAATAAAACACAAACAATACTTTACCATCACTCCGTGACATATCGGAAATACATTAAAACCGAGTACATCCTGAGGACAGCCGAACTCATCCGAAGCGATGTCGGTTACCTTAGCAGTGGCGCGAATTCAATGGTTTTTTCCTATCTCAAAAAATGCCCAACGCGAAGTTTTCACTTCAAAAACAAATACTTTAGGAGAAATAAAAGGTCAGTTTTTAAAATAGACGCTACTATTCGTTTTATTGAATAAGGGATTATTGAAGGAGGGTCATTCGTTTTTGGCGTAGCGAGTGCTACGGCGTAGCGCGTAGCATGTTTGTTTTTGTGTTCCTCCTTTATTCGTTTTTCGATAGTATCGAAGTTTCTACCGCTTATTTTGTTGTAAAGTCAAAGTCAACGCATTTATTTCAAATGGGCTAGATCTATTTTATAATAAACCAGCTGTGCCCGCGACTTCGTTTGCGTGGATGTCGAAAACAATAATGTGTCTCTTTACTAATTATTTTTCTATTCTATATAAAAGTAGCCTATATTAATACTGTTACGAGCTTGGGGTTCGTGACAATTAAAAACTGCCGATTTAATAACCAAAAATAAACACTTTAATTAAATAACACCAATAAAACACAAACACACTAATTATAAAACACAATCGCACTACTGATCACTCTTAAGTCACACTTGAAGATCGCTTCGAATGTTATCGCTTGTATCGCAGAACCAATACTGACCCGGTCGCGGCCCATCCCGGCCTTATATAGGGCCTCAGATAGTTCCAGAACCTTCTACTGTAGAAACATCTAGAATGTTCGAGTACATACCGGTCCCGATTGACCCGATGTCGATAGTTCTAGAATGTTCTAGTATCGAAAGTTCTGGAAGCATCTCGACCTACTAGTTCTGCTACTCGATACTAGATGGCGCTAGTGGTAGCTAATGTCGCCATCAATCGTGGCGCGCAACACTGCCCCCTCCTAAGACATGCTCGTCCCGAGCATTATCGGCCCCATAATAACGCGCCAATCGATCCACATGGACGATCTTAGGAGTACCTCTTGCACCTTTCTGTATCCGGTAGGTTACGTCATTCATCTTTGTCACAATCCGGTACGGCCCGTCCCATTTAGCTTGAAGCTTAGGAGATTTCCCTTTGCTGCGGACTGGATTGTGCAACCACACTAGTGAACCTTCGTCGAACCCTTTATTGTTAATTTTTCGGTCATAACGGGTTTTCATCTTTTCAGACATTTGCTGGCCTGATTGTCGGACGTGCTCATAAATGTCATTCATTTTGTTCCGCAAGTCATTCGCATAATCGGTTATACTGCGTGGGGCATCAGGTGGTATTCCGGTGATCAGGTCTGCAGGCAGCCGTAATTCCCTTCCAAAGTTTGCGAAAGCTGGTGTCACCGATGTACTTTCGTGAACAGCACTTCGATATGACAACAAAAACGGTTGTATGTGCTTGTCCCAATCTCGTTGCCGATTTTCCACAACTTTTGCCAGGTATCTCTCCAATGTTTGATTAAATCGTTCCACCATTCCATCCGATTGTGGGTGGTAAGAAGTTGTTCTCGTTTTATGAGTACCCATGACTCGGCAAGTTTCCTGGAATATTTGGGACTCAAAATTCCTTCCCTGATCGCTGTGAATCTCCAAGGGTACTCCAAAACGGCAGAAGACTTCATGAACCAGTTTATCGGCAACTGTTGAAGCTTCCTGGTTTGGAATGGCGAAGACTTCCGGCCACTTAGTGAAGTAATCCATTACAACCATGAAATACTTGTTACCACTTTCACTTACCGGAAACGGCCCCGCAACGTCAAGAGCTATCCTCTCCCATGGTGCACCAACATTGTACAATTTCAATGCACCTCTACTACGAGTCTGAGGTCCCTTTACAGCTGCACAACTCGTACATTTGCGACACCAGTCCTCGACATCGTCCCGACAGTGGACCCAGTAAAACCGTTCTCGTATCTTCAGTAGAGTCCGTTTTATTCCCAGATGGCCTCCTGAACAACCATTATGGTACAGCTGTAGAACATCCGGTACTTGAGCTTTAGGGACAACCATTTGCAAATGACAGCTGTCCCCCCGAGCATTTTCCCATTTACGGCACAGGACTCCATCCTGAATCACCAAGCTGTCCCATTGGGCCCAATAGCTTTTTGTGATCGAACTCATCGCTGAGACGTCGCTCCATCTGGGCTTAGGTGCACTGGCCTTCATCCACTCTAGAATCGGCTTGAGGTCTGAATCTTCCTGCTGTGCACGTTGTAGCCTTTCCTTCCACTCATCGCTGAGGTCTGTCTTGAGCATCCTCACAGGTACGAGTTCCTTACCCTCTTGCCTAGTACAATGCTTGCAGTCTTCAGGACAAGGTCTTCTTGATAATGCATCTGCGTTGCCATGAGATTTCCCGCTGCGATGTTCGACCACAAAGTCGTATTCCTGCAGTAGCTCAATCCATCTCGCAACTTGTCCTTCTGGATTTTTGAACTGCAACAGCCATTTCAGTGCAGCATGGTCAGTTCGTAAATGGAATTTCCGCCCCAAAAGATATTTGCTAAAATGCTGCAATGACTTTACCACAGCAAGCAATTCCCGTCTCGTGACACAATAGTTCCTTTCCGGTTTTGACAAAGACTTGCTGAAGTACGCTATCACAACCTCTTGATCACCATTCCGTTGAGACAACACACCACCAAGTCCTATGTCACTTGCGTCTGTGTCAACTATAAATTCCTTGCCTGCATCAGGATACCCCAAAATAGGTGTTTTACACAGTCGGTCCTTTAACTCCTGGAACGCGATGTCGCAACTTTCATCCCAGCAGAAATGTCGCTTCTCCTCGGTTAGCTTGTGCAGGGGTTTGGCCATATCCGCAAAGTTCTTAACAAATCGCCGATAATAAGAGCACAAACCCAAAAATGCTCTGACCTGCGTCTTGTCTTTCGGAACTGGCCAATCCTTGACAGCGGCGATTTTCTCTGGATCCGTGCGGATGCCTTCTTCCGACACTACATACCCCAAAAAGCTAACTTGCCGTTTGAATAGTGAACATTTCTTTGGACTCAACTTGAGGTTGGCACTCTGGATCTTCATGAGCACCCGTTCCAGGTTTTGAAGATGTTCTTCAAACGTACGGCCTACGATGATGATGTCATCCAAGTAGACCAGACAGGCATCACCAATTAACCCGGTTAGTACAAGTTCCATCAGCCTTTCAAATGTTGCCGGAGCGTTGCATAATCCAAACGGCATAACTTTAAATTGCCAAAGACCCTTTCCTGTCGAGAATGCAGTTTTCTCCTTGTCCTTAGGATCAATTTCAACTTGCCAGTAGCCACTTTTCAGGTCCAACGTGCTAAACCACTTTACTCCAGTAAGCATGTCCAGCGTGTCATCTATTCTTGGCAAAGGGTAGCTGTCCTTCTTCGTAACGTCATTCAGACGACGATAGTCAACACAAAACCGCATGCTGCCGTCCTTCTTCCTTACCAGCACTACAGGTGAACACCATGGACTAGATGAAGGTTCAATAACACCATCCTTCACCATTCCCTCAATCATGGTTTCCACTTCCTTTTCGCGTGCTACAGGCAATCTCCTTGGCCGCTGACGGATAGGCAATTCTTCTCCTGTGTGTATTTTGTGTTGAACTAAGCCAGTCTTCCCAATGTCACCGTCGTTTGACGAGAAAACATCGGCGTACTTGAGTAACATCTTCTTCGCCTTCACCATTTCGTTTTGGGACAGAGCGCTGTGGCAGTCTCCTAAAAGTGTGGACACTTTCGTTTGTGCATCCTTGCTGAGGGTCCCAGTCGATAGATATTGGCATCGACGCAACCAGTCCACTTCCTCGCAAGTACCAACTAGTGTGCCTTTTTCTATAATCTGTTCCTGATCACAAAGGTTCAGCACACGTACCCCTGAGATGTCGGTGGCTCTGACCAAAGTTCGTGCCACTTTCCATGGAAGGTCACTGTCTACCCTTTCCACGAGTACACAACGATGAGTTTGCCCAGGATTCCGAGGAAGACTAACCGGCACCATCGTTTCTGATCTCGGCGGAAGTACAATCTTCTTAAGGCTGTACACATTCCCTGGTAACGCCCCTTCCATAAAAAGTTCCTCTTGTCCACATTTCAGAACACCTTGCTTGACGTCTATTTCACAACAATTCTTCCTCATAAAGTCAAGGCCCAAGATGCAATCGTCCATTATATCAGCCACGATGACATTATGCAGGTAGAATCTGTTGCCTAGCTTCAACTCCATCTTCTTCTCTCCATGGACGGGTATGCGCTGACCGGTGGCTGTTACCAAATTAATGCGTTCTCGGTTGTATGCGGAGTCCCCAAGGAACCGACTTGTAAGTTGGGAACTAACGACCGTACGAGAGGCTCCTGTATCTATGGTCAGCTTACAAGGCGTTCCGTTGACCTCGCCCTTGATGATTAAACTGTTCCCGTCATGGGTTTGCGTGATCGAAATCTTTGGGGCTCTTTGAACACCAGCCAGCACCCGCCCCGCAGTCCTGGCTATTACTCGTTTCCCTGCTGCTGGTGCTGGGCGGTGCTGTTAGCCGCACTGCCCTCTGGAGATCGGCCGTCTTCTCTTTCTGCAGTCCGCTTAGGGCAACTGGATCTAAGGTGGCCCCTTTCCCCACAGCCGTAGCACCTAGGGCTGTATCCTTTATTGCGGTCGCGAACTGTAGCCGCTGCAACCTCCCTGACGCGATGGGAACGATGATCCTGCCGCACAGCTTCCACCTCCAGTGCATGGGCCAAGGCGTCCTTAAGTGTCCCGTGATGACCGAGCCTCACAGCAGCTCTAACTTCAAGGTCGCGGATGCCATCGATGAATACCTGCACCAGGTTCCCATGAATAAGCGCAGGTACAGACTGGTATGCTTTCCGAACCAGCTTCTCCACTTCAAGGGCCCACTGCTGCAGGTTTTCATTACTGCGTTGCACGCGATCCTTTAGCTGCGCACGAAACACGTGTTCCAGGTGAGCGTCGCCATACCGAGCCTCCAATGCCTCAAGGAGCTGCTCGTAAGTCACTTCCTTACCAAGAGCTTCTAGAACAGTTAAGGCCTGGTCGCGCAGGCCTAGAGTGAGGGCAGTCATGGCCTGACTTTTATTCCACCCGTTCGCCTTCATGACAGCCTCAAACTGGATCTTGTAGGCCGACCAGGAAGAAGTTCCGTCGAACGGTGGCACTTTGAACCCACGTAGCGTAGGTGTTGTAGCTACGGGAGCTGCGATTCCATCCTCAAGTTTCAAGTAATCCAGCGTTTTCTTCACGTCAGCCATCACGGTTTTCTTCACGTCAGCCATCACGTTGTCAACCCGATTATTCACTTGGTCGATTCGGGTTTCGGCTTCCGACAGGCGGTTTTCATGTTGGACAACCGTGTCCTTCACCTCCTTTATGTCTTTCCCGAAGGTAGCGTGAAGGTCCTTCATAAGGAGCATCTGCTCTTCCTGGCGGCGCGCCTGCTCCTCCTTATCCCGCTGGAGCTGTTCTTCCAACCGACGGGCCTGTTCCTCCTGACGGCGGGCCTGTTCCTCCTGACGGCGGGCCTGTTCTTCCTTGTCCCGCTGGAGCTGTTCTTCCAGCCGACGAGCCTGTTCCTCCTGACGGCGGGCCTGTTCCTCCTGACGGCGGGCCTGTTCCTCCTTATCGCGCTGGAGCTGTTCTTCCAGCCGACGAGCCTGTTCCTCCTGTCGGCGAGCCTGCTCCTGCAGCATCATCATCAGAGCAGCCAAGTCTGGTGCTACTGATGCTGGAGCTGCTGCGGACAGGCCGGCCTCCGTGGTCGGTAGCTGGCCATCCGAGCTCTGTGGCATAGCTCCACCAAAACGTCTCTGGTCCGTCTCCTGTTGGCGTTGACTCCGGGTACGGATACCCTCCGTGTCGTCTTTGGGTAAAATCGGCATGATCTTAATCCTTGCTTCTGACACCAATTGTTACGAGCTTGGGGTTCGTGACAATTAAAAACTGCCGATTTAATAACCAAAAATAAACACTTTAATTAAATAACACCAATAAAACACAAACACACTAATTATAAAACACAATCGCACTACTGATCACTCTTAAGTCACACTTGAAGATCGCTTCGAATGTTATCGCTTGTATCGCAGAACCAATACTGACCCGGTCGCGGCCCATCCCGGCCTTATATAGGGCCTCAGATAGTTCCAGAACCTTCTACTGTAGAAACATCTAGAATGTTCGAGTACATACCGGTCCCGATTGACCCGATGTCGATAGTTCTAGAATGTTCTAGTATCGAAAGTTCTGGAAGCATCTCAACCTACTAGTTCTGCTACTCGATACTAGATGGCGCTAGTGGTAGCTAATGTCGCCATCAATCGTGGCGCGCAACAATACTTATAACATCAGCTAACTGTCAGTGAAAGTCACGTCAAAATCGGTCCAGCCGTTTCGGAGACAGAACAGACAGACAGACAAAGATGAAAAAAAATGTTTTTTTTACCATATATACATTCATATGCATTTAGCAAAAAGCTGTTAATTAGATATTACAAACAGACACTTTAACTTTATTTATTTGTATTGTAGACAGATATGTAGGAAAGGTCATCAAAAGTCAGAAATCTCACGATATAAACCACCCACACATGTTTAGTCAGTACTTGAAACTTCCAGTGGAAGCCTGGCTGTCAACTTGGCAAATTGCTTCCGAACCGTTCCCAAGTATTGGAGCCACTTGTCCCCGCTTCAGTACGTAAATACGGTTAGGAAACTTCTCATACGAGTATATCATAGTTAGCGAGGTTCTTGAGTTATTGAAGGTGATACAAGGGTTTGGAAGACTATGAAGGGAAACTGTTGGAAAAGTGCTTGATTTGATTTAAGTAAAATGATGGCTAAAGATATGAGGGGCCCGTGGCTAAATAATAACAGCCGCATAGGTCGATCGATCAGGTTAAGCTGCGCTTGCCGTGCTTGGTCTGTGGATGGGTGAATCTCTTTACATACTGAGACTCCTCCGTGCCTTGAAAAGCATGTTAAGGCGTTGATCCCGGCTGTCATTCGTGGATCTTTGACAGTCGTTACAGGTAGTCAGAAGCCGTAACTCTGACAACCAGTCTTACCAAGGGGTATCGTATTACCTAGTAACTGAGTTGTGGAGGTCAGATAGGCAGTCGCTCCATGTAAAATAGTGGTATTCAGCTGCATCTAGTTAGACTGGTAGCCGACCCCAACATAGTTGGGAAAAGAGGCTAGGCAGATGATGATTTAAAATTGGCTGTTTAGGGACGAATTTGTTTATTAGATAATGTCCTTTTTTGTTCCTAAAACTGAGTTTGAATCGATATTTCTTCTCGATTAGGAAACGACGACCCTCATCTTTTCAGAAATAAACATCATATTATGTCATTTATTAAACCAATTTACAGAAATAAAATATCATTTACAATTTTTCAAAACTACGATTTCTTCCCAGCTAAAGCACTAAGAAGTCCTGAAGGGCTGAAGGGCGGGCGTGCCGAGGGACTGCGTCATGTAGTTTTGACGTAAAAAAAATGTGCTGATTCTCAGCCTAGTTTGAATAAATTACTTTTTATTTTGAATTGAAGTCAGCTACCTCAACTGGTATAGGTAAAGGAAACCGTCTTAGGACATTGAACATTACTTTGAAGCCAACCAGAAATGTTTTCACTAACGAAATAATTGTACAGTAGCAGAGGAAAGGTCAAAGGTCAAAAATCCACCCGACCTCAAGGGTAGAGTAAAAACTAGAAAATCTAAAAATAACTTGAAAGAATTACATTCTGTATTTATTTTGTAACATTAGATTCAAGAGAACATTTAGATTCGACGCAATGCGGATGAATACTCCTAGCAGAATATCCGTCATGATGAATCTATTACCCACGCTCATTGGCTGCGTTTCTGCGTTCCAAACTGCATCAGTGATTTCATTGGCCACAAGCTTCCGGCTTTCGTAAATCAAACTGAACGCAGGGCTCTGATTCGCTGTGACAAGTTTCAAGTCGATATTGTTATTCTTAGGGCGCGATCACACGTACCACAACCACACCACATCGCTACGACAAAACATGTGGACAAGCAGAAGTTACATGTGAATAGAGTCACTGCAGCTTCTTGCTGTTACGTTGTGGTAACTATAAAAATTCAATGTGGTTGCGTTGTCGCTAGTAGTTCTGATGTGGTTACGTCTAGTGTTTGCAGACATCATACAGATCAGATCAAGCGTTCGTGTAGGAAGACGTCGACGCAACGTTGTTTGCGAAGTGGCCGGTCGCTTAGTGCGCGGTCTCTTTGGCGTTTGCGTTGTAGCCTTGATGTGGTCAATCCATCGCCTACACGGTAGGTTTTGACGGCCTCATGTGGTGAGTAAACTTTTCATATTCGTACAAATTAGCGCCCGCAGACGTGTTGTCGTTGTGGTGTGGTTGTGTGTGATTGGGTCCTTATATTTTGCGTTCCACTGTGACGCTGCTTGCAAAGGACAGTTGGCAGATCCTATTTTGCTGTTGGCGCGTTTAGATGGTTACGCCACTCTGGCACTGCTGTGTTTGTCATACTGAATAAGGAACTAGTAAGTTCGCAAGGACTGTTTTCTGGGTGCTTTCTGCGCTAGAATTATTTCAGTATAGTACACTGTATTATTCTTATATCTTCTATATATAAAAAAAAAAAAATAGTTTATTTGATAACCTTAAACGTACAACAAATTTGAGATTGGAGCCTCCTTTCAAGCAAAAGATGCCTGTATTAGGAGACTCCGCTCTTTCAAAAACAAGAAGTGTAAACTATACAATACGAGTACATGATAAAAAACAAGGTGATTTGAGTGAATGAAGGTGGGTGTGTGTAAGTGAGGGTGTGTGAGGATGTGTGTGTGAGGGTGTGTTTGTGTGGAGTATAGTGCTAGTGTATCTGTTGTAGAAGTGATTCAGTCTCACTATAGGTTAGCTTTCTTATCCATTCCGTTAGTATTTTTTTGCATTCATAACCATTCTTAGGGTAGACGTAAATAAAAATAAATAATATACTTAAATAAAACAAAGTCGGGTTAGTTAGAATACAAGAATAAATAGATATCTATTTACGCTTACTAATAAACGTTGTATAGCGTCTGTATGGTTACACAACGCTTTGTCTTTTTCTTTCGAAAGTCAAATTACTGACGACTGAAAGAGAGAACTCGGTGTGTAACTATTCATCTGATATAATAGGTTTATTAGTAAGGGGGTTAGTGTTGTAATCTACCTAAGTAATAATTTACATGTCTACATTCAAGTTACATACTTGAATCATGTACATGTTTAACATTAAGAATTTCATAATAATTACCTACCTACATTATTCTTACGCAATACAAAAATAAAAATAATTAATATACTAGTTATACACAAACCTAATAATATTATATCCTATGAACCGGAAAGTTTGTGAGGCGATGGATGTTTGTTACTCTTTCACGCAAAAACTACAGATCGGTTGTTGATGAAACTCTACAGTAATATAGCTTATACATCAGAATAACAAATCGGATACTTTTTATTCCGATATTCCCACGGGATCGACACTTATGCGGGTGAAACCGCGGGGCGCTGCTAGTATATAGGTACATAATTATACCCCCAATTACATCCATACATACATACATCATCAGCCTATAATGCTCCCACTGCTGGGACACTGGCCTCCTCTCGGTGCGAGGGATTATACACCCAATTAAACACATCTAATTAATATAGAATTGCTTGGTTTGCTACTAAGCCCTCTTCCTCTCTCCTAGTTTGGCTGTGCCCGACAGGGTCCATATTGATCTCTTACTTGGTTATACCATCTATGTAATACATATGGAATGCAATAAAGAATTGAGTATTGAGTAACATGACGGCAGTTTGACTTTAATTCTAAACTTCTAAGGCATGACTCATCTCAAATTCTACTGGATCTTTCAACACTATATCATTCTTTGCAGAGCAGGGTTCATGGTCAGTTGGTTACATGGACGATGTTACAGATAGCAGTAACATTCTATGTAATTTTACGACCTGCAATACATCGCTAGGCTCCCTTTCCACAATTTAATATTTATCAGTCTGCCGTTACGAGTACTTACTTTGTTGCTTTATTTTATTTTATACCAACGCGGGACATTTCTTTACGAGTTTTGTCAGCATAAAAACAGACTCAAAGGGGACACAGTGAGGAAAATGATTTTCATTGGAAATAGGTATCAGAAAGATGGTTCGGTCATTTTTGTTAATTCTTATAGGATTCCTCTTTTTCTATAAGTATTCCTATCATTCTGGGCCCACGGACTAACCGTGACAACCGTAGCTTAACCTGATCGATCGACCCGTACGGCTGTTATTACTTAGCCACAAGCCCCTTAGCGTTCAATGTACCTATATATAGAAAAGTATTTAAGGTTTTACGAAACTGGACGGAACGTAGCCGTGATACCTCTCCCCGTCTGAGGACTCTAACCCGCTCCTTATACGAAGGACCCCTTACAAAGGAGTATAAAGTTAAAGGCTCAAACTTTCACTAGTTTTATTTTATGCAATATTGATTTCCTTCGGCACGTGTAAGCAATATAAGGGATATTGCTTACACGTGCCGAAGGAAATCTACTCGGAAAATGCATTTAATAATAAAAATACACGTTTCTCCGTTGAAAATACAGGTTTATTGAATTAATCAAAGGAGAGTAGAGGTGTGTATTTTACCCGGAATTCGGATCCATTCGAATTCGTTCATCCATCCATCAAGGCCATGAAAGCTCTATGACGAACGAGCTGAAATATTTACGTGCAATTAATGTTATGAAAACATTAAAGTTTTCTTGTTTCGTTGTTGTACATAAATAATGCTAGTACACAACTTCACGCCTTTAATCTCCAAAGGGTCTGGCAGAACTGTACGTGCACTACGGTGGAGTGAATTTTTTTATTTTATTTTCACTATGGCATACCCGCAAAAAGCTGCGTGATAATAAGCAAAAGCGAAAATACCAGTATTTTTGTCTAGGTTTATATTTAAAGGTGCCCCCGATAGGACACAGTTTTGAAAAAAAAACATAAAAATACTATTCCGATAGATTATTAAGGTTTATATACATCTGATGAATGAGGCTTTGAAAAATAAAGAAATTATACTTTTTTTTTTCAAAATTATTTCGTGCTGGGGCACCTCGAACCATTATAATACATAAATGATATTTAACATACTTTATTTATTCATCCATAGGCAGCTTTTTACCACTATGCTATTACAAAAAAAACAAAATACGTGTGGCACTCGGGGACTGCCGCGGTAAAGCTATTGCATAGCATACGTCTAGTCGCACGCACACAAACACCGGGCCGAAGTCTGCCGAACTGATACGACGTTAGACGATGCACGGCTTTCAACGCTGCACCGCTGTGCCGGTCAGAGTGGGGGGTGTTAGGTTTATTTTCGTTACGGAATTTCTTCATTCGGTCGCCGCGCTCAAAGCCCAAGATAAAAGCTATGCAATAGCTTAAAAAAAAATCTCTATACATTTTCACCCCCCCTAACGTGCACCCACATTTCGCCAGTTATTCAAGTCTTACGGTAGTATTTTTACATAGTAGCCCTTACTAATAAACGTATTATATCAGAATAATAGTTAGACACCGATTTCTCTCTTTCAGTCGTCAGTCATTTGAATTTCGAAAGAAGAAGACCAGACGCTATACCACGTTTATTAGCAAGGGGGTTAGTATAAACACAACATCCTTGTGTTTGTCTGTAAGTGCGCTTTCATCTAGTGAACCACATACCCGACTCCCGTGATTCTTTTTCTAATTTTCTGATTCCTCCTTTCTAACTTTTTAGTCTTGAGAAAAAAAAAAGTTTGGTGAGAAGGTTTTCACCAAACTGTGGGTAGAAAAAAGGACATTTTGTCAAGACAATAGGCGACAATATCAGCGATGGACTACAATATCTTCTTGTGACCTAAACAGCGATCATCAGTCCTCTGTCATGCATGGTGATCAGATAATGGCAAGTAGTCCTCCTTGGGGGTGCGCCAAAGTTCACCTAAATTTTCAACTCCGATAATTGGAAATCCGAAAACGTTCTTCCTCATTTTTCATCCTAACAATCACAATTCCTAACTACTCTGTCTCTAATGTTCATAATTCCGAAGCATTCAACTTCATAATGTCAGTAGCAATAAACATCTATTATACTTTTATTTGTTTTCCTATATTTTCTCAACATAACCATCTTTTACACTATTATTCAAAGTCATATCTTTTTTTTTTATAGCGGTGTGTACCTGCAAAGATAATTATTGGTTTAGGTTAGGTTAGAACTGTGACCACAACGCACGAGCCGAGCGAGCGAAGCGAGCGTGCCGCGGCGCAGCGGCCGGCGAAGTGCCAGAACCGAATCGGTCTTATAATTATTGGTTTAGGTACGGTTAAAACTGCGGTAATTATGGTAATTATGTTTCGTTATGATAAAAAATAGTAGGAGTTTAAATATATTTACATTAATGATATTATTAATTACAGTTTTCGGAAACATGAGTGTTATGAACATCGCCGATAGCACTACAAATAGTATGAATGAAAACTTTAGGATGAAAAATTTTAGGAAGAGTGATCATTCGGATTACAAATCATTAGGAAGAACAATTTCGGGTAAAGAACTTTAGGTGAGCCAATATGGACCCCCTCCTTGGCTACTATTTGTATACATTTAGGAAAGCTATGATTAGCTAAGGTGGTGTAGAAGTACTTCTTAAGGTTAAACACTATTGGAAATCTGTTTTTTTTTTTATTGTTGAATGGACCTGCTCTTAACCTCGATCACGCCTGATGGAAAGCGATGGATGAGGTCTATGATGGAACGAGCGTGCCCAGAAGATGCCTGTTCACTCTTGCTCTGAATGCAGACGAGTTAAATGTGGAATCCAACACAGACGCAATGTTTAATTTCCTATTTCAACTTTCCAAAATCCAATACATCTTTTACTCCAAAATTACTGGCTTTCGAATCTAAAATATGTAAATCTTGGTGCCCAAAAGCAATATAAACCATGCAATATAAGCAATGTAAACCTACATATTGATAAGCAACCCTTCTCGTGTCTCGGCCGTCATTTATCTAGAGAGGCCCTCGGACGCCGCCGGTCTCCGGAACTGTATGTAGGTCAACGCGGTCGCACTTAATTAGGCCGAGAAAAAAAACAGCGCCGTGTCGCGTGGCGCAGCCCTAATGACTAATGATCTTGTGAATATTTGAAAATGGAGGCTTTTGTTTTGACTCATCTTCCTATGACAAGATAGAGGTCAGCAGAAGTAGTAGCTAATGTAGCTGTATCTACAACGCCACATGCGAACAACGCATCATAGTGACGTCACGCAAAATCCTACATCTCCCAAGCGGAGTTTACCACGCAATTAGCATAATATACAACGGCCCGACATGAATCATCGGGCAGTTGCCCGCCAGACACCACACCCGTCTGGTTGAAGGATCCTCCCTTTTCTATAGAGTATGAGTGAACTTTACACCCTGTTCCTCATACCTCTACACTAGTTTTCTTTTTATAAGGTCGATGGCAAAGATAGGTGGGTGAATACTATGTTTTGTCATGACATGACCGAAATTCAGCTACTCGCACTCCGCTAGCAGCAGTGGTGGCCCAGTGGTATCGGACCCGACTGACGAGTTGTAGGTCGTGAGCTCGAACCCACTGCAACCAGGCGAGTACTTCACTTTGTGTATTAAAAATATCATCACCACTGCCCTCAAAACGGTAAAAGAAAACATCGTGAGGAAACCGGCATGTCATAGAACCAAAAATTCGAAGATTTGTGACAATCACCAACCTGCACTGGGTCCGTGTGCTGGATTACGGCCCACTCCCTCTCATAGAAAGGAGGCCTGTGTCCCAGCTGTGGGAACATTATAGGCTGATTGTGCACTCCGCTTGACACTAGAATCCACTAGGTCCTCACGTGTAAAGGCACTAGCTGGTTCTAGAATTTTGATGTGTTGTTGCTGTGCGGGCAAAGCAATGGCCGTTTTGCGTGGATGTTACGCATATTTCCTACTAACTTGTTCTTTTTGTATTTGTGTTTTTTTTTCTTTGCGTCATGATTATCGCTAATTAACTAAATTTCTTACTATCTAAGTTGGAAAATCGTCAATGATTTGTTTCGAAAATAATGTCACAGCTTGGAATAATAGTAAAAACCTTTACATAAATGTTACAAAACGAATATTAATTTATCCACACGACACACAGCGAAATTCAGCCAACCGAAATCACTTGCACATTCGCGATAACGCTCAACAAAAAGCCGCTGCAGCGCTGGAACGAAGCTCAGTTAACAAAAAGCGATTTAATAACACTAAAGCTTCACACAATGGGTGTTCTACGGACTAGCGTTTAAGCAAATTGGATCGGACGCGGCTGTGTCGATGGCCGCCACTGCCGCCTCTGTATGGCGCATTCTGCCTAGTAGCTACCTATTTTTGGTGCTTGAAGTGGTTGGAGATAGAATTTGTTGCCAATTTTTCAGATTTATAGGCCTACGGGTTTTGGTTTTGGCTTGTAGTGTGAATTATGTTGCCCTTATAGTGGAAATAGTGCCAGGAAAGGTTACACGTGTAGTTTTGTATCAAGAGTATTGACAGCGATGCGGACGATTTTTTTATACCCATAATGAGCTCCTCCCTTTCCTTTTTTTTCTGTCTTGTATACTTGTACATACATAATATAAATATTGCTTTCTTTAATAAATATTGGTCCTTGGCAGCTCTGGACAGAGAGAGGTGGAATGAGTGTAGGGAGGACTTTCCCAGCTGGTGGACATTAACGGCTAATACTCGTAAATAAAAAAAGCCATCATATTATTTATATTTTAGTGTTAGCGTAATTATTGTAATTAAAGTACCAAATTAAAAAAAAATATCGGATATTGAGACTCGCGGTAAAATAATAGAGCGAGTAAGGTCAAAATTTTCCATGTCAATTTCTTAAATGTGTAACAATAAAGATTTTTTTTGCCGGGTAGTTACGACCCTTGATACAAAATTAGTTTTTTTAAATAAAATATAAGCAAAAAGCAAAGGCCAAGAATAATAACATCTGGAAAATACTTATGTACATTATTTTGAAACTTTCAATAAAGTTCTCGTTACTTTCATAAAAAAAAGGATTCCGTGGATACCTTTTCTGAATAAATTCTTAGGATTTGTTTAGGCACGAAGTATTCTTTTGGTCCATGTATTTTTTACCGCACCCAGAATAGAAGAGTCGAAGTTTCAACTTGGTTTTATTTGGAACTGGATAATAGCTTTTCGCAAGAGTGCACTTGGCTCTAATTCTTTGCGTAGGCGTTTTGAATCGGTAACAATTCGACGCAGTGGAGCTGGAGCATTTATTTTTTAGTAAAGAGTAACGGTCATCAATAACGTAGTTCGCGTAAAACCTACCTGATACTTTGTGGCACAAATTCAATTTTCGAACTACTACCTACAAATAATATTCCTGATGGCAAAAATCAGTAAATACCTTCTTTGTCCGACTTGGGAACGCCGTTGGGTTCTAGGGTCCTCCCCATGTTTAGCAGTAGCGCTTGTGAGGCAAAAATTTCCCAATTTTCTGACAGTGATGAGTGGTTAGTCTCCTGGCCCATTTTGCCTACACAGCAACAAAGTGTGGGTGGAGTAATACTTTACTCCGCCCACTGAACCTACTGTAAATCAGCGACCTTTCTAACCAGCCCCCACGGTAATGAAGAGAGATGTTATGAAGTGCTTTCTCAACTGAAACTATTCAATTAGTTCGAGTTCAGAGGCATGTTGGGGCAAACTCGTCATATTACAGTTTTAAGTTAACGCTTAATGGCTGTTACGAGTTTGTGGTATAGTTGCTATTAGTTTTGTTATTGAACGTAGTTCAGCCGCACGGGTCGATCGATCAGGTTGAGCTACGCCCTTGCCGCGGTTGGTCCGTAGATGTGTGACCATCTTTATATACCTCCGTGCTTCGGAAGTCCCGGCTGTCATTCATGGATCCTTGAGCGTCGTTACGGGTCCTCAGAAGCCCGAAAGTCTGGCAACCAGTTTTACCAAGGGGGATAATACGATAGTATTACCCAGTAACTTGTGGAGTTCAGATAGGCAGTCACTCCATGTAAAATACTGGTATTCAGCTGCATCCGGTTAGACTGGAAGCTGACCCCAACACAGCAGATGATGACGATGTAACGTAGTAGAGTAAGCCTCAAAAAGATGTAAGTACTCATTTGATTATCTACAATCTTTGTTCCATAATATTGTAATTAATGTGTAGCCCAAAATATATTGCACAATGGGTACTTAATTGTAGCTACACATTGATACAGTATTCATCATCATCATTTCAGCCCGAAATCTTTCTTTTTTCTTTCTTTAAATCACCTACTACTGGGTAAAGGCCTCCACTTTCTTCTGCCATACTTCCCGGTTCCAGGTTCCGGTTTAATCAAATTAATTCTTGATTCTTCTTAGTGACAAGTTAAGAATTCAATAAATTTTTAATCGACTTCAAAAAGGAGAAGGTTCTCGATTTTCTTATTAAGTAGGTATTTTAATGTCGTAATTACAGCAAATTTTTTTAAATACTTACAAGATGCGAGTAACTCGTCGTCTGGGAGTTAAGACTGTCACTAAGAAGCAACGCAGTCATCCATTTTGCCAGTCAGCTGTCGCAATTTGCGCGGGAAGCTACCAGCTGTCGCCATATTACTTAATCCACTGCAGAAATTAACAATTTCTGATTCTCTTCCGCTGTTATGTTACTACTAGGGTTTCTTGAGTAGGATAATCAGCTCATATCTTTCCCACTGCTGAGACGATAAAACATGGGCCACCTCCTTGTGAGAGCATCTGTGCGGTCTGCGGATCGTCAACGTCACATGTATTTAAAGTTTTGGCTTTAGAACGTGCCACTTTTTTCAGGATGTTTCCTTCACCGTTTTTAGAGCAGTGGTGATGAAGCAAAGAACCACCACGACCATTTTTTTTTTCGCTTCTAAACTACTTTACTTGTTTCGCTGTATAAAAAATGGTCATCATCAGAGGGGAATTTCTCGCAATATTTAGAACATTCACAGTCTGATCTCGGTCTCAATCTGTCAAAAATACTTGTAGGTAATTTCCCTACATTTTTGAAAAGTTGATCGTCGCTGAGATGAGATTGCTACTAGATTTTGAACGTTTTTAATTATGGGATTTGGCCATCAGATATCGTTAGACGTCATTACATACGGAACTGACAGCATAGCATGCCCGTTAAACTATCAGTTCCGTTTGTAATAATCATAGCAATGATGACTCGATTTGCGTAACATAGTATCATGTGACGTATGTAGCTAGGCGTTTCATTTAACTAAGTCAGGTAGACCCAGAAAGATATCAACAATAATATGCTATTGAATTAAGCCAAGATTGTATAGAAATCGCAAAAGAACTCACTGTAGCTGAACCAAAAATATAATTTAAAAAGACACACACGAATAAACTTCTACGTATTTATTGACCCGACAGGTTCCCTTAGGACGGGCTTTCTTGTTAATACTAACGCGACTGGACTACCATTGGTACATAATGTACCTATGGGTACATACATCCAATCATACCGCGGTCAACAGTTGTTGAAGCGTGGTGATTGGTTATCAATATGCCCTCGGGATTGCTTGCTTAGCCATGTTTGGTGTATAAACAGTTAATTACCGAGTGGTCGTTGAACTAGTTTGTGTTATGGTATTGATTAAAAAGAGTTTTAATGGTAAAAGAGAGAATTATGTTATCTTCTACTCAAATTGTTATTGTCCTGTACGAGCCAAAGATTTAGGTACAGACGCCAGCACGTCAAATTTTCCCAATCAACTTTGAACCTTATGACTTAGCGATAAAGTTGAAAATCTATTGAAGAAATTTGACAGATTGCAGTAGCTTGATGTGCTGGCGTCTGTACTTCGTCATTCAAAATAACTAACATATTTTGCCGCAGTACCCCATTACCGTATTATAATTGTTTATTGTCTTGCTCGTCATAGTATTCAACCTATAGTAAAAGTGCGCAATGCTGCACACCCCCACCCTATTTCAAGTTAAACAAATATCAACTTTTTTTCAATGACTATTAAGTTGATTTCAGATTGACTAGCACTATTGAAAAGTTATAAAAATGTTTGTAGTTGTAGCGTAAACTGAACTTTATTGTGTAGGAATTAATGTTATTGTTTTATTAATTCATATAAATTTGTTTACATTTATGGCAAATAAATCGCAAACGCATCTCATAAGCCTAACCAATTCACATTAAAACAACCATTGTCTAACAAATATACTTACCACAAAAGGCCCAAAAGCAAGTAAATAAATTCATAAGTAGGTACTTAAACAGACGATACATCAGCTTGAAGTCTTGAACTGTCAGTTAAGTCTGAACTGAATTGTTTTCAAGTATTAAAATTTCCAATCCTATGAAGATATGACACCATCACGTGTGAGCACGCGAACGATATCAATCATCGTAAGTAAGGATGCGGTTTTATTAAGTGGCGTCGGCGGGAGCGGGAGCGGGAAATAAAAATCATCAGAAGGCCAATTCCCGTAAATAAAAACGTTCAAAATCTAGTCGCAATCTCATCTCAGCGACAATCATTGTCAAAAACTTGTCAAACATGTAGGGTAGTTAGAGGTATTTTTGACAGATTGAGGCCAAGATCAGACTGTGAACGTAAAATACGAGAATTGCCCCTCAGGAGTCTTTGAGTCACTTCTTATAGAAGTCTGGAGTATATTTGTAGATTGCCTAATGGAGTTGTACCTATTGGAGAAAATATTGTGCTCACAGAGCTTGTAATGTGCCGACCCCAAATAAATTGCAATGAATCAGAAGGATGAAGACTGACTTCCTAGTGATTGACTGCCTAGTTCTGGCTCTGGTTGAGACCACAGCCAGCGGGGTAATTTTGCGTAACACACAATAGTAGCAATGGCTTTCATTTTGACAATTCAACAACATTCGTTGCGTTACGTTTTTGAGCGGACAATTTTTTCGAACACGTGAAGCAATGAATGCGTGATGCGTGCGTGATGAATTGTTTATGAATAAATGAAATGAAAATGAAATGAAATGAAATGGATTAGCAATGTCTTTCAAAATGATTCAGATTGTGATGATTGTGAAAGTTGTTGAGCACATAGGGCGCAGAAAGAAGTCATTCAATATTGTATAAAGTCGAACTATTTGCTTTTATCATCCCTCGCTGAAACATTTAATGCGGTGTCGTCTGCTAAAGTATTTGTACGAATCACGAAGTAGGTACCTACTTAATTACTTCGTGGTACGAATGAAGTGTCATCACCGTGTATTATAGGCATTAACGTGAATATTAGAAGTTATGTCAAGTTTTCCATTAAAAATGGAGGAACAAAGGAAGAGCTTTCTCCATAATAAATTATAAAACATTTCAATAAAAGGTTGTAATGTTAAGGTATTCTCTTTGTTTTAAAAGGTCTGTAACTTTTTTATGGACGTCAAAGTAATGAGTATCGTTGGAAAGTTTTTGAACTCCGATGTTGCAAAATGGGGGAATTGTCTTATGGCATATATGTATAGCTATGGCCCTGCTTGTGTTATCATCTGCCTAGCCTTTTCCCAACTACGTTGGAGTCCGCTTCAAGTCTAACCGGATGTAGCTGAATACCATGTACTTTCTCTACAACCTTGTTACTGAATAATACGATACCCCTTGTTAAGACTGGTTTTTAGAATTTCGGGCTTCTGACGAGACCCGTAACGACTGCCGAAGATCTACGAATGACAGCCGGGACCAAAACGGCTTAACGTACTTTCCGAGGCACGGAGGGCCTTGATATGTAAAGATGTTCCCTCATCCACTGCTTTTGTAAATATAGGTATAAGATAATAAGAATAACTTGCTTTAGATCATCAATTCATCATTAATCTGCGTTCGCGATGTAGTTGCCAAACATGTAAACAAATGTGAGTTTTTGGAAAAATAATATAATTTTAATACCTACACAATAAAGTTCAGTTTACAACTTCAAACATTTTTATAACTTTTTCAATAGCGCTAGTCACTCTGAAATCAACTTAATTACCACTAAAATAAAGAATATCAATTGGAAACAAGGTATAAATAGACATGGGTTCAAGCGACCTGTTGTTTCCCCGCTCTTCTGCGATTAATGTAACCACGTCCTTAAAGGCCACTTAACTTTGTAAGAATACTTAATATGGCCGCGTATCGCTAAATGGGTTAATAACACAGATTTATGTAACGTCGTATTGGATAATTAGAAAAGTGTGAAGAATGAGCATTATGATCAACTATTTGCAAGTTTAGTCACATATGTTTGTGCTAAAACTGCAGCTGTAAACGTTTTGTTATGAAATTCCACGTATACAAAAACATTGTCATTTCATATCTTCTCTCCGCATTATTGGCTTTAGAGGACATACACAGATGCAAGTTTATGGTCTGGACAGCAAGAACAAACCCATAGTAAGATAACAATAGGTAGTCTTATCAATCAACTCAGCCTATCGCAGTCCACTGCTGGACATAAGCCTCTCCCAGACTGCGCACACAACATTCTGTCCTCCGCCTTCCGCATCCAGTATGCCCCGGCCACCTTCCGTCCATTTAGCGGCGGCGGCGGGGGGGAGGGTCCCACACTACACTTGCCGATAAGCGGTCTCCAGTCTCCACTCCAGAATAGTCTTATAGCAGCACCTTATTTGAATGAGCGTATGAGCAGGCGCAGTATTAATGTTTAACTTTTAACCAGTGCCTGTGCAGGTATATTAGCAACTTGAGAATCGTTGGAATTATAGCCATCTTCAACAATCTTTTAATTTTGGAAGCATGTAAGCCGAGTACCGCAAGAATTGGTCTTTGAATCTATACTAATAATAAAGCTAAAGAGTTTGTTTGGAATTTGATAGCCTAATTCTTGAGGTAGGCTATACGCTATTTAAAATGCTCGCTAGGGCCCTTTCAAGCCGAGTAAAAAGAAGAAAAGTCAGAAAGAACCCTAAGCGAAAAGAAGTAATAGCGCAGGCAGGCGATGCAATGGGACATGATGGGTCGGGGGAAAAAGAAATTTCACGCGGACGAAGACGCGGGCAGAAGCTAGTGTAGCTACGTATAAGTAATAAGTCGACTAGGTATACTTATAGGATCATAGAGTATATCCGTATTGATTGTAGAACGATACTCTTCAAATTTAGTATTCCTCTGAGATTGTCAGGCGGTTTTATTATGTAGGTACAGGTAGTACCCAAAACAGCCCGAGAATGTGCCTAAGAGTAACAGTTAAACGCCTGGCCTCATGCAAATGTTAGCAGACAATAAAATATACATACTAGAATCCAAGACGTGCGCCGGAATACGGAACGTCCAACGTCTGAGGGACAATTCTCGTAATTTAAAACGTTCAAAATCTAGTCACTGTCTCATCTCGGAGACAAACAAACGTCAAAAACTTGTCAATAATGTAGGGAAATTAGAGGTATTTTTGACAGATTGAGACTGTGAACGTTCTTTCAGAAATTACTAGAATCACCCCTCTTAATGTTTTACTAAACAAAAGGTTCCCCATCAATATTTAGATGTTAACACACAAATTCGACCCAAAACAAATGGTAGGTAAATAAAAATCGAGCAATTTGAAAGTGTTTAAATTTTTGTTAAAATAGGAATTTGCGTGGGACGAATGGCTAATAACGCTTTTACAATATTTCGGAACGGGTGCCTGTTTCATGAACCCTTTATAACTGGATTAAAATAGAATGATTTATTTAGATTCTTTTCACAACACAGGCTGAAAATAAATTGGTTATTTGTACTTCAATGAATAAAGAATATCAATATGGGTTTGTAAATTGTCCTACTGCAGAACAAAGGTCTATTTTCAAAAAGTATTAGGTATAGATGTTATTGAAATCTAACTCGTCATTAAAATAAGTAGGTACCTACGATTGGAATCGTGATTTGCGAATATGATTGAAATTGCGTTGTAACAATGTAAATGGAAACTCATTTAACAAAATACATGTATAATCATCGACTCGAAAAGAAGACGAAGAATATGTAAATGATTCGATTCGTTCAGCATGGAATGATTCGATTCATTCAGCATGAAGTAATTCCTACCGACTTTATAATAATACCAAAACTTATAATAGTCCTTAGATAGCGTAAATCAACACAAACCGATTGTACCAGTACACAGTACATTTCAGCAGGCCTCAGTAATAAATTGGCGGACGTGAGCGCCATCTTTCGCGCGCTGCTGGCGATAAAGTCGTCTCCAGTCGCCACTCAGAAGTAATCGCCCTCGTTTAGGGGTGGCAACAATTGCCAGGAAGACTAGTTGGATTAATTTTCGATCTGCAATTAATGTGTCACGATACCCAGTTGCGCCATGTTGTCGAGCAGACGAATTTTTCATACATATGAAGCAATGGATTAGCAATTTCCTTCAATGTGAAGGATTGGTATTAAAAGTGCGTTACACAAATGTTGAGCCAGGCACAAACTTTATTCGGGGACTGTAAAATACAGTTCACAAATAAATTTGTAGAATTTTATATAGGTAAGAATTCTAGCTAACTCATGAAATCCTTAGCAAGCAAATAGACCGTATACTTACTTTCGACATCCGAGCTTTCAGAAGTTTCATTACTTTACAAGTTAAAGCTGTGAAACTTTCAGAGTAAGGCTGCGTTTCCACCAGAGATGAGCGGGGATGCGTAGCGAGAGATGTGTGTGAAACCAACAAATAACATCGCTTCATTGTTATACGAGTAGCTTGAACTAAGTTAGCGTTGGTATTGGTTAGTTTCACACACATCCCTCGCTACGCATTCTCGCTCATCTCTGGTGAAAACGCAGCCTCACTATCTTTTTTGGGGCATTCTCATCCTCTTTCAAGTTCCTACAATTTTCAACTGACATTTCTAGATTACTTTCTATTCTGTATTTATAGACTTCCAGCCTGTAAAATCTTTGCAACTAGCAGCCCTACATTTTCTAGTTCACGGTTAAGCCTTGACCTATGTTAATACTTTGAGGTTTTACAGATTTTCCGTTCCTGAGTTTTTTCATTCATACATGGCTAGGGATCGCACAAGATAGGAAGGTTTGGAAGGGAAAAGGGGAGGCTTTTGCCCAGTAGTGGGACACAATATAGCCTATATTATGTCCCACTGCTAACAAAAAAATAGAAATACTCTTGGAAAGAATAACTAAATGCGATCATCAAGGATCTTTGAAGTTTGTTTCGATGGTGTTGCAATTTATGTGGTGGGTCGTTGGGAATTTATTGGCTTTTTTTTATTTTTTTTTGGATGGGAAATCATCTAATGACTCCTCCCGCTCTGGGTGGAGCGGAAGGGAGTGTCAGACTCTTACTGACTAAAACCCACCCGTGTTCCTTCCTTAGCCCTTTATGTTCCGGGGCAGCGGTAACCCTTTCGGACGATCCCGCTAACCCGGGAATTTATTGGCTTCATTCATATTTGATTTTATAGGAACTAACAGTGATTGGATTGTCGCGTCACGTTTTTCTCTCTCTATCGTGCGTGTCATTATAATAACATGAATTAAAAACGAGTGTATGAATGCGATTTTCATTTAATTCAGCGTGGTAATTGCGTAACACATTATCAGTAGCAATGGGTTTCATTTTGACAGTTCAACAACATACATTGCGTTATTTACGTTGTGGAGCAGACTCATTTTTCGAACATATGAAGCAATGGATTAGCAATATCCTTCAAAATGATTCAGATAGAGATTGATAGTGTGTTACGCAATTAGGGTGCTGGTTAAATAATAGCAACGGATTTTAATTATCATCGGTTAAATGAAATGGTTTTATTAACAATTAGTGGTCATCATCATCTGCCTAGCCTTTCCCCATTATGTTGGGGTCGGCTTCCAGTCTAACCTGATGCAGCTGAATACCAGTATTTTACATGGAGCGACTGCCTATCTGACCTCCAGAACCCAGTTACTGGGTAATACGATAAGTATCCTTTGGTGAAACTGGTTGTCAGACCATCGGGCTTCTGACGACCCGTAACGACTGCCAAAGATCCACGATTGACAGCCGGGACCAACGGCTTAACGTGCTTTCCGAGGCACGGAGGGGTCTTGGTATGTGAAGATGGTCACCCATCCACGGACCAACCGCGGCAAGCGTAGCTTAACCTGATCGATCGACCTGTGCGGCTGTTGTTACTTAGCCACAAGCCCCTCTAAGAATATAACTAATATTGTCCATGTAAATAACAAGGTACAAAGGTGTTATTATATCAAAGGGACACGTGCCTGTGATGACGTCACAACAAAGTGGGACGTCCTATTTGAGATGGACACGTGTCTGTGGGTCATTGTCAATATCGAACAAAGCTTCACAAAGCTATTGACCTTGCTTGGGCAAAGCTCTATCAACTTGCCACGTGCTTCGAAAACATCGATCACTAATTGACTGATGTTCGAAAAGGATATATTCTTAACATGAATACATAATCTGCATTCGCGATTTATTTGCCAAAAACGTAAACAAATATGAGTTTATGGATAAATAACTTTAATTCTTACACAAGAAAGTTCAGTTAACTTTTTTCAATAGGTATTCACTCTGAAATCAACTTAATACAATAAAGTTGATATTTGTATAACTTGAAATAATGAAACTTAAGTAGACTTTACATACATGAACTCACGCATTCTTCGCACAGTTTAAATCAAATAGACGCTCGCTATTCTTCCAACAGCTATTTGCTGTCGGGGGCAAGTCAAATCAGCATAGCTATTCATAACCATACGACAGGCTATCGTATCGAAAATGACATATTTCGATAACCTGATTTGACTTGCCCCGACAGCAAACAGCTGTCGGAAGAATAGCGGGCGTCTATTTGATTTAAACTGACAAAATTTGCGGGTTTCGGACTTGTGAACAGCGCTTAGAGAACTTCTACAAAAGCATTGATTGATGTTCCATACGGTACGGAAGCGTATCGAGTGGTTGTGAATAGCTATGCAGGTTACCGAAATGAGTCATTTTCGATACGATAGCCTGTCGTATGGTTGTGAATAGCTATGCTGGTAAGAGGTCGACTCTTTTCTATCTACCCTTCATAGTGTTTCATTGTCAATAGGGGAGCTCCTGGGCTCCGCCAGACAAAAACGGGGAGACAATATCTCTGATCTGTGCGTATTTTAGGGCTGATTTTTCAATAGACACATAATTTTTATTTGTGGAATTAAATTGACGTCTGACAGATTTTGTATGAAAGAACTGTCAAAAATTCAAAATTATTCCTCGGATAAAATTATCTGGCGTTGGAAAAATTAGCCCTTAGATACAGACGCCAGCACATCAACCTACCCGAAACTGTCACATTTCCCCAATAAATTTTGAACCTTATGCTTTAGCAATAAAGTTGAAAATTTATTAAAGAAATTTGACAGATTGTAGTAGGTTGATGTGCTGGCGTCTGTACATTTTTCTCTGAATAAATTCACGCTGTGGTTCCTTATCTTCATTTAGTTGCAGATGATGCTCCAGAATGTTGTATCTGACACACGGCTACCCCTGTCTTTAGACCTACGTCACATCTTCCCTATAAACATAATGTAATATCACGCCTGTATTTTCCGAGGGGTTATGCAGAGGTGTGTTTGCGTTCTTTCTGGCATCATATTTACCGCAAATTAACGTATTGTCTTTGTTCGGTCGCTTTTTCTTTCTAGTACGTAGCCTATTTTCCCTATAATCGCATTTATCCACAAACACCACCATAATAACATCCTGTTACATCATAGATATCGTGTGTTACATCATCTAAGCTTAGATTATCACAACATATTTCGTAAAGGACATGTCGTGACACGTGTCACATCGCGTCATTACACACTATGACGTCACAGCATCCCGTCTCGATATAGGTCATTTTCAGTAGTATCAACTACAGATTTATCTAATTGCTTTATCCTGTAACAACGTCCAAGTTTACAATATAACCTTCATGTACACTATTTGTATCTAACGAAGCGACTCTCGCTTTACTTGTAATAACCAAGTGTACAGACGCCAGCACATCAAGCTACCCAAAACTGTCAAATTTTTACAATCAACCTTGAACCTTGTGCTATAGCGATAAAGTTGAAAATCTATTAAAGAAATTTGACAGGTTATAGTAGCTTGATGTGCTAGCGTCTGTACAAACAAGCTGTACGCCGCACACCATATTTCGTAAAGGTTATGTCGTGACACAGCACTCACCCCGCGTCATTACACTCGGTGACGTCACTCACAGCATCCCTTCTGTTGTGAATTTGTGATGGATGTCGATATGGCCCTTTACGTATCACCTAGAGATTTATTACCCTAGTTATGACGTAACGGATAGCTTCGAGGACAGTAGATATAACGCTTTGTACTGTGTTATGGTTATTACTATACATGTTATAATTATGCTTTAATGTACTAAATTATTGTCTGTTGTTCGTAAACGAAAAATTCGAAAACGTGTAACATCTACCAACCCGCACTGGGTCCGCGTGGTGGATTACGGCCCTCTCCCTCTCACAGAGACAAGGCCTGTGTCCCAGCTGTGGAAACGTTATAAATTCATTATGCTGTGACACGTAATTTAAAGGCGTCGCCACTTATGTTACTCGGGTTTCATAGGCTTCCTGTCAGGTTTGTAATGAAGCAAGTTAGCAAATGTAAATGACTAAAGATATCTGTCTCTTTCTTTGTAGAAGCACTAAAGCTGTACGGAGAGAGACTATCAGAATGGGAGAGGAACGAGGTGAGGAAGTACCCGGAGGTGTGGTTCCTGGGGCTGGAGTCCAACAAGGTGCAAGCCAGGGCCAACCTGCCCAACAACTGCGGGTTTGACGATGAAAACGGTAGCTATAATAAGGTGAGAATGTTATCATGTTAGTTAAAACTATCAGAATCAATCTGCCTAGCCTTTTCCCAACTGGATTGGGGTCGGGTTTCAGTCTATTCGAATGCAGCTGAATGCCAGTATTTTACATGGAGCGACTCCCTCTATTACCCAGTCTCTAACTGGCGTAACCCAGCTTGATACTGGGTAATAGAGGGAGTTGCTCCATGTTCAGAGGGACACGATGCCCTTTAATAAGACTGTTTGTCAGAATTTTGGGCTTCTTATTATCCGTAACAACTGTCAAAGATATACGAATAACCGTCGAGACCAACGAACGGCTTAATGTACTTTCCAAGGCATAGGAGGTCTCGATCGGTTACCCATCCACAAACCGGCAAGCGTAGCTTAACCTTCAATCGTCACGTGCAGCTGTTATCATTTTAGCTACGAGGCCTATAACAGCACGTGGATGCTATTTAAACACCACAAGAAAACAAATCAAAAGAAAACAAGCTATACCTTTCTACAGCAAGAAGCGTTGCTATGTTTAGTTTTAAAGGAAAATATACATATTATGTACAGTCAGTTATAGCAATTAGCTGACCCACCTTTGCATAAATGGTTGAGGTTTTTTAGAATACGAATCGACAGAATTTTATAATTTTTTTATATTATGTTTACTTGAGCAAAGTAAATAAAATATAAAAGAATCACAAAATTCTATCGATTCGTATTCAAAAAAATCTCATCCATTTATGCAAAGGTGGGTCACCTAATTGCTATAACTGACTGTACCTCATATTGAACTTAGTAATTCAAGTGTGGCAGAGCAGTGGTGGCCCAGTGGTAACGGCCCTGACTTACGAGTTGTAGATTGTAGGTTCGATCTCAGACAGGCGTAATCACCACTGCTCTCAAAACGGTGAAGGAAAACATCGTGTGGAATCTGGCATGTTCTAGAGCCAAAAATTCGAAGACATGTAATATCTACCAACCCGTACTGGGCCCGCGTGGTGGATTACAGCCCACTCCCTCTCACAGAGAGGAGGCCTGTGTCCCAGCAGTGGGAACATTATAGGCTGATTATACTAATTCAAGTGGCTTTGGCAGTTAAACCTTTTTCAATTAGTACAACGATGTTATCCTTCGGGATTGTAAATTTAAAAAAAGCTATATAATGTTTCCATTACAAAAAAACATTATTTACCTGTCTAAAATTTTTTGAAAAGCTCAGAGTTCCATTCGAATACGAATTAAACCCCAAATCCTTTTTATCGAAATAATTCCAAAAAAGGCTTTTGAATAAAATACAGATCTGACTCCAGCAAAAAATATTCAAATGGAATTTTAAACAGGATACCGAAATGGGAATTGAAAGAGCCGATTTTAAACAGTAATGCTATTCTGTAAAAATCTCACCGTGAAAACTTAGGTGAAGTGAGCTGTCAATAGTGTCAATCCCTAGCATCAGATGGAATGACAGCTCACTTTAAGCTCACTTCACCTAAGTTATCACGGTGATCTTTTTACAGAATAGCACCGCAGGATACCGAAATGGGAATTGAAAGAGCCGATTTTGTACTAAATTCATCATCATCTGCCTAGCCTTTTCCCAACTATGTTGGGGTCGGCTTCCAGTCTAACCGGATGCAGCTGAATACCAGTATTTTACATGGAGCGACTGCCTATCTGACCTCCACAACCCAGTTACTGGGTAATACGATACCCCTTGGTAAGACTGGGTGTCAGACTTTCGGGCTTCTGACTACCCGTAACGACTGTCAAAGATCCACGAATGACAGCCGGGACCAACGGCTTAACGTGCTTTCCGAGGCACGGAGGGGTCTCAGTATGTAAAGATGGTCACCCATCCACAGACCAACCGCGGCAAGCGTAGCTTAACCTGATCGATCGACCTGTGCGGCTGTTATTATTTAGCCACGGACCCCTCCGCCGGAGATTTTGTACTAAATTAATTGTCCGAAAACTCAGAAGCCCCCCAGCATTGAAATATTATCCGAAGGAATTTGTTTTACAACGTTCGAAAATGTTCTCCCTAGCCACCGGCTTTCAGGAATTCATTAAGAGGAAATATGGTCGGAGTGACTTTTGAAAAAGTCTAAGTAAAAAGTCATAATTCGAGGTTTGGCTCTCGCCTATTTCCTCCTCCAATATTTGGAAAAATTTAAAAGATATTTCATAAACTGAACAAGAAGGATATTACTGTGTCCCTATGTTTTTCTTTTTTCATGAATAGTTGTCGAATTTGTACACTAGGTCTCTGTTGACAGCGGTTTAAATCGGCATTTTTTTAGGGTTTCTAGTGCTTATAAAAATAATGTATCATCAAAAAGGAAAACATAGGGACATACCTACAAGTAATTAATATTTATTATTCTGTAAAAAATCATTGCTTTATGGTCATTAACCGGAGAGTAAACAGGCGAGAACGTTTCTATGGAGAATAGACCAACCGCATTTACATGAATCTTTTGAATTCATTGACAATCATATTATGGTACTTACCCTAAAAGAATAATTTAATTTTTTTAAATGAAATGTTATTACTTACTTGAGAGCAGTGGTAGCACAGTAGTATCGCCCCCGACTTACTAGTTGAAAGGTCGTGAGTTCAAATCAGGGCAGACACATTACATTGTGTATTTAATATCATCACCGCTGCTCTCAAAACGGTGAAGGAAAACATCGTGAGAAAATCAGCATGTCCTAGAACTATCTCTATCTATAGTGACATCCACCAACCCACACTGGGCCCGCGTGGTGGGGTGGATTAAGACCCAGTCCCTCTCACCGAGATGAGGCCTGTGTCCCAGCAGTGGGAACAGTATAGGCTGAATATGTATACCATTACTTCAACCACATAGTCTTATCACTAATGGAATGCGTAATGGGCTTTTAGTCCATTAATTTGTTTCAGAGATGTAATTACTTTCCGTTATACCCTTCCTACCAGACGTAGTTACGAAAACTAGTTGGAAATTGGAGTTCAGATTCCTTCGTAACCACATAAAGTGCGAGCAGATCCCGATATAAAAAAAATATACTTATGGCATTAAATGCACCTCTGTATATTTGCGTGCCTAAGGCCGCTTTCACATATAGGCGACTTTAGCAGCGCGACAGACGCGCGACCGTCGCCCAGTCAGAATTTCATATTATAAACAGAAGCGCCGACATCGGCGGTCGCGCTTCTGTTTATAATATGAAATTACGGTCGCGCGTCTGTCGCGCTGCTAAAGTCGCCTAAATGTGAAAGCGGTCTAAAGGATTTTATTTATTTAGCCTATACTGTCCCACTGCTGGGCAAAGGCCTATCCGAAGTCCCTCCAGGAACTCTTTTTCCACGCCACCTCGAACCAGCGTCCAGGTCATCTCGCCACCGGTTTCTGGGCCCGACGCCGCGCCGTCCATCTTCAGACACCTATTGCGTGGCGAATTTTGCCCAGCAGTCATCGTGCATGCCGCTGATGTGACCCGCTCAATCACATTTGACCCTGGCAGCCTTCTTGCCTACATCTATAGACTAGAGTCAAGAGCAAGTCCATTTCAAATAAAAAAAAAAAAAAAAAAAATCTATTATACCCGTTTTGGAACGCAGCGTGGTGTTCCGAATTTTATCCTGTCTTTTTACACCCAGAATTCTGCGTTCCATCGCTCTTTGGCAAACTTCAAAGCGGAACTTTTGCGACTCTGTGAGTGACCAGAAGGCCAATTCTCGTAATTTAAAACGTTCAAAATCTAGTCGCAATCTCATCTCAGCGACAAAGAAATGTCAAAATCTTGTCAAAATGTAGGGAAATTAGAGGTATTTTTGACAGATTGAGACTGAGATCAGACTGTGAACGTACTTAAAATTATGAGAATTGCCCCTCAGGTCTGAGCACTGTAGGTTATGCTTAAAGTAATAAATCAATAAAATCTAGGCTAAAATGGGACACATAGGTATTAGAGTCTGAGAGGTCAAAGGTCCTTTAATGCTGTGGCTATAGAATAGACAGTACAATCGCTGATACTATTGACAAAAGCCTTTATGGGATGATTTGTGATCACTATTGGCTCTGTGTACACCTAAGGCAGTATTTCCTAATTAAATACCTTCATGACTATTTCCTAAACCAACAGATACGGCATCGAACGAAGGTTTCTATTTACTTTCCAATACAAACAATCATTTAGTCCTTATACGGTAAGAACTTGCTTTTGAGATGCCAAGCATTTGGTCATTTGTTGGCAACGATACGATACCATTTAAAGACATGGGATATAATCTCTAATCTCTACTTACATATCAACAAGATAGTTATAGTTCTTAAAGGTAGAAGAATTTTTTCTTACCTTCAAAAGGCGCCTGAGCTTTGGGGATAGGACCGGGGAGTGCGGGATTTTCACCTCACTAAAACTACCCCAGTGGTCTGCACATGGAAAGGGGCACTGTTACCTCGCAAAAGACTGATCCGAAGTCCCCTCTGTGCAATGCCTGTTTGGGCACATCGTAACGTACTGTACGCGAAATACGTACACTCTACGTATCCTCGTATTGACGTGGCGTTGCGGACACCAGCCCGTATTACCTATTACCTAGGGCACAAATCTCTGGGGAGACTGTAAAGGTGTCTCCTCGAAATCTAACTGTGCTAGTGTGCAAGGCAGCACGTGACCACTGTGCACCGTCTTCCCTGAGAAGATTTGCCAAAAACAAAGTCCTAACCCTAAAGGACTATCTCAACGAGTCTCACCCCTTATAACCAAAAACTAATAACCTTTCACTAAAACTCTACTAACATTATCCTCATCTTCAAATTCCAGCAAATCCACGACCACATAGCCTACAGGTACGAGATCCTCGAAGTCATTGGCAAGGGATCCTTTGGCCAGGTGATCAGGGCGCAGGACCACCGCACAGGGAGCCAAGTGGCCATCAAGATCATCAGGAATAAGAAACGGTTCCACCATCAGGCGCTGGTTGAAGTCAGGGTGCTCGACCACCTGAGGTTGAAGGATAAGGATCAAGCGCACAACGTGATACATATGCTGGACTACTTCTACTTTAGGAACCATTTGTGCATCAGTTTTGAGCTTATGAGGTAAGACGAAATTATTATTCATTCATTTATTGGTCTATCTACAATCGCTGCACTGACCAATCTATTAACAAATTAATACAAGCCAATATAAGCCAAATGCACAATCTATACCATCTATACAAATAAATAAAATTGGAGTGTCTGTTTGTAATATTAAAATAACCGCTTTTTACTAAATGCATATGGATGATACACGGTACCTATGTACAGTAAGGCATCAATTTTGCATAAGCATATTAAAGTTCAAATTGCTGTGATAGTACCGGCCGCCTCGCGCCGCGCCGCAGGCCACATCTGTGTGTGTAAGTCGAACACGCATTGGCTAGCGTGAGCGTCACAGTATAAATATCTTTCTACTGTCCTAGCGTCGAACGAAACAAAACATATCGTCGCTTTTACGCACACGGTACTACGTAATTACACATAACCTTGGTGGGTTCATACTACTGCTCAAATTCACTTCATCATAGCAAGTATAGATAGCTGGTAACGTAACCTAATGGTTTAGCAAACGTGAAAGTCTGGGTTCCAATCTCGAGATGAGACTATTATTTTTCTTTTCAACAATTATCTTTTTCGTTTTTTTTTTTTGTTATTCAATAGAGATAATAAAAGAGAATAACAATGTAATAATTTTTATGTTTATATTATTATATTGTTATGCTTATGTTATATGGGGTTAAAAATAAAAATGTTTTATGCTTAAGTGATTTCAAAATGTTTATTCGTTATAAACAGTCATATTTATTAGGACTTATTGCGGTTATAGCTTAAGTATTCATTTTCATTATGAAAAGAAGATTGAAACTAAACCTCAAAATAATCCTTATTACGGATATGACACAATTTTATTTTAATATTACTAAAATCAATTTATAACTTAATACTTTGTATAAATGTTCTTGTTTATTATTTCCAATCAAATATTATGTTTTTGAGCTGGTTTTCGTTTGCACGGCGAACGCTTCGTAAACACTTGTTGAATAATTCGGCAAAATATCTCGGAAACCAATTGTTTCATATGCACTGACCAGCTGGGCCTTCCACTTCGCTTTCGACTGGCAAGGCTACCCTCTTCCTTATATCTTTTGACCCTCCGACTCACAGTAGGTAATTTCTCTAAAACAAAAAAGGAATACTGTTAAGCTACTAGCAAAATTATAAAATATTATTACTATTTTGAAACAAAATTATTTTGAAAATAGAAATGTTACAAAATGATTATATATTATAATATTATGCTTAATATTATATTCATCATTCCAAAAGTAAATAAATAAACTTTAGGAAATATTTTTTTTTTTCTATTTAGGGCTTATGGTAGGTAAATATAAAACGTTTAAAAAAATAACTACAAGGATCATCATTTATACTTTAATTAGATAAATGTTCCATAAAATAATGAAATCATAATACTCACAGTCAGTCCGGTTTCATCAAATATTTGTGATATAATAATAAGTCCATATTTACGCAGCGCGATAATATCAGCAGCTATCATCTCGATATTTAAATTTGCTTGCATTTCAAAATGAACTACAACAACGCTAATAGATTAAACACACTTCACATATCAAATTATCCACCAAGCAAGAAGCAACAACATTCTATTTAGTCGGGGACTAGCGGTGAATGAGTTAAGCATCTGTCTACCTTATGTTTTATTTATTTAGATTTCTGTGGGTATAATCATAAAGTTTTATGAACTATGTGAACAAGACGAACATGACACGGAACTATATTCGAGTAATATGCGAGTGTGTGTGTCTAATTACTCATTAAAAGAAGGTCGTAAGTTAAACTAAACGTCAAGCTATTGCATTGTGACTTTGCCTATGGACTTTTGGAGCCTACTGTACATATACCAAAACAACATTTTTTACAATTTTTGTCTGTCTGTTTGTTCCGGCTAATCTCTGAAACGGCTGGGCCGATTTTGACGGGACTTTCACTGGCAGATAGCTGAAGTAATAAGGAGTAACTTAGTCTACTTTTCTTTTAGGGTGCTCCCCACACAGCAGTTATATAACGTTATACAACATTGTGTAACACGATAACATTTATAATAGCGTATACAAATCGTATTTTGTTATCGTGTTACACAATGTTGTATAACTGCTGTGTGGGAGCACCCTTTGAAAAATAATTAGGGTTCCGCGCAAAAAAATTAAAACGTTTTCCCGTCATGCACGCGCACGAAGTCGCGGGCACAGCTAATATTAAGATATAGACACAGCATTATTACAGTTTATGGGGCTAATTACACGCTTTATAAAACACTGACGACCGGCCACCGCTGCACGTACGGTTTTTACGACTTGACATAACATCTAGATTATTCTGTTACTAGTCTAGTTTAAAATTTGAATGTATTATAAACACTAGCTGCGCCCCGCGGTTTCACCCGCATAAGTTTCGATCCCGTGGGAATATCGGGATAAAAAGTAGCCTAGGTATATGTTAATCCAAGGTGTCAGGCTACCTCCATACAAAATTTTATCAAAATTGGTCCAATTTTTGATAAAATGAGCGTGAAGAAGTAAAAAACACACAAACTTTCGCCTTTATAATATTAAGTGTGATAAGCCTTCCGGAATAAATACTTTGAATAAACCCATCGCTGAGTTAAGAAGAAAAAGCGGACACACAGATAGACACGAAAAGTGAATTTACTATCATTTATAGATATAGATCGTATATATTCTGAGGATCATCTGCAACTGTAGACATCATAAAGTATCTAAAGAAACGCTCTGTGGTAGACTACTAAAGGCAAGTTATATCAGCCCATATGACGCAGTATCGTCGTAAATATGGCTTCCATTAAAGTAGATTACAGTAATTATCGTTGATGAAAGAGATAGGGGTTGCTAATGACGCCTTATCTAGATTTTCTTAGTAATAAATGTCTTAAATACGGAAATACCTAACACTTTATACCCCATTTAAGGTCATAGCACACATCGTCACCGTATCAACTCGAGCCATTCAGTATTCTTTGTATGAAACTTCCTACTGCAACGCACACTAATCGGAATCGTAACGTAGTCGCCTCGCCTCGGGACAAGCTCACGAACCGTGGTGTGGTGCGTGGTCAACTTGCAGTTCCCGCGCTTACGGCTCGTCATCCACCCTTGCCCCTCTCACCTCTCCCGCGGCCTGCCTGCAGCACCACCAACCAGCGGTCGGCGAGCCGTAAGCGCGGTGTCGCCTAGCCGTAGCTGGGGGTCTACTCCCTAAGTTCGTCAACGAAGTGAACGGCCCGTCCGACAGTAGCCCGATACGTCGGACTGAACCCTACTCCCTAACGATTTCGGCTTCATCAGTTTCAAACGGAATCATAGACAATATTCGTGAACGAAGGACGCATGGCGATAGAGTTGCGTTATTTTACCGGTCGATTACCGGTTTACTTATTTTGTAGTTTTTTAGCTTATTAAACAAAAATTAATACTTTTGTTTTTAGAAATTGACAACATATTTTAAAATATACTTTTTATTATGTCTTAAATATAGAATTGAATTATTTTTGCCATTTTTGTCCGGAAACCGGCATCATCCTGTTGATACCTTTGCCTGTTTACTTTTTGAAGGAAATTTTCAAATGAAATGTCAAAGTATAGCACGGGTTTTTCTATGGCTATAGTAGGTACGATGTTGATTTAAAAAAAGTTCATATACTTTGTCAGCCGGGAAGTTTTCTGTATTCTAATAAATTAGCTTTCCATTCCATGGTTAATTGTGTAAAATGTCCCCAACCGCTGCAGCAACTCACTGGCAAATTGAGGCCCTTCTCGATTTTATGGGTGAGAACAAAGAATTGGCTCGCGGATTTTTGAGGGGTGCCGACGGGAGAGTTCGCTCAAAATGGCTGTGGGAAAACCTGTGCAACTCCCTTAACTCAATGGGAAGTTGCACTGAGTCCGTCGAGCAGTGGCATAGAGTGAGGATCCAAAAGTAAACAAAGACCACAGTAAATGGGTGGGACGGATTGGTAATACAGCTCAATAAGTTGCAGAAACTTTAATATGTCCTTACTTTCATTCTTGGATCAACACCACTTCGGCATATGTGTTGAGGCCATGTTGAGGCAAAAGAGGTATTAAATCCGCACATAAGCCCTAGAATAATTCCCGAGTGAGTCTATAGTTCCCTATGAACTCAACGTCGGGAATACTCGCCAACCTAAAGTTTCGGCGTAAATGATACCGACGTTGCCTCCGCTCTTCCTGTAAAGCTTCTTCAATCAATAAAAAAGCAGCCATAGTTTGAAATTATTTTATTTTAGTAACTTTCGTCGATAGCACGAGAACTATTTTGATGTCGTACCAACTGACGTAAGTATCCGTCAAAACCAGTGTCATGTTCAACTGTTCGGACGGGCAAAAACACATCGGGAGTAGGGACAACAGTCAAATCGCGTTGTCATTCATTCTTCGCTCGGGCCCCGAACGATTCATCCGTTCGTAGGTCATAGGGAGTAGGAAACGCCCGTAACGAAGCCCGAAGCGACGGACTTCGTGCTTAGGGAGTAGACCCCCTGAGTCGACGTATCGGAGCTGCTGATCCGCTTTGGTTACGTGCTTACGTTAGGTTGACGCCTGTTTGACGGCGAGGCGAAAGGCGATACGGTGACGATCCCTTTCCGAGTTGATATGTATGCTATGACCTTTAGGCGATGCAAGTATCATCCCTGTGGCATACCATAACTTGAACCAACAATAAAAGTTGCACTCAATGAAAGTCTTGTTGCTTAATTTTTTTTTTACCATCTAAGTCGCCCTTTGTACCTACCTTTATTGTGCACAAATATGAATAAATAAATAAATATAATCACATCGTGTAAATCAGAGGATAAGCTGAAAATCTTTTTATATTTCCAGTATCAACCTATACGAGCTGATAAAGAAGAACAACTACCAAGGTTTTAGCCTCAGCCTCATCAGACGGTTCACAAGCTCACTCCTACGATGTTTGAGGCTGCTAGAGGGAGAAAACATCATACATTGTGACCTCAAGCCGGTGAGTACAAGCTTTTTGTACTATTTTATGTACGGGATCAGAAATAATTTGCTTCAACTAACCCATGGTTTAAAAAAAAGATTCTCAATCTTTTTATCGATCTTACAGGGTTGATTAATCTTTCCGTAGTTTTCATCTAAAAACCTCCGGTTCTGGTTCTATGATTTCGGATTTTTACACTTATGTAAACTTCTAAAGATCTTTTCTGACCACCACCAAATAAGTTACTTATGGATAACTTACATTATCTGCCATATCATATACATCTGATAGATACCGCCTCACGGAGTCTGTGACCATTAATTATGAGTTTCTGCCACAGTTACTTATTAAGTCATCTTTGTTTTCAGGAAAACATCTTGCTAAAAGCGAGAGGCAGTTCCTCCATCAAGGTGATAGACTTCGGAAGCTCTTGCTACACGCATGCGCGCGTCTACACCTACATCCAGTCGCGGTTCTACAGGAGCCCTGAGGTTATACTCGGGCTGCAGTACGGAACCCCCATTGATATGTGGAGTATGGGTGAGTTTTTGGCTATAAAGTAGAAAATGTAGATTTATCTTAAAACAGTTTGAAAAGTAGGAAGTAGAACTTTTTGTTAATTGTCTGGGGAATAACTTTAATCATACCATATCCATATCTGCCACTAATTAGCGTTGCGATGTTTCAGTTTAAAAGGTATGAGTGCCAGTTCACAATCACGTGGGACATTTCAGTGTTGTCTTTTAAATGGCAACTCATTGCTGATGACTTTAGAACTTACCATCAAGTTACTTGTATTGCCTACTTGTATCCCAATTACATAAAAAAATGTCACGTGAAGGCAGTATATTTCTCAGATTGTATATAAAATGTTATCGTAACATTAAAAACCCATGTGTAACTTAAATGTCAAGAAGAACTCCACTCCACCATAAAATTGACATTGTTATTATAGTTTTGCAACAAAAAGAAAAACATGTTTTGTTAAACACTGTGTGTGTCAAATATAATTACTATACGTAAGATCAATTGAGGCATTGAGGTCTATAACCAATTGTATAAAAGCCTTATGTAATATTTTAATAAGCGTTTTCAATAAATACTCTTTTCGAGAAGTACCAAGGAATTGGGACAAAGCGGACATTTCGTCACATATAAATACTTTTAAAATGTTAAAACGGATAACTATTAAACAAAGCACTACTATACAAATTTGAAACCACGTAATCTTGATCTTGCTTCTCGTTCTAATGTTCCAAAACAGAGAGAAATAGACAGAGTCAATGAAGTGAGATTGAGAGGTTACACACTACTACTGATAATCTAGATTGTGTAACCTTAGGTTTGCCACACACGATTAGAGCTACTAAATGTTCCTGATCTGGTTGAATGCCGTAATTACAGAAACAATTAAAAAGCCATTGTGTCTCGCGTGGATCCACTTTCGTGGTTCGTGGACATACAAAGGGTTAAACACTGGATAATGTCATGAGAAATTATATAGACCACGGAGGTAAAGCCATGATAACTGAAAGTTGGTTAACTAATGACTACTAATAAGGAAATTGAAACCGTAGTTCACGACACCTAAGAGAAAGTAACAGTTCGCATTACCGTACAACTCCAGATAATGCTCCAATATAGTCAAGCTATCCGATATTCTAACACCACTTGACCCTATAAACAATCATTACCATAAATATTAACAAAACACGATCACAAATCCAAAGCAAGCTTTCCACAGACAGACAATCGTGGCATGCTATAATCCTTAGCTATAGAAAGTGAGGGAGAAAGGTGACCTCGCGATTCGCACAGCAGATATCGACACCAAAGAATGTAGTCTTTACGCAACTGATGATGGATGTTACCGCCTACCGGTCGGTACTCGTTACATTAACGACTCGTTTTATAACAACAGACGCATCTTTATATCTTGAAACAGGTTGGGAGATGCGTAAGCGCTTGAAATTTTTTAGTTGACGACTTTCATTTGTTTTTATTTGTGTGAGTATGTACACACGGCTACACATCAAGCTACACATAAACAGTATAAGCTGACTTCTGATTGTATGAAAAACCTATACAATGCGAGGTCAACTCAAACTGGAAATGTATAGCTTGATGTGTAGCCGTGTGTACAATGCCGGTGTTGTTCAAATGAACTGGTAATCAATGCCGTCAATACAAAGCCTTGTGCTCAATGGGATTTCCCATTAGCAAGAATGACGAATTTGCATTCAAAATGTTATCCCCTTTAGGAGATGAATTTTCAAAAATTCATCCTTATCCTTACTTTCGTTATTTAAGAAAAAAAATTAAATGCTTCTAGACCCAGCATTTTATGCTGTGCGTTGTCTATCAGTGAATTTAGAATTTTCATAAGGTATAAGATAAGAAAATAAGACAATGCCAGTCACAGATGATGTAGTGTACTTAGCTATAATTATTTTATGTGCTACGGTGGTTTTATGATCGTAAATATGGCATGAATATATTAAAACTTGCATCTCGTTAAGTAAAGATCATCCATGTGAAACGGAACACTCATAATGAAGTAGAAATTGTTAATAGAAAACAATAGGTAGTAAAAGTAGCCCATAAAAACACTGCTGCGTACAAAGTCACGCAGAAAAATATCCAAGGTTAAGGAAACTTAATTCGTTCATTTTATGGGGATGCATGACATGCGGTGAATGAGAGGCGTGTTATAGGTATTAAGAACATATTGTTTGAAAGATGATAGGGCTAAGGGTAAATATTGAGTCGAAATAATCAATTTTACTAAATATAGAAACCTAAATTTTTCATACAAAACAAATAGATTAAAAATGGGCACGACATATATACCACTCTTGATAATAAGGCAAAAGACACGCGCGAGGCGATGGTTTCAACACAAACAACTTTATGGTATTGTTACCAAATAATCACAAATTAAGTTTAATGAAAAAGGTCCCACGGCTAGCATGTTAATTGTTATTAATTATTTTAATTGTGTATGATTAAAATACGTAGAACACGTGGTTTCGATTAATGTGATAATCTAATCAACACACTGTATATGAAAACACGTTGTACCGGCGCCAAATAATACAAGGGAAGGAGGATAATAAAACCAAATTAGTTTCTAACCGTAAATTATTTTGGTCCCAGGATGCATCCTAGCGGAACTCCACACGGGTTATCCTCTGTTCCCGGGCGAGAATGAGTCGGAACAGCTGGCCTGCATCATGGAGCTGCTTGGACCACCTCCCCCAGACCTGCTGCTACATGCCACAAGGAAAAGACTGTTTTTTGGTAAGAGATTAATATAATAATAATAATATTCCACAACTATCACACAACGCCATCTAGTCCCAAGCTAAGCAGAGCTTGTGTTAATATATAAGCCTAAATATATTTCACTGACAAACCAAACAAGAGGTTTTGCTCTCCTCTTAAATCTGCAAAAAGGAAGAATTTTGATGACGTCCGTAGGTTGAAAAATCTCACTTATCCGGTATAACAAAAATATAAATATTCCATAGTTGCTAATTTAGTTTCGAATTACACTTTTCGGTTGAGAGGTGCCTTGAAGCAGAAAGTGGTATATTCTATAGTGATACCTGATTCTTTGAAGAAATCGCATTAAATACTGCCATCCTCTTTTTATCTAAATTCTATCAATAAGCTGACTCGTAATATATGTTCTCCAGACTCAAAAGGCTCCCCCCGCAGCATCACGAACTCCAAGGGCCGCAAGCGTCGCCCCGGCACGCGCACCCTCACCACCATCGTGAGGTCTGACGACCCTGCCTTCCTGCACTTCTTGCACAGATGTCTTGAGTAAGTGCTTTTATAACTCTAAAATTATCAAAATGACTTATGTACCTTCCATCTACCTTCTATAAAGGAGCTAATTCTGGGCAAATTTTTGTGTTAACACTATTTTGCAAGGCGTTGCAACCTTCCTTAATTTGATCTGACACAAGATCCGCGGTATGTTTAGTCCATTGACTCAGACTGCTATAGAATAATATTTTAAGTAAAAGCCTGCACGGCAAAAATAATTGACGTAGCGTTTATTCTGTCAATTTATTTCATTCAGGTTATAACAAAACAGTAATGCAATAACGCTACTCACACTTGTCTATGTGAGATGAACATTTCTAAACCCTATTACTTTTTCATCATATCCAATCGTCATAGCAATAAAAGTGCCATCCTTCAAGTACGCAACACGACAACCAGCACGTTAGATCACAGTACTTACAACATCTGAAGATAATTATAATAAAATTACAAGTAATAATAAAATGTTGTAAATACCGACCACCGTCGTCGGTTGCACGCCATTAAATTATCCACATAAAAGCCATGCTAGTATTCTAAATGGGAAATTACAGATTTCCCAAGTATGATTGATTGAAATTAGTTAGCAAGTTGCGAGTTGTTTTACGCGTTTAGCACGCTGGCATTAAAATATTAGTCATTTTTTTAGATTTTGGGTAACTGAATACTATTTAGAGCAGTTTTTATCTACGAATAGATCAATATTGATCTAGATTATCTAATTGTTAATTAACTATAGCACCGAAAAAAATTTCTTCAAAATTTAATCCAAAGCATGAATGATTAATTTTTTGTACCTTTATCTCCGGCTATAGGCTTTGGTTTATTTATTTTAATTATGAGCATAACTATATCCCGACCGCTTAACTGAGACGTTGCCTGAGGTAGCTGCGCGGTGCGGGCGGGGTGATAACCGAGATAGTACCCTCCGTCAGACGATAAAATTAAAATAGAAATCCAACCTTTCCATTCGAACCTAATAATAAATCAAATCATATTATGTAGCGCATCCAATCAAAAATTCTCGTCCAACTGCCCAAATATTACGTATAAAAATCTTGACGTTTCACGGATGAAATAATTTCCCACACAAGACTAACAGATCGTTATATTAAAGTCTATTAAAATACTCGTTTCCAATTGATGGTATTTCCACTGAATCGAATATCAACTTCATCGTGGTGTAAATTCAGTTGATTTCAGTACGACTGTCACTAATGAGAGATAATTACTTTTCTATCATCGAACTTAATAAGCTTGCCCAACAGACGAGGGGATTTAATACTATTGAAAAAGTAAAAAGAAAAAATAAGATGTACAGCACGTTTGTTTATATGTTTGAAAACTAAATCGCGAACGTAGTTTAGTCATAGCGATGGGAAAGCAATGATGAGTATCTTGCGCAATCGTGCGAATGCCGCGTACGCGCACACAACGCCTACTCAATGGGAAGCGTCATCTGCCACAACCGTATTAGATTGTTTAGTAAAAAAGTGCGTCTTTGTTTATTTCGATACTATCTTTACTTTTATTTTTATCTGGAGGTCTTTCTTGGCTTACATCCTCTTAAAATAAAAATATAATATCCTAATCTAACAAAAAATAAAATATGGAGTCGAAATATTTCTCCGCATCGCTGTCGATTGGAAATTTACCCAAGAGACTGGCGGTATTGCCACGTTGTATGGCAATACTTAGCCTCTGGACAAGGTAGAAGCCAGCACTTGGGTCAGGAAAGTGTCAACCAGCCGTTTGGAGATTTCATTAAACAAGCCATGAGCACTCGGACCCTACGGCCCGAACTAACGTATCTGGAGGTTAAGTTAGTTAGGAATTCCATGTCACATGATGTTGCAATAACACTGTGTGGTCCTCTTCAATCAGAAATTTAATCTGTCATGTCCTTAATTGTCATCTATTCACCTGCTGATTACACTAATGTCCAAAAAGCAAATTATCTACAGTCAAAAACAGCATATCACAAATTTTAATTTCAACCTTTGACCCCATCGTAGCCGCATCACATTCCTAGCACTACGATGATGCGCTAATAGCATATTATTATGAAATTCCAACGCCACTTGATCAGAATCGTGACCTTTCTCCTTCCACTTACCTCGTTGTCAAGTGTTCAGGACTTAACATAACAAGGTTTCTTTATTTTTAGCAAGTATTACACAAGATATGTAAATAAAATATTCAGAATTTGAATGCTTCCATTGATTCCGTTTCCTGAGGCATCCATTCCATACGCGGTTTCTAATTTATATAACAAGCTATATATCTATGTTTGTAGAAAGTATTGAAAAACTTGTTTCTTTTAGATTATTGTAGCCGGTTAGATCGGTTAGACTCCTATCTGATGTTCGCTTTTCTTTCCTCATTGGTTTATTTTATCTTGAACCTGCTTTTATATTTCCTGAGGTCGCTTACTTTTCATTTCTTGTGCTGTTGTGATTATGATTTTGTAAAGACAGCAGGTTTTTCTTTCACACCCTGATTATATCTAATATTTATACTTAATGCATATAATTTCTCATGAGCATTGTATAATAAAAAATAGCAAGTGTTGAATATAATAAACTTACTGAAGGTACAAATACTTTGTTGTATCTATAAAATTAAATAGGTATCGAAATTCCATTTTTTATGTTTATTAGCATTTATTGGCTTTTCATTAAAGCGAAAAACTAGGTGTCTATATTTGATGCTTACGCATGAAAAGACTTAGAGGAAACTGCTCTAAATGATCATAGTAGAGATTTGTCAAGTAGAGAGTAGTCATTGTAAACCCTTGACGACAACAGCCCATAACATATTGACATAACACCAACCATGCCTTCATGCATAATGAAAATCCAGCCATCTGTGAACGCAGCTAAACACAACTAATTTAGCCAAACGCATATGTAAATTTGTTGTCACATTTGCGTAACAAACTTAACAATGCAGTTCCGGAAATAGAAACAGAACTCAAAGACAATGAACATAAGGTGGGAAATGAAAGAGAAATTAAGGTTGTGAAGGTGACAGCAATAAAAACATGACTTTCTCTACAAGTTCACACCTCTTTGCAGAAGCGTCAAGTGCGAGAGCCGGAATAGGAAGTGATGAGCCGAGCCATTGTCGCTGCCTTGAACGGATCTGTTCACTTTTTTAGAATAATAAGCGTTTTTGAAACGTTTCGTCATTTGCCGCTCTTTTCCAAGTCGTTAGGAAACGTTTTGTATCTTTATTGGCTTCATAAGTGCCTGTAACTTTTGAGAGGGACATGGTCTCGAATATAGTTTTGACACTTTACTTTGCTCAAGCCGTGGGTTCGTAACTTCATAAGTATGATTTTATGTATGTATGCAAAACTTGCAATATATCCGTATTGCAAGTTTTGCATTCTAAGTAGGACGCACAACAAAAAAAAAGTGATTAGCGAAAAAACATTTGGTACTTACCTATGTCATAATAGTTTCTCCTTGACAGAAAAGGTACAGTTGCATAATGCTCTGCTTTAAGATTCCTGAGACACAGCACATTTGGTCAACAAACTCATATACCTACTCAGATCAGTTCACGTGTGTTCGTGTGTGGGTGTCTAATCAAGTTATCCGTACAAACAAAGCCTTAAGGATGAAGTATAGTTATGTCTATCAGAATTTTCTCATCACACACACGTTGCTACAGCCAAGAAAGGAAAAGTGTTTGAACTGTGATGCTCGAAGTGATAACCAGATGACCTGTACCTTGTCAGTGTCATCTTTGACCTAGCAGCTACTTCACACGGCTATATCGCGTGGATGATGGAGCTGTTTTTTTTATTATTCACCATAATGTTACGATTCTGTTAATTTTTTTTTACTTACTCTTTATTAGCATCATCTATTTTACCAACCGTATTATAATAGCCTCCAAAGTTCAAGTTTTCCTTCAACGAGAATTTCAACAATAGTATTTAAACTCGCAACAATGTAATTACCGTCTAATACGATAACTATTTGAAAGTATATACGTGTTCAATTGAAATTACAACCATAGAGCACGTCTCGCATCTATCAAAAGCAAGCAATCACAATATCTCGCCGGGGGAGACACACGAGAGATACAAACATTTTCGCATAGCCGACCTTTTGGCCGTGAGAGTGGAGAAAGTGCTAGGGCCGACGTCATGTGCCGTATTACGTATACGTGCATAACTTTATCTATATATATAAAAGGAGAACTGACTGACTGACATATCAACGCACAGCCCAAACCGCTGGGTCTAGGGATTCCAAATTTGGCACGTACGTTCCTTATGAGGTCTAGGGGTGCACTAAGAAAGGATTTTTCAAAATTCATCCCCTAAGGGGGTGAAAGGTAGGAGTGACATTTCACGCGGACGAAGTCGCGGGAAGAAGCTAGTGTTACTATATGGAAGCTAGTAAGCTTAGGAATAGTTGTGTGTTAAGAAAAGATGCGTATGATAGTGACGATGCGGATAAGAGCGATGAATAGAGAGATGGTAGGGGGATGTGCTTTGTCATGCGTAGGCCCGGAAAGTATAGTAAATTATAGCCCATAAGTACAATTGGAGTTGTCATGATAAGAGTAGTAGTGTACAATATCAAAGCTGATAAAATTTGTAATGAAAGAAATAGGAATCACAGTAGGCAAAATAATGAATGACGATAAAAACAGCCATAATTACCACGTCTGTCGATTTTTTTTAAAGTAGTAATAAAGACATTTATATTATTACACGGTCAAAACATAGATAAACTTTTGTATATAAGAAATGCAAATGAAATCTATCTCCCGAGATATATTTATTTGAATATAAACCTGAAGAACATACAGATCCGAAGATTAACATATTAGTCACAGAGTTCAAGATCGTATGCACCGGTTTTAAGAACAGGCTTGTTCGAAATCCGTGAAATGTGGGTAAGGGGTGAAAGTGCATCCTCGACCTCGGCACTGATGTCACTTTTAACGTCGAGGCAGATATAATACGCATGTCCAATATAACATGATTCCAGATGGCGGAGCTGCATGCAGACACCAAAGTTAAGAATAAAAATATATCTGACTGAATTTAGATATTAGATTAGGGATTTAAGACTTCTTTATGCCAAAGAATAGATGGGTGGATTATGTAAGGAATCTTGTTCTTCTTAACGTGTCGATGGCAAAAATATAGTTTTTTTTCTTAAATTTTTGGCCGAAAATTCAGCAACGCGGATAGCGTTCGCTGCCGCAGCCATTAGATCCTCACGTGTGCAGGAATGATATGAAAGAGAAGGGAGTGAATGATAGCGTGACGGTTGACAGGGGAGAAAGGAAGAAGAAAACGTGTTGCGCCGACCCCAAGTAAGAAGGGACGGACAAGGGCAGTAAGAAGATAATTAAGGTCTTAAGACACTTGAATGATTGGTGCACGGTTCCAACAGATAAGTCCTATATAGAAGAAACGGGAAGGAACTTTATGGATGTTCTTCTATATAGTCGCCTTTAGTGTCAGTCTGAGTGACCGCGTTGTTCTTGCGGTTGTTGACGCGGTTTCCCCATCATTTAAAGAATTTGTTCCAAAAGGTTTATGTGTATTAAATTAATATTAATATTCTTCGCATGCGTACAATGCTCGCTAGCATTGAAATAAAGGATTATAATAATTTTAGGGTATGTATTTCATCGAACCCATTTTGTGTTCCTATAAATTTTGTTGAACACTATAATTAGTAGGTATATTGCGCCTCTTTTTGTGAACCTCCAATACTAGTAGTAGTAGTGCTATTTTGAGGACCGAAAAATACTCAATCATTAGAAGTGCAAAAAGTTTTTAGAGGATCAGCGAAAAATTTCCCTAATTTTGATACCATACATATTATGAGATGTGTATGTGAGTAAAATTCAGTACATTTTGATTTAGTACCGTCTCTAACTAAACTGGCCACTGGCCACTTCGTACACGGTTCTCGATTATGTGCAGATTACAAATATGCGAGCGGCGAGAACTGAAAGTGGAGCAACGAACTCTGCGAACGTGTACATGTTGTTTATACAGTTACTGTCCTTTTCCTTGGCTGAAGAAACAACATTCTAGTGATTCATGCTAAAGAATCCATGAAGGATGGTGAAACTTGAGTTGGTTACAACTTACAATATCTTGCTCATATTTTACCATAAACCATACCGAGATGACACAGACATGAAATAATACAGATGAATGGAAGAAAAAGACTTACTGTGCCGACTCCAAATTAAGTGGGATATTTTTCCATGTATGTAATTTTATGATGGCCCGGATGTTAAGAGACTGGGCGGCCAGTGGGGCTTACTATGGCGTATTAATTTGTTTTTTAGTGTGAGAGAGAGACAGAGCTGTAAAAGGCTGATAGCACCATCCCTTTTTTGCAATGGAATAATGATGTAATTAATACTTCATAATGAACAAAAACATCGTGAAAAAATGTGAACTTAAAATATTCTGAAATAGTCCGCCCACACTGGGCAAGTCTTAATCGTAAATATTGCTCACATACGTAGTTCCTCCTTCGTTTAACCGCGAATTAACGTTACAATATAATGCCATTACATTATATGCGTAAGAATGACCTTTCCCCATATTGTGACGTGTTGCAGCTGTCAAACTAAGTTGAGAAGCGTTAGGTAACAGTTATAAAACGTGCACACTCGTCCATCTTAAGCTATTCCGGTCCAGGTCATGGCCATATCTACTCTGATGCCTTTCTAGATTCGATTTTCACAGCATTATGACTAACAATAAGTCTTTATATTTTTTTGGACCTTGCGACATGGCGATATTACACTGCCCCTAAGCGTGTCTGTATACTGCACGCGTAGCATGACTGCAATAGAAACGGGTTTTAGACAAAATGACAATCAATCTGCAATCTGTAATTTTGTCTATACTTTCGACTAAAAAACCTTTTTCTATAGTGGTCATGCTACGCGTACTGGAGAGCAATAAACTCTATGCCTTTTCTAACTTATGATCTCTCTGATAATAAGGACCAATCCTATCGGTAACCGGCAAGCTGGTCTCTCCATTACCACTCTTCCAGTCTAGCGTTATATGGGACCCACTCGGTGGTCCTATGAACTAGTCCTATCGCAGTCCTCTTGGTGGTTTTATGCGGAGATATAGTTAATTAATTTTCCTTCTACTTCTTCATAATCATTATAAATTACCGTCCAATTTACCACGACATCATGTTTACTCACATTCCACGGCATTTCGTCGCAAACCGCAGATTCTTCGGTTGCGCGCACGCATTGAGCACGCAGTGAAAGGTTACCGTCTGTGACGTAACACCAATCATCCGTCGCCGACCCGAGAGTAACCGATGTGATGTGCATACCTACTTCTGTGAGACTTTTTCTTTTCGTTATGCGTATGAATGAGTTCTTTAAGGGGGCTACATGACCTAAAGCGCGGTCACTGTCGGACTGCATAGGAAAAAAAGATCTCTTTTTTTTTCACGCGATGACATAACGCTGGTAATTTATTGCAAAATATGAAGCAATTATCTACCTATTTATAAAAAGTCTATTGTTTGGACTAAAAAATTAAAACACTAGTGCTTTAGTTTGTTGTTGTACGTTAGAACAATCTAACAAAAATCAGAATGATTGTATGGAGAAGTGTTTATTGTAATGAAGTCGGTTAAAAAGAAAGTTTTTAGAGGTATCTTCATGATATTTTTCTATCGTATGAAATTAGTTGTATTATGTTTTCAACACACTATCTACCTAGCATATATCCTGAAGAATATCATATATTTTCCTGATTTTGTTTACTGCAGTCGATCATATACTTTTATTGCTTCTAAAACTTGTGTTTGTTGTTTAGGTCCTGTAATCCCGTTCAAACATAATTGCGTAGAGTAATTAAATAAAGTAGATTCCGTAACAAACTTCCTGCACCCTAACTGCGAAACACTATCAATCTAAATCTGAATCATTTTGAAGGATATTGATGGGTAATCCATTGCTTCATATGTTCGAAAAACGTGTCTGCTCAACAACGTAAACAGAGCAATGAATGTTGTTGAACTGTCAAAATGAAACCCATTGCTACTGATAGTGTGTTACGCAAGTACCCTACTGGTCGTCAATCAGGTCCACATTTTGTATACAGATAGATATGATAGAAAGATCGACGCGCAACGTAACCTGTTGCTATGGACATATAGACGATTCGAGAGTTTCGAGACACCCAGCGTTGAAATTTTTTGTCGGTTATTAAAAATAAAATCAGCTGTTCCATACATTTTGACCGCGTTGCACTTTTGTAGGAAACAGATATTTTGTGAAGTGAAAGAAGTTGGGCATTTCTTGAGATGGGAAAAAACCATTGAATTCGCACCACTGTTACGGACACCGTTTCGGATGTGTTCGACTGTCCTCGGGATTTACTCGGTTTTAATGTATATCCGATATGTCAGTGAGTGATGGCAAATTATTCTGTTTGTGTTTTGTTTTCACTTCTGTCGGCACTCCCGGAGTGCCACTGTTTTTTTTTTTTTTTGTTGGAGCTATGGCCCTGTGGAAACAGCCCGACATACGAATCGTAGGTCATAGGTTCGAACCTAAGCAGGTGCTTTACTTTGTGTAAATAATTTTATCACCACTGGCCTCAAAACGGTGACAAAAAACATCGTAAGGAAACCGGCATGTCCTAAAACCAAAAAGTCCAAGACATGTGACATCTACCATACCGCACTGGACCGACGTGGTAGATTACGCACTCCCTCTTGAAGAGAGGAGGCCTATGTCCCAGCAGTAGGTAGGTAAGGTCCGGCCGCGCTAAATTTGCCAAAGATTTAAACAACAATGGCCGCTCGAAATTGAATAAAATCGATATACAAGAACATTTATTAAAATAAATGTTCTTTAATTGCGGCCATTGTTTAAATCTTTGGCAAATTTAGCGCGGCCGGACCTTACATTATAGGCTGATTATGCTTAAGCTATTTTGATGCTATGCTTCGGACTGACGTAATGCATCTGAATAATTACCAAAGAGGCTCTCACGTCTTATAGAAGATGAAATAATCGCTTCGCCTCAGGCAAAATACCGGCTGCTACGTTATTATCGGCATGAAGAACTGGCCCTACAGGTCGTCGACCGCTTGCCCATATTAGCCACTAATCGCCTTTCATTTTCGGAGAGACTGTCCATCCACGGGCTGCTATATCTTCGTTCGTTGTTATTGGCCCTGTACCTTTACACACCAAGATTGCTTTTTTACCTTTTCTTCGAACACTTTTGAACGTTGACAGTCGTGCATGGTGTGTTTATGTAAACCACGAACTCGCCTCTAATCTACTCATGTAACATCAAGGTAATCAGAAACAGTTTCACTTGACGTTTTCTCTGTGACTCAAACGTTGCCTTCTTACAATTCTTAACCTATGTTATGGTTAGCATTTCCTCCTGCTACCGGTTGCAAATGGTTAACAACGCAACTGGTTTGGTGATTCCGTCCTAAAAACAACTTTTGGCCCAAACCTTAATTTAAAAAAAAAATACGCTTATCATATTTATAAAATAGACTCTTGTTGATTACATCCTTGAGCTTCTTTATAACATATCGGCCCGCTCCAGCTTCGCACGGGAGCAATTATTTTTCGAATTTCCGTTTTTCAATCGTACAAACCTTGTCCTGGCAATACCGAACACAACAAAAAAATATATACACAATTTGGTGCAGTCATTCGGAAGTTATGCGCTTACAAACATTTTGGCAACTTTGTTTTATACTTACTACTATGTAATGTAAGGATAAGAACACTAAAAACAATACAAACTAAGTACAGATCAATTAGAAAATTATTTGAAAAAAAAATAGCTAAAGTAGGTGGTTCAAGGGCCTTTTTTATTTTTGTCCTGTTACTTATACTTACATACGTCATTATGAATATGAAGTGTCTCCTTTGTGTCCCTTCACTCCTCATATGGCCGATTCCTATAACCCTTTCATAAGGAAGTAGCTTCACCAGTAAAATTATCTTACGAATCTATTTATATGATAAGGGCAGTTAATTCACTCTCTGCTCAGTTCACTGAAATACGTTTTTGACCGCAACAGAAAAAAACAATAATTATTGTTACAAAACATTCATCATCAAATTATTATTAAGTATATCTAACATCATTTATTACGTCCGCAAGAAACAAGATAATTGAAACTTGGGCTTGCATCACAGACCCGGTAGTGCGTACCATCTCTATGTACCTATTGTAACTATACTATATGTTCATTTTATGACGAACGGTTTGACAGATGCAAAAATAACCTCAATTCTGGCTGTAAAATGGCTGAGGTTTGTTGTTAGAACACATAATTATTAATACGAATCAAGCTCGCCTTTCTACGAAGAATGCAAAATAAAAACTGTTAAAACAAAAACAAATTATAAGAAGATTAACCCGTTGAGCTTTATTTACGTTGCGTAATTACAAAGTTTAAAATGAGGACAACGATTATTTTGTTCTTGTGAAGAATTACTAATCCATTAACCAACTTTTCGATATATGTAATGCCATTAACTCTAAAATAACTTTTCACGTGCCATGTGTCATTTCGATCATTGCAAAGTGAACAGAGTTTAATCACACTTCATGCAATTTGATATGCTGATAATACATCAATAGTGACCTACCTTTCATTAAAAAGAAGTTACATTACATTACATAATCTTACGTATGTACCTTGTTTTCCATGACGGACGGTATAAAGATGGTGAATCAAGTGAATTAATTTTAATTAAACCAGTTTAACTGATCTAAGAACAGTTTTGCACCTTTGTAGATAAGGCTTGTATAAACGAAATATTACTGGATAGTTTAGTCACTATGATTTCTTCTAAGATTTTGATGCTTTTTTCTTTGTAGTGAAATAGGGTTTTTATTCTAGAAAATAAAATTAATTTATTCAAGCGAGCCTGAGAATAAACACTTTATGAATATCTAAACTACATGAGACAGTCCCCCCCCCCCTAGTGCTTTAACTGGGAAGTAGTGTCACCAACAGCACAGCTGTCTGTTCAGTTAGAAGAACTGGATTCTATAATCTTAATAATAATATATAATTTTAAATATTAAAACTACTTTGGTCGTATTAATTTGTGTGTACACAGGATGTAATATCCTTAAAAAATTCCTCTTTCTACACTAAGTCACATTCTGCACTGTTAAAGATCGTGACCCGCAATCATTTGTAGTACCCGCAGTTTTGCATGGCGCAAGATTTTGCGTGGGGTAAGTTATAACTGTAAAGATAAGTTATTAAACAGTAAGCTAGACCATTTACCAACCATCTAGTTCTAGTGGTCTTACGCTCAAATTCCGGGCCACTGAAATATTAGAAAGGGATTAAGAAATTGCTGCAGTAATATATAACTCAACCGTTCGAAATGTCCTAAACTTGAGTTCTAATTTTCGTAATCAGTTGGCACCCCACACAGGTTTAAATAGAATTATGGTATAGTTATTATGCTTTGACAAATGCTATGCTTGACTGCCTCAATTTCGTTGATCTATTTAATAGTTGCAAGCGCGACATTTGGGCGTAAAGTCACTCTGGGTCAGCTCTGAAGTTTGATTGCCACGTTGCGTCGACCAGGGTTATTGTTTTTTTTAATGAAAACTTCTTTAAGCGCGTTGGGCATTTTTTGAGATGGGAAAAGACTATTGAACTCGCGTCACTGTTACCGTAATCGACACCGCTTCAGATGTGTTCGGCTATCCTCGGGTGTATAGCGGATATGAGCTCTGGCCGCCAAGCGAGCATCGCTGAGCGAGTATTATCTTTGATAGCTCTTGTCGCTCAACGACAAACCAGTGGAACGAGTCCTCGCCGGCAGTGTGAACAGTCAGCGATCAACTTTTAATATAATGCATCTCTTTTGTTTACACGGAATGTATAATGTATAGGTATCTATTGTACGTTTCTTGAGCGAGAAAATAGCCGATAGGTAATCGCTTCCTCGCCGGCGCGGCGGTCGAACAACTGCCTGAAGAATGCCAAATAAATCATAATCAGCAACTGAATTCACAAACCAAACCTAGTCCGTCGTAACTCCCATTAATGCTGTAACCACTTGACAAACTTACACAACGCAGGTCTTCCTATGACAGGTGATTAACTAAGTCGTCTGCATGCGTTGCGCGCGTAAAGGTGGTCACACAGTCAGCAGTTGCGACATTAGCATTTGTATCGCTAGCAGGAAGTGTGTGACGCATCTTATGGGCATTTGAGAGTTGAGAGGGAATGATAGTTCCTTATGAAATTAGTCGACCATAGTGCTCAGCCCAGAGGACTAATTCTCGTAATTTTAAGAACGTTCACAGTCTTAATCTGTCAAAAATACCTCTAATTTCCCTACATTTTTGACAAGTTTTTGACATTCATTGTCGCTGAGATGAGATTGCGACGAGATTTTTATCGTTTTTAATTAAATAAATTGGCCTTCAGGTTATAGGGATTATCACAATTGTGGGGTTAGATCATTATGTATGTTATGGACATGTCTGAAATAAATGGATTTAATTTAATTATGACGACATTGTTGCATCGCGGGTAGAACTTGGATGAGGTTGGCACAGAATCGTGGTGATTGGGACAAAAAATGAGAGGCCTAAGCTCAGCAATGGGTAAAGTCGGACTGTGGATGATGACGATGATTTCTTGCGTAACACAGTATCAATCTGAATCATTTTGAAGGATATTGCTAATCCATTGCTTCATATGTTCGAAAAATGTGTCTGCTCCACAACGTAAATAACGCAATGAATGTTGTTGAACTGTCAAAATGAAACCCATTGCTACTGATAGTGTATTACGCAATTACCCGCTGTTGTTACTTGTTAAACATGCTAGTATAATTACTGGGATCGACAGTGTCCATCGATCCACGGAATGACCACGAAAACCGCAGTTTAACTTTGCAGTCCAATTGAATTGAACCGTTCTTATTCAATTTCGAGTCCCTGCATCTAGTAGAAGTGTTTAAATTAGGGATTGCATTTGTAAAATGTTGTTTTTAAATGCATTACTTTATTTCTCTAACCTACAAACTCCTTACAGAATAATATCATATAAGGTAGATACTTGAATTATTAATGGCCCGCTATTCTGGGCCTGGCCGGTTCAAAAGTGACAGGATTATCGCCTTGATCCAGATTCACTGAAGGTACTCGGACGCTTGGTAGACAGGACATAGTGCTTGGAAAGGATCAGAAAGGACTAAGAAATATTCCATAACTTAAAATTGTTAAATAAAAAGAGAATAGAAAATTAGAAGCTGAAGATTCATCCACTTGTCTACTGCTAGTAGGTATACTTGAGGAGTTTTGCGATGTTAATGTCTTTTCGGCGCAGCAGTAAGGCACACACTATTGTTGATAAAATATAATTTTCTCTTTTTTTTAATTTGTATTTTGTTTCACTAGTTAGAGGTGTATTTGGATAGGTCCGCTCTTGATATCGATCACGCCTGATGGATGAGGTCTATGATGGAACGAGCGTGCCCAGAAGATACCTAAGGTACTGGAACGCATCGACGAAACACAGCAGGCTGCTTGACGCCGGACTCCGGATAAATTAGTTTTTATTTATTCTTTCTTACATTAATGCAAAGTTTGACTTTAGACATTGCAGCTTATGAATAAAAACTCTATTTGAGTCCGTAACTCAGGGGCCCTAGTTATATAATAAGCCAGTGAGAAAAACAGGATGATCAATCAACGGCCATTTTGATTGTTTTTAACGAAATAATTAGATACCTCAATAATAATCTTTTTCCACGTTTTTTTTAAATATTTTTGCTTTCCAACCACTGTTCAACAGGAGGCGTTCAATTTATAGGGAAAAAAAAAAACAAATTCTAAATTTTTTGCTTCTAAATTTATCTTCGATTATTATGTGTATCATTACTGTCCTGTCTACAACTAGACACATTACCTCACGATACCATACATGGTCACCAAACATATAATAACCAAGCGAATAATTCTACATGTCGGAGATTAAAATTAAACCAACCTGCAGCTGTTGCCATACAAAAAAAAAATAACAACTTGATTTTAATCGTGGTTTACTTGTAAGAGGACAAGTTTCCGTTTAAACCTGAAGGATTGAGCAATAGGAAGTATTCCGAGGTTTTTGCGAGCAGTCTGGCTAGTTGAGCAATATCCAAGGCGGCCCTTATATGGTTATGATGGAACATTTTCTTGGTATTTTTACGGAATGGTTTAAGGATCGTCAGGTTATGTAATTTGTGTAATAGATCTAAATGGTTTAGGTTGTGATTCGTAGATGTAATGTTACATAATATGAAGAGTCAAGTGTTTATAGAGCCGTGATAAAATACGAGTTCCATAGTCAACGTAGCCAAGTCTTTTTATAGGGCTTTATTAAAATACCAGTAGGTAGGGTACTCAAACTAGTGATACTGCCAACAATGCCAACCCACAGACTGGCGACTTTTGTGTCACATTCAATTGAAACGTTACGGTCGCATGATTATTGCGCTTTCATTATAGCTCGGTTTTCGATTATTATGGTAACTTCTTATAGGTTTCAACACCGATGTTGATCCTCTTTTATTCCTGTGCCCACTTCAAACCACCTCCAACTTCTTTCTCTAAGTAGTTGTTTAAGCGAACCAGCTAACCATCTCATTCTTTTCCAGATGGGACCCAAAGCGGCGAATCACCCCGACGGAAGCTTCACGCCACGAATTCGTCACGGGTTGCGCTCTCGGCTCGGCCCCCGCCGGTGTCCTGGCCTTACCCAGGCTGGCTCCCCCGCGACCCACCAGGGGGGCCCTGCTCCACTCTCAGTCAGCCGGCGACGTGGCCGCCATGCTGGGCCGCGCGTGACCACGCGACTCCTGAGCGAGGCTCGGCTCCGGGGGCCTGCCTTAGACAGCTTCGTTTTGTTTCTGTAGGTACAACGAGTAGGACTCCAATGTGGCCTCGATACGTTTGTAGGGATGTTACATGTTTGGTGTAAATCTGTTTTTTGTTATTGTTGAATTTGGTGTCACTGTTCCAGTGAAGTTGCTTTGTAATAAGTAATAACTTAAGTTTCATTTTATTCGATCATAAAGACTCCTACTAGTGTATCTCCTGAGAAGCTCTTGCGCAAAAACTGTAAACAAGCATTCAATTCTAAATACTTATATTAATTGACAAGGACCACTCTCGACCTACGTCATATAAACTGTAAGTGATTCGGCAGGCCAAGCGCCATTGTCTGCGGCCCACGAAACAAAGTTACGTAAGTAATTTTATTCTGATAGTTGACCTACCTAATGGTAACGCTTTGAGGGACACGAAACGCCCATAGGTGTAATAACGATGGAGTCTTCTATTGTGTCTCGTTCAGTGTCTTTTAACCGATCAAGGGGCATGCCCATCTCTGCTTATATCATCTGTAACACTTACGTGTTGCAGTAACATTCAACTACAATATAAGTACCTATTTTGCCCATCATAAGGCTGCGTTTCCACCAGAGATGACCGAGGATGCGTAGCGAGGAATGTGTGTAAAACTAATCAATAACAACGCTAATTTAGTTCAAGCTATGAAAATGAAGCGATATTATTGGTTTGTTTCACACACATCCCTCGCTACGCAACGTCACAGATCTCTGGTGGAAACGCAGCCTAACCGGTGAAAAACATGAAAAATCGCCCGAAATCGGAACATTTGCTACAATATTCCCACAGATGGGACACAGACTCTCTTCAAGAGGGAATGGGCCGTTATCCATCACGCGGGTCCGAGTGCGAGTTGGTGGATATCAAATGTCTTCGAATCATAAATTGAAAATTTTGCTTAGAAGCCATTAGACGTTTGTTTCTGATTGAAGAGATCTTTTAATACCCGATGAAAAAGATGGCAAACGTCAGAAATTGGAAAGTTAGCTTCGCCGCAATAATAAATTGGTTTTGAAGTTTTTTCAAAAAATTATGTCCTTGACCGGTCGAATAAGAATTAAATATGCAAAAGCAACGATTTGATTGGCTCCACTTTTTGCGTTATCACTAATTTGATTATCGCCGTTTTTCGGATTAACTGTTGCAATTAATAACAGCCTTGAAGCTATCGTGTTTTTTTATATTAATAGTCCAAATATTGCCAAATTATTTTAATAGATTATTTCCTCAGACATTGGTACAGAGATAATGAATTTCTTGATGAGGCATGTTTAACTTTACGATGGCTTGTAATTCTACTCACGTGTTTGTTTCGGGGTTGTCTAATTAGCTTCGGGTGCAGCCATGTGATTAGCTCATGATTAAAGGATCCACACACATCACACTGAACGCCCAATCAAAGTTTACCGCGTAACTAGCATAAATACAACGTCCCGACATCAATCGTCGGGCAGTTGCCCACCAGACACGACACCCGGCTGGTTGGAGGATCCTCCCTTTTCTATGGAAGATGAGTGAACTTTACACCCTGTTCCTCATACCTCTATTATGGATCATCCACATGAGAAAAACCGTCAATAATCTATAGGTATTAGTAGTCTCATGCTTGTTATTTGTTATTATAACTCGGAAAGAAAAGCCAGCAGTGTTACTGCCTCTTCAGTATCATATTTATTTTGATTGGTGATGTTAACGGAAATATTCCATTACGACTTTTTGTTGTTACCACGTGTTAATATAGAAGTCCACGTTAATTTCGGGGGCCAAAGCAACTAACTCTCTGTTAACTTCCCAAAGGTGGTTACTATAAAACAATCGTCTATATATCAGGCATTATTCGTACCACATACTATGTTGAGTGCGGTGGTGGCCCAGTGGTAACGGCCACGACTGAGCCCAGACAGGCGCTTTACTTAGTGTAAATTATTTCATCACCACTGCTATCACAACGGTGAAGGAAAACATCGAGAGGAAACCGGCATGTCCTAGAACCAAAATTCGAAGACATGTGATATCCACCAATCCGAATTGGGCGGCGGCGTGGTAGATTACGGCATCCCAGCAGTGGGAACATTATAGGGTGATTATGCTATGATTAATGAGCTACTACTAAATGATAGTCAAAACATCAATTCAATCTACGACTTCTCTTGACAAAAAGATACTTAACCTTTCTGAAGTCAAATCAATAAATGCGCCATCTTTGCTAAAGCTACTAACACTAGCAACCGTGATGCAACTGGATGACCCACAAACATGATGGCTTATGACTTATGAGTCAAACAGCCATAAATACAATATGATAGCCATTAGTTACTAGTGATTAGCTCAACTGAGTTACTTCATTTACATTTTCGGCAACGTTTTCTTTTTTGGGTAGTGTTCGAAAATAGAAAATTTCGTGACAAAGATTTTTGTTTGAGTTGGTCAACAGTCTTGGGTAGTTATTCAGATGGTGACACAGCTAGAAAAAATGCATTGGTAAAGCTTTAGTTTCCTAGAAAAGCGGTTTCGTCATTTTATTATAACGGCTGTCATGAACACCTGTCATGTTCACCAGTATTTGTCATTAAAGTGTCAAAAAACGCTCTGTATTTGACAGCCGTTATTGTGTGACCGTTCTTAGGTAATCTAAGCTTTAGACTGCAGATTATATAAAAGTCATTATTGAAGCCGGATTGCTGATCTAGAACATGTCACGATTCTCGTTTGATCGGGTAAAATTGGTCAACAATCGCGCGATTATTTTACGGGGGAGCTATTTAAAGCCTGCATCTTGTAAAAAGTTTTAGATAATTGTGTCGCAAACTGAGAGAGTGGCTTGAGAGCAGTGGTGGCCCAGTGGTAACGGCCGCAACTTACAAGTTAGGTCGTAGGTTCGAACCCAGACAGGCGGCTTTATTTTGTGTAAATTATTTTATCACCAATGCTCTCAAAACGGTGAAGGAAAACATCGTGTGGAAACTGGTATGTCCCAGAACCAAAAATTCAAAGACATGTGACGTCTACCTACTGGGCCCGCGTGGTGGATTCCGGCCCACTCCCTCTCATAGAGAGGAGGCCTGTGTCCCAGTAGTGGGAACACTACAAGCTGATTATGTGTCGTAAATCTGCCTCTGAATGGCAGCCGGCTATAAAATCCAATTTGAGTGAACTTTCAAAATCTAGATTCTTAGTTGAGCATTGTTCTAGAATAACATAATACGATAATAATGTCATCAAAATAGATTAACTTACTTAATTTATTGCAACGCCTGAACTAGGACGAAACTTTTTAATTTAAAATGTCGTGCGACAGTTTTAAACTATTATTTTAGTTCAAATGTCATAACTGGTTTGAATATTAGTATTGTATGCTTGAGTCATGTAATTAACAATACATATAAGTATTGTTTGAAGTGCCAAAGATCATCATTTCAATATAAGATAATTAAAAACTGCAGTTTATTCGTTCTTATAAATATTCTCATTTCTATATCGAGGCCCACAATATAGAGGAGTATAAAGTTAGAAAAAATGTACGTATATCATTAATAATCATATCGTCAAATATCATAATTCCTTCAATGTTTTGGAAAACGTAGATATTCCAGAAATTCCATTTTGTGTACTGAATTCCTTCGAAGCCCCACTGTCCAATATCGTTGACTGAAACATTAGTACAAGTTGGTATACGTTCTCATATCACAGAATGACTCTATTTAGAAATAAATATAATTTAATTCTGTGCACGAAATGACTGCGTTTACAGAATACGTAATTGTAAATGGAGTTAGAAGCCCCTGACTAGAATTGTGTAATAAAATGCACTTAACGAAGTGTCATATTACGTAACACATAATACTATTGAATAATAGAAAAAGAGAGCAGCGCACAGTGGTGTCCCAGCACTTCGACTTACGAGTTTGTAGGTCGTGGGTGCAAACAGAGGTGCTTTGCTTTGTGCAATTTATTTCATCACCACTACTCTCAAAAACTGTGAAGGAAAACATCGTGAGGAAACCGGCATGTCGTAGAAACAAAAATTCGAAGACATGTGACATCTACCAACCCGCACTGGGCCCGCGTGGTGGATTACGGCCCACTCCCTCTCACTGAGAGGAGGCCTGTGTCCCAGCAGTGGGTACATTATAGGCTGATTATGCTAATAGAAAAAGAATATAGCTATTAATCAATAGTATTATAGTGGCAAAATCGACAATGGTCACGATATTGTCTTCCTGTCCGAATAACTTTGGGCCATGGTTGGACTTATAATTCCATTTATCATTATTCCTATAAGTTGGAAGATTTAGTAAAGCCTTCTAACTTACAATACATTGAATCTATTTTAGTTTTGGTCGTATTATCATAAAGCAATCGCAAGAGACATGCGCCATTTTGGAGTAAGAATGCGCAACAAATTCTTAATTTAAAATAAGTATATCGAAAGTAAACGGTATATTACAAAAATTTGATTGAATTGCCGAATTATTGCTTCATGATAATATGAACGAGACAATATAGTCAAATAGTTAATTGTATAGGATAATAGTCAAAATCGGGTAATTAGCTATAAATGTTCTAGTAATTGTGATGTTGTAGATTTTTGTAAATTCATTATTAGTAAGATATCTAAGCTTTAAATCAAGTGTTGATAGACGAGTAGATTTTCTTTGAATTATCGTGTAGCTGACTATTCATTAATATTTTATTATCGTATAGTTTCTTAGTTCTTTGCTGCGGCATTATTTATTGTTTAAATAAAAATGTGATATTGTACGTGTTAAGAAAAATACTGAACAAAATTGACTTTTAAGTAATAGTTTGGATAGTTATTTTGGTTTAAGTTCGTTTGGCCTTAAATGAATTGAAAATGTGAAAGTATTAAATACTTTGTGTTGCATTTTGAGTTGGATTTTTAACTTGCCTAGGGCAGGCAGCAAAATAATATGTGATGTGGCAGGTCGATACTAAAGCCTTTATTTACTTATTACTTAAGGGGTATGCGATGAACGACGACGCGACGGCGCGTTGTGTTCCACGCGCGCCTCAGTGATGTCAGCACTAACTGATGGGGTCCGCTAGGGCCGATGCCTGCCGGGGTCGCGGGTTGTTCGAAAGAGATACCGTGTCCCCTGGCACAGGCAACTGAAGGAACACGGGTGGGTTTTAGTCAGTAAAAGTCTGACACGCCCTCTCGCTCTGCCCAGAGCGGGATAAAAAGGGGATATGCGATGGGGTAGCCCGCGAAATTCAAATTTTCTTAAATTTTTGCAATTTGCAGACCAGTGTCAAGTTGTATGTTGATTAAAATATGTTTCGCGATCGAAACAAATAGTCTTTACAGAATTATAATCATATGTACAACTTCCTAAGTTAGAATAGACCTCAAAAGTCGTGATTTCAAAAAATAGTCATTCAATAGGGTAATTTGAACTTAGAGCTTGATTTTAATGATTATAATTTCTACATGTGGCCGCCATTTAAAAAATTAAATGGCGCGACAATATATCCCAGGCTCCCATATACCTATAAAAATCTTTAATCCCCTTTTAATTTCGCGGAATACCCGCTTCCCCCTTAATCAATTTTCCAATATTTTATTTCTATTTATTGATAGATGTAAATTATTTCTCAATCTAAGCTTGCCTGTATAATTGAGTCAGCTTCAATAATTTAAACGTGAATATCTAAGTCTTGCCTAAATTATTTTACTGTCATTATCTAAGGCACATATTACTGTGCGATAGTGTTACGTCTCTTATCGTGGATATTTATTTATTTCATAGAATAAATGAACGGACCAAACGCTTTTGGTTCTGTAGCTTTTTGATAATAGTATCTCTCTGTCTTGTGTACTAGATTCTTAGGTAGTACTCAAACATCGAATTTGTTATAATTTGAAGGGTGTGGAATGCATTTTTCTTTACTTTATGACGAGGTACTAAAACCGAGATTCACATCCACATTAGCACATACTTAGGCTAAGCGTTTTTCCTTTCGCACACAAACTACAAGTGCAAGACAGAAACGGCAATATGTCTAAGTCAAAGCACGAGCTAAGTAACGTTTGTGGACCTCGGCCTAAGAGTGTCTCCGCACTGAGCGTATGTCGAGATGACGTTGTAGAAGCAGACGCTACGCTCACGTCGACGCGGCGTCAACGAGCGCCACGCTTGCGTAGCGACTGCCCTGCGCATGCGTTCAACGAACGCTTACAGCTAGGTAAAGCGTTCGTTGAGTTCGATGAGAAGGCACCCTTGGAAAAATTACCCAACTCTTGATTTTTTACTTGACTGTGTTATTTAAAAGGTTAAAGTTAGGATTCTAATTTAGGTTTTTCTCTTCGTTCCTATATTTTACCGATAGGTACCGTTTTTAGTGTTATGTTCAAAAATCTCGTTTCTTTTCGTAATTTACTTCTATGTCCTCTATATGTATTGTCTTTTTCATTTGGCATAATGATGTTTAGATCATAAGTTAATCGACAAATAGTTCTTTCTAGTCTAGTAAATAATTTGTTACTCCTAGGCATTCCTAGGAAATGGTCTAAGATTGTGTATATACTCTTATCATAATAGTTATAGGATTAGGCCAAGCCAAACTGTGAATTGACTTAAGTATTTATTAATATTTAGAGCTGTGGCGGGTTCAGACATGCGCAGTTTGCGATGCAGTTGTTGCATGCAATTATATAGACAGGGAATCTTAACAATCCTTCTTCGCGTGTCGTTGGCAACCTAGATAAAGTCGGTCTAGAATTTGGCTAGTGTCCATCAGTTTCTGTAACGTGCAGACAACAGGACACGCTGGACACGATACTACATGTCCCATTGTTTTTGGAACAGCACCACATTTACTTTCCAGAGCGGAGTCATTTGTGAATCTCCACCTGAGCAGTTTTCCTTGCTCCGGCCAACCTGGGTCCGGAGCTATTTAATTTATGAAACACGAGCTGCTTTTAATGGTGAACTATGAAATATTATAACATGTCTTGCAAGAAATAGGTTGATAGATCCACTGTCATTTGCTCACCAGTCGCGATCTCTGAACTCGCCATATCAAAGTTAGTGGAACAACGTGTTTGTGATGTTGATGAAGATGTTAGACACTAGCTGATGGTTGTTATACCTATGTATATGTACCAGTAACATGTATGTATAAGATATGTTATGTATCTATTCGTGAAACATATTCGTTCTAATTGAATCGTCATGATTAAAGTTCTTCCAAGCATTTTGACGTTTTATTTTATAAGTTCTTACATTATATGCTTTCTTACTTTGTGTGTACTTCGAAACTGTTCACCGCTGCACTGAAGAATGTCTTCAAGGTTCTGGACTGGGAAGGGGTTGGCTTCAATATCAATAGCGAGTACATCACTCACCTTCGGTTTGCCGACGATATAGTAGTCATGGCTGAGACTAAGGAGGACCTCGGTACAAAGCACGGTGACCTCAGTAGAGCTTCCGAAAGAGTGGGTCTTAAAATGAAAAACAACAGACAAAATGTAACACCCACTCTCACATAGATCGGAGACGCTACACTCGAAGTTGTGGACGAGTATGTTTACCCAGGACAAACCTGTCCAGTTAGGTAGGTGTAACTTCGAGAAAGAGGTTAGTCGTCAGAAGGACGTCTTTCGGCTGAAATGATGATCATGATGACTTGCTAGTGGCCTACTCTTTACGACTCGAGAGTATATCGAGTTCGGTATCTACCATACTTAAGTTTCTCCAGTTGCCCTAAACCACCCCCGTGAAGGTAACGACCTAAGCAGTGACAGTTGTAGCGGGATCGTCCGAAAGTAGCGGGATCGTCCGAAAGGGTTACCGCTGCCCCGGAACATAAAGGGCTAAGGAAGGAACACGGGCGGGTTTTAGTCAGTAAGAGTCTGACACTCCCTTCCGCTCCACCCAGAGCGGGAGGAGTCATTAGATGATTTCCCATCAAAAAAAAAAAAAAAAAAAGCAGTGACAGTTTCCACACATAGCATATCAATATCAGCATAATAAGCCTATAACGTTTCCACTGCTGGAAGGCCTCCTCTCTGCGAGAGGGAGTGGGCCGTTCATTAGTGCCACATAGATTATAGATGGAAAAAATCAGTGATGGTTTCTAGGTAATTGAGGCATACCGATTGCAGAAAATAAACAAAATACTTAAGCATTAGGTACGTTTTACCAATTTTAGCACTAAACATCATTTAGCAGATCGTGGCAGACCTAACTGCAAACATACCTAAGTCGTTAGCAAAACCATTCTCTAAATCTACAGATATTTCGTAACAGATAGCCCTTTAAACGATTTATGAGGCAAGAGACGCAACTGGCAGCAGTTTAACAGCTCCATAATAATTGTAACACAAACGATACGCGTCTGGCCTTTTCAGCAAACGGTAGGCTTACCAAACGATTGCCTAACCAGATCTACTTCTCATGTAAAACGGCCGGGGCCAGCGGGTTAAGGATTCCGAAAGCAAACGGGTCGAGAAACCCAGTCTCCCGTAGAGACTAGAGATTGTCCTCTAGGTACACTTACGACACTTCGATTCGTATCGGTGAAAGGCAAACTAATCCCCATAAGCTTCAGTTAAAGCAGCCGAGTGGAACTTACTGGTATTACGGAGGAAAAAGGCCAGAAGGTCTGCGAAACAAGCATTGAAATCACAAATAGATAACAACTTCGTATCTCAAAGAGTATTCACAAGTGAAGACTCGGCACCATAATTGCATATTTTGAAGGATATTGCTAATCCATTGCTTCATAATTATGTTCGAAAATGTTCTGCTCAATAACGTAATGAATGTTGTTGAACTGTCAAAATGAAAGCAATTGCTACTGTTAGTGTGTTACGCAATTACTCCGCTATTCGTAAAATAATTTGGGTTCGATTCCCAAAATGATCCAAGAGTGCAGAATTTAATTAACCAAATCTACCTAACTTCGCGGTTGGGGGAATGGCAACAGACTCGCCAGTTTTTGTCTCGTAAAACCTATAAATGAGACGCCCCTTGTACACACACGTTTTTCTAGCCGTGAAAAACTACGGTTTAATCGCCGTGTGTAGGCACGGCGTCAATGTTGTATGGATCACTATGCAGGCTTGTTGACAGACACGTTTTTTCTACGGCGCGGTTTATATGCCGCACCGTAAAGAAACCGTGCCGTGCACAAAGAGCCTGACGCTCTTTTTCCGTCGACTCATCCGACGCCTACCCAACTAAGTACGCCTACATCGATCTTTGCCTCGACTGGACCTTTTGTAGTACTTTTAGATAGTATGTTGGTGTCAATTCGTAACATAATTATCTGTCCCGGTTACGTAGTATATCGTAACTCAACGTAATGTGGCGTTGACAACAGAGACATGCAATTAGATTGCGATGCCAGCTTGTTAATTGCTGACCAGCTTGCCTATTGTTGTAGTGCTTGTGAAGAAGACTAGGTAGTTACAGTACTGTTTATTGCACACCACATAAAGGTACAACCCGATTCAAACTTTATGGCGGCTCTGAACTGCGCTACTCGCTGCGCAAAACCTCACCCCTCACCCCTACTGACGAGAGAATTTGTTACTGCGCAGCAACTCGCCTCATGTTCCGACCCGCCATAAAGTTTGAATCAGGCTGTAATACAATTATTTAGACAAAAATGAAGACGCAATAGGCTTATTGCAATCAGCGGTCTCTGCCAGTCAAGCTTAGGATGGACATTTGCCCTCTAGATTAGGCTATGTTTTCTTTTCAATTGTCACCTGAATGGATATAGAAATATATAAAGGAGAGTATAGCCACTCACGTGTCCCGCTCCCGCGTGACGTTGCCTCCAATGTCCCACATTTTTTGTCAGCGCGCACGGGGCGCCTCGCCACTTAAACACGCCTCGTACACAAAAAAAAACGTTGGTCTAGTGGTCTCAAGGGCTACATGCTGAGTATGAGGTCCTGGGTTTGATAAGTTGGATTCTCAGGTCGGACATAGTGTTATTGGGTTTTTCTATTTAAAAGGAGGTCAGCAAAAGCCCATACAACTTTGCCCAAACATGTACCTCGAGGTACACGTGTACCAATTCGTAGAGAAAAAATAGAGGAATTCGAAAATAATTGTACCTTTATCCTTACATAATTTAAAACAACATAATAAATTATGTTTTATTATTTTAATTACCTACCTGTAACACAATTAAGTGGCAACTTTACACGTACAATTACGTTACATTTGGTTGACACTCGAGCTGACATTTTCGTAAATGTCATTCACATTTTATCATTCCGTCGTTTCTGCGTTTCGGGGTACGGATTATTATTGAATTCAGATTGAATTACTTATTTATAAATATTCGAAACGAAACAAATGTGAAACAACAGTGCAAAGAGAAATTAAACACTAGTGCAACAGTGGTTGAAGCTGACAGAAGACAGCTGTCAACTTGACAGTTTTTTTTTTATAAGTATGGTAGGTAGTGTGCCGATGAAAGGGTGCCAAAATAGCGTGCTTTTTGTTGTTATTTTATTTTCGTCCCCGGGCATCCATAAGAATAAATATTAATGCAATATTATTCAGTGTAATCTAGTTTATTTTATGGCACTAAGTGTACCACGGTACTTCGTTTGGGCAGATTTTGGTGACATCCTTTCTCAGTAGCAGCCCGGAGTCGGGATCTATGCCCGATTTAGGGCAACAGGCCCGCCCCCATTACATGGGACTTGAACATAGCTGGCGAAATTTGGATGTACTATAGGTACACCTACACCTCTGCGTAACCATTCAGAAAAACAAGGCGTGATTTTATGTATCACTAGCATCGCCCCGCGGTTTCACCCACATAAGTGTCGATCCCGTGAGAATATCGAGATAAAAACTATCCTATATCCTTTCCCGGGACTCAAACTATCTCTATACCCATCTAAATCAGTTCAGCGGTTTAAGCATGAAGAGGTAACAGACAGACAGACACACTTTCGCATTAATATTAGTATGGATTATGATGCTCCTGAAACGTTAGCGTCAGGACCCCTGGACCAATAGAGATATTTGATGTTTAGAAAATACCAAAATTTACTACCTTTTTGCTACTATTTGATACCTATCTTCAAACATTTAGTACCTCAACTGACAGCGAAAAAACACGTAAAGAAAGTGGTCAGACATTCTGACATCAGGACGTCTGGACCATTTTTTTTTTCACAGTTCGAGACAACATAACTAATTTATATCTTTGTAAATATTTACTACCTTTTTAGTACCTCAACATATATTTTTTTCAATTTTTTTTGGCATTCCAGGCAAATGCTACGCATGAAAGATTGGGCCAATAGAGATATTTGATGTTTAGAAAATACCAAAATTTACTACCTTTTTGCTACTATTTGATACCTATCTTCAAATATTTAGTACCACAACTGACAGCGAAAAAACACGTAAAGAAAGTGGTCAGACATTCTGACATCAGGACGTCTGGACCATTTTTTTTTCACAGTTCGAGACAACATAACTAATTTATATCTTTGTAAATATTTACTACCTTTTTAGTACCTCAACATATATTTTTTTCAATTTTTTTTGGCATCACAGAAAAATGCTACGCAAGAAAGAAACTTTGTTAGTTATGTATATTCTCCCTCATACACACACAACACACAACAACACAGAACAACACATACAAACACACAAACAAACATTACAGAATAAGCAATAACGTTATGTTCGCATAACTCATCAAAATGTAGGGAGCAGCTGATTTTATTTTCGCGATTTCAGGTTTGGTCCCATAGTAAAAGTTGTTCATAATGATGAGTACAATGACCCCTTAAGAGGTCCAGAACGACTTAAATTTAACCTTGTATTATGAATATTAAAGTTTGTAAATTTGTTTGTTTTTGTTTCTCTAAATCTTGTTACATTCTGTAATCTTCTTGTTATTGTTTTAAGTTTTTTATCACCTCCCTCCATATACCGTAAGTACAAATAATGTTATTAAGGGGGAACCTTCACGGTAGCCCGCGAAATTCAAATTTTCGTACGTTTTTTGCAATTTGCAAGATGTCATGAAATCCTGACATTTGATAGCAATACTAACATAGGGATTTGTATTACTGATTGTAATGATTATAATGATGTACCTAAGTACATATTTTTTACAGTCGCGAGTCGCGTAAACGTCGCGAATGATTCGCGACGTTTACGTTTCGTTGTCGTTTACGTTTTTTTGCAATTTGCAGCTCAGTGTCTAGACACTGAGTCTGCAATGTTACGACGATATGTCTAGTAGAGTTACTATAAGTTGTAAGAACATGACTGCTCATTGTTTAATATACGCCAAGAAATATTAATTATTTATCATTCATCAATAACATCATGTACACTACAAGTTTCCAGTATAAGCTGATCTAGCATTCTATAGGATTTCCTTACAATAAGAGGTCAGCATAAACTGGATATTTATAGCTTGATATGTAGCCTACAATTCTAATTATTAAAATTATTTTCTATATTAGAGTGTATGATTTCTAATCCACAATGCAAATGTATCTATATCCTAAAAATATAAGCTTTATGTGGCAAATTAAATGTCTATTATAACAAAAAAAATCATTCATGCGTAGCATTTTTCTGGAATGCCAAAAATATTTGAAAAAAATATATGTTGAGGTACTAAAAAGGTAGTAAATATTTACAAAGATATAAATTAGTTATGTTGTCTCGAACTATGGAAAAAAAAAATGGTCCAGACGTCCTGATGTCAGAATGTCTGACCACTTTCTTTACGTGTTTTTTCGCTGTCAGTTGTGGTACTAAATATTTGAAGATAGGTATCAAATAGTAGCAAAAAGGTAGTAAATTTTGGTATTTTCTAAACATCAAATATCTCTATTGGCCCAATCTTTCATGCGTAGCATTTGCCTGGAATGCCAAAAAAAAATTGAAAAAAATATATGTTGAGGTACTAAAAAGGTAGTAAATATTTACAAAGATATAAATTAGTTATGTTGTCTCGAACTGTGAAAAAAAAATGGTCCAGACGTCCTGATGTCAGAATGTCTGACCACTTTCTTTACGTGTTTTTTCGCTGTCAGTTGAGGTACTAAATATTTGAAGATAGGTATCAAATAGTAGCAAAAAGGTAGTAAATTTTGGTATTTTCTAAACATCAAATATCTCTATTGGTCCAGGGGTCCTGACGCTAACCCTGAAACCATTCAGTCCTTTAGCTTTTAATTTCAAGGTCGTTCAGATAAAGAAAAAGCTGGAGAACCTACCACAATGTAAATTATATTATTTTTTTCTTAACACTTTTCTACACAAACTCGTTGTTTCGCGTCGATTTAATCGCATAGCTCTGTGAACAGTCCGCGCATTGTTGAATAATACCAGATATCATCACGCTATTGTACACAATCGTACCAGCAGATTCCGTAGCGGAAGCCTACGGTTTTTAGCACAATTATAGTGGAATTCTGTTCAACTGCTATTGTTAATATTGTGGGAATAAAAAATACAAGTTGTTTGTTGTTGTATAAGACGGAGGAAAGGGATTAGGTTTTGTAGGTTTTACTTGCATTTAAGTGGATCTCATGCCTATGTTGCAAAACTAGGGATTTCGGTCATGGTGGCCAATCTCAACGCAGATTAGCCAGGTGCGCAGAAGATATTATAGTGCACAAGTGTGTGCGTAAACACAGGCGCACTCTCTGTTCCTTTACTCTCATTGTCCGATGGGACGGCAATCCGATACGACCGGGGAGATGTCAGGCGCAGGACCAACGGCTTTACGTGCTTTCCGAGGCACGGGGGTATTAAACCGCCAACTTCCAAATCCGGACTGTTCCTAAGAAATTCCTAATGGAAAACCCAATAACACTTTGTCCAACCCGGGAATCGAACCCAGGACCTCACGCCCAAAACACTGAACGGATTTCAATAATATTTTGCAAGTACGGTCTGTTTAAATTTGTGTTGGCAATTGATGTTTTAACTTTATTTCAATTAATAATGTTTGAAGTTGTAGCGTTAACTGAACTTTATTTTGTAGGATATAAAGTAATTTTTCCAATAATTCATATTGTTTCCATTTTTGGCAAATAAATCGCGAATATAGATTAAATAGATGATAACCTGGGGAAAAAGACATGCATAGGTTTCTTTTTGTCCCGTTATAGCACGTTCCCGTGGGACATTTTTGGACAACCAGCAGGCAGAAGCTAGTTCATTATATTTACAAACCCAGTTGATAACACTTGCAAAACTAGAATTAAAACAAAAGCAAATCACAGTCTCTACCAGATAATCAGTTAACATCAGAACACACTCGTAAAACCACAAAGAAATCGCAAGGGTCGATGGTAGATAGCCATGAGAACGAGCGAAGGATAGGTGTTCACGCGATAATAGGAGCACAATGCCTGGCTGGTACCATATGTAAGTGGCGTGATGATAACGTGGCCGTGTGAAAGCAGACCGTGTGTAAAAAGCGGAGGTACTGCTAACCTAAATATGAGTGTATGCTTATATTAATGAGGGGTTATTAAAAGTGTTGTGACAGTGGTGACTAACTAGAACATAGTTTAGTCTCTGACCAATGTTTGAAGAATGCTTCAAATTAGACATGATATTAAACAGAATGGTTTTCAGCAGCTGAAATTAAGATTATCTTGTACTATAATAATACCTACTCACATAGTTGTTAACAGTGCTGGCCTAGGAGCAGTGGTGGCCAAGTGGTAACGGCCGCGACTAACAAGTTGTTGATCGTAGGTTCGAATCCAGACAGACGCTTTACTTTGTGTAAAATATTTCATCACCACTGCTCTCAAAACCGTGAAGGAAAAAATCGTAAGGAAACCGGCATGTCCTAGAACCAAAAATTCGAAGACATGTGACATCTGCCAACCCGCACTGGGCCCGCGTGGTGCATTACAGCCCACTCCCTGTCACTGAGAAGAGGCCTGTGTCCCAGCAGTGGGAACATTATAGGCTGATTATGTATGTTATGTATAGTTGTTATATCAAATCAACCTGACAGCACAAAATGAATCCAAGTTGAACATAATAGTTAGAATAGAATAGTTAGGCCCACGCTTACTGTATCATTCATCATTGCATTTCAGAAAAGGCCCCGGACTCTATCGAAAATATTGGTAGCTGTACTTTTATTATTGACTAGCTGACCCAACAGACGTTTTCCTGTCCATAGACAACATCATTTTCAGGTTTTCCCGAATTTTCCTAAAAAAAATTCTAAAAACCTCATACGGACAGTAAAGAACATTTTAAAAAGAAAATTAACCAAATCTGCCCGGCTGTTCTCAAGAGATGCGCTTAACAATCATTTTTATTTATATTATTAGATAAAAGATAAATGCCTAAATTAAACAACAGTAACAGCCTGACGAGAACCAATAAGGTAACCGACATAGCCCGAAGAATTGCCAAACTTAAGTGGCAGTGGGCAGGGCACATTGCTCGCAAAACAGATGGCCGGTGGGGCCGAAAGGTTCTGGAGTGGCGACCGCGTACCGGAAGACTTAGCGTTGGAAGGCCTCCCACAATGTGGACCGACGACCTTGTGAAGGCCGCAGGAACTCGTTAGATGCGAGAAGCACAAAACCGGTCGAAGTGGAGGTGCTTGGGGAAGGCCTATGTCCAGCAGTGGGACGTCTTTCGGCTAAAATCATGATGATGATGATGATGAACAGCCTGAAAAATGGAGTAAGAATGAGTTTCATGTTACATCAAACAATTTTCATTTAGTTGAAAGTGAATTACAAAAGTTCATAGCATTTCTATACCAGAAGTAGTAATTCACGGAAATATTTAAACCATGTACTATGTCATCGATGTCTACGTGTCCGTGAATACATATAAAGTTACGTGTTTTATAGAAGTCATAAAAATTATGTTTGCCTTTCAATGCAAGAAGAAATTGTAATCATAAAATTTAAATTTTGATTTTTCGCTTTCTAAAATCCATTTTTGTCAGCAGTCGTGGCCCAGTGGTAACGACTGCGACTAACGAGTTCACCCAACCCAGTGAGGCACTTGTGTAAATTATTTCACCACCACTCCTCTCAAAACGGTGAAGGAAATCATCATCATCAAGAGTCATGACTCTAGACCCCCTAGCGTCATCGACGCGCAAGCTGTGGCTTGCGCGTCGATGTTCTTGACACCCTGTATATCAGTAGGTCTACCATAAATAAGTAACTTGTATCAACATCATCATCTGCCTAGCCTTTCAGCAACTATGTTGGGGTCGGCTTCCAGTCTAACCCGATGCAGTTGAGTACCAGTATTTTACAACCCTGTCCTCTCTTCGAGAGGGAGAGGGTTGTAATGTTGTGTCCCAGTGCGAGTTGGTAGATGTCACATGTCTTCGAATTTTTGGTTCTAGGATACGCCGGTTTCCTCGCAATGTTTTCCTTCACCGTTTTGAGAGCAGTGGTGATGAAATTATTTACACAAAGAAAAGCGTCTGCCTGAGTTCGAACCTACGACCTACACCTTGTAAGTCCGTTGTCTCTGGGCCACCATTGCTGGATTCTACAAAGAGGTAAAATTTGTGTTTAATTTGTGTAAGCGGTAATCTTCGGAACTACTACTAAGCTACAGTATTGCCGAGTGTCATAGGATATGTTTTATGTTTCACGCGGACGAAGTCGTGGTCAGAAGCTAGTTTATAATATTCTGCACCACTAATGGCCCGGTTTCTGAGGTTTTTAAACTGAGTTTATCCATTCGATAGTGATTATTGGTTCGATATCGTGTTTCTGAACACGTCATTAAGGAAGAATTTAGCTTAAAAGTCGAGTGAATTATTATCGAGGGTTTATCTGAGAACCTCAAAAACCGAGCATAAGGCCTTCCTTATGCTCGGTTTTTGAGGTTCTCAGATATTGCTGAAATACTTACTTAGATAATTATGTCGAAGCAACAGCTATTGAAAGTTTAAACTCCGTTTAAGATTTCTTCAGAAACCGGGCATGAGCAGTTGACTGGTAATTATAAAATAAGCTTCTCTGTGAAGTAACTAATTATGTACTCATATTATGGCATATCATATGTGGCCATACTAAAGGTCTCAATGAGCAGTTATGAAATATTCGGTTGTCACGACTTTTTTAACTTATTAAGTGATTAATGATGGTCACCGAGAAAGGGTTTCAAGGGCTTGGTGATAATGATTCGGAACAATGCGATTAGGTTAGACATTCGTTTTAACTAACTAATTGACTTCTTGCCAGTTTTTACCTATTCTGGTGAGTTTTTGGTAGGTAATTAATGTACCTACGTATTCATTGGTAATATGAATGTCGAAACAAAGATCCCAAAACACAGCTTAATAGTTTCGGTTAGAGGTCATCCTTACTCTTCACATATTAATATACTTACTAACTTTCGATCGATAAGAATCTTTTATAATGTCTGTATTTAATATTAAGTAGGTAGAAAATTATGTAAAAAAATGCACATCAAAATATTATTGCAATTCCATTTTTTGCAACAAAGAAACAACAGTCGCAGACCTAAAGTTCCTCGTTGATAGTTATTTAATCACAAAAGTGTGTTCAAAAGCTTTCATTTTATTACCGCACACGATAATTTGCTATCATTATCTTATTAGTTATTAGGGGAGACTGGGTACGGTTGCAGCAGGGTACGGTTAAACCATCGCTAATAACTCGTAAACTATTAGCGGTGTGGTGAGGGGTACAAGGGGAGAGAGACGCGGCCGGTGAGTCCGGACATGAATCACAGTGACGCGTTGCACTTCGGGCGCTCTGTACGTTTCCAGGGGACCCTATTATATTTTTTCGACAAAAAGTAAGTATTTTCTGTTGTTTTCTTTTTCAAATTACTTTGTTGATATTAGCATTTGCATTTTGAGTGATTTTCTGTTTTATCGTTAGATTTTGAAGGTTCGAAAACCGTGATTCGTTTTTGTTTATGTTGTTTTGTTTCGACGCTATGTTTGTTTTATTAGCGGTTAAGGGGTATGGGGACGGATGAAGCAATTATTGTGGGTACGATTGAAACAATGATAACCGTTGCTTTTTTCGTTCTAGATGCCCAGACAACGTATCAAAAAAACTTCAAGAGGCGAGTGTGATATAACTCAGTACGAAAATGCGTATGAAGAAGTCAAAAAAGGGACTTCTTTACGAAAAGCTGCAGAGATGTAGGGAGTTCACCATTCTTCTCTTCTTCTTTTTTTTTTATTATAGACAGCAGCTGCTGTTCAGCTTGTTTTTGTTCCTACAGATAATTTGAGATATGGAAATCATATATTATTAATTATTGAGACTGATTGTTGATTTTTAGTTATTTTTGTTTATTCGTGTTAGTTTGTTAGTTTAAACCGGAGCAGAAGAGCTCTTTTTATGTTCGAAACAATTATTAAGACTGATAGAAATGGTGCCATACTAGAATTTAACCATTTCTTGTTGATTATGAATAAAGAAACTGATTTTTATTACTTATTTGTTTATGTTTCAACTGACACCCATCGCTGTTTCAACCGCCCCTGGTATGGGTACGGTCGAAACAGTGGCACATCATTTTATTAAACTCATCCTAACTAGTAGATATGGCAGTTGAGCCTCTAATTCTGAGATGTATTTGAAGACAAAAGTCTATTCTCTCATTTTATGTGTTTTGTTGTTTGTTATGTTTCAAAATGGCCGTGCTAGGAGCGTTCAAAGCAAAATTGTTTCAACTGTACCCAGTCTCCCTTATGCATGGCAGAATACGGAACAACATCACACGTTGTAAATATTATTATCTCACAGAGGTTGCATTGCATGAAGTAGACACCTTACAGACATAAGTGATTGTGAAAACATGAATATAGAACACATAGGTACTGGATTTCCATTTCATTATTTTGTTTTTATTTGTATAAGTTTTACATTATCTTGAAAAGGGAGGGGCTTGTGGCTAAGTAATAACAGCCGCACGGGTCGATCGATCAGGTTAAGCTACGCTTGCCGCGGTTGGTCTGTGGATGGGTGACCATCTTTACATACCGAGACCCCTCCGTGCCTCGGAAATTACGTCAAGCCGTTGGTCCCGGCCGTCATTCGTGGATCTTTGACTGTCGTTACGGGTTGTCAGAGAAGCCCGAAATTCTGACAACCAGTCTTACCAAGGAGTTGTGGAGGTCAGATAGGCAGTCGCTCCATGTAAAATACAGGTACTCAGTTGCATCTGGTTAGACTGGAAGCCGACCCCAAAATACTTGGGAAAAGGCTAGGCAGATGATGATATCTTGAAAAGGCTCAATAATTATAACTAAAAAGATGGTGCAATAAACATTATTTTTTACTATAAGCTGAAGTGACAATGAACCGGCCATATTAGCCGTAGAACCGATGACCGTTGGCGTAGACGTGTTCTTGAGTGGAGACCGTCGATCGGCAAACGTAAGGTAGGACGCCCGCAGGCTAGGTGTAGCTATCTTCGCAGGATGGCTGGTAGCAGATGGATACGAGTTGCCGAAAATCGAGTTGAATGGCATGCAATAGGAGAGGCCTATGTCCAGCAGTGGACTGCTATATGCTGATGATGATGATGAAAGAACACCTGCCTCTCACCTACATCATCTCAGCTTTATTTTTTTTATTAACCTACGCTGTCTCACTCCTGGGCAAAGGTCTCCCTCCACTCCTTCCATCTTTCGCGAGCCCGCGCGTCCTCCTTCCAGTTTTGACGAAACCTATCCAGCTCGTCCCGCCATCCCCTACGTGGTCTGCCTCGACCCCGCCTCGCTGTCTCAGGACACCAGTTCTGTGCTATATGGGTTTCCAGTTTGGCATGTGGTAGACATGGTCTGCCCTGTCCATCTCGCTTAGCTTATTAAAATTATTGTACCTAAATATCTTTGCAGGTCAAAGAGGATCAAAGGGCGATGAAGACATCCCAACCGGGCACAAATACAGACTCCAGATTGCTACTGAGAAATTCCTGACCAAAAAAACCCAATAACACTTTGTCAGACACAAATCGAACGAGGCTGACGTTCACAGTTAGGATATCTATTACATAAAGTCTAATTATGTGCTTCAATTTTATACGCTCTATGTTTTAATCACTACACTACTCAGTAATTGGGGTTAATTTTGACACTTCAACAACATTCATTGCGTTATTTACGTTGTTGAGCAGACACAATTATCGAACATCTATGAAGCAATGGATTAGCAATAGCCTTTAAAATTATTTAGATTTCTGATCAAGACTCATCATCATAAACGTAAGTACCTATTGCATTAAATAAATGAGTAAATTTCATCGTCAAGATGGTTGCCAAACTGTTATGTGAAGCCTGAAGGTCATCACTTTCCACCATTTTGTATATTGATGATAAGTCTGGCCTTTAGAAGATATTATTTCAAGTAGATTGATTCATTTCTTGTCCCAGGCATTTAGTCAGTTACAGCTTGATTCGAGATAGAGGTGATTCGAGCCACTGGGACGCCCTGGCGACGTCGCCAGGTCGCACTGCCAACTAAATGTATACAGCCATATGGTGGGTGGCTCACCTGGCGTCCGATACATTACGTTGGCGACGCTACCAGCACCCCGATCGCGTAACACACTTTCAATCTCAATCTGAATAATTTTGAAGGATATTGCTAATACATTGCTTCATATGTTCGAAAAATTTGTCTGTTCGAAAAAGTTGGTGAACCGTCAAAATGAAATCCATCGCTACTGTTAGCGTGTTATGCAATTACCCCGCTAGCTGCGCCGCTATGGAGTCCGAGCCATACCTCACCGGGGCGCTATTCAATAATTAATACAATAATTATAAGTCACAATATTTTTACGCTCGACTGCGTAAAAAGCAGACCAAGTGTTCTTCATGAATCTGATGACTGCATGCTGTCAAAATCTGGGTGACCAAAGTATGAATGACAAATCGTAAAGATGACAAAAAGTGCAAAAAGTGGGATGAAAGTTTTAGATGAAGCCTACCTTCGGCTTCTAGATTCCTTACAAACATCATGTGTCATCATTTGCCTAGCCTTTTCCCACCAATGTTGGGGTCGGCTTCCAGTCTAACCAGATGCAGCTGAATACCAGTATTTTATATGGAGCGACTACCTATCTGACCTCCACAACCCAGTAATACGATAATAGGTAATACGATACCTCTTGGTAAGACTGGTTGTCAGACTTTCGGGCTTCTGACGACCCGTAACGACTGAAAAAGATCCACGACTAAGCCGGGGCGGTGTGGTTTTTTTTTTTTTGATAGTTATAATTTTTTTTTTTTTTTTTTTGTAAAAAGTTATTTTATATTTATTAATAAGGTATTAGTTGTTATTTTTGTACATATTATTTTTTTCTAAATAAATAATTATATATTACCTATTCATCTATTATTTCGATTCTATGATTAATTAAAAATTAATGATTACAATTACTGCTTTAAGATTTAAATGCAGCACCCAAAAAACGACAGAAAAAATATACATTTCCTGAACGCAGTCGATCTAAAAATAAATCCTTTTACTTTAAATTAAAATTTTGTAACTTCCACTTTGTACCGTCGATAATTTAACAAGGTAGGTACCGTTTCTTAAGTAATTTAAAAGCAAATAACAAGATAAATAGGTACAATTGAAAAACACTATATTCAATAAAAAAACGCAGCTTGCCAAACGATAATAAAATTAAAATCAATGTAACTATGAGACAAAAACTAACAGATTTAGAAATTGTTAGGTATTACTTACCTAGTTAACGTATATTACAAATTTACTATAAAAGAAACCACCGTTATTGAAGCTTATTAAACGACATGGTTATAAAAATGCACAAAGAAGTATAAAAAACCCTAAATAATAAACATGTCAATCAATGGTAACTTTTTTAGGAAGTATTGAGAAAAGAAATGTTGACAGAGTGACATTGAACTGTGGTTTGTCCGACTCTTACGCACTAAGCTAGCGACCTCGGTTTATAACTACCGTGAAATTAGGCTTTTTAATTAAATAGGAATAGGGTATTCATAGAGCAGGGAGACGCCTCGGCTACTAGAGGCGGCACTGTCAACATTTTCCATACAAACCAATCGTGTCAACTTTAAAGTTCATAGCACACATATCAACTCGGAAAGGGATCGTCACCGTTTCGCGTTTCGCCTCGCCGTCAAACTAACGTAAGCACGTAACCAAAGCGGATCAGCAACTCCGATACGTCGACTCGGCTACGGCTAGGCGACGCCGCGCCAACCGCTGGTTGATTTGGCTGGTACCAGATCAAGTATTTCATTTATGCAGCGAACTGCACTCTAATTGCATAACACGTTACTTATTAATCTCAATCTAAATCATTTTGAAGGATATTGCTAATCCATTACTTCATATTTTCGAACCCCTTGTCTGTTCAACAACGTAAGTACCGCAATGAATGTTGTTGAACTGTCAAAATGAAAGATATTACTACTGATAGTGTAACCAATCACCCCGCTGGCGCTGGTTCCCTGACTCAGCATAAGCAGAATATAACGTTAAACAAAAGTGGTTTTAATTAAGTAATTAAAATCATACTTTTTCGTAACTATTGCAGAAAATGATGTAACTGTCTCATTTGAGGAAGTCTTGAAACAGGAAAAAATATAAGTGTAACTGTTAAAAATAAAATTAAAAATAATTGATATTAGCACAAGATTATATGGTTGCATAATCTTTGTATTACAATAATTATTATCTCGTTTTTTTGTTGAGATTTCATAGGTGCCTGAAATATTACGAAATGTTACTAAAGTGAAATACTTAGTATAGACGCCAGCACATCAAGCTACCCGAAACTGTAAAATTTTCCCAATCAACCTTGAACCTTATGCTTTAGCGATAAAGTTAAAAATCTATTAAAGAAATTTGACAGATTGTAGTAGCTTGATGTGCTGGCGTTTGTACCTAACTAAATGTGTTCTAATTATTGTGCAACAGAAGGTGACAGTATTAAGTTTTTTTAACTAGACACGATTTTGTTTTATTTTGCACATAAATAGTGTCAATTACCTACAGCAACTTACTTTTTGTTTTATCCGTACGTAACGTTCTTTACGTACCTATTTATTACATTATAAGCTAGTGCTGTGACACGTTAAGCTAAGTTTGGAGGGTCTTTGATAAGAAGAGACTAGCTGCGCCCGCGGTTTCACCCGCATAAGCCGCAATCCCGTGGGAATATTGGAATAAAAGTATCCTAAGTCCTAATCCAGGTCATGGTCTACCCATGTGCCAATTCATCCAAATCCGCTCAGCCGTTTCAGCGTGAAAGCGTCACAAACAAAAATACAAAAAATCAAATCTTTGTGGTGTGCACAGGCTCTTCACGTTTTTTATAGATTCAGATAATTAATTTTGATAATAGAATTCAAAGGATACCCAACAGAGTCTGTAAAATATTCCCAATCAACCTTAATTGAAAAAATCTATTAAAGAAATCTGACAGATTGTAGTAACTTGATACGCTGGGGTCGTCTGTACATGGTTAACTCTAGTTAATTAAAAGTAGCCAGTTTTCATTTATTAGATGATACTGTAGCGGTATAACGCCACATGCGAACAACGCGTCATACTGACGACCCCCAAAATCCTGCATCTCGCAAGCAGAGCTTACCGCGCAACTAGCATAGATACAACGACCCGACATAAATCATAGGGCAGTTGCCCGCCAGACACAACACCCGTCTGGTCGGAGGATCCTCCCTTTTCTATGGAGGATGAGTGAACTTTACACACTGTTCCTCATAGCCCCAGTTAGTTACAGAGCCTGAGCCTCTGATATTTTTACTCAAATTAAGACAAGAATAGGTATATCAAAATGCAAAATACCACAAGCTTCATCATCAATTCATCATTCTCCTGCCCCTATCCCAATATATTTAGGGTACCCAAAACACGTCTCTTTCTTCCAAACTTCTCTATTAGTCGCCACTTCGGTAGTCACACCCTTTCTAGCCACAAAAATACCACCAGTTTCAATAGTACAATAACAAAACGCAACGTTCTTTAATAACAACCTAGATCAAGAAGCCACAACACTAGGTAACAATCATTCCACTCTATAAACCAAACGCAATAAATAAAAGAAAGACACCGTTCCCTCTGAATAAGATTAATGACCGAACAAATAGACCACAAGCTCTAATCTGTGCACCTATCAGCTACCTTGAGCAATATAATGATCTCTTACTAATACTTACATAACACAAGACATTACGTATGTTATAACACGGCCATTTCAAAATGCCGTGAGCTTAGCAGAGACGGGCGAAAGATGAGCGGACATGCAATTTTGTCGGTTATTCAACTTTCCCCGACAAGGTCATCGGTGAAAGTGCTTATGAGATTAACATAACTGTGAGATGTGAGGATGTTACACGTGTTTCTTGTCATAGAGGTATAAGCTTTAGTTTGAGAGATTTTCGTGTCGTTCTTGCTGGGGTCGATCCGAGAATGGGAGAGATATCATGACCCCTCCGAACCTCGGAAAACACGTTAACCCGTTGGTCCCCGCTGTCATTTGTAAATCTTTGACAGTCGTTACGGGTAGTCAGATGCCCGAAAGTCTGCCAACCAGTATTATCAAGGGGTATCAGGCTACCCAGTACATAACTGGGTTGTGGAGGTCAGATAGGTAGTCGCTTCATGTAAAATACTGGTATTCAGCTGCCCCCGGCTAGACTGGAAGACCCCAACATAGTTGGGAAAAGGCAGGCAGGTGATCCCATGATTTATAACTCTCCAGTTTGCAATTGGAATGGAGCAACCATCATAAGACCTCTGACAAAAGGTTTATTGTATGTAAATACTTTAGTTTTCTTTTTTTTCTTTTGTAATGTAACTATAAATTTACGGTTTTCAGATTTTTTCCCTTACTTCTGCTACACGATATTGCTTCTCGCCAAATTTCATGATTCTAGGTCAACGGGAAGTACCCTATAGGTTTTGATTCCGGAACATAACGCCCGTATCTTTTGATTGCGTCGAATTAGAAGTTTGATTTTTTCATTGCTTCAAGCGATTGCAGGCTTGAGTATTTGATATTAATTACAATTTGATTAACTCCACGCGTGCCTGAGAAAAAGGGTCTTGACCGACGGACAGACGGAGAACGAAATGATCTAAGGGTTCCGTTTTTCCTTTTGAGGTACGGAACCCTAAAAATACAGTTACGTAAGAACATGAGGGACCGGAAACTAGGGGAGGTAGATTAGGGGGTACTTTATATGACCATTAGATTGTGACCTGCCCTGACATCAAGATCAAGCAATGGACAACATTGCCAAAGTTAAACTTTTTGTTTTAGAGTTTCGGTAATTATATTTCGTGTTACTGTTTCATCTAAGTATCTAAACCATTGTCAACGGCACACTAATTGCGTATGAGTCTATCAATCATAATCTGAATCATTTTGAAGGATATTGCTAATCCATTGCTTCATATGTTCGAAAAATTTGTCTGCTCAGCAACGAAAATAACGCAATGAATGATGTTGTTGAACTATAAAATGAAAGCCATTTCTACTGTTAGTTTGTTATGCAATCACCCCGCAGAACTAAAATCATTAGCAACTAGGTAGGTACTTATTTCAAATCACGCATGGTACTTTAAGAAACCAAAACAAATTAAAACAGGCTTCATCAATTTCAACCGCGAACCATTTTTCTAATCAGTAACCTATCAGTTTCTTTCCTTTTAATTTCCAAATCTGCATGGAAATCGTTATCAATCACGGATTGACCTTCCAAATTGGTTCCATTGCTGATCCGGATCAATTTAGCACCGCGTGCGCATTTGTAATCGTGGTGATTCGGTGACAATCGGTTATCATCGGTAGCTGCAGTCGGTTACGCAATAGTGATCACAACACGAGCCGAAATGTCAAAAGTCGAAATTCGAATTAAAACAGAGAAACGCAAGTTACGGATGTCATTTATGCACCGAATATAAAATTCTTCTTTTTAAATCTTGAATGCGAAATCCTGTGGTTGTCTATTACCTCTATTCAAGTGTATAATACAGAACAGTGCTATTGCCTAACTATAGTGCCATAGACGCACCGGGCACCGGGCGAGCGATGCCGATGGCATTGTGAAAAAGTTATTTAGATGAGGAAAATGTCATTATTTTATCAATAGTCTAGGTAATTCTTTATTGATTTTCATCAGATGAAATTAGTTTGTTGATTTGGCAATTATAATGATTCAATTTTTCTTGTGCTAAATTGAGGTGTGATATTGTTATTTTGCTATTAAAAACACGTTTTAACGCATATCTACATTGCGTGGCATCGAAACGCACATTGGATTGAGTTTTTATTACGTAGGTCCAATGTAGACTGTTCAAATCTTCTAAAATAATGATAAGTTTCTGATGATTTAAATAAGTTTTAATAGACATGGTATAATTTTACGTCTATCTTCTTCTTAGAATGTCGATGGCAATGTAAATTAAGTCGGCCCAGAATTCCACTAGGTACGTGTACGCCATCAATATCGTCCATCAGTTCCTGTAACGTGCAGACGTCATCCCATCGTCTGTGGAAGAGCAGCACATGCACATTTCCACTCCAGCGGGGTACTTGCATTACACACTATCAGTAGCAATAAATGGGTTTCATTGTGACAGTTCAACAACATTCATTGTATTATTTACGTTGTTGAGCAGACAAATTGTTCGAACATATCAAGCTATGGATTAGCAATAAGTATCCTTCAAAATGATTCAGATTGAGATTGATTATGGTCGTTGGTGTTAAGCAATACGGGTGCAGGGTCTCATTTATAAATAAATCTTCTATCATACCATAATATGTCTATAACTGAGGGTCAACCATTTTAAGAATGCTACTATACTATAAACTTCTCTCTCAATAACAAAACTGTCTAGCTTTTATAGTCTTTGCCTTTTCCCAAATATGTTGGGGTCGGCTTCCAGTCTAACCGGATGCAGCTGAATACCAGTATTTTACATGGAGCGACTGCCTATCTGACCTCTACAGCCCAGTTACTGGGTAATACGATACCCCTTGGTAAGACTAGTTCTCAGATTTTCGGGCTTCTGACGAGCTGTAACGACTGTCAAAGATCCACGAATGACAGCCGGGACCAACGGCTTAACGTGCTGTCCGAGGCAGGGAGCATCCACAGACCAACTGCGGCAAGCGTAGCTTAACCTGATCGATCGACCCGTGCGGCTGTTATTACTTAGCCATGGGCCCCTCTAGCATTTATAGTAAGTATAATGGTCTTTATTTTTCTATTGTCTCATTATTTAACTTCAACTCTTGATTGGGCTTTTGTGGATTGTTCCATTGTTTCATTTAAATAAAAACTATGAATGATTATAAATCGAAGTTCTTAAAAGAACTGTGACTCTGGAATTCGTAGATAATTTCCGGATTTACCTACTTTAATAATTAAATTAAATTACGCCTATTAACAAATTATTACCTAAAATCGACCACCTAATGTTGGGTGTTGCAAAATACCTAAATTCATTGTTTGTCAATAACATTCAAATCAAACCAATACTAATCGCTTAGCCCGTTGATCGATTTACCGCCAAGCGATCATTTGAATAAGGACAACAGAACTGCACATTCACACCAATCAAGTGATTTCATACCTTAATCTGCTTGCAATAAGGGTGACAGAGACGTATAAAAAAGTGCGTTAATTTGTAAGATTTCATAAAACAAGTTGCTAGATTGTAAATATCTAAATATTTTATTCGCAATTGTGAAATTAAATCTGAAATGTTGGCATTAATTAGTTATAGCTTGCGCTATTAGTACTTATTATTGATTTATTCTGTTTTTTTTTGTAAATTTGAATAAAATTAAACAAAATAGTGCGACGAATGCTATGGCCTGTGAGTGGTCACGGTCAGACTCAGAAAATCTGTCTATTCTGTAAAAAATGTCGTCGTGGAAACTATGGTGAAGTGAGCTCTCATTCCACCTGGTCCTTGGGATTGTCATTGTCACTATAGGTAGCTCACTTCATACTCACTTCACCTAATTTATCACGGTGAGATTTTTACAGAATACATCGGTTGTAGTTTAATTCATGGTGTCTGGTGTAAAATGTTTAATTATTGTTAAGTAGTTAGTCTGTTAGGTATTATTATAGACAAAAAATCAATCAAACACAAGAAATGACTATCAAATCTCTGCAAGAAATAGGAACCTACACAACATGGTAACCCGTAATGTATTATATTATCTGTGCCCGTAACTCGTGTGGTTGTAGGTGCCATAACAATTGTCTAAGTTGAAAGAACTGTCGATATCTCAGTCAGTCATCACCTGTCTAGATTATATCTAAACATTTAGCATTTCAGCACCCATTGTTATGCTAACAATGATATATTACGAAAACAAAAATATATATGTATACGTCAGCCATGTATACGTCAGCCATGACGGATTGCCGGGGTAGCGGGATCGTCCGAAAGGGTTACCGCTGCCCCGGAACATAAAGGGCTAAGGAAGGAACACGGGTGGGTTTGTCAGTAAGAGTCTGACACTCCCTTCCGCTCCACCCAGAGCGGGAGGAGTCATTAGATGATTTCCCATCCAAAAAAAAAAAAAAAAAACAAAAAGCCATGACGGATTGCGAAAATTTTCAAAAAGTCGAATTTCAAAACTTTAAAGTTTAGAAATAATTTTCGACTTTTTGAAATGAAATTACTGATGAAATTACTTTAATATTGATAAAAAAGGGAAGGTCGCAATTTTAAATTGGATTTCGATAGAAGATTTTTCTTAAAACAGTACAAAATAACCTACTTACAGTCACCTACATACCTACCTACACAAAAAAATACAGTCGTCCAGAACGAATTTCGGCTATGGTGGCCAATTTCAGCGAAGACTAGACGTCGTCGCGGGAAATAACAACTGTGTGCGCAGACTTACACCACCTAAATAAGCAGGCAGGAGATGCATCAGACGTTAAGAAAAGTTACCTACTCGTGAAGGCACTTCGATAGTTAAGTACCCAAGTATGGTTTGTTTGATAATTCATTGTTGATGGTAAAAATGATGATGTTCATTTTACAATGCTTATAGGTACAGACGCCAGCACATCAAGCTATCCGAAACTGCCAAATTTTTCCAATCAACTTTGAACCTTATGCTGTAGCGACAAAGTTGAAAATCTATTAAAGAAATTTGACAGATTGTAGTAGCTTGATGTGCTGGCGTCTGTACTTCGTACAGTTTGCTTTCAAAAGACAAATCTTGAATAACTGTTTTTCAAAACAAGTCATTGTAGTCTCACAAAGAGGAAGTTGATAGTGCACAAAATAATGCGAAAAAATATTTTTAAAGCTTTGAATGCTTTGTTTGCCTACAAATCGTACGTACCTAGAGCTCTGAAGCATGAAACAGAGATCACTCTGTTAGACAAGGCAAGAAAAAGGAAAATGAATGATGGCAACTAAATTTTAACACGTTTTTTTTTTTTATAAACATGCAACTTGATTGCGATTTATCGACGTTGGCCAGTCGATATCGATTGCTTCTAAATATAATTGATCGATATGGACTGCATGACACCGATAGACGTCTAATAAAGATAGAGTACTTAATAACGATAAGCGATAAGGCTGCCCATTGTATGTTTTATGTGAATCATCGTTTTTATTGTAATGTTTTTTCTGGTGTACAATAAAGTATATATAAATAAATAAATAAATAAATACTTCAAGGATCTGTTGGCACCAGACACGGGGCTTTGTTGGTAAACAATTGTGCTAGGTATAGGGAATATGCATATATTTTTATTCGATAGTTTACATCGCCATATAATCGTAAAAAATATTCAATTTCAAAAAAGCAATTGAAAGTAGGTACTTATAAAAAGGTTAAAAAAACCAACCGATACGGGCACCTTAAACGCCCTCCTTTTTGGCGAGCTTGGTGTGACGTCATAGTCTAGGTATGACAACGGACTGAATCCCAAACACTCTTATAAAACACAGTGACATTCATTGTTGTCATAGACTTTTAAATCACATTCACAGAGCACTTTTTGATAGACTGTCTTTTCAAATACCTATTTGAATATCCCACATGGCACTTTAAAAAAAGAATTTCCTGCTCAAAAATAAAATATATTAAAAAATATTGATGGAGGCATAATTCTGAAGTAATACAGTTTATTAAAAAAACTTTTGCCCATATTTGAATCACATGCATGCAAACAATAGGGAATACTATTGTTTTGTAAATGTCATGTAACAAAAAAAAAGATGACGACGTTAGTTCCCATTTTATCCACACCCCACAATAACCTCGTGGCGTGGCGCTACGTCAATAATCTCGACCACAGACACTCGAGAGCTTTTTTTACACGGCTCAAAGCGTCCAAAGCGCACCTTGCGACACAATACCTTTAACTTAAATGGTGCAAAACGTTCAACACCAATTAGTATAGATATGCTCCATTCTTTCGCACAAGATGTGGCCCAACGAGGTTTGGGCCATTGTGTTCATGGAACATTACTGTTGTTTCACCATCAGCTGATATCTCGCCTGATTAATGATTTTACCATAAGATTTGCGATGGATCTCGCAAGGGTTTTAGCCGTGACCGGGCTCTAATTTGCATTTTGATCGGTGGTGTTAAACTTTGACAGTTATTGTTTTTTTTTTTCGGTTGGCGGCACGTGCTGTTAGGTGGAGTAAAGCTTTCATATGATTATTATGTAAGTGATGTGTCATACTGGGATGCGTGATCGTAATTTCTATTGTTAATCTGCAGATTAACAATAGTTACCTACCGGAATGGACTGATTCACGTAAATATGTAGAATAATTAACCAACGAGCTGGAAAATGGTCCAGAGTGTCGTTTTAGGGGTGGAGTGGAATGGAGCATTGGAATCCTCCTCAAGGGAAGACAACTGTCTTGGTTGTAATCGTAAGCACCGAGGTCTAGGATACAAGGGTCCCAGAAACGATCCTTGTTAAAAAGAGGCTTTCTTTGGTTTCCAAATCGTATAATTTCTTTGACGGACTTATTATTGGACAATTGACAACAAACGAAAAATAGGTATTATCATACCTATTTCTTCAAGTAACAAGCTTCCTTCAATTTTCCGGATCATCTACGCGTTCTACGACCCTTCCGCCTTGCTTGACTAACCAACTCTTTCAACTCGTGTTTAAAATTACCTAAACGCTCTGTTTCTTCAATTCCTAAAATTATTAAGATCCTTAGCATAGTTTCGTCGTATATTTACGATATTAACTGGAATTGCTTACAGTTTAGCAGATTAATTTTTGTTTCAAAATGGATGTTTGAAAAGGTTCAATGATATTACTGCCATGTACCATAAACACTGCTGGTCAAATTCAAAGTCAAAGTCAAATCATTTATTTCAATTAGGCACACTAAAGGCACTTTTGAACGTCAAAAATTATAGTAAAACAATTGATTCTAGTCGCCCATTCCAAAAGGTAGTTTTCGTATGGAGAAGAATGGGCAAGAAACTCCACCGTTACTCTTTTAAAATGATTTACAAGTTCTGTATAGGTACATTAATTATATAATTATGGGACACAGGCCTCCTCTCGGTGAAAGGGAGAGAGCCATTATCCACCACATGGGCCCAGTGCCGGTTGGTAGATGTCACACGTCTTCGAATTTTTGGTTCTAGGACATGCCGGTTTCCTGCAATGTGTTCAGACAAAAATAATAAAATAGAATGATTAAAATTCATTAGGTACAAGTGGTCTTGACATTTAGGTAGTATATGATATGAGATGCAATAGCGTTACAGAAAGTTAGCAATAAGGAGTTTTGCACCCTAATTGTGTAACACACTATCAATCAGAATCTGAATCATTTTGAAAGATATTGCTAATCCATTGCTTCATATGTTCGAAAAATGTGTCTGCTCAACAACGTAAATAACGCAATGAATGTTATTGAACTGTCAAAATTAAACCCATTGCTACTGATAGTGTGTTACGCAATTACCCCTCTGCTTAGCATGGTGGCAGGCAAATTGAAATAACAGCCAATCAAAATATTTTTTTTTTTTTTATCTGCAGTCGCAAAACGCACGTGACCCAAAAGTTTTAGGTACATACACAATTTATGCAACGTACAATTCAATTAACGTCGCGCGCTGCCGTCTGTTTTAATTCTCATCTTTGATGAATCCTTTCGAAACGAGTAGGGGGTAAAGAGTAGGGGTGGTAAAACGGACAGGTGGTCGCCGCTCGCGCTATTACCGTGCCGACTGCCGCAGCGTGTATCCGCTATCAGAAACGACCGACTGTCAACTTGTGACGTTAGCCAGTTTGCCGCTTAATTTTGAATTATATTTTTATTCGAGTTCGGAACATAGTGTCGTGCAGTGATTTTTTTGTCAGACAGTGGCAAAGGACATACGCTCTGACAGGATAGTGGTGTGTTGTGTGATGGTACTCAGCCGCTCTGGTTTTTGAGAGCAGTATGAGGGGCAGCATTTGTCAGTTTTTGTTGTTGGCGCACACGGTCTGCGCCATCACCGGACCGAGAGTGAGTAGTTATAATTTCCCTATTTTCCAAGTTTATCGAAAGATTTTATGTGTCGATTTAAAAAAAAAAGTGATTAATATCTATTATATCTAAATGGGTCTATTTAAAAAAAAACATCTACAAATTAATCTAAGCCTTAATATTTAGTTATTTTCCTTTTCGCGAATCCAAAATATCCGCATATCCGGTATGAAAAACCTGTTCCTCGCATCTTATGCATCGGGTCCGGAAGAAAGCGGCCGATAATTATTACTGAATGCGTCGAAAGTAGATATCGAAATTCGCGTGTGTTATATCGATTATTTATTATCCCAGATACATAATGATTTATCGATTATACCGGGACTTAACAATACCAACATAAATCTTGCCGCGTAATCGGTCATTTGAATAATCAGAAATCGAATCTAATTTCGAACTTTAAACTCTGATTAGATCTTTATTGGCTATTTTAGTGTAGTACAAACTACATATTGTCGAGTATTTACCACGTCTTCTATTCATAGTGGTTTTAATTACTTAAGTGGCTTCAGAGTTTTCAGCAACCCTTATAGCCCTCATTGTAGGTCACTTTTCATCTTGAATTAAATTGGAACATATTTGACACATTTCTATTTTTTGGGAGAAGTATCAGATAGGTTGAGGAGAAGACTAAGCTAGTAATATAAACAACTTACGGCAATAAAAAAAATCATTAGGTAGCTAACATAGCGGGAAACTACCAGAATGCACGCAATTTTTCTCTTAAAACACAAGTAAGCAACAAGAATGTTGTCTTTAGGACTTACGGAAGGATAAAGTTTTTTGAAGACCCTTTTTTAATCAGAAGATTTAAAAAAATATATCTAAAGAATAAATAATATGGCGGTTTAACATATTATGTTCTGTACAGAAGCTACCAAACCGCAAATTTAATTCCTTTGATAAAAAATGTGAACATTGGTCAAAATCAGCCATTTATGAATTAAAATGCCATTCCTGAAAGAATGGTTGAACTAAATCAATATTTTAGTAGGTCACCGGGAATATATATTGAGACACGCGGAGCTTATTAATTATTACAAATGTTTAATTTGCGTGCTCAAATAACATAACATCGGAAGAAGGAAACGATATGACATGATACTCAATTTGTCATTATATTGTTCAATGGTTACTTATCGTAAAGAATCTGAGTGGTCGCGTGAAAGACTAAAGAAATATTTGAACGATTTTCTTGTTTTTCATGCACGCACGATGTGGTTTTGTACGCTAGGCGATGGAACTTTTTGATTTACTTTTTATAGGAAAATCTTACTTTGAAGTTTGATCGGCAAATTGAGATTGCCGGACAGTTTGACTTTTTGACATTTTGTGGCTATTGGTGCAATGGTAGAGGCAAAAACTTTTTAACAAAAAATTAAACTTCCGAAAAAACCGAAAAGAAAAGATAATAAACCTTTTTTATTTAACCTTAATAAATAGTTCTTAAATTAATGTAAGTATACCTAAGTAATTTTGAGTCGGCGCCAAACAAGCAAACATCATCAAACAAGCATCATTCAAGCATCTTTGCGAGTGAGTGGTCGTGCGGAAAGCGCATTTTTTGTTTGGAATGTTAATGTTTATCGCTGGAGACTTCACGTTGCATTGTTAACTTGAATAGAATAGAATTCTCTCTTTATTTCTCTTTATTTGATTTGGTTATTTTTTTTTAATTTAAGGTAAGTTAGTGATCTTTGGTCATTGGTTGTTTTGGCTTTCGACTCCTTGACAATTCAAAATTGCCTGTAAATACTTTAATTAAAATAAATGCTTTGAGTTTGAAATTGATAAGACATTTTTTATGAGCCACTAGATACAACATTGCGTTGTGTTTGCGTGTCAGTCCTGCATTTATTCTCTCTGTATTTGATATTGAGATGAAACACGATCACTTGAGAGTATAAAATTGAGTTAATTTCACCATTTTCTGAAATGTATCATGATTGATGCTGAAGTGAAGTTAATATTTCTAAAAAAAAAATATACTAATTTTTTTTAGGTGTGTGCTTGATCAATATTATAACAGCCTCTTAATTTAAAGATATGGTAAGCAGTTTCCGCCATATTCAAATTCGTTGTGCCTTTAAGTGTAGTTATCTAACATCTTCTACTAAGAATAAAGATGAAGAGTTAGTTTGAGAGCGCTAATCTCTGAATCTTCTATTCTGATTTGAAAAATTGTTTTTGCATTTGATAACCCAATTTATAAGGAAGGTTATAGGCTACAGCCTATGTGATGGTGCCACTGCTGGGTCATCATCATTTCACACACACACAGGCCTTATATCTGTAAGAGGGAGTGGACAGTAATCCACCACGCGGGCCCAGTGCGGGTTCGTAGATGTCACATGACTTCGAATTTTTGGTTCTAGGACATGCCGGTTTCCTCGCGATGTTTTCCTTCATAGTTTTGAGAGCATTGGTGATGAAGTAATTTACACAAAGAAAAGACCCTGTCAGGGTTCGAACCTACGTCCTACAACTCGTAAGTCGCGGCCGTTACCACCGGGCCACCACTGCTCTCATGTTGTCTCTTTTTCATGAATGCTTTATGCTAATCCAGAACTTTCTTTGTTCTAGAATTCAAATGTATTACCGTCGCGACTTGATTGTTTAACAAGCACATCAATTAGTAAATTGTGTATTATATAGTAAGTAGTACAATAGGTAGTATAATGACAGGTAATTGGTCGTCTTGCTTGATGAAGGGTATCAAGATAATAATCTCGTGAGAACTTTTTTACTGTGCCAATGTAGGTTCTTCATTTATTGATTCTAACAACAGCACCCTAATTCCGTAAAACACTATCAATCTAAATCATTTTGAAGGATATTGCTAATCCATTAATTCATATGTTTGAAAAAATTGTCTGCTCAACAACGTAAATAACGCAATGAATGTTGTTGAACCGTCAAAATGAAGTGTATTACGCCATTATCCCGTAGGTTGGTCATTACATCACCATCATAACCTTTATTCAAATAAATGCAACTTCTGCACACTTAGATGCTGTTGAATATCAGAAATAAGTAGTCCTTGATATTCGTTTGACGAACGAACAGTCTGTTTTAAGAGTTCGATGCGCATCTAGTGGCTCATGAAAAACGATCATCCATCCGCAATCTAGTGATGATATGTAGCGATAGCCATTTAATCTCGAGCTCTAAATTACACGATACCAGATACTGTCTACAGCCTGAACTGTTACTATAGCTTTCTGAAAGCTTTACCGACTTTTAAGAGCTACAAGTTATGGACTTCAATTAAATCTGTGAACCTGATTTACGACAAGTTATCGTACCTATAGAAAATTACACAGCAAACAGCTGTTCTGTTAAACACCAATTTTCGGGATTTGGACATCTGAACAGCGTTTAGAGAACTCCTACGATAACATTGATTGATGTTCGATACGATACGGAAGCGTGTCGCGTGTTTGTTAATAGCCATGCTGGCTTGATCCGTCTTTCAGATCAGAAACCTTAGGTCAGTCAAACTCCAGGCTTCCTAATTCTGTCACCGTCGCTAACCACTGAAGCTAGACGAATAAGGTAGTAACCAGATACGTGCTCCGTAATACATTAACTGTGTGGACATATTCTGTAAGAGGATACGTTGCCTTTCTCTCTTTCACCGAAGCCTGAGTTTGTGCAACCGGTGATGTAACAGTGACACGCCTTGTAAAATATTTATTTTTAGCATAACGACTCAGCGTGATTTAGACATTTGTGAAAGATTGTGAATAAGATGCTGCCATATATGAACGATTGGTGTAATCTTGGGAATATCCGTAAAATTGTTGCATAATCTGAGTAATTTCTACTCGAAGTCAAAAGGATCTGTGTTTGTCGAAGTTATATTTTTGAAAGACATAGTGTCTTAGCAGATGAACTGACTATCTTCATAACTGTTAGAGCTCTGATTCGTATTATGGTTTTGAAAAACTCCGCGTAAGTAATTACCGCAACAAATAACAAATCAAAGGAGAGAACAAAGACACTATTCTTAAATATTTGAGACTTTATCATTGCCGTCTATCTGAGGAGAAACGGGGTGTAATGTCGGACATCTATTGACTAAAAAGTCAGGACCATAATAGAGAACGCGTGATAAACTGGTTATCCACGCACTGCGTTATCCCCACGTGCACCGCACAAACTTTTCTTAAACTCCTACGCTACCTACTATATCATATTAGCCAAACAAATTACCTTAAAGACGTACATTTAGTCAAATTAAATCAAGATAAACCACGTAATTCATACAAGTAGTGAAGATCTATGAATAAACATGATGATGCCTTGAACTTAAACAATGAATACTGATGCAACGTTTAGAAAGTAGAATTACGTTGTTTATGGGCAATACAGATTATAAATGAGCCAAATTATGCGTTATCGTACAGAAATGATAGGTATTGTATTCTTTGTGAGAAGTTTACAGGCATTTTATTGCTGTTGTTTAGAACAAGGGTTTGGCAATTTGGATACGCAGTGTGCAGTTTGAGATTCTCGTTATTATTTACCAAACAAGAAACAGCATTTCATGTTGTCTTATTAGGTACTACATAGTTGTTGTTCAACAACAAATCTTACTTTGAATTTGAAATTCAGTTTGTAAGTCTATACAGACGGTTCAAATCGCTTTGGACTTAGCAGTTGATCAACTAAAATCGAACCGTGCGTACCCGGTAGATATTAGTGAAAGAAACGATGGAAATTGCTTAGCAGCATTACAACCAGTTCTAATTACATTAGTAATTGGTGATTGAACGACAGGCAAGTGTTTTTGCTGCTACGAAAATGTATAAAGTAAAAATTAATCAATAACCATGACAAATGCATTTTATAAACGGCCTCTCCATAGTCATCAGGTCATAAGGAAACAAATCGGACACATGTCAGCTTTCATTGACAAACATTGATAAATTACTTACTATATGCGTATGTGGTAGGTAATTAATAGCCTAATTATAGTCAAGCGTGAATCTCGCGTGTGTCAAGCGGCTACTTTCACCTCTGGCTGCGCAGGCGTAGCGTATGATGCGAGTTTATTACCTACTAAGTACTTTATGAGACTGCAGACTGGCTAAGATTTAAGAAGTAATAACTTTATAATGACGGACAAAAAGTCTTCATTATAAAGTTGTTGCTTCTTATGTTATCTTCTATAGAAATGTTTTTCTGAGGTTTTTCATCAAATGCCTCGATATTTGGTTTCCTTGGTACTTATAAGATAACAAGAAAAGTTGTATGTAAAATATAAGTATATAGCAAATATTTTATGCTCTATCCATCGATCACTAAAACTCTATCTTAATAATAGGTTGTAAGTACCTATCACTATTTGCTCCGGTTGATCTGTGGATCCAACTCAAAGATTTTCCTTATAGTTATTTTATAACACTTATTTAGTCGTTTTAATGAATCATTAATTTATAAGTATGTCATTATACCGTACTAAGTGATGGGATCCAACGTATTCGCTTCAAATGAATATACCTATCGAAAATAATCATTTTGCATTATAGGTAAATCAGTATAGAAAAACCAAATACCAATAAAATACATAAATTATTTGCTAGGGTACGGATTTGCCACCATAAACAAGATGTTAAGTAATGTTTATTTTTTTTGTATGTTTTATTTCGATTTTAAATTTTTCATAAAATGTTATGCTTAAACAACGTGTTTAAATATGTAGGTAAAAACCATATTTATGTGTACACTACAACACAATTAGTGCAAAATAGTACATACTTACATTATTTTTAGGCTGATTTCCGCTATACAACCTGCAAAATTGAAATTAAAGTAAACAAAGCGGCTAATTTATATTATTTTGTAGTTAATCATAATAACAGGCAAATAAACCGCACCATTTTTTATTCGACAGCAAAATATCGATAATTGATACTACATACAAATTAAAGTGTAAATTATCGAAATGTGTGTTATGACGTTGCTGCAATCACTAGTTCCATCTGTCAAAAAATGGTGGACAGAGTGTAGCTATGTTTCACAAATAAATTATTCAATTATATATATTATATATATATTATTTAATTAGGTATATTCAATTTTTTACTTTTCAATTAACGCCGACAGCAACGTTGCACATGAAACTATTTACACTTCCACTTCTTGTATCTGCCCTATGAACGCAATCTATTTTCTAAATCATAAGCTACATCCAATTTTAATTAAACATTTCGTAATTTTAACAGCTTACATCAGCAAAAAATTACACAATTACATAAATCCATCACGGAACATTATCGAATAACTGATCGAAAACTGCGCCATTTTGCAACTCAACAAACAACAAATCTAAAACCACAACTTTTGTAATAGCGGCAAAGCAAACAGGTAAACAGCCTCTGGGTACATTTTACGAGAATATTTTGCAATTCTATTTATTTATGTGTCATCTCGATTGATTTAATAGGCTTAGATCTTAGATAGTTATCCAGCTTTACCTACTTTACATAGACACACATCAGTCTTCTTACTTCTACAGTTTAAATATTTAAGACGTAATTTGAGTTTAGGTATTTTCAAATCTTTTAACAATTTTTTTTTTCTATCGAGCTTATTGATTCGCTTGGACTCGTTACCTATTTGTTTATGATTTAGATTTCAGTACTTGCTTTTCATTGTTTTCATTATCGAAAAGTTATAATTTTATGTCTAACAATTTTCACTTAGGCATTTATTTAGGAAATAAGTTTTTTCATAAATAGGTTACGTATTTAATCACAGTTATTTTATTATTTACCTCATTCTAATTTCATCATGCACGTGATGTAATCTAAAACAGATGTGTCGATCTAAATGTAAATGCAAGATCCAACATGTGAAATCTAGGCAATTTCTTCGGCGTTGATTAAATTAATGAGCCTAAAGGAAATGTCTTGAGTTACGACATATAGTGCGACCGTTTGCGTAACGTAGTGGACTCGGGGTGTGCTCTGATACCATCTGCAAATTTCTGCGATCTCTCAATTTACGCAATTTTAAACTCGAAGTTGCATCGCCTCGCGATTCGCGCCATTTGCATTGCGTTTACCATAAACAGAATGATACGAATTAGTATTCCAATTACAAATGTGCACATCCATAGAAGTGCCACGAAGTGCATTACGTTAGTGATGTAATATCAATCATTCGGACATTCATACCGATTTTCGATTTCTTGTTCATATAAATCTTGTTTGAAGTCTCAACGCTTCCAATTAATCAACATCATAAAGAATAATATACCTACTGCTTTCTTTGTACTTAATTAACATTACACGTGTGATATTAAGTTAGATTGTTTTGGTTTTGGCGGGAATACGTTTATGTTTTTGACGTCTTGTTTTTTTTTTTAAACCAAACCGAACTTGGAACTTTATTTCTGAGCCTAAGGCAATACTGGTACCTAATTTACCTAATTTTGTCTGCAAATAAATAAAACTCTTAACAAATTTTCTCGCGTTCTCGTGTATACAACCAATCGACTGCTTACTTTGTGTTAGCACTTCTCGATTAGTTTCGCAAATATTCGTTTATAGTCACGAATATCTCACGAATGTCGTCACTTTCACTACGAACAAGTTCCCCGGAGCTTTCTGTTTCGTACTATTGTGTTAGGTCGCCGACATTCTGAGTAATTACGTAAATTATGTAGTCGCGTGTATCATAGAGACGAGGCTGTTTTTTTAAACGGTTTGTATAGGAAGAATGGTTTTTGTCGTGTGCCTTGCTGAAATTGGGACGTGTGTTGAATTAGGTAACTGGCACAAATGAGTTTTTTAAAAGGCTATTAAACTTGATTGTTCTTATCTTCCTCTTGATTCTTTTAGCTGGCTAGGTTGGGTAATATGCTGCAATTACTGCAGATTTTAAACAGTAACCTCTTCACGACTTAAAATTATTTTAATTTTACAAAACTCACGACTTACCTACCTACCTGCGCCACAGTAAGTAGGACCACAGATAAAAATCACATACCTACAATTAATCATTCATTACATGAGTCCTGTCAAAACTTCAACTTTTGCTTCATTAAAAATTAAACTTTACGTTTTCACGATGATAAAGTCGTGTACTTCTGGTACCATGTGAATGACAATGGAAGTGCGTTCGTAGTTTCCACAAAATGGAAGAAAGCTGACTTTCTGTCTACCTGTTTTACTAATGCAACACCTCACACATTTACGAACCGCCTAGATTATTTTAGTGCCAATTCGAAACAATTAAGAAAGCGTAATTTGAAAATAAAACACGTTTCGATTTGACTTTAGTGACCGTTTTGGCAGAAGGCCGCGTTTTCTTCGCCTTTCGAACTTTAGTTTTGCGTCTTTTTTTTTTTGTTATTTAAAATCAGAGCGCCTTGTTCTTCTTACTTGGGTCACGACGAGACATTTCACTATTCACCCAAACTATAATAGGTATAGATAAACCTTCGCCTCACTAAATTCAAAACGAATCCGAATTGACGACGATTGAACAGACTCCGCGTTGGCCATTCCAAAACACCAGCTCATTTAGCGAGACTGGGTATTGTTCAAGACAACAAATGTACCTACAAGTTGCGGTTTAGATATTGAAAATGTCGATCACATGCTTTTTGACTGTCCAAATCATAAGTTACACAGACTGATTTTAGCGAGTGAATTAAGTGAATTGTGTAGTGAAAGTGTTGTGCTAAATAGTACCTACCTCCCGCCGCTTGAACGAATTATTAAAAAATAAGACTTGTTATCGAGCAATATATAAATATACTTATTAAAAACACTTTCGAAGAAATTTAGTGAAGTAAATTACTAAACCAAATAAAGACTTTGCTAAAAGGTCCCAGCAACCAGGCCATTAAAATAAATAAAATAAAACCGAATTGACTGGATATCTGTTTCATATGCCTACTGTTCCATAAATTCATATTTCAATCGGTAAGTAGATCTACCTTATACGGTAAATCAAAGAGTGTGTCTTTGATTTACCGCAAAAAGTTGATCTACCTGTGTGTCTCTCAAATTGGCTTTGACATAATTATTAGACAGAACTGTCAACGCTCAATGTAAACGATACAAAGATGACAGATATATTGTGTCTGCGTAGATATGGCATAGCCATAAATACAGTCGAAAGTTGTGTAATCAACTCCATATAGATCACAGTCACATAACTTCACGCTATTACAGATGAGATGTTTTACAAGTCGTTCATTTTTCGCTCACGTATGACTTGTCATGTAACGAACACATGTGATATCGAGCACATGTGACAGGAGTACACAATCACAGATCAGATAAATGTTCTATGTATACAATAGCCGGCAAACGAGAATTAAAAACGAAACGAAATTGAGTTTATTATTTTAACGTCGTCGTTAAATTAATAAGTGCGCCTAATCTGTATTCTAGCAAATAAAGAGATTACACATTCAACGAGGGGCTCGTGGAGTCGTGGCTTAATAATAAGGAAGGATAAGCTACGATTATCGCGGTCGGTTCGTGGATGATCATCCATTACATATCGAGGCTCCCACGTACCTCAAAAAGCACGTTAAGCGGTTAGTTCCGGCTGTCATTCATGGATCTTTGACGGTCGTTACGGGTAGTTAGAAAACCAAAAAGTCTGACACCCAGTCTTACTTAAGGATATCTTGTTACCCAGCAAGTAACTGAGTTGAGGAGGTCAGATAGGCAGTCGCTCCATGTAATAAACTTATATTCAGCTGCATCCGGTTAGGCTGGAAGCCGACCCCAACATAGTTGAGAAAAGGCTAGGCAGTTTTTTAATTCATTCAAAAATGGCGCGGATTGCGCAGGTCACTCGGTATGAATTCCTTCCTTCCCTTTCTGAAACGTGCCCTCGCGCCCTAACGTTTCCCAAATAATCCTCCTAATCCTAATTCCTGTATAATCGTTTTTCGCGCATGCTCAAGTTACAGTTGCAATATTATGTAGACTCCAACACATCAAGCTACTACAATCTGTCAAATTTCTTTAATAGATTTTCAACTTTATCGCTAAAGTATAAGATGCAAAGTTGATTGGGAAAATTTTACAGTTTCGGGTAGCTTGATGTGCTGGCGTCTGTACAGTACTTAGTTCGACATTTTCAGATCACAGTTCTAGCGGAATCTATTATGTAGGTATTTACTTTTGCAAAAAGATAGATTTTGATAGTTTTATTGTTACCTAATAAGTACTGAAATAAGAACTATGTTAGGTCAGAAAAATGTTAGGTACATAATGGTACTTCCCGTTACATCCCAAAGGTTTTATAACATTGTTAAGTATAAGAAATAAATAGATAATTTAATTACAGGAACAAGTTGTCTGGGGTTTAATCGCACTGTCTCCGTTATAAAATCCCTATACTTTTTCCTAGGAAAAGCGTTACCGTCATATTTATAACGGCCATGAAAATCTGTCAGTTTCACCAAGTACCTATTCGACATTAAGGTGTCCAAAAACGTTCTGTATTTGAACTATGGAGAATAGAATTAAGGAGAAGACTGTTGTGAAAAACTGTCCGTCAAACTGCGTTAAATTAGGGTGACGCCACAGTAGCAACAGGGTAATTTAATGGACTTCTAATACAAAACTCACAGCAGCAGTAATTTTAGGTTATATTTACAAAATTATTTTGGACTAAGTACGTAAATTGTTGAAGTTTGGTATACTGCAATGCTATTCTGTAAAAAAACTCACCGTGAAAACTTATGTGAGGTGAGCTTAAAGTGAGCTGCCAATACTGTCAATCCGTAGCATTTGGTGGATTGACAACTCGCTTCATGCTCACTATTCACCTATGTTTTCACGGTGAGAATTTTACAGAATAGATGTGCTCGGCTGTCATTAGGTAACTACTCTAGTCACTAAAAATATTAAATTTTCTAACTATACTATATTTAATCCGTCAACAACTGCTACATTCATACCATACCCTTTGCCTATACTAGCGCTATTGTGGAGGGTTTTTGAACTGTTATTTACTGCTTATATCTGGAAACTTTTTCAACTTTCGCCCCATGATTCAGTTCTCCTTACTTCTATTCTCCATGATTTGAACATTACGGCCGTTTATGACGGTCACCGTTCTATAACATAACATAATCAGCCTATAATGTTCCCACCGTTCTATATCAAGCTTAAAAGAAACCGTAAGCTTTAGGGGCTAAAGCAGTCTTACGAGTGATATATTGAATCCCGAACGTAGCGAAGGATTCTAGGGCTCTGAGGCTCTATTTTGATAAGTATACATAGTAGGACCTATATCAATCATTCAAGGTTTAGTGTGGGTTCATTACAAACATTTCGAATACAGCTATAACTGACATTCTGACCTATAACGAATTCCTTTCTTTTATTTAATCTTTTTGTCAAAACGGCGAAATATTTGACAGCTTCACACATTTGCAAAGTTGTCAACTTTCTGTTGGCACTCTCTTATGCGGGATGCGCTAAAGTAGCTATAAAATAAAAAAAAATAGCGTTGTATTTAATTGATTCTGTAAATACTTAATTGTTACGGCCGCGAATTACATTTTGATCAACAGGTACAGTCAACAGCAAAAGTAGATGATGAAATTTTGGAGTCACTTTTGGAGTCAAAACTGATCACGAATATATGGCAGCTGTACTAGTAGTAAATGTTTGGTATAATTTACAATCACATACTTTTGAATCACTTCGACGCCACAAAGTTCTGACGCGAACTCCGTTAATTAGTATTGAATTTCTGATTTTCATCATCTACTTTAGCTGTTGACTGTACAACCTGATACCCTAATTGCATCACATTATCAATCACAATCTGAATCATTTTGAAGGATATTGTTAATTCATTGCTTCATATGTTCGAAAAATTTGTCTGTTCAAAAACGTAAATAACGCAATGAATCTTGTTGAACTGTCAAAATAAGAGTCATTGCTACAATTTTATTAGTGTGTGACGCAATTACCTCGCTGATACTGACCAAAATTAAAATCTTATGCCGATTGCCATAATTTAGATCTTGTAAACTTTCTAGACCTATTAATTTCTGTTCGATTATTGCTGAAGTTTGTCCTAAATGGACCATTGTGTATTTGAATTGAGGCTTAGTTAGGTACCTATTTTTTTGTTTGAAAGATAATAAGTGGAGCGTGACCAAATAGTATTAGTAAATTGATGTTACGTTTTTTACATTTTATTACATTTTTTATCTAGTTTAGTAGGTACGTTACTTTGGAAGATAGTCATGCAACAGCAGTTAATTATGGGGTTTATTTATAAACGATGATTCAAGTTAAGTGACGTTTAAACTTTCAAAACAGAATAAAGGGGTACCTATATCTCAAACTATTTACAGTTTAAAAATAATGCTACAAACTTCACATAAGAGGCTCTAAAATCAGAGGCTGTAACTCTTATCCTAAATTTAAGGAACCATTCAAAATATCAGTGTTACTTATAAGATAAAATCAAATAAAAAGAATAATGTGCATTTTTATCTATCGTGTAGTCTAGCCTTTTGCAACATTCTAGCACAACGAGATGTGTTCTTCTATTGTCATATTTTCCAGGCGACTAAAAACTTAAAGGGCGACTAACTATTTGCTACTAAAAAAGTAACTTGGCAGCGATAAAATATTTTAGCAATAATATTATTAGATGAGCTACCTACAAAATGCAAGGAATTATAAAAACCAAATAATGGCTGCTAGCCTGCTACTTTAAGGAAGCGAACATATTAAACAGGGCCAATTGAAATCATAGAGGCGAGGTCCTATAAATAATTACATGGCGGCTAATATTCACAGTGGGATAACAAACATTGTATTATTGGCAACTATAGGCATCTCTAAAGACTCATTCCCAGAAACATACAAGGTGGAACTTGAGAACTTAGGATGCAAGAGCGAGCGAAGCGAGCTCAGGACTTGGGACACCCCGACTAGGACAGGTTAGGTTCGAAGGGGATGACGGGGGCTCAAGTGAGCGTGTAAAGCGAGCGAACGAGCCCCCGTCATCTCCATCGTGTTAGGTTCCTTTAAGCCCTGAAGACAGAAATAGGAGCCCCGCTAAGCGGGGCTCCGTCGACTACGTCTTATTATTATTAAAGAAAAATCACTGCCAATTTAAATTTAAACAAAGCTTACAACTCAAAATAAAGCTGCTACTTTATACTTAAAATGCTACTTCACTGTAGTAGCTGCCAACCTATTATTTTTGCTACCCATTTTAATAGTTTGTTGCCGCGTTAAATACATGCCTCACTTAAATCCATGTCAACAAATCGAGCACTATACTATTGTGCATAATTACTTATGCCACAAATGACAAAATGTCGAATCTTCACTGCTTTCTCACACATTTGACCCAAATCTGTGACACTATAGTCACTTCAGTCAGTCAGTGCAGGTGCTACTTAAAATAATGAATTATTATAAACGAATTACGTTATGCTATGTAATACGTCTCGTCCGTAATTTCACCGCAATGACGTCGCGTCTCGTTCACACTTACGTGCGTCTGCGCAGGTCGATGATCTAGCTAGCTGAGATGACTGAGTACCTAGCGTGATCTACATTCTAGTACTTCTTCTTTTTGGATCATTTTATTTACTAGACTTACCTACGTATTTTTTTTTTTAATTTGCTACTTACTTCAACAAATAAGTACCTATTGTTTTATACGTAAACTTATATACAGGGTGGTAGGGACTTTTTTTAAAAACCGACGTAAAATTTCAACGCAAGTTGGTTCAGAATTATGTAGATACTGTATCCATGCAGCAGTGGACTGCTATAGGCTGATGATGATGATGATGATGTATCCATGGTAACAGGCAGGCTGCGCGTCGGTCTCCTTGCCACCCTATGTTTTCCAGGATTCGAATTATTTTATTACAGTAGGTAATAAATGGATAAATTAGCAGTTTTTATTTTGAGGTTACTTAGGACCTTTGGTCAGAATTTTTGATAAATTAATTTTTCTTCCAGTTATAACTTAAAGTAAAATTAGCCACAAAAACTGATACTTTATAAAGTAGTAGTTGTGGCTTTATTTCCTAAAGTGTAGTGTCATAACATGATGAAATAGTTATAAATATTCATATTTTTTTATTATTATTATCTAATTAATTTAATATGTATAAATATTCATTTTTTTGTTGCACAATTCTTCTTAGAGTAATATTACAACATACCATATATTTATAAAAGTATATCATATTTGTTTAAACTTAACGGTTTCTCCCGGATATTAGAAAAATGGCTGTATTTTTAATTTATTTATGTAGGTATTTAAAATGACAGTGAATGTTAAAGATTGCTCATGCGAAGCAAAAAATAATAATTATAAAATTTGATATTATCAATATTATGAGCTCAGACGAAAGACGTCTCTAGAATTGGGGCGAATTTCACAAAGAAAACTAATGATATTATGAGAAAAAAAGTTAAATAAGTCTCCGCAAGTGACACGTGAAAACTTGGCTAATTACCTACTTAGGTATCGTCTTGTCTCTTTTCCGCTCCCGATAGTTATGACATGATATCCTACTTCCACGTGTTATCGTGTAGATGAACGCTATTTTTGAAGATGGAATGTTGGGTAGGTAATGTATCTACCTCTTTCATATACAACAAGGAGATGACAATATAACAATAAATGAAAACACTAACAATACTAATGCATAGGAGTATTTAGGAACTATCAAATAAATCCTAACACTGAAATAAAAAATGTGACTTTTTCTAAAATGCTGTGCTGGGAAGACTATGGACTTTGCCAATCTTTGACTAGCTATAATGACTAAACTATTGTATATATTTGATTGAATTTTTGGATGCAGTCTGCGTACGTAGTAGTATATAAGCAGTTTAATTTATTGTCCTCTCCACCTTGTATATCATTGAATGAAACTCTAACGCGATCAGCACATCTAAACCCTAACACCTAAGCTCTTAGTATCAATATTCCATAACAATGACTGCACTGGCAGCTCTTTGTGTTTCGACCTTACTTAAGACCCCAAACACACAATAATTCACATAGCATAATTAGCCTATAATGTTCCCACTATGGGACACAGACCTCCTCTCTGCGAAAGGGAGTATAGGCTGTAATCCACCACGCGGGCCCAGTGCGGGTTGGTAGATGTCACATGTCTTCGAGAATTTTTGGTTCTAGGACATGCCGGTTTCCTCGCGATGTTTCCCTTCACCGTTTTGATAGCAGTGGTGATGAACTTTGATTATATATAATCAAAGGTGATGAAATAATTTACACAAAGTAAAACGCCTGTCTGGATTCGAAGCTACGAGTCGTAACTGCTCCTCAATATTTATTTATTTATATTTATATATTTTATTGTACACCAGAAAAAACATTACAATAAAAACGATGATTCACATAAAACATACAATGGGCGGCCTTATCGCTTTCTGCGATCTCTTCCAGGCAACCTTGGTTAATAATTCACATGAGAAAATTAAATCAATAATTACCTCAATAAATAAAACATCCCAATGTCCTCATAAATTAGTTTGGTCCCATTTTTAACATTATTTGATGTGATTTTCTCTTTCAATTTGATTCTGCTTGCCATTATCATTTTAAATGAACAGTCGACGAAAATGACATAGAAACGCCATTCAAGCAGTTTGTCGACACTACCTATTAATAGCAGATCGTGAGCATGCATTATTCACTGTTGTATAATCATTTTCTCCTGCCATCTGAATTGTTTACTGAGCCCGGCATTCAAGCGGACGCGCTACTTTCTTTAAATGCTTTTTAATATTCATAATAATGATGTTTTTAACATATTAGTATGGTGATTTGATAGTTATGGAATTAGCCTTAAGCCGGAGATTATGTAATGGGTGGAAGTTGGGTTCACGTAATGTGAAGTAGTTTAAAGTAGCTTCCTTTTTTTAAATATTTGCTTGAAAATCCGCATCAAAATGCGGCTTTTAAAAAGTAAGTAGGTACTTACTCTGTGGCGGCTTCCTCGCCCATTTTGGCGAAGAAGGCCGAATACCACGTGGCAAGACTCACGAACCAACCTTTTTTTCAACCAGTCTTTTGCCGCCAAATTTGACAGCGAACGTCATATTTCCCGCTCAAAGATTTCCTTCACAACAATGCAATAGACAACATAGATCATACTCGGCGTCGCATCTCGCACTAGATTCGCCTGTCCGTGACGCATCATTCACAAGAAAGTGCATTCTTGTGCACTCTCTGCCTTTGCGAGTTAACGCGCCATTTAGCCAACTTCTACTAAATATTAGTTTTAATACCTATCCATTTACTTGTAAGACAGTGTAAATTTTACTGTTGAAAGCAGCTGTTATTTTACGATGTAATTGTCTTGCTCTCTGTTTAGAATTTGATTAAGATATAGGTACTGCAAATTTTGCATGAATAGTAGACGTTAAAAAAATATAAGTACCTAAAAAATATTAGTCGATAGGTACAGACGCCAGCACATCAACCTACTACAATCTGTCAGATTTCTGTAATAGATTTTCAACTTTATCGCTGAAGCATAAGGTTCAATGTTGATTGTGAAAATTTGACAGTTAGGGGTAGATTGATCTGCTGGCGTCTGTACTTAATAAAATAATGTTGCAAGTTTGCGTATTTTCTGGCGTTGCATTCAGTTTCTAACATTTTCGTATTGTCCGTTCGTTAAAAATATTGTAAGTAAATAGATAAAATCCTCTTTAATGAGGTGGTTAAAAAATAGATTGTCTTAGTTAAAGCTGAGATTAGAATTAAAAACTTAGGACATTTATTTCATGTGTTTCCATTTAACGTTGTATTATTTCAAAACTGTCTGATTAAGTAGTGTTTTTGACACGTTATTAGCATTAAATACTTAGTTTCGGTAACAAAATAAACATTTCAATAGAAATCGTGTTAAATAAATATGAAATTGAACATTTCGTAATGCCACTTCCGTCTTTTAGTTATCTGTGTAGTTATGTAATTTTGTCAATAACTTTTTTTATTTTGATTTTGGCCCAGTGTTTTAACCAGTAACAATAGACAATCAAATTAATAGTTTTAAAACGTAGCCGGAATTAAATTCTCTAGGATAGAATGTTAGATCGTTAATTATAAGTTTGAGGAAGCAAATTTTTATTAGCTGTTATACACATCCTTTAAAATATTATACCAAGATTAACGGTTTCCTTATCTTTATTTCCAGGTAGAGAATGACTTCGATAGACGAAGACAGGCCTCACTACCGCATCCCGGGTTCACGGAGCATCAGACAAGATTTGGTCTGAACTCACCACTACAAGGCTTCCAACCACAGCAAGGAATAATCGCAAATCCCACTTCACCCACCGTCCAGTTCCAACAATCCATATTCCCTCAACAACAACAGCAGCAACAGCCGCAGCAACAGCAGCAACTGCCACAGCAACAGCAACAATCCTACGTGCCGCAGTTCAACAACCATATCCCGAATATTCCCAACAACATACCCTTACAAAACAACAATTTCCAATTTAATCCCCAAGCGAGCAATCCACCATTGTTGCAGCAACAAAATAACTATCAGCAGCAACAAAACCTAAGGCAAATCCCGCAACAAACCCAGAATATCCTGCAACAGCCCATTCCTACGTTACCAACCTTCCAGAATGGACACTTGCAGCAGAATCCTACCTTCCAGCCAAGTATTCCCGCTACGGTTAACATAAACCAACAAAGACCTACGCAGCAAGCCTTCCTGCCCACTATCTCGACGTCACACAACCAGCCTATCAACCAACCCATCTTCAGCCAGCCGAATCCCATTACTATTCAGCCCGCACCAAACCTAGGTCCTCAGAATTACAATCAGAACCACAACCAGAATCAGAACATTCAGAATAATGCACAACTCCCGTTCCAGTCGAATCTGGGTCAGCAACCCGTATTCTCCAATGGACAAGCATCCCAAATACAAGACATCCTAGAACAACAGTCTAAGGAGAATTTGGAAAAACTGAAGGAGTTACAGGAAAGGGCGAGAATCATTCAGAAGCACCAGGAGTTTGTGCAAAAACAACAGCAAAAGCAACAAGAGAAAGTGGAGAAATTGCACGATGAATTTGTGAAGAAGCAGGCAACGAAATCAGTTCCTAATTTCTCCACAACAGAAAACTATGAAGACTATTTTAGGAATACTGAGAGGCGGCGACCTATTCTGCCGCATGAGACCGATTTATTCAAAAAAGCTGTCGAATTGTACGAGAGGGACCATCCTACAACTACCACTACCACGACTACGACAACGACCACTACCACTCCGCCCCCACCACCTCCTCCGACACCTAGGTACAGACCCCGTCCTAAACCAAAACCTAGGAATCCCCCACAAGATAGAAATAAGGCAAAACTTTACAACGAAATCAAGAATCTCTTAGAAGAAAGCGAAACTAAAGGATTCGACGACAGCCTGAGAGCGAAGAGTGCTGAGTTATTAAAGAAACCAGACATTTTGAAGCAGCTGAAAGTAGCTCTTGCTGAAAACCCAGCAGATTTCTCCGAAAAGAATTTCTCATCTCGCGAGATTTCTCTCAATGGACAGAAATACGAAGTAATTAGGACAACAAACCCTAATCTGATTCCCCAAGGCGCGATCACCGCTGACAGTTCGAACTTGGCACAAATCATGGCAGCTGCTCAGATTGAATCGCAAAAGGAAAGCCGAGTTTCATTAGAAGATCTGACGAAAGGCATTTTACCACCTGGTGCAAACTTCGAACTTATCAAACAGGCAGATAACGGCAAACTCGAAGAAGTCAAGGCACCTAATGAGCTGCAGAACAAAAAGAAAGTCACATTCGTATTTCTAGAGGAACAAGAAGACGGATCCTTCAAAGTGAAGGGTGTCAAAGCTAATGGCCAACAAACTGAGGAAGGTCCCGAAGTCGAGAACATCCTGAAGAAAATAAAGAACGGTGAGATCCAGCTGCCTGGACAGACGAAGATCTCGAACTCTATCTACAGCTCAACGACTGCCAGCCCGATAACTGAAACAACGGACTACGTCGCAGCATCCTCCCACCACCCATCAAGTTACTCGACTTTCGTCAGTACCTCTAACCGCGGATCCACCGGCCACACCGTCCCCATAACCCATACAACACCGACGCCACACTTCCAGCCTTCCGTCCAGTCTTCTAGAAGCACAGCTCAAACTCAGACACACTTCCCGTCCACCGTCACCGTATCAACCACAGAGCGATACAACACGAAGTCCAGCACCCCTGCCTTTGAGTACACGTCAAGTAGGAACAGTATCAGCCAAAGCCCAAGAATCACTTTCCCCAGTTCAACCCATTCAACGATCATCAACACTACTCCATTCCGATCCTCTGAGAAAGATTTGGTTGTGATTGGCTCTAGTACGATTGCTCCTACATTTACAAGTGAGCCTTCACTTTCGTTGAATGCAGCAAGGCATGCGTCGCCATCAGGCAACCCGGGTTTGGTGGACATTTTGAAAGAGAATGGTCTGTTTGCGACGGCTAAGTACTTGCGCCAGTCAGGGTTGGACACGATCCTGAATGAGACGGGTCCGTACACCATCTTCGTCCCAACTGACAAGGCGTTTAGAACTCTGCTCGTACAGCTCGGAGGTCCCGATAAAGCTGAGGAAAAGTTCCGTGACAACCCAAGACTGCTTAGTGGAGTAAGTATTAAGCTTAGTCTAACACTGCATGAATTCCTATTTGGGAGACTAGATTCTTTGAGCCTTTTTTTGCAAGGTTGCAAAAGCACAACTTCGGTTCAAAACCATCACTCCGTTCAAACCTTGGTTAGGGAGGGCTACCGCCTAGAAAAATACCATTCATCATCATCTGCCGAGCCTTTTCCCAACTACGTTGAGGTCGGCTTCCAGTCTAACCGGATGCAGCTGAATACCAGTATTTTACATGGAGCGACTGCCTATTTGACCTCCACAACCTAGTTGTTGGTAATACAATACCCCTAGGTAAGACTGGTTGTCAGACTTTCGGGCTTCTGACGATCCGCAACGACTGTCAAAGATCCACGAATGATATCCGGGAACAATGGCTTAACGTGCTTTCCGAGGTACGGAGGGGTCTCGGTATGTAAAGATGGTCACCCATCCACAGACCAACCGCAGCAAGCGAAGCTTAACCTGATCGATCGACCTAGCAAAATACCAATAGAGTAAATATTTTTAATACAAAATCCAAACTGCCAGGCGCTTAACGTTTGACGATTGTCTTACAATCTCTTTTGACTTCAATACTTACCCCAAATATTACCACTTCCAGTTACTTCTTCACCACGTGATCCCCGGTGCCTTCGATGTCGGATCCCTACAGGACGAGATGACGGGCGTCTCGCTCGCCGGCACACAGTTGAGGGTCAATCAGTACGACATGCATGACGTGGAGTGGAACGAGGTCAGAGTGACCACCATCAACGGAGCCAGGGTGCTGGATGACAAGAAGGATATTCATATACCACAGGTAAAATTGTTATTTTATTCTATGTTTTAGCCTATTAGCTTTATTAAAATAATAAGTACCTAAGTAAATAATAACGAATACCTAATTAATTAATAAAAATAACAAAATTAAATCCTAACTTAACTAAAACTATACACAAACTAAAATATAGCGTCGAAAAATTCATCCGCATCACTGTCGACTGGTAATGTACCCAAGAGACTGGCGACATTATTAGCTATTAGCTAGGATACCAAAATAACTAACCTTACCAAACTACGCCTAATCAAAGAAACTGCGCAAGACTCATTTTGTGTCGCGGTTTCACGTCATGCGTCATCGTCAGTCAGAGAGAAGTAATTTTATTTATTGCATAATCAGCCTATAATGTTCCCACTGCTGGGACACAGACAGGCCTCCTCTCTGTGAGAGGGAGTGGGATCCACCACGCGGGCCTAGTGCGGGTTGGCGGATGTCACATGTCTTCGAATTGTTGGTTCTAGGACATGTCGGTTTCCTCACGATGTTTTCCTTCACCGTTTTGAGAGCAGTGGTGATGAAATAATTTACAAAAAGTAAAGCGCCTGTCGGGGTTCGAACCCACGACCTAGAACTCGTTAGTCCCGGCCGTTACCACTGGGCCACCACTGCTCTTTACTTATTTATTGCGCCTGCTAGAAATCTAACAGCAATGTTTATTTTTGTAAAATCAGCGACCAGCAAACTAGTGCTTAGCTTAGATTCATCATTGCTAGCAACATCAAAATGAAGTCTAAGCTTTTCCATTGAGCTTAATTTATGTTACTTACGGCTGATTTTAATAAAGTCAGCCAATTATCTAATAACTGTAGAAAATAGACGTCCGATTGCTTTTGTATGGTAGAACTGTTAAAAAATCGAAATTTATTCACAACTAGGTTTATACCTGCTACTAAGTATAAAAATTTGGTCGAAGAACCTGAAGAAGCTAGTTTAAATTTTATAGCTATACTAGCTGCGCCCCGCGGTTTCACCCGCATATGTGTCGATCCCTTGGGAATATCGGGATAAAAACTATCCTATGTCCTTCCCCGGGATGCAATCTATCTCTCTGCCAAATTTTATCGAAATCCGTCCAGTGGTTTAGGCGTGAAAAGGTAACATACAGACAGACAGAGTTACTTTCAAATTTATAATATAATAATATATAGTAGTATGGATTTTGTTGTAACATATCTTCAATTTATCTCTCCAGGGCATAGCGCATGCTGTAGACCGCGTGATGTTCCCGCTACCAGTAGGTGACCTGGTGCAAACACTTCAAGCTGACAGGGACAGGCGGTTCACCACCTTCCTGAAGGCTCTGCACGCCAGTGGCTTCGCGGAGACACTTGCAGGTCAGTTGGAATATTTACTGTATGAATTTGAAGCTCGAGTGATGCTGGTAGAAGGTAACAAAATTAAATTCTAGTCAATATCTCCTTATTTACTTAGGATACCATTTTTTCGACTTTACAGCGAACTGCCAAATAAATAGATGAAAAAAAAAAGTTAAAAAAATATTGGAAACTCCCTAAAGACGGTACTTACCTATTTTATCATGATGTTACATAGAGGGAGGGCGCCCACGAGGAACTTTTGTCTCCACAACTAATTTGTCTCTCACATTAAGTCTACGGGTTTGTATGTAAGAGCGCGCACGTAGTGACGCGCCAAAGAGGGCACTTTCATACTGTTGATGAGAGAGACAAATAAGTTGCCGAGACAAAAGTTGCTAGTGTGCGCCCTCCCTACAAAACAAGAACGAATCCAATAGCGCCCCAAATAAATTTGGATAAAGGCGGTAGGATATCTAATATCCTCTATAGCCTGTATTGTCCCACTGCAGAACAAAGGCCACCCTTTCCCTTTTCCACACTACTTTGTCTCTTGCCAGTCCTTCCAGTAGGAGTCAAACTCGTCCCGCCATCTTCGCCGAAAAGAAGATGGCGGGAGGATAATGATAAATTATTTCAAAAGTACGAAAATAAATCGATTGTATTGCTGCTGACCACACGCACTCAATAAATTGCGAAAAAATGTTCCCTTTAATCTCGTGGTTTTTTTTTATTGGAAAACTTCTTGTACCCTCATAAAAAATTCTAAATCGACTTTATCTTCTCACATCAACCTCTTCTAATTCCAGAAAGCAAAACCTACACAGTATTTGCGCCAACGGACGCAGCGTTCGCGCGCCTCCCGCCGGCCGAGCTCGCGCGGTATGCCGAGAAGGCAGGCGCCCGGGCTCTTGTGGCCAGGCATGTGCTACCAGGCACGTTGTACAGTGCTGGTATGAGATACTACCAGCTACGGAACTCCATGGAGGACGCTAAGCCGCTGACGTTGCAGAAAAATTCTGGTGAGTTGGCATTTAAATTATTTTTGTCAAAATCTGGGTGTGGACGTGAGATTTTGAAATCCCCAGAAGTCGAAGCCGACTGAAGTCGTTGCGTGTGTATCTACCTAGCATCAGATGGCTAGCTTTTTCCCTATTTTTGGGGTCGGATTCCAGTCTAACCGATGCAGCTGAATACCAGTACTTACGTGGTACTTAGCTGACCTCCACAACCCTTACTAGTTCTCAGACTTTCGGGCTTCTCATGACACGCAACGTCAAAGATCCACGAATGAGAACTCAAACTCAAAGCATTGAGAGCCGGGACAAACAGCTTCATGCGCTTTCTGAGACACGGAGGGGTCTCAGTGTGTAAAGATGGGTCACCCATCCGCAGACCGACCGCGGAAAGCGTAGCTTAACCTGATCGATAGACCCGTGCGGCTGTTATTACTTAACCACGAGCCCCTCCTTCTAGCATTAGACAGTATCGGATCTCTTAAAAAATTGCCTATGAATAGTTTGTATCGCAGTGATAGACATAACGTCTGAAACACTTGAAACTCATATCCCTTCCTTTTCCGTAGTAGGGCAAAAAGGACTTTTGTTTAGGGTCTCGGAGAACATACTGATGCAATGTAATCATGTCAGCCTACATTGTCGCTGACATGATTACATCGCAAGTCTTATGAAATCCACAATTTTTCATTCCTATCTTCATGGTTTCCAGGTCGCATAAAAGTGAACAACGCACAAGTGATAACGCACAACATCCCCGCGACGAATGGTGTGATCCACGCGGTGGACGCAGTCCTGTAGCGTGCGCCTGCGCATCCCACCAATTAGCTTCAATGAAGCTCAGCACACGTCAGTCGGCTCCCGACCACGCCACGATTCGCCAGACAGCGTCAAATTAACATAAAATAATTTTAAGACTGTAAATAACGTTAGAATAAGATAATAATTTATATATGCGTGTTAAATTCTGTAAATAAAGATTTTTAATTAATTAGATGACTTTTTGCTGATTAGCCTAGTACTTCTCCAAAAAAGGTTTTACTAAAAATTCCAATTTGAAAATAAAACAAAAAAAAAATCAATCCATAATACTATATTATGAAATAATTAATCACACACAAAAACCGAGTGATTTTAAGTACACTTTCGCAAACTATTACTTTGCAAGTCATCATCGTCATCATCAAAGGTATCTTATCTCCTCTCATGCACACTAACCACTAATCGACCATTCTATCGAATCACATATAGTTGTACCAGGATCTTTTGGCGCGTGGCCAAAATAGGAACTAACGCCATATTGTTTATTCAGGGAGCAGTTTCACAAAGGTTTACCAACAACGCCCCATGTCTACGTCTTTGAAGCCCCAAAATATCCTTGAAGCACTATAATTATTATTAACATTAAACTTGATAATTAAATTTCGCCAACATTATTTTTAACTTGGCAATCTCTTCATCCTTTGCAGCCAGTTCATCCCTCAAAGACTTAATAGTGTCATCCTTATTTTCAGACAGATTCTTCAATTCTTCCAAAAGCTGGGTTGTATCCAACCTCTTTGCTGGTCGTCTTTGTACCAGTTTGCCTATGATGTGGGCTATTTTAGGGTAGTTGGCAGTCAAATGGGCAGGGATCTGGCCTTTGCGAAGGTCTGTGATGGTCTTCACTCGTTCCATGTCGGTACTGAATGGTTCCACCATCTCTAGGAGGATGATTCCGAGGCTGTACATGTCGCTCTGAAAGGACAGAAAATGTAAATTAGATTTTCTGGAGCACAGTTTTGAATATTATTGCCCACTGTTGTCGGCTTTAAAATTGGTGCCATGGTTTTGCTTAAGCTCCTTTCAGAAGAAAATCCAGAACCCAGTCCAGACGTCACAAATAAGTCAGCTTTAAAATCAACAACGCCGAAATCTGTGTCTTAAACTTGCAGAATACGACAAAAAATTTCTTCTGAGTTGTGTAATAATAATTGAAGTAATTAAATAGAATTATGTGTTTACATTAACACGTAACAAAGTAACTCACCTTTGGATTACACTGCCCTTCCAACTGTTCAGGCGCAGCGTACAAATGCGTCCCCAACGCCAATCCACTATGAGACTGCTGCAACGGACACGCCAGTCCGAAATCGCCCAATTGGACTGTCACTCCACCTTCAGTCTGCGCCACGAAGACGTTACTCGGCTTTATATCGTGGTGAATGATCCCCCTCGAGTGGATGTAGTGCAGTCCCTTCACCAATTGTGTGAACATGTCTATGAGGACATCAATGTGTGTCCACGCTACAGGATAAGTCAAATCCGGGGATTCAAGGCACGAAGAGTCTGTAGAATCGCAGTGATGAAACACCGAGTCTTCAGAACCTTTTCTAGTGACAGTCATTTGCAGGTTCCTGTCGTCCAGCCACTGTTTCAAGGTCTGCTGGCAATATGTCATCTGGATATACAACGTTGCCCATTTCAAGTTAACTCGGGAACAGTTCTCGAACTCTTTGCTGGAGAATAAATTGCAGACAGCGTTCTCGTCATGCGGCGAAGTACTGTCGTCAGACAAAAACTCCGACTCGTCCAAATCCTCTTTCGAACTCGCTAAGCTGTTCGAGTTTTTGAATGAGATGACGAAATCGGATAGACTTTTATTAGTGAATAACTCTTTGGAATTGTGAGTCTTGAAAGACGTTATTATATTAGGCTGAGCGGATGATATCAGGTTTAAATTGGAGGAAAAGTCTTCGCTGTCCGTATCCATCTTGAATTTACGCTTCTTCTTGACAGTGGATTCTATCATGGGTTCCAGCCAAGCTGCTTTGTAGTTCACTATGTTTGGATGGTTGAGACTGGCGATGGTTTTCACTTCCGCCAAATGTATCATGATGGAGTCGACGTCTGAAGATTTTATGTAAACTTTTTTGACAGCGTATTCCACACCATCCAGTCTATGTTTCGCTTTAAAGACGCTCCCGAAACCGCCACCAGCTATGAAGTACAGCTCTTCAAATTCGCGGTGGTATCTGGACCACTCGAGGCCTGAAGGTTGGACTATAGGCCATGTTGCTGAGAGGGTTATTGGGATTTCTGACCCGCTGGCGACTGCGACGAGCTGATATAGAGCTCGTTGGTACTGACTCCTCATGACTTCGAACTCGCCCATGGCGTAGGAATCATCTATGAGGTTCATGCTATGCAGCTTCTCGCATATTGTGTTATACAGTTGGTTAGCTCTGATGGTATCTTTTTCGAGGAGGGAACAGAGTTGTTTGACGAGCGATTGAACTAGAAGGCTGATGGGGGTAGTTGCTGCAGCGTTGACGCTTTCGATCTGTTCCAAGCTTTGGTGGAACACCGGCTGGTGGTTGCTGCTGTGATTTAACCCTGGAATTATAAGGAAAACACAGCGTTAAAACTTTTAAACTACGCATGTCGTTTTGAAATGTCTTACATTTCAGTAATCTCGTCACTCGAAAGTAGAACATAAAAACATTGTTATCACAAGGGTATGACATCAGTTCACTGCATATTTCATCATTTCATTCAGGCTGTGACTAATTGCAACTGAAGTAGTTCTATCTACATACTTTAATTGAGTCTTGTTAGTTGATCTCAATGCCCCCTTGAATCGATGAATGGCCAGTTATAATAAAATAGATATCTGCAACAATATTGATATATTTACAGACTCATTTTCCCAATTTATAATAACTATTAGCGACGAATCATAATTTCACAAACTATTTTTTTTTACTATTTCATTTTTTTGTTTTTAGCCATATGTGCCTGCCAATTTTGGAATGTTTTCTTATTGCACTCGTTATCGCGTTCTACCGTTTTCAATTTTGAATATCAATTTTACTATTTATTTTTTAATCTTAATGCTTTATTTTGATTCTAAAGATAAGTAATTTTAATTTTTGATTCTAATTTCGATTATAATTTTGTTTTTTATTTACTTAATGTTTTGTTCTTTGTTTCTAATGAATTTATCTATCCTCACTACGAGTAAAAAATCTTGTTAAAACGTATATTTAGGAAGCTATTTTTTATGTAAGAGCTTTGTATGCATAATGTAATTTATAATTATGTTAATTTTTCTAGTGAATAGGTCGTTGGTGTACCTTTCAAACAAAAATAAAAAATATACGACTTGGAGTTTGGAGTAGCCGTGGAACGAAATAGGTACCATTCCGTTCGTCCTTTTTAAATTTCTGGTCTATAACTTTTCGTATGTCCATAACTCGCAAACAATTATAAAATATTTCCAATACAGTTAAGTGATTGTGTAAGTCCTCTTGATCGACCTTTCAAGTTGAGAAGCAAACTATTATCTGACGATATTCCACGTTTTCAAATCCCCCCTATTCAAAGTTAAATGTAAATAAATTCTTGTCAGTAAACCGTTTTATCATGCATTCAGATCTGACATTGAATTAATGTTTATTGTTTACGAATACTGAATAACTAATGGAAATCAATATGATAACATCTTGAACGTAACGGTTGTCAGAGAGTTTCATGAAATATTGATGTTGAATAATTTCATATTGATCTGGATAGCTTTAGGCCGAATTTTTGTGGAGTTCATGAATGATCTACCGTTATAATGAATATGAAAGTGCGTTCGCTGGTCTGTCCTGTATGTTTTTATAGATCGGTAAACCAGAGGCGAGCTAGTCCGGTAGCTGAACAAAGACTAATAACAACGCATACCATACATAACACATAATCAGCCTATAATGTTCCCACTGCTGGGAGCCTGGGACACAGGCCTCCTCTCTGTGAGAGGGAGTAGGCTGTAATCCACCACGCGGGTTGACATGTCTTCGAATCTTTGGTTCCAGGACATGCCCGTTTCCTCACGATATTTTCCTTCGCCGTTTTGAGAGCAGTGGTGATGAAATTACACAAAGTTAAAAATAAAAGGAATTGCAGGCTCAGCTAGAAATGCTAGAATACATGTCATGTCTTTGTTTCTAGTAGGTTGTATCATGTTATCCTGCAACCTTTGTTTCGTTTCTTTTGTACAGCAAACAATAAATAGCAACGGCTCCCGCAGACAGGCGCTACGCGACGGTGCGACACGATTCTGGTAGAAAGTTTTTATGAAGTTTTCATAGAAATTGTTCCACTAGTCGCGTCGCGCCTGTCTGCGGGAAGCCTTAAGGGTCGACGTCATCCTAGCGTAACACACTTTTTTTAGAAAAGCAACAGATAATGTATTGTGTTTGATTAAAATCAGGTTTAAAATTATGAGGTGTAACGGAGCAGTTTGAATAACTACCCAACAAGTCTTTACAAACGAAAATAGCCCTTATTTCGAAGACGTAAGGTTTATTTTAGCTTCTGTGTAAACAATCTGGAACATTCTTGGACCACGTGGTACTTGTACTACCAACTTGGTGAGGTTATGAGGTAGGTACCAGAGGAACAGCGCGTAAACCGCAAACGATAACATCGACTGTATAAAAGGAATAAGTTAGGTTATTATATGTACACAATATGTACAAGCTAAATGACTGGATCACAATAAACAAGAAAGTGTCGTGAAACAAGCATGGATGTAGCAATTTTGATCCATCGTACGAAATCACTGTTGTTAAGCTTGTCAAAAATGCATTTGGACATATTGCCAACAATTAGGTATTACATAAAGGCACTCGAGAAGTGATGTTAGGCTAGGTCATGGTCATCTCCCATAATACACCACGTGTTACTCCTCGCCAAAATTTATTTTAAACTAGAACTTTCGATCCCGTGGGAATATCGGGATAAAACTATCCTATGTCCTTTCCCGGGATTCCAACTACCTCTATACCAAATTTCATCTAAATCGGTTCAGCGGTTTAAGCGTGAAGAGGTCAGACAGACAGACAGACATACTTTCGCATTTATAGTACTAGCAGCGCCCCGCGAAGTTTCGATTCCGTGGGAATATCGGGATAAAATCTATCCTATGTCCTTTCCCGGGACTCAAACTATGTCTATACAATCGGTTCAGCGGTTTAAGCGTGAAGAGGTAACAGACAGATAGACACACTTTCGCATTTATAATATTAGTATCGATTAGTATGGATATCGTCCTCCTACGCATATCACAATTTACTTGTGGTCGGCGCAATATGTCTTTTTCTTCCATACTTCTCTATTAGTCGTCATCTCGGTAGTCACCCCCTTTCTAACCGTATCATCATTCACACATTGCATCCATCGTTTCTTTGGTCTTCCACTACTCTTATAGCCATCGACATTCATACTCAAAACTCTCCTCACGACATTTTCCTCTTTTCTCCGTAACAACCATACCATGACAACCGAGTTCCACAAAACTTTTCCGTTACCGGTGCCACTTTCAGACTTCCTCTTATGTACTCATTTCTTATTCTATCCATTCGTGTAACACCACACATCTCTCTTAGCATTCTCATCTCAGCTGCATGCAATTGCCTTTCATTCATCCCTTTTGTGGCCCAACATTCTGATTAATACAAGACAACTAATTTAAAACGTTCAAAATCTAGTCGCAGTCTCGTCTCAGCGACAAACAAATGTCAAAAGCTTGTCAAAATGTAGGGAAATTAGAGGTATTTTTGACAGATTGAGTCTGAGATCAGACTGTGAACGTTCTTAAAATTACGAGAATTGCCCCTCAGGTATAATTATGGTTTAATATATATTCCCCTTAATTTTAAGGGGAATGCGGTAGTCGCAGATTGTTTCCGTGCGCGAAAAAAAGCCGCTGCGGGAAAAACGCGCCCTTGCGAACCAGCAGACCTTTCTGTAAAAATGTAACCATGAAAACTTAGGTGAAGTGAGTTTGAAGTGAGCTTTCAATAGTGTCAGTCCCTAGCATCACGTGGAATGACAGCTCACTCGAAGATCACTTCACGTAAGTTTTCACAGTGAGATTTTTACAGAAAAGCACCGCTGGGCGCTGGGCTTACTGACTAATAAAAATTAACCATTAGGTTATTCAAATATCCTTGGATCTAGTGGGCGCATTGCCAATTGTTCGAGACGGTTCTGAAAATCTAAATATAGCTCGTTATTAGCAACCTGTTCATTGTTGAACCGTTTGAATGGTATAAGAAAGAACAAGGCTCATCATACATAACACACGAGACTAAACTAATCTTATTTGATTAAAAAATCAGGCCACCAATGCGCCTTACATAAACTGCATAGTGCAATATCAGCTAATAAATACAATTGGTGTCATAGGTATCAATCTAATCACTTTATCAATAGATACCTACTTCCTGCCACTGAGAAGCTTATCAAATCCATATAAATATATATCTATACATACAAATAGATCAAATTGAAGTGTACGAAAACACTTTCAAATACTTTTTTTCATTTAAACACATTTAAATGAAAGAAAAAACACTTTTTAAAATTTTTGTCTGTCTCTCTGTTTGTTCCGGGTAATCTCCGAAACGGCTAGACAGATTTTGATGGGAGATTCACTGGCAGATAGCTGATTTTATAAGGAGTAACGTAGACTTAAACTACTTTTATTTTAGAAAAAGAATTAAGGTTCCGCGCAACAACAATAAAACTCATGAAATTCCGAATTGTAGCATCGTATTAGCATTTATCGATATTTTGTGCGTCGAAATTCCGTATTCTACTCGTATATTTGTCTCGCTATTCAGTTTTACAAGGCGTTTTTATTTCGGAATTCTAATTAATCGGAATTCGTCTTTTTGATGTTTCGAATTATTTTTTGTTATTCGATTTATTGAAACTCGGTATTTTGAGAATAGTAATTATAAACGTTAGGAATATTGAAATTTCGGAATTCTAAAAATAGGATGAATGATAAATCGGAGTTGTTATATTAGGAATTTTGAACCATTCGGAATTATGAAAATCGGTATTTTGGAATTCGTATTTGTGACTGTCGGAATCAAGCTTTTCGTATTTATGTAGTGTACCCATTGCCAATAGGGACACAGAGACACAGAACTGATATTTAAATGTTTTGTACTACAACTATCACTTCGAAAAAAGGCTATAAATAAATAAAAATAAATATAATAAGTTTTTTTATTCTAGCCATGTCCCCCAATAGTACCTACCCCATAGAAAAAAGACAAATCTCAATAGAAATTCTTCAGAAGCTTCTGAGACAAAGTATATACCTTTATATACCTTTTATTTTTTTAAAGTATACACACTAAGATGACAAAACAGTCCTCTGCAAACAACAGCTTCTGCACAAGAACTGTGTCAGTTACTTGAGAGTGCCGACTGTAGGCTTACTTAAAGGGACCACATTAGAACCAACAAATTACTTAGTATTTCAATTATATTTTTTTTTACTTCTCAACAAGACATCTGGTATGTACTAGCAGCAAAACTTACCTAATTCTGCAAAAATTTCACATGGGACCAATTGTTTTAAAGATAAAGGGCTGACAAAAATTCGCTCAAAAAATCCATATAGTTTATACACACCCATAGTGATTTTTTGCTGAGACAGTCATGATTTAATAATATTACAATATACCTGACGATATGACAGATATAGACTTATAACAACATTACATGTTTCAATAAGGTTGTATTTCTTATCAGGCTGTCTTTCTTACCTACTTAATACTTCAATAAACTTTCGATTTACATCAGCTTCTTTATCTGATAACAATCAAGTCACAACCTGTTCTTGAGTATTAACACATTTTTTAAATAGATTTTTGAACAATTCACAATATTTCAAAGGAGATTATAGAGGACTGGTGGCTCAGAGGTTAACGGCTACGATTTACTTATGAGATGTATCGATCTATGATCACGTGTTCAAACTCAGATAGGCACTTTATTTTATGTAAATTTAATCACCACTGCTCTCAAAACGGTGAAGAAAAACATTGTGAGAAAACCGGCACGTCCTAGAACCAAAAATACGAAGACATGTGACGACATCTACCAACCTGCACTGGGCCCATGTGGTGGACTACAGCCTACTTCCTCTCACAGAGAGAAGGCCTGTGTCCCAGGAGTGGGAACATTTTAGGCTAATTATGCTAAAAGTAGATTTTAACCAGCTGCGCATAATGGGCATGGATCAGACTGTAAAGCACAGAATTTATACTGGATGGATGAAATTGTGGCAGGTCACAGGAACAATATGCGACTCCCGCATTCCCTTTAATGTAAGGCGAAGATATATAAAACCATGATTACACCTGCTGACTTGTATGGATCAGAATGTTGAGCAACAAAAGGGATGAATGAAGTGTGTGGTGTTACGCAAATGGATAGAATAAAAAAATTTATAAGTACATAAGAGGAAGTCTGAAAGTGGCACCAGTAACTGAAAAGTTGTGTGGAAATCGGTTGTCATGGTATGGGCATGTGATACGGAGGAATGGGAATGAGTAAAATGTTGTGAGGAAAGTTTTGAGTATGATTGTTGATGACTATAAGAGTAGAGGAAGACCAAAGAAACAATGATGGACGGACTGTGTGAATGACAATATGGTTGGAAAGGGGGCAACTACTGGGATGACAACTAATAGAGAAGTATGGAAGAAAAAGACATGTTTGCGCTGACCACAAATAAATTGCGATAAGGGCAGGAGAGTGATGACCATATTGAGCATGGTTTTGGTCTTGAAACTTGTATGGTGAGTGGAAACGCCATGGTTTTCTTCGGAAGGCTAGCCATACACCACAAAGTGTAGCACACTATCACCACAGATACAAAATTACATCTGTTAATTCATATCTCAACTTTGATTAAACTACAGAATGTGCAAGAACCCTTGTTACAACAATCTCTTCTTGTATTTATATACATTCATAAAATGTGTGGTTTTCTATACAGCTAACCTTTTAGGATGTACAACATGGAAATGTATTCATTTTGAAAAACCTGTATCAGAGGACAATAAAGGTTATTTTTCAAGTACCTAAACCATTTTCCTAATAAAGGACATTGACCCTATCACTACTTGAAAATAAATATTAACTCATTGCTACTATACCATAGGTATCAATATTTTAGTCTACACAGGCCTGGTCAGCCAATTTAACATACTTGTAAACTATTCGTTAAATTTCATCATTTCACTAGGTAGATACGTACGAAAACAGGTACATCTTCAGGTAAAATTAAGAAAAATATTTGCTATTTTGATACTGAGCGTTAAACAGTGACGTCAGCTACAATAACACGAATTCGATTTACAACAATTTGTACGTATTTCATGTAATACATGAAATTCAAGCCTATAACTTTTTAACTGAAGGAAACGTAAGTGTATATTAATAATTTACTAAAGTAGTTCCAGATTAAAAACTCACCTAAATCAAAGGATTTAATCGTCGCCAAAGCTTTCCACTTGTCCTGTATTTGTTTCTCCATGGTGTACTAGAGTATTATTATTATCTGTGATGGCATTAATTAATCCTATTTTCCTTTACAAGGCGATCAACGACTATCGAACATTGCAGCCATGACTTCAAATCATTAAAGTCAGGAAACGCCATTTCACTCAACTAAGAGCCATTTTTTATTTCTGATTTCACAGAAACAGAAATGCCAATATTTACGTAAACTAATAAAAATGACACAACAACGAATTTCACGAATTTCACACACAGTCGATTCTATTCTCCTCTATAAAACTGTTGGTTGACTGAAACTGACAGTTCTAGTCTAGGGATGTCATGTCACTATGGGTGCGTTCCGAGTTAGCAATGTAATCGATATAATCGATTTGAGCGTGCTAAACGCTAATTCGATACGGGTATGCTTATACCCGTACCGAATTAGTGTTTAGCACGCTATGATTTTAAGAGAACCGAGTCAAAAATAAATCGTTTGTACCTGTTTTTATCGAAAACATTTCGGTTAGTGGGTCGTCTTAGGCTGGCCGCATACGTCCGGCTTTTGAATTCCTGATCAGGAAACCGGACGTATGCGGCCGGCCTCAGGTCCCCGAATCTGAATTCCTGATCAGGAAACCGAATCAGGAAACCGGACGTATGCGGCCAGGCTTATGGGCAGAGTTTCGTGTACACACGGACCACAAGGCTACACATCAAGCTCCGTTTCCGTTTGGAAACCCTGACGGAAAATATAAGAACGTGTGCACTAAAGAGAAGATTTTGTATGAAATACTTGCATTCAGGGTCTCCGAATCTGAATTCCAAATCAGGAAACCGGACGTATGTGGCCAGCCTAAGTTCATATGACCGTGCGGTTCTTGCGCGCGTTAATGTAGACTATAAACAATATTTAGTTTGATCTTGTACCGCGCGGCGGTTAGTAGTTCCGCGCGTTACCGCGCGGTCATAATGAACATATATCCTTTTTCATACAATTAGAAGTCAGCTTATACTGGTTATTTGTGTAGCTTGATGTGTAACCATGCGTACGTGTTAAATTGAACCATCTAGATCGCATCCATTTACTACAAATGCCTTGTTAGCGAGTAAATAATTATACGTTTATTATTAAATTATACGCTCTCTTATTTATTAAATAGCAAAAAGACTTATACGACTACGATAAATCTCATCGTATATTCGATAAAAAGCAGATAAGATCTAGAAAGAAATAAGTAGGCCAATTCCCGTAATTAAAAACGTTAAAAATTTACTGTGTATAAATACTGTGAGTGTGAACATAAATACTTAAAATTAAGAGAATTGCGCCCAAGATCTTAGAAAGAAATAAGATCAATGCGATATCACACGCTTCGATCTGAGAATCGATTCACTTAAACAATACGTCCAATGCGGTTTAAAAAAATCGCCATCCCTAGATTTTGATAGAATATCAGTCATTATTCATGTGACATTTTTTTTTTAATATATATTTTGGCCTGGTTGCTGGGACCTTTTAGCCAAGTCTTTATTTGGTTTAGTAATTTCTGCACTATCAAGTGACATTCAACTGTCTAATAAACTAATAATAATACGAGTCCACTTACAAAGGGGTTTGAACTTTTGAAGATTTTTGTATGGAGGGTGGCCCTAACGTCGGCCGCCATTTTGGTTTTTTTTCAGAACCGCGGTGCACAACGAAAGTTATATTTATTTAGATAGAGGACACTGGTTTTTTTTTCTGACAAGGATTTTTTTCATCGATTTAAGGTGAATGCGCAGTGGTAGACAGCGAAATTCAAATTTACTTACGTTTTTTGCAATTTGCAGGTCAGTGTCAGGTTGTATCTTGATCAAAATTTGATTCGCGACTATAACAGGTAGGTACCTACGTATTTATAGAATTATAATCATTAGAATCATTAATACATCTTTCTAAGTTAGATTTGTACCACTAAGCAATTTTCCATAAGAGATTTGTTGTCGTTGTTGTCGTAAAGAAACAAATAAATTCGTTATTGTTATTGCTATTTTTATATTTTAATATCTGAGAAACGTGACGCTGTACTTATGATGTTATGTTATATCACGTTTTATGTCTGTATAAGGGTCCCCTATTCAAATATAGGTAAGCCATTTATTTTGCACCGCGATTTTGAAAAAAAAATCAAAATGGCGGCTGATGTTAGAGCCAAAACCTTCAAACACCTTAATGAAACAAATAAAAATGTACCGGTGATCGGAGGGTTAAAATACTTAAATGTTCTTGTATATCGATTTTATTCAATTTCGAGCGGCCATTGTTGTTTACATCTTTGGCAAATTTAGCGCGGCCGGACCTTAGGTCGGTGTTCCTGTGGCCATGATCGTGGCCGCGTTGTGAGCGAGGTCCCTCCTAGATTGCTTCGGAGACTAGAGAAATCAGAGGGATCGACCAAGCAGATGTTAATGAACCTCTGAAACCGAATAAATAAAAAAGTAAAATTTACGTTTGAGATGAAATTGTCACTGAGTGTCAGGTAAATTTTTCAAACGGAATTGGTGGAACCAATAAAAAAGTACTCTGTGGCTTAGCTCTGTGGGTGGAAAATAGAGGAAAAATTTTAATAGGGTGGTGGTGTTTCTTCATGTCTCTCCCAGGCTCTTGTTTGGCTCCAAAAGGGACAAAAACCACCATAAGTACCTACCTAATATGAAAATTTGATAATAAAGAAAACCGTCAACAATATCATAAAAATGAAAACCACAATGCAATAAGTTCACTTTCTAAAAACAATTTACAATGAAATACCATCACCCGCAGCCTCTATCCGAATCTACGAGCTTTCTTCGAGAAATTAACAAACCCACTTACCTATAATCACAATCAAAAACTTCATTTTAACTTTAAGAAATTATAAAAATGGAACAGAAATTTTGCCGGGGCTGCGAAGAGCCCGTAATAGATAAGATACCAGGGTGCCCTTTACAATGTGGAACTGTACAATGCAAGGCTTATCAGAAAAAGGTTGGTAGAAGATGTGAAAGTAGCTATCATCATCCGACAGCACGACTTCACCCGCTGCTGGGCTGTCTCTTTTTGCTACACATCACTAAATGCGTTAGCGCTGAGCGTATTTAAAACGTAGCGTTTTTTATTTCTTAGTAGCAACTTGGAGTTTGGAAGTTGGCGGTATGATACCTCCAAGCCTCGGAAAGCAAGCACATTAAGCCGCTGGAGCTACTTTCCTGCTGGGGTAACGTACACAGTCGTGTCGGATTGGCGTCCCATTGGACTATGAGAGTGAGGGAAGAGAGAGTGCACCTGTGTTCTTCGCACGCATTTGTGCACTATAATATCTTCCTCGCCGAAGGCTAGTCTCCGCTGAGATTGGACGCCGTGGCCGAAATTCGGTCTGGAGGACTATTGTTATGTAAAAGTTCGTTCTGTGTCTACCTACTTCGTTTTGTTTCGTTCTGTTTTTTCGTGTTTGTGATTTGAGGTGCAAGCCCATTTATAAGAATACTTATTTTATAATATTTACGAGCTGCGCCCCGCGGTTTCACCCGCATAAGTGTCGATCCGGGATTATCGGGATAAAAAGTACCTAGCCTATATGTTAATCCAGGGTGTCGGTTACCTCCATACAAAATTTTATCAAAATTGGTCCAGCCGTTTAAGCGTGAAGAACTAACAAACATTATAAACACACACACACAAACTTTTGCCTTTATAATTTGCTGTGATACGTACCTAACTAGCAGCTGGATGGAGCTTGTTAAAGCAGATTAAGATCAGAGATCACATCGTACAAATAGAACCCGACGATACACGACCGACTCAATGAGAAAATTCACGAAAAAAATAATAAAGATAGGTACTTAATTCATTTTCTCATACATTCGTTTTTATTGAATCTGAGGCGGTACAAAGTTCTCCGGGTCAGCTACCTACTGTTAGATAAAAACTAAAATTGTTGACCGAAAACTTCAGACAAAATAACGAAGGCAAATTCATTGGGAAAGTAATGACTTGGATCATTTTTAACCGACTTCAAAAAAGGTTTGTATGCATTATGCATGTATGTTTGTATGTCGGCGATTTTCTCAAAAACTAATGAACCATCTTCAAAAAAGGAGGTTCTGTATTCAACCCGTATGTATGTTTGAATGTCCGTGATTGAATCTACATACTTTCAGACAGGTTTTAGTAGGTATACCACACATTAGGTAATTATTCTTATGTACGAATTATATGCATAAATGTACTGCATCTCCGGCATTTCTATGCGAATTTTGATGATTCTTCTAGTCGGTGTCTTCAATTCATCAATGCACTAGTGTTAAAAAGTGAAAAATAAAAACGTTTTTACAAAAAAACAACAGACTTGAAAAAAAAAACACTACAAAGAGATAAATAACTTTAATTTCGGAAGTCGGTGTCAGAAAACGAAAATGCGTAATTACCAACAACGACTTCCGAAATTAAAGTTATTTATCTCTTTGTAGTGTTTTTTTTTAAGTCGGTTGTTGTTTTTTTTTTTTTGTAAAAAAGTTTTTAAACATTTTGTTAAACTCATATTATTCTGCAGCCAATATACGACTTCGAAACTATGCCCATTGTGTGGGTGATGGGTGGGCCGGGCTCTGGCAAGCTGGGCCTGTGCCAGAACATAGCCACGAAATATGGATTCACATGCCTGTCCCCTGGAGAAATGATACGACAGGAGATTGCGAGCGGTTCCCACAGGGCCAGGTGCCTCAATTCTGTTACAGGCCGAGGTACGATTTCTATTTTTTTGTTTCGGGGGCTCGTGGCTTACTTAAAGCCGCACGGTTTGCAGCCACAACGCAACTGTCCTGCAAGAAGCTGCAACGACACATCCACACGTGATCAGTGCTTGCCCTCATTTTGTCACTGCCTGCGATGTGGTATTGTTGTGGTACGTCTGAACAGGCCCTTACCTAAGTACAGAGGCCAGCACATCAAGCTACCCCAATCTATCAAATTTCTTTGATAGATTTTCAATTTTACTACAAAGAAATAAGGTTCATATTCAATTGGGAAAATATGACAGATTGGGGTAGCTTAATGTGCTGGCGTCTGTACATCTTTTAACTTATAATATAATTGGGTAGCCTAGTTGTAATGTTATCGATCAACGTATAATCATCAGCCTATATTGTTCCCACTATTGGGGCAGAGGCCTCCTCTGTGAGAGGGAATGGGCCGTTATCCACCACGCCGACCCAGTGCGAGTTGGTAGACGTTACATGTCTTGGAATTTTTGGTTCTAGGACATGCCGGTTTCCTCACGATGTTTTCCTTCGCCATTTTGCCATTTTGAGAGCACTGGTGATGAAATAATTTACACAAAGTAAAGCGCCTGTCTGGGTTCGACGCAACGACCTACAACTCGTGGGTAAGTCGCGGCCGCTACCACTGGGTCACCACTGCTCCTGCTGATCAACGTATTACCCAGTAAACGGGTTGTGGAGGTCAGATAGGCAGTCGCTCCATATAAAATACTGGTCTTCAGCTGCTTCCGATTTCATTGGAAGCCGTCCCCAACAAAATTGAGAAAAGGCTGGGCAGATGTTGATATTTTGTTGGTAATAGAGTTCTACATGTCATGTCTGATGTCATGTCATGTCATGAGTTGTAAATCTGGATAAGTAGGTACTATTACCATGACAGACACCGTGCCTTCGTGCACTGTGTCTCGGTTGATAGGGGAAGGGCTTTCGTGAAATTACAGGCCCAAGACACTTCCGCTTTGATTTCGAAATCACTGTGAGGAGTAGGTCTAGTTCCTTCCGAGAGGGATCGGGAGAGGGCCGATCCCGCTCGGAGAAGAAGACGCCGAGGAGGCAACCGCCTCGACGCCTAACACGCCGAAACCCCACCTGCATCATCTAAGGCAGGCGGGAATATGGGGTCGCGGTCGATTAGAGTGGGAACTCTATCGGCCCACTGAGTGACCTCAGGGAAGGCGGCGCACAGTGGTCATGTGCTGCCTTGCACATTTGCACAGCTAGGTTCCGGGGAGACCCCTTTACAGTCTCCCCAGAGATGTGCCCTAACAGGCGTTGCACAGAGGGGGCTTCGGATTGGTCTTTTGAGAGGTAACGGTGCCCCTTCGATAGTGCAGATGGTGACCGCCGGGGTGGTTTTAGTGAGGTAAAAATCCCACACTCCCTGGTTTTATCCCCCAAAGACCAGGCGCCTTTTGAAGGTTTCCCCCCGAAAACAAAAAAAAAAGGTCTAAGTAGTTCCTTGATAGTATTTATTTGAGTGCGTACTATAACCATGAGTCGAAAAACCAATGTTAGGTATCATAGCCACTATGCCAAAACGCAATGATAATCCATACAGGCGGTTCAAAGGAACATGTCCAGAATTTCTTTATTGGAACGAAGTTGCTATTCGCACGTTATGCACTGCACACTTGGTAAATGAGAGCTAGACCGAAAAAGTGCAAAAGCGAAAGGAATTTTGTGCCAACGGCGTCCTAAGACATCTCTTGACTGTTTTTTTATGTTCATTGATCTCTGAATTTTTGAGGGCGTGTTTAACTGTAGTTTTACTAAGAACATAATATAGGGTAACCAGGAATCTAGGAAATCAACTAGGTATTAATTACCTACGTCTACAATTTAAACATCTTTAATAAAGTAACATTAAAAAAAAAAAAACGTTTTATCTCTCAAAATAACAAAAATAATCAGAAATGGGAATTGCGTAAGTAGGTACTCTTACGACCACGGAGCGACTATAACATTGATTGATGGTCGATACGATACGGAAGCGTATCGAGTGTTTGTGAATAGCTATACTGGTTACCCTAATAGGTTTATTTCCGGTAAACATGACGCAGAGAAATAACGCAAACACAAAAAAAACAAGTTAGGGGAAAATAATGCGTCACATCCACGCAAAACGGCCATCGCTCAGCATAATGATAAAATCCTATGCGAGACCTCCCCTGGCGTTGATTTCAACGACAGCCGGCGTTGACGCGATGACGTTAACCTGTGGTCTAAATATTGATAATAGATAGCATCTACTTGCATCGATTTACCGAGATATGGATACCCTTGAGAAATAATTGAGGGACACCCTTTGAATTGCTTATTTATAACTATTATTTTGGCTTTACAAATTTTGAAACAGATTTTCAATGTTTTTGCAACTTCTACAAAATCTTGTAAAATTAAAAAAAAAAACGTTTTCCGATTCATTCATAACTTATGGGGTCATTCCTTACGAACATTATTTATTTTGCAGGTGGGCTTGTCCCCAACGACTTAGTGCTGGAGTTACTAAAAGATGCGATCGAAAAGGCGGCTGCGACGGGGACCCGAGGCTTCGTCATAAACGGGTTCCCTCGCGAAAAGTCACAGGGTCCACTGTTTGAGCGAGCCGTGGGACAATGTTCTGTAAGCCACTGAGTTCGGAGGCGATCATACTTATCGACGCGGAATCAGGTTTAGTCGGTCCAAGCTTAGCTAGCTTTACGTCTCGAAAAAGACTCATTTTATTGAATCATTGGCCTCGTTCCGGTTCGGACGACGCGGCTCGACACCGCGTCGAACTATTCGCATGCGATATAATAAACCTCTTTCTGACCCAAACGGATTCCGCTTCGATATGTCTTTGTCACTCCTTAAACCAATATTTTCCTAGAAGAGCGATGGCTGTCATATTAACAAAATATATATTTGACACTAGTTTCTGCCCGCAACTTCGTCCGCGTGAAATTTCTTATTCCACCGACCGCGGACAGGCATTGGCCGTCGCATGGCATCGCCTGCCCGCGCTATTACTTCTATTTCGTAGCGTTCTCTCAGACTTTTTTTGGTCTGCTTCTAAGGGTTCAAATCCTCAAGAATTAGGCTAAAAAATGCAAAAATATTTTTGTTAGTTCCAGAGATTAGTGCGTTCAAACAAACAAACGAACTCTTCAGCTTTATTATTACTTAATATAAGATTATTGGTAGAGATTAAGGTGTCTAAAAATGCTCTGTTATATTACACGTTATACACCGCTTTCTTAGTAAACAAAAGCTTTACTCAGTGCAGATATGGCTTTGTTCCAAAAACAATGCAGCCCCAAATTCAACACTTCCTTTTGATGTATTAACATAAGAAAGCAGTGCCGTAAAAACTGCAGCTAAATATGTCCGTGACCACCGCAGGACCACCAACGCCAATCGCTTCCATATTTGGTGAATAATTAGTACTCAATTGGTACTAATTAGTACTCTAACAAAAAAATTGGTACCTTCGTAGTTTTCGAGAAAATCGACTTTGAAGGTGGTCCTGCGGTAGTCACGCTCCCTTCAGCAGGACCATCATGAGCGCCGAAAAAGGGGGCATGCTACAGCTATTCTAAGTATACAAATAATTAGTACCCACAAATGTGATTAATTTCGTAAAAAAAACAGAACCGAAACATTTGTATTTACCGAGAAATCAACGATGATAACTTTCGCGCAATTGTTCAGCAGGACCACCATTTTGAATGTTGATTCCAAGTTTGAGAAGCTTGTCGCTTTCCTCAAACCTACATAGAAAATTAGTACCCTGCAAGATAAAATTAGTACCCAAAATTCAACATTAGTACTCCAGTAGTTTACGAGTAAATCGACTTTGAAGGTGGTCCTGCTGTGGTCACGGTGCAAAATTTTCATTTCAGGATTTCCCTATTAAAAACTCTGTGATTTCTTCCCAAATTTATACAAAAATTAGTACCCATAAAGAAGTTATAGCGACCAAAAATTCAGATTCCTAAGTGTTGTATTTCAAGAGAAATTAGCTTTCATTACTTTTCCATACTAAAACTCCGCGTATAACCCGACCAAATGAAGTTGTCAATCTAACTTAACTAAAACTCTAAAGAAACTACATATAAAAGTATAGATAGCGTCGAAAAATTCATCCGCATCGCTGTCATTTTTTTTTATTAGGTATTAGCAGAGAATTAAACGGTATTAGGTATTAGTTATTAGATATTTGCTTATTTTACTATTTGAATAAAAGTTGTTAATGGTATGGAGCTGTTTATGAAATGTAAACTCATGCAGATAAACTTATGGATGTCTCAATAGTAGGTAATAACAACAGTTCAATATCTAAATTTTATACAAACTGCGTATCTAAGTACATATAAAAAATAACCTATCGCTACCTTTGTTAATGACGTGAGTATGTAGGCACTCGAATAATTATTTTTCTGTATTGTAAGTACCTACCTATTCTCTGTGTTGTTATATGAATAAGAGCGATAGGTATGTCTTATTTATTTCTTTCTTTCCTACTAATTTACCGTTGATGCAAGCAGTACCTACCTAAGTATTAAAAACCTAGTTTACTGCAGTAACAATATGTTGCTAGTAACGCAAGTATAAAAGGATTATCAGCTGTATCAAATAGCAGATACTGTCAAAAATAATTGAATCAAATAGATAATAATACAATCCCACACCAAAATAAATAAAGCGAATCAAATAATAAAAAAAAATATATAAAAGGATTACATAAGTAATAGGTAGGTATGTATTTTTTCAGTACCTAAAGTCGATTTTATCAAATTTTCACTGACATCTCTGTGGACCTTGGATGTATTTTAACCGACTTTAAAAAAGGAGGTTCTGTATTCGACCCGTATGTACCTATGTTTGTATGTCCGCGATTTTCTCAAAAACGAATGAAGCCATTTTAATTAAAGAATTTTTAACCTATTGTTGTATTTAAACGAAAATAAGTATTTACTGCAAATAAAACTGATATTTAACCTGTAAATATTTATTGCTAAGTAGTTTCAATAATGTTACGTAATATATTTTGAATAATAAAATATCGTGGGTGCTATTTCCGAACACGCCTTAATTTGTATAAAAGAGCGGGAATTGGACCATAGACAAGCTAAAATGCATAGCATGGCGCGCAGGTTATTACCGAAGTAGGAGTGGGTTGTAACAGGTAAAATCGCATATTTGTTCCGCCTGTTCCTGTTCTACGTAAATAACAGCTCCAAAAACCTGTTACAAATTACAGGCTGTTATTTCAAACTATTGTGTTCTCTGTTACCACAGTTACACAGTTATAATAAAATACGGTCGAATAGACATTTCGTAAAGATGTGTATCCGATCGCAGTAACATGTAACCGGCTAACAGGACCAAAAAACCTGAGTCATACGAGTAGGTACTTCTCTTTCTGAAGGTGTACACCTATGCGAGAAAAGGAAAGCGCTTGTAACGGACGATGTAACAGGGTGTCACAATAACATTAACATTTGTTATCTTATTCTAACTAAGGTACTGTCATAAGCATGAATAGAGAAAAGCTTGTGACTGGATGGATTCTGTTATCTCGTCGGTCGTGGAACAGAAGCTGTTTTTTCTGTTTGTTTGTCACAGTTACAGTCTATTATCTTGTGATACCTGTTATACAATAACTTTTACGATAAATACGCCTCACTCCTATCGAAGTAAAGCGTTCGCGAAGCGTGTTGTGCGGGGTACATGGAGTTCTTTTTTTATTCGTTTATGGTTTCAAGATTTTTTTAAGCAAAGAAATAAATGAATATGCAATTTCCAAAAGGTCAAATGTCTCAATATTTAAAGGTTTCAGAAAACGATATAATTAATAATTATTTCCTAAGGAAGTATAATATATATTTAAAAAAAAAAGTTTCTTTAAATTAGGGCTAATTAGCAATAGAAAGTTACAGAAATATTTCGATATTAACGATATTATAAATAGATATAGTAGGTATTTTAAATATAGGTATGTGCTTGTCGAAGATAATAGGTAAGTAGTACACCTTGATATGAAAACACATATTTCCTAAAAACATGCGTGATGTGCTCTTTGCAATGCATATTATTCAAATATATAGGTACCTATTACTTATGTAATCCTTTTATACTTGCGTTACTAGCAACATATTGTTACTGCAGTAAACTAGGTTTTTAATACTTAGGTAGGTACTGCTTGCATCAACGGTAAATTAGTAGGAAAGAAAGAAATAAATAAGACATACCTATCGCTCTTATTCATATAACAACACAGAGAATAGGTAGGTACTTACAATACAGAAAAATAATTATTCGAGTGCCTACATACTCACGTCATTAACAAAGGTAGCGATAGGTTATTTTTTATATGTACTTAGATACGCAGTTTGTATAAAATTTAGATATTGAACTGTTGTTATTACCTACTATTGAGACATCCATAAGTTTATCTGCATGAGTTTACATTTCATAAACAGCTCCATACCATTAACAACTTTTATTCAAATAGTAAAATAAGCAAATATCTAATAACTAATACCTAATACCGTTTAATTCTCTGCTAATACCTAATAAAAAAAAATGACAGCGATGCGGATGAATTTTTCGACGCTATCTATACTTTTATATGTAGTTTCTTTAGAGTTTTAGTTAAGTTAGATTGACAACTTCATTTGGTCGGGTTATACGCGGAGTTTTAGTATGGAAAAGTAATGAAAGCTAATTTCTCTTGAAATACAACACTTAGGAATCTGAATTTTTGGTCGCTATAACTTCTTTATGGGTACTAATTTTTGTATAAATTTGGGAAGAAATCACAGAGTTTTTAATAGGGAAATCCTGAAATGAAAATTTTGCACCGTGACCACAGCAGGACCACCTTCAAAGTCGATTTACTCGTAAACTACTGGAGTACTAATGTTGAATTTTGGGTACTAATTTTATCTTGCAGGGTACTAATTTTCTATGTAGGTTTGAGGAAAGCGACAAGCTTCTCAAACTTGGAATCAACATTCAAAATGGTGGTCCTGCTGAACAATTGCGCGAAAGTTATCATCGTTGATTTCTCGGTAAATACAAATGTTTCGGTTCTGTTTTTTTTACGAAATTAATCACATTTGTGGGTACTAATTATTTGTATACTTAGAATAGCTGTAGCATGCCCCCTTTTTCGGCGCTCATGGTGGTCCTGCTGAAGGGAGCGTGACTACCGCAGGACCACCTTCAAAGTCGATTTTCTCGAAAACTACGAAGGTACCAATTTTTTTGTTAGAGTACTAATTAGTACCAATTGAGTACTAATTATTCACCAAATATGGAAGCGATTGGCGTTGGTGGTCCTGCGGTGGTCACGGACATCAGCTAAATGACGGTGGACGTTTTTGACACTGTAAAGTGAAACACCCACCATCACCTTCATGGCAGCCGACATTTGGCAGCCGTAAGGCATATGACGGTCAGTAATATTGCCACAGTATCATTTACGAGCTACGTGGTTTGCGACGGCGGCACCGTATCGTATATATTTACTTATGAAACTCAAGCCTTGGACAATACTTCCACGACTGTTTATCATTGGATGGTTCAAGCAATGACACCATTTTGTCTTCAGTCTTTAAGTTCAGTTAGGATTAATTCAATGATGTAACAACCGTTTTTACAGCTCATAGTATACATGGACGCAACGGTACAGACGTTGTTCAATAGGATGAAACTACGGCCGAAGAATCTGAATCGTATAGATGAGACTCCAGACGCTTTGAAACAACGCCTGGAAACCTTTATGAAGCACTACGAGAGCATTCTTGAACTGTACAAGTACCGTCTTGTAAAGGTTCTTATTTTTAATTTTTATAGGTGTAATTGAAATACAGGGTCAAATTAAATTAGCTAACGAAACTCCGCAGACGTGATGGGCACAGATATCGAAATATGATACAACAATCAGTTAGTGTACCTAGTCACTTGAAAGTTGAAATATCAGTTTAAAATATCAGTTTCGCTGTAGCGGAGTTTCGCTAGTTAAATTAATATGACCCTGTATAGTATTTTTATCTCAAAAAGCGACGCGCGATTTACTTGTATAATGAAAATACTGTAACTGAACTTGCTTCGGTGACAAAAATTGGTGAAATTTTTTTGTGGAACTGCAAACATCCACCTCTGCTTCAGGTCGACGCGAACAAACCAGCGTCAGCGGCCTTCGAAGAGTTGACGATCCCGATGAACGAACTTATGACCAATACAGCCGAAAAAGCCGAAAGGAAAACCGTACCAGTTGCAGAGTAAACGAACAACATTTCATGCCAATAGGCGGCAGTTCCAAGTAACCCCCGGAAACCGAAACCAATAAATAAGTTTTTACCTCAAACAAAGTAATTTTTAAATATTATTTCTAACATCTTTAGCTATAGGCCGGGGAAATCAGCGCCCTAATTGCGTAACAAATCTCAACCTAAATAATTTTGAAGGATATTGCTAATCATGACTTCGTATGTTTGAAATATTCGTCTGCTCAACAACGTAAATAACTAGAAACGACCAATTGGAACCGTGCACCTAGCTTCTAACGTTAGTTTATGTGAAATAAAATATTTTGATTTTGTGAATAAATTTTTACACACAAATTAGCGCCCGTCCACGTGTTGTCATTGTAGTGTGGTTTTGGTGTAGTTGTAGTGTGGTTGTGGTGTAGTTGTAGTGTGGTTGTGGTTGTAGCGTGATTGTGGTACGTGTGGTCGGGCCCTTATTGTTGATCAACCGTAGTCTGGTTGCACGTGGGTTGAACGCTAACACAAGGCGGTCTAACACTTTTCAATCTAGACGCCAGAGGCCGTGCCGCTGCTTCAACAGAATAAAGCAACTTACATATTTAATCATTAAATTTATTAACTTTTAACAAAACATTCGATCTTACTCTCAAGTGGGAATTTAAACCCTCTCGCGCACTGAACGACCACGTCCACGACCAGACCAATGGTAGCATCGAACAACGTTTTACTAATATTGATCAACGTAAAACGTTGTTCGCTGTTAGGTCGCGGTCGCCGTCGCCCAGTACACGAGAAGGCCGATTTAATATCCCAAACAACAAAATACTCGTAATATGCTTAACTTCTACGTAGGCTTAAACAAACATCTCTTATGACGAAGAAAACTCAGGTATATGATCCAACAAGGAGACTGATACTCGGTTTCTACAAGTCTAGGTATTCAATTTTAATAATGTTGTTACATCTCATGTCGACTGAAAGTCAACCAATTGCAACAGCTAAAGCCACAGGCACATTATCGTTTTGTGTCGTGACGCGGGTTACACCAATCAAACCCATCTTTTCAGGATCTCGTCAAATCATAGCGAGTCTTTTAATGGCTAACTTTGCGTCAGAAGGAGTTACGACGCGACACAACATAGGTAAAGTAAATCCAGCTTTAGAAAGTGATTTAACAGCAGATTTAATGATCACATACTTTTAGAAATGGAGGATTTTCTTTTGATGTGATTTTATGGGTAAATCATCCCGTACCTATACAAAACAAAATAATCAAAAACTAAGCACTTTGTCAAGTCTACTGACAGTTTCCAATGAATAAATGAAAAACGATTTATTTAATCTTAAAGTTAGATAAGAAAGGAGTTCGAGGCATTAACCACGATTAACTAAACAGGTAGCATTGCCTCCTCTTGCTCCTTCTCTCTCTGCCGCACCGCCACGGCCGTCTCGACCAGGAGATACAGACACTTGAACTTGTCCTGTTCACCCTCCGCCCGACGCGCGCGCGGCACCACCTGCAGTTATGGCCCCATGTCAATTTTGGATAGATATAATTCTGGACAAGCAAAATTTTGACCAGTTCAAGCCACCAATTTTGGCTAATATAATACAATTTTGCGAAGAAGTCCAGCAGCTTGTAGAAATAGAAGTTAAAAGCTAAGCAACAAAAACACAGAAAGGGTCTTTTCGAAAGCAATAACTGTCAGGTGATGCCGGTATTAAAACACCCCGCACCCAAAACGTAAAGCCGTTTACTTGAATGAAAATCAAAACGTTTAGTATAAAAGTTTATTTACACAACAAACAGAAATTCGTCTCTAGGCTAAAAACAAAAAAACAAAAGGAAAACTTGATTGTAAAGGAAACTAAGTATAGTGTTTTAACACCGACGTCGCCTACAGTTAGATATGTACAAAAACATGGTAAATTGGGGCTACAACATTCGCGCAGCCCAAATTAAAATCTCCAAACATATTTTATTTTTAAACAAAGAGGCAAAGAAATTCAAAATGGAATTTTTGACAAATGAAACTTCTTTTCTTCAGCAAATTGCAAGAGTAAACAGAGCTATAAATATCAGCACACTTAATACGATTGTCGCGTATAGCATCAGATGAGACACGTGATGTCTAGGTGTGGCACCACATGTCGGTGGTGGCTACTTCGAGCTCGACGGCGACGGGCGGCGGCGGCTGCGGGGGCGGGCTCACCTGCATGCGGCGCGCGCGCAGCGGGTGCGGCAGTTGCGGCAAGTGCGCCAGCTGCGGGTGGGCCAGCGCCTGCCAGCCGTCCTCACTGCTGGACACCGGCTCGGGGCCCTGGCCCACCATCCCCTCCGTAGTCGTTACGGTCACAACCGATGCCGTGCTGCTGGGGTGCGGAAACAAATATTCGGATTGAGGAACGAAAAGCCTGGTTGCTCGAATTCGATCATTCATGCCTAGTCTTAGTCACCATTACTACTACCACTGAATATGTATTGCTGGAGGAAAGGACCTAAGTAAAGTTTGGACTGAAGACGCTATAATTTATTAGGACGTAGGACAATGTTTAGAGAATTGATAGTATTGTACCAGCGTTCGACTATTGCCCGCGCTGCTCTCGAGCAGAACTGCTCTGTACTAGTCTCCTGCGCCTCGTTGATCTGTTCTACCATGTCTTTGGTCGCGGCCATTGATACGATTGATGCTCTGCTGTGGGAGGGAAAAGGAATCGTCGCAGTGACTTTCGACGTTAGGTGATTTAATTAAGTGGCTCAACTACTAACCAAATATTACGGACACCTCATTGTTACTGAAGAGTGTCTTTTTTCTAATTTAGAAATAGGTATTGGACAATTATAAGCAGCTTGAGTGTGTAAGGTTAGAGTAAAGCACAGGATAGTGCCTGCGAAATTGCTCGTTATTTTCCGACATTAAACACTAAATAATTCTTCATAGGCTTCCAAAGACGAATTCCATAATCAAGCGAATCCGTACGCAACTAACTATTGGAACGTATAAAACCGATACTGCAAACTTACTCCCTAGCAGCCGGATGCAGATCGTGGTCCTCTGGTCCGTATCGGATGACGGACTGCCACACGGAAGGGTCGTATTTGACCTCCTCCTCGCTGATCGTGCTGGAGTAGCCCTCCTCGCCGTCTCCGAGTTCGTCGCCGTCACTCCGGTAGACCAGCAAACCGTCGCCGTAGTCGTGGGCACGGCCGTCCGGACCGTTCTGTCGGTACTACTTTCGATTAACTATAGGCTATTTTGGTCTAATTAGGTGGAAACTCAAGCAGAAAGAAGTAAACTAGTCCTTTAAAATAAATAAGAAAAACAATGTGATTTAAAAGACTTTAAATGAATATAAAGAAAAACAAGGTGCCAATATACAAAGAAAAACATAAAAAAAAGAATAAAGGCAGTGTGTTGTGCGTCACAAGGTTTCACTAAATGGGATCAATCTTTTCCTAGTCTTCGTCTAGCAGAGTATGCCCTTTGCGAGGAGGTATTAAAAATACTTCTTTACAAACCTCTACAACGATGCCATCCCACGCCGCTACGTTGACACCGTCCCCTGCAGCCACTCCTAGTCCCGAGGTGGAAGCTCCAGCCAGACCGATCGTGGGCCCCACTCCTGCCATAGCCCCAGGCTGCTTCCGACCCCGCCGGGATATGGTGTAGTGCAGGGGGTCGTGACCCTCGCGCCTGATCATCTCCGGGAGGATACGGCGGCGGGCGTTTATGAACCAGTTGCAGACCTGGTAATGGAAACTCCTTTCTAAATACTATAGTCAACTCATACACTGGGGTTTTGTATTTAATTTACAAATCAGTATTTTTCAATACCTGTGTTTTTCCCAATTTGGTTGATTGGATCTATGTAAGCCGCGCTTGCACCACAAATCACTCAATGCTTTTAACGCTAAAAATATTTAAATCATTCTGTCTCTGACATCTTTAAATCTATTGCCAACAAACTGTTTTGCATTTTGGCTAATACTGATTACTTTATACTTAGGTATGTATAATATTTTTTGGAAACAACCAACGATTGACGGAAATTAAATTAGCGCTAAACGTACCTATATTATTATAATGATTTGTGATGCAAGCGGGCCAAGTATATCAGCAGATTAGTAACTAAACTGCCGATATACACAGGAGCAAGCTTAAGGCGGATTACACACTACAATGCGCCACACGACGCGACGGGGTGCGGGAAACGGAGCCAAAATCCCGCGCGGTTGCGCGTTTTTATTGAATTTGTATGTAAAAAATCACGCTCGGGGGCGCGTTATCTTAGCCCCGTTGCGTAGCGCGTTGTAGTGTGTAGTCCGCCTAATAAATTAGTACAGTGTTGGTCATAATTTTTTTTTTCGAAACGAAACTTTTGTTTATCTTAGACTTTCGTCTTTTAATTTTGCAAAAGGAGGGGTGGATGAGGGGGGGGGGGGGGGCTATGAAGGCTAATCAGATCTTTACCAGTAGAAAATATTAAGAAATACGTTTGTTCTCCCTCTTACCTGCAACACAGTGAGGTTAGCTTCCTGGCTCAGAGCCAGTTTCTCAGCATCGCTGGGGTATGCGTTGTAGCGATGGTCATACAGCCATTTCTTCAAGATCTTCACGGAATGTTTGGGTAGGTTCCCGCGACGCTTGCGCACCGAACCAACTATCACCGCCTGGGTGAAGGGTGAAACAGAAGAATAAGAGTATTTGACGACCAGCCTGACGATGCAAAAGTAGGCATAGCTAGTGCGTTCATGACTCGTCATATCAATGTGACTGGGGTGTAAAAAAAGTACATCACAAAGCCCAATATAAATAGAATATCTCAATTTTTTTTTATTAGTCCGCACTGTCCCGCTGCAAAGGCCTCCCCCAAAGGCCTCCCCCAAATTCTTCCAGACATCCTTGTCTAGAGCCACCTCGTTCCGACCCTTGCAGTACCTAATCTTGAATATCTCCATAATATCTTTTAACAACCTGTCGGTTCCCAGGTAAGGTTAAAAAAAAACAGGTAAAAACATATTAGTCGTAAGTTCGAGGTTCATAAGTTTTCTTGGCTAGGTAATGGGTTTTTTATTATACTCATTAGTTCAAAATATAGGAGCCCGATCTAAGCACAGGTATTTTTTAAATAAAGTGTACGTATTTCTTTATTTACAGTTAACACATATAATAAAATATATCCCCCTTTCTTATACTTGTAAAATGTACATAAGTATTATTATTTTAAGATTCATCATCATCATCATTTCAGCCGAAAGACGTCCACTGCTGGACATAGGCCTCCCCCAAGAACCTCCACTTCGACCGGTTCTGTGCTTCTCGCATCCAACGGGTTCCTGCGGCCTTCAAAAGGTTGTCGGTCCATCTTATGGGAGGCCTTCCAACGGTACGTCTTCTGGTACGCGGTCGCCACTCCAGAACCTTTCGGCCCCATCGGCCATCAGTTCCGCGAGCAATGTGCCCTGCCCACTGCCACTTAAGTTTGGCAATTCTTCGGGCTATGTCTGTTACCTTGGTTCTCCTGCGGATCTCCCCATTTCTGATTCGATCACGCATTGAAACTCCCAGCATAGCCCTCTCCATTGTCCTTTGGGTGACTTTTAGGCTTATAATAAGGCCCATTGTGAGCGACCACGTTTCAGTGCCATATGCCACACTGACAACACGCACTGGTCAAAGACTTTCGTCTTGAGACACTGCGGTATGTGGGACGAGAAGATATTGCGTAGCTTCCTGAACGCTGCCCAGCCGAGTCGGATTCGACGATTTTAAGACTGTTAGGTTTTAATTATTTTTAACTTGCGCGTTGGGTTGAGGATCTCGTCAAGTCGCGGGAAACACCTGGATGAGGGGATGAGGGACGCGCGGAACCGGGAAGTATGGCAGAAAAAAGGGGAGATCTATACCCAGCAGTGGGTGACTCCGGGCTGAAATGATGATGATAATGATAATGATTGAAGAAAGGCATAAAAAATTTAAACAATCTTTGTTTTGGTAAATAGTATCCTTAACCCTAATGTTACCACTTACGACGACGTGCGACTTACGAGTTGTAGGTCGTAGGTTCGAACGCTTTACTTTGTGTAAATTATTTCATCACGACTGCTCTCAAAACGAAACTGAATCCATGAATTCAGCACATGATTCTAGACCCCCAAGCGTAGAAATTTTCGCCGGTTATTAAAAAAAGTACATTTTGACCGCGTAGGTATTGCACTTTTTTTATGAAAGAGGAAAACATCGTGAGGAAACAAAGCAAAAATTCGAAGACATGTGACATCTACCAACCCGCACTGTGCCCGCGTGGTGGATTACGGCCCACTCCCTCTCACCGAGAGGAGGCGGCCTGTGCCCCAGCAGTGGGCACATTATAGGCTGATTATGCTGTTATGCTAATGTTACCTGTGGTGGGGGCGGAGGGTGTCGCTGGTGCGTCATGGCGAGATGACGGGCGTCCGTGTTCCAGTCAGCACTGTCAATTCTCTGTTGATTAACAAGATTAACTTCCTAAAGTTTGAAATCCAAAATAAATAAAGTAAAAGTGCGCAATGCTGCACACCGCTACCCTATTTTAAGTTAAACAAATATAACTATATAACTTTATTTCAATGACAATTAAGTTGATTTCAGAGCGACTAGCACTATTGACAAAGTTATAAAAATGTTTGAAGTTGTAGCGTAAACTGAACTTTATTGTGTAGGAATTAAAGTTATTTTTCCATAAACTCATATTTGTTTATATTTTTGGCAAATAAATCGCGAATGCAGATTAGGTATGCGTTTTCACACTGACTTCAAACTCGCACAATGAAGAACGTGTGTACAAAACTATACAGGGTTGCAGGGACATGGACGCGCAACCTGTTGTACAGACGCCAGTACATCAACCTACCCGAAACTGTCAAACCCAATCAACTTTGAACCTTATGCTTTAATGACAAAGTTGAAAATCTATTAAAGAAATTTGACAGATTGTAGTTGGTTCATGTGCTGGCGTGTGTACTGTACCATGAATCCGGCACATGATTCTAGACCCCTAGCATAGAAATTTTTCGTCGGTATTTATGAAACTGCAAATTTTTTTTTTTTATTACTGACGAATTATTTCATCGCAGGGGTGTCCAGAATCACGTGAATGATCTAAATACATGGTAACAGGTTGCGCCTCGATTTATAGGTACATAATCATGATAATGATGATTCTCAAAGTGTATACAGATCATCTGTCGATAGTTGATCAAAAAGAGAATGGGTAAGACCGTACCCAGAAACAAAGTTAATTGCAGCATTATGAATTATGCTCATTTTTGTTGCCCTCATTGAGTAGCATGCTTTCCTAGGATAAATTAAACTATTCCCTGAGAGCATAAAATACAGACATAGTTCACAATGCTACAGTCAATTTTTTGGACACGAGGTCCATACAAACATTCCCATTGTCCTTTGTCAATTTTTCTTTATGTATTGTTTCTCCGGGCAAGAATGAGATAACAAGGTGAGCTAGGAAAGCTGTTGATTTGGTAAACAATTTTATTTAGACAATGAAAGTAAAAAAAAAACAATCCAAAAATGAAAAAAAAAAAACTACATTGTAGGACGCTACGCTTAGTGCTACGCAGGCGCTACGCCACGCATCGCTGCTACGCTGCCAGTCCACTAGCAATAACCCTCTTCACGCGACTCGAATGCAAAAACCCTCTTAGCATATTATTCATACCCACCGTAGACTACTGGATTTTCAACGGATTTTTTGGTCGCACTGGGATGCGCTACGTTGAATTCTCAATGCTCAACTCGACACCGAGAGTTGAAAATAAGCCCTCGTATCCACACGAGAGCTTATTAAAATAAGTAATTATGCAATTGACTACTTTTATGATATATCAATGGCACTCAGATCTAAACAAGGTGCTATTGAAATAACTGAAAACTTCATAAAGGAAGTACTAACTGCTCGGATTGAAAAAAAAAACATTTCTAGTAGTTTGTTATCACTCAATAATCATGAATGCGAGAGTCAGTCGCCGCACCATGGACGAATGCAAAGTGAGTGAGTTTTAGCTGTGGTTTTAGGCCCCTCGCCGGCCTCGCCCACGGCGACTTTTTGTAGCGATGCTGTCGCGCGATTCGTAAACGTGCGACAGCATCGCTACTAACGCGCGTTAGTCTCATTTGCAACGCGCTACAGAAGCGATGCCAACGCGCTACTAACGCGCTACAGCATCGCGACTGTATCAGGGAGAGAACGGAGGGAGGGTGGCGCGTGAGTGAAGAATCGAGCATCAGTGCAACACAATCGCGTTTGCATCGCGACAGAAGCGCTACAGTATCGCGTTTGTATCGCGACTGAGAATCGTGAAGTGGGCGAGGGCAAACAGCTAGCGACCGCATCGCGACTGTATCGATACGAACGTGCGACAGCATCGCTACTGCATTGCTACAAAAAGTCGCCGTGGGCGAGGGGCCTTAGTTTAGATATCGATACCCATCACGTCTGCACAGTTTTGCTAGATAATTTAATAGGACCCTGTATATATGTCAGCCGCGTGAATGAACATGAATGTTGTAATGGCAAATCAGGCTAAATTCGCCACTACGGCTAATAGGGCAAAGTGTACTTTTGTTTATTAACACAGTTGAAATAACTACACTTTTTGTTGTTAAAAAAGCTTCTAGGTATTTGAGCCATACCTAGATGTAATGTATGTAAGTGTGTGTTACCTGAGGCGGCGGGGGGAGGCGGGGGTGCGTCATGGCGGGATGGCGACCCTCAACATCCCAGTCGGTGCCGCTCTCGTTATCCTCCGTCGATGACGTCGACGGGAAACGGTCTCGCGCTGAACAACATAGAATAAATTGTTATGGCGAAAGCCCGCGAAATTGAAATTTTCTTACATTCTTTTGTAATTTTCAGGACAGTATCAGGTTGTATAGGTAATATAAATGTGTTGTAATTATGTCATTACAAGATTACAATCATTAAGTCAATCACAAAAACCCATTGAATGACTGTTTCATGAAATCGTGACATTTGAGGTAAATTTTTTCCAACTATTTTGAGGTCGGCTTCCAGTCGGTTGTGTGTGTATGTCATTCTAATGATTATAATTTTATGTCATTTCATGTCACTAGAAAATAGTGGTGGCAAGTGGTAGATAACTACCCCAACTCCAGTTGTAGGTCGTAAGTTTGAACCCAGGCAGGCGCTTTACTATGTGAAATTTATTTCATCACTAGGTACTCCTCTCAAAATGGTGAAGGACACCATCGTGAGGAAACCGGCATGTCCTAGAACCAAAAATTCGAAGACATGTGACATCTACCAATACGCACTGGGCCCGCGCGTCGCGTGCTGAATTGCAGCCCACTCCCTCTCAAAGACAGGAGGCCTGTGTCCCAGCAGTGGGAACGTTATCTAGGCTGATTATGCTTATGCATGTCACTAATTTTGGTCAACACAGACACTGACCGGAAAATTGCAAAAAAAACCTAAACATTTAATTTCGCGGGTTAACTTAGCACATCCCCCTTAGAAACACGCAGAACAACCCTTTTAGGTAAGTACTTAATTACACAGAAAGAAAATTGTTCAACGTTTTCTAATAATTTTCACAAAGCTAAATAAAAAATAAAAAAATTCGAATTAACTTTTGATGCGGCTGTTATGTTTATTTCAAATTAAAAGCACCATTTTGAATATAGATAAATTAAGAAAATTACAAAATGGCAGACCCGTTTTTGAAAAAAAAACTAATGTACTTAATATAAAAATTGTTCAAAATCGTTATAAATAAACTAAAAACGAAATAAAATTCGTCATTTCAAACTATTTTTGTCCTAATTTCTTGTTTGTGTGAAAAAATAAGTATAACACAATACTTACAGTAATCTAACACAAAGTTCTACTTTAAATTCTCTTAGGACTTTTTTTAGAACAACTTAATAAGTAAGTAAGTAGTTTGATTTTACAACTAAACTAAATTATTTTTAAATCATCTGGAGCCTTTCTCATAGATTTGCGAAACAAACAGCTTTTATAGAACTAAAATAGAGAACTACCGAACATGTTAGATGTAACTTTCGGTAGGGAAGTTATACCTAACACCAAAGCACCACATTGTAACAGAGGGCTTGTACATTACTATGTAAAACAGCGAGTCTTCAATACTTACGCAGTTTGATCTTCATAACTTTGATCACGGACCTAGGCAGCGTGGCGACTTTACCAAATAATCAACAAAGTTTAATTCCCGCCACCAAACTTCACGCTTTTGACATGAGCTGCCAATTAATTATGATATTTGCAATTGACATCACAAAAGTAACTTGTGAAAATTGATAATGAAATAAACAAAATGGGTACAAGATGAATAGCCAAAGACCGCTCTGTAGGGAATGAATTCGTTTTATTTATGTTTTGTTTTGAAAATCGATGCGCTTTTGTGACAATTGACAACGACGTGCACTGTCGCTTGTCATTTGAAAATTTTGCAAAAAAGAATTTATTAGCGGCCAGCAGTCCCCACGGTGTGCGAATGCAAACTCTTTTGTTCATTAAAAATCATAAATCATATTTTTTGTGGTAAAAACTTATAGTAAAAAATTAAAAAACCCAACTGTGGTAAAAAACTTAAGTTAAAAAAAAAACTGTAAGCCCATTTTAAATTAAATAAAAGTTGGAAGCAGGCGAGCCATTTGAATTTGAAAATATAATAAAAAAAATGGTATGGATCCCACCTGCTTCCAACTTTTATTTAATTTAAAATTGGCTTGTTTTCAGTTTTTTTTTTTAACTTATGTTTTTTACCTACGTATTTTTACGATTTGTCACTTCGAATTACTTTTAACCACATAAGTTGTATATATTTTTCTAATCACCTTTTAAAACCCTTTATTTTGATACCCCACTCGATAGGTTTTGAGAAAAAAAAATATTTTGAAGACAGTATGGCGCCAAAAAACCGCCATTTTGTTTTTTTTTATTTTGACATGCCCAGTGTCACTCTCACAGTAAATACGAATCTAACGACACCTCTCAAGCTGAAATCGATCAAGCCCTTTAGGCTACAGAGCGTGCCAAACAATTATTATACATAGTACCTACATACGTGCATATAGACATTATTTGTAAGATTTGGAAAATTCTTATTTTGTTTGAAAGGGTACCTATACTTAGAGTGATATTAGAGCTAGCTTCATTAATACGTATTAGCAGGTGAAGGGGTACCTACGAATTTGTGTGGGGTAGGGTCCACAAATAAAGAGTGAAAAATAAAAACTTCATTATACAAAAAAAAACAACCGACTTTTGGAAATCGGTGGCAAGAAACGAAAATACGAAACCAAAAAGACACCGACTTCCGAAAACGTTTATTTTGTATACAATACCTACCTAATGGACAATCCAACTTGAGCTAATATTATAAATGTAAAAGTTGGGTATGTTTGTTACTCAATCAAGCAAAAATGGCAGAACGGATTTCGATGAAATATGGTAAGTATATGGCGCTCAGAAATTGTATATCCCTGGTTTAACACCTATGATACTTTTTAAGCCGGTACTCCGGTAGTACCTACGTCGCCGTGGCATCAATTGCGACCATAACGCGAGCGAAGCCGCAGGCAAAAACTAGTACCTATTATAAAATATGTGAATCTGGATGAAATTTGACACACAGGTAGATTATAACCTGGATTAACACATAGGATACTTTTTATCTCGATATTCCTACGGAAAGAAGTTCCTTACGCAATAAAACCCCATTACACTACAAAAACGATATTTAGTGCCCGATATTTAAGTGATGTGTTTTTAGGGTTCCGTACCCAAAGGGTAAAAACGGGACCCTATTACTAAGACTTCGCTGTCTGTCCGTCCGTCTGTCTGTCACCAGGCTGTATCTCAAGAACCGTGATAGCTAGACAGTTGAAATTTTCATAGATGATGTATTTCTGTAGCCGCTATAACAACAAATACTATAAATAGAATAAAATAAATATTTATGGGGGGCTCCCATACAACATACTTGATTTTTTTGCCGTTATTTTCTTGATATTAATAACGGCAACAGGTAGACGCTTGAAATATTCACAGAATAATTAGTTGTATATTCACTATAAAAATAAATAATTAAAATAAAATAAATATTTAAGGGGGGCTCCCATACAACAGACGTGATTTTTTTGCCGTTTTTTTTCCTTGTGGTACGGAACCCTTCGTTTGCGAGTCCGACTCGGGTCAGTGGGTCGTCTTAGGGGCGGACTCGCACTTGGCCGGTTTTTTTAATAAGGACCCTTCCTCCCTTTCTCTTACCACACCATCCCGATTTAGGGAAAGGGTCCCTGAATATCGCGTAGTGTAATAATGACTTATACTCACACGCACATACACGTACCTAAATAATATAAAGAGACAGAGAGAGAAAGTCGCATACGGCATAACGCTTTTTCCTTACGAGACGATGATGTCTACCAGTCCACTCCTACCGCAACCCGCGTTACGGAACTTCGTACCAAAAAACTTGCCCAGAAACCAAAAGGTAATATTAAACTTGCCTAGGAATAGAACGCGATATCTGCCCGTCGCTAATTAATAACGCGCCTAATAGCACGCACATTATTATAACAATCACTTTTTCATCCTGTGCATCACCAGAAAACTATTATAATTCATCAATAATAGCGAATTGAAGAATTCATACATATCATCAAACGACTGCAATCCGTTTTGTCTCGTCCACAGAGTACTTTTTGATAGACAGGGGGGTTGTCATCGAATTAGGTGATGTGACATAATAATTGTCGACAATATGTACAAAGAGTATTTATTAGTTACACATTTATAGAAAAACAAGTATAGTTTACCGGCCTTCCTCTCCTCGGTCCACAGTATTTTATGTTCCTCACTGGTCGATTTTGAAGTACCGTGTTTGACTGATGCGTTGAACGCTTGGAAAATGGCTTGTCCCAATACGGTTTTGCCCGATAACCCGTCTTCCCAGAGACGGTGGGACGTGCCGCTCTGCAGTATTATACGGAATACCCTTGTAAACACGTTACGTAATACTGTTGAGCGTGCCCGTCTGCTGGCTGTGGGAGAATGGGAGTCAGGCTTGTGGCTTCAGGCGCTCCCGTCATCCACCATAGGCACAATGATGGATGACTCATCGTTTCGGCTCGCTACGTGTCTCCGCTTGGGCGCACCTTGTGTTGCTCCGCATCGATGTCACTGCGGTGAAGCTGTCGACAGTCTGGGACACCATGGCCTGTCCTGCTGCAGGAGTTCAGATCGCATAGCACGGCACGCCAGCATCAACGATTTTTTTTTTTGTATAAAATTGCGTTGTACTTGGCTTGTTGGAAAAAGTAGATGTTTTTGCTGAGATATTTGAAGTAATTTTTTTTTTTATTACATGTAGACCTTTCAGTCTTTCCTTACTAGTGCAGCATAGCTATTCACAACCATACGACAGATTGTCGAATCGAAACTTACACATTTTCAATTACTAATTTGTCTTGCCGCCGACCGACAGCAAATACTCGTAGCTGTCGGACGAATGGTGGTCGTCTATTTGATTTAAACTGACAAAATTTTCGGGTTTTGGATTTGTGAACAGCCTTTAGAGGACTCTTTTGATAACATTTATTAATGTTCGATTCGGTAGGGAAGCGTATCGACCAATTGTGAACAGGAACAGCTATGCAGGTCCGATATCGATACCGAACTATCAGGCCGGTCGTATTACATCCACGAAGTGCTGAGACGAATAGAAAAAAAGAAAATGCCCAAGGCATTAAGTCCGCCTTTGTACAGTTTTTACTTGTGCATAAAGTTTTAATAAATAAATAAATAAATAGTCTCACCAGTCCGGTGACCGGACTAAATAAACCATAGATATAGAATTCCGTAGATTGGGCATGAGAGTGAATGAGAGCTCCCGCTTTAACGGAACTTTGCTGTGTTAGAAAGAGAGAGAAAGTGACGCTGTTAACAGGGCCAAACACGTATTTGCTACCGGCCCATACCGGCCCCGGTGACTGTTTACGTGAGCGTTTCGGCAATTATTTAAGCGAACTAGAGTGATAACCTGTGATTAAATAACCATAATACGATGGTTTCTTGTGCAGTACCAGGATGTGAATCTTCCAAAAAGAAAAACCCCCAGGATTACTCGTTTCACCAGTAAGTTTACAATGTGTTTTAATCGTTATTTCTGCATATTAACAATGCACTAATAAGCCGGCTATAAGCAAAATATGATGAGAACATTATTATACTTACGATTTAGATGAATTAACATGCCTAAAACCACCGTATTTAAGAAATAACAAATAGAGAAATACGAAGGAGTTATAACCTCATTTTTTAGTGATGCGATAGCCTAATTTTTGTTGATATCGACAGCTAAGATAGGTAGCTTCATACAAATGCATAATCTTAGAAAAATAGATTATATTTAAGTACTTATTGTAACAAACAAAATATACACACATCAAAAGTGTCTAGGGATCAACATATATTTTTGCAATAACTTTTCTCCTGATTGATATTAATTAAAATTTTCTTTAAGGATTCATCAAATAAAGTGTTTTCGTTTGTCACAGTAACGATAAACCAAGTCACCTTTGCATTAATAAAGAAATTTGCCATTTTCCTAATAAAGGGATTTTTGACATTTGAACCACTAACACAAAAGTTCGAAAAAAAGACTGAAATAACAGTTTTCTTTAAAATTTTATTGGGTAACTTAAACAATTAATAATCCGTGTTTCTACCGCGAACACTAACAACACAAGAACATCGGTTTGGCATACTCAAAATGAGTTCATCCAAATCACGCTGTGGAATGGCAGCCCATGTTCGTTGCAACAACAAAAAAAGGTCTTCTTGCGACTGGATACCCTCCATATTCGGCAGAGCTCTTCTCTGTAGCATATCCCATGCATGCTCAATCGGATTCAAGTCTGGCGACTGAGCAGGCCAGGGCAGGACATTGATGTTAGCTGCGGCGAGAGTCTGTCTTACAACTCTTGCGGTGTGCGGTCGTGCATTATCATGCATTAACTGAAATAAGGGACCGATTTGCACTTGTAGAGGAACGATGACGTCTGATACAATCGTCTCAGCATAAATTTGAGCGTTGAGGTTGCCTCTGATCCAAATCAACTCAGTTCTTCCGCCGATCCAAATACCCGCCCATACCATGATGGTTCCACCACTATAAGGATGGACTTCCTGGCAGGATTTTAATCGCTGTTGGCGTCCAGGGGTTCTCCAGTGTCGTATACGTCTTGTATCCGGTCTCATACCAAAACGAGACTCATCAGAAAAGCACACGAAACGCCATTGTTCTTCTGCCCAATTTCTGTGTTCAAGAGCCCATTGATATCGAATCCTACGATTGTGCATTGCTATAGGTGGTACCCGTAGCGGTCTTCGGGAATGAAGGTTCACTTCATGCAAGCGGTTTCTGACTGTTTGGTCGCTAATTAAGATCCCTGAAGATTGATGAAGCCTCACGGCTAACATCATGGCGGTTATTGTTGGAGCTCTTCGAGTTAAGATTTGAATGTATCGGTCTTGTCTCCGTGTGGTGCAGCGATACCGTCCTCCATGGCGCTCAGCCACGGTACCAGTGCTTCGGTAACGTGTCCAAAGTCGACTGATAACACTCTGACTTGTATTCAGAGCTAAAGCCACAGTACGTTGCCGGGAACCAGCTTCTATCATTCCCACGGCTCTGAGCATTTCTTCCCTGCTTAAATGACGTCGCCGCTCCATAATAACGTTGGTTTTAATCAGTAGTAGGGAAACAGTAGCACTAATAATGTCTTCAATGCGTTGTATGTTTTTATAGGGAAAATATTGACGGCTGATTTTCATCTTTTACTCGAATTTGATTCACAGTTCCTGATTCAAATTATGAAATGCACCAAAAAGGATCCATATAAATTTATAACATCATAAATTTATTACAAAGCCACATCTCAATCTCAAGAAATCCGCATAAAAATGCCACTTTTGATGTGTGTACTTAGATCAATGGTTTTTGGTCTCGTTTGATTGTTGACATTACCAATCTACGGAATTCTATATCTATGAAATAAACCAAACTAATGAGAACGCCCGATACCTACGCGGTCAAAATGCATGGAACAACAATTTATTTTTTTTAGTTTTCGACGAAAAATTTCAACGCAGGGGGAATCTTGTATCTACTGACTTCCTGGTAACGGGTTGGGTGTCGAAGACTTTCCAACCAGGTAAACATAAGTATGTATACAAGGTAGCAAAGAAAATCAAAGAAAATTATAAAAAACAAAGTTGATTTTCAATTAATACGTAGGTGTCGTATACGACATCATTGCGACCTTTTACATACTTGGTCCATTCTTCCAAATAAAACGCAAAAATAAGAAAAGTTACATGTAATATAGCAAAATTTAAAACAAGTCACAATAATATTAAACGGTAAACCTATCACTTTTCCCCATCAGCGTCGACGGAGACAATCTCTGGTGTCAGTTCTGCCGCCATTGAGAGTTGGGCCACAGCGGGGGCTGACACTGCGGTGGGAGGCCGGGGCTCAGGGGAGTCCGGCCGCATCTGGCACTTCTCGATCGTGTCTGATAGAATCTCCTTGAGTGTGGACGCTAATGCTTTTGGATTGCCGCTACTGTCCAGCTGTGGAGGATAAAGGTGGTGGTAAAGCCAGTGTCAACTTTTCATCAGAGTCTTGGGACTGTGCAAAATTTTCTTTTGATTGGCAATTGGAACGTCCAAAGTTATAATCACGTTGAATTAATGGAGGCACAGTATTTTTAATTAAAGCATAATTTAAGAATTGGATGCCCAGTTGATAGGAAATCTTTTAAATTTTGAATAATACTCAGTATTTAGCTCCCAAAACAATAAGGCTTACCGTTACAACATGTCCTCCAAATCGTTTGTGTACGTTTTTGACTTTGTGTGCAGCTTCTCTGACGATTTGCCTCGCAGCGTTGATTTCCGACTCCGGTCTGCCCAACTCCGATAGTTTGCTCTGTAGCCTAGTCGCTGCTACCTGAGAACCAAAGGAACAGCGGAACAGCTTTAAGTAGATGGCTACTTCCGATTAATTCCGGAAAAGTTAAATATAGTATGAACTACTTTATTTTAGAACTTTTCCGGAATTCCAAGATCGTGGCAACTGGGTAGATGCTTGCATAGACAAGTGAGGCATAGCACAAAAGGAAGGAGGCAAGAGAAGGAGGAAAGAAGCAAAACCTACTGAGAAGAAGAAACAAGACGGCCTCTTCTTAACTAATCGATGTAAAACAAATCGTTTAAAAATAAGTCTTTACCTCATTGTCAACTTCAAGGGCCACAATCTTTTCAGGCCACTTCACCTGCCTGTTGAAGATGCTGGACATGCGTGGGTTCTTGGGGAAACCGACCAGGATGAAGCCCTTTGCCTCATGTTGCATTAGCATCGACTCCTTTATCAAGTCTACTGTCAGTTGCTGCAAAGATATGGGGTATTTGAAATCAACTTCTTTGGTTGTTGGTTGGCTGGCCTATGATGGCGTTCTATAACTACCGTAGTATAGGACGACTTATATGGCCTTCATTGCTTTGCAACGAATTATCGCCAGAGCTGCTGCGAAAAACGACGATTTTGAGATAATTATCACCTCTAGTCTTCAGGATATCGCAAAGGTATAATTTAAAAGAGACGGAAGCCTGATGGATCCGTCGGAGCTCCAAAATAACATAGATCAGTTGGTAAGACCCTAGGTTTTTTAAAGGAGAATATCCATGAGAATTCGACCTACCTCTGGTATATCGTCCTGTGCCTGTAACTTATCTGCAATCAAACGCCCTCTGGCTGTGTCCTTCGCCGCTTCAGATCGTACCAGCTCTCCTGGCCTTATCATCGTATAGCCTGTTATATTTGAGATGGTCTGCGCTACAGTTTGGTTGCCGGCGCCCGGAACTCCGTTTACAAAGATCACGGGCAAATGACGGATAGGAGTCATGTCATAGACCATGTCCTGTTTGTGATTAATTGACAATTAATAAAAGGAAGAAAGCAAAAGAACAAAGAAAAGCATCCTTCGCCAATCTTGTTATGGATGAACTAATCGGAATGGCGCCATATCAGGGCACGAGAATAAATTACCAAATAAAAGATGGGGTTTTGTCAACATTGAACTTAAAATTTCACAAAGGACTAAAACGTGCATTTATTTGGTGCTCTGGCGCATATTCTGGTCTGGATTAAATAGATCATAAGCATCTTCGAACTTTTGCAGGGATGAGTGCAATATTCACTCTCTCCACTATGAAAATGTACCTAATCTGAGGGCCCTCCACAACAGTCATACTGCTTACGTCACACCACCAAGACCACACAACACGCAATTTTTGATGGCACTCACCTCGTCCGTTTTCTTAGAGTTAAAACATCCCATTTTGTATACACGCGCTAGTGCGCTATCTGCAAGCTTATTTCTTTCTTTTAAAAATTAATTAATTAAATTATAATCCTCAATAAAATTGGAGTAAAATGACATTTCCAAATCAATGACAATTATTTGAATGGGACAACTAGATTTTTGACGGTTTTCGAAATAGCTTTGCTTTTCAGACAGTATTTTCGAATAAAACCTATTGGCTGAGACCTACTAAGGAGGTTGTATACCTATCAAGTTATTGTGTTGATGGCCCATGACCGTTTTACTTGTCACATAAGGTCACTACTTTATTTGAATAGTTCCTGTTTCTGCAGGAAGGTCGATTATTGAGCTCAGGGTCGCGGATAGGATTTACACAACCATCTGATTCTGATTCACTGTGTTGCTCTATATATCCCTCCAAATAGCATTGCTGGAGGCCTACCACAAGCTCTTAACGCGATCCATTTTAGGACCTAAACTGAAATGTCTTGTTTTTGAATCGTTTTTAATTAGATCATGGTAGGCCACCTGGTGTGTTTCGGTTAAGGGTGCCGTCGCGTCGGCGTAATGGCAGCAGGTAAGCAAATGATAGGTACACACTTCACTTTTGTCTCAAGTATGGCATCGCACTAGCTATGCCTCTAGTAGGTAATTAGGTACAAATAATTTTCCAAACAGTGGAACGGTAAAACGTACTAAACTAAGTCACACGAGGACACAACACAATGTTAGTTTCGAGGCCATCGTATATCATCATCTTGTCAGCCATAATGAAGGTAGTGACGTTAATAGGCTCAATTATTATTAAGTTTTTGTATTGGGTTAGTTTTCAGTTAAACCCAGTTACTTAGTTACCTCATAGTCGTCGACAGTTAAAAAGCTACGTTGTGGCCTGTGATTGTAATTTATCGTATTCTACAAGATTTGCAACGATGCAATCATTTTTGTTTTTTTTTTTATAATTGTTGCACAGTCCGAGTTGGTATTGCTTTGACAAATGTTACAGGCGTTTCTGAACTCTTAACAGTGGTAAGCTTCTCTTGAATAAGTAGCATTTGATGGAAGGTCTGATTAAGGTGTTATTGGATGACGGTGAAAGACTAAAAAAAAGAATAATGTTGCTAATTCTACTAGCAGTACTATCAACAATACACGCCTCAGTCATGGCAGAATCGAAATGCTCCGTCGATACTCAATTACGTTCTCCAAAATACCATCTGATAGAAAAGTGCTACCGTTCCAAACTTGGTATGGTTTCCAAGGCTAACTACACGTCCCTGACCAGTTGCCAACGTCTTGGTATTGAGAAGAAGGGCCTGGCTATAAACTATAGTCCTCCAGAGGCCTGGAGTGGAAGTAATGGGACAATTGACTATACGTGCGAAGTCCTGAAGTGCGCTGAGGCTGATGGGGGGCTTTCAATGGTGAATGATTCCAGATATGATTACTACAGTATTTATGCGAAGCCGATACGTAAGTGTTGTTCCATTTCCATCAGTACTCTGTCTACATGACCATTTTGACATGATCAATGCAGGATGGTGTAGGAATAAGTGTTAAAGACATTTTTAAATGCCGTTCAGTTTGTCTCTTCTTCGGCAACTTATTAGGTACTCCATCATCATCACAGGTACTATTGTGGACACTCCCGCCTGACCACCACTAAGTTCATTTTTGCTTGCGCTAAAAAAATAGAAGCGCTCTCTAGTAAGCGCGCCAAGGTCAAATAGTTCGTCCGTAAAATTCACAAAAGGAGTACACGTGATCCGTCACTAAGCTGCGCAGTGCAGGTTGCAACTAATTGCGTTATCGCTTTCCTAATAGGCGAAAACTTTATGGGTGCGTGACTTGGCGCCGCAGCAGGATTTAGACGATTTTTTTTTAAGTGATCAGGTGGAAAAGGCTGCGCTGGTACCTACTGATCCATGTCGATTGCCTTATTGCTATTAGTGTCTTTTCCCTGAGAGAGTTAAGTTAAGCACCATAAACTCCTACCCTACTAGCACATTGACCAATGGATAATTTTGCAAATCAGTTGTTTAATAATTAATTTTCAGCTCACGTGAACTCATCCTGCGTCCCAGCTCTAGGCATGTTCTTCATCATCACAAAGGAGCTGAACTACACACTAGGGTTCCAAGAGTGTAAGAAAGTGAGCAGTTTGCCAGCTGACGTCACAAGCGAGCAGCGAACCGATGCGCTAGCGCTGCTCCTGGCCAGCAATAGTATAGAGATGGCGTTTGTTGGGATGAGAAGCAAAAATGGAAGCGCTTTTATTAGTATAACAGGTGAGTTCTAAACTGCTTAGAGATCAGGGATCTCAAAGTTGAGGAAGGCTGGTTGATATTGCCTGCTAGATAAAAATATGGTCATCATTAGGTTGTCTGGTGCTGAATAAACAAAAAATACTTAATTAGGTAAGTAATGGTTTTTCATCAAAAGTGAGAAATAAAATATGGGCTACACAAAAACTCGAAAATCATTAATATACTTTTCCGCGTTGTTCTTACTAAGGTGATGCCCTAGACTGCACGACATATCGTGCCTGGGCACCTGGCAGTCCAAGAAGGGCTCGCAAGAAATTCGACTGTGTGCTTCTCACAAGGACGAGGACCTGGGTAACGATGCCATGTAAGAAGAACTACCCTATGCTCTGTGAGCTGGTCCCCGGTGGTCCTTACAAGAGGGGTTCTTTATTTGCCTCCAGAATCAAGAAAGATAACGGTTGGTATTAAAGAGATTTTTTTGTTAAAAGAGCTAATAGATAAATAACGTTTGTATTCACCAACGGCAGTCTTTAGTTCCCATTTTATGTTTTTTCAGAGACTATGACGGAAAATAAAGACGACGTTAAGAAATAAAATGAATAAAGATAAACTATTCTGTAAATACTGAACTGAATTTTATTAAAAATTATTTAAATGTATTATGTTACGTTTCCTACCTATTTATTTCATAACCGAACTAAACGCATAAATCTGACATTGACAGCTGGCTGACAGCAGACAGATTCATCAGCTCCCCATCCCCGCCCGGTCCTGAATCTTAGATCTTTGTGTTTTTGTTTACAATTTTCTTATAAATTAATTTTTGAACTAAATATACAAGTTTGCCTATTTATTTAAATGAACGGCTCGCCCGCACACAGATAAACCCTGAGAGGTTTTCGTTGTGTGGCTAACACCATATTGTAAAATAGGCTAAGTGTTTTAGAAATAAATAATAATAAAATAATGGGCCAAGGAAAAAGTCAGTTTACAGAGGAGGAACTTCAAGACTATGAGGTAATTAAATTAATTCATTTGTTATGGTTTTTGCTCTTAAAAACGCTGTTTTCGACAGATGACTAATAAATTCGTCATAATTTACAGGATCTCACTTATTTTACGAAGAAGGAAGTGCTATAGTAAGTAAAAATCTTTTATACTTAATGTTTTGTTTTCATAGAGTTTACTTTATTGAAGCCTAAACAGTTCAAGAATCTAATAAAATTAAATGATTTGTACCTATAATATTTCTATTCACATATTACTAATACTTTACAAACTAAACATACATTGCTTATAATATTTTTATTTCATTTTATTCAAACCCACTATTTTTGTAATCTATATACTGCAGTGCTAAGCTCAAAAGCGTATCTCAAAAATAATCGTAAAGTTGATTTTTGTGGCATCGGATAGCTTAAAGAAATTATGCATCCATTGAGCTAAGCCAAATAGCGGTATCTAGATAAAAAAAACCGTTAGAAAAGTGTTCCCTATCTCAGCTTTACCTCAAATCACTAAGAGAATAAAAGCAAAACTTAAATTTTCTCAAAACTGGCTTTTCCTGAGATACCGCTTTTGCGTTTAGCACGGCAGTATAAGTACCTATTATATATAAAAATCAAAGTCCTGACTGACTGATATATCAACGCACAGACTAAACCACTGGTCCCAAGACATGAAATTTGGAGGGTGTGTTCTTTACTCCTAGCGGAGGTTCTTTATGATGAGTATGTATCCACTAAGTAAAGGTTTTTCGAAATTCCACTCCTATGAGGGTTGAATGGGAGAGGGTGAAATTTCATGTGGACGAAGTCGCGGGCAGAAGCTAGTATTAGAATATAAATTTATACTCGTACAGAGATGTACATTTTTACTGGAGAGAAGTGACAGTTTTTGATTTTTTCTTAAAAAAATACATGTTTATTGTCTATTAAGAAGCAAACCTACTTCTATTGAATTAAAAAAAAGTTGCACTAACCCAAGTCTGACCATAAATGAAAATGAAATAAAGAGGATTCCTAATGAGGAAATTACTCAGCAAAACCCTCATTACTCCACATCTGCTCATAGTAGGTTGATTGATTGCAGATCAAAATAGAGAAAAACAAAATAAAAAATCATTTTATTTAGAAAAATTACAACAATACATAACAACGAAACTCCATAGAATATGTATATTACTGTACCTATTGTTCGTTTAATAATAGGTTTCCCTGTTGAAACAGAACAGTATGGAAACATGTTAACAGGCATCTATACTGGCTGGCAGGGACGTGGACATGCACATGATTCCCCTAGCGTAGTAAATTGTCGTTATTTATAAAAAAAACTGCTGTTTTATAGAAAAGTGCAATACCTATGCGGTCAAAATGTATGGAAAATATTTTTTTTATACTCCATGAAAATTTTCAATGCAGGGGTGTTCAGAATCATGTACTTACTGAATCCATGGCAATAGGATGTGCGCGGATGTCCCTGCCACCCTGTATAAAATTCCCTTTTCAGTGTTGGCCGTTTTTCTGATGCAATATTCACAAATTACATACCTTTCTCAGCTGTTACTAAAAATCAAACCAAATAAACCTGTCTTACATTTCCAGTGCTCATCAAAAATTCAAAGCCCTAGCGCCCGAGAAAGTAGGTCACAACAAGAATGCAAAGCTCCCGATGACTAAGATACTCCAATACCCTGAGTTACGTGTGAACCCGTTCAGAGACCGAATATGTAAAGTATTCAGCTCAAGTAATGATGGAGACTGCACCTTCGAAGATTTCCTTGACATGATGTCTGTTTTTAGTGAGATGGCACCAAAAGCAGTGAAGGCTGAGCATGCTTTTAGGATATTTGGTAAGATAAACTATCATACTAACATAGCAATAAGATTAGCTTAAGCATAATCAGCCTATAACGTGCCCACTGCTGGGACTCACCCCTCCTCCCAGTTACAGTGAGTAGCTCGTAATCCACCATGCGGTGTGGGTTGCCAGATGTCACATTTCTTCGAATTTTTGGTTCTAGGACATTCCGATTTCCTCACAATGTTTTCCTACACATTTTAAGAGCTGTGGTGATTAAATAATTTATACAAGTAAAGCGCCTGACTGGGTTCAAACCTACAACTCAAGCCGCGGCCGTTACCAGCGGGCCACCACCCCTGCTCTAGCAATAGGCTTACCTGCAATGCAATTAATTACATGGAACCTTGACATAACCAGCACTGAGCAAAATCTATGAAAAAATTATGCTAGACCAGATGTTGTCACATTTTAACTTAAATGGGATTTTACATAATCGCCAATTTGGTTTCACGAAAGGTAGGTCGACGACGGACGCGGGAGTAAAACTCATCAGTCACATTTTGGAATCCTGGGAGAATTCCCAGGATGCAATTGGCATTTTCTGTGACCTCTCAAAAGCGTTTGACTGCGTTGACCATAATACACTGATCTATAAATTATACCATTACGGAATTCGTGGACAAGCTGCTGATCTTGTTCTTTCCTATCTATCAAACCGGTAGCAACGATACGATTTATAGTGGTCGATCGATTGATATTCGATTATTTGGCATTCGATTTGGCATAGTATACCCCATTTGATTTGATTTTCATGTACAGACGCCAGCACATCAACCTACTACAATCTGTCAGATTTCTTTAATGGATTTTCAACTTTATTGCTAAAGCATAAGGTTCAAGATTAATTGGGAAAATTTGACAGTTTGGGGTAGGTTGATGTGCTGGCGTCTGTACTTTTATTACCGACTTCACAAAAAGGAGGAGGTACTATGTTCGGCTGTTTGTATGTTTTTTTTTTTTTTGTATGTTTGTTCATCGAATACTCCGCCAGTTGTCAACGGATTTTCAAAATTCTTTTTTTGTTCGAAAGTAGATAGTTCTGAGGTGGTCCCATTGTCACCAAGTTAGGATCTGATGATGGGATCTTAGAGAAATCGAGGGCAACCCTCAAATTTTATAGGCTCACTTATAGTTTTTCGCATATTTTATGAAGTATCTTGTGTATTTGCGTATGGTTGTCACCATCTCAGGTAGCTGGGCTGATGATGGAAGGTACAACTCCTTAACAGTAAGAAGTTACTCGAACAGGCAAGGACTGTTTTAGTAAATTGTTTTGATGTTTGATAGGGCATTTGCCACATTTGGTCTCATGATCATCAAGTCATGACCTGATGCTGCAGTCAGGATAGTCTGCAGAGTACCTAACTCCTCGACAACTAACAGCAGATATATCGTGTTTAGGCTCATTGAAAAGGGCTCGATGTGTGGATAAACGTACTGTTAATGAGGAACACCGAGACCTGATGCTGAAGCCAGGAGCATCAGAAAAAGTACAAACCTTGAAATTACAGCACCATAGTCGTGTTTGGGCTCATTTTAAACAGGACTAAATTTTAAGTTCAATGCAATGTTGACATAAGTTTGGCCTGATGCTGCAGCCAGGATTATCAGCATCTAGTCTAATTAATAAATAAGGTATGCTTCAGAGATAGTCCCATATAAATTGTATGAACTTTGCTTGGGTAGTTTTGGAATTAGCTTCAACAATACGTTTGTTTTCCACTTAGTTTAAATTGATGATGTTTATCTTCCTGTCACTAATATTCACATAGCAAGTAGTGTTATATGAATTTGTATTATGGGGTAGATACAACTAAAAAGCGAAAAATAAAAACTTTTTTACAAAAAAAACAACCAACTTCCAAAAAAAAACACTACAAAGTGAAAAATAACTTTAATTTCGGAAGTCGGTGTCAAAAAAACGAAAATGTGGAACCAACGACACCGACTTCCGAAATTAAAGTTATTTTTCACTTTGTAGTGTTTTTTTTTGGAAGTCGGTTGTTTTTTTTGTAAAAAAGTTTTTTTAATCCATTTACACAAATATAAGAGACATCATATTAACAAACTAATATGGGTAGATATGTTTATTTTCATGAAAAATTCGTAAAATCCGGATAATCCGGATTGGACCAAAAATCTGGATTTTAAAACAGAACGGATTTGCATTCCCTACTTGTAGACTTTAGATCTGTAGATATTGATATAATTATAAATGTCTGTAGACCATTTTTTATTTTATCAAGTAATAGGACTTGTTGACAGGCCTATGCTGTCCTCCCATACCTGTATTGTAATTTGAAAACATTGTAAAAGCCAATTATTTTTAAAAGAGTAACCGTGGAGTTTCTTGCCGGGTCTTCTCCATAGGAAACGACCAATTGGATCCGTGCACCGAGCTTCTGACGCTTCTGACGTTTCATAAGTGCCCATGTCGGTTTATGTGAAATAAAATATTTTGATTTTGACTGATGAAATATGGGTGTATTATTCTCCTACACATACCCCTGCAGGATAACAGGAGAAATGTTATGATATAACTTGATGAAATCTGACAACCAATCTCGTGTTCACACTCAGATATTGCCAGCAGTACCGTCTTTACCATAAGGGCACACGGGGCCCGTGCCCAGGGCCCTTTACCCCACGGGGGCCCCGGAAGGCAGATATTACAACACAAGCTACTGCTATTACAAGCTACATTAAAAAGCGCATATTTTGACACTCGCAAGGGAATCAAAACCTATAGGGTACTTTCCGTTGACCTAGAATCATGAAATTTGGCAAAAAGTAATGTCATGTAGCAGAAGTAAAGAAAAAAATCTGAAAACCGTACGGTAGTAATTACATATCTACAAATTTGTACGGAACCCTCGGTGCGCGAGTCCGACTCGCACTTGACTGGTCTTTTTTACCTTCCAAAGGGGCCCCAAATTCTTGTGTGCCCAAGGGCCCCGGCCTGCCCTAAGACGGCGTTGATTGCCAGTATTTATTGAGGAAAGGAAGTCCTAGCAATAATAGCAATCTAGCATAGGTACTGGACATGATCATCCAAAAGTATGATAAGATTATTTGTTTTAATTCCCTTGGTAGTTTAGCAAAGAAAATTCTAAAAGAATAAACTATACATTCTCATTGCCTTTATCCCAATATATTTGGCGTCAGCGCAACAATTCTTCTCCTTCCATATTTCTCTATTAGTCATCATCTCAGTAGTATCCCTCTTTCTAAGCATATCGTCCATTCTCTATATTTCCAGATTTTGACGGCGACGACATGATTGGTGTATCAGACTTGCGTGAAGTGATTGAGAGACTTTGTGGTCCAGAGCTTAAACTGGGTGACTCAGAGATTCAACAACTAGTCCAGAATGTTCTAGAAGAAGCGGACTTAGATGATGATGGAGCATTATCATTTGCGGAGTTTGAACATATCATTGATAAGAGCTCTGATTTCTGCCAGTAAGTTTGTTTTTTGCTTATATTTGTAAGCACCTATCTATCTTTACTTACTTAACTCTTTGGGATTACAGGCGTGATGTTACGTTTATCTCAGATAATCTCAGTTCAGGACACATTCTGCCATAATACAATAGCAGTGACAGTCCTTTTTGATACCTGAAAAGGGCATAGCAAAGTCAGAATGACTCAACTGCAGCTGTGTAAATACAGCTATTTACCACCTCTAGTTAAAAAAAACAAGCAAGCACTGACTGCAATTACTATCTAACCAGGATTCTTTAGCCAATCCCACTAAATATGATGCTCCATCCAGGATTCTTTAGCCAGTCCCACTAAATACGATGCCCCAACCAGGATTCTATAGCCAATCCCACTAAATATAATGCCCCAACCAGGATTCTTTAGCCAATCCCAATACATATGATGCCCCAACCCCCACCAGGATCCTTTAGCCAATCCCACCAAATATGATGCTCGAACCAAGATTCTTAAACCAATCCCACTAAATATGATGCCCTTACAAGGATTCTTTAGTCAAACCCACTAAATATGATGCTCCAACCAGGATTCTTTAGCCAATCCCACTAAATATGATGCCCCAACCAGGATTCTTTAGCCAATCCCACTAAATATGATGCCCCAACCAGGATTCTTTAGCCAATCCCACTACATATAATGCCCCAACCCCAACCAGGATCCTTTAGCCAATCCCACCAAATATGATGCTCGAACCAAGATTCTTTAGCCAATCCCACTAAATAAATATGATGCCCTTACAAGGATTCCTTAGCCAAACCCACTAAATATGATGCTCCAACCAGGTTTCTTAAGCCAATCCCAGTTACTGCTAGAGCAGTTCAACTTATAAGTCCATGGGCTATGTCAGATTGCCAAACTTGACTACAAGCAGGATTTTTAACATCAATTCATCCTCTCTTTATATCCATTAAGTAAATATACTAATTTACTTGTATTTTATTTTTCAGCGCATTTAGAATAAGACTGTGAAGTGAGGACCTGTACAATACTCAACATTCTATCACACACAACATACTCATACATTCTCAAATTATTAATACTTACTTGTGTTTGTCCCAAAATAATTCAATATTCTATTTGTGCAACTGTTTTACATAATTAGGTTAGTACTTATATAATTTTTTTTTATGTTAATAGGAACCTATTGATTGTTGTATTAAGGCGGAGACTGACTTGCAACATTTGTTTGTAATGCCGACTGTCGGCTTTTACGTGAATTCCTTTGAAACGCGTTACAGTTGTCAATGCAGTGAGCCGAGGCGGAAAAAAAAAAAAAAAAAAAAATGGGAAATCATCTAATGACCCCTCCCGCTCTGGGTGGAGCGGAAGGAAGTGTCAGGCTCTGACTGTCTAAAACCCACCCGTGTTCCTTCCTTAGCCCTTTATGTTCCGGGGCAGCGGTAACCCTTTCGGACAATCCTGCTACCCCGGCAGGCTTCGGCCCTAACGGGCCCCTTTTTTTATTATGCTTGTTCTCACTAACGCTAGATGACACTTTAATGAATGCCTAAATAAAACCGAATTCTTAGATTATGGTTGCTCGGTTCAGCCCTCGGAGTTTAATATTTAGGCGTTTCCTAGTGTTCGTGAAAACGGGCATTAGGTACTCCATTGCAGCTTTTTTTCTATGTTTATCAGAAAATATGAATGAGGCAGTAACAGCAACTTTAGTAAATAAGAAACCTATTAGTATTTGAGGTTCACTTGCACCGCAAATCGTTAAATATGTTTAATTCTAAACTTATAGGAATAATTTAAGTCATCACTCTATGTCATCTTCAAACCGGCTGTTCCGTTTACCCACCACAAACAATCCGCTCTAAGGTGGATACGCGGAAACGCATGTCTGAGAATCCACCTTAAGCCTGTAAATTCCAATTATCCAAATAGGCCTAGTTTAGATTCTCGGCCATGCGTTTCCACATACTTATTAGCCACGTTAGGGTGGATAAACGGGATAACCCCTTCAAATAATTAACAGAATGATTTAAAAGGGATTGAAGATTTTTATATGGAGTCTGGCATACCTAGTGTCCGCCATTTTTTTTTTCAAAATGGCGGTCAGTAGGTTTTCCATTTCCACGGACCTTTAAAGCCATTTATTTAGCGCCGAACATATTTAGTGTTTTGTGGTTAATGATATTTTATGAAAAGCATTTATCTGTCTTCCCTATTAGGTACCTATTGTAATAATTGTTTATTTATTTCAAATAATATGTATTGTGAATGTCTTATTTGCAATAAAAATGTTTCCTTGTAAGATTACAAGTAATTAATTTTGATGTTTTGTGCTGTTCTTGAATTTTATTAGAACAATTTTTTAATGAAATGCCAAATATTTAAGTATTAAATTGTATTTCTTTGGGAATTTGTTTGTTTTTTAATTATGTTAACATTCTTTCTATTAACCCTTAGACATGTCATATGAACCAGTTTAATGTATATTTTTTAACCTTTTCGCCGCCAACGTACACAAAACGCAATGGCTCGCCGAGCGCCAAGCTATAAATGTATAACTAAATATATAGTAAACAGTAGTGATGGGGATATCGTCATATCGATGAATAAGATTTGTACGCGTAAAGTTAAGATTTAAAGTTGATTTTACGAATATAAATAAAAACTGATTAAATATTTCCAGATTTGTTTTGTTTCACAGTATCCTTAATAAGAAAAAACAGTATAAATTATGAGTATCAAAGAAACTAATTCATAACTCAATTAGAACTATAAGGAATGGGGTACATCTCTATTTGTTTCATGATCTCATTCTTTAACTTCATATCAAGTTATTGGCACTGAGGGCACGTTGAATTCGATTCTCATCAGGGATGGGGTCTATGGTCTTTCTTTCTTCTATGTTTGTTTATTCCTGTGTTTTTTTAATAACTTCAGTTAACGTTTTTTACCGTAGGTATCTAAGCGGCAGAATTTTTAATTGTTTTTAAAGTGTTTTTTGAAATGGAAAGTAACTATATATTTAAATTCTATCACGCTTGTAGCCGTGTACTTATCAAAGCATTGTTTTTTAAGTGTTGCTTCTGTTCTTTTCTTAACTCATGTATTGTATTTACCATAATAGTGTATGGAGTACAAAAACAGTACCTAAATCTACTGTAATTACAGTGCATCTGGAGATACTGGGCTCACCGGATATTTTACATACTTATGAATTCCTACCCTTTGATGAATAAAAATTATTATTATCACCCAGTTAGACATACCTCAGAATTATCTTCTGGTTCAATGTTCTCCACAAATAAGGCGGCCAACTTTCCGAAAACTGAATGCGGGACTTAAGCTTTCGTGAATGGGGGGGGGGGGTTAGGGATTAGTAGATGTAATTACCAAAAAGTTTTTGGTTTTTGTCACGGCGTGCACTAATTTCGGCGTGTCTAATTTTCAAAATCAAAACAATTCCATTACTCGTGCGCCCCTTTCCCGCTCTTACGCCTCATGAGTTCAGTAGAGAGAAAGAGAACGAGATTAGCGCGTGCGCGATACGCTTGTCGCTATTATAGGTAATCTGTGTTCCTACGCTGTTGACCGTGCGCGCGTGTGGGTGTTGTGTAGAAGTGTGGTAGAAAAATAGGGATGCGGGACATGCGGGACGCATACAACGTTTTACGGGACTATTTTACTAATAATTTCAAAGCGGGATTTCGTCTAGCATTACGGGACGGTCCCGCAAAATGCGGGACGGTTGGCCGCCTTATCCACAAAATACTCCGAGTCCGATTCCACACCTTGCAAAATTTTAAGAAGTTCGTCCGAATCAAGTTCTTCACTCATTTTTCTATTTGTTATCAAGTGAAAGAAAGAAAGATGCGTGCGCGCGAATCCGATTTTGTGCTGCACTATGCCAAAGTGACCTTGACAGCCGCACGCCTATGACGTCACTGACCAACTTCTATAGTAGTTCGTGGCACTCGGTGGTAGAGATGGGTTGTAACAGGTTAAACACGATATCTGTTATCACTGTTACTGTTACACAAAAATAACAGATCCAAATATCTGTTATTAAATAACAGCCTGTTATTTTTGTGCCGACGATAAATACGTATTAAAATAACAATTGAGTATCTTCTTTATTTCTTTTCGTTTTAAGTCGAAAATCGTTTCCGAAGTATTGAATAGGAAGGAATGACGGGGTAATATGAAATTATAGAATTAAGGCAACAATAACAAACAAACCATGCAAATTACTCTCAATAAAAGTGATTTGTTAATTTATGAAAAAAACGTAAATACCTGGAACATTTTGCGATGAATTCCGCCGAACCAAAGACAATAAAGGCATTCGGAATCGATGAAACGGATCACAATTTTTTTTGTTGCTTTAATTATTATTCTGAGGTTGCATCACAAAGGACATTGCCATAAAGAAAAATAGAATAAAATTGTTTTTTTTTTATAATGGTAACTGGCTAACAAATATCAGGTAGGTAACACGACCTAATTTAGAAGTCACTTTTTCGAAAATGTTGGTTCTTGTTAGACTACCAACTGTATTTTAGGGATAATAAATACTAAGTGCTTCTCTTTTTAGCGTAGTTTAACCGCTTTAGTAAGAGTGAGAAGTAAACATATTTCGAAGTAAATAATAGGTGTTTCTCTTTTTAGCAAGGCTTATTCTTTAATGAGGAAGAGAGAGAAATTGATAACCTTGTTATTTTGCTTCCTGTAAAGTGTGAGTGTGTATGAAAGTAACAGCCGTGGTAACAGTCTGTGATCCTGTGTGGGACAGGGGACTGATTTATTGAATTATCAGTAACAGCCATGGTAACAGTCTTTGAGGGTCTGTTATTTTAGTAACAGATAAGTCATATTGGTAGGAACAGTTGTTATTTGTTATTTTTAAATATCTGTTATTTCTATCTGTTACGATAAATATGCCTCACCCCTACTCGGTGGCGCACAGGGGCATAGACGACCAATTGTTTTGTAGAGATGAGAAAATAACTATCGACAAGAATTGGTAACAACTTTATAATTACGTATCGGCATCTACCTGAAGGTCGAAATTCATCTACTATCCTTTGTAATGAAGTAGATAACTAAGTTCATATTTTATTGACCTCAAATTGTTTTCGATATTCGTAACTTTCTGTATTTATAAATATTTCAATGGTGAAATCAACCTTTCACGGCACATCACTGGCCAACTTGATATGAAGTGATTGGCGTTCTGAGGAAAGTAACAAAATTCGGATTTTCTGTTTTTGCCGATTTTAGGACAAACTAGGGCTTATTTTGTGTAGAAAAATAAAAAACAGGGTAGTAGACAGTGCTATCTTAAATAATAAAATGGAACAAAGCTTTTAATCACAGTAAATTTATTTTAATAAGATAGTTAAAATGAACAACTTCTATAGAAGTTGTGGCGCTGGTGGCACGAAAATCCCGAACTTCTATAGAAGTGCTTGGCGGTGAAAAGGTTAATAAAAAAAATAACACTTGAAACAACAACAAATATAACTGTTGAGATCTTACATGCAAATGGCTTCCAATATGCAATTGTTTGATGGGTTAAAGAGTATAAAATGTATTAAAATGTACACTAAATAATGGTACACCTACCTATAGTGTGTTACATCATAAAAATAACTGTAGCATAAACTACAATGATAAGAAAAGAACAATTGTAACAATGTTGTTGAAATGTAGAGAATAATGACAATATAGCTGGGGGAAATTAAATAATGGTCAGTGGGTCGTCTTAGGGGCGGACTAAGATATATGTTAGCCAGACACTACTGTTCTATGAAAAAATTAATTAAAAGACCATATTCGATGGAATATAAAAAATATTTATTAAACTTATTAAAAAACATTTTATGACTTTGCTTACTCTACGTTAGTAAACAATCAGTTCTGTAGATAGCCTGGAAGCTTCATCCTCATGAATATCCAAGTTGTGAAGAAGGATACAAGAATACATAGGAAAGCTACTGAGATTAACAAGATTCTGTTCAATTTAGGAGTTGAAGGGTTGTGTGTACGGTCGAGGATGATGAAACCAAGACCACCGAGGGAGAACAGGAAGCTGGACGCCAATCCTTCCATTATGTACTGTCCATTTACACGATTTGGCATAAACGCGACCGGCCTACTGTGTCCATGCTCATCGGTCGTTGAACCCACGCTCGGCGGCTCCACAATCACGTCGTATATAATCCCTACAATAAAAATCACGTATTAGATTAAATCTGAAACAACTCCAATAAGAAATTAATTGGTAATCTTACAAAACAATCTTCTAACCTCCGGTCACTAAAAAGTATGAAAGCAGCACCAAAGAGAATGTTGTCATGGCAGACGGAGCCTGTAGCCATGTCGGCTTTTTAATCTTAATGTTAGGAATTTCAAGAACTGTGAAAGGTATTGCAAATAAAGCTTCCATTTTTCGTATTTATTAAAACAAGAACCGACAAATTGCTAAAGCTAAACGCCTGTCTGTTGACGTCGATGACAGTTGACAGCGTTATCTATCTGCTGTGCGTGTGCAGTAGTGATGTGTTAAATGTGTTTATCTAATCGCCAAAAGCAATATTTTGTACCTAGTTGAATCCCAACTTACATAAATATTTTTAATATTATGATGACTCATTTTAACAGCTGTTTATGTCATACGCAGTTCAAGAAAATTCAGAATAAATACAAAAAATATTTTTTAAAACCGTATACTAATTTGTATCACCATTCACGATTTTATTTGTTGGACATCACTAGTCCGTTTAAAAAAATCTTGTTTTTAATACGGCAAATAATAGACTCTTAGCAACCAATAAATCTGTAAATCAAGACACATAATTTTAATAATATTCTATCGGTTTCAAAACAAATTATTCCTTAAAAAACGCCTAATTGGTGTCAAATAGAAACAAAGTACTAATTTGTACTACCTGCAACGAAACGTGATATACAAAAATTTTAGTCCGCCAATAACAACGTAGCTAAAGCATTAAATGTTTAACTCCTATTGGAGCATTTATCAAAATCGATTTTAGTTAATGTTTCTACCAATAGGAATTGTCTATTCAACGAACGACATCAACGACAATGGGAACAGAAATTTTGGCAATTGTCAAATTACACGATTCGATTTTAGTAAAATTGAGCAAAAGTTCGGTCTCACATTTTTATCCGTTTGGCGACGGCAGCTAATTTTTTATTACTATTCAACCCCTCAAAATGTGTTAATTGTGTTTGTGTTATGTGTGTATAGTAATAATAATTGATTATCATTGTTGAGTTTGAAGGCGTCGCGAAAATGTGTTAATTTTACGCACAAAATGGTATGGACTGTGGATTTTTCACTGATATTACGATGAAGGGTGGTTTATATCTTATCTACACGTCTTTGGTGACAATTTCATTGCTATCCAGGTACAGAAAACATTTTTTTCATGATGTCACACATAAAATTTCGTACAATATGCAGATTCTCATGAATATGGTATTCCACAGTTGTGCCCTCATCATTTTGGGTGTTTCGGAGGCTCACCCAGGTGAGGACGGCGTTGATACTAATGTCGACTTGTCGGGACTGCATAATGTCAGTCAGAAAGTGGAGGCTGGTGAGCAGGATGTGCCAGGGCCTCAGGACCCCCGTGAAGCGAAGTTGGCTGAAGACCAGAAGACGAACGAAGACCATGAGATGATATTCGCTGAGACATTGTCATTGAACTCTGTGACAACTGAGGGGTAAGTGAAACTACAACTAACTTACATTTCAATTGCATTATAGTGAAAGTGAGTGGTTCTGTTCAATGCTTCCACTGGCCTTCAGTTTTTTACTTATTATCATTCCATTTGTTATTGTTGATTTATTTGGAAACATGTTTTTACTATGAGTAATAATAGTTTTTAAGTAATGATTCTTTGTAGATCATTAAGTACTGGGTCATTACTGGATCTACTGGATCATTAAGGAAATGGGGTTTTTTGTATCTTAACTTTAATGAATTGTGGGTAAGTATAGAAGACACGCATGAAAGTTCATCAGAAAGTATTGAGCCAGCCGTTGCATGTCAATGTATCATTTCAAACATCATCACAGGCAGTAAACTCGCAGGTCACTTGAAATATTTCATCATCATTCCAATTTTTAATCTCAAACATTTATACTGATATGGAGTCATTTAATTAGTAGAGATTAGGATATTATGCCTATTTCTTATATCAAACTGTCTTTCTATCATCTCTAAAAAATTATAACTGAATAGACAGACAGAGATACAGCCATTTAAACTACTATTTAACTGAAATGCATTTATTCATTCTTTCCTCCTTGAAGTCATATTCAATCAAAAAGTAAAAGGATGCAGCATGTAAACCATCACACCTGTAATTTCCCAAGAGTGAGGCAGAGGTGTACATATAGTACACCCACATTTCGCCAGTTATGTTCAAGTCAAAAGGAAACAGACCATACTATTTTAATGCACAACAGTAGGTACTTATGTGTTGTCAATCCATCCATAACATTGAATCAAAGTCAAACGAAAGGCTAGCTTCTTTAAAAAGTAACAATTAAATAGTATAAGTATACTGGCCATGGCCACAATATTATGCTGGTAACATTCGCTTGGATGAGGGTGTGTCCTTATTGTCTAAACAATGATTCTGCACTCTATCTACTGCAACATATGCCTCAGTTTCATCTATACATACTGCAATAAACCAGTTTTTATTGTTGTGAAGAGATTCATCTTAATACTCACCACACAACTTAATCTCTTAGGTAATTAATTGCTTTGAAACAGTCTAAATGTTGTAGAGTAATGATCAGTCATAGGGATTGAAAGAAAGAAAAAGTATTTATTGCGACTCGTACAGGAAAATCACAAACTAAACTAAATACAGTAAAAAATAAAAATTCAATCAGATCCTGCCTACTGCTCAAGTGCTCAGAGCCTCAGAGCTGGTCGTTATGCATCCTACCGGCCAGCTGAATAGAAATGTGGCATTGGTCAGAGTTAAAGGTATCAGCTAGGGGCTCATGTGATTGTCCCCCTGGATCAACAACATTTCAGTGAAATAAAATTGATTTTTGAGAGGATCCAAGTGTGATATGGCATCCCAAGGATAGCAGCATTCATTAGACCTCCAAGAATCCATTTTTCATTATTATTGGGAAATCCCCCAATAACCGTTATTTTATTGGAAACACCCATAATCCACTGTATTATCTTATATGGCTAATATGTGGATGATCAGTTGCTGATAACGACACAATATCAGCTGTTATCATTTTGGCTTACTGGGAAACTAATCGTTGTTGTCAATATATTTCTTATCAGCTGTTGCAATCACGTGTTTATGTAGTTCAAACACGCCTACTATTAACATTGGTCTTATGACCCTGGTCTTAAGAACATGAACTTAATGAAAATGCCACCAATTTTTTCTTGTTCACCTTTCAAATGAACTCTAGCCGTGTCTTCAGAGTTCAAAGTCGCGGTCGGAGTACCATTTATTCATTCAACACGGAAGCTACATATCGGATGCGTAAAACGAAAATGAGAAAGGCTTGCGAATTGTTTCGAAAAGTGGAGCATCAATAATGTGTGTCAATTTCATTGGAGAGCACAGAAAAACGGCCTACCTCAAGGTAGCGTCCTGGCACCGCTTCTTTTTAAGGTTCCGTACCCAAAGGGTAAAAACGGGACCCTATTACTAAGACTTCGCTGTCTGTCCGTCCGTCTGTCTGTCACCAGGCTGTATCTCAAGAACCGCGATAGCTAGACAGTTGTAATTTTCACAAATTATGTATTTCTATTGCCGCTATAACAACAAATACTAAAAACAAAATAAAATAAATATCTAAGGGGGGCTCCCATACAACAAACGCGATTTTTGTTTGCCCTTTTTTGCTCGATATCAATAATGGCAACAGGTAGGCATACGAGATGCGTAAGACTGAGATGTGTCACAAAACGGACCCCAAAACGTAGCAAACACCATGTGAAAAATAACGTGTACCTAACTACCTACCCATTGTTTGTAACAAGACATCATCTCCCCTGATCTTTGGTGAAAACCGGGCCTATTGTAGGTAGACAGACCAGACATGCTTTGTAATGTCTTGTCCCTCAGTATTGCATATTGACATAATGCGTTCTTTCACCCGGCCAATAGCAGATGTGCAGACATCTGCTTTTGGCCCAGAAAAACAGATTAAGTAATTCAATGATAGCGTAAACTGTTCCAAGTATTCAATACGCCAGTGACGTCGGATTTGGAGGCGTGGACCGGAACCCGCATAATTTTAGACGAAAATTGTAACCGTAGGGCGTTGACCTTGCTCAGACATTTTGTCTTTATATCGCTTATCGAGGTCGAGATGTCACGTATGCCGAAAACCGTTAAACAAACTGATTTATTTTTTTGTTGAATTATAACTAAACTAGCTTCGCCCAGCGGTTTCACCCGCATAAGTTTCGATCCCGTGGGAATATCAGGATAAAAAGTACCCTATTTGTTAATCCAGGGTGTCGGCTACCTCCATACTAAATTTTATCAAAATTGGTCCAGACGTTTGAGCGTGAAGAGGTAACAAACATGTAAACACACAAACTTTCGCCTTTATAATATTAGTGTGATTGAGCAGTGGTGGCCCAGTGGTATCGGTTCCAACTTACGAGTTATTAGGTCATGGGTTCGAAGCCAGGCAGGTGCTTTACGTGTAATTTATTTCATCACTACTGCTCTCAATCATCATGTCCTAGAAAAAATTCGTAGACATGTGACACCCACCAACCTGCACTGGCCCCGCGTGGTGGATTACAGTCTGCTCGGATCTCACAGAGAGGAGGCCTTTGTCCCAGCGATGGGAATATAATAAGCTGATTATGCTATGTTTATGCTTATACTATATGAATGGTTACAAATTGGTCAGGGGAATGAAGACGTGATTTTTTGGTGTTTTGAAACCAGTGAAGGGGGATACCAATTTTGTGTATTATCGAGCTGTTGCCAATCAAAACAAATGTTTGACTCGGAATTCCGGCTGTGTTTATTTTCTCCCATGAGTAAAATAGTAGGTGTATCATCTAACGCAATTATAATAGTTATTACAACAGATCATGGCAGTTTTTCTCGGTCATTTAAAGGTTTTAACAACCGCAACTATCTTCCTTTGTGGTCACGTCTGTGCTAACTTCATCTAGATATTGAAGATTGAATTGAAAATTGAAGTGCCTTTCTGTAATGTCAAAATAACAGCCTTTTTACTAAATGCATATTATGTTAGTATACGGTAATGAAGTATATAGTACCTACTTATAATTTGTGTCTGTCTGTTTGTGTCGGCTAATCTCCGAAACGGCTGGACCGATTTTAATTTGGGACTTTCACTGACAGATAGCTGATGTTAGAAGGAGTAACTTAGGCTGCTTTTAGAAAAAGAATTAAATTTCCGTGCAAAAAAATTAAAACCCATAGAATCCAATTTGTTTATGCCCGCGAACGAAGTCGCGAGTGTCCGCGATAGTACAGTCACCAAACATCAGTAACACTTGCACTACGAAAATGACACTTCCTGCTACGACATAAAGACGCTGTCAATTTCAAATGGTTGCCATTAATGTGCGGTTGATTGTACCTAACAACTGATTAGTTTCAGTTGAAGCGTAAAATACGCAATCAGCGGCCTAATGCGTGTCCATAATGATTATTACGTTTCTTTTAATTTAAAGACTGAAATTAAATTCTTTCTGTAGTGTCGGACTGTGTACTGAAAATATATATCCTGTCTTTGAAGTTCAGGCCGTAAAAGAATACATTTCTTTCTTCATCAGTTGTAACAGTTAACTTCCCTTTTCACCCGACTTCCGTCGCGACCAAATTCCTATATTTAGGAATGAATAGAATAGAATAGAATTTTATTTTGCAAATATGGGTAATACATAATAGTTCTTAAGATTACATTTAGCTCAGCCACATTTTACCAATCGGCATGCAAACATTTGAAATTATTTATATTATTACACTTATTTAGATAAATTTACAAATTACTATTATAAAAATTTTAAATCATCAACTTAATATTTAAAAATATATGTTTGTGTTAAAAGGATAATATAAATTAGTATTATTAGCTTATATATCATGTCATTACTATTATAAATACCATACCATTATCATTACATCATTTAACACGTCATTATTATTACAAATATTTTTATTATTACAATTCCAAAATAAAAATAAAAAATAAGAAACAAAATCAAAATGTCAAAGATCAAAAATAAAAAATGTCATAATACATCAAAATTTCAACAATCAAGATGTCACTAATTAAAAAATATTTTTCTCTGATAAGAACTCAGTTACACTGTAGTACGTCTTATCTACCAATAAATTCCGTAATCTACTCTTAAATTGTGCTGTATTTAAAGCTTTCCAACTACTCGGTAATTTATTGTAAATAATCGGGGCCATGCAAGAAACGCTCTTACGCATTAAAGTGGTTCGACATGATACTTGACATAATTTGCTGTTGTCACGCCTATTCCTTGGGAATACAACAGCCAGGCGCTCAAAACGAGATGGATTCTGCTTGACAAACATAGCAACTTCGAAAATATAGATACAGGGAAGTGTCAAGATTTTATGTAACTTAAAATAAGGCGCGCAACTGTCTGTCGATTTAAGTTTTAGCAATGATCTGAGACATCTTTTCTGGGCCTTAAAAGCTATATCTCGATCAGTTGAGTTCCCCCAGAAAATGACACCGTAGCGCAAGTGCGATTCAACTATTCCGTAGTAAGCCGTAAGAAGTGTTTTGACATCTACTATGGAGGATAATCTGTATAACACATATGCGGATGAACTCAATTTTTTTACACAAACTGTCTATATGTGCTTTCCAATTTAACTTGCAATCTATTTGCAATCCTAAAAATTTGGTGTCCTCTGCTTCCTTAATTTTGTCATTTTTGTAATGGATGTTGAGATTATTTCCGCCAGGAGTACGTTGTCTAAAGTGCATTATTTTTGTCTTACCTAAATTAATATTTAAATTGTTTTCGTCTAGCCATTTAATTAGTGCGTCAAGAGAATTATTTATGTCATTTTCATATGTATTTGTACTTTTACATGGGATTGTTACAGTGCTATCGTCTGCAAACATAGTTATAGGATATTCAAGGGACTTGGGCATATCATTAACATAAGTTATAAATAAAAACGGGCCTATCACGGTTCCTTGTGGTACACCGTATGAGATTTTACGTTCGCGAGACCTTATAATGTCTTCGTGTTTGGTAACTATGTTAATGTTGCTAACTTCGGTTATTTGTGTTCTGTTTTCCAGATAAGATTTTATAAGTTCGAGGACGGTACCTCTAATGCCATAGACTTCTAATTTATTTAGTAATATATTATAATGGACATAATCGAACGCCTGGGTCATATCGCAAAATATAGCGCATATGGGGGATCGTTTATCCATGCTAATTATAATAGGATTCAAAAAGTCATAAATTGCCATATTGATGGTTCTGTGCTGTCTGAATCCTTTTTGTTCTTCGCAAAGTATATTATATTTTTCCATATAATTATATAATGCCCTGCAAATGTATTTCTCAAAGATCTTCGAAATAACCGGTATGAGTGAAATAGGTCTATAATATTCCATCAACTCCTTATCTTCTTTCTTAAATAAGGGTTTTATTATAGATTTTTTTAAAACATCTGGATATTTACCCGTACATATAATGCTTCATTCATTCCGAGATTTTGGAACACGATCTATATCTATCTATACTAATAATAAAGCTGACGAGTTTGTTTGATCTCTGGAACTAACCAGTCGTATTTGAAAAATCATCACGCTAAGACCGCTAGCCGAGCAAAAAGACAAAAAGTCAGAAAGAACGCTAAGCGAAAACGAAGTAATCAGGCTGGCGATGCGATGCGACGGGGTGGGTCGGGCGAACAAGAAATTTTTCGCGGACGATGTCGTGGGGAGAAGCTAAAGGCCAATTCTCGTATTTTTTTTTAATATATAGGGTGACTGGTAATTAGTGACCGATACCTAAACACGTGATTGTACTCATGATAACAAACAACTTTTACTATGGGACCAAACCTGAAATCGCGAAAAAAATATCTGCTATTCAGTACATCTTGACCAGTTAGGCGAACATAAACGACTAAACAGCAGATTTTTTTCGCGATTTCAGGGTTGGTCCCATAGTAAAAGTTTTTTGTTATCATGAGTACAATCACGTGTTTAGGTATCGGTCACTAATTAGGGTAAAGGCGGGATAGATGCCCCACTTTTTGAAATATCCTCCTAATTAAAAAAAAAAACAATTTTATATAAATAATGTCTATGAATTTAGCTAGTTTAATCCTTTATGTTTAACTGTGATTTGTATATTTGGCCCTACAAATTACAAATTTTGAAAATTTTTGGTTTTTGTGGAACTCCTTTTTTGGGGATAGATGCCTACCCATATGGATAGTTGCCCCACCATGAAAATACTAAGAAGCATAGATGCCTGCGGCGCGGGATAGATACCCTTCATACTGTATAAACGAAAAACTCAACCAAACTTTTATGAGGTTTTGAGGACAATTGGTGTTTTAGCAGTAAAAAGCTACTCCTAAAACAGAAATTGTTTCCAAGTAACATGGGCCTAATAATGAAAAGCATTTTGCAGTTTTTAATTTTTTTTTTCAATTGTCATCGTTAGCATATAATTGAACTACATAATTTGAGATCAAATAAAATAACCATAACTGTCGGGATATTTCGTTTATCCCCATGGTATTTCTATCCATTTCGTCGAAAGATGACTGCAATTGTTCTGTAGTCCAAGAACATACTCGAGCTCGAACTCCTTCCTTTCTTTTGGATTTTCGTGGCATGGTTATGCTACAATCACTAAAAAGTCCAAATACAAATATATGTAAACACATAAAAAATATAACAGAACACCAAAATAATGTTCAAAATATACCCTAAAACTACATACCTATGGGTATACATGGTGTATGGAGGGATAGATGCCCCTAGGGGCACCTATACCTCGAAAAATCAGGGCAACTATCCTTTTTGATAGGGATAGATGCCCAAGCATTTTTTTAAATAAATAAAAAACAAAAGAGCAACTATTTACATCTAGATGCATACTTGATCAATCAGTTTATTGACGTAATAAATAATATAACGGAATTAATGACTACTTATAAAGTTATACAACAGCAAATACTAACCTTTAAAACTTTGACGTGTTTTTAAAGTTCGCCGCGGAGATGAATGCACATACGAGCGAAACACGTCCTCACCGCACGACGGCCCGTGGCTAACTGAGGTGCGGGGTGCCTGCGGCTCTTAGTTCAACTATTATTTCTTAGTTGCGAGTTTGGGAAGTTAGGTTTTTTGAAAATGAGGCAACTATCCCACTGGGGCATCTATCCCGCCTTTACCCTACCAGTCACCCTATATGTAGTGTTAAATATTTTACGGTGGTACGGGACCCTTCGTGTGTGAGTCCGACTTGCACTTGGCCGATTTTTTTTTAATTACTGGTGACACCCTTCTACGCTAGGGGCTCTAGATTCATGTAAAAATGTTTTCCTGAATACTAACACAAGTATAGAATACCAATACACTAATTTAGAAAATTCATGAACATATAAATTAGCGCCATACAATTTTCAGTCCATCACGTACGGCACGTTTGTCTAACATATTATTATGTACTGCGCGTGACTGACAGCGATCCGATGGTGCGATAACTGATAGGCATGTTCCACTCTGTTTATGTATATAGCTAATGTAAATAGAAGCTATGTTAACGTTCATTGATGGGTTCTTGAAGCAAATTGAGACACAGAAGCCAATAGAACTCATAAACTACGCACGGAAAGCATGATTTAAATTGGATGGATCTATTGAATCGAACATGGCTTTAATTTCTCAGCAGCCATTTAAAGAAATTTTGGTACAAACACAAAAGATTTTTAATAACACAAAGGTTTCTTTCAAAATTGTTTATAATAATTGATCATATCCGTCTAGATTTAATAGTCTACATTTTGTGGCTTACCTCTTTACTTGGTAACCGCAAATAAGACTGGGAATTGTCTGATTAACATAAATATTATGTTTTTAATATGGTATAACAAATCAGTCTATAAAGTTCCCACTGCTGCAGCACAGGCCTCCTCTCAGTGAGAGGGAATCCTTATATAACTTCCTTTTATTTCGATTGAACAAGATCAGAAGGCTAATTCTCGTAATATAAAACGTTCAAAATCTATTCGCAGTCTCATCTCGGCAACAGATGAATGTCAAAAATGTAGGGAAATGAGAGGTATTTTTGGCAGATTGAGACTGATATCAGACTTTGAAGGTTCTTATAATTACGAGAATTGCCCATCTGGGCTCTTATGCAGTCGAAACAAAAAGAAGTCCTTTCTCATTGGTAGTAATAGTAAGGCCTCTGCTTATCCTCAAACTGTAATTTCTAGAGCATATCGTCTGAAGATCTTGCAAGGCCGCTCCTCTCCTGATGCAAGATAACTATTGAGATAGCGATCAATTACTCCATCCATAATACTAATAATAAGACGAAAGACGATGTAGTAACCTTGTCCTGTGTCGTGATAATGCTATGATCTACTATTGTGTTAACGATTCTGTATTTATAATTTGATTATATTTTGTTCAAATATTGTTGTGTTTCAAAATTCGCTTGTCCTTATAATTCAATTTGGGAACGACGCAGCATTTATTCTTCTTCTATTAGCAGTCATCTTTGTATTGTTGTCCCACTTTCTAGCGATATCATCTTTCTCACAATCCATCCTTCTCGTCTCTTACAGTCGTCAAAGTCATATTCCAAAACTTTCCTCACGACTATAAGTTTCTCATTCCTCCGCATCGCATATCTATAACGTGACAAACCAGACAAACACTATTTCGATTTAATTCTGAAATAAATGATTGTTCAGGGGGTGACATTGCGTTTCATTGTCCAAGAGAATATAATATAGTAGCTAGTTTTATACAGTTCAGTAATTGTTTGTGACTTTTCTTACCCATAAATATATTCTAGAGATACTTTACAACGTCACAAAATAATATTAAAGTCAGTGTTATGCTACATGTCATGGCTGTTGACCTGAATGTGAAAGACATCCCCCCCCGCCTTTCAACTTAAGAGCTACTTTTCTCGTGAAAATATTTTACAAGACTTGCAGAATATTTTCGTAAAATGCACAATATAAAATGTCACATATTTGTAGTTCGTTTACCTCTGATATATTAGTCTGATAGAATAATTCTTGTATGAACAATTCAAAAAGAAAACCTGTATGAAAGAAAAACTCAATTTTACATACCTGACGTCCATAACAATCAGTTTGGAAATGTTGAAAATTTTCCACCGGACTATTATTTCTATTATAAAGTTTTTATACCGTGATTTTAAGAAATTATGTGTTTTCATTCCCACACACGTTCTCATCAAAAATATCATCTGCTCTTCTGTATTAAAAATACAACGGACATGTCTCTTTATAGATTTTCTACGTAACTGTTTTTAGTTTATGTATACTGGCCCCATATTACTTGGGGTCGCGGTCAACACAATATGTTTTTCTCTTGCATTGTCTCATCACTTGTCACCATATCATTCACTTCCTTTTCATTCAAATCTATCTCTTCTTGGTCTCTCTCTCCATCCATCCACATTTATATTCATCACTTTCTTAGTCACCTCCGATTCATCTCTCCTCTTCACATGCCAACGCACTAATCACTTGGATGCTTTAACTAATCGTTCAACCGTCAAGATAACTGTTCTTTAACGGCCGGCAACTCGTGGAAAGCGAAAGTTTTGGCTAAAAATAGTCGTTCGAGTGCCTTGCATTATCGAGAAACAATGATATTGAAGTAGAGCGGCAAAGACCTTACGTATGTAATGAGCAATGTTCGAATCATGCTTTCATTCTTTATGGTATGAATGTGAATGGTTTGCCTTCCGGATTTCCTTCATTTTTGGACAGATGAGTTGGCTTTGAGAGCGAGCTGAGTTTATTGCCGCACGTGGCTCGAAATGCTCGAATGTCTCTTGATTAATCGCGTTTCATGCTTAGCATATTTGTTCAAAAATGTTTTGTCGGGTTTTCATTTATGATAAAATGTGTATTGTGCAAATACTGCAAACAGTAAAATAAAAATGACCTTGACAAGCTATCGGACTTGAGCAACTTGGATGAGTATGCAGAATTGAACATTCGCGAGTTAGCTGAAATTACTTGACTCAGCAAAAATTACGTTTAGACACATAAAGGATGATGGCGAAAGGTTGAATTTATTAGTAGTAGTAGTTTAAAACCTACATAGGTTTTATACCAATTTTCTTCATCTCCAGAGAAAACGAAATATGTAATAATACAATCAGAAATATCAGCTTTCTCTTCACGTAATATTAATATTATTATTTTCATCGTATCCGACCATTAGGGCCTTGAAAACAGAATAACTGCTAATGTACTGATAGAAAATATCGCGGATTGGAAACGAGAATAAGCGGTAATTAAGATTTTCTCGATGTGATCGTGAACCGCGATTAGATTCACTTCTTCTGATAGTTAATATGCTGTAGTTTGTTTATGGTTCATTTAGTATTTTAATTAGATCTGATTCAGAGATTCTATTTCAGCAACAGATCTATCTGTCTATTACTTGGAAATTGTATTTTTAGAGAGTGACAACATAATCTTCCCTTATGCTTGGCAGTATTAAACCTAAAACTAATGTTTTACAACTAGGGTACCAACTCCATTTTTATTAAACCTCTAACCAAAAGAGGAAATTGTTAATTTCTGATAGTTTTACAAATCTCGGTGATACGCCACTAAATTATGATGACTTGATAAACGAGGCTTATCAATTATTATCATCATAATCTCAGCAAGAATTTGTTTGCGTGAATAGATAAAAGGATTGCATGATTGTGCAATTTGCTAAAATGAGTATTTTCATTCAGAAATGTTATGTTAATGTTTTTCAAACTTGCACAACACTGTGTTTACGATGATTTAAATCTTAACGTCTTTTATAAGTTTACTGGCCTCATGTTCTGCGTAAAGTTCTCTTAACCTTCAAAGGAGGATAATCATAAAATTATTTTTGTCTTTGCAATATTTAACAGTACCAAATAAATCTGCGCAGTTTTGTACCTACAGGTAAATTGTGCTGCTGGAGATTTTGGCAAAAGTGAGTACAAACTATGGCCAAGTGTTTAGTCTCCTTCAATTTGTACGATATGACTAATTTCCTTTGACATCGTAACATATCGGGAAATACTCTTTGGTAAATATCAAATTGTTTGTGATTTGTATGAATTTGATAGAGCAAATCAAATTCATACAAATTACAAACAATTGCATTCAGGTAAATTCCATGTAGGTGCAATATACTTTGGTATTTTAATAGATAACATTCTATTGTATTTCGATATCAAGTTAGCAAATATTGATCCACGTGCGTGTCTCAAGCTTTCCTTTATTCTCATACAAATTCCAGGCTTTATTGTCGTTGTTCAAAAATTGACATTGTAAACGTTTTGCTATCTTATCATTCTTTGCTCTCCTATTATCTTTGTTTGGTTCCTCATTATTCTTTTTGTGTTAAGTAGTATTTGTATTAGTATGTTCATTATAGTAATGACTCATGAAGAGGGAGAGAAAGGCCGAGGAAAAATTGGATGGATTATGTGAGTAAAGGGAGTGAATGATAGCGTGACGGTCGACAGTGGCGAATGGAAGAAGAAATGGGTTGCGTCGACCCCAAGTAACATGGGACAGAAGCAAGCAAAAGATGATCTTTTCATAGTAGAAACGAGTCAACAAATTTCTTCGTTTTTAATTCTTCACACGAGTTAACTATCTAATCTCTTTCTTTAACAAAGTGAGTGATGTAACGCAATAATTCAAAATTATATATCTGTAGGGCGGAATGCCAAGAGTAACGCATGATATGATATACAAAGAAGAATTTCCAGCCAATAATATTATTCGCAATGAGTTGTAATTTAGGGCGCCAACGGATCCGCATATTTTTGTGTAGGAAGGGAACTGTATTGATTTGTTTCATACGTCTTCTTAGAATTGGCCTTCCATTACTCCTGACTGTTTCTGGTGCTCTGTCATGAGTTGCCCTCGTCGTGATTCAATTGATTTAACATCGCAGTAAATCGTATGAGGCATTACTGGTTCTATTCGCACATTCAGACAACAGTTCCATCAAAACACTACAATATTCACTTTCTGGTTTCACACGCAGAACTCTGATCCTTCCATGCTGATGAAGTCGAAAGCATTGCTTAAATCAAGATTAATGAGGCTATTATTTATCAATTTGAGCCTTTCATGTAGCGTTTGATTCGTTTCAAATAGACTCCTATTGACTAAGATTAATTTTAAACACACCACTGATTTTATGCGAGTTATAGATTGCAATCATCAATCTGCTTGTGGTAATGGGGTAGGTATCCTTCGTTTTGAGGAGAGGTCAGGACTAATCCTGCAATGATCAAAATTTTATTACGTAGGTACTAGGTTGTGCAAAAGAGAATTATGAAATACCAGTCCACAGTAACATTTAAGCTTTAGATTAATAATTAAGCCCAAATAAGTACTTTCTCAATTACCTATCTAATAAATAATCGGTTACAAATACTAAAGTCTAAAACCAGGTAACGAAACCAGCTGAAATATCGTACTATCGATTCAAAATTATTAGTGCCAAAAGTAGCAGTCGAAGTAAATTAGCTAGGGCGTTAATGGGAGGTGATAAATGATCGCTTTGCAATTTAGAGCTGTTAATTGCTATTATAATGAAGCTTGTTACAAACCGTTAATTGATAGTTTAGCGTTGGTTAACAAATTATGCCGGATTGTTCGGGAAAGATAAGACCACCGGCTTTCGTCTGATTGATGTTATTAAAGGAGATTAGGAAACTAGCTTATGGGTGCTGAATTCTGAAGGTATGTGTTTAATCTGTCACGGAGCTCAAGTGAAGTTATTGTAATTTCATCTGACTTTATAGCATCTTCTAATAAGAGATTATTATAGCTGATTTTAGTATCTACTGACGAGAGATTTGTAGAGGAGGGCTTTCAGAAACGGGGTGTTACCAAGTCAAGATCTGGACCCTATACAAAAAAACTTTACAATTACAATTTACAAATTTGTAGTTTCTGTGATAACTGATAAGCAATATTTTATACGATTTAACAATTTCGTAGAATTGTAGACTTGTAAACTTTTGTAGTATAACACCCTGGACAATAGTGTCTTCCAGTGCTCCAATTACTGTGCTGTGAAAAATAATTTTATATGGTCACCTGTCCCTGTCATTCTGCAGTGAATTTATCATCATCATTATCATCACGGCAGCCTTGTTCTACCCACTGTTGAATATTGGGCCTCCTCCCTTTTGTGCCATGCTTCTCTGCCCTGGATTATATATATATATTTACTAGCCTGCGCTGTCCCACTCCTGGGCAAAGACCTCCCTCCACTCCTTACATCATTCGCGAGCCCGCGCGTCCTCCTTTCAGTTTTGACGGAACCTATCCAGCTCGTTCCGCCATCTCCTACGTGGTCTGCCGCGCGTCCGCGACCCCGCCTCACTGTCTCAGGGCACCAATTCTGTGCTATTTGGGCCCACAGCCTGTCCGGCGGATGCAAACTAATATGCGATGATGATGAAATGTATTGTTTGCGGTTTGTTAGAAACAGTAGGTATGAATAATATTCTATGGAATCTGATACCATTGACGCATGAGTTGACAATGAACGTGACGGACCAATAAAAGTGTTATGGCGTAAAATAGTTTTAATGACTTGTTATGTATGGTCATGTTCACAAAAAATCCATTGTCGACATAAAATTATTTGTATTTAACAGTCTTTCGAAAGATAGCCTTCATGGTTCAATGAACGGCCATGAGGAGAAAACTGCCATCGTCATGAATTCATGATTCATGTTGGGCGTGATATTTTGTTGATTTATTATTTTGAATGTCTTATTTACTTTCAATTTCAGCGAAATATTGTTCTATGAACTGGGTCACAGCTGGGCATAGGCCTTTCCCAGGCTGTGTCACAACACCCAGTCTGCCCCAGCCACCATTTTTAAGGTCGTCGGGCCGTCTAGCTGTGGGTCGTCCCACATCACGCTTGCCGATACGCGGTCTCCACTCCAGGATTCACAGTCTGCTCCGCCGGCCATCGGTCCTTCACAAACATGGCCAGCCCACTGCCACCTTAGCGTGCTTACGCTGCAATCTATGTCGTAACTCCGGTTTTTATCCGGATCATTTCATTTCTGATTTTATCCTTCAAAAAATTCCGAGCATGGACACAGTAATGCTTGTTAAATCTTGGCCTTAGGATTTTTATGGTGATGTACAGACGCCAGCACATCAAGCTACTACAATCTGTCAAATTTATTTAATAGATTTTCAACTTTATCGCTAAAGCATAAGGTTCAAGGTTGATTGGGAAAATTTGACAGTTTCGGGTAGCTTGATGTGCTGGTGTCTGTACCTAAGAAGTCACTTCACAAGGAACCTTTAACATACAGCATAGTATCATAATTATTTGTTTTAGTCATCTTTTATAAAATCGCTCTTGGGTAGACAATGCACGCTATGTTTTCCTGAGAACCACATTCCTTACTTTATACATGTTGAAATTTTAATCACCGTTTGCCTCATAAAGGGTCATTGTACTCATCATTATAAACAACTTTAGCTATGGGACCAAACCTGAAATCGTGAAAAAAAATATGCGGTTCCTTACATTATGTTCGCGTAACTCGTCAAAATGTAGGAAACAGCTGATAGGTTATTGTACCTACTCATCATTATGAAAAACTTTTACTATGGGCCGAAACCTGAAATCCTGAAAAAAATAGTCAGCTGTTCCCTACATTTATGTTCGCGTAACTCGTCAAAATGTAGCGAACAGCTGATTTTTTTCACGATTTCAGGTTTGGCCCCATAGTAAAAGTTGTTCATAATGATGAGTACAATGACCCGTTAAGAGGAAAACGGTGATTAAAATTTCACCCTGCATACAAAAGCTATTGTTTTCAGTCAGTAGGTATATAACCAAAATTGTCTACTTATGTAAGTTCAATGGCTCAAGAGTTTGTTAGATAACAAACAGCCTTCTTAATCAGACCCTCGACTCAATGGCTCAGGGCACTTGTTCGTTGAATTACCGGACAGTCAAATAATTATTATTGTAGTCTTGTTATATAATATCGTTATGTAATAGATCCAGCTGACATAATGGCGCATTCAGCTAAAATAATGCAGTGTCTAGATTTATTTTGATTAGCTATGAATTTCTTTAATTGGTTTTTGTACTTTGGAATTGGCTTTATTATTATTTTTGCCTATAGTGTTTATCGGTAGTCGTCTATGATTTTTTTACGGCATTTCGTTATTTTATGTCTTGGGTCAATTTTTATAGTGAAAGTGGTCATCAAAGTATTCCGTAATTGAATGTAAAGTGTATCAAACTCGATTCATTAACGTGATCAATTTCGTGACTTTTACATTTATATAACATGACATCACGCCTGTAATCCCCAAAAGGCTGGGCAGAGTCGTACCTAATAGTACACCAACATTTCGCCAGTTGTCTTATTGCCATGTAATAGAAGGCGAGCCTATTGCCATCGGGCCGGGCACGAATCTAGAGTCCGGGCGAGTCCGGGCGGGTCCGGGCTGCTACTGCGAAATTCACTCGACACAATATTCATTCAGACCTGGGAATCGAACCCAGGACCACATGCTCAGCAGTGCCGCAAGCGACCACAAGACAAACGAGGCAGTTATTTTACATATACCTAGTTATTTGAAGCATCATCATCATCTGCCTAGCCTTTTCTCAACTATGTTGGGGTCGGTTTCAAGTCTAAACAGATGCAGCTGAATACCAGTATTTTACATGGAGCGACTGCCTATCTGACCTCCACAACCCAGTTACTGGGTAATACGATACCCCTTGGTAAGACAGGTTGTCAGACTTTTGGGCTTCTGACTACCCGTAACGACTATCAAAGATCCACGAATGACAGCCGGGACCATCGGCTTAACGTGCTTTCCGAGGCACGGAGGGGTCTCGGTATGTAAATATGATCACCCATCCACAGACCAACCGCGGCAAGAGTAGCTTAACCTGGTCGATCGACCTGCGCGGCTGTTATTATTTAGCATTTTAGTTATACATGTGAATATCGATTTTGCATAGTAAGACGCAACAAACATTTTACAAACAGCTATTTTGTAAACTTCGCAGTAATTACTGAGGGTCAAATGAAAATACAGTTTCAATGTCGCAAGGTAAACAGGTGTAAGTTAGCGTAACCGAATCATGCGCAGTGTCATAAATATATGACAGTACAGTGTGGCTTTGGCAATGCGCTCCACGAGGCCGCTCAGATAATATTAGAAACGTGTTTGTTACATTTTTGCATTAGATGCTTGTTTTGAAGTGTTTATGATACGATATTTCTAGTGTGAAAACGAAAAATATTGAATTTTGCTGGCTTCTGAGAATGGGCTCAGTCAGACTATAGAGAGAGTTTAAAGTTGCTGTCATCATTATCTGCCTATAACCTTTTCCCAACTATGTTGGGGTCGGCTTCCAGTCTAAACGGATGCAGCTGAATACCAGTACTTTACATGGAGTGACTGCCTATCTGACCTCCACAACCCAGTTACTGGGTAATACGATACCCCTTGGTAAGACTGGTTGTCAGACTTTCGGGCTACTGGCGATCCGAAACGACTGTCAAAGATCCACGAATGACAGTCGGGACCAAACGGCTTAACGTGCTTTCCGAGGCACGGAGGGGTCCTGCATAGCTATTCACAAACACTCGATACGCTTCCGTATCGTATCGAACATCAATCAATGTTATCGTAGGAGTCTTCTAAGCGCTGTTCACAAGTCCAAAACCCGAAAACGTTGTCAGTTTAAATCAAATAGACGCCCGCTATTCTTCCAACAGCTATTTGCTGTTGGGGGCAAGTCAAATCAGGTTATCGAAATGTGTAATTTTCGATACGATAGCCTGTCGTATGGTTGTGAATAGCTATGCTGGTATGTAAAGATGGTCACCCATTCACAGACCAACCGCGGTAAGCGTAGCTTTAACCTGATCGATTGACCTGTGCGGCTCTTATTATTAGTTGCTGTAGCGACAAGAAAAGCCTTAGCCCTAGAAGTCGGATGGAATATGTAAAATTCTTGATAGGTAAAAAACTGCCTCGCTGGTCTACTGGACTACTGCATGATCGCAAGCGCTACTGTTGGTTGGGCATGTGGTCCTGGGTCGGGCAAAGGGTTATTGGGTTCTTCCATCTGGAATTTTGTCAGTAGCAGCCCGAAGTCTAGATTTGTGGTTGATGGCAATAGGCTCGCCTCCTGTTACATGGGGCTTAAACATAACTGGCGAAATGTGGGAGTACTATACACACACACGTACGCGTACACGTGCACCTCTGCATGAGTCTTCGGGGAATACAGGTGTCATATTCAAGTGATAGGTAATCACGTTTGCTGGTAAAACGTCAAACAAATACTCCAGTTAGACAGAGTCGTAGACTCTCTTGTGAGTAGGACAACTTTCGACATGAAAAATATACCTAAGCCGAATTGAATGAATAAAAGTCCAGTTAACGGAGCCATGTTTAATTTAAAATAGCTAAACATAATTAAACTTAATCTTAATACCCGCTAATTGGTAACTACTGGCATTTGCAATGCAAATGGTCGTGGTTCACTGATTGTAAATGTAGGGCAATAGTTTAATGATCGCATTTTCTGCGTACACCCGTATTTTTTACAATTTACCATGGCAAAGATTTTAAAACGACGGACTCCTACATCGTTTCTATTACAATCCTAAGGAAATTTGTAATTCATTGCTTCATAAAAATTTGATTTCTTTTTAAAAATATCGTAAAAAATCGTAAATTACGCAATGAATATTGTTCATTTCCAAAATGAAATAGCATTGGGATTGTGAGTGTGTTACACAATTACTCCGCTATTTGAATTTATTCACGATTTTTATTTTAACACTAACTTCTGCCCACGACTTCGTCCGCGTGAAATTTCTTGTACCCCCGACCCACCCCGTCGCATTGCATCACCTGCCCACCCCCGCTCTATTACTTCGTTTTCGCTTAAAGCGTTATTTCTATTTGCTGGGCTCCTAAGGCTCCTAGCGTGATATTAAACAGCCTTCCCCAAGAACAGGCCTATCAAATGCAAAAAAAAATTTTCAAATCCGACTGGGAGTTTCATAGATTAGCGCTTTCAAACAAACGAGCTTTGAACAATCGAACATATAAAATTCACCTTTCATTCAAATTGCAACTACATGGAATATTTCTCGCTTCAAGGAGTATTATGGCTTATGAAACGTCGTATTAAAGTCGCCATAAAAATAATAATATGCTCACATGTCAGATGTGAAAGCTTATGCTTAAACATACACTCATAAAATCTCAGCTGCAATCTTCAGTGGAGAAAATATAGTCGTAAATATTTGTAAGGCAAGTAAAGAAGTGACCTTGACTGCTGCTTTCATAGAGGATAAACCACCGATCACGAACGCATGTAAAAAGATAAACCAAGTCAAAAATGTTAGAGTCAAAATAGTTCTTGGATAAACCAGGTTGTCACGTCATTTTTCCCCTTCTGTCTCACGATGTTGTTTGAAGATATGCTTGGGATGAAAAGGTGCTTCTGGTTCTAAATCAACGAAGTATTAATAAAGATCGATCCGATAAAATCTCTCGAAAATAATCCCACAGTCTTCAAATAATATTTAATCCTCTAGGTGTTGCACCTCTGCCATACAGTACCTACAAGATAACGATCAGCATTTCGTCCATATATCTCCAGTTTGAACAGCCATATTTTTCAAAGTTTCTATCTGGTTTCTCTCGATATCAATATGTATCTCGCGATCTTATCCTGGCGATCGTCTCTTTAAACCATGTTTCAGTTATGCCAAGTTCTCGTGTATCTCGTACAAAGAGGTTTTGAAAGTACGCCGCGTTTTGTTGCTTTCCGTAGTTTGTAAAAGGTATTGCCTCGGACGTTGCAATCGGTCGTTCAACTGTCTGGGAGGTGAGACAAGCAACTATTGGTTTTCGAGTTTATGTCGAGTCGGGTTATTGAAGTGTCGAGTCCAAAAATGGTTTTGATCTACGTCCATTGATTTTCATTTTGTAGCAAGAGAATGGTTACTCATTAACATATTTAATTTGAATTGATAGAATTAGAAGTACCTACTGTTTAATTTATCTATACCGTAACGGTGACGACACTGATTAGAATTTCAAATGATTTTAGTAAAAGTATTACAGTTAGCATTCTATGTTATTGTATTGTATTCATGACCTTAGTTGCATATCATTAACACCGCTGAAGGTTATTTTCACACACACATTATTTAATGAAGTTTATTGAACAAATTAATCGTCAAAGAAAACCTCGATAAAAGTGGATTTCTAATTAATTTTCAACACTCAATGCAACAATATAGCAAGGGAGCCTGTTAATAAGGTGCTATAAATTGAAATTATGGCTTGGCAAGTATGGTTACCATGGTAATTTGCCAGCGCAATTACTAAGAGTAATGGCGTTTCTAGAGTGATAAAAAGCCAATGTATTAGCGTCTAGTACTAATAATTTAATGGCTGTTATTATGGGGTGGTTATCTGTTAAGATTATTACTGTTGAAGGCTACTTAGTGGCTGAGGAAACTGTAGCTGTTGGCGCTACCACTGGATCTGGCCATAACAGAAAACTAAAATGTCCCAAGATAAAACTGCAATTTGTCAGCAAACAAAATCTCAAAAAGCAACTTGGAATTATTACGGTAGACCTTATGCTTGATAACAATGTTGATTCCTTAATCCAAGATGTTACAGAAGCCTAAGCATATTTTAACAAAGTTCATACAACTGAAGAAGACCATAAAACAGACGAAGACAGTAAAAAGTCGTAACACTAACAAATTACAAAATTTATCAGCAAAAGTATACAATTCTGAATTGGGTTCTGCAGATACACACACATTTGATGACGACTATATATCCTCCAAATTATGACACACTAATCTCTCAAACTTGGCGACTCCTAACTAGTAAAAGATACCGCTATTTAAAATGAATCCTCCATAAATTACCTGCGAGTTGCGACAGAATACCTGCCTTATTTGTTCATACGATTTGCATAACCGCAATGCTGGTCTGTAAAGGCTCTTGAATGTCATTCGGTTTCGTTGACATCATAAGGTTGTTTTGAAGCTGGTATATACTTAATTGGAAATTATGCGAAGTTGCTCCGCTTGTAAGATTCGAGTTATTTGACGCATTAAAGGTAAGTGGTTAATAATTTTGTTACCAAGATTTGTCAATAGGTTTTGGTCTGGGAAGTTTGGCAATGTTGAGGAATTTACATAGATTGGTATTCTATGAAGAGGGGGAGGAAGGCTAAAGAAAAGATGAATGGATTGTGTAAGGAATGATATCGAAGAAAGGGGAGTGAATAATAGCGTCTCAGTTGACAGAGGATAATGGAAGAATAGAACGTGTAGCACTGACTCTAAGTAAAATTGGACAAGGACAGGAAGATGGTGACGAGGTATACCATCTATGAATTTATCTATTTAGCTAATTCTGTAACTTAGAATCAAATCCAGCCATCGTCATGTTCACTTAAGATACAATTCTACAGAAGAATTAATTAAAATAATGGCGAAATCATTCTTACCGTCGAGTTCCATTCTAGTTGCCATAGTAATGTTATGTCAGACGCACGATTAACAGCCGTTAGTCCTGCTCAGCTGGTGTTCGATACAGGGAAAGTGGTAAATTCAATGTTATACAAACACCTACTTTTTGCCATCATTATTAATAGTAACCGAACCTCCGTGTACGTCACTCGCTCGAAAATCAGTCTTATTTGGTTAACTATGAAGTTTGAATTCCGTTGAGAGCTCGATAAGTGTTCCGCGGTTTTTGCTCTTTTTAATACCGATCATATTATAGAGATGAAGATTGGTAAATCCATCAAGCGGCGGTTTCGTGGCTACTCGAGTTACATTGAGAGGCTTTTATTTTTTATCAAGAATACAGCCGCCGCATTCAGCCAAGTAATTGCCAGTTTTAGAAACTTGATCGAATCTGTATTCCGTACCCAAGCCCAAATATGGTCGCAAATTATTTCTTATATCCAGCGATTTCTAAACCAGCCGTTTGACCAAAACAATTATTTGCCCAATGCCCAACAATTCAAAGTGACACGTTCCATTACATGCAATATCATAAAGTGCGACCGTCTTTCCCTACTAACTAGAACAATCTCGGCTTTACGGCGCATTTCAGTTTTATAGTGGCAATGAAAATCTAATCTCTGTACACCACAATAAAACAACTAAACGGTTATGTTATTCGTAATGAATTCGTTATTTACGATTGTTGTAGGGAAAGCCGATCGGCTTAATGTTGAATCGCTAACAGACAGGGCCGTCTACCACTTGTTCGCGTTTTCTCGTACACGATTCCGAAAGTGAAATGAGCGTGTTTAATGTAATAAATCTCTAAGTTCTTAGTAGGTAATTGCGAGTTTAGTTTGATTCACACGTTCGTTCGGTGCCAGCTAGAAGATATGCTGAAATAGCCCAGGCTTGCCGATACAACTGTCACGTGGTAAGGATTGTGTTCCAACTTCTAACTGCTGCGCTCTTGAGATACCAGGTTCATAAACTATTCCATTTAATAAAATGCCTGCATCTAACAATATTTATTTAAAAAAACCATTTACTGTGTCTTTATGTCTTTAAATCGTTAACTGAAGACTAAATCTACAACATAGAGCTCTCTATCTGCACATGCATAGTTAGTGCGAAAAACGTATTAAACATATGCGAAAATAGTCGACCAAGTTTTCATGCTAGAATGCTAGATCACAATATTTGAAATACTTTCACATGACTAATTCTTTAACTAAAACATCCATTTTTTAATGAAATGGGAGCACCAACCTTGTCCAAGGCACTTCAGGGGCTATTTTAATTAAACTAAATGATGATAGCAGTCCTTGGGTGTGTACTGGAGCGGTCACTCCAAAGGTCGAGCCTTCAATTCGACCCAGTTGAATTATTGATGTGAACCATTCGAAGATAGACTCGTTTCATTAGTAGGAAAGGTTGGCCAAAGTATTACGTCACGTTACCCTTGATAGAATGATAGCTTTCTGGAAAAGCAGTTACTGAAAGAACCCCTTTTCGAAACCCTATCGTTGATTTTACAAGCTAGGTTAGTAGGCAAAGGTAAAGTTCAATAAAACTTTATCACATCAAAATCCCTGATCCCGTACGGTAAGTGCCGCCATATAACAACAGTGACAGATCGCATTGTGCACACAGTCGAGCGGAAATCTATTACGCATTGGGTGAATTATAAGCATTATTACTAGGACCAGTACCATAAACCGTCAGATAAATGTTGCTTTCTCCCCGCCTACACATCCAATGACAAATGCATATAAATATAAATAATCTATGTAATTACAGACAGTTTGAACGCTGCGTATCTGTAAGGCTTAAGATCGTTTGGAAAGGCTCTGGTCTTGCTGGACTGTACCCATTTTTGGTTGGACTGAGTTTTCACGCGATGTGGCGTGCTTTGCTATTGATTTGGTTCCGTTTTGATTTGTTTATTTTCAACTGGCGTTGTGCGTGGAATTTTGTGCGTAACGTTATGTGAGACAAGAATTTAGAGGTTCTGGCATTTTAGGGATTGCTGTATAAATATTTTGAGGTTGACACTTCAAATTATCTGCCACTACGATTCATCTTCAAGTTGTCCTACTTAAACTTTTGGCACTTGATAAATAAACAGTACAAAATAAACTCAACATTATCGATGAAAAAACTATAGTTATTGATAGACGAACAAAAATCGACCAAAAACAGATTGAGGGCACTGAAATTCGCACTACTCGATTTAAACGGCCTCCACATAAATAATTGTGACCTATACTGTATAGTTACAATGGACAAGAGACAGTTATTTATACATTGCTAAAATAATTTATTCGAAGCGTTAAATTTCATTACAGCAGACGTGTAAAGTTTAGCACAAATCACGCTTTAGAAATCTGACACCTAGGTAACACTGCTAAAAGTAACGAGTATAAATTTTAACGTGTTTCATATGACAGTCGTAAAATGTTGAAATGTCAGAAACGAAATATGGGAACTTAAAGCCTTCAATCATTTACCTATAAGTTACGATAGGTCTGTGCAAGGTCGAGCAGACCATGGAGTAGTTAACAATTAACGTGACATGGGAAACAGCACGAAGAACTGATGATGACGACCCGACAAAGACAGTTGAGGTAGAAAGGACGGGTGTTAATTGGGAGAATAGAATAGAATATAATACTCTTTATTATGTACATTGTACACCTTATAAATTACAGACATAAATATAGAAACTTTACAATGGGTGACACAATGGGCGGTCTTATCGCAAAAAGCGATCTTTTAAAGACAACCTTTGGATGTATTAAAAAGATGAAGGACAGACAAGTACTGTACTTCAGTAGTAAGCTGCAATGGACTGGGCTGATTAATTGATTGAAATGATCAAGAGATTTCTTTTCAAATACAGCGTATACCATCGCAAAGTAAAGCTGTCAATAAACAGTTGAACACTGCATAACAATGATCATATAAATAAAATAAAAACTATTCTTTGCTTCAATGCGGTTCACGAATTCGGTCATTGATATGATCTATGGATCGAAAAACTGTCGTTGTCGGCCATTTGATACGAAGGAATGAGGAAAATGTGAGGAAAGTTTTGAGTATGAATGTGGATGACTGTAAACGTAGGGAAGACCAAATTAACGATGGATGGACCGTACGAAAGATGATATGGCTAGAAAGGAGATGACTACTGAGATGACGACTATTAGAGACGTATGGAAGGTTAAAACATGGTGCGCCGACCCCATATAAATTGGGATAAGGGCAGGAGGACAGAATGAACAAACGCGTTTCAGAATTCCATTTGTTCACTATGTCGTGTATAGCGTCGTCACAGGTTTGATCCCGGACGTGTACCAATGAGTTTTTGAATCATGTGCACAATTTATTGCTCAGAATTAATCGTGAATGGTGAATGATTTATAGCGGGAAAATAGCGTTCATAATAGAAACGAATAGTTTTATTACTGGCAAGGCACTTCAGGTGAGCGTCTATTGAAAATTAGGCATTAACTTTGAAACTTTATGAAGATGATCGTAAAATTTGAGAGATAAAACTCTTTGCATTGAGCATTGAGGACGCTATTGAATCCCAACTTTTCAAATAAGTTATCTTACGAACATAAATGCAACGTCATGACTTTCATGGTTAATCTGATTACTCGGTAAAGGTGCACCTACTTGCACGCAAAATATATAGGTCAGTTCCATAAGATTGTATCTCTATCATTCTATGAGAGTCTTCTTCTAGATCACACACCAAGTGAACTTTCTACTTACTCCTCATTTGATATTTATACGAAAGTGAAATTATTTTTAATTTTCGAAACTGTATTACGACACCAGTCTTCACCGGCAGACCTTGGTCGATCGATTTAACGTCCAAGCATGATTAACTAACTAATGGATTTCCTCTTGCTATTAGAAATCGATAATAGTGTCCAAGTACCTATTAAGTTTTACTTGGGGCATTTCATGTTTTATTCTTGAGTTGTCTTGTTAAATCTTACATACGAAATAACATTAGGAGTTGGACTATATGCTATCACCTCAGCCCATTTTAGCCCACTACTTCACTTAATTTATTTTATTTACAAATATTATACGTGTCCTCTGACAGGAAAATAATTGTCATCAGGGTTTCGTCATTCGTCTTCTCCCGCTCCTATCCTAAAACTGCTGAAGTACAACCGGGAAATAGGCATATCCTAAGAAAGACAACAATAGACTCATCATTCTCATACGTATCGCCGCTCTACGATGGCAGACTTTTTTACCTTACATAACTAAAAGTGACTTCGTGAGCGGTCAAGGGGAAGGCCGTTCGATGTCTGTAGTAAAAGTTTACTAAATCGTAAGGTGGACAGTTGATGATAATGACTTCAATCAACATGACGTGATGTGGCCACGGCTCGCGGAAGGCACGACCGGTTGTTGTTGGGTAGTTTTAAAAAGAATTGAAGAAGCTGATAGTCCGTGTTGAAGCCTTGACAGATAAAGTCCAGTACAAAAACACAGATTTAAATTTTTTTGCCAAACCAGTACCAGTTTTGGATTAAGAGGAACCTAAATCATAACATGTTTTAGTAGACATGATAATTTAAAATACGCAGCAAATACATAGTCTGCTAACCGGATAGACCACTGCTATATCAAAGAGTCGCTCAACTTGTTAAACAGAATTTCAAATTATGTTATGCTAAGCTGTTTATGATGACATAGGCGTGCTAATGCCAGTTTTAAGATTTGCATATGTACAGTGTATACTCTAAGGAATGTGCGTTCTGGTTGGCGCAGTTGCTCTCAAAATATTATCATAAAATAGTACACTAACTTTGTAGTGAGCAGATTCTGATTAGGGATAGCGTTCTTGAACCTATATACAGATTACTGTTAATCACTGTTAACTTACCTGTATGCTTTTCGTGATGTTCAATTATTGCAAAGATAAAATAACTCAATATAAACTTAATTACGCTTTCATTTTGTTCATTATTATTATGTACGACAAAGTTCTATATGTACGTTTGGAGTTTAATAAAATATGAAAGTGTTTAATCAATCATTACCTACATAATATTTGTCTTCTTCCGGTTCTTCCATCAAGAGTTTTGCTTCAATGGTTCTTTTATCATAAACAAGTTTTAACTTTATTTGATTTTTATCATCATCTGCCTAGTCTTTCCCAACTAAGTTAGGGTCAGCTTCTTGCTCTACTGTTATAGCTCGATTAGTTTTACTTTATTAGATCGGCAGCAGATACTTTTGCTCTATCTTAACGAGGACCTCGTTATTGTATCTCATATCAGTAGTTGTAATTTCTTGAATCATATTGTTATATCATTTGATCAACTTTAAAGGTTATTTACAAGAAGTAATAACTATCTGATTTATGTTACCTGTCATTATAGTGTACCGAACAGTAAGTTGCGTCGTTAAACCAAGCAGATATCTCCGTAGTTATCCAGACATTTAGTAAGACACTTCCACACCTTGATCACTGTTTTTATCACCGATACAACTATTATATTCTGCTTAATTGCTTAGTACTAAAGCATTAATGTTTTGCATTTTAATTGGTCGTTCAAAATATTCTTGATCATTTTCTATACTAGAATGGCGCTTTCTAATTACTGTAAATCTTTTGTCTGTAACAGGTGTTGGCTTACTGATTATTTCTATATATTGAAGTATGTGAACGTCTTCGTTTGCTTTTCTTCTTTTTGATTCATACGTTGCATAATATTGTACTGGTTTCGTCTATTATGATTATTTTGAAAGCATATCCCTTTGGCGCTCCGCGTTCAGGATTTAAAAGCGCAATTTGCACTACATCAAACATTTGCGTTGCGCGTGCGGCGGATTGTCTTGTAAGATTAATTTTTGTGTGGCACGCGCTGTTTTGCTTGCTCTTGTCTCTGTTATTGTATTACCTACTTAATTAATTCATGAAGTATTATACATCCTCTGTTTCGTAGTATAATGCGTCCTAGGCATATTACTTTTCCGATTTATCTATGCTTAATGTTGTTTGAACAGACTACGACTTATAAATTCACATTGTTTTTAAAAGGTAATCTCTGGAAGTAGGTACTGATAAGATTACAAAAAAATCTTTTACTTATGGAAAGCAGCTTTTGCAGAGTGTAGGAAACGCTGATGAAGTCGCGGGCTGAAGTTGTGTTCATATAAAGAGATTATCAGAAAGAAGCAATACTCCTGCTGATGACATCTTACTTCCTGCCACATCAGAATTTGATTATCAAAATCAATAGTTGCACTTGGGAATATCTTATATCGTGAAATCTTCCAACATTATTCTTCGCAATTTCTCACGAGAACCAGTCCATAGTTTCAACACCTCATTAAGAGAAAAAACAAGTACCTAATAGAAAATAAATTTATTTCCGATGTTATCAGTTCGGACCTTTCTAATGTTAATCTCAGCGGACAGTTGATAGGAAGCGGGCTTATTATCAGCAATACCATATATAGGGAGGAAGTGGCGACATGGTCGCTATCCTGCGCGTGCGGCTGTACGGCCACTTGATGCGTTTTAATGATTCTATTATTTACTGCACTTAGGTCCATTCCACTGCTCTCAAAACGGTCAAGGAGAACACCGCGAGGAACCCGGCATGTCCTTGAACCAAACATTCGAAGACATGACGGTGAAATCTACCAACCCGCAACCCGCACTGGGCCTTTGTGGTAGATTACAGTCCACTCCCTGTCAAAGAGAGGAGGCCTGTATCTCAGCAGTGAGAACATTATAGGCCGATTATGCTTATATGCTAGGTCCGTTTGCACCACAAATCACTAACTTCCTTTAGCCTTGGAATTTATGTCAATCGTTCAAAGAAGATGAAGAGACAGAATGGTGTTTCCATTAACGCATTTAGTGATTGGTGGTGGAAGTGGCCTTAATTTTATTTAATTGGTATAAATTCTAATTCTGATTCTTACTGTTTTTTAATTTTTTTTTACCTTGTTTGGTCTTTTTATACGTTAAAGGTATGATTCCGATCTCGGCAGCACGCAGCAGTGCTGCCGCAGCACTACTGGTCCCCATATATTCTCTATAGGTTTATATGAGATTACTTTCCGAGCACAGCAGCAATGTGACGCAACAATGTCGCGCAGCATTGCTGCCGTGCTCGGAATGTAATCTCATATAAACCTATAGAGAATGTATGACCAGTAGTGCTGCGACCGCACTGCCGCGGCAGCACTGCTGCGTGCTGCCGAGATCGGAATCACACCTTAAGACTAAAGATGGACAAGTCATAACTTATAAGTTATAAAGTATAGTTTACAACATGAGTTGCACTTCTCTAACAAGAATAATAAAAGCTAGAAGATTTATGCGAGAGCTCTGTTAAAGCACTGGATGAGAAACTAACTAATTAGATCGTTTTTACACTGCACCATAAAATAAACATTAATCTGCAAAAAAACAATCAAGAAAATTGCGAGACCATCGTAAAGCAATAATTTAATTAATACTGTCACTAAACGACACATAATTCTAGATAACAGTCTGAAGCAGGAGCGCATAATTTTAATTAATTCTAAATGAATTACAGAGAAGGATGTTAAAACTAAGCCAAGTACAGTACTAAACTCATTTACGATGCTCTGAGACAGCCGTGTAACACTGAACAGTATCTAAGCGCTGGCCGTTTACCATAATAGTATGTTACTTCGATGATAGAACCAGATATATGGTGATTTAAGAAGAAAGTGCACACTTTCACACAGGAAGCCATGCTCCCAACAATTTGCACTTGCAAGCGAAAAGCCGTGGAAGTGCAGTCTTCTGATTATTATTAATAATAGAAAGTATAGAAACGCGTGCCACATTGTTTCGCGTATTACCATCATAATGAGTAAATGCCGATTTATTTAGCTTCTCAATAGGTTGATCAGGTACGATATTAATGACGCTATATACATTGTATTGCATTAAGTAGGGAAAGGGCCTAAATCCGTCACTTTAGAATTCTTAATGGGTGACTTTTACAACTTTTGTTAAGCCATAAACGTTTGATAAATCTTGTTCGCCGTCGATATGTTAAACGATATCGCATTTAAGTACTTGTGGACGACCTAATTTCACACCGATTTTATAGTGCGATTGAGTAGGTAACTGAGCAGATTAACAACGGCCAGCTGACAGACGTTTCAATTTGCTGGACAGCTTTATTTAAGTACCTTCCAATCGAACAGATTTGTTGTGGAATTGGCTATAGACTTTCCTTTATAAGGTAGTTACTGTGATAAAAAGTACCTATTGCTAAATTGCGTATTTATGAATACGAGTTCTCTTGAATAGGTGCGCCACAAGGCAATCTAGACTAATTGAAATTAAAGGCCGATTCAAACCTAAGCACATACGGCGCGCGTTTCGCTCAGGTATTTAGTATCAAGTTCCGCGGCTAGAGCGACCAGAGCGGTATTCGCTGCCGCTGTGGGTAGAAGTGCATACCGCGCGGGTTTCGCTCAGGTATTTAGTATCAAGTTCCGCGGCTAGAGCGGAATAGTTGGTGCCATAATATCGCATAGGTAATCATTTCGATGGTTGGGCGAAACCTCGAAGTCGGTAGGTATTCTACCCACAAGGATAGCGAAATCCGCTTTGGTGTGAACAGTAATATTATCGCATACCCACTCGGTTTTCTCTACCGCAGACGGTATCGAATACCGCTTAGGTTAGAATAGGCCTTTAATCAATCAAACTTAAAGAAGGATTTAGGGCTATCGTGTAACCTAAACTTACTACTAATAAATATTACCATATTGATAACTCAAAGAAAGAAAATGATAGCATGTCAGCATCCTATCATCTCTAAGATGTAAAAGTCAACTGAGGGAAACTTGAACACGGCGAAAAAGTAAAAATACACCTTAAACATAGGTCTGTCAACGTCTCTAAGCTCTCTCTTATACAAATAACTAATATCAGGCTCTCGTAGACTAAGACCAGTAATTATAATAACTATTAACTCTCCCTAGCAAGTAATTATGTTGGTTTTATACAATAATCGAGTGTGGTCTTCAATCAGGCAGTTCCTGATCATCAATCTTCGTGAAGCAGTGGATGCACCCGAGTCCGGACGACTTTCTCTTTCTTTATACAAGATCGTTGCAATAATATAGATTGTTGATTATTTTAATTTGTACGTTGATGGATTTACAGTATTTTGTCTTGTATTTGAAACTTTGGTCTTAATCTGAAGAGTTTGTTTTCAAACAGATTTTTGCGATCCTCGTTGTCATTACTTGTAACTGCTGCCAGTCATACATTTACCGTGTTTCTAGATCCATTATCTCGTGCTTTGATTTTTTTGAGTTTTTATTTTTACCAATCAGTTACAATTTACATTCGATAAATCCGGTTAGACTGGAAGCCGACCCCAACATAGTTGGGAAAAGGCTAGGCAGATGGCAGATGGAGTTACAATTTACATTCGATAGTGTCTGTTCCAAAGATAATGGCGGTTTTTTTTAACGAGTTCTTCATCATACCGCAACTTCAATGGCATCGGTATTTGACAATACAACTTTTATTGGTTTAAGTTTTTGCACAGTTGTCTCGGCCATCAATCAATCAACCACAACACCACGTCCTCCGCCTTCCTCATCTAGTCTGTCCTAGCCACCTCCGCCATAGTTTCTCTTAATTCTTAAACTGTTAGGTACTAACATAATTGTTTAAGCTGTGCAACTAACAAATCAGATTCTTCTATCTGAAATGAATAATTATTTCTTTAACCTTACACACAAAATGCTATAAATAATTTCGTTTTTTGATTCTGTCTGACATGCCTTGATTGATTTCTTTGTAATTATCCTCTAAACTGTGGGAAAATCAAAATTTGATTATAACACTAGAAAAAGTAATTGTGTCTCGTTACTTCATTAGTCATGCATTTGTTTAAATAAAAGAGTTATTTAAACAATGTTGATAGATTATGTTCATAGTCCAAAGCAACTGTAAATATTGTTATCAATGTCAATATAATTTAGTACTTGATGCAGTAGAAAATATAAGGAAAATGCGCTCAGAATGAAAAAAAGCAAAGAAAGATGGTGATTGTTTGAAAGTTGATATGTCTAGAAGGAGGGGGCTGAGATGAAGACTGAATGAATGGAAGAAATAGACGTGCTGCGCCGGCCCCAAACAAATTACGGTAGGTAAGGGCAGGAGAATGACAACTTAATGCAGCATTTAGCGATGACTTATTCTTGATGCTTCGTTTCTCTTAAAACATACCTTTTCTTTGTACTCCAATCGCTTTTCATAAGTTCTCACGCCCATTTAATTCGATTCGATATTTCTTGATTAAAGGCCACACGCCTAAAGTAACTTAATCTTTCCGTGGCTCCTGAACTCCTGAGGTGGTGCCTTCGTTAGAAAGCGTGTGTCCACATTATTTATGCCAGGGTCGAAATATCAATGGCTTTCAATAAAATATGTCCAATTTCATAAGCCTTGACTATTCCTTCTGCCTCGCCCTCGCGTCTACCACTACTTATAGTTGTCTCTGTATGGGAGTTGAGCGCGAAGCTAGGAAAATTTTAACCAATAGCAGTCTGCCATTTTCTTGTCATATGAATTTAATCGTTAGTTTTTTTTTATTATTTAAATTATACTGGTTAATTTTTTCGCTCCGCTCCGCTGTTATATGTATAGGCGTCCTTAGGGCCTGCGCCTACTGGCGGCCCGGCACGGCATGGCAGGGCATCCTTCGGAATGGGATCCTTCGTCATCACTACATGCAAGCGCATATTGACGGCAACGACGCTGCGGTATCCTTAAAGTATGCCACGAAGCCTTTAGGCATTATTATTAACAATTTTATTGTCATACTATTAAGTTACATTCCTATTCGTCGCATGAAAATCCCTTGCCGTGCCGTGCCGCGCAATGGGCGCAGTCTTGTTCACTTTATTAGCTCACATTTCTACGAACCATTCAGTCTGGCGTGCTTCATTAGCTGCCACTTCTGAGTAATTAATTACTAGTTATATAATATCAAGTTGCTTTCACTGTAGTTAATTGAGTTATTTAATATCATATGATGCGCAGAAGAAATGTGAAAAGAATTACATATTTGGATACGTCATTGTTTGACGTAGCTAGCAGTATCTGTAGCACAAATATTCATAAAGAAAGGACATTTTTTATATGGAGCTTGCCATAGATGTTTGATTATTTTAAACATTCAGAGTGATTATTTCAAACATCTATGCATTATCATTTACGCGAACTTTTTTATAGTATCCTGGAACTACTATAAAACTTTAACGTTTATCTCACAAGTTGTAAAATTCTCGGAAAGTAAAATAGGTTACTAGTTTCTAAGCTCATTGTCTCTCTTTTCAGGCTAGTCATTAACCTTTGAAGCACGTGAGGATTGACAAACGATAGTTTCCACGGCTCACAAGACTATGTGGGCGTTAAAGTACTTAATTATACTGAGTAGGACCGAAATAGAATGGCCGACATTCTCTAAATTCCCAACTGTCACAATATACAGACGTTGCTGGCCAACACGTCACGATTATTTCATTGAATTTTCTATTATTGTAGTATCTATGCTAGCAATATGTTCTCTTAATATGTTGTTTCTTGTTGTTAATATGTGTTGTTTGTTCTTCGTTTTATGTGTTGAATTGTGTGTGTTTCTTGTGCATTCTTCTACATACGAAACTACCATTTTAAAGATCTGGGATCAATTCTTTTTGCTTGTAAATAACGCTCAAAAGTGTCTTTTAACTACCTAAGTACTTGAAATAAATGATTTGATTTATAAAGGAATACCGAATACTCTCGATATTGCGTTGTTGGGATTCTGATAATTATAAATTGCAGGGCCTCAAAACCTTTTAGTGAAAAGAGTTTTGCAGCCATCTTTACATCTGTTATTCTGAGGACTTAAAGCTCTTCACCAAATTCCGTTGGTATAAAATTGAAGAACATCTTAACATCCGTTCTCATATCATTATTCTCTTCAAGGGCTTTGACTTCGTAACTAATGAAAGCGGACGTGCCACACTTATTTTTCACACCTTTATTTTTATCATTACATAATTCTTGTTTACAAGCTTGTCTATTTGTCTATCTGCTCGTAGTTAGAAAGCGATCGAATCTTTTCTCCATCCAAAAAAAACAATCAATCTGCCTAGAGCCTTTGCCAACTACGTTGGGGTCGGCTTCCAGTCTAACCCGATGCAGCTGAATACCAGTATTTTACATGGAGCGACTACCTATCTGAACTCTGGGTAACACCCTTCCTCTTGGAAGACTGGTTGTTAGACTTTTGGGCTTCTGACGACCCGTAACAGCTGCCAAAGATCTACGAATGACAGCCGGGACCAACGGCTTAACGTGCTTTCCGAGGCACGGAGAGGTCTCGAAGTGTAATCACCCATCATCATCGTGTAGCACCTTAGTAGCTTGACCTTCGATCGACTCGTGCGGCTATTATTAGATATTTAACCACGAGCTTTTATCATTACACAATATTTGTATACAAGTTTATTAATTTATCAATCTGCTCGTAGTTAGAAAGCGACCGTATCTTCTTTGCATCCGTCAGTGGTTTTATCACCTCGTTAATTTCACTTAGCAAACGATATTTAACGGTTATTTATTGAAGATATAATTAATGTCTATCTGTGTTTATAGTGTTATTTGTATGTAAGTAAAGGAACTCGAACAATTACTTCTGTCGCGTTTTGATGCAGTGTACGCGTTTGTGTTTGATGGAGAGTTTCTGTAATTACAGATTGTCTATCTGAAGAATCTATGAATTTTAATATGCCAATGTGATTTATGTTTGAGCAGACAAATTTTTCGAAAATATGTAGCAATGGATCAGAATATACTTCAAAATTATTCAGATTGTGAATGATAATCTGTTACGCAATTCAGGTGCAGGGTGTCACAGAGAACTAATAAGCCATTTATTTCCTTTCTTCATGATTAACTTGCTCAGGGAGAAAATGATTGTATCAATCCCGCTCCTTTCCAACTTAATAACCTATTGGGATACGAGCAGGTGGCATCCATTACGTTCCACATGAAATCTTTTTACGTATAAAAATACGTAGGCATCTATTGTTCTGAATCAATGAACCGTATTATATTGTGTCGCGTGGTATATCAAGCTTGTTAAGTGCGACAAGTCGAATTCGTATGTAAATTCCAGTGTAGGTACACTGGTCCCTATTTACCTACACAATATTTTTCTCAAATATACATTATCAGCCATAATGTTCCCACTGCTGGGACACAGGCCTCTCAGTGAGAGGGAGTGGGCTGTACCTAATCTACCACGCGGGCTCAGTGCGGGTTAGTAGATGTCACACGAACTTCTGTCAGTGAACTTCGAATTTTTGGTTCTAGGACATGCCGGTTTCCTCATTATGTTTTCCTTCACCGTTTTTGAAAGCAGTGGTGATGAAAAATTATTTATACGAAGATAATCGCCTGCCTGGGTTCGAAGTTCGAACCCACGACTCGTAAGGCCCCATTACGACTGGGTCGCCACTGCTCTTTTTCTCGTACTAGTAGCGTTCAATCACCACTAAACTTGATCATAAGATACTGGGTAGGTATTTGCCTACTTACTGAAATTAATGAATTGTAATACTTAACTCATTGAGCTCCGGTAATGAGACAATTGATTTTCTATTGTATTAGGTTACGCGCGGAGCATGACCGGGAAGTAGGTATGCAAGGTAAGAGTGATTTCCGTTGTTTGAAGGAAATTTAATATTATTATATTAATCTTCGCTTTGTATCTCGAGACATGATTTGTTTTTAATTACTCATAGTCCACAGTACGTTCGTCAAAAGATTACGTATTTCTTGATTATTTACCACAGCGATGTTACTGACGTTTTTTGTTTGGACAGATGTTATTTATACTGTGTGAAAAATATGTTGGCTCGTCCTCTGTATGTTACTCTGCGTTTATTACTCACCACAATTACAACAAGTGCATTGTTGTTGTTTTCAACTGTTTGAGATCTATGGTCGCTTATTTCAAGCTGATTTAATAATGCGTTATTAAATTACCTGTCTGATTATGATTATGACCACACTGTCAAAGATTCTCTTATGGCAATTCAATGTAACAGCTGTGAAGCCTAGAATAATCGTTTCTACTGACGGAATATTCAGCCCCTTTCAGGAGACAGTTATACCTAGAAAAAACTTGCATTTTTGTGAGGAAATCTACTTGGCTCCGTTTGGGAAAAACGGAGGGTTATGTCGCTCTCCTTTGGGTGAAACGAGAGTGTTCGACATTAACGCACTCGCTACCCGCCCATGGCCATATTCATAATTATATTTATTTGCGATTCATGTTAACAAAATCTTACAATGCCTTAAAGCTAAGGTACAATTATGAACCTATAGCGGTATCTACAAAGCCACATGCGAACAACGCGTCATACTGACGTCACGAAATCCTGCATCTCGCAAGCAGAGTTTACCGCGCAACTAGCATAGATACAACGGCCCGACATGAATCTTTGGGCAGTTGCCCGCCAGACACAACACCCGTCTGGTCCGAGGAACCTCCCTTTTCTATAGAGTATGAGTGAACTTTACACCCTGTTCCTCATACCTCTATAGACCCATGTACGGTAAAGCAGTTTTTTTTTTAATCCTTTTATGACTGCACCAAATTGGATAATTCTTTCTTTTGTTGTGTTCGGTATTGCCAGGACATGGTTTGTATGAAAGAAAATTTAGATTTTCGAATAAAAAAATGCACGCGTGCGAAGCTGGAGCGGGCCGCTAGTAAAATAATAAAAGAAGCCTTCTGTAGTAAGTACCTGCATTCTGTCTATTCACGAATAGGCATTATGCATTTATCAGCTAGTGAAAGTATTTCCAATAAGTACTTATTTATTTTATTAGCTGCTTGTCAATTGTCATGCGTAAGATCTTCGCACAAACACGTCTGCCACGCAACACTGAGATGCGGTCCAGCAGAGTATTTGTGTTAGTACTTAGTACTTTCTCAAACTTGAAAGATATGGTCTGTGAGGCGTCAATATGGCGCGGCAGCGCGGGAAACTTGACGTCCAATATATCTTGTTTGTGATCAGGAGGGTCCCTTAGCACGAAATTCGTAATGTCGACCGAAGTTACGGGAGGTTCCAATCCGTATCACCTACGGACATAAGATTTGTTTAGGGCCCGAACTAAGAATGAATGACAGCAGGATTTGACAGTTGTCTTTACTCCCGATGTGTTTAGTTAATTTATCGGTAGGTAGGGTTCACTCTGAAGCAACGATCTATTTTCGGACGAGCCCGTATCTTCGTTGACGGACTTAGAGAGTAGGCCCCCTGACGTGAGCTTCCCATGGTCCGGAAAAAGACAACAAATCATGGTATTTTTCGAGTGAGTCTCGGCTAGTTTTGGTAGTTTCGGACGTCCTGGAAAACTTCATCGAGCGTCGAACCATATAATAAAGCCATGTAACTAATATGGTGTAAAATAGGATCGGAGCTTGCCATGATCCGAAAAAGCCTGTTGTAGAATTTTCCTTGGTCTTTGTCTGTGTATTTTAGTGTGCCCTAAAAAAAGAAGGAGATGTTCCACGTTACAAATATAACTAAGCCCCCCCCGGCTTAGTTATATTTGTAACGTGGAACATATCCTTCATATATTTTTTTTTTTTAAACGAATGCATTCAGGCGTACCTATGTATAACAATTTGTGCCTAAACATTTAAATAGCTGGAACATAAATATACCTACTGTTGTCTTTGGAAAATAACACCATAAAACATTTTTACTACTTACTTTACCAATAGTCTACAATTAAACTCCATTAGCGAAGACTGAAAGCCCAGCCTTTAGCTCAACCCTTAACAAGCAGACATCGTGTATTATTTGGGTATAGCTACTAATTAAGTTTTCCTGAGTGAAATCTGTGTAACAATGTTAATTTGCATATACAATTAACGAGTTTAAAACGAATTAAAATATTTTTTATTATGATTAGTCCCCGTAGTTAGTCATTCATCTAATATTTGAGTGAAGCTCATAACGGGCTAATCATAATTAAATAATAATGTGAAATCATAAACAAGATAAATAGTCTAAGCTAATTGCAACAAAGCAACTAATTAATATTTAGAAATACTATAACAGCAAAATTAACTCAAAATAAATAATTCTAAAATATATATAGGTAATAACATAATAATAATAAAATAAAAAAACATCTATCGAGGCTCTCGCTAGGAGGTTGGATCTAGGGCCTGATTCAGAAGGCAGTTCTCCTCGATACGGCTCGCATTGTGAGGAGATTCCTGTCTCTGGAGCCCTAACCACCGCACCGGTAGCTTGGACCCTGCTCCCGACACCGGCGGATCACTATTTTTTAATATTTTTAAATGTTTTTTATACTTACTTATTTTTATATTTTAAGAAATATTTAAAAATGTAATAAAATATGTTAACTAAATAAATAAATGATTTGTTTTTATTTTAATATAATATAATAATATTTAATATTGTTAAGAAAGGACAGGGGGCGTAGTACTCGCAACCGGCGTGCGTGTATGACCAGATGTATGAACGTAAACGAGGTAAAAGGAGTATACTATTAATACCTAAGGATCGTAGCAGGTGGCGTTCTGTAGTTTCTGCCTACCCTCACGGGAAGAAGGCTTGAGTTTATGTGTGTGTATGTAATAAATAATTCGAATCAAAATGGCGGCCACCTTCGGATAGGTAAGATCCGGTTTACTTCGCCTCAGATAATTTCTTACAAATCTAGTTTTTTTTTTCTATCGTAGCTCTCGGGACATTGAGGGCGAACTTCGCCAATGAAACTGAACGCGATCAGCACATCTAACCGCATTTCAGAGCTTTTAGTGTCACCATTTTTGTAGAATATTGACACAAACAGCTCTAGAATTCGTTTTAGATTGTGCTAATCGCGTCACTTTCATTGGTAAAATTCGGCCAGCTCTTAGACGTATTTTCATAACCAGCCAAGTCCCAATATACTTGAAGTAATAAAGGCTTGTATAAAATCAGCTGATCGATACACACAGACAATTTGGCGAGCCTCCAACAGCCTCAGTGGCCCTAACTACGGCAGTTATTGATTTTCCTACCCCCAATTTGTTAGCCTTAAATATGTACATGTTTTTAGGCCTGGGTAGAACCAATCTACATTTTTTTATAATATAAATGATGTAGGTATAAATAACGTCAAATTATATTGAGTACCATCTACATATAAAATGCCTCCCATGAGGTATTTTGTTTATAGATTATTTATGTGTCTGGTCCTTCGAACCACAAAATGGCGTCATAACTTTTGAGTTGTGCTGAAAATGGCTGAAAGGCTATTATTTATTTATATTTTTTAGCCTCCTCCCATGAGGTATTTTGTTTATAGATTATTTATGTGTCTGGTCCTTCGAACCACAAAATGGCGTCATAACTTTTGAGTTGTGCTGAAAATGGCTGAAAGGCTATTATTTATTTATATTTTTTAGCCTATGTTCTCCCACTGTAGAGCAAAGGCGTCACTTTCTCCGATCCATTCTTCTGTCTCACTGTCTTGACCTAGTGTGGACCAATCCTGTCTGAAGGCATCAAGCTCGTCCCGCCATAAGTCGCGAGAAGGGCTATCACACTAATATTATAAAGGCGAAAGTTTGTGTGTGTGTGTGTGTGTGTTTATAGGTTTGTTACTTCTTCACGCACAAACGGCTGTACAAATTTTGATAAAATTTGGTATGGAGGTAGCTGACACCCTGGATTACCACATAGGCTACTTTTTATCCCGATATTCCCACGGGGTTGAGTCTTATGCGGGTGAAACCGCGGGGCGGAGCTAGTAGTTATTAAAATCATAATAAGTCCTTTTTAGAATTTGATTCGCCAAACGTATTGATGCTCAATATTGTTTACTTTTTCATTAAATATCAAAACATGCCCGAAAGTATTGCCTTGAATTTAAATCAGAGAAATTGTTAGGAAGTACTTAAAATGTTTGTTGCTGATGGCCTCTATAGGATTAGCGAACCGTCATGGCTTTTTAAAGGAAATTGCCTCATAATTCAAGGGAACTATGAGCCAAGGTTTTGATTCCTGAGATTTTGATTGACGTCAAAATGTGTAAACAAAATACTTGTTAGTGACCTTTTGAGGATTTCCTTAACTTTTCCTATTGTGTTTCTGTTTGGGTCTATTCTTGCTTATTTAGTAATCTGTTGTTGTTATGATAAAGGAAGTCTTCATAAATACACAACAACCATGACCTTTCTTATAAATACATACTTTGCCCAAACTTTATCCGGAACATAAGTAAGTGGGTTGTTTTAATAAGAAACGGCCTTTTCCCAACTACATTGAGGTTGGCTTCCAGTCGAACCGGGTGCAGCTGAATACAAGTATTTAACATAGAGCGACTGATCTCACGTACTGGGTAACACAATAATCCTTGGTAAGACTGGTTATCAGAGTTGTTGGGCTTCTGACTACCCGTAACTACTGTCAAAGTTCTACGGATGATAGCCGGGACCAACGGCGCGATATAGGTACAGGGTTATTGGAAAAACACCAACAACCTCTTAAGAGGTCATTGTACCTACTCGTCATTATGAAAAACTTTTACTACGGGCACAGATAATATAATACTCTACTACGGGACCAAACCTGAAATCGTGAAAAAAAAAGCTGATCCCTACATTTATGTTCGAATAACTCGTCAAAATGTAGGGAACAGCTGATTTTTTTTATCCTGTATAATAGACTGATCCACGAACCGACCGCGGCAAGCCTAATCACGAGCTCAAACTCAAATATTATTAATTAATTTTTAACTTGTGTCATAATATTTAACAACTTTCTACTAAGTATAATACTCGTAATAGTACTCCAGACCGTATTTCAGCCATGGCGGCCAATCTAAACAGAATAGCCTTCGGCGCGGGAAATATTATAGTGCACAAGTGTATGCGCAGACACAGGTGCACTTTTCTTTCACTCTCATAGTCAGATAGGACGGCAACCCGACACGACTGGGAAGAGATCGGGCGCAGGACCAACGCTTAACGTGCTTTCCGAGGCACGGGGGTAACACACCGCCAACTTTCAAACTCCAGGTTGTTACGAAGAAATTGTTTTCTACTAAAAACAGGTGCAAAGACCAAAGCGCGGCGCTAGGTACAGGGTAAAAATGTAGGTACACACGGCTACACATCAAGTTATACATCCCAGTATAAGCTGACTTTTGATTGTAAGAAAAGTCTATACAATGCGAGGTCAGCTAAAACTGGAAATTATAGCTTGATGTGTAGCCGTGTGTGCGTCTTATAGTTTGGCATGAAATATAATCATGATGTATCATAGAAAAGAAAGAAAGAAAAATAGTTTATTCTGCACAAACTAAACGCACATTACAAATAAAATAACATAAAATAAAAATAAAAAACACATACAACGTAGTCAAAAGCCTCGTACTCCAGCTTAATAAAACATTCTCATAGCGACATTCCGTGTCAAATACTTTCTGCTGTGATTGATACCTGATTCATCTTAATATGTTCAATTTGTTACGTCTTCCGGTCTTCTGGCACTACACCTGGTGTACTTACCTTAGAGATGAAAATGACGCTGGCGCTGAGGTGAAGATGCTTTGGAACGGGCAACTATAGCAGTGTTCATCATCTCAGATAATTTACATTCCATCGCGGTGGTTCCAAACGGTTGGTTAACGTAACATACGTACGTCAAATAATAACGATTACGTACTCGTTATTATTTGACGTACGGCAAGGTCAAGTGGGACCCATCGTTAATACCTAAAAAATGGGATTCTAAACTGGGATCCAACGAAAATAAATCATAATTTTAACATTGTAATTTGAAACAACGCTATTTTTGGTGGTGACGACAATTTGTGCAATTTTTGACGTATACGCGTGCGTTCGTTGGACGTGAAACAACCCGCCCGTAGCCTTTATTTTCCAATATGTAGTAGAAGGTAAGTTTGTAAGATATTTGTAAATATAATTTCCTCTAAGTAAGGACCAATTTCTTCAAAGGACCACGTTTGTCTTAAGGAAAATTCTCATATGTACACGGGAAAAATCGGAAAAACATGACTAACTCTATCGCAGAGACGTAGACGTCTCGAATCACTTACCGACAACAGTAAGCATGTAACGTATTTATCTGTAAGATAATTGCGATCGCAAGTAATCACATTCTTGGCCAAATTAATAAGAAGCTGACACGATATCACTCGCGGTATCTGTCAGAGAATGTAAACAAGAGATTCTTTGTAGCTGTCATTGTGGCTGATCGGGAAATTTCGAAAATGTCTGTTTTTTTTTTTTAATTTTTCTTTTTGAGACTGTGTTAGGTTGTGCCTTGATCTCAAAATATAAATACCTACGGCAATTCCGATTTTTTTTTATTTATTCATAAAAAATGTTGAGATTTAAAAAAAGAAAATAGAGGGGTCGTGAGAACGGTACAGCTGTGACAAATTGAACGTATTAGCCGACCATACGGTTTTGCCCAGGACCTGCGGGGTAATTACGTAACACACTAACAGTTGAAATGGCTTTCATTTTAACAATTCAACAACATTCATACGCATATAAATATTACGTTATTAACGTTATTACATACAAAGCAATGGATTAGCAATATCCTTCATAACGATTTCATATTGTGATTGATTATGTGTTACGCAATTAGGTTGCGGGACTGCGCGAGCCGATATAGTAGGTATTATCATTATAATAGTAGAAGTTCTTTTCCCTACTGTTTTACATTCAATTGTGTAAGTATTCTGTAATTGTGCAGTTGAAACACGTGATTCTTACGAGTAAAAGATCAACATGATAGCAAAACAAATGTACTAACACAATAGCAATCAAATGTATTTGATGAGGACACAGTTGCGATATTCTTTCATTGCAAGAGGTTATCATCTATTTGGCTCAGTTTACTTATCTTACGGACGTAAGTAAATTTAGTTTGCTATGGCCTCAAATTTGAACTATTTATAAATTGTATTAAGTTATCACTTAGTATTTTTATACCTACACACATCAAAAGTGTCTAGGGATCAACATATATTTTTGCAATAACTTTTCTCCTGATTGATATTAATTAAAATTTTCTTTAAGGATTCATCAAATAAAGTGTTTTCGTTTGTCACAGTAACGATAAACCAAGTCACCTTTGCATTAATAAAGAAATTTGCCATTTTCCTAATAAAGGGATTTTTGACATTTGAACCACTAACACAAAAGTTCGAAAAAAAGACTGAAATAACAGTTTTCTTTAAAATTTTATTGGGTAACTTAAACAATTAATAATCCGTGTTTCTACCGCGAACACTAACAACACAAGAACATCGGTTTGGCATACTCAAAATGAGTTCATCCAAATCACGCTGTGGAATGGCAGCCCATGTTCGTTGCAACAACAAAAAAAGGTCTTCTTGCGACTGGATACCCTCCATATTCGGCAGAGCTCTTCTCTGTAGCATATCCCATGCATGCTCAATCGGGTTCAAGTCTGGCGACTGAGCAGGCCAGGGCAGGACATTGATGTTAGCTGCGGCGAGAGTCTGTCTTACAACTCTTGCGGTGTGCGGTCGTGCATTATCATGCATTAACTGAAATAAGGGACCGATTTGCACTTGTAGAGGAACGATGACGTCTGATACAATCGTCTCAGCATAAATTTGAGCGTTGAGGTTGCCTCTGATCCAAATCAACTCAGTTCTTCCGCCGATCCAAATACCCGCCCATACCATGATGGTTCCACCACTATAAGGATGGACTTCCTGGCAGGATTTTAATCGCTGTTGGCGTCCAGGGGTTCTCCAGTGTCGTATACGTCTTGTATCCGGTCTCATACCAAAACGAGACTCATCAGAAAAGCACACGAAACGCCATTGTTCTTCTGCCCAATTTCTGTGTTCAAGAGCCCATTGATATCGAATCCTACGATTGTGCATTGCTATAGGTGGTACCCGTAGCGGTCTTCGGGAATGAAGGTTCACTTCATGCAAGCGGTTTCTGACTGTTTGGTCGCTAATTAAGTTCCCTGAAGAGTGATGAAGCCTCACGGCTAACATCATGGCGGTTATTGTTGGAGCTCTTCGAGTTAAGATTTGAATGTATCGGTCTTGTCTCCGTGTGGTGCAGCGATACCGTCCTCCATGGCGCTCAGCCACGGTACCAGTGCTTCGGTAACGTGTCCAAAGTCGACTGATAACACTCTGACTTGTATTCAGAGCTAAAGCCACAGTACGTTGCCGGGAACCAGCTTCTATCATTCCCACGGCTCTGAGCATTTCTTCCCTGCTTAAATGACGTCGCCGCTCCATAATAACGTTGGTTTTAATCAGTAGTAGGGAAACAGTAGCACTAATAATGTCTTCAATGCGTTGTATGTTTTTATAGGGAAAATATTGACAGCTGATTTTCATCTTTTACTCGAATTTGATTCACAGTTCCTGATTCAAATTATGAAATGCACCAAAAAGGATCCATATAAATTTATAAAATCATAAATTTATTACAAAGCCACATCTCAATCTCAAGAAATCCGCATAAAAATGCTTGATCCCTAGACACTTTTGATGTGTGTATTTATAAACGTGTTTTGATATTTGCAATTTTGAGTCAAATCGCATTTATTTATTTTTAGCCATGACATAAAAATATAAATGAGGTGCTAGTATATTTTTCTACACATTTTCAATTTAAGTATATAATTCAATGTCTTATTTCAATTTGAAAGAATGCAACAAATATTTTATTGTTACTTACTTTTCTCATCAAACATAATAATTCAATTTATGTTTCAAATTGATAAAGGTTATGTCCCTGTTCGTATAAAATGTACGGAAGCGCAGTTTCAGCTTACAGGCTTATTAACTACGCAATAAGGAACTCGATAATCTATTAATTCAGCAACTTAATGTTCTGTCAATAATTATTTTCATTAAGTTGGTGATTGTTTCTCCGGAGTATTAATGATTGTTTCTCCGGAGTATTAACAATAGAGATAAGATAATGGCATAGAGGTGTATTCCCAGCGACATCACTAGGAAGTGGTGAAGGGCGGGCGTTTTGGGGGACTGTCTTGTGTAATTTTGACGTTTGAAAAGTGCTGATCAGCCTAATTTGAATAAATTATTTTGATTGGTTTTTTGAAATCACCTCAATATCATCTGTAATCGCTCTCTTACTCCTGAGATTCGTGACTCCGTTTTAACTTTGACAAGTTACACCCGTTAAAACGGGTTTTCTCCATCTGCCCACTCAATCTCATATCTAAATGGTCCGCATGCAAAATATCTGTTAAACCTAGTCCGTTTTCAAAATGTCAAAATCTCGTTACACCAGCAACACTGAGATGGCACCTGACATTCAGGCACGCAGCCAAACAAGGCTGTGCCAGTACAGCATGCATGGATGACGAAAAATTAATATGCTTTCATCGTTCTATGCGCACACGCAGAGAGGCGTACCAAAGTCCGAGATGCGGCAACATGTCGATCTTGATGATGAGATGGCATGTGCTACCTGTGATTTTTACGACCAGTGTTGACTAGAGTTTGACAGATAAATAAATGCATCAAGTGATGCATGAGTTTCTTTGGCTTACATAGTACAGACGCCAGCACATCAAGCTACTACAATCTGTCAATTTTTTTAAATAGATTTTCAACTTTATCGCTAAAGCATAAGGTTCAAGGTTGATTGGGAAAATTTGACAGTTTCGGGTAGCTGCTTGATGTGCTGGCGTCTGTACATAGTAAAAGCATAAGTATAGGTGGCAGTGCATCGACGTGCAAACTGTAACCACGAATAAAGCACATTATTCTAGACGAATTTTGGGATGCATGAAGAAGCCTCCTCTTGTAGCGCAGTTTGTTCCGCCTGTTACTCAACTGAACTGAGCGCTCGACGCATCCGGACAGTCACACCAACACCTTATTTGACTGGCCAGTTGTTCCCTTGCGGTGGTAGGGCTTGGTTTGCGGCCACCCATCCACCGGAGTCCGGCGTCAAGCAGCCTGCTGTGGTTCGTCGATGCGTGGGAGTTCCAGTGCCTTAGGCATCTTCTGGGCACGCTCGTTCCATCATAGACCTAATCCATCGCATATTAAATATTGTACGGTGGTACGGAACCCTTTGTATGCGAGTCCGACGAAATTTGATTTTTGTCTGTCCAAATTGTTGTTGCGAAGAACAGTTACTTGTTTCAGTAATCAGTCATGCCCTCAAAATATTTAGCTAACTTGTAAAACCTTCCTATTTACAAAACAATAGAAATGCCAACAGGGTAAACTACGGTAGCTTAACATCTTAGTTAGGGTCAGTATTTGAAAGTAACGTATTGTTTTAGCTTAGCTTAAGACATACTAGGAACCGTTTGTGAACTAAAAGGTCATGAAATTGTTACGAAGACATTTGTAAATGTTTCTGTTTTAATTATCGTGGAAGGTTTAAGCTACGCTTGCCGCGGTCGGTTCGTGGATGGGTGACCATCCATTACATATCGAGACTCGTCCTTGCTTTGGAAAGCACGTTAAAAGCCGTTGGTCCCGACTGTCATTCGTAGATCTCTGAGAGTCTTCACGGGTAGTCAGAAGCCCAAAAAGTCCGATAATTCAACCAGGCTTACCAAGGGGTATCGTAACACAGTAACTAGGCTGTGGAGGTCAGATAGGCAGGCGCTCCATGTAAAATTCTGGTATTTAGCTGCAATCCGGTTAGACTGGAAGCGGACCCCCAATATAGTTGGGAAAAGGCTAGAGAGGTTGAATTTCTGTTTGCCGTTCAAGAATTTTTTGAGATAAAGGATAATGTTAAGGTCCTAATTAAAGTACTTTTTCCGTTCTAAAGGACCATGTTTTCGTACCGAAATATGGACAGAAACTTCTTTGCTAATACACGCTATATCTTCTAGTTTTCACTTCGTTTTAACTTTCAATATTTATCAATAGACTAAGTGCTCTTGTAGAACAGTTTTAATTTAATCGCTTCAAGTAAGATACAGGCTGTATACTGAGTGTATAACCTAAGGGCTCGATCACACGTACCACAACCACACCAAGAAAGAAAAGAAAGAAAATACGTTTATTTGTTATAAACATGACGCACCACAACGACAACACGTGGACGGGTGCTTTGAATGAAAATCAATAATTTATTCACACAGACCACATTTGGCTGTCAAAATCAACCGTTTCGGCGATACCGACCACATCAAGGCCACGTCGCAGCCACCAGCGAGACGGCTGCGGCGCACTAGCGGCTGACCACATTGCAAACACAATGCTGCGTCGACCATTTAATTTTGATTTGATTTTGTAGTTACCACAACGCAACTACAAAAAGTTGCAGCGAAACACGTAACCGCTTGGCCATAATTTGTCGCTGCGACATAGATATAAGCTGTTTTTTATATTTCTTTTTTATTTTTATTTAAAAGCAACAACAAACAGCTACAATATAAAACATAGAAATAAGGAATATACAAAACTTTTAGACAATATTGCAGCCCACAACGCTGTTCACAGATTAACTATAGGATAAATTATTATCAGTGAAATAATAATCGCTACGGTTTGCAAATACATTTTTCTATGGGCTGCGTTGTGGTGTGGTTTTGGTACGTGTGATCGGGCCCCTTTTAAAGTGTTAATAACTAGTTTTCTGTAGCTAATGACAACTCGTCAATGTCAATGGAGACACCTATAGATAATGGTTATTTAATGTTGACAATGACCTGGGTGCGGTGGCGCCACCTGTCTGAACTATACTGAAGACATCAATTAGGCATACTCATTCTCAATACTAAATATATTTATTGCTTTACCATAATGTGTACTTAGGTGGTAACTATATAATTTAGATCATTATGGACCCTGTAGGGCACAGCAAATGAGTAGGAGAGAGGAAGCCCTGTTTTAGAAGGTTAATCTTGTTGTTTTTCTGGTATTGAACGCTAATTAGATTTCGAGAATGATTGAGAATCTGTAATAAACTTTACCAGCTCCTTTTAAGGTCTTCAACATATCATAATATCGTGCATATAATCCCCGAAGGGTTAGGCATGCTGAGGTGTGTGTACCTATAGTTCGCCCACATTTCGCCAGTTGTTGTGTTACTTGTGTTAAAGTCCCAGTAATAGGGGGCGAGCCTATTGCCATCAACCGGGCACACGTCCAGACATCGGACTGCTACTGAGAAATTCCTAGTGGGAAAACTCAAGAACACTTTTGCCCGACCTGGGAATCCGATCCAGGAGCTCATTCTCAGCAGTAGCGCTTGCGACCCATAGACCAAAGAAACCATTCATACAAAACTTAATGACAAAAAATAATGAGATAAGAGCGTAGCATTTTCACAATTCGGAGCATAGAGCTCCTGGTTTCCCTTGACGATTTTTTTTATGTATAGCAGCTTTTTTGCAGTCCACTGCTGGACTTGGGTCTCTCCCAGGCTGTGCCGCAACACCCTGTCATCCGCCTTCGGCATCCAGTCTGTCCCAGCCACCTTCTTAAGGACGTCGGTCCATCTAATTGGGGGGCGTCCCACACTACGCTTGCCTGATACGCGGTCTCCACTCCAGGACTGGTCTGCTGCACCGGTCATTGGTCCTTCGATAGACATGGCCGGCCCACTGCTACTTCAGGCTTACTCTGCAAGCTATGTCGGTCGGAATTAGGGAGTGGCGTCATCGATTGACCGATTTTCTCTGTTAGTGTGAAACCTTGAGGTGTCCTAGTTTGGTAAAAAGTTGTTTTTTCAGCTTTAATAGGGAAACTCATACAAGGTCACAAAGTGACAGCAAAATAGTAGATTGTTATACGAGGGTCGAAAGGAATCTATTCCCATATGAGGTATTTAGACGCCCGAGCGCAGCGAGGGCGGCTATAGTCCGAGTAGGAATTGATGACTTTCACCCGTGTTAAACACTCTACTTTTCATTTCGAATATAAGGAAAGTAAAAAATAGTGGTTTTTCTAAAATATTTACTGATAATAATAACATGAATAGTAGGTACCTATGTAAAATTAATTGAGATGTTAGAACAATTTGTGTACTATTTTAAATATGGAACACGCGGTGTGTCACCGCCGCGGGCCGTCCCGCTTGATAGGTTTTTCTTTTTATTCACACTGGCTGTTTATACACTCACAAGACTGCAGCATTTTTCTATTTTTCTTAATGTATGTAAAACATTTCGTAGCTGACTACAGTTCTATTTTTAAAATTCATTCCCACCCTAAAGAGGGAAGTAATTACTATGAGTCTTTCCCGCCCTGTGGTGGGAAGCAGCGTCTTCCACCCGCTGTTCGGATCAAACAAACACTACTTTCCGAGTATGAGAAATGAAAAGTACTTTCCTGTTGAAATATACTTGATCTAATCTGTGTTACAATGCAGTTATCTACTAAATATGATTAAATTGGAGTTATCACGAAGATACACGACGTCTTTTCTTTATAAAAAATCTGCATGAATCACATTTTTTTTATATTTCCTACACTGGTAATATATAATTTGGGAATTGACAATTATCTGCCTATAGGTAAATAAGTAGATCATTTAGAACAACAATGTAATTCAGTGATACTTGGTATATTTTTTTCGGGTTTGTAAAACGAAAAGATGCTTTTTGTGTTTATTACATGATAGAATAGATTACCATTTAATAATATTCGCTTTGCCAAAAACGAACTCTAAATGGAAACAATGTAACAAGACAAGACGAACCTACACATGTTAACAATGAAGCCAAGTTCAACACAAAGGCTAGCAGTACAGACAATTAACTATTTAGACAAGAAACAGAAATATCCCCTAAACAAAGAGGAATCATTTTACGTACAAATGTGAGCTATAAACGTATCACTTAAGGATATGAGTCACAGGAGCGAAAGGATTTACAAACGCCTCAAAACTGAGTGCAGTCACTCTTTCTTGGCGTATAAATTCAAATATTTATGCAAGTACTTACTTCCAGCCAGGGCTGCATCACGGCGTTTGATCAAATCAAATCGTGCTCCGTTGACACGAGATTTGTTTCGAGTCCGGTTTGAAATTCTCCAGATTCTAAGTATCCAGTTCGCTTGGAGTTCGAGGAATGTAGATATCCTTGAATGGTAGGGGATAGGAATGCAGGACCTGAGGTGGCAGAAAGTTGAAAGGACCACGGATAGAAGGACCAATATTGTAACACATCTTTTTTGAATATTTAAAGGCTCCAGCAAAGTATCCGACTGATATAAAGAGCGATCCTGAAATTTTGGGATAGTAAGACTTGATATTTGGTTGGTTCTCTTCACACTTCGATCTTCAGACGAGAGGTCTGTCGACTTATAAAATGAAATATACAGGATGGGACTTGGCAGGGTAAATTAGTTCTAGTTCTCAACGCCAAGAAAACGAAATGTGTAAAGTTCGCCTTACCGAATGTTAGAAATCTAGGACCCAACATCGTCTTAGATAAAGAGGTGCTTGAAACTCTGGGCTCGGCAGTTTTTCTGGGAATAACAGTAGATGCCAAACTTCAGTGGGGACCACATATATCAAGCCTAGCAGGAAGGCTAAGTTCGGCTGCCTACGCCGTCAGGAAAGTAAGACAATACACTGACGTTGATACAGCTCGTTTAGTCTATTTTAGTTATTTTCACAGCGTTATGTCCTACGGTATTCTGCTGTGGGGTAAAGCCGCTGATATACAAAATATATTTGTCCTGCAAAAACGAGCTGTTCGAGCAATTTACCAGCTAGGTGCCAGATTTTCTCTAAGAGATTTTTTTAAAGATATTGGTATTCTCACGGTTGCATCACAGTTCATCTTTGCCAACATCTTATATATTAGGCAAAATATACACTTGTACACATGGCTACACATCAAGCTATACATTTCCAGTTTGAGTTGACCTCGCATTGTATAGGTTTTTCCTACAATCCGACGTCAGCTTATACTGGTTATGTATAGCTTGATGTGTAGCCGTGTGTACACTAAAAACAGTGATATTCACAATGTTAACACTAGAAATAAGGACAAACTACGTGCTCCCTTTCACCGGCTTCATAAGGTTCATAACTCATTTGTTGGGCTTGGTATAACCTTTTATAACAAGCTACCTTCTTCTTTGCTAGATTTGCCTTTTAATACGTTTAAATCTCAAGTAAAATCCAACCTTTGTTCAAAAGCATACTATTCCATCAACGACTACTTAAACGATAAGAATAGTTGGTCGCCCTGATCAAATCAAGACAATTTTTATGTTCTTTCTCCAGAATTAGCTTACTGACAGGTTATATGAGTTCATATAATTGTTTTTTTTTTTTTTTTTTTTTTTTTTTTTTTTTTTTTTTTTTTTTAGTAGACAGTTTTAGTCAATTCAGTTTAATTTTATTTTAATTTATTATTGACATAATCTACTCATTTCAATGTTTTTTAATGAGTTGATTGCAATATGTGGTTAGCTAGCGACCTCTACGATTGATAATATTATTCTTGCTTGAGCAACCGGCAGCAAGTTCGTCATGCTCCCTTAGATGTCACTGCTTGCGGTAGCGTCGGGGGTCGGGTTGCCTCCTTCCCTCAAATATGGCGAGGGGGGTAATGGCTGATCTTTGCGTTATGCTCGTGAACGGGTGCTGCTTGTGGTGACTGGTCGTCTTGCTGACCATGGTTTTATTGTTGTTATTAGTAATAACTTGTTTATTTATTTTATTTATTTTGCTTAGATGGTCCTAGTTTATCATTTGTGACTTCAAGTGACAGCTATGTAAATACAACCCAGCATTGCATAAATATGTAAGCTGTCACGCCCTTTATACCTGGAGGCTATTATTTAGGTAGTACCTAAGTTTTTTTTTTCTTGTTTACATTTTTAATTATTATTAGGTATTTTTATTTTTTTTGCTTGAGTACATATAGTGTTTATTGTATTTGTTGGTATATTGGCGTGGCTAGCTAACCTATGGCAAATAATGTAATTTAATGTCCTGTGTTAACGTTAATTACTTTTCATACATAGTGTTGTATAAAATCAAATTATTTTCTAACTGAACAGACAGCTGTGCTGCTGGGGAGTTTGTTCCGCCATTTCTTCTTCCCAGCGAAAGCACTAGGAAGTGGCGAAGGGCGGGCGTTTTGGGGGACTGTCTTATGTAATTTTGACGTTCGAAAAGTGCTGATTCTCAGCCTAGTTTGAATAAATGACTTTTGATTTTGATTTTGAAATTGTTCGTAGGTTATTAAAAAAAAAAAATTGTTTCATACCACAAAATAGAAAGGTACTCTCTGTATTTTGTGTTCATACTTTTTGACCGCGTAGGTACTGCACTTTTCTATGAAACAGCTGGTTTTTTTTTAAATAATCGATGAAAAATTTGTACCCTGGGAAGGGGGTCTAGAATCATGTGCTGAATTTTGGGTTACAGTTTGCGATGTCCCTGACACTGTATACTTGCGTATTTTGCCTAATAGATAACAGAGGACCAAGGACAGAAAGACCAATCTTTTATCCATGTTATCAGACTGAAACCTTTCTTTTTTTTTGGGTGGGAAATTATCAAATAACTTCTCCCGCTCTGGGCGGAGCGGGAGGGCATGTCAGACTTTTACTGACTAAAACCCACCCGTGTTCCTTCAGTTGCCTGTGCCAGGGGCCTCGGTATCTCTTTCGAACAATTCGCGACCCTGGCAGATCAGACTGAAGCCTCGACAAAAAACCCGCTATGAGTGGTTCAGGGGAAATATTGAAATAGTAAAAATACTTGGTATTTTTGGTTCCCAGCACACTTGGATCGTCAGAGACGGTGCTCTGTCGACTTATCTATACAAATAATAAAATTAAAGTGTCCGTTTGTAAGGTCAAAATAACAGCTTTTTACTAAATGCTTATGAAAGTGTATACTGTACTATCATCATAATAAATACCTACTGTACTAATAACAAGAAAATTATTTTTAAATTTTTTGTGTGTGTATCTGTTTGTTCCGGCTAATCTCGGAAACGGATGGGCCGATTTCGACGAGACTTTCACAGATAGCTGCTGTTATAAGGAGTAACTTAGGCATTTATTTTAGAAAAAGGATTAGGGTTCCGCGCAATAAATAAAACACATGAAATCCAATCTGTTCAAACAGCTAGTAAATATACATATTATACTCGAAATTTAAATTTGGCAACCCCAAAACCGTTGCGTTTATTCACGTCATCCACAAGCCAGACAGCATAAAATACTAATTCCTATGTGCGTTTTATTTGTCATACACATTTGTGTACAGACGCCAGCACATCAAGTTACTACAATCTGTTAAATTTCTTTAATAAATTTTAAACTTTATCGCTGAAGCATAAGTTTCAAAATTGATTGGGAAATTTTGACAGATTGGGGTAGCGGTAGCTTGATGTGCTGGCGTCTGTACATTTGAATTAAATAATACTTGAATGCTTGCTTGTCTACTGTAGCTTTACTGGTGTATGATAATTGGCTTCCGTTCGCTCTTTGTGCCTTTACTTTGTATTTGAAATCTATTCAAACACTTCTATTATTGTCTCAATCTAGTTTATGTCTCTAGGAATCTGATACTTACGGATTTCAATAGATCTGGTTTAAATAGTTTTAGTTCATAGATGTCAATTTCAATGTTAAGTTCCTCAAAGTTGGTTAATGGAATGATAATGAATATTTCAAATTCTTTTTGACTGTACTTCATCATCTGCCTAGCCTTTTCCCAACTATGTTGGGGTCGGCTTACCGTCTAACCGGATGCAACTGAATACCAGTATTTTACATAGAGCGACTGCCTATCTGACCTCCACAACCCAGTTACTGGGTAATACGATACCCCTTGGTAAGACTGGTTCTCAGAATTTCGGGCTTCTTTTATTTCTATTAAAATCTAATAGTATTCTGTTTTTTTTTTCAGGTAAGTTCCAATCATGAATCTTCTTATTAGCTGTAGTAATAAGGTAAGTGTCGTTTTAATTAACTAAACAAATTCCTTTTGATTATTTAACATAGCACGCTAAATTTATGTAATTAAAAAGAGACCAGGAGGAACATTCTCCCAAAAAAAAAAACATTAAAAAACAACAATTTTAAAACTACAAAAAAAAATGCGCGTGCAGCACCGTACACGTGATAGAAGTAAAACTTCTTAAAAATAATTAATAAGAGAGATTTAGTGTGAGAGACAGAGAGTCTGTCTCCATCCATCTGCCTAGCCTTTTCCCAACTATGTTGGGGTCGGCTTCCAGTCTAACCGGATGCAGCTGAATACCAGTATTTTACATGGAGCGACTGCCTATCTGACCTCCACAACCCAGTTACTGGGTAATACGATACCCCTTGGTAAGACTGGTTGTCAGACTTTCGGGCTTCTGACTACCCGTAACGACTGTCAAAGATCCACGAATGACAGCCGGGACCAACGGCTTAACGTGCTTTCCGAGAAGTGTCAAACTTTCTCTTTTTACAGAGAGTCTGTCTCATGTAACGAAATGTGCCTAAACCTGACGCCTCCTCGAAATATCCCTCAATTCTCGTCTAATTATATCAAATCACCGCCTAAGGGTCAGCTCACACCGCGACGCGACGCGGCGCGCAATTTTCAAGATAGCAATACAATTATAGACCTTATCTACTACACATAAAGGTACACAATTCAGTGAGGTGACCCGCGCGGCGCCGCGCTGCGTAGCTCGACGTAGTAGACACCACCTCACTGAATTGTGTACCTTTGTGTAGTAGATAAGGTCTATAATTGTATTTCTAACTTGAAAACTGACTTGACCCTAAGAAATTTCACTTCAAAAACCTTTCTCTATTTTTATTTTCAAAGCAAAATCTTGGCTCCTTCTCCTTTTCTAAACACAAGATGACGTTTATTGTTTACATCGCTATTTGATACCCATCTGGCATATCTGGTGGATTCGTAATGTTAGTGGAGTGGCGTCTAGCAACCGTGCCAAGTGCGCTTTGTAGGTTGGCATGCCAAAGAGGTAAACTGTCTAGAGGAGAATCCACACTTGTCGGGGAAAGAAGTCTTCTGTTTTATCTATGCAGCAAGATATACACAAGTTCAAAAAAATATGGATTTCAAGTGTTCAACTTTGAACGTTAATATCTCGGAAGCGTGATGCTTTACGAGGTTTGGTCCTAGTATGTTTTCTGTTTGCATTGATGTCAGCTATCGATTTATATAGGTACCAAGTTTGGCCGCCATTTTGAAAAAAAAAAAACAAAATGGCGGACAGGTAGATATGCCAGGTTCCATATAAAAATCTTCAATCCTCTTTTGCACAAAAGAACGTAGGGGTACATTAAGGAAGGAAGAGGGGGAGAGGGGAATTTTTGAAATTCACCCCCTAAAGGGGTTAAATTGCACTTTATTAAACAAATGCACGAATAAATTCGTGCTATAGCCATATTTATTTATTTTATTTATTTATTTATTAAATCTTTATGCACAAGTAAAAACTGTACAAAGGCGGACTTAATGCCTTAGGCATTTTCTACCAGTCTACCTTAGAGTGATACAGAGACAATACACAGTAGGTGCTATAACAGAGAAAAAAAAAATATATATAAGAAAATATTTCTAACTACGATATAAGAATATATACATATATACATACATACAACAAAATATAGGAAAAAAGTATATACATATAGCATATTGACTATTAATGGCGTCCGGCACGAATGATGAATCATACAGATATTTAAATTGATCAATGGCGATTACGTGCTCAACTGTTAATTTCATTCCGTGGTTAATTTCTACTGTAAAAATGCAGCCGTCACTTGAACGCTAAACTCTACATATATGTACACCTTCAGTTAATATCGCCGTCAAGGCTATAAGAATGAAATGATCAATGAGGATAGCTACTTTTCATCTTCCATGTCTATAAATATTTATGTAGTATGAAACAAAGTAGCTTTTCGTGTCTGACTGTGTGACCGCTTTGTACTTCCAAACTACACAACGAATTTTTATGCGGTTTTTGAATTTATTCAGGAAAGTTTATGTGTATAATATAATAAATAATGTTAAACTTACATATAATACAGATATTTTCTGAAGTCGTTAAAACCACGCGAAGTAGGGGCGGATCGCTAGTTGTATCTAAAGTTGGGGAAACCCAACGGCAAGTGGCGTCGGAAACCACTTTCCATCAGAAAGAAATGGTTCCAATACATAACAAAAAAAAAAAAAAAACATCGACTCGACTGGTGTGAAGACTCCTTATCATTAAACTTTCGTCTCATCTGTAATGCTAACGACCTGAAAGAGTTTGATAAGCGGTGCGTTGAACCGAATTAAGGAACAAAATGATGTAGTGCATAAGATCTGGATCAATGGACCCTGCTTGTTATTCATTTTAGTTAGTGTAATCAGGTTAATTTGTTCCATTGTTCTGAGATTAAAGCTGAGAACAGATTCGCCACTCCCCATTACGGAGACGAGTGTTCGATGGGTTGTCGCGTGTTACACATCTGTTCCAGGCTTTAGTTTTTGAACGTCGAATTGTTTGTTTATGAATTCTTTTTTTTTAGATTAGTTAGTAGGTCATTGGCTCAGTATTGTTTTTATAAGGTTAAAACCCTTTTAATTATTCACTTTTGTAATTCCCTAGCTAGATATAACTTAATTATGCTACTGTGACTAAGTTAATACAATGGATCCATTTAGTTGGTTTTGAATTGAACTGCCGACCTTTCACTCCCCAGACGGTGATGCTATTATCCTATTAGGGTAATTGTGATTAATAAGCATATATTATATATACACACAAAACCGACGCCTTCTTCCCATGAGTTTAGGCAGAAGCTACAGAACGCCATCTGCTATCATCCCAACATACTCTTTTTGCCTCGTACGTTTGTGACGTTGTAAAAGTAAATATTGAAGTCTTCATGTTTCAGTTGTCTGACTGTTTTATTGACAATATCAATCAATCAACTCAGCCTACGCAGTCCACTGCTGGACATAGGTCTCTCCCAGGATGCGCCACAACACCCTGTCCTCCGCCCTCCACATGCAATCTGTCCCGGTCACCATCTTTAGGTCGAAAATATGCATCATCGACAATAAATGCACACCACCAAATACAACATGAGCATTTCAATGCATTAGACAAGTGAGATTGATGCCCGTTTTCACCATCGTTCCTTAAATTTAGGGAGACCTTAAGAAATTTTAAGTGTTAGTTTCGTTTTCACCATCACCTAAGGGACACTTATGGTCCTAAAACATATGGGTAAGGGGCTGATTTAAGGAGTCTCTTATGTTAAGAGACTCTTAGTTAAGGAGTGTTTGACGGAACGATGGTGAAAACGGGCATTAGAATCCTAAGGGGCTAAAATAATAGATATTTAAAAAAGTGATCCAAATATTCAATTACTAGCTGCGCCCCGCGGTTTCACCCGCAAAAGTGTCGATCTCGTGGGAATATCGGGATAAAAAGTACCCTATGTGTTAATCTTGGTTATAAAGTACCTGTGTGCCAAATTTCATCCAAATCCGTTCAGCCGTTTGAGCGTGAAGAAGCAACAAACATATAAACACACACACACACTCACAAACTTTCGTCTTTATAATATTAGTATGACTAGACTCGTTTTAGGTTTTAACAAGGTTTCCTTATCCAATCACTGCGAAAATCCAAGCTACCAATCGTCAGCACACTAAGACTTAATCTCCACGAGTTCTGCATCGACGTAAATCATAATAGGATCAGATCCGTGACACGTGCTTACGTCCCCGTGCTTCGCCCCGTGGCAGCCAGGGCCGTGGCCTATGCGCCAGTCACGTAGACCTAGGGCTGTTCTATAGCTCTGAAACTGACAATTTCCTGGGTATCAGCATTGTTAAACGGTTTTCGTATTTTGTTGGTAGGTACTTGTTTACAGCAAGGCTTGAGGTCGTGTGTTTTATACCCTCTTCATTTTTATTTAAACCTTAATCTATTCTGTAAAAATCTCACCTTGAAAATTTAGGTGCTTAAATAGCTTGAAGTGAGCAATCATTCTACCTGATGCTAGGGATTGACAGCACACTTCAAGCTAACTTCACACGAGTTTTTACGGTGAGAATTTTACAGCATAGATCCGCTGGTACCTTACTTTGATGTCTGGCTAGATAAAGAGACATTTTGGAGACTTTCAACTTCAAATGCCAGTTGTCTTATTAGATTATTTAACTGCGCCATTTCATTGACTTATTACGATTTTGAACAAGATCTTGCGCCTCTCTCTCTCTGTATTCCACTCTTCTCTGACTTTTTCTTTTTTCTGTTACAAACCAACTCTGTACCAAGTCCTGTACCTAGTCATTTATACTTTTGTCCTGCAGTTAAATGCCGTTGATTTCGAAAATATAAGTATGTATGTATATGTACACACTTATAACAAATATGTTAATATACAAATTATGATGGTTCTATTGTTATCTTCTCCAGCTTGGAGTTATAATTAGTTTTAATGATCCGCTAAGTGCACTTATCTACTAATTATACCGTGAACTAAATACTATCTGAACTTTAAATGTCAAAATAGCGCGACACACTGCAGTGAATAATGATGGATATCGGGATATATGTCATCATTATTTTTGGACTTTGGTCCCAAGTTCCGCACGAGTTATGCTGGCACTTCTAGTACATTTTATTCGAATTATTTCATACTATGACGTGTCCGGGAGAGCACGTTTAGCCGTCGACCCCGGTTGTCACGAGCTGTGTGACAGTCGGTGCTAGCAGTTCAAGGTGTTAAAACGATTTTCAAAGTAACAGAATAAGATTGAACGTGACAAACGAAAAAAAAAAACTTATTTGGGAGGTTGCAAAAAGCAATCTGGTCGTATAAACTATCGCTGAAAATAAAGCCTTCCGGACAGCCAACCACAACATAAAACCTCCATTTCACGTTCTTGTTAATTCCTGAAATATGCACAAGTACAATCGAGTGCAGTGGCCGGCTCCGGTAACCTAGTTAACCCGTGGACTGTACTTATACGGGACGCGAACGTTGACTCGTTTATGTAAATGGCACTTTGTGAACGCCTGTACATATGGACATACGCACAGGACAGTTTAATGCATTTAAAGCGTGTTTCGAATAGTGGAGAAAATGAAAGCCTGTATTTTTTTACAGCTGAGGCTGGGAAATGTATGAAGTATTTTTGGACTTTTTTCATGGTGAACTGTATCTGGCCATTCCAAACCCACAGACATGTAGTGTTGTCAGTTATTTATAAAATTAAACTAAAAAACATAGAATATGTGTGCTCTGAAAACGCCCTGAAATGCGCTAACCCCAATAGGTCCTAACGCAACATTACACATTGCTCCGGTCCATTAGTCATTAGGTTGACGGGACATACTTCATAGACTTGTTCTTGTAACACTTCAACAGACATGAATATTCAAACCTAAAACAAAAGCCTACAAACGTAACGCCGCTAACAGTATTGTTACATAGAGAACCACCTGAAGTACCTCCTAAAGTAAATATGTAAGGTCACAAGTACACGATACGAGGACCAAATACCAGGTTCCCACACGAGGGATTAGATGCAGACGATGATAAGATCCATACGTGATATGTAGCTTGCATCATGGGGGAATTAGCAAATGCATCAGTCGCATTTGTAGACATGAAAATAGACGAAGAACTCGGTTCAATTGTAGTTACATGCATAATAGAATAAAATGTCTTGGATAGGTGATTTAAGCCGATATCATAGGCTTAGTTTTATTTAACGAAGTTATCTTTTGATTGGCTGTCATTCGTAGATCTTTGACTGTCGTTATGTAGTCAGAAGCCCAAAAGTCTACTGGAACCCGCCACCAACATAGTTGGGAGAAGGCTAGGCAGATTGATCTTATGATTAGCAGCTCATGATAACGACCTTTTGTCCCGTTACTTAGCAATCCTGGCACCTCTATTATCTGCTATTGAGACCTAATCCCAGAATCGTTTAAATTTCTATTCACTGCAGCTTATTTCATCCGCCGAGCAGATAATCCTCTGATAGTCTGTAAGACGGCTCAACCGCAATCGATGCGAGGCGGTTAGGACTAAAAACTTAGGCGCGGCCAAAAGCCTATACTCTGAGTGAATGTAGGCAATAGATAAACATATGTATAGCCAGATTAAAGCGTGGGTTAGGTCACGTTTTCCTTCACCGTTTGATGTAGTATATTTATTTATAGCTAACCTAGTTTCGTGAATTATGTCTGTTTCTCTCGATTTTCCCCTTTATGAGGCTAGGGAAGTACTAAATCAGAATACCAAGTTCACATAGCTTGAAGCTATTACTACTTGTAGGTGTAACAAATTGAGTTAGCTTGAGTCCCTCGATTGGTTTTATATTGATGATTTGTTAGCAGTATTAATCATACACCTTTACTTCGCAAGATGACTCTATTTAAACCTTCGTTCTGCGATTCACCATCCAAGATACATTAGGGCTTGCACTTGCTTTACAACCACATTCATAGTAATATGTAAATGTGAACAATCCTGGCCATGTGCAAAATTACAAACCTCCGAGCCGAAGCTGCTACAAACATTTGTACAAAATGTTTTACGTACTTTCGCGCGCGGAACTTTGCACCAAAGTGTTCCAAACATTGGCTTTCCAACTTTCTTCGCTTTGATGTGCGCGAATATCGGACTCGCATATTTCAAATGCACTCAATGATATGCCTACGCATTCGTGATATTGTGCATTTGCATATAATAAGTCTTTTGATAGGCCTTAATGTTCAGGAATTGATAATGTAATAAATCATAGGTGTTTTCATTTGAATGATTTAATCAATGATCGCCGCACCTTGGTAGTAAAATTTATAGTTTCATTTAAATAAAAGCTTAGGAATAGTAGTATTCTATGTTGTCTAGACGCATTTTCATTGCCTTTTGTCATTCAATGAAAGCAATCTGGACAAAAGTCTGAAAAAAGAATTGCATAACGAAGACGATCCCAAACCACCACATAGTAACACTCGCAAATTCTCGAAAAACATTCTTGAAACATTTAAAGAATTTCTGCAAATTCACGTTCTTCATTGAACACGAAAACTAAACTACAATAAGTATATCCTTGCCACGACAGCGTGTGCTGGGCCTTTAGGGTCAGGTTTTGACCGCGTACTTACGTAAACCATTGTCTCCACGTAATTAATTCTAAATACGCGCCTTATAAAGATATTCACGTCTTAGAAAGCAGTACATGATTCATAATTAAGTTCATCTGGTTTTACGTGGGCTTAGAGGGAACGGCTTTGTTCGTTGTGTTTGACTTTGAGAACTCAATACTTGATACTTGGGGCATTTCGTATTCGACTTCGTATAAGAGGATTAAGTTCTGTAGAATATGGGACTTTTGGAACGTGGGTGCTGTTTTACTTGGTCCTTCGAAACGATAAAAGGAACAATCGTAACTTTTTAAGAATCATGCTAGCATCGATACTTAAAAACTATTACCATGTTCTTTTAAAGGTAAAGCTCCGGCTCAACTAGGTACAAACTCCGCAGAATTGAACCTTTAGCCCTTTTCAATATATCCGTAAGTAACAATATTGTTAAAGTGTTATTCGAACATAATGTCTTTCTATAAATCGGACTCTATTAAACTGTCGTTATAAAGTCGCACACAGACTCGGTAATCCTGCTAACTCTTGTTGCTATACGCTTTTATTATAAACATTACCTTTTACTGCTTTGAATCAATAAATCTGTAATTTATTACCGAGTTCCTCACATCTAATTCTAAAGCTTAAATTCTGGACTGCTCTTTGACACGGCTTCGATTTATTCTTACTAGATAATAAGGAGTGAAAGTTTGCACTACATAGCTTTGTAGGCACGGACTAATTTACGCACATAGGTATCACATTTAATATCGTTAACATTTCCTCCTTAAACTCTTGGTGAACTTACATTTATTTAAACGTCAGCTGTTATGCTTACTTAAAGTTCATATAGAAACAAATCTTGTTCCCTATCATCATTAGTCAGTTTAATTCTTCGTCATCATATCATCTTCTTGCTCTTGTCCCATGTTGCTGGGGGTGGGTGCAACGCGTTTTCCATTCTCGTGTCAGTCGTCACTCGTCACTCTATCAGTAACTCTTTTTGCTTTCATATCACACCTCACACTTCTTCCTGTCCTTCTCTATCCATCAACATTTATATTTTATTCTTCGTCTAGGACTTAAAACCACATCTCTATCTGCAAAACCATAGACCCTAGATAATGAAGAGTGAAAGTCCAAGTTTTAACACCACATAACTCCATAGGAACAAATCTCTACACATCTCCCATCTGTTAGATAGTTTAATTCCCCTTTTACGTCTTGATTATCAGGCGCGTGAGTCACGATCTGGTGCCAGTGTGAACTGTGACCTGTGACGTCACAGTGGGAAATGTATGAACTGTTATGAAGTTATTGTTTTAGTGCAATATTGTTATGTGTTTGTTGTGCTCCATGAAAAGTGGAGTGTGGAGTATCGTCCGAGGTCCGAGGTATTCATTAAACATCCGATCATCTATTAGTTAGTAGTACTAGTTGACACATAGCGGTGGATACACTTAATATGTTTTGGGTGAACCGCTTGGTTATATATGACTAGAATGTAGAATATTTTAGTTATCATCTCTAAAGCATAGATATTATATCGATAGTTCTTCTAAAAGTTCGATAAAGATTCTGCCGTTATATCATACCTTAGCACTCATCTTGCGACTGCCCTAAAAATATCGCAGTCAAACAACTCAAGCGTACTCTAAGCTTGACGTTGTCATTTAAAAATACACCACCTTCACTATTTGCGTATATTTACGAGACACCGCGCCCACCGACGCTAACCGTCACAGAATTATCGGCTTGGATGAAATCTTCTGCTTGACGTATAAATACGTCACTGACGTCACTGTTGCTATGAACTGATATTGTAGTACGAACAATACTAGTAAACATTTTGATTATCCATTGGCGATTGTTGGATCTCTTAAGTCATTGTATCAGCAGGTGTATTAAGCCTTTACTTGATGTGTTCATTGAGTGTGTTTGTTTTCAGTTTATGTATTGTGACTGGGATAGTTAAGAACATGCTAGCATTTGCATAAGTATTGACATTATGATGCTTATTTTTATATGAACCCCACTAGCCTGTCTAGACTCTGCAACTAGAGAAGCCTTCAAGTTCTTTAATTCAACGGTTGAATTAAAGAACTTGAAGGCTTGACATAAGGCATGGTTGAATTTCAACCATGCCTTATGTCAAGGTTATTATTTATCCTCAGTTGTTAATTGGCTTCAGGTAATATTTTTGGCAACCATCTAGCTACATATGTGCTACTACTCTAGTTTCGAGTGTTTCAGGGTATTATCCCTCCTTTCGGGGGAGCGGTGAATGCTTATGCGAATCCCGCTCCCCCGGCCTTAGGTAGAGGTGGAACACTGCAGTGGTTTTAGCCGGTAAGAGTCCGGCATGGCCCTCTGTCACCCCCACGATGGAGGAAGTCCATGAGGATTTTCAAAGCGCACCAAAAAAAAAGGGTTTCGTCCCTAAAGCTTCAAGCGTCAGATGAAACTTTATCTGATTGAAATTGCCATTTATGAAGACAATCTTTATCTATGTATTTAGAAAATTTTGAAGTGTATCATTAGAAGTGTCTGATGTAATACAAATCTTATATGTCTCTTGTGTCGTCCTCTTCACAAAACAACAGCTATAGTTGTGTTTATTTCAATGAATAGACTCTTTAATCAAGCAAATAGTCTAGCATCGTCGTCGTCAACAGCCATTAGAAACCTGTTTAAATATGAAATGACGTCAAAAATGAGGATAAATGTTTGCCTCTAGAACTTGTTCTTCACAAGGAAAATGACGCAAAATTGACTTAAAATTTCGAAGTCAATATAATTTTAATGCACTTTGGATAAGGCAATTTTGCTTATTGGACTCCTCGCAAAGAACTTTCAGAAGTCTGAAAACCTGCATACCCTAATTCATTCACCGCTGTTTTTCAATAATGAATGTACATTGATGTTAATTAGTTGCTATGCCTAGCCAATAAACAAGTCAACATACGACTGTTAACAATAAGATGCAAGCTCCAATAAATTATTCTTGCCCCAGGTTACACAAATTGGCATTGTGATCTTTAAAAGTGACAACTGCGTGTGAATTAGCCATAAACTTATGGGCAATTACTGCCTTCAATCTGGCGTTTCCTTATTATTATTGATTAGTAATATCCTGTTATAACTTTACAAATTATTATTATATGCGGGTTGAGTAGGGACAACAATGCGACATACACGAATAATAATTAATCAAATTCCTTATGTGTCATAACTGGCTGCGTTCAAAATTTAAATACATATTTTGTTTCACAAAAACCTATATAGGCACTTATGAATCGTCAGAAGCTAGGTCCACCATAGTTCCAATTTGTCGTTTCCTTTGATGAAGAGCCACGGTTACTCTTTTACTCATTGATGCAACGTGCAGTATTAATTTGTTCGTCGCTTTCGCCTATTTAATGTGGCTTACCTTACCGTCTGTCTGTGTTCTTGCTGTTACTGATTTGAGCTTTCAAATATACGGTAGGTACAATATTAGAAAGTCAATATCCATTTGTTTTTTATGAGCGGCTGCCATCTTTCTTCAGGCTTTCAGTTTATCGCTGTCGACGTCTCTTTCAATTAATTTATTCATAATATTGATCGCTGGAAAAGCGGATTACTCGTTGATGTGCGTTACGAACTTTGTACATGAAGATCTGAGCAATTTGTCATCCACTCTTATTAAGCCTTTCATGAGCCATTTCTACTTATGTGGAGAAGTCATGAAAATATTCCATGTCTCAATCAAAAGAATCTTAACAAATACTGTCTTGTACTTAGCATAATCAGCCCTTAATGTTCCCACTGCTGGGACACAGGCCTCCCCTCTACGAGGGTGGGTGGTGATTAAATTATTTACACAAAGTAAAGCCACCCATGGGTTGGTGGAACCCACGACCGACTCGTGAGTCGTTTCTTTTTATATGGAGATAAAAGGACCAATATATTGTTTTTGTGTATTCATTTCACGATTGGTACTTTCTTTCTTCTTTTTAATAAATTATCTATTAATCACTTCTGCCCTCCATGAGTCAATAGTTTTAGCTAATAGTTTCCACGAATTCATTTTACCATTCCCATTACTACTTAATAACTAACAGCCTTAGTGTTAATCGCTTGATAGTTTGCATCACGCGATAATATATTATTTATTATTGTGGAATCGCACGTCATATTTATGTTTAAGCCAACAAGCGTCGAACTATCGTACAACAGTAGTTTTGCATTAAGTTCATGTCAAACTCTGTTAACATGAGTTGATACATGCAAGCTTTTAACCTACATCGTTCGGAGATGTTAGGTTAAATAAAAATGATGGCTGGGTTTAGCTGGAAGTGGAGCAACCAAAGGACCAGAAATAATCCATACTAATATTATATCGCTCATTTGGAGAATCATCGCCGTAAATGAATTTTTTCCCAAAAAAATGAGGTAAATATGACAAAGCACTTAGATAGATAGCGTATTTATGTTAGGAAATAAAAGAAAAGTAGCAGTTACGTCGATGTTTCTCCAAATGAGCGATATATGCCAAAGCATAGCTATGGCTAAAGTAACTCTGTCTGTTAAGTACCTTTTTACCCTTAAACTACTGAACCGACCGTTATGAAAATTGATAGATAGCGTAGGACCTCCTTCTCCAGAAGGACATAATATACTACTTTTTTTATTAAATACAAAATAAACACAGGCGAAGCCGCAGGCAGCAGTAGTCTATATATATAAAAGGAGAACTGACTGACTGACATATCAACGCACAGCCCAAACCGCTGGGTCTAGAGATCCCAAATTTGGCACGTACGTTCCTTATGAGGTCTAGGGGTGCACTAAGAAAGGATTTTTCAAAATTCACCCCCTAAGAGGGTGAACGGGGGGAGGGAGGGTGAAATTTCACGCGGACGAAGTCGCGGGAAGAAGCTAGTTTATAATAGAGGTAGATGAAATAAAGACAATGAAAATTACGATTTTGTTCTAAGCTCTTGATTAGGCTGACTTATGAAGCTGTCGACCATTTAAAAACAAACCTAGAGAATTCTCCCCATAAGTGGATACAGCTGGAAAAAATCAGCCTCATCCAAAGCAAAACAGTTCTCTAATAGCGGGATCACGGAGACCTTTCCGGCACTTCAGACGGGACAGTAAAACAGCTGGTGACAGCTGGTGTGACATAATGGGGACATGACCTTTGCGCTCAAACCAACGTGCGGTACAGCGATGACATAACGTATGTCAGCGAGTTATATATATCATAATAACGCAGTATTCGTTTGATAAGAACGACGTAATAGATAAATAGACTATCGCAGCTTCATTTGCAAAATTGTTCATAACTTAAAATGGAACTCAACAATCTTAGTCAAGAGTATTGCTGGCCTCGTGGTAACGCCCGCGATTTACATGTTATGGACTTGTGAGTCTTGGATTCGAACCCTAACAGGCGCTTTATTTTGTGTAAATTATTACATCACCACTGCTCTCAAAATGGTGAAGGAAAACATTGTGAGGAAACCGGCATGTCCCAGAAGCAAAAATTCGAAGACATGTGACATCTACCAGCCCGCACTGGGCCCGCGTGGTGGATTACGGCCCACTCCCTTTCACAGAGAGGTCTGTGTCCCAGCAGTGGTAACATTATAGGCTGATTATGCTAATCATAATCAAAGACTAGAAGGCTAAATATTCATGTTTATCAGCCTACAGCCTGTGACATCATCATGGAAGTTGCAACAGATCACATAGTTGAACCGGAAAGGATTACTTCTCCCATGTCTAACAAGACCCAATAAACTATCAACTACCCACCACTCCATCTTTAAACTCGTTGCGTTTGCCGTAAGTAGTTTCTAACGGGAACCGATTATTTGTAACCTCGTCTCATTTCTGTTTACATTGGACAAGAAAGTAATTTCTATAAAATTGCGTAACATAGGTACTTCCAATCACAATCTGTATAATTTTGAAGGATATCGCTAATCTATTGCTTCATATTATCTTCCAAAAAATTGTCTGCTCAACAACGTAAATAACGCAATGAATGTTGTTGAACTGTCAAAACGAAAGCCATTGCTACTATTAGTTTGTCACGCAATTGTCCCGCTGGAGAATTTTTTGGCATATCTGCAATGCTGTCTGTTATGTTATCTATAGCTTTAAATTCACCAAAAGCTCTTGTGTCGGCCTGGTTACCTTTTTTTAAGGTCTAGTCTGCCTTTGCAGCTGCTATTTTATAGCCAGACATAATATTATGATGGCCCAAATGGTTAAATTTGTCTTTACAACGTCCATTTAATCATTTTCGTCTAATTTGTAAACACGACGAAATAGAGACGCTAGATTTCGTAGGATATAGAATTCAGCTTTCTATTTGCACTGAGAGATCTGTTCACAGATTTAATGGATGTTTATTAAAGTTTATTCAACCACTTATATTCTTATTAAATGCTTACTACAACTACGTGTTGTCATTTACGGGCGCGTAAAAATTAAATGATTACGAGTCACTATCGGTCAAAAAGCTAAAGACCTACGTGTCAGTTTCCTGGCAGACTGCGAATTTCTCGTGTCCAACCTGTTTGCACGTTGTAGCGGGAAAAAAAATAGATTTCCCCATTGAATAGTGAACTTTAAAATGTAATGAATCAGGTCTCATTTTGTATTGATAGGATTAGTCGTTCGAAAACCAATTTCGCTCTCAACAGTCGGCGCAGTACTCGGTAATAATTCAGTAACGCGCGTGACTGCGCACATGAAAGACGTGAGCGCTACGGTCGGACGGACAATAAATCCTATTATCCGCGGCGATCGTGAATTTTGCGAAGTTTAATTTTCGTTGAACGAAAGCGTGTTTTAGCTTTCTACTTTGAGTGTTAGTGCTTGGAATATCAAAAAAAATTGGATTGTGGTATATCTTCTGTAACGTGAGTTTTCCCGTGAACTGGGTAAATCCCTTTACGTGTTTGCAAAACATTGATTGTTGATCACGTATGGAATTTTTATTTTTTATTATCCTTCTATTGCACGAACAAGCTTCCTTTGACGTACCTACATTTCTTATTTATTTAACGATTACGATTTGAGATAAGAAGCGCTCGTGACAGTTAAATCTATTAATATAACTTGAGTAAATGAAAATGAACAATACAGTGTTAATTTTCTAGGAGTTAGTTTTACAAATCAGGTGCACTGTGCGACCATCTCTAGTTTCGATTTCCTAATGGATAACAATGAATGTTATATTGTTATGATTAGTAATGTTTACTTGTTTATTTTAAATGCTGTCATCACTATTGATTATTTTATTGTGGCTAATCTTTGTCTAACTGCATATTTCTTGGTTTACAATTTTATTAGTTTCAAAATAATTATTATCCCGACCACGTCTGATCCTCTCTTGGTCCTATTTATTAAATAGGTACTTCATGTTTATTTAATTTTCTTCAACCCTGCATTTTAATTTGTCTGGTAGTATTCTGGAGTACAAATATTTACATTTAAAACAAATCTAGAATATTCTTGTTTCAATAGGTGATCTAATTAACCATGAGTTATTCAAAATCGCTACAATTTTCTGAAAGGTTTGGTGGGTTTTTTTTTTTATTTGTCCTAAACTAAGAAAATTGGTCAAAATTATGTAGCTCTGGATTTACCTATACGTTCCTCGCTAGTGTGATTTTTAGAGGAGAATTAAGAAATTCCTTGCAAAATTCGATTCGTCATGCACTGTTAAAACAACAATATAAAAAAGTAAAAAAAAATGGAAAATCATTTCAATGAAACACCTAATATATAAAAAAAAAATTTGAACTCGTTATCATATTTTGCTGTAATATCCGATCGGAAGACATTCCTAACACCACGTTCAGGCTGCTAATTGGTGATAGCAATATCTTGTTATCAACGGGTATGCTCTACCTACCCGTCATGTAATATAGTGTTATAATCCATTAATAGCTTATTATGACGTCTATGACAAATCACTAGAATTTCCTGCTTTCCTGAAATACCCGAAAGTCGATGACTAAGTAATTTATGGGGATTTTTTTTTTTTTTTTTTTTAATTTCAGTCACAAAAGTATGTGACTGAAAGTTTTAGTGGTGTTTATATCATGTCTACATTTTTTCTGACGAACTGTGTAACTCAAAAGTAACTTCGAAATACTTTAAAGAGGTCTCTTTTTATGTTTTAACCTTTTGACCGCCACGGCCAAAACAAGCATTCTTACCCCAGCCAGTTTTATTTTATTCACTGATTTGCCGTCATCTTAGAATCATGCGATTGTGCATAACGAGTTAAGAATACAATATAAAAGTATGTTGGTCTTTTGTTATCTGTTCCTTTTCAGGAAAGAGCCAAAGCACCTTTGAGTTGACCATCTGTGACTGATATCAGAGTTTGTGCAGCAATTTCTTATTACATGAGATTTAAACATAACTGGCGATATGTGGGTGTACTGCACTTCTGCCTAGTCCTTCAGGGATAACAGGCGTGGTGTTATGTGTTCTTCATAAATCAAGCTAATAGAATGCCACTTCACTCATCATGTGCCTGGCATTTTCCCAACTATGTTGGGATCGGCTTCCAGTCTAACCAGATGCAGCTAAAAACCAATATTTTGCATGGAGCGACTGCCTATCTGACCTCCACAACCCAGTTACTGGGTAATACGATACCCCTTGGTAAGACTGATTGTCAGACTTTCGGACTACTGAGGACCCATAACGACTGTCAAAGATCCACAAATGACAGCCGGGACCAGCGGCTTAATGTGGTTTCCGAGGCACGGAGGGGTCTTGGTATGTGAAGATGGTCACCCATCCACGGACCAACCGCTGCAAGCGTAGCTTAACCTGATCGATCGACTCGTGCGGCTGTTATTACTTAGCCACAAGCCCCTCTGCCACTTGACTTTCCGTGACTTTCCGTAGAATGCCACTTCACCGTGTGTTACTTTACAGATGTATGGAGACTCGCGTGTTTCAGTATTTCGAATCATAACATGACCACTATCAAGGTGCAACAGCATTTCTGACTCACAATTATTTTATAAATATTCTCTGCTTATTATTTCATACTTCGCTGAAACCGATTGTCACACCAGCTTATGCAACAGCATTCTGTAATATTACACTTGGCAATAAAAAATAAGTAATATCTTTTACTTTCTTTGAAGAGACGAAACGTAATACTTGGTCATTTATTTTGTAATTAAAATTATCTGGTTCACACCTGTCATGTAACTGTCATGCTGGATATGATCTGCTAAATGACGCAATAACACGCGATCATCGTATCCAGTTGACTTCTCCCACGGTCTTTGATAAATTAAAGATACTATCCTATTGATATGATTCATAATTCATATTAAGACGGCTAATTTCATACATGGAAATTATATAGAAGCTTACCATAATTTCGTATTCTGACAATTCTGTTATCAGAGCAAAATAATTCAATAAGGACGTGATTTAAGAGATTCCGGTTAAGAACTACCCGTACAGGAAGAATCCACATAAAAAAATTAAAAACAACCTATCTGCCTAGCCTTTTCTCAACCATGTTGGGATCGGCTTACTGGGAAACACGATACCCCTTGGTAAGAAAAGTATTAAAATCATACGCTGCAATGCGTCGAACATAAAGACCACTATTTTACATAAATGGTGACGTTTGGACCATCGCCCACAAGCTCAACAATAATCCACCTCCGTCAATAGACATTGTCGATATTCACCAAAGCAATACCGTTAATAAAACTTGAAGATAGACAAGTTGCTCTAAGCTGTAAAAATCTCACCTTGAAAACTCGGATGAAGTGAGCTCTAGGTGAGCTATCATTCCACTTGATACTAGGGATTGACACTATTGACAGTTTACTTCACCTAAGTTTGCACTGTGAGATTTTTACAGCGTAGACTGGCTGGAAATTGTCTAAAGGCCTTGGGGAAGTAAAAGCAGAACCAGCCTTCTCCTATTGATTGTCAATTTGAATTGTTGTACCCTCGATGAGCATTGGCGGCATGGACTAAGTGTAGATGAGATGCCTCTGTAAAATAGCTGGCAGCTGCTTCATTCTCTATACCTGTATTTTCTTACTTGAGTTGTAGTAAGAAAACCTGGCTATACATTTATCCTTCTTCATCTTCTTAGTCGCGAGATTCATTACTGAAGGTCGCGTCATTGAATGGCATTCGTGGCTTTATGTACGATGTTCCTCCAATTCGTTCGGTTGTCGGCTTCTCTCAGAGCGATTATAACAGAGAATCCAGTGAGGGCGGTTATTTGGGTGACCGAGAATCCTACTTATAATCGAGAATCATATTCATCCAACAAGTAACCTTTTTGGCAGGTTATTTAAATTAGCTGTGGTCTTGTTCGGTATCAGTTATCATCACCATTTGGTCTACTGCCAGTCAACTTTGAATACTGGAACTGGTCTTGCTCTAATTGCATTAAGTAAAGTATTGCTGCATTGCATAATCTTTAAACAAGGCTCAAGGCATTACCAGCAATCTAATCCGTTGTAAATGGCAACCTGAACTCGTTCGGTCTGATGGCTCTGATAGTATATTGACAGGAAAATAAATGAATAAGCCTGTTGTAATGACTGAGCGAGCAGATAAGATAAGCAAGTAGCCTGGTATGGAAAGGGAAACACATGCGACATGCAAAAATAAATAGCTAAGTATACCTTTTACCGTAAAATTCGACAAAACTCAGGAAATTATCAATTTGATGATTTTTACCTGTATAACATAACATAACGACTGTATTCTCCGAAGGATAAGGCAGAGAAGTACCTATAGTACACTTACATTGCGCGAGTTATGTACCTACTTAACGTAGGTAATGCTCTAAAAATAAACCTTACGAGGTAGACGAAAAGATTTTTACACCTGATTCGTCAAAGGTTAAGGGTGTACAGGTCAAAGACTATTGACCTCGTAGAGTCAGAAACTTGTCACATAAAAGATGAAAGAACTGGCGAAGTTACTAATGAGCACAGAAAGTTTCTTTGAGCAAAGCTTCAAGCTGGGAAAACTGCTGAATAAAAGCCACTTGTGAATTATCGCACCTACATTTTCACCCATCACACTTTCAGACAGCTAGGAACGCTTTACCAAACCAATTCCCCGAGCGATACCGCCCGAAGTTTTGTTCACCCCTTAAGGCAAAATAGATTGACCATCATACAATACTCGAAATAGTTGTAGAAGGCGCGAAAGCCACCTAATTGACGTTTCACGGGCACTGTAAATCTGTATTTTCTCCTTGAAATAGAAAACTTGTTCGGTCGGCCCCTTGGCACGATTTACATAGCTTGCGCCCACCGCGGAGTCGGCTGCGCCGGTGGTGGGTGTTGGACATACCTTCGTAATTATTGTTAGAGAAATCTATGTAGCACGAGATTATTGGCATTGTATGGTAAGCATGAATGTAGGTATGCCTGATTGAGTTGCTCGTTTAGCTCTGGAATGCACCAAATGTAATAATAAGCTTGTAATGCATGTGGGTGAGCATACTACTGATATTATCAGAAAGATCATAACCAAACCAATGCATAATGAAATAGCTCTCTGCCATCCTATACAGGGTGGCAGGTACATGGACGCGCAAACTGTAGCCATGAATCTCTCTCATGAATGTTTCCATGAAACTGCACATGATTCTAGACGGTACCGTAGAGATATTTAGTCGGTTGTAAAAAAAAAGCTGCTGTTTCATAGAAAAGTGCAATACCTACGCGGTCAAAATGTACTAAACAGCATTTTTTTTTAATACCCTTCCAAAATCTTCAACGTAGGGGTTCAGAATCATGGCATGTACTAAATGCACGGTAACAGGTTTCGCTTCGATGTCCCTGCCAGCCTGCACAGAATTTTCACAACATTCTATGCCATCTTTTCGTGCGTTGAAATAAACCTTCCCAGCCACAATTTCATCATTAATATTGCTTTTGATGTCCCTCACCTTTGCCTGATTATACATGCACTCCTGCGTTGCATTTACAATGCTTTCTACTGGTATTGTTTGCGTTGCATGTGTTTCATCATTGTGTATACAGTGTCTGACATTGTTTTTATACGACAACAACCAATACATGCAATAGTTTTTTCAAGTTGTTTACGCAAGGCTACTTAGCATACTAAACACCGCAATATTCTAAAAGTGGTAATGTGCATTGCTCGAGTGAGTCAACCTTAGTTTTTGATCCATAATCAGACCAAATTTTTCTACATGTAACAAATTTTGAAGGGCGTGATAAGGGCCAACTCAACCTATTTCTGAAGGTCGTTAATGAAACCCGCTTTGCCCAAAGGCCGTCTGACCCTTTGACTTTGACATGAGCAGTTCTTGTGACAGCAGTTGCTCTGTCTACGATGATTCTGCAGCCAGTTTGTCTGGCAAACTAACTAGGCTTTCGGCTTTAACTATCGAACATCTAGGTTTATTCCTCCGTAAAACCCTTGATATAGCAATCATGACGATTATGTCGTGTTAGAACTATTTAGTATTTACGCAAGAACACGTAATAAAAACGACAAGTATGCTATAAACGACGATATTTCCAGCTAATTCCTTTCACCGTTACTTTTGTAATGTTCGTGTAATGTCACGTCTTGTGATCGCTTTGTTATCCATCATGTGTAGCACCCCATTTGTTCTTGGACAAGTTAGATTAAGGTCAAGAAGTGTTGGACTTGTTCCAACTTCTATAGCTTAGTCTGGATTGATACTACTTGCCTACTTTGGCGGTTTTAATGTGTCTTTTGAAACGTCTGCAGTATTATGTAATCGGCCAAGTTTTATGGTATCCTCCACATGCTCTTCGAGTAGAGGAGCATGAAACTATGTATATCCATGCCAAAAATGACTTTGTAGCAAAGAGTATTGAATCAAATCTAATTAACAGATAGTCCTTTTTCGTCAACAAAAGCTTATAAGGACTATATTTGAGAATGACACTTAGTCTATTTCTTAACTGTGGTTTTGAAAGCATTTTGTTGGGGCAAAGCCAAGCGGCTTGCAGGTCCTAACGCTGCATTACTTATCTTCTTGAAAGCCAATGATAAAGCTAGTCCTCATCTACATTTCTCTCAACATGGTAACACCTGATTACCAATACACACGTCAAAGCTATTTGGCAGTAGTAACTATAGCTGAAACAGTGCATTAGGCTTATCTCCGCCCGCAACTTGTTATATTGAACCGAGCTGAATTGATTATGACACAGTACTCGTTACGATAACACTGCTATGATAAAACTTAGCCAGGTGCTAGTGCTTACACCTTTAGGCATTTATAATAGGTATATGGTTAAACTCGCGGATTCTTGCGAATGGGATAGGTAGAAACTATGATCCTTAAGGTCGAACGAAGCGTTGTCCGTGTTACATTTTATATGTACTCGTTCACACACGTCCGTGTCCGGGCCGGCGACGGAGCTTCCGTGCCTGGCACGGTCCTGGTATCTGTGGAGACCTTTACACCCTTTTGCTTCCTCAATGTTCTTAACTTGCTCGCCAATAGTCGCCAGTTGCATGTGGACTTTTTGTGGGGACATCTAGTGCGAAAATACTGGTTTTTCGATTTTCCTATTACGTCGACTTCTGGGAGAGTTTACAATTATCTAGCAGTAGCCCATAGTTGGTAGCATTGCTTAATCGTTTAATCGCGTACTTATTTTGTTATTCTGAAATAATGTCCCCGTGTGAATGGCGATAAAAAATTGACACAATGCAGGGTTTTTGTCGACTCATGGCTTAGGTAGTTGTATTGGCAATTAATATGATGTAATCGCATCGCATTGCGCTAAAATAAACCTAGAAAAGCAGATCTTGTTTTAGCATATTTCAGCTAGATCGAACTTTCGGCTGTTTAAATTCAGTCCAATAGCTTTAGGCACTACAAATCGACATGATGACGTTATTTTGCTATTGATAAAAATCGTTATGTATAAGTACGCGCCACGAAAGATGAGACTTGACTTTTATCTTAAACTTTATTATTTCGAAATAAATATTATAATATTGTTAAGAATTTTTATCTAAATGTCATCGATAAATCCCTGAATAGATATACACATTATGGGTAACTATTTCGTACACGTCTTACTTGCTCAAACTCCCTACTACTAAGCTTGTCAAGTCTCATCTTTCGTGGCGCGTATTATACATGTTATTAAAGCCATTATGATGTTAAACAAATTACATATTATGCCATAATAGGCAGGTATAGTATCGTAACGATCGCCTAAACTTGTTTTTTCATCCCAGACTTAATTGAGAGTGAAAGTCTAGAAAGAACACTTACTTTCAATTCAATGAATCAAGTTTTTTGTTTTTGTCTACGAGAACATCCATTAGGTATTGAGAAGTAATCTTAGCGTGTCAGGCCATTATATGCTGTGGGTACTGTACGATACCTACTAGGAAATCTTATGTCACAGTGTTTGTTATCGAACTCCTCCGAAACGGCTAGACCGATATGATTTTTTTTGTGTATGTATATTTGGTAGGTCTGAGAATAGGTCGTAGGCAATTTTTTATACCCCTAGATGATAAGGGTGGCCCTCCAGAATTTTTTGGAATCGAAACTTACGCGGGTGAAACTGCGGGGTGCAGCTAGTTTTAATATAAAACTTAGACATAAACCGACCGCAACAAGAGCGCTAAAAAAACTCTAGACTCGAGCGAGACATCGTAGTGGGGCGCCCCTCAGCTAGAAGGACCGACGACCTTAACAAGGTGGCTGGGACAGACTGGATGCGGAAGGCGGAGGTCAGGCTGTTGTTCCTCAGCCTGAAAGAGGTTTAGGTCCAGCAGTGGACTGCAATAGGCTGAGTTGAGCGAGATCTCGGAAAATATAAAATATAAAGAAGAAATTCTGTCGCGAAAAGCATTCTTTACGTTAAATAAAGCTTGAAATTTTTGGAGAAATATGAAGCATCATCATGATCTTCCTGTCTTTATCCCATGTTACTTGGGGTCGGCGCACATTTTGGAGAAAAATATAGGACTGATATAAAATAAAATTGTCATTTTGCCCAAACTGAGAATCGAAATCAGAACCTTACTTACTCGGCAGCCTTACAAAAGCAGCGGAGGCCCGGTGTAAGCGGTCGCGACTTACTGAGTTGTAGGTCGTAGGTCTAATCTAGACAGGCGTTTACTTTGTGTAAATTGTTTCATCACCACTGCTGTGAAAACGGTGAATAAATACAACGTGAGTAAACCGGCATGTCTTAGAACCAAAAATTCGAAGACATGTGACATCCACCAACCCGAACTACGCCCGCATGCAATTACAGCCCACCCCCTTCAACAGAGAGGAGGACTGTATCCCAGCAGTGGCAGGCTGATAATACACTCGGCAGCCGTGTTTGATAACTACATGATCTGCCTTCTCCCATCTTCACACAACATTTCAAAAACAATTCGCAAGTAACGATCACCACATGCAATTTGTACTAACAAAGTCATAAAGCGAGAGAGATTTCACACAATACGCCTACATAATACATGACTTATATAGACCAGTCGGAATCGGGGTCAGCACTCGGTAGAAAACCTTGATAGCTGGATTAGCTAGGCAATGTTTTAGGACTAAGCTATGCCGAGTCTGAATCTGAAGTTATTGAATGTGGATTTTTAGGTGCAGTTTTGACATTCCTGTGGTTGTTTTTGCTGCGGGAGCGTCTTAAACAAAAATAGCTGTGCTTTTAAGCTGGATTGTGTGAAAGAGAAAGGGGTTGCATACTGAGAGGACGACTGATTGAGCAGAATAGAATGAGAAGACATGCTGGCGCCGATAATTAGAGGGAGGATTATGATTAGGACACAGATATGCATGTATGAATGTCAATCAAATGGCATGTAACCTTATCGCTTCAGGAGTCAATACAGGAACTTTTTACTGTGTTAGTGTTATCTATACGGACGATCTTTAACCCGGTTTTGGTAATCAAGCTTCTAATTGTGCTAATGCAATTAACCATCATCTGCCTAGCCTTTTTCCCAACAATTGTTGGGGTTGGCTTCCAGTCTATTCGCATGCGGCTGAATACCAGTATTTTACATGGAGCGACTGCCTATCTGACCTCCACAACCCAGTTACTGGGTAATACGACACCCCTTGTTAAGACTGGTTGTCAGACTTTCGGGCTCCTGACGACCCGTAACGACTGTCAAAGATCCACGAATGACAGCCGGGACCAACGGCTAAACGTGCTTTCTGAAGGCACGGAGGGGTCTCGGTATGCAAAGATGGTCATCCATACACAGACCAACCGCGGAAAGCGTAGCTTAACCTGATCGATCGACCTGTGCGGCAGTTATTATAGCCACGGGCCCCTCAGTGGTGAAAAAAAAAAAACAGTTTAAGCTGGCCTCTTTTTCCAAACTCCGCACTATGCTAGGCCAGCTTAAAGTGTAAGTCCACAGGCATGCGACCTACTGCACCAACTAAGTTATCTCTTTGCAAATCCTCAAATAGGTTTAGTAGTTACAGAAAGGACTAATTCCAAAAAGGTTAAACAAAGCTGGTAATTTTTTTTTTCCACTACAGTCGTGTCTCCATATTTTGTTTTGACGTGCATATTTGCGATTTTAGTATCATTGACATGGTGGATACTAAATTGTTATTTCTATTTCAAATCATTCATTGATATCCCTACACTAATAAGACTAAGCTTATTAGCAACTAAATCAATAATTGTTACCAATCTAGTCAAATAGACAGCTTTGTATCGATTATCTTTAATTGACTCAACGTTCAAAGTGGTACTAAATCCGTAATAAGTATAATTTAATTACGTTGAAGAAGATTAAAAGTCAAGGTCATTTGCTGTAAGTAGGTTACCAGGTTTTAGGTAGGAAAAGTCGATTATAAAAACATTACTACCAGCGATCATGGAAGATTCTTATTGTTATTTAGAATCTTTACCCAGTAACTGGGTTGTGGAGGTCAGATAGGCAGTCGCTCCATTTAAAATACTGGAATTCAGCTGCATCCGGTTAGACTGGAAGCTGACCCCAACATAGTTGGGAAAAGGCTAGGCAGATGATGATTTAGAATCTTTGGTATGTAGTCTAGTGAACTCAGAATGATGTACTTATCATAATATTATATAAGATTCTATGTGATGATGCCTTTTTCTAGTGGAAAGTCAATAAAAAGTGCCAAATCTGAATTAAGGCTCCCGGAGATAGCGACGCGCTTGCTGGAGCCTATAGCAAGCAGCGCAGCAAATAACATATTATGATGATAAACTGCATATAATTAAATTTCGAAATATGATTTCTAGCTCTCTGCACACACATTAATTAAGAGTATTTGACAACGAATTAAAATTTCGTCACCGTGTCGCAATCATTGATCACACAGCAGATATAGATTTCACTGTCTCTGTCCGGGAACCAAATAAAACAAATGAGCATAAGAGTAGCTGCTGCAAGCTCTTAATTTCTTTTTGTTTTTTCATGTTTAGGTATCGAATTCGATACCCATCACGTATGCGGAGTTTCGCTAGTTAATTAATAAACATCCGGTTGTTAATTTATCCATTGGCACAATCACAGAGAGACCTTTTCTCAGTATTGAGAGAAGTCGAGCTGTGGATGATGATGATGGAGAACCAAACCATCTACACAACGTGGATTTTAATCCGCGCAAGCCTTATTCTTGCACCTCCATTTCAGTTTCTTTTACTTTGCCATAATCAGGAGTATTGGTCGCAGTATATTTTAATTTGAGACTTACCTCTACTTTTAAATCTGTCCCCACAGTCATCAGGACGATTGTCTAAATGGTCTGTATTGTCGAGGCTAAGGTCACAGAGGTCTTCTATAAAACACTCTTAGGCGAAAAAAGCTTTTTCTCTGTCATTACCCACAGTTCCAACAATCACTAAATGCTTCCAATCTTTTTTCATTCTTTCACTGAACATTTACAAGTTAATATGACTCAGTCATAAAAGTAATCAAATCAGAAATTCTTCACCGTAATAACGCTTCCGTTCATCCATATTGAGTAGAGCTTCAACGGTACCGATATGTAGTGTTACCGTTTGATAGTCACGTTTGACAAATAATGCGATTGGATTTGAATAGTTTGTGCGCGTGGCTCGCTATTCTAGCTCATAGACTCTAGACATCGGTATTTTCATAAATGAGATGGACCATCATTTCTTATGACCTAGGGGTGCTACACGCCTGTTCGGGTGCATTCGATTCGTCAGTATTTGGTGAACAATAAAACCGACCCGAAACAATTACCTCGACATATTCAGCTTTCATTTGATTCTCCTTGACCGTTACCTACCATCGGCATATACCTACATTCTACCCTCGCGCCTCGCTGAGACATTTTTGGGTCGGCTCAGAACAATTCGAGCCAAACTGAGCGGCTTTTCCCGAATATAATCTACACAGAGTTTTTTTTTTATCGTGTCGTGTATCTGTATAGTTCATAATTATATTCGGTTTAGCTGTGGCGAATCATGGCCCACCCGAACATGTGTTCATGTCTAGCACCTCTTATACTTACTATAGGTATCTACCTACTCAATAATAATAACATAGAGAGTAAAAGGTATAAGTAGGTATAGTTGTATGCTAGTCATATAGCTCGTGCGCACGTATCTTTATGATCAATCAATCATGACGTATGCTCTTATCGACTAATGAGGCGCCTGTCATTACTTAAATGACGTGCATTTTGAAGAAAATACTAGAATATTATTCATCATTTTATCTTATCATGATTATTAAAGGTGTGAATTTGTTGCATAAGAAATTATATTTCTTATCGGGATCGCAATTCTTTCCTAACTCAGGGGAGATTCACTAATGAAACTGAACGAGGTATTCCACTCAGAGCACTGATTTGTATCGCACTTGGACGAACAGCACCGTTCAGCACATCTAAACCGCGTTCAAGAGCTGTCAGTATCATCATTGTTCTGGAATATTAGACACTGACAGCTCTTGAACGCATTTTAATTGTGCTGATCGCGTTCAGTTCATTGTTGAAATTCGCTCTTAATTTCTTAAATCCTAAAAGCTTGTCGCGAGATTTTTATTATTTTTAGCGCATTTAACTAAAAGCTTGTTTTTAAAAAAGTTTCTTACTTATAATTTTTCGCTACTAGAACTGTCAGACGTCAATTTTATTCTACGGATACGGACTTTGGTAAAATCGGCCCTAAGTAAGATAGATTATACATATCTTAAAAAAACGTGCAAAGAATAGGTGACATAACAAATACGCCCATTCGACATTGTAAATCAAGTGTTCCAGTGCATAACCACAAGTTAGTTGATGCATTTGCTCAACGAAGCGTATTCACTATGTTTAGACCCCAGAACACTAATATCAGAGCCTAGCTGTAATTCTGCGCAAACTGTTATAGTAAATTAAAGACGCTTCGAAACCCCTCGTAGGTTTAATAGCAAAGCTGTCACTATTTATGACGGTGGTATATCTGTTGCTATTGCTCCACTTGACTACGATACTGTAACGGTTACCGTAGAACATGCAATGCAGCTTAGAGTGAAGACTATAATGTTAAGAGGCTTAATGTAATTGAGAATCGAAACATGAATGGGAAATGTCTTGGGAATGATGGGTTGACGAAACATGTTAGAGAACACAGGACTAAAACAAATAATGGCTTAGAATTAGAAACAAGTAACCATCTAAAGAATAGCTGGCAGTCTGTGTGACTATTAAGTCACAGACTATAATAACGTAACGAATGAAATTATGAATGGATTGCATGAAAGATGTTATCGTCAGAAAGGGGGTGAATACTGAGATGAGATGAGAACTGATAGAGATGAATAGAATAAGAAGACATGCTGGCGCAGACAATGAGAGAGAGAATGATGATTATGTCACATATATAGAAATATGAATGTCAATCAAATGGCATGCAACCTTCTCGCTTCAGGAGTCAATAGAGGAACTTGTTACTTTGTTAGTGCTATCTACACGGACGATCTTTAACCCGGTTTTGGTAATCAAGCTTCTAATTGTGCTAATGCAATTAACCATCATCTGCCTAGCCTTTTTCCCAACTATGTTGGGGTCGTATTCGGATGTCTAACCGGATGCGGCTGAATACCAGTTTTTTTACATGGAGCGACTGCCTATCTGACCTCCACAACCCAGTTACTGGGTAATACGATACCCCTTGGTAAGACTGGTTGTCAGACAGTCAGACTTTCGTGCTTCTGACTACTTGTAACGACTGTCAAAGATCTACGAATGACAGCTGGGACCAACGGCTTAACGTGCTTTCTGAGGCACAGAGAGGTCTCGGTATGCAAAGATGGTCACCCATCCTCAGACCAACCGCGGCAAGCGTAGCTTAACCTGATCGATCGACCTGTGCGGCTGTTATTATTTAGCCACGTGCCCCTCCTAATGCAATTAACCATGCAATGCATAAAACGAAACGTAAGTACCTCATCTTACATAAATAAATCGTTCTAAATACTATCATCATTCAAACTAAGTACGCCAATCATTCCCTCGTCTACAGCTTTCACTATGGCCAATAAAATGGTTGTTAATATAAATTTTATTATGATTACACCGTTCCCGCCTTGTTACACAAACCATTCTACGGTTCATTCGTTCCTTCGTTCAGTAGGTCAGCTCACTCTGCGCCTGCGACTCGTAAAAGCACCGAGTTAGAATTGGGTTGAGTTTGTGTGAGGAATGTGAGGATATGACGTCACCGTATGTTAAGTTTTACGTTTGACACGTACGCAGATTTTTTAAGTAACCTTTACAAATTGTTTGCTAAGAAAAAAACTTAATAGGTATTTCAATATTAAGTTTTTAGCCATCGTAAGTTGATGAAATATCAAGCACATTGTAAATATGATAAGGCTACAGATAAATATTGAGAATGTATCTCGCAAGATGTACTCAAATATAGCAGGAAGGCTATCAATAAATATTGCTTTAATAAGACAAGATCGCAAACAGTCATTGAGAGAATTTGTCCACTGTAATTCAAATGAAAATCAACCGTCCATCTCTTGCGCTTCATAATTTTATTGTTTGTTTGCCCTCGCGAATAGTTTGATGTTGGTTAATTATTTCTTTATCGTTACACCTATTGCGACTTGCGATGGCCTCAAAATAAACATTGTACAATGTGTGTGTGTATTTGAAAAACATATCTTTCAAATACTTTTGCTCCTCGCAAGCGCATGGTGCAAGTGCAATGAAACATTTAAATATGGCCAGCTTTATCTAATCAGCCGTATCAACCAGGAACCAATAAATAAAATATGCAATTAACAACCCAGATTGACCCATGGACCTCGCAGCCATCCACAATGCTGTCACAATTATACTGGCTGCAGATTTCGCCATGCTTAAGACAATGGGCAGTAAACACAAATAAACAGTAGTATTGCAGTTGCAGCGACAGTTGGTAATGAGTGAGTCGCCCACTGCCCGTGGGCGTACGTGGGATTTGACTTAGCACCGTCCGAATGCGATTTCAGTATCCTTTTTGTGGTTATTATGTTCTAGTACCAGCAGAGAGCAGATTATAGCTGTGGTGGCCCAATGGTAACAGTTCTGACTTACGAGGTGTAGGTCGTGGGTTTGAACACAGGCAAGCGCTTTACGTTGGGTAAATTATTTCACCACGACTACTCTCAAAACGGTGACGAGAAACATCGTGAGGAAACCGGCATGTCCTAGAACTAAAAATTCGAAGCCATATAACATCTTCCAACCCCCACTAGGCCCGCGTGATAGATTATAGCTAATTCCCTCTCGAAGAGTGGAGGCCTGTGCCCCAGCAGTGGGAACATTATAGGCTGATTATGTTATGTTAAAAGCATTTTTGTCACATGGCATTTCGGTCGTCTTTCTCGGTACCTTTAAAATGTAGAAATTCTCAGACTCGGAAAATCATTATTGCGAAGTAGCTTTTCCCAACCGTCTACTCAGACAAACTGGTCCTAAGATCGTTAACAAGCGCACGATACATTCGCTCATCTATAGTACGGCGAGATTCACGTTTGGTCACAGTTGTACCATAAGTCGAGAAAACTGAACACAACAAATACATTAATTCATTTTAGTTTTTGACGTAAATATCCCTGATTAATTTCTTCCTCCGGCTGAGCGTGAACAATTTCTATAACCATTCATCTAGAGGTTGATGATATGATTGAGAAACAAACTTCCTTAAAGATTTTCTCATAGTTATCGCCTAGGATTGCATGTCAAAACTGCATTCTCCACCATTTGATTTGTTAGTGCCAATAAATTGCTGGTGGATTTTGATTAATTATCTGACTGTTCGGCTGCAGCGTGGATTTATGATTGCAAACGACTATGGTCCCCTTTTCTTGTCTGTAGGACCTCAAAGTCACCGGCAGTTTAATGATCGTTATTTGTATTCTTGTAGAAACTATTATCCTTTGTTTTGTTTATCTAAGTTTTTAATGTCTCTGCGGTCTGTCGAATGTCGATGATTTTTATTGCGTTTTGATAAAATTCCTTTTTGCTGTTTCTGTTTGCTTTGTTTCAAAAATATTTTGAAATGGCAGCATCTAGCAAACAACACAAACTTGTAGGTATTTAAGTAAATGAAAATATTGTGTCCTGTATAAAGGCTCCCCGTATGCGGGCGCGACGCGACTAGTAAAACAATGTTTATGAAAACATCACGGAAATTGTTCTACCAGAGTCGTCGCGTCGCTCCTGTCTGCGGGTGCTTTAAAGCTGCATAAATTATGGACATGTTTAAAATTAAATGTCCTTTTACATTACAGGACAATAAACTCACAGTATGCCACCTGCGCACTTATTTCTTGTTTTAGCACTTAAGTGGCAATTAAAAGTGGTTTCATTGCTAATAGCATTGAGCAATCATTTGCCAATCACTCAAACTGTGATTATTTCTTTATGTATGTCCTAATTGCTAATCAAATGTGTTCCTAGATAAGTATCACAATTTCCTTTGGTGTCTGTAACTAATCAGTGTAGGAACTCCATTAAAACTGAAAGGAAAGGAAAGAACATAGTACATTTTAGAGACCATTATGTTTGTTAAATCGAATCCACACCTATTCCTCCTATTTTCAGATAAACTAATTAGAAATAGACACGACAATAGCAAACTTAGCATTCCTAGATCCAGCACCCTAATTGCGTAACACACTATTAATCAGAATCTGAATCATTTTAAAACCACGACTCGATACGAAGTTTTTTCCATACGAATAGCTGACATTTTTTGCGACATTCCGACGATGCAGGTCGTTGGATGCACGACTGAACCAGCTAATAATATCTCTCTCTACCTAGTAACAGACTGTGTGGGGGATCAGCCATTAGATATTCTTGCAGATATTTTTTTATTTTCTCAATTTTGTAAATTAAAAACTTTACCATGTCGTATTAAATGTTCTTTTTGGTTTCGTTAAATCCTTATTATATTTTTTACTTTCCTGTCGATGTTTCTTTTTTCCTTTTGGCGCTTTTTGGGTTAATAATATTTTTATAGAAAACCATTATTAATTAAATTAACCACATTATAATATCAGCTTCCGTGATGGAGGATAGTTCTTCCTAGGTCATGCGAAGAATCGTGATGCATTATTGTAGAATTCATTGTGACAGGATGTAGACACGAACAATTAAACGCACGACATGAATATGTTAATTACAAAGTACTCATTACAATTATTGTAAACTCGATTGCACTATCTGTATCATCAGTAAGATGATGCAAAATTAATGCTGTTTTTGATTTCTATGTTGTTATTGTAACTGAGTCTGTTAAGATAACCTTTTCGTTGTATATTCAGATGCATAGCTATTATTAATATATTTAGAAGATTGGAAGCAGACACCTACGTTTTACTGTTTGATACTATTTGGTTATTCATTAATTAATTCACAAAACTCTAAGAATGAAAACATAATAGCCGATAAAATATCAACTCAGTAATAAACAAATAGACAAAAAATCTTTCACACATGATTTTCAATTCAGATTAATTCTGATTAGTATAAAAGCAATGCCTTTTTCATTTTTAATCTGTCAGTATTTAATCCTGATAAAAACAGAAAAAAAAATACCAATAAGTACAGAAAAAGTTAAAACACGTATAAAAACAGAAGATTCCAGAAAAATAAATCGTTTGCCACCCTTACTTTACTACCAAACGTAGTTAACGTGTGCACCCTTACCAGCTAGCTGAGTATGCAACCTGTCCCGCCCACCGCGGCCGTTGCCCTCGCGGCGAAAGCTATAGTATAGCAGAAGCTTATAAATTGATACCAAGTAAATGATCCGCGAATATTGCACCAGCTGCCAGCTTCGGTGATGGAAAACGAAAGTTCTTGATCGATGCGTCGTTAGTTCTCTGTGTAATCTGTTGGGAAGATTATTTACATTACATTTAACGTACTATAGTATCGGAAGAAGCTCGTGGCTAATAATCTTTTAATACTTATTATTTTTGGCTAAATGCGGACCCTAGGACCAGGCCAGTCAATTTACCTGCCCTTTTTCCAACTATTTCGGGGTTGGCTTCCAGTCTAATCGGATGCTGCTGAATACCAGTGTTTTACATGGAGCGACTGCCTATCTGACCTCCACAACTCAGTTGCTCGGTTACACGATACCCTTGGTAAGACTGATTTTCAGACTTGGGCTTCTGACTACCCGTATAAAAGCACCAGACCAGTAATAAAAGTGAAAATAAGAAAAAAAATAAGAGCATGACTGTGATTTAGGTAAGATATAAGTATATTATTCTTCTGAAAAGTAGAATGAGTACAAAATCGATACACAAAAAGCTTCATGGTTCAAATTACGAAGAAAACCCTTTAATTTCTACAAATCTAGATTACTAACAGCTTGTCACTCTCAAAGCATCACCTCAAACAAGATGAGATGACCCATTTCCCAAGTCGACCCGTCTGGCCACCAGCCGATACACTTTGCTCCACTTTCATACCACATACTAGGAATATATTTACGACTAAGTACAGCACCAGGTCATTAATTTATAACACATCTAGTTTAAGAGGACTGCAGGACCTAAACGCAAAAGAACGCAAGTCTTGTAATGCCTAAAAGTATTTGAAATTGGAAACGTGCTATTTCAGATTTGGTCCCATAGTAAAAGTTGTTCATAATGATGAGTACAATCTCCCATTTCGATTTGTCGCATGTTTTCAATTTCACCCTGTATGATCGACTACAGTAAAAAAAATCAGAAAAAAATATATGATATTCTACAGGATATATGCTAGTTAGATAGTGTGTTGAAAACATAATACAACTAATTTGATACGATAGAAAAAAATCATGAAGATACTTCTAAAAACATTCTTTTCACAATAAAAACCATACTAATATACATACAATCATTCTGATTTTTGTCAGATTATTCTACAAGCAACATACTAAAGCACTTATATTTTAGTCCAATAATATATTTTTTGTAAATACCATATTATTGCTTTATATTTTGCAATAAATTACCAGCGTTGTGTCATCGCGCTTGTCTTTCTTTTCTATGCAGTCCGACAGTGACCGCGCTTTAGGTCATGTAGTCCCCTTAATAACTAACGAAAAATTTCACTGCTGATGAGTCTAGAATCAGTTGAGTACTGAATTCATGCTAACAGTTTCGGCGTCGATGTCTCCCCTTAAACCCTGTAATACCCTGTAGGTAGTAGGTACGAGTATAACTAAGCCTCATGCTAATTATTCACATCCAAATTGCAACGAGTAAGTTCCAAACTCACGACCTCTTGCTCCCACGATACCATGTTGTTTCCAAACCCTGCTATTTATTAGCCCAGATATAACAACAAATTCTAATTTAACCACGCTAGAACCGAATAGAATTCCTAGCCACCGCGATCACTTTACAAAATCTACGTCACCCTAACGATATGCTAATACTATTCAATATTTCATAGCAGATAGATAACAGCGGTTATTAGACGGCTTCAGACACTAGGCAAGCTTTATTTAATTAGTTTATTGCCGTACTGATAACTTTTGGTTAGGGCCTGCGTCCTCTTGCGGCACGGCACGGGATTTTTATGCGACGAATAGGAATCATATGACTTAATACTATGACAATAGGGGCTTGTGGCTAAGTAATAACAGCCGCACGGGTCGATTGATCAGGTTAAGCTACACTTTCCGCGGTTGCTCCGTGGATGGGTCACCATCTTTACATACCAAGGCCCCTCCGTGCCTCGGAAAGCACATTAAGCTGGTGGTCCTAGCTGTCATTCGTGGATCTTTGACAGTCGTTAAGGGTCGTCAGAAGCCCGAAAGTCTGACGACCAGTCTTACCAAGAGCTATCGTATTACACAGTACCTAACTAAGTTGTGGAGGTCAAATAGGTAGTCGCTCCATTTAAAATACTGGTAGGTACTCAGCTGCATCCGATTAGACTGGAAGCCGACCCCAACATAGTTGGCAAAAGTCTAGGCAGATGATGATGAGTTATGACAATAAAATTGAAATTTCACTGATACCTAATTATCAAAGGTACAAAAACAAAGCTTCAAAATGCTTAGGCATTCCGTGTCATTGAAATATCAATTTTATTGCCAAACTATTAAGTTATATTCCTATCTGTCGCATAAAAATCCCTTGCCGTGCCGTGTCGCCTGTGGACACAGGCTCTTACTTAAATACAGAATAGTGTTGGGACTTGCGTAACAACTTGGTTCGACTCCGCGACCGCTCGGCCAGTCGTTATACGAATTTAAGGTGGCAAGTTTTCGGATAAATATCCGATTTGTTGCTGGTGTATTGCGTTTGTTGTTTAGTAGTTATTAGCAATGTTGTTTTCACATTAATTTAGTGTACTTATTTTGTTAAAGGGTGCTAATTATTTCTCATTTAGGTTTGTGTAATATTTGCTAATATTCTTAAGCTTGGCGCCTTCGCGGGTTAGATTGAGGCAGCATTTGAATTAAAGAACATGCTCAGGTACATGAAGCTAAATTGAAGGTGTACTAATTTGCGTGAGCAAAGAATGGTTGAACAACGAACAAATGATTGATGTCTGTTTACGCCAAGCAAATGTGACCGAGCGGGTCTTGAATGATCATTCGCTGGTTTGGTTTAAACGCAGCTTAAGCCTAACTTTAGGACGAGCAAACAATTTTGGTCTTAACATCTTTATTTCGCCTGTCATACATCAAATATTTCTTCAAGAGTGCGCTCTGGCTAACAATAAACTTTGCAGAATTATAAAATAATAATATATATTTAACTATACATAAGTATACAGGCTGAATTTTTCAAGTGGGCGTGGATGGCCAAATTCGAAACTATGAGGAATAGCGAAAAGTACTCAAAGGAGTCCCGTGCTCGATTTTGATGAAAACAAAAACTGCATCATTGGATTTTTGAAAAATCAATTTCGATTCGACATCGATCGAATCGATTTGGCCATCCACGCCCACTTGAAAAATTCAACCTGTATATTATGCTTTTATGATAAGTAATATAAATATTAACATAATGATACGGGTGATAGTAGATACAAAGCTAATTAATTACAATGACAATATAGTGTAAAGTAAAAGTATAATATTAACAATTACTTGTATGGTTATAAGGATTAGATAATAATCATTATGTACATACGTGTTTCATTGCTTTCCGCACTAGATATACAAAACTCCGTCAGTACATGTTTATTTTTTCTACGTGACGCCTCAATTTGCATACGTGACTATTCAGTTTTTATTTTTACGTTACTTAAGTTAAAACATAAAAGACACTTATTTTTTACCTGCTGCGTGGCACACACTAAAGGCTCCCGCAGACGGGCGCGACGCGACGGAGCGAGGCGATTCTGGTAGAACAATTTCCATGAAGTTTTCATAGAAATTCTACTAGTCACGTCGCGCCTGCCTGCGGCCTTTAGTTTATATTCTTAAACAAACATTCATTAATATAACAACAATTAACATAAATAATAGCTGTCTAAACAACGTCGATTTATTGACCGATAAACATAAATAACTAAAGTGACTACACAATTTTCAGAACAGCTGTACTGATTCCTATCTTTTGCATTTAATTCCGCTATCGATAACCGATCATGCAGCTCCAAATAAATAACAACTACAATACAACAAATATTTCATCACCACAGCTCTCAAAAACGGTGAAGGAAAACATTGTGAGGAAACCGGCATGTCCTGGAACCACAAATTCGAACACATATGGCATCTACCAACCCCCACTGGGCCTGCCTGGTGGATTATTGCCCACTCCCTCTTACAGAAGTGAGGCCTGTGTTCCAGCAGTGGGAACGTTATAGGCTGATTAAGCTAAATAAATAACAACAAGTCTGCTATTGGCTTGAGTTATAATAGTGATTCATTGTAATTGTGAAGACGTCCACTATGGCGGAACTAATAACTTTATAATGCATACGAGTTATTATGCATTTCCATACACATGCACTGTTATGTATGTACTTATTAGAACATTATGTAGTTACTATTAAGTAATTAGTGCTAATTTATGAAGCTACAGACATTCCAATAAAACAATCGCGATCAAAGAAATCCCCCAAACTCCATCTTGTAACTGTGAAGCAGTAAGATTTTACAACTTTATTTATTTATTTCGAATAAACACACCCAATATCACTGTCACTTACAATTCTAATTAATTAACATCTACAATTGCATTTCAGTAACTATGCAAATAACTGAGGGGCAATTCCCGTAATTTTAAGAACGTTCACAGCCTGATCTCAGTCTCAATCTGTCAAAAATACCTATAATTTCGCTACATTTTTGTTTTAGACATTAATTGTCGCTGAGATGAGATTGCGACTAGATTTTGAACGTCGTTAATTGCGAGGACTGGTCTTCAGTTATGCATGACATTGACATAATATGAATATTAGCAAAGGCGAAAAAATATAAAATAAAGTGTGTCTAGTAGACCTAAATCTAGAACACTACAAAACAAACCAATTTAAGCGACATGGACATGTTCGCACTGTTTAACTAGGGAACGTTTACCACAGACAGGCTAGCATAAACTTAATTGTCATCATGATTGTTGTATAAACCATAGATAAAGTTGCTTCCTAACAATCTGCCTCTGTTTGCATAACAAAACACTACAATTCAGTAAAACCAAACATCTTTATTTTACAACTCACGTATCGCAAAGATGCACAGATAATGGAATCCGCGGATATTTATCCGAAGTGTACGTACGCGAGACCGCGCGTCACTAGGGATTACGGAACTTTTCCCACGCGTGTGTACTTGTTAACGTCATCTGATATGGTACAAAGTAATCAATGCCTATTGTTTTGTTCACTCGCACTACTACACGTGGTCCTTAGTGTTACGTGTCAGTCGACAACCTTAGATATGTGTGGATTTATAATATCGAGAATTCGAGATAAGCCACATGGCCTTTCAATATATCGCTCATTTCGAGAAACATCGACGTAACTGCTATTTTTTTTTTACGTCTTTGCTTTCCTGACGTAGATAAATACGCTTTCTAAGTGCTTTAGCATATTTAACTAATAAAAAAAAATACATTTACACACAATGCTATAAAAAAATCGGGGTGTACCTAATTCTATCTTATGATTATACGAAACCAGAACGGAATGGGACAAGAAAACGAGCAGCGTAACGTTATTATATAGCCTTTTATTCTAAACAGAACTAACTTTTAAAATGCACTGCCATGTGCTTTTATAAAACGGCCACCGGGTGGCGTGCTAAGCAACTTCCGATAACTAAATAATTATTACATATTTTAATCTAGTTTGCAACGACTTCCGTTTATTAATCGGAGACGGTATTTTGATCACCGGAAGTCAGTTGCAAAAAATCTTAAATAATTTACACAAGCATTTACAAAATAATCTGCACCAATTAGTAATATTTAATTAGAAATCAAAAGCTAACATGATCTTCTGTAAGTAACGAAGTGTCTTCGAATTTGCATCAAATTAAGTTGGAGTGTTAGGGCATGAAAATGTTACAAACAAACATCTTTGACAGTCGTTACGGCTAGTCAGAAGCCCAAAAAGTCCGACAACAGTCTTACCAAGGACTATCGTGTTACCCAGTAACCGAGTTGTGGAGGTCAGATAGGCAGCCGCTCCATGTAAACTACTGGTATTCTGCTGCATCCGGTTAGACAGGAAGCCGACCCCAACATAGTTGGGAAAAGGCTAGGCAGATTGATATATTGCATGCAATCTTGAGCCACCCCGGGTCCACAGACATAATAAGAACCTTTTTCAGTTTTATTCAAGAATTACATCAAATACATGACTACATTGTAGGTGGGCTCACAATTGGATTGAACAACAATTTCATTCATTCGGTAGAAACTGTTTAACCAACCACTTTAGCTCGTTTTGTACGCGAGAACGACATTGTGTTATTGGAATCATTGTTCTATTTATTAGACGTTTTGCAGAAGACAATGCTCCGTGTTTAGTGTGTTCAAATAATGGCCTATTATGGCAGCCAGTTTTCGGAAGTTTATTAACTTATAGTATTTTACAAACAAGGTTGTCTTTGGAGGCAGTGGTTGCCCAGTGGTAACGACCGCGACTTACGAGTTGTATGTCGTGGGTTCGAACCTTGTGCGCTTTACTGTGTAAATACTGTGTAAATTATTTCATCACCACTGCTCTCAAAACGGTAAAGGAAAACATCGTGAGGAAACCGGCATGTCCTAGAACCAAAAGTTCGAAGACATGTGACATCTTTCAACCTGCATTGGGCCCGCGTGGTGGTACTACAGCCCCCGTCTTACTGGGAGGTGGCCTGTGTCCCAGCAATGGGAAAATTACAGGCTGATTATGTTATTATGCTTGTCTTTGACCACTATCTTACTTGATGTAAAAATGCTGAACATCTTTAACAAAAAGAATAAGTCATCATCATCTGCCTAGCCTTTTCCCAACTATATTGGGGTCGGCTTCCCGTCTATTCTGATGCAGCTGAATACCAGTATTTTACATGGAGCGACTGCTTATCTGACCTCCATAACCTAGTTACTGGGTAATACGATACCCCTTGGTAAGACTGGTTGTCAGACTTTCGGGCTTCTGACTATTCGTAACGACTGTCGAATATCCACGAATGATAGCCGGGACCAACGGCTTAACGTGCTTTCCGAGACACGGAGGGGTCTCGGTATGTAAATATGGTTACCCAACAAAAAGCAGTCAGGTCAGTGCACATCAAAATGCAGAAGAATGTATAATAAGTACTTAATACTTCTCATACGAGTAACTAAGTAACTACAGCGTGTCTATTAGTTTATGGACCATTATTTCTTAGTGTTAGTTGGCCAATCTACTTATACTAATTGACATAGAGTAACACAGTGTCTCAACATAGAGCATTTTAAACAGCCAAAGTCCCCGACTAATTGAAAGGAGACACCATTTGTACTAAACAAAGCGCCATTGTCATACGTAAGACATCTGTTAAATAAATTAAAAACATTCGTTTGGAACTGGAAGACTGACTTGCCACGAGCTTTTCAAATCCTATATTGCAGTGCCTAACCGTTTTAACCACGTTAAGAATAAGCCCAAGTTCGCACGTGCTCGATTTTCCCGCGGCGTTTTTTTTTTTCGCGCACTGGGGTTTCAACGCACCGTCGAGAGTTGAAAATCCAGCAGTATGTGTTTTTGACGCGCTGGGTTGCGCTCCGCTAGATTCTCAACGCCCCGAACGTTGAAAATCCACACCGATAGTTGAAAACCAGTACGCGATAAAACTCGTCGCGTAATTTTTACGTCCGAGCACATATTTGACCAGGTACACATCGAGTCTATATGCATTTGATTAATATGTGTGTAATCTAATCCACAAGTTTATGTACCTACAGGCATTTTTTTTTTCCAATACTGAGGGTGCGAAAAATGCTTGATAATAAAACCGGATTTAACGGCAGTCATTATATACAAACCACGAAACACGAAACGAATTTTCTCACAATCCTTGTTTTGCAAACATCCGTAATGCAATTACCGATTCCTTCAATAGGTCTTATCCGAATGGACACCAATGGAGAGAGTGCACAACCGAATTATAAAATAAGGAGGTGAAATAACGCGACGTGCCCGCATCGTATCGCACGATTTTGTCGGACGAACTTTTTAGTGAACCATCAGAAACCTCATATAAAAGGGAAGTGCGTACTATTGGTGTGTGATATTGTCGTATCGCACGTTCCGAGTCGCATCGGTGGTGTGGTGTCGTGTCGTGTCGTGATAGGTGGAGCGGCGCGTCGCCAATGCGCCGGCGGCGGTTACAGGATGTCGCCGGCGCGGGCGCTGCTGGCGGCCCTGCTTATATGTCAACTGCTGTCGTACGGTGGCCACCAAGGACTCACCAAGATATTTTGCACGTAAGCATCATTTTAAATCTAAGAATAAGATATTTCTCGGAAAGTGTCATGATGGCCCAGTGGTTATGGCCTTACGAGGTGAACGAGGTTTCAATCCAGGCAAGTGCCTATGTGACTTTTTCAATTGACATCGGTGAAGGAATACATCGTGAGGAAACCTGGATTGATAATTAATATTAAGTAGTTTGAAATCGCCTATCCGCCTTGAGCGAGCGTGGTGATCAACGCTCATGCCTTCTCTGTATTTCTGTATGCGAGGAGGCCTTTGCCCTGCAGAGAAACACCAATAGAACAATTCTTTATGGTGGCAGCTGTGAGTGTGAAGGACATCCCAACAAAAGATGAGGAAGTTGCAGACTGTCTGGAATGCGACTTCATCCATCATAACATAATGTATGCATAGACAGCCAAGAAATCATTGTCACACATGACTAGAATTTTTATGTTGATTGGCAATCGTATTAAAAATATAACAGACAGTTTTCACGCTGCAGAAATCTTACCATGAGAACTTAGGAGAAGTGAGCCTGCAGTAAATATTGTCTTCCCATCTGATGCATTAATGCATGAATGGTGCTGATCTAGGTATGCGTCATGTTCATGAAAGGGCGCCGTCAGTTGGGGCTGGTCATCACTTAGCTGCCTCGGCTTATTTTTAATTATTTTATTTTTGGATTGTTGTTTTGTTACTATTTGCTGTACTGTGGACGCTTTTAACGCGTACGTCTTTTTTTTAATTGTTCTGATTAATGATGTAACTAATATTTTTGTAAAAATATAATTTAAAAGTGTCCATGGAGTTTCTTGCCCGTTCTTCTCCATAGGTACCTACGCTTTGGAATGGGCAACTAGCTTCATATTTTCTGACTGATCGACTTCTTGACAATTCAAAATTGCCTGTAAATGGTTTAATTGAAATAAATGCTTTGAGTTTGATTAGACATTGACAGTTCACATCAAGCTCACTTCACCAAGTTTCCACGCTGATATTTGTACGGAATAGCACTACAGCAGCTCTTTTCACTAAATATCTCACCGTGAAAACTTAGGTGAAGGGAGCTGCCACTCCACGTGGTGCTAAGGATTGCCACATCTCACATAGCTCATTTCACCTAAGTTTTCACTGTGGAATATTTACAGAATAGACCGTCTGATATTTTTCTAAAGCTAAAATTAAAAATAACAGTTATTAGAAACAATTTGTCTCGTCCACGTTTACGTTTCAGGGCTTTTCAGCCAATTGCTCATTCATTTTTACAGCTATTTCACACAATGCTCTGCGACTATGACCTCTATTTTAATAGTTTTCAGTCCAAGACTGGTCACACCTTGATTCCAAGGCCCGTTTAAAAATGCTGCTTCGTATTTCATTTCATGATGAATGACGTATTGACATCATGTAATTTGAAACGCTGAAACTTTATATTTTACGGGTATTAGATATCAATAGTGAAAAACTGCAGATATAGTTTTTGTTATCGTATAAAAAAACTTCCTGTCTGTTGCAACCGGCGCGGCGGTTTGCTTCTCAGAATTAGTTCACATAAATCTTAGTGGAAAGCTTTCTTATTGCACCTTTACAGCAGGAATGATCATAGGTATATCTTCCAAATACTATATCCCTTACTAATAAACGTATTATATCACATGAATGATTACACACCGATTTCTCTCTTTCAGTCGTCAGTAATTTGACTTTCGAAAGAAGACAAAGCGTTGTGTAACTATACAGACGCTATACAACGTTTATGACTATATTTTCAATGGAATAGGCGACGCGTTGAATCTTTGTTTGTTTGTCCTCAATATAATTGAGTATCAACTCTTGGAATGTTCGAGCGTTCCTTGGGCATAACTTTACCAAAGGAGTGATTCAACTTGTGATTCAGCAGTACTGCCCACATATTATCCAAACTGCAAGCCGAAATATGAAACTGTGTGGGGTAATATTATCAGTATTGTTATAAAACTGGATAACGTATCAGTATATCACAACTCAGTTTGTTCTATTATTTTTGTTAGTTGCCTGTTATTTTGTTACCTTTAATTTTCATGCTCTAAGACCTTGACGGGGATTTTGAAAACAATAGCAATAATGATTTATGTAGTGAATTAATATCGCATCAAACTATTGTAGTGTATCTCCCGGTAGTTTGGTAACCGATGGTTGGAGGAAGGACGCCATAAGAAAGACATTAGAGTCTGTTCTATTGGTGCGATAGTTATGATTTATATCAATAACTACCAAAAAAAGAGCAGCATAAAGTTGATATTAGAAGTAGAACCAGCACCCTAATTGTGTAACACACTATCAATCTCAATCTGAATCAATTTGAAGGATATTACTAATCCATTGCTTCATATGTTCGAAAAATTAAGTAAGATAAGAGCCAATTTCCAATATTTTGATTTCGCAGTTGGCAGCCCGCTCGTTGGGATTATATGAGAGTTTCGACAGAGTTGGAACTTGAGAACCCGGATTAGAGCTGCGGTTTAGCTAATTCTACGATACCTATCTCTATAATATGATATTATAGGGATATCGTAGAATTCGACGAAGGCGTGTATTAAATTTAAACGGTATTATTTTGTTAATCCTTTTAAAAATATGGACAACGTCTAGAGTTCAAAACCAATGGATCTATATTGTATAGATTGGGATTTGTGGTTATATACATTTCCTAGACACGAGAACTGTACACGCACAAGATTTGATAAAGCCCCATCAACCTTTACATGAAATCATTTTTTTACATGTGAAAACTAACATTAAACCCAAATCATAATAAAATATTAGGTGGCACAAGGTCCTGTAGCGAAACTCAGAAAATAAAAGCTCGTTACAAAATGCCATAACTACTCACTCCTTGACACGGTTGTTTGGTAGTTGCTTCGTCTGAAAATATAATGCTGTAATCATGAAAATTGTCTTCAATTACGCACGATTGAAGCGTCTCGGAACCTTGAACATAATTGATGGGGAGGGAAAGGGAGAAGAGCTTTAACTACGACGTTATTATCCACATAAATATTACTATCTGACCCGGCGAACTTCGTACCGCCTCATAATTAAATAATGTGAAAAAGATTAATAGACATGGCGCCATCTATTATCATAATAACGTTATTGTTATTTTCCTCGGGAACAGCACTTTTTTTCGGGATGAAAGGTACCCTATGTCCGTTTCTGTACACCTGACTACGTATATGCAAAATTTCAGGATGATTGATTCCGTGGTTTAGGCTTGAAAAGGTAACAAACAAACTTACTTACGCATTTATAATATTAGTTAGGATACCATTGTCAACTTCATTGAAAGTCGAAACCAGTGACCTCGTTCTACGCTTGAAACGAGAAATTGTAACCCTACAACAGCAGTTACAGATCGCAGAACAAGAAATTCTAACCCTTACAGAGCGTATTAGAATATTAATGCAACGTTGTAACAATGCCCATAAAACAAGTCATACACGAATTGAAGCAGAAGCCTGTGAACATCGCCAGTACTCAGACTTGCACTGCCAAATACGGGCTAAATATCACACCCAATAAGAGGATACTTATCTTCAATAATGGGCCCCCGGAAACGGTCGCTAGCACATAGTAACGTAGCGACAAGGGGGCAACATGTCCTGAGGTGCTTATGAGGAGTGGAGAGGTATTCCACGGCTATCAGGACAATCCCGGAAGTACGGTCAAGATCCCTACCAGCATCTTACTGGAATACTTCCTTCCTCCGAGCACGTTTGCTCTTGCGAGTCTCCACTCAAGCCGGCCAATAAAGGCAAGAATGAGGTGGGAGTTCTGTTCCTCGTCATTTTTCACTCCAGCCGGCCAATAAAGGCAAGCCAGAGGTGAGGAACAAGACTTCTCCCGGGAGATAGGGTCCGTGGGGTCGCTACTGCCCAACAGCTCGTCACATGCTGCCCTGCAAGTTTCTGTATCTCTCTTGGTCTGGCTCCTTACCTTAGACCCATTCCGGAAAGTAAACTTCCGGCACAGGCCCAGAGTTCGGAGCGCGCAAGCCCCACCACAACGTCAACGTAGAGATACGGCGATGGGGTTATTATTATTATAAAAATATGAAACTGGATTTTCATTTCGAGCGATCAATTTTTTTTTTGTAAGATTTTTTTTCAATCTGCTGTCTGGTCAAGTAAATATCCATTCGACTATTTTAGCGCAAGTCTGCTGAAAGATTGCTTTGCTTTATACTCAACACTTTCACGGACACTGATATAGAAAACGGATGCAATAAAAGTTTTAATGCTCCCGCAGAAAGGCGCGACGCGATTCTTGGAGACCAATTTCTATGAAGTTTTCATTAGAAATTATTCTATTAGAGTAGCAACGCGTCTATCTGCAGGAGCCTTTATTGTTACCGCGGCTAACGATAGCCCTTTAGTGGCCGGGAAGTTTCTAAATGAGCAGTACGTTTTAACTCTATTTATCCTACTATCCGTGTTACAAAAAATGTCTAAAAGCGCACGCCAAAATGAAATGGCCGGTATAAGTTACAACACACAGGTCCATCGGCCCTCCACAAATTATTTAACATCATACATAACCACTCTACCAGCATCAACTCTCCTGATTGTCTCAATTGCCTGCATTGGGATCAATGATCATAAATCGTAAGAAATCTTAACGATACATAGTGTCCCATTGTCAGTTGTGTGGCCGGCAATGCGGTATGGCCGCGCCTTGGTGCCGCGAAATGGAATGCGGCTGAATTTTTTATTAGCTATCTAGTTTATGCAATGGCGGTATAGAGATTGGGAGAATGTTTGTTGGAAATCGGGTAATTGATTTGTTAGGTTTTGATTAGATTACCTAGAATAGAATCGAATTGACATTTATTTTGCAAATGTGGTTGTAATAGATGTTATGATACACTACTACAAAGCTCAGCCCTATTTCACCATTCACGCAAACATATATATTAACAGTAGGTACGAGTACTTAAAAGCTTAATCAATCCAGAGCAATTTAAACTGATGTAGATAACTTGTAGATTAATGATGGAAAGTTTATCAAAATTGTTGTTAAGAATAAGAGCGATTACTCACTTCGACCGATCTGAATCCGAGAAATACCAGTCTGAAGTGACCATAGTCCTATTTGTATGAGGGGTTGCGCACTAGATCCCAACTCTATCCGTCTGAATTTAGAAAATTTGCAATTCGGATTGAAGTCGGATCTTTAATTCGGATTTGGTTCGGATGTAGTGCGAAACAGCTCTTGTGCTGTCGTGATAATGTTTCTATTACCATAATTATTTTCTCCGTTGAATAATCACGATTAATGGATTGGAATACTAAGAGAGATTGGTTAAAAAGTAATTAAAAGTAGTGTTTATTATGTAACTCCGAGCTGTAATGTTTTATGCAACATCAATAACGGTTTTCTTTGATTTACTGTAATATGACTAATTTGAAATTCAAACAGCAATATTTGCTTTTTTAACGTATGGCTTTCTGTTCTATTCCAGGTTACCTGACACCGGGCAGCCTCCAGTGCTCATATCGCTAGCAGACAACGCCAAATTAGAATTGAGGCATCCAGACGAACTATTGTTCGTCAACGACTCGGAGGAACACAATGACACCAAGATATTCTCCATCATCGACGGCGCGGCCGTTGATGATGACGCAGAGAAACCACAGGAAGACGTGGAGAAGGAAAGCACAGAACCGCGGCTCGTCGTTAAAGCCAAGCCCATGCACGAGACCAGGCAGGTAGAGGAAGCATTTCAGGCACCCACAGTGGACATAGAAGCCGCCACAGAATCTCAAGTCGAAGAACCAAAAGAACAAGAAACAGAAAACATTCCAGTCAAACCAGAAACTCCGCAGGAGGACATCCCCTCGTTCTCAGAGTGGGCACAAAAACAGCTGGCCGAAGCCGAGAAAAAAGACACAGTACTGAACCACTCGAGTCAACCTAGTCATAGTAATACAAACTTTAGTAGTAAAAGCACTAAATTACGATCGAAGAACTACGCGTCGCTCGCGTGCGGCGCCAAGATCGTTGCCGTCAACCCCGAGTCGGGCTCGGCCAGCTCCATCCTGTCACCAAACAGGGACGAGTACATGCTCAACACGTGCACCAGCCGCATCTGGTTCGTCGTCGAGCTCTGCGAGGCTGTGCAAGCGCAGAAAATTGAAATAGCTAATTTTGAGCTATTCTCATCAACCCCCAAAGATATCGCTGTATATTTCAGCGACCGGTTCCCGACCAGGGACTGGGCCAGCGTCGGACAGTTCACGGCGCAAGATATGAGAGACGTGCAAAGTTTTGATCTGTACCCGCATTTATTTGGCAAATTTATCAAAGTTGAGATGCTATCTCACCATGGGTCTGAGCACTACTGCCCGGTATCCCTTTTTAAAGTGTATGGCACGTCAGAATTCGAAGTCTTAGAAAAGGAGAACTCGCAGCATCCCACTCATATTGACGAGGATGAGGATGATGAAATAATAGACGTGCCAGACATACCCGCTGCCGAGACTGAGCCCTCCAAGAACCTGTTCGGTTCCGCGAGAGACGCAGTGATGTCCATCATGAAGAAGGCGGCACAAGCGCTGGTGAAAACTGAAGTTCCTAAAAACGTATCCTCCGAACACAACGATACGTCGACAGACAAAACGTACAAACGGTGTTGTTCGCCCAGCCATATTATAGTGTGTGATAATTGCAGTGAAACGCTTTACAATGAAGTGTATGAACTAATTAGCTGTAGCTCGGACAAGTTAGTGAATTTAGTGCGCCAGGTGTTCCTCCGCGAGACTTTAAAGTGTACCGGCATTTGCCAGCCGTACGGACTAGATTTTAAAAGTACAAAGACAATAGAGTTTAGTGATGAACGCGTCGCTTATATGAATGCTTTGTTCCCTCAGAAATATTTAGCCGCCCTCTGTAATATCTTAGCTATTAAAGAAAAGAAAGTTGTTTTGAACACGAGTTTTGAAACAGAACTGAATGTTACCATGAATGTAACTGTCGATGAGTCGCCGCAAACTGTAAATAGTGAGACGAATTCTGAACTGGAAATAAAACTAGTTCCAGACAAAAATACAGCTTCTGATGACGAGAAAGCTAATGAAACAGCTCAATCAGAAGAGAGAACAGCGACGGAAACCGTGGCTGAAGGCACTACTGTTCCTGTTGAGTTGCCGAAAGATCAACATGAGCCTGTTGATGAAAAGATCGAAGAAGTGCCCTCGATTGACGAGAAACCAGTACAAGAAGTACTAGAAGTTATACCAGACATTGATAAGACTACTGAAATTGTGGTAGATGAAAATAAAGACATTGTTCAGAAGACTGAACTGAAAAATGGTAAAATTGAAGTAAACACAGACAAATTAAAAGAAAACAACATTGTTGAGGAAGTGACTGATCCGATAATTATAGACACTGAGAACTTTTTGACGGATTTCGACCAGATGGCGGTAGACCCGACCCCCGCCGGAGTGCCGTCGCAGAACCAGAACCAGGGATCGACGACGCTGCAGAAGGAATCCGTGTTTCTGAGGCTTTCTAATAGAGTGAAGGTCAGTATCACAATATTCTAAAATATATTACTTAGTTAGTTGATAGTTTACAACCTGTATAGACAGCAGAATAATCTGTAAACCAAACACTTTGTTATGCAAACAGTCGGGTAAATAGATAAACAATGCCATACGGAATAGTTAACATAGTGAAACAAAGTGCACACGGCGCGTTGTTTAAACCGCGCCGTAGGAAAAACGTATCCGTCAAAAAGCTTCCATAGTGATCCATACATCACTGACGACCGTGCTTACACACGGTGAATAAATCGTAGTTATTCACGTGAAGAAAAACGTGTGTGTACAAAGGGCCTTAGTGTTTACCTTCATATAATTTTCAGTTTGTGTTACAGTAGCTTCCCATTAAAAGAAAATCAAATCGTTGTTGTAGAACCTTAGAAACGATCGCATTTTGTGTTATAGATATCTCATTGCGTATTTCCGACAGAAATAAAAAAATGTTCAATACTTATTTGCCGTTAAATTATTTTTTATATCAGACATTAACATTGTTGAATTTTCAATTTCAGACGCTGGAGCGCAACATGTCTCTTTCGGGCCAATACCTGGAAGAGCTGAGCAGGCGGTATAAGAAGCAAGTGGAAGAAATGCAGAAGACCTTCGAGAAAACAGTGCAGCAGATGACGGAGGAGCGACGCAAGAGCAACGAGCGAGAGCAAAAATACCTCGAGCAGATGACCAGCCTGCAGGAACAGCTCGGACAGATGGCCGCCGCCATGCATATCCTCATGGAGGAACGAGATAGCTGGCTCGGCAACATCAACTTCTTCAAATTCATCGTATTCCAATCTATCATCTTTGCCCTAGTTTTCTACTTCTTCTCCAGAAGACGGAAAACAGAGCCAGTCGTCATACCAGTCATAAAAAAGACCAAAAAGAAACAAGACAAGGTTAGGAGAAAATCCGTCGAAGGCGTCAGTGGACACGAGACCCCTTCGGCGAAGAAGCGACGGCCCAGTGAGGAAGCGTTGCAGATAGCTAGACATACTGAGGAGATGAGCAGCAGAGAGGAAGACGACGGCGAGTGGCAGGTGGCGCGCAAGAATAGGAGAAGAAAGACATCCATAGTGCACAGAACAGGCGAGACGGAGCCCAAAGAATGGACCCGACCAGACAGTATTGTGAAGCTTCAGGACAATCCCATACCATTGGACGAGGAGGAATACTTCGCTCCGGTGTCCGAACCAAAAGAGTTCAGAGAAATCGAGCCAACCATTCCGCCGAAGCAAGAATTACCAAAAACGAATGGCTCGTTCTTCAACAATTTGAAGACGAAAACGATGAAAACGAGGCGGCTGTCGTCACCAGCATTCCTGAGGACACTGAGCAGACAGAGTAGCAGGAGTACTCCCAGCCCTGTGGTCAGGACTGTAGAGCCAATCTTCAACGGGAATATGAACAAGAAAGCTGCGTCAGAGTCGCCGACAGGCAGTCTGTGGTCGGAATCCACAGAGATATCACAAAACGGACAGCATGAAAACGAAAACAGTGGTAACAAAAAGAAGAAAAGTCTTAAGAACATTCTCAAGAAAGTGTTTTGAGGGACATATTTATAATTTAACAGTGTTGTGTATTCCGCTTAGAGTATTAAGCGTGTCGCTATTGTAATTTATTTCATTGCGAATATTAATTTTTAAATTATTGTATATTTGTTGTTAGTAGACCTCATAGGTGCCAATTGTGATAAATTAGGGAGCCTAATTGTTAGCGTGTTACATTTTAATTTTATGCGATGATGTTTGCTTGTTGATGTATTGAATTGAATGGCGACAATAATGCGAAATTGGTAAGACGAGTGCTAGTCTCGAGTGGGGAACGATCGGTAAACAAAGAAATGGCATTAAATGCATTAATTTTATTCTGTGGTTTCATTTCTTTACAAACAGTGTTATACCTATCACAGAAAAACAGACTTTTTAACATGTTAATGGATTGTTATAGTATAGTACGCGCCACGAAAGATGAGACTTGACCCCGCCTCCCGCGCTCTTTCCACCGCCCCTATGACGTCCGGTCCCGTCCCGCGCTCAGACCTCGTACCGCTAAAGAGACCTAAAATCGTGTACTGTGCTAGTCAAACCACGTGGTGTGTCAAGTCTCATCTTTCGTGGCACGCATTGTTGTCTTGGTAGGATAAGTTCCAATTATGCCAGATTACAACTTTTATATGTACAAACAATAATATTTTTAACAGTGTCGTTGATCTCCATTAAATTATTATACATTTAGTTCATTGTAACACAATATCTAGACTAAATACATTGCCTTACACTATAATATTTACAAACATTAACAGTACTATCTTGTAATGTCAATATTGACATGTTTAATAATAAAGAAAAATTTAATATCAAGATGCAGGCAGGTCAGGAGTCAGGAGCAGATCAGCCTTTCTTAGTAACAAAAATAATATATCATCTTTATTGAAAATATACAGGGTTGCAGGGATACACAACCTGTTACTTGATACAGTACATAATTCTGGGATTACCTGCATTGAAATTTTTCGCAGGTTATTTAAAAAAAAAATCTGCTGTTTCCTACTAAACTGCAATAACTACGCGGTCACAATGCATGGAACGGCTATTTCTTTTTAAAATAACCGTCGAAAAATTTAAACGCAGGGGGTTCAAAATCATTTACTGAATCCAAAGTAGCAAGCAGGTCGCGCGTTGGTGTCCCTGCTACCCTGTAAAACAAAATTTACCTTAAAATCTATGATATTCATTTAACAACATTTACACAAACGGAACTAATGGTTTAAGGCTAGACTCGCTAGGGTCTAGGCGCTAAGCAAGTCACCTTTCAGTGCGTTCGTAGCCTAAGATAGTTAACTTTATAAAATACAGAAAAAATCACACTAATACATATTATAAAGGCAAAAGTTTGTGAGTGTATAACTTATGCGGGTGAAACCGCGGGGCGCAGCTAGTAAGTTTATAAAAATCATTCTTATTACGAAATTATTTAAATGACTGGGCTTAAGCTAACCTGAGCTAAGAAACATCGGTTTTAAAAGGAGAGTTTAATCCACAACGCATTAAAAGATGCATCAACCACGAAACGCATCTTCAATTTAAATACCTAATTACTAAACCTACAACAACATCACCTACGAAAGAATAGTTACAGACTGTAAGAAATCCTTCAAGTCCACACATTTAATGTCAACAAGCTTCTTCTGCCGCGCGGCCGCGTTCAATTCCCTGACCGCCTTGTCAAACTCATCAGTATCGTAAAGTTTGTTACTGTTAGTTGCAAACACTATCTCGTTAACTTCTTCATACAGTTTAACTGTAGTTAAATGCTTGAAATGACGCTTTAGGGTGTCCATTATCGACTGCTGGAGTTCTACGTCGCGGCAGACTAAGTTTAGGATGAAGTGGCCTGAAAATTAGGGATGGTATGTATTAAAATCACGCCTCTATATCCTAAAGGTAAGGGTAGCAGTAGAGGTAATTGCACAAACACATTTCGTTAGTTTTGTTTAGTGATTGGGGAGGATATTACCAGTAACAGCGGGGTAATTGCGTAACACTCTATCAGTAGCAATGGCTTTCATTTTGACAGTTCCAACAACATTCATTGCGTTATTTACGTTGTTGAGCAGATAAGTTTTTCGAACATATGAAGCAATGAATTAGCAATACCCCTCAAAATGATTCAGATTGTGATTGAAACTGTGTTACGTAATTAAGTATCCTAGACTCGTCTGTCATTGAGAATTTTCGACTAGAAAAACGGAATAACATTTTTGCCTGACCCGAGAATCAAACACAGGACTCCCATTAGCACTCACGCTTACGACCACTAGGCCAGCAAAGCAATCCTTTTGAGTATTTCATAATAGCAATCGCCAAAAACACTGCCCGAGGATCGAACTCTGGACGCTCAGTCAAGTTTGAATCCACTAGACAAACGACGCCAACTTTTAACGATTCTAGCAAAATCCCTCACCGTCTTCAGTAAGTATATTCTTGACGTCATCCAGCACTTGGTTTTCAAGGAACTGTTTGGGAGGACACGACAGCCCCACCGTCCGATCTTTGTTGTCCATGTCGAACATTACTGTCTCGTAGTGGTTACCTGCAAGGTGTGAGAACAAAGCAAGGAAGTAGGTAAAAAAAGATAAGGTAACGAGACTAGGGGCCTGCTTCCCTATGTCTGAAAAGACAACATCTTTTAGCTTGATAAATAAAAAAAATAGAATTTGTATGAAATTATCTTCTGGGCACGCTCGTTCCATCATAGACCTCATCTATCGCTTTCCATCGGCCGTGATCGAGGTCAAGAGCAGGCCCATTCAGCAATAAAAAAGGCAACTTTTATATTGTTAGCATAAGGTTTAAATTGCAATTGATTTATACCTTTTGTTTTTTTTTATGAAAGGTAGGAAAGGAACTAAATCAATTATTGTACAGACGCCAGCACATCAACCTACACCTAACTGTCAAATTTTCCCAATCAACATTGAACCTTATGCTTTAGTGATAAAGTTGAAAATCTATTACAGAAATCTGACAGATTGTAGTAGGTTGATGTGCTGGCGTCTGTACATAAACATAGATTTATCAGAATAATAATATCGCCCGCACGCCATCTAGCGTTTAAATTTCTAAACTATCGCAATCATGGCGCTGTAGTTTGCTTGTTAAAACCCACACTACAAAAAAAAAAAGTGTGCCTGGATTTCACGAGTGTTTTTCTCAGTAATTAATATAATTTATTTCCTAAAAAGGTCAAACGCGACCAAATTTCATTGTAGAAAAGAGATAAAATTATTCGTTTTAATAGCCCGTCCCTGAGAGGTTAAAAAAGAGTGTCTATGTAATATATGGGCAGAATCGGAACATCTGCCTTAAGTCTACATGACCCACACTTGTTAGTAACGATAACGACCATAATAAGAGAAACACCCACCTTTCTTAACTTCATCCTTCAAGAAAGCCAATCCATCTTTAATCTGGACCTCCAATCTTTCATCAGTTTGCAGCTCAAAATGGTTCTTAGCGACCTCTAACATCGCGGGGTCAAGGTCGACGGCTGTGACCTTGACATTGTCGTAGCATTTCCTGAGGAACATGCACAGGCTGCCTCCTCCAAGGCCTAGGACGGCCACGTTGGTGCTAGGAGCCCTGGATATGTGGACTCCCACACACATGAAGGAGTGGTAGAGAGATATGTGGCCGAAATCTACTACCAACTTGGTTTTGTTTTTTCTTTTGACTGGAATGAGAGAAAGGTAGTCTTAGTAACATCTTGGAACTTTGTCGATGTATCGAATGTCGTAATACCAACTGCTTTCAAAAACGAAGTAACAAAATAATGCTTTTTAGTTTAATTAAAGACTAGGAAGCCGTGGAGAGTTTCTTGGGCTGCGTTTTTTCTATGATAGCAATCATTTAAATCCATCTAGGGCTCACTTTTCCATCGTCAGATATCTTTTACTACCATCATATGGAATAGACAGGTCCGAATAAATGTAAGTATTTTTATTTATTTTATCCGAGGAATAATATTGACGTTTGTTGTTAGTTTTTTAATGGAACAACTGTCAAAATTATTCTTCGAATAAAGTTGATTGAAAATTTAACAACTAAATTATATCTAAGTAATTGCGAAGTTTTGAAAAAGAAAATTTGTAATACTTATCATTATTTTATGACTGCAGAGTGCACTGTATTTCAAGATCAGCAGAGCAACTTGATCTTGTTAGAAAACTGCGAGATAAGCAAAGGAGTTATTTTCGTTATCATAATTCTACAAACAAATAAAACTCAATCTTCCTTACCAGTCTTCAACTTAGCTTCGGACTGCACCAGAAACTGGTTGTCTAAAAACACGAGCCTGCGATGAGTGGCGCCCTCTACATCAACGTCCTCCACAACAAAGTCACCGGAGAACTGCGAGGAACCTTCGAAGATCTTCACTCTTCGACCCACGTCGCTGCCCAGGGAGAGGAATGGGATCTGGAACCATAAAAATGATCTATATAAATAAATAAATCCCGTTTTCTGAAAGGACTATCGTACCTTTACCTAATCTTTAAATCTGGTATTAAAATGTTAGCTATTATGATTGTGACAACTAAAATAACACGAATCATATCTTTTGACAACGTATTTAATTGTATGCTATATATGTGAGTCCGACGGTCTGTTAACGTCTTTCACACAAAAAATAGAAAACTGTATCCTTTCATCGATTTTTATAGGTGACCAGGGACAAAGATTTCATGCTGGAACTATTTTATTATACCGCGTATATAGCCAAATAAATATTTATTTCATCCCTATGCTTATGATAATAATATGCTAGTAGTTTTAAAAGATATAAACAAAAATAAATTTAGAAATTGTAGAAATAATAAGCTAGATCCAAGAACAATAAATTACTTAAATGAGTTATCGTTTATAGGTATCTATCTACCTGTCCCGTCAATCCATAGGGTATAAGCATCTTGGCGGCGTGTGCTAGCTCCTCCTTCACAGCGTCCAAGGACTCGAACTTGTGTCCTCTACGCAACACTGCCACCACCAGTCTGCCGAAACGAGCCGAGTCCTGCAGCTGACGGCGGCCGGCCGGCGTGCCAAATAACCACTCTGATTCCCTGGAAGATATGAGAGTAGAGACATGAAGATTTTTGCAAACTTGGCATTTTTTCTGATTGTTTCTAGGGATGTCTTAAGAGCGTATACGCGGTCCGTGCGCTGTTTGGCTCAAAAACGTGATTTTTCAAATCAGATTGTGCATCAACCAATTATTTTACAAACATATGAATTACTAATAATTTTAGGAAATGTTGTTGTCTATGTCGTTAGTTAAAGGTTTTTTTCGATTAATACAGTATTTGTGAATACCATCAAGATAACTGAACAGAGGTTTACTTGATTTCACTTTCAGTGTCAATTTCGAAGCTAAAAATATCTGAAATTCCTGACAGATCTAACAAACAAAAATTTTTTACTAACTGCAAAGATCCTTAAGAAAATTATTAGTTAAAAGGATTTTTTGTTTTAGCTTCCTAACTTATGAAATTAAAATCCATACAATGTGAATTTTTTTAGAAATTATAGTCGATAAAATGATTTTTTTCACCAATATATCTTACTTGATTTAATATAATTTATATTTATTGTAATAGAAGAATGTCTTCTTTATAAGTTACAATTAAAAAAGTTAACTAAATTATCTCTATTATTTTTCAAAAAATATTTTAAAACTACTATAAAACTCTGCGTGCGAACCGAATAACCGATTCAAATCAGTCGGCAGCTAGCCCTTCCAGAGAGAGGACACGTCGCTGGGCGCTCTGCCTGACCCTTGTTGACCTTTACCGTGCGTAGTACAAGGATAGCGTGATCGTCAAATCTTAGTACTTTGGTAAGTAAAATATTTTATTTTTGATGACCAAATATTTTATAGAGTGATCGTAAGGTCTTCGGTAAGTTTTTTTTTTTTGATAACCGACATTATTTGATAGTGACAACAAATTATGTTTCAGACGGAATGGGAAATAAAACGAAGCGACTTTTAGGAAAGAGAAAACGCAAAAATTTAGAAAATATGGCTAAGGCAAGAGCTAAAAGGTTGGTATACCACCCGCGACTTTCACCCGCGTGAAATGTGCTTATTTTCGACTAGTCAAAAGCGGCTATACCTAATTAGGTCTACTTTAATAAAAAACAATTTGAATTTACGAGTAGGTTTATTCTTTCAGACATAAAAAGAATTCAATTGAAGAACAGTCCAGTAAACCCAATGATGCATTAAACTATGATGATACAGGTCAAGTAAGTATTTTAATTAGTTCGGTTGACTGTGCGTATTAGTTTAGACATTGATAGAAATGCATTTCATGTTTTTTTTCAGTCAAAAAAATGTTTGTCTGTTTGCGGTGTGGACAGGACAGGAATTCGCAGTGAAGACCACAAAAATTACTAGAGACGATGTATTTTGGGCAACAAAAATGGAACCCAAATTATTGGAGTTCTATAATAAATGTATTTTGCCTGAAATGATCGACCCGAGAAAAAGTCGGCCAATACCAATCAGAGATGTGCGATTTTAAAATTAAATAATTACTTTAAAGTTCGCTGTTTTAATTTATTAAAACAATTAGATTAAAAATATAAAATCATAAAACAGATCCTAAATAAATAAAAGTATCAAAATGATTCGTGCTAACTGTTCAGCGCTCACGCACACAGAGAAACCATTGTACTATTGTAGTGTGCCGCAGCGCGTACGCTTTTCGATAGATCGTGTAGATTTTGACTTGCGCTAAATCGAACGCGCGCTCTAAAGCCCCGTATTCATGATAAACATTTGTTTATAAACAAAGCTTAACCTTTTAACCGCTTACGTCGGATTAATCCGACAAATATTTTCGCCCCTAATCCGCCAGGGTCGTATATATACGACCAAATACCACAGCTCGTTTAATATGTATTATTATTACATCATTACAGCTCGTTTAATTGGTATTTATTTTTCGTTTTTTTTTTTCTTGGGGCGCTGGGGGCAAGGCAAGAGTTTCTGGCAACACGGCGTGTTGCAGAGTTGATCGCGGCATTTCTAACAAGTTCTCAGTCGACAACATCTGTTTATCAACAATTGTTGACGTGTGTGGACGTGTTTGCAACCAGTTATAAACATGGCAGTAGTGTGGAATACTTTAGATATAGAGCAGCACAACAACACTACTTCCGCGGGCAACATTTTGACGCAGACTGGCGTGTGGACAAGGATAGATGTTCTTTTTGATGTCCAAAAAGCAATAATGGTATTACTAATGGTGGTTTCTACACGGTGCCAGACGCCAGTTCCTTGAGCATGTCGCTTGTTACAAGGCAATAAAGGTTATCTCTTTTTTTCGCGAATTGCCGTTGCGCGTGAGCAGTTTGCTCTGACTTGCTCAGCTTATATGATGTATGATGCACTAACTTGTTAATGCCATAATATCGACAGGTGGGGTATACTTCTTTCTGCACCCCAACCTTCTTTGTCAAGTGCTTTTGAGGCACTGATCGTGTGGCTCTCTTTCCGGTGAACTCCGATCGTTTCGGATTGCCGTCCCATCTGATGATCGGACTACGAGAGTAGGTAAGGGAAAAGAAAGTGCACCTGTGTCTGCGCACACACTGGTGCACTATAATATCTCCCACGCCGAAGGCTAGTCTCTGCTGAGATTGGCCGCCATAGCCGAAATGCGGTCTGGAGGACTGTATATCGACAGGTGGGGTGGGGGGGGATACTTCTTCCACCCCTACCCCCTTTCTTTCATATTGAGGCACGACACGATGTGACTAATTGTTACTGACTTGGTTTTTGCGGGAATGAAACCCACGAACCACATCGGCGAAGCCAACCACACGGCCGGCTTGCCTATAAAATTTATTTGTCATCTAGCGTAGGCAGGAAAGAAAACTGCGTAATTTAAATTATTTTTTAACAAAAACTATCTTTGACGTAAATAAATACCTACCTACCATCGTTTGGAGTTCATGCAAGCGCCGTATTCTTGTTGATCAACACTTCTATTTTTAACAGACTGTGCACTAAACAATGTGGGTGTGGTCATGCTGACTTTAATGTGCTATAAATGTGTTAGTAGGTGCATTGGTCATTAGTACCTAGGTGATGAAGGAATATTTATTTTTAAACTACCTTCTGAAATTTCTTGTTCCCCGACCCACCGCGCCGCATCGCATCGCTCGCTCGTCTTTTACTTCGTTTTCGCTTAACTTTAATTCTGGCTTTTTTTCTTTTTGCTCAACTCCCAAGGGCCGCAACGTGACATTAAATCGCCTATAACCTTCCTCAAGAATTGGGCTATCAAATACGAAAATAATTTTTACATCCGACTCGTTCCAGAGATTAGCGCTTTCATACAAATTCTTTAGCTTTATTATTAGTATATCTGAATGTCGCAGAATGCTTATGTAGGTAGGTACTACCTAGTGTTTATTGTGAGATGAGACTACACAGTTTAAATCGTGCTGGAATTAGATTTAAAAGCCATTCAGTATTAATCATAATTCATTTATTCTATATTATAATATAATATGCTATAGGCTATTTAGCATTACGCAAAGACCTTTAGGAAACGAGCAAAATATTTTTTTTGCGGTGGTAGGGCTAACGCCCGCTTGGTTTGCGACTGCGACCACCCTCCCACCGGAGTCCGGCGTCAAGCAGCCTGCTGTGTTTCGTCGATGCGTGGGAGTTCCAGTGCCTTAGGCATCTTCTGGGCACGCTCGTTCCATCATAGACCTCATCCATCGCTTTCCATCAGGCGTGATCGAGGTCAAAAGCGGGGCCATTCAGCAATAAAAAAAAACGAGGTAATAGCGGGGCAGACGTTGCGATGCGACGGGGTGAGTCGGAGGAGCAAGAAATTTCACGCGGACGAAGTCGTGGAGAGAAGCTAGTGATTAATATTCGCTCCAGTATCTATTTCTGAACAACTATGATATATGGGCGACTGCTGGCAGAGACACGGTCGATATTATTATGAGGTAATCCTAGTGGCAGAGATAAGTGGACGACACTTTGCATTATTTATTAGAAAAATGTTTCTAAGTCGGGTTTGGAATATAATATATTATGTAGGTGAATGTGATTCAATACTCAATACTCAATTCTTTATTGCATTCCATATGTATTACCTACATAGATGGTATTAAAAAGTTAAAGATCAATATGGACCCTGTCGGGCACAGCATTCAAAATGTGCCTGATGATTTCAAACTAGGCCTAGTCAACTACAACGATAAATCACACTATAATATTATAAAGGCGAAAGTGTGTGTGTGTTTGTATGTTTGTTACTTCTCCACGCACAAACAGCTGAACGGATTTGGATGTGGCAGACAGATAGTTTATACCCAGGATTAACACATAGGATATTTTTATCCCGATGTTCCCACGGGATCAAGACTTATGCGGGTGAAACCGCGGGGCGCAGCTAGTAATATAATAAATAATGATTTATTATGATCTAAATAATTTTGAAGGATATTGCTAATCCATTGCTACAGAAGTTCGAAAAAATTGTCAGCTCAACAACGTAAATAACGGAATGAATGGTGTTGGAATGTAGACGGAGTTATTATGGATAAGCGACATAAACAGTTTTCTAGGCGTTCCAGTTGGTAAAAAGGTGTGGGAAGAATCAGTTTGAAACTGTCGTAAAACATATTATTTTTCAGAAATAACGCAGTCTGGAAATTAGTTTTATGTCATGTCTATACTTGATATAATTAGAACGTTCGAACATTCTGGAGATGCAAGTTTTGAAGACAAGACATTCTGAAATGTTATTGTAGGTATAATGCATGTTATAGATTATCTTTGATTATTTCTTCAAAACCAGAAAATAATAGGTACTATAAGATAAATTAAAACTACTGTCAAAATTTTATATTTAAACTAGCTTCAGCCCGCGACTTCGTCCGCGTGAAATTTCTGTTTCCCCCAACCCACCCGTCGCATCGCATCGCCTGACCGCACTACTACTTCGTTTTCGCTTTCGTTCGACTTTTTTTCATTTTGCTCGACTCCTAAGGGTGCTAGCGTGATGTTAAATAGCCTATTATAGCCTTCCTCAAAAATTGGGCTATCAAACGCAAAAAGAATTTTTGAAATCCGACTGGTAGTTCCGGAGATTACCCCCTACATACAAACTTACAAACAAATTTTACCTCTTTATAATATTAGTATAGAAGTATAGAAGAAGCAGGTAATTTAAATCATATTATGAATTTCTCTTGGAAATAGGCCACCTTATCCTAAGCGAGATCATCAAAGACGTATCGTGGGCATCAGTGACATCAACAGAAATCTTTAAATTATGTAGATTTCTGTGATGACATCAAATAATTCATTAGGAAAATAAAACTTACCTAGCTACTTCTGGAAAATGATACCATAATTTGAGTAAGTAGTATTTTTAAATAGAACTACTACAATTTTAGATCACTGAGTATTTAATGGCACTTATAAATATTAGTACTAGATGGTACTCAAAAAAAAAAAAAATTGGCGTCAAATACCTACATTTTTTTTTCGTATGGAAAAGATTTATTAACTATAATTACAATGTAACTATATACACTAGATACTAAAATAAAAGACTAACTAACCTACTATACAAATAAAAAAATAGGTACATTTATTTAAAATATTACTTTAAAATAATACCTACCCTAAATAGTCTTCAAATCCTTCAAAAGAAACTCACTGAATTAAATTTACTTTATATTTATTATTTTAACTTATTTAAAATAATGCACTGTTGCACTGTGTCCGTTCGTCCAGCAAGTTCGCAGAGTTTACAGTTCGTGCGTCGCAGCTCTCGCGTCTTTTATATGAGCAGTATTTTTCGCAACACAAGGCATATACTGGAGATTTTCCCATAACATTATTTCCTATAATATTTTTTGTCTTCTCGAAATTTTATTAAACACGCAAAATTGTTATGAGACTATTGATTAAAATACTTGTAACAAAAATCAATCAACTAAATATTATATATACACATAGTGGCAGGGACATCGACATACGACCCAAAGGCTTAGTACAGACGCCAGCACACCAAGCTACCCGAAACTGTCAGATTTTCCCAATCAACCTTGAACCATATGCTTTAGCGATAAAGTTGAAAATCTATTAGAGAAATTTGGCAGATTGTAGTAGCTTGATGTGCTGGCGTCTGTACATGATTCTGAACCACCTGCAACAACATTTTTCGTCGGTTATTAAACAAAAAAAAAATGCTTTTCAGTACATTTTGACCGCGTAGGTATTACACTTTTCTGTGAAACAGCAGATTTTTATTGATAATCGCCGAAAATTTCTATGCTGGGGCACATTTCTACGCTATAACAGGCCTTTCAAAAACCAGTGTAAAATTTAATCGGTTATCAGAACACGGCAAATTAAAAAGGGGTTGAACGCAAAATTCTTTGCAGCAGACATAACATCATCATCTGCCTAGCCTTCTCCCAACTATGTTGGGGTCGGCTTCCAGTCTATCAGTATTTTACAAGGAGCGACTGCCTATCTGACTTACACAACCCAGTTACTGGGTAATAAAATACCAATACTGGGTAATACATTGCAGCAAACATACAGTAAGTATAATTTTATTTTTCCTTTATGTACAGACGCCAGCACATCAACCTACTACAATCTGTCAGATTTCTGTAATATATTTTCAACTTTATCGCTAAAGCATAAGGTTCAATGTTGACTGGGAAAATTTGACAGTTAGGTGTAGGTTGATGTGCTGGCGTCTGTACAACAAGATCCTCTTCTTAATGAAACGGCCCGTGGGCGATGTTTACGCGTCGTCGCTGCTATTTTTGACAGCCATTCAGCAGACTAACTAAATACCTATATTGATGTTGTTATCAAACTGTTTCATATTCTCGGATTTTCCTTACAGAAATAAACATACCTGATAGGTGTTTGCGTTTGCCTACCTATAAGTCCGGCGTTTCTGCCCGAACTAAAAGATGTACTTAAACAACAATGGCCGCTCGAAATTGAATAAAATCAATATACCAAGAACATTTATTTTAAGAAATTTTTGTTTTCGTCTATATCTCCGAGCTAACTAGACGAAAACAAACATTACTTAAAACAAATGTTTTTGTATATCGATTTTATTCAAAACATCTTTGGCAAATTTAGAAACGCCGGATCTTAGTTCATTTATGTTCTTAGCTGATAATGAAGTCAGTAGTCATTATATAACCAGCAGTTTCTGAAATCCTCACATGTTTACAAATACTGCTCAGAATATTTTATGTTTCTACATACATTACACTTAATATTATAAAGGCGAATGATTGTGAATGTGTTTGTATGTTTGTTACTTCTTCACGCACAAACGGCTGAACGGATTTGGATGAAGTTTGGCATAGAAATAGTTTATAACCAGGATTAAAACATAGGATAATTTTTATCCCGATATTCCCACGGGATCGTAACATATGCGGGTGAAACCGCGGGGCGCTGCTAGTAGGTACATATATAGGGTGACTGGTAATTAGTGACCGATACCTAAACAAGTGATTGTTCTCATGATAACAAACAACTTTTACTATGGGACCAAACCTGAAATCGCGAAAAAAAAAATGTAGGGAACAGCTGATTTTTTTTTGCATTTTGGCATTGAAATCGCGAATGCACGGTAGATAGGATATTTAAAATCACGCTATGGCCTTTAGGAGCCGTGCAAAAATAAACATGAAACGAACGAACGAACGCTATTGCGCGCCGCGCGGGCGGGCGATAGGATGCGACGCGATGGGTCGAGAGCCGAAATTTTATGCGGACGGAGTCGCGGGCAGAAGCTAGTGATACATAAAAATTATAACTCCGTGCTTCTTACCTGCCTTGTGGCACAATAAAGACTGCATATTTGTTGATAGCCTGCGATCGTTTCTGATCTACAACGTACAGAGTATATCGCGGCGAATCCACGCCAGGCTGCATCAGGTCCAGGGATACCTACAGAAAATAAAAATAATTAATATGCTGATAAACAGACAAATTATGTAACAAAAGTGTGATGAACAACTCGTGAGTTGCGGCCACTACCAGCACTACCTAGTTATTAAGACGAAATTTTGTTGCAAAGAAATTGATTATGTTCTTACTTCATTGTCTTCATCCAAGCTAGTTTTGGCAAGTCCATTAGTAACAAATGCAGTGTCCTGGGCTGTCTTCACATAAGTTTTTAACTCTTCAGGTGACTGAAGCCTTTGCATCTTGTCACCAGCCATGCAAACTTCTAATATCTGTAAAATAAATGAGCAAGGAAGATACAGCGTTTTTCAGAATATGAAAGCTCTTTTTTTATTTATTTTTTCCCTTTTAATAACTGCCATCAGTCCTTCTTGGACTATTATCAGTTTCGTTGAGTGAATAAAATGGCGTTTCAGGTACAGGGGCCATTGCCCGCTGCTACCTCTTTATATTACTTGACTTCTATTAAGTCGATTGACAGATTCACTGCTGTCCAGCAATTTAACAGCCAGGGGATTTTTGTGGGTGGCTAGACGATCAGCATAACGCATAATCCAGTGTTGTTACACGCCAATCCTTTTGGAAAGAGTCGAGTTTGTCCTGGCGCCATCTCATTCTGGGCCTGCCATGTTGCCGTTTGCTGCTGTTTGGGACCCATTGTGTGGTTGCTTTAGCCCATAGCTCCTCCCGCATGCGACAGATGTGACCAGCCCAGTTCCATTTTAGCTTGGCAGCCGTGTGACCTACATTGGCAATTTGAGTTTTTGAATGCAGTATCGAGTTCCTTATACGATCAGTAAGTTTAACTCCAAGGATACTGTGGTCCATTGCTCGCTGACAGACCCCGAGTGCGGACTTTTGACGATTACAGTTTCAATATCAAAGCTCTTGGACAAAGGTTCTCAACCTTATTTTGACCACTGCCCACTTTGAGAATATATTTTTTTCTAAAGATCTATCAGAAACAGCTATTGCCATGATTATTATTTAAATGTGTAATATTATATATAATTTTTTCTGGGTCTTCTACTGCCCCCTGATTGTCTCAAACACCCACGAGGAGGTGTTATTGCCCACATTGAGAACCTATGCTCTAGGAAATAACTGCAAAGGCCTTTATAATTTTTATTTATTCATCATTTTATGATGATTATTTATTACAATGGGTGCAAAAATGAATTGTTTGTTTTTCTGAAATCCAATTCCCTGCCTGAAAAGGTACAGTAGAGGCAACTAGTATTGATAACTTACCAATTGTGGCATCGCTTTAAACTTTGTTGCAACAACAACAAATACGGGTAATGTAGGACCATCAGTGTTCTCAGCGTTCCTCTCTTCTGCCTCATGGCATCTCACAACTCTGAACATCCAGGATTTATCACAAAACGTTTCCAATAGCTTACTAAGAATATGGCTCTGAAGCAAAGATATACACACAAATCGACCTCCAAGCTTCAAAACTCTTTTGATTTCAGAAAAGTATTTGTCTATGGTCTGTTGTGTTTCTTCCGCATCGTCCGGCATCAAAGCATCTAGGGTTCCTTTATCTAAAACTACATTGAATAATTCATCAGAGAAAGTGGTGTTCAAAGCGTCCATACAGAGGAATTTCATATTTATTCTATGAGAATTTATGGAGTTCATCTGCTTGATGGCAACTTCTGAGACGTCTATATTAGTGATGTTCTCATAACCAACATCGTACAGGTCGGCACTGAGACTTGAGTTACCACAGCCGGTTATTAGTATAGAATCCTTCTGTTTGATGTACTTATGTAACTGTCCACATAGTTCTAAGTATTCGCCGTACCTGGGAAATGTTTATTGAATTATAACTACTGTGTATTCAGTCATTAAAAAATGATTTTATCACAAGATGGAACAAAACATAACCTACCACTCAAATGCTTTATTCCCACGTTTCTTGAAGAATTTGTTCCAGTAGTCTTTTTCGCTGAATTCTTTGTGGCTTTTAGGCAGCAAGTTCATTTTGGTTTAATAATATTTACACAAAGAAAGAGAAACAAATCGATTAAACACATGGATTTACTGCGTTTATTTTTCTGTCAGTGTCAAATTCTTGTTTGACAACTTGTCATCACAAACAGAGGCTACATTCCGAATTATGCCATAATAGCTCACAGCACACATCAATAATTATTTTTGTACCGATTTCGATATCTCAAGAGTATGAAAGCTGAGAGCTGTCAGCAATTCGGAACGCTCGTGAACGCGCTCACAGGTGCTCGCTCAACGTCAAAACTATATTCACTTGAATATTCATGGTTAGATTACAGTTCCGAACGCACCTAGAGATGTTCGAAGATATATTACTTTACTCTTTGATACAGTTCAAGGAAATGCGGGTGGTCGTTTTGTTTCTCCATCGAAACGCTCTCGCCTGTTTTCTTAGTATAAGTACCTATTGTTTGTTTTCGTCTAAATCTCCGAGCTAACTAGACTTAAAATAAAAACAATGAACACAATACAACAACACAACCACAACAACACAACAACAATACAATGACAACAACAAATGACACAACGATGACAAAAACAATAGGTACAATGATATTCTTCAGGCGCACTCTTGTAAACCTGCCTACCATTATTATATCTATCTTCATAATCAGCCAATAAAGTTCCCACTGCTGGGACACAGGCCTCCTCTCGGTGAGAGGTAGTTGGCCGTAATCCACCTGGCGGGCCCAGTGCGGGTTGGTAGATAGATATTCGAATTTTTGAGTTGTATATTGTTTTTGTTGTTGCACGAGTTGTCATTGGAGTTTTGAAGAACAACGCGGTCACACAGACAGGCACGAAAAGCACTTTAATTTGTGATAAGTACGAAACACCGGATTTTGAAGCGGTTTTCACCACAATATTTTACCAAAGTTCCGGAAGGTTGATGTGTATAATACACTAGCAGCGCCCCGCGGTTTCACCCGCATAAGTTCGATCCCGTGGGAATATCGGGATGAAAAGTATCCTTTGTGTTAATAATGATTAGGTATAAACTATCTGTGCCAAATCCAAATCCGTTTATTTCCATCCATCCATCCTCACAAACTTTCGCGTTTATAATATTAGTAGGAAGTAGGATTCAACATAACATATTATAATAAAGAAATCTTAATGTTTTTCCCAGTCTTAAAAACCGTGTGAAGTAGGGGCGGGCGCTAGTGTTTGATAAATATGAGACAGATAGACATCATGGGTAGGATCGCGCCAAGTATGGCGAATTTAGATTTCGATAATGAAAAACAACTAAAATAAAAACATTCGGTATTTAATCAACGATCTTTAAAATTAATGTAGAATAGAGGCATATGTACAGAGCATATAAAATGTTGAGTTGTGTATTTATTTAGCGGCTGCGGCTGCCACTACCGGGTCCAGGACCTTCACTACCTCGCCAAAGATGGCGTCTACAGAAGATTCCGCGTTTATCTGCAATTAACAAAAATAAACATGAAAATCATCTAATAATACCTACATAAAATTCAAAATCTTGACTGACTGACATATCAACGCACAGCCTAAACCGCTGGTCCTAGAGACATGAAATTTGGAGGGTGTGTTCTTTGTGAAGAGTAGGTATCCACTAAGAAAGGGTTTTTCGAAATTTCACCCCTAAGAGGGTGAATGGGGGAGGGTGAAATTTCACGCGGCCGAAGTCGCGGGCAGAAGCTAGTACTCGTATAAATCTTCTCAAGTCTTTATTAATCGGCAAATAGGTACAACTAGCACGGTCCCAAATATAAGGTCCTTTGGAAAATAGCTAGGGAACCTCCATGGAGGATGTAGATCTCTTCAAATTATACCTATATTTTATGATGAGCTGATGTCGCCCTTTATTTATGTGTAGGTAGATACATCTTTTGTTGGAGATCCTAAATAAATTCAAAATCTAGTCGCAATCTTATCTCAGCGACAATTAATGTGAAAAACTTGTCAAAAATGTAGAGGTTTTAGAGGTATTTTTCACAGATTGAGACTGAGACCAGACTGTGAACTTTCTTAAAATTACAAGAATTAGTCCTCTGATATTTCACACTCGGTACCTACTTTTTAGTCGCATTTATAGTGATCATGAACATTAATGCAAGAAACATCAAAAGACGACGAAAAAAGGACGGTCATCCACTTTTTATGAAGAAAAGGACTTTCCTCCTTCCAACTTACCCTGCTGATTTTCGTGGGGTACTGGTCCAGAACCTGCTGGTTGTTGTCAAGGAAGGTCTTCAGACGCAGCTTGATGGTTTCTTCATTATCATCGGCACGGCCTGAACTCGCCGCGCGTCCTAGTAACCTCTTGGTCAGTGTTTCTGCTGATGCTTCGAAGTAAAGAATAGCCTGGAATTAGAGAAAAGTTGAAGATCATTTAATTTGAAGTGACGGAAATGTTGGGTTAGAATAATAATACATTTTCATCAGTGGCGTAAATAGTAGATAGATAAGTAAAGGGACCCTGTATCAAAACATGTTGATGGCCCTATTTATCTGACTGTAAGACTGCGGAGGTTAAAAGGAAGGTATTATTTATTTACAATATAAATAAAATATGCCATTGTGGATGCAAGTGAGAACGTAGCGAGCTAGGAAACTCTCTCAGAAAGGTTAAGTTTTCATTGAAGAGCGAGCGAAGCGAGCTCGAAGATAAAAGCATTGTGGCCCGGGATTGGTTAAGATTTAATTTTACTAAGACAATGCAAGGACTTGGGAAGCCTTTGCCCAGCAATGGGACAGCATAGGTTAAACTAAACTTCAACTCATTTTCTAGCCCGCTCGCTCTTGCATTTTTTATTGTAGCTCTAAATTATCGCATCCTAACTCGTAGATTAGAATTTCTGTGTAATTTTACTATATGAATGCAAGAGCTTCAGAGTTGGACCGTGCCTGTAGCTTGAAGCCTTAGTAACCCAGAAACAAATTACATTAATTTTCATACTTTCATTAGGTATTCATTAATTACGGGGTTCTCATCAATAGAAATTTGAGGTTTTAGATAATATTTTACGAATTTTTGCTTGTAATACCCATTTAATATTTCTCCGATACGATATTCTTAGATACAAAAGGAAGGACCATACGATAGGTCTCACGCAAGCCCAACTGACTCTGAGTAAATACTTCACACATAAGTACTTGGAACAGGTATTTTGACTAAGTATTTCGATACCCATACTAGATGTACCAATACCAAGTATAGCACACATTTACTTTCATGGCACTCTAAACTTCGAAAGGTAAACTAACTGTCGCCAAGTTACAGATACTAACAGATGCAGGAGCGATGGCCTCTTCGAAGGCGATGCCCTGAGACTTCTCGCGGGGGTAGCCGTCCACGAGGAAACCTTTGGATGTAGGTGCCTTGGACAGGATGGCTTCTTTCAGAAGCTCCAGGACGACATGATTGGGGACCAGGCCACCTAGAAATTAAACAAAATTAGGTACAGTCAAGGTCAACAAAAGAGATAAGTATGCAGGACCGTCCGATATAGTTGAAGTTTAAATAATTTATTTCTATAAATAAACTTTTACATACTTACACGTCAATTCAAGCTGTCGAGAGTCTGAATGATTTACTTGCCTTACTAACTAAAACTGTACTTGAGCCACGAAAACCCCGATGGCCATATGCAAAGAACATAGGTACCTACTCGTAGACATGGATACTGCTGACAGAAGTATAAACTTCAAACTATGAAATGACAGTGGGTTTTTACTTTAAAAAGCTTGTTATAAAATACAGAATCTAGAATGCAAGAGCGAGCGAAGCAAACTCGGCACCTCGCTCGTACGTAAGGTTCGAAAGGCTTAAATTAAGGCCTTCCAAAACCTAAGCTTCTGTAAAACGAGTTTAAGCTTTTCGTCATAATTTCGAAAAAGTAAATTCTCTTTCTGTATTGATGGTTAAAAGAAAACAGAGACTATTCAAAGCTAAAATTTTCAGGCTCGCTTCGCTCGCTCTTGCAATCTACATTCTGTTGACTTCATAAGTCGAAAAAGAACCAGACTCCAGCCTACTTCTGAGAAATTTCTGATGGAATAACCCAGTAACACTTTGCCCAACCTAGGAATCGAACCCAGCCAGGACCTGATGCTCAGCAGTAACGCGTGCGACCACTAGACCAACGAGGAGAGTCCCTCCCTTAAAATAATCCTCCCCACCCTTGGTGACCCCCCCAAAATCTTGGGCTGCGACCGCGCCTGTCAGCAAAGTTATAGCGGTTTCGACTGCCTACGTTGCTCCAAACTTACTTTGTAATAATAACACCAGGCTTGCTCGAGACGGGTTGACTATTTCAGTAATAGAATAGAATAGAATAGAATAGGTCTTTATTTGCTTAGAATGTAGGTACATAAAAATAAGTTGTTAAATTATGTAATAGAATCCATGTACAGACGCCAGCACATCAACCTACACCTAACTGTCAAATTTTCCCAATCAACATTGAACCTTATGCTTTAGCGATAAAGTTGAAAATCTATTACAGAAATCTGACAGATTGTAGTAGGTTGATGTGCTGGCGTCTGTACATTCTGCCTTAATATAGCATGCAAATTAGTGGATAATAAAGATATTACAAAAAATTATCATTTAAGAAATCCTGCACAGAATAATAACATTTATCTACAAGTAATTCTGTGAAACGTTTTTTAAATTTTTGCAACGGTAAGTTTTTAAGTTGGTCAGGTATTTTATTAAAGATTACAGGAGCCATACAAATCACATTTCTTTTTAGTAAGCTAGTTTTAAATGCGCCCGTGCATAATAGATTCTGGTATTGAGATCTCATAGCTGTGTTTCGCTTTCTAGTTTCTATTAAAGTTGCAAATAAACTTCGATTTGTTATTACAAATATTGCTAATTCAAGAATGTAAAGACACGGGAAAGTTAATAATTTATGAGACTTAAATATAGGTACGCAACTGTCTGTTACTTTAAGACCAAATATAGCTCTCAGACAACGTTTTTGAGCTTTGAAAATGCTTTCTCGTTCACTACAGTGACCCCAAAATAAATTCAGAAAGTAAAAAAAAAAGTAATGTCCAATATAAATTCAGAAAGTACATAAATTAATTGAAACACATTGGTAGGTACTTTCCCGGATTTGAACCCACAACCTCGTGCATGAGAAGCGAGGCTTTAATCACTTTAATGCTCCCTAACCAAGATTTATTACTTTTATATGACTTTTACGTCACCGCCACTTCCGTCCGTCCCGTCCGCCCCGCCGCGCGCCGTGGTGTTCCGTCGGTCGCCGTGACTTTGTGTCGCCGGCTGTGATTCGTGGATCTTTGACAGTCGTTAAGGGTCGTCAGAAGCCCGAAAGTCTGACAACCAGTCTTACAAAGGGGTTTCGTATTACCCAGTAACTGGGTTGTGGAGATCAGATAGGCAGTCGCTCCATGTAAAATACTAGTACTTAGCTGCAGCCGGTTAGACTGTAAGCCGACTCCAACATAGTTAGGAAAAAGGCTAGGCACTGATGATGAATATGATATGACTTTTACGTCAACCGGAGACTCATTCACAAATTCTTCTTTAGTTTCGTAATTAAAGGAGAGTCTAATAAGTTGGTACTACTACGAGATTCTCCAGCAGTTAGTAGGTGCCATACCACAATCGTTAAAAACAAAATACTGGGGTAGTTTGAGCTCACCTTGTTCCATAATAGTAACAAGAGTCTTCGCCCTTTCAGAGCCGCTCTTCACCTCGGCTCTTAGCAGGTCTCCAGTGGACAGATGTGTGAACCCGTACTTGGCAATGATCTTCTCACACTGGGTGCCCTTGCCCGACCCTGGGCCTCCCAGTACCCACACGATGGGCTTCTTCGAGGTGTCGATAGAGGCCTGCGAGAGTAGATAGTGAGTTAGGTAGAGAATGAATGTGGACGGCGACTAAGGATTTATATCAAGAGAGAAATAGCGTTCTTTTATGTTGAAGACATACTGCGCATTGCGATCATGCTTTCCTTCGAAATGTTCACCAAGCATGGTGATGAAGTTCCGTGTTGAGTTCTCGGTTTTGTCTGATAATGATGACTAAGGCCAGTTTTGCACGGGCGTGTATATCCCGCGGTCGGGATTTTCATCACACTGCCTATCGCCGAGAGTTGAAGATCCAGCAGTGTGTTTCATTGACGCGCTGGCATGCGCTCTGTTGGATCCTCAATGCTCGGCTCCCCGAGAGTTGAATATCCAATCAGCGATAGTTTTACGTCTGTGGGGAAGTGGGCTAAAAGTCGTCGATATTGTTGAACTTATCGTACTGATGATGATGGTCTATTAGATATCTAGGCTATGAAAAGTGTTAGGAAAGCTAGTAGGTACTTAATTTACCATCGTAAAAACCTTACCAACTGCACCCTAATTGCGTAACACACTATCAATTGGAACCTGTATCATTTTGAAGCAAATTGCTAATTCATTGCTTCATAAGTTCGAAAAATGTGTCTGCTCAACACGTAAATAACGCAACGAATGTTGTTGAGCTGTCAAAATGAAACCGATTCCGAATGATAATGTGTTACGCAATTGCCCCGCTGGTCTTTGAAAAGCTACAAATCTATAACACAGTAATTCTTTCGACTGTCCTTCAAAGCGGACAGGTCTGTGCATAGTACTCGTAACCAGCGCGAGTGACTAGGTGTATAAGGGTAGTTCTTCAGGGACAAAATTTTTGATTTCTATGGGTATATTTCTGTAACCAACTAACAAAACGGCATGTAATTTTTTTGTACAGTTTAGCTTTATCCCTTACTGGAACAAATTATTTTTTTTTAAATAATTGCTGTCTAGGTACAAAATAAAAATATTTGAAGTTTGTTCTTCTGATTCATATAACGCGTCCGTTTGCCATTTTCCGGAACAAAATGGTCGATGTCGCATTTTCCTTTTGATACATCAATATAAATTATAATTATATAGAAAGGAAATGAGTTGTCATCTTACAAAAAAAAATGTGTATTAGTTATAGCTACGTTAGTGTGTTTATAAATACGTAAATAAGAGGTGTCCGGCTGAATTCTGATTAATGTGGCGTAAGCTGCGCTTGACCGTACTTGGTCGGGTAATAATAATGAGTCTGGCTTCCCGCGCGGGGGGAAGGCAGTTCAAGCCAGTCATACAACGGACGAGCTAGAAGGCGGACGTGTGGCTGTTTGGTTTAGATCCCGGTTTTACGAAGGAAAATATCTGATTCACCTGTGTTTGGTTCAGGTGGCATTCTGATTACAATGCCTACTAAACTTGTTCTAAATATGACACTTTTGATATGTCTTAGTTATTGTTTTTAGATTAAAAAATCATAACTAACGGTGTATTTATTACTTTTTATTTCTGTTTCTGATTTATCTGGGCACAAAATATCCGAACGTCGATATCTTGAAAATCACTTTATAAAAACGAGTCCCTCATTCAAACATAAATGTTATTTGGTATACCTACCTATTTTCATATGAACATGTGTTACAGAGCTGAAAGTGAAATTAAATTTTGGCCATATGGATCAGTCGAAGAATCAAATTTCGAAGAACTACCCATAACCATGGACGAAGTAAAGCTCTTACCACAAGAAATTCTGGGTCAGTGGGTCGTCTTAGGGGCGGTCTGTAGTTTTTGCCTTGGGAAAACATAATTTTATCATATCATAGCGCAGTGTAGTTTTTACTATCAAAGAGAAGAAACGCTGCGACGTCGTAGTAAGCGGCGTTGCGTTGCAACACCGCAATAGCTATGTGGCATTAATGGCGTTGAAATAATAGCAGTGCGACGACGCAACGCACCGGCAACGGCCACGTGGCCTCACTATTATAAATAATTGAGTTGCAGTTTTGGCTAACCTTTACAGTAAATGGACACTTGGGTGAAAGGCAGTTCGTTGGGCACCCACCGGGAGCCTCGGCTGCCATCTATATTGCTCACTTTCTTCCACGTGTTTAGGACCCGCACTCAGCACAAAACTAAGTGCTAGCGTAGAAGCCATAAAAACAACAATTTATTTTTGCATTATTTGTGTTTTATGAAAAAGTAAGGCCGCAATTTGAATAAAAGAGCGGCCAACGTGATAGATTATCTCGTGGCACTGACGTTGCGAGCTGTCAAATCAATATATTTTAAATCTGTGGTGCTCACTAACCTCTATTATTTGTAAACATACAAAATATACAGGTCAGTGGTGGTGCTGAACAAAGGTTTTTTTTTTTCTGAAAGACTCATGGAATTAGTATGTACAGACTACTATTAAGTAAAGCTACCCGAAACTGTCAAAATTACCAATCAACTTTGACCATTATGCTATTAGCAATAAAGCTGAAAATCTATTAAAGAAATTTGACAGATTGTAGTAGCTTCATGTGCTGGCATCTGTACTACATGCTACACCTTCTTGTTACTGCATTGTTAGATTTCATAGACTAGTTGGTTAGTTAGTTTTGCGCTCTGTTGTCCCTATTAGTGAGGAAGCAGAAAGAGCGTTCTCTTCAGCTGGTTATATCGATCGATCTCGCGAGATTGGTGAATTTGTATTGTCTTTTTATATACAAATTGTCACAATAATGGGATTTTTAATAGGGAAATAATAAATTTGATGTATTCATATTTAATAATAATTTATTTCTACCAGTTTTCATTAATTAAATAACCAGTTCTTTTTTAGGTATTTAAGGAAATAAAGTTCAATCGCCAAAATTTTGAAAATAGCTCCGCAAAAAGCATAGAATGTTTAAAGAGTCGTCTGACAGACGGCTTCTAATTTTGCAGGCCAAATAACCAGCTGAAGAGAACGCTCTTTCTGCTTCTACACTGGTAGGGACAACAGAGCTCAAACAATTGTCTGCAAACTGTAAGAGCTCTTCCTTGGACCCCCCGACTTCTACTGGAAAGACATGTATTTATGCTCCTGTGCAATCTCGTTATCTCTCGAGATCTCGTCCGATTTTTGATCGAGATTAATCTCGGTAAATGGCCGAGATCTCGCGAGAACGAGATTGCATTCCCTAATGGTGGCCATTCAGTGTTATTGTATTTATTAATGAATACGTTAATAAACCTTTCGACTTAACCAAGTGTTCTAAAACATCACACAGTAAAAAAATACTAGACGAAGTTTTTTTTGTTTGGGGTGCGTATTAAATGTTGCAAAGGAGTCACACTTTCACGTCCTGCAAGGAATACGCCAAATTACAAGTCAACCTGTATAGGTACTAAACCTAGGGAATATACGTATAGTGATTACAGCAATATGACAATATCTTTCATAGACTTTTTTGCACTGGGCCCTAATTCACTATGACCACTCAATGATCCCTTAATTCGAAAGTTCGAAACCACGTCAATAATTCCTTTGCTAATCACACCAATTTCGCTTTCATTTCGTGCAGTTTCGTTTATTGTGTCGTAGAGAATACGTTACCTGATCTGACAATACCGAAATCAATATTGACAATCTAGTCTTTACAAGAATCCAAGCATAAAATGATTTAACTTTTAACAGTAAAATGATAGTCGGGTGGGTAGCCTATCAAGTACTTATTGATCGAGTAATTTTGCATACGGTGCACGTAATTGGCTTAGAAGAATCAATACTGCATACGCTTAGAATCAAAGCAAAGCATTTTATACACATTCTAGGTTGAATAAAATTAACTTAAAGTAATCCATGAAGGTCTAGCAATGCAGTAAGAATATGGTGTTGATTGATGGCTTCTAGGATACCGATGCATTCCCCTGTAAATACTGAGGTCTGTGGTGGACATTGGAATAAGAGGGCTATTTTTGAATTTTGAAAATACACAGAAACACCTGTACATCCTGTTGAAGACAAATTTTGGGTTTTAGGAAGACCGCTTTACGGTATGACTTTGTTGTTTGGGGAGCAGAATTGGGATGATCGGGCGACCTAGGTATTGGTTTTGATTTTTGGGATGCTCTGGACACTTCAGCATACGATCTTGAAACCGGAGGGAAAACCTGACTTGCCTCTGCATAAAAGACAGATTTCTCAGCCATAAGAGCTTTAATGCCCTTTTGCCGATCAAGCTTAGGACAAGCCTTATCATTAGCATAATGATGGCCAGAACAAGATACACAAATGGCACAATCAGTGGGAACTTGGCATCCATCACCTGGGTGGTCTTGGCCACATTTAAAGCAGCAGGGTTTTGAGCGACATACTGTACGTGTGTGACCGAAACGACAACAATTGAAACATTGAATAGTTGGGTACATGTATAGCTCTCGATTGAAAGGGCAGAGTAAAAACAATAAACACGATTAGGGAAGACTTGCCCGTCAAAAGTCAAAACAACGGTTTGAGTGGGTTTCTACTCTGTAACAACCAGAGAAGTCACCTTTCGGCTCAATCTCCTTGCCTTTATAACGGGGCCACATCCAACAGGAACCTTGACATTTTCAATAAGCTCATCCTCTGTCCATTCTGATGGTACGTCTCTAACGAGACCCAAACGAGTAATATTGAACTGGGACCAGGACCAGGCCTTTCCGGAGGGCGCGGCGTATATGTTCCACGCGCGCCTCAAAGAGATATCAGCATAAAGAAAGGGGCCCGCTAGGGTCGCAGCCTGCCGGGGTAGCGGGATCGTCCGAAAGGGTTACCGCTGCCCCGGAACATAAAGGGCTAAGGAAGGAACACGGGTGGGTTTTAGTCAGTAAGAGTCTGACACTCCCTTCCGCTCCACCCAGAGCGGAAGGGATCCATCCAAAAAAAAAAAAAAGAAAAAAAAAAGTTAGGAGGGTCAGGGGGTTTTTTGGTATCCATAATGGATGCCAGGTAAAATATTTAAAAATGAACTATATATATTATTACTATAATATTTTCGACTATTCTTTTGTTCAGCACCACAAAAACCACGTAGTTTCGAAAACGGCGCGAAAACCCTCATCGCCTATTGATTTTCGACTATTCTTTTGTTCCGCACCACAAAAATGATTTGACAGCTCGCAACGTCAGTGCCACAAGATAATTTATCACCACAGAGTACTTTTTGATAGACTGAAATTTATCACCACAGAGTACTTTTTGATAGACTGACATTTATCACATTGGCCGCCATTTTATTCAAATTGCCGCCTTACTTTTTCATAAAACACAAATAATGCAAAAATAACTTGTAGTTTATGGCTTCAATGTCAGCGTTTAGTTTTCTGCTGATTGCTGTTCCTAAAGACGTGGGGGGAAAGTGAGCAATATAGATGGCACCGAACTTCTATTCACCCCAGTGTCCATTTCCTGTACAGGTTAGCCAAAACTTATTATAATAGTGAGGTCACACGGGCGTTGCCGGTGCGTTGGGTCATCGCACTGCTATGATTTCGACGCAATGAATGCCACATAGCTATTGCGGTGTTGCAACGCAACGCCGCTTACTACGACGTCGCAGCGTCTCTTTTCTTTGATAAACAACACTGCGCTAACAATCCTAATCCTAACTAATATTATAAATGCGAAAGTAACTTTGTCTGTCTGTCTGTCTGTCTTTTCTTCACGCCTAAACTACTGAACCGATTTTTGTGAAATTTGGTACAGGGTAAGTGTGAACCCCAACAAAGGACATAGGCTACTTTTTATTCGACTTCGACTTCGACTTCGTCTGCGTCCGCGATAACCGACATATACGCGGACGAAGTCGCGGGCAAAAGCTAGTATGATAATAATGCGATTTGTTGTTTATTTCTGTAAGTAGATCATTTAAGACACTTACGTCAATTTTCTGGTCATTGTTGGTGCTCGGCATTTCCTAGCTGACTGATCCTTGAGAAGAAATGCCGAAATATACTCAATGGTCTCTCGATGCGCTACGATGCGATGCCGCTTCGGCGTTGTACCACATGACGCATATTTCCTCACCACTTCGAAGCTCCTGTTTCCTTAGTCCGTTGCGCGTGCGTTGCGTCGTCGTCGTCGCACAGGCTTCGTCCCAACTGATCCCTAGTCCCAACTTGCCCGGTCCGTATATATCTACCTACATGTATAGGTAGAAGGTGCAAAAGGACTGATGGTTAGAAAAGTGCTTGTATGGTTTTTATTTATTCTTATTCAGTCATCACAAATCACAGTTTTTACAATAATTAAAGTTCTGTTAAAATCACAGTCTGTATATAAAATAATTTAAACTATCGCCTAAGAAATCACAGTTTGTGCCATCATTAAAACTCTCTGCTAAAAAATCAGTCTGTGAACCCGCCGCGGCTGTCCGTCACCAGACCCTCCTCTGGAGAGTAGGTATTCTTCATCACCGGCGCACCAGAAAACACAGCACGCCGTGACCACCCCAGAGACCAAACCAGCACATAGGCGCCGGACGACCCCGTGTCTTAGCACCTTTGGTCCCCCTGCGACGGGTCAGGTCATTGGCCCCGCCACCTGCCAATTTTCGGCCGCAGAGGATAGGGAGAGCGGCCAACGTCATTCCAACACTCCTCCTCCCGTGCGGCCCCACCGCGTCCGCCATCACACGATGGCGGTGCACCGCAATACCAGCACTCCTCTCCCGCCGCGGCTTCCAACCCTCAGCCGCGATGCCTCCCATACGACATCGCGGCCCGTCTCAGTTGCGATGTCGCCCAAGCGGCAAGCTCGTTCTGGATTTTATTATTAATCAACATTCGTTCGTTCATACCGCTCAAGTTATTAAAACAGTATGTCATCATCAGTCGCTAAGTTTTTTTTTTATTCGATCGTTTTATAATTCCCCATAAGTAAATATTAAAAAGAGACCTGACCTGACTCATTCACTGAACAAAGGAGTTTTTTGATTTAGACACGGGATAAGGACGGATTTTTCGCAATTCCCACAGGATAGCGACACATGGCGGTCGAAGTCGCTGGCAAACTAGTTATGTATGAAAAAACTGATATAAATACACAAATCTTGGACAGAAAAGATAGTAGTCTTTGAGTCAGTACCGTACCTACTTACGCCTTACGGACAGACTGCAGAAGTGCAGACAAAGAGTTGCTGCGTTTTCATAATGTTTTATACATAAAATTACGTTCAAGGGAAAAAACTACAGAATTTCTTGTGGTAAGAGCTTTACTTCGTCCATGTTTATACACCTAGTCACTCTGGTTACGAGTACTACGCACCTGTCCGCTTTGAAGGACAGTCGAAAGAATTACTGTGTTATAGATTTGTAGCTTTTCAAAGACCAGTAGGTAAGGTTTTTACGATGGTAAATTAAGTACCTACTAAATTTCCGAACACTTTTCATAGCCTAGATATCTAATAGACCATCATCATCAGTACGATAAGTTCAACAATAATACATTAAGTACCTCTAATGAATGAGATAATCGACGACTTTTAGCCAACTTTCACAAAGACGTAAAACTATCGCTGATTGGATATTCAACTCTCGGGGAGCCGAGCATTGAGGATCCAACAGAGCGCATGCCAGCGCGTCAATGAAACACACTGCCGGATGTTCAACTCTCGGCGATAAGCAGTGCGATGAAAATCCCGACCGCGGGATAAACACGCCCGTGCAAAACTGGTCTTAGTCATCATTATCAGACAACACCGAGAACTCAACACGGAACTTCATCACCATGCTTGGTGAACATTTCGAAGGAAAGCATGATCGCAATTGGCAGTATGTCTTCAACATAAAAGAACGCTATTTCTCTCTTGATATAAATCCTTAGTCGCCGTCCACATTCATTCTCTACCTAACTCACTATCTACTCTCGCAGGCCCCTATCGACACCTCGAAGAAGCCCATCGTGTGGGTACTGGGAGGCCCAGGGTCGGGCAAGGGCACCCAGTGTGAGAAGATCATTGCCAAGTACGGGTTCACACATCTGTCCACTGGAGACCTGCTAAGAGCCGAGGTGAAGAGCGGCTCTGAAAGGTCGAAGACTCTTACTACTATTATGGAACTAGGTAAGCTCAAACTATCCTAGTATTTTGTTTTTAGCGGGTTTGGTATGGCACCTACTAACTGCTGGAGAATTTAGTAATAGTAACAACTTATTAGACTCTCCTTTAATTACGAAACTAAAGAAGAACTTGTGAATGAGTGTCCGGTTGACGTAAAAGTCATATCATAATCATCATCTGCCTAGCTTTTTTCCCAACTATGTTGGAGTCGGCTTACAGTCTAACCGGCTGCAGCTAAATAATAGTATTTTACATGGAGCGACTGCCTATCTGATCCCCACAACCCAGTTACTGGGTAACACGGAACCCCTTTGTAAGACTGGTTGTCAGACTTTCGGGCTTCTGACGACCCTTAACGACTGTCAAAGATCCACGAATCACAGCCGGCGACACAAAGTCACGGCGACGGAACGCCACGGCGCGCGGCGGGGCGGACGGGACGGACGGAAGTGGCGGTGTATAAAAGTAATAAATCTTGGTAAGGGAGCATTTAGCAAGCAGTTGTGGGTTGAAATCCGGGCAAGTACCTACCAATGTGTTTCAATTCATTTATGTACTTTCTGAGTTTATATTGGACATTACTGAAACCGTCAACCCGTCTCGAGCAAGCCTGGTGTTATTATTACAAAGTAAGTTTGGAGCAACGTAGGCAGTCGAAACCGCTATAACTTATAAACTAATTATTGCTGATTTCTACCCAATCAAGTGTCAAAAAAAAAAAATTGACGTGTATGTAAAAGTTTACTACAGAAATAAATTATTTATGATGTACCTAATTTTGTTTCATTTCCAGGTGGCCTGGTCCCCAATTATATCGTTCTGGAGCTTCTGAAAGAAGCCATCGAGTCCAAGGCACCTACATCCACAGGTTTTCTCGTGGCCGGCTACCCCCACGAGAAGTCTCAGGGCATTGCCTTCGAAGAGGCCATCGCTCCTGCATCTGTTAGTATCTGTAACTTGGCGACAGTTACTTTAACTTTCGAAGTTTAGAGTGCCATGAAAGTAGAGGTGGGTGTGCTATACTTGGTATTGGAATTCCTAGTACGAGTATCGAAATACTTAGTCAAAATACCTGTTCCAAGTACGTGTGAAATTTTTACTCATGTTCTAAACCAAGGTCATGGTCAAACTGTGTGATAAATACATTTTGGTCAAGTAGGTATTGAGTGAGAGTCAGTTGGACTTGCGTGAGACCTATCGTATGGTCCTTCCTTTTGTACCCAAGTATACCGTATAGGAGAACTACTAAATATTACAAGCAAAAATTCGTAAAGTATTATCCAAAACCTCAAATTTCTATTGATGAGAACCCCGTAATTAATGAAAGTACCTAATGAAAGTATGAAAATTAATTTAATTTGTTTCTGGGTTACTAAGGCTTCGAGCTACAGGCACGGTCCAACTCTGAAGCTCTTGCATTCATATAGTAAAATCACAGAAATTCTAATCTACGAGTTAGGATGCGATAATTTTAGAGCTACAATAAAAAATTTAAGAGCGAGGGGGCTAGAAAATGAGTTTAAGTTTAGTTTAACCCATGCAATCCTATTGCTGGGCAAAGGCCTCCCAAGTCCTTGCATTGTCTTAGTAAAATTAAAATGAAATCTTAACCAATCCCGGGCCACTTGCATTCTCTTATTAAGGCCACAATGGCATATTTTATTTATAATGTAAATAAGTAATACCTTCGTTTTAACCTGCGCAGTCTTACAGTCAGATAAATAGGGCCATCAACATGTTTTGATACAGGGTCCCTTTACTTATCTACTATTTACGCCACTGATGAAAATGTATTATTATTCTAACCCAACATTTCCGTCACTTCAAATTAAATGATCTTCAACTTTTCTCAAATTCCAGGCTATTCTCTACTTCGAAGCATCACCAGAAACACTGACCAAGAGGTTACTAGAACGCGCGGCGAGTTCAGGCCATGCCGATGATAACGAAGAAAACATCAAGCTGCGTCTGATGACCTACCTTGACCACAACCAGCAGGTTCTGGACCAGTACCCCTCGAAAATCAGCAGGGTAAGTTGGAAGGAGGAAAGTTCTTTTTTTCACAAAAAGTGGATGACCGTACTTTTGTCATCGTCTTTTGATGTTTCTTGGATTCATCTTCATGATCACTATAAATACGAATAAAAAGTACCGAGTGTGAAATATCAGAGGACTAATTCTCGTAATTTTAAGAAAGTTCACAGCCTGATCTGTCTCAATCTGTCAAAAATACCTCTAAAATCCCTACACTTTTGAAAAGTTTTTCACATTAATAGTCGTTGAGATGTGATTGCGACCAGATTTTGATTTTTTTTTAATTTAAATTTTTTTAATTACGGGTATTGGCCTTCTGATCAACAAATTGACTTATTTATTTAGGATCTTCAACAAAAGATGTACACATAAGTAACCTACCATCTGTGAGTGTATCACGAGTTGATTCATTGCAAAAACGTCGCATCTGTGAGGGAGTTACGGGTTGATACCGCGGCCTATGACGTAAATAATTACCGATATTATATTCTGTACTGTATCGACGCTGCTCTACTTACTACTTTGTGCAAGTGCACAAAGTATACGGGAAATAACAAGGATGGCATACCATCACTTGTCATACCTCTCAAACTTCCGAACAACGGTTACTAGACGTGTCTAAACTCGCCTGCGCCGATATCGCGCCCGACCACCTTAAAGTCCGCCACACATGGGGCGATTCGCGCAATATAGCCGTCACGGGTGTGGCAATTCGCGAAAAATGGACGCCACAGTCGAGAGGATATAGGGCGACCATAAAATATATAATTTGAAGAGATCTACATCCTTCATGGAGGTTCCCTAGCTATTTTCCAAAGTACCTTATATTTGGGACCGTGCTAGTTGTATTTGTCGATTAATGAAGATTTGAGAAGATTTATACGAGTACTAGCGCCGCGTGAAATTTCACCCTCCCCCCATTCACCCTCTTAAGGGTGGAATTTCGAAAAACCTTTTCTTAGTGGATACTTACTCTTCACAAAGAACACACCCTCCAAATTTCATGTCTCTAGGACCAGCGGTTTAGGCTTTGCGTTGATATATCAGTCAGTCAGGACTTTGAATTTTATATATAAGTTGCTATAAAATATCTGCCACGGCTTCAATGGGAGACAGTATTCTGTATATAGACTACAATAGTAAAGATACATTATTGATCTCATGTCATAAACTTTGTCATACAAAAAAATGTGCATATAAATTTTAATTGATTTAGTTGCATGAAACCGTCCCATAGTACTTAATTAGCTGTTGCCGCACCGTCATTTTATTTCGCAAAATGTGACGAAGCGACACATCGCGCGTAGTTTGTGAACCACGTTATGCAGAATATAGTAAATATAATTACTTTATTTTCTCAAATTAATTTAACAATTCCGGGGTACAAAATTCCTTCACTACTGTAATCTATATACAAAATACTGTCTCCCATTGAAGCCGTGGCAAATATTTTTATGGCCGTGGCAAATATTTTTATATAGATGATTTTCATGTTTATTTTTGTTAATTGCAGATAAACGCGGAATCTTCTGTAGACGCCATCTTTGGCGAGGTAGAGAAGGTCCTGGACCCGATAGTGGCCGCCGCAGCCGCTAAATAAATGCACAACTCAACATTTCATATGCTCTGTACATATGCCTCTATTCTAAATACATTTTAAAGATCGTTGATGTTTTTATTTTAGTTGTTTTTCATTATCGAAATCTAAATTCGCCATACTTGGCGCGATCCTACCCATGATGTCTGTCTGTCTCATATTTATCAAACACTAGCGACCCGCCCCTACTTCACACGGCTTTTTTCGACGAAATTTAATGTTTAATTTGATAAAAATGAGCTGTTTGTTTTCTATTAATAAAATTAAATTTTATTCGAGAACATGCATCGGTTTCTTACTCAACTTCAACTATATCCGACGATCCTGCACACTTATCTCTTTTGTTGACAGTACATTCTCTTTTTATTAATCCCCGCTGGCAACCTACATAACATACATAATCTGCCTATAATGTTCCCACTGCTGGGACACAGGCCTCCTCATTGTGAGAGGGAGTAGGCCGTAATCCACCACGCGGGCCCAGTGCGGGTTGGTAGATGTCACATCTCTTCGAATTTTTGGTTCTAGGACACGCCGGTTTCCTCACGATGTTTTCCTTCACCGTTTTGAGAGCAGTGGTGATGAAATAATTTACACAAAGTAAAGCGCCTGTCAGGGTTCGAACCTACGACCTGTATCTCGTAAGTCGCGGTCGTTACCACTGGGCCACCACTGCTCTCCAACAAACAACCTAAGTGTAGACTATTTTAGACTAGTTTCCAACTTCGCAAGCGCTAGTGCTGAGTATGAGGTCCTGGATTCGATTCTGGGAATCGGGCAAAGTTTTGCGTGTTTCCATCAGGAATTTCTCAGTAGCAGCCCGGGTTCTAGACTGTTGCCCGGTTGATGGCAATAGGCTCGCCCTGTATTACGTGGAACTTAAACATAACTGGCGAAATGTGTGTGTACATCTCTACATATATCAACCAAAAATCCACGGGATACGGGAAAATTTCATATTCATATTCATTTATTTTGCATTCCACAAGGTACAAAAGATGTTTACAAAAGGCTTAGAGCTAAGAGCCGTTGTAGACCCTGTTAGGGCACAGCAAAAATTTATATTTGATACATAGCATAGTTAAAAATCTAAATCATAGAAACTAAAGTTAAAATAAAATTATACATTTCAGATACACACAAATCCAATTTATCCAATACATATTTGTAAAAATTAATTGATTGAAGTTGTTAAAATAAATGGCTGATGATAACGAGACACACACACCTCCGTCATAATATATATTATGGTGGGCCCACCATATATATTTAAGTAATGAAGAATGTTAGGAAAATTTAAATCAATTCATTTTTACAAATATGTATTGGATTTGTGTGTCTATCTGAAATTTTCCCGTATCCCGAGGATTTTTGGTTAGACTTCTATTCTTTATATGGGGTGCGTAAATGTCACATCGTATACATATTAATAGTTACATAATGTATTATATACTAAAGCCTTCCTGAATGTATGTAGATCACATTAGTGAAAGAATTATCAAAATTGCTTCATTAGTTTTTGATAAAATCGCGGACATACAAACATACATACATACATGCATACCTACATACATACGGGTCGAATACAGAACCTCCTTTTTTGAAGTCGATTAAAAATGACGTCGGCGAGGTTTTCAGTTGAAAGAAAGAGAAAGAATAACATTTAATTGGCTACAGATCGGGAAACCGAAATACAAATAAAAAAGCGAACAGTGTTGTGTGTTAGGGTGTGTGTGTGTGTGAAGTTATTTCAGTACTACCTTGTAAATACAATAATCTATCATCTTATAGTACTAAGTACGCCATGGTTTTGCATCGACTCCACATTATTCCTCATTTCTTCGTGCCTGAGTTTATCTTGTTCTGCTCTAATTGTTGCATCGATCTTATCGTCATACATATGCGTGGTTGCAATGTATGAATACAAACTAGATTCGTGCAAAACCAATTGCTATGACGAGGGGATAGCGGTCATCAGCTCGCTTGCCCAGTGAAGGCAGTTCCTTACTCTTTATTCTGACAGAGGCCTATAATATAGGCCTCTGTCAGAATAAAGCAAGGGCACGCCACGATAGTGGCGATAAGACCCCTCTTTGAGGAGTGGCTAGAGAGGCGTCACGGCGTTCTCACCTACCGCCTGACGCAGGTCCTCACCGGACACGGATGTTTGGGGAGGTTCCTGCACATCATCAGGCGGGAGGAGACGCCCGGGTGTCACCATTGCGAGGATCGCCCAGAAGACACGGTGGAGCATACGGTGGAGGTCTGCCCCGTTTGGGCGGAGCACCGCCGTGTCCTTCTAGAGGCGATCGGCAGCGGCGGCGACCTCTCGCGTCCGGCCCTGGTTCAAGCCATGGTCCGGGGCGAGAGGGAGTGGGAGGCAGTCACCTCCTTCTGCGAAGCAGTCATGCTAGCGAAGGAGGTGGCGGGACGGCTCAGGGAGAGAGCCTCACGCCTCAGCCGCCGCGGGAGACGCTACGGGCGTCGGGAGCCGCGTGACGACTCCCGGCCACCGTAGGCGCGGGCCTGCGGACGGAGAGTAATGGGTAGCTCTCCGCCCGATCAGGACCAGGCCCGTGCCGGACGGCGCGCATGTGTTCCACGCGCGCCTCAAAGAGATGTCAGCATAAAGGAAGTGGCCCGCTAGGGCCGAAGCCTGCCGGGGTAGCGGGATCGTCCGAAAGGGTTACCGCTGCCCCGGAACATAAAGGGCTAAGGAAGAAACACGGGTAGGTTTTATTCAGTAAGAGTCTGACACTCCCTTCCGCTCCACCCAGAGCGGGAGGAGTCAATAGATGATTTCCCATCCAAAAAATAAAATAAAAAAAAGACATCATGGGTAGGATCTCGCCGAGTATGGCGAATTTAGATCTCGATAATGAAAAACAACGAAAATAAAAACATTATTTAATCAACAATATTTAAAATTAATGTAGAATAGAGGCATATGTACAGAGCATATTAAATGTTGAGTTGTGCATTTATTTAGCGGCTGCGGCTGCCACTATCGGGTCCAGGACCTTCTCTACCTCGCCAAAGATGGCGTCTACAGAAGATTCCGCGTTTATCTGCAATTAACAAAAATAAACATGAAAATCATCTATAAATAAAATTCAAAGTCCTGACTGACTGATATATCAACGCACGGCCTAAAGCGCTGGTCCTAGAGACATGAATTTTTTAGGGTGTGTTCTTTGTGAAGAGTAAGTATCCACTAAGAAAAGGTTTTTCGAAATTCCACCCCTAAGAGGGTGAACGGGGGGAGGGTGAAATTTTACGCGGACGAAATCGCGAGCAGAAGCTAGTACTTGTATAAATCTTCTCAAGTCTTTATTAATCGACAAATACAACTAGCACGGTACCCAAATATAAGGTCCTTTGGAAAATAGCTAGGGAACCTCCATGGAGGATGTAGATCTCTTCAAATTATATATTTTATGATGAGCTGATGTCGCCCTTTATTTATGTGTACATCTTTTGTTGGAGATTCTAAATAAATTCAAAATCTAGTCGTAATCTTATCTCAGCGACAATTAATGTGAAAAACTTGTCAAAAATGTAGGGATTTTAGAGGTATTTTTCACAGATTGAGACTGAGATATTGTGAACTTTCTTAAAATTACAAGAATTAGTCATCTGATAATATTTCACACTCGGACTTTTTAGTCGCATTTATAGTGATCATGAAAATTAATGCAAGAAACATCAAAAGACGACGACAAAAGGACAGTCATCCACTTTTTGTGAAGAAAAGGACTTTCCTCCTTCCAACTTACCCTGCTGATTTTCGTGGGGTACTGGTCCAGAACCTGCTGGTTGTTGTCAAGGAAGGTCTTCAAACGCAGCTTGATGGTTTCTTCGTTATCATCGGCACGGCCTGAGCTCGCCGCGCGTCCTAGTAACCTCTTGGTCAGTGTGTCTGCTGATGCTTCGAAGTAGAGAATAGCCTGGAATTTGAGAAAAGTTGAAGATCATTTAATTTGAAGTGACGGAAATGTTGGGCTAGAATATAATAATACATTTTCATCAGTGGCGTAAATAGTACCTAGTAAAGGGTGTATCAAAACATGTTGATGGCCCTATTTATCTGACTGTAAGACTGCGGACGTTAAAAGGAAGGTATTACTTATTTACAATATAAATAAAATATGCCATTGTGTCCTTAATAAGAGAACGCAAGTGAGAGCGTACCGAGCTAGGAAACTCTCTCAGAAACGTTAAGTTTTCATTGAAGAGCGAGCGAAGCGAGCTCGAAAATAAAAGCACTGTGGCCCGGGATTGGTTAAGATTTCATTTTAATTTTACTATGACAATGCAAGGATTTGGGGGCCTTTGCCCAGCAATGGGACAGCATAGGGTAAACTAAACTTAAACTCATTTTCTAGACCGTACGTTCTTGCATTTTTTTTATTGTAGCTCTTTGATTGCATCCTAACTCGTAGATTAGAATTTCTGTGTGATTTTACTATATGAATGCAAGAGCTTCAGAGTTGGACCGTGCCTGTAGCTTGAAGCCTTAGTAACCCAGAAAAAATCATATTAATTTTCATACTTTCATTAGGTATTCATTAATTACGGGGTTCTCATCAATAAAAATTTGGTTTTGGATAATATTTTACGAATTTTTGCTTGTAATACCCATTTAATATTTCTCCGATACGATATACTTAGGTACAAAAGGAAGGGCCATACGATAGGTCTCACGCAAGTTCAACAGAATCTGAGTAAATACTTCACACGTACCTACTTGGAACAGGTATTTTGACTAAGTATTTCGATACTCATACTAGGTGTACCAATACCAAGTATAGCACATCTCTACTTTCATGGCACTCTAAACGCCAAGTTACAGATACTAACAGATGCAGGAGCGATGGCCTCTTCGAAGGCGATGCCCTGAGACTTCTCACGGGGGTAGCCGTCCACGAGGAAACCTTTGGATTCAGGTGCCTTGGACACGATGGCTTCTTTCAGCAGCTCCAGGACGACATCATTGGGGACCAGGCCACCTGGAAATTAAACAAAATTAGGTATATTATCATAAATAATTTATTTCTGTAATAAACTTTTACATACACGTCAAATATTAGGTCAGACACACGACTTTTGTGTCGCCGGCTGTGATTTGTGGATCTTTGATAGTCGTTACGGGTCGTCAGAAGCCCGAAAGTCTGACAACCAGTCTTACAAAGGGGTTCCGTATTACCCAGTAACTGGGCTGTGGAGGTCAGATAGGCGACTGCCTATCTGACCTCCACAGCCCAGTTACTGGGTGACTACTCCATGTAAAATACTGGTACTAAGCTGCATCCGGTTAGGCTGTAAGCCGACTCCAACATAGTTGGGAAAAAGGCCAGGCAGATGATAATTATGATATGACTTTTACGTCAACCGGAGACTCATTCACAAATTCTTCTTTAGTTTCGTAATTAACGGAGAATCTAAAAGTTGGTACCAGATTCTCCAGCAGTTAGTAGGTGCCATACCAAACCCTAGGGGGGAGGACCCTTTTAGGGAGACCTATGTCCAGCAGTGGACATCTTTCGGCTGAAATGATGATGATGATGATGCCAGACCCGCTAAAAACAAAATTCTAGGGTAGTTTGAGCTCACCTTGTTCCATAATACTAGTAAGAGTCTTCGCCCTTTCAGAGCCGCTCTTCACCTCGGCTCTTAGCAGGTCTCCAGTGGACAGATGTGTGAACCCGTACTTGGCAATGATCTTCTCACACTGGGTGCCCTTGCCCGACCCTGGGCCTCCCAGTACCCACACGATGGGCTTCTTCGAGGTGTCGATAGGGGCCTGCGAGAGTAGATATTGAGTTAGGTAGAGAATGAATGTGGACGGCGACTAAGGATTTATATCAAGAGAGAAACAGCGTTCTCTTGTGTTAAAGACATACTGCGATCATGCGACCAGGTTTGCACGGGCGTGTTTATCCCGCGGACGGGATTTTCATCGCGCTGTTTAGCGCCAACAGGGACGATCCCTTTCAGAGTTGATATGTGTGCTATGACCAATGATTTCATAGTAATATATATATTTTTTTTTTTTTTTCGCTGAGAAATGCATTACGCATCCCCGCTCGCGGGGGTCGAGACAGGGTATGTGGGACTCCTGTCGGAATGGCACCGACAGTATACCCACTAAAACTCAGCGGTGTACCCACATCACCGTGATGGGAGGGCCATGGGAAACCGGCTCAGCCTTTACTTCCACAACCCTCCCGGCGCATGCCCGCCTAGTTGGCGGGCCCCGCATGCCCCCCCATGTTGGGGGGCTACGGGAATGGCCGGGGACACCTGGCCATTCCCGTCCGACACTGGTGGAGGCCTGTGCAATACAGGTAAGGGTGCCCCCGCTTCCGTTGCCTGCTGGCCTCCATCTGGGAGGAGTCGGAGATGACTGTCAAACTGACGTCTTCTTCGACCCCTCCTCCGCCTTCGGAGCAGCGCCGCGTGAGTCATAGTAATATATAAGTCAACTTAATTCAACTTAATTTCAGTCGCCATGTTGTCGACTGAAATTTAATTTGATAAATGAGCTGTTTGTTTTCTATTAATAAAATTAAATTTTATTCGACACCATCCATCGGTTTCTTACTAAACATCAACTATATCCAACGATCCCGCATACTTATCTCTTTTGTTGACTCTACCAGGAACGACGACAAAAAAGCAAAAGAAACTACAAGGCTAGCTTCGTGTCGAAATTGTTAAATGTTTTCCAACTTTTCACATGATATCCAGTGATTTCAGTGGACAAAGGTCAGACTCGCTGTGAGGTCGAGGATGACGTCAATCTATTTTAATCCATACCATCCCGAATCCACTGCCAAATCCATGATCTACGCGGAACCTATTATGTATATGAAGTGGCGTACTCAAATAAACGCTGCTATTTCCTGCTTTAGGGCGATTGTGCACTACAAGGAATTTTACCGTCCGGCAGTCCGATTTTATTTTTTTATTATGGCGTGCCAACATGGGACCGTAAAAAATCGGACTGCCGGACAGTAAAATTCCCTGTAGTGCACAATAAAAATGTGTGTGTACAATTGTACCAATCATAAAACCGTTATGCTCATTGTCCTTTACCAACATCATTACCTACATAATAAAGAGTAGGTACAGACGACAGCACATCAAGCTACTACAATCTGTCAAATTTCTTTAATAGATTTTCAACTTTATCGCTAAAGAATAAAGTTCAAAGTTGATTGGGAAAATTTGACAGTTTCGGGTAGCTTGATGTGCTGGCGTCTGTATTTAGGGTACAGTGGGTTCATGGTGTATATAATAAAGGCTATTTTATCTTCTATCTATCTATACCTAATAAAGTATTAAGTCATCATCTGCCTAGCCTTTTCACAACTATGTTGGGGTCGGCTTCCAGTCTAACCGGATGCAGCTGAATACCAGTATTTTACATGGAGCGACTGCCTATCTGACCTCCACAACCCAGTTACTGGGTAATAGGATACTCCTTGGTAAGACTGGTTGTCAGATTTTCGGGCTTCTGACGACCGTAACGACTGTCAAAGATCCACGAATGACAGCCGGGACCAACGGCTTAACGTGCTATCCGAGGCACGGCGGGGTCTCGGTATGTAAAGATGGCCACCCATCCACGGACCAGCCGCGGCAAGAGTATTAAGTATTAATAGCCTCCCGACCGATTTCGGTCACGGTGGCAAATCTCAACGGAGATCAGCCAGGTACGTATGAGATATTATACCTAGTGCACAAGTGTGTGCGTAAACACAGGTGCACTCTCTGTTCCTTTACTCGCATTGTCCGATGAAACACGCGGCACGGCAATCCGACACGACCGAGGAGAGATCAGGCGCACGACCAACGGCTTTAATACCCCCGGGTATTAAACCGCCAACTTCCAAACTCCGGACTGTTAGGCGCTAAGAAATTCCTAATAAAAAACCAATAACACTGTCCGACCCGCACCCTAATTGCGTAACACACTATCAATCGGAATAAGAATCATTTTGAAGCAAATTGCTAATCCATTACTTCATAAGTTTGAAAAATTTGTCTGCTCAACACGTAAATAACGCAATGAATGAATGATTTTAGATCTGTAGACCATTTTTTATTGTATCAAGTACCTGGTACTTGTTGACAGGCCTACGCTGTCCTCCCATACCTACTGTAACTTGAAAACATTGTAAAAGCCAATTATTTTTAAAAGAGTAACCATGGAGTTTCTTGCCGGTTCTTCTCCATAGGAAACGACCAATTGAAACCGTGCACCTAGCTTCTGACGTTTCATAAGTGCCCATGTTGGTTTATGTGAAATAAAAATATTTTGATTTTGATTGATTTTGAATGTTGTTGAACTGTCAAAATGAAACCGATTCCGATTGATGATGTGTTACGCAATTGCCCCGCAGGTAATCCAACCCAGGCTCAATAGTCGCAGTCAAAGTCGTAATTATACGTACTATAGTCTATATGTGGAGGGGTAATCTCCGGAACTAGGTACCAATCAGATTTGAAGCCTTAGGAGTCGATCAAAAGGAAAAAGAGTCAGAAAGAACGCTAAGCAAAAAAGAAGTAGGAGCACGGGTGAGTGATGCGATGCGACGCGATGGTTTGGGGCTGAAATTTCACGCGGACGAAGTCGCGGGCAAAGTGCTATCTTCTATAAATACGCCAGCTTCCGTATCGACACTCAGCATCACTGTTGACAAAACAGTTCTATTTTCAAACTTAGCATTGGCAGTGACCGTTCCGTTGTTGTGTTGGGACAGGCACGCAGACAATGTCGCGTGTAACGAGCGGAACTGAGGCCTGTCATTAGCGATGACAGTTCGTTACGCCAAAATTATACGTCTTTATTATTAATTTAAAATGCTCTTATTTTCGGCTTGAATGAAGAGTTAAAATCTTTAGCATTGGCTTTATTGTCAGTCAATGTAACTAGGCATAATTATGATTTAATTTTCTTTGACGAAAACTACCCTATACATTTTCCAGTTCCATCAAAATATGTTCAGCTGGTAACGCTAAGTGATAAACTCACTAACGCTACATAATAATTATGAGTGTAGATGTATGGGTATGCAAAAACAAAACGTGTACCCTAATTGCGTAACACACTATCGATCTCAAACTGAATCATTTTGAAGGATATTACTGATCCATTGCTTCATATGTTCGAAAAATGTGTCTGCTCAACAACGTAAATAACGCAATGAATGTTGTTGAACTGTCAAAATGAAACCCATTGCTACTTAATTAACATGAAAAAAAAAAATTGTGGTACCTACTCCAAACAATCATACACCGCTACTTACTATGTAAATATCAGTGACAGGACGTTATTATAACATCATCAATACAAACTAAGTGGAAAAAATACGTATCGTTGAAGCTAACTCCAAAACCATTCATCAAAACGTGACTGTAATGGGACCACCTCAGAAGTATATCCTTTCAAACAAATTTTTCAAAACCGGTTCATAATTTGATGAAAATATCTATGAACATACATAAAAAAATACTTACAGACAAACTATAACCTCTTCCTTTTTTTAAGTCTGTTAAAAAGAGGTATACCAATGACAATTAAAATAAATCCAATACCTGAATTCTGATATTCAAATCCCTCTCCTTAAAATCGAATCTCTTCACGTCCATCCAAAAAGCGAACACAGCTACAAATACAAATCGTAACTTCGAATCATGACTTTCGTTTAACTGGACTTTCATTACAAATCTTCAGAAACTTTCCACTATTCACTGTAACCACTAGTTTATCTATCTCTCCAACTATTTTGTTTATCAAATCTTTTAAAGAATGATGTTTTTCTACTATCTTGTCCGCATTAAAATATGTTGGCCTTCAAAGATTCTGTCGTAAGACACTTTTCCGTTTTCCTTAAAATAAACAAGGTTTGTGGATAGATTGCCAAATTCCCGCCATCCGGCGGCGACTGCGGGTGCTCTCTCACTGGATTATTTTGGAGAAATGCGTCTTATAGTCTAAGCAATAGTCTGTGATGTTAAAGATGTGTTTTCACACCCACGTTTGGCTCAAAGAGTACAGTATATATATATTTGGCTGCTAAATGTTTCACGTGTTGTATTGATGTTCGTATATATTGGTAATATTAAAAGCTATGGATCGAATTTCTCTTACATCTTTATTAGACAAACAGCTGTACCTAACAATTTACATTTGAAATATTCACTGCATAAATAGTTACAATTTTGAGTCCACTTCATCATAATCATAAATGCTGAATATTTAGAATGTTTTTGGCAGAATACATAGGAAGAAGAATTGTACAATTTTATTGAGATCTACCAAGACGATGGCAATGGTGTCGACGCTTCCTACCCAACTAGCACACTAGTGGAAATAGCAGCCTATTTTGCAACTTGTAGCTGTACAGTAGCGCTTTAGGGGTTCAGAAAGTGGTTTTAAGTTCTACTATTGCTTCCGTAACTGCTCATAGCTGCAAATATCACTAGGGGTAGCAGAAACTGAACCAAATGCCACTCTAGGTTTTATAAGAGTTCATTTTACAACCCATTTGCCGTCTATAGCTTTAAAAGAGAGTTAAAACATGTATGTTAAAGCTTAAAGCTGCTAAAAAGTTTCTATTGCCGCTGCTGTACGCTTCAGAACTGCATAAAGACTTTAATTGCAGACTTTTTAACGGAACTGTATAAAAGATATATTTATCACTGTTCTGCCACTGAAAGTTTCATTGCGGAAGTGATTTGTTCTTTTGCGCAGACTTAAGTAGGAATTGGATCGACTGTTTTACTAATAGCGACATTAAGGCTTCACAATAGAAGCAGGAGAGTAACGGACATTGCCTACTCATTTGGATACATTCTGCTATTTTATTTGCTATTCAACAAACACAAGCGAGGGTCCCGTAGATTTTGTTTTCTCAATTACTGATAACGGACCAGTTACAGAGGAAAAGTAAGTTATATTACAAAAATAAAGTAAAATAACCTTCTTTGCGTAATTTATTGTTTCTTTTTCTAGACTGGACTCGGGCAGCGAACTGAATATAAACTAGAGTATGTCGAATGTGAAAGAAAATGGAGCTATCGCGAGCAAATATGAATTTGGGCGCTGAAACACAAATGTAAACATGTAGCTTTAAAAGACTTATTTCAAATTTTAAACCAAATTACTCCTAACGCTATGCCTAAAGATCCACGCTCACTACTTGGTACACCAAGAGAAATTACAATAAACTTTGTCGATCCAGGTGAATACTGGCACAATAATTTGAAAAATAGTATTATAAAAAGTTTAGAAAATTCTAAAGTTATACTGGAAAATATATCGATTTTAGTAAACATAGACGGATTACCTATTTACAAAAGCGCCAAACAACAATTTTAGCCTGTATTGTGCAGTATTTTTGAAATGCCTCACATAAGTCCTATTATTTGTGGAATTTAGTTAGGTTCAGCTAAACCAAAAGATTTGCATGATTTTTTAAAAGTTTTTATTGAAGAAATGGGCAGTATGCTTCACGATGGCATTAACATACGAAATAGGAAAAAATCAGTGTCATTGAGATGCAGTGTATGCGATTCTATAATATAATAATAATAATATAATATATAGTATAATGTTGAAATTTTCAAGTTGGTTGGTTGGTCCGATAAGGTGTGGCGAGAGCGCTGGAAAGAGTTCTGTGGCTTCTTGTTCTGTTGTCGAACAATCTAACATTTCTGTCAACTGCTTGTCAGCAATTTCGTGCGACATAATATTGTTCCTTTTAACAATGCAGTTTATTTTAGTCCAGTTTGGTTGTGGAGTTGAATCTTCTATTTTACATAATTTTTTTAATTTTTTTGTTCAGCCAGTGTAACACTCCATGTTTTTCCCACTTAGATGGACAGATGCAAAATTCTTGTTTATTTTGTTGTTCATTATAAGTTTGAATTATTTTGAAAGGCATTCTGAAAACATGGTAAGACATAGTAAGTGTTAAACAATTGAAAGAGCGAAAAATATAGAAGCAGCTACAAATGATCATTGTATTTTAGGGTTTTCAACGAGTTCTACGGATCTCTAAACAAATAACCATTAGTGTGGTTCGATATCTGCAGTAAGTACGAAATAAAAGTGATTGTAAAGACTTGAACTGCATTAGTGGTACAGGTATTACTTGGACCTTCAGAAGAGTGAAACTTAGCGCTTTGACGCTCAGAGAGGAAGTATTAAGGTTGAAGTTGCAAGTTAAAGCTGCTTCTCATAGACGACATGTTTACAAGACAATTATTTATCATTACTTGAGAAATTTATAGGTTTTTATCGCAATTTGTAGTAAAATATAACTAAATATAGAACCAGCAACTTACTAAATACAAATGTAGTCAAGTATGTAATTTCAATATCGTGTAGGTATGCGATATAATAATATTTATATAATAATATTTTACATATTTTACGATATTCTGAGGTAATTATAAAGGCGCGTTAAAAATACTCCAATAATATCAACTATATGCACGATAAACTGATCTGCGTTTGTAGCCACTTGCATATAATACAAAATATAGCTCAAAAACACTTACCTTCACTTAACTTATTATTTATTTGTATTCAGTAATGTCTGACTCAGGAACAACAGATGTATTTAATAAATGAGAGACAAGGTGAATGATCAGTGATCCTTTATTCGTTCAGTTAAACCTGTCATTCATTCAATAAGCACCACAAGAGCTTTAGTGTGGTGTTAATTATTAGTTGCAGCTCCTGTAGCGCTTTTATGCCACTATTATGAAGTTCTAATGGAACTATAGATTGCAAAAAGTTGTGCCCCTTTGGCTCCAAAGCGGCTGCATAAGGTCTGCAGTGCACGCTCTGGCGCTTGAGCTTGGCGCCTTTGGTAATAATCGGATTAGCTCCAAAGCTCTTAAGCAACAGTTTGTGCTAGTTGGGTATGCAGAAATTAATGAAACATTGACTTTGTAATAATAAAAAGCTAAATAATATAGTTAGAAGCTACACTGCTATACTGCTATAAATATTTCTACACTACAAAACTCTCATCAGTTTAGTTTATTTATGAACGAACTGTATGATTTTATTTTCTTATTTCGAAGTTTTGAATGGCAAACGATTTATCTTAGTTACTTATTTATTTGTGTTTCTACACGCATTGCAGGTGAGATTTGTTTTACTGAGTAACCTTGATTATCCAAATAACTCTGTATCCAGTTCGGTATGCTCTAAAAGTAGGTACTTACTTAATTGATTTTAGTCATGTAGAATTAGAAATATATTGACGTATAAGTCGTAGGTATAAGTTTTTGTTTACACGAAGATTTTTCCGATAATTGAGTCTTTCTCTGATAGACCTATAGATGTAATCATTATCTTTTACATGAGCTGTGGCCATACCATCCATACTTATCATTATTATCTATTTGTTTTTCTATTTCACTAAAAGCAACACTAACTGAATGTCTTCCTCCTCTTGTCTTGTCTTGTCTCTCGTCTCTTGTCTTGATCAAAGTGATTGAAACATTGACCTCGACTGTATTTGAGTGTTTGCCAAATTTCATATTGTCAAATGCCATCACGAACATTAGTTGTGTTGTTGCTCCCGAGTTGATAAACATTCGTCACTCATTAAGAGCTAGATTTTAATGACCTGTGACGTTTTTTTCTGATTGAATTGTTGTTGTTTATTGTTCTGATGCCATTGTTATCATCATAACTGCCTGTAGGTCTATTGTTATGGCTACAGCTATATGGGCGTCTTGATCTATTAAGTATAGGTACAATTTTTAACGGTTGAATAGATTGCTAATCGCAGTACCTTTTACCTTATTAATTCTGGAGAGGTGTTAATAGGCATCTTTCAATAAATTTAGCTTAACTCACAAGCTTGGTGTACCACATTCAAACCACTTTGGAACCGCAGAAAAGTGCATCGCAGTTTTCCACGGTTTTGTCGGCGTATATGTAGATATCAGCAAAAATTTTGTGATTGATAATGATAGTGTTTTGTTTTGCCTATTGTCTGCCTGCGGTCCTTGCAAGTAGGCCAATCTTCACGCCTTCTTCCCTTGGAGGTACGTTAGAAACTACGGAACGCCGCCTGCTACGATCCTATAGTTACCATAATATTAGCCCGGGTAAAAGTAGTTCATAATGATGAGTAGTTGCGTCAAAAAAACTTTTTTACAAAAAAAAACAACCGACTTCAAAAAAGACTACAAAGTGATAAATAAATTTTATTTCGGAAGTCGGTGTCGTTAGTTCCGCATTTTCGTTTTTTGTCACCGACTTCCGAAATTAAAGTTATTTATCACTGTAGTTTTTTTTTTGAAGTCGATTGTTTTTTTTTGAAAAAAAAAGTTTTTATTTTTCACTTTTTAGCTGTACCTACTCCACACAAATTCAAATAACACTAGTGCATTGAAGAATTGAAGATACCGACTAGAAGAATCATCAAAATTCGCATAGAAATGCCGGAGATGCAGTACATTTATGCATACAACATCGTACACGTACATATTAATAGTTACATAATGTATTATATACTAAAACCTTCCTGAAAGTATGTAGATCACATTAGTGAAAGAATTATCAAAATTGGTTCATAAATTTTTGAGAAAATCGCGGACATACAAACATACATAGTACATACATACGGGTCGAATACAGAACCTCCTTTTTTGAAGTCGGTTATAAAAAAAGTGAATAGTGTTGTGTGTTGTGTTGTGTGTGTGTGTGTGTGTGTGTGAAGTTATTCCAATAATACCTTGTAAATACAATAATCTACGAATAATATGTAAGTACGCCATGGTTTTGCACAATTCCACATTATTCCTCATTTCTTCGTGCCCGAGTTTATCTTGTTCTGCTCTAATTATTGCATCGATCTTATCGTCATACATATGCGTGGTTACAATGTAAGTATGAATACAAACTAGATTCGTGCAAAACCAATTGCTATGACGACGGGATAGCGGTCATCAGCTCGCTTGCCCAATGAAGGCAGTTCCTTACTCTTTATTCTGAGAGAGGCCTATATTAGCATCTTCTGTCATAGGGTAGGTTAAAGTGTCTCCTAAGGACCTGAGGGCCTAGACCAGGGATGCACAGACCGCGGCCCGCGGGCCGCATGCGGCCCCCCGGCAATATGCCAGTGGCCCGCCAGCAAAAATATTTCCTCGTACATTTGAAAGACAAATATTGCTGAGGTTACAAATTAAAAAGCCGAATGTTAAAAAGATTGTAAGCACAATGCAGTGCCACACTTCAAACTAGTATATTATTTTTTAAATTAATTTTTTGGCTGTTTCTATGTTTTTAATTTGTGCTGGTGGCCCACCATTAGTTCATCATTTGCCCAAGTGGCCCATGGTCTCAATAAGTCTGTGCATCCCTGGCCTAGACAAAGTGACATTCTATCAATTTTAACACAGTGCTCAGTACGTCTAACCAAAGATATCCAAGCAAAAAAAAAACACTGGTTAAAGTCATTTTATTTTCACCTAAAATAATAAATTGCCGGCACATTAGTGTAATTCGTTACCTGATTATTTTTCTTGTAAGTATCTAATGCGTTTTTCTTATATAATTTTTTAACCATCGTCCTTATTTTGGTAGCCTGAATGATTTCTAAAAGTTTGTCTATATGTTACTAGCGGCGCCCCGCGGTGTCACCCGCATAAGTGTCGATCCCGTGGGAATATCGGGATAAAAAGTATCCTATGTGTTATTCTGTTGTATAAGCTATAATACTGTAAAGTTTCATCAAAATCAGTTCAGTAGTTTTTGCGTGAAGAAGTAACAAACATACAAACACACTTACAAGTTTTCGCCTTTATAATATTAGTTTGTTGTTAATAGAAGAATGCAGACGAAGTAGAGGGCAAAAGCAAGTCTGTAATATAAGCTAATTTCAACCGACGTATCGCAAAGTTCATTCACCTTCGACCTACTTTATGATAGGGGGAAGCTTGAATGTAATAAATCATACATTAGACCGTGAATGCCTATGTGGGGTTCCTTGTACAGACACCAGCACATCAAGCTACCCGAAACTGTCAAATTTTCCCAATCAACTTTGAACCTTATGCTTTAGCGCTAAAGTTGAAAATCTATTAAAGAAATTTGACAGATTGTTGTAACTTGATGTGCTGGCGTCTGTACATTATTACAGGGAATGGGCTCTACTAAACGATGCCAAGATCGGGCTTGGTGAACATAATTCCACGTGATGGTTGAAGAAAATGAGCGTTTACAGGTAAAAGAAAATCCAGTGTTAGAAAAGATTATGAAATACTTAAATTATGTAGGTATCCTACAAAGAATGTATTGATCACCACGCTTGCTCAAGACGGGTTGGCGAATTCAGACTTATCTAAATTAACTATAAGTTCAGGAAGCCTACCACAAGCTCTTAACGCGATCCATTTTAGGACTGAACTGTTCTTCTAATTCGTACCATGACGTCAGTTTAACGATTCAGTTTAGGACGTGCTTATCTGCTGACAGCGATTGTCCCAAACTGAGTCGCAAGTTTTGGTTTCATTCATACTTGTTTGGTACCATGATGTCCATAGAGCAGTTCAAGCGATGCAGTTTAGGAACCTAAACTGAAATGTCTTGTTTTTGAATCGTTTTTAATTAGATCATGGTAGGCCACCACGTTTCCTCAGAATGTTTTCCTTCACCGATGTTAATAAAGTCCAAGTTATATAGAAAGTAAGTACAGGCAACAAAAGAGATAAGTATACAGGATCGTCGGATATAGTTGAACTTTAATAAGAAACCGATGAATGTTCTCGAATAAAATTTAATTTTATTAATTGAAAACAGCTCATTTATTAAATTGAATTTCAGTCGACAACATCCATCGGTTTCCTACTAAACTTCAACTATATCCGACGGTCCTGCATACTTATCTCTTTTTTTGACTGTACATAATGAATTAAAAAGTCACATTGATACTTGCCCGAAAAAAAAAAATGAGTGGCAGAATAAAATGATTTTGTTCAATTTGCGATCCATATTTAATTACCAAAATCAACATAAAAAAGAAACTGACACTGTATCTTACGAAATACCTATCAAGAGTATTTTAGTAGCAAAGAAAAAAGGGAAGTTTAATTTGCTGAGGAATAAATGTAGCAGTCTGTAGATAACTGATTTGTAGTCTTAAAGTCATCAGTCAGACTACACTAAAAAAAACTACTTGTAATTACCTTAATTATAGCACTTGTGAGAAAAATACATTGATAATAGATCAATCTACTTTTCTCAGAAAGTAGTAATTTAATTCACATTCTCATAAATCTTTAAAATAATGTTTTCCTATGAAGAATATTACGATTACGACACAGCTTTGCCAGACGTCCCAATCTTTGCGGGACGTCCCGATTTTAAGCCCAAAACTGAATGTCCCGTGGCGGGACAGGCACAGTCCCGCTTTTCTATTACATACTGGACGAAACCAGACATTTATTGTTATTAATATAATAAAGTAACATACTTTCATTAAAATACTATTTCCATGGCTATCTATCATCATGAAATCGTGTGACTCGTATAATTTTATTCATTTCTAAATGTCGCATGGCGACGTTTATTTATGTAACACATTTTTCTGCAGTAGTAGGTACAATGCTGTATAATCAGGGACGCTCAGTGGTTATGTAGGCTCAATATCAGATGCCTTAGTCCATTTGCTGTGCTCCAGTAACGAGTTTAATGACCTAGACTGCAGAGGTAAGGATCTACATACTTACATCTTTATCAAATCGATTAGCTTTAAAATCATGCAACATTGCTTAACTAATACCTAATCATATTGCTGTATGCATGTTAAAAGTAGATAATATTAATTACTCATTTGTAATATCAATCATAATTTCATAAAGATAAGAATGCTCGGATTGGATTATTGTTTTCCACATAGGCTTATTGAAATGAGTTGTCAATGTTCTATTTGACTTTCCTTTTGCAGTGATGACTAGGTAAAGAGTGACATCAAAATTCGTACTTTACTAAAAGTTTGCCTTAATTAGAAATATTTAATAAACTCGGTCTAGATCGACTGTTTTCTTGACTACATCTTCAGGTACTATTTTAAATACCTAGCTATTCATCCTAATAACTATTTCTGCAAACAAACATGTCGTGATAACCGCTTTCTATTCTTATGCTGATAGTGACGTAACACTCACTGAAAACCAGCTGAAAACTCTGAAAACCGACCTCCGATTACACAATGGTAACCATTACACCAACTAACAACCCATCAAGAAACACAAACACCCTGAATTGCCGCATCAATTAAAATAATTACGACTTAAGTGATAAAACTCACCATTTTAATTTAAAAGCGTCGCGTAATCCGTAGGATTTATAAATAGAAACGCTGGCACGTCCGTACGCCGCGAGCTATGCGGACCAACTGCGGGCTGGCGCTCGGTCAAGGGCATGGAAACTGTGCCAAATGTTATTAATCGACCTTTGACAGCGCGGGAAACTTCAGCCGTGGCGGGAAGCGCTTTCAACATAGCGGGCAGGCGGGCTGCCCTAACCTAGATGTCGGCTTTTTGCACTTTGGTAGGTATTAATTATTTAGGCAATTTTTTTCGTTATTATCGACCGATGGTACCAAGTAGTGTTGGTACTGTGCCTTGTGATACTTCACAAATCAATACCTTCATACTGCGTCTTTCAAAGCTTCAAAGAGGTAGGCTCCTTCAAAGCAGGTGTCGTTGTTAAGTATTATTATTTTTATCTACACCCATGCTATAAATCCTCTATAAAAGTTTCTGAAACAGTTAGCTTATTGCCAACATTAAAACAACCAGTGTCATAGTAACCATAATATCATCCAAACGAGTGTTATAATGTTGTACTAAATTTCATTATGCAACTCCTTTTCAAAAAAAGAACATTGTCATGCACGCGCGTTTCACTACCACAGCGCCGTAATTTAAAAAAAGAACATAGATTATTCGAATTCACGTCGTATCCCGCCGGCCGGCATTTTTGTTCGATATTAGTATTGCAAAAACTGTTTCAGAACCTTTTATAGAGGATTCATATCATGGGTGTAGATAAAGTCTTGTATGCAGCTGTACATAATTAGGTATTATTATTGTATTATATGTGATACTATTATCACACTCGACTTCGGGTTTAATACCCTTTATTATACAACAGTTGCATAAATAACTATTTATGAATATTCCGCCAGACTTTAAAGTTTAAAACCATCCCGAAATTCACCGTTAATCGGCTTACCTATACAAATTTAGTTTCAGTGTCCAAGCACAAAACACAAAGGTAGTCCAAGTTTTCGCTAGCGAGTAGATGTGTCACATTGGCTTTCAACAGTGGGCCGTCTATTGTGAATTTTTGACAGACCCGCTATACTAAATCTGTCAAAAACTCCACAATGGAGGGACCATTACAACGTTTGTAAATTGGTAGACTTTGGCCCCAGTTGTAGTTGGCATGTAGAAGAAGTAATTACAATGTACAAAAAAGTGTTTATTTTTGCCCAACAACGGCAAACTCTCTCATCTTCTAAACTACTCATGTTATTTTGAGAAACGATGTGTCGTTGGAAGCGTTATGGTGTTCCGAGGATATATGACGTTACCTAAAATCCAACATTGCGGCTTTTAGCAAAAGTACCTACCTAAAGGGTTATCGGTAAAAATAGTTTTTGAAGTGAAAACTTCTTTAGCGGCGTTGTACACTTTTTTTGTAATGGGTAAAAAATGTTAAACTCGCGTCAGGACACGTGACCCTGATCGAAAATTCGTAAGACGGATGGAGAGTAGACAGCCGGCCGGCGCGGCGTAGGAGTGTCCCTCTCTTTCTACGGCGCGGCGAAAATGTATAACCGACACCGATTCGGATGTGTTCGGCTGTCCTCGAGATGTACTCGGTTTTAATGTATATCCGATATGTCAGTGAATGATGGCAAAGTATTCTGTTTGTGTTTTGTTTTCACTTCTGTCGGCACTCCCGGAGTGCCACTGTTTTTTATTAAATAGCGTGTTTGGTATCCAATGAAAGGCCTTAGAGAATACTTTCTGAAAAATACATAGTTATATTGGTTTTATATGAATTTGGTTTAAACTTCGAAGTGAGCTGTCAATAGTGTCAATCCCTAGCATCAGGTGGAATGACAACTCACCTCAAGCTCACTTCACCTAAATTTTAAAGGTGAGATTTTTACAGAATAGGGCTGTTTCCTGACACAAACGAACTCATATAATTGCCTATGGTATGTTTCTAAAAGTAACTAATGCACATCAAGCTACTACAATCTGTCAAACTTTAATAGATTTTCAACTTTATCGCTAATCAGCTTTGATATTTGATATTTGGAGTCAGTAAGACTGACTTAAGTCTGGTCGGGCAAGCTTAGGCATAAAATCAACCTATAACATTCCCACTACTGGGACACAGGCCTCCTCTCTGTGAGAAGGAGTGAGCCATAATCTACAACGTGGACCCAGTGCGGGTGACACATGTCTTCGAATTTTTGATTTTAGGACATGCCGGTTTCCTCATGATGTTTTCCTTCAACCTTCAACGTTTTGAGAACAGCGGTGATGAAATTAAAAATACACAAAGTAAAGTGCCTGCCTGGGTTCGAAACCACGACCTACATCTCGTAAGTCGGGACCTCTGGGCCACCTCTGCTCTCGGTCGGGCAAACTGTTTTTTTTTTTCAAGTTTTTGATGAAATAAAACACAATTTTACAAAAGTGCGTTCATGTATTTTCTTGGTGGTAAATAATACCTCTAATAACACATAATATGTGTTCAGTTAATTAAATAAATTAACGTTGTGTTATAAATTAATATTAATGTTCTTTATATTAATTAATATTCTAGATGGCGCTGTCGGTATGGTCTTAAATGAAGCCACTTTTGTGACCTTACACAAAAATCTGCAATTTATTAGCAGGCTTTTTTATTTAAGACTTGGATTTGGACTAGCTAATCGATCTGACATGTGTTTAGAGTTGAAAATGTCACAGACTATTCTAGCTACATGTGTATATTTTGATAAGAGTAAATGATAAAATTGTAAGAATATTCAAGTGATTAATGAATTTGTTTTTGTTTTATATATAAAAATGGCATCTCGCAGGTCAACCTAGAGGTTGTCGTCTGCTTAACCGGGCTTGCCTGTGGGTGCCTCAATAAATTAAGGCCTCCAGCCCTGGCTTAAAACTTAAAAACTAAGCGACTACACGCTAAGGGCACCCCCTGTGGGCTACGGCCCTCGGCTGGAGCGGACTAAGAATTTGATTTAAAAAATCTGGTTCATTTTATACCGTACCGTAGCGCCCTCTAGCATTTTGATTTTCGCAAAAGAAATTACTTCGACACATTTTTGCCAAGCCCCAGAAATATTACAGATACTTATATTAAAATTGTACGGTAATAGGTAGGCACTTACTGTCCGTTCGCGCTAAGTTTGCCGGTCCGTGGATTACGCGATGTCCTCCCCCAACCACCTACCGCACACCTGAGTGGCCCTCTCAGTACCGTAAGAAACATCATCGCCACCGCGTGTGACTATTACTTATTCTCCACCTTAATATTCTTCTGTTTTCTCGATATTTTTGTTGGTTTTGCTGACGGTCAGCGGACAGCAAACTTAGCGCGAACGGGATGATTATACAAATAATGGGTACCTACTTCATGAAAATCAGCTGCAAAACCAAGAATGCACGTAGTTAAATCAAGAAGTGAAATGTAACTTGTGCCAACATAGGCTACTTATTGCAAAAGGAACTTCTAAGTACAGATGCCAGTACATCAAGCTACTACAATCTGTCAATTTTTTTTAATAGATTTTCAGCTTTATCTCTAAAGAATAAGGTTCAAAATTGATTGGGAAAATTTGACAGTTTCGGGTAGCTTGATGTGCTGGCGTCTGTACATCATTCGTGAACTTAAGAAATCAATTAAGCATTGATTTATTTCGCTTCCTAGAATTGTTGAAAAACATATTTTTGCAGCTTAGCTTAGTAAATTAAACCGATTTAAATGTGCACATTTTTTTCTGTAAGGGGCAAATGATCAAAAGTATTTTGTGTTTTTAATAAATATAATACCTATTTACACGTCTATAATTTTAACACAGCCATACCCAGCTTAAAAACATAGGTTTTCTCAAATTAATTAAAAAAAAACTAATATGAAAATGAAAACATTTTTGCGGGCCTTTCGAGGGTATTTTTAAAAGTATGATAAAGTACGATTTACGTCATATAAAAGTGCATGATAAGATTTTGAGTGGAAATATTAACTATCTACAATCAATATTTATATACTTACTAAATATTTTTCTAGTTGACTAAATCTAAATTGGCCCCTCTTGTGATACAACTACGTGACTTAGTCTAACTAAGTTTAAGACTAACTAAAACTAGTTTTGTACGTGTGTGAGTGATGCACGCTAAATTAAAAATAAGCAAGTTCACTTCCGATATCTCCGAGGCTCAATCGAATTGAATTTTGATGGGAAATTTGTTGCGCCACTTCTTCCCAGCGAAAGCACTAGGAAGTGGTGAAGGACGGACGTGACAAAGGACTGTGTTATGTAATTTTGACGTTCGAAAAGTGCTGGTTTGAGAAGTCATTCAAAGTAGGCTGAGGCCTACTTTGAATGACTTTTGATTTTGATTTTGAAATGTGACTTAATGTCCATTTTTAGGGTTCCGTAGTCAACAAGGAACCCTTACAGTTTCGCCATGTCCGTCTGTCTGTCTGTCTGTCCTCGGTTTAGCTCAAAAACTATTGGTACTAGAAAGTTGTAATAATTGGCATGAGTATACACGTTAATGACGCCGAAAAAGTGCTCAAATAAAATTTTGAAAAATACAATTATTTAGGGTACCTCCCCTACATGTAAAGTGGCGATGATAATTTTTTTTTAGGTATACCCATCAATTTCGATCCGACTCCAACCAACCTTTAAAATATCAGGAATGAGCTTTCTGATTTTGATACAAATGTCTTAAACATATTGTTGGAGATAAAACTAACAATTAAAATAAACTAAACGTGACATAATTACAATAAATTGTATCTATGTTGATCTTTGTCTTATTCGACTTTGACAATGAGGGTTTTCATAAAAATTCACGCCACCAGTTGGCGCCACTTTGACAAGAGGTCTTCCATTTCGACAAGGAATATAAAATATATGATGCCGTTCATCATTCAGTCACGACTAAAGAAAACATAGGCGCTTTGACACATTGCACAGGTGCCCGGACCTGACGTCTCAGTGCTGCCACCTAGTGACCGTCATTTCAGAAAACCCTAATTGGTTGACCCAAAAAATGTAACTTAAAACTATTCAAATTATTTTTAGTCCTACAGTAAGAATTTTTTAAATAGTTCTAAAAATAGCTACACGTCTTAAACTAAGGCACTTCTTACAATATTTGTGTGTGCGTCGTTTTTACATAATATTGAATATAAAATATATTATGGTAAACGTGTTTTATATCTTATATTTTTGTGCCGACTACGACTACATTTGATTTGGCGACCTGAAACTATTTTTTTTAATTTGTTAATATGAAACTGATAAAAAATTTATATCACCAAATTAATCACAGTATTTAGTCCGTGTTTAAATTTTTGAAATTACCATAGTTGTAAAAAAATAAATGAATTTGAATAATTACATATCTGAATTATCTATATAAATAAAACAAAGTTAGTTAGACCGTATATAACTCAAGAACGGCTGGACCGATTTTTATGATCTTTGATTTGTTGGATTTTTCTTCGCCCCGAATAGCAGAATAAGTAAAAATATGGTAAAAATCCACGAAAATAATGAAGATAATTCATTTTCTCATACATTCGTTCTTATTGATTCTGAGGCGATACTAATACATGCATCTCACAAATTACCTAGTCTAAATCAAATATAGTCGAGTCATGTTAATATTTTAATTCGATTTAAATTTTGCTTACAACATACAAATTCTTAATAAGTAAGTAATTATATCCCAGTTTTTTGTATGATATTTAATTTTAAATCTAAATCTATCTTTTCGGCACTTTCACTGCTCTTAGAGAGTCCATCATTATATTGATATTATATACCAATAGTTAGCACTGTTAACAGTAACTAAGTTGTTATAGTTTTGGTACAGTTTAATCGGTGTTAATTTTCTTAGTTTTCACTAAACTTCTAACTAAAACATATTTTTAGTTAGCTGTATCTTTGGAACAAACTTTTTTTTGTATAAAGTAGTTTAAAGATAATGTTTAGCCTGTTTATTATTTTGTGCTACGGCTGTATTTATTACTATAGGTACTTATAGTAGTTATTTAACAGTTTGTTCAAATAAGGCTTAGAATGCGATAACACTTAGGTAGCCATTACCAGCCAAAAAAATCTTCGCTCGACCCATTGCTCGACTCTGCATTGCTTAGATCACTCGTAATCGCAATAACTTTCGTTTTGACAGTTCATCAGTATCCATTGTGTAATCTAGTTCTCGCAATCCACGAAATATACATCACAATAACTTTTTATTTGGACTGTCTAAATGAAAGCGATTGCGAGTGAAATACATAATAAGAGCAGTCAGCTGACATGTGCTGAAGCTAGATCAGAAACAGCTGCAATATTTAAGTCATAAAAAAAACTTTAAAAACCCACATAGTCGTATAGGCTAGTTGACAGTAAGAATCTACCTTATGATTTTTTTTGTATTGTGGAATGGTTCTGAGCTAAAAACTTCGAAAATCAACATGATTTTAGATTAAAAAAATAAATTGATATTTTTGATAAATAATTATATTGAGTATATTAAATAGGAATGGAATTGACTATCAAAATAAACATTAACACAAATAATTATTTATCGGTATATTAAAAAAAAACGTTGTTAATTGAAACTAACGAATATTATAATATTCCTGAAAAACTAAGAACGCAAGAATTTGACATTTTGACAATCAACATTAAATTAAGTACGTGATAAAAAAAATCTGTGTCTGGTTATGTCTTGTCTGTTGTTGTGTGTGTTTTATATATATATATATATATATATACAAGTATATATTTCGCTGAAATATTTATATTTTGAGGAACGTTACTAATACCTCTCTCAACACTGTCAACTAGCCTATTTTGACAATTAAACAACATTCATTGCGTCATTTAGGCATGCTGTCGAGCAGACGAATATTTCAAAATATAAAGCAATGGATCAGCATTTTCTTTCAAAATCCTTCGGCTTGTGATTGAAAGAGTGTTTTACGCTGGTTTCAGGCGCCATGATGACTTTGGTTTGTTAAGGAATAATAATTATTTATGCTAGGTCATGCCGGATCAGAAGTACGGGCGATGCACACCCGTCGCATCGTTTGGTTGCTGTAAATAACATAATGTGTCTCCCGGCATGGTCTGACATAAACGTTGGCGCGGGCCTAAATGTGAGTGTTCATAGTGATTTCCCCCGAGCTCTGCTCATAGAGGGCGCGCACGTCGTCGTGTGTCATCTGTGACACTGTCGGGATCTTCGATACATTGTTCAGCATTGGTTTCACCTGCAACAAGAATGAGGATTACGACCCTGGAAGAGTAAATAAATAGATATAGATATGGTGGATATTCACTGGTGTTTGCAGTATCTTGGCATTTTACTTTATGTCACTATTCGTATGGGAATGTTATGCTTTACGTGAATCAATTTTTGCCTAACATACCAATAAAAAAAAATAACAACATAATTATTTAGAATTATGAAAAAAATCTTGTTGCTGGTCATTTTTATCAATTCTAGGTTCAGATACAGAGTGAACTTTAATTACAAGACTTTTTAATTATTGGATCTGGATATCTCAAATAAAATCTTGTTTACGAGAAGAAAACAATCGATACGCCCTAGATCTTATTGGGATCCCACAACCAGTAATCTATTCCATACATTCGTGCCTCGGAAAGCACGTTAAGCCGTTGGTCCCGGCTGTCATTCGTGGATCTTTGACAGTCGTTACGGGTAGTCAGAAGCCCGAAAGTCTGAGAACTAGTCTTACCAAGGGGTATCGTATTACCCAGTAACTGGGTTGTGGAGGTCAGATAGGCAGTCGCTCCATGTAAAATACTGGTATTCAGCTGCATCCGGTTAGACTGCAAGCCGACCCCAACATAGTTGGGAAAAGGCTAGGCAGATGATGACATTCCAGGACCCATTTATCCTGATCACACCAAAATGCAGTTCCCTTCCACTTACCTTATTACCAGTCATTCCAATGAATCCGTTGCCGACACCGCCATTATGTATGTTTCCGTTGGGTACCGAGCCGTTCGCGTGTCCGTTGGCGAGTCCGCCTCCCATACGTATCACAGCTGATGCAAACTGCTGCTGCATGCTGGGATTGTCTGGAAATACAAACAGAAGACTCAAATTCGAAGCACTTATTTCAATGAATACAGCCACTTTTAAATTTTCAAGGAGTCGGTCAGTCAGAAAGACGAAGCTAGTTGCCGATTCCAAAGCGTAGTAGGTTCCAGAATTCGTTAGGAACCTGCAATTTGGTGAAAATGGCTATAAGTTGGATCCAGAGTTCACTTCCAAGAAGCTTTTTTTTTTTTTTTGTTCTTTTCGGAACAGGCTAGGGTCAGGGACCATGCTGCCTGCATAATTTCAGCACACTTAAATTTTGACAGATAACTAGATACGTTGCTTCAATGTGTCAACTAATCGTTGTTTTAGACGTTCGAAAAATGCTGATTCTCAGCCTAGTTTGAATAAATGACTTTTGATTTTGATATATACGAGTACGCCTCTGCTCAGAATTACAAAATAGTTTTACAGTTCCACAGTTTGCGTAGTATCGTGCAACTTATCACTTCTTAGTTTATTACACGACTGCCCAAAATATGAGTGTTATGTTTTTTTTAATAAGCTACAGCTGAACCAAAAAAATAACAGTGGCACTCCGGGAGTGCCGACAGAAGTGAAAACAAAACACAAACAGAATACTTTGCCATCACTCACTGACATATCGGATATACATTAAAACCGAGTACATCCCGAGGACAGCCGAACACATCCGAAGCGGTGTCGTTACGGTAACAGTTGCGCGAATTCAATGGTTTTTTCCCATCTCAAAAAATGCCCAACGCGCCTAAAGAAGTTTTCACTTCCAAAAATAAATTTTTGAGTCATGAGCTGAAGGACATTCCTACATTTCACGTCATTACTGACGAGACATCGTGTATATCTGGACGTTACCTGTGCGTGCTGGTAGCTGTTCTGGCGGCTGCTGTATAGTGGCCAGGGCTTCTGCTTTCTCCATCTCCTCCAGCAGCACGCGAGTGAATTCTGTCTGCACTTCAGCACTGTCGGTGTCGCCATCCACCTGAGAATGGAACTCATTTTAATAATCCGTCAGCTTTCAAAGCAAGAGTGTCTTCTAGGCACGCTCGTTTCATTGTAGACCTCATCCATCGCTTTCCATCGAGGTCAAGAGCAGGCTCATATCACAATACAAATTCAGAAATGAAAAGGACTAAATAGCATATTTTCAAGTCAATGATATACGATTTTTTCATCAGGGATTCGTAAAGGAGATTTATAAACATATATAAACCATATCATGCTGCGATAATCGTCAAAGTTCTGGTTGTGAAGTGGCCATATATGTATGTTCAAGCATAAAATGGCCATGAGAATAAACTTTAAAATATTAGACTTAGAAAACAGGTTCTTTTCAAGCAACGTCATTAATAAAGGTCTGGAACGACCTTAGAAAACAAACAGAGATATATTAATTATCTACTTACAATAACCAGTCGATGGTCCTGGTCTAAATTCTTGAGCATGTGCAGGCTGAGTTCGCGGAAGACCTCGAGTCTTCGGCGGAAGGCGGCCACGGAGTCGTCGCGCCGGCCGCGCCCCAGCTGCAGCTTGGAGCAGTCTAAGAGGACCATGCGGGGGGACACGCGGAACTAAAAGGAGAAAGGAAAAAAAAGGTGAATATCGTACAGAATTTTTGACGATAAAAAATCAATCTGCCTAGCCTTTTCCCAATTATGCTGGGGTCGGGTTCCAGTCTAACCGGATGCAGCTGAATTACAGTATTTTACTTGGAGCGACTGCCTTTCTGACCTCTTCAACCCAGTTGCTTGTTAACACGATACCGCTTGTTTTAGACTGGTTGTCAAACTTTTGGGCTTCTGACTACCCGTAACGACTGTCAGATTACTATGACAGCCGGGACCAACAGCTTAACGTGCTTTCCGAGGCACGGAGGGGCCGGGAGGGGTCTCGCTATGTAGGTAATGGATGGTCAGCCATCCACAAACTGACCGCGGCAAGCGTAGCTTAACGATCGTCTCGACTTCGATTGTCAGGTGCAGTTGTTAAGTCTTGTACGGATTAAGCGTACCAATGTAAGCGCAATCGGTTACGCGACTAAAACGAAAACGATACGGACTATCTTTCCTATGTTCGCGTAACCGACTACGCGTATATTGGAACGCTTAGTCCGTACAAGGCTTTATTGTTTAGCTACGAGACCCTCAGAACGCACGATTTTTTGACGATAGCATTCTTAATTAGAAACTTAACGATTTATTGACTTAGAACCACAGAATATATAATACCTTAGAACTAATTGAAAACAATCATCTCTGAACAGTAAGTCCTTTTCAAGGGCTGAGGCTGCTGCCGAGTAGACGTCGGTGTATTCTGAGTATACTTAAAGTTCAAATAGTATCGAATAGATTTTATCCGGTTCCCCGCGTCCTAATCCAAAGTGATCGCCGCGCAAGTACGCGATGACGCGATCATTTTCATGAATTTTGACGTACAAACGCGACTTGATTGACCGCGCGACGGGCGCGACTATGTCATTTATACTAATACATACTACAGCTGAAGATTGTTTGTTGGTAATCGCTAATCTCTGGAAGTACCAGTCGGATTTGACGAAATCTTTTTACATTTTTGATATTCCAATTCTTGAGGAAGGCTATTTAACACACCACAACTTATCACGCTAGAATTCTAAGGAGCCGAGCAAAAAGAAAAAAAGCAAGAAAGAACATTAAGCGAAAACGAAGCAATAGTGCGGGCGGGCGATGCGATGCGACGGGGTGGGTCGGGGGAACCAGAAATTTCACGCGGACGAAGTCGCGGGGAGAAGCTAAGATCGCTTTTGGTTAGGACGCGGCGTCCTGCTAATACATTCTTTGTTATCGCATTGGATTACCGTAGTAACAAAAAACAATCATAATTTCGAACCTCCTTCGTCCGTCCTTCGTCTTCAAGCAATGTCAATTTGCTGTACATTAATAACAAATTAGAAAAAAACAATACATTGGTCAACTTCTATAATATCCTTACCTCAGTCTGGAACTGCTCCATCTGCTCCAGATCCCTGGGATACCCATCCAGGACGAGTCCCACGCCCGTCCTGCTGGCATCCTGAACAGCTGCTCTCACTAGCTTGGTTACCAGCTCCTTGGGAGCCAGCTCTCCCCCACTGATGGCGCTGCGGGCGAGCGCGCCATCTGATGCTGGACGTCCTCCAGCATCCGCGAGGCTACGGAGACGTTGGCCTAGGCTGGAGGTGGGAGAAAAAGGGTTGAAGTGAAGGCTTTGTTGCTATGTTAAAAATAAAACATCAACATCTATTTGTCAATTAAAATTAGAGATTTGGAAGAAAACGAGAGGTTTGGAAGGAAAAACTGTGACCTGAATAAAAACTATAGGTACTCCATTTATTATAACATTAGAAAAAAGAGGCTCGCAGAAGCAGGAGTACGAAACCTATTATTTATTTTCAAGTTAAGTTCAAACATTTTTAATAAATAATGTATGTGCTTTTTTTGTAAGCAACAATGTATGGCATTTTAGACAGCGGTTACCTGTAATGCGTCCAGCCCTGCCGCTGAGCGACAGCTCGTTGACACAATGTGGCTTTATTGCTGCCGGGGCCACCTACCACCCACAGCAGTGCCGGCCTCGTTGTCTCACCGCGGACTCTGATCACATTAGGCTAAGAAAGAAGAGAAATAATTAACATTTTGCTTGTGTTCCAAAATTCAACAATGTCAACCATAGAAATATATCTTATATCTATGGGGCGACACACACACAACATCTAACAGTATATGGATTTCTCAGGGATAATAAAATAAACAAGTTCATCCATACTGCTTTTTAGACAGCATTTTGGAACTTGTATAAAACCTAATCAATTTTTAACGTTCTGAATAGGTACTAGACTAGAGATACTTTAACGGAGTCCGTTTTGAAATCAGGGCTTTCCGTGGGAAATGACACCTGGTATTCTAACTCCTACTAAAGAAGGCATTTCTTTGAAAAAATAAAAATCTACAAACTCGTCATTAGGTCAAGGTAGTGCCGTTCGTCCTGACCTCTTCTATTCTATGAAAACCTGATAAATTCACAAAACAATATTTTTTGTCTAGTCACTACCCTTTAGCAAGTGACTATCGCGCGAAATTATTTTTTTGTAGATACAAACGCCAGCACATCAAGGTACCCGAAACTGTAAAATTTTCCCCATCAACTTTGAACCTTATGCTTGAGCGATAAAGTTTAAAATCTATTAAAGAAATTTGTCAGATTGTAGTAGCTTGATGTGCTGGCGTCTGTACTTAAGACTTTGAAATAGGCAGTTTATCCGCTATTTTCAATTGTTAGTTTCTTAGAAGAATTTTTGGTATCATACGAAAGCTTTTATGCTTTTACAAAATCACCCAGTGTTTAACGTTATAAGTTGGGCTGATTCAAACTCAAACTCAAAGCATTTATTTCAATTAAACCATTTACAGGCACTTTTGAATTGTCAAGAAGTCGGTCAGTCAAAAATAAAATGAAGCTAGTTGCCCATTCCAAAACGTAGGTACCTATGGAGAAGAACGGGCAAGAAACTCCATGGACACTCTTTTAAATTATATTTTTACAAAAATATTAGTTACATCATTAATGTTGAATTCATAATAATATGTGAGAACGATGTAAAAAAAGACCTGATAAAAGAAGATTGCCTGTGGCACATTATTTATTTCACTAGGTACTTCTCACTTCTGGATATACCTATTCAAATAATTTTATGAAAATCCCGTTCAGTTTCATCGGATGTAAGTCAGACCACGAATTTTCCGTTTCTTAAAAATATTTGTAAACTAACCTTCGGTGTAACAATCCTCTCTGTCCCCGTCTCCTTCATCGCCAGCGGCAGCGGCATTGCTACTGGCAATGGCATGACCACGGGCATCGCCGGCATGACAGGTGGCACATTCTCTTCTCTCCTCTCCCGTATATCCTGGGTAGGCGCCGGCTCTACCCCCACAATCTCGCCCGGGATACCACCGGCGCCAACGCCGACGCCGCTGACGCCATTCATCGTTGACTGATCTTCTGTGGCGCCTAAGATTTGGAGAACAGCGGCCCTGAAGTCTTTGTAGACCTCGTCTGGGTTGCGCTCGCCGTTGACCTGCGGACGAAATGGAATTTATAATAAGGAGGTATACTTTCTTTGGGACAGACTGGATGTGGAAGGCGGAGGACAGGGTATTCTGGTACAGCATGGGAGAGGCCTATGTCCAGCAGTGGACTGCGATAGGCTGAGTTGATTGGTTGCTGATTGGTTAGTTCTCGCATAATTTCTCGTTTTGTAATTTTATGAAGCGATGATTGGTTTAGGACCGATATTATGGCAGAAACTGTAAATGTTAAGTTCCACCTTGCGGATTTTGGCTTGGTAAAAGCAATCTTTTCCATCGTGTGTCTAGAGGAGGAAAGCTGAAGTCACTTTCTTCATTACGATAGGATAATTGACGACGCCACGACAGAGTAAGATACATAAAGAGACGCAGCTGAACGTAACCTGACGCTTCGATCACGCCAATGCGCACTGCTAATCGTTAGTTTTCGCTTAATTTTGACTCTGTATGATCCCTATGTTTTTAGTTGGCGAATTTCAATTTATGTTGTTCAGGAGCTGTAGTTTTTTTTGCGTTTAAAGTTACAGGTTTATTTCGTGTTCGGCTTCTTCATCGTCTGTCCCATATAAGACAGGTCACACGGCATACATTCTAGAATCTTCTATAAATAACCTCAGAACAAAAACAAAACTACCCGTATTTAACCAGTAAATACTTGATGACTCAAAAGGCCCGCAGTATTAGTTAGCTGTAATTAAAGACACATTTAAGTTGCACGCCCAATGACATAGATTGTTTCAGGCCGAAGAGTCATGCATCATAAATGTGACCCAGTCATATCATAGCTTACCTACATACATATTTGGAAATACAATTTATAGAAGGTTATTAAAAAAAATCCAGGCCATAATTATTTATTTTCTATGAAACAACTGATTTTTTTCTATAACTGACGAAAAACTTTTTCGCATGTGGGTTCCCACTGCTGGGACACAGACTTCCTGCCTGTGTTATTTAAACTAGTGTAAATTTTTTCGATTGTGTTGTTTCTATGTTCTTTTTTTTTAATCTAGGTATTAGGAATAGGCACCCATTCTCGGTCATAGGTTCCCTCCAGTTTATTCCTGTTTTCTCTGCCTGCGGCTTCTTTTGTCCAATGTTTTCCTGCTATTGCTAATTATGTCATCTGTCCAGCGCTTCTTAGCCGCCCTTGTCGAAACAAAAAACATACCAACAAAAATAAAACTATGAAACGCCCTACCACAAACATAACCGTTTTCGAGATATTCGACTTTTACTATTTGCCGATTTTTTGGATATTTAATTACATATACTTTGAAATTTGTGAGTCTAATTCATAGTATTATTTGTTTTTTATACGTAAGATAAGATGCCTATGACCTCAGTAACTAATATTGTAATTAATTAGCTAAATAGGTCGTAGTTGGCGATTGAAAGTTAATAAATTTTTAGAAAGTTTTTTTTTCTTTAAAGGATATCTGAAAAAAACAATAACTTTGGGGTAGGGTGTTTCATAGTCGAGACGATGCAAACTACGGTTATGGTCGACTTTTCCTGTAACCCTGTATAGTCTATGGTAGCGTGGTATGTGTGCGAAACTAACGAATAACATCGCTTCATTTTCATAGCTTGAGCTAAGCTAGTGTTGTTATTGCTTCGTTTTACGCATACCTATCCCTCGCTACGCATCCTCGCTCATTTCTGGTGGAAACGCAGCCTAATCCACAACAATTCATTTTAGTATACTTAATTCAAATAGCGACATAGAAACACACGTAGGTAATAACCACTGTTCTTCAAGGAAACTACGTTGTGTGTTAGGGTACACCATTTTATTTATTAACAACTTGATTAGTACCTTCGGCCGATATGAAACACTTTAAACACAAGGCTGCTGTCAAATGCAGCACTGCCCACAGTTTTATAAGTATCGGAAAAATTGTGGTAAAATATTGTGTACCTAATTTAATTTTTCAATGGAAATGGTTGTTCTTGGTAAAACACTTTTTCACACGTGGCTGTCGTCAAAGGTGACTATGAATGATTTTATTTTATTTATTTGGGAAAATAAACGGTTACACATTACAATCCATACTAATACATATGTATTATAAATTCAAAAGTAACTGTCTGTCTGTCTGTATGTTACCTTTTCACGGCTAAAGACCTCATCCATCGCTTTCCATCAGGCGTGATCCAGGTCAAGAGATCCATTTAGCAATAAAAAAAACCCACCCATTAAAAAATATTAAAACTGTTCTAAATTACACTAAAGCTAGAAAATTCTAAGACTGCGTCCACAATCTACCGTCGAATGACGTCATTGAAACATTATTTATGAAAAATCGCGGACATACAAACATACATGCATACCTCCTTTTTTGAAGTCGGTTAAAAATAAGTTGGTGTGTTTCCCTAGAGAGCGTTTTTTGACACTGTAATTTCAAAACCCGATGCCCATTTTCATGAAAGACCGTTATTAGCTCTTCTATAAAACCACAGGACTTACAGAACGTATTCCTAGAAAAATTAAAACATATACGCTAAAAACAAAATACCCAGCCTGCCATTTCCAAACAAATCAATAACAAACCGCATTTATAATGCGTCGCAAATAAAACGGACATTTACCAATATTGGATCATGCATTCTAGCTCTGCATCAAAGTGCCTTCGAGGCATCAAAGTGCCACTGTTTATACTGAAAAGTATGAAACTTTCAGTGTCCTTTCACTCGCACTTGGGAACTCCCACGGCGGAACGTAGCCACTAATGTTGCATTACTTATGCATAAGAAAACACTCCATATTGTATTTTGTAGACGTATATGAATCACTTTAATGTACGGTTATGTAAAATGGCGTCGTTTAAAGTGATTCAGCGTGGTTCAATACCAAATATAGGTAATAAAAAGTTACGCCTTTAATAGTAGGTACTTCAATAATTGCAGCATTATTCTTGGACCGTCTTTTTTTCTAGAAACTTTTGCTGCGAAAATAATGCATTTGGGTTTACTTGAAGTTGTAGAATACTGATTATAGGCAGCAGAGCATGCCGATTGCTAGTTATTTTTGTTAAAACAGGCTTCACAATGAATGTCCAAGGTAAATACTGCAGAAAGCAGTTTCTGGTAAAATAAGAAACAGTTATCGGATTGCGATAGAAAGTTTAGTGGGTTATGGAGTTTGGAGTGCAGTTTTAGCACCTGCACCCTAATTGCGTAACACACTATCAATCGGAATCTGAATCATTTTGAAGCAAATTGCTAATCCATTGCTTCATAAGTTCGAAAAATTTGTCTGGTCAACACGTAAATAACGCAATGAATTTTGTTGAACTTTACTGTCAAAATGAAACCGATTCCGATTGATAATGTGTTACGCAATTGCCCCGCTGATCAACATGCAGCTGTCCTACCCTTTCTGCCAAGCGCAACTACTCTTGTGCCCAACCGCCAGACTGTCCTAGTCACACACCCAAACTTCCACATGTCATCGAAACATCACCACAGACCGTTCCCCACTCACGCATCCTTTAGGTAATAGGGGCTGGTGACCGCAACTCCACGTCAATGCGCGAATTTTGCGTATGGTCACGCGTCCTTTAGGCTGCGTTCAGACGACACGCGCCCGCTAAGCGCACGCCACGCGCGTCAGCACCCACGTCTACACGCGCAAATTTTGTGCGTCGTTTAGACGCGGGTGCTGACACGCGTGGCGTACGCTTAGCGGGCGCGTGTCGTCTGAACGCAGCCTTACGCAGCAAAACACTTCGCAATAAATACTTTATCTTTCTTTTTCTTGCAATATCCCACACACTAAGACCTGTATATACAAAATCAATGGAAACACTTAAAACTTGGTGATTCACGACTTAATTGTTGAAGGTATAGGCAGTGACAAACACACCTGGCAGTTCCCAGGGTCGGTATCATCATGGTTTTAAGTTTCTACTGGCGAAGGCGATGTGACGATTACTTCTATAGATAAGTAGGTTATTCTGTAAATATTTTATGGAACGTGTTCGTTAATAAATAAGTAATCTCGGCTGTGACAAATGTTTGATGGACTAGGTAAAGGCCATAGAAAAAATTTAAAAAATAAGACTGACTATTGTGTCATGTTTTTATTTCTATGTGACTGAACTAGTCGCTAATGTCTGCGGTTTGTCTCGAATCGATCCTATGGGAACTATTTCATGTTGATACAGACGCCAGCACATCAAGCTACTACTTTAATAGATTTTGAACTTTATCGCTATTTAAACTAAACTATTTAAATAAGTTATATTTATATACAGGGTGTCCCAGAAATAGTGAATCAAACTGCTATGGGAGGTAGCTTGACTAATGTCCCATCCATAAAAAATATGAAACAAAACAAAACGCATATGGCCATAAAAAAAAAAGAATATCGGAGAAACGGGAAAATCATCGAATTCTCCTAAGTTTCCAGCTCTAATTATTTCGTTTTGGGTTTATTTGTACATTTTTTCTGCCAATTTTAATTGTTAGAGTTCGCTCCAACTGATTGTTAACATTTTTCAAAAAATAATGTCTACTATTGGAGTACAGACCACTTAATTTATGTGATTTTTTTTAACCGAAAAATTTTCTTGCTATTTTAACCAGCTATGGTATAAAAAAAATTGTTTTGTTTCATATTTTTATGGATGGGCTAGCTACCTCCCATAGCAGTTTGATTCACTATTTCTGGGACACCCTGTATATAAAAAACAAATTTGTACGGAGCCCTCGGTGCGCGAGTCCGACCCGCACTTGACGTTTTTTCCTCCCTTTTTCCCCTCCTAACTAGGTTTTCCGAAAATTAATCAAAACAGCTAGACCACATTTTCTATCCAATCACTAATAGAAAAACATTAGAGAACTGTCATCAATCATTGAATTTTATCAATAATCTTTCTTAAGAGGACTACATGACCTAAAGCGCGGTCTTTGTCGGACTGCATAGAAAAGAAAGAGAAGCGCGATGCCACAACGCTGGTAATTTATTGCAAAATATGAAGCAATTATCGATTTACGAAAAATCTAGTGTTTGGACAAAAAAACTAAAACACTATAGTTTTAGTATGTTGCTTGTAGAATAATCTGACAAAAAATCATAATGATTGTATGTATATTAGTATGAATTTTGTTGTAAAAAAAAAGTTTTTAGAGGTATCTTCATGATTTTTTTCTATCGTACCAAATAAGTTGTATTATGTTTTCAACACACTATCATCCTAGCATTTATCCTGAAGAATATCATATATTTTTTTGAGTTTTTTTACTGTAGTTTATCATGTACTTTTATTGTTTCTAAAACTTGCGTTTTTTGTGTTTAGGTCCTGTAAGCCCCTTAACGAGTGTTAGTGTGGTCAAGCTTCTTCTATAGAACGTGTCGCTACAGTGGCGACATTAATTTAACACATGGATATTATAGTGGCCAGTAATCACAAAAGTTATAGCAACATAAAATAATTCGTTATCTATTTGAAAACTACGCTAACGCGTTTAATTTCATTGATGCGATAATATATATATGATCGTGACTGCGGCAAATGACCCCTACGCTAGTTCTTTACATAGAAATGTATAAGACAGTTTCTTATATCTATGGTTCTTTAACTACAGAGGGGCAATTCCCGACTTTTAAGAACGTTCGCATTCGAATCTCAGTCTCCATCTGTCAAAAATACCTCTAATTTCCCTACATTTTTGGCGTTGAGTGTTGCTGAGATCAGATTGCGATGCGACTGGATTTTGAAAATTTTTTATGATTAATTCCGGTCTGCTACCCTGAAAAATGGATCTCCTGCTAGTTATTCTTATGTTTTAATTTCTGTCTTATACACTTTATATCTTACGGGAATTGGGCTTCTGGTTGCTCCAAGATAGGTACTATTTTAGAAAATTTAAAATAAATAATAACGTTTAATGAGATTAAAATATTAAAATGTGAAAGCGTATACTTGTTTTAAATGAATATCGCCATTAATCGTTAGCTAAAAACGTCGATAATAATGGTATACCTTTTTTATTCTTTTTAGTCATACATATTCCTTGTCGCCTATTAATGTATGCATATGGACTGATTCCGAAATAAATGAATTTATTATTATTATTGATTATGAAGTCTTCAATTGTGTCGAGAACTCGATGGATGGGCAAGAAAATAACCAAAATAAGTACTTTCAAAACAATCGAATGTAGACATCGAGATCAGATCGTAAGTAACCCAGTCAGTCAGGCACTTTACCTACTTGGCGTAATATATTTCATCACCACTGCTCTCAAAATGCTTAAGGAAAACATCGCGAGGAAACCGGCATGTCCTAAAACTAAAATTCAAAGACGTGGGATGTGACAATTATTAATCCGCATTGGGCCTGCTGCGTGGTGGATTATTTTAAGTACAGCCCACTCCTTCTTAAAGTGAGGAGGCCTGTATCCCAGAAGTAGGCCGCATTACAGGTTGATTATGGGCTGATTTTGTGACAGGTACTTAAAAGTAACGAAAAATTCTATTTTTTTTCTCCTTTAGTGTCGTGGTGACAAACATGCCCGGTAGTTGAAAATGTATCAGAACCCGATGTCGCTAGGTTGGCCCCACCACCGCGCCACTACTACACATGTAGTTCAGCAAAAGCAATAGATACAAAGTCGCGCACACACTTGCAATTCATAAATCAGAACGTACTACACAATCAATTATAAACCTTAATTCCTCAAACACAACGTGCATTTACCATGCACCGTACAACTTACTCACACAAAAACATCTATCGCTACCGTTGTGCTGTGCAAAAGCCATTTATTTTACATATACGCTAGTGATTGACTAATTCGGAAAGTTATCGATTCTTCCATTCATTATTGTACTAAAAATAATGTACGGTCATGAAAATAAAATAAATAAAAAACGATATGTCCAGAGCATATTATATTATAAATCAATAAAATGTAGTTAAAAAAAATAATTGAAGTAAATAAAAAAGTTAATATTATTTTACATCTTCTCAAGGGTCTACCAACCGGATTTAAACGTCATCTTGGCAGGTCTTCTATAAACCGGGTTAAAACGGTTGACAAATTGAAAAATTAACTATAATAGCAATATATTCGTTGGGCAATCGACATTGTTGTCGATAGCCTACGTTAGTGGAGTTTACCAACTACATCACTATCTCGCCGCAAGACACAGCGGCTGTACTATGCGACGCTCGGCGAAAATAAAGTATCGTTTTGTAATGTTTACATTGCTTGTCCAGTCACTTAACGACATACTTAGTGGTTAGTGGTTAAGGAGCAATGTATTTGCTGCAAAAATAGTACAGCCGCTGCGATATTTGAAAACAAAAATAACGTAGTAAAAGCAAGAAATATTTTACCATTTGTTGTTTTTCATGATTTTAAAGACAAATACAGTAAAATACTTTTACTTATATATGGTAAGTGATTCCATGAGATACGAAGTTTTTATTTTGACTTCGGTTTTTACAGGAAACCACTAAACAACTCGGCATTTTTATATTTTATCACGATCACGGTCGAAAGCGCACTAGTTCGCGGAGACGGCCATTTGCCGAGTACAGGCTCAATTTGCCCATGGCGCGTGGACACAGACACGCCCCCTTGCCACTTCTCCTGTTTTTTACATTTCTATGTGACAAACTGATCGAATACCCTTTCTATTTTTAACTAAGTGGAGTGTCAGCGGACTCTTTTAATTACTTTCTAAAACTACGTACCTATTGTTAAATGGGCTATCAATATTTTGTATACCTTTTTCTAACAACGCAGTTTTTAGTGACAGCTTTTACTGCCGCAATGGACATAAACAATGCTTTATGATTGCTAATGTCCACATTGAAGGTAAAGAAAAAACAGTACCTAATAATATTGTTAAGTGGTAAATAAAGATAGCTATGCCTATAAGGCCGCCCATTGTATATTTTGTAGTGTATTTTTTTGTATGTATTTTCTGGTGTACAGTCACGAGCATAAGTATGTATACAATTGGCTTTATTCAAAGGCGATTTTCTCATTTATTTTGGAATGAAATTTTATGTTATTGCGAACATAGTATTTTCGAACCCATAGGCTTATGTAAAGTGTCGTATTTCAACGTTGTATTCGTTATTTCACGAAAAAATCGCTATAGAAAGTTGCCAAGTGTTGACATATTAGTGCTCGTGACTGTACTACAAAGTAGAGTTTACGGGGGCAATTACGATCGTGGGTATATTCCGTTGGATGATAATTTCTACCAAACGCAGCGGCATTTTTATATTGGCAACATAATGATAAGACGCCATTTTATCGCCCGCCGTCTCTTTCGCTTTTGATATAAGTATAAAAATGCCACTGCCTTTGTTAGAAATTATCATCCAACGGAATATGTCCACTATCGTAATTGCCCTAGTAAAATATAAAAATCTTATGTAAATAAATAAGTAAGTACACACGGCTACACATCAAGCTATACATAACCAGTATAAGCTGACTTCTGATTGTAAGTAAAACCTATACAATGCGAGCTCAGCTAAAACTGGAAATGTATAGCTTGATGTGTAGCCGTGTGTACCATTGACTTATATATTACTCTTTTGAAATCATTGGTAAGTACATAATTGTTCGGTGAGGCTCGGGCTTCATTCGGGATTTCCTATCTGGATATTCGGTAAAAATTACGAAATTCCTTCCTTAGTTATACCACAGATGTGGTTATACCACAGGTTATAGGTAGGTACTTAGAGGGAACTCTTGTGCAAAATTTCGTGCTTTTAGACCCAGCAGTACCTACCTATAGGCTGTGCGTTTACTGTCAGTAAGGGCCCGTCTCCACGAACGAGAGAATCGCGGCGATATTATCGTCGTGCTACGTATTTCTATACATTCTCTTAGAACGTGTCTCCACACGGCGATATCATCGCGGCGAAAATTTGATGGCACGGCGAGACTATCGCCGCGATTCTCTCGCTCGTGAAGACGCGCGGCACCATGAATTTAAGATTTTTATCAAGTAGATAGAAGACCATGACAAAAAGTCTGAAACAGAAAAAAGACCTTCTACATTGTTTCTGGTAGCAACTTCGATCAAAGTTTATGGATCAGGAACAAAAACACATCACTCAAGCGGCCGCGGTTGCATATAACTATATTCAAACATAACGTTTATTATCGTTTGCAATATATTTACTACTTTGATTGAAAGGTAGGTAAACGTATTTATTAAATAAGAACAAAATCATTTATGGGAAAATAAAAGATAATTTGTACTTAAGCAATAAGATTGAAAAAACTATTTTGCAAAATAAAACCGTTTAATTTATGGTCTTATTATCCCGGTCGTTTTTGATGCGCTCATCGGAAATCTAGTAGGTAGATCGATACTATTGTTGATCGAAGGGTAGCAAAAAGTCGGAAGAATATTCTGCATTATTTTGTAGTGATTGTCAAATGTTTTTGACCAAAAAAAAAACTGCAACTGTGCGTGCTCTATCACTTTTACAAGCTGCATATCGCGCAGAGAATGACCATGACCATAGACACTAAACACAAATGAAAAATAAAAAGTCAAACAAACATTTCATGTCGATACTGTCGTCATACATAGTCCTAGAATCATTTAAATATGCATGAAGATAGTCTGTAATTGGACAAATATCTTGACTTAGCTAACATTCGACCTTAAACTCTTACTTTAAGATTCAATATTGAATGTTTAACGACACGGTGCTACGACCTTTTATAAACAGATGATCTAATAGGTAAATTCATTTGATGGTTTATGTATAGGAATTGAAGGACACAATTTGTTAGATACTTTCAGTCTATTGTAATTGAAAACTGTTTTGTGATTGAAAATCTTACAATAAACAGGTACCTACCTAATTAGTAAGTATTGGGACATTAATTTGGCGTAAAAATCCATGTCCCAAGACTTTTGAATTATTTTCCAGTAGTGGTTCCCTGCACTGTTTTATGACATACATTAGAAAGAGAAAAGAAACAATACGTTTATTTGCGGTAAACACGACGCACAGAAAGAACAAGTTGGGGGGATATATGCGTCGCATTCACGCAAACCGACCACGGCAATACTTTAGGAAATCACCTTCATCCATTCAATACTTTTAATATAATGTATATTCATAAGAAATCACCTTCAGGTAAGTATTTTCTTGAGACCTCAGTTAAGATTAATTGAAATCTGAAGGAAATACCTAAGTAGGTATAACATAGGAATTTAAAAAGAAAGTGGTGGGTTTGTTGTCAATCTTGTATTTTGAATTGTTTCATCATTTGATTATTTTTACATTTTTCACACCACGGAAGAATAATGTTCCCAGGATTTTATATCATCTTGATTTAAAAAGTGTCCTTGGAGTTTCTTGCCCGAGCTTCTCCATAGAGAATTAGAGATCTAAGTTTGGAATGGGCAACTAGCTTCAACGTTCTGACTCACTGACCGACTATTGACATTTCAAAAGTGCCTGTAAATGGTTCAAATTAAAATAAATGCTTTGAGTTTGAGTTTTTTGAGTCGAGTGCTTTGAATAACTAAGAATTTTCAGCAGCTTATTCCTAGCCCTTCCCGAAGCAACCAGCTATACAATACACCATACGACAACAATTGCATACCACTTCTAAAACTATTCATTATAAAACCACACTTTCTCAATTCACTAGATATCCATTGCTTCTTAACTGAAGTGACTGTAGTCTGGCCATGTTTGTCAAAGGACCGATGACTGGCAGAGCATAAGAGTGACCGCGTATCGGCAAGCGTAGTGTGGGACGCACCCCAGCTAGATGGACCGAAGAGCGGACGGACTGGATGCGGACGGCGGCGGCGGAGGACAGGGTGTTGTGCTGCAACCTGGGAGAGACCTATGTTCAGCAGTGGACTGCGATAGGCTGAGTGGATTGATTGATTGCATTCAAGTTAACAAATTAATTTCTTAAAATAATAATTAAATATGTAAAAATTGCACGCCGACACTAAAGGCATAAATAAGAGATCGATATAAGTAATTTTCTTTAGAACTTTCTGTACCTTATCTATGCAAAAAAGTGATTATGATTTGCTTTTATATGTTTGAAAAATGCGTCTGCTTCGCAACGTACCTACTTAGATAACGCAACGAATATTTTTGAAATGTCAAAATCCATTGAAATTGTGAGTGTTAATTTTTGGGCCAACAAACTGTCCTCAGTTTCTATTACTATCAGTAATGAGTAATGACGTCACATTTCCCTATCAGCAAAAATCGACACCTAACAAAAAAAAGTTGTATCATTATATTGTCCCTCGCGGCATCATAATGATGGAAGCTACAGGTGCGCTATCGTGCGCAGGTGAAAGATCACAACCATGCATAAGTAAACGGAATAGGTGATGAATGTCACGTGGTTACCGGTGGAATGTCACTGCATGACTTTGACAAGGTGGAGGAACTCTCTAGGAGGTCTGAAAGTTAATGGAAAAATCTGACGCCTTAAGAGTAAACTAGTCGCGAGCTCGAACTCACTGGTGGTCATGGGCAAAAAGCACTCTGTCTCACCTGGCTTCGTGTCTGACAGAGCTAGTATCAGAGATGAGTAGTTAGACACTAGTTTACACGCACAACGTCTAGTTCTCACGCACAGAAACACCGTTCCGAACTGATAGACGCGTAAAAAAATTCGAAACGTGCTTTGGAAAATCGAGTTTTAGGAAAAAACCACTGCATAAATCAAAAAATTCGAAACGTGCTTTGGAAAATCGAGTTTTATGAAAAAACCACTGCATAAATCAATTAAAAATAAAGTTTAATGAACTCTTCGATAACTGAGCTTTGTCGGTACGGACTTGGTTTTGATGATTTTAGACGTCTTTTATCACTTATTTACACCCAAAGTTACGTTAAAATTAGCAAGAAAAACGAATCTTTGTTGGCTCATAACTTTTTAATGGCTTGTTATTTTACGATTCTGTATCCGTACAGACACAATCAATAATAAGACAAAACGATATCATGTTTAACTTTGGATGTACAATGTCAAACAGTGGAGTAATACTCTCCCGAAATTTGTATGGAAAAAATATCGACTAGTGGCACCTTAAGCTTCGGTTTGGAAAAAACGGTGAACGTCACATAACAGCCGCATTATAGCTATCATGAAAATGATGACGTTGGGGTTTGACTTTGCGGTGTCAAAAACGCTCTCTAGGGAAACACACCAGCTTTCATAAATAATGTCTCGGTGAAGCCATCTGACGGTAAATTGCGGACGCTATGTGCTGGCCACTGCAGTCTTTGCCGCAGCTTTTGAAACCAAATAAAGCTCAGAAGTCCACGAAATACTGAATTGAGACAAAACATCAAAAAGCGATTTTTAAATACAAACATTTATAGATACAAATCTCACGAAAAACGACTATTTTTAAGCCAAACAAATATTGAGTTCTTGCAGGAATCGACCCAGCGAACAGCAGCCCAGAAACCAACCAAGGCAACAACAGAGCCAAATTTTCACCATAACAACAAAAACAAAAAAAAAACTCAAAGCATTTATAGGAGTTGTTCAGTCAGAAATATGAAGCTAGTTGCCTCTTCCAAAGGCTAGTAGGTGCAAATCCCCTGAACTTCCACCTCTGCCGACGCCAATACCATAAAAGTTGTGAACGTTAAATCATGTCCAGTAACTGACATTGTACATTGACCGTCACGGAGCGGATCGATAGACGGCGAGCGACAACTGGCGCGTGTTTTATTCAAAACCATCGATTGTCAATGTCGGCAATCAGTCTAATGATGCCAGTATATCTTTAGATGATAGACATGTCTCCAAGATTGAGGAGAGGAATGTTCTTTTCAAGATTTAGGGTCAATGTGCTGAGATATGCAAAATGAGGGGCTTGTGGCTAAATAGCTCATGGCTAAATAATAACAGCCACACGGGTCAATCTAAGATAAAGCTACGCTTGCCGCGGTCGTTTCGTGGATGGGTGACCATCCGTTACATATCGGGACTCCTCCGTACCTCGGAAAGCACGTTAAGCCGTTGGTCCTGACTGTCATTCGTTGCTCTTTGACAGTCATTACGGGTAGTCAGCATCCTGAGAGTGACAACTAGTCTTTCCAAGGGGTATTGTGGAGTTATTCCGGTCTGATCGCCTGAACCCCCCCTCCATCCCCTGCTAGTTTTTCTTCTGTTACCTAGTAACTGGTTTGTGGAGGTCAGATAAGCCGTCGCTCCATGTAAAATACTTGTATTCAGCTGCATTCGGTCAGACTGGAAGTCGACCGACACACGTTCCAACACAGCACGGATTAATTAATTATGACAATTCATAATTAATTAATCCGTGCATTTCATCGCACAATACACAGCAAGCAGCCGAGCGCAGCGGACTATAAGTATACGGACAGTTTGCAACTTGTGTATTTTGAACTTGTCTTAGCTATGGTTTGCATTGGGATTAACCCAATACGATCGATATGACGTCTTCGTCTTCGTAAAACGTTTACAAAAAGAAGCGCAATCATTATAATATTAGAGTGTTCAATAACATTTTTGGGAGTACAAAATGTTCTTCAGAAAGGGCAGGAGCGTAGTACTCGCAACTGGTGGGGTAATTGCATAACACACTATCAGTAGTAATGGCTTTCCTTTTGACAGTTCAACACCATTCATTGCGTATTAGTATAAGACTTTTTGTTGTTATTTTGATCTTTAAGATAGGTAATTAGTATTTAAGTAAACTAGGTATAAAATAATTAATTAATAAAATTTTGTCATTATTTCTAGACTTCTAATGCTAAATATTGTTATAAATGTTATTGTCCTACAATCACCATAAAGTATGCTCATGCCGCCTGTGATACAGGTTTATCCTAGTACAGGCATCTAACATTATTATACCTAAGTAAATATTTTCCAAGACTTTTATGTAATAATTTTACCAATTTTAATATGAGATAGAGATAGAGATAGAGATAGAGATATTTTATTTTGCAAATACAGGTACAAGTCATGGTGGTACATAATATCAATACAGAAACAGCCATATTTTGCCAATTACAAGGCATGCAAAAGTCTAGAGATTACAATTAACATTATTTACTATTCCATTACATAATACAATTCAACTATTAAATTCCCTCAATACATAAAATAATTCTAATTCATCAGTCAATAATAAAATTAATGTAACAATTTCTAATAGTTATTTAATATATGAATAAAACATTATTATTATTATCTCCTTTATTTCATTATTTACATATAAATTATATTTTTAAATATTAGCATATAAAATAGGGTAAAGGCGGGATAGATGCCCCAGTGGGATAGTTGCCTCATTTTCAAAAAACCTAACTTCCCAAACTCGCGACTAAGAAATAATAGTTTAACTAAGAGCCGCAGGCACCCCGCACCTCAGTTAGCCATGGGCCGTCGTGCGGTGAGGACGTGGTTCGCCCATGTGTGCATTCATCTCCGCGGCGAACTTTACAAAAACGTCAAAGTTTTAAGGGTTAGTATTTGCTGTTGTATAACTTTATAATTAGTCATTAATTGCGTTATATTATTTATTACGTCAATAAACTGATTCATCAAGTATGCATCTAGATGTAAATAGTTGCTCTTTTGTTTTTTATTTAAGTATTTAAAAAATACTTGGGCATCTATCCCTATCAAAAAGGATAGTTGCCCTGATTTTTCGAGGTATAGGTGCCCCTAGGGGCATCTATCCCTCCGTACACCATGTATACCCATATGTGGTTTTAGGGTATATTTTGAACATAATTTTGTGTTCTGTTATATTTTTTATGTGTTTACATATATTTATATTTGGACTTTTTAGTGATTGTAGCAGAACCATGTAACGAAAATACAAAAGAAAGGAAGGAGTTCGAGCTCGAGTATGTTCTTGGACTACAGAACAATTGCAGTCAGCTTTCGACGAAATGGATAGAAATACCATGGGGATAAACGAAATATCCCGACAGTTATGGTTATTTTATTTGATCTCAAATTATGTAGAATCGTATGATAACAATTGAAAAAAAAAAATTAAAAACTGAAAAATGCTTTTCATTATTAGGCTCATGTTTCTTGGAAACAATTTCTGTTTTAGGAGTAGCTTTTTACTGCTAAAACACCAATTGTCCTCAAAACCTCATAAAAGTTTTGTTGAGTTTTTCGTTTATACAGTATGAAGGGCATCTATCCTTCTTAGTATTTTCATGGTGGGGCAACTATCCATACGGGTAGGCATCTATCCCCAAAAAAGGAGTTCCACGAAAACCAAAAATTTGCAAAATCTGTAATTTGTAGGGCCAAAAATACAAATCAAAAAATATAAATAAACGAAACGTCTATAATAGGAAAAGACAAACGTTAAATTATTAAATCTAAGGAATGATGGTTTATTAAATTTTTATGTCAATTTGATTTTTGTTACAAATCAGAAAATTTTTGACCGCTCACAAAAATATCAATTTATACGAAAAATACTTATAACGTTATTAGGTAAACTTTTATAAAAAATATAAAATTAGTTAAATTTTGCAACCGTAATTAATATAATTTTAAATTCTGTCGAATTCAGGATTGGTGTCATTTAAAATGAAAATGCCCCAATAACTCTTCAAGTAGGGACCTATCTAGCTATTCAAAAGATACCTAAACACAAATGGTTGCACAACCGCTTGAACCACAAGAGGCAGGTAACTGGTGATTTTCCCATTACGAATGCAAATGGCGCCGTGTATAATAATCTACAATTTAAATAATAGGTGCCCGCCTCGTAAGGCTACCTTCGAGTCCTCAGGAATTGTTTTGCGACTGAACAAGCGTAAAATGGCTAACTGAAATTATTGATTTGTTTTAAGTTGTTGAAATGTCTTCGTCTTTTTTGCTATAAGGTATTACTGTTTTTCATAAGTTATGAGGGACCCGTGGCTAAATAATAAGAGCCGCACAGGTCGATCGATCAAGTTAAGCTACGTTTGCCGCGGTTGGTCTGTGGATGGGTGACCATTTTTACATACCGAGGTCCCTCTGTGCCTCGGAAAACACGTTAAGCCGTTGGTCCCGGATGTCATTCGTGGAGCTTTTGAAGAAGAAAGAAGAAGCCCGAAAGGCTGACAACCAAGTGACTTACCAAGGGGTATCGTATTACCCAGTAACTGTGTTGTGGAGGTCAGATAGGCAGTCGCTCCATGTAAACTACTGGTATTCAGCTGCATCCGCTTAGTCTGGAAGTCTACCAACATAGTTGGGAAAAGGCTAGGCAGATGAATTATGTTTTTCATAAGGTATTTAGTGCTTTTGTTTTTGTTTTCCCTTTTGATGCATTCTGAGGTACTTTTTAAAAATCTTCCGTAAGTACAAGTCGAGAGTCCGATGGCATTTACCATCGGTGAAAATGAAGAACTTTTCAAACAATCTTTCGGTCAGTGGGTCGTTTTAGGTGCCGAGTTTTAGGAGTTGGAGTAAACGCTTAGGGGCACTTTGAGTAGCAAAGAAAACAAAAAACAAAAGAGCTAAGTGCTTTCCGAAGGACAATAACTCGGAAAGGGTGCGTCGTAGGGCCACGCGTCATACTTCTCAGAGCCGAAATGGTTTCTATAGACAGGGCTAACCCGATACGGTAATAAAATGAATAAATATCAGAAAAAAAAACGAGTGTGCTTATGCCCACACGACCACAGATTACTGAATAGTTACTGACACGACTGAAGTGAAACTTCTTCTTAGATATACGGAACGTATTTGGCTATGAGAGGAAGAGAGAAAGAAAATGTGCGCGCGCACTGCTGTGTCTTGCTTATATCCCCCACTCAACTCCCGTTCGCCTCGCTCGATCACACTTTTCGTAACGCTTACGTCACGCATTCGCCAGCTTACTCCCCAAGTCAAGCGTGCGTAAAGAAGTTTCACTTAAAAAAAATGTAAGTTCTCGCGCCATAGCCCCCTAAGGCTACACTCCAACCGAACTTTCATCCCCATATTAAACCCTTTAGGGGATGAATTCTTCCTTAGTGCTCACCTTCGATGCTTAAGGAACTGGAGAGCAAAATTTCATGCTTCTAGGGTCAGGACACATTGATTGACGGCGTTCGACGGTTTGTCCATACAAAAATAGAGCAAAGTATGGAACGACGTACGCATCCTTTCGCACGCGACGAACGCGCTCTGGGGTAGTGTGCTCCTTTTCAATCGGCAAAGTGTGAAAGGCCGTCGATGAGTGTGTCCTGACACCTAGACACAGTGGTGCTGTGTGGTCTCTGTGAATGAATGAATTTAAGATGGCTGAAAATATGACTTCAGGTTTCATGCCTGAAAAATTATTCACTTCAAGTGATTTAGGTATCACTACTTTTAGTAAGGTATTTGGGTCGCTTTTGTATCTGTTCCCTTTTGATGCATTTTGAGCTAAATGAAAATTACCTACTATAAGCGTAACTTACCCGTTTTGTAGTTTATATTCTTACTACAATAGACTGCCAAGTAGATATTGCAAACTCTTATCTTATTAAATGAAAGAAAAATCCTCATATAATAAAGTATACAAAACAAAAAAAAAATGTTTGAAAATATTAATGAAAACGCAAAAAGAGACTGTGGCCCATGAGGGGATCGAACCCGCGACCTTCGCGTTATTAGCACGACGCTCTAACCAACTGAGCTAATGGGCCGATAGGATAATCTTTGAAATATCTGTGCACTTGCCAAATTCTACATAATATCATTATGTGCATAATATAATGTTTACGTCATAATAAATTGTTGGGAGTGATAATACCTACAATAAAACGCGGTGTAATAAATGTAAGTATATTAAAGATTTTGTTGGAAATATTCCAAGTTGCATCCGCATTGCTTCAGTTAGTCTAAAATAGTTGATGGTCACCAGTCAAAGCTAAAGTGTGGCATTCAAGGGCACCTCTAGATGAAACAAAATATCCTTTTGTTTTTGGGAGACCCCTACTTGACAGCAGCAGAGAGGACGAGATAACTAAAATCAATATTTTTCACATTTTTAACCTAATGCGTGTTTTAGGTACCAACAGATCATAAAAACACTTCTTTCTATAATCTATGGTTTTACCTAATGGCTATGCCTACCATATCTACTCGTATTATCCTAAATAATATTATAAATGCGAAAGTAAGTTTGTATGTTACCTTTTGACGCCTAAACCACTGAACCGATCATCCTGAAATTTTGCAATTATGTTGTCAGGTGTACAGAAACGGACATAGGGTACCTTTCATCCCGAAAAAAAGTGCTGTTCCCGAGGAAAAAAACAATAACGTCATAATATCGTCATGATATATATATGTCGTCGTAGTAATAGATGGCGCCACGTGTCTATTGAACTTTGTCACATTATTTAATTCTGAGGCGGTTCACCGGGTCAGCTAGTTTCCGATAAATTCCTAAAGAAATATTGTTTTAACATACGTGTGGCGTACTTAGTTAACAACTTCAACAAAGCGCACTCATTACATAACACACTATCAATCTGAATCATTTTGACGGATATTGCTAATCCATTGTTTCATATTATGTTCGAAACATGTGTCTGCTCAACAACTAATAACGCAATGAATGTTGTTGGACTGTTAAAATGAAACCCATTGCTACTGGTAGTGTGTTACGCAATTTACCTCGCCGGAATCATTTAGGTAATCTTAGTCTAAAGACAAAATCTCTTCAGATAAATAGATAGGTCCTATTTATATTACCAACATAACAAGATAATCTTGTTACTTCGCCGGTTTATGTAACACGCGTTCTATTATTAACAATATATTTTTAGGTTGATATATAATATGCAAAGAGCGCTTGTGGCTAAGTCTTGTCCCAGCATAGCATGATAGGTACCTAGTGTTTTTTTCCTATAAAAGAAAGATTAATTTGATAAAGCATAATATATAGCCATATAAATTGCCTACATAATTATAACTCCAACGGACAGTTAGTACACGTTTATATTATCTATACTAATACTAATTAAAATAGCTGAAGAATTTGTTTGTTCGAACGCACTAATCTCTGGAACTACAGGTCCGATTTGATAAAATCTGTTTTAGTTTGCATTTAATAGCACAGTTCTTGAGGAAGGCTATAGGTTATTAACCATCACGCTATGGCCCTAACCAAAAAAAGTCAGAAAGATCGCTAAGCGAAAACGAAGGGATAGCCTGCGCAGGCAGGTGATGCGGTGCGACGGGATGGGTGGGGGCAACAAGTAAGGACGAAGTCGCAGGTAGAAAATAGTTATAGAATAATGTACAAAGGAAGCTGCTCACGAGTTTTTTTTAGAGTTCAGTGTTAATCGACTAACTTAATCTTAAGATAACTAGCAAAATCTGGACATAATAAACTTTGATTTAAAATTATTGTAGTTTTATTTAAAGCGAGCATTTTCGTGTTGTGCCTCTTAAACAAAGTTCTGGTAGCCTACCATGATCTAATTAAAAACGATTCAAAAACAACACATTTCAGTTTAGGTTCCTAAACTGCATCGCTTGAGCTGCTCTATGGACGTCATGGTACCAAAAAAGTATGAATGAAACCAAAACTTGCGACTCAGTTTGGGACAATAGCTGTCAGCAGAATGGCACGGCCTAAACTGAATCGTTAAACTGACGTCATGGTACTAATTAGAAGAACAGTTCAGTTTAGGTCCTAAAATGGATCGCGTTAAGAGCTTGTGGTAGGCCTCCAGTCCTCGTAAGTAAACTACGTAAAAAGCTCCAGACGGATTTCATGAAAAGCATACGGTATCAATGAAGAGTCTTATCGATTTAAGGCTCAAATAAATACACATACATAGGCAAACAATCACATTTTCAATCACTTGGCCGTGACTCAACAAAAATATGTTGGAGAGTTCATCATACCTAATCAGCACAAATGAGCCTATAAAATGTGCTCAGGGAAACTACATTCATTATTGTAGCTTGACTTTTTTTTTCTAGCCTATTCGTCCCACTCTTTGGCAAAGGACTCCTTCCACTCCTTCCATCTGTCGCGAGCCCACGCGTCCTCCTTCCAGTTTTGACGGAAGACGGAACCTATCCAGCTCGTCCCGCCATCTCCTACGTGGTCTGCCGCGACCCCGCCTCACTGTCTCAGGGCACCAATTCTGCGCTATTTGGGCCCACAGTTTGTCTGGCACGCGGCACACATGTCCTGCCCAGTCCCATTTAAGTTGGGCAGCCTTTTGTATCACATATAATAGGTGAAAATTATATTCTGTTTGTTACAGTCTAGATCCTCCTGGGAGGTACTGAGTGCGAAAGGCGGAGAACCGGGTGGTGTGGCGCCACTTCGGAAAGGTCGTGTCCAGCAGTGGACTGCGATAGGTTACGTTGATAGGCAAAAGGATTGGTAATCACGGTTTGTTGTTTCTTTGGGCAAGATTCACAGACCGCACTTTAACTTTTCTTTCCTAAGTGAATTAAGCGTCGCCTATGAATATTATTATTCGTGTGGGATATTAAACATGTAAGGGTAACGTAACTATTTAATTTAATTTTAAATAGCCTTATAATCTGATCTCTTTCTCTTTCTCCTAATGTCTTTAGTAAAGACGTCTAAAAAGAGCGAGACAAAACGACTCTTACGAAAGTAACATTGGCTTTTTACGCAGCAACGTGTGTTCTCTCTCTCACACACACTCGCTCTTGCTCACACAATACTATCATACCCACATTCGAATAGCATTGAATGAAACGCTTGCTCACAATATTGCATATATATACGAATATGAATATTATATCTACGTACAAGAATAAGGTTCATATTCGTAAGCAACGTTTACTTAGAAAAGTCTGAATCTTGCTCTAGGCTGAAGGAGACTCCTTTGAAGAGTTTCCCTATTTAACCATCAAAATGATTAAAGTGTTAAGAATCCTCGCGGTCACGTGTCTTAACCTCAACCTTCGAAAAAGCTTTTAAGCCTTAACCGACAAACTGTTCTAATAGATAAGTAAGAAAATAAGATAATCGTTTTGGTCAATGGTAAGTAAGTATATGGAGTTGGAGACCTCGAAGGTAACGACGTGAAAAAGTAACTGACTATTTCAGAACCAGTTAGTTGTTTCTGAAGAAGAACAGGGTGTAAAGTTTACTCATCCTTTATACAAAAAGGAATATCCTCCGACCACAGCACAGAGTCTATATTAAACTACAACATATACTTTTTATGTTATATTCTCAACCGAATACAGAAAAAGTCCTTCGTACGTGGATCCACGCGAGACACAATGAGAACCAAGTTCCACTTACCGCTATCAGCATATTAGTTTGATCGAAGTAGTCAGCCACCGGCATGACGTTCTTGTAGAAGTTGTTGAGCTCCATCCGCGCGAGGCTCAGCACGACGTGGCCCAGTCGAGCTCCATACTCGATTTGACGCTCTAATACTCGCTGCCGCCAGCTGACTAGGACCACGCCGTTTATAGTCTGGATCTAGGATAAAAATAAGACAAGAATAAGTTATATTTCTTATGTAATCGGTTGACAAAGATGACGACGGTTCTGGTGATAAAAAATGGTTCACGATGGCTATAGACACCTGCAACACCACTGATAATATATTGCTGAATCAAATGGCAAAGTTGAAATGTCTCATGCTAATATAATTTTCCACCAGGTACCTCTCAAAATGGTTCCTAGCGTAACTTTGTTGCGCAACACTGTTTGATTGACAAAAAACAGTGGCACTCCGGGAGTGCCGACTGAAGTGAAAACAAAACACAAACAGAATACTTTGCCATCACTCACTGACATATCGGATTTACATTAAAACACATCCGAAACGGTGTCGGTTACGATAACAGTGGCGCGAATTCAATGGTTTTTTCTCATCCCAAAAAATGCCCAACGCGCCTAAAGAAGTTTTCACATCAAAAATACTCGTAATATTTGATACATTAAGGCGACTACATGACCTAAAGCGCGGTCGCTGTCGGACTGCATAGAAAAGAAAGAGAAGCGCGATGACACAACGGTGGTAATTTATTGCAAATATGAAGAAATTATCTATTTACAAAAACTATTTAATAATAAATAATCCATCACTGAATGCAGTTTGGCATTAGACATTTAATGGTATATTTTTAATTGTAATTAAAATTGTTAATGAAGGGATAAACTGCTTTTAAAGAAAATTAAGAGGTGTATTTGAACATTATTTTGATGCATTAATGTATATTTATTTATGATTTCAGTTCCATCACTGTATTAAAGTAAGACTTGAAAATATCATATTTTTTTCTTTGGTCAAAACTATTTACGGTTTAGAGATACACTGCTTTAAAAAACCAAATTTTTGTCCGTTTTAGGAAACCTCCGCCTTAAGGGAAAACAAGGAGTAGAAACAGTTTTATAAATCTATATTTTGGAACGGGCAACTTGCTTCAACTTTCTGACAAAAGGACTAACTCCTTGAAAATTAAAAATGCCTGTAATGCTCCGAGTTTGAGGGTTCGTTAAAAACAAAACGTCCGTCCATAGGAACCTACCAATATTTGAATAGCATCGATGTTTTCATATAGAGTGAAAAGGTTATTTCGTTTCTTCAATCCCAATACCGAATAGTTCTTCAATAGATTCGTGACATCAGAAGACAAATTAGGTTCTCCCAACAAAAGGCAAGGAACTTATTTATAGATTTAAGCATTAGGTACCTGCCCATAGAAAGCTGAAGTCAGCTTTTTTCACACTGTCATGTTTCGCAGTATAATTATAAAACTCGTACCTAGTAATATGACTCATCATTGGAATAATATCGTCATAACGAATACTGTTTACTGGGTACGATACCCCTTGGTAAGACTGGTTGTCAGACTTTCGGGCTTCTGAGTACCTACCCGTAACGACTATCAAAGATCCACGATGACGACCGGGACCAACGGCTTAACGTGCTTTCCGAAGCACGGAGGGGTCTCGGTATGTAAAGATGGTCACCCATCCACAGACCAACCGCGGCAAGCGTAGCTTAACCTGATCGATCGACCTGTGCGGCTGTTATTATTTAGCCATGGGCCCCTCTTACCTACTTACTTAATAATTTAAACCAAATGACATGATTGCCATTAAGTACTTTCTTATTCGCTTCAAGCGGGATACTTTACATACAACTTGTTTCGAAAAATTTCCTCCACGCGGCACATAGCCACACCATGAGTGTTAGTAAATAAATACATCGGAACACGTCATTATGGAACACGTATTTATCAGTCGATAACTATTGCCTGTGAAACACGGTTGCTGTCACGCGACGATGCGAATAGGGGTGACAAATTATTATATAATTAGGGGTTGCGCTGTACTGGCTAGTTATCCACATGCTGAACGTTTTCAATTTGATAGCTGATAAGGGGTTGGATGTGTCATAATATCTCTCGGTTTTCCTAAACTCAATTGAAAGAGGTAGTACGACTTCCAGTCGGTACCTCAAGTGCTTAGTTGACTCTCTTCTATTTTTCAGTTAATCTGCGTCACATCCTGAGTAATTTGCCTCAATCTAACGAACTGTGGTGAGCGAGAGCAGTGGTGGCCCAGTGGTAACGACCGCGACTTACGAGATAGGTCGTAGGTTCGAACCCTGTCAGGCGCTTTACTTTGAGTAAATTATTTCATCACCACTGCTCTCAAAACGGTGAAGGAAAACATCGTGAGGAAACCGGCATGTCCTAGAACCAAAAATTCGAAGACATGTGACATCTACCAACCCGCACTCGGCCCGCGTGGTGGATTACGGCCCACTCCCTCTCACAAAGAGGAGGCCTGTGTCCCAGCAGTGGGAACATTATAGGCTGATTATGTTATGTCTATCGAACTGTTCTTAAGTTTTGAGGTACCTAAAGAATATCCCTTCTTCCTTACCTCGGCTTCCCATATAAAAATCTTCAATCCCCTTTACCGCAAGCACTTAGCCTCAAGTTGTTTCCCTTTGGTTCCGATGATGATGATATGCATAAGACGCTACATATATTGTTTCTCAGTAAGTATAAGCATAGATTATAAAGTTATAAAAGTGTTTGATGTAGCGTAAACTGCACTTTATTGTTTAGGAATTAAAGTTACTTTTCCATAAACTCATATTTGTTTACATTTTTAGCAAATTAGTCGCGAATGCAGAATAGGTACACATTGCGCGCCAGCACGCGCAGGCAACTTGATCAGTGCCTTAACCGATGACGTGCTGATCACGCTGCCTGCGCGTGCAGGCCGCGTGCAAAGTATTGTATTGGGTTCGATCCCCAACAGTGATATTATGTATTTCAAAATGTACTGTAGTTTTTTACAGTCTGTCTAGACATAAGAACTTATATTCAGCAACCGATGCAACAACCAACTAGCGATGACATAGGTTAAAGTAGACAGACACTAACAAACTTTAATACATTTCCGATGACTTGCATAACACAAAACAACCGCATGACTCACAACATCAATAAAATTTACCTAATAACACACCCTTTAACAAGCCTTGCAACACCCTCTATACCTAAGGACTTTGACCTTTCAATGGCCACCCATATTGTAGTACAATTGTCACTATAACTCTGAATGAAACGGTAGTAAGTTAAGTCTCCAAGGGAGTGGCCTCATTAGGTGATAGCATCTAATGCTGCGACACGGTGACTACATATAAAAGGTAATTATTAGAGACGATGTTCTACTAATTAGGTGTTGAGTAAAGGGTAGAATAATCGGGTACGATCACCAAAGAAGATAAGTAACCAGGCTCGTTGGATATAGTTGAAGTTTAGTTAGAAGCCGATGGATGTTTTCGAATAAAATTTAATTTAATTAATAGAAAACAAACAGTTCATTTATCAAATTAAATTATATTCGTAAACATCCATCGGTTTCTTACTAAACTTCAACTACTTATGTCCGACGACCGTGGTTACTTATCTGTGTACATAATTTCAGGACAATATTTTATATTTATATTTATTTGAGCAAAATTACAGCATATGAAAAATGTCTCATAAAAATTCCTCAATATGACCTTAGTTACGGGATGTGCTAAGGTAGCTCGCTAAATTCAAATTTAATTATGTTTTTTGCAATTTGCAGGTCAGTGTCCGGTTTTATGCTGATTAAGATATGATTTGCGACCATAACAAATATGGCTTTACAGAATTATAATTATTTGAATCAGCTATCCACATTGGCCTCAAATGTCATAATTTCATGAAAAACTTAGTCAACCTAGGAGTGTATTCATTAATTTTATGATTATAATTCTATAAATATATATTTTGACAATATACAACCTGATACTAACCTGCAAATTGCAAAAAACGTAAATAATATTAAATTTCGCTGGCTGCCCTCACTGACGATTCCGCCCAGGGTAGCCCGCGAAATTCTTTTTTTACGTTTTTTACAATTTGCTGGTCAGTATTAAGTTGTAAGTACGTTGATTAAAATATATGATTCGTGACCGTAAAAAATATGTATTTACAGAATTATAATCATTAAAGTCATCAACACAACTCTCTAAGACCAAGTGACCCTACTGAATGACTATTTCATGAAATCTTGACATTTTAGGATTATACTAATTTAACAAGTTGTAACTACTGATTTACACAATAAAGTTCAATTTACACAATAAAGTTCAATTTACACAAAAAAGTTCAATTTACACTAGTACAACTTCAAACATTTTTATAACTTTTTCAATAGTACCTACTATTCACTCTGAAATCAACTTTATTTCCACAGATATAAAGTCGATATTTGCTTAAACGGAATTAACATCAATAGGAAACATGAATTTGAATAGATCTTAAGTTCACTATCAACTGATACCCTCACGCCAGTATTTCCAAAAGGGGAAGGTAGAGGTGTATCTTCCACCCATATTTCGCCAGTTATTTAAGTTCCATGTTAAAGGCCCGGCCGCCTTTTGCCACTAAGGGTCAGCGCAGACAGAACGGAGCGCAGCGGAGAGGATTTTATTAACGCACTTGAAAATAAACTTTAAAATTATTAAAATAAAGTGCATAAATGCTTGAACCTGACAAAAAATGCTCGCGCGTCCTCGAAGACGCGTCCTCGCAAGCACGAACATACGCGATCCGTAAAGAAAATGCCCGAGACCACGCGGGGATTATTCCTCTCTGTCTGCGCTGACCCTAACCGGGCACAAACCCAGATTCCGGGCAGGTCCGGAGAATTTGCTCATTGGTATAAGAATATCACTGTATCTAGAAAGATTGGTGATATTATAGTATACTGTATAGTAGGAGTCACTATCCTACACTTATATGATACTAGCAGCGCCCCCCGGTTCACCCGCATAAGTTTCGATACCGTGGGAATATCGGGATAAAAAGTATCCTATGTCCTTTCCCGGAACTCAAACTATCTCTATACCAAATTTCATCTAAATCGGTTCAGCAGTTTAAGCGTGAAGAGACACAGACAGACACACTTTCGCATTTATAATATTAAGTACGGTATGGATTTTCAGCTCAATCCTGTGAATTTAGGATAAAAAAAATGGTCCCACAGGATGCAAACTAATTATGTGCTCGGGAAGACTACATGCCCGACATTGTAGTATTTTCCAAAAACCTTTTACGGTGGTTTCCACAAAAATATGAATCGAAAGCCATCAGAACGGTCTACTAAATAATTATCGATACAAAACATATGTACGACGGCTGTCGATTTTATAAATTGTTACTTTGGCCGTTAGTTCGCCCTTGACATGAATATACCGATTTTTATCCTAGCTGTCTTCACTCCATCGATCCACAATATAGTTTAAATAAGCCGTTTTATCGAGATGGTAAACTAAATTGAGATTTGTGATAAATTGATAGATAATTTAAAAGTTTATTTGCTTTTTCTTCGCGCCTTTGGAGTGATATCGGATACGATGAAACGAGTCTATATCCAAGTGTAAGACGATGTTCGTATGGTTTATTAAATTTTTCGAAGATATCAGAAGGTGAATTCCCGTAATTGAAAACATTCAAATTCTAGTCGCAATCTCGTCTCAGCGACAATCAATGTCAAAAACTTGTCAAAAATGTAGGGAAATCAGATGTATTTTTGACAGAGTGAGACTAAGGTCAGTCTGTGAACGTTATTAAAATAACGAGAATTGATCTCAGTTTCATGATTCTGTCACAAATACCTCTTTTTTAATACGTACAGTCAGTTAGGTACTGCAATTAGCTGACCCACCTTTGCATAAATGGTTGAAATTTTTTTGAATACGAATCGATAGAATTTTATAATTCTTTTATATTTTATTTATTTGAGCAAAGTGAATAAAATATAAAAAACATTATAAACTATATTGATTGATATACTAGAATTATAAGTAACTGACTGTACATATATACAGGGTTATTGGAAAAACACCAAAAACCTCTTAAGAGGTCATTGTACTCATCATTATGAACAACTTTTACTATGGGACCAAACCTGAAATCGCAAAAATAAAATCAGCTGTTCCCTACATTTATGTTCGTATAATACGTCAAAATGTAGGTTTGGTCCCATAGTAAAAGTTGTTCATAATGATGAGTACAATGACCTCTTAAGAGGTTTTTGGTGTTTTTCCAATAACCCTGTATAAGTCCACATACGTTTTTACTTATGAGAAATTCAGGTCCAGTTGAAAACCAGCGTCAGGCACTAGTTGTCTGGCATTTTTGCTGAACGGGACCTTTTTAGCGCAGCCGTGAGGCACACTTTCCTGCTTATTTTTTATTTTTTTCTTGTTTGTTTTTATCTGATGTATGTATCTGGTGTATTGTGTGTGTGTCTTTTGGTATGTGCTAAATAAATATATTTCTTTCTTTCTTTCTTTAAATTGGCCTTCGGAAGGCCAATTACCGTACTTAAGAGGACTACATGACCTAAAGCGCGGTCTTTGTCGGACTGCATAGAAAAGAAAGAGAAGCGCGATGCCACAACGCTGGTAATTTATTGCAAAATATGAAGCAATTATCGATTTACGAAAAATCTAGTGTTTGGACAAAAAAAAAACTAAAACACTATAGTTTTAGTATGTTGCTTGTACAATAATCTGACAAAAAATCATAATGATTGATTGTATGTATATATTAGTATGAATTTTGTTGTAAAAAAAAAGTTTTTAGAGGTATCTTCATGATTTTTTTCTATCGTACCAAATAAGTTGTATTATGTTTTCAACACACTATCTTCCTAGCATTTATCCTGAAGAATATCATTTTTTTTTATTGTATTCGATCATATACTTTTATTGTTTCTAAAACTTGCGTTTTTTGCGTTTAGGTCCTGTAAGCCCCTTAATTAAAAACGTTCAAAATCTAGACGCACTCTCATCTACCTCTCTATTGACTATTTCTGATATGTGCTCGTAATTATAGATTTATTTTGTTTAACTTGAATAATAATTCAAGTTAATTATACTTTTTGTATGCACGTTTTTCTGTGCCAGATAAACCTACTTTTCTTTCTTTCATTTTAAGACTTGTGTTGTATGCGAATCGGTAAACACTGTCATAACGGAATACTTATAAAAAAACACATCAGTAATCTTTTCAGTTTATGATGATTGCCATGATACATGCTAAATGATTATTTTAAAGCTTTGGTGATTTAAATAAATCGGTAGTTCGGTTCGATAACTGATTATTTAATTGTTGTAGGCTTTAACGTTGTAAAAATCGTACCTACACAGTTGTTTTAGTCTTCTAAATCGCAGTGGCATTTCCAGTTTCCAGGCACTCTAAATAGCGTTGCTGTGTTCCGTTTTAAAGGGTAAGCTAAATGGTAATTATTATAGCCCTCTCTATCCGTTCGCCAAGTTTCATCAAAATCTGTTGAAAGGCGTGAAAAGGTACCAGTCAGGCAGAGATGCTTTCGCATTTATAATATGTATTAGTATAGTACTTATACAATTATATTAAGGTTGTCGAGGGGCCCGTAGCTCAATAATAACAGCCGCACAGATCGATTGATCAGGATAAGCTACGCTTACCGCGGTTGATCTGTGGATGGGTGACCATCTTTACATACCGAGACCCCTCCGTGCCTCGGAATGGATCTTTGACAGTCGTTACGGGTAGTTAGAAGCTCGAAAGTCTGACAACCAGTCTTACCAAGGGGTATCGTATTACCCAGTAACTGGGTTGTGGAGGTCAGATAGGCAGTCGCTCCATGTTAAATGGTATTCAGCTGTATCCGGTTAGATTGGAAGCCGACCCCAACATAGTTGGGAAAAGGCTAGGCAGATGATGATGAGTACTATATTAAGGTTGTATAATTTATAGTACCTATGGATTTATAATTCTGCTTACCTTATCAGAGTACTCAGCGACATCCCGCATGGAGCGCGGGTAGCCGGAGACGAGGTAGGTCTTAGCCGTGGGCGCCATCTTCATCTCCAGCATCAGCACCTCCGTCACGGTCGTGCTGGATAGTGTGCCGAAGTCTTGCATATCTGTTGAAGAGGTAGCCTGTTAGTTTTTAAGATTTGAAACTTAAAGAAAACACGGAACCTTTTTAGGATCACCTTTTGTTCATCTGTCACAGAGGGTTTTCTCGAAATCGATGTAACGTAGGAATTTGAATTTGGGCACAATGCTTTGGTCTTGATGAGGCGAACATAAATCGCCAGTCAAAGACCAACAATTTTTTAAAATTTTATATTTTACTCGTAGTGGACGGAGTAGGAGCAAACTCAAATAAAAGATACCACGACGTGACGCCTTCACAAATTGGGTTATATCCCGACAAATTCATTGGCAAAGGGGTCACAGTGATAACGCAAGTTTCTGTTTCTACATTTATATGCTAAATTTAGTAGGTTTAGGGCTGATTTTTCAATGTTCAATGTTTTTCAATGGGATGCATGAAGAAGCCTCCTCGTGTAGCGAAGTTTGTTCCGTCAGTTACTTAACCGAATCCTGGACAGTCACACGCAACACCTTATTTGACTGGCCAATTCTTCCCTTGCGGTGGTAGGGCTAACGCGCGCCCGGTTTGCGACCACGCTCCCACCGGAGTCCGGCGTCAAGCATCTGCGTGCTGTGTTTCATCGATGCGTGGTAGTTCGAGTGCCTTAGGCATCTTCTGGGCACGCTCGTTCCATCATAGACCTCATCCATCGCTTTCCACCAGGTGTGATCGACGTCAAGAGCGGGCCCAATGAGCAATAAAAAAAAGTGTCCAGATAACTTTTCGCCCCCCCAGCTAGATGGACGGACGACTTAAAGAAGATGGCTGGGGTAGACTGTATGCGGAAGGCGGAGGACAGGGTGTTGTGATACAGCCGATACAGTGATTCATTTGGACAAACATCGACGTAAATGTATTTTTCCCAAAAATGAGTTAAACATGCCAAAGCCCTTAGAAAGCGTATTTACGTTAGAAAAACAAAGACTTAAAAAAAAGTAGCAGTTACGTCGATGTTTATCCAAATGAGCGATACGACCTCAGGCAGCTGCAATCCAACAGCACCCTTATTACAACAGCCATAAAGATCATTATGGTTTTACAGACTTGAAAGCTGCAGCAACCCAACAGCGCCCTTAGTGTCACGAGATTAAAGATCACTGTGATAGTAGCAGTGATGCAAATACAGATTTAAAATAACTGCATGGACTGTAAGAATTATTTGACGATTGACAAGTCGACCATAATAAATGAAGCAATAAATTGGTAGGTTAGGATATTCGTTCCAAGATACAACACAAATAACAAAATAACTAAGATACTACTACTAACACATGACATACAATTAGTTCTACTTACACTATTTAAATAGCACAAAAACTAATTAAGATTTGTAAATACAGGCTGTGTCATAAATAGTGGGGATTCGATATGCCAGATAATTTACTATAACATATTATAATTTTAACCATTTTAGTAGTACATTTATTTTTACAAAATGGCTCCTAAATTTTTATGATTATGCTAAAAATTAGGGTTAAAATAGAGAAGAGCTAACTTTTTCTTCAAAAGCTCTAAATTTACATAAAAATCTATAATTTTACACTATAGCTCTAGTATTCAACAGTAATTAACAGAAATCAAAATGAAAAAATAATGGTTTTTGTTGAAACTACAAACAAATTTGTAACAAAATATGGAAATTTCGTAAAAAAAAACACAAAAAAAAATATTTTCGGAACCTTTGGGTAAAAATGGTTAAAATTGTAACATGTTATAGTAAATTATCTGGTATATCGAATCCTTAACGGTGGGCCACTATTCACGACACACCCTGTATACAATCGTAGACCGTATAACATGCATTCCAGAATAAACCGAATATCTAAAACCCCTCAATCTAATTGAATAATACACTCGTAACACTCGCAATCCCAATTGGCTTTGACAGTTCAACAATACCTATTGAGTTGTCAAGTTGTCAGATTTTCACAACAAGCGGGTCACACGATGCAATGGACATTGTTGGTTTGTCAAAATGTAGGCTACTGCGATTTTGTGGTCATGTTTTCAGCTGTTGGTGTTTGTTGGAACCTGATGGCTGATACTCGTAGTACTGTTTCTAGGATGGATTGGCATTTTATAATATGAAAGTATCCTGCAGATTATTCCGGAAAATAAGTTGAATCACTAGGAATGCGATCAACCAACTAAATGTAACATAAGTTGCTGACCAGAGGGGCAATTCTCGTAATTTTATGAACGTTCACAGTCAGAAGGCCAATTCTCGTAATTTAAAACGTTCAAAATCTAGTCGCAGTCTCATCTCGGCGACAAACAAATGTCAAAAACTTGTCAAAATGTAGGGAAATTAGAAGTATTTTTTGACAGATTGAGACTGAGATCAGACTGTGAACGTTCTTAAAATTACGAGAATTGCCCCTCTGATCTCAGTCTCAATTTGTTTCCCTAACTTCTGACAAAGCTGCCCAATCAAAACTTCCATCGTATTTTTGACCGAAAAACACAATGCAGTTAGAGTTAATAGCTGGCAGAGTATGAATAAATGATCACAAAGTCTTCGTACAACTACAAACACGTGCCCAACTGCGCTTGATTACAAACGATGACTCATTTTACAAACAAAATGACTACCATACAATCGGACTGTATAATATTTCTCAGAAAACAAACATACACTTTATTATTTACAATAACCTGCTAATATACGTAGCTATCGAATAAATACAAAATGGAAACCTATTAAAACAATTGATTTTGATTGTTATTACAGTGTTAAAAGATTTGTTTTTGTTTGTGGTGTGTTATTACAATGTTACTGGGTTTGTTTTTGGCGTGAAGTGAAATTAGCTATCGTTTCTGGGTTCTTTGATCGATTTTAATTGTATACTTTTTCAACTGGACATTTTAGTACGTACAGACGCCAGCACATCAGGCTACTACAATCTGTCAAATTTCTTTAATAGAATCTCAACTTTATCGCTACAGCATAAGGTTCAAAGTTGATTGGGAAAATTTGACAGTTTCGGGTAGCTTGATGTGCTGGCGTCTGTACATATTACAGGATATTTTTGTCCTGATGGAATGAATTGTTCTCTAAGAAAATTAGGAAACTTCGAAGTGTTAGTAAAATGTTACATTTATTCGAAAAACTGGTTATCTGAGGGCTCTGAACTCGATAGACACATACATTATTCATCATCATCACCTGCCTAGCCTTTTCCGAACTAAGTTGGGGTCGGCTTCCAGTGCTAACCGGATGCAGCATTATTATTAACCCAAAAACAATAGTATACCTAAACAGACATTACGATAATGCACGATATTACAGTAAGTATCCTGGCTCGTAGACCCTTGCTACTACGCCGTAGCACGAAGCCTACGCGCCGTAGCAAGAAGTCTACGTGTCGTAGCACTTTCGTAGACGAGCTTTCGGTATCATTCGAAAAAAGTGATAATAATAATCGGTTGGTGCCGCATTTCATTAAAATTTCCTAAGGGGCCTCTGCGAGTTAGCTTCGGCCCCTCGTACGTCTTCCAAAGGACCGGGGCCCCATGGTCCGGAGATATTATAAATTCATAAAAATAATAATTTATTGGCATAAAAATGTGTACAAATAAAGTGAAGCCCTGACTCCTGCGCTAGGTAACAACACCTGTATTATCGTAGATAGATAGGTACTTCATATAAGATTGTATTACTTTTCTTTATTTTTATTATAATAACTAACAACCTTGGCATAATGTAACACTGCAGGACGTGTCAAACCATTATGGTTTGACACGTCCTGCAGTGTTACATGTTAATTTAAGTTTTTTTTTAATAATTTTCCACACGTAGGTATTTAATTAGTGTGAACATAAGACGGCTCCTGCAGTTGATTTACATAAAGTTAAATGTCAAAGGCGTTTTCCTTTCTTAGAATACCCACAAGTTCTATGAATATTTTTAGGAAGAAAGAGTTTTTTTTTTGTTCGTCATTAAGTTTACATTGCCTTTTTAACCAATGTGTCCTGCCAACAATGACCTACGGTGCCGAGACATGGACGCTCATAGTGGAGCGAGCGCAGGATAGCGCAAGCCGCGACATGGCCGACAGAAAACGAGAGACAATTCAATTGCGAGCGAAGGGAGCGCGAGCGCCGCCAGTGGAGCGAGGAGCCGGAACAAAATATGATTTTATTAAAGTATATCTCAACTCTTGTCAGGCGTAAATGATGTAGTATAGTTTATAAACAGGACTCAGTTCCCACTGCTGGGACACAGACCAGACACAGAAAGGACTCTGTGAGAGGGAGTGGGCCATAATCCACCACGCGGGCCGAGTGCGGATTGGTGGATGTCACATGCCGGTTTCCTCACGATGATTTGGTAAACAATTAATTTCTATGATTTTACTTCTTAATTAGCCGACGGCCGACGGGCTCCTTTCTGTCTCTTGTTTTTATCGCAATGGGATGCTAAGTACACGAAAAGGCAAAGTCCTCAGTGGGAAGATACTGAGCCCTTAATATAGCTGGAGGTCCACATTCGAAGCAAAGAGGTAAGGTGCCTTTAGATGCCTAGATTGTTAGACGAGAGGACCAAGGCGAAATATAATATTCTATCAGCATCTATAACGATGATGGAAAGTCAAAAATATATAAGATTGACATGTTATCGAAAAGCTTAAACTAATCCTGTTGAAGATCGTCGTTAAGCTTAATAAGGACCTAACCGCAAAAAACGCAAGTTATAGAAACAATAAAAATATATGATCGACTATAGTAAACAAAATCAGAAAAATATATGATACTCTTCAGGATATATGGCTAGGTAGATAGTATGTTGAAAACATAATACAACTAATTTGATTCGATAGAAAAAAATCATGAAGATACCTCTAAAAACTTTCTTTTTTTACAATAAAAAACAAACAATCATAATGATTTTTTGTCAAATTATTCTACAAGCAACATACTAAAGCACCTAGTGTTTTAATTGTTTAGTCCTAACAATAGATTTTTTGTAAATACTTAGACAATTGCTTCATATTTTGCAATAAATTACCAGCGTTGTGTCATCGCGCTTCTTTCTTTTCTATGCAGTCCAACAAAGACCGCGCTTTAGGTCAACATAGAGTCTAGTTGAAAACCAGCGTCAGGCACTAGTTGTCTGGCATTTATGCTGAACTGGACCTATTTGACGCAGTCATGAGGTACACAATACTATATTTAAGTTTTTTTTTTGTGTGAATATTTTGTGCCTAAACCTCTGTCAAATAAATGTATTATCTTTCTTTCTTTAGAAATATACAACTTTAAAAGCTATTGCCAGTAGCTTAGGCCTTTTTTTTTTGTTTTTATTTTCGGGGTGAAACCTTCAAAAGGCACCTGGACTTTGGGGAAAAAGACCAGATAGTGTGGGATTCTTACCTCACTAAAACCACCCCGGTGATCACCATTCCGATCATGGAGGGGGTCCCGTTATCTAAGAATAGACCAATCCAGAACCCCCTCAGTGCAACGCCTGTTAGGCAAGAAGCTTACAGGTAAAAATGGTGACAACACTCTAAATACCTAAGTGAAACCGACTGTGGTCGGACGCTCCCTTTCTACATACATACATATTATGACAAAGAAAACATATAATACTGTCTCGTTCTTATGTGTGTATTTAGAAAGAGAGTGTCCGACCACAGTCGTCTTCACTTAGGTATTCAGAGTGTTGCCTCCACTTTTATCTATAAGCTTCTTGCTGTTAGGGCACATCCCTGGGGAGACTGTAAAGGGGTCTCCCCTGAGCCTCGCTATGCACGGCAGCACGTGGTCACAGTGCCACCGAGTAGTCTAAGCCTATCTAGCTAAAGTTAACTACTGAATGCTACTTCTATCTACAGTGTAATCTAATGCCAAACTACATAAAGTGCAGACCGGGGTTCGCAGTACCGTTGCCGATAGCGTACTGCTGCAGGAGGTCGGTCATGTTGATGTGCACGACGCCGCGCCGCTCCTGCATCAGGTTGTCGCAGTGCGTCACCTTGCCGCTGCCTGGACCACCTGGCAAAGAAGAAAATAGATTACACACACATAAACACATATACTCAAGCTCTTTTCCAATGGGGATAGGCAGAAACCGCCGTAGAACGAAGTTTCCATCCTTACATACCCCTTTTGCTTCGTTTACGTTCATACATCTGCACCCTAATCGCGTAAGTAAAGGATGATTTCCACCAAACGGCTCGCACCGTATCGGATCGGAAAGGATACAAACGGATGCGGCGACAGCCGATTGCGTCCGGCAGGATGTCGACGCATACGATCGGCTCCGTACCGTCGTTTGCGAACGTATGCACCAAACAAATCCATTTTCTTCTAAATCCATGATTGAGTGACGTCTGCAGTGCGTGCACTTTCGAGAATGAGTGGTGCCGCCCGGCCACGGCTTTGAACGCACGCGACGACCGCCGAAAGGATTCGGTCGGATACGACGACAGGCGAACGGAGCCGATCGCGCGTCGCCGCATAATTTCGGCTACGATCGCGTGTCGCGGAAGACGTCCGCGGTCAAGCTGCTGGGCGCGGCTTGGTAATATAGACTTTAAAATATTGTGTACACGATTTAATATCGTTTAAAGATTGTAAAATCCGTTCCGATCCGTTGCGATGCGAGCCGTTTGGTGGAAATCATCCTTCACACTTTCAATCACAATCTGAATAATTTCAATTTTTTCTCTTGTATTATGAAACCGTACCGTGCACAAAGGGTCTAAGCCAATCCTGTTATAGAGAGGAACTTCTTCCTGGGTCACAAGACTGCCTCCTTGCTCTAGTGGTAGCAAGCGCTACTGCCGGGTGTGAGGTCCAGGATTCAAAAAGTGTTATTGGGTTTTTTTATCTAGAATTTCTCAGTATGGCCCGGAGATCTGGATTTGTGCCCGGTTGATGGCAATAGGCTCGGCTATTACATGGGACCTATCCTATGTCCTTTCCCGGGACTCAAACTATATCTATACCAAATTTCATCTAAATCGGTCCAGCGGTTTAAGCGTGAAGAGGTAACAGACAGGCACACTTTCGCATTTATAATATTAGTATAGTATGGATTGTATTAAAAAGCGGCCAAGTGCGAGTCGGCAACGGACACGAAGGGTTCCGTACCAAAAGGCAAAAAAACGCTGAAAAAGACACGTTTCTTGTAAGTATAGAGACCCCTTTAATTTTTACTTTATTTTATTTTTGTGTTGGTTGTTATAACGGCAATAGGAATAGGTACACACTGTGAAAAACAACGGCCGACGGTTACGGTTCATGAGATACAGTCATCCCCCGACAGACAGATGAACAGACGGACTGCGGGGACTTAGTGATAGAGTTCCGTCGGCACCCTTTGGGACTTGGGTACGGAGCCCTAAAAAGTATGTATACGTTGTGGAAGACGATACCCATCATAATATTTACCTAGTGCAATAAATTAAAAACTTGCTTCGCAGTTGGTCGCCTGTCTGCCAGGGGTTTTAATGGCACAAATAGTGTGAATTAATAGTCTGAATGAATTGCATTTAATCATGGATTATAGGACGAGCGAGGTTAAGTCAATACCTAGTGTATACGGTGATATGCAAACTTTTAAAAATGCAATATCGCATTATACATAGACAAACCCTTTTTCAAAATAAATATGAACATGTAAACAGGTCAGAAAACTTGGGTTCTTGGTAGTGTCAATTTGCAATTTCCCTTCACCGTTTTTATAAAAGCAGATACTTAATCGTATTTTTTTTTTTTTGATTACTTACATAACATACATACATAATTAGCCTATAATGTTCCCACTGCTCCACTCTCCTCCACTGCTCACAGGCCTCCTCTCGGTGAGAGGGAGTGGGCCGTAATCCACCACGCGGGCCCAGTGCGGGTTGGCAGATGTCACATGCCGTTGAATTTTTGGTTCTAGGACATGCCGGTTTCCTCACGATCTTTTCCTTCACCGTTTTGAGAGCAGGGGTGATGAAATAATTTACACAAAGTAAAGCGCCTGTCTGGGTTCGAACCTACGACCTACAACTCGTAAGTCGCAGGCGTTACCACTTGGCCACCACTGCTATTTGATTACTTACCCAAAACGAATATAACTGGCACATTAGGCGGCTCGAACTTGACGTGGCTCGAGTTCTGCATCGGGAAGGCGGCGGCAGGAGGCGTCGCGCGGCCGGCCCATGCGCTCTCGCCCCGGCTTCGCTCCCCGCCCGTCGTCTCCAGCTCTTCATTTTTTTGTTCTGGACATTAATGACCACATAAGTTATGGGAATCAGGTGCTACCTTGCGGAAATCCATGAAAGTATTACGTTATAAACACCATAATCAGTAAACTCAAAATCAAAATATTTTATTACACATAAACCGACATGACATGGGCCACTTATGAAACGTCAGAAGCTAGGTGCACGGTTCCAATTGGTCGTTTCCTATGGAGAAGAACCGGCAAAAAACTCCATGGTTACTCTTTTAAAAATAATTGGCTTTTACAATGTTTTCAAATTACAGTAAGTATAACGTTACAGCCTACAACGTTCCTACGGCTGGGACAAAGGCCTCATCTCTGTGAGAGGGAATGGGCCATAATCCAACACGAGAGCTCAGTGCGGGTTTGTGGCAGTCACATCAATAAAATTATAACGAATAACGTGCAAAGAGTAGGCGAATTGAAGGGCGGAGAAAGAGCCCTATGTCGACAAGCGGCGTAGACGGTAGTTTTCAAATTACGAATTATTTCGTTGTTATAATTTTATTATTATGATTAGGTACTGTGGCTCAAAAATCAAAAATCTCTAACTGGTTTTGACGTGGTTCGTCAGTTATTATGGACGTATAGGTATTAAAAAAATAATTCAGTGAAAAATTCCACTTTCGCTGCAACTTCACAATTCTTTATTGCATTCCATAATGTTGGTAAATCAGTAACTTAATGTTGGCTAAAGTATTATAAGTATTATCTGCGATGTTGGTAAAAAGTAACCTATGGGTTGGGCGCCATTAGCAATCCTTCAAATTCTTTATAAGGTGCAGTGAGCACGATAATAATATGTCAATTTCTTCTCCAGTCATTGTATCCCGTAAAAAAGTTAGGTAAAATAAAGGCACATCTTAAGTCTCAACTGATGAAAGTGTGGACGCCTGCACTGATAATTGATGCAACCTGTCACGTAGCTGTGTTATGTGTCAAGAGTATAATCTACGGCTCCTTGTTAATCTGTCATGATGTCGTGTGCTAACCTAACATTATCCGGTATGTTTGTATTTCCAAATAAATTCTTTATAAAAGTTTAATTGCCATTGTTTATATTTTTTCAGGTTATGGGTCCATGGAATTATTTTATTAATGTTTTTTTTTTTAATTTATTTATAAGAAATACTGCTTGAAAAGTCTTTTCAATATAATTTGTTTAGCAGGGTATATTTACGCTATTAGGTGCAGTTGCGTGAGAACTTAGTTGGTGAGGTGCGTGAGACTTAAGTAGGTGTTTCTAGCAATGCCCAGTAGTGCGTAAAGCTGATTAATAGGTCTGTACGGCGCGATCTCGCTACATACCTACAATAAGTAATAAGCCGCACAATCAATCTGCTGATTGCATAATCAGCCTATAATGTTCCCACTACTGGGACAAAAGCCTCCTCTCGGTGAGAGGGAGTGGGCTATAATTCACCACGCGGGCCAGCGCGAGTTGCTCTGTCACATGTCTTCGAATATTTGGTTCGGGACATGCCGGTTTCCTCACGATGTTTTCCTTCACCGTTTTGAGAGCAGTCGTGATGAAATTTTACACAAAGTAAAGCGCATATCGGGGTTCGAACACGACCTACAACTAGGTAAGTCGCGGCTCTTACCACTAGGCCACCACTGCTCTGTAGGGTAATTGCGTAACACACTATCAGTAGCAATGGGTTTCATTTTGACAGTTGAACAACATTCATTGCGTTATTTACGTTGTTCAGCAAACAAATTTTCGAACATATGGAGCAATGGATTAGCAATATGCTTCAAAATTATTCAAATTGAGAGTAATAGTATGTTATGCAATGATGGTGCAGATTCACTCATCTGCTGATCTGATGAGCCATTATTTTTACCATAATAATTACCTATAATATAATAAATAAAAAAGGCAGGCATAGTAGGCCTATAGCGTGTTAGTACCATGTATACACTATTATTAAGTACCCTATGCACCATTATTTTCATGGAAAAAGTTATCTACTTACATAATTATACGGCGCACTTTTTGTTATGACAAATCACTTTATGCATCTGTTACTTGTAACACCATTTCATTTGTCACTGTAACTATAATATTATCTTGTACTTAGGTAAGTACTTATTGATATAAGCGCATGCCTAATTTTAGTGAGTGCTGGAAGCCAAAGAAAATGCTATAAATGCTTCAGAATGCTACCGGTCAGGTAAATAAAGTATAAGTACTTACGTTTTAAAATGACGGAAGAAATTACTTTTTTCGCTACTCAGAACTGCAGTTTGGTTTCAATGAAAATTAAATATCACTGCAGATGTTTGGTTGTTTTCGGTGGAAATACCTAACTACCTAGGTCGTGGGTTCGATCCCAAGCAGGCACTTCACTTTGTATAAATAATATTTCATCATCATTGCTCTCAAAACCGGCACGTGTTAGAACCAAAAAATCAAAGACAGTGACATCCGCCAGCCATCACTAGGCCCGCTTGGTGGATTATGGCCCACTCCCTCTCACATAGATGAGGCCTGTGTCCCAGCAGTGGGAACATTATAGGCTGATTATGACCTAACTACCTACTTTTTGACATTTATTTAAAAATCGCTGGGTCTTGAAGTATGAAAATTAGCACAAGATTGTGTTTTTTTTACGACGGTCGTGAGTGCTAAAGGATTTTTGGAATTACATCCCCAAAAGGGGTCAAATATTTGGATGGAAGTTTGTCATTTTTGAAGTTGGATACGTGAAAGTTAGCCTGTTTATAAGTAAACTACCGGCCCGCCCCATCTTCGCACGGGTGCAACTTATTTTTTCTCATTTTCGAAATTTTCTTTCATAGAAACCTTGTCCCGCCAATACCGAAAACAATAAAAAAATTATTATCCAATTTGGTGCAGTCATTCGGAAGTTATGCGCGTATAGACTTCGTTTTATACTATGTAAGGATGTAAGGGTAAAAGTTAGTTGCATAATCGTTTTTTGGAAACTCATAACCTTCAAAGGCACGCTTGGGAAGTTGCGGATGGGTAACCGCATCCTATCGGACACACGGCTTAGCTACCCGAAACTGTCAAATTTTCCCAATCAACCTTGAACCTTATACTGTAGCGATAAATTTGAAAATGTATTAAAAGAAATTCGACAGATTGTAGTAGCTTGATGTGCTGTGCCGGCGTCTGTAACTATACCTTAAACAATAATAACATATGAAGGGATCAGGTGAAGAACAACTTATGTCACATTTTAAATGTTTTTCAACTGGCAATGCAGTCTGAATGGTTATACCTGTCGCTATGTTCTGTCAAAAACAACAGGGCAATAACATCCATAGTTTCCGAGCTTTCATGCTTTTAAAATATCGATACAGGGAAGAAACATACAATGTCCGGACCGTTCAGCCCTCCCCCTATACCATTATACCTATTACAGTTAAAGTGCCTTGGGTATAAATGACACTATTTTTATTAAGATATTAGCTTTTAATTAGTAATATCTCAGTTTGTTTATTAGGTGACAAAAGTGGTTCTTTCCCTGATCCCTTCATATGTGATCTACGCAAGCGCGCTTTACTAATAACAATAAGACGAGCACTCTCTAAACTTAATAGGTATTCGATTAAAATGCTAATAGGAAGGTACCTACTTATGTAAAGGGTACTTACCTAATAGCAGAAAAGGAGATAAGGCAGTTATTTATTCGTCAGTTAAAGGCGACTTCGTTATTATGTCAAAAGATTAGGATAGGCATCGCTGACAACATTTTCTGATTAATAAATTCATGTATAGAAAAACCTGATTGTCAGTTTAATGTCCGATATCTAGCTGCTAGCTTTTAATATTACATTCAGTTTATTAATGGCATGAGTAATGCAGAACACACGATAGACGCATTCCAATGTTTACAAGTGGCGCCCGAATGGGTGTGTTGATAAACAAAATAGGTATTTAAAAGAATGACGCGACATATTGTCGCTGTGCGTAGGTACATAATGATGATTAAAATGGTTTGTCTTCTTTAACTGTCATGCATTTTGATGTTATCGGTGTAATTGGAAGATGCTATTGGCGCCCAACAAAGTACCTACCTGATATACACGTATAGACAAGGACAAGACGATCGGCAATTACTAATTAATACTACTTACTTAGTTTTAAAAATAAACTTACTCACCAGTGTCTAAACAGATGCCCATATTCCATGAAGATGCGAATTAAATTGAAAGTCTTTCCACCAACAAACTTTACGACGCAGGGTCCGCAATAAAAAAATATTCTTAACTAATGTTTTTAATTGGCACTTTACAAATAAAATATACATCCAAAACACGCGTGTAGTTCCGTTGTCTACCGGCCACGGGCAATCACACGCGGCAATTAATAGTTTATCGATTGAAGGACGCGACCTTCGTGGACGAACCTCAAAACGAAACTAAACATTACACTCTTTAACTTGAAAATTATCTCATCTTACAAAACTTTTAACTGATCGACTTGGTTTGAGTTATTCGAAAGTTGTGCCTTCGTGATAGCATTTCTGCGAGCGGTTTGAATCTTAATGGCATCGCGGGCCAACCGCTCCGTCGCAGCTCTCACACACGACTGAAAGAAACTCCTTCCCTCGCCGGCGCGACCAACAGAGCACTGTTTGTCTCGCTCTCTTACATCATAATACCCGCGTGGGACGGAGACAGGTCATCACTTGAATTATTAAAACTGCGTCCACCTCATTGAAACAAAGTAATTACAGTATTTAAAACTGCAAGACTTGCTCTTGCAGGTCGTCGATGATGACGATGTTTGCCTACTAAGAAATACGTTCGATTAGGGTCATGACAATTGTTCAGATCGACAGCCCCAAGGCGGTGCTATTTTATTCATGATCGTTACATTTACGATAATTGTCACGTTCAAAACTTATGAATTCTATGAAAACTATGTTCTCAATTACTGGGTACGATCGGTAAATATTCGATACAGTAGAATTTTGTGCTGGTCTGTAATTACCTTATTAAATTTTTATATAGTCCTATGTTTCATCGACGGGTTCACGGCTTCCAGTTTGTAAAGAAAAGTTTCGTTGGAGGTTTTTTCTTGTTTATACAGTGTCATACGCTTTCCTTTCTGGTAAGTTTCCTTTCTTTTAATTTTTTATTTATATTACAAGGAAATAATTTTCTTGTAACAGAAATGAAGGCAGTGATTAATTGGAAAAAAAAGAAAAATAAAAGAATTTAAGTACTCCAATAAAATATTTCGTAATGATGTTGAAACTTTTAAAGTAGGTAAGTACCTACTGCATTGTATATGTAGGTACCTACTTACATAATGTGATGCAATTTGCATAATTTTACAAGATGGGAATAAAGTGTGTCTTAGTAATAATAAATGATTTTATTTCTGTGAGTAGGTTTATACAAACACTTTTACACTCAATCATATTTTTTTAAATTAAACTAGATGAGGTCGGCTTTTCCTATCTCTTCGACTACTCTGAGAAGAAAGGCCTAAACGTCACAGTTTCTTTTAAATTTCAGACATAAAATTCGCCGCCCGAAGCCGCGCCGAATATGATTGCCCGCAGGTTTAAGCGTGCTTCTACGGAGGTTAAAAAAACCATAGATATAGAATTTCCGTAGATTGGTAATGTCAACAATCAAACGAGACCAAAAACCATTGATCTAAGTATATTTTGTTTGTTACAATAAGTACTTAAATATAATCTATTTTTCTAAGATTATGCATTTGTATGAAGCTACCTATCTTAGCTGTCGATATCAACAAAAATTAGGCTATCGCATCACTAAAAAGTGAAGTTAAGTATAACTCCTTCGTATTTCTCTATTTGTTATTTCTTAAATACGGTGGTTTTAGGCATGCTAATTCATCTAAATCGTAAGTATAATAATGTTCTCATCATATTTTGCTTATAGCCGGCTTATTAGTGCATTGTTAATGCAGAAATAACGATTAAAACACATTGTAAACTTACTGGTGAAACGAGTAATCCTGGGGGTTTTTCTTTTTGGAAGATTCACATCCTGGTACTGCACAAGAAACCATCGTATTATGGTTATTTAATCACAGGTTATCACTATAGTTCGCTTAAATAATTGCCGAAACGCTCACGTAAACAGTCACCGGGGCCGGTATGGGCCGGTAGCAAATACGTGTTTGGCCCTGTTAACAGCGTCACTTTCTCTCTCTTTCTAACACAGCAAAGTTCCGTTAAAGCGGGAGCTCTCATTCACTCTCATGCCCAGTCTACGGAAATTCTATATCTATGAAAAAAACAGTTTTTCACTTCTCATGCTCTAAAAGTTCGTCTTTATGTTGTGCTTAGGCGACATAAAGTCGCTTTTTATGTTCTAGTGCATACAGTATTTTTTTTTTTCTAAGACTAAGATAATCAGGCCCAATAGCCACACGCACCATAAAACACCGCAGATTAAAGTCGTTATTTATTTCATTTGCTTTAATTTATACCACTTCCGTACTGTTTTCTATCGTTAATTTATTAAAATCAGATAAAATAGTTGTCATTTATTACTTATTTAAAAATGCAAAGAAACGTATTATGCCTTGGCAGTACTCGTATATACACACATCAAAAGTGTCTAGGGATCAACATATATTTTTGCAATAACTTTTCTCCAGATTGATATTAATTAAAATTTTCTTTAAGGATTCATCAAATAAAGTGTTTTCGTTTGTCACAGTAACGATAAACCAAGTCACCTTTGCATTAATAAAGAAATTTGCCATTTTCCTAATAAAGGGATTTTTGACATTTGAACCACTAACACAAAAGTTCGAAAAAAAGACTGAAATAACAGTTTTCTTTAAAATTTTATTGGGTAACTTAAACAATTAATAATCCGTGTTTCTACCGCGAACACTAACAACACAAGAACATCGGTTTGGCATACTCAAAATGAGTTCATCCAAATCACGCTGTGGAATGGCAGCCCATGTTCGTTGCAACAACAAAAAAAGGTCTTCTTGCGACTGGATACCCTCCATATTCGGCAGAGCTCTTCTCTGAAGCATATCCCATGCATGCTCAATCGGGTTCAAGTCTGGCGACTGAGCAGGCCAGGGCAGGACATTGATGTTAGCTGCGGCGAGAGTCTGTCTTACAACTCTTGCGGTGTGCGGTCGTGCATTATCATGCATTAACTGAAATAAGGGACCGATTTGCACTTGTAGAGGAACGATGACGTCTGATACAATCGTCTCAGCATAAATTTGAGCGTTGAGGTTGCCTCTGATCCAAATCAACTCAGTTCTTCCGCCGATCCAAATACCCGCCCATACCATGATGGTTCCACCACTATAAGGATGGACTTCCTGGCAGGATTTTAATCGCTGTTGGCGTCCAGGGGTTCTCCAGTGTCGTATACGTCTTGTATCCGGTCTCATACCAAAACGAGACTCATCAGAAAAGCACACGAAACGCCATTGTTCTTCTGCCCAATTTCTGTGTTCAAGAGCCCATTGATATCGAATCCTACGATTGTGCATTGCTATAGGTGGTACCCGTAGCGGTCTTCGGGAATGAAGGTTCACTTCATGCAAGCGGTTTCTGACTGTTTGGTCGCTAATTAAGTTCCCTGAAGAGTGATGAAGCCTCACGGCTAACATCATGGCGGTTATTGTTGGAGCTCTTCGAGTTAAGATTTGAATGTATCGGTCTTGTCTCCGTGTGGTGCAGCGATACCGTCCTCCATGGCGCTCAGCCACGGTACCAGTGCTTCGGTAACGTGTCCAAAGTCGACTGATAACACTCTGACTTGTATTCAGAGCTAAAGCCACAGTACGTTGCCGGGAACCAGCTTCTATCATTCCCACGGCTCTGAGCATTTCTTCCCTGCTTAAATGACGTCGCCGCTCCATAATAACGTTGGTTTTAATAGGTAGTAGGGAAACAGTAGCACTAATAATGTCTTCAATGCGTTGTATGTTTTTATAGGGAAAATATTGACAGCTGATTTTCATCTTTTACTCGAATTTGATTCACAGTTCCTGATTCAAATTATGAAATGCACCAAAAAGGATCCATATAAATTTATAAAATCATAAATTTATTACAAAGCCACATCTCAATCTCAAGAAATCCGCATAAAAACGCTTGATCCCTAGACACTTTTGATGTGTGTAGTATCGAATGACACATGTTGAAAATTTAAACAGTTTCGTGGCGGGAATTAGCTATGCTCTTCTTCAATTTTGCAACAATTTTGATTAATTATATGCCTACTTCATATGCCTGTTTCATTTTCTCGCAATCGAAGTGAAAAGCAGAGTGTATAACTCGGGCATAAATGAGCCATTTTAAAATGGCTTCTTTTATGCACTAGTTGTACAATCTACTATTTAGAGCCTTCTTTTCCTCATTTTACACCTGTAGCCTATGGGTTATGGGTACATGTTACGCAGAGATCGTACAGTGCCCTTCGCGTGCAGTACAATAATGCTTTCAGGGTGTTGATGGGGCTGCCTCGCTTCTGTAGCGCATCAGGGATGTTTGCGGAATTGCGTGTTGATTGCTTTTATGCATTAATGCGTAAAAGATGTGCGTGTCCTTGGTGCGCAGGGTGCGAGCCAGTTCCAACAACATCCTGGGAGTTATTGCTGATAGGCTGGACTATTGTGTTATAAATCGTTGCTCCAGTATCTCAGCTGGAATGCGGAAGCAGTGATTATTTTGTTGTGTGTTTGTGTATAATTGTTGTTGTAATTGTATCACTAACATAGTTGTACGTTTATTTTATTTTTACTAATACTACGAGTCTCGTGGTTACTCGCAATAAAGAATTTAATCATTTTTATAATCTTGGTCAATGGTCAGATCATGTAGATTGGTGTCTGAAATGGTCATTTTAGGAAAGAACCACATAGAATTAATGGAGCTGTCCAGTCAGTGCATGCATTTGTCAGTAATCATGCAGCTCATACTCAGAACATAAGGAGCTCAACAATAAATAAAAAGCATATATTTATGAAACATTAGGTTTATATTTCGTTTGAAACACCTTTGCACGGTAAACTAGTGAGTGCAGAGATTCGGAACAGTAAGAAATTAAAAATAACAGATTCTATAATCACATTTCTTTATAAATTATATAAATATCAACCTTAAAACTAAGAGAGTAGGGTCTAAAGTTGTGTGATTGCTTCTAGAAATTAAGTACAACTTTGTACGATAAAGAATTATCATTTTGTGAAGTATTTTGTTTATTATATTATTGACCTATATATATAATATAATTATTATTTACAGTTTTTGAAGTCACATAGTGCTTAACTTTAGGCTCTGGCATGAGGCAGTTTATTAATCTTAAAAAATCTTTAGTAATTACTTCTACTTTCTATTTTACTTAAGTTGATAATTCTGCGAGCTCTTCTTGACCTAAATATTGGTTTTAGAACATAAGCAGTTTTTTTTTTATCTCAACTGATCTTTACCAAAATAAATAATATGGTAAAAACAGTTTACTTTGTTTTAACAATATTTGTTTATGTATGTTATGTAATAGAAGCATCTACAGCATATTACTAAACTGAAGTATTGAAAAACCCGAAAATAAATATAATAAAATACAGTAAGCAAAATTAAAAGATTATGTCATTAATTAAAATATAATATCTAGATATCCGGTCTTATGAGAGAGGCTTGTGGCTAAGTAACAGCCGCACGGGTCGATCGATCAGTTTAAGCTACGCTTGTCACGGTTAGTGCGTGGATGGGTGACCATCTTGACATACCAAGACCCCTCCGTGCCTCGGAAAGCACGTTAAGCTGTTGGTCCCGGCTTTCATTCGTGGATCTCTGACAGTCGTTACGGGTCGTCAGAAGCCCAAGTCTGACAACCAGTCTTACCAAGGGGTATCGTATTACCCAGTAACTGGGTTGTGGAGGTTAGATAGGCAGTCGCTCCATGTAAAATACTGGTATTCAGCAAGCGGTTAGACTGGAAGCCGACCCCAAAATAGTTGGGAAAAGGCTAGGCAGATGATGATCTAGGTATCCGGTCATTTGATATTGTGTAAATAAAAATATACAGAATGGCAGAGACATCGATGCACAACCTGTTACCATGGACTCGGGACATGATTCAGGATCCCCCTCCGTTGAAATCCTTAGTCGGTAATTTAAAAGAAATCTGCTACTTATTACCTTCGCGGCCAAAATGTAAGAATCAGCAAATAATTACCATCCACACACATTTATAACCCACGAAAAATTTAATACGATGGGGTGTCCTGAATCCATGATAACAGGTCACGCGGCGATGCCACCCCGTGTGTTATAAATTAATTTAAATGTCGACTTTTTCAATACTTCTGTTAAATTTCAAATGTCAAATTTCTTTAATAGATTTTCAACTTTATCGCTAACACATAAGGTTCAAAGTTGATTGGGAAAATTTGACAGTTTCGGGTAGCTTGATGTGCTGGCCTCTGTACAATATACTGCATGGATTGTAGTGGTTTTAGACACGTATGTGCTACCTCTAAATAAGCAGTGTCGATGACTAAGGGCTGACTTTTCCAACACCAGATAATTTTAACGGAGGAATAATTTTGAATGTTTGACAGTTCTTCCATAGAAAATCTGTAACGACAATTTTATTCCACGAATACTTAAAAATTATCTGTCGATTGAAAAATCAGCCTTAAATCATATAATTACTTGATACAGGTATTCAATCATATAACTTACAGAGAAGCATGAAACTAAAACCACTAAGAGTGAATTTCACCAATGATCAGAACTTAGCCCCGCACCCTAATTGCGTAACACACTATCAATCAGAATCTGAACAATTTTGAAGCAAATTGCTAATCCATCGCTTCATAAGTTCGAAAAATGTGTCTGCTCGACACGTAAATAACGCAATGAATGTTGCTGAACTGTAAGTGAAACCGATTCCGATTGATAATGTGTTACGCAATTGCCCCGCAGGTTTGCACGGGCGTATTTTTATAGCGGCGATTTTTCTTTGAGCAGGTACTGGATTTTGAACGCTTGGCTTAGCGCATAGAGCTGAAAATACAATAGTGTATTTTTTCGACGCGCTGAGGGGCGCTATGTTGGATTCTCAATGTTCGGTTCAATACCGAGAGTTGAATATCAAGCGCGCCAAAACAAATCGCCACGATAAAAAATCGCCTGTGCTAACCTGGGCTTAAACCACGTTTAAGAGCTGTCAGTGTCTTTCCTTTCTATGGAATATTGACACTTGTCAGCTCTTGAACTTAATTTTCATGTGGATGAAACTAGCACTAAATATTTCACAGGGCAATTTTTTTATCTATAGTATTTCTAATACATAATATATATTACATAAAGGATTATGTACATCGCAAGATTAGCTAACTAACATAACTCGAATGGAAGAACATGTTTACTTACACTAAATAAATGCGCATTTCTATATACAACGATAATTATACATAATATACAATCGTGTGAGTAGGTATACAATTTCTTATAATATTGTCTAATCTGACTACGTCTTTAATAACAAGTTCTAGTACAAATAAGCGATGAATAAGTGAAATAAATATTATATAAAAATAATAAATTGTTAGAAAAATAAATGAAACAATCTTCGCCAAAATGATTTTATTTTTAGTTACTGATTAAAAAATTGCATTCTTGCAACAGGGTGAAATAATTTTCTTATGTGTCAGTTTAAAAAATGGAACAGCTCAACCGTTTAACCTGAGAAGCAGAACGTTTTGAACGTAGCTCATTTCTTAATAATTGATACCGACCTCATAAACTCCATAATCTACCAAGGGGGAGGGGGGCAGGGAGGTAGCTGCCCCCTGTAACTTGAACCAAGAAATTCTTTATTTGCCCCTCCTAAAGCCAAAAGCTGGGTACCAATGCCGCAATGGCCCAACGTGCTAACAATATTATGTCAACTATGAGCACGACCTTTCGCATAACGACTTAACCGAGGCATGAGTAATCGTTTAATAATCGTTCCAATTGTGACTCGTTATTGAATTTCGTTTTACAGTGCAACTTGAGCAAACAACATTAGGACGCGGCTTAATTATCGTCAGTTATTTTTTTTATAGTTTCTATGGAATCCATTTCTATTTGTGAACTGTTAAGTTTTTGTTACAAAAATAAATGTTACACAAGATAAGTACTCAAAAATGTTATACAGAGAAGCGATTAGGTTATCACATTAAGGGCTGATTTTTCAGCCGACAGATAATTTTTATTCGCGGAATAAAATTGACGTCTGGATTTTGTATGGAAGAACTGTCAAAAATTCTAAATTATTCCTGGAATAAAATTATCTGGCGTTGGAAAAATCAGCTCTAAACAGTAAAGCGGTTATTAGAAGTTGATAACAGTCAGATAAAAAAAGTCAGTCAGTCTGATAAAATAATAAAATACACAAATTTTACAAAAAATAGAAAACTGGATTTTTTAAACAAAATAAATAGCGTAAAAATTGGAACAAAATAATAACCATTGATAAGGCACAAGACGCGCGGGCGATGGTTTCAACAATTTAACACAAACTTCATGGTCTGTTACCAAATAATCATAAATTAAGTTTAATGTTGTTAACAAAAAGAAAAAAAAAAATGGTCCCACGGCTAGAATGTTAATAGTTATTAATTATTTTAATTGTGTATCATTAAAATACATAATATAGAATACGTGATTTCAATTATTGTGATAACCTAATCGCTACACTGTATTTAAAAAAAAACTTCTAAGTTGGTTTAGTTCTGGAAATAAAATATTAATTCTATAAGCTGTCTTTTAAGCAAATAGTATTCGAAGCATTTGTTATTAACATTGTTATAATAAATTATTAGTGCACAATTAAGTATGTCAGTATGCCTACTACCTATATCTATTTTATTATGACTAACACAAACATTTAATTGATATGGTTAGATAATATGTGTAACAAAAATATCACTGAACATTTCGAGAATAATATAGCACTGAATGAAAATAAAAAAAACATGAATAATAAAAATAAAATTATAAGTAAAAAAAAATTATATGAATAAAAAATTATAAGTAGCTGGCTATATACTTATATCTTGGTTCTGACACCATAAAAGAAATAAGAAAATGAGCAGAATCAGAAAAGAAATAAAGTACTAACATGGCGTGGGCCTAGGACTGAATTGACTTTTGTGCCATCTGTTATAGTTCTCGCTTTTTAGCATGGCAATAGCGATCATTGACCCCACCTACATTTTCAAGCATTTTTCCATTAACGTCCTGAATCAATATATCCATCGTGATCTTCAACAAGTTGAGAATGTGTCATGCTCACTTAAATGTCTCACTGATGGTGGCGCGTGTGTTGGATCGTTCGGTTCCCTACAAAATGGTTGAGCTGGACGGTGCTGATCCACGCGTCATGTTCGTGAACGGGCGCCGTCGGTTGAGACTGGTCATCTCTTAACTGCCAAGGCTTATTTTTAATCTTATATTTTGAATTGTTTCTTCACTTGTGTTTTTTTTTTTTACATTGTTCTCACATATAGAAGCATCAAGAATAATGTACACAGGATTTTGTAATATCTTGATTTAAAAGAGTGTCCATGGAGTTTCTTGCCCGTTCTTCTCCATAGAGATCTACGTTTTGGAATGGGCAACTAGCTTCAACTTTCTGACTAACTGACTGACTATTTAATTTTGACAATTCAAAAGTGCCTGTACATGGTTTAATTGAAATAAATGATTTGATTTGATTTGTTCGAATAACGAAAAACTATAAATAGTTTATTGTTTGGGTTCCTACGAAGAGATATTAGGGAAAGGGCACTGACCGATATTGCGATGCTAAAACGCAAGAACTGCAGACATATACATACTTATAATTAATAAGTTTCAGATTAAAATCGAAACACATTTACTGGATCCTTTCTACATTCCACAATCAGAGAATCAGAAATATTTCTACCATATTTTATAATTTATCATCATGTAGGTACAAAGTCATTACTTACATTGGTCCAAGGATTATTAGCGTCACCTAGCGGACAAAATCTGCAACTTTATTATTAAACACACAATAAAATAACAAATAAAACAATTGCGCACATTGAATAACATTAAAAAATTATAGAATTAATTGAGATAACAAGTCGTTGGATGGACTTAAAAATATCACAATGTTTATTAAGTAATGTAATAAGTATTTAAATATTTAAAGAGTTAATTTCGTCACTGAGAGATTAATAATGAATTATGAAAATAATTAAGTAGAGCAGTGGTGGCCAAGTGGTAATGGCCACGACTTACGAGTTGTAGGTCGTAGATTCGAACCCAGACAGGGGCTTTACTTTGTGTAAATTATTTCATCACCACTGCTCTCACAACGGTAAAGGAAAACATCGTGAAGAAACCGGCATGACCTAGAACCAAAAATTCGAAGACATATGACATCTGCCAACCCGCACTGGGCCCGCGTGGTGGATTACGGCCCACTCTCTCTCACCGAGAGGAGACCAGTGTCCCAGCAGTGGGAACATTATAGGCTGATTATGTTTTGTGTATGTATGTAGGAAAATAATATCTTTAAACAATTATAAGCTCAGTGACAAAATTAGCTCAATTATTTGTAGAATACAGAAGTAAAAACACAAAATTATATTATTTAATAATTTTCAAAACGTATTTTGAGCTGCGTTCAGTTAATTAATATTTTACAAATAGCTCAAACATTGCACATCCCACTAACAGTGCAGTACTATAAATACAGTTATTTGAAGAAATTGTGTTTTTACTTGTGTGTCTGACTGTACAATTTATTGCGGTTTAGTTTTACAGGTAACTTAATAAAATAAACAATATTGAATATCATCTACACAAATAAATGTGCATTAAATAAAAATATATTTCACATCGAAATATTATACTATCGTCAATTTATTTAATATATAAACTATTATTAACTACGGGGTTTTCACTCACTGTTCGTTCGAATCGCATTTATTTTTACAAAGGGCTTTGAAGGTCCGTGCCACACCTACCTGTCCGCCATCTTGATTTTTTTTCAAAATGGCGGCCGCGCATTAAACCTATAAAAATCTACAGCTGACATGAATACAAACAGAAATAATAATAAGACCAAACCCCGTAAAGGGTTACGTTTCAGAGATTTTAACTTAAAAAAAAAACTAAATGGCGCGACAATAGGTATGGCCAGGCTCCATATAAAAATCTTTAATTCCCTTTATTATAAGATTTAAATAACATTGCAATACAATGCAAAAAAATCTTACCAAACAATGTCTTTTCATATTTTATCATAATTTTAGTGTGAGCAATGTAACAAATACATAGTGTCATTGGAAATTAAACCTATATTCGATAAGATAAGGAACTAAATCCTATAATTGTCTATTAAGTATTAAGGCCTACTTTTCTACTTACTAAATTTTAATTTCGTTACCTAAATTTATTAGAAGGCCTAAGTTTAAGTTTAAGACGAAAGCGTTAGGGTAGCCAGTGAAATTAAAATATTCTTACGTTTTTTGCAATTTTGCACGTCAGTATCCGATTGTATATCGATCTAAATATGATTCACGGCCGTAAAAAAAATATTTATAGAATTATAATCATAAAAATCATCAATACAACTCTCTAAGTTCATATTACCCTATCGAATGACTATTTCGTGAAAACATGACGTTTGAGGCCAATTCTATCTCAAGGGGTTTAATTGTTGATTCTAATGATCATAATTCTGTAGTCTTATTTGTTACGGTCGCTAATCATTTTTAAAAAACCTAAGTAAAACGTTTTAAAGGTCCGTGACATACCTACTGTCCGCCATTTTTTTTTTTCAAAATGGCCACGCATGGAATTTAAATATAAATCGATAGCTATATCGGTATGCAGTAGGTATGCCTGGCACCATTTAAAATCTTCAATCCTATTTGAATTTCGCGGATTTCCTCAGCGGATTCCCCTTAAGTACCTAATAATATAAATTATCTATCTAGAACATAACGTTGATTGCAGCTTTTGAGCGTGGGCAAAATTTTGGGACATATAATTCACTTGTGGCAAGTTTGTGGGCAATAAAACTTCTTTATTAGAATACAAAAGTGGAACTTCCATTTGTAAACTTCCCTTGTAGATTTAAGGTTTTTTTTTAATAATTTGGAATCCGACTCCAGACTATCGTTTTAGTTCATAACAAGAACATAATATAATACCAGTCTATTATTTGGTCTCTGCAGGAAAAAGGCCTCTTCTCAAACAGAGAAGGCACGAGCACTAATTTCAGACTTATATGAACTATAAGTCCAGGTTTCTCCACGATGTTTTTCCGTCACAGATGTCAGTATGTCCAAGATAAATTCAAAAAGTAAATATGAATTGAAAAGTCACATTGGTTGCTCAGGTTTGAACCCACAGTCTCATGCATAACAGGCGAGGCTTTAACCACTGTACCATCTCAACAAGAACAAACATTACATTATTTTAATTGAAATTGTAAAAAATTAGGTCAGCCACTTAGCACAATTTTTTTCGACATCGTAATAATTGCCACGCTCAAATGCATCCACAAAATTACTAATTGCCCTACATTCCCTGTTCACAAATTATTACAACCAATGTCTTTACAAATATACTCTAACTCTGGAATGATCATTCTAACGTAATTTAGCAAGAAGAGTATGGACATAATATCGTCAGAAAACTTATTTACTAATTAACAAAAAAAAAAAAATAGTACACAAAATATAATATTTAAGTAGACACAATCTTGCCGACAGATTAGGGAACAAAATATTAAGTCAATACAGCATGTTTCAGAAAGGTGTGGCCATATTTAAGGGTCTGGTACAGAGGCCGTACTACAAAATGCTAAAGCTATGATGATTCCATTGAGGAAAAGGGACAGTGCTATGCATCCTGCATAACTCCATCTCTCTTTCACACTGGAATCATGATGGGTTTTGCACTTCATGGTACGAACCCAGATCATCAAACTGAACAACTTTCTCGATGGGACCAACATCGTAATTATGCAGCCGTCCCATCCATTTGGGTCGAGGTTTTGTATGGGAAGTTTAATTAGCCATAGAACCGATGACCGTTGGGGTAGACGTGTACTTGAGTGGAGACCACGAATCGGAAAATGCAAGGTAGGGAGGATGCCTTCAAGCTAGGTGGAGCGAGGATCTTCGCAGGGTGGCTGGTGGCAGCTGGATGAGAGTTGCCGAGAATCGAGCTGAATGGCGTGCAATTGAACAGGCTTTTGTCCAGCAGTGGACTGCTTTAGGCTGATGATAATGGGAAAGTTGATAATTTTTTCGCGATTACGATATTGGTCCCATGGAGAAAGTTATTCAGTTTGATGGTCTATAGTTTGACCACACCATCTCGATACATGCTGTATAAAAATACCTCAAAAAGGTACAGTGTGTCCATACCCTAACAACAACATACAATAAATTACTCTAAAGCTCATTTAGGCCGTATTTTCTCATAGAAATATATTTGTGCAACATTATTTGCTTCCTTTGCTAACAATTTTCTTTTTACGAAGTTAAAATGTTCTAGAGCGAATTCGTATAGTTCGTTCTCCATCTTCCAGACAGGGGACTGTTGTATTTTGTCTATGGTAAGTAGGTTAGGTTCTATCTTAGAGCTAGTTTGTCTTAAATGAGACTTGTTACTGTTCATGTAGTACTCGGTGGCTCCCTTGAAGAAGCGAGGAAGTGTAGCCTCTAGTACAGTGATGAAGTCGAGCATTTGTTCCGTTACGCCCACTAGGAGATAGTGGTTGACTAGATTGTGTTTCGCTTGGTCTAAGGCCCATTGGTTGCCGGGTTTCCTAAAATAGAAAGATTTTTGTCAATGTTTGTGTTGTTTTTTTTTTTTATCATAATCTGTTATTTGTCAGAATATGGTACAGATGCCAGCACATCAAGCTACCCGAAACTGTCAAATTTTCCCAATCAACTTTGAGCCTTAAACTTTAGCGATAAAGTTGAAAATCTATTAAAGAAATTTGACAGATTGTAGTAACTTGATGAGCTGGCGTCTGTACATTAGTATGGTCTTAAGATTAGTCAATGGTATCATCACAATCTGCCAAGTGTGGCGCGCAAATATTATGAGTTAGTCATGCAGTAGTACAGCATAATAAGCTTATAAAGTCCCCATAGCTGGGACACCTGTCGGTGAGAGAGTGGGCCGTAATCCACCACACGGGTCCAATGCAGATTGGCGGAGGACACATGTCTTCAAGTTTTCGGTTCTAGGACATGCCGGTTTCCTCACGATGTTTTCCTTCACCGTTTTGAGAGCAGTGGTGATGAAATAAATTACAGAAAGTAAAGCGCCTGCTTGGATTCGAACCCACGACTAACAAGTCAGGGCCATCACTGCTCATCGTGTGTATAAACTATGTCGGTTCATGAATTTTCAATAAGCCACGATCAAGGAAATAAAGATTTAATTACAAGAATATTCTTTTTAATGCTATTAGTTGTTAAAGGGTGTATTTACGTAGGAAAACTGGTAATCTGCGTCGATATCCCAGCGCTTGTAGGCGCCGACAATCTCAGGTTGTCAATGCTGGTCGGCGCAAGCATTTTTCATACTTTTGCCAAAAAGCTGGGTTCACACCGGACGAGCCAGTGTGATCCAGCTCCGATCGGGCGCGGCAGGAGCGCGATCCAAATGCGCGGTCAGTGTGGACGTGCCGCGCGCGATCCGTGCACACGCGGTGGAGCGGCTGATCCGAGCGCTGTCGGTTTTATGACGATGCTCAAACGCGTCAGCCGTTTGGCGCGCTCGGTGTAACGGCATGTGGATCGGGCTACCGGGCAATTTGGATAATGCGCAAAGTAGACGTTTAATATCCGTGGATCGGCACTGGAGCGCGCGGCAGGATCGCGGATTTCCAAAAAACGGATCGTGCGAAAGAATCTCCGATCCTCGATCGACGTTCCATGATCGTGGATCGTGGAGAGCCGATCCGAACGTGGATCGTCCGGTGTGGACCCAGCTAAACAGCGCGGACCGTCGCCGATAAGCGCCGACAAGTTCCTATCAGATTATTCCGATTAGATTTCTCTTCCTGTTATACATTAACGACTTGCCAAACATAACAAATCATAAGTGCGTTCTATTTGCAGATGACGTGTCAGTAATAATACCGGAAAATAACAAAACATTACATCAACAAGAAGTTAATCAAACCATCAACGATATAATTAATTGGCTAAACGAAAACAACTTAAAAATAAATATATCTAAAACAAAATTCATTCAATTTGCAAACTACAAACAAACTCCACCAAAAATTATTCTAAATCACAATAACCAAATAATTAATAAAGAAAATACTATAAAATTTTTAGGTCTAACATTAGATGAAAACTGTAATTGGGGAATACACATTGAAAATCTATGTAAAAAAATAAACAGATTTGTATATGCACTGAGAGAACTACGCAAAACAGCGAATGAAGAAGCTGCACTCAACGCCTATCACGGCTACGTAGCGTCTGTATTAAGATACGGCTTACTCCTATGGGGTAACTCATCACACATACAAAGAGCATTCATAGCGCAAAAAAAATGCTTGCGAGCAATAACTGGGGCGCCTCCATACGAGAGCTGTAAACCAATTTTTAAAAAGCTAAAGGTTCTAACTCTATCTTCTACTTACATTTTTGAAATAGCCATATTTGTCAAGAAAAACTCTCACTTCTTCTCCACAGTAGCCGAAAACAATAGATTTGCAAAAAGGGACCCCACCAAGTTAAAAAACCAATTTTGTAATAGCACTCTCCACTACAGAAACAGCTACCTTATGTCCATTAAAATATATAATCATATTCCAAAAATAATAAGAGAGCTACCATTTAATGTTTACAAAAGAAATCTGAAAAATTGGCTTCTCCAAAATAATTTTTACAACTTAAAAGAATTTTTTGAGTATAAGGGTAAATAAGTAATTTTTTTATTTTTTATTTAATGTAGATTTATTTAGTTGTATAAAAGAAATATTGTTATTGTTGTTTTTTATTTGATATTGTATAATAGAGTATAAAATTAATGTCCGTAGTATAAGTGTTTTGTATTGTTTATTAGAGTTTAAGTTAGGTTTTATACCTACCCACGTGTACATTAGGTTCACATTGTAAATATTCGGATGCCGCTATTAGCGGCGGATGTGTGGAACTTACCCATTATACCAACCAACTTTGTACCTACCATATCCGACGAATAAATGTCTTTGTCTCTTTGTCTTTGTCGGCGACGTTCTACATGGATACACCTTAAGGGCGTTTACGCACTACGTCCGATCCGAATCCGAGAAATAGTCCATCGTCCTATTTGTTCGGATCTAGTGCGCAACCCCTCATACAAACAGGACAATGGTCACTTCGGACCGGCATTTCTCGGATTCGGATCGGATGTAGTGCGTAGCCGTCTGTGACAGAGTATTATTTTGTTTTTCCTTGTAAAGTAAAAGGTTAAATACCTACAGTAATTTCCGTCATCAGTCAAGATATCTGTAACTAATATGGACAGAAAAAAGAGCAAAAAAAAGCCTTTGTCTATTAAGTTTCAAAGACTGATCAAATACTGAGCGTTAATGGGTAAAGGGAGTATATTGAGATAGATAAGATTACAAAGTTATTATTTAACTCCTATTTGAAGGGATCAGGAGAAGAACCACTTTTGTCACCTAATGAACAAACTAAGATATTACTAATTAAAATATAAGATCTTAATAAAATAGTGTCATTTATACCCAAGGCACTTTCAACTGTAATAGGTATGTATGTGGTATAGTGGGGAGGGCTGAACGGTCCGGACATTGTATGTTTTTTCCCTGTATCGATATTTTAAAAGCATGAAAGCTCGGAGACTATGGCTGTTATTGCCCTGTTGTTTTTGACAGAACATAGCGACAGGTATAACCATTCAGACTGCATTGCCAGTTGAAAAAAATTAAAAATGTGACAAAAGTTGTTCTTCCCCTGATCCCTTTTTTGTTATCTCGAAAATTCCATGCAACTTTTAAACTCAAATATCTGCAGTTATGAGTTCTAAGTTCTTATTCATACCCCGAGACTGCTCTGCAATAATAATCCTTATAATCAGTGTCATTAGGTACAAAAGGCCCCCCGTGAGCGTACTCCGGGACGCACAACTAGCTGTTAGATGTCTAGGTCTACGTCGATGTACCTACAACTTTGCACTTTATGTAAAGTACAGGATGTCCGGTAAATAATGGATCAAACGTGACGGGTACCCGTTCCGTTAGTAAGCTACCTAGCTTACCGGATTTTCAACAACTAATTTGAATAGTTTTAAAGAAACCGTTACGGTAACCAAGAATTATTTTTCGAATTTTATTTTTTTTATATAGAATGTATTATTTTATTTACACACTAGGGTCAAAATAGCTTTGTCTTTGACATACCAGCTCTTTCAGATGACTTTTGAAAAACATTGACTTTTAGATTGTTTTGTTGCAAGTGAATGCGCCATCATTGTTTTCATGGAGCGATAGTCTGTCTATAGACAGTCTTGACTCATATTAGAAGAGTTTTAAAAGGATTTTTGTTGAAGATACATACCAGCACTCGGCGGCATGCCCACAAAAGAAGGGTACTTGCAGCCACATGTTGTTGGGGTCACAGTCAGTCTGACCCCTCTCCACACACTCGTCGAATGTCTGCGAATTGATAACAGAACATTATCTATCCTTCCTAGGTACTGTATTAGAAATTACGTCATGGCGTTGGTCATTGCGAAGATAACGGATAATAAGAGTTATTTAAGGCATATTATAAAGGTTACTAGCTGTGCCCCGCAGTTTCACCCGCGATAAAAGTCTTATACCGAGTCCTTTTTATTGATTCCCTTTACAAATTTCCACCACCTTTTTTACACCCTTAAGGGATAATTTCGGGGATAAAAACTATTATATACCCCACAACTCAAACTATCTCCATACCAATTTTCATCTAAATCGGTTCAACGGTTATTGATTCCCCATACAAACTTCCACCTCCCTTTTCACCCCCTTAAAGGATGATTTCTGGGATAAAAACTAACCTATGTCCTTTCCCGGGACTCAAACTATCTCTATACCAAATTTCATCAAAATCGGTTCAGCGGTTTAAGCGTGAAGAGGTAACAGACAGACACACTTTCGCATTTATAATATTAAGTATGGACTAGCTGCGACCCGTGGTTTCACCCGCATAAGTCTCGATCCCGTTGGAATGTCGGGATAAAACGTATCCTATGTCCTAATTCAGGTCATGGCCTACCCGTGTGCCAAATTTCATCCAAATCCGTTCAGCCGTTTTAGCGTGAAAGCGTAACAAACAAACATACAAGAAATCAACTATTTTCTCTTTATAGTTTAAGTTTAAAAGTTGCAACACGCACTGGGTCCGCGTGATGGATTACGGCCCACTCCCTCTCACAGAGAGGAGGCCTATGTCCCAGCAGTGGGAACATTAAAGGCTGATTATATGCTTATAGGTTATGCTGTATGTCTAGATCTAGGTTTTGTTTTTTGCTTTGTAAGATTTTGTTCATTTATTTTGTGTAGTCTATGTTGGGGTCAGTTTGTAGTCTAACAGGATACAGCTGAATACCAGAATTTTACATGGAGCGACTGCCTATTACTAAGTAACTAAAATAAATAATAATACCTACGTTATTGTGAGAGTATGTTTTAGGCCTTTAATTTACTCTTGATAAAGTTGTAGCAATTTAGATTAGATTTTAATTGGTCCTCTCATTAGTCTCAAGGCTAATTATAGTAAAAAAAACTATGATACGGGATTTATTTGTCATGAGGAGAATAGCAAAATCGTTATATTATTTAACACTAACTGCGTCTTGCAGTTTCACCCACATAAGTCTCGATCCCGTGGGAATATCGGGATAAAAGTATCCTATGTCCTAATCCAGGTCATGGTCTACCCATTATCGAAATTTCATCAAAATCCGTTCAGCTGTTTTAGCGTGAAAGCATAACAAACAAACATTTCTTTTTTCTCCTTATATTATTAGTTTAGATATTACCAATACAAGGTGGATAATCGCCAGATTTTGTCATCTTGTCACATGCATCCGTCAAGGATTATAGGGGATTCTTCTACCCGTCATAAACACATTTCAGATTCAGGAAAAAAAAAATGTTTTTTTTTTTTTTTTATTAAACAGTCTATTTCAATGCATAAATGAAAACTTTTTATTTGCAGTTGGCTAAATCAACACCCTGTGACCTGTATAAGTTTCTCAATAGGTTTGATTTAAAATCAAACTATTTAAACTATTTTTCTTTTGGCTATTTTGACCAGAATTTTCTTTTAATAGTTGTTGTTTAAAACTAATAATAACTCACCATTTTATCACCATGTTTTTTTCGCACCAAGTGTGGTCTATAATTGTCACCGTTTCTTAAGAAATAATAGTATGACACTAGTCTATCGAGGGGTTTCCTTACTAAGTTAATAAATATAGGCTTTGTTGTGGCTCCCAACCTGGAAAAAGAGAAATTTTTCAATTTAGTATTAATTCAAATCTTTTCTAAAAATATTAATTCAATCAATCTTTGGACAATTTTTTTTATAAAACCTGACAGTTACTTGAAATTGAATGTGGTCTGAATTATTCTAAAGCTTTTCCATCTCATTACAAAACAAGTTCCAACTTTAGTCCATGCCCAAACCTTCAAGCCATTTATTATATGTATATTTTGTAATTAATGTAATTACGAATTGCCATACATTGTGGCAATGCTGCCAGCCTTTTAGCCACTTTTCCTGCTGACAGTGATGCGGACAAATTTTTTGATGCCCTATAATTATTTAACGTCCTTTTTATATACTTGTACAGATGCCAGCACATCAAGCTACCCGAAATTGTAAAATTTTCCCAATCAACTTTAACAACAACAAAAAATTTGAAAAATTGTAGTAGCTTGATGTGCTGGCGTCTGTACATTAATTATTATTATTTTAAAGGCTGATTTTTCCAACGCTAGATAATCTTATCCGAGGAATAATTTTGAATTTTTGAAAGTTCCTCCATACAAAATCTGTCAGACTTCAATTTTATTCCACGAATTAAAAATATCTGTTGATTGAAAAATCAACCCTAAGCCTGTTAGCTTTTTAAATAAATAGATTAATATCTGAAATTAATTCAACAAACATTACATTTTCACGCACAATGGTCCAATTGAAGGACTTAAGTGCGAAAACCAAATAGATAGAGATCGCAGAAAGCGATAAGGCCGCCCATTGTATGTTTTATGTGAACCATCGTTTTATTGTAATGTTTTTTCTGGTGTACAATAAAGTATATATAAATAAATAAATAAATAAATAAACATAGAACATTACGTTTTTAATACAAAATTAACAACTAACTTCAGCTTTGACAAAATAATGTTTGAAGAGAAAAATGGCTTGTTGTTTAAACTTGAGTCTAAAGATAAACCTTGTTTTTTTATAAGGCCGATAATGTGTTATAAAATATTAAAGGCAGGGACAAACTAAGTGAGCTGACACCGCAACACCTGGTAGGAAACCTTATAACTGGCTTATTACAACTTGCAGAAAACACTAGCTATTTATTCTAGCCTATGAGTCAATTATTCAACTGCACAATACTGAGAGGTAATGTCGGTATTATGGTATGGTTTTACAACTTACGTAGAATTACAAATGTGTAGCATAGATCTTTATGTTTAACAGTAACATGGTATCTAAGTATGTGCTCTTGAATACAAATGAATCCTACTTTACTACAAAAGCAGTAAATACTTATATGCTATGGATGCTTTTTAAATGTTTATACTAGCTGTGCCTGTGACTTTGTTCACATGCATGTCGGAAAACTAAATGGATTTTATGGTTTTTTTTTTTTGTGCAGAACCCTAATCTTGTTCTAAAATAAGTTACTTAAAATATCAGCTATCTGCAAGTGAAAGTCTCCTCAAAATCGGTCCAGCCATTTCGGAGATTAGCCGGAACCAACAGACAGACAATTTTTTTTAAATTGTTTTTTTGTTATTTAAAGTACAGTATGCATTTAGAAATATTTATACTTATGCATTTACTAAAAAGCTGCCATTTTGATGTTACAAACAGACACTTCAATTTAATTTATTTGTATGTACCTAAGTATAGATTTAGTTCTTGTTATAAAGCAACATAATCTACTCTGAAGGGTTATAATTTGTTAATTAAATAAATAATAATAAATAAATAGTTATCATGGAATACAATCAATATTAAGTATGTAGTGTACATTGTACTACAGAATAATAATTCATGATTATTACAACATACAGTAAGTACCATAATATATGTGTGGTTTACTGAGAAGTCATTACATAGTAGGATTTTCCTCATCAATGAAAGGAAATCATGGTTCTATTCTAAGGAAAACTATTGAATGTTGCAAAATTTCCAGAATCCCAAGTATCCTGAGGTTTTTAGAAGTATCTTAGATTGTTTGTTAGAAGAAATGGAAGAGAAGAAAGACCAAAGATTCATAGCGTAGGCAACCGGTTTCTAGTGACTTAAAATTAATTTTTACTCACCGATCAAAGTTAAGGAAAGCCATATGACCATGATACAGTGCAGGCTTCACCTCATCCCACTTGGAGACGTTCTGAGCAAACTTATACTGATTGTTCAGCGACATGATATGTCTGTTGGCAGTTATGTTGATATGTAACACTTTGAAGTTGTTCTTCTTACATAAATCGTACGCTACACCCACAAAACTCGTAGATCCCGTCTTTGGGACCCTGTTGTATATCACCACAGTATCATCATCACTTCTTTCTAAACTCTTCGGAAAAAACTGGCGAGATTCAGAATGACTCTGTACCAACCTAAATTCTGAAAATTAAACACAAATTCATACACCAAATTCCACTAAAATCATTTTAAACACGCCACAGATATTCCAGCTTACCTAGTTTTCGATAATTATCCTCTAAACGGGCGATTTCTGATTGAAAATAGAGGACAATAACAACAATAGTGCAGAGGCAAGAAAACAGACATAGTTTGTTTACGTTGAACATATCGGTATGCGCCCCGCACCGTGCAACTTCACGCCGAAATCAGCACTGGCATAATTAACTCGCGTACATTATAAATAAACATTATTTGGGACACATAAAAAGAAAAATAGTTCCTCGGACGACAAACGCCATGTAATAACATTCCATCACTTCATTAGAAATTTGGTAATATTAAACATTCTTTGTATTGTTCCCTTTCATTTTCGCATGTGATAGAAAAAGACAACACTATATTTAATGCTATTGATTGTGTACGCGAGGAAACGCAACTCAGACGTATTATGTCAACATTCATTTGTCACAAATACAAAGTTTAATTTGCAGTTGTAAAAAATATTAAGTGATAAAAATATCCCGCGTTTTTACCAAAATCAAACGCAAAATAAATTGATGGAATTTTAAGCTGTTCAACACTGACAGGAGAAACGTTTTATTTCATGTCATAAAAACTTTATCCGGCGTGAAATATGATTACTTCTTATAAATAAAAATCTCGTGTCAGTGTTTGTTATCGAACTCCTCTGAAACGGCTTGACCGATTTTTATGATTTTTTTTGTGTACTTACTTATATTTGGTAGGTCTGAGAATAGGTCGTAGGCAATGACGTATTTATATATCATTGGTCATAGGCAATTTTTTATATCCCTAGGTGATAAGGGTGGCCCTCTCCAGATTTTTTTGGAATCGAAACTTACGCGGGTGAAACTGCGGGGCGCAGCTAGTATTTTATAAAAATTTAATAATGTTATGGTCAAAGCATTAATTAAAGCAATTTAATGGAACGTAGCAACCTTTCAAGACGTTTTGTAACGAGTTTATAAAAAAAAAACATCGAACGCCCCTCGCCTAAAGTCCAACCGCGGCAGATTTGCCAAAGATGTAAACAACAATGGCCGCTCGAAATTGAATACCTTAGGTACATACCTCATCTTATTTCTATAGGGACCGGCAGACATACTGGAATTCTACGTGAAGGTAAGGAAGGATCGAATCCAAAGACATTATAAGTACTTAATGTATATTGTCCGCATTATAGCAACTTTCCTCTTTAAATAATCGTAGTAGGTACCTAAGTTAGTTGCCAAGAAAGACAAATGGGCAACGACGCCGCCGGCTACTTACCTGCAAGTTGTCGCCGCGTGGTCAGTAGAGCAGGTAGGTATATAGGTACTAAAACCAACTAAATCAAAACCAACATGAAAGAAGAGTGACGAAGTAATTCAAAGCGTATCGTATTGTTATTGGCGTAAACCGCAGTTCCGTGTGTGAGTTTTCAGTAACTAACTAATAATGCATCTACCGCACGACAATCAATGCGTCATGGCAGGCAAGTCTAATTAAAATTGAGCCAATATTGTAGTCAAAACCACCATGGTGTGCTGTTTCTAGGAAAGTCCGAAGGTAGGTAGGTTACCTAACCGATGAAGTTAGGAGACTAGGTACCTACCTACGTAGTCTCCTAAGTTCCTTGATCTAACTTCCTTGGGTGGCATAAGACACGAGTCAACACACACACACACACACACACAGAGACATATTTTTTTCAGGCAGGTGCACATACTATTATTACAGTTACACAACATATTGGTAACCTTTTGACATTGACAGCGCCTTTTTGACGGAGCAGTAAGGACGATTTTCGTACCTAGTGCAAGTGCTACCACAGATGCAGATGTTCAGTTGACTGTACCTACTAAAAGAGACGTATCCTTAGAGTAAGAAAGCTAGACGTATCCCTCGTCGTTGTCATAATTATTATCTGTGCCCTCGTTTATTGTAATGGTCGTAAGCGGGACTGCTGGGCTTGGGTTCGATTCCAAGGAGTCATGTTAGCTTTGTCCGTCATCGTAGCAGTCCGGAATCTTGATTTGTGGAGCCGAGGAATGGTTAAAGGGGTCAGTGGGCCGTAAAGGGCGGTCGACAACATGCTATAGCTTTGCTTCACCACTGCCTAACCAATCGTGGAAACAACGCGTGATATTATAAGTTATTTATTTAGACAATTGTCCACGGCTGAAACATGATAGAAGCGTGTGATCAATAATTTATTGTCAGTTATATGTGGGAAATATGGACAATACCTATTCCAAGGTGAATCCTTCATACATAACAGTAACACCTCACTTCACCTCAGTGTCCAATGGCGCTTCACCCCACGCAGCCGGGTGCGCGCGCAAAATAGCGCTGACATTAGTTTTCCCGCCAAATGTGGGTCACAGATCGGTCGCGTTCCAATTATTGCGTAAATTAATGATAACGTTCGGAATTTTATTAAACTGTTTGTTATTCTTATTTTATTTGAATATATGCCGCGATGTCACATCTCTGGTAATTTACGATTTGTTAATTCTTAATGTTTTCAACAATACAAAATCAAAGCAGCTCACGGGATGAATAAAATAAAGACATGGTAATCTTGCTTCTTGAGATAAAATCGCACTTTTCTCTACAGTAACCAAATAAATAAGTATTTTAGTACCTACTTACTCAATAGATAATCTATTGCCAGTTTTCTCGTAATCAAACAAACATAATCTCAATTCGCTTGTAAGTATAATTTAATTATGCCGCGGAAAGGGGCCAACCAGTATCCTCAATGAAAACTGAACCTTGCAACATCCTAATAAGGTTTTATACCAAAAATAGTATTAAGTGTGTATTTGGTCATACAAATGAACAGTTTATTGGTTCCTTTTCCGGTCCTAATGCGATCTCGATTGAGTTTGCACGTGCTCTAAGCAATATCGATTGGTGCTATTAATGATTCGGTGTTACATTTCTATAATAAACTTCATGTGGAGCTGAACGATTCAGTTAGGTACAAGGGGTTGAGTATTAATTTCGCTTTAATATGTAGACTTGCTCGATAATTCGATATTCTTGTAAAAGTGCTTTTTTTGCCTTCTGCATCTCAGAAAGGCCACACACCATATTTGTAAAATCCTTTGGTTAAATTTCGCGCCAAGCACTTTTAGAAAAAAGATAACAAAGTATTTAACCAAAATAATTCGACCTTTATCTTGGTGACTGCCCCGTTGGGTTTCGTGGTAGCAAACTACCATCTGGATAACTTACCATCTAGATGGTAAGAAGATACTTACATTCGTGTTTTAATCCAAAAGGTAAATTATTCCCAATATCATCCTCTATTTACTGAAATCTATTATAAACCAAATAATACCCTTGGCTTCCTTTCATAACTGGCAGTTGCAATCACGCGTGATGCATGTCCCGTCTAATTTCCTCGCTGAGGGATGAGACTCGTAACTAAAAGTTATTTCTGTTCAACCACCCCTGCCATTTCTCATTTCCTTTGCTTTTTAATTGATCTTTACGAGTATGTGGTTTCATAGATTAGATATTAGGGTATGTTCGTATCTACTTAAAATAATTGTGTGCTACTTCTTACCTACTTGGATACTACCCTACCTCATACAATTTTATGATACCTAGGTATAATAGTCCTCCAGACCAAAATTCGGCCATTACTGCTACCACAAGTACCACATTTAGGCGCTGTCAATACTGATAAGCGGTTGGCTTTACGATAGAGAAATAAGGGATTTTTTAAATCAGGAGCTCTGGTAGGATCCCCTTGAGATCTGTGGACAAGGGAGGGACACACCAATGAGGTTAGTTTACTTTCAAAGCGAACACTCCGTAATCCCTTACTTAATGATTCTCGTAATGAATCAGCTTAGGTAATCCCTGGCTCACTGTATTATTTGCTCTCACTCTCAGCTGTAACCGCAATTCTGCAATATTTTGCTCTTGTAATTGCCACTGATTGCTAAAATCAACTGCTCTTCGTGGGCCTAATCTCTAGAGAACGTTCATTGGTTATCCATTGAAGATTTTGTTAGCCCATATGTCAGGACATTCGAACACAGCAAGGATTAGACGCATTACTTCGTTACATATGTTGCGTTCGTCCCGTACATTACATGTGCCAGTCGGATATCGCACGTCTTGCCGGGCGCACGTTTATTTATAACAACGCCCTTCACGTTCGGGACGCTTTCGAAATATAGATCAAGTTTACCAATCACTGTTATTATTAATACAAAACTTAGAGAAAACAATAAAATTGCAGAATAAGATGGCAGATTGATTTTTGAATTGACGTTCTTTCGTAATAAAAAGTCGCGTTCAAATTAAATAATTCTTTATTCAAATTGCTGAAAACAAAATGGAAGTGGACCGTATTCTGTACATTTTCGGCAGCTTTACGCGCAAGAAGCAGGACAAGAGAAAATCTTTGGAGCAGCTTTCCCTAAGTGCTGGGAACAGTCCTCTCCACGCCAAGGGCACCCGTCGTCCAGTCAGCCAGAACCTGAACGTGGCTCCAAGAACTTCAGCATACAATGACGGGAGAAAGAGCAAGGTGAAAGAGTGGGACTGCGGGATTTGTAAGAAGGAGTTAGTGGAACCGAGGCTTTTGGGATGCCTGCATAACTTCTGCACCAGATGCCTTCAAGGGCTGCATCAGGAAGGCGAAGCGCAGGTGTGGAGCGAAGTTGACGGTGGTAAGTTTAATTCTCTACTTTATGCATAGGCTTAAATAATTTCTTATCTTCCTCTATCAAAGTCTAGAGAGCTCTTGGAGTATCCATACCTATTATAATATTATAAATGCGAAAATGTGTCTGTCTGTCTGTCTGTCTGTCTGTCTGTCTGTTACCTCTTCACGCTTAAACCGCTGAACTGATTTAGATGAAATTTGGTATAGAGATAGTTAGAGTTTTTATCCCGATATTCCCACGGGATCGAGACTTATGCGGGTGAAACCGCAGGGCGCTGCTAGTTAAAAATATTGCTTGCGTCTTTTTGATTTCTTTCTTCTTGTCTAGCGTTAGCAAGAGCAATCCAAGCGATTGCAGACTTGATCTACATGTCATGGTAAAAGATTAGCAGTACCTATGCCAGGTGCAAGGCTAGTGCAGGCCTGACTGTCCAGGGTGATCTGGAGGAGCCTCATTCCGACAGTTTCTATTATTATGGCTTTAATAGATTTATTGCTTGATCCGCTCCATCTGATCCTTTGCCGCCCCAAAACCAGAGTACAATGGTGGCCCAGTGGTAACGGCCGCGACTTAGGTACAAGTAAAATGGTCGTAGGTTCGAAACCAAGCAGGCGCTTTACTTTGTGTAAACGTATTTCATCACCACTGCTCTCAAAACGGTAAAGAAAAACATCGTGAGGAAACCGGCATATCCTAGAACCAAAAATTCGAATACATGTGACATCTACCAACCTGCACTGGCCCGCGTGGTGGATTACGGCCCAGTCCCTCTCACAGAGAGGAGGCGTGTGTCCCAGCAGTGGGAACATTATGAGCTGATTATGCTAATTCTTATGCTGCACCATCTGATCCTTTGCCTCCCTAAAACCTCTAGGATCAACACCATTCACCATAGTGCACAAAAGTTCAATTGAACATCTCACGTTTGGCACACATGTCAAAGTTTTGTGCGAACTTGATTGATATTTTATGATGTAACACGCGACCAATGCTTTTGTTATGTAGACACAGCTTCTCAAACTTTAACCTAATTAACTACACAACGACAACCAATAAATGTCATCCAGAAATAGAATTATAGGGTGTTTGATCCATTTTCTAGAGTCAATATGATTTGCAAACTGCCGTGTTCTATTTAGGAACATTAAAACCATAATAAAGTCACTGTGTTAGAAAGTAATTGCCAGGGCCTCTAAAGATATAGGGCGGCTGCGAAAAAGTTTAGACATGCGATGTAGGTATCACACTAATATTATAAAGACGAAAGGTTCTGAGTGTGTGTGTGTGTGTTTATGTTTGTTACTTCTTCACGCTCAAACGGCTAGACCAATTTTGATACAATTTTGTATGGAGGTAGCTGACACCCTGGATTAACATATAGGCTACTTTTTATCCCGATATTCCCAGGGGATCGACACTTATGCGGGTGAAACCGCGGGACGCTGCTAGTCATAAATAACATATAATTATAGTTATCATTATGTAGGTGCTTTCACTCGAGAGTGGGTGCGGCCATTATAGGAATGGGCGCACGGGGAGGTGGGACCCGCTGAGAAACAGCGGGTCGAGGCCTGTCGGGGGAGCGGTGAATGCTTATGCGATTCCCGCACCCCCGGCCATAGGTAGAGGTGGAACACCGCGGTGGTTTTAGCCGGTAAGAGTCCGGCATGCCCCACTATCCCCCCCCACGATGGAGGAAGTCCAAGAGGACTTCCACAGCGCAACAAAAAAAAAAAGGTGCTTTCTGTCAAGAGGTTGATGGTGTTTATCAAAATAAGTAGGTACCTACCAACACTACCTAAGTACTAGGTGTAAGTCTTTACGAATATTATACCCCCTGAGTACTCGATCAACTAAAGGTATTTAAGCTCCAATATAATTCAATTCAATGCAAGGTGTTCAAGAGTTCAGCCATTATCATATTATTGTGGTTAATTTTATTTTTCAGTTGCTATGTCATCCATCATAATATATCGTTTTAGTTTCGTTAGTCATGAAAAGCAAGGTTTCGAAACCGTATAAAATCCTTCGATTAAATAAAGATTTGTTATTGTCTTTACTTATATATTTACCTTTTCATAAACAATCGCGCTCGTTAAACTGTTAGGTACCTCTCCCTACTAATAAAATATTTCGAAGATCTATTCTTTTAAACTACCACATCATTTAAACCCACATAACTGTAGGCTATTAAATAATCATTATTTTGAGGACGTCTGTTTCACTGACCACATTGAAAAAAACCTTTACACGTAAGTTTTCCCTTTAAAAAACTTCTCACTGTATATTTTGCGGAGGCCATTTTGTATTGGCTTTATAAAACGATCTTTTAACGGTTTTGCTGCCAGTTAAGTGCGAGGGGTGCATCTGAAGAAGCTATCAATATAGTAATGGCCCATTAATGGATCAATACGAATAGGTCGGTCTATTAGCTAGTAAATGCCTATTTGTATTCTATTCGGCGCGTTATGAGCTGGCTAAATAGGTTTATCACGTCATGTGTTCTGGTTCTGCCAGCGTAAATCTACAAAGAAAATGTATTGTGCAGATTGCTCTGAACGTTAAGCCGTCGGTCCCGGCTGTCTTTCGTGGATCTTTGACAGTCAGTACGGGTCGTCAGAAGCCCGAAAGTCTGACAACCAGTCTTACCAAGGGGTATAGTATTACCCAGTAACTGGGTTGTGGAGGTCAGATAAGCAGTCGCTCCATGTAAAATATTGGAACGCCGAACCCAACCAAGTTGGGAAAAGGCTAAGCAGATGATGAGATTGCTCTGAACGTAAACGTTGAATCCCTAGGAACCTACGACCAAAATGGGGTTATATCCCTATATCAATAGTCTTCTTTTCTCTCTACCAGTTCCATCTTCAAGAAACGATAATAGGGACAGGTCAACAGTCTTAGAATTAAGTCGACGTTGGATGAGTTTAGATCGAATTTTCCATCATCTGTTTGAAGAAGAGAGGATTTTAGCACAATAGGCAAATTAGGTTCATCTGCCCATGCCTATAAAAACAGCAAGGATTTCAGTAAACCTAATTACACGCACATCATGATGACAGTATACAAAGACTGTATATTATAATTATGTAGTTAGTATCTTCCCAGTTCCCACCTACCTATTCAACATTAATCCATTACAAAATCACCATAAAAAAATTCGACATTGTTGCCCCATTTTACACACATAGGTACCTACATAGTGACAATGTATTTATGTACAATGTATTAAAGACCACTCATGCTTGAAGTACGTTCGGACGATGGGAAGCCATACAATGGTCAGACTCCTGACCTAGCTACGTAATCCCATCATTTTGATCGAACGGCTGCTTTTATGTCAAGTAGAATGTGTCAGTTTGTACTTTTAGGCACTCGATGATATTATAGAGGCACCAGATTGCCTAAAAGAAAAAAAAAGAAAGGCATATATTTTATCTGGGACACGCAAAATAATAATAAAAAAAAAATTAACTTTCAAAAACTCCATGTTGTAATTTTATCCCTCAAAACTACAAACTAACTTGGGTGCCCTGTCTCCTCAGATTATTTAATTCAGTATAGATCTGAGACTGACGAACCATTATGCTTTACTATGATTTTGAGTTTGAATTTTTTGATGATTTGAGACAGCCTATGAGCCTACCCTTATAAGATAGTACCTATATGGGACTTGAACATAACTGGTATTTCGCCAGACCTACACATCTATACATCACTGCCTTCACAAACATTTGTATAGTAACAAAACCAAATTTAATAAGTACAACGATATTCAACTCTCTGTATTTTATATAGAAATCAGATAGCCAAGTTCAAAAACATCATAAAACAAAAGAAACCTATGTAGGTGTATTTGTTTCACAACATAAACAGACAAACAACACGGGAACAAGTAACCATAATGTATCTCGGCTATGTCTCATTGATTCAAACAGGAACTAAGCTAATGTGTTTCTAAATATAGACCTGCCACCCGGCGCGGCGCGCTATGACAGGACTCACAAACAAACATACAGAAACTCCTACAATAGTTAAGTTATCTCTGCTTTCAGTTTGTTTCAATTGGGACTAGGTATTTTTTGGAACGAAGTTCTTTCTTGCACGTTATACATAATCAGCCTATATAATGCTCCCACTGCTGGGACACAGGCCTCCTCTCTTCGAGAGGGAGTGGGCTAATAATCTACCACGCGGGCCCAATGCGGGTTTGTAGATGTCACATGTCATCGAATTTTTGGTTCTACGACATGCTGGTTTCCTCACGATGTTTTCCTTTACCGTTTTGAAATCAGCGGTGATGAAATTATTTACACAAAGTAAAGCGCCTGCTTCGGTTCGAACCCACGTCCTACAACTCGTAATTTGGTGCCGTTACCACTGAGCCACCACTCTGCTCTCGACGTTCTTTATAGCACGTAATACTGTGCACACTTGGCGAATGAGACTTAGACTGCAAAAAGACAGTACAGACTACACAGTTTTTGACCATTTAACGATAATGGCATGATTGGAGCAGATGCTGAGTGATTATAGCTTCTGAGCGGTCACGGGTTCGATTCCCGCTCAAGTCGGTACATATATTATACCTACAATACATGATGACTACTTGATTTTCATGTCTTTTGAAACCTAAAAGTTCGTGTCAAATAATCAAGTAGTACCTAAATGTTTATTTATGGTAGCAATCATAAAATCATTCGTCGTTTATAATTCATGTGACCAATACTTAAATACATGATTGTACTCATCATATTAAACAACTGTCCTAAAGAAAATTTTTTTTTATCCACCGCATGATCCCAATCACCCCAATAGAATATTGAGTTCCTAACAACAATACCTAATACACCACCAGCATAGCTATTCACAACTAGTCGATACGCTTCCGTACCGTATCGAACATCAATCAATGTTATCGCAGGAGTCTTCTAAACGCTGTTCACAAGTCCAAAACCCAAAAAATTGGTCAGTTTAAATCAAATAGACGACCGCTATTCTCCCGACAGCTATTTGCTGTCGGGGGCAAGGCAAGTCAGTTTATCGAAATGTGTCATTTTTGATACGATAGCCTCAAGCCTGTCGGATGGTTGTGAATAGCTGTGCTGCTGTAATTTAATTTAGTTACTAACTAGCTTTTGCCCGCGACTTCGTTCGCGTGGAATAGTGACTTCCGGCAGATTTTTGGTTTTACCCACAGGCACATAGTTCCCGATCTCGCGGGATCTCTTCAAAAATGAAATGTAGAAGATATTCTAGGGAACTCTTCAAAAATCAACATAATGAGCCAATTTTAAATTTACGAAACGATCAATCCACAATTCCACGACAGTACCGAAGCGCTCGGCCGATACCCAACCAAATGCGTGTAACGAAACCATAGCGCGATCTATTTCGATCCCAACGCCATCTATCGAGCATAGTGACAACTCGGATTATTTATCTATACTTCGTTCGGGCATTTTCTTTGTACTAAAAGTTTTATTATATTGATATTATTTTTTTCATACCTTTTTACTAAGTATTTATTTACTTTTTTCCGATGAATTAAAACAATAACATGAACCGAACTCGTGTAACGATCGACACCATTGCGCGATCACCAACTCGACATATAGTACTAATAGAATTATCTATACTCCGTTAGAGCATTTTCTTTGTACTAAAAGTTGTATTATATTATATTTTCATACCTTTTTACTATTTATTTACATTTTTCCGATGAATTTTCAGTACTGAATTGATGCCGACTCTTGACCAATAGATGGCGCTGTATGTCCGGAATAAATTTTATTTTTTATTTTATTTTTTGTAATAAAAACTATCCTATGTCCTTTCTCAAGTTCCAAACTATGTCTGTACCAAATTTCACACAAATCGGTTCAGTAGTTTAGGCGTGAAGCAAAGACAGACAGACAGACAGAAAGACAGACAGACAGAGTTACTTTCGCATTTATAATATTAGTTTGGATAATCCCTTTTCACAAACAAAACCATTCTACTTTTACCATGCATTATTCTTTCAGTTGAGACCGCACGAGCGGTTCTATTCCATGCTCATGGTAAAAAAACCGGCCAAGTGCGAGTCGGACTCGCACACGAAGGGTTCCGTACCACCGTACAATATTTAACACTACAAATATAAGAAATAGGCAAAAAATGGCGTTTTTTGTATGGGAGCCCCCCTTAAATATTTATTGTATTTTGTTTTTAGTATTTGTGGTTATAGCGGCAACAGAAATACATAATTTGTGAAAATTTCAACTGTCTAGCTATCGCGGTTCTTGGGATACATCCTGGTGAGAGACAGACGGGCGGACAGACAGCGAAGTCTCAGTAATAGGGTCCCGTTTTTACCCTTTGGGTACGGAACCCTAATTTAAAAAATATCGTTTCTTTGGGAAAGTTGTTTAATATGATGAGTACAATCATCACTCATTCTATATACTTCGTTCTACAAAAGCTCATCATACTTACATAAAGCTTTTTGCTATAAAATATCCTAACAATCACCTGACTCTCCATGTCCATCATACATGACTGATTCAGATCTACTTCAAACGATGACGAATATTCATACAGATCCACAACTCAAGAGTTCGTGGAATCATTACTTATTATTATACAATTGCTGCAAATCCTCTTGACTTACTTATTGGTACAGTCAACCACACACCAGAAGGTCAATTCCCGTAATTAAAAACGGTCAAAATCTAGTCGCAATCTCATCTCAGCGATAATCAATGTCAAAAACTTGTCAAAAATGTAGGGAAATTACAGGTATTTTTGACAGATTGAGACAGTCTGGTGACTGTGAATGTTCTTAAACTTACGAAAATTGCCCCTCTGTAGGGTGTCTTAGGTAATATTATGACTTAAAGGCGCTGTCAATGTCAAATTGTTATGCTGATCCTCTAAAAACATTTTCTGCTCCTACTTCCTAGTGATGCACACTTTTTTTAATCATTGAGCCTCTTTTTGTCTTTCTGGCCTTTTCTCAGAGTTGGTCGCAGTAAAATCTAGCTAGGACACCCCAACCAACCGGATTAGTTTAGGTTAGGAGCGAGCGAAGCGAATGGTGCCGCGACAGCGGCCAGTGAGCACTACATCGAAGTTGGTCGTAGTAGTATTTTGTTTGGAACCCAAAATAGAAATTATTTAAGATTCACAAAAAGAGGCGCATTCATTAAAATAGTGTTCAAAAATATTTTTAGGAAAGCAAAATTATTTGAGACTCGATTCAATAGGTACTTTGCGGTAGACTGTACTTATGAAACGTTTGAACCTTCATGATTCAGCCTGAAGTATTAACAATAACAATGAGAAATTAAACAGACACCTCGACTTAATAAACAGAAAGTTTATTAGTGTTATAATTCACCGAATCATCTTTTTATTAAAGCAGTGTATAAAGTCATGTTGTGGTTTTTGTTTATAACGACCCAGATACACTGTTTTAAGTTTTGGAGATTGATGCTTAACGTATTTCGTTCGCCACTTGTTTATATTCATATTTTTATGAGCCTGTTATGTTATTTAAACAAAAGGTGGTGGTTTGTATTCATCTGTATAATTATAAGCATTTAAACTACTTGGCCCCTCGCCCACGGCGACTTTTTGTAGCGATGCTGTCGCGCGTTTCGTAAAAGTGCGACAGCATCGCTACTAACGCGCGTTAGTCGCATTTGCAACGCGCTACAGAAGCGATGCCAACGCGCTACTAACGCGCTACAGCATCGCGACTGTATCAGGGAGAGAACGGAGGGAGGGTGGCGCGTGAGTGAGTGCGACACAATCGCGTTTGCATCGCGACAATACCGTACCTAAATATGTAGGTACTTTGTAAATTAGGAACTAGGTAGGTAGGTACATTCCTGATATCCTCTTAGGAAATAATAATGACTAGATTATAATTATATATTAATTAATTTAAATTACTGAATTAAATTAAATTTATATAAAATATGTAGTTATCTGTTATTAATAATTCTATTCCAATTTATCCTAATTTCTATCTAATGTTGTCTAATTTTATCTAATATTATCTAATTTTTGACCAATTTTGTTTCACTTTATTTCATTTCATCTTTTATTATGTGATTTAACCTAATTTTATGATTGTATGACATGTGTAATTACTAATAACTTGTATGTGTGGTGCAAACTGTCAATATAAGTTGGTTATTAATAAATAAATAAATAAAATAAATAAATTCGGGCATAATTATCACACAACAGTTTGTTGCTCACAGGGCCAACCCATAAACAAACAAAAATGTAAAGAATTACCTAGGGGCCCTGATTTTCATTGCACCCATTTTACCTACCCCAAATCCGTCCCTGCAAAACTAGTTCATCGACACAATTCGCCTCACATTGATAGTCAGCTAATTTATTAATAGTACCTAAATGAATCACGCTACTCAATGTCAAAAGCTTTAGGTACACCATCTTCCGGCAAAGATAATTTCTCTGCCAAAACTTTGACTCACCGAATAGCACTGAGATTGTAATTTTTCAACTCGACTTCGCCTAAAGTCTGTTCAAATCCTTTTTTTCAATTGACGTTATTTTACACTGTAACGAATATCAAATTTATCCTAGTGTTAATTAAGTTGATTTCAGAATTACTACTATTGTATCCATACTAATATTATAAATGCGAAGTGTGTCTGCCTGTCTGTCTATCTGTTACCTCTTCACGGTTAAACCGCTGAACCGATTTAGATGTATTTTGTTATACTTAGAGATAGTTTGAGTCCCGGGAAAGGATATAGAATAGTTTTTATGCCGATCTTCCCACGGGATCCACACTTATGCGGGTGAAACCACGGGGCGCTGCTAGTATTCTATACTAATATAATATTATAAAGAGGTAAAATTGTTTGTAAGTTTGTAAGTTTGTATGTAGGGGGTAATCTCCGGAAGTAATGAACCAATTTTAAAAATTGTTTCACTGGTAGAAAGCTACATTATTCGGTAGTGCTATAGGCTATAAATTATAAAGATATCATGCATATTAGCCGAACTATCTCAATTTTTGTCTAGCCAGGTGGAAAAAAATAGCTCTTACAACAGAGTTATTTGCATGCGCTGCCTTAACAGTTGTATATAATTGAAAACAATGTATGGCAACCTGGTCCGCTTTGAATAGTTCTACAAAAAAGTCCGCGACACCATATTTCTATCTTTTATATTTTAGCAGATATAGTAGCTTTTATGTGTTAAAAAAAGTATTTTTCGACGTACTTACCTTTGGACGATTTTTTAAACAACAAAATATTAAACCTTATCGAAAAAAATATTATTATGATCACAAGAACATCGTAGAGATACGATTTGCCCAAAACAGTGTGTCAATTGGTTAAATAGTTTCCAAGATAATATAAAATTACTAAATCGGAAAATGCCGCCGTCCATTCACGAACCGCATTAGAACATGCTTTGTACGGACGTTTTATCCATTTACCCATAGATGGCGTTGTGCATAATGACCCTCTCCAGTTATTATTTAACTTTCGTCGTTAGGTAGGTGAGTTGTACGCACTAAGTAGTTGGTTGGATGTTGTTGGTCTTTAAATTTGTTTTGGTTGCTCGGTTTCTTAAAACACAAATACTACTTCGTTCTCATTCTTCGAGTTCGAAGCTGTGGTATTTCTGTTTTTGGGATATCGGACAGTTTCAGCGATTGTTTATCATGCCTAAAAGGAAATCACAACTTTCCCGTCAGACATCCCAGACAAGAGCAGCTCGAGTACGCCGTACGGAAGAGTCTGCTCTTGAAAAACATCAGCGCCTCTCGAGGAATAGAGAAAATATTTCCCAAGCACGCGCTGGGGAATCTAGCGTCTCAGTGATTTAAGGCAGCATGTCTCTGTAACAAGGGATAGGGAGTCTAGCGCTGAGCGCTCGCAGCGGCTCGCTAGGCAAACTGTGAGAACATCGCAGGCCCGTGCTCGGGAATCTAGCGCTGAACGTGCGCAGCGTCTCAGTTATTTAAGGCAGTATGTCTGTGCAACAAGGGATACGGAGTCTAGCGCTGAGCGCTCGCAGCGGCTCGCTAGCCAAACTGTGAGAACATCGCAGGCCCGTGCTCGGGAATCTAGCGCTGAACTTGCGCAGCGTCTCAGTGATTTAAGGCAGCATGTCTCTGCAACAACGGATAGGGAGTCTAGCGCTGAACGCTCGCAGAGGCTCGCTAGCCAAAGCGCGAGAACATCGCAGGACCGAACCACACTCATAATTTCATCACAAGTTAAAATGTTTACCGCCCAACGAAGTGGGCACGGGTCAGCTAGTAATATTATAAATGCGAAAGTGTGTCTGTCTGTTACTTCTTTACGCTTAAACCGCTGAACCGATTTAGATGAAATTTGGTACAAAGATAGTTTCGAGTCCCGGGAAAGGACATAGGATAGTTTTTATTCCGATATTCCCACGACACTTATGCGGGTGAAGCCGCGGGGCGCTGCTAGTACTATATAAACTCACGTCTTCTTTCCATGGGGTATGGCAGAAACTACAGAACGCTACCTGCAGTCACCTAAGCTGCTACGATCCTTACCTACATACTCCTTTTGCTAGCCTTATAAATCAACTTAATTGAAAAGGTAAAAAAAAATGATTGAAGTGGTAAGGAAAACTGAACCTTACTATGTGTTACAGTTGTTTATAAACAACACATATTTTGTTTATATGTTTGGCAACTAAATTGCGCACGAAGTATAAAAGAGTTTCGTCATTTGTGTTTACGCGGGCGTAAAATGTTATATCACCTGCGACAAATTGTTTTATATTTTTCTTTTTAATTTCATTGTCATGTATTTTCGGAGTTTGCTAGATTAGCTGTGCCCGTGACTCAGGCCGCAATCGTTTTCCTCGTAAAAGTGTCGGTAACTACCTTCTCTGCATCTTTCTTTGAGTCTACCAAGCTACCTGACTGCACCTTTTAGTTGGGTGGTTAGTAACGCCAAGTGATTGGCCTCTTATTTTGCCCCGAATGCTGCAAGTCCTTGCAACACATCTTTTCCTTGTTGCAGGTTCAATCCAGCTGGACCCAGGTGGGTCTCGGTCAGGCTCTGGCGCCGGGTCTGCAGGCTCAGGGTATGAGAGCGACCTTCGTCACTCAGGGTCTGAGGGCAGCTGGGAGCAGAAACAGCAACAACAACAACATTATAAATATGGAATATTGACAAGAAAGGTACCTGTTGCATTTGTTCAGGTGGGCTAGTCTGCCTGACCTAAAGGCCTAAATTAATTTCCAGTCCATTCACATTTATTATTTTTAACTTCTATCAAAATAAAAATTGAAATGCTGTTCGTTGATAAGCGCATCGCTTGAGAACGGCTAGACCGATATTGTTATTTTTTTTTAACCTTATAACCGCCCGACTTCATATCACTTGTGCCACCAGCGCCCGAAAAAAAAAAACGAAAAAAAATAGTAGGTAGTAGGTATAGGTACCTGATAGAATGATTTATTCCGGTCAGGAGGTCATTAGGTTTTTATAGAAAAAAAAAAAAAATCGGAAAAAAACTGACTAACTAACTTTTTTCTATGGGACTTTCGTATGAACTATATTGTTTGGGCAGGACAACGTCTGTGTTTCTTCTTTTGGCATGATCAGGTAAATCCATTACGTACTTCCTTATCTTACTGCAATCATGTTCTAACGAATCATCATCTCTCTACACTTGCCATCGACTGCTAATGCCATCTCTGCTCTTAAAGTCACCTCCTTTATTCCAGGTATCAGGAAAAAGTGTCCAGTTCCTCCTCTGCCCGATCTGTGGGTATGAGACACAACTGCCTTTGGGAGGTATATCAGCTTTGCCTCTTAACTATGTGCTGCTACGGAAGATGGCGGCTGCGCAGGACAGCGAGGGGGTCAGCGTGCTCTGTGATCTTTGTAGCAGTGACAATAAGGTAGGAACCTTGTGGCAACACACACGCAGGATCCCCCAACGAAGTAGATACTTCAAAAAAAAAAAAATTTGCACCCAAGTGCGTGTCATTTTTTAACCGACTTCAAAAAAGGAGGTTCTGTATTCGACCCGTATATATGTATGTTTGTATGTTCGCGATTTTCTCAAAAACTAATGAACCAATTTTGATAATTCTTTCACTAATGTGATCTAAATACTTTCAGGAAGGTTTTAGTATATTATACACACAGAACAGTAAAAGATTATACATTATTTAGTAACCTATTCACAAGCTCAGCGTTCGGGTTCGATCCCCAGGTTGGGCAAAGGTTGGGTTATTAGGTTTTTCCATTAGCTCGGCTACTTCTGAATTTGTGTCTGATAACGTTAGACTATAATTTTATAGTCTAGGCTTGGCTTTGGCGAAATGAGGTTTACTTTATGGTCAAATTGAATTAGCTAGCGAAACTCTGCAGACGTGACGTCAGTAATCGTGCAGCTCAACTCAACGATTCGACGAACGAATTAGACGACGATTTAGTTTAAAAAGCCCTACGTAAAGATTTCATCAAGTATCATCCTAGGTATGTATCGAGCATGCGTATATATGTCACGGCTAATAACCGAAGTGCGGCTACACCTAGGTTTAACCGGTACAACTAGGTGTAGCCGGCCAAATGCGGTTCGTGTGTACATCTGGTGACATCGGTTGCATGGTTGCGGTCGATCGATAGGCGACGTAGGATGCAAGAGCGAGCGAAGGGCACCCCGAGGTTAGGTTTGGTTAGGTTACTTTAAACCCTTTACACAAAAATAGGAGCCCCGCGAAGCGGGGCTTCGTCGACGTAGGATGCACCTAGTTGTACCCGGCTAAACCTAGGTGTAGCCGCACTTCGGTTATTAGTCGTAACATATACATATCACAGGCACAACTAAGTCAGACCCGGAAAAACGATCTGTAGTAGGTACTACAGTACAAGTATGAAACTGAACCCTCAATTCTTTGTCTTCAAAACTCAATAGAAATCCTCAATAACTTTCTTCTTTAAAAGTATTTTAAGATATTGAAACACGTGAAGGATCTCAACCGTGGACGAACGCTTCAAATGTGGGATTTCAACAAATTACTATTCGTTCCGTTCAGCTACATTTGACTTACAGAATGCTTGTATGATTGTATTTGAACTTATGTTCGGGACGTGTTTAAAAATCTTTTCGTTTCATTAAACTTGATGACGCAGACAAAGGATGTTTGGCTATTTTAGTAAATTCAAGCTTGCCTACACTGCACCATTTTGTATCTAATCCAGGGTTGAACCCAAAACATGTTGTTCAGGTCCTTAATTTTAACTGCCTTCAACGGGAAGCAGGGTCTATATTTCCAGTATTTCTTTACGGATTTCAGTCATTACTTTTGGGCCCCAATACAAAAACGCACTGCTTAGCTACCTACTATACAGGGTCAAATTAGATTAGCTAGTGCAACTTCGCAGACGTGATGGGTGTCGATATCTAAACATTATGAAACAAAACAAAACAGATTTTCTCAACTCAAACTTCAAGTAACAAAACTACCAGCGGTCGTTGACCCCCAAAAAACATCAAATCATTTATCGCATGTATCGATACCCTGAACCCATCACGTTTGCGAAGTTTCGCTAGCTAATTTCATTTGACCTTGTATAGAATACACACATATTTTTTATACACGATGTATATAAGTAGGCAGTAGACACCAGTTCTTAAATGCTCCAAAATGCTGGTTAGACGGCATTTGTAAAAAAGATCTAAGCAAAAGTTGTCTGGCAGGCAGAAACCCGTTGCAGTCAATGCCTGGTCAGCATCTGTACATCTTGCGGGGAGGCGCACGGCAGACAGAAGGCGACTGCCCGCCACTCGCTGCACCCACTGGACCCTGCACCCGTGAAGTACTGCACACAGCATCCGAAGGCTGATCTTAGTGTTTATTGCGCTACTTGTCAGCAGGTAAGTTTTATTGACAGCCGTGGCGAAAAAGCACGAGGTCTCTTTCTCAACGATCAAAAGCGTGTTTTCCGTATGTCCAGTTGACGAGGAGTTGTATTGGCATATCAAAGTCTACCTAGTTCATATCGGGACAGGAGCAAGTACCTCTACACAACAGTGGCGAAGGGTGAATTTAAACCAGAGGTAGGCCGGAGCAAAAAAAAAAGCCAAAAGAAAATTTCAATGATGAATTGACTATAGAGTGGTTATGTTCTGAATTTTCGAAGGGAAGCCGGTGAGAATCGAGTTGTATGGTACCTGCCTTCGCCACTGCTACACAATGGGTATTAACTGGGTAATTTATTATGATAACTAGGTAACTCTAGAGTTATAATATTTAATTATCCCTGAATAACTCTTTCAGAGATCAGCGTAACACACTACCAATCTCAATCTGAATAATTTTAAAGGATATTGCTACTTAATCCATTGCTTCATATGTTCGAGAAACTTGACGAAATTACAACGTAAATAACGCAATGAATAATGATAAAGTGTCAAAAATGAAAGCCATTCCTATTGTTAGTGTGTTAGGTACGCAATTACCCCGCGGATCTGCTCATTAATATGATAACTTTATCGAGATCAGTTTAATACACTGTCAATCTCAATCTGAATCATTTTAAAGGATATATTGTTAATCTATTGCTTCATATGTTCGGAAAAATTGTCTGCTTAGCAACGTAAAAACCGCAATGAATGTTGTTGAATTATCAAAATTAAAGCCATTGCTACTGATAGTGTGTTACGCAATTACCCCGCTGATTATTCACTCGTTATTTAAAAGCCCTAATTTGGTAATTAAATAAACGGTGCAGATAGTTCAACACCTACAAAACATGCCAATGCAGGTCATACACGAGCTGAGATGAGGCCCAGACTCCAGCAACCACTATTATACCTGAGTTGACCTGAGACTTCGGCCGTAATTGCCATCAGGACCCTAGTACCTACCTACCTTTATCTGCAGGGTTAATGGTTTATATACATGTTGTTTCCTAGGTGGTATGCCGCGACTGCTGCCTCGTCTCCCACAGCGGGCACGCGCTAGCCAACGCGTCACGAGCTGCCGCTGAGCGTGCTCGGTTGCTGCGCGACGCGGCTGAGCGCGCCAAGCTCGTGCCAGAGAATGTGGAGCGAGCTACCAGGCACCTTAGTGCGCATGCCTATGAGATTGATGTAAGTTTAAGTGCAAGGATAACACTAATGGCAATTTATAGTACCTACCTACTTATAACAATCCTTTTTTCTCAGTTGGGTCAGTTGATTTTTCACGTGGTTGATTGCCCAACTACAAATCTTATTCTTGAATAGAAGAAACCCCAAGCTTTAAAATATGAGTTTTGTGCGTTATTCAAAAACGCAAAAAAAAAATCCGGTACCGAGATGTACCCTGAGCAGTCATATTACGCGAACCCTGCTGATCTATGTAGACTAATTTTAAAATTACCACATTGGAGGAGAAGATATCCTGCTCAGTAAAGCAAGAGCAACTTAATCCTTTAAAATTTTCTTAAAGTACAGCAGAAGAAAAACTAATTTTATCTAGTTTTACCTCTTTTCGACTTTCAGTGCCAAGCAGCCCGCGTGGAAAGCGAAGTTCAAGAATGGGCAGTTCAGTACCGTCGCGCGGTAGACACACACACACGCACGCTATGCGCAAGCGCAGCGCGAGCGAGGGAGAGGCATCAACAGCGGCTAGATCAGAAGAGTAGAGCGCTAGATGAGAGGGCCAGGCATGCGGTTGATGCTGTGAGGTTTGCTGAGGAAGTAAGTGCAACTATTAGGCCTAATCAATCCATTGCAGGGTTTTCAAAATCCAAAGACACAGATGTACCTACTTTTAAAATACTTTCATCTGAAATTGTGATAACCGTCTGGAGCGTAGGTGATAATTGTGTTGGGCTTTCAGCAAGACGAGTCAATCAAACGCTTTGTTTCACGCTAAGACCACAGTTATAACGGGTGTAAAAAGATACTTAATGAAGCTGACAGTCACGTGTACTCCCAGTCATTGTAATATTTTTTTTGTACTGGACCATACCTGGGAACCCTCTGGAAACAGACATATTGAAGGTCAAAATTCCAACTTTTGCTGACTTTAAAAAAAAAAAGTTTTTCATGTTATAAGTTATAATAATACTTCAAATACCCCCACGATCCCTGTACCGTTACAGCCATCTATTACATGCACCCATAAGCACAATGTTTTGCCTGAGTTACATTGCGCACTACCTACTGCAAACACCAAATTTTCACACCAAAATTAAAAGTCGTTTCCCAACAATTATTTTTATGCAATGTTACTTACAAAATATGTATATTTTGTTGTACAAAATGCGTAGTTGACGGCTATGTGATGGGTGTTTTTACATCCTGAAGGTACTTTTATAACTTTTTTACGCACTTGAGACTGTAAACTAAATTTAAAAAAAAAACGGTGTGACTCCGGGAGTGCGGACAGAAGTGAAAACTTGAACAATTACGTGTGTATTTTTTGAATCGTTATATAAACAAAACACAAACAGAATACTTTAACATCACTCACTGACTTATCGGAAATACACACATCAAAAGTGTCTAGGGATCAAGCATTTTTATGCGGATTTCTTGAGATTGAGATGTGGCTTTGTAATAAATTTATGATTTTATAAATTTATATGGATCCTTTTTGGTGCATTTCATAATTTGAATCAGGAACTGTGAATCAAATTCGAGTAAAAGATGAAAATCAGCTGTCAATATTTTCCCTATAAAAACATACAACGCATTGAAGACATTATTAGTGCTACTGTTTCCCTACTACTGATTAAAACCAACGTTATTATGGAGCGGCGACGTCATTTAAGCAGGGAAGAAATGCTCAGAGCCGTGGGAATGATAGAAGCTGGTTCCCGGCAACGTACTGTGGCTTTAGCTCTGAATACAAGTCAGAGTGTTATCAGTCGACTTTGGACACGTTACCGAAGCACTGGTACCGTGGCTGAGCGCCATGGAGGACGGTATCGCTGCACCACACGGAGACAAGACCGATACATTCAAATCTTAACTCGAAGAGCTCCAACAATAACCGCCATGATGTTAGCCGTGAGGCTTCATCACTCTTCAGGGAACTTAATTAGCGACCAAACAGTCAGAAACAGCTTGCATGAAGTGAACCTTCATTCCCGAAGACCGCTACGGGTACCACCTATAGCAATGCACAATCGTAGGATTCGATATCAATGGGCTCTTGAACACAGAAATTGGGCAGAAGAACAATGGCGTTTCGTGTGCTTTTCTGATGAGTCTCGTTTTGGTATGAGACCGGATACAAGACGTATACGACACTGGAGAACCCCTGGACGCCAACAGCGATTAAAATCCTGCCAGGAAGTCCATCCTTATAGTGGTGGAACCATCATGGTATGGGCGGGTATTTGGATCGGCGGAAGAACTGAGTTGATTTGGATCAGAGGCAACCTCAACGCTCACATTTATGCTGAGACGATTGTATCAGACGTCATCGTTCCTCTACAAGTGCAAATCGGTCCCTTATTTCAGTTAATGCATGATAATGCACGACCGCACACCGCAAGAGTTGTAAGACAGACTCTCGCCGCAGCTAACATCAATGTCCTGCCCTGGCCTGCTCAGTCGCCAGACTTGAACCCGATTGAGCATGCATGGGATATGCTACAAAGAAGAGCTCTGCCGAATATGGAGGGTATCCAGTCGCAAGAAGACCTTTTTTTGTTGTTGCAACGAACATGGGCTGCCATTCCACAGCGTGATTTGGATGAACTCATTTTGAGTATGCCAAACCGATGTTCTTGTGTTGTTAGTGTTCGCGGTAGAAACACGGATTATTAATTGTTTAAGTTACCCAATAAAATTTTAAAGAAAACTGTTATTTCAGTCTTTTTTTCGAACTTTTGTGTTAGTGGTTCAAATGTCAAAAATCCCTTTATTAGGAAAATGGCAAATTTCTTTATTAATGCAAAGGTGACTTGGTTTATCGTTACTGTGACAAACGAAAACACTTTATTTGATGAATCCTTAAAGAAAATTTTAATTAATATCAATCAGGAGAAAAGTTATTGCAAAAATATATGTTGATCCCTAGACACTTTTGATGTGTGTATATTAAAACCGGGTACATCGCGAGGACAGCCGAACACATACGAATGTAGCGCGGTGTCAGTAACAGTGTCGCGAGTTCAATAGTTTTTTCCCATCTCAAAAAGTGCCCAACGCGCCTAAAGAAGTTTTCACATCAAAAATATGGTCTAGCTAAAGTCTAGGTAACATAGTCACTGTGTATACGGTCCATAAAACTGAAACCTGTGTATCTCACCCCCAGCTCCTAACAGAAGGCAAAGAAGACGAGCTCCTCTCCCTGTCCGGGCCGGTGCTGCGGCGCCTGGAGCGCGTGACGGAGCTGCAGCCGCTGTCGGAGGCGCCGCGCCTGGAGCTGCGCTTCGCGCCGCGCGCGCCCGCCACGCACGACCCCACTATCTTCGGGAGACTACTGGCGCATGCGCCTGATCCTGATATGTGTGTGGTTAATACTGAAGGTGAGGGATTTAGAACTACTTATTTCTATAATGTCTTGAAGATGCTGCGTGACAGAACTACAGCAGCTGTCGGAATGTCCGCGACTAGAGCCGTGCTTCGCACCCCCCTATTTTCGGCAGACTACTTGCTACTGGCCCATGCGCCTGGCGGTGTACTCCCTAAGCACGAAATCTGTCGTTTCCTACTCTCTACTTAATTCTTAGTTCGACCGAACTAAGAATTAATGGTTGTGTTTTTCCCGTCCCATAAATTTAATTAATCGGGAATAGGGTTCATTTCGATGTATTAAACTATTTCCAGACGGGCCTGTATCTTCGTTGACGGAATAGAGAGTAGCCCCCCTTATCCGGATTAGTGTTTGGTTAATACTGAAGATTTTTGAAGGTTTTATATTGTGGCGGCAGAAAATAACTTTCTTATGACCAAACGGAGCTTACCTATTACTAATCACTGGTTTGTGGTTTCTGAAAGTCTAATCTAATTTTTGAGCAGTAAAAATCTGCTGTCAAATCCCTATTTAGTTGTGATCGGAAGATCGAAATAACAAGAGCCAAACCTCAACCTTGACCAAAGATGAAGACAGATTACTTTATTTAATAGGTTTTTCAGTATGGGGGTATCTAGGTGAAGCCACGAAAGTTAACTGCCCTCCTTTATATTTAAAGGTCTACAAGATCTCAGAGTGGACTGTGAGCATGAAGTGACACTGGAGCTGCGAGACTGCAATGGCGAACGCATCTGGTGTGGAGGAGAGCAGGTAAAGACTGGTTTTAGTCAGTTTTAAGAACGTAGCTCAATAGCTCTATAGAATCAGTAACTACAACCTTTTTAATTAACCAACGCAAAGGGATTCTGATAATAATATGCAATGCAAATCTGTAGTTTTCGAATGATGGCCTTCCAAACTTTGGAAAGATCAACAAAAACCAAATGAAAAATGTAATTTTGTGGTTCCCAGGTGGCCGGATACTTCAGACGTCGCGATTCAAGTGCTCGGCCCAGCGTGGCTCGCGTGGAGGATAGTACTGATGGCAGCTATACACTCTACGTCACTCCTCGTTCTCCTGGGGCATATCTACTGGCTGTTACTATCAACAACAAGCCGATAAAGGTAAGATGGTGATCTACATTTATATTAATTGTCATCATCACTGTTCACTAGTGCAGAGGCAGTCCTCTCTTAACAGCCACCTAATATAAAGATGCGTTTCAACATCCTATTCTTTTAATAGGCAGCACCTTTTCATTGTCATCCAATTCCTTATTTAGTTGGTCACAGCTTAATGCCTGATTGAGTTTGGACTCTTCGAGGCGAGCACGGACGCTACGGGTCATAATCATGATTAAAACTAGTAAGGAAGCGACAAGAAATTGGAAGAGAGAAGGTAGTTGTGGCAGCAGTTGAAGAGATGATTCGTTTAAAAGGAAAAATTATAATTTAGATGTAAAAAAGAAGTTCTGTCACTAAACTTAGGTAAGTAAGGTTATGTTTACTTAAAGATATTGTTAGTCTCATGGTCATATGCCTGTTATTTCTACGGCATTAATTTTGAAATTAAACTTCTTTACGCACGCTTGACTTGGGGAGTAAGCTGGCGAACGCGTGACGTAAGCGTTACGAAAAGTGTGATCGGGCGAGGCGAACGGGAGTTGAGTGGGGGATATAAGCAAGAGACAGCAGTGCGCGCGCACATTTTCTTTCTCTCTTCCTCTCAGAGCCAAATACGCAGTACTGAAGTTTCACTTCAGTCGTGTGGTCATAAGCACACTCGTTTTTTTTTATTTTATTAACTTGTCTCTACCTAGCACAGTTGTATCCAGATTAACGGCCCGTTCGTTGGTCTCGTCGCAAGCGCAACTGCTGAGCGTAGAGTTCTGGGTTCGATTCTTAGGTCGGGCAAAGTGTTATTGGGGTTTTCCATTAGCAATTTCTTAATAACAGCCCGGAGCTTGAAAGTTGGCGGTATGATACAGACCCAAAAATTCTATCCATTTTCCCCTACAGGGCAGTCCGTTCTCTTGCTGCGCCCGCGCAGGTGCGGCACACTGGGGCACGTTCCACTGCTGCGCGTTCTGTTCGTCCGGCGGCAGACGTGACGCGAGCTGCGGCTGCGGGGCTCGCATGCCTGGAGGGTATAAAGGTATGTGAGAAACGTGTAAGAAGTCCCAAATCTTACAGCTTCTTTAAAACCTTTGTTAAATAGTGGCAAAGATAATGTAGAGCTTCATCTCTCTTTCGCATAGCAACAATGGAGATCAATCCCTGAAAACACCTGCTCTAGTTTCGTTCGATCGGATGCATGCACATTGCACATACACGTAATAAGGATAAGCCTGTTTAGTTTCAACGATCGCTCCAGTCGTGTCATTATAGGCGAGTAGATCTTGAGGCTATATACACTCAAACATTGCCCGGATCTTGAAGAAGTCACAAGCATCTGAAGGAAGAACTGGCCATGTGTGTTTGCCTTGAAAGAGATCCGTCTCATTATTTTAACCCACGTTAAACTATCTCCCTCACGCTAAACCCGACCAGCTGTAATGTCAGAGTCAGTTCTTACAAATTTTCATTTCAGGTTGCGGCCACGGGCACGCGGGCTGGCCGGGCACGCGCCACTGGTCGTGCTGCGGCGCCGCGCGTCGCGACGCCGCGTGCACGCGCGCGCGCAGGCCGCAGACACAACTCTACCAGTTTTCCTTGTAATTTTATAGGAAATTATATTTGATGTTGAAGTGTATGGGGTTGTTTTATTCGTATTTAACTGTCCCAGTTATCACAACTGGTATCAAGGTCCGCTGATAGCGTTAAATGTGTTTAAAAGATCGTTCTGTTTCACTCAATCTTTTGAAGATGACAGAGATTGAATTATGTTTTCAATATGTTTAGTGACATGTGGAGCAAGCCGGCAGCGGCTCTTCCACGGTTGATCTAGTAAGCTAGGGAATCCGCTAGAAAAATACGACATCGTTGTTTTGTATAAGATCGACTACCCAAAAGGACTCTACGTAAAAATAGTCTTTCAAAGAAGGTTCATATAATAATTCACGATTTCTCTCTGTATATTACGGTTTAAGCATTACCTATCTGAAAAGTACAGACGCCAGCACATCAAGCTACTACAATCTGTCGAATTTCTTTAATAGATTTTCAACTTTATCGCTGAAGCATAAGGTTCAAAGTTGATTGGGAAAATTTTACAGTTTCGGGTACACTACGACATGATGTGTACACTACGACATCGACAAGTCGACGCGACACTTGTAAATATTATAACCGCGTTGTTTTCCTAAAATACGCAACGGACTTTGTTGCAGTTTTCACAATCATTTAGAGAATTTATTACAAAGAAATCTTTAATGTTATGTTAAGTTACGACTAGACATAACATTTAGAAACTGTGCGAAGCAGGGGTGGGTCGCTAGTTCATAACAAAGCGACTTTTGCACCAACTCCAAAGTTCTTAATGTGTGGGCAACTACGCTCATGGGTTATCAGAAAAAGATATTTGTGAAATGAAAATCAAAATACAATTAAATTACATTTTATTTAAAATTACAAACAAGAAAATTATTGCTTATCTCATTACACTTTTACAACAATTATATCGATAAAACGGGTTGAACGACATTGGTCAAGTCTGATATTCGTCAAATCGGCAATTCGTCAAATTTTACATTGGTCAAAGCTGTAGTTCGTCAAATCGTCTTTTTGTCCAATTACGAAATTTGCCAAATACGCTATTGGTCAAGTCTATGTACAGTCAGTCGATGAAAACATGCGTTTTGAATTCACATAATTTACTTGTAGGAACTTACAAAAGGAAAAGCCGCCTGCCGTAAGTTCCTATTTACATCATGAAAATGTAGTAAATAGTAATTGAGTATTCTGAGGATTAATTTGTTTCGATTGTTACCTCCTTTAAATCTGTTAGATTAGGTAGGATCTAGGCAGAAAATGCAGGCTAAACAGAATACTATGCCGTCATCTGTTTTTCCGTCAATTATGTGACATTTCATAATTTGTAAATGACAAAAATTAATTATTATTAATTATAATTAATTTAATTTATTTTCGTGTCTTCGGTTTGGTGAAATATATATGGCTTCTACTAGTAAAGGCAGTGATTCTGTATTTACATATACAGACACTGAAAAAGGCAAAAATAAACTATTAGGTACGTGCAGGATATCAATTCCATATTAACTCAACAAACAAAAACGGTACTACAATCAGGGTGTTGCGTAAATAGAAGCGAGTGCATAACTTTAAGCAGTGATTCTGGGTCAATTCTGAGGGAAAGCGGACAAGCCTGTAAGCCTAACTTTGATAATAATTTGATTGACGTTAAGATGAATAAATGCAGAGAAAGAGTAAAGAAGGAATAGTAATCAGTACCTACAATTTTTGAAGAAACTATGGGTGTGAGCTTGAGGAAGATCATTTTGTGGACATACCAAGTTTGAAATCAAAGCGTGATGGTCTATACAAAATGCGAAAGAAAGCAATTGGCGTACAAACATCGGTAGATAAGGTCAAATTTCCAAACATACTTTCAAATGATTTTTTGGTTTATGGAAGCAGACGATCTACCGAAATTCTTCATCTTTGCTACAGCTGAGAGTATAGAAATAGCATTAAATACGCATTTGATTTTTGTAGATGGCACTTTTAAAACCGTACCGCGACCTTTTTTTCAACTTATATCAATAGGCGTAGACGTGGGCAGTACAAAAGCAAGAAAATTGTTAAGACTAACCCCAAATCTAGCGTTACTGCCCTACCAGTATATTCCTGAAGGATGGTTGGCAATACTTGAGATGATGCCAGAAAATGATAGTAGGGCGGACAATTTTCAAAAATATTTTACTGAGCAATGGCAAAAAAGGGTTTCTCAGGACATGTGGTGTTGTGCAAATGAACGCCATCGTACCACCAACGCAGTCGGATTAGGGATTAAAGTACAGACGCCAGCACATTAAGCTACTACAATCTGTCAGATTTCTGTAATAGATTTTCAACTTTATCGCTAAAGTATAAGGTTCAATGTTGAATGGGAAAATTTGACAGTTAGGTGTAGGTTGATGTGCTGGCGTCTGTACATAAGTATTTTAAAAAAAGAAGCGAAATATTATTTAAATAAAGTTAAAAGGGAAGGTGAGAAGCAGAGGAAAACATCTAACATCATAAAAGATGCCAAAATAGAAGAAACAATAGAAAAATTAGAGTGGAAAATTAAATTAAAGTGTTTAAAACAATTGTGTTGGATATGAATTCTATGTAAAAAATAAATATGAATTGAATAAATGAGTAAATAAAAAAATATCATGAGGTACTTTCATTTTTAGTTGATTGTACTTAAATTACTTGACCAATAGCGTATTTGGCATATTTCATAATTGGACAAAAAGACGATTTGACGAACTACAGCTTTGACCAATGTAAAATTTGACGAATTGCCGATTTGACGAATATCAGACTTGACCAATGTCGTTCAACCCGATAAAACTCCATCAAAAAGGGACCTCCGTGACAAAAATATAAAAATATCAACATTTATGGTCTATTTCACAACCTCTGGATAAGTTTCGGTTAGTATATCCCACAGATAATTGCATACCAATACTGTTCAATTTGTTTGCTTATCTGATAGATAGTGCCTATCCGGAGACTGTGGAACAGGCCCTAAACGTCTATGTGTTTCATATTTGATTTATAATTATATAATAAAAATTGATCCCGTATCTTTTACTTTGTGGGAAGATTGAATTTTAGATCATGTAGGGAACATAAGTACTGTATTGTCTTATTTTAATGATTTAAAGAATAGAGGTAAAAAGTTTACCCAAATGTTGTTCTATTGAAAATCAACTTTGGTCTCATGGTAATTAAGAATACAGTCGTGTAGAGATTAACTACGATAACATGGCCCGCCCCTCCAAAATTTAAAACGTTTGAAAGTATTTGTGAAAGTATTTACAAAGCGCCACCAAGACTCACAACGCATGTGTGCGTGGCCTGCTACTGAGACGAATACTTACAACTACATACCAAACTCTTTCGTAAGGATGTGACTACATACATTGAAACAGTAATTTGGAGGGGCGCGCCATGTTATCGTAGTTTATCTCTACAGTGCTGTTCTTATTTTTTTTCATTTTGGCTTTATACAACGTTTTAGGACGGTAAACATATGAAGTTAAAACAACAATATTTTGAAGAGCTAAGCAACGATTTACTACTGAAGTAATATACTTACTTAGCATGAGTACAGACGCCAGCACATCAAGCTACTACAATCTGTCAAATTTCTTTAATAGATTTTCAACTTTATCGCTAAAGCATAAGGTTCAAAGTTGATTGGGAAAATTTTACAGTTTCGGGTAGCCTGATGTGCTGGCGTCTGTACCTACATACCTGTAACGGTATTTTTCAAATTATCACAGATAAATATCACATCTGCAAAATATATGTTTTTATAATTAGAAGATCCCTCGTTTACATTTTAAATTAATTTATACTTAATACTATTTCACATAGAGTTAATATTTAATAGTAACGGATAAACGATTTAATATTCATACAATATTAGACCTTTAATGTAATTGCATACAGTTAAAAATACTTGCATCAACTTTGCGGTATTAACGTCAATTCACACGATTGTAAACTGTATAGAAAATACATAAGATACAATATTGTATGGACAGCCAAAACATAATTGGTTTTCATTTGTTTAAAAGAAAAACAAAAATAAAAAATATTATAACTATTGTCTTAGTTAAAATCCATTGAGTACCATTTTTTACACACAATCGCTAGGAAAAGTGTGTTAAGGTTCATTTACACGGAGTTTCTCGCACGTTTTCTGCGGCAAATATGCATAGACAATACTCGCCAAGCAATTCTCGCACTTATGTATTAACCGTGAAGACTCACTGTCTGAAAGTATTTGATCCGTCAAAACTAGTGTCAAATTCAATTTTTTGGACGCCATAAACGCATCTCGAGAAAGACCGGTCCTTGGTGAAGTGGGGCTACCTTGACGGAACGGCAGTACGGTGTGATTCTGGAGGTATGTCGCAAACCATGCTCCACCTCCTATCCTGCCAAAATATTTTGCTTTGCAGTAGCAAATATGTCAGATGTTTTGGTTTGATTCTGAGCTGCTGAAGCAAATATTGATTTAGCATCAGTATTTGGTTCTGTTGTGCAAATATGTTTTGAGATTGATTTTAACCAAATGCATTTGGATCATTGGCTTGAGCAAACAATTGTTTTGCTGGATCTGGATTATTCACATTGACTATATATAGGCCTGTGGGGTCCTGCGATGTCGCAGGAGTGTTCTGGGAAAAATCGATGTGTGTATGTAATCGTTGGTCCAGATGAACAGGGTATTATATCAAAAAAGCGATTTGAAGTTTTCAAATAAATATATTTCTATTTCTATAAACAACTAGCTTCTTCCCGCGACTTCGTCCGCGTGAAATTTCACCCCCCCCCCCCCCATTCACCCCCTTAGGAGATGAATTTTGAAAAATCCTTTCTTAGTGCACCCCTAGACCTCATAAGGAACGTACGTGCAAAATTTGGAATCTCTAGACCCAGCGGTTTGGGCTGTGCGTTGATATGTCAGTCAGTCAGTTCTCCTTTTATATATATAGATAATTAGTTAACCTTACGTATACATTTTACCTATATTTTTTTTTAAACTTCAACGTTTTTGTTGTCATATCGTCATGCAATCACATTCATTAAGTCAAAAATCGTAAATTTTGAGTAATACCCTGTTCATCCAAATGAACGGTATGTTCCCCCTATGGACTCCAAAACGGCTGGAGCGATTTTGATGAAATTTTCAGGCAATCATCAGATTAGCCCAGCGGGTGATCCTGTGAATTTTGGTAGCGATCAGGCTAACCGTGCGAAGCCGGGGCGGGTCGCTAGTAATTTATGTACATTAATAAATGCAGAAATCATATAAATCTGTGTTTTATTTTACCAATTTTTATAATAAAATAAATTAGTTTTGGAGCCTCACTATTATCTGCGTAGTATGCATTTCATCGATATCGATGAACTCTAATTATCGATAAGTTTATTGATTTCTATACGATGCGTTGCGCATCCCTACCTATGACAGTTCTTCCCGTCAACGCCATGATTGTCATTGTCAGTGCTACTTAGAATTTTCATGTTGGTAGCATGTTTTTTTTATGCGGTTGGCTAAAGAAGGTTAACTATTTCTCACAAACTGAGTGTTCTAAGTTCCGTCTCTTGAAAGGTTACACGCTATGTGCCCCCAGGGAGACTCGCGTGTAAATGAGCCTTGAAAACGTCGATATTCGTGTTATTAAAAACAATTACCAATGGTCGATCCATATTGATGTACAGACGCCAGCACATCAAGCTACTACAATCTGTCAAATTTCTTTCTTAGATTTCAACTTAATCGCTAAAGGTTTAAGGATGATTGGAAAATTTTTACAGTTTCGGGTATCTTTGATGTGCTGGCGCGTCTGTACAAACTACAGAAAAATGAGTAGCAGTCTCAAGATATTAGTTTCCAATGAGTCTTTTAATCGTAGAATTGGAATCCCAATGAAAAGACTTTTAAAAATAAATAAAATTAATTCGTTTGTTTATTTTATTATCCAGGTGAAAACGGGGCTTTAAACTATGGTCCAAATTGATTTAACTACTCCTTCGTTAAATACTTTTAGTTGGTATTTTACATCTTATCTTAATCGCTCCGTCCCGACGCGGGCCTATAGCGGCCCATTACAATAGAAAATCGACTGTGTCTCATTAGCGAGGATTAAGCGCTTAATAAAATGAAACGTCTTTGTCTGTCTGTCCGTTAGTCTTCTTACAACTCGAGAGCCACTTATCCAATTTACGTAATTTTTGTTTTGATTCATATATACGTTATCTGGCTTACATTATTCTACAAGAACGGAGCCGTTGGTTAGTAGACACACGACTTAGCAAGCTATATATTTCCAGTATAAGCTGACTTCTCATTGTACGAAAAACCTATACAATGCGAGGTCAGCTAAAACTGGAAATGTATAGCTTGATATGTCGGCGTGTGTACAATATAGTGCTCCTTCAGTACAGAATTTGATTTTAGGTAGGAACTTGCGAGATAATACTCCCATTTATTTTCTCCGTCGATACTTAATAAACGTTTTGGGTTAACGCAGACAGTTTTTCATTGATAATGAACTCTCACTACTAAAACCTAGAGTTCAAAATAGCGTGCATGATATAATTTAGATGATAAATTCATATTTTCTCCAAAATCTACTGTCTGCGCTGAATCCTAGGACTACTTGCAACACAAATCACTAAATACGTTTAGAATTAAAACTCCAAAAGATACTTGTAGCACTTTACGTTTGACACTAAACGCATTTAGTGACGTGTGGAGCCAGCGGGCCTAAGTGCCAATGAGACTGAACGAGTTCAGCACATCTAAATTAAGTTCCAGAGCTGTCAGTGTCAATATTTCACAACAATGATGACACTGACAGTTCTTTAACGCGGTTTAAATGTGCTCATCGCGTTCGGTTACATTGGTGAAATCCGTCCTTAGTCAGTAACAACAATAATATTAAATAGATATGTGTTACTTGTGTCACAAGTAGTGTTTACAAGCCGAGCGCGGGTACCGGTGTGTACGTCACAGGCGTGGGAGCGCACGCCTGTCGCACGCTCATCTCCCACGCGTCCAGGAGTTGGCCCACTGAGCAGCTTTTTGGTAATCTGTGGAAAATGAAATTGCTTAGACAACAATGTACAGGATACGAATCTGTGAGTATTGTTGAGTTTTATATTAATGGCGACTTTATAACCTGAGATAGTACCTGCCTGAGGTGGAAGATATATTTTCTGTGAAAAGGGGCCGTGCCAGTATTGCGTAAGCAGATTTTTGCAATTATTAACCCCCCCCGCCCCCCTCGTCAGCAAAAGTAAGCAAAGCTGTTATCCCCCCCTCCCATGCTTACGTAAACATTGGTACATGTATTTCTTCTTTATTGATTCATTAGCAGCAGTTATATGCGTTTCATTTTCAAGCATAGACAAGTAGGGTTGCCATATGTGTTCAAACCAAAATTGACTAAATTTTGTAAAAAAATCTGAAAAATTTAAAAAATAAATACTGCTGATGTAATCATCATCCAGAACTCCCATCCCCCATGTCATCAAAAATAAGCAAAGCAAAGACCCCCCCGCCCCCCTGTCGTGCTTACGTAATACTTGAATGGCCCCAAAATGAAAAGACGTAGTAAGTACGTATTAGTATGGGTAGCGGGATCGTCCGAAAGGGTTACCGCTGCCCCGGAACATAAAGGGCTAAGGGTGGGTTTTAGTCAGTAAGAGTCTGACACTCCCTCCACACAGAGCGGGAGTAGTCATTAGATGATTTCCCATCCAGAAAAAAAAAAGTACGTATTAGTATAGGGAGGGCTGATGGAGGAAAGCTGTGAATGAAACGTGGTCAAGGTTAGGCCAAACAAACCAGGGCCGTCCAAAAGCGTGTTGGGTTGATGATATCGCCAAAGTCGCGGGAAACACCTGGTTGAGGGACACACGGAACCGGGAAGTATGGCAGAAGAAAGAGGAGGTCTATACCCAGTAGTGGGTGATTCCGGGCTGATATTATCATGCCACAGGCAAGAACAATGGATCGTGTTAGTCCGGCTTAATTATATGTTCGTTTACTCGCTATTCAAAATTTGAATAAGTAGATGTATTCCTTCACCGTTAAAATAAGAGTGTCTCTCACCTGGCGCACCTAGCATCCATAGCCCGCTCCAGGCGCGCGAGGAAGGAGTCGGGCGCGAGCTGGCGCGCGGCGCGGGGCTTGAGGCGCTGCGGCGGGCGGCGCGGGTAGTCGCGCGGCACGCGCACGTGCACGCCGGCCACGCACGGCAGGCGCGGCTCGTCCAGCGCCGCCACCAGCGTGATGCAGCCCGCGCCGCCGCCGCTCCACGACATGGGCTCCAGCGACACCTGCGGGGGAGGGGTTCTATTTCAGGTGCTACACAGACGAGTACAGAACTAATACACGCGGCATCATTTCTACCGAACATTCGCGATTTATTTGCCAACAATGTAAACAATATGTTTTAGCTTTTAAACTTATTTTTATTATTAGATGTGTGTAGGTTTCGTTGAAAGTCGGTTTTGAGTTTTTAATAGGAAAACAAAAAACTAAGGAGACAATACGTTATTTATGATAATTGGATAAAATATTGAACAGTCTCTCCACAAAATAATAGAAGATGTCTATCCTACCTTGAACCTTGAATCTAGTCTGGCAATTTCACCCTGCAGAACGTCTGGAATTTCCAGAGGTGGCTCTTCCAATTTTGGGATCTTTTGGGGCGTCGGTAGATTCCTATAAAATACAAACACAATATTATCAATATTCCCTAAAAGAGAGTTTTCGCATTTGATGAGATGTAATTGGTCTTTGGAAGTAACTCTGAAGATAACAATAAAGTATATCTACTTCTAGACCATGTGTCCTCAATCTTATTTTGCTCACCGCCCACTTTGAGAACATATTTTTGTCTAGAGACCCCAATTTTTTTACTTACCATCTTGTCGCGAATCTAAAACAGCTATTGCCACGATTATATTTTAACGTATAATATTATATACACCGTGTTCTTCACGTTATCCATAAACTTCGATAAACGCTTCTATAGCTTTTACAAATCAAATCTAACAAAGGAAGTAGTACTTCCTTTGTTGTTTGTTGTAAGGCTTCGTTACAAAGGTATTTGCAATTTCATTTAATGAAATTTAATTGAGCTATGCAGTAAGAAAGGGTCTTAACTTAGTTTTGACAAGTTTCAGCCCGCCAAATCTTATGAATGAAAATACGACGTTGCCAATTCGGATAGAGGCATGCATATCGGATGAAGCTATTAGTTTATCTCATAAAATATCTACATCATTGTTATAATAAAGTAGTTTGATAAGTAACGTTATAAAATTAACAATTAATGCTTCCTCTCTCCTAACTCACTTATTTTGCTGTGCCCGACAGGGTCCATATGATCTAATTATAAGTTTACCACCTAAGAATAACCACATGTGGAATGCAATAAAAGTCTTGAGTATGATTTGCGTCAAGGTATTTAGTTTGTATGAAAAATAACAAAAAATAAGAATGAATTAATGTGTCCATAATGAAAAATGCTTATTTCCAAATAACAACGTTTTCTGAGCACGTCGTTTTCTGTCACGTTTTCTGAAGTGTATGAATATCGTCCGGAACACGCTGTATAGTCGTAATATTGGATATACAGGGTGATTGGAAGATGGGTGCAAAGCTTTAAGGCGAAGATAGTACAGACAATTTAGAACCATTTGCGCAATGGTTGTCTTAGACCAAGTCTTACCAATTTTTTTTACTTAATTTTTATGTTTTTTTATGTCTAATGACACAGAGGCCTATAACATGTTTTGCTAGATTGCTTACACATTACTTTAATAAAATAAAATAAAAATGAATTCATTTATCTTTCAATTTGGCCATAAATAAGCAGTTTACTTAAAATTTTGGGAATTTGTAAAACTACTAAAAAAAAATTGGTAAGACTTCGTCTAAGACAACCATAGCTTAAATGCTTCTAAATTGTCTGTACAATCTTCGCCTTAAAGCTTTGCACCCATCTTCCAATTACCCTGTATAATTTTCTCTAGGTCTTCTACTGCCCCTTGAAAGTCTCAAACGCCCACGAGGGGGCGTCATCACCCACGTTAAGAAGCTACGTTCTAGACTATTCTAAAGGTTGATTGATAGCTGTGTAGCGGTATCTACAACGCCACATGCGAACAACGCGTCTTACTGACGTCACGCAAATCCTCCATCTCGCAAGCAGAGTTTACCGCGCAACTAGCATATATATACAACGGCCCGACATGAATCATTGGGCAGTTGCCCGCCAGACACAACACCCGTCTGGTCGGAGGATCCTCCCTTTTCTATAGAGTATGAGTGAACTTTACACCCTGTTTCTCATACCTCTATAGCTGTACCAATTTATGAAGTAAGCTAAGATTAGCTCATAGATTAACAGATAGTAAAAATATACGAGGCTGGTAGTTTTATTAATGACGGTAAACAAAGTATATTGATCGGTTTATGGAAACGAATAATGATTGTAATAGTTTTACCTCATTTCTGGTCCATTGAGTTGGTCGAGTGCTGACCCGAACGTGCGTTTGAGTGTGTGGTTAGCGAGCGGTGATTGTAAACAGTTGTTCACCACCTCCAGTAGAGGATTGAAGATTTGTTCCTGAAATACACAATATATTTAGTATTTTAATGCACATGGCGTCAGATGACAAGAAAGTGTTTTTGAGATGGGTGATGGGAGAAAACAAATACTTAAGTATCAATTTTAGCGGGCGGTCGATAAGTAATCCATTCATCGCAGAGGTCACAGCATGAAGCAAGTTGGCAAAAGTTATTCATATTATAAGTAAACATGATTCTTAACATTTTTTGACACGGCAAATGACAAAGTAAACGCGATCTTATTAAAAATGTAACATTGCAAAAATCACAATAGAACATGGTTGCAAAAATGTCTTACGATGATGCAAAAAAGTAGCACACTATTTTGCTCAATTTAAATACAAGGTGTCTCAAAAGAAAGTTCACATTTAAATATTTTTTTAAAAGAAAAGTCTTAGCTTTATTGAAAAAATGTTTATTTTATATTGAAGTACACTGTTTGGGAATTTATTTTTTAAAAATAACATCGTCCAAATGTAAACCGTTGCGCTCTCGGCATTCATTTAGTCGGGCACTAAAATTGCCTATGACAGCTCGGCAGGTAGTCTCCGTGATGGCTGCCATTTCATGACGGATATTTTCTTTTAATTGTGCCAGGGAAGTCGGTTTATTAGCGTAAACTTTTGATTTGACATAACCCCACAGGAAAAAATCCATAGGCGTTAAATCGGGACTCCGTGGAGGCCAATTTATGTCACCTCGCCTGGAGATTAATTTGTTCGGAAAAATTTCTCGAACTCGAGGCAGTGTGATTTAACGCCTATGGATTTTTTCCTGTGGGGTTATGTCAAATCAAAAGTTTACGCTAATAAACCGACTTCCCTGGCACAATTAAAAGAAAATATCCGTCATGAAATGGCAGCCATCACGGAGACTACCTGCCGAGCTGTCATAGGCAATTTTAGTGCCCGACTAAATGAATGCCGAGAGCGCAACGGTTTACATTTGGACGATGTTATTTTTAAAAAATAAATTCCCAAACAGTGTACTTCAATATAAAATAAACATTTTTTCAATAAAGCTAAGACTTTTCTTTTAAAAAAATATTTAAATGTGAACTTTCTTTTGAGACACCTTGTATAACCATAATTAAAGTAGATACATTATTTACTATTTGTTTTAGGAATTGTAGATAATAGTTAAGTGAGATACCCGAGATACAGATTTATTCCTAGTTCAAATGTAATCCAATTATTTCATACCTACCTCTAGTTTAAGGCCCTATTTTGCAAATATTTATGTAAATCAATTATTTCAATAAACAATGTAAATTTCAACGTATGTGCATCCCTTTCCTGAATGACATGCTGTAAATATAACATGTTGAATTAAATATTTTACTTTGGCGAACCTATTTAATTTCATGCTGTATAACAAAACTAGCGGCCAATTCACGTAATTAAAAACGTTCAAAATCTAGTTGCAATTTTGCAATCTCATCTCAGCCACAATCAATGTCAAAAACTTGTCAAAAATGAAAGCAAATTGGGAGGTATTTTTGACAGATTGAGACTGAACGTTCTTAAAATTACGAGAATTGCCCCCCTGAATTCACTTTATGTTACCTTCCCAGCGCTCGGCACGACAACTCCCTCACTGCGCTTAAAGTCGAGCTTCTCCAGCACAACCTCGCATTTGATGAGCGTCTCCAACGGCATGCGTTTGTTCGGGTTCGATAGTATGTCCAGTAGGTTCTTCATCTTTGTTAGCTTTTCAACGTCTGTGAATGAATAAAGTGGAGAAGATATTAGGGAAATACAATGTGACATTCTCGGCCTTTTTACAAAACAAGGTTTATCTTTAGACCCAGGTTTAAATCTTCGAGCCATTTTTTCATTTAGAACTATAATCCGACAAACTTAAAGATCTTATTACAAAAACTGACTTTAAACCCGAGTCTAAGCTGCCAATTTTGAATTAAGAACTTTACGTTTATCAGAATAAAGTTCAAAATACAGTAACTGGCTCGAAGGTATAGGCTAGGTCTAAAGTTAGAACTCGTTTTGTAATAAGACTTTCCAAGTTTATCTTGCACGCATCACTGACATTTTCAAGGATAATATCGTGATGAAACTTGGACAATTACTCAACATTTTGCTTGTATGTCGTATCGAAACGAAAAAAAAAGTCTTACTACTCAGTATTCCAGAAAATACTCACTTTCTCCCTCACTGACCATCCGATGCACCATTCTCCTGAGAGGCTCGATGTACTTGGAGAGCTGTCGCACCTTCTCCCTGTAGGCCGCCTCCTCGCCCCCCGGAGAGGCCACGCTGGCCCCGACCGGCGTGTTGAGCGACGAAGATGGCGACGCCACCATGCCCATACCGACGCCCCTAGGCGACCAGTATTCACACAATAATAGCCGGAATTGTTATAAGGAATCACACAATAGAACCTCCTTTTTGTGAAGTCGGTTATTTACTAACCTAAACTTATCAATAAATGCGGAGTTAAGTGACAATCAGTATTATCTCCATAATAACCATACAACGCTACAAAGTTCTTTTGGGGCGTGGGGCGTGGCAAAAATCGGAAATAACGCCGCCATTTTGTTTTGTAGACAGCTTCTGTGATAATTTCAGAAATGTTCACCAACAAAATCCATGCCATTCAGGGACAAAAGATCCTTTCACAAAATGTTTATCTCACAAAGCGACGGGCGCTTTACTTGTGTCTACCAAGTGTACGAATACGCTGTGAATGTGTGTAAGCGCAGCTCTCGGTACCGTCCGAGACAACAGCGATATCGGAAGTGCCTGTGTGTGTGCGAGTGTCTGCTATGTGCGGACACTACTCGTCTTCACGTGCACATTAACAGCGTATTTGTACACTTTATCACAAGTGAAGCGCGCATCGCTTCGTGAGAAAAAATACTATAGCAGTCTATATTTTTCGAGGTGTTACTTTGGCAAACTCTCCACAATACTCCACATTCATCAAGTTCAAATCATTTATTTCAAATAGGCACACTAAAGGCACTTTTGAACGTCAAAAATTATAATAAAACGAATTGATTCTAGTCGCCCATTCCAAAATGTAGTTTTCGTATGGAGAAGAATGGGCAAGAAACTCCACCGTTACTCTTTTAAAAATGTTTTACAAGTTTTTCATCAATAAGAAGTGTCCTGTGCTCACACGGTATTATGTGTGACAGTACAAATACAGACACATGAAACGTTTTATCATCGTCTCTGTGATGACGTTATTAGCTGTGATGGATCGATTTAAATAGGTCAGAATGTAGATTATTTCAAGCGCCTAAAGTACATCGATAGAAAGTTCCAATGAATTAGTCATTGGAACTTTGCTGCAATGCTGAATTTATTTACATTCATAGCAATCTCGACAATAGTCTCGAATCCAGACAATTGCAGATTTGTTTGTCATTTGATGGTAAGCAAAGATTTGCCCTCCTTATTGCACTTTCCATATATTTATCAAATAGCAATCCTGATTTGATTACCGAACTTCTTTTTCAGGTCCTTCGAGCCTGATTAGAATATCGCACTAAAATTTCAGGTTTTATTTTTATCTCCATTTTCTATCCAGCCAGTTTTCACTTTATATCATACATACCTCTGTGGTTGTTGGACGTGGTGTTGCAGATGCTGCGGGTTGGAGGGCGAAGGACTGCCGACGCTGCCGCAGGCGCCCAGGCCTCCTAGTGACGACATCGGTGACGTCATTGTAGCGCCCATTACACCTGGCATGAGCAATAGTTCTAGATATTATGGTTGGTAGGTGTTTTTTGGAGTAATTATTGGCATAGACTACAAACCTTTTAACCTTTTTATTTTTTTTATTTTTGTATTTTGTGTTTCACGAACTGTGACCAAATAAACTTTTTTTCTTTCTTTTCTTTCTTTCTTTCTTTCAAATATTTTGGACAAAACGATAATAAAGAACCACAAACGAACGGATCCCGACCATTACAATAATAACGCAACTCACACGACACCGACGTATTATGTGTGATGAAGCAACAATGCCATAATAACCATCCAGCCTTTACCTATTTTGAGGATTGACTTTCTGTCTAACCAGGCGCAGCATGACAACAATAAAAATTGTTTTTTCATTTCTCACACTCGGAAAGTAGTGTTTGTTTGATCCGAATAGCGGGTGGAAGACGCTACTTCCCACCTTAGGGCGGGAAAGACTCATAGTAATTACTTCCCTCTCTAAGGCGGGAATGAATTTAAAAAATAGAACTAAATTGGTTAGGTAGTCAGCTACGAAATTTTTTACATAATTAAGAAAAATGTTGCGGTCTTCTGAGTGTATAAACAGCCAGTGTGAATTAAAAAAAAAAACCTATTAAGCGGGACGGCCCGCGGCGGTGACGCGGTGTGTTTCATAATATTTAAACTAGTACACAAATTGTTCTAACATCTCAATTAATTTTAAATAGGTAGCTACTATTCATGTTATTATTATCAATAAATATTTTAGAAAAACCACTATTTTTTACTTTCCTTATATTCGAAATGAAAAGTAGAGTGTTTAACATGGGTGAAAGTCATCAATTCCTTTCGACCCTCTTATAACAATCTACTATTTTTTACAAAGCTGTCAGTACAAATAATATCTGTACAGAACTCCTCGATACGGCTCGCGACATTAGGAGTATCATGTCTCTGGAGTATTTATTTTATATGGAAGAAAATAAATAAACGGAATATCACTCACCCATAGGGCTAGGCCCGCCCATGTTAGGCGAGGGCGCGGATGGCGAGGGGCTTTGCCTCAGGAACTGCGCGGGCGGTGGTGCGCGCGTCGTCTGGTAAGCCCCGCCCAGCATGCCGCCTACCTCCTGCTTGTTGCCCACGCCCACTCGTCCCATATGAAGCATGTTTAAGCCCACTATCTGGCTGTTGCCCATACCACCCACTGGAAGGAAATTATAACTTATGAAAAGGGATAGAAACTTATTTGTACTAACAAAGAAATTGTATAGCTCAAAAACTGTTAGAAACTTTCTTCATCATCATCAGCCTAGCCTTTTCCCAACTATGTTGGGGTCGGCTTCCAGTCTAACCGGATGCAGCTGAATACCAGTATAAACTAGCACTAGAAACAGTAGTAGAAACTTTCTTATGCTAACACATTCTCTAGATTGGAATAATATTAAGAGGCGTATTACAAAAAAACGCGAAATTTGAAGTTTTCGACGTTGAAATTGTATGTTTTACGTTCGTTGTATGAAATAACAATTACTTGGTAAAAATAGTTCGTTTTCTCTACTACAATAACCTCAGAACCGATTTTAGATAAGTTATTTAATTATTTAGTAATAAGCTTTCTCCCGATGAATGTTTAGGCAAAAACTCACGGAGACATGATTTCGGAGCTCTAATTTGGAGATTCTACTGAATATCTACCATCAAAAAAAATATAATTAGCTTTCAAATATCCTATACTTCAATAATAATAGAATATATTTTCGTTATATGCCTTTTATGTAAAGAAAAAATAATCTACGTAATTCAATTATCGACCGAAAAGGCTTCGAAACAAGCCCCGATATCTCTAAAGTCCTACATTATTTAGGCGTAAAATTTATACCAAAATAATCATCAACATTTGCTTAGAATATAGTATTATTTTTATTTTTTAAATCGCTACCATTATTTTTTAATTAAATAAATAAAAATACTATATATTTCACTGCGCCGGCCAGCTGCGATTAGTATCGCGCGAGCGCTTGTCGAGGTTGGACCTATATCAGTTTATTTCCCGCGCGCCTTCTTTCCGATACTACCGTCGTGTGCGCCGATTGTCGCATCTAGACGCTGCCGCATTGCTTTTGTGTGCGTGTGAACTACGGCCGCAGTTTTTGATCTTTGTAAGTATTTATTTTCGAACGGTATATTTAAATTAGTATAAAGTTCACACTTTATTAGTATACCAGATAGTCAACTTATTAAAGTTATTTTGATTGCAGCTGATTTGAGTTTTCTTACCAATCGAAATGGGGAAAAATAAATACAAATATAATTGCGTTGCAAAACACAATAAAAAAAAGGAAATAAAAATAAATAAAAGAGGGTAAACGGAGCCGGTCGAAACCCAGCAAGGTTTTGAAAAGGCAGGATCCAGAGAAGGACACGTGTGACAAGGATGGTTTCATCAAAGTGGAGAAGAAGAAGAAGAAGCATCCTTGTCGGAACCAGTGCGGCACCGCGCTGGCAGGACCCAACATGCTGCTGCGTCCAGCAATCCCGACGACGCAGCTGTACGTGTCCAGACTGCACCACTTCACGAAGGTTGAGGAGATCGTGGAGTACATGCGTGTGGAGACCAACTGGACTTGGTTGCAACCATACTACTATATACAATTTATACAACTATGCTATCAACCGTAGATATTATAATCAATTACTGCATAACAATTAAAATATTTGTGAACATATTTCAACAGTAAAATTTATAAATAATGAAAAATATAACAAAATAATTCATAATAAAATTGAAATAACACGTAAAAAATTTTCCGCCCACTAAACTCCATCCTAAAAAACCTTCAGTTACGGAAGATCAAGATCGTTTAGTCGCCATATTCACAGTACAAACACATAGTCATAGTGCGAGCGAGAAGCATGAAAGAAAGTATCGCTCGCGTAGTTTGCCGCGCTCGGTGCGTAAAATACCTAAATTTGCGAAACGCCGAAATGTGAGAGGGCTCTTAATTACTGGCAAGTTTGCTGAGAATTAAATCAATTTTGAATTGAGCTCTCCTTCATCAAAATACAAGGTGGCAGGGACACACAAACTGCAACCATGAATTCAGGACATGATTCTAGATAATTCTAGTGTAGAAATTTTTCGTCGGGTATAATAAAAAAAACCGGTCAAGTGCGAGTCGGACTCGCGCACCGAGGGTTCCGTACAAATTTGTGGGTATATAACTATAAATTTACGGTTTTCGGATTTTTACCTTTACTTGTGCAAATTTCATGATTCTAGGCCAACGGGAAGTACCCTATAGGTTTTGATTCCGGAACATAAACGCCCGTAATTTTGATTGCGTTAACTTAGAAGTTTGTGTTTTTTTCACTGCTTCAAGGGATTGCAGCCCTGAGTATTTGATATCAATTTCAACTTGATAACTCGACGCGTTCATAAGAAAAAAGGGTCTTGACAGACGGACAATGAAGTGATCTTATAAGGGTTCCCTTTTTCCTTTTGAGGTACGGAACCCTAAAACAGCTGCTTCATAGAAAAGTCCAATTACTACGCGGTCAAAATGTATGGAACATTTTTTTTTATACCCTACGAAATACGACAACACAGGGGGTTTCAGAATTATGTATTGAATCTATGGTAACAAATTGCGCGTCGATGTCCCCGCCATTCTGTATATTTCTTCCCATTTCACAATATAAGTACTATGTGAATATTATTTATTTTGTGTACAGTTAAGATTTTAGAATAAATCGTTCCACTTTCTCATTTCCTGTTTAGTTGAGTAAGTCTTTAGATTTACCCTTTTAATGTGTACGAAGTAGTTATTTATGGCTATGAGCCTATAAGGCACCCCATTTATAAATTACTTAGTAAGAAATTGTTTGGCAGTGAGTCATACCGATGCACACGGTTAGTTTGGCTTCAACTTCTGATAATAACAGGAAAAAAGTGTATTTAAACATAAATATGTAGATAGTTTCAACTTACCCATTTGTCCCGGCATTTGTCCTTGCATGTTGTTTGGTGCCATCTGTCCTCCCATGCCAACTTGGTTACAAGGCATCTGCCCCATACTATTTGACCCAGACATGGGCACTTGCATAGAATTGGGCATTGACATATTTGGCATCATCTGTCCCTGCATGCCTCCAGCCAGTTGGCTCTGCAACTGGCTGCCCATAGGATTGCCCATTCCTCCCATTCCACCAACCATGTTGTTCCCCATTTGTCCCTGGTTCCCCACCATTCCCATTGGTCCACCCAATTTGTTCTGTAACTGCATATTCATTTGTGGTCTTTGATTTAGCGTTTGAAGTAGATTTGTGGCTGTCTGAGCTTGTGGTCCTTGTGAAACAATTGGTCCCTGTTGCCCCATTTGGCCCTGCATGCCCCCCATTCCGGGATTTGGTCCCATGACCCCTTGCTGCTGCATTTGACCTTGGGGGCCCATGTTCATCATTTGATTTCTTGATCCTTGTGATGCTAGGTTTTGGAGGGCATTGATTGGGTCTGGTGTGAGACCACCCTGGTTGTTGGGGCCCTGTTGTTGTGGGCCTTGTGGGGCCTGGACTTGGGGATTGGGGCCAGGCTGGCCTTGATTGGGGCCCTGCATTTGCTGCTGTCCTTGATTTTGTTTGGATTGTGCTGAAATATTAAATAGTGCAACATCCTCAATGGTCATATTATTTCATAATCATTACATAATAAACAAACAAATATTTTATGTTGCAGCGATATCTACGACGCCACATGCGAACAACGCGTCATACTGACGTCACGCAAAATCCTGCTTCTCGCAAGCAGAGTTTACCGCGCAACTAGCATAATTATATACAACGGCCCGACATGAGTCATCGGGCAGTTGCCCGCCAGACACAACACCCATCTGGTCGGAGAATCCCCCCTTTTACGGAGGATGAGTGAACTTTACGCCCTGTTCCTCATACTTCTATAATATTACAGATGGTGGGTGTTTATTACATCATATAGGTCATATTAATAATAAATGTATTGTAATTATATATAGAATTTACTTACACATTTCCCGCACATGCAGTATTAGTTTGGCAACCATGTTCATATACTCTTCACGAGTCTTAGCCTTCATGAACACATGGTTCTCCATCTCACTGCTGTTCCGTGCCACTTGGACGCCAGAGCGCTGGATCACCTCCTCACTACAAAAATATTAAGTCTTTTAATCTTATTTCAATGTTTGTGAAATATTTAAAAGGGCCTGTGTCTACCAGATAGCTAAATAGAAGAACAATCACATTTATTGGTAATTATCTGGCCAAGTGTGGGTGAATTATAGGTACACCTCTGTTCAGCCCTTTGGAAAACCAGGTGTGATCTATGTTCCATGTTAGAGAGTTTGGTTTCTACACTTAGTCCTTCAGGTGGACCATTGTGTGTGGGCCAAGACTTTTGGTAGTTATTCCAACCAGCCCACCTCCTGCCAGAAGTAGGTCCTCTATGCAGGGCTTGCATGGAGGCTGAGGAAACTGTTGCACATGTGCTCTTTAAATGCACAGGTATCACCCAGATTAGGACAGAAACCATCGGAGCATCCAGATGTCCACACAGACAGTAACAGACCAGGACTTTTAATCAACAAGGCATGATGTTATGTTTATAAATTAACTGGCTTATCTCATGAAAAACTCTGTAATATGGATAAACAACTTAGTGGTCCTAAAGCTGAAACTATGGGGAACAAGAAAGGCAATGAGCGGGTTTTTTGGTAAAGACTTACCTTTCTAGATATAAATACACTTTCCCACTACTTTTTCTAGCATAAGCATAACCAGACTATAATGCTGGGACCCAGGCCACCTCTCAGTGAAAGAGAGTGGGCCGTAATCTACCCAAGCCCAGTGCGGGTTGGTGTAAATGTCACATGTCTTCGAATTTTTGGTTCTAAGACATGGAGTCTTCCTCATGATGTTTTCCTTAACCATTTTAAGAACAGTGGTGATGAAATAATTTACACAAAGCACCTGACTGTTCGAACCTACAACTCGGTTGCGGTCGTTACTACAGGGCTACCACTGCAATTTTTCTAAAGTGGACAAAGACAACAAAATGTCTCAACAAGCTCTTAAATGCATCCAGATTTGACTAAAATCATAATTAAATATCTGAAATTTGGGTCATGGACCAGAAAACGACTGGGTATACCCATGGGAATTTTTAAATAAGTATAAAAGTGTGAGTCATACTATTTTATGAGAATCAGGACAGAATTTCCTTATCATGTAATATATTACTTATATTTTTAGGCACTGTTATACATCCCCATTTAGTGTATTATTATTATTTGAAAGGATTAAGTGATTTATTTACTGAGATGAATAAATTGTCCTTATTTTCAGGATACTGTGTAGAAGGGAGCTGTATAGTGGCTAAAGATAGTACCATCTTTAGAATGGGCAGCTTCCTAAGTATCGCTAAATCAGATCGCTCCACGAAGCCCTAATCGCAAAATAATGATGAATACGATGCACAACACAGTAAAACATTGTAGAACTTACATTTTCGACACCACACTCTGGCGGAAAGCCTGAGTTCTCCAATTATCGTCCGAAGCCATTGTGTTAAATTGTTTCAAATTATCCATACACTGTTAAAACCACTTTATGTGAATGATGCCGCTTCTATCGACACATTTGTAATAAATTAAAACACAATAATGATTTATAAAATACAAAGCGCTCGATAACGATGCCAACGCTTTGTTTTTTTCCAAAAGAAGAGGAAAGATTTCGACAGACTGACAGATTATTAATCATTGACGCACTTTGTTTGACGTTTTCTCAGACAGGACCACAGAGTACTATGTTTAAACTATACTGAAAAGTGCGTTCACAGTTATTTTACCTTTGATTTTGCATCACTCTATTATACAAGTTGTATGATATGATAGGTCAGTAGCATCACTGTACATCACTGCGATCTTTATAGTTATTTCAATAAGTTTGCTGTTGGGTTGCTGCCATTGAAAAGTCTGCCAAAATCATTGTATCAAAAAGTACTCTGTGATCGTGAATCGTGATCATTGTGATCTTTATGTAGGTAAGGTATTTTATAGAACTATCATGTTACTATGCATGGCCAGGGAGTTGGTTCACTACATGTTTAGGTAATGTTATGCCTATTGAGAATAATTTAGGAAAACAAACACGTTTTGCGAGGAGGGAAATTCACAAGAAAAAACATAAAAACTTTGATGCTTTATTTATGATGTGTTTACATTTTTTATTAATTGTATTTTACCTAACCTACTTAGTATGTATATGTGTCACTTTTTAGTTTGTAAATTGCTAATATTATGCATGTAATCCTAATCCTAACTAATATTATAAATGCGAAAGTAAGTTTGTTTGTTTGTTACGCTTTCACGCTAAAACGGCTGAACAGATTTGGATGAATTTTGGCACACAGATAGACCATGACCTGGGTAAGGACACAAGCTACTTTTATCCTAGATCGTAGACGAAGTCGCGGGCAACAGCTAGTCCTAAATAAATAAAAATAGTTTGACGTCCCCACTAGTGTTGCGCGGCTCCGTGAGGCCAAGCTACGCGGTGGAGCCATTGACATACAACAGTATGGACTGGAAATACCTACGAAAAAAGGGTGCATACCTACAACTGGTATTGTCTCATAAAATGGCTGCCATTGCTAGTGTTGTGTCTATCAAGGAACATAGGTGTTACTATAACTAGTATCGATACTAAATACGAGTCTTACTAGTTATCACGTTTAGATCATACCTAATATTATGTATACAAAGTCCGTTGTAATTGTAACAGAAAAAGATGAGTAGGTTATCTTACTTTCCGTTATCTATAAAAATAAATAAAATTGAAGTGTCTGTTGGTACTGTCAAAATAACAGCTTTTTACTAAATGCTTATAAAAATCTAAACAGTACTATTAACAAAATGGCTTTTTTTTTTTTATCTGTCTGTCTGTCTGTCTGTTTGTTCCGGCTAATCTGAAACGGCTGGACCAATTTTGACGGGACTTTCACTGACAGATATGTTACAAGGAGTAACTTAGGCTACCTTTATTTTAGAAAAATAATTAGGGTTCCGCGCAAAAAAAATGCCATGCATAAATTATTTTTGCGTTTGGTAGCCAGGATGGTTATAGGCTATTTAACATCACGTTACGACCCTTAGGAGCCGAGAAAAACTTTTGAAATTTCAATGTTAATAGATAGGGGAGGACAGTGTAGGCCTGTCAACAAGTACTAGGTACTTAACAAAATAGAAAACATTGTAAAAGCCAATTATTTTAAAAGCGTAACCATTGAGTTTCTTACCGTTTCTTCTCCATAGGAAACTACCAATTGGAACCGTGCACCTAGCTTCTGACGTTTCATAAAAGTGTCCATGTAGGTTTATGTGAAATATTTTGATTTTGGTGCTGTGAAGTGTGAACCACAGGCCGGACCTAGCAAGGTCACTCGGACTGAATAAGACGCAGGATTATTTATGTTAACATCGCAGAATATACCGGTATCGTTTCAGCGGAGGAACTAGTTTCGGAAACTATTACGCCAAGTCGGCAACGGTACAACACTATTCCATTATGACATATTATTGTAAACAAACGAACGAATTAACAAATATAATAGAAAGGCCTGTTATACGGAAATGAACCCAAATATCAATACTTTAGCCATAAATTCATGATCACGTTACAATTGTATCATCGAATGTGTATTATTGTATGTATTAATGCATGAAAACCGGCTACTAACCTGTGCAAAGACAATTGAGGTTGATTTTCATTCTTTCTTGCACCACACTTCACAATACAACACACAGGCATGTTGAATTTCTGTTTCCCAACATTTACATGCAGTTTTAACAGGTAAAATCCTCGTAATTTTCTTGCAATCCTCAATAATACAAAAAGTAAACAACCATTTGACAGCAAAACTACCATGAAATTCTTCGCATAAGATGGCTGCTATGGCACTTACCTACAACTGTCACTACGTCACGATAAAATATTGCCATAATGAGCAACAACTTAAATATTGTTGTCTCTTTTATCAAATAAAATTATCTCATTAGAAAGAATGAGACATAATGATATTTCACATTCTGAATCATATTTCACTCATATTTGTATAAGCAAATGTATGTATAGAATAACGCGGCATCTCCATGTTTTATGTACCTCAATGGGTGGAGCCGCGTTGCAAGCACTGACACCTACTGACACTGACATTCATTGACATCGGTTGGCATAAGATGAAATAAAATGTCAGTGTCATTCTTATTGTAAACAATTTGTTGCATTAGCATTAGTGCGCGGTGGCCGTATTTCGGCAGTCATAGCATTGAGATACGAAAAACAGTCACAGTCATACTGAAAAGAAATCAAAACACTCCAGAATGGCTTCATCGACAGTGTTACGAGTAAAACGGAGGCTTGAGGAGAACCCACAAGATACTCTGGTGCTCATGTGCAAACGAATTAAAACGGACAAGGAAGAAATATCACCATCGCTATTCGTGTTTCGGGGAACCGTTGATGATCAGGTAAACAATGTTATGATTTGAACAGGCATTAGCAGACCTGAACTAGAACTGTCGGTCTGGTGGTCACCTTAGGACGGCGATCTGTTCTTTTTTAATTCATAACGGAACCACTAACCCTTATTATTATTTTCTGCATTATTCACGTGTTTGTTCGGGTTTGTCTTATTAGTTTTGTACTAGAAGGGTTCCTCCTGTTTGAAATGAATAAGAGGAAACCTGTGGCTTTATTCCCTGGTATGGCTTATTTATATGCCTCTATGATCTATGGCACCTACATTCTCTGGTATGGACGTGGTGTTATTCCTCTCGAAAAAGCTACAGACTGTTCATGTCCAAATTGATTTGATAGACTTTCTGAATATCCAAGATTTTATTTACTTACATCATGTTTTATAAACACATTCCTCTAATATTGTATGTAGACTTACTTCGAACCTCTCCACATTCACAGGAACCCACACACGTCAAAAACTTACTGCCAAAGACAGACTTAAAACAGCAATCTTTGCCAAATGTTGACACTATTTTAGAAAAACTGAGGAAAGAACGCAAAGAGGTTTCAATAAAAAGTCGCTACGAAATAGTCAACTGTAGCCGAGGGCTGAAAGATGGTGAAAATGATGAGGATAACGAAGATGTATTGAATCTAATAGATCTACAGAAGACAGATGATAAAGATGGCGATGTTCAATATGCCTATGATGTGTATACTTGTTTTTTGAAACAAGAATTTGATATAAGCATGATTGATAACTTTGTTGGGTAAGCATATTTTATAAAATTGGATCAATGATTCAAAGCCACGATGACCATTATTTTGTCAGTGATCTCAAAACGGTGAAGGAAAACATTGTGGGGAAACCAGCATGTCCTAGAACCGAAAATTTGAAGACATGTGACATCTACCAACCTGCACTGGGCCTGAGTGGTAGATTTCAGCCCACTCCCTCTTTATGAGAGGAGGGCGAGGAGGCCTGTGTTCCAGCAGTGGGAACATTATAGTTTGATTAGTTTAAGTTATCAACGATTGACTATATTTTATGCCTTTCTCGAAAAGTTGGTGTGGATTAAATAAATCTATTTCCCAACAACAACGGATGCACTAACATGTTGCAAAAAAATTACCTGCTGTACCATAACTTGCCATTTATTTCTGTTATTGAAATCATTTTTCTTTTATAGATTTGAGGTTTTGCTAACCAAATTATGCCATCGGTATTTTTCCAGAACCTTCCATAAAATAATGTAGGCCCCAAGATTTTACAAAGTGGCATAAATGATAAATGATTTTATTATTTCTGTAAGTAGGTTTGTATAAACACTTTTACACATCAATTATATTTTTAAAACTAGATTTGCTAGGTTGGCATTTCCTATCCTTTTTAAAGTCCAGACATAATCTTTAATAAAGAAAAAAAATTGTTGTTATTAACTTATTATATTACCATTTCAGTGTCGAAACAGGCATAGTCTTAGATTCTTATGACCCATCTCAAGATTCGGACAATGAAGCTGACGATGATGATGATTCCAATGACGAGAACAACTGGAGGAATGAATACCCTGACTCCGAACCAAGCAGTATAGAGATGGAAGATATGGTGAGAGCCATGGAGAGGGTCGATATTGGTAAGTGTGACCAAAATTCCTTAACCTATGAAGTCCCGAGTACCTAATAACACTATTGATCATCTACAGTGTAACCTGATTAAGTCATGTCGAAGAAACGCTTTGTCGGAGTACAGTAGTGTCGGACTTAAGTTATTTCGAACTAAAGTATTGTCGAAATGAAAACGTGTCGGAGTTCCATAGTGTCGAAATAAAATCTTGTCGTATTACAGTTTGTCGAAATTCAGTTGGTAGGTCCCCCCCCTCGCCATATTTGAGGGAAGGAGGCAACCCGACCCCTGACGCTACCGCAAGCAGTGTCATCTAAGGGAGCATGACAAACTTGCTGCCGATTGCTCTAGCAAGAATAATATGACCAATCGTAGAGGTCGCTAGCTAACCACATATTGCAATCAACTCATTAAAAAACATTGAAATGAGTAGATTATGTCAATAATGAATTCAAATAAAATTACACTGAATTGACTAAAACAGTCAACTAAAAAAAAAAACAATTATATGAACTCATATAACCTGTCAGTAGGTAAGCTAATTCTGGAGAAAAATTGTCTTGAGTTAATCAGGGCGACCAACTATTCTTATCGTTTTAAGTAGTTGTTGATGGAATAGTATGCTTTTGAACAAAGGTTGGATTTTACTTGAAATTTAAACATATTAAAAGGAAATCAAGCACAGAAGAAGGTAGCTTGTTATAAAAGGTTATACCAAGCCCGACAAATGAGTTATGAACCTTATGAAGCCGGTGAAAGGGAGCATGTGGTTTGTCCTTATTTCTAGTGTCAACATTGTTAGTATCACTTTTTGTGTACAAGTATATATTTTGCCTAATATATAAGATGCTGGCAAAGATGAACTGTGATGCAACCGTGAGAATACCAATATATTAAAAAAAATCTCTTATTGAAAATCTGGCACCTAGCTGGTAAATTGCTCGAACAGCTCGTTTTTGCTTTTTTTTTAGTTACATCATTCATGTTGAAATTGTGCACGTTAATGTTAAAAGCGTCCGTAATAATAATAATAAAAATACAATTTACATATTAAATTAAAATAACCTGTTGACTTTCCCGTCATCAGCCACTGTGCGACCAGGTTTTAATTCTCACTGTATTTTTTCCAGAGGACGACCTATCCAGCGATACAGGTGAAGACAAAATATACGATGACCCACCAGACTTATTCAATGAAGACGTCCAGAGGTATGGAGAAGCATATGCTAAATACAAAGCTAAAGTGCTTTCAGAAAACCCTGATCTGTTTGACAGTAGAAGCCTGGTACATTGCACGAAGGTTGAAGATGATCCAGGATATAAAAATGACAGCGATGATGGATTTTACTATGGAGAGGATGAGGATACGAAACAGTTTAAGGATCAATACAGACAAGAGTCATCAGATGATGATGGTGTGGATTGAACTGGTTTAATCCGGTTTGCTAGTCATACAGCTGAATTCTTAAACGCTACTCAATTTTTTAAATTAAGTGTAAATGTACATACTATCTCTGTCTCTTTCATGTGTATTGTAGCAACAGATAGACTTTTAAGAACATTTTAATGTTGTGCCGTTTGAAAATCGCGGGTTAAATAAATAAATATATTTTAACATTTTATGGGGTTTTTTATTTTTGTAAAGTAATTACATAATTGATTATACAAATTGGATGATATTCGAAATTTTGAATTTCAATTTTCATTTTAAATATCTATTCTACGTAATGATGTTAATGGATACGGAAACCGGCGTTAATTAAGTTTTTCGACAATAAATTACCTTCGAAAATATACATATATATAATCTCACTATTCCCTATTAGGGCAGGCAGAGGTGTTCCACATTTCGCCAATAATATTGGTGTAGGGGCGAGAACCTTTGAAAAAGTGTTGAATAACCAAATTAATGCAGGTTACCGTACGTAAGTATGAGTGAAAAAATTATGATGATGATATTTTTCTTGCTTCCGTTAATACATGAGCAAGTGTTCAAATTCGCTCAGATTCTCATGGTGCGGCATGATGAACGCCAGGCTTGAAGGCTTGTTCTCAGCTGAAACCATATAAAATGCTTATTAATAACTGCTTCAACAAGAACTGGTCATTAGCAGCTTTAAACAGAGAGAAGTGGGAAGAGAGTAGGGAGGCCTTTGCCCTGCAATGGGACATCACAGGTTTTTAATAATAATATTATAATAACATCATTAATCATTGAAGTGAAAACTTCTTTAGGCGCGTTGGACATTTTTTGAGATGGGGAAAAAACTATTGAATTCGCGCCACTGTTACCGTAACCGACACCGCTTCGGATGTGTTCGGGATTTACTCGGTTTTAATGTACATCCGACATGTCAGTGAGTGATGGCAAAGCAATCTGTTTGTGTTTTGTTTTCACTTCTGTCGGCACTCCCGGAGTGCCACTTTTTTATTAGGTACTTGCGGATGACGTCAAACTGACAGTTCTCTAATTATCTTGGTCAGGTACAGTATTATTTTACCTCTGATTAGGCATCACTGTCAATATCACAGTGATCTTTATTGTCGTGGCTATAAGGTTCCCAACTAGCACACAAGCTGCTGAAATGACTTCTTTACAACCTGAATGTTCTATAATAGCTGTTCAAGGGGTTTACTATAATACTTAAGGAGTTCAGTAGCGTATTTAATAGTTCTTTAACAGGCATGTGGTACAATAGCCGTACAAGAGTAAATATAATCCCAATGAAGATACAAAGGTGTGTTAAAGAGTTATTGTACGAGCATTTAATATAAAGCAGAGTTATAAATACCTTTTAAAACACCGCAAGGTCTTATAGAGGGCTTTAATAGTTAAAAGTGTTTAAATGTAGTTATAAGCTTCCTTTAAAGCGCTTTAGGTTGTATATTGCATATTTATAAATGTTTAAGCTGTTAAATAGTACTTATTACTGCCTTTGAAACTCTATAGCTACAGCAGAGAAACATAATTCTATAGTGGCACGTAGGTCGTTATAGTGGTGAATTTTACAGCAACTGTATGGTAAATAGCTGGTTATGGCAAGAAAACCACGCATTATAAAGCTAAAAGCTCAAAAATTTCGTTTCTAGGGCCAATATAGCGGCTGAAGTGGGACAAAAGTGTTTTACTAATTTAATTGCTTTATTATGACTCCATTTTGTAAAAGATTATCGCGTGAATTTCTCATGCATTACCAAAAAACGTGAAAATTAAGAAAAAAACATGGTAGTGTTAAGAAAAAAAAGTTGAGGCAGGTGCTGCTACCTCAAATAATGTTATCAGTATTCAAAATACTAACAGTCAAGAGTGCATCGAAAATAAAGAGGGTTCCGTAGATTTATATTCTACGTCAAATGTAACCAGGAGCAGTGATGTAGTTGACAGTTGACTTTCCAGGAGTTGAGGCCGAAGTCATTGCTGAGGAATCCAATAAATTTCGAAAATGGGCAGTTAAATTCAATATATCGCATGTCGCAATAAGAGATTTGTCAGAGATTTTAAATAATACAATTCCTAATATTTTGCCTAAAGATCCTCGCGCCATATTGCATACCGCTAGAAATGTAAATTTAAAACCGATTGCAGGCGATGGTGTTTATTGGCACAATGGGGTTAAGATTCCTCTCACAAAAATCGTACGTTCTTGGGCCCCAGATGAGATACCAGAATCTATTTCCTTAAATTTTAATTTTGATGGCCTTCCTATTTATAAAAGTTCGAAACAAGAATTCTGGCCAAGTCTGTGCAATATTTTTGAAACACCTGAAGAAGACCCGTTTAATTGATATTTATTGTGGGAACAGTACCTAAGCCAAAAGATCTGGATGCAAAGTGATTGGCGATACAAGAGGAGTGTGTATATATGGTAATAAGTTGCTAAATAAAACAGATCAATTCCATACTCCGATAAAATCTTCACTTCTTAATATATATAAAGTTTCGACACGTTCAATACCTGATGTTATTCTAACAACCCAGGATATTATGTGTAAATTAGTGTGCATTGAACATAACAGAGAACTTTATGTTTTCCCTTTGTTACATACATTTTTATAAAATAAAACAATGTTAATCTTAGTAATTATTTTAATTTAGTAATAACCCTACTAGAATGACATAATCAACTGGCATCCCTATTATCTGGCGTACATAAAAAAATCAAGTTGTCGCTACAGAAAATATAACGTCTATCTTTGTAATTCTAGGAAAATTACAAAGATAGACGTTATATATTATTTTCTATCTTGAAAATTGTCCTACAGACAATAATAGCTAAAGGTATAAAGGACCTCTTCGTTTACAGGGCAATAATTGTCCTGTAGACGTAGAGGATCTTTATACCTTTAGATTCTCTTCTTTCTACTTTGTACTATCTTTGTTATTGTCCTACAATTCTTATTAAAGTAATATTAATTAAAACTCTGAACACATGTTTCTTATAATAATAACTAATAGTAAAGGAAACGGGTTTGAGCTTATGTTAGTAAATCGTTTTAATGACAAGGTTTATAGTTTTGTATAGGTTATAGTTTACTGGTTCTCGATGTTGCACTGATCGTCGAAAAGTCACCGGCTCGTCTTCTTTCTCAGTATCATAATTGTCTAGCATAGCTTGGAGTTCTGCATCGGCCACTTCATATGTGACAATATTTCGTCTCTTAACTGAGCAATTTATTTCCAACCAATCGGTCCCAGGAATCGTTTCCTAGTTTTGATACAACTTTGCGGCACCTTTTTTAGGCCATTTTAATATACCGCTACTTTCCCACTGAGATGGCACAATGCACAACTCTGCTTTCCCCTTCTCCACTGTCCTTACAATTTTGAAAGGCATTCTGAAAAGAAAAATATACCTATTAATGACTATATTCGTCATCAAAACTGTAGAATTTATTACAAAATAAATAACTTCAATGATAAATAGTATAATAAAAGCATTTATTATTATAAGGAGATATTTAAATGTAACTTTATACCTAAACAATGAAAGAAGCGCGTCGTGGACTCGTGGTTGTCGTTTTGTTACCATATAACGTTTTATTTAATTAGTAGAGTATAAATCATAACAACACACAAACGAATAATGAGAAAGTGTAAGAAGGATTGACAGGGGTTTTAAGATTCAGACACTGGACCCCTAAATAAAATTACCTACAACGGACTATCAATGGTCCGTTGTACAGCCTTAGACTCTTAAAAGAATATATTAATTACCGATGTACACCTAAAAAAGTACAATAGAGCGTCAATACCACAATCATAGAACCAAAAGGTCTACAATGGTGAATACTAGCGGTTTAAATCGATAGAATGGTTCTAGTAAACTCTGAAGGCTGTTGTAACCGAGACGCCATTATAGTTTTGATTACAAGCAATTTTCATGATTTTTTTTAATTTATTTATATCATAAATATGTATAAAAACCGAATTCACGTCACTCTTTCTCACCTAGGATTCTAAAGAAACTACCTAGAAAGCTAAAATATCATATATAAACTAAATTCAAAATTCACAGCCTATAATCAAATGTACTTTTTATCCAAAAAAATGCATAAATGGCAGGCGCGTGAAAATTTTAGCTAAAATATATGTATATATTCACAATACACTGGCGCTCGCACTGGTACTTTGCATGTATAAAAGGAAAAATCAACACTACTCACCTGTTGTTTATTTTCCAATTGTTTTCAGTCTTCCATCAATCACTTCAAAGTAGACGTCTTTGTTAAAATGTCAATTATCTTTTGTTCATTTCCCCAAAATATCGTTACTGTATATCGAATACAGATCTGTAAACTCTAATTCAGAGATACAGACGCGTCTAAATAAGATGCGAGCACTACAGTCGCGCTACAACAACTTATTTTAGATAATGAGGCGCATACTACCGCTCGCATAACACCTTTGTAGCTCCGTACTAACACATATGTACGAACTTTGTAGAGACATTGTAGAACCTTAGGCCGTATAAATCGGGGCCTCTTTCGGGGGTACAGCGGCGCTGTAGCCGCTTGTACATCTACTGTAGAACTTATTTATGGAGCCTATGCAGTTATTAAAAACTTCTAACCGGCCGGTGTACGGCTTGTTATAGAGCTTGTGTGCTACTTGGGTTGCTATTGGGTTGCTGCCATTGCCAAAGTCTGTTAAATCCACAATGACCTTTATTTTCGTGGCAATAAGTTTGCTATTCGGTTGCTGCTGTCAGAGGTAAAATAACTGGAAACGGATTGTAGTATGGCCAGTCAGTGGTAACAGTTTGACATTGAAAGACAAGACAGAGTTGGCGGTTGACCACTTTTCAACGTTATGCTGTTACTAATAAGGTTGATAAGTGCCCAACAGTGAACATAATAAATTATGTCACTCCTCACCCATCTCCTTAATGTTCTCGATTATGCAAATGATCAGGATCATGTACATCGGCTTGCTGGTGACCTTCTGGAACACCCCATTCTCCAGTTCCACACCGGTGCACTGCAGCTGTATGCCCGTCTCCTCAATCACGTTGTTACTGTGAAGGAAAAGAAAATATTGTAAGGATTTTTTTTTTTTTAAATCATAATCAGCCTATAATGTTCCCACTGTTGCGACACACATACACACAGGCCTCTTTTGGTGACAGGGAATGGGCGGTAATCCACCACGCGGGCCCAGTGCGGGCTGGTAGATGTCACATACTCGTATCTTCGAAGTTTTGGTTCTAGGACATGCCGGTTTCCTCACGATATTTTCCTTCACCGTCTTGAGAGCAGTGGTGATGTAACAATTTAAACAAAGTAAATGCGCCTGTCTGGGTTCGAACCTACGACCTACAACTTGTAAGTTACGGCTGTTACCACCAGGACACTACTGCTGTCTTATATTTTAATTATAGATAGGTAATGGTTGAATGGTAGCTTGGACACTAGTGATATCGGTGAAGGAAAACATCATGAGGAAATCTGGACTTAAGGTGCCACCTAGTTGGGTAGCGGAATCGTCCGAAAGGGTTACCGCTGCCCCGGAACATAAAGGGCTAAGGAAGGAACACGGGTGGGTTTTAGTCAGTAAGAGTCTGACACTCCCTTCCGCTCCACCCAGAGCGGGAGGAGTAATTAGATGATTTCCCTCCAAAAAAAAAAAAAGGTGCCACCTAGTCGATATTTTTTCCATACAAATTTCGGTAGAATAGGTATTACTCTACTGTTTGACATTGTGCATCCACAGTTAAACATGATATCGTTTTGTCTTATTATTAATTTAGCCTGTACGCGCGGAAACGGAATAGTAAAATAAAAAGCCATTAAAAAGTTATGAGTCAACAAAGATTCGTTTTTCTTGCTATTTTTAACGTTGGGTGTAATAAATAAGTAATAAAAGCAGTCCGCCGGGGCAGTGGTCCAACTTTAAAAATAGTTGGACCACAGCATTTAACTGTAAAATCTTCAAAACAAAATCGGTAGGTACCATGTAGGTACCGACAAAGCTCAGTTATCGAAGAGTTCAATAAACATTATTTGTAGGTAATTGATTTATGCAGTGGTTTTGTCATAAAACTCGATTTTCCAAAGCACTTTTCGAATTTTTTTATTTTTTTATTTTTTTTTTATTTATTTTTTTTCCAAATTACATCTATCCTTACAGGGAAACCTATTGCGATAGTGTACACTTCTCTAAACACTTATCCTCACTTATTACTAAAGCTTTATTATAATTACATTTTGTAACTTATTACAAACAATGCGTTCTTTGTGAACTCACTCAGAGAACAACAGAATAGGTCCGAGTCACTAGCTATGAGGTTGAGAGTGCGGAGTGCACGCGTCAGTGGCGCCTCACTTAAAAGATTGGTCCGAGCGCGCGGCTCCGCCAGCAGCCGTGGCTGTCGTCGTCGCCACACGTACCTGTCCGGAACACACAAACCTATGTGTCCTAATAGGTCCGCATTATGTACCTTCCCTCTAAGTACTTTAAATATGTACGAAGTGAGTGCGAGATCCCTCCTGACCCTCAGTTCGTTATATCCAACCATACCCAAAATAAATAAAGTTGGGTACGTAAGCGGATAAAATGGGTATACACCATACAAGCGCAAGTACAAGTACCTCACAAACTTGTTTTGTACTCTCTCCAGCATGAGCCTATATTTAGATTCATGTGGAGCCCAAATGACTGCGTTACCTTCTAATTGGCTTCTAACTAAAGCATTATATAAGGCGATAACCGCTTTAATGTTATTAAAACCACGCACCATACGTAGCACAAAACCTAAATTACGGTAAGCTTTTCTGCAGCAGCTTGTGACGTGATCACGAAACGTTAGCCCAGTGTTGAATTTCACCCCTAAGTCCCTAACTTCCGTAGCCCTAGCTATTGGCAACCCGTCTATATTGTACGTATATAGAATAGGAGTGCGCGCGCGAGAGAAAGTGATTGTTACGCACTTTGAGATGTTGAACTGCAAGATGTTATCCTTACTCCAGCTCACTACTCTGTCTATGTCTCTTTGAAGCCTATCACAGTCCTCTAATTTACTTATCTCCAGCGACAGCTTGAGGTCATCAGCAAACAGTAAACATTTGGCATCTTTAACAACTTCTGGCAGATCATTAATCATAATAATGAACTGCAAAGGCCCAAGATTACTGCCCTGACTCACCCCCGACCTGGTAAAATATGGCTCTGACTTGTATCCCGCATATTCTACGTACTGTTGCCTACCTCTCAAGTAACTTGCAAAAAATTTTAGTAGATGTGGAGTGAAACCAACGGCCGCTAACTTTTTTAGCAAAACGTCATTATTTACCAAATCGAATGCTTTTTTGAAATCGAAGTAAGCGGCATCAGTTTGGCTTCCACTGTCCACTGTTGGCACCAGATTAGCCATGTAGCTTAGTAGATTGCTAGTAGTGCTTCTTGCTGGTCGAAACCCATGCTGAACGTCTGAAAGCTGGCCGCTGACCTGTTGAAATATGCTCTTATGAATAGCCGCTTCAAAAACCTTTGCCGGAGTCGACAGCACTGCGACAGGCCTGTAACCATCCACCGTCATCCCTGACCCTCCCTTTGGCACCGGTACGACGCGGGTAATCTTCCACTTCTCCGGAAACACAGCTCCATCCAGACATTTATTATAGATGTATTGCAGCGGTTTGGCTAGCGCCGACCGACAATCCTTAAAGATGTAAGGCGGAATGCCGTCCGGCCCCGAAGACTTTTTCGGTTTAAGCTGTTGAAGCGCGCAACATACGTCTGACAGTTGTAAGTAATCAAGATGTACCCGCGCCGCTCCGTTCTCCCCGCCAGCTTCATTCATAGCCGCACTGACATCCAACTCAGCCTGTTCTGTACTATACACCGAATAGAAGTACTCAGCAAACTCCTGTACACACTGTTCGTCCGTCAACGTCTCGCCATTCTTTAAAATCTTTTGTTGCCTTCTACTACCTCTTCTAGATTTTGCATAATTCCAAAACGACTTCGGATCTTCCAGCATTTGGTTTTCAACGCGGAGCTCATGCTGTTCCCTAGCGCCTAAAATCAAATTTTTAACTATGGTTCTACACTGAGCAAACGCTTCGTAATCAGTCATCAACCTACTTGTTTTGTACCGTTTATGTAGAACAGCCTTTAATTTTATGTTGCGAATTATTTCAACAGTGTACCACTCAGGGTAAATATACCTTGAGCTTACACGACTTCGCTTTTTCTTTGGAACGCAGTCATCAAAAATCGAATTAATAATATTGTAGAAATAATTTAAACTCATTTGCAAATCTAACTCATACATTGGAGCCCAATCTACGGCCGCAATTGATGAGTACAATACGAAAAAATCGGCTTTATTGAAATTCCAGCCTATAGGTTCCTGTGTACCCGCAGTCATTGCTGCTGAACCCGCGCGCAGGCGCCGGCGCACGCGCAGACTCACAGACACATCGAGCGGCGGGTGATACGCGTCCACCGGCACAAGCGGCGCCTCCGCCGCGCGCACGCTCACACTCCCTTCTTCCGCGAATGTACCCAACACTAGATCTAATTGTCGACCATTGCAATTGTCTATTTTGTTACTCTGAGTGAATCCACAATAAGTTTGAAAACATTGAAAATAATTGACAATGTTTACAGGACAAGAATGCAAGTTGAAGTCACCTATTACTATCGTTTCATTATAACATTTACACAACTGTTCAATAATCCTAAATAATAATATGCGCCTTTAGGTATGAAACAGTGTTTCCATAGGAGTTTCTGTGTGTGAGAACTAGACGCTGTGCATGTAGACTAGCGTCTAACTAATCATACTATCTCTGTCGGAAACGAGGCCAGGTGTGACAGCGTGCTTTTTGGCCATGCCCACCAGCGAGTTCGAGCTCGCGACTAGTTCCATCTTAAAGTCAATATAAGTCTGAAATCGCCATCCGATCTTGAGCATGGTGATCAATCCCATTGCTTTTGCCTTTTTTTTATGAGAAGATACCTTTGCACTGCAATATGACAGTTAATAGCCTAGTATTATTATTATTAAGTAAATGATAATGCTGACCACCTGGGTTGTTTGGTGAGGTAAGAATCCTAAACTCCTCGGTCTTATCCCCGATGGCCGGGCACCTACTGAATGTTTCGCTCCGAAAACAAAAAAAAAAAACACCGAAAAAGAATGCCGACAGAAGTGAAAACTTGAACAATTACGTGTATTTTTTTAATCGCCAGGAAATCAGCTGTTCCCTACATTTATGTTCGTATAACTCGTCAAAATGTAGGGAACAGCGGATTTTTTTTTCGCGATTTCAGGTTTGGTGCCATAGTAGGTAAAAGTTGTTTGTTATCATGAGTACAATCACGTGTTTAAGTATCGGTCACTAATTATCAGTCGCCCTATATATCTATTCCTAATCCTTGTTTACAAACTCACCCTTTTTTCTGCGTCACATAATTATAAGTAGTAGACTGTCTATCCATCGAAAAATCTCTTTTATAGAAAAGATAGAAAGAAAAACTACCTATTAGGTATTTATAACTACAGGGGGTGACTATCGAGATTACGACTAATAGAGAATTAGTATGGAAGAAAAAGATATTTATTTATTGATTTATTAAAACTTTATGCACAAGTAAAAACTGTACAAAGGCGGACTCCACCCCAACCCCAACCCCGACCCCAAGAAATTGGGATATGGGCAGGAAAATGATTATTAAGCCAAGGCAGTCTCACTTACAGCTTTTCAACCATGGTCTGCCTGAAGGCAGGAGTCTTCCAGTAACTTGTCGGTTCGTAGTACGGCGTATCCGCCCCCGTCGACGACTTTACCTTCTCAATCGCCATTGCTTGCTCTCACAAACACTATCACAGACACAAGACGCTACGAAAGGCTCAAGTATCAATCAATTTACTGGGTATTTTAATAGGGAACGAAATATTCTTGTTTGGAAAATTTTCCTCTGCGTCACGTGACTAGGAGGCCGGGAGACTATGGAAGGACCATTAATCAATAAATGTGTTCGCGCCTGCGCTGTGACGGGTGCGGCCGGTGCACGGTGTTAGCAAAGTGCAGTGCAGCGCAGTTTTATTAAAACAAAAGAATATTGCACCAATAAAATCTTGGAAATAATTCGAAAAAAAAAAGTTAATAACCAGGTGATATAACTTAGTGCGCTTTGATGCTTTGAAGGACTTATGGTTAAGTTCTGACTCTGTTTCCACTTGTTGAATATTTTTTTTTAATTTGATAAAGTGCAGCACTGCACTTCTTCGGCGTGTGCTCCCCTTCCACCGTCGTGCCCCGCTCGGGTCTCTAAATTGGAAGACTCGCGCAATTTTATTGCATTTTTTTTTGCAATTTACGTAACCCATATCGTACCTAACCTAATATCACGCCTTGTTACCCCGAAGGGTTAGGCAGAGGTGTAGGTACCTATAGTACACCCTCACTCGTCAGTTATGTTTAAGTCCCATGTAATAGGGGGCGAGCCTGAAACGGCAGGGTTCAATTTATGCGTCAATAATGTTTTATTTACTAAGTAATTAATTTTACATATCTGGTAGACAGTACCTTTTACTTTACAAGCATTTTCTTGCTTTATTGCAAGGTACACACGACGACACATCATCATCAGCTTTGATATTTCGAGTTTTAGCTGACCTCGCATAGGCTTTTCGTACAATGAGAAGTCAGCTTATACTGGAAATGTATAGCTTAGCTTGATATGTCGTCGTGCGTAAAAAACCATGGCCTACGATTCGGTTTCTTAGTTTATATTCACTGATAGTATTTTGATTTCTAGTGCCAGCAAGCCAGAATGCACAGCGGTGAACAATAAAATAGGAAAAGATGTAGAAGATTTTGAAGTGGGTATGAAAGTGCACCTAATATGTTGCCCTGAGGAACTCTTCGAGTTTTGCTTTAGTACCAATTTGAACACTGCCCTCTACTTATTTAATCTCATAATTTTTGGTATACCGCCATCTATGAGGCAGCAGTTATATTTTAAGGGTTCGATTCATTTGGTCTTGAACGAGTAAAATAGAGGGCGGTGTTGTAGGGTGATTTAATTATTTTTTAGATTGCGCCTTTATTCCTTGAAGCGGTAGGCAAAGGTGTATAGTACTTCTGCAATTCGCCTGTTGTCTTAAGTACCATGACGTAATTGAGAGCGAACCTATTGACATCAACTGGGCGCAAATCCAGTCTCCGGATTGCTGAACAACCTTAACGCTATGGCCGGCCTGGGAATTGAACCCAGGACTCTACGTTTAGCAGTCTTACAACCAAAAGACCAACGAGGCATTTGAGCAGTTCGCTGTCTGTGATTGAGGGATTGGTACGCTATGTACAGTGCGACCATTATATTTATAAATATATCCAGATAATTTTTACCATGAGTGAGTTTATAGGGTAAATAAAAAAGAATAAATAATATGTGATAAATAATTTATTGTCTGGCGGTATTTTTTACAATATCATTGTATGCCTACATCAGTTTACTTTTCATTAATTGTTATTATCACTTTAATTCAACGTCTTATTATTATAATGTTGCATTTTAAACATTGGTAGGTACAGAATGGATGTCTTAAATTAAATTTTATAAACAGTTGCATATTTATTTTTGTTGGCTATAGAGACATATACTCGTAGTTGTGGCGTCTTATCACATACCTAAAGCTAAGTGACTTTACCATGTTAAGGAAAGCATGATATTTTCCTATTTGTTATTATTATTTATGGAATTCGAAATGAGATAACGTCGGATAGGCAGAAAAACAAAAATAATTTTATCTATTGCAAGCAGTTTTCGCACAACGACTGGGTAATAAGATTAATAATTTAAGACATCCACTAAAATACGAAACAAATAAGGATTTTATTCGAGATGACGCCCCTACATTAAAAACTATGTTTTTACTGAGAACACAGTTATGGCACATAACATCAGATGCTGTGTTTCGTTATTTACTTTTTACATAAAATGTCATGATTTTTTTTACGTTTATCCTACTGATTGAAATTTCGTTTGCAGAGGTGACTTTGTTAGTGAATAAAAAGATACAATAAGGCTTAAAGCACCGTTTTATAATGGTGTAAATTATTTCAAATGAATAACTTTTTTAGCATCGCATTTTTGCGTTGTTATTTGAGTACTATTATTACCAACAACATACCTAATTTTAATTGCATACAATATTGATAAGCTGTAAATTAAATTTCGGGTTAAAAGTATATATTTCAGTCACTTCTGCCAACGACTGTCCACTAAATACGTCATAATGGAAGATCGACAACATTTTTTGTTTTGTACCTATATTTTTAATCGCAACACTGATTCGAGACTCATTCCTTTACAGACAGACAAAACATAAAAGTTACACAAATTACAATAATTATACGTAGGGAACAAGTCTTGTAGTCACTTAATCTACAACTATATTTAATGAGATAACTATAAATGCAAATTACGATTAATCTAGCGATGCTTTGGCATTGACAAAACATGGTATTTTGCTGGGTGCCCAGTAAATCTTGACATCACACGGTGGCTACGGCATGTGTCAACGATCTGTCAAATTCAGACTTTTGTTACGTTTAGTTCCTTTTTTCGCCACGTACCAAAATATACTGGGCACACAGTATTTTTTTTAACACTTACGTTTTGATACTTTTATTTCGGGAATGATAAATACTGTGGTTAGCCAGTTTGACACTGTTTAAGAAAAAGAAAAAATATCATTCTAAATTGTGAAATGTTTGCATTGTTGTAAATGTTATAAATGAAGACTAAAACTTTTAAAATGAAAACTGAAAGTAGTTCTGAAAGATTTTCGAGAAAATATTAATTCGATTTTATTATAGATATCACGCTATTGATTCATAATAATTATGTAGACAACAAATTATTTAAGTTTCAGATAGCAAACCTTCTCCATTTCTTAGCGAATTAATTATTCATTTTATGTCATAAAAGCAACATTTTTTCGAGTGACGAGCACGCTAAAGAAAATTGAATATTGCAGAAGTTTTAGTAAAAAATGTTTGTAAAAATGACACTGGTAAATTAAACCGCATAATATGGAATCAGCACCTGCTTTAGGGAGTAGATAAATTCGCCTAATAATTAATTAATATTAAACAAAAATTAACAACAAAATCGAACAATCACTTAGAACGAATGGTAATAATATTTAGTAATATCTTTACATATATTTACAATTTTGGTAATATTTTTTAACCGTATACTAATACAAAGACGAAGTTTAACTTTTAACTAGGAAATTTACAATAACAGAGTAACAAAAATCTTATAGTACCTATTGAGGGCTTGTATGTATGTACATGAGCCAATATATTAAGAATTTATAACTTTTTGTACTCAAATGAGGCCCTACTCGTAGGGGCTTGAACTCATTTGAGTACACAAAAGTTTTGAAGGGTTAAGATACAACACATAATTAGCTTCAGTTACGCCATTGTTGTATGTTTATTAATATACAACAAAACATACAAAGTCCTATTAATTTACATGATATATCGTGACGTAACGCAAGCTAACATTATATTCTTGCTTTTTTATAGTTTTTATAATTATAACATTGAATCGAAAATTTCAAACATCGATTTGGCATTGATATGCAGTACAAGTTTAATTTAATAATCATTAATTTATTGCACATTTAATTTTATTTTATTTCAAAACGAGAGGATACATTCTTATTTCTAGGATAATTACAAGAAATTCCGGTGAAGCAACTTAAGCATTTATATTTTTGCGAGCAATATTTTCAAAGTACATTTGATTTCAGCAGGACTTTCAGTTTATAGCCATGACGTGAGATTTCATCAAAACACCACTGTGTAATTTTATTAATTATTTTTTATAAAAAAAAACCATTAAAATAAAAAAAGGGAAACCATTTCTAATGGTTGAACGTTGTCAAGTACGCTCTCTTTTCATTTCTGAATAACAGATGGCGCTAGTAGTTGTCAAATCTTAAAGTTGGCCCAAGATTCTTGATGAAATATCAACGACTATGGGTCATATCATTACCTGCAATTCTCGCGTGTAACTGATCAGTGCGCTAATGACCTAAGAATCAAATTCATAGCACAGGCGTGTCAGTAACCCTCGCAGGAGTAGGCAAGTTGTTATTAGCCGTCGCGTCCTGATTATTAGCAGTACAATAGAACTGCTTGTGAGCCTTATAGGTGTTCACGTACTTGAACGAAATGTCACAAGACTTGCAATAGTTTGGAGTTTCTTCGAGTTCTGTATCTGGTTCCTTTTTGATGTCGACTGTGGCTGTTGGAGGGACAGGAGAGGTCTGTTCCTCTTCAGGCTCGTCGGTAGCATGGACGAGGCGAGCGTGTCGTACCACGTTGCCCCGATATGTGGAGGTGTAAGCACAGCTGCCGCAGCGGTGGACCCGCTCGCCACCCACTGCTGGACTTGGGGAGGTCGCCTCACGGCTGTCCTCTTCTAGAACGCATGCGATGTAGCTCTCTTCCTGGAAAATGATGAAATGTTGGTTACTATTTGGATGTTTGAAGAGAGGAAATAGTTAACTTATACTTCGGAAAAAATACTAGCAAATAGAATCGGACACTATGTTTTGTACTTGTTTTATTTTACAAATTGGCAAATATCTATTTCTTTTTGAGTGACGTGGCAATTATTTTCTTGTTATTTAAAATTATAAGAAATAATGTTGTTAAATGGTACAAACTTACCTGTAAATCGGCAGGCTTCTTGTTGTTGAAGTGCATGCGTATATGCGTTCGCATGCCTCGCAGTGTGTTGCCCCTGTACCTGCAGATGGTGCAGCGGAACGCCTTCACTCCGGCGTGCGCGTCCATGTGACGCTGCGCTGCCGCCGCCGTCGGCGACACCACGTCGCAGCACGGGCACTTCCACCCGCCCTCCGACCCCGATGTAGGCCGCGGAGCTTCAGGGACGCTTCGAGGAGACCGAGTCTCCCGCTTAGTGCAGTAGAACGATTGATGAGTTGTCAGGTTATCCAGCGAGCTGAAGTGGATCCCACACGCCAGGCAGATCAGCTGACGGTACTGCGGTGGTGGACCAGGCTCTGGAGGCGCGGGGCTCGCCCGCTCCTCCCCACCACCCGCTGAGCAGTAGTGCCGCTTGTGGATCCGGTAGTTCTCGTATTTACAAAACACGATATTACATTCTTTGCACTTAGACACTCCCTGCTTCACAAGCACTTGAGGAGATGCCGCGGTAACTGGTAGTTCTGATGCGAGACGCAAAGCCAGAGCGGGAGGCAGAATCGCAGGAGGAACTATTGGCGTGTATTTCTCTTCAGGAGGCGACGGCACACTCGGAGGTTTTGGAGTTGGCCCTCTAGAGTTCAATCTCCGTCGCTTTGGTGAACTTTCTGCGCTTGGTGATGAAGATCGTCGAGAGGGAGATGGCGTTCCTGGAGATCCTGGTAGTGAAGGAGCGCATACGATTTGCTCGGGAGTCGTAGACCGAAGTCTATTCTCTTTTTCATGCTCATCAGTCACCACAGACTCTGGCGACCGTCGTACACTGAGATCCAGAGGGGTCGCACCATCTCTTGATGGCTCTCGGGGCCGATTGGCTGATTTTAAAACCTCATTTTCTTTTCCTTCCGCGTTCATATTTGACAAAGCCCGACTGATTGGTTGGAATGTTCCATTTGGTAACAGAAAGCATGGCGTATCTGGGTCAGGCAGTGTCGTGCCTGGGAGAGTACTGGCGCCTCGTAATAACGAATAGGGCACTATGAGAATCGGATTCGTGGGTAACGCGAGTGCGTACTGATTCTGGTTTTGTGCTGGAGGCGTGGCTCCAGGCGAGGGTGGCGCGGACCCTGACGTCGCAGAGCCACCCCGGGCCGCAGCTAAAGCCTGTTTCACAACTTGCCTTGTGCTGCAGTAGTGTTGTTTATGTGCTCGGTATGTTTTGATAGAGCTAAAGCGAATATCGCAATCGGCACAATAGCGGTCCTGTACCGGTGGCCCTTCCGTGACTTCACCGTTAGACGTCGGCGTCGGCGCTGGGGTTCCACTGCTGACCGGGGAAGAGGAATGCATCCTCATGTGTCGGTTCAAGCTAACTTTCTTGTCGGCACTATACGAGCAGTAAGTGCAAGCATATTGCTTGCCTGCAGGACGAGGTGTCTTTGCTTCACTGCTGGACTCGTCTACAGCTGGATCGGACGCGGCATTCGGCTCTACTGGTTTCGGCAGTCTGTTTGAACAGTAATGTTCTTGATGGGCTTGCAATGTACTGAGAGATGAGTAGCGAATCCCGCACGGCTTGCATATGTAGCCAGGAGGACCAGTTGCAGGAAATAGCCCTGGGAAGGCGGCCGCCGTTAGGGCGAGGTAGTCTCTTGCTTGCGGCGCAGGTGGCGGCGGCGGAGACGGTGAGGGTGGCTCACGCTTGAGCGTTGTTGCCTGTGGGGCCAGCGCGGGGTCTGTGGCAAGACTGGTGTTGAGGCGCAGGCGAGGTGGCGAGGCGGCAGGCGAGCCCCCCGAGGCGGGCGAGGCGCCCCCGCTGGACGCGGGCCGCTCGCCCTCTGAGCTTGGCGTGCGAGGTTCTCCCGGCATCGCCTCGTTCTCGTTTCCCCATTCCTCGTCCTCACCTGAAAACAAAAACAATACAAGTCAGAATCTATTCATTGTACAAGTGCGCACCTAAATGCAAAATGTGGGAGCAAAAAGAATGCATGCCATATCGGCTCCTATTAGTGTTGTTAATAGCTGTGCGATGGTGAGTTGGCAGCGACGTCCCGCGATAGTCGTCACTCGTCACGTTTCGTCCCGTATCTGTCGACGTCAGTCAGATGTAGCCTCGCGAGTCGAGGCATACATTAGCGCTCCTAATTGAGACGTGGCCGCGCTATGTAAATGTCGCCGCGTGGGTGGGGCCCGCGCACCGGCCACTCGTCTTAACAAATGCGAGAAATGTGGACGAGATTAAGTTCGCGCACCCGGGACGGTTGATCCGTCATTACGGCCGATGCTCGTCCATCAATATCGTGAGCGGGCCCGCGGCAAAACAGAACAAAAACTTAACGGACCCCGTTGTAATTGGATCTGATTTCCAGAAAACGCTCGCTCACCTTCCTTTTTGAGCGACAACGATCTCTACCGAGCGAGGAATTAACCTATCTTTCGCGCAGCGATCTCGACTCAAAACGCCAATTAATGAGAGGCTCAACTTCATTCTCCTGGCCCTGTGAAGATCATTATATGGGCACGACAGCGAGATGGACGCGACGATTGGTGCGGCCGCGCACCGACCGCCATCTCGCGGTAACGAACACTGCTCGGATCGGATTGCGTTCGGGTCACGCTATCCTAGTGTGCGCGCGTTCCGATTGGTCATTACGATTGCTCGGTGACGCGCGATTGGCCGACTAATGCTGCCTTTATCTGGCAGCTTAATGTTAGCGTCATACCGAACGCGAGCTTATCGTGGTTCGTTAGTCGCGCTCCAGCTTCTGTTTTTCGCTAAATAAGTTATAAGCTTGTGATTGTTGGCTTGGCGAAAGGTTGTCCGGACAATCAGATAGATGGCGTGACTCGGTGTCGTTTATGCAGCGCTCGCGAACTGAACGTCGATTCGTTAAATGATATACATCTGTGCCCTTTGTCTTTATAAACATGTCATTGCGTTCGTACAAGAGAGAAACATGCGACTCATATATTCGTTGAAAGCTAGCCCGCATAGTTTTGACTAGAACTTCACAATGAGCTGGTGAGATTAGGTATACCCTTTGACTGCGAAGTTACCTCACAAATGCAAGAGAACAATGCATGTTGCGTTTTCTTGTATGAGAATTCATAGAATTAAATTCATTAAATGTTAAATGTTTGGTTGTAACAAGGCCGACAGGCGTCATACACGTGCCTACACACGTACGGAAAAAAAACAAAGCGGCCATCTTGTTGAGGTTTTATCTGGTTTCAGATCAGGGTCCAATTAAAATAGTCGTGCATCAGTGGCGTCACAATCGCGGTGATACAAATCTGTGATTGTGACGCCCGTGAGCGATCACCTAGGTCCCCGCTACCACGGGCCACGAATCATATCTCGATTGATAACTCACCGTAATCACTGTGCACTCAAGACTATCTTGAGATAGTAAAATAAATAAATATGGACGTTCATTAAATATTTGTTTAGGTACTTGTATAGGTACATGTAGCGTAAGTGAACGGTAGAATAATTTACGTTCTGACTTTGTCGAGTCCTTCACATGTCGTGGTTAATCTTCACATTGAAAAGTTCATCAAGTTACTTCGCAGAACTTATTAGGTACCTACATTTGTTAACTACTGCCTCGGTGGTCGCAAGCGCTACTGTTGAGTATGAAGTCCTGGGATCTATTCCCGGGCAAAGTGTTATAAGGCTTTTCCATCTGAAATTTGGACAGCCCGGAGTCTGGATTTGCGCCCGGTTGATGGCAATAAGCTCACTCTCTGTTACATAGGACTTGTATATAACTGGAGAAATGTGGGTGTACTATAGGTAGGTACACCTCTGCTCAACGTCACAGAATATACAATAGTTGTCAACGTGCGTGATGTTATGTTATTTGTTAACTACCTACCAAATAGATCCGTAATTTTGTATACAGAATATTATTTTACAGACAATATTTATTGAGGATCGTAATATCGTGCTGAAACCGATCCTGAAATACGTTACGCTTTCTTTCCACCCATTTTCTTTAGCTTCTTTATTGCATTGTATTTTTCTTATACCTAATGCATTACCTAGTTTTAATTTAAGAACACCAGAGGTGTTCGTTGAACTCGATTGCGAATTTTATATTACAGTTCGGCCATCGAGAATGCGTTCCTGGCACCTGTAATCGCGACAATTCTAGTAGCTCATAAAGATCAAACGTATTCCTTTGTATGAAACTGACAACAAGAACGCATTTTCTCGTCGACCGCACTTAGGTTTGCCATTTAGAAATTTGAAAAGTTCTGACAAAAAGCCTGACATTTGAATAAATATTCCGGACATTTTAGTCACAAAGTCCAAACATTACCCACTTAGTTACAGTTCATTTTTGCTAAGTATGTTGGTATTCAGTTTTAGTGCAAGTTTCATACAAGCGCCGTTTTTCATCTTTTTCTATGGGACTCCCGTATCTTCTTACATATATAATGAACAAACGAAATGAAACGTATTTTCTTTCTTTTCTTTATTACTTACTCTATGGTTACAGACGCTCGCGAGGGGAGGGAGTTTGAGGTGTGCGGAGATCAAAACAAAAAAAAAGTGCACTGAAAAATATAAAAATTAATACCTTTATCAGAAACAGGCGTTAAGTTCGGTCATTTTACATAAAATTATTTTTACTTTGAAGAAAATATTTTATGTTTAAACTAGTTGATTGTTTGCAAATTTGCAATACAAGATTTATTGTTTGATCTCGTTAGGTTGATTGGTAAAGAAGTATATTTTGTTTTTAGATGAATGAGACGTTAATAAATATTAATGACTTATTTGGTATTACTTATATGTATAAGTTTTATTAGGTACTCGTATTTCATGTAAGCCAAAAAATCCGGACAAATTAAAGAGCCGGACAAAGTCCAGACAAAAGTCTAGAAGTCCGGACATATCCGGACGGATGGTAACCCTAACCGCACTGTAATGTTTTCTATTCCTTAGTAGCATTTGTTGCCTCCACGAGCTTAAACCAGAGCCTACTGTGCATAAAGTCTAATATTTTAGGTATCCTGTAACATAGAACCTCTCTCAAACTCAATCCACCGTCAAAACTCGCTTGTCCACCAATGGTAGTGGTCGTCACACGCCATGCGACCGACATACACCTTGAAATGAGCCGATTGTCCGATAACACGAGATAAAAACTGATTCATTGAATATTAATGTATGTCTAAGTATTATTATTACTTATCTTGTTCTGCATCGACGAACTGTCATTTTCCTTCGAATTTTTAATGAGACGGTAACTTTGTTTTGTTTCGCTAGATGGCGGTAGTGATAGCTTTTGTGGAACTTATGAAAAGTTTGATTTTCGGAAGCTGAAAATGAACCTTTTTCGATACTGTTGTTCATTTCAGCTTCTCCAGTAAATTGTCATAGTTGTGTAGTAGTTGTGAAAAGAGCTTTGAATTTCAGATTAAGTACAGTAAAGCTTCATGAAAAGTTGTTGAAGAATTTTTAAGAGAATTCGAATTGATCTTAATCCGCAGCCTACAAAAAGTATAATGTAGGTCCCTATATCAGTTCTACTTTTTAAGCCCGACGTAAGCAGGTAAGTGGTGGTCTTCCCCTATGTTGTCCTGCAGAACAACGATTAGGTAGTACCTACTCATGCACTTCAGTAACAAAGCTTCGAATAAAACTACATACATCATGATTAAAATGTCAATCAACTTAGACAAAAATCTTAACAAAAGCAATCTTTTCATCTAAACCAAAAACATTTACTTATCTACAATTTTTTTTTAAACATGTCGTCTTAACGTCACTACACAACATTATGGCCGCCATTAACAGTGTTGCCAGATTGTGAATAAAAAAGCTACTAAAAAAGTTACTAACAAAGAGGTGAGTGACAAAGTCGGACGAGATTATCGTTCCACACATCTTGATTTATTTGTGTTTGTTGTGCTAGGGAGTGTGTACATCTATCATGCGTGTGGACTGCACGATAATATCATAGGTGTTTAATACTAACAGTCGGAATGAATTGAATGGAGCTGATGTTCTGTAAGTAACTCGTTTCGCGATACTTAAAGATAAGTTTCCAAACTGTGTATTGTTGTCAAGTTTTTTGTTCTTAGAAGCTAGATGGAAAAACGCTTTGCTAGATTGCAAACTGAAATCCGAGATTGGTAAAACAAATCAAGTTTGCTTCATTAAATTAAATTTCGGATACTAGTCTTTATCTTGATTGCTTTAGATTGGCAATGAGTAGAATGTAAAATAAAATGAGTAGAACAGAGGTGCAATATCAGGTTCAAACAGTGTTAAAGATTGAAAGTTTTTATAGAGGAAGCTGGTTCAGAAAAGTAAAAAAAAAAATACCTAAATCAGTGCTTTACTGAAAAAGTAATGCTCAAAATGCCATAACATCATCATCACGCTCCAGGCATGATGATGATTTCCCAAAGGGTTAGGCAAAGGTGCACCTATACCTAGTACAGACGCCATCACATCAACCTACCCGAAACTGTCACATTTCCCCAATCAATTTTGAACCTTATGCTTCAGCAATAAAGTTGAAAATTTATTAAATAAATTTGACAGATTGTAGTAGGTTGATGTGCTGGCGTCTGTACACTCGCATTTCACTAGTTTTATTTAAGTCACATGTAACAAGGAGCGAGTCTGTTGCCATCAACCGAGCACAAACTCAGTCTAGTGAGAAATTCCAGATGGAATAACTCAATAACACTGCCCGACCCGGGAATCGAATCCAGGGCCTCGTGCTCGACCGACAAGGTAGTTCAAAGGAATCGTGTTAAAAATCTCTTCGCCACTAGTAAGTTAGTAAAGAGTCCTATCCCCATCAACCAGCATCTAACCCCATTCCAGCTCATTACTTTACAAAACCATAACAAACCGATTGAATACAATTTCCAACGACTCACAGCCACGCTATTTACACATAAAAAAATATTCTCAAGTACATATCAAGGTGGTGATCTTCTGCAAGTGTCCGGCAGGATGAACGTCGTGCGTCACGATCGGACGCGCATTAACATATCGCCGGTTCGATTCCGCTATCGTTACGCCCTATGCTGTGCTGAGTCTGACTGTGGGACAAGTGTCCGTTTCGTTTACGACACGATATTTGTGCTTCGTTTGCTGGTTGATTTGTTGAGTGGGAATGGCTAGACGTGTGTAAGGATCTATCCTTACAAACGTACAGCCATTATAATAATATTAATATCTATATTGTGCCGCTGATTGAAGGTCTGATCAGCTGGTGTGTATGTTTTGAGACTCAAGAAGATAATGAGCATTCAAATAGTCAGCTGACACTTGAAAACCCTGAATGAACCCTAAGGGCGCGTTCACACGAGCGCGATTTTTTAGGCGCGCGCGTTGCTTACGCATCGCTCCCTCTTTAGAAACATTGGAATTTAATGCTTCTATTTTGAGGGAGCGATGCGAAAGCAACGTGCGCGCAAAAAATCGTGGTCGTGTGTATGCGCCCTTCGTAACTTAGATACAGAGGGATTTCTCTAAGAATCACTAAAAATGTCAATGCGGTATGATAATTGGAGGAATAGAGGATGTAAAAACGTAAAGTTGAATACTGAATTATCCAATTTTCCTCAAGCCAATTTCATCAATCATTATCGCCGCCATCAATTAATTACAACCCAAGCAGAGAATCCAACAAAAAATCACTCTGCATTGCAATGGAGACGTGTCGAGCAAAAACGTTGGTAAGTAAGCGTAGTACGTAGTAGATAAACATTTCCTTGTGGTGTCCACGTCCTGCCTCATGACGAATAAATCTAGATGTCCACGCGGCCGGCGATAACAGTAACGTACAGCCGCGATGTTGGTATGAGACCGCGATAAATGTTGCCACGCTTAGTTCGTTATCTTCGGTGTAGCTTGAGGAAAAAATATCAAGTTCTACCGTAGAAATTGGTTTATGGTTTCTCGGAGAATTTTGTGCAAAAGTCACTTCACATTGTAAAATTATTTAAGAAGCTGTAAATAATTTAAAAAGTGGGAAACATTCATCAAGCAGTCTATTGATGGCTTCCAAAGAAGTTAAAGTCCTATTAAAAGCCCTACTGGCAATAAAAAAAGCTTAAAAAAAGCTTATAAACACTCGGAACTCAAGTACGTAAAGTATACGTTTATACAATATTAATTACACACTTTAATTAACCCAGTTTTACTTGCTAACTAAATATCGTCAAAGCAACCCCTTGCCGGCAAACGAGTGCTTGTAATCGTGTAGCGAAATCTCAACCTCCGTGTATGATTGATGTAGGATTTAATATTCATGAGGTGTTGCCACATGTGTGAGGAGGTAGTTTGGTATATTTGATGTGGTATTTTGGCAACACTGGACATTATGCAAACGCTTGCATCTTTAGAGACAGTGATCAGACTGTACCAGAAGGTGACTAAGCGTGGTTTTTGGAAGCCTAGATTTCCAAATTGCCTACATTTCGCCCTATACTCTTCTAACAGCACTTACCTATATACGGGTTTTCATAACTTCAAATTTACCGATGATAGATAGTAGATAAACATATCTAATAATAGCCTATCTGGCAGATCAACATTGTTTCGACACGTATCCGAGTCATTAACGTTTAACATATTAACAATCTTGTGTAGGTACAAGATTTGGAGCTAACCATGTTATCGCCCGAACGATCACTTCATCTCACTTTCACATCTCAAGTCTTCGGGATGTGTAAACTTAATATGTTGCATTCAGTGCTGCTATATCGCGTTAACACTAAATCAGTCAGCATTGGTCGTGGCAATCACCTCTGCTCTAAAACAGTGAAGGAAAACATCTTGAGGAAACCTTCATGTCCTTGAACCAAAAACTCCAAGACATGACACCTACCAACTACCACACGTTTGGTGGATTACGGCCAACTGCTCATCTCACAGAACAAGAAAGCTAAAGTGGCAATGGGCCGGCCATATTAGCCGTAGAACCGATGACCGTTGGGGTAGACGTTCTTGAGTGGAGGCCGCGAATCGGCAAACGTGTAGGAGCCCTTAGTTTAGGTGGAGCGACGATCTTCGCAGCGTGGCTGGTAGCAGCTGGATGAGAGTTGCCGAGAATCGAGCTAAATGGTGTGCAATTGGAGAGGCCTATGTCCAGCAGTGGACTGCTGTAGGCTGATGATGATGATGATAATGACTCCCTCTCATAGAAAGGAGGCTATAGTCCCGGCATAGGGACGATTGAACGCTGATTTTGGAGGCTAAGTGACACTAAATATAGATTTGGCAACCTCTTTATTTAATTAGAAAAAAGTACCACCTTAGGGGTTTTAATATGAGGCCTAATTGCCAGTTTAATTTCAAAGTCGGTAGCGGTAACTTTACATACAAAATTATAGCTGACCGACTTTAAGTGCCTCGCATTTAGAGCTCATATTAAGCCCTTAGGGCTCCTTTGAAGACTGTCAGAAATGAGTTACGGCATCGTTGTTCACTGACGTACAGTTCAAGTTCCCTAATTTAAAATAAAAGGACTTTAATTAACTATTTAAGGTGAATATTAAAGAGAATAGAAGCATTAGATGTAATGACAGAAATATTTATTTGTAAGACATAAGTATCAGAACGGACAGACTCTACTCTACTGTTTGGCATAATCAGCCTAAAGTCTATTCTTTATATTTCAAATTAATATTATTTCAAGTTAAACAAATATAAACTTTATTTTAATGGCAATAAAGTTGATTTCAGAGTGACTAGCAGTATTGAAACATTTATAAAAATGTTTGAAGTTGTAGCGTAAACTGAACTTTAATGTGTAGGATTTAAAGTAATTTTTCCATAAACTCATATTTGTTTACATTTTTGGCAAATAAATCGCAAATGCAGATTAATAATCTAATATATTGTTCCCACTGCTGGGACACAGGCCTCCTCTCGGTGAGAGGAAATGGGCTGTAATCCACCACGCGGGTCTACTACGGCCCTTATTATATGAGTAGGGAAATCTAGACATGCTAGACATTTCTGCCTACGTCTCCGGAGAATACAAGCGTAATTTATCACCATGTCACTCGTCTGTTAGTGATCAATATCAAAAACTTTTAGTAGTTCTTACTCCTTTGATAGCTCAAGTAAAATGACCAAAAAAACCACATCCACTCTTTCCTACCTCCCAGGGTGTGCGTATTTAAAAACACAAGTAAGTACCCTCGATCGAATGTAGATATGACTGAGGAAATTAAACATTTCACAAGTAATTTCTTCTTTTGCTTTCTTTGTTATTTATCATGAGCTCTTTTGACATTTAGATTGTAATAAAATGTATTATGTTTTTTTGTAATATTGCAGATTGTACCCTGCTAGAATCATGGTCGCATCAATTGCTCAAGGAGGACAAAATGTGCTGGGTGCGGACAGGTCTTTGATGGGTGATTGTCTGAGGACATTGGCGCGCTTTGGCGTCTTCAAGAGGTAGACATTTTTAATAATGGTAAGTTTGGTACTTAATCTTCTACACCAAAAAATCACATACCATGGACTTTTCGAACAGGTGCTCTGTCGTACACCCACAGTTGTCGATAACGGTTTTAGATCCCATTACGATAAGAAGTGAGCTTATCGCTACAAATCAAGCTCACCTCGTTGGTAGTTCATCCTGAGCTCAAACTCTTATTTTTACAGTCAGTCTAACGTACTTTTCTTTGGGGCAACATTTATATTGATGAAGAGTTACCTAGTCTAAATTTAAACTGAAAAGCAACCGTCTTACTTCAGACCCCTTTGTTCATAAACGTTGCTTAAAGTTAAGTAGTGATTAGCGACTGTTTAAGCATAATTTTTTGACCTTCAAACATCACTTAACTTTAATCATCGTTTAAATTTAAACCTTAGTTACTAAACTATACCAATAGATTAGCATTAAAAAAATAAAATGCAACGTGCGGTCGCTCTACCTACAAGTCTACTGTAAGAAATGTTAATTGTTTTTTAAATATTACGTACGAATGACATTAATAATCCGCATGACATTTCCTTAACGTAATAGTGATTGCCAGTGCAAAAATAAAAATGGTAGTTATACTTATTACAAAATAATATCAGGGCCAGGGCTCTACTATGATTACATGATTAGTATGGAAGTAAACCTATGGAGTAATTATTAATTAGATGTATGCAGTAACAGGTACTAGTTGACATTCTGAAACATACGCGTAATTACTGTTTCATTGCTTTTGATATTGGCGAAATGTGGGAGTACTATAGGGTCTATAGGTGCAACTCTGGCTAACTCCTCGTGGAATACTGTTATTTTACTTTATATCAAGATGAAACTATAGTATTAAGTACCCATTAACTGGGTTGTGGAGGTCAGATCGGCAGTCGCTCCATGTAAAATACTGGTACTCAGCTGCATCCGGTTAGACTGGAAACCGACCCCAAAAATACTGGTACATACAACATAGATGGAAATAGGCTAGGCAGATGATGATGATGAATATCAAGATGAAGATTAGAACCGTTTACCTACTTACGTTTTTTAACATCAATTATGTATGCAGAACTTGTGCGTAGGTAGTATTTAACGGGTGAACCATTTGTGACTAGGTACTTATAACACTCTTCAAACTCAAACTCAAAGCATTTATTTTAATTAAACCAATTGCAGGCACTTTTGAATTATCAAGGCTTCAGGAAGTTGAAGCTAGTTGCCCATTCGTACCTATGGAGAAGAACGGGCAAGAAACTCCATGGACTCTCAAATTCGTAAGCTTAAAAATCACCTCCAATCAGGAAGGAAAACCCCACAACGTTAACTTTTTGCCCCAAGATTTCTGCAAATCTTTCAACATCGTGCATGTAAACAATTTTAATTTCCTAATATACCACTCGTATGTCCTCTCGACATGCAATCTGCAGTCGCAGAAACGTTAAAAAACTCTTTAATACACAAAAAAGTCTAATTCTGATAGGCGCGGGTCTATTACCGTGGCACGCCGTAACTCAGAAACAAGTAAACACGGCAGTCTCGACATTTGCATAACTATCGAGTTTTTAAATCTATGCAAAACGCGACGATACGTTGCACGGGCTCACGAGTCGACCCCCCCACCGCGCCTTCAGTAAAAACACATGCGATTTCATAATACGTCCCCCCATAACTCCACGTGTGCCACGTTTTGATTAATAACTCAGGATTACGGTGGACGAGATTATAATATAATTTGAATACACACTTTTTAATAACAATGCTGGTAATACATCGCGAAATTGATGATAAAGTGATAATACACATAAATAAACAGCTTAAAAGTTGCGTCCACGCATCGCTGGAGGCGTCAAAAGTAGGCGGTACTTATGATGAATAACGTGACGGAATCCGACGTCCAATCGGATCGATCTCGATTTTAATTATACGAATCGAGAACATCGAGACGCCTATAGATCGAATATTAATATGTCGATTGCGCACGCGGCGATATCAACAGCCTGGCCTTTGATTCCGCCGTTCGAATTTCGAATGCGTAATTTGATTTGAGTCCGCGACATTCCGCGAAACAGATGCACATGATAACGGTCTTCCGCAAAAGATTCAAGATAGTTATTGCCAACTGAGAAAAATAAAAGCACAATTTATAACTGCTAGCATCGAGTGATCTTGATTTTAGTTTATTTGCATTCCGTGGACGTACTGTCTGTATTTTATTCATGTGAACATGACAGTGCGACGGGCCTATACGTAATAAAAGAAAACGAATTAAATTTAAACTAACAAAGCATTGTTACAATGAAACGGTCACGTCAAACCGATCCATTTCCTTTTTGTATTACAGCACAATCTCGATGTCGATAGGATCTAGCGGTCGCAGCACGCCTACGACACGAAAATAATTAACTCGGTCCACGGTCAAACATCATGTTTAACATCGGCTACTCCCATACCAATTACTACCGACAATCGATCCACTCACAAAAACAGGCGCCCAACACTAGCCCCGACTGGTTTGAAAAAAAAAACAACTTGGCCGAGGCTCGTCGCCCGAGTACGTGTTAACGAGCGTTTGATGGATCGCGCTACAATCTAATACCGATGTTCTTAGCACTACTACAATTTTCATGAACCCATACACGGTTTTTATGACACTTTATTACCTGACACCATTCATAACATACAACTGTGTATCCAAGCGCAACCGGACAACAACAGATCCCAGATAAATCGAAAGAAATCAATTGAATTCATGAATAAATCGCATAAACTTGTCCCGCACTGTTATCAACGCGACATAATATTTTTTACAGCTGTTTCATAAATGCGAGAAAGCGACGCATGAGGACGCGGCGGTATTTATTTTTTTAATAAATTCACGTTTAATCGGTATCCGGTATCTTTCAAATTGCTAGCGAGGTCCGGGAGATGGAATCGATAGGGGGCCCCACAATGTAAATTATATAATTAAAGAAAACTCGCGATTGCGATCGAATACTTATACGATGTTAATCGAATAACGTGACTTTTATCGGCGATTGCGTCAAATTACTGCTCAAATTGCCGTTTAAAAAAAATAAACAGTAGTGTTGCAAGCGCAAAGGGGTAAAGGGATAAAAATCGGTTTGTTTCTTAAAATAAAAAGTGTGCGGTGTCGTTTGGATCGCGGGCGGGCGAACGCGTTGGAGATTTGAAAATTAGCATTTTTGTCGAATAACTCTGTGGCGGTGCCTCGCTGAACACAGTGAGCACCCGATACCGACGAGCTGGCCGAATCTCAGCTTTTTTACACTTTTTAACAGGATTGGACTTTAAAATATTTCTCTATTCTTTGGCAATCACTTGTTTTACGAGCTAGGAATGGAACTGTGCACAAATTTACAGTTTTGTTGGTTAACCAACCAACCAAACCAAACGAGGTTGATAAATCAAACCTAGTAGGAATATGTTGTGCTATCGGGCCTGAATTTATTTTTCAATAAACAACTGGTATTAAATAATGCTACAACAGCTAATTGATAATGTATACAGTAGTAAAGTTATTCCACTTTTTCTTTGAAATGAAATCCAGCTGACATTACTGAAAAATACCTATGTTGTGAGGAAGCAAAACTAAGACGATAAAAGAATTGTTATAGTCTAAATAAGCTGATAGAATTTACTTGTTTGTGTGTTTCTTATCATTGTAGGATTCTCCCCTAGAAGGCAAACATGAAACTCAACTCGTGTCCACGCCACATCCAGCTCCACACTTAGAATCACCAATAACCAACCGACTTAAAAATGAAGCAAAAACACAGCTCTAAAAATCGTTGACCCTTTATCTTTTGTAGCAGCTCTCATTGGGCGAGTAGAAATTTATGTCGCCGAGTAATCCGGGCCCATTTGTATAGATAATTTTTATTATTGCCATCTCCCCGAGCCGGCCGCGGCCGATAAATGCCGAACGAAAGAGTTCGTAATGACAATTTAAATAAGGAAGACGTATTCGTTTCGAACGATAACCGGGTTTTGAATTTAGGAAATTTGTAAGTGGTAACTCAGGAATAGGGCTGTGCATAGTTTGGTATAATTGGTATAAAATACGATAATATCCAGACTTGTCTTGTGTGTTGTTAATTTTTAGATAGTTAAGTGAATCCAATTCTTTAAGCATAATTATTGATTAATGAAATTCAATTTTGGTCTAATCTTTACGAATACACAGCTGGTTCTCTATTAAATAAATACACATTAAATACATGCACATTTGACAGATGTCACTTTTATTTCACTTGCATATAAAATTGATGATTCTTTACTGCATATTTTCGCTCATAAAATTTTATTGTTTCAACAACACGAGAATCCATTACAATACCAAACCAATAACCCTACCAGACAACAAACTAAGCGTGTAAACTATTTTTAACATGGCCACACCGAGTTTATCGGCTCCCGCTCTTATGTCCGCGTTATCTCGGCCAGTGCATTAGTCTTCGATAATACAACGATAAAAACAGATCGGCCGGCGCCATGCTCGATACAGATTGTATTTAGTCGATTTAAAAGAAAAAAGAATCGATTCAACCCCGATAAAGATGTTATGGCGTGTTTTCGTAGTCGAGTGACTTAATTGTGGATTCCTTTGCTATGTTTACTTGGGATAATAAATTTTGTGATTAAAAATGTTTTAAGCAGATGCTCTGTTTTATGTTTGGGTTTACTATATTTAGATAATGCAGGTTAAGTGGCTGCCGAAGAAGTGATCGGTATTCTGTAGATATCTATGTCTTAAAATAGTTAAGTACATGTTTTACTAATTTTTATAAGTATGCTATCGGCTCATTATGGATATAATTAAAAATACTGGCAGCTTAATGCGTTTTAAATAAAGCTTTTGGCTTTTAAATTAATTAAGCATTATTTGAATGAAATCCAGATATTTTTTAAACACAACACTTGTACTCTAGATTTAAACTGCAATAAAAATATAAGTAAGTAAATCGCTTTTTTTGTCATTGTGTTTTCAAGCTGTTTAAAGCAGATTTGTATTGTCATCTGAAAGTAGTTTACAATTTAACGTTTACCAGAAGTACAAGAGTGGAATATTGAATGAGGCATTTTAACAATTTCAATGCGGAATGCTAAGGACTGTAAAACTGTTAATATCTAGAATAAATTAACTGCGCCTACGACAAGGTGGACGCGCTGTGCTCTTAGCGTATTAAAGATAACACAAATCCAGCGAGACAAAAAATAATTAAGTATAATGGTGTTATCCTTTATAACGACTTGTTTCTAAATTGGTCGACTTAACATTATCCTATTAGGTCACAACACTACCCTTACAAAATGGCGGTCTAATTTCCCTCCAAAATTAATAACCCGCATCGCTCGTGTCGTTTTTCATCAACCTCATTTTAGTGGGTTTATTATTTATCGTGTTTTCCTCAAAACATCATTTACACCGCTTTCATAACGCCGACGCACGTTGAAAGACTGAAAATTTTGTCTATTCGACAAAATAGTGCGATAACTGTGCTAATGACGCCATCACGGTCGCCATTTTCCCGCAGCCATTTTGAATTTGTAACGTTTTGTTTGTTAAGTTGCGTTGTGTGTACCTAATAGTATGAAAAGGTTTAGGGTCCTAGATAATGGGGCGTGCACATCAGTTTTTGTTGAAAGATCCAGCTATTTTATAGCCCTTTTACCAAAACGTATAAAACAATATTAGTTGGCGTTTTTCTTTCACGTTCAAATAAATCCAAAGCAAAACAATCGAAACATCGATACAGTTTATGATTTACAAGACAGTGGACATTAAAAAAACAAAGCTTATTCAACATTCGAAAAAATAAAACAACAATGAGATCGCACGGGCTGAGTTTGAGCGCCGAAAGTTGAATACAATCCCTTGCACAGTGGGCCGAAAGCGATCCAGATCTGGCTATCGGGATCTCAGTTTGTTCTCACATCATTACCCGCGCCGACGGCTACAAATTTACATCCAACACAATGGCTATCCACCATCGAGACATCATTAAGGTGATGCCGATAGCGCCAGCATAGCCGCGGAACAAATGCCTTATAGACCCTCAACCTTCTACTCAAATAAGAACCTTATGAAAAAGGCATATAAAATCCGATTTAGCGCTGGTCAAACTGGCGGTTACGCGGGAAAAGCCGCTCAGCCGTAATGACGGAACGTCATATAAGTTAGAATGGAGCGAGCGATTATGAGCGCAAGTATGAACGCTTGTAGAGTCGAATTTAAATTGTTAGCACGGGATTACAAGGCTGGAGGGACGGTTTAGGAAAGGATCAGTTTGAGCCGAAGCCTGGGGCTATCGCGGCCGCACAATGGAACTTAGAATATGGGTGATTGCGGAAAAATTGATAATAAGAATTTTGTACAACTTTTTTGTTTCCTTCAGTATTGTTTTTTGACATTCCTGTTGATGTTTTATCATTTATGGCAATAAAATCCTTTTGAATCAACAAGTGGTAGGTATGCATTGTATTTTAAAAAGTAAACCCAAAAGGGACAAGGAAAAACGCAAACAATGCTAAGTAAACAAATGTTACATTATTATCGTATGTAAAAGATTCTATATCTGAGTTAGGACATATCAACGCTGGCGTTTGCATACAATACTCGGTTCGTTACGCGACACGATTGACGCGCGATCACCGCGCGATTTGTGTCGCCGCTGTGACGCGCGACCGAAGCCTTATCGCGTCATCTCGCCAGCCCTAATTTGCTTCGTGCTTTATTCAGCACCTGTTTAGTTATTGTCTGCATTTTAAAATTTACTGTTTTATTATAACTGTGTTTTTGCGTGGATGGAATAATTTATTGAGTGTGTCAGTCAAGTTGCGGGGTAGTGAAGGGTGGGATATAAATAATTGGAATGATCTCTAGCTAACAGCAGAATAGACAGACTGACATTTAAAATAATTATCGAACTTATTATCTAAACATATAATAAAATAGTTACGAATAATTTTTGTCTGTTTGTATGGATGGATGTTCCCATATAAATGTAAATTCTTGTATCTATGGATGTTCCGGATTGGCGCGGACGCAAAAACGACAACGGATTTGGATGAAATTTGGCACACAGATAGTTAATAACCTGGATTAGTACTTTTAATCCCGGTAGTACGTTCCCGTGTGCTATTTTCCGACATCCACGCTGGCGAAGTCGCTGGCAAAAGCTAGTGTACCTAACAATAAATCACATACGCACTTATAAGAAAGTTTTAATTATGTTAGTTTAACGCTATTGTAAAAGTAGACGTCGCGTCACGCCATATTTATTATGCTAACGATCATTTGTTCATAATCTCATATCGCGATCATACGTATTAAAACAATCCAAATAATTACACAGCCCTCCAAATCCTACATTGATTAATATCAAAGAATCGCGAAACAATAACGAGATCGCGCTGACGAAAAACAAGGGAACAATCGACGAACATCGTATACGAATGTATACAGATAAGTAAAACATGGCTACCGTACAAAAATAGCTGAGATAACACCGCGATCGCATCTGTAAACAATGGTACTGGTATCCACGCTCTCATTAGCCAGCCTTGTCGACTCGACGCGGGAAATTGTGCAATTCCGCGGGAATCCGCCGTATCGAGTAGGTATCGATAGGCGATTTGTAATCGATCGAGTCTTGTGCGATCGCCCATCACTAGCGGTTGCTTTTTTAATGGTCTGTTTTTTTGAATCTGTGTTGTTTGCTCGTTGTTTCTATTAGTTATTTCGATACTTTTCAGTTCAAGTTGGTAATTGAATTGCTACTTATAGTTATTTGCCTAGCCTTTTCCCAACTATGTTAGGGAAGGCAGCGTGCAGCTGAATACCAGTATTTTACATGAAGCGACTGCCTATCTGACCTCTACAACCCAGTTACTGGATAACTCGATTGCCCTTGGTAAGACTGGTTGTCATTGGGCTCCTGACTACCCGTAACGACTGTCAAAGGTCTACGAATGACAGCCGGGACCAACGGCTTAACGTGCTTTACGAGGCACGGAGGGGTCTCGGTATGTGGATGGTCACCCACAGACCGGCAAGCGTTGCTTAATCTGGAAGATCGACCCTTGCTGCTGTTATTATTTTGCCACAAGATTGAATTAGTTACTACTTTTAATAAATGTTCAAAGCTAGATTAAAATGGGTCCTATTATAAAACTATTGACAATATCTTTATGAGCTCACTTAAAATAAGTAATTCAGTTTAATAATTAAATAAAGCACCTAATTAATATGAAAAACATCGACACCTGATTAATGATTATTATAAGCAAATAATCAATATAAATGTCCGAAGTTACCTATACGTCTAAAAATATCGATTTTATTATGTTCACGACATTTGATAATTGTACATACCTACGTTAATCTATTCGATGGCTTGCAAATAAGTTTGTGGACAGGTCCTACTTGTGCCGTTTCACACTTATCTCGTTAGATTAATATTTAGATAAGATAATTTATGTTTAATTAAATAATTGTTGTTAATGTCACTTTTAATTCCTTACTGTTAGAACTTGAAATAAGTATATTAGAATAGCCATCTTGGATTCTTTCAACAGGTCGGCGCGGCGCTAAAATGAGGGTTGGCATTGGTTTTCAAATTAATTGGCTTTATCTATTATTTTTGTAATTATGACATTGGAATTTTTTTATAGAACAAGGCTTGGCACGAGAAGGTGAGTCACAAGAGTTTTATAAAACAAAAGCCGTGCATGACGTCCACATTGTATTAATTTTGATAGTGAAAAATGTTAGCTAGTCTATCTATGACTTTTTAAATATAAATATTCAAATATTGATTTAAATTAGACTAGACATTAAAAATAACTTTATGAACTTCTATAAAAATAACTCCGCGGGATAGCTTTTATTTTGACAGTTCGTCAACAACATTCATTGCGTTATCTATGTTATTGAGCAGACAAATGTTTCAAACATGTGAAGCAATCGATTAGCAATATCCTTCAAAATGATTCAGACTGTGATTAGGGAACATGTTAAAAAGAAACTAAAAATTTTCGTCCACACTTGACCGTTCCTAAAGCGTCAGTCACATGATGCAAGTATCTCGCCTGTGGCATACTTACAATAAAATTATGGATTGTCTAAAGACTGTGCAACTTTAATTATTGCTTCAACTTTGTCTGCATACACACGAGCGGCACGCGTCGGCGGCTGCCGTGAACAAACATGCCGCACGTGTGTACAGGCAATTATATCGCACCATGTAAATCGTGACATCTACCAACCCGCACTGTGCCCGCGTGGTGGACTACGGCCCATTCCCTCTCACATAGAGGATGCCTGTGTCCCAGCAGTGGGAACATTATAGACTGATTATGCAGCTGGCTAGAAAAAGCTGCGCTTTTGAAAGCGCCGCGTCTGATTAACTTTCATTTTCTGCATGCTTGCATAATTTTTGACACACAATAAAAATGTTTATCTATGTATCATAAGACAACTATCAGGAATTTCGGATTTCGAAATGATCTTTGTTTCTAAGTCAGATATTTACGAAATATCTAATAATCAGCCTAAGAATCGTTGATTTATATAGGAATATGCTACAAAATCCGAATAACTAATCAGAAACGTATTTTTAATTCAGTTTTAACAATTAATAATATGAGGAATTCGGAAAGCCTTTGCCCGTTTTTAGACAACATATCTAATAAATACAAAAATTACTCAAGTAACAAAAAGATCATGATAACTAAAAAAAATAAATAGCAAGATAAAAGTTTCGATACAAAAATAGCCAAAATTTCAGGGACCTTAATAACTTACAACAAGCTCAAACATACGCAGCCAACATTTAAATAAACCGCACCACCAACATACAAACACGTTAAAAACCGCACCTTCAAATAAATCCGCAACGAATGGCGTTTAAAAACGCACAAACCTAGCAAATCGACTACAAATCTGCACAATGCCACCTCACTATAAATATCTTAGGCCATGCAGCGGATAAATCTCCAGAAAGACACTTTGAAGTTTTCATACCGTCTATGTAAACCCTATCTTAACAACATAAGGCTTAAAATCCCTTGGCTTGGTTTGGGGTTGGAGTAGGGATGTCAGTGATATTTCGCGAGGGCAATTAGGGGCGTCCATGCTGAGTTGTGGCGAAGAGATTGTTGGCAAATGTATTGCGCGATGTGCGTGCGAGTTGATGTGTTACATACCTGTTAAAAATGCTTGGGTGGGACCTTTGTTTTGATAGTTAAGTTTTCAGAATAGTTTTGTTATCGTTTTCAGGAAATTGGGAAAGACGTTAGGCGTAGAAATTTGATCCAGCAGTGGACGTCTTTCGGCTGAAATGATGAACAATAAAGGTTCGGACACACTTGGTCCTTTACTGCTTTATAGAGCTTCTGCCCGCGATTGCATCGGCGTGAAATTTCTTGATGACACTTGGCAATTCTGTAGCTTCCCATTAGCAAAAGAATTTCCGGAATCGGATCTATAATTCCGAAGATTAACCCCTACATACAAACTCAAAATTTTTTACCTCTTTTTAATGTTATAGTAAGTATTTATATTAATATAGATAATGGATCGTAAATTGTTTAAACAAACTATATTTTGCTTTGGTTTTATGCATTGATAATTCCTTAAATAATAATTCAACAATGCCTAAAAAACTCAAGAATATTCAAATCCTCAAGTTACTTCTTAAAAAGCGGCAAATGCCTTAACAAACATAATACGCATTTCATTGTCACTAATGCAATTAATTACGTATTTATTTACTTCTATAAATATTAATACAAACCGCTATTTATTATCTAGATCGTATCTTACATAGGAGACGATTTAATTTAAATCATATGTACATAAGGAATTAAGGTTATACTCACGAAACGACTTGAGTTTTTATACCATTGTTAATATGGACGAAAATATTGTTCCTTCGATTGGATTTAAAGTAATTGATTGGTGATGAATGTATAATATATTGATTTGGTAGAACGTGGCAGTATAATCATGTTAACGCGTTTGACTCTAATTGATTGATGGTCAAGACATTATTACACCTATAAAGTTATAGGCAATCTATTAACGAATTAATTGAATATGCTAAGTGGTTTTAGTCTGTTGAAATAAGAAATGTAAAGTAATTTCTATGTCTTTAAAAAAAATAAAAAAAACACTATTACAACTTCATTAATTACTAAATTTAAATAAAAAGACCTTTAAAAATGACCAAACAAGCTTATTGGCTAGCTAAATGCTATGTCAATTTTCATAATATTTTTGTTTAAAGGCAAGAAAATTCATTAATTGCGCTCTAATGTAGGTAGTTCCTTGTTTAGGTGCAACGGAAAAACATATATACGATGTAGTGTTACCTTGCTTTATTGCAAACAGGCCTAACTCCGTATTGGGCTCCTCGAAATTTTTTCTTAAAAATTTTAACTCGGGAATGACCACTTCTCTTTGATAGTATAGTCGAGGCTTCATGGAAAGCATGGACACGACTTAGAATACAGCTTAGTGTTATTTTGTAAAAATCTCACGTTGAAGTGAATTTGAAATGACCTGCCGGTTTATTATACATATTATATAAATCTCACCGTGAAAACTTAGGTGAAGTGAGTTGTTATTCCACCTGATGTATTGACTATTGACAGGTGGTTTTTACAGAATATGTATATCAGCTGTCAATCCCTAGCGTCAGGTGGTATGACGGTTTACTTCTATCTCACTTCATCTAAATTTTCAAGGTCAGATTTTTACAGAACAAACCGGCAGAGATCAATTTCAATAGCCTATAAAATTTACCACATTAAACGTCAGACTTATTCTTCATTCCATCTATTATAAAGCCAAGTTTTGACTGATGGTATCATTACACCGCGTTGACCTGTCTTCGCTTACGAATCGAAATTCGCGATCGTCGCCGCGATACCGCGGATGACAATAAACGGACAGCCGCGCGATATTCCGCCGCGATACACGATGTGTGGTCACCCTTACTTTTTACTCGATTCCCGATTGTATTGTGTCATGGATAGGGTTTACGATTATTTTTTATTGATTTATTAGATTTTGATGTTTTTGATCACGAAGTGGCAAAAAAACTAAGAAAAATGAAGTTAGTCTTTCTTGTGGAGTTATTTAGGTGAATTTAATTTAAATATTTTTGAAAACACCTACTTTGGTTTAGAACCGTAAATTAAGTATATTTAAAAAAAAAAAATTAAGTAAGTAATAAGCATTTCCGATAAAAAATCTACATAATTAAAAAAATATCTAGATTCCACATTACTTAACTTAATCAAATTGCCATTTAAAAAATCTTAAAACCATTTCTTGATCTGGTAACCCTAGTTATGAATCGATATTTATTTCGGCTTTCCACCCCGCGTTTTTATGCGTCGGTTATACTGTTAAAATTGAATGGACTTTAAGGATTAATGTTACATTATGCTGTAAGCAGTGTTCTCCGACTATTGGCCGAAGTGAATTTAAAACGCATTTTGCAGTCGTTAGGCACTTGTCCAGTTCGGCTGCATTATGCAAAATGGTCGGTTAATATGCACGTTACCTTACATGGCGTTGTTTATCTCGTCCGTTTGTTGGTGTACTTACCTGAAAACAAAATGGATGGTCAGTTTTATGGTGGTAACACTTGGATCTAAAGGATTTGTGGTGTTTTAGTTTACCAGCTCTCAGACATGTGTTGATAAATGTAGTTACCTACAACTTTTCAGCGATTATGTTATTATTATTTGGCGGTAAAAATAAAAAAAATACTTCTGTCCTGAAATCATCCCTTGGATATAGCTTTGTTATATTGATATATACCCTATGTAAACATAATTATCATTAGATAGGTATTATCACTTCTGAGTACCTGTGCCAAACATTTGGGGACATTTATTTAACATTTTGGGTAAAAAATATAATATTCTAATCTAACAAAAACTATTATATCACCTACGCAGAAATATTTCTGCGCAAATACCACTTTAAGCACACTTTTTTTTTAACCTACGAAGGCCTATCACTGCCTACGTATTTTTAATATCATTAGTCGTTAAAACCCCATGGTTGTTAGCAACTAATGATATTAAAAATACCACTAGGACGTACTGCTATAACTACCCAAAGTCATGACCCACTTCCAAACTTTAAACTACCCTCAAAAAACAACCAACACGACAAACAAATACGTCAAAGTTTGCACCCTGTCACATAATGTTACCTTTACATAACCGTATACTCATAAAGGCTCGACCAGAGTGGACGTGAAGTGAATAGAGCGGTAGCGGGAGCGACTAGGTGGTCACAGTGCATCGCGGGCACAGATAACGCCCTCATCGCGAGTTATTGTAGCGGGTAGATATTGTCTGTGTTTCTTTCCACATACCTATAACCCGTCTGCCTTCAAAGCAAGAGTGTACAGGCATCTTCGGGCACGCTTGTTCCATCATGGACCTCATCCATCGCTTTTCATCAGACGTGATCGAGGTCAAAAGCGGATGCATTCAGTAATAAAAAAAATGTTTTGCCCTAGGATAAAACAATGGATGATCGCACTCTAGCACCTGTATAGTTGTAACAAGCGCATGGGACTAGTTGAAACTGTCCTTGCCCATTACTAGGTTGCGCCCGCCTTCAGGGTCAGGATAGGTACCCGTGCACGTTCATTTTTAAAGAAAAGAGAAAGAATTCTCTGAAGGGCAATTCTCGTAATTTAAAACACACAAATGTTAAAAACTTGTCAAAAATGTAGGGAAATAAGAGGTATTTTTGACAGATAGAGACTGAGATCTGACTGTGAACGTTCTTAAAATTACGAGAATTGCCGATCGAATCACATCCGTACCATGAGACTGTTACAGCCGCAAGCTCGATTGCCAATGACAACCAGAACGATTAGTACCAGAAAAGCTTTCACGCAGACCTGTCGCAGATTCGTCAGTTCATATTGATCTCTCCATATAAATGTACATCTAGCCTATTAGCCATTAGTCACTATGTTCAATGGTGGCATATGATGGATTCAGTTTTGTTTGATAACGCGCCTTCCTTAACACCCGCGTCGCTTCTCACTCTGTCCTTCCCCTAGGCATGAGGAAGTGGAAATAGATCTTATCGACACGCACTGCGTCCTCTGTGTGTCAATAAAAGTACCTGAGTTTGTCAACGCACACTATTCGTGACATTTTATTGGGTATTATGTGAAATATTCAGCCAGGGTGGGGGAATGTAGGTTGAGGCTATTTGAATGTGAACTGTGTTTGGATGCATTCTGGGAAAGTTGTTTGTCAGTTTAGAGAGTTTTGTTGAATGTAGGTAGGTACTCTATGAAGGCATTGGCGGATATTCAAATATTAATTTAGGGGGTATTCCTCGAAACGCACCGACTTTGAAACGCACCAAAAGTATTCTTCGAAAAAAAAAAATTATGCATCGAAAATGCATCAACGATGAAACATAGAGAAGAGCATGAAGGATTCGTAATAAACGGTATCGATAGACGTTTCATTTGGTGCGTTTCAAAATTGGTGCGTTTCGAGGAATACCCCTAATTTAGGGCTGCTCAAGTTTTATATTTTTAAGGTGGACATGAGGTATTGCAGCAGCTATAGCAAGCTGTGGCAGCTGGATGAAAGTTGCTGTAAATCGAGTTGAATAGCGTGCGATAGGAGAGGCTTATGTCCAGCAGTGGACTGTTGTAGGCTGATGATAATGATTCCATTTCTAAACTCGACAACTATTGAGACATTTGCATCCAGTCACTATTGCCACCAACAGTATCAAACCTCCAGCCATATTCGACCACAGACAAGAGACAAATGCACACAAACAAACGAACAGGAACACATCTCAAATTATTTATTTGAATGATTATCAGGGCAGGTCTATATTAAAAAATTATAAGGTGTCAAGTGTCAAAGAACCTAACAGTATATAAAATCGAGATTTAAACTAATTTACTACACTCTGACCTCCATAAAAGTAACTCTAATGTAATATTAAATATAAATAAAACGATTAAATGAATCTTATTACCAAATTAAGCTGTCATCGGAATACATCAGATGTTGAGTAATAATATATTGCTGCTGATGCCGTTTCTAAACTAATGTTATAGCGTGACGAAACTAAAAACTATCCGTATTTACATCTGAAACTCGTTTAATAAGATTTCTTTGATGACAGAGAAATATGAACGGTTTTCCGAATGGTCCAAGTTAGAAGAAAAATACCCAAGAAGCTTATAGATAAAATTGGAGGCAACACTCTAAATACAACTGTGGTTGGACACTTTCTTTCTAAATACATACATATGACAAAGAAAACACTTATCACGCTGCGCTGTCTCGTTCTTATGTGTGTATTTAGAAAGAGAGTGTCCGACCACAGTCGTCTCCACTTAGGTATTTAGACCCACCATCTCCACCACCACCACCACCTCCACTTTTATCTATAAGCTTCTTGATCTTATTATTTGCAAGCCATGAGTTTGTTTTAGGTTAGCCGACACTGTCCCACTGCTGAGCAAATCTGGAGAGGGCCACCCTTATCACCTAGGGGTATAAAAAATAGCCTAAGACCTATTCTCAGACCTATCAAATATACACAAAAAATTTCATAAAAATCGGTCAAGCCGTTTCGGAGGAATTCGATAACAAACACTGTGACATTAAATTTTTATTAACTGACTTCATATATTAGAAGATTTACTTTTACAAAGTTGAGTAAACAATTAACAAGTTTGTGCAACATTTAAAAATGGTAGCTACAAAAGTTAGTGGGGTAAAAAAAAAATTCAGAGGAGTTAGTCACCACAGTTGATTTTCTTCTTTTAGTTTAGATTTTTCCAAAAAGGCACATTGCTCAGAAGGAGCTTTTTGGCTGGAATGATTCTAAAATGTTTTTATGTTTTCTGGCCTAATGGCATTTCTGACTTATTTTTATCTCATGCCTTCCACCACTGTTAAAAGGGCGACTATCACTTTCTCTGCAAGGTTGTACGCATCGCGTGCTCACTATCACGCTTATCACGCCATCGAAGCACGCAACTGACACGCATTGTCATGCGTGACGCGTGACGTGACTGGCGTGTCAACGCACCTTATTTTCAGGCTTTTACATACTTGATGCATATGTGTGACGATCAATCAGACAGGAGTTGAGTTGTCAGAAACTGTGTTGCATGTTTATTTTGTTTTGGGTCGAAAATCGACGATAGTCCTTGGAGTTTTGGTCTTTGTGATCGCGAAAGATTTGTTATGATATGATGCAATAAGGATAAGTGTTTAGAAATGATTTTTCCTGTTGGTCATCATTGATGTAAGATGAGGAGGATAGACCTCGAAAGAGGCATATAGTTTTGCTTGAAAGTGAAACAGCGGTGAGCACTGCAAATCTTTGATTCCCAATGTATTTCAGTCTACAGTTAAAATCAATGTTATACAACATCCATCTGCATTTTCGTTTAGACAGACAAGGCCCTGTTTATAACCGAGAAAAGTGCACCAAAGTTTATTTGAAGATAGAGGTTCTTGATTAGTAGTATTTTTTTTTGCTTTGAGCAACTGTAGTTTTCGTCCACAAAGCAAACCAATAGCAAATATATACCAGCCATCATTTATTAGTGATAGATAGGCTGAGGTAACGTATAGACTAACGGAATCCTTTGACATACCCACATATGCGCACAGCATCCGCCACAATATTTAGTATCTGGAACCGTATTTAAGCTCACAGAGGTTACAAAGCAAGGCGTGGGTGCTAGATACACATCTAGGCATTGTCCACGTCTGCGCCCCTGGTCTCAGCTAATAGATTTGCGTATCAAGCCACCCTGGCTAGCCAATTTATATGTACGTACAGGATATAGCCGAATTAAGTGATGTTTTGGATGTGGTTATGTTAGTTATATATATACGTAACAGGAATATATGGAGACTGGGAAACGACTACATTAAAATAATCAATATAAATATTTTTCTTGAAAAAGCGATGGTATAATGTGCACAATTAAGTCTCTTGTATTTTCTGTCTTCATATAACGATGTCTTCTTAAAATAGATAGACGATTTGTTTGCATAGAAAGTAGGTACAAAAAATTGCAGATGTTTTTATAATTAGATATACTTATACATTCTATCTTAAATTAGGCATGCAAACATTTAGCACAAGTGCTTAATAGTCTAAAATACTGTCAATATGAAAATTTTTACACGATGATATTATAATAAATAATAATCAGCACTAAATCACTCCTGACATTGTAGAAGATTTTGACCCCTGCTTTCAACGTAGCTCAAAAAAAAGTCCTAGAGTCGAAGAGATTTTTGACAAAGCTCGTAAGAGTTATAAGTTATACTTACCATTTATAGTTCTCATACAATTATAATCCCCTTTTTAACCCACCGCACAGTGGTCAAACATAATTAGAACGTAAACAAAGTAGGCCTGTATATATTAATTAAGCTTGCATCCATATCGCGGCACGGTATAAACGGGCTTGCCAGGCGCACCCAATACTTATCTGTTTTGATAATAAACTATGGTAACTGAATTACCATATTATACTGTCACATTTTCAGCTGAGTTGAAAAATGAGGTTTTTGATAATATTTTGTTATCCTGTTGTTTAAAGGAAGGGAACAACCTGTACATGAGTTTTTGGTTGCGTTAATTAATGTTTTGTTAACTTTATCGAAGAACGAATTTTATATGTATATGTGTGTTGCTCATGGTAATTCAGTAAAGTTAGAAAGACAAGTGAATAGAGGTTGAGTTTAATAAAATAATAGTCTTTGTTGCAAACTTCTTGGTTGTAGTTAACTTTTAGAAAATTTTTATTTGAATGATATTTTTTTTTCATTTTTATTGCTTCTTCTTGTATCTGTCAAAAGGTTTGGTTTGTTTTTCCAATTTTGTTATATTTTTATAGTTTATATTTGAATGATATTTTTTCTTTTTTTATTGCTTCTTCTTGCATCTGTCAAAAGGTTTCGTTTGTTTTTGCAATTTTTTTATATTTTTAATTTTTTCCCATATTCTCAAGCTCCACTAATGAGATACAATTGACTTTCTATTGTATCGTAGGTACTACAAAGGGTACGCGCGGAGCTTGACCGGATCCTTTTATCACACTGATCTTTACTTTTATTTGATTCCACCACTCACTAATAGATACAGTCCATTTCCATCGCCTTCAGTCTTTTTTAAGTTATTTTCCATTTTTCTCAATGATATTTGATTAAGACATCATTTTAGATTTAGGATAAATTTTTCAGTAGCCAGATATCTCTTAACTGAACAGCAAATATTGCCGCTTGACAGCTTTTGTATCCATACTAATATTCGAAAGTGTGTCTGTCACGCTTAAACCGCTGAATCGATCTAGATGAAATTTGGTACAGAGATAGTTTGAGTCCCGGGAAAGGACATAGGATAGTTTTTATCTACTTATGTGGGTGAAACCGCGGGGCGCTGCTAGTAGAAAATAATTATGTGAAACTGTCATAATTATTGTTCAGGTACAAGTCATCTGACTATTGAAAAATCAGCCCTTAGATTGATATTTTTGGCGCATAAGGGATTAAATAATAATAAATAATAAAATCATTTTATTTCGGACAACTACGAGATCCATAAATTGTTAGTAACAGATTTGCACTTAAACACTATTGTTAGTAACTTAATCTAAAGACTAATCAATGAGAAGACCCCCCATCAACTACAACCAAGAAATACTAAGGTATAAGTCTTCTCACAAATTGCCTTAATATGGTGGAGGAATTATCGGCTGCCACGGCCTTCAGGATGCTATTGTGACTGCCCCTTATTCTGCTCAGAAGCGAGGCTTAAAATAGACGCTATTAGAAAGAAATAGTTTCGCTTTTCAATCGAAATTATCTACAAAGTGCAGAGAAACAGTAGCTCTTACACTGTTATCGTGTAAATAAACCATCAAGGAAACGTTCTTGATTCAGCCATTTCCCCGCTACCTAGCTATCACTCGTAAATATGTATCAAGCATATCGATTAAATATGGACTTAAAAGATAACAGATCGCAATAACTTATCAAGTTTAAATGTACCAGTAGTGCATAATAGGTAAGCGTTATCATGAATGATCGGAAGCCACTGAAACCCCCTCCCCCCCCTTAAAGTCCCTTTCAAATAACATGGAGGGTTGAGCAATCGATTTAAATTAAGTTTGGTTTTACGTCTTAATTCTTTAAAAATGATAATTGTGAAACAGATAAAAGATTGTTTAGTCACATTTTGCAGGGTGTGGATATGAGTTGCACTTTATTGATAATAACATAAAAGATGTCTTGTACTCGTAATGGACTATTTTTTTAGACTATGAGTATTGAATATTCACAAGTGCTTATAAAAAATCTAAATGAATACTCGAGGGCTTCAGTTGAAAATCAGCGTCAGGTACCTAGTGTTGCCATCGTCTATGCTGAGCTGAAGCCCTTTTGGCATAACTTAAAAAAAATACTTTTTAAGGTGTTTTATTTGTATTTCTCCAGTTAACGCAGTTTTTTTCATTTTTTTTTCAAGTACTCACATAAAAAAATATTCCGAAAAATTCTGTGTTGTCAAATGATACCTATTATATAACAGACATTAACCCCTTTATTCATAAACGTTGCTTATACTTAGTTAAGTAGTGATTAGCGACTGTTTAACCATACATTTTTCACTTAACTTTAATCTATATTTTGGCGATGAATAAACATTTTCAACAATCACCAATCCACACATCGAGCTCACACGGCCAATCGCCTCGCAAGCTCGTTCATACAGCTTGTAAATAGCCTCATATCGACCACTCGCGTTTATTTTTATCGAGTAGGTACAAGATTGAGTGTGATGGTTGCCGAGTGGCTCCTATCTCTGGCTAAAAGCCCCGTATCTAAGACATCTGGAATGGGCCACACGTGTTCAGATAAGACTGGTCTAGACTGCTCCGATGTCTAGGTTATGTTTGATTTGTTTGTCGAGGGCAGGATGGTATGAGAAAATCGATTTGGTGGCAGTTGTCATGGTTATTGTGTGCGGTGAGGAAAGCGTTTTGAGATTTTCTGGGGTGTTATGTCATTCGTAGATATTTGACAACCGTTACGGTTAATCAGAAGCCCGAAAGCCTGACAACTAGTCATGCCAAGGGGTATCGTATTACTCAGTAACTGGGTTGTGGAGGTCAGATCGTCGCTCGTCGGAGTCGCTCCATATAAAATATTGGTATTCAGCTGCATCCGGTTAGACTGGAAGCTGACCCCAATATAGTTGGGAAAAGGCTTGGTAGTGATGAATGTTGTTCCTGTTTTAGTTTTCAAGTCAGAAATTATTTCTTGGTCGGTCAGGATTTCAGGAATTGGAAATGTGACGCCATTGGCATGGAATGTTATCAGCGAACGACACGTGCAAATGCAACGTTTTTGCATTGTTTTCCGGGATTTATTACTTCAAGCACATAAATGTACAGATGCAGACTTAATGCCATAGGCTTTTTCTACCAGTCAACCTTTGGGTGATGCAGAGACAAACAGTGGTAGGTGCAATCATGAAAATTGAGGAATAAATATTTTTTTAAATATAAAGATAAGCATAAACCTATTAAAACTATGAATATAATATATACCTAATTACATATAATTATAAGAACAAATAAATATTCAAAAATACATAAGAATATACTAAAAAGAAATAAGACAAACAATGAGAAAATATTACCGTTGTAATGATACTGTCAGCTTCTTGCGAATGTGCTCGCGAACGTTGACTCGGTTGGTTGCCATCTGTTTTTCGCATAGATATCGCGTGGTTTTTCGGGATTAGTGGTCCTAACGGTTATAATGGCAGAAATAACTCGAGACTACCTTTTTTATCCCAACAGTGGGATAAAGCAGTGCAGGCTGACAGTAACCAGAAGGCAACCTTTTAAACCTGAATATAAAAAAGTTAAGAGCTGTTTAATTAAAGCTTGTGGGATGTTAACGTAAGATCTTGTATGACAGTCTCCAAAGACACCCATAATGAATTTATTTAAAACTAAAAAGTATCATTCACAAAAAAAGAATGTATGTTTGTGTTAATTATTTCATCGCCACTGCTCTCCAAACGGTGAAAGAAAACATCGTGAGGAAACCGGCATGTCCTAGAACCCAAAATATCGAAAATATGTGACATCCGCCAACCCACACTGGGCCCGCGTGGTGGATTATGGCTCACTCCCTCTTAAAGAGGAGGCCTGTGTCCCAGCAGTGGAAACATTATAGGCTGATTCTTATCATGCAACTAAACTAAAAATACCAGCCTTCCATTTTTTCCCAAAAGTTATGATCCAGGCACAAGCTAGTCGTAAATTAAGACGGTGCAGATAGACCGCATAAATCTGGTGTATCGCCAATAGGCGATCGCTATCACCCCCTTACACCCCTATTCCACCCCCAATGGGGGCGCACTTTCGTTATCCTGCACACGTAGTGCAGTGAGAATTAATATCTAGATATTTTGGACATTGATAATGTTCTTGTGAACGGAAGAGATAAATGGAATCGTGTTGCAGGTATTGCATGCTAAAGTGGAGAATTCAGGTTATAATTTTAAATGGGAAAGTGTCACTATGTAAAATTTTGACTTTTGATGACTAGAGAAGCACCTCGCTTGAAGTCTTGAAGGTTTTGATTCTCCTACTAGATTTTGCCAGCGACTTCGTTCGTGTGGATGTCGGAAAATAATAAAATGTATCTTTACTAATATTTTTTTTTAAAATAAACGTTACTCCTTATCACATGAGCTATATCAAAGTCCCGTCAAAATTGGCCCAGTCGTTACGGAGATTAGCCGAAAAATAAGACACAATTTTTTTTTAATTGTCTTTTTATAAGTACCGTATACTTATGCATTTAATAAAAAGCTATTGTTTAGGCATTTTAAAATACACTTCAATTTTATTTATTTGTACATATAGAGTATAGATAAAAAGCTTTACAGCAGGCAGAGTCGCAGAGCAAGTCTAGTCCTTGTTCTAAAATCTGGGTGGACAGCATATCTCAGCAATTATATCTTATAGCCGAGTACCTTTTGTAGCTAAGTTGAAATCAATTTGTAGTTGACTTATGTTACCGCACAGTCAAATAGGCTCCGCCGCAGTTCATTTCGAGAAACATTGTCTCTATTAATATTATCTCTAAAACAATATTCACAAACAATTCGCTATAACTTGTCCGTATCGAGTATCTAAATCTCTGAATATGACAAAGCAACAAATTTCCACACTTCAATCTGTGTGCGCGTGGGCATAATCGCGAACATCTACGAGCGGGTCCGAAGCCGCCCGACGCGACCCGAGTGAGCCCGAACCTATCGCCGAGTGTGTCCTGTGCTATCTGACGGACGTGGGTGGCCGATCTATCTGAAATGCCAAGTTGAAGGGAATGTGAATTTGACGGTCAAATGGCCGGCTTGATAACTTGCGGCTATTTATTTAAGGCTAACAACCCGCGGGCCACTTAACTTAAGGACGTGAAGTAAGGAAAATGCGTGGTGTGTCGCAAAACTGTTGAACTAATTGTATTGAGCGTAAAATAGCTGTAGCAGTCAGCAATAGGTGCAAATTACCAAACTTGCAAATACCTTAATTGGAATGAACAATTTTCTGATACACAACCTCCGAAGAAAAAACTTGCGCGGGAAAATTTTTGCACTTGACATTGACAGAACCATTTTTTCAAACCATAGAAAAAGAGTGGACAAGATATTTTTGGCAACAGCCAGCCTTACAACAGAACCTGAAAAGGTTCCTATTCAGTACAAATGTAAAGAAAATATCCCACAAGATTATGATGCTGGTTATTTTTAACGCTAAGCGGATGACCAGACATACAGATAGGCATCGTTTGTTAGAGTGAGCTAATCGATTCGCAGGCAGGCCCTTATCTCACGGTAAATATAAAACTGAATGCGGTCTTATCGCGAGATTTCGGGACGGAATGTACATTGTGAGATACGATACGGTTTTTATAAGCTTGTTGTTTAGGAATTTGGAGGAATATCAAAGTGAAGCTGTTCTTCTCGTGTGTCGACAAGAGCTTTAAGAGAATCAAATAATGTCGTAGGGAACAGATTAGCCAGTTCAAAAGTTGGCAACGGGGTTGCAATGCAAATCATGCGACTGACATACATCAGTTTCGACAAAATTGTGTTGAATTAAGGAAAGATGGATTGAATTGAGAAAGTAATCAGAAAGCAGTTAAGACTAAGTAATTCCAGACAGCAACACACAACGACAGACAGCGACAGGAAGGCGACCTGCTAGCTCAAATATCCAATCACGCCAAAATGTCTTTATTACTAATGTCGTATCGCATCAAGAAACGAACACACACAGCACATAGTCAGGCACAAACAAATCAAACGTTGCCTTTTTCTTAATATCTCTCATATCTGCTTGAAGAATTTATTGCCTAATTACCAGACGTTATTGTTCTGTATATTATTTATATATTGGACCGGTTCACGTTTTTATTGAGCGAGATAAGTTCAGATTTTAATGGTAATGGGAGACACGTAAATGGGATAAGGATTGCCTTAAGAGCGCCGATTACAGAGATATGGCGAGTTCTCGTGAAAAACTTGGTAGTTTCTTTTTTTAGGATGTCTTGTCTGGCTTTTGTCATGTGGATATATTGTAGGTGCTGTAATGGCTTTGTGATTGATCATTTTCGGGCATTGCTAAGATCAACCTGTACTGAGCAAGGATCACATTAATTGATCCTGTCAAATTTTTATTTGTGGGAATTTTTGCTAATAAGGACAAAATTACATTTGAAAAATAACAAATAATCGGTGTTATATCTAGGCGACATCTTAGTTATTTTTATTGAGCTGCAAAATCGTAAAACAAAATAATAAAAGCAATAGTAAACTTTATCTGATATAAAATATTGGAAAGGGTTCGCTAGATAAGACTAAATTAATAAGCTAATTACGACATACGAGTACCACTGAAATATAGACTATGATTATTTTTCTTTAATGGGAGAGATGTGCACGCAGATTGTGTTGGTTTCTTTTTGTCATAACGATAGATAGTGCTAAGCGTCGTCTTGTCTTCCGAGATAAGGCTACTTACTGTTTAATTAGGGTCCATATCATGCCATAAGTGGCGTTTTATTCAGCAATTTGCTGTCCAGTATACATGACAGAATCCTATTTATAATCTGTGGTTGTATAAAAGGCGGGATTATTGTGGGATGACGTGTCTATGGTTGCATGCATAATCTGTGCGATCGCTGTTTTGATTTGAATATGAAACTTATGAAGCTTTTTAGATTAAATAAATGGGCTACTTATGTTTGTTTGTAATAAGTTCTTGAAGCTACTATAATTATTATCCTGATTGACAGGCGTGATATGATAGAAGATTTTACGGTTGTATCTATGATCTACACTCTATTAAAGTTTTCAATGTAGCAAACAAAGCTTCACGTCGTATATCGTATTCTAAAAAAAAATTCTGATAAAAATAATCGTAAACTGTAATTTTATGTAAAATTTCAAAACTTATAACGTATCTACCTAATAAAAGTTGAAATATTTCTATAATCTGTTAAACATAAGTCTGTTCATGTCCAATACCTACTCATGTAGGTGTATGCAATACTGTGTTTAACTGTAGTGTCATACCGTAGAATTGAGACAGGCACTTAGCAAATGTAACATTTCTATCTGCCTTATGATACCTTTATGTTTAGCAGCATTTAGGCCTCAACTTTAAAAGTGGTATATTAAGCCATTAGGCGCCACTCTAGTTTTAAAATTATGTGTGATCATGTAAAGTAAAATTTACACAAAAGTAGGGTACTTATTAAGGCCTAGCTAGTGATAAGCAATAACATAGCATTCCAATTCCAAAAACATATTTTTTCACCTTAACAATTTCTAAAATACTGCAATAACCAATTACAAGTTCATGATAAGCAAAGAATCCTTACATCACTGCAATGCAATAAAAAAAAAACAAAAGCCAAACCATCAATTTAAAAAATAGAACAGCACTAAACCGCCGCAGGCCATAGATAACCCAAAAATCGCGCCATAAAACATGCGAAACGCGTCACTTTCCGAAAACATGTTACAAAGCATGTTGACTTGACCTCAAGCATTAAAAGGCTTGGGAGTGTGAAGTTTAAACAGGCTATAGGTAGTCTGAAATAAAACGCGACAAACGCCGGGTGGTGGGTGCTGATAACGGGAGGCGAGCGTCGAGCCGCGTCGCGCCGCCCGCCGCCGTGCCGCGTCGCGTAGTGTTGCCACATTCAACGTTTTTATGTTGCTCTATGGATTTTAGTTTGGGTTTAGAATGTTGTTGCTGTTTGTTTATTGGTGGAGTTTGTTTATTGAAGTACGAGGACTGGGTTATAAAAATGTTTGGCTTTAGAAGTGTTGTTCAGAAGTTTTCGCTGAAAATTCTGCAATTTACTGAGTCCCGTTGAATGATATTTACAGATATTAGGGCGAACATTAATGAAGCAATGTTAAACGGATGTTTTGTTAAAAAAATATTTTGTAAACATACCTAATACGGTGGGAAACGTTTTTATTACCGTGAAATATAAAAAAAGAAATACCAAAAAACAACAATTTAAACTATACTTACCACCATTCAGAGACACACTACAAAATCAAATCCTAACTTGTAAAAGAAAAAAAAAACTTAACAAATAAATATTATTTTCTACACTGGCAACCCATTCGCCGAGTGATGGATGCACCACAGTGATAACACCCTTTTGACTTAAACGCGCGGCCAAAAGGTAAACACACCTCGAAATAACTCCACATTGTTATAATCTCTCTTTTTTATAAATAATACTCAAGATTGTGAGTATTTTAAGTTATCTACATTCACTTTACATGGAGATATTACTGAAAGTTTTGTAATTAAAAACTAAAATGGACTTACGTGTGCCATGGCCTTCCCGTCGCCTTCTCATGTTGTGCCCTTGTCTATTATTATTATTAATGGAGTCCTTTAGAAAAACACTAAAGTAGCTATAGAGATGTAACTTTTAAGGTTATATTATTATTACATTATAATAAAATATTATGAGGTAACTGTTTTTTGACAGCAGTAGTGGCCCAGTGGTAACGGCTGCGACTTACGAGTTGTAGGTCGTAGGTTCAAACCCAGACAGGCGCTTCACTTTGTGTAAATTATTTCATCACCACTGCTCTCAAAAAACGGTGAAGGAAAACATCGTGAGGAAACCGGCATGTCCTAGAACCAGAAATTCGAAGACATGTGACGTCTATCAACCCGCACTGGGCCCGCGTGGTAGATTATAGCCCACTCCCTCTCGAAGAGAGAAGGCCTGTGTCCCAGCAGTGGGAACAATATAGGCTGATTATGAACTGTTTTTCAACTCATACATAATTTATGAAAATCTAACGTGTGACATGTGTTCCTCTCCTTAACACATGCTATTATACCCTTGTCAACCTATCTCTATTATATTATTTATTGGAGTCTTTTAAAAAGTTACTTAAGTAGCTATATAGTACTATGTAAGGATAAAATAAAATATTTAATTAGCTTAATTGTTTTCTGCTCCATATTATGAAAAGAAAATCATGGTGCTACTTTTGGTTTAGCATTGATTGAACCGACAGGTTTTTCTTTTCGAGTCGATAGTAAAAGTAAAAATATTTTATTATATGAAATGAGTTGGGCCTCAATAGGTACTGTAGGTAGATGGACACGCCAATCGCGGTACTGAAATAATTTTCATTGACTTTAAAAATATACCTAGTCCAAAAACCTGCCCAAAAAAATTTAACAAACATTACCACCTAAAAACAAACCACACACTTCAATTCTAACACACACACACACTCCAAGAACACACACATAAAATTTTACACAACTTGATATTTGCACGAGTCCACGTGGTATAGTAAAATAACGAGTTGGGCGTGCGGCGCTGTGATAAGGGCGGGCGGCACCCGAGTGATGTATAGAGCGATAGACTGGTGCTGGGCGGCAAGATAACCTGCCATTGAGGCAGTGCGTGATTGACTACTGCCTCCAGAAATTATACTAGGATTTATGGATGTCTGGGTAGATTGAGAGCTTGAAGGGTGGGATGGGAAGAAAATTGTTGTGGATTTTTTTCTGTGTATTTTTTTTAATGTAAACATTTTCGTTTGTTTTCTAGTTTAAAATCAATTTAAGAAAACCGGTCAAGTTCGAGTGGCTTTTTTATTCTGTACTATTTAGGATTCCGTACACAAAGGGTAAAAACGGGACCCTATTACTAAGACTCCACTGTCCGTCTGTCTGTCTGTCTGTCACCAGGCTGTATCTCATGAACCGTGATAGCTAGACAGTTGATTTTCACAGATGATGTATTTCTGTTGCCGCTATAACAACAAATACTAAAAACAGAATAAAAAAAAATATTTAAGGGGGGCTCCCATACCACAGATGTGATTTTTTTTGCTCGATATTAATAACGGCAACAGGTAGACGCTTGAAATATTTACAGAATAGATAGTTAGTTGTATATTTAGTTTAAAAATAAATAATTAAATTAAAATAAAATATATTAAGAGGGCCTCCCATACAACAAACGTGTTTTTTTATATATGTAGTGTTAAATATTGTACGGTGGTACGGAACCCTTCGTGTGGGAGTCCGACTAGCACTTGGCCGTTTTTTTTGTGTTTGTGTTCTATCTCTGCACCTTGTTTACCTTTGTAACTTCTAGAATGAATTGTCGCACTGACAGATATGTCAGATATGCATGCCTTAGTTCACAATTGCACTAACTACGAAATTTACATTTCTGAGGAGAGAGCTTTAAAGTTTTTAAAAGTTTAGGCGAGAACAGTAGAAAATCCAAGTAAAATAACAAAAAAAATATGCATCTATTCATAAGATAAGACTAGTCCTTTTACTCCATCATATTATCTCAATATTGTAATATTAGTTTAAACGTAACCTTTTCAAAACAAGTTAAAATTGAAAATTTTGTAAGTAGTTAGTGCAATTGTGAACTAAGGCATCGACATTTGCCGGGGTAGCGGGATCTTCCGAAAGGGTTACCGCTGCCCCGGAACATAAAGGGCTAAGGAAGGAACACGGGTGGGTTTTAGTCAGTAAGAGTCTGACACTACCTTCCGCTCCACCCAGAGCGGGAGGAGTCATTAGATGATTTCCCATCCAAAAAAAAAAAAAAAAAAGGCATCGACATTCTCTCGACGGCCGCACTGTAGGTTAAAAGTACAAGTTTTAAGCCACACCTTTGTATTTTCACGTGATAGATCTCCTCAACTAGTTTTAAATTAAACGGCCTTCACTTTTCAAAAGATATAATATCTAACATTTAATTCCAAATCGTTTATATTAACGTTAATTTGGCCATTATTCAGATTGGATGATACCGCGATCGCTTTTACGACGCGTATAAAAACCGCGGCTTTGGTGAATAGTAGTGATTGTTATCGTAACATTATTAATTCATTTTTTGTGTCTAAAATATGGCATGAAATCAGCCGTCTAGAGTTCTTCAGTATAAAACTATGCCCTTTAGAGATATACATATCTGCTTGCTTTTGATGGGCCCTTATTTATTTATTTATTAATACTTTAGCATAAGCATAATCAGCCTATAACGTTCCCACTGCTGGGACAAAGGCCTCCTCTCCGTGAGAGGGACTAGGTTATATCCACCACGCGGGCCCAGTGCGGGTTGCCAAGCCTGATGTACCATCGCGGTCACTGGTGGTGGACCACTTTTTAACAAACGGCATAAGAGTGAAAAGTGGTCGACTGCCATTGTCCGTGGTTTTACCTATAGTCAGGGAAAATGATTGTTTAGTACCGACTACTGACTTTAGTTATCTTCAGAACACATCTGACATTCTTTAGGGGTCGTAAGAAATGTCTTTCTTTAACACTGCATGCATATTAATGTATTGTGTAAAATTAAAAATTAAATTTAAATTAAATTTACCAAATTTACATCAGAACCAGATAAAAATCTGAATAACCAGTTAGGCAAAACGCGACCTGATATTTTAATTAACCCATAAATATAGCTTAGCAGCTGATTTTGGGGTCAAAAATCTCATAATTCTTTTATTAAATTAATACAGATTCACACGAAATCTAATCGTTTAATCTATGAACTCTTATCGTGGAGATATCCTCCGGAAATGGACCGGCCCTATCAAAATTAAAAGTGATCTTGAGGAGTTAAAAAAATTAGATTTAGATTGGCACACTTTCACTTACCAGCTATTTAAATATTTTATGCAGTTATTTTTTACTTTCGATCGGAAATTATCTAAGGAGATGACGCAAATGAAGGTTTTTTTGTGAAGATTTTACGTCATCTGATTTCAAAAGATGTCTGATGTTTTTCTGCGTAATTCAACATTTGGCTGAGACTAACCTCTTAATCTCCTGGTCAGAAAGTTGAAGCGTCAATACCCTACCGGCATTCGAGCAGACTGGCGAGCAAGAACTCATTCTTTTGATTCCTGTCCGTTGCAATATTGTTGTGAACCCACTCTTGGCACAAACATAATTATACACCTAAATGAAAATAAGTTTAAAGGGCAAACAGGTATACCTAGTTCCATTGCCATCTCGTTCCTAGTCTTCTTTACTCGTATTGTCACGACTTACCTAATATCTCATAGCATAATCAGCCTATAATGTTCCCACTGTTGGGGCACAGACCTTCTCTCTTCGAGAGGGAGTGGGCGGTAACCACGCGGGCCCAGTGCGGGTTGGTAGATGTTACATGTCTTCGAATATTCGATTCGGGGATGGTTTCCTCCACCGGCTGAAATTATTTACACAATGTAAAGCGCCTGCCTGGGTTCGAACCCACGATCTACAACACGTAAGTTGGGCCTTTACCACTGAGCTACCACTGCTCCCCAATATCTCATACTGTGGTAAAAATATTAGCCAGGCAGCAAGGATGTAGCTGAGCTGACTGCCGAAGGAGCATGGAACGTGCAAACATTACCTTAATTTCGTGACAAACTTTTAATCCCAAATCTCTAATCCATTGCTCCATATATTCGAAAAATTTGTCTGCTCAGCAACGTAAATAACGCAATGAATGTTGTTGAACTGTCAAAATGGAAGCCATTGCTACTGATAGTGTGTTACGCAGTAACCCCGCAGCTTAACTCAAGAATATTAATTAGTAATACACAACCCACATTGCTAGCAATAAAAGCAATCCCTCACAAAGAGCACGGACACTCCCCAATGAGTCATTGGCCGTCAATTAGCCACAATATGTTAATACCATTTAGTACACGCGCCTAACATTATCTCATAATAAAGCATTGACATTTTACACCAGATAAGCCCTAAGGAGTCATCACAGATATGTATTTAAATCATACTTGGATTTCGTCTCTCACGAAGGGCTGTTATCTTAAAAAGCACTCTCTGTTATCTGGGCAGGCGCAATCTCACATATTATGTGCCTATATCCTTTGTAAAGGCAGAGGCATACAAGCTGTGGAGACTTGTAAAGGCTTTAGGAGACTGTTTTGTATAATATGGCATGTTTTTGGTCTATTGAAATTCTTCATATTTATTCTCCTACCCTTATTTCAATTTTTTTCGGGTCGGCGGAAATGTCTTTTTCTTCCACAATTTTCTATTATAGTCCGCGCGGAACTAGTTGGCCGCTGAGGTGGGGACAGGGGTGAGGCGGCGCGGCGGTTCGCAACGCACGTACTGAGTAATGCGCCCCCGTCCCTCCGTCCCACCGCTCACATACCTAAGGCGCGGCCAACTAGTTCCGTGCGGAATATAGTCGTCTCGATAGTCACCTCCTTTCTAACCATATCATCTTACACACAGTCCATCCATCGTTTTCATCATTTCAATTATAGGAGTAAAAAAAATAGGGGTAAAGTGGGACGAACTTTTGTTTCTTCAAAATTTGTAAAACAGTAGTTAAACAGACCAATAAAGCTATATATCTGTCATAAAATTTTGCATTTTCTGTATGATATTGGATGAGAAGCAAGCTTACGGCCCACTTGATGGCAGGTCCAGTTCGGCTACTATGGACAATTGCAATACAGAGGGCAAGAGGAGGCAAAACAAGAGGCATAGCAGAAGTGTTTCTATCCCTGAGAAACAGCTGAAATATCTCATGTGCTTAAAATGACACCCAAATAAAAACAAAAGAAAAACTGGACCAAACCGGAATGAGAAAGCTTATAGTGGATAAGACAAAGTTCAAAACAGAAGACGAACTAGCAGGGGATCGAGGGGGGGGGGAGGTGGAAGGGGGGGGGGGGTTTCAGGGGATCAGACCGGAATAAATCAAACAAACTACCAACTCCATTTCAATGCGTCACTTCCCATCAAAACACATTTAAAATCAACTTCGAACGTTCACAGCCACAAAGGCTCCTTCCCACTGTACACTCAGCTCTAAAATCGCGGAGTGATTCATTTGTCTCACAGCTATCCGAATGTTTTAAGTTTTCACAGATAACTGTGGATGGGGGCACTAAATTAATGCTTCGGCGTTAGCTGACTATCAAATAGATAAAGTATGTGTCGCTTAGGCGCTGAGGAATGTGAGTAATTAAGTTACGAGGATTTTGTTTGGCTTAAGATGATTTTTCTTAGGTAGAGTTGCAAGGTATCAAAACTATTTTTGTCTTTTTGGGTGGTATGTCGATATTAAAAGTGATAACTCGTGAAGTTTCCTTGTGTTCAGTATATTTAAAGTTGCTTTCTTCGGTTGCTTTTAAATTTATAACGAAAAAAAAAATGTGTTCATTCAATTCTGTTTTTGTACAGCGGCCTTATTCTGTAACATTGTCATTATTGCGATAGTAATCGTCTTCATCTTTACAATCGTCACAGAACTGTGAAGAGGCAGTGCTTGGGGGACGTCTATGTCCAGGATCATTTCGGCTGAAATGATGATGATGAAGATCGTCTTTTTCAAAAGACAGTCTTTACTTATGTCAAAATGAAAGCCATTGCGATTGTACGTAATTAGGGTGCAAGATGATAAATACAGCATATAAGTAGGTCCCAGATATAGTGCTAAGGGGCAATTCTCGTAATTTTAAGAAGATTCACAGTCTGATCTCAGTCTCAATCTGTCAAAAACATCTCTAATTTCCCTGCATTTTTGACAAGTGTTTGACATTGATTGACGCTGAGATGAGATTGCGACTAGATTTTGAACGTTTTTAATTAGGGAATTGGCCTTCTGTTCTTTACTGCCATTTTAAAAGGTTTTTAAGAAATATCGCCTACGCAGCCTTCAGGATATGTTAATATCAAAATCAGCTGTTGTGACCAAAATTCGAAAGAAAACGAGAGTGGAACCATTAAGTTCTTATCGTAATTAAAACATCGCGATGTGAGACATATTTAATTTGACATAACCGTACATTAACACAGGCTTCTCTCGAAAATTTATCGCGGAAAAGTCAATTTAAAAATCTTAATTTATGTAAATTAATAAGACATTTAAGTAATAGGTAGTTTTTAATTGAAGACTCCGAATGTTAAAATAAATGACAGATGTATTTTCAAAATGTGACAAACAATATTGACAGTCAAGAAATGAAATGCATAAATCGTTACGGAGAAGCGCCAGAGAAGGCCGTAAAATGAAAATTTTTTGACTACTGAAATTAGAAGCTATATTTATTACATTCTAAAACACAGGATAGTACAAATCTAGAACTTCAAAATCGGAATTTCATCTCAGTGATAATCAATGACAAACTTATTTTCAAAATACGTTTTTTTGTAAATTGTAGGTTTTTTGACAGATTGAGAGTTTGAGACTGTGTGAATGTTCTTAACAATACGGTAATCAATCTGCCTAGCTTTTTCCCAACTATGTTGGGTTCAGTTTCCAGTCTAACTGGATGCAGCAGAATACCAGTATTTTACATGTAGGGACTGTCTAGCTGACCTCCACAACCCAGTTGCTGGGTAGGAAGAATCGTAAAGTTTGATACCCGTCTTATCAAGGGATATTGTGTTAAACAATAAGTACCCCATGGCAAGACTGACTGTCAGACTTTCGGGACTACCCATAAGCACTGTCAATATACGAATGACAGGTGGGACCAACTTTCCGAGGCACAGAGGGGTTTCGGTATGTAATGGATGGTCACCCATCCCATCGACCAACCGTGGCAAGCGTAGCTTAACCTGATCGATCTGAGCCCCTCAGTTCCATCCAGCTACCTAAAGAAGCCAAGTCACATCATCTAAGATACGATAAGCATCCCACGCCATCGACACCCGACCACGTTTGCAAATAGCCCAGTATCCTCAGTAAAACAATGTTATCTCACGTTCGTGGCGTTAGCGGAACATTGGCGCGACGTCCCCGCCACATTAGACACAAACTAACATAACAGTTTAATTACAAGTGCATCTAAACCGTATTAGTTGCAATGTAGGCGGGGTTGGGTGTACGACATAAGCGAGGAGAGTTTAATGAGAGAACGATTTGACCATTGCAGAACTAGGACGGAAGTTCTTTTGAAGAGTCCGCAAAAGCATAATGACGACTCATTTCGCAAGATGTCCGAACTGATTGAGGGCCTCACTCACTGGAGAATTGACTGAAAGGTTTTGAATCAACCGATTAGAATAAAACGAAGAGCATTGCGGTTTTGTCAAGACTATATTAAATAATAAAAGAATATAGGTGTAGCGGTATCTACAACGCTACATGCGGACAACGCGTCATACTGACGTCACGCAAATCCTGCAGTATAGAGGCATGAGAAACAGGGTGTAAAGTTCACTCATACTCTATAGAAAAGGGAGGATCCTCCGACCAGACGGCGTTGTGTCTGGCGAGAAACTGTCCAATGATTCATGTCGCGCCGTTGCATCTATGCTAGTTGCACGGTAAACTCTGCTTGCGAGATGCAGGATTTGCGTGACGTCAGTATGACGCGTGGTTCGCATGTGGCGTTGTAGATATCGCTACATAGGCAATAAGAACACAGAAGTTCTAAATTGCGAGCGTACTGGCATTAACTATTATAACTATTTCGTGCACTATGAAGTGTTACGTTAAAACTATAAAAATACTTTTTGAGAATGAAGAGGATTTTGTACGGACATCAGAAGGCCAATTCTCGTAATTTAAAACGTTCAAAATCTAGTCACAGTCTCATCTCGGCGACAAAAACTTGTCAAAATGTAGGGAAATTAGAAGTATTTTTGACAGATTGACACTGAGATCAGACTGTGAACATTCTTAAAATTACGAGAATTGCCCCTCTGTACGTCAATGCATAACAAAGTGCGTCTGTTTCGTCATATTTTGCAAACGTACTACCTCAATACAAAGAAACAATTATTAGCCATTCCCCGCTACCGCCCCACATTTGCACCGAACCAAGTTGGAAGAACTTTAGGTGTTTCGTATTGGATCTTGCGAAGTTGGTCGTATCGGCAAACGTATCGTTGTCGATGTCTTGAGCACTGTAAACGGTTGCAAATACAATGTACCACGTTATGGTTGTTAGTGCTTTTGTGAATACAACTATATGATCATAGTAATCTATGGTATACTAGCAGCGCCCTGCGGTTTCACCCGCATAAGTTTCCCGTGGGAATATCGGGATAAAAACTATCCTATGTCCTTTGCCGGTCCTCACACTATCTCTGCTACTGCACTAGCGGTAACAGACAGACAGACACACTTTCGCATTTATAATATTAGTATGGATATGGATAGTATCTAAGTGAAATTTTTATTGCATAGATAACTTTGATTATCAAAAGAATGTGAGATTAAAAAACTGACCAGGCTTACTTTATTTAAACACTAGTTTCTGCTCGCGACTTAGTCCACGTAAATTTTCTTGTTCCCCGACCCACCTTGTCGCATCGCGTCGCCTAACCGTGCTTTTATTTTGTTTTCGCTTAGCGTTCTTTCTGACTTTTTTTTCTTTTTGCTCGGCTCCTAAGGGCCCTAACGTGATGTTAAATAGCCAATAGCCTTCCTCAAGAATTGGGCTATCAAACGCAAAAAGATTTTTGCAATTCCGACTAGTAGTTCCAGAGATTACCCCTTACATACAAACTTACAAACAATCAAATTTTATCTGTTTATAATATTAGAATAAATATAAATTATTATTGTACTTAACTATGTAGAAAAAATAAATAAAAATGACTTATGACTGATGACCAAAAAGAAAAAAATAGTTTAAAATGTGGTTAAACGCATTTTTTTCTTTCTTTGGTTAAATAATTTCATTAGGACCATTGTAGACGCTCAATAAACGCTGTAAAAAAATTTTAAGTCATTCAATTATAGAACTGAAATACCCCATTATAAAAGAATAGATTCCTAACACTACCGTTCATCATAGAAATAAAAACTTCGAACGGCCATTCCCGTTACGGAAAGAGCAAAAAGCTAAAATTACTGATCAGAATCTTTGCACAGCCCAATGTATCATAGCTGGTTTTATCTCCTGGGCTTATCCGGGTACATTGTGGATGAAAAATGTTGAGCAGCTTAGAGTGCAGTTTGAAATTTTATACGTCCAAGATCTGGGCTGTATCTCGATGCACTGCACTTCCCTCCAAAACTTTTACTTTGCCAGCCAGTGTTGCTAGTGTTAGAGGTTCACGATTTCCCGTAAAAAATGGATGTTGATGTTTTTTGTAAATATTTTACCGATAAATAACTTGCATTGTAAATTTTTTAGTACAGGTTTTTTCTAACAATAGTTAAAACAATACATGAGTACAGATTGAATTCATCCTAAAATAACCACAAGGTTTACATTTTTTATCAAGTTTGTAATCATGCTGGTGCAATTCAAACAAGTTTCACTTCTGATTTTCCCAGTTTCAATATTATTTTAACATGGCAATCCCGGTAAACTACCTTACAACTAGCCACACTAGCCAAGATACAACGCCCTGATATATTCGAGCGCGATACCAACTTCAGAACGCGGATGCTTCAGATTTCGCCGAATTGTTCTGAATTTTAAAGTAAATAAGCTAGTTTGATAGATAACGCTGTGAGATACTAGATAGTTGGTTTAGATTACCTCTAGTTTTACAAAGTTTCGAAATTGTTGTAGCATTTTTGTTTTAGGTTAGTTTTAGTTTAGATAGGACCTGAACTGCACTTTATTATTCGTAGAATATTTAAGTTTTGGTTAGAATGGTATTTCAGTGAGAGCAGTGGTGGGCCAGTGGTAGGTAACGGCCCCGTCTTAAGAGTTGTAGGTCGTGGGTTCGAACCCAGGCAGGCACTTTACTTTGTGTAAATCATTTAATCACCATGGCTCTCAAAACGGTGAAAGAAAACATCGTGAGGAAAGCGGCATGTCCTAGAACCAAAAAAGACATGTTACATCTACCAACCCGCATTGGGCCCGCGTGTTAGTTTACAGCTCACTCCCTCTCGAAGAGAGAGAAGGTAATTAATGTTTTACATAGGTACTAAAATACACAGTTAGGACTTAAAAGGCTTTATAGGTAGCAGGCTTTATAGCCGCAAAAGGTGCAAATATATAAATAAAAACATCTTTACTATCCCAGTTATTTAGAATAAATTACATTAAAATATCAACAACTGCATCAATTTTATTCTTTAAGTATTAAGTACACATCAAATAACTAAAAAAGCTAGACGTTACAATCATCCCTCAAGTCGTAAAAGTTATGTATATCAGAGACCAATTTACAACCGGTGTCAAACAAGTTTTTAATGCACACAATAGTTGTAAAGGCTACGAGGCTATAAGGCTAATAACTTTAGTTTTATCTGCTCGTAAACCCGGGATACAAGAGCATCTCTATTAAGGTGATCATGGTTATAGAAAAACTTAATTTTATTTAATGATTTGAATATTAATGGCACGGTAAACTTTTGTATTTAATTTGGATGAAGAGACCACATTAAGTCACACACAGACACATGTTGTATAGATGTTACATGCTAAGACTTAATCAACTAACAATGGACGCAAGGGGAGAAAAATAATTATCTATATTAACAAAAAAATATTTCCTGTCTCCTAAACTAGGGATGGCCTGTATCTTAGGAGACAGTGACTCGACCGATCAGTGTCGATGTTAATCTACCATAAAACAAAAATGTGAGTTAGCTGTGTAAGTAATTTTAGATTTATTTGAGTATGGATGGATGGATGCAGGTATGGAGAAAAAGTGGGGGTGTGTATGGGAGAGAGGTGTGTGTGCTCATGTTCGTGAGTGTAAAGTTAGTTGTGTGGTATGGGTGTGTGTGTGTTGTTGTGTTATGAGGTGTTTGTTTGTGTTCCTATTTAATAGTGATTTGTGATTTGTTAAGCGATGTGTGCCAGTAGAGTTTCGGTGAAAATAAAAGTGATCAATTTATTTGGACTGTGTGTGATTATCATTACCTACGAAATAATTCGTTCTTTGTTTTTCTTATCACTTTGTTGTTTATATTTATTCTTCTTCTATTTAATTAAAATCTTAAATTCACTGACAGACAACGCACCGCCTTAAAACTGCTGGTTCTAGAAACATGAAATTTTGCACGCGAGTTCCATAATATGACTTAGGTGAGCAATAAGAAAAGATTTTTGACAATTCAGCGCCTATTGGTGTTAAATAGGAGATGAAAGTTTGTACGGAAGTTCATGATTAGACATTGAAGATAGGAAATCCAAGGGGACACTTTAAAACTCTTTGTTTCAGGTTTATGTGGGCATTTGAAGTTATATTCATAAAAATGACACTGAAATCATAATTTGGTGAATTAATTTAGAATTTGAATATAGGTACCATAGTGTTTTGTTCGATAATAACAATACAGGAGATATAGAATACATTAAAATAAATTAAGATCAGTCGAAGATATAGAGAGAAAAACAGCAATAACACAAATTGCCTGAAAATGCACCTTACATTGCCAGCTCATAAAAACAATTTAAGTTATGGTCTTGCAAATAATAAAGACACAAATAAATAACAAGTATAGTCAAACATACGGGCAAATCGTTGAAATGTATCATTTTAATGGACATTGTCTAATATTAATATTTAGATACGATCTAAATCACAATATCTAGCCATTTTGAATGCCTGTAAAATTGTGTGTCTGACATTGGGTATTCCCAATTGAAGGACACTTTAGTTTTGTTCATGATCTCTGTTTTTGTAGGAGTTTAAATACATTATCTGCCTAGCCTCCCAACTATGTTGGGGTCAGCTTCCAGTCTAACCGGATGTAGCTGAATTTTACATGAAGCCAGTGTTTTACATGGAGCGACTGCCTATCTGACCCCCACGACCCATTTGCTGGGTAATACGATACCCCTTGGTAAGACTGGTTGTCAGACTTTCGGGCTTCTGACTATCCGTAACGACTGTCAAAGATCCACCAATGACAGCCGGGACCAACGGCTTAAGGTGCTTTCCGAGACACGGAGGGGTCTCGGTATTCAAAGATGGTCACCCATCCACAGACCAACCGCGGCAAGCGTAGCTTAACCTGATCGATCGACCTGTGCGGCTGTTATTTTTTAGCCACGGGCCCCTTTAAATACAATATAGCATAATTAGCCTATAATGTTCCCACTGTGCTGGCTGCGGGCTGTAATCTACCACGTGGGCCCAGTGCGGATTGATAGATGTCATACGTCTTCTAATTGTTGGTTCTAGGACATACCGCGAGCAGTGGTGTGGTGGCCCAGTGCTAACGGCCCGATTTTGTAGGTCGTGGGTGCGAATCTACATACGCGCTTTACTTTGTGTAAACTATGTCATCATCACTGCTCTTAAAATGGTGAAGGAAAACATCGTGAAGAAATACAATATAGAGTGAAGGATAATTTTCATATTAGCAAAATGAAAAAATCAACAACACCGCTACAAAATGTCATTAAAAGTCAAAGTCAAAGTCAAATCATTTATTTCAATTAGGCACACTAAAGGCACTTTTGAACGTCAAAAATTATAGTAAAACAATTGATTCTAGTCGCCCATTCCAAAAGGTAGTTTTCGTATGGAGAAGAATGGGCAAGAAAAAAAAAAAATTAAAAAAAAAAATCTGTTCAGTCGGTTTAGCAGGGCATAAGCTTATTCTTCAACACTACGTCATGTCGTTGCAAGTTGTATAGTAATAGGCCGACCGAATGAGGTAGCAGCGCGGTGCGGGAGGGGTGTGGTGACGTGGTTCGAGAGATCTGTGATTCGTCAACTTGTGACAACTATCACCCCTCCCGCACCGCGCAGCTACCTCAGGTAACGTTTCAGTTAAGCGGTCGGCCTATAGGCCCGTACACGTATGATTTTGCTGCCAACACCTAGTACCCAGTCCTACCAAGGGGTACCCTGTTACCCACTGCCTAAATGGGTTGTGGAGATCAGTTAGACAGTCGCTCCATGTAAAATACTGGTAACCATCTACATGCGGTTAACTGAAAGCCAACCCCAACGTAGTTGGAAAAAGGCTACCAAGATTAATTGACTTAATACATACATGCCAGCATCTCAGGACATCTTAAGACTAAATAAAAGAGCAACAGCATCAAAGATAACTTTAATATAGTCGCCGATCGCTGAACAAATTTACGAGGACCACGGCGCGGCCATTTTAGAAAGTTCGACCACTCCATACAATGGCGGAGGAAGTAACCTCTACTAACGGCGTCGTTACGCCCGCTAACGCCCGTTAACAGCCGTTAACGTACGTTATCAGCGATACAGGGCGGGCGGAAGATCACCTGAGGCTAACGCCCCGCCCGCCCTAATGCATCCGTACTTATTTATTCCCCTGTTAGGCGGCCGATATGTTTCCTGAGATTTTTATCTACGGAACCCAGGTAGGGTCAGTAAGAGTTCCGTAATATTGTTTTTCTGGATTTTAAATGTTGTTGTAAATGTTTACTGTGTGTACATCCGCAGAGTTAAGCGTCTTCAATTAAATTTGATGCGCTGTGTCAGCCATTTTTGTTTGAGGATGGGAGAAAGAGTTAAGTGTCATTTTCATAAGAGTTAATGGGATATGTGGGCTATTAGTCCTTTGGATTGCTATGGTAAAAGCTGATGAATTTTAATGCGACAAGGCAAGACTGCTGTCAAGGGATCTATCAACACTCAAGCCAAACAGTAGGCGTAACCACTCCATCGTTGAAACTTAAGCTCCCAGTGGCACATGGGAAATACCTCAATTCTAGCCCTATTTTGAAATGAAAGGAAATTTTAAATGAAATTAAATTTATTTGCGAGAATTGTAGTATAGACGCCAGCACATCAAACTACCCGAAACTGTCAAATTTTCCCAATTAACTTTGAATCTTATGCTTTAGCGATAGAGTTGAAAATCTATTCAAGAAATTTGACAGATTGTAATAGCTTGATGTGCTGGCGTCTGTACATTACATGGATGGTCGGTTTTTTTTTAAACAGATTCTAAAACAATTCGCTAAATCTAGCATGCAAAATGATTGATTACATGAATTAAATAAATGAAGTTAATAAAATCAATCTCAATCTGTCAAAAAATCCTCTTATTTCCCTACATATTTGACAAGTTTTTGACATTGTTTGTCGCTGAGATGAGATTGCGACTAGATTTTGAACTTTTACGCACGTTCCGGGAATTGACCTTCTGATAAGTCTACAACCAAAATCTGGCAAGGTCTTCATTTTTCTCTCTTCAAATCAAAATCCATAAGGAAACTACAAAACTAACCTCCATAATTTAACTACAACTACACACAAGATAAAGCGAGCACTATCAGAACATTACCAAGCGTACCTGAGTCGATATATATTCAATTAGAGCTGGGCGGGCGGCGATACCATCAGGGCGGGCGGATACTAACACCTTTTAATTTCGTGGTAACTGGTTGCTGGAGGCTTTGTTTGTATTTGAGTTATGGTTTTAAGGAAAGGTTTGTTACAGTTGTAGTTTTAGATGGATTTTAATTTGTAACCGACTTCAAGAAAAGTGGGCTAGTTTTGGACTGGATTCTAAGAACAAAATTATGTCATTTACATTATATTTCATTATGAGATGGACTGACGTAATAAAAAGTTGGAGTATTAACGTTTTGGGGACAGTAGTATGTAGTTTTTACCCCCAAATATTTATAAAACTGGAAAAATTAGGCTACATATTTTGTAAACGTTACGAAGATTTGAGTACGCGGCATTTATTTCAAAAATTGCAAGTGATTACTGAATATTGAATACCTTACAAAGCAATTAAGCTGACATGGTTCGAGTCGTCTCGTCTTGGTCTTGTCTCTTTTTGTACTTACCTGAAAACAAATAAAAAAAATAGGTTAGTTTTATGTAAATATTTTCTTTATATCCAATCATAATTTTCCTGCCCTTATCTCAATTTACTTGTGGTCGGTGCAACATGTCTTTTTCTTCCATACTTCTCTATTAGTCGTCATCTCGGTATTCACGGTTTCTTTATATCGAATATGAAGATAAAATCATTTTTATAATACAATTATTATCCTAATCAACTAAAGCATGAGACAGAAAAATCCAGACAAAAATTCAATAAAAAAAAACTCCTTTTTAACCGACTTCAAAAAGGGGGAGGTTGTCAATTCGATTGTTTTTTTTTGTATGTTTGTTACGCGATATCTCCGACAATTGTAAATCGATTTCAAAAATTATTTTTTTAATTGATAGGGAAGGTTATGCCTCAGGGGTAGTCTCATATACATTTTATTAACTTTGCTTGGGTAGTTTTTGAGTTAGCTTCAATAATACGTATTTTTGCCACTTAGGTACTTTCTAATGATGATGTTATAATGACTTCCTGTCACTGATATTTACATAGCAAGTAGTGTCATACGAATTTGAATGGGGTAAGTACAACTTAAAAATGAAAAATAACTTTAATTTCGGAAGTCGGTGGCAAACAACGAAAATGAAAACTCAACGACACCGACTTCCGAAATTAAAGTTATTTTTAATTTTCTAGTGTCTTTTTGGAAGTCGGTTTTTATTTTGTAAAAAAGTTTTTGAACAAATCAATCGTCTTCCCTTTAACAGCTGTCACTACAAAAAGATAGAAAGAGAGAACATAAAGTGCGTCTCAACAAATTGCGATGAGTCGGACACGACACTCACTCCAATTAACATTAAGTGTTGATTGCACTGGATTCTTATGTTAATACAAATAGCGCGCCAACTGCTGAGCATGCAATCTGTCAAACTGAGTGGGGATACTGTTGGTTATTTGGTATGTGGTGTGGAGTTTACACAGAATTGATAGGAGATCAATAAGTACGTATATTGTGGCGACATCTATATCGCCACATGCCAACTACGCATAGAACTGACGTCACGAAAAAATCCTGCATCGCGCAAGCAGAGTTTACCGCGCAACTAGCATCTTATACTTTAGCGATAAAGTTGAAAATCTATTAAAGAAATTTGACAGATTGTAGTAGTTTGATGTGCTTAGTATCTGTACATATTATAAATTGAAAAAGTCAGATAGGTTCTTGTCCGGATTTGAACCCATGACCTCCTGGGCCAACAAATAAAGTTTTTTTTTTTTGAGAAGAGCTCTGGGGTTTTCGAGTACGCATTGCTTAGAAGTCATTAACACACATGGAGCAAGCACGACGATGGATAGTCTCTTCTTTAGTATAATAAGATTTCTTTGCCCTGCAGAAAAATTATCTAACAAATATACCGTCAAAGGTGTCCGCGACAACGTTTAATTTATTTTCCGAAACGACTTCATTTAAAAGCTTAAAGTTTGTCTTTCCAAAGCCTTCAGAGCCGAAGCCGTGACTTCAAGCCAGACTTAAAGATTACAGGAACTCATTTATTTTTTAATACGCTTTAAAAATATTTTACTTACTAATATTATAAAGAGGAAAGTGAGGAAGGAGGCTTTTATAGATGAATACCTTATGGCTTCATTTAAAATTACAGTTTGGTTTTGTTATAGTTAGGTAATTTATGACGACATAATATTCTTTTGTTGTTATTTTCGCACTATTTTTAGTTATGTGTGTGTGTGTTGCAGGCCCAGTGCGGGTTGGTAGATGTCACATGTCTTCGAATTTTTGATTCTAGGACATGCCGGTTTCCTCACGATGTTTTCTTTCACCGTTTTGAGAGCAGTGGTGATGAAATTATTTACACAAAGTAAAGCGCCTGGGTTTGAACCCACGACCTACTACTTGTAAGTCGAGCCGATACCACTGGACCACCTCTGCTCAGTCCTTACATCTACATATAAGGACTGAGGAGTGGTGGCCCTGTGGTATCTGCCGACCGGAAAAAAAATCCTGTAAGTATCCATTTTTGCCAACTGCCACGCAAGACTTAGTCCATAAAGAAAGAAAGAAAGAAAAAGTATTTATTGCGACTCGTATAGGAAGATCACAAACTAAACTAAATACAGTAAGAAATAAATAAAAAATCCAAGTTATATAAAAAACAAAGTAATAAAAAGAAAAATGAAACAGAAAGTCCTATACGAGGCCAAAAGGCTCCTATCTCAGCATGATGTTCCATCTACTAAACCATCCTACAGACAAGCCTTAAGACCTTCAAAAAACCTGACATACTGTTCATGTTATCTCGCGATAAAAACGCAACTACGCCGTGACGTGTGGCGCTGGCAGAACAAACGTCGTTACTGCGTTACTAAATAAATCGTTAGCGGCGCGTGAGCCGGCCTCGAGATACGGCACGTAGCGGGTGGAGGTAGGGCGCTGGATGTGGCAGCGAAAGTTGGGCTGGAAATATGTTTGGTGCGTAATGATACAAGACCATTGCTAGAATGATTTCTCACAAATCCCTCTTTCGAACCTTCAAGGTTCATGCAGGGTTCTTCCGCTGCACCCAGAGCGGGAGGAGTCATTAGATGATTTCACATAAAAAAAAAACAAAAAAGTAGCAAGCTTGGATGACCCGCGCCCAGAGGCAGAAGCAGGTGTCAGGTAACTATAACAAAAACGACAAGCAGTCGTCATATTGTAACAAGTGGTTAAAAGAAAGGCAAGTCTAAAATTGGCCAAGACATTGAAGGACAGGCGACGAAAATCATACTAGGTTAGAAATCAACCCAACCGTTTTGTCTCTTGCAAAAGGGGACACTGTTAGCAGCTCGTATTAATAAGCGCATTTCTATAATGAGCCTGTCACATCGAATATTATTGCAAGTACCCTGCCGTCATAAGGAAAAAGGGCATAACTAACATTTTTTCTGAAATTGTACAAAAATATTAGCAGATGGGCCTTTTTTTCCGATTCCGAATATGTATAGAACTCAATTTCGGAAAAAATGTTAGTTATGCCCTTTTTCTTTATGACGGCAGTACACTACAAGCTGAACTTATGAGCGTACCTAAAAAACACTGTCACATCCAGTCGCTCCCTAAATCCGTGTCAACCTAAAATCGTGTCGTTTACCAAACAAACTAAAACTCGGAATTATTAGTGTTTTTCGTATTGTAGATTGTCTAACGTTGTGCTACTGTGTACTGTGTACTGTGTACACTTGTTGAGTTACTGGCGTTTAATGTATCGCTGCCATTTGTACTGGGGTCGGAGAGATATAGGTGTGCTGTGCCTAGTGTTCTGAAATTCGGTTAATTTTGGTAGAACGAGTAAATAAGAAGTTGGAATATTCATGGGGCTTATTTATACACGTTTTATTTAAGGTAAGCAGACAATTCAATATGCCTATCCTTTTTTTCCTAATGGTGGGGTCGGCTTCCCTGGTTATCAGCAGATGTGAATCTTTATTTAACTTGTGTGTGTCGTAGTCAGGATTAAGGTCTGTAAAAAAAATCACAACTAAAAAGTCTATAAATAATTGCTTACTTTCATATTAAGCTAGACTGTGCCTCGAAAAGAAACGTTTTCTTAAGGCTACTCTCAGTCTCGATTTAAAAGATGGTTTTTGGAGTCAGATCTTTTAAAAAAGTGACAGCTCATATCTTCAAACTTAAAACATATTATAGAATAGATGTTTCTCTATTGTTTTTCGACGTAATTATCGTGTTTGATTGCCACATTAAGGATTTATCTACTGAAATCGATAATTAATGAATCTTCAGCCTACTTCTAGTCACGTAATGATGAGGGCTATCTCTCTGCTTATTCCACACAAGACCAAGCGGGATACAAGCGTTATCTTGTTAAAGAATACAGAACACAATATCGTATGCCCGCGGGTGCATTGCCGCGAAACTTAATTACAATTAACATAGAGATAACGGGAAGAAGCGATGTAGTTTGTGCTATCAAATTATATCATTTCTTATAACTTACATGGGTTGGGGATGAGGGTATCTTAAGTGCTTTAAAGTGGCTATAGCCCAGTGATTAATAGCGTGGACTTTCAAGTGAGAGGTCGTGAGTTCGATCTCTACTAGTTAAGACCCCCACAGACGGGCGCGACGCGAAGTTGCAATGCGATTCTGGTAAGACAATTTCCATGAGGTTTCATAGTAATTGCTCTAATAGAGTCTGCCTGCGACGCCTGTATGGAGCCTTTACATTGTTAGTTGCCAAACTCTCCAAACATAGCATCACGCCTGTGTTCCACGAAGGGATGGGCAGAGCAGTAATAGTAGCAACACCCGCATTTTGCCAGTTAGAAGTCCCGCAAACGGAGACAAATTGAAACTACGGACTGATTCGGAGAACTTTGTAATGGGTAAATCCATTAAGTCTTCTCCATAGGAAACGACCAATTCAAACCGTGCACCTAGCTTCTGACGTTTCATAAGTGCCCATGAATTGAAATATTTTAAATTTCAAACTTGGAATAGAACCCGGGACTCCTAGCTCAGCAGTTGCGCTTTTAATCACTAGACCTTCAATAGATGAAGGTATACCTGTTTCTATTTTCTATATCTGCTATTCTGATGATATTATCGAAGCAATTCTAGCCCACACAAGAACGCGCCTGAAGGCAAGTTTTGCACGTATTTAGCTTAATAAAGATAATTGTCTTGCATGCAAGCTCTCAAGCATTACGAGGGCGTACTTCCATCCTTTGTCTAACAAATATCTTGCGGATATCTCTCAAACAACTTCAGACCTTATCTAGGAGCCATTTCAATTCAATTTCGATTGGGACGTTGTAGTTCTTATGTCTTTTTGTATTGGTTGTAAGAATTGATATTTAAAACAATTGCAGTGGATTTTAGATTTTGTTGCTTTTGTTTTTCGGTTGGTTTTTAGTTGTACAGTTTTGTTGCAATAGATATATCATTGTTTCACAATTAAGATGTGAGCAGAGATGTTGGTTTGCTATAAGTAGGTACCAACTATTCTTAGTTTCTTGATCAATTGTTATGATTCCATTTACAGTTTATTACGACATGAAATGAATACATCTGGCAAAGGATTGAAAGGTTATTTAATAGTGGTAAAGTCTGGTTGATTTAAAAATATTTTTTGGTTTCGGAATATATAACTCATTGACAATTCAAAATTGTTTAATTGAAATAAATGCTTTAGATTTTGAATTTATGCGCATAAGGGACTAACATACTCTTAAAAAAACTACTGTCTGAAAGACAGTATATTAAAAACTATATATAAAAAACTATAGTGGATTAAAGCGACCCTAATCAATATAAAAAAACTTCGCAAATTCTTTAAAAAAGTTACACAATACAATTCAAAACCATTTAAATATTCACCTCAACTCAAGATAAACATCCAAATTTTTAACAAAATAAACATGAAAACATTCACACATCGCGTTAGAAAAGTTAAAGCGGCTGGGGCGGGCTGATAGGCGGCGATACCGGCTGGGCGCGCGCGATAACTCCCGCCCGCCCTGCGACGCAAGACACTGCATCTGTTAGACGCAGCCGTCCGAGTTGTGACTACGATTTCAGATGTTTAACGGGATATGTATCAACATTGAAGATATATTTATAACTTTTTGTGAAAAAAATACTGTGGACTTTATTACAAGTCACATATTTATATCTTGTCGCATTTCTTTACAAAATACAAAATATAGGATGATTTTTATTATAAAATGATAATTGCAAGTGAGGGCGGTGTGACGATCTGATAACGTTTGCAGGGCCAACATGGCCAGAGATTGCACAAGACGGGAGGTTTGGAAGGAAAAAGGGAGGCTTTTGCCGAGCAGTGAGATAAAATTTGTGCTAACAAAAAAGAAAAAAAAAATGTAAGTGGTGAAAATTTCTGATGAGAGAGCCTAGGTATAAGATATTTGATAAGAGTAGGTCATTATTAAGACATGTGCATATTTTTAAAAAGTTGGGCTGGCTGATGGGTCGCGATAACTCCCGTCCGCCCTGCGACGCAAGACGCTGCATCCGTTAGACGCAGCCGTCTGAACTGTGACTACGATTTGAGATGTTTAACTGGGACATTATAGTATTCGAAATGTTATCGCTTGTGTGTGCAAAATGTTATTTATATTTGGGATATTGACAGCGTACTTTCGAATGCAATATGTGTTAATGATATAGATATGGCCTTTTAAAAATAATAGGATATGTTTCAAGTTATAAAAGATTGAGGGGGAGGTTAACCGACAAAATTAAGTATGAAATCATGGACATGTTTATGAAATACTTGGGCGGATTGATAACTAACTCCCGCCCTGCGACGCAAGACACTGCATCTGTTAGACGCAATCGTCTGTTTGATAGCGACAACCAATTCAAATATTTAGAGGACATTACTGATGTTGCTTCGTATTGGTTAGAATTTGTGTCAACGATATTTTGCATTTTTCTAGCTGAAATAGCGTAAAATTAAATTTTTAATTTGCCAACGTCAAAAACGTTCCTCATCATCATTTCAGCCGAAAGACGTCCACTGCTGGACATAGGCCTCCCCCAAGCACCTCCACTTCGACCGTTTCTGTGCTTCTCGCATCCAACGGGTTCCTGCGGCCTTCACAAGGTCGTCGGTCCACCTTGTGGGAGGCCTTCCAACGCTACGTCTGCCGGTACGCGATCGCCACAGTTAAAAACGTTGGCAACTTACAATTTTACTTTTCACCCAGATAATAAATTAATATTACAAATTGCTGCTGAATTTTAGAGCCATATTATAAAGATAGATTCATATTACACAAGATAATATCAGTTAATTGTTACCATTTTATACCGTTCACAGGTTGCAATGCCATGACATTGGTGTTTCACAGCACATAAATATACTTTCAGTACCTGCATACATTCAAGAACATCTTCAAGTCTAACCAAAATCGCATGTCAATCTAAATTTGTATGCACATGTCCCTGTTTGTCCTATAGCATGGTGTCCGTACGCGGGGGGCGAGGCGTCCAAGCGGGGCAGGCGACCCGTTATCGCCCTCAAACACCCGCCGTATCGCAGGCAACATTGTATCTCCTGGGTTTTGTGATCCTCTGCACTACCTACTCTATGAATTTTGATAAAGATTTGTGGCTACCTAAGATAATGTTTGTTTTGTGGTTGAAATTTGTAAAGACGGAGTTGAAATGCAGTTATTATTAATATCTTTTTTATTAGGACGCAAAGAGATGATATATTTTTGTGGCTGCGATAGTTTGAATGCGATATTTAAGTGATTAATGTTTAAAAATATGTTTTTAATGTGTTTGAGAACGTCGACTAGAATCAATTCTACTTTATTGTCAATTTGACATTCAATTGCCTTTTATGTGCCTATTTGAAGTAAATGCTTTGACTTTAACTTTACGATCTATTCTATCTATATACTTTTTATTGTGAAAACTTAGGTTAAGTGACGAAACGAAAACGTTCAAAATCTAGTCGCAATCCCATCTCAGCGACAATCAATGTAAAAAACCTGTCAAACATTTAGGGATTTTAGAGGTATTTTTGACAGGTTAAGACTGTGATCAGCTGATCTATTCTATAAAAATCTCACCGTGAAAACTTACGTGAAGTGAGCATAAAGTGAGCTGTCAATAGTGTCAATCCCTAATATCAGGTGCAATGACAGTTCACATCAAGCTCACTTCACCTTGGTTTTCACGGTGAGATTTTTAGAGAATAGCACTGCAGGCTGTGAATGTTCTTAAAGTTACGAGAATTGCCTCTCAGCACTATATCTGGGACCTACTTATATGCTGTATTTATCATCTTGCACCCTAATTACGTACAATCGCAATGGCTTTCATTTTGACATAAAGACTGCGAAAAATTACGAGAATTGCCTCTCTATTAACAGTGTCCCTAGGTCTCCATCAGGTGCAATGACAACTCACTTCAAGCTGGCATGATCACTCCACCTAAAGTTACACGGTCTCACCATGCAAACTTAGGTTTTTTCAGAATAGACTGGCAGATTTTCATTCAACCTTACATAACATTGAACATTAACAATTGAACATTAACAATTGAACATTTGAGCCACTTATCAATCTTAAATACTAAACACTAATAAATCTCTATTAACCTATCACCACAAAAAGCGAATTTAGACCACCCCTAACCCCAAAACCGCATAAACCCGCAACATTCACGAATCAAGAACATTTATTTAGTTTATTTTCGCCGCGGCAACCCTATTCGCGCGATATCGGGAGTGCAGCCCCGCGATAACGTGCGACACCGCGCTATATGTCGCGCGCGCCGCGCCGGTCCGATTCACGCAGATAATGTACGAGCCGTAAACGGATCGGAGCGTTTGAAAGAAATTGATATGAAGTGCATGTTTTAAAGTCTGGAGAAGTTTATAGCTGATTGCTGGTTTCGTGTTTTATCGATATTGGAGAGTCGGTGTTGTGAGAGGAAAGTTATCGATGAAATGTGATAGTAAATTCTTTGATCTGTTGTGTGTGATGGAAATTGATAGTGAAGTTATGTCATTTCTTAAGACAACAATGTCGCAGTTTATGCTCCTATGATTTTCAGAAACGTTCTACTGCTATTTTATGTAGTTTTATGGGAGCTTCACAAAATGTTTCTGACGATTAATCGATAAGCTCACAAGCTAGATTCCCAAAGGGTTTGGTTAAGTCTTTCTGTACTCGACTCAGAGGTAGAAGTTATAACGTACCTAGTAGTAGTACTTTGATGGGTAATGTTGGCACTTTTCCAAAGAATGATCATATAACAAGAAAAATACGGCTAGTCACATTAGATAAAACTTTACTCCAGAAAGCAGAAAAAAAAATTACCTGTAGCCGATGCTATGGCTACGGAACTTCACTGCTTAACACACGTTTGCCCGCCTACCTGTCGAAACACCCCACGCGTCGGAGTAGTTGAATGGGCGCAGTAAATTCATTGTTTTAACAATAACAATGACAATAGAACAATGACACTGTTGTGTACACTTGGTGTACCGTTGACGTTTCGAGCACTTTCTATTATGTACACTTGGTGTACACTTGACGCTTGAGGGGTTAAAAATATTAAATAACCAAACCTAAATTAATCAAATCGTTGCTCCTACTGCTCACTCTAAAAAGACACTTCCCAAAGACATCAATACTCCTTTCACTCTAAAAACCAACTCCATCATACAAACTCACATCACAAACACCCGATCGAGAGCGGCTATTTAAATGTGGTTATTAATTTTATACCCTAAGTAGTGGACCGTTGGGTTTACGAGGCAGGGTGCACAGAGCGTTCGGAAGTGGATATTAAATCGTTTTATTAGTCGTCGCCGTCGCGTTGTGTGGCCCAAGTTGGGGGACACAGCGGGGAGGTTCGCAATGATGCTGTGGCGGCAGAAATAGGAACAAAGCTGCCAGAGTCTTTGATTTTTATTACTATAGCTACGTTTCCTAGAAGCGTGGTTTCGTCATATTATAGCAGCCGTTATGAAAAATTATCAAAAAACCCTCTGTATTTCGACAGACGTTGAGTATTGTGTGACCGTTCACCGCTTTCTTAGAAAACTTAAGCTTTAGGGACGAAGGATGTGCTGGTCCACATATTTTGAAATTAAAATACTACTACTATTTATTTTGAATTTAGGTCAAAATGAGGTTAAGGTTACATTATTGCCTGAAGTCAAGTAAGGCAAGACGTTTAAGTATTAAGTCGGATGCTCGAGTACTTTGCGCTCTATAAATGATTTATGATATAAACTTTGCTGTGCCCTAACAGGGTCTACAATGGCTCTTAGCTCTAAGCTTTTTGTCAACATCTTTTTTACCTTGTGGAACGCAAAATAAATGAATATCAAATCAATCAAGTCCAATTCAGTCCCTATCTGATCTGAGCTATCTGAGAAACGTATTTAAAAAAGTATTATTAGTGCGGCTCTTTCCTGCCGTCCATTTTTACTATCGGTAAAGACGAAAGAAAAATTGTTAACCACAAAATAAGACGCACATTAAACATTACAAAATTAACATAAAATAAACTAAATAGCCAAAAGCCTCCTATTCGGCAATAAGGGAAGTTAAAAATAAACATAGTTTAACAATACATAGAACTAAATAGGTAACCAACCAACCCGCACTGGGCCCGCGTGGTGGATTACAGCCCACTCCCGCTCACAAAGAGGAGGCCTGTGTCCCAGCAGTGGGAACATTATAGGCTGGTTATGTTATGTAAATAGGTAACAGTCTCCATTCCAAACTGATTTCAAAAACTTTCTACTCCATATTCCATCCCACTTGGACCACCCAACCAATGTGGTGTGAAATATAGGCGAGTCGAGCGAGCCTTATCGTTCGAGCGCACGCCGCGCTATCGGCGCAGCCGCCGATAACTGCTCGATCTATGTGCGTGATGCATGTGGCTGTGCATTACTTACTACTGCTAGAACCCTGGTAGCTAGCACTACAAATTGCTAACGTGTATTGGAGCAAATTCTGCGGTGTAAGCTTTGTAAGAACGCGGAAGATTTGGTTTTCCGGTTTGAGTGGATCTTGGGACACGAATGATGATACTCTTGCATCTTATATTAAGGTTACGTTTGAGCATATGTTTATAGGAAGTGAAATGAAGTTAGTCAGTAGCTCTTTGAAATGCCTCCCTATTATATCGTCGCTCGCATGACTAAAAGTCCTATCTCATTTTTCTAATTTTTTACCTGATTTGAGTTAAGACAACTACATTTTTCTATTCGTGATTCTTTGCATTTTTCACTAACCGTCGTATCTCTGTTATTTGGATCTCAAAATATAACCATTTTGAAAGGCAACAAAATGTAAAGAATCATGAATAGAAAAATGTAGTAGAACTCAAATCAAGTAAAAAATAAGCATTGCCATCCAACGTGGTAATGCTGCCAGCCTTTTGGGCACTTATCCCATTGACAGCGATGCGGACGAATTTTTTGATGAAAAAAAAGGAAAAAAAAAAAAGACAAGAGCTCATAGGGCAGCTCTTGTCTTTTTTTTTTTCCTTTTTTTTATACACTTGTATATAATATATATATATATTTTAGATTGTAAAATACTTCTTGTAATTAATATTTCAAAAATAAATGCTAAGTTTAGTAAAAAATGACATAGGACTTTTAGTCATGCGAGCAAAGGTATGACATATCATTTGTATCGGGGAGTCACTGGATGTAAAAGTATCTAAACCCTTTGAAATATGGGGAAGGTCAATGTCCAACAGTCACCTGTTAGGGAAATGAAGATAATAATGCGATTTTCTTACCTGTCACTACAGGTACTGTAGTCTCCTTACGTTTAGGTGGAAGTATGGCGTTATCATATTGTCGATTTAAGTAATAATACAGTTCCAAATGACGCTTAGCAACTAAGAATATCCACAATCACACACAAACAATAAATTGTTTCTGTTGCAACAGAGCGATCACGTGTATGCCATAGATTATGATGCACTTCCTAATTTAACCTGTCGAACGCGTGCTAAACCCTGGCTAATGAGACGGAGTATCTAACGTCGGTTGGATGCACGTACTATCGCTAAATTGCCCGCTAACAAGAGCTTTGTAGGGGTTAACCGACTCTGTGATCTGGCTTCCTATTTGAACATAGAGGTGACAATGTCTGGAATAGGAGGTCTAAGGACGATACAATTGTTTGGAGATAAAGAATGTGGGAGCTATTAATTGATCAAAAATGAGCAGTTACGATTTCTTGTCACATAGATTTTGGTTAGAGATGCGTCTTTTTGATATTACTTCTTTCAGTTTAATTAATTAAGAAATGAGTCAGTGACTCCCTGTTCCGTAAATTACGTTTATCGAATAAAAATGGCCGAAACCATACGATTTAAGCCTAACTTATTTCTACAAATATTCTTCACATACGGCTACAAATCTTATGCTTTACCGGATCATCAGTGTTGCCAGGGCCCGCCCATTCACACGCCTAAAAACAAAAGCATATAAATATATATTTTATGTAAATTCGGCCTATGTATCTGTTTCGATCGCCACATAGATTACCACTTTGATCACAATCGCATCGAATTTTGTTCAATAAAGTATAGAATTACGTTCTAATTTAATACATTTTATTTAGAAATGGGTGTTGGAGACGGAAAAATAAAATGCTTTGAGATATGATACGGTTATAGTTAGTATTTGACTGTATTGCCATATCATTGTAAAATAATTGTGATATTGTATATGTCGGCATATTGTTTTGCCACCTGTAATCGACAGAAAATATGATATTCTTTAAGAAAAAAATAACACATTTTGAATTTTAAAATTGTGAATTAATTAATTTGACTGCGGTACGGCGTAGTTTATTGTTGTAACTGGTTTTGGGTTCTGAGAGAAACATCTTAATTTTTGATCTTCGGATATATGAATCACGGATTTTATCTGGTATTTTTACGCAGTTTTAAGGTAATTAACGATTTTATTTGAATATAAATGTATTAAAATTAATAATGAGCAATGATGAGTTCAAAATCAGGCGAAAAAATGACAAAAACTTTACTTTTAAAACAAAGTAACCGTGACCATAACATACATAATTTAATTTATGATATATTCAACACAAGCATACGATATAAGGCCGTCCATTCACGACACAATAAACAGCTACCCACGACGCGACATTGTCGTGTCATTCTGCTAAATATCGCGCGCGTACCGCGTGTAATCGCGGCGGAGGATCGCGCGACGCGCGGCCACCCCGCGCGGCGATATCGCGATAACGGACGCGCGTTACACCGATGTGAATGTTCGTGTGAAAAGTCAAGCAAGTACCTAGGTGGTATTTGTATTGAAAAATCTGACGGCAATGCAGCTGGAGGTCGCGAACGAAACAAAATATTAATTTACAAAAAATAAAAAAAAGATCACACTGGCAAATTCTTTCAAGATTTTTACTTTTCACAATTCTAGCCAATCAATTCTTCGTCATATTACAGAAAAACAGATCCATTTGATATGAGGCCCAAAATAAAATGAATAGAAAAGAGAGGAATAAGTTGATATTAATAAATTTAATACGCTTTACATCTACAGTCCTAACTTTGATAATAAGAATGGAACACCACTTTTTAGAATATACTTAATAAAATATCAAATATATTTTACAAAGCTACCGTGTAACATACGGCAGTTGCACACAAACTTTGCCAAGAAACCTTCCAAATCCATTCTTAAGACGAATGCCTATAGTTCATTTTTCACTACCCTCATCCTAGAGAGTCTGTAGGTTTGGGAGAGCCTGAAGATTTGTTCGTTCCTAGAACTGAGGCCTCACCGCACGACCTCTGGATAAGGCTGGCAGAATATAATATTTATATAGAATTTCACTAAACGTGTTTACAATTGAGTAATAAGCATGAGAGAAAAGTGATGTTTCTTTAAGTATAAGAAAAGTTTTGTAGGGTAGCCCGGAGTCTCGATTATACACATATGGGACTTATATACTGGCCAAATGTGGCTGTTCTATGGTCCTCCGTCTACCTCTTCTGGGATGCAGGGGTGACGTTACGTAAAGTACCTACAGACGCCAGCACATCAAGCTACTACAATCTGTCAAATTTCTTTAATAGATTTTCAGATAAAAGGTTTAAAGTTGATTGGGAAAATTCGACAGTTTCGGGTAGCTTGATGTGCTGGCGTCTGTACTTTCGCGCTTTCTTTCGAAAAGCTCCCAAAAGTATTTCACAGGTCATGGGGTCAAGTTGATTTGAATTTTATTACGATAGCTACATTCCAAGCAGGCTCTCAAGTATGATACGATCAAATTGCGAAATCTAGTCTTCTTATCAGTAAACATCATCGATTCTTAAAATTATTTCATTAGTTCGACGACCTTCATAGTACTTAAATCGTTTTGAGATCAAAAGAGTCCGCACTTTTTTTACCTGACTGCGGTAAAACAAAGAAATCTTTACCAAATTGACTCATCATTCTCCTGCCCTTATCCCAATTTATTTGGGGTCGGCGCAACATATCTTTTTCTTCCATACTTCTCTATTAGACGTCATCTCGGTAGTCACCCCCTTTCTAATCATATCATCATTCACACATTCCATCCATCGTTTTTTTGGTCTTCCCCTACGCTTATAGCCATCGACATTCATACTCAAAACTCTCCTCACGACATTTTCCTCATTCCTCCGCATCACATGCCCATACCATGACAACCGATTTCCACACAACTTTTCCGTTACCGGCGCCACTTTCAAACTTTACATTTTACCAAATTGACTACCATCTTAATATTTGTCTGTATAATATATTCAAATCTCAACTGACATTATTTCGCAGTTGTATAATGCCTATCACACGGCAAATTGACGTAGAGTGTCAATTTGGTAAACACAAAATTTCGCTTACTGTACTATAGGTATTTGGTATGTGTGATTATTTGTTTTTGCTACAGCTTTTACTGATTTCAAGTATAAGGCCTTTTTATAGGTCTTGCTTGATCCACAACATATCCAAGAAGAGGATATATATACAGGAAATACAATATGGTGGATAATCTCATGATGTGATTGATCCGTTGGTTTCACAGTACGGTTTAAGAAGTTTATAAATAATAGCTTGTTCAAAAACTTCTGTAGCCTACATTTCAAAGACTTTACTCCATTCCAATGTTGCAATGCCTATTCGCTGTCCATTACTTGTTGGGAAGGGGTCGCGGCCGTAATGAGCCTAGATAGCGCGCAATGGACGCGGAACGCCATCTGATTGTGGCAACAGGTGTCTAATGTGCTAATGTCTACTGTTTACCTTTCTGCAGTTTGTGGGACAACATATGTAGTTTTCTTGCTGTTTGAGGGCAGGGTAGGTTACGAAATAAATAGGAATTAATGAGTCTAAGATATCGCGACACCCAGACGACGATGGCGGGATGAGCTGCGCGAAAAAAATCTGCTGTTTAGTCGTTTATGTTCGCCTAACTGGTCAAAATGTACTGAACAGCAGATTTTTTTTTCGCGATTTCAGGTTTGGTCCCATAGTAACAGTTGTTTGTTATCATGAGTACAATCACGTGTTTAAGTATCGGTTACTAATTACCAATCATCCTATATATTTTAATTGTGGTACTTATGATTCCTACCTTGTAGTCTGCTGAGACACTGGAGTGTAAACCTGTAGGTACTACTATCACTCGCGAAAAATACTGACTTATATGATGCGCGCACTGTGAGTACCTATAAGGTGCATTTTCAATCGTAAGTTGTCAATCCTTATTACTATTGATCAGTGGTTCGGAGGACAGGTGCTGCCATCTACATAAGTCCTGAGACTCACATAACTTCCTCTTTTTCCATCGGATCTTATTCAACGATATCAATATAAAATATTTTTTGCTACAACAATACATTGTATTAAAATTATCGATAGCAAGTGACAAACAAAAGCTCATTTCGCTAGTCGCGCCACAGTGGGGCGACGATCGCGCGATACTGTATGACGGACGGGCGAGATTGCGCGGGCGCATGCAGGGTGGCCATGCACTGACCACATATCCTTGCGCAGTTAACTGAGGACTAAGGGATTTATTTTAAGGCTCATTTGTTTAGCAACATAAATGGCGCGGTTCTGGGTTTTTATTTCAAAGATAGGTTATGTTTTTAATTTATTTTAAGTTTTGTCAATTGGCAGATGTGTGAAAGATAATATGGTTAGAAAGGATCCCCTTTCTAGCGACTACCGAAATGACAACTACTAGAGAAGTTGTGAAGAAATGGACATGTTGCGGCGACCCGAAATAAATTGATATTAGGGCAGGAGAATGAAGATGAGGAGAATTTGTCAAAGTATTTAATTAACTAAGTGTCGTTTATAAGTGTGACTGTGAAAAGCATGCCTCATAACAAGTACCAAACTTGGTAACAGGCATGTTTGAATGATCATAATTAATTTGACAGACCATGTTATGAATTCTTTGAGTGCCATTACTACTTAAGGGACCCATACGGGCTCCATAAACCCAGCCCAATTAACAAGATTTAAAATATAATATTAATTTAATTTCCATTCAATAACATAATTAAGTAGCAACAATAAAAAGTTACGTCTTAAAACAGCGACAAGAATCCGAAGGGCGCACAAAGTCAACACACGCAAAGAATTTTTAATGCTGGCCACTTATTAACATTATACTGGTCACCCTATCGGAACAATGACGCGATAAACTCGCGGCAATATTTTAAAATCGATGTTTTTATGAATCGATAATTTGTTCGGTGCGTTTCGGCGCGACGTTTCGCGAGCCTATCGATTCTTATCTCGATGTCACAACGCTTTGTTTCGATTCGACCCCAACATCGTCCATGTTTCGCTTGAAATGTGTTTCTTGCTAACGTACGAAATGATACTATCTCAGGCAGTGCTGCAACTTCATTCGAGCCGTTTCGAAATTGAAATCTTATTCGAATTTGACTCTTCTTGCTCTGTCATAGGAGTTTGGTCGTATTTTCGGGGGTGTTTGGCTAAGTTTGTGGTCGTGTATCTGTCCTCTTCATATGCATGCCAGGCTGTCTGGCTTCAGGTGTGTCCGATGGTTAATATTTGATACTTTCTTGTTCGGGAGAGGTCCCGAGAATGCAGTGTGCCGTCATTATGCTGAATGGTGGTGGTTGTTCATAACATTTCGAAGTTTCTTTCTCGTTGGAATGCGGGGTGTTAATTGATGTTTTGGCATTGGAGCAACATGATAGTAATGTCAAAGAAAGTGGGTGAATTTTTGGCTTAAGTTTGCATAATATTCCACTCTCTACATTGCCTGGTCCTGCTTTTCAACTAACTTCGGCGTCAACTTTGATGTGGAATTTTATTTGCGAAGAATATAAATATTTTTCGAATAGTGCCATTGAACCTGATCATATCCTAGAAAATATCAAAAGAATCGGCGAAATATAAAAAGAATTTATAAATCGAATATGCGAGAAATTCGTTCCTCGTATTTCAAAAATATTTCCATCACGTGGGCGTCTAGAGTCTGAATAAATAAGCCACAATCTGGTCATCGAGATACGCAAGATAAAATAGATTTCGAATACTTAATAATTTATGCGAACTAGCTGGCGAATATTATACAACCGAATAAATAAAAATCGAGACAGATGGCTATCGGTAGGATGCCAAAATTGGTCGTTGTGCGGGCTTCCTTGGTTGATAAGCATGTTCCTAAGATGGTATGTTTTAATGTCTCGAGAACTGATGGCTGGAATCATTATCTTGGGTTCTTGGATGCTTTGTTACAGGTATTGGTAGAAGGCTGTGTACTTAGAAGAGCAGATGTCAGAGATGCAGATTATAGGAAACTTAAACTAAGTACATAAGTAAGGTAATATTGTGATTTGTAAAGAGGGGAACACTTTACAAATCGGATTTTCTTAAAATTAATATTTATTTTTGGGTGCGGGGAGGTGTGTCATATAATTCGAAATAAAATCAATAGTTTAAAGCCTTAGTAAAAATACTTAAGTATTTAAATTGAGACTAAAATAAATGCCACTTCAAACCACATTTTAAAATCATAATCAAAAGTTATAATTTAGCTGAGAATCAGCACTTTTCGAATGTCAAAATTGCATAAAACAGTCTCCCAAAACGGACGCCCTGCACCACCTCCTAGTGCTTTAGCTGGGAAGAAGAAGTTGCGCAATAAACACCCCAGCAGCACAGCTGTCTGTTCAGTTAGAAATCACAAATTAGCCGTTCTTCGGCAACAGACATTTAAATTCGCAGTTAATAGAAACTACATTTCTTGGAAATAGTGTTGCCAGGTTCGATTTGTTGTAAATCTGTACATGAGGTCAAAAAAATCGGGATTTAGGGTTGCAGATCGGGACAGTAAACAAAAAAAAAACAAGGGGTTTTAAGTCTATTTAATCTTACATAACAAGTAATCAGTCTTGCTAGACTAGTAGAAATTATACAATAAAATCGTAAGTACTTTAAATGTAATTGACGCACTTCAGAAAACAAAGTACCTAATTATTAATGTAAATTATTTGTTTTTATTAAAATCGGGACATTTAGCGTCCCGATCAGGTACAAATCGGGACGCGTCCCCAGACCCCTGAAAATCGGAACGTCCCGCGCAAATCGGGACACCTGGCAACACTACTTGGAAATGGTTATAGGGTTTTCCATTCAGCTACCTACTCGCTATCCGACTTAAACTCATGGATACAAAAGTGGGTTCAGTTCTTCTTCCCATCGATGTAAACTCAATAAATAATGCCTATAGAGGGGGTTGATCATTCATACATGCTGATTCCCGAGATAAGCAGTATCCGTTAAAAGGTTACCTACCTTGTGTGTGTGAGTGTTTATCTGTGATGGTGTGTGTGGGCGTATCGGGACAGGACACAGGATCTTAATTTACAATAGCGTTCTTTGTACCATGTGTGCTGATGACAGATGTGGAGGATGATTGAAGTATTGGTTGTTGTTATAGTGGTGATGTACGTGCTTATGTACAGTCAACAAAAGAGATAAGTATGCAGGATCGTCGGATATAGTCGACTTGTCGACTGAAATTTAATTTGATCAATGAGCTGATTGTTTTCTATTAATAAAATAAAATTTTATTCGAGAACATCCATGGTTTCATACTAAACTTCAACTATATCCGACGATCCTGCATACTTATCTATTTTGTTGACTGTACTTAGGTACTTTATGCTGGTTAGGTTGCTCAAATATTGAGCAACCGTTTTGTATTTCAAACTTATTTATACTTAATATTGATCCGAAAAAAGGTTAAAAAGACTGAAAATATATTATTTTCAGATGAGTGCCACTTAATGGCAAACGACATCGCGGCAGGCCCAGACGGAGATGGCAGGATCAGCTGGACTCCTTCAATAAAGATACTTGGCACCTCTAGACAGAGAGTGGAAAGAGAGAGGGAGACTTTTGCCCAGTAGTGGGACATTAATGGCTAATAATAATAATAAGAGTAATGAAAATGGAATACCTCTCCACTCCTCATAAGCACCTCAGGACATGTTGCCCCCTTGTCGCTACGTCACTATGTGCTAGCGACCGTTTCCGGGGGCCCATTATTGAGTGTGCAAGTCACCCCCTGCCATTTTTTCCGTGTATAAATAAAACATTGATCAGGCAGGGGTCATAGTTCTTCCATAGTTCTTAGTAACCAGTCCACTTCAGCCACCCAAACCCATACCTAGTCCAACTTTTTATTTTTTCCTATCCTACAATAGTCCTACACCAACCGGGGGTTATCCTTGGGTGCACTTGCATAGTGCATACAGGGATAATCGTCGGACGGTGCCGCATTTCATTAAAATTTCCTAAGGGGCCTCTGCGAGTTGGCTTCGGCCCCTCGTACGCCTTCCAAAGGACCGGGACCCCATGGTCCCGAGATATATAAATTCAAAAAGAGTAATGATATGAAGGAACACTGCTTACAAACGAAACTGTAATTCCTGAAAGAAAATCTACAAGTTACTTACTGTAAAATTTAAAATTTTACCAAAGTTATATCTCTAAAGAAGTTGATAATGATAGCCGCATAGCCTATCGTGACACTAAGCGCCTGAGTTACTAGGTGTCACTTCATTAACTCCAGACATAGCTCACCGATGAAGACTATCATACCGCAAGCAATCCATATACCTTACTGACATTATAACCCGGTATACCTTTACAGATAAAACCTAACTTCCTCTTAAAAAGAAATGCAAAAAAGTCCAACTCCACCACACGGCTAACTAACGTTTAACAAAGATTAATGCTGCCCGATATATCATTCGCGACACGGAGAGGTGCGCGAACTTTCAACGATAAACTTTTTAAAGACTCAACTTGCTACAGCTTTTATATCGCCCTGAAAAATTGTGTATCTCAGGCCCTGCCCTGTGGCGACGAGATAAAAGGAAAAAATCGCACGAACCGTATTTGTTAAAGTGGAGTAGATATTTGTCATGGGGATGCGCAAACTTTAGTAATTGCTCTCTGGGAACCTGATTGTCGGATCGTTGATACGAACTAGATGTTTTTTTTATTGCTCATTTTTAACGCTGTGTATTTAGGTCGTTTAGACTGTTTATCGTACAGATTTAAGGAGTGTTTAAGTTTTATAGTCGTTGTAAAGTCATTTTAAGTTGCTGTGGGTTAGGCTAATTTGTTTTATTAGGAGATAAATAATAAAATGTTTTATTTTTACAAGTAAAAATGTTTAGGAGTGGGTTTAATAAAAGTTATCAAACTAGACTAGTAACGTCTTGATCTTATCAGGGCCGTTGGATTTAGGAATGCTGACATGTTTTATTGAATTTGATAATGTTTAGAAAATTCCGTTAGCCACAGCTGTTTCTTTATAAGAATGAAAATAGGCACTCTTTTATCTACAGGCGATCTTTTCAGCTTCGAATAATCATTCACAAAAAAATATTACAAAAACTAAAGCAATATTTACTCCCCCAGATTACACAATTAAATATGCCCAAAAGCTCGTCATATCTCCGCGATGTGTCTCGACAAAGTGACTTTATTAAACTTTTTTTTACCATTTTTTGCGAGTTCCGAGTACGTTCTGCGGATAAATTGTCGTGCGATAAGTCAGCGGGCTAAACGAGGTTAATACATTAAACTGAGTTTAAGCACAGTTCAGGTTAACTTGTTGGTGCCTGCGGGCGGGCCTCGTTGATGGACTGGTTATAACAGTAAAGAAATGTGGCCTGACACAGTTGGACAGGTTGGGTTTAAAATGCAGTCACCAAGGGGTGTTTTTTTCTTAAAAGATTTGTAATGTCAGACTTTTTAAGTGTTTTATAACTAATGATTAGGTTCCTGAACAAAATACTTAGGTAATTTTCGATTTGTTTAAATTATAGTTTCACTTGTTTTACAGCTGTTTTTCAGTAGTTTTTAGGTATTTAAAACTCGATAAAAATGACCTACATTGGCTTCATTACAAAACGAAAGCCACCGAGGGCTACAATCAAGTCTTAATTCAAGCAATCGTAGCCATAAATCTTCCCCAAAACTGCCTCCAATTAAAAAATGATACCACAAGAAGAATCAGCGAAAACTCAAAAGAAATCCTTTCGGCAGCAATCCTATCTAAAAATATGAAAATGTATGTAAAGCCGGCCACTGATGTGGCGACAATAAATCGTACGGCATTCGGTATCGGGAGTCATTAGCACCAGAAGTAATTGTTCAGATTTGTCTTGCGGTCGACCGGGGAGTGGGACACTTTATCTGGCCTTTTGACAAGATGTGGGCTGCGAAGATTAGCTGGCAAGTGTTCTTTACGGAATGGGGTAGAAAGGTGGATAGGTACAATTTTGGGGTAGATGTTAGAAGTGTTAGGAATAAGGCTGTTATGCGGAATGTGGGTCAAGTGATGGAAGGGAAAGAATCCGTAGTGATCTCTACATCAGTTGGGAAAAGGTTTGTGTGAACATTATTTAGGTCTATGGATTAATATGAATACGAAGCATGGCTTGTCGATAAGTAATACCAGCCGCACGGGTCGATCGATCAGGTTAAACTACGGTTGCCGCAATTTGTTCGTGGATGGGTGATCATCTTTACATACCAAGAGTCAAGACCCCTACATGCCTCGCAAAGCACGTTGAGTTGTTGGTCCCGGATGTCATTCGTGGATCTTTGACAGTCGTTACGGGTCGTCCGAAACCAGAAAGTCTGACAACCAGTCTTACAAAGGGGTATCGTATTACCCAGTAACTGGGTTGTGGAGGTCAGATAGGCAGTTGCACCATGTAAATACTGGTATTTAGTTGCATCCGGTTGACCCAAAATACTTGGGAAAAGGCCAGGCAGATTATGAAGTACCTATGGACTTTTTGAAAGGTAAATGCATGTCTTCATTTAAAAGGACCTCCACGAGACGCCATACTTAAATGATCGTCTGGCGTATCCTAGGTAGGTGCCATCATCTAACTGACAGGTAAACAGATTATTATCATGGCAAGAATTGGTCTCATTTAGTTCGAACTGAGACGAGAGGGAACATCTTTCTTGAACTAAGTGAAAGAAATTCAGTAATAATTCTGAATTTATAAAAGCCAGATTGTTGGAACCTCATCTCCAAAGAGAACTTTATTGCAAGTTGTACCTAATAGTTGGGGATTACCGCATTAGCCGGGCAATGTGCGATATCACCGACAATTTGTGACGTCACTATCTCAAAGCTCTGTAATCTTACGGAATTAACTGACAGAGACAATACATTCGGGACTTTTGGACAAAAGTGAGGAATCTGTGCTTTTTAGTAAGTATAGATTTATTTTTCTATGTTACTAAATAACACCAGTCTATTATTGTCCCACTGTAGGGCAAAGAGGTCTTTGCCCTACAGTGGTACCAACGCGCAACGGCTTAACCTCTCTGCTCGACAAGATTTTGACAAGTGACACATCAGCTGACTCGACGGGATGTTGCGAATTACGTCATGATTTTCCGGAATTTACATTAACTTTCAGCATTCGAATTTATTAACAAAAATGTGTTACCGCGCCTATTTTGTACAATAATTTTGTGGCAAAAATCTTTAACTATATGCTGAGGTCGGTCAAACCGCGTCATTCTACTGCGAAAGTTGTATAAAATAGATATTACTACACCTATACAAAAGGTAGGCACCTTAAAATCGCTGAAAATAATGTACATAAACCACCTAATCTCTTGATGAAAATATGCAAAAGGGAAAAATAAAGATATTGTCATTCACTCTGCATTATTACTTTTACCATTTTTCATACATAAACTACAAAAAAAACATGATCAAATCTTGATAAAAATTATTAAAAATTGTGTTGCGACGTGACAGTTCTTAGTGCCGACCATCCATCCAATTTTCTTATTCCGATTCAAAAATGTCATAAAGCCTAATCGATAATCGGTATTAAAAAAATTTAGAAACTGAATAAAAACTCTTTGGTATATTTTTCATGAATTAATTATTTTTCTAAATATAATATATAATTTCATTATATAAGTACATACACATACAGTGTGCATAAGGGTGTAACGTTTTATGGTTCCCTATGTCCGAATGAAACAACGGAACCCTTATAAGATCACTCGTGTGTCTGTCTGTAGGTCTGTCATGACCGATTTGTTTCGAATCTACTGAACCGATTAAGTTGAAATTTGCTAGGTAGGTACACAAATAAATTTCTGTGACTCAAACACGGACGTGTGACATAAATAAGTAAATTTTGAATATGGGTTCACTTTTTGGGGTCACATAGAAAATTTTAAAAAGCTTTGCTTACTGTAGGTACTGTGTGATATATCAAATGAAAAGGCTTGTCGTGAGGGTCACAAATATATTTTCATAATAACTAAAAAAAAGTTAAGCAAATCTCTCAATATACTGCGTACATACTTACATTTGGTCATAGGTAGTCAAAACATGTTCGGGATGTTATATTCAATTTAAAGTTGGTATTTTTTAAATGTTATGCTTAAAACAGTTGTTATAAAAATAAGATTTTTGGCATTTCCAATCTCGTATAGCAGCCAAGGGGTTAATTTCAGACTTTCGCTGTAATAGTAAGAAATGCTGAAGATGTTATTACCCATAAGAAAACAGTACTTTTCTTTTCTGGCCGGCACTTTAATTTATGGGTACGTTATGAACTTATGAATGATGAGTTTATGAAATACAAACTTATTTTTGCACTTGATCAAATTAATTATGTGCATTGTGCATGCGTAAATATTCAACCCAACTACGGAACCTTTCACTGTGCCGACTGTGCGTGGTCCGATATAAACATGGTCAGTTTTTTAAATTTCGTTGGTAACCTACCACAAAAAAAATCAATTTATTACTCAAGTAAACTAATAGAAACAAAAACTACCAAGCTCATACAACTAACAAAACATATTGAAATGTAAAGTGATTGCGGAATACCCAATTTATACAATTAATAATCATCATTCCCAAACTTTTGCTAATCCTACCTAAAAAAATGTATACTGGGCATTCTGTAGCAAACTATTAGAAAGTATCAAAAATAAATAATTGTACAATAAATAAAAATAATTTTAAGCGGCGAGCGCATTCCGAAGATAAAATATTCAAATATAGAAACAATTCGGCGCGAAATTCAATAAATGACTATGGTCAAAGGTCCTCAGGTATTGACTCAGTTTCAATATAATGTCCAAAAAACTATTAAAATTACATTAGAAAAGCATAGGTAAGTCATTATTATAAACAATGCTTATTGTATTTAATGCTTAAAATAATTTTATTTCAATTTCCGAGTATCGATTTCCGATATTCGACATATTAATTACCCGAGTCAATCGAAATTAAAAAAAAATCGTTTAGCATAATCGCTTTCGCACATCATTACGATAAAAAAAAACAATAATGGACGGCGATTTTGTACACAAATTGAGTAGTGGTAATGAATAATACGTGTTAATGGACCTGTGTTTTAATATTACGTTATGATTTGGGAATTTTCGTGTCGTTCATAATATTTTCAATAATATTTGTCTCATTTTAAATCTTATCTACATGTGTGTGTGTGAAATTTGTGAAAAGTAAAAATGTAAACACGCACGATTGGCGCGAAACTTCGACATTAGATATCAAAAAAATTCATTACCACTACTTATTTAACTTGGACAATGGATGAATTCGTCAAATAATTAAATGATGTATTATTCACTGCCCCTGTGGTGGAGTTTGGATGTTCGAAATCCCCAAATTTTATGTTTTTTAGCCTCGACCGCCACTGTCAACAAAATGGCGATTATCACATATACAGACTTGAATTTAATAAAGGTAAATTAATAAGCTTGCGCTCGAAATATGAAATATTTAATGGCGTTAACAAATGAGTTTTTTATCCAATTTTCTTAATTAACGCACATTCGTACGATTTGATGGGTAGCATAATAAATATTTACATAATCAATGTAGGGTGTCGTATGTCGTAATTCTTGGGTCCGAAAGGGGTCATTACCGAGCCGGCGGAGGTTCATGTGTTCGGGTCCTTTCGGGGGCGCTACCGAACTATACGGTTAACGTGCTTTCCGAGGCACGGAGGGATCTCGGAATGTTATGGATGGTCACCCATCCACGGACCGGCTTCGGCAAGTGTTGCTTAATCTTGAAGATCAACTTGTGCGGCTGTTATTATGTAGTCACGAGCCCACACAACACATTAGTACCGAAATTCGGTACAAAAGACACATTATTCATCTCAAATCGGTAGCACATTATAATAACAAACGCGATTTTTTTTTAAAAGTATACAAATTCATAATAAACGACTTACTTACTAATGTTTCCTGTCATACGTCTTGTTTGGCGAGGGTTTATTCGTTACACATACCTACTTATGAAGCCTGGACCTGTGTTTGTATATTACGTTCATATCTGGGCATTCTCTTGTTGTTCATAATATTTTGTCACATTTTAAATCGTAATATTACCTAGGTACATGTGTTTGTGAACTTCCACTCGCAAAACTTCGACTTTGGATATCAAAAAAACTCCATCAACTTGAACAATGGACGAATTCGTCAAATAATTAAATGATGATTAATATTATTCATTGCCCCCTGTAGTGAAGTTTGGATGTTCAAAATCCACTCAAAAAAGCCTCGACCACCACTATTATCAAAATGGCGATTACTGCATGCATACAGACGGATTTTGACGCGAACATTTTATTTAAATATAAAAATTCATAATAAACGACTCACATGCTAATGTTTCCTGCCATACATCTTGTTTGGCGCGGGTTTCGTTATATGACATAACATATACTAATGACGTCTGCGTCTATGATGTATGTGCAGTCGAACTTACCTGTGAAAAAAAAATAAGTAAGATATTTTGCGAGGAGAAATTATTTATGAGGTATTTAGTAGGGGGAGACACACATCAGCCGCACAAGGCGGTTGATCAGGTTAAGCTACGCTTGCTACGGTCGGTCCGTGGATGGGTGACCATCTTTACATACCGAGACCCCTCCGTGCCGCGGAAATCACGATAAGCCGTAGGTCCCGGCGGTCATTCTTGGATCTTTGACAGTCATTACGGGTCGTCAGAAGCCTGAAAGTCTGACAACGAGTCTTACCAAGAGGTATCGTGTTACCAAGTAACTGGGCTGTAGAGGTCAGATAGGCAGTCGCTCCATGTAAAATACTGACTGGAAGCCGACCCCAATATAGTTGCGAAAAGCATAGGCAGATTGATTTGACTTAGAAATAATCTATTCATAATGACTTATTCCACAATCGACAGCCACTACAAATAAGGAATGCAGTTTAAAAAAACAACGAATGTTAATCTACAAATTAGAATAACACATTATACACTTATCTAAAACTGGCTTATTGAAATAATTATTTTATTTTAGCCATTTCGCACACGTGTCAGTTGTTCTGCATAATGCCCAGGATACTGTTGACAATGTAAGTGTCCTTCAATTTGTCGAGAAGCAACAACCGCACGCGTCAACGCTTGTCGCTTCCTGCTTTTTGATTTTTATCTACGTTAGCCTAAATCTAGACAATAAAACCTTTAGTGTTCTGATAAATAACTAATAAAAAAACCGACCTAGTGCGAGTCGGATTCGCACACGAAGGGTTCCGTACCACAACACTACATATATATGAAAATATCACTTTTGTTGTAAAATAAATATTTTTTTATTTTAATTTTATTATAAATTATTAAAGTAAATATACAATTAAGTATTTTGTGAATATTTAAAGTGCCTACATGTTACCATTTATTAATATCAAGCAAAAATAGGCAAAAAATGGCGTTTTTTGTATGGGAGCCCCCCTTAAATATTTATTTTATTTTGTTTTTAATATTTGTTCTTATAGCGGCAATAGAAATACATAATTTGTGAAAATTTCAACTGTCTAGCTATCGCGGTTCTTGAGATACAGCCTGGTGACAGACAGACGGACGGACAGACAGCGAAGTCTTAGTAATAGGGTCCCGTTTTTACCCTTTGGGTACGGAACCCTAAATACTAGATAAATCTATACTAATAATAAAGCTGAAGAGTTTGTTAGTTCGAATGCGCTAATCTCTAAACTGCCATCGCGTCAGATGAAAAAAAAATCTTTTTGCATAATTGATAGCCCAATTCTTGAGGAAGGCTATGGGCTACTAACATCCTAACATCACGCTAGGACCCTTAGAAACCGAAAAAAAAAAAGAAAAAAAAGTCAGAAAGAACGCTAAGCGAAAAAGCGGGCAGGCGATGCGATGCGACAGGGAGGGTCGGGGAGCGGTGAATGCTTATGCGAATCCCGCACCCCCCGGCCACAGGTAGAGGTGGAACACCGCGGTGGTTTTAGCCGGTAAGAGTCCGGCATGCCCCTCTGTCCCCCCCACGATTGAGGACGTCCATGAGGATTTCCACAGCGCAACAAAAAAACAAAGGGAGAGTCGGGGGAAGAAGAAATTTCACGTGGACGAAGTCGAATTGTAATATAAAAGTTAGCATTTAAGTATTAGTTATTTATCTAGATTTGGAGATTTGCAATTCTTGAGGTTAGAGGAGAATATTTAATGTTAAGACAGATTTCGCTTTGAATTTTTGGGTTTCGTCATGTGTGTGGGTTAGCTAATGTTGCTAGTCCTGTTATGTTTTATTGTTTTTTTCGCCATGTGTTAAAGTGTGCTATGTGTTAAAGTTTTAAAGATATTAAAATCTCTTTTTTAGACAGTCGTAAATGGAATTTATTCCCTTGACTTAGGAACTTTAAGCAGCAGGCAGCAACGGTAAAACAAGCTGTTAGGCAAGCTAAAACGTTTCTTTATATTTATTATTGCACAATGTACAGACGCCAGCACATCAAGCTACCCAAAACTGTAAAATTTTCCCAATCAACTTTGAACCTTATAAATCAGCGATAAAGTTGATCTATTAAAGAAATTTGACAGATTGTAGTAGCTCGATGTGCTGGCGTCTGTACCTAAAAAAAGTTACAGACTATAAACGACTACATTTTACCCTGTTAGGGTGCATCAAATAATATTCAACAGTATTCTCAGTGTATTCACAGATCGGTCACGATTCTCCGATGTTTCGGAGGTGGAGGCAGAATAAGTACTTATATAATAAGTAGGTACTAGACGTAGCTCCACGCCGAATTTTAATTGTAGATGTTATTCTGTGTCTATAACTTACTAACACTATAAATTAAGTAAAATTGTTACTAACCCTATGGACTCCTGTCTGAAATAAAAGTTTTCTATTCTATTTTATTCTAATATGTAGAGGTCTCGAATTTTAAGTAGGTAGGTATTTGGTATACTTATATGATTTCAAATACGCCGAATAACAGTACAATCTTACAGATACCATCTAGGACAATATTAACTAAGGATAATTCCAACAAACATTCAAGGTGGTAACAGATCACAAAAATCTATACGAAAACAAATAATTCACGTTTATCGATCGGTAATAAATCGAGTCGGGAGCTTTAATGATATTTAACGAGAGTAGATTCCACTGATAAACCTATGTAGTATTTTTCGAAATTCTCATTCGAATCGAGAATCGATTTTCCTAATCGATTAGTAAGTATTCGTATTCGGGTGGGCCGTAACTGTGAACTAAGTGACAGACATATTGTTTCTCGACTAGCCTGTTAGGCATTCCAATCGAATTCAAACCGATTGGGAACAAATATGTAGATTTTAAAATTGGATATCAAATATTTTATTACATTATTAAATACGTATTTTTGAATCGAATTTATTGCGTTGTATCAAGTTTCCACGCTACTGTTTGATGTTAATATTTATAAATCAAATGGTTAAACAAATTATGGCAGTGATGGGAATTTTCCCATTTGGTTTCATATTAGTTAAATTAATAATATTGGTTTAAGAAATACCTAATAGGTAGATAAAAATATTTCATTAATAGAATAGGACAGTCTACTGTTTATTATGTTCAGATTCAGCTTTACTCCTTGACTGTACTAATGATGAAATTTGGCAGTGGGTCCAGTCGACCTATTCAAAATTTGATTTAGTCAACTGGACCGCGGGTTCAGTTCGTGTGGGTCCAGTTGACCAAAGACATAAATATTGAAATATATATATTCATTCATATTCATTCGGGTATCTGAATGTGCTGATATCGATATCCTTCATCTATTGCGATCTAGCGACATTGGCTGATGATCTCGGCAACCATAAATTTGATAATCACTACCAACTCAATATTTAAATTTTCAATATCTAGCTGGACGAACGGGTAGCGGCGGCAAATTAGATATCAAACTATTTTAAGATTTTATTGTGTTTTACGTATTAATTTCGCGGTACTCCAGTAGGAATATTGAACTTAATCCAACCCCTAGTTTTAGAGAACCATTAGAACATCTAAACTAAAATATAATAAAGATAAAACATTTGATTTTTTTGTATATTTGTTTGTTACGCTTTCATGCTAAAACGGCAAAATGGATTTGGACGAAATTTGGCACACTATGACCTGGATTAGGACATAAGGTAATGGGTACAATTTGGCATACTCTAGTTTAAATTATGTGTTCATAATAACTCGACCAACTTTCAATCTTATGTCACTGATTTTACATCATCAACGTCTTGCTTCTCTCTTCTTTCTTGCCTTTTCTTCTCTTCTGTGGTGTCGGATTGCCGTCCCATCGGACTAAGAGTGAGGGAAGAGAGAGTGCACCTGTGTCTGCGCACACACTTGTGCACTTTAATATCTCCCGCGCCTATGGCTAATCGCCGCTGAGATTGGTCAATAATCAGCTCTATAATGTTCCCTCTGCTGGGACACAGGCCTCCTCTCTGTGAGAGGGAGTGAGCTGTAATCCACCATACGGGTCCAGTGCGGATTGGTAGAAGTCACGTGTCTCCGAATTTTTGGTTCTAGGACATGCCGGTTTCCTCACGATATTTCCTTCACCTACACAAATTAAAGTGCCTGCCTAGGGTTGAACTTACGACCTACAACTCGTAAGTCGGGGACGATACCACTGGGCTACAACTGCTCTCGATTCTCCTCTCGGATCTTGAGATTGGTCGTCATGGCCGAAATTCAGTTTAGAGGACTACATTATCATTATCGCTGCAGACAAACCCTTTATTAACCGACTTCAAAAAAGGAGGTTCTGTATTCGACCCGTATGTATGTATGTATAAATGTTTGTATGTCCACGATTTTCTCAAAAATTAATGAACCAATATTGATCATTCTTTCACTAATATGATCTAAATACTTTCAGAAAGGTTTTAGTATATAATAAATTATGTAATTATTCTTATGTACGATGTTATATGCATAAATGTACTCCATCTCCGGCATTTCTATGCGAATTTTGATGATTCTTCTAGTCGGTTTTTTAAATACTGCATAAGAACAACACACCATCACATGTCTCAGCAGCCTCCAGATATAGCCACACACGTATAACCACACAGTCATGAGTCATCTTGCCTCCCAGATAAGCAGTAGATTCACTAAAGCTTTTCTCCCCAAAGATGTACATGATAATACACGAACAGCTTAAAACTCATGTGAATTGGAACGGTGACATTTCATGGTTTTATCTCTAAGGCACGAATTACAGGTTAATTGGTATACATTGGTTTTGTACAATTAGATACAGATGTGATCTTAGGAAAGGACGAGGATGCTTTAAGTGAAGTAGTGGATTGGTTTTGAATTAGTCTGTGTTTTAGGAATTAATTTAAAGAGAGTGGCGCATGAGTGGTCGAATTTGTGAAGGTTATAGAGGAGTTCTTTTTAAAGACAAATAAAAAAAGAAGTCTCATTTTGTTATCAGTATTTTTTGTTTGGTTTTGCAATGTTATTTTAATATCGCATGAACATTATTTTTATGCACACATCACGTTGCAATATAAAACTGATTTACATCCGTCACCTCAAATATAGTTGAAAACCAGTGTCAGGTACTAGTTGTCTACCATTTTTGCTGAACTGGGCCTTTTTGGCGCAGCCGTGAGGGTTTCCTACTAATTTCTAACATCGGACTTTTCACTTTTTATTTGTTTTTATTCTTCTTTCTCTTTCTTTCTATCTTCGAAAATTATTACAAAAAGGTACAAAAGACACACTTGAAGGTGTCAACAGGAACAAATTCGTTTAAGAGTAGGTATTAATTTTAAAAGGCGAAGTTACAGCTAAGTGAATATTATTTAAAAACTTGATAAAAATCTTTACAGTTCATATCAAGTTTTAAAAGTGAAAACGATTCGGACATTACATCACCCACACCTGACACCGGCCACCCCACACATGGGAATCCCACACTAAACTCAAGAAATGACCACAAACACTAGAGTCATAGTGATGTTATCAACGTAAACGCCATTCGATACGTCACAAGTCCCTTTATAGATCCTATCTCAACCAGTTTGTATTTTAATAACCTCAAAGGTGTCAAATTAACCAAACATTGTGTGAAAAGTATTAATTTTTAAACTGTTACATCCATTGAGAACAAAATTAACGGATATAAAGTAAGGATTACCATCGATGGGAATTACTCTCGTCATAATCGCTACGACATCTTGTTCGCGTTTTATTACTAGAGTTGTAAGTAATCGATATTTGAACATTACAATCGAATTAATCTAACGATTATGAATCGATTGGGAAACGGATTTTTTGTAACGATTATGACGATCGGAATCAGAGTTTTGATCGAAGTATCGGTGTAAAATTACATTTATGGCGCCTGATCTGGTTGCCATAAAAAGGTGCGCAGGTTCAGTAAAAAAATGTGTAGGATGAGTTTAATTTGACTTGATTGCGTTACTGTAACAGACGAAGAAAGTTACCGTAACGCGACTAGTGATCTGTGTTTGGATCCTATATCAATAACAGAGAGTTATAATTACCATTTGTGTTTATCTTGGACATTACTCGCATCGGTGCAAGAATCTTGAGGAAACCTGGACTTTTACCCTTTTATTCATAAAAACGTTAAATTAGAGACTGTTTAACCATACATTTTTGAAGTATAAACGTCTCTTAACTTTAATAATGTATTTAATTAAGCACATAAATGTACAGAGGCGGACTTAATGGAATAGGCATTTTCTACCAGTCAACATTTGGGTGATGCAGAAACAAACAGTGGTAGGTGGAATCATGAAAATTGAGGAATAAATATTTTAAATATAAAGATACGCATAAACCTATTAAAATTATGAATATAATATATACCTACCAGCAATATCAATATATAATCATAGTTTATAAATAAAGCCCATAGTTAATTCATGTTTGAAGTCGTCAACCCGTCTTGAGCAACCGTGGTGAATGGTGATGTGATCAATGCTCAAAAAAAAATCAGCTGTTCCCTACATTTTGACGAGTTAAACGAACATAAATGTAGGGAACAGCAAATTTTTTTTTGCGATTTCAGGTTTGGTCCCATAGTAAAAGTTGTTCATAACGATGAGTACTGGTGTTTTCCAATAACCCTGTATATTGGTGAAGTTATAAAAGCGTTAGTTGACAGGAACCGGTTCCTGTATTACCGTCTGCTTTAGATTTTACCCGTAACAAAGGACCGGTCGTTGGTTACGGGTAAAACCTTGTGTAACATAACATAACATCACGCATTCACGCCTGTAATCCCCAAAGGATTGGGCAGAGGTGTACCTATAGTACACCCATATTTCGCCAGTTATGTTCAAGTCCCATGTACCAAGGGGTGAGCCTATTGCCATCAACCGGGCACAAATCCAGACTCCGGGCTGCTAGTCACAGCGGGCCTTATCAGAATACCAGCACTGTGACATTTATTTTTTAAATGTTGCAGCATCATGCTGAGATAGGAGTATTTTGGCCTCGTATAGGACTTTCTGTTTCATTTATTTTTTTATATAACGTGTTTTTTTTTTACTGTGTTTAGTTTAGTTTGTGATCTTCCTATAAGAGTCACAATAAATAATTTTTCTTTCTTTCTTTCTTTCTATTAAGAAATTCTTGATGGAAAAACCCAATGACACTTTGCCCGACCTGGGACTCGAACCCAGAACCTCATGCTCAGTAGCGCTTGCGATCAGTAAAACATCGAGGTTCAATGCAACAATAAAATAAAACAAAGGATTTATCAGATCTACTGTATTCATATTTTTAAGGCGCATTTGTGGAAGAGAAATAAATGTTTTATTATTATAATGAAAACAATATCTTACACATCAGATTCGTCACAAAAAACTTAGACATAATTATATTACATTGCGCGAGCGATAAGATTATTTTAAAAATAATATAGTTAAAAATACTACTACTGTTAGGTAAGAAAAGATAAGTATAATTTGATTAAAATTACAATTTTCATGACATTACAAATAATTGATTACTTACAAGATATTTATTGCAATTAATTTAGATAGTGATATCTTGTGTTGACATTGATTATATTGATTATTATTGACATCATGTAACTGAACCAGTTGTCTTTTGAAATAGGTATAATTTTTGGATTCAGACATGATGTGATTTGTTTTTTTTTTTAATGCAGACGTCGGCCGTCAATCTTTTAATGACGTGATTGCTGATTAATTTATTGTAACATTAGAAATCATTATTTAGAAAACAAAAATGTTTTGGTTAATTACTGCATTGATAGTCTTTTGTTTTTGCATGACAGTTTATATTTTTTATCAATAGGTACATTTGTAATAGCGAAAAATATAGTGACTAGAAAAAACCTGATCCGAGTGCCTAATTAGTAAAATAATTAGGTACCTAATTAGTTACAAAAAAATATCACCGGTAGGTACTTAAATTAATTTGAGCTAAGGGTTTGGCATTTTTTACACAGACTTTTCATAAATTTTAAGGAACCAATTCTCTCATAGGTAATATTGTTTGTAAGTACAACATGACTGTTTGTTGCCAAAATAAAATAAAATACTCATATCTCATAACATAATGAATGTTTCCTTTTTTCCGGCATTCGCGCATGGCCTTTTGCTCTAGGATAGGTAAGGTAAGGTAGGACACGTTAGTAACCAACGTTTTTGATTGGCTGGTTAGGCTTAGGTACAGACGCCAGCACATCAAGCTACCACAATCTGTCAAATTTCTTTAATAGATTTTCAACTTTATTGCTAAAGCATAAGGTTCAAAGTTGATTGGGAAAATTTGACAGTTGCGGGTAGCTTGATGTGCTGGCGTCTGTACATGCAAAATATTTTTTTCTAGATCAGTATGAGTTATACATATCGCTCATTTGGAGAAATGTAAATGTATTTTTTTTCCCAAAAAATGAGTTAAATATGCCAAAGCACTTAGAAAACGTATTTACGTTAGGAAAGCAAGGACGTAAAAAAAAAGTTGCAGTTACGTCGATGTTTCTGCAAATGAGCGATATATGATAAATCATACTGATCTAGAAAAATAATCTCGGCGGAGATAATTTTTTTCAGCATGATTGTTCATGAATCAATTTTCTTATCTATCTCTCAAAACATTCATGCCTGGTGGCCTACCATGATCTAATTAAAAACGATTCAAAAGCAAGACATTTCAGTTTAGGTTCCTAAACTGCATCGCTCACAGTCACGCGGAAAAGCCCACGACTGGTTCGCATCATATTTAAAAGATAGAGAGCAATTAGTTGAGATTGAATATTTTGATCAAAAAACAAAACAAGCACAGCTCATTAGATCTGATGTTAAATCAATACATGCTTCAATTCCCCAGGGAAGTGTTATTGGTTGCCTACTTTTCCTCATATACATAAATGACCTCCCCAAAACCATAGACGGGCCATGTGTACTTTTTGCGGATGATATCTCGATCCTGACTTCATGCCAAACAAATGCTAATTTAAATGATAAACTTACGACTATTCTCGGAAAAACTGTAAACTGGATGAGCGATCATAATCTCGAAATAAATTTTACCAAAACCAAATTAATAGCGTTTCACCCCTGGCAGAAACAGCAAATAAATATAGATTTTACATTTAATCAACATAAATTAGAAACAGTTAACAATTTCACTCTCCTAGGTTTAACAATAGACACTCATATAAACTGGAAAACTCATATACAGACAGTAAAATCAAAAATTTCAAAGTTTTCATATGCTCTCCGCGAAATAAAAAAGACTACAAACCTACAAACCGCACTAGTCACATACTATGCGTATGCCCACGCTTGGTTTAACTATGGCATCATCTTATGGGGAAATAGCACAGACGCTCCCTCCCTATTTACCCTCCAAAAAAAGCTAATACGAATAATTACCAATATAGAACCGACAGATAGTTGCAAACCTTACTTTCAGAAACACAAGATCCTCACCTTAGTTGGTATTTATATCTTAGAATTGTGTAAACTAGTCCGTAAATATCCAGATTCCTACAGCACACGGGGAGACATACAAACAAATTATTCTTTGCGCCATAAAAATAGACTAAACTTGCCCCCCTCCCGTCTTAAACTACACTCATCTAGTCCATACTCAATGTCAATAAAAATATATAATAAATTACCAGAAGACATAAAACAACAAAATAAAACCAGTATATTTTTAAATAAACTAAAGCAATACCTAATTAAGAAAAGCTATTACACAGTACAAGAATATCTAATGGATAAATTAAATAATAACTAAGAATAACAGACATATAGTAATAAGTACAATAACAAAAATAAATAATACTATAATACTTAATAATTATATTACAATAATAACAATGAACAATTATTAAGCGAGTAAAGAAATAAGCAATATTAAATATAATTAAATAAATTAATAGATAGACCAGCATATAAAATATTAATAGAATAACTAAATGAAAGGAAATATAAATACATAGATAATAGGATATAAAGTAATTTTAATAGATAAATTCAATAATAATTATACATAATTAAGAATAACAGATATATATTAATAAATAAAATAACAAAAACAAACTATTTCATAATGCTTAATAATTATAGGTACTAGGTACATTAATAATAATGAACAATATAAAATATAATTAAATAAATAAATAGATAGACCTGCATATAAAATATATATAGAATAAATGAATGAATGGAAATATAAATACATAGGTAATAGGATAGAAAATAATTCTAACTTTACAACAAGGAAAGTTTATAAAGCGCTCTTCCTCTCTCTACTTATTTAAAAATTTGCTGTGCCCGACAGGGTCCATAATTGTTTCTATTGTTTTTTATATACCACCTGTAATTGTACATTATGGATTGCAATAAACGATTTGAGATTTGAGATTTGACGTCCATTACGCTCAGCGGCATTTACTTTTAACCTAAAACTTGCGACTCAGTTTGGGACAATCGCTGTCAGATGGCATGACCTAAATTGAATCGTTAAACTGACGTCATGGTACGAATTAGAAGAACAGTTCAGTTTAGGTCCTAAAATGCCTCCTAGTACCTAGTAGGCCTCCTGAACACCATAACATGACATACTTAATGTCATGACTTTTTTTTACCTACTTTCCAAAAAATTAGAAAAAATATTAGAAGCTGAATAGGTGTAGGTATGTCTTATCACAATAGGTAGAGGTAGCCTTTTAGATTCGAACATTATCAGACGCTGTAACGACCAACAGAATAAACGCAAACCTCGCAAGTCTAACAGTCTAACTAGAAATAACTCATAACACTAGTTATTGATTGAAAACAAAACATCACGTAACCAGTAACGCGTTGGTTATCGGCGAAGGGGGTGAAGGGGGGGAGGTAGTATGGCGGGGGGAGGGGTAGAGATAAGAAAGAAATCGACCTTATCGTGCGGTAACACGCGAAAATCAGTAAAGTGCATGCTGCGGGCGGTTGGGGCCAATGTTGGTGGCGAATGTTTGTGGAGCTGGTGAATGGAATGTCATATATGTAACCTATTGTACAAGTCGGAAATAATTTGAAGGAATACGAGAATTTTTCTAAATTCAAACGTCACGCTAATGTGGAAAAGTGATAATAAAATGGACAATGGCAGTGCTGCCAGCCTTCTGGGCACATTTCCCGTTGACAGCGATGCGGACGAATTTTTTGATGTCCTATGATTCTTTACCCTTGTTTTGCACAGACTCCACAGCACATCAAGCTACTACAATCTGTCAAATTCCTTTAATACATTTTCAACTTAAGCATAAGGTTCAAGGTTGATTGGGAAAATTTGTCAGTTTCGGGTAGCTTGATGTGCTGGCGTCTGTACATAGGTACATACTTACTAGACTTGACATTGCACTATTTAAATATTAAATTCATTAATTTAATCTATTGGCACAAACTCCAAATTAAGAAATAATAAAACGTCCTTTCTATGTAGGTGTATAGTTACGCGAAAAACTATTAAAAATTAAAACCACGTTATCAAGTCTTAGAATCAAGCAGCATTGCCATTTTATTTGACCACGATATTATGAAACTACAAAAACTACAATAATAAAAATACTGCTTCGATGGTGCAGTGGTCGGAATCGCTACTGTTGAGCACGAGGTATTGGGTTCGATTCCCAGGTCAAGCAAAGGGTTTATTTATTTATATATTATACTTTATTGGGTACTTTTTTTTTTGTACTTTTTTGTGTTACTTATTGGGTCTTTCTGTCTGGAATTGGAACTGGTAACTGAAGTCTGGATTAGTAGTAATTAGTACCCAGTTGAAGATAAGGCTCGCCCCTTATTACATGGGACTTAAACATAGCTAGCAAAATGTGGGTGTGCTATACGCACACCCCTCTACCCAACTCTTCGGGAAAACAAAACGTGATGTTATGATACGTGACATTTAAAGGCAGACATTGTTACCAACATTTGTGTCAATATCTGTACCAACATTGGCCACAATATTGGCGAAATGTCTGCTGATAAGAGCCCGTACATCTGTTATCTATTGCCACTGAAGCAATTTTACATGTGAAGATAAAAATAAAGTGTAAATATACAATAAATTGTTTGATATAGGCTATCTTCGCTCTCGGTTATCTTATAGGCGGAGAATAGAAATACAAACAACAAGATTACCGTATTATTTTATCGAATCGAATTTAATTTAGGTAGTTGTAAATAATAATAAAACTATGGAATAGAGGGTAGTTTTATTTTTTTTATTTTTGATCACGGGATTAAGTCCGAATGCAAGATTAGCTTTGGAAATCATTATAATAAACTTGTATTAACTAGGTAAGAATATTTCAGCAAGTAGCTATAATTTCTAGGCCTACCTATACATTAATTACCTACTATGTTAGCGTTTTATTTGTACACTTTGCAAGGCAGCACATAGTGACACAACTTTATTTTTATTTTATCGATCATGTAGGTACTACATTACACCTACTTATGTGTACAAATAAATATATTTGAATTTGAAGTTTGGATTTTTCTATGCATGAGAACTTTTGTCTTTATAAAATGCTAAATAAATGTTCATGTGGGTACTTAAGTGTCCAGTCCAGTGGGCAATTTGATAAAAACATTGTGTTGTGTACATACTAAGGCACAACTCTGCGTAACCCCTCAGGGAAACAAGCATGCTATGTTATTAATCCTAAAATCTAATTAAAATAAAATTAGGTTTGAATAAATCTGGTAGTAGATAATCTTCAAAAGATTATCTCGAAATAAATATTTTGTGAAGGACGTGTAATCCGTGCCCTTCAAACTGCGATGATAACTTCATAGCTTGATAAGTTCTGAGCAAATCTAAGATATTTTATTTTCAATCTACACGGTAGCCTAGGTAGTGATAACGTTGTTATTTCCTATCACAGCTTTACAAATCTTTTGATTTTCAAGTAGGTACTCAAATCTATTATTAATACATTTTAAAGCTAGATTTTTGACGTCTGTCAGTAGTCGTTTCTTTCCATTTACGATAGCTAAGTACCTAATTCATAAAATACTAATCTTATTTTTTTCGCTTCTTTTTAATTAAATAATTTTTAAATTTCGAACAAGCAAGCAGTAGGTACTTACCTAACCAGTTCCATTAATACATGTTTTAAATTAATCACATTTAATTATACTTAGGTTTCGAAAATCGATAATAAAACATTCCATGATTCTGAATTCAAAAATACAAAAAAATATTACAAACCGCCAATAAGTCCCGTCCATACAGCACAGTGGTTCAAGTACAATCACATGCACGGTGTTTTGCCTCGGCAATCTAGCGCGTACTAACTGCTTTCGCCCAAGCGCGACTCTTATCGTTGAAAAAACCGATAAAAACCGATAAAAACTTAATCGAGCGCGATTTTTACGATTTTTATCAAACGACATGCTGGATTACACAGTCTGATAGCAATCACAATTATTGTAGGAGCACTGTGTAGATGATTATCTTGACACCCGATAGTGGGATGGGTAGAATATTATTTTTTTGTGATTATTGAAATCTGATAGCAACTGTGTGAGGCGTCATTGATAATAATTCTACGTAGGTAGGTATTTTAGTATCGGTTTTACCTATCAAGCTTTGGCGGTTTGTTGATTTGCGTGGAAAGTGAAACTGCGTAAGCGCACAATCTTATACAGGGATTAACGCGGTAGCTGACGCGAAGTCAATCGTCATGAGTTCATGAATGATAAATTTATCTATGTATGAGTTTAAAAATTTCTTAAATTACCCTGACGACTCGGTTACTTTTGTGAACAAGTTAACTAAAACCTTTTAAAAATACCCAACGCTAGGAAGGATTCTCGAGTTTCGAATTATATGCACCTCCTATCTACGTTTTTCATTAACAATTCTCTCTTGCAAGGAGTATGAAATTAACAGCACTATCATCTCTAAACTATTAAAAAAAAAAACAGCAGACATGACAGTTTCTTAAAAAAAAAAACTTTGGAAAAAACTGTTTTCTTTTTGCAACGCATTAAACACTTTATTCATAAACGTTGCTTAAAGTTAAGTAGTGATTAGCGACTGTTTCACCATACATTTTTGACGTTTGAACGTCATCATCATCATCAGCCTATAGCAGTAACTGCTAGACATAGGCCTCTACTATTGCACGCCAAGAATGAACATCATTTTTAATTTTAATCATCGTTTATAAATAAACCCCTAAATGAGGTTGTATTTGCTTATCAATTACTTGTATAACTAGTGGGTAAATTGGCTTAGATATAGGCACTTATTATCGCACATAAATAATGCCTTAGAAACAGCGATAAGTATTAAAAAGAAACTGTATAAACAATTAGGTATAAAGTTAATTAATCTAGAAGATAGATAGTATGTAGTTTAGTTCGTGCGTCATGGTAAATGTCGCAAGTGGATAAAATAATTATTGAAATCAATGGTTTTTTTAACAAAAAGAGGGTACTTACAATTTTATAGAAAAAAATTATTGCACAGTAAATATTATATTCACAAAAACATTTTATTCTCAAAGATCTTAACAGTCACGCGATATTAAAATAATTTAAATCAATAGTTTTTTTTTAACAAATGAGTACGATTTTACAGCAAAATTTTTGACAAAAAAATATTCTCAAAGGTCTTATAGATAACAAAAATAAATAAAAGTCTTCAAACAGAAAAAAAAAAACAAATAATACCTACATCAGTTCACCGATACGCAACATTAGTTTAAAAAATTGCACGACGATAGCTAGTGTCGCACTGTGGTGCGAAGCTTATCTCATGGGGACAAAAGAATTTTTGACGACTGAGCAAACATAATGTGGCGCGGATCGCGATCGGAATCTGTTCGGACAGGTGACGTGTGACGATACAGTTCCCGTAGAAAAACACATATATTTTATTCCCAAATATATTTTACGAGGAAAAAAATGTTTGACGATATTAATGAAGAGCTTTTATAGTTTCCGCTGCTAGATGTGTACCGCGAAGCTAATTATATCACGCACCGATTGTCAAAAACCATAAAGTTAGCTCAAAAACAGATTATATTGTGGCTTTCAGTAAACCTTCTTTATTTTGTTCTGAACTCTAGTGCGAATGGTGTCGCTATCACACATAACAGTCGAAAAGTTTTTCAACTCTGTACAGAATGGCGCGGCTTAGCACGACGGTGACGAGACGGCGACAGGTACGTAGGTAAATACGTGGATATCTCGCAGCCGCCTGCCGCGCACTGATACGTCACTCATGTAAGTTTTCTTCGCGTTTCCGCGAATTATCGAATAGAAGTTGAAATTGGAATTTCGCGCGGTTTTTTGCTAGGGAGCGCGGTTGGCGCACTGTGCGATGTCTCTCAGCGATATTGTCATTCAAGTTTTGGATGAATTTTAATATAAAGTATCCTTTATTTCCTTCTCAGTGTAAGTTGATACTTAATCGTGTGTCACTCATCTTATTGAATGTTCGGGCTTCGCTACGGGTTGGTTAGGTTTTATCAATATACATACTTACACAGGTATTCATGCATTACTAATGCGAGCGGTTTATGGTCGTTGATAAGGTTAAAAGATGTTAATATTGTGTTTAGGTTGGTAGGTAAGTGATGAACTGGTTTTTAAATATATTGCGTGTTTGAATTTTGTCGTTTCGTGGAAAGGGTAAGCCAGTAGGGTAATGATGGGATGAGTTAAAAGAGGGCAAACGATGATATTGTATCTAGAGCATGATGCGAATCGCCCCCCACCCAGGAGCCCAAAAAATCGAGGGTAGGTAGAAGCCCCAAGGTTTTAAGCACCTCGACGGCTATTCCTCAGTAAATTGCCGTTAATTTGCTCCGTACAACGCTCCCATATAATATGCGATGCGATAATAGACTCGTCTACTCGATGGACTTTCATTTCCGCGCGCACGTCCCTCGATAACAAAGAAGTGTTGACATATTTAGAACAAGCCTGAAATCGAACTGGCTGGCAGTGCGGCCGGCAGCAGCCGACAGCCGTCACCACTGCCAACATTGCCAACTAACGCGAGATTTTAATTTTCGAATCCATCGTCGCTGACGCGCGCCCTTTTGTTGCCAACGTCACAACCCGATTGGTTCCTTCGCCATTTTTTTAAACTGTCAAAGTCGGATGACGTATGTCAGAGGATTGAGTTGATTGATTTGGAATTGGAGTTTCGACAGCTTCGACGATGATGCTCGTTGGCTTTTAGAAGGTCCTTTTTCGCTGAGTCTCGCGATTTTTGTTTTCGTCGTTGGCATATTCCAGTCCAAATCCTGTTTAAATAATATCTATGTTTTTCTTCTACAAGTTTTCGCTCAAAGTGTTAAGGGTTTACAAAACGCTCTTATCTCCAAGAGGCTCAAAGTCTGACTCAAAGCTTTCACCTGCGTTCAAAATTGGACGAAAATTTAAAAATATGAATAGATTTCTGGCGTGGCGCGCCTTCTATCGTATCGGTGGTTGCCGTCCACCGTCCGTCACTATCTATATTCCACACGAGCGCTCTCGATACTCGCTTCCTCGATACACCTACTCGATTAAAATAAGAATATTTTAAGGCACAACACTATTGTGAGGCGCACGGACCTTCCGAGAAAGGTTGTAAGCTGATATCATATTCAAAAAGCTGTGAATACTTCTTTACACGTGTTTTTGTGTTGGCATATAAGCTTATTTAGTAGGTAATAAGTATTCTTATTGGAAGTCCATTATGATGAGTCAACCATAATTATTTACTTACATAATTACGAACAAATCCTTTTGTTTTGTCATTATCACCTTTGCGTGTCAAAATATGTCTGTAGAAGGACGTTTACATCAAATAAACAGAAAATTAATTTGTAAAATCGTATACGGAAAAATACTAATAGAAATAAAGAAGTGCAAACACGGGACGGCAAACTAAAACAAAGCCGTCGAGACACTTAATCGAAATAGAGGTGCGCAATAATCCAACATGGCGTCTGCAATTCGACTGCAGATGCAATTGTCACGGGCCGATGGGCTCGCTCCCGCTCCTTCTGTTTTTACTCGATTGCTCGATTACTCTATTCTCGTTTTTCGTCGTGCCCGACTAGCGATACTGTTCCTACACTGAGACCTGTCATATCGCCTTTGTTCGACGTGTACCGAAAAAATAGCAAAAAACGAGATAAAAAGTCTCTCCCTAGCAAATTGGGCGTCTCTGTTATAAACAACAGAGGTGGAATGTAACGATAGCGAACAATAAATGTCCGATCCGTTTGTACGATGTGAATTTGTTGATTGTTTCGACTCACCGGTGCTTTTTCAACGGTAGTTTTGGCGCGCTCTCCAACTGTCACTTTGACGTTTCAACTTTTTTTTTCGATGGCTACTCATTTTAAGGGGAAAGGTTATCAAGCCTACTTTTTAAAATATTATGACTGCTTTTTATATTTTTTGTTTTTTTTTTAATATTTGAATTTCTGAGTGACAATTCTTTACTGTGGCTGCTATCACGATTGCTATTTGTTTTTTTTATGTTTTGATGGTACTCTTTAGTCTTTGCAAGATTCCTATCGGATAGTAATGCAATGCTCCCTTTTTAATTCGTTCGCAATATCCAGAAAACAAACAGAACGAATTCTAAAATGATCGATTGTAGTAATTATCATACTATATGGTTCCTACTTTTTGTATGCAGGTTTAATTTTAATAGGTATATTGAGCGGGCCGTTATCTCAGGGAGTTGGGGTGTTGGGGGTGTCAGAGTGTGCCGGGGGGTGTCGGGGGGTGTTCGATATGAATCACCAGGAGTAATGGCTGCAATATCACGTAGTGCAGTTTGTCAACTGGTTGTAGCCTCCCGGTCGCATAGATAATACAGAGATTGTGCCTGCAAGAGATACGCTTGTTCTCAATAGTAACGGCTGGTGTTGCCAGGCTAAAATTTTCGTTCACATTCGTGTAAATCATGTTAGAATAGATTAGATATTTTCTCATAATAAATTAGAGGGAAACCACTCCCGAGAAACGAACGTTGTTTTATAAGGCTTTGCGGCTAAGGTTCCATTCAGTGTGCTCAGACTGAAAGTGATACACTTTACAGGGATATTAAAATACCGACTAATTAATAAAATCATGATGAAAATAATAAAGTAGGTAAAGAAAAAAAAAATTGGTTACAGAAACACGTGCTTGAAGATCTTCTAAGACACATTTACACTAAAAATTTTTTGGTCATTATTTTATAGACTAGATGGCGCCAGGATTGTCAGTCTGACTGTCTGAATAATGTATGCCTAATTGCCTACCTTTGCTGACTCCAGAGATCAAGTATTACTTTTCATAAGTAGTTGATATTTATTCAACTGAAAATACCGTCTAACACTTATATACCTAACGCACACGTGAGCATTACGAGCAATCAGGACCACTCAATAGCATACTCAGCCTATAATGTTCCCACTACTGGGACACAAGCCTCGTCTCTTCGACCGGGACTGGGCGGGCCATTATGGTTTGAAAAATATCTCATGTCTTTGAATTTTTGATCCTAGGACATGCCGGTTCACTTACGCTGTTTTCCTTCACCGTTTTGAGAACTGTGGTGAAGAAATTATTTACACAAAGTAAAGCGCGTGTCTGGGTTCGAACCCACGACTGTAGGTCGTTACCACTGAGCCACAACTCCTCTCAACCACTCAAAATGAAACAAACTGCGATCCTACTCATTCTTCTTCAATCGTACCTAACAACAGCGAACTCCCACAAAAAGATTTCACCCTGTATCAATATCCTCTTGAACGGGCTTGGAAAGAGCAAGTTCTGATACCATCATTCACAAGTATCATCATCCCAGTGGCTCAAGAGGGTGAGCGCGGGTAATCTGCGTTCGGGAGACGATCGGTTCTGAGAGGCTGGTCGACAATTAGTATTGGCGATGAATTAGATCGGGGAGTATCACGTTCTGCTGGTTTAGGTGGATGATATGGCGAGGGTATTACTTTGCGTTGTGTTAGCATACACAATAATCGACTATTTAACTAATATTATTTGTGGGTTGCAACATTGTCATTTTTAAACGTTTTACGCTTTTGAGTTGTGGCAACCCATAGATGACTTTTGATGAAAAACGGCGGGAACAAGTGAAATTGCATTTTCTCTCGGCTAGAGATTATGAAAGTGGTCTCGAGTTACAATTAGGTACTATTTTACTGTGTTCAGTAACTACAAATAAAGTGATTTGTACAAGTATTCGAGTGTATAATTCCTTCAGTCGTGAGAGGTTTGATGTCGAAGTAAATTGGATTACTCCAGATCGGATCGTTGAAAACAATATTGCGGAAAAAAGAAATAGGGCGACGACGGTCTTCAGTTGTTTCTTAAACCAACGACAGATACCTCCAAGTTATAAAAAAATATAAAAGAGGACGAAGCGGGAATAAATTATATTTTGGGACGAAGGAAGCATATTGTTAGGGACGAACCAGGATTTTTTGGAATGTGGGACGAAACTACGGGACGAACGAAGAATAAATCAAAAATAGTGGTCACTATGACAAATGGAATTTGTGTGGGGTCATAGGGCCTAAGGAACTAAGCAAAAGACTTATTAACACTGTTTTTGCTGCTAGCCGGCTTAATTAAAACACTATTAATACTACGACTGATAAAAAAAAACTATTAACTGAACAACAAGGAATGCAGCCTAGATACACTACCAATTAGTCACCACACTGCCTGCAAGATTTCACATATACCCATATAAGTACTTCGTCAACCTCTAATTGCATGTAATGTAACATTCATTCTACAATCGATAACGCGCAATCGAGTAACTCGCTAACTCGATTAATATCTCGATTAGATCCTGCGCTTGCGCAACGGTCGGAACAAATGTTAGGATATTCCCACGCTGTGTACCTAGCTTTAAGTTTAGTGGTACTTAGTAACGGTGCTTTAGTTAGAAAACTCGTGATTATCATTTTAGAACTTGTGGAGAATTCTGTTTTATCGTGGCAAGGGAACGTGTAAGATTTGGTGGAATTCAGGTCTTGTGTTTTGGGAAATAAAATGGCGTAGTTGGCGAACAGACTGGCGATGGCGGTTAGCATAATCAGCCTATAACGTTCCCACTGCTGGGACACAGGCCTCTTCTGTGTGAGAGTGAGTGGGCCATAATCCACCACGTGGGCACTCTAATTGCGTAACACACTATCAATCGGAATCTGAATCATTTTGAAGCAAACTGCTACATAAGTTCGATATTTTTATTCGACATTGCTTCATAAGTTCGAAAAATTTGTCTGCTCAACACGTAAATAACGCAATGAATGTTGTTGAACTGTCAAATTCAAACCGATTCCTATTGATAATGTGTTACGCAATTGCCCCGCGGGTTAATGGATGTGACATGTCTTCGAATTTGTGGAAAATTAAACCGCTACCGGTAACACCAAGTTTGACCAAAGTCTGCAACCTTTCGTTTTTTATGGATGGGAAATCATCTAATGACTCCTCCCGCTCTGGGTGGAGCGGAAGGGAGTGTCAGACTCTTGCTGCCTAAAACCCACCCGTGTTCCTTCCTTAGCCCTTTATGTTCCGGGCAGCGGTAACCCTTTCGGACAATCCCGCTACCATAGAAATGTTACCCTAAAGTCTGCCACCTGAGACAAAGTTGAAACGTGTTATGGACGTGTAATTTCAACGGTTGAATAAGGAAGTCGTACTGGTTGCAAGTCCTTCGACGAGGTCATTCATAGGTCTTTATAAAATCAGCAGGTAATTGTTAATTTTGTTAGAAGACCTCACATGTTCTTAATATTCATGCTGATCTACCGAACATAACTTCGTAAGAGATACCCTGCTCCCTTCCTATGTATAAAAACGAGCCTAAAGATAATGCTTGTGTATGAAAATCATAAATCCTTCTATCTCTTTCCCTCGTTCAAGTGTGAGTAGGACGGCGGTAAAAGCGCGAGAGTGGCTAATCTACCATCGCACGCGCGCCTCGATGGGGCTTCAGCGGTTGTGAAAAGTTTGCCTTTTGCGGTATCTGAGAGAGTACCTACCTATGTGGATGTAGGTAGGTACATTATGTACTTATAGACCCTTCTCTTCATATGAGTACATTGCATAATCCTAATTGATGTTGACGGGGCAAGATTTGCATCATCAACAAGAATGACCAATATTTCTCCATATTAAGAAAATAAATAAATTGTTTTGTCCAGGCTATATAACAGGAGCTAAATAATAGTTAACATCTGGGAAAAGCATTTCCAATAAATTATGATGTTTGCAACCTTTGAATCAACAGACAGAAATTAAATAGGTAAGTACTTGTATTTCTTCTTGTTAAAAAAAATTGTATTCTTCAAGAGGCTAAGAGCTTTTCCATAAAAATAAATAATATTGGCCACTTGATTTTGGTTATTTGAAGTGAAAATGGTGTTACCTCGAATTTACTGACTCTCTGGATAAAAGGTGTTGAAGACTTACCTGTAAATAACAAAATAAATGATTTAGTACAAAGAACAGTTTCAGCACAAAGACAATATAAACTAGTGACTGATTTAGAACACGCCACATTTCAAAATGAAACACCACAATTCAATAGCGCCTACCACTGTTTGTCTATGCATAACCCAAAGGTTGACTGGTAGAAAATACATTACCGAAGTCCCATTCGTATGCTTAAAGTATGAAATAAATAATAAAATGTAGGAACCAAATATTCCCAGCGAGACTGATCAATCAATAAGCAAATTCATACTCGTACATACAAACTTTTTATTAATAACCTCTCAAAGATAAACAATACGTAAATCAAGGGAACTGTAAATATAGAACATAGAAATATCCGATCGGTGCAAGAAACGTAATAAATACAAAGTTTACGAGAACAAATGCAATGAATCAAAAACAAAACAATGCGATTATCCCTGCGTTGTAGTGTTGGTGGGGATGCACGTTGTGAGCTGACAGCGGGAACCCCAGTTCCATATGTCCCAACATATGGAAGAACCGTCAAGTATGCACTAACGGGTATTCTTACATAGCTGTTCATTCAGTTTTGAACGGCCGGTGGCTGAATTATTAAGAAAAAAAGATTTGGACTAATTGAGAACCCAATCCTTTTTTTAGAAGTCGGTTAAAAAGGAAGTGTTTTTTTTTTCAGGAATACGATTACTTTCAGTGAGCTATGCGGACAACAATTTAGTTGCGTTTGAGAGCTCAAAATCAAACAAAACTGTAAACAATTTCCTGCTCCTTTCAAAGTTACAATTAATTTAATGTGCCTACAATTTTCCCGAGGAAATTCATTAAGAGGCTCGTGAGTATTTTTATTAAGTTGAAAATGATAGGCAGGTTCAGATTGAACATAATTATAGGTACATTTTTTAAGTAGATAATTCAATCGTCTCTCTAGTACTAATTAGAAAGGGCCAGTCATGTCCAGTGCTTCTGCTCGGGAGTCAGGTGCCTTCAATATGGACCACGCTCCGCATTGTACAGACGCCAGCACATCAAGCTACTACAATCTGTCACATTTCTTTGATAGATTTTCAACTTTATCGCTAAAGCATAAGGTTCAAAGTTGATTGGTAAAATTTGTCAGTTTCGTGTAGCTTGATGTGCTGGCGTCTGTACCACACGCTACAGCTCATCTCTTGCGTCGCCCATAAGTTCGACAAGAGGCGAGCTCAGGAAATGAAGCGGGCCCGGGAGAAGCCGATAAATCCAACACCACACAAAGAACTTGCCACTTCTTGCGTCTTTATTAACTTGCGACAAATTGTCTAGCAATAATTAAGTTTACGAATATGGTACTGAGGAAGTGACAGAGCGATGCACTCTCGAAGTCTGTTAAGTTTTGAGGAACTTAAGTTTTTTGAAGATGGAGACAAAGATTGATCGCCATTTAGTGAACCAAGATCCATTGGTGTTGCACACAACGAAAAGAACTTGAAACACCATTGCGACAAATTTTCTAGCAATAATTACGAAGTGTATGGATATGGATCTATGAAACAACAGCGCAAAGCACTTTCAAAGTCTTTCTCAAAAGAGAGGAGGCCTGTGTCCCAGCAGTGGGAACATTATAGGCTGATTACGATGATGAATTAGGAGATTTTTTTGTGATGTGTGAACGACAATTTGATAAATTTGTTTTACAACTTTTCTTTTTACTTCTTGACATTTTTTTTTTGGCATGTGTTCCAAACGTGAGATGTTCAATTGAACTTTTGTGCAAAATAAAATTAAAGTACTGTGGTGACGATCCTAGAGGTTATAATGTTTCCACTGCTGGGACACAGGCCTGCTCTCTGTGAGAGGGACTGGACCATAATCCACCACGCGGGCCCAGTGCGGGTTGGTGGATGTCACATGTGTTCGAATTTTTGGATCTAAGACATGCCGGTTTCCTCACAATGTTCTCCTTCTCCGTTTTGAGAGCAGTGGTGATGAAACTAAATACACAAAGTAAACTGCCTGCCTGGGTTCGAACTCACGACCTAGGACTCGTAAGTCGGGGCCGACACCACTGGGCCACCACTGCTCTCCTAATTACTAACTTCTAAATCAATATAGGTACGAGAGAGTATTCCTATTGTTAGTCAAGCGAGAGTGTCATAATCTTTTAATTAAATAAAACAAATGATTGAACAGTAAACAAGTAAAGTTATTCAAGTGTTATTAACTTAAAACGGGTTCCTTGTTATAAAGGATGTTGAGACTAGCGCTAATCCGCGGTGTGGTTTACGTTTGTTTGGTTAATCGTGAGTTAGGTAAAAAAGTGGTGTTTTTTATTTCACTGAAGTTTGGCGATAAAGTGGAAAAAAATGGGTAAGAGGAAGCGTAAGATATACTTTCAATTGAGTTCAAAGAATTGCAATATTATCCTGCATTAGGTAGATACATGTTTTTGTGATTTTTGAATAATTTTGTAAAACAAATTAGAAAGCTTCACATAATCGGTTAGACTATGCACGCCAGCACATCAAGCTACTACAATTTGTCAAATTTCTTTAATGGATTTTTAACTTTATCGCTAAAGCATTCGGTTCAAAGTTGATTGGGAAAATTTTACGGTTTCGGGTAGCTTGATGTGCTGGGGTCTGTACCTTTATTCCAATGAGAAAAAACATGAGCTGAATTTCAATAGTATCTATGTAAGAGGATAATGTAATGACTATTATTGTAATAATCTCCAAAGTAATAAAAAGTATATCGAATAGAAACAAAAACAGACCATCTATCCGGTAACTACATCATCCAAATATATCCTATTTGTATTCAAAAACGATCGCTTATTGTAAACATTTGTGCTTTAAACGGTACAGCCAACGTTGTTCCATCTCTTTCAGGAAATTACCACAGTTCCCAGCGGATTATTGCAAAATAAGATATTGTTCACTCAATCTGTTCACTCGTTCGTTGCTCGTTCACTTCATTCGTTTGAATGATGCGCCTTTGTTTCGAAATTTGAATTTGTAAGTTGTGATCCGTTATTAGATTGGCTAAACTGCTAAAGGTTGGTTTCAATTTTGTTTATCTTTTAAATGTTTAATCAATTGTAACGGGAATAAGGATTTTGATGTGAAATATCCTATTATCCGTTTATAATGTTTGAGTAGAAAGTTTTGTTTGTTTATCAAAGAGGTGGAATTTCTTGCCCATTCTGCTCCTCACGAAACTACCGTTTTGAAGGTGCAACGAGAATTAATTCAATTTTTTTTTGTAAATTTTGTCGTTCAAAAGTGCCTTTTATGTGCCTATTTGAAATATTCTGAATTACACGTCACCTTTACAATCATTTCCTTCAAATTTTCCATGAAAAATATACATTATCGGACCGCTCGATCACTTGACCAAAATATAACACACCACGAGAAAAGATTTTTTTCTTCATGTTACAAAACTTTTTTATGGAAAACGATATCAAAGATAAATAGCCATGAAATGTTAGAAGGAAATAAATAAACATGGTTGGCACAGTGACGGACGGACGGACGGAATAGGAAATTGCGGAGCCAGATCGCGGGATCTTGTCAACGCGTCAATGTACTAATGTTATTCAATATTTTGTAGTATTTTATTCGCTACATGTTTTTCGGATTGACTGTATCTTTTTTTTAGAGGAATGTTATTTAAGATAGTTGTCATATGTTTTTTTTTGCAGCAATGATGGCCCAGTGGTAACGGCCCTGACATACAAGTTGTAGGTCGTGGGTTTGAACCCAGACAGGCGCTTTACTTTGTGTGAATAATTTCATCACCACTGCTCTCAAAACAGTGAAGGCAAACATGGTGAGGAAACTGGCATGTCCTGGAACGAAAAATTCGACGACATGTGACATCTATCAACCCGCGCTGGACCAGTACAGACTTACAGTAATAAAATTATTTGTTATTTAAAATACCTGCTTGGATTCGTACCCAAGACCTTACAACTCGTTAGTCGCTGCCGTTACCACCGGGCCACCACAGCTCCTTTTAACTAAGTCACAAGATATATTTTCAGGCTTTATATACGGTGTTCGGCAGAACGTTGAACACACGAAAATGGCAGATAGATGGGGTCGTCTGCTACCTATCCAGCCCAAAAAAAATACTCAGGCCCCATAGTTTTTTTTATTTTTTTTTTATTAGCGAAATTCATGAGTTTTAAAGGCCTATAACTTTATGTAGGATAGACGAAAATGGCAAAACTTTTTTTTGTTTTTGTTTCGACTATTGGTAGATTCATCTAACATTATTGTTTGGTGCAAATAGTAACTAGACAAAAAGTTTTAAGCCATCAAACATTACAAAAAGGGATAAAAAGTGATTTTGAGCTTTTCTTTGCATTGCACTAAAAAACAACTAAAAGTGATTGAAGACTTAGGATTTCATCGAAACATCCTTGGTGTATGGTCTTTCGAACGGTATGTAATATGTTGAATTAAAAAAAAAAAAAACTATGGGGCCTAGGTAAGTTTTTTTGGGCTGAGTAGGTAGCAGACGACCCCACCTATCTGCCATTTTCGTGTGTTCAACGTTCTGCCTGTATTAAGTTTTTGTAGAGCTATTTATAGACAGTTTCTATTCATTCCACAGGTGTCGCAATAATTATCAATGAAAAAGATAAGACTTAGCATCCACCTGTGAATTTACTACTTATTAAAATTATAAAAATAATCTAATCATCGTTCATTCAGTTTTCGAAAAGAATATGGTAGTTAAGCACCTGTTTAAATTAATACATACTAGCAGCGCCCCGCGGTTTCACCCGCATAAGTGTAGATCCCGTGGGAAAATCGGAATAAAAAGTATCCTATCAAGTAAAGTAGTAAGTACTTATCCTCTAAAGTATTCTAATGTAAAGTTTCATCAAAATCCGTTTAGTCGTTTTTGCGTGAAAGAGTAACAAACATCCATCCATCCACCCATCCTCACAAACTTTCGCGTTTATAATATTAGTAGGATAGGATATCAGACATCTACCAACCCGCACTGGGCCCGCATGGTGGAGTTCGGCCCACTCCCTCTCAATGAAAGAGGAGGTCTGTGTCCCAGCAGTGTAGTGGCGACATTATAGGCTGATTACCTAAGCTTTATGCTTATAAATATTTCAGTATGCAAGCATCTTTTTTGCCGTTGGTCCCGGCTCGGCTGTCATTCGTAGATCATTAACAGTTGTTACGGGTCGTCAGAAGCCCAAAAGTCTTACCTAGGGGTATCGTGTCACCCAGTAACTGGGTTGTCGAGGTCAGATAGGCGGTCGCTCCTTGTAAAATAGGTACTAGTTTTCAGCTGCATCAAAAGGCTAGACAGAATGATGCTGATGCTAGCATGTTTTTGAAACTGTTTTTTTTTTCTTCTTTATTATAATTTTTAATGATTTCTTTGATGAACACCATAAAAACAGTGTAGACTGTCGTTAACTTTTTAACCAACTATTATTTATTTAATTTAAAAATTCAATAAACGAATGCCAACCGGCTCTGGACCACTTACAAAAGCGGAAATAGGTATCAACAAAAACATTTTTATTCATTTAAAAATTAAATTAAATGTCAACCAGATAAACAGCTAAAAAAGCGTCAATATCAATGATAATATTATTATTTATTTTAAAATAGAATAGAATATAATTTATTTTTCAGTACCTACATTAAGATCCTAATATTAGAAAGCTAAAAGTAAAATGCCACTCGGCTAGACAACCAAAAAAAAGTCACAATATATTTGCAAACCACACATATCCGTACATAAAAGCTACCCGTCATAACTTACATAGCACACAAGATTTTAATATTACGATAAGGCCGGGACGATCGCAGATGTATGCGTTGTCACGACACCCGCCAATATCCGACTGAGAATTGAAATATCTGACCCATCCACCCAACCCAGGCACATCCCTAGTCACCCCGAGCTTGCATGTGGTTGTATTTAATTATTTTATGTATGTTTGTATGGTGTGAGGAATCTTGGGGGATAGTAAAAGGGTTGGGAAATTGAGATGGATACTGATAGTTGATGATTTCTATGTGGATTCGTTTTTAATATTTTGTAAGTGTGAATAGTGCGAAAAATATAGTATTCAATGCAATCGTTTGCGTTTCAAATTAAGGTTGTGCTTTCTTGAAGGTTCACCTCAAAATCGGAAAAGGTATATTAATCCAATAAATTTATTGGTAAATGGTTAAACACTAAACATAATAAAAAAAAACTAAAAAAGCCGACTGCGGTAAAAAAAACTTAAGTTAAAAAAATTTAAAAGCTAAAACAAGCCCATTTTAAATTAAATATAAAAGTTGGAAGCAGGCGGGACCCAAAAAAAAAAAAAATAATAATAAAATGGAAAATATAAAAAAATGGAATGGGTCCCGCCATTTGATTTTCATGTAGCCAGTGACACTCGAGCCACCAAAACAAATCTAAAGACGGATAATTTATCCAAATCTGTTCATTCATTTAGAAGTTACAAGGGAAAAAAGAAACGGACATACATACATACAGGTCAAAACCCCAAGTCAAGTCAGGTCTCCTTTTGGGCTTCGCCGCAGTCGGGTAAAAAGAGAATCGTACCTAAATAAAAATTTGTTGGCACAGTTTATAAATGCAACCGCAAATTATCTGGAAAGGACCATTTGACAGTCTCTACAAAACCAGAGTTTTCATAAGTGTTTTGCGGAATTTTCAGTGAACTTTCAAGAAAGTTGAAACAATACATTTAAACTCAAACTCAACGTGGCTTTAGCCACCATGACGTTTATTGTTTTTATGGATATTTTTCCGATTTTTGTCGTAAGCAAATGCGATTCTGATTGTTTTGGGGTATCCCAGCCCAGAATTTTCATAACTATTTTGATCACAAGTATGTAACCTTTACATAGGTACTTATAGTTACTAAGTCACGGAAATTAATTGATATGCAACTTGAATTGCCCGATTATTGAATTTATAGCCGTCATTATTTGACTATTTGTTCTATGAAATAGTTATAACACGATATTTGCTTATGAATTTATTTCCCTGACTGTACACTCGCACGTGGTAACCTACGAATACAGGATAAGTTTTTATTCAGTGCCCAAATTTTCACAAGGTGTTCTATCCATGAATATGAACAACTTTCATTATGGGACCATCTCTGAAATCACGAAAAAAAATCAGCAGATTCATACATTTTGGTCGAGTAGGTATTGAGCTTATGTAAGAAACAGCAGATTTTTTTTTTCGTGATTTCAGAGATGGTCCCATAATGAAAGTTGTTCATATTTAGGGGTAGAACAGCCTGTGAAAATTTGCGCACTGAATACAAACTTATCCTGTATGTAACGTTAACATCAGCGATATCTTTGTTTGTCTGTCTGCGTGTGGGTCGCTAGTCGCTATCAATGCATCGCTGATTCACATTGTTGACTCACTATCACAACTGACAGCAACACTGCTCTTAGTCATCTAGTTTTATGTTTAACTGTTAATTTTTATCTTTCTTGTACCGGGATTTGATTAAAGAAACATTGCTTTAAAAGGAAGTACCTACCTATTTAGATTTTTTTTAAATTCATATGTTCTTTCAAAGTTTATTTTGGACATCACTGACATCGATAAAGGAAAAACATGGTGAGGAATACTTATCCATACTATAATATTATAAATGCGAAAGTGTGTATGTCTGTTAACTCTTCACGCTTAAACCGCTGAACCGATTTAGATGAAAGTTTGACTCCCAGGAAAGGAAATAGGATATTTGTATTGGGAATCAATAACCGCTGAACTGATTTAGATGAAATTTGGCACCTGGGTAGACCATGACCTGGATTAGGACATAAGATAAGGCTGATGCGGGTGAATCCGCGAAGCGCTGCTAGTAGTTAATATAAGTCTTGTCTGTTATCGCCAATCCGTCTTGAGCAAGCGTGGTGATCAGTCTTCTCTGTATAAGAAGCGACCTTTGCCTAGCAGTGGGACAATAATATGCTGGTGTTATTATCTAAACTAATGATGAATAGAGAAAAAATTAGACATTTTATGTTTGTTACGCTTTTACACTAAAACGGCTGAACGGATTTGGATAAGATTTGGTACATGGGAAGACTCATGACCTGGATTAGTTGGTCTTCCCATTACTCTTTTAACCATCAACAATAATGTAAGTGGGTACATGGCGAAATTTAAAAGGCTGTGTAGGTACATTCATTTCATTCCAGTTTCTTGTCAGCACCTCCTTCTTATGAATCTGACAAATATTCCTCACATTATGGCACAGCTCGTAATTATTCGCTCCTGGTACATGCAACAGTGAAAGATACCGCATTCCGATGACACGCACCGTCTGTACACCGTCTAGCCGCTTCGCAATGGCTATCTGCGCGTACGCAGCCTGCTTTCGCGCCAACACACCCTTTTTATAACCAGGGCATCGTATAAACCATGTCGTCTTCATTGGATTTTCAACCTTGGATGTATTAATTAGAGTGCAATATTGACTGCAGGAAAGGAATACAGTTTAAACGAATAACGAACCTCAGTGCAAGTCATTTGAAATTGGATTCGAATGCAGTCCATGCAGGAAGGTTTTTGTGTAAACACAACTACTGATTTTGGACTCGATTCCTGTTGCTGTAGGGTTGGTTTTTCTTTGAACCAGGTTGGTGGTTGTGTTTTTTAGGCGTCGGTTCAGGTGGTGTTGCAAAAGGTGAGTTCACACGTGCAAAGACTGACCAATTCGGCAAATCGATGCGATCGGCGATTGGTAACGGAACCAGATGCGTGTGAGCAGACTTTTTTAAATGATTCATAGCGTTTTGAAGGAACTGCGCGGCAAACAGGTGGCAAAAACTGCATAAGTGAATTGTTATGCCATTTTTTAATATGTATGTATGCTACTGTGGCATCTTAGCGAAATCAAGCTGATCTTTGATCAGCTGCAGTGTCGATGTTGCTACCGTTACAGATAAAATTATGTCTATTCACAACATCTTTTTTTGGTCTGCTACTTATTTACCCACTTAAAAAAAGTCATCATTGGCGTTTTGGTCGTGAAAAACGTTAATTTGCCAGCCAAAAGAATATCGTAGCAACAGCATAGGCCTTTTTCCACTCCTTCCATTTTTCGCGAGCCCGCGCGTCCTTCTTCAATTTTGGACGGAATCTATCCAATGTCTAGGTATTAAACCACTGATGTTTTTTCACAATATCAGTGGTTTAATTTAACGACTTTCATCTAACCGCCTAATTCCAGTATCTTAAGGTCAGTCATACATATTTGTTACGGTCGCGAATCATATTTTAATCAACGTACAACTTAATACTGACCAGCAAATTGCAAAAAAACGTAAGACAAGAATTTCGCGGGCTACCTTAGCGCTTCCCCCTTGAACCGAGTGTAATAGACTTGTATTGTACAGTTTGTACTCATTGTGAATGACTGCGAAGTGATAACAGACGGTTAGCACGTGTAAGGTAAATACTTTGCATATTAGGCTTCGTACTGAAGGACAAAGACACTAAGATATCTGTAGTTTACAAAAATATCGCTACTGAAATTAACATAACGTAACATCTCGTCTGTATGGGAAGGATTAGGGGCCGTCTCCACAAGTGAAAGAATCGCGGCGATATTATCGACTTGCCACGTATTTCTATATACTTTCTTAGAACGTGTCTCCACTCGGCGATATCATCGCGGCGAAAATTTGATGGCACGGCGAGACTATCGCCGCGATTCTATCGCTCGTGGAGACGGCCCCTTAGGCAGGGGTATCTATAATACCTAGTAGGTTCATTTCGCCAATTATGTTTAAGTTCCATATTATAGGGGGCGAGCCTATTGCCATCAACCGGGCACAAATCCAGGCTCCGGGCTGCTACTGAGAAATTTGAGATGGAAAAAAACCCAATAACGGTTTGCCCGACCCGGGATTCGAAACCAAGGCCTCATTCTCAGCAGTAGCGCTTGCGATCACTAGACTAATGAGGCAGTCGATACGGGAGATTTGGTTTGCAGAGATTTAAATGCCTGATAGATTATTTAACGGGTAAAGGATTTTGGAATAAATTGGACACACAGGTAGATCATGTCTTAAATTAACACAAGGTTAAAATCACGTTAAACCACTCGAAGTAAATTATTAAGACCCTTTTAAGGCATGACTTATGGGAGATGCCTTGTTCAGGGTTGGAGTGGTGTAGGTTGACAGGAACCAGAGGGCCTAAAGAAAATGGCACTCTATCAGCAATAATGACGATGAGAATAAAAAAAAAAATTGAATTGATTTGATTTGAAGTAAAAAATGTATTGGATTGACATGAGCTACCAAAAAGCTTGTGTCAAATCCTTTGACAGTCGTTGTAGAAATAAGAAACGCTTTGAAAGCGATTGCTACTTGCCGAGACCCCCCTTTACTAATTTCTAGTTGATTTATTAAATATGGCAGATCGATATTTGTTTGATGTTTTGTTTGCTTTTTTTTTGTTTTTATTTATTTATTTATTATTTATTAAAACTTTATGCACAAGTAAAAAGTGTACAAAGGCGGACTTAATGCCTTGGGCATTTTCTACCAGTCTACCTTAGGGTGATGCAGATACAATTCACAGCAGGTGCAATAACAGTGAAAAAAAATTAGAAAATATTTCGTGATTGTTTTGTTTTACTGGGGCTGCCTCAATTTATGTATGACACAATTTTTAAGTTGTTTTTTTTATGTGACTAAAAATTGTACATAGGTATCTATTATCCAAGAAGCTCCTAAAGTTGACTAACTTAGCACATCAGATGTGGCAATTGTATACTTAGAAGTAGGTGCTAAATGTAGATAAATAGATATTACAAAGTAAATGAGTTTTTAAAAAGACAAAAGTATGTGTGAGAACGATGATTAGATTAAAATCTAGATTAAAATAGTTTTAAATTGTTTTAAATTGTTTTTTAGACAAAAGTCAAGGATTATTGTCCAATGTCTTTTATTTTTTGCAGAGATTCAACATTCCTAGCCCATTCAGGTTAATTTTATCTAGATTTAGAAGAAAATCTGACGTTGTACAAGTTTTGAAATAAATTAGATAATGCATAAGGACGTCTAAAAGCTGATTTTTCAATAGTCAGATAACTTTTATCTGAAGAATAATTATGACGGTTTGATGTATTTTCTAAACAAAAACTCTCAAATCGCAATGTTTATTCCTCAGATAAAAGTTATCTGACTATTGAAATCTCAGCCCTTAGTCATACAAATATGTGCATCTTCAACAATACGAGTAAGTATTTAAAGTTTCGTGAGAAAAGATACATAGAAACCAAGGAAAAGGATTTAGATACAATTCTAGAAACAGAAGACGAAGCTATTGGGCAGTATCCGCAGTACCAAATTATAAAACAATAATCAATCTGCCGAGCCTTTTCCCAACTATGTTGGGGTCGGCTTCCAGTCTAACCGTTGTGCAACTGTACCTATACCAGTATTTTACATGGAGCGACTGCCTATCTGACTTCTACAACCCAGTTACTGGGTAACGCGATACCTCTTCGTAAGACTGCTGGTCAGACTTTCGGCCTTTCGACTACCCATAACAACTGTCAAAGATCGATAGAATCGGAAACATCGAAATTAAATTCAGGCGATGATTTTGGCCATGATTTAATTATGTAGGTGTAATTCTTTGAAATATGATATGGCTAGAAAGAGAGTGACTACTGAGATGACGAGTAAGACTGGTTGTCAGACTTTTTGGGCTTCTGACTACCCGTAACGACTGTCAAAGATCTACGAATGACATTTGGGTTGAAAACCCCAAATATAACTATGCATAGCTTTATAAATGCGCAAGAAGTAACCACCAATGCACTCAAAGAATAGATAGGTATAACATTAGATCTACAAACGAACTATCCACTAAACAGTTACTAACAAAGTTGTTTCCACAACTGACAAACAACTGGAAGCGTCTAAACGGACAGTCTCAATTATTTTTCCATCTATACATCATGGCATGGACGCCATATTTCAAATAGACACAGCCAGTTTCACTGACTAACTTCCCACAATGCATAAGGAAGGGAATAATTTTAATTGGCACACAATAAAATATGGTGAGTCCGTTGCAGTATCGATTACGGGCCGCTCTGTCGATGGTTTCGCTAGTGATGGGAAAGAGTCGGTAATTTAGTTCTTTTCTGCTTTGATTTTGTCGAGAATAGTGTGTTTGTTGTTAGTGATGTAGTCTTGTCTTGTCGATGGTTTGGAAGTTTTACATAATTCAATGTTAAGATGTAATGAATCTGACAACATCAGCTTTGTGCAGCAGGTTAACAATTAAAAAGGATTGAAAAAATAATTTCATATTTTTAACACAGCGCACTTGATCAAAATACAATCGAGAATCGACCGGAATACAACACATTAATTTGCAAAAGCCCTTAATGAACCATCGAAATTCAAAATCATTGCCAATTACGCCCAAAATGGCTTTATTACGAAATTTAAATACCCAATAATTCCCAAAAGAAAAAAGTCCCCCCTCCCGTCAATATAGCGTGCGCGGGCGCCGATGGCAGAACCGATTGCACTCGCAGGTGCGACCACGATCGCCACATTCGTGACAATATAATTGTACCGCATACCTCACTCCTCGACCCTTAATTTATACCTAATAGTGAGATAATCTTATACTTTTTCAACACGTCTCATTTACATTTTAAACCTTTATCTTTTGGTACAGTCGGTTGTAAAACTTATGAAGCAGTTTTACTGGTTCGCTTTAGTGTTCTTATTTTGCGGTTTTAAGATGTCTTTAAGGAGATGAATCGTTGCTAGAGGTCTTATTCGTGGCGTATTCACTTGTCCAATTTAGCACTTTTCAGTAACTGCCTCAAAAACCATTGTGTTATTAATGTTTTTTAGAAGATCTTGTCAGGCTTTACACGTGTCAGGAATATATTGTTAAATTTATATACCTATCTCAGATTTTTGTAAAGGATTCGAAGCATGCCTTCACAATTTATAGATCTAAGTTGTCTGTCTGTGTTGTTGTCTAAATTAGCTAGCCAAACTATCCAGACGTGTGCCCAACGGTATCGATATCTAAACGATAAAACAAAAATAAAAAGATTTGATATTTTTTTTAGGAGTCAACGACCGTAGGTAGTTATTTTTTTACTTGAAGTATTAGTTGAGAAAATATGTTTTATCGTATTTAGACATAGATAATACCAATCACAACACAAAAAACTGATATTTCAAGTCAATACACTATCTGCGGTCGATGACCCTACAAAATAATCATAAAATTAATTTACTTTTTGTTTATATTTAGATATTGATACCCGCCACGTCTGCGGAGTTTCGCTAGCTAATTTCATTTGACCCTGTATAGCTATATCTATAGTTTGGCTATGATATAGAGCTCAAAATCTCAAGAGATCGAAATGTTTCAACTAAGCAACTAAAATCCCTAAAACTTTATGACCTAACAATTTGTTTCTTCTCAATCCATGTTCACGCCTGCAGACAATTTCCTCATGATATTTCCGTATACCTGTACCAGCATATTTATATTCCATGTATCACCCCGTCGCCTTCGAACACTATAGCAATATATTTCTCTAACTTAGCCCCTACTTCAAGCTCTTGCGCATTGCGATAAAAAGCGATTTTATCATTTTTGTTGGGTAACGATTGGTACTAAATTATCATTGTTCCTTTCGCAAAATCGATTGATCTGCGAAGTTTGTCTCAATTAAGTAGGTAAATATTTTGAAAGGGTTCATTCAATTCGTACCCCGTGCACCGATATACACACGAACTGTCTTGTTTGGGACTCACTGGCAAATAATACATTGTAACCTAGCTGTAGGTAATATTATAAGCTACTCATGTCGTCTCAATTTGCTGTTAAACTACATATGAACCTGCTTACTGTATTACCTGGACAATAAATATTTTATTTATTTATTACTTTAAGCACATAAATGTACAGAGCCGGACTTAATGCCATAGGCATTTTCTACCAGTCAACCTTTGGGTGATGCAGAGAAAAACAATGGTAGGTGCAATCATGAACATTGAGGAATAAATATTTTAGATATAAAGATACGCATAAACTTATTAAAACTATGAATATAATATTATATACCTAATTACATATAAATATAAGCATAAATAAATATACATAAATACACGAATATACTTACTAAAAAGAAATAAGACAAACAATAAGAAAATATTACCGTTGTGATGATATTGCCAGCTTCTTGCTTCTTCAATATTTTCTATTCCCGTTAGGGACTGTTCATTTATTACGTAAGACAATTTTGACCACTTTCTGACCCCCTCACCCCCTATGTAAAAAGATAAGACTTGGATCTTATCTTTTTTACGTCCCCTCCTCCCTTTTTAATCTTACGTAAGATCATTATCTACCAAAATTGCAAAGAAAATGTATCAAAAACTTATAATTTTTGCTTACTTCTGTGATCTTACGTAAGAACAGTCTAGACCCCTCCCACCCCCACGTAAGAAAAAATAAGACTTATTTGGACCCCTCCCCCCCAAATCGTCTTACGTAATAATTGAACTTTCTATATCTAACTATTCGGTAACTAAGCGTTGAAGATTTCAAATATCGTCAATAATTACCGAACTATCTACCAGCGTCTAATTCAGTTACGGAAGGTTATATAAATCATATCCAATTGTTCAGAGATTTTCCAATAATTAAAAATCCCAATCCATAACAGGCTCTCCATAAAAGGATACTGTGTCCCACTGCTGGGCTTCCTCATTTCCCTTCCAACCCACTTTATTTTGACCATGTTGGCCCCGCAAACGTGATGACGAAACATGATGACGATAGATCGTCACACTACCTTCGCCGCGCTCACCTCGACAGCGATCCCTCCTTGCATATCATTTGAATGATACATTTTTCGACTTTATCTGATTTTTATACTTACCTATTTATACAGTTTCGGACGTAACGTATCTCTATCTACCGTAATACTATTAAAGTTTTTATTACTTTTAAGATATCATTATGTTAAGAATATTAATAATTCGTAGGTAGATATATTATAAAAAGTTACTGATTTCGTTATCTTGGTTTTAATTAGAGTTTAGCTTCAAATATATGGTAATAAGGTGATGATTTTTTTATTGACGAGGCGACTTTTTACGATTAATTACTTATTTAATTATCTCGATTTTGCCTTCTCAAGGTTTAGGTAAAGTGTAAGGATTATGTTACCTATATGAAAAAGTTATGCTTAAGTATTTTGTATAGAAAGTCTCATTCTGAAGCTGTTAATTCTGAAGAAATTGAATATTGTCTCCTAACAAACCGTCTTATCTACAAAATCAAAAGTCATTTATTCATATTAGGCTCAGAATCAGGCTGAGAAGCAGTCCCCAAAACGCCTGCTCATCACCACTTTAGGAAGTGGTGGCCTAGTGCTTATGCTTAACTTTAATCTTAGGCTTATTTTTAATCTTATAGTTTGAATTGTTTCTTCATTTGTGTTTTTTTACATTGTTCTCACATATAGAAGCAACAAGAATAAAGTACCTAGGATTTTGTAATATAAGGGTGTCCATGGAGTTTTTTGCCCGTTCTTCTCCATAGAGATCTACGTTTTGGAATGGGCAACTAGCTTCAACTTTCTGACTAACTGACCAACTTTTGAATTTTGACAATTCAAATGTGCCTGTACCTACCTACATGGTTTAATTGAAATAAATGCTTTGAGTTTGAGTTATGCACATAAATCTTACAAATGAATTTTTTTTAAATGCTGTAGAACTTCCTTGTTCCTGTCAACCTGATCAAGTCTGATTGATCAGTACATCAACTGTCAAAGCTAATGTTAGCTTTAGCTGTTATGACTAAATGACCAAACAACAACCCAAGTATCATATCCATTTGACAAGATTTCAGTGATTTTAGATATTATAATAAGTATCTGATTTTGCATCACTGGCAATATTAAAATGATCTTTAATCTCGTGACAATAAGGTTGCTCTTGGGTTGCAGCTGTCAGAAGTAAAATACTGTAACTGAAGGCAAAGACAACTCCTCAAATGAAATTAATTTAAAAAAAAATCCATTATTTCCCTCCTTTTCTATTTCAGAGACCAGACTGTCCTCGATAGTCCCATACCCGGGGTGGGGGGTACAATAATGATATTACGGCGCGATCGCAGCGGCCGATAGGCGCGCCGTGTGCCGATCTATCGACTCACGCGCACCTTTACGTTTATATTTCACTCTCAACGGGCGTGAGTGTTGCGCTTGTAAACCCAACCGATTTAATTGGCGGGAATGGTCGTTGTTTTAGAGAAATTGTTTGAGTTTTTTTTTTTTTTTGTTTTAGGGTAGGTTGGTGTTTGTGGTTAACATTTGGCTCGTGATTTGTGGTTGTCGGAATAGACAAGAAGATTTTGGGGTTTTTGATTTCTGAAAAGATGATAACAAGCTTAGGAGGCATATCTATTTTGTATTTTTTTTTTAAATACAACCTTACTTGACCTTACTGCAATTAACTTATATTTTTTTGAGAATACAACAGTTTAGATTTTATGAACTGATCAATTTCTGGATAAAGCAAATGTTAAACTTACTAAAAGAACGTGTTTTTCACGACTTCATCATCATCGTTTAAAATTTTGCATACCAACGAATGAAATTTCAGATGAACCTGTTGCAACAAAAACAGCTACACAGCCACACTGGACCAGGCAACCTAATCCCATACACCCAGACAGGCCCACCTATGAGTGGCCTATCTAGCAATGAGCGCTCCTCGCGTGCCCAATAAATCGTAGCCGTGGACATGCGTACAAATTGGCCCGATGCGATCGCGACAAGACGAAGACTCGCTTGTCTTGCCCCTTGTTAACGCCTCGGGAAGATTGCATGCGATTTTATTGTCGCACCTAAGAACGTGAGCGCGCCCACGTATTGTGAGCCTTGTATTATAAAGTCGTTCGTCTGTTGTTTTTGAGAGAAATTGCGGTGTGGGATTGAACGGAGTGTTGTTGGAGGAGAGTGTTTTGTTATTGTTTTTGTGGGGCTGGAGGAGGTTATAGATACTCTCCTTTGTTTTAGGTTTACTTGGGTTGCTATCACGACGGCCGTGCATTGCCTAACATTCAGAGACTCATCAAGCCAAAGATGCGGCAAGCCTCAGAACAAAAAATGTGGCTAAGTTAAGGTGACACTTAGGCCGTAATAATGCAATCGAAAAATGGTACACTTACAGTAGTTACAGTAAATAATGGGTTTTTAAATCCGTTGCGTTCACCGAGCTTCGATGTCTTCAGCACTTGTTTTTTTTTACCGAATATTCGGACTATCGACACACCCGAATCTTTTATTGGACCAACACATGAAGGTATAAGTCCTTCTTCTAGGTCGTAGTGACTACGACCAAGCAAGTGGGCTATTGAATAGCGTGAAGAATGTACATAGTCTATGGGCGATTCTCTAAAATTTGTCTCTTAGAAATTGTTATCATTCTATTAATAAGCAGCCTTTTCTTTTGTGAAAAAAAAGGACGCCATATTTTACAACTGCAAACAGAAACAAGGCATTGTTGAAACACTACTATAAACACACACCCCCATTTAACATAAGCGTAATGGTTGGCTAGCGATAAGGACGGCGACGTTTCCGGGAGCGATTCGATAACGACACGATAGCGATACGATGCCGGATTGCGAACGTGTGCTGTGGTAATTAACGTATTGTTTGGTTTTTAAGTTTTAAATGCTTTTATGGAGCAGTGGTGGTGATGAACGGCCGCGCCTAACGAGTTATAAGGTCGTAGGTTCGAACCCAGACTGGCGCTTTACTTTGTGTAAATTATTTCATCATCACTGCTCTCAAAATCAAATCAAATCAAAATATTTTTATTTCACATAAACCAACATGGGTACTTATGAAACGTCAGAAGCTAGGTGCACGGTTCCAATTGGTCGTTTCCTATGGAGAAGAACCGGCAAGAAACTCCATACAAAACGGTGAAGAAAAACCTCGTGAGGAAGCCGGCATGTCCTAGAACCACAAATTTGAAGACATGTGACATCTACCAAACCGCACTGGGCCCGCTAGAACACGGCCTCGCTCGCGTGGTAAATTACAGCCCTCTCCCTCTCATAGAGAGGAGTCCTGTTCCTGTGCCCCAGCAGTGGGAACATTATAGGCCGATTATGTTATGTTAATGCTTTTATGAGAAGAACGGGCAAGAAACTCCATGGACACTCTTTTAAATTATATTTTTACAAAAATGTTAGTTACATCATTTATTTTGAATTTATAATTATATAATAATGTGAGAACGATGTAAAAAAAAAAACTTACGCGTTAAAAGCGCCCAGAGTACAGCAAATAGCTCAATATGTTCGATGTTTCAGATTCTATCGATCTTTGACAGTTGTTATGGGTAGTCGAAAGGCCGAAAGTCTGACCAGCAGTCTTACCAAGGGGTATTGTATTACCCAGTAACTGGGTTGTGGAGGCCAGATAGGCAGTCGCTCGATGTAAAATACTGGTATATTCAGCTGCATCCGGTTGGACGGAAAGCCGACCCCAACATATGTATTTGGGAAAAGGCTAGGCAGATGATAATGATGATGTTTCAGATTCTATCGATAAATAGTGTTGGGACGAACTTTCCTAAAGCACTTGAGTAACTTCCAACATAAACACCTACATCATTAAATAATGTGAAAAATCATCGTCCGAATTTAAGTTCGATGTTTTAGATTATATCGATGTGTAAAGTGATGGGTCAAATTTTCTTACAGCAACTTGAGTAACTTACAACAAAAATGCAACAACTAATAAGGACAACGCTTCGTTTTTGTTCGTAAGAAACTAAGAATCGGGTATAAATAAATAAACTATTTATATTCGTGACGCTCCGAGGCCTAAGTAAGTCGTGATATTTTAAATATTATATCATTATAGAAAACATTAGCCACATGCTAATTTCATACACTCTACCAACATTTAATTAAATTACAGCTAAATATTCTAATTAAGTATACGCAATACGTATTCAGTAAGAAATTAAAAGAGTGGAGACATGTTAGATTTATGCTCAGAGCACGATAAAAAATAAATCTATTCATTCAGGCAATAAAATGATTATTTGCATGCGCGAAAAAGATCTTAAAAACAGATAACAAACAAGCGATAATCTATTTTAAATTGATGAGATAAGGTTTATTTTTGAATTTTAAATATGGTGACCCGGATACGAAAGATGCTTCGAAAGAAATAAATGCACTAACATTGACAATATTTATGTAAACCTGTGTGTTCGTTGATCGCATAAATAAAATGGCGACACACCCAAAACTACAAAGATAATTTAATTAAAAAAAAAATAAGAATATATAAATTTACTAGCTTAATCATTAATATAAACCTCTTAGTTCATATAATTCTATTGTTTGATATTTAATTAAATAGTCAACAGTAGAACCATATTTTGTTGAACACACAACCTAGCATTAATTATATTTTGGAGTCGTTTGGGGTTGAAACCCTCGGGCCGTGGGGTCCGGGTGCTCATGGTCTTTTTAAGGAAATTTCGAAACGGCTGGTTGACACTTCCCGTGACCCAAGGGCTGGCTTTTACCTTGGCCAAAAGCTAAGCATTGCCATACAACGTGGTAATGCCGCCAGTCTCTTGGGTACATTACCAGTCGACAGCGATGCGGATTAATTTTTCGACGCTATATTTTAGTTTCTGTATAGATTTAGTTAAGTTAGGATTTAATTTTGTTATTTTTATTAATTAATTAGTTATTATTTGCTTATTTTTTACTATTTGAACAAAGAAACATACATAATGATAGAAAACTTAACCTAATATTTGATTTTATTTCTAGATCTAAACGTCATTTTCATCGTAGAAAAATTATCTGTTCACATAGATAACCAAAATATTAAAGTACCCACCCCATATTGAGCTAACATGATTGTCACATACATATTTGATAGGCTAATCAGTTAGTTCTAGTCACATAGGGGCAAGACGCTATCGTGGCGTGGCGCATCACCGCGATACCGCCCCTATGGCGCCGCCGTAGATAAAAAACAATTATACACTGTGTTTTGTTGTGAACTGGATAAGTAGCAGTTTAGTGCTGCTTTTATGATAGTGAAGTGATGCAACTTGGAATAATTGAAGTAAAAATACCTCTCTCAAAACGGTGAAGGAAAATATCGCGCATCGTGAGGAAACGGCGTGTCCTAGAACTAAAAATTCGATAGATATGTGACATCTAAGTACCAACCCGCACTGGGCCCGTGTTGTGGATTACGGCCCACTCCCTCTCACCAACAGGAGGTCTGTGTCACAGCAGTGGGAACATTATAGGCTGATTATGTATGTGTGTATGTAAGAATATATTAACTTTGGAGATTTTGTATGTATTTTTCCAAGGTTAATTCTTGATTTTGATCTTACAGGGTGCAAAATTTTAAATGCTTGGGGGTTCAAAAATAAAGTTTTGAAACTGCCAGAATTGAAAAGCTGATATGAGTTTGAATCTTAGTCGAGAAAATTGAGGGAAATACACGAGAAAATTAGAGGAAATGCACTGTTAATACGGTCCATTCCCGTTGTCCCCATTGACGCTGTCCCCATTCAATGAGGACAGCGGAACTCAATAAAAATAATAGAAATGTAAATTAAATTTAAAATGAAATAAATTTATTATTATTATTATAATAATGACTTTTTAGGGTAAGAAAATAAAGGTTGACAGCTAAGTATTTATATTAAAATTTTAATTTTTCAAATAAAATTTCCAGAAAATTCATTTCCCTTCGATTTAACAACACCTGAAGAAAAATTTCAAAAAACAAAAAAAAAACTAATAAATATTCCTCCCACGTAAACCTATTATAAAAAGTCATTAAAACTAGATTCTGGCAAGCGATTAGAGACAAAAACCTTTTTGAAAAGATACAGGCATGTTCTGGAGTGGGCTTTTATCGCGTCGAAGAATCGGTCTATATCGCGCGGGCGAATCTCGCAGCGATCGGGCGCGTTTTGGGCGATAAAACACCCCCTCCCCCCACCGCTCGGCTCGCTAGACGCCTTTTCGACGTAGAATGTAACTGCTGGTATTGTTGTATTTTTTGGTGATCGGTACATTTTTCATTGTTAAGTTTTCTGAAGTTTAGTTTCACAGTAGAGATGTCACGGTGTATTTTCAGAGGGTGTTTGTAACCGAATCTCTGTAATCTGTTGAAGGGCTTATAACTTGTAGTTCGGCATTACTATCATCATAATTATTATTGGTATGCAAATGTAGTTTTATTACTGTTCGTAGTACCTACGTTTGATCAATAGTGCGTCGGTTCAACCAATATTTTATCTCATTTAAAGTTATCCCCCAAGAAAACAGTATCATTTATTATTCATTTTATAACACTTTCTAATGAATTTCAAATTATCTCATATTAAAATCAGAATCTTATCACATTGAGCATAATTTCAGTCACTTAATTAGTTTATAACTGCACCTCAGCCGATATTATAATAAAATAAAATAAGATCTAAATTCATTATAATTTACACACACAGCTATTTTCATACGAAATTATCTAGTCACTAAATCACAGATGCTGTGATAACATTCTCTCCTATAATTACCGTCCCCCTCTCACACCGAAGCGCGCGTCGTCCTACCGGCAACACACCCCGCTTATCGCGATGTGGCGTCGCGCGTCGCGGCGTTCCTTATCAGTCGCCCGCTCTCCATCTTAGATTACGATCCGTTGTAATAAATGGAAGGTGGATTCGAGCGTGACGGTGTGATACGCGGACGTGTGATGTCGCGAGCTCTGTTGGGTGGGATAACTTCACGTGTGTTTTCTTTCCAAAATATTTCAGGACAGTGACCTTCACACACTGACCTTTTTGTAAAACTGTGAAAAGTCTCCCTCGACAGCGTGATACGTACAGCTTATAGCATTTCCACAGTTTTAAGAGTCTAGGTAGGTATTTACAATAACTGAGCGAAGTAAACAAAACTTCAACTCAAAAATAACCAATCACAAAAAAAAAAACATTATCACTAACAACTTTCACAGTTCCGTCAACGTCATCTGGCATCGAACTCGCGACCTTTCCATAGCCCCGCCCCCTGCGATCTGGAATCAATTAGCGTGCGCGTGAGTCGGCCGGCCCACGGCGCGGCGCGGCCGCATAAATTGATGCTAAACGAGATTGACCCCGAAACGAGGATTATTAAGCGTTCGACTGTATTGAGAGCGAATTTTGTTGTGAAAACATTTCACTTTGGATGACAGAAAAGGGCATTTTTTTTATTGTGGAATATGGGAAACTGTGTATCTACTTACCTACTGTTATTTTTTTTTTTACCTAGGTACGCTGTTTTACAACCAAAAAACTTACAGTCGCACTGGTAGGCGATAGAGATATAATAATGTCTGACATTTTTTCATTCATATGTATAGCCCAGGAAGAGGTGGCGAGACAAATTGTCTACATTAATAAGTTTACACACAAATGTAGCGTATGGTGTATAGGGAGAGTCTGCACTATCGTCATGATGTCGGATAGCGTGACGTAGGTCCCGTATTTCGACACCGACTGGCTATGGGTTCCCAGGAACTAAGTTCTATTGAATAGATAGATATTCAGGTATATCTTATATGTACCTACAATATTATTAACTTTGTGTGCAGAGAAAAGTAGTGAAGAGAGTTTTCAGTGAAGGCGGAAAGGCACTTGATGAAAATATTAAACACAAAAGGTATTATTTTCCGGTTCATTAATAGTAATACTTTCATAGTCTGTTAGTTTATAGCATAGACCAGAATTTATTAAAATAGTTACTATATATTATTTTTTGGTATCCTATGCAACTAGTGCTGCGCGACGCAATTATTGCAGATACCGATACCACTGCAACAAGATTAAACGTTTGGGTAATACCGCCAAATGTCGACTAGTTTTGAAACATAACTTGATGTTTTAAAAGAGCTATAATAACAGCAATATTTTGGACCACAAACCTTCAAGGTGCTTACAAAAAGAGATCACTTAGATAACACAACGGCGCAGCGGTGTAGATATAAGCTCCTGATAACAGCTTCGATTCCCCGGCCGAGCGATGTTTTCGTTAGATAATTTTATTATTTCGGTGGAAAAAATATAGTTTTAAAGTTAAACAATGGCATTGTTGTAGGAATTAATTTTGTTGATAATTTATCTTTCCTGTAAACTGATAGAAATCGGGTCAGAAATTTAAAATTAAATAACTTTACGAAGACGTTTTTTAATACCTACTTGAGACAGCTGGATAAGTAGACTTTAGTTTGTGTATGTATTGTATTGAAATAAACATTTAATTGACACTCAAGTCATACATACAAATATTGAATAATATTTTATCCTAATATAGCTATTTGATTATACAAACCATTTCTGGTTTAATGCTAGAAAACAAACATGGATCTGTATTACGACTGTATGTATGTCGCAGCCAACTGGTTAAATTAGCTGCTCGCTCGCTCACCTCGCTTCGCTCGCTCGGCTCGCACGCGGTTGATCACAGTTCTAACCTAACCTAAACAATTTGGTCCGGGTGCTCTGGCTTAGTTACTGCGATCAATTCAGCTCGCGCGTGATTGGTTACAGTTCCAATCTAAACTATAATTGAATATCATTCAGGCCGTTAGTTGAACGGCCGCCGTTTAGTTAAAAGGCTAGGCGGTTAACTAAACGGCTAATTAAACCAGTTGGCTGCGATATGTATAAATAAATAATAATAAAATAAATAAATAAGTGATGTAACGTCTACCGTTACTTAACAAGTAAGTAGTTATAATTAATATTAGCTATTTATAAATAAATAATAGACGTATATTCCAATTAACTTAATTTTAGCAAAAGCATGACACATCACGCCATTGTTTTTGTACTTTCCAACGTAAACTAGGATCGTAATGAAAAATATATTATTGGCGAAAACTTTACTATCTCTAAATAATGTTAACTTTGGTAAGTCCCACTATCATAATATTTACGCAAATATTGTTTTTCCAAAGACTGTAAAATGTTCATAATTTTTATTCGTAGAACCGATAAAAATAAATTACACTGTTAGGTATTTTGCTAATTAAACGTCAACAGAGTTAATATCATATATACCAGAACGCTTATCTCGGAGGAAATATAACATACTTCCAGGAGCGATAAGGAGTTTGCGTAATTGATATGCTGAGACCGAAAAATTCGGTATCGGTATCAGTGTGGCGGGCATCCCTTTAGGTATATTTTTAATTTTTATGATCAATATAGCTTCGTTTTTGTCTATATTATTGTGTTTAATTCAAACAACAGAATTCAATATTTCTTTAAAAACCACATTTTTTGTTTTTAATTTAGACCTGTAATTAATGTAGCATCATAGGGGCTTATTCATAGTGGTAACAATTCTCATTTGATTGCATTCTAAGTATAATTAAATAATCAATGTTTATATTATTTATTATAAATACGGATAATTTATTATACTGATTTATTTTGTTTATCTATTTTTTTGTGGTAGGGATGATCTTAAAAATGGCATCTTCTTATTATTTATAGCAAGAATGTTGATTTGATTGATCCACAACGGATTGTGGGAATGATATTTAAAAAAAAAAGTTTATTTCCTACGCCACATATTTTACATACTTAGGTAATTATTATCAATTAATTGAACTAATCCGTTCCATCACAAAGATAACTGATGTCACTTGGAAAGCAGCCACGCTAAAATCGAACTGGGCTGGACACATCTGCCCATGTCAGACGAACAATGGGCCAAACTAACGACCCAATGGGTCCCTCTTAATGGCAAACGACATCGTGGCAGCCCCAGACGAAGATGGTGGGATGAGCTGGACTCCTTCAACAAGAACTGGTCCTTAGCAGCTTTGAACAGAGAGAAGTGGAAAGAGAGTAGGCATCACATGCTAATAATAAATTGAACTAAAATATAAGTAATCTCATTTACCACGCCATTTAAAAAAGTAAGTACCTAAATTAGTTTGTTTATCTCTAATTATTTTTTAATGAGATACAATAATTATTTCTATATGTTAATTATTGTCGGTCTAAAATTATACATTACTTAATAGTAACGTATAATTTTGAGTGAATTTACATTGATATGGCTTGATGTTAATAGTTATGAATAATCATATGTGATTTCTTGAATTGTAGAAACGATTAAATATAATATAACTTTTTAGCTGCAGTGAACAGAGCTAGTTTTTTAAATATACTTATGTCATTTTTATATGGTAATCAGTGATATGGATTAGTTTAATAGAGTCAAACATGGAGACTTCAATAGTATACATACGTAAGTACGCGGAGTAGGTTTCAGCAGTAAGATCAAGACAAAGTTGGTACAGGGGCTGACTGCCTTGGACGACAGACATTCAAATGCAATTTCATAAGTGTGTAAATATAAATAATGATGTAAGTAGTTTTTTTTTATTTGTTTCTTTATTGGGCTAACAGCCAGATGTAGATATTCATTTAGGTATATTTAGGTATACATAATTTTTGTTTCTAAACAAATCTACATTCCTAAATTGTGTCACTTGACATTGACAAAACTGAATTACATATTCAGTTATTTCAAATGATTGTCCAAATATATGGGTGGTAAAAATAATCTTTCTAATAAGATATTCTATTAGGTCATTGGCAATAAATAACTCGCTATTTCTTAAATGAAAGATAAACTGATAAATGATAATTATAATTGACTACAACTGACTCCTGATATGCGTGAACGGCAAACTCATTAAGAAATCTTAATAGCAGACCTGTCTAATATAAATGCAGTTCCTACTGAATTTAAAACAAAAGAGCGATGGCCACTAAAAACTAAACAAAACTCAGAACGAACGATTATAATTTAAAAACGTGACCTTTTCAAACCCCCTGTAGGAATTTAAAAAGAATCACACCCCACATTATCACATAGTAACACACATTAACATTCTCTTTCTCCCTCACTCACCCACACAGACGTACAATTTGATAATGAACGTGGAATCAGAACAGAGATAACATTTCTCCCTCGCCTTATCAGCGGGATCGGGAGGCTGGGTCCCATTGAGTGGAACACACGTCATTTTTATCGTAAGCCACGACTCTCTAAGTGTAGGGCTGATGGATAGTTTTTTGTTTTGTTGAGATGGTAATAATGCTATTATGAACAGTAGCAGCTGTTGTTTATGAAAAAGTTGGGAGGACTTCTTTAGTTTTCATTCTTAGTAATTTTCAGTATTTAATCAACCGACCGACTATGAGGAATACTCCTAAAAAAAGAAAAAAAAAGCGTTGAACATGTGAGTATTAACGAATCCAAACAATGGTAATAAAATAAAAAATAAAACATTTAGGATGTAAATATTAATTCTTCAATCATAAATCCGATCCTAAAACTGACAGTCGGACTGCGTTATAGGTACCGATGAAGCAACGAGATACAACTCTAACGAAACATATACAAACTATTTAGACATAGTTGACAGTGACAGGAGATGTCAAAATAGGAACATGCCTCACGAGTTCGGTATTTAAAAATGGGACTCGATGTCGTTGCAATGTGATTTGGTATCAGCTTAAGATTGGTATCTAGTTTTTGTAAAGTCACATCATTATTTTTTGGTTAGAAGGTTTTGATTGAAATGTAACTAAACTGAGAGCTGGATGAGGACAAGGTATAGTACGAAACTAAATTGAACATGTTTTTATTTCAAAAATCTTGTTTAAAATACCAAAGTCGGCCAAAGACTAATAAATTCATATTTTAATCCCTTCAAATAGTCGTCAAAAATTAAAAAAAATGTGTACAGACAATTAATATTTTAGTATAAGCCCGCAATGCTGTTCAAATCATGAAAATCTTTTATCAATGATTTACATTCGTTCATGTTCTGATAATGTATCTACAGGGCAATAAAAATCCTATATATAATACATTAGTACCACTGGTAAGGCTATCAGACAAGAGATAAAAACCGACCAATGTTAACGACAGTCTTATCGCGAATTCGGAGAAAACTGCTATCATACTATAGCTTTGTGTCCAAAATTTATTTATTTGTTTTGATTTTTGGACGAACGTGGCTGTTATTTTTGTTTTTTCTGGCTTGTGTAGGCTGGTTGAGATGACTTGCATGTCATTTACTTGAATCTTTTGGGATTTAAAAAAGTTTGATCCCAGTTCAATGTTATATTTTGTTTACAGCTACATCTGGACTCTTGTACCCACAGTATTGATAAAGTACGGAGTTCATTCACCCCAAAAATAACCTCAAATTAACGCTGGAAGTTTATTTACAACGATTTTAAGTGTTTTCTAAGTAATTGTAAGCACTTTACAGTTGGTTAGAATGATTTTTTAAACAATATCATAGGTGAAGGCTTTTTGGACCCAATTTATCATTATAAAGTGCAGTTTAAACCCACTTTAATAACGTTTTAAGTGTTTTTAATACCTCACTGACACTAATTGGTACTCCGGTTATCCGGATCATTGATAAAACCGCGGTTATACGTCCACATGTAAATTCAAGAATGTTGTTTTATCTAATGTCAACAAATTTCACAAACGCATACTGTTTTCATTCAAATCAATGCATTCTAGGGACTTTTTTACGTTCTGTACTAAAGAATATACTTAATTATTACAGGACAGGACACCTCTAACTGGTTATTATAATAACCTCACTAAGAAATTAACTACAATATTGTTTTGTATTGTTTCTGTATCTAAGAAACTGGCAAAAGGATCTCGTTGATTTCTCCCACAACTTTATGCATGTCTGGTATTCAAGTAAGTATTAGTAAAACATCTCGCTACAGCATTAGGGAATTGGGCAATGAGTAAAAATGTCAAAGTTTAATAGATAACGATAGTAGAACGAGCTAGTAACAACAGTAATTCTTATTTGATACAACATTTCATTCAATACGCTCAAGATAGATGCCTCTAATCGGTATCGGTATCTATTCTCGAGATATTTTATTGATACCATCGCAGATTAAATAGACAAGGAGCCAGTAACGAATAAGTACGCGAATGGAATGGAACTAAAGACATTAAGAGGACCTTAAAACTATTGGAAAGTTCATAATAATAGGAAAAACAAAGCATTATAAACACTCAGTCACACCGACCGATATGTAAACAAATCTTACACATTGTTTTGATGTCGACAGCGCCACCTGGCGGCGGGTCCCCGGCCGCCACTTCCAGCTGCTTCAGATACCGCAACCACAATAACATAATATCCACAACACAGCACTATTTTTTGGTATTTATTTTGTGTATATTTGTGCGCGCGACATTTCAACCGTCATACTTTTGCCGCGTAAAGTGAGTGACTGGCCCGGCGAGCCGAACGCCCCTCCCCGCACACACGCGCACCGCGTCTGCACGCTGCCGCACACACACGCAGCCGATCCCTTATCAGGTTGGTTTAACTAGCAATGGCTGGCCCCAGATGCTATCACTCCGGGCTCGCGGTAACGTTGCATTGAAAGATAAGAGTCAGCGATATTATCGCTCTTTGAATAAACTTGTATAAAATGTCAAATAAAAAAGCTGCGCTCCATACACGTCGGTCTAGCGGCGATTTTTTTGATACCCCTGGGATGTCGGAAGTCGGACAAGGTTTATGATTTCGAGAATTTGTTATGGGCTCTCAGAAATGTGGAAGTTCTGGTGTTTTTATTGCCAACGTTATCAAAATTAAGATTCTGGTCACATTTATAAGTTGGAAAGAAATTGGTCCTTATACATATTTTTTTTAAATTTTGCTGTCCATACTTACGTAGTTGGTAAGGAATTTTATATTTCTTGACATTATTATACGTCAGACTTACCTGAAAAGAGAAAAATAAAACATTAATACAATGGAAAAAAAAAGCAAAACTATGGGAAATCAAGCGACATAATAATTCTCAAATTAGTTCTTATTTCTAAAACCACAATCCAAACCCAAAACAACGTGTTACCAGACTGCAATTACGAAGCGGTGACAACTGGTAACACAAACACGTGACGGATAAAAGGTGACATTGAGGAAAACTTCACAATGTGGGTCAGCAACTGAATGCAGGTCCACATTGAATCAGTTTCGTTTGACATTTAACAGTCTTCACGCGTAGATAACCTTCTAGGGTTCCATCAAATACAACTATACAAGTAAAATTCGTGTGCTGAATATAGGGGGCCTTTCTGTATCGATATAACGATAGTACTTTTCAAATATGGACTTTTGAAAGCCTGTTTTGGCTTTGCCATCCATTTTGGACACACTTTACTAGTCCATTGACCAGATATATTAGGTACTTCGATGACCTTTTTATAAGAAAGGAAGTAACTTGACTTTGAAATCTGTTTAGTGTTAACTTTAGTTTTTAGGAGCGAGAAAACACGTTTGCAAGATCACAGCTTGGTCAATATGGCCTAACACATGGTCAATACTAACGGTGTCCTTTTAATTTTGGGTCTGATTTTCCTTCTTTTGTATAAATACTTGAGTTATTGAAGATATCTGTTTAAAAAACGCTGCTCTACCCTTCACTAAGAATTTTCCCAGTATCACTCACTATTTACACAAACAACAGTAACATAACAGGCCTCTTATTTTTTTTAAGTGTATTTTGAAACCATATTTTAAGCCATAGTATCATCAAATCTATCCAAGTTTCCCATAATTTAAAACAAACACAGCTAGTTTTTGCTCATTGTACATTTATCCGCATATATGGCACAAGTGCGCGCACGCAGTTAATAGCAGTCTAAGATTCGGTGCTGATCCACCGATAGCTGCCAAGGTTATGATTTACTTGATACGGACGCAGGTGGCTGAACGGTAGTGAGGCGAAATATTGGGAACAGAAACGCCATTCCGGGATATATTCTTCAATATGTTATATTTATTTTGAAGTTTGCAACTGCGTTAACAATTTTTGGTACTCTCGAATGGACCAACAATTTTGGCCCAACAAACTTACCTTTTTTTCTGAATGTCTAGTGATGGCAAATAAGATTTTAGCATCGGGGATTTTTATGATATCCACTTATCGAAATGAGTGAACTGTCCTGTAAGATACACATAGATATATATAGATATATATAGATGGGTTTCATTACAGCAAGGGGAGACCCCCTCGGGACAGCAGGATGCACATGCTGATTGTATTTAGAGTACACGAGATATTGTTTTTTTTAAGAGATAGATTCTCTGTCTTCATACTCTTGCCAGTAGTTATTATCATAAACATCTTTTAGTTCTCCTTCTCGTATCAATTCCTTATCCCACAGAAAGTTCTACCTAGTATTTTTCACAGATATTTGTCCCGTGCAACATAGCACTTGGCACCACTATACGCACACAAGGGCGACGCTTGTGTGCGATCCCTGTCTGAGATTGTGTTTATCTCACATCTCGTATGCAACGTTCATTTACATAAAAACTATTATTTTTTCGACCATGCCTTTATCTTTTATCATCGATTAACTTTTTGTTGTACTGTGTGCTTTAATAAGTCATAGTTTTGTGAGGCTTTACGTATGATTATTATTTTATTTTGTTACATCAAACAATGTTCTATTTTCATGCCGTTTTGTTTGTCAAATTCTGTCTCAAATTCTAAACAGTAACGTTGACTTCAAAAAATGTATCGACAAGAACCTTCTGAGGTTTCTACATTCTAAATTATCTTTAAAATTCTAACAGCTCTGAATAAGAAGCTCCCTCATAAATCACATTCACAACCGATCTCTGAAGGATAATAACCACACAAGGTACACAGATTGTTGATTGCACTATGATGTCATCAATACAAGTGGATGCTACTGCTCATTCACTTGATGCAATCCCTTTCAAAACCGATGCTACTGATTCTTTAGCCAACGATGTGGATGATAGTGATGATGGTGATTCACCTAATGTAGTCAATAATGATGATTTCACCTAGTGAACGCCTAATATATTTTTATTTATTTTTATTTATTTTATTAATGTTTTTAAAGTAACATTATTGAATTTAAGGCCCAAACTATCATCTGATACTGATTCAGTTTCAATCAAATTACGAATCACATCAACAATAAAACTATGTCCTTTAAAAAACCAGGGCACAGGGTTCCAAAACACAAATCAAACGGCTACCGCTAAGTACATCATATCTACTCGAAAATTCATAAAAGAAAGCCCAGCCTGATAGGCGGTCGGCGCCAGCCATATGTGTTGATAAGTCCCAGAATAAATCAACCCGTCTCGGTGCCTAGTGATAAGGGAAGATAAAACATTAATCAGTATTGGTCGAAGTTAATGGATTCTTAATGCGGCGGTCGTCATGTGGACGAGGAGTTTTTGAAGCCCTTGATTTGTTGTGTGAATTTTGTTAAGTGTTTTAGCGCCATTTTTCGACGACCTTTGATAGTTGGGAGGCTGTGATAAAGAGTTAAAGTCAAAACGACGAGACGGCGCGCGGCGATGGTTGAGATCTTGTATTTTTCCAATTTTTAAGTCGTTTCGAGATCAGATTTTGGTTGGCGGCTGTTTTTTGGTTTTTGAGAATGTTGTTGTTAATTTAAGTGTACAGACTAGCACACCAAGCTACTACAATCTGTCAAATTTCTTTAATATATTTTCAAATGTATCGCTAAAGCATAAGATTCAAAGTTGATTGTTAAAATTTGACAGTTTCGGGTAGCTTGATGTGCTGGCGTCTGTACCAACATTTGATAAAATAAAATAATCTACTATTTGATAAAATAAGTTAGGCGGAGGCTGTACTTTAGGTACCTATACCCTAAAGTACAGCCACATTTCGTCAATTATGTTTGGGAATCGAACCCAAGACGTACTATTTTGTATCGCATAAATGCTATAAAACAAAGCAGGAATATACCAGTCGTTTTCAAAACTCAGTGCAAGGACAACGGGAAGCAGCTCAGATGCTGCAAAACGTGGTAAAAAAAATCCAAAAAGTAAAATATAACTTATAACTTTGCTAGTGGCTGAATCACAATCGTTCTTACTGATGAGCATGTATTTTTAAAACTACTTCCTAGTTTGTCTGACCATCTAGATTGTTATCAAAGTGAGCTACTGTATTCATAATTTTTATCTCTATATCATTATTACCAGTTACAATAATTGTGTAAAATTAAATTTACATAATGACTTTTAATTGTAACCTTGTTGTCTGCAATTTTAACTTTCAATGTATTTTATTGTTTAAAAATTATAGCTATATACACGGAAGATTGTATGGTCCAGTCAATTAAATAAAAAACTAAGATTTTTAGGCTAGAAACAGTTAAAGTAGGCAATAAAGATAAGATTTTTGGTAGAAAGAAAATAAAAACTAGAATAATTGTTGCACATGACACAGATAATTGTGATGATGAGACACTAAAGGCTCACACAGCCAGCTGCAAAGCGACGGTGCGACGCGATTCTTGTAGAACAATTTCCATGAAGTTCGCATAGAAATTGTTCTACTAAGTCGCGACGCGGTGTCGCGTCGCGCCTGTCTGTGGGAGCCTTAAACTGCATACTGTAAAGCACTTTCAAACAAGATCCTCCAACAGTTTGTAAACCTCTAAGTTGTTAAACAGATTCATTACTCATGGCTTAGAAGCGTCAAGTAATTCAACACCCTGCTCACGTACGTATGATTGATAAAGACACTAGCCATTCCGTCTACCACATTTTATCCCGACCACAAGCACCCAAAATGAACCGCAAAATATAACCACAAACACAGGTAACGAAACGTATCGAGTTTGATGCGTTTCGTTTCGTCGATGGAGCGATAGGCGGTCAATCGATACGCTATCAGCACCATCTGGCCTCCCCCCACAGTCCCCACAGGTGCTGGGTGTAATGGTAGCAAAATATATTAGTATTTATTACATTTTATAATCTGTTATTGTGACTAGGTATTCTTAAACGATGGTTAGGCATGAATCTTGATTCGAAGCTGTCAGATTTAAAATTTATCTCTACTGAAATTTAGATTTAGGCTTGGTCATCCTTAACGAATTCTCACCGTAAGAAAAACTCTGCAGAGGTAAAAAAAGGGCCAGTGTTTTCGCCATTATATTGTCCTTAACCTAATCATGGCAAATTTTATTGAGTGGATAGTAATCATACTATGTATATCATTTAATTCTGCCGTCTTTGGTCGATTCAGATTTGTATCTTCACTTTCTACTTCCTTAATAACAATGTCAACTTCTTATCATTCACCAAGTTCAACATTAATTGTTCACACAAAAAAATTAAACTTTAACTTTTTTCCTATCGCTATAGCATTTATGTGATGGTGAGATGGTGCTGATAATCGGCCAATCAAATTACCAGCGGGGTCACCACGCCTGCAAGCTTCCTCTGTAAGGTGTGATGAATATCCGAGGACAAAGGAGTCACACAGGACGATAAAGGAGGTCTTTAGTCCAAGTAGAGGCAGTAAAAAGTACCTACTACGAGTATGTGCGATAAATTGCGATCGTTCCCGAATACAAAATCAAAATAAAAAATCAGGTATTTAAATTAGGCTCAGAATCAGTAATTTTTGAGCGTCAAAATAACACAAGACAGTCACCCCAAAACGCCCGCCCTTCACCACTTCCTAGCATTTTAGCAGGAAAGAAGCGACGCAACCAATTCCTCAGCATACGCTTTAAAAGAAACCTTAGGTAAAAGGCTTTTTTATCGTGGATGCGTTTACAGACACAAATCTCAGATGCCCAGCACCAAAGAAAGAAATATCTGCAGATCACACAAATATTTATTAAGGAAATCAAACCCCTGACATGTAGTCTAGAAGCCAATAGCTCAGTCACCGCGCCTATTGTTGTTATATTTAAATTAAATCATTTTGTGCTTCATTTTAATATCCTTCCAAGCTCATATACAAATTCCACGAACCGCATTTTTGTAATACATTGCCCAAGACACCTTGAATGTGTAATCTGATCTCACCACATTGATTCACAGCAGATGTAATATTTTTTATTCTGTTTCGGCCCTGATTAGATCTAAGGTAAGATTGTGTTTCTAATAAAGTCTGTTAAACAAGAAGGGCAAAGGTACATGGTCACAAAATATAAAGAACTCATTATAATACTGAATATTAAAAAGGTCTCTCTCGGCAGTAAATACTAAAATAGGCCACCATTTCTCTACAGGTGGGTGCCATTTCTGCGAAAGGGTTTCGCTAGGAGAAAAGGTGATAATCTTCATAAATGAAAAATCAAAGCAACATACCTAATGCAACACGTTGTTAACAATGCCTTTACTAAGCGTACTAGGCTGTAATTCTCTATGACACAACGAACGAAACCGCGCGAAATCAACGCGAGATCGGCGGGATTAGCTAAGGAATTTACGTGGTGACGAAGTAAGCAATCCTTAAGTGGCCATAGTGAATAATGGAAACATCTCTATGACTGATCCTGATCGTTGTAGTATGCGTCACTTAATTACTATCGAACTAGTTTTTTTTCCAAGAAATTTAGTGAGCGTTCATTACAAACTGATGCAGTTTGAACCCAATGGATCAATTCAATGACAGGTCAACAAACATGGCTCTGGAGCGTAAAACAGCTCATTTTATTACCACTAGAATCTAATGACAACATGATCAGCTGTTTTGCCTTTCCGATTAACTTGAAAAAAAAAAGTTAATTACCAATTAATGTAGAATAAGTTATTATGACTCATATACCTATATATATAGCTAAACACCTGTCTTATTGGGTCAAATGTAGGAACAAAGAAGGAGACGAACCCCATAACTATAACTTAGTAAATCGAGACGTTATTGATTTTGACACACAAGCAGCTTCAAGAGGAAACCGTGAACGATCATAGATAAGATCTAGATTTTATTGGCACATAGCACAAAACATAGAACATAATAATGTTATAGGTGCTTGAACCTTTACTGTTAATGATTATGATGAACTTGAAAATGTTGGTAACCTTAAAGAATTTTATGACGGAGGTCAATAAACGGTGGAAGCTTGAAACCCGGACCAAACATAGTTAAGGAAATACTTACAAGTGACGTAAAAGTGCATATACTATAATCGATGCCAACAAAAAAAAATTCAGAAGAACTCAACATTTTTGAGAGTGATAAAGTTCATAATCTCTTCGCTCTTTCAACAACAGTACCCAACTCATCTTTTAACGTTCGCTAGCCTACCCGAAAAGCACATAAAACTGAAAACACACACAGTGGCCATCATAACCGCTGCTGAGACGGCCCATATTGCATTGTGAGGCTAATTGGATTGAGATGCTTATCTGTTGAACCGATAAAATGGCGCAGATAACATTCTGTAGTGACTTATTAAGGCCGTTCCCAGAATAATATTAGATCGCACGATACGCGCTGTGTGTTCGTACCGATAGCAGCGGACGAAACAGTTTTTGGTTCGGTTAGATTTTTTTCGTCTAGTAGGATTTATTTTTGTGTTAGTACTAGTGTTGGGTTAGGTAAATTATCTTTGTGTATGATTTCATGGTGGTGGTTCGTTTAAAAGATTGAAGTTGAAGGACATACATGGGTTTTGAAATTGATTTAAGTTGATTCTTCATGCATGCCATGTTCATAAGCTTTGTGAACGTATGTTTTAAATTGTTTCTTGTTTTTATCTGATTCTTTTGATCTCTAAAAACCCCAAACCTTTAACTATATAACTAGGTTTTTTACGTACCGATGAAAACACAAGACTACCTGGCCACCTGGAAAAAATGTGCCTCAAACCGAAACACAGACGACATTGCCACGAATTCACGATCACAAGTAAGCCCAAATCCACCAATCCATAAAAAAGAAGCAGAAACCAATTAGGTCACATCTCCCCCACTTATCTGCGAACCCTACTTTGCTATCAGCGATCAGAACAACGGATCGCGTTGTGTAGTTTTTGCGAAATTGGTCCCGATCGAGTGTTATTCGCTCGTGTTGATTCTCTGGAACACTGCATGTATCGCAGACTCAATCTGTGACAACCTTCGGACCCTGGGCGTGAGTCATCAGGATGAACTGTCTTAGGAATTTGCCTCGATTTTACACTTTTTGCCAAAAAATACTTTATGTTACGAAGAGGATACAATAAACAATCACTATGATTGTATAATTATGTATTTATACACATACACTGTCACACATCATAATTATGTGGTTCATGGGACAGTAAAAGGTTAAATTATTATTTTATAGTGTTGAAATTTCATTGTAGTGTTGCTAGGCAGAGATGACCTACAGAAGATCGCGGGGAAGATCTGGATGGGACTAGCACAGGCCAGGGAAGCATGACATGCCACAAAAGGGAGGAGGCCTATAGTCAGCAGTGAGTGGAACAAGGCTGCCAAAGACGATGAAGAGTTTTGAAAGTTTTAAAATAAAAATCATCACACTTAAACCACTAGAGATGCTTCATTTTTGAAGGTTTGTTAAGAACATGTGTAGAGTTTTGGACATCATTTCATTTCGCCAAACCTCGATTGAAGCAAAGGTCGGTCGAGTGAAAGGTCATGCGTACGAGACACGGCCGTTGCACTATTGACGTAAATACACTCTTATCATTAGCATAACTTGGTTTGAGGAGGTCACGGGATTATTAGTGAGGAATATCGACAATATAACACAGAACTTCAGGAATATATGCAAAATCTATATATGTATGAAAAAGGGGCTTTACTCTTCAAGTCGTTAGCATAGTCTGTGACCGGTGATCTAAAAAATAATGATGATGACCACATAACCCTCTGTATGATAAGATAAGCAGTAGTCGTAGAAATGTGGTATAGTAATATGGCACAACGTTAGCGTGTTTCCTAATACCCAATGGGTAAGGCATCTTCTTTGCTGCAAACAATACAGCATTGAATTACTCCAAAACATCTGTTTTGCCATTTTTTTCTCACCAATATTATCTCATCTATCTAGACTAAACGACCCAATAAAAAAGGCAATAATTATCTCAAAGACATCTTAAGCAGCATTCTCAACAATATTTACAATGATAACTTAGTTATTAATAGCGATGCTTTAATAAAATTAATACTATATCGTGACCGCAGCGATGTAGATAATGATCATTTTGAAAAAAAGGTGCATAAACTTTAATTAGAGAAGCGAGATCCATTTGAACGATAAAACGTATCGTTCTGATACACCTTGTTGTCTGGCTGTGTTACTTATTACGTGTATAATGGTAATAGCACCTGTGTACGCTTATGTTAATAATAATTTGATAAAATAATCATGTTTCGTCTGCATCTGGTGTAGCTTAGAGGTCGCTTGACGAAGAGCTTTTGGCGTTAGTCAGAAATGTTGTAATTGCATTAGTTGATTCTATCGAACATCATCATCATCATCCCCACCTATTACTCCACTTCGTCCTCCAGTGAGTAGAACGGTGTTGGGATCTAACTCCCCATGTGCTAGGTTCTGTAGGGTTTTGAATAGTTGTAGTGATATGGTTGATTTTCACTTTGATTCTCTCAATAAGCAAAGATGTAAATTTCTGAAATGTTTATCAGATTTGTTGTAAAAGTATTTGGACTGTGCATACGCAACTTTTTAATGAAATTATGCTTTTAATTCTTAGCATATTATGTTACTAATATTGAGTTATTTGTTTTACTGAGTTTACTTGTACAATATGTAGCTTACAACTAATGTAATAACTTACTATTGTTTTCTTTTCGTTCATGTGGTGTTTACCTATAAGTAATTGTTGCACTGTGTAGAGTTTAAACGCATGTTCTAATTTTGCTTGTAGATTAGTGTAAATAATTGTTGGTAAGTAGACCAAATAAAAATAAAATAATCATCTACAGTCCGACTTCACCCACCGCTGATCCTAGGCTTCTCTTTTCATGTACCAATCCCCACGCTCCGGTGCCAACCTCATCCAGGTTCTACCCGCGATGGTTACAATGCCGTCTCCAAGTCCTTGGACGCCACTCGGTCACTACCTTACTCAACCTGTCATCACTGCGCTTTGTTAGGCATATCGAACAGAAGTGGCATATATCAAACCATTTTTTTATTAATTGCTGTCATTCGTAATTTTTTTTTTGTTTTACCATCTATATTCTTTCAATCGTGAATGTAGGTAATGTAAGAAAGTATGTATTTTTTAAAGGTAGGAGATCTATACTCAGTAGCAGTGGGTAGAACAAGGCTGTTAAAAATTGTGATGAAAAACCAACTCTCAGAACCTGTTTTGAAATTACTTAGTGAACCCAACGTTAATAACATTAGCAAATCTGATGCAACAAGGTCCAGGTTCAGGGTCAGGTGTATAAAGATGAGAAAGCTAAGGAAGGATGACGCATAATAATAAAACAAATGAATATAAATTCTTGTCACTCTATCAATTAGATCGATCTCTGTAGACGGGAAGTGTGTAGTGGTTTTGGTACAAAATGACATTTTAAAAGACAAAGTGGCTACGGCAGTCAGTAAAGGCTAGATTCGTCTGGTACAGACATTTAAATGTAAATGCGACACAATAGGCAGGATGTTGATTGCCTCGATGGTCTAGCAAACGTCAGCAATGCTTCTGAGTGTGGGGGTACAAGGTTGGTTGGATCCTCAAGTTCGAAAACATAAAGAGTAAAAACATCAAAGAGTCAATTTAATACGAGCGAGGAGTGTTATAAAATGGTATCATAGCTAAAGGAATGAAGAATGGTAACTGAAAAATACATATTTAGTCAAGAGGAGAAAATCATTCTGTTGACCTACCATACGCATGTATACAAATAAATAAAATTGAAGTGACTGTTTATAATGTTAAAATAACAGCTTATTACTAAATGCATATGAAAGTATATACCTACTTACGGTAACTATAAAAAAAAACATATTTTTTAATTTTTTGTCTGTCTGTTTGTTTCGACTAATCTCTGAAACAGCTGGACCAATTTTGAAGGGACTTTCACTGGCATTTAGCTGATTATATAAGGAGTAATGAAAATCAAAACGTAATAATATCACGCGAACGAAGTCGCGGGTAGTAGGTAGTAATCTAAAATAACTTGATGACAAATAATTTAATTTCCAAGATCGCAAACAATCATATTATGTTTGATACCAAATGTTAAATTAAATACCCCTTAAATAAATGGTTAAGTCCTGTAGACACAAATACACAAACTTGATTGATTAATAGAAGCAAATGAACAGCGGTATTAACTTTATAGACCTTTAAAACTCGTGGGACGTAAATAATTTACGATACGGAATACTAATTGCCTCAATCAACTTAAACTTGGCCGATTTTCGTTGATAACCATCTGTCAATTCCGATCGCCATATAAAAACATAAATTATTATAGAGATACGATCAAAATGTGTTAAAATCAATAAATCTGAGTCCGAAAACTTATGCAAATGAATTAGAATAAAGAATGGGAGTATCGACTTGTGAGCTTAAAAATAAAGGCTAGGTTACGATATCACACATCGGCAAACTGATGAAGAAGATTTTGAATTAAGATAAGCAATAGAAACTGTACATGTTATAATTATTAATGAATGATGAAAACGAATAGGAAAGGAAGTTGTTAAAACTATACTAATAAACAAATCTGGTGGTTTAAATGAAGGGTCAGCAAAACAATCTTTACCAGAAGATGTATATAAAAAAGTAGGTAAGTACATGATTATTAGTAGGCTTACAAAGTCAAATAGATTTATTTGTCTTTCAATAGTTTATCCTTTCAATGAGTAGGTACCTACCTAGTAATAAATAATTTATTGACAATAAAAATTACATTGGAAATAAAGCTTCGATATTTATATAAATAGACATTTATCATAAAATGTTTTTCTTTCAAATAAAATCTACTCTAGTTATAACGATTTGTGAGTCGAAAGACGTACAAATCACACTAATATTATAAAGGCGAAAGTTTGTGAGTGTGTGTGTGTGAGGGTGTGTTTATATGTTTGTTACTTCTTCACGCTCAAACGGCTAGACCAATTTTGAAAAAAAATTGTATGGTAGCTGACACCCTAGAGGTGAAATCGCGGGGCGCAGCTAGTAAATCTGTATATGTATTATAGAGGTAGAAGTGAGTTTGTATGTAGGAGCCTAGGGAGTTAGGGAGTAATCTTCGGAATTACTGAACCGATTCTGAAATTTCTTTCACTAATGGAAAGCTACAGTATTGCCGAGATATATTTTATGCGGACGAAAGCAAGTATGGTCATAATGTGAATGTGGTTTAACTTGAACGTAGCAGTTCTAATAATATGTAGATAAAGACGAAACAATTATGTTACTTGTTGAAGAAGGAGAAGAACTCAGGCACGGTGTTTAGAATGAAAATCAGTAGCAAACTACTTCTGTACAGAATGGAACAGGAACAGTAGGAAAGAGCTAAAATGAAACAGTGAGTAAATATGTGCCGTAGGTAAAATAGAAACAATATATGACATACATTATATGAAATAAACTAATTTAAAAAAATACACTAGTCGTCATCTGCCTAGCCTTTTCCCAACTATGTTGGGGTCAGCTTCCAGTCTAACCGGATGCAGCTGAATACCAGTATTTTACATGGAGCGACTGCCTACCTGACCTCCACAACCCAGTTGATGGGTAATACGATACCCTTTGGTAAGACTGGTTGTCAGACTTTCGGGCTTTTGACTACCCGTAACGACTGTCAAAGATCCGCGAATGACAGCCGGGACCAACGGCTTAACGTGCTTTCCGTGGCACGAAAAATACAATAGTAAAGGAACTAATAACAATAAGACTGCCTCGTTGGTCTAGTAGCAAGCTACTGCTCGACTTTGAGGTCCTGGGTTCTGTCCCAATCGGCTATAGTGTTATTGTGTGTTTTCATCAGAATTTTTCCAGTAGCAGCCCGGAGTTTAGATTCGAGCCCAGTTGATGGCAATGGGCTCGCCCCCTATTACGTGGGACTTAAATATGGGTGTACTATAAGTATACATCTACCTATCTCTATTTTTGGTGAATAAAGCCGTGATTTTATGTCATGTTATGAACAACAACGTTAACTTTGTAACTAATCATAAGGTAAACCTATAGTCTACTCCACTTTTAATCAGAAATACCTAATGAATTGTGTATCAGTCACTCACAAGCACGTCACATAGTGTTCATTTGCCTTATTCTTTGTTTTTAAATCATGTGTGTTTATCGAAACCGCGTGAGGCTATTCAATTTGAAACAAAAGACTTTTTATCAGTTGTGTGCTCAAAATATTCAAGTGATTCAGTTAAAGTGGTGGTAGAATGAGTCAATTCTTCAAACCGCTTGAAATTTTTCGTCCATACATTCCTAAATTTTATCATCTTTTAGCTTTTTACCAGCTTTGTTATAATTATATCATTATCTTGATACTCAAACGAAGCAAAATGAGCATGTAAGGATCGTAGCTGGTGACGTTCATTTCTGCTTACACCGATGGAAGAAAGGCGTGGTTTTATGTATGAATTTGTAAGTTTATCTTGAAATTATTCCAGTAGGATGATAAAATACGGCTGTATATCAATATTTTATAAGCATCTCTATATCTCTGTAAGAGCAGTGGTGGCCCAGTGGTAATGGCCGCGACTTGGTCGTAGGTTCGAACCCAGACAGGCGCTTTACTTTTTGTAAATTATTTCATCACCGCTGCTCTCAAAACGGTGAAGGAAAACATCATGAGGAAACCGGCGTGTCTCAGAACCAAAAATTCGAAGACATGTGACATCTACCAACCCATACTGGGCCCACGTGGTGGATTATGGCCCATTCCCTCTCACAGAGAGGAGGCCTGTGTCCCAGCAGTGGGAACAATATAGGCTGATTTTGTTAAGTATCTCAGTTGAACGAAAGATGCTGTCAGCCCTTAAAGTTTGATCCGTCTTATTGGTCAGTTTTGTTTTGACAAAATAGCTGGATTTATGGATCCAATGTGTCCTCCAAAACTTTCAAGTGTGCTAATTTTCAGACTGGCAGTTCGCTGGACTTGCAATCATCGTTATTATTAGCAATATTGGAAGCTTTGCTCCACCCACTGCTGACTATAAGCCTCCCTTTTGTGCCATGCTTCTCTGGTCTGTGCGAGTCTCATCCAGGTCTTCTTGAAATGTACAGAATAATGAATGATATCACGTTGACCAGTATGACAATCAAGCTCCACAATAGTAACATGACTCCTTTTTTTATCTGCTAATCTTGTCACCTTTGTTCATATTTCGTATAATAAGCTGTAATCGGGCGATCGAGTGAATCATTAAACACCCGATAGAGGGCGGAGGTGACGCGTCGCCCACTGTAGCCGCGTGGACACGAGCAAGTTATGAGCGATGAACGCTTAATATCGATGAACTAGAGTTTAGAAGCTACAAACACCAAACGGACCGATAAGTTCATTGTATGTTCATATGTTGTGTAATGACAAAAAAAGTTTGTATTGTGTTTGTAATAGGAGGGAACCCTAATAAACGATAACATAAGTAATAAATTATACCGAAACTATTAAACAGTATTCAAATTAATTGGGTGTGTCAACGAGGAATGCGGTACTACCTACAATGAAAATTAACCCATAAATTATAGTTGCCACAACAACTCTTTGTGGATTAATTTTTATTTTAATAGTGATCGTTGACAGACGATACTGGTAGACAGAAATCCAAAAGTCTGACAGCCAGTCTTACCAAGGGGTATCGTGTTACCCAGTAACTGGGATGTCGAAAATAGTAGTATTCAGCTGCATCCGGTTATACTGGAATGGAAGCCAAATCCTACATAGTTTGGAAACGGCTAGGCAGATATACATAGTGAACTGAACATACCTTCCCCGTTGTGCTACGAGAAAATTCAGATAATAAACATAAAAGTAGAAAAATCAAGTAAATACAGCAAAAAAGCTCCCGTTTCACTTAGACCAACACAAAAACTAACCACAGCTATCTCCCTAAACGCGATCGCTCATAACTAAAGGCACGGCTACACGAGCAACACACGGTCGATTTCATCCTTTGTTGTGCACAAGAAAAATGGCCGAACACTATCGAGCGACGATACTATTACTTTAAACAAGATCCCCGCTCCCGATAGTTAACTGAGAGGAACATACATAAGCGTTGGACACTGATGTAGACTGCGGAGAATTAGAATTATTTACTAGGATTTGTTATTTATGTTTTTCTTGCATTTGTAGTTAGTTAACAACACATTTTCAGCAATATGGTTCCAGAGTTTGTATGGATACCAAAAATATTTAGTAAAAATGGTTTGGGTTCTTCAAGGAGTTATTCTGAGACCGGCAATAAAACAAGTCAAAACAGGTTTTAAAATTTAACTGTCATTTAAAATCTTTGAAAGTCTCATGAAAATAACATCACTTCTGTTTTCAATCATTTGTGAAACAACAGCTTCTTTATAATTCAACAACTATTTTCACCAAAGGAATAATCAACTACAAGATTTCTATCTGTCTCCAATTCTCTACAGCAAGAACCATTAAAACAGATCTACAACGACACCTCACTATCAATTCCAAGGGCCAAACAATCCGAATAACTTAATAGGCGTCTCATAATGCAGGTCTCACGTTGGGTGGGCTCAAGCAGCACTCATTTGTCAACCGAGCCCGCTACCACGATACGCGTCACAGTCCTTTGTGTGGAGATAGCTATCGCAAGAACAATGCCTCCTAGTGTTTATACCTCCAAACCGTTTAACACATTTGTTATAAGGTCAGAAATGTTAAATTGTTAAGATCAGGTTACGTTTGATTTGGTTGGAGTTAAGGTGGAAGGGTGGAACAATTGTTATTCATTTGTATGGACTACACGACAGCATCGAATTTTACATCATGTATTTTTTACAATGCGCAATATGATTCTGTATCACTAACTAAGGTTTTATAGTTTAGCAGTAGATTTGCCCAGAGATCATAAAAAGGAAATTGTATAAGAATTGAAGATTTTAATGCTATTCCATCTCACAATTTTTTTTTTTTTTTTTTTTTTTTTAATCATTATCATTTGCTTGGTATTTTTATTTACAAATCAAAATATTTACAATATTTAAAAGCGGTCTTAAAATAATAATATGTACAAGTATATAAAAAGGGAGGGGAAATAATCAAAGGGCATCAAAAAATTCGTCCGCATCGCTGTCAATAGGAAACGTGCCCAAAAGGCTGGCAGCATTGCCACGTTGTATGGCAATACTGATTCTTTGGCCAAAAAATAGGCCAGCCCTATGGTCACGTGAAGAGTCGACCAACCGCTTGGCGATGTCTCGAAATACTAAGTGGGCACTCGGGCCCCATGGCCCTAGTGTTTCAACCCCAAACGGCTCAAATATATAAGTTCCAAAGAGATTGGAGTATTTGCGCCGTTTGAGGTTTTCCGCACCTGCAGCAGCCGCCCCGGCACAGCTAACCGTGCTTGGAAGATGGGATGGCGCAAGGGTGTCGACACACGTTGCATCCCACACCAAAGGCCTACCTACCTTCCAAGGCATTATGGTCATTCCGTCTGGTCTCTTACCATCGTCGCGTGCCAAGCCATTGGGTTCTAAAACAGCTGGCACCCCGGCGGTGACAAGAGCACGACGGATGATGTCATTGATGCTGGCATGCCGTGCTATCCGGCCTGCGCTTTTACTGCAGGATAAGCCATGGTGTCCGAGGCAGTCGACACCTTCACCGCATTGGCAGCGATGCGGAGCCACGCAAGGGGCGCCCAGACGCAAACAAGTAGCGAGCCGGAAGGTGGTGTCACCCAGCAAAGTACCTATGTTGGGTGACGGTAGTGCCTGAAGCCAGAGGCCCGACTCCCACTCACCCACAGCCAGTAGGCGGGCACGCTCAGCAGTATTGGTGGACGTATTAATAAGATTGTTCCGTACCAACCTGCAGAGCGGCTCATCCCACTGCCTCTGGAAAGATAGGTTCGCGGGCCTATCTGTATCCGGGCAAGCCATTTTCCAGGCGTTCTCTGCGTCGGCCAAGCACGGCACTTCAGAGTCAACCAGGGAGGGTGCTAAAATCTTCCCGGTCAACTTTTCGGTGCTGTGGACAGAGGACAGGAACGCCGGTAAGCTAATACTGGTAATTTTGCGGACGCCGAGGCCACCAAAGCGGATGGGTAGTGTGGCTTGCAGCCACGCTCGGTCGTCCAAGGCCACATTTAGAATGGATGTTAGTGTGCTGCGAATAATTTGGTCAATTTTGTCCAAGAGGTGTGGCTGCTTCCATAAAGGTGAAGAGCGTAGAAAATACATAAAATTTGGGCCAAAACAACAGTATCTAATCAGGGTGAATGCCGAATGTAAATTAATTTTGGAAAGTCTGTCCGAAATATCGTTGAACTTTTTGATTTTTTCTTCTATGAAAGGAGAAAAACTATCTTCCAAAATTGGGGAACCTAGGAGGTGCAGTGAGCTTTTTTCTAAAATTTTGATTTGTGGGGCTATTGCATTAAATTTCTCTAGGGTCAATTGTCTGTCGGTAATGTCAGAAAGGTAAATTTCGCATTTTGAGGGGTTAAGGTCCAAGCCAATAGATTTAAATTCCTGTTTGAGAAGTTGTAGGTCATTCAAAACGGTGTCTACATCACCTCCTAGCGTTCCATCATCTAAATACCACACGTTGAATTTTGAATTTAGTTTCTGGATAATTGGATGAATAGCCAAACTGAAAATGACAGGCCCGAGAGGGTCACCTTGTTGGCATCCTACTGCAGATTCCAAAACATTGTCCTTATATAATAATTTGGAAGGGTGTCTGTAACACTGCCACATGAAACCATAAATTTCGGGTAATTCATTTTTGACTTCAGCCAACAAAGTGTCCCTGTTTACAGAATTAAAGGCGTTCTTCACGTCAACCTTGAGGATGACCTCACCTTTATTCGAGCTTAGGAAAGTGGAAAGAGCATGAACGGCAGCCTCACAGCCCCCTTTCGAGCCAAAACCAAGCTGCAGGGGCTGAAACTTAGCCGTAAGCGATTCGCTATACAGCTTACAGCATATTTTGGCTGCCGTACGCCTGTAAGTGCAACCAACGGCGATGGGACGAATGCCGCCGTCCTTCTTGCGCAGGGCACATAGGTTGGCCCCGTACAAGACATCGACGACGGCCTCGTTCACACCGCCGGTGAGCATGAGGTTAATAAGGGCCGCAAGCTCCTTCAAGAGCGACTCACCAGCTTCCCCGGCGCCTGAACTTAGTAAATCTTTGAGATGTTGTGGAGTCAGGCCGTCGAGGCCGCCGGCGGAACCATTCCGGAAAGAGCTCACGGCTGCAATTAACTGGGGGGCCGAAACATTTAGAAAGGTTGAATTTAGGTCGGGAGGGTCGGGGGGGTCGGGAAAGGTGAGACCATCCGCAGGCGCTGGGTGTTTACTCTCTAGAGCTGATAGCGTTTCTGGAGAGTAAGGCGCCACCACATCGCTGCTGAATAGTATCCTAGCCGCTCCCTTGATGTCACCTTCACTTAATTTTGATTCTACGTGTGAACACAAGCCTTTTTGTGATTGGTTGTTAAATGCAGGTAATTTTGGATCTAAAATTAGGGTCGAATTGTTGCAGTTGTCTTTAATTTGGTTTGTTAATGATTTTTTAGTTGCTAAATTTTTCTGGACATGTAGAATCCTATAAGGGAAGGTCAGTAATTGCTCCCAGGCACTTTTTGAGTTCTCCTGGGTCGCAAGACGGAGACATCGCGACAAATTCAGTGCAACAGACCGTCTCGCGCCCCGGGGAACTCTCTTTAAAACCGGAGTAGAATTTTTGAATTTTGCTAGGGTTTGCCACAAGGTTTGGTCTGGAGTTGTTGGTGTCGGGGATGTAGCTGGGGGGCACAAAGGTACACTATGTGATTTGTGGATCTTTCCATAGTGTATTCTCAGCCCCCGTTCGCCTTTAAAAAAGCGTGCCTGTGAGCAATACGGGCATCTCACCAGCTGGATATCGAGCGATGTGACAGGTTGACTAGAACTGCTTCCGGCGTCGCTATTGCCGTCATTGATCATAAATTAAATATTTTGTAACACTTACCTATAAAAATTATAATAAACTATATACACATGAAACAAACACAAAACAGAATAAATATTACAAAACCAATTTTTCACTATTTACATTACTTCACAAAAGTCACTGCAGACCGACTGTCACACTGACGAGTGCTGCGCAGTCGCGCTCGGGCGTCGCTCGGGGCCTGGAAAAAGTACTCTGTGGGGCCTGGGGCGCCGCGCATGTAGGGCGCAGCCCTCGCAATCACTGTCCTGGCTGCAGGCGTTGTGTTGTCTTCGTTGACAATTTTAATTTTTCACCTCTTTATTAGTGGTTGAAATGGCAATCATATCTCTTGGTTTTAGTACATTTTTATATTTTATTTATCCTTTTGATACATTCTTATTTTGTAAATGTGAGGACTTTGTAAGCCTTGTAGACTTTAGATACCAAATATTGAAAATAAAAACAATATTTCAGAGTTATTCATGTTTTTTCAATTTGACAGATTGTGATTCGTTTGCTTTAGATGTTTGCTTAATATCTCACAATTATTTATTTTCTTAGACAGTAACTCCTATTGAAAGAAAAATCAATAAATCTCAACGGCCCAGAATTGAACTTACGACCTCAAGCTCCACTTTCTTCACCACCAAGCTACAAACCTGTCGCAACCAATAAACAAGAAAATAATGGTGACAATCGCCCAGATCGAATATCGATACGTCGTACCGTTTAGTGTTTCAAACGTTAAACAATGAACTATTTGTTACGACAAATACAACCTTAAACAACTCCCCAACTATAAACTAACAAGTGAAGAAACAATTCTATATCCATCACTCTTTTTGTTCTCATTTCAAATACAGAACAACTTGTGTAGCCGTCAATGTAACCGATACAAATCGGTGCGCTCGGATTTATCTGCGTTTGTTAGTAGATGCTCTCGCGCCGGTAGTCTTGGCTTTTTTATCTTCTATCCTTCTCTCTCGCGTTAGTTCCTGTTATATAGTGTTACGCCCGTTTTCCAGACGATCGATAATATTGTCCTACGAGACTTTTATTAGATCACTATCATTCCAAACTGTCAGTTTATTAAAACTTTCGTGTTTTGTGTTCTTAGTCTTGTTTGTTTTAGTGTTTTCTTGTTTTGTTTTACGATTGGTAATATGTTTTTATGGCATAATTATTGTGAATCTCTCTGAAATTAATGGTTATTGTGTAATTTATCAAGTTACATATTGTCTTCATTGAAAATTTTATTGAATGTTAGTACCACCATAACTTCAGGCTGTGTTCGTGTGGTCTTACGGGATAGAATTTCACCACTTGAATGTTGTGGAAAGTGACTAAAGTTTAGTATATTATTTTTAAAGGTGCGTTGATAGATACCATGAGAAACGACCACAAATTTGCTTAGGTCAATCTAGATTTTAAAGGAAGAAAGTAAAACTCAAACAAGAACAGTTGATGTCAACAGAATGGTTGCAACGACTTTACAAATTACAAGGATCATCTTCATCAGTCCACCAAGTTGCACAAGTTTTACAAAAATGCCTCTGCTGCATCATAATCAGACCATTCTTCCATTTCTCCCATAAAAACCACAGATACGGACAACAAGAAACTTCTCTATCTCATCGTCTAGACAATTTATTTTTAGCTTCAACATAAAACGTAAAAATATCTCCCCATACCTATCAAAAGATACCACAATATATAGCAGCAGTAATCTACAGACTACTGCAATCTCAGCATCTCCTATCTAATTCAACTTATCAGCTATAACGACCGGCCAGCTTATCACAAACGTGCTTTAAAAGCTTTTTTCGTGAATTAAAATTTGTAAGCTGAAACTCGTGTGCAGATAGCCTTAGATTAATGACGTCAGATTGCAGATTTCGGATGAGCAAAATATGGCGGATAGGAATCTAGGTAATAACAGTTTTTGTTGTTGTGTTTACGAGATGTTTGGGGTCAGGGGTTTTGAAGAAGGCTGGGAAGAGAATTGAGGAACTGGAGTTAGAGATAATTATGCTGGTTTTTGGTTAAACATTGACTCTAATGATTCTATTAAATCTGCATTAAGTAGTAGGAATATATTAAACTGGGTGACCATGTATCTCTATAATTATGTAGATTTATAATTAAGTCATATGTAGACTTAATTAAATTATATAGATTTTTAATTAAGTCGTACGTAGACTTAATATATTTCTTAACTAGCAGCGCCCCACGATTTCACCAGCATAAGTGTCGATCCCGTGGTAATATCGGGATAAAAACTATCCTATGTCCTTTCACGGGACTCAAACTATCTCTGTGCCAAATTTTATCTAAATCGGTTCAGCGCGGTTTAAGCGTGAAGTGGTAACAGACAGACAGACATACTTTCGCATTTATAATATTAGTATGGATACATTTCATAAGGCTAATATATATTTCTACTACAGCAGATTTAATAGAATCATTAGAGTCAATCTTTAACTAAAAACTAGCGTAATTATCTCTCTTTTAGAAAGCTTCTATTACCTGAAGAAGTACGGAGAAGCTTATGATACTAGAAAGTCGCCCTTGTTAACATATTATTTAAGATCAAGATTGTTTTAAGTTGCTAAATATGACCAAAGTTTATTAGGTGTACAAAGGACCACCTTTTAACAATAACAGCATCCCCATTTAAATATTAACACCCTCGCAAACTGCAGGCATGAAAGCTCCCGACCTCTCCCGAAGACAGCCGAAGCTCTCCGATCCTAACTACCCCAAATACATTAGGTTGGCGCCAAACCCGTCAACTGCAGATACACTATCAGGGAATTAAATATACTCGTTATTATCTTATCGTATAAAAGCAGACCTCCTCGGTATTGAGAGCTTATCAGATATTTTTGAGAGTCACTTTTTTTATTGACGCTTTCAAGTTTCTTTTCGTTTTGGAATAACTTTTTGTGTTGCAAGTAATTTGAATATACATTATATTATATTATAATGCCAGCCTATTACTGTCCCACTGCTGGACAAAGACCTCTTCTCATACAGAGAAGGCACGAGCATTGATCACCACGCTTGCTCCAGACGGGTTGGGGATTTGAGACTTATATCAACTATAAAGTCCAGGTTTCCTCACAATGCTTTCCTTCACCGATGTCAGTTATATTAAAAAATCATTAGAAATACTTATTTTTAGAAAAAATTTAAACCGCCAACTACCAATAAAAGAAAACTCTAAAGAAGAAATTTCAAAAATATTCGTTGTCAAAGTTCAGGGTTTAGTAACCATTAGGGACTATCCAAATGAAATCATTAAAATAGTAAAAAATGTTATTAGACGGAAAAATATATACAGGGTTAGGTATTGGAAAAACATCAGCAACCTCTTAAGAGGTCATTGTACTCATCATTATGAACAACTTTTACTATGGGACAAAACATGAAATCGCGAAAAAAACATCAGCTGTTCCCTACATTTTGACAAGTTTTAAGAACATAAATGTAGGGAACAGCTGATTTTTTTTCCGCGATTTCATGTTTGGTCCCATAGTAAAAGTTGTTCATAATGATGAGTACAATGACCTCTTAAGAGGTTGTTGGTGTTTTTCCAATAACCCAGTATATCACCTTAGCAACACCTGCTTCCTTTAGGAACCCCAGGGGAACACCACGTCCCGAATCTAATATCACATAAACCGCACTTTGTTTAGAACCGAGTCCCAATAACTCCTATCTACCACAAAATACAGGGAAACCCCCCCCCACACATATCTGCATACCTACTTAATTAGCACGAATCGTAAAATAGCGTAAGTTTTTCGCAAATTTTTTTGGCACAAGTAAATGGGTGCCATAGATTGGCGCATTTTGGCACAGAACCCCTCGATGCCGGCGCGTTAACCCTCAGACTGATAGTTTATTGTGCACTATTTATACGGGACGATTATCGTAAACTTCTCGATTTTGTAATATATAACTTATTTGTATTTTAAGTAGAGTTGTAGGTAACTGTGTGTGCCTGTGTCGCTTGTGTCGTTTTGTAGCAAAATGTATATTCATCTGAAATATAAAAGATATATGTATTGTGTAATTGTACACGTTTTCCAATAAGACAAATCGGGCAAGGCACATCACATTGAGAGCAGTGGTGACCCAGTGGAAAAGGCCGCGACTTACGAGTTCGAACCCTGATAGGCGCTTTAATTTGTGTAAATTATTTCATCACCACTGTTCTCAAAACGGTGAAGGAAAACATCGCAAGGAATCCAGCATTTCCTAGAACCAATAATTCGAAGACATGTGACTTCTACCAACCCGCCCAAGACCCGAGTAGTGGATTACGGCCCACTCCCTCTCACAGAGAGGAGGCCGTGTCCGCAGAGATAACATTCTAGGCTAATTATGTATGTATGTTATGTACTTAATCAAGGCGTATCAATATCCTTAGATTTGTTAGCCATCCCAGCAGTTGTTATAACTTGTACTTATGAAGGAGAACCTGTAAAATTAATACAGCAAAAAGACTATTGGATGTTTAAAAAGTCGTGTGTATGTTTGTTACTTTTTCACGCTCAAACGGCCAGACCAATTTTGATAAAATTTAGTATAGAGGTAGCTGACACCCTGGATTAACATATAGGCTACTTTTTACTCCGATATTCCCACGGGATCGAAACTTATGCGGGTGAAACCGCGGGGCGCAGCTAGTATACTATAGTTTACATCACCTAAGCTTACATGTGATAAATATTTTTAATAGCATATCTACAATTCCTTGAAACCATGTCGAAAAACTTTATACCATCGTAACATCGATTTTCTAACCTATTTAAAACTAATTGAGATGTTAGAACAATTTGTGTACTATTTTAAATATGGAACACACCGCGTCACCGCCGCTGGCCGTCCCGCTTAATAAGTTTTTTTTTTTTAATTCACACTGGCTGTTTATACACTCAGAAGACCGCAAGATTTTTCTTAATTATGTAAAAAATTTCGTAGCTGACTAACAAACCAATTTAGTTATATTTTTTAAATTCATTCCCGCTCTAGAGAAGGAAGCAGCGTCTTCCACCCGCTATTCGGATCAAACAAACGCTACTTTCCGAGTATGAGAAATGAAAAAGGTATTAGCATGAACATTAGAGTAATATTCTTTTGTCGTATTGAGATGGTATCGTAAACTACTGCCAACGAATGCCTTGCTTTACATGTCACATTTACATAGCAGTTTTCAAGAACACTGCTGTCGAATCAACGCTAACTATTCAGTTTAAGTTATGAGCGCGAGCGTAAATTTTTCCTATATTTTTTTCCTAGAAGATTTGGCATGACAAGTTATAACGTCGCAAGATTTGTTAGACAAAAGCTTTGAAACCACCTTCAAAATAAAAAAAATATACACTGAAGCAAATTATGATGACTTAGAGCTGTTTATGGGTTTATGGGAGATTGGCCAGAAAAGGTAACAGACAGGGAAGAGTGGAAAGCTGTGGGGGAGACGTTTGTCCAGCAGTGGGACAATACAGGTTGGAAATTTTGCAGAAGAGAACGGGAGAGTATCTGGGGTCGAGTTTTTGTCGGGGAAGACCAACAAATCGATAGATGGAATGTGCAAAAAATCCAGAAAGGGGGTGAATGCTGAGATTCTAATTTCTAACTGATACAGAAATATGGAAGAAGTCCAGCAGAATCGACGTGCTGCTGTGTTGGCCCCAGATACATCGAGATAAAAGGTAGGACGCTCATCCCAAACTTTCCCGCTCGCCGCTCAAGCCTCGACCCACACAACCTATAGCGTATTTTAGTGCCCAAAATGGCAAATTACATACAAGAAAATAGTGCAGTTGCATTAAAGTATTAACATTTTTATGGCCCATACATTCAGTGTAAGCGTTGCGCAGAACAATTGATGGGCGAGAAAATACGGATTTAATGCATTTTTCCGCTGTAATAGGTTCAACTGGTGATTAGGAGATTATACAGTTTTAAAACAGAAAATATGGGGTACGTTAGGATAGGTGGAATGTTTTATTTTAATGTATAGGGATTGTAATACTCTAATTTTTGGGATGTATGAAGAAGCCTCCTCGTGTAGCGCAGTTTGTTCCGCCAGTTACTCAATTGAACGCTCGCGTTTGGCGTATCCTAGACAGTCACCCCAACACCTTATTTGACTGGCCAATTCTTCCCTTGCGGTGGAACGCCCGCCTGGTTTGCGACCACCCTCCCACCGGAGTCCGGCGTCAAGTAGCCTGCTGTGTTTCGTCGATGCGTGGGAGTTCCAGTGACTTAGGCATCTTCTGGGCACGCTCGTTCCATCATAGACCTCATCCATCGCTTTCCATCAGGCGTGATCGAGGTCAAAAGCTGGCCCATTCAGCAATAAAAAAAAAAAAAAAAATTGTGAGCTGTCCATCGAAGCTAGCTTGTTAAATTACATAACGCCTATAATCCCCGAAGGATTAGGCAGAGGTGTACCTATAGTACACCCATATTTCGCCAGTTATGTTTAAGTCCCATGTAATAGGGGGTGAGCCTGTTGCCATCAACCAGGCACAAATTTTGACGCCGGGCTGCTACTGAGAAATTCCGAATAGAAAAAACCAATAACACTTCACTTGACTTGGGAATCGAATCCAAGACCTCATGGTCAGCAGTAGCGACAACAAGAAACTACATTTTGGGGCGACTAGAATCAATTTTATTTTATTGTAATTTTTTACGTTCAAATGTGACTTTAATGTGCCTATCCTTCCTTAATATTATAAATGCGAAAGTGTATCTGTCTGTTACCTCTTCACGCTTAAACCGCTGAACCGATTTAAATGAAATTTGGTATAGAGATAGTTTGAGCCCCGGGAAAGGGCATAGGATAGTTTTTATCCCGATATTCCTACGGGATCGAAACTTTTGCGGGTGAAACCGCGGGGCGCTGCTAGTTTGAAATAAATGTTTTGACTTTGACTTTAACTTAGCGCTTGCGAACACTAGACCAACGGGGCACTGACATTAACTTATTTAAAGTAACTAATGATTAGATACAATACTCTTTTACCTTCCTTCTTTTTTCTTTGCTCTTTTTTTTCTTTATTTTTCCCTCGTTCTGTTTTTTTCTTTTGATTAATCGTTACTACCTTCACATATTACAAACTTTTACAGCCATGCAATAAGAACAGCTGTTCTTGACATTTGTTTTACGACAAATTAACTTCTTATCACCTTTGAAAAAGTTGTAGGTACAGTTTTTTTATCTCCCAGATAGACTTTATCCAACATTACGAGCGTCGTTTTATACACAAGTAATTTATTATTATTTACTATTGTGTGTCAAGGAAAAACGGTGGTAAGCAATAAATAGGTACGCATGAATATCAGACATATACTATATGTTGTTGATGTACCTATCTGTGTGGACATACGGTAGGTAAGAATGGCGAGCAACAGTCCTACTTAGGGCTGTTTTACCAAAGTTAGATAAATTTTATCCGTGGAATAAAATAGACATCTGACAGTTCTGTTCTAGTATGAAAAAACTGCCGAAACTTCATCTCAGTATAAGACTTATTTTATGTATAAAAATTTGGTGGAATGCGATCTTAATGAAGTTAAAAGTTTGTATATTCGGATGTTTGTTATATACTCAATCACGCAAAAATGGCTGACCGGAGTTGGATATGAAATTTGGTATTATATCAGATGAATAGTTACACACCGATTTCCCTCTTTCAGTCGTCAGTAATTTGACTTTCGAAAGAAGAAGACAAAGCATTGTGTAACTATACAGACGCTATACAACGTTTATTAGTAAGGGGGATAGTCGATAGCCTGGATTAATACATAGGAAACGTTTTTTTCCTAGTATTACGTTCCCATGGGATAATTTCCGACTTACACGCGGGCGAAGCTACGAGAAAAAGCTAGTTAATATTAAAAAGTTAACGTCCAAGTACCTACCTATTGGTGATTTTGCTCCTGAAAAGCGAAGACTGTTTGCTTGCCTTATGTTTGTTTGTAGCGGCAGAAAATTGAGCAAAATACTGACGGGTAATGTTACTTTAAAACTTAGTAACAAAATAATAAATAAATGACAGCATAATCATGAATCGTATATTACATTTTTTTTTCATGCAATCCATTTACTTTTTTTATCAAATACTCGGTTACCTACTATTTAAATTATAAAAAACTTCGCGTGTTTCTTAACAACTAAGCAGTTGCTGTAAAAATCAGTTTCAAATGACACTAATTACTGCAGTGGACATTTTGATTACAAGTGTTTATGCACTGTGTGCCTAGGCATGGAATTTGGAGTATTTCATTGTCCGCGACTGTACCTACTTGCTAAAAAATTGTTTTAATGGCTTCTTCCCATGTGCTCCAAATTAAAAAAGCAATGGGATGGTATTTGGTGCTCAAAAGGGAATAAAGTTGAATATTTTTTAGTGTTCCCCTTTGAGCACCAAGGTAAAATATTGATTGGTGCTCAAATGGGAATACTTTTGGTGCTCTAAAAATAGGTGCTCAAACGGGAATACTCCTGGAAGTTGTATAATCATTTCGATATTCTTATATATTATACACCATAATTATGTTTGTTAACTCTTTGTGTAACCTGAGTATTTATTTATTGAAGGACACCCACAGCATATACTTTTAACATTGGTTTACAAAAGTATTTAGGAATGGTATTACTTTTCTTTAATAGATTTTCAACTTTATCGCTAAAGCATAAGGTTCAAAGTTGATTGGGAAAATATGACAGTTTCGAGTAGCTTGATGTGCTGGCGTCTGTACACACAAATTATAGTTGAACATAACATTTAAAGAAAACAGACATTGGACAGGAGCTGCTTATAAACTAAAAGTAACATTTAAAATAAGATCAGTCTTTAAAGAGATAGTTAAAAAGAGCTAATTTAATTTAGTGCCCCTTTAAACAGTAAAGTAACCACAAACGCTCATTTCATGCTGCATTATCCAATTTAAATTATAAATTAAAAATATAGAAAAAAAAATAAGATTAAAATCAAAAGTAATTTATTCAAACTAGGCTGAAAATCAGCAAGTTTCGAAAAACAAAATTACATAAGACAGTTCCCCAAGACGCCCGCCCTTCACTACTTCCTAGTGCTTTAGCTGGGAAGAAGAACTGGCACAAAAAGTCCATAGCAGCACAGCTGCAGCAGCTGTCTGTTCAGTTAGACTATTTTTGTCCATTATTTTACTTATTTTTTAATATAAATGTACATATTATTATAGTTTATATGTTATCTTAAATTAAACAACATAAATACTTAGTATAATATATTTTTGTCCATAATTAAATTATCATTAATCCATCCTTTTCTACAAACATATCCCCCGACCGCGAGCTCCGTATAACACGCAACACAAACTTACAACAATGGCTTCCCGATAAGCTGTATACTTATAAAATAATTGGTCTACGATAATTCTAATTAGCGTGCCGATATTATCGATATCTTGCACCAGAGCAAGCCAACAGGAAACCCTGATAGTGGCCTTATTTATTAACACGTTAAACACGCTTAACTTACAAGCTATGGAGACAAATAAAGTCAACCTTGTATTTTGTAGTTAATGTTTTAGGCAGGCAATTGTAAAAATAACCGCTTTTTACTAAATTTATATAGATGTCACGGTACATAAAATATACCAAAATAACATTTTATTTAAATTTTTGTCTGTCTATTTGTTCCGGCTAATCTCTGAAACGGCTGGAACGACTTTGACGGGACTTTCACTGGCAGATAGCTGATGTAATAAGGAGTAACGTAGGCTACTTTTATTTTAGAAAAAGAATTAGGGTTCCGCGCAAAAAAATTAAAACGTTTCCCGTCATGCATGCGAACGAAGTCGCGGGCACAGCTAGTATTATTATATAATCACCACGTTTAGTAAACCGATTTATTATAGCATAATCAGTTTATAATATTCCCACTGCAGGGAAACAAGCCTGCTCTCGGTAAGAGGAAGTCGGCCGTAATCCACCACGCGGGCCCAGTGTGGGTTGGTAGATGTCACATTTCTTCGAATTTTTGATTTTAGGACCTGCCGGTTTCCTCACAATGTTTTCCTTCACCGTTTTGAGAACAGTGGTGATAAAATAATCTACTCAAAGTACAGCGCCTGGCTGGGTTCGAACCTACGACCTACAACTCGTAAGTCGTAAGGTTTGAGCAGAGCTGTAATAACAACCACATAATACTTAGGTCCTATAATATAAGTGCAAGTCCAGTCCTCCACAAAACCGTTTCAGAAGCTTCTACTAAAAGATAAAAACTATTTATACTCCTCATAGCCGATATCAGGCTACCGATAGCCGTTTTATAGCCGAGTTGCTGACAAACAGATAGTGCCAAGGTAAACAGTTATTGATCATCGGTAAAATTTGTTATGACTATCCTCCTGGTCGCCCTTGAGTATCGGGCTTAGTTGTAGAAAGTTTCTGCGGCAAGCTGCATAGGTTTTAAGTGCAGTTGTCGGTGCTAGTAAATGGGAAAGTATTCTCTAGTAGAGATCATCTATGATTTTGTATCCAAAACAAAAGTAATTTATTCATGCTGAGAATCAGTACTTCATGAATGTCAAAATAACATAAGACAGTCCCCCAAACCGCCCGCCCCCCCGTCACCTCTGTTTAGAACAATCTAAACATAGAAAATAGAAATTAAGATATTGCTAGTGTGAATGTGACTTAATAGTTTTTTTTTATATATAAACTTGCAACACTAGACGGAAATTTGTATTTTTTGATGGTGTGTCTATGCTGCGCCCCTTCCTGTTAAAAGATTGTTACGAGCGGCTGTGTGCTCTGACAAAAAAATCTAATTACAAAGTTTTACAACGTTTACACGCATTTTTATTCCATACAACATCTTCCTGGTGCTTTCGCTGGGAAGAAGAAGTGGCGCAACCAACTCCCCAGCAGCACAGCTACCTGTTCAGTTAGAAAAACTTGATTCTATACAACAGTAGTTATGCAAAGTAATTAATATTAGTCAACATCAGTAATAGCTCGGAGTATGAAAGTTGGCGGTGTGATACCCCCATGCCGTGGAAAGTATGTTAAGTCGTTGGTCCTGCGCCTGATCTCTCTCCGGTCGTGTCAGATTGCATGCCGTTGCCCACACATATCGGACTATGTGAGGGAGGGAAGATCGAGAGAGTGCACCTGTGTCTGCGCCACGCGCACTTGTGCGTTATAATATCTCCCGCGTAGATAGCTAGTCTCCGTTGGGATCAGCTGCTATGGCCGAAATTCAGTCTCCAGGACTATTATAAAGGTGACTAGCAATGTCATTCTACTAAGTATCTCGTCTCAGTCTTTTATAATGCTTCAAAATGACTCAATTATCAGCCATCCAACTCTGCTGACCCTTCCACAATACAGAATATAGAAACTAATGCTATCAACATAAATAATAATGATAAAAAGCTCCGTAAATCGCAACGAAACGGTGATAACCATCAGCTGGATTTATACCGAATAGATAAGAGTACTGTAGATAGGGCGTGCTCTATGTGGGTAGTTCGCTTTGTATTTTTATAGGTACAGCTTGAAAGCGCTTTTTAGAGCTGGAAGTCCGATAAGACGCTGATGTTATCATTGTTTTTAAGTATAAAGTCCGAGGTGGGTGTTTGTTGAAAGTGTTGTTGACGTGGATCGATGCGTAAATTATCTTGATGCCTATTGGTATTGTCACCTTGAAAAACTTGTTTAATGTTTTAATTGAAAGGTGTTTGAAATATTATGAAGATTGAAGTATCAGAGGTGATTACTCTCAGTGGCGGGTTGAATAGTTTGGTTTGGATTGTAGTAATAAGCTAAACGCCATTGAAATGAACTATTTCTGATGTAGGCAGAAAATCTAAGAACGGCAAGAAGAGAGATCTAAGCATAAGACGCCAAGTCTTATGCTTAGATCTCTCTTCTCTTGTATACAAGCGATTAACCCCTAGGTCAGTCATAATCATCCCTCATAATTACAACTGTGTGGGGCACGGACACTTGAACTGACGATCGACTTGAAGAACGACCTTTGTGAACTTATTTATGGCACAAAATAATAATAGTACCTAATTTTGAAGTCGTGTTTGTACAATCATGACATCAAAATTACCCCATAATATACCACTACCAAACAAAGCTTACGATTTTAACCATTAATACCACAACTTAAACAAAAATCCAGTACAAATCCATCTATCAATCTCCAAACAAAATACAATACAAAATTGAAGTCAACATGAAGAAATAACGAAAAGTCCTTGATAAGAATTTATATACGGGAGCGATAAGGCTGGGCGGGCGGGCGATAAGCGGCCGCGGGCGGTGATAACGCGCCGCCCGCCCTACAGATGTTATCTGTGATTAAATAGCTCGCGTTATCAGTAGCGAGAGTCGACGATCTTGGGCGGTACAGAGTAGTTTTCAGGGACAGAGGTGTTGATATAATTTTATTTTGAGATTGACAAGAATAATTCTCTACAAATTTTTTGGGGGAAAGTGGTGGGATATCTTAAGATTACAAGTAAACAGGATTACCTTAAAATACACATGGCTTTTGTAACCATGAAAAACCTATGGTATCATCTCTCCCTGGCATAAACAGAGAAAATTCGAAATGGACCGTAGTAATATGGATGTAGGAGTTAGGTTCATAAAAAACGCAAAAAATAACAAAAAAAAGCTATGACGAAAACAGTCAAATATGAATCTGACCTGGCAGGATATCAGGATTTTGGGTCAAAAGTAACAGCAGTAACTCTTCTGATTTTTCAGTTTATAAATTTTTACAACTTTAACCCCTTATTTCCCTTTAATTTTTCATCGATCACCCCCAAAGTACCCCGCCACCTCTGTCCCAAACTACTCTACACAAAATATGAATACGCAGCGTTGTCGGTACGAATCCGTCAAACAGATGAGATAAGACGGACGTGAACTTTTGCTGTGTTTGTAACGTACCACCCCCATACCCCCCCTCTTTTACCCCCTCGACTTGGTGCCCCCTTCACCCCCTCGACACTTACATATATTCAGAAGTTGGTGTGTGATGATAATGTCTAGAAGTGCCGCTTTTGAAATAAAAATAACTTTCGGAAGGTTCTTTAGTAATCTGTGTTTTAGAGGCGGTAGATTTTGAAAGTTTATTTTGAGTTTAATGAGGTGATAAGTTAATGTTGTCGTATTATCTGGTTCTGTTTCCGTGTGTGTGTGTATCTGGTAATGAAAAGTGGGTTCGACTAGATTCGTAGATTCGTCATCCGGTAGTAAAGTTGTGAAAATGATATTGTTACGACCTTCCTTTATTTATAGGAAAAAATGTGGTATAAGAGTCCATACCTTCTCTTCTCGTCTTTACCTCTTAAAGTTAATGATGTGGCGTCTACTCTCCAATTATTTTCCAAAAAGTTCTAACGAGGTTCAAGAAATTCTTAACACTTCGTAGTTTAAAACTTTGGCTGACCACTAACCTGTTTTTTTCTCGATTGCCTCTAAACTCGAATGGTCACTTACTTGCGCAGAGCATAATGGCATCAGATGACCTACTTACCTGAAAGAAAAAAGCGAAATTAAATTACATTATAATATCATTACGAGGTGACGGCCGGTTGACCTGCGATTGACCTGATAGCGTTAAGTTATAGGCGATAGCGGGGATGATAGCGGGTTGGAATGATGGACCGATGATAGCGATTCTGCGCATCCTTCGTAATCATCACCTCGGAATTTAAACGGCATTAAAGTGTGAAGCCGAGGTGTCATCATAATCAGTCTACAGTGTTCCCACTGCTGGGACACAGGCCTCCTCTCTTCGTGAGGGAGTGGGCTATAATCTACCACGCGGGCCCAGTGCGGGTAGGTAGATGTTACATGTCTTCGAATTTTTGGTTCTAGGACATGCCGGTTTCCTCACGATGTTTTCCTTCACCGTTTTCGCCGAGGTGTAAATTACCTTAAAAATAGGTGGATTCGTTTTCAAATGGTGTGCAGTCACTTCAGTGAGATTTCAAGCAAAATTAAGAGGAAAGCGGTCACGGTATTAATTTTTGAAAAAAGAAAAATAACTACGTCAAAAAACAAAACATAGGGATATCATAGTGGTAAATATAAATGATATCGTAAAAAAAATATTTGGACTAGTATCATTATTTAATTAACCATTAACCATTAATGAATGCCGCCAGTGTCGACCTCGTGAAAAGTTCTCTAATCGCCTAGCATTATGATATGACATATTATACTCGTTGATCCATAACTATTTTCTTTTAGCTTCTTCAAATCCAATTAGCAGGGGAAGACCAAAGAAACGATAAATGGACTGTGTGAAACTATGATATGGTTTGAAAGGAAGTGACTACCGAGATGACGATCAATAGAAAAGTATGAAAGAAGAAGATTTTGCTTCTTCTCTTATGAACCCCGCTTCCGCTTATCACCTAGACCGCTTCCCCCCATATTAGCGCACAAAGTTTATACGTATGCACTGTTGAAAAAAATCTGCGGTATTATGCAAAGCAGTATTATCGTGGCATCTAGAGTGGACTGCACACGCGGTGTGGCATGTTCTGTGTTCAAGGAACATGGTTCAACCGGGTTTTTGTGCAAATGTGTTATTGATTGTGGGTTATGATGCAGATTGTGATAGTTTGATAATTCGTTTTTTTTTTAAGAATATTGATTTATAGGTTTTTAGAGAATTTTTTTATCTGTGAAGCCAATTTTTTATATGTCAATAAATAATTTGTATTATCACTGTATATTTAATTTACACATAGTAAAGCGCCTGTGAGGGTTCGAACCTACGACTTACATCTCATCCGCTGCTCTCAAAACGGTGAAGGAAAACATCGTGAGGAAACCGATATGTCCTAGAACCAAAGATTTCGAAGATATGTGACATCTGCCAACCCGCACTGGGCCCGCGTGGTAGATTACACCCCACTCCTTCTCACCGAGAGGGGCGAGAGGAGGCCTGTGTTCCAGCAGTGGGAACATTATAGGCTGATTATGTACTGTATATTTAGGTCATGGATGGACTGTGTGAGAGATAATATCGATACCTCTGGGCTCAAAGGTCGTAAAGGACAAAATGCGACTTTTCAGGAGAAGCAAAAAACGAAAAAAAAAAAATTATATTTGCTCTAACATTTTTGTTTCTTGAGCTATTTAAATGAAACCTAAGAAGAAAGTGTTTAGAATTTATAGTATTCTCTAGGGCAGTGTTAAAAAATGACCCTACTGCTGTATTTACCGAGATAGATTTCCTTTACGACCATAAATTTAAAAACAAACGTCCTTTACACCCTTAAAATTTTCATCCTATGATGAACCTAAGGGCGTAAATGTACTTTACTGCACAAAACTAAACAAAATAAGGAAATAATCGACAAGTGTAATAATTTTTAGGTTCTTAAAGGACCACCCGCTAAGGTATTCTGAAAGGATAAATTAATAATTAAACTTAAATATTAAAAGGATTATGTAATTTTGTATGTATTTATGTGTATACTACTGTATTTTCTTTACAAATATTCATGAAATAACATAATTATACAAATAAAACGTGCATTTTTGTAATCAAATTGAGATCGTTTATTTGTAATTGAACACAAAGCTCTAAATCTTTAAATTATAAATTAATATTTTTAATACGTTCACCAATACTGCTGAGTGTGCCCGCCTGCTGGCTGTGGGTGATTGGGAGTCGGGCCTCTGGCTTGAAGCGCTACCGTCACCCAACATAGGCACTATGCTGCGTGACACCACATTCTGGCTCGCTACATGTTTGCGTCTGGGCGCTCCTTGCGGAGCTCCACATCGCTGTCAATGCGGTGCAGCAGTCGACTGCCTCGGACACCATGGCGTATCTTGCAGCGAGAGCGCTGGTCAGATGGCACGGCACGCCAGCATTAACAACATCATCCGTTGGGCTCTTATCACCGTCGGGGTGCCCGCTGTTTTAGAACTCAATGGCTTGGCACGCGACGATGGGAAGAGGCCAGATGGAATGACCATAATGCCTTGGAAGTTGGGTAGGCCTTTGGTGTGGGATGCAACCTGTGTCGACACCCTCGCTCCATCCTATCTTCCTAGCACGGCGGGCTATGCTGGGGCGGCTACTGCAGGAGCAGAAAACCTCAAACAGCGCAAATATAACAACCTTATTAGGAGCCATATGTTTGAGCCGTTTGGGGTTGAAACTCTAAGGCCTTGGGGTCCGAGTGCTTATCGAATATTTCGAGACATCGCCAAGCGGTTGGTTGACTCTACGCGTGACCAGAGAGCTGGCCTATTTTTAGCCCAAAGAATAAGCATTGCCATCCAACACGGTAATGCTGCCCTGCTAGCCTTTTGGGCACTTATACTCTTGACAGCGATGCGGACGAATTTTTTTAAATGAGCTCCTGTCTTTAACTTTATAAACAGAATCTGTTTGATGAGATGATGAGTAAACACCCCTCTGAGCAGTTGGATGGGGTGGTTTTTTAATCCTGGATCTGAACAGTCATCGTGGCAGCGTCGTACAAACATCTCAAAGCCCGCACGCGATCTGACGGCTGGAACTCAACAAATCTCTTGGCGAGACAGTTCGTGACGACCCTCGAGAGCAGCTTGGATACGTGGTTCAGAAGTGAGATGGGTCTATAGTTCTTCAGCGAGGATTTTTTTGAAGAACAGAACCACCGCATCTCTGCTCCACGCCTCGGGCATTATACTCTCTTAGATGACAGCATTAAAGAGACTTGCTAGTCTTTGAATTATTGTATTTCTTTTTTTGGATCGTTTTCTTGTAGGTTTGGGTTTTTTTTGTTTCAATATCTTCATCTATATCGTCACTTCTTTGATCTTAGTTAGATCTTGTAGTTTTGAGTCAGTGTCAGTGGCAGACGGCCCACCGGGTGGAAAGATTAAGTCCGACGGGACGGCGGATGGCTTGAGCACCCTCAGCTCACCCCCGGAGTGAACACAGCGCGAGAGTCGGCTAACTGTCTTTTAGCTAAGTAATGAAGCTTAGCTGCTTTGTTGCAAAATTATATTTTTTTTTTACCGTTTTCATTAAACAGGCAATTATAATTATATATATTTTTTACCGTTTTCATTAAACAGGCATTATATTCAAGAAAAGTATTATGGGAATTAAATGCTTAACTAAAATAGCGTTAAGGGCGGGTAACTGCAAATAAGTTAAGTTTTTCACTTAAACTTTTCTTTAAATGCTTAATTATAAAGTAGTTATAGTCCTTTAGCGTCTTTATAGTCAAGAAAAATCAGATAACGTACTTGTAGTTAAGTAGAAGGCTAGAAAATAATCATCACATCAGACAGTTAAGGTATTTTAAAGTACAATAAGCGAAAAAGTGTGGGTTAGATGCTTTCAAGTGATGGAATCATCAGAAATTATGTTACTTAACGGTCTAAAATATTTTCATATCTTTGGAACTATTTATTATTGTTAAAATGTTTCTTAGACAGAAAGATAGCGAATTTTGAACTCTGTCACATTCTATTAAAAAGAAGATTGACCATTTTTGATTCGGTTTTCTACTTCGTACTTTCTAGAATACTAGTTATTTACAACCTAGCCAATAGAGGAAGCTATTTATATTTAAGTAATGTACAACGAGTATTAGAAACAATTTAATAAGGTAGGGGTTGAAAGTTTGTGTACAGAAATCAAATTCTACGATAATTATGAAGTGGATACCTAAACTTGAACATCTTGTAATTTCAATAATCGTTATAATACATTTCACAAAATTGTGTAAATTCACAGTTTTGTGTAAATTATTTAATTTTTATTAAGTTAGGTAGTAAGTTTAGATTAAATTCATTGTTTTATGAATATTCTAGGATTTATGGGACAATTCCTCACTTACGTTTATATATACGCCCTTAGTGGAAGCAAAGAATTAAAATGAAACTAGGTAGTAAAGGACACTTGTATTTTTTTTATTTTAAATTGTAGGGGTGTACAGGACAATTTGCAAAGACGATGTCCTTTACATCCAAATTTTTGAGGGACTTATATTAACCACCTAAGGTGGTATAAGACAATTGATATTTTTTATGTATTTTACACCCAAAAGTTGTTTTATACTTTGCTTTACTACCAAAATGAGTTCACTCTGGTAACTAAGTGTTATTTACATCCATATTTTCACGGTAAACTTTGTTTAACGTCTCAAATTATGTGGGTCGTAAAGGCATTTTTTTTGCGAATTTCGTAAAACGGAATATACAGATCGATAGGAAATTAAAAACTGAGTATAGCAGTATCAATAAGTCATTTTCGCCCAAATGTCCTTTACGACCTTTGAGCCCAGAGGTATCGATATGGCTAGAAAAGGGAATAACTACCGAGATGATGACTAATTGAGAAGTATCGAAGAAAGAGACATGTTGCACCGATTCCAAATAAATTGGGATGAAGGCAGGAGAATGATGACTTAAGTCACGTGCAGTACAATTTTTTGTGACCAAGGCTACCTAGCTTCCCCAAGGTGGTGGACATCCATGAGGAATTCCACAGGAAAAAAAAAAAAAGGAGTAGGTAAGCTGGTTGCTGATCTTGATGAGATTCGGTAAAGCATTAGCAAACTCAAAGCATTTCTTATTTTAGTCAAAATTAAATGGTCGGTCAGTCAGTCAGAAAGTTGAAGCTAGTTACCCATTCCAAAACGTAAATCTCTATGGAGAAGAATGGGCAAGAAACTCCAAGGACACCCTTTTAGATCAAGATATTACAAAATCCTGGGTACATTAGGTATTCTTGTTGCTTCTATGTGAGAACAATTAAGGACCGTAGCAGATGGCGTTCTGGTCTTTCTGCCTACTCTCATGGGAAGGTGTGTGTTCATATCTGCATGTATGATTGTAAATTGAGTAAGCACATTGATGTCACAAGCCTAATTGCTCCCAAAATAATAAGCCATGCTAAAAACTTAGTAAAAGTAAAGTAAAGTTAAATCGTTTATTTCATAATTCAGAATTACAATATGGAGGTATCCTTGGTCCCAAACTAGGCACAGCCTGTGTCTTGGGCACCATTAGGTACATAGGTACAACATTATGATAATTATAGACAAAATAAGTATCGTTAAAGTTGAGATTGGCTACAGTTAAGCTAGTTAGCCTCATCGGGAATTCGGGACTCTTCACTCTGAATTTCTTCCTTCTCTTATTCCCCAAACACTAATCGAACGAACGTTTTCAATAATCCTTCCACAAAATAAAACCTTGTGCTCACAGCACTATAACAAGGCTAGCACAATCGCAGTACCCCTAGGCAGCGTATCGGGCGAGCCGCGCGGCCAAAACTCACCTTATCTCGGTCACTTTTCACGTTTTTCACCAATCCAGCCGCGCCAGAATAGGATGGTGCCAGATCTCGCGATATGAGCTTTATTGAAGCGGCTTATATAACGTTCTCTAGTTATAATTGTATGTTTTAACTTTGTATTGGGTTGTTATGATTATGTTCTTTATGATTCTTTCCTCAAATACCATCTCAGACATCGATCTACATGGTCTTCATATACCCTGACCAAGATTATGTCTGGACTTTAAAAGAGACTGTGACCTCTGAGTTTGTTTCGGCCTTTCTTCTCAGAGTAGTCAGATAGGAAACGCCGACCTCATCTAGTTTTTAAAAATATGATTGACGTGTAAAAGTGTTTGTGCAAACCTACTTACAGAAATAAATCATTTATCATTTATGTGTGGTGACTTTGACGACCTTAAAATCCTTTAGTTACCTGAAGCAGTGGAAGGCGGAGAACCAGGTTCTGTGGTGCATCTTGGGGGAGGACTACGTTCAGCATTGGACTCTGATAATATGAGTTGATGATGGGGTTATTTGTTACAGTAAAACTTCGAGAATCGTATCGACAGCCACGATCAATCTATATGCCAATAGTATGCTTCTGCTATCTGCTTTCCTCAACCCAATTAATGGCAACATAACATACAAGTGCAGTGCAGCGATCAGATCATATGGAATTTCCGTCACTAATCTTATCACTGAATATTAGAAATGGTCAAAGGTACTGAAAACAATCCCGAAAAGAAATATAAATATAAGAAATATAATATAATATAAATACATTTATAGTTTTTTATTTTCAAGGAAAATAAAACTGTACAGACGCTATACAACGTTTATTAGTAAGGGGGTAAGTATATAGATAGATTTATCATTTATCGTTGCCTAAAACCGCTTGCAACGTAAATTCAGCAACTCAATTTGAGCGATACCAACTACAGACGCCAATATTTTATCACACACTACCTCCTACGACCACAACCGTGACGTTTAACTACATAAAGCCAAGGTTCTTCACAAATTCAGCCTTGTTTTAATTGTCACAGGTGCGATACTGCTATCGCTTGGCTTCGATCCTGCGACTGCTCATTAACCGATAGTTATTCACTTAGTTAACAATGCCGTACGTGATAACTGCTGTGCAGATAAACAGCACGTGTATACTTCTGTAATTAGTTTTATTGGAAGGTGTGTACTAGTTTTAGGTAGGTAGGGTGTGAGGCAAGATAGTTGGTGGTGTTATCTTTTTGGAAGATTTTGTGATCTGGGAAGTTAATGGGCTCAAAACGTTATGTCTTGCTTAAAGTGTCGCTAGGATACTTAAAGTAAATGCAAAAGATTTGAGCGAGTTTGAATTTGTACATTTCTGTATCGCCTCTTGTCTCATACCTAATCTGCATTCGCGAATTATTTGCCAAAAATGTAAACAAATATGAGTTTATGGAAAAATAACTTTAAATCCTATACAATAAAGTTCAGTTTACGCTACAACATTTTTATAACTTTTTCAATATTGCTAGTCACTCTGAAATCAACTTAAATTAACATTAAAATAAAGTTGATATTTGTTTATTAATTTGAAACATAAGTTTGAATAGACTTTACATTTAAAACTCACGCCTTCTTTCCATAGGGATGGGCAGATACTACAGAACGCCATCTGTAACGATCCTTACAAACTCCTTTTGCGTCGTTTACGTTCATATATCTGGTCATACACGCGAGGAGGCCTTAGTGGTGTAACTTTCCATAAGAAAGAGAACTATGATAGTTATCATGACCAGTCAAGTCCTGAAAGTCCGTCATGACAATCGTTTGTACACTTTCTGTCCAAGTATCCAACTAGAGCTGTGTCTTTAGGCGACATAAAAAGTGCTGAAGCGGGTCAACCTGATAACAGGCATTAGGAACATCTAGCGTTTCTCCAATCTGCCTACGTAGGGGTTAACTTGACGACTAACCAATGGGGTTGAAGAATAGAATACTCTATGCGCTCTTCTTCTCTTAGATCCTTTTTGATCATCTCTGGTTTAAACGACTGCCTTACATAACATAACAACCACGAGTGTATTCACCAAATGGTTGAGCAGAGGTGTGCCTATAGTAACACCCACGTTTCGCCAGTTAGGTATGTTTAAGTCCCATGTAATAGGGGGCGAACCTATTGCCATCAACCGGGCGCAAAACCAGACTCCGGGCTGCAACTGAGAAACGACTGACTTATTACGTACTACCCCCTATCACAAAGCATAATCGAATTTACAACCCCTTTACACCCCCCTGACCAAAAATCTAAACACTCCTTCCACAGTTAGTGTAAAACTGTGCAAAATCTCGCAAGTATGGCTCGTATTAACTTACACATGAAATATATTCAATCTGCGACTTCACGATAAGGCCCTCCACCCACCATCCCTCGGGGAGGATCTCCCTCTGAAGCTAAGCCGGATGAGAGGATGATTTTTGACGGTCACTGCGTATGTGCTTTTTTATTTTTGTTTTTTTTTTCTGTATGTGCGGTGGGTATTGTTTTTTTCTTAGATAAAGGGTGATCTTCAAGTGAGAGGGTTTTAATTATCTAGGGTTTGGTAAACTTTTACTAAGTAATTATTTTCTTTTTCAATAAGATCCCTGTCTCAATACATTTATTTAGAATGCAAATGCTTGTACAAAGCTGCAGGGCAATTGCGTAACACACTAACAATAGCAATGGCTTCCATTTTGACAGTTCAACAACATTCATTGCGTTATTTACGTTGTTGAGCAGACACATTTTTCGAACATATGAAGCAATGGATTAACACTATCCTCCAAAATGATGTGTTAAGCAATCAGGGTGCTGTTTACAGGTTCACTGTAATACTATAATTTTTTAACAAGACCACGTTGCTTCTGCTACTGATAATCTTGTTAGATTTTAGTGTATACTAAAACTGTTAGAAAGACGAATCCAAGCTGCATTCAGGAATCGAAAACCCTCGAAAAAATTAAACAAAACTTTTTATCAACACCATTATTTCCAAACACAACACTATAAAACCCTTATCACATCTACAAAAACTTCTCACTTCATTACTTTAAAATTCACGAGCGTCACTATACAGCAATAACAAAGAGGTGGCGGCCCTGGATCGTGATAATAAAATTATTATTATTCGTACTATCAGACCCGCCACCCGGCGATGTTATCGCCGCTATCTCGCAGCGCCAAGCGACGCTTCACCCCCTTCTGCGAGGAGTAGGGATGGGAAAGGGATGTATCGATATAGTGTGAAATAAATTTTGGATTTTATTGGGTGTTTGTTTGATTACGGGGTCATGATTGGTTCATAATGAAGTAACTAAGTACTGGTTTTATTTGATAGGAAGTTTCTGTGTTTTTTAGACTAGCATGGTGAGGTGTATTTTAAGTATTTATTATTTCTTTCAACTTATATCATATCCAGAACCCCGACATCTAGCTAAGTCAGACTTAGACGGTTTTAAAAATAACATGAGACACAGTCATGCAATTGAGTAGAGTCATTAATACTGTAGAATCATGCAATTGTCGATAAACAAAATTAAAAAAAAAATGCTTTTGACATGATTCAAATCTTATCCCCCTCTTTTCAAGAACCAAAGCATCGACACTTCACACACCCCAACCCAAGTCTTACAAACAAACGCTATCGATATCAGCCCGTCACTAGGGGTGTAACCTGCCTTATTCCGGATAAGAATAAATACAGTGGCTCTCCGGCGGAATGTGCTAATACATCCTTATCGACTGACACCCCTACACACGCCGACGGGTTTATTTGTACCATAGCAAGGACTTTTAATTGGGATTTGTTTTGCTGTTAAAATTATATATGGTGAAGGATGTAGGAAGTGACTGCACTCCAAAACATTATAAGACCAGTCAATTATTATCCCACTGCAGGGCAAAGACCTCTTCCCATTCAGAGAAGGCACGAGCATTGATCACCACGCGTGCTCAAGACGGGTTGGCGATCTCAAAGGGCTTGGAAGGTCCGTGGCAAAACTCCCTGTCCGCCATTTTGATATTTTTTCAAAATGGCGGTCATTTACGAAACCTATATAAATCGATAGTTGACATCAATACAAACAGAAAACATAATTTAAACCCAATCCTTGTAAACTGCAGTCACGTTTCTGACATATTAACGTTCATAGTTGATCACATGACATCCATGTTTTTTGAACATGCTTACATCTTGTTGCATAGATATTAGAAAAAATCACTCTGAATGTTTAAAGTGATCAACTATGCAACAAGATATTATACGCAAGTTAAAAAAATATGGATGGATAGGTGCACTCTCTCTTCCCTACTCTCATAGTCCGATGGAACGGCAATCCGACACGACCAGAGAGAGATCAGGCGCAGAACCAACGGCTTAACGTGCTTTCCGAGGCACGGGGGTATCACACTGCCGACTTCCAAACTCCGGGCTGTTACTAACAAATCCCAATGGAAAAACCCAATAGCACTTTGCCCGGCCCGGGAATCAAACCCCGGACCTCACGCTCAACTGTTGCACTTGCGACCACGAGACCAACGGTCTAAGCATATACAATCCTATAGTAAAAGTGCGCAGTGCTGCACACACCCACCCTATTTCAATTTAAACAATATCAACTTTATTTCAATGACCAATTAAGTTGATTTCAGAGTGACTATAAGCACTATTGAAAAAGTTATAAAAATCCTTGAAGCTGTAGCGTAAACTGAACTTTATTGTAGAGGAATTAAAGTTATTTTTCCATTAATTCATATTTGTTTACATATTTGGCAAATAAATCGCGAACGCAGATTATAATATTAAATAGCGTACCTACAGTATAAAGGTTTGCGTTGTATTTGCAGAGCCTTTCAATTAATAGGTTTGACAGTAATCGGCATGTAACGCGGAACCGATACTCGATAAAAACAAAAGGAGTCGGTTCGAGGTCGATTCCGTTTCCTGGTACGATAGTTACGATATTCAACTCTCTGTCCTCGTTTTGTCCTTTGATAGTCATATTACTGATGTGTCACACGGTTATTTACTGATTAAAGTAACTGTGGTGTCACCTTTAAAGTTATTTCTTTTTTTCAATCAGTTTTGGGGGGGCTTACTACAGAGGGGCAATTCGAACGTTCACAATTCTAATCTCAGTCTCATCATCATCTGCCTAGCCTTTTCCCAACTATGTTGGGGTCGGCTTCCAGTCTAACCGGATGCAGCTGAATACCAGTATTTTACATGGAGCGACTGCCTATCTGACCTCCACAACCCAGTTATTGTTTCATTTCATGTTCGAAAAATGTATTTGCTGAATAACGCAATGAATGTTGTTGAACTGTCAAAATGAAACCCATTGCTACTGACAGTGTGTTGCGGAATCACCCCGTGGGTGTCACGACACCTCTAGACTTTTTGAAGTGAAAACTTCTTTAGGCGCGTTGGGCATTTTTTGAGATGGGAAAAAAAACCATTGAATTCGCGCCACTGTTACCGTAAGCGACACCGCTTCGGATGTGTTCGGCTGTCCTCGGGATGTACTCGGTTTTAATGTATATCCGATATGTCAGTGAGTGATGGCAAAGTATTCTGTTTGTGTTTTGTTTTCACTTCTGTCGGCACTTCCGGAGTGCCACTGTTTTTTTTTTTTTAATTTAATTTTCAGCTAAAAAGCTCTTAAAAATACAAGACGTTTCTTTTTTCAATTACCCAAATTCTCATAAATTACCATTCAGTTAACGCTTTAATGATATAGCACACCTGAATTAATAAACATTATGATATGGGTACGTCTTGTGATGAGGGTGTTCATGGCATACATTTTTACCTCCATAATATGTTTGTTAGTGATAATTAAATTGATTGTATCTAGGCCTGGCCGGGGCTGATAAACTCTGTTTGGTGTGTACGCACGGCTACACATCAAGTTATACCATAACCAGTATAAGCTGACTTCTGATTGTACGAAAAACCAATAAGATGCGAGGTCAGCTAAAACTGGAGATGGTATAACTTGATGTGTAGCCGTTTGTACTGTTGAAGTGAAAATTGAGTGTTATTAAAGTATACAATGGTTTAGTGCCTTCGGTCTAGTGATCGCAAGCGCTACTGCCGAGCATAAGGTTCGGGGTTTGATTCTCAGGTCGGGCAAAGTGTTATGGGGGTTTTCCATCAGGGGTTTCTCAGTCGCAGCTCGGAGTCAGGATTTGTGGGCGGTTGATGGCAATTAGCTCGCCCGCTACACATAGTGCCATCCACGAAGACGCGCCCCTTTCTTTTTAGGTTTCCGTATCCAAAGTGTAAAAACGGGACCCTATTACTAATACTTCGCTGTCTGTCCGTCCGTCTGTCTGTCACCAGGCTGTATCTCAAGCACCGCGATAGCTAGACAGTTGAAATTTTCACAAATTATGTATTTCTGTTGCCGCTATAACAACAAATACTAAAAACAAAATAAAATAAATATTTAAGTGGGGCCCCCATACAAGAGACGTGATTTTTTTGCCGTTTTTTTCCCTTGTGGTACGGAACCCTTCGTTTGCGAGTCCGACTCGCATTTGACCGGTTTTTCGTAATGCTTACAGCATAAGTGTGCAACATTCCGCTAGTGTTTTAGTTTTGTCGATACACGCTAATTATTATTAGGAATTAGTGTGTATCGAAAAAACTAAAATAGCGGAATTAACTAGCGGTAACCACTAGCGATTAGGAAGAAGAGTGGGGCGCGTCTTCGTAGATGACACTATCTGTATTACATGGGACTTAAACATAACGGCGAAATTTGGGTGTACTCGTACTATAAGTACACCTCTCGAAGGGTGAATTTATGACAGAGGTAGGCCGGAGCAAAAAAGAATGCCGAAAGAAAATTTCAATGATGAATTGACTATAGAGTCGTTATGTTCTGAATTTTCGAACGGAAGCCGGTGAGAATCGAGTTGTATGGTACCTTCGCCACTGCTACCTACCTCTTAGAAGATTACAGGCGTGATGTTATCATAATCAGCCTATAATGTTCCCACTGCTGGGACACAGGCCTCCTCTCTGTGAGACAGGGTGGGCCGTAATCCACCACGCGTGCCCAGTGCGGGTTGGTAGATGTCACGTCTTCGAATTTTTGGTTCTAGGACATGCCGGTTTCCTCACGCTGTTATCCTTCACGTGATGTTATGTTATGTTAAAATGGTTTCATTTGTAAACGAAAAGAAGAAAATTATACTAAAAATATAATGATATTAAGTATAGAACATTTTCTCTAATAGTTACGAATAACTACTGTCTACAAAATCAAAATCTACACTATCCGTTCCTTTATTTCCAAAAAATATGTTTCTGTTACATACATACATAAACCCGCCTTTTTTTTGTGGAGGAGAACCCATGGGAAAAAGGCGATTTGAGCAGAAATTATAGAACGCCATCTTTCTTTAAATAAGAACTAAGACCATGTTAAAATGTTATAAACCTAATTTTAATTTAATTGTTTATTTGCGATAAAATAATAATTTCTGAGCACAATCGATCTACAACCAACAATCGATAAAAAATCAACAAAAAACTAAAAGATACAACAGACATTTAACAACGAAATTACCTGATAATACATCTATTCATCAAACACACCCAAATTCCAACCTTAAACCCCTATTTTACCGTCCATATTACCTTGTCAGGACACCCTATACATCTCTAGGGTAACCTCAATTGAATTCCAACCTTATGTTGCACAACATACAGTTCTTATCACCTTGTTAGGTTAATTTTGCCTGTTGCTTCAGCGGATATTACCACGCTCTATCACCTCCCTAGCGCCCTCTAGCGAGAATTACCTTGTAATTCGCCAAATTACCCACTGGTTCTTGTAATTAAATACTTTTCTTTGCGTTACCTTTGAGCTGATAAGGGTTTTTGACCTGTTTTGGGCCGCAAATGGAGGAGATTCTGTGTTTACTAGGTTAGATACCGGAGTAGGACATTTTTATGAGGCATGAGGTGCTTGACCTTCGGGGTAATAGCGCAACACACTATCGGTGGCAATGGTTTTCATTTTGACAGTTCAGCAACATTCATTGCGCTATTTACGTTGTTGAGTAGACACATTTTTCGAACATTATGAAGCAATGGATTTGCAATATTCTTCAAGATGATTCAGATTGAGATTGATAGTGTGTTGCGCAATAAGGGTGCTGATTTGGTAAATATGAAGCTGGGCAAGAAAACTATGGAAAATGAAATGTAATGTAATAGGAAAACCAGCTTTCCAATTCAATCAAACTAAATGTCAATCAGTTATTTAGACGCCCGATTCTAACTTTTTAAAGATCATTCATGAACTTTGCCTTTGTAGCGAGATCTCAATGTTATTAAACCAAAATATTAGTATCTCTACATACTCTAACAGCTCTTAAAACCCACAAAACCCCCCAAACCCAAGTAAAACCACGTCGCGAACCTAGTGTGGGGTAATAAACAACCCCAAGTTAACTTTTAAACGTTATCTCTCGGTTGCAAGCCACCCCGTCCACCCCCTACGCCCCGTCTGATAAACAGATATGAAGCATTTGATGTATGTAATTTTGTATGGAAATTGTCTTGACTACGTAAGTGCCTAATATTAATAAATGGGTGGTGTTAGGATGGTTTTGTGGTGTTTATAGAGGCTTTCTAACGTGTGGAGATTGTAAATATAATTATTGATTGATTGATTGATAAAAAATGGAATACTTAAAACAAGATGGTATCTATGTACCTACCCAGCTGACTAAATGTTTATATTAATAGAAGAGAGATGAGCTGGTAAAAGAATCAGCCTTCTGTGTACCTAACTAAAGATATATTACTACCTAATCATTATCATTATCCTGCTGGGTCGGCGCAACATGTCCTCGATAATTCTGTAATAGTCGTCAGCTTGGTTACCCCCTTTTTAACCAAAGAAAGAATAAGATAAAACATCATTAACATCATAGGAGTACATTATTATTGTACCTATGTTCAAGAAACGAATAAATGACTTATAACTTAAAAGAAAGAATATTATAATATATTATGCATACCTACTTACTAAGAAATATTATGACCACCAAATACTTTTATCCTCACTCAAAACACCTTCCTCCAAAGACTACCCCACAAGAAAACTCAACAACTTGAGCATACATCACAACAAGTACCTAGTAATCCTGTTATCAACCGTCACGCTCAATTGAGCTCTTAACGAGGCACCTTTAAACACGTTTGCGAAGCCCCGACTTTTTATCTCGTAATCGTCAAAACACGGACATTTTGCTGCTCAATGATTACGTCATAATACTGTTTAACGTATGCTAAGTGTGTTTTTGGTGTGGCGGAAGGAAAAATGAACTAAAATATGTAAGGTCCGGCCGCTCTAAATTTGCCAAAGATGTAAACAATAATGGCCGCTCGAAATTGAATAAAATCGATATACAAGAACATTTATTTTAAGTAATGTTTGTTTTCGTCTAAATCTCCGAGTTAACTAGACGAAAACAAAAATTACTTATTTTATTCAATTTCGAGCGACCATTGTTGTTTACATCCTTGGCAAATTTAGCGAGACCGTACCTTAGTTATATGTATGGCTGAATTGAAGTACGATATCTATAGGTGATTGTTTATCCTGTACAGGTATTAAGGATCAAATGCGAATCCCATTGAGATTTCAGTCCCCATTTTTATTTCCCATGGCTAACTCTTTCTTTGAAAATTTCAATTGTTTCTGTTTCAGAAAGTCCCGTGACACACGTACATACACACACACACAAATGGGGGCTTATAAAATTATTATCTTTCTGGAGTTGGAATTTAGCACAGATAATGACTTTTGGTTAAGACTTTTTTTAGATGAAAAATCCTGAAAATTATGAAAATACCTACCAACAGCACTTTCGGATGTAAATGATCATGCAGAAGAACTTGGGTTCCAAGTTTAACTCATTCAAAGTGGCGACAATGACGTCACAAATGACGTCACAATAGAAAATATTAAGCAACAAACTGCAACAGCAATTGCTTGCAGTATTTTGTAATCTATTACAGTTTGTATAGATAAGGATTTGTAACGTTATGCGCAATGACATCCACGATAACTTTGTAATCTAGATTTCATTGTAATCCATGTTTAGTAAGTATTAACTAAGTTTAAGTTACGGTAATGTTACAAGAACTGACAGGAGACACGTAATTATCAATTTTGGAATGTTAGAATTCTGATTTAAAAAAATATCGTATTATTTGATGAAAACTTCTTTATGAATCCCAAACGTTTCATGCATAGATATATGAAAGAAGTTTTTATATTTTCATACTGTTTTTTACATTTGTATGGTTTCAAGTGTCACCTAATTGCAAATGCCACAAAATAAAATTGAATTTGGATTTATTTATGATACACGACTTCGTCTGCGCGGTCTTCAAAATTGGGTCCAGAAGTATCCAGGTTGTAAACTATTTATGTGCCAAACACTCAAATGCGTTCAGCCGTTTTTGTGTGATTGAGTTACAATGTGAAAATTTGTATGTTTGGGACATACTTTTTATATTATAGTAGGATTGAATATGAGTTTTCCTGCGAAGGATTTTTCAAATGAAGGGAAGATTATTTTTCCATCTGAAATCGTAATCAATAAATTACATGGAAGGTATTAAAAAAATAACGAAAAAAAAACCTTCAAATCTTTCTCACAGACTATCACTTGTACCACACACACCCATGAAAAACATCTAAAAAGCCTATTACAGGCGTTCCATAAACCTCCATTCACCTAAGCCTATTCAAAAATTCACTCGAGTGATTTTAAAAACGTCCTTATTCTGTAAAGGTGCGATATAGCCGAGTTTATCGTCACGCGCAATTTGGCGAGACCGACCGGCTCGTTCGAACTAACGAGCCACATCTACATCGCTGATAGCACGCTTTGTGATCGTAAACTGTTGGCGCACTGTTTTATAGAATAAGTATGTTTTTAGTCAATTGAGTGGTTTTAACGTGGTTATTGGGATTTTTTAAGGGCTATTTTTCAGTTTTTGTGATCTCATTTCGCACTGAAACTTAGATTTGATGTAATCACAAACCAAAATATCTCCGAAATACATACATATGTCACGGCTAATGGCCGAAGTGCGGCTACACCTAGGTTTAGCCGGGTACAACTAGGTGTAGCCGGCCACATGCGGTTCGTGTATACTTCGGGTGACATCGGTTGCATGGTTGCGGTCGGTCGATAGGCGACGTAGGATGCAAGAGCGAGCGAAGGGCACCCCGAGGTTAGGTTTGGTTAGGTTACTTTAAACCCTTTACACAGAAATAGGAGCCCCGCTTGCCGTCAACGTTCCGGCTAAACCTAGGTGTAGCCGCACTTCGGTTATTAGCCGTAACACATACACATATAGAGGTGAGGGTAGGTAGAAACTACAGAACACCACCTGCAACGATCCTTACATTGATACTCCTTTTGCTGAGACACAGCTTCTTTCTCTAATTATATTGTAACTATTTTTATTGATTGCGCGAACCTGCGAACACACAAAAACTTTCTTTAAACCATCCGCTTAAATGGTTGGGTCGTATTGAGAGGATGAATGAAAGGCGACTAACAAATAGTAGATTTTTTGCCAAGGGAGCAAACAACTATTTTGAATGCGAGAGTGTTTCTTTGAATCCAGAGCGGAGCGAAGGATTCTAGTGTAGAATCCCGAGCGCATCGAGGCAGCGAGCTTAAAATAGTGTTGCTTCCGAGGTGGACACTCTACTTTTTATCACCCTCTATGAAAAAATAAGTAAGTACAACTTATGAATAAGAATAGTACGTTTTTATTTATTTAAGGAAATATAATTTTGAGTGAATAATTACGAACGAAGGCAGAATGCTTTTCGCGCGTTTTTTTATTTTTTCACAAACTTTTTTGTTCGTGATTGATCTCTTGCGTGATTGGAACTTTTACTAATAATAGCCATATTCCAAATTCAAATCATTTTTAGTCCCTAGGGATTAATGAGCTATTCTCCGAAATAATAAGTTAAAATAACGTTAACTCATTTCAAAATCCAACAATTTGAACCCCTCACATACCTCGAATATTTGACCAACCCTCCATCGATACACACCCTATCGCACTACCTCGCGGAACAAGAAATATTTCATACGAGATTACTTGTGAGAAGGGCCTGCAGATTGATCGCAGGTGACATTATCGGGCTGATACCCGCGCGGCCGCGACTGGCTGGCGAGAAAACGAGTTCCGATCGAGCAACGATAGTAATTGATACCTGACGCGTGATCGGGAATCGAGAATCGATTCCGACAATCGTTTTGACGTGAATCGGCAGCGTTGAATTTCTTGGTGATTGATTTGTATGTAAATCTATTTAATGGTAGCCGTTTGAATTTTATTTGGAGTTTGATGTGATGTTATCTGTAGTTGTCACATTGTTTTTGGAAAATGAAAAATGTACTACCTTAGCTTTAATGACAGTTTAAATCTGTGATTTAAATATGATCTTTAAAGCATAAAATAACGTCATTATTCACCGCAGGGTTGCGGAGAGGTGTACCTACAGTAAATAAATATTTATCTTATAATTTTTCTGCAAACGATTTGACATTTTGTATTTTGTAGTAGGTATAATATTTTCCTAATTCTTATTTAAAATTATAATATCTTTAAAATGTATGTTAATTAAATATGATTTGCATGCCCGTGTGGCGGTAGAACATGGAGAAATATTATGTATTACGTTGTACAGACGCCAGCACATCAAGCTATCCAAAACTGTCAAATTTTCACAATCAACTTTGAAACTTATGCTATAGCGATAAAATTGAAATTTATTGAAGAAATTTGACAGATTGTAGTAGCATGATGTGCTGGCGCCTTTACATGTATAAAAAAATGGGGAATGAATCATAGGATATCAAAAAATTCGTCCGCATCGCTGTCAAGGAAGTGCCCAAAAGACTGGCAGCATTGCCCCGTTGTATGATTAGATTATGTCATTTATATATTAAACTAGCAGCCATGTTATTATAAATTATTCTTCATTACCTATCTTTAAGGGGACTACATGACCTAAACGGTCACTGTCGGACTGCATAGAAAAGAAAGAGAACTGGTAATTTATTGCAAAATATGAAGCAATTATTTATTTACAAAAAAATCTATTGTTTGTACTAAAAAGAGGTATCTTCATGATTTTTTTCTATCGTATCAAATTCGTTGTATTATGTTTTCAGTACACCACCTACCTAGCATATATCCTGAAGAATATCATATATTTTTCTGATTTTGTTTACTGTAGTCGCTCATATACTTTTATTGCTTCTAAAACTTGCGTTTTGTGCGTTTAGGTCCTGTAATCCCCTTAAAAGCTTCGCTCGAAAAACATAAGTAACTTCGAGATAATACAGACGAGACATTTCATCTGAATTCCCAATTCCCTAAAGAGATAACGCCTTATCTACGAATTACGAATACATACTTACTGTTTAGTATCTTAAGAGCAGATTTTAAAGGATATTTGTTGGCAATGTAAACATTAAATTCGAAAAAGCAAGCAGCAAATAAATCAAGGGACTGCGATAAGTATAGGATCATTTTATTGAGTAATGATATTAATTGTTACGTATATAACTTATCACGTTATTTTACTTTTTATTAAGCTGATATTTGTAGGATTAGGTTTAGTGTTAAACGAACAAATCAAAGTATTAAAAAATGACATTCCACCTGATGCTAGGGAGTTGGGTGGGATTGCGACTATTGACAGCTCACTTCACCTAAGTTTGCACAGTGAGATTATTACAGTCAACCTATTCTACATATATATCACCCAACTGAGGTGAAGTGAGCTGTAATTTCACCTGTAGTGCTATTCTGTAAAACATCTCACCGTGAAAACTTAGGTGAAGTGAGCTGTCAATAGTGTCAATCCCTAGCATCGGATGGGATGACAGCTCACTAGCAGCTCACTTCACCTAAGTATTTACGGTGAGAATTTTACAGAATACATCGGCTGATGCTAGGGATTGCCACTATTTACAGCTCACTTCACATTGAGATTTTTATAGATTAGACCGACAGATTAGATCAGCTGCAGTTGTCAGTTGATTACCGAAGTGAACCCTCTCTCGGTCTCAAATAAAAACTGCAATCATGACCAAACAGCCATCCTTTTCCATATGTATCGCATGATCTGCAGTTCTCACCTCATGGGGAAAAGGATAAATAATTTAGTATGATCCCCGGGAGGAGATAGCCCGTCAGAACAAAGGTAGGGCGCTATCGCGAGCAGCAGCCTTCCTCCGCCCGCCCTCCCATTGTGTGCCCATTTTAACGTACGATACGTCACGAGTTTTTTTTTTTAATAATTTGTAGTTTAGGTGATATTGACTTTAGTTAATGTTTTATTTAGGTATCACTAATTAATTTTAAATATAAGTACTAACTATTTACCCTAATAAACGAATGTTACTGTTTTTTAAATTTTTCAAAATAGGTTATATTTTTGTCATTGATTTATGTCAAGTACCTAAATTTTAGAGCTGCACCTGCACTTCTAATAATTTGATACGAAATACTACTCATAAAACTTGTTTTCCTTAATTCTAAATCTAGAATTAACTACCTCCCAAAAGTATGTCACGTAGCAGGTTTCTGCCTAACTTAATGTTAAAATAAATAATAATATGACTTCTAAACTCTACCTAACCTAGTTGACATTTAAGTTGATTACTGAGTTTCATTTTATTTCTACGTGTCCCTTTGTTATGTTTGTCAACTAACTCCGAACTATAAGATTAATTTAGTAAATCGAATGAGCAAGATTTATATTCTTTGACGAGGTTTTTATAAAAAAAAAATGCTAAGGAATATCGTTCGTTTCTTCATTCTTTTTTACTCATAAAGTAAAAAAAAAAAATGTTGTTCCGAAAACGGCGGCTTGCCATTTTTCGTTTAACTGACTATTAAACAAAATTTATATTCAACTTGACGTTTAAAAAAATCTGAAAGCTCCTCCGTATAATGGAAACGCTCCCCACTCGACTGAGGGTGAGCAAAACTCAAGGTAAATGAATCTCTTATGAAAATGTGATACAATGTATTAGGTACGTACCGATAGCCGGCAAGATAAGCAGATGATTGAGCGAATGGAAGACGGGTCGACTGCCACCGAAAGGAACGCTGAGCGGAAAAAATAGTATAACTATAGTTGATGTGGAGGTGGGAGGTGGGCTTAATATTTGATGGAGTCGATAATTATTTTTGCCGGTGATGTTGATATGATAGTGGACCGAGGGGTATTGGGGTTCGATTCCAAAGGTAGGTAAGTAGGGTCTGGAGTTTTTAATTTTAGGGTTTTTGTAATGGTAAAATTGTGAAAAATGACAGAGACAGACAAAAATAAAAAAAAAAACGGAAGAAATTACAAAAAAACAAAAATGACAGTTAGGAAGGTAGGTACAAGGTTTCACATAAAAGCGAAATTGTTATTCAATAAGCACAGTAAATTATTGTAAGTGGGAAATCCAGATAAATAACTCTTTTTATTTATAAGTACTATAAGCAATGTCTAATTTTATCGATAAGTAGCAAAAGGTTAAAAGTTTTTTAAATATAATTCTAGGATTATTTGCAGATGAACGAATTATTATTACGAGGGCTGGGTCGTTCTTTGGTCAAAGAATTAGCATTGCCATTCAACGTGGCAATGCTGCCAGTCTTTTGGGCACGTTTCCGGATGACAGCGATGCGGATGAGTACTTCGACGCCTAAGTGTCCTTTGGTTTTTTTTTTATTTTTGATTTATTTGTATAGTAGGTTAGTTAGTATTTTATTTTAGTATCTAATTTATATAGTTATATTTTAATTATTATTATTTTATCAACTATCCTACCTAACCACCTACAATAACATCACTGAAAACTGGCCCAGCCTCCTACCGATAAAAGACAATGACCAAATCACTATGGGAAGTGGTGCATTTTTTTTTACCGCGGCCATCTTTGTAATATTTGTCGGTATATGATAAGCCTATCACAAAAATGAATTGATAAAAGATTTTTCGACAAATGCAGTCCGAGGTGATATATTTGAACTTGAATTTTTATGTAAGAAATAAAGAAGTCATCTAGATAAACAGATGAAAGAGATAAGTCACCATCTATGTTATTGTGTGTTATTCCTCTCCATCCAAGGTTATCTGGAAGAGATCGCTTCACTTATTTTTTTTTTATTTTTTATTTATCAAAACAGTTTACAAATATTTGTGAACAATTCCACATATCACACAAACCATCGCGGGTTTAACGGCGGTATGGCTTGTAATTAAGTTTGTTTGTACTTCTTACTTTTTTATGTATTATGTTGTGGCGTTTCAATAAATTGTTAATTCATTTGTGAAATAGAGCAATTAAAACAATGTCTTACTATTTTCGAAGGTGTAAAAAAGAAAAGGCCGTTTTAAATCTTTTTAACCGACTTCAAAAAGGAGGTTCTGTATTCGACCCGTATGTATGTATGTATGCTTGTATAAATATGCATGTGTTTGCATAAATTCTTCATTTAGTGTAGTAGATCTTCTCTGGCGATTGTTACTGCGATTTAAAGTGTGTTGACAAGAGACACATCCCAAGTTTTCCATGTTTGGAATCCTTTCAACTCAGTCCAAAACACAAAGCACAGGTCAGACAATAAGATATTCACAAAACGCGACGCGCAACGGTCGGCTCAGGCTCAGGCATAGATAAAAAATCCTAGTTTGAGACATAAACTCTATTGCTGTAGGTAGAAACCTGCTTTTAGATGATCATCATCATTTGCCTGGCCTTTTCCCAACTATGTTGGGCTTCCAGTTTAAGCAGTCTATGCAGCTGAACACCATTATTTTACATGGAGCGACTGCCCATCTGACCTCCACAACCCAGTTACTGGGTAATACGATACCTGCTTTTAGATGATAAATAAGTAAAAACATATATATTTTTAATTTATTTATTTTCTATATAACTCGGTTCGGACTGATGTTAGGTTGTGTCACCCCATATTAACTTTTGTTCTTCATATAATTCTCCATCTAATTAATAACGTTTGATCGATGGCCGCGACAAAAAAAAACTGCACCATTTTTGGATATATTTTTAATTTATTTATTTTCTATATAACTCGGTTCAGACTGATGTTAGGTTATGTTACCCCATATTAACTTTTGTTCTTCATATAATTCTCCATCTAATTAATAACGTTTGATCGATGGCCGCGACAAAAAAAAACTGCACCATTTTTGGTCATTGGCTTTTATATGCATTTTTTATTTTTATTTATTTATTTTACTATTTATGTACACACATATATAAACAGACAAGAAAGAACAGAACCATATACCTCCCGACACCATCTAATCATCTCCCCAGCAAATCAAAAATCAACCGCAAAGTCGGAACTATTATCTATTACCAGACAATTACACCGATCGGAGATCTTTAGCCCCCTGATACCGGGAGGCGTCGGGGGTGAAACTGGGGGTGAAAGCGGGCTGAATGGGGGTGAAAGTGGGGGTGTTATCAGCGATTTTCGCGCCATTACCCGTCGCGATACAGTCGGCACTCTATGCACAACGCGTTAAGTTTCAATCTAATTGATGTAGCACAGGTAGGCTTGAGTCAAGTAGATTTTCATGTCCATCTAAGTTATTTATGGTCGTTTAAGTTAGTTAGGAGTGTGACAAGCGGGGTTGGTACGGTTTTTGTTAGCGTTTTTGATGTGATTTGGGGGAGTTGAGGTGTTTTGAAAGTGTTTCTTTGTTTGTAGTCGTTCTAATTGGGTATATTTGCTGATACTATTTTAAAAATAGGGGTCCGTGGCTAAATAATAACAGCCGCACAGGTCGATCGATCAGGTTAAGCTACGCTTGCCGCGGTTGGTCTGTGGATGGGTGACCATCTTTACATACCGGGACCCCTCCGTGCCTCGGAAAGCACGTTAAGCTGTTGGTCCCGGCTGTCATGCGTGGATCTTTGACAGTCGTTACGGGTAGTCAGAAACCGAAACCTACCGATACCCCTTGGTCTGACAACCAGACCAAGGGGTATCGTATTACCCAGTAACTGGGTTGTGGAGGTCAGATAGGCAGTCGCTTCATATAAAATACTGGTATTCAGCTGCATCTGGGTAGACTGGAAGCCAACCCCAACATATTTGGGAAAAGGCCAGGCAGATAATGACTATTTTAAAAATCGAGTGCTAAATTGTCCAGCTCAGATGCGGCACAAGTTCGTTAGTAGCTCGCTGCTGTTGACCCCAGGTTGACGTAATCGCAGATCACGTCTGGGTCACTACTTTGGAGACATGTGTGCAAGGTAATTATTTCTAACTTAACTTCAAGAAGTCAATACTTAAGTACTTATCTAAGTACAGACGCCAGCACATCAAGCTACTACAATCTGTCAAATTTCTTTAATAGATTTTCTACTTTATCGCTACACAATAAGGTTCAAAGTTGATTGGGAAAATTTGACAGTTTCGGGTAGCTTGATGTGCTGACGTCTGTACCTTCACACACAAATATTTAGAACTCAGAAATGAAGACTTAGAATATAACTTCACGCCTGTATTTCTCTTAGGGTTAGGCAGAGGCGTACCTATAGTAAACACACACATTCCGTCAGTTATATACAGGATGAAATTGAAAACATGCGACAAATCGAAATGGGAGATTGTACTCATCATTATGAACAACTGTTACCATGGGACCAAACCTGAAATCACGAAAAAAAAAATCTGCTGTTAAAACTAACTTAAAATAAAAACACAAAACGAAACAGCACACCTATTGGAAATAGATCGACACAGCCACCGATAGGCACCTGCTTATCAGTAACATTACAGCGCATTGATAACACAGTACAGCAGTGCAACTAAGTAATGTAACGTCTGATGGCGCACCGATAGGGCACGCCTGCCTAAATGCGTTTAAACTTGTTGATTCACTGCTATACTTAGCTCAACTATGTAGTGCAGACAAGTAGTTTCGTTCATTGTATGTTGGATCCGGGGCTCCGATGGAATCAGCTAGAACTTATAGATAACTAGCTGCGCCCCGCAGTTTGACCCGCGTAAATGTCGGTCCCGTGGGAATATCGGGATAAAAAGTAGCCTATATGTTAATCCAGGTTATCAGCTACCTCCATACAAAATTTTATCAAAATTGGTCCAGCCGTTTGAGCGTGAAGAAGTCTTGTAACAAACATATAAACACACACACACTCACAAACTTTCGCGTTTATAATATTAGTGGTTTGATTTTCTTTTGAAGAAATCAGCTTACTGACTGCCTCCAATCTAGTTCTATTTTTAAAATTTATTCCCGCCCTAAGGTGGGAAGCAGCGTTTTCCACCAAATGGATCAAAAAAACACTACTTTCCGAGTATGAGAAATGAAAAAGAGTTTTCTTGCAGTTTTATGCTCTTTAATATAGATCTGCGTTTTGAAATGGGCAACTAAACTTTCTGACTAAATGACAATTAAAAAGTGCCTGTAAATGGTTTAAGTAATTTAAATAAATAAACACTTTGACACTTTTTTCTTTTTTTGAGTTTGTAGGGTCAGGGAAAACAAACAAAACCTACAAACATTTTAGCCTATATTTATTTTTCAGATTATTATAAAGGGGACTCCCCTTTCCTACTTTGATTCCAATTTTATCAATAATCCCAACAACATTAAATACCTCCATATTTCCTCAGCCTACGGAAAAAGACGCATAGAAACATCCCCAGACTAATTAACTACCAAACAAATAAAGATTACGTATTAAACAATAGTGTTATTTCAATTACTAAGCTGCATTGCGTCATATATTACTTAAAATAGTTATCGACCGTTATTTATCACTCTGACTGGCAGACGCAATTCAATATATTGAGTCATTATCTATATTTGTAGCTCAATATCAGTGTCGCGTCTGTGGCGACTTGCTACTGAAATGCTGCTGAGATTTTGATGCGGTTTTATCGGGAGATAGAGGCCTCTTTCAGTGTTTAAGTAAGTGGCTAGGTATGTCGTGAGAGTATTGCTATTTGCTTGTATACAGGGTTATTTTAAATTGTCTAGCTAACAGTGGCGAAGGGTGAATTTATGACAGAGATAGGCCGGAGCAAAAAAAATACTAAAAGAAAATTTCAATGATGAATTGACATAGAGTGATTATGTTCTGAATTTTCGAAGGGAAGCCGGCGGGAATCGAGTTGTATGGTACCTTCGCCACTGCTAACTAAACACCGCAGATACGAGGGATACCGATATCTAAAGTACCTACCTACCTATCTAAACACGATAAAATAAAAAATAAATTAAGATTTGGTGGTTTTTTTCTTGGGAGGTAGACGAACGCTGTTAGTTTTATTTATTTATTTATTTAATTCGGGAAAACAAACAGTTACACAAACATCGTAATAAACAGGTAGTGAGCAAAGAAAGAGATTACATTATGTTTAGCTCACGACATTATCCACATCTTAAATATTACAATATTATTGTGGAACTATTTGCATACGAGTGAAATTTAAAAGGTAAAATCTTAGAAAGGGCTTAATTAGCACATTTCAAAAATATAAATATTACTGAAATAAGCCCCAAAATAATTAAATAAAAAATAAGTTTATAAACTAAAACCCGATTACTGAAAAGGATGAAACAAGAAAGTACCTTCCCGTGGTCACATCACATGGTACCATTGCTTATAATATTACATAATATGTTAGTACAGCGGCATACGACCACTGGAAGGTACTTTCTTGTTTCATCCTTTTCAGTAGTCGGGTTTTAGTAATTTTTTAACAATAATAGAGAAAGAACAAATCAAAACAATTAAAAATCTGAGTCACTAATTCATTGTATCAAATGAGCTTCTAAACTTCAACTAACTAACTTAACTGTTTTGTTGAGAAAAAATCTACTTTCTTCTGTTTTATAGTATAAAAATTTAGATATCGATTCCTATCACGTCTGTGAAGTTTACACACAATAAAACTGACTTTTCAAGTGACTAGGTACACTAATTGCGGTCAATGACAACAACAAAAAAAAGAAATATCGCATCATCGCACCCATCTCCCACGTTTGCGGAGTTTCGTTAGCCAATTTAATTTGACCCAGTGTAAGTGGCTGGGTGTCGTGGGAGTATTGACCTTTACTTATATAGAATTATGTGGTTAAATATCCCGTAAACGAATGAGTATTGATCCAGTACACTTCGCTTAATCACGGCATATTGGTCATCTCAGAAAATGGAGTCCTAATGTCCTCATCGAAGGTCTGCCAGCATTTTGTTTGATTTTGAATACCGTACTGGGTCATCATCTGCCTGCCTTTTCTCAACTATGTTGGGGTCGGCTTTCAGTATAACCGGATGTAACTAAATACCAATATTTTACATGGAGCGACTGGCTGTCTGACCTCCACAACCCATTTACTGGGTAATACGATACCCCTTGGTAAGACTGGTAGTCAGACTTCCGGGCTTCTGACGACCCGCAACGACAGCCAAAGATCTACGAATGACAGCCGGGACCAACGGCTGAACGTGCTTTCCGAGGCACGGAAGGGTATATAAAGATGGTCACCTATCCATGGACCAATCGTGGCAAGCGTAGCTTAACCTGATCGATCGAACCGTGCGGCCGTTATTACTTAGAATACTTAGCGACAAGCCCCGTATTGGGTGTAGGTAGGTAATTATTGCTAAGATATGAAACATCATCTAAGATGATTATGAGCGGAAACAGTCAGCATCTTTTATGCCCTCTACGTTGTTTTCGAATAAGTATACTCTGAACTGGTTTAGTAACGGCTACTTCGCAACAGTACAGACGCCAGCAAATCAAGTTACCCGAATCTGTCAAATTTTCCCAATCAACTTTGAACCTTATGCTTCAGCGATAAAGTTGAAAATCTATTAAAGAAATCTGACAGATTGTAGTAACTTGATGCGCTGGCGTCTGTACATAAAAATACGCAGTGATTGAAAAATAATCTTACATGTTATTAACACCACTTACAACCAACACCACATTCAAACTATAATCTTTATCTCAACTCGTCATAGAATCTAGAAACATCTATAAAACTGGAGTGATCCGGAAAACGGCAGTTTAAACTGGTTATGATGTACTTATCCGAACGTACAGGTGTTTAATGCAAACTGTCTTGTAGTCGCCATCTTGGTAAAGAGATGTGGCAACTATTATTGTAATAGATGCTATGGAGATGGTACCGAAGGGTAAAGGAGTGAACCATAGAATGGACAGTATATTCCACCACGTAATGGCTTTACCACACGGACAATATTTCCTAATAAAAAAGGAAAAACGCTGACGTGACGATTTAGACTCGTTCCTAAACGACTGAACGGAGAAGGCACAGCACAAGGAAATGGGAGAGGCCTTGTCCAGCAGTGGGACAGTACAGGCTAACGGATAAAAAAAAATCACTGAGGTGGTAACTATGTAACTGTCACAGACATAGACAAGTAGATCTTGTCGTTTTCTGACTTGCAAGTGTCACTTTGGATGATAAAGCGCGCGCGCGATTACATTCCTAGTGCAGCAGCAATGCTGCGCGGCAACGCTGCGTCACATTGCTGCTGTGCTCGGAATGTAATCTCATATACTTACTTAAACCTATACTTACTAAATGTATGGGGACTTGTAGTGCTGCGGCAGCACTGCTGAGTGCTGCCAAGATCGGAATCATACCTTTAAGCAGTCGCTAATTACTACTTAACTTTATGCAACGTTTATGAATAAAGGGGTCAATGTATAACACAACCAATTATTATGTAGGTAGCTGAATAAAATAGGAATGCTTTAATTTAAGAAGTAACAGTCAAGCTGAAATCTTGTCGTAAAGTTTTATTTTTCTTTAAATAGTCTCTAATAGGGCTTGTGGCTTGTGGCTAAGTAATAACAGCCGCACGGGTCGATCAATCAGGTTAAGCTACGCTTGCCGCGGTTGGTCCGTGGATGGGTGACCATCTTTACATACCAAGACCCCTCCGTGCCTCGGAAAGCACCGTTAAGCCGTTGGTCCCGGCTGTCTTTCGTAGGCATAGGCAGTCGCTCCATGTAAAATACTGGTACTCAGCTGCATCCGGTGAGACTGGAAGCCGACCCCAACATAGTTGGGAAAAGGCAGGCAGATGAGTCTCTAATAAATTAATAAATAACTTCCAAGTACAAGGCATTCTTAAGACAATAGGGAGATAAAATCAGAGTCTGTTCAGAAGATAGAAATAGACAGAATAATCTTATCTTTATCTTATCAGTCAGCACAGTCTTAACAGATGGCTGATATCGCTGATATGATTGTAAATATTTACGTTCACTATCAAGATTTTGTTTAAATTTAGTTGAAGAGACTTTAGATAATAAGATTCTTCAGTGCATATTAGGTACAGTCCGATTCAAACTTTATGGCGGCTCTGAAGCAGGGACTTGATGAAAACAAAATGAATTTCGTTCCGTTACCACTAATTTTATCGTTTAATGTTCCAAAATTTTGTAACGATACTAAAACCTAAAAATATCAATAACATTACAGAAAAAAACGTTATAGAATATCATTTTCGTAGAACAATATTATAAGTAACGTTATAGGTATCAGTAACATTAAGCTTATCCGCTGACGCTTACGTTACAGATTCATTTGTAACGTTATTCTTACTACTAGCAGGAACGCGTTGCGTTTGCTTGGCCGCACCGCACGCAGCCCAAGATCATGAAGCTGGCAACGTTGATTATGAAATGAAAAACGTTATTATATCCTTATACTAATAACGATATATTGATAATATTATTAGTGAACTGTTTAAGATTTCGTTCCGTTTGTCAGTATCGTTATGGCCAAGGAATTAAGTTTGTTACGATCCTGGTGGAACTGTACAAATTATCGGTACCGGAACTACGCGTAACGTTATTTTGAGTATCGTTTCAAGTCCCTGCTCTGAAGTGCACCACTCACTGTGCAGTGCCTCACCCCTGCTGACAGCTGAGTTTGGTACTGTGCAGCGACTTGCCTCATGTTCCAAGCCGCCATAAAGTTTGAATAGGGCTGGAGGCCTACCACAAGCTCTTAACGCGATCCATTTTAGGACCTAAACTGAACTGTTCTTCTAATTCGTACCATGACGTCAGTTTAACGATTCAGTTTAGGCCGTGCCATCTGCTGACAGCGATTGTCCCAAACTGAGTCGCAAGTTTTGGTTTCATTCATACTCGTTTGGTACCATGACGTCCATAGAGCAGCTCAAGCATTTCAGTTTAGGAACCTAAACTGAAATGTCTTGTTTTTGAATCGTTTTTAATTGGCCACCTTTACCATTGAGGAAACTTACATCTGCCCAATTCGAAAACATAATCCCGTGCACACGATGACCACATCTGTTAGCAAGCGTTACTATAGCGGCCGAGCGCTGCAAGCAAGAATAGCCCTTACGGTTTATAAATGTAAGTTTCCTCGATGGTCCATAGCATCACGCATTTTGCTGTGGCGCAGCTTGGGAGAGGCCTATATCCAGTAGTGGGAACATTATAGGCTGATTATGCAATGCTATGCTGTGCTATAATAATACCTATGCTTTAATCTTAATGATACTATTCACAGATAGGCAAACTGCGTCTATACAAGGTGTAATTGAATTCATGAGCATCCATTTAAGGGGTCATTGTAATCATCATTATGAACAACTTTTACTATGGGACCAAACCTGAAATCGCGAAAAAAAAATCAGCTGTTCCCTACATTTTGACGAGTTACGCGAACATAAATGTAGGGAAAGCTGATTTTTTTTTCGCGATTTCAGGTTTGGTCCCATAGTAAAAGTTGTTCATAATGATGATTACAATTACCCCTTAAAAGGATGCTCATGAATTCAATTACAACCTGTATAAGCAGTCCCCTCGGTATCATTTTTATTAATTTTACTTTATGTTCAAGTTAGTATCGAAGGCACTAAACGGTTATCTCGAATGCAAATTTAAATTTTATCGATGTTAACTCGATCGATAGTCGATACGTCGGTTCCAACACTACAATGTTGTAAAGTGATGTTTCTTGTGTTAAAGGCACGTCATTTACAAGTGATACTTTGTTTTTATTGATGAATTCTAAAATGGTGCGGTGACTCGAATATCAGTTTTTATGCTCAAAACTAGCTGCGCCCCGCGGTTTCACCCGCATAAGTGTCGATCCCGTGGGAATATCGGGATAAAAAGTATCTGGTGATAAACTATCTGTGTGCCAAATTTCATGCAAATCCGTTCGGCCGTTTGTGCGTGAAGAAGTAACAAACATACAAAACACACTCACTCTTAGTGTGATAATTCTGTTAATTAACTTGGTGATTGGGTATTGAATTTAACTGTCTTTTCACCAGGGTTTAATACAAGGTAGCATGGACTTCGACGTGCAACCTATTACCAGATACCACAGGATTCTGGACTGCGTTGAAATTCGTCGGTTATTAAAAAAAAAACCATACATTTTGGCCGCGGAGGTAAAGTCACTTCTGTAGGAAACAGCTGTTTTTTAAGCTATTGCATAGCTTTTATCTTGGGCTTTGAGCGCGGCGACCGAATGAAGAAATTCCGTAACGAAAATAAACCTAACACCCCGCACTCCGACCGGCACAGCGGTGCAGCGTTGAAAGCCGTGCATCGTCTAACGTCGTATCAGTTCGGCAGACTTTGGCACGGTGTTTGTGTGCGTGCGACTAGACGTATGCGTGTTTTGTTTTCTTATCGGTCACCACGTTAAAAAAGTGTAACTTGAATTAATATCAAAGAAAAAAAAATATTGCATAAATATTATAATTGCATAAGTTGATAAAAATGCTATGCAATAGCTTTACCGCGGCAGTCCCCGAGTGCCACACGTATTTTTTAAATAATCGACGAAAAAATTTATTGCATTGGCGTTCAGGATCATGTATTGAATCTATTGTAACTGGTTGTGCGTCGATATCCCTGTCACCTTTATTATAAGACAACGACCTCCTGACTAACTACTTACTTTCTAACTCCAAAACTTGGTTTAAAGCAAGGTGGTCAGCGTATAAACCAGATTATTTGTAACACTACATACAGTGTTCAGTAGTCTAGAAATATCTAAAATACGATCCTAAAAACCTTATCAAAAACACGAACAAAAATGATCTGTAATCTAAAAGTTATGGCACAAAATCCGCCACAGCCGGGAATCGAACCGGCAACAAAGGCGACGACACCTCCGCCCTTATATTTATTGCAAATTATGAGCGTTATCCGGCGATCTCCAGCACTCGATAATGGACTTCATACGGACGGTAGGATAGCGTGGATGAGACAGACGGGTGATTGTACTGTTTTTTTTATTTATTTATTAAGTTACATCAACAGCTTCTATGTATAAATTATCTTAATTACTATAATCACAAAAGTCTCGGGTCACAACAAGTCTTACACAGGTTTTTGAAAGAAGGAGACGAATCCTACTCAACCTTAAAGCATTTATTTCAATTAAACCAATTGAGTTTAGTTTAATTATCATTATGTATGGTCTTAACTCTAAAAATGTCGCAATTTTGATCCGCAAGAAACAGGCAAACGCCTAGTTTGGGAGTCACCATCCTATCTGTTCTGGAGATTTATTAACATTTGAAATAAATTTAAAATTACACGCACTTTTGAATTGTCAAGGAGTCGGTCAGTCAGAAAGATGAGTCTAGTTGCCATTCCAAAGCGTCGTAGATGCTTAAGAAGAACGGATAAGGAACTCCATGAGCACTCTGGATTAAAATACTGTTGGCTTAAGTTTGTGTAGTTTTATGAAGGTAAATAAATACACGAGTTGGTCTTGGACCATAACTGGCGAAATGTGGGTGTATTACACCTTTGCTCAACTCTTCGGGGATCCCATAGGTCATGTTAATTATGTAATATTAGGTATTCCGGAATATAAACTCTTTCATGCTTTTAAAGTAAAGGTAGTAATATTTGTCTATAGATATTTTAAAATACTTGTCAAGACTAAACTAGATTGAGAAGCAAGCTAACCTGTTTTTGGACATAAGACACCGGGTACGAGTCTTAAAAAAGCAACCCTGGGGCCAATATTTCCCAAGCCGCTGTCAAAAGCTAACAATGGAAAGACCATTGCAACTTTTGGTAATTAGTAGACTTGTCCCCCTATTTTAATTCCCATGTAAAATTAACCAGACAAATTAATCGACCGACGGATCCTCTCTAATCCAACAGGCTCGGCCACCTCAAAGCTATTGACAGAGGCGGCGTAACGTTGATACCAACTGATTTATTCGCCATTACACCGGCCTTAACTGATGAGGAGATTATTGCGATTTTTATTCAACCCCTAACGACCGACCGCTAAATGTCTGCGAAATGTTGTACAGGTAATCATATTGTGTTCTTTTTGAGTTGGTTTGTCTATTAGTGGCTGTGTTAAATCTATGAGAAAAACTTTGACTAATTCTGTGTATGAGAAGGACACCAGATGGGCAATTCTCGTAATTTTAAGAACGTTCACAGTCTGATCTCAGTCTCAATCTGTCAAAAAAGCCACTAATTTCCCTACATTTTGATTTTTTTTTGACATTTGTTTGTCGCTGAGATGAGACTGCAACCAGGTTTTGAACATTTTAAATTACGAGAATTGGCCTTCTGGCATGGCGCAGTGATCCGTGGTTCAACTATAAAAACAGTGTTTCCTTTAAATGTCACAGAAAACCCAAAACCAGGCCAGGGATATCACTAGCCACGGTTTCTATAAATAGCCATGATTATGTACTATCAAACGGGACCACACGCGAACAATAACTCTTTTCTCGTATCGTAATGTGAGTTGCAGACATTTCTCAACGGTTGATAAAAATAAACGAGTCAAAACACGTTATCAATGCTAGGTAATGTTCATTATGTTCTTAGAATGTGTGCTACTGCGCAGTGTTTGTTTAGTTAGCTGTTAGTGTGTAAGCAGAATTGGAAGTTATAAGGGGTCAAATCAGTCAATGTACGCTATGTACAGACGCCAGCACATCAAGCTACTACAATAAAAAAATTTGTTTTATAGATTTTCTACTTTATCGCTATAGCATAAGGTACAAAGTTGATAGGGAAAATTTGATAGTTTCGGGTAGCTTGATGTGGTGGCGTCTGTACCAAACGAAGGTTTATTAGAGACTGAGAATGTAAACAAGCGGATTGATGTTGATAGTTTTTTTTTTTAATTTTATTCTCTATTCAGACCATGCCCCACATACTGGAGAGACCTAATTGTCCGTTCAACTGCATCTTGGATGACTTAATGCTACTACAATAATACTAACAATATACTTAAAACAATATATAACATCGAAGAGGAGTACTATCGATACGAAAAAACAAGAAGAATATTTAATTTTATGTAGGTAACTTGTATTAAACTTTGGCCCACATTGGTCAGACAACCAACGGGCCAAACTTACGACCAAATGGGTCCCTCTCATTGGCAAGCGACATGGCGGCAGGCCCAGATGGAGATGGCGGGATGAGCTGGACCCCTTCAACAAGAACTGGTCCTCAGAAGTTTTAATCAGAGAGAAGTGGAAAGAGAGTAGGGAGGCCTTTGCCCTGCAGTGGGACATCACAGGCTTTTTCTCTTGGTTACCCACCAGAGTCCACCGAATAAGGTAAGGGAAATCTAAGGGAAAAAGTGACATAATTATCAGCGGTAACGATGATGGAAAATTTAAAAATGTATTTCATCCACATAAGCTACCAAACAACATATGTCAATCCTGTTGAAAGTCGTTTTAAATAAATATAGAATCGCTTTTAAAGCAATTGCCTAATCTAAATGCGCATTGGGCAAGCATGTCGATTAATTTTCGTTACCAAATAAACGACGAGGTTTTTGCCCTACTGTGAGGCAATTGCCGGGAATTTGATATTATAGAGAAAATAACATAGAGAAACTAAGGTTTATCCATCATCATATATGGTTAAAAAAACCATCATAATTAGTCTAGAAAACATTTGTACGTCTCTCGACGCCGGCCATTGTATAGCTGCACCCCGCGGTTTCACCCGCGTAAGTTTCGAGCTTCTAATATAATTCAATCATGATTCGAAAGACACGTGGCGCCATCTATTATCATAATAATTTTATTGTTGTTTTCCTCGGGAACAGCGCTTTTTTCGGGATGAAAAATCAAATCAAATCAAAAGTCATTTATTCAAACTAGGCTGAGAATCAGCACTTTTCGAACGTCAAAATTACATAAGACAGTCCCCCAAAACGCCCGCCCTTCGCCACTTCCTAGTGCTTTCGCCCCATGTCCGTTTCTGTACACCTGACAACGTATAAATGCAAAATTTCAGGATATTCGGTTCAGTGGTTTAGGCGTGAAAAGGTAACAAACAAACTTACTTTCGCATTTATAGCGACCCTAGCCCGATGTTCGCAACAATTCATTTTAAGTACTTAATAAGTAGCACTATTTGTTATAATTTATATTATAATTGGTTACCTATTCAGGTCAATTTTGTATGAGTCACCAAGAAACTCACAATTCTAACAGAAAACGCGACAAAAACATCAGCATCTTGATAGGGCATGTCACCTTAAATAGCTAATTAAGTGGCATATTTACAAATAAGCTTGGTTGATAGTAACTTTCCCTTTATCAGCCAATAACAACTTTATCGGGGACAATGCACTATCGGCTGCAAGTTGCATCGCGGCGTAGGGCTGTGTAAGCCAGGATTTTGAGAGGGGGTGGTTTTTTCCATGACGACAAAATTCTAGGATGGTGGGGTACTTTTATGAAAGTTTTAAATATACCTTGCGACTTTAATGAGCACGTTTCATCAAATAACAAATGGCTGGCTACTTCCCAGTCTACAATACCTAGAGGGCTAACGTATCCTACCGCAGAAGCCTCTCCAAGCCAGTTGCTATACTAGCTACCCGATAGAAATGGTATAAGTATTATAATTTATAGGGTGACTGGTAATTAGTGACCGATACCTAAACAAAAAATCTGCTGTTCAGTACATTTTGACCAGTTAGGTGAACATAAACGACTAAACAGCAGATTTTTTTTCGCAATTTCAGGTTTGGTCCCATAGTAAAAGTTGTTTGTTATCATGAGTACAATCACGTGTAATTACCAATCACCCTATATATAAGGTTTGTCATCTTACCCAGTAACTGGGTTGTAGAGGTCAGATAGGCAGTCGCTCCATGTAAAATACTGGTATTCAGCTGCATCCAGCTGACTGGATGCCGACCCCAACATAGTTGGGAAAAGGCAGGCAGATGATGATAAGATTTGTCATCACCGCATTAGCGGTCGGGTTCGGTCTTAATTAGAATTGCCTAAACCTTGACTGAGATATTTCACTTCAATAAGAAAGGAAGGCATATATGTAGCCTTCAATAATATTCTCCTTTTTGCTATTAAAAATGTACTCTCCCAAATAACCATTTGGGAGAGGCCCTTCTCTCTACCAATTCCGAAATATACCTAAATAAAGCTCATCTTAAAAACCGCATTTGCCACTCGCCACCCCTACATATCTAGCGAAAGTGCACGTCGCCGATATCGAACAATGTGACTCGGACGATAGCGTAACGTGATCGCGGCGTTATCGCGGCGCTATCGCAGCGTTATCGCGGCGACTCGGATACCGTGCAGTTGTTTGTACTAGTACTGCGCTTTGAATACAGTGTAGGGCAAAAATTTATACCATTTTGTTTTCGTTGTCTCGAAGAAAGTGTATGACTTTATCAGTTGGTCGGACTTTGCTGTGATACAGTCTCTGTTGGTTTGTTAAGGAATGTTGTTATATGTATGTGGTACATTATAACTGTTGTTTTAATGGGTTTATTTAATTATTGTTTTTGAATTGAAAACTTCTTTAGGCGCGTTGGGCATATTTTGAAATGGGAAAAAAACATTAAATACGCGCCACTGTTACCGTAACGACATCGCTCCGTATGTGTTCGGCCGTCCTCGGGATGTTACCTTAGTACGTACGTATGTACTTGATATTGGGACGAAGTTACCGAGTATGCTTTTTTTTAAAAGCCTGTGTTGTCCTGCAGGGCAATGGCCTCCCTTCCCCCTTTCCACTTTTCCCAGTCAACTGCGATTGGGCCACAATCGCAGTAGTCCTTTAAAAATGTTGTATGCTTGATAATGATAAAATCCGAAAAATGCAGGCAAGGCCGTGAAGCATTGAGCGGTTGATGTGGTGATACTTGGGTAAGACCTATGTCCAGTAGTGGATATCTTTCTGATAATAATGCTGATTGTAAACGCAAGAACCAACATATTGCACTAAAATTGGTACGCACGACGATATATCAAGCTATACAATTCCAGTATAAGCTGATTTCTCATTGTACGAGAAGCCTGTACAATGCGAGGTCAGCTAAAACTGGAAATGTCTAGCTTGATATGTCGTTGTGTGTACAATAACTTCTGATTAGGAAACGCCTAACTATCAACTTATGCGAAATGCCCAGAACGTTTACTGAATATCAGAATCGATCTCCGAGCCTTCAACATCTATTTTCACTCCTATACAATCCACCTGCGCCCATAAACACACAATATAATAACACACGTAAAGTTCTATATCTACTCGTACATTAGCGTCCCCAACAGATGTTCAGATCCCAATCATTACAAGTTTTTGCGCGAACACACGGCGGCGGACGCAATTCGTATGCGGAACGCGTATCGTGTTAATTTCCTCGGCGAGACGCGCACGATCCCGGGGCGGGACGACTCCGGGGCAGACTGGTCCGGGACGGATACGGGAAGTTTGCGGGACGCTTGGACGCCCAGGAGATGGATGATGAAAGGATATGACAGGTGGATTTTGTTTTGCAATTTGTGTTTGGAAGTAGGCGTTGATTTTGAACGTTGGTATTGAAGGGTTTGGCCACCACAATTTTTGGATTTTATTTCGTTTCACTAATCCTAAGAAATTATGCAAAGTGCTAATGGTTAAAAGTCCTACCTCCCAAAAATAATTAGCATTAATTTCCCCGCGGAAAATCATAATCAAGGTTTCCTAGAAATGCGTTTCTGTCATATTTATAACAGACATCATTAAGACCCGAAAGGCCTCAATTTCCATAAGCCCGAACATTAAATAAAATAAAAATGTCATCCTCTTTCATTGCTTTTGTCTCATCTCCTATCTTTTCTATTTCTCTTTCAAACTCTTTTTTCCAGTGTGCGACTACTACAAGTCCCTCACGATGAAGAAAGTGGTGGCTTCACCAATTCATTGACATTAAGGTGTCAATTAACGCTCTGTATTTGTATATTACGGCCGCATGTAACGGTCACCGCTCTTGGAGGAGACCGTTGCTCTAGGCAAAAAAGTTTTGCAACGCAACGGTCTTCCGGTTCGTTATGCCTTACCAACATTTATCTTGACTGCGTTAAAGTTATGGCTGAAATGGTAGGATGACAGTACAAAGCAAAAGCAAAGCTAAGTGAGAGAACTTAAAAATTACAATACTTACCCAAAAAAAAATGTTTTTTTTTTTTCAGAAACCGTATTTTAATGGTACCTATAGCTCCACCAAAATACCTAATTCCGAATGAGGCCGTTGAAGCGAAAATCTATTGCACAGGGCTTAGAAGATGCTGTTACTATTCTACAGGCGCTGTAGTACCTACAGAAGCTCCCAATAAACAAAGGAAGTATTAATATAGATTACTATCATCATCACCATAAAATCTCCTGCCCTTATCCGCACTTATTTGGTGTCGGCGTAACATATCTCTTCTTCCATACTTCTCTATTAGTCGCCATCCCGGTAGTCACCCCTTTCTAACCGTATCATCATTCACACATTCCATCCATCGTGTCTATGGTCTTCCCCTACTCTTATAGCCATCGACATTCACGCTTAAAACTTTCCTCACGACATTTTCCTCATTCCTCCGTATCACAATGCCCATATCAAAACAACCGAATACTATAACTCTCAAAATTAACCACACTGCATGACGTATAGATAACCCTCCAGCACAAATACACAGCGACGTCAAACCTGCGACCTCACAACAAAAACGCACCGATAAAGATCCGAACAAAAAAAGCCGCACAACAATTGAATAAACAAACAAACATAAGCACAAATCAATACAGCAAAAGAGCTCACATGTTGCAAACTTTTTAATCTATTCAGACAATTCAAATGCGCCACCATAATGTGCAAGCGACGTCGGCGGAGAACAATTGTTAAGCTGGCTCGGCTTAAACATGCGAAGTGGGCTATCTGTGCTTTGTACTGGTGTAAAGTTTGTTTAGCTGCTGGTTTTTTTTTTTTTTTTAATTAAGTGCTGGTATGGGTAATTTTTGTTTAGCTGTGTGATGAGGAGGAGAAATGAGGAAAAGTCCGTAGGTTGGGGGAAAATTAGGGAAACGGGGAAGCATATTAGGTTGACCAGTGAGGTTTTTGTGACTGGCAGGAGGCAATATTCTACATAGAATCATTCGACATGTTTTTTTTTATGCTATAATTATAAAAATACGACGATAAACAGGTATATAATGGTCGCGTAGCGAATCCTAACAAGAGGAAAAGACGAGTACATGCAAAAAAAATAATTAGTTGTGTACTTACTTACGTAACTGTGAAGATTGTTAGACGATAGTACTGCACTTTACACTTACCTGAAAAAAAGGAAAATAAATTGTTAAAAAACTTGTAAGGTAGAGTGGTCAGACATATAAATAGGTACCTACCTCCTATTACCTACCTAATACCTACATATTGTTCAATACAACACCATTATAAAAGAGTAAAATATTAAAATTAAATGATAATTTAGTAAACAGTCTGACAGTCCGTCTGATGGAGAGAGCCTACAGATGCCTAAAGGCTGGTGCCTTTCTTGGTGGCTGGTCCAAGGGTTTGTCCCATAGGATACCTTTGGGACAGAGTTGAAACATCTCATAAAGGTATCTTTCAGTCAGTCTATTCTGTAAAAGTCTCACCGTGAAAACTTAGGTAAGTGACAAGTCTGACATGGTCTACCGTAGAACTGTTCAGTAGAACTAGTGGGAACAAACGTTAATAACGTCTTACTTGAAGCTCACTTCACCTTTTGACGAATAGATCGGCTATTATTCCATAATCGTTTGTTTTCTCCCGCATCAAAGTTCTTAGTTTAATATAAAAACTGACATTCCACACATAACTAATCAAGCAATCACCTTGCACCATCAAATAAACAGAAAAATTCTTCCATTTTCTATCATCTTCGCGAAGTCATTACGCGAAATATATTTTTAATTGCAACATTTTTATTTCTTGGGACATTAACAAAAACGGTGGACGCATTAAGAGGTGAATTATAATGCCTTTTTGGACGTTTTTTTCCAATTAAGTTAATTATATTTTTTCTTCGTGTACCTGGCTTTCCGGGAGTAGATCTATTTATTAACTGAAATTACGGTGAAATCGTTTCGTTTTGTTAAACGCGAGATTTTTATCTGTTAATGTGCATGATAGATATTATTACAGGTGTAACTTTGTAACAATCTCTGATTTTTTTTAAACTGTTGCTAGCTACACACACATCGTTGCAGTAGGCTAGTAAGCTTTTCATTAATTATTGTCATAATATACAAGTTATATAAACAACCAACACGAAATGCTAAGAACAACCGAGTTTCTAAATATACCTAATTATTAAACTCGTTAGAACTGTGACCTAAGTCGGGCAGGCCTATGTCCAGCAGTGGACGTCTTTTGTCGTTCCTTCGTCTTCAGGTATTTTTTTTTTGTTTGTTGTAATGTATTTTTTTAGTTTTAAATGCTTTTTTTACTATATGTGTTTCCCGTGTGTGTCTCAAATAAAATATTTTTCTTTCTTTCTTTCGAATGGAATGATGATGATGAAGAACTATGTCAGTTTAGTTTTGTAATTCTAAAGATAAAGATTTTAAAGAAAATCGCAAGGTGAAAATTCCGGAACTTTTAATGCATAATATCAATGCAGCTTGTACTTTTAGTATCCTCTATTATTCAAGAATTATAAACATTAAAAAAACATTTTTCAAAATCACACTGTCTCCTAAAACTACCCCCAAAACCCTGTCTAGCCGATACCCCTTACCACTCGTGATACAGCACAAGATCACACTCCATCAACACCCCTCCCTACGCCCTCTCAAAGATGGGAGAGGTCGAATTTCCGCCACAGCCTCACCGGACGTGACGTCATGTTTACAAATCGCGAGAGAAACGTCATCGCGAATTTTAAGCAGTTAACACTTTAATGATGTTTTCTGATTGTGCTTTGGTAGCTTGTTGGGTATTAAAGTTTACGTTTATATTGGGGGACGGTTTTTGTTAGTACGGGTAAAGGAAAAAATAAGAAATAAATAGGGTTGAAAAAAAATATGGGTTATTAAAGGAAATAATCGATTAGATGTGAGAAAAAGTCTAAGATTCCTGTCTGCTCTAAGAAAATAACATTGACTCTTTTTGGCAATGCAACGAAATTGAATTTGATTAAATCGCTTTTGCAATCAAACTAAACTTAGGTAGGTTTATGACGTCTACATGCCTGATTTGTTAGTTTTCAGACAAATAAACTTTCAACGAAAAGAAAAGTGGAAGACAGTAGTGTGAAAAGTACTTGATTGTGTTGATGATGCATATTTGGCTTTCTGATGATAAATACCCCAAGATAACAGCAAGCTAGCCTACATAAAAAATCTCAAAAAAAAAAAAAAAAGCAAAGTCTCTGAATATCTCTCCCTCTTTTAATATCGCAATCCAAACAGATCTGTCTGTAAACTCATTACCCCCCAATCTTATTGAAAATCGTCCTGATCCGTCCGACCGCGAGTGAAAGGGGAACGTTAACCGACTTGAAAAATGAAACATTATGTGTAAATCCTTAATTTATATGCGTCACCGCAGGCCGCCGCGCGATCGAGTAGGGCTGTCAAAACTCTACTCAAGTAGGTAACTCAAAAAATATTTTATTTTTAGGACTTAACAGTCGCACATAGAGGAAAAAAATATAACCAGTGCGAAAATTGTAACCAGGAATTCAGCATTAGATTCTAGCGTAGAAAATGTTTGCGTTGAAAAGTGCAATTCCTATGCGGTCAAAATGTACCTAATGGAACAACGTATTTTTTTTATACTGACGTAAATTTCGACGCTAGGGAGTCTAGGAATCACTATGCTGAATTCATGGGTAAAGTTTACGCACTGGTTAAAAAATTTTCAAGTCAGGATTTAGAAGCAGGGTTACAATTTCAGTATTTTCCTAATGAAGGGGATTTCTCGCTCGGATTAGCTAGAATTACTTACTAATAGTTACCCAAGCGAGAAATACTGTATTATCGGTTAATATTATTATTTATGGATGAGAGCAGTGGTGGCCAAGTGGTAACGGCCGCGACTTACGAGCTGTAGGTCGTAGGTTCGAACCCAGACAGGCGCTTTACTTTGTGTGAATTATTTAATCACCACTGCTCTCAAAACGGTGAAGGAAAACATCGTGAGGAAACCGGCATGTCCTAGAACCAAAAATTCAAAGACTTGTGACATCTGCCAACCCGCACTGGGCCCGCTAGAATACGGCCCACTCCTTCTCTTCGAGAGGAGGCCTGTGTCCCAGCAGTGGGAACATTATAGGCTGATTATGTGTATGTATGTATGTTATGTATTATGTCTCTCATATTAATATGTTCTCTAGAGACATCCATAACATAACACGTTAGCTCGTTTTGGAGTTCTAACTAGAAAAAGTTTGGTTTTGTTTAGCGTCGACGACAGGGCATGGCCCATTTTTGTGTAACAGACTACAGTCTCTTACTAAATGTCAATGTGTCTGTGTTATCCTTACAAAGTCTATTAATTCCTCGACACCCACCTTAGCACAGGAAAAATAACGATCAAGGCAAAAAGCTGTGTAGCGGGATTGTCCGAAAGGGTTACCGCTGCCCCGGAACATAAAGGGCTAAGGAAGGAACACGGGTGGGTTTTAGTCAGTAAGAGTCTGACACTCCCTTCCGCTCCACCCAGAGCGGGAGGGGTCTTTTGATGATTTCCCATCCATTAAAAAAAATTACAAAAAAAAACAACCGACTTCCAAAAAAAAAACACTACAAAGTGAAAAATAACTTTAATTTCGGAAGTCGGTGTCCTTGGTTCCGTATTTTAGTTTTTTGACACCGACTTCCGAAATTAAAGTTATTTTTCACTTTGTAGTTTTTTTTTTTGGAAGTCGGTTGTGTTTTTTTGTAAAAAAGTTTTTATTTTTCACTTTTTAGTTACTGTTGTACCTACCCCATACAAATTCATATAACACTACTTGTCTTGCTATGTGAATATCAGTGACAGGAAGATATTAAAACATCATCAATATAAACTAAGTGGAAAAAATTCGTATTATTGAAGCTAATTTCAAAACTACCGAAGCAAAGTTCATAAAATTTATATGGGACCACCTCTAAAGCATACCTTATCCATTAAAAAAAGAATTTTGAAAATCGGTCCACAATTGTCGGTGTAGGTAATCGCGTAACAAACACACAAAAAAAAAAACACCGTCGAATTGAGAACCTCCTCCTTTTTTGAAGTCGGTTAAAAAAAAAGGGCAAATAGAATAGAATAGAATACTCTTTATTATGTACACAAATAATATAATAGCAAACAGCTGTAGCGTCTTCGTAAAAACATCGCCAATCAAAAGAGGTAACCCTAAATATCCGTCTCGATTCATTTCTTAATAACGGCTATGTCAAGTCGCAGCCGGCGCTAATTTGTTTGTGCAACATCGAACACCATTGATCAGAGGAGACGAAACCACTTTGTTGACAAGAACCAGGGAAAGTAAGTAGCTTTTTAATTTGGGTTTCAGGGAAAATGGGTTTCTTGTAAGATGTTATGGGTTCTGTGTGTTTTTTTTTCAATTTTATGTAGCAATAATAATCAATCAATCTGCCTAGCTTTTTCCCAACTATGTTGAGATCAGCTTTCAGTCTAACCAAGCAGCTAAATACTACTATTTTACATGGTACGGACCTCCACAGCCCAGTTACTGGGTAACATTAGTAAGACTGGTTCTCAGACTTTTGGGCTTCTAACTACGCGTAATGACGGTCGAAAATCCACGAATGACAGCCGGGATCAACGGCTTAACGTGTTTTAATCATAGTCATATTTCAAATAAAATGCTTTGGGATATATGTAAAACAACATGTATTGTATGATTTTTGTTTTTATAGAGCTTTTTGAACGTATTTGATAAAATAACCAGCAACATTTTTGGTCATAAAAGCAAACCTAAGAAAATTTGTGAGAGCACCGGTATTTTAATTAGCTTTACTTTTTAAAATCCTATCCATTAAAAGAAACCATCTATGTGAAAGTAAGAGAGAGCTCTTCATAAAATTTACCTATGCCTAATTTACAGATGTTATGATTTTATTTAATTTGTCAATAAGCAAAGCATATTATAGTCATCTACAGTTATAACGATGATAATTATGATTCCTATGTGAACTGCTACAATCAAATCATCCTAGAAACTTGTTACTTGCAACTCCACACAGCCAATCAACGCCCAACTTGTATATTTAAACTCAGCAAAATAATCTACCTTTTTTCCTTATTACAACATCATGAAACAATAATCAAGTTTGTAGTGAAGAGCTAGGCCTCAGGGGCGGAGGCTCGCGGGGCTCCTCCCACCAGCCATGATGCCGACTGGTTTGGCGGGACCGAGACCAGCGACATCTGTGTTTTGCGCGGGAAACTGTTCCCTGAGCTTATGGTTTGAAACTTTTAAAGATAAATTGTTTATTTGTTTATTATAGAGTTTTATTAAGTTATATATAAGTATAACGCTACAAGCTTTTCTTGACGCTTGGCAGAATCGAAACTAACGGCGCCATCTTGTTTTGTCAATACAATATCTGTGACCATTTCACAAGTGTTAATAATGCCCCCTGTCAATGTCATTACGCCAAAAGATTCTTGTAGCACTCTACCTGCTGCTATTGTGTTGTATTTAAGATCATTACGTTTGTCAACTTTTCTTCCGGTACTTATCTACCTACAGGAAAAAAGTTGACAAATAAACAAGATGTCTGATCATCTCCTTCCAAATTCGTGCATTTCATTGTCAAAGTTTTTCTTAACACACCCAAACCCAGAATATCCACAATTCCTCAGTGTAGTGAAAGCTCTAATTTCAGTGTCATTAAAAAAATACCTACTTCTTGGCTGGGTTCCATTTTACTTAGTTTGCTATCAGCTTGTTCAGAAGACATCAAGAAGCAATAGTATGACAAAATGATTGGCTAAAAACAAACACATATCCCATCCATTAAAATAATGCAAATACGCATTAAAAAGCTACGATTTTCATAACCCTGAAATTAAGCTGAAATCAACCTACAAAACCTTCAGTAACAATCCATTATCATTATCATTTCAGCCGAAAGACGTCCACTGCTGGACATAGGCCTCAAGCACCTCCAATTCGACCGGTGTTGTGCTTCTCGCATCCAACGGGTTCCTGCGACCTGCACAAAATCGTCGGTCAAGCTTGTGGGAAGGCCTTTCAACGCTACGTCTTCCAGTACGCGGTCGCCACTCCAGAACCTTTCGGCCCCATCAGCCATCTGTTCTGCGAGCAATGTGCCCTGACCACTGCCACTTAAGTTTGGCAGTTCTTCGGGATATGTCGACTACCTTGGTTCTCCTGCGGATCTCCTCATAACAAACTATAAAAAAATCAATCTACACATATCCTGAACAACAAAAAAAATCGACCTTTAGCCCATAAACTCATTAACCATTAACCCACAAACATTTTCCTCCGCCAACATTCTGTGAATCAAATTGTCCTAATCAGAGTAACAAGCAAACAAACACGCAGGAAAACGATAAAAACAGGAAAAGGTCCTACCGCTAATTAAAATACAGGATAAAATGACAAATTTAACGGAATATTAATATATTATACACGCGTTGTATCGATAAATTTGTTTAGTTTCCTTATGATTGTTGAAAAGGATTTCTTCAGTGTTGATGTATCGATCTATTTTAACAGGCAAGTCATTGTGGTTTTGTCGAAGTGATGTTAGGATTTGTATTCCCTGTTGGCAAGCTTAGAAGGAAATAGTGGTCAAGCTGACACTGATGGGTACAACTAAATGAATATCATTCATATGTGAATACAAAAAACCCAGTTTATTTAAACTTTTCCTTGTTGGTATAGTAATCGCAAACGCTACTGCTATAGAACGAGCTCCAGTGTCTATCAACTGCTTTAGTTATTATTCTAAGATCAACACTCTATCAATCGGAATCGGTTTCATTTTGATAGTTCAACAACATTCATTGCGTTATTTACGTGTTGAGCAGACAAATGTTTCGAACTTATGAAGCAATGGATTTTTTATTTAGAATTTATATATCTCGGGACCATGGGGTCCCGGTCCTTTGGAAGGCGTACGAGGGGCCGAAGCCAACTTGCAGAGGCCTCTTAGGAAATTTTAATGTTATATGGATTAATTATTACAATCCATATACAATTAGGGTGCTGGGTTCGATTCCCAGGTCGGGCAAAGTGTTATTGGGCTTTTCCTATCAGGATTTTCTCAGTAGCAGCTCAGAGGTCGATTTGTGCCCGGTTGATGGCAATAGGCTCGCCCCCTATTATATGGGACTTAAAATCATAACTAGAGCAATGTGGGTGTACAGTCGGCAACAAAAGTCGATTAACACTTCAGTTTTTTAAATCTTAGTTATTGAGCAAAATATTTGTTCAAAATTGCAGCAGAAACACAATTTTAGAATATAAACTCTTTGCTATTATGTGAAAAGCTAAAAATCAGTTTATTGAAAAAAAATGTTGTCAACATAATAACATGTAAAAATGACAGTGTTAATCGACTGTTGTTGCTGACCGTACTAAGTTACACCTTTGCCTAGCCCTTTTTGGATTACATGCGTGATGTTATGTGTTTTCCTGAAAACTTTTGGAAAGGTTATGCTCTCAGAATCACTTGTTAGAATAGAGTTTTGAAATAATTTGTGCGGAGGCTCAGTAGTGCATAATTATTTTATAATAAGTATACAATTATGATGATATTATTCATTTGGAAGCCACAGTTGGTTTGTCAACAAAAGAGAACAAGGTGCTAGCGGAATGCACGTTAAAACTTGTAGCTGCCTCAAAAGGAGGAGACAAATTGAGAATATTGAGGAACATAGTAACTACCTTGCCTCTCCCATAAAACATATCCTATGCGTTTCCCTCAATTTACAGTGGCATAATCAGCCTAAAACGTTCCCACTGGCCTCCTCTCTGTGAGGAGGAGTCGGCCGTAATCCACCACGCGGGCCCAGTGCGGGTTGGTAGATGTTCCCATGTATTCGAATTTTTCGGTTGTAGGACATGCCGGTTTCCTCACGATGTTTTCCTTCACCATTGTAAGACCAGTGGTGATGAAATAATTTACACAAAGTAAAACGCCTGTCTGGGTTCTAGGACCTATTTACAGTGACTTACCTCAAAGCAACAACTGTTGGACCTAACAATAAAGCCAAAGCTCACACAATTGCACAGCAAATGCAACAGCAGTCTATTCATTTGGAATTTGGGATCCCTACGCGCAAACAGCACCCAAGTAACGACCTAACTTTCAAAAGATCCTTCAATCATTTAAAACACACCGCTATAAAAATGAGAAACCCGTTTCGTCGAACCATCCCATCAGAGAGCGAACCATCAGAAGAAAAAGCGTACATTGTTCTCGCACATCGCCTCCTCGAGATGTATCTCACTCGTTATTTAGTTAGCAGATCACCCCATTGTTACTTAGGAGAAACCACGAAAAAAGCATGGGCGGGGCCCCTATCTGCACTTGCATCGGGACCGATGAAACATGCTCTCTATCACGATACATGCCTTCCAACACGAGGCAACACATCCCACAACATCAAACCTTAAACCTTCTTTAACAAAGTTCAGGTTCCTCTGATCCAAGTATAAGCAGCTTATTAAAGAAAATTAAATTTGCAGCCACGCGAAATCGAAACGAATCCGCGAAAGGAGAACACCGTTTTGACGATCAAACAATATTGATCCTTATTGCTTTCGAACGAGTACTTAACGTTCGATAATGACCGTTAAGATTCAATTTGGTCGTAAAGGTTCATAATCGTCTGGGGGATGTGTGTGGCTTGAGATGTTTTATGAGGTTTTGTGAATGTTTATATAGTGAAGGATATTTATATAGAGTGGATTATAGATAAGAGGCGAACGTATTTTCATTTTATTACCAAATTACCGATGGTAAGATTGTCGGCCGGTGAGCCGATTGTGGAGCCTCGTATCGGTAACATTTGCCAACAGGTAATTGTCTTATTACTTATTTTGTGCATTCCAACACTTGGTATGAGTGTGTTTAAGTTTAATATCAGGGTATTGTTCGATGTTTTTAATTTACTTGGTCAGTTGATTTGAGATGATGATAATTTTGGTAGATTTCTTTTGGCCCCTCTTGAATTTTGGACCGTCTATGTGTAAAGGCTGTATTTTAGTTAGAAGAATTATGAATGAGCACAACAAATGTCTCATCTTTTCAAGGGAGAAAGACAAACCATATATAATCTTCTACACTCTATCCACAAATCTAAAGTAGGAGTATGTTCCGTTTTCAATTTTTTTTTATATAAGTATCTGTATTTATGGTAAATACCTAACATTCGTAAAGTCTGCCAAACTGCATATAACAGTTTCTCATTGGCCTTTCCCAAACAAATTCAAAATTTTCAATCAAATGCAGAATTATAGGTATCTGCAGCCTCTTTTGTTCCTTATTTAAGAGCTTAATAATGTTAAACACAGCTCTACCATCTTTCAATTATTAGAAACGACAAACCCATAGACCGTACTCCTTTCTAAACAACCCATAAACAATTCCCTCCATTTTTCCTTACGCACAACCCAGCACATAAAGAACAAATTCTAAAACAAATACTATCGAAACAAAACACGCTTAAATCAAACGAGTACCATTTATTAGTTTTATAGTTCAAACAAGCGTGCTAACAAAAACAAAAATTAATTATAAGCTGTGAGCTGTCCTATCCTGCATCAGCACGACCCTTCGCCAGGTCTTAAATCATAGAACACTCCGCAAATTGATCGATCGAAATTCGAAACTCGAAACAAAGGGTAGGGCTTGCAACAATCACATAAGTCAGTCGAATAATCGTTTGTTGAAAACTAAATTTTAGAACAGCGACCTCTATTGGTGGTGTTAGACATTGTAATGGAAATTCTGATCAATAGATGGCGACAGTGTTGCAATGGCGGGTAGTGTTTGGCTGGATCGCGATTCGCGATTATGGGATTTGTGGTGTGAATATTGTGGAACTTAATTTTTATTTTACAATATTATCTCAGCTGCTACGTCTTTATTAAACAGTTTAAAAATACATTTAACGCAAGTAAAGGTACTGAAGGTGAAATTTTATATTCAATGACAAAAACGACACAATTGAAACCGGTACTTACACGGCTTAAAACATGGCATTACACATAACTAGTACCATTAGATAAAAAACACGTCCACTATTTAAATAAACCATCTTTCTATCATCTATTCCATCGCACAGTCGTTTAATAGCGCGATTTTAATCTATGAAAATGTCACACCATGACAGGTTACTGTTATTATGACACAAAGACATACAAACATACATTGTGCGTCCCACTTAATCAACAATCAACCTTACGACTTCAAAATAAGAGTTAAAATTATGTTTTTCGGATTTCGAGCTAAGTTTGTCTCGTCATAAAGCTTTGGTCTGGCATCCGGCGCGAGCGCAGCGTAACGTCGATTACTCGATAATTTCAGAAGATTAAAATCGGCTTTTTGACAACACCAGGTACTTTTGAAATACTTTTGAATAAGTGTTTGTACAACATTGACATGTATAGGCAAATTGTCAGCCATTTTGATAGATAATGATGTGTAAAATAGTACCTACATGCAATAATGAGTTTGATAAAATCTGCCTTTCGGCTATTGTATAAATGTATTGTCTAAATGTTTCGAATTGTGCTGCCAGCACGGACATGTGAAAAGGGAAAGTTCTTGATCAGAATTAATGAGGATTGTTGCAAAGCGTTGCAGTTATTAAAAGCGTGGTGATGTCAAACAGAGTACCCAGATAACGAGATAGCAGATGAAGAGATAGCAGACGAAGTAGTTAGCAACAGTGAAGATGAAGACAAAAGTACCTATATAGGAACAGGACGAAAGGAAGAGCAATATAACGATACGACGTATCAATGCCATGATGGAGATGTAAGATGTAAACGAAGAAATTGCCAATGAGAGTCATTATCACCAGCTACGGTTCGAGTATTTTGATACGATTCGAGGCAAGCTGATTCCATACGACAACTACAAAACTGTACACTATCGTAGTGTCGTAGGTTCAAACGAACTAATTTTCCTCATCCATATTTCCTCCTTCTTTACAAGTTATGTTGTCAATTCAAAAACATATAGTCCCCCAATATCTCCCCGACTAAGGAAGCCTCCACTTAGCCTAATACCGTTTCCCTACCCACTCCGTACACAGCTTGAAGATACATAAATCCAAACCTATCGCACGATACTCAAATCCGTTCACAATCCTTATAAAGCCAGTGCACACTGTTTTTGTTCTCTGTACAAACGATTTTATCTGCGCGTACGCAGCGTTGCGCGTTTTAGACAATAGTGCGTAGGCGCGTATTAAGGCGAACCTATCGAGTTTCCAATCGTTCTGTTAGACTGTTAAACACGATTTTGTATTTCTGTAGATTAATTGGTTTTCGATTTGGGTATTGTGTTTTGCATTATATTTATAACTCAGGTTTCCTTTAAGGTAGAAGTGAAACTAGGACTGGTTGCCTTTTTTTGTTTCAAAGGACATAGTGTACGCCTTTTATCAAATCCCAATTACTGAAGTTATAGTACTAGTTACTGAAATAAAGAAAGAAAGAGTATTTATTGCAACTCGTACAGGAAGATCACAAACTAAACTAAACACAGTCACAAATAAAAACCAAATTATATAAAAATACAAAAGTAACAAAAAGAAAAATGAAACAGAAAGTCCTATACGAGGCCAAAAGGCTCCTATCTCAGCATGATGTTAAATGTCGTAGCGCTGGTATTCAAAAGCTGCAATTCTAATGCTTCATAATTACCTATTATTTTGATAACGTTAGGTACCTACTATTAACTGTCTATTTTGACCTCAATACATTTCATTGTTTTAGTAATAAAGCTTTCGATTATTTCAAACACCTGTACAAAGGACTTATTTATCTGGATGATATGCTTTTGTCCTAACATAACATTCTTTGTTGAACCAAAAAAAGCTACCGTTCTATTCCTTTTTCAATTCCAATCCAAATCACCATCCCTTAATCACCAAGTAGCCACCGAAGTAATAACAATCATTAATAGTTGTATAACACAAACACGTATATAATTAAAGTAAAACATTGTGTTGTTATCTTATCAGCACATCGGACCATTAACGGTGGCCACAAAAACACGGCCGGCTAGGCGGACGCGCGGGCCGATGTGTGTTCTACCAGTTACGTTATACGGGTTTCAAGACTGGGTAGCTTGGAACACGGAATCACCCATCAGCATAGCTATTCACAAATACTCGATACGCTTCCGTATCATATTGAACATCAATTATTATTAATGTTATCGTAGGAGTCTTCTAAACGCTGTGCACAAGTTCAAAACCCGATTTTGTCAGTTTAAATCGACGCCCGCTATTCTTCTAACAGCTATTTGCTGTCGGGAGCAAGTCAAATCAGATTATCGAAATGTGTCATTTTCGATACGATAGCCTGTCGTATGGTTGTGAATAGCTATGCAGATGTCTGTAAAAAAAAAGACAGAAAAATCGAAACAGATTCCTTGTATAATACGAGTAATAATAAAGCTGAAGAGTGTGTTTGTTTAAACCCGCCTGTCTCTGGAATTATTAGCCGGATTTGAAAAAAAATCTGTTTGTATTTGATAGCCTAGTTCTTGAGAAAGGCTATAGGCTATTTAACATCACGTTAGAAGACTAAGGAACCGAGCAAGAAGAAATAAAGTCATAAAAATCGCTAAGCGAAAACAAAATAATAGCGCGGCCCGGCAATGCGATGCGACGCGACGGGGTGGGTCGGGGGAACAAGAAATTCCACGCGGACGAAGTCGCGGGCAGAAGCTAGTCTTTGTTAAATATTGAACTGGTTAGACTAGAAGCAGACCCAAATATAGGTGAGAATGGGCTTGGTGATGATGTGATGGATTGGTGAAATGAGTTGAATTTGGTCCGCCAATTCCACCTTGAAACGGTCACAGCTGTCTGTTAGTTCAACGAGGCACGTATTTAAATGAATGAGGCATGATCCTCTTTACGACGGGAGAACACAAATACTTAAGTACGAACAGAGGTTTTAGCAAAAAAAAATCAGTGGCACTCCGGGAGTGCCGACAGAAGTGAAAACAAAACACAAACAGACTACTTTGCCATCACTCACTGACATAGATATATTTACATATTTTCTATGCTCACTGACATATCGGATATACATTAAAACCGAGTACATCCCGAGGACAGCCGAATACGTCCGAAGCGTTGTCGTTACGGTAACAGTGGTGCGAATTCAATGGTTTTTTTCCCATATTTTAAAAAATACTTAAAATTGACCGGTTTAAATGTTTGTCTTCCTAAAAATTATTACCTAAGTAGCTCATTTCCTCAAAAATCACACTAATATAATAAAGTTGACATTTCACAAATACAAAAAGTTTAACCGCTAGCAAGCTTTTCATTCTACAAAACCGTGTGTCCACCCCGTTATCTGTCGATCTAAAACGCTCCACACAATCGCATAATCGTAGTCACCCGGTAACCGAACACTGACTGTCAAAACAAACGAACACTGTCCTTAAACAATAAGCCCATAAAAAGTACGCCCACTCTCCCTTACACGACTCTAAACCCTAACACAAAGCAATAAAGTTCAAAATTATTATGAGTTGTAGCTAATAACATCCGTCATATGAGATGAATCGATATCGAACGCAAGTGTCAAAATCCTAACCTCAAAATATTATGTATCGCTTCAGTTGCCGGATAAGGCTTCATTCGATTCCAGATAGTGCTGTAGGTTTTATAGACTCTAAACTACACCACACCATAGACTTCTTGGCTTATTACTCCTACATTAATGTCATCTGTAACAGTCTAAGTACCTATATCTTTTAATGTTTTACTTCCATTGATGTTCTTGTTATAAACTTATAGTATATATTTTCAGTAGCTGGCGACTTCGTTCGCGTGCATGTTTTAGAACAAATTTTCTTACGTTTTTTTAATCATTCATCATATAGGAAGTATTTTACAATCTAAAATATATATATATATTATATACAAGTGTATAAAAAAAAAAAAAAAAGACAAGAGCTCATAGGGCATCAAAAAATTCGTCCGCATCGCTGTCAATGGGACAAGTGCCCAAAAGGCTGGCAGCATTACCACGTTGGATTTCATGGGTTTTAATTTATTTGCGCTGAGCCCTATTTTTTTTTTTAATTATTTAAAGTAGCCTAAAAGTCCCGTCAAAATCTGTCCAACCGTTTCCGAGATTAGCCGAAACAAATTTTTTAAATTGTTTTTTTGTTATTAAGTACTGTTTATACTTTCGTATGCATTTAATAAAAAGCACATACACACACCATTACACTTCAATTTGTATAGATGTACCTATAAATACGCTACTAGACCAGCAAAAAATCTTTAAATCCATAACACTTCAAAAATAATTTGTACTCATACTATCACATTTTAATAACGCATGATCTAAGCCTCGGGGTAAGAATCGAATAAAACAATCGAGTCGCTAGTGCGAGAAAATAAGCGACGTAATCGATACTATCGGTCCACGAGAATCGAAAGGTTGTTAACAATTGACGCCTATAATGTAGTTTATGCTTGGAAGAGATGAAATGGATCGTGAGGCCGTAGGTCGAGAAAGATTCAGCCTTCAATCAAAAACCAACCCTTTCGAAATCAAAATAGGGTTTAATTTCAATCGTTTGGAGCATGAGGAACAATTGTTCAGTGTGAGATGAGGCAAGTGATTAGACAGCTATGCTTTTATAAACGTAGAAGTTGTGGCAACAGTATGACGTGTATTGCACATTCGGTTTATTTATATTCAATCAATTTTAGTTGAGAATGGACTGGAGGCCGTAAATGTGACGTTTGTAGGCCGGACAGTGGAAATGTGAATGGAAGGCTTCAACGCAAAACCTTGTATGGTCAAATGGTTGTAGGTAGGATGGTTTAGTTTGCGAAGATTTTCAATGAACCATTATGAGTTGCTTAACGGAATTCAAAGACGACAGCCGCATCATCAAATTAAACTAGTCGTTTATTATCCAAATAATTAGATGAAACCAAATAAAAAGATGCTCGACAAGCGGGCCTCCCAATGACTATAGCCATCATCAATCTACCGTTATACCAATTTATTTGGTGTCGTAACAGGTCATCTTCTTCCTTAGATCTCTTCTAGTCATCTCAGTGGTCATCTCCTTTCCAAATGCTCTTTCACATAATATTATCATAGCTTTTTTGTCGAAGTTTTTCATCGAATAACAAATTATCATAGCCTGTTGCAAGCAACCGGACACAAATCCGGATCGAATCGAATCACAAATCGGGACTGCTAATTAGAAATTCCTGATGAAAAAACCCATGAACACTTCTTCCAACATATGAATCGAACCCAGGACCTCATGCTCGGCCGTAGTGCTTGCTAACTACTACACCAACGAAGCAAGCCTGGCGAAATTTAGGTGTACTACAGGGACCTGTGCTTAACACCTTATTTTACTGGATTACAAACAAGATGTAATGTTTATGTTAAAAAATACGTATCATAATCACCAGGCTGGTCTGGCCGAAGAATACGTGATGAATCGATGCCATATATATCTCCCCACAATGTTATTAACTGATCGATTTCGATTTCTTCGAGATGATCGCAATATATTATCATGTCATACCTATAAAGATTCATTATCTCTCTGACCTTACTTAATCTCACGATACATATGCTATCAGATGTTTATGTAATAAAATTTGTAACTTGACATGACACGTGTCGTTCTTAGTAATGTCTGTGGTATGGTAATGTGCTAATTCTAGGAATTATGATTTATGACTAAATATACCTATAGAATGTCATACAAGGTTACAGTCTGGTTTCCTTAAGGCGCGGAAAAAAGATATTTTTTTAAAAATTGACAATAGCTTATCGCGGCAACAAATACTAAGGTTCACCAAAACAAAAATAATTTTTCAGTTTTAATTAATTTAAAAAAAATATGCACGACCCAGTAAAATAATTTTTAGGTGTTTCTTTAGTTGATTAAATTCCCTTTATTATGATTACATAAAATATGATAGTTTATGATCAAAACTATAACCGAAAATTACACGTGCTATTCATCCGAACATTCATACTGGACAGGTCCACTCAATCTGTATGGTTCTTTCCTCAAAAGACCATCTCAGACATCGATCTAAGTACATGGTTTTTATATACCCTGACCAAGATTATGTCTGTACTTTAAAAGAGACTGTGACCTCTGTCTGAGTTTGTTTCGGCCTTTCTTCTCAGAGTAGTCAGATAGGAAACGCCGACCTCATCTAGTTTTTAAAAAATACGATTGACGTGTAAAAGTGTTTGTGCAAACCTACTTACAGAAATAAAATCATTTATCATAATAGTTTCGGCTCAGGTGGAGGTTATTGAAAAGCTCGAATCATACTGACGAAGCTATATTGGGCAGTCCCAAAATAACTCGCATCAAAAATAATGACAAAAAAAACAGCGGCACTCCGGGAGTGCCGACAGAAGTGAAAACAAAACACAAACAGAATACTTTGCCATCACTCACTGACATAACTTACATCCCGAGGACAGCCGAACACATACGAAGCGGTGTCGGTTACGGTAACAGTGGCGCGAATTCAATGGTTTTTTCCCATATCAAAAAATGCCCAACGCGCCTAAAGAATTGTTCAATTCAAAAATGGAACAATACACAAACCATCCCAGATACAGTACCAAACGTTATCAACGGAAGCCTTACTTAATCATAACTTCACAAAGCATCTGATATTAACACTACTGTAACCGAATCCTACACGTGTGCTTCTCGATAGCGCGCGGGTGGTCGCAACCACGTCGCTGCAATTACGGGTTGCTGTGCAACAACCAGACAACCAGTTGCTACCTATTGACTTGTGGTGGTTGATGGGTGTCAGTGGTTACTGTTATTTTTGAATGGTGCTACCGTGGAGCACTTAACTATTTTTAGAAGCTTCTCGCACCGTTTAATATGATGGTCATTCGTAGTTGTTTTACCAGAAAAATTTGAGCTTTATTGTGGGTCAATCAATACAACAAATAATATAAGAAAGAAATACAGAAAATGCGTTTATTCCCATATCAGCCCGTGAAAGATACAAATAAGCTTTCAAATAAACCTTTTCGTATAAGATTATCGCATAATGCCTATTACTTTCTACGTAATGTAATCATAGCAGAACTAATGAGACAATTAACGTTATCCTGAACATAAACAAAAGGCGGTTTTATTTTAATTCCAAAACGGTTTATCTAAACAGCCTTAAAAACTTAAATTACCTTTGCCTAAAAAAAAAAAACAAAAATAATTAACCCAACAAATCACTATCACTCCGTAATCGAATTATTTCAAAATTCGAACTTTCCTATTGTTCCTCGGCGATGGAACGTCGCGATAACCCGGCCAAAACAAATAGTTCTAATTACGTTTGGTTAAAAGTTAACAATCGGGGCATCTCTATCTGGTGGTATTAATTGGGTGGGCATCAATCAGGCCGTTGGACAAATTGAGCAAATTATTTTTTCGATTACACGGCTATTGTTTAATCACGGTCGGGTAATAGGGGAGCTGATAACATCAGAAAGTTGGAGTTTGTGTTACTTCGCGTTGTGGTACGGTAAAAGTGAGAACTTTCAGTGGTATTTTCACACTAAATTGTTTTACGATATACATTGTAGAAGCACAGAATACTATCAGAAAATGACTCTATAAAAGAACAAAAATTGAATGAACCCAAATTGCTCAGGCTTTAAGTATCTAAAGGTAATAAATGTTCAATTTTACTAAATTAATACAAAATGTAACTTTTTCGATTCATAGGTACTTTCTTAGTTTATCCAGAAGGTATGTGACTTCATCGGTGATGGAAAAATATTGTGAGGAAACCTGTGCCTATTCAAATTTGAAATTTCAACTTTATTGTAATGGTTATCGAGTTGATTTCAGAGTGACTAGCACTATTGAAATTGTTTGAACATGTTCGAAGTTGTAGCGAAAACTGCACTTTATTGTGTAGGAATTAAAGTTATTTTTCCATAAACACATATTTGTTTACATTTTTGGCAAATAAGTCGCGAACGCTGATTAGGTACCTATAGTATTCATGATCATTTTCTTGCCCTTAATTCATAAGTCCCAATTGGTCCCAAGGGTCCCAGTGGTCTTATCCCCCCCCTTTCTAGCCGTATCATCTTACACAGTCCATCGATCTTTTCTTTGGTTTTCCCCTTCTTATAGCCACCTGGACCCTGGACTTATAGTCAATTTAAGTCTAAAATCGCCAAGTCGTCTTGAGCAAGTGTGCCTTCTCAGTAGGAGAAGAGGCATTTGCCCTTCAGTGGGATAATTATAGGCTGGTATTATTATAAAACAAAATAATGATGAGATACGATGCTTTATTTTCTCGTATCGTCGCAACAGTGGGAACTCGCACTAATGCCTGCGTTCGTATAGGTAAGGGAGTTTCATATGAATTTATTTTAAGGTAAATAAGTTTGTTAATGTAAGGTAATCATCAGACTTCTAACGTTTTTTTTTTGTTGTTGTTGGTTAATGACGCAATATTATGTAGGTAAGTATTCAATTTGAGATTAACTGGGCTAAAGTCGCAAGTTTGACCTTTACTTAAGTAAATCAAGTTAAAAACCAAAAGAAAATTATTCAAATTAGCACTTTTTGAACGTCGAAATTACATAAAATAGTCCTCCAAAACGCCCGCCCTTCACCACTTTTTTATTTTTTACCTATTCTCAAAAAAACATTATTTTGTTGTTTAATTACAATTTTACTTGCCAAACTTTCGAGTTTGATGGCGAGAAGCGCACATAACATAGTAAAATCTAAACTAAAAACTACCAACTATGCACCAATGCACTATTTCACTCAGGGATCAGTCACACCCATAGAAATCTTTCATATATTATCTATGGTCACACCGCCGGCACGGACAGATTGCAGACGACTTCCTAGTGCTTTAGCTGGGAAGAAGAACTGGCGCAACAAACTCCCCAGCAGCAAGTAAGTAGGTAGATACCTACTTACATCAAATGATTGTCCATTTGAAAGGATTTTTACATGTTCCATTATGCCTACTGACTTCCGATCCATCTAGCAAGGCAATCTGAAGGGCAGTTCCCGTAGTTTTAAGAACATTCGCATTATAACTTCAGTCTTCAGTCTCAATCCGCCAAAAAAAACTACTAATTTATCAACATTTTTGACAAGTTTTTGACATTAATCGTCACTGAGATGAGATTGCCACTTGAATCGAAAATTAACCTTCTACGGATGATAAGGATTACCCTACTTTTTTGCTACCTCCGATATTCTCAAAAAAAACTTATTTGGAAGAAGGAAATCATCTACCTATACAGTAAAAAGAGGTGGATAAAGTTTCGTCCCGATTAACCCCTGCATCCCACCATGCAGGGGTGAATCAGGACGAAAATTTAAAGGGATTTTAACATTAAAATAATATTCTTTGTTGTCAAAAAGGACTCTAATATGTTTACTGTAAGTGTAATTAACGATTAACCCCTTACTAATAAACGTTGTATAGCGTCTGTACCTATAGTTACACAACGCTTTGTCTTCTTCTTTCGAAAGTCAAATTACTGACGACTGAACGAGAGAAATCGGTGTGTAACTATTCATCTGATATAATACGTTTATTAGTAAGGGGGTAAGTGCCTTATTGTTGGCAGCAAACTATATTATTCAACGATAAAATGCATTTAACATTTTCAACCCTATTCACCCCATTACATGGTCTACGTATGAATGAACCTTCAGGAATAGGTCACAGAATTGTATAGTTTTATCCTAAACTGTACTGTATATAAAGTGACAATCAGTTTAACAAAGATACAGTTTCATATTGTTACTCATCGAAGTACGTGCTAACAACATCGGTCGAATGATAAGCTCTGTTATCACAGCGTCCGATTGCACCATTGTTTATCTGAGTGTTTGTACAAATTCAAATTGAACTGATTAAAAAAGGAATTCTGGGTAACTGTCAGATTCCGGGATCTAAGGCTAGGCTATGCGCACGCCCTGAGTCAAAATTGTCTTTGACAAAGTGGCCAACCATCTACTGTAAAACGGTTTTGATTCAAGATACAGATGCGTGAAACGCTTTGCATAGTGACTTATGGCAAATTTCACCGATCAAACTGATCGCGATCAGCACATCTAAACTCAAACTTAAACCGTTTACAAGCACTTTTAAATTGCCAACGAGTCGGTCAGTCAGAAATATGAAGCTAGTGGCCCATTTCAAAGCGTAGTAGGTGAGTACCTATGGAGAAGAACGGGCAAAAAACTCCACGGATCGCGTTCAAGAGCTGTCAGTGTCATCGTTGTTGTGTACTCGTATATTGACACTGACAGCTCTTGAACGTGGTTTAGATGTACTGATCGCGTTCAGTTACATTGGTGAAATTCGCCCATAAAGTCGCAGTTTCAGACTGTCTCTTTGTTCTAGTGGCGAATCCAGGGGTAGAATCCAGGAATCACAAAAAGTTTTATCGACTTTGCCGTTAGGAAATTCTCTGTGTTTTTCCACAAAATCGATCGCATCGCACGATAAATACAAATAATTAAATATAAATTTAAACACAGACGTCATGTAACGATGATTTGGTGTCTCTCATCAGAGAGATAAGCTGCTGATAACGGCAGATAGTTCTCTTAATGGGGCTCGTTGTGCCACTGATAAGATATTATTGGTAATGAATCTGTAGCGTGTGTTTGTTATATACTTTTAGTTATGTACTTTGTACATAGTTTAAAATATCGACTGACTCGTCTGCCTGGCACGCTGGTTTAGTAGTCACAGTACGTCTGCTGACCGATAGTGGTCTTAGGTTCGATCCCCAGGTCAAGCAAAACCTTGATTTTATTAGGAAATTCTGAGTCAAAATATCAATCTGACTATTTTTTGCCTAGCTAAGTCGTGTCAGCTTCCGGATGCAGCTGAGTACCAGTATTTTACATGGAGCGACTGCCATATTTCTTCGAAATCGGTTCAGCGGTTTAAGCGTGAAGAGGTAACATACAGACAGACAGACACACTTTCGCATTTATAATATTAATATAGTACGGATTAGCGAAATATGGGTGGACTATACACCTGTACCTCTACCTTTCCCCTTTAGGTAAAACAGTCGTTATATTCTGTCATTTATTATCTAGGTACTCGTAGATGTGGAACATAGCACCCACAGTATCGCCACCCGGATTCTAATTACTAAGTAACAAATTTTTAACGATAACACGGCGATAACCGTCTTGTTAAGCAAATGCATAGCCACATCATGCGTTGCTTTGTCTCGAACGATAGTGTTTCTGAGATAAGACACGTACAATACACACTTACAGCAGAACTTAGTAATAATAGAAATAAGCTTGAAATGGTTGCGAATTATGGACTCTTAGATTCTGTTTTGTTTTTACGTTAAACCGTTCGTCTTGGCTGTCATTTGTAAATCTTTGACAGTCTTTACGGGTAGTCAGAAGCTCGAAAGTCTGACAACCAGTCTTACCAAGGGGTATCTATCGTGACGCTGGCAGAATAGTCGACAGCGGCTCTGTTGCCATAGAAGAAAAAAAAAAAGATATCGAATTACTCAGCAACTAGGTTGTGGAGGTCAGATATGCAGTCGCTCCATGACAAATACTGGTATCCAGCTGCATCTGCTTAGACTGGCCCAATATCCGTGGGCCCAACACAGTTGGAAAAAGGCAAGGCAGATGAGATTCTGTTTGGGTTAGATAAATATTATTTATTTTTACCAGTTTTGGTTGTTTTCCTGCCCACACTGCTTTGACCAACTTCCAGCGATGGGCAGCCGCCATCTGATGAGAAAGAGGATGAATTAGACACGAATGATGAACGCAGTTTAAACCGAAGTGTTCAGTTTTATCATGCTGAACTCTTTATCATATTTCAAAGGGCTAATTTTGGCTGTAACAAAGTCTTTATTGTGGTAATGTAACTTGGCATTTCCCTTTCGGGAATCGAAAGTAATACCTGAGAGGCAATTCTCGTAACTTTAAGAACGTTCACAGTCTGATCTCTGTCTCAACCTTTCATAAATACCTACAATTTCCCTACATTTTTGACAAGTTTTGACATTTGTTTGTCGCCGAGCTGAGACTGCGACTAGATTTTGAACGTTTTAAATTGCGAGAATCGGCCTTCTTATAGCTCTTGATGACCTGCCTGGCCACCAAGGTTGTAAAGTTTTGATTAAAAGTTATATAAGTTTTCTAAACTAGAGCGTTGAGGGCAAACGTATCTACTTTGAAACGACTTTACAAAGTATTTATAACTACAGTATTAATTAACCTTTGTCTTGTGTACGTTTTATTTTGCACGTACACAGTAGTTTAAAATACAAAAAACGCAACAGTATTCTGTGTATTTATCTACTAAAAAAATATTTCAACGAAATCAGAATCAGAACCCTCTCGATATGACCTCACGAGTCACGATATGTCAACTAACAGTCTATCAATAACTGAGCCAAATTCCAGCACTAAAAAAAATGAGGATAATTTTGCTGCAGAAACGTGAAAATGGATAAAGATTATTACTTCGTTTGTTTGTAAACAAATGCTGTAATCACAACAATACTGCAGTTACGATAAATTTTTATATTGAAAGTTGAATTCACTTTAATTTCTTTTAATCCAGCCAAAATAAAGTTTTGTTGCGAGTGTAGCCGCCATCATTGTTTTCATAGTCTGTGTAAAGACAGTCCTTGCTAAGGTTTCCACTCGGTCAATTGGAACCGTACCTATTTCTGAATGTGGAATGGAGTGTATTACGAGGCTCTTTAAATTGGTGATAGATTTGTACCTACTTACCTATAAAAAAAAAACTGAAATCTGAATCAGTGAATCTTGTGATTCACCAGTACGAAAGTAGTTACTATTACACCGACGCGATAGGGTTTCGAACTTTCGGCTGGTGCTCGTCAGCGATAAGCTGTTTCAATTCTTATCAAAAATAAGGAATTAGGATTCAAAAGAGAGAAGAGAAAGAGAGAAGCTCTTGTGGGACATTAAATAGAAAACTGTCAAAGAAAATCGCTTAGGTGCATGTTCGCCACAATCTCCTATCTAAAAGGGAGTGTGGTCCTATCAGATCTGCCTGCCCTGTTGGATCCCACGTGACCACATACATGTAGCCAGTGGTCATTACACGGTTACGTGGCGGTATCTCTGATTATCAGACGACTGGTTTATCTTGGTTCAACGGTTATCACAGCGAGATTAAGAAGCTACAGTTAAGGGTCGATTGTATATTCACAAACTTGAAATTTTGTGTGTTGATGAAATTATTTTTGGTGATAAAGCTGTTAAATTGTATGGACGTAGATAGTGTCTGTTATGTAGGGAGAGTGTGTTTTATACTACTCAGATATATACAGATTAGTGTTTGCTAATAATCTTACTTACAAGTTCTCTTGAAGAATGTATTACTAAATTTCAATACTCAATACTTTATTGCATTCCATAATGTGTACATAGTTGGTATGTTAAAACATTGAATCAATTAATGGACCCTGTCGGGCACAGCAAAGTTAATTTTTAATAGGAGAGAGGATGAAGGCGCCTTTTTGTTAAGAAAATACTGGTAGTATAATTGGCTTTTATATTATTTAAATAAGTATTTATATATTTGGTTTTAAGTTATATTTTTATATTGCACGATTTATATTAATAACTTGTAAAATGCTTGGAAAACGTTGAATGAAGTAAAGCTAGAATCATATAAGCTTGATTCTAGCTTGCTAGCTCTCTTTGAGTAGTGGACAGATGTCCACTACTCAAAACGGTCGTGGCCGATAGTGACTGCTGAACAAACAAAGCCATTTCAATCTGACTTAATTTTCTATTCAACTAATAACATTATTTGCAAAAGCTTTTAGGGTGGCCTAAGTAACTTGCTTCCAAAAGCTCCCATTGATGCAATAATTTTTTTATCCAACCCGGACTACTCAATATGGAGGAATCTAACAAGGAAAATTTAAACTTGTATAAATAAAATTATGTATGTTCAGAATTTAGTGTAAAACAAGCCAAATTCTCAGAACTAACGACTTTATGGAAAGTTGTAACATAATTTTATTAACTTACAACATCAGAGATTACAACCACGCGTGCAAAACAAGTCGTAATCACAAATAGAACAGAAATCATGGACCATTGACACAACAGATGTGACTTTATCATCTGCGATACGCTGACGGATGCTGGCTGATAACACCACACTGATAACGACTCATTATTTTATTTTTTTAATTTCGAAGCTAGCCGATAAGCTAGAGTGAGATAAAGTGCGATTTTAGTAGGAGTAAGAGAGACAGGTGGTGCGTGATGGCCGCATGTTCGTATCGTAGATTATCGAAGCTGGAAAGTTAATTATGTGCGACCTTTCCTCTCGGTTTTCCTGTGTGCGTCTGCGCATCCTGAGAGGCCCCTTGCGGTTTAGGTACAAGCCATGATGAGTCCTTGCTAACATACGCAATTCTTATTTTGCTCTCCATAAGTACAGGCTGATTGTCGATGGGTTCATCCTTGGGTTTGTAGCATGATTCTTAGCCACGACCACTCTAATCGTACTAATTTAAAATATCATCGACCATTCGTATCGAATCCAAAAACAATTTATTTGATATGCATAGGTAATTATCACGATTTCGACGAACGGATTTATCTCCACTGGCTGGGTGACAGTGAAGTCAGGTTTTCTTTCGATTATTCAGTAACTCAGTGGTGTTCTGTCCAAAATAAAGAGTAACTAAGTATGTCTTATGACGCCATATTAGGGTTATTTATAAACGATCATTAATGATATAAGTAACGTTTACCTAAACGTCAAAAATGTATGGTTAAACAGTTGTTAATCACTACTTAACTTTAAGCAACGTTTATGAATAAAGGGGAATATCACAAAAAATCAAAGTCACATAAAATTTGTAGTACATTGGAACCCGTTGCTTTTATGTATTAGTACACATGATGACATATCAAGATATTAATTTCCAGTTTTAGCTGACCTCGCATTGTATAGGCTTTTCGTACAATGAGAAGTCAGCTTATACTGGAAACGTATAGCTTGATATATCGTCTTGCGTACCAAGACCACCTGGACGGTAATATCGTCACCACCTCCCCTACAACAAATTTTCAATGTCTATAACTTGTTCCTGATTTGATGTGCTGCTCATTGTTGTACAGACGCCAGCACATCAAGTTACTACAATCTGTCAAATTTCTTTAATAGATTTTCAACTTTATCGCTGAAGTATAAGGTTCAAAGTTGATTGGGAAAATTTGACATATTTGGGTAGCTTGATGTGCTGGCGTCTGTACTTAGTTTATTTCTTTCAACTTTCTGTGTAGTTAATTTTCTGTTAGAGATCACTCTTTGTCAGTCAGTTTTAGTTTATTTCGCAGTTTAAAAAAGATAATTACGCGAACCGGTATTTACAACTGATAATGTTTGCGATTGGGAACCACTTACGTTCTTTGTAGATTTTCTTAGTATTCTGCTCATTCTGACGAAATCAGGGTCCCAATTCTGTATGGTAATTATTATTCCTCGTGTAATCTTACATAGTGCAAACCAGTACAGGAGGCCTACCATGAGCTCTTAACGCGATCCATTTTAGGACCTAAACTGAACTGTTCTTCTAATTCGTACCATGACATCAGTTTAATGATTCAATTTAGGCAATGCCATCTGACAGCGATTGTCCCAAACTGAGTCGCAAGTTTTGGGTTAAAAGTAAATGCCGCTGAGCGTAATGGACGGCATGATACGACTTTGAGCGATGCAGTTTAGGAACCTAAACTGATATGTCTTGCTTTTGAATTGTTTTTAATTAGGTCATGGTAGGCCACCTTTGTCAAGCGTGGTACTTATTTTGACAGTCCAAACCACGCCAACTTCGCGTTTTTTCGCGCGGTTTTCTTTGTGTCATAGAGAATACGTTATTAGTAGATGTCGTGATTAACTAAGGAATGGACGTGGTTTCAAAGTAACGAATAATTAAGTGGTCATCGTGAATTAGGACCCTAATTAGTAAATAAATTGAACGTGATTTTCGTGATTGAATTCTTTGTTCTGTATTTTATGTCACGTCAAAAATGTATGGTTAAATACTCTCTATTAGGTACAGACGCCAGCACATCAAGCTACCCGAAACAGTCAAATTTTCCCAATCAACTTTGAATCTTACACTTTAGCAATAAAGTTGAAAATCTATTAAAAAAATTTGACAGATTGTAGTAGCTTGATGTGCTGGCGTCTGTACCTAACCTTAAGCAACGTTTATAAATAAAGGGATAAGTATTTAATTTTTTTGCATTAAATCTCCTAGTAATTAATAGGACCATCATTATAACCATCCGACTTTTTAAAATGAACTTTAAGAAAACATCCTTTAAAAACCCTTTATGCACCAAAACAACGGATAGTGTTGAAATTCAACAATATCCACAAACAAAATTAATTCACCTAATTATTACCTACCTAAGATGCACCAGCACATAATCACAGATAGGCAATCGTGCGCAGAACTCGACGTGAGAATGTATTTATCTGCGCAGCATCCCAGCCGCCATTACTCACAGATACAGCACGAATATTAGCCCACGCTGAAATCTGATCCTGATCATCTACGTCACTTTGACTTTTAAATTAACGGGACTCGTATCGTGAGATAGGGGGGCCAAATCTGCAAGGTTCGTTTGCATGGGGTTTTAGAACATGGCAAATACTAATAAATATAGTAGTATAAGTTGAAGAGATAACAGCCGCACAGGTCGATCGATCAGGTGAAGCTACGCTTGCCGCGGTTGGTCTGTGGATGGGTGACCATCTTTACATACCGAGGCCCCTCCGTGCCTCGGAAAGCACGTTAAGCTGTTGGTCCCGGCTGTCATTCGTGAATCTTTGACAGTCGTTACGGGTACCTAGTCAGAAGCCCGAAAGTCTGACAACCAGTCATACCAAGGGGTATCGTATTACCCAGTAACTGGGTTGTGGAGGTCAGATAGGCAGTCGCTCCATGTAAAATACTGGTATTCAGCTGCATCCGGTTAGACTGGAAGCCGACCTCAACATATTTGGGAAAAGGCTAGGAGATGATGATGATAGTAGCATAAGTTAGCCCAACATAGTTGGGAATAGGCTTCGCTTTTCATGCTGGCTTGACTTGGGAGAAGCCTTGGCTTTGGATGATGAAGTTACATGTAACTTTATACAAAAACTAGCTGCGCCCCGCGATTTCACCCGCATAAGTTTCGATCCCGTGGGAATATCGGGATGAAAAGTATCCTATGTCCTTTCCCGGGACCTAAAATATCTCTATACCAAATTTCATCTAAATCGGTTCAGCGGTTTAAGCGTGAAGAGGTAACATACAGACAGACAGACACACTTTCGCATTTATAATATTAAAGTGTTAAGTATTGTCACATGTGGTGTGTTGATGTATGAACGGAAACGAAGCAAAAGTAGTATGTTAGGATTGTAGCAGGTAGCGTTCTGTAGTTTCTGCCTACACCTCATGGGACGAAGGCGAAGGAAGGGACATCGTCGACCAACCTGTCACCATGAATTCAGTATAGATTCTGCATCCCCCACCTGAATTTTTTCGTCAGTTATCGAGCATTTGCAATATTTTACATTATAGTACAGACGCCAGCACATCAAGCAACCCGAAACTGTCAAATTTTTCCCATCAACTTTGAACCTTTAGCGATAAAGTTGAAAATCTATTAAAGAAATTTGACAGATTGTATTGTAGTAGCTTGATGTGCTGGCGTCTGTACCTGCCAAAAATGTTTACAAAATGCAAAATCGACCATGCATCAGTACTTAGTGAAACTACTCGCAAACTATAAAACATTGCGCTACTATTTTATGTCGATAATTTACATTACTCGTATCTCATACAATATACTGATCAAAATGTGCAGTGTTTTGTGCCTTATTTTTGTGCAACGGCTTATGAAATTAATTTGGAACGCATATCATTATTTATTATCTCGAATAAAACAATCAGACTATCTACCAACTGGCATTGATCAATATCTCTCTTTAAAAAAAAACATTCATCGTTGTCCTTTTCCTAACAAACCAATTTGATAACGATACATATGTATTTAGTGTTATTTTTTTATTGATTATCGTGAATTGTTAACTGTAATCGTGACATCGGTAGCGGGCGATCTGCTGATAACCATTGTTATCAGACTGTTATCGCGATGGTAGCTACAGCAATCGTTAGCACACATTACATGTGTCGATATCTAATCATTGTGTTATATTTATGTTATTTACTTATTATGTGGTGCTTGGATTCAGTAGGAGCGAGCATCCTGTGATTTGAAAATAAATTAATTAAGAAGAAACAGAATTAGGACAACAATACAACAACAACAACGTGGCAATGCTGCCAGGCTTTTGGGCACTGATAAATGATTTATTTTCTGTAAGTAGGTTTGTACAAACACTTTTACACGTCAATCATATTTTTTAAACTAGATGAGGTCGACGATTCCTATCTATCTGACTATTCTGAGAAGAAAGGCCGAAATGAACTCAGAGGTCTCTTTTAAAGTCCAGACAAAATCTTGTTCACTATTCCTGTTGACAGCGATGCGGACGAATTTTTGATGCCCTTTGATTATTAATTCCCCTCCTTTTTATATACTTGTACATATTATTATTTTAGGACAGATAGCTTTTTAAATTACTTATGTTTTTCAACACAATCCGTGTATACAACTGGTATATTAACGCAATGAAAATGCTATTGTGATTACGAGTGTGACAGACTAATGGTTCCGTAGTTTTTTTATACAGACAATTTTAATTTTTCACCTCTTTCTTAGTTGAAATGGCAATCATATCTCTTGGTTTTAGTAGATTTTTATATTTTGTTTATCCTTTTGATACATCCTTATTTTGTAAATGTGAGGACTTTGTAAGCCTTGTAGACTAGATCTGTAGACCATTTTTTATTTTTATCAAGTACCTGGTACTTGTTGACAGGCCTACGCTGTCCTCCCATACCTACTGTAACTCGAAAACATTGTAAAAGCCAATTATTTTTAAAAGAGTAACCATAGAGTTTCTTGCCGGTTCTTCTCCATAGGAAACGACCAATTGGAACCGTGCACCTAGCTTCTGACGTTTCATAAGTGCCCATGTTGGTTTATGTGAAATAAAAATATTTTGATTTGATTTGATTTTACCGACTTCAAAAAAGTAGGTTCTGTATTCTTAAATATGACGTCAACTTTACTAACCCGGCTTTTGCTTTCTCCAACACGGGCTTCAAATCCAGGTGAGCCATAAGAATCACCACTGCCCACTAATATTCTCATAACCACGCCATACAGACATTTATCTTCGCACCCACAGATCATAAATCTCCGACTCTACATTATATTTGAAAGGGCTCGTGTTACACCGCGTTCATGTGTTTGTTTCATAGAACAAAAAACATATTATACTTATGTAAAGAATAGCCACTTTGTAGCCACTTGTGTAGACTTTTAATTTGCTTTATTTATCAGCTGGTATTGTGATTATTAGAGCAGTGGTGGCCCAATGGTAGCGGCCGCGGCTTACGAGTTCTAGGTCTTAGGTTCGAACCCAGACAGGCGCTTTACTTTGTGTAAACTATTTCGTCACCACTGCTCTCAAAACGGTGAAGGAAAACACCGTGAGGAAACCAGCATGTCCTAGAATCGAAAATTCGAAGACATGTGTCATCCACCAACCCGCACTGGGCCCTTGTGACCAATCGGTCTAAAAAAAACTTTCCGTGAAAACGTAGGTGAAGTCAGCTATCATTCCACCTGAAATCAGATGCAAGGGATTGACACTAATGACAGCTCACTATGACACCACGTTGAGATTTTTACAGAATAGATCGGGAGGTTTGACTTCACAGGTAGGTACTTAAAGGTTTCGTTCTCCCCTGGGATGTGCCTTACAGGCGTTGCAGGGATGAGGAACCGGGACCACCATGTGCTGATGGTGATCACCGGGGAGGTTTTAGTGCGGTAAAAATCCCACACTCCCCGACCTCCCTCGTCGGGGGTCGGGTGCCTTTTGAAGGTTTCTCCCCGAAAATAAAAAAAAGGTACCCAAAGTCTATGTCTATTTGACAAGGATATCTGGCTGTTGGTAGATATGTCTCAAGGATCTATCTCAAAAACTATGAGACATTGTCTGTTGCAGTTTTCACAGATTGTGATTTGTTGTGGCATGAATGCTACGGAATCTTCGAGATTTGCAAATCCTCGCAGTCTTCATGCAATTTGAATCTTAAAAAAAAAACCTTCTAATCACATTTTAAACCACGCACACATCATGCAAGCTCAATTAAACCTAACATTACCTCATCAGGTTTGATCGCAAACCTAGATAACCTAAATTTATTGACCCTCAGATTGATAAACAGTTAGATGTTATCATTCGAAAGCGATTTATGTACCGAACATGTGTCCTGCAGCCGTGGGATGAAGATGTGGTCACACTTGTATTCTTTTTGACAAGCGACACGAGATGGCGTTGTTTTCAAAAAAGGTTTGATATTGAGATCGGATTATAAAGATTGTTGAGGAGATTTCTTTTTATTAAAGTTGTGTTACTTTGTTACATGGTCTTTAAAATGTTATAACATTCACATGATGGTTGGATTCTTGATGGGATACAGTGGTAGGTATTCGATAATTAGTGCGAACTCTGGTTTTCCTATTATTAGGTTAGGTAGTTAATTTGATACTGCATAAAATTAAATAATTTATCGATTCAAGTTCTCAAATGATTTCCTTCTTTCCTGGACTTCAATAACGCTATTTATAAATTATTACGAACTCAAAAAAATATGCAGTGGGAGGTGACAGAACTTTTTTTTTTTTTTTACTACCATCGCATATCTTCGTTTAAATTAGTGTAAATGCGAAAAGAAAAGAATTACATTTCTCCATATTCATTATAAGAGGGTAGGTACAGTTATGTATACTGATCCATCCACTGTCATAAACAACAAAATAAAAAATCCATCCAAATATTCCATCCTTTTTCAAAAACCTCGTTAACAAAATATCTTAAAACGAAAAACAACAAATTCACCGGAATTTCTAAGCCTAGCCGATGAAGGTAAAAATTATAAATCTCCCTTTATCGATTAAAATCGTTATCTAAATGTATATCTGGAAATGATCGATCAAGCAGTTATCGATAAACCGGGCTCATGCGATTACGGGACGAGATATAGATCAAATTACATGGATGTTGTGTGTTTACTAAGGGTACACGTGGAAGGCATAATGAACTTTATGTAGGTTCAGATTTTACGCGGAAATTGTTGCCTTTGCTTTACTTGGGACAGAGAAGAAACCAGAAAAAAGTCCCGCGGAGTAATTGTGTAACACACTGACAATTGCAACGTCTTTTATTTTGACAATTCGACAGCATTCATTGCGTTATTTTCAATCATATGAAGCAATGCATTAGAAATTTCTTTCAAAATTGGGGTGCTGATTAGATTCTTGCTATTTTAGAGTTAGTGTGGTCAAGTTTTGAATATTTCGCATAAATAGAGGGAATTGGTGTCTACATTCATAAGCAGACAAATACGCACTAATACTTAGTATTACCGGTGAAATATTTATCCCAAAACCTTGTACGGCATTTGAATAAAAACTGGATGAGGTTTTAAAAGTTCCTTTTATATGATATAATTACCTGTATTTTCGAATTTTATATTGTAATCTGTTGACAAGTGCCAGTGTAGTTATTCATATCCAATTATTACGAGTTCTTACTATGTATTATAATCGAATTAAAAGTACCATAGTGACGCAAGGCAAACTAATGGCGCTGAACACAAACATTCTTGGCGCTTGGCGCCCAACAAAAACATTTTCTACAAGTATCATCTGCCTAGGCTATTCCCAACTATGTTGAGGTCAGCTTCCAGTCTAACCGAATGCAGCTGGATACCAGAAACGTTTCCAAGGATATTATTTTAGGTATTTAACATAGTTCAACTAAGTATTACGATAACTAAATTCCAACCTGTCCTACAGGTGTACTCAGCTAGTAGCCTATCTAGGCTTCATTAGTGTGCGTTTATCGACATGTCGTTATCGATAGATCACTATCGAGTAGCCTAGCGATTTTAATCCGACTTCGATAACACATATCAGGGACTTGCTTAATTTTTGTATCAAGATACTGAAATTCAGTGGAATAAAATTTCTTATCCGTAAAAAATATATAATTTTAATTAGGAAATGGAAAGATATTACAGATGATTACTTAAAGCGGAACAAAATTTCATAGAAAATCAAGTCTTCCTTGGGTTTTAGATCCATATCGATTTGATCGCTGGATAATTGCTAGATAATGGTTAATAATTAAATTATTTAAAGTATAAATTTTCTCCACGATCTATTTCGCGATTAATTGATAGATACCTATACTTACTTAATTTTAGATTCCCTCTGATAGCGGGTTGGTTTTGCAGGGTTATCCTTCCTGATAATAAATTGATTTCACATAGGTACTTTAATAGGCCTAGGCATTTACTAGTAAGTAGTTATCATAATAATAATATACTGTGCTCGTCCTACAACTACTGCTATACTATGTTCAATTATAGGCGAGGACGCTGGCACCCTAAACACAAGTTAAATCTTACTCTGGATACCAGAGTTCATCGAAATCACTCTATCCCTTAGTCGTAACGTTGCATAGTGTTTAGATAAGTGTTTTTGTACAACTGAAGTTAATAAATAAGGCACAGTTTTCTATATTCGCAACACAATTCACGCATACATATACTTAATTTACTAAATTTTTTATACTTAATTTGTTTCTTTCTGGTTTTTTAATTTTTTTAAAGTAGCTTCCCGAAGACTCTTACCTTTCGATAACTGTCACTGTTTCCCGATGAACCACAGTTACTGGGCCACTCTCTGATCAACAGAACTTTATTATAGAAGGAAGGTAATACGAAAGATATCGATAACGTAAAAGCCGTCCTCACACTACAACGCGCCACGCGACGGAGCGCGGGAAACGGAGCCAGAATATGTCCCGCCCGGAAACACGTTTTGGTTGAATTTGTATGTAAAAATCACACACGGAGGCTCGTGTCCCGCTCACCGGAACATGGTGCGTGGTAGTGTTAGATCCGCCTAAGATCGACTGTGATTGGAGGATTGAGTATGCGCTGGAGTCGCAAAGGCGATATACTAAGGCAGGTATTCATTTGAATTTCAAATCATTTTAAAATACATAAATAACATTATTTCCACACATATATTAATTAACTTATTTGATCCAGGAGACTTAAACGTCACATATTTCACTAGCAGGTCATCGTTGTCGCGACGGAGTGATAAAATAAATAAATTTTATTATCATCATTGGTTCTAATGAATGACATGTATTATCCTAATCTTAGAATTACATCTATATTATTATAATTAACTTATCTATTATGCCTATAATAAAATATACGAAAGTAGCACGTGTACCTAATAAAAAATATATCGAGTTTTCCATTAAGGCGTTTGGACTTTGACTTTTATAGCGGCCATATTGATGAACCTACAATATTGATGTTGGAGCGGGCCATTATCGAAGTTTCTTTGAAGGATAAAATCCCAAAACAAATGAAATTATCCGGAAAAGAACCGGTGTTACCGACGTAGCTTGTAGAGTAAGCAAACTGGAGCGGCAGTGGGCTGGCCATGTTTGTCGATGGACCGATGGCCGGTGGAGCAGAGGAGATCGGAGTGAAGACCGCGTATTGGCAAGCGTAGTGAAAATTGACAACATTTTTATTATTATTAAGCTTGAGTGCGAGGCTTTTGACTACGTTGTATGTGTATATTTAATGTCTTTTTTTTTTTTTTTTTGTTTGTAATGTGCGTTTTGTTTGTGCAGAATAAACCATTTTTCTTTCTTTAGTGTGAGACGCCCCCCAGATACATAGACCGATGACTTTAAAAAGCTGGCTGGGATAGGCTGGATGTGGAAGGCACAGGACAGAGTGTGTGTAGCACAGCTTGAGAGAGACTCAGCTTGGACTAGGATAGACCGAGTTGATTGATTGAAATATAAGAAATAATAACAATAAATTGATAATTATCATGCAAAGATAGTAGGTAACTAAGGCTCTAGACAGATGGACCGCATTTCAACTGCAATCCAACCGCAAATTGCAGTTCGGATGCAGTTTGAATGAATTGAGTTCTATTGCAGTCGTGTCAACTGCATTCAAACTGCATCCGAACTGCAATTTGCGGTTGGATTGCAGTCCGTCTGTCTAGAGCCTAAGCAATGCTTGCAAATTATCACACCCGGGGGATTGAAGCTATGGTTCCCCGTTCAGCTGTTGCTCTTGCGATCATTAAAAAAACAAAGCAGTTAATTCAATTACTATTGCATAGTATTATCTATCAAACTATATACCCTATTCATAATTATGTACTTTCTGAGTTTATCTTAGACAATACTGACTACAGTGAAGGAAAATATCGTGAGGAAACAGCACCCTTATTGCGTAACACACTATAAATCGGAATCTGAATCATTTTGAAGCAAATTGCTAATTCACTGCTTCATAAGTTCGAAAAATGTGTCTGCTCATCACGTAAGTAACGCAATGAATGTTGTTGAACTGTCAAAATGAAACCGATTCCGATTGATAATGTGTTACGCAATTGCCCCGCTGGACTTCAGTACTTATAGATTAATGTAGGTAAGTCTGAAATCGCCAACCCGTCTTGAACAAGCGTGGTGGTCAATCTTCGTGCCTTCTCTGTATGAGAAGAGGTCTTTGCCCAGCAGTGGGATAATAATAGGCTGGTATTATTATTATATTTCCCTAAAAACGTACCTAGTAAATAATCTAAAAAAAAAGTGGCACTCACACGACAGAAGTGAAAACTTGAACAATTACGTGTGTATTTTTTGGATCGTCATATTATAAACAAAACACAAACAGAATATTTTGCCATCACTCACTAACATATCGGTTATACATTAAAACCGAGTACATCCCGAGGACAGCCGAACACATCCGAAGCGGTGTCGGTTACGGTAACAGTGGCGCGAATTCAATAGTTTTTTCCCATCTCAAAAAATGCCCAACGCGCCTAAAGAAGTTTTCACTTCAAATCTATGCACAAGGACAGCAAAAAAGAGGTTGAGCAGAAATTTCCGTTAAATTTTGCACCATGGAAAATACGAGGTAATTGTTTCAATAAATTGACGATTAGAATAGTACCTAACTTATTAATAATATTATGAAAAATAACTTTATTGGCTTTGTATTTTCCTTATGAGGTTATACGGAACCTAGAGGTATGTTGAGGTAATTCCTGGCTTTATCACAATATCAACGTCAATGTTTGAAACAATAGCAGACTATACTTAAACTCTTGTTATATTTAAAACTCGTCTACAGATAATGACGCCATTTAAAACGAATTAATATTCCCATAGTCCATCTATTTTTAGCCTCCTTCGTAAGACTGGTATCTTACCAAGGAGTATCGTATTACCCAGTATCTGGGCTGTGGAGGTTAGATAGGCAGTGGCTCCATGTAAAATGCTGGTATTCAGCTGCATCCGGCTAGACTGGCAGCCTACCCCAACGTAGTTGGGAAAAGGCTAGGCAGATGATGAGATGATGACTTAAATAAAGCTGGATGTCATCAAGTTCGAAAAGCCACAAACTTAACTAATATTAAGGGTTCCTTTAACGAATGAAAGCCCACCCACAGCCTAAACCACTGTAGATGTTTGGAAGACAAAATGTTGTAAAGGGTACCTACAGAAGTTGGTTTTTCACAGCAAGTACGATTATTAGACACTGTGACACTTGATGCGACATTAAATAATTAAAAACTTTTTTACAAAAACTTTTTTACAAAAAAAAAACAACCGCCTTCAAAAAATACTACAAAGTGATAAATAACTTTAATTTCGGAAGTCGGTGTCATTGGTTCCGCATTTTCGTTTTTTGACACCGACTTCCGAAATTAAAGTTATTTATCACTTTGTAGTTTTTTTTCAAGTCGGTTGTTTATTTTTGTAAAAAAGTTTTTATTTTTCACTTTTTAGTTGTACCTACTCCACACAAATTCAAATAACACTAGTGCATTGAAGAATTGAAGACACCGACTAGAAGAATCAACAAAATTCGCATAGAAATGCCGGAGATGCAGTACATTTATGCATATAACATCGTACATAAGAATAATTACATAATGTATTATATATTAAAACCTTCCTGAAAGTATGTAGATCACATTAGTGAAAGAATTATCAAAATCGGTTCATTAGTTTTTGAGAAAATCGCGGACGTACAAACATACATACGGGTCGAATACAGAACCTCCTTTTTTGAAGTCGGTTAATAAGGGTTCAAACCGGGTGCGGTGACATGACGAAGACAAAAATGTAGAGTCGTTGTTCCTCAATACTAACATACACGTGTCCGTTACAATAAGAATTACTCGAACGTATGTATTTCAATAAACTATGTAGGTACCTACTTGTTTTTGTAGCTGACGATCCTTCAGGAATAAAAACAAAAGAAAAACTGGATCAGACCGGAATGAGAATGTTTATAGTGGATGAAACCAAGTTTAAAATAGTGGATGAAACCAAGTTTAAAACAGAAGACGAACCAGCAGGGAATCGTGGAGGAGGATCAGACTGGAATAACTCCAAAAAATTGATACAGAAAAGCAACATTTTTTCTCTAAATATTACAAAAATTGATCTCTTAGCCAACATACTACCCTAATTGAAATATAACCCTCCACAGTCACTTACACCCATCCCTTTATAATGGCCATCAACCCTTAGAAGTCAAAACGGGACACGCGCGAACCATGGGAACCGAGGGTGCAGAGAAAAATCACGGGGGGTTGAATCCCTAACCGCTAACATATGGACATAAAGACCCCGAGCGATTACGGGTTTTGAAGACAATTTGTTAATGTTGCTAGTTTTGGAAAATAATGTTTTTATACAATAAGTTAGCTAACAAAAATCTGCATTTTTTTATAAACAGAGAGGCACGAAAGTTTTTTTTTTTTTTTTGAGATTTGTATGTGTACCTATTGGTAATTTTGCGGAAAAGTTGCTTATTTTCAATAGTTAGGAGTTAAAAGAAAACGTAATAAAGATGCCTATATTTACTTGAAAACAAGCTAGTATTTTATTCATGGTTGAGGGGTGTTATTCGGCAAACGTATGATAGGACGCCCTCAGGCTAGAGCGACAATCGTCGCAGAGTGGCTGGTATTAGGAGCTGGATGAGAGTTGCCGAGAATCGAGTTGAATGGCGTGCAATTGGAGAGGCCTATGTTCAGCAGTCGACTGCTGTAGCCTGATGATGATGGGCTTTAAATATTCTAATAATATCTACAAAAAGACATTATTCCTAAAATGAAAAATTAAAGAGACTTCTAAGCCAACAAATCATCACCTAATCTAAATATTATACCAAAATGATTGATAGAAATTAGCACATAATAAAGCATAATTTAAGTTAGTATAAAATACTAAATTATGTCAATAATTTACTTAAATACCATATTTAATATAAATTATGGTAATTTTGAATATATTTACATACAAAACGGAGATTATTGTCATAGATCATATTACCATAATATCCTCTATCGACTAATAGTGATTTTTTATTTTATATACTTAATGAGATTTTGATACCTGATACGAAGTTTTGTGCTACTGTAACTTATTATATTTATTAATAAAAACTTTTTACAAAAATTATTTCGCAGTCGGTAGCTTTTTTTGTTTGTAAAAAAATATTTATTTTTCACGTTTAAGTAGTACGTGAAGTTATTATAACATCATCAGTATAAACTAAGTGGCAAAAATACGTATTATTGAAGCTAACTAAAAACTACCCAAGCAAAGTTAATACAATTTATATGGGACCACCCCTTTGAGGCATATCATAATCTATTAAAAATATAATTTTTAACAAACATACAAAAAAAACATACAGTCGAATTTAGAACCTCCTCCTTTTTGAAGTCGGTTAAAATCAGCCTATAATGTTCCCACTGCTGGGACACAGGCCTCCTCAATGACTCAAATATACGAGCTCGACGGCTGCCGCCGACGCATCAACGGCTGCAGTTCCATCTCTCTGCCTTTGACGCGTTGCCGCTCGTATGCATAAACACTATGTAAAATAAGAGTTTCAATTTTATTAAACTCCTCTTTATTCTTGGATATCGCACCATACATCTAACATTTGAATCGATTAAAAATCGTTTGCTAAAGTGCATGATGACGTGCCACTCAAAGCGTCCATGAACCGTAGTGAAGTCACTCAATTAAGAAATATCGATAAAGTATCGATAGTTGCAATATTTTTTAGAACACTTCACTATCGCGTAACACGCTGCTAACGTTATCAGTCATATCTGATGTGTTCTAGCAATATACCAGCTATTGCTGCTCATTGATAATATTACGGATTTCAGTATCAGTGTTTTTAATTGAATTTTGTTGAAGAAAACTCTCGTATGATAGAAGTGTGGGTGATGTCATGCAGATCTTGTATCTCTTTCATATTATATATGTTAGTAAGTGATAGAAGAAGAAGAGATATTAGAAGGCCAAAAGTTACCCAAAGGGCAATGGAGAGGGCTATGCTTGGAGTTTCCCTGCGTGATCGAATCAGAAATGAGGAGATCCGCATGAGGACCAAGGTAACTGACATAGCCCGAAGAATTGCCAAACTTAAGTGGCAGTGGGCGGGGCACATTGCTCGCAGAACGGATGGCCGATGGGGCCGAAAGGTTCTGGAGTGGCGACCGCGTACCGGAAGACGTAGCGTTGGAAGGCCCCCCACAAGGTGGACCGACGACCTTGTGAAGGCCGCAGGAACCCGTTGGATGCGAGAAGCACAGAACCGGTCGAAGTGGAGGTGCTTGGGGGAGGCCTATGTCCAGCAGTGGACGTCTTTCGGCTGAAATGATGATGATCAAGAGATAGTATAGTTTAATCCAGCCGGTGTGTAAAACTTGAAAGCTATGGCCCTACAATTAGGTATAAGTTATAATTTGCAAATCTTACAAGTGTCAGTTCCACACATAGTTCCACAAAACTCCTCATAATTTTAATTGAAGTCCTTACATACATATATGTACAAATTATAGTGACAAGTCTACAATTTAATATTTGTAATTTCTGTGTTACGCAACATTTTCTACAATTTCACAATTTTGTAGAAACTGTTAGTGTGTTACGCAATTAGAAAGAAAGAAAGAAAGAAAATATTTTTATTGCGGCAAAGGCGACGCATAAAAAAAACACAAACAAAAAACAATTTGGGAGAAAACATGCGTCACATCTACGCAAAACGGCCATCGCTCAGCATAATGCTAAGACCCTATACGAGACAGAGCCCCAGCGCTGGTTTTCAGCGACAGCGACCCCACAGTTGCTTACGGTAGTGTCTGAGGACTAATGTGGGCTATTTTTAACATTGCTATGCTAATTTTACGAAACCTAACGGCATTCGCCGCACAATGAATTAAGTAATAAACTTTTCACTCCATCAATTTACCTAACACTTTTCCTCGTCAATTTTGCACACTATGACGCAGCTATTTTTCTCACTCTCAAAAACAAGATCCTCTCAAGGAAAACTAAGTTTATTATTTACTTTATGTACAGTCAACAAAAGAGATAAGTATGCAGGATCGTCGGATAGTTGAAGTTTAATAAGAAACCGATGGATGTTCTCGAATAAAATTTTATTTTATTAAAAGAAAACAAACAGCTCATTTATCAAATTAATTTTCAGTCGACAACATCCATCGGTTTCTTACTAAACTTCAACTATATCCGTCGGTCCGTCATACTTATCTCTTTTGTTGACTGTACTTACCGTTAGTCACATGTAGGTACGATAGGCTCTCGTGTGTCATAGGTGGGACTTCACCTGCCGAGAATCGAACCGGTAGAAGAGCTAAAAACAGTAATGACCTGGATCACAATCGTACCACAATCTGTCAAATTTCTTTAATAGATTTTTAACTTTATCGCTAAAGCATAAGGTTCAAAGTTGATTGGATAAATTTGATAGTTTCGGGTAGCTTGATGTCGGCTGCACGTCTGTAGTACAATTAAACCGGCGCTTGGACTGTCTCGCATAGAGTCTTAGCATTATGCTGAGCACAGAACAGATAAAGAGCATAACAGAGGCGGATTTAATACCTACACCCTACACATAGACATTTTCTACCAGTCAACCTTTTGGTGATTCAAAGACAAACAGTGGTAGCACCAATCATGAAAATTGAGAACTTGTTTTTTTATTATTTGACCTTGACCAGGACTGGGGTAGTACGGAGTTTCAATAGAATAACGGGCCAGCTTACACTGGTTGTTTACCAAGGACGTGCGACCGACTCATCATCTGCCTAGCATTTTCCCAACTATGTTGGGGTCGGCTTCCAGTCTAACCGGATGCAACTGAATACCAGTATTTTACATGGAGCGACTGCCTATCTGACCTCCACAACCCAGTTACTGGGTAATACAATACCCCTTGGTAAGTACACCCCTTGGTAAAATATGTTGTTTTGTACGCCATAAATGGCAAAACATGCAGATCTACCTGTTATTTTAAGACCTTGCACATATTATTTGATGTATACTCATGTTTTACAATAAATATTATTCTATTCTATTCTATTCTAAGACTGGTTGTCAGACTTTCGGGCTTCTGATTAGACTACCCGTAACGACTGTCAAATATCCACGAATGACAGCCGGGACCGAGGCACGGAGGGTCTCGGTATGTAAAGATGGTCACCCATCCACAGACCAACCGCGGCAAGCGTAGCTTAACCTGATCGATCGACCTGTGCGGCTGTTATTAATTAGCCACGGACCCTTCAGGACGTGCAGCCAACTGTACCTATGTACCTATGTGACGCACTGTGAATCATTTAAGTCAAGCTTATTCGTCGTAGTTAATCTAATAAATGTACGCAGAAATAAAATAAAGAATCAGTATTCTTTGAATGGTAGTCTATCGTTGTAATATTCCGTTATGAACGGCAATGAGGAAAAAAAGGCATTTGAAAAAAATATGTCATCGTGATTGAATTGACAGCAGTTATAGTCCAGCACACCCTACCCTATTAGCGTAAACATCATCTGAAATATTTTGAAAGATATTGCTAATCCATTGCTTCATATGTCCGAAAAATTCGCCTGCTCAACAACGTAAATAACGCAATGAATGTTATTGAACTGTCAAAATAAAAACCATTGCTACTGGTAGTGTGTTACGCAATTATCACGCAGTTCAGTAAAACTTCAATAGCTTACCTGTTAATTAACTTGATAAGAAATACATGATTTCAGGTAACTTTTATGCTATTCAAGCAAACAAAAAACCACTATGAATGACTAAGTAGGTACTAACAACTAGTCCATTCCGTAGAATGGAAATAAATCCCCGTTTTTCAGTCTTTAAATTGAACACGTCAGATCCCTACCTGGTAATCAAACCGAAACCCCATTACCCTTATACAGAATAAAATAACATTAAAATATAAACTTGAATTCCCAAGAAAAACCTCAAACCAGCGCGTACGCATACAACCTCAAAACGTCGCCCAATACTTTACTATTACCATCGATCCGTTCCAAGATACGCACGGAAATCATAAGTTTACATATACATAAATCTGTTAACCTGTATGTGCGATTGTTTGTTAACATACTGGGGTATTAGCCGTCCACCTGACTCAAATTATACCGGGCGGCACGACCAAAGGCGTATTGTGCGTCAACTAAACGGACTTATACCTACGCAAATGACGTGGCTGCGCGAGCGCAAACTGTGACAGAATTACGCAGCGCCGCCATCGTCTTGTTCCTGGTTCATTGTTTTTTAAGGATGGGAAGATGTGGGGATAAAGGTATGGAGGTTTTGTGTAAGTAATATTGTATTGGATTATAATTGTGTTACTGCAGGGTTCCCATAAAGTAAGGAGAGAGCATTGATAACCACATTCGCTCACTGTGTGTCCGTAATTTCAGATTAAGGGCTGATTTTTCAATCGACAGATCATTTTTATTCGTGGAATAAAATTGACGTCTGACAGTTTTTTGTATGGAAAAATTGTCAAAAATTCAAAATTGTTCCTCCGATAAAATTATCCGGCTTTAGAAAAATCAGCTCTTCGTAATATACCCGATTACCCATCCATGTCTCCTTGGTATATGCGAATTTATAGTTTCTATTTAGATTATATAGGGTGACTGGTAATTAGTGATAAAAAAATCTGCTGTTCAGTACATTTTGACCAGTTAGGCGAACATAAACGACTAAACAGCAGATTTTTTTTCGCAATTTCAGTTTTGGTCCCATAGTAAAAGTTGTTTGTTATCATGAGTACAATCACGTGTTTAAGTATCGGTCACTAATTACCAGTCACCCTATATTTGTTTTGACAGATATAAATTCTAGTAAGTAATCTATTCGTTTTTTTTTTAAGATAAGGAAAATTGCAGAGCAAGCATGATTAGTAGTAGGTACTAGTTACTACTATACATACCTACCGGTATGTAGCTATTACTTTACGAATGTGGTCGAAATAGCCATTGCCGTTGAAGACCCAGGTTAAAGATGGAGATCGTGAATCGGCTAACGTAGGAAGGTAGGTAAGTTTTAAAGCGTCTACCCCCGCTTCATAGCCACGAAAACCAAGCCAACATTCTAAGAGGTTATTTTTGTATACGTCAAATCGTCCACCACAAAACGAACATAGTATACTTACCACAAACAACACTTACAAAAACCTTTACATTTCTATGCAAAAACCACAGACAACAATTTACAAAACACGCCGATCCTCAATGCCTCACAAATAAACTGTTTCGCTAAAGTGCACCACGTATTCATGTTTCAATCCCACATACCGAGGGGCTGGGCAGATAACAAGATGTAATTGGTATTTGTAATACAGATTGTATACAGCATTGATATCTTCAAGTGGTTTGCCATCGCGCCACTCCACTATAATGGTGCTGATAAGCATTGGGCCACTCTTGAAGCATGTTAGGTCTAGCTGTGACGTGTAGCTATATTTAGAGTTGTATATTTTTAGATGGAATGCTGAGTATTTGTGTGCTGGGAGTGTTGGCGAAATGGTTGGAGTAATGTTTAGGTAATGTGTGTGACTTGAGCACATAGGTAAACAGCCGATTTATTCTGTAGACGTAGTAGAGTCAAGAGCAAAAGTAGATGATGAAATTTTGGAGTCAAAACTTATTATGGCAGCTGTCTAGTAGTAAATGTTTGGTATATTATTTACAATCACATATTTTTGAATCACTTCGACGCCACGCAGTTCTGACGCGAACTCCGTTCATTAGTATTGGATTTCTGATTTTCATCATCTACTTTTGCTGTTGAAGTGAGCTGTCAATCCCTAGAACCTCTTTACTTAAGTTTTCCGGGTTAGATTTTTACAGAATAGACCAGAGAAGCAATTACCGTATTTTTAGGAACGTTCGCATTCTAATCTCAGTCAAAATCTGTCAAAAATACTTCTAATATAAGGATATATAGAGGTATTTTTGACAGATTGTGAAAAAATGAAAATGAATGAATGAAATTGAGGTATTCCACTCAGAGCACTGATTTGAACCGCACTTGGACGAACAGCACCTGAGCACTTCCCCTAACCGCAGTTAACCGCACTGAAACAAAATTTTTGTAACGTGCGGTTTGGTGGAACAATTTATCGTTATTGTTATCGTTATTTTTTTAGTGATGGGATATACTTTTTTGTTCAAAGCATTATTGATTGAAAAAATGTAAGGACATTTTTACAAGTTTTGACAGTGATTGTCGCTGAGCTGAGATTGCGACTAGATTTGAACCATTTTAATTACGAGAATTGTCCTTCTGATGTTAAACACGATGCAATTAAGTCTCTTGTCTTGAGCTGGCTAGATGTGAGTGTACCTACTGACCACCGCTACCTATATACCCCATTGGAAAATACATATGGCCGAGATATTACTTGATAGTATGACGTGATCGATAGTGTTTTATTGATTTTAATAATTATTAGTCTCGCGTTTGTCCACCCTCTTCTATGTAGCCTGTTAAAATATTGATAGTCTATGGTATACTTCGCGCCTTTTTGTATATTGTTGCCTGCTACTCTGTGAACGTGACTTTGTTACATTGTTATAAACTATTTTAATAAGAAGCAATCTCCCTGTTTCATTGCATTAGTTTAAGTCTTTTCTCAACAAGTTGGAATCGGCTTCCAGTCTTAGCAGATGCAGCTGAATACCAGTATTTTAGCATGGAGCGACTGCCTCCACAACCTAGTTACTGAGAAACCCGTTATCCCTTGGTAAGTTCTGGGCCAGACTGGCACCGCGGGGCGGGGAGCAGCGCGGATGCGGGAACGCGCGCGATCTGCCTGTCTGTCCGCAGTCAAGCGCGGCTGCGTTCTGCTTGTTGTCGTGTCCAGTGTTTGTCAAAATAATATAATATGGATGCAATGAACAAGACTTATTTTTACTAGAAAAAAAGCTCGAACTAGTTTGAGAATCCCGTTCTACGCGCGGGCCGCCCGCGCACCCACTGCGGCCACTTTTATGAACGGGCTATGATGGCGTGAGTTGCCCGGGCGCTCGCGCGTTCCCTGCGCCGAGCAGCCCACGCCGCTACCGCGCCCGCGTGTCCACTATGGACACTCAAATGGATCGCTGCCAGTCTGGCCAAGTACTAAGACTGACCACTATCTCACCATATTTGTATTCGACAAACCCGGATCACCACAATCACAATACACCTTTTATAAAACTCCGATAATAGTAAGTAATCGTTTGAAAGTATACTTTGACATTTGGTCCCACATATAACACATTCTAATTATATTTTATCTGTAGTTAGGCAGTTTTGTGTATGTACACTCTGATGTAATGGCTTGAGCGATCGAACGATAGAAGAGGTAGTTAGGAAGTACCAATAAACTTCTTAATATGTATATTTCGATAACTATTTAAACAATAACGTGGTAACGGCTGCAACTCACAAGTTGTAGGGTCGTAGGTTCGAACCTAGACAGGCGCTTTACTTGATGTTAATTTATTTCCTCACCACTGCTCTCAAAACGGTGAAATAAACACGGACAATGGTCCATTTGAAGGACTAAGTGCGGAAACCAAACCCCATATCAAAGAACATAGAACGGTGAAAGAAAACCAACATCGTGAGGAACCGGCATGTCCTAGAACCAAAAATTCGTTACCACTGGGCCACCACTGCTCTAAAAAAAAACCACAGACTCGTGAAATTCCACAACCAATAAATAGGTCACCTTCAATTCAAAGTACAACACTACAAGCCAGTGATGTGATAAAGATTACAAATCCACAATAACTGTCAACAAGAGTACAAACACAGTGACAGTAAAAGTTATATCATCATCTGCCTGCCTTTTCCCCAACAATGTTGGGGTCGGCTTCCAGTCTAACCGGATGCAGCTAAACACCAGTATTTAACATGGACCGACTGCCTATCTGACCTACACAACCCAGTTACTGGGTATCACGATATACCTTGGAAAGACTGGTTGTCAGACTTTTCGGGTTCTGACTACCGTAACGACTATCAAAGATCTACGAATGACAGCAGGGACCAACAGCGAGCCACGGAGGGGGTCTTGATAAGTAATGGATGGCCACCCATCCAAGAATCGACCGCAGCAAGAGTAGCTTAACCTTCAATCAACAAGTGCGGCTGTTATTATTTAGCCACGAGCTCCTTTACAGCTCCTATTAATTATGATTACAATTCAGAATACCAGTAAGGGTTATAAAAATAACGAATAGCGATCAAATCTCTGTTGACATTTGCGAATGATAACAGGTCATCCAACATACAGTATCAGTTGCTGTTAATAATTTACTTTCTACTTGTAATTATGCTCATTATAAAATGCGTTACACATTACGTCATTGAATTTGTTTATTTTCTTATTGTAGCTATTGTTTATCTGCTTTCTAGGTTGTCTTTTTATGTCTGAAATATTGAGACCGTTCAGTTATTTTTTTTTAATGAATACCGTCATAATAAATTTCGGCTTTCTCTTTTTTGCATGCTATTACTAAGCGTTATTATAAATATTCAATCGATGGTAGCGTTTTTGGTCTCATCAAATAAGGTGCAAAAGGATTTAAGACACTTAACGAGTTAAATGCGGTAATTACAGAAACAATTAAAATTCCATTGTGTCTCGCGTGGATCTACGTTCCGTATCAGATCATATACGAAGGGAAACAACAAATAATTATTCTTTCGTCTCTTTGTTTCTTGTAAATCTTGACGCCTATAACCCATGAAAGAATTTAGGATAGATACAAACAAAGGTAATCTTTCTCATGTAGGTATACATGCTAGTTCTGCATATTATATACTACTATTATTGATTGAGAGTAAACAAAAAACTTTCCATTAAACCATCTCATTTTAAAGTTATCAGCTCATAAACATCCTATCAATGACAAGAACGCTCTATAATGTTCATAAAATAAAAATAACTAAGTATGTAATATTCATAAATATAACAAACTTAATATACCTAACTCAAGTTAAATTACTTTGTAGTATAATCAGCCTATAATGTTCCCACTGCTGGGACACAGGCCTCCTCTCTGTGAGAGGGAGTGGACTGTAATCTACCACGCGGGCCCAGTCCGGGCTGTCATATGTCTTTAAATTTTTGGTTCAAGTGTAAAAAGTGCTAAATGCATCGGCATAACCATAATCAGCCTATAATGTTCTCACTACTGGGACACAGGCCTCCTCTATTCGAGAGGGAATGGGCTGCAGTCTTCCACGCGGGCTCAGTGCGGATTGGTGGATGTCATATGTCTTCGAATTTTTGGTTCTAGGACATGCCGGTTTCCTCACGATGTTTTGTACTGCAAGTTAACACTTAGATACATTAATGTCGTATCTTAAAATGTCATATTTTAACAGTTCAAAACTAGTCTTGAAACTATTAAAGTGACTTGTTTTATAGTATTTTGAAAAGGTGTTTTTATGAGTTGTTGAATGGCTCAATTAGTTATATTACCAGACATAAATAAATATAGTTTATAACTTCACTATATCCAGTGCAAGATATTTAAAAACAACCTAATTTAATGAATCAATAATTAAATTAAATTTAAAAATATCTACACTTTTTCTCCCCATAAAAACACCAAGTCGCTACAGCAAGTCTCAAGAATTGCAACATTAGGTTGTCTATCTGGAATTTCTCAGTAGCAGCCCGGAGATTGATTTGGGCCCGGTTGATGGCAATATCACATAGGATTTAAACATAACTGGCGAAATCTGGATGAACTATAAGTACACCTCTGACTATCCCATTGTGGAAACAAGGCGTAATGATATGTTATACAACAAAACAAACAAACACCGAACCACATCATAAACATTGACACTTACAACTCCTATATCCCATTGAACCCTCTTCCCTAAATCCCGTACCCACCCTAAGTTATTTATCAGAACATTTCCACAGTAATTAAAGTTATAACTTTAAGTTATCTTCGACACAAGATAAGTAAACAATCAAAGAATATTAATACTAGAGATAACAGTTTAACGAACTCTTATGCTCTTTGGTACGAGCGTAGAACAAAAAATAATTATATGAGTAGTTATGTTACGGTTTAACTGGGGGATTAGTCATTATTTATAATAGCTGAGTTATGAGGTAAAAGATAGAGTATCTTCTAAAGTATATGTTACATTTTTGTGGCGATTGAAAACTTTGCTGGACTTTAAAATAGCAGGGATTAAAAGTTGGGAATTGAATTCGCGAAGTTAGCCGTCGATAGATTTTTGTTTTGGTTTTTTTTAAACATGATGAATACTTTCGTTACAAAATAAAAATATTTTGGTTCAGATACTGGCACATTAGGACTTCTTTGAAATTAAGATCCTGTCTTTCAAAGTTAAAAAAAAGATTATCGCTACTTTTAAACATTTAATAAGTTGGCGTCTTGTTTTCATATAGAGTTAATTACATTGTTTTTTTTTTACCAAGATACGTGTTAAAGAAGAAGAATCTTTAAGAAAGTAGGAACCAAGAGAAAATAGCACCTTGAGTAAACTTCAGCAAAAAGAAAAATTTCACTTTCGTTTTATAAGTCCGTCGCCAATTTGTTTATATTATGTAAATAACGTTTTACCTAAAAAAATATAGGTTTAGGTGCTAGTCCATTTGATTTATCTTTTACATATGGACCAATTCTTATATGGAAAAGGTTTATCTAATACACATACCAATTCTTTTATGGAAATGAGGATAAATTATAATTCTTTTTCGTTGTTAATATTGTGTGTTTTTACAGAACTTTGAAGTTATTTATTATTAGTTAAGATTTGCTTCTTCATGTTTAGAGTAACGATAAGATTTTTTTTATAGTCGACTTGCTATTTTTATCCTGTTCTAAATAATGATAATCAGTGTATGTAAATAGATATGCTGTATGAATTATTACTGATTATGTGTAAGTAAATCATCACCTAGCGCTGTTATAATTGTTTTAATAATAGGAAAGTTTTTCAAATCTTATTACAGGAATAACATTGAAAGTGAATGATAAACATATCACTCATTTTTTTTTTTTTTTTTTATAAACTAGTCGTCTAATATTACTCTATAAATAATACAATTTCATGCGTTTTACTGCTCAACTTGTAAAGCATACAAGTAGGTACAATAAACATAGAACGTAATTACCTAATTACTGACAAAGACACGTGCGGAGAACTTTCAAAACTTCACTTATCAAGTTAAAGTAGACAAAATCAGATTTTGAAAACAACATACAACGAAACCGGTCATTCCAAATAAATTCCAATCTTTTATTCAAAACGTAAACAAAAAGATTCAAATAAGAACGCGCCAAAACTAAAACTTCCAATTACAAAAAACGAAAACTTCTCCTCCAATTTTTTTTTACGTTCGAAATTTAAAAAGTAGAATTAACTTACGTTTCAGCGGTTTGGGGTTGCTCTGTTTCCTTCGAGACATGACCTAGCACGGGGCTCCAGCGATACCCAACATGACACAAACACTCACTACACACGATACGAGTTTGTTTCCACTAACATGCGACCGGCTCCGTCGAAGGTCGGAACGCGACTGTTTCGGAGGCGTTCTCGACCACGTTGGTGCCAATTCGCGAGACTCTTGAGGGCTGGGTTTGGCGCCGCCCCCTTTAATCCCCCCCGCCCCACCGTAGCGCGTAGACCCGTAGCCGCGTGGACGTTTGCTGAAACTTTTTTTTTTGTTTTTTTTTTTTTGTAATTGTGTAATGAAGCTAGTCGGTATTGGGTTATGAGGAAGTAATGTAATAATGATTCATATTAATAATAAAATAATTTTCAAATATAAAGTAGGTACTCGTACTATTGCTGCAGGCAGAAGTTCAGGAGAGAAATAATACAAAAAGAAACAGAGCTCAGAATAAACATGGATTATTTCTTCCATCGCCAGATAACTTTTATTCGAGGAATAATATTTACTTTTTGTATAAAATAACTGTCAAAATTTCAAAATTATTCTTCGGATAAAGTTATCAGATGATTGAAAAATCAGCCCTAAAAGGAGGTTGGAAAGATCCGAAATTTTAAATTAAAATATGCCATATCATAAAGGATTTAGTAGTCAGAAGTAGTTAATGAATGCATGAATTTCAGAATGCACTCTCTAAAATGCTCGGTTCAAAACAAAACGAATCGTTTTGCTTACCAATGCACATGGTAACATTTTATAATGCCAAAGTGGGCATATAAATAGATTTGTAAGCTATTTTTACCTATGATAGCTACTTCCAAAAATTCTAAGACATGTGACATTTGCCAACCCGCACTGGGCCCGCGTGGTGGATTACGGCCCCCTCCCTCTCACTGAGAAGAGGCCTGTGTCCCAGCAGTGGGAACATTATAGGCTGTAAATAATAAAATTAATATGAATTGTACAGAAATATGCAATGAATTTCCTCTCTATGAATCATCATCATCTGCCTAGCCTTTTCCCAACTATGTTGGGGTCGGCTTCCAGTCTTACCGGATGCAGCTGAATACCAGTATTTTACATGGAGCGACTGCCTATCTGACCTCCACAACCCAGTTACTGGGTAATACGATACCCCTTGGTAAGACTGGTTGTCAGACTTTCGGGCTTCTGACTACCCGTAACGACTGTCAAAGATCCACGAATGACAGCCGGGACCAACGGCTTAACGTGCTTTCCGAGGCACGGAGGGGTCTCGGTATGTAAAGATGGTCACCCAACCACAGACCAACCGCGGCAAGCGTAGCTTAACCTGATCGATCGATCTGTGCGGCTGTTATTATTTACCCACGGGATGAATGAGCTGTCCATAAAAATGACTTTTAATTGACAATAGAACTTTAGTTCCGTACCTAAATACTGTAAATAGACGTAAGCAGACTTCCAGATAACTAAGGAACAAAGGATTTAATTCATCAAAAAATAAATTAGAGTTCAATAATCTATAAAATATAATAATTATGTAGGTATTTTAGTTGCTGCTTAAGGAAACTTATTAGAAAATTAACTATTAATAATTAATATGATCACTTTATTAACGTCAATTTTGAGAAGGTCGTTATACCTTGTGCAAATTTTGTCGTCAGCCGGTAAAGATATTACATAAACTTATGTAAGACTGTGGGGTACTTGTTATGTTTCATAATCAGCCTCCACTGTTCCCACTGCTGGGACACAGGCCTCTGTAAGAGGGACTGGACCATAATCCACCACGCGGGCCCAGCGCGGGTTGGTGGATGTCACATGTCTTCAAATTTTCGGTTCTGGCATGTTTCCTCACGATGTTTTTCTTCACCGTTTTGAGAGCAGTGCTGCAATGGTATTTGAGAGCAGTGGTAATGAATTAATTTACACAAAGAAAACCTGGGTACGAACCTACGACCTACAACTCGTAAGTCGCGGCCGTTCGTTACCATTAGACCACCACTTTTTATTTATTATAAGCCTGTGTTGTCCCACTGCAGGGCAACGGACTCCCTTCCCTCTATCCACTTTTCCCGGTCTACTGCGATTGGGGGACAATCCTTAAGGGTCAGCACAGACAGAGAGGAATAATCCCCGCGCGGTCTCGGGCATTTTCTTTACGGATCGCGTATGTTCGAGCTTGCGAGGACGCGTCTTCGAGGACGCGCGAGCATTTTTTGTCAGGTTCAAGCATTTATGCGCTTTATTGTAATAATTTTAAAGTTTATTTTCAAATGCGTTAATAAAATCCTCTCCGCTGCGCTCCGTCCTGTTTGCGCTGAGCCTTAAGAAGGAGTCCAGCTCATCCCGCCATCTCTTTCTGGGCCTGCCACGCAGTCGTTTCCTGCCATTGGAGATCCACTGAGTGGTGGCTTTTGCATATTGCTGCTCCGACATGCGACAGATATGGCCAGAACAGTTCCACTTTAGTCCAGCAGCTGTGCGGCCAGCGTCCGCTATTTGTGTTTTGGAACGAACTATAGAGTTCTTAATGCGTTCTGTGAGTTTGACACCTAGTATACTTCGTTCCGCTCCTTGTTATATTTATATTTCTTTATTTACAAAAAATGGGATTGGGCGGGTCACATCAGCCGTATGCACGATGACCGCTGGGCAAAAATCTCCACATAATGGGTACCTGAAGATGGACGGCGCCGCCGAGGTCCGCCCAGAAAGAGATGGCGAGATGACCTCGACGCGTACCACGAGGGCTAGTTCGAGGTGGCGCGGGAAAGGAGTTCCTGGCAGGATTTGGGGGAGGCCATTGCCCAGCAGTGGGACACTAGGCTAACAAAAAAAATATATATAAAACAGACAGCAGTCTTATAAAATACTAGCTTCTGCCCGCGACTTCCTCCGCGTTAAATTTCGTGTTCCCCCGACCCACCCCGTCCCGTAACCCTTTCGGACGATCCCGCTACCCATATAGTGGTGTTTAATGAAAGAAATAAAATGGCTGAGCTTGTACAGTCACGAGCATAAGTATGTATACACTTGGCTTTATTCAAAGGCGATTTTCTCCTTCATTTTTGAATGAAATTTTATGTTATTGCGGACATAGTATTTTCGAACCCATAGGCTTATGTAAAGTGTCGTATTTCAACGTTGCATTCGTTATTTCACGAAAAAATCGCAATTGAAAGTTCCCAAGTGTTAACATATTAGTGCTCGTGACTGTACAGGCAGCCCCACATTTTGTCCCAATACATCTATATTCTATACACCCTAAGACGAAAACAATGTTCACAGTGATAGTTACTTATAAAACAAGATAAACAAGACTAACAACGTCATGGCGACTTATATCGAATGACATGAATTTTTCGTTTAGTTCAAGAACAAGAATATTATTTCTGTCCTCTTCATTCCACGTTATTTGTGTACAAATAAAAAAAAAACATTTTTGACTATCCAATCTTTGACCATCATTTATAGAATTAATTACTGCAGATCATCATCTGCCTGACTTTTCCCAACTATATTGGGGTCGACTTCTATTCTCCCCGGATGCAGCTGAATACCATTATTTTACATGGAGCGACTGCCTATCTGACCTCCACAACCCAGTTACTGGGTAATACGATACCCCTTGGTAAGACTGGTTGTCAGACTTTCGGGCCAACGGCTTCACGTGCTTTCCGAGGCACGGAGAGGTCTTGGTATGTGAAGATGGTCACCCATCCACGGACCAACCGCGGCAAGCGTAGCTTAACCTGATCGATCGACTCGTGCGGCTGTTATTACTTAGCCACAAGCCCCTTTACGGCAGATGTATGTTTTAATATATTAATATAATATTAAACTTACATGACATAATGAAGAAATCCCGATGTTTTGTCAAGTCGCAAAACCGTGCGAAGCAGGGGCGCGTCGCTAGTATTGCAGAAAAAATAGCCAGACAAACTGTCAACTGTGATGTCTACTCTAGCTGATGCTTTACTCCTTTTTTTGTTAGCGGCGTAGCACGTCTACGCAGATTGCTACGACGGCTACGAGGCTACAATTCAGTTCTTGAATCCATTGTTGTATTGTTGTTATTTTGTAATAATTGTAGTTGACAGCTCATTCTGACATTTACTGTAATTAATGTGTATTAGTTTTTAATTAGGCAATTACTTTTGACTTGATAATTAAATAATTTGAATGTATTTAAAAATTAAGATAATGTATTGATAATTTATGTTATTTTCTTTTGTATTGAATATGGGTAAAATAAATGTTTTTTTTTTATTGTTTAAATAAATAATATTTTGAGTTATATATATTAATGATTCTAATGATTATAATTCTGTAAATACGTACCTGTTATAGTCGCGAATCAACTTTTGATCAAAATACAACCTGACACTGATCTGAAAATTGCGAAAAACGTAAGTAAATTTGAATTTCGCGGGCTACCCTGGCACTTCCCCCTTAAACGAATATTTTTAAGGCATAAAAATCCTATCTAATATTATAAATGCGAAAGTAAGTTTGTTTGTTACCTTTTCACGCCTAAACCACTGAACCGATAATCCTGAAAGTTTGCATATACGTTGTCAGGTGTGCAGAAACGGATATAGGGTACCATTCATCCCGAAAAAAGTGCTGTTCCCGAGGAAAACAGCAATAACGTTATTATAATAATAGATGGCGCCACGTGTCTTTCGAATCATGACGGTAATACGTTTCCATGGGATTCCGATTTCCACGCGGGCGAAGCCGCGAGCAAAAGCTACTTTAATATAATTATTGTTTGGCCGAATGTTTTATGGCCAAATTTACAATGGCACACTTTTAAGATGGCAGAATTTTATTTGGCATATTATTATCGATATGAAATGTATGCCAAATGACGATTCTGACTGCGAACTTTCTGCGATATGATGGTTCTACCTACTTTTTAATTATTATGAATATGAAATTTATGCCTAAAGATGATTCTGACTTACAAAATGAAGAGTTTTGAATGTATGATAAATGAGTGTTTTGTCAAACGATTTTCTGCGAAATTACGTTTATGCTATCCGCTGTTATACAAAATAATATTATGACACAAAATGTTCTGCTATAAAGGGTAGACCCCTCGATGGTTTCTTTAGCCTATTTTCATCTGACTTGCGGCAGACATGTTCGGCACAGTCTCACTTAAGTTTTGGCTTAAGCTTTATTAATAAAACAATAAGTACAAGAGCACTTTAGACGACATACTTGCAAACGTAAATACGTTTTATAAATCGGAATTTTAACTTTTTTTTTTTTTTTATAATTTTTGCATAGATCTCCAAAGCTGTTTGACTTATGAAAAACCGGACAAGTGCGAGTGGAACTCGCGTGGAGAGTGGTTGGGTACGATTATAATTTATTCCAAGAACAAACTTAACATTGTGGTTGAGAAATGTGTTCTCCCATACATTCTAACTGCAAATGTAAGTTTGTAGACACAATATTACAAGATTTCTCATGTTATAATATTCCTTTTGCCTCGTTTACGTTCATACATCAGCACCCTAATTGCGTAACACACTATTACTCTCAATTTGAATAATTTTGAAGCTTATTGCTAATCCATTGCTCCATATGTTCGAAAAATGCGTCTTGCTCAACAACGTAAATAACGCAATGAATGTTGTTGAACTGTCAAAATGAAACAGATTCCGATGAGTTACGCAATTGCCCTGCTGGTCATACACGCACGTCGGTTGTACATTGAACTTATGTACAGTCAACAAAAGAGATAAGTATGCAGGATCGTCGGATATAATTGAAGTTTAGTAAGAAACCGATGGATGTTGACGACTGTAATTTAATTTGATATATGAGTTGTTTGTTTTCTATTAATAAAAAAATAAATTTTATTCGAGAACATCCATTGGTTTCTTACTAAACTTCAACTATATCCGACGATCCTGCATACTCATCTCTTTTGTTGACTGTACATGAAATACAGCTTTGATACAACAATCATGTAGCGGGATCGTCCGAAAGGGTTACCGCTGCCCCGGAACATAAAGGGCTAAGGAAGGAACACGGGTGGGTTTTAGTCAGTAAGAGTCTGACACTCCCTTCCGCTCCACCCAGAGCGGGAGGAGTCATTAGATGATTTACCATCCAAAAAAAAAAAAAATACAACAATCATGTTTGTAACGTGCTGACTACATCGACTAAGGAAAACAACGATTACAATTAGGGCAAAATAAACCGAGTTATTTGAATACAGTTTTTCTTAGTTTATTCAGAAGTTTATAGACTTATCAACAGAATTTATCCTGTATTTGTATTCACTGTCGTGATACTTAACCAGCTAACCAGCATAACTTAATACGTGTAGTTATAGAACGTTTATGGAGCGTTTATGAATTCATACACGCTATAAAACCTTCGATAAAATGTTGTATTCATACAAAATGTTATCGAAGGTTTTATAGGCTTGTTGAGCACTAATGAATCTTCCACCATGTCTTAAACCATCTGTTTTTATAAAATTACATAGCTAAAGAGTTTGTGTGTTTGAACGCGATTATTTCTGCGGGGCAATTGCGTAACACATTATCAATCGGAATCGGTTTCATTTTGACAGTTCAACAACATTCATTGCGTTATTTACGTGTCGAGCAGACAAATTTGAAGCAATGGATTAGCAATTTGCTTCAAAATTATTCAAATTCCGATCGATAGTGTGGCAATTAGGCTATATGCTATTTAAAATCATGCTAGGATTAAGAGCCGAGCAAAATGAAAAAAGTATAAGTAAAAGAACGCGAAAACGAACAAGTAGCGCGGGCAGGCGATGTTACGCGTCGGGCTGGGTCGGGGAAACAAGAAATTTTGCGCGGACGAAGTCGCGGGGAGAAGCTATTGGGGACTAATACGGCAGTTTGTTAGTCGTTGCTGTAGTTTTTTTTTAGAGTCTTGTGAGTAGGTAGGTCGTGGGTCCGAATCCAGGCAAGCATGCCTTTGATTTGTGCAATTTATGTCATCAATACCTACTGCTCTTAAGAAAAACATTGTAAGGAAACCGGTATATTGCAAAAATTCGAAGACAAGTGGCATCCAATAACTGGAACCAGACTGGAACCTGGAAATCTCTGAATATTGCTTATTGTTTGAAAAATGTGTATGCTCAACAACGTAGGAACTCGTAAATATCGCAATGAATGTTGTTGAACTGTTAAAATTAAACCCATTGCTACTCAGCGTAGGTCAGGGTCTATGTCTGGGACTGCCTCAGATTAATTGACCTCGTAGAAAAAGCTACTACTTAATTATGTTAACAAAAAATCAAACCATTAGCAAACTCCTTAGTAATAAATGATTTCATAAATAACAAATCTTCCCCCCCCCCTCACCTCCCACGTCTTTAGGTCACCCTTGTAGCGGTATATATAGTCCGGCGTTTCTAAAATTGCCAAAGATGTAAACAAAAATGGCCGCTCGAAATTGAATAAAATCGATATACAAGCACATTTTTTTGTTTTCTAGACGAAAACAAACCTTATCAATAGTATTGCTTTGTGGCAGTTCCGCCCATGATAAACGCAAGAGGTGGCCGCGCGAAACTTGCTTAGTCAGTGTCAGTATGTAAAGTCAGGGAAATTAATGGTGCCGATTCTCTTGTCACAAATGCCTCTACACTAGACTAAAAATCACTAAAATTTAGTTTATTCCTGTCAAACGACGATTTCCTATTCTGAAATTGACTAAAGTGACACAACTTAACTATATTTTAGTTTGACAGCACTAAGATGGCACTGAGTTATTTAATCTATTGAACATGGCAATTTTGCTATTCTGAATTACACGTTTTTCACCTAAAATTTAGATTGTTTAACTAAATCTGACTATTTTTAATCGCGATTAAAAAGGTGTGGAATAAAATTAGTTGTCGTTGAAGAAAAAAATGAATAGAAAGTCACACCAACACCTCGACTTCAGATGCAAAAACAGTACCTACAGTATTTTTTTTTTCTTTTGCTTATATCTCGAAAATGGTGTGTCCTATCGCAAAAATAATGAAAATTTCGACCCCCTTTATAGTACCCATAAACCCCCCTAAAACTCAACATGTAGGTAATAATTTTTCATATTTTCCATACAAAAAGTGAAAAATTCCTTAAAAAACACGCCAAGGCTGCCCCCTGCCCGCCTACGGCTCTAAAAAAAATCACGGGTAGGGCAAACAAGTACCACGTGTCGACGAGTCGCAATTGTCAAATTCGATTTTAGTTGTGTCAAAATTATTTTTAAATTTAGAGAATTTTTCATGCAGAATAGCTGTAAGATTCTCATAGCAAAAAGTAAGGAATTTTAGTGATAGTTTAGTTAGTTTAGTTCGGTGTACAAGAGAATCGGCACCAATAGCTATGCAAATTGACTTCCCACTTAAATTGTCCGTTGTCATTCTTGTATAAAATGGATATAACACGGCAAATTGACATAAGTTGTCATTTGCTTAACAATTATTTACCCTGGCTGTACTTATTACTTATTACAAATAAATAATAGGTATATCTACTTACTATGAGAGCAAAATGATAACTTTTTCAAACACTACATTTTCTAAAACAATGGGAGTATCATGTTTTTAAAACCACTGCCCTAATTACATGTAAACCTAAATACTTTTTGTTCCCTTGGATCCAAATAGGAATAACAGCGTGAAGATAATTATGACTGTCTTCTATAACATTGAGAAACAGTTACATAGAAACTTAACAGTAGCGCCACCTATAAGTTTTGTAGTAAAGTGGCTCAGTATATATTTGTTACAACTGTGTTTGTTATGAACTGTGCTAGCGTGGATTTGATAATCTTGGCGAGTAGGCTTAAAGCGTAGTTAGGGACCATTTCAATAGATGGCGTTGTTTTAGGTTATGAAATTTCATTCGAGTTTGTATTGCATGTTGGAAAAACAGGCTTTTTTTTTGTTGTCTTTTGTGTTATGACTATTTTTTAGAAAAAGAAAAATAAAGAATAGGTACTAATGCTCTATAGATTCTTATCGCGGCTTAATTCTTTATAAGTTACTAGTGCATAGTAATGCAACTAAAGAGGCATTTCTTTTTTGCAATTTTCTCTTTTAATTAATTTAGTAAATGCATTTATTTAGGAATTATTTAACACTAAACTTGTACTCTGGTTTTACTGGAGGGAGACCTATCTCAATGGGAGACACAAACCACAAACTCCAACTTGGTCACCTTTTCTGTTTTAGTTCCAATATTAACCAAAAGATGTCACTGTGCATTTCGTGCCGATTCGTGAATCGCGGTGTCAAGATTCTCCGACGTTTGGTTGGGTCACCTCGATTCCGCTAAGATGGTATCTCTGGTTTCCCTTCAAAACGCATAAATCTTTCGCCTTTTACTAAAGATTTCCGTGGAGGGGGACACTCAAATGAGTCTATATATATTTTTGAAATAACTCTGCTTCGGCAGAGTTTAGAATTCCTTGATGAATGATAATGAGCTGTGAGCTCATAGATTAAGCTTATTTGTATAATTTTGGTTGTATACCTACTCATATTGAATCATCTCTGTGATCAGCCGGTCCCATCTGACCATGGCTTGGAGTGTGATCCAGTGATCCTCTCCAGCATTTTTCATGAATATGTACCGCATTAAAATTATGGTAATCATCCATGCAGCGTTGCCAGACAGAATGATTATAATTCTGTAAATACGTACCACCTGTTATAGTCGCGAATCAAATTTTGATCAAGATAGAAACTGACACTGACCTGAAAATTGCAAAAAACGTAAGAAAAATTGAATTTCTCGGTCTACCACTGCGCATTCATACCGCAGTTTTTTACTTACTTTTTTTTTTGTTATAGTTGCAAAAATTTTTGTGAAAGCCCATAATAAATGTATTGAATTGTATTGTCAAATGCTGTTACTTATAGAAAAACTTCTTAGGAATAGAACACTGGTAATCCGTTTTGTTTTTAATACCGATTTGGCTATTTTTTGTTTTAAAATGTTCGTAATAGCTATTCGTTATTCTGTGGTAATAGTCCGAATTAGGTTTTTATCTATATATATAAAAGGAGAACTGACTGACTGACATATCAACGCACAGCCCAAACCGCTGGGTCTAGAGATTCCAAATTTGGCACGTACGTTCCTTATGAGGTCTAGGGGTGCACTAAGAAAGGATTTTTCAAAATTCATCCCCTAAGGGGGTGAATGGGGGGGGGGGTGAAATTTCACGCGGACGAAGTCGCGGGAAGAAGCTAGTGGAAAGATAAAGTAAAAAAGTTTTCCGGAAAATTCACAAATTCGGAAAAAACTGGACGTCTTTTTTTCGATGGGACTTTTGTATGAAATATAAATACATTTTGACAGAAACACGTCTATCGGGTCAGCTAGTATATTAATAAACATAGTTACCTACTACAATAATTATTTCACAATAACACATAATAATAGTCTCATATTATCACTAATTACTCATCACAATAAATAATAAATAAACTATGCATGGTTTCCTGTTTTTGTAGAGAACCAGATTGCGTTTATTAAAATAGGGCAATAAAACACAGCTGTTCCCTACATTTATCTTCGCATAACTCGTCAAAATTTAGGGAACAGCTGATTTTATTTTCGAGATTTCAGGTTTGGTCCCATAGTAAAAGTTGTTCATAATGATGAGTACAATGACCTCTTAAGAGGTTGTCGGTGTTTTTCCAATAACCCTGTATATAAAATTCAAAGTCCTGACTGACTGATTATATATCAACACACAGCCTAAACCGCTGGTCCTAGAGACATGAAATTTGGAGGGTGTGTTCTTTGTGAAGAGTAGGTATCCAATAAAAAAGGGCTTTTCGAAATTCCACCCCTAAGAGGGTAAATGGGGGGAGGGTGAAATTTCATGCGGAAGAAGTCGCGGACAGAAGCTAGTACAGCTGTCACTCTATGGCTGTCACCATGTAAAAAGAACGCTGAGCGACAGTGGAGGGGGTGTGTCTGCGCACGGGTGCAGCCTTGTCATAAAGTACTAGGCTATTGTTTTATATATATAAGTGTAATTGTTTTATTATAGATTCATAATAGTTACTTTCACACCCTTCATACCACCAATTTGATCGTTAAATCGCTCAGCGCACAGGTAAACGCCAGCGTTCTTTTTACATGACGGGACCAATAGTAATATACTCGTATATTTAGATAATGAAACCTCTTGTGCTGTAAAGACTTGAAGCTCTTTCAAGTCTATCACTGGAAATCTTCAGCTATCTAACCTTTTCCCAACTAACCAAACCTAACCGAATCCAGCTGAATCGGATTCCCACTACGTCCGATCCGAATCCGAGAAATAGTCCATCGTCCTATTTCTTCGTATCTAGTGCGCAACCCCTCATACAAATAGGACAATGGTCACTTCGCATTTCTCGGATTCGGATCGGATGTAGTGCGAACCGGCTCTACCAATGTTCCATTCCATCACTGGAATTACGCCTACAAAAATAACAGTTGCAATGTACAGACATGAGTAATTTTGCCATTATCAATAACCTTGGCAAACGGATTGGTCAATGCAATGGTAATAGAGAAGTCAGGCCAAACATGTAGGTTCCAAACAAAATAAACAAAAACACAGAAAATTTGACAAAATTGTGAACTTTTTTATGTTTGAGTATGAGGCTTTTGACTACGTTGTATGTGTATCTATATATTATATCTTCTTTTAATTATAATGTGCATTTGTGCAGAATAAACATTTTTTTTTCTATTTCTTTTCAAACTACTCGTTAATCAATTCATGTTAACGTATTTCTACTTACCTTAGGTTTATTACTTGGTTTGGTCATGTAATCTGCGGTTTTACGTCGACACGCTGCGCCTACGGAAGACTAGGTTTTTATATGTTAGTTGATATTTAGCCTAATGTAACATTTGGAGATGCTTGTAAATAAATAAAGTGCCCCCGAATTTCGGCCCTGGGGACCAATCTTACTACTACTAGCTATCTGCGCGGGACATATAATTATAGTGCACAAGTGTGTGCGCAGACACATGTGCACTCTTATTGTTCGATGGGACGGCAATCCGACACGACCGGAAAGAGATCAGGCGCAGGACCAACGCGGCAACGGCTTAACGTGCTTTCCGAGACACGGGGGTATTACCGTATTACAATACTAACTTCCAAATTCCACAGCACAGCCGGGCCCCAATGGAAAAACCCAATAACACTTTGTGCTACCCGGGAATCGAACCGGGAACCCCACGCTCGGAGAGGCATATATCCAGCTGTGGAGTGGTATATGCAGATGATGATAATGATGTTAAACTTCTTCATAACTTTCAAACATACGTCATCTTTACACAAAACCCACAAAAACACAACCACTCAGTCCGTCTTTACTACCGTGACAATTCACAGTTACAACTCTAAGTAAAAATAGCATTAAAACACCCACTTTTTGCACTCACAACAAAGAGCTGACCGGTCAACGGACACACCCACACACAGTCACACACGTGTTGTCATGCACACAGCGCGTAAACACACACACATTGACACAAGCGCGCACGCAACACGAACGCATAGCATGCAGGCGGTGCAGCCAAGCGAGACGAGCTCAGTACAGTTTTCAACGTTTATTTATTTATTTATTTATATATACTTCAACAACAACAACAACGTTTTCCTTATCCAATACATAATTGGGTGCTTTTTCATTTAATGCTCTGTTCTAGTATTAGTAATTATAGGATTAGTGGTACTAGACTAATTAAAATGTACGTAAATGGTATCAGTCTGTAATTAGATGTTGTCAAGGACAAGGTAGGAAGTCGGTAGTTAAAAGATTATTGTTGACGACTAGCAACAAAAAAATTTACCTGTCATTGCTTTATTTTTATTCTAGATGCATCGTCTTCACATATAATTATATAATTAATGTACCTATACAGAACTTGTAAAACATTTTAAAAGAGTAACGGTGGAGTTTCTTGCCCATTCTTCTCCATACGAAAACTACCTTTTGGAATGGGCGACTAGAATCAATTCGTTTTACTATAATTTTTGACGTTCAAAAGTGCCTTTAGTGTGTCTAATTGAAATAAATGATTTGACTTTGACTTTGACAACCAACCTTTACTCATATTTGTTTCCTTTTTATTAGATTTATTCACAGACTTCTTATGTTTGACTGCTGTCCCGCACTGTCTTTGTGAAAAATATATGCCAAAAAATCGTGATGCTCGTTTGAAATGGAAACACTATCACGATTTTTTGGCATAATTATATTTTTCACACAGACAGAGAGGGACAGCAGTCAAACATAAGAATAAATGTAATAAAAAAGGAAACATAAATATGAGTATAAAAAAGGTTGGTCGTCAACAATTATGTTGTTTGGAATAACAAACACGATTCAATACAAATAGTACGTATGCGAGAGAGTAGAAAAGTGTTTAAGTCAGGTTGAAGTGGTGCCAGAATAATCAGGACCAGATTCGAATGGAGGGCGTCCATTGTCCGCTGAACAACACTCGAAAGATGACTTCCGTAGTTTTTGGCGAAAAACGAGAAAAGTAAACACTCGGCCTGGCCTTCCTGGGAGCGTCGATGGCTTAAGTGACCCTAAAAGCATTGCGAATGTTTTCAGAGAACATGTTTCGGTCCGGTCGCCGCTTGGCCCGGCGAGTAGGTTGCTGAATGCTGATCAGAACAATAAAATTGCAGGAATAAGTTTCCCCGCGAAAGATGTCGCAAAAGCCATAAGCCGGATTGCGCGGGGAAAGTCCCCTGGGCACGACGCACTCAGCATTGAGCACCTGCAGCACGCCGGACCGCATCTGGCGAGAGTTCTTGCACTGTTCTTCTCGCTGTGTGCGTGTGCCATTCCTACCTGCCTGCGGAATTTATGAGGACAGTTTTTAGTGCCGATGGTTAAAAACTAAACGAGTGATATGGCGGATAAAAACAACTACAGGCCTATATCGCTTGCAACCATAGTGGCGAAGGTATTTGACTGTGTGCTTAACATGCAGTGAAATAGATACGTAACACTTCATGATAACCACTTCGGATTTCGTCCTAAACTGTCCACAGAGAGTGCAATACTATGTGTGAAGCACATCGGGAAGACCCCGGTATACACGTGCTTCCTCGATTTATCCAAGGCTTTTGACCTGGTCTCGTACAATATCCTCTGGGAGAAGCTGGAGAGCACGAACTTACCATGAGAACTTATCAGCATACTCCGGTACTGGTACGGGCACCAGGTCAATAGTGTCCGATGGGCGGGGGCGATGTCGAACCCTTATATTAGCGAATGTGGCGTAAGTCTCCTCAAAGAGATGTCAGCATAAAGAAAGGGGCCCGCTAGGGCCGAAGCCTGCCGGGGTAGCGGGATCGTCCGAAAGGGTTACCGCTGCCCCGGAACATAAAGGGCTAAGGAAGGAACACGGGTGGGTTTTAGTCAGTACGAGTAAGAGTCTGACACTCCCTTCCGCTCCACCCAGAGCGGGAGGAGTCATTAGATGATTTCCCATCCAAAAAAAAAAAAGGCAGGGCGGTCTGACCTCGCCTACATTGTTTAACCTGTACATGAACGAACTCGCTCAGAACTATAATAAAAAATAAAGAAATCTGCCTAGCCTTTTCACAACTATGTTGGGGTCGGCTTCCAGTCTAAACGGACCAGTGTTTTACATGGAGCGACTGCCTATCTGACCTCAACAACCTAGTTACTGAGTAACACGATACTCCTTCCTCCCCAGTCGTAACATAAAGAAAATGCTCTCCAGTAAATCCTGCTTTGTTACAACTTCAATTGACAATACATATAGCATCATAATTCTCTCACAAGTTGAAATATTGCCATTTATTTTATATTTATTGATTGCTAAGTTGCTACTGTTTATGATTCAATATCCCGTTGACTCACTGTCATACTCAAACGATAGATTTTTCATCGTGCCACTCTGTTGCGTCAGACGCAGAGCCGGCAAAGTACCATTTAGTGTCACGATAGCACGCTGACACTACGCGTGTCATCTACGCAACATGATAGTGTAATATAGTGTAATTTTAATGTAATATTACGCTTATTTTCCTCGAAAGTATAAGCAGAATGTATGCAGGAAACCTGTACACACATATTTTTAGGGTTCCGTACCCAAAGGGTAAAAACGGGACCCTATTACTAAGACTTCGCTGTCTGTCCGTCCGTCTATCTGTCACCAGGCTGTATCTCAAGAACCGCGATAGCTAGACAGTTGAAATTTTCACAAATTATGTATTTCTTTATAACAACAAATACTAAAAATAAATTAAAATAAACATTTAAGGGGGGCTCCCATACAAATAACGTGATTTTTTTGCTCGATATCAATAATGGCAACAGGTAGGCACTTAAAATATTCACAAAATACTCAGTTGTATTTTTACTTTAATATTAAAATTAAAATAAAATAAATATTGAAGGGCTCCCATACAAAAAACGTGATTTTTATATATGTGGTGTTAAATATTGTACGGTGGTACGGAACCCTTCGTGTGTGAGTCCGACTCGCACTTAGGCGGTTTTTTTTATAGTTACCCTCACTAATAAACGTTGTATACCGTCTGTATAGTTACACAACGCTTTGTCTTCTTCTTTCAAAAGTCAAATTACTGACGACTGAAAGAGAGAAAATAGGTGTATAACTATTCATCTGATATAATACGTTTATTTGTAAGGTGTTAATGTTTAACGGGGGTTTTGGAATCAATGCCTGCCTATTGGACCCCCACAACCCAGTAACACGGTACCCCTTGGTAAGACTGTTGCCATACTTTCGGTCTGTTCTGACTACCCGTCACGACTGCCAAAGATCTAAAAATAACAGCATGGACCAACGGCTGCTTTCCAAGCTCTTTGTTTCCAAGGCACGGAGGCGCTCGATATGTTCACTCCGTGCTCTGTTTCGTTCATTTATTTATTTATTTATTTAATACTTTAAGCACAAATGTACAGAGGCGGACTTAATGCCATAGGCATTTTCTACCAGTCAACCTTAGGGTGATGCAGAGACAAACAGTGGTAGGTGCAATCCTGAACATTGAGGAATAAATATTTCAAATATAAACATACTCATAAACTTATTAAAACTATGAATATAATAAATAAATATACCTACATACTACATATCAATATAAGCATAAATAAATATACATAAATACACGAATATACTTACTAAAATAAAAAGAAATAAGACAAACAATGAGAAAATATTACCGTTGTGATGATACTGCCAGCTTCTTGCGAATGTGCTCACGAACCTTAACTTTAAAGGATAATCGGTTGGTTGCCATCCTGATTTCCTGGGGGAGTGCATTCCACAGAGAGATAGACTGAACGAAGAAGGAAGAGTGAATGAAGTCTGTGCGGTGAGTGGGACATTGGAGAAGACGATTGTGTGATGAACGCAGATTTCTATTGTGGTTGGCGCAAATGTATTGAAAGTGAGGGGCTAGATAACCAGGGGAAGACGGAGAATCAAGAAAAGAGAACAAGGTGGTCAGCGCCCTTAGCTCTCTGCGCTGGCGTATGGGCAACCACTTTAGAAGCGACCGATGCGCAGAGACATGATCATATTTACGCAGATTGAAAACGAATCGAATGCAGTTATTGAGAAGACGGTCAAGTTTGTTGAGGAGATCTGCATTCAGGTCGTAGTAGCACACATCACCATAATCGATGATAGGGAAAATAAGGGACTGCACAAGCATTGTTTTCGTACTTGAAGGTAATAAATTTTTCAAACGGTATAGAGCCCGCAGCGTTCCAGTAACCTTCTGGCTCACCCTAGCGACTTGAGTCCTCCAGTTCAGGGTACAATCAATGTGCAAGCCTAGGTCCTTCACGTCAGTACCAAAAGGAATGATCTTACCATTGAAGAGAACTGGCTGCAAGGTTGTACCATCTACCCTGCTAACACTACGAGAACTGCCAATGATGATCGCCTGACACTTCGTAGGGTTAACAGCTAAGCCAAACCTATCAGACCAGGTTTTTATGGCTATCAAGTCCTTATTTAATTTGTCGATAGCATCAGGTAATTCATCAACCTTAGCTTGACAGTACAACTGCAAGTCATCTGCATTATGTTATGTTCATTATGTCATATGAACGAAACCGCGCGAAAAAACGCGAAGTTGGTGTGGTTTGTTACCTCGCTTGTGAACCGTACGTGGTTTGCACGTGATAATATTATGCGTTAAATAATAATTAACATACAGAATTGGACCCCAGTTTGCGTTGCTGTCGCGCCGCGCCTCCGCTCGCCGATGACGTGTACGTTGATCACGCCGCCTGCGCATGCACGCCGCGCTTGTTCGTGTTGGGTTCTATTCCGAACTTAGTGAACCACGCCCTATTTTTATACTCAACGATTTATTTTTCACTATGTTTACTTAGTTGGTAACATAAAATTTATGGACTCTGTTGGGCACAGCAATATAGTAGGAGAGAGGACTTTTTTTGGTTGGGGTCGGCTTCCAGTCTTTAAACCGAATGCACTTGAATACCAGTATTTTACATGGAGCGACTGCCTATCTGACCTCCACAACCCAGTTACTGGGTAATACGATACTCCTCCCATCGCAGTCTTCTAAACTAATAATATTATATAGAGTCAGATTTGTTTTTTGTATGTCACGCTAAAACAGCTGAACGGATTTGAATGAAATTTGGCACATGGGTAGACCATGACCCGGATTAGGACATAAGATACTTTTTATCCCGATATTCCAACGGGATCGAGACTTATATGGGTTAAACCGCGAGGCCCAGCTAGTCTTCACTAAAATCTAATGTTATTATTAGAGTTTTTCACCGCAATATTCTAAATCTGACGTCACCCCGACCACAGTTGGTCAGATCGACCTGTAACCTGTTAACAACGCGTTGATAAGTGACAACAATGTTCGCCTTATCGCGACGTCAGCCGCGTGGTTTCCCCAAACATCACCCACACATGTGGGGACGTAGGTACCAGTTTGTTTACATCACAAGCGAGCGGGAAGTGTGGCTCAAGTGATAAGAATGTCGCGAGAGTCACGATGATGGTAACACAACACAACAGACAGACAGTATTGTTTTAATTGTAATATTATTTAAATTAAATTAAAAAAAAAACATACCTGTTTAATTTTAACTCATCATCACCTGCGATAAAGATTACAAATCCACAATAACTGTCAACAAGAGTACAAACACAGTGACAGTAAAAGTTATATATCATCATCTGCCTGCCTTTTCCCAATTATGTTGGGGTCGGCTTCCAGTCTAACTGGAAGCAGCTGAATACCAGTATTTTACATGGAGCGACTGCCTATCTGACCTGCACAACACAGTTACTGGGTAACACTGCTTGTTTGGCTGGTTTAATTGTAACTGTTGCACAGATTACAAAGTTTAGTAACATAACAAACATCACGCCTGTAATCCTTGAAGGGTTAGGCAGAGGTATATCCCTTTGCCTGCCTTAATGTGACTATACTCACATTTCACCAGTTATGTTTAAGTACATGTAATAGGGGACGCCCACATGGTCGAGCGCCGACCTTGTGAAGGCCGCAGGAACCCGTTGGATGCGAGAAGCACAAAACCGGTCGAAGTGGAGGTGCTTGGGGGAGGCCTATGTCCAGCAGTGGACGTCTTTCGGCTGAAATGATGATGATGAAGATGAATAGGGGACGAGCCTATTGCCATCATCCGTGGCTAAATCCAGACTCAGGCTGTTACTGAAAAATTCCTGGTGAAAAAACATAATAACACTGCTCAACCCGGGAATCGAATCCCAGGACCTCGTGGTCAGCAGTAGCGTTTGCGATCACCAGACCAACATAGTTTATTATTATACAGTATGGAAACCACATACATATGTGGTTTCCATACATCCATACTAATATTATAAATTCGAAAGTAACTCTGTCTGTCTGTCTGTGCTACCTTTTCACGCCTAAACCGCTGAACCGATTTAGATAAAATTTGGTATAGAGATAGCTTGAGTCCCGAGAAAGGACATAGGATACTTTTTATCCCGATATTACCATGGGATCGAGACTTATGCGGGTGAAACCGCGGGGCGCAGCTAGTATGTAATAAATTATTATACCACATATTTGTTATTTACTTACTTTTCTAAAAAATTACGAAATCGGTCACGAAAAAAAATCCTCTACATTTACGTTCGCATAACTCGTCAAAATGTAGGTAACAGCTGATTTTTTTTCGCGACCGATTTCGTTATTTTTTTGTATATCGTCAGAAAAGGCGATAACAAGTATGTAGATATAATTTATTGCATATATGTGGTTTCCATGTAGATTGCTTTGAATACCTATTGTAAAGAAATTGGAAAATAAAACAAAACATTTCAGTTTTAATAAATTTATTTTTATTAAAAAATATTTTTTTAGTGATGTAAAACCAACCTATCAATATACAAGATTACCTTTATCAAATAATTAAAAACAAATCTACACACTAACTGAAACACGAGTTACGCAAAACGGCACAACAAAGGCGCGTAGCCGGTCACGTGCCCCTGCTACGTCACCGCGCGTAGCGACGTAGCGATACGCCGTAGCACGCGTCAGTTACGTCGTAGCACTCGTAACCCCAATGTTAATAGCTTATTTTTAATTTTATTTTATGTAATTCGTTACGTTTATGAAGTAGACAGTTTTGTTAGTACATACATATTTATAAAGTCACGCTTTCAACCCATGGGGGTAGGCAGAAACAACAGAACGCTACCTGCTACGATCCTTACAATTTCTTGTCAATGTTTATAATTAATGCTGAAATATGCGCTTTTACAAAAAGAAGTAAGAATATATTTCCTATCTTTCTGTATGTCTAAACATTAGAGCTGCATCCTACCATTTTGCCAGAACACAAAAACGTAATTCTCCACCTCAGTCCAAAGTCCAACTCCATGACCTCGCTACATCCTGTACCTCGGTCCCACCCCGATCACTCGACCAGCGCGTGCGCCTCACTTTCACGAAACAGCGATGCGTCAGCGTCACTCACACTACGACGCGTCACTTACAAATATACGCGTCACACATACATACGAACATGCGTTTGCGCATACCAGCCGTAACCGTTACGACGGAGTAGGAAATTACCATAAATGAGTAATGTATTTTTATTATCAGTTTGTAGAAAAATCGAAGAAGCGACATAGATACAGACCTAATAATGAAAATGCATTTGAGATCTAGATTTCGAGGTCAATGACCTTTCTCTTGTATGGTGTAAAAATAAAAGGGAGTGTCTGTTTCGTGCGAGAGAAACCTGATTTCAAAATGGAAAAAAATACTTTATTTTGGTACTTTGTTGATGTTGTTGTTGCGAATTAAATAAGTATAGATAACATACATACATAATCAGCCTATAATGTCATCACTGCTGGGACACAGGCCTCTTCTCAGTGAGAGGGAGTGGCCCGTAATCCATCACGCGGACCCAGTGCGGGTTGGCAGATGTCACATGTCTTCGAATTTTTGGGTTCTAGGACATGCCGGTTTCCTCACGATGTTTTCCTTCACCGTTTTGAGAGCAGTGGTGATGAAATAATTTACACAAAGTAAAGCGCCTGTCAGGGTTCGAACCTACGAACTACACCTCGTAAGTCGCTTACTTACCATTACCACTTGGCCACCACTGCTCCAATTAAATATAATGATGACCTTTTTACATGGAGTTAATTGTAGTCTTCTAATTCCCCTGCCATGTCCTGTCACCTGTGCACTTGATGATCTTATGATTGCGTCAATGAGCGGAGTTCGCGCAGCTGATCTTTGGGCCAAAGATGTTTGAACTTTTTGCCACCGATACGCTAAGAAGAAGCGGCCTCTTCCTATACATACATAACATACATACATAATCAGCCTATAATGTCACAACTGCTGAGATACAGCTCTCCTCTCGGTGAGAGGGAGTGGGCCGTAATCCACCACGCGGGCCCAGTACGGGTTGGTAGATGTCACATGTCTTCGAATTTTAGGTTCTAGGACATGCCGTATTCTTCACGAGTCACGATGTTTTCCTTCACCGTTTTGAGAGCAGAGGTGGTAAAATCATTTACACAAAGTAAAACGCCTGTCTGGATTCGAACCTTCGACCTACAACTCGTAAGTCGCGGCCGTTACCACCGGGTCTCCACTGCTCTAATTTAATCTCTCTCTCTTTCTAATCTATTTAGCCCATTTTATGTCCCACTGCTGAGCAAAAGCCTCCCTCTCCCTTTTCGACAAACGTCGGTCCTCTGCCATTACGGGCAAGTTCTTTTGGTATGAGTCAAGTTAAATTAATTTAATCCATACGAAACGAGTTCGACTCTAGACAGTCTTGCAAAATTCATCTAGTTCATTAAAATACGTAAACAGCAAGTCTTGGCCGATGATAACTTGCGAAATTATGTCCGCTAAAGAGAAACTTCGATGTTTTGATAACGACTGACCTACGTCACTTTATATTTGTCAACGTTTTAGCGAGGAGAATTCAATATTTTTAAAGTCCATTGACTCGTCTCTGCAACAGCATCCTAATTGAGTAGCACGCTATCAATCTCAATCTGAATTGTTTTGAAGCATATTGCTGATCCATTGCTTCATATGTTCGAAAAAAATATCTGCTCAACAACGTAAATAACGCAATGAATGTTGTTGAACTGTCAAAATGAAAGCTATTGCTAATGATAGAGTGATAGTGTGTCAGGCAACTACCCCACAGGTAAAAACTATAGCTAGTTAATTAATAAAAGAAGATACACACATCAAAAGTGTCTAGGGATCAAGCATTTATATGCGGATTTCTTGAGATTGAGATGTGGCTTTGTAATAAATTTATGATTTTATAAATTTATATGGATCCTTTTTGGTGCATTTCATAATTTGAATCAGGAACTGTGAATCAAATTCGAGTAAAAGATGAAAATCAGCTGTCAATATTTTCCCTATAAAAACATACAACGCATTGAAGACATTATTAGTGCTACTGTTTCCCTACTACTGATTAAAACCAACGTTATTATGGAGCGGCGACGTCATTTAAGCAGGGAAGAAATGCTCAGAGCCGTGGGAATGATAGAAGCTGGTTCCCGGCAACGTACTGTGGCTTTAGCTCTGAATACAAGTCAGAGTGTTATCAGTCGACTTTGGACACGTTACCGAAGCACTGGTACCGTGGCTGAGCGCCATGGAGGACGGTATCGCTGCACCACACGGAGACAAGACCGATACATTCAAATCTTAACTCGAAGAGCTCCAACAATAACCGCCATGATGTTACCCGTGAGGCTTCATCACTCTTCAGGGAACTTAATTAGCGACCAAACAGTCAGAAACCGCTTGCATGAAGTGAACCTTCATTCCCGAAGACCGCTACGGGTACCACCTATAGCAATGCACAATCGTAGGATTCGATATCAATGGGCTCTTGAACACAGAAATTGGGCAGAAGAACAATGGCGTTTCGTGTGCTTTTCTGATGAGTCTCGTTTTGGTATGAGACCGGATACAAGACGTATACGACACTGGAGAACCCCTGGACGCCAACAGCGATTAAAATCCTGCCAGGAAGTCCATCCTTATAGTGGTGGAACCATCATGGTATGGGCGGGTATTTGGATCGGCGGAAGAACTGAGTTGATTTGGATCAGAGGCAACCTCAACGCTCAAATTTATGCTGAGACGATTGTATCAGACGTCATCGTTCCTCTACAAGTGCAAATCGGTCCCTTATTTCAGTTAATGCATGATAATGCACGACCGCACACCGCAAGAGTTGTAAGACAGACTCTCGCCGCAGCTAACATCAATGTCCTGCCCTGGCCTGCTCAGTCGCCAGACTTGAACCCGATTGAGCATGCATGGGATATGCTACAGAGAAGAGCTCTGCCGAATATGGAGGGTATCCAGTCGCAAGAAGACCTTTTTTTGTTATTGCAACGAACATGGGCTGCCATTCCACAGCGTGATTTGGATGAACTCATTTTGAGTATGCCAAACCGATGTTCTTGTGTTGTTAGTGTTCGCGGTAGAAACACGGATTATTAATTGTTTAAGTTACCCAATAAAATTTTAAAGAAAACTGTTATTTCAGTCTTTTTTTCGAACTTTTGTGTTAGTGGTTCAAATGTCAAAAATCCCTTTATTAGGAAAATGGCAAATTTCTTTATTAATGCAAAGGTGACTTGGTTTATCGTTACTGTGACAAACGAAAACACTTTATTTGATGAATCCTTAAAGAAAATTTTAATTAATATCAATCAGGAGAAAAGTTATTGCAAAAATATATGTTGATCCCTAGACACTTTTGATGTGTGTATATAAGAAAGTAAAAATTTAAGTACGAAAAAATGTTATGAGGGACAAACTATTTTTGTTATTATTTTTATCTGACCTGTATGGCGTCATACACTCATACGCAGTTTTATTACCTACAGAACTCCTTTGGACTTTAAAATGAGTGTTTATTAATTAAATATGAATGACGCAGAGTTCGCGAGTTATTATACTAGACAAGTAGATATTATAGGTACACCGCCTTTTATCTAATCTTATTTGATACCTACAATACAATACAATAACAATAGCTCTGTGAAACTATTCACTTGTTGCCGCCGATAACATTTATCTCAGCACTCATCATACTTAGGTGCTCATTACTTCTTTTAACGATGTCAACAGATGAGCAAAAAAAAGTAAATAATAAGTAGGTAACACACAACGGGACAGCATCACAGCATGACAGCAGTAAACTCTCCAAGACGTGGAAGTCGTCGAAAGTAGCGAATGTCGAGCGCAGGTCATCGAACCGCAACTGTCAAAATAGTAGCTAGATGGTGCACGAGTGTCATTGATTGTGCGCGGCGCGGTGCAGGCGACCTTGTAGCGCCCGCGCCCCTCGCCGACGTCATGCGGGGGCGCGCCGGTGACGTCACGCCGACCTCGCCGTCACACCACGTGCACGTGAACAGCACGCGCCACCACGCGCCGGCTGCGTGATCAGCGCCCTGCTATTGGCCCGCGCAGTCGAGCCGCCCGCTCCCATTGGACACCCGCCCCCCCCTCACCCCACAATCGCATGCCTCGTACAGCGAGCACTCGCCGAACGGTTTATTCGTCTGCCGCCCGCTTACAGAACCACACGGCTCCCAACAGCGGAACCGCGGAGCGAAAACACAAGTTTTGTGAATTAAAAAAGAAAGTTTTATTGCGTTGAATGCTATTAGTTTAATCAGAATGTCGACTCTCCTCGAAGTTTGTGGACCCCTCTCACCGCCGTCAACGCCACCGTTGATGGAAAACAAAGTGAGTGTCTTTTGCAATTCGTCTCAAAAACTTTTTCAAAAATTAGAAATAATATTATTGTGCCCTAAAAAAATTTTCCCAGTAAAAAAAAAAATTCTCAGTGCCATTTGTGCAATCGAAAGTACGGTAAGAGCGCACGACGCGATCACGCAGCGCGCGCGTGCTCGTATTATAGCGACCGTTCACTTACGTGCATCTGTCTTTGTCTCACAGGTCGAGTTACCTTACAAGAAGGCTGCCATGAAGCGCGCGCGGGAGTCTCCGCCGCCACCCGGCCTGGTCACTCCTCAGCCCTCAGACTCGGAGGGCGAGGAGGACTTCAGCAAGCGCTCCCGGTGCGAGCTGGCGCGCCTGCTGCTGAGCACGCCGCCGCCCGAGCCATGCTACCGACCCTCCGTCATTATGCGCGCGCACAAGGACGGCACCTGCAGCCCCGAGCCGCTGCTGCTGCCACCTCATCAAGACATGAACATGAACATCGTCAAATCGCTCAAATTCAAAATGAATCGCGGTCACAGTTATTCGCAAACTAAATACATTGCGGCTCAAGCTCAAGTTGTGCCACCAATCCGAGTGGAGCCTCCTAGTCCACCCCCTAAAGTGGAGGAGGCTCGCGTGCCGTCACCTCACCCCGAGTGTCTGCCCAAGCATGAAGTGCGCGATGAACAGCGAGTGCCCCAGGCGCCGTCCGCGGCCGCCACCCCGGGCTGGGTGCCGCTGGCGCCGCGGCCCGCGCCCGCCGTGCTGGTGCCCGGCACCCTACTGCCCACCACCGCGCTGTGGCTGGTCGCGCCGGCCCCGGCCGCGCGCCGCCGCCTCTACGAGTGTTCGTACCCCGGCTGCGGGAAAAATTACTTCAAGTCATCCCACCTGAAAGCTCACGCTAGAACTCACACTGGCGAGCGACCCTTCCGCTGCGCGTGGCCTGGCTGCGAGCGCCGGTTCTCACGCTCGGACGAGCTGTCCCGGCACAAACGCACCCACACCGGAGAGAAGAAGTTCGGGTGCCGCGTGTGCAACCGCCGCTTCATGCGCTCCGACCACCTCGCCAAGCACGTCAAGAGACACGCTAAGGAGCGCGCCCCCCCCGCGCCCGTGCTGAAGCTGCTGCCCTCACCCCCCCTCGGCCTGCCCGTGCAGACCTCCGTCGCGCACTAGGGCTCCGTGCCGCGCGACAACTCGACTGTGATTCAGATCTCATGATCGTTACCTAGTTGTAGTTTACTCATCTCTAAGACTGTCCTATGTCTACTTAAGTAGCATTATAGATGTAAGAATATGTTATTGTTAGCGACATTAAGCTTCCAAAAGAATTAAACAGAATGTTTTATACAAGTCCGTTGTTTTGTTTGCACCCTCACTGACTGCATCACAATTCACACTGTACACCTATACACTGCGCTCACCGACACACTCCTGAATTGGTACCAAGTACGTAGGAACTTGTTGCGAGTGCCACACGTCGGCGAACTTGAACGACTCGTCTCCGGTCGCCGGTCGCCGGTTGCGGCGGGCAGGGCCGCCCGGCGAGCGCCCGCCGACTGCCGCCGCCACCGTCGCCGACACAGCCTGATAACGACCCAGCCACGCTTATCACTAACGATATCACACCGAAAACATTTCAAACGGAAACACATACTAATTAGCATACAGACAGAGATATACGAAATATTGAACAATCAATTAAACAATCAATGTTTACTGACACTGATAAGTAGCCTATTAATAAAAAAACAGGTGGCGTTATAGAAATTATTCAACCAGGATATTGAAATTAAAATGGGCAATCATAACCGGCTCTCGAACTCTACAAAGTTCTAAATAATGGCATCATCTTAAATTGAGATGAAAACGAACAAATTCTCAGAATCAGAGAGATTGTAGCACCAAATTCATGGGAGCTATAACATTTTGCAATTTGGCAAACATCTCAACTCAATGCGTGTGAAAATAAAGCATAAATTATAGAAGTTACACGATCACGAACCGAGACCCAGTAATCATTATAAATAGTAAAACCGCAGTAATCTAATGTTTTTCTCTGAGAGAAGAAAACTCCTTGGATTACACGTTTCCATAAAAACAATTACGTTTACTAAACATTGCTTTCCATAGCAAATTGTTTCCTTCAGTACTCTGGGCTGATTTTTCAATCATCTGATAAATTTATTCGAGGAATAATTTTGAAATTGAGAAGAAAGGGCAAGAAACTCCACCGTTACTCTTTTAAAATGTTTTACAAGGTTTTGTATACATTAATTATGTAATTATATTATGTGAAGACGATGCACCTAGAATAAAATTACTCTACCACAAAAGGTAAAAAGAATTAAAACTAAAGCAATGACAGGTCCTGCCGGGGTAGCGGGATCGTCCGAAAGGGTTACCGCTGCCCCGGAACATAAAGGGCTAAGGAAGGAACACGGGTGGGTTTTAGTCAGTAAGAGTCTGACACTCCCTTCCGCTCCACCCAGAGCGGGAGGAGTCATTAGATGATTTCCCATCCACAAAAAAAAAAAAAAGCAATGACAGGTAAATCAATTATGTGTTAAAAATATTGTAAAAGTAGATGCTTTTCCTAGAATTTTAACAAGTTTGTGAGTTACAGTTGTCACAGAATGTAAAAATCAATCTCATAAAAAATTTAAAAATATACAATTAATTTAGCAACCAGTTTAATTTTGTCTAGACTCCAGATTGTCCTATGGAGCAGGACCAGCATGTTTCCAAGCATTCTTATCTCCGATATAATCCTCTAATTTGTAATATCCTTGTTTACAAAGTGTACTTTTAATAATTATGAGTTTTAATTTTTTTTTTCATTTAATTGCAATATGTCACAAGGTTGCACTTGCAATATATCTTACGTTCATAGAGAATTTCTTACGGTGGTATACTGCATAATTGCGCAAAGTCCTATATTTTGCAGAAACGATTGAATTAAATACTGAAAACCCCCGACTATGATGTAAACAACTATCACATAAGCGACATTTGTGGTTAACATAACGTACCTAATACCTACACAGACTTAAATAAACAATAATAATAACGACGCAATACTATACGTAATAGGGATGAAGACTAACTTTTTTTTGTTCGTCTATCATGTAGATTATTAAAAAGTATTGGGCACGTATTTTTTCTTTTTTCACATAATCAAAACATTACAGAGATATATTGATTTGAAATGTCGCATGACGTCACGTGTTGGTACAATTTCTACCTACAAGTGACGTCACGAGCCCCCACTCCCAAACTTTGACACGCTTTATCTTTGTAATTTTTTGGTTGATTGACACAAGAAAAAATATGTGTCCATTATTTTTTGATAATCTAACTGACGGACTAAATAGAATTTCGTTTACTTTACCCCGTCGTCATCCCTATTTAACCATTGTGTTTAGGTACCTATAGAGGGATGAGGAACAGGGTATAAAGTTCACTCATACTCTATAGAAAAGGGAGGATCCTCCGACCAGACGGGTGTTGTGTCTGGCGGGCAACTGCCCAATGATTCATTTCGGGCCGTTGTATCTATGCTAGTTGCGCGGTAAACTCTGCTTGCGAGATGCAGGATTTGCGTGACGTCAGTATGGCGCGTTGTTCGCATGTGGCGTTGTAGATACCGCTACATACCTATTTCGTAGGATCGTCAGAAATGCAGATTTAGGTATATTTTTCATTTGTAATACAGGCAGGTCAAAAAGACGTGGATCAAACGAAATCTATATTTATACAAAATTCAAAGTCCTGACTGACTGATATATCAACGCACAGCCTAAACCGGTGGTCCTAGAGACATGTAATTTAGAGGGTGTGTTCTGTGAAGAGTAGGTATTATCCACCAAGAAAGGGTTTTTCGAAATTCTACCCCGAAGAGGGTGAATCGGGGGAGGGTGAAATATCACGCAGACGAAGTCGCGAGCAGAAGCTAGAACAATATAAAAAGCGGCCTAAGCAATTCGGATGCGCTCGAAGGCTTCCTTACCACAAGGCAAAATATGCCGAAAAAAACTTCTTGTATTGTATTGTACAAGAAACGTGAATTTTTTCGCCGTTTTTTACCCTCTTTAATTTTTTACATTGTCTCATATTTATTACTCCCCTCCCTAAGTTTCGATCCCGTAGGAATATTGTAATAAAAAGTATCCTATATGTTAATCCTCCATCCATCCATCCTCAAAAACTTTCGCGTTTATAATATTAGTAGGATTTGATGTTATAGCGACGATCTTCGCAGGATGGCTGGTAGCAGGTGGATGAGAGTTGCCGAAAATCTAGTTGAATGGCGTGCAATAGGAGAGGCCTATGTCCAGCAGTGGACTACTGGGGGCTGATGATGATGATAGCGACCATAGTAGTACCTACACACTCTGAGGAAATTGCAAGTGTCTACCTAGTACGGTTCAAAACATGTGTGTATGACAGATGGACGGACGGACAGACAGCGGAGCCTTAGTAATAGGGCCCCGTCGGCATCCTTTACAAACGGAACCCTAAAAATTAACTCCGTGGATGCAATGTAAGTATTTACATATAATCTTTGCTGCGTGGTTTCTTCTAAGTGCCGTTTTGACCAAAAAAATTATTCTTGTCCATATACGAGTATTACAGAATCAAGGTAACTGTGGATTGCTTGACCTTATCCAAATTCTCGAATTTATCTCACGGAAGGCAATTTTGATCAAAAACAAAGGACGGAAATTACAAGACTGTTAAACGACTCTTTAATCACAGGTTTTGGTTCAATTCCTTCCATTATAGGTACTAAATAAATAAAGCTAAAAACCGCGTATCTAAACTTAATGTAACTTAAGTTCAGCTTAACTGAATTATTATTAAGTAAGTACGTAAACTAGCTCAAAACTCATGTTAGCTATAAATTGTCTATTGACTGAAATAACAAAAATCAAAACAATTGACACTAGACTTGACAACTGATCAAATTAAATAGGCTTTCATAATGGCATGTATATTTAATCAAACCCCAAATATTTCTCATTTGGATTTCTAAAAATATTTATGGACATTAATCAATGCACCTCTTTTTATGATACGCAAATAAAATCCCCTATATGGTCGACTTTCGAATATTTTCTACGTATTTCAGGTTTAAAAATAAATATAACAATTTTCATACACCGCAGAAAGTAGTTATTAAAATCGGTGATTGCATAAAGAAACAAAGAATGTTCTCTGTAACTACGCTCAAACAAATTCCTGACAGTTGCCAAACGGTAGTGGAAATTGCTATTACCGTGTCATTTTGACGTCAGCTGCGTCACATGCGACGGCCATGTCTGACATGTCATGATACTAACGTCAGAAGTGTATTTCCTTAGCGTCAGAAGATGAATATGTCATGTATTTACCTGTTGGTATGTCATGTGCTAATTGGTTACCTTCCTTGAGTAGTTCTAAAGGAGGCGGCTGATTCATCTTGTATCATTTTAGGAAGGGAAGTCAGCAAAATACCAACCAACCCCTCCCCTCCCCTCCCCTCTTCGAACCAAGGTCATATTTGCCAAGGTGACTTCGTTGGACTAGAAACTTATCAGCCTGTTTTATCAGCTTAGGCCTGATTTTTCAAAAGTCAGAAAATTTTTATTTAAGGATTAGGATTAAATATTGCAGTATTACAGCTTTTGTATGGAAAATTTGTCAAAACTGTCATATTTATTCTTCAGATATAAGTTATCTGACTATTGAAAAATCAACCCTTAGTGGTATTTCATTTTTGTTCGTTTGTTTTAGCTAAGTTTTTTTTTTAAAGAAGGTTATGATCCTTCTTTTAATGTGTGTCCATAGTCCATGTAGGATGAAAGTTGAAAATGGAATTCACAATAAACTATGCGAGCCAGCGATTTCATTGGGTTAGAAACTTCAGCCTATTTCATCCGCCTAGCGGTAAAATTCCTTTAAAGACATTTCTTATCACTCTACTACACCATCTTAGGATGTAGAGGCTGCACCTCTTTACAATGCAGGCCGGTCATAATTGATGGCATCTGCTGTTCGACCGTTCAAGCGTATGTCAAAGAAAGAGGCTAGGTTTGACGTGTGAGATAGAAAGGGCTAGTTTTTAAGTAATTACATAATAGAATAATATCTAATGAAATCCTTTTCCAGGAGTTTCATTTAATAAAAGGGCTCCCATTAGAGCTCGCCATTTACAGTACATATCTTCCAAGTTTCATGTGTGGTCTGCAGTGTCTGACAGCGTTTTCTGCGACTTATATCGACAACGCAAACCTCTAAAGGCTCTGCAATGTCACTTTATCAGTAGAGGCTGCCTGGTTAGAGTCCGACCGAATTTCGTTTGCAATTTTCGGCTGAAATATGCATTTTCGGCAATATTCGTTTTCGGCCGAAAAAATACCATTTTAGGTCGGATTCTACTGCCTGAAAACTTTTTTACTTACACTAATAGAGAGTAAAAAATGCTTTGAGCTATTTTTAGCTATGGCGACTTAAAATAGCTAAAACTTTTTAACAATTCTATTATTGTACAGAGAGTTCCCCAGTCTCGACGTAGTATTTAGTAGTCTGTTGCCAAACACAATGGAAACTGCTATTACAAACTATCATTTTGACGCCAGCATCGTCACATGCATATCCTATGGCTGACATGACCTGAATCTGACGTCAGTTGTGCATTTCCATTGCGTAAGAGTTTCATGAATGAATCTCATGATGAATTATTAAATGCATCACTTGAATTGAGTGTGGGCTAACATTAAAAAAAATATTTGTCAAACTAGGACATCGTATAATGAAATTTTTAATCAACAAAGTACATTATTATTTAATTTTAAACATGATAAAGAACGAACTACTTACGCAGCTATTTCCAAATCGCAATCTATATTGACAAGTCTGTAAAAAGACATCAAATATTCATTATTTTATAATGTGGCTTCAGTTCAATACTACCTTTAAAATCATGGAAATAGCCTTCGCTACCGTCTGTTCAATTATTTTACCTCTAACGGCAGCAACCTTATTGTAACGAGAATAAAGATCACAATGATTTTGACAGAACCTGATCGATCGACTGTTATTACTTAGCTACAAGCCCGAGCAGCAAACAAGCAAGCAGAAAATACATAAGTATTAATTGAAAAAGTCACATTTGGTACTTGCCCAGATTTAAACCCACTACCGCGTACATGAGAGACGACGTCTTAATCACTGGGCCATCACGACATCCCTCATACACAGAAACACACAGACAGTCACTTAAAACAAAAGACAAACGATTCTCGTAGCAACAAATTGGCGTAGCACGCATTGTGCGAATGATCGAAGATTATCCGTAGCACTCTAGGGCAGGTTGCTAACCTATTGTTCAGCGAATTTTGTACACAACCGTAATTTAGGTAAGTACTTGATATTTTTATTTATTTGTTTGTTGTCAACTAACAGGCTTCTTCTGGATAAGCTCGCTCCAACGTCGACTTTGTCTCTGTCACCTTTGACCTAGACTAGAGTCAAGAGCAAGTCCATTTCAAAAAAGAAAAAAAAAGAAAACATAAAGTTATTTCCATGACATTTGTTTGTTTGTTAGATTTTGGTTTCACTGTAATTTCAGTTTTAGGCGTAATATTTATCATAAATGTGTAATTGGTAAGTTTTTAGACAAAAGATTTTCTCTTTTTAATGAGAGTGCCCTTCCTTGCTTTTCCGTGGAAATGAAAGGAGACGGAAATGGAATGTCTGTTTTTTTTATTATTTAGATATTGTTGCACCTTGCTCGTTATATAAAAGGTTTAACAGATGTTTTTTTTTATTTAGCCAAGTAGCTATTTATGTGTTTAGATTTGATAAAATGATACTGACAGAGAAATTACAAACACCAGAAACATTTTAGTCTCTATCATTCATCACTCTTTGTAGTTTACTGTCAGTCAAAATTTTCACTAGTTATATATCTGTGGGGTAATTGCATAACACACTATCACTAGGAATGGCTTTCGTTTTGACAGTTTAACAACATTCATTGCGTTATTTACGTTGTCGAGCAGACACATTGTTCGAACAAATGAAGCAATAGATTCGCAATATCCTTCAAAATTATTCAGATTGAGATTGATAGTGTGTTACGCAATTAGGGTGCTGGTCACACCCCATTTTACGTCAAAGCTACACCCGAATATGTTATGCACCCTTTTCAAGACCACACCGGATTTAAAATAAATCTAGTAGTGTCCATTATCAGTCCCATGAATGGAGGATTATAACATAAACGTACATATTATTTAATGAGTGATAACAGATCAGAATAACATTCTTTGTAAATGTTCTAGCCGTAGGCGGCGCTTGGCAGTCATGTGCGTTTGCGCAAATAATCATTTTAAATGTATCACGACAGAGGTGCATGGTTTGGGTTGTTTAAGTTTCTGCTTGTGTTTTTTGGGTTCCGTACCGAAAGACCCTATGACTAAGGCTCCGCTGTCCGTCCGTCCGTCCGTCTGTCATCGGGCTGTATCTTTTAAGCCGTAATAGGTAGACGCTTGAAATTTTCACAGAGTGTGTAAGTACTATGGCCGTTATAACAGCTAAAAATAAAACAAAGTTACAAATTAAAAGGGGTCTCTATAAAAAACGTGTATTTTTTTATAAAGTATTAAAAAAATGTAGTGTTAAATATTGTACGGTAGTACCGAACCCTTCGTGTGGTAGTCTGACTCGCACTTGGCCGTTTTTTTTTCCGATCTTTGTTTTCTATTATGGATGAACTAGCAGCGCTCCGCGGTTTCACCCGCATAAGTGTCAATCTCGTGGGAATATCGGGATAAAAACTATCATATGTCCTTTCCCGGGACGCAAACTATCTTTATACCAAATTTCATCTAAATTGGTTCAGCGATTTAAGCGTGAAGAGGTAACAGACAGGTACACTTTGGCATTTATAATATTAGTATGGATGGAAGGTGCGATATAATTATGTGGGGTTAGTGTTTTGTTTTTCTTTACCGTATCTGACAAGTATTAGGCTCGTTGGTCTTATTATTGATCTAACTTTAAATATACAACACCGTACGCCTTCAAAGGACTTTTCAGCAGGCAGGTTTTCCTGTCAAGGAATGACGACTAATGAAAATTAAATCCTGTGAAAACTTTTACCTCCTAAAGTTTAAGATACAGTTGAAATCGAATCCTATATAATCAGCCTATAATACGTTCCGATCAGAACGGAATAACTCGTTCCCAATGCTGGGATATAGGCCTCCTGTCGGTTAGAGGCAGTGGGCCGTAATCCATTACGCGGGCCCAGTGCGGATAGCTATCACATGTCTTCGATTTTTTGGTTCTAGGACATTGAGGTTTCCTCGCGACGTTTTCCTTCATCGTTGATATGGTGTGTTCCGGTACTCAGTTTCTCAGTTACACAAGCAATTTACAAACTACACAAACGATACATATTTTTCCAACAAATAAATTAAATTGGTAACAACAATATATTTTATCATAATAATATGGTCCGATTACAACATGCTGCTAATTCTTGTATTTTGACCACAAATTGTTATTTTGTGAAACATTTCTGTCAATATCAAGTTATTACCTTGCCTGTAACTAGAAAGAGGATATTCCATGTACAAACGCCAGCACATGTGTCAAATTTATTTAATAGATTTTCAACTTTATTGCTAAAGCATTAGGTTCAAAGTTGTTTGGGAAAATTTGACAGTTTCGAGTAGCTTGATGTGCTGGCGTCTGTACTTAGATCATCTGTTACATAGTAAGTGAATAGGGTGGTAGCCCAGTGGTATCGGTCCCGATTTACGAGCAGTAGGTCGTGAGTTCGAACCCAGGCAGGCACTTTACTTTGTGTATTTAATTTTATCACAACTGCTCTTAAAACCGTGAAGGAAAACATCGTGAGGAAACCTCAATGTCCTAGAACCAAACAGCAAACATTCAAAAACATGTGACATTCACCAACCTTTATGGCCGTGACATTCATCAACCTTCACTGGGCCTAAGTGGTGGATTATGGCCACAGTGAGTTGCCCCAGCAGTGGGAACATTATGTACCCCGTTCTTATAGTCATATCATCGTTGTCACATCATTGATCACGACTGACATTATGAATCATTTTGGAGTAATCCTTGAGTCATTTATTCATTAATGGAGACAAAGTGTATTTATTTGACTAGAATTCTATTTATATCTATAATTTAAGATAACATATAAACTATAATAACATGTACATTTATATAAAAAAATAAGTAAAATAATCATAGGGCATCAAAGAATTCGTCCGCATCGCTGTCAACAGGAACAGTGCCCAGAAGGCTGGCAGCATTGCCACGTTGTATGGCAATGCTAATTCTTTGGCCAAGAAATAGGCCAGCCCTCTGGTCACGTGAAGAGTCGACTAACCGCTTGGCGATATCTCGAAAAACCAAGTGGGCACTCGGACCCCATGGCCCTAGTGTTTCAACCCCAAACGGCTCGAACATATAACTCCCAATTAGGTTGCAATATTTTCGCCGTTTGAGGTTTTCTGCACCTGCAGCAGCCGCCCCAGCACAGCCCACCGTGCTAGGAAGATGGGATGGCGCAAGGGTGTCGACACATGTTGCATCCCACACCAAAGGTCTGCCTAACTTCCAGGGCATTATGGTCATTCCGTCTGGTCTCTTTCCATCGTCGCGTGCCAGGCCGTTGGGTTCTAAAACAGCTGGCACCCCGGCGGTGACAAGAGCACGACGGATGATGTCATTAATGCTGGCGTGCCGTGCTATCCGGCCTGCGCTCCTACTGCAGGATAGGCCATGGTGCCCGAGGCAGTCGACAGCTTCACCGCACTGACAGCGATGCGGAGCCCCGCAAGGAGCGCCCAAACGCAGACAGGTAGCGAGCCGAAAGGTGGTGTCACCCAGCATAGTGCCTATGTTGGGTGACGGGAGTGCTTGAAGCCAGAGCCCCGACTCCCACTCACCCACAGCCAACAGGCGGGCACGCTCAGCAGAATTGGTGGACGTATTGATAAGATTATTCCGTACCAACCTGCAGAGCGGCTCATCCCACTGTCTCTGGGAAGATGGGTTTATAGGGCGATCTGTATCCGGGCAAGCCGCTTTCCAGGCGTTCTCCGCGTCGGTCAAGCACGGCACTTCACAGTCAACCAGGCAGGGAGCTAAAATTTTCCCGGTCAACTTTTCAGTGCTGTGGACAGAAGACAGGAACGCCGGTATGCTAATACTGGTAATTTTGCGGACGCCGAGGCCACCAAAACGGATGGGTAGTGTGGCTTGAAGCCACGCTCGGTCGTCCAAGGCCACATTTAGAATGGATGTTAGTGTGCTGCGAATAATTTGGTCAATTTTGTCCAAGAGGTGTGGCTGCTTCCATAAAGGTGAAGAGCGTAGAAAATACATAAAATTTGGGCCAAAACAACAGTATCTAATCAGGGTGAATGCCGAATGTAAATTAATTTTAGAGAGTCTGCCCGAAATCTCATTGAAATTTTTTATTTTTTCGTCGATGAATGGAGAAAAACTGTCTTCTAAAATTGGGGAACCTAGGAGGTGCAGTGAACTTTTGTCTAAAATTTTGATTTGTGGGGCTATTGCATTAAATTTATCTAGAGTCAGTTGTCTGTCGGTAATGTCAGAAAGGTAAAGTTCACATTTTGAGGGGTTAAGGTCCAAGCCAATAGATTGAAATTCCTGTTTGAGGAGTTCGAGATCTTTCAAAACAGTGTCTACATCACCTCCTAGCGTTCCATCGTCCAAATACCACACGTTAAATTTTGAATTTAGTTTACGTATAATTGGATGAATAGCCAAACTGAAAATGACTGGCCCGAGAGGGTCACCTTGCTGGCATCCAACTGCAGATTCCAAAACATTGTCCTTATATAATAATTTGGAAGGGTACCTATAACATTGCCACATAAAACCATAAATTTCGGGTAGTTCCTTTTTGACTTCAGCCAACAAAGTGTCCCTGTTTACAGAATTAAAAGCGTTCTTAACGTCAACCTTGAAGATGACCTCACTTTTGTTGGAATTTAAAAATGTGGAAAGAGCATGCACGGCAGCCTCACAGCCCCCTTTCGAGCCAAAACCAAGCTGCAGGGGCTGAAACTTAACTGTAAGAGATTCACTGAATAGCTTACAGCATATTTTGGCTGCCGTACGCCTGTAGGTGCACCCAACGGCGATGGGACGAATGCCGCCGTCCCTCTTGCGTAGAGCACATAGATTGGCCCCGTACAAGACATCGACGACGGCCTCGTTCACACCGCCGGTGAGCATGAGGTTAATCATGGCGGCAAGCTCCTTCAAAAGCGACTCACCAGCTTCCCCGGCGCCTGAACTCAATAAATCCTTCAGGTGTTGTGGAGTCAGGCCGTCGAGGCCGCCGGCGGAACCACTTCGGAAGGAACTCACGGCTGCAAACAACTGGGGGGCCGAAACGTTAAGGAAGGTTGAATTTAGGTCGGGAGGGTCGGGGGGGTCGGGGAAGGTGAGACCATCCGCAGGCGCTGGATGTTTACTCTCTAGAGCTGTTAGTGTTTCTGGAGAGTAAGGCGCCACCACATCACTGCTGAAAAGTATCCTGGCGGCACCCCTGATGTCACCTTCACTTAATTTGGATTCCACATGGGAACACAATCCTTTTTGAGGTATGTTATGGAATGCGGGTAATTTTGGATCTAAAATTAGGGCCGAATTGTTACAATTTTCTTTAATTTGGTTCGTTAATGTTTTTTTAATTGCCAAATTTTTTTGGACATGCAGAATCCTATAAGGGAAGGTAAGTAATTGCTCCCAGGCACTTTGTGAGTTCTCCTGGGTCGCAAGACGGATACATTGCGCCAAACTCGCTGCAACAGATCGTCTTGCGCCCCGGGGAACTCTCTTTAATATAGGAGTAGAATTTTTTAATTTTGCTAATTTTTTCCACAAGTTTTGTTCTAGAGGTGTTGATGTTGGGGATTCGGCTGGGGGGCACAATGGTACACTATGCGATTTGTGGATCTTGCCATAGTGTATCCTCAGCCCCCGTTCGCCTTTAAAAAAACGTGCCTGTGAGCAATGGAGACATGGTTTTCGTCATATATCCGCTATCACTTAATATGGGTATTCCCCGTTGAACACGGACACCCAAGAAGAAATAAGGATTACATTACAACCATCTGTGTGGGTATTCCCTTGTTTCATTACAGCATAACCATGACAAGGAATTTCCAAAACAACACTGCAATCTCGTTAGTAAATCAGCTGCGAAAATAAGTATAGGTGTGAAATATTATCAGTGATGTACCTACCTACGTCATGCAAGCTAGGCCAAAAACTCGTTGACGTGTAATCGCGGCATGGCGTCGGCAGACGTGCGCCACGCATCCTGCACGCACGCCCATCGTGATCTGACGTCAGCTCGAAATTATATATAAAATAAATTATAGATTTTGATAAGACGTGCATGGTGCAATTTTTTTTTTTTTTATATTTCGTTTATAGTTCGTGGAATTGTTTGCGGATGCGAATTTCTATTAGAGCAATGACTTTTCGTTTTAAACGTAGATGAAAACATAAAAGTTCAAGGCACAGGTTGGTGTACCTACGACAGATTGATACCGTTCATTTCTGACATAAATAAAAATATCTTATTCGGGACACACAGGAAGTATAAAAAGTAAACAAGGAGCATTTAAAACTAACAGAGTTACATTAAAAACAAAAAAAAAGACCTGTGCGCGGCCGAAAAGGCTCCTATCTCGGCATAATGCATTAATTAGATTTTATGATGGATTTAAAACATAATAATAATATACGATACCGGTGGGCTACTATTTTTAAATGTTTTTATATCCTAGTATTTAAAAATATAATTTATATGTAAATAATGAAATAAAGGATATAATCACAAAATTTTCGGGAGCCGATTGGTCTAAAATTTTAATTATAAATTCCTGAACATCTGCAAATCTGTTTTTAGACTAAATTTTATTGAGCATGATAAAATAAGGACGTAGCTACTTGTAATGTTATATGTGTTATCTATAGGTATTTTGACATTTTCCGTTGATAGTCCGTGGACAGACCTTCGCAGCCTCAATTAATTGTGTAGGTAACACGAATGGAAGGTAACATTTATTTATATTATGGAATCAGGCGTTACTTTACGGAAATCCATGACATTAAGGTGTTATGTGTAATATCTAGTTTTAATTCGGTGTAATAAAAACCCAGGCTTGGATGCTGGAAGCAATCTCACCTTCCCACGCTCATGCATATGCTGATGCAAGAAAGGTAATCATGCAAATGCAAACATGCAGGAAAATGCATTTTCCTGCATGTCAAGCCTGGGTTTTTATTACACGGAATTAAAACTAGATATTACACATAACATCTTAACATTTATTTATTTTATTGCTAAAATTTCGTATTGAAAAATACTAAATAAAACCAATATTTAACCAAGCAGTTTCCTTAAATGCAACAAAACAAAACAACACAATACAATTTGGGATTTTACAATTTATTTTTTAATAAAGTTTGGGTGTGACCGACCGGTTGGGGTCTGACGTCATGAGCCCTGGTTATTTCTGGACATACGAGAGAAACAGCCAGGGATAATGGCTTTAATTTTAGGTTCATTGCCACGCCCTTTTAGTTAAATAAAATAATTATTGTTTGTAAAACTAGGTGTGTAAAGAAGGTGTGTCTTTATCAATAATATTCTTTCATTCAATCATATCTGCTTACCTTTTTCCTTATGTTAGGGTCGGCTTCCAGTCAAACTGCATGAAGCTGAATACCAGTATTTTACATGGAGTGACTGCCTGTCTAACCTCTACAGCCCAGTTACTAGGTAACTTGGTAAGACTAGTTGTCACACGTTTGGGCTTCTGACGGGTGCGTGGTCAAAGCTCTACGAATGACAGCTGGGACCAATGCGCAGTTGTAGCCTGCGAAATTCAAGTTTTCTTACGTTTTTTTTGCAATTTTCAGGTCAGTGTCAGGTTGTATCTTGATCAAAATATGATTCACGACTATAACAGACATGTTTTCACAGAATTATAGTCATTAGAATCATTAATATATCTCTTTAAGTTAGATTTGTTCCATAAGAGTTTTGTTCTACACCTAACACTGACCTGCAAATTGCAAAAAACGTAAGAAAACTTGAATTTCGCGGTCTACCAAGGCACTGAGGGGTCTGGATATGTAACGGATAGTCACCCATCCATGAACTTTCTAACGACCCGTGCGGCTGTTAATACAGCCACGAGCCGCGCGCCAATAAAAAAAAAATCAATTAATTGTTGTTGTTCCGGAATATCTCATTGTCTTTACGGCATTATAATTAGTATAATACGATACAATAGCAATTGTTCATAATTGTAAACATATAGCTTCACAATATCACAAAAGGAAATGCATACATAACTTGTATGATTATTTTTAATATCTACAGTCATGAGTTCTACATAGCCTCATAATATCGAGCCTTTTCAGGAAGAACATCGTAAGCGCCAAAAATCCCAAAAAACTGTTTTAATATTAATCGCCAGATCAACTGATTTTGCATTTTGCATCACCTTCTCCTGTAAAATATGCAAAATGGCGGTTACGATCTTCTTCCTGAAAAGGCTCGATATATTAATGCGACTGATAAAAATGTATTCATAAATAAATCCACATATTAAGAAGCAGTTGTTGTAAAAATAACTAAATGTAGCTTGCTGCTGGATTTAGACTATTGCCGGCTTCGTCTGCGATCTGGGATGAAAAGTAGCCTTTCTCTTTTTCCAGGTTCTATCCATCTGTCAATTTCGAACGGTTCAGTAGTTTAGTCATGAAAAGGTAACAGCCAGACAGACACAGAGTTACTTTTTAATCGACGAACAAAAGAAGAGATTCTCGTGTCAACGCGTATTTTTATTTTTGTTTTAATATTTATATAATACTAGCTTCTTCCCGCGACTTCGTCCGCGTGAAATTTCACCCCCTTAGGAGATGAATTTAAAAAAATCCTTTCTTAGTGCACCCCTAGACCTCATAAGGAACGTACGTGCCAAATTTGGAATCTCTAGACCCAGCGGTTTGGGCTGTGCGTTGATATGTCAGTCAGTCAGTTCTCCATTTATATATATAGATTAGTATGTATGGATCAATATGAATAGTATTGAAGTATAGATAAGTCCCCTTCGTCCATGAGCAACTTAATTGCCCAGCAACTTTTTTGTCTCTCACATCAAGTCTACGGGTTTGTATGTAAGTGCGCACATGTAGGAACGCGACAAAGACAGCACTTTCATATTTTTTGATGTGAAAGACAAATAAGTTGCTGAGACAAAAGTTTGCCGTGGGCGCGGGCTCCCTAAAGTGTCGTTTTGATTTTTAGGTCGTTTTGCTATAAGGACCATTTGCGTTTAGGACTTTTTGATACGGAGGAGACAAGTCAAAGTGCAAGACTCTAGGTAAATCTCATACCCTGGGCCTGCAAGGCAAAACTATCTGCTTATTAAATGCTTTTCTTTTTGTACAGATTGAAGATTTTTTTCTATTTAACTGAAAAACAGCCCGTAATCTTTCATAGAACAATCAGAGAAAAACCTATATTTATATAATTTATCTGTACTTACATAAAATCTACATAAAGGTAGACACGAGGACAATCACGCGACAACAACTAACCTTTGTACCTACCTGTCCATAAACCAGAAACAAACATAATATTTTGCATATATGTGTAATTATGCATAACAATATATTATGTTGACAACTAACTTTGTAATTGTTAGAAGCATATAAGTAATTTATTTAGCGAAAATATTTGTACGTTTGTACGCACAACCACATATTATCAAGCTATATATTTCCAGTATAAGCTGACTTCTCATTGTACGAAAAGCTTACACAATGCGAGGTCCACTAAAACTGTAAATGTATAGCTTGATATGTCGTCGTGTGTACAGACAATAATTATTGAGACGTTTGTTCTTTAAATAATAGAATTGGGTGTTTTACAAAGGAATCGTAAGAAGTCTGTATTACAGTTTAATTTGTACTAGCTAAGGACTCGGTTCCTGCCATCTTCATTGAATTAATTTCAGTTGCAATTTGCAGCAGTGGTGGCCCAGTGGTAACAGCCGCGACTTACGAGTTGTAGGTCGTAGGTTTGAATCCAGACAGGCGCTTTACTTTGTGTTTGCTGTACAAAACAAAACGCTCTCAAAACGGTAAAGGAAAACATCGTAAGAAAACAAGCATGTCCTAGAACCAAAAATTCGAAGACATATGACATCTACATAAACAAATGTGTATTTTTTCCAGTATATTCCTGATCTGAGCAATAGCTAAACTTGAACTGACTAGTCTGTGCTGTGCTGTCTATTAGCAAGTGCATGAAAGTGATACATTGTCCAAAAAATTCTCACTTCCGAAACTTATAGGAAAAACAGATTTTCATGTTTTTATTCAAGCAGTAAAAAGCTGATTCCAAATGGTTATTGTTGTTTAAACATTTCGTTTTCAGCCTGAGACAATACGGAAACTTTTGTATACATAAAACTATAAATCATAATGATGGTAGATGTAGGAAAATTACTGTGATAATAAAACATTATATTATGAAAGAATCTGACTACGTCATTGTTTACCGGATGGTTGAAACCGCGGTGTGAGGCACCCGCAGCGGCATTACAGACGCTTCATCTTATAAGGGAAATTCCATAAAATATGGCTACGTATTATTCAGCATGAAATCAGGTACAGCCACCAAAGGAGATAAGTGACCGGGGTCGTCGGATATAGTTGAAGTTTAGCAAGAAACCGATGGATGTTTTCGAGTAAAATTTAATTTAAGAGAACAAACAGTTCATTTATCTATCAATCAAAAGAATACATCAATCGGTTTCTTACTAAGCTTCAACTATATCCGACGACCCTGGTCACTTATCTCCTTTGGTGACCGTACATAAAGATTTGTGTTGTTTTTTAATTAATTATTTAGCCTAAAGTCAATGTCGTCAGTTATACCTAAATATCAGAAGTTGCTGTGTCATTTTTTTTCGGTAGGTACCTGCATAACACTCACTCAACATGGCTAAACGGTGTGTACTGGTCACGTGAAAACTATATTATTCAGAAGGTATATTTTGGCAGTCTCTGGATGAGTAAGCATAACTATATAGGAGTTACTTTCGTCTGATGCAAGGAAAATTAAAATAGAGTTACCTCATGTTGTCCAAAAACTCGATATAATAATTTAGAAAGTTTATATTTTTAGGTCAAAGAATCAGCATTGCCATTCAACGTGGCAATTTGCTCTTAGCCTTTTGGGCACTTTTCCTGTTGACAGCAAAGCGGCCTTTTTTTCCTTTTTATACATGTAGGTACATATCATTATAAGACTATTTATTAATAAATTACATTACAGTACTGTACATTTAAGGTGGAAATGAGGGCGATTTTGACACCTTTTCACGAGATCTACAAAAGAGAGCCAGGTGTTCAATGGGACGAGTTGAGGCAAGGCAGAAATCTTCTGCATCTTAAACCAGCAGTTTAATGACTCCTATAGGTAAAACAGAAAATCAAAACTCATTTACTTTTTTCTTTTTTATGAATAACTGTATCCTGAAGGAACGTAATCCCGAATAACGTAAAATGCATTCTGCGAAAGTTATCTCGGGGTTTTATATTAATCGCTCAGAATCAATAGCATTCTTCTAATGTAATGCAGTGTCTGTAGATGATAATTTCTTCTTTTCCCAAATAATGCCAAAGAAAACAAGTTAATACAACTAATTACCATTTTGCTTTTCTTCAAAGAAAATTCTTGATGCCAGCTAGTAAGTTGGCAACATAGTTTAGGTCGCGTCAACCGCAGGGAATTCCCTAACACCTTGAAAGTGAGTAACCGTTAAGATATAATCGCCCTAATTACCTTCTATTTCACAATATTATAGATTCACTTGTATTGTAATGCATTCAAATAATATCAACAAAGCTTTTAGGTAGGTAAAAACATTTCATCATGTTTGTTATTGTTGTTGAATTTGCTTACCTGACTAATAGTGATGGTAACAACGTATTTTATACCGAAATGGAATATGATGACGGTAATGTTTATACTGAATACTGAATGAGCAGTGGTGGCCCAGTGGTAACGGCCGCGACTTACGAGCTGTAGATCGTAGGTTCGACCCAGACAGGCGCTTTACTTTGTGTAAATTTGATCAAAACGGCACAAAACAAAACGCTCTCAAAACGGTAAAGGAAAACATCGTGAGAAAACAAGCATGTCCTAGAACCAAAAATTCGAAGACATATGACATCTACCAACCCGCACTGGGCCCGCGTGGTGGAATAACGGCCCACTCCCTCTCAGCGAGAGGAGGCCTGTGTCTTAGAACTGGGAACATTATAGGCTGATTATACTGAAGGACTTTGTTGCAGGTTTTGCAGGCATTCAAATTAAGGCTAACTATGTAGCTATGCAAGATGGCTGGTAGCAGCTGGATGAGAGTTGCCGAAAATCGAGTTGAATGGCGTGCAATAGGAGAGGCCTATGTCCAGCAGTGGACTGCTATAGGCTGATGATGATGATGTAGCTAAAGCTACCTGAAATATAAATAAGACAAATGCACAAACACGAATAAAAACGAGTTAAAAGTCAGAGCTTCATTTCATTGAAACTGCTTTTAGTATGATTGTGATTTGGGTAATTTGTTGAAGATAAAAACAGGGCCAGACTTTTCCTCTATTTATCCATCCTATCCACTACCCTCTATTCTCTCAACAAAATTACCCAGTAACTGGGTTGTGGAGGTCAGATAGGCAGTCGCTTAATCTAAAATACAGCAGCAAAAATAAATTCAGCAGGATCCGGTTAGACTGGAAGCCGACCCAAACGTAGTTGGAAAAGGCTAGGCAGATGATGACTTAATAAAATTGACAATACTGAGACAAAATAACTGAAGTTAGAAAATTAGGAAGACGTCATTTTCCCTAAGAGGATGTAAAGATGCACTAAGAAACGATTTATGGAAAATCAACCCGGAAGCGGAGTGTTAAAAATAATTTTATATTTGTATCCATGGAAAAATCTAAATCCTTCCCTAGCTTTGTATATTCCAGAATCCTATAACTACGTACGCGGAATACGCGCATTGACGTGGAGTCAGCCGTATTATTATAGCCCGTATTACCTATCCCATATCTGTAAACAAACTACAATTTCATAGAACTCAGTCTCATCACTATTTTGATCCACAAATTTTTCCACTACAACTGTTATTTACGTCCAAACTTTGTACCTTTGAGTACAAACTAGAGTAGTGGCGAGAATCGGGATTAACACGGGATCAAAATAACCGTGCTAGATATAGAGGTGTGGCACGGGATCGTGGACTTTGTACCGGTTTCTATTTTAGTTGCAAAACATTACAAACCTACCAACTGACACTGTTGTCTGATCTCTGATCACTGAATACTCTCAGTTCCTCTGTGACAACATTGTAATTATTGTAAAGAAGCTTTGTTTAGAAGATTGGTTGGATTGTTTTCCTTCACAGTTTTGAGTGCTCTCAAAACTGTGAAGGAAAACAATCCAACCAATGTGGTGATGAAATAATTTACACAAAGTAAAGCGCCTGTCTGGGTTCGAACCTACGACCTACACCTCGTAAGTCGCGGCCGTTACCACTTAGCCACCAATGCTTTCTATGTAGCTTACCGATATTTTTTTAGCTATTAATGTCCCACAGATAGGTAAAGACTCTTTTCATCTCTCTCTGTCGAGAGCTGCCAGGGACCAGTCTTTATTAAAGGAGTCCTGCTCGTCCCACCATCTCCGTCTGGGCATGCCGCGATGTCGGTCGACATTAAGCGCAACCCACTGGGTCGTAAGTTTGGCACATTGATCGTCTGACATGCGGCAGATGTGTCCAGCCAGACCAATTCTATTAAAGCGTGGCAGTTTTCTCCGAGATATCATCATCATCATCTGCCTAGCCTTTTCCCAACTATATTGGGGTCGGCTTCCAGTTTAACCGGATGCAGCCGAATACCAGTATTTTACATGGAGCGACTGCGTATCTGAACTCCACAACCCAGTTACTGGATAATACGATACCCCTTGGTAAGACTGGTTGTCAAACTATCGGGCTTTCAGTTTTCTGAGATAATTGTGTGCAACGATTACCCTGCCTTAGTTACCTTAAATCGACCTATATGAGTGCAAAAGTCTTTCCCAATATAGTTTTGAATATTTGGCACATATAACTTACCCCATTTATTATGGGTAATTATAGCAACGCAGTGCACTATAAATAAATACAAGGCGCTTCTACAAACTGTAATAAAACGGTAATAAAATCTATTATTGTACTTACATACGGTCATGTTTAATCAAAAATGTAACTTGCAGGTTAATGAACTTGTAAGAGCATTTGACTCTGAGTTAATCAAGTCATACATGAGACTTTCGTTGAATTATTAAATCATTGAAGAATATCGAAAGTTTTAACTTCATATTTCCTTTTTCAAGTTTACTTAAGAAACTAAATTAATTAAGAAAACTAAATTACATATTTGTGTAAAAGTTAAGTCCAATAAGATTAATGGATCTTCTAAAACGTTTCTGTACTTGTATAAAACAAAATTAAACGACTTATTAAGATGCGGGTTGGTAACAAATTATAAATAAGAACTTTTAAAGTACTTTAAATTATAAGATCTTTATTATATTAGACTGGTAGTATTTATATAAAACTTGTGAATTTGTGATTGCTATTAACCTTACCAGAAAACCACACAATCGAATCGTCGCGCCCTTCCACATATCCGGAAACACCACGTACATATACTAAAAATAAAACTATTCATGACCATTCAAAAGTAATTTAATATTAAAGTTAGTAAAACAACACGCCGGGGCTCAATGTACTACACTTTGTAGGCACGTGATCTGCGCACACGCAGCCGAGGCGTGCAACCACTCCCCTCCGCTCCGTGACGTTGCGGAGGGACACTGGTTCGAATCTGATGTTATGCACTTTGGAACTGAAATAGAAATGGAATTTAACTGGTGAGCGTGTTAGTCAGATTCAGCTGGTTTTGTGGAGATATGAGTTTTTTTGTGTTTCTGAAGGTGTGAAGTATTGGTATATAATTATATTGATTGGTTTTGACCGATATCGATACCGATGATAATAATAATATGACGAATCAAAAGATTATGGTGTGTTGATCAACACATACAAAAATGAATTGGTAGGAAGACGTTGGATACTTAAGTATGTTTTTTAGTTCCATGTAAAAGGAGGCGTGGCTATTGCATACAATATTACATTTAAACATATAAAAAAATACATAATACTCTCAGGTATTTTGAACAGAACAGCAATATTTAAAACGACATAAAATATGCTAAATAGCCCGAAGAATTGCCAAACTTAAGTGGCAGTGGGCAGGGCACGTTGCTCGCAGAACAGATGGCCGATGGGGCCGAAAGATTCTGGAGTGGCGACCGCGTACCGGAAAACGTAGCGTTGGAAGGCCTCTATTTTACATGGAGCGACTGCCTATCTGACCTCCACAACCTAGTTACTGGGTAATACGATACCCCTTGGTAAGACTGCTTGTCAGACTTTCGGGCTTCTGACGACCCGTAACGACTGTCAAATATCTACGAATGACAGCCAGGACCAACAACTTAACGTGCTTTCCGAGGCACGGAGGGGTCTCGGTATGTAAAGATGGTCACCCATCCACAGATCGACCGCGGCAAGCGTAGCTTAACCTGATCGATCGACCCATGCGGCTGTTATATTTAGCCACGGGCCCCTCAAATAAATAACATAACATAATTAAATTGGTTTGTTAGTTACTTAGGTAAGTTTGTTTGTCCTATGAAAAAGGGGGCGTGTCTATTGCGTAAAATCTAGACAAAAAAAGCAATTTGACTACATCGTTGGTCTAGTGGTCGCAAGCGCTACTACTGAGTATAAGGTCACAGATCCTGGGTTCGATTCTCAGGTTGGGTACAGTGTTATTAGGTTTTTTCCATCTGGAATTTCTCAGTACCGACCCGGAGTCTGGATTTGTGCCCGGTTGATGGCAATAGGCTCGCCCCCTGTTACATGGGTCTTAAAACTTGGGTGTTACTGTAGGGCGTCTTTACTAAAATGTACCTTGTGGAAACTCCCCATAGGGTTTTGGTCGGGTATAGTTAGCATGAGGCTTTCGAAATTTCTAGCTTCTAAATATACCCGAGTTGGAGTATCATAATCGGGTATATTTAGGACCTAGCGTTGCGTGACTACGTACTACTAAATATACCCGGCCGCGTAATGCCAGACTGTATATTACCACAGACATCCATAGTCTGTGCTGAACCGCTTTGTGCTCGTTACACTAAAGAGCAAAATGTATTTCAAGATTTCAACACAGATATTCTCTATATTAGTATACATTATGCTCGTCATTTCCAAAGCAAACTACGTACGAGTGCAGAGGTTGTGAAATGTCTGGTATTAGGCGTTCTGGTGCTGTACCTAATGTTACCATTCTTTAAATAGTCTGTACATTCATCTATCTCAACATAGTAAAACGCAATGAGAACTTAGGATGCAAGAATGAGCGAAACGAGCTCGGGACTTGGGGAGGGGACAGGTTAGGTTCGAAAGATTCATTTAAACTGGTGCTACTAAATATATCCGAGTAGCGAGTGTCTTGGTAAGGTATATTTAGCGGTAGTCACTCGAAAATGTGATCTCCTAATTATACCCGAAGACGGCCAGGTCCATGACGTCATTGTCGTCCCCACAAGGTACATTTAGTAAAGACGCTACTATAGGTACACCTCTGCCTAACCCTTCGGAGATTGCAGTCGTAATGTTATGTTAATGTGTCTGTTTTTCTCACAGTTAGCCTTGAGAGTATATCGTGTGTTTGGGCGAGTAAATAACAACATAATTTGTGTTCTTAGCAACACGTGTGCCGAATCAATCTCTGGGAAAATCTGTGAAGGAAAACATTCAAAGAAAATAACACATTTACCTCCTCAATTGTAAAGTCTAAACGTGTCGCTAAGTGGCGAGTGGTACACTAGTGAATAATTTGACATAAACAAGCAATCTTCCTCGTATTAAAAGCTATACGCGAAAAGTAGTAGAGTTCCCCAAAGAATTTTTTGACCCCTGTAACACAGGTTTTGCCTAGCATGGGGGTCATTGATCATTTATTTTGTACCAGGCTATTCGCACGCTTAAATTAAGTGTCACTCTCTATCTGTGTACCTTTTTATGTCAAATAAAATATTATTATTAATTCTGAACCAGCCTGTCCCTTGCTGCCCTCCCCAAGCGACGCCCTAACCCGAGGTCCGTACTCCACAGGGGTTGCCCTTAGCGTGTAGGCACTTAGTTTTTAAGTTTTTTAAGCTCTAGCTGGAGACCTTAATTAATTGAGGCACCCACAGACAATGGCTCACTAATCCCATCTTTCACCAAATGCGCTGTCACCTGCACATGTGAGGACCTAATGGCTGCGTCAGCGAACGCTATCCGCGTATATATATAATTTAAGACAAAAAACTATATTTTTGCCATCGACACGCTACGAAGTCCGGTTAAGCAGACGACAACCTCCTAGGTTGACCTGCGAGATGATATTCCCAAAAAAAACTAGTATAGCTCTTTGTAAAAAATGCTATTTCGGACAAGTACTACCACCTTCCACCTTTTTTGATAATAAGCAGCATTTCTATTCAGCTTTGTATCTAGGAATTAAAGCATCATTGTAACCTGATCCTACTAAACAATCCTGAAACTATGTCTTACTAGCGACCTGCCCCTGCTTCACACACTGTCACCACTGGACAAAGCAACGAGACTTCTTTATTAAATGTAAGTTTAATATTAATGTATTGTACAAATAACCCTTCCGATACAAATGATCCAAATGTTGGTGAAAACTGCATCAAAATACGTTGCGTAGTTTAGAAGAACAACGCGGTCACACATACAGACATGAAAAACGACTTTAATTTATAATTTACGTATACATAATCAGCCTATAATGTTCCCACTGCTGGGACACAGGCCTCCTCTCAGTGAGAGGGAGTGGGCCGTAATCCACCACGCGGGGCCAGTGCGGGTTGGCAGATGTCACATGTCTTCGAATTTTTGGTTCTAGGACATGCCGGTTTCTTTACGATGTTTTCCTTCGCCGTTTTGAGAGCAGTGTGGTGATGAAATAATTTACACAAAGTAAAGCGCCTGTCTGGATTCAAACCTACGACCTACAACTCGTAAGCCGCGGCCGTTACCACTTGCTCTCAATTTACGTACACTTTTTTAACTAAAAAGAGTTTCACCGAAATCTAAACTATACATTTGTTGCTGTATTCAAGTTCTTCATAATTCATGAAACGTCAACAACAATTCTCTCAAAAAACAGGAAGTCATCTCTCATTTTTTGGCAGTAAAATGTCAGGAATACGTAGAAGAACACTATCATAGTTCATTTTATCTTGTGGTTCCCACAATTTACCCAATTCCTAAGACCTAACTCCGGGTTTCCCCTCTAAAATTCACACTACTTACAACCCACAAATACCGTAGAACCAATCTAGAATAAACTATCTCTTGTGTATCGCATCGTGTAATAGATAAACAACCTGTTTAGTCTAGAGTTATGGCCGACATCTGGTAATGACGTACTGATTACACCACTAGTTAGTTTTCGGGAATTCCTGTTTTCTTTCTTACTAACCCAGGAAATATATAATTGGTTCTAGGTTGTTGTATTTTGGGTAACTTTTATGTTGTTTACCATTTATTGTTATGACTCTACGTTATTCTGCACAGTTCCAGCAGCAACCAAAAAGCAACTTTATTGCAACGTAAATAAAGATCACTATGATTTTAACAGTCTTGTCAGAGGCAACAACCCAATTGCAATCTTATTAGAATGGGAATAAAGATCACTATGATACGAAATCAGAGGTAAAATAACTGAAAAACTCAAAGCATTTATTTTAATAAAACCGTTTAAAGGCACTTTTGAATTGTCATAGGAGTCGGTAATTTAGAACATTTTAAAACGATAAACTAAGTAATACAAGCTATTTAAAAAAAAAAACCCTGAAGTTTCATGCAGATTTTTCTGAGGAATCGAACAATTTGAATCAGGCAACTGCATTCAAATTTTCAATCGAATCTAACGCCTCTAAACTTTATCCGTTTCTTTCCAATTTCTTCTTTCTTAATGTCTTCATATTTAGATTATTACGGTGATGATGTTGTTCTCCATATTAGTAAATACTGAGCTGCTGACCAACTCGTACTGGGCCCGCATGGTGGATTACGGCCCACTCCCTCTCACAGAAAGGAGTTCTGTGTCCCAGCAGTAGGAACATTATAAGCTGATTATGTTGCGGTACTGACTAAATACCTAATAAGTGAAGGGAATGTCACAGACCGGAATAAATCGAACAAAGCAGCTGTGTGATAACGGATTAGTCAGACGATTAACGCCCCCTGCATGCCATGACATGATAAGCTGACGATTAGGTTCTTATCTGCGCTTCATTAGTTCTAGAAGCCTGTAGTGGTATCTACTACGCCACATGCAAACTACGCGTCATACTGACGTCACGCAAAATCCTGCATCTCGCAAGCAGAGTTTACCGCGCAACTAGCATAGGTATAACGCCCCGACATGAATCATCGGGCGGTTGCCCGCTGAACACAACTCCCTTCTGGTTGGAGGATCCTCCCTTTTCTATAGAGTATGAGTGAATTTTACACCCTGTTTCTCATCCAAACTAATATTATAAATGCGAAAGTAACTCTGTCTGTCTGTCTTTCTGTCTGTCTGTCTTTGCTTCACGCCTAAACTACTTAACCGATTTGTGTGAAATTTGGTACAGACATAGTTTGGAACTTGAGAAAGGACATAGGATAGTTTTTATTACAAAAAATATAATAAAAAATAAAATTTATTCCGGACATACAGCGCCATCTATTGGTCAAGAGTCGGCATCAATTCAGTACTGAAAATTCATCGGAAAAATGTAAATAAATAGTAAAAAGGTATGAAAATATAGTATAATACAACTTTTAGTACAAAGAAAATGCTCTAACGGAGTATAGATAATTCTATTAGTACTATAATGTCGAGTTGGTGATCGCGCAATGGTGTCAATCGTTACACGAGTTCGGTTCATGTTATTGTTTTAATTCATCGGAAAAAAGTAAATAAATAGTAAAAAGGTATGAAAAAAATAATATCAATATAATAAAACTTTTAGTACGAAGAAAATGCCCGAACGGAGTATGGATAAATAATCCGAGTTATCACTATGCTCGATAGATGGCGTTGGGATCGAAATAGATCGCGCTAAATATTTTGAAAATAAGGGAAAAATAACATTTTCGCCTTTTTCGATCGGCAATAACGGCTTTAATGCCCTAAGTGAGTATACATATCTTCAATTCAAACGCAGAGCTCATTATGTTGATTTTTGAAGAGTTCCCTAGAATATCTTCCACATTTCATTTTTGAAGAGATCCCGCGAGATCGGGAACTATGTGGGTAAAACCAAAAATCTGCCGGAAGTCACTATTCCACGCGAACGAAGTCGCGGGCAAAAGCTAGTACCTCTATAAGCCCGTGGGTTTGAAATCCAAGTATTTCACTATTTTATCTTTCTATCTCTCTTTTTTTAAACGACAGCCAGAAATCCCCTTGTCTGTGTCTGTAATTGCTAATTACTGCGATCATCAAATTGTCTGATTCTGGTAAATTGGATAATTTACGATCGGGGTGATGCTCGTAATTACAGCATCATCTACCTGCCATTTCTCAGCTCTCGTCATTTTAAGAACGTTCACAGTCTGATCTCAGTCTCAATCTGTCAAAGATACCTCTAGTTTCTCTACGTTTTTGACATTGATTGTCGCTATGATTAGATTGCGACTGGATGTTGAACGTTTTTAATTACGGGATTTGGCTTTCTGGTGCTAGAACTCTAAATTTTAAAGATTATTTAGATGATTAGAAGATTATTTAGAGACATTTAACGTTAACGAAACAATAGGACTATGTAAGGATCGTATCAGGTGGCGTTCTGTAGTTTCTGCCTACCCCAATGGCAAGATGGTGTGAGTTTATGTACCTATGTATGTACCTAATGTCTATTCAAAGTTATGTTTCAAATTATTATTATTTCAAGTTAAACAAATACCAACTTTATTTAAATTGTGATAAAGTGGTAATTAGGTAAGTTGATTTCAGAGTGACTAGGACTATTGAAAAAGTTATAAAAATGTTTGAAGTTGTAGCGTAGACTTTATTGTGTAGGTTTTTAAAGTTATTTTTCCATGAACTCATATTTGCTTACAATTTTGGCAAATAAATCTCGAATGCAGATTACACCCGAAATGTTTGGCCAATGAAACACGATACTTGGCCAATACCTATTTAATAACTCAATTGTAAATCAATGGAAATTACACAACAATAATAATAACACACCGTTTAGTTGTTGTTGTAGGTGTTGATTTAGGTTCCCGACAACCTTGCTCTCAATAGGAAACCATAAACAACGGAGAGGGGACTTCAGACGAACAGTTTTAGCGTGATTGGCTAGTAACAGATACCTACAGATACGAGGATTTATTTTCGTTGGATCCCACTTTTGAATCCCAGTTTAATATTTTTGGCGTTGGATCCCACAAAACATTATTATGTATTTCCGTTGGATCCCAAATTTTAAAAATGCAAGAGAATTACGTTTTATTATCGTTGATGGAAACTTTTTAAATTGTTTAGTGTTGATAGGGGCTCGTGGCTAAGTACTAACAGCCGCACGGGTCGATCAATCAGGTTAAGCTACGCTTGCCGCGGTTGGTCCGTGGATGGGTGACATCTGTACATACCGAGAACCCTCCGTGCCTCGGAAACCACGTTAAGACGTTAGTCTCGGCTGATCTTCGTTGATCTTTGACAGTCGTTACGGGTCGTCGGAAGCCCGAAAGTCTGACAACCAGTCTTGCCAACGGGTATCGTATTACCCAGTAACTGGGTTGTGGAGGTCAGATAGGCAGTCGCTGCATGTAAAATACTGGTATTCAGCTGTATCCGGTTAGACTGGAAGCCGACCCCAACATAGTTGGGAAAAAGCTAGTCAGATGACGATGAGTGAGTATGATCAAATTTGACGTCCATTTTACAGTGGATTTCATATTTTTTTACTGATTTCAAAATAAGGAGATGTTTATGTCCTTTAAATCTTCAATCATGCTGCTTTGTTCTCTCTATTTTAAACAAAATCCTTAGGCCCACTTCACCCACTTGTACGGTAATCGTAATGCTGCTGTCACCTTCAAACGATTGACAGAAATAGATGTCGCTGTCATCTTCAAACGATTGACAGAACTAAAACGATGTTTTAAATTCGTTTAGCGCAAAATGCAAAGTGATTTGTGGTGCGAGTGAGCCTAAACCCAAGATTCCTCTCGATTCCTCCACCAGAACTGCTGTTTTCTTGTTCCTGCAAATGTCAGTTACCTATAAAGTAAAAAAAAAAATGAAGTTACTAAACCAGTTTTCTTTTAAGAGTAATTTACTCGATCAATTAGTGAAGAGTTGAATGTGTTCTTGAACAATTAAAGACTTAAATAGAACCGATGACTCACGAAGGTCATTACTTGCCAATTTGACTTAAATTTAAAAATACTCACGCAAGTTGTCGTCTTTTTATGGCATTATAATATGATTCATCTGTCCCAGTTCGATGACATTTTGTAAGCCAGTGATCCTGTGCTGTATCTTCATTGATTGTTCTATCAATTTAATTGGAAAGACTTTCACAATTGCATTCATTGTGTGAGGCTTATTACTTACCTGTTATTCCCAGTAGTTCCATTCCTATAAATCAATATACATAATGGAACTAGAGTGACACATCTCTTTGGTGGTATGGTTCAGTCCCACCCTACCCCCAGGGGTATGGCCAGGGGTATGGTGGGTCCGGAGTGCAATTTCTTTTGCTGTCTTTGCTCCTTCCATGCATTTGGCATGAATCACCATGCTTTATAGAATTGACATTAGCATGATTAGCAACATACTATTTGATGCCTATAAAATGTCCTATTCTTTTGGTCTAAAAACGGATCCAGTCGCTAATCGCAACTTTCCTGCATCATATTTAGCAGCGAAGATAGCCAATCATATAACTGTTAATAGGTAGAAATTAGGAATTGGCATTAAGTTGTAAATATGTGTCTATAGTAGACCATTAGGCAAATAGATACCCACTAAAATAGAGCAATAACTACCTCTTAATTATGCAAGGCTATCGGGGATACTGATCTGTGATACTGATAATTAGATATTTCTTGTTTTAAACATTAAAACCTGCTTGAATGCTCACATCGGTCAATTAGATGTATCCTTCGCTGTTGATATGTCAAAGTCGTGATCCTCATTCCTTAGTCATATCGGTATGTTAGGTTACAACACTAGACTACAGTGTCTGGTCTAGACCATAATATTGTATAGCTAGTTGAGGTAGTGATACGAAATTGCAGACTACTGTATTGCTTAAGTTAAGATCTAAACGGTACGTAGCGTTTGAGAGGATCTTTGAGAGGATCTATAGTAAGCTGAGGAGCAATTCTTGTAATGTTAAGAACGTTCATCAGTCTCAATCTGTCAAACATACCTCTAATTTCTCTAAATTTTTGACATGTCACTGAGTTGCGATTGCGGCGAGATTTTGAACGTTTTTAATTATGAAAATTGGCCTTCTGCCTATGATGAAAAAGGGAAAGGGAGTAAATTATAGCATTACGGATGACAGGAGAGATTGAAAGACAAATCATTTGAGCTGACCTCAAATAACACAGGACATGCGCAGGAAGAAGTGTAATATTGCAAGCAAGTGACGAATCAGGGGCCCGCGATATGGATTATAGTAATTATAATATAGTTATCCAAGACATTTGTCATCCCACTGCTAGTAATAGATCACTTCTTTTGCATGCTATCCATCCCGTTTCTGTAAAAACACGCGTTCTTAGTAGCTTGCAATCTGCATTATTTATCCATTTATTTGAGGCATTAAGGCCAATATAATACACATACAATACAATATAAATATAACTTAAAAATACTATAAATATATACAACATTATAATTACTCTATAAACTAATGCACACTAGAAGTGTCTGCGTCGTGTTTCGCTGACTGGTGTCATGTAGCCGGCCACGAAACCGGCGGTACACAACACCCTTCGGCCAGAACTCTTCGTTGAGGAACTTCTCGCGATGATATGTCGGAGTACGCACCACGAACGACTTGAAGTTCGTGTTGTGACGCGACTCCAACTTCTCGACCCTCAAAGTCCAGTTGGTCTTCACACGCATGTACTCCACGATCTCCTCAACCTTCGTGGAGTGGTGTAGTCTGGACACGTACAGCTGCGTCGTCGGGATTGCTGGATACAGCAGCATGTTGGGTCCTGCCAGCGCGGTGCCGCACTGGTTCCGACAAGGAGGCTTCTTCTTCTTATTCTCCACTTTGATGAAACCATCCTTGTCGCACGTGTCCTTCTCTGGAACCTGCCTTTTCAAAACCTTGTTGGGTTTCGACCGGCTCCGTTATCCGTTATGAGAGTATCATCCCACCTTACTGCAAGAATATGCTCAGTTACTCATAAGAGTCATAAGTACTCCAAATTCTTTGCAGACGAACCTCAGCCAATAAATAGTCCAATAGTTAACACAGGGCTGATTTTTCCAACGCCAGATAATTTTATCCGAGGAATAATTTTGAATTTTTGACAGTTATTCCATACAAAAACTGTCAGACGTCAATTTTATTCCACGAATAAAAATTATCTGTCGATTGGAAAATCAACCCTAAAACATTCCAAAACTAAACTATTCGGTAACTAAAATCGTCTGCTTATCGTCTACCAATGTCATAGGAAACACACACTTGGCACAAATGCTCGTAGCATTTCAATCGCGTGCCGGTGGGCGTGCGCGCCACGCGATCGCCGCGTGCGCGTGTGACGTCACAGCCGCGCCCGCACCGGCCACCTGCGCAAGAACATTGACACACAAACTGTGAACGAAATGAGATACAGAAATACCAGTAGTAGTCGCTGGATTTATGTTAATGTTGATGATTGGGACGTAACAGACGGGGTTTTAGAAGAGATCTGAAAAGAATCTGTCGTTGTGGGGATAGGAAATGGATTTAGTTTAGATTATGGCAAGGTATGCAGGAACCTTGATGGCCCAGTGACAACGGCAGCGACTTACGTGTTGTAGGCCATAGGTTCGAAGTGTTTGAACCCAGACAGGCGCTTTACTTTGTGTAGGTAAATTATTTCATCACGACTGCTCTCAAATCGGTGAAGGAAAACATCGTGAGGAAACCGGCATGTCCTGAACCAAAAAATTCGAAGACATGTGATATCTACCAACCCGCACTGGGCCCGCGTGGTGGCTTAGTAATATTTACCCAAATCTAGCTTTAAAACGAGATGAGAGTACTTCTTAACAGTAAGTGAATTAGAATATCATATTAGAATATGAAGCTGCACTTCTCAATTAAATTTTTGTATGGACTTAGTTTTTCCAGATAATCTAACCAAAGCACCTGCTCGCTTGCTGTTCCCGAAATAGTCGCTACTGAAATTTACAACATGTTTTCGTAATATGTACCTATTAAATCACTACCAAGACGTCATGCTTCCCTGGTACATCGTCGAGTAATATTCAAAGTTACTCCAAAGGAGTCACTCGTCAGTACTATGACAATTATGTTGCCTTGGTATTCAAGTATACCTAATACTCCAAGGTACTTCAAGTAAAACGAGTTAGCAAGCATAATATACTCAATTCCCATGAACCGACCACTCAACACAATCCACGATACGAATCTCACGCACACGCATACAGATTCAACTCTAAACAAAAACATTCGTACACCGCGTGCAATGCGCGTGCGACTGCAGAGTTCGAGATTCTTCCGATTTACATTACCCGTTGTGGTGACCTAGCAACAATGTTGCCCCGAAGGGAATGAAACTTCTGAGTTAGGTACCTCTATTTAGTACTTACGTAAAGTACTTCGGGTGTTATCTAGAATCAGATGCCCTTCGATAAGGTGCTTAGGTTGTAATACCGAGGTATTGTGTTGTGTTTTGTTTTTATTTGTATGTTCGGTCACACCCTTTTTTTTAGAACCTACGCGGTAGAACTGAGAAGCTCGTAGTCACGTAGTTGCATAGAGTGTTTTAAATAATTGTGATCGCTTGGTAAAAAATACTTGGGTCATATAAGATGGTATATATAGATAGTACGCGCCACGAAAGATGAGACTTGATTTTTATCTTAAACTTTATAATAATAATAATAATTTCGTTAGGCGTTGAATCAAGAGCCTGATTCAGAAGGCAGTACTCCTCGATACGGCTCGCATTGTGAGGAGGTTCCTGTCTCTGGAGCCTTAACGACCGGTAGCTTGGACCCTGTTCCCGACACTGGCGGACTACTATTTTTTTTTTAATGATTTTTATAACTATTTTTTATATTTTAAGAAATATTTAAAAATGTAATTTAATATGTAAATAGATAAATAAACGGAATAATAATTTATTTCAGAACGTAATTCCATAGAAAATTATTAGTACGGCTTAAAAACTATGTTAGTACCTTAAAACTAAGTACTTATTAATTAATTTAACTGACATTAATATATTAAATAGAACAGCAACAAAACTATGCACCTTATTCCAGTGCCTCACAATAGGACTCTCCACCTTCTCCGTTATGGTGTTAAGAAGGCCATTGAGGCTGCCCCACACACGACACATCAGGGAGGCCACTCTCTTGTATTTCGTAATAAATATTATAATATTGTTAAGAATTTTTATCTAAATTTCATCGATACATCCCTGAATAGATATACTCATTATGGGTAACAATTTCGTACACGACTTACCTGCGCAAACTCCCTACTACTGAGCTTGTCAAGTCTCATCTTTCGTGGTGCGTATTATACAGAAAAAAAAACAAATGAGTACAGCTGTTTAAAAAAAACTGAAATTTTTACTAGAAGTTGACGTTTTGAAAAGCAAAGACTAAATTAACTAAACGATGAAGCCAGTGATACGTATTTTATTATAATAACTCTACTATATTTTAGGCCTTTAATATTTTGCAGATTTTTATAATGTTATTTGCAAATCCAACAAACTCTAACGTGTTGTTCTCTTGATTCAACATTTTGATTTTGTTAAGTATTCAGATAACTACGTTTTCTTTTCTTTTGCTATGGAACAATGACTTTTAAACTTCAAAGGAACATTTAGTTTATGAGTGGAGCTGAATTCTAAATAAAAATAACATTGTGTGGAAAAAAAAGTGCCACTCCGGGAGTGCCGACAGAAGTAAAAACTTGAACGATTACATTTGTATTTTTTGAATCGTCATATAAACAAAAGAAACAACCAACAACACAACACTAACAATATCAACTGTTTACTGCAGCTGCCATTTGTCATGCCACGAACGAAATAGAATTCAAAATCCGTTGAATGGACTGTAAAAAAGGTTTATTTAAATGTCTAATCTTATTGCAAATGGAGTAGGTATAGTATACACAGAGACACAGCTATTTGACCATCTAATAAAGTCCAAAGAAGTAAATGCACAGATAATGCAAAACGTCAATTTAATGATGCTAACAGGCGAATAGCCAAAGTGACGAAAACGCCAAACAGATGAGGCTTAAACCCAGCAATAATGAATGCTATTGTAGAAAACGTAGCTGCTGTTAACTTCCAATTTTCATTAGTCGTCCCCCGACGTGAGGACGCTTGGATCAAAATATTTCCTGCAACTTATATAACTTAAGGGCCAATATATATTATTTTTTAGTTTTTAGAGGTTTTTGTTTGAGTCGGGGGTTTTTTTAATTTTTAATTTAACTTTTATTGCATTCATAATATCGTTTACATTAAAATTGTCAATGTGTTTACCAGTTTTAATGCTTAATAGCTTGCAATAGTGTGAATTCTGTGAAAACCGTGTTGATTGTACCTACCTACAACATCATTAGTCCTAATAGGTATGGTAGTTTTTCGTGCTTGAGTGATTCGGTAACAGACGTCATTAACAAAACTAATGCGTTATGGTTATGACAAAGGAAAATAATTAAGGTCAACTAGTTTGAAAACACGTGACTTGTATTGTACCTACTGGCGAAGCCACTTTACTACTAGCTGTTGCCCGCGACTTCGTCTGCAATCCAGAATGAAAAGTAGCCCATGTCCTTAGCCAGGTCATGGTCTATCTGTGTGCCAAAAATCCTAATCCGTTTAGCCGTTTTCGCGTGAAAACGTAAAAAACAATCAAACTCACTTTCTCATTTATTATATTTGTTAGGATAGGAAGAGGAGCCCGTGGCTAAATAATAACAGCCGCACAGGTCGAACGATCAGGTTAAGCTACGCTTGCTGCGGTTGGTTCATGGATGGGTACATACCGAGATCCCGCCGTGCCTCGGAAGGCACGCTAAGCCGTTGGTCCCGGCTGTCATTCGTGGATCTTTGGCAGTACTTACGGGTAGTCAGAAGCCCGAAAGTCTGACAACCAGTCTTACCAAGGGGTATCATATTACCCACCCAGTAACTGGGTTGTGGAGGTCAGACAGGCAGTCGCTCCATCTAAAATACTGGTATTCAGCTGCATCCGTTTAGACCAATGATTATATAATACGTCATTGGTTTAGACTGGAAGCTATACGTCATTGGTTTAGACTGGAAGCTGACCCCAACATAGTTGGGAAAAGGCAGGCAGATGATGAGTTAGGATAGGAAATTAGGATATAAACGGTCTTCTCCTTTACGATTGTATAATGTCTAATCTCTGTTCCAATGTTAGTTACTAAGGTAGGTAGGTTTTAAGTCTTTAGGCACAACAATCTACTGAAATAATGTCTAAATTTCGGATCTGCAAAGTAAAGCAGTGTAGTGTGTCCTGCACCCTAATTCTGTAATCTGAATTATGTTGAAGGATATTGCTAATTCATTGCTTCATATTATGTTCGTGTTAAAGGACAATGCTTAATCCTGTATGAGACCCGTAGGTACCCAAAAAAAAATTTGACTGTAGCATTATGAAATATGTCTGTATTTTATGTCCTCAAGGAATAGTTTAATTAATCCTAGGAAAGTATTTCTGAAATCAACTTACATTAACTTAATTGACTTGACGTGACTGAGCGTCAATGCATCATAACTTAGATTTAATTTAACAAAGGAAAACACTTAAGGTAAGGTGAAGGTTAGTGTTTGCATGACTGGAATCACGTAGATCAGGTACCTAGGCGCTCAGTAGGCATTTTGTGGATGTATGATCATTTTTGATACATCGAGATTTTCGCACGTCGGAGGAAACGGTCCTACTTGTGTACCAAGGATTTCGGCATTGCCAAGTAACTGGGACGCAGATCTATTAGTAATCACTGTAGTGTGCCCCATATAGGCCCATATTTAGCCCCATAATTATATAGGCTAGGCAGCCAAGGTAGGCTATGACGATATGGTTGTGGTAGTGGATTTTTTACCTAGTTTTTGTTCAATACAATTAATAATTGCAGAACAGAATCAGTTTTCCAAAGTCTGCGCCATCGTTCTTAGTATAATGTGGTTTTGTGGTCTCATTAATTATTATTATTATTGGATAAAAGTTTTCCTTTTCATTTAATGACAACTCCGTCGTTACATCACATTTCGTTGCCTCTATATATTTTGTCTTTATATAAGACAAATATGTATTTTATCAAAATCTGTTCAACTAATACCGCATTATGTAGTAAAAAACACAAAACTTTCGCGTTCAAATTTTTTCATTGCTCATCCGTTGCTACATGCACGAAATTTTAACACTGTCCATGAATTGTGACGCAACATAAAGTGCGCGCGCGTCACTTCGAAGCACGCTGTGTTCGCGTGGTGTATTACTCATAGCTTGTGTATTTTCAACGTTGTCACTGCCTACAGCATTGCAGTGTGTACAAGTGACACGGTACTCGGTAGGAACTTGCGTGGCGATATTGGTAATGCTGTAATCGCTTGCAATAGTAACGCTCATTTGTACTGCTATGTTCTAGAACAGGTCTTTTTTATTGGTACAGTTGTTTTGTTCTTTACTTTTGTAATCTGTTGGATTTGTTGCATTGTCATTTAAAAACCATTTTATTTTATTAATCTCAAACTTGTTCCCAAAACTCGATAATGCAGTTCAACAATTTGTATTTCCGATATATAATTTGCATATTCACAGAGATCAAAGTTCAGATATGGCGATTTGACTGATTTGGAATTTGGATATAGACTTGTATGTTTTGGTGTTGCAGTAATCCCATCTTCTAAAATTAATTCTTGCACAGGGTACCTAATTCCCAGAATCCGTTTAAAATAAAAGTGAACAAATTATGGATTGAATTTTGTATAATAATGTTTTTTGTCACTGCCTACAACCTACAGCACAAAGTGAAGGTCGATATGTTTTTGCATACAGTTCAATGTTAACAACGGCATGTGTATTACCAAATACGGAATTCATACTTCCTGGGTTAAATCTTACGAATTTCCAAAATTATTTTTGTCTCTTGATAAAGGAGATTAAGATAAACTCTAGTACTCAAAAACTTACTTTTTTCTCCTCAGACATTCTCGAGACGTTGAAATCATTTTCAACAGGCAGACTCTTATCGTATTTTATTACTTTTGCATTAATTTCAAAATCATAACAATGAATGACCTCGTCTAGAACAAAACCATAAAGCATACCAACATGCATGAATTCTGCATTATTTTCACAATAAATGACCGTCTGAATCATTCAACCATGACCTATATTTCTAGTTATTTCCTTCCCATCCATAATAATCGATTATTTACGATTGTTTATTTATTTGTTATTATTACCTAAGAGACGTTTGACATCTGGGTTGATAAGTATGATAATTGTTTCTATGGAGACATTTTAATTAGTTGTATCACTCCTTCATTGTTACTTTTATTACTTTATTGCACCGCAACGTAAGGTTGATCTTGCATAATTTCATTCATAATAGTATCTCGTTTGTCGTCATTTTCAAAGGTACAGACGCCAGCACATCAACCTACTACAATCTGTCAGATTTCTGTAATAGATTTTCAACTTTATCGCTAAAGCATAAGGTTCAATGTTGATTGGGAAAATTTGACAGTTAGGTGTAGGTTGATGTGCTGGCGTCTGTACATTTGTAAGGATAACCTTTCTTGGAATTTAGTAGTTGTAAATCATTCTTAGTAGCAATGACAACATTGAGTTTCATTGTATTCAATCTATGTTGGGTTGAAATGATCAACATCAACGCTTTGATAGTGTTACTGAATTCAAATAGGTTTTATTTCTAAAGTCTGTTTGTTAGTCAGTCATGTTTGTAGTGTGCCCGCGCGATCCGCACTGGGCACGGAAAATCGTCCGCGACCGCTTTTATAGCCTCGGCGGCGCTGATAAAACGACATACATATTTACATTCCGATAATACATCGACGTTTACATTTTACTTTTTATTCCTGTACATGCTGATAAACATTCTAATGTATTACGAATTCTCTTCAAAATCCGTGTTAGGTGCAAAGTTAATTTCACAAAATTAGACGTACAAATTCTCGAAACCAAATGCTGCGATGACGTAAAACAACACGGGAGGCGCGTGTGCTAGCCGAAAAAATGTACAACACACACGCTTCGTAAACTTACGCAAAACGAACGGAAAACTACGGCTGCACTATCACAACAAAAGGATGTTGGAGCTCTTATTGTGGGGGGTTAAGGTTTAAAATTGGGTGTGTTGAGGTTAGCAGCATTGTTTTGACGGAGTGGTGACGCGACTGACGTCATCGCGCACGCCGCGGCCGCGTGCTCGGCGGCTGACGAGCCCACTCTGTGACTCGCCTCGATACAAAGCTATTCTCGTCAACATTCAACTCAGTGTTTTTGCAACTGTTTAGATTTTTAAATCGCTTGCAAAATCTGGAGGCTCGCTTCGTCCTCGGATTCAAGTTTGGTGTGACTGATACCGAGTAGATTTGTAATCTTGTGTGTTTTGCGACCATGAAGCGATAACAATAATATTTGGTTTAGTAGGTGGGGCCAACATTAATGCTAAAATGCTTTCAGATTGTAAATTTATGGAAAAAAAAACGGAATATACGTATCAGTAATTGCGTTTGGCACAGAAACTACGAGTATAAGAGAGTAGGTAGAGTTACTTCAAAACACATTAGAGACTACTAGAAAGAAGGTACTTATATCGATAAATAACACTGGCAGCCCATGACATAAAATTCAAATATAAAGCGAAGTCAACAGTGCTTCATGAGTTCATGACTAATGCTCCATGCGGTAGGTTCGTGCCAACTGATAGCCACGTTTAGGAGTTGTTTTTAAAAAGCTATCAGCTATTAGAATGAGAAATCCCAATAACAATGTCTAAAATGGGAAAAGCAAGAATCATGAAACCACAAATAGAACAAATTCGAAATATTTTAATGTTGTGAAAATTACAAATACAGAATTTGACGTCAATGGTAATATCTTTAACGAAATATATTTAAAAGGACATACATAAGTAAGCAATAACCTACCAGTTGATTCATAACGTGGCGCCATACCTTGAATCCGTAAACCTTGATGAACCGGTAGGTATGTAAGAATAAATTTGGATTTTCAAGTTCAATAAGGAAATCACGAATTTTAAATAGACAGACGTGCGTGACTTTAGATTTGACTGTAATTAATTAAACAGTTAATCAAGCATTTTCATTCTGTGCCATATTATATATGTATGTAGCATAGTATATGTGCTTAGCAATGTTAACCAAAGGATGGATGGACTGTGTGAAAGATGATACGGCTAGAAAGGGGGTGACTACAGAGATGACGACAACTAGAGAAGTACATATGGAAGAAAAAGACACCAAATAAATTGTGATAAAAGGCAGGAGAATGGTAAGCGACAAATAATTTGAAATTTTGGTTTTGACTTTGAATTCCAATGACTAAAACTTATGTTTAATAACGGTTAAAATAGTGTGAGTGTGAGAGTGTGCACGGAAGTTTTCCCGACATTTTCTTGTAAACAATATATGTAGTTACTAAGCGTGTTAATTTCATCAACATTGGCTTCTCATTCAAATTTAAACTTTATATACATGCAATTAAGAATCATTATTTAAACAACCGTTAGTATGAACAGGGTATAGCAGGGTATAGTTACATGCAATTATTGTTCTTATATCTTCATGAAATATAGCTTAAAATGGCGTATAAGTAGTGCTTTTGTTCTAACGAATTTGGTCAGTGCGTCCTTCTTGCCAAAAGGTTACTACTAGCAGATTTGGCGCCAGGGTCCTATCATCTACTTTAGGCTCTTCCAAATAAAAACCGTCCATATTTGTATGTACAGCTATTATTAGGTAGGTAGTTACTAGGTCATAGCTCACAATCATCAAAAAAAAGTTCCCTTGGTGTTATTATTAAAGCCTTCACAAAAAAAGTAAGAATCGATGGTTCTAAAGACAGTTTTTTCTTCTTACAGAATATCTGTATGTTCTTACTACATTATGAATGTGGTAATTTCACAGTTCTCTTGGATAACTGTCAACATGGACATATTCCATACTACCAGCGCCCCGCGGTTTCACCCGCATAAGTATCGATCCCCTGGGAATGTCGGGATAAAAACTATCCAATATCCTTTCCCGGGAGTCAAACTATCTCTATACCAAATTTCATCTAAATCGGTTCAGCGGTTTAAGCGTGAAGAGGTAACAGACAGACACACAGACAGAGAGACAGATACACTTTCCCATTTAAAATATTAGTATGGATTGTCTGATTTTCAGTCATGTTAAATCCCACCATTTCACAAGATATTACAAAGTATAGAAAAACTGCAACATAAAATGTGCCACCGATACGATATACTTCTATATAAAATCATACATTTGCATGTTACAAGTACCTACTGCCTACAGGAAAATATTAAAACTTAAGAACCGATCAAGGTCTTATGAATACCAAAATATACGTAGAACTGGTGTCGTACAGGTTACCACGAGGAAAACCTTTGATTTTAGCGTAGTTTACCTTTGAGAACCAAGAGTTTAATGATTTGGTTGATATACTTCAAGTGCATCGATGCAACTTGGATGCAAGTACATGCATTTGCATCTTGAAGCCACATGTTCGCAATACGCATCATTTTGCCTTGACCCCTTAGGCACAAAGAAACCAACGTTAGGTACGGTATTTGTGTTTTTGTTTTAAGGAGATATAATTTATCTCTCTTTCAATCAACTCAGCCTATCACAGTCAACTGCTGGACATAGGCCTCTCCCACGCTGCGCCACAAAACCCTGTCCTCCGCGTTCCGCATCCAGTCTGTCCCAGCCACCTTCTTTGGGTCGTCCGTTCATCTAGCTGGCGGGTGTCCCACTACGCTTGCCGATACGCGGTCTCTACTCGAGGACTCGTCTTCTCCACCAGCCATCGGTACTTCGACAAACATAGCTAGCCCACTGCCACTTCAGATATCTCCTATCTTTGAAACTCGTTAAGGGTAATTAGAAGCCCGAAAGTGACAATTTGTTTCACTATGCTCTGCACTTCCACACTGCATTTTCTAGGAAAGCTGTTTTATAGCGACGACTGATTCTCAGAAACAGTTCAGATGACAAGTATGGTCAGTCTACTTCGTTTATCTACCATATTATGCATAGATATATTTACATTTCTATGATATTATGTCTTGCAATCTAACGAAGCCTAATCTCGGGTGCTTCCTTTTGTATGATAGTAAATACAGGCAGTTATGGCCGCCTTAGTATTGTTATAGGTATCATAATCTTTATCTTTGTATGTACAAATCTCCACACTGCAGTCCCAATGTCATCTCGGGTCTACCAGCAATTTTTTCTATGCTTTTAGTAATAATCCAATGAAACCAGCTGAAAGGCTTGTAAACCCAACACCACCTGTGTATAATTTTAAGTAGAATAATGATACCAATTTTTTTTTAAATAAATATATTTACAAGAGCATCCGTGGAGTTTCTTGCCCGTTCTTCTCCATAGGAGTACCTATGGAGAAGAACGGGCAAGAAACTCCGGAACTCTATACTAGGCTTTGAAATGGGCAAATAGCTTCATATTTCTGACTGTCCGACTCCTTGACAATTCAAAAGTGCCTGTAATTGGTTTAATTTAAATACTTTGAGTGTTGACCTGCCACCCACAGACAGCCCAAAAAAACTACCAATTCACATCAAGCTCAAGCCCATTTTTCTATAAATACCAGAATGAAGGAAACAGTCAGTGCATGACACACCTCTGTAGTCTCTGGTACAAAGTGAGTCATGTGTGAGCGGCCTTTGTTTTGTTGTAGTCTTAATTGTGTGCTAATTGCTCAATGTAGGAATGTTGCCAAACGTTAATATTGAGTATTGGAGTAAATAAAAGGATGTAGGTACTGGAGAATTTTGTGTGGTAATTTTGGTTTTTTTTTTTAGGTAGTTGACGGATAAACATTGATTTTTACTTATATGTCATCATATCACTAGCATCGTTCAAACATAACTATGTCTGGTCGGGTTCTGTTTGAAAGTTATGATTAGCTCGTTTACCAACTTTTTTTTTTAAATGAGATATTTTCGTGACAAAATTGTCGAAAAACCAGAAGCAAATTACAAAGCAAAAAGCTGTGACTAAGTTTTAAATTGGAAAAAAAGGGAAAATGTAGGTATTGAAAATCTAAAACTGAACAAGAAAAACAGCAATCATTGGTGCTAACAATAAAGCTGGCAATTCCTTTACAAATGCTTTATTCTAGAATAATCCACAATTGTACTGTAATCATTTATCTACAAAGTACATTTAATATGGCGACACATCCGAGGTCGCATTATTGCGCATTATGCATATCAAGGACTCGCCCACAGACAACGAAAAAATCAGTTCTCATCCGACATTGTAGACTTTATTTGTTTGTTTATTTAGGTTAGCCAACCAGTGTTTACACATAACATTTTACAATGAATTCCTTAATCCATACCAATATTATAAATGCGAAAGTGTCTGTCTGTTACCTCTTCACGCTTAAACCGCTGAACCGATTTAGATGAAATTTTGTACAATTCAAATACAAATAATTTATTTGCCAAAAATGTAGGTACGTGGTACGGTAGTATAGAGATAAATTTGAGTCCCGAGAAAGGACATAGGATAGTTTATATCCCGATATTACCACGGGAAACTTATGCGGGTCAAACCGCGGGGCGCTGCTAGTATTACATATATAAGGTGCTATAAAAATATCTGCCACGGCTTCAATGGGAGACAGTATTTTGTATATAGATTACAGTAGTGTAGACATTTTGTACCCCGGAATAGTTAAATCAATTTGAGAAAATAAATAAATTAAATAAACATTTACTCTATTCTGCATAACGTGGTTCACAAACTACGCGCGATGTGTCGCTTCGTCAAATTTTGCGAAATTAAATGACGGTGCGGCAACAGCTAATTACTATGGGACGGTTTCAACCAACTAAATCAATTCAAATTTATACGCACATTTTTTTGTATGAAAAAAATTATGACATAAGATCAATAATGTATCTTTACTATTGTAATCTATATACAGAATACTACCTCCCATTGAAGCCGTGGCAGATATTTTTATAGCACCTTATATGTAAGTGCAATAATTACTTACTGGCTAACACCAATCACCATATGTAGGTACCATTTTTGGTTTTACATAATATTATTATAAAGCTAAAACGGATAGTTATGACTACAATTATTTAATTATATTTGGTAATTCAAGTGTGACAATAATAACAAAAAAATAATTCTACATTAAAATAACATATTAAAAAAAACTAACTAAGTATAACTATTAACTCTATTGAGTTGTTTGATTTTGAAAGCTACCTTTTCATTTTTTATTTTTTTGAGGGTTGTTAAAAGTGTCACAAGGAACTCTACTTTTAAGAGAAGTCTTATATTAATTACTAGCTTCTTCCCGCGACTTCGTCCGCGTGAAATTTCACCCCCCGCATTCACCCCCTTAGGGGATGAATTTTGAAAAATCCTTTCTTAGTGCACCCCTAGACCTCATAAGGAACGTACGTGCCAAATTTGGAATCTCTAGACCCAGCGGTTTGGGCTGTGCGTTGATATGTCAGTCAGTCAGTTCTCCTTTTATATATATAGATAAAAAATATATGTGCCCTAATAACAAGCCAAAAATATGCAAACAAAAGACATTCGGTACCTACCTCAGTAGGTAACAACTATTGTACAATGATCGTCAATTTCTATAAATACGAGTATGGTAGGTATTTAAATTTCAGCTAATCCCTCGTCTTATCTATTTACATTTTTGTTTATGGATTTAGATGGTCAGGGTATTTTTTTTCGCTAAATACCTTATCTCCTGCCACTCTTCGAGTGGAAAATTCGCCATAGTAATAAAAACATTATCAAATTCATTGAAAATAAATTCTGAAATAGTTAAGTACCCACCTATAGCATGACTCCTATTACTTATTTAAGATCTGCCATATCAATCAAGCCTCCTCGTGTAGCGAAGTTTGTTCCGCCAGTTACTCAACTGAACCGAGCGCTCGGCGCATCCTGGACAGTCACACCCAACACCGTATTTGACTGGCCAATTCTTCCTTTGCGGTGGTAGGGCTAACGCCCGCCTGGTTTGCGACCACCCCTCCACCGGCGCGGCGTCCGGCGTCAAGCAGCCTGCTGTGTCATCGATGCGTGGGAGTTCCAGTATCTTAGGCATCTTCTGGGCACGCTCGTTCCATCATAGACCTCATCCATTGCTTTCCATCATGCGTGAGCGAGGGCAAGAGCGGGCCCATTAAGCATTAAAAAAAATAACACACTCACTCACATTCCAATTCCAGATTTTCAAGAAAATTCCTAATCCATTGCTTTATATGTTTGAAAAAATCGTCTACTCGACAAAGTAAATTACGCAATGAATGTTGTTGAGCTGTCAAAATGTGTTACGCAATCAACCTGCCAAAATTAAGTATGTATTTAGAAAAGCTGACCTGTGGAAACTTTGGAAAAGGCAAGTGCAAAATTCGAGTACCTACCTATCCTGTTGTCAATGGTTTGTTCAGCAGTCGCTGGGCGTATAATACGGATCATTTGCATATTCTATGCGTCATAACTACACGCCACGTGTAACTGAATTGGGTTTAAAGATCACGGCTGGAATGATTACACTATTCATTCTTTACTTACTTATTTCTTATCATAGCTTGCAGAGTAAGCAAGCTGAAGTGGCAGTGGGCTGGCCATGTTTGTTGAAGGACTGATAGCCGGTGGAGCAGACGAGTCCTGGAGTGGAGACCTCATATCGGCAAGCGTAGTGTGGGTCGCCCCCCAGATAGGACAGACCTTAAGGAGGTAGCTGGGATAGGCTGGATGCGAAAGGCGGAGGACAGGGTGTAGTGCCTGGGAGAGGCCTATGTCCAGCAGTGGACTGTAATAGGCTCAGTTGATTGATTGACTTATTCCTTTGGCTCAGCGACCCACAAATTTCGTAACTTTGGCTGATGCCGTGTAGGCACTGGTGATTTTATCGACAGTCTGGAAATCTCTCAGATATTATTTTTCTATGTTAATTATTATTCTATATAGTTACAGTTAATATAATGTCTAGCGTGTTCTGCTCTCTAAACATTACAGGAGCTGATGGAAACTACTGAGGGACCAAACTCGAAGCCAAATTCTGGGCTGACTCTATTTATATTGCCATGCCATCGACACGACAAGAAGAAGAATTGTATTCTTTTGTTTTTGAGAGTAAGAGAGTTCGTATCGTACCAAAAAAGAAATTAAAACTAGACCTACAGAACTATTTATACAGTGTGTTAAGTTAAACGATGAGGGACATACTTTATAAATGAAAATGAACAACTTTTAATATGGAGCAGACTCAAAAATATGAAAAAAAAAAACAGCTGTTCCCTACATTTTGCCCAGTTATGCGAACATAAATGTATAGAGCGGCTGGTTTTATTTTCTCGATTTCAGTGTTGGTCTCTTAGTAAAAGTTGTTCATTTTCATGGGTACTACACTCCCTTAAAGTATGTCCCTCGTTTAACCTGACACACTGTAATACATTGGTACGCAATGTTAACAAGAAAACGATGTAAACATTGAATTTTAATAATCACAACTGCGCAGTAAACCGGAGCATCGGGTTCGGTCAGTTTTTTTTTTTAAATATGTGTCTATGATTCATTGTCTTTGATAGCTTTTATTTTTATTTTCGATGAGCTGTCAACAGAGGTTAGAAACTACGTAGTATTTATTTAATACGTTCGTAAATTCAATGTGTGAATACGCAGTGTATTTATGCATGTTAAGAATGTTCTAGTAATAGGTTTTACTGCTTTGAAGTTCTCGCAATGCAACAGCTTTAAGCCCTTAAAAATTCTTAAAACCATTAATAAATTTAACTATTAAAAGAAATTACTATTAATAAATTGTCGTAATGAACTTCTCACAGTTTTATTTGAGTTAATTGTATTAGGCGGTTATAAATGATAAATGATTTTATTTCTGTAAGTAGGTTTGTACAAACCCTTTTACATGTTAATCATATTTTTAAAACTAGATGAGGGCGGAATAAATCGGTGTTTCCTATCTGACTACTCTGAGAAGAAAGAAAAAAGCCGAAGCAAACTAAGTGTGACCACTTAGTTTGCTTCGGCTTTTTTCCACTTTAAGGAGGCTGTGACCAGCCTCCTTAAAGTCCAGACATAATCTTGGTCAGATCATGTAAAGACCATGACTGTAGATACTCTGAAATAGTCTTTTGAGGAAAGAACCACACAGATTGAGTGGACATGTCCAGTCAGTGCACGCATTTGTCCGTAATCGTGCAGCTCAACTCAGGACTAAAGGAGCTCAACCATTATTATTATATAGTTATAAGTAGTTTAGCATGAACCATAAACCAGTAACCCTAACAATCCTTAAGTGGCGATGCGTCCTATGAATGTCATGACTTGGACATCAGCGACACAATTAGAATTCAACTGATGATTGCGTTGAAGCAAAATGGCGCTAAGACATAAATAAATTATAACGTAACATTACGGCAGTAATCCCCAAAGGCTTAGCCAGAAGTGTACCTATACATATAGTATACCTACATTTCGCCAGTTATAATAGCAGGCGTGTCATCAACCGGGCACAAATCCAGACTCCGGGCTGCTATTGAGAAATACCAGATGGATAAACCCAATAAAACTTTGCCCGACCCGGGAATCGAATCTAGGACCTCATGTTCAACAGTAGCGCTTGCGACCACTAGACTAATGTGGCAGTCCAAAATCAAATTAATAGGTAAATTGAATATATTTTCTTTATATTGTTCAGGAGCACAATCTAAAATGCCATTAAGATGCAAACAAGGCCAGACAATGCATGTACATGATAAGTTGATAACGATAGTAGGAGAGTTGATAAAATATTTCTCTACTGATTACAAGTTTTAATCAATTGCAATCATGCATGAATTACATTACGAAAAACTGCGGAAATATTTTGAAATGCTGATGGTCATTTAAATAAATGGTGTGTATATAGGGTGACTGGTAATTAGTGACCGATACCTAAACACGTGATTGTACTCATGATAACAAACAACTTTTACTATGGGACCAAACCTGAAATCGCGAAAAAAAAAACAGCTGTTCCCTACATTTATGCTCGTCAAAATGTAGGGAACAGCTGATTTTTTTTTTCAGGTTTGGTCCCATAGTAAAAGTTGTTTGTTATCATGAGTACAATCACGTGTTTAGGTATCGGTCACTAATTACCAGTCACCCTATATACAAATCAGAGACCTCTCCGTGCCTCGAAAAGCAGTGTCACATTAGCAAAAGGGGATTCCAAGGAATCTGCACACTGTTAATTAAAAAGTTCCCTAAACAAAGCTGCGACACTCCGGTTTCATTTCTCGTTCCATTGACTGTCGTGACGGGTACTCAGAAAACCAAAAGTCTGAACACCAGTCACCAGGCTTACCTGGGTATCGTGTTGCCCAGTAACTGGGTTGTCAAATAGTCACTAGCTCCATGTAAAATACTGCTATTCAGCTGCATCCGTTTAGAAAAGGCTAGGCAGATTAACTGATTTTGACTGTCGAAGATCATGTAAGCCTAAATTAATTAACCATGACGGCATCATTGTTGGCGTTTTTCAGATTGGCTATCAAAGAAATAAACTTCATACGCCAGAAAAAAAAGATATTTAAAAAAATAAACGCGCTAAAATTCCATCTGGTAACAACACTGCCAAGAATTCGAATTTGGAACGCGAGACGCATCGAACACATCAGCAGGGCGTGGTCCTATGAGGTAAGGCGCTAAAGAACTGACACGACCAGCATAAGCTGGACACGTCACTTCTACACGTCAATCCTCGATTTCTTCTACTTCATTAGTAAAAGGGAGGGATGGGAAGGTCAGGTTAGATTAGTGAATCAGATCGTGGTGCTAAAGACGGCCAGAGTACAGCAGCCACCAGTGAAATTGAGCTGTAATTACTAGAGGGACGAGCATGTTATCGTCTGTTAGTCTAATGCGGTGCGGGGGAGGGCAGGTCTGGTTACGTTGGTGAGTCAACGATTCTATTTTTAAAGTGTAGTCGTACGGCCGCCACGCGCACACCTCGTGGCATTGTTTTGCTCAGATAATGCCCGTGTTACGCACCCACCCACATATTTACATCGTGTACATTTTATTGTCTCTGGCTTATTTTATCGTTGTAACTATGTGTACTAGAACGCTTTCTGATTAATCACTTTTGGTTGTAAAATGTTAATTAGGTAGACTACGATAACTTAATTAAAGTACTTATCGATAAAACAACGGTGATTGTTTTAACTTCTTTATCTTTGACTTTTGCTAATAATGTGGTTCACACGAAAGTATTTGTAAGTAAATAATGAGTGGTGATTTTATCTTGTTTTTGAGGTCGATATGTACCTAAATATTTAACAGGACCCTTTGTTAAATTCCTACTTACTACTTACTTACTAAAAGTATGATATCGTATTCATTTTAAGATACTCCTTGTTATTTTTTTAAACATGACATCCATGATCTCTGCCCTTTTCATTTATTTTTAGACGGGACAACAATATTTTGTCAGTTTTAATTGCAGACGTAGATACCAGCGATGTTGAGATTTTAAAATGAGTAAATCGCTTTTGTTTATCAGTAGAGGTAGATATAAACATGGCTTAAAAACGGCTTTTTGTGGAAAAGAAAATATCCTAGCCAAATTACTTTAACTTCATTAATTTTCTGGAATATAGGTATCCACCATGGAATTTTACTAGATTCTGTTACACAATCGCAGAATATCCGGGTGCTGCAAATACTTTTAATTTTTTACAAGAACTCATGTTATCTTTTCCAAAAACAGCTCTTCTGAATGACATCGCTAAGGGTTTTATGGGAGTAGATATATTATCTGTAAAGATAAAAAGATCTATTTATACGAAACTTTACAAAATAGATCCAGTATTTTTCCAGATTAGCTCGAAAGAGATACAAATGCAATCGGAAACTGTGGCGATTAATGTATAAACATTATCATGTTTGGTTTATAAATAAAAAAGAGCGATACTTTGTCAATGCAAGAAAATGTTAATGTGAAAGCCTACGATAATAATAAAATTATAAAATAAAAATTATAAATTAGACAACACATTCATAATAAGATATAGGCTATATTGTACCAACATTTCAGCCAAATTCACCGAACGGCTTTTTCCTTACATTTTGTGCGGGGTCCTTTATTGTTGTTTTGACGTGTTGTGCAATATATGATAGATAGATCAAGACTTTGTGGAGGGAAATATAGTCTAGAAACCAATGCTCAAAAACATAGACAAAATTCTAAGGAATTTGTAATTGTTTTTAGCTTTATGAACCATATTTCGGTACTGTCACATTTTTCAACATAATCTTTCAGTTTCTGAACAACTTGTAACGGGTTTTAATTGAAGCATTAATTTTCATAGTTTTTTCTGCAATAAAATTAATATATTCTCCCTAGTCCGTCCGCTGCCGGCGACGATCCGTCACCGACTGACTACGTGAAAACTATAAAGCCCCCACGTTACCTACTGAGCTGATAGCACTGACCAATCACGGCTGACCTGCCTCCCTCCCCGCTGCGTCTCAGATGCGGGTGTCAGAGAGGAGACTGCTTGAAGCGTAGAGATCATGTTTACTGGTTTGTGTCGATGATAATGCGCTTACGCAAATGCCTCCTGCCATAACGAGATTGGCAAGTGTCAATAGAGATAACGTGTCTGGCAGTTGGGGTCATGGCACTGTTTGTATTTTAATATGTTGCTATAGATCTTAGAGCTACTAGCTCAATGGGACGATTATGTAGTGTGCGATAATTTATATACTTAACGCAGTTAGTTAAGTGTGTTTTCTTGGTGCAAGTTTTATGATGAGTTTTGGGAATTATATGAAGTGATGACTTTTGAACTTTCCTGTGATGTCTTTTTTTTGTAATTGTTTTACCATAATAGGGTTTGTATCAGGAATCCGCTGGATGCGAGAAGCACAGGACCGGTCGAAATAGCGATGCTTGGGGGAGGCCTATGTCCAGCAGTGGACGTCTGTCGGTTGAAATTATGATGATGAATAAGGTTTTTTTACTTACCTATCTACTTAGATTAAGTTCAAATAAAAAATAACTGACTTAACTTCAAAAGAATATTCACTATCAAAATAAAACAACATTCATAAAATCAAACAGACACCACAAGTAATTATTATTTCACCATTTTTAAGACAAAATAATTACGAGAAATCTGCGATAAAAACGTAAGTAAATAAGAGATAAAGATACATTAAAAACAGATACAATAATGAGTACTTAGCAAAACAATATAATAGGAACTGTGGTATCAGTAAATGTTTGCAATTATAATATTAAAACAATGATTTTACTTGATAACCCTGCTGCAAATACCTACCATATAGAGGCGTGATAGTTGCCAATCTAGAATGTGGAGATGACAATACAACAATAAATTAAAACATTAACAATACTAATGCATAGGAGTATTTAGGAACTATCAAATGCTGCTCTATAAATTATACCATTACGGAATTCGTGGACAAGCTGCTGATCTTGTTCTTTCTTATCTATCAAACCGGCGGCAAAAAGTAAACGTTAACGGGGCGACGTCATCGGGGTCTCTAGTTAAGATGGGCGTGCCTCAAGGCTCAATTCTTGGCCCTTTCCTATTTCTAGTATATATTAATGACCTTCCTTACATGATGGCTAACTTATCGGACATCATTTTATTCGCTGATGACACTTCCCTTATTTTTAAAGTAGATAGAAAAGATACGGATATCTTACATGTCAACGATAGTCTGGCTGTTCTTTCGAAATGGTTTGCAGCTAATAATCTTTTACTTAATGCGAACAAAACTAAATCTCTTAAGTTCTCATTACCAAATGTACCTCAGGTTGGTCTGAATTTAAAACTTGATGGTAAAAAACTAGATGCTGTTACGGAAACTGTATTTCTGGGAATTACTTTAGATTCAAAATTACAATGGGGCGCACACATTAGAGCTCTTTCAGGTAGATTAAGTTCAGCTGCATATGCAGTAAGAAAAATAAGGCAGTTGACAGATATAGCCACAGCTAGGTTAGTATACTTTGCTTATTTCCACAGTATTATGTCTTATGGTGTTTTGCTGTGGGGATCGGCAGCTGACGTAGATTCAATTTTCATTTTACAAAAGAGGGCAATCCGCGCAATCTATAAAATGGGTCCTCGAGAGTCTCTTAGAAACAAATTCAAAGAAATTCAAATCAAATCAAATCAAAATATTTTTATTTCACATAAACCAACATGGGCACTTATGAAACGTCAGAAGCTAGGTGCACGGTTCCAATTGGTCGTTTCCTATGGAGAAGAACCGGCAAGAAACTCCATGGTTACTCTTTTAAAAATAATAAATTGGCTTTTACAATGTTTTCGAGTTACAGTAGGTATGGGAGGACAGCGTAGGCCTGTCAACAAGTACCAGGTACTTGATAAAAATAAAAAATGGTCTACAGATCTAGTCTACAAGGCTTACAAAGTCCTCACATTTACAAAATAAGGATGTATCAAAAGGATAAACAAAATATAAAAATCTACTAAAACCAAGAGATATGATTGCCATTTCAACTAAGAAAGAGGTGAAAAATTAAAATTGTCTGTATATAATGTCAAATAATAAAAAGATTATGTCATAGAAGTATGTACAAATAAAAAATAAACATCGTAATTTGAGAGCAGTTAATAGACATTTACGTAGAACTTATGCCGTCAAAGAGGTGCCAGGGAAGCCACATGTGCAGAAGGAATTATTGCCAAACTACCTTGTCTTCAACGTAGTCTTTAATCTTATAATATGCTTTTTTGATAAGGACTCGTTTGATGAGGGTTTTGAACTTTCCATCGCTAAGTTCTGTAACCGACTTTGGCAACTTGTTATAAAAACGGATGCTGTTTACAAGAAATGACTTGCTAGTTTTAGTTAGTCTAAATTTAGGTATCACAATTTCATTTTTACTGCGTGTATTTATATTATGGAAATCGCTTCTTATTTTGAAAAGTCCTAAGTTTTTGCGAACATACAAAATACTTTCTAAAATGTAAAGAGAAGGCAGAGTTAGTATATCAATTTCTTTAAATTTGTTTCTAAGAGACTCGCGAGGACCCATTTTATATATTGCGCGGATTGCCCTCTTTTGTAAAATGAAAATTGAATCTACGTCAGCTGCCGATCCCCACAGCAGAACACCATAAGACATAATACTGTGGAAATATGCAAAGTATACTAACCTAGCTGTGGCTATATCTGTCAACTGCCTTATTTTTCTTACTGCATATGCAGCTGAACTTAATCTACCTGAAAGAGCTCTAATGTGTGCGCCCCATTGTAATTTTGAATCTAAAGTAATTCCCAGAAATACAGTTTCCGTAATAGCATCTAGTTTTTTGCCATCAAGTTTTAAATTCAGATCCACTTGAGGTACATTTGGTAATGAGAACTTAAGACATTTAGTTTTGTTCGCATTAAGTAAAAGATTATTAGCTGCAAACCATTTCGAAAGAACAGCCAGACTATCGTTGACATGTAAGACATCCGTATCTTTTCTATCTATTTTAAAAATAAGGGAAGTGTCATCAGCGAATAAAATGATATCCGATAAGTTAGCCATCATGTAAGGAAGGTCATTAATATATACTAGAAATAAGAAAGGGCCAAGAATTGAGCCTTGAGGCACGCCCATCTTAACTAGAGACCCCGATGACGTCGCCCCGTTAACGTTTACTTTTTGCTGCCGTTTTGATAGGTAGGAAAGAACAAGATCAGCAGCTTGTCCACGAATTCCGTAATGGTATAATTTACAGAGCAGTGTATTATGGTCAACGCAGTCAAACGCTTTTGAGAGGTCACAGAAAATGCCAATTGCATCCTGGGACTTCTCCCAGGATTCCAAAATGTGACTGATGAGTTTTGCTCCCGCGTCCGTCGTCGACCTACCTTTCGTGAAACCAAACTGGCGACTATGTAAAATCCCATTTGAGTTAAAATGTGACAACATCTGGTCCAGCATGATTTTTTCATAGATTTTGCTCAATGCTGGTAGCACAGATATAGGTCTATAATTGGAGGGATCAAACTTACTACCCGATTTGAAAATTGGTACTACTTTACTATGTTTCATTAGGTCAGGAAACGTACCGCTGTCTAAACATTGATTAAATATGCCTGTTAGGGCAGGGGCAATTGTGTCAATAATATCTCCGAGAACCTTAACAGAAATCCCCCATAAGTCTTCAGTGTTTTTTATGTTAAGACTTTTAAACGCTTTTTTAATTGTGGCAACAGAAATGGGCTTGAATTCAAAGCTTGGAATATCCTTATTAAAGTTTTCTTTAAGAAGAGCTTCAGCTAACATAGGTGATGAGGGGAGAGATTTCGTAACCTCTATTGGTATGTTGGTAAAGAAATGTTCTAGTGTCTCAGCAACTTTCAACTTATCTGAAATGGTTTCATTATCAATTTTTAGGGACAACTCATTCTGATCTCGCTGTTTTGTGTTTCCAGTTTCTTTGTTAATTACTTGCCACACAGTTTTTATTTTATTATTAGACATACTAATTTTGTTACTTATTAATTTAGATTTAGCCACAGCGCAGACTCTTTTGAATATTTTAGAATAGTTTCTTACATAATTATGAAGGGCTTGATCAGAAGTTAGTGATTTCTCGTGGTACAGATTATATAAAGTATCTCTGCTTTTTCTAATGCCAGCAGTGGCCCATTCACTAAATTTTGGTTTAGTATTTATAGTAACTTTTTTTACAGGACATGCTTTATTGAATTCTTGGCATACTGTAGAAAATAATGTACCATAGTTTATGTTGGGGTCTTGTGAATCAAAACTAGCTGTTGAAAGATTGCTATAAACATTATTATTAAACATTTTCAATTTATTTTTAGTTAAAGGTCTCAAATGAATGGATTTTTCCGTGTTTAATTTTTTACCTAAGTCAAATGATACAAGTTGACCAGTATGGTCAGACCTGACGCCACTAATTAAGGACGAGTCTTTTATTTTACAATTAGTAAATACATTGTCGATGCATGAAGCTGAAGTTGCTGTTATTCTAGTCGCTTCATTAAATATACATTTTAAATTAAATGATTTAAACAATGAGATTAGCTTACATTTTTCTGGTGAATTAACTAAAAGATCAATATTTAGATCACCACAAACAAAAACGAATTTACTATCTTTAAAAAGTTTACTCAGGATTTCTTCCATTACAATCAAGAATGATGACAAGTTAGAGGCTGGTGGTCTATAAACACATAAGAAAGTATGGCCTTCAACCTCTGCACATGCTACCTCACATAAGCGATCAACAGAGCAAGCAGTGATATCCTTTCTTTCTTTATATCTAAAAGAACTATTACATAATATTAAAGTACCACCCCCTATTGAGGACCTGTTGTACGCACTGGCAACTGAAAAATTATTTACACTAAACAGCATTCTATCTGGTTTTAACCATGTTTCACAAAAACATAAGATATCCATATGATATTTATCTATTAACATTTCCACGTCTAAGATTTTGCCAGAGATGCGATTTATATTTTGGTGATACAGTAAAATATTATTACGCTTCTCTTTTGTCGACTCTAAAAGTTTAAAGAATTAATGACAGTATTAATAGAAGTACTAGATAATACTGTTTCGTCACTTAACCTAGTCTCAGTTAAATTATCAATAACTGCGTGTATATTGTAAGCTAACAAAGTAGCCAATACATGTTTACTTTTCTTGGGAAGAAACATATGTTCCTGAGCTAATACAAAATCCCTAATAAAATAGTTTGTATCAAAATACAATAAACGGTCACTATGACGACATGTCAAAATATGCATTAAGTTGTTTAAACTATAAATGTAATCGTTTTCTACATCATACAAATTATCAGAATATGGCAATGCACATAATATTAATTTACCTAGTTTTAATTTAAGTAGGGTGTCAATACCGTTAACTATGTCCCTTTTTGTTACGCTCAAACTGTTTCCAATTAAAAGAACTACAGTAGTCTGCTCATTCATTTGTGTATGTTTTATTTTATGAACAAGCTCATTAAAATGCAAGTTATGATAACAACAGTTAGCTATAGCATGTTTAGAGCGGTTATTTAATAATGATCCAAAACCTGATCCTAATCTATCAGAAAATACCAAAACGTTACTTTGAGTGGGATATATTGTTTCTGTAGTATGAGCTGAAATGGGTGAAGCAGCAGGTACAACATGCTGTGACATGTGAGGTGAATGGGGTGGTGAGGTGGTGGTGTGAGTGGGAGCACAACTACAAGTGATATTATTTGTTAGTGACTCGTACCTCTCTGCATTGTACTTGACTAGGTCCACTAACTCACAGGCCTCCTGCAAGCGCTCGCTTAGCATTTGTTGACTAGACTCATACTTACAGGATATTTCCTTAAGTGTATTTTCCCTACTCAGTAATTCCTTTTGAAGGTTTTGTATGTCAACATAATACATTTGTCTGCTATTTTCCAAGTTATTATTACATACATTTAGTTGGCTTTGTAAGTTAATACATTGTTTCCTAAGATTAATGTTAAACTTGTGAACACTTTGTGTCTTCAAGAGTTTCTTGTACCTTTTAATGTTTTTACTAATTTTAATATATTTCTTAATTTTATTATGACTAGTTGGAGTTGGACATCTAGTTAAGGTATCGTTCCCAGTCAGGTCTATGGTAATGGTGGGCTTCTCATACTCCAGTCCAGATACACTACCAACCAGCTCGTTGAAAAGGTTATTGGTGTTGGCAACCTGTTCGCTGGCTTTCAGAGAGTTGATGGTGGAAATGGTGTTGTGTGCCACACATAATTCTGCTTCAAGGCCTGATATGCGTTTCAGTGCCTGGTCATGAGTGTCACTACAAGTTTGAAAGTCTGACACTAGTTGACGGAGATGGTGATGCTGGTCAAGTATGTCCATGTGCTGGGTGTGAAGTTCTACAAGCTGTCTTTTGAGTTGAGTATTTTTGTCATTAATCCTCTTGACTTCAACCTCGCTGTCCTCTCTTTCCTGCAGCAGCTGGTTGCATTCCTTCTGTGATGCCTCCAGCTTCTTCAGTGCTACACTCAGTTTTTCATTCATATCACGAACCGTGGCTCCGCGGGTCATCATTTTCAAAAAATTCCCCAAATAGCACCTGAAATATGACAAGAAACAACTGAGTGTATGAGGAATCTAAGAGTTGAGAACTTGAGAAGGTGGGAGGGTAAGACAGTTAGCAGGGAATAAGAAAAACAAAAGATAAAGTTTTAGAAAAGATTAAAGAAAAATATAAAAAATATGAAGGTACAAGAAGATAAGAAGCTATTTAATTTATTCTAGGGCTTATCACAATTTTTAATGTTTACATAAAGACTTTTATTATTATTTAGGATAATAACTATTATTGGGCATTCTAGATTCTACTAAGAATGCTAGGGACATGAGATTAGAAGTACTTAACAAACTGTCATCATTTAAACAATGTTTGGTTTTCAAATAATAGGTAGTTTAATAATTAAGTATAGCAATTAGAATTTATTCCATCAAACAATAGTAAGTATATATTAGGGATAAATATGTGTAGTAAAGTTTGTAGTGTAAGTTTATGTAAGGCGGCCAACTTTCCGAAAACTGAATGCGGGACTTAACCTTTCGTGAATGGGGGGGGGGGGGGGGGGGGTTAGGGATTAGTAGATGTACCTAATTACCAAAAAGTTTTTGGCAAAAACACTTACATAATAAAAACACAAAACTTAGGTAGAAGTCATTTATTTATTTTTAAAACCATATTTGTCACTGGAGTGACACTTTTTAACAAGCTCAGGATTTTTATTGATAATGTCATAAAAATCTTCGCAACTGCCCATATTAAATTTAAGTACAAGCAGAGCTTTTAGTGTTTCCACTTTTAGTGACGACTTTTCGGACGTCCACAGAGCATTCATTAAAGAAAATACTCTTTCGGTAGGTGCGTTCGTCCCTGGTAAGCAAAGCAGATACTGGACAATGAGCAAGCAGTTCTTTATCGGTATTCCAGTTTTTTGAATCCTCTCAATATGGTGTCACGGCGTGCACTAATGTTTGTCTAATTTTCAAAATCAAAACAATTCCATTACTCGTGCGCCCCTTTCCCGCTCTTACGCCTCATGAGTTCAGTAGAGAGAAAGAGAACGAGATTAGCGCATGCGAGATACGCTTGTCGCTATTATAGGTAATCTGTGTTTTTACGCTGTTGACCGTGCGCGCGTGTGGGTGTTGTGTAGAAGTGTGGTAGAAAAATTGGGATGCGGGACATGCGGGACGCATACAACGTTTTACGGGACTATTTTACTAATAATTTCAAAGCGGGATTTCGTCTAGCATTACGGGACGGTCCCGCAAAATGCGGGACGGTTGGCCGCCTTAAGTTTATGTCTGAAGCAAGTGTTTTCGTCGTCGATTCTGCTTCCACAATTTGTCAAGCAAAAGGAGACATAAACGGTGCCTGTGTGTACTGGACGTTGCTCATAACTCTGAGCAGTGTTTACAGATGATGAATAGTGTGTAAATACAACTACAATAATGACTATCATAAAACAAAATACTCCCCGGGTTCGATGAATTCAAATCCGCAATCCAAACGTTGACAGCCGGTAGATCGATTTTTCGTAATATCGATTATTATAGATTATCACGACCAAAAACACGGCACAAACACTGCGTGTGACACTTTATACTAAGATTGTATGATAAACAATAGATTTAAAACAAAATAAACACAATTAATTAATATTCTAAAATAATTTATCTACGAGGTCATTTTTTCACGACCTGTCACCAGTGTTGCCAGCGTCGGCTTTACTTTAATTGATATACTAACTCTGCCTTCTCTTTATATCTTAGAAAGTATTTTGTATGTTCGCAAAAACTTAGGACTTTTCAAAATAAGAAGCGATTTCCATAATATAAATACACGTAGTAAAAATGAAATTGTGATACCTAAATTTAGATTAACTAAGACTAGCAAGTCATTTCTTGTAAACAGCATCCGTTTTTATAACAAGTTGCCAAAATCGGTTACAGACCTTAGTGGCGGAAAGTTCAAAACCCTCGTCAAACGTGTCCTTATCAATAAAGCATATTACAATAATAAAGACTACGTTGAAGACAAGGTAGTTTGGCAATAATTCCTTCTGCACATGTGGCTTCCCTGGCACCTCATTAACGGCATAACTACGTAAATGTCTATTAACTGTTCTCAAATTACGATGTTTATTTTTTATTTGTACATACTTCTTTGACATAATCTTTTTATTATTTGACATTACATACAGACAATTTTAATTTTTCACCTATTTATTAGTTGAAATGGCAATCATATCTATTGGTTTTAGTAGTTTTTTATATTTTATTTATCCTTTTGATACATTCTTATTTTGTAAATGTGAGGACTTTGTAAGCCTTGTAGACTTTAGATCTGTAGACCATTTTTTATTGTATCAAGTACCTGGTACTTGTTGACAGGCCTACGTTGTCCTCCCATACCTATTGTAACTTGAAAACATTGTAAAAGCCAATTATTTTTTAAAAGAGTAACCATGGAGTTTCTTGCCGGTTCTTCTCCATAGGAAACGACCAATTGGAACCGTGCACCTAGCTTCTGACGTTTCATACGAGTAAGTGCCCATGTTGGTTTATGTGAAATAAAAATATTTTGATTTTGATTTCAAATAAATCCTAACGTTGAAATTATAAAAGTGATTTTTTCTAACATATTAAATAGCATAAAAGTGTAAAGAAAAAAGCGACAAGCGCGGTGTCATTGACCCAACGAGCATATGGCCGAAACATGCAAAAAATGGTATAGATCAGTATGCCGGGCACATCATATCTCAGGTTTGTAAAAAATTTAACATTTGTAGTAATAACTTCCGCATGAATTATTTTCTTATCTAATTTTAATGACACGCTTTATGACTCTTATGTTTCAAGTATAAGGTATAATATGCATTAGTTCGCATCGGGAAATAAAATTTAAGAACAAATTTGGGGAAGGTTAATGAAGTAGCGAGCTGGCAACAAGGTGTCTTTAATCTGTCGGTGCTGGCCTGTTAACAGATCATGTAGAAAATGTTAAAAATTAAAAATAATATCCAGTGACTAAACTATTGGATATATTTGATTGAATTTTTGTATGCAGACTGGGAACGTCATTAGGTACACGAAGTTTAATTTATTGTTGGATTGTCATCTTCATTTTGTATTTTAGGTCAGCATAGCATTGTAGCTAATTCTACATTTTCAGAATATTCTTTAGACATGAAGCTTTCCTAAAAGTAACTGTGACTCTACGTTATCCTAAGTTTAATTCTAAGGACTACATTTTGAAGGATATTGCTAATCCATTGCTGCATATGTTCTTACAATATGTCTGTTCCACAACATAAATGACGCAATGAATGTTGTTGAACTGTCAAAATGAAAGCAATTGCTACTGTTAGTGTGTTACGCAATTACCCCGTAGGACTAAAGAAAAAAACACAAACACAAAAAACAAAACTATTTGGAGGAAAACATGCGTCACATGCACGCAAAACGGCCATCGCTCAGCATAATGCTAAGACCCTATGCGAGACAGAGCCCCCTGCTACTACAAACAGCCAGGCAGACTGTTTTTAACCGACTTCAAAAAAGGAGGAGGTTCTCAATTCGTCGGTATCTTTTATTTTTTTTATTATTATTTTTGTTTTGATCGTCTTTAGGTACCTACTGTTTACCCAATAGTTAAAACATACAAGACTATGAGTAGGGTGTTGCCGGTCCCCACAACAGCAACAGACAGTAACCTATTTGTTCAATTGAATTATACAATTGTTTTGTTTTTCTGCGCTGGCGCTGGGCGGATGTGGGTCATTTAGTTCCTCAGTACTTGTTGACACGGTATATAAATGCCATTGTAATTATTTCATTGAAGGGGTTCAAGGCTTAGTAATAACAGCCAATGGGTGATCGATTAGGTAAAGCAACAGCTTGCCGCGGTCGGTCTGTGGATGGGTGACCATCTTTACATACCGAGACCCCTTCGTGCCTCGGAAAGCACATTAAGCCGTTGGTCTTGACTGGCATTCGTCGATATTTGACAGTCGTTACGGGTCGTCAGAAGCCCGAATGTCTGACAACCAGTCTCTCCAAGTGTCGTTACCCAGTAACTGGGTTGTGGAGGTCTGGAAGCCGACTCCAATATAGTTGGGAGAAGGCTAGGCAGATTATATTTAATAATTTTTTTGACCTTTGGCCGGCTGAATTTCTTTTCATCATCATCATCATTTCAGCCGAAAGACGTCCACTGCTGGACATAGGCCTCCCCCAAGCACCTCCACTTCGACCGGTTCTGTGCTTCTCGCATCCAACGGGTTCCTGCGGCCTTCACAAGGTCGTCGGTGTTTTATTAATTTTAAAATATTATTTTTAATATGGCAAGCAATGGCAACGTTGACAATTCTGCTAATCTCTAAAGTGGATTGTAAGTACCACTTGAGTGTTGTGGCTATGTTCTACTACAGGAGCAGTATAGTACCTACCTGACTATTTAATATTTATAGACCTCTACACACACAAAATCCCACGCTTTCTTCATTGGGGATAGGCAGGAACTACAGAGCGCCACCTGCTACAATTCCTAACACACTCCTTTTGTTTCGTTTACGTGCATAGGTACATCTGGTCATACAAGCATGCATGTAAAATACTGGTATTCAGAAAATGATAGCCATAGATATATGAAAGAACATTTGCATTTCTATGATGATAGCAGATAGGTTGGACGCGGCGGTGTTCAAGCGTTTCATCAATCTGCATGTGAGAGGTGCGGGTTGATGCAAGCGACATTATTTTTACTTTTACTTTTATTTTTGTACCTACTAACATAGTGTTTAAGTTTTGTAACTAACATGATGGGCCCTGGTTGTCTTAAAATAAAATATTTTTATTTTTTATTTATTTCAGCTGCATACGGTTAGACTGGGAGCTGACCCCAACATAGTTGGGAAAATGCTAGGCAGATGATGATCTGGTCATACACGCACGCCGGTTGCGAGTAGGTACTATCTATGGACCTGACCTTTCTGAAGAACGTCGTCAACCTTTTTATAATCTCGTAAATAAATTAATTCACCTGTTATTAATATTTGACATTCCTGTTAATATCGTTCATTTTAATTTTGACACATAAGAGCGTAGGAATAAAAATAACTTGCAGCAATTACAATAATTATAAACAAGATAGCCTGTGTTTTAACATTTTACTCCTTCATTTATAGACGTTTACTATTGTTTAATAAACTATAAATCAATAATACTATAAAGGTAATTAAACTCTTTACTAGATACTCTTCTTTCATCATTCGTGTCTTTTCAACGTCGTCTCTTTCCCTTTACAACCGACTTCAAAAAAGAGGAGACAAAAAACTTTTTTCCAAAAAAAAAACAATAAAAAGAAGTTTTTTTGCCCTTAAAAAAACATTCAATTTTTTTTATGAAACTTGTCATCAACAAAATGATGCGGTCCTCATTTTCAACGCATAGCTCCATCGGCCCATTAGCTCAGTTGGTTAGAGCGTCGTGCTAATAACGCGAAGGTCGCGGGTTCGATCCCCTCATGGGCCACATATCACTTTTTGTGTTTTATAAAGTGATTCAAATATTGTTTACTTACTTATTGGATTTATCTTGTTTACTTATTTTTCAGTGTTCAATCTGATGCAATGTTTCAAGATGGGATGACGAAAATATTATATTCCTAGGAAGAATGGCTAAATATTGACCTGCGTGACTGTCATCTTAGGTAATATGAGTTATCATTGTGTAAAAGAGTGATAGAGGCATGTTAATTATAAAATAATTGATTAGGTAGTCAAACTTTGATCAACAACAACTTAATTCATGATCGAAGCTGTCCATCATTCCCTAGTCAGTGAAAAAACAATGTTTAAATGTAATTGATAGATAATTATTCAGTATTTATCTCGCTCATCCCGTTTTTTTGGGCAATACCTTTAGGCTCATTTTTGGTAGAGTCTTGTCTACCAAAAATGACCAACCTCTTTTGTGCGGACTTTTAGATAATCTTTCAAAAATTATAATTAAAACTTTATCTAAAAATATTAAAATAAATAATTGTGTAGGTATGGTAAAATAAACATTCAGAACTAAGAAAATAAGCGTTGAAACTGTAGGTAGAATGTTTGGGTCAACATATAATTAAGTTTTTGAGAAGCAGCATTTTCCAAGATGAACTTCATCAAAAATAAATTTCGATCTCGATTTACCAATGAACACCTCTAGGATTGATATTTTTAATCTTGGTTACTAGTAATCGTCTACCAAACGGACCGCGAAAGTCATATTGTTTTTTAATGGACCACCAATGAAACTAATTGGTGATCTCTGATGGCCAATTCCCGTTATTAAAAACGTTCAAAATCTAGTCGCAATCTCATCTGAGCGACAATCAATATCAAAACTCGTCTAAATGTAGGGATTTTTTGACAGAATGAGACTGAGATGAGACTGTGAAAATTACGAGAATTATCCCTCTAACCTAGGGAATTGTCTATGTGTAGTCGAAGAGACCAATTCGAAAAGTCCCTCGTATTTGTAGTTTCTCTAACGCGTCACCCACGCTCTTCTAACCACTGACGTATCAAACTGACACACCTGCATCTTATCATTCTCAGAAGGTCAGTGCAAAACATTCTTCCTTAATGATAATATCAAAATAATCACCAAACTAACGATATCGTTCAATTCTAATTAATCGTTTGGTCAGACCAAATTTTCCTTTTGCCCTTGGTATTTTTATCTACCTTAGGTAAAATGAAACGCAAAATTCTATCTTACATAGGTAACATAATCAGCCTATAATGTTTCCACTGCTGGGACACAGGCCTTCCTCTATGTGAGAGGGACTGGGCCGTAATCCACCACGCGGGCCTAGCGGCTGTCACATGTCTTTGAATTGTTGGTTCTAGAACATGCCGGTTTCCTCACGATGTTTTCCTTTACCGTTTTGAGAGCAGTGGTGATGAAATAATCTACAGAAAGTAAAGCGCCTGTCTGGGTTCGCGGTCAGTGGATCGTCTTAGGGGCGCACCTACGACCTACACCTCGTAAGTCGCTGCTGTTACCACTGGGCCAGCACTGCTAAAATTCTACCTTACAAAGCAAACACACCAAATAATGATACGATATACAGGGTGTCCGGTAATGAATGGATAACCTCTTCAGGGGTCATTGCACTTATCATTATGAACAACTATTACTATGGGATCAAACCTGAAATCGCGAAAAAGGAATCAGCAGTTTCCTACATTTTGACGAGTTATGCGAAAATAATTGTAGGGAACAGCTGATTTTTTTTCGCGATTTCATGTTTGGTCCCGTAGTAAAAGTTGTTCATAATAATGAATACAATGCCCCCCTAGAGTTATGGGATATCAAAAAAAAAAAACACCTTGTATATCAGTGGCGAAGGGTGAATTTATGACAGAGGTAGGCCGGAGTAAAAAACAATTCCAAAAGACAATTTCAATAATGAATTGACTATAGAGTGGTTATGTTCTGAATTTTCGAAGGGAAGCCGGTAGGAATCGAGTTGTATGGTACCTTCGCCACTGTTGTATATGATCTATACAAGTAGGAAACCGTACATCACCACATTATGCAACCGCACATCTCGACTCTTGAGTAAGTAACTGCATCTAACTTCCGCGTTCCATTTAAAATGCAACACACACTAATTCATCAAAACCAGCACAAAGTGTAGTTTTATTAAAATTGCAATTAATTATCCCAATTATTTTTTCAGGTCACCTTTTTAAAACACTTTTACAAACTGTACAGACCAGCTGGGTAACTGTGCAACACAATAACAGTAGCACTTAGCAGTGGCTTTCATTTTGACAGTTCAACAACATTCATTGCGTTATTAACGTTGTTGTGCAGACAAATTTTTCGAACATATGAAGCAATGGATTAGCAATATCCTTCAAAATGATTCAGATTGTGTTTGATAGTGTGTTACGAAATTAGGGGGCTAAAAGAAAATGTTGATTTAGCTCCTCTGCAATGCAAGCTTACCTATTATTGAATGCATGCTAATCTATATACTTTCACACTAACCCCCTTACTAAGAAACGTATTATATCAGATGAATAGTTACACACCCATTTCTCTCTTTCAGTCGTCAGTAATGAGATTTTCGAAAGAAGTCTTCTTCTTTCGAAAGTCTCATTACTATAAGGTGTAAAAATTTAGGCCATCGAACTGAACAACTTTCACTATGGGACCAACATCGAAATCACGAAAAAAAAATCAGCTGTTTAATACAAAAGTTCAATACCTACTTGACCAAAATGTGTGAAACAGCTGATTTTTTTTTCGTGATTTCGATGTTGGTCCCATAGTGAAAGTTGTTCAGTTCGATGGTCTAAAGCACCTCTTAAAGTTTGTAAGGTTAATTTTTTAACACTTTGTATTCAGACGCTATACAACGTTTATTAGGAAGAGGGTAATATTTAAATGAGAAAGTAACTCTGTCTGTTCATCGGCCTCTGTCTGTTAATTTCTCAAGCCTTAACCACAGAATGGATTTCGATGTTTGGCACATGGGGACTGACACGGGTTGACCATGACCTGACTTAGGGGATAGGAATCCATACTTAATATACTTAATACTTAATATACTTAATAATATTATAAATTCGAAAGTAACTCTGTCTGTCTGTCTGTATGTTACCGTTTCACGCCTAAACCGCTGAACCGATTTAGATGAAATTTGGTATACAGATAGTTTGAGTCCCGGGAAAGGACATAGGATACTTTTTATCCCGATATTCCCACGAGATCGAGACTCATGCGGGTGAATCCGCGGGGCGCAGCTAGTATACGATACTTTTTTACATTACATTCCCGTGGAATAATTGCTGACTTCCAGGCAGGTGAATCCGCGGGCAAAAGCTAGTAGGCGTTCTAAAAACTCTAAATACCCCCCGCTGCGCAAAAAAAGCAAATGATGCAAACTCCAGCAATCATTATTGCTAAGACAAAGATGCGTAGACGCCTCACCTTAACCGGTTCAAACCGGATTATTATCTCGGGTCCTGACTCCTGAACCTTATGATGCCCCTCGAGCCTCCAGCGAGCATAACACTGATAATGGCTAAAAATAGCTAAATGCACATGTATAACGTTAGAAGAAATCGAATCTAGAACCCTTGCTTATCTTTGTTATCCGGATTTTAATGAGTGCGGTCAGTGGTTGGAAAGTCACCTAGGACATCGTATGTTTCTATAGGATTATTTAGTCTCATATTGCAGGCCCAGGAGAAGATGGCGGGACGAGCTTATATCAAAAAGTCACTGCTGAAAGAAATCTAAACTGATCCTAGTGATAAGAATAGAAAACGTGGAATTATATCGTTAGTAAAATGAGTCGACGTCGATAAAAACCAAAGGTTTTTCATTTTTTGTAGAGAAGCGGTACCTTCATTGCAATATAAAATACATAAAGAAAGAAAAGTTGTTTATTCTGCACAAAAACGCACATTACAACGAAAAAATACATAAAATACACACTTACAACGTAGCCAAAAGCCTCGCACTCATGCAATTTGGTTGACAATTTTGTCCATTGCTCATATGACCTTATTTTAGGCCGAACCCCTAATCTGACCGTATCAAACTTTTAGGATAATGTCAAACGGAATAAGGTCGAATTTTTATTTAATTTTGTTACCCCGATAAAAACGTAAGTAAACATGAACTATACATGAGTTAGTTCATGTTTACTTACATTTTTATCTCGTTGTTTATAACATACCTACTTAAAATCTGGTACATTATGTACCTAAATATTAAAGACATTGTCGGGAAGATAAAAATAATTAAAGCTACAAAAATAAATTTTAATGTCATGTCAATCGTGATGTCATGGAAAATTTTTCGTATGTTTTACCTTTATAACAATTCATGGGAAGGTATCACACTAATATTATAAAGGCGAAAGTTTGTAAGTGTGTGTGAGGGTGTGTTTATATGTTTGTTACTTCTTCACGCTCAAACGGCTGGACCAATTTTGATAAAATTTTGTATGGAGGTAGCTGACACCCTGGATTAACATATAGGCTACGTTTATCCCGATATTCCAACGGGATCGACACTTATGCGGGTGAAACCGGGGGGCGCAGCTAGTTTAAAATATAAACTGAAATGGCAGTGGGCCGGCCATGTTTGTCGAAGGACCGATGGCCGACGAGTCCTAGAGTGGAGACCGCGTATCGGCAAGCGTAGCGTGGGACGCCCCCCAGCTAGATGGATAGGAAGGTGGCTGGGACAGACTGGATGTGGAAGGCTGTAAATAGGGTGTTGTGATGGGTGGTTCTTGCTGAAGGGGCTCTACGAACCAGGACCCTCACGGCCTATGAGGATGAAAACGTAATTGGCATATGTAAATATAGATCATAGTTTAGACGATATAAAGGAATAATTGGACAAAATCGTATATAAAACAAAAATTCCGGAGCGTGTAGCTCGAATGTTTTAAAGATTTTTCTTATAAATTTGTAACGGCCTCGATTCATATTTAGATCAGCATACAGTATAACCTGATCAATATCAACTCAGCCTATAATTTATTGCAGTCTACTGCTGGACTAGGCCTCTCCCAGGCTGCGCCACAACACCCTGTCCTCCGCCTTCCAGTCTATCCCAGCCACCTTCTTTAGGTCATCCGTCCATCTATCTGGGGGGCGTCCCACACTACGCTTTCCGTAGTCGCGGTCTTCACTCCAGGACTCGTCACACAGCCTGTAGTGCTATTCTGTAACAAAAAACTCACCGTAAAAACTAAGGGGAAGAGAGCTTAAAGTGAGTTGTCAACACTACCAATCCCTAGCATCAGGTGGAATGAGAGCCCACTTCACCTAAGTTTTCACGGTGAGATTTTTACAGAATAGATCGGCCGATACTGACTTTTAAATTTCAAAAGGGGAAAGAAAATTTGCGGGCTTCTTGAAACACTTTTTGTAAGGTAACGAACTACTCACGAAAGCCGCCTAATAATTTAGCACGCATATATTAAAGTAACACTTCGATCCCTGCAGATAACAATTTTAGCAAACATAACACTCAACAGATCCAGTTAACTTAGATAACACTATGTGTGTTATTCAATTGATAATATATTGATAACTGCGTACATTGTTACGATAATTGGGATAAACCAGGATAAACGTATGGAGGGCAGGACGAAGGCTTATTATATTTGACTAGCGTCTGCCCGCGACTTCGTCCGCGTGAAATTTCACCCTCCCCCCATTCACCCCCTTAGGGGTGGAATTTCAAAAAACCTTTTCTTAGTCGATAACTAGTCTTCACAAAGAACACACCCTCCAAATTTCATGTCTCTAGGACCAGCGGTTTAGGCTGTGCTGATACCATATCAGTCAGTCAGGACTTTGAATTTTATATGTTATAGATAAACCATATTTACTTTTACTAGCTTTTGCCAGCGGCTTCACTCGCGTGGAGGTCGGAAATTATCCCACGGAAACGTTAATCCAGGTTAAATAAACTATCTGTTTGCCAAATTTCATCCAAATCCTATTAAAAGCATAATACTAATGATTGAAACACTACCGTGAATTCATGCAAGCCTAGTACTTTGTTAGAATACTGCTCAAAGTCGGGTCACAATTCAATCATGATTCGAGAGACACGTAGCGCCATCTAGCGTCCTAAAGCAATTGTGACCGTCGAAAGTTATTGCTCTTTTCCTGGGAACAGTATTTTTTTTCTAGATGAAAGGTACCTTATTTCCTTTTCTATAACACAACAATTTTTGACAACGTATACAGGGTGTCCCAGAAATAGTGAATCAAACTGCTATGGGAGGTAGCTTGACTAATGTCCATCCATAAAAAATATGAAACAAAACAATTTTTTTTATACCATAGCTGATTAAAATAGCAAGAAAATTTTTCGGTTAAAAAAAATCACATAAATTAAGTGGTCTGTACTCCAATAGTAGACATTATTTTTTGAAAAATGTTAACAATCAGTTGGAGCGAACTCTAACAATTAAAAGTGGCAGAAAAAATGTACAAATAAACCCAAAACGAAATAATTAGAGCTGGAAACTTAGGAGAATTCGATGATTTTCCCGTTTCTCCGATATTCTTTTTTTTTTTTTGATGGCCATATGCGTTTTGTTTTGTTTCATATTTTTTATGGATGGGAATGGGACATTAGTCAAGCTACCTCCCATAGCAGTTTGATTCACTATTTCTGGGACACCCTGTATATGCAGAATTTCGTGGTGATCGGTTCATTGGATTAGGCGTGAAAAAGTAACAAACAAACTTACTATCGCATTTATAATATTAGTTGGGATTAGGTCCAATTCAAGTGAGGTTTTATTTACAACAACGCGGAGTGTTTACGTTGATATGCTGACACTTAATAAAATAAGATCAAGGGCTGCAGTTTATTGTAACTTTATCATTTGTAGAGCACTTTACCTAGTTTACTATTTTGAAGTTGAAAGCCACTTCATTCATATGAATTAAATGCAACGTAGAAAACGTCATGTTGACATTAGGAAATAATATGGAAGTCATCATCTGCCTAGCCTTTTCCCAACTATGTTGCGGTCGGCTTCCAGTCTAACCGGATTCAGCTGAATACCAATATTTTACATGGAGCGACTGCCTATCTGACCTCCACAACCCATTTACTGGGTATTACGATACCCCTTGGTAAGACTGGTTGTCAGACTTTCGGGCTAATGACGACCCGTAACGACTGTCAAAGATCCACGAATGACAGCCGGGACCAACAGCTTAACGTGCTTTCCGAGGCACGGAGGGGTCTTGGTATGAGAAGATGGTCACCCATCCGCAGACCAACCGCGGCAAGCGTAGCTTAACCTGATCGATCGACCCGTGCAGCTGTTATTACTTAGCCAGAAGCCCCTCAGAAGGAAGTAATATGGAAGTAAACAATAATAATGCTAAAAATCAATCCTACTATCCTACTCCTATTATAATCCTACTAATCTATATACATAAAACAAAGTCGGGTTAGTTACACCACTTATAACTCAAGGACGGCTAGACCGATTTTTATGATCCTTGATTTGTTGGATTTGTCTTCGCCCCGAATTGCAGAATAATCATTAAAACATGGGAAAATATAACAAAAAAAATCTGAGGCGGTACGAAGCTCGCCGGGTCAGCTAGTATTATCTAATACAAAAGTTTTATAGAAGTAACTACATAGGAACCTGCCTCAAGCTATTAACAGTTCAGTAATATCCCTTTTCAGGTTGAAGAAATTTAAAAAACGATTAAACACTGACCTAGTTTCATAAGAAAACGATCTCAAAATATTCTCCAATATTTTATTCAAAGGATACCGAAGCCATTTTTTTCACACCCACGCATAAGCATCGTACTACAAACTCCCTGGTACACTGACCTTGTTTCACCCCAATAATAGACCACCACGCAAATCGTGACTAAACGTGCTACCCAGAAAAACCTGCCTATAAATAAGTCCTGTGTGACCAAGCCTATAAATAGAGTGCGCCCAAATTAACTTCAATGGGGACGCACGAGACCGGTCGAACGGGGTAACTAACCCTACAGGCAGAAGTTTTAGAGGAAATAACTGAACTGAACTCTTTTGTGACGTCAACGAGTCCTTTGCGGCCTAGATTTTGGGGTTTTTGTATAGGTGGTCGAAATATCCAACATCTCACTGTCTTTTGTATTTGTTTTTTTTATTATTTCGTAGCTCGATACTATGGCGTAAGCGCTACGCTTCGTAGCACATCGTAGCACTAGAGAGGATTTCTCTCCTCTACGATGTCTACGAGTTACCCCTTCGCGTGTGTGACATCCTGGTAGCGTGGTTGAACAAAATGACGTCATTAGTGTATGGAGACTAATAAACTTTATACTACTAATATTACTTTACTTTTTATTCTTACTTTTCTTTTTTTTTATTTAATTTTATAAAAGAGCTGTTTGTTTCCTATTAGTAAAATTAAATGTTATTCGAGAACATCCATCGGTTTCTTACTAAATTTTTAACTATTTCCGACGATCCTGCATACTTATCACTTTTGTTGACTGTTCAGACGCCAGCACATCAAGCTACCCGAAACTGTCAAATTTTTCCAATCAACTTTGAACTTTATACTTTAGAGATAAAGTTGAAAATCTATTAAAGAAGTTTAAATGTACATATTATATTGATTAATTACATTTCGTTAATTAATATTTCCATTCAACTCGGAAAACCCTACAAGTAAAGATATCATAATAAACATATTGTAAACACGGCTATAAAGTTAATTAACGTTATCAATACCTTCTAGTTTTCTCCAAATCACGCAGGAAGTACGTGTGCCTGATAAGGAGTATAATTATAGCTTTATCATGAATATAAATACTGCAGGGTTGTTTCAACACTGTGACAAAGTTATATCATGCAGTCATGTGATAAGAAGGAGGTAAGGTTGTAAGGTTTATGACAGTGCAACTTTTATGCTGATAAGCATGATTCAAAATTATATTAAGCGATGTAAGATAACAACAGAAAGGAAAAAGCAAAAAATATCCTAAATATAATGACCTTGAAACGTTTGGGACGTTTTTGAAAATGCAGGACAGAATTTTCTTCATGTACAGACTCAGCGCATAAAGCTACCCGAATCTGTCAAATCTTCCCAATCAGCTTTGAACCTTATGCTATAGCAATAAAGTTGAAAATCTGATGAAATTTTGATGTGCTGGCGTCTGTACATAAAGCCTAACATAATCAGCCTATAACGATTACTAGCAACCAAGATTAAACATATCAATTAGATCCTGGGGTTGTTCATCGGTAAGTCGAGATCGAAATTAATTTTTAATGATGTTCATCTTGGAAAATTCTGCTTCATATTATACATACATACATCACATAATCAACCTATAAGATTCCCATTGCTGGGGCACAGGCATCCTCTCTGTGAGAGAGGCCAAGTGATTTACCAAGCGGGCCCAGTGCGAGTTGGTGGATGTCACATGTCTTTGAATTTGTCGTTTTAGGACATACCGGGGACAAAAGTCCCGGTTTCTTCACGATGTTTTCCTTCAACATTTTGAGAGCATTGATGATGAAATAAATTGCACAAAGTAAAGTGCCTTCCTGGGTTCGAACACACGACCAACGACGCGTAAGTCGGCCCGTTACCACTGGGCCATTACTCCTTAGAATTTTCTTCAAGCGCCATAGTAAAACCGTTTCCTAAGCCTGCATTTTGCTTAGCTGTAGTCAAGTAAAAAAAAAACAGCATGTAGTTTCCTTGACACCAGCACCCTAATTGCACACACTATCAATCACAATCTGAATAATTTTGAAGGATATTGCTAACCCATTGCTTCTTATGTTCGAAAAAATTATCTGCTGAACAACATAAATAACGCAATGAATGTTGTTGAACTGTCAAAATGAAAGCCATTCCTAGTGTGTTACGCAATTACCTCGCTTTTTAAATACTCTTTTTATCGTTTAACTCTAATAAAGATCTCAAAGTACCACGAAAATTGATAAAAAGACTAATCCGAATAGAATGTTAACATTCCAAAAATGTTGCCATCTGAATCATACTCCAAAAAAAGTAATTCCAAGATAACAAACACTTAAAATATAATCAACAAAACAAAGAACAACTATGTAATCCATATTGAACCACATTATTATCTAACAATAATCAATGTATTGATGTGTTATCAGCTATCAGCTATGTTATCAGGGCCCCACGTGACATAAGTTGTCAAATGGATATATTACAGTCAATATAAGAGATATATAAGATTGCGAACATGCGGTTCGTGCGTGATGGAAAACTATTGGCACTTGTTTACGTAACGTGACTTTTACCCCCGTTCCTGATAGCTTCAAGTGGCACTAGGAGTGATAAAAAGTACCAGCGTATAATGAAGTGAGAATGTTCTAATGTCACACTTGTGGGTGATGTCTTGTGATGATCTGGTGATGGTGGAATGATCATTAGAGACCATTTCCGAAAGGGTCACCGCTGCCCGGAACATAAAGGGCTAAGGAAGGAACACGGGTGGGTTTTAGTCAGTAAGAGTCTGACACTCCCTTCCGCTCCACCCAGAGCGGGAGGAGTCATTAGATAATTTCCGATCCACAAAGAAAAAAAGACCATGTTTCTGACTGAATATAAAACAATTTCTCGTATATGTTTTAATATGGCTCGTAGCCTGCTATGAGACAAAAAAGGTATGAATGACTTCTGTCTCGACTCCTCGAGTTTGGAATTTAACTATCAAGCTCTCGTTCTTTTTTGGCTAACTTAGTAATTATTTTACAATGTGGTAGTCTCAAGAAGTAAATATTGAGTGTACTCTACCGTAAATCAAATCAAATCACCAATGTCTGCTGCGAAATAATTAATAACCACTTCAGTGAATAGTCGAATTGCAAAACGTGAAATAGGGCTAATGCTTTTGGTATTTTACTTGGAAATATACCTTTAACCGTCAAAGAAAGCTATAAAGTTCTTCTATCTCATTTGCTGATAAAAACGCAACAAAAATGATCAGTGGAGTATGAAGCAGGGTGTGGCTATCGTGTTAAACAGTAACTGGGGTTTAGAGTTCAAAACGGCAGTCGCTCCATGTAAAATACTGGTATTTAGGCCTGTTAGACTGGAAGCCAACCCCAACATAGAAAAGGCAGGTGATGAAACGTATTCTGCGTTGGTACAACATCTGTAGTGACTCCAGTCTACGTGATCTTCATCATGCTGCTCAATGCTCAGGTTACTACCCCTGGTTACGAAGATAACCCTCACCAGGATGTGGCAAGATATCGTGATTCGTGACTCGTATCGTAGTCTGCGTGTCCAACGCGTGGCTTTCGCTTGATTTCCACGGCCGCGACCGATTAAATATGATTGTTATGAATAGTCCTTATCGAGGGAAACGCACTGTTGATGTTTATGTAGATAGCGTTAAGTTATGTGGGAACGGTCGGATTGTGAAGGTAAGTAAGTACCTACTTTTAATAATACCTATGTAGATACGAATTGAAAATTTTTATTTTTTTGCGGGAAAATGGGGTGAACACATGGTGAATAGGACAATATAACATTTAAACATTGTTAATCGATAGATTCCTAATTAAATTTTTACTTGTAATAGTAATTTTACAAAATTTCCCGTCTAACCGTCACCTCAAGTCACGTGTCCCGGCACCAGCTGTCCTTATCAGATAAGGGAGATATCGGCGCTCCCATACTTGCGCAAGATTCGCTAATCCGTTGATATCGAAGCACGCGTTCGATTGTGGATTGAGGCTGATCTACAGTAAGTTTGAGCAGTTTCTTGCCCGTCCAGAGGAACGGGCAAGAAACTCCTCGACGTTTGCCTCCGCTTATGTCCAACAGTGGACGTCTTACAGCTGAAATGATTTTTTAAATAAAAATGAGTTTGTAAAATCTGACCTATTGTCTGCAATAAGAGATACACGGAATGTGATTTGTACGTAACCGACTTTCCTCGAATTAACAGATAAAGTCTTTCACTGCATACTTAATTACTTTTCACATCAACATGTATACTAAACTAGCTTTTGGCTGCGGCTTTGCTAAGACAAAAGTACCACAAAAGAAACCATGATTCCCAAAACCGTTCAACCGAAAAATGATTTTATCCACATCCTTTACACACCCCAGTCAGATACCAATCACTCAACATTATCATGTCATTGTCTTTGAAACAAAAACTACTTCGAACTAGAACCTTCTTTATCTTCGTGTACACGCGTATTTTGTTCAATATCAAGTTTTATCAGTATCACTTATCAGTGATTAATGTAACGTCAAACTGTTGTATAAAACAATGATATTGTAGGTAAGTAGGCACTTAGTATTGATAACATGTGAATTGTGAATTCGTGGGAAAATGTTTTAAAGAGACATTTACATGTGGCAGTAATTTCGAGGTATTCCACTCAGAGCACTGATTTGAACCGCACTTGGACGAATAGCACCTGAGCACTTTCACTAACCACACTGAAACAAATCAATGTTATCGTAGGAGTCCTCTAAACGCTGCTCACAAGTCAAAAACCCGAAAATGTTGTCAGTTTAAATCAAATAGACGACCGCTATTCCCCCGACAGCAAATAGCCGTTTGCTGTCGACCGCCGCCTTTCCTTGCCTTTCGGGAAAGGCAAATCAGAGGGGCAATTCTCGTAATTTTAAGAACGTTCACAGTCTGATCTCAGTCTCAATCTGTCAAAAAATACCTCTAATTTCCCTACATTTTGACAAGTTTCTGACATTTGTTTGTCGCTGAGATGAGACTGCGACTAGATTTTGAACGTTTTAAATTACGAAAATTGGCCTTCTGGTTATCGAAATGTGTCATTTTCGATACGATAGCCTGTCGGATGGTTGTGAATAGCAATGCAGTATCATCATCATAATATTCCTGCCCTTGTCCCATGATACTTGTGAGGTTGGCGGAACACGTTTTCTTCTATCTCCTTCTTTCATATATCTATGCTGTCAACCGTCACGCTTTCATAGCCACCCTTTTCTTTCAAATAATTCCTGCAATTCATCAGTATCTATTTATTTTATTTATATATATTTCTGCCATCAAAATTTCTAATGAGCTACGATATGAGGTTCTAGTTGAAAACCTTATCATGCATTGTATAACTGAGTCAATTATAATGTTCCCAATGCCGGGACACAAGCTTCCTCTCTGTGAGAGGGTGTGTTAATTGACGTCACATGTCCTCGAATTTTTTTTGATAAACCGTTTTGGATGCAGTGGTTATTTTCCGAACCCGTTGAAATTACAATATTCACACTAATAAATAACTTTATTTACTCGGTCTCAACAAAACATCTGTGTCGTCAAAATATCTGTGATCGAAGGGCTTCGCCAGTTCGCCTACGTGACAGACGCGACGTGCGCACCGCTATCGGCGCTGGCGCATAACTCGCTATTTTGATAAAAAAAATAACACCAGACCGCGTGCCGTGCGAAAACCGGAACGTACGGAGGACAATTTTGGAGGTTTTTATGCGTTGTTGTGAGTAATGCGTCATGCATGCATTCACTATACATACATATATAATCAGCCTATAATGTTCCCAGTGCTGGGACACAGGCCTCCTCTCCGTGAGAGGGAGTGGGCCGTAATCATCCACGTGGGCCCAGTGCGAGTTGGCAGACGCCACATGTCTTCGAATTTTTGGTTCTAGTACATGCCGGTTTCCTCACGATGTTTTCCTTCGCCTTTTTGAGAGCAGTGGTGATGAAATAATGTACAGCCTACACAAAGTAAAGCGCCTGTCTGGGTTCGAACCTACGACCTACACTTCGTAAGTCGCGTCCGTTACCACTTGGCCACCACTGCTCCTACATTCACTATAGGGCTGTTTTATAGGTCAATAGCAATAGCTTAATATCTGCCTAGCCTTTTTCCAACTACTACGTTGTAGTCGGCTTCCAGTTTAACTGGATGCAGCTAAATACCAGAGATTTTTTAAATGCCTGTATTGCTGTGGTAGGCATTTCACGCTGAACACTTTTATGTCGTAAGTACGTAATCTATGCGATATAAAAGACAACACCAACCTTAGTCACAACTCAAAAATATAGCTGATAAGTTGATAACACAAATTGCATAGATAACGCATGCATTTGTTTTTTTATTACATCTGATAAAAACCCTGAATTGTACAAATAATGGTAGTAGGAAAACGCGGATATTTTTATCATTTTGACTTATCTGTGCTGCAGAAGCATTAAAGACGGATATTATTTTAATAAGGATAATGGATGGGCTTTTTATTGCAGAAAGAGAAAATTAAGTACCTACTCTGTCTGCCCATATCCATGTGGATTAAAAGATTGGGTGAATAATCTTTCAATAATCGAAAAGAAAAATGGGATATCATGTCTACGAGTCAAGATTTGAATGCAGGCAAACAATTAATGAACAGACGCCAGCACATCAAGCTACCCGAAACTGTAAAATTTTCCCAATCAACTTTGAACCTTATTCTTCAGCGATAAAGTTGAAAATCTATTCAAGAAATTTGACAGATTGTAATAGCTTGATGTGCTGGCGTCTGTACCTGCGTATAAAATAATCAGTACCTATCTATCAGATCTGATTCAGGCAGTATTATTTTCACCTTTTGGAATGCCAATATAAAATTACCTACTTACTTACTAACAACGCGACGTAATTGGTAACTCAGAACGGATATCCGATAAGAGCGTAAAGGCAATGAAATAAAATGAACATGAGGTTTTTCCCACAATAACCTACAATTGAATAGGTAACCGCAGACCCACTACAATAATGTTAGGTGTTTTCCCAAGTACACAACAGGTTTAAAAAACTCGGCTAAAAATAGTTTTGTATCCGCAAGAACCACAAAAACCTGAATTATTGTTATTGCTAAAATATACATTGATTACCTCAGCCTCTTCTACCTCGAGTATAACCTATTGTGCATTTTGAGTCAAAATCCGAGGGTCTTGAAGAACACTCCTAATCCATTGCTACATAGGTTTGAAAAATTCGTCTTCTCAACGACGACGTAAATAACGCAATGAATGTGGCTGAACTGTCAAAATGAAAGGCATTGGGATCGATTGCCATTTTATGTGTGTCCCGCAATCAGTCCGCTGGGTTTTATTCTCAAGTCGGGCAACGTGGTATCAGTCTTAAAATAATAATATGTACAAGTATATAAAAAGAGAGGGGAAATAATCAAAGGACATAAAAAAATTCGTCCGCATTGCTGTCAACAGGAAACGTGCCCAAAAGGCTGGCAGCATTGCCACGTTGTATGGCAATGCTGATTCTTTGGCCAAAAAATAGGCCAGCCCTCTGGTCACGTGAAGAGTCGACTAACCGCTTGGCGATGTTTCGAAATACTAAGTGGGTACTCAGGCCCCATGGCCTTAGTATTTCAACCCCAAACGGCTCAAACATATAAAGTTCCAGTGGTATATTTTAGAAAATTTTCAGTAGCAGCCTGAAGTCTAAATTTCTACCTGGTAATTGGTGATAGTATAACTATCACATATAACTTGTGAAAATAATATGGCTTAATGTGTTACAATACAACTCTTCTTATCCCTTTGGGAAATGATAGCCTTAATGTACCTAATGAATGTGCTTTAACATAAGTACACACAACACCTTCCAAAACTCAACCAAAAATAGTTTCATTGACATAGAAACTACAACGACAGTAGATGACGTACTTATGACGTCACATTTATAGATTTACAAAACACTACATTTATAAACCACAAACACATGAATTGTTATTGCTAAAATACGCCTTGATTACCCCTTCTGCCTTTTCAGCATTGGGTCTTGGGTTTAGTTCCCGAGTCGAGCAAAGTGATATTGGTTTGTTTTTTCTGTTAGAAAACCTAAACCTATTTTTTCTTTCTAATAATACTCAAACAGTAAAACGAAACAAAAAAACAAACGGATCTCTATTTTCCTCCTCGGTCGTATCTTATCGAGTGACGTCAGTTTCGTCATGACGAAGCCGACAGCATGACGCGTCCCCCGTCATAGCATGACGAAGGACATACATGCCGAACGTATGACGAAGAAGGGATATAATTATATTATTGTCGCATTGGCCAATGGCTGACACAGTTTCAAAATAACTCGTACGAAGATTTTTAAAAAATAATGAACTTTTCTTTGTTCGAATTTTTGCATTTTCTTCATTTTTTTCAGCTCTCTAAGTAGCTATGGCTTGAATAGCCATAATCGGTGACTATTACACCCCCCCCCCCTTGCCCCCTATTATAGATAGTGCCATCCATGAAGACGCGCCCCACTGTTCTTACGAATCGCCTGTGGTTATCGCTAGTTAATTCCGCTAGTGTTTTAGTTTTTTGATACACACTAATTACTCACTAATAAGTAATTACTGTGTATCAACAAAACTAAAACACTAGCGGATTGTTGCACACTTGTACTGTAAGCGATTAGGAAGAAGAGTGGGGCGCGTCTTCGTGGATGGCGCTATCTGTACAGACGCCAGTACTTTAAGCTACTACAATCTGTCAAATTTCTTTAATAGATTTTCAACTTTATCGCTAAAGCATAAGGTTCAAAGTTGATTGGAAAAATTTGACAGTTTCCGGTAGCTTGACGTGCTGGCGTCTCTACATGAGACTTAAAACACAACTGGCGAATTGTGGAGGCACTATATACTAGTATATATACTAGGTAGGTACTGTAAAACTCTCTACGAGCTTCACGATATCGGGAAGAATAAAATCAAACTACGGTTTATCTCGTAGGTATAAATCTTCTATCTTTATAAATAAAAATAAATTTTTGTATTTTTGTCCTCTATGCGTACCGAAACCATTGGTCAGATTATGATGAAACTTTGGTAGGGTGTTCTGGGGACGCCCGTGAGGGTTCCTAATTATTAAAACATGGGAAAAAATAACAAAAAAAAATTCTGAGGCGGTACGAAGTTCGCCGGGTCAGCTAGGTAGTTATTCCTATAAAATCTTACGTATTTTTACAACTTAGTATTTTTGTATGACCTTCGAACCGAAATACAATAATTTAGGCCTAAAAATAGAATTTCTCCCCGAAAAAACTCCTACTGAACATTTTTCACAAAAATTAAAACAAAACATGGGCTACAACCTTCGAACCGAAATACAATAACTCAGACCTAAAAATAGAATGTCTCCCCGAAAAAACTCCTACTGAACATTTTTCCTAAGTCTAAATATAAGCTGTCATAAATAGAGCCTTTGTAACCAACCTAAAACGGGAAAATGATCATTTTCCTACTTAAGTATATGTCGGGAAATACGTATTTCTCTCGTGCGTAACGAATGAATAAAATCTTCCGTATTTTTTGTCATTATAACTATAAGGGGAACAGCTATCTTCCGAGGTACGCAAGGCCCTTCCAGCCATGGCCCTGCATTGTGAGACTCGCATAATATCTAAATAATATAATGCTTGTATAAATGTGTGTTAAAACTAACCAATACCAACGCTAACTTAGTTCAAGCTATAAAAATTAAGCGATGTTATTGGTTGGTTTCACACACATCCCTCGCTACGAATCCTCGCTCATCTCTGGTGGAAACGCAGCCTTAAAGAGACCATGACCTTTAAGTTTGTTTCGACATTCCTTCTCAGAGATCATTCGGCTAGGAAATGCCGGCGTAATCTATGTAGTTTTAAAACACTGACAAAAATGTCTTAAAAGATAAACTTAAACAGAAATAAACAATTTTAGTTGATACTAGCTTCTGCCCGCGACTTCATCCGCGTGAAATTTCATCCTCTCCCCATTCACCCTCTCAGGGGTTCTTCACAAAGAACACACCCTCCAAATTTTATGTCTCTAGGACCAGCGGTTTAGGTTGCGCGTTGATATATCAGCCAGTCAGGACTTTGAATTTTATACATAGTTATAAGATATCTCTGTCCACACCTATTTATATCGTACCAAACCAAAGAAAATTCAAAAAGAAAATTCCTAAAGCATTTGAAAACAATTGCCGCTCGCTGAACGGCATTCGGTTGTTCTTGAACGAGCCCCGGACCCGTTCAGTGGTATGGTTCAAGTGCAGGGGTGTAGGATCGATGCAGCAAGTTCAAGGCTGCACCCCTGGCATAGCCAACACCTCCCGCGCGTCCCGCTACCCCGCAGGCAGCCAGTGACGTCAACGCCATTCATGCTTATAGCGGGTCGATAAATCCAACGAGAGGTATGGTGGTGGGTCTAAGTTACAGGCGACTCTGAATCCTTGTTTTCATTGCTATAAAGCGATCCGCCTCTGCTTCGCACAGTTCTTACGAGTTGACAAAACATCAAACTTTCTTAACTGAATGAAAGTTTAATATTAATGTACACATATTTAGTTCCTTCTGTAATAAATTCTCTTTATAAATGATGGTCGAAGCCGCATTTAAATTCGTTGCGTAGTTTAAAAGAACAATGCGGTCACACAGGTAGACACCTAAAGCAACGTCAATTCATAATAGGTAAGAAAATAGATAAAAGTAACTATGGAAGGTAAACCGCACAATTTTCCGCTACTGAAAGTATCATTCATGACTTAAAGTGATGCTTCAAATGACTACAATTTCATCATACCAATGACATGACTTTATGATTTAAGAAAACAATAAAACAAGGACATGAAACGTACAACTTTATCCCTATGTTGCTTTCGAACAATTTTCAGAAAACGGAAAATCGTTCAACGCTTATGGTTGGGACATAAAGCTCCTCGCAATAATAATAGCGCTGAATTTCAGATAGGAAAATGGATAAAGCTACGATTTCGTCAATTGATAAAAACTTTTTTACAAAAAAAAAACAACCGACTTCAAAAAAAGACACTATAAAGTGATAAATAACTTTAATTTCGGAAGTCGGTGTCGTTGGTTTCGCATTTTCGTTTTTTGACACCGACTTCCGAAATTAAAGTTATTTATCACTTTATAGTGTTTTCTTTTTTAAGTCGGTTGTTTTTTTTTTGTAAAAAAGTTTTTATTTTTCACTTTTTAGTTGTGCCTAACTGCCTACCCCACACAAATTTAATTAACACTAGTGCATTGAAGAATTGAAGACACCGACTAGAAGAATCATCAAAATTCGCATAGAAATGTCGGAGATGCAGTACATTTATGCATATAACTTCGTACATAAGAATAATTACCTAATGTATTAAATACTAAATCCTTCCTGAAAGTATCTAGATCACATTAATAGAGGAATTATCAAAATCGGTTCAATAGTTTTTGAAAAAATCAAGGACATACAAACATACATACATACGGGTCGAATACAGAACCTCCTTTTTTGAAGTCGATTAAAAATTATTGAATCCTATTCATATTTCGATTTTTTTTAAGATGATTGTGTATGTATTAGTTACGTATTTTAATTGTACTACCTATATTGGTCACGTGTCTTTAAAAGCCGCTTTTTAAGACTCACACAATAATAAATATGGTATAAGAGCTATAGGAGATATATGAGCTTGACTCCTACCGAAAATACTGGCCCGGCACTCGCAAAAGATAGAATTGTGTGGAAAAGGGAGAGGGAGGCCTTTGCCCTGCAGTAGGACAATACAATTACCCCCTTACTAATAAACGTTGTATAGCGTCTGTATAGTTACACAACGCTTTGTCTTCTTCTTTCGAAAGTCAAACTACTGACGACTGAAAGAGAGAAATCGGTGTGTAACTATTCATCTGATATAATACGTTTATTAGTAAGGGGGTTAGTTTTTAGTTAGTTATAGGAATATCCACTCGAAAACATTCTAGAATCAGAAACTAATTCAATGATTTACAAATAGAGTCTTCTTCAGCCTGTACAGTATAGTTCCAAATTACGTTGCAATAGGGAATTTATGTTTTCTATTCTATTTTCCTATTCCTTTCATCACCATAATATAATTCACTCCCTTTTCATTCATAATATCATCCCTCATTATTATTAGCCTGTGATGTCCCACTGCAGGGCAAAGGCCTCCCTACTCTCTTTCCACTTCTCTCTGTTCAAAGCTGCTAAGGACCAGTTCTTCTTGAAGGCGTCCAGCTCATCCCGCCATCTCCGTCTGGGGCTGCCACGATGTCGCTTGCCATTAAGAGGGACTCATTGGGTCGTAAGATTGGCCCTTTGTTCGTCTGACATGCGGCAGATGTGTCCAGGCCAGTTCCATTTTAGCGTGGCAGCTTTCCAAATGACATCTGTAATCATCCCACAAACAAATAATTTATCTTTTCTTTTGCCTCCCTCTTCTACAGGAATAAATGCATTGACATTCGCAAAACTGTGTTCAAGTTCATCCCTGCATCGAATGACGTTGTTCCATCGGAAGCTCGCCTAGAAGGTCAAAACATGCATGTTGCCGACTTCGCGATTACTTCGCCGACTCCCCCGGGGGGTTGAGGTCCCTTCCGTTTGCGTCAAAGTCTAGTTCAGGGGCAAAGTGAGTTGGAACTCTTGCACGTGTAAGTACTTATTGACCTTTTATCTCTCGCTCAGATTCTTCTGAAAAGTTTTGAAAGAGACAGACATCAGTTTCTCGATTTTGTATTACATATTTTCTGTTTGGGAAATAATTAATAGCTCCTCGACAAAGTTATTATTAAATTGGCCTCTAAAAACAGCGGCCGGCGGGCCCTTCATCCAAGTTTACAAGTAATTGGCTATTTAGTACTTTAGGACAAGAAAATATACATTATTTGGGCTACGATTAAGTAAATACATGGCTTTTCTGTTTCAGCACAGGTTCATTAACTGTTCTTCAAACTCCTGGCCAAGACATCGTTTCACCAGAAAATTTTTGCACGAAGCAGACACTGGATTCTAGATTTTACTTCATATTTTCTCAGTCAGCAGTTCCAAAGGAGATTCATATAGAATGAAAGGCCAAAGCTAGAACTTCAACAGAAAAATCAAATATTTTGTTGCCATCGAAACCAGACACGTTAATTTGGTGTTCATAATCCCCAATATGGAAGTAAATTAGGCCTTACGTCGAGTTCGATTTTTTCGGAACAAGTAATAAATAGGATTTATCCCGGTCTGATCCCTGAACCCCCCTCCACTCCCACCAGGATCAATAAACCCTGTACTTATTTTTGTTGCTGACGATCCTTCAGGAATAAAAACAAAAGAAAAACTGGATCAAACCGGAATGAGAAAGCTTATAGTGGATAAGACAAAGTTTAACCGTATAGTTCGGTAGCGCCCCCGAAAGGACCCGAACACATGAACCTCCGCCGGCTCGGTAATGACCCCTTTCGGACCCAAGAATTACGGCATACGACACCCTACATTGATTATGTAAATATTTATTATGCTACCCACCAAATCGTATGAATGTGCGTTAATTAAGAGAAATGGATAAAAAACTCATATGTTAACGCCATTAAATATTTCATATTTAGAGCGCAAGCTTATTCATTTACCTTTATTAAATTCAAGTCTGTAAATACGATAATCGCCATTTTGTTGAAATTGGCGCCGGAGGCTAAAAAACATAAAATTTGGGGATTTCGAACATCCAAATTTCACCACAGGGGCAGTGAATAATACATAATTTAATTATTTGACGAATTCATCCATTGTTCAAGTTAAATAAGTAGTGGTAATGAAGTTTTTTGATATCTAATGTCGAAGTTTCGCGCCAATCGTGCGTGTTTACATTTTTACTTTTCACAAATTTCACACACACACATGTAGATACGATTTAAAATGAGACAAATATTATTGAAAATATTATGAACGACACGAAAATGCCAAAATCTTAACGTAATATTGAAACACAGGTCCAATAACACGTATTATTCATTACCACTACTCAATTTGTGTTCAAAATCGCCGTCCATTATTGTTTTTTTTATCGTAATGATGTGCGAAAGCGATTATGCCAAACGATTTTTTTTTTAATTTCGATTGACTCGGGTAATTAATATGTCGAATGTCGGAAATCGATACTCGGAAATTGAAATAATATTATTTTAAGCATTAAATACTATAAGCATTGTTTATAATAATGACTTATGCTTTTCTAATGTAATTTTAATAATTTTTTGGACATTAAGTATATTGAAACTGAGTCAATACCTGAGGACCTTTGACCATAGTCATTTATTGAATTTCGCGCCGAATTGTTTCTATATTTGAATATTTATCTTCGGAATGCGCTCGCCGCTTAAAATTATTTTTATTTATTGTACAATTATTAATTTTTGATACTTTCTAATAGTTTGCTACAGAATGCCCAGTATACATTTTTTTAGGTAGGCTTAGCAAAAGTTTGGGAATGATGATTATTAATTGTGTAAATTGGGTATTCCGCAATCACTTTACATTTCAATAATATGTTTTGTTAGTTGTATGAGCTTGGTAGATTTTGTTTCTATTAGTTTACTTGAGTAATTAAGTAATTGTTTTTTTTTATGGTAGCTTCCAAGGAAATTTAAAAAACTGACCATGTTTATATCGGACTACGCACAGTCGGCACAGTGAAAGGTTCCGTAGTTGGGTTGAACATTTACGCATGCACAATGCACATAATTAATTTGATCGACTGCAAAAATAAGTTTGTATTTCATAAACTCATCATTCATAAGTCATAATAACCCATAAATTAACGTGCCTGCCAGAAAATAAAAGTACTGTTTTCTTATGCGGAATAACATCTTGAGCATTTCTTACTATTACAGCGAAAGTCTGAAATTAACCCCTTGGCTGCTATTTGAGATTGAAAATGCCAAAAATCTTATTTTTATAACAACTGTTTTAAGCATAACATTTAAAAAATACCAACTTTAAATTGAATATACCATCCCGAACATGTTTTGACTACCTATGACCAAATTTAAGTATGTACGCAGTATATTAAGAGATTTGCTTAACTTTTTTTTAGGTATTAAGAATAAAAATATGTATATTTGTGACCCTCACGACAAGCCTTTTCATTTGATATATCACACGGTACCTACAGTAAGCAAAGCTTTTTTAAATTTTCTATGTGACCCCAAAAAGTGAACCCATACAATTATTCAAAATCTATTTATTTATGTTACACGTCCGTGTTTAAGTCACAGAAATTTATACCTATGTGTACCAAATTTCAACTTAATCGGTCCAGTAGATTCGAAACAAATCGGTTGTGACAGACCTACAGACAGACGAGTGATCCTATATGGGTTCCGTTGTTTCATTCGGACGTAGGGAACCATAAAAAGATACACCCTTATGTGTACACACACTGTACGTTTATATACTTATATAATAAAATTATCATATTAAAAAAAAAATTAATTCATGAAAAATATACCAAAGAGTTTTTATTCAGTTTCAATGTTTTTATTTTTTTTAATAGGTATCGAAATCGATTAGGCTTTATGACATTTTTGAATCGGAATAAGAAAATTGGATGGATGGTCAGCACTAAGAAGTGTCACGTCGCGACACAATTTTTTAATAATTTTTATCAAGATTAGATCATGTTTTTTTGTAGTTTATGTATGAAAAATGGTTAAAGTAAGAATGCAGAGTGAATGACAATATCTTTATTTTTCCCTTTTGCATATTTTCATCAAGAGATTAGGTGGTTTATGTACATATTTTCAGCGATTTTAAGGTGCCTACCTTTTGGAGAGGTGTAGTAATATCGATTTTATACAACTTTCGCAGTAGAATGACGCGGTTTGACCGACCTCAGCATATAGTTAAAGATATTTGCCACAAAGTTATTGTACAAAATAGGCACTTTAACACATTTTTGTTAATAAATTCGAATGCTGAAAGTTGATGTAAATTCCGGAAAATCATGACGTAATTCGCAACATCCCGTCGAGTCAGCTGATGTGTCACTTGTCAAAATCTTGTCGAGCAGAGAGGTTAAAACAGAATACGAACTAGCAGGGGATCGAGGGGGGTGGAGGGGGGGGGGCAGGGGATCAGTCCGGAATAAATCGCTAGTTCTTCTTCTGTTTTAATCTTTGTCTTATCCACTTTATCTAGGTTACTCTTTTTGACAGGTAAGTACAGTCAAGATAAAGTAAACGTTTCATGTTTTACAGAATTAAATAACGAATTTTTTTTTTTAATGTCCCACGCGTGCTCATTGGGATTGAGGCCACGGCAATATCCGGATGTTTTCCATTGCCAAGTACTCTTTGGTTCCTAGGCCACCAAATAGAATCGTTTTTGTTTTAAATGACAGTTCACTTTTATCTGTTTTCCGAAATAAATAAACTCTTGGCCAGAATGTCAAGTTTGATTCGATTAGTTTCGTATTTGTATGATACTTAATAAAAATAAACATAGATATTCTGTCAAATCTAAGTAGAAATACGAACAATGCTAGTCTTTAAGACTTGTGAAGATATCTTCAAGCCATTCGTCGCAGCATTTTCCAGTCAGCAGTACAGCTAGAACCTCAGAGGGGCAAATCTCGTAATTTTAAGAACGTTTACAGTCTGATCTCAGTCTCAATCTGTCAAAAAATACTTCTAATTTCCCTACATTTTGACAAGTTTTTGAAATTTGTTTGTCGCCGAGATGAGACTGCGACTAGATTTTGAACGTTTTAAATTACGAGAATAATTGTCCTTCAGCTCTCATGAAAACCAGGCAGCTCGTCAGACTACAAAAATCTACCTCCTATTTTCCGCTACAGCTATGTAAAAAACGTGAGATGCTCAGCCTGGATCCTATCTAAAGTGGGTGTAAGATTGTGACGTCTTCATTCACCTTTAAGTTTCCCTCTAAGAAGATAACTTATCATTATCTTATACAAAGCTTATTTTCCTTACATTTTCCGCTAGAAAAGTAAATATTATCCAATAATAAAGAGTCTATAATTAAACACAAGGCTGGGTTAGTTCAAATATCACTGGTATTATGCATAGTCGGGAAAACTCTTGTGGGTCTAGAGTTTAAAGTGTTAAAAGGTTGTAGGATATTGAAAGCTATGTATTAGCTGGGACGTGACTTGAAAACCACGTCGGATGAGAATTTGGAACCCTATTCATATGCGACTTAAATGATGCCAACATGCCAGTGGCGAAGGTACCATACAACTCGATTCCCGCCGGCTTCAGAACATAACCACTCTATAGTCAATTCATCATTGAAATTTTCTTTTGGTATTTTTTTTTTTGCTCCGGCCTACCTCTGTCATAAATTCACCGTTCGCCACTGCAACATACCTACATACGGGTCGTCTCCAGAAACGACCAAAAATCTAACTTCGTGCACCTAACTTCTGACGTACTTTTGCAACGTCACAAGCTAATTGCACGGTTGTGCATTTGAATGCAGATTAAAATTATCATCTTTGGATGCCAGTCGATTTCAAGCGCCACCGGACTCTCACAACCCATCTAGAAAAACACAACCAAATTCTTTCGCAAAATCAGTGAACTATTTACATCCAAAGCGAATATTATCCCTCGCTTCGCTCTCACTCCTCCACCGCCCTACCTCCACGCCCTGCTTCACTGGGAGCCGTGTGGGCGTCTGACGTCATTCGCCCCCCCCTCCAGCGTTCCCCCCCTTCGTCTCACACCCCTGGCCTCCCTTCAACTTGACATTCGGCCGGCTGTATCGATTCGCGAGACTCCGCAATGCCGAGGCCGCCACTGTTTACATTTCTACGCAGCTTGTGAATGAAAGCTAGGAGTTAATGGTCGGTCTTAGTGTGGGGGTGATAGGTCTGATGATGTTTGATAACACTTTAATGATTTAAAGACCTCTGGGCAGCTAGCAAGTTCTTCTAACTTAACAGACAGCTGTGCTGCTGGGGAGTTTGTTGCGCCAATTTTTCTTCCCAGTTAAAGCATTATAGGAAGTGGTGGGCGTGCCGGGGGACTGTCTTATGTAATTTTAACGTTCAAGAAGTGCTGATTCAGCCCAGTTTGAATAAATGACTTTTGATTTTGATTCCGAGTCGCTGAATAGGAATTTTGCTACTCGGAGAGTGAGTGGAGAGGTCTACCGGGGAAGGATTACTGCTTACTACTTGCTGTAGCTAAGGGTAGGCAGTACGGTTTGAAGGCTAGACTTGAGTGTCGCTGAAGTCGAAGGAAAATAATTAGGTATAGGCGCTTTTGCATGTTTATTGTTTAGGTGTCCTGTACAATACAAACTAATTATATTATGTAAAGTCACCAAAAGAGATAAGTAACCAGCGTCGTCGGATATAGTTGAAGTTAAGTAAGAAACCGATGGATGTTTTCGAATAAAATTAAATTAATTAATAAAAAACGAACAGTTTATTTATCCATCGGTTTCATGCTAAACTTCAACTATATCCGACGTCCCCTTATTTATAAACGTTGCTCAATGTTAAAATACGTTTAAAAATGTCCAGTTAAACCGATAACTTTAAGCAACGTTTATAAATAAGGGGGTTAATTATAGTATACAAGGTTTATTTTCATAATATAGGCTATACAAATATAATATCTATGTATATCTAATACTAAAAATAACAAAATTAAATCCTTACTTAACTAAAACTATACAGAAACTAAAATATAGCGTCGAAAAATTCATCCGCATCGCTGTCGACTGGTAATGTTCCCAAGAGACTAGCGGCATTGCCACGTTGTATGTCAATGCTTAGCCTTTGGCCAAGGTAAAAGCCAGCCCTTTTAGGTCACGGGAAGTGTCAACCAGCCGTTTTGAAATTTCTTTAAAAATACCATGAGCACTCGGACCCCACGGCCCGAGGGTTTCAACCCCAAACGGCTCGAAAATATAATTTCCGATAAGGTTATTATATTTTCGCCGCTTGAGGTTTTCAGCAGCCGCAGCAGCAGCGCCAGCACAGCATGCCGAGCCAGGAAGATGGGATGGCGCAAGAGTATCGACACACGTTGCGTCCCACACTAAAGGCCTACCCACCTTCCATGGAAATAAAGACATACCGTCCGGTCTCTTGCCATCGTCGCGTGCCAAGCCATTGGGTTCTAATACAGCTGGAACGCCGACGGTAACAAGAGCTCGTCGGATGATGTCATTGATGTTCGCGTGGCGCGCTAAGCGACCCGCACTGCGGCTGCAAGACAGGCCATGATGTCCGAGGCTGTTGACATCTTCGCCACAGTGACAGCGATGAGGAGAACAGCAAGGAGTTCCTAGTCGTAGGGAAGCAGCGAGGCGAAAAGTAGTGTCGTCGAACAAAGTGCCTATGTTCGACGAAGGTAGTGCATGAAGCCAAAGACCCGACTCCCACCTACCCACAGCCAGCAGGCGCGCACGTTCCGCAGTAGTAGCAGACGAGTCAAGTAAATTATTCTGTACTACTCTGCAGAGCGGCTCATCCCACCGTCTCTGGGAAGATGGATTGTCGGGTGGATCTGTATTCGGGCAAGCGAGTCTCCAAGCATCCATAGTCTCGGTGAAACACGGCACATCAGAATTAATCAGTGTGGGGGCTAGGATTTTCCTGATTAATTTATCAGTGCCGTGGACCGAGGATATGAAAGCCGGTAAACTAATACTAGAAATTTTGCGGACGCCGAGGCCCCCCCCCCCATACGAATAGGAAGAGTAGCTTGTGCCCAAGCTCAGTCGTCCATATTAATAATTAAGATTTGATGTGAGTCTAACAATGCAGTGCCATGTCTGCAAGTACATTATAAGGAAAGAGTTATTGCAGCTTTAATTTGACCTTGGTTGATCCATAAAAAAGTGATCTCGATAATATTTTAATTAAAAAAAAAACTTTTTCGTTTTCTTTACAAACCATATTTATTACTGCCTGATTTAACCTCAATAGGACAGCTCTGTCCATCCCCTTGAGGGATGATCGTCGTCATAGCAGCCCCAATGAGGATAACGTGACCTCAAGCCAGTGACGTTATCACGCGACCTCATATCGCGTAGGAAGGGTACCTACCGCTGTGTTCCACAAAAATAGATTTTTTTGTTGTCCGACGCTAATTGGATATTCAGACCTCTGACTGTCAATTCCCGTAATTAAAAACGTTCAAAGTCTAGGCACAATCTCATCTCAGCGATAAAGACGAACTAGAAGGGGATCGAGGAGGGGTGGAGGGGGATCTTAGGGGATCAGGTGGCCAACCATGATCTAATTAAAAACGATTCAAAAACAAGACATTTCAGTGTAGGTTCCTAAACTGCATCGCTTGAGCTGCTCTATGGACGTCATGGTACCAAACAAGGTATGAATGAAACCAAAACTTGCGACTCAGTTTGGGACAATCGCTGTCAGCAGATGGCACGGCCTAAACTGAATCGTTAAACTGAGGTCATGGTACGAATTAGAAGAACAGTTCAGTTTAGGTTCTAAAATGGATCGCGTTAAGAGCTTGTGGTAGGCCTCCAGACCGGAATAAATCTCCAAAACTTGTCAAAAATGTAGGGAGACTAGAGGTATTTTTGACAGAGATCAGTCTGTGAATGTTCTTAAAATTACGAGAATTGGTCTGATCTCCTTTATTTTATAGTCCATCTATTCAGAATGTATTATGCACTAAACCAAGGTAATCTAATATTTGCAGGTAATTAATGCGTTCTGCAGCTCTCTTGCCAGGAAACTCCATGGCTTCTTTGGGGAAAGAATTTGAGTAAAATAAAACAGAACATCTTGATTGATTGACTCAATAAGTAAAACCCCTGATATTCAACATTTGCAAGCTCTAGGATTTCCCGTAAAAAAACTCATGACGTGGTTTATTGGTTGATTCGCACGAACTTACTCGCCCCAAAAGGGCGAATCGGTACTTTTCAATGATTATTATAAACTAACTGCGTGCGAGTCGAAAAAAAAAGTAAAATTTTGAAAGTGTTGAACTTTTAAATACTATATTAATTTTTTCTGCAACTCGCACAAAGTTAGTTTATTTGTGGGCGAATCGATACCTCCAGGAAAATAGAAATATGGATCAGGCAATTGGCACATTATTAATTTTTAACCGACGAAAAAAACGAAGGAGGTTCTAAAGTCGGCGCGTATATATATTTTTTTTATGTGTGATCACGCATAACTTTTTACAGAGCAGTCCGATTTTGATCATTCTTTTTTATGCAATAAAGTAGAGGCAAAAGGCACACTAGCGCACAGAAGTGATAAGAGTAAAATATTTTGAAACGTGTATATTTTTATTTTTCAACGTCGCGCGAATCGCCTACAATAATATAGTGCCAATTCGCCCGTTTCGTGCGAATTGACAAATAAGCCCATTGCATATATCCAGATTCTTACTACAGTTTTATTTTTTCACGTATGTTTGTATTTACTATGTTTTGTCACTTATTCAAATTAGGCTGAGAATCAGCAATTTTCGAACGTCAAAATCTAAAACGCCCGCCCTTCACCGCTTCCTAGTGCTTTCGCTGGGAAGAAGAACTGGCGCAACAAACTCCCCAGCACCACAGCTGTCTGTTCAGTTAGAAAAACTTGCTTCTATACAATACATAGTAAGTATGCAAATTAATTAACATTACGAAACTAAATCATGGTCTGTAAGACGACCAGTCACCACAAGCAGCACCCATTCACGAGCATAACGCAAAGATCAGCCATTACCCCCCTCGCCATATTTGAGGGGAGGACTGGAAGATAACAACGGAAAAATACGCCAAATGTCTCTTGAAAATCGAACACGATCTGTCAAGAGTACCCACAAATTAGCTACATAAACAAACATTCCGTTTATTTCTTATTTAAACACACGAGATGATCGGGCAAAGGCGTGTCGTGGCATTCTGCCAACGGCACCAGTTAAAACCGGCTTTTCATGAGAAATATGCACGCAATCATGCCAAGTTCCTTAACATCTTATTAGGTACTAAAGAATATGTAGGTAGGTGCTAATTGTATAAGTTCCTTGTACATGTAGCCTGTGTTGTAAATACCGACTTTCTTTACCTAATTCAGAATAGCTGGTTTCTCATGAAATATCTGTCAATTTTTCCTCAAGAAGTCTCCACTTAGCTTTGAACGCATACATACTTTCTTTTTATATAAAACGAATGGCATCATCATCATTTTAATCAAACACTGCCACTGCTGCACATAGGCCTTCCCCAAGCATCGCCACTTCGACCGGTTCTGTGCTTCTCGCATCCGGCGGATTCCTGCGGCCTTCACAGGGTCGTCGGTCCACCTTAAAACGCCAAAGGCACTTAATTTTACCAAAATATGGCGATACACTAAGTCTTGCTTTTATTTCTGGTTGACACAACTACCAGACACTACCAGGACCACATACCAGGGGCGGTCGCAGCCAAAGATTTTAGGGGGTCACCATGAGTGCCGAGGAATATTTTTAAGCACATCAAGCTACTACAATCTGTCAAATTTCAAAGGTTAAGGTTCTAAGTTGATTGGGAAAATTTGACAGTTTCGGGTAACTTGATGTACTGGCGTCTGTATATCTTGGTCTAGTGTTCGCAAGCGACTGTGTATGTACTGCTGAGCATGAGGTCTTGGGTTCGATTCCCAGGTCGGGTACACTGTTATTGGGTTTTTCCTCAGTAGCAGCCAGAAGTGGAAAGTGCCCGGTTGATGGCAGTAGGCGGGACCTACCATTCGATACACAGGAGTAGGAGGTCAATAACACAACGAGCGGAATTCGAAATCTCCACCACTGATCTGACTTATATCGTCATATGCCTAGCCTTTTCCCAACTATGTTGGGGTGGCGTATTTTACAAAGAGCTACTGCCTATCTGACCTCCATAACCCAGTTACTGGATAATACACAACGTGGTTTGACTTGCGCAGTACACGATTTTAGGTCGCTTTAGCGGTATGAGCACAGGTATGAGGTCTGAGCGCGGGACGGGACCGGGCGTCATAGGGGCGGCAGAAAGAGCGCAGGAGGCGGGGTCAAGTCTCATTTTTCGTGGCGCGAGCAGTCTTACCACCCGCTTGGTAAGACTGGTTGTCAGACTTTCGAGTTTCTGAGTATCGACTGTCATAGATCCATGAATGACAGCCGGGATCAACGGCTTAACGTGCTTTCCGAGGCACGGAGGGGGGGGTCTTGGTATGTAAAGATGGTAAATCTACGCTTGTTGCAAGCGTAGATTAACCTAATCGATCAACCTCAGCGGCTGTTATTAAAAAACATTATAGAAGACAGCAGTTGGATTCCATATATTTTTCCTCATCCACAATTCGAACTTACTCTCACACTCCATTCCCACATCTCAGCCATCGAGCTACAAAATCAAAATCAAAATATTTTTATTTCACATAAACCAACATGGGCACTTATGAAACGTCAGAAGCTAGGTGCACGGTTCCAATTGGTCGTTTCCTATGGAGAAGAACCGGCAAGAAACTCCATGGTTACTCTTTTAAAAATAATTGGCTTTTACAATGTTTTCGAGTTACAGTAGGTATGGGAGGACAGCGTAGGCCTGTCAACAAGTACCAGGTACTTGATAAAATAAAAAATGGTCTACAGTTCGCCAAATCAAAACTATAGCCGCAAAACAATGTCATCAACAATATTGACGTGGTAACTAACTACACAAACACGTGTGCTGTCGTCTGCAGAGCATTCGCTGGTCGTTCGAATTCGTCACGTGACTTGATGACGTCAGTAGCCCGAGGCAGTGACGGCGTCAGTACCAGCGGTGCTATTCTGTAAAAATATCACCGTGATAACTTAGGTGAAGTGAGCTTAAAGTGAGCTGTCATTCCATCTGATGCTAGGGATTGACGCTATTGACATGGATTAAGCTCACTTCACCTTAGTTTTCACGGTGAGATTTTTACAGAATAGCATTACAGGCGCGCAGACATACTAGCATATGATGAAGTTAATTTTAATAGCTGTTTGGTAGGTGGGGAGAGATCTGAGGGGCAATTCTCGTATTTTCAAAGGCTGTTTACAGTCTGATCTTAGTCAATCTGTCTATTAGGGAAATTCCCTACATTTTTGACATTGATTGACATGAATTTGCAACTAGATTTCCAACGTTTTTAATTACAGGAATTGGTCTTCTGGTGCTAGAATTCTGAATTTTAAGCATTATTTAGAAAATCCTAAAACTGCGGTGGCCATTGCATAGTGTCCGCAATTAACCGTCTAATGACTTCACTGAATCTTCATCTAAGAAAATAAGTTGGTGTATTTTCCTAGAGCGCGTTTTTTGACACCGTACCGTAAGTAGATATATCAAATTCCACTGGCATCATTTTCATGACAGCCCTCATTGCGGCCGATCGCGCAGGTGTGCATGCAAGGAACTCCCCTTGCATTTAGCGCAAAATAAAAAGTAGTTACCTACTTAAATGTTTTTTTAACAGATTCCAAAAAATGAGGAGTTTCTCAATTCGGATGTTTATAAGTTTTTTTTTTTTATGTACAGACGCCAGCACATCAACCTACTCCAATCTGTCAGATTTCTGTAATAGATTTTCAACTTTATCGCTAAAGCATAAGGTTCAATGTTGATTGGGAAAATTTGACAGTTAGGTGTAGGTTGATGTGCTGGCGTCTGTACCTATGTTCTTGTTCGGGCATAACGATTTTTTTTAAAGTTACGTAACTTAATTTATATTTTTTTTAAACAGTTTTAGTGTTCACCAAAACCGAGCTCAGGATTTTTTAGTTTTTTTATTATCATTCAGTCGCTTCATGTAAAATACTGGTATTCAGCTGAATCCGGTTAGACTGGAAGCCGATCCCAACATAGTTGGGAAAATGCTAGGTAGAGGTGATATTTTAGGGTTTCACACTGTCACATCTTAAAAATTCACCATGAGCGTTTTGAACCGACTTCAAAAAAAGGAAGTTCTGTATTCGACCAGTATTTATGTATGTCCGCGATTTTCTCAAAAACTACTGATCCGATTTGGATGGGGTTTTTCTCTATTCTACTATATACAAAAAAAAAATTGGGATGCATGAAGAAGCCTCCTCGTGTAGCGCAGTTTGTTCCGCCAGATACTCACACCCAACACCTTATTTGACTGGCCAATTCTTCCCTTGCGGTGGTATGGCTAACGCCCGCCTGGTTTGCGATCACTGCAAACCAGGAGTCCGCAGTCAAGCAGCCTGCTGTGTTTCTTCGATGCGTGGGAGTTCCAGTTCGTTCCATCATAGACCTCATCCATCGCTTTCCATCAGGCGTGATCGAGGTCAAGAGCGGGCCCATTCAGCAATAAAAAAAAGAACATGTCCTTTAAAATCTAAGCCGCACAGGTCGATCGATAAGTTAAGCTACGCTTGCCGCGGTTGGTCTGTGGATGGGTGACCATCTTTACATACCGAGCCCCCCCCCCGTGCCTCGGAAAGCACGTTAAGCCGTTGGTCCCGGCTGTCATTCATGGATCTTTGACAGTCTTTACGGGTAGTCAGAAGCCCGAAAGTCTGACAACCAGTCTTACCAAGTGGTATCGTATTACCCAGTAATTGGGTTGTGGAGGTCAGATCGGCAGTCGCTCCATGTAAAATACTGGTATTCAGCTGCATCCGGTTAGACTGGAAGCCGACCTCAACATAGTTGGGAAAAGGCTAGGCAGATGATGATGTCCTTTAAAATCTCAGCTCATAAGTAACTGATCAATAAAACTATCCATTTAATTACTCTCTCGACTGGAGACAGCCTCGTTGGTAAAGTGGTCGCAAGCGCTACAGCTGAGCATGAGGTTACTGGGTTCTATCCCCGGGTCGGAGTCCAGAGTCTGGATTTATACCCGGTTGATGGCAATAGGGTCGCCCCTTATTACATAGGACTTAATCACACTAATATTATAAAGGCGAAAGTTTGTGAGTGTGTTTGTATGTTTGTTACCTCTTCACGCACAAACGGCTGAACCGATTTGGATACAATTTGGCACACAGTCCATACAGATAGTTTATAACCAGCACCCTAATTGCGTAACACACTATTACTCTCAATTTGAATCATTTTGAAGCATATTTCTAATCCATTGCTCCTTATGTTCGAAAAATGTGTCTGCTCAACAACGCAAATAACGCAATGAATGTTGTTGAACTGTCAAAATGAAACCCATTGCTACTGATAGTGTGTTACGCAATTACCCTGCAGGATTAACACAGGATACTTTTTATCCCGATATTCCCACGGGATCGACACTTATGCGCGTGAAACCGCGGGGCGCAGCTAGTTAAATATACCTAACTGGCGAAATATGGGTGTAAGGTACACCTCTGCCCAGCCCTTTCGGGATTACATGTTATAATGTCTAATGCATATTATAGATTTATTGATAACGTCGTATTATAATTAGCTATAGGAGCAGTGGTGGCCAAGTGGTAACGGCCGCGACTTGCGAGTTGTAGGTCGTAGGTTCGAATCCAGACAGGCGCTTTACTTTGTGTAAATTATTTTATCACCACTGCTCTCAAAACGGTGAAGGAAAACATCGTGAGGAAACCGGCATGTTCTAGAACCAAAAATTCGAAGACATGTGACATCTGCCAACCCGCACTGGGCCCGCGTGGTGGATTACGGCCCACTCCCTCTCACTGAGAGGAGGCCTGTGTCCCAGCAGTGGGAACATTATAGGCTGATTATGTTATCTTCTATACTTATAATAAATCTGTAGAGAGGTCAATTCTGTACATGAAATATATTTCCAAAATAACTATCAGCGGGTGATTAGTGATCGATACTGACGCCAAAAATGCAATCAGTAAAATTTTTGTCTGTCTGTATGTTCTTTATAGAAACAAAAACGACTCGACGGATTTCAACGAAACTTTGTACAATTGTTCTTCATACTCCTGGGCAGGTTATAGTATACTTTTTATCACGCTACGATCAATAGGAGCAGAGCAGTGAAGGGAAATGTTGGGAAAACCGGAGAACTTACTCCATTTTTGAAGCTTCCGTCGCGTGTGCAGCCTTAATAATTAAAGCTACACAGAAATCATGTATGACGGAAATGTTCTCCTTAAAATTATATAAAAAATATTCCACGACAGCAAATGTCTATCTTTTATGGTTGACTCACAATAATACGTGTAACTCCCGATAGCTTAGCAGTTCGGAGCTTTCTGATTATATTTGTCTACTCTTACGTTTATAACACTCTCACTCATCCCTAATTAAAAAATGTTAACATTATTACCTATTTAATAAAAAAATAATCATAGAAATCGGTACAGAAACACCAAAGTTATACATGAAATACGCTAATAAGCCATCGCGCGTGAATACTGAATCATGCTATAAGGATTATTTTTGTGTAACGGTCGCCGCGCTCGACGCGGCTCGCGGCGGGAGGTGTAAAAGGGCGGGGGATCCAAACGCGAACTTCACACCGTCCAGTAGTTCATGAAGCGCCTCGCCAAGCGTTTCTTCGACTCTGCTATAAAGCACCCCAATTGCCCTGATTGCGGCGGCCTCCCAATATACTCCCTCCCGCATAAGTAGGATTCGCCGACCAAGGCATACCCTCACCATCCCCGACGACGCCACTACCCTCTTACAGGAGAGCAGGAAAGCCACCAGCACCATTAAGAGACACACAAACACGACCCGACAACCGTCCTTCCGTCCTCGCCGTCGAGGACGCCCGTCGCGACGCCCCGTAAATTCCCCTCCCCGACCCTTGCTCGAGGCAGCCCGCGCCGCTGAGCCTGTAGTATTAAATTCGCCCCTAAATAATTCCGATCCAGCCTGTCCCTTGCTGCCCCCCCCCCCCCCCCCCAGCGACGCCCTAAGCCGAGGTCCGTACCCCACAGGGGGTGCCGTTAGCGTGTAGTCGCTTAGTTTTTAAGTTTTTTTTAAACCCTGGCTGGAGGCCTTAATTTTGAGGCATCCACAGGCAAGCCCGGTTAAGCAGACGACAACCTCATAGGTTGAACTGCGAGATGCCAATCCCAAAAAAAAAAAAAAAACGCGAACTTCATACAATATTTGGCTGTTGTTGATGCGAGTAGACGTTCCGAGCATTCGACCTTATTGACAGACAATATTGTTTATCAGCGCGACTTTTAGTCTTTAAATTAATTTAGTTTATTTAGTTTTCTTTTGTTGTTATTTTATAAAATAGGTATTAGTTATTTTGGTAGTGTATTATATTCGTTCAAATTACAAATTATTAATAGTTTACATTTTATTTCTTTTTAGGTGAAGTAGTAATTTCGTTGTATAGGTACTTAAGCCTCATGTGAACGTGATCTAAACAATATTACCAATACATTAACTTAATAACACACAAGGAATTACACACTGACGGAGTTGCGGGCACAGCTATCTATATCAGTGGCGTAGGGTGAATTTATGACAGAGGTAGGCCGGAGCAAAAAAAAAATACCAAAAGAAAATTACAATGATGAATTGACTATAGAGTGGTTATGTTCTGAATTTTCGAAGGGAAGCCGGCGGGAATCGAGTTGTATGGTACCTTCGCCACTGATCTATATCTATATATATACAACTCTTCCGTTACTGAGTGACTGACAGACAACGCACAGCCGAAACTACTGGCAGTAGAGAGCTGAAATTTGGCATGTGTGTTTGTTGGGAGGATTAGGCTACCACTAAGAGAGGATTTTTAGAAATTCCCTCCCAACGGGGAGAAAAGGGGGATAAATTGTTTTTTTCCGGAAGTCATTATTCCACGCGGACGAAGTCGCAGGCAAAAGCTAGTCTTTAATAAAAATAACATTGCAATCACATAACATTAAATCCGTCACTTTACATCTCACAAATTATCACTATGTACAAACTGAGTTTTATATTTGTATACCCAAGACGGATCGCATTAATATTCATATCAACTCCTGCGTCAGTTGATGAGTCAATACAGGACGACTGACGTCCGAAATTAAACAGTTCTGGTCAGTCAGCGGTCGAACAAAAATAAACAATAGGATATTAAGCAACAAATTAACTGATATCGTACTACAAAACAACTTCACCCCTAAACCCTTTGGTATAAAAGCGAGAATCGAAAGAACTGCGCTTGAGTACAGCTTTACCACTTACATCAAATTTGAACTTCCCCTGCATAGTCGCGTCGCTATTGGTCAGCGTGAATACGAACGTAGAAAAGAAATAAATGCAAAAATTTTCGAAGTTTTCCTGCACTGTAGCATATATAATGGCCGACGATGACTAACCAACGGTCTTCCCCTGGGGTCGCTTCATCGACTGACCCACTAGCCGGGGCCCGCCTTATATGGGTTGACCTGGTTGGTTTCGGGTGTCTTTCTATATCTAATTGATCTTCAGGTATAGATGAACAGCTCAATATCGACCTCTCTCTGGGAAATAGTAAAACACCCGGAGCGCTTCTCGGTCACCTGCTTGACGGGGGCTGTAGAGTGGCTAGTTGGGGGCTAACAAGCCCGCAGTGCCGCAGACGTTGGGCTAGCTTCACCACGAGTGAACCCCACGCGTGCGACACCGCGCTTGGAAGACGAAGACCCCCAGGGGAGGCACCCGCTGTAGAACAGTGCAGACAGCGTTAAAAAATCGTGTTCAAGCAAATAATAAACCAGCCCAAAACCTACCAACCTTATGCTTCTCAAACATATTTTTGACCTAACCTAGAAAAAATGCCAAATTAGGGAACCTAAGCTACGGAGGTATCCTAACGAAATTTAATTTGAATTGTAAGTGACTGTGCTGTTAGTGTGCTTATCCTAACTTTAATGTTATAAATGCGAAAGTAAGTTAGTTTGTTTGTTGCCTTTTCACGCCTAAACCTCTGAACCGATCATCCTGAAATTTTGCATATACCTAAGTACCTTGTCAGGTGTACAGAAACGGACATAGGGTTTGATCCTGAGTTTCATCCCGAAAAAAAGTGCTGTGCTGAAACAATCAAATTAGTATCGTTGCGAGTGAGTGGTTTTGCGGAGAGCGCATTTTTTGTTTGGAATTTTAATGTTTATCGCTGCTGGAGACTTGTTGCATTGTAATTTGATTTGGTTATTTCTTTAAATTTAAGATAAATTAATGATCTTTGTTCATTGGTTGTTTGGCGCCGACTGAAAATTAGGTACTTAGGTATACCTACTTACATTAGTTTAAGAACTATTTATTAAAGTTAAATAAAAAAGGTTTATTATTTTTTTTTTCAGTTTTTTCGGAGGTTTTGGTTAAAAAGTTTTGCCAGTTCAACAACATTCTTTGCGTTATTTACGTTGTTGAGCAAAATTTTTTTTCCAACTTATGAAGCAATTAGTAGCAATATCTTTCAAAATTATTCAGATTGTGATTAACAATTTGTTACACAATAGGGTGAGTTCACAAACGTGGCCGGAATCTAGTCAACAAAATCACACCTCTTTTAACTGCAAGCAAATATTTTGATAACCAATCAAGGGCTCAAGTAATGAATTAATATTTTTTTTAATGTCATCTCGCAGTTCAGCTGAGCTTGTCGTCTGCTTAACCAGGCTTGCCTGTGGATGCCTCAATAAATTAAGGCCTCCACCCAGGGCTTAAAAAACTAAGCGACCACACGCTAAGGGCATAGGGCGTCCCTGGGAGAGGGCAGCTATATGGACAGACTGGAGCGGAATTAAAAGTTTAATGTAGGTACCTACAGTCCGATTCAAACTTTATGACGTTGAATCGAGCTGTACCTACCCGGTACCTATTCCGGTTTTGATTAACGAAGTCATAAGAAATACCAAGACTACGACACTATTATAACCTCTCCATCAATCAAAGTCCTATACTTAGTGCAGTTCCATAGGTAGGTAGCGAAAAGAATTGCAGGCCTTTATAGTAGGTAAATATCAATAATTATATTTGTTAGGTAAGTAGGTACTTAATCATAGAACTAGTCTTCAAAGCATATCTATCTATTCTACTCTTTAATAAATTATTACAGACAAGTTTAGTGATTAGCAAGTTTTTATTCATACCTATATCTCATCTGTGAAAGAAAAAAAATGCGTTTATTGGCATTACAGCAAAATAAATAAGTAACCTTAAAACTATAAAAACAGAAAACAAATATTAGACTTAGGTAGGTAAGAACTTATCAGAGTTAGACAAAACATAAATCACTTGGTAGTCCTTCATGTTTATCCCCCAACTTATATCCAGTAAAATTATAAAAAACTGTCGATTTCTTATTCTCCTCCTTTTTCGAAGACGGTAAAAAAAGAATAATATTATAGTTTCCATTGCAATCATCTCCGGCAACTACCACTAGCGCCATCTATTGTCCATATCAAGAACTAAATATAACAACACAACAGTAATAAATTGTGGTTGCGAAATGATGACGGACGAGATATTTTAACTAAATATAATATAACATTAGTTAAATCTAAATATGATTTATAGATAAGTATAGTAGATCATTTCGTGGTACCTACTTTCAAAGTGTTGAAAGTGTTTGAGAAATTGGTAAGTAATAATAACCATTTATTAGCGTGTAGGAATCGGCGCTGATTAATATGACAGAACTAAACTAAAATTATCTTTTGTCCTTTTCTTAATGAAATAGGAAGAAAAAGATGCACTGAACTTAAATTTAGTTTAGTTTGTGAACAAGGGAATTGGCACCATTATCTGTTCTTGACTTATCAACAACCCGTTTTTTACGCGCGCTTTATGTGTTCATATACCGTAGAGTCGGTTATGCGCAAGTCACATTATTTTTACGTAGGGAAAATATAAGCTAGTCAACTATTTCAACAATAGTTTCAACTGGCCCATTAGCTCAGTTGGTTAGAGCGTCGTGCTAATAACGCGAAGGTCGCGGGTTCGATCCCCTCATGGGCCACATTTCTTTTTGTATTTCCGGCTTGTGTAACATTTGTACCTATTGTTATATTTCTATATTCTGTTAGAATTTACTGTAGTTTTAACACGTTCTGAGGCCGTATTACGAAGTATTATTTTTGCCATCATGATTAAAGTGCGAACTCAAACTCAAAGCATTTATTCAATTAAACCATTTACAGGCACTTCTGAATTGTCAAGAAGTCGGCCAATCAGAAAATATGAAGCTAGTTGCCCATTCCAAAGCGGAGGTGCCTATGGAGAACGGGCAAGAAACTCCATGAACACTCTTTCAAATTATATTTTTACAAAAATATTAGTTATGTACATCATTTATGTTGAATTTATAATTATATGTGAGAACGATTAAAAAAAAAAAGAAAAGACTTACGCGTTAAAAGCGAAAAATGGATGGAGGTATCGGTCTTATAGGTAGTAAGAAACCATATAATAATATTTTTTTTTTATTTTACGTCCTTTGGAAAGCGTACGAGGGGCCGAAGCCAACTCGCAGAGGCCCCTTAGGAAATTTGAATGAAATGCGGCACCAACCGACGATTATCCCTGCATGCACTATGCAAGTGCACCCAAGGATAACCCCTGGTTGGTGTAGGACTATTGCAGGATATGGAAAATAATAAGTTGGATTATAGGTTTGGGTGGCTAAAGTGGACTGGTTACCAAGAACTATGACCCCTGCCTGATCAATGGCAGGGGGTGACTTGCACACTCAATAATGGGCCCCCGGAAACGGCCGCTAGCACATAGTGACGTAGCGACAAGGGGGTAGCATGTCCCGAGGTGCTCATGACCAGTGGAGAGGTATTCTACGGCTATCAGGACAATCCCGGAAGTACGGTCAAGATCCCTATCTTACTGGAATACTTCCTTCCTCCGAGCACGTTTGCTCTTACGGATCTCCACTCAAGCCGGCCAATAAAGGCAAGAATGAGGTGGAAGCTCTGTTCCTCGTCATTGTTCACTCCAGCCGGCCAATAAAGGCAAGCCAGAGGTGAGGAACAAGACTTCTCCCGGGGCATAGGGTCCGTGGGGTCGCTACTGCCCAACAGCTCGCCACATGCTGCCCTGCGGTTTCTGTATCTCTCTTGGTCTGGCTCCTCACCTTAGACCTGTTCCGGCAAAGTAAACTCTTCCGGCATAGGCGTAGAGTTCAGAGCGCGCAAGCCCCACCACGACGTCAACATAGATATACGGCGATGGGGTAAATTTTAAATTCACATAATACCTAATTACATACATTTTTGACGTTTGACGTCACGTAACCTTAATCATCGTTTATATAAATAAACCCCTGTTGGTGCCTCACTTCTTAAAAACTTCTAACGAGCCTCTGCGAGTTGGCTTCAGCCCCTCATACGCCTGCGCCTTTTCAAGGTCCGGGACCCCATCAGTATTTCCTAAATCTCGAGGCAAAGTAAGACCAACCAAACAAAATAAATACTTATATCGTGATAACTACTAATTGACTGATCACAAGAAAATCACACAGAATCGGTTAATACTAGAATGATTTCAAGACTTTATTTGATCAAGCAATTATCAAGCAGACCCGACCAGTATTACATGCCCAACTCATCTTGAGCCGCGGCAGAAGATGGAACTAATAAAAATGTACTGAATTTGTTCAACGCAGTACCTTGACAAGCAGCGCCATCTTGAGGGGCCAAGTTAAAATGGTCAGTATCAGAAATATTGACTCTTCTGTCGTTATGACTTACCTCGACATAATAAATTACTCGTGTAAATCCGAAGTATTGTGCTCAGCTCATCTGACACCTGAAGAGATTGTCAGGTAGGCAATAATAGCTCCATGTAAAGTCCTAACCTTTTCAATAGGTCATCATGTCATCATTGATGATGACCTATTGAAGAGATTTTGCTGGGTTAACTATCAACGAGAGGCTTGTGGCTAAATAATAACAGCCGCACGGGTCGATCGACCACGTTAAGCTACGCTTGCCGCGGTTAGTCCGTGGATGGGTGCCCATCTTTACATACCAAGACCCCTTCGTGCTTCGGAAAGGCTGTCATTCGTGGATCTTTAACAGTTATTACGGGTCGTCAGAAGTCCGAAAGTCTGACCACTAGTCTTACCAAGGGCCCAAGGGGTATCATATAACTGGGTTGTGGAGGTCAGATAGGCAGTCGCTCCATGTAAAATACTGGTACTCAGCTGCATCCGGTTAGACTGGAAGCCGACCCCAACATAGTTGGGAAAAGGCTAGGCAGATGATGATGAAGTAATATGACATATTGTAATAGTGATTCCGATATCCTTATATTTACAGAACAAACATTTCATTGCACACATCAGTGTCCGGTTCGGCGACGGAGCTACACAGCCTGCCTTGTGCGTGCCAGGGCCGTACACGTCCCGAGCATGGCCCTGATATGTTTGGATAGACCTTTAATGAAAAAAGTCCTACTGACTGCAACCAGAAGGCTGAAAGCGGGTCCCGCCCGGTTGTCTAACAGTGGACAGCAATCATAATTTACGTGAAGAGGTTCCTAGACCTACTTACTAAAGGATAGATTGATGGTAACGGGATCCATGGATAACAGAGAAGTTTTGGACTTAGTAGGTAGATGCAGGATAAAGTTGGCATGAGGGTTGCCTGTCGTGTCAGCGGGATTGTCCGAAAGGGTAACCGCTGCCCCGGACCATAAAGGGCTAACGAAGGAACACGGGTAAGTTTTAGTCAGTAAGAGTCTGACACTCCCTTCCGCTCCACCCAGAGCGGGAGGAGTCATTAGTTGATTTCCACGCTCAAAAAAAAAAAGCGTGACCTGTCGTTACCTAAGGCGGATCAATTGTTTACCCTGATATTCGTAACTGTTAAAAGAAACGAATTGAAAATGTCGGAGCTAATCATGCCCTCACATTCGCACGTAAAATATGAAATTTTATTTCTGTAAATTTTTTCTAATATTTTTATTATTTATTATTAAAGACATAATTACAATATAACTATATACTATACACTAGATACTAAAATAAAAGACTAACTAACCTACTATACAAATAAAAAATAAAAAACCAAAGGACACTTAGGCGTCGAAGTACTCATCCGCATCGCTGTCATCCGGAAACGTGCCCAGAAGACTGGCAGCATTGCCACGTTGAATGGCAATGCTAATTCTTTGACCAAAGAACGACCCAGCCCTCTGGTCACGTGAAGTATCGACCAGCCGGCGAGAAATTTCCTTAAAAAGGAGACGCGCGCTCGGGCCCCATGACCCGAGCGTTTCGACCCCAAACGGCTCAAAGCTGTAGTTGCCCACAAGGTTACAGTATTTGCGCCGCTTGAGGGTCTCCGCAGCCGCAGCATTCTGTAAATTGGTTGTAAAAACACATGTGCACGTTAAAAGAAAAAATTATATTTTAAAACTAGATGAGGTCGGTGTTTCCTACCTGATTACTCTGAGAAGAAGTCTAGACAATGTCTTCATCAGACCATGTGAGGACCATGCTGTATCCAAGATGGTGTTTTGAGGAACTACACAGGTTTTAGTGGACATATTCAGTAATCGTGTAGTTCAACTAAAAACAGGTGAAAACGCATGATAGGTTCCTTTATTTTACCACCATTTTCACAATGTGTTTTTTTATTTCTTCAATGGCACTGGTTATAATAGGAGCACAGCCTTGGACTCGATGCAAATGGTGCGCAACGTTGATCGCATGCAGTCTATTTTGTCATTTAGTCAAATAAAAGCCCTCTTCCTCTCTCCTACTTTTGCGGTGCCCGACAGAGTCCACAATGATCATATTCTGTAAAACTTACCACCTAAGTTCACATGTGAAAGCAATAAATATATTGAGTATTTGACATCACACCGCGCACCGCTGTCCCCATATAAAAGAAGCTAAAATTTAAAATAATACAACCATAAACGATCAACCAGATCTTTAATAATTACATTTATTAACATACAACATATATTCATAATTTACAATTACAATAATTAGTGGACTATCTTTATCAAATAGTCACATAATTCGCTTAGCTGCACCCACAGCTTCGCCTTTACAGCTAAATTGTCTTATAGACAGTGCATAAAACAGTTACTAGGATACATATAAATGCTGGTAAATTTCCTTATTTCGTTATCTTTAAAAATCCCCCTTATGTAGACATGAAAGGTAAAAGATACACCCTGTACTTCAGGGCCGTCTTAACCATATTGGGCGCCGGAGTGCTAAAATCAGCTTGCGCCCAAATTTTTGTGTTTTATTTAATACTTACTCTACAATAAAATGAGATACATTTTCAAACATCAAGACCCCTCCGTGCCTCGGAAAGCACGTTAAGCCGTTGGTCCCGGCTGTCATTCGTGGATCTTTGACATTCGTTACCGGTCGTCAGAAGCTCGAAAATCTGACAAACAGTCTTACCATGGGGTATCGTATTACCCAGTAACTGGGTTGTGGAGGTCAGATAGGCAGTCGCTCCATATAAAATACTGGTATTCAGCTACATCCGGTTAGACTGGAAGCCGACCCCAACATAGTTGGGAAAAGGCTAGGCAGATGATGATGACATTTTCAAACATCAAACGGCAATCTTTTTTATGATATCGCCTGTTTTGTAATCAACTTTCAATTCGATAGGTATACTACAGCTTGTCAATATTTATCTTGACTTTAGTCATAGTTAATCGTAAGTAGTTTTATATTAATTTAAATTTCGAAAAGGTTTACGCATGGTGCGTGTAGGTATAAGGATTGGCTTGCGCCCCCTGAGACCCTGCGCCCGGGTGCCACGCACCCCTCGCACCCCCGGGTAAAGACGGCCCTGCTGCACTTTTATACAAGGCGTTTTAAAAACGTTTTTGTAAGTTCATCTGTGAACTGTATTCGTCTGAATGTGATCTTTATGATTATGAACCTTAATACCTATATAGTAGGGTCCTGAATAAATTCTCCACTTTTTATTTGTGACAATACTAAGCGTTTTAAATAGAGTTCAAGGTTGCTTGCGTTTTATATTAATTATACTTTAAATTTAAACAAACAATAATGGATGGACACGAATTTCAAGTGAGATTTTCATTATATTAACAATGTGACTTAAACATTATAAATATTTATAATAGCTTCCAGACCACTACAATTAAACTAATGCGAGTAGCCATTTTAAGAAAATGTAATTATGTATATATATTTAAAAATTTACACATTTATTATAATAATCATTTCTATGTATAACACTCCCATCATGCAAAAAAAAAACAACTTTTTATATTGTATTGTATTTTTAACTATCATTTGTATTTAGGTATTTTTGGACAAAAATAATCAATGAAAAGTAAATAAGATAATATATCCTTGCAAAATATAAAAATAATAATTTAAGAAATGACGTATTTCATCATCTCGTGAACTTGTACGGGTTTTTTTGTTTCATGACAAATCTACAAATTGTCAGTATCCTTCGCTAACCCAAAGTATAAAATCAATAGCTTTTTATTATTCGATATTACAGTAAAAAATATTTCTTATTATATGTACTTACAAAGACATCACTTTAGTTTTTTTACAGGACAAGTTCTGGTATCAATACTTATCCAAAAACACTGACAACAACAAATCAGGGAATTATAACACGTTATAGCATGCACATGCGTTCTCATTGGCTAGATCTTTTCTTGTAGTAATTTAGTCAATTGTCAAAAATAACGTGTGATATCGCATGTTATCTTATGATATTTGGAAGGCATCGCAACTGCAATACACAGATATAAATACAGCTTGTTCATTTAGTCACCTGCAATCGATGAGTGGCGATTTTATCCGCAGTAATTTATATGTGGAAAACAATGTTTGCTTACATGTGGAAAATTTACAATATTTTCACGATCGCATAGTCCGTAAGTATCAATAACTAACGATTACTCACGAACTACAAAAGAACAAAACGAAAAAAAAAACAGAACAAAACGGAAAGGTTTTCAACCTATCGATTGATAATGACTATATGAACAACCTGTATACTGCTAAAATTCCAACTACTGCTTGTTATGTAGTTGCAGTGCTGCCAATCTGTATAAAATCTAAATATTTAAGCTCTGGGCTGGGTGACAAATAGACGGACGAAGCATGACATTCAGAGGGTTAAAACACGCTAATTGTGTACAATCGCCATCAGATTCAACTCAACTGCTCAACTGCTCAACTGCTCAGATATCTAAGACGACCCCATCTGCGTAGATACACTTGACATTGTAAGTGTTCAGATATTTTTGGTTAGTTGTTTGTTTAGAAATTATTGACAAGCATCTGCTCAGATATTAATGAAGTAATGAATGTTCAGATATTAATGGTAACTTGTAGTGTATGGAACTTATTGACATTTTAAATTGTTCAGAAGTATTTGGTCACCTTGTCTGCTACAATATATCTGATGGCGACTGTACCAGTAATGGCTAAGATGTAAACATCGATGTAATAGGCCTTTTTCGACCCAAAACAAATCCTTAGCTGCGATAGTTGAAAGTGCTTCCGTTACTGTATTGTCCAGGATGCATTTATCTTCATCATTGCAAATAAAAAAATACAAAATTAATTGACAAAAGAAGTTAAATACCGCTGATTCCTTTAGTGATTACTATTTGAAAAGTCTCCCAAAAAATTTGTTTCTAAAATCTGTTGAATAGGGGTGACGAAATTTGTTTATATTTGAAACTCAAAAATAAACAATTCTATAAAAAGTCTAAAAAAGCTTAAGAAATTGTCAGTTATAAACGTTTTAAAATAACTGCGAGACAAAGACGGCACTATCATTGAAGTGACTTCACGACGATGTAACTTCATACTAGCGCCATACTTTTCCGTACCGCGCGATAAGAACGGGAATCCCCTCCAAAAACTTTTAAAGCGTGTAGCTTCTCTATATTTCTTAAATAACCTTATTTGTTCGAACATTACATATTAGTCATCATCCCTATTCAGAATTACCTTCAAACATTATCTTTTACATATCCAATGAAAGGAAAACCTGACATTAGCAGTAACACTTGAGCTACGAAATAAAGGCGCTATTTTCTTACCCAACTGTAGCGGAGAAGTCCAAAAGGAAGAGAATGTTTTCGAAATAACGAGTCGAACAGTTTTTACAAAACAAACTCTCTGGGCTTTATTTCAGTATCTATTATTTTCTTAAAACGCTGCGACATCATCTAGCACGATCCAGCGATGTTTGGAGGTCTTTACTTGTTGCTGTAACATTGGTGTGCGCACACGCAGCTTGATCTCCAGTGAGCCCCCGACTGTGCGGCGGCCGTCGTATAGCTGTGGACGTGATAAAAACACTTATGAGTTATTTTTCCAAAAGTTATTGTTTGAAACAAACATTTAGGACCAAAGTCTTAATATGGGCTTTCTATTACTGCGTGGCAACAATGATCGATATAATCATCCTACTAATATTTCACGCAAAAACTAATGAACGGATTTTGATGAAACTTTACAGTAATATAGCTTATACATGAGAATAACACATAGGATACTTTTTATCGTGATATTCTCACGGAATCGACATTTACGCGGGTGAAACCGCGGGGCTAGTAATTTATAAATTATTACCCATGATGTCTTAGCACTTAACATTATTTTGAATATAATGGTTTTCCTTGCTTAGTTAATCTATCTATCTATAAACACACCTTCTATCCATTGGGGTAGGCAGACACTACAGAACGCCACCTGCTACGATCCTTACATACTCCTTTTGTTTCGTTTACGTTCAAACAAAGTCCCATTCGTAATAGAGGCAACTCACCGGAAAAGAGTCATGCAGCGTGACTTCCTCCTGCAATGGCGCCAGCTTCACGTTGACAGTGCCGAGCAAGGTATCGCTCCGGAACCAGCCGCTGCAACAGAGGAGGCTCTCAGCGCAGCCGCCGCACCTGCGCCACCCGCACAACAAGCTACACGCTACGAGCTAGGTACTACACACATGCCAGGCTAGGTAGGATGGAGGGTAGCTTTTTGACTGCCAAAGGCCGTTGAATTTATTTATAAATGATCACTAAAGGGATTCAAAAATCTATAGAAAAAGACCCATTTCAGCATTGTGGCGGCATCTACAATCTACATCAATAACCTGACGTCATACAAATCCTGCATCGCGCAAGTAAAATTATCTGCGCGATTAACGTACACAAAGTGGCAGGGATATCGATGCACAACCTGTTACCATGGATTCAGTATACGATTCTGAACCCCGCTGCGTTGATATTTATCATTTGCGGTTATTAAAAAAAATTTGCGTTGCCATACATTTTGACCATGTAGGTATTGCTCTTTTCTATGATAAAGATTCTTTTTTTGGTAACCGACGAAAAATTTCTACGCTGGGGGTCTAGAATCATGTGCTGAATTCATAGTTTCAGTTTTCGCGTCGTCGTCCCGGCCATCCTGTAAACAACATCCCGACTTCAACCGTCGGGCAGTCCACCAGACTAAACACCCGTCTGGGCGGAGGATCCTCCCTTTTCTATAGAAGATGAGGAACTTTCCACCCTGTTCCTCATACATCAGCATCATACTTTACAGCCTGCTCGATCCACAAATCATTTAATGCGTTTAACATAACATAATCAGCCTATAATGTTCCCACTGCTGGGACACAGGCCTCCTCTCAGTGAGAGGGAGTAGGCTGTAATCCACCACGCGGGCACAGTGCGGGTTGGTAGTTGTCACATGTCTTCGAATTTTTGGTTCTAGGACATGCCGGTTTCCTCACGATGTTTTCCTTCGCCGTTTTGAGAGCAGTAGTGATGAAATAATTTACACAAAGTAAAGCGCCTGTCTGGATTCGAACCTACGACCTACAACTCGTAAGTCGCGGCCGTTACCACTTGGCCACCACCGCTCCAATTAATGCGTTTAGCTATAAACATATTTGAAACATTATTTCGTCTCTATCATCTTCAAATGATTGGGAGAAACAGAATGATGTTTCAATTATGTTTAGCGCTCAAAGTATTTAGTGATTTGTGGTGCAAGCGGGCCTTAGTATTTGAGGAAATGATGTTAAAATGGGTCATCAGGATGATAAAACTGTGTTTAGAACTTTTAAGTGTTAGTTAATACTGAATTTTATACTAATAAGTGAGTTTATCTAGAGTATATTTCATGGCGTGGCAGTCAAAATAATGTATCCTGTACATAAAGGTTAACGAGGAACTCGCAACCCCCATTATATTAAGCAAATAACTGCTATATGTTTTTGTAAAGCATTTCTAAGATGGGTATTAAAATGCCAGCTGACAGCAGAGCATACTTAGATGAAGAAACATTGTATTATAATTTATAACAGACTTCTAGAATAGTCTAGATAAGATAGAAATTGAATGCAACCGAATTTGGCCTTTATGTACAGGAACCAAAAAAAACAGAAATGATTAATGTGCGATAGTTTCCCAATATTGTTAATCATAGACTAGCGTCAAAATACATTCAGAAAGTTTGTTAACCAAAATCCGACGTTAGACCCAAAAGCAATTGAATGAGCTGTCCAATGTGTCATTTGTGGCCACTTGTTCAACCCTATGTACAATCAACAAAAGAGATAAGTATGCAGGATCGTCGGATATAGTTGAAGTTTAGTAAGAAACCGATGGATATTCTCGAATAAAATTTAATTTTATTAATAGAAAACAAACAGCTCATTTATCAAATTAAATTTCAGTCGACAACATCCATCGGTTTCTTACTAAACTTCAACTATATCCGACGACCCTGGTTACTTATCTCCTTGGGTGACCGTACATTATGTATTATGATATTTACATTATATTTAGATAGCCACATAAATACAACCTACAATATGAATAATGATGTATGAGAAATTAATTTGCCCTTGTGATGAATATCTTGCGCAGTTATTCACAAAAACCCACGCTAGCATGACTAACAAATTGTACTCTATACAAAATGTATGAGGAAATTATTATTTTTTTCCTGAATCTTTCCCATATTCTGCTATTCGGGGCGGAGACAAATCCAAAAATCAAATATCATAAAAATCGGTACAACCGTTCTATATATTTTATAATTAATGGTGTAACGAACCCCAGTTTGTTTTTGTAGATAGATGTCATGAAAAACATGCTCAATAATGGAAATTTTAAAAGTACCCAGGAGACGGCTTTAGAAGAAGAAAAAAATCTATAAAAATAGAGGACAGTTCAACACTACATGAAACAGAATGCAAACTGACTTAGAAATACTGTATTGTAAATTATTGTAATCTTCAAAAGATGCAAAACTATAAAATCCATTCAAATAATAATTACTTACTAAGATAATTTAAAAATCTATCTTAAATTTACATTTGAACTAAGTAAATATCTTAACTTTCATAGTATATTCTTGCACGTTAATTGAATTTTGTAGTACAGAGGCCAGCACATCAACCTACTACAATCTGTCAAATTTCTTTAATAAATTTTCAACTTTATTGCTAAAGCATAAGGTTCAAAATTGATTGTGGAAATGTGACAGTTTCGGGTAGGTTGATGCGCTGGCGTCTGTACAAAGTCATCCCCACTACCGAACCCAAGTATGTTTGTTTCAAAGTCTGTTACAGTATTGTATCTCACGAACGTTTTACTTGTAGTAACCAAGTATAACAACACGCTGTGAATGTGCGCGTGAAGACCAACAGCGCCAACACATAACACACACATACTTCCGACTCCGCCATTGGGGCCGATTCCCTTGTTCACAAACTAAACTAAATTTAAGTTCAGTGCATCTTTTTCTTTCTATTTCATCAAGAAACGGACAGAAGATACATTTTAGTTTAGTCCTGTCAAATGAATCTGTCTGCGCCTGACACTACTCGATACAAGTTTAGACGTGATTAAAAACTTGCCTACTAAAATTACGTCAATTTACGTCAGGCGCTGATTAAGTTGACAGGACTAAATTAAAATTTATCTTCTGAAAGAAAAAAATGCACTGAACTTAAGTTTAGTTTAGTTTGTGAACAACAGAATCGGCGCTATTGTTTCGGACGGACCCGAGAGCTCCTGTGCATACGCACACATTCACAGCGTGTTTGTATACTTACATAACATAACATAATCAGACTATAATATTCCTACTCCTGGCACACAGGCCTCCTCTCTGTGAGAGGGAGTTGGCCGTAATCCACAATGCGGGCCCAGTGCGGGTTGGTAGATGTCACATGTCTTCGAATTTTTGGTCCTAGGACATGCCAGTTTCCTCACGATGTTTTCCTTCACCGTTTTGAGAGCAGTGGTGATGAAATAATTTACACAAAGTAAAGCGGATGTCAGGGTTCGAACCTACGACCTATATCTCGTAAGTCGCGGTCGTTACCACTGGGCCACCACTGCTCTGGTTTGTATGCTTGGTAGGTAATAGGTAATACGGGCTGGTATCCGCAACTCCACGTCAATGCGCGTATTTTGCGTACGGGTATACTTGGTAACGACAAATAAAACGCGCGTCGCATCGTGAAATAAAAATACTATATACCATAATGGTATATACAGCTACTATATAGTAGCTGTCTCCCGTACAGATTACAACCATAGCTTTTTTCTGCCCCCTTTCTAAATTCGAGTCGACTGTTATCCAGAAGTTTTTGTTCCTGAAGCAACTGAATATCGGCATCCCAAATGTACCAACTACCACGAGACATTAAAAACCTAATAATCAATGACAGTACACCTACAATCCTAAAATATATCGGACTGTGGCGACATCTATAAGGTCAAATTAAATTAGCTATTTTTTTTTTGTTTCATAATTTTCACATCCATCATGTCTTTGGAGTGTTGCTAACTAATTTAATTCGACCTTGTATACCGCCACGAAGTATCCTACATCGCGCAAGTAAAGTTTACCGGGAAAACTAGACGGAGCCCTTGACTATGCATGGGTTTTTCCCCCTTTCCCCAACTTACCCTTTGTTCCACACTTCAAACTTGATGCCGTGTCGTTTGAAGACCCGCAGACACGCTCGGTTACGGTTTATGGTCAATGGGAACACTGCATTGTACTCGGGATTGTTCGTCGATTTTACCACTTCGGTTCGGTCTGATACGGGCGCTTCCTGAAATGGGTTGAGGTGGGGATGTGTTGAGAAGTATTATGAAAAAAAAAAGCGGTCAAGTGCGAGTCGGACTCGCGTACTAAGGGTATTTACATGCCGAAGATGTCTCACTGCGATACCTCGCGGTCGCGGTTTAGCTCGCTACCTCGAGGTCACCACCATGTAAAAAACAAATGCACGCGAATAGACTCGCACGCACATGCCAGGCATCGAGATAAACCCCCTAGCAGCCCGCGATGTATCGCAGTAAGGTATCCTTCGGCATGTGCGTGTGTGTCTATTAAAGTCCGCGCGGAACTAGTTGTCCGCCTCAGTGGACACAGGGGTGAGGCGGCGTTTCGCAACGCACGTACCGCACTCCCACCGCGAGCATACCTAAGGCGCGGACAACTAGTTCCGCAAGAACTATAGCATACATTTGTTTTACATAAAACCGCGATCGTGAGATATCGCAGTGAGGCATGTTTGTGTGTCCGCGGAGTTTCACTAATTAATTTAATTTGACCATCATCATCTGCCTAGCCTTTTCCCAACTAAGTTAGGGTCGGCTTCCAGTCTAACCGGATACAGTTGGATACCAGTATTTTACATGGAGCGACTGCCTATCTGACCTCCACAACCCAGTTACTGGGTAATAAGATACCCTTGGTAAGACTGGTTGTCAGACTTTCGGACTTCTGACGTCCCGTAACGACTGTCAAAGTTCCACGAATGACAGCCGGGACCAACGGCTTAACGTGCTTTCCGAGACACGGAGGGGTCTTGGTATGTAAAGATGGTCCCCCATCCACGGACCAACCGCGGCAAGCGTAGCTTAATCTGATCAATCGACCCGTGCGGCTGTTATTACTTAGCCACAAGCCCTAACTAGCTACTTATTAATTTGACCCTGTATATATATATATATATATAGAATATCAAATTAATAGCTAGTACTAACCTGAGGGAACGGGAACTCGAATCTCACGTAGGTATCAATATCCTTAGCCACATTGTAAGCGATGCCGCGCATAATTGTCAGCTCTAAGTCGTTCACTCCAAGGTCGGTATTGCATTGTGTGATAGAAAACTCACGCATCACGTAATGGAAACCGGGTAAACCGCGATTATTGCTGGAATATAAATATATAAAGATGAAGGACTTATACTTATATAAAATAAAATTAGATATTCGTGTTTTTTTTTTTTTTTTTTTTTTATGGGCTTGTACAACATGTCCCAGAATTAACGCACAATCTCTTATTAAGGGGTCCTTGTACTCATCATTATGAACAACTTCAACTATGGGAACAAACTTGAACTGCTACTCCTTTATATGAGAGCAGGTTGCCTTACAGAGGGACCGTAATAAGCTGTTCTTATTATTAAATCTAAATAATAGTAGATTGTACAACTAGTGCATAAAAGAAGCCATTTTATGTAGAGTAAAATGGCTCGCTTATGCCTGAGTTATACACTCTGCTTTCCACTTCGATTGCGAGAAAATTAAACAGGCATAAACTATACAACAGTACATAATTAATCAAAAATGTTGCAAAGCATAGCTAATTCCCGCCACGAAACTTTTAAAAGTTTTTTTTTTATTTTCAACATGTGTCATTCGACTTGGGTAATTCATACTGCCAAGTCATAAAGACGTTTCTTTGCGTTTTTAAATAATAAATGACAACTATTTTATCTGATTTTATTAAATTAACGATAGGAAACACGGAAGTGGTATAAATGAAAGAAAATGAAATAAATCACGACTTTAATCTGCGAAGTTTTATTGTGCGTGTGGCTGTTGGGCCTGATTATCTTAGTCTTAGAAAAAAAAAAAATGTATGCACTAGAACATAAAAAGCGATTTTATGTCGCCTAAGCACAACATAAAGACGAACTTTTAGAGCATGAGAAGTGAAAAATCAATTTACTTACAGCATAGCCACCCTCAGAATATCAAGATCTTCTTTGACGCGCTCGTTAAGTTTCTCATACATCTTCGCCTCGGCCACATGTCCCATGCTTTTGCAATGGTTCATATACTCCCGCGCCAGCTTTGCTTGAGATTCCAGCTGGCTCAGCAGGCTGGTGAAGGCATCATCGCTGGCTGAAGCTCCTGCTATGGGTCCGACTTCCACCCAGCCGTCGGAAGACCCGGAGGGTTCGTCGATTGAGGAATTGTCTCCAGTTGGCTCTGTCGGTGCTGTGTCGGATCTGGAGGTGGGAAACAAGCGCAGATCTTTTGTAAATCTATTTTGCGCAAAATTTTACCATTTTTATGAACCATGTAGTTTACTCCTCTCTTTTCCCTAAGACTGGGCGACAGGAATGCCTTAAGGGGACTACATGACCTTAAAGCGCGGTCACTGTCGGACTGCATAGAAAAGAAAGAGAAGCGCGATGACAACGCTGGTACCCTTGTCAATAGTGCTAGTCACTCTGAAATCAACTTAATTGTCATTGAAATAAAGTTGATATCTGTTTAACTTGAAATAGGGTAGGTGTGCGCACTTTTGCTATAAGTACTTACGGTTTCGGTTTGGCCGGCCGGGGCGGTGTCGGCACTTTACTCATATCGATAGTTTGACCCGACCGTGCTGCCTCTATTAGAGTGTCGAAGCGTTTCGCGTTCCGAAGCATTTGTATAGCTGTGTCTGTTTCTCCTGGAACCGAGAAATAACATAATTATAACAACAAGTTAGTTTGGGACAATGACCTTCATGTTTTTCTGTGTACGTTCTACTAACTATCATATCTATAAGGTGCTATAAAAATATCTGCCACGGCTTCAATCAATGGGAGACAGTATTTTGTATATAGGTAGATTACAGTAGTGAAGAAATTTTGTACCCCGGAATAGTTAAATCAATTTGAGAAAATAAAGTAATTAAATAAACATTTACCCTATTCTGCATAACGTGGTTCACAAACTACGCGCGATGTGTCACTTCGTCACATTTTACGAAATGAAATGACGGTGCGGCAACAGCTAATTACTATGGGACGGTTTCATGCAACTAAATCAATTCAAATTAATACGCACATTTTTCGTATGAAAACATTTATGACATAAGATCAATAATGTATCTTTCCTATTGTAATCTATATACAGAATACTCTCTCCCATTGAAGCCGTGGCAGATATTTTTATAGCACCTTATATATATAACGGAGAAGGTATGTGTGTCTCGTTATCATCAGCCATATTTTAACTACTGTGGGCTTATCAGTGGCGAAGGTACCCTACAACTCGATTCCCACCGGCTTCCCTTCGAAAATTCAGAACATAACCACTCTATAGTCAATTCATAAATGAAATTTTCTTTTGGATTTTTTTTTTTGCTCCGGCCTACCTCTGTTATAAATTCACCCTTCGCCACTGGGGCTTACTATGGGTATAGTGTGTAAAAACCGTTTGTAGTTCAAATCAGATTATAATTTCACGAACAATTTAATCACACTAGCAAATCACACACTACAGGTATATGATACAACCAGATACGGAACGCAAGACAGTTTCTGAGCACATGTTGTTCGTATGATGTCCAATCTGCAAGAGGGCCGCTCCACCTCGCTGCACGCTCTCTTCTACTCCCCACGAACTCAGGCTAGACTCTGTCGAGCGCCACCAGATGGCGCTGGCGTTCCGAATAGAAAACAAAAAAATCAGCTGTTTCCTACATTTATGTTCGTATAACTCGTCAAAATGTAGGGAACAGCTGATTTTTTTTCGCGATTTCAGGTTTGGTCCCATAGTAAAAGTTGTTCATAATGATGAGTACAATGACCTCTTAAGAGGTTGTTAGTGTTTTTCCAATAACCCTGTATATATCAAATTCAAAGTCCTGACTGACTGATATATCAACAGACAGCCTAAACCGCTGGTCCTAGAGACATGAAATTTGGAGGGTGTGTTCTTTGTGATTGATGATCCACTAAGAAAGGGTTTTTCGAAATTCCACCCCTAAGAGGGTGAATGAGGGGAGGGTGGAACTTCACGCGGACGAAGTCGCGGTCAGAAGCTATTAACAGTATAACACAATGTAAAAAAAAAGAATCACAGAAATTATAAACAGTTGGGAATCAAAGAAAGCAGACGTGAAACCGCTAAGCTAATTTCTTTGTTCAGAGTGGGCTAAACTAGCAATTTTAACGTTCTAACGGTTAGGGCCGGTTGTTTACCAAACGGTTGGTTAAAGTAACATACGTACGTCAAATAATAACAATTACGTAATCGTAATTATTTGGCGTAAGTCAAGGCCATCATTTTGTAATTGTAACTAGAAACAACGCTTTTTTTGTTTTGACGACAGATAGCGCCATTTTTGACGTATATGCGTGCATCAAGTGGACGTGAAACAACCCGCCCTTAAGCTTCTACAGTAATTAAACAGCAAAATGTATCAAGACATGAACGCATTTGTAACAAAACGATATCACCCAGTCTTAGCAAGCATCCCGTAGGTAAAAAGTCCTCGATATTTATAGTCGCAGCGCTGTAGCTAGAAGACGTGAAGTCTACGGTTTTCTTGTTAGTTCATATTTTCGTCCAATCAGATTATAAAATCCATAAATGACAAATAAAAAATCTGAATAAGTACCGTGGACAAGGATGCTAATAACGTGAAAGGCGCTTATGGTGGAGTTCAAAAACTCTTATGAGATATCGAGAGAAATGCGGTGTATGTCCAGACTCCAGAGGAGGGTAATCTCCGGAACCACAACTCTTATTTGAAAAAATCTGTCACCATTTGAAAGGTACATACTTACACGAATTATTCCAGATGGTCATAGGAATTTTTATATTATGTAAATCATCATCTGCCTACCCTTTTCCCATGTATGTTGGGGTCGGCTTCCAGTCTAACCGGACGCAGCTGAATACCAGTATTTTACATGGAGCGACTGCCTATCTGACCTCCACAACCCAGTTACTGGGTAATACGATACTCCTTGGTAAGACTGGTTGTCAGACTTTCGGGCTTCTGACTACCCGTAACGACTGTCAAAGATCCACGAATGACAGCCGGGACCAACGGCTTAAGGTGCTTTTCGAGGCACGGAGGGGTCGCAGTATGTAAAGATGGTCACCCATCCACAGACCAACCGCGGCAAGCGTAGCTTAACCTGATCGATCGACCTGTGCGGCTGTTATTATTTAGCCACGGACCCCTCCCTCCCTTTTATATTATGTAAATATAAACAAAAAGAAGTAAGTACTTAACACATTACAGTAATTAATAATCAGTATTAACTAATGAAGTAGTTAATAAGGTACGATGCGGTTAGCATATCTAGTTAATAACGTACGCCGTACGATGCGGTTGCCATATCCGTGTGGATAAAAACCGCCTTTTGCTAACAAAGAATAAAAAATACTAATAAAATACTATCTTGAATTTATGCAAGGCACTAGGCTTTTTGTTTGGTTACTGCAGACACTTGTGCACATAATAACAGCCGCACGGGTCGATCGATCAGGTTAAGCTACGCTTGCCGCGGTTGGTCCGTGGATGGGTGAGCATCTTTACATACCAAGACCCCTCCGTGCCTCGGAAAGCACGTTAAGCCGTTGGTCCCGGCTGTCATTCGTGGATCTTTGACAGTCGTTACGGGTCGTCAGAAGCCCGAAAATCTGACAACCAGTCTTACCAAGGGGTATCGTATTACCCAGTAACTGGGTTGTGGAGGTCAGATAGGCAGTCGCTCCATGTAAAATACTGGTATTCAGCTGCATTCGGTTAGACTGGAAGCCGACCCCAACATAGTTGGGAAAAGGCTAGGCAGATGATGGAGACACTTGTGCACAACGTGTAATCAAAAGTCCTTTATTCAAATTAGGCTGACAATCATCACTTTTCCAAAATTACATAAGACAGTCTCCCAAAACGCCCGCCCTTCACCACTTCCTAGAGCTTTCGCTGGGAAAAAGGGCGCAACACTAACGCCCCAGGAGCACAGCTTGTTTAGTTAAGAAAACTCAAAAAAAAAACCAGTCCATCGCTTTCCATCAGGCGTGATCGAGGTCAACAGTAGGCCCATCTATACAAATCTATACAAATAAATAAAATTGTAGTGTCTGCTTGTAATATTAAAATAACCGCTTTTTACTAAATGCATATGGATGTATACACGGTACATCTACCAACATATCATTTTTTACAATTTTGTTTGTTCCGGTTAATCACTGAAACGGCTGAACCGATTCTGACGGGACTTTCACTGGCAGATAGCTGATGTAATAAGGAATAAATTAGGCTACTTTTATTTTAGAAAAAAAAAATAGGGCCCCACATAAAAAAATTAAAACTGGACAATAACTTTTTTGTTAAATGCCACGAGGACGAAGTCGCGGGTAGCAGCTAGTTTAGCAATAAAAAAACTGGATTCTTTACTAAGGTAGGTATGCAAAGTAATTAATATCGCGAGACACAGAATATAAAATTAAATTTACTAGCCGTATGTCAGTAGTGAACAGAATACCGTCTTCACATTTAAATTGCACCCGTGCGAAGCCGGGGCTTTCCAGACTATTGGAAAAGCAAATTGCCAAATAAAAAGGTGTTACCCATATGCAAATGCACAATACATAAATTGTCAAGTTTACTCTGTTGTTCGATAGATGGCGTTGTACCTTTTTCTGAATCGCGCTATGGTTTCGTTGCAAGTGTTTGATTGGGTGTTTCCTTTTTGATTTGATTTTGTATAGTAGGTACTGTGGGGACGCTTAAGGCCGAGCCTCTACAGTACTATAGTAGATAGCCTCTACTACGGTACTGTATTGTGTGTGCTGAAGAGGGTGAAGCTTAAATCTGTATTTTTATTTTTTGAGAGTATCTCTGGAATTATTCAGAGATACTTGCAGTAGACATGCGCAAAACAGTGCTTTTGAAAGTAATGTGATATGGCATTACATTTCATACCGCGTAATATTACTTTAGAACATCACTTCTAGGGGTCACAAAACCGCAGGTATTTTAGAAAACCGGTTTAACGATTCTTATTTTATCACTAAACCGGTTTTCCGGGATTTTCGGTTATTTCGATTTTTTTAAATAAAACCTATTTTTATGATTGAAGAGTATTTATTAACCAGTCTTTATAATCAGCTTTGGTACTAAATCAGAGAACATATTTTTAAGAGCTAATAACTAATAATAATTTGACATTTAATAATAAATCCAAGAACTCCTTTTTGACTTTGAGTGAATAAACTAAACAAACAATAACAATTGTAACATCTGAGTCTGAGAATCATCAAAACATTTGACTTAAAAAGCAACGATAAATTAAACTCCGATTTTATTTTTGATGCATTGGTAATGCGACCGTAAAATTAAAAGAATGTCTAGAGTGTCATCATTCAGCGAGGTTCTTAAGTGATTACATAGGTAGCCGGCTGATGAGAAGATTCTTTCAGATTCGACACTCGTGGGAGGAACTTTCAACAAGTTATTGTACACCTGCAAAAGGTTTTTACCTTTTATGCCTCCATTTTCATAAAGGGCCATCTCTACTCTGATGACGGCATTTAAATCATTCTCAAATTCCGTATCTAAAGCGGTGGACATCCAGTTAGGCCGAGGTTGAGACATGAACTTTTCAATAGCTGCTTGCAATTCTTCCTTCATTCCAGCAAGTGTAGTGGAAGTTGTAGAAGCTAATACGAAGTCATTGTCGTCGCTTGAGCTTTGACTGCTGGGGCTGGGCGGTATTGTCAGAGGAGTCTGGGATTGCCCGATCTTTTGTAGGTCACTAATTACATCAGCTATTCTTATTACAAACATAAACCTTTTAAAAACTTTTGAATAGCGCACACTGACCCTTGACTTTGCACTTGACTGAGGTTAGTGAGGTGTGAGAGTGACTGAACTCAAACTCCAAGCATTTATTTCAATTAAACCATTTACAGGCACTTTTGAATTGTCAAGAAGTCGGTCAGTCAAACATAAAATGAAGCTAGTTGCCCATTCCAAAGCGTAGGTACCTATGGAGAAGAACGGGCAAGAAACTCCATGGACACTCTGAGTTCATTGATTCAGTGTATGTAAAAAGAATAAACGAATGAATCAGCTAGTGTTGCTCCACGTTGTCAAAGACAGCACCAGGCACCAATGGTATTGTCAATGCAATAATTGTATTAATTGTAAATGTGAAAATAATTATGTGTACTGTGTGTACATTTTAAAAATGTCATATCGTAAAACCGAAAAAATCGAAATCTCGGTTTTCGCAAAGTTTAAAACCGGTTTCTAAAATTACGTCAAAACCCGGTTTATCCGGTTTTTTCGATTTCGGTGAAACCGGTTTTGTGACCCCTAATCACTTCGAACATCACCTGAGATGTCGCGCTATGCGACGGCCCACCAACACTTCTGTGATAATTGTACTGGCATGTTAGGATGTAATATCACTCACTAGATAGACATGAGATAGCGAATTATATTGCAATGCGATATCGAATTGTTGACATGCGTTACGACATGAAACCAATAGAAATAGGTATCACGATTATTCACGATCACGATGCACTTTTGTCTCGTCGTATTATTCACAGATACACATACACAAACTTTAAGTAGGTAACAAAGTTGATCTTCCTTCATACTTCAACCTTACGGGATAATTAGTTAAATTTGCTTTTAAGAGAAGGTTTTCCAGGCTTAGGACTGGCTATATTCATGAATTTATAGATATTTTTTTATTTGTTAGGGACACAACTACAGGTTCGATATCACAGAATTAAACCCTTAGTTCAAAACACGATGACCATACCATGTAGTCACCAAAAGTTTGACTGATAAATTAAATTACAACAATACTTTTTGGCGCGAGAACTAGGATTTAAAGCATTGCACTATTGCAGGCATTAGGAACGGGGCGGTGCCAAATAAATTTAAACCTTATTGCATGAGCAATACTATCAAAGCTTTGATTATATAATGTCAATGTAACATTATATAATCAAAGTATCAAAGTTGCATTGGAAATCGGGCGTCCAGAGTCAATACGAGTCCGGCGCGGCCAGACATCGAGTCAGCGCCTCGGCGCGTCGTGCGAGAATGAGAGGGAACAAGTGTGCAATGAGTAGAGATAGTTCGAAGTTCGAACCCTGCCGATTAGGGCCGAACGAACAACGAAATCAACCGATCAAGAACAGTGCGCCGCGCCGCGCGCAGCGCAGTCAGGACTTGCGCTACGATAATATTGTGATGTGTGATGGTGATGTGTCATGCTTAATTTGGTCGAGTAATAAGTAATGTTACATTACTCGGTCGGGTAATATTACGCGTAATGTATCAATCGCATTACTTACACATGTCTAACTTGCAGCTTGCACCACGAACTAAAATAGATGATTATGTAACCGTTTTAACCGAACGAACGAAGCATATTAATGGGGTCTTAAAACAGCCTTTACGAGGTTATAATCATACGTTTCCTTATGATATTTTTATCTAATTGAAGTGGTTAAAGAGACCTTTAAAATATCTACACCGAATAAATTAACACTTCAGTAAATAATAATAATAAAACATTTATTTTCAGGTAACAAAGACCCATAGATACATACTTTAACCTAAGTATACATAATAACATAGTAACAATTTTGTTAGTCAATAAAACTTAATATAAACTTAACTTAATATAAATAAAAGTTAGTATCACTTAGACTAACGACTTGCCCCGTCTTAGCACGGGTGCAATTAACATGTGAATAAGGTTCACGACACTTTGTGCACAAGTTCTGAGCTTTGTTACCTAAAAAAAAGTACTAGGCTTGCATGAATTCAAGATAGTATTTCATTAGTATTATTATTTCTTTTTGAGAGCAGGTGGTGGCCCAGTTGTAACGGCCGCGACTTACAAGTTGTAGTTCGTAGGTTCGAACCCAGACAGGCGCTTTATTTTGTGTAAATGATTTTATCACCACTGCTCTCAAAACGGTGAAGGAAAATATCGTGAGGAAACCGGCATGTTCTAGAACCTAAAATTCGAAGACATGTGACATCTACCAACCCGCACTGGGCCCGCGTGGATGGATTGACAGATGACACAGATACAGATGTGAGTGGAAACCCGGCGGAAGGGACGCTCTAGAAGGACATAATTGTGACCTTATTGGTGATGTTCTACAGAAGGGTCAGGTGCGTAGTACTAGCAGCCGGCGTGCGTGTATGAAGCGAAAGGAGTATGTAAGATCGTAGGCATCGGCATTGGAAGATGGCGTGGGTTTATGTATGTGTAAAGGAGATCTAATGATAATAATTAGTCCCCAAACGTACCTTTCTTCTTATGATATATAGCGGCCTCCTTGAACTGATGTTGTCTCTTCAGCAACACTGCGAGTACTTGATCCCGCCGGGCCGCCTGGCCTGTACTTGGACTAGGTTCCGGGACTGAAGGGGCGGAGCGAGAGGAAGGGGGCGACGGGGCGGCACTCGACTGAAACAACATTCAGTATGATAATAATTAGAAAAGGAATTATTGTCGACATGTATTTCATCAAACTATAAATAGTTAATATTTTGGTGTCCTAAAAATACTAAATAGCGACAGACTGTGAGAAAAGGCCAGAAAGTTAAAAAGAGGCTCATTTACTAAAAAAAAAAAAACGAGTGTGCTTATGACCACACGACTGAAGTGAAACTTCAGTATTGCGTATTTGGCTATGAGAGGAAGAGAGGAAGAAAATGTGCGCGCGCACTGCTGTCTCTTGCTTATATCCGCCACTCAACCCGTTCGCCTTGCCCGATCACACTTTTCGTAACGCTTACGTCACGCGTTCGCCAGCTTACTCCCCAAGTCAAGAAGTGCGTAAAGAAGTTTCACTTCAAAAATCGCGCATCATAAGAAGCCCAATAGTTATTAGAGGTTCATTAATTTAAAGAAGCGCACACCATTAGAAGGTCAATAACTTTTTAGATGATCAATTACATATTTCTCAAATTATTCTGTCAAAGCATGTTTTCGTAATCCAAGGCCCGCTTGCACCAAATGTCACTAATTTCATTAAACGATAATCGAATTTAAACCATCGTTCAATTTCTAACAATCACAATATATGAAGGTATCCAAGACCGGTATCGCCAATTTTGGCGACAAGTCTGCGAGGCTGAAGTGGGACTGGGCGGGTCACACGGCTATAGGATGCATCCAGACAGATGGGCCAAATTCGTCAAACAGTGGGTGCCTGAAGACGGGCGTCGTCACCGAGGCAGGCCTAAGAAACGCTGGCGTGACAATTTGGACTTGTTCCTAACCGACGCGACGGGACGGAGAAGGCAGAGCACCTGAGGGCGTCCTACCTTACGTTTGCCGATTCGCGGTCTCCACTCAAAAACCCGTCTACCCCAACAGTTCTTGGTTCTACGTCTAATGTAGCCGGAACATTACCACTTCAGCTTGCTTATTCTGCGGGCTATGTCAGCTGCTTGGTTGTCTGCCGGATCCTCTCATTCCGGATAATAATATGGGTAGCCTGTGACAATACTCACTCCGATGCTCGGTGTGACTAACTCATTCACTGCTATAGTCTGTCCCGCCTCGTGACGTCACAGTAGTTAATAATATACATAGTCTGTGGCAATACTCACTCCTGTGGCACCAGTCGGCAGAGGTCCGTAGCCAGCCGGGGTGGGTAACTCATCAACTGCTATTGTCTGTCCCGCGTCATGACGTTTGATGGCGTCAGCATACTGCTTTATTATGCGGTTCATCCGACGAGCTTTTGAAGAATTGCCTTCCTCTTGGGCTTTTGCCTCCTGTTTCTGTAAAGTAAACAATGATGAAATATTAATATAAAAGAAAGAAAATGAAATCTTTTTTCATATCACGCCAGTATATACGAAACATGTGTTTACTTTAACTTTATAAGAAGCAGAGTAGGAGGTTACCGTGCACTCACTATTTGATAAAAACCAGCTCAATACTTGACAAAAACTGAAGACTAAATGTCAAACGATTTTGAACCGTGTGCAGTACGCATATGGTTCAAAACCGTCTGCAGACGGTTCAAAACCGTTTGTCACTTAACTATTACTGTCAACTTGACCTACCCTGAACCTAAACACACTGCTAATAACTGTCGTGAAAGTGGTTCTAATTTAACACTCCGAATTTAAGGTCCACTTGCACCACAAATCACCAAATGCGTATAGCAATAAACATATTTATAAGATGATTCTGTGTCTGTCATCTTAACGATTGTCAGAAACAGAACGATGTTTAAACGTGTTTAGTGATTTGTGATGCAAGCGGGCCTTAGTATTCCACTTTTTAGAGCGCCATCTCTGTCATTCATACTTATGTGACTGTCTCTAAGCCCCCCCCCCCCCCCCCCCACATTAGGCATGCGCCGGGCGCGAGCGTCCCTCGAGCGTGTGACTGACGTGCGCGCTCGCGCCCGGAGCACGCCCAATGTGGGGGGCCACTAAAACTCGTAAAGCGACTTACTTCACTCGCTGGCTTTGATAACGACGAAAGCACTATAGCTGTAAGGAAATTTGGCGCGTGGCCAAAATTGGAACAGACGCCGCGCCGCCATCTTGATTTTCCAAAACAATTTCACAACATGCTTACCAACGCTTGTCAATGTCATTCAAGAGCCAGAAGATCCTTGTCGCACTTTAACAAAGTGCTTTCGTCGTCTGGCCATACCTATGGGACAATTAATTTTGGGACAATGAAATGTCCCATGTGGCCTATACAGTCATGCTTTGCAGAGCAGTGTGGTTAGCTGCAGGGTACTTTGCCTCACTACATGGTTTAATTCGTCTACCCTCAACTCATAAAGTCGTAGTCTTGATACATCCATTGTGTCACCCTTAGTAAATGTTCTACATTTATATAGGGTGACTGGTAATTAGTGACCGATACCTAAACACGTGATTGTACTCATGGATAACAAACAACTTTTACTATGGGACCAAACCAGAATTCGCGAAAAAACAATCTGCTGTTCAGTACATTTTGACCAGTTAGGCGAACATAAACGACTAAACAGCAGATTTTTTTTCGCAATTTCAGGTTTGGTCCCATAGTAAAAGTTGTTTGTTATCATGAGTACAATCACGTGTTTAAGTATCGGTCACTAATTACCAGTCACCCTATATTTGTAATTTATTTGGAGTACATAATAAAGAGTACTCTATTCAAGTCTATACCTTGCGAATCAATGTTGATTTCAGAAGGCAATCCCGTATTTAAAAACGTTTAAAATCTAGTCGCAATCATCCCAGCGACAGTCAAGATCAAAAATATAAGTAAATTAGAGGTATTTTTTGAGAGATTTAGGCTCAGATTACGGGAATCATTCCTCAGATATCCTCGAGGAAGTATTTGTTAGTAATATCAGTTAGTAATTACTTTAATCCCTTGCATTATTATTTGTTAAAAGCCTCAAGTTTCCACCATACTTACTTTAAAAGCCTCAAGTCTTTGATGAAGGCCTTCTCCTAAAGTCTTCGCGGTTATTAGTCCCCCACCACTACTGGTATCTTCTGCAGGCGTCTCTGGTGCTAAATGGTAAAAATTAAGTTACTGTTATAGCCTATTTATTCTGTTAAAATCTTACCGTGAAAACTTATATGAAGTGAGTTTCACCTAAGTTTTCATGGTACGTAACAGAATAGTCCGACTTTAGCTGTTACATTTCACGAACGCGCGTACGTATATTCCGATTAATATGACGCGCGCTTGTAAATTTTATTATATCCGTATTCATGAAAAACAGTTGCATTCTTGTTTATTTTAGTATTATTGTGTAAGCAACATGTTTGTGTTTCGTTACTGTGTCGTATTCGTGGTTCTGTGCAAGACTGTTTCCAGCAACAGTTGATATGGCAAAAAACAATAATTTTATTTATTGACACCGAAAATATGAACATGACAACAACCATATTGCGTAAAAAAATTGTAGGCTATAATGAAAATAATACAACATGGGAGCATTTGCAGCCAAACTAGGTAAAAAACTGATATCTCGGCATACACCTCCATACATCTATACTAAAAATATTATAAAGAGGTAAAGTTTATGAGGTTCTAGGGGGTAATCTCTGGAACCACCAGTCGGATTTGAAAAAATCTTTTTACATTTTGATAGCCCAATTCCTGAGGAATGCTATAGGCTATTTAACATCACGCTATGTCTCTTAGGAGCCGAGCGAAAAGAATAGAAAGAACGCTAAGCGAAAGCGAAGCAAGCGATGCGATGCGACGGGTTGGGTCGGGGGAACAAGAAATTTCACGCGGACGAAGTCGCGGGCAGAAGCTAGTATCTGATAATAGACTCGAAAAATTTTATGCAAAATTAAAACTTTTGTTAAATCTAACAGAATATAACAATGTTTTGCAACTGTTTCTCAACTTATGTTTACCATAAATTGGATTTACTATTTCTGTCAGACAGTATCGTCCAACTGCTGGGCAAAAACCTCTCCCCATGAATGTATAGTTTTATTTTTTCATAAAGGGTTCTACTGTCCCTTTGCGGGTTGCAACCAGCGCATATATTTTGTAACAAAAATAAATGTAATGAAACTGCCTCTCATTTCACAAACAGATTTATTGAAAACTGGCCTTTCACCACATTTTTATCAACAAAAGAACTTGCCAAGACGAAAATTTTTCAAAGGAAAAAAAAGGCTATGGCCAGGTAAAAAGAATGGTTATATTTCTCACGCACCGACAGACCGCTGATGAACGTCTTGTTCCTGCTGCAACCTGTCTTGTTCTAAAGCTTGAGTGATCATTTGGACAGTGGGGAGCTCATTCATATCCATGACTTGGCCAGCATGGTGAGCTTCTACCACGGCATCGAACTGCTTAGCCACCTTCATGAACCCAAGTGCCATGAACTTGTCGTTGCGTTTCTTCGCGGCGAGAGCTTCTGCCCTAAATTCGGCTTGGCGGGCTGAAAACAAATAAATGAACACTTTACTGTGGTTCCCCTTTTTCATAAAATAAAACAAAAAATTTGGAGGGTTTCTTAAAAGCAATCTCGAGAACAGAGGCAGCCTTTTATGGCCGAATTAAACACATTGTTACTACAAGTTGGTTCTGGTCCTACATAATGATAAACTTTTCAGCCAAAAGCTTCTTCAGCGCACCAATACCAATATTTCTGCAATGATAGTAAAAAAAACTACATTTAAAACTTACCCAAAATTAGCTGCAATTCCTTTAACTTCCGATCATTTCCCCCGGATGCTGTATCCTGGCTGGTCTCGGGTACATTGTTATCAGGAGGAGTAGGCTCCGGCTGACTCGGTTCTGGAGGCCCCAGGTCTATCAGGGGTTGCTCCGGCTCTGGTGGTGGCACTTCCGCAGCAGGAGTCTCCTCAGGAATAGGTGGTCCCGGCAGATGCCCATCTCCCGCTTTCCCCACCATGACTGGTGGGGGGATGTCCTCGTTCTTTACTGGTTTGCCAGCTTTTGCTTGTTTTAGAAGATCTTGAAGAGTCTTAAGACCTCGACCGAACCTGATTGTGGAATAAAATATGGCTTAGATCTTAGGATTAGAAGAAAATTGAGAAAGGTGTTGATAAACCGTTCTAAAGGTGTACTGGCAGATGCTGGATTGCATATGCTGATATTTGACCGGATCGTCGTTATCTAAATACTTGGTGAAAGGGGGGGAAAGTTGCCCTTAAACAATAATAAAAGTGAAAAATTAAAGCGAAAAATGATCCAAGGGGCGGAAATTTCTCATTCCCCTTGCCACTGCACTCTAGCGCAATTGTAATCTGCAGTTCGCAACCTAACAATAATAATTTAGCATTGTCAAGACTACAGTGAATTGTAAACGCGTCAAACACGACAATTTGTTGCGTTATTCAGCACCTAATATTCCAGGAGCCTACCCTCAGCGGTCATGACCTGTGATGTATGAAACTTTTATTTTCATCGGCGCCGGGTCATCACGCATGCGTAGTGCAGCCTCCGTCCGGTGCAGACGTCAGGCTTTGTCTTTACCGCCGCCATTTTAATAGCCAGGTTTGATAGACGCAAGGAAGATTTACGACCCGATTTTTTTGTGCTCAAAGATTTCTCAATGTCACTACGTATTTTGTATACCTACTAATATCATCATCTGCCTAGCCTTTTCCCAACTAAGTTAGGGTCGGCTTCCAGTCTAACCGGACGCAGCTGAATAAGTACCAGTATTTTACATGGAGCGACTGCCTATCTCACCTCCACAACCCAGTTACTGGGTAATACGATACCCCTTGGTAAGACTGGTTGTCAGACTTTCGGGCTTCTGACGTCCCGTAACGACTGACAAAGATCCATGAATGACAGCCGGGACCAACGGCTTAACGTGCTTTCCGAGACACGGAGGGGTCTTGGTATGTAAAGATGGTCCCCCATCCATGGACCAACCGCGGCAAGCGTAGCTTAACCTGATCAATCGACCCGTGCGGCTGTTATTATTTAGCTACAAGCCCCTCTACCTGTAGACCTACTAATATGCTACTGCGAATGTTAGACTTAGAACCATTATACTTCGGAGCAAAACCTGGCGAAATATTTATAAGCTATTAGATTAGACACGACCAACAGTATTTCATATAACCACGTAAAATTTTAGTCTGTACATTTTCCAGACATTTGTGGATTAAGTGCAAGAAGACCAAATTTAATTTCGGTGCGTCTGGATAAAATGTTCGGAGTGTTTACGATGAAAACAAATATCCCGTAATGCAAAAGCAGACGTCTAGACAGCGTTAAGCTCAAAGACCTTTCCTAAAATATTATTATTAGTTTGGGTTCAGCTTTCTTTGTTTAGATGCAGACGAAAACTTTTAAGACTTGCCATGAACTACTCGAGAGAAGTATGCATTAAAATCTGTAGATTTTATGTAGGTAGGCCCATTTGGTGCCCATACCTTACATGGGCTATAATTAGATAGTCTCCCAAATTAGCGAAACCATTGACGTCTTCAGAATGTTAAACTTGGAACGAAGTTGCTTGCGCGTCTTCGTTTACCTGAATTTGTGAGAGGCACAAAGAAAAAAGTTTATTTTGGGACACAAAGCAATGCATTACAATTTAAAATTAGTTTAAGTGAACCGTTATTTAAGCCAGGAGTTATCGCAGAGCTTTATTTTAGTTTTTCGTCGCTTTGCAAATCTTCCGGGATTTCTGATTCGAGCAGTTAAGAAAGACGACCAAATTTGGGACATCAAAGGCCTAAATGCTAATATAAGGGACGCTAAAAAATATTAGGGGTCCAGAATAGGATACAAAACCGCAAGCGAAGCGAAGTGCTTAAGATCGATTCAAAATCTATTGCGCACTTTCGGAAATGCACAGGCGTTGTTCTATTTATAGACGGACTTTTTATAGAGGATTTATGACGGGAAAACCTATAATTTCTAACACTTCAATACAGAATTCAGATATTAAAACATTAGAAAATAGAATACTCATCTTAGAAAGGTGATGAAATAGGGCTCCAATCGCAGCAAGGGGCTCCAACGGATGCAACCGCAGAAGCTGTTTACACGCTCAGCCCTCACGCCGAACTGTAATTCCGACCCTAGATAGCCTAACTACGACCTAGATTGATAACCTGAACAGAATATGGGTCACGTAAATAAAAACATTGCAACCTGAATCAGGAACCGAGGCTTTTAAGGATTTATTACTGTTAAGGGACGAGTATACATGGTCTTCACTTTGGTTGCAAGCTGCAAGTCAATTTGCTCGTTTAAAAGAAACTTTTGCAATTACACTACAAATTGTAAGAACTTCGTGCCTGAAGATGTGTTCACATAAGACTTGAAAACCACTTTTCGACGAGGAATAAATTTAAACTCTCTAACTCAATTTTTTTTTTATTTTAGCGGTGCCGAAATAATACTCAAATGGATGTTTAGTTATTGACTTATTCATACTGAGTTTATTGAAAAACAGGAAAAGTGCTCTTAAACGATTTAAGGGGCTATTATTATACTTTTATGCATTTCAAGAAAAAGTTGTTTTAGCCGGCAACCCTAATTGTGTAACCCACTTCGCTATCAATCAGAATCTGAATCATTTTGAAGGATATTGCTAATCCACTGATTCATATGTTCGAAAAATTTATCAGCTCTAAACTTAAATAAAGCAAGTAATGTTGTTGCTATCAAAATTAAAGCCATTCATTATTGTTAATGTGTTAGGCTTAATTACACAATTATTCCGCGGGAATCAACGTCAACGTTTTGATACCAAAATTGTTAATCGCTGCAAATCTACTTAGGGCTGATTTTTCAATCATCTGATAACTTTATTCGAGGAATAATTTTGAAATGTTGACAGTTATTTCATACAAAAACTGTCCAATGACAATTTTGTTCCACAAATAAAAGTTATGTGGCGATGGAAAAATCAGCTGTTCCCTACATTTTGATGATTACACGAACAAAAGTGTAGGGAACAGCTGATTTTTTTTTCGCGATTTCAGGTTTGGTCCCATAGTAAAAGTTGTTCATAATGATGAGTACAATGACCTCTTAAGAGTGTTGGTGTTTTTCCAGTAAAAATGTAAATGGTGTTACTAACCCGACTTTGTTTTATTTATATGGATTTACAAACGACCAATTTTTCTAAAATACTTAATAGTAGCCGAAACAGACGACTGATTTTTTTTTTAATTATAATAAAGAAAGAAAGAAAATACGTTTATTGTAATACAAATAAAAAAAACAATCGAATTTTTTGTTATAAGTAACGTATACGAGTATACTTTAAAAAAATCAATTGTTTTGTCTTTCATAATGCTTTTAGTAAAAAGCTGTTATTTTGACTTTAGAAACAGACACTTCAATTTTATTTATTTGTATGTCTATATTAAAGTTTCTAAGAACGCACCCTAAAAAAAAACTTATGGTAAACGCAACAAGTACGAACTCAAACGCCAAGAGCTCGTTACTTGTTGCGCATGGCACATAATGCAAGCTGAAATATAGGTCAACCCGGGTTCAGGTCGAGATATGTAGCCTGGTTTATAGATATGTTTAATTTCAGGAAATTCAGGGGCTGCTGGACTGTACCTAGCTAGTTGCTAATCGATATCTCCTGCCTGAGGTTATTTTGAGGTCATATTAATTGAGGAAGTTGTTACTTACATAAAAAAAAAACAAAAACCAAAAAAAAAAAGTTTTTTTAGTTATCTGCCTAGGCAGATGATGAATTCAACTGCCCCCAACAGCTGACCCCAACATAGTAGGGAAAAGGCTAGCCTTTTCCCTACTATGTTGGGGTCAGCTTCCAGTCTAACCAGATGTAGGTGAATACCAGTATTTTACATGGAGCGACTGCCTATCTGACCTCCACAACCGTTACTGGGTAATACGATACCCCTTGGTAAGACTGGTAGTAATCAGACTTTCGGATATCAGATGACACGTAACAACTATCAAAAATCTACGATTGGCAGCCGGGACCAATGGCTTAACGTGCTTTCCGAGGCACGGAGGGGGTCTTTGTGTGTAAATATGGTCACCCATCCACGGGCCAACCGCGGCAAGCGTAGCTTAACCTGATCAATCGACCCGTGCGGCTGTTATTACTTAGCCACAAGGCCCTCACAGTTAGTTTGATTATATTATTATTAAGAGCCCCTGGTACCCTGAATAAAAACAAAGGCCTCCCTATACTCTTTCCACATACATATACCATCACGCCTGTAATCCCCCAAGGGTAAAGCAGAGATGTACATATAGTACAGTGTAGATGTGTAGGTATACCCACATTTCGACAGTTATATTGTAATAGGGTGTGAGCCTATTCCCATCAACCGGGCACTTATCGAGACTCCGGGCTGCTACTGAGAAATTCCTGATGTAAAAACACAATAACACTGCCCGACCTGGGAATCAAATCCAGGACCTCATGCCCAGCAGTAGCGTTTGCGCCACTAGACCAACGAAACAGTCGAGGGAGGCTCTTTCCACTTTTCCAGTTTGTAACGACCAGTTCTTGCCGAAAGAGTCCAGCTCAGTTGTTTTTAATTTGAGTTATTGAAATGTTATTAAGGCACTGCCCACCGTAGATCACCGTAAAACGCTCAGTTTTTTGTCGCACAGTTGAATGCTTATGCGAATCCCGCACCCCCGGCCATAGGTAGAGGTGGAACACCGCGGTGGTTTTTCCTCGCATTTTTCTCAAAATTTTGAGCGTAACCTATCATATTTTAAGTAATTATAATAAAGGGGATTCAATCAACTAAAGAAATATCTAAAAAATATACTACTGGGCCGTGCATTTATTTTTTAATTTAATTAAAACCGCAAAGTTACTTTTATTTTGTTATTTTATTTTGTTACTTTTATTTTGTTGTTTCTTTTGTTGTTTATTAAGTTACTTTTATTTTGTTGTTTATTCAACTAACACCAAAATCATCACTGATTTAAACCTTATTTGTTGCCGCAATACGCCATTGTCAATTATATAAAAATTTGCTTCTTACCGCGCCTTAAGGCGACTACATGACCTAAAGCGCGGTCACTGTCGGACTGCATAGAAAAGAAAGAGAAGCGCGATGACACAACGGTGGTAATTTATTGCAAATATGAAGAAATTATCTATTTACAAAAACTATTTAATAATAAATAATCCATCACTGAATGCAGTTTGGCATTAGACATTTAATGGTATATTTTTAATTGTAATTAAATTTGTTAATGAAGGGATACACTGCTTTTAAAGAAAATTATGAGGTATTTGAACATTATTTTGATGCATTAATGTATATTTATTTATGATTTCAGTTCCATCACTGTATTAAAGTAAGACTTGAAAATATCATCATTTTTTCTTTGGTCAAAAGTATTTACGGTTTAAGAGATACACTGCTTTAAAAAACCAACTTTTTGACCGTTTTCGGAAACCTCCGCCTTAACTGGTTTTATTTCGTTACATGTTTCTCTTCCATGTTTGTTTTAATTCAGTATGGTTGTTTGATTTGATTTTGTCGAGAACAATAGCCGCTGTGGGTACTTCCCCATTTCGTTACTTCCTTAATTACTTTTATGAATGAAAACTTTTGTTATACATGCATACATACACGCCTGTAATCCATTTTGTACAGAATTGAATTATTTGGAGAGAGTAAAAAATTCATGGAGAATTTTGGATATTTTTTTATAGTTTCAGAAAGACATTCACGACGACATATCAAGCTATATATTTCCAGTATAAGCTGACTTCTCATTGTACGAAAAACCTATACAATGCGAGGTCAGCTAAAACTGGAAATGTATAACTTGGGTTTATAATTGAATCGACTAAAAAGCCATAGCTTGATATGCCGTCGTGATGTTAACTTGCGTCACGGTAATATTTTGCGTTTTATAATATGTAAGGAAAGGAAGCTGGCCTACACGAATAGGAACAATTTATTACGAAGAGCTCAGATTAGTTTTTTGTTGCAAATAACGAGGCTCATTGAAAGTGCTTGTTGACAAAGTTGTCCCGAAACATTGAGCGTAAAGCGAAGGCAATTAATTGCTCTGTGTAAATGACCGCTTAGATGCGCCATTGTCGCACATTTTTGATTAAAAAAAAAACGCCTTAGCTAACAAATAAAGCTTTATACATGGTGACTCACGTATTTCTTCCAGGACGTGATAGTGTGACCCATTTGCAATAATTAAGTACCCCATAAAGCCTATTCGGAAATTCGTGACATTCGAGAAAACCCAATTTTTATAAATTTCTCAGAATTAGTCACTTAAAACCTTTAAGACTTCTCATAAACTTATGTTACTGGCACATCCTCCAATAATTATTTAAAGTTAAGGTATAAATGTACAAATTTAATGAATATTGTACAATCAATCAGCAGTAACTTGCAATACGAATATCGCCTTTACTGCTACGACATAAAGGCGCTGTAAGTGTACATGTCAAAATCTTAGTTCCTATATGCGGCTGATTGTACGTCCCGTCTCTTGCGATTCGAAACTCCCATCTGAAACTCTAATTAGTAAAAAAATCTGACTAAAATCTAGACTTACCTTCTCGCCCGACTGGTCTCTCCATTTGTCTTAGCATTTTTCTCTGCAACTGTGTAATTAGTGATCCTATCTTGTAACATGCTGATAGTACTGCTGTCTGTACTGAGCGGCGCTCCGGGGGGAGGGGGCGCGGACCTAGACGTGCGGGCGGGAGGGGGCGGCGCGTCGTCATCGTCTATTCCTAAGGCTTGTAGCTCGTTGAGGAGGTCTGGGTCGTCGTCATCACCTAAAAGGAAGTTGATTATTTAGTATGTTTACTCGTTAATTTTTCATTCTATTGCTCGTATCCCAATTTGTCTTCTTCTTCCATACCTCTCTATCATTCGTCATCTCAGTAGTCACCCCCTTTCTAGTCATATCTTTCACACAGTCTTTCCATTGTTTCTTCGGTCTACCCCAACTCCAATAGCTATCCACATTCGTACTCAAAATTTTCCTCACGACGTTTTCCTCATTCCTCCGCAACACAAGCCCATACCTACCATGACAAACGATTTCCACACAACTTTTCAGTCACCGGTGCTAGTGACAGAATTCTGATTATGAAAATAATTATCTTTAGTGGTGTCCATGTCGCAACCAACTGGTTAAATTAGCCGTTGTTAACCGCCTGGCCTTTGGAAGTAGTGCTCGCCTCGCTTCGCTCTCTCGGCTCGCACGCGGTTGATCACAGTTCTAACCTAACCCATTTCGTCGGGGTGCCCTGGCTTAGTGCGACCAATTCCGCTCGCGTGTGATTGGTTACAGACTTCCAACCTAAACTATAATTGAATATCATTCAGGCCGTTAGTTGATCGGCCGCCGTTTAGTTAAAAGGCTAGGCGGTTAACTAAACGGCTAATTAAACCAGTTGGCTGCAACATCCATACTGAATCAAAATAATTGTGAATAAACTGGGCGAGACACTCACTTGGCCGGTCATTGACGTGTAGTGATTGGTTTGGGTTTGATAAGTAAACAAACAAAATCCTGACTGGATACAACTATTGGCAGACATATTTATAACAGTGCGTACGTGTATGACCAGATGTATGAACCTAAACGAAGCAAAAGGAGTATGTAAGGGTCGTAGTAGCGGGGTAATTGCGTAACTCACTAACAGTAGGAATGGCTTTCATTTTGACAGTTCAGCAGCATCCATTGCGTTATTTACGTTGTTGAGCAGACAAATTTTTTGAAAATTATGAAGCAATGGATTAGCAATATCCTTTACAATGATTCAGATTGTGACTGTACTGTGTTACACAATTACGCTGCAGGTGGCATTCTATAGTTGCTGCCTGTGCCTACCCGCATGAGAAAGAGGTGTAAGTTTACTTACGTGTGGATCTATAACAGCAGACCACAGACTGTTAGACCTGGCTATGGACCAAACCTAAACTCGTGAAAAAAAAACAGCTTTTCCCTACATTTATGTTCGCATAACTCGTCATAGGGAACACCCGATTTTTTTACGCGATTTCGGGTTTGGTCCCATAGCAATAGTTGTTCATAATGATGAGTACAATGACCTCCTAGAGTTATGGGATATAAAAAAAACACGTTTTATAGATAAGGGAAGGTAAAAGGAAGAGGGAAGCCTTTGCCCTGCAGTGGGACAATACAGGCTAATTAGTTTGTTTTGTATACCTATATTAAATAAACATTAACTTACCAGAACCGTCATCATCCGAAGGCACATCTTTCAAGCTCTCTGCTACCATAGCGTCCAAGTTAGCCGCAGGCACCGGCGGAGGTTTCCTGGGCTTGTGTTTCTGGCCACCACCACCGCTGATGGCAGCCAGTTCTGCTTCCAAGTCGAAGTCATCATCTGATAAGTCCAGGGGCTCATCATCATCATTTATGTCGGGTATGTCTATGAGACCAAACTGTAACAAAAAAAAGACACATTTTAACAATATTGCTCTGTTCATTTCAAAATCAAAAGTCATTTATTCAAATTAGGCTGAGAATCAGCACTTTTCGAACGTCAAAATTAGAAAAGACAGTCCCCCAAAACGCCCGCCTTTCACCACTTCCTAGTGCTTTCGCTGGGAAGAAGTGGCGCAACAAACTCTCCATTTATTAAGGTATACATCAACAGCTTTTGTGAGAGCAGTGGTGGCCAAGTGGTAACGGCCGCGACTTACGAGTTGTGAAGGAAAACATCGTGAGGAAACCGGCATGTGCTAGAACCAAAAATTCGAAGACATGTGACATCTGCCAACCCGCACTGCGCCCGCGTGGTGGATTACGGCCCACTACCTCTCACTGAAAGGAGGCCTGTGTCCCAGCAGTGGGAACATTATAGGCTGATTATGTATGTTATGTAACAGCTTCTGTGTATAATACAACTTAAGTACTAAAGGTAACAACAGCCTCGGATTTACACAGTCGCCTATTACAGGCTAACCAGCATCACATAAATGGGTTGTAAGTCTTGTGACATTTTGAAGAAGTAACTATGGAGTTTCTTGCCCATTCTTCCACATACAAAACTACGTTTTGTAAGGAACGCCAAGAATCAATTCTATTTTCTTGTAAATTTTGATGTCAAATGTGCCTTTTTATGGCCTACTTGATATAAATGATTTGACTTTTGACGTGACTTTTTTGTGGTTATAAGCACATATATTGCTTTGGTGGTCTAGTGGTCCCAGGTTGGTAAAAATATTATAGGGTATTTCTAATTACAATTTCACAGTAGCAGCCACAGAACAGATAAAAGAAGTTTCACTATTCTGTGGCAGCAGCCTTGAAGCAGTGGTGGCCTCTGGGCCAGCACTGCTCCAAGGCTAACGGCCGCGACTTACGAGTTATAGGCAACCAGATAAACAAACAACAACAGAGCAGAAACAAACAGACAGGCGCTTATTTAACCCAGACAGGCGCTTATTTAACCCAGACAGGCGCTTATTTAACCCAGACAGGCCCTTTATTTTGTGTAAATTATTTCATCAGCACTGGTCTCAAAACGGTGAAGGAAAACATCGTGAGGAAACCGGCATGTCCTAGAACCACAAATTCGAAGACATGTGACATCTACATAGATATAATGAAAGATTTTTTTTACATTTTTATGGACATCTACCAACCCGCACTGGGCTCGCGTAGTAGATTACAACCCTCTTCCTCTCACAGAGAGGAGGCCTGTGTTGCAGCAGTGGGAACATTAAAGGCTGATTATGTAGCCTTAGTCTAGATTTGAGCCTGGTTGATGGCAATGGGCTATAACATAGGAGTTTAACATAACTGACAAAATGTGTATGTAGTGTAAGTAGGGATTACGTAGCCTCTCAGGGGGTAAAAATGTGATGTTTCAGTTAAAGACTTCTTTCTAACTTAACCCACATCTGAGCCCCTGGCTCCACTCACATGGATTGATATGATTGATATGATTGATATGATTGATTAAAACAAAATTCACATAATCACACTAATATTATAAAGGCGAAAGTTTGTAGGTGTGTGTTTACATGTTTTTTACCTTCTTCACGCTCAAACAGATGGACCAATTTTGATTAAATTTTGTAAGGAGGTAGCTGACACCCTGGATTAACATATAGGCTTTTTATCCCGATATTCCCATGGGATCGAAACTTGTGCGGGTGAAACCGCGGGGCGCAGCTAGTATATCAGATAAATGATTCTCAAGTTTCAAACACAATAATAGACAAACAGAAAGATATAGTGTTTTAACAATTATATACAGTCAACAAAAGAGATAAGTATGCAGGATCGTCCGATATAGTTGAAGTTTTGTAAGAAACCAATGGATGTTCTCGAATAAAATTTAATTTTATTAATAGAAAACAAACAGCTCATTTATCAAATTAAATTTCAGTCGACAACATTCATTGGTTTCTTACAAAACTTCAACTATATCCGGCGATCCTGCATACAGTTTATCTCTTTTGTTGACTGTACCTGACCTATGACATTACTCAGACTATTATGATAGATCCCCTTGTCTGTTAGGAACACTTAAAAAGTTTGTTTAACAATGGAAAAGTGTCTCATTAGTGACAGTTGAGCTCCTATCTAAATTGGTCATTTATTTTTGTTTGTAGGTTGGACCTTATTTCTACAATTGCAGAAACAAACAATTTCTCGAATTGGACCAGATTTGGGAAGATAGATGTTTACATTAAGTTTGTTACTTTTTAAAAAGACATACACACAGACAGACATATTGAACAACAAAGGCAAACTCATAACACCCCTCTTTTGCATCAAGGGTTAATGACACTAAAACTTTTGGTTATACTCCACTAGATATAAGACAGCCCAACTATAAGTCTAGACTATTCTACAAACTAGACAACAAAGGAATAACTTGAAAAATGTTATGAGACTAATTTATCAATTGAAATAATAAACAGATTGTGCCATTCATCCTACACTAGCTGGGTATTAACCTAACCATAGTGTTCATTTTGTACAAAAAACATTTGATTGCAGCCATTGTTAAATTATAATAATAATTTGTAAGAGTATAAAAGTATTCTGAAGTGTACCAAATATGTCAGTAATATGGTTAACAATGGGCCCCAATCAAAGTAACAATGATTACTTTAAGAAATACAAAAACGGGCTTCACCAAACAACAATTATTTATTATATAAATAAAGAACACAATAATAATGGCCCTTTGTTTACAAAACCCAAATCAGCTGACAACATTCTTCACAGATTAACCTCAAATTAAGATTTATTGCTCCATTACAACAATGACTTGCTCCTATAAATAAACTTACATTAAACGCGCTAATAAAACCGGATGAGACCCTAAGAACGAGCAAATAATGTGCATGACTCACCTGAGACAAATTATTAGTTTTTTTACCAGTTCTCGGCCTTCTGGACATTTCAAACTTTTAACTATTATTGTTCACTGCACTCAGAAGTTAACTGCGTGATATCACTGGAATATTGCTACGCTATCAAGTTTTATTCACCTTACAAATTAAATCCCTGATTATTATGTATTTCGTCTGACAGTATCTGACATTCTGACAGTGAGTGAGTGACTTAGAAAAAAAAAGCAGTGGCTACTAGAGAAGAGGAAGTGACTTATACCGACTGTCAAGTTGAAGTGTCACTGTTTAGTAACCTTAGTCTGTGGCCACGATGACTGATCTCGATTTATGAAGTTAGTCGATTGTTACGCCATTTGGAGATTGAAATTAAACTCTCAAATTTAAATGCAGAATAATTAAAATTATATTACAATAAACTATCTATTACACAATACTTCTCATGAATTCGTTCTGTTGTGTACTTTAAAAAAAAAAACTTTCGTACAGACGCCAGCATATCAACCTACACCTAACTGTCAAATTTTCCCAATCAACATTGAACCTTATGCTTTAGCGATAAACTTGAAAATCTATTACAGAAATCTGACAGATTGCAGTAGGTTGATGTGCTGGCGTCTGTACTTCGTTTACAGTTATTTGCATAAAGGTAAAAATCTTGTTTATACTTTTAGTCGATATTAGAAAGCGCACCACTGAGTTATCAATTTTGGTCTATGTTTGTAATGTTGTCAGTCGAATAATAAAAATATATTTGTTGTTTTCCGACTTGATTATTAAATATTTAATGTTAGGAAAGTTCAAATGTTGTAATGCTTAAACACTAAATGTAATATTTACTACACAACCAAGTCAATAAAATTAAAACCCAGATAATTTTAAAAGTTTTGCTTTCAACACGTCTAACAGTATATAAGTAATTCTTACTTCTGGCAACAAGTGCATCATCGCGAGAGTGACGTATGAACGGCAGAAAAGACGAAAACGAAAGAAAAGCCTTTCTGTGCCGTTGTTATCTTCTATCGTACCTGAAGAATGGAGACAAACGGCCAGGCTAATGGGCTTAAATCAAAAAAGAAAGAAAACGGAGACGTCAAGGACAACCTATGGTAACGGTTCACTGTTAATTTTACGGGTAACATGCACTCCCCATATAGGGATCCAATGTGTCACACCTACGTGATGTCAAGCTATGAAGCTGAGAAATATGTGACCTAGCTGCGTTGTCTACCTTTGTATGTAAAATAACAGCGAAACATTCTCACACGGCGACAAATCCGCACATTTGTGTACACTTTCCCGTAATAGTACCAACCTCGCAATACTGATGACAACGAATACTGTATGCTCGTAATTTTTGCAGGTCTTCGATACTAGAAGAGGTCCAAAACCAAGGGAACACAAAACTACCTTCAAACAAAAATGTTTTAGTTTTGGGTGACAATGAGACTGGTAAAACTACTTTGGTAGCGAAATTACAAGGTGTTGAAGACCCCAAGAAAGGTTCGGCACTCGAATACGCATATATAGACGTTAGAGATGAATATCGAGATGGTAAGTCTTCGTTTCTATTACTTTACTGGCTATTTTTTATAAACAAACAATTTTATGAACAAACAACATCTGTTTAACCGACATTCCGAAAAATTGAAGTATTTAATAGGCTCTCATACAAATCAGCACATTTTTATTATGCATACAAGCTCTCAAAAGTGTACAGAAGATTAATAAATAACTATACTACCATAAGCATCAAAATATCAATAAATTATTCTTATTAAAACATGCTGTGACTTACATGTCAGGAATATTGATTTTCTTTGATGAATCATCTGTGAATTGCATGTTCTAGTGTCTAATTCCATGTAATGCCTAGACAAGCGCCTCAGTTATTCTTTTCTTAATAATTTTTCATCTACAAACTCAATTTATCACTCTTAGGATAAAATATTAGAATTTTTTGAACTAACAAACCGTCAAGCGCCGTACGTCAAGTTATATGTACCAGAAACTGAAGTACCTACTAAATAGTATTACTAACATACTTTCTTTTTTAAAGAGAATGTAGTCATTGAATATGTGTAGCATTCCTTAAGATTTTTATCACACATCAAACCTCGCTGTGTTGTGTCTATGGATAAGTGGGAAATGACCTGCACCCTAATTGTGTAACACACTATTACTCTCAGTTTGAATCATTTTGAAGTATATTGCTAATCCATTGCTCCTTATGTACGAAAAGTGTGTCTGCTCAACAACGTAAATAGCGCAATGCATGTTGTTGAACTGTCAAAATGAAACCCATTGCTACTGATAGTGTGTTACGCAATTACCCTGCTGGCTAGTATTTCTGGACTACTGTGAGATGAGTGTATTAGTATTTTAGAATGATAATTTGTTTAAGTAATGCAGTTAGCCGATGGTCTTTTAAAGCAAAACGAATTAATTTCTTCGTAAACTACCTAAACTTTCCTTTAATATGATGAAAAAGACTTTTTTGATAAGGTACTGTAATACATACAGGGTGGCAGCGACATCAACGCACAGATTCGGTACATGAAATTAAAAATTTTAATCAAAATGTATTGAAGATATTTTTTTTTTAATTACTGACTGATCATTTCAACGCAGGGGGTTTAGAATTATATACTGAATCTATGGTAACAGGTTGTGTGTCAATGTCCCTGCCACCTTGTATAAATTGCAGTACCTTTTCAAAATAGTCTTTTAGTCATTGGTTTGAAACAAATAAGTTACTGTGATACAAAATGTTACACGTTAAACGCATGATACACAAAAACACCTGTCATAAAACAAATTAGAAACTTTTTGTAAGTACTTACCAAGCAGTTTTTATAAAGTCGGCTTTAAGTTCTATTTCAGACAGGTTACAATACACAAAATAAGTAATTATAAATGAAACATTAAGTAAGGATTGACTTAGCAGTGGTTTGCTATGATGAAATCTAGCTATGTTATAATAATAGAATGCATTTTTTATAACAAAAAAACACTAACTCCCTTACTATTAAAAATATTTTATCAGATGAATAGTTACACACCAATTTCTCTCTTTCAGTTGTCAGTAATTTGACTTTCGAAAGAAGAAGACAAAGCTTTTGTAACTATACAGACACTATACAATGTTTATTAGTAAGGGGGTAAATGTTAAAACATACAGATAATAAATCATGCACAGCAAGGCACATGTATTTTGCAAGTCCAAATAAAACCAATATTTTACCGAAACATGTTGCTCTTACCTCATTTTCACACTGCTTGGTTATTGCAATAACATACATCACATCTACTGAACTCTTCAAGTCCTTCCGAAAAAAGTTGGTCAGTGGGTCCCCTAAGGCTATAGACAGACGGACTGCAATCCAACCGCAAATTGCAGTTCGTATGCGGTTTGAATGCAGTTGACACGACTGCAATAGAACTCAACTCATTCAAACTGCATCCGAACTGCAATTTGCGGTTGGATTGCAGTTGAAATGCGGTCCGTCTGTCTAGAGCCTTAGGGGCGGGTTGCCTTTCAAAATGTACTAAAACATCTTGTACCTCTCCTTATACTTTGATATTCAGTATCATATATATGTGAAAATTATTTGTATGTATGTTAGTTTTAAAGGGATGTAATTATGTATGTTTAGGTACCTTTCATCTTATTTAAGTTTGACATTATACAACTCTCCGTTCGCTCTTCTATCTTTATGTATTTATCTCTTTTATTTATTTACGTGTGTACATAAATAAACAAGAATCCCGTTTTCCCTACAGATCAAACACGTCTCAGTGTATGGGTGCTGGACGGTGATCCAGGGCACACAAACCTCCTCAAGTTCGCCCTCAGCGAGGAGACATTCCCCCACACGCTGGTCCTCCTCACGGTAGCCATGACAACGCCGTGGGGTATACTAGACCAGTTGCAGAGCTGGGCATCTGTGCTCGGCGACCATATAGACAAATTAGATCTCACACCTGGTAAGTTAATGTTTGATATTATTTAGAAACTAGCAGCGCCCAGCGGTTTCACCCGCATAAGTGTCGATCCCGTGGGAATATCGGGATAAAAACTATCCTATGTCCTTTCCCGGGACTCAAACTATCTCTATACCAAATTTCATCTAAATCGGTTCAGCGGTTTAAGCGTGAAGAAGTAACAGACAGACGGACACACTTTCGCATTTATAATATTAGTATGGATCTTCTGATGATTTATGATAAACACACTTTTGGATATTACACTAAGAATTGTTGAGCATGGATTCCTTTTTAAAGGCAAGTATCTAAACAATGCTTAGCTAACTAGGTATAGTAAACTATGGTAGAAGCAAAGTACCATAATTGAAATTGATTCCATGTATTTTGATAAAACAATCACAACAGCTAAAATGGGATTAAGCTCGGAAACCAGAGATAAGATTGTAAAAAAACATTGTGATTTTTTTTTTTTATTAGCGAGCAATAGCATAGCAATCAGCTTTATAACGTTCCCACTGCAGGGACACAGACCTCTCCCCTAGTGAGAAAAAAAAACTTATCAAATTACCTTGTTTACCATACATTTTCCTGAAAAACAATCACTTGCATGCAATCTCAATATAAAAGTGCAACACTTACCCTGCTTACCCCAATTGGAACAAATCGCTATAATATCGAGAACCGAGAAGGGCGCAATATACATACCGTGCATTCGCGATTTATTTGCCAAAAATGTAAACAAATATGAATTAATGTAAAAATAACTTTAATTCCTTCACAATAAAGTTCAGTTTAGGCTACAACTTCAAACATTTTTATAACTTTGTCAATAGTGCTAGTCACTCAAATCAACTTAATTGTCATTGAAATAAAGTTGATATTTGTTTAACTTGAAATAGGGTAGGGGGTGTGCAACTCTGCGCACTTATTCATTAAACTCTGTCATAAAAGCTGAGTAGACGCGACAATAAGCGCGCCATCTCTCATTATCTCTAAGAATGACTCACGCGCAGTTGCATCCTTATTAAACATTCAAGGTGGATGCAGTCGCACTCGAATTACTATTCTTATCTGTTACACGAGGTCTGTTGTTACTGAAGATAGATAATAGAAGATATGGGAGTATGTGCATATATATCTCAGGGGGGTGGAAAACCCCTTGAAAATACAATATTTATTATACTAGCTTTTGTTCGCGGCTTCCCCGTGTCGGAGTCAGAAATTATACCACGAGAACGTAATAACGGGATAAAAATTATCCTATGTCCTAACCCAGGTCATAGTCTATCTGTGTGCCAAACCAAATGTCATCCAAATCCGTTCAGACGTTTAGGCGGGAAAGGTTGACAAACTGACGCGAGTTACTTTTGCATTTATAATGTCACTATGGATTACCTATTTGAAATCATGAGTCATTATACCTCTGAAGTGATTTGTTTGGGTGGAGGTTGTGGCTAAGTAATAACAGCCTCACGGGTCGATCATTCAGGTTAGGCTACACTTGCCGCGAATGGTTCGTGGATGGATGGCTATCTTTACAATATATCAAGATCCCTCCGTGCCTTGAAAAGCGAGTTAAGCCGTTGGTCCCGACTGTCATAGTACGTGGATCTTTAGAAGCCCGAAAGTCTGACAACCAGTCTTACCAAAGGGTATCGTATTACCTAGAAGCTTGGTTGTGGAGATTAAATAGGCAGCCGCTCCGTGTAAAATACTGGTATGTATCCAGCTGCATCCGATGAGACTGGGAGTCGACCCCAACATAGTTTGAAAAAGGCTAGGCAGATGATGATCATGAATAAAAGGATTTGTAAAACCTAGCCGATGTTAGGTCATAATTTACCTTTCTGTTAATAGGAAAACAAACCATTAAAATCTGTGTTACCTCTCCGTTGTTGACAAACAGTTGACCACATTATTTATTATTGTCCTCATTTAACTTTAGACAACAGGATAAAACCGGTTTTCACCCCTTCTTCCAATTTCCAACCCTTTGAAATCGGAAACTTGACCTTACTAAGACGAATTACGTTACCCTTGGTTGTAATTTTTGCACTTGAGTGAATAAATACATTTTACAAAATTATTTTTTACGACTTTCGTGAGACACATTCTTATTTCCGGTTTTTCTCGCTTGTTCATAAAAATGTAATTTCTGGCTTTCACTTCGTACTGTGCTCTGAATGCCCAACCTAAAACTTGCAACGTTTCAATGATATGGCTCTTTTAGCAACTGAAAAAAAGGGGGAGTTCCTTAAGTATATATATCTTTTTGTGGCGCCTGTGTTCAACTCACAATTTAGTCAATATAGTGTTGTTAAATAAGCTGCCCAGATTATTGATCAAAAACTAGCCGCACCCGACTTTATTTATTATTTCATCATTTTTAATACAAATATACAGGATGAAAAGTAGCCTACCTCTGTCCTCCTCCGTGTCCCAGATCCGTTCAGTGGTTTAGCCAAGAAAAGGTAACAAACAGAGTTACTTTGGCATTTATAATATTACTAGCAGCGCCCCGCGGTTTCACCCAAACAAGTCTCGACCCCGTGGGAATATCGGTATAAAAAGTATCTTATGTGTTAATCCTGTTTATCAACTATATGTGTGCCAAATTTCATCCAAATTCGTCCAGCCGTTTGTGCGTGAAGAAGTAACAAAAATACAAATGTACTCACAAACTCGAAAGTTTGTGAAAGGCACAAAGGCGAACCTTTACCTATAATATTAGTGTGATTATGTAGTATGGATGAACTCATTTCGGCCGAATCACCTGCGCCAAAATGAACTCATTTCGGCCGAATCACCTGCGCCAAAATGAACTCATTTCGGCCGAATCACCTGCGCCAAAATGAACTCATTTCGGCCGAATCACCTGCGCCAAAATGAACTCATTTCGGCCGAATCACCTGCGCCAAAATGAACTCATTTCGGCCGAATCACCTGCGCCAAAATGAACTCATTTCGGCCGAATCACCTGCGCCAAAAATGCACATGTCAGTGACACCATTGCAGGCTTCACATAAGGCGATGCTTTCGAGAACTGTGCTTGGCTATACCGAAAGCACAAACTGCATCGAGATGAGCAATCGTAGTTACGCAGCGAGTGACCTGAGACGTGCGTTGTCTAGCAATAAAACATTGGCGAGACAATGTAGAAGCTTTCTAAAGGGATTGGCAAATGCTATAAGGTCGGAGAAAATTGTATAAAATATATGTATTGCTTTCGTGACTGCCGTTAAAATACCCATAGTAAAGCTTTCCGGAGTGTAAAACATTATTTATAGCCTGAGAAGATGGGAACACAGCTGACAGATGATGATAAATATTGTATGGAACGAGTCTAATGTCTGACTGTTGTACTCAAATAGAGCAGTGGTGGCCTAGTGGTATTGACCGTGACTTACGAGATATAAGGTCGTAGGTTCGAAGTTCGAACCCAGAGAGGCGCTTTACTCTGTATAAATTATTTCATCACTACTGCTCTCAAAACGGTGAAGGAAAACATCGTAAGGAAACCGGCATGTTTTAGAATTAAAAATTCGAAGACATTGTGAGTTGTGACATCCACCAACCCGCACTGAGCCCGCGTTGTGGATTACGGCCCAGCCCCTCTCACCGAGAAGAGGCCTGTGTCCCAGCAGTGGGAACATTATAGGCTGATTATTTTATGGCAAAAAGGACAACAGCGTAGGACTCCAAATAAATTGGGATGATGAAAGCTTTCCGAATTAAAAGGCGCCTTACTAAAGCAAAAGCGGTGTCAGATTCAACGCCCATAAAAAATATTACAACCAAAATAATTAGCCTCGATCCTGCAGTACTTTCAAAATGTTGCAGATAGTCAGACTTTCGTGATAGTAGAAACAGTTGACGATCAACCAAGCTTCAACTAAAAAAAAAAAACTTAAATTCATTCACTGACACAACGCACAGCTTAAAAGCTGTTCTGCATTAAATCCGATCCGAATCCGAGAAATGCCGGTCCGAGGTGACCATAGTCCTATTTGTATGAGGTGTTGCACACTAGATCCGTACTCTATCCGTCCGAATTTAGAACATTCCCAATTCGGATTGAAGTCGGATCTTTAATTCGGATTCGGATCGGATGTAGTGCGAAACCGCTCTAACCCTTTGGGTCTAGAAGCAGGAAATTTTGCATAAATGTGAAGGATTTTTGGAAATTCATCCCCTGAAGGGGTTAAATATAGATGAAAGTGTATTTTTGCAGACGAGAAGTACCATCGAGCACGCGGCGTGTCTTAGAGACTTAGATAAAAGAATCGACGCTCCTCTTCCAAAATCTGCACGACAATTTCAACCGCGATAACTCCAACAACGAAACAACAGTTAAAAGTCCGATCCTTATTAACCGATATTAAAGTCGTGCTGATTAAAATCTGTATAAGAAACTTAATGGTATCCCCAGTAATGTCTATTTCTCGTCCGTGAGTCAGCTATTACGTCACTATAGTTCTCTTATATCGCAGGTTGAATACAAAGCGACCCGGTGCGTTCGTGTAGCGTTTGTTTATTAGTTTACTTAATTTTTTATGATTTATATTAATTTTGCCACACCTGCTGAATAACTGGTTTGATTGGATGAAAATAACGATGTTTGATATTTATGAATAAGTAGATACTGTTTACGAATGTTAAGAACAGTATGGTGCATAAAGCTTATATAGAACTTAAAGTGAATTTGAATATGATGGATGAATTGGCCTCTGCATCATTTTGGTTGATGGATAGAGTAGTGCCTCCTGGCTTTTTGTATCTGCTATGAAGTAGCGCTTAGATAGGTTCTAAGGTTCAGTAGGAATGGCTATAATTTCGACACTTAACATTCATTGCGTTATTTACGTTGTTGAGCAGAAAAATTTTTCGAACATATTTTTATGAAGCAATGGATTAGCAATGTCCTTCAAAATGATTCAGATTGTGGTTGATAGTGTCTCACGACTCTCACGCTATTAGGGTGCTGTTGTGTGTTAAAGCTGCGATGTTTTATAAGGTTGCCAGATGCAAACAGATCGTGGCAATCCACGAACTGTTTGAATCTAACCCTGCTGTTCCACAAAAGCTGGCATATTCTGCCAGCTCCAAACAAGAATATAAGGTTCCCCCAAAAAATCGTTACTCTACACTTGCGTTATATCCTTACGGCAATGCGGATCGATCCTACCTCTGGCCGCAGTATAATGTTGACATTGTACGGTTGGATACGGCCGGTGCGTCCACCATCCACTTAATTCAATCGTTTAGTCAGACTAGGAAGCGCAAACATTAGTCAGTATGGGATGGACGAGCTTTGAGCTTATGGTTTTTTGTGTTTTATCTAAAACGGCAGCAGTTTCCGGCTTCGTTTGTTACAGAATAAAGTTTTGTAGGAAGCATCGTGTTTTAAATAAGCTTTGCTGACAACCTAATGAAGACCGCGTGTATCCGCTAGATAGATGCAGGTAGTGTACGACCGGTCGTGGCGATGTTTAGAGCAAAATATGTAGATATCAGCGTTGCCATAATGTAACTTTTGTTACATTTAACATTCCTCTTGGCCCTGTCATGTCAGTTCCATGTAATAACACGACTTTCAAGATGACAAAATGTTAGTTTTTACGTTACATTTCGTACTTGAAAAATGAGATTTGATACAAAATAAGAAAAATGCTGTTACTGTATTTTGAGCTATTTAAACAAAAAAATCACATTTCACAAACATAATCTAATTAATCTACTTCAACAATTCACCATCGATTTGTTTGTTTACTATAGTGACGATGCTTTTTATCTATGCCAAGGCAACTGGACAGTCCGGTTACCGTATGGTTTTATTAATATTATGTAGATATGCTTATGATGTCATTATTAAGCAATGCTTGCTGATCGAATCGATTGAATTTTGTGGGTTTAGGATTTCGAAGTAAAGACTTGATGTGGGTGTATTTGTTCGCCGTTTTATGTATGGAAGTTTATTTGAAACCGATGTGACATGACCTGCACCCTAATTGCGTAACACACTCATCATCTGCCTAGCCTTTTCCCAACAATGTTGGGGTCGGCTTCAGGTCTAACCGGATGCAGCTGAATACCAGTATTTTACATGGAGCGACTGCCTATCTGACCTCCACAACCCAGTTACTGGGTAATACGATACCCCGTGGTAAGACTGGTTGTCAGACTTTCGGGCTTCTGACTACCCGTAACGACTGTTAAAGATCCACGAATGATAGCCGGGACCAACGGCTTAACGTGCTTTCCGAGGCACGGAGGGGTCTCAGTATGTAAAGATGGTCACCCATGTTCAGACCAACCGCGACAAGAGTAGCTTAACCTGATTGATCGACCTGTGCGGCTGTTATTATTTAGCCATGGACCCCTCTAATTACGTAACACACTATCAATCACAATCTGAATAATTTTGAAGGATATTGATAATCCATTGCTTTATATGCTCGAAAAATTTGTCTGTTTAACAACGTACCTAAATAACGCAATGAATGTTGTTGAACTGTCAAAATGAAAGCCATTTATGCTGTTAGTGTGTTACAACTTACGCAATTACCGCGCTGTATGGAAATAGCGAGTACAGCCAAAATATCGTGGACCCTAGGTATTAGCCCCGTTTCTCGAGACGGCTAGCATGAATAAAAAAACAGTGGCACTCCGGGAGTGTCGACAGAAAGTGAATACAAAACACAAACAGAATACTTTGCCATAACTCACTGACATATCGGATATACATTAAAGCCGAGTACATCCCGAGGACAGCCGAACACATCCGAAGCGGTGTCGATTACGGTAACAGTGGCGCGAGTTCAATCGTTTTTCCCCATCTCAAAAAATGCCCAACGCGCCTAAAGAAGTTTTCACTTCAATTAAGTAACTAGGGAAGAACTGGGAGGCCCTACCGCAGTAGTGGTTAACAGGTTTGTTAGCCCCTGGAGCTACAGACAGGTGTGTTCATAAATACATTATGAATGTACACAATACACACATCACAGTTCTTACATATTGTTAATGAATAAATTAAGTAAGTACTATGACTAATCAATCAAAAAAAGTTCTTATCGACCATAGAATAGAATACTCTTGTTCGTGGCTGAATAATAACAGCCGCACGGATCGTTCGAAGTTTAAGCTACTCTTGTCGCGGTTGGTCTGAACATGGGTGACCATCTTTACATACCGAGACCCCTCTGGGCCTCGGAAAACACGTTAAGCCGTTGGTCCCGGCTGTCAGTCGTGGATCTTTGACAATCGTTACGGGTCGTCAGAAGCCCAGAAGTCTGACAACCCTGGGTAATATTACCCAGTAACTGGTTTGTGGAGGTCGACTGCCGAGTCGGTTTCCAGTGCAGTGCAGCTGAATGAATACCAATTCAGCTTCATCTGGTTAGATTGGAAGCCGATCCCAACACAGTTCGAATACTTCTAGGCAGATGATGACTTTATTATGTAAGTACATCATACTCACCACCATTTTAATAAATCAATACAACAAAACAAGCATTTCTTTTCCAACATTATGAAATATGGTAACGTTAACTCTTAAGTCACAATACAAATACATACAGTATTCTTGACCTTTAACCTTTGACTTTGACCTTGAGCCATTGAGTAAAAAATTCAACAGAGCTATATCCGTGGTGCGATCGTAAACACTAAGACGTGGAAGATTTTCATCGTCGTTTTGTGCGACTTTTTATTGCACGCGAGGGGTGAAAAGGGGTGCCTAATTTGCAATTTGGCGTGGGTGGGATACTGTCACACACAAAATAGATAGAATGTGTTTAAAGTAAATGTTATTTGTGGGTATAATTCTTTGTAAATTATAGGTCCGTTTTAGATTTTTATTTTTCTTGAAGTGGAAGTCTTGCTCCTGCGACTGCTGAGGAAAGATTGTATCCGACTTTTCCGGACTAAGACCTGACGTTGTTCTTCTAAATAAATATGCCTGGGGTGCGCGACGAGCTCTTAATTCGCCGCTTGCCCGAAAAAATTACCTATTTTGATTAACTTGAGAGTGTTAATAAAGGTTGCGTCGTTCAAGTTGAGAGGTGATATTTAGCAAGTATTAGACTGGGCCGTCCACCCCCAGGATGGCGAGTTGGCGGGTTCAAAAAAACCTCTTCTGAACATATTTCCATCTATGCATTCTTTAGGAATATAACGATGCGGAATCCTTCTCATTTTTTATTTAACTACGTAACAGAGGCGAATCCATTTCAAGGCCTGAATATTTACTTTTGAAAATCCTCCTAGAAATATGTTCGACGGAAAAGCACGAAAAAATTGATAAGGTTCTTCAAGTTTTTTTTTTTTATTCTAGACACACCGCGGACATACGTAGATATATCACCACGCACAAAGGTCGTGTTTGTCATTATATTTATCCGTGATCATTACTTCTTACTAAATATTAATAGCTAGCGATTACTTTGTTGTCTAGAGTCGTTGATCTTATGACTGTCAATAAGTTTTAACGATAACTGGATATTAATTAGGATTGCGCCTAATTTGTGGGTTTAGAAAATAGTTAAATTCTTCTTAGTTCTTTGCGATGTTACGTTTTTAACAAGGATTGTCTGACTCCTTAGCACCGTAAGAAATGACAGTGGTAGTGCCAGTACTACTGACTATAGTAATATTGCTTTGTTTTATTAACACCCGTCTTATATCGCAAAACTCCTCATGACTATTAGATCCAACTTCCAAAGAAAGGTCCAACTTGACAGGTTTTCCTATTGATATTTTTTCCATGAGTTTTGCTTCATACAGACGTTCCCTATTTAGAGATGTGTGAAGAATGCACGACTATGTAGCTTAAATTGGTTTGTTTTTGTAGTGTTCTAGAAGATCTACTAGATACACTATTTATTGTTCTCCTTTGTCTCTAATATTTTTGAGTTGGATGTCATGCATACCTGTTATTTGCATGGTTACTGAAATGCTAATTTTTGGTTGATATTTAATTTGAATTGTAAGTGACTGTGCTGTTGGTGTGCTTATTATAAATAAATAAATAATGGTGACTTTAATCATCATCTGCCTAGCCTTTTCCCAAATATCTTGGGCTCGGCTTCCAGTCTAACCGGATGCAGCTGTATACCAGTATTTTACATGGAGCAATTGCCTTTCTGACCTCCACAATCTAGTCACTGCGTAACACGGTATACCCCTTGGTATGACTGGTTGTCAGACTTTCCGGCCCGTATACGAATGACTGCCGGGACCAACCTATTAATGTGCTTTTCGAGACACGGAAAGGTGTCGGTTGGTATATGAAGATTGTCTATCACCCATCTTCGGACCGGTATAGTAATAGTGGTGACTTTAAAAACCTTTTAAAAGAAAACAGTCTAAAATTCGGGGCGCATAGGAACAGTGGTCCCAGTCGATGTTTTATGCTAAACACGGCTCAACCCGGAAGCTACAGGCTTTAATATACATACTATATAAAGCTACAATAATACTATGTTGCCAAAACATTGACTACGCATAAAATAAGTTGGGAGAGCGCGCGATCGATACCGAATGGCTTCTTATGTGACTAATTTTATAACTTTTGAATTGAAACTAGCTCTCTTGTGACGAAGAAATAACATGCGACGACATATCAAGCTATACATTTCCAGTTTTAGCTGACCTCGCATTGTATAGGCTTTTCTTACAATGAGAAGTCAGCTTATTATACTTACTGGAAATGTACAGCTTGAAATGTCGTCGTGTCTACCTACTTAGATTATTTAATGGACTGAAAATAATATGCAAAAAAGTCGTAAAAAACATAAGCAAGTTACTAATCAAGTTCAAAGCGATGGGTACAAGAAAGATGTTCATCTTTTAGCGGTTATTTTGAAGCGTGTGTTCAGTAATCACTATCATTTTTATCAGCTTACACAAAGCAGACCACAGCTGGACATTTATGTCTGTCTAAACGCATGCCATTTAATTTGATCCTTTTCCCAACCCAACTGTTTACATTCAAAGTGATTCGACTGTGGTTAGGATTGGTCGCTCTCAAAATGATAATTGAAAACAGTATCATTTCGATTTATGAAGAGCGCAAAAACGAATAACCAAAACAATACAAAAAAATAGATTGAATCCTATTGTCTATAAGTACCATACATAATACATTATTCTGCCGCGGCTCGCTGTCTCTGATTGCTTTGTCCCACGTTTACGAATAGCACACAATATTCACCCCTCATGCTCTCCCTTAATGTCTGGAGGTGACGTCATTGTTGGCGTCTATCTGGCTACTAAGAACGTCATATAATTCGAATATAGAATTGCAGTCCAACTGTATATTATGTTTTTTTTTTATGTGGAACTAGCTATGGTCTTTTTTTCAAACCTTTTTAACAACCAATTACGAAGACAATACTCCTCCGGGATGGTTGCTGTTAAAAATTGAAATGAAATAATGCTTAAAATAACTACCTACAGTCACTAGATCCATACTAATATTATAAATGCGAAAGTGTGTATGTCTGTCTGTTACCTCTTCACACTTAAACAGCTGAACCGATTTAGATGAAATTTGGTATAGAGATAGTTTGAGTCCCGGGAAAGGACATAGGATAGTTTTTATCCCGATATTACCATGGGATCGAAAGTTATGCGGGTGAAACCGCGGGGCGCTGCTAGTTTTTAATAAAACTCGAATAGCCACGTATCGAGCTAGCCTTATCTGAAGCACCGAATTAAGGCCATTACCTGCAATATAGGCCGTTTCCAATTAATAATAATCTATTTAAACCACCCCTGCTAAACGGATTGGCGAAACATGAATAGACATCCACCGGAAGGTTTAATTAGATTCTGGAACCAGGGATTTTGAGCCTTATAGAAGCACAAGATTACCTTGTGTATTTTAAAATGCGAGGAAAGTTTGGACGACTATAAAAGTAGATGAAGACCAAAAATAAACGATGGACTCTCTGAAAGATGATATGGCTAGAAAAGGTGACTAGTGAGATAACGACTAATAGAGATACTTATGGAAGAAGATATGCTGCGCCGACCACAGATAAATTGTCGGTACAATGATGATGATATTATGTAAAGTAGACGCAATAAGAGAACCCACAGCCCACAGCTCATTGGGCATACGGCAGACGTCGCCAGCCCAGTCCCACTTCAGCTTAGCGGTTTTTTGAGCAACGTCAGTAATCTGTGTTTTGGAGCGCAGTGTGGTGTTGCGAATATGGTCTGTCAATTTGACGCCTAGAATACTAAATACTTGACACGCCAAGAAGGCGTCGCGGCAGACCCCGTAGATGATGGCGGGACGAGCTGGAGAAAACAAACGGCCAATGGTCCACTTTAGCCCTGAATCGATAGAGCTGGAAGGCATGGATAGAGGCATTTGCCCAGCAGTGGGACGATGCAGGCTAACAGTAACAGAGTAAAGAAGATATTCGTTACATTTTATCAACCGGAAGAAAGTAAAGGAAACTGCCAAATATAGCAATATTAATGTTCCGCTTCTCCAAGATTAACTACCAGCATTCGTTTCTACGTAATGTTAATTGCACGAAATACCGTTCGCAAAGAGTTTAGTACAGAACTGCGAATGTGTTTGTATTGAATTAATTTTTCTAGTTTTTTTTTTTTTGCGGAGCGGAATCTTAATTGTAGTCTCATCGAAATTGCTGTATCATTAGATGTCAGTGTAATATGTTTGGTACGAAAGGTGATTTGCTTGTACAGCTGTTTAAGTTTTAATGAGATGGTGTTTTAACTTGGATATACTTTTCACTTTTCCGGTTTACTTAGTGAAATTTTTGGTAGTATAACTTTTTGTTTTTGAGTCTTTATCGTAATCAAGACGCACAGGTTAAAACGCATGTTGACACTTTGAGAGCAGTGGTGGCCCAGTGTTAAAGGCCGCGACTTACGAGTTCTAGGTCGTAGGTTCTTTACTTTGTGTAAATTATTTCATCACCACTGCTTTCAAAACTGTGAAGGAAAACATCGTGAGGAAACCGGCGTGTCCTGGACCAAAAATTTCGAAAACATATTATGACGTCTACCAACCCGAACTGGGCCCGCGTGGTGGACTACCTTTCACAGAGAGGAGGCCTGCGTTCCAGCAGTGGGAACATTATAGGCTGATTACGCTATGCTAACCCAAAATAAAAATGTATCTGTGGTCCAAAACATTTTTCTTCCGAGCGGGAAATACAACGCATGTTGTTGTAGATTCATTTATAGAATTAATTACGATTGCAGAGATTATTAGGCACATGTCCGGTGGTCACACCGTCGCGCCGGCGATTAACGAGAAGCGACTAACGAGCGATTGCTCGCTGTTATACGTATTTACCAAGCGTGAGTCGCTCAGCGAGTGTTCTATTCGAAAGGCGAGCGTCGCTGAGCGAGTACTCTCTTTGACAGCTCTTGTCGCTGCGACACACGACTACTCGCCTGCAGTGTGAGCAGTCAGCGGTCAACATATAATGTATCTCTTTTACTTACACGGGACCTATAATCTTCTGTACGTTTCATGAGCGAGAAAATCGTTAATAGGCGGTCGCTTCCTCGTCGGCGGTAAGACAGGTGCCTTGTGCTCTCCTCATTATTTGGACATGACTGTCTTATTTATATCTGTGCCTTCGTCTCGTGTAAATCGTATTTATTATCTTTCTACATTATTCCCAATATCAGAATACTGTAAGGCCTATTCAAATTCATGTATCCAGTTGATGTTATTTCAAGTTAAACAAATGTCAATGTTATTATAATGTAAATATTAAAGCGGATTTCAGAGTGACTAGTACCTACCTACTATTGAAAAAGTTTTAAAAACTTTTTAGTTGTAGCGTAAACTGAACTTTACAGTATTTTTTCCAAAAACTCAATTTTTGTTTACATGTTTGGAAACTAAATCGTGGACGCAAATTAGAAAGATTATACGATTTATACCAAGACAGAAATGTAAGACAGTACGGAAAACATACAGATGATCATTTTCCATAGCAATAATTTAATGTTTCTTGTTACAGAACAAAGGTTACAAAGTAAAAAGCAACAAGTACAGAAATGGCAGAGGTATACGGAACCGGGGGATGAACTCGAGCCCACAGCCTCATCCCCCATGAAGCGATCCTCCCGCAACCTCTCGGATGACTTCGAGAACGGGGAGGATGACGACAGCCCCCTGCCAGAGGCCGTACTTACTACCAATCTAGGACTTGATATTGTAGTTGTGGCGACTAAGGTAAGGACAACTACTTTTAGTAGAAAGAGAGAGAGAAAGAGTAGGCTAATTTCACAAATTAAACTAAGCTCAATCAGCACATCTAAACCGAGTTCAATAACTGTCAGTGTCATCACTGTTTTGGAATATTGACACTGACAGCTCTTGAACGCGGTTAAGACTGATCGCGTTTAGTTTCATTGGTGAAAGTAGCCCTTAAGTGCGCTTTAAAACGGCAGCGTTTCGCGTTCTAATACAAACAAGCGTGATGCGGACAGCCTGTAGTGTGCGATGGTTCATACAAAATGTAGTAGGATTTTTGAAATGCAGTGCGGCCTGCCCAAATGTGCGTCAGCCTGTAACGTGAATTGATATTCAATAGATGCAGGGACTTTGCACTAATAGTCTTGATTAATATGCAAGGCGACTTTTAATAAGGTGGTGAAGCTTCACAAACGTTGATAAATTTCGAATTATCGATGTCTAATCATACTATAAACAACTTTTTTCTACTGATCGTGATGCCAGGGGTTTCGCGAACTACGGTGACGTTTTTCAGGTGTACGCATTTCCAAAAAAAATACCACTACAGTTGTTCAAAGAGTTTCTAACATCTTTCGAAAAATATTTTTATCGATATCGAGATATCGATGCCCATCACTACATTGGAGTTTCAACAGCGAAAATCATTGAGTGTCATGAAAGTATTTAAATGTTTCATTACGATAGCACAATAATTATTTATCATCTAACATCCAGGCATTATCTTCCACAGACTGACTACATGAGCACTCTAGAGAAGGAACACGACTATCGTGACGAGAACTTTGACTTCATGCAGCAATGGATCCGACGGTTCTGTCTACAATATGGCGCCGCGCTGTTCTACACGAGCGCCAAGGAAGACAAGAACTGCGATCTTCTGTACAAGTATCTGACGCACAGGATATACGGGCTGCCCTTTAGAACGCCCGCGCTCATTGTGGAGAAGGATGCTGTTTTGATGTGAGTAGAGGGAACAAAAATTTTACTGTAAATATTAAGCAATAATTTTAAAGTCGGCATAGTTTACTAGATCTTCAATGCTTCCAAGTTTTTTTTGACGTCTTCTGTATAACAGCAATGTCTTCGGTAAAGCAGCCAACCGAAAACGGATTTGTGACCTTAAACACAAAGTTCAGAATGAAAGGGTGTTCCCAAGGGTCAATAATAGGACCTGCAGTGTCCCGTATTTGATGAAGGCCTGGAATTTCCTTTCTATAGTCCCGAATTCGCCAAAATCATAAAGAATTGAAAAGGCTGGTTGCTTTATTCTTCGATACACGTCAGAACAAAAGAAAATCAATAATTATTTGTTACAGACCCGCTGGCTGGGACAGCATGAAGAAAATTAGTATATTATACGAGAACATGCAGTCGTGTAAGCCAGACGACTACTACAGAGATGTCATCTCGCAGCCTGTTATACGGAAAGTAAGTGTTTCTTTTACTAATCTTTCTCTCTCTTTTACTCTTACGGATAAAGAAAAGGAGAGTCTGGCTAGTTGTGTGTATAGCTGTAAACTTCGATATAAATAAGCAAAGTGAACATTTCATATGACTCAGAGTAAACGACAAAGACTGTCAAATCTCCCATTAGGTATTATCGTGAATCGCGATCGAACATCGTGCGTGTCACATTTTGACAAGTATTACTGTAACAAAAGTTATGTCAGTGACATTACTTCCTGCAAGAGTAGAACATGTCCAGATAAACAGTACGGATATAATCGTACTAACTACGCACGAGTCCAGAGGGACAATTCTCGTAATTTTAAGAACATTCACAGTCTGATCTCAGTCTCAATCTGTCAAAAATAATTCTAATTTCCCTACATTTTGACAAGTTTTTGACATTTGTTTGTCGCCGAGATGAGATTGCGACTAGATTTTGAACGTTTTAAATTACGAGAATTGGCCTTCAGATCCTTGCTCTTTGCACCTTCGGCACCTTGGTCCTTCCAGTATTACGCGAGTAGTCTTACTCGCGTGGGCGTCTGCCCACAAGCACTAAATGTCTAACAAAATCTCCCTATCTTCCAGAGCGGCGCGAACCGTGAAGCCGAAGTACAGGCGGAGGACGAGCAGGCCTTCCTGCAGCGACAGCTGGCCGCGCTGCAGGCGGGCACGCCCGCGCCGCGCGCTGACTCTCCGCTGCGAGCCACGCAGAGAGCGACCACGCAGGTAAACTCTTGCTACCGACACCTTGGGTAACCACACCACATCATCTGCCTAGCCTCTTCCCAGCTATGTTGGGGTCGGCTTCCTGTCTAACCGGATGCAGCTACAGCTGCCTAACTGACTTCCACAACCCAGTTTCTGGGTAATACGATACCCCTAGGTAAGATTGGTTATCAGACTTTCGGGCTTCTGACGACCCGTATCGACAGTCAAAGATTTACAAATGACAGCCGGGACCAACGGCTTATCGTGCTTTCCGGGGCACGGAGGGGTCTTGGTATGTAAAGATGGTCACATGGTGGATGGCCACGGAACAAGAATAGCTAACCTTATCGATCGAATTATGCGACTTTTATTTAGCCACAAGCCAAAGAAAAGACAACAACTAATATTGAACAATAACAATAACTGAGAACCGGAACCTGATGAGGAACAGAGCTCCCACCTCATTCTTGCCTTTATTGGCCGGCTTGAGTGGGGATTCACAAGAGCAAACGTACTCGGAGGATGGAAGTATTCCAGTAAGATGCTGCCAGGGATCTGGACCGTACTTCTGAGATTGTCCTGAAAGCCGCTCTCCACTCCTTAAGCACCCAGGACATGTTTTCCCACCTACGCTACGTCACCAAGTGCTAGGAACAGTTCCCGGGGGCCCATTTTTGAGTGTGCATGTTACCGCTTGCCTTTTTATCCGTGTTTAATAAAACATTGATCAGGCAAGGGGCCATTAAAATTAATTGAGATGTTAGAACAATTTGTGTACAATTTTAAATATGGAACACACACACACCGCGTCACCGCCGCGGGCCGTCCCGCTTAATAGGTATTTTTTTTTTATTCACACTGTCTGTTTATACACTCACAAGACCGCACCATTTTTCTTAATTATGTAAAAAATTTCGTAGCCGACTACCTAACCAATTTAGTTCTATTTTTTTTATTAATTCCCGCCCTAGAGAGGGAAGCAATTACTATGAGTCTTTCCCGCCCTAAGGTGGGAAGCAGCGTCTTCCACCCGCTATTCGGATCAAACAAACACTACTTTCCGAGTATGTGAAATGAGAAAGATTTTTCATATAAACTGTATCGCCGCTTTTCACCCCAACAGGGGCAGAATTTTGAAAAATCATTTGGTATGTGTTCATAACTTGACTCAAAGATTATTTATTACTCCCAAATATTTCCATACAAACAATATTCCCCCTTAATGGTTGAATTTAAAAAAAAACCCTTAGTGCTCCCCTATGTAATAAAAGGAAGCCGTGTGCAAAATTTCACTTTCCTAGTCCCAGTAGTTTCGGCTGTGCGTTGATATGTCAGTCAGTCAGTTTCTCCTTTTATAATATACAGAGTTCATTTACAAAGACCAGCCAAACAGGGTGTGGTACAGACCATCAAACTGGACAATTTTCTCCGTGGGACCAATACCGTAATCGCGAATAAAAATTCAGCCATCCCATACGTTTAGGTCGAGTAGGTATTGAAGTTTTCTATGGGCCAGCTGATAAATTTTTCGCGATTACGATATTGGTGCCATGGAGAAAGTTGTTCAGTTTTGATGGTCTGCCACACCCTTAAATTTGGCTGGTCTTTGAAAACTAACCTTGTCTAGATATAGATGAATTTATGAACCATTTCTTTTTCTTCTTCAACAGCTGGACGGCGCTAAAATCGGCATGGGTCCCGGCACACCGGGCAACGAAGGCGTGCTCGCCAACTTCTTCAACTCGTTGCTGTACAAGAAGTCGGGCTCGCCGGCGGGCCGCACGGAGGCGTCGCCCGCGGCCGCGGCGGCCCGCTCCGACGCGGCCGCCGAGCTGGACCGCCTCACGCGGGCCAAGGCGCGGCCGCCCGGCCCGCCGCCGCCCATCGACCTCAACTCCTCGTCCGAGTGCTAGCCGCCTAGCTGTGCCACGCTGTCTGTAGGTGAGCGAACGTTACTAAGTACAGCTGGACCGCCTCACAGCACTTCTACGCACAGCTGCATTTGCAATGAAGAGTGTATTGTCAGTTGCAGTTTAACTTATGATGAGTTCATTAACCTGTCATATCAAAGCTTTCAAATCATTGCCCATAGACTACGGGCCTAATAATGAAGCAATGCACCCTGGAGAAGTTACTTGTTGACCACCTGCGATCGGTAACTCTACCGCCCATTGCAAGCACTTTCACGTATTAAAATGCTTAATTTCTCTATCCGCAGGTACATGTAGTGCGGCGTGCACCGGCCGGCGCGACGCTTGCACCGCGCACTCGAACGTACACTCACCGCATACATCGCCGGCTCGAACTCTAACGTTACCGGTCTAGCCACGCGGCAATGGTAAGCAACACAATACCATCGTAGGACAAGAAACTCTTCTACGTGGCTCACACTGGAAACATACGTATTCGGTTTATACTTAAAATGGACGGAAAGTAAGTCCACGCGATTTTTGAAAGATTGGCTATTTTGTAGAGATTTTTTTTTAGATTAGAACTATCCCAATGAATTTTAATTTGTATGAGATTGGAGTTTCCAAAATGCATAATAAATAGTATTAAGAATTTACCGAACGTTAATATCAGTTTTCAGTTTTAACTAACACAGTAACTTCCACACGCTTTTATATTCCAATAACTTACAATTTACATCGTACTTACTTTGTTACGTTTGTCCATTACAAACACTCCGTCAAGAATCTCTAGTTTATCGTAGATAAATCGAAATCGGTTCAGCATTTTTGTGTTAAGGCTGATTTAGACAGGGTCAGTAACTGACTCCAAACTCGAGACAAGTCAGTGCTGACCCGATATTTACCTAGTGTAAATTGAATTTGGAGTTAGTGTAAATTGAGTTAGTCTACTAACTAAGTTGAAAATTGAATTTGGAAGTTAGTAGTCTACTACTAACTCCAAATTCAATTTACACTAGGTAAATATCGGGTCAGCATTGACTTGTCTCGAGTTTGGAGTCAGTTACTTACCCTGTCTAAATCAGCCTTTATAAACACACATACATACAGACAATGTTTAATAAATGAAACTGGCTGTTAATATTCCAAGGCAGCTTTGAATTGTCAGTCTTTCAAAAACCGTTATAAATATTGGCGGGAAGTGCATACTGTGTTTAATATTGCCAATTTACATTTTTTTTAGGTAAAAAAAGTATTATGATTATTTTGGATAGTAAAGTCATTATGAACTTCTGAATTAGTTTCGGTCTATAAGTGATATTTTTTAAGCAATCCACTCGGCCTATTGCAATCCACTGTTGGATAACAGCTTAGCGTATAAGCTACATTCTGCGAGTAGCAATCTTCCATCATAAAATTAGTTTTAAATGTAAACTTTTTATAACTAGTGCTAACATATTCTGTTGTCAGCAATGCTTAAAATATAGTTTCCCCCTTACTAATGAACGTTGTATAGCGTGTGTATAGTTACACAAGGCTTTGTCTTCTTCTTTCGAAAGTCAAATTACTGACGACTGAAAGATAGACATCGGTGTGTACCTATTCATCTGATATTTATAATACGTTTATTAGTAAGGGGGAAAATAAATAAATATTATGCTTCTTCTGAGCACGCAATTTTATCTACCCAGCTAACATAGACAGCGCGACAAATTTTATCGCATCATCTCGCTCCTAAAAAAAAACATGAATATGTTTACGCATAGTCATGTCTCGCTTCGGCGCGAGAAAATGTGGCGACAAAAATTTATCGCCCGACTGAAAAGTATCACTTATAGTCCGACAAACAGTCGCCTTTGAATATTTCAAAAACAATTTGAACTTCTAAGTATTACACACACAGTATGAGACTTCTCGCCGATATGCCACGGCTTGAATCGCCACTATCACCAACACTGGCGATTAGTGATTGTATTATGTAACGACAACTTAGATTTTATATTAATAATTGTATAATTAACTCGAAAGGGTTGGGACATTTTGGGTTTAAGAATTTTGTTGATATAAAAACAAATATTTGCCTTGGAAAAGTTTAAATGAGCTTAAACGTACAGACGCCAGCACATCAACCTACACCTAACTGTCAAATTTTCCCAATCAACATTGAACCTTATGCTTTAGCGATAAAGTTGAAAATCTATTACAGAAATCTGACAGATTGTAGTAGGTTGATGTGCTGGCGTCTGTACATTGAATGAAGGTAAAGTTTTTTGGTCACTAAGTTTTTTTTTTTTAAATTTGCGTTTGAATTTTGATTTGCTTACACGTGTTTCGACAGCGTCGAGCATTCGCAAGAACGTTACATTACAAGGAAATGCTCTAGTGTGTCCTCGTCTTAATAAATTCTGTCAAATACGTTGTATTGTAACTTCTAACCAATCTTTGTTGTAAATATTAGAATCTTTTACAATCCACAACCCAAAAAGTCCCAATCCTAGGTATAGGAACAACGTTATTCATACATTTCCATTACTATCGAAATTAAAAGCGAGTTTAATTTAATACGTTTATTTGTAACATTGTTTATGATATTAAAATAAGTATTTATTTAGATAGTCTAGAAATAAGTGCTGGGTGCACGAGTCTATTCAACCGGTTCTATGTAATTCAATAGAGTTTGTATACATACGTGAAAGGTTACCTCATTAACAAAATTAATACTTTATGCATTTCCATATAAAATTGGTCTTCTGCAGAGTGACGAAAACTGTCAAATAGCAAAAAGCAAACAGAACAATCTTTGTTGTTAAAACAAAGATGTCTACTGTTTGACAGAGTGTCCAAATATTTGTTGTTACAGAAGATTTTTTGATTATGGATATTCGTCTACAGTATTTTATTCTAAACCATCTTCCACTTGAACGTGTCATTAGTAACGTGGAAGAGACACCACAATTTTACCCTTAAAATATTTTGAAATTTGAAGTCCGCTTATCGAAAAAGTCGTTTACTAGCAAAGATCTAAGTTTTAACTCTTTGCGGGGCACTAAACGCCCCCAGACGTAATAACAACCCAGTGTCTTATTCAGTGTCCTTCAACCGATTAAGTATGCATACACACGAGCGACATCCGTCGACGACAGAGGCAACTGCAAGCGTCGACTCGTGTCGGCGACAACCGACGACGCGTCAGTGGCTGCCGCCGACAACATGTCGCTCGTTTATTTGAGCACCGTACTAACGCCAACACGCGTTGACGCTTGCAGTTGTCTCTGCCGTCGACGCGTGTCGCTCGTGTATATGCACACTAACTGAACATAGATTTCAAATTGTTCGAATTACAAATTTATCAGCAAACGGCTTCTGGCCGGTTATTCTGCAAGTCTACATGATCCGTGAAACCCAGCACTTACTTGGAATATGACACGAAAACATTATCCTAGTGAAAGGTTTTGTTATCATCTGAGATTAAGGAAGTACCGATAACGCGAATCTTCCATGAAGACTGGCGGTGCAATGATACATGGTTTTATGCACAATGAAGTCACTATTTGTACAAACCATTCAACAGTGTATGGCTAATAATTATGTACGTTGTAAAACTTGTTTTTTTTTTAATTATTTGCTCATCATATTCTGTATTTTAGATTCGCTTTCCCAATTGGACTCAATGGTGACCTTTATTGTGTTGTGGCAACCGAATTTATTTATTATGGAAATATAATTATTAATTATTTGGAAATATTTTTTTTACTCTCCCAACCCTATGTATTGTTTTTTTTTTTAGTTTTTACATTGTGACTGTATTAGATTGGATTTTGTTCACATGTGGTGCAATACTGAACATTCCAAACCTGGTTTGGTGCTTATTGTAATAGTAAAATTATTATTAATTATAATGGAGTTTCATTTAACGTTTCTTGCCTGCGCTCTCTTCGGAATTATTTTCGGTTCGAAACACTTTTAGCATTAAAGGTCACTATAATTCCAAAATAACATTCTAATTTAAACCAAAAATACATACTGTAAAGTAGATAAAGTACGAAATCATATCTTATAGTACTTAAAGCGATTTAGCAAATCCAAATGATAATAAAAAAATAACAGAAGTAAGAAGCATGGCTTTTCCTATAAACTTAATAAGTATTTATATCGATTAATAAAAATATCTTTCAACTTAACTTATAAACGTGAATAGCTTAGGTATTAATTAATTTTAGTGACGTGTTTTTTGACAAACTTATCTGAAATGCACCCTTGTTTTGATCTCCGATCTTGGATTTGTCTAAAGGGTCTTGGCAGCTACAGATGTTGTTGGTGATTTCTTTCATTTTCTGTTTATGAATACTTTCAAAGCTATAATCTCCAAATCTATGCATAATTATATATGTACAACGATTATTTTCAGTGTTTTGAAGTTTAAAAAAAGAAATGACGTGGTCTAATGGAATTCTTCGAATATATTTCTAAGGACGATATAATTATCCCTTTAATTTCAATAAAACCGTTGAGTATAACGGGTAAGATAGTTTATAAAGGGTATAATTGCACAGCAGAGCTATGCGAGGTAAAAAATAAATTTGTCAAAAAACACAAACTATGTTATAATAATAAACTCATTTGTATGATAACGGAGAAGTATTGGCAAGTTTTGATATGAAATATTTGTACAAGTAAATGATGTGGTTTGAAGCTAAAGGCTGGATTATTGTCTATTTTTATAAAGGGGATTAAATGTTAGGTGGCTAAAATGCATAATTTTAATAAATATAGAAATATTTGTGAGCTGTAAGGAGTTTCTTCGACGACCACTTTAGCCGGGCAATTCGCGGAGATGTTGCTCTAAGATGTGCTGACGTACCTGCTTTGAAATAAGCCCCGAGTTACCGTGGTCGTCAATTTATACGTATATTTATGATGGAATAGTAATCAAGTATTTTTATATAATTGCATTGTAACCTTATCTAATGTAACTGAATCTAACACCTGTGAAAATTTAATGTATAACCAAGATAATTCGGTGAAAATGTCTCGAACGCAGATAACTTTTTGCTCATTTATTTTCTATTTTTAACATTTATGTACTAGTCAAATATCAGTTTGTTTTATATTGATTAACGACTACCTACATCTCTTTCTGTGATATATTTTTTTTATTTAGAACAAAATAATTTCCTTTTAATCGTTTCTGTATGATGTATTAGCCACATAACATCCTCATATAGGCATAGATTTTTTTGTTTCCCGCTCAAATGTTACGAGAAAGACAAATTCCTTTTTCTTTTGTTGAATTTTTTTTAGTTTATTAATAAAATCGTAACATTAAATATTTTATGCATTAATTTTCCGATATAAATTAAAAAGTATTTATTTAACGAATAGACTATAATAAATAGTTGGCTGTTTAAAAAAACAATGCCATTTCGGTTGTAATGAATACAGTTGAAGCTATAAAGGCTTAGTGATTAGTTAGATTCTCAAAAGATAATTTTTGTTACGCTTTGCAATAGGTTAGATTCCAATATTTAATAGCAAAAAAACATTTTAGTTTAACTATGTTATTTAAAGAAAAAATATTACTAATCTTTAAGCGATGCGCGATGGTCTAATAGCCACGATCGAACGATTAATTTGTATTTGAGTGTATAAAAGTATTTATGATAATATGGAATTTTAAAAATGTTATAAAAGGCAGACAGTGAGCATCCATATGTACTGGTGACATGTTCATTATGTTTTCCATCTCACTATTTGGGTGTAACTTTATTGTACAAAGGAGCTTAGGGGGGCCAAACATTTTTCTTACTAAAAAAATAATCTAAAAAACCTAGTAACTTCAGGGTGGAAACCTCATCCAATTAAAATAAAATAAACACCCAGAAGTATGCTACAAGTGGTTGAAACTAGCGCCTCTATCGACCGATTTTGGAACTAAAGTAGTATTATGTTTCAAACCATGCTTCGATAAAGTAAAGACACGCTATTATGTATTGCTGCCTATATTCTTCTGCTACACTATTGCATTATTAAACCCTGGTTTGTCAAAGCCTAACCAATAATCTGCTGTCAAGTCACAATGTTAACCTTTTCACCGCCAAGCACTTCTATAGAAGTTCGGGATTTTCGTGCCACCAGCGCCACAACTTCTATAGAAGTTGTTAATTTTAACTATCTTATTAAAATAAATTTACTGTGATTAAAAGCTTTGTTCCATTTTATTATTTAAGATAGCACTGTCTACTACCCTGTTTTTTATTTTTCTATACAAAATAAGCCCTAGTTTGTCCTAAAATCGGCAAAAACAGAAAATCCGAATTTTGTTACTTTCCTCAGAACGCCAATCACTTCATATCAAGTTGGCCAGTGATGTGCCGTGAAAGGTTGATTTCACCATTGAAATATTTATAAATACAGAAAGTTACGAATATCGAAAACAATTTGAGGTCAATAAAATATGAACTTAGTTATCTACTTCATTACAAAGGATAATAGATGAATTTCGACCTTCAGGTAGATGCCGATACGTAATTATAAAGTTGTTACCAATTCTTGTCGATAGTTATTTTCCCATCTCTACAAAACAATTGGTCGTCTATGCCCCTGTGCGCCACCGAGTGCCACGAACTACTATAGAAGTTGGTCAGTGACGTCATAGGCGTGCGGCTGTCAAGGTCACTTTGGCATAGTGCAGCACAAAATCGGATTCGCGCGCACGCATCTTTCTTTCTTTCACTTGATAACAAATAGAAAAATGAGTGAAGAACTTGATTCGGACGAACTTCTTAAAATTTTGCAAGGTGTGGAATCGGACTCGGAGTATTTTGTGGAGAACATTGAACCAGAAGATAATTCTGAGATATGTCCAACTGGATGATAATAATAATGTTTATTCATCAAAGAGTAGGAATTCAATAAGTATGTAAAATGTTCGGTGAGCCCAGTATTTCCAGATGCACTGTAATTACAGTAGAGTTAGGTACTGTTTTTGTACTCCATACACTATTATGGTAAATACAATACATGAGTTAAGAAAAGAACAGAAACAACACTTAAAAAACAATGCTTTGATAAGTACACGGCTACAAGCGTGATAGAATTTAAATATATAGTTACTTTCCATTTCAAAAAACACTTTAAAAACAATTAAAAATTCTGCCACTTAGATACCTACGGTAAAAAACGTTAACTGAAGTTATTAAAAAAACACAGGAATAAACAAAAATAGAAGAAAGAAAGACCATAGACCCCATCCCTGATCAGAATCGAATTCAACGTGCCCTCAGTGCCAATAACTTGATATGAAGTTAAAGAATGAGATCATGAAACAAATAGAGATGTACCCCATTCCTTATAGTTCTAATTGAGTTATGTATTAGTTTCTTTGATACTCATAATTTATACTGTTTTTTCTTATTAAGGATACTGTGAAACAAAACAAATCTGGAAATATTTAATCAGTTTTTATTTATATTCGTAAAATCAACTTTAAATCTTAACTTTACGCGTACAAATCTTATTCATCGATATGACGATATCCCCATCACTACTGTTTACTATATATTTAGTTATACATTTATAGCTTGGCGCTCGGCGAGGCATTGCGTTTTGTGTACGTTGGCGGCGAAAAGGTTTAACAGGAGAAATGACAACAGATTAAGTCAATAGGCTTTCAAAAAACGGGAGTAATAAAAAACAAAACCAGTTTCCCTTCTTTGACCCCAAAGCTCCTTAGTTTTATCGCACACTCATCTCTGTAGATATACTTCCTTTACAGAGCTAATGCAGTGAAATATCAACACTTATTGTAGTAGCAGCGGTTATGTCTAATTATAAGCTTATAGGCGATACTGTACATAATTTGAATAAACTAGCACGGGAACTGTTCTGATCAGTTTTTTGTTTTATTTTATCAAGACCTAACTGAATGTGGAAGGCGTTTGTTACCCCTGCCCTTATAACCCCTGTCTATCAAGCATGAAAAATGCTTGAATAAAGACAAACAATAAATTTGGTGTGTGAAGTCTCAGGTCTTTGTTTTCTCTACAGATCGGCATTCAATCAGTTGAATGCCGATCTGTAGAGAAAAAAAAAACTACATATCCGTAGGACACGTCTTCATTAGCTTCATACTAATAGGTAAGTTCGTATCAAAGATTCAACAGAACTAGCTGGGTTCAGGCCACCTGGTCGCCAGTTACCCTGGATTTATGGATCTCCCTAAGGTGCTAAAGTTTAAACCATGCTAAAACTAAGGACATGATAAAAGATAGTAAAAATAATCTGCTAAAATCTAACACCGCGGCACCGCTGCAAACTATTTTGATGAGTTTGCAAAAGATGGCGACACGTGTATGAACTAAAATTTATGATCAAAAGAACGATGATTTGCATAGTATTTCAGTTGGTTTTATAACTTTCAGTTACTATCACATAAAATTGATCTTGTAAATTAAAAGGTGTTCGCGTTATCAAAAAATTTAATCACAGTAAAGTGGAAGCGAGTCTTCTGAACGCACCTAATTGGAAATGTCAATTTAAACGTCAGCGACGTAGCTGTAGTGATGGGCAATATAAAATAAATCCAATTTACAATATTATTATATAATAAATTATGTACTGATTGATTCGGAAAATGTTTTTAAACGGAAACACTTATTAGGTACAGATATAAAACAACTTATAAAAATCTTACAATTTCATCCATTCTATCATGGTTGGGCTAGACATTGACTGAAACGAATCATAATGCTAGAATAATTATTAAAGACGGATACCGATTTTTAATCATTTAATTATTTTTAAATAATCATTGCATTAACAATGACAATCGACATGAATCGATAACTTGTGCACGTAACTAGCCGTTATCTTTTGTCATTCTAGCTGTCAATATGTGTCATTTCGTTTCATTGTTGCGATATAATTGATGACGGGGAGCTGTGTGTGGTTACTGTAGTGTTTTTACCTTAGGTCCGTAATTATTTTCTTGATTACAATGAGATAATTACCGCGATAAGTGCAACAATAGGTGGTTTATTCCGATACGTTTATGTGCCCGTGAACAATCTCAGTGCTAGTGAGTAACGTAAGAATCTATTAATAGTCTTTTTTTCTGTAGTGAAATTTGAAATTAGTGTTGTTATGATCGATATATAATTCGAAGTGGCGTCCAACGAGATGGGGCAAAGTCCGAGCTCCGTGTTGAGCAAGAGCGGCCGCCGAAATTCGTTCCGGAGGTTCGTGCGGCGGAGTAAACTGAATAAATCTAGTTTGAGTCACACATTCAGTTTGCCGCCTTCCGAGGACTATCCTGAGCTGATGAACGTGAACACGGCGACAGAGGAGCAGCTGATGACGCTGCCGGGGGTGAACAGGCAGCTGGCCCGCGAGATAGTACGGCATCGGCAGATGATAGGCCGATTCAAGCGAGTAGACGACCTCGCTCTCGTCTCAGGTAAATAGCAGAGATAGCCTCGACAGTATTGTCATTTTTACGACAGTTCTTGCATGACAACTCAGTACAAATATGGCTTCACCAAACAAAAAAGTGTTTAGTAAATTTTTTATCCATTTAATATTTACTAATTCAGAGATGAGTAGGGCTTCCTAACAACCATGTCAAGGCCTTAATTCATGCATTAATAATTGATACTTTTTATACACAAGTACTTTGTTAATTGCCTACCAATTGGAAGACTAATTTGAAGGAAACATAATGTAAAATGGGACTTAGCAAACAAATTGTTCAAACAACTAATTACCTAAGTACAGGTAATTTATGTACTCATTATCTGCTATTAGAGGAGGTACTTAGGACCATCTAAAATAATAACGTATTTACCAAACTATTTAAACTCAAAAGAAAAATACTGCAATAAATTATCAATAGGTATTATAAGTATATCTGCAGAATAAACTTTCAATTTTGTTTTAAAACATTCCAGTCGGCTTTAAAAACAAACTTTTCTTACTGTCTTGTTATAAAACATCTTGATGGTGTCTCATTAGAAAATCATAAAAACTACAGTAACTTAGTAAGAAGGTAGTAATTTATAAACTTTAATAATTACATACTTTAAAATATTTGTTTTAAATGTCTAATCACTACTTACTTGTTAAACTATTTTACCCATGGTTTAATAGTTATTCTGCTATTTGGGGCAGAGACAAATCCAACAAATCAAAGATCATTTAAATTGGTCCAGCCGTTCTTGAGTTATTAAATGGTGTAACTAACCCAACTTTGTTTTATTTATATATATAGATTGGAAAGTCTATGTGCAATTTTGTTATCTGTAATTATTATCACCACCCATCTGATAGTATTCTTTTGATACTTGAAAGATATGATTAAAATACTAAATTGCACACAAATGGCAGACAACTAAAATTGTAAAAAATCATAAAATGACCGAAACATTTATTATGTGCTAAATGTGTGATAAAATTATATAAATCATGCTTACATGCAATCTATTTGACTGAATTAATTCTATGCAAAGTAACAATTAATTTGCATCTAATAATGTCAATTTAACTTTCTAATTCAATCACATTATGAATCTTTTTCTGAAGCTGACATTACTAAATGAATACAAAATCTAAGTGTCCTCATTTTTTCTTAAACCTAGATTCCATCTAACAGTGAATTTAGCTGACTTCGCTTTAGTTGTAGATCGATCAATCTGGAGTATTGCACAAAAACAGTTATTGATAAATCTGCATCTTAGATAGACATAAATTATCGAATGAATTCTCTATAAAGCAAAATATGGCTATTCTAGATTTTTATTAACGTATGTAAGTGAGCGTAAAAACACTTGTTAAAAGTTTTTCAATATCAATTTATAACAATTGTCTGTGCTGTTACTAGGTGCCAGTATAATGACCCTGACGGTTTTTGTTTTATAATATGCCCTAAAATTATATTTATCCTACTTAATATTACAATCGCGAAAGTTTTTGAGGATTGATGGATGTTTGTTACTCTTTCACGCAAAAACTAAAGAACAGATGTTCATCGGATTTTTTATCCCGATATTCCCACGGGATCGACACTTATGCGGGTGAAACCGCGGCGCTGCTAGTAAATCATAATTTCTTATTAACCTATATTTACAAGTTCCTGCAACCCTCAAAATCTCTGAAATAGTCATTATGAGCTAAAAATAGGTGATTATTGCAAAAATTTTCCTTATGTACAAATAAGTAACTATGTCATTCCCTTTTAGGTATAGGTGCTGAAAAATTAGAGTTACTAAGGCCAGAAATATGCACAAACATAAGGAAACAAATATCTAGAGCAAGTTCACGGACACAATCTTTAGACAGTGTACGAATGCAGGCTGAAAGCAGACTGTGCTCCGTAAACTCTTCAAGTGTGTTCCAGTTACAATGTGTACCGGGCCTCAACCAGGAAATAGCCGCAAACATAGTAGACTACCGTAACAAAAGAGGCCCGTTCAAATCCTTAGATGATTTAATCAAAGTTCGTGGTATGGACATCATTAGGTTAAGTACAGTTAAGCATCACCTAAGTTTGGAACCAAGAAAGTGTGAGAGTGTGCAGCATTTAACAAATGGACATGTTAACGGATGGAACGATGTGGAGTGTATGCCAAACGGGGTCTCAAGTACCCCTAAGACGCCACATAGGAAGAGTCTGTCAATGCCAACTAATGCCAAGTTCCCTATGACGTTGCCAAATGGTTTTGCCACGGTACCAGTGAATGACATTTTGGATTTGCTATCAGCATACTCCCATAGGCCAATAGTAGAGGAGATGTTCATGTATGAGCGAGACGGAGTGAGATGCTGTCGACTTGCTTCGTGGAACCTTCATCAGCTTAGTGTGGAGAAGATAACGAACCCTGGAGTGAGGGAAGTCGTCTGCAGGACTATTTTGGAAAATAAGTGAGTATTAATTTCCTTACATTTTTAGTTATTAATAATGTACTTAATAGAAAAAATCTCACTATTTAAGTATCTAAGGGCAAATCGGACCAAACTTTTATACTTACTTAACTCTAATATTTTTTAAATTTTTGACACCTTTTCCATAAAAAAATTGTCAGATGTCAATTTTATTCCACGGATATCTGACTTTAGTAAAATCAGTTCTAAGTAATATTGCATTGCATATATCAATCTGGCCTTTTTCTCAAATACCAGAACTGTAGGCAGTCTATTATTGCACAAATGATAGCCAGCAAATGGTAAACCCCATAATCACCTGGGCAAACCCGAGCTGATGTAAACAATAACTTTGCAAATGATTAATTAAAACAAATAACTCGATCATTAATTAATAAGTATATTGTTAAAATATTATTGACGTTATAAATCATTAATATTAGTCTCGCGTCTAATAATAAACAGATTACTGTGTACCTATATTGTTGTGTCAGTATGTTTGATTTATAACCATGATTGTCTTAGCTTTCACTATGTTCTTAATGAACGGTAGAATAACTATACAGGGTGAAATTGAAAACATGCGACAAATCGAAATGGGAGATTGTACCTACTCATCATTATGAACAACTTTTACTATGGGACCAATCCTGAAATCATGAAAAAAAAATTAGCTGTTCCCTACATTTATGTTCGCATAACTCGTCAAAATGTAGGGAACAGCTGATTTTTTTTTCGCGATCAGGTTTGGTCCCATAGTAAAAGTTGTTCATAATGATGAGTACAATCTCCCATTTCGATTTGTCGCATGTTTTCAATTTCATCCTGTAGAGATAGTATATTTTATCAAGAAGCTACGTAATGAAAAGATAATGTGAAAAAACCAGAAGTGAAAAAATATATTATAATTATTTACAAGTTTTACAACTATACTCTGATTTGTAATTTGCTAGTCCAAAATGACAGCTGCAATCGACCTTCGAAGGGAAGGTCGATCGCAGCTGTCAAGAACAAGGTCGATCGCAGCTGTCATTTTGGTCTAGGAGGAAATTAATAAATTAGAGTTTAGAACCACTTATCTCTAAATCTGGTTAGAATATCTAAAAAATAATTATTTTTACATAGCTACACTATGGCTTAGTAAAGTTAATTATTGTTTACCTAACAATTTTATAATTTTCCTCTTACAATATACACATACTTACTAAAGGAATTATATTATTACTGCCTATTAGTCAATAATAATATTATTTTACCAGCCCAGTCAATCAATCAATCAATTGCAGTCCACTGCTAGCTAAAGGCTTTTCTCAAGTTGCGGCATACCATCCGGTACATAGGTACTGCAGTATTGTTTCTTACTTGTAAAATCAAAATAAAAAGTAATGTATTTAAATTAGCCTAAAAACAGCACTTTTTTAACGTCAAAATTACGTCCCCCAAAACGCCCGTCCTTCACCATTTCCTAGTGGTTTAACTGGGAAGAAGAATTGGCGCAACAAAACTCCCCAGTGTACCAAACTCCTTAATTGATTTTACTATCTGGAAGGAAACTCATTTGAGCACTCTATTACTTTTTAGGGTTCCGTACCTCAAAAGGAAAAACGGAACCCTTATAAGACCACTTCGTTGTCCGTCTGTCAAGGCCCTTTTTCTCAGGAACGCGTGGAGTTATCAAGTTGAAATTAATATCAAATAATCAGGGCTGCAATCCCATGAAGCAGTGAAAATATCAAACTTCTAAGTCAACGCAATCAAAAGATACGGGCGTATATGCCGCGTATTTTGACACTAGTAAGGGAATCTAAACCTATAGGGTACTTCCAGTTGATCTTTTTTTTTGTCGCCTATGCTGTCCCACTGCTGACCAAACGCCTCCCCCAATTCCTTCCAGGAACTCTTTTCTCGCGCCACCTCGAACCAGCCCTCGTGGTACGCGTCCAGGTCATCTCGCCGTCTCTTTCTGGGCCGACCTCGGCGGCGCCGTCCATCTTCAGGCACCCATTGTGTGGAGATTTTTACCCAGCAGTCATCGTGCATACGGCTGATGTGACCCGCCCAATCCCTTTTGAGCCTGGCAGCCTTCTTTCCTACATCCAGTATGCCCGTTTTGGAACGCAGCGTGGTGTTCCGAATTCTGTCCATTCTTTTAACACCCAGAATGCTGCGTTCCAGCGCTCTTTGGCATACTCCAAGGCGGAACTTTTGGGACAGAATCATGAAATTTGGGAAGCAGCAATGTCATGTATGATGTAGTACAAGTAAAAGAAAAAATCCGAAAACCGTAAATTTGTAGTTACATACCTAACGTACGAAACCCTCGGTGCGCGAGTCCGACTCGCATATGACCGGTTTTTTGTTTCTCTAATTTTCACATTCTGTACTACACTTTACAGGTGGTTATTTTCATGTTATTATTGTACGAGTTCTACAGTGTGGTGTTATACGTTTCCTGTCGCTGTAACAAAGACTGTCAGTCATGCAGCATGATTCACATTGCTTAGCGCTTAAACAACATCGCAGTATTCAATTACGTAATTACTATCATTAGAGTGAGTATTTCACCACCTCACAAATCAAATCCAGTTGAAAACCAGCGTCAGACACTAGTTGTCTGGCATTTTTGCTGAACTGGACCTTTTTGGCGCACAATTTCCTGCTAATTTCTTACTTGTTTTCTTACTTCTCATTTGTTTTTATCTGATGTATATCTCTGTTGTACTGTGTGTCTTTTAGTCTGTGCTGAATAAATGTATTTTCTTTCTTTATATTTGTGATTTACGATCATATTTTAACAGAATTAAATTGCATGGAAGAAAATTCCTTAGTACCGTTGCTGTTGGACTAAATTCCATCGTCCTTAAACTTTCTTTAAGGCACGTAATTTTCTTGCTGGGCTTTGCTGATCATAGAGCTTGTCCTCTCGAGTCCTAATCGTAACACTTATGCCAAATTTGCATACGGTCAAGCTTACAATCTGCTCTGCTCATATTTAAATCTAAGTGATGTCATGTCGGAGATTTCGGCCACAGCGTCATTGTGGTTTAGAGCTTCTTTGTCCTACTTCCTCATAATTTTATACGACTAGCATATCCCGCTTGAGCGGTAAATCTCCAAGCACAAAGCAGAAATATTAGGGCACTATTAACGACATTATAATTTAAAGCCTTCTTTGTTCTTTGAGGTCATCACCGCCATCCCCTTTCCAACTTCCCTACAGTACAACAGTCTAATTTGACAAATTTCCACCAGGTTATCACTAATAGCCGTACAAGATGTGCTGGAGGAAGCTGCTCTGAAGCTCATCTGTGACGAACTCAACTCGCCCGTGTTGAGGCGGGTCAGGGAATGGAAGTGCAACAGCCAACGGTGGGAATACTGCTTGTCTGATCGAATAGAAAGGTATGTTGTCTCAATTATAATGTTTTATTTATTACTACTTTTTTTTTCGTCTGCGCCGCGGCTATCTGTTGGACATAACAATAAGAGACTCCTCTGTCTGATACTTGTATCTGTTTAGGCTTTTTAGCTTGGTGAGACACTTCTCAGGTAGAAAGAAAGAAAAAGTATTTATTGCGACTCGTACAGGAAGATCACAAACTAAACTAAACACAGTCAAAAATAAGAAACCAAATTATATAAAAAAAAGTAACAAAAAGAAAAATTAAACAGAAAGTCCTATACGAGGCCAAAAGGCTCCTATCTCAGCACGATGCTGCGACATTTAAGAAATAAATGTCGGTGATTGGTGCAGAAGACGACTATTTCTCTTTAAGAAAAAAGAAAGAAAATACGTTACGAAATACGTTTAATCTTCTATGTTGAAGGCCTTGATCTTCACTCAGTCTGATTTCTATACACTGCAGTGGTTCCTCTCTCCTTCTACCCACTTTGCTGTGTCGGACAGAGTCCATATTGATCTCATTATCTTTTAAGTTACCACCAAAGTACGCATTATGGAATGCAAAAAATGTTTGAGTATTGAGTATTAATTGACAAAAATTGTTTATGGTGGTCAAAAATAGCGCCTTTGAAAGCCCTTTATTTTACAAATGTTATTTCTAAAAACTATTTTATCAGCAATAAAGAAAAATCAACCACTTTGTAGACGCGGTCATCTTTTGAGTATCGCCCTCGGCTTGGGGAAAGGCTTTTGCAAGGGTCACGACTAGTTACTTACTACTTTTCAAGATGGGGATTTAGGGTCGTGTCTCACGACCCTTTTTTTTTATGGGAAATCATCTAATGACTCCTCCCGCTCTGGGTGGTGCGGAAGGGAGTGTCAGACTCTTATTAACTAAAATCCACCCGTGTTCCTTCCTTAGCCCTTTATGTTCCGGGGCAGCGGTAACCCTTTCGGACGATCCCGCTACCCCGGCAGGCTTGGGCTCTAGCGGGCCCCTTCCTTTATGCTGACATCTCTTTGAGGCGCGCGTGAAACACATGTCATACGCGCCGTCGACTCACGACCCTAAGTCCTCATCTTGAAAAGTAATTTCCTAATAAGATAATCTTATTACAGAAAACTAGTAATAAAACAAGTTGTCCCATGCAAAAATAGGTCTAATTCTGTATTAGGCAGATTGATAAAATATTATTTATTATGTAGGTACACCATAAAAATTACAGATACGAGTAAATGTACAAATTTTACAAGGGGTGACACAATGGGCGGTCATATCGCTAAAAGCAAAGACAACCATTTATAACTTCTATCTTTTATGAGATCTGATTCAAAAGACCAATTTTTGACAGATTTTATAAAACTGTATTTCTAACCAACTTATTCCAAGTAAAATCATTATCTACGTCATAAATAATGGAACCTATTTTAGTATCGATTCGCTTACAAATAAGACATAACTAATTCAGTAGTAAATTGATTCACTTTCAACGATACATTGCAAGCTCGTACCGAGGCACTGTAAAATGGTCTGCGTGCCAAGAATCGCTATGAATACAACGTGACAGTAAAAAACACGTGTTTCCTTGTATTTAGAGATAAGACGGTAACAATCGAGATATTTATAACAAGTAGGTAGCGATTAGATTGCACGCTTAATTGTAATCGAAACAGATGTGATTTTTAATGAGACTTGTAATCAAAGTCCAATTGACTATGTCATATATCGCATTGGCTTGAAGATGTAAAGACTTACTTTTAATCATTGGGTGCAGGAAAGAAGCCTAAGTTATGGCTTTTGCAATATGTTTATGCGGAGACAAAAATCTACCTAGAACCATAAATTCGAAGACATGTGACATCTACCAACCCGCACTGGGCCCGCGTGGTCCACTACGCGGGCCCAGTTCGGAGGAGACCAGCTGTGTCCCAGCAGTGGGAATATTATAAGCTGATAACGCTTACGCAATATGAATATTATGTACAGACGCCAGCACATCATCCTACCCGAAACTGTTAAATTTTCCCAAAGCTATAAAGTTGAAAATCTATTAAAGAAATTTGACAGATTGTAGTAGCTTGATGTGCTGGCATCTGTACTTTCTAATTCAATCTTGGACAACGTCTATAGACAAAGTTTAGTGGATGATAAAAGAAAATCTAGCGAGGAAATCTGGTGAAATCGTCAAAAGCAAGCAAGCAAGCGACTGGAGCAACCGGTGTGCTCAAACGCGGTGCTGCTCATCCTTCAGTGGAATTGCTGGTTGATACCATTATTCCAATTTCTCCATAACATGAGTCTAGCCTACAGGTATTTGAAGTTCTAGCTACCGGTTCAGTTACGCGATGTCACGCTGGCGGATTACGCCGCGTGGGCAGAGCACGATGGCTTTTATTTAATAGCCCGACAACATGCGACTGAATAATGTTAGTGTACTAGGTAGACCTGCGCAATAATATATACTATATATAGAGCGTTGACTGCAGTTCGGCCATCCCACTCCCACATGCTATCCAAGAGAAAACTTGTTTGAGGATGTCCTCATGTATATCCACCTTCTATAGAAAGTGAACGGACGTAATATTTAGATTCACAGACTAAAATTATAGTAGCCTCTCTTGCTCGCCAAAAGACGCCTTCCTGATCCCAGAGTGGGACATAGAACTGTGCCCTGCAAGTGGCTCGTCAAATGGAAAACAATTTCGTTTCCCCATCACCCGCACGGTTCATGGTCAGCACAAGACTAAGTGCTTTTTTTTATTGCTGAATGGGCCCGCTTTCGACCTCGATCACGCCTAATGGAAAGCGATGGATGAGGTCTATGATGGAACGAGCGTGCCCAGAAGATGCCTAGGGCACTGGAACTCTCACGCATCGACGAAACACAGCAGGCTGCTTGACTCGGGTGGGAGAGTGGTCGCAAACCAGGCGGGCGTTAGCCCTACCACCGCAAGGGAAGAATTGGCCAGTCAAATAAGGTGTTGGGTGTGACTGTCCAGGATGAGCCGAGCGCTCGGTTCAGTTGAATAACTGGCAGAACAAACTGCGCTACACGAGGAGGCTTCTTCATGCATCCCTATAAAGTGCCAACGTCCTCCCCAAGGTTATATCCTAAGCTTGTGTTATCAGAATAGCAGGAGGTCGGATTTTCCGCCTGTGTATAAAACCCCCTTACCCTAATGAGGTTGTTCAATGTCACCTTAATAGGAACACACTTGTTGCATACTAAAATAGGCAATATTTGTTTTACATTTTGATGTAGGTAATTTATCTTTTACTCACAAACTCGAGGTTAAAGAAAATATTATTCGCTTAGTGGTAAAACGAGATATTTAAGTACCGTTACATCTATTAGACAGGATGTGGGGTACATTAGTGACCCATGTCACAGAAACATTTACATAGTAGGAAGTCCGAGTATGGAGGTTGCTTTAAAAAGCCTAATAATGAATATGCTACTTAATACTTTTACACGTTTTATTTCAACGTTTCTATTCTTCGTAAGGTGTGGAAATACCTATAATAATAATATATAATTACTAAGATTATTCCACAGTTTTTTAAATTAGTAGTAGAACCTGAAACATATGTTAACATTTTTTTAAATTGAAAAAGAAAATCAACTTTTAAACGTAAGAATGTTTTCTCACTTTCGATTTAAAAAAAAATTGTATCTTGCACTAATGTTAGTATAATATACATTTTTTATACATGAAAGGGTATTTCATGATAGTCCTATCGCAAATAAAAAATCATAAAATGAGCTTGTCGAAAAAAAGCTATACATTTTAAAGATGTCCCCGAAGAATTTCCCCAAAAATTCAAAAAAATATTATATCATATCTCCTAAACTATCAAAAATCGCGGAACATACGTGGGGTATTTTTGGATACCCGTAGGTATGAGGAATCTAATTTTTTTTTTATTGACGTCACTATTTGGACCACCATGTAAATGGGCTTTCCGTACCGCTCTTTTAAGAGCTTAGAGAGTTAGGGTCCAGAAAACTTAGGCCAGGGCTCTTCAAATGGCATGAAAACTAATTTGCGCTCTCTTCTTTTTTGATGTTTTATCGCGCAACTACTTCGTAATCCTTATCTTTGGGTAGCACTTGTCAATTAGGAAACCCTTGAAATGAGCCAAACCTCTCTGAAGCTCAAGTTCAAGGCTTTAGCCAATTAACTGCAACTATGACAATGACAATCCGAGGGTTTTGAAGGATATTCCTAATCCATTGCTTCATAGGTTTGAAAAAGGCGACTGCTCAACAACGTAAATAACGCAATGAACGTATCTGAACTGTCAAAATTAAAGAAATTGTAATTTTATGTTTGTTTTTTATAAATACAGTCTTTGTACATGGTTCACGTTTGTTTTGTACCATTAAACCAGGAATGGAAATGTGTGTTACGCCACTACCCCGCCATCTCCTTCTATAACTACTTTACAACGCGACACGCTATCAGAATTAGACCAACACAACTTTCAGGCTGAACGAAGCCAGTGAACATTAAAATCTCAAACCATAAAACCTCACAATACAATGATTGGTCGTGGCAGTAACGTAACATACCGACCGACTCCAATCGCGGTCACGTGTGCAGGCACGTTGGTAACAAGTCGTATTTGTCTGCCATTTGGCCAGGCAAACTGTACGATTTGATGATTCGGTAGACTGTCAGGCAATTTGTTTTTATTGTGCCGCTAGGGAGCGAAAAGGGGTGAGAAATTGGAGATGTCTATGTGAGATACTTCGTTTGTTTTCAAGTGTCTTTATAGCATCTTGGATGAAGGTTGCCTTTCGATTCAGAAGCACGCAAATGGTACTTTGAGCCAGATCCAATTTACAAACCTTTTATTTACTTTCTGGGTATATTTCTGGATTCATGTAGTAATTAAAATTCTGCTGGGACATAGGCCTCCTCTCTTCGAGAGGGAATGGGCTATAATCTACCACGCAGGCACATAGTGCGGGCTGGTACTCGTAGATGTATATTCATGTACCTAGAGCTATTACAATAATATGCATGGTAATTGAAAAACCAGGTCATAATCCTCAATATCCAGTTCAAATTCCATTCTTGAATGAAATTCCTCGAAACAGTTTACGATATCAACAAAAACAACCATCTACTTATATTCTTATCTAAACCAGGCATACGGATCTTGGATCTTTTCCCACATCTGCATAGAAACAAAACATCTAAAGAGTCACCAGTTACAAGTTTATCAACAGTATAATGTCCTTTGGTTTCTAAATAAAGACGTCCTTGTAATTCCCTTGCTAGGGCACTCCGTCTGCGAAATGCACAGCCACATCGCTGCGTTTTTATTACTCCTCGCATAAATAGAATTTGTAATTGAGTCTGAGTGTCGGTGCTTGAATCTTTCCGTTCTGAGCTGGTTTGAAAGATAAACTGAGTGTCAATTTGCATTCTAGTGGCTGTTGTACATCCATTTGATCGTCTGTTGAGTCATGATGGCTTCTTGGGTGCAGTGGTAAAAATGGACTACGGATCACATGTCTAGAACAGACTGGAACTATTGTTAGGGAAATTTCCCTGGTGTAAAAGAGATATTAAATCTAGATAAGGAACTAATTGCAATTAGTTGTTTATAATGTTGGTGGATACAGCTTGGCGGAGTGAAGTTTGTTTGTTGTATGTGGGTAAATATTATACTGGCATATCATTATACAAACGTACAAATTGGCATAATTATCGTGAGATTGGTAGATGTTACATCTCTTCGAATTTTTGGTTCTAGGACATGCCGCATGCCGGTTTCCTCATGATGTTTTCTTTCGCCGTTTTGAAAGCACCCGCACTGGGCCCGCGTGGTGGATTATTGCCACGGACGGATTATTGGATTATTGTTGTACGGACTAAGCGAGAACGATACGAGAACTTGTACGAGAACGATAGTCCGTACCTGCAGTACCTGCAGGTACGGACCATGGTTCCTGTGTTCGTGAAAACGACTACGCGTAGGTACATTGGAACGCTTAGTCCGTACAAGGCTTTACTCTCACCCTGAGGAGGCCTGTGTCCCAGCAGTGGGAACATTATAGGCTGATTATGTTTATGCTATTGTGAGATTATCATCACTTGCTCTGAGTTTTGAAATTGCTTTTCACTCAAGGTCAATTAAAGTCAAGGAGGACTGCAAAGTATTTTAAATACTTTATATGTGAACCTTCCTAGAGGCTTCACAGCAAAATTGAATAAGCTATGCTAAGCCTGAGAGATCGTGCCTTATCTCAAATCAGGTCATCACTTTTCATCAGACGAAACTGTCAAGAACAAAATATGAGGTAAAAGTCTGCCATATTTGCACGACCTTTAGTATAATTATAACTATCAGTATAATATACGTAATCATACAGATCGCTACATTGCTTACATTCATTCTGCATACAATCCTCTGACTTTTAACTTTCTCTGTCTGATAAGCGATGATCACCAGTACATAACAGAAAAGCATATCATAAAAGGAAGGAGGCACATAGTTCTAACAGTTAGATTATTGGGACGCGATCACGCGACGTTAAAACCAGAGATAGATAGGTTTTTCTACCTCCAGTACCTATGCCAAAACTGGTGATAGATAAGCAATTGGGTTTGGGATTCTTCATTTGACAAGAGGTTAATAATATTATAACCTCAATGCTTTTTCAATTACGATTTAAAAACAGTAGTTGTTGGAAAAATTGGTGGGATGTAAAGTTGAAACCTTTTTAATACAGAATTTGAATGTGTTACTAATTATCATTAGTAAGTGATTGCGTAAGTAGGTACACCTGGAACATGGTTTGTTTACATTTTTATCAGATACTTTTGGAACAAACTATTTATAATAATATCCTTTTTAAAACGCAGGAGGGGCTTGTGGCTAAGTAATAACAGCCGCACGGGTCGATCTATCAGGTTAAGCTACGCTTGCCGCGGTTGGCCGTTAATGGGTGACCATCTTCACATACCAAGACCCCTCCTTGGCTGGGAAAGCTCGTTAACCCGTTGGTCCCGGCTGTCATTCGTGGATCTTTAACAGTCATTACGGGTCGTCAGAACCCCGAAAGTCTGACAACCAGTCTTACCAAGGGGTATCGTATTACCCAGTAACTGGGTTGTGGAGGTCAGATAAGCAGTCGCTCCATGTAAAATACTGGTATTCAGCTGCATCCGGTTAGACTGGAAGCCAACCCCAACATAGTTGGGAAAAGGCTAGGCAGATGATGATCCTTCTTAAAATGCCTTAGGGGATCGCCCCTATTTTATGGGACTTAATATAATTGGTGATATGTGGGTGTGTTAATTGCTATACAACAGCGGGGTAATTCCGTGACCCACTAACATTAGGAATGGCTTTCATTTTGACAGTTCAACAACATTCATTGCGTTATTTACGTTGTTGTGCAGACAATTTACATCCTACACGCGAAGCAATGGATTAGCAATATCTTTCAAAATGGTTCTATTACGCTATTAGGATCAATAGGATACTGTCCTTACCGCTTAGAAGTATAAGCGTTATGTTATGTAAAAATGACTTAATTGAAAACACTTGCGTTGTTACTCTTTGTTCAGGGTTACAACCTTGATTAACTATTGTTTATTTTCTAGAATAACTGTAGCGACAATGGCGGGCCATTGAAATTATTTATAATCGTGTACCCGGCCGTAATTGTAAACACAGAGTTCAATCAATTGAAGATATAATTGCCAAGGGACAAGTGAGGCCACTTATGAAAATATACAATACTAGCTGACCCGTGCCCACTTCGTTGGGCGGTAAACATTTTAACTTGTGATGAAATTATGAGTGTGGTTCGGTCCTGCGATGTTCTCGCGCTTTGGCTAGCGAGCCTCTGCGAGCGTTCAGCGCTAGACTCCCTATCCGTTGTTGCAGAGACATGCTGCCTTAAATCACTGAGACGCTGCGCAAGTTCAGCGCTAGATTCCCGAGCACGGGCCTGCGATGTTCTCACAGTTTGGCTAGCGAGCCGCTGCGAGCGCTCAGCGCTAGACTCCGTATCCCTTGTTGCAGAGACATACTGCCTTAAATAACTGAGACGCTGCGCACGTTCAGCGCTAGATTCCCGTGCACGGGCCTGCGATGTTCTCACAGTTTGCCTAGCGAGCCGCTGCGAGTGCTCAGCGCTAGACTCCCTATCCCTTGTTACAGAGACATGCTGCCTTAAATCACTGAGACGCTAGATTCCCCAGCGCGTGCTTGCGAAATATTTTCTCTATTCCTCGAGAGGCGCTGATGTTTTTCAAGAGCAGACTCTTCCGTACGGCGTAGTCGAGCTGCTCTTGTCTGGGATGTCTGACGGGAAAGTTGTGATTTCCTTTTAGGCATGATAAACAATCGCTGAAACTGTCCGATATCCCAAAAACAGAAATACGACAGCTTCGAACTCGAAGAATGAGAACGAAGTAGTATTTGTGTTTTAAGAAACCGAGCAACCAAAACAATTTTAAAGACCAACAACATCCAACCAACTACTTAGTACGTACAACTCACCTACCTAACGACGAAAGTTAAATAATAACTGGAGAGGGTCATTATGCACAACGCCATCTATGGGTAAATGGATAAAACGTCCGTACAAAGCATGTTCTAATGCGGTTCGTGAATGGACGGCGGCATTTTCCGATTTAGTAATTTTATATTATCTTGGGAACTATTTAACCAATTGACACACTGTTTTGGGCAAATCGTATCTCTACGATGTTCTTGTGATCATAATGATATTTTTTTCGATAAGGTTTAATATTTTGTTGTTTAAAAAATCGTCCAAAGGTAAGTACGTCGAAAAATACTTTTTTTAACACATAAAAGCTACTATATCTGCTAAAATATAAAAGATAGAAATATGGTGTCGCGGACTTTTTTGTAGAACTATTCAAAGCGGACCAGGTTGCCATACATTGTTTTCAATTATATACAACTGTTAAGGCAGCGCATGCAAATAACTCTGTTGTTAGAGCTATTTTTTTCCGCCTGGCTAGACAAAAATTGAGATAGTTCGGCTAATATGCATGATATCTTTATAATTTATAGCCTATAGCACTACCGAATAATGTAGCTTTCTACCAGTGAAACAATTTTTAAAATCGGTTCATTACTTCCGGAGATTACCCCCTACATACAAACTTACAAACTTACAAACAATTTTACCTCTTTATAATATTAGTAAAAAAAAACACTGATTAAAGTGATTTTATTTTTACCTACAATAATAAATTTCTGGCACATTAGTGTATTTTCTTTAGCTGATTATATTTTTTGTAAGTATCTAATGCGTTTTTCTTATATATTTTTTTACAATCGTCCTTATTTTGGTGGTTTGAATGATTTGAAAAAGTTTGTCCATCTATTTTAAAGGGACCTTATATTTTGCTGTGACAAACGATTGACGATTCAAAAAGCTTGTAAAAAGGCAAAGCAAAACAAAAATATGTAATTAAATGTAGAAATTTTACATAGGTTGACACAATCGGCGGTCTTATCGCTAAAAGACGACCTTTGGATGGATTTAGAGAATAAGAAAAGAAAGCGCGATGACACAACGCTGGTAATTTATTGCAAAATATGAAGCAATTATCGATTTACAAAAAAATCTATTGTTTGGACTAAAAATTAAAACACTAGAGTTTTAGTATTTTACTTGTAGAATAATCTGACAAAACATCGTAATGATTGTATGTATATTATTATGGTTTTTATTGTAAAAAGAAAGTTTTTAGAGGTATCTTCATGATTTTTTTCTATCGTATATTAGTTGTATTATGTTTTCAACACACTATCTACCTAACATATATCCTGAAGAATATCATATTATATTTTTCTGATTTTGTTTACTGTAAGTAGTCGATCATACACTTTTATTGTTTCTAAAACTTGCGTTTCTTGGGTTTAGTTCCTGTAAGCCCCTTAATAACAAACTTCTGTCCCCACTCAAATATTTTAGTCAGTGGATACTGTCGTGAGAGCCCCCCATTGACTATAATATACTCTTTGATCGCGGACACGATAGTGCAGACGCCAGCACATCAAGCTATCCGAAACTGTAACATTTTCCCAATCAACTTTGAACCTTATGCTTTAGCGATAAAGTTGAAAATCTATTAAAGAAATTTGACAGATTGTAGTAGCTCGATGTGCTGGCGTCTATACATTGCTTAAAATCAGTTGATCGATACACTGCACCTGTTAGATTAGATTATAATTTCCTACATAGCTGAAGTAATTTACGATATAATATCAAGTTTTGAATAAATTATCGCCTAGTAGGAAAACATTCTTCTTCATATTTTTGACAGTTGTTACGGGTGGTCAGACAGAACTCAGAAGCCCAAAATACTGACAACGAGTCTTACCAAAGTGTATCGTATTACCCAGTAAATGGGTTGTGCTGGTCAGATAGGCAGTCGCTCCATGTAAAATACTGGTATTCAGTTGCATCCGGTTAGACTGGAAGCCGACTCCAACATAGTTGGGAAAAGGCTAGGCAGATTGATTGAGGAAAAGATTCTTTAGAAACGTCACTTCCCTCGCGAACCGTACGAAAATAACCATGAAATCAATAAACTATTTCTAGCCCCGTAGGCTTTGTAGCGAGGCGAATAAATATTGGCATAATATTGAGCCTTTTTTTTTTTTTTTTGGATGGGAAATCATCTAATGACTCCTCCCGCTCTGGGTGGAGCGGAAGGGAGTGTCAGACTCTTACTGACTAAAACCCACCCGTGTTCCTTCCTTAGCCCTTTATGTTCCGGGGCAGCGGTAACCCTTTCGGACGATCCCGCTACCCCGGCAGGCTTCGGCCCTGGCGGGCCCCTTCCTTAATGCTGACATCTCTTTGAGGCGCGCGTGGAACACATACGCGCCGTCCGGCACGGGCCTGGTCCTGATCGGACGGAGAGCTACCCATTACTCTCCGTCCGCAGGCCCGCGCCTACGGTGGCCGGGAGTCGTCACGCGGCTCCCGACGCCCGTAGCGTCTCCCGCGGCGGCTGAGGCGTGCGGCTCTCTCCCTGAGCCGTCCCGCCACCTCCTTCGCTAGCATGACTGCTTCGCAGAAGGAGGTGACCGCCTCCCACTCCCTCTCGCCCCGGACCATGGCTTGAACCAGGGCCGGACGCGAGAGGTCGCCGCCGTTGCCGATCGCCTCTACGAGGACACGGCGGTGCTCCGCCCAAGCGGGGCAGACCTCCACCGTATGCTCCACCGTGTCCTCTGGGCGATCCTCGCAGTGGTGACACCCGGGCGTCTCCTCCCGCCTGATGATGTGCAGGAACCTCCCGAAACATCCGTGTCCGGTGAGGACCTGCGTCAGGCGGTAGGTGAGAACGCCGTGACGCCTCTCTAGCCACTCCTCAAAGAGGGGTCTTATCGCCACTATCGTGGCGTGCCCTATAATATTGAGCCTTAGGTACCTTTGCAAATTATAACCTCGTATTAGTCCTACACATACATAACCAGCCTATAATGTTCCCACTGCTGGGACACAGGCCTCCTCTCGGTGAGAGGGAGTGGGCCGTAATCCAGCACGCGGGCCCAGTGCGGGTTGGTAGATGTCACATGTCTTCGAATTTTTGGTTCTAGGACATGCCGGTTTTCACGATGTTTTCCTTCACCGTTTTGAGAACAGTGGCTGATGAAACAATTTACACAAACTAAAGCCTGTCTGGGTTCGAACCTACGATCTACAACTCGTAAGTCGCGACAGTTACCACTGGGCCACCACTGCTTTTCCTTCTTCCGTATTAGTCGTATTCATGGTAAACAAAACTGGTTGCTCAAATGTTGCACACACTACGGCGTTGCTAGCAACATGTTTCCAGCAACACATGCAACATGTTGCTGCAACAATGTTTTTGTTTGAAGTCAAAAAAGCGGATATCAGACACTTCACTTTTTTTGCCTTTCATTCATGAATTCATTTTTCACTTTTTGTTCATTTTGATCTTTCATTTGGCATCTCTCACCCGAAGTGAAACGTCTGAACGCAAAATGAAACCAAAGTGAAAAATTTATTCAATGTTGAATTAATGACCCAACGATGTTGGATTGGATTTCGGCACTCGGCGGCATCCTTCACTCGCCTACCGAATGACCGAGAAATGAAATAAAAAGAGCAGAGGAGTTTTAACGGTGTCAGTCTGAACGTGACATAAAACAAAATAAACTAATAATTTATTTGTTTATTTAATACTTTAAGCACACAGATATACTACGGAGGTGGACTTAATGCCATTCACTCAAATGAACCATTCACTCACATGGAAAGGATGCCGGTTAGCCTATTCAAATTTATGTTTCAAATAATGTTATTTAAAGTTAAACAAATATCAACTTTATGGTAATGGTAATTAAGTTGATTCCAGTGACTAGCACTGTTGAATAGGTTATAAAAATGTTCGAAGTTGTAGCGTAAACTGCACTTTATAGTGTAGGAATTAAAGTTCCTTTTCCATAAACTCATATTTGTTTACATTTTTGGCAAATAAGTCGCGAATGCAGTATAGGTAATTTAAAACAAAGTCCCACTGCCGCATATGTCTGTCTGTTTGAACGCGATACACTCTAAAACTAACTAACGGATTTTCATTCGGGTTTTACCAATGGACGGAGGGATTCATGAAGAAGGTTTAGGTGTATAATTCATTAAGGATTTGTGTATTGTAAACTGGCTGAAATATGACGATGATTGTAGAAACCATGCCGACTAGGAGTATTCCTAGCGTGCCCTGCGTAAACAGTGGATGAAATTTGGCACACAGATAGTTTACAACCTGGATTAACATTAACACAGATCCCGGTAGTACGTAATACTGCGTTCCCGTGGGATATTTTCCGACATTCACAAAAGCTACTTAATTTTAATTAACTAGCTGCGCCCCGCGGTTTCACCCGCATAAGTCTCGATCCCGTGGGAATATCGGGATGTAAAATCAGGTTATGATCTACCCATGTGCCAAAATGAAAGCGCAACAAACAAAACACAAAAAATCGAATCTTTTCTCTTTATATTAATAGTTCAGATAACTACATAATAATTATTATTATCATTTAATTTCAAACTATTGACACTGAATTCCTGCGAGTATAACGAACGTAAGTACCGTATCATGCTGAGATAGGAGCCTTTTCGCCACATACCGGACTTTTTTTTTAACTTCCTTTTTAAGTAAGCTGAGATAGGAGCCTTTTGGCCTCATATAGGACTGTTTTTTAACTTTCTTTTTAAGTATATAATTTTATTTTTTATTTATGATTGTGTTTAGTTTAGTTTGTGATTTTCCTGTACGAGTCACAATAAATACTTTTTCTTTTTTTTGTAATGTGTATTATATTATGGTAAAACGGTATGTCCGTTATCACCTCGTCGGAATTGATTACTACCGATTACCTGCACATAACAGTCGTTATCATTAAGGGGGATGGGCTAGGTAAAACCTAGGTGCAAAAAACGTAAGAAAATTTTAATTTCGCGGGCTACCTAGCGCATCCTCCTTATGGTAAACCGATATGGCTATTATCCCCTCTACGAATTGAAATTTGAATTGATTACTGACGATTACCGGAACATAACAGTCGAATTACTGACAAATGCGTGCACTGACTGGACAGGTCCATTCAATCTGTGTGGCTCTTTCCTCAAAAGACCATTTCAGACACCAATCAACATGGTCATCACAAGATCTGACCAAGATTATGTCTGGACTTAAAGAGACTGTGACCTCTGAGTTTTTTCGGCCTTTCTTCTCAGAGTAGTCAGATAGGAAACGCCGACCTCATCTAGTTTTTAAAAATAAAATTGATGTGTAAAAGTGTTTGTACAAACCTACTTACACATAAAATCATTTATCGTTATCATTAAATATTACTTCAGTACTAAATGCAAGAATTACCAATTTTACCACGTTTTACCAATCTCAAATAAGATAAAAAATAAATATAAACATCCGAATTGAGAACCACCTCCTTTTTCGAAGTCGGTTAAAAAAGCCATGAAAACGAACGTAAAAATATCATGACCGTGTTTTTCTGATAAACAGTAGGTGTTATCTAACGACTCAAGATTCTTAATCTTATCGGAAATAATTCCCCATATTTTTACTGGAGAGTGCTTCTATTATATAGTAATATAAATAGTTCAATATCGATGATGCTATTTTCTCTTGCATAGAAACTTCATCCTCACTCGGTCCGTGGGCGACGTGGCTACGTACGATAAGAGGAAATGTAGCAGCGTCTTCCTGTTTGCTATTAATAACAAACTACGCACTATCATCGTCTGCCTGCTAAGCTTGGTTACAGGCTTAAATAGAAAAATCCTCTCTATCTTCTTTGATGCCACTCCAGTCTTTTCTCAAAGTTTCACTCCTGAAGCATGGCTGTCGGCTTTGCGAACTCATAGCTCTGTCTATGTCCTCATCATCATCATCTACAGCCCGACTTCACCCACACACCTATCCCCCTCCTGTTTGTCCAGACAGGCGCTTTACTCTGTGTACATTATTTCCACACCACTGCTCTCAAAACGGTGAGGAAAACATTGTGAGGAAACCGTCATGTCCTAGAATCAAAAATTTTAAGACATGTGACATCCACCAATCCGCGCTGGATCCGCGTAGTGGATTATAGCCCACTCTCTCTCACAGAGAGGAGACCTGTGTCCCAGCAGTGAGAAAGCTGATTATGATGATATACCAATTTCCAGCTGCAGTCTTTGTGCCCAAATTGGGGAAAATATTTTGCTTTTTATTAACCCACCTTCTTAGTAAAACTAAAGGTATCTCTCCTGGATTCTTTCAAAGATCATATTTCCCTGGCATTGCTTTCTATCATGGTCTAAAGTTCATCATATCGTTCAGGATTCCCTTTAAAAATTCCTCTCGGTTCAGTCGTACGTCATGCTCTCATAAAGAATTGAAGTCCATAATCGATTGCCTACGACTGCCGCATTGACCATTTGATTCAATTAACTTTCGAATTAATATTGCACGGGCTGTTAGCGTGGACATGGAGGGTTTAGTTGATAAAATTGACTGTAAACTGACGTGGTCTATGGCATATTTAATAGAACGAAACTATAATGGTCTTGTTTCGAAATTCTTTAAATATTCGAAAAGCAACTACAACAACGACAACTAGAACCAAAAATTTAAAGATGAGTGACATCCGCCAACCAGCGTGGTGGTTTACGGCCCACTCCCTCTCTCAGAGAGGAGGCCTGTGGGAATATTATAGGCCGATTTGAAATAGGCTTATTCTTCTAATAGAAGACTATTATATTCGACAATATAGTCCGGGTGGAAAACTAGAAAAGATCTGTCCCAATATTGGAAACGTTCCGGCTATTGGGACAGAATTAGCTTCTCAGAGAAAAATCGAAATGAATGAATTGCACCGACCGATCGTGGTTAAACCAAACTCGATTAATCGATTGAACCCCAAGATTCGCACTAGCTCCTGTAGCCTCATGTTCATGGTGCTACAGCGACCATTGCATATCAAGGAATAGACCGGGAAGCGCGGTAATAGTAGGGAAGACGGCCCGTAGGATAGGTAAGGATTTAAGAGCCTACGGGATATGCATCCTAGAGTAAGCATTGGACTAGTGGAGAAGAGATGAGAGGTTTTATCAAAGAAAGGCTGCAGCTGTTGCAAATATAGCAAAAAAAAATCGGTCCAACTTCAACATATATGTATAGTCTTTCTCATTCTAACTCATAAATATTATTTTTTATCATCCGAGCCCGCCATTACCACTTGACTGAAATCCTTACTTTCTCATAGTGAATCTATTCTTTTAGCCCTGCGTGGGATCACACGTCTCACGTAATTATTAGTAAAACACACCTTCCAAATACATAACACACATTTATCCTACATCCATCATACATCTTTGTAATCTGGTTAAATTTTATATGGCTATATATACCTGAAATAAATTATTTGATTTGATAAAGAAAAGGATAATAAACTTACTGTTACTGTTACTGTTAGCCTGCATCATCCCACTGCTGGGCAAAAGCCTCTCCCCATGACTTCCAGTTCTTTCGATCCAGGGCTAAAGTGGACCACTGGTCGTTTGTTTTGTCCAGCTCGTCCCGCCATCTTCTACGGGGTCTGCCGCGACGCCTTCTACCTGTGTCAGGGCTCCACGTGGTCGTTATTTTGGCCCACAGCTTATTGGGCATACGGCAGACGTGACCAGCCCAGTCCCACTTCAGCTTAGCGGCTTTTTGAGCAACGTCAGTAATCTGTGCATAGCATAAAACTGTGGCGCTGCATCTAGAGCATCTGAGCAGTAGCTCTAAACGGTCCAGATAGCAGAAAAACAGATGATAAACTTACCTATTATTAAAATCCTTAGACCATCCTTTCTTTTGGTGTCCCCTTTAGCCCTAACAGTAGCCAAAAAACTTATGAAATAGTTAAAAATAATCATACAATCACGTGTGACATTTGGCCTCATTTTATACGAAAACCAGCGTTCAGCGTTGTTTTTGTGTTGCAGCAATGATGCGTAAGCAGATCATTTTTTATAGCTCTGTCTGCACCTGCACCTGCAATTGTAACAACACCAGTATAATTTAAGCTGGTCTCTTATCCATAACTAATATTATAAATACGAAAGTGTGTCTGTCTGTCTGTGGTATAGAGATAGTTTGAGTCCCGGGAAAGAACATTATGATAGTTCTTATCCCGATATTCCCACGGGATCGCAACTTATGCGGGTGAAACCGCGGGGCGCTGCTAGTTTTATTATAACTCCGTACTATGCTAGACCTACGTAGGAGGGTCTAAAAGGCCGCTTTAGTAGAATCGTATCAAGATAATAATATGAATCGTATTTCAAATCACAAAATGGACACAAATAATTGTCAATTCATAATATTATTACTTGCGAACAATTCATAGCATGTCATCTGTTTGACAGTTTTGAATGGAGATCCATAAAATGGATCAGAAATTGTGAATTCCTTTAGTGTCAATTAGCAAAATCATAAGAAGTTATATGTTTGTTACTTCTTCACGCTCAAACGGCTCGACCAATTTTGATAAAATTTTGTGTGGATGTAGCTGGCACCCTGGATTAACACATAGGATACTTTTTATTCTGTTATTTCCACGGGACCGAGACTTATGCGGGTGAAACCGCGGGGCGCAGCTAGTCGTAAATTTAGATAACCGACAATTTTTTTTTAGTTTAACAAAAAGGTCAGAATCATGTACTGAATCCATGGTAACTGGTTGTGAATCAATATAAAAATTTTAAGATCCACAAGACAGTTTGACTATCCAACTTGCGCCGGAGCATCCCCAAGAGATAAGAACAATAATATTGCACTTTGACACCAATATAACTGTAATTATTGCCCATCTGAATATAAACTGAAGCCGGCGATGATAATAATAATGTTATCATTTAATTTTACTGTGCCACGCGGGAGCTAATTGAATGTGTTCATTATTGCGTGATTAATTTATATTACTTAGTTGTAGTTTGTGAGACTGATACTGGATTATCAGTTTCAATGTTCAAATAGTTTTAAAGGTCATCAGAAAATGATTGTCGGTATCATCCGGTTAATGTTCGTGACCTTGTTATCCATGTATTTCCTTTGACCATATAAGTAGATAACTTACGGATTTTAGTAGGTTGAAGAAAATATTAACAAAATCCTCTTTTTTTCAAAATCAAAATCAAAATATTTTTATTTCACATAAACCAACATGGGCACTTATGAAACGTCAGAAGCTAGGTGCACGGTTCCAATTGGTCGTTTCCTATGGAGAAGAACCGGCAAGAAACTCCATGGTTACTCTTTTAAAAAATAATTGGCTTTTACAATGTTTTCAAGTTACAGTAGGTATGGGAGGACAACGTAGGCCTGTCAACAAGTACCAGGTACTTGATACAATAAAAAATGGTCTACAGATCTAAAGTCTACAAGGCTTACAAAGTCCTCACATTTACAAAATAAGAATGTATCAAAAGGATAAATAAAATATAAAAAACTACTAAAACCCAGAGATATGATTGCCATTTCAACTAATAAATAGGTGAAAAATTAATTTTACGTTTAAGATCACCGTCTCAGTTTATTTTATTTCCTTTCATCTCAAGATCATTATCATAATCTTGCGCTTATCCTAATTTATTTAAGGTCGGCGCAAAATATCTTCTTCTTCCATGCTTCTCTGTAACTCTTCATCTCAGTAATCAGACCTTATCTAACGTATCATCTTTCGTTTTTCATTTTCTACCCTCTCCAGATAAAACCGTTTTGTGACCGCTTCAAAGATGGCCAATGTTTCAATTTTCTTCTGTCTCCCACGATTCAAGTCTATTGACTAAGCCTACATTGCTACCCACCTATAACTTACATTCGAAGAGGGGATAACTTCTTTCGTACAATTCCAGAGTTTATATCCTAGAAAACATAACCTCACGCCTAATCCTCGAGGGATTAGCTGCACCTACACCCACATTTCGCCAATAGGTGGCGCCGGGCGCGCCTATTGCCATCAACCGGGCACAAATTCAGATTTTGGGCTGCTACGCTACGAGGCAGTCTGTACTAGAAATCTCGCATTTATCTTCATTCAAAATAACCGTCTAACATTTTGTTTCAGCCGACAACTTGGCTTCATCTACGACGCGGTGACTAGGGGCATCACGATTGAAGACATCGACCTCGACCAGGTCTGTCTCCTGACGGAGGCGCCCGAAGCTCGGCGGCTCGTCAGTGAGCTGACGGCGTTGCGAAGCGAACGATACATAGTTGCTCCACAAGGTTAGTGGATTTTTTTAGCCGTTTGTGGATGTGTAATGGGTAGTCAATACTATAAGGGTGACACTAATATTTACTATTAGGTGTAAAACATGCGTTTTGAAAGTTTCCAAATGCTTTTTACACCTTTATGCAACATTAAAGGTACAAAGGTGGATTAAATGTCAGTGTAACGGAGTGATTCGTCAACTCGTCCTACATGCCTACGGCCCATTTGGGACGACTTGACGAAAATCAAAATAATTTTCGTCAAGTCGTCCCAAATGGGCCACTCTTTGACCAACTATTTGTGACGTTGCCTTCCACCTTTCTGATTGGTTTTATTTAACAAGCAAAGTGTCACAAAAACTTTAATAGTTAATCTTTTTTTTCTTGAACAGCCAAGATTTTTGTTGGATTGCAGAGAAATGTAGTTAGAAATGACTGTCAATAGAAAGAAAAGTTTAAAAGCCATCAACAATAGTCTCATTATAAACAGCTATGACAAACAACCTTGCGATGAACTAGAAATGCCAAATGGGGTCAACAATAGATACAAAATAGTTTACAATAGTTCTATGCGTGTTCACGCTATGCGTTGCGCCTGCACATAAGTGCAGTGAATCATATGTTTTTCCTAATCAGTTCCAAAGTCCAGTCATTTGTGGCAGATTGGATTATTATCACTCGTCTAACGTGATAGCACTGCACTGGCAACGTGCACAGGTGAAATAAAAAAGAAAAATATGTCACATTCATCTGGAATGGATGAATTGATAAAGGTTAAGATAGGTAAGATATGTATTCTGCAGTTTCTTTGTAAATATTATGTTACTATCAGCGCCCCGCGGGTTCACCCACATAAGTGTCGATCCCGTGGGATTATCGGGATAAAAACTACCCTATGTCTTTTCCCGGGACTCAAACTATCTCTATACCAAATTTCATCTAAGTCGGTTCAGCGGTTTAAGCGTGAAGAGGTAACAGACAGACAGACACACTGTCGCTTTTATAATATTCGTATGGATAGAATGGGTACAGTTACAACCTACTCTTAGCCCATGTTCGCACAGATGTAAAAATATTGCGGCGGGATTTTATCGCGCACTGGATTTTCAACTCTTGGCGTTGAGCCGAGCATTGAAATTGCAACAGAGTGGATCCCAGCGCTTGAAAAAAACACAATGCGTTGAAAATCAAATGCGCGAAGAAAATTGTAGCGGGAAAAACGCGCTCGTGCGGACCTGCGAGGTAATTGCGATGGGTTTCATTTTGACAGTTCAACAACATTCATTGCGCTATTTACGTTGGTGAGCAGACAAATTTTTCGAACATATGAAGATGGATTAGTAATATCCTTCAAAATGGTTCAGATTGTGTGTTACGCAATTAGGGTGCTGAACCTTTTTTTTGTCATTAGCAGATTGAGCATAACCTAGGACAAAATCCTTAAATTACTTAATACATATTTACAACAGTAGAAGATGAAGTGGGTTAGACCTTTTGCAAATAACTATAAAAACAAAAGAATTACCTACTATCCTAGTAGGATGAAATACAGCCAATTTTTCTCAAAGCATATTCTTTTAATTTATAAATTCTTCACACAACTTTTTCAAAAAAACAAGAGAATATTCCCGTCCCACCAAATTCAAGTCAAGACTTCCAAATTCGTATGTTAATGTTCTAAACGTAAACAGTTTGGTTTGCGCTAGCGCACGCGAAAAGCATAACCGGCTGCGCCCGAGTTTCCCCGAAGCGTGCATGCGTGAATGTTTACAGCGTGTTTAGTAAATAACCAGCGAGAACTGCACTGAAACAGTCGATACGTTTGAGTTATGTAATCATTTGGTTATCTGGATGTGGAAATTTTGACGAGGTAGATTTAAGGATTTTGTGAAGTGGTCTCATGTCTTTAAAAAGACGTAGGTAAGAAGGGAGTAGGTAGAATCACTTCACTAATATTATAAAGGCGAATGTTTGTGAGTGTGTTTGTATGTTTGTTACTTCTTCACGCAAAAACAATTGCACGGATTTGGATGAAATTTGGCACACAGATAGTTTATAACCAGGATTAACGCATAGGATAGTTTTTATTCCGATATTCCTACGGGACCGAAACTTATGCGAAAATGATTCAGATTATGTTTGATCGTGCGTTACGCATTTAGGTTGCAGGCGAGATGATTGCGTAACACACTAACAGGAATGACACTCATTGTGACAGTTCAACAACATTCATTGCGTTATTTACGTTGTTGAGCAGACAAATTTTTCGAACAAATGAAGCAATGGCTTGGCAATATCCTTCAAAATGATTCAGATTCTGATACGCAATTAGGTTGCTAATGATCACAGTATCGCAGCAGATGGCGTTCTGTAGTTTCTGCCTACCCCCGTGAGAAAATACACACCAACGTTCCAAACAGCTGCTGTAAGGAATTCCAAGCAAATATAATTGAGCATCGATCTGACCTAACAATGAGTCGTACATATGTCGCCGTCCGAATCTGTATACCTAATTGGCTCAATTCATACGACCCATGTGCACTGAAGTTTATTGCTAACCGCTGACGTCAACATTTAAATGACTGTGGAAATAAAAAGTAGACTAACGGTCTGTGTGTGTAAAGGTTGAAAGATCTGTAAATTAAAGTTTTTAATTCATGGTGAACGTGATTGAAGAAATTTGTTGATATTGGTGCCGACTGCCGCCGATTCCCTTGCTCACAAACTAAATTAATTTAAGTTCCGTGCATCTTTTTCTTTCTATCTCATTAAGAAAAGGACTGAAGATAAATTTTAGTTTAGTCCTGTCAAATTAATCAGCGCTCGTGCGGCTGTTATCAATTAGCCACAAGTCCCTTATATCACACGCAATAAACCGATATCTCCACAAAGCCTACAAAACTAGATGCGTAACGGAAAGTTCAGCGGTAGCCTAAATGCTAATTTATCCTCTAATTATGCAAAACGATGATACAACCCGATCCTTAAACAGTATTGGCTATTTCTTTGTTTGTTGTCAGCTGACTCATCATGCCTAAAAATATTCTGCAATCTCTTAGCCTATAATTGTCAGGCAAAAAAATCGAGGTTTTGCATCTGGACTTATTCAAGTTAAAGTCTATTTTTATTTACGAGTCGTATTTGGTAAACAAATATGATGCATTAAGATTTGACTTACCCTCTCACAGAGATGAGACCCGTGTCTCAGCAGTGGGAACGTTATAGGCTGATTATGATGATGATGAAGATTTCACTGAGATAAGTTTGAATTACAGTTCCCTAAGATTTATGTGCCTCATTGGTCTAGTAGTTGCAAGCGCTATTGCTGAGCACGAGGTCCTGGGTGCGATTCCCGGGTCGGGCAAAGTGTTATTGGGCTTCTTCAACAGTAATTTCTCAGCACGGTGTCTGGATTTGTGCGCGGTTAATGGTAATAGGCTCGCCCCCTATTAAACGCGACTTAAACATAATTGGCGAAATATGGGTGTCTAATAGGGTCCACTTCTGCCTACCCTTTCGGAAATTACAGGCGTGAAGTTATGTTATATTAATTCATACCTTAGTGATGTACGGTACCGTACGCGTTTCATACAAAGTGCAGGACTTTTAAAATATGTACGCGAAATTTTCATACTGTACAAAATACTGTTCATACTGTACATAATAAGATATGCAATGAAAATCACACTATATTTATCAGTGGAAAAAAAATATTTATTCTGTAAATAGGATATCGGAATCATTTTTATACGTCGGCGTTTTCTATCTGACTTCTCTGAGAAGAAAGGCCGAAACAAACTCAGAGATAATCTCTTTTAAAGTTCAGACATAATCTTGGTCAGATCATGTAAAGACCATGCAGATTGATGTCTGAAATGGTATTTTGAAGTAAGTACCACATACAGGATGTGTCGTATATAGTGGTCCACCGTTAAGGATTCGATATACCAGATAATTTACTATAACATATTACAATTTGAACCATTTTTAACCGACTTCAAAAAAGGAGGTTCTGTATTCGACCCGTATGTATGTATGTATGTATGTATGTATGTATGTATGTATGTATGTATGTATATTTGTTTGTCCGCGATTTTCTCAAAAACTAATGAACCGATTTTGATAATTCTTTCTCTAATGTGATCTACATACTTTCAGAAAGGTTTTAGTATATAATACATTATATTATTATTCTTATGTACGATGTTATATGCATAAATGTACTGCATCTCCGGCATTTCTATGCGAATTTTGATGATTCTTCTAGTCGGTGTCTTCAATTCCTCAATGCACTAGTGTTATTTGAATTTGTGTGGAGTAGGTACAACTAAAAAGTGAAAAATAAAAACTTTTTTACAAAAAAAACAACCGACTTCAAAAAAAACTACAAAGTGATAAATAACTTTAATTTCGGAAGTCGGTGTCAAACAAAAAACGAAAATGCGGAACCAACGACACCGACTTCCGAAATTAAAGTTATTTATCACTTTGTAGTTTTTTTTGAAGTCGGTTGTTTTTTTTGTAAAAAAGTTTTTACCCAAGCGTTCCGAAAATATTTTTTTTTTGTTTTTTATTTACGAAATTTCAACCTTTTGTTACAAATTTGGCTGTAGTTTCAACAAAAACCATTATTTTTTCATTTTGTTTTCTGTTAATTACTGTTGAATACTAGAGCTATCACGTAAAATTATATTTTTTTTATGTAAATTTAGAGCTTTTGAAGAAAAAGTTAGCTCTTCTCTATTTTAACCCTAATTTTTAGCATAATCATGCAAATTCAGGAGCGATTTTGTAAAAATAAATGTACTACTAAAATGGTTAAAATTATAATATGTTATAGTAAATTATCTGGTATATCAAATCCTTAACGGTCTGTATATTTGAGTGGGCCAGTCCAGTGCGATTTCAGGCGAACAGTAAGCATGTGTGATTGGCTCTTGGAGCTAGATTGTGGCCATCAAATTAATGTAATCAATGCCGTCTGGCTACATTACATAGTTGGTTGTAGATTTATATCTACGCAGGTATGTCAGTATATCATTCACGCCGTCACGTCTGGTGGTCAATTTTCTCTGCTCTTGATTTTCCTCAAGAAAATATATTTCTTTAAATATTTCCTTAATCGCCTGTGTTCTTGTATTGGTGTTTGCAGAATCATAGTTAGTTGATTCTGTTCATCTCTCCCTTGCACTTAAATATAACGTGTGTGGACTGTGTTTTGGACCTAGATTTATTCTGCCAAAGTCTGGAGTCAGTATTGGTAACACCTATAGTATTATGGTCCTCAAATTACTCTCCAAGTGGTGGTCAGAGGCAGCGGGATTGTCCGAAAGGGTTACCGCTGCCCGGAACATAAAGGGCTAAGGAAGGAACACGGGTGGGTTTTAGTCAGTAAGAGTCTGACACTCCCTTCCGCTAAACCCAGAGCGGGAGGAGTCATTAGATGATTTCCCATCCATAAAAAAAAGTGGTGGTCGGAAGGTTGAGACCATTCGAAAATCGGAGGGACCTGGTATAGTTAAACCTGGGAGAAGCCCACCTATATTCTGCGCTCCATAAGTCAAGTAAGGGATGTTGGAGAAAAAATACCCAGGTTGAAAAGGGAGTGGGCCAGACACGTCGCACGAATGCACCCGGGAAGATGGGCAAAGATCGTCACTCACTGGACGCCTGAAGGAGGATATCCGCCGTCGAGCTGGAGGTAGACTACGGCGAATGTGGTGTGGCGATCTGATAACATTTGCATTGCCAACATGGCCAGAGTTTGAAGGATTAGGCTTGGAAGGAAAAAGGGAAGGCCTTGGCCCAGCATTGAGACAAAATAAGCCTAGCAAATAAAAAAACAATGGCACTCCGGCAGTGCCGACAGAAGTGAAAACAAAACAGAATACTTTGCCATCACTCACTGCCATATCGGATATACATTAAAACCGAGTACATCCCGAGGACAGCCGAACACATCCGAAGTGGTGTCGGTTACGGTAACAGTGGCGCGAATGCAATGGTTATTTCTCATCATGCCCATCGCGCCTAAAGAAGCTTTCACTTGAAAAAAAAATGAAAAAAAATATACGATAATGTTATGTAATATCCAAAAGTGTAGGTTTGTTCCTGCATGATTATTTTCTAAGCAAAGTAATGATGTCATTATAATTTCAATTTAAAGGCACTGAAGCATTGAATTGTTGAGTCATTGTTTTGGGAGCCATTGTTAACTTAGTAAACTACATTATATTATTTTGAATAACTTTTTAGACTTCACTTAGTGACTAACTTAGTTTAAAACTCACGTTGTTTTTGCAGTTATTGTTTTGTAAAATATGTAGGTACCTATCTGAACTTCAAGTCTTTGGCTTTGTTCGTAGATGTTTTTTTTTACTTGAATGATATAGCGTCGATAGTAGGATTTAGTTTTAGTCCAACACGGACTGAAACAAAATTATATCTTACAAAATATCAGTCTCCCACAGTCCTATGTAAATCACATTTAGTAGTTGTCTTAGACTCCAATTCACTTTTAAATAAATTGGAAAAATATGAAACCTTCACCTTATATTATGTGCAACCATTCGCATCTGATTTCTATCTCAAACAGCTGTTTGTTTACAAATTATATTATTATTACTTTATATTGTTTTAACGAACTATACCGAGAGTGTATCCGAAATATCACACTAATATTATAAAGGCGAAAGTTTGTGAGTGTGTGTTTATATGTTTGTTACGTCTTCACGCTCAAAGGGCTGGACCAATTTTGATATAATTTTGTATGGAGCTGATAACCGGGATTAACATACAGGCTACTTTTTATCCCGATATTCCCACGGGATCGACATTTACGCGGGTAAAACCGCGGGGCGCAGCTATTGTAGTCATATTGTAGGGTGTCGCACTGACCATCAGACTGAACGACCTTCTCCATGGGACCAACATCGTAAACGTGAAAATATAATCAGCTGTCCCATACAAAACTCCAATACCTACTCGACCCAAATGCATGGGACAGGTGACATGACAAGTGATATTTTTGTTGGTATCATAGACAAATTGTTCACTCTGTTGGTCTGTAACACCTCCCTAAATATGAACACACATTTCTGATAAATGCTGTATTAAGGCTCCCGCAGACAGGCGCGACACGACTCTAGTAGAACAAATTCTATGAGAACTTCAAAGAAATTGTTCTACCAGAATCTCGTCGCGCCTGTCTGTGGAAGCCTTTATACACAACCCATAATAATTTCTGTAATAGCACCGTTGACATTAAAATTTTAATTAACGAGAAAGCACGTTGCGAAACACGCGTTAAAATTGCAAGAACAATAATATATTTGTACAAGGCTAGTGTTCATAGGTAGTTTTATTGTTATGTTTTTATTGCAGTTTTTATAGGAAAAACTTAATTGCTGCGTTTTTATGAGAATTTAGAGGGATATAAAAGTGATACTAGATAATAATACCAGCCTATTACTGTCCCACTGCAGGACAAAGACCTCTTCTCATACAGAGAAGGCACGAGCATTGATCACCACGCTTGCTCCAGACGTGAAAAATAACTTTAATTTCGGAAGTCGTCAAAAAAAAAAAATGCGGAACTAACGACACCGACTTCCGAAAATAAGGTTATTTTTTTGCACTTTGTACTTAGTATTTTTTTTTTTGAAAGGCGGTTGTTTTTTTTTTTTTTTTTTTGTAAAAAGTTTATTCTTCGATTATAAATTATTATTTGGTTTTGTCCCGCTCTTCTCGCCAGCTTCAACGTGGGCTTTTCATACCCTGAAAATGAGAAAAATTAAAATCCTGTGTCTACTGAAATTTTTCCAATCTTACGTATAACTTGTTTATCGATTACGTGACCATAATCTAGTCTTACCTTTCTCGCTTCCACTCAGGTAAGTAATGTCTTAATACAAGGCCCAAAAAAAAAAAAAAAAACATCTGCCGATTAGAATTAATTATAATGTCAATCCAACAATTTATATCCTCGATGTCTAAATGATAAACAAGCAAGAAACACGAAAGACATTAATATCTATGTCATTTATCCTTTATGTCGATTAGAACAGTTTTATCTGGTTTATTTAATCACAATCTTCAAGGTTTTGTGCAATAAAATTGGCAACATTATTTTATATCCTCTAGTCTAGAATAGATCATTGTAGGCTTTGATCTTATCCTAAATAGGTTTCGTTTGAAGGCTAACAACCAAAATCAGAATTCAAAATTCAGATACTATTAAATCTTATTAAGGCCGTCGACATGTTGATCATAATTTATTTTAGAACTAGCTTCTGCCGAAATGTCTTGTGCCCCCGACCCACCCCATCGCATCGTATCGCCTGCCCGCGCTTTTTAAAAAACCGAAAAATTGCCAGTCAAATTCCTAACAGCAGTAGGTTTACATGAAGATGATACGACCTATAATATCTTCTACTAGACAGGCTATGTTTTACCTACGTCAAACTACATACATAATCAGCCTATAATGTTCTCACCGCTGGGACACAGGCCTCCTCTCCTCGAGTGGGAGTGAGCTATAGCTTACTCCCACTTGAGGAGAGGAGGCCTAATCCACAACGCGGTCGCAGTGCGGGTTGGTAGATGTCACATGTCTTTGAATTTGGTTCTAGGACATGCCGGTTTCCTCACAATGTTTTTCTCACAGTTTTGAGAGCAGTGGCTATGAAATAATTTACACAAAGTAAAGCGCTTGTCTGGCTTAAAACCCACGAACTTCTAAGTTACTAGCCACCACTGCTGCTACCTAAAACTATTTACACTTAATCCGCCTTAATAACCCAAATTGATTATCTAACTATTGTTTTGTTCCCTAATAGGCTTACCGGTACAAAACAACTGACTACACAATCACTAATCTGGATGATCAGTTTGTTAGTAGTATCTACTTTAATCCCCCGTTCTATGAGTCAACTGATATCTATACACCTATACAAATAAATACAATTGAAGTATCTGTTTGTAATGACAAAATAACAGCTTTTTACTAAATGCATAATACGGTACTTATGACAAAAAAAAAATTGTAGTCTGTCTGTTTGTTACGGCTAATCTCCGAAACGGCTGGACCGATTTTGACGGGACTTTCACTGGCAGATAGCTGATATTATAAGCAATAACATAGGCTTTTTTAGTATTATTTTAATAGTGTTCCGCGCAAAAATATTAAAACGCATGAAATCCAATTTGTTTTCCGACGCGGTAGGTTGGGTGCCGAGGGAGTTTTATAAAAACATGACTGTTATTGTAGTATATATTGTGTATGTTACGACTTCCACACGAATGAAGTCGCGGGCAGAAGCTAGTGTCTTATACAAATAAAGCTTCAGGAATAAATTGTCTAAATAATTGTGAAAACCACATATAAATCCGTTGCGTAGTTTTGAAGAACAACGCGGTCATTCAGACAGACACAAAAGGCGACTGAAATTAATAATATTTATAGATAGATTAGACACCAACAATAACAGACAATAGAGGAAAAAGTTTCTATTCACTAGAGACAAAAGTGTACAAGGTCATGCCTTACGGTAACGAGTTGTCTATCTTGATGAAATATTGTTTCAATATAACCAGAGGTGCAATTCTCGTAATTTTAAGAACGTTCACAGTCTGTACTTAGTCTCAACTCTTAATATGTCAAAAATACCTCTGAAATCCCTAAATTTTTGACAAGTTATTGACATTGATTGTCAAATTGTAGATTTTAATTACGGGAGGATATTAAGCACTTGATGGATAGTATGCTTACGCCAGAAGCAGCAAACAATGTGTCACCGTGCTTTCGGCACAGAATAATTAATAGTACTTTCGGTCACAAATCTCGGCGATAAGCGTAAGTCCAGGGATGTGCGGCCGGCTTTAGGTTTCATCTCGATTTGTCTTTTGAACGCAAAGAATGTCGCAGTGAGCTATGCGGTAGACAGACAGACTAGCATAGCTATTAACATACGACAAGCTAAGCTATCGTATCGAATATTACACATTACGATAACGATTCAAAAACAAAACGTTTCAGTTTAGGTTCCTAAACTGCATCGCTTGAGCTGCTCTATGGACGTCATGGTACCAAACAAGTATGAATGAAACCAAAACTTGCGACTCAGTTTGGGACAATCGCTATCAGCAGAATGGCACGGCCTAAACTGAATCGTTAAACTGACGTCATGGTACGAATTAGAAGAACAGTTCAGTTTAGGTCCTAAAATGGATCGCGTTAAGAGCTTGTGGTAGGCATCCTGATCTCCCTTGCCGCTGACGGTTTATTCTGTGCCGCTAACAGCAAACAGCTGCCGGAAAAATAACGGTCGTATAATTGATTTAAACTGACAACATTTTCGGGTTTTGGACTTGTGAACAGCGTTTAGAGGACTCCTACGATAACATTGATTGATGTTCGATACGGTACGGAAGCGTATCGAATGGTCGTGAATGGCTATGTAGATATTTGAAAGAAATTATGAACAAAAATATTTTAAAAAGGGGGAAAGGAAGGTCTATGCCCAACGGTAAACATCTTTCGGTAGAGATGATGATGGTTACTTAAAACAAAATTAAAACCTAAGGTCCGGCGTTTCTAAAGGAGATGGATAACGCTCCCATACAAGTCTGGTCCAGCATGGACATAAATGAAACAATATATATCATGAAGGAATATTTGTATTTAATAGTCCTGTTTATATTTTATTACTCCAGAAGTCGGTGGTGACGAGATATAAGACATTTTAGGTGAAAATTCTGGTATGATATTTTGACGTTTAATACAGTAGGCATGTACATCATTGTCGTGTTGGTCCAGTGGTTAATGCTTCGCTTCTCATGCACGAGGTTGTGGGTTCAATTCCGGGAGTACCAGTGTGACTTTTTTCAATTCATATGTAGTTTCTGAGATTATCTTGGACATTACTGACATCGGTGAAGAAAAAACATCGTGAGGAAACTTGGACTTCTAGTTAAAATAATTCTGACATCGCCAACCCTGTCGTGAGCAAACGTGCAATGCTCGTGTCTCTTTTGTACGAGATGAGACAATAATAGGCTGGTATTATTATTATTTACTTTGAAGCATATTTAACTACGTGTGTCACTTAGACCGCATAAAATTAATTCCAGCGACTTCTACCAGGTCATATATGTTCAGCATCTGAGGCTTAGGTACCTATGAGTAGCAGTGGAATTCTTTAGATGAATGATGATGATGAATATTATTTTAAAGAAAACTCTTTCGTTTGTTAGAATGTTATATATGAATAATCGTGGTGATCAATGCTCGTTCTTTCTCTGTATGATAAAATCAAATCAAAAGTCATTTACTTATTCAAATTAGGCTGAGAATCAGCACTTTACGAAATATTTCAACACGTGGAACTTCAGGGACTGGTGGAATTTCAGGGAACGGTAGAACCTCGGGGACTGGTGGAACATTTATATTTTCTTGACGTTGACCGCCGTCAGTGACGCTGTTGGGCCGCCTAGGTACTGGAGATTGCGCTTTGTAAGCTCGTTGCCAGCATGGGTGGCAAATAGAGGTTGTCGGTCTCACCTAAGTATACGAAAAAGTTCATAATTTATCATTTCATAACATAATAATTGTATAAAAATATTTAAGCACAAACATTTTTCATACCAACTTGTTGAGGACAAATCCATTCAGATATAACATCATGAATGTGTCTATTGCTTTCAGAGTTACGTGTCAGTGTGTGAAAACGAACACGTATCAGGGATCTTTCACAGTTTACACACACATTACGATGGCCAACACTAGGGTTTGGTATTCCACTTGTATCAGACTGTGATAATGTTTGCCTAGCCAGTAACCAGCAAGAATGGCACACATTATCAGACGCAGTGACCTAAAAAGACAACCTACATAAGTATAAACAAATAGCTACACCCTTAAAAGACGTGCTGAAGCCGTTACTGAAAACTCACCAATCGCGGAGTAATCCACTGTCTTATAATAGATTGAATTTCATCCGAATCCCAAAAATGCCTCGTTATGCGAAAACATTGCTATACCACAGTTAGTGCAGCGCTGGTTCTCCATCAAAAATAGGGCAAAATCAGTTGTCTGTGTCTGTGAAAGCCATGGTTGGTCGAGAGAGCAGTAACAGAAACAAAGCCAAAGGTCGTCGTAAAACACCACAAGAAAATATTCAATATGCGAGCCACAAGAACCTACACATACGTATTAGTAATCTGTGACAGGAATGACTTAAATTGTCAAATCATTAATGAAAGACAAATATCTTGACTTTGTCATGACAATCGACATAAAACCCTTAACACACGTACCTAGCTATAATACCTATGTATACAAACATACATAAACTGCTGCACTGCTTTTGCCATGCGGGAAGGCAGAAACTATAAAACGCCCTCTACTATTACGACCCTTACTTCTTTTGCTGTGTCCACGTTCATACATCTAGTCATTTAGGCGCGTCACTATAATAGAACGGATATATTGTGTTGTATACATAAGGTGCAGTCATAGGTATAGCTGTGTATGTGTTTATAATAACAGAAAGTATAATATCGTAAACGTCACAAAAATATGTCAAAATATATTTTAAATCACCTTACTATAATAATACAATAACTAATATGTCCTGCAATAAATATCTGTTAGAAACGATATGTTACTTACTTATGTTATGTTGTATTGAATTTCTCAGTACCTAGCAGCCCGGAGTCTGGATTTTTGCCCGGTTGATGGCAATAGGCTCGCCCTCTGTTTCATGGGACTTGAACATAACTGGTGAAATGGCGGTGTACTATAAGTATACCTCTACCTGCCTAACCCTTCGAGGATTACAGGCGTGATGTTATGTGAATATTGGTTCAAACACTATATCGATTAAGATTTAGTTTGAAAACATATTTTATTGCTTCGTCTGTAACTGCCTTAACAGAAGAAGATAGTGTTTCCATTACTTTGAAGAACCAAATAATCTATTGATTTTTAATTAAAGAGATAAAATAAAATGTTTCTTTTTTACTTTTAGTTCCGTTATCACTAAACGCGCATAAAAATATATATTTTTCTTACTCTATTATCAAAAATACAGGTAAATACATGTCGTTTCGAACGATAAACATGTACTAATTACCATTTTATTTCAAATAATTGCAACATTTGAAACTCACGGATGCTAATCAAAATAAAACAAACAAATTATTACTCTTTTAAATTGATATTTTCCCACACACCTCTGCGGAGAAATGAAAGTCATGATAGAAATTCAAGTATTATAAGTTTTTTTTTTTACATTCTTAAGTCTTTGTCCGTGCAGGGCCACAAAATATCCATGTCCTTTGGCAAAGATGTAAACAACAGTTAACAGTAATGTTCTTGTATATCGATTTTATTCAATTTCGAGCGGCCATTGTTGTTTACATCATTGGCAAATTTAGAAGCGCCGGACTATACATAACGTCTTTTGGGTCTTGGACCACTGTGCGTTGTAATATAAAAGTAGAACAAATTGGAAAAGCTATGGCATTGACATCGTGCATTGCCACTCTGGCAACTGACCTCGCAGAAAACTCAACGAATATCTCCGATAATAAAAATCATGTAAGTATGTATAGTTTCGTTCGAGAACTTGTGACATTGACCATCTCGACGCTTTCACCCTGAAACAGTCCAGCAAGGTCACACACCTTTTTAAATTGAATTAGCTATACAAATTTGTACGACCATCCAAACCTTTCCTAAAGTTGGTTACAGCATGACCTTGTTACTACTTCGCAAATTTTCAGAAGCGTAGGTATCCCTTTCTGGCGTAAAGTGAAAATACACTTCTGCTGTCGTCTTCGGGGGCTACAAGCGTGATTTTATGCCCAGTAAACAATGATTAGTAAGTAAATCAATAAACACAACCTGTTAGTTGTGTGGTCTAATTTTAACCTGTCCGAGTTACCTGCGGACCGGTCGTTTGTTGCAACGCGCGACGGACATGAGGACACGTCATTGTGTGTTAAAAGTGCCATTTACATGATACGATTTGAAATGTGCTGGTGCTATTTTTAGTATTATTTAATTGTCACTGTTCTTTCAGTAACCACTGTGGCTTCATATGTACTTTTTGAGTCTAAAGAAATGATGGATAGACTGTGTGAATGATAATATATCGTAGCTCGCATGACTAAAAGTCCTATATCATTTTTTAGCTGATTTGAGTTAGGAGAACTACATTTTTCTATTCGTGATTCTTTACATTTTGTTGCCTTTCAAAATGGTTATATTTTGAGATCCAAATAACATAGAGGTACGACGGTTAGTGAAAAATGTATGTAAGACCAGTGGTAACGGCCCCGACTTACAAGTTGTAGGTCGTGAGTTCGAACCCAGGCAGGCGTTTTACTTTGAGTAAATAATATCATCACCACTGCTCTCAAAACGATGAAAGAAAACATCGTGAGAAAACCGGCGGCATATCCTAGAATCAAAAATTCGAAGACATGCTACATCTACCAACCCGCACTGGGCCCGCGTGGTGGATTACAGCCCATTCCCTCTCACAGAGAGGAGGCCTGTGTCCCAGCAGCGGGAACATTATATGCTGATTATGCTATATGACTCCTCCAAATGTCATTCTGATTAATTTCAAGTTCAAATAGTCACGACAGCAAAGTTTATAATTAGCTAGTAAGGCCTTCATCTTACACAAGCAAGATGTAATGGAGATATTACTTTTTATTTTGTTTCTTCACAAGTATATCCCCTTGACCTTTAGTTGGCACATATAGCTGGAAATATATCCGATGCTATACATTGTTATTAACGTACTCTTAAATATTGTAGTTTTCATTGGCTTCCCTTGGCAGTCCGTCCGGTAGTTATTGTTTATTCATTTTGTTTCTGGACTTCCATTGTTGGAACTTTGCCCACTTTGTGTCGTAGAATTTCAGACTAACGAGATAAAAGATGACTGGATTATGTCGGGTGGAACATGGGGAGTTGCATGGTCTTAAATAGGGTTAAATCGTGATCAAAAATTCGTTTGCTAAGCCTGGCGATTACGAAGATGCGGCACACGCATTTTATTTTGTGCAGATCTTCCCTCTATATCTATACGGGCAGTCAGAACCCCAAAATTCTGACAATCAGTCTTAGCAAGGGGTATCGTGTTACCCAGTAACTGGCTTGTGGAGGTCAGACTGGTATTCAGCTGCATTCGGTTAAACTAAAAGGCGAACCAAACATAGTTGGGAAAAGACAGATTGATTTAAGGAAAGTCCCAGAAAATGTTTCTTCACCTATGTATGTCCATGTGATTCATTAATATCCATCACATGATTTACAAATTTATAGCTACGGGTATCCTTTAATGCGCATTATCTACTTCAATACTTCGACTTTTTATGATTATTTTCACTTTTAATAGACAATATCGTAATCAAAATATCGTTGCCCATATTTCGTGAGTTATTTCATCGAATTTAATAATAAATTGTTGATTATGTTTTGTCTGTCTGATGGTATACCTGAATCTTTTATCAAATACCTATGTTCGTGTCTTCTATGGGACTTTGGGTTAGCGCGATAGGGCTTGTGCAGTGAAACCTGTAAAGGTAAACATTAGTTACTGTTACTGTTAGCCTGCATCATCCCACTGCTGGGCAAAGGCCTCTCTCCATGACTTCCAGTTCTTTCGATCCAGGGCTAAAGTGGACCACTGGTCGTTTGTTTTGTCCAGCTCGTCCCGCCATCTTCTACGGGGTCTGCCGCGACGCCTTCTAGATGTGTCAGGGCTCCACGTGGTGGTTATTTTGGCCCACAGCTCATTGGGCATACGGCAGACGTGGCCAGCCCAGTCCCACTTCAGAAACGCATTTTGAGCAACGTCAGCAACGACCACAGTCAGTATCTGTGTTTTGAAGCGCAGTGTGGTGTTGTGAATATGGTCTGTCAATTTGACGCCTAGAATACTGCGCTCAATTGTACGTTGACAAACACAAACATTAGTGTGATTTTTAATATGAACATTATGGACACGTCTGCAATAAAGATCTTTCTTTTTATTTTACGACGGTTTTTGGTTAGGTATGTCCAGATATTTCCTTGGCTCCATAAAAATCTATCGATGGTCAGATCAGCATCCACTTGTCCGCTATCGCTACATGAATTAAAATAAAAACGGAAGAGGAAGTTACCGATTAGCACAAAGACAAACAGCGTATCGATATAACTACAAAATCGTCGCTTATAAACGCCAATGCTAATTACCGAGCCATATTCATCGTGTCGACATTCACATTTAACTATAGAGGCAGAGACACAGACAACCTTATTACTATCATCACAAAGGCCAGTTCCGTTCACCGAAATCGGCGAAGTTGACGGTCGGAAACCATATTTGTCGGCGAAACGGTAGGCATGCATGTTAAGTTGATCATTTGGTTATTTACAGTTTTGTTTTTAAAAGGGCTATGAATGGTGGCCTAGATCATAGCGTGATATATTTTTATCATTACTGCCATCATATCCATTCTCCCTCAAAAATAGGACCCAGGATTTGGTCTCCATAGGACTTGGGTCTATGAGAGAGAAATTTAAGGTGTTTTCCATAAAAAATTAACACGTCACCAGCTGGTCTATTCTTTAAACTCTTACCGTAAAAACTTAGGCTAGCTTGAAGTGGGCCTGTCACTCCACCAGCACCCTAGTTTCGTACAATCTAAATCATTTTGAAGGATATTGCTAATCCATTGCTTCATATGTTCGAAAAATTTGTCTGCTCAACTACGTAAATAACGCAATGAATGTTATTGAACTGTCAAAATGAAAGCCGTTCCTACTGTTAGTGTGTTATGCAATTACCTCGCTGATGCTAGAGATTGTATTCATAGATCGACAGTTGTCCATTTTATTCATTATCTAGTTGCGAATTTCCAATTCCAACTCAACAATTATCACTAGTAGTGTCCAGTTACTCAAAAGCATAAGCATAATCAGTCTATAATATTCCCACTGTTGGGACACAGGCCTCCTCTCTCTGAGAGGGAGTGGGCCGTCATCCACCACGCGGGCCCGGTGCGGGTTGGTAGATGTCACTGTATATCAGTGGCGAAGGCACCATACAACTCGATTCCCACCGGCTTCCCTTAGAAAATTCAGAACATAACCACTCTATAGTCAATTCATCATTGAAATTTTCTTTTGGCATTTTTTTTTTTGCTCCGGCCTACCTCTGTCATAAATTCACCCTTCGCCACTGCTGTATATCTTCGAATTTATGGTTCTAGGACATGCCGGTTTCCTCACGATGTTTACCAGTGTCAGTTACTCATAGTTAAGTAATTCGTAAACGTTCCTAGCTAAACAAAAGTATTCTACAAACAATCAACTAGAGTACTACGCAAATTGTAGATTCCATTAAACGTAATTGAAGCAACAAGTTTATAAGCACCTACAGTTGTCTTCACTACTGTTATTGATTTTAATATAACACTATTACACTAGGGCTTTATAAAATACTACTATTATGGGATATTAACTGTTCGTGTTGAATTTATTATGAGTACCAGCTATTGGCCATAGCTTCGCTGTTTAGTTTTCTACCGGCCGGTTTGGTTGGCCAGCTCAGGAGAGGAGTTTAGATGACAATAATACATATAGTCTTGCATTTCTTCTCCCTCTATTTTATATATAGATAGGTACAGCATAATCAGCCTTTAATGTTCCCACTACTGGGACAGGTCACACAGGCCTCCTCTCGGTGAGAGGGAGTGGACCTTATTCCACCACGCGGGCGCAGTGCGGGTCAGATGTCACATGTCTCTGAATGATAGGTACTTTACTTATTAAAGTGAAAATATTGTAATTTGGAAACTGGTAGCATGACTTCTTCTTCCTCCTTTTTTCAATTCCATCCTGAATATTTGGGTTTTTTCTTTCCTTTGTCTATATCCTTGCCTTTTACGAAAACTGTGAAAATTTCACGTGATTTGGTTCACATTACTGAAAATGAATCATCTTTATTATGTCATGGCAGCGCTATTACTGATAATGATAGAGAATCTGTAATCATAAAGATCCTTCAGTTGTAATACTAGTTTATTCGTTTACTATGACAGCAAGGTCGTTTGTTAAAGCTACCTCTATGGCTAACCAATAATCATCATTGGTAAATAAACAACATAATTTTATAACACGCTTGTATTCATCGATGGGGTAGGTAGGCAAAGGTGTGTATTACACATTTACACCCACATCGTCAGCTATATTAAATCCGACCGAGGAAACTTACATCTGCCCAATTTGAAAACAAAATCCCGTGCACAAGATGACCCCATATCTGTTAGCAAGCGTTACTGTAGCGGCCGAGCGCTGCAAGCAAGAATAGCCCTTACGGTGTATAGATGTAAGTTTCCTCGATAGTACACATAAAATCACGACAGTATCTACTCCCCGAAAGGTTTGGCATTTTGACAGTTATGTTTTAGTGGCTTATTCCCAGGATCTCCAAAAAATGTCTTTCCATACATTGATTCCCAAGAGCTCCATAATCTTATTAGTTAAAATAATAAAGTACTAAAATTGATCCCAGCGGCTCCAAAACAAATCGCGTAAGGGCGAGCCTATTGCCATCAAGCTACTGAGAAAATCTAGGTGGACGAATCGAATAACACTTTGACCCGGAAATCTTATATGTATACTAGTGTATTAAACAAAAACTAGTAGACCTCTATTTAAAAAGATTCAAATTCTTTATTGCATTCATGTGTACATTTAGTTTAGTTTAGTTTTAAAGACATTGAAGTTATTTTAGCTGTTATTTATTAAACATACTAAATTGAGACTGCAGATAAGCCATTTTGCATTACGTCTAAACGTCGGTAGCAGTATTATTCAACTTAACGCAATGACAATCCAGCTGAACGTTGTTCATGGTTTTGTAAAACAGCTAGCGATTTTGTAAAACAGCGAATTCGACAATCCATCCGCGACATACTCGTATACATAGTCAACAATATTGTATACGTAGATACAGAAGGCTATTACGCTGAATAGTATCGGAAATACTCAATTACAAGTGACAAACGATAAATAATCTATTGTGAACATTTTGTTATTCATATTTCTTTGACAATAAGTAGAGCTACAAATTATTGTATATGTATTAGTGTCACTAACCACTACAATACTTCCCTGAGTATTTTTAACTGACTGTTGACTTAAATATAGTATTGCAATGATTTAGGTATAAATATGAAGAGCAGTGGTGGACTTGTAGGTCGTATGTTCATACCCAGACAATCGCTTTACTTTGTGTAAGTTATTTCATTATCTGCTCTCAAAACGGTGAAGGAAAACATTTTGAGGAAACCGGCATGTCCTAGAACCAAAAATTGGAAGATCATGATGATGGAATTAGGAGCCAGAAGTTCTGTGAGTTCAGTCGCATTGCGATCAATTAATCATCATAATGGAAATGGTCTTTCCATTCCTTGAAAATATGACGAAAATAAAATATGATTTGCAGGGGAGCTATTATAATGTTTAAATGATTATAATTTAGTAACTATTTCATCATAATTGCTGAGTAATTACTTAATTTTGATCAACATTCAGCGTAAAACAGCGTCGCAATTTGCAAAAACGTAAGAAATTTTGAAATTCACAGGCTATAATGAAAGAATAACCATAAACTGGATATGTTACGTCTGAAACAATTAGGATATTCGAAACATCAAATCCGTTGACTCACCAAATAAATTCTAGATTTTTTGACTTGAGCTCTATTCACACAGTTCCGGTGAGGTCCCTCCGGCCTCCGGAACACGAAAGTCTCCGGACGACCCCGGAGCCCGAAATTAATTAAAAGTTCAAAACTTTTATACAAAATGTATGCAAGCATTCTTTTGTCTCTCCCTGACGGGACACCGAGGTCACGCGCGGAGCATGAAATACCATAACCTTGACCCTGATCCTGATGATGTGTGCTGTGAATACCTTTAGGTATACCTGAGAGATATATGTACAGTCATCAAAACAGATAAGTAACCAGGGTCGTCAGATAAAGTTTAGTAAGTAACCGGTGGATGTTTTCGAATGTTTAATATGAGAAATGAACTGTATATTTTCTATATTTTTCGGTTTCTTACTAAACTTCAGCTACTGGTTATTTATCTCCTTTGGTGACCGTATAGTGACCTTGTTGGTGATGTCCTTCAGAAAGGTCAGGTGCGTACTTAGTTCTCGCAACCGGCGTGCGGGTACTTATGACGTGTATAAACGTAAACGAAGCAAAAGAAATATGTATGTATCGTAGCAGGCGTTCTATAATTTCTGCCTCCCCATGGGCAGAAGGCGTGAAATTATGTGTATGTGTAAACTGTAAAGTCTATTCAAACTTATGTTTTAAATTAATATTATTTCATGTTAAACAAATATCAACTTTATTTTAATGTTAATTAAGTTGATTTCAGAGTGACTGGCACTATTGAAAAAGTTATAAAAATGTTTGAAGTTGTAGCGTAAACTGAACTTTATTGTGTAGAATTTAAAGTTATTTTTCCATAAACTTATATTTGTTTACATTTTTGGCAAATAAATCGCGAATGCAGGTTAGATAATATATTTCTCCCAACATGAAGTTTTTCTTCTAGGCACACTGTTGCTCGATTAGGCAATGTACAGTCAACAAAAGAGACAAGTATGCAGGATCGTCGGATATAGTTGAAGTTTAGTAAGAAACCGATGGATGTTGTCGACCGAAATTTAATTTGATAAATGAGCTGTTTGTTTTCTATTAATAAAATAAAATTTTATTCGAGAATGTCCATCGGTTTCTTACTAAACTTACTATATCCGACGATCCTGCATACTTATCTCTTTTATTGACTGTACGTAAAGCTGCGCCCGCGTGTAGGTCGTAAATTAACCCATGGGAACGTACTACCGGATTAAAAGTATCCTATGCCCTAAACCAAGTCAAGGTCTACCTTTGCGCCAAATTTCAAAATCCGTTTAACCGCTAAGACTTAAAAAGGTAACAGATAAACAGATTTACTTTCACATTTATAATAGAAAAATAGGGATGATTGTACTAAATATATCTAGGCACGCACGGCTACATATTAACCTATACATATAAAACCAGTATTAGCTGACTTCTGATTGTACGAAATACCTATACAATGCGAGGTCAGCTAAAACTGGAAATTTGTAGCTTGATGTGTCGCTGTTTGTACGAACTTTGACACAAGAATCATTTTGCGGATTCAGGCACATTGTTATCTTCTATTTTACATTTTATTTTGTTATTAAACGGATGAACAAAGGAAATGTTAAGAGTGTTATCGTTAAAAAATTACAATAAACATAAAATTGGGGTTTTTTAAGGTTAAATTACTACTAAATGGCATGAATTTATTAAAAACTAACTTGAGTACCGCATTAAGCATATCTTTATATTGTATTTGTATAGAATAAAAATTGAAAAATATTATGAAATATCAAAATAAAAGCTTTTTTTGAACTCATATTTTTGAGATTATACGAGAAGACTGAATTTCGGAATGAAATTATGAGTCAACAATGAGTCGTGGAAGTCTGGAAAAAATACGTGGAAAACGAAAAGATACCGTTATTGTTATTGTATAAAATAAAAAAGTAATTTTAATTCATTAAGTACCTCAAATAAAATACTTTCTTAACCTAAATTTGACAAAATAAACATCATTTTTATTTGATATTACGGCTGAAATAACTTAAAAAAAAAATACACTGCTTGTAAGTGGAGTTCATGCAAACCAAAATCAGTAAAAAAAAAATTACATAAAGTTATTTTATCGACAATATAAAATTTCAAAGTTACTAATAAATTACGCAACGCCAAGCGACGTCGGCCAGTCGCGCTGTGGCGCTCTCCGAGGTAGGACCTGTGTCGCTCACGCTGCCATCGCTTGACAACACAGATACGTAGTTGCCGGCGGTATACACTACGCCTGACACGTTTTGATCCGTAAGTTTTTTTTTTTTCATAATATTTATTTTGTACATTCGAATTATAAACGTAATAGTGTAGTGTCAACTAGGTGTGTTTGGTCTATTATTCCTTTTATGTTTTAGCTGATGGGCCGAAAAAATAAATTACATTATGGTGACAGTGGAGGTACGAGAATGAGAAAAAAGAAAATGTTAGAGAAATTACAAGCTGCAAGGTACTTAATTAAACTTTCTATATTATTTTACTTGGACATTCAAATTGAGCATTTCTGTAAGTTAGATTTACATTACGAAACTAGTGACATAAAATTATTTATTTCATTAACAATTTCACATCATGCATTACTTTAATGAAATCTAAATAATTTCGTGCCGAGCGCGATTTTTGATAAAAATAATGTCGCTTAACTAATTTCACTATCAAATGAGACGTGAAACGAGTGTCGCGAAATCACATTTGTACGATAATATTGTACAGACGCCAGCACATCAACCTACCCCTAACTGTCAAATTTTCACAATCAACATTGAACCTTATGCTTTAGCGATAAAGTTGAAAATCTATTACAGAAATCTGACAGATTGTAGTAGGTTGATGTGCTGGCGTCTGTACGTTGCAAAATAACGCTTTGATGCTGACGGGGCCATGATTTCGGTGATACTGTAGATTTCACGACACTAATATTATAAAAAACAAGTTGCACTGTATTGAAACTAGTTTTTTGAAATTAATTTTAGCATGCATGCAATTAATGTTGTTTATGTAAATCCCGCTTTAATGTTGATTGATGATGTCATGCAATATTACGTTATTATGTAGGAGTAAACGACAAAACAAACAAAAACGGCGAGACAATGCGGGAACGTCACGCGAGAATGATATCGAAGAATCCCAGCTACCTCCGGAATCGCAATCAGAAATAGTAGAAATGACAAATAAATGCGATCAGATGATGACTTTTAGGTATAATTTCCCATTATTATTATTATTTAATTCATAGGGCTTGAATGTAAAAAGGCGTTACTTTACGGAAATCTATGACAAAATAATACTATAATAATTTTGGTTGTATTTGTTATGTACTTGTGTTTTTTAGTGTTGTATTGTGGAGTATTGTCGTAATTTTCATTAAAAGATCTTGTATATGCCGAAATGAATGAATTGCCGTGAGCGTCTGACAAAGATGTGCTGTTAATAATTTTGACTAGGTTGACATAAAAAATTTATTTTCAGGGATGATACGAGTATCTCGGAAGAGTTTTCGGATGAGTTTCATGACAACGACATAAGTATGTCTGCAGAGGTAAGTAATAGTAAAGTTAACATAATATTGTTTTAAGCTTACGATTATAATTTATCTAATTGAAATCATATATAATGATTTAATGATACAATATTTTTATTACAGAATCCGATTAATGAGCCAATAAAAATTAATGGAAGGAGAATCGTTGATTTTCAACATTTTTTAGAGGGGTTGATTAAAATTGCTGACCATAACGATCGTTTTGGATGTACATTGAAGAACCTTACTCTATTAAAAGAAAATAAAACAGGATTTCTATCTAAATTCTTCTTTCACTGTAATATGTGCAATTCTAAGTTCGAATTGAGCAGTCACGATGAAACACAAAAAGATAAACTAAATGTCAACGAAGGCGCCGTGTCAGGAGCTATAGTTTCAGGAATTGGCCTAACAAATTTGAATGAAGTAGCTGCATCCATGGACTTACCTGTTATGTCATTATTCACTTATAGTAAATGTCATGATAAAGTTGCTGACATGTGGAAAAATGCCGCTGAAGAAAGTATGTTTGCCGCAGCTCAGGAGGAAACAGCTGCTGCTCGATTACGAGGTGATACTGATGACATCCCGATGATACCAGTGGAAGCAGATTGTTGCTGGAGCAAACGCTCATATAAAAATCAGTATAATGCATTGTCTGGTGTTGCAGCTATTATAGGACATCACACAGGGAAAGTTCTCTACATTGGGGTTCGGAATAAGTATTGCGGCATTTGTGCCCGCGCAAATAAAAAGGAACAACAGCCTACTGCTCACAAATGTTCTAAAAATCACGTCGGTTCATCATCTAGCATGGAACCATTAATACTGGTAGAAGGATTCAAGTCCTCCATAGAAACCCGGAAATTAATTTATAATACGTTGATTGCTGATGGTGATGCCAGCACATATAAAAATATATTAGAAAGTAGACCATATCCCGGCGTTCCAATTCAAAAAATTGAGTGTACCAATCATCTCCTCCGCAATTACAACGGAAAAAATTTGTCACTTAAAGCTGATACTTCCATCCCTCTATCGGAGCGTAAATTATTGACACCGGAACGTTTGATTCGTCTAAGAACAGCAGTAAGATCTTCAGTTCGGCATTGGCAAACACAAACTTTAACCGAATCAGAAAAAATTATAAAAATACAGAGAGACATTCTGAACAGCGCCAAACACATCTTTGGAGATCACAATGAGTGTGATTTGTATTACTGCACCGAAGAGAGAAAAAAAGAAACAAACCAAACACTCCAAGCAAAAACTTTGATGTTAAAACTGCAACGAAATAGCTCTCAGCTGGCTTATCACTCTCGAAGTCTGCTCCATAACTTTACCACAAACCGTGCAGAGCAGTTTAATAGTATAGTAGCAAAGACTGTAGGTGGAAAACGAATTAATTTTTCCCTAAAAGACTCTTACTCCGTCCGTTGTCATGCCGCAGTGGTTAGCTTTAACACAGGTAAACCTCAAACTACCCTGTATAAATCTGCCTACCAGAAAAGTCCAGGTCAATCCCTGAAACGTTTAGAGCAAAAGCGTTTTTCAACCAATCAAAATCGGAAACGCAAAATACCTCGCCGAAAACTCAACTTTAGCGCAGGGCCCGCAAATAAAGTCGATTATGGAATTGCTTGTCAAAAGCCTGATATGAACCCAGACGATTTCAAGCAGGCACAGGTAGCTTTCCTAGAAAATTTAAAAAAACAGGCTTTAAAACGGCATGACATTGAAAGAGATACAATTCTTCAGGCCGAGAGTGCCTTGTGGCTCGAGCTGAGAAGATGTATTTTAACTGCTTCTAATTTTGCCAAAATATGTAAACGACGCCCGAATTTGAATTCAGCACCACTTGTTAAATCCATTTTATATGGATATTCTTTGGACCATGTAGCGTCAATAAAATATGGCAAAGAAAATGAGGTAAAGGCTATTGAGCAACTCGCCATTCAAGAGGACATAATTATCCAGAAATGTGGTCTTTTTATCGATGAGACCAATTGTTTTTTAGGTGCTTCGCCAGACGGACTTTATGAAGAAGGAATTATAGAAATAAAATGTCCCATTTCTATACGCGGAATTGACCCTGATGCAGCAATCCGTCAAAAAAAATTGAAATGTTTTTCATTTGATGGCGATAATGCCATTATCAACGTTAACCATGACTGGTATTACCAAGTTCAGGGCCAACTAAATATTGCAAATAAAAATGTGTGTTTGTTTGCGGTGTACACTGGGTCTGAATTTCCAATAAAAGTTGTGAAAATTTATAAAGACGATCAATTTTGGAAAGAAAAAATGATTCCTCGTTTGACAAAATTTTATTATATGTGCGTTCTTCCCGAAATAATTGATCCCAGAAAAAGCCGATCAATGCCATTGAGGGAAACTATTTTATAATGTATACAGTTTTTTATTTATATTAAATGATTCACTAAACATAACATGATAAACCTTTATTTAATTTCCCACCTACTTATCTAGTGCATAAAAATTTAAAAAAGCTATTTACAAAAAACTGGAACTAGTCACCAACACTTGAGTAATCTAAATTATTAATATTCTTTTTTCTCCTAAATAACTTAATTTTGCGTGTAGAGGATTTCAGATTTATTATAAATCATAAGTATGACAATAAATTGAAGTTGGATTTAAATTCAAAATAAAGTTTGCTAAAACAATTATTGCTCTAAAGCGAACGGATCAAATTGAGTACGTCTGACTATAAGCAGAGCGAACGCGCCAACTCTACGCACACAGTTGCGCACGCGTCTGTGTGAGTGAAATTTGCAAAGAATTACCTAAACTTGACGATCCGCGCTAAGCGTAAACGCTCTTAAGTATTTTACAGCTGCTGTGGTTTAGTCACCTATGTGTCATGTTAGCTTATCTAAAATTGCACTTAAGTTCAGAATATTCTCATACAGTGATACATCACTGGTGTTAGCAGTATCTTTTCAACTTTGTTGCTTATAAATACTTAAAAAAAAAACAACCGACTTCCAAAAAAAACACTACAAAGTGAAAAATAACTTTAATTTCGGAAGTCGGTGTCGTTGGTTCCACATTTTCGTTTTTTTGACACCGACTTCCGAAATTAAAGTTATTTTTCACTTTGTAGTGTTTTTTTTGGAAGTCGGTTGTTTTTTTTGTAAAAAAGTTTTTATTTTTCGCTTTTTAGTTGTACCTACCCCATACAAATTCATATAATACTACTTGCTAGTGACAGGAAGATAAACATCATCAATATAAACTAAGTGGAAAACAAACGTATTGTTGACGCTAATTCCAAAACTACCCAAGCAAAGTTCATAAAATTTATATGGGACCACCTCTGAAGCATACCTTATTCATTAATTAGACTAGATGCTGATAATCCTGGCTGCAGCATCAGGCCAAACTTATGTCAACATTGCATTGAACTTAAAATTTAGTCCTGTTTAAAATGAGCCTAAACACGACTACGGTGCTGTAATTTCAAGGTTTGTACTTTTTCTGATGCTCCTGGCTTCAGCATCAGGTCTCTATGTACTTCGGTGTTCCTCATTACACATTACGTTTATCCACACATCGAGCCCTTTCCAATGAGCCTAAACACGATATATCTGCTGTTAGTTGTCGAGGAGTTAGGTACTCTGCAGACTATCCTGACTGCAGCATCAGGTCATGACTTGATGATCATGAGACCAAATGTGGCAAATGCCCAATCAAACATCAAAACAATTTACTAAAACAGTCCTTGCCTGTTCGAGTAACTTCTTACTGTTAAGGAGTTGTACCTTCCATCATCAGCCCAGCTACCTGAGATGGTGACAACCATACGCAAATACACAAGATACTTCATAAAATATGCGAAAAACCATAAGTAAGCCTATAAAATTTGAGGGTTGCCCTCGATTTCTCTAAGATCCCATCATCAGATCCTAACTTGGTGACAATGGGACCACCTCAGAACTATCTACTTTCGAACAAAAAAAGAATTTTGAAAATCCGTCGACAATTGGCGGAGTATTCGATGAACAAACATACAAAAAAAAAAAAAAAAAAAAAAAAAAAAACATACAAACAGCCGAACATAGTACCTCCTCCTTTTGTGAAGTCGGTAAAAAAAAAAGATTTATTCCAAAGCAATTATTTTATATTATGACACTATGTGTACTTTAACTTGAATGTTTTTAAATTTACCATTTTGAAACACAACATAACACTAGTTAGAGTAAGGGAGAGGCAGAGGGGGGCGGGGGGTAGTAGTTAGGTTAGTGGTGGTTTCTTTTTTTTTTATAATAGACCAATTATCACCAATTTGTCACTTTGACTGTACCTCCTATTACTACTGTAATAGGAGGTACAGTCAAAGTGACAAATTCAGTCTATGGGGACTTTTCACGACAATATCAACAAAATGCGCGATTATTTATTTTCAAACCATTTAGAGGCACTTTTGAATTGTCAAAGAGTCGGTCAGTTAGTCAGAAAGTTGAAGCTAATTACCCATTCCAAAACGAAGATAGATCTCTATGGTGAAGAACGGGCAAGAAATTTATGACGTAAACCATCAGGCCCTCGTCAAAACTAAGCCTTACAATGAACAGATATTAAACTGAACAATGAGACATTCTCACAGGTCAACGTTCCTTCGCAGACATTATTTACAATAACATGACATAGGTAAGCTAATATTATCTCGAATGATTTCATCTCTGCGAAACGGAAAATCCAGAAAATTCTGACTTTTTCATGATAAGGTTTTCTTCGTTGTTTAAATGTTTCTTAAATGTTATCTTTGTATGTACCAAAATCTGCTTACTATTTGCTAGAAGTATTAAATCATAAATTTAAAAGGATTTTTTCTGGAAAATTACATAATAATACTAATAATGTTGTTGCATTGTGATTTTTTAACGGAGTCTGCCAGTACTCTCTCACATGAAAACTCAGAGTCAGACTTCGATTGCTCAGAATCAGAACGTGAAGAATCGAACCTCGAAAAAACACATATTACAAATAAAAAAAAAATACATAAAATATACACATACAACGTACTCAAAAGCCTCGTACTAAAGCAAATAAAAATTTGACAATTGCGAATGCCCTAAGATGCCTCTGGAGTCAATGTGAAGTCCCATGATCATAATTACCTACTTATTTATATCTCTCTCTTCTTCTTATTAACAAAACATTGGCATCTCTTTCTAGCGTTCCTGCTATGCAGTCGACCGCTGATCGTCGTTAACCTGCACTTCAAAGAGAAGCTGGATGCCAGTGACGTCACCAGTCTGAGGAGTATAGCGGACCTCGCTAGAGCCAGCAGCATGGAACTGGTCTTCATCGGAGAGTTCCGGACCAGGAACAATGTGCAAAGTGAGTAGATCATTATTATAAAACACTAGCTTCTGCCCGCCACTTCGTCCGCATGAAAGGTCTTGTCCCCCCGACCCACCTCGTCGCATCGCATCGCCTGCCCGCGCTATGACTTCGTTTTCGCTTAGCGTTGTTTTTTACTTTTTTTATAGCTAAATGGGCCCGCTCTTTACCTTTCTTGACTTGGTCTGTCAATTTTTCTTAAAAATACTAAAGTAGCCTATTGGATTTCATTATTTAAGAACATAAAATTAAATTCTGTATTTTCCCTCGCAAAGTGACTGCGTTACAACAGCAAGCCGAAAGTCTCCACGGGCGACAATTTACAGTCACTTAAATATTAATACCCGACGATGTTACCGTGGTGATATTTTGTAATTCAACCCTACAACTTACAACCATAGCTGCTTTACTTACTACGCGTCATGTAAAAGTAATTTTTCTTTAACCTTTTTTTTTATAAAGATCTCTATTATTAATGAACGGAGTCAAATTTTTAAGATTATTTTGGTCTACTGTACAAGCGTGTATCAGAAATGTGTAGCCATATTTAAGGGTGTGGTACAAACAAATCAAACTGAACAACTTTCTCTATGGGACTACAATTGGGTCGAATAGGTAATTGAACTTTTGCATGGGATAACTGATTATTTTTTCTCGGTTGCCATGGAGAAAGTTGTTCAGTTTTATGGTCTGTACCACACTCTTAAATATGACCACACTTTTCTGACACACGCAGTATATAATGTCGTTTTATTTACAACAGCAATACTTTAAAATTAAATAAAAAGAACATTTTGATCCTTTTACAAAAAAAAAAAGAGAAATGCCATAGATTAGCGCAATATAAAACCGAAAACAAGTCACTTTTTCAAGAAATGAAAAAACGCAGGAACTGAAGCTTTTGAATTTAATCTAAGCATATGACCAAGGTGAAGAAAAACATCGTGAGGAAACCGGCATGTACTAGAACCAAAAATTCGTAGACATAATGTGACGTCTACTAACCCGCACTGCGCCCGCGTGGTGGATTACGGCCCACTCCCTCTCACCGAGAGAAAGCCTGTGTCCCAGCAGTGGGAACATTATACGCTGATTATACTTATATGACCAAGACATCCATTTCATCACATTGTTATCTATATCCGGCATAACAACAAGAATCTATGCAACAATGTAAAGGATAAAAACAATAGGATTACAATGATAAGCAACTGTGTATTATCGTTCATACAAGTTCATTAATATGATCAATGTGTTTTATCGACAATTATCTACTGTATTAGGACACAGCTGTGAACTATCGTACATCATGCGTCTGCATTCGAATTTCACGTGCGCGCTACGCAGTGAATTTTTTTGTGTCATTTCTTGCCTAGTTGGTTCTATGTAAAGAATTGTATTGTAAGTGTCAGCGCAGACAGAGAGGAATAATTCCCGCGCGGTCTCGGGCATTTTCTTTACGGATCGCATAATATGCTCGAGCTTGCGAGGACGCGTCTTCGGCTCAGCGCAGACAGAACGGAGCGCAGCGGAGAGGATTTTATTAACGCACTTGAAAATAAACTTTAAAATTATTACAATAAAGTGCATAAATGCTTGAACCTAACAAAAAATGCTCGCGCGTCCTCGAAGACGCGTCCTCGCAAGCTCGAACATACGCGATCCGTAAAGAAAATGCCCGAGACCACGCGGGGATTATTCCTCTCTGTCTGCGCTGACCCTTCGAGGACGCGCGAGCATTTTTTGTCAGGTTCTAGCATTTATGCACTTTGTTGTAATAATTTTAAAGTTTATTTTCAAGTGCGTTAATAAAATCCTCTCCGCTGCGCTCCGTTCTGTCTGCGCTTCAGGAAAATTTCTTCCGTTGTTTGCAAATAAATTTTAAATTTTGCGGCCTGTTGCCTTAAATGCTAAAGTAGCTAGACAAGTGCTTAACTACAAATTAAAGTCCGTTCGCTGTTATGTTACCTCTCATATGCATCACTGTCCAAATCAGTGATCTTTATTCTCATTCTAATAAGGGTGCTGTTGGATTGCTGCCATTGGCAAGTCTGGCAAAATCATTGTGATCTTTATTCTCGTCAGAATAAGGTTGCTGTTGGTTAGCTGCTGTCAAAGGTAAAAAATCAGCTGTTCCCTACATTTTGACGAGTTATGCGAACATAAATGTAGGGAACAGCAGATTTTTATCGCGATTTCAGGTTTGGTCCCATAGTAAAAGTTGTTCATAATGATGAGTACAATCTCCTATTTCGATTTGTCGCATGTTTTCAATTTCACCCTGTAGGTAGAAGTAACCTTGAATTAGAGAAATAGGTACACAAGACTTATTTTTAAACGCTCTTACTCATATTATATTTGTGCGTCGAAAAGTCAAGTATATGACGCATGGACACCCTATCATTTATGCAATAAGCTATCCTATTTTTAGGCGGCATAATTAACACACGTAGATGAAAATTGCGTAATGTTTTGAAAAAGTTACAGTAACCTATCTTATCTATGCTAATAATAAAGCTAAAGAGTTTGTTTGAGCGCGCTAATCTCTAGAACTGACATGGCAGTCGGATTTGCAAAATTCGTGTAGCATTTGATAGCCCAATTCTTAAGGAAAGCTGTAGGCTATTTCACATCACGCTAGAACCCTTAGAAGCCGAGCAAAAGAAAATAAAATAAGAAAGAACGAAGTATAATAGCGCGGGCAGGCGATGCGATGTGCGAACAAGAAATTTTACGCGGACGAAGTCGCGGGCAGAAGCTAGTGAGCTATAAGACAAAATCTTATGCTTTGGCCTTTCAATTCGCCTCGTGTTTAGATTATGAATTTAACCTTATTTGGCCACTTGATTGACAAGAGGAAAACTACACAGATTGTACCTGCTAATTACGAAATGATGACATACATAATTATAATTCGTTTTATCTTTTTCAGCATTCAAAACCTGCCAATCAGTACTGAGCGAAAACATTATAACCACTGTCGACGTCAAAGAAACGGGCCAAAGCGGCATCCTATGTCCTGGCATGCTGGACAGTACCAACTTCAACGGGCATTCAGGTGCTATCAAAACAGGTTTAAGCCATTTAGCCATACCTCGAGGCTGGTCCTGGGGAGGCCCCGCGTCACCGTTCTGTCCAATCTGGGCCGAAATTAAAGTCCCAGATTGACAAAAACATACAAATAAGTATGGCAATAACAAAAATCTAGCTAATTTTATATCCTCGGCTGTTCTACTCTTTTTACAATGCCTTCTTGTGGTGTTATTGCAATTATATTTCAATTGAGGTTAGACGGCCATTTTGAAACGTCAAAGTTGGCGCCAATTTTCCTGTCAATTTTAAGGTGTCAAAATGTATTTGGATGTATCCTATTTATGGTTTTTAAGTGTTAGATTTTTAATAATACGTGATAACCCGATTATGTGGGCCTTAGGAATGTTTTAAGTTTTTAGTGTGGATTTAATTGAGTGAGGAGGTTAAAAGATGGCGGTTTGATAGATCGGGTTTTAATTTATTTCAGTAAACGAATTTTTAATCAAGACTTGCTGTGTTTAAAGTATACCTATTGCAATAAAAGCTACCTTAATGTGACTAGTGTAGGACCAAAATAATGTAGTCCAATTTATCAATATTGCCCAACCAAAGCATTATCCGGGCAATGTGAGCATCTATCAGCAAACTAATCCAATATATCTAATATTTAAGGAATTACCAGTATAACTAAATATGTAAAATAAATACATTTGTAATATATTTATGTAAATAAACGTAGTCTTTGCGGGGCATAGACTGAAAGTGTGCTTTTTAATGTTAAGTAGGTAGGTTTAATAGGTTTTCATAAATTATTTTTGTGAATTTCTGCAAAAAGTAAGTATAGTGGTTTTTTGCAAGTATTCCTTTTACGCACTTTGAAGCAGTTACGGTAATAGGGTAGTTATTTTCTGAGAGTCTTCTGAAGCTGCATTTAAATTAAATAAACTAAAACAAAGACTTTTGACTTGCCATTATTAATTAATCTCCACAAAATTCAACATCTACTGGCCATAATGAACTTACACATCGTCTTTGCTCTATGTTCGTTTAATCTAAATGCACCTTTATAGTAGTATTTTTGTTTATCACTGAGATAGATTTATACCGAAACAATGTACCTGAACGGTTTTCCTTGTTAGGTAGTTATCTTTGGGTATTGTACATAATGGTCTATGTATCGACTACAAAAATACCACAATTTTTTCTGCTTTCTAGAGCCTTTGACATTTGCAATAGTATTACAGGATATGTAAAATATTATAAATAGCTGTTGACGAGCCTCCTCGTTTCTGAAAACCTGATACGTAAAATGCTGGCGATGTCAAATCTCAGGTAAACTACTTTATTTGATGGACCCATATAAAAAACAACCAGTCTTATAATCTATACAAATAAATATAAATGAAAAGCTGTTTATTGGTAAGCGCATCCCGCGAGAACGGCTGGACCAATTTGGCTTTTTTTTTTTGTTTCAAAATGTTCGTAATAGTCCGAATTAGGTTTTTATGGAAAGAATATTTGGATTTCACTCAACTTCGGGAAAAACTGTTTTTTCTATGGGTTTTTGGGGTCAGCTAGTTCATAATAGGTATGAAGCACGGGATTTGACAATGGTTTCAATTGAAAATGTCTAGAAACGGGGGTAAGTGGTACCTACAGTTAGATTCATATTTTATACTGGTTATCTTTTCTTGTAATACACGTAACGGGAAAGCCATTGTGTACAAAACTCTTTGACTATAATAAGGTATGTATGCCAGCTCGTTAGGGGTAGGTGATAGCTATTTTGCTGCATTGTGATCCGATTCTCACGTAGTAAGCTGAAAATTTTCCTGATAAGAAAATATTATATTAAAATGAAAATTTAAGCCAACGTCATAATTATGGGATAACTGATGATTGTGATCCGACCTTAATGTAGCAAGTAAATAAAACTATACTCCATTTGAAATAAGATTAGACATTTAAATTAACCTTTTTTACAGTCCGTTCAACCGATTTTGACTTCTATACCGTAGGCATAAAGATGATATTAAAAGCAAAAAAGTGGTTACAATACCAACTGTTTACTGCAGCTGCCATATGTCATGCCACCAACGCAATAGAATTCAAAATGGATTGAATGGACTGTAAAAAAAGTTTATTTAAATATCTAATCTTATTTGAAATGGAGTATAGTTTCAAAGAAAAACGTAAGAACAGCATTTAAGACCATCTACAGCCCGTTCAGTTATTTTACCTCTGATTTTGCATCACTGTCAAAGTCACAGTGATCTTTATTGTCTTGGAAATAAGGTTGCTTTTGGGTTGATGCCGTTGCCAAGTCTGTCAAAATCACAGTGATATTTACTTTCGTTGCAATAAGGTTGCTATTCTGTTGCTGCTGTCAAAGGTAAAATAAATGTGAAAGTGCTGTGTAAGGCCCGCTTGCAACACAGATCACAAAATACGCACACATATTTGAGACACCATTTTGTCTCTGTCATCTTCAAATGATTGTCAGAAATAGAACGATGTTTTAAATTCATTTTTTTTTTGTTAGACTCTTTTGTGTCCCACTGCTGGGCAAAGGCCTTCATTAAGCAAATTCAATTTTATTTATTTGGACACAGGTGTAATGTAGTGGTATCTAGCCAGCACATCAAGCCACCCGAAACTGTAAAATTTTCCCAATCAACTATGACCCTCATGCTTTAGCGATAAAGTTGAAAATCTATTAAAGAAATTTGACAGATTGTAGTAGCTTGATGTGCTGGCGTCTATACATGAAATAAAATAAAATATGTTGTGTCACTATGTGCTGCCTTGCAAGGCGGACAAACATTGCTTACACATTAGGTAATGCTAAACGCATTTTGGGATTTGTGGTGCAAGAAGGCCTTAATGTAGATAATACGTAATAGACAAGCTATATCGACTAAATAAACGCAGTAAATACAGATTTTAGTACAATCTTGTACCTATAGAAATTAAAAACGCTAAACGTAACAGGATCGTTCGGTCTGTGGAAAGGTTTTCTGCAAGTTTGTCTAAAACGTATTATTGTCGAACAAAGAGATACAGGCAATAATATTTATTTATCTTTCCACTCTACATCCAATATTTATTTTAATGAATTGTGTGCGTAATTTACGCCATGTAATAATGACAAATCATTTACCAAATTAAGTTTTGTTACATTTCTTTAAACTAATACAAATAAACTACTCCTAATATTATTGTTACAAGGGAAACATAATTTTTATATTTTAGCTTGTGGAGCCCACACTAGGTCGAGCCTCTCTCGTGTGAAATTACGGAGCCTCTTCCACATAAGATATTAATAATGAGTTGAAGTTGAACTGTTTGTTTTATAAGAGTGATGTAAAAGATGTTACTGGTCGGCACACTCGCTACATTGTTTTAAACTAGTTGCATTGAAAGAAAAGAAAGAAAGAAAATACGTTTACTTGCTGCAAACAAGACTCATAAAAAAAAAACAATTTGGGAGAAAATATGCAAGCAAGTTGCATTGCAAAGTTTAGTTACCTATACACCAATCTCTTTGTTCGACTATACATAAAAAAGTCATCGTAACATTACCTATATGAGTTTTGTGTCTGCGTGACTGCCTACATGCGCTTTTAAAGGCCATTCATATCGCATCATATTACTTCCACCAATCACATCACGAATTTACGATCCCGTCCCATTTTTGGCCAATCAAACAGATGCGAAGCCCATGTTTTGTATTTGTATTGTAAAGTTACGGCTTCCTAGAAGAGCTGTGGCTGCTACATAACGGCCGCAGGCTGCAATGAAAATGATGGCATCGGAGTTTGACTTTAATGTGTCAAAAAACGCTCTCTAGGAAAAATACCAACTTACATTCATAAATGAAGGGATCAGGGGAAGAACAACTTTTGTCACATTTTTTTTTTCAACTGACAATGCAGTCTGAATGTTTATACCTGTCGCTATGTTCTGTCAAAGGCAACAAGGCAATAACATCCATAGTCTCCGAGCTTTCATGCTTTTAAAATATCGATACAGGGAAAAACATACAATGTCCGGACTGTTCAGCCCTCCCCACTATACCATTATACCTATTACAGTTAAAGTGCCTTGGGTATAAATGACACTATTTTATTAAGATCTGATCTTTTAACTAGTAATATCTCAGTTTGTTCATTAGGTGACAAAAGTGGTTCTTCCCCTGATCCCTTCAAATAACTTTTCAGTGACGTCATTTGCGGATACGCCACTACTCTTCTAGGGAACTGTAGCTTTATGTATGGAAAGTATGGAGTAAATTATTGATGTAATGTACAGACGCCACCACATCAAGCTACCTAAAACTGTCAAATTTTCCCAAACAACTTTGAACCTTATGCTTTAGTGATAAAGTTGAAAATTTATTAAATAAATTTGACAGTTTGTAGTAGCTTGGTGTGCTGGCGTCTGTACTTTTGACTGCTGTATTTCTGTCGCTATGAATTAGTGATTGAATGTAACTAGTAAATAAACGCTTTCTATGTTAAAACAAATGTATATTTTGGCATTCAGTACTAAGATTAAATTTAAAAAATCTACTTAATATTTTTGTATTATGTGATTTTGATCTCGTACAGTAAAAGAAAAAGTTTGTTAAGTATATTCTACAAAAAAATCAAAATTAATTTGTTTGCTAATTTTCTGCTGCTATCTCCTAAACGGCTGAACCAATTCTAGCGACACGTTTTGAAACAAATAATCACGTATTCTTTATCTTTCCTAAAAATAATATTATAGATATGGATAATATTTTTGAAGTCATAAAATAGGAATGTCCTTGAACTATAAATAACTAATAATGCTATTTAAATATGATTTATGTTTTTTTTTTGGGTATTTAAGGGGTCCACGAAGCAGATGTTACTGTAACCAGAGATTCCACATTGTCTATGGTTTATCAATTTTGTGATAATAAATTAATATTTTATTTTGTGGTATTATCTGAATAGTTTGTAATGTTTATTACATGGTGTAAATTATTGATGAATTTTAAAATAAATTATTTAAATTATGATTTGTTTGTTTTATTTATAAGTGTTGCACATTATTTCATTTAAAAAAAACATAAGTAGGTACTAATCGATACTTGCGGTCACATGGATTTATTTTGGTGACAATACTTTTATGAAATCCTTTTTATTTTGTCAGTTTTCTTATGCTAGCAAAGGCTATAAATACTTTTATTCGGTTCATAAGTTGAAAGATATAGTTACCACTTCAATTATAGTTTTCCATGAATTATTTGGATAATTCATTGATATAGTTAGCTTTTGAACAGAAACGATTGACATTAGCGATTAGCCCGTATTTTAGTCGAAAGCACATGTTGATAGTGCACCAGTGTAATTAAAGCTATTGTACAGACGCCAGCATATAAAGCTACCCTAAACTGTAAAATTTTCCCAATCAACTTTGAACCTTATGGTTTAGCGATAAAGTTGAAATCTATTAAAGAAATTTGACAGATTGTAGTAGCTTGATGTGCTGGCGTGTGTACTTACACTCCAACATTTAACCCGTCTGCCTTCAAATCAAGAGTGAACAGGCATCTTCTGAGCACGCTCGTCCATCATAGACCTCATCTATGGTTTTCCATCAGGCGTGATCGGGGTCAAGAGCAAGAGAAAGAAGCTTTTTTTTTTTTTTGTTGCTGAATGGTGGGCCCATTCAGCAAAAAAAAAAAATCTTCTTGCAACAATCAATCTTCGTGTATCTTAGAGTATACACGATAACATAATCTTATATCCTTAAAAGATCGTCTATTTATTGACATATCAATAAAAAAAGAATATTTAACAAGTGTACCAAATCGTAAGGCCCTTTACACATTATGCCGTGGTGCTGCAGCTACGGCATAATGTGTAAACGGCCTTAGTAATTGTCCTAAAATGGATTTTGAATCCCTTTTCGAGTTTTTGGCAAATATCTCAAAAACTAGACGTTTCAGACGGAAAATAAAGAAGTTTTCATCGGGACCCTTATTCACAGGGTGGCAGCGTGACATCGAAGCGCAACTTCTATCATGGATTCAGTAGGTACAGAGGCCAGCACATCAAGCTACCCCAATCTGTCAAAATTTCTTTGAAGGATTTGACCACGTAGGTATTGCAGTTTGCTATGGAACAGCTGTTTTTTTTTTATAATCGACGAAATATTCTACTTCTAGGATCATGTGCTGAGTCCGCGTATCACTGGTCAGTTTCCCTCAATCGTCAGTTTATTTAGAATTCATGATTACAGTTTGCACGTCGATGTCCCTGCCAAGATGCCACTGGAAGATTGTCTACACATTAATGAATGACCTTGAATTGACCTTTGTCAAAAATGGTCGGATTTACATCGGAAACAACGTGGCAAACTTATATTACGGGCTTCTTCAGGGTGGCAAAAATGGAACTATGTATTATGCACAGAGCATTGTTGTATTATGTACTATATATTCAAACCTATTTTATGTGGATTGAACTGTAAATTCAAAAATGTTTGTCTTGGCCGTAAAATATAAAAAATACCAGACGTTTCAGCTTGGGCTTGTTGGTCACAGTCTGACATTTGCTGACATTGACGGCGCAAATCGAAGCAAAGAAACTCATGAAAATCTCTTCTATCCTAGAAAAACTATTTAAACTAACCCGAAAGCATTTCCATAAATAATAAATCAAAATGCCAGACATAGAAGGCAGAATGGAGAGTATGCTCTTTAATTACCAAACTACTAATAGAACAGATTTTCGCGGAGGTCAAATCCTTCCTCCAACATTTACTAAGTACAAAGAGAAGCCGAGTTGCTTAAGGATTAGGCCTCCGCCGCTTAAGGATCATCACACGCTGGCCCCTTGGAGGACCGTGCGTGTGCCGTTCAATTTGATGCACTCACCTAAGCTCATCACTCGCACAGACCCGACTAAAGTGCAGGAACCCTATGTAAGTTAACGAGACACGTAATAGTAGATGTAGTAGCTCAGCATTTTAGTTTGTACAGCATAACATAATCAGCCTATAATGTTTCCACTGCTGGGAAGGCCTCCTGACTATGAGAGGGAGTATTTTGTGTGTATCTCCATCTCGATACTTTGTTACTTGGCGTAAAATTGAGAAGTTTGAGAAAGGAACCTGTTGCCCATTCATCGCCAAAATAATGAGTAGATAAGTGTGTTAATACTGGTAATAATCAATGCTCATTCTCTTTATTGCAAAGGCAATACAGAGAATTAAATAATTAAATTAACATTTTAACCGCCCGATTTTATATGAGTTGTCGTGCCCCCAGCGCCCGAACAAAAAAAAAAAAAAAAAACCAAAAATAAATAGGTACCGATGAAACGAGCTGTGATGATGTACCTAATAATAATACAGATTAAACGAGCTGTGTTATTTGGTCGTATATATACGACTCTGGCAGAATGGACACGAAAATATTTGTCGGAATAATCCGACGTAAGCGAGCGGTTAACAGGTTAAATTGTACCATCATGCCATTGCATGTGGTACAATTTAAAAACATCACCAATAAGGTCACACACACACAAGGCCACACGTCCTTCTAGAGCGTTCCCTCCCGGCGTTGCCACTCTCATCTGCCTTTAGAATACCTTTTTTTCTTAGTCGATAAAGTTTATGATCTAGGTGAGGCCACCAGACGAAGAGAAAGCGGAGTCTATTAGGACCCGACCCCGCCTGGTGATGACGCCCGCAGTCAGCATGGATGACGTCACCGACCCTCGAACGCGTCAGATCCTGAGCGACTACATGTATACCACTACCATGACTAGTGCCACGAAGGAGGCGGTCTCCGACTACTTTTCGGTGAAAGCACCGCTGCCAGGCCTGCCAGCGCCAGCTAACCCGGTTTGTCATATTGATCACTTGTTGGTAACGTGCTAAAATCTACAACACAAAGGTGACATTGGAGTTTTTAACAGAATCTATGTTTCGGGTTTTTAAATAAGGCAATGCAGAGATTCCATTTGAGATGTCATCATCATCAGCTGAAAGATATCTCCGTCCTGTGCTTCTCGCAGTCAGCGGATTCCGCGACTTTACCAGAGGTCCCTAATGATAGTTTTTTTTTTGTTTGTTATGTGATACCTGGACGCGTACAACGAGGGCTGGTTCGAGGTGGCGCGGGAAAAGAGTTCCTGGAAGGATTTGGGGGAGGCCTTTGCCCAGCAGTGGGACACTACAGGCTAACAAAAAAAAAAATGTGATACCTACGGCAATGGTGGAACTTTTTCAAAAAATCTTTAAATGTATAGGGCACCTACCTATAAATCAGGGGTGGCTCCATATACATTTTATTAACTTTGCTTGGGTAGTTTTTGAGCTAGCTTCAAATAATACGCACTTTTTCCACATACACCATTTTTTTTTTTTTTTTTTTGTGGATGGGAAATCATCTAATGACTCCTCCCGCTCTGGGTGGAGCGGAAGGGAGTGTCAGACTCTTACTGACTAAAACCCACCCGTGTTCCTTCCTTAGCCCTTTATGTTCCGGGGCAGCGGTAACCCTTTCGGACGATCCCGCTACCCTCCACATACCCCCTTAGGTACTAATAAACGTTTTATAGCGGCTGTATAAGTAGTTACAGAACGCTTTGTCTTCTTCTTTCGAAAATCAAATTACTGACGACTGAAAAAGAGAAATCTGTGTGTAACTAATCATCTGATATAATACGTTTAGTAGTAAGGGGGTTAGTTTATATCAAAGAGTAAAGTAATATAGAGGTTTATATTGATGATGTTATAATAACTTCACACACCACAATTCCCAACCACTGCAAGTCCTGTAAATTAGAATCTTCAGTGAAGACTAACACTAACTAGAAAAGTGCTAAGAGACAGTAGACAATGAAACTCGTCGAGTCCCAGAAAATTTATAACAATCTTGGAACCCGCAGCGAATAAATGAAAAAAAAAAAACTAACAACAGAACTCTAGACTTCTTCGTATCAGCCTATCAGGTATACATAATGTAAATAAATCGAACCCAGAACGATAGCAAAGCTGCACCAATATTCCTAATTATGTCAGGCATTTATTGCTGAAATGAAGTTAAATTAGTTTTTAATTACTAATTTAAGTGTCGTAATTTAGATTTGTTCCCAACCAGTCACACTGTAACATGTCACAGTGTGACTCGTTGGGAACAATCGCAGTGTAACTCGTTGGGAACAATCGCAATTTTCTCTTTTTAGCTCTTTTTTTTCTATTTGCGCAAGTCGTTTCTGGCACTCGCCGGCCGCTGCCGCGGCACCGCTCGCTTCGCTCGCTCGGCTCGTGCGTAGAGGGGTCTCAGTTTTAACCTAACCTAACCGATTGTTCCCAACGAGTCACACTGTGACATGTTACAGTGTGACTGGTTGGGAACACACCGTAATTTACTATTATTTGGCCATTGGCCTATGCACACGACTCACACGACACGACACGTGTGACTTAAATAGTCCATTATTGCACGCGAGGGTGCTGAACCGGGGTACGACTACTTGAGTAACGTATCTTATACTATTTTATAGCTTCTGTGACCTAAATCGAAACGCTCTTTATGTGTAAAAATGGACTACTTAAGTCACAGAAAACCGTGACTTACGTGCGAGGTCACACAGCGCTATAAAAAAAAAAACTTACTAATTCAACATAACGTTATCCACATTTTAGATAAAGTTACCGCCGCTGACCGTCCCGTACGTATCCCCGGAATGGCGAATGGAGACTGTCCCGTGGGATCAAAAGCAGCTGAGGACTTACTGCGATTCCACCAAGGAGTTCTGGCTGGCGCAGAAGTTGCCTCCGTACGTAACACATCACATAACATTACGCCTATAATTCCCGAAGGGTTAGGCAGATGTGTACTCCCGGATGGGATGTAGGGGTCGGGGAGTATTAGATTTTTCTATCTGGAATTTCTCAGTATCAGTCCAGTCTGGATTTGTGCCCGGTTGATGGCAATAGGCTCGCCTCTGTTACATGAGACTTAATCATAACTGGCAAAATACGGGTGTACTATATAGGGTGACTGGTAATTAGTGACCGATACCTAGACACGCGATTGTACTCATGATAACAAACAACTTTTACTATGGGACCAAACCTGAAATCGCGAAAAAAAATCAGCTGTTCCCTACATTTATGTTCGTATAACTCGTCAAAATGTACGTAACACCTCCGTATAAAACTTCTGAACTAACTGACCAACACAGCCAGGTTAATACCAAATATCTAATGAAAATAGGAAGATTTTGAACATTAGCGTAGCATATTTTTTTATAGTCCGCGCGGAACTAGTTGGCCGCTCATTAGGTATGTGAGCGATGGGACGGAGGGGCGGGGGCGCATTACTCAATACGTGCGCTGCAAACCGACGCGTCGGTTTGCAGCGCACGTATTGAGTCAGTGGGCCCATACTGAAAATTAGTGGACTTAGGCAACAAAGTTCCAATATCGATGCGATTTTTTTTTATATGACGTGTTATGATATTCCTGACAACTTTTATTCTTATAACATTTCTTCTAAAGTTGATAGTTTGTCTTGAAAAAAATCAATTAGATTATTTTGTATGGAGCGAATCACGTTTAATTTTTTTTCTTCAATTGTACTAATATGTTGGGTGTGTGGCGTGAGTATATGATAGCTAGGGTCATTCTCTATCCACGAAAAAAAAAACAGCGCCGGCCATCTGCGGCAGCGCGAGTAATCATTCGGTAAAAAAAAATGTTTTGTAAGATTTTTTTTTGCCATTTAAAATAAATTCAAAGTAATTTTTTTGTGTCATTAGGCTAATTCACCTTTTCTTTATTAAATATATAGTTTTAACAGCGCATAGGTACTTATAACTAATTATTCTGGTAGAAATTTAGTAATTATTGCTATGTTATCGGTAGCACCTGCATTGTGATTGATGACTCATTTGTTATTGCGCTCGTCTAAGCGTATAACTAATGAGTCGTCGAAAAATGCTTGTCTCTGATTGGCTGTGTTATTTTTTTAACTGCACGTTATCTATTGTTGAATAAATATCGTAATAAGTTTCAGGTTATACTAATTTTGTTAATGATAGGTGAAATAATTTAAATTTGTACGGGCAAGTCGTTGATAATTATCTACATAATCAAGCGTATGAAACTGTGAAGTAATTGTAGCCCTGAAAAGGGCTGTTTGTCATATACCTAGCCCTGATGGGCTTTTGTGAGGATAATCTAGAGCCGGATCACATTATTTCTTGTTCCAGAAGTGCTAGTGGGTCCGGCAAATTTTCGGACTCTGCTATGAGGCATTCTTCTTCCTCCATAATCTCACTGTCACAGGGAGGCTCAGTAGTCTGTAACAACTGAATTGCTTCAGGCAACAACTCATTATGACCCTGTTTCAATATTTTAGGCCTTATGTAGGATATGTGGGGATCAGAGCTTATTAGAAGTCCATGGAGGATGTCTTCGTTTGTTGCTATTCTCCCCGTTTTCCGAGTGTGCCACTCCCTGACGTTTCTGAAGTCCTTATTACGGGCTTCCGAAGCTTCTTCAGATAAGATACCTAAAACGAATAAGTACATACATTTTAATTTCAAAACGCAATTGAGTCAAATAATACATCAAACTATATTTATTTTTTACTTACCGATTGGCAAAACACCAAAGTGGTTACAGATGTCTGCACCGTGCATTAGAAGTTTATGTACACTAACTGGCATGTAGTACCACGAATAGTGTTGCACGTACACATCAGCTGTTTCTCTGCAGTATCTTCTAAATTTTTCACAGTCAATGTTTTTGCCTGATGATATGGCTTGTAGAATAACGGAAAATCTGAAAATCAGATTTTCGTCAATTCCCGTTATTCTGGATGATCTTTTGTAATCTTGGAAAAAGCGCCTCGCAGTATTCCCGTCATTTGTAGTTCCAAAACCCTAAAATGGGAAAACAATACTGTAATATACAATACATAGAGATATAATACACAAACAACATAAAAAGAGCCAAAATTAAATACATACCTGTTTGACTATATCAATCAGCATTCCAGTTTGCTCACGAAACTCTTGTTGCGTGGTATTTTTTTTAGCTTGTTTCAAAGCCTTATGTTCGCCTCGAGCAGTCCATCGTTGAAAATCCAGATTATAAGATATATGGAGAAGACATTCCATACACCGAATCTTCATATGCAGCGAAGAAATTCCTTGTTTGTAAATTTCTTCACGAAGTGGTTTGGAAGTCAAAGCGTCTAAATTATTCATCTCGCTCGGTTTTGCCAAGCAAATAGGACACGTTGCATATGATGGTACTTCAGCAATAATATTGGCCACTTTTCCATCAATCATGGTCATATGCAATTCATGTGATACAATAATATTTCCACACTGTGTAGATATTCGTTCATCAATTTGTTTTTTCATCTCAGACTCTTCAGACATTATAAAATCAGCTGTCTCCGAAGTGAAAGTGAACTTCACCGGTCGACAGTACAGAGTTGAGCAAGGTGTGGGGTTCTCCCAAACTATATTTTCATTCCCAGAAGATGGGCTAGTAGACACTAGCCGAAGAGGGACGATGCTTATCATGACTACTGATGAATCATCGAACTCTGTAGACGTTTTCTGTTTATAATTGCTCTGCGACGAAGAACCATCAAGTCCCCATTTCCAGGTCAACTTGAGTTCTTTATTTTGAGACCTATCAACAGAATTACTAATACCTAGTAAAATCCTTTCCACAGTGTGGTCCAATAGCGCTTGCAATTTAATTTGAGCTCCTTTTTCGGTAATCTCCATACTCTCTTGTGGTGGGTAACATCTTTTCTTGGCATTTACAAGCTTTGGATAAGATGGAAAGGCAGCACAGTTTTCTTCTTTCAGAAATTGTCGAAGAGCTAAGTACTTCCATTTCGAGAGCGCAAGTGATGTATAAAGAGCTAAACAGTTATCTTCAGAGACAGTACTTAAGCTCTGCTTTTTGAATAGTCGCTCGTCTACTTCGGATAGGGCATCTGGATTACTGGAAAGGTATTCGATCACTTTTGCCAGATTCGTTTTGCCGTTGTCTTTCAATTTTGTTATGTACCAGGTCTGCAACTCTTCTTCGGAATTTTCTTCTACTATGGAAGTAGAACGTCTTTTTTTTTGCTTCTTACTTAACTCTTCGAATGGTTTTCTGTGCTCCTTTTCTGTAGATGTTCCCGCTTCCGCAGTACATACTGCAAGAGTAGGAACATGGGAATCTATATCCACAGGTTCAGATAAGACTGCGTCCGAAAAGCCCATCTCACTTCTCAGGTCAACACTGTCACAAACAGGCCAGTTGATGTTTTTTTCCAACCACTTGCGATTACTTACACGATTCATAAAAGTTTTTTGGTTTCTACTTGACTCTATCCACTTTTTATTTAGATTTACACAAAAAAGTCGACAGAACTCCTTGATTCGGTTCTTGTCTTCTTCAGAAACTTCGGTAGTCAAGACAGAAATGATACTTTCATATAGAAACATATGATTTTTCAGATCACCGCCACTTCTTAATTTCACAAAAAAATCTAGGTTGGTACAAAATCCAGCCATAGTTCTAATGTAAATATAAAAATAAAAGTATTTCACTGTGTTCACAAATAAGCGACAAGAGCGAAACTAGATGGACTTAATGAATGTCTTTATATTTATAGACAGTGTTAATTACTCAAGTAGTGGACACTGTTATCAGTGAGTGAAAATTATTCAGCCAATCAGAGACGAGCATTTTTCGATGACTCATTAGTTATGCGCTTAGCCGAGCGCAATAACAAATGAGTCATCAATCACAATGCAGGTGCTACCGATAACATAGCAATAATTACTAAATTTCTACCAGAATAATTAGTTATAAGTACCTATGCGCTGTTAAAACTATATATTTAATAAAGAGAAGGTGAATTAGCCTAATGACACAAAAAAATTACTTTGAATTTATTTTAAATGGCAAAAAAAAATCTTACATAACATTTTTTTTTTACCGAATGATTACTCGCGCTGCCGCAGATGGCCGGCGCTGTTTTTTTTTTCGTGGATAGAGAATGACCCTAGCTATCATATACTCACGCCACACACCCAACATATTAGTACAATTGAAGAAAAAAAATTAAACGTGATTCGCTCCATACAAAATAATCTAATTAATTTTTTTCAAGACAAACTATCAACTTTAGAAGAAATGTTATAAGAATAAAAGTTGTCAGGAATATCATAACACGTCATATAAAAAAAAATCGCATCGATATTGGAACTTTGTTGCCTAAGTCCACTAATTTTCAGTATGGGCCCACTGTGCGACGCCTCACCCCTGTCCCCACCTCAGCGGCCAACTAGTTCCACGCGGACTATAATACATACATTTTTGGGAGTATTTTAGAAGAGCCATTTTTAAGCTTTGGTTTTCTTTTCCATAGTTGCCGAGCATGCAGAGAAACTGAAATAGTGGCGGCTGACAGAAAAATGCGTCACAAGATGGTGATGGCCGGAAGACGTTGATAATAATATAAGTAGATACCTACAGAGGTACCGAGAAAGGCTGCATGATTAATTGACTAGATTACCTATACAAAGAAATGAGAACTTGTCATGAATAGATTTAATATGTTATTTATTTAATAACTACTGACTGAGATGACAGTAAAACTTTATTTTATAAAAACGTATCGATTTATTTATGGTCTTATTTTAGTTTTAGATTTCAAGTTTTGTTAGTTTGTAATTTTAGTTACTTTATATCTAATTACTTAATAAATTAATTTTAAAAGTTTTTTGAGATTTATTTGGGACTAGCTGACTGAGCTGACTCCAGGGATTTTTATTTTTTATTTTTCCAATGTTTTAATAATTAGGAACCCTCACGGGCCTCCCCAGAACACCCTACCAAAGTTCATCACAATCTGACCAATGGTTTCGGAATCGGAACGCATAGAGGACAAACATACAAACATTGATTTTTATTTATACAGGGTGTAATTGAATTCATGAGCATCCTTTTAAGGGGTCATTGTAATCATCATTATGAACAACTTTTACTATGGGACCAAACCTGAAATCGCGAAAAAAAATCAGCTGTTCCCTACATTTTGACGAGTTACGCGAACATAAATGTAGGGAAAAGCTGATTCAAAAATCAAATTGAATTTTTTTTGAATCATCGTTTTTATTGTAATGTTTTTTCTGGTGTACAATAAAGTATATATAAATAAATAATAAATAAATAAATAGTTCTTGGCTCATGTCCGGAGCCTATAAAAATTATACTCTGCCCCAAATTACTGCAAATGATAAAAAATATGCTCGCAAAACGCTCCTTGTAAAATAGATCCTAACTTTTTCAATCACATAATTCCTAGAAATAATAATGGCAGGAGAATGATGATGATCCTATTTTTTTTTATAAAAACAAATTTTGACATAAAGTGACGTTTCGAGTTTGACATGATTTTGTCACAGAGTACCTACCATAGAAGAAAATTGATATGATTTTGTAATTTGCATTTTCATGTTTTTTGTTTAGTTTTGATGACTTTCGTCACTTCTTATTTATTTTCTAGAATTTTATTTTTATGTACTTTTAATATTTTGAAAACAATTTGTTGGAATGCCGAATCTTGATAGAAAATATGACAACCTCCAACCAACCTATTTTCCTAAAACAACATACACGTTTTCCTATCGGGGTAAGGAAGTAAGGGCTCTGGTGCCAGTTAAATATGGGGTCATACACGAAAAAAAAAAAAAGCCTAGACCACCTTTTGTCCCAATAAAGGACTTACATGCCCTGACACCATGGAGGGATCCAAATATACGGTTTGACGTGTTTCATAGACCTGACCCTATAGTTCGAGGTGACCCCAGGAAAATGCAGGAACGATATGTAAGTTTAGCCGGACTTTTTTTTAAGAAATAGTAAGTACTAGCTTTTGCCCGCGACTTCGTCCGCGTATATGTCGGTTATCGCGGACGCAGACGAAGTCGAAGTCGAAGTCGAATAAAAAGTAGCCCATGTCCTTTGTTGGGGTTCACACTTACCTACCCTGTACCAAATTTCACACAAATCGGTTCAGTAGTTTAGGCGTGAAGAAAAGACAGACAGACAGACAGACAGAGTTACTTTCGCATTTATAATATTAGTTAGGATTTGGGACACTTGTAGGTAATGTGCGTGTCGTGATCATTTTTTCAGGTTCCCCCCAATAAAGTGTTTGACTATGTAATGATTTTGTTTTGATCCCGTGTGGATAGGGCGGAAAAATCTCCACTAAGAGGATTGGATAAACAATTCAGTCTTAAAGGCAACTTATCCATTCTCATAGATATTTTGCCTCCACCTTCTACAGGACGAACTTCAGGACGAGGACCGTGCAAAAGTACAGAAGTCTCGTCCCAAAGTCCTAATGAAGTCTCCAGCGAATGATTTGGATGCCATCCAAGAGCCGTATGTTACACATTTTTAATTATTACTTACCCTCTGTCAGGCAAGCGGCCTCTTCTTGTACAGAGAAGGGACGATCTTTGTTTTTGGTCATTGCCAAATTAAAGTATTACTTCATAGATAAAAAAGTTTATGGACGATCAATTATAATAAAATGTTTCCCTTTAGAAAAATAGAATTTACAGACAGGTGCACCTGTCTTTTTTTTACTTTTTTTAACAACTTGAGAAAGCAGGCCCCCAGCTGATATGCATTAGTTCGTTTCCATTTCTGTCTCATTTAGGTAAACTAATTTAACGTTATTCTCTAAAACTCACTACTTGTAGGGATCGTAAAATAATCGTCGACAACATCTATAAGACGACGACGTCGATAGCGCAAAAGATGGCGGTGGCGGGGGCCAACTTTAAAAATGTCAGGGCGCCGCTTCCAAACTCCTACTCGAAGTGCAGACCGGTGAGAGAAAGAAATAATATAACAAACCATTATTAATTTAGGTATGCCTGCCTATTTATTGTCATATTCCATGTCGGTTCCGGAGTAAGAATGTGACCTCCCCATCTCGTCCAGAGGGTATCGTAGGAGGTGACTAAGTGCTCATATACTTACACGTAGGGGCAATTTCTGCAGCCGTAGACGCGTCTACGGCTACCGCCGACGAGTATCGACGGCTGCAGTTGGCAACGTGCCGCTCGTGTATATGAGCACTTAGGGAGCTTGAAAATGAAATATGTAGATACCATAGAGCATCCTGAATCAGCTGTGCGGTGGCGATATCATAAACCACCTACAGTAACATTCCCAAGGAGGGTTGATGTCAGGCGGACGGCCGACTGCAAGACAAGTGTGAAAACCTTATCAAAATGATAGGATAATCTTATTATACAGTGTGTCAGGTTAAACGAGGGACATACCTACTTTAAGGGAGTGTAGTACTTACGCGGGGGTCGTGCGGTCCATGGCCTTATATGGGGCCCCGTTGTGGGCGCGTTCACTGCGGCTGCGAGCCGCCCACTATCTGAACGCGCCCCAAAAGGTGGTAGCCTTAAGGCTGATCCGGGACTAACGCACGATCTCGGGCGAGGCGGCAAGCCTCCTTGCCGGAATGCCGCCATGGGATCTGGAGGCGATAGTCCTCGCGCGCCTGTATGAGTGGTGCGCGGAGGCACTACGCCGGGGGGAAACTCCGCTTCCGCGGCAAATCGCGGCGGAGCGGACGGACCTCCGGCGCGATCTCATGGTGGCATGGAAAGAGCGAATTTCGCAACCCAGCGCAGGGCACGCCACGATAGTGGCGATAAGACCCCTCTTTGAGGAGTGGCTAGAGAGGCGTCACGGCGTTCTCACCTACCGCCTGACGCAGGTCCTCACCGGACACGGATGTTTCGGGAGGTACCTGCACATCATCAGGCGGGAGGAGACGCCCGGGTGTCACCATTGCGAGGATCGCCCAGAGGACACGGTGGAGCATACGATAGAGGTCTGCCCCGCTTGGGCGGAGCACTGCCGTGTCCTCGTAGAGGCGATCGGCAGCGGCGGCGACCTCTCGCGTCCGGCCCTGGTTTAAGCCATGGTCCGGGGCGAGAGGGAGTGGGAGGCAGTCACCTCCTTCTGCGAAGCAGTCATGCTAGCGAAGGAGGTGGCGGGACGGCTCAGGGAGAGAGCCTCACGCCTCAGCCGCCGCGGGAGACGCTACGGGCGTCGGGAGCCGCGTGACGACTCCCGGCCACCGTAGGCGCGGGCCTGCGGACGGAGAGTAATGGGTAGCTCTCCGTCCGATCAGGACCAGGCCCGTGCCGGACGGCGCGTATGTGTTCCACGCGCGTCTCAAAGAGATGTCAGCATTAAGGAAGGGGCCCGCCAGGGCCGAAGCCTGCCGGGGTAGCGGGATCGTCCGAAAGGGTTACCGCTGCCCCGGAACATAAAGGCCTAAGGAAGAAACACGGGTGGGTTTTAGTCAGTAAGTGTCTGACACTCCCTTCCGCTCCACCCAGAGCGGGAGGAGTCATTAGATGACTTCCCATCCAAAAAAAAAAAAAAAAGGGAGTGTATTACTCATGAAAATGAACAACTTCCTCTTGAACTAAGAGTAAAAATTTTTTTGACCTACCCTCAAAAGAAACACTTAAAAAGTTTTTGTTATTAGCGAGTATTTGCGAGATAAGCGATTGGCCAAAATTCCGTGCCGCAGAGTGTATTACCTAACATGACATGTTACAGATTTTCATAGAACCTCTAAAAGAGCCCTACGTTTCTCCGGAATGGCGCATGGACACTGCAGCATGGGACGCCAAGCAGTTGAGGACCGCCATTGACACAACCAAGAACTTCTGGCTTCTCAGAGAGAAGCCCTAGTGAGTATCATTCATCATAAACACTAGGTCTGGCCGCATTATTAATAATTAACGAAAATTGCAGTAACCTTGTATTTCTTCTGCCCTTATTCTCGACGCGTCTGCTGTTACTGTAGGTACTATTGGTTACGCTTAAACTGAACTTTAGAATAAAGGGAATGAAGATGGTTTAGCTAGAATTCATGCAGGGAAGAACTAGTACCCATATTTATTTCAAATAGTTGATCAACAAGTTAGTTGTTGAGCCGTGCGATATGGAGAACCAAAATGCAATTTATTAGATTTCACCGATTTTTAACGTTTCATATGCTATCAGCGCCATCTATATACGCACACAAGTTTTTCGGTACTAAACATTATTTTATTTTATTATAGATGTTCGGTGTGCGAGGACACGACCATGAGAACAGTGATGAACAAAACACGCATCTGACTTCAACATAGCTTTATTTTCAAAACTTAAACGTATAACATTATATTGTAGTAAAATTACAAAAGAGGTGCAGAAGTAATATGTCGAAGACTGCAGATGGCTGAGCGATAATCGCCCATTCGATTTTATTTTCGGTTACAAACATATATCCTCATTTCGAGTGAAATATTTGACTTTAACCGACATGTCACCATTATGGAATCTTGTTATTGTGGTTTTGCATAACAGAATCCCTTGTCATAGAGCTAAGCGCACCTTACAGCCGCAGCGGGTCGCAGTGCATCGCATTTCAATACAAAACAACGCATTGCGGCCCACTTGTAGTATGCGATGAATCGTATAAGTGTAGAAGATGTAGGATTTATGCAATGCGCTGCGACTCGCCCAAATATCATGCGCTTTTAATGTGCTCAAAACTCGGGCTAACCATTCTCAGTCATCTGCGTTTTTACTTTCGATTGTGTTGTGCAAAAGTGATTTTATGAAATGATTTACACCTATTTTGGCATCCCGTAAATTACTAAAAATGAAGTATGCAATTGGATGCTGGTTTGTCTCATTCTTTAACTAAGAAACCTGATCCAAAATATCATTTACAGCACTGTGTGACCTAAAGCCGCCCCGTTTTTTTGTGACTTAAGTAGTCCATTTTTACACAGGAAAGCGAGATTTAAGTGCAGGTTTAGGTCACACGAGCTATAAAATACTATACGATACGTGGGCTTATGAAGTCTATTAATGCACGGCGTTTAGCACCCTCGCTACTTAATCGCATCGTAATGTACTATAGTGAGTGACGTAATTTAACAAGAAGTTAGTATGGCTTTACTAACGTGACTATTATGTGTACGTTACCCTAGCAGGAAAGTAGCTCCTAGAGTGATATGAGTGGAACGTATAATTAGTGCGTAATCTGCTGTAAATGTGCGCCAAATAAAAAATTTGTGCGCTTTGTCGTTTTGGAAAAAAACGGAAAAAAGATTCCTGCTAGGGTAACGTTTTTCCAGCAGGAAAATTCTAAACGAATGATCGGAGAGAGAAATATTGTGCATGGGCAGAGAGCTTATATTTGTGCAAAAATGTGCGCTGAAAATAATAATTTGTGCGTCTTCAGGTTTTCGAGATATTGAGTTTCCTGCTGGAGTGACGTTTTGCAGAATCGTGTATCTCTAAAACTATTGTATGTGCGCCTGTAGAATAAACATACACGAGTAGCCCTTAATTTGTGCGTATTTGTGACAGAATTAGATTCAAGAAAATATTTATAATTTTCAAGTAATCGCGCTTTTTTGAAAACGCGAAAACATGTCACAGCGCCTAAACGAGAAAACGTATAAGATCGCTGAAAACTGTGTTCGGTCCTTCTTGATGCTAATAATAACCATAACAAGTTTCAAAAGTGTACGTGCATGCTTTATTGAATAATATTGCCTAAAGTCAAAACGACGGGGTCGTAACTTTGACGGCAAAATACAAGAAATCGGCTCAACCCAAGATGTGTAGTTTAAACCAAAAATTAGTGCGTCTAGTCAAGAATATACAGTGAAAATATCCAGCTTGGAATGTTTCGCATTCAGTAGATATAAGCAAAAAACATAACATGTAAGCAACGGCTGGTTATCCGACCAAATTCGAATGACCACAAAAAAGCGACGGATTCATACATATCGATGGTCTTCTTTATTGGTCGTATTAAACCTAAGCTGTTGTCCGTACAGTTGCGTTCTAACGTTTGTTTGCAATTATATGACCTAGTTTTGAGGGAGATTCAGCTTCGCAGATTTCGGCGAGTCACGTGTCGATCGTATAGCATATTTACTAGTAATATAATATTATTAAGTTTAAAAAGCAAGAAATAAAAGTTAATTTAAAAATTAAAAAAACCCCCGACTCAAACAAAACCTCTAAAAACTAAAAAATAATATATATTGGCCCTTTAAGTTTAATATAAGTTGCAGGAAATATTTTGATCCAAGCGTCCTCACGTCGGGGGACGGCTATTATTTTTTAGTTTTTAGAGGTTTTTGTTTGAGTCGGGGGTTTTTTAAATTTTTAAATTAACTTTTTCATTTAAGTATTAAAATACAAACAGTGGTTGTACGTACTTTTATAGATAAAATGTCGTTTCTCATAAAATGTTTCTCATATTATCATTTCTTAGAATAATCCATTCGCAGAATACTTATTTTGAAAAAAAATAAATAAGTAATTTTCGTTACAAATAAAATTCAATGTTTCGACATTCATATTAAGTATATCATAAAATAACAAATATATAATCGTTATATTGTTTAGTTAATATAAAACTTATTACCAAGAAAAACATTTTATCGAGTGAAAGTTTCTAAACGTTTCAATTCATACCTTTGACAAAATGCATAGGTACCTCCTATAAAATTACAACATCGCATTCAAAAAAACAATGTGGGTAAATTCTAGTCAAGCAGGAACACAATCTTGTTATCCTAATTAATAGAAACTTCATATGCACGGCATTCTTAAATTATACATTGAGGTTTTATATAAAATTAACTAAGTATATGTCTTTCCACACCACCTGCTCGCTAACGTCAAAATATATGTCATTCAAACCTAACCTAAAGCAAGTCATTTAAGTCCTAGGATCTAGCCGGGCATTAATATTGTACTGAATTTCATTATGACTCGCTGGTCATTAATGTGATTCGAATTTGGAACGTCAACTGAGAAAAATGCATGTAAATATTAACCAAAAAAAAAACAACTTTTTTCTAATAATGTACAGGTCAACGAAAGAGTTCTTACTTCATAGTTTGTAGAAGTTTTAGTCACCTTCGCCGAACAAAATAATCGGTTGCTGTGGCGCGTATACTGCGATAGAATGTTAGATTTGAGCTGACGCTCCATCACAATAATATGTTATCTGCTGAATGTATTTTAATGAAAGCTGGAATGAAGAAGATAGCTTATTCCTTGGAATAGCACTTAGACTACTTTTTATAATGTACTTAATCATGTGCAAAGTCACGCAAGCTAGTAGAATATAATCTGATAACAAGTTTATTTTTTTACTTCTTTTCTACTTCAGTGTACTCAGGCACAACACGTGTCAACCGGTTCGTGAGTAAAGTTAAGAATGTCATCGATATGTATGAATCCGTCGCTTTTTTGTGGTCATTCAAATTTGGTCGGATAACCAGCCGTTGCTTACATGTTATGTTTTTTGCTTATATCTACTGAATGCGAAACATTCCAAGCTGGATATTTTCACTATGTATTCTTGACTAGACGCACTAATTTTTGGTTTAAACTACACATCTTGGGTTGAGCCGATTTCTTGTATTTTGCTGTCAAAGTTACGACCCCGTCGTTTTGACTTTAGGCAATATTATTCAATAAAGTATGCACGTACACTTTTGAAACTTGTTATGGTTATTATTAGCATCAAGAAGGACCGAACACAGTTTTCAGCGATCTTATACGTTTTCTCGTTTAGGCGCTGTATCATGTTTTCGCGTTTTCAAAAAAGCGCGATTACTTGAAAATTATAAATATTTTCTTGAATCTAATTCTGTCACAAATACGCACAAATTAAGGGCTACTCGTGTATGTTTATTCTACAGGCGCACATACAATAGTTTTAGAGATACATGATTCTGCAAAACGTCACTCCAGCAGGAAACTCAATATCTCGAAAACCTGAAGACGCACAAATTATATTTTCAGCGCACATTTTTGCACAAATATAAGCTCTCTGCCCATGCACAATATTTCTCTCTCCGATCATTCGTTTAGAATTTTCCTGCTGGAAAAACGTTACCCTAGCAGGAATCGTTTTTTCCGTTTTTTTCCAAAACGACAAAGCGCACAAATTTTTTATTTGGCGCACATTTACAGCAGATTACGCACTAATTATACGTTCCACTCATATCACTCTAGGAGCTACTTTCCTGCTAGGGTAACGTACACGACTATTATTTGTATGTATGTTTATAATTACTGTATTCATACAAATATCGGTATTTGGTAAGAGTGGAAGCCGACCCCAACATAGATGAGAAAAAGCTAGGCAGATGAACTACTGTCCGTTATTTTTTATACTATCTATACGATTATGGGTTCGGTTGGGTCCAAAAAGAACGTAAGTAATGTCGTAGGTACATACTTCTCAGTATAATTTATGAAGTTAATGTTTTTTTTTTTATATATGGATTTCGTTTCTTGATTTTATTAAAAATTTTATTAACTTCTGCACCCGAACGTAACTTCTATAAGGCAGCGGTTAATAATCACTAATAAGTGGCCATTTTTCAAGTAATTGAACAATTCGTTAAAATATGCAATTACTTGAAACATGGCCACTTTGATTTAACTCAGAAAGTTCTTAAGTCTTGAAATATTTTAAATCTGTTTAATGCAATTTTAAAGGACGACATGTCTTGCAGAAATATACCCCGTCTGTGTGAATAAGATATAGGTATTTTGCATGGAAAATATTAGATTTTGAGAATACATACTTGGACTTTCTGAGATAAATCATTTATCATCAATATAAGTCATATTGGCCCAAAGGTATAAACATGGAAATATCATTTGGCTATACATTTTGTTTTTAGTACATTTATTTTTGAAGACTTAAGGCGTTTACAATAAATGCTTATTGGTAGGGGAGCCCAGAGGGTTTTAGAGCAAGCATATGCAGGGCGAAAAGTTGATAGCTGAGTAGGCCCGGCATGATGAGAGAACACCGACAATGTACCTATTTGAAAACTTTCAGATAGGGAGGAGCCCCGAGTACAGGAGACCACTTTCAGATTTCAACAGAACTGTTGATTTTGGTATGATCGGGCGTGGCCTGACCCAAAATGACTTAAATAGGCAAATCTGATGGACGACTTTTAAAACTCAAGATTTGCATGCTCAAAAACCCTCTGGGCTCCCCCTACCATGTTTTTCATTTTAAATAAATTGATTTGAAAAGTTCCATATTTTATTTCAATTAAAGATTTACTATACTTAAACAATGAAAAGCGACCAAATAACTAACATTTAACAAACTTCGAGAACGACAAAAGCCTTAACAATAAGTCTTCTGTACACCTTGTAATATATTGAAAGAATCGATTTTGATGTATTCGAAGAGAACTTCTGTGCATATCCAAAAAACGCGACTCTTTATGAACCATATATGGGCCTCCATGTTGCGTTTAATATTACGGGCGTAACATATTTTGATATTAATCTATATCTATACTAACCCCCTTAATAATTTAACGTTGTATAGCGTCTATAGTTACACAACGTTTTGTCTTCTTCTTTCTAAAATCAAATTACTGACGACTGAAAGAAAGAAACCGGTGTGTAACTATTCATCTGATAGATTTCGTTTCGTTAAAGGGGGGTAATAATAAAGCTGAAGAGTTAGTTTATTTGTGTTTGTACGAGTTAATCTCTGAACTACCAGTCGGATTTGATTGAATAAAAATTGCATTTGATAGCCTAAGGGCCTTTTTACACGTCCCGGTTGCCGGATAGCCGGTGCCGACTATCCGGTAACACATTCAGCGTTCAACCTTTCACACGACCCGATTTTCTATCCAGTAGCGTTTAGACCGTCAAAGCGAGTACAGTTGCGTGGTGACTACATATAAATAATTTAATTTTGCTCTCTTCTATAAAAATGGAACGTGAACAAATTGATTGCAATGTTGATTTTGCCGCTTGAAACCTTTTTGCCGCCCTAGCTTCAACTAAAATTATTAACAATTCAATATCTATCTCCATTTTGCAACGGATTAAGTATGTAGGTATAAATGACACGAGGGTGTGAGACAAAACTACGCGACGTGCGCCCTGCGTGCGTGTCCTCTCTCCGTGGTTGGTGTACGTTACCCTAGCAGGAAAGTAGCTCCTAGAGTGATATGAGTGGAACGTATAATTAGTGCGTAATCTGCTGTAAATGTGCGCCAAATAAAAAATTTGTGCGCTTTGTCGTTTTGGAAAAAAACGGAAAAAACGATTCCTGCTAGGGTAACGTTTTTCCAGCAGGAAAATTCTAAACGAATGATCGGAGAGAGAAATATTGTGCATGGGCAGAGAGCTTATATTTGTGCAAAAATGTGCGCTGAAAATATAATTTGTGCGTCTTCAGGTTTTCGAGATATTGAGTTTCCTGCTGGAGTGACGTTTTGCAGAATCGTGTATCTCTAAAACTATTGTATGTGCGCCTGTAGAATAAACATACACGAGTAGCCTTTAATTTGTGCGTATTTGTGACAGAATTAGATTCAAGAAAATATTTATAATTTTCAAGTAATCGCGCTTTTTTGAAAACGCGAAAACATGTCACAGCGCCTAAACGAGAAAACGTATAAGATCGCTGAAAACTGTGTTCGGTCCTTCTTGATGTTAATAATAACCATAACAAGTTTCAAAAGTGTACGTGCATGCTTTATTGAATAATATTGCCTAAAGTCAAAACGACGGGGTCGTAACTTTGACGGCAAAATACAAGAAATCGGCTCAACCCAAGATGTGTAGTTTAAACCAAAAATTAGTGCGTCTAGTCAAGAATATATAGTTAAAATGTTCAGCTTGGAATGTTTCGCATTCAGTAGATATAAGCAAAAAACATAACATGTAAACAACGGCTGGTTATCCGACCAAATTCGAATGACCACAAAAAAGCGACGGATTCATACATATCGATGACATTCTTAACTTTACTCACGAACCGGTTGACACGTGTTGTGCCTGAGTACACTGAAGTAGAAAAGAAGTAAAAAAATAAACTTGTTATTAGATTATATTCTACTAGCTTGCGTGACTTTGCACATGATTAAGTCATCATCTGCCTAGCCTTTTCCCAACTATGTTGGGGTCGGCTTCCAGTCTAACCAGATGCAGCCGAATACCAGTATTTTACATGGAGCGACTGCCTATCTGACCTCCACAACCCAGTTACTGGGTAATACGATACCCCTTGGTAAGACTGGTTGTCAGACTTTCGGGCCTCTGACTACTCGTAACTACTGTCAAAGATCCACGAATGACAGCCGGGACCAACGGCTTAACGTACTTTCCGAGGCACGGAGGGGTCTCAGTATGTAAAGATGGTCACCCATCCACAGACCAACCGCGGCAAGCGTCCCTTAACCTGATCGATCGACCTGTGCGGCTGTTATTATTTAGCCACGGACCCCTCTCCTCTCCGCACATGATTAAGTAAGTACATTATAAAAAGTAGCCTATGTGCTATTCCAAGGAATAAGCTATCTTCTTCATTCCAGCTTTCATTAAAATACATACAGCAGATAACATATTATTGTGATGGAGCGTCAGCTCAAATCTAACATAAAAAAATAATATATATTGGCCCTTTAAGTTTAATATAAGTTGCAGGAAATATTTTGATCCAAGCTTCCTCACGTCGGGGGACGGCTAATGAAAATTGGAAGTTAACAGCAGCTATGTTTTCTACAACAGCATGCATTCATTATTGCTGGGTTTAAACCTCATCTGTTTGGCGTTTTCATTAGCGACGGCTAATGAAAACGCCAAACAGATGAGGTGACCCCGACGTGAGGACGCTTGGATCAAAATATTTCCTGCAACTTATATTAAACTTAAAGGGCAAATAATATATTATTTTTTAGTTTTTAGAGGTTTTTGTTTGAGTCGGGGTTTTTTTAAATTAACTTTTATTTCTTGCTTTTTACACTTAATAATATTATATTACTAGTAAAGTAAATATGCTATACGATCGACACGTGACTCGCCGAAATCTGCAAAGCTGAATCTCCCTCAAAACTAGGTCATATAATTGCAAACAAATGTTTGAACGCAACTGTACGGACAACAGCTTAGGTTTAATTCGACCAATAAAGAAGACCATCGATATGTATGAATCCGTCGCTTTTTTGTGGTCATTCGAATTTGGTCGGATAACCAGCCGTTGTTTACATGTTATGTTTTTTGCTTATATCTACTGAATGCGAAACATTCCAAGCTGAATATTTTAACTATATATTCTTGACTAGACGCACTAATTTTTGGTTTAAACTACACATCTTGGGTTGAGCCGATTTCTTGTATTTTGCCGTCAAAGTTACGACCCCGTCGTTTTGACTTTAGGCAATATTATTCAATAAAGCATGCACGTACACTTTTGAAACTTGTTATGGTTATTATTAGCATCAAGAAGGACCGAACACAGTTTTCAGCGATCTTATACGTTTTCTCGTTTAGGCGCTGTGACATGTTTTCGCGTTTTCAAAAAAGCGCGATTACTTGAAAATTATAAATATTTTCTTGAATCTAATTCTGTCACAAATACGCACAAATTAAAGGCTACTCGTGTATGTTTATTCTACAGGCGCACATACAATAGTTTTAGAGATACACGATTCTGCAAAACGTCACTCCAGCAGGAAACTCAATATCTCGAAAACCTGAAGACGCACAAATTATATTTTCAGCGCACATTTTTGCACAAATATAAGCTCTCTGCCCATGCACAATATTTCTCTCTCCGATCATTCGTTTAGAATTTTCCTGCTGGAAAAACGTTACCCTAGCAGGAATCGTTTTTTCCGTTTTTTTCCAAAACGACAAAGCGCACAAATTTTTTATTTGGCGCACATTTACAGCAGATTACGCACTAATTATACGTTCCACTCATATCACTCTAGGAGCTACTTTCCTGCTAGGGTAACGTACACCCGTGGTTGTACCTGAGCGTATTAGAGTATATGAATCTATGCCTGAGTGACTGGCCGCGCCAGTGCGTATGCATATGAAAGCATGTACGTCTTCCATACACGACTGTGCGTCCGGCCGCCGACTAACCGGTAGGCGGCGACCGAACGCACAGCGGTAGATCCGCCGCGTACCCCCCGGCACCGGCTACCCGGTAACCGGGACGTATGAAAAGGCACTAATTCTTGAGAAAGGCTCTTTAATACGCTAGAACCCGTAGGCGCCGAACAAAAACAGAAAGAACGCTGAGCGAAAACTAAGTAATGCGCGGGCAGGCGATACGATGCGACGGGGTGGGTCGATAGCAGTGGCGAAGGTACCATACAACTCGATTCCCGCTTCCCTTCGAAAATTCAGAACATAACAACTCTATAGTCAATTCATCATTGAAATTTTCTTTTGGATTTTTTTTGCTCCGGCTTACCTCTGTCATAAATTCACCCTTCGCCACTCGGTAGAGCAAGAACACGCGAAGGAAGTCGTGGGCAGAAGCTAGTGAATGTATAAATGTCAAAGTAATATGTCCAAATGATGATAATAAGTCTTTTTGAGCAGTATACAGAAGTCAACAAATACTTTCTTAAAAAAAAATTGTTAGCCCCACTATGCCTTAAAAGTAAACCTAAATAAATCAATATCACATGTATCAACTATTTAACACTGACTACGTTATCGACGGAATCTTGATCAAGCAAACTTTTATGTCGTCTCAGACTTAGGGCGAATTTCACCAATGATACTGAACGCGATCAGCACAAGTACAAAGCTACACTTGGTGCGAAGCCAAAATCGACTCAAACGCCGCCATCTTGTTTTCTTCAATACAATTTCTGTGATAATTTCACAAATGTTTGCCACCAACGCCGCCCTGTCAGTGTCATTCAGGCGCCAAAACATTTTTTTTTCTACTTTCATTTCGGGGGGCCCGTGGCTAAATATTAACAGCCGCACAGGTCGATCGAACAGGTTAAGCTACGCTTGCCGCGGTTGGTCCGTGGATGGGTGAGAGCCGATGTCGACTATTCTGCCAGCGAGCGTCATGTGGTGATGGCAACGCAGCATGGTGAACCATCGACCTTGCACTTCGTGGTAGTTATCTAGTTGTAAATTTTAGCAGCTTCGTTAAAAACAAACACACACACACAAACAATCTCGATTGAAATTCACAGTAATAAAAACCACTAAAATCTAAAAAGTAAAATAAACCAAACACGTATTAAGCCTTCAGCACTAACAACGAAAGTGCCAAAAGATACTTGTAGCAGTCTAAACCACGTTCAAGAGCTTTCAGGTCGTGAACGTGGTTTTAATGTGCTGATCGCGTTCAGTTTCATTGGTGAAATTCACCTTTAGGTTAATATTACCCTACAACTTTTGTTGTGGAATAAATGGAGTTGCTCAAAGCCCGTGTTTTGGACGTGTAAAGAATAATTTATGCTAAACCTATCTATGACCGAGTCGGGTGTCGGTATGGCGTAACATATCCGTAAGTTTGCATTAAGTATAAGAATTTATGGATGTTCCTCAGAAATAAAATGGTTTTTAATATGAAATATCATAATTTTATTATCAAAGGTGATACTGTTCCCAACTATCAAGTTTACTTTGTAGTCCTAACGACGACGATACGCCTACTGCAGGAATTTGCATTTTTTTAATGTTTAAGTATATTAATTTCGTTTTGATAATAACTTTCTGAGTGCCAAAAAAAAATAAACTTCAAAGCGTTAGTCGCTCTAGTGTGGCGCTACTATCGCTCAAAAGTTGCTCAACGTCAAAGCCAATTTAGATATACTTAAATAATTTCATATAAGTTAACATCTCAAAACTATGCTTGAACAAGATTACTTTTGCAACAAAATTAAACAAATAATCCTAATTTATTCGATTTTATTTTATTTTTTTAACTTTTTTGACTGTTTATATCTTTTATTCAGTCTCTTAATATAAGTTCAAATTAAATGATTATTATAATTTAACAAACAGGTTATAATTCTTTTTTTATCCAATACTAGAATACACTTATAATATTTCCTACGAAAATTACAGACACAATATCAGCAGAACTTTTATAGTTATTGGTGAACAAGACAAAACATTTAAAGACACTTTAATAATTATTTTTTGTGTTTTCATTTGACATTCAGCCCTCGAAACACATATCTTTAGCTTCCTTCCTCTATCCCAACTGGCGAACATATTATTATTATTTATAGATGTTACAGGCGATGCATTTCACAAACGCGTGTCAATCATTTCAATTTATACCTTATTCTAATAACATAAGAGTCACTTGACGCGCATCAATCATTCCAATTTATACCTTATTTCAATGACATAAAGAGTGACTTGACGCGCATCAATCATTCCAATTTATACCTTATTCCGATGACTTCATACCCTACTACCTTCATGTTAACGTTGGAATTCAAACAAGAACCTGCTCATCCTATACCTACATCCCACAATCTTCATCCTCCCCGGTCATCCATCCATGGCAGTCACAAGACATATGTTAGCGAGCGCCATGGCTGAGTTCTGACGCACTAATGGGTTCGGGTCTTTAATCAGCTGTAGGAGCCTAGTTCGCGCCGTTCGGGTGATGTCGGGATCCAGTTCGGTTTCTTCCGGGTTCTTTTCGCGAATGCGGTATAGTTCCGCGTAGAGAAGGCCTGTGAATTAAGGGAGATAATAAGGAATCGTCTACAAAAACAGATGAAGAGAAAAAATTATAAATTAAAGAAACAGGAGAAGAAGGCAGAGGGGAGAAGTTTATAAAAAAAAATGTGCTTGGCGTGGTTTTGCTTTAACATAAAGTTTTACAATCCATTGTAGTTTACTCGGTCAAGTGAACAAGGTCAAGAGCAGACCCATTCTAAAAAATAAAAATAAAAAATTTGCACCCGGCGTGCGTGTCTGACCAATCGTATGAACATAAACGGGAGAAATAGAGTATGTAATAATCGTAGCAGGTGGCTTCTGTAGTTTCTGCCTACGCCCATGGAAAGAAGGCTTGAATTTATGTATGTATGTAGTTTAAAATTTTGATTAACCGCTAAAATAACTCGCAATGAATGCGGCTGCGTACCATTTGCATTGGTTGTTAAAGACAAGAACATATAGAAATGTATCGAATTCAATAAACACTGAATTCCACCCCCTGAAAATTTTAACGAATCATCTGAGAACCCTCCGGCTGCGCACGCGTTACCATGGCCGACTTCGAAATCTCTAAATAGACTTCGAACCCAAGTCGGCCGGAGCAAAGACAATCTCCACAGCCGGGGGTTCACGGAGTCTCAGATCTCTCCACAGACAACACCCCCCACCCCCCCCCCCCCCCCCGCGTCGCATGCCTGTCACCTGTGCACTTGGTGTTCTTATGATTGCGTCAGTGAGCAGAGTTCACGCAGCTGAAGTTTGGGCCCAAGATGTTTGAACTTTTTACCATCGACACGCCGATACCGCCCACTGCTCATAAACATCGTGGCGCTATAAGAACGACTTTTTCTTCTATAGCCCTAGTTATTAATCCTTTCACTTAACTTACCAAGCAACAGCGGCGGATGCGGCTTGATCTCCTCCCTCGCACAATGCAGGTAGTTGACGGCAGTCTGCAGACACTTGACCACGCTAGCCGGCAACTCATCTGCCAACTGCCTCAGCAACGCCGATAGGAACTCATCCAAATACAACCTGCCCTCATCTAGTAGGTGCGTTTGTACGAAATCATTGGATTTCTTCACGTTGAATGTCTTGAATACTTGTTTGAGAGTGAATTTGCTGGCCTGTGGAAATGAAATGGAGTTTTTGAGGAGTCTCTGCATGGTGGTATAGATTATGGCGTGTTAAAAAAAAATAGTGGCACTCCGGGAGTGCCGACAGAAGTGAACACAAACAGAATACTTTGCCATCACTCACTGACATTTCGGATATACATTAAAACCGAGTACATCCCGAGGACAGCCGAACACATCCGAAGCGGTGTCGTTACGGTAACAGTGGCGCGAAATCAATGATTTTTTCCCATCTCAAAAAATGATGACCTAGATTTGGAACAGATAACTAGCTTTCTGACTAATTTCCGTCAAGCCTAAATTGAAATAAATATCTAGCTTGTCTTTCTGTGCTTTATTTCATAAAATTCTTTCCCTACATACCATATTCATAGTTACTTTTACACATATTAAATAACTAGTAAAAATTCTGATATTCAAAGCTTTATATTTGGGTATAGACTTATTAATAGATTCCACCCCATTTTCTAACACACGCGAACGTAGTCGCGGGCACAGATAATAATTGAACAATAAAAAAAAAACTCACCCTCACAACATTCGGATTATTATCACACAGATGCAGCAAGAAGCAAGGCAGGGAGCTAATACCCTGGTCCACCAGCGCATCAGACTTCACTCTCCCCGCGATTATTCCGAACAGCTTGATCGAATGCTCCCTCAGTTGCGCGCATTCCGTGTTCATGAATGGGCGTATTTTCTGAGATATTGAGAGGAGTTCTCTATCGTATTCTTTGTCCAGCTTGTCTAGTTCCGTTAGGAGACGGCTTAGACCTTGGATGGCAGCTAGGGGTACGTTGTCAGTTGGTGTTCTGGAAGGTTTTTTTTTTAATGGATTTAAATTTTGATTCAGTTAGGTATTTAAAGGTGTAGGCACAGATAATCAGAGTGGTAACCGAAAAGCTTGTCACATCACTTTTTCTTTGATCTTCAAAGGCTTTTCTGTTCTTCGATAAGCTGAGATTTACAATTGCTGTTTTTTCATTTTTGCGAACATTTTTGGGTCTAAAGAAAAATTTTAGATTTCCTTTAATTTTAGCTTTATTTAATAGTTATATGCTTAGCTAACATGATCTTACGGATCACTCTTTCGAAAATGGACTGTCAGTGTACGCTGAAATTAATTTCTTAACACGAGTGTTCAGGTGCCCATATTTTAGTTTTTCTCTGAAAATCTATACTAATATTGTAAAGACGTAAAAGTTTGTTTGTAAGTTTGTATGTAGGGCGTAATCTCTGGAACAAACAGTCGGATTTGGAAAATTCTTTTTGCATTTGATAGCCCAATTCTTGAGGAAAGCTACAGGCCATTTAACATCACGCTCTAGCTCTTAGGAGCCAAGCAAAAAGAAAAAAAGGAGGAGTATTTAATAAACAAAGAACTTACTGCGTCTTCTGCGCATCCACGCCCTGACTAAGCGCCTGTAGCGCGGCCGGTAGTGCGAGGTTCCTATGTTCGGGTTTCAACTGCGCGATGTTGGCGGCTCCTCGGAGGCAGGTGGCGCGCACGCGCTCGTGCGAGTCCTTCCAGCCGGTGTTCATGGTCGCTAGTACGGTTTCTATGAGGATTGGGTTGTCGTTACACCTGGAAGGGTAAAATTTTATGAAGGAACTACGCAAAATACTGATAAGGTTTTAAACCTTCCTCCGGCATACTATTTTGCTGCGCCCGACAGAGTCCGATCTCATTCAATTTTAAGTTACCACCTAAGTATACAAGGCGGGTAGGCCTCTGGTGTGGGACACTACCCGTGTCGGTACCCTTGCGCCATCTCATGTTCCTAACACGGCGGGCTGTACTGGCGCCGCTGCTGCGTGCTGCAGCTGCCGAGACCCTCAAGTAGCGCAAATACCTTGTGGGTAACTATAGCTTTGAGCCGTTTGGGATCGAAACGCTCGGATCACGGGGCCCGAGTGCGCGTCTCCTTTTTAAGGATATTTCTGGCTGGCTGATTGACACTTCACGTGACCAGAGGGCTGGGTCGTTCTTTGGCCAAAAAATTTGCATTGCCATTCAACGTAGAAATGCTGCCAGTCTTCTGGGCACGTTTCCGGATGACAGCGATGCGGATGAGCACTAGACGCCTAAATATCCTTTTGTATTTGTATTTATTTATATAGTTAGTTAATTAGTCTTTTAATTTAGTACCTAGTGTAAATAGTTATTTAGGTAAGAGATTATGAAAATATGAGTATACATTGTGGAATGCAATAAATGATTGAGTATTGATTAATACAATGATGTTATTAGAAAAGTCTGCACGATAACTTTCGATTTGTCAGTGAAGAAGGATAATGGGATTAGTTTCCTCCAGCAGTCGATTTTTTTTATTTTTATTATTGTTGCAGTTCCATGGCTAAAATCCATCACACGTACTCGTGTCATCGCGAGAAAGTTTGCATGAGGGTAACCATTTCAAAATTTGAAAACTCCTGACATTACAAAAAAAAAAGTTCGGACAATTTACTTTTAGTCTTTGCTTTTTCAGTTCTCTATTAATCCATACTAATATTATAAATGCGAAAGTGTGTCTGTCTGTCTATTTGTTACCTCTTCACACTTAAACCGCTGAACCGATTTTGATGGAATTTGGCATAGAGATAGCTTGAGTCCCGGGAAAGGACATAGGATAGTTTTTATCTGCGGGTACCCTATATTTAAAAAAAAAACACGTTTTTCGAAAAACCCAGACAAATTATAAGGCCGGACTATTTGTTGTCCCTAAATATATAAATAAATGTTCGGATGAGGGGCCAAAAAGCCGGACAAATCCCGACGACGGGTGATAAACCTAGTGGCTGCATAGCTGCAGAACAATCTCTAGGCATGCTTTCATTAAAACTAGTCCTTACATGGTTATACATAGTATTTTCCCTGTTTTTAGACAAATGTTTACACCCGGCGTCAGTATCACACATACCTGTAGTTCAGTAAGTCTGCTAACAGCGCAAGCGCAGCACATCTCTGCGGCGGGAGCGGACAGCGGCCGTACGCGGCCACTTTTGACACCACACGCGACAGATGTTGCGGACACTCGCGACATAAAGCTCCACTCAGTATGGGCGCTAAGTCTAGTAGGGTAGTTGAACAGTCGCTGTGTTCTATGCTGAGGCATAGGGAGCAGGCTTCCTGGACCTATGAGAGAAATTATACCTATAATAACATTTTTTATAATAGGTTTTAGAGTAGGGTTTACTTATCATCATAATCAGCCTATGATGTTCCCACTGCTGGGACACAGGCCTCCTCTCGGTGAGAGGGAGTGGGCCGTAATCCACCACGCGGGCCCAGTGCGGGTTGGCAGATGTCACATGTCTTGGAATTTTTGGTTCTAGGACATGCCGGTTTCCTCACGATGTTTTCCTTCACCATTTTGAGAGCAGTGATGATGAAATAATTTACACAAAGTAAAGCGCCTGTCTGGGTTCGAACCTACGACCTACAATTCGTAAGTCGCGGCCGTTACCACTTGGCCACCACTGCTCTTCACTATAAGTACACTATAGTACATTTGTTCACCTATACTACAGTCAAATTTCGCCAGTCATGTTTAAGTCCCATGTAATCTGTGCTATTGCCAACAACCGGGCACAGATCCTGGCTATAAATCTTCGGAAGAAATAATTGTTTGCGCACTGCGTTTGAGATCTGACGGTGACAAGATTTTCAATTCGCTACTAGTGGTTGTATATTGAACTCGGTTCCGCTCCGAATGCAGAAAATGGAATGGATATCGTATCCAGAAATTAAGTCTTTATGACTCCTGAAATAAAGTTCAGAATTACATTTACCAGCACTGACATAAAAATTTAAGTTTCCACGGCGACTATGTCTTTTCAATTTTCTTTAATTAACCTTTGAGGTTTCGCACCATAAATGTATTTCAAATAAACGAGTTAATTCGTAATTGTAACCGGATTCATTTTTATTTATTCATTAAAAAAAATAGTTACAAAAGTGCAAATGTCATTTACAAGTAAACTGACCTTTTTGAGAGCTCCTTATCAAGTATTTTTAAAGTAAAGGTTACATTTTTATTTTTAACCATAAACAACAAAAAGAAAACAACTTACCTTATGACAATCAGCCTGTTCCAAAAACGCGTTAAAAGTCTGCACCGTTATCTTGGCGGGGGACAACTTAATCGCGTCCCGATTGGGTACGAATCCGAAGCGTTCTTGATTCTTATTGGTCGGTGGCGAGTACGCGGGCGACTCTGCGTCGATGTAGCAAGCGAGCGTGGTGTATAGGACGGCGAAGAGATCGGAGAATTTGGCTATGCAGGTTGGCTTCATTGTCTCTTCTTGGAGCATCTCTCCGAAGGCGCTTATGAGCTGAAATTTGGGTTAGGATATTTTAAATTAGCTAGCGAAACTCCCTTGATCGGTATCGATATCTTATTTAACTTGACCCTCTATATTGTTTTTAACCGACTTCAAAAAGGAGGTTCTTAATTCGGATGTTTATATACATCACACTTCGTGGCTTCGTCTTCACATGCTTTTCTATTCGGGAAGTATTGCCTAGGAAAATAAGATTTCTCACCGGGATTTTCTGTTATACTTATTTTTTTTTTTTTGTTTTGTGATTTTGGCTATAAGCCGTTAAAAGGCACTTTTGATGAAGGGAAACAAACCCATAAGTTTAAATTGAGCTTAAATTACCACTAAAAAGAGGACCTATCATAGCAGCTTTTAAAATACTACTGCTGAAAGTAGGCTAAAGGCACTTTTGATGAAGGGAAACAAACCCATAAGTTTAAATTGAGCTTAAATTACCACTAAAAAGAGGACCTATCATAGCAGCTTTTAAAATACTACTGCTGAAAGTAGGCTAACAGCTTTCTTATCTAAATCTGAATGAAAAATCTATAAAATATTATATACAGTGCTTTAAAACACAGAGTGGCAGTCACATCGATGCGCAATCAGTTACCATGGATTTAGTACCGACGCCAGCACATCAAGTTACTACAATCTGTCAAATTTCTTTAACAGATTTTCATCTTTATCGCTAAAGCATAAGGTTCAAAGTTGATTGGGTCATTTTTAGTTTCGGGTAGCTTGATGTGCTGGCGTCTGTACATGATTCTGAACGCCACTGCATTAAAATTCTCGTTGGTTATTAAAAAAAAAAATGGTGTTCCATACATTTTGACCGCCTATGTAGTGCATAAATATTTTATACATATTTTTGCGAAAAATTTCTACGCTTGGGGTCTGGAATCATGTGCTGTATTCGGTTACAGTTGGCGCGTTGATATCCACCCTGTATAGTCATAAAACTTTCATCACTCACAGTTAAGGGCTGGAGAGCAGCGATGTGATGTTCAGTAATATGGTAAGGGTCTTCATAGAGCTCCACTGACGTCATCAGTCGGAGGAAGTTGTCCGTAATACCTACAGACAGGCCTTCGTCACGGGCGAGGCTGCGCCAACAAGCTAGTACGCTCCTGAAAGAGAAGAATTTGATGCAAATCTTCTTCATATTGCAAGAATGGTCAAATGAAAAACTGTTTACTTGACATTGAAAACAAAGCATACGTCTCATCACTAATCATCAAGATTTGGGAAAACAAACTCAATGTCCTAAATGACAAAGTTCAAGTTCCATTGCAATTAAAAATGTTGTAGGACCTTTTGATGACAATTAATGGTCATTCAGAAATCAATTTGGAATTCATAACGCAAAAATAGGTGGTTGAATTAGTCATCATCTGCCTAGCCTTTTCCCTAGCCTTTGCCTTTTGCCTAGGCATTTTTTTTTTTTTGGTTGAATTAGTGGCGATGCAAAATAAATTATTTGAGATTATGATTTCTTGATAGTTTTACTGACAAAATAATGCGTAACAACTTCTCATAGCCAACAAATCTGAGGGGCAATTCTCGTAATTTTAAGAACGTTCACAGTCTGATCTCAATCTATCAAAAATATATCTAATTTCCCTAAATTTCTGTACGTTTTCTGTACGTTTGTCGCCGAGATGAGACCGTGACTAGATTTTGAACGTTTTAATAAATTACGAGACTTGCTCTTCTGAAATGTATCTCCGTAACTATCTCGACGTAACTCTGACTAGGAAAGGATTCAGTTTTTTGTACCTACGGTGTTTTGTTGGAACATTTCAAGTCAGTTTTATTGCCGTATTTAGCCATTTTCTAATAAAATTATCATAATCCTACTCTATTAGGTACCTGGAGGCCTACCACAAGCTCTTAACGCGGTCCATTTTAGGACCTAAACTGAACTGTTCTTCTAATTCGTACCATGGCGTCAGTTTAACGATTCAGTTTAGGCCGTGCCATCTGCTGACAGCAATTGTCCCAAACTGAGTCGCAAGTTTTGATTTCATTCATACTTGTTTGGTACCATGACGTCCATAGAGCAGCTCAAGCGATGCAGTTTAGGAACCTAAACTGAAATGTCTTGTTTTTGAATCGTTTTTAATTAGATCGTGGTAGGCCACCTGGACAGTTTTGGGAAGCGATCGTACCTGGGCCCCAATTCTGTATGACAATTATTATTCCGCGTGAAATCTTACCACGTGCAAACCACGTCAATATCGCGTCGTGTAGACGGCAAGGAATCGAAATGTCAACCGCGCGGACAAAATGTATTTTGACAGTTCAAACCACGCCAACTTCGCGTTCATTTCGCGCGGTTTCGTTTCTTGTGTCATAGAGAATACGTTAATAGCAGATGTCGTGATTAACTAAGGAATTGACGCGGTTTCGAAGTAAGGAATCATTAAATGGCCATAGTGAATTAGGGCCCAGATCTATCAAAGCCTAATTTATCAAACAAATGATAATAAAGATATACTTACGGTTTCAACGGCAACTTCTGCGCTAGCAGCACAGCAATGACAGAATTCGAGTGATAACGCGTCAATGACGTCATCGGCTTCATCAGCCTCTGTCTCGCTTCCACCCCCACTTCGGTCATCGTCGCCAACAGCACCTCCACGATCCTCTCAATGCTCTGGTACAAATCCTGACCCTTACTTGAGAAGTACGCATCTAAGATCGAACTGATCCCTACACTCCTGAACTCCTGGTCATCATACATTTCTAGCAAACTTTCTATGAACTGCATATTGTGATGATGAGGAATTTTTGGAGATATGGTCTCGCATAACGCAGTACAATAATCGCTGATCATGTTTAAATCGTTTGTTAAGATATTGTTCTGCAAATGTCCCAAATTCGACATGCATTCATCGTCAGGTCCTATTGTATGGCCTTCATACAAATCTTGAATCTGAATTATGACTTTTATACAATCTATGGTCGTTAGTCTTACTGGGAAGTTGGTATCTGCAATTCCCGGGATTATAAGTCCGAGTAAGTATCCCATTTGACCGAATTTACTCGGAGTTTCGTAGTTCAATTTCACGTTTTTGATGTATGTGTCCAAAATGACTTGTAAGATCATGATGGATGCTGTTCGGATCTCATCGTTTTCGTGTCGGATCCATTCCATTAGTAAGCTGATTAGGTCATCGATTGTGCTCAAACAAGTAGACTGGATGATCAATTCTTTGATTAACTGGTGTAGGAGCGATAGGCTGTCGTTTAGAGTTTTGGCTAGGTTGTCATTTTTGTCACCGTTGCCTTCGATTTCATATTTCCGTTTAAAGGAAGATAGTTCGCCAAAGATGCTGTTGAATAGGACCCTTAATATAGTATTTCTTTCTTCTGGCAATATTCCTTTTTGCAACTTCGTAAGGGCCTTTGAAGCCTTGACGATGATAGGGTAAAGTTCTACATTGCGTTTTTCCAGATTTGCATTATATATTTGCTCCAAAACTGCGTTTAGCAACTGCCAGCGATTTCTTAGCACCACGTTGTGATGTGCGGCTGGATGTAGGGCCTTGCTTATCTCGTATAGGGTCGTAACACTAGCTTTACAGAGGTTAAAAGGAGGATTTGACTTTAGAATATCGTACAAAATTGACGTCACATTATCACCTAATCTTGCCAAGACATGGACATCTAGACAGTCCACGGCAACCTTGCCATAACACGTAATAACTGCATACCTAACAATACCCAACTCCACCTCATTTTTGGAATGTCTCGATGACAAGAAATTAAGTATCTTACTGCCCCTCTTAGATTCATTTTCTTTATAAATCGCATCTAGCTCATTCAGGATAAATTCTCCGTGCTGTCTTGAAGCGATTCCTATAGCTTTACTGACGTAATCACTACTCTCCATTGGTATAGACTTCAACGCTAGTAGTATAATTTTGAGGACCTTTTCGACGACTGCCGCATTGGACATATGGCATGATAAAACCGCTAAGTACTGTAAGGAGACGCCTTTGATCATCGGCGACTGTTTCTTCAATATTATCTGCTGTGATATCAACGTAGCTATAAACTCCACCCATTTGTTGCTATTAACCTGTTCTACAGCCGACACCAGAAGGTCTAGCAACATACTATGCCACTGTTCCTTGGATTCACTCGTCTCTACAAACTTCAACAATCTCTGAATCTCAATCGTCCAAGAATTTTTCAAGTTCTTATGCACATCTCCGGAATATTCCTCTAAAAAGACTAGAATATTCTTGTTCCTTTCAACCTGATCAGGTTCGACCACATGTGTTAAGCATCGAACGAAGACCAAGTCAGGGGAGCATTTCATTTCGATTTCTTTCTCCGATTGATCTTCCGCGATGACGTCAGAGTTGTTTTGAAGGAGTGAGGTTAGGCAATGACAGACTGTTGCCATGGAAGATGTGAACTCTTCACCTGTTAAGGCTATGAGTAACAAGTTACGTAACTGAGATCTGATACTTGTAACTGTGTTACACATAAGAATCAAGGAGCTTTTGCACGTATCATGCAAGTCCAAAACGTCGTGTCTAGGAACATTCGCGGGTGCTTCATAACCACAATGCTTTATTATAAACTCCACCATTGTGAAATCTTCTGGAGTTGTAATACAGTTTCTATAGACAAGTCCTACTATAGCTTTGACTAATAACTTCTTCATTTTCACTCCTTGTTCCATTGTAGTCATTACTTTGAGTAGGGCAATGAATTTCGTCGCGTAGTTCTCGACGAAGACTTGGGAAGATGTTGTCAAATGAGTGAGGATGATGACAGCTTTCATTCTGTCCTTCTCTTGATTATTCTTACACTGATGGAGTAGACTTTCAATAGTTTGTTCAGGAAACTGTCCAGCCATATGGTCAAAACACCTGAGCACCTCAAAATGATTCTTCACAGTATGAGGCTGGTCATAATCAGGTTCTACCAAAACCAAGTTGAATAACACATGGTTTATAGAATTTATAACACTGTCACTCAAACTCAATTTCGGGTTCAACGGTGAAGGAGACAATAAGTACGATATACATTGACTTATGTAGTAGAAATTCATTGCTGGCTTTCGGTATAAAGACAGCAATGAAAGCACAAACTTATTCACAGTTTCATTAAACTGTCTTTCCGATATAAGTCTAGTAATTGGTCCAAGAGCTTCAAGAACAGACTCGGCAACTTTAGGTTCGTAAGAAGCAAGCCATTGATTGTATAGTACGTCAAAAATAATTGTGAATTCTGTGACAAAATTGTCTTTGATCGATGTTATGTTGTCATTTTCAACGTTGTCGCCTATTTGTTCTGAAACGGCGACTGCGAAGTGGCCGAAAGCTGGAAAGAAATATTCGTTTTTGTGAATGAGAAAGCTTATGTAAAGGCTAGCACGGGCGGGCCGCGGCGAAACCCAACGCATTGCTAAAATCCTCCTTCATCACTTTCATACATTGTCTATGAACCAACGCACACTCCCGGCGGATCGCACCGCACTTTTTTGTATAGAAATGCATTGTGCTACAGCCTGTTGCGGCTGTAATATCCGCTTGGTTTAAAAAAAAGGGGTCTGATTTGAAGCGACTAGCAATTATTTTCTGAGGATATTTGTGTGCCTGCAATTTCACCTGCCTACCCTACCTGCAAAACTGTAACATAGCTGTGTTGCTTCACTGCGAGGAAATAATAACATAGCCCATATCGAGTCTAAGTAAAGGGCTTTGAAGATCCGTGGCATACCAGTCCACCATTTAGACTTTTTTTCAAAATGGCGGCCACGCATGAGATCTATATAAATCGATAGCTGACATCAATGTAAACAGAAATCATAATAAGACCAAACCCTGTAAAGTTTCACGTTTCCGAGATATTAACGTTCATAGTTGATCACGTGACATCCATATTTTTTGAACTTGCGTACATCTTGTTGCTTAGATGTTTGAAATACATACATACATACATAATCAGCCTATAATGTTCTCACTGCTGGGATACAGGCCTCCTCTCTGTGAGAGGGAATGGGCCGTAATCCACCACGCGGGCCCAGTGCGGGTTGTTAGATGTCACATGTCTTCGAATTTTTGGTTCTAGGACATGCCAGTTTCCTCACGTTTGAAATAATCACTCTAAAAGTTTAAAGTAATCAAACATCTATGCAACAAGATGACGAGAAGTGATCAACTTTGAACGTTTATATCTCGAAACCGTGACACTACGGGGTTTAGTCTTATTATGTTCTCTGTTTGCATTGATGTCAGCCTATCGATTCATATAGTTTTCATGCATGGTCGCCATTTTGAAAAAAAATCAAAATGGCGCGACAGTACTGGTATGCCAGGCTCCATATGAAAGTTTTCAATCCCCATTTTAATATAAATCTTTGGCCCAAAAGCTCTACTTTCACAGTTTTGGACAATTAAAACCTTTGTTTAAACTTGTTTGACACAATGTATCAACAATAACACAGACACAACAATTTGTAATTAAAATCCAATAGAGATAATAAATATATCCACTCCAACCATGCAGTTTAATGAGCGATAAAACATTGAATTTAGATAATGCATGAAACATCTGCTATTTATAACATTTGTTTATTGCAGCATATTACGTTTACATTGATTGGAAACTTTAATCCAGCCTTTTAAACCTATTTAATAGAAAGAATGTGACTATTTTGTAAAAGGCTTACCAATGCAACCCACCCTGTTCCAAAAGGATCTGACCCAAGTGTAAACAACCCCCTTTTCTGAGAGGCAATTCTCGTAATTTTAAGAACGTTCACAGTTTCGATCCGCCTACAAAATCTCCGAATCCAAATTGTTCTCGACTTTGACACCTTTAGTAAAAAATAATGAGCTATATGTGTACTTTAAAAATATGTAACTATTTTATTGCTGCCGCCACAAAAAAAATCCCAGAATTGGTGATGTCCTTTCTGGTTTAAGTATTTCAATAACCAAATAAAAGCACTTAACTTGTAAGTGACACTACAAAATGGCATTCACAGATACGTTTTCCTTTGCCTTCCCATTTGCTTACGTTTCCATCAGATACTTTTGGAACCATACCATTTTTTGTGCATAGGGTCCATAGTTGGTTTTTCTGGTGTTGGGTGTTTAAAACACTTACTGGTTATCGCCAGGGGATATGCATGTTCATTATTACCCGTGATCGTATAATCGGGCGCTTATATACCTAAACTTCTTCCCACGAAAGAATAATATGGACATTCCTTTCTGAATAAATAAGTAATCCCGGTTTCCCGGGATTGAATAATTTTGTAAAAACAACTATAACAAACTTAATGAAATTATAGCAGTGGTTATTATGATTTAGTATCTTTATTTTATTCAAAACAAATGGAATATCAATAAAAAATTATAATGTACACAATGTGGTCAAGTAGTGGAAATTGATTTATCTAACAGATTAGTGATCGAATCGAATCAAAATATTCCGGGATCCGGGATTCTGAAAGGCATGTCCGTATTATTCTTTCGTGGGAATAAAAGTGAAGTTTAGGAATATTAGCGCCCGACTATCCGATCACTGATTATTACTCATAAAAAATCATTGTCCTTTACATAATTAAAAACTTACCATAAGCAAAAGCCTGCTTCAATCCATCAGCCTTGACGAGCGAGAGTAGAGGCAGCATTTTGCTGAGAATCTCCTTAATATGCGGCACAACGCCGTGGGTGTTGACTGCGGCTAACGTGCCTAGAGTGTGGGCTATCGTGTAGTGAGGCACTGATGCTGGAGACAGCTGGTTGATGAGGGACCGTAGGACCTGGCGGGGAGAATGGGAAATAATTATAAAAGATTTCAGGAATATGTTGACCATTAAGCCGATATCAAACGCTTCAACCGAGTGAATGGTTCACTCGAGTGATAGTTGTCTTTTGTTTAATTTTCACAAGACACCGACAAAATTATAGGAAGGAACGTTCGTCTGCTCCTTTCTTCATTTTTAGATCATTCGGTAGGCGAGTGAAAGATGCCGAGTGCCGAAATCTCAACATCGTTGGATCGGTTCACTGATGAATTAATTTTTCACTTTTGATTAATTTTGTGTTCAGACGTTTCATTTCGAGTGAAAGATGTAATGCAAAACAAAAATGAACAAAAAGTGAAGCGTCTGATATCGGCTTTATTCAGCTAAAAATTGGCAGTTGTGACGTCGTCGGTCGCAAATATTCCACTAATACACGGTGGTTGTGGGTGAAAATAGGCATAACCATGAAAAATGGATTGCCATGGTTGGCATAGACACGCTAAAGCCACGTTAAATATTCAGAATTAAATAGGCTTTTGATTAAATCTGTTCTCTGGGTATAATAGAGCATAATAGAGGGATCTCGAAAATTTCGACCATACATATGGGGTTCAATTTGTTGCATTTTGCCCCTATCAGCGCCTGACGGATATACGTCGAATTACAAGTAACCCTGTATAATATGTATGTATACAAATAAATAAAATTGAAGTGTCTGTTTTTAATGTTAAAATAACAGCTTTTTACTAAATGCATATGAAAGTATATTCGGTATTTATAACAAAAAAACAACTTTGAAATTTTTTGTCTGTCTATCTATTTGTTCCGGCTAATCTCCGAAACGGCTGGACCGATTTTGACGATACTTTCACTGGCAACTGCCAGTGAAAGTCAGCCAGCAGCTATCTAGCTGCTGTTATAAGGAGTAACATAGGTTATAATATACTTTTTGTCCCGGTGGCACGTTCCCGTGGGTTAATCTCTGACATCCACAAGGTCGACACCGCGGGCAGAAGCAAGTTATGAATATGACAAAAGCAAATATGACTACAGTCTGCATCTCAAGTCTCAACACATCTATGACAGCCGACAGCGAACTACAGGAAATGGCCACTCTTAGCACCAATTTAGGTGTTCGAGTGGCTGTCCTCTTAAACCGGACAGATTACCGTTGCAACTAGGTGGTGACGCATTCGGCATTGACACCACTTAAGACAGAACGCAAGTGACACTGTAGGTAAGATAAAGTTGATCAAATTATTCTTATCATCATCATCATAATCAGCCTATAATGTTCCCACTGCTGGGGCACAGGCCTCCTCTCAATGAGAGGGAATGGGCCTTAATCCACCACGCGGGCCCATAGCGGGTTGGTGGATGTCACATGTCTTCGAATATTTGGTTCTAGGACATGCTGGTTTTCTCACGATGTTTTCCTTCACCGTTTTGATAATTATTCTTTCATAATAATAATTATCATAGCACTAGCTTCTGTCCGCGACTTCGTCCGCGTGAAATTTCTTGTTCCCCCGACCCACCCCGTCGCATCGCATCGCCCGACCGCGCTATTACTTCGTTTTCGCTTAGCGTTCTTTCTGACTCTTTTTCTTTTTGCTCGGCTCCTAAGGGTCATAGCGTGATGTTAAATAGCCTCTTGAAGCCTTCCTCAAGAATTGGGCTATGAAATTAAAAAAAAAAATTCAAATCCGACTGGTAGTTTAAAAGTTTAGCGCGTAACAACTCTCAACACAAACTCTTCAGCATTATTATTAGTATAGATACTAGCTGCGCCCCGCGGTTTCATCCGCTTAAGTGTCGACCCCGTGGGAATATCGGGATAAAAAGTATCCTATGTGTTAATCCTGGTTATAAACTATGTGTGTGCCAAATTTCATCCAAATCCGGTCAGCCGTTTGTGCGTGAGGAAGTAACAAACATACAAACACACTCACAAACTTTCGACTTTATAATATGAAGTGTGAATATACTTTTTCCAGGAACAGGAACTAAATGACGCCACTTGCTACGATCCCTACATACTTATAATATCATGCACATAATGAACTGCTATGCATCTCATATCGTTTTCACCATTCTCCTTCTCTTATCCCAATTTATTTGTGGTTGGCGCTGCATATCTTCTTCCTCCATACTTCTCAATTAGTTGTCATCTCGGTAGTCAACTAGTCACCCCCTTCCTAGCCATATCATCTTTCACACAGTCATTCGATCTTTTCTTTGGTCTTCCCCTACTCTTACCTATAGAGAAACCCTCACATTTTCCTCATTGTTCTATTGGGTTAATATAAATTTCATGGTGTCTCCTATTTTGGTGGTTTATAAAAGGGCTTTGAAGATCCGTAACATACCTACCTGTCCGCCATTTTGTTTTTTGTTTCAAAATGGCAGCCACGCATGGAACCTATATAAATCGATAGCTGACATCAGTGCAAACATCCCCCCCGACCTTTGCTCGATGAAGTGCCAGCCCGCGCCGCAGCTGAGCCTGTAGATTTAAATTCCCGACCGTGACCTCTGAGTTTGTTTCGGCGTTTCTTCTCAGAGTAGTCAGATAGGAAACGCCAGCCTCATCAAGCTAAAATAATAATAATCTGATCCAGCCTGTCTCATCTTGCCTCCCCCAGCGACGCCCTAAGCCGAAGTTCGTACCCCACAGGGGGTGCCCTTAGCGTGTAGTCGGTTAGTATATTAGATATTTGCCCCTGGCTGGAGGCTTTGAGTTTACTTAAGGCAACCACAGGATAGTCCGGTTAAGTAGTCACGACCTCTCAAGGTCAACTACGAGATGCCGTATAGGAAAAAAAATCAGTGCAAACAGAAAACATCAAATCAAAATCAAATCAAATCAAAATATTACTCTTTTAAAAATAATTGGCTTTTACAATGTTTTCAAATCGAGTTGCGGACACTAGCCAATATTACCTATGCCGTGTGTCCTTCTAGTGAACTTTGCCTTGCTCACTGAGCGTGATGATATCAACTTATAATAATTTCATAGTCTTATTGTCACATAACAACAAAATACTCACCAGATCCAAGTGCTCATGTCCCACAGCGACCAGCACAGAGGACGCTCCCATTTGTACAATCGGCTCGTATGTCACATTCTCCATCATAGCACGAAGCATGGCCGTCACTAGGTTGGTAGCCGCAGAGGGCTCCAACCTCTTTACTTGGTTCACGCATGTTTGTTCTAGAACTCTGAAAGATTATGAAGATACCATAAATTAAAAAGAAAAACCGGTCAAGTGCGAGTCGGACTCGCGCACCGAGGGTTCCTTTGTAGGTAAATAGTTTATCACGGGTTTTTTTTAATGTAACCACAAATTCACGGTTTTCGGATTTTTTCCTTTACTTGTGCTACATGACCTTGCTTCTTGCCAAATTTCATGATTCTAGGTCAACGGGACGGGAAGTACCCTATAAATTTTGATTCCCTTGAGAATATCGAAATATATGTATTTTGCGGCATAAACGGCTTAACTTAGAAGTTTGATTTTTTCACAGCTTCAAGGGACTGTAAACCTGAGTTATACCTCCACACGTTCCCGAGATAAAGGGTCTTGACAGACAGACAAACAGAAAGACAGCAAAGTGATCCTATAAGGGTTCCGTTTTTTCCTTTTGCGGTACGGAACCCTAAAAAGATGACTGTGTAATAAATTGACCGGTGGCGAGATGGGCGGACGATATTGTTACCATCGCAGGTAGAACCTGGATAAGGCTGACAGGAGTGTGGGGATTGGCACAAGAAAAAAGAGGCCTACTCTTAGCAGGGGGTGCAGTCGGGCTGTGGATGATGATGACGAAATTGACTAGCAACTTAAATTGTTTGTAATTCATCACAACTGTCATTGCTATAACACAGCAAATTGATGTAGAGTGCCAAGTTGCTTTACAATTAATTTCCTCAACTGTACATCACTCTAGCGAGCTTATAAATGTTTTAATCAATAACAAATTTTTACATGAGATATATGGTAAAATATTTCAATTAGATGTTTTTGTTTTGTTTTGTTTTTATTCTTAGAATGTCTAAACACAATATATTTAAAATAATCTATAACAATAGTACTGTCAAATTATTTATTAATTAACAAATAAAGCAAGTTTATTTATCTATTGCGATTCACTGTAATCAATGTCTTCTCAGTTTGTTGGCCGCATCCACATCAGTCTTGTCTAGGTAGGGTTACTCCATCATCGAAGCTGATTAACTTGACTATAGACATTGTTTTACTATCTAGGCAAAAACAGGGCAAAAAAGGTGAACGGAGTAATAGGTAGCCCATGACACAGAAATTGCTTTTTTTTTCACTAAATATAAAATAAAAATATCCCTTTTTATTTATGTTTCATCGAATTGGAAGGATTGAATGTCGCTACGAATTCATTGATCATTTCCGCGCGCAGAGAAGGCTGCCGTGAATTTGAATTTTGATATTATTTGTTGAATAATTGTTTTTTTTTTTTTTCTGAAAAAGAAAAGGAATTTCTGTGCCATAGGCTTGTTCATCTTTTATATGTATACTGTTTTGTCCAGACGGTAAAAAAACGTCAGCCAGTATAATTTAGTTCTTAGGTAAAATAGCAATGTGATATAAATAATTTTACAATTTTTTTTTTACAAAAGTATAGATGGCAAATTATTCATTTCTTTTGAAAATGAGTTAGTGTGATTTATATTATGTTGCAGATGTAGGGATAATAATAGTTATTGAGATTATTATTACATTGTAATGATTACATAATGAAACCATTAAAATTATTTTTCCTCATTATGCTTCATATACCTAGTTATAATTTACACATATTTATTAATTTTATTAAATATATATAATGAGTTTTCATTATTTAAAGAATAGTGTTACAGATAATTTGAGATATTTGTAAATTTACCGCAATTAAAATTCAACGGATCAGTTATGTAACATTATGAAATCATTTTCTTAATGTATGAATTGATTCTATACTTCATTTTGTATTCTAATTTATGCATGGCATTAAATAAATAAATGGCAAATGTGTATAATTTAGCAATATAAGATCTTATAAGTTTTTTTTTTATTCACATTAGCATACTAATATTTACTGCAGACATTTCTCTGTTTTCTAGACATTAGCAGATTATATCAAAGTTTTGTTCTACATTTTTGATAATACTGATACAGATGTAGAGAGAATCAACATAATATTGAGGAGATAACTGGAAAGAATAAGGGAGGGTGGTCTCTACAGTCACAAGTGGGATAGTACAAATCATAAGTGGAATAGTACGGGTAGCGGGATCGTCCGAAAGGGTTACCGCTGCCCCGGAACATAAAGGGCTAAGGAAGGAACACAGGTGGGTTTTAGTCGGTAAGAGTCTGACACTCCCTTCCGCTCCACCCAGAGCGGGAGGAGTCATTAGATGATTTCCCATCCACAAAAAAAAAAAAGTGGAATAGTACCTGCATGCAATAAAATAAAATACAAATTCTTCCTTTAATTTACCAATATTAACCAGTATTCAATTCAAAACTTCAAAAAGCCCTCTGAAACCGCTGTTATCATGATTATTATAATTCAGTTTATCAAATTGGTGATTGGGAGAATTAGCCATTAAGTACCTTACTCAGGTTGTATGTGTATGGTAAAGAGTCCGCTTAGTCACATGCGATAACATTAATAACATGCCAAGATAAAAGATGCTGCAAATTGCACAACAAAGGTATATTGTTGGGTTACTAACCTTATTGCATATTAAATAAACACATAAATCAACGACAATATCATCTCAAGACATATTTCAAACAATAAATTACTCACTTTACAATGTTTCCAAGCTGCGTAGGGTTTACTTTCACAGTATTTGTGTAAAACTCGCAAAATATTTCTATCACTTCATTTGGATAAGTGTTTGCTATTTTAGTCAGTGATTTTATTACTACATTGTTCACGGAGTTCTCGTTATCGCCGATAGCGTTAATTAACACTGTCACTGTATCTGTAAAACGAAAATAAATAAGTTTTTTTATAGCACCTTGAAGCCATACAAGTAAACAATGTAAAGTTCTCGTTTATACCTTTGAGAGATTCGGCTTTTGACGAAGACATCTTCACTCAATCACATATCCTTGAACTTTTCTAAAGTATTTCTCAAATTCTACCTGTTATTCTTATTTTAGTCAACGACAATCTGGGAAATTATTAACGAAAACATGACACAGCTGTGCGTAAATTATGCGTCACAATGACATTAGACGATTGGTGTTGCTGGAATTTTTATAAAATAAATACCAAAAATGTATTGGTCGCTCGTGGACGAATTCCCAGATTTAATTACATAACACTTTTTAAGATAATACAATATAGCTGTTGAAGCATGCATTTTTTTATTATTTATTTCTTTGTATAGAGTTTAAAGTAGACTTGTACTAAAACTAGTGACGTGTTGTGATTTGTGTGAAACTAAAGAAAGTGAAATTTAATATTTTAAATGACAGCTTTTTGAAGACTTGTATGTATGTACAGACGCCAGCACATCAACCTACACCTAACTGTCAAATTTTCCCAATCAACATTGAACCTTATGCTTTAGCGATAAAGTTGAAAATCTATTACAGAAATCTGACAGATTGTAGTAGGTTGATGTGCTGGCGTCTGTACGTTACTTCAGTCAAAAATCAAAATCAAAATCAAAATATTTTTATTTCACATAAACCAACATGGGCACTTATGAAACGTCAGAAGCTAGGTGCACGGTTCCAATTGGTCGTTTCCAGTTACTTGTGTAACTCCATTTGCTTACCTTGCCAAATGATCAACAAAAGATATTTATTTTATTAAGTTTTTGCATTTCAAACTAATATCCAAACAATATATCAATATCCATTGATATCCATACTATCCATGCTAATCCCTAATCCATACTATAATATTATTTATGTAATTGTATTTTCTGTAATGTAATATATATTGTAATACTACTAGAATGGTAGATATTGTAAAGAGCACATTGTCTTTGGTAATTGATAGTATCTAAAGCTGTGTTTACACAAGGTTATTTACTAACAGTTTTTTTTTTGAACATCAGAAAATACAATAATTTCCGAAATGCCATATCCCTCTTATGAGATGGAACTGCCTGTGAATAGAATGAATGAATTTAAACCAGAATTTTATAAAACAAAATGTTAACTTGCCGTAAGTGGCCGTAATCAATCAAACAGAGCATTGTTTTACAAAAACTTTACTAAATAGTTACCGTATGTTAATATAAATAAATAAGGAAATCTTTTATTGCGCTTTTTGCTTTTGGTTGCACTTTGTTGACGAATACTTTACATATACGGTTGACATTAAAATTAAATGTTGCCAAGTGAAATAAAAATAAATGGGAAAACAAAGACATTACGTACGAATGATTACCAAACATATTTTATTTATTTTCAGACAAGACAGTAGGCATGAACATTGACCGCTTGTATTTAATTTACCATTGCCTACTATTCCTAAATAAAATGATATCAATTATTTAAAATACGGGAATTAAATCCCTCATACACCCCAACAAAACTACACACAACACACGACACAAACACCACAACAACCCTCGCTCTCCTCATTAACAGTCAACCACAAACCCATTCACCATACACACACCACATTAACTCAACGTTAAAATACATCCCAAATTCATTCATGTCCTACCGTTTACTTTTGTCTTACTTTTTGTTTTTTTATTATTAATCCTAAATTACCTTATTAACTAAATCTAAATTAATTACCTTTTAAGCATTTTGTTTTTGCATGGAACATCATTCCATTCTGTATCTGGAGAAGGGCGTTGTTAGCTGCGCTACAGTTTATACTTTTGCAGCTATCATCGTTTTATTTGTTGTACTTAGTCTTGTGTTATTGTTCCAAAATAAACTTTTTATTATTATTATTATTATTATTAATGGAGGGATCCGTTGAATGATTTAATTACAGTCATTGTTTTTTTTTTAGTAATAGTCGTTATGACTAAATTATGACGTAGGAAAGGTGGAAAATAAGGAAATGATAGTTTTGATAGAAAAGAAAAAATAACTAATTATATTTTATTAATTAAATTAAAACTTTAATTGGATAAAACAGAAAATTAAATGTTAAAAAGTGTGATGATAATTTTATGGCTAGCTGAAATTATGCAGTATAATGACATGACATTGCCATGCGGCGTATCTGTTTCAAAATTGTTTAGTCTATGTTCTTCCTGTACGACGACGGTCCGACGGGCGTGCGACGAGAGAATCGCGTTCTCAACTTATTGCAAATCGTAGATATCGCGGTCGTGCGATCTCATTCTACGAACGGGATTTTTCCTCACAAAACGAAAAACTCGTAACATACCATTTTCTACACATTCGTGTATTACCGCATAAAAACGAAAACGACTTTCACCGGATACATCGATAATTTGATTAACGAAAGCAAGGGGGGCTCGCAAATTATCCCACATAGGTATCATTGAATTTATATCACAATGTATCCGTGCGTTTGGTCAGTTACCGATATATCTGTGTGATGTTCTGTGTTGTTCGTTTAAGTGACAAAGCAAAAGCGTTGGCTCCCATTCGAGACTATTATCCTATTCGTGATTACGTTGGGCCGGGAACTGGCCACTTGGTTTAGTCGCCGCGGGGACTCCAAAGCGGTAAATACGGAGGCGCAGATCCTGCTTCGCATCATTTATCGTCAGGATTGCGGTGAGTACGGTGCCGACGCGGTCCGGTCACCTTTTCATACAATTATTACGAGTGATATCGAGGCGAGTTTTGAATTTTCGTACTTGGCATCTGACATTGAAGTCAGTCCGATCAGGTGCCCGTAAGTCTTAAAATAGCTATAAAATGTCAAGTCTGGCCTGGCACCGTAGCAATCAGCTGATCTGTAGCGTTTTAATTATAACGAATTAGGTAACTGATTGTTTGTTGAGAGTTGTTAAGATTTCGTTATCGCCGGGAGCATAATCGCTTGATTATTATAATGTTGATAATGTTATCTCCAAGATAAAGTGTAACATATATTGGCAGTCTTGACACATTTCCAGTGATTTGAACTTTGTCCTTTTTGCAGATTTAAAAATGGTGCAGCAAGATTTGACTTAGGCAAGTCGGACTCATACGTTGAAGTGGTAGTCGGGAATGGCTCGGGGTGGCTCACGGGTGTGAGCTCCGAGAGAGCTACGGACACTCGACAAGTCGAAGTGTAGTGTTGTGCAGTGTCTAGTCATAGTGTGTGTGTGAGTGACGGTGGAGCCGGGATGCCCTCCGTGATGTTGTCGGCCGTGCTTGAAGAGGAGCCCGATCTGTATGAGGCGTTCCCCCCTCATGTTGACCCCACCGGTATTACTATCCTCACTGATAGTCCACCAGGTGAGAACTATTCATTACATTAATAACAAATATAAATGCACTTTATTAAAAACAAAATTGTCAATTTCTGTAACTACAATTCTATGACTTGTATCTAAAAAAATAATGATTTTCTCACATTACTTACCTTGATCCCTGCAACATTTTATTATTCATTCTTGTGTTCTATTAATAAGAACATCTTATATAATTTGCATGAAGGTCACAATATTACCAGTCACATGTTATCATAGTTTTTAATTGATAATGATTACTTGATTAATTCAATTCAATGTTGTTTGTTTAATTTGATAAAAAAGGCTCTTCTACTATTTCATTATACATACTAGGGCTGAATTTTTATTAATATTTCACAAATCAGCTGTTGCTAATTACTTTGTTTATCAATAGATGATTATTAATTATTATCATTGATAACCTGAAGTGTGGAATTTTAAAATTTGTATAATTGTAAAAAAAGGTGTAGTAAGAAGTAGGTCAGTATTATTAATCATTTAATTGAACAATATTTGGTGTTTCAGTTTAGAATTATTTTAAAAGGAAAATCACCAGTTCAGGTTGTAAGTTCCAAAAATAAAACAATAAGGCTAATCAATATATTTTTTCTAATACAAAATCACAATAATTAGACCCTATATCAATATCAAATTATTTATTTTATACCCACTTTATGACAAAAAAAAAACTGTCAAAAAGTATGTCCTTTTTGCATAACAATGTTAATTTATGAAACATGAAATAATTATTGTCTATGTATTACATACATTTTCTCTGTGTCCTCCATTAATAAAACTCCTTAGTGTTTATAATTTACTTTGCATGGTTATTTTCCAAAGAATAGACCTAATTTATTTTTAATTATATGGTAATGAGGAATTTCGTTCTAGTTTCGTATTTAACTAGTAATTTTATTGTTTTCTTTTCTGAGTCACAGAATAGTGTTTTTACAAAATTACTCACGGCTTTTTACCAACATAGTCAGCACCTTCGCTTTTGGATGTTACTTCTCGAAACTATGTAATAACATTGCTTCTGGCAATTGAATTGGCTTTCTGGGATTTTCCGGGAACGGTCAAGATAGCCGTGATCGGGTTTGGCTCGGCACCTTCCGGGAATCGAAAGCCGTCGGCGGACAATTTACAAAAAATCATGTTTTCAAAAGAATTACATAAGTATTACACGCCTGTATTCCTCGAGAGCAGTGGTGGCCTGACAGCCCCGACTTACGATTTGTAAGTCATAAATATGAACCCAGCCCCGACGCTTTACTTTTTGTAATTTACTAGCTTCTTCCCGCGACTTCGTCCGCGTGAAATTTCACCCCCCCCCATTCACCTCCTTAGGGGGTGAATTTTGAAAAATCCTTTCTTAGTGCACCCCTAGACCTCATAAGGAACGTACGTGCCAAATTTGGAATCTCTAGACCCAGCGGTTTGGGCTGTGCGTTGATATGTCAGTCGGTCAGTTCTCCTTTTATATATATAGATAGATTTCATCACCACTGCTCTCAAAACGGTGAAGGAAAACATTGTGTGGTAACCGGCATGCCCTAGAACCAAAAATTCGAAGACCTGTGACATCTATCAATCTGCACCGGGCCCGCGTGGTGACAGTCCTCTCACAGAGAGGAGGCCTGTGTCCCAACAGTGGGAACGTTATAGGCTGATTATGCTTATTCCCAGAAGGTTCTGGTAGGTGCATAGCACAATCACTTTTCGCCAGTTATTTTTAAATCCTATTCAGTATGGGGCGAGCCTCTTGCTATTTACCTACTGTGCTCAGATTCCGGGCCGGCGCGAAAAGCTTGCAAAAAGGAAGGAATATCCCTTGTTATTTACATTCTGAATTGGTCATTATACTTTTGTAGAAGATTTTAAGCTTTCCGTCATTATTACTTGTCGAGAATTCGAGATCGACGCAGCGAACATGAAGCAATCCTATCGCGGAAACCGAAAATGCTGTAGCAAGGTATTTAACTATAAGTAAATAATAAAATAAAGTTGCGAGTGATATTACTCATCTTCCGGTAAGCAAACTGAAGCAAGAAAACGCTGGATAGTCACAAAAACAGCACTCGTTCGTCGAACGGCGTTTTGATCAGCAAAAAAACTATGAAATATGATTGTTTTAAAGAAAAAGTCTTTCAAACATGAGGCGTTACCTATAAAATTCAATCCAGCCAGCTCTGAAATCAGGCAATAGATCAGCCAAACTCCTCACGTCCGGGTTTTTGTAACCACCTCATATTGTTGCGTGATATACCATTATAATTTCATTGCTATTAATTATGTGCTTAAAGAAATTTTCAAGGAATAGAAACTGGTGCGTTAAAGGCAAATTAACCGATTGAAGTAAAAGAAATACACTTTGTGCTGTTTCTATAATTAAATTACCGGTTCATCAAAGAAAAACCATAAGCCTCGCTGGATTGACGTAAACGAAATTCAGACAAAGATATTTCCTTTGGGCTGATTAATACCGGGACTTTTTGAACAATGATTACTCATCGACATTACAGGAAACAAAAGTTTCGATAGGACGTTTTGCAATTCAGAACTAAGTTCTTAAATTGTCGTGCCTTGGTTTTTAATTCCCGTTTTCTAATATCAATATACGCAACCACCTACCTAAGATTATTTACTACACAGGTTGAGCGACAGTATCACTATCAATCAACCCAATGAATCAGATAACCATCACGAATGTCTAAGTCTCAGGTACTTCAAGTATTTAATGGTCTCTTTGGCACAAATGCCTTGAAGATGAAACCATTAAACGCTTCGTCCTACACATTTTGCAAGACACCGGAAGAATTCATACTTTGTAGGCGGAGATATCTTTTGCCCAGCCTATAAAAAGTCTAGACCTCCTTATCGCCTTCAGTAATAATGTTTTAGCAAGGTTGTCTCACGTCACCCGCGCTGGGATATGTACCTAGTATACGCTCATAACTTTTAGTTCCACGCCAAAGATCGACGCTTTTGGGAACGTTTCGGGTTCCAAACTGCTTCGGAAAATGTTCAAGATAATGTTACAGGACTGTAAAAGATAGTTGTTAATACTTAACTGGGCTCCTGGGTCCTGTTAATATACCGGGCTGGGTTAAACCCGAGTTTGTTATGTTCAGTGTGTTATTCTACTACAAGCCTTTCGTATCGATCGGTCACTTCATCAAAGATTGGCACTGGCAGGATAGGTACTAGGTGAAATCTGTTTTTATCTAAGAGATCGAACAGAAAATGATTACAGCATACAACTTGAAGGATGAAAGCGGTTGATAAAACTCATTTAAAAATGATTATATCCAAGTCGATTAGCTGAACAGTTATTTAGCAATCTGCTCATATCCCTTCATTATGTCTAATCTGCTGGGAAAGTGAAATGAGAATTTTCTCATTCGGACAGTATATTGCCATTGAAACTTAAAACATTTATCGATGAGAATTCCACTAAATAGTTAATGTAAGTCGGGCTGAGCTGGTGTAGCAAAAAGCCCAAAAAGAGACTAAGGAAAAAACAGACCCATTCGAAATGTTACTTCAAAATCGGGTCATCAATAGAGAACTACTTCCAATTCCTGCTAAAGAATCAGCTTCAGGAATTAGGAACACAAAGATCCCACGCGGTCCTCTCAAACCCAAGAAATAACTCGTTCGATCCGCTTCGATATATAGTCTTTTCGCCATTCAGCATGTTCATTGACTTCATGTTTCTCCACAGCCGGCAAGTTTCCCTGAACGAGTGTAATACTTGGATCATTGTTTGTGAAACACTGGCTTGTTGTGCATTGCACTGTCTAAACACTCTTAGCTGTGACAATAGTGACTTAACTTTAGCGAATGGAGTTCATGTTAGCGACGCGGTTGGTTCTATTGTTTTGTCGGGGATTATTTTGTAGCTGGTGTATTCGAGTCTTGACGTATTTGAAGGTTTTGTTGGGTTTCACCGTTTTTGTTTGAAGAATTTTGGTGGACAGCACAAGCTGGATTTACTTGTCAACCGGGATCATTCTAAAGAAGAATTTACATATGGGTATTGTATCGTATAACTATTTGTCTTTCTATTGATTATATTATATTTTTGCTACAGTATCTTCTTTCTATTGTTTCCTTGGCTCAATGTCGTTTTTCATAGCTACTGTCTTTCAATCCGGGAAGCCATTTTGGCATAACTAACCATGTTTATATCACAGACAACCGGATGCTAAATTGCCAGAAACATGGAATATATATATATATATATATATTTTTTTTTAATGTTACGGTGCCCTTTGTCCTTCTACGTGCTTATGACAACATATTACTGGACTTAGGGCTGATTTTTACTTCGCCAGATAACGTTTGTTCGAGGAATAAAATTGACGTTTGACAGATTTTGTATGAATTAACTCAAAATTTCAAAATTATTCCCCGAATAAATTATCAGATGATTGAAAAATCAGCCCTTAGAACATCCGTCGAATGGCTGATAATAAGGGTCCACTTAATATCCAATGCTGAAAATACTCCATCCCCTAGAAACTTGTATTTTAAAAGCAGGTGTTCTTTTTCTCTCCGAAGTTTAAAACGGGATAAATGGGACATTTAGTTTGAAACTCTTTCGCAATATATTTTAAAAGTCTCGAAGTTTCTCAAAAGTTTATTTCTTGAGAGTGTCTTTTCAAAATATTGACCGCGCTCCCTGAGGTGATAAAATCTTTCTTTTAAATTCTGTTAACTGCCCTATAAAGAAGGGAATGGGCATTATATTATGGCAACACAGAACAAAGAATCGCACATTTTCGTTTGTTTGTTATCACGTTTTATTGCTAAGTGTAATGTGTTACAATAAATGTCTGAATGCATTTCCTTTTGCGTTTATTTTGGCTTGTTTTTATTTTAGTTCTTATCTTTGTTTTAAATGTCACGCTTATTTGGAGAAATTGTACTTTTTAAAAGTATTTTTCCATACAATGATACAGTAAGAATATATCCCTTAAAATAATTTGTACCTAGTATAGTCTAGTTTGATCGTCTTCCTGGATAGATTTGTTGATCTTTAATTTAGTACGATTGGTTAAACATGTTTTCGTGCACTGTTAACTAACACGCTGGTCATAAAACCAATTTAATACCGAATGCTACGTCAATATTTTGAGCAAAAACCGTGATGTTGCTGCTGCGTGTCTGCATAATCCCCCAGTTCAAGAAGTGTTGATTAATTTAACCTTATCATAGAAATGTCTTGTTAATTCATGTTACAAGGAATGACGTCGATTGCGATTAAACACCCATAAAACAACTACTAGTTGCCTATGCATACATATATTGTTTGTAGGTAGAAATAAATTACAAAGTACGTGTCGTCATCCTCATCATCATCATCATCCATAGCCGATCTTCACATTATGCCAAAGTCACATAAGCTGTGCATAGGCCGATGAGGGCCTCTCGGCCTCGGCTTAGGTCTATAGTGTCGAACCATCTTGCAAATTACAATTGGTTCCAGTATTTTTTAGCTAAGACGTCTAATAAAAACATTTTAAGAAGCAGTTCAATTTTGTTGAGTTCACAAGCAATTTCGTACAAGTTTCTTCTACTAAAGAAATGAGAGTAGAAAGTGCCTTCTTTCAAATGAATAATAAGTACTTATTTAATGACTGTAATTTATTCCAACCTCAGATTCAGAATGGGTGCAACTGTTTTCAACAGTGTTGCCAATACTAAAAATAAGTCTAGACGAGAGACTTGTCTATTAAAGTTAATTAGGCGTGAGGTCTTACTTAAAAACAAAGGTAATTTAGTGCGCGGAATACGCACTTTGTTCGCTTCTATTATTATAATTTTGTTTTATTACTTTATTTCCAAGATATCCGAAATTAAAAGCAAATAAAGACAGAATAGAATCGTCTCTCCATATCGTTTAATTGTAATCATGGCAGATCGGTTTTACTTAGAGTACCTACGTGAGTAAATATCAGCAGCAAAGGGTCTATTAACACGACTCATATCAGCTTCCCTTTGCAAACATGACAATATTAATAGTGTCTGTGGAGATTGGTTTCACGGACGGCTCAGATCTCAAGTGTGTATGCGGCACCTCCTCATGACAATGGCCTACCTTCCATCCTGCGCCGCATGCCCTGTCATTTGTGCACTTGATGATCTTATGTCTGCGTCATTGAGCGGATAGGGCGTAGCTGAATTTTGGGCAAAACATGTTTGAACTTTTTGCCATCGATATCGATACTCTAAGAATAAGAATAGTGTCTGTTCCGTAGGGTTTTAGCATTATCCTCTTCGTAACACCATTCACCGTGCTTAGGCTGGGCCTTTGTGCTTGGCCAGACTGGCAGTGCGGGGCGGGAAGCGGCGCGGGTGCGGGATCGCGCGCGGTCTACCTGTCCGCAGTCGAGCGCGGCTGCGTTCTTGTGTGTTGTCGTGTCCAGTGTTTGTCAAAATATAATATGGATAAAGAAGACTTTTTTTACTAGAAAAAAAGCTCGAACTAGTTTGAGAACCCCGGTCCCCGCGCGGGCCGCCCGCGCTGCCAGTCTGGCCAAGCACTTTGTTTACGTCTTGATTATTTTTACGTTAGTAATCGTAACAGAAGAAAAGTAAGCTGTGGTGGCCCAGTGGTAACGGCCCCGACTAACGAGGCGTAGGTCGTAGTCTCGAACCCAGACAGGCGCTTTACTTTGTGTAAATAATTTCATCACCACTGCTCTCAAAACGGTGAAGGAAAACATCGTGATGAAACCGGCATGTCATAGGACCAAAAATTCGAAGACATGTGACGTCTACCAACCCGCACTGGGCCCACGTGGTGGATTACGGCCCTCTTCCTCTCACCGAGTGGAGGCGTGTGTCCCAGACTCCCACACACACACACACACAACAGTAATTATAATTTTCTTTTTACAATTTGAGAGTCTGCTCCATAGTTGTCCACAAGTTTACGTGTTGCCTTTTCTGCCTAATCTGTGTTTGCTTACAAATCAATCAAATCAAATCAAATATTTTTATTTCACATAAACCAACATGGGCACTTATGAAACGAAAAAAATACAAAAATAGTTCTTGGCTTACTTCAAGTTAGCTCAATCTAATCTCTACGTCACATTTCTCATTGCTTAAGTTTATTAACCAAATAGTAAGAACACTATTTGGTTTTTTTCCATATAACTAGGTACAAATAAACTACTCCTAAAATTATTGTTACAGGGAAATATAATTTTAATATTTTAACTTGTGGACTCCACACTAGGTCGAGGCTGTCTCGTGGAGTCCATGAGAGTTTTTAACATTTTGAAATATCAGGGTCAATACTGTATTAAAAATTTGTTATTGTATATTGTTTAAAAAAAAAAAAAAACGTAAACCAAAATTAAAAATATATAGACTTGAAAAATAAAGTAAAATAAAAACAATATATAATCGTAAAAACAATTGTTTGAAATAAGGGAGTGTATAATAATAATAATAAATTTATTGAACCAATGTTACAATAATATTACCTTATAATTAACTTAACGTCGTCGGTTTGTAGCTGTTAGCGATCATCATTTGGATATTTACGGTGGTCCCCAAACTAGACGACGGCGACGCCTGTATCTTGGGGAAAAAGAAGGGGAAAAAAACAAAGTCTTCCATTACACGACTCGTTTGAATCAACATTGTCATGTGTACCTATTATTTCACGCAGTTATCACTAGCACATTCTACTCAAAACAATAAAGTCTATTAATATTCTAGTCCTATCTAGGTCACAACACAATGTTTGCTATCAATGGAGGAGGCAAACAATTCTCATCTCAGCACTGAGGCGTTATCAGTGAAGAAATCTGAACTGGTGTGATAACAGCAATATCTAAAGTACTGCTGATGAGAGACTTAAGAGCGTGAATATAAATAGTTTTCTTAGCCATTGTAAGCTGGGATTATCTAGAAAGGGAAATCCCTGTCACCTTTGACCTAGACTAGAGTCAAGAGCAAGACCATTTCAAATAAAAAAAAAAAAAAAAAAAATCCCTCGTTTTAATAAGATGTAGGAAATGATGAATTGGTGACTGTTTGTGGTTGTCATAAATGAATCATTGATAAAAAGTACCGCGATTTGTGTTTCCTTTTGAAGAAGTGTCGAGTTCAATGATACATACTGCTCACTTTTCATTTGGGATGACCAGCCTAGTTGTGTCGTTGTAAACCATACATTTTATGTCTGCGCCTTACAATCAATGTTAATCGATTTAGTTGAACAGTGATTAATTGCCGTTACTTTTTCATGATCAAATATTATTGGCTTGGGGCTTGTGGCTAAGTAATAACAGCCGCACGGGTCGATCGATCAGGTTAACCTACGCTTGCCGCGGTTGGTCCGTGGATGGGTGACCATCTTTACATACCAAGACCCTCCGTACCTCGGAAAGCACGTTAAGCCGTTGGTCCCTGCTGTCATTCGAAGATCTTTGACAGTCGTTACGGGTCGTCAGAAGCCCGAAAGTCGGACAACCAGTCTTACCAAGGGGTATCGTATTACCCAGTAACTGGTTTGTGGAGGTCAGATAGGCAGTCGCTCCATGTAAAATACAGGTATTCAGCTGCATCCGGTTAGACTGGAAGCCGACTCCAACATAGTTGGGAAAAGGCTAGGCAGATTGATTGATCAAATATTATTCCTATTTTTTTTCTTTTTCTCTATTGGTCCTCATCTAATCTATGTCATAACATAAAATCATGATGGTATTCTTGCCATGACTTCCTACAAAAAAATTTAGTTATTAAATACTTAGTTCCTAGTTAATTAAATAATACTGTTTAATTTTATAATGGCTCATTGTTTCTTGTGAGTTTGTGAGCCATAAATAATATATTTTATTCACTTAAGGCTTATGCATTGTCGTAATTTACCTTGTCGTGTTATTGCATGACATAATCTTATTCAAAGGAAATCGTCTATGCACATCAACTGTAAAGAATAACCAAAAACCTACTAAAAAAATATAAAACGTAAAAACTGGGTGAACCATCATAATCACGTGATTAGCGCAAAATCGTGCAGCGATGGTCCGATGCCATGCGCTTGCGCAAGGGGGGGAGTAACACGCCACCTCACACCTGGCGAAAGTACAGACCCTAATCGACGCGTTTTAGAGAATAAATTCGCCACACCTGCGTGTTTTGAAGGGGTATGCAAAGATGGCGTTTACCGAAATACGATGGGTGTGTTACCTTACCATCAGTGTTTGTGTTTGTCACGAAACTCCGCAGGGTAATCGCTTTATTTTTTCGTTTTGTTGTTGAATCTATTGGGGAAACATATTCCGCAGTAGTGATTGCAATCTCAAGGTCAACGAAGAAGGCGCACATGCCATCGCTTGCGCAGTGGGGGAACACGCCACCTGGCGAAAGTACGGACCCTAATTGAGATGTTTTTGTGTTCGTGAAATAATGACTGCGTTTGAATGGATTTTGGAACAAGGCAAATTGGAGGGGAATCATTTCAAAATTCCGTTTACCATAGCGAAATATTATGCGAAAAAAAATGAAGAAATACGGAGAATTTGATAGCCTGTTTTCGAAGTAGTATTTGCCAAAATCTAATCTATATTATTGAGCCATACAGCTTAGAAAGCGTAATCTCAATAAGATTTGGAATAATTGGGATTATGATCATTAAGTTAATCACTATTATTTAGAAAATACGAGTTAATTCTAGGTTTACTAATGCTGATATAAGAACGAGAAAATACGTCACTACCATGATAAGAAACAATGAAAAAACGTTTGAGGAAAATGCAGGATGGTTTCCGTTACATTGGGTTAATCACCTGTCATAACCTTTTAATGTGATCTTGGAACCCAACACCATTATCAATATGGGGCTAATTTTTGTGCCCATGCACCTGGAACTAAGGACCAGAGTTCCCCTAATTTAAGACCCGGTATTGGTCTTTTGATGCCCTACTTGGAATCAAAGAAGGAATCTCGAGAGAAAAAAGGGTGACTAACAAAGTAAAAATATCCATACCAATCATTATAATTCTCGCTATTAAGATCAAACTCACACATTCAACAGATTGATCTTGGGATTTCCGTTAAAAGAACCGTCTGCTGTGGTCTACGTGACTCCGGGCAGTTTGATATCGCCTGCCTTTGCTCCGCCTTCCATAATTACAGATTTGAGTAATTACTAACTTCTACAATTGACTCTGACATTCTTTTGTATGGATGATTAGGATTAGAGGCTAGCTACAGTGATAACTGTGTCAGCTTTGAGTAAGACAATGATGCAATCCAACCAAAAATTGGAAAGGTCTTATCTCTGGACAAAAATGGTCTATACTTCCCATTGAATAGAAAGTGATCTTAATGGTCTCATAGAAATGATGACGTAACTAGACATAATATTTTGCAATGTAACGCGTGAGAGAGAACAGATGCAACAATCTATTGCATAACTTGTTGCAAGGCCCTTAATTTGATGGGTTCACCTTTCCAATAACTTTTCCATATAGATCTTTTTTAAATAATAGTTGCTTTCAGGATTAAATGAGGTTTTATAGCTACCCAACAGAGGTTGAATGTTGCACCAGCAAATTGTAATATAAATAAAATACGGGGCACAGTTGCAATCGGCTTAGTCATAATTCAGCATAAGAACCCATCAGTCAAGCTCACCTCGTTGTTTTTACTTCATAATTTGTAATTAGTTGTTTAATTAATCGCATTAATGACTTTTTGGTCCAGATTAGAGACCCAATTTTTTATCGATTTCGGCAAATCTGTGTCAAAAATTGTTAGTGAAAATTATAACGTTTTTCGGTAAATTCTGTCGTCATTCTCCGTGGAGACTAATTATATACATAGTTTGAACAGTGATCGCAGTGACAAGATAAATGTGATTTATTATGGTGCCTATTATGTGTTTGAGTCATACTTCGCAAGATAACGAGGTTCATTCATGGTGTAACTAAAAACAATGCAAGATTCTTTTATTAGACTGTGTTTTTATTATGTCGGTAGTTCAAAAATTGTGCAAGTCACCTACGATGGAGGGGGTGTTAGAGTGGCCTAAGGGTAAGTTGTTTTGATATCAGGAATGGATTCTGACGCCATTTTATTTCGTTGTTTGTAAATGCTGTTTCAAGTCTCAGAGAGTATAATTATTTCAAAGCCCTCACCTTTGAGGTTTTACGTTTTATGATCCAGCGTTGTTCCGAGTTCTCAGAATTTCAAACAAACCCGAACGTAAACAATTAGTAATCTGAATTATGAAAGCGCCCGTAACGTTCAGCCATAGAAGCAGTACAATAAATCTTAATTTCATTCCCAGTGATGCATCGGGATCGGTATTCCGCGTATGCGCATGAGTCGGTGTTGTCGTGAATTTTGGACGCTTTTCAAAATGTTAAACACTTCCTTCCTGATTTCGGAGAATCGGAAGATGCTTGCCTTGAACTATTGAGCTGTTTATTTACAATCTTTGCGTATTTTTATTTTTAAATTGGGGCCTCTTTGTGCTGCTTCCTTACATTATCCTGTTACATTGTCAAATGCTTCTTCCATAAATAAAGAAGTAGTCGTGCGTTACTATAATAGGGCTTATAACCAGTTTCTCTTTCTTGACCCTTAAATTTGTTTATTGGTCTTCTACAGTTCTACACCCAGTCTACAGGACCGCGGGTCGCATGACCAGTCATTGTGGCAATGCTTAGGGGACGCCCATGTGTAGTAGGAGACTTCTTTCGGCAGAAATGATGATGAGTTTATCCTGTCCACACTATAGCATTATCAGCTTATAATGATCTTCGCACTGCTGGGAGCTGGGACACAGGCCTCCTCTCTGTGAGAGGGAATACGCCGTAATTCACTACGCGGGCCCAGTGCGGGTTTGGTAGATGTAACATGTCTTCGAATTTTTGGCCCTAAGACATGCCGGATTCCTCATCATGTTTTCTTTCACCGTTTTTAAGAGCAATAGTGATGAAATAAATTACATAAAGTAAAGCGCCTGCCTGGGTTCTTACCCGTAAGTTGGGTCATTATCACTGGGCCACTAGGTACTGTTTAAACTATAAGCTGTCTTATTCAGGTAGTCAGTTTAGTTATAGTAACTGGGGACCCTTAACCAGCATCTCCAACTATGTTGGGGTCAGCCTCCAGTCTAACCGGATTCAGCTGAATACCGGTATTCTACATGGAGCGACTGATTATCTGACCACCACAACCCAGTTACTGGGTAATACGTTACTCCTTGGTAAGACTGGTTGTCAGACTTTCGGGCTTCGGACTACCCTTAAAGACTCAAAGATCTACGAATGACAGCCGGGACCAACTTCTTAACGTGCTTTCCGAGGCACGGAGGGGTCTCGGTATGTTAAGATGGTCACCCATCCACAGACCAACCGCGGAAAGCGCAGCTTAACTTGATCGATCGGCCTGTGCGGCTGTTATTATTTAGCCACGGGCCCACCAGCAATGAACTTCAATAAGTAGTTGATGATGACCATTTAATTCATCATCCCTATACATGTCGTGTAATTCTGCACGTAAGGCAAATAATAATTACCCCTATAATAGTCGCCTCTTACGACTTCCATTGAAAAATATGGCGTTGTGAGTAATTGGTGGGAATCACACCATCTCGAGCGACGTCATAAGCTTAAACGTCAGATCCCATACATTATTGTGTATTAATTACGTAGATATTTATGAGGAAATCCTTTTCATTGTACATGTACATGTTACCTTCCTTTCATTGTAACCGTTGTTGCTATGCCTTTCAAAAGGGAAAATTGCTAGGGAAAAGATCTCGGATTGAAGTCATCGTTTGAAGAAACATTTGGAATATGGCAACCTTTTCCTGCGGTTGGTCCTTTAAATGTGTCTCGATGGATTTATAAAGAGGATGAGCAACAGGATCTTATTGTATCTTCTATACGTCCCTACTTGCAGACTTGGTGCTCATACAAGATGTTGTTTATTTGGTAACATCGCACATATCATTAGAAAGATTTTAGGAGGTCGATGAATTGCCTTCAAACAAAATATCTTACACCCTTGAAGAACAAGCTTGAGCTGACATAGCTTGTAAACCTAACCTGAAATTTCATTAATCAAAGCCAACTGTACGTCTTTGAGTTCAACGTGTTCTGTGTTGCTGTACCTAAGGCTTAAAGGGCTTACAATACTCTCCGCCATCTGTGGTCGCCTGATACTAGTGCCTTTCTTAGGCGCTGCTCCTCTAGCTCTAATCCTCCTTTGAAGAAATCTGGCGCCAAAAGACAGCTTTACTATTTTCGTCCTCATACATTAAAATGATGAAGAAGATGATGATGCACAAGTCCGGTTTAGGTGACGGCAGCAGGGAAATGGGTAACGTCACATGATCATAAGATTTCCCTGTACAAATATAATGATATGTGCAAAAGCCTTTGAGTCATCGTATGTATTTGTTCTTGAAAGCGACAACGCATTTCTTATCTTTTCTCCATTCTTGACGATACTAAGATTATGCTATTAAGTAATTTTTAATCTTATTTTCGTCTCGACTGCGTATTTTGATGAATAAGGAATAAAATGCCTCTAATCTAATCTATACGCTACGTTTGAAAAGGTAGGTAGGTCTTCGTATTATGACGGTAGTTTTGCTAACACGTACGCAAGCAACATCGTAAAGTATGTACAGTAATCATTATCATGATAATACCACCGTGATCCGTATCACGTCGCGTATTGACGGCAACACAATGTAAAATTATGTTTATCCCTGTGTCATGATATTTGATGATCCACTACTTGTGATTCAATTCAAAAGATATTGACAATGTTAAATGCTATGATAGATAGTTGCTCGATGGAAATGTTTTTTGATATCGATTTATTAACAGGCAATGATAAACCTACTAATAAAACAGTCGTTAACAAGCCTTTTCTACGATCTGAGATTAGGGAAGCATTAGAATTATAGTACCTACATGGCTTTGGTCGAATCATTCGGCTGTGCAGATGAAAAAGAGCTGATATACAATGTGAGTCTTCATAATTTGTGCACATATCGAAATGAGGAAAACTAAGCTTAATTTTATCGATGGAAAAATACAATAACAGGGCGTCCCCATAAAATAAATAGTAAAGAAAAAAATCGCCCTCAATTGAGAATTAAGGTGTTTTTTTAACAAAAACCTGATATTTTTTCATCAGTTTTTACAATAATTGTACTTAATAAAAGCCCGGATTACCTACCCTTTTTTGTTGCTTTAAATTATTCTCCATCGTGTCAGCTTTCTAAAAGTAAAAATACTATCGGTCTTATTCATAATAAGTTATGGAACATCTAAAGGCTTGCTAAAGTCTCGTTGTCAAAAATTGCTATTCATAAACGCATTTTAGCACTAAAACGTTCTTTAAACCTACTATAAAGTTATGAAACCCAGAACCCTACTATAACAGTATTATAAGGAAAAAATGGCCGACTCTGCATCAGCTGATTAATAAGAAAATGACAATTGACGTACAAAATGTAATGTTGTGAATAGTTAATTTCGTAAACAATCGTACTTCGAGGAGCCGCAGTTGTATTTAATTTATTTTGCACTTCTGTTTAACCAATTTAGTTTATTATTATATACCTACGATGCAAAATATAAGCGAGGAAAAATATAACAAAGCACATATTAAGTACAGTAACAAGAAATACTGTGGGTTTGCTGCTATTTTGGAGTGTGGAAACAATGCTTTCAATGCCTTTTACCTGCAAACTAGGAAATGTGAAAACATCCATAGTGGCTAGAGCAGTACTTTACAATATTGCAGTTGACCATGGGTTGGTTGTTGCATGGATGCAGTTAGGGGTAGCAATATCAATTAATATCATACAAAGCCACCCCAAGAAGTTGCAAGGGGAAATGCAAATGCTATTTTACAAACTTTTAAAGAAACATTCCGCCGAGGTAGCCCCACTTTACCAGGTTGGAGTTACATCTTCCCACTTGTGTCCGGAGATGGTTCAGGGACTTCCGTGTGGACCACGGAAGTTTACACGTGTACGTTACCCTAGCAGGAAAGTAGCTCCTAGAGTGATATGAGTGGAACGTATAATTAGTGCGTAATCTGCTGTAAATGTGCGCCAAATAAAAAATTTGTGCGCTTTGTCGTTTAGGAAAAAAACGGAAAAAACGATTCCTGCTAGGGTAACGTTTTTCCAGCAGGAAAATTCTAAACGAATGATCGGAGAGAGAAATATTGTGCATGGGCAGAGAGCTTATATTTGTGCAAAAATGTGCGCTGAAAATATAATTTGTGCGTCTTCAGGTTTTCGAGATATTGAGTTTCCTGCTGGAGTGACGTTTTGCAGAATCGTGTATCTCTAAAACTATTGTATGTGCGCCTGTAGAATAAACATACACGAGTAGCCCTTAATTTGTGCGTATTTGTGACAGAATTAGATTCAAGAAAATATTTATAATTTTCAAGTAATCGCGCTTTTTTGAAAACGCGAAAACATGTCACAGCGCCTAAACGAGAAAACGTATAAGATCGCTGAAAACTGTGTTCGGTCCTTCTTGATGCTAATAATAACCATAACAAGTTTCAAAAGTGTACGTGCATGCTTTATTGAATAATATTGCCTAAAGTCAAAACGACGGGGTCGTAACTTTGACGGCAAAATACAAGAAATCGGCTCAACCCAAGATGTGTAGCTTAAACCAAAAATTAGTGCCTCTAGTCAAGAATATATAGTGAAAATATTCAGCTTGGAATGTTTCGCATTCAGTAGATATAAGCAAAAAACATAACATGTAAACAACGGCTGGTTATCCGACCAAATTCGAATGACCACAAAAAAGCGACGGATTCATACATATCGATGGTCTTCTTTATTAGTCGTATTAAACCTAAGCTGTTGTCTGTACAGTTGCGTTCAAACGTTTGTTTGCAATTATATGACCTAGTTTTGAGGGAGATTCAGCTTCGCAGATTTCGGCGAGTCACGTGTCGATCGTATAGCATATTTACTTTACTACTTACTAGTAATATAATATTATTAAGTTTAAAAAGCAAGAAATAAAAGTTAATTTAAAAAACCCCCGACTCAAACAAAAACATCTAAAAACTAAAAAATAATATATTATTGGTCCTTTAAGTTTAATATAAGTTGCAGGAAATATTTTGATCCAAGCGTCCTCACGTCCGGGGACGGCTAATGAAAACGCCAAACCGATGAGGTTTAAACCCAGCAATAATGAATGCATGCTATTGTAGAAAACATAGCTGCTGTTAACTTCCAATTTTCATTAGCCGTCCCCCGACGCACTGTGGGCTGGATTTCGGGTTTCATAGACATCCGATCAGTAACCTCGAAAGTGATGACTTTTATGCCTGAATATCTTTCGGAAGACCACATACATACTTTAAAATTGTATCATTATAGTATAGACTCATAAACGGCTCATTGAGAATTTTTTATTCAAAAATTTGTATGAAGCTGACAGAATAAAAAGACATATCTCCGGTCTCGCACAATTGGCCCTAATTATTTTTCAGGGAGTCAATCTACGAATTATTTGCAATTTTTTGATATATTGCATTATAAGGCCAGAGGTGCGAAACATTTTTTTTTAATTATATACGTTTAATATGTACGTATTATAATTATATTCACATATTTTCATGGTCCTATTCATATTCCTATTTTTATTGCGCTAGCTATAGACTCCAAGCTGGACCAAACTTAAACTTTTGATAAAATACAATAGAAATGTTCAATAATTAAAAAAAAATGTTTCGCACCTCTGGCCTTATAATGCAATATATCAAAAAATTGCAAATAATTCGTAGATTGACTCCCTGAAAAATAATTAGGGCCAATTGTGCGAGACCGGAGATATGTCTTTTTATTCTTTCAGCTTCATACAAATTTTTGAATAAAAAATTCTCAATGAGCCGTTTATGAGTCTATACTATAATGATACAATTTTAAAGTATGTATGTGGTCTTCCGAAAGATATTCAGGCATAAAAGTCATCACTTTCGAGGTTACTGATCGGATGTCTATGAAACCCGAAATCCAGCCCACAGTCGACGTGAGGAAGCTTGGATCAAAATATTTCCTGCAACTTATATTAAACTTAAAGGGCCAATATAATATATTATTTTTTAATGTTAGATTTGAGCTGACGCTCCATCACAATAATATGTTATCTGCTGTATGTATTTTAATGAAAGCTGGAATGAAGAAGATAGCTTATTCCTTGGAATAGCACTTAGGCTACTTTTTATAATCTACTTAATCATGTGCGGAGAGGAGAGGGGTCCGTGGCTAAATAATAACAGCCGCACAGGTCGATCGATCAGGTTAAGCTACGCTTGCCGCGGTTGGTCTGTGGATGGGTGACCATCTTTACATACTGAGACCCCTCCGTGCCTCGGAAAGCACGTTAAGCCGTTGGTCCCGGCTGTCATTCGTGGATCTTTGACAGTCGTTACGAGTAGTCAGAGGCCCGAAAGTCTGACAACCAGTCTTACCAAGGGGTATCGTATTACCCAGTAACTGGGTTGTGGAGGTCAGATAGGCAGTCGCTCCATGTAAAATACTGGTATTCGGCTGCATCTGGTTAGACTGGAAGCCGACCCCAACATAGTTGGGAAAAGGCTAGGCAGAGATGATGACTTAATCATGTGCAAAGTCACGCAAGCTAGTAGAATATAATCTAATAACAAATTTATTTTTTTACTTCTTTTCTACTTCAGTGTACTCAGGCACAACACGTGTCAACCGGTTCGTGAGTAAAGTTAAGAATGTCATCGATATGTATGAATCCGTCGCTTTTTTGTGGTCATTCGAATTTGGTCGGATAACCAGCCGTTGTTTACATGTTAAGTTTTTTGCTTATATCTACTGAATGCGAAACATTCCAAGCTGAATATTTTCACTATATATTCTTGACTAGAGGCACTAATTTTTGGTTTAAGCTACACATCTTGGGTTGAGCCGATTTCTTGTATTTTGCCGTCAAAGTTACGACCCCGTCGTTTTGACTTTAGGCAATATTATTCAATAAAGCATGCACGTACACTTTTGAAACTTGTTATGGTTATTATTAGCATCAAGAAGGACCGAACACAGTTTTCAGCGATCTTATACGTTTTCTCGTTTAGGCGCTGTGACATGTTTTCGCGTTTTCAAAAAAGCGCGATTACTTGAAAATTATAAATATTTTCTTGAATCTAATTCTGTCACAAATACGCACAAATTAAGGGCTACTCGTGTATGTTTATTCTACAGGCGCACATACAATAGTTTTAGAGATACACGATTCTGCAAAACGTCACTCCAGCAGGAAACTCAATATCTCGAAAACCTGAAGACGCACAAATTATATTTTCAGCGCACATTTTTGCACAAATATAAGCTCTCTGCCCATGCACAATATTTCTCTCTCCGATCATTCGTTTAGAATTTTCCTGCTGGAAAAACGTTACCCTAGCAGGAATCGTTTTTTCCGTTTTTTTCCTAAACGACAAAGCGCACAAATTTTTTATTTGGCGCACATTTACAGCAGATTACGCACTAATTATACGTTCCACTCATATCACTCTAGGAGCTACTTTCCTGCTAGGGTAACGTACACAAGTTTACACCCTGCAGGGAGATGCTCCAGTAGGGTGTGGTTGTGAAGCTATGTCGCAAAACATGCTCCACCTCCTATCCTGCCCTATGTGTCCCACCCAAAACATGCAGTCTAAGTGACTTCTGCATTGCCACCGACGATGACGTGGAAGTGGCAATGTTTTGGGCCAACAAGATCTAAAGTAAAGTCGTGCCCGCGACACGAAGAAAAAGAGGAGACATTTAGCGAGTAGTTCATTAATAAAAAGCTTGTATACAAATATCAGTTTAATTTATTTTTATAATACTTGCACACACCGGGACTTACAGCTTAGTACGGCCGTTATTTCAAATACATACAGTTTGTAACAATTGAGCCTGGTATGTACCTATGACTACCGAACACCCTATTATTATAAACCTACAGTAACTACCTACCACCCTAAACTATCATACAAACCACACCAAACGTGAGTTACGTTGGTTTTACGTGTGGGAAGTCTGTTACCAGGAGACCTACAGGAACAGATGGAATTTGGGTAGGAATAGGGGTTTGTGTACGTAGTGCAATGTACACAGGAAATAGTTTTCTCACTGCCGGTCCCACAGACTCATAGAACTGATGATGGCTAAAGGGTCTTGGCCATAGTGAGAGGAATTATGGAAGATGAATCAAACTCGACTCCAGCTTGATGACTAATTTATTACAGTAATTAACTTAATTATAATACAATTTTAGTGGTCAATACACATTGATACCTATTTACATTTGTGTGTTGTGTGTGTATCAAGCCGATGAAGTGAAGATCTCAGTAGGTCACTTCTTAGCGCTGATGGTGTGCCGGTATGAGGAACAAATGTATGTCGCTGTTGATGCTGACGCTGTGATGCTGTTGCTGGCGCGTGTAACTCTTGCCTGTTCACGGTTGAACAATACTCTAAACTCTAATTAGGCTTCTAAAACTTGTGCAAGCAGAACAACATTTTTACAATGTTTGCTTTTCATTTACCATCTGTGCTATCTCTTCTGTAGGCCGTTTCAGTTTCTGCAATTTGCCATCCTTACTAGTCCTACTGTCCTGAAATAGAAAACTAATGTTATAATTCTTTCTCTTCATTATCTTATTTATATTATACTAAAATAATGAAATCAGCAGCGGCATAAAAATAACTAATATAACGAGTCATTATTGTTCATATGGCGGCGGTTTTTTTTGTTACAATGAGTTTTGTACAGGCAAACGAAGTTCTTCGTAACATTGTAAATTGGATAGGCACCTAATTCGTAAATCATGCAGGCCGCCCCTGTTTAGCGTTGGTTTGTGTCAGTGTTTTTATTTTCTATTATGAAAATCTCTCCCTGACCAAATTCTTCCTAAAAAATCTAAGGAATAGAAGCAAAAGCAAGCATAAGTATAAAGTTGAGAATGTTTACAAAACATAACTTACTTTGAATACATTTTAGCTGTAACAGTAGATACACACCTTATCCTCCTCCAACCAATATTCAATTCTTTGCCCTTTATTGCAACTAGTCTCCGGTTTTTATTCCATTTATTTTAAATACAAAAAAAATATTCAAAAGTTTTTTACTTTTACAAGTAAAATATCAAATTCATTCAATTACATATTGTTTCCATGACGTTAGCGCGTCAAAACCATTGACATACATCAAAACTGTCGACACTGTAGACAATATATTAGTTTTCCATACGTAATAATGTCTATGGTCACAATTATTCGGTTAGGAGACAGATATTCTCGTTTGACGATTCAATATGTTGGCCAATTTGTTGGATGACATCATTATTATGGCAACATTTAGATTTATAATGAAGTTATAGTACATTTTAGTTATCGAAGGTTTATGAAGCGTTTATGAATACAAAATTTTATCGAACGTTTTAAAGGCTTATCGAGCATTTTAACTAATGAATGGTTTAAACCTTCTATAAGCTTTTTTTATGAATAAGACCGTATGTTTATAACTCAATCACAACATTTCCTATCAACAATTAAAGAAAGGCCTTACACTCTGCTAGGTACCATTCTTTAGCAGGTATAGACCCGTTAATTTTTTTTTTTTTGCCGACAAAGTTAAGCTCAGTTTCCCTCATTTCGATATATGTGCACATTATGAAGATTCACACTGTATGTATAAAATGAGAGAGGAGATAATAACACGGTTCTTTCGACGCTCCTGTGCCAGTTCCAACCAGCACCCTAATTGCGTAACATACTATCGATCGGAATCTGAATCATTTTGAAGCAAATTAATAATCCATTGCTTCATAAGTTCGAAAAATTTGTCTGCTCACCAGCGTAAATTACGCAATGAATGTTGTTGAACTGTCAAAATGAAACCGATTCCGATTGATACTGTGTTACGCAATGTACAGGTTCTATTCACGATGGAAAAAATTCTATGCTGAGCAGTGGGGTGTAATTGGGCTTTGGATTATGAATCAATAGTCCGTGTCTACACAGTAAGACAGTGGTCAGGGGTATGGATGTTCTATACCGCCCCTAAATTAATGTGTATTTAATATATTGTATGTACTATGTGTATCGGAAGCAAACGACCCAACAGGGGTATTAATCGTGCTATTCAAACCATTATGTTGTGTATTTGATCCCAACTCTCTCTCTCAACTCCAAATACCATCAATTCATAATCCAAACCACAATCCACAACCTGGTTGAAACTGACATAGGAGCGTAGAAAGAAATGTGTAATTTAGATAAAATTATCAATAAAATGTTGGGTGCATGCGCCTGAGCAAATGAAAACAAAACAATAAACATGAGTGAAGTAAGTAGTGCCATCTGTCAATGGTGATGCCAAGTCTCAGTAAACATCGGATAGATTTAATTGCATTGAATCTCATCCGACCTCTGTAGATGTCAGTTGTGAGATGTTTACCAGTATGCGTGTTATTCTAATGTAGGACTGACGCTATATTGAAATAGAATGATAATAGTGTTGGCTCTAGTTATTTGAAATCAATTAATGTTAATTAATTCTTTATGGCGACGTTCTGTCTCACAATCTGGTTCACGTGGTCATGTGAGCAGTAATTAGGGTGCTATTGATCTTTGATTCTTTGTTCGTATTTAAAATTCTGTGCTAAATAGACGGACTAAATTAAGATGTCTCTGGGCAACAGCTGACATGAATAATTGTGATGATGGAAGCAGTAATGTGCCCGCATTCCAACATGTAGATGAACAGGACTTCATAAATATCTCCATGCAAGTGTATAAATGACTGAATTTGTAAATATAGCAACATAATATACTATGGAACTTGCCAAGTTTGTTAATAAATTCACCCATTGGATGCGCGAACGACGGTGCGCGGTTGACGTAGATCCGACGTCGTACCACGTCATACACTAGATGGTGTTAAGAAATTAAAAAATATATTAATGAGCTTGTCTGATGAATTTTGACTTTATTTATGAGTGTATACCGACCCACGACAAAAAATAAATACTTAGAGCGGTTTCTCAGAATGCCGTATGTTTTTTCTTTAAGTTTTATGGCAACCATCTTTATTCAGGCAAGCACTAGAGAGCTAATTAAATTGTTTAATTTTCTACAGAACCGCAGAATAACAGTCGCTGTTTAGAAAAAACTCTTGACTCTTGGAATTTTCACTATTTTTTACATCGCGAAAGACGTCGTAAATGCTCGGCACAAGATATTTATTACCTGCGACTTCGTCCGCGTGAAATTTCTTGTTTTAACATAATATACGTATTACCTATCTTAAGGAACTCGGCAATACCGTAGCTTTCCATTATTGAAAGAATTTTCGGAATCTACACCCCTAATTGCGTAGCACACTATTGATCTCAATCATTTTGAAGGATATTGCTAATCCATTGCTTCATATGATCGCAAAATGTGTCTGCTCAACAACGTAAATAGGCTACTTTTATTTTAGAAAAATAATTAGGGTTCCGCGCAAAAAATTTAAAACGTTTTCCGTCATGCACGCGAACGAAGTCGCGGGCACAGCTAGTTTAATCTAAAATCTAAATGATAGCATCAGCAGCCCTGCACCACCAGATTCGTTTGTAAACACACGCACTGTGGGTTTGCACAATCTTAAAAGATAAAAATACACTCAGTATCGCAGAGTGTATTAGACTACACTGGTACATGGTGAGTGAATCATGCGCATTCATATTCGGAATCTAAAACAGACGTCACTATGGTTAAATCCGATCTGAAGATCCGTTTTTAAACGCTGTATTGATCTTTCACTCATACAAAACCAATAGATATTGATACTCATCGTGTCTGTGAAGTTTCGCTTGGTAATTTAATTTGACCTTGTATTTTTGGATTGTAGGCACGAGCCTAAATGCGGCTCAATGATTACAGCCGCACGGGTCGATCGAAGGTTAAGCTACGTTTTCCGCGGTCGGTTCTTGGATGGGTGACCATTAGGTACATACCGAGACGCACGGTGGGGCGTGCCTCGGAAAGCACGCTAAGCAGCTGGTTCCGGCTGCCATTCGTAGATCTTTGACACTCGGACCAAGGGGTATCGTGTTACCCAGTAACAGCTGGGTTGTGGCTTCGAGGTCAGATAGGCAGTTGCTCCATGTAAAACACTGGTATTCAGCTGCATTGCAAAGGCTAAGCTGATTGTTTTTTTTTTTGGACTTGTGGATTAAGGTCACAGTGCACCTAATGCATCCTCATGGTAGTCGGGGCAGCAAAGAATAAACAGTAACGATGTCTTCAAAACAAGTATTTTTACTTGACGTCTGCGTGATCTGAGTCATATAAGAGATTCTTTTTGAATTCCATACGAATATGTACGATGGAACGATAAGCTTGATTTATGCCAAAAAACAGTGGTCTTCATATAAATTAAACAACAAAAAGTGAATTTAAATTGATAAGATAAGACTGGTTTATAGTATTTTATGGCGGCATGTAATAACGTGGTTCTCATATCAAGCAACTCATTTTAAAATAATTAACATTGCACACACGCATATTGTTACTTTTTTTAAATATGCGTATAGAAATTCATAATTTGAGTCGGTATCTAGATCTACACCCATTTTTCTTTGCTCCCACTTTTGCAATCCGCGTCCTATATCATTATTACGATTGACTACCCCAATCCAAAGCATTAATAATAAATTTATTTTTACCTGTATATTTTATTTATAAAACATGGGTCTGGCGGGGCTATAGCCTTACCATAGTCATAAATAACCAGTTCACTTTAGCCACTCAAATTCACAATCCAATATAAGTAAGTATTGGTTTCCATATCCTGCAATAGTCCCACACCAACCGGGGCTTGTCCTTGGATGCACTTGCATGGTGCATACAGGGATAGGGTGCTCACATAAAGAAACCGGTAAAACTTGTAACCATTTCCTTCCGAAGATCAACCTGCAGAGACCTGTACCGGGAGTCGGACCGAAAACCCGCTTCATTATGTAAGCACCCATAGGAATAATCGTCGGTTGTTGCCTCATTTCAGTAAAAGCGTCTAACAGGCTTCTAGTTGGTTTCAGCCCCTACTACGCCTTCCAAAAGTCCGGGACCCCAGGGTCCCGAGATATGTCAAAGACACTTCCCAATAACAAATTTTATGTGGGTACAACTCGATATCCTAAACCAAAACACAGTGTACAAAGTTATTACTTTTATAAGACACACTAGCAGCTAATTAGCAGGTTCGTGTGTTTCAAATAGCTTGATGATATTTAATCTGTCTAGTTGGTTCTTGAAGCAGTTCAGCATGACAGCCGTCACAACATTTTCAAGGAGTGTTTGGGTAGTTATGAGTATTTTAAAGATAGAGTAAACAGATATTACTACAGCCGATCTGCGGGGTAATTGCGTAACACACTATCAGTAGCAATGGGTTTCATTTTGACAGTTCCAACAACAATCATTGCGTTATTTACGTTGTTGAGCAGACACATTTTTCGAACATATATAACGCAATGGATTGGCAATATCCTTCAAAATGGTTCAGATTGTGATTGATAGTGTGTTACGCATTTACGCAATTAGGGTGCAGTTCTGTAGACATCTCTGCGTAAAAACTATGGTGAAGTGAGCTGTTAATAGTGTCATCGCTGTGCACCAGGTGGAATGACAGCTCACGTTAAGCTCACTTCACCTAAGTTTTCACTCATGAGATTTGTAAAGGACTTGCATGTTTCCAAGGAGTCATTGTTTCATTTACGTATTACATAACATACATAATCAGCCTATAATGTTCCCACTGCTGGGACACAGGCCTCCTCTCAGTGAGAAGGGAGTGGGCCGTAATCCACCACGCGGGCCCAGTGCGGGTTGGCAGATGTCACATGTCTTCGAATTTTTGGTTATAGGACATGCCGGTTTCCTCACGATGTTTTCCTTCACCGTTTTGAGAGCAGTGGTGATGAAATTATTTAGACAAAGTTAAGCGCCTGTCTGGATTCGAACCTACGACCTACAACTCGTAAGTCGCGGCGTTACCACTTGGCCACCACTGCTCTCATGTACGTATTAGATTTGCAAAAAAACTGGGAAAGTAATGAGGTCACGGACAAAAATACCTTTGCTACTGATAACTTTAAATATACCCAACGAACATCATTAACTTATTACGTCTCTTTATTTGACTGTAACGACTAAAATAATTATTGGCTATTTGCGCATGAAGATAAGTAGAAAGTAGTCATTGTTGATACAATACAACAAAACGGCATTATTACATCGCATTTCCAAATTGGCATGGAAAATTGCTATTAAAAACATTGTTTGTATATCAATGGCTTGTTACATATCAATCTGGTTGAGTGCAGAAAACAGTTTATTGAAAACTCTGATAAGGTCGCTAGTCGTCACGTCTGTTCTGTCACAATCTGGCTCCCCCGGCGCGACAGATAAGCAATCCATGTGGATAAATCATAATACAACGATGGGACACTTAATATCGTGTCCTGCATTTCCTGTCAGCTGCACGTTACAGGAACTGGTGAATGCTGGTGATGACGCCAAACAAATACCTAGCTGAATTCTGGGCCGAGTCCATTAATTTAGATTGCTATCGACACGCTAAGAAGAAGTATTAGAATACACGTAGCTTAGGCTATCTGTGATATTTTGTTATTTTTTTTATCTATATATATCATTTAACTAGCTTCCACCCGCGGCTTCACTCGCGTGGTATGGTGATAAAAAGTATGCCTATATCCTTCTCCGGGGTTCAAAGTATCTCTATACCACATCAAAATCGGTCCAGCCGTTTCGGAGATTAGCCGGAACAAGCTAACAGACAGACAAAAAATTTTTTTTTTTTTTATTAGTACCGTGTATACTTTTATATGCATTTAATCAAACACACTCTAGTTTTATTTGTATATAGAGATGATGAAATATTTAACTGATTCCCTTAAAATTTATTTACCTCCTAATGATGCACTCTTTTTGAAATAAATGATCCTCTTTTTAATTAACTTTCTGACTGTTTCTCATAGTAGTAGTAGTAGTTACTTGACTATTTTGTATTTTTAGGAGCCTAAAATAGTCATTTTTGAGGATCACAAATAGAGGCGTACTCATTATACTATAGTGTTCAATAATATTTTTCGGAGCTCAAACATACATTAGGTGTGATTAAAAACCTACATACCTACATGCCTTTTATTTTTATGGATCACTAAGGGGATCATTTCGTTCTCATCTACAAAAGCATTTACCCAGTTGTCCGTGGTCCTTGGGTCCCATTATGCTTTATGAAATTATTTGTGCAGTCAGACTCAGTACCAATACTACATAGCAACTCTACAATTTCTGCCTTAATGCCGATTTTTATACTTTACTGTTTGGTCTCTTCAAAGTAGGGCTTCCAATCCCGCAGCCTATCTTCAATCTCGATATTAGCGGGACTGAACATTTACAATCCCGAGGGATCCCGGTATTTGCGGGATCCCGCTTACACAAATTAGTAATATTTAAATAAAGTACTTAAATAAAACAATGAAATAATTAACACAACTTCACTTTTATTTAAATTTTACTATTAGCAAGAAATCAATCAAGTTGCACTATTAATTTATAGAGATAATACAGAAATAAAAATAAATAATCGACTTCAAAACATTTTCAACTGAATGTGATAGAACTAATTATGACTGTAATTAGTTTGGTTAGCATTTAGTTGAAAAGGTTTGCAAAGAAAACATAACTAACATGGTCCTCTACATGCTTCTCTCCAGTCCCGCAAAACAATCCCGGAATACCGGGATCTCGGTATTACTGGATTGGAAGCCCTATTTCAAAGTCGAAATGACGATGTGACACTCAAATTGGAACAGACTTAGTAACAGCTCAATGAGGTGAAAATAATAGATTATCTTGATAAAAACAAACCAAAAATAGCTGGAAGATTACTCCATCTGATAAAACAAACGGTATCTTAAACCCAATAATAAACTCATGGTATGCGTACGTATTTGCAAGGCTGACGTCACGATCGCCATAATCAGTTCTTGGAAAATTATAATCAATACGAAAATCTACGAGAAAGTTGTTTTTGTCTGGAGTTTCTAGAGCAATTTTACTAACTCTGTTATTTGCTTCGCCAGTAGATTTTTTGGGTCTACAATAATTGGGTTATCTGATATGATGACAAACAGTCAACAATGAACCAGTTGAAGATTCGGGCAGAATTTCTTGCTAGATCTTATAAGACTAAATATTCTTAATGGAATGGTAATGAAACTGGATACTGGAAGTCTAAACAGAGGATGAAACATAATCTGGGATTTAGATAACCCTTCCCTAGTCTAGTATCTAGTCTAGTAGTAGTAGTATCTTGGCTAAATTGGTAAATCTATACTAATTTATAAAAAATGTGAGTTTCTATGTAGGTCGGGTATGTATGTAGTCTATGGAACTACTTAGCCGATTCCGAAAATTCTTTCACTAATGGGAAGCTACAGTATCGCCGAGTGTGATATATTTTTGTCACGCGGACGAAGTCGCGGGCAGAAGACCACATACCCGTTAGAAACAGGGTTATATATTTGTAATAAATTGTTGAAATAATGTCCAAATTACTTTCCATGTACGCTTTTAGTAGGTATATTTCGTAATACTGCGCAACGCCGCGATGTCTCTTCGCTTATTTGCATAGCCAAAGGGATAGTTACGTGCCCTGATCATATTACTAGTCTGTACAGTCACGAGCACTAATATGTCAACACTTGGCAACTTTCAATTGGATTTTTTCGTGAAATAACGAATGCAACGTTGAAATACGACACTTTACATAAACCTTGAGGCTCGAAAATTACTATGTTCGTAATAACATAAAATTTCATTCAAAAATAAAGGAGAAAATCGCCTTTGAAATAAAGTCAAGTGTATACATACTTATGCTCGTGACTGTACAACCTAAAATATATTAGTTAGTTCTTATATTTTTATAACCATCAAGACTGGCTGAGGAGCCATTTAAATGTGGAGATATCGTCGGTTACCAGCAGTGTCTTGGGCAGATAAAGTCGCAGAAGAGAATTAAGTTAAACAGAGAATGATAAAATCCAAAATAGACGCAAAGAGAAAACAAAGCAGATCTTGAGTACACAGATTAATTGAAGAAGTGGATTAATGTGGAAATTGAAAGAGTTTGAAGTGAGAGTGGTTACCCAGTTGTAGGTCGTGGTCGTGGGTTCGAATTTCACCACCACTGCTCTCAAAACGGTGAAGGAAAGCATAGAACTAAAAAATCGAAGACATGTGACATCAACCAACCCCCTCTGGGGCCACGTGGTGGATTACAGCCCACTCCCTCTCGAACAGAGGAGTCCTGTGTCCCAACAGTGGGGACACTATAGGCTAATTCTCATCGGTTATAAAAACGATTGAGATTGCTACACACACAAATGATTTTTAATAGATAATCCATACAGTAAAATTTTGTCAGACTAGAGAAAAGGCCAGATATTTCTCCAAAGTCGATTTATCCATTAAATTGCCTATCACTTAACAAAGTAAGAAGAAAAGCATTTATTTGAACAACATCTGAAGTAGAGCCACTTAACGCGAGGGCTGGGGCGGAAATTAATTGATCTGATAGAAAATAATGTAACCTCTCTTTTAAATGACTGGCTAGATATTAACAATCTGTTAGTGGCATTTCAGAAAACATGATACCTAAGAAAATGGATAATCGTGCAAAAAAAGAGCCTTCAATATCTTGGTTTTAAATCCTGAACTCGGGAGCACCTTGATAAATGATTTATTTTCTGTAAGTAGGTTTGTATTTGTACAAACACTTTTTCACGTCAATCATATTTTTTTTAAGCTAGATGAGGTCGGCGTTTCCTATCTGACTACTCTGAAAAGAAAGGCCGAAACAAACTCAGAGGTCACAGTCTCTTTTAAAGTCCAGACAAAATCTTGGTCAGATCATGTAGATTGGTGTCTGAAATGGTCTTTTGAGGAAAGAACCACACAGATTGAGCGGACCTGTTCAGTCAGTGCACGCATTTGTCAAAAATCGTGCAGCTCAACTCAGAACTTGAGGAGCTCAACGATTCGACGAACAATACCAAAGAAAGGACATTTGGGTAGGCCGCGTAAATTACTCAAACTGCCAGATAAAAAAAATGAAACCTTGGTAAATAATACCCGGGCGCCAGGGGTAGCCCAGTAAATTCAAACAATCTTACGTTGCAGGTCGGCCAGTGACATGACAAGATTCGCGACCGCAAACAAAAAACGTTTTAATTTCGCGGGCTGCCCTGCCACTTTAAGAAAAACTTTTATGCTATATTGTAGGCCCTATAGCCGCCCTAAATAAGTATTTAGCCAAGTGGCTGAAGCTATTAATTGAATAAACTGTTTTATGTACAGACGCCAGCACATCAAGCTACCCGAAACTGTCAAATTATCCCAATCAACATTGAACCTTATGCTTTAACGATAAAGTTTAAAATCTATTCAAGAAATTTGACAGATTGTAGTATTTGATGTGCTGGCGTCTGTACAACAACAACCCAACCTGCGTTCACGCCTCAACGTGATGCCTGGCAGAATAGTCGACAGTTCGACACCAACTCGATTGCCAAATAAAAACAACCCTACAAAATTTATCGACACCCTCACTCAACAAATAAAACCAAAAGGCTTGTGAGAAACAAAATCAGCTAGTTATCTCTGAGCATAACTTAGACGTAACAATAACTAAGTAAGTAATAACTTAAAAATAAATCATCTATGTCTGTCAATCGCAGCGGTTGGTCGGCGACTGCGTTGTAGATAACCTCGTCTTATCACACTTGTTTACTTAACACCTCAATGTAAACCGTCGGTATGAACGGCCATGTTGAGTATTCTAAATAAGAACGATGACGCCACTAAGTGAAAAGGTTGTGCAATGGGAAACAAAAACGTTTCCTATTTTGAAAATTGAAGTAATACTTGCAATAAAACTATAATTAATATTGTTTTTTTGGATTGAATTTTTTTTCTGCAATAACGTTGTACGTATGAGGAAAATAGTTTAAAAAATTGTGTTCGTAAAAGTGGCGTGAATCCCAGTAAAGCTTACAACGGAAAATTGGCTTTGCGGGTCACGATCGGCTGAAAATTGAGCCCCTAAAAGCTTTTCAATTGCCTGAATGAAAGCTTACGCGAACGTCCAAAATTGTACAAAAGCGGGATCAAATCTTTCTTTTTTGTTACTGGTTTCTTTTTCTTGATCTAGGAAAATTGACAGTTTATTATTACTTAGTTATAAGCAGAGTTGTTATTGTCGAAACTTTGCCTGGGTTTGATGGGGGTCGCCAGAATACTTTCGGTTACTCGTCGTGGAAGTGACGAAGTTTTGAGTCAAAGAAATTTGAACAACTGTCGTGCCAGCGACACGAAGAAGAAGAAGATGCTTTAAGTAATACAGGTTTTAAGAAAATGTTACAAAGCTCCGAAGCTGTTGTTGTCTGTTGAAGTGTTGACGTGAACGTTGAACTCCGAGGTGGTTACACAGTTGATTATGTTAACTGAAGTTAAACAGAGCTATTTCAATGGCTGATGGATAATCAATAGTCGTACATTTTTAACCCTGTGCCATTGCCCTCTTAACGATTCACATACACATTGCAACTTTGATTTATTTACTTTGAACTTACAGCTTGACACAACCAATGTGAGGTATTTAGATCGTATGTTAGGTCGAGCAAAGGGCGTATCCCGTTCTAGTATTTTATTTCGTTTCGTTTCCAGCCTACGATTACGTATCCAATACGAAAATTTCGTTTAATTGGCTCGCGTCCAAAACGTTGCGTTTTGCTTTGATTTCTGTTACTATTTATAGATATCACTGTTCATGCTGTTATCGTGTGATGTGATAGCTACGTGTTGTTTACTTGACGTAGTTATGTACTTAGTTTACATGAAAATTTTCGTTCGTTTTTTTTTCTTCATTATTTAAATGATTTAGAGATGTTACAACTAGACGACCTGTGCGATATTGTCCTTGAGTTCAAATTAAACAAGAAGAAAATAAATAAAGTCAATTGCCAGAACAAATCAATCAGCATTGTTAATGAATTAATCTAATTATAATTTTTTTTTTTTACTAGCCTGCGCTGTGGCAAAGGCCTCCCTCCACTCCTTGTGTCTTTCGATTTCGAATTATTTTGTTTGGAAAAAATAATTAAATAAGTATGTTTGGTCTGTTGTACCGACGCGCGCGTCCCACGGTCAAATAAACAATGGAAGTGTGACAGTGTTGGGGCGCGCTATCGCATTTTCCGGAGGCTGGCAAGCTTGCGGCGGCGGGCGGCAGTGCGGCCGGCGCGCGCGCACCGAAAGCATGTGCCCCGCGCCAACTGTGCGATGTACATAGAACCGGCCGCGTTTCGCGCACCCAGCGCGGAGTCCCTCGCCGTCTCCGAACCCTCACCTATCTGGACGCAGTGCTTACCCTCACCCTTATTCGCAGGCAAGAAAGCACCCCTCAAAACATTCGAGGAGATCCAGCCCCTCATCCAACAAGCCCGCAAGCGCGAGCTCAAGCTACTCATCAGAGAAAACTCCTGGCCAATCAACAGCTCCGTCCGCGCGTCCCTCTGGCCCGCGCTGTGCAGACAACATCAACATGGAAAGTCTATGCTCGATGGATTCTACTGGGACATGGTTACACAGGTCAGTGCTCTTTCAAATTACGCAACGCGACAGCGATAGGTTTTTTTCCAAGGTGTGCGACCAACTTCACTAACTTGTTTGGCACATAAGAAATTCGTTTTGAACTCGCAAGGTAACGCGCGCGACTGCGAGCGTTATCTCGCGAAACCGGCAAGCGCTTAATATTTACAAGGTCATGTCTATTTACTTTGCACAATATCTCCCAAATGTTAGGTAGATATCGCGCCCCCAGATAAGAAGTTGACATCCCCGTCAAGGTCTCGGAGTTTTCGACGCGTTTTTATTCAAGTGCTCCCTTTAGATTTAGAAACAAGTTACGAGTTACGAGAGTATGCTATCGACCTCTTCGAAATTCAAGTCAGGTGGCTGTTTGTTGACCACAAAACGCACACACACAGGCGCAAGTTGTCCTTGTAACTGAAATGTGCGTGGAGTTGTCAATAAAAAGTCAATCTGGCTGACGAGGTCGTGTATTAGTGTCATGTGGAATAGCACGTATACGTCTGTTTAGTTGAAATTTGTTTGAGTCGTAGGCTTGTCTGTCAGCGACCGGCTCCTTGTGTACGACATCGACGTGCGCTCGCGCATCCTCGCGTCACAATAGGAGCTCTCGCGCATCTTAATTAACCGCTGGCGGCGTAACAATGGCAGACTAATTATACAACAGGTGGCTGTAGCTAATAAATAGAAGTACCGTGAATTTATGAGTTTATTGTTTTTAACTTGTTGCTACATTTATTATGTGTTGTTATTTTAAAGTTGGTAAAGAAGAAAAATTTCCGCCGTATTTACAAAAATATGGGATTCTTTTTTTGTGTACGAAATGCACAATAACGGCATCATTAATATGCACGTAAGAGATTGGCACGGCATCAAGTCAGCTCGCTCACCTTCGACGCTGCGCACGCGTCGCTCCCCACATGCACAAAACACGTATGTGGGTGTGTTTAACGACTGCATTGTAAGAGCTTTCCAGCTTGTATACGAGTGCTTTTCATTTTATGATTGAGTAGGTTTAGCTCGGTATTTGGACTGTATAGGTATAAAAATAAATCTATATCAGTCATCATAATGTTCTTGTAATATTGTTTGAGTCTTTCCTTTAATAATTGTATGGCCATCCTAATTGGTTCACAAATATGCCCATAAATAGGTTGATACTATTTATGAGCATATTTGTCATTTTTGACAAATAATATTCTCTACTATATATTTTGTATTTGATTTACATAATGTCTATAGCCAAACGGCCAGAAATGATATATAAACGTGTATCTAATTACAAATTTATTGATCAAGTCATCAATGACACGAGCAAACAATTAAATAGTATGTATTTAAAACTTCACATGGTAATGATTCAAGATATATGTATTCTTATAACTCTCAGAATGAAGAACAAAACATATATGATTACTTAGAAAAGATGGAAAAAAGGAACGTAGTATCCATGCATATAACACCCTTTTCGCGGAATTCATAAGGTATTCCTTGGTATAGTCAGGACAAGTCACACTTCCGACTAGCCATATTCGTTTTTTCGCTCTAGCCTTAAAATACTTGTTGTTCTTGACTTGACTTCTTAAATAGATAATATTGCAGCTAATCAAATATAGATCTGTCTGCACGCGCAGAGCTCATGGAATCATTAGTCATTACCCGTTTGTCACATTAACATCCACTGCTTCTTTCACATTTCATAGATCCTCAACTCATTAGTAATTCATCAATGAAATTCCAAAAATGACGCGTGCCCAACTTGGATATCAGCCACATATTTATTATAATTACGTATGTCCCCTATATTTAAAATGTTGTTTCTAAATTGACACCTCAGGCTGTACTTCGGAGCAAGCACAAGCTAAATCCTTGTTGACAATTACATTGACATCTTCACAATTTCCTTGAATTCTCTATTGTGGTCCAACACATTGACCCAATTTATTGCAGTGACAAATGTTTACTCGCATTGGAACGTGTTTCAATGTAAGTAATTGGGATGAGTCACTGGGACGTCCACGTGCCATCCAAGGTAGCAAGCCAAGTGTTCCGGTTTTCTCAAAAAAACGGGGAAAGCATTCCAAGCCGAACATCTTAGTGTGAGTTTTGTTGTTATCTCCCATTTGAAATATTTGGCAGGAGTTTCAGTGTGTGGATTCGATGATGGGAAAATTTTTGGCCTCTTGGTTGGGCACCCAAGCTAGGATATTTTTTTTGCGCTCATGGCTTTTTACATCGCTATATCTTCTTTGTCAGTCTCTTTTACATCGTCCTCTCCCAATTCCATAATCTCGTAACGGAATAGTATAATATTTTTGGAGTTCCCTTCTCCTTATACTAGGTTCATGTCGTTGTAAGTAAATAGTATGACTCACAGGGATGTCCACGTGCCATTCAAGGTAGCAAGCCAAGTATTCCGGTTTTCTCAGAAACGGGGGAGGCATTCCATACCGGACACCTTAGTGTATGTTTTGTTGTTGATTTCGAATAAAATTTGGCAATCGCTGCAGTGTTTGCGTGGTAGGAAAATTTCTTGGCATTTTGGTCGATCATCTAAGCTAGGATTGATTTCATTTGGGCTTACGTTAGTTCAACCTTCATAGCTTGGTAAATTGTCTTCTATGTTATTCTTATATCCATTTCCTTATATGTAATTATTATGATGGGTCAATGAGTCTTCCATGTGCTATCGAAGGCATGAATCCAAGAGTCACAGTTTCCTTACGGAAGAAAATTTCATAGCTAAAGTCTAAGTCTTGGAACATGTTTGATCTTTTTGACAATGCTATGTTACTACAAGTTTCAACGTTTGTAATTTCTTTATTTTATTATTAGGGAAAACAAATAGTGGCACATTGCATTTAGTAGGAGAAATACAAAAAGATACGGCCAAATGCCTCCAAGATTTTCCACGGAATTACACATAAAACATTTTTTTTTTCAATACAATAATTTAAGTTAAGAAATCATTTCTTGTCTCATTAATCCTTTAGAAATTTAGGAGTAGGTATAAATGGTTTTGATGAATTTAATTCTGTCTAACAAAATATAATTTCTGCAAGTTCAATTGATTGCTCTTTCTGGAATAGGGCCGTTTGAGGCATATTATGTATTTTCCTAGATAGAGAATTGAAACGATGACTCATAAAATCGTCCATACAATTCACAAAAGGAAGTCTACTGCAAAATAGGCATTGTATTGTTAAACTGTCTGCGGTTTGCAGTACTGTTAGTGTTACTTTTGGTACTGATCTCCTTGACCGCAGACTGCGAGATTACTGCTGCTCGCACCCGTCAACAACTTCTTAGTTCGGGCATTTAGAGCTTCCAATTCTTTTCAAATACGTCTCTAAGGTTGACGCACAACACAACGTTGCCAAAATATGCTCTGTATATGTAACAATATGCAGCAGTCATCAAAGTGTAATGAAGAGCAATTTAGTTATTTATGTGGTGTGATTTAAGAATTGTTTTTGCACTCCTTAAAAGTCCGGGATGATATGACAGCTGTTCATTACGTTTAATGAACTCAACGTTTCTCTGAAAGAGCTGTTCGCAAAGGGACAAAACGTAATTAGGCATTACGCCATCATCACAGTAATGTGCGCTAGTCTTTAGGTATCCGTGAAATTCGCTCGAGGGTCGTTCGCAGGAACTCGTCATGTGAACTCTGGTGCAGTGCCAACGACATACGCGCCTTGACCTCGCAATCCGTCACACGCTGTCAGTCACCGATAACGGTCGATTTACAGCGATATCGCTATCCGTCATACTATACGTGCGAGTGGGACGGAGAAAACCGATGAAAGTATCCGAATGTCTTGCGTTGTGGTCTTCATGACCTAGACATTGCAACTTGATGTGACTATCTGATTGTAAACACAAGATATTTATGGACTTGATGAATAGATGGGAAGAGAAATTCTATCGTCGCCTGACCACAATATTTGATAATAGCAGTCATCGTGCCGAGACCCCGGGTCTAATTTGTTAAAAGACCTTTTCTCGCTTTGATGACTTCGCTTTGTGCCTTTGTTTAGAACTCTGGGGTTTTACCAAGTACTTATTTGTATAATTAAATACTTTTTGAGATGTCTAGCAACAGAACCCTCTGAATTCAGCGCTATTCAGACGTTCCGCGTCATGCTCCTAATCTCATTACAACCAAATCCGATTATGACGGACGAAAGGTCGTCCCGCACTCTCGCTATTTCGTATTAATATACAAGTTTAATTAAATCTCAGAGGGTAGACTTAGAGCTTAACATATTTTGGTAAATAGAAGCGGTGATTTGGGCAAACTCCATAATAAATAAGTTATAAGAATTATCTCTTCTTACTTTCGCATCTTCAGGGTTCCGAAAACAGTTTGCCCTAATGAGAAAATATGGTCTATACATTGTGTACCTCGTGAAAAGCGGCTTTTGTAAATTAGTTTTCATTGTTCAAATCTTAATTACATTTTATTATGACTCTATGTTGGATTAAAGTCAAAAGTGAGATTAATATCAATTACTATCAGTGCAATATTAATTGGAATTATTTTTATCTTCGAATATTTGGAATTACCCCAATTACCGTGTAATTAGGCGTCTTTAGTAATGTTTGCGGGATTTTTGATGAATGACAGTGAATAAGGAAGACGTCACGTGATACGGCTTCGTGGCTCTATGGTTTTTTTTATTCGTGTGCATGAGCAGTGAAACTCCTAATTAATAACCGCTGATAACGAGAGAGGCGTGTCAAAACTATACAAGAATACTACGATGAGTTTTTGTTTTCAACGCTGTGTTTATGGAGTTTTATTGAGCCTCTTCGCTTCTTTATAGTTTTGTTGTAAACTCTCATAATCCTTGTTGTTCGGAGAAACATAATTATTTGATGACTTTTGCTTTCGTCAAGAATAATAAAAGTTACGTTGTAATAATAAAAAAGTATTATTTTATCGATTATTGTTTCAGCAAAGTTAGTCGTTAAATTGCCCTATTTCATTTACTGTCACATAAAATCATTTCGTACCGATAATTGATATACTTACATAGGTAAAGCCGCGCGCGCGATGGCGGACAGCCAAGTCTTAAAATAGACAAGCACCATTTTGTTTTTCTCACCTTCTGCTACTTGCATTGTGGTCACGTGAGTAGAACATCAATATTTTATTTAACTTTATATAACTGATGTATTTTCAATCTGAGCACATTTTTAACAGAACAATGACTTAGGAAAAAATCCGTGACGTGAATACGTAAGTAGACTTACGGATGTTGTTACGTATAAAGAGGAAAACTTATAGACAATTTCGAGTCCAGAATAACAAAAACTCTTAAAAGAAAGATAAACACACTAGCTTGAACCAAAAAACGGCACCAAAAACATGTGAAAACAACTTGCATTTCACGCCCGGTGAGACACGTCCTTGTGACCGAGTCAGCTGATCTGACCGGCGGACCAGAGAATATTACTGGTTATGACTAAGCCAAGCGACCAGTACGACCACAGGAAGTACACAAAGATGCGGACAGACAGAACCTATTTCCTGCACTTACAAGAGTTCGCACGCACTCCTCGACCTTGAGCGTTTATCGAGTTAATTCACTCGTCTAGTTACCACAAATGGTATTTAAAACGATCATAGAATTATTGATTTGCGCAACGTCCATTGTTTCGATGTTAACGCAGAAAAACAGGTTTATTTACATATGAAATTGATGTATGCGCTTAAAATAGAAATTGCAGGAGTCAGAGCAGAAACTGTTGAGTAACTATGTAAAGCACAAATTTAATAACTGCGTCCGAAAGACGAAAATACAGTGGAAAACAAAATATGGGTTGCGATAATATCTCCTATAATGAAGGAAAATAGTTGAGCGGAATGACGATGAATGAATGAAAATGTGAATAGTAATGAATTGTACAGACGCCAGCACATCAACCTACACCTAACTGTCAGATTTTCCCAATCAACATTGAACCTTATGCTTTAGCGATAAAGTTGAAAATCTATTACAGAAATCTGACAGATTGTAGTAGGTTGATGTGCTGGCGTCTGTACATGCTCGGCGGTATTTGTGGATACGGATTGAAGCAATAACAGCGATAAGATAACGTTATTCAAGATTAATATTGTGTTTTGAAACGGTAAACGGATAACTTATCCCGAGGCTCTTTTATTTCAGTTATACATATTTAAGCAACCATATACCTACTTGGTCTCTTACCTTATTAGCTAATCATCAAGCCGAATCTTTTCCTCATCTTTCATTCCTTTATTAATTCGCTTGAAAAATTCGCAAAGCACCATAAAAGTCTCACAGTTCCCAAAACCGGCTTCAGTTTTGTAATTCGCGCATATTTAATGCCCGTTTCTGTGTTGGAAAGGAAATGTCTGAGGTATTTAATCGACACGCCTAACAAGTGCCTCTAGCCACTAGTGCATAGTGCCACATCGATCGTAGAATTATTCGAATGCGCTAAACCACAGCACTTGCGGTTCTCCTCCGTCTAATCGAGTTTGCGCAATTGCTACCAATTAATGCTGCAGCTCACATGGGTATTGAATAATTGCTTGGTAACGGACTGATAATTGCTTTTACATCTATTTTAGCTCTATTGTAGTTATCATCATCTAACCTTTTACTCAACCATTATTACCGTCGGCTTTTTTGTGTTAGAAAATGTTTAATATCTCTTTAGTCGGAATTGTTGCCGTTATATCTCCTTGTGATCTAATTGCTTTTCAATCTGCCAGTCCTTTGTAGTCTTCCAATTTCAGTTATACAATTTTTTCTCTTTCAAACCTTGATATTATGACAACGGAAATTGGACTGTTGCTTCGTTCACCGAAAGATGGAAATTCAGCCTTGTATTCTCTCCTTGTTGTTTGGTCTCATTAAGTAAATAGATCTGTTTGCGTTGAATAACAATGTTTTTCCTTTGCTCTATCTGATAAATTAGCTTACTGATCACGAAACTTGATATGTTAGAGGTAATGTTTTGCTCAAAATGGGAGTCGATAAAATAAGCAGGATTTTACTTTTCTAATAACTTTTGACGGTGATTAATTCGCCAAAGTATGGAGAGATTATTTTATAACAAGTATCTGATAGATTATTTGAAAAGTTTTAAGTAAGAGCAGCAGGACCATCATCACTGTCTTTAAAGTTCACTTATGCAAGATCATCTGCTAAGTCTTTTCTATTATCATATGGAAAGATTTTACTAACAACTAAATCATTACCAAGATCAGTACCGAAATTGAGTCGTTTAACTTGAGTGATACGTTCAACATCAAAAATGGAGGCTCATCATTATCATTGTTCAAACAATTTAAAATCCATTATCTTAAACGGCGGGCGCTAATTAAATTAACTCCTAAATATTGTCAACTGTAGCAGAGTGTTAAATGTTGATTTAATGTAGATATTTTTTTTAATGTAGGTACACTTCGTTTTGTTAATGCACAAATTTTAGCTTAGAAGGCAGGGAATAAAATATTTAGGTGAACAATTTTGGTGATGTGCTGGAATGAAGAGGACCAATGATTTAACTGTGACAAATCCACGTTTATACCAAGGTATAAAACATGTATTCTACATGCTGTGTCATAACATAACATCACGCCTGTAATTTCTCGAAGGTTAGGCAGAGGTGTACCTTAGAATGTATACCATGTAAGGGCGAGCCTATTGCCATCAACCGGGCATATATGTTGTGTCTACTAGTTTCGTTTATCCTTTACACCTAAAACAAGTCGTAAAGACTATATGCGAACAAAACTCGTGGAAAACTTGTCATAATTGATAAAACGGTAAACAAAATAGTTAACAATACATGTCTACCACGTTATTACATGTATGTATGGTAGATGTTTTATATGCGACATGTATTTGACAAGTCTTTTTCAAGACTTGTCGAATACAAGTATCACATCTCGTATGTATAGGTATAAATGCCGGGGTAAGAATTCTAAAAAAACAGTTATAAATGCCGGGGTAAGAATTCTAAAAAAACAGTGAAAAAGGTCAAGCACTGAGATGATAGCCGAACCTAAAGAAATTTATTGAGAACCGAAGAATTATGTGAAAGAGTAGTCACTAGTATTTATACAGGATAAAATTGAAGAGGTGCGACAAATAAAAATGTCTAATTCAACATGCTATAAAGTAAGAGCATGTTATTAAGGAAAGGTATACACATACATACATGCGCGCAGGCGAGCGATTTGCAACGTCGCTCGTCGCGCGCTCTTTTTTTTTCATAGGAACGGTCAAAATTAGGTAAATACCGCTAGTTCAACACGTTGCCAACTTGCTTCGTGATTTGAACTCGGCAATGAATAGATTGCATATCGGGCGCACGCTAAAATTGATACGTTAATTTTCTTATTTGTTTTGATAATTTTGAAAAAAAAAAAGAAACGACGATAATTCGTGTCTACTTGAAGGCAATCACTTAGTTTGGTTGGACTATCTATGACGATATTTACCAGATTTTTTTCAAGAATTTAGATTTGGGAAATGGAAATTTATTATGATTATGTAACAGTTACTGCACCTCCTATTTCGATTTGTCGCAAGTTTTCAATTTCATCCTGTATACCAAAAAAAAAAAATTAAGATCTTTAACAATCCTCAATAGTTTGTTAATGTCATTACAAAATTTAATACATAGGAATACGAAAGGGTTTCATTTAATTTGTGTCATAAAGAAAACAATACCTACGTACTGAAAACATGATTGAAATCTGCTGATAAGGAAAAATCTAATCACAATGGAGTTGTTTGTAAGAAAGATAATCAAAACTAAAATTAGTGTTGTAATTGTGTTCATATCAATATACTCGTATTTGAAAATTTTAAGAGTACCTACCACAATTAGTTTTATTTATCGATTTAGGATCTCCAACAAAAGATGTACACAATACACGACACATAAATAAAGGGCAACATAATCAACCGGCTTAGCTGTAATCGCACTTTACCAGTATACTTGTGAAAAAAAAATAGTATTAGTTTTTCTATCTATAAATAAGACATCATTAGAGAATCCCGTAATACAAAATATGCAATCAACAAAAAATACTGAAGACCATTACTACAAAATATTTATAAAAATTTAGACGATTTAGGAGTAGCAGAAACACGGAAAATAACAGCTGTTTTATCGTCCCACGCGGGTAGAAAACTTGGACGGAAAATTTAAACAGACTGAAAGGATTGTCGCATAATGAAACAAAATATAATTTTATCAATTTTTATTTCATATTTCGCAAGCGGTGCTGCACAAACATGAAACTGTTCGACCTGTCAGCGTGATAAATGACACTATATATCTAAATACACAACCACAAATGCACTACGCTGCATGGAGGGACTAGTGGCTAAGTAATAACAGCCGCCCGATCGATCAGGGTCGGGGTTCAGGCAGGAAGCTACGCTTGCCGCGGTTGGTCCGTGGATGGGTGACCATCTTTACATTTATTAAGACACCCCCGTGCCTCGGAAAGCACGTGAAGCCATCGTTACTGTGTCTTAACAAGGGGTATCGTATTACTTAGTTGAGTTTGACTGGGTTGGGTTAGATCAGATAGGCAGTCGCTTCATGTAACATACTGGTATTCAGCTGCATCCGGTGAGACTGGAAGCCGACCCCAACATAGTTGGTAAAAAAGTAGGTAAAAATAATATATAAATGCATTACGCTGCATATACTCAAGTTATAACTGCCCTAACCCAATTGCATTTTTCTGAAGCACGTCCAAGACGTTATCGCTTTACAGTGTTATCGAGAAATATATGCAACGCATGACTTTTAAACTGCATACTTAAATAATAATGTTGACTTTATTATGTAAGTAAAGTATATACGAACAAGTTGTTTTTGTAAAAGGCTAGATTAATTACCTACTGCGCAAATACGAGGTATGGAAGTCTTATTGTATAGTTTATTTTTATGCGGTTAAGAGTTTGGTCAAGTGCTGAGTAAGATTATGAATAATCAATGTTTATTATAATATTTTTATGCGTTTGATGTTTGTTTTTGATTTGGTCATTCTGGAAACTTGGAAAACGATAAGATGAATGTAATAGATGAAGTATCTGCTACTGTCAAAAACGTTACTGGAAAGGCTATAGGCATAGGCAACGAAACCAAAAACAGATAAATATTTCGGAACAAAACGAATTTACAAAACCTCGTATGAACACTATGTACTGACAACAAGCAAATAAATTATAATCAGTACAATTCAAATAATCTGATTTAAATTCAGTGAATATGTATGAGCAATGATAGGTCATTCATAACACTTATTATGGTTTATATGGTTAAATAGGATTTACTTAATCACACAAATCGAAGAGTTGATAATGAAAAAGAGAATAATGATAATGACTTGAGAAAATTAGCCAAAAACTTTACAGAAACAAAACTCAAAGAAATCAAATTATGTTCCCAAATCTAGGTGTAACATCTAGGTTGGGTTGAATTGCTAAATGCATGTTTTGAAGCTGCTTTAATTCGGCCAATTATTGCTGGCTCAACTAGTCATCATAACAGAACAATGCAGAACATACGTAATGACTCAAGAATTACAGACTACGTAAAAAATCTAGGCTGTCTTTGAACCCACAGTAATTAATCAAGAGACACTGGACTCGTAAATCTCGATATTATATCTTACTGAGAAACGTGAACAATAGCACGTAAATATACAAAATATGATGTGATAACTATGGAATGGTTGAAATGGAACTTTGTTCGTATCATTGTATCATTATCGCCTGCAGTGTCTGCCGCCAAGATGTTTACTGCTGCTTTAATTAATAAATTAATAGCTTCGTATCGGGTCCCCGAACCCGGTTGGGTCACTATGTTTTGAATTTTATCAAGAAGTATGCGTTGTAGTCCTTTGTTATGGTCCTTATTGATAATGTTAATTATGTGTTGATATTAGGTAGGTTTTACGTAATTATCCTGTTCGTATTGATTGTCTATGTTCTCACTGCTTTTCATTTACATCTAGTTTCCCTGGATTGCATTTTTAGTTACTGTACCTTATTTAGTGACGGATATTCAACTTCCATTTCCGAATAATTTACCTTAGCTATCGCTTGAATAGTAATGAGTTTCATATACGTGTTATAGAGTTGATTAGAATGGCCAACGGAATAAAATTGAATAGAATTACTTTTGCCTTATAGTGTGATAAGTACAAACAACATACCTATACATTCAGTCAAAAAAGTATCGGGAATGGATGATTTGTTTATTGTGTATAGTGATTGGCACAACTGTTTTCCATTTTGGCGTGGAGTTTCGAGTTGCATCTGTCATTTAGATTAAATACAGTGCTGTTTTTAGTTAGATCATATTTAGTGTGTATTGCGAATTTCATAATGGACAAAAACATTGAACAAAGAGTTTGTCTTAAATTTTGCATCGTCAATGGAATTTCGTGTTCGAAGTCACTGAAAATGTTACAGAAGGCTTACGGTGAATCGACTTTATCAAAAACACGTGCTTATGAGTGGTACACAGCGTACAAAAGCTTTCGAGTTATGCTGGAAGATTTGCCTCGCCCTGGTAGGCCATCAACGTCTTCAACTGAAGTTAACATCGCAAAAGTGAAGGAAATAGTAACTGAAAATCCTCATTCAAGTTTGAGACAGATAGCCGCGGAACTTTCTGTGTCTCACGAGTCGATCCGTATCATTTTAAATAATCACTTGGGTATAAAACATGTTGCCGCTCGGCTAGTCCCAAAAGACCTAAATTTTCTCCAAAAACTCAATCGCATAAGAGTCGCTGAAGACATGCTAGAACGAGTCAATTCCGACCCAACATTCATGAAACGCATTGTTACTGGTGACGAGACGTGGGTTTACGAGTTTGACATGCAAACTAGTCGAGAAGCTTCGGAGTGGCGCCTTTCAAGTGAACCGAAACCGTAAAAACCACGCCAAAGTCGATCAAAAGTCAAAGTCATGTTGACTGTTTTCTTTGACTATCGCGGTGTTGTGCACTCGGAATTATTACCGGAAGGTCAAACGGTAAATAAAGCATATTATTTGAGCGTTATGCGGCGTTTAAGAGAGCAAATTCGAAGAAAATGGCCAGATAAATGGAAAGAAAATTATTGGATTTTGCACCACGATAATGCGCCTTCGCAAAAGGCCATCATTGTGAACGAATTTTTGACCAAAAACTCAACAAATACCACCTTATTCACCAGATATGGCTCCAGCCGACTTCTTTCTTTTTCCGAAACTCAAATAACCACTTCGTGGCACCCGTTTTCATTCGATAGAAGACATAAAGGAGAATTCGTGGCGAGAACTAAACTCAATTCCGGAAAAACCATTTAAAAAATGTTTTGAAGATTGGATTATTCGTGGGCGTAAGTGTATAGTTTCTGAAGGAGCATACTTTGAAGGCGATAAAATAAATTTGGATGATTAACTAACATTTTCTGTATTACTGATCTTTTTTCGGTACTTTTTGATAGAGTTTAGAGTAGTATTTTGGATCGAGTTTGCAAATACGTTTTGTTGAATTTTCTTAACAAATGTGCATGACTTTAGAAACGACTTTTTGGAAACAGGATGTGTGTTATTGGAGGTTTTATTGTTGTTTGTTCATCATCTTTTTTATCATAATTTCCCAAAATAGTTTGGATTTTATTTAATATTGAATAGAATTATTATTCACTATTTCACAGGATTCTAAATTATTGTCCTATCCTGTATGTGTTCTTTTCCCGCACTAAATAGGACAAATTAAAATCTTGCATGCAGCAAACAATGTTTTATATCAGCACAAATATTTTGAGACGCGGAAACGTTTAGTAAACAAGCCACTAACAGGTGTACTAACAACTTATTCTAATGCCATGTGTTGTGCAATAATCTCAGCACATTCACATCCGTGTCAGAGCTAATATTGCGCAATGGAGCTACACACTCGTTTCCTATTTATTAGGTCGATCTATTTCAGTACGTTATCGTATGAACACTGCCAATATTTATATCACACGCAAGGAGAGTTGGTTTAACAATGTTTTGTGTGGCATGGGAAATATAAACGGGTTAAGTAGATGTTTAATAATTACAAGATTTATCGTGGACAATGTTTCCTTAATTACTAACCTTGTTCCTCTGACCTTCCATCATCGAACATTCATCTAGTGAAAACATGACCTCATCTTCACCTCTAAGAATGGTTTATGAATGTTGAAATCTTATGAATTTCCTGTCGGTAGATAGTTCTCGTTTTGTACAGTTTATTTAGTTTTCCACACCAGTACACCGAAGTCTACGTCTGCTATCTTGGTTTACGTTCAATTTGTTGCAAACTCGGTGAAATGTTAAGTGCCCGCTCTGATCTGATTACAACACTTTCCTTCAACCACACTGTTATTAGTTTCTGTTGAGAGTAATTTTGGTTGAGCTTTGCTCTCAAGTTCTTCAATAGTTTCTCTTCTGTAGTCATCGCCACTGTGTTCTTCAACACCACTATACATACAAATAAATAAAATTGAAGTGTCTGTTTACAATATCGAAGTAACAGCTTTTTACTAATAGGCAAGATTTTTATAATAATCGACAGTTCCTTCGTTAACGATAACGATTGTCATTGAAAGGTTATCATAAATTCACGCCTAAATTTTTGCCATGTCTCTACTAAAAATACAATATAAGTAAACACCGATGACCTACACGAATTGATAAATATGTAAAAATAATTCTGCACTGACTATTATTCGAGCATTATATTCTCTGATAACCCCAGGTCGTTTGTTCCTATCACATTATCAATCAAACTAGGTACTGTAAACAGGCTTGACATGGGGTTATCAAATCAACACTGTTTAAAGGCATTGCAAACTTAGATACGGAAATTGTATTCTCTTATGACACATTCGAATCTTATTGTCGTTATGTGATCTATCAAAATGGGCCAATGGAATTTGCCCACGCTACCAGACTCATGTTTGTGTGTTCAACCATTATCTTTAGAGTACCACTCGTCTGATTTAAAATGTTTTGTAGGTATAATTTGTGATACGGCTCAGTATTTGAAAGTGAAATACTCTTCTTATCTACCATATTTAATACATTGACTATTATTATTCAGGTAGCTTCTTTTTTTTATTATATCATTTTGCGCTCCTCACGGCTAAATAAGCAGATATAAAGACCGGTCGTGATATTGAAACGTCATGGCGTCAGCGTATTCACAGCGACTTCTTGTTCCTTTTTGTATTTATGCAAATCAATCTCTTCAACCCTAGTCCATTCATGTGTCATTTACATGCGCGTTGCGTGAACGCTAGTCCAGTATCTTTGCTTCGCTATAGTATATTGGTTCTCAACTAGCGCGTCTGTCTTATATCTTTACTTTTGTGTTTCTTGCAATTTGCTGTTATTGCTTCAACTATATCTTAAATTATACCACCAGCCCCTGAGTGTTTTAGTGTCGTACAGCTACACAATGGTAATATCTAGCTTCGTAGATAACAGGAGTGTTTTTCACAATCGACCTATAGCCAAGAAAGATTTACAGTCGCTCAAAGTACGATGGTAAAACACGGAGTTATTTCCGACGGAATCCGCCTTGTGGATTTGCTCCGCCGAAAATAGTATCATCGATCTTATTCGCAAGAGAGAATAACAGCAGCCGCGTATTTATTTATACAACAGCATATAGGAAAAGTTCTGCCTTATTCTCTGAGTTCATTTACATATTTATGCCACTGTGGTATGTCGGTGGGAGCCCTTTGTTGGCCTTTGAATGTATGTATGAATTTACTACCATTATATTGTCAGTAAAGAATACTAAATTATTATGAATGGTTTTTTTATGTAATCATATAATCCTAGAAGTGCTGTAATCAAACGTCTTACATGAAGCGCATCAAATTTGCAATTTGGCTCATGTCGGTCCACTTTATTCAATTAAGTGTTGATTGTCGGTGGCAAGAGGTCGCGTCGGGTTGTGGCTGTACTAATTAGGGCCTTAACGCTTCGCCCACGCACGTGCCCATTGTCCCACATGTACCTATAATCCATGTCCACTTGTCCAGATACAATACACCTTGTGATTCGTGTCAAGCTAACAATTGTCCAATTGTCTTCTCATTCATCTTGAGTATGGAATTAAGTATTCCAAGAACCATTGCTCAAGATTCTTGAGCAATGGTTCTTGGAATACTTAATTCCATTTTCTCATTACCCTGTTTTGTTTGAAAATTGTTTTTAATAATAAGCTGCAATTGAACAACATACTTATGTGAAATGATCTATTATGAAGATGACATAAATCCAGACAGAATAGATAATTATTAGTTTTGAAAACAACACTTAATACAGTGCGTCAGATTGCGATGACTATATCAACGGACTCGTTGAAAGCACTCAATAATTCATAACATTATTCATGTCAAACATCAAGGTTGAATGCAAATGTGCATGTTGGAACTGAACAAACAGATATACAGATGGAATGGAATCCGATGGATTTGGTACAATCCAGCGGCGTAAATCCCGAGCGATGGGCCCTCGGCCCACGTGCGCTTCGACCTCAATAATATCAACGCATTGGCAATACAAACATTCTGTTTATATTTACCTTCGTGTTATTATTACGTGCCAGCGAGTAAATGCCAAGAAACACTAGATTAATTTAAAGCGCCGATATCAACAACAGCAACCAATTTATTTTCTGCGTTTCGTCATTGTCTAATTTCACCTCGTTCAAATGACTGAAATTACCGCTATCCACACAGCCCACGTGACTGACACCAGATTGTGTTTTTGCATTTGCATCAATCAAGTTTTTTACTTACCGTTGTAACTTCATACACTTTATTATGTAATCATTTTCCGCTGTAAACATGAAAATGAATGCTTGTAGCAGTTATGCTTAATATGCTTAACCTGGGAGATCACGTGCAAAAAGTTGTGGAACCTGTTTTGAGGCTTCGTTTATAAACAAAACAGGCTGGGATCAGGTTTTGGCGCATTCGTTCTAAGCGCGTGGGCGGCCTTGACTGAGCGAAGGACGGCTGGCGCGCGCGCTGCTCAGAGCGTGCGCGTGCGCTGGGGGCGTGGCACACACGCGAACCGCGAATGGATGATTGCCGTTTTTTTTTTCTTATACTTGTTTTTCCCTCTAAGAGGAAACATGAACATGTATGAAATTAATAATACATTTCACAGCTATTAATTGATACGACGCGCAACAAATGATGATGTTACTGAATATGACGATGTTACTAAATATGACAATGAACATGGAATGGACTGACATTGTACGGTTGAATCAAACATTGAGAATAAAATACGTTATATTTGGAGAATAATTAAGTAATTGGAAGAGTACATCTACCAAATACTTTGTCGTCCATTAACTATAATAATGTTTAGTGTATATGTTTTGTTGGAGATCCTAAAATAAATAAATAAATAAAATAAAGACCGACGTAACATACCTGATACAAAACACGAAAATAGATTTAAAGTAGTAGATTTGAGTACTGTAGTTTAGGCACAACAACGACTGAGACACAGCTGTTTTTTTCTCACTGCCACCGCATTTCGCCAGCATTTGTTTTCAGACGTAAACTTTAATTTCATTATGGTGGAGAAAATTTTCAACGCCCTCGTGACTAACAAACAGTTTAACTGACTGGTCCCGTGGATAAAAAGTGGTGGACGAACAACGTCATTCATTATTCAAGAACCCGGACGTAGGGTACGCGACAGAAATAATAAATAGACCATTCCTACGTAAGCGGGCTTGCCTACGGGCTTTTCAGAATCCCATTGTGCCATTTTATAGTTAATGTCGTGAAGAATTTTTCATATTCGCAATATCTGGAATTTATACTCGCTGTCTGGTTTGTGATATAATCTAATATTAAATGTATTTATTTGCGGTAACTACATAGTTCCGTTTAGTCTCTGTGTTATTGTTGCAAACTTGCAATGTAACTCTTTCATATATATTTCTTGGCGTGAACTATACAAGCGTGCCTATACAAAGTTTAATTTAAAATTGAGGTAAAGCGTAATGTATCATCTCAGGAGCTAATGAAGCCTTAGTATCTTTAAATAAATTGCTGCGTATGAGATGAAATGAAATGGATTGCTCTTTTGAATCACTTTTGTCAATTTTACTCCTATCCAAAATATTATGTGGAAGTTGGAAGTTCAAACACAAGTAGGTAATCCTAATAATATGTATTTCAACATTGCTTTCAAACATCGTGAGGACACCGGCATGTCCTCGAATCAAAAATTCGAAGATATGTGACATCCGCCAACGCGCACTGAGCCAGCGTGGTGGATTGTTTGGCCCACTCCCTCACAGAGAGGAGGCCTATGTCTCAGCAGTGTAAACATTATTGCTTTCAAATAATTCTCTTCAACAACAAACATTTCATCGAAAACCAGCTTACTATTCAGGGATTTAGTACTTAATCAATAATTATTATTCATGTAATTGAAAAACAAAACAATGAAGTACATTTTATTCATTGGTTTTATACTCATTACTATGTCGTTAAACAAGCGTTCCTCGTACTTATGAATATCGCTTCTATGATATTACTAATAGCTTTCCATGGATTGATTTATTCGAGGTTTACTTTCAGTTGGAGCTTCAGACTTAATGTTAGTGTGAAAGTTTGTGGGGTTCTTAAGGTAATATGAGAGACATTCCAAAAATCGTATTTGATTGTTATAGTTATTATAAAAACCTTTAATGAAATTGTAGCGTTAATAGCAGACTCGTGTTTATCGATGAAATGCTCATCTATTTGGCTTCTAATATGCTTAAGTTCCTCAAATTCTTTCGTTTCCGGTAAATCCTCTATGATTTAATCCAAAACTCCTCATTTATTTTCCTTGTTGTCATTGCCTCTTTAACATGAGCACTTCTCAACAAGACTCTTAGCTTCACCTTTTGAGACCCCTTGATCCATTGTGATCCAGAGTGAAGCCGCTTTCGAGTAAATGCTTTGTAAGCATTATATTGTAGAGCGCTTAGAGTATTAGCGCACGGCTTTGAAGGTTTTCGTATAAAGCCAGCATTCAAAACTCCACTTCGCATAGTTTGGCGCTGTTTCGGCGTAATGAAAACAGCAACTAATATTTACTATCCATAGAATCCATGCCAGAACTGTATCTAGCTTCAGTGGGCGTATTATCTTATTTATCTAGATCGAGAACACACAATATAAAAATTTCTTAGTCTTCAGACGAATTCTTGTAAAAAACCGTCAAACGATTGAGAAACTATGACATGGATATTATTGCACTAAAATTGTCACTGTCCGGTGAAGCTATATTATTTTGATGCGAATATTATCCGAATTTTCTTTTACGCGAGCTTTGTTGATGGTCTAATCTTAGTCAGTTGGCGTCACATTGCTGGGACCGGCTGTTGTCTCCGTGACAAATGTTTATTGCATGTATTTTTTTATTTATCGTAACGTCCGATTTACAAACATTGGGTTCGTTGGCTTCTAAAATTTACGCAACGAGCGGGTCTAGTTCTTTCTTCTATCGTTATCGTACCTGAGTATGGTATCGTTCAGTGAACCGATTTTAACGTTGGCTGATCATAAAACGTGTGCATTCGCCTTGCTTGGTCATGCTTCTTTCATTACCAGGCCGACTGGCGTTTTCAGCCTCTGTAAAGTATTTTGGTTCCGAAATCTATAATGACCTATATGTATTGACAACTCTGCAAAAACCTTAGCGGTTTATATGCCTTTAGTGTTTCACATTTAAATTATAAGAGTGGAGACTGGTAGAGGTCTTATATTTTAAGCTAAAGACAAGGAAATTAATTGAGAATTAAAAGCTACTTCTCTTATTCACAGTACTTCTATAATAAACATTTTATAACATGTTCAACGAAAATTAGAACATGTTAATGAATGTTTGCTCTTGTCTTGTTCTGTACAAAAATATTGATCCAAACTTGTTTGCACAAGTCATGATAATAAGAGTACGCTGTTTTGTTTATAATTAAGTAGTCAGGAAACGTGACATGCGGATTATTTCTTTACAGCGATGATTAAGACTACATGTATGCAAAGAAATTATTAATTCTAGCCTCTCTTGACGTCGCGTTGGCTGTATATTACATTGGATTTTGCCCATAAAGCAGATTTAGTTGCTAATGTACAAGTACAGATTTTTATACTTAACAAAATAAACTATTAATAGAAATAACTGTCAGCCGGTATATTTTCCACTGTCCCATGAGACGGCTTGTCGACGTGTCACTGTGTATTATTCTTATCCTCTTATAATGATTCTCAAACATGGTCTTTGACTTATCAGCTTAAGTCCACGCTCGAGGTTTGTCGGAGAGCTATGGAATGGAGTATTCTGGGTGTCAAAACTTAAAGACCGGATGAAAATTACTATCAGCCCTTCAATCACAAAATTAGCTGATTCACTCAGAAAGTTGACACGCTAAAATGGAATTGGGCTGGACAATCTGCCACATGTCAGAGGATTAATGGGCTTTGGCCATTTGGTGCCTTCACATGGCAGGCAACATAGCGGCAAGCCAGGATGGCGGAATGAGCTGAAAATAAAGACTCATTCGATAAAGACTGGTTTCAAACAACCCTAGATAGAGGGAAGTGGTAGGAGAGTAGGGAGGCACCTGGTGGGAAAACCCAGGCAAATGATAATATGGTATAACTGTATAGAAAGTATAATTTAATTGAAATCGCCTTACCGTCACACACAATGACACAACATTCGTAGAAATAAATTGAAACCAAGGTTTATCTAAAAGATATGAGTATAAAGATATAGGTTTACTGACGTAGATAACATGTCACGCCCGTCTTTTTTGGCCGAGGTGATTCATTTGTAACATATCCAACGCCGACACTAGTGAATGTGATAAGTAGTAGAATAATTAGAAGCAGTTAGAACTTAGTTATTAAAGTTTAAATTTCCAACACTTCATCTACATTCTCTAGTACAATTTTATTTTGATATTGAGTTCAGTCACAATGTCATATTCATCTATCTTCGCTCTACAGGTAGCGTGTATCAAAGCATGCAGGCTCAAATATATAATTTGTGCGCCTCGCTTCATCTTGTCCTTGCCGCAAAGTGGATAATCACGCATCCACAGCACATGTCAACCACAGATTGGATAACAAATTCATACGTGCACACTAATTTGAAAATCTCTGTCAGCGTCTACCATTTTACAATTTGAAGTTTAGAATCACACACGTTTTTGAATTATTAATTCAATGTACCTACTCATATATACTGATAAATTATTTATCGTATTATCAAGCCGTTTTTGCATTCAATTAGATGGCTAGTTCGTATTGCGTATGCATGTCACTTTTCATAGTAATTGAATAATGATAGATAAGCTAGAAGAGGTTGTTAGATTGTAGTTTTTAAGACCCATTCTATTAGCCGATTGACGTCAGAAACATAATCGACAGACGGCTGGGCCTGCTTACCGACACTGACGTTACCAGATCAATCCCACAAATCGGACGTGGAATGGGGACGTCTATATTTGATAGCTACTCTAGTTATGTTGCCATCCGTCTCCTGGTGATGGTAAACAACTAATTCATTCAGAGCTCCTTTGATTCCAAGACGATCTTGAAAGTTTATGTAGTTTAATAAAACTCGTTATAGAGATTCTCTTTATAGTTTTCTATTATGTTGATATCTTGTGTAACAATAAGCAGACTTATAAAAATAAATAAACGAGTGTCTGGCATATTTCTTAGAACTCGCATTGTTCTTTTGATTCGACATAAAATCTAAATTCCGCACTCGATTGGCGAAAGAATGCGTATATTGAATCTGGTAAATATTTTGGATAGCGTTCACAATAATCGTTTCGATGCCATTGGCAGTTTTGAGTTATTTTAGCTTTTCAGGAAAGGGCATGACCATGTTGTTGCCAATATGCGAATTTAATAAATTCAATTTATTCTTGACGTTACGTGTACGGCGTGAACCTATGATCGATATTCTTTGCGCACACAATGGCGAGGTTTGATTTCGAACTAATAGAGAGCAGAGCACCTTGGAAATATTAAAAGCACGACTGTCTACCACATAATTATGTATCCTTGCAAGTATTTGCTGTTTCAAAATTGCTAGATCTTAAAAATTTACTTAAGTTTTTTTTCTTGTTACCAGGTGTTCGGAACAGTTGAGTTGCCGGACAAGCCGATCATGTTGCCGCCTTTCGTGGAGGCGACCCACTGCCTGGGGTACCACCTGACTCGCAAGGGTCGGGCGGTCGCAGACAGGGTTGTGTCAGTCCTCGGGTATGCCTGCCCGGACATCACGTACAGCCCTAGTCTGTACCCCATCACCGCTGCATTACTGCACTTCATGCCTGGTGAGTACTGCAATGTTATTTCTTTTCTCTAGTCCTCTACATGTGAGTATCTTGTCGCTTCTTAGTGCCTAAAACATGTTCTTCTTTTATTTTACCTTTGTTTTAGAACCTAAACTGAACGAAAGGAGAAAACCTATTTATTGCGATTCGTACCTACAGGAACATCACAAACTAAACACAGTCAAAAATAAAAAAAACAAAATGCTGCAACCTTCTCTTTAATTTTGACTCTTATGATTATATTGAGATACACTACTATTGGTGACTAGATCTCAAAATCAAGTTTCAAAGCGTATGTTTAAAGTTTAAGGGTTGCATTGTTTAAGGAAAATCCGGTTCAGTTTTGGTTTTAATCTTAAAAATTTCTAAGATAGAACTTTATTGTGAATTGTGCCTGTAAATATTCTGACGTACTGTTTTAAATTACCGAGTTATAAAGAAGCACGTTTTTGTTCCTCGAAATATATCTCAAAATTAATAAATTCCAATTTTTATGAAACATATTTATTAAAGACGGCACAAATCTGTCTCCGTTATGCTAAACAATTTTATTTGTCGCACAATTAATTAAAAGCAGCTGAAACGATTTCAAAGCAGATAAATTATACGAAAAAATTGGAATGAAAACATCGGACAATCCAAAGTTCTCATCGTCATTAAAATACCAAATCATAATATGAACGCCAATTTCCTCAGGCGATGCGAAGGCGGTTTTATTAATTAGTATTAAATCTATCTCTTGAAGCATGAATGGGAGCTGTTAAATTGATTACTGTGGCTCGTTCGGTTTATGAACACTGCCGCAGCTTTATTGATTGTCATTACTGGTATTATGACAAAATTGATTAGAATTCCAATATTATTACGGCCTATTAATTGGTTCCTTTTCATCATTGACAGAGTAGGTAATTTATTATTAAAAGTAACTATTTCATGACGTTTACTTAATAGCCGCAATTTGAATCTGAAGATCTAACACGTATATGTCTCATTTTTAAATTAGTAAAGGAACTTACTGTCACATCTGTTCTCATAGTCTTCGTTTTATCATTTTCTATCAACAGTTCTTTTTATTTACTGTTGTTTCAATGATAGCTTCCAATGTAGTCAGGTAACAACTGGATACATAGTCATCATAAAGTACTCTCAATTCTAGAGCAGAGGCGTCACAAAATTTACAGTCGCTCTCGCCTTAATTCAGTAATGAGTGCGGGGGGCGATAATTGAACTCGGCAATAGGCAAATTGCCGGTCCAGTCTCCCGTCTATACCGCGATTACCAATCCACTCTTCAAAAGTGAATACCTACTCTATTTCTCAGCATTAAGACCGACTATGCTTTGCATCTAATTCTATCCCTGATCTTTTTCATCAACATCTAAATTGAACTCTCGTACTTGGGTAGCAGAGTCTTGTGTTCGATATGGATCTGACCGGGTTGATATGATCAAAACGATACATGGACGTCGCCGGCACGCCACAGATTTGCATTGCGTCCGTCGTGCTGTCAGTCCCATACGATTTACTTCCTCCGTAGCACGTCTTCATATAATTGGCTGGAATGCGAACATGCGTTTACGATCTATATGGGATGTGCGTTGCTTTATGTCAAATTAAATATTTAATACGTCGACGCTTGACGATGCTGCTGTAACTAAGGTAAACATGCGCAACTATAAAAATAATGGTTATACTAGCCATTTAACCGCCGTCTGTGATAATTTGAACTGTGTCGTGAGGAGGCGGAGAAACGGTGTCAATTTAGCCGCCGGATGACTCCAAAAGTGACAACTTCCTCCATTGTCATCTCTCGCTTTATTATGTAATATACTATTAAATTTATGCGACATAGATTCTATTCTCACGACGATTTGATTGGAAATAAACAGTTGATGAGGCAACAGACAATACTCCGGAGAAATCCTTAAACGGTAGTTGGAACAATGAAGTTTCTATGGGATTTATTTGTGTTGTTTCCTTAAGTCTTCTGGGAGTTTATTTGTATGTAGCCACGAGTTGTCGAGTTAACCTGTCGGTCACGTTTGCGACGCGGCATGTTATTAAACTGAAATAGTTCATGACGCTCGTGGTCACATGGGCCTCTCAAACGTACGAATCAGTTTGGTCGAGTCGAACGATGTTTTTATTGTTGTCCCTCGCTACTCGTGGCCGTGTCAATGTCGTTCACTTTATTAATTTGAACAGACGTACGTCCGTGACACTGGTAGCTCTCACCGTTATCACTGCCCGCTCTGGTTTTAACCAGATATCGTTCGAGTGCTCCACGTCATCAACATTATCCGTGTTGTTTTTGCACTAATAAATAAAGTTAGCGTTTGCTCTAAAGCGTCGATGTAAACTCTGGCTTGCCGTGTTTTAGTGGTTGGCTCCCCGCCAGTGCCTGCTCCCTAAGTATCGATCCGAACCTGGCAACGTTTACCACCAGCCGCCTGCTAAACAATGTGACCGTTAAGGAATCTGTTCCAACGTTCTCCCTTTTTTACTTTATCAACTGTTTTCGAGATAAGTCTGTTTACGTCAAGATCAAAAGGTTTGCCTCCCATTTCGTTTCGATCGAAAGAGTTTTCCTTCCATGTTCTCTGGCTGTTCAATTAAAACGTATTGAACCCAATTTAATTCGTCACAATACGGATACAAAGGTCGAAAGGGCCTCACAAAAAGCTTGAATAAAACTCTCATTACATGCTGTTTGTTCGTTTTCTGTAAGCATTGAAGCGAGAAGGGGCTTCCTGTTCCGTTCTCGCACTGTACAAATGGTTTATATTACCCGCGACACGTAGATAAGACTTAATAAACTTTTCCTGCTTCAGTTACAGACACACAAAGTGAGTCGTCATCCCCGCTAACAATATCTCGTTTTGATAACTTTCAGACACTTACAAGTTATTGTAATTTTGTACTTGTTTCTGTTGCTCTCTTTGATTGCGACGCCAAAGTCGGCAATAAGCCTCCCTTTGTCGAACTTAAAGATTGGAGGCATTTACGTTTATGAAACAATTTTCAAGTAATTAAGCTCTTCCCATGTTTGTTTAATACTTTATATTAAAGTGAATTCTGGTGGAAAACTTTGAAATTCGATGTGCGGTATGCCTCGTCTCCGAGATACACGCTGAACTTACGTTTTTCGATTACGCTGATTCAAAGGAGCATCCCAACTCCATTTGGCACGAAATGGAACCCCCCTTTTATGCCCCAACTCCGACAAACAGGGTTGTTTATTGATACCGATCGATATACGTGACATTTGATATACAACGATAAAATTGCGTACTCAGAGCCCATCAACAAACATTTTATTTCTGAAACTTTTTGTGACCATTTTACTGCTGAATGAACGGCGCTAGTATTTTTGTTTTATAACGACGACATTTATTGCGTGAGATCTAATCACAACGTTATAGTCTACCAAGGCCGGTACGATTTCCATACGAGCTGAGGTCCACACAATGTCACTTGTTAGTCAGACAAATGATATCATAGCAATGCTGCGGAGTAGTTGAACGATAGAAAATTGAAACTACACTCCCGTATTCCCTAAATAGAGCCACTGCACTTTTTGTGTAGATGTATAAAACTTTTTGTGAGTTCAAATTCGGAACAATGACGATACCCACAATGATAGCCAGTGTATCGGCTTCGACACTGCATGAAAACTTTTTCTTTGGCTCATTATTATTTTGATGTTTTGGGCCTTTATATACCTCCCACGAAATTGAATGATGGCTCGAGTTAGGTCTCCGGGAGTATATAATAACCCTATTTCTACATATAGCACAAAAACTTAGTGCTGTGTGGCAGAAAGAAAATTGTATCAAGCAATAAAAGACCGGTGCCAGATTATAAGCATTCTGTAAAGTACATAGAATAGAGGATAATGAGACACTGTCCCAATTTTTCCGCGGTGGCTAATAATACCAACTTTCTCTGTTGAGTCGTATATTTTTATTGCTGTAATAATAAAGGTCTTACTAGAAACGTCTCTCATAAAATTACAGGCATGGTAAAGCTATATAATGCGAGGGTATTGCTTTAGGTAACAAAATGCGTCGGTGTCAGTCACTTTGGAAAAACGTTCTATACATTTGGCATCAATCAATAGCTTTATATTTCTGTCTACAAGCAGCACTCACTATACTGAAAGTAGTGTTTGGTACTTTGCTATACATTTTCCCATTTTAAAGTGGATTAAATATATCGGGCGTGGTTCCCAAATTTCAGTTTTATTGACGTTAGCTTTCATGTTTGTGTTGTTGCTATCTCCATTTTTGTTACGAAATAAGGTCAAAACAAAGCCTGTATTTGACAGTAGCTGACCTATCTTTGTATTTGTGGGTTCCAGTGCTACCCTATTTAACCGCTGTCATCAAATCATTCAGCTATAAGCACGTTTAATTCGGTTCGAAGATTTCAGATGAGTGTTTATAAAACATTACAACAGTCGTTCTTTTAGATGAGTGAGATTAATTTGAACGCATTAAAATCATTAAATAAACTGTCCTTTTCATGCTTAATTATACCTTATTTCTCTAACGACCATTAACGGTGATGCAAAAATTCCACAGATTAAATATTCACGTTTTTGCCAAAATTAGTAAACTTTGTTGTATAATTTGGCGCTCTTCCTACATGTAAGATGATCTATAGTCGCTCTAAAGTGTTACAGACACCACTCTGGCTAACCTCTGGTCTATTTCTGGATTCCACCGACGATCGATGTGTTACCCGGTTTGGGTACCACCCTCATGTTTCGTCAGAATAACCAACCTTTTTCTGACCTATACAGACTTCCATTCGAATAAATTGAAGACTCAAATCGATACCTATCCATTTTGTTTTATTCTCTATTCGATCCAAATTGTACCTCACTAATCGGAATATGTTATTTTTAGTATTCGTTTTCGTGTTCCTAAAGTCAGTTAAAGCGAAATTACTTTTTGTTTCTTTTGGACCTAAAGCCTTTATATTTGTCTCTAGAGCGTTTTAAACTCCTGAATACTCAAGCGTTCGTTCACTTAGCGTGAATGTAGGTCAGGCTATTGTAAAGAGAGACGGGTAGGTACAGCCTTTACAGATTTTCACAGTCAGCCATTCTCAATGGAGTCAGCGGTTCTTTGCTGTATCATTCAGAGATTCGTAGTTATGTAGCTATTGTTTTGTCTTCATTTCGCATTTGTATCACTTCATTATTTTAATTTGCTCTGAATGGTTTGTAAAGCCTGTGAAATGAAGCTGTCACTCTGCTCTCTCTATGTAGAGTTGTGACTTACTGGAGCAATATTCTGCGTGTGGACAAAGGACTTTCCAGCCATCACTTCTTATGCACAATGCAACTCCAGCTTTCTCGATATATTCTGTCTTGCTGAAATTGCTTTCTGAAGTGTCTCTCGATAATAAAAAATGCTTCTTTTTCAGAAACATTTAGACAGACTGAACGTATTATCAACCAGCACTAAATACCACAAATAGTTCTCACGCAGCGCGACTACTTTTCATATTGCTTTTATTACGGGCAGATTTATTTTAGAATCTACTTTATTTGCAGCTAAAAGCTCTTCTAGGAACTCAATTTGTCTGCATACATTTACACCTCAAAGGATTTTCTAAAATGTAGCTCCAGCGCTGCATTTGAGCTCATAAGTGCCTGACCCGAATCCACGTCGACCCTCGTAGTACGAATATAGGTCACGCGATCTTTGTTAAGCTCCCTCCTATTCTGTGCTTTGTATTCTCTCTCACTATTTACAAAGTCAGCCTTTTGTGTGTAAATCAATCTTGTCATGAAGGACCTCAAATCATTTGTCAATTCATTTCCGGGTCGGCGATTTGAGGGGCTTAGGAAATCGTAATTTAGTTCGTACATTGACGTAATTTATGTATTTCGCATAAAGATTTGATTCATGACAGGATGCAGATTTTTCATGGGATGACGTGTTTTGATAATGTGATTTGGATCATTATTTATTGGTGTAAGAACTTTTAGTGTATTGGTAAAAATAGCAATGTAGCCTTTTTCTGTGGGTGCACCAGACCTAAACCACTAAGTCAACAAATGATCTTTTGCCTAAGCAGGAAATGCTAGTTGAGAATGGTTAGTTAATATGAACTTTTCTCATTTCAAGTTTATTCAAATATTCTCGAAGCATCTTCAATTGGTTGCTACCGCCCAAAAATATGAAAGGAAAAACATACAGACTCGTACATTCATACAGCAAATTGTTATAAACAAAATTGTCGTTCATGACTGCCGACGGCCGTATATCGAAGCTACTAGTTTTACGACCATTGGTCGAACCACAGATTGCAGCCGCAGTAGCCGTACGGCTGGTTTATATCTTCTATTGAAGATTAATATTTTATCTAAATTGTTATTTTCAAATTTAACGTCTCCAACGGCTGGGCCTAAAAGGTGTTAATTACTGAACATGACTTATGTTGTTACTGTTAACAGCAGCGTGTTCTCACTTTATTCGATGGAATGTCCATTTCCATCCGAGACTCTTCCCTTTCCAGATTTATCTGCATTCGTATAAAAATATTGAATAATAATCTTAATAGTCGGTCTTCAACTACAAATTGATTTAGCTATAAAAATATCATTTGTGGTATCATAAAGATAAAACTGCGCTAAAACCACAGATGTGAACCGGATTAATAATATAATATTGAACATTTATTACAACAAAAGATAATAAACTAAATATAACTGAATACTTGAAACTTTGTGCAGGGTACGCCATGTGGCTCCATTCAAAGAGTTTTACAAAACGATAAAAAATTTAGAACCGTTAGATCAAAACGCTAACAAATATTAAATGCTGTTTCATTCTACGTAACCAAGCTAGGGTTGTTATCGTTTTAAATGTAGCTTGCCTTTTAAGATATATCTGCAATCTTTACTAGCATAATGTAACTTTCAAGATTAAGTACCTACACTGTTTCGAATACCGTTCAAACTGGTATATTTATACAATGAATCATAGAAACTCATGTGATATCGTTACACTTTGCAATCGCATGGGTGGTTAGCCTCTATTACAAGTCGGTGTGGTGCAAGGACTTTTACTTATAATGTCCGTTTATTATTGAAATGTTATTATCTATAATTGTGTCAATGCTAATGTTTCTTTTGTTGCAAAGTTGATATAACTTCTATTCTAATAATTTGCACATGTCTATTACGATATCTTGTTAGTTGAGATTGCTTATTTTCTATTATCTTAACATTTCCGAGTACGATGAAATATTGTGATGATTCACATTTTAAATTATTAGAATTAGCCCAAAAATGACTTGTTGTTCTTTATAACTTTTGTAGTAAGATTTGCTTTTGTTGCCAAAGCAAATCTTTGAATAAAACTAGCTGTTTGTTTAACAGCACCAGCCTCGTGATAATAGAGAGAACATACACCACCGTTTGTGCCCCCAACTGGCAGGTCGTTGCCATGTAACACAATACATTTGTCATTGCTTCTGACAGATGTCAATGTTAGGCTTTTGAGCACGTTCGCTACTAAATATCTAGAACGTATTGTATTTTTCTTCTACGAATATTGTCATATAGACAGAAGCTAGAACTGAACGTTTAGGCGCGAAATATTGGTTCTGATATCCTTATCCAATGCCTCAAATAAGTATAGAAAACGATGGGTGTCCCTCGGGGATCAATATTTGGTCTGCAGGACAAGTGTCCTATATTTTGGTAAATTAATCAACTTCGCAATCCCTTGTGAAATGGTGCAATTAACGCACATAGACATTTATGAAGAGGATAACCATATATAAATGTAATAGAACGTTTGCGATGTGAGTTAATATACCAGAATACAACTCTAATAAAGGATGGTGTTAAATAACCATTATAGTACTATGTAGTGCTGGACCATTTTTGTTAATTCATTTTAAACGAAACATTCAGCGCGGAAGCGGACGTAACATTGTTAAGCTCACTGCAACACGCGTTCATTATTTAATTGGATTAATAAAATCCTCGTGTGTCAGATCCGCTAGGTCAGATTGTTTTTTGAATTGACAAATGGCATGACTATTGGCATAATAGTCATAAAGTTTAACGATTCTATCATTTTTGTCATTGAGTTCATAATAAATATTCATATTTATTCCAATATCGAAAATTATTAAAACGTTTTAGAGAATTTTCAAGATTTGTTCATGAAATTTTGGACAATAAACGGGAAATGTCAGCTTGAATTTGTTATTTTTGCGTTGAATGACGTAGAATGTAGCTTGCCTTTGAACTAAATTGTCTAAATTTTCTCATTCTTTTATAATTTTATGCTAGGTTATTTTTACTCAATTTCTGTGTGTTGTTTTACATTCTTGATCATATCTTATTTTCACTACTACTACTACACTACTACTACTACTTTTTTTTTTTTACTTTCGCTTTGTATTTATTGATTAAAGAAAACTTGGCCTAGGTCCATTACTAAGCAGCCATCTAGCTCCCCACTGCGGGTAGTTTCTTTATCTGCAGTATTTAAATTCTGTAAACATATTTTGGCACAACAATTAAGTAGATCTACCAAACTATGTTAACTTTGTGGAATCCCAATTACGCTTTGAAGATCATAAAATCACTTAATGTTATCTATTCTAAACAGCTGTCTTTGAATTTTCCTCAAAGCGGTTCTTAATCTTCTACAATTTAAGAATTCCATTTAACATCATAACACATTAACACATCATTGTGGCTTTCCCGGTGTTCTGTGACAATAGCTAATTTTTCACCTGTGATCACAACATAATTTGTAACCGTGATATCAGATATGTGACGGCTCAAGGTTGTATTCTTCGCCGTTTCTCAAAATGCGTTCTTAAACATCACTAATGTATTATCTATTAGAGAAACGCTCGAAATGATTCAATGGTTAAACGGCAATGAAATGTATGTAAAGAATTTTGGCAAGATTTTGAATTCAAGAATCAAATTCTAGTAAAGTTACGAGATTTTATAGAATTTTGTAAAAAAAAAAACATTTACAAAGTTAGTTAAATGTCACCCACGCCATCGGTACTTATAGGAATTCTTCTATAAACCCAGTTACAACGTTTTTCCAATACCTTATTGACTCTTTATATTGAAGGAAATCCAACAAATAACAATATTCAACCTATTTAACGTGCAGGATTCTCCATCGCTTCTCCAATGTCTTCGTACATAGACTTGAGCCAACATTAGGTAAGTCTACTTAATGAGATTTCAAATTCAATCAAGAAGTTTAATTTCGTTTCTAGGTGACGACGGTAACTACCTTAACTGATGAAGTGCTAACTTCGAGCTCAGTTTCCAAGTAATTCGCTAAGTTCTCGTATAGGAAGGTTGTGAAGATGTGTTGCTTGACTGGATAAGTGAGGTTATAAAGTTTTAATTAGGTTGGGTGTCTTTATTGGTGTTTGTGAGGGTCCGCTTAGCAGGCTTGGCTGTTGAGTATTTCATTGCTATGAGCAGGTAGATGTATGTATATTTTGTGTTTAGCTTTCTGCCCACATTTATTTTTGTCAGTTGAATGTACTCACAAATCTATTGAATGTACTGACCTTGTTGTAAAATTCACCGTATTGCTCATGTGCTGAATGTCCCGAGATTTTCTAAAGATTCAAATAATTATTTACACAAATCTTACGACTGGAAATCTGTATCATCCTATCTTCTGTTCAAAATATTTACATTAACAATTCAACCGCCCATGAAATCAGTGGAAAACCTCGGAATGAAACGAAAATAGTAACCCGTTACTCACGGACTACTGAAATAGGATAGACATAACAAATATTTTAATCAACCGTTCAAACTGGAGCTGTAGGTTTGCTTGTTTCAAATATGGTTGACAGACAAGACAAGAAACAAGACGTGTCTCATGGCAGATTAAAATCCATTCGAAAAAGCAAATAGACAACACATTCATCGGACCTGTTACTATCTATGTAGTATCTGATGAAAAGTAGCTAGGAATTGCATTTAAGTTACAAAAAGCCCTGTCAATCACATTTCTTCTCCTATCTTTCCGATTCATATTATAAATATTGATACATTTAGACATAACTCGATTTGTAACTCGTCTTTTACATGTTCTTACGTGATGCAATCAATCATCTGCCTAGCCTTACCAAGCTGTCCAACTATTTTGGGGTCGGCTTCCAGTCTAACCGGATGCAACTGAAAACCAGTATTTTAATATGGAGCGACTGCCTACAGCCTATCTGACCTCCACAACCCAGTTATTGGGTAACACGACACCCCTTTGTAAGACTGGTTTTCAGACTTTTGGACTTCTGACTACCCGTAACAACTGTTAAAGATCTACGAATAACAGCCGGGACCAATGGCTTAACGTGCTTCCCGAGGCACGGAGGGGTCTCGATATGTAATGGATGGTCCACGGACCGACCGCGGCAAGCGTAGCTTAACCTTCGATCGACCCGTGTGACTGTATTATTATTTAGCCACGAGCCTATCCTTACGTCATTCGTGAAATTCAAATCACAATTCGTTTAGTGGGCGTGCCGGTACAAATACATTTAGAAACATTTCAGCATTGAGATCTCTTCCAAATAAACTATTAACACCACCATCGTTATAATCAGTCATTTCTTCAGTACAGTTTAAATCTGTAAAAATCTCACACAATAGAAGTCAATGACCCCTAACGATATTAAAACGTTAAATAAATCAGCCTCAACACGAAATTTTGATTACACATTTTCGACCCAGATTTTTGAAGCGAAAATTCCGCCGCAGACTAAATATAAATTCTTAATTTCATCCTTCAGCATCCCAGCGTGTATAGTTCACAAGTCGAGTGCGGGTCACTTAATATCAACCGACCCTCGACTCAAAAGGTCCCTGAATTTCCCTAAGGTTCTGAGTGGAAATAATTTGCGAACCGTGGTGATAGGTCTTTTAAATATAAGACCCATGTCAGTTTAATATATTTTGGATTTTTGTTTGTGTCAGGAAGATTTTATTTTGTTGCGTTGGAAAATTGAGGAAACAATATTTGTTGGGCCTATGATTAATAAAATTGTTCTGCTTTGATGGCAGAAAGGATTTAGGTATTCTTTAAGTTCATTGGTTACACAGAGACTAATAATATAAACCCTATTCAACCAACCATGAAAGTTCCATTTAACCCTTCAGAAGTTCAATTAAATTGCGTAGAAATGCCAATTCTCTCCCCGTTGATCTTCAAAGCGTTAACGATATTCAATTTAATTCAGTTATCTCGTGGAAGATTCAATTAACTGTGCGACGGAGAACTAGCGATCCCCTCTATTCGAAGCAGGTTGGTAGATAAACCGTACAAACACATCCGTTGGGGCGTCCGTCTGTCACTTCCCGTCGATTTAGCAGGTCTATTCCAGAAAAAGGTTTGAGAAATACTCTGGTATGGTTTTATCCGGGAATTCTTTCTAAGCGGATTTCTTACGACTCGATCTGCTACATTTTGCAATTTCCTTATAAAATACTGTAATTCGCAACATCTGGTAATATTTGCAGCAGATTTTATAGAATTGGAAGAAAGTTTCGTTTACGATGATTTGACTTTAGCAACTGATTCTTATAAAAAGAAAGTTGTAAAAAAGATATCTAAAATATCATGCCAAAAACAGCCAAAATCATAAAAACGGTAAACACAAAGAGAATCCATAATGCTTTCGTTCATTTACTTTTAAACGTTTATCAACACACGTAGCCTACGTCAAAGGGGCTGCATTAAAGTGGGATCAAGTCGTATAAACGACTCATACTGAACTGCCTACGTCAGTACACATGCACAGAGTACTAACGCCATGTGCTTCACCAGCTACATGTTACGTGTTGACTCCGTCATATCAAGTTGTATCTATGTTGATAAATTTTACGTAAAAACAAAGGATTATTTGGCGTCTACTGATATCACTATCATTACAACTTTACTTCTGTTTTTATTGCTCATGTTTTTCTTGAGTAAACAGAGAATTGGATTGTTTTCAAATGTCAGTCGGCTATGTGCTGGCAGCTTCTCGCTATCATTTGAATGTGACAAAAATAGTGATCGTTTATGATGCATTGTCTTCGGCGGAGAATATGTTGCCATCATCTCTTTCCATGGTAGGTACAAATAGTTTAAACGTAGTAGTTACAAGATCTGCTCTCCCTGCTGACAAAATATTCCACAGAAGCGTTACAACAGGATTTTAAATAAATAACTCATAAAAAGTAGATGCGAAAAGCAAATGTTTGCGCACCGCTGCATAATCCTCTTTAAATATTTTTGCATTACAGTGCGAAAATTTACATGTGGAATGTATGATGAACAGTGAAAAAACATAGTCTACAATCTTCAATGCTTTTAACCGTTTATTTAATGACAGTTGCGTCCGCATGCCGAGTTTTACAAAACGCTTTTCCTGCACGTAAGCTTGATTTTTACCGACTTCACAAAAAGGAGGAGGTACTATGTTCGGCTGTTTGTATGTTTTTTTTTTTTTTTGTATGTTTGTTCATCGAATACTCCGCCAATTGCCGACGGATTTTCAAAATTCTTTTTTTGTTCGAAAGTAGATAGTTCTGAGGTGGTCCCACTGTCACCAAGTTAGGATCTGATGATGGGATCTTAGAGAAATCGAGGGCAACCCTCAAATTTTATAGGCTCACTTATTGTTTTTCGCATATTTTATGAAGTATCTTGTGTATTTGCGTATGGTTATCACCATCTCAGGTAGCTGGGCTGATGATGGAAGGTACAACTCCTTAACAGATTAACAGTAAGAAGTTACTCGAACAGGCAAGGACTGTTTTAGTAAATTGTTTTGATGTTTGATAGGGCATTTGCCACTTTTGGTCTCGTGGTCTTCAAGTCATGACCTGATGCTGCAGTCAGGATAGTCTGCAGAATACCTAACTCCTCGACAACTAACAGCAGATTATCGTGTTTAGGCTCATTGAAAAGGGCTCGATGTGTGGATAAACGTACTGTTAATGAGGAACACCGAAGTACATAGAAACCTGATGCTGAAGCCAGGAGCATCAGAAAAAGTACAAACCTTGAAATTACAGCACCGTAGTCGTATTTGGGCTCACTTTAAACAGGACAAAATTTTAAATTCAATGCAATGTTGACATAAGTTTGGCCTGATGCTGCAGCCAGGATTATCAGCATCTAGTCTAATTAATGAATAAGGTATGCTTCAGAGGTGGTCCCATATAAATTTTATGAACTTTGCTTGGGTAGTTTTGGAATTAGCTTCAACAATACGTTTGTTTTCCACTTAGTTTATATTGATGATGTTTATCTTCCTGTCACTAATATTCACATAGCAAGTAGTGTTATATGAATTTGTATTATGGTTTAGGTACAACTAAAAAGCGAAAAATAAAAACTTTTTTACAAAAAAAACACCGACTTCCAAAAAAAAAAACACTACAAAGTGAAAAATAACTTTAATTTCGGAAGTCGGTGTCAAAAAAACGAAAATGTGGAACCAACGACACCGACTTCCGAAATTAAAGTTATTTTTCACTTTGTAGTGTTTTTTTTTTGGAAGTCGGTGTTTTTTTTGTAAAAAAGTTTTTATTTTTCGCTTTTTAGTTGTTATTTCATCTAGTGCAAACTGAAAACGGAAAGCTTTCGAAGCCCAATTATTGGGGCGTTGACAGTTTTTTTTTTTTTTTATGAAGAGTCGTCGCTTCTCTACTTCGTTCTCGTGTCGGCATAAAATGTTTCGCAAATTCAGCTGGTTAACTCAATTTAAAAAGTATCACAAGTTTTTGCCCGACTCTCTAGCTGCAAGTTTTCATTTAACTTATTTAATTAGTGACGTTTCATGAAACTCTACAGCTGGTGCATTAATATTCATAGAACTAGTTTGTGATTTGTTGACACAATGCTTAACAAACTCAAATATTGTATTTGATATAACCTTACTTAAATGCACAATGTCGTGCAAATTTTGATGCATTAACGAATTAGGTATTTAAATATATGAATGCATCGTTTAAATTACCGCTTTCAATATTTGCGTCTGTACCTCTTATAACACGCTTGTAATGGTTAGTTACTGGAATATTTACATGCCGTCTTTCTCTTGCTCCTCAATCAACATCACTACAGTTTAAATTATGCATTAAAATTTTACTGAGAAAGACGCATTTCCCTCAACGATGCTCGTCAAATTCAGAAGGATGGGTTTTTGTGGTATTTGCACACTAATCTATCAGTGTTGCAAACTTTTAAACAGATATGCTATCACTATACTTAGCTTCGAGTGGTCGTAACGTGTGTGGGCAACACTTGAAAAATAGTTCTGTTATAGCTATCATCATAACCGGTATGTCTAATGGATAAGCAGGTATTTATTTTGTATCAAACGCCCACAGATCGCCATGAACAGTTTTGAATAGAAGGCCTCTGGGCTTTTCTGCATTCCAACATTTCCAACTGTGAAAGACGTATGAGACTGATTGTTGAAAGGAACTCAATCTAGATTGATTTATATACGTCTATTACATCTTGCTGACGGTACACCAAATTCAATCTAAATCACAGATTTGAGCTCAACCCAACTTCGTTACCGGTTGAATGGCGTGTTCATTACAGCTATTAATGAGTCGATTGTTCTAAACTGTAACTATATCCTTTACAAGGTAAATAGATGCTTAATCGAGTGGAAACATCGTGATAAAACCTTGAAAATCATGCGTAACGTTGTGTGCGGCGTTAAATGTCACTATTATACGGGTTTGCACATCATATACGTAATGTATAACTAGTGAATCGTTTTAGCTAGGGACACTGTTCAGTGAGACGATGAAATCTTCACTCGATAAATTCGTTCCTATGTTATCACCATCGGACAGCCTTTGAATAGTCATCATTTTCATTAAAAAAATAAACAAAATCTGAAAACCATTCGACTCTATGACTCTATTCGACTTGTACTTACGTTTAGCACCAAATTAGCATAAGCCACAAAAACATGTAACATCGACGACACTGAAATAGACGCAATTCTTTTGAAATTAACTTTTGTGCTACGATCTAAGAAACATGTGATTTCAGAAACAACTTAACTTTAAAACAACATAGGAGAAGGAATAACGAAACAATGACGAAAATCTCGGAGACAGACAATTATAGAAAAGATTCGTTCCCATGAATTTTAAGCAACGGAAGATTACTTTTGATATGAGTGACAAATCGCAAGAGATCACAATCGATTTATTGACATTAGATTGAGGAATCGATAACCAGCTGAACGGGTGACCTTCAAAGCGAGATATGCAAATATTTTTGTTACTGATTTATTAGGCGACGCGACGACAGTGCAACGTGATTCTGTTAAAACATTTTCCATGAAGTTTTAATTTTCATCATCGATCTGTTTTACTAGTCGCGTCCCGCCTGAGCCTTTATCATGAAGTTACAGAAACGTTTCATGTCTTCTTGGGATTTTTTGTCGCCTTTTTACTGTTGTGGTAAAGTTTGAAGTGCCCTTCTGAATTAATATTATTATAACATTGCCATGCCTGGTCTATTGAGAATGTTGAGATCATAGTATATCTAATAAAGATACTCTCCACTTCGTTTACTTTTCACCGCTTAATTTAAGTTTCAGCCTAGTTTGTAGAACGGTCATTTATTATTCCATCTTTCACTGCTTTTAAATTCAAATCGCTTTATACATATTTCAGCCTTAGTTTCATGGGTCGGCTTTGTCGGTTCATTTACTCAAAGTCTGCCTTTGACGGCAAAAAAAATATGAATATCAATCTTCTTCTTATCGACTGAAGTACCCTCAGTCTTTTGGAATTTACCTGATGCGACCAAATATATCGGCATCTATTTATCTGTCGACTGTCAATGCAATAAAAATATATTTATCACATCAGTAATCCCAACGGATTTATAACTCAATTTAATATTTTATGATATTATTGCATTTTTTAAATAGTAATCTGGCTCTGTGGGGACGCTCAGACGTTTTATTATCATTTTATCAGGTATTTTGTGTTTGTTTACTTCAAACTACTAAATCCTAGTTCGTGAGTTGGTATTTTCTAAAGACTCATTCGAAAATATCTAGAATATTTCTGTCTCTATTAAAGCTTTGACCTTTAGATTGCAACTGTTAATTTAATGAAACATATATGGCAGTAAAGGTTGCAATAATGCACTAAATTGGCTCTGTGTAGTGTTGGCGTGACTGACAATTTGCACGCTCATTAAGCTCCGTAATTATCGGTGACTAACTCTGATTGTACAAATACGGTACTCTGTAGATCATTACACCTTTACTATATACTTACGGTACAAATGCAATTATTCTATGAGATAATCCATGATTGTCTAAAATTTTCTACCTCAATGTTGTTCGGTCCTAGATACATATTAGCCAATTCAACTTAGAGGGTACTCTGGCTAAGTCTTCTTAGCTTTAAATATATTCGATGGAAGAGATTAGGGCCGTTTTCTCTATTTTTGCAACGTCATGTTGCTTGGAGTCTCGTCTAAGAAGTGCTTGATGTTCCCCACTATTCTTTTTAACGTTTATTGAATGCTAGGTTTTGCTGGCAGCTTCGCCCGCGTGGATGTCGGAAATTATCCCACGGGAACGTGCTACCGGGAAAATAACTTAGCTATGTCCATGCCCAGGATGCCATCTATCTCCTTGCAAAATTTTATCGAATTCCGTTCAGTGGTTTAGGCGAGAAAAGGTAACATACAGACAGTTACTTACGAATTTATAATACTCGTATTAGTGTATTTGAGTTAAAACTAAAATTGCATTTTGTTACAACATGTTGACGTCATCGATATCTTTCGTCCTTGCGAACAAAAACTGTCTATAGACGAAATCTGGTTTAGTCCTGACTATGATTCACTCTCTGTTAGTCATCTTAGGAAGAAAAATAACATAAAAACTTTGCCTAGTCACGGTGATATAAATTCACCAAAAAAATGTTATCGCTACTTTATGCTGTCTCATTGCTTGGTACGTACAGGGCCTACTTGAGTCTTCTACAGTTTCATTTCCCATTATGACGTCTTGTAAACCCTCTTTTTTACTAATGGTACTAGTTTATTTTAAACCAATCTTATGCAATATTTTGTTACCATATGTTACCTTGCATATTCAGTTGTGTGTTCAAATTTGGATTATGGGAAAGATGATATGGTTAGAAAGCGAGCAGTGAATACTGAGATAACGGCTAATAGAGATATCGGAAAAGACATTACTCCGCTGACCTCAGATAAATTGGGATATAGGCAGAAGGATAGCATAATCAGCTTATAACGTTCCCAATGCTGGCACACAGGTCTCTTCTCTGAGAGGGAGTTGGCCGTAATCTACCACGCGGGCCTAGTGCGGGTTGGCAGATGTCACATGTCTTCGAACTTTTGGTTCTACGACATGATATCAACTAGACAAAGGTTATCTTAAAACTTTGTAATTCTGCCTTTATCAGTTCAGGTGCATCTTCGAACACTCAAACTCAAAGTATTTATTTCAATTAAACCATATACAGGCACTTTTGAATTGTCAAAATTAAATAGTCGGTCAGTTAGTCAGAAAGTTGAAGCTAGTTGCCCATTCCAAAACGTAGATCTCTATGGAGAAGAACGGGCAAGAAACTCCATGGACACTCTTTTAAATCAAGATATTACAAAATCCTGGGTACATTATTCTTGTTGCTTCTATATGTGCGAACAATATTAAAAAAACACACAAATGAAGAAACAATTCAAAATATAAGATTAAAAATAAGCCTTGGCAGTTAAGAGATGACCTGTCTCAACCGACGGCGCCCGTTTACGAACATGACGCGTGGATCACCACCATCCAGCTCAACCATTTTGTAGGGAACCGAATGATCCGATATTACCAAGTGTCTGTGTAATAAATCTAATGTTTACGTGTTTACATATATGTAGTGTAGGTACATCACTTTACTGTGTCATAAATAAACCCAGGGCTATCTCGCACGGACTTGATAACGGTTACCAATACATTTTATTCAGTTTTCCGGTATTCTTGAATTGATTGTCTGTCTATAGCAGTTTTGTTATTTTTGAACTGTTCAGTTTAACGAAATACTTATTTTTTCTTTATATCCCGTGTCTGATTCAGTCGTCAATGTCATCGTGTCATCTATGCACTTGATTCTGAACGGTGAGATGGTTAATTTGTCAAATCATAACATGCTAAATAATTTTGCTCTCTATCTCAGTCTGCTTCATATTGATAATAATTATGACCCCGTAGCACCTGATGACAATGCAATCAACAATCATCACACAAATGTATTTTCCCATACTAATTATTCTCATAATTCCTATTCTACAATACCTAGAATATTTCGTCATCCCTTATTTTCGCATAAAAAATTCTGTGATTCTTAAACTACTTTACTACTTGGGAAAATGTGTATAGTAGGTATTTAGTGTGACAATCGGGTTTCATGAAAAGGTTAGCGGTCAAAGGCCGCTCTTGTCCATGAATGAACGTCGCTTGGGTTCAAAGTTCATCGATTCGTAATAGAGGTAGATTAGATCTTGTGTCATTGTTATTATCTGTCAACAAAAATGTTTTGGGGTAAATTTAACATTTTTTTTTTTCTTTATAGGCAGACACTGTGTCTTCAATATTGTCTGATTACGTTTCATTCGATTCATCCTATATTATGTCAAAGTTTAGTATAAAATCAGAAAAATAACTCTTTTGTTATGGGGGCTTAAACATATAATCGTATTAACTTCATAATTAAGTCACAGTAGCTTAATGAAAAAAGTATCCGCTCCATCAAATTTAATTTTTTTCCCAAATTTTCCCGTCTATTATCGCGTTTTCGCCATTCATGTCGTCTCCGCTGGTATATTATGTATACCTATTTCACATTTTCCCTGAGTTATATTATTATTTCAGTTAATACGAACACCTTTGCCTTAGTGAGCGTATGAGAAAGCTTTTTAAGCATATTTTACGGGATTACGTTGATGGTGTGGAAAAACGTTCTTGAAAGATTATTATTATGAAGCGCTTGTCTGAAGTTAGGTATCTGCCGGTATATTCCATCAAAATCTTACCGTGGAAACTTAGGTGAAGTGACTTGTCATTCAACCTGATGCTAGGGATTGACACTATTGACAGCTCAGTTCACCTAAGTTCATTGTAAGATTTTTACAGAAATGGTCAGCTGGTGGCTGGTGTCCTTTCGTTAGGTCAAAAATTCTATCGGTCACCAACGGTCTAAGGATGGTCTATTATAATAAATGTATCAGTGTAAATGTATTTCGTCTTTAATTTGAAATAACGAAGAGCTTCGTATAGATCTCTGTAGAACAATACAGATGATAATTACTATACTTATGTTGTAAAAATACAATTTTCTAATTACTTTGCTGTTGTAAAAATACAATTTTGTAATTACTTTGCTCGTGATGTAAAACTTGTATTTCTAAAGGTAATTTAATTTGCTATCGCCTTACGGTGAATCATGAAAGTACTCTTGAATAAACGACGCGATTGTTTTCACAATTTAATTACTTTTTAATTAGATAATTAAAACGCGACAATAACATTGTTGTGTAATAAAAAATATATAAAAACTTAAGTACTTTTACTCCATAGATTGTACAGAATTTTTCTTTGATGTGTATGTGTAATAAAAATGTGGTTTGTCCAACAATTTCGTGTTTAAGGTAAATAACCGGAGCTATTAGAGAACATTACAAGTAATTTGAAACGTTTTTGGCTGAACTATTGTCATGGTTTTAGATAGCAAACATATTATCTATCAAGTGTAGTTAAAATTAATAGCTAAATTACATTTTACATTAAGTTGAAGTAATCCTAATACCTTCGTGGATCGAAGAACGAAAAACAATACTTCAGGTGCTTTTCAAAATGAAGGAAAACTTATTACGCTCTGAAGGTTTTTTCCAGCGGTGGAAAGTTTCTATTTACGTCTTGAAATGCTCGTGGACTTAAAAGGTCAATATGCACTGTAGTAAACTCAACCTTTGTTTGCGTCCATTCCTCTTTACGTAGATGGCGTAATAATACCTACTTAAGTCTTGTTGGTTGAGGATCTTCGATGGTTGATAAGATCGACTACGGTTTTAAAAATTTAAAAATGAAATTGGTCTTTATAGCCAAAATTAAAGGAGCAACTAATGCATTCGCTACATAGAATATAAAGAACATGATTTCAAGCGAATTCTCGTAGTACAATCTGACTCAATGTATCAGCGAATATCAAAGAACAGCATATTTTAACAATTAAACACTTTCTTAATAATATGTAGTAAAATTAATAAAAACCAAAGTTCACAGCTCATTCCATATAACTTAAGAAGCGAGATTTCCATTCCCTCATCTCTCACGATGATAAAAGAAAATATATCGCGAACCTAGAGTTTAGTGCGGGGCGTTAACATTTTACGATTGTCATCAAGTTGAGTAATACCTAGACCGTTACGGTTCTCTGCTGCAGCTTGCAGGTCAATGACTTGAGAATCTTCTAGAATGTCCTAGATAATTTTTTGCTGCGTAATTTCGTCGCTGAAATCTTGATGGAACAGGTGGTCAAGATCTTTTAGAGTTCAAGTATGTCATGAATATATGTATACATATAAATAAAATACGAGATATATAAAGAATTTTAAATAGTCAATTTGCTAATTGTCTCTTCTGCACCATTGATGGTGCAGGTCAATGGTGCAAACGGTACAACGGGGATTATGAGACAGGATTTAAAAAAATAAATAAAAATAAAGGTCAGGCAGATGATATGAGGCAGGATTTTGATGTTGGCTTATCACGAAGTTCTAAAACTCATATCCTCCTAAACTTATTGTCCCCTCTAAACCATGAGACTTGATAGTCTTGGCGTTAAGTAAAAAAATATTTACAGCAGTTTTACTCGTTCAAACGTGACGTCATAATATATTGCAATGCCAATGACGGCCACATAGCGACCTCCATAAAGGTATAAATTGTTTAATGGATAGATTAGGGCATTGGACTTTGTTCGCCTCATTCATATCAAATATTCAGCAGACATTACCTATCCACCATGCAACAGGTGCTGCCATCTATCGGTACTAGACCGTCAAACTTGTGTTTGTTTATTGTTAAAAGTGCCAGTTTCCTTACGATGTTTTCCTTCGCTCGGAACTGGTGATAAATCTAAATATAAACTGCGTGTACGTGTTACGTAGGGTTTTGTAACATTTCTATGGGTTTCACGTTGTTGGTTTGGTGAATTTTCGTTGGTATTTTTTATCACTTGAAGATTACCTAAACGATCAGCGTCATCTCAATCATGATCTGTCTAGCCTTTTTCCAGCTATGTTGGGGTCGGCTTCCAGTCTATATGGAAGCAGCTGAATGTCAGTATTTTACACGGAGCGACTACCTATCTGACCTCCACAACCCAGTTACTGGGTAATGCGATATCCCTTGGTAAGACTGGTTGTCAGACTTTCTGGCTTCAGACGACCCGTACCAGCTGCGCCATCGCAGTCTCAAACTAGAATTTCATCAACATGGTTGTTGGTATACTTACTCAAAAAATCTAGAACTAGAAGAAATATATCTCCTAAACCTGCAATTCTTTTCTGTCAAATAAAATGTAAGGCTATAACTACTTCAATTACTCTACATCTGTCACATGTGCCATCCCAAATGGTACATCATACAATTGTAAAAAGACGGCATGTAATATTCAGCCCGAGCTTATGAGCTTCCCCATATGAAGGGGCTTCTACTTGCGCTAGGGGAGGCAATTTACAGGATAGGCGTATATTGCCACATTGCAACGACTGTACCCAAAACATTTCGTTATAGCACCTGCTATATTTCGCAAATATTTGTACTGACCCGTCACAGCTTCACCCTCTTTTAGATGGAATGTAGTGAGTAGGGTGCAAGCCGTTGGTGGATATTTAAAAAAAATGAATTGCCCTGTACAAAAGTACGTTTCTTGAACGATCGTTGCCGAATTTATTAATTATTAGATGCTTATGCTGATGCTTTTTATATGTCTTGTCTGTTTATACTTCGTTTTCTTTTTCTGTTATATTGCACTTATTATGTTTCGTCTCTGCATCACCCCAAGATAGACAGGTAGATGTCCACCTTTGTACCTACTTCCCGTTATTTTTTTACTTGTGCATAAGATTTTAATAAAAAAAAAAATTGTTTAACTTCAAAGGTAAACTTTGTTAGCTACTATCATCTGATACCCTGATGACTTTGCGGTACCTAAATCAGACCACTCAAATATCTGGCGAAAAGTGGTTACATAGTATTTGACAGATAATGAGATAACCCTGTTTTTGGTTATCTTACTTTGAAGGCCTTAATAAGCAAATGGTGATTAAAAACAAATCCAATAATTGTTTTCCTCTTGTATCCAAGTACCTACAATTCATTATTCGTACCAATTCTTGTTCCGTAGTCCACTGTCATTTTGTATCCTGCTTTAAATAATAAAGGAAATCCATTTTACAAGAATATTTTCTTCTTTTCTCCTCTAATATATTAGTAACAGCAAGAGTTGCAAAGGAGAGAAAAAAGTGGAAAGATGGAAGGGTCTTTGTCCTGCAGTGGCCACAACAGGCTCATAATAATTATAATAAGTGCTTCCAGGGATAATCCATGGTTGGTGCTTTATTTCATTCGAAACGTCTAACTGGCCTCTGCGAGTTAGCTTCGGCCCGGTCCCGAGAAATGTCAAAGACGAAAATAATAATAAAAAGAGTTATTCTCGCCAAAATCCTAGTAGAATTATATGAAATCATCCCATTGAACACAGATGTAATGAAATATTTTCTAACGAAGTCATAGATCAAAACAAACATGACAGGCCTCCTATTACTGTCCCTTAATAACATGTACTTAATAAACCTAGCCAAGCTACTAATAAGGTTAAAATTGTATATAATAAACATCAAACCAGTACAAAAGGTGGCGTAGTTGACAGCAAAATGAGCGAAATCACCGCGCCTGTAGATATGCTTTATGAAAACTTTTAATTAGTTCGAAACGTGACGGCTTGTTATACGAACATGTGTTTTGTCTACGTGCACAATGACGTCAGAGACGACTAAGTTTCGGAATACGTGAGCGACTAATTAGTGGCGAAATTAAAAAGTTGATGAGGCTCGTTTCAATGTATGCATACGTTTCGTTTCATTTTGGCTTCGTCTATTTTGTGTTGTTACTTGTTAATGTTGATTATGTGAGTAAGATCTGTCTATATGAGATATGACCGCTTTTTCGTCTTCATAAATTGTATACTTAACCTTACATTTTATGACAATCAAAATATTTTCATTAAGAACAGTATTTGCTCGTCTCTGCCACTTATTCATTATCTATTACTTTTGTTCAGGTTTGTTTCATCGTCTATAATAAAATTTAAATGATCCGTCTAATAGCTAGCTACAAAGTTATTAAATTTTCTATCCCTTTAATCTTGTTAATTTCTTAACTCAACTTTGCAGTGTTCAGATACTTCTAGATGTCAACACAAGGTGTCATTCATGTACCCGTCAACAGTTTAATAATAATTATTTTATGTGTATACATGTTCAGGGCAACAAGTAATTTGTGGGTGAGGCAGTCGTAAAAGTCCAGCTGCGATATGTGCCGCAATGAATACAATAAGAAGTTTTATCTGTCCAATATAACGTTTATTGTTTCATGCACCAATGGATGGCACACTCTGTATAGTTAAGTCGTAAAAAATGTAATTTGTGGCAACCTATCTTAGTGTCGTAGCAACAATATGTTGATGCGTAGTTTTGAAGGAAGATATGGGTTGGCAGCGGTCTGAAAGCTTAGAGGCCAGGCTTTGTTAACGCCGATCCCGACCAGAATGATTGAATTCGGTATTGTGGATGTTTTACAAGTGATGTCTCTAAGGCCCGTATTCTAGAAAGATATTCAAGCATTGATCATATCTGTCAGATCAATCCAGTGTATTTTTTTATTCAGATTAAAGTCATGCCATCTTTAAAGTCAATGTCTGGACAGCTAAATCATGTTGCTGGAAAAACAGATAACGTCATTTTGATATCTCCAGCTTACATCCAGTCACCAAAAGCTCAATTATCTCAATAGCAAACATATTATATTCAAATTTACAAAAAATATGATCCTTCTAAATCGCTGGCGACATATCTTCAGTCAATTTGTTTTGACAATGTTTGTTTCAACGAATCCCAATCTGTTTTGGCACCGAGCTTACACACGCCCCTCGGCGACGTTTCACTACAAAATAACGAAAGACTTGCAGAAAAAAGTACAAAAACATTCTGATAGTGGCATTGATGTATCGTCTGCCAGGAACATTTACTTGGGTTCGAACGGTAAATAAGTTACGGTGGTAAACGTGCGTGCATTACCGCGGTAATGGTCTTCGAGCGTTGGTAATGGGCGATTCTCTCTTGTCGTGAAGTCCGTCTGCCAAATTCGTCGTTTATTTGTGCGGTGTTTTCCATAGTTGTTCTGCATGGTTCGTTGGCTGATTGGACTGATGTGTGAGATGCGTTTTAAATTAGTTGTTGTTTTGCTAACGTATTGGCGAGTATATGGGAGGTTGGGTGTGGCTGCCAGGACGTTGTCACGGTCTTGGCGAAGTGTGGTGTGACGTAATGGTTTCTCGCTTTCAACTGAAGGATGATGATTATAGGTGATGATGTTTGAAGGTGATGTATAGGGTTTGTTGTTTTATATCAAGCCAAATTCGTGTGTTACTCTTTCCCTTCCAATCTTAAACTCTGAAAGATTTATGATTTTATAGCATTTGTACTAAAAGTTATCAAAGAACACGTAGCCCTTAAAACTTTTAAAACTGATGGTTTATTGGCATCTACTCCGCAATTTACTATTTCTGTCTACAAAACTAATAAACTTTAGTTTTGTTATATCGTAAGAGTCACTCACGGGAGTGTGTTATTGTTCCACGAATAAACATTACTACATGGTATATAGGGATCGGATCGAATCTGCCTGTGGCGTGTTCATTATTTACTATCTGTATCGGTTTAGGTATTTTTGGAGTCAACATTTACCTTATGAAATTATTACTGATCTCATCCCATCAACTTCTCAGCCTACATTTCTCATTTCATTTTGTTTAATTACATATCGCATTATGCTATCCAGCAATATTCATGGACAAATCGATTTCCTCAGTTTTAAGGTTGTCAAGAGTGATTCTTGTGGCGATATCTCTTAGTCACATACAAAGCAAGATACTTCTATGCCAGTTATTCCTGAAAACAGATCCCTCCTTAATCCTTTAGAAACATAACCAACCATACACAATAAACCATCTCCTTCAACAGAGTTCAACAAACAAGTCCATATGGAAACTCTCAGACTAACATAGAACTTGATATACTCATAAATTACGTAAGTGTCGTCTTGGGGTGAATGTGCTGAAATGAGGTAATTGTTCAGTGCTCACTTATTCATGAACTTTCAGCGCGCTCTGCTTAGGTAGTAGGTAGGTATTGTAGGCACTGAAGAGGATCGATATCCAGTCTAGTTATAGATTCTGGGCTAGATTGAAGATTTGATTGTGCAATAGATTGAAGGCATTGTCATGGTTGCTAATGATGTTATGGATGCAGTGGTGTTCGTTACGGATGCTGAAAAGCTCGGGTTCTGTCTTAAAACAGAAGAATACTAAAACAAAAAGTTAAGTCCGGATCCTGTTCATTTTAATTAAGAACGTATATTTTTCAAAAGCTGATCTAGTTTTTTATCTAGAGCATAAACTAAAACGAAAACAACAGCACTCTAGTTAATGAATTTCCTCTAACCGTGGTTTTATTTAAAGCAAAGTTGGTATGAGAATCCCGAGCAGCTTCAAACTTATGAAGCTTTTAATTAAACATGTTTTTTCAGTAGTTGTGAAACTTTTGAATGCACCTTTTCATGTTCGTATACATTTTCCTGCTATTAACGTTACGTAGTACTAAGATTATACTAATGTATAATTTTATTTTCCCTCTCGCTGAGAGGAGGCCTGTATCCCAGTCCCAGCAGTGGGAACATTATAGGCTGATTATGTATGTATGTATGTTATGTATAATTTCTAAGCTCATTTTTATCAACTCACGTTTGCTCGACCTTTCGCTTTCGCTAATGCCCTTTTCTCAAAGGAACTTATTTTAAACTTGTATATGACAGCTAATTAATTTCTTTGAGCGGTCTGCCCTCGTAAATATGCTAAGAAAACGCTGTCGATATTAAATTTCTTTTAAAGAGCTGTTCCTATAACTTGCTGACCGTTGTTCGTTCAGACTACGTCTCGTAATTTTCTACAAAAGAGAAGACACGTCTCACATCTTTTGTAGCGCCGTTGAATAGTCGAAACTGTAAAATTTTCCCAATCAACTTTGAACCTTATGCTTTAGCGATAAAGTTGAAAATCTATTAAAGAAATTTTGACAGATTGTAATAGCTTAATGTACTGGTGTCTGTACCTTCTCAGGACAATATCAGTTATTTTTTACTGATGTTCAGAGTTTGACGTAAGAACAAAGTCCAGTGATCACGATGTTATACTTAATAATTTATACTTCTTCATTGAAAGTGTGATTGTAAATAGCCAATGTATCAAGAACAACAAAATAAAAGCTGGTAATTGAATCTGATAATGTTGCATTGTACTGAAAGAAAGTGTTTTAGTCCACAATAGTATATAAAACAAAATAACGATGCATAGCCAGGTAACACATTGATTTAGATTATCCTTTTAATAATAAATTATGGTTTCCAAGAGTAAGACATCAAGAACTCAGATGTAACTTTAAAAAAAATGTAGTTAGTAAACATGGCATTGGCAATTCTTTCCCTTTGACTATCAATAGACCAGCAGGGTAGATACGTAACACTAACAGTAGCAATGGCTTTCATTTTGACAGTTCTACAACATTCATTGCGTTGTTTACGTTGCTGAGCAGAATTTTTTTTCGAACATATGGAGCAATGGATTAGCAATATCCTTCAAAATTATTCAGATTCTGATTGATAATGCAGTATAAGTATAGTTCTGCATCTATTGTAATCTACTGCTAGACCCTTCTAAGGGTTTCCTTATATACACTCCAATACTTAGCTCTCCCGGTTTTTGTTAGATATTTAAGTCCTCCACGTTTTGCTCGACATCTGAAACAAAAAAAAAAACAGTCCTAAGAAAAAATGATTGCAGTAATAAATCAATCTTTCATCCAATTTTGCAAGCCATTGCCACGCTGGCTCCCTTTCATCATAACCCAATTACATTCCTTTTTCCTTCACCTCGACTAATGCACTTATTCTTGAGTACGGAACCACTTACGTCACTGACGTCCCTCGGATCTGTAATTGTGTTACTTCGTCGGATATTAAAAGCTTTCTTATGTAGGCTAAATAATCGCCTCATACTTTGAATTGTCTTGAGAGCTTGGGGTTAGGATTGGGAATTAGTGCTGGGAGACGACGAAAACTGGTCCTTCGGCTCGCATAAAAAAGAACTTGCTTTTTTAAAGTACTCAGTTGTTGGTTGAATGGTCTTTGCAGAACTAAATACAAGATTTAAAAAATCTGCCTAGCGTTTTCACATCTACGTTGGGGTCAGCTTCCGTCTAACCGATGCAGCTGAATACCATTTTACATGGAGCGACTGCCTATCTGACCTCCACAACCAAGTTACTAGGTAACTCGATACTCCTTGGTAAGACTTTTTGTTAGACGTTTGGGCTTCTGACTACCCGTAACGACTGTTTAGAAGTTCTAGTAGAAGTCTATTGGTTCGAGCCACGGAGGGGACTGACTACAAGATTACAATAATTATCAAAATACTTAATCTATTGACAAGAAAGTAAAGAATGTCAAAATATTCAAGAGACCAAAAACTCCCAACTTTTGAATAGAAAATACCTTTACACAGAAACGCATCTCAATACAAACTAATTACATCATAAATCAAGTAACACCATTACCAGACTATGACGCTAAGACGATTTACAATCCAAATTATCACATACACTAAGGTCTTTCACCGTGTGTAGTTGATTATATTAATTACTCGACCGCAGCCACGCCGGTTTATTACCGAACACCTGTGTTGACACGTGGCATATATACACATTATACACACTGCAGATGATAGAAATACAGGGGCAGAAGGACCATTGTTTACTAGTCCCAAAAGTAATAAACTAAAGAATAAGAATGTTGCAAACATCTTTAAGAATAATGCAGAGTATATATTGAAAGAGGAAGGATCTATAGTTACACATACATGTAGAATAGCAGGCACTAGGCAGGATGAGTACAATTAACTTGCTCTAACAATAAGCAATGTATGTAACCAGCTGTTGATAAAGGGCTAAGGCAAGGGGAAAAGGATCCAGCATCATCAAGTCTTCGAATGTATACTACAATTACCAATTCGTCTCATGACCGATTATATATTATTGTTTCCAATTAATTTTCAATTGGAATTTGGGAACAAGACTGAGGAGGCCGCAACCCTTTGAATGTATATTTAAATCATATTCTTATGCTGTATTATTTATGCGTCCCGTTCAAAATGCTAATTCTTCGTTAATGAGAAATATCTAACTCACAAAAGCAATATCCAACGTTTCCACATTAAACTTTAAACTATAAAACCGTACGTTTTCATCTTGATAAATAATTCAAAGCGTTTGGATTGGAAGCTATTAATTACAATCGCTCGGTCGTTAGTGAAACGATTTGCGTTTGCTCCGCGGCTCCAGCTATTTATATTTAGGTTTTACAACTTAATCTGGCTAATGTGAATTTGTAAAGAACGGTTATAAATGGAATGTGTTTAGGAGCGGAACAGGACTTTCAGTCTCCCTTTGCTATCTATCTGTGCATTACTAGATTAAACTTTATTGATATCATAATGAAAAGCTACGGTACGGGTAAGGTACATTTAAATGATAAAACTGACCTCAACTTGTGTATTGATCGTTCAAGTACAAACACCTAAAACTATGATAAAGGATCGGCTCGCGGCGAAAGAGCCCTTTTGATATTAACCCAAACAAATGCTATGCGACTATTGATCGCTAATTCAAATTAGGTACGTATACTTTATTCATTCGTTGTGCATCGATGTCAGCATAAACCTAATACAATTGCTATGAACGGGTTTTGCTCGTACAGCTATAATGATAGTAAAAAAAGGAAATTTATCATTTATGTTACTATCATGGGTCAGACTGCGGTTGCTAATCTGAATTCTTTTCAAAACCATGCCAAATTATAACGGGAAATTGATCATACATTTGCAAATCATCAATAGTTCCTACAGTCAAAGCCGAATATGAAAACAGAAGCAAAAGAAGAAATTTGAAAAAAGAACTTGTAAAACAATTACCCAACCTAGTTTCGAATGCACCACATCTGAGCTAGACACATGTACACCAATAAATTCAACATATACATCGGTTATTGGAAACCGATTCCTGTCTCTAGGGCTCTCGTACCGGGAGCGTCGATTGCAAATTGGATGTCTCACTTCAATTTGTCATGCACAAGTGCTGTGCTAGTGACGGGGAAATCGCAGGACGTCCCGTGTATCCCGTCAATTCTGGCTTGTTGGCAAAGTTAAGACTATGTAGGTCAGACGTGGATGAAATTGAGCAAATTGAGTTGTATTTGGATTAGCCTTGAATTAGGATCGGCAATATATCGTGTCTTTCTGTGCGAAACATTCAAACATCACCCTTCTGTAGATAGATTTTCCTTGAAGGGGTATTTAACCTCTTAATCACCGCTAATGAGACACAATTGATTTTATATTGTATTGGGCCGATATCGTACCACGCCGGGATTGAATGGTTAAGGTTGTCCTACTCTTTCCATAGTTTTTCCATCTACAACTTATTTAATAAGTATGCTTTATCGTATACTAGCGCCCCGCCCCGCCCCAACTCCGCACGGGTGCATTTTTTTTCTAATCTTCGAAATTTTCTTTCATACAAACCTTGTCCTGGCAATACCGAACACAACAAAAAAATATTATCTAATTTGGTGCAGGCATTCGGAAGTTAAGCGTGTACGCCGTACATACATTTCGGCGATTCATTTTTATTTATATAGATTTGTTCTACCGCATGTCTTTTTGTCTTTACCTCTTCGACGTACCTACGCTAGTTTAAATTATCTCCCGTTGTTTGTAATTTTTTCATCATTCATCCTTTCGTTCAACATTCAATTTATCACAACCATCACGGCAGTTTTCCATTTAATCTCCGCACTGACCTTTTCAACCACAATAATAATATTTACTCATATAAAATTAATTTCACGAGATTTACCTTCAATTTCGCGGTTGTACAAACAGCACTAGAGCAAACGTTTTCACATCCCAATGGGATTATTCTGGAGTTTCCAATGTTTCCATCACTTTTTTATTTTCATTTCGTTGTAACTGCGGCCCTGCGGCGCGCATTAATCGAGTTTCATTGTTTGTGTCCTGTGATGCAGCCAGTATAACTGGGACGTTTTCAAATAGAGTTTTCATTTTATGCAGCATTATTATTTTTATAGAGGATGGGTTTTTGGCTAAGTTATAGGTAAAAGCCGCACGGGTGGATCGATTAGGTTAAGCAACGCTTGCCAAGGTCGGTCCGTCGATCGGTGACCATCTTGACATACAGAAGCACGATAAGCCGTTCTTGTATCTTTGTCAGTCATAACGGGTAGTTAGAACCCCGAAAGTCTGACAACCTGTCTTACCAAGGGGTATCGTGTTACCCAGTAACTGGGTAGTGAAGGTCAGATAGGCAGTCGATCCATGTAAAATACTGGTATTCAGCTGCATCCGGTTAGACTGGAAACCGACCTCAACATGGTTAAAAAAAGTCTACGCAGTTTACCTACTTGGGTTTTATTTTAATTGTACAGCAAAATTAAAGTTACTTATTTGTTATTTATTTCTTCTTTTTTATTATACATTTGCGACATTTTTTACATACTGTTCCGATTTGTTCAGTATATTTTTGTGTTGTAAACTTTTATCTTTAGTAGTATCACCTGAAAGTGTGTCAGTAACAAGGCGGCAGGTCATTGACCGACAAACAGACTAACCTTATGTACAGCACTCCGGCTACACAATGTTGCAAATGTATATTTTTCAACTTTGTATTATACATTTCGATTTAAATGAAAATGGGGACATGGGGATTGCGTTGTATTTTCATGCTTGTTATTAGGTGTTTTATTTCAATAGTAGTAAAGAAAATGGACACCTATTTGAAAACGACATATTTAGAGGCGTTAAATAGATGTATTTTTCACTATTATTTAACTTGAGACTAATATTTTGATAGTCATGTCAAACAATTCATCATCTTAACCATCCACAACCCGACTTCACGCACTGCCGTGGATGCATAGTCCTGTCTTTTCTTGTACTAATTCTCCATGCTTCTGTCAAACGATTATACAAAGGTTCTTGGTTTCAAAATAACTCTTCGACAAACCGCCCACGACGCCCGACGACCACGAGACCGTTTCCAAAATAATCATGACACAATTAACCACTTCTTTACAGCTATAACTAAACAGAACCATAAATGCTTTTAGATTCGTTACAACCAACCATTTGGCAGTACCGCCAAATACTAGCACATACATTGCTCAACGCTATATACATTATATTTTACTCTTGTAGATTTAACTGAACAAAGAGCTTATGTTCATGGCGTAGATGCTTCAAACGTACCTTGAAATGGATTTTAGAGAAGGAATTATTTCGGTCTTGTAGTGATGTAATTGGAGTTCAGGGGCTTTCATCGTGTGTATACACACGATGAAAGTGTGTATGTACTTTATTATATAGTGGTAGAGGAAATACCTTTGTACGGATTGGTTTGAATAATAGGGTGTGAGAAAGGAGCAATTAAGATTCTCAATTAATTACACAAATGGTTGTAAATGCTATTAGAATTTGTTTATGTGTCCTAAGGGAAATGTACCAGTGGGAATATTGTAACAATTTGTAGGCAATGTGTTTATTACATAATTTGTGGTAGTTAGGTGTACGTCATTTGGTAGGTAGGTGTTTGTTTGTAGTGGTTTTAGTTTTCCACGAGCTTTCCTACAAAATATAGGACTATCGCGCTTTACCCTTGAGTTTTATAAAAGGCGACTTTGTGTCCTTTTCACTGCTGCGAAACTGCTATCATCTATCCGTCTCCCAAGCGTGGTAATGGCGTTATTTCTCTTTGTGACTGTTATTACATTTTCAACATTAGTCTTTTTCGATGTGGTGTAGATCTCAGTCTGAAATAATATATGTAGTTCATCATCATCGTCATAATTTAGCCGAAAGACGTCCACTGCTGGACATAGGCTTCCCCCAAGCGTCGCCACGACGACCAGTCCTGTACTTCTCGCAACCAGCGGACGTACTTCATTACTAATGTTATTTATTTCTTTGTTTACAGAAGAAGAATGCTACCACTGCATGGCGAGCTTGGTGGCGTCCAAGGAAAAGATGTTCATCACACAAACGAAACTACTCAACGAAGTTACATGGAAGACTGTTATGCAGATCGCTAAAAAACATGCCGTAAGTTTACTTCAAACATTCTGGCTTTTATAAAGTCATACACGCTACGGTCTTCTGAAAAGATAGACCTCTACATGTAATGGTATACCTGCACAGGCACACCAGGGGTACTCTTTAACCGGTCAAGTCCCGACGTCATAATTTTGACGCAACCTGTCACAGGCCCGGGCGACTCCCCGCTGCGCAACATGTTTATGACCCTGCTTACAAAAAATGTGTACATGAGTTTCATGGTGGCTTGTCCGCCAACGAAGATACGGGCCCCATCCGAAAGTAGTTGATCTGTCAAAACAAGTGACAAATTCAATTTTACGAACGGGCAAAAACACATCGCGTGTTGGGACAACTGTCAAATCGTGTCATTCATTCTTAGTTCAGACTAACGCGGTGTCCTACGTGGGCGATTCAACGCGAACGCGACCGCGAAGAGATTCGATGCGGTTTACGCGAATTCAACGCGATGCGGCGCACAGTGGGCCCATACTGAAAATTAGTGGACTTAGGCAACAAAGTTCCAATATCGATGCGATTTTTTTTTATATGACGTGTTATGATATTCCTGACAACTTTTATTCTTATAACATTTCTTCTAAAGTTGATAGTTTGTCTTGAAAAAAATTAATTAGATTATTTTGTATGGAGCGAATCACGTTTAATTTTTTTTCTTCAATTGTACTAATATGTTGGGTGTGTGGCGTGAGTATATGATAGCTAGGGTCATTCTCTATCCACGAAAAAAAAAAACAGCGCCGGCCATCTGCGGCAGCGCGAGTAATCATTCGGTAAAAAAAAATGTTTTGTAAGATTTTTTTTTGCCATTTAAAATAAATTCAAAGTAAATTTTTTGTGTCATTAGGCTAATTCACCTTTTCTTTATTAAATATATAGTTTTAACAGCGCATAGGTACTTATAACTAATTATTCTGGTAGAAATTTAGTAATTATTGCTATGTTATCGGTAGCACCTGCATTGTGATTGATGACTCATTTGTTATTGCGCTCGTCTAAGCGTATAACTAATGAGTCGTCGAAAAATGCTTGTCTCTGATTGGCTGTGTTATTTTTTTAACTGCACGTTATCTATTGTTGAATAAATATCGTAATAAGTTTCAGGTTATACTAATTTTGTTAATGATAGGTGAAATAATTTAAATTTGTACGGGCTAGTCGTTGATAATTATCTACATAATCAAGCGTATGAAACTGTGAAGTAATTGTAGCCCTGAAAAGGGCTGTTTGTCATATACCTAGCCCTGATGGGCTTTTGTGAGGATAATCTAGAGCCGGATCACATTATTTCTTGTTCCAGAAGTGCTAGTGGGTCCGGCAAATTTTCGGACTCTGCTATGAGGCATTCTTCTTCCTCCATAATCTCACTGTCACAGGGAGGCTCAGTAGTCTGTAACAACTGAATTGCTTCAGGCAACAACTCATTATGACCCTGTTTCAATATTTTAGGCCTTATGTAGGATATGTGGGGATCAGAGCTTATTAGAAGTCCATGGAGGATGTCTTCGTTTGTTGCTATTCTCCCCGTTTTCCGAGTGTGCCACTCCCTGACGTTTCTGAAGTCCTTATTACGGGCTTCCGAAGCTTCTTCAGATAAGATACCTAAAACGAATAAGTACATACATTTTAATTTCAAAACGCAATTGAGTCAAATAATACATCAAACTATATTTATTTTTTACTTACCGATTGGCAAAACACCAAAGTGGTTACAGATGTCTGCACCGTGCATTAGAAGTTTATGTACACTAACTGGCATGTAGTACCACGAATAGTGTTGCACGTACACATCAGCTGTTTCTCTGCAGTATCTTCTAAATTTTTCACAGTCAATGTTTTTGCCTGATGATATGGCTTGTAGAATAACGGAAAATCTGAAAATCAGATTTTCGTCAATTCCCGTTATTCTGGATGATCTTTTGTAATCTTGGAAAAAGCGCCTCGCAGTATTCCCGTCATTTGTAGTTCCAAAACCCTAAAATGGGAAAACAATACTGTAATATACAATACATAGAGATATAATACACAAACAACATAAAAAGAGCCAAAATTAAATACATACCTGTTTGACTATATCAATCAGCATTCCAGTTTGCTCACGAAACTCTTGTTGCGTGGTATTTTTTTTAGCTTGTTTCAAAGCCTTATGTTCGCCTCGAGCAGTCCATCGTTGAAAATCCAGATTATAAGATATATGGAGAAGACATTCCATACACCGAATCTTCATATGCAGTGAAGAAATTCCTTGTTTGTAAATTTCTTCACGAAGTGGTTTGGAAGTCAAAGCGTCTAAATTATTCATCTCGCTCGGTTTTGCCAAGCAAATAGGACACGTTGCATATGATGGTACTTCAGCAATAATATTGGCCACTTTTCCATCAATCATGGTCATATGCAATTCATGTGATACAATAATATTTCCACACTGTGTAGATATTCGTTCATCAATTTGTTTTTTCATCTCAGACTCTTCAGACATTATAAAATCAGCTGTCTCCGAAGTGCAAGTGAACTTCACCGGTCGACAGTACAGAGTTGAGCAAGGTGTGGGGTTCTCCCAAACTATATTTTCATTCCCAGAAGATGGGCTAGTAGACACTAGCCGAAGAGGGACGATGCTTATCATGACTACTGATGAATCATCGAACTCTGTAGACGTTTTCTGTTTATAATTGCTCTGCGACGAAGAACCATCAAGTCCCCATTTCCAGGTCAACTTGAGTTCTTTATTTTGAGACCTATCAACAGAATTACTAATACCTAGTAAAATCCTTTCCACAGTGTGGTCCAATAGCGCTTGCAATTTAATTTGAGCTCCTTTTTCGGTAATCTCCATACTCTCTTGTGGTGGGTAACATCTTTTCTTGGCATTTACAAGCTTTGGATAAGATGGAAAGGCAGCACAGTTTTCTTCTTTCAGAAATTGTCGAAGAGCTAAGTACTTCCATTTCGAGAGCGCAAGTGATGTATAAAGAGCTAAACAGTTATCTTCAGAGACAGTACTTAAGCTCTGCTTTTTGAATAGTCGCTCGTCTACTTCGGATAGGGCATCTGGATTACTGGAAAGGTATTCGATCACTTTTGCCAGATTCGTTTTGCCGTTGTCTTTCAATTTTGTTATGTACCAGGTCTGCAACTCTTCTTCGGAATTTTCTTCTACTATGGAAGTAGAACGTCTTTTTTTTTGCTTCTTACTTAACTCTTCGAATGGTTTTCTGTGCTCCTTTTCTGTAGATGTTCCCGCTTCCGCAGTACATACTGCAAGAGTAGGAACATGGGAATCTATATCCACAGGTTCAGATAAGACTGCGTCCGAAAAGCCCACCTCACTTCTCAGGTCAACACTGTCACAAACAGGCCAGTTGATGTTTTTTTCCAACCACTTGCGATTACTTACACGATTCATAAAAGTTTTTTGGTTTCTACTTGACTCTATCCACTTTTTATTTAGATTTACACAAAAAAGTCGACAGAACTCCTTGATTCGGTTCTTGTCTTCTTCAGAAACTTCGGTAGTCAAGACAGAAATGATACTTTCATATAGAAACATATGATTTTTCAGATCACCGCCACTTCTTAATTTCACAAAAAAATCTAGGTTGGTACAAAATCCAGCCATAGTTCTAATGTAAATATAAAAATAAAAGTATTTCACTGTGTTCACAAATAAGCGACAAGAGCGAAACTAGATGGACTTAATGAATGTCTTTATATTTATAGACAGTGTTAATTACTCAAGTAGTGGACACTGTTATCAGTGAGTGAAAATTATTCAGCCAATCAGAGACGAGCATTTTTCGATGACTCATTAGTTATGCGCTTAGCCGAGCGCAATAACAAATGAGTCATCAATCACAATGCAGGTGCTACCGATAACATAGCAATAATTACTAAATTTCTACCAGAATAATTAGTTATAAGTACCTATGCGCTGTTAAAACTATATATTTAATAAAGAGAAGGTGAATTAGCCTAATGACACAAAAAATTTACTTTGAATTTATTTTAAATGGCAAAAAAAAATCTTACATAACATTTTTTTTTTACCGAATGATTACTCGCGCTGCCGCAGATGGCCGGCGCTGTTTTTTTTTTCATGGATAGAGAATGACCCTAGCTATCATATACTCACGCCACACACCCAACATATTAGTACAATTGAAGAAAAAAAATTAAACGTGATTCGCTCCATACAAAATAATCTAATTAATTTTTTTCAAGACAAACTATCAACTTTAGAAGAAATGTTATAAGAATAAAAGTTGTCAGGAATATCATAACACGTCATATAAAAAAAAATCGCATCGATATTGGAACTTTGTTGCCTAAGTCCACTAATTTTCAGTATGGGCCCACTGTGCGGCGGCTCTGTCCTACGTGCGCGCGAAGTATTTGATTTTATTATCAGACGAAAGAAACGTTGCGTGCGAGTCTGTTTACAATCAAACAAATAAATCTGACTTTTAAATTGTTGCTTAAGGCTCTTACATACCTTGCGTTAATGCGTACATTGTTACAAAATAAAATAGAGAATATTAAAGTAATAAAATGGTGGCCTAGTAAGTAACAGCCTCGACTTACGCTCGTAGGTTCGAACCCAGAGTGGCGCTTTACTTTGTGTAAATTATTTCATCACCACTGCTCTCAAAACGGTGAGGGAAAACATAGTAAGGACAACATGTTCTACAACCTAATAAATCGAAGACAAGTGACATCTATACCAACCCGCACTGGGCCCGCGTGGTGGATTACGGCCCTGACTGTGGCCTATGTCCCAGCAGATGGTACATTATAGGCTGATTACGTGTGTATAAACAGTAGTATAAAAGTTCAAATTATCCAAGAAATTACACTGTAAAAGACCAAAATTTTCATGTTTCAAAGAATAACCTAGCCCTTGGGCTTTAAAACTGGATGAACAGATAAGCTAGTTTTCATCCGAAAAACTTTTTAGGTGCACAGTTTGAACCACGGGTTAACTGGGAATTGGACGTGAAACTTTACACCATCGATAACAGTGCACGCAACTTTGCCCGGGTGTAAGTTTAAAGTTTCGGAGAAGAAAAGCTGGAATAAAGCTGCCTATAGCAATCATCAAAATCGGGTTCGATGGTTTAACTGAAAAAGGGTAGCATATAACAAATGCAAATTAACGTCAACTAAAAAAAAACTAAGTATTTATTTCGAACCTGCGGTTTCACCCGCATAAGTCTCGATCTCGTTGGAATATCGGGATGAAAAATATCCAATATCATAATCCAGGTCATGGTCTACCTGTGCCAATTTTGTCCAAAGCCGTTCAGCCGTTTTAGCGTGAAAGCGTAACAAACATACAAAAAATGTATACAATCTTTGACAGGCGCTTTTGAATTATCAAGAGGTCGGTCCTGCAGAAAGATGAAGGCTTGTTGCCCATTCCAATACGTCGTAGTAGGTTCCTATGGAGAAGAACTGGCAAGAAACCCTACGGACTCTTTAAAATCAAAATATTGTTTACATCAACATTTTAAGTACTAGACTTCTATTTCACGTTCCAAATAGTACCAAAGACTTGTGTTTAGAAATTAAACAAACTTTGTTTATGCTATAAAACTTGAATATTATATTGAGATAATTTATCGTTACAATCGTTACAGTAATGTGATACGCGCGGTTGTCGTGTCGTTTGCGGAGTGTCGGTCGGCCGGCGCGCGGCGTGGGCTGCGCTGGCGTTGCCGCCCCCCTCGTCCCTCTCTTTCCCCTCGCTCGCGCTAGTGCGGGGCGCGTACATCCTCCCGGGCGTTGAAAGTGTTGCTTTCAAGTTTCTGCTTATTTTCGACGACATCCGTTGTATTATTGGTGGCCGGGAGTATGCACATTTTGTTGACAGCCCTCCTTATCGTGCCCTTTGATGTAAACACGTCAGCAACTCTGCTGATTCCATCCTTCCCAGGATATAAATGGGTGATGCGGCCAAGTTTCCATTGTAGTGGGGGAAGATTTTCTTCTTTGAGGATCACTAGATCGCCCACACGAAGCTCGTGTTGCCTCGTTTTCCACTTGGTGCGTTGTTGAAGTTCGGCAACAAACTCCCGGCGCCATCTCTCCCAGAATTGTTGTCTCAGCTGCTCAATATACTGATATCTGTTGGGATGTTTGCAGGTGATAGGTAGTGATGGTACCGAGGCGAGTGGTCGCCCTATAAGAAAGTGCCCCGGGGTTAGTGGAGAGGGATCGGTAGGATCGGATGAAAGAGGAGTAAGGGGACGAGAATTTAAAATCGCTTCTATTTGTGTGAATAATGTCGCGAGCTCCTCGAATGTCAGGGAAGCGTTTCCCGCTACACGTTTAAAATGGTGCTTTGCGGATTTAACGCCCGCCTCCCATATACCTCCAAAGTGAGGTGAGTAGGCAGGGCTAAACACGAACTTTATGCCTTCATTATTGGCGTAATTAATAGCTGACTCACGACTGGACCTGAGTATTCTACTTATCTCATTGTTCGCGCCCCTGAAATTGGTACCATTATCGCAATATATAACATTAGGTTTACCTCTCCGAGAGACGAACCTTCGCAAAGACAAAATGAAAGCATCAGTGCTCATATCGCTGACTAGCTCTAAATGAATTGCTTTGGACGAGAGGCATACAAACAAACATAGGTAGCATTTTGAAATACGATTGCCTTTACCCTTTCGGCTAGAGATCATAAACGGACCAGCAATCAACACCACACGAGCAATAGACTCATCTCTACACTCATATGCCAATTGCCGGTACATTTTCTCGATGTCGGCTGTGAGAATGAATTTATGCCTGCGAAATCGCAATAAAATAGAGATTAAATCACTCTGCACTACTGGACCAATCATTTGAATTTGATTAAGGGATTTCCCAGAGCTAGTCTTAGAAGAGGCGTTGAACACTACGCGGAGCTTTGTGGTTTCGCTCTTTTCACGGATTACTGCGTGATGAGGCATGTAGTATCCAAATTCTGGTCTAGTAATTTTAGTTAAATGCCCTAGCTTTGCATATTCATCTATAAATGCCTTATAGTTGGCCTTTAAATCAGGATATTTTATAAATTTTCTTTCTAAACTCTCAAAACATTTTTTAGCGACATAGTAAGAGTCCCCAAGAGCCTTTTTAGGCGACTCTTTTATGGGCATTAATACTGAAAATCTGCCATTTGTTAAGCGAGATACGTTTTGTACAAAATGATCCTCACAGAGTGGCTCTTCAATGGAATATGTTTTTGTGGCAGGTAAGTCATCAATTTTCCAAAAATTTTCTATAGAGTCCTTTATCTCCTGAGTAAAATTACAATAAACCTTTGAAGCGGACTGACTACCTTGTATGGGGCCACTTATGAGCCATCCGAGCATAGACTCCTGTAGAACCGGTTTATTACTGCCCAACTTAATTAAATTAGAGCCAACTATATCCCAATATACATCTGCTCCTAAGAGGATGTCGACCTCAGCCGGGGAAAAATAGTTAGGATCGGCTAGAGTAATATTTCCAGGTAATTTTAAATGCTCAGTATTAATAATAGAATTTGGTAAGATTCCTGTTATTCGAGGTACTACTAGACACTTAACATTTAATTCGAATGGCATACATTTAGATTTAATTTTAATATAACAACTTTCAGTAATATTACATGTAGCATTATTGATCCCACGAACATTTACTGAACCACCGGGGTTGATAACTAGCCCTATCTTCCTTCTTAATTTGTCTGTAACAAATGATGATTGACTACCTGTGTCCAGCAGCGCACGGGCTGTAAATGTCTTATTATTTATTACAATTTGGACTAGCGCCGTGCATAACAAAACCTGTTCATTGGATGCCACAGATAGTGACACAGGTAAAGAGGAAGATGTAGAGGGTTGTTCAGTTTCAGTAGAAGATATAGGGTTGCTTTCCATTGTAATATGTATTAATGTGTTGTGTTTCTTTCTACATTGGCGACATAAAGCTCTCAGCTGACACTGGAAAGCATTGTGACCACTGTGCAAGCAATTTTTACACAATTTTAACTTATTAACTTCATGAAGTCGCTCATCTACATTCATATTTTTAAATTTTGGACATTCATGCAAACGATGATTTTCATCGCATAAAACACAACAATTCTTGTTTTCTTTCTTTTCAATAGATACAGTTAGGCTTTTAGATTGGGTGGTTACCCTAGGTTTATAATCCACCTGTTTGTCAGAATGACTGTTATTAAAATAGGCAGTCTCGAGTATGTCAGCTCGACTACGCAGGAAGGAATAAAATTCACTAAGTGAAGGTAAATCTTCAAGATTGCATTTGTATTCTTCCCATTTTCTACTCGTGTGAATATCTAGTTTTGCTGAGACCATAAAAATTATAAGAACATCCCACATGTTAGTTGGTTGGCCAAGAGTGTCAAGAGCCCGCAGATGTTTTGACAGATGGTCAACAATAAACCGCAATGATTTATAGGATTCCCTTTGAATCGTCTCTATGTTAAATAATGCCTTTAAGTGATTATTTATTAATAGGTTTTTACTGTCAAATCTCTGACATAACAGGTCCCATGCAACCTTGTAATTATTTGAACTAAATTCTATTGATTTAATGACAACAGCTGCACTTCCTTCAAGCGCAGACCGTAGATAGTGGAATTTATTAATTGGTGCAATACTTTCATTGCCATTAATCACTGACTGAAATGTGTCTTTAAATTCTAACCAGTTTAGGTAATTCCCATCAAATGTAGGAAGTTTGATTGTGGGTAATTTTATGGCATTAAATGAACGGCAGCTACTATATGCATGTTCACTATTTTCTTTATCACAATTTTCTTTCTCAGCCCTTTTCTGGGGTGAATTATATAAAGTATCTTGACTCATTGCTATTAAACTAATAAACTGGTTTTCTAAACTATCTCTTTGATTAAGTTGCTCCGTACTATCAGAATGCAATAAATCTATTTTGTTTTGAATAGCCTCAAACTCTTCCATGAGCGATTGAATTTTATTCAATTTTAATTCTAATTCTTTATATTGAATAGTAGAAATTTCTTTTAAACCAATTAAATTATTAAAATAATCTGCAAATCTTGTTACCCGTCCTTTAATAATACCGCGCTGTTTGACTAGGTTAGTTATTTCTACCTTGAGCTCTGTTTCATTCATTTTGATTGACAATTAATATAGTCACCAATAACACAGGCAAACAAACAATAAAATATGCACTCAAACCCGTTTGAAGAGCAGAGAAGCTCAGGTCCAGTCGCTCGTGCTGCTGGTGCTTAGCACGACGCGGTGCTCAGGGCAGCTCGCGCCGAGCAGACAGCTTAGGTCAGCAGCGTGCACGTGGCGGCGCACGCGACGGAACCGGGCGGGCGGCGGCGATACCGAGACCGATGCGCTCCACTTCACGGAGGTACGCTGGAATAGTCGGCATATGGTATTGAAATAACAGCTACCGTTGTCTTTGCGGTAGTTACAGGTATGAAATAGGTTTTAGGCACCCTATGTGCTGAATTAATAAAACATAGAACGAGGTTAGGTAGGCTAGCAAGTAGGTAGGTGAAATGCGTGCATAAAGCGTGGGCACGTGCTTTTATTATAAGCTTGATTAGATAATTAAATCTAACGCTGAGACGCACGTGCTTGTATTTTGTACCTATACACCATTGAAAGCTAGCTTAGACAATAAACCCAACACTCGAGTAGCAAGTCGGCCATTACACACAATGCGAGAACAAAGGGATCGAGAGAATTGGTTAGGTACGATAGGTATGAAAAGGTTAGGAACAGGGCATACTCTCCTTGGGCTAGACCTCCGGTTCACGATGTCCCCAAAGGCTCCCGAAGCAGCAGCCAATCCTTTTCTTCACTCGACCGCGTGGCTCGGCAAACCCGTTTGAAGAGCAGAGAAGCTCAGGTCCAGTCGCTCGTGCTGCTGGTGCGGTAGCACGACGCGGCGCTCAGGGCAGCTCGCGCGGGGCAGACAGCTTAGGCCAGCAGCGTGCACGTGGCGGCGCACGCGACGGAACCAGGTGGGCGGCGGCGATACCGAGACTGATGCGCTCCACTTGACGGAGGTACACGTCTCCTTGGGCTAGACCTCCGGTTCACGATGTCACCAAAGGCTCCCGAAGCAGCAACAGCCTTTTCTTTACTCGACCGCGTGGCTCGCTGGGTAGGTATTGGTAAATGGCGGCTGCCACGTGTGACGTCCGCAAACTCGACGCGTTTTTCTTGATTTTAAGTGATTATGTATTGTCACGGTCGCCACTTTTGTTTAGAAATTAAACAAACTTTGTTTATGCTATAAAACTTGAATATTATATTGAGATAATTTATCGTTACAATCGTTACAGTAATGTGATACGCGCGGTTGTCGTGTCGTTTGCGGAGTGTCGGTCGGCCGGCGCGCGGCGTGGGCTGCGCTGGCGTTGCCGCCCCCCTCGTCCCTCTCTTTCCCCTCGCTCGCGCTAGTGCGGGGCGCGTACAACTTGAATTACTTAAATAAAAAATAACCCCTTCACTCAGTAGCAGCTCTTTGAGGTTCAATCGACATTTAAACCTTAATTGACAGCTAATTGGTTTACGAATTCGACTTGCCCTTTGAAGTTTACATTTAAAATTACCGGTCGATAGAAAGGGGTGGTTTTTAGTATGTAATAAATCATATAGGTAATTTTGTGTAAATTAGTTCAAATACCACTTTTACGCGTCAAAATTAAATTATGTTTTAAAACTAAGGCCCTATATCACTATGACCAATTAATGATTCCTTACTTCGAAACCACGTCAATTCCTTAGCTAATGACGACAGCTACTAATAACGTATTCTCTATGACACGATGAACGAAACCGCGCGAAATGAACGCTAAGTTGGCGTGATTTGAACTGTCAAAATGCAGAATTGGGATCGGGACCCAGATGAGTTTGGTGCCTTACCGACTAGTCTGAGAAGAAAGACCGAAACAATACCAAAGGTAACAGTCTCTTTTAAAGTCCAGACATAATCTTGGTCAGGCCATATGAAAACCACACAGTTTTGAGTCTCGCTGTTCAGTCAGTGCACGAATCGTCAGTAATCGTGAACTCAACCTCGAGCTTAAAGAGCTCAACAACTCAACGAATAATACCAAAAGCGTAGCCCTTATACCCCTTAATGCATGGCGTGCCAACCCCCAGAAGTGGCGCTATCAAGCCCATTACTCCACCATAACTGTAGGTCACGCAACTAGGGTTGCTTAAGGCTTGAGCTATTCTATTCCCTTTGTTTTTGTCATGTAAATATATTACGGCGCCCGTGGGACTGTGGCATAAGTTCTTCGTAATGGCGCTGTAGTGTTGTGTCGTGTGGAAATTGATATCGATATTTTTTTTAGACGAAATAATACTGATACACAAGTTACCATGTAGTACTATGCCACTCAAAAAGTCACGAAACGGAAAAACTAAGAAATCATCTGCCCTTGCAAAACGACGATAACACGAATTACTATTCATAAGAAACATGGTGATACATGAAAATATTGGTTTAAAAAAATTAACACCATAAATAGAGGCTCAAATATTTAAAAATGTTAAGCCTTCAGCAATTATTTATTTACAGTACTGACATAACAGAGCTATTAGAGTTTGTAAGTACGACAAAAAATAACACATCTTGAATGAAAAATCCAAACCAACTCATGAAAACTAACAAAAAACATTTTTTTTAGAACAATTCTGTCCAGAACTGTTTGTTTCAATGTTTTCTCGTACATTAAATCAGGCTTTTTCCTAAGCAGTATCTAGAAAAAGCCACTTAACACGATACTTACATAATTATTCCTTCGGCTTCGTTTCTTTCGTTCATGTTTCTACTATGGCAAAGCTATTTTATTTCTGGAACAAAGGCTGAAGGGGCTCGCTGTACTAGAATAGTTTCTACATTGAAAAGGGTTCTCCTCTCCTACTAACCCGAAGGCAAGAGTTAACCTCTTTTAAACTCGGTCGCCAGCTGACACAAAAAGCCGCTTTAATCAGAATATTTAACATCAAGCAGGTTGATAACCCAATAAAACGAGTCACAGTTTCATAATAAAATCAATAAAAATCAGCTGCGACCACAAAATTAAAATAAATCACTACAACGAATGAATACGTTATGTCATTGAATAATTATCGCTTCTATTTGACACATCACGTGTACCCACGCCGCGCCGCGCCACCACGCCGTCGTGGTCTAACAATAAACTATCGATAACGATATCACAAAGGGCACATCACTATTTATCAACTATGAATAGTAAACATGGAGGGCAACGACCATTGAGGTAAAAATCGATCGGTTCATTTGAACTGTAAGCGACTGCTGGGTCACAGGCGTCTCAGTGAGAGTTAGTGGGCCGTAATCCACCACGAGGGCCCAGTGTGGGTTGGTAGATGTCACATGTCTTCGAAATGTTGGTCCTAGGACCTTTTCGTTCCTCACGATGTTTTCCTTCACCGTTTTGAGAGCAGTTGTGATGAAATAATTTACAAAAAGTATAGCGCGCCTGCCTGGGTTCGAACCCACGACCTATATCTCGGTAAATCCGGGCCATTACCACTGGGCCACTACTGCTCTCAAAAACAAATTTTTAGGTGGTGTATTCATTAAAGGTTTTGTGTAAATTGTATTGGCTGAAATATGACGATGATGGTTGAAGATAAGTCGGAAAAAAATCATGCCGACTGTGAGCTTTACTGGCATACGCCGAGTAAACCAATATATAATAAGAGTTACCTATATGAAAACCCCGATAGACCTGGTATTAAATTCCCGTGAAATATTTTTCGACTACCACGCGGGCGATGCCGCGACCGCGGGCTAGTATTCCATAAAAGTACTCGGTTATGTTCATAATCATTATTGTCGAGATTTGTGCCAAGGGTTGCATCAGAACATTGTGAGTCATTATCCGTAATCGGTTGTTTATATGTGGTCATCGAGTGCAATCAACCTACATGAAGTGTTTTCTTCGTGTTACCTAATAGGGAAGTGTCTACTTTCTTTTTGATTCCCGTTCTGAAAATCGGCATGACAACCAGTCTTACCAAGGGGTTTTTTTATTACCCAGTAACTGGGTTGTGGAGATCAGACAGGCAGTCGGTGTATGTAAAATATTGGTACTCAGCTGCATTCGGTTAGACTGGATGCCGACCCCAACATAGTTAGAAAAGGCTAGGTATATGATGATGATCTGAGAATCGGCATGAAAACATGTAGAGTGCCGCAAGAGTAATGACTATTTGTGCTTCTTTAAACTTATGTTTTTGATTTAAATTCAAAACGCTTGAAAACGGCCACACAAAATTTTCTTATTTCTAGCTTATGTAACGATTTTGTGGACAATATGATCTAGCAGCTATTTTTTCCATCTATTTATTTATTTCTTGGATCGCCAACAGAGGCTAACACACACACATGCACGTTAACATAAACACAGACAAATACAAATGTGCACTTCCAATTATAGGAGACCACATCATTCACTTACTATCTAGGTAGGTATAACAAGTTTGACAAGGACGAAAATTTTAAAATAAAATAAAATACACGAAAATCATAAAAATAATACTGGACCGGTTACCGGTTGTGAGGCACTGGAATAGGTATCTATATTAAGATTCGATCTGACTGTGGTAGTCCAATCACGCTTACAGCTGCTATGAGGAAATAGAATCCCTTCCCGAGAAGTTGTATGAAATGAGCAGGGAAATGACCTACCCAGAATTAGAAGCAATGCATTTTTTTGAAAATTTTGACATTTGAAGTTCAAAAGTACCTTTTACACTGCTACAAGGTTCTTTTGGCGTTTGAATGACGTTGACAGGGGGGCGCTGTTAGTAAACGTGTGTGCAATTGTTTTGTGAAATATATTGAAAAAACAAGATGGCGGCGTTAGTTCCGATTTTGGCCACGCGCCCAAAGAACCTTGTAGCGCTATATGTGCCTCATTGAAACGCACTGGACCCGCCTTCGTGTAACTCCTGCTTTATACAATATCGTCATAGATTTAAGATGTCAGGCTCCCCATACAGTTTCCGTACAGTGGTATGAATTGTTTGCAGAAGTCGGCGGCGCAGCATCTGTCGCGACTGTCGGGCGCCATCGGTCCGGAGCGCATCTACGCCGACTGGCAGTGGTGGATCCTCGCCGCGCTGCCCTTCCCGCACCTCGTGCGAGTTTTCGACTGCTTCTTCCATGAGGGGATCAAGGTAAGGACACAAGTCTATAACTTTACTAAATTCCGAGCGTGGTTTCTGCAGATTTTAGTAGATCCCTATTTTTGCCATCGACACGCTAAGAAGATGAAGTAGACCTCCTTGAGAAAAGAGCTCGTACCTACAAGGAATCCTTTACCACCATCAAGAATTTGTGTTAAACGTATTTTGCATCGTCGAAAACACTGTGATTATTAAATCTTTTGAAACATGTTCTCGCATGAGCGCAGGCAGGCATTAAGGGTTCAGAGAGTCTTCAGAAAAGGATTTCTTTGATAATAATTCATTACAAATCGCTGAACTGAAAACTGGTTCAATATCTCTCGAGGACTGGCGCATGGGACTACATTAAAAAAAAAACGGGAAAAATACTTAACAATCGATATTCTTTTCCACAGGTTTTCTACAGGGTAGCATTAGCTATCCTCATCCTATTCAACAAACACGCATCGAACCAGAGCTCCGACTGGTACGCCGAAGCGACGAAGAACGGCGTCGACCACGCCATTGACAAGTTTTGTAGGAACATGCCTGCTTCGCCCACCAAGCTACTTAGGACTGCTTTTAGCATTAGGGCTTTAAGGTAAGAACAAACTTTTTATGGACAGAAATGTTAACAGCACCATTTGTGCGTATTAGAAACTTCTAATGTAGCGACCCTACTCAAATTAAATTTGAACAGGGCCAAATTGCAAATCGAAATGCTGAACGAAGAGATCTTTCGTACGTTAAAATATTTTCGTCCCTGAAGAAATGTATCTAACTTCAAAATTCATAAATAAAACATAACTTGACGTTTGAAACGAATATTAAAAAATATTCTATTCCTCATCACGTATACCTACGCTTCACAAATTATTAAAGAAAACTTATTCGTTGACAAAATTTCGTTCATTAGGGGGTGTGCAGAATGTATAATTAATTCATCTCAATCAGAGTATGCTAATGAGACGAATCCTGAACGTCGGTATTTATTAGATTTCATATGGTAATACAGAAAATTGTGCCGTTTGTCTAACATTATTTATGCTTTGTTTTCGCTTTCAGTCAGATAAATGAAGATATATGTGGTTTTATTTCGGGCTTACTGAAGCTTAGCTATAAATCTGTGTTAGGGTTTAGGAAATAATGTGTGGGAGCGCGTTTAATGTATTTGAAAAATGTGAAAGAATCGTGAGGTATAAAATAGTATACGTGACGTTATAAGTCACACAATTGGAACTCTTTTTGGAACGAAGTTTCTTAATGCGGCTTCCGAGGAGGCCTTTGAGTTGAATGGTAGAACCATTCAACACTTCACAATCGGCACTTAAGTAAAAAGCGTTATGCCCCCTCCATGCGACTTTTTCACTCTATCTGTCTCTTTCTATTAAATACGAGTGTGTGTGCGTGCGAGTATCGTGTAAGTAACTTCGTTCCTGACAGAGGACCGCTCACGTTTTTATTATTATTAAAATCTTCATAGCTCGGTAAACTGATCCATGAAGAAATGATTCCAAGATGTTGTTGATAATCGCAAATTATACGATAATCTCCACCAATCTAATCACCATCTTCCACAGTTCACAGTACATATCCCGGGTATTCATCAAGACGGAGATGACGCTCAAGTCGAAGCAGGTCATCACGGGATCGCGCCTCGTTCGCTCCCGGTCGTCCGACAACCTTCCCACCAGCCAGTCACAAGTCAACATCCAGATGATGTCACACACTCTCACCATCCGTGAGGTGGGTACTTACCGTTACTACAAAACTCGCACTTTTACCTTTACCCCGTCTGATTCTAAAATTTCTTTGACAGGTGTAATGTTGGTAGGGATATTAAACATTATGGAAACCACATTTATGGAATAAATTATACCACATCATATCGCCTTTTCTGACGATATACAAAAAAATTAACGAAATCGGTCGCGAAAAAAAATCGGCTGTTTCCTAAATTTATGTTCGCATAACTTGTCAAAATGTAGGGAACAGCAGATTTTTTCCGCGACCGATTTCGTTCATTTTTTGTATATCGTCACTCGTCAGAAAAGGCGATAACAAATATGTGGTATAATTTATTGCATATAATTATGTGGTTTCCATAATGTATGTGTGGTTGGAAGCTTAATTTGTTTTTCAAGACAGCTAATTATGGGAATGGTTAAAGATTTTTGTAATTTATTTTCAGGAATATATTGATATTTTAATGTACTAAAATCATATGATATAATATAAGTATGTATTTTTTTAGCAGCACCCTTTTATATTGTATGTATAAAATTATATATTTGGAAGAGGCTATATTAATTATCATCGTCAATTTAACAAAGATGATGATGGTATAATTTCCCATTGAACAATAGCCACGAATAGGTTTTTATGTTCTGCTTACGGGTAGTTTTGATGCTAACAGTCACGATGATATATCCTAACTACACACTGCACATTCACAAATATATACAAGAATATATTTGTATATCGGTTTATTTTACTTGTTTCGCAGAGAATGTCTGAGGAAACGTGCAAACAAATGGTATTGTACTACGACTAGGCGTGGCTTTGGCTTTTATTTATCATTAAATTCATTCGATTGCAACCCTAACACGACTAACTTTAAATCGAATTGTTATACAAATTCGATAGTCCAGTCTAATATATTTATTTAAGATACATACTGTTTCGTTTGTCGAACCACCGTTATGTTATGTTCGGTCTGTGTAGCCAAGATCTGTGAATGATTATATTGTTGTGTACGTCGATGTTTCATACGATTCGATTTTAATTCTCATTAGTTGAATATTTGAAACGAATGAAGGATATCGAACATTCATTTTATCATTCGCTTTGAATGTCTGATTTATTCATGTTTCTCTCATTGTTTTAAGTGTGTCTCTCTTCTTTGTACAATATATTTTCTTTTTAGAATAATTTATTGAACATAATGTTATTATGTCAATTTGTTTGACAGTTGGCATGTGTGTGATCTTTGTTCGGAACTCTCCGGAATCGATACAGATGTATAAATATAAAATGCCATAACAAGTGGACAAAGCTTGAGAAATTAACAAAGTGTTGAGAGAATATCGATAATAGTGATGTGAAGGTCGCATGTAATCGATTGTTTTGTGTGAGTGCTAACTGTGTGTCGATTTTCCCGTTAGGGCTCACATTCGCCGGGCCCGCGCGCCCTATCGATGGGCGTATTCCCAATCCAAGCCATAAGGTCGCAGATTCTAGACCAGAGCGAAGTAAGATACAAGTATTAAGTCACCAAATATAAGTGTCGCCCCTATTGAGAGCTTGCGACATTATATCGATGTTTAGATGCACCGCTTGTCACTAGGTGTTTTATTTATTTTATTCTTTTGAAGCGATTTAGCTTTGGAAGGATCGACTTTACGAACTAAGCTTATTTTTAATTTGAATATTTTATTTGCGTTTGTATGGTAAGTAAGTGTAAGCTAGTGTGCATGACAGCTAATGTGCGTCTGTTTTATTGTTCTTGTTGTTGTATTACATGTTTATTTTGTACAGTGCCAATACAATAACTTTCTATAGATCAAGGGGACACTAAAACCCTGTAAACAATATTTGTTTTCGTCAATTTCATTACTGTAATTTGACAATAAGATTTCAACCTAGGTACGAAAATACATTAGGCAATTTCAGACCTGGTCTACGTTTTTTGTAACTCACACCGGGGGGTCTACTCCTTAAAACAACGACAGCTAAAGTTACGGGCGTTTCCGACTCCGTATTACTTACAGACATGATTATACTAGGACTTTTAACTAGCTGCAGTAAAATGACAGCTTATGTACTTATTACCACTTTTTAACGAAATTTAAATAGTGATGTGCCAAAAGAATCGATTCTTTCAATTAATATTCAATTCAAAATCGATCAATGTTCAATTGATTTTATAAAAGAGGATAGCATATTTTGGTCAGGTCAGTAGCTTGTGTTTTTCAGTGCGTGACGAGCCTCTGAAAGCAAGTTGGTAAAACCATATTTACAAAATCAACAAATTATGAGGGCTTTTCTCAAAGACTCGATATCTGAACGTTAGGTCCAGGTCTAGGTCTTATTCTAGGGTACCTGAACCACAAAAAAATCTAATAAATTATGGTTATATAGCCCCCTTAATTGAGATTGTATAGTTTGAACCATTTCTGTGCAAATTCACTATTCGAGCACAATTTTGATGTGAACTAGTAGATACTATTAATAACTATCATATTTATGATATTATATATATATGAATGAAACTATGACGTATATTTTTATCCGATCAATACAAATAATTAGGGTTAAATCAAAATAGGTCAATTGCGTTCCATTCACATCACTAGTAGAGATAGTGTGGCAACATAATCTATCGAAATGACAGTAAGAGTCATTTTCCTGCAGCTAATTAAAAGCCAGACTTAGTTCCGGGCCCAAACTTAGAATGAAAGATAACACGATTCGGTAGTAGTCCCTACACCCGACTTGTATTTGCCCTTCCGAAAAATTGAATTTGGATCTACTACTTTCGGACGAGCCCGTATCTTCGTCGACGGAATTAGAGAGAGTAGACCTCCTGATGACTATACCATTAGTACCATTTTCCCCCGTGGTTCGCAGAGCCCACGCTCCGCCCATCTGGCCCTGTGGTTCCCATTCCCTAACGCGGTATTCAAGGATCAACTACACCACGCATCAGACCTGAGGCATAAGGTTTGACAGGACATCTGTTCACACCTAACTTGTAACAAGGGGGATAGTTGTCGTGGTGGCACTTGTAACTGTAGATTTATCTTTCATTTGAGCACTTTATGTAGATCGTTTTTAAATTGGCTGGTTCCGTAGGTACGTACGTGTGTGATTGTTCGTTTTGAGTGTTAGATTATATAGTCAATTTTATAACTGCGCATAAAAGCGACTTGCTGGACTAACTGCGCAGAGCGACAATTTTTTTTTTAGCAAAATGACATTATGTTTCGTATTTAGTTTTTTAGATATAGTTGTCGTCTAGGCAGTTTTTTTCTTTCATACTTATATCGTTTTATTATTCGTGTTAAATCTAAATAATCTTATAAAATAGATGTTATAGTTAATGATTGAACTTCTTTTTCATTAATTTGATGTTTCGATTTTATTAAAACTATGTATTGCTTAGCAGTGTTGTCACCTACGGAACCCCAATTTTTATGCATGTGTCTATAAACTCCACATTGTCACTGTATCTAGTTGCACCTAAATTGTGCCTGATCATTATGTAGGTAAACTTTTCAAGCAAAATTAGCCACTATTGCGTTACTTTAGAGTATTTTGACGTGGGCTGGTACTCAGCACCTCATCTATCGATAAGTAGGATAGATTTTGATATAGCTTAAAACATTAATGTTGATAACATATCTAATCGGATAAATCTACTATCATAAATATATAATATCAAATAGGAACCTGAATGTCTTTCATTTTAATATAGTATATCCGACTTAATTTTTTTTATATTCAAATACTCGAAAAAAATTATAATTATATAATTATTATTGCCGTCAAATATTATTCTTGCCAATTACATATGTGCAAGTAATACCTATGAATATGCCCATGTCAATGACAGATAATTCTTGAAATATCACGAAAACAGTTGGGCACGCAGCGTGACAGCGTAGGAATTAGTATTCATACATTTATCATTAATTAATTTTATATCCTTTGCGGACTGCTGAGCAGTAATTTTCTTTTTTTTAATTACTTTTTAAGTAAAATCAGAGCCATTTTCACAACTTCTTTGAAAATTATAAATCAAAAGTCATTTATTCAAATTAGGCTGAGAATCAGAACTTTTTGAACGTCAAAATTACATTAGACAGTCCCCCCAAAACGCCCACCCTTCACCACTTCCTGGCTGGGAAAAAAGTGGCGCAAAAAACTGCCCAGCAGAAGTTGTGATGTAACTTTTATTTATTTATCCTTCCTTCTGGCCAGGTAATGAAATCACTTGAAAGTTCAATACTACACTAATCTCCAGTTGCATGGCCTTTTTATACTCATTAGATATAATAATATCATACAGTGTTGTTAATTATGTAGTAGAGCAGTAAAAAAATAATAAGTACTCTAGGTTATATACAGCATGTATTAGAAAGGTGTGGTCATATTTACGGGTGTGTTACAGACCATCAAACGGAACAACTTTCTCTATGAGACCAACATCGTAATCACGAAAATATCGACTGTCCCATACAAAACATCAACAACTTATTATTTTTTTGTCGTTTATGATCTTGGTCTCATGTAGAAAGTTGTTTACTTTGATGGTCTGCTCCACACCTTTAAATATGACCATACATTTCTGATACACACTGTATAGAAGGTGAACATTAAATTCATTCGTAATTAACGTAGAAACATAGTCACAAAAGCCAATTCCTAGTCTGTTTCTCCAAGAAAATTAACATTTTTAAAGGTACAAACTGACTTGCGAGAAAAAGCGGTAGTGAGCGTAAGTTTAAAGAGTATTCAGCTTTCCTCAAAATAGAAGTGTCTTCCTAAATTATAATTATCTAGTTATAGAAAACATTTTTTTTGGACCTATTTTACCAATGAAACTGTCCGCGATGAGCACATCTAAATGCGTTCAAAAGCTGTCAGTGTCACCAGTGTTGTTTGATTGACATTGACAGCTCTTGAACGTGGTTTAGATGTGCTGATCGCGTTCAGTTTAAATGGTGAAATTCGGCTTTTATAATTAATTTCTGAATGCGATTTTATTCTTTAGAAGTTACCTCTAACATAAAAATATTGCTTTTTTAATAAATCGATGTTGTGAACTTGACTCTTAACTCGAGCTGTTTATTTTTGGTGTTTATTTCAATATCTTAATGTTGCATGACTTGTCATTCTTTCATTTGTAATTCTACACGTAAATCATCGGTGATAGTGCAATAGCGCTTTATGATAACGGAATAAGGTTGAAAATCATCTAACAAAAAAGACGATAGTTGGTTTTTAAAACGATTTTTTGTATTACTGAAATGAAAATTATCAATTCCTTAAAGATATTACACTATCACTAACACAAGTAGAACTTTATGTGTTTATATTGTTCTATATTCGCACTACAAGCACAAGTCACTTGTACACGTTTACTAATACAACACACACTAACTGTGACGTCATTAAGATGTTGCCAGCTGAAAATATATATACAAACAAAAATTACATTGTAAAAAATCCATTTTCATAACCAAGGAAAAAAATCCACAGTTTTAGGCAATATTTCATGATTTAAAGACATTATCTTATTACTAGAATTTACAATATTCTTTTATATTTGGTCACCCCGATATATAGTGCGTGCATGACAAATGACGTTATTATCGCACAAAGTACCTACACGAATTATATAGAGTTTACAGTTTACACAAATTTTAAACAGACTTAGAAATAAATAAATTACAATTTTAGCAATAAATGTTCATTTAGTAAAAGTTAAATAGCAAAATATTATTAAAAAACTAGCAAGTTAAAGTAGACCATTTTTAGATTAGCAATCGTAACCATCATCCTCGATAGTTTAGCAACCTCATTCACCATTTAATCAAAAACATATTCTAATACAGTCCTGACCGTTCCAGCTGTTCACGTTATGGTCGTGGTTGCCGGTGCGCATCACGATGTACCAGCCAGTGTTACTGTACACCACAGAAGAGCATGGTTGCTCGTTAACCACTTTCTACGTGCGCGTCGAGCATCACGAACCGACGTTGCTCATGATCAAGACATGTAATAACGAGGTGAGTGCAATAATTTGTATATTTAAGTAGGGATTGGTTGCGCGGTAACCATTGTACTTCACAACTACATTCAAGATTTTATAGTAGATTTTGAGACCTTTTTGATTAGTGGAAGGTCTGCCCGAATTTAGATTTTCTATTTTATTAGATACTGTGTCAGGAAGTATAAATAATTAATTAAAATATTAAAAACATCGTGAGAACACCGGCATGTCCTAGAACCAAAAATTCGAAGACATTTGACATCTGGGCATTTTCACTTTTAAGTGTACCCGCCATTTTGAGGATGTCCCACTTATTCAAAATTTTATAGCAAGATAAATAGTGGACATATTGTCTAATTTTTGGAATAAAACGGTAAAATATATATTCAATTGACGAATCCATCTGCAATCCTGGTAAAATACGTTTGAATTATTAATTTATGAGTATTTTAAATATTCAGAGTAACTGTTTCTGGCATGTCCCTCCCCTTACCAACATTGAATTTGCCAAAATTACTAAAATAGTACTACGAATACATTTAAAAGTGTTGGTGCAAAAATAGTGTATAGTTTCTCTCGTCACAAAAATTAAATTTGCACAATTTAAACTCCAATAACACAGGTTTAAAACACATTTGGCTGAAAATACACGTCACAAAACTGACCACTATTTTCACTACAATGTCCATTTATTTTCAGTCACTTTTATTTTTTTAGGGTACACTTAAAAGTGAAAACGCCCATCTACCAACCCGCAGTGGACCAGAGACAGCCTACTCCCTCTCGAAGAGAGGAGGCCTGTGTTCCAGCAGTGGGAACATTATAGATTATGTTAATTAAAATTGTGTAACTAGATCAACCTAATAAACGTAATATTCATTAATTTAGCACCTATTATTTGCAATGCAATATACGTAATCTGCGTTCGTGATTTATTTGCCAAAAATGTAAACAAACATGAATTAATGGAAAAATAACTTTAATTCCTACACAATAAAGTTCATACATTTTTATTACATTTTCAATAGTGCTTGTCACTCTGAAATCAACTTAATAGTCATTGAAATAAAGTTGATATTTGCTTAACTTGAATTAGGGTGTTGTGTGCAACACTGCGCAGTGTTACTATAGCATTACTAACATCTATGCTAGGTCAAAAATGAAATGCTTCCAACGGGGAAATTGGGTAAAACACAAAATGGCAATAGATTACAATGCCTTTCATTTTTACAGTACAGTCATGTTCATTGCGTTATTTACGTTGTTGAGCACACGAATTTTTCAAACCTATGAAGCAGTGGATGTCAAAATGAAATGCATTGTGATCGATTGCCATTTTATGCGTGTTTCGCAATGTCCCCACAGGTTTTCTTGAACATTTATTAAAAGATCCATAAACATTATTTTCCAGGTTTTCGGTGCATATTGTTCAACGAGGTGGTTCGAACGCAACCAGAAGGACGAACGCGGTAACCGACAGGCTTACTTCGGCACCGGAGAGACATTCCTCTTTAGGTAACCCTTTACTTCACTTTTTAAGTTTCAACCTTGGACCACGGGTACACTACTACAAGGGTCTTTTGGCTCTCGATTGACGTTGACAGGGGGCGCAGTTGGTATAGATAGTGCAATCCACGAAGACGCGCCCCACTCTTCTTCCTAATCTCTTACACTACAAGTGTGCAACATTCCGCTAGTGTTTTAGTTTTTTCGATACACACTAATTACTTATTACTTAGTGGGTAATTAGCGTGTATCGAAAAAACAAAACAATATCGGAATTAACTGGCGATATTACGATTAGGAAAAAGAGTGGGGCGCGTCTTCGTGGATTGCACTATCTGTAAACATTTGTGCAATTGATATGTCAAAAAACAAGATGGCGTCGTTAGTTCCGATTTGGGCCACGCGCCAAAATATCCTTGTATAGCTATACTTTAAATTACTTAGATTTACTTTTATCTATTACTGGCGATGTTTGAAAGTACAAAGTTATGCGTTAGTAAACATATCTTAACTTATCTCAATATCTTATAATATAATGAACCAACAACATCCATGGTTGCCAGATTTGATTTGAATGGCAAAGACAATGTCTTGTTTGTTACAAACTTCATGTTTATTAACCCCTTACTAATAAACGTTGTATAGCGTCTGTATAGTTACACAACGCTTTGTCTTCTTCTTTCGAAAGTTAAATTACTGACGACTGAAAGAGAGAAATCAGTGTGTAACTATTCATCTGATATAATACGTTTATTAGTAAGGGGGTTAGGATTTTGTATGGGATATTGCCGTATCTGATGTCCAAAGAATTCGTCCACAGATTAATAAAATTACATTTAAGACTGGATATTGCCGCCTTTGATATTAGATGACTCATATTCTTAATGGAATCTTAGCAGTATTAAATGTATGAAAAAAAAAGTGTTAGGAGTAGAACTGTAAGCATCAATAAATTATTCGGTTCATCTAAAATATATTTGAGATATATAAGTTTAATTAATTCTATAAAATATGTTTAATGTATTGTTCATGAATTGTATTTATATTTATTTATTCGAATCATATATTTTATGCTTTTTAAGTTTAGCCAAGTTTTAAACAATTATTTATTATATTTCTTGTATTATGTCGGTGCTCTTCGGGCAAATGCTGGTATAATGTGTAATTTATGTGTATTTATTTAACTCTTTATTAATGTCTTTTGTGGAAGAGACACCACCATTTTGCCAATATGTGTACATATTTGTTTTAACTCACTTAATTAATTGTGGCAATCTAACACTTGGGAGCTTATTATTTGTGTTCGTTTTTTTTTTGTATATTTTGTACACCATTCTTAAATTATTATGTGTTATTGTGTTCTAACTTACACAAACATTTATAATCTTGGTGTGCCGTTTTAACAATATCATTATTTTATTTTTGCAAACTAAAATAGTTAACCTTTATCATTCCCACTGCTGTGACACCGAATGAGTGAAATTAGTCCCTTTATAGAAGTATATTGGACCCTATAAAGTTAAATTCGTACTATAGTGTTGTATTCACAGTATCGATACTCTTTGTAATATCGATAAAAATAATGTCAACATTTCAAAGCATGTATATAGCTACAGTAATGGACGTGAACCCATTTATGAACAATGTGTAACCCTTACATGTAACCCTCGAACCTGTAAAAAACCATAGCATGTTGCGTCAACCCTTCATTCGCTTCCAGCCTTTACCCAGAGCGCGCAAAGTACCCTTGGGTGGGATGTACTTCGGGAGCTGACGGCAAGGGCGAAGAGCGAGTCGCTCACGGCTCCGAACTCTTCATGGCTGCTGACTCCAAGATGATCACCATAGGAGGCGGGTCAGTTACTTATCTACAATATATATGTACATTACAGTTTACATCCTCTGCGAGCGAAGTACCCGTGGGTCGGATGCCTCGAGGACAAAAAGGAGGGAGAGGGTGATGTGAGGACACCACATGCGAACTCCCTGTTCATGGCGGCTGATAATACTATGATTACAGTTGGTGGAGGGTATGTGGAGTGATGAGTGTATGTGTGCGGTCAGTCAGCCGCAGGTCATTGGTAACAATTTCTTTCGTATAAAAATACGAGATCTAATGTAGCCCGAGCTTCAACCTTCGTTTTGTAATTCGAATTTTATTCCTACTAGGGTAAGGTTCTTAATACAAAAGTGATGATTTAGGAGGACCAACTTTTTCAATACAACTGAACGCGATCAGCACATTTAAACCGTGTTCAAGAGCTGTCAGTGTCAATATTCCATAACGATAATGACAGTAACAGCTCTTGAACGCGGATTAAATGTACTGATCACGATCAGTTTTATTGGTGAAATTGATCCTAAATCGCCAATTTTGTATTGTTTTGAATAAAGAACTGCATTTCGATCGCAGTAAGGTTTTTTTTTACAAAAATTGTCTCGATCGTTTACATGTCTAAAGATAAACCCTATTTTGAAATACAACCGTTTGAGTCTTACTGCGCCTTTATCTAGTGGCAATAAGGATGGTTTTCGTAGTTCAATTGTTATTACTGACGTGCGATTGGCTGATTGATTTGATACATTGAATGTGTGTTGTCCTATGGTCGTAAGTGTTGGTTTCAGAGTTTGAATGACTATTCAAGCATGTATTTGTGTATATTGGTCCTTCACAATTTGCCTTGATGTTTTAAAATGTTCACTTTTATAAGATTCGGTGTTGTATTCGTTTTTTTTTTATATCTTTTTGATTGTGAAATGTTTTTTCTAATATCAGACCACATGAATAACTTCACTGTTTGTTCATAATCATCATCACACACAAGGCCATTGCATAACTTGGGCCTCCTCTGTACCTCATTTACAGCTATACAAGGAACTTTTGGCGCCCGAATAACTACAGGGGGGGCGCTGTTGATATGGCAATACGTCCGTATTGAAAAAGCAAGATGGCGGCGTCAGTTCCGATTTTGGTCACGCGGCAAAAGTTCCTTGGAGCGCTATACTTGCACATAAATAATACGCACACAATTCATAAAACTCAACTTTTAATGAGTGTTACTTTATTATTTTTTTTAATATTTCCAGTGAGGGCCAGGCGATCTGGATGGACGAGAACATAAGGTTCGGCAAGACTGACCGCTGTTCGACCTTCAACAACCCGCCGCTCTGCCCCAGCGGCGACTTCGAGATTCGAGTGCTCGAAGTCTACGGCTTCTCGGGGGCGTAGGCCCCTCCACTCGCGAAGTAATCTCGAAGTCACCACACTCTCATATCCCCCCGTGTGATAAATGTTGTGATTGCTTTAGCCGTACTATTCTGTTAAAATGTCACCTTGAAAACTTATGTGAAGTGAGTTGTCATTCTACCCTATGCTAGGGATTGACGCTATTGACAGCTCACTTCACCTAAGTGTTCACGGTGAGATTCTTATAGAATACATCGGCTGGCCTCCCAGCCAAGCGCTTACGTATGTACGTGTGTGCGAACGGTCGAGGTTATCAATAGATCCCACGCGAGGGATTTTCATCCGACATTATCTCGCCAATCACCTCACTTTTTCGCTCACAAGTCACCGCGGTGCATCGAGGCGCTTGCCCGCAGCTCACAAAACACTATATTTCAGTGAAAATCCCCACAAATGAGATGTATTGATCACCCTTTGCCGATATAACAGACTGTGTAGATGTATTCCTAATATTTATTCTACAAAGTTAATCTCGGTGTGGACCCCGTAGCTGTCCTATTGATTCAAGCTGTCCGTTCAAGACAACGAAGACGGGGAATGTAGGTTGTTTAAATATTTACTCGTGTTTAGATTGTGTAAGTACAAAATTTTTGAATGTATCGTACCTACTCTTGATGGATTAAAATAATACGCTTATTATGAAAGCAATATGTATTTGTGGGGCTCAGCCGTGTGGTGTAACGTTCAGTGTGTCGCGGCCATGCGAACATTCCAGTGACCTCAGACTCGCGCAGTCTGCTACATCATACAACAACAGTATCTCATTGTGAGGAAACGTTCAGTTTCTACGACATGTAACATTAAATTCGGTCCAAGCAACAGTATTTTGGTATCGTATAGAATGTTCATAAATTGCTTGTAAGGGATACTCACAGTAATTTTGTCGTTGCTCACAAAAATGTACCAAAGAGTTTATATCATAGAATGATTATTTTCTTGTGGCGCGATGCTTACGTCATAGAAACATGGCGATATGTTTTGCACTTCATATGAAAAATAGATCAGAAATTATAACAACCGCTCTCCTTGGTTCTATGATAAACATCGTGCTGGCGAACAAATATATAGTTTATCGACGTTATATCAGAAGCTAGAGAACGATTGCCATTCAATATTCGCTCCTATTACGAAGAGAAAAGGTTTCAACTCACACTGCCATCGTTCGCAGTCAAAATAGTATTATTTATTTCGAAGGTAATGTGCCAAAATCGGACCATACGAATTGGCTTGATTCTGAACTCCGGGTGGTAATCTAGACGTATTTCTTTTTTTACATAAAATTTATGTAAAAGTTTTTTTACACTTATTGTATTTTTTTATCGACGAAACGTAAGTGAATTAGTTTTTGTCGAAGTTGAATTGTGTCGAAATTAATTTACTTTATCGTGTGGCGTTTGTGTTTGTTTGTCGAAAAGGATGGATGTGAAGTAAAGCAATGTTATACCAGGGTTTGTAATAAATTAATAATGATGAAGTCTTTGGTAGATACATTTAAAAAACGCGATGCGTTCTTACATATACAATTTCGACCAAAAAATGCTAATGAGATTGAAGGCTTGGTTTCGACAAACTAACGCAAACTGTTCGTTATGCAATGCAGGCAACGTGTAGGCACAGTCAGTGACGTCACGTGTGCAGATGCAAAATATCCCTGATGGTACAAAGGGTTACAACCAGCGTTCGTATCACCCGCGGCTTTTTCCGCTACGGTTTATTTGTAAATATTATTTTTATCCAGTCTTCTAATTATCTGACCATGTACGAACACTCACCCTTTACAGTTTCATCACCAAAGTCACGAGGCCCAAACGGATTGTTATGTAAAAATGTTCACATGTACCTGAGTAATGTGTTTATATATGAGGAGCGTCTGTTCAAAAGGTCGTATTTCACTTTTCAACTTTTATTTTTTTTATTTTTTTTTTGAACTCATAGCAGAAAACTCCATCGAATGAGCGTAAAAACTTGTTCAAAAGGAGCGTATTTCCCATATAATAAAATCCAAAAAACTTGGATTCCAATCAAAACGGATGTATTTCTGCTTCCCTTGGTTCCCTTGGATTGTTTTAAACAAAACAGGCATATTTCTTCTACAAATAGCATCTTTTATTTATTGTTCTGTTCAAAAGGTCATTTTTTTCCCATACATAACAACTTTAATAAAAATCGTTTCGTTCGAGTAACTAACGGTATCGGGTCAAAAGATGACGGCTGATCTTTCGATTCGAGTAGATGAAATTTGTGAAATTTTGAACTTTGGAAGTTATTAAAAAGTAAAAATCATATTGAAAATAGATGAGCAAGGTTTAGTCGAGACCTTGAATGCTGGTTCAAGGAAAAAAAAGCGTAAGGGACCTCGCGCACTAGGCGGCCACGACCACGACCAGTGGCTGCAACGACCAAATTAACTAGAAACCATGTTGCGGCCAAGTGCGCGACGTGTATATGGTTTCTATAGTTAGCTTGGTCGCTGCGGCCACTGGCCGGAGTCGTGATCGTCTAGTGCGCGAGGTCCCTAAAGATCGTTCGGAATATCGTAAAACGTAAGTGACATTTTAATGTAGGTACTTAGTTCAATATCCTGTTCTCTTAGTAAGGTTTTATCTAATTAATTTACTTTTTCTATGTATCTTTTCAGGAATCAAAAGGGCATATTTCTAGAAGTGACAAATCAAAAGGTCGTATTTCTGATTTTTCCGATCAATAAGTCTTATTTCTGAACTAAAATTAAATAAAAAAAAAGTTACGGTGTATTTTTTTTATTTTTAAAAATGCATGTAATATTGTAGTCTTAATCTTCACAAACATCTAAATTTAATTTAATTTTAGAATTTTTATAATAGGAATTAGATGTTTTTTTCTGTTTTTGTAAAGTTTGTTTATCATAGAAATACGACCTTTTGAACAGATGCTCCTCATATTATGTGAAGCTGTGAATGTCGTTAAGTATTGTAGCCCATACACAAATATTATATCGTTCGGTTAATATAGACATTCTAACTTTTTGAATATTTATAAGGTATTTGATTTTAGAGAAGGTTAGTTTAAGATAGCGATTTGAACGATCATACAATGTTAAGTGGTCTGTTCAATTGAAAATGCGCGAAGTTGCCTCTTGAGCATAATACAGCTCTGTAGTCTTTAAGAATCAAGGAAAACTCAATATTACAAAAAAATATGGTTCAGATTGAACTGTAAAGGTCGATACTCCTAACCCGGCATGGTCGCTACTTAGAGGACTGCGCGTAGCGAAACGGGGTTTCGTCATGGTACTACATGCTATAATTATGTTATTCAGAAGCCTAAGACTCGTTTTAAATTCAAATTATTTATGTAACTTATTGAGTAGGTAACATGTAACGTTTATATGTATGTTATGAAGCGACTCTCTGCGGGCGACAGGTTAACGGTCATATGTTTTTTGTTTTATTTTATGTACGATCAGTGTTTTCGATCTGTGCAGTCGTGGTCGAGGACTCGCGTTTAATAGAGCAGAATATATCAATAATTTTGGAAAACGTTAGTGTGGTGCGAGTCGCCGACCGCGACTGTACAAATGACGTGTCGATATATTTATGTTGTAAGCTGCGTCGTCGCCCGCGCAGGGACGCGCTGCGATATGTTGCTGTTAGCCAATTTGTCGTTGATCAGTGTAAAGTCTAGTCTTTATCCTGTTTTTATTATCTCTAACGATATAATAATATGTAAACTATATACAAATTGATATTTAAAAAAGTTCGTGCGTTTTTGCCCTTACATGGGGCACGTAGGCTCGTGGTTAGTTAGTGTATAAGTACATTTAATATATGTAAATTTATTAATCTCCTTTTTCCTTTTCAGTATTGTGTCGTTTTTGTTTATGTGAGGAGCATATCATTGTGTGACAAGTATGTAAGGCGTGGATGTGGCGAGCTTTGTTTTGTTACTATGTACTGTTACATTCGAGTAGTTTTAGTCCGCCGCATACGCGACGGTGTAAAACTCGTTTATGGTAATGTAAATGTTGCTTCATAATGTGTAAAAAAATATATAATCCTATATACATATTGTCATTTTTCTTCTTCCTTGAATACCATACAAAAAAGTATACATAAGGTCACGCCTTCTTCCCATCCAACATACTCCTCCATACTATTGTGTGTCTACAAAATGTGGGCCGGCGCACATCTGGCGAGGCTAAGCACCGCGTGGTTTTCACTGAAAAACCAATATACATTCCTTGAAATAAAGTTGAATATTCCGTTATTCTGAGAGCGCGGCATAATGGATAGAGTAATTCAGGTCTCTGGTTATTTATTTGCGACTTTATTTTAAGAAATGCAATGTTCATATTTGTTTGACAGTGAAGATCGCGCTGCGTTGCTTCATCGGCTCAACAACGAGTCGGAAATCAAGTGCGCAATAAAAACCTGCCGCGTTATTATTGCGTCTGTGCGGTCGTGGGCTTAGACCTGACCAGGCATAGTCAGAAATGACACGGAGCAAAATTTTATTTCTAATATCTAAAGGAACATTAACGGGCCTATAGTCATCATAAGTGCTAGCTGCATTAGCGACATAAGAACAGCTAGATGAGCTTTAACAGTCAGCTCTTTTATAAATGTTACCACCCATGGCATGTACAGACGCCAGCACATCAACCTACTACAATCTGTCAAATTTCTTTAATAGATTTTCAACTTTATCGCTAAAGTATAAGGTGCAAAGTTGATTGGGAAAATTTGACAGTTTCGGGTAGCTTTATGAGCTGGCGTCTGTACCTACACACAGCTAGGGGCCGTATTCTCTATGACACAATGAACGAAACAGCGCGAAATGAACGCGAGGTTGGTGGGATTAGCTATGGAGTTGACGTGGTTTTGAGAAGTAAGGAATCATTGAGTGGTCATAGTGAATTAGGACCCAGGTAGTAAAAATTTATAAGCTACAATTCAGTAACTAAACTATACAAAGTCCGGTAAATGCATGAGAAACAGTACCTAGGTGAAATATTGGCAGAACTACAGTTGGATCGGGTGGATGACCGATTTAAATCTTTTGGGATGACCTTCAAAAGACCAGGGGGACCGAGTTATTCCACTTATCCACTCTAAGGTGGATAGACGAAAACGTATACTATGTCCGAAAAGTCATCCTAACGCCTAGCTGGACGGAATTTATAGGCTTAGGGCTGAATGATCATAGCAGTGGCGTAACTAGGGTGGCATTGGGGCAAAATGCCACGGGCTCCCAGCCAGAGGGGGCCCGTAGGGGAAAATATGAAATGTACGCGGAAGAAGTCGCGGGAGAAGTGCTAATAAAAAAAAAACTATAATGTTGAAGGACGGCGCCGCCGAGGCCGGCCTAGAAAAAGATGGCGAGATGACCTGGACGCGTACAACCGAGGGCTGGTTCGAGGTGGCGCGGGAAAAGAGTTCCTGGAAGGATTTGGGGGAGGCCTTTGCCCAGCAGAGGGACACTATAGGCTACCAAAAAAAAGAAAAAAAAATTGGTTGAGCTTCTTTACGTTGAGGGAGGGCCCCATCCCTTGAATTTGCCACGGACCCCAAACGGTATAGTTACGCCACTGGATCATAGTCAGATAACTACTACCTGCCTACTACTTAAAAAAAAATAAAAATCTACATAATCAGCCTATAATGTTCCCACTGCTGGGACGTAGGCCTCCTCTCGGTGAGAGGGAGTGGGTCGTGATCGACCACGCGGGCTCAGTGCGGGTTTCATGATAGTTTTCATACAAGACCTCGGTCTAACCGACAACCTTGACTGTCGGGGCCCTGCGTAGTCTGTTAATGATAGGTATATTTGATAAAGAAGATACTATGCGGTATTATGTATACGAATAAACAATTTAACATATTATTTATTCCAACAGGCGTAAAGTTTTTATAAATAATATGTTAAATTATTTAAAAATCTACATAGTAATCAACCTATAATTATGTTCCCACTGCTGGGACATAGGTCGTGATCGACCACGCGGTCTAAAAATTATTATTATAATTTTTAGATAGGCAGTCGCTCCATGTAAAATACTGGTATTTAGCTGCACCCGGTTAGACTGGATGTCGACCCCAACATAGTTGGGAAAAGGCTAGGCAGATGATTATTAAGAAAGTGTTTAGTTGTTAAAATATGCTGTTCTTTGATATTTGCTGCCATGGCTTATTTTAATTTAATATTTCAAGTGCTTTTTTTTCTCGACTTTTCATTATGGACGCTTTTAACGTTCTGCATTGTTCTCACATGCATAATTTTTAACATGAATGATGTTACCAAGACTTTGTGAACATATTATTTTGATTTAAAAGAGTGTCCATGGAGTTTCTTGCCTGTTCTTCTGAATAATGGAATAAATGGGCAACTAGCTTCATCTTTCTGACTGACCGACCCCTTGACATTTCAAAAATGCCTGTTATTGGTTTCATTGAAATAAATGCTTTGAGTTTGATGATCCTGATAATGTTTTCGAATAAAATTTAATTTAATAAATAGAAAACAAACAATTTATCAAATTAAATTATATTCGAAAACATCCATTGGTTTCTTACTAAACTTCAACCATATCCAACGACCCTGGTTACTAATCTCTTTTTGTGACTGTAGGTACATAACTATTTTTTCGGGTTCATGATTTCCTGGTAGATATGTATAGGATTTGAATTTGGCTGCTATGTGGTGGTATTATTCACAAAAAACAGAAATTAAGAAATAGGCTTTTATTAATATCACTGAACAGAAAGAACATAATATAAGAACACCACCACCACAGAGTACCTACTTTTTGATAGACTGAAGATCACCACTGTTCGCAATAAAAACAAAACATAGTGAGGAGACCGGCGTGTCCTAGAACCAAAAATTCGAAGATATGTGACGTCTACCAACGCAAATAATGATGTCCGTGACCACCGCAGGACCACCAACGCCAATCGCTTTCATATTTGGTAAATAATTAGTACTCAATTGGTACTAATTAGTACTCTAACAAAAAAATTGGTACCTTAGTAGTTTTCGAGAAAATCGACTTTGAAGGTGGTCCTGCGGTGGTCACGCTCCCTTCAGCAGGACCACCATGAGCGCCGAAAAATGGGGAATGCTACAGCTATTCTAAGTATACAAATAATTAGTACCCATAAATGTGATTCATTTCGTGAAAAAAACAGAACTGAAACATTTGTATTTACCGAGAAATCAACGATGATAACGTTCGCGCAATCGTTCAGCAGGACCACGATTTTGAATGTTGATTCCAAGTTTGAGAAGCTTGTCGCTTTCCTCAAACCTACATAGAAAATTAGTACCCTGCAAGATAAAATTAGTACCCAAAATTCAACATTAGTACTCCAGTAGTTTACGAGAAAATCGACTTTGTAGGTGGTCCTGCGGTGGTCACGGTGCAAAATTTTCATTTCAAGATTTCCCTATCAAAAACTCCGTGATTTCTTCCCAAATTTATACAAAAATTAGTACCCATAAAGAAGTTATAGCGACCAAAAATTCAGATTCCTAAGTGTTGTATTTTAAGAGAAATTAGCTTTCATTACTTTTCCATACTAAAACTCCGCGTATAACCCGACCAAATTGAGTTGTCAATCTAACTTAACTAAAACTTTACAGCTCATGCACATAAATATTTTTTCAGTACCTAATATGCACTTAGATTTTGTATAAAAATTTAGATATTGAACTGTTGTTATTACTATTCCGACATCCATAAATTTATGTGCATGAGCTGTAAAGTTTTAGTTAAGTTAGATTGACAACTCAATTTGGTCGGGTTATACGCGGAGTTTTAGTATGGAAAAGTAATGAAAGCTAATTTCTCTTAAAATACAACACTTAGGAATCTGAATTTTTGGTCGCTATAACTTCTTAATGGGTACTAATTTTTGTATAAATTTGGGAAGAAATCACGGAGTTTTTAATAGGGAAATCTTGAAATGAAAATTTTGCACCGTGACCACCGCAGGACCACCTTCAAAGTCGATTTTCTCGTAAACTACTGGAGTACTAATGTTGAATTTTGGGTACTAATTTTATCTTGCAGGGTACTAATTTTCTATGTAGGTTTGAGGAAAGCGACAAGCTTCTCAAACTTGGAATCAACATTCAAAATCGTGGTCCTGCTGAACGATTGTGCGAAAGTTATCATCGTTGATTTCTCGGTAAATACAAATGTTTCAGTTCTGTTTTTTTTCACGAAATGAATCACATTTATGGGTACTAATTATTTGTATACTTAGAATAGCTGTAGCATGCCCCATTTTTCGGCGCTCATGGTGGTCCTGCTGAAGGGAGCGTGACCACCGCAGGACCACCTTCAAAGTCGATTTTCTCGAAAACTACTAAGGTACCAATTTTTTTGTTAGAGTACTAATTAGTACCAATTGAGTACTAATTATTCACCAAATATGGAAGCGATTGGCGTTGGTGGTCCTGCGGTGGTCACGGACATCAAATAATGTTCTGTGCTGAATTCAAACCTACGACGTACAGCTTATAAGTCGTGGCTGTTACCACTAGGCCACCACTGCTCTTGACCTTTTAACCGCTTGTGTCGCATTTATGCGACACATATTTCCGTGCCCCTAGCGCTCGTGTCGTATTTATGCGACAGAGACTTGCATGATTTTTTCGTTTTATTTTTATCCTATTAACTGCGTGGTACAACTAAAACCATTATTAAATAGTGAAAAAAACTTTTTGACTATTTTTTAATCAATACAACGATTTCTCCTCCTTATTTATTGTAGGTATTATTTTATCGATTTGTAGCCGGGCGCTAGGGGCACGGCAATGAATATTTAGCCAAGCGCTTAAAAGGTTAATGATGATGATGAAATGCATGAAAGACAATGACTCTTTAATATTTTGAAATAAAAAGCAAAAATTATGAAGAAATATTTTTAATTATGAATCTACATTATCTTTCAGCCTAGTTCTATAGTTTATTGCTCTATTACGCACATTAGATTGTAACTCTTTATCCTTAATCCAACTTATAATATCTTCATAATCTGCTCCAATATGATCTAATACTTTTAGCAAATTCTCATCTGTACACTTTGATAGATAGTTACAAATTAAGGTAGCCAAAGAAGGTTTCACTTTAGCTACAAACTCTTTCAGTTCCTCTTTGTCATTCTCTTCAAAAGATGACCCATTTTTATCAGATTTTATAATTGAAGATGAAGCTTTCCATATACTGTAACTGAGGTCAAAATATTTGTCAGGTGCACTAGTAATATGTAGTGCTTTTACTATAGTATTTGTTGACTCAACAATATCCACTAAGTCAGAATCAATTTCTTTGTTAATTACTAATTTGTCTTCATAGTATTTTAATATTACATTAATCATAGTTATAATGCTTTCTGTACTGTCGCTGTAGATCTCTTGTGACCTATCAAACCCAACCAAGTTTAAAGCTATCTGAAGACTTACAACTAGAATTCTTTCCAACTCATCTTTCACACACACCTCTTTCTGATTGACTGTTATCTCAGTAAACGCTGATTTTAGTGAATCTAAGGCCTCAGTTACAACAAAATGTGTAAAAAACTTAGTTCTAAATTTATCAGTATTGCAATATGAGCATAGTGTGTTTAGATTCTCTAAAGCAGTTACTAAAAGTACTTTGTGCGAAGAATTTTTTAACATAAAGTATAAGGCAGAGGAGTATTCGTTGTTTATGAACAACTCCATCCAAATGTTGACTTCTTCTTCGTTCGCTAAGAACAAGCATGCGCTCACTAGTCGCAGCAGCTGAACTAGGACTAGACTGTCGTCCGTATTTATGTAATCAATCAGAATAGTTAATAAATTGTCCATCTTCATCAACACATTCACTACTTCTTTTTGGCAGCACATATTTCCAATGATACCGACGATTATTTCAATTATTCTTGGAATTTCAATGACCGGTAGTGCGAAATTGAATAGCTTCAAAACATCGTATTTCTGAAGAAATAACACAACATCTCTCTCGGCGGTCATGTCCCACAGTATGCAGATATCGTCTTCAAAAGCTTTCTCCTTTATTTCATCTTTTAACGTGTCTAAATTAGCAAGTTTCAATAAAATTTTGAGTACGAAGCGCTCGCTGTAGGCTGTGTCGCCAATGACGTCGCCTGCTACCTGAGTTGAATTCTCAGTGTCTTCCACTTGTTCCGGCTTCATTTTGTTTACAACACACTAGATTTACCACTAATAATTTAACCTTCTCTTCAATAAAATACTTTTACAACAAAAGCATAGCCATAGCAATAAACCGACCGAATAAATTCAATAAACGTCAAACGGGTCAAACCAAAGAGTACTTTATCAGTCTATCAAAAACACTGCAAAAAGTACTCTGTGGTACTTTATTTACGGAGTCAAACATTTTGACGGATCAACGGAAGAGGTCATTGACTGAATGAAATAAACTGTGAGTGAACATCAAGTGAACATTGTGATTGTGAACTGAATACTGAAATAATCATAGTGTTTACAAAGTTAGCTTTCTATCAAACAAAGTTTTATTAAATTAAAACTATTCGTCGATGTAGATCAAAATATACCTTTAGGTGGTCTCGGCTACACCGGTAGGGTTAGAGCTTTAAATTATTTAATGTTTTTTATTTTTATGAATTTATATACCTCGGGACCATGGGGTCCCGGTCCTTTGGAAGGCGTAAGAGGGGCCGAAGCCAAGTCGAAGAGGCCCCTTCGGAAATTTTAATCAAATGCGACATCAACCGACGATTATCCCTGTATGCACTATGCAAGTTTTTATTATTTATTTGCTTGCGTGAAGGTCTACTGTTCCGCAACACACGCACGCACGGTACGTAATGTATTAAATGGATTTACCGATGGTATGCGTCCATTGTATCCGGATTTTTAATTTAGTGTTTTTGTTGTTGTTAGTAGACGTCGTCTGTCATGAACACGGAGATTGACGACGATATTATTATTATTATTATCAGTTGCTTGTAGGTAGAAGAACGTAAAAATAAACGTAGAATGTGGGTTCTAAACTTGAAGCGACAATGTTTGGATAATTAATCATTATTAATTATTGTTCGTGATTTACTTCATGATGAACAAAGATCTTTTGATTGCATTCACCAGTCAAAGTCTAAAGCTCACCGCAATTATAAACAAAACAACACGTGTGGCAGTGAGGGATGTAAGCGACGAACTAATCCATGTGACGTCATCGGCACGCAACGCATTTTTTGTTCATATATACCGTGCTCGGTGTAGGCGGTACCGATAGTGGACGCAGTGATACATGAATTCATACGAAACAAACTAAAATCCGTTGCATGCCATGTGTGCGTTGTGGCCGGTGTGGACCAATGAATGGACGTGCACCTTTAACCGTTAGTCCCGGCTGTCATTCGTAGATCTGACAGTTGTTACGGGTAATCAGAAGCCCGAAAGGCTGACAACCAGTCTTATCAAGGGATATCGTAATACCCAGTAACTGGGTTGTGGATGTCAGATAGGCAGTCGCTCAATTAAAAATACTAGTACTGTATCTGGTTAGACTAGAAATCGACCCCAACATAGTTAGGAAAAAGACTAGGCAGATTTGATCGCTTGCATGTTAAATAATTCGATTTAATTAATCTTTTAAATGATTTGAGTATACCTAAACGTAATTGCACCAATGCTGCATGTTTCGATGTAATAATAAAGCGTTCGAATTCCCTGTTGACCAACAAACTAATAAACGTTCTGTTTACTGCTTGTGCTGATGTCGCCTTATCTCGTTTCGCGTATACTGTCCTTCATAGTGGAGCGAGCAGCTGCGCAAATGACTAAAGAGCGTTAAACAATGAAAAATATCAAGCGTTTTAAATTTATTGAATTTTACTTTTACACTCTTGCATTCTTATTTTAAATGATTGGTATTCAGTACTAACCATTTTACATCACGATTATTTTTGAATAAAAAGGGTATTTATCTACATAATTTCATTGTCATTTTGTGAGTTCATCCTGTTATCAGCTCCAGTTTCGTTGAATGAAAAAAAAAGTTTTTCTTTTTACTAGATACCGACAGGGTTTGTATGTAGTGATTCACCAAATTATCGCCTCACTCACTCACTCGAAGCACTATCATATTTTGTCACATAGCTGTATCCAGCCTTTTTTAACCTTTTGTCTAAGCCTTTTGCCTTTTCTTGAAGTTGAAAAATGGCTTCTATGGCTTTTTTATGGTATCTCTTTTCATCTTTTCCGGACAAAACTCTGAAAACTAATTCTGCTCCCGCAATATTAAGCTTCTTGTCTATCATCTTCTTGATTATAATTCTTGCTTCATATTTATAACTGAGACGCACCCATCCCTCTTTACTGCCACGTTGATAGTCTACAAATTCTATTTTTGCACCTGAAGACAACATTATTCTATAAAATTATTTAGGTACATAATTATAGAGCTAGAAAAAGAAACGAGTGATTGTTTTATTTTAGGTAAGTTCCCATAATTTAATAAAATCTCCCAGTTAAACAACAATAATAGTACAGTGGGTTATATGTGTTAGCTGACCCACCTAAAAGTTATACGAATTTGAACCTTCTGCAATTAGCAGTAGATAAATGTGTTATTCGATTTCGAGCTTCACGAACTACATAGAACGACTTGTTCAAGGTAGGTAAATATTATAGAATACAGTTATGCCAATTTGATCTTTAACACGTAACCTTAGGGTAGGTAAGCTTTTGAATACTGTTTTGTCACATGATGGAGTTGTTAATTTCAACGATACTTGTTAAGTCGATTTGGTCTAGTGGTTGCAACAGTGAACCTATAGCAACATGGTTGCGAGTTCAAAACAAACTTTCCACTTCTTGTAGCTTTATGTTTACAATATTCAATTATGTTTTTTGAATCCAAAACATTATTTATATTAAATTAAAATAGTTAATTTAAATGAACTATTTAAAAACAAATACCTAACATGAGAAATAAAAAACAATAATGATTATGATAACGATTTTATTCAAAATAAATACAAAATAATCACTTACAAAATTAATTACTTGTTTTAAATATAAGGTATTCTATGATAAGCTTGAATTTTAGTTTCTTCGTTTCAAGAATGCCTATAAAATACCCATTTTTATTTTTAAGTAGGTAAGTAATCAGTTACATGTAGTGAATCAACATGTTATATGTTTAGAAATATATATAGGTATTTCTATTTTATAACAATAACATCACCACATTAACTATCATACTTACCTACTTCAACTATAAGTGAAAATATTTTTTTAGAAAATAGTAATTACTAAAATATAAGTGAAAAAATAGCACTAAATACTTTGATGTTTTACCTACTTTATAATTTTTTTATACTTAAATATTTTTAGTTTTAAATATGGTTATGATCGTAAAAAGGACCTGCTTATTCATTGTATGAAACACTTCCATAGAAATTATGATGAACACACACACTGACACGTAAGTAAGTATTGTTGACTGCGGGCGGTGGTGATATCATAATAGCGAAATGGAGCACCATCTCTTTCCACAATTTGTTGCAAGCGGCTTCGCATGCCGCACACCATGTTCCAGCAAGCATCACTTACTCTTCATGAGAACGTTGAAATCACAAGTTGCGCCAAATTCTCCTGACTTCTGATGAATCCCAATTTAAAATCATTTGACCCCACAAGTTTTCTATTGGGTTTACGTTTTAACCACAATCTGACTGTATTTCTGTGAAACAAAGAAATGAAACAGGTGTCACTATACGTTATAAAAAATATGTTTGCTTACGTCACGGCATAAGGAATAGTTAGGTATAAAAACAAAGTATAAAATTAGAAAAATACACTTACTGCTATAATATTATGTCTCCTAGCAATCTCTCTAATGCCAACATTCTCCTCGTGCAAATAGATTATTTTGTATTTTAAATAATCACTCAATTGAGACATGATAATAAAACTATAAAAAATAAATTAAAAACTTGGAAAAAGACGTTGTTTTCGCAATTTAGTAAGGCAAGGTAAAACATATTCACGCGTAGTCACTGCAATTGTGCGTAGACTGGCTTTTAGCTTTATTATTGTGACGGTTCATTTTTATTTTCCTACCCGTATTTTTAGTAACATTTGAATACTAGTTTTATAATGAATACGCATATTTGTCTTTCAACTACCCACTTATTACAAGTTAGGTGAAAATATTACCGAGTAGCGCTAGTCTGATAAACTCATACAAATGAAATAACTTTTAATGTTACAGGCAGAGGGTTCAAATTCCTTCGTTTATAGGGTGGGTCAGGTAACTCATATAACCCACTGTACATATCTACATACTGATATATCTCACACCTTCCCATGGCTAGTTATGTTAGGCAGAAACTATAAAACACCACCAATAGTTATCAATTTGTGGGTAAATTGTACAGATTTTTTGCCTGAAGCAATAAGGAAATGCCTATTTGTTGTTACAAGTAAATAAAAATACAAAAATTACCTAAAGCTACTAACGCGTCGTTTACATCTTCCCTTTTCATAGTATTGGGGGTTCCAGTAAAATGGAATACAGCTCCCCTAGGCAATACACATTTACCCTGTGGGTATATTGTGAAGTGTTCTTTGTCCTTACTACATTCATAATATTCATAGTATTCTCCGCCCCGAATCCTTTGGCATTTGCATATACCCTTTTCACCACACTCAACCTACAATTTAAAAAAACAATGAAAACAGTGATCTTTTTGAAATATTAAGATAAATATAAGTTAAAAATCGGTTATCTATATAAATTCACAATGGAATAGCTGCTGCTTTTATACATTATTTGCATGATGCAACCAAAACTCTTTTTTGTGCAGCTGTTTTGGGGATTAGAATTATTTCCAAATCATCCCCGTGGTTGAAAGTTAAAATATTTTTACCAGTCAAATATAGTAAATATCCAATTACATAGGTATCACAAGTGTCGTCCGAGTCATAATCAGTTTTCTTTTTAGGGATTTCAATTAGTGTTAAAGAACCATATGGATCCCTTTTCCCTGCTGTCATTCTACACAAAACTGGAGGAAATATAAATTCAGTCATATCTTCTTGAAAGTGTGTATCGCTTGAAATCGAAAATGCAGATTTTTGTTCATCATCTACTTTTTCAGTAATTTCTTCACTTTTTCTTGGAGAAACCCTCTTAAATTTTTCGACAACTACTTCCTCAAGGCATGCGTCGGATAAATCATATTGTATTCCTACTTCTGCAGTCATAATTCTATGTGGATTTGGAGATAAATCATGTTGTACTCCTACTTCTTTAGTCTTCAATCTATATGGAGGTGAATATTCAGAAATTTTTAATTCTTCAAGCTTCATTGTTTCTTGAATTCGAGAATCGGCATCTGTAAGTTTTCAGGCACTCTTTTGAATACATTTAAAGATGTAGGTATTGATATTTTTTTTACTCTTCAGTGCACTAAGCCAAGAAACGTCATACACATGTAATACATGTCATTCACAGACGAAGAGCTGCTGTCATACAATCAATTAATTATAATATCATTGATTTAGACATAATTTTCTTCATACCCGAATGAGTAGGATATCTTTTAAAAAAGATTTTTCAGAATACTGTTTGCAAGACCACGATATTTAGCTATATTGTATTCAATAACTTATTTAGTGGTACGAACAGCATTACTCCCCGAAATTAACACGACATTTACAATAGAATATACACTATTGTCACTATTTCTGATAATCAATAATAACAACAGCTAGCGAACCACCAACCAACGATTGCCAGCCAATGGCCATGACCGGCTCAAAAAGAACGAATGATTTATTGAATGATATAACTCAGAAACCTGACAGGCGTTAACGAAGTAAGTTATAAACATAATGCAGAATATAATATAATGAACTCTGTGGAGTTTGAAATTAGTATTAAATTCCCAAAAAAATATAGGAGTTTTACAGTCGGCAACGAGTTTTTAATAATGATTATTGAACAAAATATTTAATTTATGTTATTTTTATCATCATCATCATTTCAGCCGAAAGACGTCCACTGCTGGACATAGGCCTCCCCCAAGCAACTCCACTTCGACCGGTTTTGTGCTTCTCGCATTCAACGAGTTCCTGCGGTCTTCACAAGGTCGTCGGTCCACCTTGTGGGAGGCCTTCCAATACTACGTCTTCCGGTACGCGGTCGCCACTCCTGAACCTTTCGGCCCCATCGGCCATCTGTTCTGCGAGCAATGTGCCCTGCCCACTGCCACTTAAGTTTGGCAATTCTTCGGGCTATGTCGGATACCTTGGTTCTCCTGCGGATCTCTTCATTTCTGATTCGATCACGCAGAGAAACTCCAAGCATAGCCCTCTCTATTGCCCTTTGGGTGACGTTCAGCCTTCTAATAAGGTCCATTGTGAGCGACCACGTTTCAGTGCATTATGTCATCATTGGCAACACGGCACTGGTCAAAGACTTTCGTCTTGAGATACTGCAATATGTGGGACGAGAAGATATTGCGTAGCTTCCCGAATGCTGCCCAGCCGAGTCGGATTCGACGATTGACCTCTTTTTCGAAGTTGGACCTACCTAACTGGACAGTTTGTCGTAGGTCTTATATACATATACCTACTCGTCCATGGCTTCGAGTGTAGCGTCTCCGATCTTCATGAGAGTGGGTTTTATATGGGCATTTGACATGACCTTCGTTTTGTTCATTTTCAGACCCACTCTTTCGGAGGCTCTACTGACGTCATCGAGCAGTGTGCTGAAGTTTCTATATTTATGTCTGTAATTTATATGGTGTACCTACATAATAAAAGAGTATTCTATTCTATTCTACTGAGTTCCTCCATAGTCACAGCCATGACTACTATATCGCCGGCAAACCGAAGGTGAGTTATGTACTTGCCATTAATGTTAATGCCAGCCCCTTTCCAGTCTAGAACCTTGAAGACATCCTCCAGTGCAGCGGTGAACAGTTTCGGAGAGATAACGTCTCCCTGTCTCACACCTTTCTGCAGGATAGATTTCGAGGTGTGATCCTGGAGTCGGACTGACATAGTGGCGTTTTCGTACAGACAATTCAGCACCTCGATGTACCGATAGTCTATATGGCACTGTTGAAGAGACTATAACTAGTTATTTTTGAGGCCAAAATAATTATGCGTGTGCGAGAACATAATATTTACGTATTTCGGACCAAGACTACTAAAATGAATATTAGCACGACGTGCTACTTCCCAATTTATTAGGGGTCGGTGCAAATGCCTTTTTCTTCCATACTTCACTGTAAGTCATGCCGTTTCTAGCCATATCATCTTTCACAGTCCATCCAACGTTTCTTTGGTCTCCCCATACTCTTATAGTCAACCACATTTAAACTCGGAACATTCATTTCTCTGCATCATATGGCCTTACCACAACTTTTTAGTCACCGGTGCTAGTTCTTTTGTATACTCATTTCCTATTCCATCAATTCGCGTAACACCACATATCGCTCTTGGCATTGCATGTAATCTCAATGATTAATTTGATAGAAAAAAAAAACCGGCCACGAAGGGTTCCGTACCACCGTACAATATTTAACACTACATATATCATTTATTGATATCGAGCAAAAATAGGCAAAAAATGGCGTTTTTTGTATGGGCGCCCCCTTAAATATATATTTTATTATTAAAATTAAAAATACAACTGAGTATTTTGTGAATATTTCAAGTGCCTACCTGTTGCCATTATTAATATCGAGCAAAAAAGGGCAAACAAATCGCGTTTGTTGTATGGGAGCCCCCCTTAAATATTTATTTTATTTTTAGTATTTGTTATAGCGGCAACAGAAATACATAATTTATGAAAATTTCAACTGTCTAGCTATCGCGGTTCTTGAGATACAGCCTGATGACAGACAGACGGACGGACAGACAGCGAAGTCTTAGTAATAGGGTCCCGTTTTTACCCTTTGGGTACGGAACCCTAAAAAGGAAACAGCAAATGTCCTTACGAGATAAAAATTTAATAGTAAATATTTCACGTAACAAATGAAACTCTAGGTTAACACAGTTCCGGTTCATTAACAAACAGTTTATACTTGTATTAAAGGTTATCTTTAATTTATCTTTACTTAAAAGCAAACATGAAAGTCTATGGTTAAGCATAGAGCCGTTTGTATACGGCAGCGCCATCTATAACTAACTGTCGGATGCTTTGATTTTCTTGGGGGGTCCGCTGTCCTCGTGGTCGTGTCGCCGTTTCTTGCCATGGTACTTGTTTCCACCTTTCCTGCCCTTATTGCTTTTGAAGTTCTTCATATTTTTTCGCCTTTTGGTCATTTCTTCGACTGTTTTCTGCAGGTATGTGGTCTCTTCTTCTCCCTCTAGTACTTTGAACTCAACATCAGCTTCGGCGATCTTCACTTTGTTGTCCGTCATTTTCTCTGCTACCCCCTTTGCGGCGTTCTCCTTTGTGAGACGCACCCAACCTTCTTTGTCGCCCACTTTGAAGTCTATGTATGCTATGTCTGCACCTGTGAATATATTAATTGGCAGGTCTAGAGATATTTATCTATTAAAACTTTATGCATGAGTAAAAATACTAAGGCGGACTTGATGCCATTAGGCATTTCCTATGAGTCTGGTTTAGCTTTTTATATTGACAATACCAACAAGATTTTGTAAAACTCCTTGTAATATTCTCACACCTGAAATTGGCCAGTAAGATACATTGGGCATTGTTCCCTTCTTTTTTTTTTGTCAGCAAGAATAAAGCATTCATTACACAAACAAAGTGTACAGGGTCATTTATGTGCCTGAAAATGGTCTAATTGATTGAGTTGCTGCATCTTAGACCTTTTATCAGCTTTTTTTTTTCAGCTGGATGAGAGTTGCCGAAAATCGAGTTGAATGGCGTGCAATAGGAGAGGCCTATGTCCAGCAGTGGACTGCTATAGGCTGATGATGATGAGACCTTTTATATCGTAAGCTGGGCTTTTTATCTAACTGTTCCCTGCAGCACGCCATTATCATCAACAATAATAGAACGATGGTGATCATCTGATTTGGTAAGTACAGTTTTCGACAGAAATACGGCACTTTCAGTCATACCTATATATATTTTCTAATAATCGAATGTCATATTGACGCCCGGGTACTGTTTTGTATTTTCCAAGTATCGTGCAGTTAAAGTGTAAACCAAATCTCTTCTTACCTATTGTTGACAGGGCTTCTTTGATATCTTCCCTCTTCATCTGATCAGTACCGCCACTGAAGTATAGGACTGTTCCGGTGGGTAGTTTCAGCTCTTCTTTTTCAACCTGCAACAGATTTTATACACTTATTATTATTACTATCTATGTCTGTTGTGGCTATAACGATATGATCTGCCTAGATTTTTCCCAACTCTGTTAGGGTCAGATTTCAGTCAAAATTAATGCAACTGAATACTTTTATTTTATATGGAACAACTGCCTATCTGGCCTTCACAACCCAGTTACTGGGTAAAACAATACCCCTTGCTAAGAGTGGATGTCAGACTTTCGGGGTTTTGACGACCCGTTATGACTGACAAAGATCCAGGAATTACAGCAATCATGCTTTCCGAGACACGGAGGGGTATGTAAAGATCACCCATCCACGGACCGACCGCGGCTTAGCTTAACATAATCGGTTGGATAAGGATAAGCCATTTAATAGCACAGGCGACAATACGTCTTTAAATCTGCTCACTCCAAGAGAGCCACAAAAAATCGATAATTATTTTGTGTGTGGGCTTGATTTTTATAATAAACTAGCAGCGCCCCACGGTTTCACCCGCGTAAGTTTCGATCCCGTGAGAATATCGGGATAAAAACTATCCTATGTCCTTTCCCGGGACTCAAACTATCTCTACACCAAATTTCATCGAAATCGGTTCAGCGGTTTAGGCGTGAAAAGGTAACATACAGACAGACAGAGTTACTTTAGAATTTATAATATTAGTATGGATAGGTTTTAACCTGTTGTGATGGTTATTTATTATTGCAGGCGTCTCATTAGGCCTTCAAATTCGCTTGTTAGCGCCCGATCATACGTACCATAACCACAACACGTGGACGGGCGCTAATTTGTATGAAAATTAATAGTTTATTCACACGGACCACATTTGGCCGTCAAAATCAACCGTGTGGGCGATAGCGACCACGTCGCAGCCACAAGCAATGCAACCACCAGCGAGACCGCGGACTAGCGACTGGCCACATCGGAAACACAACATTGCGTCGACCATTTGGTTTGCACAGTATTTGATCAGTAGTTCCGAAGATTTATAATATTAGTATCAGTGGCGAAGGTACCATACAACTCAATTCTTACCGGCTTCCTTTCGAAAATTCAGAACATAACCACTCTATAGCCAAATCATCATTGAAATTTTCTTTTGGAATTTTTTTTGCTCCAGCCTACCTACCGCTGTCATAAATTCACTCTTCGCCACTGATTAGTATAGATTGCTTGTTAATTATAAATGTAACATACATTGTAGTCCTTATCCTTATTTTTCTTGTCCTTCTGTTCCTTTTTGTTGGCATACTCTTCTTGCTTCGCCGCGATGTAGTCGTCCTGCCATAAGATCATCAGTTCTGTGTCTAGATATTCGTGTGGCTTGCCTTCCATGAACTTTTCGGCCTGGAATGGGAGAAATGTAGATAAATTGCTTGTCTAACTCAAGTTAGGGCCAATAGGTATAAATATGAGTGAAAGAAGTTAAAACAAATTTGTCTTATAACATTTATATTTGGAAGCCGACCCCGACATATGTAGTTGGGAAAAGGCTAGGCAGATGATGAACATTTATATTTTATTCCTATTAAAATACCACATTCCGATTGAAGTATCAAGGCTACCAGAGCCGTTAACCGGAGTTACCGAAATAGCTTGCAGAGTAAAGTGAAGTGGCATTGGGCTGACCATGTTTGTTGAAGGACCGATGGCTGGTGGAGCAGACGAGTTCTGGAGTGGAGACCTCGTATCGGCAAGCAAACAAACACTGTGGGACACCTCGCAGCTAGATGGGCCCACAAACAGAAGGTGGCTGAGACAGAGTGGATGCGGAAGACGGAGGAAAGGGTGTTGTGGTGCAGCCTGGGAGAGGCCTATGTCCAGCAGTGGACTGCGATAGGCTGAGTTCAGTGAACAAGGCTGTTTATTAGAACCATAACTTGTTCCATTCGCTAGTTTCTGAATGGATTTATTGACAACATAGAAACTAAATCTCAATCAAAATGCATAGATCCCTGCCTTTAAAGAAAAACATGCCTTTTAAAAATTTACCTGTTCCCTAGTCTTGAACGTAATGAACACGGATCCTTTGAACATCCTCTTCTTTGAGGATCGCTCCTGGAACTTCCTCATGATAATGTTCTCAACTTGGTCATACTTTTTGAAGTGCTTTAGAAGGTCATCCAGCGTAGCCTCTTTGGGGAATCCTTTGGCATAGACAGTCCTGTTGCTGAGTTCCTTCCTGCGTTCCTCATTCATTTCTGGAATGGGTACGTCGGGGCTTCGTCTGACTCTTTTGTTGTCTTCAGACATCTGTAAAATGCAGAAGGCGGGTATTTTTGTATCACACTAATATTATAAAGGCGAAAGTTTGCGAGTGTTTGTATGTTTGTTACTTCTTCACGCAAAAACTACTGAATGGATTTGAATGAAATTTGGCACACAGGTAGTTTATATAACCAGGATTAACACATAGAATACTTTTTATCCCGATATTCCTACGGGATCGAGACTCGTGCAGGTGAAACCGCGGGGCGCAGCTAGTTGACTATAATTTTAAGAATAGATGGCAGCTATGAGCTCACATGCATGAGGTTCTGGGTTCAAATCTAGACAAGCACGAATGTGAGTTTTTCAATTCTTATGTACTTTCAGAGTTCTTGTCTTCATAACTGACATTGGTGAAGGAAAACATTGTGAGGAAACCTAGATTTATAGTTATTACTAGCTTTTGCCCGCGACTTCGTTCGCGTGGAATAGTGACTTCCGGCAGATTTTTGGTTTTACCCACATAGTTCCCGATCTCGCGGGATCTCTTTAAAAATGAAATGTGGAAGATATTCTAGGGAACTCTTCAAAAATCAACATAATGAGCTCTGCGTTTGAATTGAAGATAATTATGTATACTCACTTAGGGCATTAAAGCCGTTATTGCCGATCGAAAAAGGCGACAATCGCCGCGCGAAGGCGCTCGGCCGATACCCAACCAAATGCGTGTAACGAAACCATAGCGCGATCTATTTCGATCCCAACGCCATCTATCGAGCATAGTGACAACTCGGATTATTTATCTATACTCCGTTCGGGCATTTTCTTTGTACTAAAAGTTTTATTATATTGATATTATTTTTTTCATACCTTTTTACTATTTATTTACTTTTTTCCGATGAATTAAAACAAAACATGAACCGAACTCGTGTAACGATCGACACCATTGCGCGATCACCAACTCGACATATATAGTACTAATAGAATTATCTATACTCCGTTAGAGCATTTTCTTTGTACTAAAAGTTGTATTATATTATATTTTCATACCTTTTTACTATTTATTTACATTTTTCCGATGAATTTTCAGTACTGAATTGATGCCGACTCTTGACCAATAGATGGCGCTGTATGTCCGGAATAAATTTTATTTTTTGTAATAAAAACTATCCTATGTCCTTTCTCAAGTTCCAAACTATGTCTATACCAAATTTCACACAAATCGGTTCAGTAGTTTAGGCGTGAAGCAAAGACAGACAGACAGACAGACAGAAAGACAGACAGACAGAGTTACTTTCGCATTTATAATATTAGTTTGGATAAGTCTAAAGACGACGCCACCACGTCTTAAGAGCGCTTACGACATAATAGGGCATTTCATACAAACTTTTAAGCCCTTGTTTTTCAAAATGAACCGTTTTAATGAAACTCCGTAGGCATAAGCAGGATACAGAGATCTAAAAAGTTAGTAAAGAACATTTTCGAAATGTTTTACTTAAAAAAAGATAACTGTAAATCTCTGTTTCTATGGAAAATTTAAAATCGGTCTAACATGGCTGTAACACTATTTTTCGAAAATGTTCTTAACTAACTATTTAGACCTTTGTATCCTGCTTGTGCGTACAAAGTGTCATTAAAATCGGTTCATTCATTTCGAAAAACAAAAGTTTGCATGAAATGTCGTACGTCGTAAACGCTCTTAAACAAGCATGGTGACCAATCCTCGTGCCTTCTCTGTATGAGAAGAGGCCTCTGCCCTGCAGTGGGAAAATAACATGCTGGTATTATTATTACAATAACTAGTCTAGTCTTACCTCTAACAATCCGTTGGTGGATTTATTTAGAGCTTTGGCAATAACTTCAGTGTCCTTAGTCAACTTGGCGAGTCGATTGAATCTGGTGAGGATTTCAAGCGGCACCCAGCCCTCATCAAGCTGCACTTGTTCACGCAGGAACTTGTCACGGGGCAGGTTCAGGTCACCTGAAAATAGAGGGAATATTGATGTTATCTATAGTCTGAGTATTATGGTTATTTACTTTATTAAATATGTAGTAGGATATAATATTTTTTTTCTTACAGAAAATATCAAGTAAATTCATTTATTAAAAAAAAAAAGTTTTAGTCAACTGCCTTCATTATTTCTTAATCACATCACATTGGGCTACAACATAGTAGGTAAGTAGGTAATTTGAACACAACACAGTACTTCCATTGTTTCTATGGGAAATGAATATTATCAACATACTGTGGTCTGTGTTGTTATATTAAGGGGAATCCCTTTCTATTAAATGCAATACTGTGTGTGCTGAATACGAAAAACGCCTGCAAAACTATGATAGAGGATTTTGACAGCATGTTACGTTGAGGAAATATAAAAGACGTTTGTTTTTAGCTAGGTGCATCATAAACGATGTTTGTAAGCATGCAAGACCTTGGCCGGACGCATTTTCTATAGATAAACTCTACGTCAGTCGTATGCAGTAGTTATTACTCACCGAAATAGTACTCAATCTGACGTATGATAGAACTCTCCAATTCGGAGGTCTCGTCCTCCAAACTCTCCTCTTTCTTATTATTCTCCTCTCCATTGGTCTCAGCGACTACTTCCTTTGCCTCAGTCATGTTTATTAAACTGCAAAACAGAGCCAGAAATGTAAACCCGAAAACCATGCGACGCGGCGCATCTCTAAAATGGCGCTATCGATTAGAACACTTACCTTTTCTTTAGCTGAAGTTAAACACACAGATATGTTGATAAGATCAAAACAATTGAAACTGTTAACGTTAAATCAATTGATTCAAGCAATTTCTATAAGAAAACACGTGTTTCAACTTTTAACCACACGCGGCCGGCACGAATTAAATGGTTGGCGGGGCGGGACCGCGGGAGAGGGGAATGAAAGCGATGATGTTTGATCTTTGATGTTTCGTTCGGGAGTGTAGACGGTGTGGACCAGTATTGATTTTTAATTTTTAAATCTTTTAATTCCTTTGCGCATGTCTGCAATTAATCTAACAAATGCATTGAATACAACGACTGTACGTACTGCATATGATTTCTAGTTTTTATCATGGCTTTATGATTTGTCACTAACTGTACGACCTACGACAATTTTTTGAATTTTAAAAGACAACGTCATGATTATTGTATTGTATAAAATGAGATGCAAAGATGGCCAGCTGCAGTAGAGCAGTAGTAGTAAAGCGGTATTTAGGATCATCGGTTTCAACCTCTTTCTAGTTTCAAAAACATTTTATTTCCAAACGATCTATGATTAATGGCTAATGTCACGCCAATCAAATGATGAATTGTCAATGTCAAGAAAAGTCAAAATAACAGAAAAACATAACCTCAATGTTCAATACGTAATAATGCGGTTAGTTTATTTTGTAAAATTGTAAATTATACACATGGACATGGATAACATGAATTGAGTTTATAATCATGGGAGTTCGAGGTTTGACTACTTATATTAATCACAAAGAGCATGCGTTCCTGCAACATTTCTTTCTACATGACTGTTGTCTGGTCATCGATGGACACAGCCTATGCGCTCAGTTGTACAGATTACTGAACTGTTTTTCTGCCTTCGGCGGAGATTACGACAGGTTTTTCTCTTACGTACGTAATTTCTTCAAAAACCTGAGAAAATGCAACATTACTGCGTATGTATTGTTCGACGGCAGTTACGAACACAGGAAATTGAGAACAGCGTACAGCAGGCTAAGGTCTAAAATATACGGCGCTTCTAAGCTCGACCCGGTTACTCAAGGGAGTATACAGATTTTCCCGCTATTAATTCGCGATGTATTCATAGAGGCTTTGGTAGACATGAATGTGCCATACACGGTATGCGAGTTTGAGGCTGATGATGAAATCGCAACGATGGCCAGGCACCTAAACTGCCCTGTATTAAGCTATGATTCAGACTTCTTTATCTACAATGTTCTTTACATCCCTTTCAATACTTTAGACTTTAAACCAAAGCCTGTAGACATTGATGACACAAAAACATTTGTTTTGGAATGTAAAATCTATAAAGTGGAGTACATGGTCAAGAATTTCGGAGGTTTAAATGAAGAGCTGCTACCTCTACTAGCAACATTACTGGGCAATGATTTTGTTGAGAAAAAAGTATTTAAAAAGTTTTTCTCCCAGCTAAAATTGCCAAAGACAAAAAAGAAGAGTAATGATCAACAAAAATGTATTCATGGTTTATTCCAATGGCTACAGAACGAAACCTTAGAGACGGCTATCGCTAAAATATTGGGTAGATTGAAAAAGAGGCAGAAAAAAAGAGTTCTTTATGTAATAAAAAAAAGTATTGATGGGTATCACAGCAAGCATTGTAGATCATTGAAATATTTCAATATCAGTGAAGATGATACTCCCGTGTCTGATTGGCAGTTGCCTGAGGACTTTGAGAAGAGCCTTCTAGCTGAAGAATATCAAAATGAGAATGAAAATGATGAAGAAAATCAAAATGAGAATGAAAATGATGAAAATGGTGAAGATGAGAATGAAAATGATGATAAATTTTCAGACAATGAAGAGATTTCTTCAGAAAATGGGGAAGAAAAAGGTGAAGAAGAACATGAAGTAACTGATATTGAAGATGATCAACTAGATCTTGGTGTGCCAGAATGGTTTGCTGATGGAGTTCGCAAAAATCATATTCCTAAAGCCTATATCAACCTCTTCACACATCACCTATATTTCTGCTCACCACAAGCTGAAGACTATAATGAAGAGGACTCCTTTCTATGTTGTCTACCTATATTAAGATATGCTTTTGATATGTTAACAGATTTCGCAGAAGAGAACTGTATCTATGTTAGTCGGGAGAAGAACACAAGTTACAAAAGGATATTTGTTGGCAATGACATCAGTATTTCAAGACTATTTGATTCCCCATTTCATGAACTAACAGAAGACCAATTAAAATTATGTTTTGAACATTTTTTGAAAGAACAATTGAAAGAATTGGATCTGAAATTGATAGAAACTCTGCCGTCTAATTTCCAACTGTTTTTTATCGCCATGCTATGGTGGGTGGCGAAATGTGAAGTACCTTTAGGAAATATACATAGCCTACTAATCTGCTATATAATGCTGGAAGCTGTAGACGAAAAAACTGGGACCTTCAGGGGTCACTTCCAATTCAATAACAAATACTCCAAAAAGGTTGAAGAACTAAAAAGAACTCCTACTACCCTCAATTTTGATGAAAATGAATTTTTCCTGAATAAAAACAAAGTGCAATATGAAGACAGTTTGATAGCTGCTCATGTGTTACTAAAACATTTTGAGTTGGATGACAAGATAAAGAAGAAGCCAAAAAGTTATGACACCAAAAAGATGCATTCTTTTGCCCAATTTCAATGTTGTTTGCTCCATATAAATAGCCTGAACACTTTATGTAGGACCCCTTTTGAAAGTACAAAGTACTCAAAAAGTTTCAATGGAACTTTTGTTTATAACATTGCAGTAAAAGTAGAGAACCAGATTAATCCAAAGACATTTTTGGAGCAATACCTGCGAGGTGCTACTACAGTACTAATGTTTTATAAAAGTTTATGTAGCGTTTATGATAAGTGTGCTGAACAAATGGGCTTGTCAACGGCACAATGGGAAGGCAAGAAAAAAAGGCGGAGGAAGAAAAATGCAGAAGAAGAAGAAATCAACTTTATTGTAAAAGGTTTTGAATCGGAGGTTTATATTTGAAATATTGATACTCAAATTAAATATTTTTGTACTTTAAGATACTCGTTTTTCATTATTGATTAAGATGGAATAACTAATCACTCGATTACTGGTTTTTTCACAGTTATTTCACCTCTGATTTTGCATCACAGTCGTCTTTATTCTCTTTGAAATAAGGTTGATTTTGGGTTGCTGCCACTGACAAGTCGTATCAAAATTACAATGATCTTTATTGTCGTTACAATAAGGTTGCTGTTGGGTTGTTGTCAGTGGTAAAATAATTGAGGAATGGACTGTAATCTATTGACCTATATTTTTATTAACCTAAAAGTAAAAGTGTTGGTGTAGTGTTTGTACAGGCAAAAATATTCATGTTTTACCGTGCACTTCTGATGGTGGAATTTAAATGCCTGTTTACAATTATATCTTGTTCTTGATAACATGTAGTCTTGATGAGTCAAAATACAGGAAATTTTTTTTTAAGGAGTGCGCAAAAAAATTTTGGTGGTTCAGTATCAGTAATAGAACATATTTCCATTATTAGTTCAAAACTTTTTTCACTTTTTTATCCGACTCTAAATCAGTAACATATGGACACTATCTATTCGTAATAATAACAATGGGCGCCCGCGCCGGGCGGCGCACGTGGCGGAGTTGCAGCAGGGGAATCCCCGGCGGCAGAGAGGTGCCCGGGCGGCCGCCCGCCGCCGCCCCGGAGCACAGCCGGAGTCCCGTGTTCCCAACCCCGACACGACAGTCTGCTCATCGCATGCGCTTCGTGACCTCGCGTCCAATCGCTTTCCCGTGCAACCCCCGCGCCACACGTGTGTCGTACTCGTACCTACCGGTCACGATGTCGGACTTTAGTAACCGCGAGTTTTATGAGATGGTGCGAGTGTATTTATTAAGTGGTGAAAGTTTACGAGCAGCTCGCAGAATGTATGCGACGGAGAGCGTACCTCGAATGCGAGCCCATGGTATCCTTAACCCCGCGGGCCCTAATGAAAGAACCATTTTAGCAGCCTCTCAAAGGCTGCTTGATCATGGTCAGTTCAGGACCCCGAATCACGCACAAGGCTAGACCCAGGCAGACCTCGACTGGCGGTCGAAATCGAAGAAACCATTTTCCATTTCATCGAGCGAGATCCAAGAGCGCACAGCTGATAGGTAGGTACACTCTACAGACGTCACCAGCACATCAAGCTACACACAATCTGTCAAATTTCTTTAATACATTTTTAACTTTATCGCTAAACCATAAGGTTCAAAGTTGAATGTGTTGGCGTCCGTACATAGCGCGGTTCGCTTCGCCACGCGCCGGGCGAGTAGCCATAAAATCAATTTCAAAGTAAACATCTTTGGTTAACGATAACTTTATTTTTTTGTACTAAGACATATCAAAATAAAAAATAGATGTTTAATAAAACTCATTCAAGTTTATTTTACCCAATTTTGCGCACTGAATAAAAAATATTCCTGTATATTTCTTTATTAGCCATTACTGACCCACTGCTGGCCAAAACAGGTGGCGTTCTGTAGTTTCTGCCTACCCCCAAGGAAAGAAGGCGTGAGTGAGCCGTTAGTCCCGGCTGTCATTCGTGGATCTAATCTAAATCTGACAACCAGTCTTACCAAGGGGTATCGTATTACCCAGTAACTGGGTTGTGGAGGTCAGATAGGCAGTCGCTCCATGTAAAATACTGGTATTCAGCTGCATCCGGTTAGACTGGAAGCCGACCCCAACATAGTTGGGAAAAGGCTAGGCAGATGATGATGAAATCGCGAATGCAGATATTATGTATGCTGGGCAAAGGTCTCCTTTCTCCCTCACCTCACCTCTCTCTGTCCAGAGCTGCCAATGATTATTATTTGTTAAAGTAGTCCTGCTCATCCCGCCATCTCCATCTGAGCCGCCATGTCGTAATAATATATCTAAATTTTTTAAGAAATTCAGCTCGTCCACGATTGTTAGCAGTCGGCAGGTCAGGTCCAGCCGTGTAGCCACCTGGGCAGGCTAAGACCTTCCACTGAAATAAGGCATGCAAGGGCGAAGGTAGTAGGCACCCGCAAATTTTCATGTCTTTTGTAACCCAACCACACTCATCATAATGATCATCAAATGACTCCTCCCGCTCTGGGTGGAGCGGAAGGGAGTGTCAGACTCTTACTGACTAAAACCCACCCGTGTTCCTTCCTTAGCCCTTTATGTTCCGGGGCAGCGGTAACCCTTTCGGACAATCCCGCTACCCCGGCAGGCTTCGGCCCTAGCGGGCCCCTTCCCTTTTGCTGACATCTCTTTGAGGCGTGCGTGGAACACATACGCGCCGTCCGGCACGGGCCTGGTCCTGATCGGACGGTGAGCTACCCATTACTCTACGTCTGCAGGCCCGCGCCGACGGTGGCCGGGAGTCGTCACGCGGCTCCCGACGCCCGGAGCGTGTCCCGCGGCGGCCGGGACGGGAGGCTCTCTCCCTCAACCGTCCCGCCACCTCCTTCGCTAGCATGATTGCTTCGCAGAAGGAGGTGACTGCCTCCCACTCCCTCTCGCTCCGGACCATGCAGACCGCGAGCAAGGTGTTGGGTTTGATTCCCAATAATGGGGATATGATTTAGTGAGACAATAAAAAAATAAAACAAAAGAATAAAGTACCTACTTATAAATATATTATTTTAATCAGTGTTTCTTACATTATTAACTTAATCAGTGTGTCTTCTTACCTCCATTCAAATAAGCTACCCTAGTGCTAGTTTTCCGAGACACCATCGCATCCAATTTTTCGCCTATCAGATAAAATACCATACCCAGTAACCCACTACCGATGAAGTAGAAAACTTTTGTCGACGCACTGACTACATACATGAATGGGTATGGCCAAATACCGTACTTGAAGTACACATTATGGATGTACCCTGCATAGAGAGCTGTCAAAATAATGGCTACCGAAAACCCAGTTTTCTTCGAAGGATAATTCCGTTTAGTTACAAGTAATTCGATAAGGATTACAGGTAAGATTAACGTGTGCATTAGGTGGTTCAGCCATACTGGGAATGCTTTTTCGGCTTCTATCGGGAATATTGCGCTTTTCGCGAAGGTGTGGAAGATCCAGAAGACTAGAACGACGTACAATGCCGAGCAGAGTGTGATGCTGAAAAGCACGTCTTTGATCTTGCGGATGAGAGGAGGCTTCCTTGTGACTGCGTTGGTCCCGATGACGTCATTCAGGAGGGATACGATGAAGTAGATGGTTTGGAGCACCTGGAAAGAGCAAGATTTTTTTGTTAGCATACTTTTTGGTACTATACGATGGGTATATACAGGGTGGCAGGACTGGCAGGGACATCGACGCACAAACTTTAACCATGGATTCAGTAAGTACATGATTCTGGACCCCTGCGTTGAAAATCGTCGGTTATTAAAAAAAACAGCTATTCCTACAAAAGTGACCTATGAGACAAAATGTATGGAACAGCAGATTTTTTTTTAATGATCGACGAAAAATTGCCAAGCCTTGGCCTTCCTCAAGAATTGGGCTATCAAATCCAAAAATATTTTTTAAAATCCGACCAGTAGTTCCAGAGATTTGCGCGTTCAAACAAACTAACTCATCAGCTTTATTACAGGATGGTCAAAAAGTCGTGGATCAAACGAAATAGGGAGATAAAGGAGGTCATTTACAAGTTATAACGCTTTTAAAGTGAGAAATAATTTTTGGTAACGCTTCAAAATTATTAGAAAAAAATTAATTGCTCTTGAAATTTGGTACCCAGAGCCGCAATAGAACTTTTGTAGTGCTGATATATTATCTAGTAATAATACAACACCGTTAGTTTTATTGTTTTGTATCACATTTTTTTTTAATTAGTCTAATTGTAAAAGAACTCGGTATACAAAAATATTCATAACTTTTAGGGCAATTGAATTATGGCCATGCTGTAGAAAGTTTTTTTGTTCGAAATGACCTCCTTTATCTCCCTATTTCGTTTGATCCACGACTTTTAGACCACCCTGTATAGATATAGGTATCGCTGATATTATTTAATTAATTGTAGGCCTGAATTCCTCTTATGCTGACGTTGGTCGCGTAACGTCGGTCACGCGCGTACCAAGACGCTGAAGATAAATGGACGTGTATAGTGTAGCACCGACGGTCAACGAGCGCTAGTCCATATACATCAGTACGGGATCGATGTCAGCGACCGACGCGGCGACGTCGGCGTAACAGGAGGCCTACCACAAGCTCTTAACGCGATCCATTTTAGGACCTAAACTGAACTGTTCTTCTAATTCGTACCATGACGTCAGTTTAACGATTCAGTTTAGGCCGTGCCATCTGCTGACAGCGATTGTCAGAGTTTTGGTTTCATTCATAGTTGTTTGGTACCATGACGTCAATAGAGCAGCTTAAGCGATGCAGTTTAGGAACCTAAACTGAAATGTCTTGTTTTTGAATCGTTTTTAATTAGATCATGGTAGGCCACCAGTATTTCCAGCCTTAAACGTTATCAGTTTAATTATTTGTTCGAACGACGCGACGTTGGTATTAATTATGAATTGTTTTATCAAAGTGTCACTGTTTTATCATCTTTATAAAATAATATGAGTCAGGAGATAAGTTATTTTAATAACTTTTCAACGAGCTTCTGTAAGGATCGTGGCTATAAAAGCCACATGGATCGAATAAAATTTGTGTCTGGGTTTTAGAACCCAGTCCACATTTAAAATGAGCTTTTTGGGTACTTGGTTGCTATCATCTGCCTAGTCTTTTCCCAACTATGTTGGGGTCGGCTTTCAGTCTAACCTGATGTAGCTGTATAATCAGCCTATAATATTCCCACTGCTGGGTGTGTCCCAGGCTATAATGTTCCCACTGCTGGGACACAGGCCTCCTCTCTGTGAGAGCGAGTGGGCCGTAATCCTCCAGGCGGGCCCAGTGCGGGTTGGTAGATGTCACATGTCTTCGAATTTTTGGTTCTAGGACATGCCGGTTTGATCACGATGTTTTCCTTCACCGTTTTGAGAGCAGTGGTGATGAAATAATTTACACAAAGTAAAGCGCCTGTCAGGGTTCGAACCTACGACCTATATATCTCGTAAGTCGCGGTCGTTACCGCTGGGCCACCACTGCTCTACTATGGGATCCATACCATTTTTATTATATTTTCAAATTCAAATGGGTTCCGCCTACTGCTTACAACTTTTATTTAATTTAAAATGGGCTTGTTTTTAGCCTTTCAGTTTTGTTAACTTAAGTTTTTTACCGCAGTCAGGATTTTTAAAGTTTTTAATTACTTTTTTTTACGTAGGCATAAAAGGCCTTTCGTGAAAGAAATCCATGAATTAAAAAACAGTTTGTTAAAAAGCAACTTGATCTTTTCAAATAAAGGAAATAAAAATATACTTACAAGAGTCCAAAAAGTGAAGAATATCGCTCGAGCTTTGAAGGGAATGTGCTCAAATTCTTTCGACGGGTATGGAACCTCCACATATGTATAATCGTACCAAAACGCAAACGAATACAAACTAATTACGGACAAATGGAACAAAATTAACTGCATTTTTATTAATTATATAAAATTCTATTAATTATTAACGTTTGCAACACTTTCATAAACGTCTGTATCGATCGACGTTGCTCACAACACTGGCATAATTTGAATATCGAACGCTTTTTATTATTTATTTAGAATTTTCAGTCCCTTATCGCTTCTACGACAAACGTTGAACATTATCTAAATTGTAGGTACATATTATCTAAATGGTTCATTTGTGTGGACTTTTTTGTATAGGTAGTGGTCCTGGTCATCGATCCACCAATAGAGGTCGCAGGGGCAACAATATTGGCCATTCAATATGAGGAGGTATATTTCAGATAAAAGTATAACTAATTAAATAGAGTATGAAACGCTCTGTAATAAAGATTTCAGAGTGACTAGTACTATTGAAAAAGTTATAAAAATGTTTGAAGTTGTAGCGTAAACTGAACGTTATTGTGCAGGTATTAAAGTTATTTTTCCAATAACTCATATTTGTTTACATGTTGGGAAACTTAATTGCGAACGCAGATTAAGTATATCATTAGATACTGGCGCAATGTATGTGTTCTTGACCTCTGCCTATCCCATTCAAGGAAAAGAGGCGTGCTGTTGTGCACGCAAAGCGGTTACAATTTTTTTTTTCCGTTTGGAAATCCTCATGGATACCCTCCGTCTAGGAAGAACGGAGGGTTATGTCGGACTCCTACCGACTAAAACCCCATTGTTACTTCTAGTACCATAAGTCGGGGGCCCGGGAGATACCAATTGGAACCGTGCACCTAGCTTCTGACGTTTCATAAGTGCCCATGTTGGTTTATGTGAAATAAAAATATTTTGATTTTGATTTTGATTGACTTGTACAGACGCCAGCACATCAAGCTACTACAATCTGTCAAATTTCTTTAATACATTTTCAACTTTATATCTAAAGTATAAGGTTCAAGTTTGATTGGGAAAATTTGACAGTTTCGGGTAGCTTGATGTGCTGGCGTCTGTACATTCGCCGCACCCCCGACTGGAAGCGGTTACAACAAAGAGATTTAAGATAATTTAATGTCTTTGGGTTACAACTAAAACTACAACGTTTTATCAGTAGCCCTGTAGTAACCCGTTTTCTCTCAAAGTTCAAATGTCACATAACTGTTTTTTTTTTACTACCACAGATAAACTTAATGACTGATAATGATTGCACCTCCGGTTTGTGGATAAAAAGGTTCAATAAGTCATAGATAGCGTTACATATTGTTAGTGGTATTAAAATAAACACTGTGATAAGTGGAGCCGGATGTGTCTGTCTGTTTTTGTGACCGTCTGCAAGAGATATTACGTAAAAATCCATACTAATATTATAAATGCGAAAGTGTGTCTGTCTGGTACCTCTTTACGCTTAAACCGCTGAACCAATTTGGATGAAATTTGGTATAGAGATAGTTTGAGTCCCGGGAAAGGACATGGGATAGTTTGATACCGATATTCCCACGGGATCGAAACTTATGCGGGTGAAACCGCGGGGCGCTGCTAGTCTATCTATCTTCTATCTATCTATACTTATAATAAATCTGTAGAGAGGTCAATTCTGTACATGAAATATATTTCAAAAATAACTATCAGCGGGTGATTAGTGATCGATACTGACGCCAAAAATGCAATCAGTAAAATTTTTGTCTGTCTGTCTGTCTGTCTGTATGTTCTTTATAGAAACAAAAACCACTCGACGGATTTCAACGAAACTTGGTACAATTGTTCTTCATACTCCTGGGCAGGTTATAGTATACTTTTCATCACGCTACGATCAATAGGAGCAGAGCAGTGAAGGGAAATGTTGGGAAAACAGGAGAACTTACTCCATTTTTGAAGCTTCCGTCGCGTGTGCAGCCTTAATGGTTAAAGCTACACAGAAATCATGTATGACGGAAATGTTCTCCTTAAAATTATATAAAAAATATTCCACGACAGCAAATGTCTATCTTTTATGGTTGACTCACAATAATACGTGTAACTCCCGATAGCTTAGCAGTTCGGAGCTTTCTGATTATATTTGTCTACTCTTACGTTTATAACACTCTCACTCATCCCTAATTAAAAAAAATTAACATTATTACCTATTTAATAAAAAAATAATCATAGAAATCGGTACAGAAACACCAAAGTTATACATGAAATACGCTAAAAAGCCATCGCGCGTGAATACTGAATCATGCTATAAGGATTATTTTTGTGTAACGGTCGCCGCGCTCGACGCGGCTCGCGGCGGGTGGTATAAAAGGGCGGGGGATTCAAACGCGAACTTCACACCGTCCAGCAGTTCATGAAGCGCCTCGCCAAGCGTTTCTTCGACTCTGCTATAAAGCACCACAATTGCCCTGATTGCGGCGGCCTCCCGATATACTCCCTCCCGCATAAGTAGGATTCGCCGACCAAGGCATACCCTCACCATCCCCGACGACGCCACTACCCTCTTACAGGAGAGCAGGATAGCCACCAGCTCCATTAAGAGACACAAAAACACGACCCGACAACCGTCCTTCCGTCCTCGCCGTCGAGGACGCCCGTCGCGACGCCCCGTAAATTCTCCTCCCCGACCCTTGCTCGAGCCAGCCCGCGCCGCTGAGCCTGTAGTATTAAATTCGCCCCTAAATAATTCCGATCCAGCCTGTCCCTTGCTGCCCCCCCCCCCCAGCGACGCCCTAAGCCGAGGTCCGTACCCCACAGGGGGTGCCCTTAGCGTGTAGTCGCTTAGTTTTTAAGTTTTTTTTAAGCCCTGGCTGGAGGCCTTAATTTTGAGGCATCCACAGGCAAGCCCGGTTAAGCAGACGACAACCTCATAGGTTGAACTGCGAGATGCCATTCCCAAAAAAAAAAAACGCGAACTTCATACAATATTTGGCTGTTGATGCGAGTAGACGTTCCGAGCATTCGACCTTATTGACAGACAATATTGTTTATCAGCGCGACTTTTAGTCTTTAAATTAATTTAGTTTATTTAGTTTTCTTTTGTTGTTATTTTATAAAATAGGTAGGTATTACTTATTTTGGTAGTGTATTATATTCGTTCAAATTACAAATTATTAATAGTTTACATTTTATTTCTTTTTAGGTAAAGTAGTAATTTCGTTGTATAGGTACTTAAGCCTCATGTGAACGTGATCTAAACAATATTACCAATACATTAACTTAATAACACACAAGGAATTACTTAGTGTCCGACCGAAGCTTCGGCTTCGGCTTCGGCTTCGGCCACCTTCGGCCAAAAAAGCACCTTCGGCCAAATCTTCGGCTTCGGCCAAAAATTTGCCGAAGGTTTGGCCGAAGCCGAAGGTTTGCTAGTTGTCAAAATTTGAAATTTACTGAACGATGCTAGAGCGAGACGGAGAGTGTGCAGAGCAGCAGAGTTTCGCCGCGCCGCCGCACCGGACCAAACGAATCGCAGTTAGTAAACTAAACGAGTCAAAACAAGTTTGAGAGCGCGTCTTAAAATTCTAATAAGTGTTTTGTTTTTAATTATTTATTACTGTGAGTAGTACCTGTGTAAAGAGCTATTTTTAATTAAGACTAGTCGAAAAAAGTGAGTTTATTTTTTATTAATAAGGTGCCTCAAATTGTTACCAAAACTTGTTAAGTTTTTATTTTCTCCAATTGTTACCAAAAATGTTTAACTTAATTATCCTAAGAAATTACTTATAAGTATTTAATTTTCTCAAAAATTCCAAAAAATTATATGTAAAAAATAGATATTGAAAAAGCGTTAAACTTTGCTCAATTATTTTATAGAAATATTTTGTGTTCGTCTGATAATAAAAAAAATGTGACTGATTATTTGATTATTTTTGTTAAAATTACTTTAAGTAAATAAATATTTAATTAACATTGTATATTTGAAACTTTTATTTTAGACAATATTTTATTACCTACTTGTATATGTTGGTCACTCGGCTCGTTATTGGGCTAAATCTCTAAAGCTCTCACAATATGTATCTAGTATATTCTGAGATCAAAGTAACTATCGTATTTCTCAAGGTCAATGACACCTTCGGCTTCGGCTTCGGCCGAAGGTTTTGGTGAATACCGATTAATCGGCTTCGGCTTCGGCTTCGGCCAGAATTGCACCTTCGGTCGGACACTAGACACACTGACGGAGTTGCGGGCACAGCTATCTACTCGTATATATATAAAACTCTTCCGTTACTGAGTGACTGACAGACAACGCACAGCCGAAACTACTGGCAGTAGAGAGCTGAAATTTGGCATGTGTATTTGTTGGGAGGATTAGGCTACCACTAAGAGAGGATTTTTGGAAATTCCCTCCCAACGGGGAGAAAAGGGGGATAAATTGTTTTTTTCCGGAAGTCATTATTCCACGCGGACGAAGTCGCAGGCAAAAGCTAGTACTTAATATTTTAACTGCCTTAAATGACAGACTAGATGGGTATCGATATTTAAAAAATAAATTAATTTGACGACTTCTTTTAGCACCATCTCGGACATCGATCTACATGGTCTTCATATAACCTGACCAAGATTATGTCAGGACTTTAAAAGATACTGTGACCTCTGAGTTTGTTTCGGCCTTTCTTCTCAGAGTAGTCAGATAGGAAACGCCGACCTCATCTAGTTTTTAAAATATGATTGACGTGTAAAAGTGTTTGTGCAAACCTACTTACAGAAATAAAATCATTTATCATTTATCAACCGGGTGATTATCACGCGTTGAACGAACTATAATAGTTGCAAGTTGCAAGGATCAAGTCGCTTCAAAGGATCATTTATATCGCAAAATACCAACCTTTGGACCGACTACAAGATAGCGGATTGTCTCGGTCATGCGATATTTGCACTTCATATTACTTAGGATGCTTTTATAAAGACACGGGTTTCCGGAAAAGACAAGCCTGTAACGATATCGCACAGAAAACCTAACCTATCCGAGTCAGGATGTCAAAGTACACTCAACGCCAAAAGTGCTTGTGATTAGAAAGGAGCGTACGCGACTCCATCGGCTCTAGTGTTATTCAGTAAACTACTCTTTTAGGTACCTACTTAGTAAGGTCAGTCCTACTGGTGTTGAGAGAAAAGAAAGGAAAATACAAAACAAAAAAGTATAAAAAAAAACTAAGTCTTGTCTCGATCAAATCTTTTTTGTCATCATCAAAAATCTAATCTTCTTTTTCCGATTGCAAATAGACCTGTATATTTATCAGTAAATCGCTTTTCAGTCACATACACATATCACGCCATCTCCTAACAAAATAACAAAACCGTCTGTTTGCACGGGATTTATTATTTACTTTTTTCCCATTTCTCCGTGAATCCGATATCTAATATTAAGGAAAGTAAGCCCGTGACGGTTCCGATGTGGTCAACAGTGGGTTTATCTTGGGCCCACACGGTACCATAAGCTGGGTGCATCACGGCTCAGCACGACGGAGTAGAGAGGCTAGCGGTTTGGGATAAACTGGGAGAATATGCCAGATTTCGTTTTTTTTTACGGTTTCCTAGACCGCGGTGGCCGTCATACTAAATCTGTAAGGGGATTGAACATTTTTATATGGAGCCTGGCATACGTATGGTACTGTCGCGCCATTTTGATTTTGTTTCATGTGTGGCCGCCATTTTGAAAAAAAAAATCAAAATGTCGGACAGGTTGGTATGCCACGGATCTTCGAACCCCTTTCCCCAGTATTTGACATCAAGGTGTCAAAAAACGCTTATTATAATCAGCCTCTAATGTTCTCTATGAGAGGGATTGGGTCGTAATCTACCATGCGGGCCCGTTGGTAGATGTCATGTCTTCGAATTTTTGATTCTAGAATATGCCGGTTTCCTCACGATGTTTACCTTCACCGTTTTGAGAGCAGTGGTGATGAAATAAAGTAAAGTATAGCGCCTGTCTGAGTTCTAACCTACACCCCCCCCCTATCTAGCCCCCCCCCTACCCCCCCCTACCTACTCGTGAGTCGCGGCCACTACCACTACACCACCACAACCAAACCAAAGCCTTTTAGGACAGTCAAAAAAATAGACACAATTACTTTTTATCCCAAAAAGGGTTCCATGAATAAATTGTTTTGTCCCACCTTTCTTATGACATGGTCACCCCACGATCTGCTAAACTGAAGCTAAGAAAATAAAGGTATTAAGTTTTCTATTAACCCCTCGCCCGCTGGATATTATTGGCAATAATGTCAATCCGGGATTTGGCGCCGCTGTAAATACCTTTTCACTTCAGTAGCTCAAACATGTAGGTTTTGCTGCCTGAAATCAGTGAGCAAAATGCGATTTTGCTCACTGAGTGAGACAAAGTAACTTTTTAATTTTTGTTTTCAGAAAGCCGCGAAAATCTTCTTCAGCCTTGGGTTAATCATACAATTCGAAACATTCACACTCTATCTCTTTCCCGCCATTAGAAAGAGACAGAGACAAAGACCAGCCCTTTCGAAGTTCCGATTTTGAATTCGACCTCAAAGACAAACACGTTCGGGATTTCGTACTAACTAAAGAAATTTTGCAAAAAGATAATAATTATGTCTTTTAATGTAATTTATTGAATTTTTAACTTATTGTTTTATTTAAATGAAAATAAGTATTTACTGCAAATAAAACTGATATTTAACCTGTAAATATTTATTGCTAAGTAGTTTCAATAATGTTACGTAATATATTTTGAATAATAAAATATCATGGGTGCTATTTCCGAACACGCCTTAATTTATATAAAAGAGCGGGAATAAAATTTCTTGGCTGGCGTAAAGAGTTGAATAAGTTAAAAAATATTAAAATAATCGTAAAATATGAGTGAAACTAGCGACGAGACCAATATTTTAACACCGGAAGAGTTAAAACAACAAGTTATGAATGCAGAATTAAGTTTCCTACCTGAGAACTCTCGCGAGAAATATCTGAAAGCATACCATGTCTTCAATGAATGGAGACTTACAAAGGGCGCAAGCAGTTTTTCGGAGACGGTGTTGCTATCTTATTTTTTAGATTTTATCACAGACGAGGCGATCATCTACAATGTGGAGTATTTACTCAATGTTGAAAGCTATTTTAAAAACAAAACATAACGTGCATATTGAAACATACGCAAAACTCTTATCTTTTCTAAAAAGAATGTCAGTTGGGCATAAGGCTAAAAAGTCCAAAATTTTCACGGCCCATAACATAGAAAAATTTCTAAATGATAATTATTTTGATTCACAATAAATAGTTATTTCAATCTATTCCTGTTTATTATTTTATCTCCTAAAGTGTTCTCGCTGCTGAAGTGAAAAGTTATGTGTGTTACACGAGAGCAAAGTTTTTTGCATCTCGTGCCTTTGAATCCCTCGCCACACTCAGGATTCAACTTTAGAATCACTCGCTACGCTCGTGATTCAATCTTTGAATCCTTCGCTTGCTCAGGATTCAAAATCAGCACTCACAGCAAAAAACGACTTTGCTCTCTTGTTGCACAAATAACTATTTCACTTCAGTAGCTCAAACATGTAGGTTTTGCTGCCTGAAATCAGTGAGCAAAATGCGATTTTGCTCACTGAGTGAGACAAAGTAACTTTTTAATTTTTGTTTTCAGAAAGCCGCGAAAATCTTATTCAGCCTTGGGTTAATCATACAATTCGAAACATTCACACTCTATCTCTTTCCCGCCATTAGAAAGAGACAGAGACAAAGACCAGCCCTTTCGAAGTTCCGATTTTGAATTCGACCTCAAAGACAAACACGTTCGGGATTTCGTACTAACTAAAGAAATTTTGCAAAAAGATAATTATGTCTTTTAATGTAATTTATTGAATTTTTAACTTATTGTTGTATTTAAATGAAAATAAGTATTTACTGCAAATAAAACTGATATTTAACCTGTAAATATTTATTGCTAAGTAGTTTCAATAATGTTACGTAATATATTTTGAATAATAAAATATCATGGGTGCTATTTCCGAACACGCCTTAATTTATATAAAAGAGCGGGAATAAAATTTCGTGGCTGGCGTAAAGAGTTGAATAAGTTAAAAAATATTAAAATAATCGTAAAATATGAGTGAAACTAGCGACGAGACCAATATTTTAACACCGGAAGAGTTAAAACAACAAGTTATGAATGCAGAATTAAGTTTCCTACCTGAGAACTCTCGCGAGAAATATCTGAAAGCATACCATGTCTTCAATGAATGGAGACTTACAAAGGGCGCAGCAGTTTTTCGGAGACGGTGTTGCTATCTTATTTTTTAGATTTTATCACAGACGAGGCGATCATCTACAATGTGGAGTATTTACTCAATGTTGAAAGCTATTTTAAAAACAAAACATAACGTGCATATTGGAACATACGCAAAACTCTTATCTTTTCTAAAAATAATGTCAGTTGGGCAAGGCTAAAAAGTCCAAAATTTTCACGGCGACATAGAAAAATTTCTAAATGATAATTATTTTGATTCACAATAAATAGTTATTTCAATCTATTCCTGTTTATTATTTTATCTCCTAAAGTGTTCTCGCTGCTGAAGTGAAAAGTTATGTGTGTTACACGAGAGCAAAGTTTTTTGCATCTCGTGCCTTTGAATCCCTCGCCACACTCAGGATTCAACTTTAGAATCACTCGCTACGCTCGTGATTCAATCTTTGAATCCTTCGCTTGCTCAGGATTCAAAATCAGCACTCACAGTAAAAAACGACTTTGCTCTCTTGTTGCACAAATAACTATTGCTCCTTATATTTTGCCAGGTTCCATTACAGGGAGTGAAAATGTTTGTATATTGTTTAGTTTCAGGGATATTTGCCATTTGAAAATGGTTTTGGGCGACAAACAATGAAGATTTTATCTATTTGCTTGTGTAGGTACCCATCGGTTTTCCTTGATATCAACTCAATCAATTTAGGCCATTATTGGAGGACCCCTGAACGCATGCCAGGAAGTCCATGCATAGTGGTGGAACAATCATGATATGGGCGGGTATTTGGATCAGCGGAAGAACCGAAGCGTAGCACATTATCAATCGGAATTAGTTTCATTTTGACAGTTCAACAACATTCATTGCGTTATTTACGTGTTGAGCAGAATTTTTTTTCGAACTTATGAAGCAATGGATTACCAATTTGCTTCAAAATGATTCAGATTCCGATTGATAGTGTGTTACGCAATTAGGGTGCTGATTTGGATCAGAGACAATCTCAATGCACAGATTTACTCTAAAACGATTAAGTATCAGATGTTGTCATTCCTTTGCGGACCCAATTTGGTGCTTCATTTTTGCATACGCATGATAATGCCCGTCCACACACTACCAGTGTCGTTGCAAATATCGACATCTTACCATGGCCTGCTCAATCGTCAGACTTGAATCCCATTGAGTACGCATGAGATATGCTTCAAAGAAGAGCTCTGCCTAATATGGATGCCGTACACACACAATATTTTGTATACGTTTACCTACATACATATGTCACAGATAATATAACATATGTGAAGAGTTGAAGACGATGTACAGACGCCAGCACATCAAGCTACCCGAAACTGTCAAATTTTCCCAATCAACATTGAACCTTATACTTTAGCGATAAAGTTGAAAATCTATTAAAGAAATTTGACAGATTGTAGTAGCTTACTACAATCTGTCAAATTTCTTTGCACCTAATTTGTTTGTACCTATTGAGTATAGTAATTTTACTCTAGAGTAAAAATAGGTACAAAGTATACCCATATAAAAAGACAAAGGATTTATTTTTACCAAAAAACAAACAGTCTTCCACCCTTAATCCCATCTCATTATATGTCATCCATCATTCAAGTCCAACAGAGATTCATATTTATAGCTAGAAACAGTTATTTAATATTATTTGCTCAAATAAGTAAAAGCCTCCAGATTTCCCTTGGGCGGAAAAACCTTACTTTCCGAATACCTATTTATAGCATTTTTTATGAGCTCCTGAATTTGAACTGAGAACTATTTGTCGGTTATTTTATGGTATTCCTAGCCAGTAATTTGATAACGAAATGATAATATTATAGTATTACATAACAAAACATGTAACTTCAGTAGTTTCTGAGTTGTTTCTGGTTGAAGCTGAATACCAATATTTTACATGCAGCGATTGCCTATCTGACCTCCACAACCCAGTTAATGAGTAACATGATACCCCTTGGTAAGACTGGTTGTCAGACTTTCGGGCTTCTGACTACCCGTAACGACTGTCAAAGATCCACGAATGACAGCCGGGACAAACGTTCCGAGGCACGGAGAGAACAATTAAAATAATAAGCAAAAAAAAAAATGTAAGTAATCCGAAGATTAAAAGGCACATCTACACTAATATTATAAAGAGGAAAGATGTGTTTGTTTGAATTGAATAGGCTCCGAAACTAGCACCCTAATTGCGTAACACACTATCAATCGGAACTGAATCATTTTGAAGCAAATTGCTAATCCATTGCTTCATAAGTTCGAAAAATTTGTGTGCTCAACACGTAAGTCACGCAATGAATTTTGTTGAACTGTCAAAATGAAACCGATTCCGATTGATAATGTGTTACGCAAGACCGATTTGAATAATTCTTTTACCATTAGAATCCTACATTATCCCTGATGAACACAAAAAGCAGGAAAAGTTAAACAAACTTGATCTTGACACTAGTACAGCAGTGTTGCCAGTGCCCTTTTGTGAAAGTAACATAACATGAGCCAAAAAGTAATATTTTGATGACAAAAGTACCATTTTCATTTTTATGGAATATTTGTTTAAATTGCTCAAAAAACTGTTTTTTCTTTGTACCAAAATTTTGGATAGGACGATTAGTCGAAATCCGAAATTAAAAAAATACATTTCAAAATAAAATATGCATAAATCACGCGTTCAAATAGACATTTCCATCCATTGCTTATATAAAGTAAGTTACACGTCTAAAATTAACTGTTTAAATGACCACAATGTTGAACAATTAAAGTCACGTATTCACTATCATTTTTTATTTATAAAGCGATGACTCCACCGCCTACAGATTATTATTAATATTAAATTTTATAGCGGTGCATTGCTGGAGATTAAAGAGCTCCCCACAGCCTGGTACATGGAGGTGTGAAAGAGTTTTGTTTATCTGTCGCATTGGAAAAGTATTGTAAGTACATAGGTTGTTATGTTATTAAAATATCTCTTTTATCTATATGACCGCCCGTTGTGTCACCCCTTGTAAAATTTCAATACATCGCTCATTTAGAGAAACATCGACGTAACTGGTACTTGTTTTTTGAAGTGAAAACTTCTTTAATTTTTGAGATCGGAAAAACCATTGAATTCGCGCCACTGTTACCGTAACCGACACCGCTTCGGATGTGTTCGGCTGTCCTCGGGATGTACTCGGTTTTAATGTATATCCGATATGTCAGTGAGTGATGGCAAAGTATTCTGTTTGTGTTTTGTTTTTAGGTACTTCTGTCGGTTTGAGCGGTGAATGCTTATGCGAATCCCGCACCCCCGGCCATAGGTAGAGGTGGAATGATTCAGACTGTGATAATCATAGAAAAAATGTATTAAAGATGGAAAAAACAAAATAGGGCGATTTGAACAAAAAAACAATGAACTCTTATAATGGTGGGTTTACGAAATGAAACTTATTTTTTTAATAATTTAATTTCGTATTGCCTCCAATACGGCTTCTACACGGTTTGGAAAATAAAAGTAATAAAAAAAAAGTGAATTTTTTAAATCTTTTTTCTATCCATGACTGCGAACAGGCCAGTATGTAATAAGGTTTTAATGTGCAATATACAAGCTGCTGTGCTGTTTACAAGATTTTTTTTACTTCATGAAACTAATTTGTGCGGTTCAGAAGATATTTAGATTTTTTTAGGCACATAAATTGGCTCTTTTATACCTATTGCTCGTCAGTGTATTCATTGAAGTATTTTTTACACTGAAACGACCTTACGTATGTAAAAATGTAAGTTACCATTCAAACGTGGCGACCCTACTGTTTATTTCTAAGCATTCGTCTCCTAGCTAAAGCCACGCATTTCTTTGGCTGGTTTTTACTAAAAAAGACGTCATTAAGCCTGGGTTAATGAGAAGAATTTCTATTTGTGGGTAAATTTGCATCGCTCCCTTTTTGAACATTAATAACGAGGCTTTTAGGGGCCCGTGAGCTATTTTCTTTAAGGGTCATTCACTCCAGGAGCAATGACCTATAAACCGCACCCTAATTGCGTAGGTAACACACTATCAATCACAATCTGAATCCTTTTGAAGGATATCGCTAATCCATTGCTTCATATGTTTGAAAAATTTGTCTGCTCAACAACGTAAATAACGCAATGAATGTTGTTGAACTGTCAAAATGAAAGCCATTCTTACTGTAAGTGTGTTACGCAATTATAGGGTCACTGCCAGCGTGCCTCGGAAAGCACAAAAACCGTTCGTAAAGCCGTTGGTCCCGGCTGTCATTCGTAGGTCTTTGACAGTCGTTAACCTTAACGGCTGTCAAAGACCTACGAATGACAGCCAATGGCTTCTAATTAACCTTAATTAGAAGCCTAAAGCGCAGGCCACATATAAATAGCGTCGGGCGCGGCCATGGCACGGGCGGCTTCCTCTTCCATTCAAATGTCTTATAAAATGCATGGAAATAAAGCGCAATTTAGGGCGCGTCGTAACCTCGTCCGAGTAACGATCCACGCCCGAGCCACGACATTCCGTGTATCCTAAATTGCGCTTTATTTCTATGCACTTGGTATAAAATTTGAATGGAACAGGAAGCCGCCCGCGCCGTGTCCTCGCCCGACGCCATTTATGTGTGGCCTGCGCCTTAAAGTCTGAAATTTAGCGTCCCATCCCCAGTCATTCCCTTAACTCATCCACGTTTACATGTTTATAAGCTGCTAGCAATGCCTATGTGACTTCTCCCCGACTACGCCACCACTCTGCTTCAGGAGAGCAGCAAGGCCACCAGTACTCTTAGGAAGTACAAGTCCCGACACCCGTCCTCCCGTTCCGTCCTCGCCACCGAGGCCCGTCGCGACGCTCCGTACCATGTCCGCCCCGACCCTTGCTCGAGCCAGCCTGCGTCGCTGAGCCAGTATTTCTAATTTCGTTCCCAAATAATACCGATCCAGCCCGTCCCTTGCTGCCCTGTCCCAGCGACGCCCTAAGACGAAGTCCAAACCCCACAGGGGGTGCCCTTAGCGTGTAGTCGCTTACTTTTTTAAGCCCTGGCTGGAGGCCTTAATTTTGAGGCATCCACGGCAAGCCCGGTTAAGCAGACGACAACCTCATAGGTTGTTGAACTGCGAGATGCCATTCCCTAAAACTAAACTATGTGACTTCATTATACTTTCACAAACATCAGTATCAAGAACTCGAGCGTGCAGATTTACCGAATATGTCTCAACATGAATAAAATCCAAGATATGACACAAAAAATAAATAAATAAAATAAATATAAAGATAGATATAAAGTGCCCTTATTTTCATTCAACCATTATTGGGCGACGGCTGATTCAAGGAAAGCCGGGGTAACGGAAACGGCTGATGCTGGATTCTTTTATTGTGGAAATAGTATAAATGATAAGGCAGCATGTTTTTCATGTGGAGGTGTTATCGAAGATTGGGAGACTTACGACGATCCTTGGATGCAACATGCAATATATTTTCCTCAATGTTTTTATTTGAATGCTTTTAGAGGGAAAGATTATTTATTAGTAAGTATCTGAAACAGTTATACAGATTTTTATTAGTTAAAAATTGATAGGCAGCAGTGATCAATCATTAAACTTGCCATAAGCGATATTGTTCCACTGTACCAGGTCGACGCCGTAGAATGAAATACAATATTCAATCTACAATTACTTACTGTATTGTCGGTGTAGTTCATGATCTGCATCACTTGCTCTCGCATGCGCTCAAGCTGAGCGATGCAGAAGCCCCCAATAATTATACCCTACTAAACAGACAGAAATGAGGAGATCCGCAGGAGGACCAAGGTAACTGACATAGCCCGAAGAATTGCCGACAGAATTGACAGTTCATTCCATCCCGAAGAATTGACAGTTCATTCCTATTAAATTTTCACGCGTAATACCGGCAGGTAGCTATATTAAAAAATATCATTTCCCCAACAATAAACAGGGGGTCGTTGCCTGTAAATTGAGTCCATGGTAAATTGGAAAATCCCTTAAATCCAGGGGTCGCTTAGTATAAAAAATTCTACCTAAAGCCTGACTAACACCGCTGTAGGTAAATAAAATTATACACGGTTCGGAATGAAGTCACAGTTTTGGGTTCCGTATACATTCTGGTCATATTTAAGGGTGTGTTACAGACCATCAAATTGGGTCTGTAGCACACCCCACCTTTCTGATACACGCTGTATAAATTACGCATTAATTCGCACGCATAATTCTGGCAGATCAATTTCCATGTAGTTTTCATAGAAATTGAGTCACGTCACGCTGTCGCGTCACAACTGTCTACGGGACCTTCCTAGCAGAACCTTTCCCAAGCATAGCCACAGCAACCAGTCCTATTCCGTTCACCTCCAGCATCAGCATCGCCTCATCATCAATATGCCTAGCCTTTCCCGAACCATGTTGGAATCGTCTTCCAGTTTAACCGGATGCAGCTGAATACCTGTATTTTACATGGAGCGACTGTCTATCTGACCTCCACAACCTAGCTACTGGGTAATACGATACCCCTTGGTAAGACTGGTTGTCAGACTTTCGGGCTTCTAACTGCCCGTAACAACTGTCAAAGTTCTACGAATGACAGCCGGGACCAACGGCTTAACGTGCTTTCCAAGGCACGGAGAGGTCTCGGTATGTTAAGGATGGTTTTGGTCACCCATCCACGGACCGGTTTAACGTGCTATAGAAGGTGGAGTAGAAAGATTACAAGCTGATAATCAAAACCTCAGGCAACCGCCCATATGTCTTCTGCCATGTCCAAGAAAGGTAGGCTATTGTGCAAACGATTACCAGGGTAAGCCATAAGCGATATTGTTCCACTGTACCAGGTCGACGCCGTAGAATGAAATACAATATTCAATCTACAATTACTTACTGTATTGTCGGTGTAGTTCATGATCTGCATCACTTGCTCTCGCATGCGCTCAAGCTGAGCGATGCAGAAGCCCCCAATAATTATACCCTACTAAACAGACAGAAATGAGGAGATCCGCAGGAGGACCAAGGTAACTGACATAGCCCGAAGAATTGCCAAACTTAAGTGGCAGTGGGCAGGGCACATTCCTCGCAGAACAGATGGCCGATGGAGCCGAAAGGTCCTGGAGTGGCGACCGCGTACCAGAAGACGTAGCGTTGGAAGGCCTCCCACAAGGTGGACCGACGACCTTGTGAAGGCCGCAGGAACCCGTTGGATGCGAGAAGCACAGAACCGGTCGAAGTGGAGGTGCTTCGGGGAGGGCCTATGTCCAGCAGTGGACGGCTTTCGGCTGAAATGATGATGATGATGATCCAGACTTACTAGGGATATCATGTTACCCAGTAACTGGGTTGAGGAGTTCAGATATTCAGTCGCTCCATGTAAAATACTGGTAAGTATTTAGCTGCATCTGGTTAAACTGGAAGCCGATCCCAACATGGTTCGGGAAAGGCTAGGCATATTGATAATGAGGCGATGCTGATGCTGGAGGTGAACGGAATAGGACTGGTTGCTGTGGCAATGTTTGGGGAACGTTGTGCTAGGAAGGTCCCGTAGACAGGTGCGACACGACAGCGCGACGTGACTCTAGTAGAATAATTTCTATGAAAACTACGTGGAAATTGATCTGCCAGAATCATGCGTGCGAATTAATGCGTAATTTATAAAGCGTGTATCAGAAAGGTGTGGTCGGACCCAATTTGATGGTCTGTTCTGTACCACACCCTTAAATATGACCAGAATGTATACGGAACCCAAAACTGTGACTTCATTTCGAACCGTGTATAATTTTATTTACAGCGGTGTTAGTCGGGCTTTAGGTAGAATTTTTTATACCAAGTGACCCCTGGATTTAAGGGATTTTCCAATTTACCATGGACTCAATTTACAGGCAACGACCCCTGTTTATTGTTGGGGAAATTATATTTTTTAATATAGCTACCTGCGTATTACGCGTGAAAATTTAATAGGAATGAACTGCTTTTGTTATTGCGTGAATTACTTATACCTAGTTTCCTCGCCTCCTATTACATGTACTTAAACATAACTGGCGAAATGTGTACTATACCCCTCTGCCCAGCTCGTAAGTTAAGGGGTGATGTTATGTTACTTAGTTCTTTTTAGCGTGTCGAAGGCAATTTAAATGGACTCTGCCCAGAATCGGCTACGTGTTTGGTGCCATCACTAGCGGCGAAAATCGCCCAATACTCCATAGGTTTAGGTAGTTATATAAAGGTAAACAAAAACCACGTGACTTAGTAAACCGACCAAACGTAATACCAGTCTATTCAGTTGTCATGCTAAGTCACAGTTGTACTATTCAATTTAGCAACTTTTTTTTATGAATTATGACGTTGCTAAATTGAAGAGTTCAACTGTGACGTAGCATGACAACTGAATAGACTGGTATTGCGTTTAGTCGGTTAACTAAGTCACGTGGTTTTTTTGTTTACCTTTATTTAACTACCTAAGCCTATGGAGTATAGTGTAAATCGCCCATTAGGTGTAAGTACACGCTGAGTTTCACAGTTACAAGACAATTCATCTCTCTTTATTAAATAATCTGCAAATTAAATCTTAATGAGTACCGTTTAATCTCTTGATACTGCGTCAAAGTAATAATTAAAAAAGCATTAATTTCAGTTTGCGCTAATAATTTTGTGCTTAATTATCTAGGGATTTTATTTAATTGGTTTTCGGCGACAGATTTATTTAAAAGTCTTTTTATTTCCGATGTCGCTTAGCAACTTTTTCGTTTTTTTGTAGAATGAGTAAAAATTTCCCGGACTTGAGGATTACCCAATAGCCGCTAAGCTGTATAACATGGGGTTAAACATAATTAGCGAGATGTGTGTGTACTATTTATCTCTGCTTATCCCAACGGCAAACACAGGCGTGATAATTTTACGTACACATACATCTGCCTAGCCTTTTCCCAAATATGTTGGGGTCGTCTTCCAGTCTAACCGGATGCAGCTGAATACCTGTATTTTACATGGAGCGACTGTCTATCTGACCTCCACAACCTAGCTACTGGGTAATACGATACCCCTTGGTAAGACTGGTTGTCAGACTTTCGGGCTTCTAACTACCCGTAACAACTGTCAAAGTTCTACGAATGACAGCCGGGACCAACGGCTTAAGAGCGTTTACAACGTACGGCATTTCATACAAACTTTCAAGCCCTTGTTTTTCGAAATAAATGAACCGATTTTAATGAAACTGCGTACGCATAAGCAGGATACAAAGGTCTAAAAAGTTAGTAAAAAACATTTTCGAAATGTCTTCTTTAAAAAAAGATAACTGGAAATAGCTGTTTCTATGGAAAATTTAAAATCGGTCTAATTTGGCTGTAACACAATTTTTCGAAAATGTTTTTTACTAAATTTTTAGACCTTTGTATCCTGCTTATGCGTACGAAGTTTCATTAAAATCGGTTCATTTATTTCGACAAACAAGGGCTTGAAAGTTTGTATGAAATGCCGTACGTCGTAAACGCTCTTAACGTGCTTTCCAAGACACGGAGAGGTCTCGGTATGTTAAGGATGGTTTTGGTCACCCATCCACGGACCGGTTTAACGTGCTATAGGAGGTGGAGTAGAAAGATTACAAGCTGATAATCAAAACCTCAGGCAACCGCCCAATATGTCTTCTGCCATGTCCAAGAAAGGTAGGCTATTGTGCAAACGATTACCAGGGTAAGAGCCCCAAACTTAGGCCGCGGTCGGGTGTAACTAATCTAGTGGAATGCCGACAATTTGGGCGCACCCCCTAATTAATATAAACTTTAGGGCTTGTCCAATTTGAGAGCAATCTGTATTGTTAATAGATTCATAGGAAGGTACTCCTTATCGTGTCTATGAAGGTTGTGTTTGCGTATACGAGTATATATTAGGTTTCCGGTTGAGAACCTGAGAATATCAACATACATTTTTCCATGATGTTTTTATGAATCTTCTAACCTCGTGTCCTAACCAAAAGCGTTTGTCGTTTGAGCGTTTGTATGAATTACTAGCTTTTGCCCGCGATTTCTTCCGCGTGAAATTTCTTATTCTCTCGACCCACCCCATTGCATCACATCGCCTGACCGCGCTATTACTTCGTTTTCGCTTAGCGTTCTTTCTGTCTTGTTTCTCTTTTTGCGTGGCTCCTAAGAGGCCTACCGTGATGTTAAATGCCGTCCTCAAGAATTGGGCTATCAAATGCAAAAATAATTTTTCAATTCCGACTACGGCAGTTCCAGAGTGCGTTCAAACAAACAAACAAACTTGTCTGCTTTATAGATAGATGATGGTGAAAAACGCGACTTAAGTGATCACGCGAGGACCGCACACTCGCGCGACTGTCGCTTCTGGTTAGGACGCGATCTTATGATTCTTTAAACCCTTTTAATTCCGTTTAATCAACCATTAATTTACCTGATTGGAGGTTGAAGTCTCTCCGTTACAAGTTTTTTTCTGATTCTTTCATAATGCCATCGAAGATGCACGTTCAAAATTGATAAAAATCAAACTCAAAGCATTTATTTCAATTGAACCAATAACAGGCACTTTTGAATTGTCAAGGAGTCGGTCAGTCAGAAAGACGAAGCTAGTTGCCCATTCCTAAAGGGCCTATTACTTTACACGATTTCTCGGGCCCTGGCCGCAGGGACAGGGTAGTGTTAATAAGAAACAGGGAGTCAGGGTCCCTTAAACAGGGTGACCGAGTGGTAACGACACCCTGCCGCGCTGTCGATCGTGTAGTGATAATAAGAGACAGGGAAACAGGGAGTAAATTTTTTGAATTTAGGTAAAGTTGGCGCCAAAATGCTAGACGCGCAAAGGTTTCCACGGTCGACTAACGACTGAGCGTGAATTAAGGCAGGAAGAGATTTCTAGCGTAAGTGTAATAAGCGGCGCGGCGCCCTAACTGGTAGAAAGCATATAGTAAGTAATGTTCATTATAATAGAAAAAGATGAAAAACGGCGCTTGTATGAAACTTGCACTAAAACTGAATACCAACATAGCAAAAATGACACGGACTATGCACAGACTGTAGGTGTTAAAGCGAGACAGCGATAGCCGCCATTATGTTTAGTACACGTTTCATAATAATTAATAATAATTTACTTATAATTTTTGAATAAACATATTATTATTATATATTATTATATTAAACATAGTTTCTTTTTTTATTAGACAGTTGCGTCAGACTGGTAGGCAGGGCCCAAGACAGACAGGGCCCGAGAAATCGTCTAACGTGCCTTAAAGCGTAGTAGCAAAATCTGACGCCAAATGTCTTCTAATCTTAAACTAAGTTAATGTTTGTCTCGTATTTCATGCCAAGAATTTTTAACTGACTCGCGGAGGTTGCATGTAAGCACCAAATAGCTTACATTCTCTACAGTACCTATGGAGAAGGACCAGGAACTAGGTATTCTTTATTTATTTTATTTCTTGTTGTGTATATCTCATCGTATACTGCACCCGGTTGACGTCACAGAACAGATAAAAGAAGTGACGTCACGCCAGCTGTCACTGAATACCGGCGCTGGGGCTCTGTCTCGCATAGCGTCGTAGTCGTAGCATTATGCTGAGCGATGGCCATTTTGCGTGCATATTTTCCCCCAACTTGTTCCTTTTCGTGTTCTTTCTACGCTTTATGTTTTTATTATTTTATTTTATTTCTTAAGAAAACTTACAGCTACGAGGTTGACAGTTAGTGAATGAAGGCCAATTAAAAGTTTTTACTGACAATATTAGGGTAGCACAAGAAACAGTAGACAGGTAAGCGATAGCAAGAATAAGTAAGCACTCGGAAAAAACATATTTTCCGAAAATAAACATACTCGTAATTCGGACAAGAAACTCAGTTCATTGAATTAATGAAACTCTTGCAAAAGCAATACCGTTTCTCTCGTCTATAATATCTATGCTTAGATTAATTATTCCGTTCAATGTTACATGAATATTCAGCAGGTATAATTATAACTGTACCGTCTGGCTTTGGATTGGCCGCAAATAATTTCATTTTCTGTCGTCAGAATATCGTAGCTTTATTGTTTTATTCCTTTTCTTCCTTGAAGGTTCAAGGATGAAGAGAAAATAATGGAGACTTAATGTCGCGTTTCTTTAGTAAAAGTTTTTCTGGGAAAATTCCGGAAAATGAAATCGTAGCTAATCGTCGTTGGTCTAATGGCTGCAAGAGTTACTGCTGAGCAGGAGTTCCTGGGTTCAATTCCCGAGTCGAGGAAAGGGTTATTGGGTTTTACATTTGTAATTTCTTAGTAGCAGTCCGGAGTCTGGATTTGTGCCCGGTTGATGGCAATAGGCTCGCCCCCTGTTACATGGGACTTAGGCCCCTCGCCCACGGCGACTTTTTGTAGCGATGCTGTCGCGCGTTATGTAAACGTGCGACAGCATCGCTACTAACGCGCGTTAGTCGCATTTGCAACGCGCTAGAGAAGCGATGCCAACGCGCTACTAACGCGCTACAGCATCGCGACTGTATCGATGCAAACCCGCGACCGTGTCGGACGACATCAGGGAGAGACCGGAGGGAAGGTGGCGCGTGAGTGGAGAACCGAGCATCAGTGCAACACAATCGCGTTTGCATCGCGACAGAAGCGCGACAGTATCGCGTTTGCATCGCGACTGAGAATCATGGTGAGGGCGAGGGCAAACAGCTAGTGACCACATCGCGACTTTATCGATGCGAACGCGCGACAGCATCGCTACAAAAAGTCGCCGTGGGCGAGGGGCCTTAAACATAACTGGCGACATGTGGGTGTACTATAGGTACACCTCTGCCTAATCCTTTGGGGATTACAGGCGTGATGTTTTGTTATGTAGTGAATAGCTACTCGCTATGTGGTATCGTTAAGGTTTCTATTTATTCACCACTGTAGCCTGTAGCCTTCCTCAATAATTGGGCTATCAAATGCAAAAAGAGTTTTTTAAATCCGACTGGTAGTTCCAGAGATTAGCGCCTTCAAACAAACACACAAACTCTTCAGCTGTATTATTAGTAGAATATAGAATAGATACTAGATAGACAGATGAGAGACAAAGAGAATGGTCTTTGATGAGAGATAGCCCATGACTGTTTTACAAGAACAACATATCCACATACACACTGAAATATTACCCAACTACGAGATTTAGATCATGATTTCGCCTCATCAGATTACAAATAGAAAACAATTAAAAAAAAATATTTATCTATATATATAAAAGGAGAACTGACTGACTGACATATCAACGCACAGCCCAAACCGCTGGATCTAGAGATTCCAAATTTGCCCCGTACGTTCCTTATGAGGTCTAGGGGTGCACTAAGAAAGGATTTTTCAAAATTCATCCCCTAAGGGGGTGAATGGGGGGGGTGAAATTTCACGCGGACGAAGTCGCGGGAAGAAGCTAGTAAAACTATAAATATTAAACGAATGCGTCGCTCAAAAGTGCAGTATTCGTGTCTGTAGTCTTGGACAGAAAGCAGTTGTAACAGGACATCTGTCCACCCCCCCTAGGGAGGGTAGTGATGCTGATTTATTATGTATAAGCATTTCTGAACAGGAAAATAAGACAGAATACCGAGGTCTGCTGAATAAAAGAGATTTTTTACTGAAACTACAATCAGGGGGATACAGATGCAGATATGTGCATTGCTAAACCGCATATGAAAAATCGAAATATACATGACGACATACCAAGCTATAGTTTTCCAGTTTTAGCTGACCTCACATTGTATAGGCTTTTCGTACTATGAGAAGTCAGCTTATACTAGTCGCCGTGCGTACTTAATAGTTTTGAAAGAAAGAAAGGATTAGAATTTATTTATTAATTAGGACTCGCACAGGAAGAACAAAAACTAAAAGGAATGAAAAAATAATTGGCACCGTACACGTGACAGAAGTGATACTTTATAAAAAAAAATTGTGAGCCGTCACGGGACGCCTGGCAGATGTGAAACATCGACATTATTTTGTAGACCGTATATTTATATACCATCATATAGCGTGGCGACGCGTCGCCACGGCATGCGTCGCCACGCCAGAAATCGGTTTTACGTGCGGCTATAGATGTTTCACATCAATAAAGAATAAGAGGGATAATTAGTGTGCGAGACAGAGAGAGTTATATCTTGCTTCTCTCTCATGTAACGACATGTGCTAAAACGTGACGCGCCCTTCAAATTTCACTCTCAATTCTCGTCCAATATCGAATGGTCACCTAAGAAGTTTCACTTTAATACAAAATTGCCCGTATCGAAGTCAGTAAATTGTAACTTGACCTGTTTTATGAATTTATTACAGTACGGTATGCAATCTTGATGTGGAGCTTAAAATTATGATAAGTAGGTATATCAACGCTTCAAAGGCAAAATTGACTAAGGACCGTCCTTTCAATCGACCGATAATTTTTATTCGTAGAATAAAACTGACGTCTGACAGTTTTTGTAAGGAAGAACTGTCAAAATGTCAAAATTATTCCTTGAATAAAGTTTTTTAGATGATTGAAAAATAAGCCATAGGGCTTACCTTACAGTAGAACAGTTTAAAAAGTATCTATTCATTAAAAAAAAATCATAAAATTCTGATTCTGATGATAAATTTATTAAGATTTCCAAAATAGTAACTACGCCCGAAAAATTTATGATTTTGTTTTTGGAAAGTTAAACGTTAAACTGTTTTCCTGTAAAGTTAGACACATGTCGCTTAGTTAATTTTGCCTGTCATGTGTCGTACAGGTTGTACTACACGCGGAACCCCAACTTTTAGAAGCAAATTCTTATTTTCAGTTCATTCTCACCCCATCTCTGATGTAATTTGAAATTGTCCCTGACTTTATAAATACCTATGGCGACTAAGTTTAGCATCTTTACCGTATACAGAGTAACTTTGCACCAAGTTGAGACTATTTCCCACCCCGTAGTGCAAAATATAGAGCATGTAAGAGCTGTCCATACATAAAGGGTGCTTCGTAGTCGGTGTCTTTACCTATGTATGTAGTTTGCATTGCGCCTCTACAAAATACAGTGTAGTGTGAGGAATCAGAGGGTTTTTATTAAGTAGTTAAAGATAGTTATTACGAAGGCAAGGAGAGTATACGGTGGCTTGTATAGAAAAGGTTACTCGATGAGGGTTCATGTAATTTTTCTGTGTAATAATTTGTGCGAGATTTGGGTGTAAGTGTAAAAATCATGAGCGCAGATACTGCAGGGGTACATTTGATCGAATGTCACTTACTTTACTATAAACTAAGTTGATGGCAAAACAATATTTTAAGTCCGCGTAGGTATTACTGGTCAGTTTCCCTCAGTCGTCAGTTTATTTAATTCGCCAGTTTCGTTGGTTAGTCAGTTTCACTGATTCGTCATTTTTACCGATTAGACAGTTGCGTTAACTCGGCAGTTTCCAGTGTTTGCCAGTTTTCGTCGATTCGTCAGTTTTGTACACTCAAGTGAAAAGTTTTTATGTGTTGAAAAACACATATTGTGGATAATTTATCCTGTTGTAAGTAATATATCTAACCTTATTAATATCACACTTTATTCCGACAGTTTTGTACAGTCTGAAGTTTAAATTAGATATTTAAGATACTACCTAAGATAGTCAAAATGATAATCGTCACTTTTATTTATTGAAGAAACCAAAGGTCACTATGAGAATTTCAACCTGTAAAGTTTCAACAAAATATCATCCTGCTCCCTTTTACCTACCTATTTCAATTTATTTGATGTCGGTGCAGAATGTCTTCTTCTTTAACAATAATGTTATAAAGAGGTAAAAGGAGATTGTTCAAAACCAGTCTAGAAAAGTTGCACGTATGAAAACCAAATTAATATACAAATTATTTGCTTATTTTTTACAAGCTTTTCACTTCAGGAATTTTGTTTTCGTATCCGGAATTATGATTTTAAGATAAACAGTAAATTAACGATTGCTAGGTACATTTCCGTAGTCATAATGGACGTTTCGTTCTCTTCATTTGTACGAGTTACGTAAGTATGAGCCTTTACATAAAAACATCACAAAAATCATATTAAACTCATAAATAGCTAAATAATTAGTAATATCATAATCATAACGTAGGTTCCTAATGTATATGTATTTCATAGTTCCGTTGTGAAAATATTTATGTTTGTGTTTCGTCTCACGCAGATGCAACTGTCAAGGCAGATGACAGACGTACCGGTAGGGATGACGATTATTCCTAATCAAGATCGATTTTTAAATATATCCGAATCGCAGGAAAGTTATTCATTATTCACGATTATTCACGTTTTTTTCCAATTAGCAGCTGTTCTCTTATTTTGTTTTTAACTATCTTTGTTGTTTTGTACCTACATGAGTGATCTGTGGTCATTTTATAAGTTGCGAGTAGTTTAGACATAATTTTTAGGTTATCTCCGAATTTGTTTAATTACTTTAAAACTCGGATACTTGTGTGAAAATGAACACTTTTATTTAATAGTATATAAAGCGTAGTCTATAATAAATAAAGATTTATTGTGTTTCAACTTAAGACGGATTTCCATACATCATCGGTCATGATCCTTTGTGAGTTCGTATGTAGGGGTAATCTTCGGAACTACTGATACGATTCCGAAAATTCTTTCTCTAACATTATAAATCTTAGTGAAAGAATTATAGTATAGTTATCTAAATCATCCATACTATATACTATCCATACTAATATTATAAATTCGAAAGTAACTCTGTTTGTCTGTATGTTACCTTTTCACGCCTAAACCAATGAACCGATTTAGATGAAATTTGGTATAGAGATAGTTTGAGTCCCGGGAAAGGACATAGTATAGTTTTTATCCCGATATTCCCACGGGATCGACACTTATGCGGGTGAAACCGCGGGCGCAGCTAGTATATTATAAAGAGAAAAGATTTGATTTTTTGTGTTTGTATGTTACGCTTTCACGCAAAAACGGCTGAACGGATTTGAATGAAATATCATATGGGTAGACCATGACCTGGATTAGGACATAGGATACTTTTTATCCCGATTTTCCCACGGGATAGAGACTTATGCGGGTGAAAACGCGGGGCGCAGCTAGTAGGACATACAGGGTCAAATAAGATTAGCTAGCGAAACTCCCAGACGTGGCAGGTATCGGCCGCTTGCCGTACTCATACTTGAAGTATGACTTGAGAAAGTCAGGTTTTTTGTTCTATCGTGTTTAGATATCGGTAACCATTACGTCTGTGAAGTTTACACAGTAAGAAAACTGATTTGTAAACTGATATTTTTAAGTAACTACACTACCTACGGCCATTGACCCCAAAACAAAATATCGTCCAATTTTTTTTTTGTTATAACATGTTTAAATATCGATTCCCATGACGTCTGCGGAGTATCGCTAACTAATTTAATTTGACCCTGTATTTCATGTTAAAACAAGAAGTCGCCCCGTTGTACCGTATGCACCATTGACCTGCACCATCAATGGTGCAGAGGAGACAAATTAGTTTCGTTTGCACCATTAATGGTGCAAATGAAACTGCATTGATAGCATGGTCTCATTCGCGGGCAGAAACTGTAGCATCATATTCATTGAAAAATATTTCCGAAGTCTCTGTCTCAAGCTACTCTGTGCATGAAGAAGGTCCCAGTAACGAGGTATTCAGAGGCTGCCTTTCTATTGCCTTTGAATATCGACAAGCCGTGGCACAGACATAATCATGGCGACACGTGTACTCGCGGTACTAGGTCTCTACACTGGCATCATGCATGTGTTTGCATCCGTTCAGACAACTTGTCGTTTAGTGATATGTAGTGATCGACCGAGGGTTCGGTTTCGACCAAAATATCTGGTTTCGGCCACAGTTTCTAAGTAGTTATTTGGATTTTGGTCATTTTGAAATTTTGATAGTTTCTCACAAAAAATCTGCCAAAAGTATCGAATTTTTACTTTGGATAAAAGAAATCTGATAATGGTGCCGCTTCTCTTGTTCACAACCTAAACAAAATTTATGTTCAGTGCATCTTTTTTTTTCTATTTCATTAAGAAAAGGACAGAAGATAAATTTTAGTTTAGTCCTGTCAAATTGATCAGCGCCTGACACTACTCCATACTAGTTTAGACATGATTAAAAACTTGCCTGCTAAAATTACGTCATATAAAAATCTTCAATCAATATAGATTCTTGTCTACATCCAATGTTATGTAAACTTGATTGTTGTTGAGATAAAATTATTCTACCCCCAAGTATCAAAAGTAGAGAAAAAATTATCGTCATTCTTGACATTGTAGACTTTTGTCGACGGAAGAATAGAAACATTTCTTCTCTCCATCGCCATGCTTAAGACGGTAGAAATCTTTGTACCTACAGACGCCAGCACATCAAGCTACTACAATTTGTCAAATTTCTTTAATAGATTTTCAACTTTATCGCTAAAGCATAAGGTTCAAAGTTGATTGGGAAAACTTGACACTTTCGGGTAGCTTGATGTGCTGGCGTCTGTAAAATCTGTCATTTTGTCTATTCTTCCGTCGACTAAACCCGTTTTTATGGTGGTCATGTTTATCAACCAAAACAAAATTCATAATTGTCTCAAACTTTTGTAAGACATAGACAAATTATTTATAATTTGAGGCACATTTACAAGGGAACTGGAAGAATTTAAATTATTATAAAACTTTTCTTAATTATTACGCGTTTACACTTTACGATCGTAAATTAAAACGTGGGGGAAGAAATATTTTATAGTTTACAAATTAAGGTGCGAAATGTAATGGGTGTTTTATTTATTTTCCGCAATAAATTATATTTAAAAAGATTTATTTGCCTATTTTGTCGAGAAAAATGTGTGCCAGACTATTATTGTTAAAACGTTGAGCAGTTTTGGGTTTACGATGTTAGAACACTGTATTGTTTAGATTTTTATAAATTACAGTTTTTAAAAGACGAAAATGTCCCAATCTGACTGTTAGGAAATGGGGTCCGAGTGCCTAAATGGTTTTTCGAGACATCGCCGAGTGGTTAGCGGCTCTTTACGTGACCAGAGAGCGGGCCTAACTTTTGCCAAAGAATTAGCATCACCATGCAACGTGGCAATGCCTGTGTTTGTTTAGGGCATTTTTTTACCGATGAAAAATTTCTATCCTATGGGATGTAGAATCATATGCTGAAGTCATGGTTACAGATTGCGCACTGTTTATTTTTTACCCAACTGCGCCAGAAGGAGGGTTATGTTTTTTCCTGTATAACATAGAAATCTTGATGTTTCGTCAAATCGTATAAAACCATACGAAGCAGGGGCGGGTCGCTAGTAGATCCATACTAATATTGTAAATGCGAAAGTGTGTCTGTCTGTCTGTTTGCTTCACGCTTAAACCGCTGAACCGATTTAGATAAAAGATATAGAGACAATTTGAGTCCCGGGAAAGGACATAGGATAGTTTTTATCCCGATATTCCGACGGGATCGAAACTTATGCGGGTGAAACCGCGGGGCGCTGCTAGTATTCCTATAATCTAAAGCCAATGACAGTCCAGATCCAAGGCTTATTGGAGAAAGAGCTTTAGCAAACAAAAGGTTATTTAATTAAGTATTTCAGAATGGAATTCCATAAAATTTATACTTAATAAACGTCAATTAGAAGGTTATCAAGCTTAATAATTATTATAACTTTATTTAGCATTTAGGTAACATTTTCCGGGAAATTAATTGTATTATTTACATTCAAAATGCAAGGTTTTGATTTAAATTATAATCATTTTGATGATAGGTATTGTCATTGATTTTGTGTGAAAGCGGATAGTGGTCAGTTCTCCGAAGTTCAGTGTGTTTTAGCGATGTGTATACATACTCAGCCTATAATTTTTCCACTGCTGGGACACAGGCCTCCTCTCTGTGAGAGGGGGTGGGCCGTAATCTACCACCCGGGCCCAGTGCAGGTTGGTAGATGACACATGTCTTCGAATTTTTGGTTCTAGTAGGTACATGCCGGTTTCCTCAAGATGTTTTCCTTCACCGTTTTGAGAGCAGTGATGATGATATAATTTACACAAAGTAAAGCCCCTGACTGGGTTCGAACCTACGAAAACTTACTCGTAAGTCGCGGCCGTGACCACTAGGCCACTGCTGCTCTTCCATGATGTGTAGGTATAGTAACTAAAAATACGGTACGGTATATACTTCTTCTCCGTTCATCTTTTATACCTACCCTGTTTTTGTCCAGACGGTAAAAAAAGTCAGCCTGTAGAAAACCATTCTCATTACGACCAGCACCCTAATTGCGTAACACACTATCAATCGGAATCTGAATCATATTGAAGCAAATTTCTAATCCATTGCTTCATAAGTTCGAAAAATTTGTCTGCTCAACACGTAAATAACGCAATGTATGTTGTTGAACTGTCAAAATGAAAGCCATTCTTACTGTAAGTGTGTTACGCAATTGCCCCGCCGGTTTAGAAAAATGTTCTATAAAGTCGTGTCGTCGTCGTATCGTATTATCTTAAAGACATCTCTCGTCTATTCAGCTGCCCCGAACAAAGTTTCTTCGTAGAATTTTTATTGTTATTTAAATATATCAAACAAAACTCGCTGTAAAAGGGAAACAATGTTCTGTAACTTCGACGTGAGAGCAGTTTTTATTAAATCCGATGGTTTTATTATCAATGTATTCAGGGACGGACTTGGAGGGTCTGTGCTTCCAAAGTTTTGGGGATGATGTAAATTATGTTTGAGCTATAGCTATACACCGTGTTCTTCGCGTTATCCATAAACTTTGTCAAACGATTCTATAGCTTTTAGAAATTAAATCTAACAAAGAAAAAAAAGCTCTTAAAAAGGCTTAGATACAAAGATTATTTGTAATTTCATTTAATGATATGCAGTAAGAAAGGGTCTTAACTTAGTTTTGACAAGTTTCAGCCCGCCAAATCTTATGAATGAAAATACGTCGTTTCCAATTGGGATAAAGAAGGCATGCATATCGGGTGATTTACGTCAAGTTTGTATGAAAATTAGCAAACAAATTAATGTGTCCATAATGAAAAATGCTATTTCCATGGTCTGAACATCGAAGTCGAAGTTTATCTATATCGTCCGGAATACGGTGAATAGCATGGGTTTTCTTGTGTTTCTGTTATTGAGGTACGATAAGCGATGGTTTTGTAAAGGAAATATGAAAGACTAACTTTTGCGACCTCGTTTATTTAGTATTTCATTATTTAAAATACAAATATACAGGATGAAATGTCTATGTCTTTCTCCAGGTCCCAGGCTACCTATCTGTCAAATTCCAAAACGACCGGTTGAGTAGTTTAAGCGTGAAAAGGTACTTAACTGTCTGTGTGCGTCTGTCTATCTGTCCGTCTGAAAACTGAAAGTAACTCATTATTTTCGCATTTATATTATTATGTATGGATAGACGATATTCTCAATGTAAAAATGGCCCAAAAGAGGGCCGCTATTTTTTTGCGGGAACAAGTTTTGTATATGTCACAGCCAAGTGGTTAAATTAGCCGTTTAGTTAACCGTCTGGCCTTTGGAAGTAGTCATAGAAATGTAAAAAACAGTAGTGCTCGCCTCGCTTCGCTCTCTCTGCTCGCACGCGGTTGATAACAGTTCTAACCTAACCCATTTGGTCGGGGTGCCTTGGCTTAGTTACTGCGACCAATTCGGCTCGCGCGTTATTGGTTACAGTTCCAACCTAAACTATAATTGAATATCTTTCTGGCCGTTAGGGGAACGGCCACCGTTTAGTTAAAAGGCTAGGCGGTTAACTAAACGGCTAATTAAACCAGTTGACTGCGACATATATTCGGTTTTAGCATTCAATGGTTGCTCAATAAGAAAATCTTCCTTTTTTTTACTAAAGGCATGCATCAGCATTTGCAGATGACACTTCACTTTTGTTTAAACTTAAACGTCAGCAGTTGGTTACTGACGATGTAAATAGCGCGATCTCGAAAGTAGTCCACTGGTTCAATGTTAATAATTTACTTCTAAACGAGAAAAAAACCAAATGCATTAAGTTTACGCTACCTCACGTCAGGCAGGTGAAAACTAATGTGTTGATAAAGGGCGAAGAATTGAATCCTGAAGACAGCACAGTATTCTTGGGCATAACTTTGGATGCTAAGCTTCAGTGGGGTCCACATATAGACAAATTGTCAAAAAAGCTAAGTTCCGCAGCATACGCTGTTAGAAAAATTCGTAATTTAACTGATATAGAGACTGCCCGTTTAGTGTACTTTAGCTATTTTCATAGTGTAATGTCGTACGGTATTCTATTGTGGGGAAATGCCGCCGATATTCAGACTATCTTTGTTTTGCAGAAGCGAGCTGTTCGTTCAATTTATAAATTAAGTCCGAGACACTCCCTCAGAGACAAATTTAAAGAGATTAATATAATGACTGTGCCTTCTCAGTATATTTATGAAAATCTTTTATATGCCCATAAAAACATAAAATTGTTTAAAAAATACAGTGATATCCACAATATAAATACTAGGAACAAACACAAATTTGTTGTACCTACAACAAGGCTCAAGAAAATAGGTGGCTCATTCAGATGCCAATGTATACGCTTTTACAATAAACTACCAAGCCAAGTTCAAGATCTAAGCCTTAATAAATTCAAATCATTCATTAAACGTAAGTTGTGCCAGAAAGCCTTTTATACTGTTAAAGATTACATTGAGGACAAAAAAGCTTGGGATTGATCTGCTTCCAATTTTGTATTTTGAACATTTTTTTTTTTTTTTTATATACACATTGACATTAATGAATTTTATATAAACAATGACATTTGCTTACTTTGTAAAGTATTATATTCTTTTAATTATTGTGAGTGTGAAGACAATGTGGGTCATTTTATTTTTTACTTATTTTTTTATTTTGATTATTTTCTTTGTTCTGTTTAGTTTTTGTCATGGTCTGGCAGTTTGAGTAATTTATGTGGCCTACCCAAATGTCCTTTCTTTGGTATTGTTCGTCGAATCGTTGAGCTCCTTAAGTTTTGAGTTGAGCCGCACGAATTCTGACAAATGCGTGCACTGACTGGACAGGTCCACTCAATCTGTGTGGTTCTTTCTTCAAAAGACCATCTCGGACTTCGATCTACATGGTCTTCATATAACCTGACCAAGATTATGTCTGGACTTTAAAAGAGACTGTGACCTCTGAGTTTGTTTCGGCCTTTCTTCTCAGAGTAGTCAGATAGGAAACGCCGACCTCATCTAGTTTTTAAAATATGATTGACGTGTAAAAGTGTTTGTGCAAACCTACTTACAGAAATAAAATCATTTATCATTTATCAAGAGATTGAAAAACGGGAGCACAAAATACTTAACGAAACCGAGAGTCGCTTACTCCCCCGTCATTGTAATATACTTTTTGTACAGAATTGAATAGAATATTCATTTATTTGCTCAGAATGTAGGTACATATTTACAATAAAGTGGTTACAATAATAATAAACAATCCTTGTACATTCTACCATTTTGGCATGCAAACATTGAGGCAGTTCATCATTAAACATACAAACATTGACACACAACTAAAATTTATCAGCAAGAAAATCCGATACGGAGTAGTAACATTTATTTAATAGAAGTACAGTTAGTTTATTTTTTTAAAGTTGTTACTGGTTCAACTTTTATGGAATTAGGAATGTGAATTACAGGACCATACTTGGGAACCTTTTGGTTACGGAGATATTATGTAGTTTCCCAGTAATTATTTGTGCAATGTTACTTAGCTTCCTGTACAGAATGCGTAGTTGACGGCTAGGTGGTGTGTCTATTAACACCCTGTATGTAGTTCCGTATAATATTTAACACATTAATTTTAGTACCAAACTACCAACATAGTTGATGCCAACATACTTAATTTATGCTAAATATGGGACCAACACAACATTATATTCCGCTAACGTTACGAGGTGCATTAATGTTCGGGTGTTAGCTATAACAGTTTATTTAGGACACTGCTAATGTATACGGGAAGATAATATATGATGGTGTAACTAGAGTAATATGTAAGTAAGTATAGTTAGTTAGGAGTGGAGCAGTGGTGGCCCAGTGGCAAAAGCCGCGACTTACGAGTTGCAGGTCGTAGGTTCAAACCCAAACAGGCGCTTTACTTTGTGTAAATTATTTCATCACCACTGCTCTCAAAACGGTAAAGGAAAACACCGTGAGGCAACCGGCATGTCCTAGAACTAAAAATTCGAAGACATGTGACATCTACCAACCCGCACTGGGCCCACGTGGTGGATTACGGCCTACTCCCTCTCACCGAGAGGAGACCTGTGTCCCAGCAGTTGGAACATTATAGGCTGATTATGATAGTGATGATAGTTAGTTACTGATACCGTTTTGAGAGTAGTCCAACTCTTTTATTTATCACAAACGATGAAGTTGAAAAGTCCAATCATAACTCAAACGCACCGCTTTCAACAAAAGTTTAGGCCCATTTTTATAATTCCACAGTTCATAACAGCCATTAAAATAAACAGCACTTTGTTTTTCATACTTTTGTTACGTTTAATTGTTAAAGAGTTTGTTTATTACTGTTTGCGCAGAGTGCGGCCCTGTTAACTTATCTCTTAATAAAACAGATGTTTTGCTGAACAATGGAAGATTTTTACCTCTGGAAAGGAGTGGAGAAGGTTCACTTTCTTGTAATCTATAAAACGGGTGTAAAAAGACACTTAACGAAGATGAGAGGCACTTCACTCACTTTTTTTACTTCCCGTTTTAGTTTTTTTTTTTGTACTGGACCATACCTGGGAGACAACAGACAACTGCCTTAGGCTACCTATATGGTAAGAAACGATGGATGGACTGTGTGAATGATGATATGGTTAGAAAGGGGGTGACTACCGAGATGACGACTAATAGAGAAGTATGGAAGAAAAATACATGTTGCGCCGAACCCAAATAAATTGGGATAAAGGCAGTCTCCTGCCCTTATTCCGTGATGATGAGGCTATATGGGCTTATTATAGTGGTGCTCAACATCATCAAAACGGACGGTTTTTCTAAGATTTTCGGTGTCTGGTTGCGGACAATAGTATACCTATGTGAAAATGAAACTTCTGTCTCTTTTCCTGAACACTTTACTCTGTAAAAATCTGAACAAAATGTTCACAATTATAAAGAATCCCAGTTATTTAAACCGTTGTTACTTTTTTTTTTAAGTTTTCTGTAAAAACACGCTTCGGAAACATTGCCTCGGGCCACTTTTCATAACGTTGTTGCATCTAAGCAGAAATAAAAGTTTTTTTTTCGTTGCGGTGATGTTGGTAAAATGGTAACGCTGCGGGTTTTCTGGTTAATCCGTTTATTTTCGCCTTAGCCCTTAGGGGAACAATTAGAATTTATTAAATTCTTGGCCCGTTCTCATTTTCTTTTTGTATAAGTTGGTACGAACGGTTATTAATTAATTTATTTATCCATTTATTTCAGGCATCAAGGCCCATATAAACACATACAATACAAAATTAATATAACTTAACAATACTGTAAATACATACAACATTATAATTACACTAAAAACTAACGCACACGAAGTGTCTGCGTCGTGTTTCGCTGACTGGTGTCATGTAGCCGGCCACGAAACCGGCGGTACACAACACCCTTCGGCAAGAACTCTTCGTTGAGGAACTTCCTGATATGATATGTCGGAACACGCACCACGAACGACTTGAAGTTCGTGTTGTGACGCGACTCCAACTTCTCGACCCTCAAAGTCCAGTTGGTCTTCACACGCATGTACTCCACGATCTCCTCAACCTTCTTGGAGTGGTGCAGTCTGGACACGTACAGCCGGTTATGCCGTGGTAAAAATATTAGACAGTCAGGTATCGTATTCTCTATGACACAATGAACGAAACCGCGTGAACTGAACGCGAAGTTGGCGCGATTAGCTAAGGAACTGACATGGTTTCGAGTAAGGAATCATTGAGTGGTCATAGTGAATTAGGGCCCCGTGCGAATGTAGTTGGATTGCCAGTCCTAGATTGCTTAGTAAGGCAGGTTAGGCAGGAACTACTCCAAGGCATCACAGAATCAGTAACGGACATAAATTTCAGTAGATATCGCCATTTGTAGAGGCTATTTTAATTTGCCTGCCTGCCATGACGTCCTGGGTTCGATTCTCAGGTCGGGCAAGATGTTATTGGGTTTTTCCATCAGGAAATTCGCAGTAGCAGCCCTGAGTCTCGATCTATACCTGGCTAGTGGTAATAGGCTCGCCCCCCCCTTAATTTGAGGCTTAAACATAACTGGCGAAATAATGGTGTACTATAATATAACACTACCCCTCTGCCTAACTCTTTGAAAATTGCAGGCGTGATGTGTATGTTAGGTGTTTATCATTATTTTAATTTTATGTTCACTTCAACAAATTCATCTTTCAGTGTACGTACGTAAATACAGAATTAATGTCGCACGGACCTCGTGCTGGGCCCGCATCAGAATTGATGGCAACACCAATATTTGACGCAGCGCGACAACTGCGCATCCACACGTTGCGATTTATTTACTCTGTATGGAAACAACTAGTGTGGACACACTGAATAATGGGTAGTTGGGCCTCGGATTAAACAAGCTCTTTCTTTATGGGACGTACGGAACTGTATTGCATTTTTTGTGTGATGATATAAATGGGAGCTGGCCTAGTGGTAACAGTCGCGACTTACGAGTTGTAAGTCGTAGGTTCGAATCCCGACAGACGGTTTACGTTGTGTAAATTATTTAATAACCACTGCTCTCAAAACGGTGAGGAAAAACATCGTGGGGAAATCGGCATGTCCTAGAACCAAAAAATTCGAAGACATGTGACATCTACCAACCCGTACTGGACCTGGAGCTCACTTCCTCTCACCGAGAGGAGGCCTGTGTCCCAACTGTGGATATTTTAGGCTGAATATGATGACATAAATACTTACAAATGCAATCAAAATTCAAGCTTTTCAGCGGAAAAGTAGGAATTTAGGAAGGTTGCCTCAGCACACTATCGCATCTAATCTTGATCCTGAAGGGTTAAAAAAATTAGGTAGAAAATCAAATGAAAATGTTTATAACACTTTCATCATTAACGTTTTTTTTTCTATAAACAGTTAATTTATTTATTAAAATCTCCCTTACAACAGGTGTAGGTTGAGAATATCTATCGCTAAGGTCGTTTTTGTGCCTAGTTTTTAAGTTACATAAGTTATAAAAAATATCTACGCTGTTTATGTGTGCGTAAACGTCTAAAATCTTCTGAGAAAATAACTCAAGAGAAACACAATTAAAATCAACTCTTCTTAAAACCGTAATAAATAATCCCTAAACCTCATAATCATTACAGATGAAAGGTCCATGAGATACCATAGGGAGTCATACCCTCGTTGGAACCCTGGAGCCTTATCTTCATGCATCACTGACCTTGTATAGGTACCTTCATACATGTAATTTACTGCTCATGGCTTAATAGAGCGTTATTGGTCTTTATCGCTGTAGGTAAGGCTTTGTGTCGGCTGGATGAAATAAAGGGCAACGTGAATTGAACTTTATCAGCGGGATTCAAAATGATCGGAAGGCTAGGATCAGCACATACAGTAGCAGAATGATTGAGTAGTTTTGAATTGATGACAATTAAAATAGAGTTCAAAATTGCGTGCAGGAGATGATTATCCCGGGACGTCTGGTCCTCCTAAAGAGCTGAGTTGACTAAAAATAATGGAAAAATCAACAGCACCAGTTTGCTTGAATAGTGAGGTTGTTTTTAACTTTTTCTTTATTATGTTTCTGGAATCGTCTCCTCAAGCCCTTTATTTTGATACCCTTCATAGTTATGGTGCTCAAAACTGTTTTTAATTATTGACGTCTAAAATCCACCATTTTGATTTTATAAAAAACTAAACCTAACCTACCAAACTCTCGCGACCTAGACGAGTCGATAGTCATTTAATTTTTTTAATTATTTTATTCAGCCGTTAGGATGCGTCGAGGGTATAAATAATCACACATACAAAGATAGGGACGAACGATAGGAACGTCAGTAATCTGTGTTTTGGAGCGTAGTGTGGTGTTGCGAATATGGTCTGTCAATTTGACGCCTAGAATACTGCGCTCCATTTGAAAAATCAAAGTGAAAAGTCCGATGAAAGAAATTAACAGGAAAGTGTTCCTCACGGCTGGGTCAAAAAGGCCCAGCTCAGCAAAAATGCCAGACAGTGCCTGAAACTGGTTTTCAACTGGACTTGTTATGTGTGAGGTGAAGGGATGTAAATCAGTTGTATCGTATATTATAATAATATGTATGTATGTATATATAATATGTATTTATTTATGTATCTATTATACAGCATTATATATGTATCTCTATGTATCTATTATAGTATATTATTTTGCACCACTGAGAACCCCATGTTTTTATATCCACGCAATCACTGTCCCTTCCAAGGTTGCCTGGAAGAGATCGCAGAAAGCGATAAGGCCGCCCATTGTATGTTTTATGTTAATAATCGTTTTTATTGTTATGTTTTTTCTGGTGTACAATAAAGTATATATAAATAAATAAATAAATACTATATCGGACATGTCTTGAGTTATAAATATCAGCCTACTCAGTTAAATTCAGACGAATGTCATACCTCGTTGTAATAAAAAATATCTGACATCACTTTGGCAGCATAGAAACTTAACGGCATAATATTGTTTCGAGTTTTTTTTAATTTGTCAACAAGGAACAAGGTACAGTTTAACAAGGGTTTGAATTAGAATGGAATCCAACTTTGCAAATACGCCCAAGAATCGTTTCTAAAAGCAAAGGTTAAAGCCAAACAAAACTTTAATTCGAGTGACAAAGAACAAGAACTCAGTAGGCAGAAAGAATACAACATTTTCCCCCTCCAAGATTACCATACAAAGCCGATCGCTTCTATAATATTTAAAATTATAATCTATGACGGAACTCCGAGTAAGATATATAGGGTGTCCATGAATTATTCAACAGGTTGCCGCGGTGTTACTGTATCCGGTGTACAACGAAACTGCTTACGGAAGTGCTGCCATCTTGCGATAGCATTTGGTACTTGTATTTTGGTAAAATATTGCCACCCTAATTGATTTATAGGCAGTATTTTGGGACTGTAAAAAGTGAAGAGGTTGTTATGTATTCTAAGTCAGTCTTAACTGAGGTTTGGACAGGAAAAACTGTCGGCCGGAAAACCTGGATTTTCGTTCGTGTTTGATTTATTTTTGTTGTTTTGGTAGATTTAAGTTTATGGAAAGACAATATAGTGGTTCTTTGCTATTTTTACCCGACTGCGGCGAAGCCCAATAGGAGGGTTATGTGTTTGACCTGTATGTATGTCTGTCCGTTTCTTTGTTCCCTCGTAAGTCCTAAACGAATGAATGGATTTGGATAAATTATACGTCTTTAGGTTTGTCTTGGTGGCGCGAGTGTCACTGGCTACATGTGTAAAAATCAACAACAAAGTAAAATGGCGGATTTGGGGTGCCATATTGTGGAGTTCAATTTTTTTTAGTTATTTTATTAAATAGTTTATTTGAGTATACCTTTTGTTGACTTTTGTAGTGTAATGTAATGAGATAAGGATTGTCGGATATAGTTGAAGCTTAGTAAGAAACCGATGGATGTTCTCTAATAAAATTTAATTTTATTAATAGAAAACAAACAGCTCATTTATCAAATTAAATTTCAGTCGACAACTTCCATCGGTTTCTTACTAAACTTCAAATATATCCGACGATCCTGCATACTTAGGTATCTCTTTTGTTGACTGTACAAACCTACTTGCAGAAAATAAATCATTTATCATTATCATTTAACATAGTTGGGAAAAAGCAGACAGATGGTGACTTTTATTATAATTATGTAATTTGTATTATTGGACTAGTCAAATATAAAATGAATAATTGCATAATGTAAATGATTGAATATATTTGTTTAACTGACATTAATTAATGTATAATTGTAATATTTTAAAATCAATGTATTAATACTATTTTTATTTTATTTTTTCCAAGATATTTGCACGCCATGAGAAATGGCAAACATGTCGTGAGCTAATCTTATTTACGACCTTGCATGCATCTATTATTTTAATTTTGTATGTGTACACATGTTTGCGCAAATAAAATTTCTTTCTTTCTTTCCTGTGCGTGTCCGAAATATTATATTTTTCTTTCTTTAATAATCTAAAAGAAGTAATCTAAAAAACCGCAGCATTGTTGGCTTCCTCGTATAATTACAACACAAGCACCCTCCATTTATGGCCCCCAAATGTGTCCGAAGAAAGTTGTAAAAAATGGGCAACCTCACCAAAGCTCAGCAAAGCCGGTAAACAAATCGTAGTCATTTACAAAACTGTTAAACAGAGTACAACATACAAATTGCCCAAGCGGTAGACAGTTATAGGCTTTTTAATGGGCAGAGGGTATTTTTGCGCAATAGCCGGGCAAGTATGAAGTTTTAGCGTCGCGTAATTGCGCAATATACTTTGTCTTTGTTTTATTATTTTTTTAATTGCTGAATGGGCCCGTTCTTGACCTCAATCACGCCTGATCGAAAGCGATGGATGAGGTCTATGATGCGTGCCCAGAAGATGCCTAAGGCACTGGAACTTTCACGCATCGACGAAACACAGCAGGCTGCTTGATGCCGGGCTCCGGTGGGGGGCTGTTGCAAACCAGGCGAGCGTTAGCCCTACCACCGTAAGGGAAGAATTGGCCAGTCAGATAAGGTGTTGGGTGTGACTTTCCAGGATGCGCCAAGCGCTGGGTTCAGTTGAGTAACTGGCGGAACAAACTGCGAACATACATTACATACATACCGGTCAAAATCATAACCCTCCTTTTTGCTTCGCCGTAGTCGAGTAAAAAACGTTCAAATCAAGTCACAATCTCATCTCAGCGACAATCAATGTCAAAAACTTGTCAAAAATGTAGAGAAATTAGAGGTATTTTTGACAGATTGAGACTTAGATCAGACTGTAAACGTTCTTAAAATTACGACAATTGCCCCTCTGGTACTTACGTACACAAAAATGTTTATAAAGCAAAAGGTATTTCAATTACAGTTATATAAGGTACCTATTACATTGCACTAGAGTGATATTTTAAGGTCGTATAGTTTTTAGTATGGAGGAACTACCTGAATAGGTCCATGCACTTTACGTCCTCGTCTGCACGATTAAGTATAATAAAGCTGAATGTTTGTCTTTTGTTTGAACGCGCTAATCTCTAGAACTGTCAGTTCTATTTGAAAAAATACTTTTTGTATTTGATAGCTTCAACATCACGCATAACTTTCATATATCTATGCGCATAACACATCACGCTACGATCCTTAGAAGCCCAGCAAAAAGGAAAAAATGTCAGAAAAACGGGATGCATGAAGAAGCCTCCTCGTGTAGCGCAGTTTGTTCCGCCAGTTACTCAACTGAACCGAGCGCTCGGCGCATCCTGGACAGTCACACCCAACACCTTATTTGACTGGCCAATTCTTCCCTTGCGGTGGTAGTACTCACACCCGCCTGGTTTGCGACAACCCCCCACCGGAGCCCGGCGTCAAGCAGCCTGCTGTGTTTCGTCGATGCGTGGGAGTTCCTGTGTGGGATGCCTTAGGCATCTTCTGGGCACGCTGGTTCCATCATAGATCTCATCCATCGCTTCTAATCAGGCGTGATCGAGGTCAATAGTGGGCCTATTCACCAATAAAAAAAAAGAAGAACGCTAAGCGAAAACGGAGTACCTAGTAGCACGTTCGGGCGATGCGATGCGGCGAGGGGTCGGGGGCCGAGGGAGTTTTTACCGACTTCACAAAAAGGAGGAGGTACTATATTCGGCTGTTTGTATGTTTTTAATTTTTATTAAAATGTGACTGTTATTTTTAGAATACTGTGTATATTACGACTTCCACGCGAATGAACTCGCTGGCAGAAGCTAGTATTATTTGTAAGTACCTATCTAATACGTATTTTACGTCGTAATAGGTGATCATGAAGGAAGTAATAAAATACACCGGTGTTGTTGATTGAAAATACAGATAAATACATGCCTAACACCCATATTTCGCCAGTTATGTCCAAGATCTATGTAATAGGGGGCGAGCCTGCAGCAATAAACTAGGTACGTATCCAAATTCCGGGCTATTACTGAGAAATTTCTAACAGTAAAACAAAATAACAACATAGATAGCAATAAAATGGGCCAAGTGCGTGTCTAACTCGCACACGAAGAACCTGCATATTTTTTTTCATAAATACTTTAGTAAAAAAAAGTTAATTTAATTTAATATAAAATAAAAAAAAAAAAATTTAATTTAATTTTTATTATTTACTAGCAGCGACCCGCGGTTTCACCCGCGTAAGTTTCGCTAAGTATCCTAATATGTTAATCCTGGTTATAAACTATCTGTGTGCCAAATTTCATAAAATCCGTTTACGCGTGATTGAGTAACAAACAGACATCTTCATAAACTTTCACATTTATAATATTAGTAGGAAGTAGGATTGTTATAGCAGCCATAGTAGCACACATTCTGTGAAAATTTCAAGTGTCTACCTATTACGGTTCAAAAGATGACACGCGTCCCTGTGACAGACGGACAGACAGCAGAGCCGTCCCGTTGTCACCCTTTGGGTACGCAACCGTAAAAAGAATCCATTTCAACCGCTGCTCCGTGAACAAAAACGTTGACCAATATTAAAACATCACCAGCAACCCACAGTTCAAACAAAGTAATACCAACATTACAACAAAAACGTCTTGCTTTGTATTAAATAATTAATTCAACACAAGTTTCCTCCCTCTGTGACACACAAAAAGATACCAACAGCTGTTGTTCTCAAACTGGTTGCACTTGTAACTTTCCTACAGTTTTCAATATATTTTCGCAACTGTGGCCCGGTTTTGGTTTTGTTGGAATAGAACCTTTTTGGATGAAACTAGCCTGTTCCGTGTGGCCGGTAAACAATGGCTACAAGCATATCATTATAAGCCTAAATGTTCCACAGAAGTCAAAGTCAAATCATTTATTTCAAACTAGCTGCTGCCCGCGACGTCGTCTGCGTGAAGGCTCTACAGCACCAAAAATACCCAAGATTGGCAGTGTCGCTATAGCATTATAAGTAAACAACTTTTAAAATAGCATTAAAAAATAAGTTTTTTTTGCAAGTGAAGAGAGTTATATGGGAATCCTGCTGAGTTCAGTCATAAGATGTGACTGAAGGAAATAGAGAAAATAATTCAGGAATACATTCCAGGACACAAAAGAGTAAAAATACGTGCAAAGGTATCATACCTTACAACACTTTCCTATAAACTACGTTGGTAGTTATGCTGCCAGGAGCCAAAATGTAAAGAGAGTCAGGACTGGTGACGCGGGAGCAAGCGACGTACAATTGCGTGTGAGAAGCAAATCGTCCTGAGGTCGACACCCGCTGCCCTCAGTGTCTTCCCCTGCGACTTATTGATGGTCATCGCGAAGCAAACACTCACGGGGAACTGTACGCGCTTGAACTGGAACGGGAAGTTATGAGGTATGAGGGGAATGCGTGGTATAAATACTGCCTCGCCGACGCCACAACCCGTAAGAATTTCCGCCTCAATGGTGTGTCTGTGGAGCGAGATGACTTTAAGGCGGGTCCCGTTACAAAACTTCGGAGGAGATAGGTTCCGAAGAAGCATAATCGGGCCGACCTTTAGCTTGATGGTATGCGCTGGAAGTCAACTTGCTGACAGAGAGTTCAGAAATCCCACGGGATAATGTGTGGCGTCATCTTGCTCGATAACAGTGTTTATCGAGGTGTAGACCACTTCATTCCCCTCAATTTCCGAGAGAATGCATTCGTTAATTGCTGCAGCCTGATCATTTTTGGGCGTCAAAATGGCCCGCTCACACACCCAAGAATTCTGCTGGTGCGGTATACGACTGATGTACACACAGCGAATGAGTTCTTCTAAGCTGGATACCACTCTACCGAGAGACTCTGGAAGCACCACCTGTCCACCTCTCTCTTCTGGTAGAGTGCCTTCGCCAAGACTTAGAAGGACATCGGAGAATTCTTGAGCACGTGCATTGCCGCCGAGTCGAGCTCTCATATTAATGGTCAAGCGCAGCGTACGAACTCGTGACCACAACGTAGATCGTTTCAACGAAGCATTCACCTCGTCAGCCCTCGATTCCCGTGTCACCACGGGAAGCTTTTGCCGGAAATCGCCACTGAACAGAACTGTGACACCACCCATCAAATGTTCGTTCCTGCACATGTCCTGCAGGATTCTGTCCACGGCCTCAACTGCCTTCCTATTGGCCATCGTACACTCATCCCATACGATCAGAGAGCAATCCTTGAGCACGTGTCCCTTATCGCTGTTACGTGACACACCACAAACAGGCGTTTCGGCGCTCTCTAAATCGATGGGAATTTTAAACATGGCATGTGCTGTCTTGCCACTCGGATGCAGTGTGGCAGCGATTCCCGACGAAGCTACAGCAATAGCAATTTTGCCTTGCCTACTGACCTCTGCAAGTATGCCAGTGGTAACAAATGTTTTTCCTGTTCCACCAGGAGCATCCAAGAAAAACATTTTACCCTGGTTTTGGCCAACGCTTTCAAGGACGGTGTCATAAATTTGTTTTTGCTCTGAAGAGAACAAAGCGACATGGTCATTTCGTATGGTGGTCATTTCGCCCGGATCATAATTTGTCTCAGCGTTATACTCCCGATTTCCACGGTCTTGATGCGGTGATGATTGGGGAGCTGGTAACCCGTATTCGATCAGTGGATTGCCGCCGATAGAAATGACCACATCTTGAAGTGAACTGAGACGGGTGTTCAGCACGCGTTCATTAGTTACTTCGACTTCGTCTCCAGTAGCACGCCTCAAAGCTCGTAGAAAATCTTCAGACAGATGATGGCGATACTTCTCCCACAAAGCTACCGGGTTCGCGACTCCGCAAAACATCAAGATGACGGCAAACAGATGACGCATGCGGCTGGGACTCTCACTGACGCTCGCCTCCGCGAGGGTGTCATCCCAATTTTGGTCACCGTCGAGAAAGTGACGTTTTACATCACATTTAAGTTTATAATTAGGTATACGACGTGAAAATATATTAATTACCAAGCAATAATCACACAGATAAATACCGAACAAAAGTATTAACAGTCAATGTTTACTTTGTACTAACAACATGAAATTGATGAAAAAATGATCATCATCAATGAACATAACTTTTTTGTAATACTTAACACCGCATTTTTTTTATTGTCTTCCTCAACTCTGCTCAAGATTTTGAGGGTTTTGTTGGACCTTGAATTTGTCAAAACGAACTTATACGATACAACTTTTATGAAGAAAATGCACATTACCATCTATGAATTTTAAGAATAACTAACTACTAACCTCGCGAACATGATCAAATTTAAATTATTAATTTCCAAAAATTGTTAACATGTAACTTGATTTGATTTTTATGAAATCTCATAGATGGCGCTGCTTCTAAATTTTCTTTGTACTACTATTATTTTTTTTATTTTTTTTTTTTTTATTTATCATTTATACAAAAGAACACAGGATTACATATTTAGTAGCAACCAAAAACCACTAAGGTTTAAACTTGTGCTATCACGAGTCTATCTCAGTATCAAACAATAAAATGAAGCATTTTATATGTATACGGTATTGCCGGTACAATATTGATTAGTAACATCTTTAGGTCCTTAAACAGTAACAATCATTCCTACATAATACTCAGGTAATATTGCTTAAGTTTAGATTTAATATTTTTATGTGTAATACATTTGTTTATTTCTGAGGGTAAACTATTAATAAGTCTCGGTATAATATAACCGGTAGTTCGCTCGCCATACGTATTGTTGGCGGGCTGTGTACGAAGCCTATTCTCAGAAACTGCCCGAGTGCATACAGGATGTTCGATTTTGTTTCTTAGAGATTCGTTGAAAAAATTGTTCTTTTAATAACAAATAATTTAATTGAATATGAACTGTTAAGACATTACAGTGTTTAAAGAGGCCATTTATACTGTCGTAAAATTGATTTCTAATTTTAGGAGATACTATTGTTTTTAAAATTCGACATTGAAGTTTATAAATACTGTCAAGGTAGGTTTTATAGGTACGACCATAACTACTGAGACCATACTGGATGTAGGATTCAGCCATTGCGTAATAAAGCATTATCTTCACTTTGTAGGGAAGACGGTTTTTTAATATGGTCATAGTAGCGAGAAATTGCCGAAGTTTATCGCAAACACGTTCTATGTGATAACTCCAGTTAAACCTATCGTCTATAGTTACTCCGAGATATGTTTGTTTACTGACAATATCTATTTGTGGACAGTTACAATTAATCGCATTGACCGTATGCAAGCAGTCATGGTCATGGGCTATTAAGTTCCGTAAGGGCAATAAACTAACATTCATTAAACTATGTTTCTATGCCCAAGTTACTTAAATGGCGTAGTTTTTATAGTGTAAAGCTAGATAATAGCATGGCTTACTCAAAAACAACATTTAAATATGCGTCGTTAGATTACACGCTGTCACAGAATGCGTAAGGAAAATAAAGATTCACAGCTCCTCCCCCGTAGGTGATAGCATGATGATATTTAGCCTATATGTTGACCCGACCTCTTAGTAATATTCATGCAAAATTTGATGTAAATCCATGCAGCACTTTTTGAGATTAGCCCGGACATACATACAGACAATCAGACAAACAGACAAAAATTCTAAAAACTATATTTTCGGCTTCGAAATCGATTGTAGATCACGCTCCAAGTATTCTTTTAAAAAAATATTCAATGTACAGTTTTGACTTTCCTACGATTTTATTATATGTATAGATAGAATAGAATAGAATAGAATATATTTATTTGCTAGATAGGCACACTAAAGGCACTTTTGAACGTCAAAAATTATAATAAAACGAATTGATTCCAGTCGCCCATTCCAAAAGGTAGTTTTCGTATGGAGAAGAATGGGCAAGAAACTCCACAGTTACTCTTTTAAAAAAAATTTACAAGTTTTTGTATACATTCATTATATAATTATATGTGAAGACGATGCATCTAGAATAAAAATTAGTCTACCAACAAAAGGTAAAAAGAGAGCTGCACGATTACTGACAAATGGGTGCACTGACTGGACAGACAGGTCCACTCAATCTGTGTGGTTCTTTCCTCAAAAAACCTTTTCAGACACCAATCTACATGATCTGACCAAGATTATGTCTGGACTTTAAAAGAGAATGTGACCTCTGAGTTTGTTTCGGCGTTTCTTCGTAAGTCAGGGCCATTGACACTGGCCACCACTGCTCTGAGAATTTCCATAGCTACTCAGCATCTTGATTTCTGCTCCGTTAATGGCAATAGACGTTTGAGTATGAATGTGGATGGCTATAAGAGTAGGGGAAGATTAAAGAAACGATGGATGGACTGTGTAAAAGATATGGCTAGAAAGGGGGTGACTACCGAGATGATGACTAACAGAGAAGTATGGAAAAAACTATGTTGTGCCGATCCCAAATAAATTGGGAAGTAATACGAGCGTTTCGTTCATTATAGTCATTAACTAATTAAAACGTGGACGAAAAGAATTACGATCTTTAGCAATCTGTAGAATCTAGTGTCAATGTAGGAGAATGATGATAACGGCTAGGAGTCGAATCTATACAAAATTATCGACTTGTGAATGTACTATGCACATCTGCCTACCTTTTAGGTTATATAGATGTACCTGATACTATAGTTCATTCAATCCACGAAGACGCGCCCCACTCTTCTTCCTAATCTCTTACAGTACAAGTATGCAACATTCCGCTAGTGTTTTAGTTTTTTCGATATACACTAATTACTTAGTGGGTAATTAGCGTGTATCGAAAAAACAAAACAATAGCGGAATTAACTGGCGATCGTAAGATTAGGAAAAAGAGTGGGGCGCGTCTTCGTGGATTGCACTATCTGTATCAATGCGATCAGTAACAACCAAGACACAAGGTACACTAACACACGAGAGTGCGACTAGGCCGAGCAAAGGAAATGGTCGCAAACTGTCTCAGAGCAGGCTAACTTAAATGGACCGCAGTTTGCACAAGCCGGATAGTTTGCGGGTTCAATGGAAATTCACGGATTCCTTTGTTTAAATGGTGCTCGTATTCTAAACTTGGCTAATTACTGGATTCTGGAGATCGATGGAATGGTTTTAGTGTAAGGGGATTGAGAAAATTGCATTTTGATATTGTTTTTGGTTATTCATTAAAAAAGACTGACGCACATTTGAGCGGGTTGTCCCTCGCTGCAAAAATCCTTCAGGATCACTTTCGTATATTCACACTAAAAGCGTTCTCTGGACTAGGATTTGGGTGTAAGCCTTGTAACTCCTGTGAGGAAATCCCTGATTCACATATGTGTAATATAAAGTTCTTCTTTTACCTAGTTTTTCTCCGAATGTAACGGAGTAGGCAGATATTTATAACGCCAGACAAATCCGATATTATTGCATTCTAATGCCGCGGTCCCACAACCCGTTTCTCACAGACCAGATCGCGCCAGGCCAGACCGACAGGCCGCTAGGAACCGTCGCATCCGATGAGGCCTGCGGTGGCCTGTCACCGGCCGTCCGATCTGTCAGATCGGTAAGTTCAAAGGCGCGGCGTGGCAGGCCGCGGTGGCGTCTGTCGCGGCCTGTACGGGAGCGTTTATTTTTGCTTTGTTTATCAAACGTTGGCCACTGAATCCACAGCAGCTGTACACGCAGCCATGCGCTCCATTTCACTTGACATGTTGCAATAGCGGCCAAAAGGCGGCACCAGGCCGAAAGACGCCGTGGGAATGCTGAGCACAGGCCGCGACAGGCCTCGACCGGCGTAGCAACGCCCGGTGCGGGTTGGTAGATAAATGGCCGTGGGACCGTGGCATAAGAGGTGACATTTCTTCAATTCTCAATTCTTTATTGCATTCCATAATGCTGATAAAAACAGTTGGTAGGCTTACAATTATTGTAACAATTATGGACCCTATTGGGCACAGCATAGTAGGAAAGTATTAAGTGAAATGTGATGTAGTAGTTTCTTTTTGAAACTGATGCAGCATTCTATATTTTGGCTCGTCAGATAGTTTTGGTGTCCCTTCATATTATTTGACATCACATTTGTGCTTAAGTACTTACACAAATGATCACATTATATTTGTCGTCATCTTGACGACAGATATTAATGGATGAATCATAAAATCAGATATTATTGCCGAGCTGTGTCTGTAATATCCATATATTTATGCTAATGACTTTACCACTCGTGAAAGCTATTTTAATAGAAGATGCTTTTTTATAATTTAAAAGAAGAGGGGAAAATTAAGTCGTTCGAGGGTTTACCTGCTAATTGAGCCGAGAGCCCTCTTCAGTTCTTGCACCTAATATCTAAGCCATGAAGCTATCAAAGAATAACGTGGAGAAAATAAAAATATAATAAGAATTATTTATACTCCTGCTGGTTTTAATATATTAAGCCGCATGTAAAAATAAATTCTTTGTATTCATGAATATGAAAGGAAGTTAATCTTTCAGTCGCCGAATAACAAAACTAGCAGTCGATCTATTCTGTAACAATCCCATTGAAAAGTTGGGTGAAGTGAGCTGTCAATAGTGTCAATCTACGGATTGAGACTATTGACAGATTAAAAAAAGCCGCCTCCGCCCCCCCCACCAAATGCTACGGCATTTGTTGGGGGGGGCGGAGGCGACTTTTTGATACATTCTTTTATATTTTGTGAATGTAAGAACGTTGTAGGCCTTGTAGACTGCAGATTTGTAGGCCATTTTCGATTTTATTAAAAGTACCTGTTGACAGGCCTACACTGCCCTCCCATATCTATTAAGGGGATTACCGGACCTAAACGCAAAAAACGCAAGTTTTAGAAACAATAAAAGTATATGATCGACCATAGTAAACAAAATCAGAAAAATATATAGTATTCTTTAGGATATATATGCTAGGTAGATAGTGTGTTGAAAACATAATACAACTAATTTGATACGATAGAAAAAATCATGAAGATACCTCTAAAAACTTTCTTTTTACAATAAAAACCATACTAATTTGTCAGATTATTCTACAAGCAACATACTAAAGCATTAGTGTTTTAATTTTTTAGTCCAAACAATAGATTTTTTGTAAATAGATAATTGCTTTATATTTTGCAATAAATTACCAGCGTTGTGTCATCGCGCTTCTCTTTCTTTTCTATATAGTCCGACAGTGACCGCGCTTTAGGTCATGTAGTCGCCTTAACACTGTTATTTGAAAACATTGTTTTTACATACATAAACATAATTAGCCTATAATGTTCCCACTGCTGGGACACAGGCCTCCTCTCAGTGAGAGGCGAGTGGGCCGTAATCCACCACGCGGGCCCAGTGCGGGTTGGCAGATGTCACATGTTTTTACAATGTTTTCAAATTATTTTTAATAGAGTAACAGCCTAGGAGTTTCTTGCCGGCTCTTCTCCATAGAAAACGACCAATTGGAAACCTAGCACCTAGCTTCTGACGTTTCGTAAGTGCCGCCATTGTAGGTTTGTGAAATAAAATACATATTTTGATTTTATGGTGTTAAGTTTAAAAAGTTTATAGGAAATTAAATGTTTTTTCTCTATGTATATCTATTTTTGCTTGATTGTACGGTCATAATATGGTACTGTCGTGATTTCTTTGATTTAATAAAAAAAAATATTTTAATACCGAATCATAATATCCTATGGCGACACTGTCAAAGTACAAATTAAAATAAATATTGTAACAAACTTTTAAAATATGTTCATGTGTGTTTCATCATGGCAACTGAATGTATTATTCGGCAGAACAGAAATACACCATAAATAATAGACAAGAAATAACGGTTATATTATTATCGTTATTTCTGAGTGGGGAAAGTCATTTTAAAATGGCAAAATGTAGTAGAGAATTAGTCTTTGTTGGATTGTGAAAGAGTGCAGTTGTAAGATTAAAAAGTATTAGCCAAAAAATATCATTTTCTTAATTGGACAGTGTGATGGGCAGAGATCAGAGGGACAATTCTCGTAATTTTAAGAACGTTGATCAACGTTCACAGTCTGATCTCAGTTTCGATCTGTCAGAAATAACACTAATTTCCCTACATTTTTGACATTGATTTTCGCTAAGATGAGATTGCGACTAGATTTTGAACGTTTTTAATTACGTGAATTGGTCTACAGATTAGCAACCACTGTCACTTAGTACAGAATGGTTTATTTCCTGCAAAAAGATCGGGTTTAATTCTTAGTTGCTTTATCTTCTCCACATATATTCGTTCTTCCTCGTGACGGAAGCCACTAGTAGCTACTTAGGAGGTACTAACGCCTCTCATACAGCTCCGAGCGCTCTCGAACGGCTTTATCTACCAGATTTTTAACTTCGGCTTTATAATACTCTTCATTTTTGTTGGCTTTACTTTGGAAAATATTGTTGGATAGTTTACTATAAGATGCAACTGCGGGGTTAATATAAAGAGATAAAGATTGTTTGTTTGTATGTAGGGGCAATCTCCGGAACTATCAATCAGATTTGGAACATTCTTTTTGCATTTGATACCTAACCCAATTTTTAGGCTGTATAACATACAAACAGTACAACCACACTAACAGTAGCAATGGCTTTCATTTTGACAGTTAGTTCAACAACATTCATTGCGTTATTTATGTTATTGAGCAGATTTTTTTTCGAACCCTCAAGATCATTCAGATTGTGATTGATCATGTTCATAGAGCGGTCGATGACCCCACAAATAAAGTCATCAAAATAATTTATGTTTTGTTTCATCATGTTTAGGTATCGATACCCATCACGTTTCGCCAGCTAGCTAAAGGCCTATACGAACCTCAGCGGATTTCGCTATCCTTGTGGGTAGAATACCGAGTTCGAGTTTCGCTCAGGAAGGTGAAGAAGTTTTTGTAGAAGAAGGTAAACAATACCAGACCTATGCGGTACTATGGCACCAAGTATTCCGCTCTAGCCGCGGAACTTTATACTAAATACCTGAGTGAAACCCGCGCGGTATGTACCTCTACCCACAGCGCCAGCGAATACCGCTTAGGCTTGAATAGGCCTTTAAATTTACTCAGTATTTCCATGTAAGAACTCGACCTTATTATTATTTGTAAAAAACCATAAACTGTAGTATTCACAATTAATTTTAAGAACGCTAACATAAATCACTATCGAAATTCGTTTCGTAACACCCGCATTCAAAAAAGTTTCAATCACTTTATGATTTAAAATTCGAACCTCATTCGATTGGTGAACAGTGAGTTGTGGCCGGAGTCACGACCAGTCGCAATTAGCTAATGGATATGGCGCCAATTCAGTGCCGGTCTGTGGGTGACATCAGATTTTTTGAAAGTCGAATTTGTTCTTTTGTTTTTGATATTAATGTTTTATCGTATTTTAAGTCATCAATCATCATGTACTTAGCATTTTACCCAACTATGTTGAGGTCAACATCCAGTCTTACCGTATGCAGCTGAATACCAGTATTTCGACAGCCTATCTGATCTCCACAATCCAGTTACTGGGTAACACGATTCTTAGTAAGACTGGTTGCCAGACTATCGGGCTTCTGACTACCCATAACGAATAAAAAAAGATCTACAAATGACAGCCAGAACAAATGGCTTTATGTGCTTTCCGAGGCACGAAGGGGTCTCTATGTAATGGATGCTCACCCATCCACGGACCGACCTCGGCTAGCATTGCTTAACCTTGAATATCGACCCGTGTGGCTGTTATTATTTAGCCACGAGCCCCTGTGGCATTTTAAGTACCGGGTAAAATGGTGTAAAAGCAGAGGTGTATTGCGACAAATCTTTGTTGAAGCTGTGTCGAAAGTGCTGTAAATAGTTCTACATAAGATGGCCCCATCCCAATTTATAATTATAAATAATTACAGAGGAAATTACAATAATTATGCCGCTTAAATTGCTCACTGTGCTTCGATAATTTTAGACAAACATGTATTTTCTTTTTAGATTCACCTCATCATTATCATCATCATCATTTCAGCTGAAAGACGTCAACTGCTGGAAATAGGCCTGCCCCAAGCACCTCCACATCGATCGGTTCTGTGATTCCCGCATCCACCGGGTTCCTGCGGCCTTCACAAGGTCGTCGGTCCACCTTCCCTTAAGAGCCGAGCAAAAAGAAAAAAAAACATAAAGAACGAACGAAAAAAACGCCCAAACGAAGTGATAGCGCGGCCAGGTGATGCGATGCGATGGGATGGGTTGGGTAACAAGAAATTTTACGGCGGACGAAGTCGCGGGCAGCAGCTAGTATACTAGTAATAAAGCTGAAGAGTTAGTTTGTTTGAACGCGCTTATCTCTGGAACTACATATCGAATTTGATTTTTTTTTTTGCATTTGATAGCCCAATTCTTAAAAGAGGCTATAGGCTACTTAAGACCATGCTATGGCTCTTAGGAGCCAAGCAAAAAGAAAAAAAAATCAGAAAGAACGCTAAGCTAAAACGAGGTAACAGTGCGGGCGGGCGATTGTACCGTCCAGTTGGAACAGTGCTAATAAAAGTACATAAAAATAAAAGTTAGACTCACGCGAAGACTTGTATGGATGTTATTAAAGTTGGACCCTTGCGAGCAGAGGGATGGGACGTGACGCGGTGGGTCGGAGGCCGAAATTTCACGCGGACGAAGTCGCGGGCAGAAGCTAGTCTATGAAATAAATAACACAGAGAAGCAATAATTTAACAATGGTATGAAAGATGGAGCCGAACGGGAATGTGTCAAATATGGTTGGATGTGGGTTCAATCAATGTTTGGCCATGAAAACAGCGGATATACAAGATACTACATGGCTAGTACCTAATATAGTCCTTTCACAAGAAGTCGTGAAAACTTTAACTTTTAACCATTGCAGGTGTATTTGATGGGTAACTATGTTGGGGTCGAACTGTGTTATAAATATCATTTGGTTAAAAAAAAAAACAAATTTACACATTAAAAATAACTTATATTTTAAAACTATAGAGTCCGGTGCTTCCTTTCCGAATGAGAAGAAAGACCGAAACAAACTCAGAGGTCACAGGGCACTTGTCGTAAACGGGTTCCCTACTTGTTTTCGAAAGTTGATGATTCGATTTTTATTATATCGAACACGGTGTGTCGATAATTCAGTTGTACGATGTTTTATTCCGTCGATGCGTTATTGGTGCGATGTAACGTTTGTGCGAAAAATCCTGTTACGAAAAACCCTACAACGATTGCTCATTTGTTCGGTAATTTATTAGTTCGAAAGTATGTCGGTTTGAAACGCCTGCTGTTGTCCGTGACATTTAATTAATAATCTTATGTTGCATTATAGACGTTAAGGAAATACATTCCTATTATTGAAAAAAATGTATAATTCTTGTTTATTATTTACATCAAGTACCTAAATATATTAAAATAATCCTAATCTATCTATACCTAAATAACTTAAATTAAAATATGTACAAAAAATGTTTTATCTATGTTACCTACTGTAAATTTTATTCTAAAAAACAAAATCCTAAAATAAATTGGCATACCTACAGTACTTAATCCTATTATTTTTCATTGTGCCAATAGTCGTTACAGCCAATGGATTGATAACCAAGAGCCTCGACCAACACCTGAGGAGGCTCTCGTTGGCCAGCTGGATCAAGGGCTTGATTCAGAAAGCAGTACTTCTGGACACGGCTCGCATTGTCAGGAGGTTCCTCTCTCTGGAGCCCTGACCACCGGTAGCTTGGACCCTGTTCCCGATACCGGTGGGCTACTATTTTTTATATTTTTGAATGTTTTTATATATTTTTTTTGTTTTTTTTGTTAAACCCGCGATGGTTTGTGTGGTATGTTTAATTGTTCAAAAAATATTTGTAAACTGTTTTGATTAATAAAAAGGTAAAAAAATAAATTGTTTTATTTACGATTACCTAATGTTTTGTTTATTTCTTGATCTATGCTGATTATGTTCAAGTTTATATCTTTTTTATTATTTTGTTGTTGTATGATTTTTTATTAAAATAAATCATTATTAAATGAGTATTTTAGGTGTTGTGTAGCAAAACGGAAGCAGTACGGAAGCAAAAATATGACGTTTTTGCTTCCGTAGTGGGCGAGGATTAAAAAAAAACTTAGAATGCCCTAGTTGCTTTCTTTTCCATGCTGCATATCGAAATAGACGATTGAGGTATGACAGTTTTGGCTTTTGAGAGCATCAGGCGATTGGCTAGCAACCGATCACTGATATTGTCTACGTTATCTTTGGCCCATGCCACAGCTAAACGTGGTGAATTTGTTACCTGTCTTCCTCAATTTAGGAAAGTTGACGTGAAGATAATTATGTATGGTATTTAATGTATTTCCTTAACGTCTATAATGCAACATAAGATTATTAATTAAATGTCACGGACAACAGCAGGCGTTTCAAACCGACATACTTTCGAACTAATAAATTACCGAACAAATGAGCAATCGTTGTAGGGTTTTTCGTAACAGGATTTTTCGCACAAACGTTACATCGCACCAATAACGCATCGACGGAATAAAACATCGTACAACTGAATTATCGACACACCGTGTTCGATATAATAAAAATCGAATCATCAACTTTCGAAAACAAGTAGGGAACCCCCCTACAACACGTCACAGTCCTTTGACGTCGGTTGTACCTCAATCCCGGGATTATTGGTTGATTTGTAGACTTATGCCGCCTCTCGTCACCGTGACTTACTGTACAGTCATCAGAACGTCTATCCGGTAACAGCTTGACCTTTACAGCTGGTGGTGGACAGATGAGGCGGCCTTTCTATGGCCTCGTCCTAACCGAAAGCGACAGTCAGTTTGGTTTTAGCCGGTAAGAGTCCGGCATACCCATCTGTCACCCCCACGATGGAGGAAGTCCATGAGGATTTCCACCGCGCACCAAAAAAATAATAATAAAGGACGCAGGGTGAGCGTGAATAGAATGAGGAGTAGCATATAAAAAAGAAGCCACTCTAAAATAAAAGTTATTCAGTAAAACGGAAAGAAAATGTCTTCCATGTAAAGTAATAGTAGCACTTAAACAAAAAAGCACAATTTCCTCCCGTATTTGCTTGTGTAAATGCGTGTGAAAATCTCGTGAATTTGTTGAGATCACGAGAGGGGCGTGTCGCAGGCAGTTTGCAGAAGTTCATCTTACATTTTTTACTTTGGTTTCCAAGAAAACATAATACAGCTTATTAGCCTATGAGAAAAGGGCTTTGAAGGTCCCTGGCATATTTACCTGGCCGCCATTTTGTTTTTTTTTCAAAATGGCGGTCACGCACGATACCTATAGGTAAAATAAATCTAATAATTATATAGGTTTCAAAATGGTGGACAGGTATAAGTATTATAATATACAGTATGGAAACTACATTATGCAATAAATTATATTTACAACAGCGGATTTTTTTTCGCGACCGATTTCGTTTATTATTTTATTATGTAGATTGGTGTCTAAAATGGTCTTTTGAAGAAAGAACCACACAGATTAGGAGTCAGTGCACGCATTTGTCAGTTTTTACCATAGATATATGAAAGAAGGTTTTTACATTGAGATTTAAGTTTCTCTGAGGAGCTCCGAAACCGGGTTCTTTTGTACAAACTGAACCTTCTGGACACATAATTTAGCGTTCCCCGGAAGCTCCGCCGTCACCCGAAGCATGGCTTCCGATTATAGGCTTCGGTGCCCGCATTTTCGATTTTTCATGTTTTAAACGATGCTAAATTGGTCTAGCGACTTTCAGGGGGAAAATTCAGACTCAATCAGGCTCTGATTTTATACGTAATAACGTTTTTGGGGTGGTTTAGGTGTACATGTGATGCTTATATCGTCATTGATAAGGTTACACCTTAGCTACTTAGGACATTAGTTCCATTCAGACTGAGGGGCTTGTGGCTAAGTAATAACAGCCGCACGGGTCGATCAATCAGGTTAAGCTACGCTTGCCGCAGTTGGTCCGTGGACGGGTGACCATCTTTACATACCGAGACCCCTCCGTGCCTCGGAAAGCACGTAAAGCCGTTAGTCCCGGCTGTCATTCGTAGATCTTTGTCAGTCGTTACCGGTCGTCAGAAGACCGAAAGTCTGACAACCAGTCTTACCATGTGGTTTCGTATTACTCAGTAACTGGGTTGTGGAGGTCAGATAGGCAGTCGCTCCGTGTAAAATACTGGTACTCAGCTGCATCCGGTTAGACTGGAAGCCGACCCCAACATAGTTGGGAAAAGGCTAGGCAGATGATGATACTAGCTTCTGCCCGCGGCTTCGACCTGGTGAAGGTCGGAAATCATCCCACGGGAACGTACTACCGGGATAAAAAGCATCCTTTGTGTTAAACCACCCCATCGCATCGCATCACTTACCCGAACTATCACATAGTTTTCGCTTAGCGTTCTTTCTGACCTTTTATCTTTCTACTCGGCTCTTAAGGGTCATATCGTGATGTTAAATAGCCTATAGCCTTCTTCAAGGATTGGGCAATTTTTCGCTAGCTAATTCAATTTGACCCTGTAGATTAATAAAGCATTAATTTTAAAAAAAGCGCACAGTTTTCCTTTACAGTTAGAAGAAGACAATGCTTTTTTCCGTAAGCTTATAAAGGGGCTTGTAAGGCAAGGGTCATTAATTTCGCCGGACATTTCGCTTATTTCTCAGAATAATGGCATAAATATACTAAAGAAACGGAGAAATCCCCTAAGGAAATGTAAGTTACAATGTACTAAGCTTTTTTTTTTGGAAAATGTTAATATTTTTTAGGGTTCTGTAGCATAATCAGCCTTATAATGACCACTGCTGAGACACAGGCCTCCTGTCATCGAGGCAGTAGCCCGTAGTCTGCCCACGTGGGCCCAGCGCGGGTTGGTAATTGTCACATGTCTTCGAATTTTCGGTTCTAGGACATGCTGGTCCTCACCATGTTTTCCTTCACGGTTTTGAGAGCAGTGGTGATGAAATAATTTACACAAAGTAAAGCGCCTGTCTTGGTTCGAACCCACGACCTACAACTCGCACCGTATTAGGTTAGTAGTGTACGAGACTGTAGTAGGGCGCGAGCCTATTGCCATCAACTGGGCACAAATCCAGACTCCGGGCTGCTAATGAGAAATTCCTGATAAATACTTTGCTCAACTTGGGAATCTAACCCGACCTAGCTCAGTAGTAGCGCTTAAAAGTGCTTTTCTAAAGTTTTACTTTAAATCACTGTAGATTTAAATAGTTATTATCATAGTTTGCTCTTAAAGATCATAAGTGCAGTTTTCAGGAGGCAAGCAGTAGCTGCGTAATTGCGCATCACACTATCAATTACAATCTGAATCATTTTGAAGGATATTGGGAAACCATTGCTTCATAATGAGTCAGATCAACAACGTAGATAACGCGATGAATATTTTTGAACTGTCAAAATTAAAGCAATTGCTACTGATAGTCAATTACCCCGCTGTTGCTCTTTTATTTATTCCGATTACCATGCCCGGAAGCACTAGGTACGGAAAACTTCTTATTGTTAAAAAAATTAACTTTTCACTCTAGATTCAACATCTTAGATTCACCTTGTCAGGGTATGTTTTACAATCATTTTATTCAATTACTACAAAAATTAAAACTGAACTTTGTAAGTCTAAAAATAGGGTTTAGATTATATTGAAAATTTCTTCTAAAATGATAGTTTAAAGGGCTTTGAAGATCCGTGGCACACCTATTGCCCGCCATTTTGTTTTTTTTTCAATACGGCGGCCACACATAATACCTATATAAATCAATAGCTGACATCAATGCAAATAGAAAACATAAAACACCAAACCCGTAAGGTGTCAGGTTTCAGAGATATTTACGTTCAAAGTTGATCACGTGAAATCCCTACTTTTTGAACTTGCAAGGCAGCTTACATTTTGATGCACAGATGTTTGCAATAATCACTGAATGGTATATCATCATCATCTGCCTAACCTTTTCCCAACTATGTTGTTAGCAATATTTATTTTTTGTAAAATTAATAAAATAGTAAGTCTAATACCTAATTAATTAATAAAAATATCAAAATTAAATAAATAAAAATTAATGAATTTAATTTAATTATTAATAATAATCGCTCTGAATGTTTAAGGTAGATAAACAGCCTTCCCGAGTTACTGCATGCACGCCTATAACATTGCAAAACGATATGTTATAAACACAATGTTTGTGTTTTCAATTTATCACATTAATCTACCTATATAATATCTAGATTTATCTTCATTGGAAAACCGAAGCACCATCTAATAGTTACTAACCTACCACAGAACACGGATGAATATTTAATAAACGTTACAATATCAACGCTTACAATGCATTTGACTCGATGTCAACAGCTGTCGGCAGATGGCGCCACTTCCGGCCAGAACGGATGCGACTTCAGTGTTGCCAGATCGTAGATGGATGATCGTTTTATTTAAGTGTTGGGAGATGTGCGTTTAAAGTTAAATTAATTAATGGATGGAGATTAAATATGATGCTCATATTATAATGATATTAACACTTCTTTTTTTGGGCAGTTGTTTTCTGGGTACGAACCCACGACCTACAACTCGTAAGTCGGAACCGCTGCCACTAGGCCACCACTGCTCCTGTCTTATAAAAAACTTCAATATCTACTCGACACAAATGTATGGGACGGCCGATAATTTTTTCGCGATTACGGTTTGATGGTCTGGTCTGTTATGAAATGGATCGCGTTAAGAGCTTGTGGTAGGCCTCCAGACTCTGGAGGCCTACCACAAGCTCTTAACGCGATCCATTTTAGGACCTAAACCGTTCTTCTAATTCGTACCATGACGTCAGTTTAACGATTCAGTTTAGGCCGTGCCATTGTGCTGACAGCGATTGTCCCAAACTGAGTCGCAAGTTTTGGTTTCATTCATACTTGTTTGGTACCATGACGTCCATAGCAGCTCAAGCGATGCAGTTTAGGAACCTAAACTGAAATGTCTTGTTTTTGAATCGTTTTTAATTAGATCATGGTAGGCCACCTGTACCCTTAAATATGACCACACCTTACGAATTCATGCTGTATATCGCTCGAAGAAAACAATAAGCAATATTAATGCATGTTACTTTGTATATTAATTATCCACATGAACCTATAAAAAGGAAATTAAAACATGATTAATAGATGTATAATGTGACTGTAATTAGGTACGGTACACGTAAAATTAGAAAGATTAAGATCCAGATTGTAATCAAAAGAAATGGCGGCCGGCCACGGAGCATGCATAAAATTAATTTATAAAACATATTGAACGCTTGTAAAATGTAATTTTATTGTATGTAATATAGTAGATTTATGTAACGGGTACACGGGTTTTCACTTAGAAATTAGTTTTATTTTGATGGTCCCGAAATAAATGTAGTTTAATGGCGTTTCGTCACGAAGAGGAGCGTGGTGATACGCAAAAAGAAATGGTATTAAAAGGCTTCCTGAACCAAGGCACCTGCTCGCCGCCGGCGATTAAAACGACGAGCCAGTAGAGCTAACAATTATAGAGGTATGAGAAACAGGGTGTAAAGTTCACTCTTCCTCCATAGAAACGGGAGGATTTTTCAACTTACAGGGTGTCATGTCTGGTAGCCAACTACCCGATGATTCATTTCGGGCTTTTATATACTTATCTGCTAGTCCCGCGGTAAACTCTGCTTGCGCGATGCAGAATTTTGCGTGACGGGTACGATGCGACGAGCGTCTACTCGTTGGCATGCGTATATAGTGTACCAAGAATGCGTCTTTCAGTGAGTATCCTGCTCGCCAAGCGAACGAAGAACCAACACTTGAAATTGAAAATACATTCACATAATCAACAATAATACAAATATATTTTTATTATTCTATCGAGTTGAGCCCTGAAAAAAGCTCGTATGGATGAAAAGTACAACCAGTAACTTTTATTTATCTTAAAAAATCCTCTAAGCGTTCAACACCCTTTTATTGACAGGTAGACGCAAAAACAAAAAAAAATAAACAAAATATTACCTCGCGCTCAAAAGTTCCCACCACAAACGTGCGTCAGCAAAAAAAGTTTAAAGCCCTCGAGGTTCTAACTCTATCGACATAAACTTCGTGCTTATCTTGTTTCCCGTAGCTCGTGCCTAGATTTCTACTTCGGTCGTGTTTGCTGACGGTACTACGGTTTTTACTCGATTTTCAGGTGTAAGTACTTTGTAAGCTAAAACAATCTACATTTAGTAGAAAGAAAGAGAAGAAAGAAATTTATTTATTGAGACTCGAACAGGAAGATCACAAACTAAACTAATCACAATCATAGCAGGAAAAACTAAAGTATACCTATTAAAAAGTGTGGCCGTCATAGGACGCCTGGCAGATAAGAAACATCGAAAAGAGCGGTGGAGAGGGGGCATGACGGCATCTGAGAGCGTCATGCCGTTTGCCGTCACGGCATACGCATCGATGTTACCCCCAAGGCGTGCAATACAGGTTTATTTTGACAGGCAGAATGTCAGTTTTAATTTTATAGCCCTTAAAACGTTCTTATTTCAAATTAAACCCTGCAATTTAAATAATGATGTAGTTATTTTCAGCTTAAAATCCGTAGTAAAGGTATAAAGTACCAGGCACAAGCAGTACAACTGGTCTGCTCCGTGACGTCACATGTCCACTAGAATTATGTGCACAACTTACTGTTAACTTTATGTGACTTACTTGTACATTGTGTGCAGATTGGACAATAGTGACCAACTTTAACTTTCTTGGCTTGCATTACATGGGACGCGAAATGTGGGTGTGCTATAGGTACATCTCTGCCTAACACTTCGTGGATTACAGGCGTGATGTTTGTATTTAGGGGCCCGTGGCTAAATAATAACAGCCACACAGGTCGATCGATCAGGTTAAGCTACACTTGCCGCGGTTGGTCTGTGGATGGGAGACCATCTTTACATACCGAGACCCCTCCGTGACTCGGAAAGCACGTTAAGCCGTTGGTCCCGGCTGTCATTCATGGATCTTTGACAGTCGTTACTGGTAGTCAGAAGCCCAAAAGTCTGACAACCAGTCTCACCAAGTGGTATCGTATTACCCAAATACCCAGTAACTGGATTGTGGAGGTCAGATAGGCAGTCGCTCCATGTAAAATACTGGTATTCAGCTGCATCCGGTTAGACTGGAAGCCGACCCCAACATAGTTGGGAAAAGGCTACGCGGATGAGGCGTGATGTTTATATTATTAAGTTTGTTTTGTCTAAGTCGGTCCCTCAATGTTGGGGATCGTATTTCCTTGTACCATAACGTCTGGGCTTTAAAATAGAACCACCTCAACCTTCAGTTAATCTAATATATAGCTTGTGCTGAGTGTACTGCCAAGCAACATTAGCTCGTCAAGGACTTGAAGGACTAAATAGATTTTTTTGAAACGAAGTTCTTTAACTCAGCTTGCGGTGGGAGTAAACTTTTAGAAATCATCACGTTATGCCCCTACATGTGACATTTTATATTATGTATTAGAAAGAGACAGAGAGAGACAGCTTCATGGTTTTTGAGGGTGAGGTCTAAATAAAAATCCAAGATGGCGCCTGGAAAAGTTTTTAAATTTTTCGTCATGTTTGTCGTTTTCATGGTTTTCGAGGGTGCTGAAGCCCATAAATTAAAAATCCAAAATAGCGCTTGCGACCACTAAACCAAGGAAGCAGTCGGGCAGTCCGTTAAGCTACGTTTTGTATTCATTAATATCTACCAGTACCGCATAAAAACATCTTCCAGTGGAGTAGTTTCCCTTATATTGCTAATAGACATATAATTTAGTATACGTTTTTGTTCCTCGTCCATTCGAGTTTCTAGACAAATTAGTGCTCTGAAGAAAGCAATTAATTCACCGGACAGAACCGAATAATTTATCAAGCGTTACGTACAGGGTTCTGTGATGGCGCACTGTTAAGGTTTATTACAGACGCCAGCACATCAAGCTACTACAATCTGTCTTTCTTTAATAGATTTTCAACTTTATCGCTAAAGCATAAGATTCAAAGTTGATTGGGAAAATTTGACAGTTTCGGGTAGCTTGATGTGCTGGCATCTGTACCTTCACCTTCAGTGGATTTGTCGACAGGGTCAAAATAAATTAGCTAGCGAAACTCCGCAGACTTGATGGGAATCGATATCTAAACATCATAAAACAAGAAACAAAATTATTTGATGATCATTTATATTGGGGACAACGATCGCTGGTAGTGTGAAGTTTAGTTGACAAAATCTGTTTTTTTTTTGTGTTTAGATATCATACCCATCACGTCTGTGAAGTGTACAGAAACAAAAACAGATTTTTGAATTGATATTTCACATACGGTCGTATAATAACATAATTTAATAATAAAGAAAATATTTTTAAGTATTTCATAATAATTACTTACCTACATTATTCTTACGCAATACTTACATAAAATAATTAATATACTATACCTACCTATACAAACCTCAATAAGCACATCTAATAATTTATCATTTAAAATAATATTGATTTGCTACTTAGCCCTCTTCCTCTCTCCTAATTTTGCTGTGCCCGACAGGGTCCATATTGATCTTTTACTTATAATTCTATGTAATACATATTGAATTCAATCAATAAAGAATTGAGTATTGAGTATGAGACATCTAAATAAATTATCATCAAATTATAATTGTTTTTTGTTTTATAATTTTTTCAGATATCGATTTCCGTCACGTCTGCGGAGTTTCGCTAGCTAATTCAATTTGAATTTACATATTCGCCGTAAGTCACGTTGAAAAATGTATGAAATCTGATCTTTCAGGTGTCTACTACTTTGGCAGGCAGTACCTTCAATTGTATGAAATGTTTTGGAAACGATTCATAAGTTCTACTTTCCAGTAAATTATATATTTTCTTTCAATTCATACTGTCGGTGCCAGAAATTCAAATCATGAGTCCAGAAGATTACTACTATTGACCATAAAGTAAAGCCAAGGTTTCCCAGAAAAGCGGTTCCGTTATATTAATGGCCTTCATGAAAATCTGCCATATTCGTCAGTGTGAATAGGGGTGAATGTCGGAAACCATGAAAGCCCTTAAAAAAAAACCGTCTGAACCAATTTTCTGTGAACTCATCATAGTGCATACAAAGTAAAAATACAGGTTATAAAGCTATGCTTTTGTCCAATTTCCCCCCTTGTATCCGCGCTTCTAACAAATAAGTAAAATCCAATAATTTCATTTTATTTTTAGTAACTAGAACAAAATGGGGATTGCATGTTCGCGCCACCATAACTAACAAAACCACACTTTTTCGCGCACATAAATATTAGAACGTATTAAACCACAGACAAAGGTGCGGGTGCTGGATTAAACCGCTTTTAACCGGTCGGAACTGGCTGGAACTAGAAATTTCGAGTTAATTAGGGAGCTTATTTGAGTAGCATTTCTATATTTCACGCTATGCGGGTAGGCGCGCATCGCGTTGCAGATTTTTTGTGTTGCGCACAAGTTGCGCATAGTTAATATTTGGCCGCATGTACCACCGTTATGTAACAAGATTTTTATTTAGCTTAGCAATCTTTATCTTAAGAGCGTTTACGACGTACGGCATTTCATACAAACTTTCAAGCCCTTATTTTTCGAATTGAATGAACCGATTTTAATGAAACTTCTTAAGCATAAGCAGGATACAAAGATCTAAAAGGTTAGTAAAGAACATTTTCGAAATGTCTTATTTAAGAAAAAGATAACTGGAAATCTCTGTTTCTATGGAAAATTTAAAATCGGTCTAATTTGGCTGTAACACTATTTGGAAGCAAGCGGGACCCATACCATACCACTATTCTAGTTTCAAACTCAAAATGGGTCCCGCCTGCTTCCAACTTTTATTTAATTTAAAATGGGCTTGTTTTAGCTTTTTAGTTTTAGTATAAGGTTGCAGGCCGGTTTCTTAATTTTTTTTATTACTTTTTTCTAGAGGGGTTGGCAGAGCGCTTCAGAAAGCGCCCTGCTACGATCCTTGCGTACCTTTATGTTTCGTTAACGGTCACACACGGACCGCGATTAGCGAGTACGCACCTGAACTTTCTAAAGAACATTACTAATAAGGTTGTAGCGGTATCTACAACGCTACATGCGAACAACGCGTCATACTGACGTTATGAAATCCTGCATCTCGCAAGCAGAGTTATCACGCAACTAGCATAGATACACGGCCCGACATGAATCATCGGGCAGTTGCCCGCTAGACACAACACCCGTCTGGTCGGAGGATCCTCCCTTTTCTATAGAGTATGAGTGAACTTTACACCCTGTTCGTCATACCTCCATAAGGTATACATATAATATCTTAACCTAACCAAAACTATTAACAAACTAAAATATGGCGCCGAAATATTCCTCCGCATGGCGGTCGGCTGGTAATGTACCCAAGAGACTGGCGGCATTGCCGCGTTGTACGGCATTACTTATACTCTGGCCAAGGTAAAAGCCAGCCCTTGGGTCACGGGAAGTGTCAATCAGCCTTTTGGGGATTTGAATAAGGTCAGTATATGTCCTTCTACAGCATCTACACCCGGCGTTTCCTTTCACATCTGTCTTCATGTGAAAAGACAATGTTGCGGTTTAAAAGAAGATGTAGGTAGAGACAATTTTTTTAAAGTATATGCTTAGGTCCTTTGGTCGTGTTGAGAGGATTAATGAAAGGTATAAAAAGGTATCACTCCCTAACCTATTTTCAACCGCTTTCGCCACAATCCGCGCGCTTTTCAACCGCTTCTGCCACAACCGCGCGCTTTTCAACTGCTCCCGTCACAATCCGCGCGCTTTTCAACCGCTTCCGCCACAATCCGCGCGCTTTTCAACCGCTCCCGTCACAATCCGCGCGCTTCGTTACGAAGACTCCTCTCGTTCCCGCTTCTAGAACATTCTAGAAGTTTTCTAAAGAATCAGACGTTGCGCTGTGTTGTTTTTGTCATCAGCCATCTGACCGCATCTGATTATGATTTATGTATCTTCTATCTTCGCCCCGAACCCTAATGTTATATCATCATCATCATCATCATCTGTCCAGCCTTTTTCCAACTATGTTGGAGTCGGCTTCCAGTCTAACCTGGTGCAGCTGAATACCAGTATATTACATAAAGAAGCTACCTATCCGACCTCCACAACCCAGTTACTGGGTTATACTACGATACCCTTGGTAAGCTGGTTGTCAGACTTTCGGGTATATAGATAAAATATAATAATATAACTGACAATAAACCCCTTATAGTACTATGTCTGTGTGTGTTTAACTGGCGCCCAACGCGGGGCTAGTTTAACACACGAACAACAAAGGGGGAGGATGCCTTTTATACTTTGTTTGATAAGGCATGGTCATAACATGGTCAAAATTTTAATTACATTTCAATTTCACCTCAATTAATCCACAATAGGAGATTACTATCTCGTCCTAAAGAACAAGCGATCGAACCGGTAGTTATCTAATGTATAAAGGCGTCCCGGCATCCCCCACTCAGATGAAGGGGTGGTTGATCCAACAGTTTAATCTTACCCCCTGACAGGTCAGTGATCTCGCTACAAACTAACTAATCCCAAGCAGATTAGTAAGTTAATTACGAGTAAATATGTCACTTGTCACTTTTGGGTTTCGCAAGTAGGTAGGTAACATATACAAAGGTACAAGGACTTTCTGGCACATGATCATAATCGGAACTAACGCTAAGGCTCAGCGCAGACAGAACGGAGCGCAGCGGAGATGATTTTATTAACGCACTTGAAAATAAACTTTAAAATTATTACAATAAAGTGCATAAATGCTTGAACCTGACAAAAAATGCTCGCGCGTCCTCGAAGACGCGTCCTCGCAAGCTCAAACATACGCGATCCGTAAAGAAAATGCCCGAGACCGCGCGGGGATTATTCCTCTCTGTCTGCGCTGACCCTAACAACTTGCTTTTAGGGTTTCGTACCCATAGGGTGCTAACGGGACCCTATTACTAAGACTCCGTTGTCCGCTCGTCCGTCCCTCTGTCACAGGGCTGTATCTCTTGAACAGTTGTAAGTAGACACTTGAAATTTTACAAGGGTAAGGCAAATCAAGTTATCGAAATGTGTAATTTTCGATACGATAGCCTGTCGGATGGTTGTGAATAGCTATGCTGGACTAACAGTGGCTTGTAAGTTATTCAATTGTGTTAATAATATGACCATAAATGATGGTTCTTCTCCATAGGAAACGACCAATTGGAACCGTGCACCTAGCTTCTGACGTTTCATAAGTGCCCATGTCGGTTTATGTGAAATAAAAATATTTTGATTTGATTGATTGATTGACCATGTTCAACATTAGTTTTCATAGCGATGACGTAGTTGGGATAAAGACACAGATAAAGAGCATTTAACTGAAGATATTATGACATAGTAGGTACCTATAAAACAAAGTCGCCGAAATGTCTATACGCGCATAACTTCCGAACTACTGCACCAAATTGGATAATTCTTTTTTTGTTGTGTTCGGTATTGCCAGGACAAGGTTTGTATGAAAGAAAATTTCGGAAATTCGAAAAAAAATGGCCCCCGTGCGACCTGGGGCGGGCCGCTAGTAGGTAACATAATATTTGACAAACGTGCCATAAACAATCCGGTATCCAGTGAAAGGGAATCTTAAAAATATTTAAGAATAGCTTCTGCTCGCGGATTCACCCGCGTGGATGTCGGAAATTAACTAACTTAACTTAAGAAATGCTGGGTTTCCCATACAAGTTTTCATCCCTTTAGGATTATTTTGAGACAAAAAGTAGCATAAGTTCCTTCCTTCCACAGGATGCCATTTATCTCCTTGCCAAATTTTGTCGTAATCCGTTCAGATTGACGGACAGACAGTTTCTTTCGAATTTATAATATATTTATTTTACCATTTATGTACACACATATATAAACAGACAAGAAAGAACAGAACAGAAAAATATGTACAAAGGTGATGCTTATTTCATAAGAAATCTCTTCCAGCATACATGCGATAGGACAATAAATAGAGAGATGTAGACAGCGTGTAAAAGAGTAAAGGAGACAAAAAAAAATCTTAAACAATTCACTTAATAATCACTATATGTACAGAGGCCAGCACATTAACCTACCCCAATCTGTCAAATTTCTTTGATAGATTTTCAACTTTACTACAAATCAATAAGGTTCGTATTCAATTGGGAAAATATGACAGATTGGGGCTGGCCTCTGTACATATATACTATGCATATTATGGATTCCAAATACAAATTCGGGTTACCGCCTTCAAATGTAATTCCAGTTATACAAATGCGTCTTCAGTTATTAAATCTAAGTTCTTCGAGCTTACATGAGCAAATATGTCGGCTGACGTAATATGCACCAAGCTCTCCTAGAATTAATTTCGTATTTCAACTTGAAATACTGTGGTAAACCCTTTTCTGGTTTGCCTTGGGTTCCGTATAACGAGAAGCGAATAATTTTGACACTACATTTCATGAATAGGTAGTTTCTAGCGAAAAGTAGTAAAAGTGCAATGGGAAATGGTGATTTCAGTCTGTTTTGCTTACGGTTATTACATGCCGAAGATGACTCACTGCGATGCCTCGCGATCTTGTTTTAGCTTCTTCATGTAAAACAAATGAATGCTAAAAGACACTCACGAACATGCCGAAGGATACCTCATTGCGATGCCTACATGAAAACAAAGTATTTTGTTTTTTACATCGCTGTCGACGGCAAGCATCCATGTGATTGGCCAAATCGGTTCAAATTGTTCCTCTGGAGTGGGTAGAGTACAGCACAAACAGGACCGAGCAACTTAGCTGCGACTGAAACGAGACTAGCCTTCGGCGCGGGAGATGTTATAGTGCACAAGGGTGTGCGCAGACACAAGTGCAATCCCCCTTCCCTCACTCTCATAGTTCGATGCGACGGCAATCCGACACGACCGGAGAGAGATCAGGTGCAGGACCTGACCTGAACAGGCTGAACGTGTTTTCCGAGGCACGGGGGTATCACACCACCAACTTCCAAACTCCGGGCTGTTACTAAGAAATTCGTAACCTTCTTTCAATTTCTTCTACTTCCTACTTTTTTTCTTGACTGCCCTGTAGGTCTGACACAGGCGGTGACAGCTACCTCACTACTGATGTCAGTAGTGAGGTAGCTGTCACTAATGTCCATTGTCACTTCACCATGAATGGCGGGAAATGGAGGAAAGTGAAGTGTGCCTGTACGAAAGGCTTGGTAGCTGATGAGGTGAACAAAGCCTGTCAGCAAAGTGAACTAATTAATTTAAAAAATAAAACAAAATAGATCTGTAATCACGAGCACAAAACAGAAATATTCAACAGCTGCACGTCATGGCTGTGACAAGAAGGCTTCCATTCAGTATGATGCTGTGCTATAGCTGCAGTAGTACAGAACAGGTAGGGGGACCCACAGCACAGCGCTGATTTTCAATGGTTACCCGAAAAGGACCTACGGAAACCAAGGCAGATTCTGATAGATGTTGTAGCGGTATCTACAACGCCATATGCGAACAACGCGTCATATTGACGTCACGCAAATCCTGCATCTCGCAAGCAGAGTTTACCGCGCAACTAGCATAGATACAACGGCCCGCCATGAATCATCGGGCAGTTGCCCGCCAGACACAACACCCGTCTGGTCGGAGGATAAATCCTCCCTTTTCTATGGAGTATGAGTTAACTTTACACCCTGTTCCTCATACCTCTATAATGTCATAAATTTTGACATTTATCAGAATATGCGTTGGTTGAGCCCTGAACTAGAAATTGTATTTTTTTTTTATAATTTAATTAATGTGCTCTTGTTACGCTTCGGTGTGCTTGCAGTCAATTTTAATCCGCTCCTATTTACGCGTTGTTCGCATAATCTTACTAATTCAGTAGTTGCATTCGAGCCAAACCATAACTGCGACAACAGTATATTTTAATGTACCAAAATTATCGTTTATTCGTAAAATATCTTCTTTATTTGGTAACTAAAAGATATGGTGCAAGCGGTGACTACCTTATATAAAACATAACTTCACGCCTGTGATTCCTGCAGGGTTAGGCAGAGCTGTAGGTACCTATGGTACCTACACCCACATTTCGGCAGTTATACTTAAACTCGATAGGAAATGACAGTTGTTTTCTGTGCAGAGTCAAAGTTGTTCAGTTTGATGGTCTGGTGGTCTACCATGATCTAATTAAAAACGATTCAAAAACAAGACATTTCAGTTTAGGTTCCTAAACTGCATCGCTTGAGCTGCTCTATGGACGTCATGGTACCAAACAAGTATGAATGAAACCAAAACTTGCGACTCAGTTCGGGACAATCGCTGTCAGCAGATGGCACGGCCTAAACTGAATCGTTAAAGACGTCATGGTACGAATTAGAAGAACAGTTCAGTTTAGGTCCTAAAATGGATCGCGTTAAGAGCTTGTGGTAGGCCTCCTGTAATAATAATAATAATAGCCTCCCGACCGATTTCGGTCACGGTGGCCAATCTCACGATACCAACGTGGCAGTCGATGGTCTGTAAGTACAGTCACCAAAAGATATAAGTTACCAGGGTAATCGGGTATAGTTGAAGTTTAGTAAGAAACCGACGGATGTTTATGAATGAAATTTAATTTCATAAATTAAGTAACTATTTGTTTTTTTTAATCATTGATCAAAGCTATATTCAGAATATTAATGTCTTTAACACAACTTCTGTAAATATTTACATATATATAAGCTATTACTATTTGTTTTCTATTATTTCAATTAAATTTTCTTTGAAGGCATCCATCGGTTTCTTACTAAACTCCTATATCATCCGACGACCCTGGTTACTTATCTCCTTTGGTGACCATACCTTTCACATCCATGCTGTATTTCTCTTTCTAGCGAGGGTTCTACAACCCCTTCAAATGCAAATTATCCCCTCTATAATGTTAGATTACGTAACACTCCACATCTGGTCCCTAGGGTATCCGCTCCTGAAGTCATAACGCAAGTTAAATTGGCATTGTTACTTATTCACTGAAAACGTGGACGAACTCAGAATTTGCGCTTTTATAATTTCTAACGTTCACCTTGGGCAAAAGACATGTCATATTGTGAATAGGCTGCAAATTAAAAAATTGGGCTTTGTTGTCACGAAAAGTTTATGTAAAGGTGTAAAATTTAAGACAAACGAATTTTTATCTGAAGAAAATATGTCACATGTCTCCAACAATCACACCGATTTCTTTCTTTCGGTCGTCAGTAATTTGACTTTCGAAAGAAGAAGACAAAGCGTTGTGTAACTATACAGACGCTATGCAACGTTTATTAGTAAGGGGGTAAATATTGCAATGCCTTTTATTTTGACAATTCGAAAACATTCATTGCGTTGTCAGGCAGACGCATTATTCAAACAAATGAAGTAATTTTTTAAATAAACCTCACTATTTTGAATTAAAAGGTTGTCCCCGCATATATTAATATTTATATTATCCAATAAACTCTTAAAATCAATAACCATCGATCCAACTTAGCATCAACCATAGCATAGACTGGATTGTCCACCTTATTATTACATAATCAGCCTATAATGTTCCCACAGCTGGGACACAGGTCTCCTCTCAGTGAGAGGGAGTGGGCCGTAATCCACCACGCGAGCCCAGTGCGGGTTAGCAGATGTCACATATCTTCGAATTTTTGGTTCTAGGACATGCCGGTTTCCTCACGATGTTTTCCTTCACCGTTTTGAGAGCGGTGGTGATGAAATAATTTACACAATGTAAAGCGTCTGTCTGGATTCGAACCTACGACCTACAACTCGTAAGTCACGGCTGTTACCACTTGGCCACCACAGCTCTTATTATTAATAAAAAAAATATTATATTGCCATTCCACAAATAAAATTGTATTCATCCAGTAATCGACTAACTCAGCTTGATATGAATCATATGAATGTATGTACAGACGCCAGCACATCAAGCTACCCTAAACTGTCAAATTTTCCCAATCAACTTTGAACCTTATACTTTAGCGATAAAGTTGAAAATCTATTAAAGAAATTTGACAGATTGTAGTAGCTTGATGTGCTAGCGTCTGTACACAAAATTAACATAAATATTTCGGAAATAGTAAAGAATATAAATTGTTAACTGTGATTAGGAATTATACTTGCATAATCCTTCGAATTGTGAAAGAGTGTTACGTCATAGGCTAGCGCATGCGTAGGCTAGCGTATTGCTTAGGCATTACTTTATCTTGGACTCTAATATAATTGTCTCTTTTTCTAGGCACAACCAAATAAGAATCGTGACGTGTGCCTGTGATGACAACGGTTACACTTTGTCCGAGCATCGAACTCAGGACCTCACGGTAAGCAGTGTACCTAAGTGTTTATTTGACTTTCGTTGATAACCCTTCGGGAAATATATGCGTTATGATACTTTATGTGATCATATCAATCATGGAAGCCTAGCTATATGAGACTAGCTATAGATCCATAGCAAGCGACCACAATTATCAGCCAATTAGCAAATTACTGAGGGCTCCCCAGACAGTTAATTGGCAATTACAGCGATTATTAATGTGGATACTAACGTCGAGTAGCTCTGCCCGCGGCTCTGCTCGCGTATACATTGTCATTTCCAGACATGTAAAGATCCTTGCATAGAAACGGTTTCTTAGAAAAGCGGTGGCTGCCACATAGCGCCCGCAATGTACCGGCCGAATGACTGAGAATCACTGAAACGGTATGTATAAAACTTTTTTACAAAAATAAAATAACCGTCTTCCAAAAAAAAAAAAAACTAGATTGATGGATTCGGGATTGGTGGTATTCAGCAGCATCCGGTTAGACTGGACGCTGACCCCAACTAGTTGGAAAAAGGCTAGGCTGATTGATGGGTGGACTAGTACTTATATAAATACTAGCTGCTGCCCGCGACTTCATCCGCGTGAAATCCTATCCTAATCCTAACTATTTAAATCATCATCATCATCATTAATATTATAAATGCGAAAGTAAGTTTGTTTGTTACCTTTTCACGCCTAAACCACTGAGCCGATCATCCTGAAATTTTGCATATACGTTGTCAGGTGTACAGAAACGGACATAGGATACCTTTCAACCCGAAAAAAAGTGCCGTTCCCGAGGAAAACAACTATAACGTTATTATGACAATAGATGGCGCCACTTATATTGTTGTATTCCTCGGGAGCAGCACTTTTTTTCGACATGAAAGGTATCCTATGTCCGTTTCTGTACACCTGACAACGTATAGGTACCTATGCAAAATTTCAGGATGATCGGCTCAGTCGTTTAGGCGTGAAAAGGTAACAAACAAACTTACTTTCGCATTATTTAATCAATTAAAAGCTATACAAATATAATATCTATGTATATCTAATACTAAAAATTACAAAATTAAATCCTAACTTAACTAAAACTATACAGAAACTAAAATATAGCGTCGAAAAAAGAGACTGGCGGCATTGCCACGTTGTATGGCAATGCTTAGCCTTTGGCCAAGGTAAAAGCCAGCCCTTGGGTCACGGGAAGTGTTTTTTTTTTTTTTTTTTTTTTTTTCTTTCGCATTTATAATATTAGTTAGGATATGACTATATACTGTGCACAAGGGTATTCCAATAGATCCACGGCGATGACGTGACCGTTTGAGGCTCGAATGTCGTGCTTTCCATTTCCTTCTGCTAATCCCCCGCGGTAGACCCTAAGCCATAAGCTTATAAAGGTTATAATAGTAATAACAAAGCTGAGGAGTTTGTGTTTTATATTGTTTGAACGCGCTAATCTCTGGACTACCGGACGGTTTAACAAAAAATCTTTTTAAAATCAAAATATTTTATTTCACATAAACCTACATGGGCACTTATGAAGCGTCAGAAGCTAGACGCACGCATTTTTGCATTTGATAACCCAATTGAGGAATGTTGGCTATTTAAAACATCAGGCTGGAATCCTTAGAAGTCGAGCAAAAATAGTCGGAAAGAACGCAAAGCGAAAATGAAGTAATAGTGCGGGTAAGCGATGCGATACGACGAGAATATGAAATTTCACGCGGATGATACCGCGGGCAGAAGCTGGTATTAAATAATAGTCTGACGATTTCTTTTTTCTCTTTCTCATATCTTTATATTTTATGTACAGTTAGTCTCAACTAACTCTACAGGATGAAATTTTAATCACCGTTTTCCTCTTAAGGGGTCATGTGATGCGGAGGAATGCGGAACATAACGTCGTCAGGAAAGTTATGTGTAGCTATATGTATATGGATGAGTATAAGAGTACCTACTGCATTAGACGTACTATACATTTATCTACTACTAGCTGCGCCCCGCGGTTTCACCCGCAGAAGTCTCGATCCCGTGAGAATATCGGGATAAAAAGTAGCCTATATGTTAATCCAGGGTGTCAGCTACCTCCATGCAAAATTTTATCAAAATTGGTCCAGCCGTTTGAGCGTGAACAAGTAACAAACATATAAACATACACACACACACTCACAAATTTTCGCCTTTATAATATTATAGTGTGATAAACTATAACACCGAAAACAAAACAACTACAAACTATAATACTTGTGAAATCTTATGTGAAGTGAGCTGTCATGTCACCTGATGCTAGGGATTGACACTATTGACAGCTCACTTCACCTAACTTTTCACGGAGACATTTTCACAGAATACTACCACTGGCCCTTAGTATATTTAACGCTTTAATCTTATCCATTAATCCTCGAATCCCGGTAATCGCCCGCTGATAACTAACTTGATTTCCCCCACCGGATATAACTTTTTCCCCGGAGCAAAGGACCATTTTTTGATTGATGACAATTTGATTAACATCGGTTTCTTTTCTAATCGGAATGGGGCGCTTTTCTGATTAGTCTTAAAAGTAGCGGATTGACGGGCAACTCATTTCCTGCCATTTTGAAAGACCTCCTTTCTAAATGGGACCATAATGTGATTAGATTTCTTATATTACACGGGACAAATTAAGTGAGCTAGCAAAACTCCGCAGACGTTATGGGTGCCTTCAAGTAAAAATATGGTATTTTTACTAAAGCACGCTATCATGGAGCTTGGCTAAGACGCTGGCGAGTGAAATAGGCCTGTAGTTTGACTCATTCGATACGTCTCCTGTCTTGCTTTTGACCACCGGCAGCACCACCAGAGTTCGCACTAGATCAGGGGGAAGATGTGAATGACACAAACACAGATTAAATAAAAGTGCCAGCACCCGAGCTAAGTGGGAACCAGCATGCTGCAGGTACTCAATGCTGCGTCCGTCATGCCTAGGGGATTTGCCTCTTGTCATCTTATTCAATATGTGCCTGATTTGCTTTGCAAGAATTGCAGTGGCCACCTCTGCACGCTCAGGGCCAGCAATGAACACTCCGCACGGCGCGGCGGGCGGCTCCAGTCTTGAATTAATAGAGAATTGGTTTTTGAACAATTCAGATATATATCCCAATGGCAGGAAACCCCATCGACGCCCACAGGAACGCCAGGCTTAGGATTCAATCTATTAGTGGCTTTCCAAAAACGTTTAAAATTTGAATTAGTATGGTGTTTGGCTAATAAATCCATTTTAATTTGATCCTGGTGTTTTTGGCAGCACTTAGGCTTTCCCTTGAAGATCTTCCGTGTCATCATCATGGCATCAAAAATGGGACCAGTGGATGGTTGACTGTACCAACACCATAGATTGAACTCCAACCTTGCATTTCTGTGAGCCTCGCTCACATGCTTGTTCCATCCAGCCTGGGATTTTCGCTTACAACGTCAACTGCTTTCATATGTGGCAGTAGCACATAAATATAAAACATAATAGCACTAAATTATTTATCTACAAGAATATTTTGGCACTTGAATAATATTGACAGGACGGCGCTGTTGGTAAGCATTTTTATTGAAAAAAAGAAAATGGCGGTGTCAGGTCTAGTTTTAATCCTTGTCCCTATAATATAGTACAATCTAACTGACGGTAGAACGGAGTTGCCATATTCATTTGCATAGTACTAATTAGCAAGATCATGCTCATCTAAACCACTGATTTTAAATGACTAAGAAATGAAACACAAAACCGATAAAATAACTTTAATTTTACTAACAAAATCGACATCCGAAGCACGTAGACTTCGGAACTGACTCAAAATTTAAGCAGCTTCGTCAAAGTGAACCTTGTCTCTGGCATTTGTTTCTTATTCTGCATCGCCTTATTAGAAGGAGTGTAGGTGCTCTTTTCGTATGCCACCAACCGGTTCATAAGGGTGATTATATGCAAGAGATCCAGTTCCTCGTGATGGTTTTGGATGATGTGGCAGAGAGCTTGGATCATCCAGGATCCATGCCGGTCTCGGTAGGATAGGTAGTCTGCAGAAAATGGTGATATTAGAAATCTTCTGCAACGCCTTCTAATATACACTGTGAGATAGAAAATGGATTTAGCAGGTTTACACTCTAAGGCAACGATAAACAGTTTGACTCGATACGAGTGAAGTTTACAACATGTATCTATGCATTATTACAATTATCTTTTATCATAACATCACGCCTGTAATCTTTGAAGGGTTGAGCAGAGGTACATCTATTAGTTCACCCACATTTTGCCAGTTATAACAGGGGGCGAGCCTATTGCCATGAACCGGGCATAAATCCAGACTTCAAGCTCCTACTGAGAGATACCTGATGGAAAAACCTAATTCCACTTTGTTCGACATGGGAATAAAACCTAGCATGCTCTGCAGTTGGGAATCGAACCCAGTACCTCATGTTCTGCAGTAGCGCTTGCGACTACTAAAGTGTGAAAGTGTGAAGTGAAAGCAAAGAGGCAGTTCCATTGGAAGTGAACTAAAACTGAGTTTGAAATGGTTCTTGTTGTTTGTAACTTCTTTCTATAATTTAATTTCAAACTTAAATAATGTAGGTTGCGCTTGCTTACCTTCAACTGTAGAAAACAGCACCAGGAAGTCAGCATGTGTTGGTACAGTGAGAACACTATCACTATGACTGTCTAAGTAGACAGTGTTGCCAGCATCCATGCTATCACCTCTGCAAGCCTGTGTCGATGTTAAATTAATTTAAGAAATTTGAAAACACGTAAAGAACAAGCACTGAAGTACGAATAATTCGGCTGCAGTTTCTTCGGATTCTAGGGCATGTTTGTAGTCAAGTATCACAGGCAATAAGGCCAGGCCGGAAGGTCTATTCTAGGACTTAGATGAAGTGAGGTGGAGCGGTGAATGCTTATGCGAATCCCGCACCCCCGGCCATAGGTAGAGGTGGAACACCGCGGTGGTTTTAGCCGGTAAGAGTCCGGCATGCCCCTCTGTCCCCCCCACGATGGAGGAAGTCCAAGAGGATTTCCACCACGCAACAAAAAAAAAAAAAGGTGAAGTGAGCTGTCAATAGCGTCAATCCTTAGCATAAGGTGGAATGGCAGCTTATTCAAGATCATTTTTTACGGTGAGATTATTACAAAATACCCGAGGCCCGAGCCGAGGAGGGGCCCGTGGCTAAATAATAACAGCCGCACAGGTCGATCGATCAGGTTTAGCCACGCTTGCCGCGGTTGGTCTGTGGATGGGTGACCATCTTAACATACCAAGTTCCGCGCCTCGGAAAGCTCGTTAAGCGGCCGGTCCTGGCTGTCATTTGTAGTTCTTTGACAGTCGTTACGGATAGTCAGAAGCCCGACAGTCTGACAACCAGTCTTACCAAAAACTTAAAAATATATTAAAGAAATTTGACAGATTGTAGTAGGTTGATGTGCTGGCGTCTGTACCATATGACAAATCTACCTGAACGAAGAACAGTTTCGGCTTGTTGACAAGACTACTTTGCTGCTCAAAGATGGCGATGACATCAGTCAGCAGGTACGGTCTCTCTGCTGCATAGACCTCGCCTCCTCTGTCTCCATGCGTCAGGATCGTGACACAGATGCATGAGGTCTTCGAGTGGTCTTTAGTCGCGACTGGAATGTGTAAAACATAAGTAATAAGCTTAATTAAGTTAACAAAAAGGATAGTACTGCCAACTTAACAGAATTAACTATTGCTGTTTTATATGAAGCGCCTGCGACCTGCGAGTACTGCTGCGGCTGCCGCATGCCGTGGCGTTGTAGTGCGTCAGGGATGTTTGCGGATACAATATTAAATTGTTTTGCCGCCATTATCAGGAATAGATAAAAAAAAAGTGTTTATTGCGACTCGTACAGGAAGATCACAAACTAAACTAAACACAGTAAAAAATAAAAAACAAAGTAATATAAAAAAAAGTAACAAAAAGAAAAACGAAACAGAAAATTCTATACGAGGCCAAAAGGCTCCTATCTCAGCATGATGCTGCGACATTTAAAAAATAAATGTCGCAGCGCTGATATTCTGATAGGGCCCGCCGCTGTGTAGTCACGGGCAGTTACAGAAACGCGTTTTCGCGGCAGCACCAACATTATTCTCAGTGTTTTCGCAGATCGGTGGGATTCCCCGATGTTGCGGAGGTGGATGCAGCTCTTTAATTGTATATGTTAATCTGTGTCTAAATTACCTAGAAACACTAGAAGTTAACTAATTGTTACTAAACCTATGAACTCGTGTCTGAAATACTGATCCACGCGTCATGTTCGTGAATGGGCGCCGTCGGTTGAGACTGGTCCAATCTTATAGTACTCTTTGGACTGGTCATCTCTCAACTGCCAAGGCTTATTTTTTAATCTTATATTTTGAATTGTTTCTTCATTTGTGTGTTTTTTTTTTTACATTAAGAATAATATACCCAGGATTTTGTATTATCTTGATTTAAAAGAGTGTCCATGGAGTTTCTTGCCCGTTCTTCTCCATAGAGATCTACGTTTTGGAATGGGGCACCTAGCTTCAACTTTCTGACTAACTGATCGACTATTTAATTTTGACAATTCAAAAGTGCCTGTTCATGGTTTAATTGAAATAAATGCTTTGAGTTTGAGTTTGAATATAAGTTTTCTATTCTATTCTATACTGTCAACCAACCTACTTGGTACTCAGGCAGTTAACTTTGTACTTTTTGAGTTTTGAACAATGTTGTGAGTGTGCTGAGTAGGTAGTACCTTTACATCATTCTCTTAAGCTAAGCGCACATTATAGCCGCAACGGGCCGCAGCGCAACGCAATTTCATACAAAAAAGTGCGGTGCGGCCCGCTTGTAGTGTGCGTTGGATAAATAGAGAATGTATGAAAGTCATGAAGGAGGTATTTGCAATGCGTTGCGTTGCGGCGCGGCCTGCCGCAATCTGCGTTTACATGAATATTGGCAGTATAGATAAAAGATGAATATTTTTGCTTGTTTACAACTATTCGGGATTTTAAGTTTCGGTCTAACTTATAAGAGACAGAAAACATACTTGCAGTAAGATTTTTGATAATGTCCTCGTATTCCAAGTTTCTGAACACGATAATATTGTCGTCTTTAAAGCCAATGTTTCCGAACACCTTCTTTAGGCTTTTTACATCATTGTCCGTACCATCTCTCGTGGACGGCTGTTGATTCCTGTAATCATTAGATAGATATTTAGAATACTCTTTATTATGTACAGTCACGAACATAAATATACTACTATGGATAGCTCGTCAGTAATATCCGATTCCATGATTCATCCATTAATATATTAAGTATATGACGGCAAATATATGTGACATCGTAGGAACACCAGAACTATCTGAGGAGACAAGGGACGCCAGTATATCAGTATATAGGATGCTGCATCGGTTCCAAAACTATGTGTAAACCCAAAAACACTGCTCGCTCCTAGGATCGAACCCAGGACCTCACGTTCGGCAATTATCATCTGCCTAGCCTTTACCCAACTATGTTGGGGTCGGTTTCCAGTCTAACCGGATGCAGCTGAATATCAGTATTTTACATGGAGATACTACCTATCTGACCTCCACATCCCAGTTACTGGGTAATACGATACCCCTTGGTAAGACTGGTTGTCAGACTTTCGGGCTACTGACGACCCGTAACGACTGTCAAAGATCCACGAATGACAGCCGGGACCAACGGTTTAACATGCTTTCCGAGGCACGGAGGGGTCTTGGTATGTGATTCGCTATACCGTTCTGAGCTCTGTGAAGATGGTAACCCATCCACGGACCAACCGCGGCAAACGTAGCTTGGCATGATCGATCGACCTGTGCGGCTGTTATTACTTAGCCACAAGCTCCACTACTTACCTCACGTTCGGCAATATGATTAACAAAATCGTGTCATGATGTGTGTCACTTGGTAAGACTAGTTCTCGGACTTTCGGGATTTCGACTACCCATATCTACCGTCAAAGTTCTACGAACGACAGCCGGGACTAACGAAAATGTTGTTTTTGAGATGCGAAGGGGTCTCGGAATAAAATGGATGGTCAGCCCATCCACGGACCGACCTCGACGACTGTTAACTAACCACAAGCCTCACTGAGTGTTACGAGACAGATAACAAATAAAATTAAATACAAACTTGAAGTATATGGTCTTCTTAAACATGTGCTGGTTCAGTATGATGAGGTACTTCTCCCCGCTCATGTCATAGTACAACGCGTCTTTGTCGAACTTCACTCCCTCGTCAGGGACGAGGATGGGCTTACTGAAAATGTAACGTAAGTAGTTTGTGGTTAAGTAGGTTTTTGAATAAACCTGTCCAACGATCTAAGAGGAACCTCCTTATCTCCGTTGGTCACATTCTGAGGGCCCCGTGTGAGTTTTTATACGTCTTGCAGATTCGATCGCATTAACGTCTTCTATAGTTAATTTGTATGAAACATTTGTGTTTTCTACTTATATTGTCACTAGATGGAACTTATTTAGTTTCAGTACCTACAAGAATCAGACTTTAAATTTTTAACTTTTCTCTACGGTAGTATACTGTATGGATTCATTGTGGTCTGATAATGAATTAATGACGAAAAATAAATTAGATTAATTTCACACTAAATACTTACAGAATAAATTATACGTGGATTCAAAATACACATTCTACATATGTACCTACATTACAATAAAAAAATCTACCTGAAGCTAAAGATTTAAGAGTTATGCTCAACAGCAAATAAAGGAAAGTTTTGAATTTGCGACATTGTGGGTCTATGCGCTGAGGCAGAGCTATGTACAGTCAACAAAAGAGATAAGTATGCAGGATCGTCGGATATAGTTGAAGTTTAGTAAGAAACTGATGGATGTTCTCGAATAAAATTTAATTCAATTAATAGAAAACAAACAGCTCATTTATCAAATTACCTGTATATTAGATGATGCTGTTCCTTACATTTTGCAGGACCGTTAATAAAATAAACATAATTACCTCGTATTCGCAGGCTTCAAATTAAAACCCTTTATGTCCGGCGAACTTTCATCCATGTTTTCCATTGCTAACAAACGAAAAGTACACAACCAGAAAAAAAAGTTTTTATATCACACTGAATTCTACAGAAGATGCAATGAAAAACGAATCCAAAACACGATATTCCAATTTCCGTTCTTTGAGCCGGTATATAGGTACAAATGTTGGACTGAAGTAGTACTGTTTGATAAGACTGGCTCTGCTATCTTATTGATAACGTATCGGGCTATCGAGTTGTGAAGATAGTGCTAAAAGTGCAATCCGATAAAATAATTCAGTTACCTAGTTGTTGTTTTGTTTTATATATAACATTCAGTGGCCTCCAATCGTATTACCCAGTAACTGGGTTGTGGAGGTCAGATAGGCAGTCGCTCCATGTAAAATACTGATATTCAACTGCATCCGGTTAGACTGGAAGCCGACCCCAACATAGTTGGGAAAAGGCTAGGCAGATGATGATACTCGTATACAGTGGCCTCTTAAAATTACTTGTAAAATTACGTTTTTTTTTTATTACTTGTATTGTAAGCTTTGACACACCACAGCGTCATCATCATCATCAGCCTATAGCAGTCCACTGCTGGACATAGGCCTCTCCTATTGCACGCCATTCAATGTCATGTTTGCCGCAAATCAACGTTTTTTTTGTTGCGTCCTTTCTGCAACTGTTTCTATTGTTAGACTCCTGCTAGTACACAGAACCTACTTAATTTATATACTATTGTATAGATAATTTAATGGAGATTAATTCTGTACTTTTCAAAAATTGATTTAATGCAGTAGAAACGGAAAAAACATCAAAATATAAAAAAAAACTAAACACATTGTAGCTTGCGAAAAAATCAATTAATTGAGTCAATTTTTTTTTAAAGATTCGTTTCTCCGGTAGGAGGAACCCTATTGAAAATGGCTGTTTTATTCAAAGCAGTTTAATTATAATTAATAAAAAACCAAGTAATCGTATCATAGTAGTAGTATATCTATATCTATGGTTTTTTATACGATCAAATGAGCATTATGAGTCGTGCACTTTTGGATTTTCCAATAAATAAAAATACTATATACTATGCATAACACCCGTCAATACTATCTTCTCATTAGTGTAAGAATTTTCGGAAGCTTTCGGCATGCGCGTTCGTGAATTTTCGGAACCGAATTTCCAAAGATTACATACACACTCATTTTGACCTCTTTACAGTATTAGTACCTTGGTATCCACCCAACCCATAATAACCCATTAACTCTAACGAGCCTTTAAGAAACATTGCCAAAGTACCGAACGAAGGTAAACTAAATCTAATTTAAACGTCTTCCACATAAGCACCCAAGTTTACCAACATAGGTACACGTAAACACCCAGGTGTAATTACTGACGTCTTGTACACACCGTCCGGCATTGTGTCCGGCTCATTTGCCGGCTGATCCGGACTTCCGGCGGCCATTAGCGACCGCTTCATCGACCTCTCCGGTCCGGTTAAATTATTCGCAAATAATTTGCGCTTCTGAAATGGTGTTTTAATTAGTGCTGTCGTGTTTTATGATGATCTTTTAGGTTTAGACTGCTAATGTTATTTTACCATTTTTTTTTTCATTTCATTTTTTCATCACATTATATTTACATAATTTAAAGAGCTAACAGTTTTAAAATAATAATAATAATATGTACAAGTACATAAAAAGGAGGGGAAATAATCAAAGGGCATCAAAAAATTCGTCCGCATCGCTGTCAATAGGAAACGCGCCCAAAAGGATGGCAGCATTGCCACGTTGTATGGCAATGCTGATTCGTTGGCCAAAAAACAGGCCAGCCCTCTGGTCGTGTGAAGAGTCGACCAACCGCTTGGCGATGATCCCATGGCTCTAGTGTTTCAACCCGAAACGGCTCGAAAATATAAGTTCCAAAATGTGGCGGTTTAGATACCGCCACAGTCTTATCCAAGTGTTGATCGCTCTTGTTGGTGCAGCAATGTCTTCAAATCGAACCCAAGAACCAATATCCATCTGTTGCGATTGTGACCCCTAGACCATCGAGATCGAGGCAATCGTTCGTCTTCCATAAAATCTATTAATAACTTGTTTTCTTTCCATGTTCCATTATAAAAACAAACATGATTATGCTATGACGTGTTAGATCTAGTGATATGAATATTCTGAGATATGTCAGACTTAAGTATTATTTACTATAGGGCTGGCAGGCTTCATATAAAGAAAAAAAAAAAAACAATTTTTTTCTCTGATGAGTGTTTATTTTCGTACGACTTTTCCTTTTCTTTATAATGTTAGCTTATGAATATAAGAGGAAAAAGGGAATTGCTCATATAAAGAGTAGAAACCTATTTAAAGTGTATATCAACCAAACTTTTGTGGTCATTGAGATACGTTCTATTATCTACTTATCTATCTACGAGTATATAAATAAAAATGAATCGCCGAAATGTATGTACGCGCATAACTTCTGAACGACTGCACTAAATTGGATAATTTTTTTTTGTTGTGTTCGGTATTGCCCTAGGTATGTATGAAAGAAAATTTCTGAAATTCGAAAAAAAACATTTGCACCCGTGAGAAGCTGGGGCGGGTCGCTAGTATTATATTTATTAGCCTATATTGTATCCCACTGCTGGGCAACGGCCTCTGCATTTTCCTTCCATCACTATTATTACACCAACAAAATGCCATCGTGTATTAGGTATCTAAAAAGCATCCATACTCCTCTTAAATGCTGGAAAATAACTGAAAAAATAAAATAAAAAAAATACGAAACTTCTTAAAAAATACAGAACAAGGGAGATTTAGTGTGAGAGACAGAGAGAGCTGTATCTTTCTTCTCTCTCATGTAACGAAATGTGCCAAAATGTGACGCTTCCTTGAAATTTCAATCTCAATTCTCGTCCAAATATTGAATGGTCGCCAAAGATGGCCGCCTCTTCAAAACTTCAGTTGCATTTGGAAACTTTCTTCTTCTATCAAGTAGGCTGTGTTACCTCAAACCTTTTAGCACCAGCATTATTTAATATCGCTGCTAATATAGATTTTCTGTAACACCCAGATCAACGCAGACAAAAAGCCGACGTGGGAGCCCTTAACGAAACAAAAAAAAAATAACATGCATAGTAACCGCAGCGCCATCCATCACGACACTTCCTTCGGGCTAATGGGGGAGGGGGTGAAAAAGGGGGGCTGGTCACGCAAACCTGATTACAAGCCTTCAGTTGTGTTAAATTTTTAACGCCCCTTACGCCAACCATTAATCTAACAATATCATTCTACCAGAAAATATAGCGGGCATTTTTTTTTTAATTTTTATATTTGAGTAGGGTTGACGTGGCGTGGTTAAGAATAGGTTGTGATTTGATGCTGCCAGCGCCAGCGCGTTGCGATGGCTAACATAACATAACCAGCCTATAATGTTCCCACTGCTTGGACACAGGCCTCTTCTCGATGAGAGGGAGCCGGCCGTAATACACCTTGCGGGCCCAGTGCAGGTTGGTAGATGTCAATGTCTTCGAATGTTTGGTTCTAGGACATGCCGGTTTCCTCACGATGTTTTCCTTTACCGTTTGGATAGCAGTGGTGATGAAATAATTTAAAGTAAAGCGCCTGTCTGGGTTTGAACCTACGACCTACAACTCGTAAGTCACGGCCGTTACCACTGGGCCACCACATTAAATCTACAATTTATTAACCCCCTGGCTGCTATTTGAATTGAAAGTAGATACCAAAAATCATATTTTTGCCAACAATATTTTGGACATTCTCATCCAAACATCTAAACATACTTACAAACTTTCACATTTATAGGATACTAACAGTGCCCCGCGGTTACACCCGCATAAGTGTCGATCAAGTGGGAATATCGGGATAAAAAGTATCCTATGTGTTATTCTGATGTATAAGCTATATTACTGTAAAGTTTCATTAAAATACGTTCAGTAGTTTTTGCGTGAAAGAGTAACAAACATCCATACATCCATCAATCCTCACAAACTTTCGCGTTTATAATATTAATAGGACTAGTAGGATTTACGACGTTGCCATTTGCGAGAGAAAAATGTAAAGATTTAAAATGAGATAATAAACCTCTCTGTGACCAATCTCAGTCAGTTATCAACCACTTGTGTCTACCCCTCAGAGGCTCGACCCTGATGATACTTTACCAAACTGTCCCTAAACTTCACTTAAACCTTACAAAGGTGTTCTAAGGTGTCGAGTGAGCTCTCCAAACTCAATTGTACTGAGCTCATTCTAAAGGTTAAGTACATAAGGGCTTCATTTAAGCATTGTTAGCAAAATAATATTTTTTACAAAAAATCGGTTCAATTTTTTGCATTCATCACGTCTGTTTTCCTCACAGGGTTAGGCAGAGGTATATTACACAATAAAAATAGCCATCACATAGCCGTCAATTACGCATTGTGTACAGAAGCCAGCACATCAAGCTACTACAATCTGTCAAATTTCTTTAATAGATTTTCAACTTTATCGCTAAAGCATAAGGCTTAAAGTGTTTAAAGTTGCAAATCAATTTTTACTGCAGTAGCCGTGTTTGACGTAAAGAAAGGACCAAATTATACGGCTATCGCCGTACTGTCATTCCATGAAATTTTAAAATACGGTTACCTACAGCCGTTGCTGCGCTGGAAGGTGCTAGGAACACGCCAACTTACTTTCATAAATAACGTTTCAGTGACGTCATTCTAGATTGCGGACGCTATGTAGCCGCCACCGCTCTTACGGTGCATCCACACCGCAGTTACTTTTTGTGGAGCAACAGAATGCAATACGATAACATTGGGTAACATTCTTCAACTTTTCCTAAGATTACTAGATATTTTTTTGTTATCCGTTGTCGCCCACCAACACTTGTAAACGTTGCTCCACAAAAAGTAACTTCGGTGTAGATGCACCGTTATAAGACACCTTAGCTTTAGTGAAATGCTACTTTGTTCGGAGAGTTGTTGGCGTGTTTGCCACAAGCGGGGATGCTGTTTAGGGCTAAAGCTTTAGGGAAACCTGTAGCGAAATTCAAACTTTCTTACGTTTTTTGCAATTTGCGTGACCCGCAAATTATCAGGTTGCATGTTGATCTAAATTATGATTCACGGCCGTAACAAATATTTATTTATATTCATAAATCCATCTCTCCAAGTTCATATTATTACCCTATTGAATGACTATTTCATGAAATCATGACATTTGAGTTTCGTGGGCTACCTTAGCCCATCGCACGTCCAAAATATGTTCGTCACCACAAGGGCTGTTTTTGTCTGCTCATTGCACGATAGAATTTGTTGTAAAGACTCGGCGTTTTTTATTTTATCGTAATGTTAATACCGCAGAATGACATTCAGCCATCTTGTTTACATGTCAGACCGAATTAAAAATGTGACACTGACAAACTCTAACAGTAATTTTTTTTTTAATTAATAATCCATACAATGGCCAGAAGACTAATTCCCGTAATTAAAAACGTTAAAAATCTGGTCGCAATGTCCTCTCAGCGACAATTGATGTCAAAAACTTGTTAAAAATGTTGGCAAATTGCCTAAAATTTTTAGAGATACTTTTGACAGATTGAGACTGAGATCAGAATGTGAACGTTCTTAATCTTACGAGAATTGAATCCCTCTATTCATTAAAAAGGTTTTAGGCTGATGTCAACTCGACATTGGTCAGGGTCTCATACTGTTTTGACCTGTGTTATTAAGTATTAAAATATAGTTCTCTATGCAAGAGTCTTCTCAGTACCGTAGTTTCATAAGGTATAGGAAAGAATTTAAAACCGTTAAAGATAACCGGTCGTATTACATCCACGAACTGCTGAGAAGTCTCACCAGCATAGCTATTCACAACCACTCGATATGCTTCCGTACCGTATCGAACATCAATCAATGTTTTCGTAGGAGTCCTCTAAGCGCTGTTCACAAGTCCAAAACCCGGAAATTTTGTCAGTTTAAATCAAATAGACGCCCGCTATTCTTCCGACAGCTGTTTGCTGTCGGGGCAAGTCAAATCAGGTTATCGAAATGTGTCATTTTCGATACGATAGCCTGTCGTATGGTTATGAATAGCTATGCTGTCCGGTGACCGGACTAAATAAGACGAACTACTGAGAACGCCCGAAAATGACAAGACTGTACCTATTCTCAATCTGTCCCGAATTTTCAGTTCATCGTGCGTTTCCATGGTACTTCGGCTTCAATCGAAGTGCTTTCCACTCGAACATGTAATTGAAACTGGACACTAGGGGTCGCCACTCACGCTGAGGGCCAGAAGTGTGATCCGACACTAGTGGGGTACGTATTAGGTACTTAGTTACAAGTTATCCATGTCCTTTTTTATCCGACTACAGTGGACAAAAAGGAAGGTGTTGTGTATTATGATGTGTTAGTTTTTATTTAAATAACTTGTTGTTGGATTTGTCTTTATCCAGAAAATGTAGGTAGGTAGGTACCTATTTTATGTATATTTCAACAGGTAAAAAATAAAACATCGAATTCAATGATGACTTTTATTCTAATTAAATTTAAGTGGAAACATGAATTCTTATAACACGAATCTAAAGAAGGAAACACTATTATATTCTTAATTACGAAATACTTATTAAATTAACAAATTGTCTTTCATTTTGTCATCGTTCAAAGAATACAACACAACTTGTGTCAACTAAAAAGAAACGCAAGCCATTAATTATGGCACGAATTACGACCACAATGACAATAATAATTAATTAGAAAAAAAACAAAAAAAAACGACTATTACAAAATAAATTATGCAAAATATAATCACAAACATTGATTTTTTTTTGCAAAATTGTGCCGAAAACGAGCTTTCTCTTAAATTAAGCAGAGGACAACTTTTTTTTTTGTAAAAATGACCAAATAATAAAAATACAAGGTACTTATCCATTTTTTTTTCCTTTAATGTTTTTTTTCTTTTTACCTATTATGGCCTTCAATAAGTTCTGAATGGGTTCTAGAAATAATTAATTTAATTTCTAATTTTTGTGGTTTTAAAAAATGAATATAAAAATGTCTGTCTTTCGTTGCAATATATTTCGTAATTAGTTTGTTTTACGTTGTCCTCTACCTACATTTTACAATACGAAGCTCGTCAGTGCCAAATGTAACACTACTTATGTTAAAAGTGTAACAATTATATGTAACTGTAATTAAAAACATTTTACAATTTTATCTTTATGTTTTTACCATTATTTTGAGAAGGCACATGAAAATTTTCTTATAAATAAATGAATCGACAGCGCGACGAACAAAATCTTTAAGTTTTCAACTCATCCTAGTGTTCACTAAAAAGCGAAGATAAATATTAATGGGGTTGCGTTGCGTTAAATAGTCGCAAGTGTGTCGTTACCTTTAAAGAAAATTGCAAATATGTCGCCAGCCTTTCTTCAAGCTCAATTACCGTTCGGTTATTCACTTTATTTGTAACAGTATATATATATTATGAACGGATCTTACATACTATATAAAAATACAACAATATATTTTCGGATAAAAATTGTATGACATGTTGATCGTTACTTGAAGCCAATGGAGGTTGCAAAGTAATATCAAGTTGATTAAATAACTAACTAAGCCAAACGAACAAACAAACTTAACGATTGAAGCCTTAGTGGCTACATTTATGTTTTTGATTTTGACACAAAGACGTGGCAAGCTTGAGGGATAAAAAGGCCAAGATATGTATGTTTATGAATGAATCAAAAACGTATACTTACCTACATATTTTTCAACAAAGGGGATAAAATATTTTTTTTTATATGGAGCCTGGCATTATCCTCCATCCATCCAGCCTGGCATAGCTGTCCGTCATATTGATTTTTTTCAATCAACTTTGAACGTTAATATCTCTTAAACGTGTCACTTTACGGGGAGTCCACAGATAACACGAGTGACCGCCGTTTTGAAAAAAAAAAAAAAAAACAAAATTGTGGACGTTCAAAGCCCTTTTTTATACATCATACATTATGATGTAGGTAGGATGGCATATTGAAAAAGGTAGACATTTTTATTTTGGCGTCTGACGCTTGTGTCACCAAAGTATGTGCTCTAACCTTTAATAAATCAGAGAAACCGAGGCTCCATCTCCAAAGGCTTTGGCAACTAACCAACACGTCATACAAATTCGAGTGGTACCTAGTTGATATGCCACAGACAATATCTTATTTTGTACACACTACCGTATTTTACAATGGTCTATATTATATAAAAATTAAAACACAAATATTTGGATTATTGAACTTAAACAGAGGTATTTTGTTTGACTTTTTTAAATATATTTTTTTTACTCAAACATTACCGTTTTCTTAAATATCAATGGTTTTGTTCCCAAAACAGATAATGATTTGCCAGCATGATTTTAGCTTGAACTGAGCAGAATAACAATCAGCGTTATGTACATGTATAGCCGATAGCAATAACAGTGAAAATTCCTATGACATGGAATAACTCCCAAAATATCAAAGACAAAAAAAAAATTAGATACAATGATAAAATGTTCGCTCGCTAAATCGAATCAGAGCAATTTAATATTTTGGAAACAGTTTTTTTTTAATAAATCTAAGCTTTTTAGGTACATTTTAATAACGGAGGACAGGAGTTTCCCATACAAGATTTTATTCCAAAATCATAGGCAGTTTCATAATAAATAACAAAACAATGTATATCGTTCGCTACCACTACGCTATAAGTATGAAAAATATATACTTTTCATATTACCAAACTAATATTACGAAAGCTCGTGAGAATACATAGTAGATAATATTAGGGTATTTTTGTGTGCGATGCTTTTTGAATTCACTTTAATAGTATGAAGTTGTTTCGTCAACAAAAGACGGTGCTTTTCCAAGAAAATTTTGGCTATTATTATTATAGACATGATTATGACATACGAGTATAATTACTAACGACAAGTACTTTTGACAAACTGTACAATTCATCGCACACAAAAACTTTAAAGTGTCACAAGAAAATGTCTTTTACATTTTTAATTCTACAATACACTAATAGATATACAAACGATCATACACGTTCCCGCGTTTCAAAGAGTACCAAAACAATCCCATTGTAGAAAAAGAAAAACAAAACTGGAACTGGCAAGGACATTACATTACACAGGTTCAAAAGAACTCAGTTTAAAAATTTACTAAAAACCAAAACTGTATTCGCCCTTTCACTTAACTCTACACACTCGAAAACTTAAAAAAAAAAAGAAAAAACAAACGATTTTTTACATGTCTTTAGGATCTGCTGCTTTGAATTGTCTTGCGGAATTACCCCTCCCTTTTTTTTTTTTTTTTTTTTTGGATGGGAAATCATCTAATGACTCCTCCCGCTCTGGGTGGAGCGGAAGGGAGTGTCAGACTCTTACTGACTAAAACCCACCCGTGTTCCTTCCTTAGCCCTTTATGTTCCGGGGCAGCGGTAACCCTTTCGGACGATCCCGCTACCCCGGCAGGCTTCGGCCCTGGCGGGCCCCTTCCTTAATGCTGACATCTCTTTGAGGCGCGCGTGGAACACATACGCGCCGTATTACCCCTCCCTGTCTTTACTTCTGTCATGTTTAAAGAAAAAACCGTTTTGAAAGCTGTCTTTTTTAAAAGATGGTGTCAAAAATAATAGATACATTAAATGCATATCACTACTGGCCTCTAACGTCAGTGATGAATTAAAAAAAAATCCTTTGATGTATGTAAAGTACAAAATTTTATGGTTTATTCTCCAAATATTTAAATCACTACTTCAAAACTATGGAAGCCAAAATGGTGGTGTTGCTAGAAACGCCACCTACAAAAATGCGACACAATATTTTTATTGTTACTTTATTCACCTATGCATTTATTGTAAACGTACGCATCTAATAATTATTATAGAGATAGCTTTTCTATTAAACAGTGGTCCTATTATACTATTTTTTTCAAGATAATAAGAAAATATAGCAGTGGTCCAATATTCAATTGAAATAAAATTATTTGAACCCTCCCAAACGTTATTTTAAAAACGACTTACACAAATGTTTTTGTAAAAGATAAGCTTTAAGATTTATTTAAAAATGACTAAAATATATTCTGTCATTTAGTCACTGATAAAATTACATTTGGCGGGTCATTCAGTAAAAAGTTCGCCAAAATGCCGTCGTAAGATTAGAAGAGCTATCCCATTGTTTCTTTTTTTTAAAATGATTATCATTTTAATATAATTCATTTATGATTGTGGTTCTGACCCTGCCTCGTTTAAGCGATATAACTATTTTAATGGTACATATTACAAATTGTTACATTTCCCTTATATTAACTACGTTACTAAAAAGCTTTGACCAAATATTTTTAGGCCGATAGGAACTGAACGGACAAAATGATATAAATCTAAAAGAATTGAAAATAAAAATCCTATAGAGAAAATCGAAATGTGCTCTAAAGTCGACTAAAATTTTACAATGTTTTTTTTTCAGAACTGCGATTTCCAACGCTGATAAAGTAACTGTATCCTTAGACTAACTCTCACTTATGTTAATTATAAAACTTACCTTAGAGCACTGTCGTCGCAACAGTCAAGTTAGCAATTTTCTTAGGGCGCCTCGCAGTTTGGTACATTATCTCAAATCAGCTTCATTTAATACGAAGCAATTTACGAATACAAAACAGCACCCCGACTGCGTAACACACAATCAATAACAATCTAATCTACAAAAGATTATTAAGCAAATTGATAATCCATTGCTTCATTTGTTTAAAATAATCGTCTGGTCAACAACGTAAATAACGCAATGAATGTTGTTGATGTGTCAAAATGAAAGGCATTGCCATTGCAAGTGTATTACGCAATTATGCTGTAGGATAATTATACATTTTTTAAGTGTCAGTGGTACTTGATCAAGTGAATAAAGGTCACTTTTAAAGTTACTGATGTAACAGATTGTTAACAGCAATTAACAAATGGATTGAACAACATTATAACATTTTTATACTATTGTCATTAACTAAAGTTTGTGCAACAACGCATAATGTCAACGTGTAAAATTTTATCTACTCTTGAAACAAGAAAAAATACAATTAGGCTTAACCCACTTTGCAAATACTAACAAATGAATAAAGTACATTTTCAATAAAATATAAACGAATTTAAAATAATTTACTGAATATTTCAGAGTTTATTTTTTTTACAATTCCGACAACGTTTTTATAGATAGTTAGTTAACCTCTTTTGACAACAATACCTAGTAAATTGAATCTTCACTATGGTTGAAACTATCGAACTGTCACATAGATTAATAGATGTTGTTGAGATTGAACCGTAGCGCGCAGGGTGGTAAAGCAATAACGAGGTCGACAATACAAACTAATCCTTGAACTATTCAGGAGAAATTTCACCAATGAAACTGAAGGCGATCAGCACATCTAAACCGCGTTCAAGAGCTGTCAGTGTCACTATTTTTATGGAATATTGACGCTGACAGTTCTTGAACGCGGTTCAGACGTGCTGATCGCGTTCAGGTTCATCGGTGAAATTGGTCATCAGTAAAATTACTTTAAATTATTCTTGTGTTAAATTTAATATATTGATCTAATTCGTGATGACCAATGCAGAGGCGAGGCGCTTACTCAGAGGTGTCAATTCCAGTAACTATGAGCTCTCCGGCTCGTCCCAGTCGATGCTTGCCCACTGCGGCAGCTCAGTTTCGTACTCCCAGCCAGGGCCCTGCGAAATACAAATCTAATTAGTGTTTCTACATCATCATATTAAACTGCTTCATTGATCTAGTGGCAAGTGCTACTTCTGGGCGTGAGGTATTGTATTTGGGTACGGGGCGAAGACATGGCAGAAAGTTCATTAATCGTACGTAAAATAATCGCTATCGCGGCGGTACGCGGCCCACTTGACGGACGTCTGTCGGTTGGTGACAAACTGCGCGTCGTCGGTTTCTAGAGAAGAGTGGCGTTATCGCGAGAAGCGCTGCGGATTGTGGCGAGAAGCGCGCGGATTGTGGCGGGATCGGTCAGAAATAGGTTCGCGTTATACAGGGTGTCCCGTAAGTCGCCGTCAAGCCGAAATCGGGTAATAGGCCAAGTCATAATAGTTATCAGAAAAATAATTTAAAAAATCTAAGTTGTGTATTTTTTAAATTATTGGCAATTTTGCCCAACCAAATATTGAAAATTAATACTTTACCAAGCTTTGACTGACTGTACTGAAAAAAAATGTACTATGCAAGTTTGGCAAGTAACATTAAAAGATGGCGCATTAACTACGCATTCCAAAAATATATATTTTTATTTTTTAATTTATTTTTTTCTTATTCCAAAGATTTTTTTTCTGATAACTATTATGATTTGGCCCGATTCCGGCTTGACGTCGACTTACGGAACACCCTGTATATCATGAACAAAAAAAAAGGTGAAAAGAAAATGATATTCGGACTCTGCTACATAATTTCCATATTGGAAAGCAAACCTATTTTATTTTGTGTCCAGTTGTTTCAAAGGCAAGACAACGAAGCCTTCTAATAGTAGACACAGATACAGGTTCTGGATTTATTTTTCACAAAATTTGTGGACTTAGAGACGACGAGTAAGTACAGTTAGCAACAAAAGTGTGTGACATAAGTTTTTAAAATCACGATTTGTGATTAAAAAAAAATATCGGAGTAAATGTAAAATTTAATTGATAACATCTCTTATCCATAAAAAGAAATTCGAAAAAAATATGTAATAATATTATCAAATACTTTGTGTACATTTAGAAATGTCTTATTAAGTTTCTATACTTTCGATGTTGTCTGTAACTGCGTAAAATCCCTGCTCATCCTGCGGTACATAACACAAAGAACGTGACAGAACTGTCAAAATGATAGGCATTGCGATCGATTGCCATTTCATATGTGTTATGCAATTACCGCGCTGGACAGCATAACCAATCATCCCTTACCTTGTATTTCCAGGCATGCAGGTACATAACAAGGTCGCGGGGCCTGGGATCCCTGTACCTGACGCGGCACTCGTAGCAGTGCGGGTCTGAGGACAGTGCGTCGGTCGAGCCACTCGCCGAGCTACTTGCCAGCCCACTGGCATGACTCGGAGCCGCGGGCGTGCAGCCTGTTTGCGTTGCCACTGTCACCTTATCTGACTGTTGGAGACAAGGAAAGGGTTAGTCGAATAAACTTTAAAACCCGTTGATCATACAGGTTTTTTTGCCGTAAAAACTGCAGTTCATTCGCCGTATGTAGGCACGGTTGTCAGTGTTTTATGAATCACTATGGCAGCATGGTGTATTGGTGACACAACGACATGGCGCCCCCGCCGTATACCATATGTAGATACAACCAGTGGTTTGCCGTGTCATATAATGCTTAGCAAAACTGATACTCGAATTCGATCAAAGGAGGTTGCGAAAATCTAAAACGGGCATAAATCCAACCTGCATAGCTATTCATAACCATACGACAGGCTATCGTATCGAAAATGACACATTTCGATAACCTGATTTGACTTGCCCCCGACAGCAAACAGCTGTTGGAAGAATAGCGGGCGTCTATTTGATTTAAACTGACAAAATTTCCGGGTTTTGGACTTGTGAACAGCGCTTAGAGGACTTCTACGAAAACATTGATTGATGTTCGATACGGTACGGAAGCGTATCGACTGGTTTTGAATAGCTATGCAGAGCATTTGGTGCGCAGACTATTGGTTTGCCTAAATAAATACAAAGTTAAACTTAATTGTGTATCACAATTATGTTATAGAGCTACTGCCCGGCGATTGACGTCGGAACATTTTATATATGGTAGTTGCGCGGTAAACTCTGCTTGCGCGATGCAGGATTTTATGTGAAGTCAGTGTGAAGCGTAGTTCGCATGTGGCAATAAAGATGCCGCCGCCACAATATCTATCAATGGAAAACAATTCTGCGAGATAGTACAGCACAGGAGCGCTTGCTCTAGGAAACGTAAGAATTGCATACCCAGAAAAGCAAGTTCGTTGACCCAAACCCATAGCTGCCATATCTCTAACACCTAAATATTCCTTCATTATCCAAAAGGAGCAAAATCTCACTAGTAATATCCTGTCAAGTTTTTTATATCTTAGTCCGTTTCAAAATTCTTTCCCTTATCTAGCCAGGACACATAATACCATAGATTTTTTTACATTTCTATGCATAATAAATACCCTTTGAAGCTACGGAATTTAGCAGACTATTGCACAGAAAACTATATTTAATTACTTGATAACAAAGATCAAAATAGCATACACCTTTGACCAATGTCGAGTTGACATCATCCTACACCTTTTTTTTGGGCTGGCCATTTTATGAAATGTGAATAAAATAAAACATATTTAATTGTCAAATTTTTAATTCGGTCTGACATATAAAGAAGATTGCTGAATGTCATTCTGCGGTATTGACATTAGTCGGTAAAGCAGATTTTATCGTGCAACGAGCAGAAAAAAATTGCCCTTAAATTGACGGACATATTTTTGATGTACTACCTTGGCATCATTGGAGTCGTCATTGAACGCCGGCGACGCGACGGGCGAGCATTCGGGCGGCGAGCGCGCCTCCGGGGCCTCCGCGCCGCTCGAGGGGCTCGGCAGGGTCGCTGGGGATATAAGTGCTGATTAGTTCACTAGGGAAATTAATTTTGTAGTTGGTATCTTGATTATGAACAATTTCCAATTCTTCTTATTTAAATGCAATACCCAACTTTAAGAGACGAAAGCTACTTTCATAAAAAAAAATTTCATTAAAACAAGACATTTCAGTTTAGGTTCCTAAACTGCATCGCTTGAGCTGTTCTATGGACGTTATGGTACCAAACAAGTATGAATGAAACCAAAACTTGCGACTCGGCTTGGGACAATCGCTGTCAGCAGAATGGCACGGCCTAAACTGAATCGTTAAACTGACGTCATGGTACGAATTAGAAGAACAGTTCAGTTTAGGTTCTAAAATGGATCGCGTTAAGAGTTTGTGGTAGGCCTCCTGATCGAGAGTGATGTAAAAAGGAGAATTGATAAAATTGATTGGTCTAACAAAATACCGGGGGCTGAATCCCTATTTGTGATATTAAATCAATATGAAAAATCGTTAACTTTATTTAACTTAGGCTGAGAAACAACCCTACTAGAATATTAAAAGTTACATAAGATGTCCCCCAAAACGCCACCACCACTAACCACTTCCTAGTCATTTAGCTGGGACAAAAAAAAGAGCACAAAGCTCCCTAGCAACACGCCTGTCCATGTTGAGGAGATGTCCGTGTAGTATGAAGTAAGGACCCTAATGTATCAGAACCAATGTGGTTTCATAAATTATAGGGTTCAACACTTACGGGTCATAATAGACGAAGGCGTGACTCCTGGTGCAGGTGACTCCAGTCTTGGTGAAGACTCCCTCGAAGCAATTCCAGTGTCGCAGTCATCCTCACCAACTGTTGAAACTAACATAGTAAGCTTTGCCGCCAAACTGCTGGTATTCGACTACCTTCAAGTAGATTAATAGCTAGATTACTGATTCTGTTAAATCGAATAAAGAAGTTGATCAAATATATTGATTACTAGCTGCGACCCGCGGTTTCACCCTCGTAAATGTCGGACCCGTAGGAATATCGGTATAAAAGTAGCCTATATGTTAATCCAGGGTGTCAGCTACCTCCATACAAAATTTTATCAAAATTGGTCGAGCCGTTTGAGCGTGAAGAAGTAAAAAACATATAAACACACACACACACACACTCACAAACTTGCGCCTTTATGCTCTTATGTACTCAAGGGAGGAATGTAACCATAAATAATTAATTGTGTCACTGGATTGTCGTTGGTCAATACTTGATATGCTATAATGCTGATATAGATGTCATCCTGTTTCACAATGTCCAGGAAAGAAAACTCAAAGGACCCGAATCAGTATGAAATAATCTGTCAAAAAACTTAACCAGAAATTATGAGGAGTCACTGAACTTTGAAGTCTTTTTTGTTTCTGTACTCTCTATACTAAAAAACAACAGCATGGCAACCGTACTCGCCAAGGGGTATTGTGTTAAATACTGGTATACAGCTGCATTTGGTTAGACTAGAAGCTGACCCCAAAATAGTTAGGAAAAGACAAGGCAGATGATGATGACCCTCTATATTTTATTTTAAACTTACCTTTATCATCCGACACAGGTTTAGAGAACAGCAGATCATCATCAGCAGCGTCCACTCCCAGCCAGTTCTCAGCATTGTGGATGGCTATGAGGTCTCTGACCAGCTGCTCATCCGTCTTGCCTCCCGTATCGCCACCCTTGCCTCGGAGCGGTCCAAACACTGGGTGGTTGTATAGAGGATCGTTTACTACCGGGTAACCTGGTGGAAGAGAAAGACAACTTTAGTATAAACTGAAAGACTCTCTCTCTCTCTTTCCCTCTCGCTCTCTCAATTTTGGCCACGCGCCGACTTATCTTTGTGGCGTTGTATTTACGTATGCGATAATGTACCGTTTTGAAGATATGTTGCTTAGGTAACCTCTTTCTACTTATAATATCATTGCCTGTGAGGCGGCTTCTACACCAACAATAAATTTAAGCCCGTGCACACAAAAGGTTAATTATTGTAACGCACTAACGCTGACGGCACATAAGCTTCAATGTTTTCTCGTGAGTAAGACCTGCCTAACACTTATCCTACACGGTGCAACTATAAAGTAGTGCAATGAAAATAAAAGTCGTCAAACTTTTGTGCAATCATTGCGCAATCATCAATATTAACCCTAAACGGTCAAAAACACTGCGCAATTCGTGATATTGTGCAATATAATTGATCGTTTAGGGATTTTTGAAGTGAAAACTTATTTAGGCGCGTTGGGCATTTTTTGAGATGGGAAAAAACCATTGAATTCGCGCCACTGTTACCGTAACGACACCGCTTCGGATGTGTTCGGCTGTCCTTAGGATGTACTCGGTTTTAATGTATATCCGATATGTCAGTGAGTGATGGCAAAGTATTCTGTTTGTGTTTTGTTTTCACTTCTGTCGGCACTCCTGGAGTGTTTTTTTTTTAATAAAACTTACCCAAATACTGCAAGTGAACTCTAATCTGATGCATCCTGCCAGTCTTCGGTTTGCACAGCACCACGCTCGTGTTGCTAGCCATGTTGTACCCCAGCCTCTTGAACACCGTCGAGCAATCCTTGCCTTTCGGCGATACCTTGCAGACTCCGATCTTGTAGCTCACCACCTCAATTGGCTCTAGGCATTCGATTTCGTCACTGTAATTTAAATTAAATTATTAACTTTGTGTAGATGGATGTGGAGTGACAAGAATGGATAAAGTAAGAAATGAGTATATAAGAAGAAGTTTGAAAGTGGCGCCAGTGACAGAAAAGTTGAAAGGAAATAGTTTGGCTTGGTATGGGCATGTGGTGAAAAGGGACGAAATGCATGTGACTAAAAGAGTGATGAATATACATGTTGATAGATGGAGAGGAAGAGGAAGGCCGATGAAAAGATGGATGGATTGTGTGAGGAATGATATGAAAGGGAAGTTAGTGATTTTAAGATAACTAAGTCAGCAGTTGAAACTTTGATAGTAGGTACCTACGGTTGATTTTGCATCAGCCCTTTTTAACAAAATGTTCTGATACCTCAGTCTTTCCAGAATCAGCCTATAATGTTCCCACTGCTTGGGCCACAGGCCTTCTCTCTGTGAAAGGGAGGTGGCTGTAATTCACCACGCGGGCCCAGTGCGGGTTGGTAGATGTCACATGTCTTTGAATTGTTGGTTCTAAGACATGCCGGTTTCCTCACGATGTTTTCCTTCACCGTTTTGAGAGCAGTGGTGATGAAATTATTTGCACAAAGTAAAGCGCCTGTCTGGGTTCGAACTTACGACCTACAACTCGTAAGTCGCGGCCGTTACCACTGGGCCACAACGGCTGCCTCATCACTCTTTGTGCCAGGAATATTATCTTTTTTTTTTGTTCAATGTGAGGGCAGGGCTTCAATGTGTTTTCGAATCTATTATACAGATTCAATTCAATTCATTGCATCCATAATGTACACATAGAGGTAGTAAGTATAAATCAATAGAATTAATTATGGACCCTGTCGGGTACAGCAAAATTTGGTTGGTGAAACGTAACATAAAATCTAACACACGTTGAAACAAATTAGCCTAATTCCTAGTTGGTTACATTTCATGTTGCATTGCAAAAACAGGACGGGTCATTTGTGTTACATCATGTTACATTTCATCAATCATAAGTAGGTATTAGATAAGTCACTGTCATAATGATTTTAGAGCAGTGGTGGCCCAGTGGTAACGGCCGCGACTTACGAGGTGTAGGTCGTAGGTTCGAACCCAGACAGGCGCTTTACTTTGTGTAAATTATTTCATTACCACTGCTCTCAAAACGGTGAAGGAAAACATCGTGAGGAAACCGGCATGTCTTAGAACCAAAAATTCGAAGACATGTGACATCTACCAACCCGCACTGGGCCCGCGTGGTGGATTACGGCCCTCTCCCTCTCACAGAGAGGAGGCCTGTGTCCCAGCAGTGGGAAAATTAAAGGCTGATTATGTATGATGATTTTATGTTATGTGGAAAATTTTGGTTATAAAGTCAGAGAAATTAATTGCTAAGCAAATTGGTTACCAACTTAAATTGTCCGCATAATTATTCAAATGACAATTGTAATTTTTGACAGTTGTATGACATGGCTATAATAACACAGCAAATTGAAGCAGGTAAGGTTTCAATTTGCGTAGCAATTAGTTTTCCTGACTGTATATTAATTCACTGTGTAGTAGTGTGAATTAATATACAGAAAAACGTTTATTCTCCAGAATAAATTAAATAAAAATAAAATAAGAGAAAGACTATTAACATAAAGACGAAAAAATAATAAATTGCCAAGCAATTTTATTATTTCATCAATTCGTCTCGTGTTATGAAGCGCGTATTTACACCTAGTTTGACTAGAACCTGTTGATTCGACTGGAAGATTGCAAATCTACTGAAAACTCGTTATTGATGGACCAATAGAAAATAAAATATGAATGAATCGCTTTCCCGCAGGTCAACTCAAATATTTGATTCATTTCTTTTAAAATATTGACTAAATTGTTAGGGTAGCAGTCCGGAGTCTGGATTTGTCCCCGGTTGATGGTAAAGGCTCGCCCCCTATTACATGGGACTTGAACATAACTGGTGAAATGTGGGTGTATTATAGGTACACCCCTGCTCTAACCTTTGGGGAAACAAAGCGTGATGTTATGTGTTTAAAATGTTACGTTTCAGAGTCAATGACTTTCAGAGATTTGAAACTTAAAGTAAAAGAATTAGGGCTGATTTTTCAATCATCTGATAACTTTATTCGAGGAATATTTTTGAATTTTTGACAGTTCTTCCATACAAAATCTGTGAGACGTCAATTTTAATCTACGAATAAAAATAATCCGTCGATTGAAAAATCAGCCCTTAGCAAAATTTTTTAACAATATTTTGATTTCAAAGAGTGTTCATGGGGTTCTTGCCAGTCCTTCTCATCTTCATTTTTCTAACTGACCGATCCATTGAGTCTGTATCACGTTACTTTTGCGTAGCGTCGTGGACGATGGCCCTTACTAACAAAGAAACTGTTCATGAATCTATAAACATTTTGATTGGCTTGTCAACTGAAGACTTATTATAGTCGAAGAAGCCAACAGCTAAACAAGCTTTCCTAAAACGAGTTAAAGTTTAAATTCCTTTGAACGTCCATAAGTGGTCGCGTCATCGATATTATTGCAGGAGTTCTACAAGATCGATATTGAGTTCAGTGCTCTAGAAAAGATCAACACTTGTACCTAGCAATTTCATTTAACTACGAGTTACTTGTGATTTTGTTGCGTAGATACTGTGATAATAGTGAAAATAAACGTTTATTCGGTTTATCCATCCTAAAAAATCCACTCTAAGGAGGATACACGGAAACGCATGTCCGAAAATCCACCTTGGGCCTAGTTGGATAAACGGAATTTATGGGTTTATTTATAGGCTATTTGCTGATTTTTTTTAGATAGCGCTACGGAAATCTGTAATTAAATATTCATTCTATACCTTCTTTATTTATAACTACCATTCCACTATGAGGAAAGGGGTAAGAAAATGATTCATGATCTTTATCTATATAAAAGCTGTTATTTTGATATTACAAACAGACACTTCAATTTTATTTATTTGTATCAAGTAACTTTCATCTAAACAATAAATGCGGTGGTTTGACCTATTTTCTTGACAATAACCGCAAACAGCTTATGTATAAAAATTGTTTATTCTGTTTTCATACTAATAATACCAGCCTATTACTATCCCATTGCTGGGCAAAGACCTGTTGTCCTACAGAGAAGGCACGAGCATAGATCACCACTCTGGCTTAAGACGGGTTGGCGATTTCAGACTTATATTAACTATAAGTCCATGTTTCCTTACGATATTTTCCTTCACCGATGTCAGTAATGTCCAAGATGGTGTCTTGCCTCTCTCATGCACGAGGATGTGTGTTCAAATCCGGGCAAGTACCAATAGTAGTTTTTCAATTCATATATAGTTTTTATAAACTCATGTACCATCACGGCCTTTTCCGCCTGATCACTTAAATTTTTTTTCGCCTAAATCCTGCGGCGGCGCCAAGCCACGCCCCCTTAAAGTTTTCGCCTATTAGGAAAGCGATGACGCAATTAGTTGCAACCTGTACTGCGTAGCTTAGTGACGCACCACGTGTAGGTACTCCTGTTGTGAATTTTACGGACGAACTTCCGCGATAGTATATGAATTGAAAAACTCATATTGGCTCGGATTTGAACATGCATCCTTGTGCATAAGAGAGGCGAGATCTTAAACACTTGTTACCTATCACGACCTTTATATACCTCAGGTAAAATTTATCTGACGATGAAAAAATCAGCCTTTGTACAAATAAAACTGGTTGAAAAAAAGTCACTTACTCAGGGAACTCTCCATCCACCCTGCAGACGTACTCCTTCTGGACTTGTCTGTTCCTGATCTGATGTTCCATCTGTCTCGCCTTCTTCGGACTCCTCCCGAATAGTAGTAGACCTGGGTGTAGTATTACAAGATTTATATTTTGTTGGACCTCATCGGATATAATCGTCGTCATCAAATTTTTCATCATTGCCCCATTTTAAGATTTTCACAAATTAACTTGTTTCGGCCATTGTTGATGTTTATTTCTACAGAAGATCATTCTTAAACATTTTAATTGTATTTTGGGGTAAATGGTATCACCAACTGTCTAGATTAATGATGCTGGCCTTTTTATAAAATCTTCGCCACCTTCTTACGAAATCACTTAAAAATACCAATCTAAATGAAACCAACTGCCAACCTCTGATTTTGATAAATGGTAAATCATTTATCAAAAGCAAAATCCCGTCCAACATTTCAAAAGAAAAAACTGAACATCAGATTTACATTTACACCAATAAAAAAATCCAACAAGTATAATTTTTTAAAAGGATCTTTTTGATGCCGTGAAGAAAGATTTTACAGGTCAAAGTGATCTTACCTGACGTCAGCCTGTCGAGTCTGTGAATGGTCCTCAAGTTCTTCAAGTTGTACTCTTTTGCGAGTATGAAAACGACTGTGTTGTGCCTGTATCTGCCACATGGATGTACCTAGTGAAATAGTTTTTATTAGAGCGGACGTTAGTTTTGTGATAGACTTCACGAAATGATCTTTAAAATGAATCTTTATCATGCTTTTTAATTAGGAGGAAAATATCGTCCAAGTAAGGGACATGAATGGTAATTTTTTCATATATCATTTGGAGTCACAAATCAAAATTTCATCAATAATATTTCAACAAAATTCAAGTAACTGAAATGAAACTTGTAAAGACATTGCATAATGCTCACAAGGTACCTGATGATGATAAAAATAAAGTTAAAAACGAATAAAGCAACGATGATGAAGCAAGCAAGTTTGAAACATGAGTATTAAATGATGATGTGCACACAAAACAAGACAATACCTTACGCAGTCCAAACGATAAGAGAACGCCACAGTACAAGTCACACAGCAAAATCAATATATTGATAGTTATGTAAGCACAAGCATGCAACTGTGAAAGCAAAACTATAGTAGAAAGACAGTGGATAAAGTATAGTGAAGCGAGTACCGAGCCATGTAAGAAAGAATTATAACATTTTGAGAGATTGAATTGCATTCTATCTTGGAATCTGTTTAATACAGACAGCGCTAGGAGGAAAGCACTATATTTTGAGCGAAATCAGCCAATTGATTCATGAAAATAATTTTAGTATAGTACAAGATGTCCTGTTTCAATAAAAATTAAGAACATAGTACATATCACATGCATGCCTGCAAGGTAACATAATTAATGCCGCAATTATATACTTAGTATCCAACATGTATAAGGGTTTTAAATCTGAAAAAGAAACTTTTCATGCAAATCGTTGATCCTTTTACGAATATCTCATAAATACCCTCTACGCAGTAAATTCAAGTTTGTATGTATTTATAGGCGGTATAAGCTGGCACCATCCTTAGAATTTGTAAACATTATTTGGGCGAAAAGTTTTCGGAATTGACAAAAAGGGACGTACGACAAACTCCTAATTGAATCGACGTAAGCTTCTGCAACTCAATTTACCAAAATGTAAGAGAAAATATTGGCAAAGGTTTTCCTGAGCAACAATAATTGGATCAGGTTAAAACATTTTGGATAACACGGTACCCGCTTGAAAGAAATGAAATAAAATAGGAAGTATTTGGGCTCGCAATACCAAGTTCGGGACCACTTTCAAGTGGTATTTTCGACAAGACCGCACATTTTCAACTCTGTTTGTGGTATTATGTTCAAACTTTTGTGCAGATCACAATCTGGTCAGACTCTGACAGCGTACTTTGTTTGGACCGCGAAAAAAAAAATTAACCCACCGAATTTCTGTGAGCTATCTTAGCGCAGATTTATTTTCTCTCTCATTGTACTTTCAACGGTATTTCTTTTACGTTATTTTCTTCTTTGTTGAAAAAAAGGAAATCTTCTATTGTAGCAAAAATCATAACGTTACTAACTTGATTTTCTGTGTTATAATTTTGGGCAAAAAGCTCTTACATAATATATCTGCCCGTTACGGTGTCGGATTGGAAATGAAAATATTGCAACATGTTCCAAGTTTGTAATCGTAAAAAGTGTTTCACGGTCCTAACGTCTTTCAGAGCCTGACGATGATGATAAAACGGTCCCAACGCATGACTCACCGGCAGCGAGCAAGGCTTGTCGAGCACGAGAAGCTCTTCATCCACGTGTATGATGCGCAAGGGACTAGCGAGCACTGGCGTCTCGTGCCTGGCCCACCACGGACACAACAATGTTTCATTACGGACTTTTTATAGTCTTATGATGTTGCAATTGCCTTTGAGAACAACTGTGTAATGTCTGAGTTATTCACTTCTGACGTAAACAAATTCTTTGGTTTGTTACAGGAATTCGGATTGTGATCACACCAAATAAAACAAAAACTTCAGGTTTTATAAAAATACTTTACTGTTACTAACTCAATATCCACTTTACGGAGTCTGCTGAAGAATTTAATAATGCAGAAAAACTGTTCCTTAAAATTTTCGATCGAAAACACTAGACTTCAGAGTGAAGTTTATTGATGTACAGGTTATTCACAAGGCCTGATTACATACATTGTGGAGCGATCACAAAAGCTTTTGTAATCCATTAGTCAGTCGAGACGTAATATCTGACCATCCAAATTAAATGGAGGATAACGTTAAGCACAATATCTCTAACATCTATAAGCGTAATATTTTGACAATCTATTATGAAGGGAACAAAATGTTGGGACATTAAGGGTACAAAACTGCGATTCAAAGATGATTTTAATGGCTTATTCTAATATGCACAGAAGGAAGGCATTAATATTAATGAGATACTCAAAGTGCATTACAACATCATAGACAATGTAAACACTTAATACCCTGGAGGCACAGAATATAGGATCCTACTTTTATATGCATGACATTTTGTAGAAGTTGTTTTGTAGGTTATAAGCCTTTAATTAATAAATTAATGAAATATTAATGTGTCACAACAACACATTAATATGTTCAATGAGACATTTAGAGATATTTCTGTAGCGTGCAAGAATGGTTGAATGAATGGAAGTGTTCTTAGACATAACTGGAATACGTTTGAATTCAGTATGAAATAAGGACTGTATACAAAGGAAAATTACTGTTGAATTGTGCATGAAGATATTTACGATTTTCTAAGGGTACTAATCCTGGATGATTTGATGGCGGGATTCTCATATCACATAAAATGTTCGTCAGTGTTCCGGGTCGTGTTGAGATTGTGAACTTTTGTGTGAAAGATACAAACGTAGGTAATTAAATCTGTGACAAAGATGTATGTTCTCAACTAACTAAAATCGAGTGGTATGAATGTGTTTTCAGAAGATTAAATTGTAATGTTAGAATAAGAAATAGATTAGTAAAAAAAAGCTATTAAAATTAAATATACGAGTATAGGCATTACCTAGAGAATAATGAAATGTATTAGTAGTTATTAATAGTGACTAAACTAAAGATCTAATATTCAGTAAAAACTATACTATGCAATGCGAGTAAGTTAACCGAATCAAAGTATCCAATATTTTAATAGTAATTGATTATAATTTTTTATAAGGACGAATTTAAGCCAGACCTACGATATTTTACTTTGCATCGTTCAGCTTAGGGATCCAGCATTGAGCCGTAATATCAATCACTATGATGGGGGACGGTCTATCATTTAGACCCTTTTACATTCGAACTGAAGAAATATTTCCTTTCTACGGCATCTGCCTTACAATAACATTCGTATAATCTATATTGATTCCTTCTTCTGACCGATTCTTTAAGTTCTGAATTTATTACTTACGATTTTGTTTACGACGCACAGTGGGCCCATACTGAAAATTAGTGGACTTAGGCAACAAAGTTCCAATATCGATGCGATTTTTTTTTATATGACGTGTTATGATATTCCTGACAACTTTTATTCTTATAACATTTCTTCTAAAGTTGATAGTTTGTCTTGAAAAAAATTAATTAGATTATTTTGTATGGAGCGAATCACGTTTAATTTTTTTTCTTCAATTGTACTAATATGTTGGGTGTGTGGCGTGAGTATATGATAGCTAGGGTCATTCTCTATCCACGAAAAAAAAAACAGCGCCGGCCATCTGCGGCAGCGCGAGTAATCATTCGGTAAAAAAAAATGTTTTGTAAGATTTTTTTTTGCCATTTAAAATAAATTCAAAGTAAATTTTTTGTGTCATTAGGCTAATTCACCTTTTCTTTATTAAATATATAGTTTTAACAGCGCATAGGTACTTATAACTAATTATTCTGGTAGAAATTTAGTAATTATTGCTATGTTATCGGTAGCACCTGCATTGTGATTGATGACTCATTTGTTATTGCGCTCGTCTAAGCGTATAACTAATGAGTCGTCGAAAAATGCTTGTCTCTGATTGGCTGTGTTATTTTTTTAACTGCACGTTATCTATTGTTGAATAAATATCGTAATAAGTTTCAGGTTATACTAATTTTGTTAATGATAGGTGAAATAATTTAAATTTGTACGGGCAAGTCGTTGATAATTATCTACATAATCAAGCGTATGAAACTGTGAAGTAATTGTAGCCCTGAAAAGGGCTGTTTGTCATATACCTAGCCCTGATGGGCTTTTGTGAGGATAATCTAGAGCCGGATCACATTATTTCTTGTTCCAGAAGTGCTAGTGGGTCCGGCAAATTTTCGGACTCTGCTATGAGGCATTCTTCTTCCTCCATAATCTCACTGTCACAGGGAGGCTCAGTAGTCTGTAACAACTGAATTGCTTCAGGCAACAACTCATTATGACCCTGTTTCAATATTTTAGGCCTTATGTAGGATATGTGGGGATCAGAGCTTATTAGAAGTCCATGGAGGATGTCTTCGTTTGTTGCTATTCTCCCCGTTTTCCGAGTGTGCCACTCCCTGACGTTTCTGAAGTCCTTATTACGGGCTTCCGAAGCTTCTTCAGATAAGATACCTAAAACGAATAAGTACATACATTTTAATTTCAAAACGCAATTGAGTCAAATAATACATCAAACTATATTTATTTTTTACTTACCGATTGGCAAAACACCAAAGTGGTTACAGATGTCTGCACCGTGCATTAGAAGTTTATGTACACTAACTGGCATGTAGTACCACGAATAGTGTTGCACGTACACATCAGCTGTTTCTCTGCAGTATCTTCTAAATTTTTCACAGTCAATGTTTTTGCCTGATGATATGGCTTGTAGAATAACGGAAAATCTGAAAATCAGATTTTCGTCAATTCCCGTTATTCTGGATGATCTTTTGTAATCTTGGAAAAAGCGCCTCGCAGTATTCCCGTCATTTGTAGTTCCAAAACCCTAAAATGGGAAAACAATACTGTAATATACAATACATAGAGATATAATACACAAACAACATAAAAAGAGCCAAAATTAAATACATACCTGTTTGACTATATCAATCAGCATTCCAGTTTGCTCACGAAACTCTTGTTGCGTGGTATTTTTTTTAGCTTGTTTCAAAGCCTTATGTTCGCCTCGAGCAGTCCATCGTTGAAAATCCAGATTATAAGATATATGGAGAAGACATTCCATACACCGAATCTTCATATGCAGTGAAGAAATTCCTTGTTTGTAAATTTCTTCACGAAGTGGTTTGGAAGTCAAAGCGTCTAAATTATTCATCTCGCTCGGTTTTGCCAAGCAAATAGGACACGTTGCATATGATGGTACTTCAGCAATAATATTGGCCACTTTTCCATCAATCATGGTCATATGCAATTCATGTGATACAATAATATTTCCACACTGTGTAGATATTCGTTCATCAATTTGTTTTTTCATCTCAGACTCTTCAGACATTATAAAATCAGCTGTCTCCGAAGTGAAAGTGAACTTCACCGGTCGACAGTACAGAGTTGAGCAAGGTGTGGGGTTCTCCCAAACTATATTTTCATTCCCAGAAGATGGGCTAGTAGACACTAGCCGAAGAGGGACGATGCTTATCATGACTACTGATGAATCATCGAACTCTGTAGACGTTTTCTGTTTATAATTGCTCTGCGACGAAGAACCATCAAGTCCCCATTTCCAGGTCAACTTGAGTTCTTTATTTTGAGACCTATCAACAGAATTACTAATACCTAGTAAAATCCTTTCCACAGTGTGGTCCAATAGCGCTTGCAATTTAATTTGAGCTCCTTTTTCGGTAATCTCCATACTCTCTTGTGGTGGGTAACATCTTTTCTTGGCATTTACAAGCTTTGGATAAGATGGAAAGGCAGCACAGTTTTCTTCTTTCAGAAATTGTCGAAGAGCTAAGTACTTCCATTTCGAGAGCGCAAGTGATGTATAAAGAGCTAAACAGTTATCTTCAGAGACAGTACTTAAGCTCTGCTTTTTGAATAGTCGCTCGTCTACTTCGGATAGGGCATCTGGATTACTGGAAAGGTATTCGATCACTTTTGCCAGATTCGTTTTGCCGTTGTCTTTCAATTTTGTTATGTACCAGGTCTGCAACTCTTCTTCGGAATTTTCTTCTACTATGGAAGTAGAACGTCTTTTTTTTTGCTTCTTACTTAACTCTTCGAATGGTTTTCTGTGCTCCTTTTCTGTAGATGTTCCCGCTTCCGCAGTACATACTGCAAGAGTAGGAACATGGGAATCTATATCCACAGGTTCAGATAAGACTGCGTCCGAAAAGCCCATCTCACTTCTCAGGTCAACACTGTCACAAACAGGCCAGTTGATGTTTTTTTCCAACCACTTGCGATTACTTACACGATTCATAAAAGTTTTTTGGTTTCTACTTGACTCTATCCACTTTTTATTTAGATTTACACAAAAAAGTCGACAGAACTCCTTGATTCGGTTCTTGTCTTCTTCAGAAACTTCGGTAGTCAAGACAGAAATGATACTTTCATATAGAAACATATGATTTTTCAGATCACCGCCACTTCTTAATTTCACAAAAAAATCTAGGTTGGTACAAAATCCAGCCATAGTTCTAATGTAAATATAAAAATAAAAGTATTTCACTGTGTTCACAAATAAGCGACAAGAGCGAAACTAGATGGACTTAATGAATGTCTTTATATTTATAGACAGTGTTAATTACTCAAGTAGTGGACACTGTTATCAGTGAGTGAAAATTATTCAGCCAATCAGAGACGAGCATTTTTCGATGACTCATTAGTTATGCGCTTAGCCGAGCGCAATAACAAATGAGTCATCAATCACAATGCAGGTGCTACCGATAACATAGCAATAATTACTAAATTTCTACCAGAATAATTAGTTATAAGTACCTATGCGCTGTTAAAACTATATATTTAATAAAGAGAAGGTGAATTAGCCTAATGACACAAAAAATTTACTTTGAATTTATTTTAAATGGCAAAAAAAAATCTTACATAACATTTTTTTTTTACCGAATGATTACTCGCGCTGCCGCAGATGGCCGGCGCTGTTTTTTTTTTCGTGGATAGAGAATGACCCTAGCTATCATATACTCACGCCACACACCCAACATATTAGTACAATTGAAGAAAAAAAATTAAACGTGATTCGCTCCATACAAAATAATCTAATTAATTTTTTTCAAGACAAACTATCAACTTTAGAAGAAATGTTATAAGAATAAAAGTTGTCAGGAATATCATAACACGTCATATAAAAAAAAATCGCATAGATATTGGAACTTTGTTGCCTAAGTCCACTAATTTTCAGTATGGGCCCACTGTGCGACGAGAGGTTATTTTAAACATTTCGTTTGAAATTTGGACCTCCTAAAAACTACACTTACTTATATTCCTTAATAGCCTTACCTTATCAACTTTTCAGTAAAGTAAAATTCCCCTTTCGATTTTGTAACAGCCTAATGTCAAAATAATCCCAACAGTTCGTATTAAACCAATCAGTGTTCAAAATAGAAACAAAAACATACGATGCAATATCCTCAATGAAATTTCCACTTTGCTGAAACAGGACGTGAGTAGGAAGCTAAACGGGCATATGTGCTAAGTCTAGATATATATGTACTCGTATATATATACAGCTTATTGTATTGGTGTAACAAGAGGCTTAATGACGACCTACGTAGAAATACGCTGGCTCGATTAATTGGTCGACATTGTTGTTTCATTTTGGCAGCCATGTTGGGCCCGCTAAAGGTTCAAAGGGATTTGGAATATTTGGGTGCGAAATGCTTAGTGCGGAGTTTAGGGATCGTATTAAGTAAGAGCTGATTATTTTATTACGTGTTACAATGGGTTTCTGATTTCTGAACGATACTAATGATCTACAGAAATTCGTCGTCTAATCATGAATTTAATGCCCAAAAGACAGAATTTATAAGGTTATTTGATAGGGCCCTAAATATGGCTTCGTCTTTTATTCAAACAGCTTTTTAATGGTCAAAGGGATTTCTAATGACGTTCAAAAAGCTCTTTTATGGGAGCAAGAAATTGAGAACATGGGTTCTCCTCAGAGGTAACAAAGAAACAAATCGTAAAAATACAATTTGCACATTAAAGAGCTTACTTTGGATTTCGATCGGCTATCAACTATTTTATGGCTGTCTGCCGCCGACGGTAGGTAATTGAAAACCACATTGATATGTATAAGATGAGGCAGTCTTATTGTTAAAGCATATTCTCCGACGATAAGCTACTCAGACGCATCAATAAGGTGTTCTATTGGCGCCAGACGATATAAATTTTCTATGGGATTTAGTTTGGATGTTAACTATTTTATGAGGACTGACGTAAAACTCAATTGAATAACACATTTGCATTTCAAAGATCTACCTGATCATATTATTAAAAAAACGCATTTTCTTATTGAAAAGCAACTTTAAAGCAGAGTACAGAATAATAATTTAGTACCTACATCTAAAAATACACGTTCTATAGAGCCCGATGTTCAACTCGAGTGAGTGCTGAAAAAAATCAAGTTTGCCTCGACTTCGCCTACTTCGCATGTAAATTCTAACACCTACCTTCTACATCCCTGTTTTATTACGTAAAAGCCGATATGAAAGTGCTTCATAATATTAGGTGCCCTCCGTCATATAACGTTGCAGAGTATTTCTTGCTAAAGGGACCGCTCTACGCTAACGCAAAGGACTTTGAGAAGCTAGCTTTTAGGGGCAGGAAAGCGGATTTCTGTGGAATGGAAGCCTATAATATGGTCGCCGCACTAAAATTGTGGGACCAACTGAATTAAATTCTGTACGGTTTAGATATTAAATGCGATGTTCCTTATCGTCTGTCTGCTCTCTAAAGTATTACACCGAAATTCAATTTGTGAGTTATGATCCTTCTTAAAGATTTAGTTAACTTTTGGTCAGAGAAATAAAGTACAGTGGATAAAGATGTTGAGTTATTTACAATGAAGTATATGGAAAGCTTGGTTAGTGCACTACTAAAATCTATATTAACACAACATGCGACACATAAGGGTGACATACAAGTACTCGATGTATGATAAGCGTACACATAACATGGCTGTCTCATTTGCCACTTACGGGGATAGAGGCCGGTTTGTTGACAACCACAATGTCCTCGTCGATATGTACGAGGGTGATCGGTTGGCTGGTGACCGGTACTTCGTGCCTGCAACGATACACACGTCAGGCTTACGGCTTCTGGGTAACGGACTCGGAGCAAAACCACATAAAAGAAGGCGAAAATTTCGTTTATGTAGACGACATTTTCGTTTTTGTGAGGAAGAAAAATACAATTGTTTAAATATTTTAGTCTTTGGCGAAGAAGTGTTTAGATAACATTAGTATTGTTTAAAGTAGAAGTAATTGAGTTTGTGTTTCGTGTTGGAATAAGAATTTATAGCCACCTTCTGAATCATCACGACGCCGATGCTCCATCAACATTATTACTCTACTTATTACTAAACGTAGAACATTTTTGCTCAGAGTTCGTTCAAATCTCAGTTCTCGTGACGTATGATATAAAGATTAGACGAGAACCAAACCACAAATGAACATGCGTGAGCGAAATTGTAAGATGTATCGTGTGAAGATGCATGCCGTTCTCAACTAGACACGGTGTCGGACTATTAACAGCTAGAACTTTCAAGATATCAAGTGAAAAAGAACTATGTGTCTCTGTTGGAAAACGGCCAATATGCACTCGCATGCTCATTCGGTGCTCAAGATATCGTTATTGAAGATTATATTTGTGTTACAGTGGACTAAATACAAATTAGACCTGAAATACAAACAAGCTTCGACGCACGTCACATTATTATAAAAAATATTTATAGTTAGAGTAACTGTGATAGTATGTAAGTATAAGTAAAATAAACATATATAAGGCGAGAAAAATAAAGTTATTATTTACAATACTGAAATCAAAGTAACATCTGAGTTTGTACGAGTATTGTGTAAAACAAAAAATGTTGATGTGTTTGGGGTTTGTGTATATTGAGTCTAAGGTGCTGTAGCTATCTGAAGCGGACTACTGGATACCGTTGACGTGTCATATTAGAATGCTGTTTTATTACCTATGGACGACGTTTGCTAGTAGGTCATTGTGCTTCAATCTGTAGTCAGGGTCAACTCTTTCGTAGTTGACGGTCAGGGTCCCCGCTCTGATGCACCTCTCGTACTCAGCTGCAGGATGGGCTCTGAACTCTCGCGCGAATACGTCGAGAATTTTCTCACCGACCCACCTTCCTTTGGTGAACGTCGTAAACGTAAAGTAGTATGGGTAGACTTTTCTGAGGCCTGAAATTCGGAAATACTATGAGTATAGACAAATATTTTGACAAGTAATCCTAAAAAAAGGCACAGAGATAAATAATAATGGAGAAAAAGGCAGCAGCATCCAAGTAAGATAAAGTATTACAATATTTTACTCTTTGCCTTTATTAATTTACGTAATCCCTTAAAATATTTTATTTCATATTCAGAATCTTCGCATATTTGACTTTAACAGCAAACTTTACATCTCACTTAAAAAAATGAAACTCCAATTTATTAAAGAAAACCTCGACCGAAAAAGACTACAAAAACATTTACAACATTTTAAAAAGCAGGTATATCGCCATTTATAAGTCGTTACCTCGAAATATCTGCATAGCCGTAAAGTACAACGGGGGTTGAATGAAGAAAGCGCCATTGCGGTTAGATGACTAAGGCCATTAGATCATAATGGGGCTTTCTGACATTAGCTATATTGAAAACTAGCATGGCCGCTGTTTCATCCACTTAGTGTCAACGTAGGTTACGTAATGGGTTGATACGCTGCTGACCGCTTTTTATTATGTAGATGTAATGCTTTTTAGCAGATTTTTTCCATTACAATACTATTCATAATTCGTTTTTAACGCTATTTGTGTGTTTGTTTCTAGTAGAGCCAATCTAGTTAAAATTACAAGAATAAATGTTAGTTTAGTAATAAATGTACTCAAATATAACTCTAGTCTGGTCTAATTGTAGTCTTAGTTAACTACGGAAGAATTTTACCAATGAAAATGAACACGATTAGCACATCCAAACCGCGTTCGAGACCTAAAGACACAGTCCACGACAGCGGCCGTTTTCACATTGCGGCGATAACGAAACCGACACGTCTATATCGTATCGTCAGCTCGGACGAGAACGATATCGGTATGTGACCCAGTGTATTCATCAGCTTATTGCCATGCATGCGGTATGCCACAGCAGTCACAAAGCTTACATCGCCGCGTGATTCTAAAAGTGTAATAGTGTATTCGAGGTAATAATGGCAGCAGTTAACATGTCACATTTGCTTTATCTTTTATATTTACGGCGGAAAAATGATATCATAAAATAACCTTTTGGGTTGATCCTATTCTACAACTGCGATATTTAGAGGGAACTTATTATTTTCTCTTCGATATACTGTGTGCGTGAGGTAACATGTTTTATAAGTTTTCCGAATGAGCAAGGACACTTTCAAGTTTACTATCGTCTCGTCGGGTCTGCCCATGCCACCTCCTCGCGATCTGCTTCAACCCGCACTGTGTCGTCCGCCGATATCGGCCCGACAAACAATATTGGCGACGATACCGTTGATTACGACGACACAGCGTGAAAGCTTTTGGTAATAATTGTATGAAACTACCAGTCCGACGGTATCGTGTCGCTATCGTTATCATCCAATGTGAAAACATCCAATGATGACACTCACAGTCCTAAATAAAACTGAAGAAAATAAGAAACAAAGCATTACTGATATAAAAGCAAAACAATCACATTACGAAATTAAATTAATTAAATTCGACACATCAAATACTTTTACCCAAATAAAAGAGACTTAGCAAAATCAAGCCAAATCATGAAAAAGAAATGGATGTCTGACATCCGTCAGAAATAAGGATAAAAATCAAATCAATCGAAAGAAAAAAATTAAAGGAACGGATTCGTTGTTGAAGATACATAAAAGATATTCATGTAATTCAATATCTGTCGAGGTTTGTCAAAACCGTACTTAGAGGAAATAAAAAAGATATTTCGAGGAGACGACGTTCGCGATGGTTTTGTGCGAAGATTACTGAGAAATAATATTTATAGAAGAGACCTAATAATGTTCCTTTGATAAATTATTTGTTTGGGTTTCTGTTTCATTGATTGCTTTGTGAGTTTTGATCGTTATATATAGATTTGGAGTTGTTTCTTCTTTGACTCCTATTATTGTTGCTATGTCATCGATATTAGGCTATTTTTCTTAGTCTTTTATTAATCTCTGTCATCGTTCTTTATTTCCATTATTCACTAGCTTTTGACCGCGGCTTCGTCCGCGCGGATGTCGGAAAACATCCCACGGGAACGTACTACCGGGATTAAAAGTACCTGTGTGCCAAATTTCATCTAAATCCGTTCAGCTGTTTTTGCGTGATTGAGGAATAAACATACAAACGTTCACATTTATAATTAATGCTCATCAATATAATTAATTTAAATCAATTATTCATGTCTTATCTTATCATTTTTCTTTTTTTCTTTTTTTTTGTAGGATGTCCAAATGTGGATACTGCTGTCTATCATCCAGGTGATCTATCAAGATATTCTTAATTACTTGTTTACTAGATTTTTTACTTCAAAACACTTTAAAAACACTTTTTAGGGATGCATGAAGAAGCCTCCTCGTGTAGCGCAGTTTGTTCCGCCAGTTACTCAACTGAACCGAGCGCTCGGCATATCCTGGACAGTCACACCCAACACCTTATTTGACTGGCCAATTCTTCCCTTGCGGTTGTAGGGCTAACGCCCGCCTGGTTTGCGACCACTCTCCCACCGGAGTCCGGCGTCAAGCAGCCTGAGGTTTCGTCGATGCCTGGGAGTTCCAGTGCCCTAGGCATCTTTTGGGCACGCTCGTTCCATCATAGACCTCATCCATCGCTTTCCATCAGGCGTGATCGAGGTCAAGAGCATGGCCCATTCAGCAATAAAAAAAAAACACTCACCATTTTCCATATAATATGACGTTTCGTTGTACCGGTCATCTGTAAAGCCTGGCCTTTTCGCTTTCAGTGCCTTTGTTTCTAACTTCGCCTGAAACAAAAGGGAAAAAATAATAAAACCATTGTATTCTCGAGCTTTTATAAAGTTGTGTGAATTGTACAGAGATAAAGCTTTGGAGTTAAAGTAAAGGGGGTGTTCTATGTAACGTGTGTGGCCTTATGAAAGCGTCTGTATACAGGGTGGTATGCACATCGACACGAAAACTGTAACCATGAATTTAGTATAATATGATTCTAGACAATATAGCATAAGTCAAAGTCAAAGCATTTATTTCAAATAGAAACAGAAATGTTTCGTCACTTATAAAAAAAAAACGGCTGTTTTATAGAAAATTGCAATATCTACGCGGTCAAAAAGTATGAAACAGCTTTTTATAATAACCGATTGGTAGTCAAGCTAAGGTACCTGATGCCGACTAGCTGATGGTTATCATTATTTGGCCTTTTAGACCGTAAATTTCAGAAAGACAATTTTGCTATAATAAATTAAGAATAAAAAAATACTGCGGAGTAATTGCATAACAATTATGACTATCAGTAGCAATGGGTTTAATTTTGACAGTTCAACAACATTCATTGCGTTATTTACGTTGTGGAGCAGACACATTTTTCGAAGATATAAAGCAACTAGTTTCTGCACGCGACTTCGTCCACATGAAATTTCACCCTCCCCCATTCACCCTCTTAGGGTGGAATTTCGAAAAACCCTTTCTTAGTAGATACCTAATCTTCACAAAGAACACGCCCTTTAAATTTCATGTCTCTAGGACCAGCGGTTTAGGCGGTGCGTTGATATATCAGTCAGTCAGGACTTTGAATATTAGCAATATCCTTCAAAATCATTCAGACGTGTTATATAACATAATCTAGACGCACCCTTAGGCAATTAGGGAGCTACTCCGTGTTTAGCAGTTAAATTGGTTGGTAGTAAAACTACACATGACGACTACAAATACACAAAAAAGATAGCCAGAAAATACAAAGCCTTGCAAAAATGACAAACCTTTACGAAAAATATTTTCGAGAATTCCTTTGGAAACTATAATAGACAACAGCGGTGAATATTAACGTGTGTTGGAAAAGTTTTGGTCATAACAAGTTGGAATATTGGGATGGTGTGCCAAATGTTGGTCCCATTAACAGAGCTGGGAATCATACCGGCAGCGCCTAGAGATGGCAGTACTAATGAAATTTCTCGCAACGAAAGTGCGTTGAGCACACAACTTCTCTCATGGACCACCTTAAAAAAGCTGTCAGTTTCTATACGTCATTCTCAGTGCGAGTAAACGGTGACACGCTTTGTATGTAAAGTGTTGATAATGCTACAGGGTAGGGGCTTGTGGCTAAGTAATAACAGCCGCACGGGTCGATGGATCAGGTGAAGCTAACCTTAAGCCGTTGGTCCCGGCTGTCATTCGTGGATCTTTGACAGTCGTTACGAGTCGTCAGAAGCCCGAAAGTCTGACAACTAGTCTTACCAAGGGGGGTATTACCCAGTAACTGGGTTGTGGAGGTCCGATAGGCAGTCGCTCCATGTAAAATACTGGTACTCAGCTGCATCTGGTTAGACTGGAAGCCGACCGCAACATAGTTGGGGAAAGGCTAGGAAGATGAATGCTACCTCTAGCAGCGGTCACCGAGGCATCTTCGTACTCTCTGGCCCAATGTTGGGTCAAACTTTTTGAATGGTTTTTCAAAATTGTCCAAACATTGGAACCAATACGGGCCGGTACAAACTTTAACCTTCAGTGACGCGTTGGGACGGCAAGAAAATTAGAAAAGTTTATTTTTTAAAGCGAAACAGTCGAGTATGTTACAGCCTTTTTATTGATCGAAGTAACACTGTATAATGGAAACTTTGCCTTTCATATTGTTTTTGTTTTCATTTTCGTCGGTTTATTTTTGTATCGATAATAGCAACAATGGATTGTTGCTAGGTAACACCCATTGGTATGACTGGTTGTTAGACGTTCGAATTTCTCTTTTTTTTTTGTTAGAAATCCGATCGTCTGACAACCTGTCATACCAATGTTACCTACTGGGTTGTGGAGGTCAGATAGGCAGTCCCATGTAAAATACTATTCAGCTACACGTTTAGACTCGAAGCCGGCCACAGTATAGTTGGGAAAAGGCTAGGCAGGTGATGATGATGAAATAGAATAGAAAACTCTTTATTATGTGCGTCATATGGATTACAGATATAAATGTAGAGATTTTACATAGGGTGATACAATGGGCGGCAAATATAATCCTGTTTAATTCGATTTACATATCAGTATACAATAAAATAAAATTGAAGTACTGATTGTAATATCAAAATACCAATGTATATATACTCGTAAGTAATTATAACAAAAAAACTATTTTTATAATTTTTGTATGTGTTTCTGTTTGTTCGGGTTAATCTCCAAAACGGTTAGTATAAACATCTATACAAACAAATAAAATTGAAGTGTCCGTTTGTAATGTCAAAATAACAGCTTTTACTAAATGCATAATATTATAATGTAAGTATATCCGTACGCAAAATACGCGCTTTGACGTGGAGTTGCGGATACCAGCCCGTATTACCTAGTACCTAATGTAAGTATATACGGTACTTATAACCAAAAAACAAGTTTTAAATTTTTTGTTTCTCTGTTTGTTCCGGCTAACCTCCGAAACGGCTGGATCTATTTTGATGGGACTTTCACTGGCAGGTGGCTGGTGTTATAGGGAGTCACTTAGGTTCCTTTTATTTTAGAAAAAGAATTGGGGTCCGCGCAAGAAATTAGAAATTAAAACCCATGTTTCCCACATGCACGCGAACGAAGTCGCGGGCACAGCTAGTCTTTATTGCAATAGAAGCAATTCAGAATGTTAATAATAAGTACTTATATCCGTTACTAGCTTGTAAAGAACAGCAGAGTTTACAATTACGCCAATAATACATTAGCAAATGATGACCCATTTATCGAGGGGTTACCTAATCGATACAAATGACTCGATGAGTTAGTTCAATTTGCCGTTTAACAGTATGTTATGACTCGGTGAATCAATAATTTATTTGACATATTATGAGATATAAACTTTCTTTTAACTTGTAATACATTTAATGGGTTAAAATATCCGTTTTTATTTCCAAGAAATATTTTCTAGAAAATAAAATATTTGCCTCTCGACCGATTTCGGTCACGGTGGCCAATCTCAACGGAGATTAGCCAGGTACGATGGGACGATAGTCCGATGGGACGGCAATCCGACACGACCTAGATATCAGGCGCAGGACCAACTGCTTTACGTGCTTTCCGAGACACGGGGTTATCACACCGCCAACTGCCAAACTCCGGGCTGTTACTAAGAAATTCCTAATGGAAAACCCATTAACACTTTTGTCCGACCTTGGAATCGAACCTAGGACCCCACGCTCATCAATCGCGTTTGCAACCACGAAAATAAAATACACAATACTAGTCAACTTAGAGAACTTATTTTAAGAAACTGTAATTTCTTAAACATTTAGTTAAATAATAAGTCAAAAAACAGCAAAACCTAAACAGACGTACTAGTACCTAAGGACCGGCGTTTCTAAATTTGCCAAAGATGTAAACAACAATGGCGCGCTCGAAATTGAATAAAATCTCGAGCGGCCATTGTTGTTTACATCATTGGAAAATTTAGAAACGCCGGCCGGACTATACGTAATTTATGATCTTCCTGTACGAAACGCAATAAATACTTCTTTCTCTCTTTATTAAAAAAAAAAATTGACGGCCTCGTCGGTCTAATGAACGCAAGCGCTACTGTTAAGCATGATGTCCTAGGCCTATTCTCAGGTCGGGTCAGCGTGTTTTTGGGTTTTATCATCAGGAATTTCTCAGCAGCATCTCGGAGTCTGGATTTGTGCCCGGTTGATGGCAAGAGGCTCGCCCCCATCCCCTATACTACATGAAACTTAAACATAAATGGCGAAATGTGGATGTATACCTACTACAAGTACATATCTGCCTAACCATTCAGGGATTACGGGCGTGATGCTATTATGTAAAAAAACGGAATAAAATCGTATAAACATTCACCCTGTATTTTTTACCATAACAAAATCGTTTTAGCAACACGTCGAAGGCTCCTGGCCTACTATCGATTTTTATGCCCACAACGTTTTGTCGTTCATGATTCGTGTTTCGAAACTATTCCTTTGTTTGGAGCGAATAAAGTTTAGGAGGTACGATTTAGTTTTTAATACCTATCAAAGTTTTGTTGATAAGCGAAACTGGTAAAAGTTTGATGGTGAAAGTCGGAAACTTTTGTTTAGAGTCGGCGTGAGTGATTGGCTTTTGGGGCGAGTAGATAGTACCCAACGGTGGTGTTGTAAATGTGAAATACGTATATACTTTTACGATAGAACTCTCGAAATGATTGGGTGAATTTGGCGAAGGTAGTTGGATACCTACCCAGTCATAGAGTAGTTTTTAAGAAAATTGTAGAAACAATTCATCAATCAATTTCGCATCTGCGAATGTAGCCACGGGCAAAGTTATTGATATTTAAGCAGTTAGGTACTTATTCCAAGTAAGAACATAGTAAGTATACATTATGTAGATTCTGATTTAGCACAAAATGGTGTACTAAAAATATTTTTTTGTCCTTATGACCACACCAATGAAGTGAAAACTTACGATTGGAGCCGAGTATACCTATGCGATGTAGCGTCACCGACCAACTGGAGCCGAGTATACCCGATTCGGCGTCGCCGACTTGAGTGTGACGGTTCATTTTCGTTCACAGTTCAGAATGAGCGCCAAATGCGCGCAATAGTATTTGCTTTTACATTACCTACCTACCAATAATATCTTGCAGCACAGATTTAAAAAATAATTGGTTTAAAAAAAAAATACCTCGATGTCGGAAAACAATAACATTTAATACGAACACTATCTCTGCTGATGTCCTGATTAAAACTGTACAACAGCTGAGGCTTAGCGTTGATTGGTCGATCAACTCTGACGTCATATCACCGGGATTACCGCCATATTGCTTTTTAATTCGAACATGGTGGGACATTAAAATGGGGGACGTTTCTTTGTGTGGGTAGGCCGTATTTTATTGTGTGAAAAAAGTGTTTATGAACTGTGGTATTTTTTTACAAACAATGCTTATCTGTGAAGCTTGCCCTTACAGTCTTTTCACATTAACTTTACCAGTAATTTTGCGTCACTGACAAAGTTACAGTGATCTTTACAGTCGTTGCAATAAGGTTGTTAATAGTTACTGCCACTGACAATCAGTTCCAGTCATAGGAGTGACAAGATCGAAAAGGTTTGGAACCACTGATCTAAGCGTACTCTTTTCAATACTTCCAAAAGCTGTAAGAAAAAGGTAACAACTCTAGTAACTCATTCGGTGTAGTCTCAAACGCGACTGATGAGCGTAAAGTCCAGGGTTTATCTCCAGATCGGGCAAGAGTTATTACGTTCAGCCATTTCTCAGCTGCAGTCCCGATTCTGGATTTACGCCCGGTTGATGGAAATAGGCTCGCTCCGTGTTATATTTCTCCGATTTAAGCTCCGATTTAAACATAATTGGCAAAATATTTGTTTAAATTTAACTTTATACATACGTCTGGCTACCCAGTTGGGGAATACAGGCGTCCTGTTTTTTTTCGTAGTGTCCTAAAAAGGTATATCGTGTATTCTAAAATAGACGTGATAACTAATATAGCCTGCTAGATGTTTTCTACTTAATAATTCATTCACTACGACGCACTGTCTAATTCGCTGGGTCTAGTTAGAATCATTATATTTTGTACAAGAGTTCCTTTTGTAACGATGGTGAGCATGAAGGACCCCATCATCATCATCTGCCTAGCCTTTTCCCAACTATGTTAGAGTTCACTTCCAGTCTAACTGGATGCAGCTGAATACCAGTATTTTACTTGGAGCGACTGCCTATCTGAGCTCCACAACCCAGTTATTGGGTAATACGATACCCCTTGGTAAGACTGGTTGTCAGACTCCCTGGCTTCTGAGGACCCGTAACAACTGTCGAAGATTCACAAATGACAGCCGGGACCAACGGCTTAACGTGCTTTCCGAGGCACGGAGGGGTCTTGGTATGTAAAGATGGCCCATCCAGGACCAAACGCGGCAAGCGTAGCTTCACCAGATTAATCGACGCGTGCGGCTGTTATTACTTGGCCACAAGCTTCTTCAGCACGAAGGACCCCTTAAGGGGTTCAATCCCGGATCGAAGTTCGTTATATATGCCGATGGGAAGTCCCACAACGCACACGGCTTGTTAGCCATATAAATAAATGCCAGAATGAGTATTATTACTTATATATGTATACTTAGGTTGTTGACTTCAGACACAACTATCGGTTTTATGACGAGTGCAAACGTGTGGAAGTCGCTTTACGACGGTTTTAGAGCTAGGAGACAGCGTGAGTCGTAAAAGTAAGGAAAATATCGTGAAGAAAGTTTTGAGTATGACTGTGGATGGCTACAAGACTAGCCTAATACCTAAGAAGCGATGAATGTACTCTGTAAATGTAAAAGAAGATATGGCTAGAAACGGGGTGACTACTGACTATCGAGATGACGACTAATAGTAATAGTAATTTTATTTTCAAACTGTAGTAATCGTTACATCAATGAGGTCTCGACCCCTGAACTAGGACATCTCACGCCATAGCTCGTTCATACAAGTTGCCCCAGTGGGTGCGCGGCGCGGGCGCGGGCAGCCCGCGCGTGGACCGGGGTCTCAAACTAGTTCGAGCTTTTTTGTAGTAAAAATAAGTTTTCTTCATCCATATTATATTTTGACAAACACTGGACACGACAACACGCAGAACGCAGCCGCGCTCCAGTACGGACAGGCGGCCCGCGCGCATTCCCGCACCAGCGCGCGCGCCCCAGTCCGGCCAAACACTTAGGGCTTATCCTCCCGGGCGTTTCCACTACATCTATGTACCTTTTGTTAGTCGCCTTTCATTCAACCTCTCAACATGACCAAACCATCCTAGCATAATCAGCCAGTAAAATTCTCACTGCTGGGACACAGGTCTCCTCTCGGTGAGAGGGAGTGGGCCGTAATCAACCACGCGGGCCCAGCGCGGGTTGGTAGATGTCACATGTCTTCGAATGTTTGGTTCTAGGACATGCCGGTTTGCTCACGATGTTTGCCTTCATGGTTTTGAGAGCAGTGGTGATTAAATAATTTACACAAAGTAAAGCGCCTGTCTGGGCCACCACTGCTCAACCATCTTAGCCAACTCTTTTTAATTGTCACTATATGTTCTTTATAACCGGACCGTTGCCTTATGGTAAACTGGAATTATAAAAACCGGTTAAGTGCGAATAGGATTCGCGCACCGTGGTAACACACAAAAAAAAAATCAACTCTACATAGCTTTGAAATTTTTTTTTTGTAATGTAACTACACATTTACGGTTTCCGGATTTTTTCTTTTACTCGTGCTACATGACATTGCTTCTTGCCAAATTTCATGATTCTAGGTCAACGGAAGTACCCTTATAGGTTTTGATTCTCTAGCGAGTGTCAAAATGTGCGGCATAAACGGAGCATAAGTAAATGCCCATATCTTTTGATTGCGTTGACTTAGAAGTTTGATTTTTCACTCCTTCAAGGGATTGCAGCATTAGAGTCTTTGATATTAATTTCAACTTGATAACTCCACGCGTTCCCTGAGAAAAAAGGGTATTGACAGACGGACAGATAGACTGACAACGAAGTGATCTTATAAGGGTTCTATTTTTCCTTTTGAGGTACGGAACTCTAAAAATAATTTAATACCCTTATTTACTTATACGCAGACGGCTCCTATCAATGTTTCTTCCAGGTAATCTACGTTTAATTTATTCCCCTCGAAGTTAACAACAAACAAACACACATAAGTTAGATCCCATTTGATTTATTAACGGCGTTCGAGTTGAACCTCATATGGTAATGTCCACTTTAGTATTCAGTTTCTATTGGAACTTTCAATTTATTGCTCGCTGACTTTTGCACGTGGTTGTACTAGGAGTTTACGAATAAATAAGTCTAAATGTATTGACGGTATGGAGGTTTACGGGCTTAAGAACTGGCTTTTAAAGTTATTGTTTGGTGGTTTATAGGTGGTCACACTTATAGGATGCATCCAGACAGATGGGCCAAATTCGTCACACAGTGGGTGTCTGAAGACGGGTCACCGGGAGTGACGATTTGGACTCTTTCCTTACCGAGAATGCACAGCACAAGGAAAGGTAAAAGAATATGGGGGAGGCCTTTGCCCTGCAGTGGGACAGTATAGGAACAAGAAAAGAAAAGTTTGTTGGTAGTGGACTTAGGATGAAGAAAACATCCAAGAGAAACTAGACTAAACGTAACATCACGCCTTGTTAACCCGAAGGGTTAAGCAGAGTTGTGCCTATAGTAAACCCATATTTTGCCAATTATTATGTTTAAGTCCCATGTAACAGGGGGCGAGCCTATTGCCATCAACCGGGCACAAATCCAGACTCCGGACTGCTACTGAGAAATTCCATTTAGAATACCCAATAACACTTTGCCCGACCCGGGAATCCAATCAAGGACCTCATACTCAGCAGTAGCGCTTGCGAGCCCTAGACCATCGAGGCAATCGTATATTCAAATCACATTTAATGGTTATACGACATATTGACATAGGTTGGCAATTTGCTTAACAATTAATTTCCCTGACTGTACAAGGGCTTGTGGCTAAGAAATGACAGCCGCACGGGTCGATCGAAAGGTTAAGCTACGCTAGCCGCGGTCGGTTCGTGGATGGGTGACCATGCATTAGATAGCGAGATTTTTATATTTTTGACAGTCGTTACGTCCTCGGAAGCCAAAAAAGTCTGACAACCAGTCTTACCAAGGGGTATCGTGTTACCCAGTAACTGGGTTGTGGAGGTCAGATAGGCAGTCGGTCAATGTAAAATGTAAAACACTGGTATTCAGCTACATCCGGTTAGACTGAAAGCCGACCCGAACATAGTTGGGAAAAGACTAGGCAGATTGATTGTACAATTACCATTTAGTACCGCAAAGATGTTCGCAGAGCCTTTGAAAACGAGTAATGTATTTAAATTAAGGTGGAGTGCAGTCTTTGTCGTAAATTCGCCCCCTGTAGAGATAATGAAAACAAAATGACCTCGCTCTTGAAGAACTACGAAAAGTACGAGTTTGAGCCTTTTTTTAGTTTCCCGGGACTCAAACTATCTCTATACCAAATTAATTTCATCTAAATCGGTATCAGCGGTTTAAGCGTGAAGAGGTAACAGGCAGACACACTTTCGCATTTATAATATTAGTATGAATATAAGTTCAAAATCTCCAACCTGCCTTGAGCAAGCGTGGCGATCAATGCTCGTGCCTTCTCAATACGAGAATTATAATAGGCTGCTATTATAGGTATAAGTGTCTATCTATTATATTAAGTAATTGGATAAAACCTAATATCAGAGATATTTAAGGAAATACACTAACGACGTGTATTGGCAATGATGACATCATCAATATCATTCTCCTGTCCTTATCCCAATTTATTTGGGGTCGGCGCAACATGTCTAAGTTTAAAACAGAAGACGAACTAGCAGGTGATCGAGGAGGGGGAGGGGGGCGGGGGTGGAGGGGGGCTGCTCAGGGGTTCAGACCGGAATAAATCCTTTTCCTTCCACACTTCTCTATTATTCGTCATCTCGGTAGTCACCACCTTTCTAGGCATGTAATCTTTTAAACAATCCATCCATCGTTAAGGGTAATAGAAGCGAGACAAGGTTTTTGGCTCGACATAACGGGACTCGACATAAAGGGAATAAATCGTTTCTTTGGTATTCCCCAACTCTTTTTTATTGCCATCCATATTTTATACTCTAAACTTTCCTCAAGACATTTTCCTTATTGAGATTGATATGTTTCCCAACCTTACTCCTCCACGCAACTTTCGCAACGTCCGCAACTTTGTCTGCGTGAAATTTGTTGTTTCCCGATCCAGCTCGTCGCATCGCATCGCCTGTCCGCGTTTGTACTTCATTTTCGCGTAGCGTTCATTCTGACTCTTTTTCTTTTTGCTCGGCTCCTTATTGTCCTAGCGTGATGTTGAATAGCCTATAGCCTTCCTCAAGAATTGGGCTATCAAATGCTAGAAGATCTTTATAAATCCGAGTTGTAATTTCGGAGATAACCCCCTACATACGAACTCACACACAAACAAATATTACCTCTTTATAATAATACTCGTAGTATAGATTATGTACGGTTAAAGGGTTAATTCAGTTCATGTCACGTTCTCAAAGCGTGTATAAAAATATTGTTGCCATGGCAACTTAGAACCGGGACTCAACTTAACAGTCACGTGCCATTACTATGACGTCACGTAACATCGTTATATTTAAATCGGAATCGACAACAAATTCTCCAAAAAACATCTGAGTTTTGTGCTTTTGTGCTTCTCGTTATATGTAGAGGATATACAGGGTTAGTTTTCAAAGACGAGCCAAATCTAAGGGTGTGGTACAGATCATCAAACTGGACAATTTTCTCCGTGGGACCAATATCGTAATCGATGTAAATGTAATTGTAATGCCTGTTATATGTATGTATTTATTTTATTTATTTATTTATATAAAAAAAAAATATAGCATGAAATGCATGAGCATGTATGTAAATATGTATCATTATAATCATTTTATATGTAAAAAAAAAGATGGACTCACGTAGATTTAAGCTAGTATTGTAAGTTTAGATTAATATGGATGTGTCCGATGCGGGAGTATGAAACTGTTCCCTAGGAAAAGAAAGAAATGTAAACAATTAAAGACTATAAAAAAGGGCGCGGACCACCAAGTCCGCGGTAATTAATGTAATAAAAAAAAAAAAAAAAAAAAATCGTAATCGCTACTAAAAATTCAGCCGTCCCATACGTTTAGGTCGAGTAGGTATTGAAGATTTCTATGGGACAGTTGATAAATTTTTCGCGATTATGATATTGGTGCCATGGAGAAAGTTGCTTAGTTTTATGGTCTGTACCTACCACACCCTTAGACTGGTCTTCGAAAACTAGCCCTGTATACAAAGTGTTAAAAAATTAACCTTACAAACTTTAAGAGGTGCTTTAGACCATCGAACTGAACAACTTTCACTATGGGACCAACTCTGAAATCACGAAAAAAAATCAGCTGTTTCATACATTTTGGTTAAGTAGGTATTACACCTCTTAAAGTTTGTAAGGTTAATTTTTTAACACCTTATATATTATAGTAACTCATAGGGCTGTATAAGCAAGAATAAGTTGTTCTTGTTCAAGCAACATACCATAACATGACGCCGGTAATCCTTAAAGGGTTAGACAGAGATGTACATATAGTACACCCATATTTTTGCAGATATATTTAACTCCTATGTAACAGGGGGCAAGCCTACTGTCATAAACCAGGCTCAAATCCAGATTTCGGGCTTCTACTGAGAAATTCCTGATAGAAAAACCCAATAACACTTTTCCCGACATGGGAATTGAACCCAAGACCTCATGTTCGGCAGTAGCCCTTGCGAGCACTAGACCGAAGAGGATGTCGTTCAAACAAATGCCGCTATAAATAAGACATTCCGTTTTTTACACGACATAAACTTTTAAGAAAGTTGCAACTGAGACTTATTTCCTAAGCAATTAATTTTATTTACCACTAGCAGTGCCCTGCAGTTTTACCCGCATAAATTTCCCGTGGGAATATCGGGATAAAAACTATCCTAGGTATATCCTTTCCCGGGAACCAAACTTTCATCAACAAAAATCAAAAATTTCATCTAAATCGGTTCAGCGGTTTAAGCGTACAGAGGTAACAGACCAGACAGACACACTTTCGCATTTATGATATTAGTATCGATCTAATGTCAATGTGCATCGTTACTACGGTAACCAGTTTTACGATTTTCCATCCACAAGCAATTACAGTGAAGTGGGTAATTAAATTAAAATTTACATTCAAATAAAACTGCTGCCAATCATTGGCTAAAAACATGGAAGTCCACTTAACCGACCACAAAACCTGCATCATTTACACTGTGGTGTACTGTGGTCACAAATTCACAATTTATAATTCACCAGTTCCTCACATACTGTGTTCGCATTTTATGGGCACTCCAAGTAATACAGTTCTACCACATTTGATCGCGTGATCGAAGTTATTTTGTCCCGATGTGTAGTAATGTCGTCTTTATGTGCTCGCCAGTGTAATGTCTTTATTTATACACACGCCAGTGTAGTGTCGAGGTGAATTTTATGAGCAGACAGTTCGTGCTGGGTGAATTTTTTGAGCTTTTTTAGAGGGTCTATTGACCCGAAAGTCGTTACTAAGAGAATCCAAGAAACTCAATAGGCTATATTATAAAATAACATCATTTAACATCAAGCCTGTAGTCCCCGAAGGGTAATGCAGAGTTGTACCTATAGTACACCTACATGACGCCAGTTATGTTCAAGTCCCATGTAACAGGGGGCGAGGCTATTGCCATCAACCAGACACAATGCAGTGGTGGCCCAGTGGTAAAGGCTGTTCGGCATCAGCTGATATCTGATAGGAACCTCTAAATCGTCACCATCATCTAAAGCAGTCCACTGCTCGACATAGGCCTCTTTCATTGCACGCCATTTAGCTCGATTCTCGGCAACTCTCATCCAGCTGCTACCACCCACCCTGCTAAGATCGTCGCTCCACCTAGCCTGAGGGCGTCCTACCTTCACGTCTACCCCAACGGTCATCGGTTCTATGGTTAATATGGCCGGTCTATTGCCACTTCACTTTGCTTATTCTGTGAGCCATATCGACCACTTTGGTTCTCTGCCAAATCACGTTATTCCCGATTCTATCCCTCAGAGAAACCTTAGACACTTATCTTAGAATCTCTAAATATCTTAACTATAAATAATTAAAGAACATCTTACCTTTTTCAAGTCCTTGTTGATGTCAGTGTCATCTGCTTTCCTCTTCTCACAGGATAATATGCAGTTCTTTCCGTTATCTTTTTCTCCCTGAAAAGAAAGAAAAAAAAAATTAAAAAAAAAAGAAAAAAAGTCGAATAATATTTTTAAGGTGAAAACCGAAACTAGTGCGTAGTTTTCGAGTTCCTGTTAAACATAGAGACAGATTTTATTTGTAAAAATAAACCAACCTCAGAAATATCAGATGCGTGTACGCAACCGACCGTGCGTGTATGACCAGAAGGCCAAATCCCGTAATTAAAAACGTTCAAAAGCTAGTCGTAATCTTATCTCAGCGATAATCAATGTCAACAACTTGTCAAAAACATAGGAAAATTAAAGGTATTTTTGACAGATTGAGGCTGAGATCAGACTGGGAACGTTCTTAAAACTACGAGAATTGCCCCTCGAATGTATGAAAGTAAACGAAGCAAAAGGAGTATCATCGACTGTAGCAGATGGCGCTCTGTAGTTTCTGCCTACCCCCCCGTGACGAAAGCGTGAGTTTATGTATGTAAAATAAACCTATTTTTTTTTCTTCCATACAATTTAATTATCAACGAGGTACAGAAGGACTGCCGCTTTTGTACTTCAGAACACATTATAAAGATTGATGTAAAACTGAAGGGTGGAGGAACGAGTAGGAATGCAGGTAGCCCCCTAGCCCCTCGCCACGAGCGTCCAGGGGGCACGGAATGTTATATTAATACAGCGCCCTGTAGGTAGAAGGTACATCCTTATAATGAAATACTTCAAATTTTATGAGCGGACTTTTACGCCGATCGTAAGAATGGGAGGAAAAAGATTATTGAAAATTGTTATTTGAAAGTATTCATCACTGTTTCAAAAAGTGGGTGAAATGTCAGTACAAGTTAGTAAACGTATTATCCAATAATATTCTTTACAGAGAAGTTACGAGAAATTGATTACCTTGCTTGCTCACTGATCGTTCAGAATATTAAAGGTAACCTAATTTCATCTTAAATACATAAATATACTTACATCACAATAAAGACTAATCCACCCGTGTATACACAGCCCTTATTCAACAAAACTATCAACACCACAGCACAACCCTAAACTATCGACCACCATCTCAATATTGGACACCCCTAAAATCAATAATGAAAAAAAAAACCGATAGCCCGACCACAACAGCACTCACACACCTCTATCAACAACCAATTAACCCGATTTAATTCAAATAAAGCACATCTACGTTCGAATTTCGAAACCAATCGGAATCACCAATCAAAACGGTCGAACGAAAACAATTGGTCGGAATTACTAATCTAGGGTTGATCGCAGGCAAATGGACAAAAATAGTCGACTAAGCAAAAATGTTTTCCATCGCAATTGGTTCCGTAAACGTTTTGTTTGTAAAACAAATTGCATCATGTTTGGATGTGTTTTTTGTTTTTGTATTTTTGGACACTTTTATTTGTGTTGTCGTTGTTTTGGTTAAAATTGAGTGTCCAATTGTCCATGTTGAAATATAAATACAAATTATAACGCGAACCTATTTCGAACCGCTCCCGCCACAATCCGCTCGTCCAATCCATATTGGACGAGCGGATTGTGGCGGCATGCGCAGCTTCTAGAATGTTCTAGAAGTCGTGTGAGAAAGAGACGACACGCGGACTTGTTTTTGACATTAGCCGTGTGACGTCCATCAACAGCTGCGTACCGAAAACTGATTCTCTTTTATACAATTTTCCGAAACTTTATCTTCACCCCGAACCCTATTCATTTTGTATACAGCATGGAAACCGGTCACAAAAAAAAAATCTGCTGTTCTCTACTTTTATGTTCGCATAACTCGTCAAAATGTAGGAAACAGCAGATTTTTTTTCGCGACCGATTTCATTCATTTTTGTATATCGTCATAAAAGGCGATAACAAGTATGTGTTGTAATTTATTGCATACGTGTGGTTTCCATACTGTATAGGTATATATGTATGTTACTGGAAATAAAATATTTACAGTACATAATATGTGTGTATGTTAAGAAATCATCTATTCGCTTATAATATAGCTGTAATCAATCATCAATCGGAATCGGTTTCATTTTGACAGTTCAACAACATTCATTGCGTTATTTACGTGTTGAGCAGACAAATTTTTCGAACTTATGAAGCAATGGATTAGCAATTTACTTATAGTGTGGTACGCAATTAGGGTGCAGATAAGTTAATCTAGACGTAAAAGAATGTAACACATAACAAAATGATAAATTATCTAGTTGATATTTGTTATTCTGTAAAAAATCATTGCTTTATGGTCATTAAACCAGAAAGAAAACAGGCGAGAGCGTTTCTATGGAGAAACGATCACCCGCATTTCCTCTTAAGAAGAATATAATTATATTAATGTAAAGGCCGGTGTTATTTGCAGCAATATCAACTTAGTGATTCTTGTACAGACGCCAGGACATCAAGCTACCCTAATCTGTCAAAATTTCCCAATCAACTTTGAACCTTATACTTCAGCGATAAAGTTGAAAATCTATTAAAGAAATTTGACAGATTGTAGTAACTTGATGTGCTGGCGTCTGTACCAAGTGCAGTCTGATGGATGATTAAAACTTATCTACATCAGTGATCGTAATCTACCTGGCTAGTGAACAAGCAGCACTTTAAAGACTAACTTTCAAATCAAACAGAGAAGCTGTTTACGACACGAATGTTTGTTTTCTTGTCTTTGCTAAAGTTCCTATCTGGCAAATAGTAATAGTCGTTGAGCTCCTTTAGTGCTGAGTTGAGCTACACGATTCCTGACAGATGCTTGAACTGATTGAACAGGTCTACTCAAATATGTGTGGTTCTTTCCTCAAAATACCAATTCAGACACTAACCCACATGATCTGACCAAGATTATGTCTGGACTTTAAAAGAGACTGTGACCTCTGAGTTTGTTTCGGCCTTTCTTCTCAGAGTAGTCAGACAGGAAACGCCGACCTCATCTAGTTTTTAAAATACGATTGACCTGTTAAAGTGTTTGTACAAGCCTACTTACAGAAATAAAATCATTTATCAATACAGACAATTAATGACAGCCCTGCTTTAAAAAAATCTATTCAAACTGAAATCTATCCGAAACATCAAACGTCAGCACAACACGTCACAATAATTATATTTTTTTTTCCATCGCCCTATTCGGGCAGGCTAAGGTCTTTGACCATACCGCCTCGTCTTCAGTGCTTGTCCTTCTTGACTAAAAGTAACATTAATATTAAAAAACCCCAACCCTGACGTAATAGTTTAACCGACACAAAGGCACGGCACGGACAGTGTACCATGCAATTAGCAACCTACAAACTTTGACTAACAAACAGTCAATGTGGGGGTTTATGTTGTGTATGGGTGGGTGTGTACGCGTGTGATTGCACACGTGTCAGCGGAGGGTTGAGTAACAATGCGTTGCCATTTTAGGGTTATATGTCAAATGGGTCAAGGGTTTTGAATTGAGTGTACCTACAGGTAGGTTGGGTAAGGTGGGTTGTATTGTATTGGAGTAGAAAAGTAGATAATAATATTTATACAGCATGTTTGTAAAGCGTGAGGGGCTCGTGGCTAAATGTCGATCGATGTCACAGGTCTGTGGATGTGTGACCATCTTTAGGTACATACCGAGACCCCTCCGTGCCTCGGAAAGCACGGTACCGGCTGTCATTCGTGGATCTTTGAAAGTCTGACAATCAGTCTCATAAAGAGGTATCGTATTACCCAGTAACTGGGTTGTGAAGGTCAGATAGGCAGTCGCTCCATATAAAATATTGGTATTCAGCTGCATCCAGTTAGACTGGAAGCCAACCCCAACATTGTTGGGATGATGATGATGTTTGTACAGCGTAATACAATAAAGAATTATACATGACGAGTATATTTTGAAGACAGTTAGGGTCCGATTATACGTACCACAGATACACCACAACCACACCACAACGACCCCACGTGGACGGGCGCTAATTTGTATGAAAATGAATGGTCTACACACGGACCACATTCGATTGATTCGAGACAAATCAAGGCGCCTTCGCAGCCACTACTAGCGACCACGCAACTGAAAGAAGCTGCAGCGACCCTATCCACACGTAACCACTGTTGCCCATATTTTGTTAATAGGGAATAGTACTTGCGCATGCGTAATGGAATACTAACTTAATTAAAAAAAGACGATTTTTGGGAAATCGCAAAAGAAGATCTTGCTACGAGGACTTCTCCTACTTGTTAACGCATAAAATTAAAACTGATTTGATTTGATTATTAATTAATAATGAATGCTTGTATTTTGAACGTATGATTAACTATTGATGAGATCTGCTGAGTAAAAAAAAATCCGGAAAGAACTCAATTCTGACCTACCTACTAATGGGTCAATGTTCCATTAAGCATGCGTATGTGCTTGGGATTTTAATACTTTAATACTTTCATTTTTGAATTTTTAATAAGTCATAACTTGAGAATATATTTTAAATTTTTGTCAGTTTTTTCATAGTTACCTCCGTACTAATAAACGTTGTATAGCGTCTGTATAGTTACACAACGCTTTGTCTTCTTCTTTCGAAAGTCAAATTACTGACGACTGAAAGAGAGAAATCGATGTGTAAATTCACCTGATATAATACGTGTATTAGTAAGAAGGTAAACTTGTGAAAAACTAAAAAAATTCAAAATATACTCCCAGGATAAGACTTATTATAGGTATAAAAGTTTGGTAAAATTCGCACAAGTCAAATATTCTGATTCTAGTCATGAGCAATATAATAAAAAAAACAATTGTTTTTAGTTTACACCAGACGAGAATAATACCTACAATGTGTAGCCTATCTTATGTTCGAAGAACGTCCACAAATACAACCGTAAAAGCCTCTTAAATTCGTCCTTTAAGAATGGTAATAAGAAACATATTTCATAGTCATAAAGCTTTATAAAACTACCCTAAAAGAAGCTGGGCCATCCATCAAGCTCATAAGATTCAGAAAGGCACAATACGTGGGTCAAGCAAAACTGTCAGGCATAACTGTCATGATTTATCGTCAGTCATATCTCCGGAAAAATTGGGGGTGTAATTTTATTTTGATCGTGATGTATGTCGTGAATTAGGAGAAGAGGCTTGTGGCTATGTAATAACAGCCGCACGGGTCGATCGATCAGATTGAGCTACGCTTGCCGCGGTTGCTTTGTGGATGGGTGACCATCTTTACATACCAAGACCCCTCCGTGCCTCGGAAGGGCCGTTATGCCGTTGGTTCCGGCTATCATTCGTGGATCTTTGACAGTCTTTACGGGTCAACAGAAGCCCGAAAGTCTGACAGTCAGTCTTACCAAGGACATGCCATGGGTGCATGCCAAAGTTGGTCATGTCACCAAGTAACTGGGTTGTGGAGGTCAAATAGGCAGTCGCTCCAAGTCAATCACAGGTACTCAGCTGTATCCGGTTAGACTGGAAGCCGACCCCAACATAGTTGGAAAAATGCTAGGCAGATTGATGAGTTTTAATAGTTATACGATTGTACTCAAATCGAAGACTACAAGTTAAAAAGTCTTGTTGGAAATATAAATGGTGTACTTTCCATAAGATATGTACAGTCTTTAATATGTGTGTGTGTGAATCACGTAATCCATCACACATGCGTGGTAACAATCCACAAAATCGACGAATTTTGTGTTCAATATGACTTGAATGAATGAAAAAAATGAATGAGAGCAGTGATGGCCCAGTGGTAACGACCGCGACTTACGAGATATATGTCGTAGGTTCGAATCCTGTCAGGCGCTTTACTTTGTGTAAATTATTTCATCACCACTGCTCTCGAAACGGTGAAGGAAAACATCGTGAGGAAACCGGCATGTCCTAGAACCAAAAAATCGAAGACCTGTGACATCTACCAACCCGCACTGGGCCCGCGTGGTGGATTACGGCCCACTCCCCCTTACAAAGGGGAGGCCTGTGTCCCAGCAGTGGGAACATTATAGGCTGATTATGTATGACTTGAATCTCTGTCTTCAATCTATTTCTTGTTTAAAATAAAAAAAAAAATTAAAATAAACAATATTTTAAACATAAATAAGTACAACAAAACAAAGAAATCCACCCATAGAAGAAAATAATCGTTAAAAGCTTAGAATCGTAGACGCGTGGGGGCGGCCGCTACGATCGATACGCTACGAGCCGGCCTACGCGCTACGAGCGTAGCCGTGCTACGAACAGCTGATATTTGGAGGAACACTTGTAAGCGATGTAAATAGAAAATGACGTCGGTATCACGCCGGCTATGTGCGAAGGGGTGAGAAGAGTTGTAATTGTGTAAAAAGGTAATGTTCTGACATGATTCTTGTGTTTTAATTAATCTTAGGTGTTATTCCATTGTCAAGGTGTAATTAAGATAATAATTATTCTCAAGTAAAAAAAAATTGATTTTTTTTTAAACATGCTACATCACCTAAACCTTCGTACTGTATTACCAGCATCCTAATTGCGTAAAACATATCGATCACAATTTGAATCATTTCGAAGGATATTGCTACTACATTGCTTCATATGTGCGAAAAATTTGTCTACTCAACAACCTAAATAATGAACTGTCAAAATGAAACCCATTCCTACTAATAGTGCTATTTCTATAAGAAAAAAACCTTCCCTAAATCACTAAAGGATAACAAAAATAAACAATATCTTAGATCACAATGGCATAGTTAAATATGCCATCACCATCAGTCCAAAGTTGCGCAAACAATCTGATATCATTCGTTCCGTTGACAATGACAATTACCGAATGAAAACAACATCAATTTTGGGAAAGTTTTAATTGAAAGAGTTTGACCTCAGAGTAATGAATTCGGTGTTAGATGTTGATGGACAGCGGTTGTTAAAGTTCTGATGGGTAGATTATGGAGGGATTTAAAAAGATAAGCATTTCAGGGCATTCGGGGCTGTTTTTTTACCTAAACATTGTTACTGAAATGAAATAAAACCTCACACTCACAATAATTAAATAATTATATTCATGTATGTATTATATAATTACACAGCATAATCAACCTACATATTATGTTCCCACTGCTGGGACACAGACCTCCTCTTAGCGAGAGGGAGTGGGCCATAATCCACCACGTGGGCCCAGTGCGGGTTGGTAGATGTCACATGTCTTTGAATTGTTGGTTCTAAGACATGCCGGTTTCTTCACGATGTTTTCCTTTACCGTTTTGAGAGTAGTGGTGATGAAATAATTTCCATAAAGTAAAGTGACTGCTTGGGTTCAAACCCACGACCTACAGCTCGTAAGTCACGGCCGTTACCACTGAGCTACCACTGCTTTAGTTGTGGTAGTGTTTAGATATCGATACCCATTACGTATGCGGAGTTACGTTAGCTAATTTAATTTGACCTTGTATTCATGTGTACGATAAATATTGTTAAGCACATTCTACCTAAAAATACCTTACCTAGGTATACTAGTCATCGTAAATTAGACTTCGTCTTAAACAAATTCCATTCGTTCAATCATCACACTATAATATTATAAAGGCGAAAGTTTGTGAGTGTTTGTGTGTGTTTATATGTTTGTTACTTCTTCACGCTCAAACGGCTGGACCAATTTAGATAAAATTTTGTATGGAGATAGCTGACACCCTGGATTAACATATATAGGCTACTCTTTATACCGATATTCCCACGGAATCGACACTTGTGCGGGTGAAACCGCGAGGCGGAGCTAGTATTCCATATATTACAAGTTTACAACTCAACAAAAAGTAGGATTAAAAAAAAATTAACAACCGAACCTATTAAACGGGATACTGTGTATCAACTATGGAGATGCCTATGTCCAGCGGTGGACTACAATAGGCCGAGTTAATTGATTTTCATTGGGTGATTACACTGATTACAATATTTGAGCAACACTTCTAAACTTTGGATATTGACAAATTGGTAGGGAAGCAAACAAGAGTCTGGAGCCGTCGATAGCTTTGCTCAACTTGATTAATTTTCGGTTCAACACGACGCATTTTTAAACGACAAACGCCTTTAGTAATTTTCACTGACGGCGATGTGCATTGTTGCTATGTTGAAAATGGAAGGCGCCTTTTATTAAAAATATACATTAATGTTTTTATGTGCATTCTAAGTATTCTTATGGTAGTTTGAACATGACGTTATTAATTAGTTTTTCAAGTGCAAAAATAGGAAGGCGTATTTACGTAAGTTTACAAAAATTAAATGCCCCACAAGAGTAAAATCGCGGTTGGATTTATGATTGTAGAAAAATATGAATGACCATCAAAATATAACATTTGCATGGAATCGAAACAAATCTTTCCTTTAATATAAAACCGTTAAAACGGAAAAAAAGCAAAATGAGGATGATATTTCGAAAATAGAACCATAATTACCGGTAAACAAAAGTATTGTTCTATTTTTAAATTATGCCTACATAAATGAATAGGATTACGACGACTAATTATTATAAATCTGTTTATAAAAATATCTCATTAAAATAAAGCCCTTAATAGACATACCTGTATTATGCACATAAGTAGGTATGCGACTAGCTTGCATGCCATTGTGACATTCTCCAATCAGAAGCCGTTTTGGCATACTGACATGCAAGCTACTTGTATACTTTTGTGCAAGTTACAGGCATGTGTGTTACGGGCTTAATATCTTTGAATAAAGAACGTGATCAACATTAGAGCATAAATAATTCATACGATACATTTATGTCAAAATTTGGATGACAGATGAATGAAAAAGAAATGTGTTAGCTATCTGTCTCAAGATTGAAAGACACGGGCTTTCGGAACACATCAGGCGGAAAGTAAATTACTTTTGTTTTGTTTTCAGGCGTTCGTTGGAAAATTGACAATTTTTTCCGGTAAGGTTTAATTTATATGTGATGCGATTTAGCTTAGGCTTAGAATAAATTGGTTTGATTTTTTATCTTAAAAAATATTTTCTTAAAAAACGTTGTCAAGTTTGACTTAGAAAGAGAGAACTCCACAAAATAGCGCCATCTCTTTCTAACCGCAAAAAATGAAAACTCAACACTTCAAACAGCGAGACATACATAAAATTGATAAGAAAAAATTAGGACAACCCATAAACGTTGTCTAAGCGAGAAAGAGACGAACGTATTCTATCTCTTTCGCAACAAACCAACAAGGCGACTGAGCAAGGGCGTCGTGGCCAAAAATAACAATAGTTTCGGAACAGAATGACATAACAGTAACTGCAGCTTTCTGCTAATCAGGCCGAAAGTTCTAAGAATATTTTGTATGAGTTAACAGAAATAGAATAGGGAATAGTGTTAACCGACTTTGTAGGAGAAGGGAGAGTTATATTCGTAATTATTTGAACGGAAGAGATTGTACACTTAGTTGTTTTTTTTTTTACGCCAGAACATCAAGCTACTACAATCTGTCTTTATTTATCAAGGTATAAATATAGTTGCAGACAAACCTAAAGCAAAAGCTAGTGTAATATTAAATGTTGTTATTTACAAACATTCCGTAGTAACTAGAGATGTTTGCGGTAGTAATGATTTTATAGCCAGCTCGGCTCTGAAGACTGGGCCAACAAACAAATGAAACACACATAAAATCTTGTTCATTACTCATTTGGAACGAACAATTAGTACAAACCCAGCTTGGAGACACGTTTAGCATGTACAATAGGCTTACAACATACATTTTATTGTCAGGTATTATGTTTATAACATAATTATCACCACGCATGTAATCCCAGAAGGGCTAGGCAGAGGTGTGCATACAGTAAATCCACATTTCGCCAGTAATTTTGGGGGCGAGTCTATTGCCATCAAAACATTCAAAATCTAGTCGCAGTCTCATCTCAGCAATAATCAATGTCAAACACTTGTTAAAATTGTAGGTAAATTAGAGGTAGTTTTGACCGATTGAGACTGAGATTGGAAATGTTGACTAATTATGAGTTCTAAAAAATCAGGAATGAAATTATCCGGAAAAGAACCGGAGTTACCGACATAGCTTGCAGAGTAAGCAAACTGAAGTGGCAGTGGGCTGTCCATGTCTTTCGTAGGACCGATGGCCGGTGGAGCAGACGAGTCCTGGAGTGGAGACTGCGTATCGGTAAGCGTAGTGTGGGACGCCCCCCCGCTAGATGAATGGACGACCTAAAGAAGGTGGCTGGGGTAGACTAGATGCGGAAGACAGAGGACAGGGTGCTGTGGCGCAGTCTGGGAGCGGCCTATGTCCAGCAGTGGACTGCGATATGCTGAGTTGAATGAATTATGAGTTCTTAAAAATACGGAAATTGCCTCCCTCCTAAAGAACCGAATTGAGGGAAAAATATTAACTGATTACATACTCCAATTGTCAACATTGGACATTGACCAGACCATTCACCGTTTTGTGTTCCAAGGTCTAGGTCTTCCGGCTTGTTTCTCTTGCCCAGACGACCTTCATATTCCAAAAGAAATAAAACTAAGACCTACAAAGACGTAAGATTGATCGCGGAACAATAAAGTTGTTTTTTATAGCCCATAATAAAACGAATTTCAATCTCGCGGTTTCACAAACTTGCAATTAGTAATGGTCAATAAATAAATTTAGGAGGTGACAACTCAAGAGTGGACAGAGATACGAACAACACCTGTTGGTTAGACATGTTGAATTTTAAATAGTCTTCCTTCAAGACATTAGCAATTATTCAGTTTCTACTGTAAGAATTGAAGTCGAGATGAAAGAATAAATAGCATTTAAAACTGTCATATTTGTAGAAGCCAACGAATAAGATAATAAGAATCATGAATACGAGAAAGATTTCGTATTAGATTGTTTCGCGAATTTGTAAGCTTCTGCTTACGTCAAAAGGACTGAGTAAAACGATAATGATGAAAAAATGAACGCTCATATGAATTTATAGAATTGGATTAAACAAACTAATATTAATAACGAATTCATTGAACATCAGATTCTACGTTGTGATAAAAGGCCAGAAAGCCAATTCCCGTAACTAAAAACGTTCAAAATCTATTCGCAATCTCATCTCAGCAACAATCAATATCAAAACTCGTAAAAATATAGGTAAATTAGAGGTATTTTTGACAGATTGATACTGAGATCAGACTGTGAACGTTCTTAAAATTATGGGAATTTGGCCCTCAGGACATAAGAATGATATAACAACAAGTCGATGAAAGAGATTAGACTATAAATAATATTGCATATATCTGAATGTTACAAAATAACATTCCCCGCAAAGAATTAGGAACCATGATAAGGGCGGACAAAAAAAATCTATGATGATATTATCTTACAAGTAATAAGTAAGGAAATAAACCGTTTTCTAGCAACGTAAATTAATATAATGAACACAGAATGAAGATCCGCGTATATTGTACAATAAATAGTCTCGAAGAGGCGCAATGGCTTCGCTTTGAGCAAGCGTCTTGTTCGACAAAACTACAAAAATGACGATTGATTTGATGCTTGAAATACGATGTATATTTTTTATTGTTCATATAAATCGCAGCATTGGAACCGTACTTTAGTGAACGCTTCACCAAGTAAAGGGCATTACTAGCATTCTATGCACAATTCTATGTATGTGAATATGATACTATACCCTTTATGGGTCAAGATCTTTGTGCGAGAATGGATAAAATAGCTTTGTAATTATTATTATTATAGCCACATTTTGCACGATGATCGTTTCAAAGAGAATATATTGATTAGGCCTATTATTATGTCATTAAACACCGTTAGATTAAATTAAAATTGATGATGCGTAAATGTCAAATTGTTGATATCAATCTTCCGAGCCTTTTCTCAACTATGTTGGGGTCGGTTTCCAGTCTAATCGTGTACAGTCGAGTACCAGTATTTTAGATGAACCAACTGCCTATCTGAACTCCACAACCCAGTTACTGGGTAACACGTTAATCCTTAGTAAGACTGGTTGTCAGACTTTTTGGGTTTCTGACTACCCGTAACGATTGTCGAATATCTACGAATGACAGCCGGGACCAACGGTTTGACTTGCGTTCCGAGGCACAGATGGGCCTCAATATGTAAAGGATGGATCCATCCACAACCGACCGCGGCAAGCGTTGCCTAGCCTTTGATCGACTGTGGCTGTTATTATTTAGCCACGAGCCCTAAAATGCCTTAAAATGTCGAATTGTTGATAATCTTGTTTATTGAAAAGACTCAGTGTTATTAACAAAATTATTTGATTTAAAATAGGTAATTACAAGAACGATTGGAATGTACAGACGCCAGCACATCAAGCTACCCGAAACTGTCAAATTTTCCCAATCAACTTTGAACCTTATGCTTAGCGATAAAGTTGAAAATCTATTAAAGAAATTTGACAGATTGTAGTAGCTTGATGTGCTGGCGTCTGTACTTATTAATTAATTTTGAAAACCACTTCCTCTCTCTTTAAACATCATCATTATAATATTTTCTTTGCTCCTGTTTCATGATTATTATTATATATTTATATGATATAGATTAGTATAATAATTATGCTTTATTTGTGTACGTATTTATTGTATTATGTAAATGGTACACCACAGACTACCTACAGCATTGTCTCTCCTTCCCCTTTTAAATCCACCCAAAGGTGGTCTTTAAAATATCGCTTTTAAAGACAACAACAAAAGCCCATTGTGTCACCCCACGTAAATTTTCTACTTTTATATGGTGTATATAATACAGAGTATTCTATTCTGATTTGGGGTCGATTTTTCAATCTATACACACCTATTATAGAAATTGTTGTATGACAGTTTTCGTATAGAAAATAATTACGTCAGGTTGAAACTATCTAACTGCCGATGTCGTTCAAGCAACTTTCAGCCTTATAGCGGTAATTATTTTACGAGGTCGACTATAAATATTATATGAGTAGTTTATTAATAATTGGCTCGAACCTATCAATCAACGACCATACATAGCAATTAATATGGATTGCTATCAATGAACTGTTACAAAGATACGACACATTATGGCAGTACGGTAGTCTATATTTAGTTGTCAATAGAACGACGGATATCAAAGGACAATTGAAATTATATCTTGTTTATGGACCGACAAGAATATTAATAAAAATATTCCGTCGGTTTGTAGGACCGATTTAAAAAGTATTATATGTTTTTTTAGTTCATCGACTGTTTATCTTCGTAATTGTAAGAGGTTTAAAAAGATTACCATATCTTATAGGCCGACCGCTTAACTGAGACGGTGCCTGAGGTAGCAGCGCGGTGCGGGAGGGGTGTGGTGACGTGATGCAAGAGCTCAATGATTCGTCAACTTGTGACAACAATCACCCCTCCCGCACCGCGCAGCTACCTCAGGCAATGTCCCAGTTAAGTGGTCGGCCTATAATGATTAGTTTTCCAAGCATAATCTTTGACATATTGAATCTACTGTTGAATCTAGCAACTGAACTGCCTCGTTGGTTTATTGGTCGCAAGCGCTACTGCTGAGCATGAGGTCTATGTGTTCGATTCCCGGATCGGGAAAAGTGTTATTGGGTTCTCCATCTGGAGTTTCTCATTAGCAGCCGGAGTCTGGATTTGTGCCCAGTGGATTTGGCTATAGGCTCGCCACCTTTTATATTGGACTTAAACATTACTGCCATAGTGTGTAGTGTACTATTATTATAGGTACACCTCTGCCTTACCCATACAGGCGTGAAGTTATATCCAGAGCTCACTTTACTTGTGCATTTCCAGCTAACTACATTTTGTTGCAAACTGAACCATAAATCACTATCAAAGTTGCCACATTTACTTGTAAACGGGCGATGAAAAAGTTGCGCAACTGTTGACGGAAAGCAGCCGAAACCTGTCGGTGTTGCCTCGAACATGGTAAATCATGTTCGTGCACCAGTTCAAAGACACCCTGATCACACAAAATCGCGTGAATCCGTGCTTTAAGATATCTATAATAAACAACATTCCCAAAGAAACGATTTTTTTAAATTTACCAAGCGCATAATACAATCACCCGTTGACCAGGCGGCCAATTAAACGTTTGGTGGGCACACAGCCTAATTCTGTTTACTTTTAATAATTCAAGCAATAATCTTGAAGAGAAGCTAAATTAAATAGTTGCCAAATCTTTTAAATTGGACCACAGACGAAGACGCCCGTGATGTGTGCTCATTAAATACAGAAAAAGGCAATTCCGACATCCGATGTGCGCAATTTCGGGTGCCCAAGTAATTCAATACCACTTCTATCTACAACTACTATGCAATAACTTTGACTAAATTGCAAGTCACTTTGATTAACATGGCTGTGATTTTTTTCTATACATTATTATACAGGATGAAATTTTAATCACCGTTTTCCTCTTAAGGAGTCATTGTACTCATCATTATGAACAACTTTTACTATGGGACCAAATCTGAAATCGGGGAAAAAATATCAGCTGTTCTCTACATTTTGACGAGTTATGCAAACATAAAATGTAGGGAACAGCAGATTTTTTTTCACGATTTTTTCACGATTTCAGGTTTGGTCCCATAGTAAAAGTTGTTCATAATGATGAGTACAATGACCCCTTAAGAGGAAAACGGTGATTAAAATTTCACTCTATATACTAGCTTCTACCCGCGACTTCATCCGTGTGAAATTGATTTGATGTTCCCCCGACCCACCAGGCCGTAGCTAGTGTATCGTATTTACGAGTAAGATTCGTATTTTTTTCGAAAATTATCGATTGTTTTGACTGTGTTATTTCGTACCATTTAATAATGAGAGGATTTGAATAATTTGGTGTTATTTTGCAGCGATTCGTAATGTTGGAGTATTGAGTCAAATTGCTGTATGAGGCTCAAAACAGTGGTAGTAAGTAACGTATTTTTTTCCTCTTTCTCTTTGTTTCATACAAGTTTACTTAAGTTTTTTTTTATGCTATTTTGGCAATAAGGACACGGTGACTCTTGTTATTTATTTGTGTTTAATTTACATAGTTTAAATATGAAACGTCTGCAAAAACTAACAAAAAGTTTTGCGTAATAGGTTTGTTGGAATGTATAATGTGCTTACAAAATATCTTTGTTAAATAATGAACAGACATTATTTTAGGTGTTACAGAAGTTAATTCTTTTTATTTATTCAGTCAAAATAAATAGTTTCAATGAACAATAGGTAGGTTACACAATGACCGAAATAGTACCTACCTCATAATTCCTTTACCTCCCTAAGGTTGAATGTTATAAAACGACATAAGGACTATTATTGCTTTTAAGACCAATGTGATAACAAAAAATATATACACTGTATAAACTTCTTATACTTAATTAACTAACAAACTATTACAATAAAAAATATAATAACCTAATCTAACTAAAACTAAAAACAAACTTAAATATGACGTCGAAAAATTCCTCCGTATCGCTGTCGACTGGAAATGTACGCAAGAAACTGAAGGCATTGCCACGTTGTATGGCAATGCTTTCTCTGGCCAAGATAAAAGCCAGCCCTTGGGTCACGGGAAGTGTTAACCAGCCGTTTGGAGATTTCGTTAGATAAAACATGAGCATTTGGACCCCACTAAGCATCCAGCAATAAGTCTGCGCGCGGCCGAAATCAGAAATAATCGTTTGTCGCTATCTAGACGTTTATTTCAGGTGTCAAGAGTGTGCTGCGTTCCGTGTTTCCTAAAGTAAATAATTGCCGTCATTACGCCGTAAGTGATTAAAAGTGCTGGCAGGGATATAATCTTGAAGTCAAACTTCGCGCGCAGACTTATCTTGCGCGCACTCTACACGATGTTTATTGTTAATACAGAATCCGAAACACACTTAACTATCCTCCTTCTTTTAATTAGTCCATTCTATAATGCACTAATTAATGTCTTACAATGCGTTTAAAATCGTTCCCGATCAAAAATAAAAAGACGCACATATTTGCGATTTTGCAACAAAAAGTCGCCCGTGTGCCGGCGCAGCTTTAATTGCCGAGGCATTACCGCTTACTTTACAAGCATACAAACGTGCTTTGATTTCAATTTATCGTTTCTTGTAATCGGTATTCGAGACAAAGCGACGTGGGTAGTCTTAAAAACGCGGACAATTTAAACAATGTATGATGGTTTATTTTTATTTAATTTTAACATTTTTGGCCAGTATTTTTATTGGGATGTTACAGTGGGCAGGTGAATTTTTGGAGGGTAATGTAGTTATTCATGCAAAAAAATCCTTCTAATATAACATTATAAATGAAAAGTTTGTGTTTTTTTATTTTTTTTATTTGAAATGGACTTGCTCTTGACTCTAGTCTAGGTCAAAGGTGACAGAGACAAAGTCGACGATGGAGCGAGCTTATCCAGAAGAAGCCTGTTCACTCTCACTTTGAAGAGATTTGGGTTGTATGCGCTCGGAAAAACAGTTTATTACTCTATCACGCAAAAACGGCTGAACAAATTTCAATGAAATTTGGCACACGGGTAGACCACGAGCTGGATTACGACATAGGATAATTTTCATCTCGGTAGCACGTTTCTGTGGGATAATTTCCTGAAATCGGTATAACTAGGACAAAAGGATACTCCTGTCCATCCCCTTGACACAATTCTTTTAGTTTAATTTACAATTGGCAAAATTTAACAAAAAAAAAAAAAAATATATAAACATCCGAATTGAGAACTTCCTCCTTTTTTGAAGTCGGTTAAAAACCACTAGCCCTTTCATTTATAAACGTTGATTAAAGAAAGTAATTATAAGCGACTGTTTAACCATACAATTTTGACGTTTAAAAAACATCTCTTTACTTTAATCAACGTTTATAAATAAAACCCTAATTGTATACGTAGTCGTGCTGTTTACGATGTGCCAAGGTCTCATTATTGTGATATTTACTGTACTGTTGCGCTTGCTTGAAATACGAGTTGTAGACGTCTGTGAATTGAAATAGCTTTTCTATTCATGTGGGAGAATGGTAGGACAAATAAAAAATCAGCATTCAACTAAATGAAACTATATCATTAAGGGCTAATTTTTCAACAGCCAGAAAACTTTTATCTAAAGAATAAATATGACAGTTTGACATATTTTTTATACACAAGCTGTCAAACCTCATTATTTATTCCTAAAATAAAAGTTATCTGAACACAACCGTCTAGGCTAATCATCGTTCTACAAAAAAAAACAACCAAATACTATTCCAAAATCAAAATCTAATAAAGAGTCCTATTCGCTCCTGTTTGGATATACAATTATAACAATATAAAGCTTCCTATTCAACCCTGCATTCATACATAAAGTACGTTTTACGTGTTTTAGTACTGAATACTCTTCAATTAGTGAAAATTGGATAGGTATTTTGAAAAAAAAAAAAAACTATCACCAGGCAGATATTATTATTTTATCTATTTTTCAGTCCAGGGAGTGACTAGCAAACATGACGACTAATTGAGAAGTATGGAAGAAAAAGCCATGTTGCGCCGACCCCAAATAAATTTGGATAAGGACACGAGAATTATGATGACTATTTTCAGTTCCGATATTTATAGTTTTGTTTTAAAATATAAATGTCACCTGCTTTATTAAAAATACAAGAACCTTCCTTAGACCTCAGTGGAAAGCCTTCATATGACATTACAGCGACGACGTGCAGCTGCCGACTATTTCTGCTCGTGAATAAATAACTTTTTTTTCTTTATTACTTGAGTTAACTTATATTTTTGTACGTTGTATGTGTGTATGACAAATAACCAATTTTTCTTACTTTTTCACCTACCTGTCGATATACTTTGTAAAAATCTCACCGCGAAAACGTTGATGAAGTGCACTTGAAGTAAGCTGTTGGTAATGTCAATCCTAGTAATTGACACTATTGACAGCTTACTTCAAGTTCACTTCACCTAAGTTATAACGGTGAGATTTTTACAGGATAGATGGCAGTGGCGAAGGGTGAATTTATGACAGAGGTAGGCCCCGGAGCAAAAAAAAAAAATTCCAAAAGAAAATTTCAATGATGAATTGACTATAGAGTGGTATGTTCTGAATTTTCTAAGGGAAGCCGGTGGGAATCGAGTTGTATGGTACCTTCGCCACTGATAGATGGGCTGATTTCATTTTATTTCCTTCCTTTTATATCTATACTACAATTCCTACACAGGATCTTTATTTCAATCACTACAATCTACAGCGTTCAGTAATTCCCAGACTTTCAATATAGTTTATCCGACCAGACGTTCGCGCTGGCAGCAATGAAGGCATGTGGCGGTCTACGTCTAGGCGTATGCCAATGGCATTCTCAACGTGATTCAGAGTCTTTAGTGAATGATTTATTGCTACCAGGACTGATATTGTCAAACGATATGGGGTCTTCAGTCATTGGAATGTGTACAGAACCTGGTGACTAGTTCGTTAGCAACGTAGACGATAATCTAACTATAACTTTTGACGTTTTTTTGACTTTGTTTTAGTGGTTGTTAATAGGATGAGGAAGTAGATACCAGACGGCCTAGTATGTTTCACTGGAGTTTATGCGAGAGAGAGAGGATCTGATGATCTTCCAGACGTTGGTTATTCAACCATACTGTGCAACCGTGGCTGGTAGCAGCTCGATAAGAGTTATCAAGAATCAAGGTAAATGGCGTGCAATTGGAGAGACATATGTCCAGCAGTGGACTGCTGTAGGCTGATGATGATAAATGAAGAGTACGGACAGATTTGGGAAAAAGATTATATTTTTTAAAAGCCGACGATTAATTATTATAACGATTAAGTATTTAATGGACAAAAATACAGCGTGCTGCTTAATGGCAACATTAATTTAACACACATACGGTTTCGCGTTTTCCTTTTATGAACATACATACATAATACATAATCAACCTATAATGTTCCCACTGCTGGGACACAGGCTTCCTCTTTGTGAGAAGTAGTGGGCCGTAATCCATCATGCGGGCCCAGTGCGGGTTGGTAGATATGTCACATGTCTTCGAATTTTTGGTGTTATGAACATATTTTAATTTAATTACACGCTATTATTTATTTACAATTTTCTAAAATAGCATCTTGGAGCAACCTGTACTTAGAGAACTGTAGCGGAGGGTTCATTTGCGGGGCACGGATCATAACATCGCATCAATGAAATTAAAACGACTAACGTGTAAAGAGTAGGCGAATTGAAGGAAAAAGAGAGAGCCCTATGTCGGCGAGCGGCGCAGGCGCGGGTAGTTTTCTAATTACGAATTGTTATATTTTTTTATGATTACTGGCCACTAGCCCTACCCGTTAAATTAATGTCGTTATTGTAGCGGTACTTTGTATCTCTCTATATCGCAATTTCAGAAATTCTATTTTACTACAAAGTTCACAAATTATTCTACTACAAAATTCGTCTATTAATTCTATTCAGGTCAATGATGACCTGAATAGAATTAATAGACGAATTTTGTTTTTAGATAATGATATCTGCCTAGCCTTTTCCCAACTATTTTGGGGTCAGCTTCCAGTCTAACCGGATGCAGCTGAATACCAGTATTTTACATGGAGCGGCTGGTTATCTGACCTTCACAATCCAGTTACTGAGTAATACCTAGGATATCCCTTGGTGAGACTGGATGTCAGACTCGTGCTTCTGACGACCCGTAACGACTGTCAAAGAATGACAGCCGGGACCAACGGTTTAACGTGCTGTCCGAGGCACGGAGGGGTCTCGGTATGTAAAGATGGTCAGCCATCCACGGACCCACCGCGGTAAGCGTAGCTTAACCTGATCGACTGACCTGTGCGGCTGTTATTATTTACTCAAGGGCCCTCTCTTATTCTATCCAGGTATTAGTGTCAATTCTAGATCATGTCTCCAGACAGACAGGTAGGTAATATAACTGATCTATATCAAAGAATTTCTGTCTGACCTATCGATTTGGAGTACCGCCAGCATACCGGATGGATCGGTTTACATTTTATTATATTATTAGGAAGTCCCATTAAACGAACTGTTAATTCGTTTGCCAAGTCTTCAATTAAATGTTACTGGTGCACTACTGTAGTACGCCACAACGGAACTATTTGTGTGTGTACCGCTGTCCAAAAGAATAATTATTTATCTGGCCAGCCTTTTAGTCTAAGTGAATACCAGTACTTTACATGGAGCGGCTGGCTATCTGACCTCCATAACCCAGTTACTGGGTCATACGATATCCCTTGGTAAGACTTCTGACGAGCCGTAACGACTGTCAAAGATCCGCGAATGACAGCCGGTATCAACAGCTCATCTGCTTTCCAAAAAGATCATCACCTATCCATAGACTGACCGCGGCAAGCAAAAATTCGAAGGAAATAAAGAAACTGGCATGCCGTTGAATAAAATATTCGAAGTCATTCATATGTCTTCGAATATTGGACCCAGTGCGAGTTGTTTGACGTCATCATTCACCAACCCGCACTAGGTCCGCGTGCAGAATAACGCCCCACTCGCTCTCACAGAGAGAAAAGGCCTGTGTCCCAGCAGTGGGAACATCAGCCTGATCATGTTTCTGTGATAATAGCCGGCCACAAGATTGTTAAAACATCAGCCTGATCATGTTTCTGTGATAATAGCCGGCCACAAGATTGTTAAAACATCAGCCTGATCATGTTTCTGTGATAATAGCCGGCCACAAGATTGTTAAAACATCAGCCTGATCATGTTTCTGTGATAATAGCCGGCCACAAGATTGTTAAAACATCAGCCTGATCATGTTTCTGTGATAATAGCCGGCCACAAGATTGTTAAAACATCAGCCTGATCATGTTTCTGTGATAATAGCCGGCCACAAGATTGTTAAAACATCAGCCTGATCATGTTTCTGTGATAATAGCCGGCCACAAGATTGTTAAAACATCAGCCTGATCATGTTTCTGTGATAATAGCCGGCCACAAGATTGTTAAAACATCAGCCTGATCATGTTTCTGTGATAATAGCCGGCCACAAGATTGTTAAAACATCAGCCTGATCATGTTTCTGTGATAATAGCCGGCCACAAGATTGTTAAAACATCAGCCTGATCATGTTTCTGTGATAATAGCCGGCCACAAGATTGTTAAAACATCAGCCTGATCATGTTTCTGTGATAATAGCCGGCCACAAGATTGTTAAAACATCAGCCTGATCATGTTTCTGTGATAATAGCCGGCCACAAGATTGTTAAAACGCTGCAATCTGCAGAGAGTCCTCTAGACAATAATCAGGAAACTCACAGCTAGAATAAAAATGTGGTACTTTCTCTTAATTAATCAGCCAGGGAATTCTAGTTTATCTTAAAGAAAATTGAATTGCATTGTGTTTGTAATAAAAGGAGGGTAATGACTTTATGAGACGTTTTGAAAATAAAAGATTTTAACGTGTCAAAATGCTCCTCGGTTCCATCAGGTCTGAGGCGCCATTACTTCTGATGCGCATTAGTAAAAAGGCATTTAATTTTCTGTGTTAACGTTTAAAGCTATTACTAGGTACACACGCCAGCACATCAAGCTACCCGAAACTGTCAAATTTTCTCAATCAGCTTTGAACCTTATGCTTAAGCGATAAAGTTGAAAATCTATTAAAGAAATTTGACAGATTGTAGTAGCTTGATATGCTGGCGTCTGTACTTCGATATTGTTGCCAATAATTACTTTCCCAGATGTACTTATCTAGGAAAGTAATTAATTAAAGATATTGTATGTGCTTACAAACTGCTAAAACTCTTTACTAGCAATTAGCTTTTATTATTTCTTTTAAAGATTTTATTGCTTAACTTTAGCCATACTTGGCAGCTCAAATGATTAGGAGACTGATGAGTTATGTTACGACATTAGTTACTAGAATTAACAGTCACACTAAGTCAATCAATCTGCCCAGCCTTTTTCCAACTATGTTGGGGTCGGCTTCTGGTCTAACCGGATGCAGCTGAATACCAGTATTTTACATGGAGCGACTGCGTATCTGACCTCCACAACCCAGTTACTGGGTAACACGATACCCCTTGGTAAGACAAACAGTCATCTAAGTATATGTAAAAAATAAATCAGGTAGCGTTTATGCGTTATGACAACAACTTAGTTTAATAGGCTATTTATCTCGGCTATAAAATGTAGCCGCTGTGAGAAAATAGCCTCTTTATAGCCCCTTTTTAATTATTTAAAATCTCTACCACCAGATGGTACACAGTTAACACTTTATATTGTCCGTTTTTGGTTTCTTGCAGTTGTATTAATGAAAACTTATATTTTACAGCATTGTAGCTTAAAGAAGGCCGTTTTCAGACTAATCATTACTTCAGAAAATATAAATAATCCTTAAATAAAAAAAAAGTATTAACACATTTATAAGAACAAATTAAAATAATAAAGCATCTTTTGACCTATTGGTATTACGACTATAATGACTTTTGATTTAGATTTCAAAACCAATCTACCTAAGATTGGTTTCGAAATCTAAATCAAAATACATCTTTTCAAATTAGGCTGAGAATCAGCACTTTCTGAAGATCAAAAATACATAAGACAGTTTCCCAAAACACCCGGCCCTTCATCGATTCCTAGAGCTTTAGCTGGGAAGATGTGGCACAAAAAGCTCCCCAGCACTATTAATAAAAATATAACTTTTTTCGTTAATTTATGGAACAGTATCATGATTGTGTAAATCCTTGAACTATAATTATAACGTGATTAGCATAAGCACTCTAATTTATATTGCTAAAATTCAACGAAAGGTCATGGAATTAATTTCTAAAATCGATTTAAAATTAATATCTTTAATTAAAAAAGGATCAACGTTTGACCTATATAATCATTTTAATTAAAAACTAGCTGTTTATGGTTATTTAAGGGGCTTACAGGACCTAAACGCAAAAAACGCAAGTTTTAGAAAAAATAAAAGTATATGATCGACTACAGTAAAATCAAAAAAATATATGATATTCTTCAGGATATATGCTAGGAAGATAGTGTGTTGAAAACATAATACAATTTTATTTGGTACGATAGGAAAAAACATGAAGATACCTATAAAAACTTTTTTTTACAATAAAAATCATACTATACATACAATCATTATGATTTTTTGTCAGATTATTCTACAAGCAACATACTAAAACTCTAGTGTTTTAGTTTTTTAGTCCAAACAATAGATTTTTCGTAAATCGATAATTGCTTTATATTTTGCAATAAATTACCAGCGTTGTGTCACCGCGCTTTAGGTCATGTAGTCCTCTTAATGCTAAGTGGTGTGACGATTTGATAAGGTTTGCAGGGCCAACAAGGCCGAGATCGCACAAGACAGGTAGGGACGTTTGGAAGGAAAAAGATAAGGATTTGCCCAGCAGTACCAAGTGGTGGGACACAAAATAGGCTAACAAATAAAAACCTAAGTAATTTAAATAAACTATTATGTTTTCTGATAATTAGGTAGTTTAATAATTATTGTATTATAGTCCTACACCAACCGGGGGTTGTCCTTGGGTGCACTTGCATAGTACGAACAGGGATAGTCATCGGTTGGTGCCGGCTTTAATTAAAAACGTCTAACGGGCCTCTGCGACTGGCCATCGTACGCCATCCAAAGGTCCGGGACCCCAGGGTCCCGAGAAATACAAAAAAAATATTATTAAAGCAGTTAATAATATAGGCATTAATTACATCAAGTTTTTGAACTTATTATAATAATTACTATATTTAGCATTTGCCTACCTCTTCTGTATTTTTTTTAAATCATGTTTTATTTCATTTCTGTTAACACACAAACTTATGCACTTCGTATAGTTCGTTTGACGAGTTCCGAAAAACAATTTTTCAGGAAAATTGTGTTCCAAGCATCATGTTTCTACCTTAAACGGCGCACGCTGAGCTTGCTTCAAGAATGAGCATTAGGGAAGCATCAAAGCACGGGGCGATCAGACTATGTATAAACCATGCATGTGACAAAAATTCGTGTTTTTAATAGGTACAGACGCCAGCACATCAAGCTACCCGAAATTGTCAAATTTTCCCAATCAACTTTGAACCTTATGCTTTAGTGACAAAGTTGAAAATCTATTAAAGAAATTTGACAGATTGTAGTAGGTTGATGTGCTGGCGTCTGTACTATTAGATGTAGCACACAAATGGCAACACGGCTCAGACAGTCACGCTTTATCCCCCGTGGCGACTGGACGTTCCCTTTGGTTTGTTGTGTACTTACTGATAATTTGGTGGTTTTACTCTAAACCCTATGCCCCTAATAAAATATCATAGTGAACACCAAAGTGTCTGAATCTTATGGAAGTTTCCATGCGATCAAAGGTAGTCAATCAATAGCAACGTGATTGTCACCACATAGCTTTGTCAATCATCGGGTCTCTAATCACGAATAGATTTGTTTAATTAGCACACAAACAAAATGCATCGCATACCACGAAGGTATGCCCTTTAGGTATTTTGGTCCAAATAATCAGGTGCATAGACGCATTAAGATTGTGATTGCATTAGAGGCGAAGGAGTGACGTGGTAATTAATCACCAGTCATATTACGCAAGGAATACATACTTTTAAAAGTTCACTGTTTTCGAAATCGGTATAGATGTGTAAGAGATGACCTAAAATTATAATAATATAATAATAATATAATAATATTCCACAACTATCACACAACGCCATCTAGTCCCAAGCTAAGCAGAGCTTGTGTTATGGGTACTAGACAACTGATAAACATACTTAAATATTTCTAAATACATACATATTATAGATAAATTACAACCAGACACAGAACAAATGATCGTGCTCATCACACAAACATTTGTCCTGGGTGGGAATCGAACCCACGACCTCCGGCATAGCAGTCAGGGTCACTAACCACTAGACCATCAGGCCTGTCGAAAATTAATTATTAAGAGGACATGCGGGTGGTCGTTTCTCCATAGAAATGCTCTAGCCTGTTTTCTTTCTTGTTAATGACCATAAAGCAATTATTTTTTACTGAATAATTATTATTTACTACTTGTATGTCCCTATGTTTTGCTTTTTGATGATACATTTTTTTGAAAAAAATGCCGATTTAAACCGCTGGCAACAGAGGCCTAGTATACAAATTTGACACCTATTAATGAAAAAAGAAAAACATAGGGACATAGTATATATCCTTCTTATTCAGTTTATGAAACATCTTTTAAATTGGTCCAATATTGGAGGAGGAAATAGGCGAGAGCCAAACCTCGAATTATGACTTAGGCTTTTTCAAAAGTCTCTCCGACCACATTTCCTCTTAATACTAGTATTATAAAGAGGAATGATTTAATTTTTTGTAAGTCTGTTTGTTATGCTTTCACGCTAAAATGGCTGAACGTTTTTGGATGAAATTTGGATACTATTCATTCCGATATTTCACCGGGATCGAGACTTATAAAGGTATAACCGCGGTGCGCAGCTAATAATAATTAATATAAATACCTAAATCCAATGTAAAGAAATTTTTTATTTGATCATTTTTCATAATTCTCGTGCCCTTATCCCAATTTATTTGTGGTCGGCGCAAAATGTCTTATTCTTCCACACTTTTCTATTAGTCGTCATTTCGATAGTCATCTCCTTTTATCGTGTTCACACGATTCGATTTTAGTGCCACAACTTTTGTTGTTCAACAAGAAAAACTTTGAATTTGAATTTCATTGAAAGTCTGTTCAGACGGTTCAAAACGCTTTCGACTTGATCAACTAAAATCGAACCGTGTGAGCCCGGTATTTCTAGCCGTATCATCTTTATCATTGTTACAAATATTAACAAAGTTGGATTGGAACGAAACATAAATCGAGTCAGTTAAAAAAAACTGTGGAACGAAAAAGTCAGCAGTGTTTTGTTTTTTATTTTTAAAGTTGGAAACGGAAAAAATAAAGCTAAACATTCAAGTACTGTACGTTCCAGCTACTCGTTCCTATATGCTTGACCTGAATCCACAATGCATAACCACTCGTCCCTTATGAAAAACCGATTTTACATGCAGACAGTTTTATGTAGCAAAAGCACAGAATTTTTAGTCGACGGCCGCCAAACGAATGGAAAAAATTGCATGTGAAATACGTTTTTTTTTTAACGTTTTGTTTGCCCCCGAAAAAGGGGTGTTAATTGCGTTGAAAATTTTATGTCGAAGCACGTAGTGTTATGCGTTTTAATTTTCACCGTGATTGCCGCTAGCATACCGACGCAAATGCATGCGAAAACTAACAAAAATCTATGAAAAAGTATTCGCATTTCACAACAAAATCGCTCGGGTAAGCGTAGATGTGTTAAAGTAATCTTTGTGAAAGCATGCTCCTTTTTGTTTTATTTATTTAAATATAGTCTTAACCCTACATAAGGGACTTCAATAAAATACCATTAATTTTAATTATAAATTATAATATCTTCTTAATTTTATAATATGTTCTCCCTATTGTAAACCAAATAGCTTTAGACAAATTATGTAACCTCTTAAAAAAAAAAACAATTTATTACGTATTGCTATTGTATGCTTACAAATTCTACAAGCGAAGACTTGTAATTTTATTGGCTTCCTGTTGACTATGTTTTCCTTTCTAGTAAGTTTTTAAGCTGCAGGTCTTCCATGTTTAAATAAATAAATAAATTACTTCAGTAAAACATTACTTAGCAACTCTTTATAGGGTGACAGGCACTTTTTCAAAATGTTGAATCTTTAGAACTACAAGTCAACAAAAGAGATAAGAAGTATGCAGGATCGTCAGATATAGTTGAGGTTTAGTAAGAAACCGATGGATGTTATCGACGGAAATTTAATTTGATAAATGAGCTGTTTGTTTTCTATTAATAAAATAAAATTTTATTCGAGAAAATCCATCAGATTCCATCGGTTTCTTACTAAAATTCAACTATATCCGATGATCCTGCATACTTATCTCTATTGTTGACCGTACATACATAAAATCACGCCTGTAATCTACGAAAGGCTAGGCAGGGGTGTACCTATAGTACACCCACATTTCGCAAATTACGTTTAAGTCCCATGTAACAGGGGGCGAGCCTATTGCGATCAACCGGGCACATATCCGGACCTCGGACTGCTACTGAGAAATTCCTGAAACAAAAACCAAATATCACTATGCCCGACCCGGGAATCGAACCCAGGACCTCATGCTCAGCAATAGCGCTTGCGATCACTAGACCAACGAGGCAATCCGAAGGCAAATGTAACCACTCATCATTACCTAGCCTTTTTCCCAACTATGTTGGGGTCGACTTCCAGACTAACCGGATGCAGCTGAATACCAGTATTTTACATGGAGCGACACAACCCATTTACTGGGTAATACGATACCCCTTGGTAAGACTGGTTGTCAGACTTCCGGGCTTCTGACTACCCGTAACGACTGTCAAAGATGCACATGACAGCCGGGACCAACGGCTTAACGTGCTTTTCGATGCACGGAAAATGTAAACACTCGTATTAAAAGAATACTGTGCAAAAACGTCTATTCTACTCCACCTTTCAATACCTAAATTGAAAGTGAAGTCTCATTCTCGAAGAAAGGGTAAAAAAGGAGAAAATAAAATAAGTGCTGGAGTAATGTGTGGTCCTGACGCTTGTTCCAGACAAGGTCAAGTTGACGGGTTAAAAGGTGGGCTGTGGTCTAAAGGAGCGGCGGGGAGCGGAGTGACAATAATATACTAATGTGGGATAGAACGAATGGAATATTGGTGAAGGACTGAGTGAGTGAGAGACTGAAAGACTGTGGCGGAACTATATGTATTTAGAAAGAGAGTGTCCGACCACAGTCGTCTTCACTTAGGTATTCAGAGTGTTGCCTCCACTTTTATCTATAAGCTTCTTGGGCGGAACCAATATGGCTGCCAAACACCTAAATCCGTTCAGTTAATGCGTTATTGAGTAACGAACATCATTAATTATAAAAAAAATTGGAAAATCCAAAAGTGCACGACTCATAATGCTCACTTGATCGTACAAAAAACCATAGATATAGATATTGTATTAGTTAGGTATTGAAAAAAAAAATTGACTCAATTAATTGATTTTTTCGCAAAGTTACAATCTTAGTTTCAAATTTTTAGAATTTTTTTTTCGTTTCTACTGCATTAAATCAATTTTTGAAAAGTACATAATTAATCTCCGTTAAATTATCTATGCAATGGTATATAAATTAAGTAGGTTCTGTGCACTAGCAGGAGTATAACGAAACATTTGCAGAAAGGAGGCAAAAAAAATGTTTCGATCGTAAAGCACTCTCTAATGCTTTGCATTATGCGTTGGGCAATTGACTTTAATAATGGAACTGTGTTATGTTCATCTCCTTAATCTTCAGCCTAGGTTTCAACCTATACATAATGATCTTCGAGTTTGAAGTTTGTCTTAGCTTCGATCATCATCGTTCTGATGATTTTTTTTCTTCCATACTTCTCTATTTATTAGTCGTCATCTCAGTAGTCACTCCCTTTCTAGCTACCTGTATCATCTTTCACAAAGTCCATCCATCGTTTCTTTGGTCTTACCCTACTCTTGTATTGCCTTAGCTTCGACATGGCAAGCTTTTGAAATAATATACTGTTAAAGAAAATAAATGTCGTTTTACGTTGTATCAAAGTGTATTGTATCGATTTCAATTATTGTCCAACCTTCCACAGCTATTGCTACATCATATCCTAAAAAAAAAACTATACACGATAATATTTTCCCTTTTCAACTTGTGCCATATGGCTATTTTACGAGCTCCGAGTGTTAAGACTCCCATAGGAGGAACAATGTGTTATTAAACAAAAATCATTATTGTAAACTGTTGCGGTTCTGTCTGACACCGCAGCCGGACAATGGGGTTTTTGGCCATGACCACTACTATAGGGAGGAGAATTTACATACATACATAAACTCACTGACGCACGGAACCGGGAGGTATGGCAGATAAAAGGGGAGTCTTTTACGCAGCAGCGGTTGATTCCGGGCTGTAAAGATGTTGATGATGAGATACATAATCTCACACATTCTTCCCATGGGGGCGAAATCACTTTCTTTTAAAACTTAGTATTAAAATCAGAAATGAAGAAATCCGCAGGAGAATCAAGGTAACCGACATAGCCCGAAGATTTTGCAAACTTAAGTGGCAGTGAGCAAGGCACATTGTTTTCAGAACAGATGGTTTTGGTTTCATTCATTTAATTTTGTACTTGTTTGGTACCATGACGTCCATAGAGCAGCGCAAGCGATGCAGTTTAGGATCCTAAACTGAAATGTCTTGTTTTTGAACCGTTTTTAATTAGATCATGGTAGGCCACCAGCAGTACTTAAAAACGATTTTTACAGGTTGATTGTATTGGTATTTATCCAGAGTGTCCCAGGCCCTACGACAAGAAATTATATATAGTGAAAACTGGACAAATGAGTGGGGTACAGATTTCTGCTTTAAAATTTTTGACTGTGATTTCATATCAACGATAGACCGTTATTTTGGTTCAAAACAAGTCCAATTATTTTCAGCATAGTATACTCGTACATAAACATAATCAGCCTATAATGTTCCCACGGCTGGGACACAAGCCCTGTAAGCAAGAGTGGGCCGTAATCCACCACGTGCTTTCAGTGAGGGTTGGCAGATGTCACATGTCTTCAATTTTTTTGTTGTAGGACATGCTGGTTTCCCCATGATGTTTTCCTTCACTGTTTTGAGAGCAGTGGTGGTGAAATAATTTACACAAAGGAAAGCGCCTGTCAGGGTTCGAACCTACGACCTACAACTCGTAAATCGGCGGTTACTACTGGGCCCCTTTTTTCATTCAAACACAGACCAAGGTGGAAAAATAGTGAGTTACACTAGTATGGCACGAACTGACAAAACACAACAATTTAAAGAACCCAAGAAATCAGTTTTACGTTTCGCAAGAAAAGAGTGCCTCATATGAGGCACACAATAACCAATATTTTATGAGTTTGGCCTTAGTTCCAATCAGTTTTGTTGTCCTGTAACCGCTTAAGTGAATACCTATCCTATGTTTTATTTTCTTTCTATCAGAAATAGAGATGGGAAATATTGTTTTCTGAGATAAGATTAGTCGGATACTGCGAAGAATGAAATAGGAAACAGAAAAGGTATGGGATAAGGACAAATTCTTTATGGAAAAAATACCAAAGACATGTCTTCTTTGGATGTGAAAGTTGTTGTTGTTAAGTAACACATCTAACAAGTCTGAGAAGAATTTTCAGTCTATCATCATCGCTAACAACAATGCAGGCTTCTCAAATCCTGTTTCATTATTAGGATTGCGTACCCAAAGGGTGCCAACGTAAGGCACCGCTGTCCGTCCGTCCGTCTGTCAGAGGGCTGTATTTTTTTAACTGTAATACGTAGAAAATTAAATACAAGAAACTTTTTTTTCTAAAGTATTACAAAAAATATATGCGGTCCTACGGAACCCTTCATATGTGCGAGTCAGAGTCGCATTTGGCCGCTTTTTAAGTACTCAACATTGCTCACATTCATGACAATACGTTGCAAAAATCGAAAAAAACAAATATAACAAAGGGAGAAGCAAGTAAAAAGTCAAAAAGTGAAACTCCACGCGGATATTCGATACGAAAGTCGGCGACGGCGACGGACCACGGCCACAAAAAACGTAAAAGACGAATTTTCGGCCCCTAACGACTTTGGAAACCGAAAAAAGTCAACAATGCTAAACTGTGACGACGGCTGAGGAATTAAAATAAGATGGTGTATACCGAGCTTCTGCGAAATTGTGACTGTGTCCCTGAATCAGATATGCGAGTCGCCAAATTTTGGATGACGAATAATCGGTTCGGATTTTTTTAAGTCTTTCCCGTCACTAGTGGTGAAATAGTGGTCTGTTTTATTTAAATGAGGTAAGTAAGTAATTAATAGAATTTTAATAAGCAATGAAGATTCTAAACTATCTGTCATAATACCTATATGTATAAACATTTATCATCATCTACGATCATTCATCTAGATAATTTTAGGACCAGTTGTAATTTATATCCGTTAGTTAGTATTGAATCCGTTCACAGAAAGGCGACCGCCCAGTTTCTTCCAGACCTAATTTAATAAAAAACTTATCGACGACTCAGTAAATTACTCTATTGCTACTTATAAATCGGCCAAGCTTATGATCGCACTACCCACTCAATCTGCCAAGCCTTTTCCCAACTATTTTGTGGTCGGCTTCCAATGTAACTGGATACCGCTGAATATCAGTTTTTTGCATGTATCGAAAGCCTATGTGACCTCCACAACCTAGTTACTGGGCAACACGATACCCCTTGGTAAGACTGGTAGTTAGACTTTCGGCCTTCTGACTACCCGTATTGACTGTTTGTCTATGAACGACAGCCGGGACCAACGGCTTAACGTACTTTCCGAGACACGGAGGAGTCTCGATGTGTACCTAATGGACGGTCACCTATCCACGATTTTCGCCGAAAATCTACTGTCTAAATGGCAACTCGGCTATGCCGCAGGTGACTAGAATCGCAAGTTCCAAAGTAGAGTAGGTTTTGACTTGTCGTGCGGTGACAGGTCGCATGCAGATGACTAAAATCGACCGTGTGAAAATGCTCTGGCGATCGCCTGCCGCATGAAGATCGACGTTTTGATGCAAAATGAACTAGTCACCTGCAATTTTTCGCGACCTGTGTGAAGGGGGTGGCGATTCGGCTTGTGAGGCGATTTGGTAAGCGACATTAACTACGAGCTAGTTTTCAAACTAAATTCGCTCAAAGGAAGATATTTCACAAGATAGGTGCAATCTTTTTGGCAGTTCTGCCCCACTTGTTCCTAATGACCCCTGACGCGTTTCACGGTTGTTTACTTCAGTTTCCAAGCTAACTTTGTTACCAAAACTTTTCTACCATGGTACTTACATTCTGTTTTAATTTATCTGAAGGTAGTCGGTAGTCCCATGAGTGAGAGTCCATTTTACAAGCTATTATGAACTTTAACGCTCATGGGATAAAGTTGAAAATTGTCGGCGGTAAGAATTCATGTTTATGTAATATGAAAATGATTATCATTATCGATATGGTTGATGTTATTAAATAATGAAGCACGCGTAATATTGTAATTGATTTGAAGTGGGATGTTTCTCTTGTGAAAGATATTAAAATAACATATGTATGTAATAGACAACCTATTATTTAATAATGATGACTGTGCCTTATTGAAATGTCATGTGAAATAGGCACTGGTCTGGCGTCCATGATTGTTTTAAAGAAAGTTTAATAAAATAACAGTAGTACTCGATGAAAGTAGAAAGAAAGAAAGAAAGAAAGAAAATGCAATTATTTAGCACAGACTAAAAGACACACAAACATCAGATACATATTCGTACATCAGATTAAAACAAAAATAAAGATAAAAAGAAGAACTGCAAAGTCCGCTGTAAGAAATGAGCAGGAAAGTGTGCCTCACGGCTGCGCCAAAAAGGCCCAGTTCAGCAAAAATGCCAGACAACTCACTAGTTGAGCTCACTAGGTTGTTGCCTGACGCTGGTTTTCAAACTGGACCTGATGTGTGAGGTGACGGATGTAAATCGGTTTTATAATGCAACTAGTACTATATTATCTGTGCTGCAACGAACGATGCAGATGACAGTCAGTAAAACTCGTAAAAAAAACGTTGTAGGTAGGTTTTAGTGCCTTATGTCAGCATAGTCTGCCTTGCCTTTTCCTAACTATGTTGGGGTCGGCTTCCAGTCTAATCGGATGCAGCTGAATACCAGTCTTTTACATGGAGCAACTGACCTCCACAACCCAGTTACTGGGCGACTACGATGTTGGACCATGGAGAAAGTTGTCCAGCTCATGGTCTGTACCTACCACACCCTTAAAATATGACCACACATTTCTAATAAAGTAAACGTTTGTTAATGCAGTAGAGGTCCTATTGGCAGTTCAATTACATTGTTTTGTTTTCGAGAAGACGGATTTTTAATTCTCATGCTATCAGGGCAATTAAACTTTTAAAATACCGATAAGTATTTCGAAATAAGCACGCTAGGACCAAATAATAACAATACCAAATCAATCTTTGCAAAACAATCACAGTTACCAGGAAAACATATCTTTCTGAAGTATATCTTTGTATAGACCACAAGTTTTCAACGCGTCGGCTAATTTCATTGCACCTCAAACACAACATCAAATACAATCACGTATCGATTTGCGAGCCAGCGCAATCGAGACGACTCGGTAAAAAAATCGATTCAACGAACGAGAATAGACTAATTGCAGACGGACAAATTAATCGAATTATGACCGGTGTACGAATGACAGAACAAAGACAGGTTTAGAGAGTCCTCGCTGTTCTTTTGTTTTTAGCTGAGATCTTTTTGTGTTGTGCCTTTGTGATAGCAGAGTTGACTTTCAGCAGGTGTGTCCTGATGAAGTGATAATATTCAACTGTAAGGAGTAGAGGTGGCCCAGTGGTTTCAGCCACGAGGTCGTGAGTCCAAACCCTGACAGGCACGTTACTTTAAGGAAATAATTTCACCACCATTGCTCTCAAAACGGTGAAGGAAAACATTGTGAGGAAACCGGCATGTCCTAGAACCAAAAAATTCGAAGACTTGGCGGGTTGGTAGATGTAAAAGACATGTTACATCTACCATCCCGCATTGGGTCCGCTTGGTAGATTACAAGCTCACTCGCTCTCGAAGAAAGGAGGCCTGTGTCCCAGCAGTGGGATCATTATAGGCTGATTATACAACTGCCTGAAATCTCCAGCTGCACTTAGTGATGACTGATGAGCTTAACTTGAGTGATGATGACAGCAAAAACTCAACATTAACAACACATTATTGTAATATTCTAGGTTTGTTTCTGTCAGGCATCCTTATCCAATCCTTCTATAAATATTTAACATGTACTAGTTATTAATGAAACAATAATCAGAAGGTTTACTTTCATTATGGAAAATTGATACCTTTGAGCGAAGCCTGTTTATAAACAGCTGTTACTGATGGAATGGCGTTGTTAAAACATTATCGTTAGCCGAGACGATGAATCTGTATTCAAATAAAGGAATATAGGTATACCAACTTAGGGCTGATTTTTCAATCGACAGATAATAAAATTCTTATTCGTGGAATAAAATTGAAGTCTGACAGATTCTGTATGGGAGAACTGTCAAAAATTCAAAATTATTCCTCGGATAAAATTATCTGGCATTGGAAAAATCATCCTATAGTCTTATATAATTTACCTAAATTGACTGAATTTCAACAAAAATTTCACGCCAGGAACTTCTATTATAAATGAACTAGCTTATGCCCGCGACTTCGTCCGCGTGAAATTTCACCCCCCCCCCCCATTCACCCCCTTAGGGGATGAACTTTGAGAAATCCTTTCTTAGTGCACCCCTAGACCTCATAAGGAACGTACGTGCCAAATTTGGAATCTCTAGACCCAGCGGTTTGGGCTGTGCGTTGATATGTCAGTCAGTCAGTTCTCCTTTTATATATATAGAAGTCGCTTTTCGTGTCTGTCTGTGTGACCGCGTTGTTCTTCTCAACTACGCAAAGAATTTTAATTTAATGCAGTTTTCACTATCATTCAGAGAAGTTTGAAAGGAGAAATCTTGATGTTTTGTTAAGTAAAAATCGTGCGAAGCAGGGGCTGGTCGCCTAGTTTAATATAAATAATTAAAATAGTTCTAACAGAATTCCCGATATTGTATAGCTTCGATTAAGTATATTCGATCAAACAAAGAAAACTGATTAAATTAATTAGAACCAGACGGTTCTGCTGTTCTAAATTGTTTTTCCCGCGACAAGTTTGCGGCGGCCATTTAGACGCGCAGGTACAAAAAACATGGCGGCGATTCTTAATTTGTAGTCCTACATTTAATTCGTAAAATAAAACGGAAGTTTTACTTAGTAGATACTTAGTAATTATCAAGAATGCGAAATTACAAAAGTTTTACGCATCTAAGCATTACTTTTAATTAACTTCGGAATCGTCGATAAGACTTCTGTTCATTCACTGCACTTACATAATAATAAATAATAAAATAAAAATAAAAATCTTTTATTGGCAGGCATCGTAGTCTCATAGCGTGTTAGTATTACAAGTAACTTAAAAATCTATGTTAGTAGGTAGTAGATAAAAAATTAGGCACACAAATACAATCTAAATTTCTTAAAACATAACAAACAGCACTCAATTTCAGGGAGGTTTATCAAGCCCCATGTCTGGCATGTAGCTTGATAAACCTATCCATTGTAGGCCCTTCTAACCTTTCAGAAAATACGTAATGTACCTATGTATTGTTTAAATGTATTCAATGTATGTAATTTACATCACATTTTTAAATAAAGAAAGGTTCCCTTAGTTTTTATTACTTAGTAATAAATACGGCAAAATTTCTGAAGACAAAAAGTCAAAGACACGAAAACATTCAAACTAATTGGGAGACAAACAAAACTTCTGACGAAATTCCCGCCAAAACATAGCAGCGGCCATTTTTTCGCACACAAATATGGCTGTCCTACGTTTGGTTAGCTAAAGTCAAGAGAAAAAAATATATTAAAGGGCATATCGGTTGCCCCTTATCGGAGAAGGCGTCTTTTTTTCGTAGCCCTCCATTTTGTGGTAGTTTTTTGACTAACTTTCGACGGAGAATTCGCGAACATATATTTCTTATAAATTCACAATAATATTCTTGTTATTTCTTTTAGTGATACGTAGGTATGTGCGTTTCGTTATCCATAAATTTTGGAATTTTATGTGTTTGTTTTAAACTCTCGTGTTTTATGTGCAGTTATGAAAGTTATTGTAACATTCTCGATTATTTATAGTTCTAGTTTACGAAGTATGCGGTTTATAACTAAGTAGGTTTGTCGTTTTTATCCAAACTATATAAACACGTGGCCATGAAGTTTTGCAGTTTCAAATACCAATATAAAATAAAGAAAAGAAAAAAAAAATACAATAATTCAGCACATACTAAACGACACACAATACCTACCCAGATACATACATCAGATAAAAACAAAAAATAAAGATCAAATAAAAAGTAAAAAGTCCGATGTAAGAAATGAGCAGGAAAGTGTGCCTCACGAATGCGTCAAAAAGGCCCAGTTCAGCAAAAATGCCAGACAACTAGTGCCTGACGCAGGTTTTCATCTGGGCCTGATGTGTAAGGTGACGGATGTAAAAAAAAAAACAGCTGTTCCCTACATTTATGTTCGTATAACTAGTCAAAATGTAGGGAACAGCAGATTTTTTTTAGTGATTTCAGGTTTAGTCCCATAGTAAAACTTGTTCATAATGATGAGTACAATGACCTCTTAAGAGGTTGTTGGTGTTTTTCCAATAACTCTGTCAAGACAGTTCCCCAAAACGTGAATATTCATACAATGGTAACCCAGATTACACAGTCAATTTAATTCTGGTAACAATAAAGTAAAGAAATATTAGGAATGAAGAAAAATTTCAGTCTTTCAGGAACATTTTACCATAACCACATCTTATACACCAACTAACTTCAGCCAGCGTGGATGTCGAAAATTATCCCACGGGAACATGCTACCGGGATAAAAAGTTAGCCTATGTCCCTCCCCAGGATGACATCTATTTCCTTGCCAAATTTTATCGAAATCCGTTCAGTGGTTTAGGCGTGACAAGGCAACATACAAACACAATTACTTTCGAATTTATAATACTAAGTATGGATATATCAAGGCACACAATTTACAAATAATTTCCCAACAAAAATAACATCCTACTTATAACTTCTACTTTCTCTATTCCCATCTAATCAAATCTGACCACGGTAAGATCGGCAGCCGATTGATAATATTAACAAAGGGGAATCTCCGGACGAGATAGATTGAATGATCAAAGGAACAAATTGCCCATCTCCCGAGTATGTAGCTATATTGAATACATTTTGCAAATTGCCCCGGGCAAGATCCTTGGTCAAAGTAATTCTGTTGGCAGTTAATTTTTATGTTGTTTCTTTTTAAGTAACGGTTGTTTGAAGGCCAATTCTACTAATTAACGTGCAATGTGAAAAACACGAGACTAGACTGCGATGACATTGTGAATAGACCAAAAAATGGTATTCTGCTAATCTTAAAGTTCGGTTTGTTCACATTCCGGTCGCAGTATCATCGCAGTATAGTCTCATAGCGGTCAACTTTGTTCTCGTTTACGAAATTAAACATATTTTCATGTTGGTTCAATGTACGTAGACGATATTGTGATACTTAGTGATACTTTAATTTTTAGCAGCCTTATTTTCTGATTTTTTAAATTTATTAATTAGTTTGCTTGATTAAGTTAATACTCATAGTATTTTCATTTCTCATTTGTTATTATATATCTTTGAAAATATAAAATCATTAAAATAAAATAATCGGCTAGAAAGCTAACATGGAACGTATTCGTAAACGCTACGCGCATGCGCGACGCGAATGATTAAAGATGTCAAAAAGAGACGTCATTAGATATATTTTTACTAATATCAAACTATAATTCAGTAAGGTGAACAGTTTTTATTTAAGCCTTACACAAATTATTCAAAATCATTACAAAATAAAAATAACAATATTGGTATAATACACATTTTTAGGGACCGACACCCTCCGAAGCGTCGCCGTCGTCCTCGTCGCTCGTCTCACCGCAAAGGATAAGAAATACCTTTTTATTACAAGCTTATTATACTTACCTAATATTATTAACTTGCTTCTTTTAAATTATATAATCATCATTTCAACCGAAAGACGTCAACTGCTGGACACAGGCCTCCCCCAAGCACTACTTCTTTTAAATACTTAATGTAGGTAAGTATATTGCATTATTGTTGATTGGTTGACTATTGATAATAATGCAACTGTTCATTACTGGTTTTAGATGACAAAGAATTTGAAGGGGCCCAACAGCATCTAATAAAAATAGAGCAGTCTTGAATAGCGGTCGACAGAGAGTTGGCACGAGCCATGAACAGGCAAGCCTCTGCTATGGAGGAAATAGGTGGGGCTACAAACTGTTTTGTCGGCCTCTATGATGAGACTCTTCGGCTGCGACGACGTACCGCAAGTGTAAGTATATAAGCGAATAATAATTAATCAGAAAATCATGTCGCAACAGGATTTTTTGTAAAATAAATTGCTTGTTTTAGAATTCAAGCATCAGCAGCATCCGAATTGCCGAGTCCTATCGATTAATGGCCCAGGTATGTAAATGTAATTTGTGAACGTATTACTAATTAGGTATTAGAATTAGACATTTGTTAGGATTTTTCAGCAAGCATAGGTATTCGTTTTGAATATGCTCTGATGAAAAATCCTCTGGGCTTCCCCTGTCATTTGTTGTTTTGTAAATAAAACGCTGAGTTTAAAATAAAACAAAATCTTTTTAATAATAATATGTACAATATGAAAAACTAAATTGTGTTTTCTTTCAGGGCTTTTTGACGCTGCCGCGCCGTGCTCCACGCAAGCGACGCTCGACGCGCCACGGGCCATTTTTTTATCTGTTTTTATTACCTTTTTAAGTTAATTAAGTACTTAATAAATACTATTAATTATATCTTATTTATTAAACAATACCTATAAGGCGCTCGAGGGTAAGTAACAGACACACGGGTCCATCAATCAAAGTTAAGCTACGCATGTCACGCGCAGTCGGTCCGTGGATAGGTACCTATCATCTAAAAATGGTACTTAGCTAAAACCAACCGGACCGCCGACCTCAACATAGTTGGTACCTAACCAAAGAAAACATACCCAAACTCACGCCGTTTTCCCATGGGGTAAGCAGAAACTAAAGACAGTCACCCGCTACGATCCTTGCACACACTTTTTGCTTCGGCCACGTTCATACAGTCATACACGCGCACTGGCTGCTAGAATATTTATGGCATGTATTTCATCCATCCACAAATAATTCTCTCATTTTGATTTCCTAAAAAAAACTTTTTTACAAAAAAACAACATTTATCACTGTAGTTTTTTTTTAGTCGGTTGTTTTTCTTGTTAAAAAGTTTTTATTTTTCACTTTTTAGTTGTACACACGCCAGCACATCAAGCTACCCGAAACTGTAAAATTTTAACAATCAACTTTGAACCTTATGCTTTTGCGATAAAGTTGAAAATCTATTAAAGAAATTTGACAGATTGTAGTAGCTTGATGTGCTGGCGTCTGTACCTACTCCACACAAATTCAAATAACACTAGTGCATTGAAGAATTGAAGACACCGACTAGAAGAATCATCAAAATTCGCATAGAAATGCCGGAGATGCAGTACATTTATGCAAACAACATCGTACATAAGAATAATTAAATAATGTAGTATATACTAAAACCTTCCTGAAAGTATGTAGATCACATTAGTGAAAGAATTATCAAAATTGGTTCATTAGGTTTAGAGAAAATCGCGAACATACATACATACATACGGGTCGAATACAGAACCTCCTTTTTTGAAGTTGGTTGAAAATACTAATCGATAAGTCAATATGCTCACTGATCATCTTTTTCGGATGATGTACCCTATCTTATAGGCCAACTTGGATGTAGTGGTTTGTCACCATTCTAACCTAACCCATTTGGTCGGGGTGCCCTAATGCAAAAACTTTAACAGTAAAGACAGTTTTTAAAAAGATTAAAAAATAAAATAAGATCATAAAGTAAAACCACAGCCATCAGTAGATTGCTTAAAAGGGGATGAAGGGACATAAAATACCATAAATTATTCCTTGTTAATTTATTACCATGTCACAATAAAAAATCTCATATTTCTTTTAAACATTTTACTGAAAAATGAAAATAAGTAAATCTTAAATTCTTATTTATCCTTGTTATGAAAACTTGTAATAAACTAAACTAATACATGTACACAAGATGAAAAATTAAGATATCTTGTCATCATTGAACTTAGAAAAGAATTTATAAATTAATAGAAAGAAAACAATAGACGGAGAGAAAGTTTCATGTATTTATTTTTTAAAGAGTTTCTTTTCTTATTACTATTTAAATGTTAATGATGTTCTTCAATATTATACTTGTATACATAGAACAAATTATACTGTACATACTGTGAATACAATATTACAATACAATTAAACTATTATTGTGCCTACACAAAATTTTGACAAAAACTGCTTTTTTTCAAAACTGTCATTGTGTGGGTTTATTCCAATAGGTCTAAATACTTTTATTAAGTAGTTTATTAAACAACACAGAATCAAAGACTTCTTAGATGTTGAAAATAGAGTTATATCAACACGGAACCATGTAATTCAAGTCTTTGTAAAAATATAGGATTATGCCATTTTTAATATTATGCAAACAAGAACCAACCCGCCTGGTTCTACATAATTGTTTAAAAAATAATTTAAAAGGAAACATGTGGTATGAAAAATAAACCTTTCAACAATTTTTTAGATTGTCGGGTTACCATGGGACGTGGATCTTGTTAGTTTATTGAACAACAATGTTACATGGGTTGATATCCTTGTCATAGAAATGTTTTGTTCTGTTAAAATTGTCAGATCATTTTGATCTTTACAGGGTCAATAGAAGTTGCATTTTTTAAAGCTTTCTATATCTCATCTTGATTTTGGCATGTGTGTGGATTGGTTGCTGTTTGCATAAGTAGGTCTTACCTACTGACATAAAGTTACACTTAAAACAATAATTATTGTGTAAAACAACATTACTTACGGCTATCAGTGTTATCAAAAATCTTATTGTGGTCTAACATGTTAATATCGAGAACAGAAAATGATTCCTTAGTACTATTTACACTATATACGGATATCTAGGGCAATTAGATTGTATGACACCGTTAGCTCCACAACCACAACACTTCACTGAACTTTTATCGGTTATATCTTTAATATTTTTGCAAGAGTTGCGAGTAGTCCGACTTCACGGCAATAAACACAAAATAACCATTTCCATTCTCCAGACGAGTTTTTGCTATTGTTTACCACAGTCGGCAGGGGCTAAGCACTACGCATAGCATAGCGCTCGTCGACGCAGTAGGTATGTCTGCCGGCGCACTCGTCGCGGTCTCGCAGAGGCCGAGATGCGAAAGCGCGCGCGGGCGACGCAGGCCGGGGCAGCGCCAGCGGCCGCGCGCGTCTTTCTATACTTCGGACAGTCCTTTATGTTTAGCGCCTTCTCAACGAACATAGATCTATGTTGTAAACGGACTCATGGGTTAACGTTTCCATATGCGTCGATGAGACGTCGACGTTGTTGGCCGACGTAGTAAAACAGGCTCTGAACCAATTGACGGTTCGATTCCACTTGAACCTTGGCGACCGCCTCCAGAAACGACGTAGCGTCCCTTCCGATAACGGCGCGGACGTCGGGGACGCCGGCGCGCCTCTCATGGTGTTGTCATCGTTGCCTCTACTTTTACGGTCGAGGCAATATTGTTACCTACACAATAGTCAACTAAACACTAGGAAACACTATTTAGTTACGTTACGATGTGCACGAAAGTTCTCGTATGAAGAAAACCGTTACTTTGTAAATAGGTAGGTACATTGAGTTCGCGTCGTATCGGTCCGCGGTCGCGTTGAAGCGCCAGTTTGTACTTTGTATGGTCACATGAAATAAAGTTTTGCGGCATATTAATACACAGTACTGTCTTATAATCGTTCACACAATACAAAACACAGAAAATTCGAGTGGAACACTGAGACAGTGCAAAACTCGTGCCGTTTGCGATCGTGATTTCAGCCGGACTGACGGGCGCGGAGAGGGGTGCGACGCGACGGAGCAATCTGCGAAGGGCGCGGGAAGCGGGCGCGTGTTTATTCGCCTTACAGAGTACATAATTCGCCTCGCCATTCGCCTCGCGATATGTTCGTGTGCGAATTTCAAAATATTCCGGCCCGCCAAAGGCGGGAAATAAGAATTTTATACGCATAAAACTATACAGAAGCTAAAATTATTTGTCACAGTCCGGTGTACAAATAATCTCATGCTGGCGTCAGTTTTGACGTTTTTATTTTTAGTGGAATACCAATTTTTTTTTTGATGTCATGGCTAAAGTTTAGTAGAATACCGATTTGGTACATTTTTTGTTTTCGGTCTAGTCGCAATCTCATTGCAGTAAACGTCACGTTTGACTTACTTTGTTGGTTTAGTAGAATACCAATTGTGACATTTTGGAACTTTTGAGGCACTGCGACTTGAATGTGAACGGTTTTTAGTTAGCAGAATTGGCCTTCTGGTGTTTTTGTGTTTATTAAGTCATGGAATATGTTTATCTTTTTGAACATTTTTCTTCTTCTCATCACAGTCATTTTTCATTAATATTTTTACGACTGGCTTTGAGGCGTTTATGAGCGATATATTGGATACACCGGGAGGAGTGGAAAACTATGGGGATGACCATCAGTTGGACAATACAGGTTGAAAAAAGAAAAACGATCAAATGTTCTGGTTAAAAGCCACTCGCATTCTTGAATCATTTATCATCATTTTGAGCTTATTCCAACACTAGCTTCTGCCCGCGACTCCGTTTGCTTGGAAATAGTAAGATACAAAATATACTAAAATAACTGCCACTTTTTTAAATAACTTCCTTGGCCCCTACCCATCGTATCGCATCGCCCGCCCGCGCTATTACTTGGTTTTCGCTTAGCGTTCTTTCTGACTTTTTCCTTTTTGTTCGGCTCCTAAGGGAGGTAGCGTGATGTTAAACAGTAGAATTTTTCGTAGTTCCAGAGATTCGCGCGCAACTATTATTACTTAGCCACAAGCCCCTCGTACGAAAGCCTCATAAAGAAAGAAATTACACGAACAAAGGAATAAAGAAAACATTTATTACAAACAAAACGCACATATTGTTTGGGAAATAATACCAGTCAAGCACTATCTTCAATCACATAGAAGAGCAAATGCTTACAAAGGGGAATCCTTATAAATTGGGGGGCTAATTGTACCCAAAGGAATTAATTTATCTTTTGGAACATTTGTCAACTTCGTAGGCTGTGTAATGACTGGTTAAGAGGCAATGCGGTCGGAGAGACTTTTGAAAAAGCCTAAGTAAAAAGTCGTAATTCGAGGTTTGGTTTTCGCCTACTTCCTCCTCCAATATTGGACCAATTTAAAAGATATTTCATGACTACTGTGATATATACTGTGTTCCTATGTTTTTATTTTTTCATTAATAGTTGTCAAATTACACTAGGCCTCTGTTAACAGCGGTTTAAATCGGCATTTTTTTAGGGTTCTAGTGCTTATTAAAATAATGTATCATCAAAAAGGAAAACATAGGGACATACTCGTACAAGTAGGTAGTTAATATTTATTATTCTGCAAAAAATCATTTCTTTATGGTCATTAACCAGAAAGAAAACAGGCGAGAGCGTTTCTATCGAGAAACGACCACCCGCATTTCCTCTTAATGTAAAAACTAGTATTACTTAAAATAAATACTCTTGTTTATCGATTTTATTCAATTTCGAGCGGCCATGTTGTTTACATCTTTAGCAAATTTGGCGCGGTCAGACTTTATAAGAAACACAGACCATCGTAACGAAATAGAAAGAGAAAAATGTTCATTACCGTCATAGCCGCTTGAGGCATCGCCAATATTTGTTGACTTCCACTTTATTTAAAATAAAAGCCACATAAACATTTATGTCAACCAGTAAATCAAAAAGCCACAAGAGTACGTAAATAGCACTACCCAAATACACACCTCAATGCGTCCCATTCAAAACTGACCCGTCAGTCAACCCTGCAAACGCGGCCCCAAAAAAGTTCCACAAAAACCCACACTAGGGACTATAAATCCCACGTCTGGTATACTTATTGAAGGGCACTTACATTTCAATATGAAAGAGAACAGGAAATTGGTTTCCAAGCACACGACTCCCCATGAATGCTTCCCGCGATTTGTATCGATTCACCACGATAAACTTGCACACAACAAAAAAAAACAGCATTCAATATTGACATTTATCACAATAACATTAAAGGCGTGGCTGCGAATAAACTAAGTTTTTGTTACGCAAAATTAAGTTGGTGGGCCGTGCAGGATGGGTTAGGCCCACTTCAATGAGATATAATGACAGATTACTAATGTTTTATTGAAAAACCTATGATGCATGTAATACACGGAAATGATAGGATAGTTATGGGCAGCGAAATGAAATTGATTTTGAAATAGAAATGTGTGCTCTGCAGAAATGTTAGCATTCAATCACAACGTGCTTTTCAATACAAGCATTACGGGAATCTGTAGTTTAAAATTACTTACCGACCAAACTGAAAATAACTTCGATCATTTTCTGTCCGTTTCCAACTTAGAATTTAATGCAAAAAAAGCATAACCTTCCTTTGGTTTTGCCGTAGTTGGGTAAAAACTATTGAATATAAACTGATGTTAAATTAAATCAAATTAGCCATTAATAGTCTCAATATACCTACAAACAAATAATTAAAATTAAAGTGTATGTAATGTCAAAATAACAATGATATACTTACAGAACTTACACACAAAAAAAAACTTTTTTTTAATGTTTGTCTGTCTGTTTGTTCCGGCTTATCTCCGAAACGGCTGGACCGATTTTGACGGTACTTTTACTGGCAGATAGCAGATGTAATAAGAAGTAAGTTATGCTACTTTAATTTTAGAAAAATAATTAGGGTTAATTTACGCAAAGTTAGCGCCTGTCTGTGTTCGAACCTACGACCTACAACTCGGTAAGTCGCGGCCGTTACCACTGGGCCACTACTGCTCTCAGTTAAGTGCATCCTAGCTTATTCCTAAAGACATAAAAAAAGAAAAAAAGGGTTTGTAGCGGTGTTTACAACGCCACACGGGAACAACGCGTCATACTCACGTCACGCAAAATCCTGCATCTCGCAAGCAGAGTTTACCGCGCAACTAGCATAGATACAACGGCCCGACATGAATCATCTGGCAGTTGCCCGCCAGACACAACAACTGTCTGGTTGGAGGATCCTCCCTTTTCTATACAGTATGAGTGAACTTTACACCCCGTTCCTCATACCTCTAACTTACAATCAACTTCACGTTTTTTACAACATTAAGAACAAAAAACGAGATTTTTGCACTCGTCACGCATCATCCTTTGCGGCACTAAAAAAACCTGTATACTAACAATACAACAAGAAAAAGACTAATAAAAACTTTAACAAACTAATAATGTACAACACGTAAAACAATCGGAAACCACGAATCGCATTTTCAATTCTAATTAAACACGGCTGGTTCTACGCAAATTAGGTTGTGTATCAATCGATTACCGAGTAACGATTACCGATTCACAATCGTTTAACACTCGATTTTCCCTTGTTAACCTGTCGCTCGCTTGTGACTGAACGTGTTTCGAATTTTAAATAGCTGTCTATTTCGATTTGGTAAAATAATACAGCGTTAATTTAATTTAGGTTATATTTTGTGGGTTAAATTAAAATATTATTATGGTTTATTATTAAGGTTTTTTAATCCTACTTTTCACAGAGTTAACATTAATGAGTTTTCGTTATGTATTTCATTTTACCGTATAATTCTGCTCCCTTTATTATATTTTGATTACAAACACTGCAAAGGATATAAGTATCATATCATCATCTGCCTAGCCTTTTCCTAGTTCTATGTTAGGGTAGGCTTTCAGTCTAACCGGATGCAGCTGAGTACCAGTATTTTACATGGAGCGACTACCTATCTGACCTCAACAACCCAGTTACTGAGTAATACGATACCCCTGGGTAAGACTGGTTGTCAGACTTTCGGGTTTCTGATGACCCATAACGAATGGCAGCCGGGATCAACCGGCTTAACGTGCTTTCCGAGGCACGGTGGGTCTTGGTATGTAAAAATGGTCACCCATCCACGGACCAACCGCGCCAAACGTAGCTTAACTTGATCGATCGACCCGTGCGGGTGTTATTACTTAAAGGATATATTAGCGATAAAGGTGTTTTAATAGGATATAACCCCAAAGTATCTGCTTAGCAGAGATAAGTACATAATATGCGTACAAATTATAAACCCGTTTGTATAGATACCAGCACATCAAGCTACCCGAAACTGTCAAATTTTCTCAATCAGCTTTGAACATTATGCTTTAGCGATAAAGTTGAAAATCTATTAAAGATATTTGACAGATTGTAGTAGCTTGATGTGCTGGCGTCTGTACAATGAAATAAAAATAAATACTGTAACAGATCTGACAACCAGTTTTAATGTTAGTTCAAGTCTGTCATCTTTGCAAAAATACAAGAAAATCAATGAAGCAATTAATAGTCTACAACCACACTTAATCGTAGGTAATCGTATAATCACGTGCAATATATCCAATCTATTCAGCATTCATGGTTATTCCAGAAACATCGAAAAAGAAAGACCAAGTCTACATCAACATCTTGCATAGAAACTTGGGTCTTACTTACCGCGCACAAAAGGGTTAAATTCGCACGTGATCTCGGAAAAAAAAAGAAAAATATTTGACTGGACAGACTGGACACTAAGAAGTTGTAATGTCTTGTAAAGTGACGCGGGATAAAGTATTTAAAATGTGCAAAAAATCAAATCTACCCACATTACGACCTATTCCGAACAGATTATCTGAAGACACAGTTTTAATTTTACAAGAATATTAACACCCTGCGCGTCCGCAATATTTATCGTACATCTACGTATAAACTGTGCGCATCTAAGAACGGGTCCAGACGTAATTAGAATACTCTTATAATTACTTGCTTACAAGTAATGGAGCTAGTCAGGCAAGTCGGCTTTTAGCGGACAGTTTAAATTATGTGGACGTCTTTTATATTATAAGTGAGGTGTCAGATATTATTATCTATATCTATGTTTATTACGCCACGCTATGTATTACCGAGAGGCGAGCATGAGGTCTTCGGTTCGATTCCCAGGTCGGGCAAAGAGTTAGGGTCAGCGCAGACAGAGAGGAATAATCCCCGCGCGGTCTCGGACATTTTCTCTACGGATCGCGTATGTTCGAGCTTGCGAGGACGCGTCTTCGAGGACGCGCGAGCATTTTTTGTCAGGTTCAAGCATTTATGCACTTTATTGTTATCATTTTAATGTTTATTTTCAAGTGCCTTAATAAAATCCTCTCCGCTGCGCTCCGTTCTGTCTGCGCTGACCGTTATTGGCTGCTACTGAGATATCAATATACAAGGATATATTTCTGATTAAATATCTCAGTAGCAGCCCGGAATCTGGATTTGTGCCCGGTTGATAGCAATAGGCTCTTCCCCTTTTAGCAGAGGCAACAGCAGCCGTCAACGCGTCCGTGACGATAATGTGGTTATACAGGCATTCAGCTGCATCCGGTTAGACTTGAAGCCGACCCCAACTTAGTTGGGAAAAGGCTAGGCAGATGATGATCATAAATATATGTGAACAAGACAACTAACAAACCTTTTATATTATTTTTCCACTATGTGTGAACCATTCATTATAGTACTACTTTTAGTTGTACATTTTACAAAGCCCTTAACTTAATTCCATGCCCTTTAGCTTTAAAACTTTATTTACTTTTTACGTCTTTATATATCAGTCAGTCTAAATAAACAAGCTATTAAACATTTTACGGGTGCTATCAATTAGATCCGTCTTTCCATGAAGGTAGAAACTACAGGTGGCCTACCATGATCTAATTAAAAACGATTCAAAAGCAAGACAAATCCCCGTCTTTTTTTACTTAGCATTTGTCGCGAATCTGAAGCAGCTATTGCCACGATTATATTTAAACGCGTAATATAATATAGTCGTAAGATAGGATATACAGTAGGTATGGAAACCACATAATATGCAATAAATTATGCTACATACATGTTATCGCCTTTTGACGTTAGATATACAAAAAATTAAAGAAATCGATCGCAAAAAAAAAATCAGCTGTACCCTACAGTTATGTTCGCATAACTCGTCTAAATGTAGAAAACAGCCATTGAGGTTATGTACTAACGTACGTGCATATTACCTCAATGGAAACAGCAGTCTTTTTTTCGCGACGGATTACCTTATTTTTAGTATATCGTCAGAAAAGGCGACAACACAAATACCTATGTGGTATAATTTATTGCATACAATGTGGTTTCCATACTGTATAATTTTCTCTGGCGTTTCAACTGCCCCCTAGAAAGTCTGAAACGCACACAAGGGGGTGTTATCACAGACGTTGCATGAGAACCTATAAACTATACCTACACATTTTCATATACAGTAAAAACGGGGAATACTATTCTGGTATCCCGCAATCGTTTTAGAAAGCAAAGGTAATGCGACCGTCTGTTTGTTATCGTACAATAAATGTGCGCAATTTTTCTCGTTTACATACTCGTAATTGAACAACTTTGCTATCAAGCTGTGTAAATTACTGAGAGTAAGCTGTAAAGCTCAGGCACATGGATGACATTTATTAAGTGGAAATGCGGTCGGAGAGACTTTTGAAAAATCCTAAGTAAAAATTCGGGATTCGAGGTTTGGCTCTCGCCTATTTCCTCCTCCAATATTGGACCAATTTAAAAGATATTTCATAAACTGAATAAGAAGGATATATACTGTGTCCCTATGTTTTTCTTTTTTCATTAATCATTGTCAAATTTGTATACTAGGCATCTCTTGACAGCGGTTTAAATCGGTATTTTTTTAGGGTTCTAGTGCTTATAAAAATAACGTATCGTCAAAAAGGAAAACATAGGGACAAAGAAGTAGTTAATATTTATTATTCTGTAAAAAAATCATTGCTTTATGGTCATTAACCAGAAAGAAAACAGGCGAGAGCGTTTCTATGAAGAAACGACCACCCGCATTTCCTCTTAAGCCTTGTAACTGCGTCGTTTGTCTAGTGACCGCTAGCGCTACTGCTGAGCATGAGGTCTTGGGTTTGATTCCTAGGTCGGGCAAAGTGTTATTGGGTATTTCTATATGGAATTTCTCAGCAGCCCGGAGTCTGGATTTGTGCCCGGTTGATGGCAAAGGCTCGCCCCCTATTACATGGGACTTAGAAACATAACTGGCGAAATGTAGGTGTACTATCTGTACACCCCTGCTCAATCCTTTGAGGAACAAAGGCGTGATTTTATATGCATAAAGCATGATTCAGTGGTCTCTGCTTCGCAATACATTTTTGACGTGTAAACGTCTCGCAACGTTAATGAAATAAATCTTATAATTACTAATCTGTTTATTCGTTGGCAGTAGTCTTACCAAGGAGTAAGTATCGTATTACCCAGTAACTGGGTTGTGAAGGTCATATAAGCAGTCGCTCCATGTAAAATATTGGTATGCAGCTGCATCTGGTTAGACTGGAAACCGACCCCAACATATTTGAGAAATGGCTAAGCAGATGATGAAGAGTTGGCAGCAGTTAAGAGGTTATTTACATGTTTCGAGGCAAAAAAAATACTGTCAGAAAGGTACTAGAGTCAAAACTAGAGACGTGTAAACAAGCCATTACGCTCAAGGTAAAGTTTAAGCAGATTCTGCACATTATCTTTTCAGACACACATTTAAAGTCACGCAAGAGGGCTTTAAAAAAACCTTACCTACGATTTTTAATTACGACTTGGTAGAACATGCGTCGAGTCGAATAAAACCGAAGGGCGAGCAAATTTAGATCAGACTATTAACTTACATTGGCTCGCGAACCAGATTTCTTTTTAGGGTTTCGCACTTAAAGGGTTCCAACGGGACCCTGTTACTAAGCCGCTTACTAAATGTCCGTCCGTCTGTCACAGCACAGGGGTGGCACGTTTTGAACCGTAATAGGTACAGATAGCGCAATCCACGAAGACGCGCCCCACTCTTCTTCCTAATCGCTTACAGTACAAGTGTGCAACATTCCGCTAGTGTTTTAGTTTTGTCGATACACAGTAATTACTTATTAGTAGGTAAATAGTGTGTATCAAAAAACTAAAACACTAGCGGAATTAACTAGCAATAACCACTAGCGATTAGTAAGAAGAGTGGGGCGCGTCTTCGTGGATTGCACTATCTATAGACACTTGAAACTTTCACAAAGCGTGTACTGCTATGGTCGCTATAGCAACAAATATTGAAAAATAAGAATATTTAAAGGGGTTCTTACAAGAAACGTGATTTTTAATAAAATATCGCATAAAAAAAATAGTTTTTTTTTTAAATAAAATAGGAGGTGAAGTGAGCTTGTAGTGAACTGTCACCCCACCTGACGCTAGGGATTGACAGCTCACTTCACCTAAGTTTTCACGGTGTGACTTTGACTTTATTGCACTACAGAACCTTTAGTGTGCGAGTCCGACTCGCACCTGGTCGCTTTTTTGTCATTAAAACAGGTATATTTCTCGTAATTAGGTCTTGATATCAGGACAATTCATCTCACGATCATTGGAGACCTAATTAATACTGAGTTATTTTAAGAACGAGGCCCAGGAGACATGCCTAGTGAGGACGCGGTAATTAAAGAAATCGCAAATTGCGTGCTATGACGACATTGGTTAATTAATTACTTATTAAAACTGGAATGAAGATGTAATTGATGTAGGATCAGTTTCAGTTGCACGTGCTCAATCTGCATCATTTTGAACGATATTGCTAATCCATTGCTTCTAATGTCCAGAAAATTTGTCTGCTCAACAACGTAAATAACGCAATGAATGTTGTTGAACTGTCAAAATGAAAGCCATTGCTACTGCTAGTGTGTTACGCAATTACCGTGTTTTTATTTATATTAATCATGGTAATCAGAGGGCCTTGTAGCTAAATAATAACAGCCTCAAGGAGCAATCCAAGGTTTAATTGAAGTGCATTTATTTTTGTAAATGCATAATCTTGAAGTCTAAACCTCCGCACTCGTAAAACGAAACTAAAAAAATTAACGAAGCATTTAATTGTATTACATTTTATTAGCTCTCAGATGAAAATAACAATTTTAATTTATTACAAAAATGTCAATTCGTTGCACCTGTGCAAAATAAGTTGACTCATATTCCAAGTCGACTTTTCGCTTAATCCCTTCACTAGTAGTCGACTTTTTAAACGCTAAGGGTGCAAGTGGCGGTAATTGCAACAAAATTACTCAAGTAATAGATGTCTAGCGTTGTTGAGATTAAATGGATTAATCTTTTATATTGTTAAGGGCGTGGTTTCATGAAAAAATCGTTAATAATACGATGTAAACCCAGCCTGGTGGAATATTAAGAATTTTTAACACACTGAACGACGGCTTTTATTTTATTAGGTTTTACGTCTGCAGGCGTGCAATTTCATACTTTTATGCTGCGTAAAATTTTATAAGAGATATTGTCTTTTTTTGTATTTAAAACTAGCCTATGCCCGCGAATTTCTCCGCGTGAAATTTCTTGTTCCCCCGACCCACCTCATCGCATCGAATCGCATCGCCTGTCCGCGCAAAAAAAAAAGGAAAAAAATAGTAATCTGTGTTCTTTCTTTTTTTTTATTGCTGAATGGGCCCGCTCTTGACCTCGATCACGCCTGATGGAAAGCGATGGATGAGGTCTATGATGGAACGAGCGTGCCCAGAAGATGCCTAAGGCACTGGAACTCCCACGCATCGACGAAACACAGCTTTTAAAACCAACGCCGTCACACAGTCACGTTTCTGACTTTTTATGTTTTTGCTCGGCTTCTAAGAGGTTTAGCGTGATGTTAAGTACTCTATAGTCTTCCTCAAGAATTGGGCTATCAAATGCAAACAGAATTTTTCAAATCCGCCAAGTAGTTCTAGAGATTAGCGCGTTCAAACATACAAACTCTTTAGATTTATTAATAGTATAGATTAATATTTTAAGCCTCTGTTGCTATTATAATAAATGAAGGTTTTTACTATCGTCGTATATTTTAATGCTAATTCTGAAGTTTAATGTTAGTTGTTTAATGAATTTAAATATATCTTACGACTATAATATTACTTTTACTAAACTACAAATATAAAGTTTTTTTGTATTTTAAAGTAATATTTTGAACCGCTGTTGCTTTTTAACTAAACGAAGGTTTAATACCATTGTGTTTGTTTTAAAGCTCATTTGTAAAGTTTAATGTACATTGTTTCATGAATTTCAATAGATATGTAGCGACTAGTATTGCCTACTTTCACTAAGCTACAAACTTACAAACAAAGTTTGTAATGGTCTATTAGTTTTGAGTGATACAATTTATCTGGTCGGTGGTGTACGGATACTGGATAAAAACATCAAATAAGTCTACGTACCAAAATTTTAAATCCAGCTACAGCTATCTTACTTTGGGCACCTGTGCCGCCGGTGATTAGCGAGAATTGAGTAGAGCTAGCAACTAGAAACGAGTTGGCGAGCAACGAGCAGCAAGTGAATAGTTTGGATACTTTTGTCGCTGGGCTAGGAGCGAGTGCGACAAGTAGAATGACTGGCCAGTCACTTACTGGTATGGATATGTACTAAACGTGAGTCTCTCATCGAGTGTTTTGCCCACCAAATAACCCAAACGAACGACACTGAGCGAGTATTTTCTTAGATAGCTGTCGCGTGTCTCGTCTTGCGACAAACGTTACGCCGGCACTGTGAACGATCAACTATTAATAAATGCATATCTTTTAATGACACGGAGCCTGGATCTATTCTCTATGATCTATTTCAATGTACGTTTTTAAAGCGAGAAATAAGTCGATGGCTAGTTTGTTCCTCGTCGGCGGTTGGACAATTGCCTTATGACTAGCAAACCGATAAAAATACCCATAACTCAATTTAACCCAATCGTTCTACTTACGCCATTTAAAAATGGTTGCCAACACGCTCAAAGAAAGCTCCAGCCATTAATTCGCAAGTGAGTGGGGTAATGACCGTAGCACAGTCCCATGGGGGTAATTACCCCATGATTTACGATGTAAACACTGCTTTATTATAGTGGATGCCAACTGAGATCCTTTAACATTTTAATTTTAGAGCGAGGATTCTAAATGTTGCACTGTCTTTTGTTTTGATGAAGTTGTAAGAGATTTTGACAGTGTTTTGTTTCGAAAATTGGTCTTTCAGACCGAGTTTTTGATGATATGGTGTCAAATTAAAGTTGCTTCGATTTCGTGTCTGTCTGAGGTGTGACCGCGTTGGTTTTTACGGATTTTAATTCGATTACCACTATTATTTAGATATTTTTTTCTGAAGGTTTAGGTGTATAATATAAATTAATTAATATTAAACTTACATATTTGTGACGTCGTATAAACCGTGCGGAGCAGGGGCGGCTCGTTAGTTTGTAATAAATTGATTGATAGGTTCGTGGGTATTTGCAATAGGTATTTGAACTAATTACAAAAGGTGACACGATATTTAACAGGAATTTTACTGTACAGATATTTCGGGAACGAGGTGTAAGAATTACCTAATAATTAAAATCTGTCTGGTGGAAGCCTATTTAAATTAAGGTTAACATGATTCAGGGTAATTCCCAGAGGGACGCAGTTATTCGATGTTAACATTTGATTGCAGAGTAAATGGGCGTGTCTTACGTCTATTATTGAGGTTAATCCCAATTCTGCCCTACATTCTAAAATAGACGAAAATACATTCAGGGTGGCAGTGCCACCGACGTGCAAATTGTAACCACGAATTCAGCACATGATTCTAGACGTACAGACGCCAGCACATCAACCTACCCGAAACTGTCAAATTTTCCCAATCAACTTTGAACCTTATGCTGTAGCGATAAAGTTGAAAATCTATTAAAGAAATTTGACAAACTGTAGTAACTTGATGTGCTGCCGTCTGTACCTACAAACTTTTCGTTAGTTAACAAAATAAAGATCAGCTGTTTCATAGAAAAGTGCAATATATACGTACGCGGCCAAAATGTATGGAACAGCTCATCATCATTCTCCTGCCCATATCCCAATTTATTTGGAGTCGGCGCAACATGTCTTTTTCTTCCATACTTCTCTATTAGTCTTCATCTCGGCAGTCACCCCCTTTCTAACCATATCACCATTCACACATTCCATCAATAGTTTCTTTGGTCTTCCACTACTCTTATAACCATCGACATCCATACTCAAAACTCTACTCACGACATTTTTTTTTTAATGGAACAGCTGATTTTTTTTAACAACCTACGGAAAATTTCAACGCAGGAGGGTTCAGAATCATATATTGAACCCAGGCTGCGCATCGATGTCCCTGCTTCGCTGTAATATCTGCCTAAACTAACATCCGATTTTGCTGAAATATACCTTAAAGCTATAAACCTACATCACAATATTGTACCATACACAAAATATGTGCACGGTAGTGTAAAGAGCCAAGTTTGCACACACATCCCACGATAAGCGGAACCGAATTTATTCTGTCAACACTGTAACGCCATTAAAGGCTTCACAACAGCGTCTTGGCCGTATGAAGGGGTAGCCTATGTACAGCAAACGTAGTTAATCCGATGACACGATGCCTGGACTATTAAACGTCTTACATAGGCTAGACTAGAACCAATTACTTAGGATGTGCTCCAATTTGTTAGGGAAAGCGGGTTTTAACTTCAAATGTGAGGCAAGTGAGATGCATGATAGAAAAAAAACAGTGGCACTCCGGGAGTGCCGACAGAAGTGAAAACAAAACACAAACAGGAATACTTTGCCATCACTCACTGACATATCGGATATACATTAAAACCGAGTACATCCCGGGGACAGCCGAACACATCTGAAGCGGTGTCGATTACTGTAACAGTGGCGCGAATTCAAACATTTTTTTTCCATCTCCAAAAATGCTCAACGCACCTAAAGAAGTTTTCTCCTCAATATTTTGGGTAATTTGTTAGAGTTTTAGTTAAAAGCATTTGCAGCAAGATTCGTATAATGATTTTATAATTTATTGAAAAACTTACAGCGTGCATGTACAATACCTAGTGCATTTGTTATTAACATGAATATGGCTATGTATGTTTTCACAAATAGGATATATGATAATTAATTGGATACAAAATCAAATTTTAATATTATTTATTAAAGTTAGGTTGAGAATCAGCACTTATTGAACGTTAAAGACACTAGAGGGGCATTTCTCGTAATTTTAAGAACGTTCACAGTCTGGTCAGACTGATCTGTCTAAATAATGTCTAATACCTCTAAAGTCCCTAAATTTTTGACATGTTTTTGTCATTGATTGTCGCCGAGATAAGATTGCAACTAGATTTTGGACGTTTTTAATGACGAGAATTGGCCTCCAGTTCTTAGTCCCGGTAGGTACTTACTGATATTGTTGACCAGTGTAAATAAACCATTAAAAACAAAAATAAATAAAATAAAAACGTTATTTGCAACTGAAAACTTCACAAAATACAATGTCAAACTTTGACGCTCGTTACATGAACCAAACCAATTTCTGTACAAGTTAAACTAGTCCCACAGATAATAATAGCAAACATGACACCATTGAAAGACTGAGACGGAACATAAAACGAAAGAAACGACACGCCTGTTATGGTGGTAGCAAGGGAGGACATTAGTCTAGGCACATCTCAGAGGATCTTTACTAAGATAAAATAATACGTTTCTAGTAAAAGACGGCCTGTTGGCTTCATTTTGACAGTTAGTGCACCTGGTTTTACTTAAGGCAGAATAGAAAATGTGTTTGCATGAAATAAGTATAAAAAGTTTCGCAGCTGCTCATTTTTGCATTCGTTAACATTGTTACTAGATGACTCGAAGATGCGTGATTATAATTTATTTATTTTTTATGCTGATTTTGTTGTGTAGGTATTGTAAAAGAACGTGGGAAAAACTTTTAGCCCAGCAGAAGGAAAATAATAAAAATGTTTTACAAGGAAACAGAAAATGAACACGTGAAACTAAAATTATGATGTCATGCGTGTTCACATAAATGATACCGCTTTTGCTAAGCTATAAATCTAATAAATCGTGAAAGAAAAATAAAAGCTAAATAAAAAAAAATCGATCAAATAAAAGTCATCGCATAACCATCATTTCAGATCTGTCAACCGGTCAAAAATTCAGACTCCGGACTGTTACTGAAGAATTCTAGATGGAAAAACTCAATAACACTTTGCCCGACCCGGTAATCGAACCCTGGACCTCATGTTCAGAAGTAGCGCTTGCGACCAATAGACCAAGCAAGCAGTCCGAACGTCGCAGTCGGATAATTTATTTCCTCAAATTATCTTTAGTCATTGTTACACGATAATTACGATTTGTCTTACATATGCGTCTCAAATTAATAATTACCTCTTCCGTGCAAAGTTCTCAAAAACAAAAATATTTTGTTTTTCTTAAACAATAATTATAATCAAGGAACTTGGCGGTTTTACAAAAAATAGTGACGCAATATTTACCATGTAGTTCTAATGAGAATAGGATGTCAGCAAAGACCGTTAAGAGGTTGTTTACACCACCCTTGGTTAATAAATCAACCAGGCAAACCCTTTCATAGTACCTACATTGCATTTTGATCAAAATTGTCTTCTCAACAACGTAAATAACGCAATGAATGATATTGAACTGTCAATATGAAAGCCATTGAAAGCTACTGTTAGTGTGCTGCGGAATTATCCTGCTGTTCTGTGCAAGTCTCATCCAGGTACAAAGTGTACCTACCTCCTCTCGTTATATTCATTAATGAAAGCTGCAAACATAATACCGTACATTTTGCTTCGGTTGTAAAAGTGAAAGTAGTGCGGATAAGTGATATAAGGATCGTTAATCGTTTACTCCTGGATTATAGCCTATATTAAACAATAAAGCTAGCAATACCGTTAAATGGATAGTGAGACTAAATGATAATCTTATTGTAAGTACCATCAGATTGTTAAGTTCACTTTATATAAAAATAGACGTCTTAGACTACAATTTTATCAATATTCCAGTCCAGATGATCCAAGCCGAAATTACCTTTAGTAATTGATACTACTAGACCCTTGTCAGGAGTCGTATTTTTCTATTAGGCTTTAGTACAAGGACTCAAGAAAACAGATACAATTGTATACTGTATTCGTGTCTTAGTCGTCTTATATAAAAGCTAATGTTTCTAGATTTAGATGTAATAAGACCGATGTACACAATAAGGATTGGAATATTTTTTTTTATAATTTACAATATGGTGTCTTCTAGTCAGTCATCATAATCAGCCTATAATGTTCCCACTGCTGGGACACAGGCCTCCTCTCAGTGAGAGGGAGTGGGCCGTAATCCACCACGCGGGCCCAGTGCGGGTTGGCAGATATCACATGTCTTCGAATTTTTGGTTCTAGGACATGCCGGTTTCCTCACGATGTTTTCCTTCACCGTTCTAGTCAGTAATTTTGGCTTATGTGGATACTCTATTACTAATAACAACGCTGAAGAGTTTGTTATTTTTTTCAGCGTTGTTATTTTTTTGGTTTGAACGCGCTAAGCCCTGGAATAACCAGTCGGATCAAAAAAAATCTGTTTACATTTGATAGCCCGATTCTCGAGGAAGGTATTTAGCATCTCGCTAGGACCCTTAGGATCCGATCAAAAAGAGAAAAAGAAATGATTTCTTTGTTCTCTCTCATATTCAAAAACTCTAGTCATGAATAAATGAAAGAGTATTTGCTGAAGAGGGCGGGAATATCATTGTTAAATCTAGCAGACTTTACATAAGCTAGCAGAGGGATGAACAAGAAACTATTTCAATTCAAGATTTTATTGTAAGGATTGAGGTAAGCGGGAATAGTTCAACGGTTAAAACGTGAGACCCTGTGAACCCGGTCTTGTCATAACCATAATAAACGTAGTTGGAGAAGTTGAGGGAAATACTGGTAATGTGCTCTAAGCATGAATAGTGCATGCTTAGAGCCCATTACTAGCATGTCCAAGAAGAGTCTTTTTGTCATTCAGATGGCCAAATCTGCTATTTTCAATGATTGGTCATTAACCATACTAAGATAACGTCATTATCATTGTGCCAAAATTTCGTAATTGCCTAAATTCACAATTGCCATTTCATGTGTCAGTAGTCAAAAGAAATGTCAAAATAATAGGACATTACGACTGGTCATTATGTATGAGAAAACCATAATGATGCCTATAAAGGCAATAAGTGAACAGATTCCCAAAACTGTCAAAATCCATAATTACAATGTCAATTATCGGCAATCCTGACACAATTGCTTAAACAGACTTGGACCCAGTACAGTAACCACTAAGACAGCTTAACTCGAAATGTTACTGTACAACTTAGAACTCTAATAAAAGCTTGAAAAAAATAACACTGAACGCTTGAGTAATGACAGCAATCATTTAGCCCTCACTGCTAATACGTTTTCAACAAATCGCAAGTCACTAGATCGAATCAATCAGACCCATTGAGGGAATTTACGCCAACAAATTGATCTGCTGAGGAGCCTGTTAGTTAGACTTGAGAAAATCAGTATCGTTGATGAGTTACGAATAAAGATGATTAGACCGCCATTTGCTTAAATTTAAGTTTCATAATGAGCATAGGTAACAGTTTACAAAAGTATTTTAATAGAGTAACTATGGCGTTTATTTCCCATGTGGACTTTGGACCTTTTGAAAGGGACGCCTAGAATCAATTCTATTTGCTTGTAAATTTTAACGCTATAAAGTGCCTTTTAAAGGCCTTCTTTAAATTAATAATATGACTCTGACTTTGCAGCTACAATCCGGGTATTAACCAAGATAAGATGACTTTTGACTTAATTTCAACCTTATAGACGTCAGAAGGTTACTTTCAGAATTCATCGTTGGACGTCCAAGCTACTCAATATTTTGCTTATTCCGTTATTATATCTAGCTAATTGTAATATACAACATTGATACGACATTGAACTAGTTTCAACTTTGAAGGATGTTGAATAACCCCATTACCAACACTAGTGGAAATGGTCTTGGCAACATAAAACGGTTGATTTTAATGTAGGGATTTTTAAAGCAAATTCTTCTGTTTTCAATAGTGTCCCACTGGGATATACTGGGTCCAATAGAGGCTCGTTAAACGTAGAACATATTACATTTTTTCTAATGAACTTGTAGTTAGTCTAATTTATGGAAATCTACACATTCTACCTTCTACAATTCTCTTATAAAAACCCGTACCTTTCTGCTTGGCTGCTGATGCTGCAACTGAGGCGGCGCAATCAGCCTCAGCGGAGGAGGGGCTTGTGGCAGTGCAGCCAGGAGTGGCGGTACCAGTGGTACCACCCCACCCATGGGCAGGGCTACTGCAAACTTTTGCAGGCCCATGGTCCAGGGTAGGAACCACCCCCCTCCCGCCTGCATCGCGCCCCCGCCGGGCCCGTACCACGCCAGTGCGATCAGCTACTGTCACCCCACATGAACACTAACACTGTTATCGTTGAGAAGACTTTATTGACATGTAGTTGTAACACTTCACTTGTACCTGGGGACAAAAGAAGGAGGTTGTTAGTCGAGTTACATTAATATAATCTGCATTCGTAATTTATTTGCCAAAAATGTAAACAAATATGAGTTTATGGAAAAATTATTTTAAATCCTTCACAATAAAGTTCAGTTTACGCTACAATTTCAAACATTTTTGTCACTTTTCAATAGTGTTATAGTCACTCTGAAATCAACTTAATTATCATTAAAATAAAGTTTATATTTGTTAACTTTAAATAATGTTAATTTGAAACAAGTTTGTATAGACATTACATAAAACTACGCCTTTGCCATGGGGATAGGTAGAAAACACAGAAAGCCACCTGCTACGAACCTTACATACTCTTTTTGCTTCGTTTACATTCATCGTCAGTAATTCTATTCTGTAAAAATCTCACTGTGAAAACTTAGATGAAGTGAGCTTAAAGTGAGCTGCCAATAGTGTCAATCCCTAGCATCAGGTGGAAAGACAGCTCACTTTAAGCTCACTTCACCTAAGTTATCACGGTGATCTTTTTACAGAATAGCACCGCTCGCGCTGTTGCGAGTACTAACTATTACGCACCTGACCTTTCTGAAGACCATGAGAACATCACCAATCGTATCTTGTATATTCGATATTTGATTTGAAGTATGTCGTGGTTTTAATTTTGTACATTGGAACCTTTTTGCACATTGGAACTTTTTTGTACATTGGAATCTTGTTTTAATTATAGTCATGTTATTTGTTATCATTTAAAAGTGTTTTTGTGTGTTGTGCTCTACTTAGACTATGAGGTTTCCTAATAACTGTGTTAAATTTAACAACGTTTTTTTGCGAAATCTAAATGTACTAATAAATAAAGATATCAAATATCTGCAGAGACGCAGCGTGACATGTCAAGCCGTTTGCCTACATGACCGTATGCAGTAAACAGGTTCCAGTATTTGTATGAGTTACAAACATATGGCGCAGGATCCAGTTTTTATAGAAATACCTTCTGCACATCACTAAACTGTCACATTAGATGTGAATCGGAGGATTTATTTATTTATTGTGTTTCCGGATACTCATCGACTTCTCACGGTGGAGGAATTCGATGTTGCGATAGTCTTTATTCTTATAAGAATAAGGATGTTTAAGAAAATAATAGGTAAATTGTTCAATTATAATTTTAATGGAAATCTATTTAATCAAACGTCTAGTGATGCCCATGTTGCCTTCCTAAATATATTATTTAACACTAATGATAGCGCCTCTTTTTGTGAACTTCGAATTATTTTTACTTCATCCAAAAAAATACGAAATAGCTAAGTAACTGGGAACAACTGGTCGTAGCGCTCGTTGTCCGCTGCCGGCCGCGGCACCACTTGCTTCGCTCGCTCGGCTCGCGCGCTTTTCGCGCACCGTTCTAACCTAAACCATTTGGTCAGAGTGTATCAGTTAATATTTCCAATTTTATTGCTAATGTGAATGGTTTGTCCCCATGGTCCAAAACTGATTGTAAACCTTATTTTATTTTTTTGGCTGCCCTTGTCTCACTTTACTTGACGCAAAAATGGGTCGTAAGAAAGTCTTACAAGAAATAAAAACCACAAAGTAATTCCTAAAGAAACTTGTAGAAAAGACTCCGAGGCAAGTATATTAAACTGGAAAAGCATTCTAATAGAAATGCAGGGTAACTCACAATATTAATGAATATTATGAATAGGTAGAAGAATGCTAGATAAGATTCTACCAGTAGGATATCATAGAACCGGGAAAAATTCACCAACATAAATCTACTACACAATAAAAGTAACATCACCAACAAAAGTGTTTACGCAAATTACACTTTCCTTCCACCAGATAGGAAAACTTTCTAAAAAAAAAAACAATTTTACAAAAAAAAAAAAAACAACCGACTTCCAAATAAGACACTACAAAGTGAAAAATAACTTTAATTTCGGAAGTCTGTGTCGTTGGGTTCGCATTTTCGTTGTTTGCCACCGACTTCCGAACTTAAAAGTTATTTTTCATTTTGTAATGTCTTATTAGGAAGTCGGTTTTTTTTTTGTAAAAAAGTATTGTGACAGGAAGTTATTATCTAATCTAAACTAACTAGCCTGTATTGTCCCTGCAGGGCAAAGGCCTCCCTCTCCCTTTTTCAGTCGAAGATGGCGGGACGAGCTTGACTCTTACCGTAGGGACTGGCCGGCACTCGCAAAAGACAGAACATAAATATAACAATTACAATTGCCGCAGATATCGCGTAACAAACATACAAAAAAAAACATACAGTCGAATTGAGAACCTCCTCCTTTTTTGAAGTCGGTTAAAAAGCTCCACAGCACATTACATTTGTTTAGCATAATATCGGAAACGTCTATTCGTATAGATCAAAGAGATTGCGACTGTCTGCGTGTGCGTTTACTGGAGCGGAAAACTGAAAGAAAACGCTCGAAATACGCGCGTCAGTATACAAGATAGATAGTAGTTTTAGTCGTAGCGTTTTATAAGGATATAAATAGACTGTTTGGGTTACCTATTCTGATTTGTCGGTTTGTATTTTCTTGCGTGTAAGTAAGTAAAAATGAGATTTATGGCTATCCATACTTCCATACTAATATTATAAATTTGAAAGTAACTCTGTCTGTCTGTCTGTATGTTACCTTTTCACGCCTAAACCACTGAACGGATTTCGATAAAATTTGGCAGAGAGATAGATTGCATCCCGGGGAAGGACATAGGATAGTTTTTATCCCGAAATTCCCACGGGATCGACACATATACGGGTGAAACCGCGGGGCGCAGCTAGTTTTAATATAGTTTGATGGTTTTTTTAACTAAATCAAAGGGAATGACAGCTTTTAAGAACAGTGTCTTTTAGTTCATTAATTATTTTCTGTATATCGTGAGGAAAGTTTGGAGTATCAATGTGGATGGCTATATGAATAGGGGAAGACTAAAGAAACGATAGACGGACTGTGTGAAAGATGATTTAATTAGAAAGGGGGTGACTACCGAGATGACGACTGATAAAGAAGTATGGAAGAAAAAGACATGTTGCGCCAACCACAAATAAATTGGGATAAGTGCAATAATGACGATGTCATAACACACCTATAAATGCTTATATTCTTTTGATTTATAATTTGTCTTATTCTTGAACACTTGACTTGGTTGCCCTATTTATTTAATTATTCCGGTCTCAAAAATAAAAACACCTTTCTAGACAAAGTGAAACTTTTGTTTTATTATGATCTCGTTGGCATCACATGTCCCGCTTGCAGGCGTGAAATTGAAAGGGACTCCAATTAGCAGCGTGACTACCGTGTTTTTAATTTGTTTGATACACACTTTTTGTCAAGACTGTACTTTTTGTATAATGCTCGACGCTAATTGGTGTGATTAGGGTGGATTATCGCGGAAATGATTGTGTATTTAATTTAATAAAATACATAAATGCGAGGGTAATTTATAAACGACCTTTTTTATGTTTTAATTTGTATGACTTTTGTTTTGATAAACTGCAAGTGATAAAAAATTGTTTAAAAATATTTGAAAGATATTTTGCTTCATCAAAAAAAAAATATGTTAGTAAAAATAAAAAATAAAATGCTTCAAACAAAGCTAACTAAATACAAATATTAAAGTAAACAATTACAAAACATAAATCCTTCAACATGCGTTAAGCAAAAATCACACGTTTCTTTGGTTACTTTTTCAAAAATAATTTATGTAGTTTATGTAACGAAATGTCTGACAGCGCGCGCCAGTTTGTCAAAATGGCGGCCGTAAAAGTCGTTCTTTGATTACTTTACGGTGTTTCCAGAAACAATAATTATGATATATTTTCTTTTGCGGCAACACTGCGCATGATGTGTTAAATATTTCAAGGTTGAGAACCGGTTGCGCGGTTTAAGAAAAACTTTTAGACATGCGTTAAATTTAATTTTAATGTGAAGCCATTATGTCTATTTCCAAATTATTTTTAATTGTATCATCATTATGGAACTTGAAGAAGCAGTTTGTTGATCTTAAGAAACCTTTTTGCATTTGGCTCAGTATAAATTCTTAACGAATAAAAGCGATTCTCTCAAAACACCAGGTTTTTTTTTAAGTAGTATTAGATAACAAGAACATGTTAAAATAACAAAAATATGTACTTAATTTGACATCAATTTGTCATATGCTGTTAAAATGGGAGTTAGGCGTTAGGATAAGACCGTAGGTATGTATGAAATTTCTAGCAAATTTTTTTGTAAGCTGATATTTTGTATTGCGCCATTTTTTTTTCGTCGGGGCAGAATAATATGCCGCAGAATTTTATTCATAAGGTCTTGTCCCAGCACAGAACTTACCCCAACCAACCGTATTACCTTTTTTTTGAGCCTTCTTACTCTTCCTCTATGGTGGTTTAAGGTAAATTCAGTAATGATATTGTCTTGGCAGTAGGTACACCCCTTTAGGGGAATATTTATATAAGGAAGTTTTTTATAAATTGGCTCAAGTGTCTATTTGAATAAACATTACTGGGCTACTCCGGCTGGTTGACTGTGGAGGTTCTGACATCAAAGAAGTTTCAGTTGTTCGGTTGATATGATAAAAGGCTTTATACAATATTTTTTTTTTTTTACGGGTCTTTCCTCTTCCTTTGAGGAAGTAAAGGAAGTTTGAACATGGAGCTTCTAGATGAGCTTTCGTAACATTGGCCCATGTATTTGGAAGGCCTAAAGATCAGCAACTGCACTCACGGTGTGCAGTTGGATTAGTGAAGTGAAAACTTCTTTAGCGGCGTTGTACACTTTTTTTGTAATGGGTAAAAAATGTTAAACTCGCGTCAGGGGGACAGGTGACCCTGATCGAAAATTCGTAAGACGGATGGAGAGTAGACAGCCGGCGCGGCGTAGGAGTATCCTCCTCTCTTTCTACGGCGCCCACAACGTTAATATTCAAGTTTTCACTTCTGCCGGCACTCCCGGAGTGCAACCCGTCGTTTTTTTTTTTTTCAGTTATAAACCTCTGACTACAGTTCTGAATTCATAACTATACTACTTTTTTTTTTAAAGCTTCTTTAGATATTTAATAAAAGCGAATTTAATGCGGTTTTGATGGATACAACAAGAGACTTGGATCATAATCTTCTTTTGCAGGTAACAAGCGGGATATGTACTTATATTTTGGCTTCCACCATCGAGATATAAGTACTAACGTCTTCCACAGAGTTACTTTCCAAGTCCAGCTATCTGGAACACTTCCAGACAAGAGAAGATGGATTATGTCCTTCCTTTACCTTTTAACCCAGAAAACGAAGTCCATCCTTTGATGTTAGATTTACGTTGTTTTGCTTCTCATTCTCAGACTTGGAAATAATTTATGATATCAACATGTTCCGCCAAGATGATTCTTATAGCCTTTGTACAACAATAATTAAAATTACTTATAACTTTCTTAATATATGTTAGGATGTTAGGAAAGTAACGCTTCATATAGTTTTTCTTCGATTCCAAGGGCCATTGATTTTTTATTTTTACTTCAACAGTTATACAAGTAATATTATTTTAGTTTTATTGACAAAAGATAGGCAACATCATCTGCCTTTCCCCACCTATGTTGAGGTCGGCTTCCAGTCTAACCAATATTTTACATGGAGCGACAGCCTATCTGACCTCCACAAGTCAGTTACTGGTTAATACGAGACCCCTTGGTAAGACTGGTTGTCAGACTTTCGGGCAAAAGAAAAAGTTTCTTAAAATCACACTTCACACTAATATTATAAAGGCGAAAGTTTTTGAGTGTGTTTGTATGTTTGTTACTTCTTCACGCACAAACAACTGAACCAATTTTGATACAATTTGGTATGGAGATAGCTGACACCTTGGATTAACACATAGGCACTTTTTATCCCGATATTCCCACGGGATCGAAACTTATGCGTGTGAAACCGCGGGGCGCAGCAAGTATTGTGATATGCACAACAATGTAGGTATGACAAACCAGAATTTTAAAAGCCATAATAATATGAAGATATAATGCAATTTATCTTATTTATCACATTCATAATATGCTTCTGATTCGATAAATCAGATATAAATGCAATTCATTAAGTCTTAATGAATAACGTGAGCACTACATATAAATTCAAACTAATATTATAAAATTCAAAAGCAACTGACGCGGGCGGAGCCGCGAGCAAAAGTTAGTCAGAAATAAATGCAGTTTATTAACGTTAAATGAATAGCTTTATCACAACAGATAAATAACGACATAAATCACTAAACAAAGCGAATTTAACTGAACGACAATACAAAATATGACACGCTTTATAACTTTCAATATAAAATCAAAATGGTTCCACTCAGCTGGAACCGTTGTTGGTCGGTGTAAATATCCACAATGTCGGTCATAGTTGACTTAACAGATCGATGGGCTATTAACAGGACAATAGGAGTTTTGTTCGCTCGTTGGACGCGGGCGACGTCGACACCGATTATAGAGATGTGACACGCAAGTTTGGTACCGATACTAAAGGTATGTTATTAAACAGTTTAAGAAAAAAAAAAACCGGACTGCAACTAAAAACAAGCTCATTTTTCAAGTAGTCTGATGCAGTTCGTGGCAGTTATTTTAGAATTTGATGCCACTAACTGCATTATTAATGGAAATAAAAAATAAATACGCATGAAAAACATAACCCTGTCTTTGCTGTCATGCATTCAGGCAAAAAGTTGAGTGTTGTGGTATTGTTTTACAAGATTTATTATGATGTGAAAATATGTTTTATTTCTATAATCGTTTCTAATAAAATTCAGATTTTACGATTATAACTTTTAAAATGACTTAAAAGATGACATAATTTACCGAGTTTTGTTGATTAGATTAGCTTACCAGTTAGATTACCCGTAAATGATTATCTTCTTTGTCCGGAATATCAGACAACTATTTAAGATAGTTTCTTCCAAGAAAAAGATGAAGACGTATTCTGAGGTATGGCTAGATTCTATAAAGAACATAAAAATCTTTCAACCTAATTTTTTACCGACTTCAAAAAGGAGAATGTTCCCAATTCGATGGTATTTTATAAAGGACCTTTTCATAGCAAAGGAATATTTTGAATAGCGCCACTACTGACCTTTCCCCTTTTTCCAGATACCTTAAAAATTTATGTCCGATATAATTCCGGGAAGCCGGATTCCATTGCGATATTATCATCAACTCCCAAACGGAACAATAGTTTTAATATAGATGAAAACCAAAACCGGTACCCAATTACCTAGGATCATGCTTCCCATGCCTGATTGGGTCTTTTCATAACGGAATGCTAAATGCGCCCAAATGTCATCTGGGATCGGTACCGAGTATTGTTCGATGATCGCGATATTTGATTCGATATTCATTATTCGGTTTCAATTGTTTGGTACCGTATTGTTTGCATTCCTATTATTTAGGATGGTTTTGTTCGGGTATCAATATAATGCAGTTATTTGTGAATAAATGTGGTTTAATCAAACATCGCTATGTGTTTGTTTGTTGACGTTTGCATATAGCTTTTGTAAACCGATAATTAGGCTTTTATGACGTGTAATTAAATACCTATATTTAGCGTCAAACACGTAAATTGTGTTTCTGAAGATTCAGTTACAAAACAATTTTTATAATAATATTTATAGCTAATTAAGCCTTTGGTATTAAAGCAAATCATACAGTCCTACACGCCGAAACTAATCTATTTACATAGAAATTGAAAGATATTTTGGAACAAAAAGTAAAAGCCTCCAAACTCCTCAATTTCAATACAACACAATTCCACGTTATAGGTAAACGCATGGATTCAACCCGTTGTTACTCTCCAACACAAGTCAATTGAGCATTGAACCATTACGTCTGGTTTCTGTATTTTAACAGTTAATTGGGGGAATTAGGTTGAACTATAACTGTCACGTTGGCACATAGTCAAAAAAGTTATAGAACGAAAGTGTTACAACCACACCTTCCCTTGGGGGTAGGTAGAAACTACAGAACTCCACCTGTTACAATCCTTACATGACATACACCTTTTGCTTCATTTATGTTCATACATCAGGAGGCCTACCACAAGCTCTTAACGCGATCCATTTTAGGACCTAAACTAAACTGTTCTTCTAATTCGTACCATGACGTCAGTTTAACGATTCAGTTTAGGCCGTACCATTCTGCTGACAGCGATTGTCCCAAACTGAGTCGCAAGTTTTGGTTTCATTCATACTTGTTTGGTACCATGACGTCCATAGAGCAGCTCAAGCGATGCATCGCTCAAAGTCGTACCATGACGTCCATTACGCTCAGCGACATTTACTTTTAACCCAAAACTCGCGACTCAGTTTCGGAAAATCGCTGTCAGATGGCATGGCCTAAATTGAATCGTTAAAATGACGTCATGGTACGAATTAGAAGAACAGTTCAGTTTAGGTCTTAAAATGGATCGCGTTAAGAGCTCATGGTAGGCCTCCTGGTCATACACGCACACCAGTTGCGAGTACTACGCGCCTGTCCGTTGTAAAGAACATCACCTTAAGGTCACTAAGTATATGTCCTTCTAAGGCTCTGTGAATATTTTTGTAAATAAGATACGTGTTTGCTTAGCAACACGAATAATCATTAGTTCTAGGGACACGACTATGAGTAGGCAATTACTTAACTAATGTGTTACCTAATTGACATAATTAATTATGTAATTTTGCTGAAAACGAAGAATAAAATGTAGTACATACATATTTCTGGGGTTCGGTTCGTATCCCCACCAGATGAGTATCTAACATGATATTGTATAATTATCCGGTACCTATTTGTATACCAGGTACCCACACAATACCAAAAAAGCACATCTCTAGGATGTCAGTCGGTGACAGTGTTATAAAAGCCAATAGTTTGAAATTCAAATAAAAGAACATTCTCCAATTAATTCCAATCATTCGGAATTCAAACGTCCGCCGCGCCTCAACGATTCGTATCACCAAATCGATACATCGATTTAGAAATAGACTAATCGGTTACAAATAGGGAACGATATAATTATCGGACCGGAATTTATGGGCAGTTCCTCCCACATAACTATGTAGAGTAGTGTAACGTTCTTTTTAATAATTAAAAATCGTGGGAACGAATCCCATTTCGTTTATGGGTCAACTCGAATATTTTGGTCCATTCGATTCGAGTTTACGACGTATTCTTTTTAATATCGAAGGGCAAAGAACGGATTTAGAGGTGCCCTTGTGCCAACAAATTCGTTACAAGATTTTTATTGTTCGAACAATTTTGTTTAATATTTTATTGCTTGTTAGCAGGAATTTATTAAGTTTATTGGAAGGTTATATAACAGGAAAATAATAGACGTTGTTCGTTTTTCTTGTGCTTCAATACTTTATCGATATTTTTATAGTCCAAAATTGTTTTCTTTGTCTTTAATAGGCCGATTCTTTACGATTATCATTCACAGCACACTAATTGCGTAACACATCTATCTATCACAATCTGAATAATTTTGAAAGAAATTGCTAATATATTGCTTCATATGTTCGAAAAAATTGTCTGCTCAAAAACGTAAATAACGCAATGAATGTTGTTGAACTGTAAAAATGAAAGGCATTGCAATTAGCAATTATCCCGCAGGCCCATCATCATATAATAGACGAGTTCCTTACTTACAAAAAAAAAACTATGAAGATACATACAAACAAAAATACACGTATTAGACTCATAATACCGTTCGTTCAGAGGTCATTTAATGGAGGTCGGTGCCCACTGATGCTTAAAAAGCCTTGTTAAACCACCGGGTAGTGCCGGAAAACCATACGCACATATGTATGTATGTTTGTGTTGAAATACTTATAATATAAGGTTTGTAGCCACGGTCGTGTGTTTAGCCAAGGGGAACGGATACAGGCTGGTAGTTATAGTGTTGACTAGTAAGGTTATCTTGCCTAATCCTGGCTGGCAGAGTAATACCTAAGTTAAATGGCGGGCGTAATGTGCTGAAATGACTGGCATCGAAAGGCCGAACTAAAGCTTTGGTTTCTTAGGAGAGTATAATCAGCCTATAATTTTCCCACTGCTGGGACACAGGCCTCATCTCTGTGAGAGGGAGTGGGCTGTAATCCACCATGTGGGCCCAACACATGATGTGTACATGATGATGTCACATGTCTTCGAATTTTTGGTTCAATAACAAATTATTGATAAGTAAACCGTATCAATTGTGTTATATGACTCATAACTGTCGATCCTGTGGGAATATCGGGATAAAAAGTATCCTATGTGTTATTCTGATATATAAGCTAGTATTACTATAAAGTTTTATCGAATTCCGTTTAGTAGTTTTTGCGTAAAAGAGTAACAAACATCCATCCATCCATCCTTACAAACTTTCGCGTTAATAATATTAGTAAGATGTGTACCTAAGTAAAGTGCCCTAAAAAGCGTCCTGTCCAATGATGCTAAACGTTTTAGGTTTATAGGTAATAAAGTAGGTAGGACCTAGAGAGCCAGTCCATTTACTTTATGAGTCTCCATACAATTTGGACAAGAATTGGATTGGGAGATGGACGGGTCGTATGTAGTCTTTATTTTCTGAAATGAGAGTGGTTACCAGAGGTTTTATACTTGTCGGTTGGTAGAATTGTATGCTTTAGTGATACAAGTTTACTATTAGTTAAAAGACCGTGGTCTAATGACGAAGAGTGGGAAAAGCCTGCCTCAAAAAGATTTATACATCGACAAAAATTTATTTAATGATGTCATCATCTGCCTAGCCTTTTCCCAACTATGTTGGGGTTGGCTTCCAGTCTAACCGGATGCAGCTGAATACCAGCATTATACATGGGGCGACTGCCTATCTGACCTCCACAACCCAGTTACTGGGTTATACGATCACCCTCGGTAAGACTGGTTGTCAGACTTTCGGACTTCTGACTACCCGTAACTACTGCCAAAGATCAACAAATGACATCCAGGACCAACATTTGAGGCACGGGGTGGTTTCGGTATCTAAAGATGGTCACCCATCCACAGACCTACCGCGGTAAGCGTAGCTTAACCTGATCGATCGACCTGTGCGGCTGTTATTATTTAGCCACGGACCCCTTTCATACAGAATTATGGAACACAACTTGTAGACAATTAAATTAATTCTTGTCGATGTTATAACATCTAGCTATACGGTTGACGTGTAATCCAATCCTATTACAAAACATTTTAGCTCAGTTGAAAGGGTGTAAAAAGTACCAGAAGCTTCACTCTTTGGAGAAAAACTCCTGATATCATTAATCTTTAAGTTGTGATTCAGAGAATACGAACTCCGGGAATGTAGCTTCAACTATTTCTATGAGAATGAGAATGAGATGAGCAGTGGTGGTCAAGTGGTACCGGCCGCGACTTACAAGTTGTAGGTCGTAGGTTCGAACCGAGACAGGCGCTTTTCTTTTTGTTAATTATCTCATCACCACTGTTTTCAAAAGGGTGAAGGAAAACAAGGTGAGGAAACCGTCATGTCCTAGAACCAGAAAATCGAAGATATTATGTGACATCTGACAACCCGCACTGGGCACGCGTAGTGGATTACGGCCAAATCCCTTTCACAAAGAGGAGGCATGTCCCAGCAGTGGGAACATTATAGGCTGATTATGTTATTTCTACGAGGGAGAATAGAATAAATAAATCGAAGACATATTCTTGTCGTATACAATTTCATCAAAGTTTTATGACGTAGCTTTAAAGATAAGTAAGCGTTGGCCAGAGGTTTAAAGGGTTAAATCCAAGGCCAGAACCGAAGCCAAAAGAATATATTTTTAAGATCTTATTGTGCCAACTAAATGGGGACTTATTAATCCCCTCGCCCTTTATCCAGCTTATTAGGTAACACAATGGGTTGAAAAAAGCAGTAAAAAACAAAGGTGGTGCCTCGTAAATCGGTGCGGGCCGGGGTGATGCATAATGTTTGCAAATTGCGACCAGCCGCAACGACTTTTTGCCTCCAAACTTATTTCGCATTCAATATATTACAATAAGGATACTTTTTCGAAATAAATTTAAGGTTTGACATTTACATTTGGATGGCATTAAGGGGGTAACTTGATTGCTGGTAAGACGCTGCGTTTTTTCTGCGTTTATTGACAGTAATAACTTGACGGTAATAAATCAATATATCTCAGAGCGTGATAATAGGCATGAAACAAAAGAACTTTACTCCTCTGTGCAGGTAAAAATAAAAGAAGGTAGGTAAATACGAGCTGTGGGACAACGGGAACAGGACCGGTTGATATTGTCGATCGAAACAAGTTAATAACTCAATTCAACAGGCAGTGAGGTTTGACACAGGCGGTTAACAATAAAACGTTTTGTTAAAAGTTAAGTGATTCTTTTTGTCGAAGTAGTTTAGTAACTATTAAAATACAATTATAATATTCTGTATCAATCAAATCAACTTGAGTTTAATAATAACGGACGCAGGGGGTTGATAGAACGATAAGCTACGTTTGCCGAGGTCGGTCCGTGAATGGGTGACCATTCATGACATAACGAGACCCTTCCGTGCCTCGGAAAGCACGTTAAGCCGATAGTCCCGACTGTCATTCGTAGATCTTTGACAGTCATTACGGGTAGTCAAAAGCCCGAAAGTCTCCAGTTTTAACAAGGAGTATAGTTTTAACCAGTAATTGGGTGGTGGAGGTCAGATTGGCAGTCGCTCCATTTTAAATACTGGTATTCAGCTACATCCAGTTAGACTGGAAGCCGACCCTAACATAGTTGGGAAAGTCTAGGAAGAATTGATTCTGTTTAAGGGCTGATTTTTCCATAGTCAGATAACTTTTATATAATATATATACCTACTACTAGCTTCTGCCCCCAACTTCGTCCGCGTGAAAATTCACCCTCCCCCATTCACCCTCTTAGGGGAGGAATTTCGAAAAACCTTTTCTTAGTGGATACCTACTCTTCACATAGAACACACCCTCCAAAGTTCATGTCTCTAGGACCAGCGGTTTAGGCTGTGCGTTCATATATCAGTCAGTCAGGACTTTGAATTTTATATTTATAGATTACTTTTACAGACCGCCCATTGTGTCACCCTTTATAAAGTTTCTATATTTATGTCTGTAATTTATATGGTGTACATAATAAAGAGTATTCTATTTTATTTTATCTGAAGAATAAATGTGACTGTTTGACATATTTTCTATATAAAAGCTGTCAAGTCACAATATTTATTCCTTAGATAAAAGTTATCTGGCTATTGAAAAATCAGCCCTAAGTCAATTATTAAAATTTTGAAAAACAAGTTATCCGTGACCCAAGGGCTGGCTTTTACCTTGGCCAAAGGCTAAGCATTGCCATACAACGTGGTAATGCCGCCAGTCTCTTGGGAACATTACCAGTCGACAGCGATGCGGATGAATTTTTCGACGCTATATTTTAGTTTCTGTATAGTTTTAGTTAAGTTAGGATTTAGTTTTGTTATTTTTAGTATTAGATATACATAGATATTATATTTGTATAGCCTATATTATGTAAATACTTAATGCCTTATACCTTTTAGTTATTCTTTCAATATTATATCACGGATGAAGCTAAAAATTTCATCCTTCAACTGCCCAACAAAAACAATCGAATAACGCTCGAATCAAATCGCAGCGTTATCCCAACACATGTATCATCTCTCTAACACAGTCGTACTCTGGTACCTACAGCATTAAGAGGCTCTGATTAGAGGAACATTTTTCCGAAGTCAGGTTTGATGAGAACATGTTTATTTTTTTTTGCTGCAAAAGGGTCCAGTCGTAAAAATATCGGAATACAAATTATAATGTAATGAATATGCAAAGGGTTTGCGGGGTATGACGTCATATGATAATTTATTTGTAGGGCGTTCTGTTCATTTTTAAAAGTAAAGATAGGTAACGGAAGGGCATATTTTGGTTGAAATGTTTCATATTATGAGGATTTATTGTAAACTAGCTGACCCGGTGAACTCTGTACCGCCTCAAAATCTATAAGTTTGAATGTATGAGAATTACATTCATCATCTGCCTAGCCTTTTCCCAACTATGTTGGGGTCGGCTTCCAGTCTAACCGGATGCAGCTACCAGCTAGCTGCTAGCTGAATACCAGTATTTTACATGGAGCGACTGCCTATCTGTATGAGAATTACATTAAAAAAACAAAATTCGTGAATGTTTCCCATGTTTTAATAGTTATTCTGCGATTCGGGGCGGAGACTATGAATCCAACAAATCAAAGATCATAAAACTCGGTCCAGCCGTTCTTGAGTTATAAATGGTGTAGCTAACCCGACTATGTTTTATTTATACAGGCTGTCCCTGGAAGTATGGATCAAATCGAATAGGGGCGTGGGCAAGGTCATTTCCAAACTTTTTGACCCCGAGAATGTCGGTGAATTTTTTAACGGTTTTGTTTTTTTTAACGGTTTAAAAGTTGACCATTTTTTTTTTTTTTTTTTGTAATTCAGCGACATTCTCAGGTTCAAAAAGTTTGGAAATCACCGTGCCCACGCCCGCCCCTATTCGATTTGATCCATACTTCCAGGGACACCTTGTATAGATAGATGACATGAAAACTTGTACATATTATTAATCGCGAAAAATACTTGGTAGTTATAAGATAAACGTAACATCGCGCTTGTAAACCCGGAAGGGTTAGGTAGAGGAGCACCTATAGTACACCCACATTTCGCCAGTTATGTTTCAGTCCCATGTAATAGGGGGCGAGCCTATTGCCATCAACCGGGCACAAATCCAGACTCCGGGCTGCTACTGAGAAATTCCTGATAGAAAAACCCGACCACACTTCGCCCGAACTGGGAATTGAACCCAGGACCTCATGCTTAGAAAGAAAGAAAGAAAATACGTTTATTTGCGGTGAACATGACGCAAAAATTAACATAAACACAAAACTAAAATAAAAAAAGAAGGTAAGGGAAACATGCGTCACATCCACGCAAAACGGCTTTCGCTCAGCATTCTGCTGCGAGCCTATGCAAGACAGAACCCCAGCGATGGTTTTCAGCGACAGCCGGCGCTGACGTGATGACGTCGTCCGATGCAGCACACGATTATTACAACACTGTGCCGGTGTAGCGGTTAGCAGTAGCGCTTGAGACCACAAGACCAATGAGGCGGTCAATTGATAGCATTTTCAGCAATATATGGCATTACGAACAGCGTCGCGCAGTTTCACCCGCGTAAGTTTCGATCCCGAGGGAATATCGGGATAAAAACTATCCTATGCAAACTACCTTTATACCAAATTTCTACTAAATCGGTTCAGCAGTTTAAGCGTGAAGAGGTAACAGACAGACGGACACACTTTCGCATTTATAATATTAGTATGGATATAGTATGGATTCGCATATTTCACGCCTACCGATAACTTATGTGGTTTAGTTGAATTTAATACAATTTCAGCAGTTTATCTGCGGTCATCCAATGTGGTGGAGCGTGATGCGGTTTACGGAACAACAATAATGGATCTCATTTCAAAGCAACTGCAAACGAAGCAATTATCTACTACTAGCTGCACCCCGCGCTTGCATCAGGTCTCGATCCCGTGATCCGTGATCGATTAGGATCCAGGCCATGGTCTATCCATGTGCTAAAGTTCATCCAAATCCGTTCAGCCGTTTTAGCGTGACAAACGTCCATACAAAATACCAAATCTTTTCCTCTTCATTGTTAGACTAGTGAGAGCGACACGACTTGACAGAACAGCGAGCTTTCTTTATTATATGGAAGTTTAATTTAATGTATTATACACAACCAAGATAACAGACGTTACCCAGAAGGCCACTAAACATAAGTGGGACTGGGCCGGACATGTATGTCGCATGTCAGACCGATTGGGTCCCACTAAACGCACGAAACCATAGCGGCAGGCCAAGACGAAGATGGCGGGACGAGCTTGACTCCTACCGTAGGGACTGGCTGGCCGCTCGCAAAAGACAGAATTGTGTGGAAAAGGGAGAGGGAGGCCTTTGCCCTGCAGTGGGACAGTACAGGCTAGTTAGACATACACAAAACCTTCCGGAATAAATTCTTTAAATGATGGTGAAGACCACATCAAACCCGTTGCGTAGTTTAGAAGAACAACGCACACAGACAGATGCGATCACACAGAAATTGAAGGGCTGGCATTTTGGTGGACTGTCTTATGTAATTTTGACGTTCAAAAAGTGCAGATTCGCAGCCTAATTTGAATAAATGGCTTTTGATTTTAAATTTTCGAAATGGGACTTTAATTTAGTATACCTAAGTACAGACGCCAGCACATCAAGCTACCCGAAACTGTCAAATTTTCCCAATCAACTTTGAAGCTTATTTTTTAGCGATAATGTTGAAATTCTATTAAAGAAATTTGACAGCTTGATGTGCTGGCGTCTGTACCATAGAATAGATAGATATGACGTTAGTAAGCGTTTATCAAAGACGGTAAACAAATGTTTGTACCTTCAGGCACTCACGTTTTGTGTTAATAACATAATCTGGTTTTCCTACCCTGAAAGGTAAGGTATCAAAATATTGGCCTCAGCTAAGGTTTGCCTAAGCAAACCTTGGCAAACGGGCTTGGAAAAGTATTGCATAATTAGCTTATAATCTTCCCACTGCTGGGAGTGCTGGGACACAGGCCTCCTCACGGTGAGAGGGAGAGGGTCGTAATCCACCACGCAAGCCCAGTGCGGGTTGCATTACTGCTCGATTTATTTCATCACCATTGCTCTCAAAAACGGTGAAGGAAAACATCGTCAGAAAACGAGCATGTCCTAGAACCAAAAATTCGAGGACATGTGACAACCACCAACACCCACTGGGGTCGTGTGGTGGACTATGGCCTATTCCCTTTCACAGAGAGGAGGCCTGTGTCCCAGCAGTGCGAAAGTTATAGGCTGATTATGCTAGCTCAGAAATCTCCACATTTTGACATGTTGCCACGTCAGTAGGGACATTGCACCCGTGCGAAGTAGGGGCGCGTCGCTAGTTACATAATAAACGCCAATTTTATCACAAAATATGCCTCTTACAATGTATAAAGCACAAAATTATATTAACGGCTTCATAAGTGATATAGACCGAACAATTTACGAGCGAAACCGGGGCGAGGTAGTAGTTTATTACACAGTGCCATATGAATCTATATTAACGTTAGGCGTTATTTGTGGCAAGCGTAAGTGCCCCATGGTTTCTGCCTTGAAATGGGTCATATATTCAGCCTAGGTCATCTCAAGAACTGTCTTAGTTGAAAATCGACTGTATTTCGTAGTTGTTTTTGATGATATGATCAGAACCGGACGCAAAATTCGCGTTTTGACGTGGAGTTGCGCATACTAACCTTTATTACCAATGATCAAAAAAAAAAAAAAAAAAAACAGGGAAATGCCTGCCTAGTTTCACCAATCATCACAAAATCACCATCCCATCTAGTCTTGTATAAATTATGATTATTAATAAATACATTAACCAACACCGTAATTGGGTACGACACCGTCAAACACAATCAGAATCATTTTGAAGAATATTGCTTATCCATTCCTATAGATGTTCGAAAAATTTGTCTGCTCAACTACGTAAATAGCGCAATGCATGTTGTTGCAATTACCCCGCTAAAATCTCACGGAAGAAAAAGAAAATGTGAAGAATATCATGGTCTCATATCTAATAATAAATAGGTACCATTGTGTATTCTGGTAGTACTTGTTAGCAAGTACACACAAGTTACAGACAATAACAAACACAATGGCACAAGCTAGCCAATTATTACATTTGCATATATGAGCTGACATATTGTGTGAAGTACCTACGGGTTGACAATACAGTGCACTTTTGTGTAGCATGCAGGTAATTTTAATAAGGTTATCACACTAATATTATAAAGGCGAAAGTTTGTGACTGTGTGTGTGTCTGTGTGTTTATGTGTTTGTTGCTTCTTCACGCTCAAACGGCTGGACCAATTTTGATAAAATTTTGTATGTAGATAGCTGCCACCCTGGATTAACATATTTATAGGCTACTTTTTATCCCGATATTCCCACGGAATCAAAACTTATGCGGGTGAAACCGCGGGGTGCAGCTAGTAAAATATAATTTTCAAATACAATATAACGTTCAGACATAAAACTAGAACTAGTGGTCTGAGATCTGTGCCATCCGTGAACGCCCATCTGTGGAGATTGCCTTTACTCTGGCCGACTTGGGTTCGAAAGTGGCTCTTACATCAAGTTCCAAGATTCGCAGTTTTTGTTTCCGTTTTACACTGACTGCTAGTATTTAGGGGTTCATTCTGCTTGTTAAAATAAGGTGAGTATGGTTGCCAGTCCAAAAGCCTACCATAATACTGACCCAATTCGTTTTCAGTCGATTTTACGAGCTGGGGCGAAGATAAGTGGGCAATTTGTTAACCTACTTCAAGTAAGGAGGTTAATTTGACCCGTATATTTTACGCATAGATACATATATTATTATGAGTTTTGTTTTATTTATTTATAGGGGAATGGACAAAAAGTTTATCTTGGGTGTGAGTATGCGGGTCACATACATGAATATCGAACACCAGGAAAGAGTCATGTGCCACGATTTGTTGGTACGTTAAATCCAAATAAATGTTATTGTACTGTCCAACAGAAGTCATTCTGATTAACCTTTTCCTAACTATGTTGGGGTCGGCTTCCAGTCTAACCGGATGCAGCTGAATACAAGTATTTTACATGAAGCAACCTATCCGACCTTCACAGCCCAGTTACAGGATAATACGATACCCCTTGGTAACTTGTAATTTGATAAAAGCCTAAGATTTTTGTGCGTTTAGTCAACTTGAGAAACATTTTGACTTAGTACTAGGAAATTTAACTTAGAAGACGAACTAGCAAGGGATCGAGGAGAGGGGTTTAGGGGATCAGACCGGAATAAATCGCGGAGAGCGAGCATAAGTACGTTAAACTGAATCAATTTGAAAGTTAATACTCCCTTGTTATTTTACAACATAAACAAAATTCCCAAAAGCTCCCATAGTATTATTATACACCTGTATCCATCCATCTGCCTAGCCTTTTCCCAACTATGTTGGGGTCGGCTTCCAGTCTAACCGGATGCAGCTGAATACCAGTATTTTACATGGAGCGACAGCCTATCTGACCTCCACAACCCAGTTACTGGGTAATACGATACCCCTTGGTAAGACTGGTTGTGAGACTTTCGGGCTTCTGAATACCCGTAACGACTGTCAAAGATCCACGAATGACAGCCGGGACCAACGGCTTAACGTGCTTTCCGAGGCACGGAGGGTCTCAGTATGTAAAGATGGTCACCCATCCACAGACCAACCGCGGCAAGCGTAGCTTAACCTGATCGATCAACCTGTGCGGCTGTTATTATTTAGCCACGGACCCCTCACACACCTACACACTTATACACCTGTATGTAACCCATTAATTTAAATAAATAAAACAAAAATTAAACCTAATCGCAGTGATCACTCTTAAGGGACAGGGTGAATGTTCGTATTGTCGTCCTCGTGTATTCAATTACAGACGACACGGGACACAGTAATGAGGTGCAATCAACACGTCCCGATGACGTCACGGACTCACGGAGACGTATAATAAGCGTTCGTCAGAGAATTATTCTTTTTGCGTTGTTGTAATCATGTTTCTGTCGTTAATGTTGTTTTGTGAGGGAAGGTTCTGCTAATTGCGTGATTGTGTCGTGTGCTTTGTGATGTGGTGTAAGTAATTGTGGTACTAAGTCCGCATTTTGTGGTCCGGAGCATGAAAGATGAAACTGAAAGATTATGGGCATTAATGTTTTTAATGACTTTCATTCCAATGGTACATATAATTAACATAATGCTCTACATATAGACTTGTTCGGTGCGTTTGTTGTTTGCAAAATATATAATTACTAGGTTCTGCCCGCGGCTTTGTCCGCGTGAAATTTCTTGTTATTCCGACCCACCCCGTTGCATCGCATCACCTGCCCGCGTCGCTTAGCGTTCTTTCTGAAATTTTGTTTTGGCTCGGCTCCTATTGGTCGTAGAGCGATAATAAATAGCCTATATCCTTCCTCAACAATTGGGCTATCAATTGCATAAAGAGTTTTTCAAATCCGATTGGTAGTTCCAAAAATTAGCGCGAACAAACAAACTCTTCACCTTTATTATTAGTATATAGATGTGACATTAGCAGGAGGCAACCACGCGGCAGGCCCAGAAAGAGTTGGCGGTATGAGCTGGACTCCTTAGAGGATTGGTCCACAATCGCAGTAGACCGGGAAAAGTAAAAAGAGGGAAGGGAGGCCTTCGCCCTGCAGTGGGACAACACAGGCTTATAATTATAATATTATTACTTACTTATAACATTATAAACGCGAAAGTTTGTGAGGATGGATGGATGGACGTTTGTTACTCTTTCACGCAAAAACTACTGAACGGATTTGGATTAAATTTGGCACACAGATAGTTTATAACCAGGATTAACATATAGGATACTTTTTATCCCGATATTCCCACGGGATCGAAAATTATGCGACTGAAATTGCGGGGCGCTACTAGTAATAGAATAATTATGTCTTTATTATACCTACCTACCCAAGCTATAAAATAACATTCGACAGAAATAAACATTTCTTAATAATGATTTGTTTATTTACTTACGTGCCAATTTTTACCAGAGCTCTTAACTAGTTATAAAATGGAAAACCAGTACAATATAGATAATTATGATGTCATTGCGGACAAACAGTAAGTTGAAATGCAACGTGGGAAAAACTCGTCATTTTGATAATAACGCGAATAAAAACGACTGCACAGCAGTGGCGAAGGTACCATACAACTCGATTCCCACCGGCTTCTCTTCGAAAATTCAGAACATAACCACTCTATAGTCAATTCATTATTGAAATTTTCTTTTGGATTTTTTTTTTTTGCTCCGGCCTACCTCTGTCATAAATTCACCCTTCGCCACTGCTGCACAGCTAATTATAATTTTAAAATGTTACCAAATTACAATTGCGATCCCAATGTGGTTTTAACTGCGGTTTCAAGAATTACGTTTAAAACGAATTGGTTTATTATTCTGCAAAACATTCGTTTTTGGAAATAGTGTTAAGACAGATACATATTATATCATATATTATGTTATTAGCCTGTAATGTCCTACTGCAGGGAAAAGGCCTCCCAACTCTCTTTCCACTTCTCTCTGTTCAAAGATGCTAAGGACCAGTTCTTGTTGAAGGAGTCCAGCTCATTCCGCCATCTCCGTCTTGGCCTGCCAAGTGCCACGATGTCGCTTGCCATGAAGTGGGACCAATTGGGCAAGTTCGGCCCATTGTACATCTGACATGCGGCAGATGTGTCCAGCCCAGTTCCATTTTAGCGTGGCAGCTTTCCAAGTGACCTCAGCAATGTTCCCACTGCTGGGACATCACTCCCTCTCACAGAGAGGGAGTGAGTGGGCCATAATCCACCACGCGGGCTCAGTGCGGGTTGGCAGATGTCACATGTCTTCGAATTTTTAGTTCTAGGACATGCCGGTTTCCTCACGATGCTTTCCTTCACCGTTTTTGACAGCAATGGTGTTGAAATAAATTGCAAAAAGGAAAGCCTGGGATCGAATCCACGACCTACAACTTTTAAGTATATTTCTAATATGCCTAAGACGAATCATCATGTTGATTAAATTTAAAACTACTTCAAATAAAAATAATTCCAGTGACGTCATTTAAACGTCGTGTTGCCTAAATTATTTTTTAACATCCGCTTCGAACTAATACTTAATCATCACACGAACAATATCTAAGTACATGAACGTCACAGACTACATAAACCTAATAGCATCACTAACAACTAAACTAAAAGTCGTGAGTGCTGCACACGCTCGCCTTTTACAAGACGATGATTTATAATGCTAGGTACTATACGTACACGTCCGTTCCGTTCCGTGGCATCCTAGCTACGCTGTAACCAAAAAAAAAAAGGGACGTGTGTGACGAAAATTGGGACTTTCACCTTACTATAATGATAGGGGTCATCCGAAGACGGAATGAAGTCATTTTGGAAATGATAAGGTTGTTGTGTTCATAATGTATGGAAGGATGTTTTATTTTTTGTTTTAAGGTAGTTTACAAGAACAACGCAGACAGGCACGAAAAGCGACTTTTATTTGTATTAATTTGTTTTTTTTTCTTTAAGGAGATTCATGCCCATTCTTCTCCATACGAAATCTACGTTTTGGAAGGGGCGACTAGAATCAATTTCGTTTTATTATAATTTTTGACGTTCAAAAGTGCCTTTAGTGTGCCTATTTGAAATAAATGATTTGACTTTGACTTTGATGGGTGACCATCTTTACATACCAAGACCCCTCCGTGCCTCGGAAAACACGTTAAGCCGTTGGTCCCGGCTGTCATTCGTGGATCTTTGACAGTCGTTACGAGTCGTCAGAAGCCCGAAAATGTGACAACTAGTCTTACCAAGGGATATCGTATTACCCAGTAACTGGGTTGTGGAGGTCAGATAGGCATTCACTCCATGTAAAATACTGGTATTCAGCTGCAACCGGTTAGACTGGAAGCCGACCCCAACATAGTTGGGAAAAGGCTAGGCAAATGAGATTTCAAGAAGAAGTTAAGATGCACAAAACCGACTTATTTACGAAGATCATGACAGCATAAATAAAATTTTATCACCACAGCTAAATCATCATAAAAAATCTAATATACGCAATATAATTGAGCTCGTTCTAACTTTCTAGAGCTGCATACAAATGGTAGTTAATGCGATGACACCACGATAATCTTGGCCGAAGTAAACAGAAATACTAGTTTTCTGTAATTACAGCTTGTACTTAACGTTACAAGTACACATTCTCTGGGTTTAGTTCAATGTCCAACGCGTTGGAACGGTCATATCTAGGGTCTTGATAGACCTAGTCGCGTGTGTGGTCTGGAAGAGACATTTTTATCTCTTCCTATATATTGGCGAGGTTTTTCATAGCATATATCGACTTTTTTATTAGTTATCTATGTTCAGTTCAACGAGTCGCTTGCAACGTTAATGTTGTCAGCCTGTAACATCACGAAGTTAATGTAAAACCTCCTTAATTTTATACCTCTCTATTTACGTATTACTAACGTGGTTTTTACGACCTTAGAAAACATTGAGATTTCTTATTGTATGTTAGTTTCATATTAAGATATTATACATATAAATCTTTCGGAATAAATTCGCTAAATGATGTTGAAAGCCGCATCAAAATCCGTTGCGTAGTTTAGAAGAATAGTGCAGTCACACAGACAAAACGAAAAGCTACTTAGATATCGATACTCATCATGTCTGTGAAGTTTACCATAAAAAAAACAGATTTTCAAACAGATATTTTTTTGTTTTATTTCTTCACTAGGAGTCTTTGGTCAACTGGACCCACACGAACTGAACCCGCGGGTCCAGTTGACTAAGTCAAATTTTGAATTGGTCGACTGGACCCACTGCCAAATATCATCATTAGTACAGTCAAGGAGTAAAGCGGAATCTTTTATTTTTAACCGACTTCAAAAAAAGGAGGAGGTTCTCAATTCGGTTTTTTTGACCCGGCGAACTTCGTACCGCCCCGCCAGCCGCTCTGCCCCCGCTTTTTAAATCTCTTCTAAGATATTCATTTTAATGATAATTATGCTGTACAGGGCAATTTTGATCTACATGAAATGCACAACGTATCTCATGTATTTAATTGGATAAGGAATAATACTACATTGTTCAAAATAGGTTGGTAAATAACCCATAACTTTTTTGTAATATGTAAAAGATAAAAATGGTTACTGTGGGTTATCCTTAGGGGATAAACATACCTATATCATCGCGGACTTTTTTATCGATATTTTTAAGATATACAATTCCGTAGTACCTACATTAATTTGATCTATCTCGTAAGGTTTAGCCAGCGTTTGCAATGTAAGCGCACAAATATAATATATGTTTGTTACGACATCACATTACAAGTCTTTGAATTTCTAAGCTTTTCTCTACTAAAATATGCACGTATTATACATATAATCCTATTGAATCACTCTATCTAAGCTTACAGGGAGCGGGAGCGACTTTGTTTTATGTACTTTGTTCTTTGTAAAGAAGATAAAGATGTTTAGATATCGATACATGTCACATCTGCGGAGTTTCGCTAACTAATTTAATTCAACCCTGTATAATCCTGTAATAAACCAATCTACCTTGAAGACAAAAATGACTAAGACACTTAGAACAAGTACCTACGACCATGAAAAAGATAACTAACTGATTAACATTAAGCGGACGTAAATAATAACTCTTCACGATTATAATAATGATCAATCTTCTTGTTATTCCTTCATAAAGCCTTAGAAAAATAATTATAGAAGCAATTACAGTGATCGTGGTCTGAGTGACGGTATCCTGGGAACTTTAGCCATGAAGTCATCAGTAGCACGAAGCTAGTAGAATGTTCTTCGATTTATTTACTTGGATTCAATGCAAAAACAAATAGGTGTCTTATTTCCTGTGCTATTAACTGGTTACACCTTAGCGAAAATACAATCAGCTGTTTCCTACATTTATGTTCGCATAACTCGTTAAAATGTAGGGAACAGCTGATTTGTTTTCGCAATTTAGGGTTTGGTCCCATAGTAAAAGTTGTTCATAATGATGAGTACAATATCCCATTTCGAACCTGTAGGTACCTAAAACTCCAAGTATTTTTTAGAATCGTGAGAAAAAGTGTAGGTAATGGCCAGAAATCGCCAAAATACAGTGATAGAAAGACAATTACTTAAAGGCGAAATTGTTCAAGTGCCAAATATTTTGATGTATTTTATTAAGTTTCAAGTTAAGATGAACATTTTCTTTATCCATTTAAGAACTAGTTTAAAGCTCGAGATATCACGGATGAGAAGTTACTGGCTCATCGCCAAAAAGGCTAAAGTTTTCAGTACTCACTGTATCAGTCGTTATCGGTAGTTGAGTCTTTTGTTAACTTGGTGCTTACCTGTGGAAAAAGAGAATTATTATTATACAAGTTAGGTATATTATCTTTAACATTAGAACCTTATTGATATACAAGATAGTTATATACATAGACTACTCTTTATTATACATGGTGGCATCATAAACGTGCAAACGGTAACCATGAATTTAGCACAGAAAGCGTAGAACATTTTCATTAAAATATAGCAGCTTTTTTTTAGAAAATTTCATTACTTACGCGGTCAAAATGCAATTTTTATTATTAACTAAGTAGCTGACCGCCGAAAATCGTACTGCCTCCGGATAAATGTATGAGAAAAATATGAATTATCTTCAAATTTTTTTTTTTCGTGTAACTTTCCCATATTTTAATAGTTACTCCGCTATTCGGATCGGAAACAAATCCAACAAATCAAAGATCATAAAAATCGGTCCAGCCGTTCTTTAGTTATAAAATTGTGTAACTTACTCGAATTTATTTTATTTATATAGAAGATATAGATAACCGACAAAAAATTTCAACGCAGGGGGTTCAGAATCATGTGCTGAATCCAAGGTAACAGGTCGCACGTCGATGGGACATCGGTCATGCTACCCTGTATACACCAAAAAAATACTGATATAAATAGGTATATACATTTTTCATAGGGTGACACAATGGGCGGTCTTATCGCTAAGAGCGATACAAGCCGTGTACCCGATGGGATTTCCCATCGGCATAAATTACGAACTTACAAACTTTTATCCTCTATTTAATGGTTTAACAACCCCTTTAGGTGGATTTTCAAAAATCCTTCCTCACTGTTCCCTTTCGTCATTTTTAGGGTTCTGTACCCAAAGGGTAAAAACGGGACCCTATTACTAAGACTCCACAGTCCGTCTGTCTGTCTGTCACCAGGCTGTATCTCATGAACCGTGATAGCTAGACAGTTTAAATTTTCACAGATGATGTATTTCTGTTGCCGCTATAACAAAAAATACTAAAACAATAAAATAAATATTTAACGGGGTCTTCCATATAAAAATCGTGATTTTTTGCCGTTATTTGTATGTAGTGTTAACTCGCACACGAAGGGTTCCGTAACACCGTACAATAGTACGGTGGTACGGAACCCTTCGTGTGCTAGTCCGACTCGCACTTGGCCGGTTTTTTTAACTTTTGTGCAAAATTTCATGCATACGTTGTCTGTCAATGAATGAACGATTTTTATTAAGGAGAAGTAGATATGATTTTTTACACTATGGACATAAATGTCAAGTAATAAAATAACGGAAAAACTATTGCAAAATATTATCGCGTCTTTTCATTGATAGCCTAAATGACGTCGATGACGATAAATGTGAATACTCAACCTGATCTTTTGCATGTGTTTCTAACACTTGTGTAATTTGCAAAAGCCTTGATATTATACAATTTCAAAACATTGCAAATAGGCAGGTTCGTTTATTTTGTATTAAAATTACCTTGAAGATATATCTGAAAATCTTTAAGGTCCTCCGTCTGTATGTTTTCACATCAAAACACTTAAGACACGGATGCCTGGTCTACATTATGCTAATATTGTGCAGCCGACCAAATAGCGTAAGAAGCCTTAGTAGCCTTTAAATTCTAAACAAATGTTCTTACGGAAGAATTCTTAGGATACGTCCACATAATTATGTCAACTCAACTCAAAGCAAATGCTTTGAGTTGAGTTGACATAATTAAGTTTATGATTGCATAAAAAAATATATTTAAATAAAAAAACATGAAGATTCTTCAAAAATGCTCGCCAGACGATTTGTTCCACATTCGCTTCACAAAGTTCGCCCCACTTTTGACATTCCTGTTTCGCCCCACATTTTGTTCCTTATTCGCCTCAGTTTTTTATTTTATGGATGCTTATAAAAACCCGCGTACCATCTAGGCATTACCCATGCGCGTGCGCCTTTACTTACATCACCACATGTGCATCACATGTGCATCACTACTAATTATTATACAGTATTTATACAGCAGTAGACGCAAATACGCTAATTAAGCTTGTATAGACCGCAGCCATGAGTTCATCGCATTAAGTTTTTTAGCCTCGCTTACATTTTGTTCGATGTTATGTCCTAACATACTAAGTGTTTGAGTATTCTTTAGGGTTGTAAGTCTAAGAAGAAATGTTATTATTAAAAAAAAAAAAAACTTTTTTCCATAACGTGATATTTAGGTAGGAATGAGAAAATCTGACTTTATAGTATCTATCAGAAGGGAGGTGGTACAGACAATTTTCTCTATGAGACCAAGTTGGTCTCATGACCAACATCATAATCGCGAATAAATTGTTCAATAACTACTCGACCCAAATGTATGGTACAGCTGATATTTTTTTCGCGATTACATTGTTGGTCCCATGGAGAAAGTTGTTCAGTGTCACAGCCTTAAATATGACCACACCTTTCTGATACATGCTGTATAAAGGTTCCATTGCCTAACTTACAACCAAACGCTATTTCACGATGAAAATAAAATAAAATTATGTAGGTAATACGAAAACTTATTTGAAAATTTAAATTAAAAATACGGGACCTCATTTAAATAAATAAATTAGAAAAAGGTTGTGTGTCGCGGACTTTACGAAGGGTAAGAGACACTGTTGCCGGAAGGGATGAAATATAAATAGACATTTTTATCGATTGAAAAGGGTTGAATACCTGTGCCCCGTAAAATTGGCAGGATTTCGCTCCCTTAATAAAGTCAGATTTTTATGTTTTGTTTACATTTTTTTGTGTGTGCATTTTCTATTTCCAATGTTTTGGGACTGGTAAGTTAGGCTGTCTACTTGTTTTTTGTAGTGGTTTATTTAAGTAGGTACATTAGGTGTTCAGGTTACTCAATTTTTACTCTTAAGTAGGTACTCCATTTTGCTTTTAAGCTTCACAAAATGTCAACAAAAAAAACTAAATCACTAACTTTGAAAGACACACAAACTCGTTCACTTACATCGCTAACACAGCAAAAAACTACACTGCAACTAACAAAGCCAGTAAAAAAGTAGCAACAGACTTGTTTTTATTAAATATTCCAATTACCATCTTAATTAAACAGCGGCCTTTAAGATCTGAAGCTATTACATAGATAAATACTTGATAATTATAGCAACACTGTCGTAATTGAAATAATCAATAAGACAAAAAAGTGCGTTTAAAAACTATGACTAAAGGCTCGATTTTAAACGGACTTTGTTAAATTATGGTAACTTGGTATGAGCATGAGAACATTGGGTTCATAAATTGAGTAACAATCGGCAATTACAAAATACCTAGATTTGATAATTTTTTAGGTCGTCTTATACCTATTATTTTCATTATAATTTAAATCCAATTAGGTAATGCTTATTTTAATGTACAGACGCCAGCACATCAACCTACTACAATCTGTCAGATTTCTGTAATAGATTTTCAACTTTATCGCTAAAGCATAAGGTTCAATGTTGATTGGGAAAATTTTACAGTTAGGTGTAGGTTGATGTGCTGGCGTCTGTACATCTAGAAAATTAGATAACGCTTTGTCTTTGCAAGCAGTTAACACGGACAAGAATGATATCGTTTTTCTCTATTATAAAACAAACAAAGAACTGACACCTATTTACGTATAATAAAGCTTCCAATATTATTTTTATCTTTGTACGCAACAAAATAATTACCCGCCACGTTAACATCAAGGTTATAGAAGCACGGTGGTGTTAATCACGCGATAATGAGTCACATGACGTCATGCATCGATTGGGCGTTAGGCCGATGACTGATGCTCTCACCCTATTTTAGGTCGGCGCACACAAAGTACACACATTGATTCAATGTTCCGTGATTACATTTCTAAGGTTTCTGGTGTCAAGAGTTGGTTTTGGTGGTAATTATGTCAAGCCAACTAAGGCTGACATTTGGTTAAATGATTCTGTGGTCGTAGTTGGATACATGTGGAAATGGACGGTATCTTCTGATTCAATTCATTCATCCAATGACAGACACCGCACGGCCTAAACTATGAAATATTGCACTTATACAGTATGGAAACCACATATGTATACTTATGCAATAAATTATACCACATACTTATTATCGCCGTTTCTAAACGATATACAAAAAATGAACGAAATCGGTCGCGAAAAAAAATCAACTGTTCTCTACATTTATGTTCGCACAACTCGTCAAAATGTAGGGAACAGCCTGATTTTTTTCTGAAAGGCGATAACAAGTATGTGGTGTAATTTATTGCATATATGTGGTTTCCATACTGTATACAAATATAGTGAGCAATAACGGAGGGTTTTTGGAAATTCTACCCCTAAGGGGGTCAAATTGGGGATCTAAGTTTGTATGGAAGTTTGTAATTTTTGCTGATGGTACATCCCATCTGGTGCATGATTCCCCCGTGCCTCGGAAATCACGTTAAGCAGTTGGTCCTGAGCCTGATCTCTCTCCAGTCGTGTCGGATTGCCGCCCCATCGGAAACCTCTCTCTAGGTAAAAAAAAACTTATTTTAAGAGCACTACATGACCTAAAGCGCGGTCACTGTCGGACTGCAGAGAAAAGAAAGAGAAGCGCGATGACAAAACGCTGTTAAATTATTGCAAAAAGTGAAGCAATTATCTATTTACAAAAAATCTATTGTTTGGACTAAAAAATTAAAACACTAGAGTTTAGTATATTGCTTGTAGAATAATGTGACAAAAAATCACAATGATTGTATGTATATTAGTATGGTTTTTATTGTAAAAAGAAAGTTTTTAGAGGTATCTTCATGATTTTTTTCTGTTGTACCAAATAAGTTGTATTATGTTTTCAACACACTATCTGCCTAGCGTATATCCTGAAGAATATCATAATTATATTTTTCTGATTTTGTTTACTTTCGTCGATCATATAGTTTTATTGTTTCTAAAACTTGCGTTTTTTGCCTTTAGGACCTGTAAGTCCCTTAATTATAAACTATTTTTTTAACCACCCTCGGGGAACACACCTTTGCTGTTTTTGCACTATAAATTCCCCACAGCAATAAATACATTCTTCATTAATTAAATTAAGTAATTAGAACTTTTTGCTGTCCGTATCAAACTCAAATACATATCCAGTTCTAGGTATATTTTTTGTTAGACATCGTATTACTTTTAATTCCGAATCGAAACACATAGTATTATTTATTACAATGGTTAAAACACATACAATATTGAGTCTTATTGTGTGAAAATAAGGAAGAGATTTGTTTTTACGTTTCAAACGGATTCGTCAAACTTTTTTGTTCAATGTATCTACACATGGCCATTTTATTTGATCGTATCAAACGTAATTTAATTTCTACAAGTATGGGTATAAAAAGTTCATGCTTTTGTTACATAATTAGCCTGTAATATGTGCTTCGTAATGTATTTGACAAAAAACCCTATTTTACTGAAGTATGGCAACAAACGTCACGACATATTATAGTATGTATAACGAGTGTAAAAAGAAACTTCACGAACCCGAGAGTCACTTGTTCCCATCACTGTGATCACTATTTTTGTACTGGAACTGGGGTCCTTGTGGTTACGGAGATACTGAAGGTTTCCAGGATTTTGTTCATATTTTAACAAAACGAAGTTTTAAATTGGGTGAAGTCTTAAACAATAAAAAAGTTTTAAATGTTATAACTTATCTTTAAATCCCCAACGATCGTTGTAAACACAATGTTTTGTGTTACAATGCACCCTGACGTACTTGTACAAAGTTACTTAGTTTGATGTACAGAACGCGTAGACGACGGTTATATAATGGGTCTCTTTACACCCTACATAGAACGAACGCCTGAATTAATTGGTTACCTCCATTGCTAATGTAACCTACGTCACTTCCTCAGTAAGTACCAAGGTAGGTACTTACAGTATCTATATTTGGAAGCACTCAACTAAGAAATATGTACTACACAAATTACCGACAAAAGTAATTCAGTCAATTTTAAAGGAGTTACGAAAAGTAGACGGATAGTGGGTGTTTTACTGCCTAGAACATTGCAAAGATTATCTACTAAGTTGACTCTTTCATTGTACCAAAGAATGTTGCATATAATAATAATACCAGCCTATTACCTAATGTCCCACTGCAGGGCAAAGGCCTCTTGAGGCAAGGTACGAGCAAAATTTTCAATATCGGTCCACATTTGATGAAAATTTCGTAAAAAAAAAAAAAATACACACAGATGAACATAGAACCTCCTCAAATTAAATCAAAATATTTTATTTCAGATAAACCTACATGGGCACTTATGAAACGTCAGTAAGCTAGGTGCACGGTTCCAATTGGTCGTTTCCTATGGAGAAGAGCCGTCAAGAAACTCCACGGTTACTCTTTTAAAAATAATTGGCATTAACAATGTTTTCAAATTACAGTAGGTATGGGAAGATAGCGTAGGCCTGTCAACAAGTACCAGGTACCTGATAAAATAAAAATGGTCTACAGAGCAAAAGTCTACAAAGCCTACAAAGTCCTCAAATTTATAAAATAAGAATCTATCAAAAGAATAGTCATTAAAGTCGTCAAATCAAAATAAGAATTTATCAAACAATACAAAATAAGAATCTATCAAGAGAAAAACATAATTTAAAAGAGTGTCCATGAAGTTTCATGCCCGTTCTTCTAAATAGGTACCTACGCTTTGGAATGGGCAACTAGCTTCATTTTTTTAAGACTGACCGACTTCTTGACAATTCAAAAGCGCCTGTAAATGGTTTAATTGAAATAAATGCTTAAATAAATAAAAAATAAAATCGAACAATCTACTAAAACCAAGTGACATGATTGCCATTACAACCACTAACTACTACTACTATTTCTTAAAAGTCGGTTAAAAACTGACGTTAAACCCGACTCTGTATACTTTACGTTTGTCAGAATAAAGAGCAAAATACAAGCTCGAAGGATTGGGTTTGGACTACAGTTAGAAATCGTTTAAATATTAAGATGTTAACAGACCGACAGATCTGTCCTCCCACCACACGAAAAAAGGAGGTAAGATAATCAAGAGAGAGGGAAGCTCAGTCTCAGAACATCTTATTAATATTATAATAATGCAAAATACCTGTACTTATTATTCTGCAAGAAATTAAGCGTGGGTAATATACAAAAAGCAGCCAAAGTCGTGGGCGTATCGCTAGCGAGATGACTACAAAGATTAACGTCGGCTCTTTAGTTTTTTGTTCCCTCCATTGTTCCATGATAAGATGCTAATAACTATAGCAAACTAGGGATGTGCTTTATATTAAAATCATATGTTCATTATGTTTAAAGTTTTTCTTTTCTAAATGTGATTCCTTGTTGCTTTTATAAATTTTTTATAGCAAATAGTGATGTATTTTATAAATCAACTAGCTACACCCCGCGGTTTCACCCGCATAAGTCTCGATACCGTGGAAATATGAGAGTAAAAAGTGTCCTTTGATCTAATCCAGGTCATGGTCTACCCATGTGCCAAAATTTAGTCCAAATCCGTTCAGTCCTTTTAGCGCGAAAGCGTAACACACAAAAAACTTATCTTTTCTCTTTATAATATTAGTTTAGATGTTTAAGGCGACTACATGACCAAAAGCGCGGTCTTTGTCGGACTGCATAGAAAAAAAGAAAGAGAAGCGAAATGACTGCGCCGGTAATTTATTGCAAAATATGAATCAATTTTCTATTTACAAAAAATCTTTTGTTTGGACTAAAAAAATTAAAACACTAGTGCTTTAGTATGTTGCTTGTACAATAGTCTCGACAAAAATCAGAATGATTGTATGTATATTAGTATGGTATTTATTATAAAAAAAAAAAATTAGAGGCATCTTCATGATTTTTTTCTATCGTATCAAATTCGTTGTATTATCTTTTCAACACACTATTTACCTAGCATATATCCTGAAGAATGTCATATATTTTTCTGATTTTGTTTACTGTAGTCGATCATATACTTTTATTGTTTCTAAAACTTGCGTTTTTTGCCCCTTAAAAATTCAGTCAAAATAAAAACTTCATTTTTTCAACTTTCGTTTATTTTTCGTGACAGAGTAAAAAGACATAATTATTTCAGTATTTCCAAATAGAAAAACATATTTCATGTACCTAACGGTACTTGCATGGTATTTATTGTGATTACATTGAAAAGAAAAAAAGATTACATAGAATTCAGTTAGGGCGTTTGAGGAAAAGTGGCAGGAAAACCACAAACGAGGTCACTGTGATGGATTGTGTCAATGAAAACAGAATTGTTGCCATTTATGGCTTCAGCCAGCTTTAAGAGCTGGAACTGTTATGATATTGTAAACCTGATTTATTTATTCTGATCGTGCACAAAATTAACATAAGCTTTTTAAGTTTTGAGTATTTTTCGTACCTACTTACTATACGAGTATTAAGCCCAGGTTTACAAGAACGCGTTCCTCCCGCGGCGATTCTTTTTCGCGCACTGGATTTTCAACGCTCTGCATAGTGACGAAAGTTGAAAATTCAACAGTGTGTTTATTTGACGCGCCGGCCATGCGCTCTGTTGGATTCTCAACGCTCGGCTCAACACCGAGAGTTGAACATCCAGTGCGCGATAAAATCTCGTCGCGATATTTGTTACGTCCATGCGAACGTGGGCTATCCGAAACTGTAACCATGGAGAAAAGAGTAACCATGGAGTTTCTTGCCGGTTCTTCTCCATAGGAAACGACCAATTGGAACCGTGCACCTAGCTTCTGACGTTTCATAAGTGCCCATGTTGGTTTATGTGAAATAAAAATATTTTGATTTTGATTTTGATTTTTGATTTTGATTTTGATTTTGATTGATTGATTTTGTAAAATTTTCCCAATCAACTTTGAACCCTATGTTCTAGCACATAAAGTTGAAAATCTATTAAATAAATTTGACAGATTGTAGTAGCTTGATGTGCTGGCGTCTGTACTTTTGGCCGCACGTCAGAGGAAACACTTTGGCCTTGAACTGGCCAAGCGTAATATAGGCTTTATACTGAGTTTTAATAGAATGCGAAGCCAGCTTATACAAAAGGCCGATTCTCGTAATTTAAAACGTTCAAAATCTATAGGCCGATCGCTTAACTGAGACGTTGCCTGAGGTAGCAGCGCGGTGCGGGAGGGGTGTGGTGACGTGATGCGAGAGCTCAGTGATTCGTCAACTTGTGACAACTATCACCCCTCCCGCACCGTGCAGCTACCTCAGGCAACGTCTCAGTTAAGCGATCGGCCTATAGTCGAGTCTCACCTGCGGCAAACAAATGTCAAAAACTTGTCAAAAATGTAGGTAAATTAGAAGTATTTTTGACAGATTGAGACTGAGATTAAAATGCGGACGTTCTTAAAAATAAAGGAATTGCCCCTCAGGTATTTTGTTACAGAGAAGACTTAAATTTGTCAAAAATAAATAATTACCACTGAATATTCACGCTGGCAACCCTAACACACCATAAAGAAATCCATTGCAACATCATAATACACATTAGGAGCACGTTAAAACTTCAGCACGCGTGTATCTTTACGTCATAACCGGAGATTAATTCGCAGAATTGACAATTATTATGATAGTGACGGTTTATGCCTATGCCCAGGTCTAGGTAGGTTGGTAGGTAGGTATGTGATAATTGATGTTTTTAATAGGTCTGTAATAATTTAATTTTTTTTTAATCATTGGTACCTAATAATGTGAGAAACTGTGTTTGTTTACCTGTATGACTCTGATCTAATTTCGTTTGCGTTTCTCGGCCTAATTGCGTAACAGATTATCAATCACAATCAGAATTATTTTGAAGGATATTGCTAATCCATTGCTTTATATGTTCGAAAAATTTGTCTCCTCATCAACGTAAATAACGCAATGAATGTTGTTGAACTGTCAAAATGAGTGTTACGCAACTGCCCCGCAGATCGAATTTCGTTATCGTTTTCAGCCGAAACAAAGAACCATTTCGGGTCGGACTCTACCTGTTTACCATATTTATAACACCCATTGGTTAGATTTTGTGAGTTTTTTACTTCTTTCTATATTCTATTAAAAACATATTCCTTCCTTCAATTACAGATTTCGTGATTATTATCAGACGGAGCGCAGACAGTATAATAATAAACTAACATTTTTTTGAAAGAAAAGTTCTGTTTTACCATTATTCACCATGCCTGAATAAACACATACAGTTTGTCTGCGAAGCGTTAACATATACCTAATAATATAGTCTATATTAACATCTTATATAACGTAACATCACGCCTGTACGTTCCGAAGAGTAAGGCAGATGTGTACCTACCTATAGTTTAGCCACATTTCGCCAGTTAAAATGAAGTCCCATGTAATAGAGGCCAGCCTATTGCCATCAACCGGGCATAGATCTCCAGTTTCCGGGCTGCTACTGATTCTTAATACAAAAACCCAATAAATGTTATTGGGTTTTTTTATTGGCCGACCTGGGCATCGAACCCAGGCCCTCATGCCCAGAAGTAGTCTAATAATGTTATAGTCTATATTTATATCGATTAGCTGTAGCATATTATATTAACATCAAAGTAGGTACAGCTGCGGACAATGGCGGTAGACCACTTTTCATCCTTATGCCCTTGGTACCTAATAAGGTTCAGAAATGGGCCACCGCCAGTGTCCGCGACGGTACCAACCTACTATAACGCCTATAAAAATCTATTATAGAACAAATCAGGATGAAATCAGGTTTTTGTTAAAAACCTATCTGTACCTACTCTAAAAGTAACACTAGGTCTAACAACCTAGACCACTTAAAATATTTAAAGGCACAAAAAATGGCTAGATTAATTTTTTACATTCAAACCTGCTTCCTGTACACCAGCTTGTTTTGAGATACTTTTCGAATAGACTAGTGGAAGAATAAGTTCCGCAATTCCTTCACAAAATTTTGTCATTTATCGCTGACTATACCTACCTACGATAGTAATTATAGGTCTTCAATAAAATAAGTACCTAAGCTACGTCAACATTTAAGTTAGCAAAAAAAATAAAATTATTTGGAAAAATAACTTTAATACCTACTAACACATAAAGTTCAGTTTGCGCTACAACTTCAACATTTTTTATGACATTTTCAATAATAGTAGTTATAGTAAAATCTATTCCAGTTCGTCGCAATCTCTCCGCGCTCAACGCTCTCCTGGACGCTAATCCTGACTGTGATGTGTTCGCGGATGAATGGAAGACGTTCATGTATGTTTGGAGTTCTGTGAGACGAGTTTATTAATGTTTTGTCTTGTAATAGTTTATCTTTAGCTAATGTAATTGGCAGATTGCCGTTTTATGTCAAAGTAAAATGAATAAATACACTAGCCAGAGTGATACTTATTTGTTTAAGTGGCAATAACGTCAATTGGAAACAAGGATTTGAACAGACTTTAAGTACCTACCAGGGCGCTAATTCACTATGACCACTCAATGATTCCTTACTTCGAAACCACGTCAAATCCTTAGCTGATCCCGCCCGCGTTCATTTCACGCGGTTTTGTTCACTATGTCATAGAGAATACGGCCCCTGAAAAACAATAATACCTTTTATAATATTTTTAAAAGTAAAAACCAATAAATGAATGGAGCCATTAATTTTTATTGCGTTCGAATCAAAGATAATATTTCAAATGATTTTATAAACCTTAATCGGCTTTTTAAGTTCGTTTCGCCGTTTATGGGATATTTTTATATCTGTAATCACAATCAAAATAAAGTATGGTTGTATTAATAATATTATGATCATTGAGTAGTGAGGTTTAACTACCTTTTAACTACGCACTCACTACCTAAGTACATAAATAAACATAACATTGCGCCTGTGTACCCCGGAGGGTTAGGCAGAAGTGTACCTATAATAGTACACCTAGTGTAAAAATTTTTTTACATCTTATATTGATGAATATTTCTGTAAGAAATGTGTTTCTTACAGAAATATTCATCAATAAAAGTTGTAAAAAACATTGGTTGTCTGTAAAGTCGGTTTACGGACGATAATTTTACATGATAACGTCATAAGAAAACATGCCTCTCTATCGCTTGTTCCGCGCTCTCGCTTGCACGCTCGGCTCAGGCGGAACGTGACAATGAGTCATGCTTTTTCGTGCGTGCAGCCGGCGTGCATCGAATTATAAGATGTTATCACGTTAAACAAATTGTTGCTGTTTATAGTAGTTTTAACACTAGGGCCATGGGGCCCGAGTGCCCACTTAGTATTTCGAGAAATCGCCGAGCGGTCGATTCTTCACGTAACCAGAGGGCTGGCCTATTTTTTGGCCAAAGAATCAGCATTGCCATAAAACGTGGCAATGCTGCCAGCCTTTTGGGCACGTTTCCTATTGACAATGATGCGGACGAATTTTTTGATGTCCTTTGATTATTTCCCCTCCTTTTTATATAATTGTACATATTATTATTATTTTAAGACTGCTAGCTTTTTAAATTATGTAAACACTTATGTAAACCCAGCTTCGCACGAGTGCAATTTTCTTTTCGTATAGGTATCCGAAATTTTCTTTCATACAAACCTTGTCCTGGCAATACCGAACACAACAAAAAAATTATTATCCAATTTGGTGCAGTCATTCGGAAGTTAGAATAATAAAATTAATGTAGATCACACTTTAAGGAAGCGGAGTGCTATAATAAAGATATAAAAGTTGCTATTAAGCATTGCAGCCCAAAGGCCTCCCTTCCCTCTTTTCACTTTCCCCGGTCTACGGCGATTAATCCTATAAGAAGGACCTTTAAGAAGAAGCTGCTATTCATCAGTCTCCTGCCCTTATCCCAATTTATTCGGGGTCGGCGCAACATGTATTTTCTTCCACACTTAAAAAGAAAGAAATCAAATACGTTTATTTTCAGTAAACATGACGCAAAAAAGAAAAAAAAAAAAATAAGAAAAGTTTGGGTGAAACATGCGTCATATCCACGCAAAACGGCTATCGCTCAGCGTTATGCAAGATAGAGCCCCACTTACTTCTCTGTTAGTCGTCATTTCGGTAGTAAAAAAAAGCTGCTATTAATAAAGAATAAGTTATTTTCTGATGTTAAGTTTAACAACTTCCCCGAAAACCAATGACCACTCTGCTAACAATGCTATCCTTACAAAGTAGCCATACTAACAAAAGCACTTTAACGAAACACGAAAACCACCAAAAATCATGACGTCACATCATTGTCGAAAACAAAAACCCGTTTTCAATTTGCGCAAAATCGGTAAAGAAATCATGACCTTCCAGAAACCAGTTGTGAACCCAAATAAATCCGCCATCGATGCACTTGTACCTGTTTTAATTGCTTTAGTATCAATAACCTTGTTAACTTAGTAATTATACCAAGGTTAGTCGGTTCTCACACTTGAATGGGACTTAGAAACGAGTGAGCTTTGAATTTAAGAGGAAATGCGGGTGGTCGTTTCTCCATAGAAACGCTCTCGCCTGTTTTCTTTCTGGTAGTCCATAAAGCAATGATTTTTTTTACAAAATAATAAACATTAACTACTTAATTGTATGTCCCTATGTCTTCCTTTTTGATGATACATTATTTTTATAAGCACTAGAACCGTCAAAAAATGCAGATTTAAACCGCTGTCAACAGAGGCCTAGTGTACAAAATTGACACTATTAACGAAAAAAGAAAAACATAACGTAAGGACACAGTATATATCTGTGCGGGACAATGATTAATTAATGGATAGCTTGATGTAAGCATTGAAAACTAATTATTACTTAGCCTATAAGTACTTAATATGTAAAGCATAACATGTAACTGACATGTACATAACAGATTTGTATTGATAACGTGTATAGATTAAGTACCTAGCTAATTATCGTACAAGTTATTAATAATAATAAGATGGTATTGCACAACAGTAATGTGATTGATCACATAATTAGATGCATAAATATTTGCTATCCCTTTGATTGGGCATTGCCGTAGCCCAGGAGTATGGTCTCTACAGGTTTCGACCTGCACAAATCTGTCGGGACCCACACTTGAGAAATGCAACGCCATTAGAGTAACAATGTCATTTTAGCATAGGATACCCACTACCTGTGCTCACGTAGTTTGGGTATAAGTATAGGGACATTTTGTAAAATCAGTACTAGTTCTCTACCATGCTCTCATAAACTACTACTACCTAATAAACAGTGTGAATAAGTATATAAAACCGTGTGAGTCTTCGAATGTACTGACTATAATCTCTGAAACTATATAAACCGTGTAAAACTATAATTGTGAACTATATAAATCTTGTAAAGCTATAACTCTGAACTATACTCATGTAAAACTATAAGTGTAACAAATAAACAGTGTCAAAATCTACGCATCTTTGATTCCACCAACCCAGCCACAGCAAATGTGCAAACTATCGCCCACAATATCCTTCTTATTCAGTATATGAAACATCTTTTATTGGTCCAATATTGGACGAGGAAAAAGGCGAGAGCCAAACCTCGAATCACGACTTTTTACTTAGGACGTTTTCAACAGTCTCTCCGACCGCATTTCCTCTTAATAAGTCGTTTTGGAAATCAAGTGTTACTAATAACCTGCGGCGAGGTAAAGGTTTTCGTATTACAAAGTAACTGGGTTGTGGAGGTCAGACTGATAGGGAGTCGCTCAGACAGAAAATTAAGTGTGATAACATGAATGCAGCTGCGATTAATTATAATTCTATAGATTACAAAAAAAAAACAGATATGTAAAGTCTGCATTAAAGATTATAAAATGGATTAGGTAAATGGGAGATAGCATAATTATTCAGCCTGTAATATGTCCACTGCTAGGAGACAGACCTGCTCTCTATGATAGGGAGTGGGCCATAATTCACCACGCGGGCCCAGTGCGGGTTGGTGAATGTCAAATGTCTTCTAATCTTTAGTTCTAGGACATGCCGGTTTCCTCACGATATTTTCCGTCACGGTTGTGATGAAATAATTTACACAAAGTAAAGCGCCTAGCGAGAGTAGTGGTGGCCAAGTGAAACATCGTGAGGAAACCGGCCTGTCCTAAAACCAAAATTTCGAAGAGATGTGACATCTGCCAACCCGCACTGGGCCCGCGTGGTGGATTACAGCCCACCCCCTCTCACCGAGAGGAGGCGTGTGTCCCAGCAGTGGGAACATTATAGGCTGATTATGATGAAAGTGCCTGGCTGGGTCGAATCTACGACCTATAACTCGTCGCGGCCGTTCCAACTGGGCCACCATGCAGTCCAAAAAAAAATACACTATCAATGAACTAAACATAGCAAACGCAAGAAAAACAGATAACGAACAACGTTAACAAAAGAAAAATCCTTGAACGGAACGAATGCATAAATACATCACACTCAGATGCATATCGCAAAGGACATTATGTATTGTGTCGTAAAGGGGTGTTCTGACGGTACGACAATATGACAAGAACGTGTCTTCTTTTGCGACTAACAACAATATCACATTGACACGTGTCACATACAAAACATGCGACTAAATTGAAGAAGGCATTCGTTTAAAACTTTTTGGCAACTGTATTAATTTTGTTGAATGGTTCTTTAGATATTATTAATTAAATACAAAAGTTATGAATGCAGCATTATATTATAGCACGTTTAAATTAAAATTATCAGTAAATATCAGGCTGTTTTCTCTGAAAATTGATAATATGAATACTGTATGCATCCACTTAATGTTAATGGATTAAGCGGGGTATTAAGCTTAAATAAATTAGTGTTGTTTAATGAATTTCGCATAACAGATCAAGTGAAAAATATCGTATATTTCATGGAGAAAAAGAGGATAATTATCTAAAATAAATATGTTGTGTAGTAGGTACATATGTAGCTGAAATCGCCAGCCCGACTTGAGCAAGCGTGGTGATCAATGCTCATGACTTCTCTGTTTGAGAAGAGGCCTTTGCCCTGCAGTGGGACAATAATAGGCTGGAATTATTATTATTATTAATATCAAATCGGCTGCCGTTGACCGCGACTTTTTAGTCGCAAAATCGCAACATCTAAGCGACGGTTAATCGATGCATGCGCCAGATGTGGGCAAAAAACACCGAATAACATCGCGATTCATTTTCATAATGCAAGGCTATGAACAAAGACATTTAAATTTATAATTTAGTTAAGATAAAACCGCAAACGTGAAGCTCGCCTTATATTTACGAATAATTAAAGTCGAATTCTTATTTATTCAAAATTATAATTTCTTTTTGGTTCGTCGGGAGCATATTTTTTATTTATAACTTTTTAGTAACGACGATTTAATGCAACGTACCTCGTGTTTTTTCACTTTAAGTTGAGTAACTTCAAAGTTATTTATAACAGAAGGAAACTAGGTAAAAATGTTAGCAAACATTATATAAATAATCAATGAAATAGGCAGCTATTAATAACTCTAATTATGTGAATAAATACAATATTTCAAAACAACAGTACATAAAAAATAATTATGCAATATCTTTTGAATCTAGAACATGTTTATATCAGTGTAAAATTATATAACAAAATTGACATTGAGTTCCATTAAAGCAATCTTCATACATGATTTTAAACCTGTTTTTGTTCAGCACTGCAGAAGCCGACATCTAGTCTTATTTCATTAAAGTTGTTCTAATAAAGCAATTTATTTTATTTATTAGAATAGTCTTGCTGGAGTCGTTTGTGGCATTTTTTTTTTTTTTGGTTGGGAAATCATCTGATGACTTCTCCCGCTCTGGGTGGAGCGGAAGGGAGTGTCCGACTCTTACTGACTAAAACCCACCCGTGTTCCTTCCTTAGCCCTTTATGTTCCGGGGCAGCGGTAACCCTTTCGGACGATCCCGCTACCCAGGTTCTTCCCCCTTAGGGGGGAACCGACCTAAACACTAATATTTAACACAATTAGGATAAACGAAAATTTTATCAGCCTAGGGTAATTTAGGAACAGTCACGGTAAATATTACTAAGAACTAACGTTCAAGGCTGAAACATGTACAGAGGCCAGCACATCAAGCTACCCCAATCTGTCAAATTTCTTTGATAGATTTTCAACTTTACCGCAAAAGAATAAGGTTCATATTCAATTGGGTAAATTTGAAAGATTGGTGTATCTTGATGTGCTGGCCTCTGTACAATCCATTATAAAATCTAGGATCCGTCGGTTTGTTTGTGTGTCAATCGTGGCCAGTCGTGTTACAAGTAAACATTTATGATCCTAGTGCACACGTTTTCAATTTATGGATTGGGTAGTTATCTTACTGTTAGCTGTTTGCGGTTTTATTCGCGAAATAACTGTAAACGCTATTGACTTGTGTTATATACGCTATGTCGCTAGCAATAAAAAAAAATGGTGCCTTCAATGGGCTAAATTCTCTAGCTAATTGAGACTGAGCCCTCAGAAAAAATGCCGGAGCAAACTTAGAGGTCTCTTTAAAAGTCCAAAGTCTAAGTCATTTATTTATAAACGTTGTTTAAAATTAAGAGACGTTTAAGCGTCAAAAATGTATGGTTAACACCTTCGGCGCCATGTGCATCCTTTTGTCACACAGTGTCTGGAACATATTGTGTATCTAAAAGTAGGTATACACATCTTTCTACTAAGTAAATGCGCTGCGTATCCTTTAGGAACACGTTTTCTATTATATATATTATTACGCAAAAATGAAAGGCCTGGCCTGACGCATTTTTTTCGGTATAAATGGTCTGGGAATCGGCACAAAAAACAAATTTAGTCAACGCTTGAAAGAACAGCCACTTAGGGTCTGTCGCTGAGGGTGTTAAACAGTCGCTAATCATTACTTAACTTTAAGCAACGTTTATAAATAAAACCCTATATATTTGAAATATTATTTGAGTCTTACAAAGCAGATTTATGTCTGGGAGGGCCTTTCGGAGAATGTTCTCTCTCAAAGCCTTACTTCATCGGCTATCTCTTCATCTAGGACGTCCTGACCAACTTCACTTGCGGCGTAAGCCCTTGTCATGGACGTCATAGACTTTCGACTACGTCGCATTCAACGGGAAACAAAGCTAAATGACGTTTGTTTAAAAAGTTTCAAGTGTTGTAAAAAACAACATGCTATTAGATTATAATTTAGCAGAAATATGAATAAAAATAGCTTCAAAATGGTACGCTCTAAATCACTTAAAAATATTCATTAATTTAAATGCAAAATCAGAAAATCCTGCCCGATAACTAGAAATAAATAGGTAGGTATTTATCATGATCTGACCTGCCTCTGATCCTCTCTCCTGACCTCCTGACGTCTGATGCTGATCTTTTATTTATCGGGCAGCAAACCCAACTAAACAGAATCTAGGAATCAACCCTCAGACTCCACAGTAAGTTCGCAACCACTAAACCAATAAGGCAGATAATTAAAACCAGAATACTTAGTAACACAGTAACCAGGCATTTTGCAGAATAACGAGTAATATGCATAATAACAGAGTATTAAGAGTAATGAGCAATCAAAACGGATAATTAGGACCGGAATGAATTGTCCATTAATTTTCATGTGTAGCGATGTATCACACGTATAGCCAACCTCGTAATTATTTTATCGCTTTTGACAACAATTCCCAGTAAATTAACCCGTCACTAAGGCAACTATCCCATCACTTTCAAAGTAGCGATTAGCTATCGACTATTTTCTCGCTTAAAAAACGTACAATAGATGTTAGTTCCGTGTCAGTTAAATAGATACATAATATAGTTGACCGCTGACTATTTACACTTGCCGGCGAGATAGACAGAGAGAATTCTCTATTGTATAAGCATACTTCCTCGTGAAGCGCAGTTTGTTCCGCCAGTTACTCAACTGAACCGAGCGCTCGTCGATGAGTGGGAGTTCCAATGCCTTAGGCATCTTCTAGGCACGCTCATTCCATCATAGACCACATCCATCGCTTCCCATCAGGCGTGATCGAGGTCAAGAGCGAGTAAATTCAGCAATAAAAAAAAAAATGTTTCTTGAACGAAAACATAGTAAATAACTAGTCGGTTTCTCGTCGTTGATGGTGCCTAAAGTTGAAACTATCTAACTGTCAAATAGATGCATAGTGTGTTCTTGTTGTTTTATAACGTGCAAGTGACATTCAAGCTTAGGGTGGTAACATAATTACAAGGTCGACTTGACCTACCTGTATTAATTTATCGCGTAATTTAAAGCTGTTTTGTTATTAAATGAGACGAGACTAGATAGTTAATTTTAGAAATAATAAGGTCAACTAGAAACCTTTCAGTTGATTGTTCGTTACAGATGATATAATGAAATAGATCAGTTTGGATTATTATTAGTTGTGCATGCGCATGTCGTGCACATGCGCATGTTGATAATCTGACGATCTGGTTTGGTGAGATAAAAATACTATAAAAATTAGCTATATGTAATTAAGTAAAATCTGTTAGTCGTAAATACTATTGACAGATGTGTAAATCTGTCATAAGCAGCCGTCTGCCATGGCAACCATGGCATAAACGATTACCTGCTGTATGAAGCTTTAAACACTAATGCTACGTTCGCACTGACAGATTGCTTATTTAGCGCCTAGAGACTAGCGAGTTACCTTGCGAGTAGCGAAGTGAACCGAACCGAACGCTCTGGAATTTTCGCAACTGACCGCACTACGCGCTTAGCGCCTTCACTAGTCGCCTAGCGTGTATCGAAAGATGTTAAATCACTAGGCTCTAGGGAGTTTAGGCGCTAAGAAAGCCACCTGTCGTTGCTTAATATGTAGCCTAATAGTATCACTTGAAACAAAAATACATAGGTGCAAAATACAACAAAAATGTACAAACATTCCACATGATCTAAGGTAATAAACAAAACACAAGCTTTTATTGCCTTTGAGATGAAACGTCCCCAAGACAAAATGTATCTACAGACACTCTTGCATGTACAGTCACGAGCATAAGTATGTACACACTTGGCTTTATTCAAACGCGATTTTCTCCTTTATTTTTGAATGAATTTTTATGTTATTACGAACATAGTATTTTCGAACCCATAGGTTTATGTAAAGTGTCGTATTTCAACGTTGCATTCGTTATTTGAGGAAAAAATCGCAATTGAAAGTTGCCAAGTGTTGACATATTAGTGCTCGTGACTGTACTACAACCGCACAGGGATGGGCTAATAAAAATAACTTCATTACAAAGTAAATTAAACGGTTTGGTCTGGATTCACAGGTGTTTCTCTAAATTAAGGGTTTTGTGGGTTTGTGTTAGTATTGTAGTGTTTTGTTCTCTAGATCTTCTGGAAATTGTTTTAGGGATTTTCAGTATTATTTAGCGTGATATTGTGTTTATTTTCTATAAATTCAAGTTCTGCATAATAAAACATGATTGATCAGAGCTGTACGAAATATTTAAATACCTAATTGTAAATATAATTCTACTATCGATGCGCCAAATTACAATGGTTTATTTTTATGAGAGAGACAGAGAAAATAATATTTTCCCATGAAAATGATTAAATCGAAATTATGATTTAACCAGCAAATTCGTTGGAAAAATGTTGCAATGCAATTAATTTCGTTTTTCATTAAAAGCACGTCATGAAAGGGTTTCGTTGAAATTGATTAATTGGTTTCGGAAAAATTCAGGCCGTTGGCTCATTCAAGCATTCGGCTCTTTGATATTTGTTGTACTGAAATTACAATACATACCTACATTACAGCGCTTTATGGAACCTGTATTGTTATGATTATGACAGTTCTTTAAAAAAAATATACATTACACATTTAACATAACACACATAACATCAAGCCTATAATCCCCAAAGGGTCAGGCAGAGGTGTCGCCAGTTATGCTTAATCCCAATTTAACAGGGGGCAAGCCTTGCCGGCAACTGGGCACAAATCCGGACACCAGGCTGCTACTGAGAAATTCCTGATAAAAAAACCCAGTAACACTTTGCCCGACCTTCGAATCGAAGCCAAGACCTCATGCTCAGCAGTCCTTGCGACCACTAGACCAACGAAGCACTCAGTCAAGGCAGGCAACACTTATACCAATGACAATTATGTTAAAACTAGCTGTTGCCCGCGACTTTATCTGCGATCTAGGATGAAAAGTAGCCTATGTCCTTCCCCAGGTCATGGTCTATCTGTGTGCCAAATTTCATCTAAATCCGTTCAGGCGTTTTAGCATGAAAGCGTAACAAACAAACAAACTTACTTTCGCATTTATAATATTAGTTAGGATGCAATTGCACATAATTATATTTGAAAACATGCATCTCCTTAAACTTAAGTCTATAATATGAATAATATTCTAGACTTAAGTTCAAAGTCACAATTGAAGTAAAAATAGTACATACCTACACATACGTATAAACCTCAAACGATCCTCCATTAAATAACACTTTCGCTAAATGGGACATCCATATTCATCCCAGCTGCAATCATAAACGAGATGCTCACACAAGAGCAAAGGACTATTATTGCTCAATCTTTTGAATCTATTTATACTATAAATTGCTCATGACCCCAATAGAGACACCAAGACAATTTTATTGTTCGTACCAAGTGCGAGGCCCACAATTGCTCAATAAGGCAATCAGTCTGATGATATCCCGGAGACAAGTGATTTACATTACATTGGACAACAGATAGAAGAACTGTGAAGATTTAGAAATAAACTAGCAAATGGTGTTGTAATAGTGTGTACGAAACTTGATATTCAAATGTTTGAAGATGATTTGGCTATGTTTTTGCTGAACGTCTAATATGTAGACAGATAAAAAAAAATACTTAAGTTAAAATTGTAATTACACCACCAATCATAAAAATAGCTGGGAAGCTTTACCGGCAATAGATATACGCGTTAAATAAACAAAGTTTACAAACGAATAATAAGCAATCATTATTAAGTACAGTCGAAAAATAAACACTAACGGCAGTAATATTTAAAATAAACACAAAAAAAACAAGCATATATTAAAATTGACACGAGGACAAACGAACAGAATAATAATTTATTAATTACAATAGCGAACATGTTTCAAGTCTTGCATTTTGTTTCGGTACAAACGCGCGATTTTAGGACCACACGCATGTAATTAAAAAGTCGCTGAATATTAATGGACATGCCTCAAATATGAAATCTTATACGGGATATTATTACGTCAGAATTTAACGGCATCCGCGTTATATGGCTAATTTTAGTTACTGTTATCTAATATCCAATGGTCTGTAACACTTTAATACGTAATAAAATATGGCTGTACCACTTATTGCGCTATTTTATGTTTCATAATTTTAGAATATGATCCTGACCTTTTTAGGAATTTGCATTTGAAATTCTAGATCCCTTAGTCTCAGCTCATTACCAGTTTCATTGTGTAATATTAGACATAGTTGTGATAAAATTGATGATTTATGCATTCTCATTCACACACAGTGCATCCACTCAGCCACAAATAATCGCACAATAGTTGCCCGTCTACAAAACTATAATACAAAAGAAAAATAGCAATTTTTCGCCCGACAGGACGTTGCTGTATCTTCGATAACGAGTGTTATTTACATGATCTCGCAATTAATTATATATATTCCTTGCTATATGTGGTCATGATATGGCCTAAGGCACTATGGAGTATTGCGGTATAGTATATCGAACGCTAATAAAGCTTCGATCGGTTAATGTCCGGTATTGTCATAAATATTCCATACCGGTAACCCCCTGTGAATTTACTTAAGATGATGCCATGTAGGGATCTAGGAATGTATAAACTATTTAATTCTGAAGAATTTTAACCTGATGTCTTTTTTAAAGATATTAAAAGCACCATACTTATACGTGAACGCATCGTGATCATAGATTGAATATTAATTAATAACCTATTTCTTCCGATAAAAAAAAATATTTCATTGCATGATTTGAACAAGATTTTTCACAAAAAAACCTTCAAATCCGCCAAAGATTGAACACAAAATCCATTAAATTTAGGGCTAAATCTGGAACCCCGAAAATAGAACGAAGTCTCGAAGCTCTGCCACGAGTTTCAATAAAATGCCTTCTACTTTTCAATTAAGATTCTAATTTCCCCAATCTCTCTTAAAAAATTCCAACAATAATTAACACATTCCCCAAAATAAGTAATTCTTCCCCAAATTAACACAAATATTTAAACGCCGATATTTCAATCAGTTTATATTCATAGAGGGATTCATCCGTGAGGGAACGGTAAGGGAATACTAATCCCCTACAGTGTCGGGCATAAATTTGTTAAGGTCGAGCCTTATCGATGTGAACCCAGTTTTATGCAATTGCAAAACTCTAAGGTACGACGTTTTTACATTTTCTCTAGTTATGAAATGCAAGGTTTTATGGCGAAAATTTTGCCGAGTTAGAATTCAATAAAGTAATAACTTTAGTTGGGGAAGTAACTTTGTGGGTGGAAATATTGAAATCGGGTGATAGTGTGCTCTTTCCGATGAAATTTTAGCGTTTGTGGTTGAGGATAAGATCAAGTTTATATAGGCAGACAGCGATGTCCCAGTCTTATATTCACTCAATTCCAAAGATAACGCTCCGTTGTTGGGATGATTATACAGTTTGACAGAGAATATAAAAAAAAAAAAACTACACAGCTACAAACATTAATCTCATTAATTATAAGATATGTTAAAAAACCAGAAAGCAACAGTTCCGGGGTGTCCTTGGCAATAGTCTCAAACGTAGTTAATCTGAATAACTAGATTCCAAAGTAGTTCAGAGCGACCAGACTGCTAAAGGCTAGACCAAGCGAAGTGAAAAAGATGCAATTGAAAAGGATACTGGCGACTGGCGGCAAGCCAAGAAAAAACTAGTTTAGTAAAAAAGTGGTAGAAAAATATCTATGTATTTGATAAAAGTTCATAGTTACTCTACAAAGGTCAAGATAGAGGGGTTCAAATATTCAAAGCGGGGCTCAGTATGTATCCCACGTACACACTTTATGTAATCTATCATCGGACCGCTTATACAAATAAAATGTTTGTCATTCCGATGAAGAGGTTTCTCAAAAATAGTCCTTCTATATTGAGGAAGTAATATTGAAAGTTATAACGTTTACTGAGCTGCATGTATATGGGCATTTTAAAAAGTTTGATCCGTGTCATGGTCATGGTTTAGAATCTTCCTTGTATGTAGCTTTGAAATGTCATCCCAATGAAAACATTCATTATAATTAATAAGTATCCATTGTGTTAGAAATTAATGATCAATTAATATGCAATATTAATATTCCCAGAGAGTTCCAGTATTTTCCAGGCAAATTGCCAAGATTTACTGATATTATAGTAACTATTCATATACTTATCAGTTTCAAATGCTTCGTTTTAGTACTACAATAGGTATACATACATATGGTTACTGCATCTTGGAATGTAGACACCAATTATGGCAATGAAAGGAATTATGACAAATTAATCGGTTTCGCAGTAGTACTAAACTTAGCAATTCTTAAGTTCGAAACCTCATAAAGCTCGTTGATTGCATACCTCTGCCATAGTTTATCGTAGCGGTTTATTAAGATGTAAGTACCTATTCCCAGTTTTGTCTTAAGCATTTAGGTTTAATCTTTCTGAAGTCTCCAACGTTGTAGGAGGAAGAAATTTAGTAGATAAAGATCAGATGAAATAAAAGAACTAAAGATAATCTTTTAATTGCATAGAAAAAGTCCCACCACAACAAGCTGAAAATAATACTCCAGATGAAGCTAAAGGTTGGTAACACCGCCTAGAAAAAACTCTAAAATAATATATAAGCGAAGAACTAAGATGTTTAAAATAAAGTAATAAGCCGATGAACGACCGATTATGTGAGCGGAACTTGAGAAACTCCCAGCTGGTAAGAAATTGATAAAGTTTTGTGTATACCTACGTTAAAATTGATTAAAAAGGAGTACCATATGTTCAATGTTCATGTATGTGTGAGAAATGTCTACAAACTTTATCAAACTCTCAATGGTAAGTAAACAAATCAATGGTCCGGAAAATCAATTTAATTTAAAACCTCCAAATTCATGGGCTATCAAAATTCAACACACAGAAGAAACGACAAGTGTGCAAAAAGATACAACATCTACCAAAGCCAAACAAATTGGCTGGTCAAAATAAATGGCGGACAGTTTCCCTGCGAAAATATAAGCTAGAAAAATATGTTCGTCCGGCACGCGATGGACATATTTTTTTGGCGATTCTAAGATGTTCGCAGATATAATTTATGATATGGTGGGTTTGGAAGCATGCGATGATATTTTAGGAGAGGAAAATATATAATATATAAAAAAAGCTTGAGCAGTGGAAGACGATCACAATAAAAAGTATATCCTTAAAGTATTGTTGAAAGAACTCTTTGTATGGTTTTGGATATAGGATTATAAACTGGGATTACGTAGGTATTAGCTTCTGAAACCAAGTAGACCGTAGCAGTTATAATGTAGCAATACGTAGCTTCAAGTAACTCAACAAATTAATTATACCACTTAAAGTTTAACCTTGGCAATAACAGCATCATCTTCCTTTCTTGCTTACAAATCCATGTACAAAGAGCACAATGAATATTTAAGTAATAATGACTCTAAACAAATAGTAAACATAAGTACAGAAGCTATTTTGTACACCGATTTACTTAAGAACTTTAATAAAAACAAACAAGGAAACATCTACAGTAACAAGCTATGAAGTAATAAATCAAATGACGAGGAGCATGCAGTAAAAACTGATTGTAATGATACCAAATTGAATGTAACAGAAGCTAATTCATAGTCTAGTGGCCGTGACCTGACATTACAAAGAATAGCTTTATACGTTTGTGATTACATCGTTTCTCTACTTGCCCCTACAAAGGGTGTAGCTACTTCATGCTCATTACGGGGCTGAGAAATGTCATTACCAGTTGAGTAGTTTGTTGGGAAGGAATGACGGTCTGTAGAATTACGACTTGGCATCGGCGTTGCTACATTTGGCTATACACGTTCAAAATATGAATATATTTTGGACGTTTTTTCAGTTTTGACGTAAGTTATAAGTAATAGTTTTAAATATTTCTGCTTCACCGTTAAATATTTCTACCGCACATATATTTCTACACAAGGAAGAGTACTCGTATCCAAGCTACTGGTAGTTCGGGAACAAGAAAAAAAAAACAACTATTTGAACCGTATCAATGGGTACCACTTTCTGCATCAAGCCCTTGACTCAACTGCCTGAAGAGAGCCTCTTCAGGTATATTCAAGCCTCCTTGTTGATCGAAGTTCTTGGACGATTCGTTCATTGGCAATAACAACTATAGGAACGATAAATTCACTTTACATACCATATGTCTACACCCATATTTTTTATTTATGTCCATACCTTTTTCTTGACGATCTGACGTTTACCCTTTTTCGGGTCACATTTGTCAACCGCTAATTTTACCAAAATATTTAATGATATCAAAATTGTCGTTAAGTGGTCATGAATGACCGACTCTCGTGTGTTATTATAGGGTACTTAGCCACTTATGGGTGCCTGACCAATTATATATTAAATACAATTGGTCAAGTACACTATAAGAACCTCATAATGGGTGAGACAAGGTTACGACTACAACATGATATTTAACGTTTTGTATTCCTAAATGATACTCATTTCAACAACATTCATTGCTTTATTTACGTTTTTCACGTTAATTTTTCAAACAAATGCACCAATGTATTTAAAATTGGGGTGCCAGAGTAAAGTATACCACACAAAAACGTCGAATTAAGAATAGTTAAACATGTCTTCTATCTCTATTCTAATCTCTTCAGACAAAGCCTTCGTATAATTTTGATCGAAATTCACTTAAGGTAAGTTCGTTTAATCATTAATTTATACTGAAGTAACTTTAATCCGGGTTCATTTATCCCTCTGAATAATGAACTTCGGAACGTGGATCCACGCGAGACACAATGGCTTTTTAATTGTTTCTGTAATTACGGCATTCAGCCGGTTAAAAGGGCGTAAGACATTATCCATTTCAGAAAAAATATTTTGTCATCATGTCATCTTACGAAGAATACCTATTGTCGTTTCTATCAGAATAGGCAAAGAATCTAGCCAGAGGTATTTGAGCAGTACTTGTCTTGTCTCAGGGTCAAATTAAATTAGTTGTATAAACGTGCTCGTTTGACAAAAAAAAGGTTCTGAATGGCATTTTATCATTAACTTTCCATCAACTTAGTATTTCGAGACATCGCCAAGCGGTTGGTCGACTTTTCACGTAACAAGAGGGCTAGCCTATTTTTTGGCCAAAGAATCAGCATTGCCATACAACGTGGCAATGCTGCCAGCCTTTTGGGCACGTTTCCTATTGACAGCGATGCGGACGAATTTTTTGATGCACTTTGATTGTTTCCCCTCCCTTTTTATATACTTGTACATATTATTATTTTAAGACTCTTAGCTTTTTAAATTATGTAAATATTTGAATTTTTAATAAAATGTTGTAACTTGCTTAAAAAAAAAACTTTCCATACCACAGAGTCATGTTAAACTAAACGCATTATATTATTCCCATCCTAATAATTTCCAAACTACTTATTTCACATTCTATGCCGTGATCTCGATCCCTGTATTAGGTATGTGCGTAATCGATTCAGTGAATCGTACTTAAACATCGAATAACCTCTGCTTATCAATTTAACATGAAGGATGATGATTATTGGCCATTTGAGAGCGTAAGGGTCTAACTAAGGATCGTTAGTTACTATCACCCCAAGGCTTGAATGCGCGTATGTTGCGTATTATGGGAAATATAAAGGAACAGACTTTAGTTTTGGGAGATAATGGAGATTTTATCGACCGGAAAAAATCTGAATCGGAATGGCATCGTGTATAGAACCAGGTGGCCTACCATGATCTAATTAAAAACGATTCAAAAACAAGACATTTCAGTTTAGGTTCCTAAACTGCATCGCTTGAGCTGCTCTATGGACATCATGGTACCAAACAAGTATGAATGAAACCAAAACTTGCGACTCAGTTTGGGACAATCGCTGTCAGCAGATGGCACGGCCTTAACTGAATCGTTAAACTGACGCCATGGTACGAATTAAAAGAACAGTTCAGTTTAGGTCCTAAAATGGATCGCGTTAAGAGCTTATGGTAGGCCTCCTGCTCCATTTTTGAGGTCGATTAATAAATGCGGTGGTAGAAGATGCTTGTGAACCGGGTTAAGAATACAACAATCCATTCCATCACCAAAATAACTGATGTCACTCGGAAAGCTGCCACACTTAAAAGGAATTGGTCTGCCGCATGTCAGACGCTCAATGGGCCAAACTTACAACCCAGTGGGTCCCGCTTAGTGGCAAACGACATCGCGGTAGGTCCAGACGGAGATGGCGGGAGGAGCTGGACTTCTTTAATAAAGATTAGTCCTTGACAGCTCTGGACTGAACTGAGTTGGGAGGCTTTTGCCCAGCAGTGGGACACTAATGACTAATAATAAAAATTAATAATAATAAGTTCGGGTATTGTAGTATACCTACTCAATTACACATACATATATGCAATAGTCCATCTTGTTTAATACAACATTGACTTCATGACCTCAAATACTTTTTATTCCTGAGTGGTCCATCATACAAGATGGTGTTCCATTTAAAAGACTGCCTCGTTGGTTTAATAGTCGCAAGTGGTACTGCTGAGCCTGAGGTCCAAGGTTCGATTGCCCGGTTGATGGCAATAGGCTCACCCCCTAATACATGGGACTTGAACTGGCTAATTGTCGGTGCACTGTAAGGTACACCTCTGCCTGAGCCCTCGAAGATTAAAGGCATGGTGTTAATGTATGATAAGATGTTAAATCAAGCATAAAGTCAAATTCAGCAAACCTATAGCTTTACCTACCCCACAAGGTAACATCGTGAAGATATATAGTCTCCTCTCTTGAAACACCATCTTGTTAACAAAGTGTATATAAATCTCAATTTAACTACTTAAGTACAACAAAAAGTTTAAAAGCAGGATCTCCCCTACATTAACAGAATTAAATATCTAAATGCATTATGTAAAAACGGCTTCACTCCCATTGGCTGTTGCAATTAAACGTTTAATAGTCTAGTAAAATTAATTACGACCAGTCCTAATCATTGCAGGGTTGTGCCACAATTTTATCTCAGCAATATCAGGACGCGCGGCTTTCAATTAATTTCTTTATTTTATCTTAGGATTTCCTTTGCGGCCATTTTTCTAGTAGTTTTATCTTAGTAATCGGACATATGCCAAATGTAATTAAGCGTGATTTCTGAGTAATAGGGGCTGGTTTAATCAAAAACTGTTATCTTTATGCGTTATGGTTTCGATAGGAAAATAGTCCTACATCAGTTTTGAGATTAATCTTGCATTGATTTTAAATTCTGTCCTTTTGAGTCTCTTTCATAATATATCCAAAATTAAAATTAAATGTACATACAACGAGATACAATAACTTATACCTAATAAAATTAATAAAAATTACAATACAGAATGAAATTTTAATCACCATTTTCCTCTTAAAGGGTCAGCTGATTTTTTTGCGATTTCATGTTTGGTCCCACAGTAAAAGTTGTTCATTATGATGAGTACAATGACCCCTTAAGAGGAAAACGGTGATTACAATTTCACCGTGTATAATATCTTAACTTAACTAAAGCTCTTGATAAACTAAAATATGGTATGGAAAAATCTCTTTTCTCTCCTACTAGATTGATCTTGTAGGTAGGCGAGGAAGACGCTTTACGTAAAATTAATCGACTATTCATTTCAGCAATTTATGATACATACCACCTCCGCATCGACAACCGCTTTGTACCTCAACTTAATAAAAATGTTAGCCCTCTTTTTCCTATAGTAGAAAGGACTAAAATTGTATCAAGCTGAAGGCTCCTACCTAAGTATTATTGGACTCCGTGGGACATTTTTTTTCTACCTTTATAGCTACCGATGCTGGGTAATATACAAGAGTTTTGTATTTCCAGCACTTGTACAACGGAATATTGATAGATTAAACGCAAAAATACTTTATCAAGCCTTTCGCACTCATCATTCTTAGGGCTGATTTTTCAATAGTCAGATAACTTATATCTGAAAAATAAATATTGTGGTTTGACAGCTTTCTTACAGAAATTATGTCAAACTGTCTTATTTATTCTTCACATATAAGTTATCTGACGGTTGAAAAATCAGGCCTAAATCATACATTGAGAATGCTCTTTACAGAAGGATGAACCTATACAATTATATATAACCTTTTTTGATCATTTATTAATTTAATTTCCAGTAATCAAGAACAATTTCTCGCAGCCCTATCCATCAGTTAACGCAAGTCGAGCACTAGCATAGAGTATTTGCAACAAGTAGCTAGGTACATTAAATTAAGCCTCGGGAACAGTTAACTGTGATAAATCAATTTGGAACCGGTTCTAACGCATGTAATATAAACTCCTAGTATGTGAGAACGTTATATTTTAAATGCTAGTTAAAGGGCAGGCAATTACATGGGAGAGAGTTCTTAGGAATCTTGGGGATAAAGCGGCGAGCTGGCTTTTGATTACGAGCTTTATTACAGGGATTTAGTTGGAAAGAGTGAATTAAAGTGATGCAGTCGGAGCAAATACCTAATTGAATAGGCACCCTAGAGATGGTGGAAGAAGTTTTGACAGACCAACAAACTCAAACTCAAAGCATTTATTTCAATTAAACCATTTACAGGCACTTTTGAATTGTCAAGAAGTCGGTCAGTCAAAAATAAAATGAAGCTAGTTGCCCATTCCAAAGCGTAGGTACCTATGGAGAAGAACGGGAAAGAAACTCCATGGACACTCTTTTAAATTATATTTTTACAAAAATATTAGTTAAGTACATCATTAATGTTGAATTTATAATAATATGTGAGAACGATGTAAAAAAAGACGTATGCGTTAAAAGCGTCCAGAGTACAGCAAATAGTAAATAATAAAAAAAACAACAATCCAAAAATAAAATAATTAAAAATAAAAATAAGCCGAGGCAGTCGAGTGATGACCAGCTCCAACTTACGGCGCCCGTTCACGAACATGACGCATAGATCAGCACCATTCAGCTCAACCATTTTGAAGGGAGCTAACACTGCTAACAGTGAGACGAGTCGATGATCTGAAAATATTCTCGGGTAAGACTTGGATGGGACCAGGAAAGCATGGCAAAAAAAGAGGAGGTTTATACTCGGCAGTAGTTAGAAACAATGCTGTCAAAGATCGATAAAAAGCCAATGTTTACTTATACGAAGACTATTTATTTTAATATACACAAAGAGGTCATGTTTTTCCGGAGAATCTTAACACCGCGATTCAGCGGAGAGTGTTAAATGAACAACGCCATCTATCGAGACATTAGGTACTAAAATCGTTTGAAGTATCAACCTAAACGTAAGATTGTACAATGATGAAGTGCCTTTACAAGCGAAATGATGGTGTTCTATGCAGTTCTGCCTACCCCTGAGGGGTATACAGGCGTGATTTTATGTTAAACAATTAGTCCACTCAGAACACGTACTGGAAACAAAATACTCGTCGGAGGATGAGTTCCACCAAACGGCTCGCATCTCATTGAATCGGAACGGATTTTACCATCTTTAAACGATATTAAATCGTGTACACAGTATTTAAAGTCTATATTACCAAGCCGCGCACAGCAGCTTGACCGCGGGCGTCTTCCGCGACACGCGATCGTAGCCGAAAGTATGCTGCGACGCGCGATCGGCTCCGTTCGTCTGTCGTCGTATCCGATCGAATCCTTTCGGCTGTCATCCAAATTTTTCTTTTCTCTTCTGAGTTTTATGATCATTTTCTTTTTCTTCTAATGCAAAAGCCAACAATACTGTATCAACTTCATCCATTTTCAAAAATTAGAACACGTCAACACGGTAGGAATTTTAACTATTTGACTAGGCGCAGAAACGGATACATTCGCACGCGACGGTACGGAGACGATCGTATGCGTCTACATGCTGCCGGACGCGATCGGCTGTCGCCGCATCCGTTCGTATCTTTTCCGATCCGATGCGATACGAGCCGTTTGGTGGAAATCATCCTTTAGCTTGTTGCTTTGTTTTTTTTTTTGGCGTAGTATCTAGCCAACGAGTGTTAGTTGCATCTGCGACTAACATCATGTTAAGCTACTGACCCTGTTAGCACAAGCTGTTTTATTTTGAGTGTTCTGCTGTATTTTTGCGGACCTTCATTATTTATTTACCAATTTTGTGTGAAGATTTTTTTTAATTAGTCTTCATAATATTGGGCTAAGTAATAACAGCCGCACGGGTCGATCGATCAGGTTAAGCTACGCTTGCCGCGGTAAGTACTTGGATGGGTGACCATCTTTACATACCTAGACCCTCAGTGCCTCGGTAAGCACGTAAAGCCGTTGGTCCCGGCTGCCATTCGTAGATCTTTAGACAGTTGTTACGGGTCGTCAGAAGCCCGAAAGTCTGACAACCAGACTTACCAAGGGGATTGTATTACCCAGTAACTGGGTTGTGGAGGTCAGATAGGCAGTCGCTCCATGTAAAATACTGGTATTCAGCTGCATCCGGTTAGGCTGGAAGCCAACCTCATTATAGTTGGGAGAAGGCTAGGCAGATAGATAATGAGATGATGAATATTGTCCCACAACTGGGTAAAGTCGTCCCAGGTATCGTCCGCGAGACAAGCACAAGAAACGTGGCGGTTTGGACTCGTTCGTAACCGATTGTCCGGAGAAGATAAAACACAGAGAAAATTGAAAAATTGTGAAAATAGTGTCACAAAAAATCTCTCTGCGTTTTCAGTAACTAAATGTACACTGAAAATCTTATTATCAAAGTAACAATTTATTTTTACAAGCTTGTAAGTAATTCTTATTGAAATTTTACTCAGTTTTACGATAAAATTATCGCTTTTCGTTTAATTATACAGTCGTAAAATAGTGTTGAGGTTTAAGAAATATAATAGTAAGCCATATTGTATGGTTGCGAGTTTGAAGATTACTATCGTTCTAAGTAACTACTAGACACAAAGTAGAGAGGTGCAGAAGTTTCACATCGCACAAATATAATATCATAACAGACAACGAAAACATGCATAATCAGCCTATAATGTTCCCACTGCTGGGACACAGGCCTCCTCTCGGTGAGGGGTTGCTAGGACGTGCCGGCTTCCTCCCTCACCGTTTTGCGAGCAGTGGTGATGAAATAATTTACAAAAAGTAAAGCGCTTGTCTGGGTTTGAACCTACGGCTTACAACTCGAAAGTCGCGGCCGTTACCGCTTGGCCACCACTCTCATACAAGATGACGACTAATAGAGAAGTATGGACGAAATAGACATGTTGCGCCAACCCAAAATAAATTGGTATAAGGACAGGAGCACAGATATAGATACACCTAGGTAACGCAAGAGCAACTACTTCGCGTGCCCAGCTTACGTACAAAAATCGTAAGCCGCCACTTTCACGCTCAGTCCTGTGTACTGCTGGCTGGGTGAGCGTGAGCGCTGGGGCTAAGCCCCGGGCGTGGGGCGAGACGGATGCCGCACGCGGCGGCGTCTTTGAATCGATTTGATTTTCCCATCACTAACACTAGTTACAAGCACTAGCTTGTGACGTCATAGTAGGTAGTCAAAAAATGGCACGCTTGGTTTTCATACAGATCGTGATACTTGCGTTATCTAGGTCTATCTATATCTGTGGGCAGGAGAATCATGATGGGTCTTACCTTCTTCTTGTTACTTACTCTGTGAAAATAACTACGATAATAATAGTTCATTACTATAAAGACTGGGTTACACACGGCCGATTTTAAATTGAAATTGAGACGCACAAAAGTTGCCTTGATAATCATTTAATGTATTTTTAAAGGAATCCTTTTATGGAGAATGAATGAATATGTAGTTGCCATAAATTTTAAAGGTTCTTTGCACTTTTGCCACTGATTACCTATAAACAGAGTCCTCAGCAATGTCTGTCCGTTTATTTCTGACATCGATCTGTAATTACTTTGTTGACCTAGTGGCAACGGCTACAACTTACGATTCGTAGGTCGTAGGTTTAAACCCAGACAGGCGCTTTACTTTGTGTAAATTATTTCATCACGACTACTCTTAAAACGATGATGGAAAACATCGTGAGGAAACCGACATGTCCTAGAACCAAAAATTTGAAGACATAAATGACATCTACCAACCCACACTGGGTCCACGCGGTGGATTACGCCCCACTCCCTCTGAACCTGTGTCCCAGCTGTGGGAACATTATAGGCTGATTATGCTACTCAAACATAAAGTTTACGCTAACTATCTGCAAAATTACTGGGAAATAGGTAAGTTTTTCATAAAACTACACGCTGTTAATCGCCCCAATTTATAATAAACTTTTAACTCATTTCGTAAATCTTTCATAACTAGATCTTGCCGTAACGTAAACCCGCTTCCATGAAAAAAAAAAAACTGATTAACATTTCGTTCACCCGTTCAATTACGCCGACACATTTATTAATGCAACTACCCAGGTACCTACTCATCCAGCACCCACACATCAAACAGCAAGCTTATTAAAAAGTGAACCATCAGAAAAACAGAATTAATGAACATAAAATGAACATAACAGAATTAATGAACATAAAATATTAAACGTACAATATTAGCATAAACGCGAGGAAACAGCTGCAGGTCCTCGCATAAACACGTCCCCAGCCAGTTGATCGGGTTGATCTGGACTTACCTGAAAGGCAAGAAAAAACCATTGATAGATGAGCCTAGCAGACATAACCATACATGGTGTGGCGATAAATGCAGGTAAAGGCAGGATCGAATGGCGAATAAACGCCGCGGTTTTTGTAAAAAAGTTTTAAGTGTTCGCGATTTCGATTAATGAGATCTCGACTCTGACGAATCAACGATAATCGGTAGGATTTTCGAGATGTCGAATAAAAACAGAATAATATAAGAACTTTATAAACCGTAACAATTTTAATTAATAAGATCTCGTTCATTTGGAGAAACATCGACGTAAATGTATTCTTTCCCAAAATGAGTTAAATATGACAAAGCACTTAGAATGCGTATTTACGTCAGGAAAGCAAAACTAAAAAAAAATGTTGCAGTTACGTCGATGTTTCTCCAAATGAGCAATATGTCGTCTAATTAACATATTATAACAAAACATCACGCCTGTATTCCCCACAAGTTTAGGCAGACGGCAATCAATCAATCTTTATTTGTGCCCCCACATTTCGCCAGTTACATGTAAAATAATATTAAAGTTGCCAGATATATAATAACCCCTTACTAATAAACGTTATATAGCGTCTGTATAGTTACACAACACTTTGTCTTCTTCTTTCGAAATTCAAATTACTGACGACTGAAAGAGAGAAATCGGTGTGTAACTATTCATCTGATATAATACGTTTATTAGTAAGGGGGTAAAAGAATAGATACACTTAGTAGCTGCCGTTTTAATAATTGAAAACAAGTGTCATACGCATGATTACACACATAAAAACACACATTGTCAGACATTTTAACAAGAAATAAAACAAAAACCAATCAACCAAGTTGAAACCGATAGTGCAGTCTCGTCCTTAATAGGAAAAACGTTTTACGACTTCAATGAACACTTCCCCTTAGTTCCCTAGGCTGCCGACAGAAAATTATAGGCTATCATAAGATTTATTCGCCAATGAAAGCTCGACATTTTTTCTGTCGTCCGAACTTGGCGGTGGCTTTAAATTCGTCTTAAAGTTATGATACTATGTGGCGGAGAATTAATTATGGTAAGTCTTGGTGACTTTAATTGTATAGAGGATGTGTTTTTTGGTGTGGTCCCGTGAGAAAAATAGTGAAAGTTAGCCATTTTGTCGGTTTTTTATGTGAAAGGAGCAAACAGTTATCATAATAAGTTCGCTAATAAAACCAGGCCGCAGTTTTTTTTTTAATACGAGATTATGATTTAACATGAACATTATGAACGGTGGTCGGTGGTCTCAAAACGGTGAAGGAAAATATCGTGACGAAACCATGTCCTAGATACAAAAATTCGAAGACATGTGACATCTACCAATCCGCACCGGGCACGCGTGATGGTCCCACTCCCTCTCAAAGACAGGAGGCCTGTTTCCGTGGGTACATTATTTAAGCACTTAGATGAAGAAAAAATCAGAAGACGTTTAAAGTTCTACTCTGTCGCTATATTGAAAGTAGTCTATTTAAATAGAGCCATATTTCTATAATCTCTAAGTATAACAGAAATGTAAACACCTTCACACCTATCCGAACATTCTCCCTTTTAAAAACTCTTACTTTTCCAGACACATTCACACTCTGAATCCTATATTCCTATATCAAAGAATTCCACATTAAAACAGGGTCTTCATCGAATCAATTAAAAACTAGTTGTCGATAAATACGATGTGGTTGAGCAGGCGATATTACCAACGTCGTGGTATTAAATGACCCGCGGAGAAGTGTTAGGTTTGCTTACAATGTTGGCAGAATATGCTGGGATTTTATTAAGAAATATCTAGTATTTCTAGATTAAGGAATCTTGATTATTTCTAGTAATAAGATTCTTATGTATTGTATGTGAGAGCAGTGGTGGCCAAGTGGTAACGGCCGCGACTTACGAGGTGTAGGTCGTAGGTTCGAACCCAAACAGGCGCTTTACTTTGTGTAAATTATTTCATCACCACTGCTCTCAAAACGGTGAAGGAAAACATCGTGAGGAAACCGGCATGTCCTAGAACCAAAAATTCGAAGACATGTGACATCTGCCAACCCGCACTGGGCCCGCGTGGTGGATTACGGCCCACTCCCTGTCAGAGAGGAGGCCTGCGTCCCAGCAGTGGGAACATTATAGGCTGATTATGTTAAGTAGGCATGCCTACTCAAATCCAACCGAGTATGAATGTTGGAATAATACTTCGTAATTTGGCCGTGCGAAGAAAGAAAGGGATTGATATTGGATAATGACGTCGCCGATAATAAAGTCAAAATGAAAATCCAAGATGGCGGCTTTTTTTTTAATTTGATAAACCAATGCACGCCGCTTGCTGTAATCAGCACGCCGCTGATTACACTTTAATCCACCACGCGGGCCTAGTGTGGGTTGGTAGATGTCACATGTCTTTGAATTGTTGGTTCTGGGACATGCCAGTTTCCTCACGATGTTTTCCTTCACCGTTTTGAGAGCAGTGATGATGAAATAATTTACACAAAGTAAAGCGCCTGTCTGGGTTCAAACCTTTGACCTAGAACTCGTAAGTCGCGGCCGGAACAACTGAGCCACCACTGCTGTATAAAAACATTTGCCACAGTTTATTTACGAGTGTCTCGTAAATAAGCTGTTCGGTACTATAAAATATACAATGTACAAGACAAGATACTCATCGATAAGACGTATAGGTCACTGAAAAGGACACTGAAAGATAAATAACTAGACCTATTTAGTTAATTCTCACGCAACTGGTAGGCTGAAGGTTAATATCTATATGGAGTTTCTTGCCCATTCTTCTCCATACGAAAACTACCTTTTGGAATGGGCGACTAGAATCAATTCGTTTTACTATAATTTTTGACGTTCAAAAGTGCCTTTAGTGTGTCTAATTGAAATAAATGATTTGACTTTGACTTTGACTATAGGCCGACCGCTTAACTGAGACGTTGCCTGAGGTAGCCGCGCGGTGCGGGAGGAGTGATAGTTGTCAAAAGTTGACGAATCACTGAGCTCTCGCATCACGTCACCACACCCCTCCCGCACCGCGCTGCTACCTCAGGCAACGTCTCAGTTAAACGGTCAGCCTATAATTGGTCGCTTTGTTAACTTAATGGCTTGGTAGCCAGTTATTACTCAAGGGAAACTTTAGTAATTATTAGAGAACAACAAACAAGCAGGTATTTAATATTGTGATTATTATTAAGAACTAGCTAATCTATTCTATTGAAAAAGATTTAGATTAATTGTTCCTATTTAAATACTTTAATTGTTGTTGAGTAGTGGTGATCCAAGAGCAGTGGTGGCCCAGTGGTAACTGCCGCGACTTACGAGTCTAAGTCAAAGGTTTGAACCCAGACAGGCGCTTTATTTGTGTAAATTATTTCATCAGTATTGCTCTCAAAACGGTGAAGGAAAACATCGTGAGGAAACCGGCCTGTGCTAGAACCAATAATTCATTCGAAGACAGGTGACATCTACCAACCCGCACTGGGCACGCGTGGTGGATTGCAGCCCACTCCCTCTCACTGAGAGGAGGCCTGTGTCCTAGCAGTGGGAACATTATAGGCTGATTATGCCGTCAGCACACCTAAACTGTCAGTGTATCATTGTTGTGGAACACTGATCTTTTTTCACGATTTCGGGTTTGGTCCCATAGTAAAGGTTGTTCATAATGATGAGTACAATCTCCCACTTCGATTTGTCACATGTTTTAGTTTCAACCTGTATAGTTAATATCTATTGTATCAAATGTAATAGCCTTGGGCGACTTAATAATAGCTATAATGATTGACCCCGTGTCACATAGACTAATGTACCACCTATTAAAATTATATGATCCGAGGGCAGTAAATTGGTTTATGAAGGGAATATTGATCAAAACCTTAACGGTGAAGTTACAATTGGATTGCTAACTGAATGGAAGCACTTGTAATCTGAAGAAAGGTATTATAAGACCGTTAATATGTGCCTTAGGTGGCAACCGTAACGAGCTATCAATAAACGCAAATGTAATGCTGCGCCCAAATGAGCTGTAGGCAACGAGAACTTTTGATTAGGTGCCATTAAACCACGCTAGGCTACATCGCGGCTGACCAAAACGAAGATGGAGAGTACTTGACTCCTACTGAAAGGCTGCAATGGCTGGACAGACGTCAGTGGAGGGAGAGGGAGTTCTTTGTTAAGCAGTGGGACATTACGGATTAAATAGATACATAGAATATTACCTGTGTGCCAGTTTGTTGAACGAAAATTTGCGCAAAATTGTGAAGCGTGCGACTGCTATGATTGGTTGAATGATTTATCAACAATCAATCGCAGTAGTATTAGTAGTAGTAGTATTTTTATTATTAGGTAAGCTTGAGTACGAAGCTTTTAACTAATGTGTATATTTTATGTCTTTTTTTTTTTTATTTGTAATGTGCGTTTTGTTTGTACAGAATAAACCATTTTTCTTTCTTTTTCTATCTAGTATACACGCAATTGACTATTTGTCACATTAATTTAGCATTAATTTTCGAGCAACTGGCCCTTAATCTATTTTTTTTTTTTTTTTGCAAATACAATTCACAGTAAACCAAATTGATTTAATTTGATTTAAGTTCTGTGTATTGAAAGGCGTAGAATTAAAGTAAAAGGCTTCATTTTTATTGCTCGATTTTGTTTAAATAATGTGTCAAGTCAAATTGGTTGATGCATAATTGAAAGCCAAAATGTAACCGTCTGTTATAAGCACTAGGAACAAAGTACAGAGACAGATGCCAGCATATCAAGCTACTACAATCTGTCAAATTTCTTTAATAGATTTTCAACTTTATCGCAAAAGTAGGTATAAGGCTCAAAGTTGATTGGGAAAATTTGACAGTGTCGGGTAGCTTGGATGTGCTGGCGTCTGTACTATAAAAAAAATCTCAAGAGGCATCCCTCGAGAAACAGAGGTGGTACTTCAGTCATAAATAACTACATATACTATAGCTGTTGGAACTCAGCGTCATTACGACACTTGGAAAAAAGCTGGTAAGGACTTTTTTTCTAGGAAATAATAAAGGTTTTCCTCATAGTTAATGATGACGAAATAAGAAAGAAAGAAATATATTTATTTAGCACAGACCAAAAGACACACAATACACCAGATACATACATCAGATAAAAACAAACAGAAAAAAAAATGGTCAAAATTAAAAGTGTAAAGTAGTACGATTTAAAAAATATATATAAAAAATAAGCAGGAAGGTGTGCCTCACAGCTGCGCTAAAAAGGCCCAGTTCAAATAAAGATATTACCTACTAGTGATTATATGAAAACGGTTAGAAGTCGTGACTACTGCTACCTTTGCAATACTTTTAGTACCAAGGTCGATATCGTTGTTTAGAAATCTTGAAGACTAATGCAAGATTCTAGCTTTATTTGGATTTAATTGGTCTTGGAACATATCTTACGATATTATGATAATATGCAAGACATCATCATTAACCTTAATAACTGCATAACGCTATTACTTTAACGGTCAGCAGGGTTCCAGGCTATTTATAATGTAGTTTTATTGCTTTTATTGCTTCAACCTATTAAGTATACAACTATAAATAAATAGAAACCTAGGTTTCGTTCTAGCGTTTACTTTGTATTTTGCTTTTGATGACCTAATAGTTACAGTGAATACTTCAATGTACGCGGCGCGGCCGCAGCGACTCTGTTGCATATACGATGGACAACACTGGGTCAAACGCAAGAGCAATGGCCGATGGCGCTAAGGCTCTGTTCACAGCCTCGAGCGTCGCGACTTGCGCCAAGCGAAACGTGTACGCGTCACTTGTTTCTGTCCGTCGCTCCTCGCGGCATGTTGTAAACAACTTCTTTGGCCCCTCGCCCACGGCGACTTTTTGTAGCGATGCTGTCGCGCGTTTCGTAAACGTGCGAAAGCATCGCTACTAACGCGCGTTAGTCGCATTTGCAACGCGCTACAGAAGCGATGCCAACGTGCTACTAACGCGCTACAACATCGCGACTGTATCGATTTAAACGTGCGACCATGTCGGACGACGTCAGGGAGAGAACGGAGGGAGGGTAGCGCGTGAGTGGAGAACCAAGCATCAGTGCAACACAATCGCGTTTGCATCGCGACTGAGAATCGTAGTGTGGGCGAGGGCAAATAGCTAGCGACCGCATCGCGACTGTATCAATGCGAACGCGCGACAGCATCGCTACAAAAAGTCGCCGTGAGCGAAGGGCCTTTCATTTGTTTTCTCCGCTGTCGCTATCGCAAGACGCGTGTCGCTTGAGCGTGTAGCTCGTGGCCACGGGGCTAAGAGTTGATTTATATGTAACAAGCAACGCGCAAGTCTTTGGGCCGGTCTACACGATGCGGTGCAGCGGCGTCCTGCATACAAATATCCATGGCATGCCACGCGGGACGTTCGGGAGTCGTACACCGGATTTCAACTAGGCGAGACTTCAAGAGGTGCGCCGGAGTAGCCAGATTGTACTCATCATACTACAACACTCTTCGCCCACTGCGGCGTCGAAGTAACGGTGCGGCGCGAGTGAATATGGTGATATCGTTGCGGCGCCGTATCGTGTGGACCGGCCCTTTTATCAATGAACCTACGTTGTATGCGACAACAGTCGGTAAATAACATTAAAGGCTTTGATATTTAGATCAGGCGCTTAGGCTTAGGTACACCCTGCTAGAAACTTGCTTATTCGATTGGCCCAAAACAGAGTCATTATAATAGGTATCTCTCGCGACAAAGTTAGGCAAAGTATACAATAGCGTAAAAATATGTTCTGTATGTACAGACGCCCAGCACATCAAGCTACCCGAAACCGTAAAATTTTCCCAATCAACTTTGAACCTTATGCGTTAGCGATAAAGTTGAAAATCTATTAAAGAACATTGGCAGATTGTAGTAGCTTGATGTGCTGGCGTCTGTACGTATGCGTCATGTCAATATCAACCATCGTGAAATGATCATTGTTATAGGTACTTATAGAACAATTATTTCATATCCACAAGGAAAACACAGACGAGAGCTAGATCAATACTTAGAAAACTAGCCATCGATAGAAGACATTTTTTGCCAGACACTGCAGTTTTGCACACATCGAATGATAATACAGGTTTGTCAAGGTCCCACTTAATGTACGAAGATAAGTCTCAATACTCAATACTCAATATCTTTATTGCTTTACGTTCGACATAGTAGGTACTCAATATAATAAAAGACTTGTTCTAGGTGATGTAAGATTAGAATTGTTTGATGTTTAGGTGTGTTTTGTGTGACTTATGTACACTCGGTTTTTGAATTGTCAAACTCAATATCATAAGGTGCGTTTGCGAGGCTGCAATTTGTTTTTTACATATTCTAAGAAATTTTGATTTTCGTCGGCTACATGAGTTTGACAAATTCTTAATTTAGAAACGGAGTGGTAATGTTAGTTTGTTATTTTAGTTTAACGGGTTGAATGTCTGTAATTACAGAATTACAGAAACAGTTAAAACGCCATTGTGTCTCGCGTGGATCCACGTTCAATACGAAGGGTCAATGGTGGAATACTCAAAAGATATTGAAAAAAAAAAACACAGTGATAGCTAACTTTGAGGCGTTCTTAAAACTGTTTAATGAAATCATATCATAAGGCTATTCGGCGACGTAAAATAGAAACTGATCGACTTTATATTCAACCCTAAGGGGCCGTCTCCACGAGCGAAAATTTGATGGCACGGCGAGACTATCGCCGCGATACTCTGACTCGTGGAGATGGCGTCTAATGTAGGTAATAAATCGATAACACGTTACAAACCTACTCAAATATCGGGGAATAACAAATGGTTCAAAAAATAAATGTTCAATTCAAGACCTAGGATTCCACGTCTTTGCTTGTGTCTGTAAACACGTTAGAGATTTATGATTACACCAAATAACTCCAAGGTTATTAAATATTTGTGCAAAGTTGGTAGACACTTCTCTAGTGTGCCAATTGGAATGCAAATATCTTATTGTGTTTTCATTTCTGTGTTAAGCCAGTAGGTATAGATAGAAACCGCACGTGATTAATTTGTCAACCAGTTTAAAAACAACACTAGATCATAAAAGTCATCTTTAAGGCAGTATGACACGGTAAAGTGAGTCTATACTTTGTATTTTTTTTTAGCCTATATCGTGTCCCACGGCTGATCAAAGGCCTCCTCTATTTCCTTCCCTGCCTCTATATTTTGTGCGATTTCTGGCCATGTTGGCCCTGTAAACATGACTAGATCGTCACACACCTTCGCCTCAGTCTACCCCAACGCCGATGTCCTACCTGAGGCGTCCAGTGAGTGACAATCTTTGCTCATCTCTCCGGATGCATTCCACTTTTATGTTACCCAACTTTAATTTGGGTGAATTGAAATTGATAGTCTATAACCGTGTATTATTAATTTATTACCATAACATAAAAAACCTAATATTAACCATTGCATTACTACATAGTGCTACTACCTATTTAATACTCAAACAATAAAAAAAACAGTGGCACTCCGGGAGTGCCGACAGAAGTGAAAACTTGAACAATTACGTGTGTATTTTTGGATCGTCAGGAAATATCTCGAAATATTTATTCGTTACGTTACGGTTACGGTAACAGTAACAGTGTCGCGAGTTCAATGGTTTCTTCCCATCTCAAAAAATGCTAACATGCATGTGTATCTATGTACGTACATAAACAATACATGTACATGCTTATATACAGAGGTGTCGGTTACGGTAACAGTGTCGCGAGTTCAATGGTGTTTTCCCATCTCAAAAAAATCCCAAGACGCCGAAAGAAGTTTTCACTTCAAAAAACTTCAAATATAAAGCTCTGTTCACACCGGTCCGTTATTCCGCATTGTGTTAGATTTCGCTCGCTTCCGCGCGAAACGCGACCACTCTGAATTATTCATCGCTCACCTACAAACATGGGTTCAAGGTTAGAACATAATCTGTTATATGCAGAAGCATGGACTTGGTGATATTCTTGGTTTATGAGTGTCTTTTGTGGCAAATATAGATAGAGTAGGATAAGTGGAAGGGTTTAGTCACTGTGTGACATTAATTAGACGATTTTATACCAAAACCTAGTCAAGGTGGACCGACGACCTTGTGAAGGCCGCAGGAACTCGTTGGATGCGAGAAGCATAAAACCGAGGTGCTTGGGGGAGACCTATGTCCAGCAGTGGACGTCTTTCGGCTAAAATGATGATTATGAACCTTAAAAGTATTGTTTACTGTTAAAATAAGTAAAACATTATTAAAACAAGTTAAACTATCACACGAAGTATGTGAAGAAAAACGTATTCAGAAGAAGTACTACGTTGTGACGTTAAACTATCCACTATAACTTTACTTTTTTTTTAGGCAAATTAACATGCTTATCATTTGAGAAAAAATTAACACTAATTACAAAACCTTATTAGTATAACTTATTGTTTTCTTAATGAGGAAAATAAATTGTTTATCATTTGAGAAAAAGTTAACAGTTAATAAAATTACGGCTATCTTTTCCATATAAGCATGAAACTGTAAATTAAATGTTATATACCTACTTATTATAATTTCGCAATAAATGTTCCTAAAATGGCAAGTAGGTATAGTGCAACGTGACATGCGCGCTCAGACATGTCTTACTGCACAAATTACTCATACACACTCTTATCCTTAACTTACGTCACGGTTTTTAACGACAAGTACATACAAGTACCTAACCATCATCATGAAATAAACATTTGAAGTGTCATTCCTTTTATTACCATATAAATTATCTGAAATAATAATACCCTCGCAGATATGAGATATCAAAGTTAGGTAGTTAAAGATACTAGGGATAAATAAATCCTGTTTGCATTGTTTATTCTTATTTCATCGATATGTTTCCGCATTCGTTTATCGCACGCGGAGATTTGAACTTTGCGTTAGTGTGAACGTACCTTTACGACCTTGGGTTGCATATCAAATATAAATTTCTGGAGATTGTATGCTATATACACAACATGTATTTAATGTCAATATGCAGTTCGTAGAAGAATATAATATCGAGATTTGTTGTGAATTTACGTAATTTAAATTCTGCTGGTTGAGTAGCGGTTGTTTTATCGCAACTTAAAAATAAATAATTATAAATTAAAGATAATATAATTGACGTTTAAGACTTATGGCGGCATCTACATTGGCATCGCCACATGCGAACTACGTATCACGTCACGGAAAATCCTACATCGCGCAAGCGAAGTTTACCGCGCAACTAGCATGTAAGAATACAACATCCTGACATCAATTGTCGGGCAGTTGCCCACCAGACATGACACCCGTTTAGACGGAAGATCCTCCCTTTTCTATGGAGGATGTGTGAACTATACACCCTGTTCCTCATAATTATCTCTATAGACTTATTAGGCACAGGTTTGAGCAAAGAATTATTTCGATTTGTATGAAAATGACACCTTTTTAGTCGCATCTATCTCGTATAAATATTTCTATAAAAATAATGATTAGCTGCCCATTCAGACGCCTAAAATATTAAATGAAGCCTGTCTGAATATCATTAGGTATGCTAATCAGACAGGCTGTGAATCTTTCAGTTCAAGTAACATCTTTTCCGAATTGAAAATCAAATGAAAATGAATCGTGATCGTAATCAGCTCATTTCCCTTCGTGTGAAAATGAAAGTAAGATTAATTTAAAAATATCAATGTTCCTATCAAGAATTAATCAATCCGCACAAGTTTAAAATAATTGAAGAAAATGGATTATGTACGCTACTAATCATTTAACAAAAGAACGGGCTAATCTGAACATACGATATGCCTTAACTGAACATATTTTTTTAATTAGTTACCTACTGATTTTTTTTTAGTACCTACTCGTGTTTGATAGGTATACTGCGTGCCACGAAAGATGAGACTTGACACACCACGTGGTTTGACTTGCGCAGTACACGATTTTAGGTCTCTTTAGCGGTATGAGGTCTGAGCGCGGGACGGGACCGGACGTCATAGGAGCGGCGGAAAGAGCGCGGGAGGCGGGGTCAAGTCTCATCTTTCGTGGCGCGCATTGTAAGCCCTCTACGATAACTTGTATTGTAGAAAAATCTGTACAATTTAAACGTTGCAGTGAATTTACGAAGAAAATACGCTTATTTGCGGCAAACATGACACAGAAGACAGACATGACAAAGAATACAACACAAAAAAACAACAAGTTGAGGGAAAATATGCGTCACATCCACACAAAACGGTCATCGCTCAGCATAATGCTAAGACCCTATGCGTGACGGACCTCCAGCCAACTTAAAAAATAAGGCAGTCATGGAGACTGCGGATAGAAGTGAAAAATTTTAAAGTAATAAATAACAGTAGAGCGGTAGATTCACTGCTGACCAAACGCAACACTCCGTACTCATCTACAGACTTCGGAACTGGTAACATTAGCATATCGGTGACGCGTACCCAGAAGATTTTTGGGATGCATGAAGAACCTCCTCGTGTAGCGCAGTTTGTTCCGCCAGTTACTCAACTGAACCGAGCGCTCGGCGCATCCTGGACAGTCCCACCCAACACCTTATTTGACTGGCCAATTCTTCCCTTGCGGTGGTAGGGCTAACGCCCGCCTGGTTTGTGACCTTCCCACAGGAGTCCGGCGTCAAGCAGCCTGCTGTATTTCGTGGATGCGTGGGAGTTCCAGTGCGTTAGGCATCTTCTGGGCACGCTCGTTCCATCATAATAGACCTTATGCATCGTTTTCCATCAGGCGTGATCGAGGTCAAAAACGGGCCCATTCAGCAATTTTTTTTAAAATCCCCTACCAAAAATCTCTCGACGTGCTTAAAAAAATGTTCACTTCAGAAAACCCGAAAACATTACTAGTTTCATAAAACCTTTTCATCATACATTTTCAGCCCCACTCCATTAAGCTTATCCGCTATCCGGGTAAACAAAAACAACACATGTTTTCCCCGCCATTTTAAGCTTCCATCTTTGTCCCAATTTCAATACATTATGAGGTAAATTTGAATACGTCAGGTGTGTCATATGACCCCGGACGGTGATTACTCAGTCACGGCTAATGCTATCCGGCGAACCGGCGATCCGGGCCGGATTCATTCAGACTTTTACGAGCGAACAGGGCGGATGTTTTGCGAGTTGATTTCAGCAAATCTTCTGTTTTTATTCGCTCCATGTAATACCAGCTTGTTTTGAAAACTTCGGATTCGGTTGATTAGGTTTATAGGCTGTTTTGAAATGGGCTCTACAGGTGGTTTACTAGATTCAATAGCATCTCAGTATTATGTAACAAACCGACTGGAATTATACGCAAAGATTTCCGTTCACTACTTCATTGAACGATTTTGACTATAGAGTTTCTTGCCCTTTCTTATTTATTTATTTATTAAAACTTTATGCACAAGTAAAAACTGTACAAAGGCGGACTTAATGCCTTGGGCATTTTCTTATTCATAGGAAACTAGTTTTTGGAAGGCGTAGGTACTTAGAATCCATTCTATTTTCTTGTTTTGACGTTTAAAAGTACCTTATATGCGTCTCCATAAAATAAAATTACTTTAATTTATATTCATCTCATAGCTGACAAATAGGGAACAATCAGTGCAACTACAATTAACACAGCTACCCGTCATCCACAGCTAGGAACAAGTCCTTATCTTTAGCTAGAATTAAGCATTTAAAATAACTCAGAGGTCAGAGGAGGATAAGGAAATTTCCACCCTGTTCCTCCACCTTTAAACTGGTGACCCCAACTTTAACGTCAGCGCAGCCTTGCAGCTACTTCATCGTGACGTCAACTTCACTTTCTCAAGCTCTGAGTAGCAAGAAAACAGAAAACTAACAGTGATAACCACTCATCTGCCTAGCCTTTTCCCAACATAGTTGGCGTCGGCTTCCAGTTCTACAAGATGCAGCTGAATACCGGTATGCTACATGGAGCGACTGACCTCCACAAATCTTTTACTGGGTGATACGATAACCCTTGGTAAGATAGTGACAACCACTACAACTGCTTTATACCTGCAATTAACCAGCTTTTTCATCGGTTGCTGGGCCTGTCCCAAGTACCAGCACCGTAACACGTTATGCTTCTAGATACTTTTTCAATCCAGTTTACATAAACGTCCCACTTTTCAAACAAAAAAACACACATAACAAGAAAATTACGTCTCCATTTTTCGTTATAACACCTGCACTCTAATTGCGTAACACACTATCAATCGGAATCTGAATCATTTTGAAGCAAATTGCTAATCCATTGCTTCATAAGTTCGAAAAGTTTGTCTGCTCAACGCGTAAATAACGCAATGAATGTTGTTGAACTGTCAAAATGAAACCGATTCCGATTGATAATGTGTTATGCACTTGCCCCGCGGATTCTCCCTACCCAGTTTAGCTAAACTAGGTTCTTATTAAAAAAGAAGAATTTCAACGTCTGTATATTTATAAATACCAGCTGTTGAACTGGTCGAAACACTTGACCATTGACCGAAGATAATGCATGCGAGGTGCATCATGCAATGCAATGTGGTCAATAGATGTTTGGTGGCGCAAAACTTGTTCGTAAATGTTGTAATAGAATTGTTTGGTGCAAGTTAGGAGCGGGCAAAGTGAGTTTTGTTTTGATTGAAAAATATAGGAAAAAAATTAACTAGTGCGCAAGCTGTACCCATGAATTTCATCTTAAGATTCTAGACCCTATAGCGTAGAAAATTTTCGTCGGTAAAAAAAAAAAATTAGTTGTTCCATAAATTTTGACCGCGTAGGTATTGCACTTTTCTGTGAAACAGCTGGTTTTTGTTTTGGCAACCCACGAAAAATTACGGGTCTAGATTCATATGCTGAATTCGATTTATTTTCGTTGGATCCCACTTTTGAATCCCAGTTTAATATTTTTGGCGTTGGAGCCCACAAAACATTATTATGTATTTCCGTTGGATCCCAAATGCTTAAAGAAATCTGAACTTTCAACAAAAAATCATGGTTACGAATTGCGCACTGGATATTTTTTTCCTGTAGTTCAAATAGTTCTTCTTTTCGTTTCGACTGTACATCTATATTATACTATTTGAGCCCAGTTGGTGGCCATTTTTATTGCGATGTCGGGGATCGTCATTTGTGCGTTTAAATAGTTGTAACTAAATGTATGTGTTTTGCGAGTTATGTTAGGTATATCGTATTTATTTTTCGGTGTTTTTGAGCGATTTGTAAATCTGCTTTGATTCCTCTTGTCCTTTTTTTAAGGTAAAATTTTATTGAGTTAGGTTAGGTAACAGAGTTCAAAAGTATAAATATCCCATTTTTTTAAAGTTTTATAACTTGCAAGGATGGCAAGGACCATAATTGTTTTTCTACATTTCTGCAATGTAAGTGTGCCTTAAATTATGCATAACTAATAAATAAGTTATTTTATGTTTAACCTAGTTACACAGTAATGCCTCAATTTGCTTTTACGACATACAAAGTGGAACATCGTCATAACTATTTGTACTTTTTATTAAGAAAGAGAATAGAAAGAGTTTCTCACTCTCATGAAATTTTACCGATAATTATGTTCGATCGAAACGAAAATATAAATATTTTGGATGTGACTGTACTTCGGCAAGAACTTCTACTCGGTACAAACAATGGATGTTCTGTCCCCTCGAGTGACATATTTCCTGCGACAAAACACTTCATATAATATAGGTATTAGGAATAGTTGCCTGTTGGCAATCTAGATCAGATTACGGTAGTACTTTAGTCGAACTAGTTATTTTCAAGAGCTAAATGTGTGCCAACAAAACACTGAATTCTAAGAATGCACTAACACATAAGTATCAATTAGACACTTTTAAATTTATCACCTATTTTAAGAGAGTGTTCTTCGTCGCTTTGTTAATTAAGGGGGTTACAGGACCTAAACGTGAAAACGCAAGTTTTAGAAGATATAAAAGTATATGATCGACGACAGTAAACAAAATCAGAAAAAAATATGATATTCTTCAGGAGATATGCTAGGTAGATAGTGTGTTGAAAATATAATACAACTAATTTGATACGATACAAAAAAATCATGAAGATACCTCTAAAAACTTTCTTTTTACAATAAAAACCATACTAATATACTTACATACAATCATTCTGATTTTTTGTCAGATTATTTTACAAGCAACATACTAAAGCACTAGTGTTTTAATTTTTTAGTCCAAACAATAGATTTTTTGTAAATAGATAATTAAAAAAAAAAAATTACCAGCGCAGCGTTGGGTCATCGCGCTTCTCTTTCAATTCTATGCAGTCAGACAGTGACCGCGCTTTAGGTCATGTAGTCCCCTTAATACACTGTTTTTCTAAGTAGTTGTTACATACATTCCTTGATAATTCGCTTATATAACCCGATTTATTTGGGGACGACGCAACATGTCTTTTTCTTCTATAGATATATTACAATAATTTTCCATGTTCTAGCCATTTCATAAAGCTGTCAAGGAATGACAGTTGAGATTTTACGGACAATTTGCTAAACAATTAATTTTCCTGGCTTTACATGCACTTACGTTACGTAATACACGTACCTATTTTTATTTTTTATAGTCAGTTCATAGTGTTAAATAGAATCTGGATGAGACTGGTACATGAGCGAGGAGACTGGCACTAGAAAGGGCAGGGCAATGGCTGTGAATGATGATGAATCAAATTCAAATAATTTATTGTCGATTATAAGGTTCATAAGATGGTGTTTGTTACAGGTAAGTCTGCTATGTCCCGCCATTGAGGCATATAAAATTCACATTATAAGTTTGGTATATGATTAAAATACAATACATCAAATTGTCATGCAATATGCAATACATTAAGAATAAATTTGTATAATACTTATGTTATTTCAACAAGAACTGGTCCTTAGCAGCTTTGAACAGAGAGAAGTGGAAAGAGAGTAGGGAGGCTTTTGAATTAAAAGATGAAGTAGCCCGACTTTGGCATCTGCAAAAAGTTATAATAGTACCAATAGTACTGTCTACAACTGGAGTAATACCGAAACAACTTCACCAATCCCTTAATTCCCTTAACTTATCTCCAAATACCTACCATCTGCTGCAGAAAGCAGCGATATTAAACACATGCAGACTCGTGAGAAAGTTTCTGCAATGTGAATCAGAAAACCTACATCAAAACACAAATATGCTACCATCTTCTGTGCAATCTTCTGCACGTGACTGCACTTAATCCAACCGATAATCACTTGGCTTAGGCCCATGTTATCAGCTCTTTCCGGCTAGCCGTGAATATAAAAATAATAATAATATTTATGTAAAATTACAAATTAGTCATGTCACAAAATAGTATGATTCAATGTATTGTCATTTATAAATTCTCTTATAGAGTAATGACATTTACTTATCAATAATTCGTGTAGTTATTTTTTAAAGGTATTTATATCGCTCATAGTTCTGAGAAAAGGTGGAAGACGATTAAAGATACGTGGGCGCATACAAAAGATACTTTGGTGCAAAAGCTTTGTTTTACTGGCTACGGTGTGCAGCTTGTCTTTGTGTCTAGCCCTGATGATGTTCATGTTTGGTTTTGGTTAGCCTAGATACCATACGGTAAAAATGTTTTTTGCTACCAATTCTCATACATTCGTCAAGTTTACTTAACCTTAATGTCGACACTTTTTAAAATTTCCATGAAAAAACACTTCAACATCGAAAAGTTAATGGTGCCTAGACTATGTTGCTAGATATTCTTGTTACCGTAATTATTCCAGTTTCAAGAAGACATAACTTACAGCAAATAATTGGTAGCCTATAGGGATTCTCTAGTAGTTCCAATTGAATAAGTAGCAACTTGTCTGCTTACTTGCTTACTGGCTTGAAGACCCATCGCTTGAAGGCAAAACAAAAGCAAAACGAGTCTTGATAGCTGTCCAGTTGACTATCACTAGGTACTTGTTAAGAGGAAATGCGGTAGGAGAAACTTTTGAAAAAGCCTAAGTAAAAAGTCATAATTCGAGGTTTGGCTCTCGCCTATTTCCTCCTCCAATATTAGACATATTGAAGATATTTCATAAACTGAATAAGAAGGATATACAACTGTGTGCCTGTGTTTTTATTTTTTCTTTAACAGTTGTCGAATTTGTACACTAGGCCTCTGTTGACAGCGGTTTAAATCGGCATTTTTTGAGGGTTCTAGTGTTTATAAAAATAATGTATCATCAAAAAGGAAAATATAGGGATAATAAGTAGTTAAAATTTATTATTCTGTAAAAAATCATTGCTGTATGGTCATTAACCAGAAAGAAAACAGGCGAGAGCGTTTCTGTGGGAAAAAGACCACCCGCATTTCCTCTTAAGACGTAGACCTCGTTCACACTAACCGTAACGCTGGCTTAGGCTACGGTTCCTTAGAAGAGCGGTGGTGAAAATGATGGCAGCGGGGTCTGACGTTGCAGTTTTGAAAAACGGTATCTACGGTAACACGCTTACTAACATTCATAAATTTTATAATGTTTTAGTGACGTCCTTCGACGGTAAATGGCGGACGCTATGTGGCGGCCGCCGCAGTTTTAGGTAACCCAAAATCAAAAGTCATTTATTCAAACTAGGCTGAGAATCAGCAATTTTCGAACGTCAAAATTACAAAAGACAGTTCCCCAAACACCACCATTCCCTACACTTTCACCATTTCCTAGCCCCTAGCTTGACAGTCAGCCGGCGGCGGCTGATTATACATTTGGTGTGTGAACTCGGATTATTACAGGCATATCACCTGAACAAGCCAGAATGGCATAGTTTATGTAGGATAAGTACAATAGTAATGTATTTATAACTACATAACACAAGCCACTGTTTCCACCAATAACAGCAAAAATGTAGAACTAAAACACTTATTCAAAATCGCTCTCGCTTACAGCGATTTTCACATTCCCGCTTGCAGTCTAACCCCGACCTTACCAGTAGCAAAAGAATTCTTCTACAAAATGACACAAGCTCATTAATCCTCATTTTTATGCAAACATTATAAGTACACAGTACTTAGTTGTTTCTTTTTCTGTATTCCTGACGTAACTCTGTACCTATGCATAGATACTCGTATGAGCGTGCAAGGCGTGCAACGCTTTTATGTCATCATCTGTACTTGAGATAGGTATTTTAAATTAATGAAGCTATTGCTATTAATTCCTTTTATCAATCTTTATGGTTGGAAAAACTTATATCGCGTAGTGTCTAAACAATAATAAAAGAAAAAGAAATGATATGAATTAATGTGAATGTGTGCGTGTGTGAGGTGGGTGTGTCTGTATTTGTGTGATAAATGAAATTTTTCTAAAACATTTCATTTTTTTTTGTGATAGTTGCTCAAAATCTGGTCTGGTCAGTATCTTGTTTATTTCGCTTGCAATTTCTAAGCCTCGCCCTTTCTTTTTCATTTCTTACACACCACACCATAATTTATATATTTATAATACTCATCTATTTTCACTATATTTTTACTTCGCTCGGCGTGTGCCAAAAATGGAATAATTATGACGTAATTAGCACATGACTTATGAGTTGTAGGTCGTAGTTTCAAACCCAGACAGGCGCTTTACATTGTGTATATGAAAAATTAAGAAAAACATTGTCAGGAAACCGGCCATATCCTAGAACCAAAAAATCGAAGACATGTGACATCTACCAACCCGCACTGGGCCCGCGTGGTGGATTATGTCCCGCTCTCTCTTATAGAGAGGAGGCCTGTGTCCCAGCAGTGGGAACATTATAGGCCGATTATGATCAACATTGGTGATGAAGTGGTTAAAGACGATATTGATCAAAATCTATAGGTACTAATAATAAAGCTGAAGAGTTTGTTTGTTTGTTTTAACGCGCTAATCTCTGGAACTACCTGTCGGATTTGAAAAATTATTTTTGCATTTGATAGCCCAATTCTTGAGGAAGGCTATAGGCTATTTAACATCACGTTATGATCCTTAGGAGCCGAGCAAAAAGAAAAATTGTCAGATAGATTGCTAAGTGAAAACTAAGTGACACTATGGGTAGGCGATGCGATGCGACGGGGCCGGTCGGGGGTACATGAAATTTCACGCCGACGAAGTCACGGGCAGAGGCAAATATACAGGGTTATTGGAAAAACATTAACAACCTCTTAGACGTCATTGCACTCATCATTGTGAAGAACTTTAACTATGGGACCAAACCTGAAATCACGAAAAAAAATCAGCTGTTCCTTACATTTATGTTCATCTAACTCGTCAAAATGTAGGGAACAGCAGATTTATTTTCGCGATTTCTGGTTTGGTCCCATAGTAAAAGTTGTTCATAATGATGAGTGCAATGACGTCTTAAGAGGTTGTTGATGTTTTTATAATTTATAGTGGATGGAAGACATGTTAAAAAATTACTAATCGAGCTGGTTAGCTTGATTCATATTTCTAATATCCCTTAATGTTAGATTTCCCTATTTATTGTATGTATAATAAAGGGCTTTGAAGGTCCTGTATAACATACAGAGTATTAGCATCATCACTTTTCCCTAACACGTACAGCCAAAACAAACACCTATTCCGAAACATATTGTATTTTTCGCAATGACTAATACCGTCGATCGTCTTGGTATCTCAAACCGGTTTTGACATAACGAGTATCTACCGATACCAGCGACGAGTCTGCAAGGCCTTGCTTCGTTTGTAAATATTGTCTTTTATTTATGTGATAAGTTGAACACTGATAATGACATTGTATGTATGCCATTATTTCGCTGATTAGACATCAAGGAGTAAGGAATATTTGAGTACCAAATGGCACTAATAGCTGAAAGTTCATGACTAGCTTCTGTCCCTGACTCCGTCCGCGAGGAAACCAATCGTACCATAAAATATATCCTATGAAATTCGGTAATAGTTTAGCTTTCTACCAATGAAAGAATTTTTGAAATCGGATGAGCGGTTTCAGAATTTACCGCCTCCATACAAGCTGTTTGAGACTATATCTAGCATACCGGTAACTACGATATAAAAAGAACCCACCAAATTATATATAAATAATATTAAATTAGGATGCCACATGTTTTGAGTTTGACACATTCCTACCATTTTGAAACCGAAAGTCGTCTTCCTTCCTCAATGTAAACAATAAACCTATACAAAACCACAGCGAGAAAGGACTTCCCAAATAGTACCTATAGGTGCCTATACGTATACCTATAGGTACCTATAGGTGCCATACACCTGGTGCCTTTTTCAATGGAGTTCAAGCGTCTTCGAATGTCAAACAATTTAGCAATACAAGTTACCTAGATACCGAAATGTATAAAATAGCTGGAAGCGACTTCAATTTTATAAAGTGTCCGTGTTTCTATTAGCAAACAACTCCATCCATCATGTCAAATCAAGGGCGTTTTTTTGTTACGATTGCACTGCAGTGTACAGTCATTTAGGTAACATACACTTGTATAGTTGTACCAATAAATTTACACTACACTGCTATTCTTGTAAACGAAAAAAAAGTGTACAAAGATAATAACAGCAATAAACTTAATAACATCCTCCACTTCACACATAATTCTGCACCTATGTGTGAGACAAACCTCCATTGTAAACATAGGTACCATTTGCGAAGCAAGTAAGACGCATCATTTACACATGCGTGCATAAAAACAAACCACTTCCAGTGTAAACCACAGATCGTTTGCAGCGAAAGTGCCGGCTGCTTCGAGGTCAGTAGAAATGCGGGGAGGGGCTTGCGTACGCGCCGGCTTGCGTAACACCGCGTAAATGGTGACAGCTGACATTGGTCGTACGTATGTGGGTTACGATCGGCGTTTTTATAGTCGGAGAATCTTTTGTAGAGATTTTATATACCTACTTAAATATATTTAGTACTTAATATTTATAAGATTTTTGAACTTATTTAAATAGGTAAGTTGACTTTTTTGGAAGAAGTTTCACGAGAATAAAGGGTTTTCTGTAATCGAAATTACTAGGGGAATCACTTTTTTTAAGACAAGGTAAGGTCTCGAGCTACCCTTATAGGTCCTTATAGCGCGACGCGACTCTAATAAAGAAAAGAAATAAAAATTGTTTATTCTGCATGTAAATAAAACGCACATTACAAAAAAAGACATAAAATATATACATACAGCGTAGTCAAAAGCCTCGTACTCATAGAAATGTAAATATATCAATGCTCGTACTCTAGTAGAACAATCATCATCTGCCTAGCCTTTTCCCAACTAAGTTAGGGTCGGCTTCCAGTCTAACCAGATGCAGCTGAATACCAGTATTTTACATGGAGCGACTGCCTATCTGACCTCCACAACCCAGTTACTGGGTAATACGATACCCCTTGGTAAGACAGGTTGTCAGACTTTCGGGCTTCTGACGTCCCGTAACGACTGTCAAAAATCCACGAATGACAGCCGGGACCAGCGGCTTAACGTGCTTTCCGAGACACGGAGGGGTCTTGGTATGTAAAGATGGTCACCCATCCACGGACCAACCGCGGCAAGCGTAGCTTAACCTTATCAATCGACGCGTGCGGCTGTGATTACTTAGCCACAAGCCCCTTCAGTACTCTAGTAGAACAACTTCTATGGAAACATGGAAATTGATCTAAATTGATCTTGTGGTAGATGTATAAGGTCCATTAAACAATCCTAATAATACCTTCATAGGATAGGTACCTAACAGGGTTTCGATATGTTTAAAACTTAACCAAGGTAACCATAACTTGACCTTGTACATCAATCAATCACAAAATTCGAAAGGCAAATTACAGATCATGTATTCAATAAGCATCACCAGTGCATAATCATTTTATCATTATGCTTCATTTACGTAACTATACAAGACCATTAATCTACTGCATTGGGGCAAGGTCATGCTCCACTAGTTTCAAATGTCAAAACTAGACTAGATGCATCGAAACCTAATTTAAACAGGTTTGGAAATAAACACTACGATTTCACATTAATTTATATGCTATTGATTCATAATTAAGATCTTTTAACTGGGCAGACAGCTGTGTTGCTGGGGAGTTTGTTGCGCCACTTCTTCTTCCTAGCGAAAGCACTAGGAAGTGGTGAAGGGCGGGTTTGTTAGTTTTAGGGGACTGTCTTACCTAAGGTCAGGCCGCGTTAAATTTTCCAAAGATGTAAACAACAATGGCCGCTCGAAATTGCATAAAATCGATATACAAGAACATTTATTTTAAGTAATGTCTTTGTTTTCGTCTAGTTAGCTCGGAGATTTAGTAATGATGATGAACTGTCAAAATTAAATCCATTGCTACTGATAGTGTGTTACGCAATTGCCCCGCAGGTTCTAGGCTGGAACTGAGAAATTCCAGATGGAAAACCCAATAACATTTTGCCCGGCCTAGGAATCGAGTCCAGGACCTCATACTCAGCAGTAGCGCTTGCGACTACTATACCAACAAGGCTGAGAGAAATTCCTAACGAAAAAACAGAACAACACGGTGTCCCATCCGGGACTGAATCCAAAGCCCCAGGTTCAACATTCCCTTGCTACCAATAAACCGGGCAAGTCAACGACATCCATACTAATTATAATACACACATCAAAAGTGTCTAGGGATCAAGCATTTTTATGCGGATTTCTTGAGATTGAGATGTGGCTTTGTAATAAATTTATGATTTTATAAATTTATATGGATCCTTTTTGGTGCATTTCATAATTTGAATCAGGAACTGTGAATCAAATTCGAGTAAAAGATGAAAATCAGCTGTCAATATTTTCCCTATAAAAACATACAACGCATTGAAGACATTATTAGTGCTACTGTTTCCCTACTACTGATTAAAACCAACGTTATTATGGAGCGGCGACGTCATTTAAGCAGGGAAGAAATGCTCAGAGCCGTGGGAATGATAGAAGCTGGTTCCCGGCAACGTACTGTGGCTTTAGCTCTGAATACAAGTCAGAGTGTTATCAGTCGACTTTGGACACGTTACCGAAGCACTGGTACCGTGGCTGAGCGCCATGGAGGACGGTATCGCTGCACCACACGGAGACAAGACCGATACATTCAAATCTTAACTCGAAGAGCTCCAACAATAACCGCCATGATGTTAGCCGTGAGGCTTCATCACTCTTCAGGGAACTTAATTAGCGACCAAACAGTCAGAAACCGCTTGCATGAAGTGAACCTTCATTCCCGAAGACCGCTACGGGTACCACCTATAGCAATGCACAATCGTAGGATTCGATATCAATGGGCTCTTGAACACAGAAATTGGGCAGAAGAACAATGGCGTTTCGTGTGCTTTTCTGATGAGTCTCGTTTTGGTATGAGACCGGATACAAGACGTATACGACACTGGAGAAACCCTGGACGCCAACTGCGATTAAAATCCTGCCAGGAAGTCCATCCTTATAGTGGTGGAACCATCATGGTATGGGCGGGTATTTGGATCGGCGGAAGAACTGAGTTGATTTGGATCAGAGGCAACCTCAACGCTCAAATTTATGCTGAGACGATTGTATCAGACGTCATCGTTCCTCTACAAGTGCAAATCGGTCCCTTATTTCAGTTAATGCATGATAATGCACGACCGCACACCGCAAGAGTTGTAAGACAGACTCTCGCCGCAGCTAACATCAATGTCCTGCCCTGGCCTGCTCAGTCGCCAGACTTGAACCCGATTGAGCATGCATGGGATATGCTACAGAGAAGAGCTCTGCCGAATATGGAGGGTATCCAGTCGCAAGAAGACCTTTTTTTGTTGTTGCAACGAACATGGGCTGCCATTCCACAGCGTGATTTGGATGAACTCATTTTGAGTATGCCAAACCGATGTTCTTGTGTTGTTAGTGTTCGCGGTAGAAACACGGATTATTAATTGTTTAAGTTACCCAATAAAATTTTAAAGAAAACTGTTATTTCAGTCTTTTTTTCGAACTTTTGTGTTAGTGGTTCAAATGTCAAAAATCCCTTTATTAGGAAAATGGCAAATTTCTTTATTAATGCAAAGGTGACTTGGTTTATCGTTACTGTGACAAACGAAAACACTTTATTTGATGAATCCTTAAAGAAAATTTTAATTAATATCAATCAGGAGAAAAGTTATTGCAAAAATATATGTTGATCCCTAGACACTTTTGATGTGTGTATTATAAATTCGAAAGTAACTCTGTCTGTCTGTCTGTATGTTACCTTTTCACGCCTAAACCACTGAACGGATTTAGATGAAATTCGGCAGAGAGATAGATTGCATCCCGGGGAAGGACATAAGATAGTTTTTATCCCAGAAATCATCCTTAACACTTTCGACTCCACCCACTTTTCATAGAACTCATACGCCATGCCGCCATACATATTGCAAATGGACCCTCCAGGAGGGTCACCGGCATTACGTTTGCGCTAAAGTGAACCCTCGAGGAGGGTCGTCGGCATTAGGTTTGAAACCGTATTATAAAACACTGTAAAAAGAAGTAAAATAGTGTTTTCAAAACGTCTTGTTGCTATATTTAGTATCTCTGGGGGTATTTACATGTACTAGTGGGGTGGAAACGTGAAATATTTAAAAATAAAAAAATCAAGAAAAGTATAATCGCTCGCTTTGATCCCGAGACAGGGGTATTCAACCTCTTCTGAAATTTTCAAACATGTAATAATTTTTTATTTTATTTTATTAATGAACAACAAACAGTTACATTATGCAATATTAGTAGTTGTTTATGTAATGAAAACGTAATTATTTTGTAACAGCTTATTAACGATTAGGTAGGTAGTGTTCTATTATTTACTTGACGGTAATGATTCACTATGGAATTACCTACTTTCAGTCGTTATTCATATAATGTTAATTGAGAAAGTACGTATAAAATAATTACGAAAAAACTACGATTGAGATAAGAACTGATTTATGTCATAACTACTTTTACTTGTAGCTTCGCTCCCGTGCTTCCTTTGCCTTTTTTTTTTTTTTTTTGGATGGGAAATCATCTAATGACTCCTCCCGCTCTGGGTGGAGCGGAAGGGAGTGTCAGACTCTTACTGACTAAAACCCACCCGTGTTCCTTCCTTAGCCCTTTATGTTCCGGGGTAGCGGTATCATATAGTTCCTTCCTTTGCCTGACATTACCTTAAGTTATTCCAGCTATAAACTATGTCTACAAACATCACGACACCGCGTCATTTACTCATTCCGTAGGTAGCATCATTACGTGAACGAAGACAAACGGAAATCATACACTACCTATTGGTGTAATACATATACAATACCTATGCCTATTGGTGTGATACATATACACGAACCCCAAAACGCATACTTATCCATGTATATACGAGTACATTGATAAGTATGCGTTTTCGGGTTCGTGAGGTTATGTATTATTACATTAGGCATTAATTTGTTTGTGCGGCTGTTAATTTTCTCTTAGAAATTACAGAACCTTTCTTTCTTATATCTATGAATATCACTATAGAGTAGGTTCGTTTTACGGTTTTATAATTTTTATCAGTAAAACGAACCTAATAACTTATACCTAAGCTATCAGAAGGAGACGAAGTAATATACTGTTTAGAAACTTTTGAAGTAAATAAAATTAAAGAAAATCTAAGTCCTATGTTTACATACAAATTTTATTTAGTTTTCAGTGTCAAAGGAAAAGTTTGTTTAAAAAAACGTATATTTTATTATTATACGAAACTTTTTAAAGGTTTTTTTTTAATTTTCAACATGTGTCATTCGACTTAGGTACTTCATACTGCCAAGTCATAAAAACGTTTCATTGTGTTTTTAAATAATAAATGACAACTATTTTATCTGATTTTATTAAATTAACGATAGAAAACACGGAAGCGGTATAAATAAAAAAACAAATATTGTTCGTGTGGCTGTTGGGCCATTATCTTAGTCTTAGAAAAAAAAATACTTTATGCACTAGAACATAAAAAGCGATTTTATGTCGCCTAAGCACAACATAAAGACGAACTTTTAGAGCATAAGAAGTGAAAATATTATTATGATGTAGAAGATTACTGTCAGAAACCATAGAGGACAAAAATGAATGAATGACAAACGAAGTTGCACTATGGGTATTCTTTTTTATTATTTTGATACGGAACCCTGAAAAGCTTCTATTTTTAAAGTCATCCTCGTAATTTATAATCTCAAAATAAATATTTTTATGAATATTTGTAACCGTAAAATGGTTTACCACCCCTGAAATAGCTCCCAATTATTTTTAAAAATGCTGGTATTTGAAAACCAACGAATATACTAATAAATCTTGTTAAAATATACGACAATTTTTATTTTCATAGTTTATAATGCTGTATTCGCTAAGAAAAACGTACATTTAAAATGAGCCCTCCGCGAGGGCTCCCGGCATCCCATAAGGGATTTCAGTGAACCCTCCAGGAGGGCTCCCGGCACTGAACGTGTTAAAGGGGGTGGAAGTTTGTATGGGGAATCAATAACCGCTGAACCGATTTAGATGAAATTTGGTACGGAGATAGTTTGAGTTGTGGCTAAGGATATAGAATAGTTTTTATCCCCGAAATTATCCCTTAAGGGTGTAAAAAGGGGGGTGGAGATTTGTAAAGGGAATCAATAAAAAAGGACTATAATACTTTTATCGCGGGGCACAGCTAGTACATTATATGTATAACTAAAAATTATTGTTCCCAAACTACCGATACGTTTGCCACAAAACGGTTCTATTCCCGTCGATCGTAAAACATCTGATCGACCACTTGTTCCATGCACTTCAAAAAGATCCAAGCCAATAATTGTTGGATGGAAATTTTATTGCACGTATATTTGGACTTCAAAAGCATGATCATCGCGTCATGGCATCAATGGAACATTATCTCCGTCTGGTTTGCCTGAGCATTGTGCAGATGTGGTTTTAAATTCCGGTGTTTTTGCAGCGCTTAAAGCTATTACGAAGAAAAGCAATAACTATTAAGTTGATTTGTAAACTACAGCGATTAATAATATCTCGAAATCTGTATACAAAAGTATTTGTTGTATTCAATAGACCATTTCAGATATCAATCTACATGATCTAACCAAGATTATGTCTGGACTTGAGACTGTGATCAGTTTGTTTCGTCGTTTCTACTCAGAGTAGTCAGATAGGAAACGCCGATCTCATCTAGCTTATTTTTAACTAGCTTCTGCCCGCGACTTCGGCCGCGTGAAATTTCACCCTCCCCCATTCACCCTCACAGGGGTGGAATTTTGAAAAATCCTTTCTTAGTGCACCCCTAGACCTCATAAGGAACCTACGTGCCAAATTTGGAATCTCTAGACCCAGCGGTTGTGCTGTGCGTTGATATATCAATCAGTCAGTTTCTTCTTTTATATATTTAGAAGATACATAATATGACGTGTAAAAGTGATTTCGATATCCTATTTACAGAATAAACAATTTCATTTCATTTTAATAATATTATATTCTTTGGAATATATAATTTCAAAATTGCATGGCTATAGAAATGACGCGCGATCCTACGAGGTTTAATCATAAAGTCAACTCAATATTAACCTTCCATAACGAAATGAATTTACGCAATACACTACCGAAAATTAAAGCCGAACAAAAACTGGAGCCGAACAAAAACATCAATGAATACAAAACAAAGCTACATAGGTACATAATTCCAGTTATTGACACGTCAACTAATAGCTGGATCGCGTGTTACAACACACAAAGGAAATGCTACACAAAGTATGGGGAATATCAAAATTTAAAAGGTCAGACGGACCAGTTTTGAGCAACACTGTGGCAACAAAAAGTTGCTCGGAAATAGACTTCAATTTTGTCGCAAAGACATGCGTAAAATTATACTCGTAGCTTTAGAGATCACGCAAGAATATTCATAGAAATATGCAAAAAATAAACTTTAGGTGACAAGTTGCTTGTTATTCTAGTAGTCTACACAAAGTTCTTATAAGCATTTATTTTATTTTTTTCCTCTCCCACATAGGTACTAAATAAGTCAACTACGTACTTGCCCAGGAATTTAATGATGCTAAGGAAAAAAACATTACATTTTAAATTAAAATTGCATCAACAACTTAGTAATGCAGACTGGCAACTAAAACATCGTCAGCAAAACTAATCTGCAACAATATTAACACAATACCTGATTTACATAAAACGAATTCTCTCACATCTATTGTTAGATACGTGTATAATTTATTATAGGCATTAGAATATAAAGTAAGAGCAACAACGAAGAAAGGCGAAATTACACTTGGTCGCTAGCCCGCTTACGGGTCTATCTATCTATACTATATTCCATAAAACTTTACCAGAAATCAGACACCCGGGAACTTTTCACACAAGTAGTCTTGACGAATTTGAGTGCCTATGGTCTTGGACGACGAAGATGAACGAATTTTTCCGAAGACGGATACCACTCGACATTGTTCATAATTTAAACTTGGCTGCCCACATTCCACATACACCCGAATGCGGGCAAACGACCAAGTGTAACTACCCCATTACTTGCTATGAACGTTTGTCATCAACTCATAAATGGTCGTTAAGAACTTCTGACAAGTTTGATATACGATGACGTTTTGACATATTTTAGTAGGAACAGATTTGTGCGCCGTGTGCGCCGTAGCTCGGAATAGACTACCGCATTGCTTGTCGAAAGAGATTAGGTGGGTAGACCAGTTAAATTATTTAATGATTGTATGATCCCACAAAGAGCAGTATTAGTGCATACTGACAGTTCATTTAAATTTAAGATAAACAGAAATAGCGTTTAGTTTTCTCAGTTTGAGAATATAGAACAGGGGGCCTACCATGATCTAATTAAAAACGATTCAAAAGCAAGACATTTCAGTTTAGGTTCCTAAACTGCATCGCTCAAAGTCGTACCATGACGTCCATTACGCTCAGCGGCATTTACTTTTAACCCAAAACTCGCGACTCAGTTTGGGACAATCGCTGTCAGATGGCATGGTCTAAATTGAATCGTTAAACTGACGTCATGGTACGAATTAGAAGAACAGTTCAGTTTAGGTCCTAAAATGGAGCGCGTTAAGAGCTCATGGTAGGCCTCCAGTCTTTCATATTATTATGTAATTAGGCTATTAATTAATACTGAAAAAAAAAACTTTATAAGTTGCTTACCTACATCAGGTTCTAGTAATCAATTAAACGAAGACGTTCAGTCCAACATTTTTTTACAATTCTATATACAGGTTGTAGAAAATTAAATCCTATTGTAACGTTTTTTACAAGAGTCAGTAAAAACTTGTTTTGCATAGTTAACTACCAACAAACAAATTGATCTTTTTTTCTGTTTAAATAGAATAACGAATTGATATCGATACGAGTCTTAAATTGTTTCCTATTTGTGAGTTTATTGTTGCGTACCTCGTTCTACTCGTTATATAAGTACAAACACGTGTAGGTATTTGTAAAAACTAATGATGCGACCGACCGGACGGACCGGACCGGACGACCTAAAGGAGGTGACTGGGACAGACTGAATGCGGAAGGCGAAGGACAGGGTGTTGTAGCGCAGACTGGGAGAGGCCTATGTCCAGCAGTGGACTGCAATAGGCTGAGGTGAAAATAATGGTTGGTACACTAGCTATTACCCGGGTTGTTTTTTAGTGGATTTGAGTTGCAGTATCAACTATGGTTAATTTAAACTAAGAGACTTTTTCTTGGGACGTTTATGTTTTTACTAATTGTATATGAAAGTACTAGCTTCTTCCCGCGACTTCGTCCGCGTGAAATTTCACCCCCCCCCCCATTCACCCCCTTAGGGGATGAATTTTGAAAAATCCTTTCTTAGTGCACCCCTAGACCTCATAAGGAACGTACGTGCCAAATTTGGAATCTCTAGACCCAGCGGTTTGGGCTGTGCGTTGATATGTCAGTCAGTCAGTTCTCCTTTTATATATATAGACTAGCTTATGCCCGCGACTTCGTCCGCGTGAAATTTTACCCTCCCCCTTTTCACCCCCTTAAAGGTTAAATTTCCAAAAACCCCTTCTTAGTGCTCCCCTACATTATAATAGGAAGCCGTGTGCAAAATTTCACATTCCTAGCCCCAGTAGTTTCGGCTGTACGTTGATATGTCAGTCAGTCAGTTCTCCTTTTATATATATAGATATACGGTAGGTACTTATAACAAAAAAGCAATTTTTAATATTTTTGTCTGTTTGTTTGTTCCGGCTAATCTCCGATACGCCTGAACCGATTTGGGCGGAACTTTCACTGCCAGATAGCTGATGTTATAAAGAGTAACATAGGCTACTTTTTTGTCCCGGTGGCATATTCCCGTGGAATACTTTCCAACATCCATGCAAGCGAAGCCGCGGCCAGAAGCTAGTCAGTTAGTCTTACATATAAATCTCTGCGGATCTTAACCTCCTTCTATTTTTGTTGCGTGTTTAATCTGTCATTCAGTCATTGGAACTATAAAGAATACAACAACTTTCAATAGAAGATCATTTTTGCCTTTTGTCATGTGTGATGCTATATTTATATTAATTCACGTGCTTCTAATAATTGTGTGCATGATTAATTAACTACAATAAAACACACATTTCGTTGATAATTAATATAGCGAAGTTCCTTTGGAGTTAACTATAATACGTTCGAGTAGATATTACATAAGTTTCAGGCAAGTATATCACGCGATTGAAACATGCCTGAAACGTCTAGGGCATAGGGTTGCCTACTTCATTAAAAGAAAGTTGAAACAAAACAGGAATTTTTTTTAGGGGGTATCAAAAATAATAGTGTCTTAGATAGCATTTTTCATTTTGAATACAGGTTGCTCGATTTTAGCACGACAAAAGTTGACAACCCTGCAAAAAACAGACGATATAGTTTCCCATAAAATTCTAATGACATAATTTATACAACTCGTAATTATCTATGGAGCTATAATTACTAAGATTTTATGGACAGCCCGGATAATTCGTGTGTGCCTTGAAAACATAAAAACATAATACAATCGCGTATTGATTGGCTGCTAGCCAGTACCAACTACCGTCTAATAATATACATATGTACAGCATTGCCACGCTAATCTTGGATTGTAAGAAGTATACAGTGTTTTGGCTGCCTCATCACAGCAGCCAATCGTCTAGTTGCTCAGTCAATTGAATATGAACTTCCTAGAGATATTGTGAGCTATAAGAAAGGTTCTTCTCGAGTATAGTTCGTCGAGTCGTTGAGCTCCTTAAGTTCTGAGATGAGTTACACGATTCTTAACAAATGCGTGCATTGATTGGACAGGTCCATTTAAATCTATGTGGTTCTTTCCACAAAAGGCTCTTTCAGACACTGATCCATTTAAGTACTTTTTAAACAAAAAAGTTTTTAACTCAATCAAAACCTTAGGTAGTAAAAACCTTACATAGATTATCTGATTTTAAACAACCAGAAGCAGCTACACAAATAAACGAATTCTTAATAATTATAAGGTCATGAAATCAGTTGTGTAAATAGTTTATAACAATAGGTATCTAAATAATATTTAAAGAAATATTTATACTTGATATTCACGTTTAGCTTAAACTCTTCAGATATTCAATTTAGAACATCTGTTTAGCCAAAACAATATAATATCTTCTCATCAAGAAAATAATAATTACTCGAGCATGGCCACTGGGTAAGTGCGATCTGGCTATCTTCGGCAACTAATTTGTAGGTTTCTCACCAAGATACTGTCCTCTAACATGGTTTATCAGAGTAAAATAATCCTTAGTAGCTAGTTCTACAATGATTTTTTTTTTGCTATATTTAACCCACTCAAAATTATAAATAACGAAAAGCCGTTCCTTTTTTGCCTGCTTTTATACCTCTTTTTAAACCGCTTGTCCTTCCACAAAGGCCTCCTATTCCCGGTTCGAATTTTTTTTTCAAAAATTATTCTATACCTAAGTACGTATTTATAGTTATTCTTATTCAAAATTATTTTCTTTAAGTTTCGGCGTTCTTCAGTGCTTTCTTTTTAAACCGCTTGGCCTCCTCTAACGATTTCCATATCTCTATATTAGATTCATAGTAAGGAGAAAAATATATGACATTGAAAAAGGCGCCCAAAAACGTGATACAGCGAAACCACCAATAGGAAACCAGAAGCTTCTACAAAAAGAGAGAAACCAGTGAACCGTCAGTTAACCTTCACTTGAACCTCATAATAATAAGCCCTTAAGACCAGAGCTGGACTATAGATCACCAAATGGGTGCCCATTGCCCGAAGCAAGTGATAAATTGTAGATCGTTAATGATCAAAACAACCTGTATTTGACTTCACCAATAAAGGCGATTTATGTCCATCATATATCATGATATAAAGTACAAGCATAAAGAGATATTTATTTAGTTTTAATACTGAAACATTGCGAAAGGGTCTTACAAAAAATAAACATAAATTGTTCTGACGAAATATTAAATCTGTTTGTACGCGTATTGTCTGTCTTCTGCAATCCAAATCGACGTCTAAAAGAAGCTCCATCCTATATTTACGAACATGCCAATCACAATAAAAACTAAAACCCGCAGCCGATTTATTTCCTCTATAGCCCGTAAAAAGGTCAGCGCTCATAAAAGTTCTAACAAAAAAAAATTGACCCACATATCGTCCATTAGCGAAGTTCGGTAGACAAAAAAAAAAGAAGAAAATATCAAAAAATGTGGCAAAGGTACATAATGTAGGGTAGGTGAACAGTAAAGCGCACCCTGTGTCATCGCAGACTGCGCCGGTGACCCAAATAGTGGCATAATGTCGCGAAATGGCCACTGCACAGAGATAGTGGAACTGGAAGTGGCTTGAACTTGTGATGTAATTTGTATGAAAAAAGTTGTGTCTGAGTTAACGAAGAACGTGGAAAAATTTTGTACTTATTTTTTATGTTACTTATAACGTAGGTAAATAAGCAATAAAACAGATGCAGAATGCCTAGAATATAGGGGTACAGACGAGTTCGATAAAAATATATAGTCGCGCATGTAAATTTGAAGCTGCTGAATAGTGTTAGGTATAATTAATAATAATAATAATGTTTATTTGCCAAATACAGTGTTTACGTTTCCTTAAAGTCTACATTAATAGCTAGGTTTACAAAAAAAAAAAAACAAAATAAGACGCAAAGGAAGCATTTTGCTTGAACTCCACACTAGGTCAAGCCTGTCTCGTGGAGTCCATGGAGTATTACCATAAAGTGGACATGCGCATTACATTAATAAAGTATTTTTACAGTCGAAAGGCATATGAAATTATATAAAGTATATATACTTTATTGTACACCAAAAAAAACACAACAAAAAATAAATACGATTATTAATACAAAACATACAATAGGCGTGTATTACATTAATTCCGATATTGTTCTCCTTTCATATAATAATGGACCAACCAAGCTCTTTTCATATAATAGGCAGCCATGTAGTATTTAAAAATGCAATAAAATGAAGTCACGGTGTTAAAGAAAACAATAAAATAATATCAGATTGTAAATACTTACATGACCCGCAAGCAATATAATAATTCGATTCCCTCAATTGAAATTTACAACACACTTATCGCTTTAGCCAATATAATATTATTATTTTATCATGTTTTGTGTAACCATATCATATGCATATAATAAAAAAAATGTACCAATAAAGTGGAAAATATATTTTTTGATAAGAAATGAATAAAATGTTGTGCCGCTTGTAGGTGGTTTTAATATTAATAATATTCGATAGGAGACTATAAATACGTACATTGTAAGAATGCAATAATTGCGTTTTTATCAGATCTACATAATATTATTATCAAGTTTAAATGCAAGCTTTGACTTTTAAAATGTTTTGCGTCAATATATTGTGATCGTTGCACGTGTTTGAATAACCTCATATTAAGATAAAACGCACGATTCTCAACACGTCTTTAAATACGAAATAGCAATAAAATGGTTGCAAAGCTCATTTATTGCTTTAAGTACAAGTAATTTTACTATTCGCTAGTCAGCCAAAGCAAATGACTTGTATCCATTGCATTGCTCCTTTACAACGAACTTAGTTCGATCGTTTGCAAACGCATAGAGCATTGTATACTATACACAAAAACTGTGTTTGCTAACATTGAATGACATTTAGAAATATAATACTGTATATTTATGTCAGTTTCTAAGTCTATTCAAGTATGAATAAGAGGATTATCCACACAAAAGAAACAGAAAGGTCAAAATGCAATCTTTTGAAGAAAAACCCATGACCTTTGTCCCTTTGAAATAATGATGTCGTTTAAAAGATAAGCGAAGGTCGAAACATCGTTTACGTGGTTTCATGCGTGAATGGCGCTTACGATATATTCTGTCATGTCATACTTAATTGGCAGCATAATGGACTTTTTTTTACAAAAAAAAAAACGAAGTTGCGTAGTGTTTGTGAATTACTTTTTGAAATTAAATTTTAGTTTCTCAATATTTAAATATAAATATTTCTTTAAACTGCACTGCCTTAGCAATTTACTAAATCGTCGGAACTTACCACAGGTTAAGTAGAAAATAGCTCCTAAAGTAAGTAAAAACTCGTAAATCTTTACGTCATTATCAACAAATTTAGTAAGAACAACAAAAACATAAACAGCTGCACTTTTCAAAGGACCACTTAGGGTGCTTACCAGCTGTGTTCTTTGCAAAATCTATGACAGTGAAATTGTAGGCCTTTGCGCGTTTTCATTTCGTTTGTGTATCCGTATGTCAAAAAATGTACTACGTAGAAAACAAAAACATGCACTGAGAAAAAGTTTTTTTATGTCTTATTTTCAACGATCCCTGCGCTAGCTTCTGTGCGACAAATCAGAAGACCAATTCCCGTAGTTTAAAACGTTCAAAATCTAGTCACAATCTGTTCTCGCCGACAATCATTGTCAAAAACTTGTCAAAAATGTAGAGAAATTAGAGGTATTTTTGACAGATTGAGTCTGAGATCAGCAATTCTCGTAATTTTAATTTTCCTAAATTTTGACAAGCTTTTGACATTTGCTTGTCGCCGAGATGAGACTGCGACTAGATTTTGAACGTTTTAAATTACGAGAATTGGCCTTCTAACTGTGAACGTTCTTAAAATTACGAGAATTACGAGTATAATAATAGGCCGCTAGTCAATGGTAATGCTTTGACTTGAGCTTGCTCAGGGTACTACGGAGTTTCAATAGAACAAGGGGTCAGCTTATACTTGTTTTGTAAGACGTTTCTTTATAAAAAGAGATGCCCTTTCCAGGCATTTTGTTTCCGTGGCGCCCGACGAAATATCACGCAAGGTACAAAACAAGGGAACTAAGTGGAACAAAGTCTTTAGTAGTTTTTTTTCTGGGAATATTTTTTATTCGTGTAATTAGGTAAGTATGACCTATTATGCTAGAGTAACATAATGAAAGTTTATAAGTATACAGAACTTTTGAAAAAGGCACTTACAGAACCGGCGTGTATTTAGGTAAGTATCAAAAAAAAAAAAAAAAAACTCAAAGCATTTATTTCAATTAAACCATTTACAAGCACTTTTGACTTTTCAAGAAGTCGGTCAGTCAGAAAATATGAAGCTAGTTGCCCATTAAAAAGCGTAGGTACCTATGGAGAAGAACGGGCAAGAAACTCCATGGACACTCTTTTAAATTATAATTTTACAAAAATATTAGTTACATCATTTATTTTGAATTTATAATTATATGTGAGAACGATGTAAAAAAAGAAACTTACGCGTTAAAAGCGTCCAGAGTACAGCAAGTATTTAACCCGTGTCACTATATTAAAGAGACTAGACTATCTTCTGCCCGTGACTTCTTCTTGCTCCCTCGACCCACCCCGTCGCATCGCATCGTATCGCCTCCCCGCGCTATTACTTTGTTTTCGCTGAACGTTCTTTCTTACTTTTTTTTTTGCTCAGCTCCTATGCGTCCTAGCGTGATGTTAAATAGCCTATAGCCTTCCTCAAGAATTGGGCTATCAAATGCAAAAATATTTTTTCAAATCCGGAGGCAGTTCCACAGGCACGTTGAAACAAAAAAAGAAAATCTTCAGTTACTTACCATTTTGCATTATATTTTTAGCACTACTGAAGACTACGAGTTCAAATTACGGAATTTAGCAAAATATCTCAACTAATTCCTCTACATATTTATTTATACAAACCACTTGTACGGAACCGCACATTAGTTTAAGACTCACGCGCCGTGCATTCTGTGCGCTCAGCATTTTGTACCTAGCAAAGGTAATTTGTATAAGTACATTAATTCAATAAATCAGTGTTCAACGGACATTCGCTGTGGTCGGTTTTATTTCATCATCATCCCCATAGAATCGCCCCGGCATCATCATTAAGTGTAGGCATCCCCTACATTTATTTTGGTCCTTCGAGCTTAGCAGCAGGACCTCGTCGCGGGACTTTGAGCAAGCGCGCGTACAGCTCAGTGGCAATCTCTCGCGATCGTGGTTCTGTGATCAAAACCAGTGGACTCTTTTAGTGAGAAACTCGTTTTTTCACTAATTAATCATAGACTTGAGCAACTTGGCTTAGGTCGACGGCACGGTCGTAGCAGATCACGGCGTGACATCATCATCATCAGGCTCCGTGGAGCTCATCATCAGGTGGCGTAAGGGTTCAGCGTCCGCAATCGACATCGTCATCACGTGGATCATCATATTTCCAAGTAAGACTGTTCCTTTTACCTGCTTACGTCATGGATGACTTTATTGCCCGTCAATCGGAAATCATCACCAATTTCACTACAATCAAGATAAACTTCACCAAGGATTCGGAATCCCGCAAAACTACGGAATACCTCAGGAAACGTTTAGACACGATAGACAACCTCTGGGCAGAATTCGAACAAAACCATAAGAAAATATCAGAGCATAAAGATGCGGCGGTCGACTATTTCCTCGACAATATATATCAAAGGGGCAAGGATCAATATCAAACTGTGCGAAATCTCATTTCGTCATACGGCAAATCAAACAAATCAACTCAACCTGATGGCAAGTTAGACGAACTAATATCACTACAACGCGCAAACTTTAGGGCATTCACTCGGCTGGTCAAAGGTATCAAAATTGATCAGATATCAGACAAATGGGAACTTGAGGATGACCTCAAAAACATCCAAGCAAAGTGGACAATGATCGATGCGCAACATTTGCAAATCGATCATATTCTAGCTGGAGGTGACTTATCATACGAGGAGGAGTTCAACAATCATGAATTGGCCTACAGAAACATCAAAAGAGATCTGAATAAGAAAATCTCCTCAACAACTCATCTAGAGAGATCAACTCCGCACATTGACATACCGTCATTTAGCGGGAACTACACGCAATGGCCAACATTTTATGACTTGTTCACCGAGACAATTCATAACAACAACTCGATCACGAAGGCTCAGAAGATGCAGCATCTTAAGGGAAAACTTAAGGGTGAGGCAGAGCGTCTCATTTACCATCTCCATATATCATCAGATAACTACGATACCGCGTGGGATATCTTGTTACACCGGTACAATAACACTCAACTTCTGTTCACTAATCACATCGAAATCTTTCTAAACCAGCCCAACATCCAAAGGCAAACATCATTAGACATCAAAAGGTTGTTTGATACCTCAACCGAATGTATTCACGCGATGCACAATCTCGGTGTTGATACGAACACATGGGATCCGTTGTTGGTTCACTTACTGTGCAAAAAACTGGACCCAGAAACATATGCTGGATACAAAGAATCGCGCAGGAATCCTCGTGAGCTACCAAAGCTGGAGGAGTTAATGTCCTTCCTCGAGAGTAAATTTATTGCTCTGGAGCCCATCAAAAATACTAAGGAACCCTCATTATCAAGCAAACGGAACCCAAATCAATCGTATAATAAGCAAAACAATCATAAAGGTTTCGCTAACAAAAATTATCAGGCCATCATCACGCAAACATCGAAATGCACCGTATGCAATACAAATCATGCACACAATTTGCTATCGTGCAAAAAATTTATGAAAATGACATCAGAAGCACAATTGAAATTGGTGTCGAAGTCAAATATTTGTCGAAATTGCTTATTCAGTCACGATGACAATCAATGCATCTCGACGAAACGTTGCAAAATTTGTCAAGGTGACCATCATACAATACTCCATGAAGCGTGGGTTTCATCTTCAAAATCAGCCCCTCAAGCAGCATCATCATCATCACCACCTCCAATGACTGCCTCGTCGTCAAAATCATCAAACAAAAACCCTAACGTTAATCATGTCGCAGGGGATGACGAAGAGTTATTGTTGACCACGCTGTCAATCAATGTCAAGTGTTCTGACGGCAGCTACGTGACCCTTAGGGCACTTCTAGACCAGGGATCACAAATATCATTAATATCGGAAAACGCTGTTCAGCGATTAGGGTTGCAGCGTCAACGATACAACGCATCAGTATCAGGGATAGGTGCTGGTGCTAGGCAAAGCAAAGGACGGGTATCAATCGATTGCCAATCTATCTACGGTGACTATCATTTTACTACAGAAGCACTGGTTCTGTCCAAGGTCGCTAATTGCTTGCCTAGTGCACCATTTAAAAAACAATCATGGCCTCATATCCAGCATCTTCAATTAGCAGATCCAGAGTACAACGTATCTAAGCCAATAGATATTCTCTTGGATGTGAGTATCTATTCTCAAATCATCATGGACGGTCTCATCAAAGGTCCAGCGCAAGCTCCGATTGCGCAACAGACCGCACTCGGATGGATCCTGTCTGGGAATGTTCGTACATTTAACTGTCATATCGCAACACAAGACTTATCAGATCTATCAAAATATTGGGAGATAGAGGACGTTGAAACATCATCATCAGCATTTACGAGTGAAGAGCAGTGCTGTGAAGAGTTTTATCAGCAAACTACTCGTCGCTTGGACACTGGTAGATACGAAGTTGGTATACCCATGAAACCCGAATATGAAGATCAGCTGGGATCATCAAAATCAAAGGCTATTGCACAATTCAAACAGTTGGAAAGAAAAATGTGCAATAACGAATCATTTGCAGAAAATTATAAATCATTTATGTCTGAATATCGACAACTGGGTCACATGTGTAGTGCTAATAATGTCGACGAATCAAAACGTGCCTTCTTTTTACCACATCATGGCGTAATGAAATTAGATTCAACAACCACAAAGCTTAGAGTCGTTTTCAATGCGTCGGCGAAATCAACATCAGGAAAAAGCCTAAATGACCTCATGTGCTGCGGACCAAATCTTCAAAAGGACCTCCTGACGCTCATCTTAACCTGGAGAACATACAGTTATGTTATCACGGCAGATATAGAGAAAATGTTTCGCCAAATCTTCATCAGGCAATCCGATCATCATCTTCAATCAATCATCTGGCGGCAATCACCTCAAGAACAGTTCAATGAATATCATCTTACTACCGTAACGTACGGTACTAAGGCCGCACCTTACTTAGCGATGCGAACGCTAAAACAGCTGGCAACAGACGATGCCGCCAAGTATCCTCTAGCTGCGTCTGCCCTAAGTCAATCATTCTATATGGACGATCTGTTTAGTGGAGCAAATACCATTCATCAAGCCAAGGAGCTTCAGCATCAACTCATTGAGATGCTGAAGGGAGCTGGTATGAACCTCCGGAAATGGTCCAGTAACGTAACGGACCTACTGGTAGATCTTTCACCAAATCAACTCAACAACCCCTTAGACTTCAAGTGCTCGGAAACGAGAAAAACACTTGGACTAAGATGGAACTCATCAACGGATAGCTTTAGCTTTCAAAATCAATTACTTTGTCATGATAAACGTATCACAAAGAGACAGCTTCTTTCGGAAATTTCAAAGCTTTTTGACCCCTTAGGCTGGCTGTCACCATTATCGATCAGAGCAAAACTGCTTTTTCAAAATGCATGGTCTTTACATGTATCCTGGGACGAAGAAGTTCCGCAACCGATTCAAGATGACTGGATTCAGATTAAGAATGATTTTAACATCATAGATCAATTCATCATACCACGTTATCTCGGCAACACAACCCAATCATACCAAATCCATGGATTTTGTGACGCATCCGACAAAGCATACGCATGTGTTGTGTACGTAGTAGCTAAGGACAATAAGGGCGATAGCACATCAACGATCGCTGTAGCAAAAACAAAGTTGGCACCTCTGGCAAAAAGGGTATCATTACCACGATTAGAGCTATGTGGTGCGCTACTACTATCCCAACTTATCAAGAAGGTCATGGAATCATTATCAAATCAAGATGTGGAGCTTTATGCCTGGACGGACTCCATGATAGTTTTGGGATGGATCCAAGGCGACGTGAAGAAATGGAAACAATTCGTAGCTAACCGAATTAACAAAATCATTAGTATCATTCCATCATCAAGTTGGCATCATGTGAGGTCCGAAGAAAATGCAGCAGATTGTGCTACTCGGGGTCTGACTTCACAGAAGTTATTAAGCCATCCGCTGTGGTGGCAGGGTCCGAAATGGATAACCAATTTCGAACAAAGCACCCTTCCTATCACCTCATATCAATCACCAGATTTGGAGACCAAAAAGCTTAGTGTAAACACGGCTTTATATCAAAATCATATTACATTGATACATGAGCTTTTACAGAACTACAGTTCCTTAACTCGCATTGTGAAAATCGTCGCTTGGATATCACGTTTCATTACGCAATCACGAGGCAAACACACATCAAAAACAGATGTACTAACGTCATCAGAAATGGACAATGCACTGAATATCATTATTAAAGATGACCAATTAAAACAATTTCATGAAGATATATTGTTTATCAATCAAAAGGGGAATGTGCACCCTAAAAGCAAAATATCATGCCTTAATCCATTCATGGATGAGCACGGTATCCTTAGAGTGGGTGGACGACTGAGGAACGCACGCATTAACGACTCATCAAAGCACCCTATCATATTATCAAGCCATAGTCGTCTCACTGATTTAATCATTGATCAGGCTCATATTACCACGTTACACGGAGGCCCGCGACTGACCCTCTCATACATCAGAGACAGGTATTGGATCATCTGTGGAATCCGTACCGTCAAAAGGAAGCTGAGATCATGCGTTAAGTGTCAGCGTTTTAGTCAAACACAATATCAACAAATCATGGCCGATCTTCCACAGCCACGAGTCACCCCGTCACGACCTTTCTCTCACACCGGTGTCGATTTTACCGGCCACGTCGAGTTGAAGGCCAATAAGGGACGTGGAATCAAAACCGTCAAGGGCTATATTGCTGTGTTTGTATGTTTGTCTACCAAGGCTGTTCATCTGGAACTAGTTTCTGATCTAAGTACTCCAGCATTTTTAGCAGCCTTTCGTAGGTTCTCGGCCCGACGTGGAACACCAAGTCACGTTTACAGTGATAATGGCACGAACTTCGTAGGTGCCAATCGTATCATAAAGAAGGAGTACCAAGATATCATAGCCACAATCAACACCGACTTCTTCAATAACATTAATGACATGAACATAAGGTGGCACTTCAACGCTCCGGCATGGCCAAGTGCGGGTGGTCTTTGGGAGGCTGCGCTGAAAAGCCTCAAATATCATCTAAAGCGCATCATCGGAGATCAGAAACTCACTTACGAGGAGTTTACTACACTCCTATATCAAATCGAGGCATGTCTGAACTCAAGGCCACTCTGTCAGTTGACAGAGAGCCCTGAAGACGACGTTCTTACGCCAGGTCACTTCTTGATCGGCGGCCCGATTTTATCTAGACCACAGACTGATCCAGATCACATAAACCAGTCAACAAGGTGGCAACTCATTCAATCAATGAATAAACAGCTTTGGAAAAGGTGGTCAAGCGAATATCTACAGCAACTGCAGGCTAGATCAAAATGGCGTAAGCCAAATAGAAACTTCGAAATCGATGACGTCGTTCTTATCAATGACGAAAACTTGCCACCAGGCAAGTGGGCGCTAGGACGTATTCAAGCAGTTCATCCTGGAAGAGATGGCTTTGTAAGGGTAGTCAGCTTAAAAACCAAAAATAATATCATTCAACGTCCTGTCACCAGACTTGTGTTGTTACCAGTAAACGAGGATACAATACATGATCAAAATGTCAACCATCAAAACAAATTAGACGAGCGAAGCAAGAGAAAGCAACTTCCTCGCAGCAACGTTTCATTGAAGAACCTATTCACTAGCTTCTTATTGCTATTTATCTTTTTATTTTCATCTACTTCAGCGCAAAACTTACCTAGTCATGAATCGTATAATCTGACGTCATTAGAACAGAATCAAGTCATTTACTTCGATAGAATATCCAACCTTCAGTACATCCAGGACGAATGGCGTCTAGTTGTCTACTACAACATGACGACCTACTGGAAGGGCTTAGCAGACATCAAGAGTTACGTCAATCATATCAAATCATTATGCAACATCCATGCAAGTATCCAATATCAGAGTATCACTTATCAATTAGAGCACGAAATAAGCGAAATTGAACATTATGACATGTTACTCAAATATCAAAGTCCGAGGAGGCTGAAAAGAGGCCTAGTAAACGGCGTAGGTTATATTGCCAACTCGTTATTCGGTGTACTAGACGAAAGGTTTGCTGAAAAATATAAGGGTGACATCGAGCAGATCAGTCATAATGAAGAACATCTACAAAACCTTATAAAAAATCAAACAAGCATCTTAGAATCAGAGTTTAACATCGTACGCCGTAACGAGGACATCATGAATAAACAATTTTCTTTTATCAAACAACGACTTCAAAATATATCAACTGAGGTCAATAAAGTACGTTTTGCAAATGAGGATAGCCTTTATATCACCTCATCGGCACTGGCAGCATCAATAATTCTCTCAAATATTCGTCGGATTCAGCAAACGCTAATCGGTACCGTAACAGATATCTCACACGGGCGCATTGACAGTCATTTGCTGTCACCGGAGCAGTTATCTCATCAGCTGAGCACTATCTCCAGTCAACTGAATGGTAAACTTACGATACCCGTGGACTTTAGGAATATCAAGGATATATACGGTTTACTAAAGGTGTCAGCCAGAGTCTTCTCTAACTACTTAATCATTGAAATCAAGGTTCCACTCCTAAGCAACGAATTGTTTGAATTGAACAAAATCATACCTATTTCGCAAAAGAGAGGACAACAATATTATCATCTCATTCCATCAGTACCGCTCATAGCCTACAATCTGCGCAAAGATACAGCATTTCTTCTATCAGAAGCAGACCTACAATCATGTACGCATGTCCCCAACGATATCTTGTTATGCTCATTAAACATGCCCATCCACAATCTAAACATGAAGCAGTCTATCTGCGAAATCAAAATATTCAATGAGAAACAACTATGCCACTCCGTAAAATCGTCATGTGACGAGCAATGGATCAAATTACACCGGCCGAACAGCTGGTTGTATACTTGTTGCTCGGAATGCCAAACTCGCATTATTTGCGCCAACGTAATCACAATGGTGAACCTTGTCGGCAACGGGATTATTACCCTAGGTCAAGGTTGCACATTGAAAGGAGAGACCTATAGAATTTATGCTCATAACAATTTCATCAATCATGTAAATATTCATCATCACATCGAAGTACCAGAGGTGTCCGTACTAAACAAAATCATGAAAACGGCTGCACCAGTCGCACCAGAGAACTTTAGTGAGGCCGAAGACCATCATCTCATTTGGAATCAATTAAGGGCTCAGATTGACGAGGTTAAGGAACAGTCGTCCACAGATCTGAGCATTCACGACGTTCATCACTACACTGTATTGTACATCAGTGTAGCTTCGGTCATTATCTTGAGTAGCGTCGTCGTGTACCTCGTCAGGAGACAACGAAGTACGGACAGGGCACCAGCGTCCCCGGCCCCCCAGGGCCAAGAGGCTCTCGGAGCGGGGCCTACAGACACGCGGCTGCGGGGGCTGCTGGTCGCGCCAGCAGACACAGCTCCGGTGGCATCGCGTTTAGCGGAATCAGTGCAAAAGTGTAGTGAAGTGTTCACAATCAGTGGTGTAGACAGGGCTACCTCGCCCACGTTTCTACGTTCAGTGCACTTACAAGACCGCGATGATTAAAGACACGGTGTATTTTAGAATAGTCGTTTTAGTTAGTTTTATCGCATTTGTGTCATTATCATTTTGCTATCTTACTTGTCATCAGCCAATCAATCATGTCATTTTTCCCATTCGGGCGGGCAGGATGTACGGAACCGCACATTAGTTTAAGACTCACGCGCCGTGCATTCTGTGCGCTCAGCATTTTGTACCTAGCAAAGGTAATTTGTATAAGTACATTAATTCAATAAATCAGTGTTCAACGGACATTCGCTGTGGTCGGTTTTATTTCATCATCATCCCCATAGAATCGCCCCGGCATCATCATTAAGTGTAGGCATCCCCTACACCACTGCTAATTACGTTAAATAAGCTAAAACAAATAGGCACATTAGCACCATCACCCCAAACAAATCGACATCTGGTTCATTCGGTTTATAGATCGACGCGTGCGCATCTGACGTCAGAAAGTAATTTCACGTCAATTACCGCGTCACGATCATGATCATGTGGCTGATGAGTTGCCGATTTGTTTGTTTTTCTTTGATAATATATTGGCTTCTTAATTTATTTTTAAGATGATTTTAAAGTGATTGGCATAGTTTCGATTTTTAATGTGTCATCATAAAAATAAGATGCGTGAAATGATTGACTTTGAGTAGGTAGGAGTATTACGTTGACTTATCTACCTATTAGTAAATTATTTACTCGGAATTTTATAAGACAAATTAAATAAGATCGATTCCTGTCAGGTTAGCAGTTGATTAATTTCCAGTATAACTACGGGTGTAGTCCACAGTGAAAATCCTACTTATAAAAATATTATAAAATAACTGCGCCCCGCGGTTTCACCCACGTAACTGTCGATCCTGTGGGAATATCGGGATAAAAAGTAGCCTATATGTTAATCCAGGGTGTCAGCTACTTCCATACAAACAAAATTTTATCAAAATTGGTCCAGCCGTTTTAGCGTGAAGAAGTAACAAACATATAAAAATACTGTAGTATCGAAAGCACATCGGAATTCTGAAGATAATCAAAGAAATCGCCCACATTAACATTAGTAAGTTAGTACACGTCTTTTTTAAACATGCTAGTATATTATTTGAACGACAAATCCTCAATCTCTATAATCCCCATGTGAATCAAAATGTCTCTATTGAAAGCTTTTACATTATTTTTTGTAAAATAAGATTAAAGTAGTGTTAGTATTATGCTAGCTTAACCAGCGGGGTAATTGCGAAACACACTATCAGTAGCAATCGCTTTCATTTTGACAGTTCAACAACATTCATTGCGTTATTTACGTTGTTCAGCAGATTTTTTTTTCGAACATATGATGCAATGGATTAGCAATATCCTTCAAAATTATTCAGATTGTGATTGATAGTGTGTTACGTAATTAGGTTGCTGCCTAGCCTTCCCCCAATTATGCTAGGATTGGCTTCGAGTGTAACCGGATGCAGCTGTATAAAAAAAGGCATTTTACATAAAACGACTGCCAATCTGACCTCCACAGCCCAGTTACTGGGTAACACGATACCCCTTGGTAAGACTGTTGACTTTGGGCTTCCGACTACCCGTAACGACTGTCAAAGATCTACGAATGATAGCCGGGGCCAACGGCTTACCGTGCTTTCCGAGGCACGGAGAGGTCTCGATATTTAATGGAAGGTCACCCATCTACGAACCGACTAAGGCAAGCGTAGCTTAACCTTCGATGGATCCGTGCTGTTGTTATCATTTAGAGCCATTAAATAGCTGGCTAGAAAAGAATATTTGACAAACCTCAATGATAATAAACAGGTAATAGGAAATAGTACACGGTTCACTTATAATTATGCTTTCCAATTTGGATGAAGCAACCAAATTGAATCATGTAAACATACAAGGGAAGGAGAATTTAAGTCAGTGACGGTCACAGCTTTTATTTCTGCAACTTTAAGTTAAAGTGAATCAATAGGGATGACGACTAACTTTTTTTTCTTCGTCTATCAGGTAGATTATTAAAAAGTATTGGGCACGTATTTTTTCTTTTTTCACATAATCAAAACATTACAGAGATATATTGATTTGAAATGTTGCATGACGTCACGTTTTGGTACAATTTTTACCTAAACGTGACGTCACGAGCCCCCACTCCCAAACTTTGACACGCTTTATCTTTATAATTTTTTGGTTGATTGACACAAGAAAAAATATGTGTCCATTATTTTTTGATAATCTGACGGACTAAATAGAATTTCGTTTACTTTACCCCGTCGTCATCCCTATTAGGTTGAACCGTGTATCAGGGTCTTAATATCTACCGACAAGACGTCGGATTGTTTAGAATTCTTACGGTCTAGTCTGATCACAACACTGTTGAGTTTAGTTTTAAGCGTTAATACAGAAAGACAATATTTTCTTAAAAATCTTCCGGTCCCAAGCTCTTAATACCTAAACGCACCCTTTCCGTTTTCGTTTTATTTTTAAAACAAAGGGCAAACAAATGGATCATCTTTATTTGCTGTTTCACTGTGCGCTTGTCAACAGGGTCAGACAAACGTATATGTTTGACAAGCGACTCGTTAAACAAGTCCAGCGATGTTTGTCAAACATGGCGGCGCGTGTTTGACCACTTTCATTTTCTTTTTTTTTTTTTGAGATTTTTTATCAAACGACGTTATTTATTGAGGGCGTATTTCAAGAACTGCGTTTATGGTGTGTTTAAGTAATAATCCAGAGTTACATGCAATTCATTCCCAGTAACCGAGGCAGACCTCTGCCCTCCTTCCGACCTCATCTAGTCTTTTAAATATTAATAAAGGAGATAAGTAATAAACCTTTTTGCAGAATCAATTTAAGAATAATCAGAATCAGAGAGAGAATTCAATATCTTTATTATTGACGTGTTTATATAAACCTACTTACAGAAATTAATAAATTGTTTATCATCACTCGTCTTATTTGTTCTACGTTGTACAGACGCCAGCACATAAAGCTACCCGAAACTGTCAAATTTTCCCAATCAACTTTGAACCTTATGCTTTAGAGATAAAGTTGAAAATCTATTAAAGTCATTTGACAAACTGTAGTAGCTTGATGTGCTGGCGTCTGTATCTGGGAGTTTGGAAATAGTACGATAACTGGAAATAGTTCTTTAAAATACCGGTGAAAAGTTTATAGAGGTATGAGGAACAGGATGTAAAGTTCACTCATACTCTATGGAAAAGAGAGGATCCTCCGACCAGACGGGTGTTGTGTCTGGCGGGCAACTGCTCGATGATTCATGTCGGGCCCTTGTATGTATGCTAGTTGCGCGGTAAACTCTGCTTGCGAGATGCAAGATTTTGCGTGACATCATTATGACACGTTGTTCGCATGTAGCGTTGTAGATACTGCTACAAGTTATTCTACAATCAGAATACTCGTATGTATTACATTCCACGAATACAGTTGAAGTAAGCTTCAATTAAAAAAAAAACATATAATTAGCACTTAAAATAAACATTAATTGTTATAATGTCACATCTTTTCGATTGATGAAGGCAAGGTGCGTTTCAATAACAAACAAGGCGTTTTAATGGCTTTAGTTATTAGCGACGACTTGTTCAAAATGAAGCAGTATAATTACTATTGAATTAATTACTTGAATATTATAATACAATTATAAAAAAATAATGGTGAATGCATTAAAATACCTGTCGATCGCGTGCGGGGCAATGTAGGACGTGAGTCAATTAGAGGCACGTTAAAATATAATTACAAATTATACGTAAAATCTAGAAAGATGTTTTTTTTATATACATTGAAATAGGCTTATACAGAAGGCGATAGTTGAATATACTCGTACAGTCAGCAACAAAAGTCGAATAACACTTTAGTTTTATAAATCTTAATTATGAAGCAAAATAAAAAAAAAATCGGAACAGAAGTAAAATTTAAACAATAATAACTTTTAGCTATTACTTATACAAAATTTTGAAAAGCATTTTGTCGAGACATTTTGTGTCAATTTTGATGATGTGTAAACTTGACAGTGTTAATGGACTTTTGTTGCTGACCGTACGTCCAGTGTACTACAGGCCCTGCTACCAAATTTCTGAATAGCTAACATTTTACCGTGACATGGCTGTATTCTCATCCAGCTTCCTCCTCGTTGGTCTGGTGGTCGCAAGCGCTACTGCTGAGCATGAGGTCCTGGGTTCGATACCCAGGTTGGGCAAAGTGTTATTAGATTTTTCCATGAAAAGTTTCTCAGTAGCAGCCCGGAGTCTGGATTTGTGCCGGGTCGATGCTAATAGACTCGCCCCCTATTACATGGGACTTAAATATATCTGGCAAAATGTGGGAGTACCCACTACCTCTGCCTAACACTTTGAGGATTACAGGCGAGATATTATATTATAGAAGTATGAGGAACAGGGTGTAAAGTTCACTAACCCATAAAAATATAACCCATATTATAAATTCAAAAGTAACTCTGTCTGTCTGTATGTTACCTTTTCACGGCTAAACCACTCAACCGATTTAGATGAAATTTGGTATCGAGATAGTTTGAGTCCCGGAAAAGGACATAGGGTAGTTTTTATCCCGATATTCCCACGGGATCGAAACTTATGCGGGTGAAACCGCGGGGCGCAGCTAGTACTCTATAAAAAAGGGAGGATCCTCCGACCAGATGGGTGTTCTGTCTGGCGGACAACTGCCCGATGATTCATGTCGGGCCGTTGTATATAATACTCGTAATATGCTAGTTGCGCGGTAAACTCTGCTTGCGAGATGCAAGATTTTGTGTGACGTCAGTATGACGCGTTGTTCGCATGTGGCGTTGTAGATACCGCTGCAATATTTTTGGCTTTTCTCATACAGTTCGCACCAATATAAGAGATGTAAAATATTGGAGACAATAATATATTTTGTGTAAAACTTTTAAATGAAATATATAAGTGGCCGCTGAGAGAGAATCCAATAAATCTGTTGACTTCTTCTAGATTACGATGAATTTATTATTTGTTGTGATGGAAGATATGAAGATTTTTATAAAAACATGCTGGCCGGTCACGTGTAAGTATTTATAAAATTGTGTGTCTTTTTTTTCGGGGATAGCCTTGCGTCGAGACTACAAGAAACGATGATGTGGCCAAGGTTAGTGTAGAATCTACGTCACAGTGTACGTAAGCATATCAAAGTATCTAGAAATAATTGATCATGATTCTCTGCGGAAAAGAACCGTAGTTACCGAACAATGGCCGGAGGAGAAGACGAGTCCTGGAGTGGAACCGCGTATCGACAAGCGTAGTGGGATATCCCCCAGCTATATGGACCGACAACCTTAAAAAGGTGGCTGGAACAGACTGGATGCGGAAGGCGGAGGACAGAGTGTTGTGCCGCAGACTGGGAGCGGCCTAAGTCCAGCAGTGGACTGCAATAGGCTGAGTTGATTGAATTCCCGAAGAGCGACCCAATTTCATTGTATAATGGATATTCGAATATTATTCCTCAGGGTTTAAAGTATTCCCATACCGAATTTCATCAAAATTTCGGTTCGCCGTTTCGGAGATTAGCCGGAACAGACAGACAAAAATTAAAAAATAGTTTTTTTGTTATAAGTACTGTATTATATTTTCATAATGTATTTAGTAAAAAACTGTTATATTCACATTATAAACATAGGTACACTTTAATTTTATTTATAGATATACCCCCTTACTAATAAACGTTGTATAGCGTCTGTATAGTTACACGACTCTTTGTCTTCTTCTTTCGAAAGTCAAATTACTGACGACTGAAAGAGAAATTGTTGTGTAACTATTCATTTATTAGTAATTATTTCAACTATAGATATAGATTTTCCACACATTCAAAGAAAACATTACAACCCAGCATAAAGTCACTTTTCAAAAACCAGAAGCAACCAGAATTACCTCTAGTACCCATATATTATGACGTGCAAAGTTTTAAATCACACAAGATCCACAGTTTGTATACAAAGCAACAAACGTTAAGTTATAAATTCAAACGCCATGCGCGATGGCTCGCTAAATATAACCATGTGAAATATATCGGTTGGTCTGAGAAAGTGTGACCATTTTTAGGGCAGATAGAGATGTGTGTGTTTTAAACGAAGGTATTAATTCTTTTTTTTTAAGCCTTCGTGGATGGAGTGTCATGTTCATTTCCACTAACACTAAATGACACCTAAATTTATTAATGGCTCAATATAATCACAGTTTTGGATTTTCAACACTCGAATTAGCAACGAAAGTTGAAAATCCATCAGTGAAATAATAGGCCATTTAAATGCATTTCTGAACGTCAAAATTTAGAAGTAAATAGAATTGATTCTAGCCGCCTCTTCCAGAAGGTAGTTTCGAAGTAGTTTCATATAAAAATTCAATAGAAATAATACTGAATACCGAGATGTAATGACGAACGTTTTATTTTAAACAAATCTCGTGAATGTCGGTTTTGCGGGAAACGCACGTGATAATTTCTATCTGTGAGAATGTGAAGACATGTTTTAAAAGTATATTGAGTTTGAGCGACTTAAACATCATACCTTCACCTACAAATTAAAATATATCTAAATTATATATCTCTCGCATTATAATAATTGTCATTTAAATATATACAGGGTGGGCAAAATATCGTGGATCAAACGAAACAGGGCGATAGTTGGGGTTATTGTTAGTAAAAAATATGTTTGTGCGAGAGCCCTAACTTGATCTCCTTAAAAGTTATGACAATTTGAGTGTTTACACGGCGAATTTGAGTGTTCGTTTGATCCACGATTTTTTGCCCACCATGTATATACTTATAATTATAAGAATTATAAACTATTCAAAATTAAAAAAAAAAGACGTTATTCAAATAAATACAATTCGATCCCTTAGAATACTTACACAAAATATATATAAATGTTTAAATAACATTACGGTCAGGCAGGGTGTAAAAAATGCACGATGGCAAGCGATTAATTTTATTTATCGCCTATTTTATTTCCTAACAACTGTTTTCGATTTGTCTGCCTGTCTAAAGTATTTTAGAACAGAGAGAAGTATCATGAATTAGTTTAAAGTACTCATTTAATACTGGCTGGTATTTCGTAGAAGTGTATTACATATTGTATAAGATTAAATATAATGACAATACACTAGCCGTCATCGTGAGGAAACAGGCAAGTTCTAGAACTAAACATTCGAAGACATGTGACACTGGACCCGCGTGTTGGATGACGGCCCACGCCCTCTCACTGAGAGGAGGCCTCTATCCCAGCTGTGGGAACGTTATAGGCTGATTATTACACGAACTAAAATATAATTGCCGAAATGTGACTAAGTACTGTAGACTCTATAGGTAAATCTCTGCTTAGCCCTTCGGGAATTATAGACGTTATGTTATATTGTTCAGATTTAAAATAAATATTTGGTCTTAATTGCGGAGCAGATGAGAATGGCCAGCATTGGGGTAGTCTATACCTAAAGTCTGTTGATATTTGTTTATCTTTTGTAATGGTAATTAAGTTGATTTCAGAGTGACTAGCACTATAGAAAAAGTTATAACAACGTTTGAATTTGTAGCGTAAACTGCACCTTATTTTGTAGGAATTAAAGTTATTTTTCCATAAACTCATATTTGTTTACATTTTTGGCAAATAAGTCGCGAATGCAGATTACATAAATTATTTAATCCCGTGACAGTCGGACATAGATGGTGGTGTCAGAATTTGTTTTTCTTTGTTCACAAGAAGTATAGTAGTAGAAATAGGGTGTCACTTGGTAAAGAAATAGGCCCATTAGGACTATCTCGAATCCATTATGCAGTACACTAGGTTGAGTTTAGAATTCTTGAAAATGAGTCTTCTCGTTAATTTGTCACAAAATCTGTGCGAGGACAAAACCCTAATAAATGAATATTTAGTTTTTTTTCCTCGCACAGATCTTTTTTATTTGCATTATTTTGTTATTTTAAAACAGTATTTTCTTACTGTTTGTATTTCCTGTGCAATTCCCATATAAAATATATTCCTTTCATTAATTTGTAAAAAAAAAAACTCCAAAAACGCTTTGAAGATAACCATACCCACGCTCTAAACCTAGGTTTAGCCGTACCAGAGCTACAGGTCCATCAGCTTTTAGAAATAAGCACTATCTTCTCGGGAAATCATTCATCTCTCATCCAAGATTACTACTTACTTACAGAAAGACAGCAAAGAAAATAATAAGTATGAGATTAATTAACGCCATAAAGATGCATAGGATAATCAGCCTATAGCGCTCCCACAGCTGGGACACAGGCCTCCTCTGAGAAATGCATGAATTGAAATAATTATCAATTATGGAAATATTAAATATACTCAGAAGCATTATAAAATAATTGAATTTGAGTTTACGCGCAGATACTAAACACTTAAACTAAGAATAAATTAATATTAAGTAGTTTATGATTTATTTTATTATGTTTTCACAGCATGAGAAAGTGGTAATTTTACAAATAATTCAAATTATTGTGAGATTACTAGTTATATAACTTTTCTTATCTCGTAACACACAACATCACGGCTGATTTCCACGAAGGATAAGGCAGATGTGTACAGCCGCGGACAATGGCGGTCGATCACTTTTCACCCTTTATGCCCTTGGGCAATAAGGTTAAAAAGTGGTCCACCGCCGGTGTCCGCGATGGTACCTATAGTACACCCACATTTCGCCTGTTATGTTTAAGTGCTGATATACTCGAGTGACACGCGTCAACAGCAGTCGTCGACGCGTTACGACGAGTGCCGTCAACGCGTGTAGTCGACAAGATGCCGCGTGTACTTGAGCACCGTACTCAAATACACGAGCGACACGTTGTCGACGGCAGCAGTTACCTCTGCGGTTGAAGGCGGTAACATTGCGAGGCATGCGCAGCGAACGGCGCTCACCGCATGCTTCGCAATGTGTGGACGTTTTATTCGTGGTGAGGCATATGCTACACACGTATAGGGTGAGCCAGCGTAGGTATGTCGGCAAACGCTCCACGATCAAAGAGTACGTGTGGACGTAGCCAAACACTCACTATACAAGGCGTGTGCCGCGCACGACATTCGCTGACTCGCTCTGCACATGCCTCGCCACAATTGAAGTAACGTACATTGCGAGGCAAGTGCTTCGCACTCGGTTGGTTCGCCCCGAGCATGCGTCAGTCGACCTGAGCATGCGCTGGTTTTATTTTTACTCGAGGCAAATTAATATCGAGGCGTGTGTCGCAAGGCGTTCGCGGCGGTGCACGACGCATGCCTCGCAATGTCTGTATCCGCCTTGACGCATATCGCTTGTGTGTATGCAAATTAAGTCACCTGTTATAGATTCAACTAGGTAATATTAAAAGCTAAATTAAATGCTCGTCTTTATGGCGAAATTCCTTGTGTGATTTTACCAGAAACTTAAAGGAAAAAACCTATCCATGTTTCGCATTTATATCGCCGGTAGTAAATTAATAGTAAACTCCCTACTTACCCAACATAAAAGAAGTCGTAAACATACAATTAACACTAGATTAATTATCGATGTTACCCGCATCATCAAACCGTGACTCGTCTTTTAAACATTTTGAACGAGTCAGTTAAATGTATTCAAAAAGGTTTAATTTGAATGGCGGAACTATTGATAAATGACAAAAAAACAGTAATAGTCACGCTTTTAATCCACGTTTTGGTGATAATGCGGGTAATTTTTACGAGGTATCTTATTGTTTTTTTGTTATTTTTTATAGTTATCGGAGGCAATAAAGTTAATTATGAAACAAAAGCATCGCGTGTGGTCGCTATAATAACGACGACTAAAATAACAGAAGACAACGAGTTTAGATCAAAGACTGTCCTTAAAATGAACCGATTTAGAAATCAATAAATATAGACGTGTGTGGAAACGCCGGCAGGGGAACACCTTTTTTGAAGTGAAAACTTCTTTAGGCGCGTTGGGCATTTTTTTGAGGTGGGAAAAAACCATTGAATTCGCGCCACTGTTACCGTCACCGACACCGCTTCGGATGTGTTCGGCTGTCCTCGGGATGTACTCGGTTTTAATGTACATCCGATATGTCAGTGAGCGATGGCACAGTATTCTGTTTGTGTTTTGTTTTCACTTCTGTCGGCACTCCAGGAGTGTTTTTTTTAGAAGTAAGTACGTTATTATAGTGACGTTATTGGTGATATTCTTCAGAAAGGTCAGGTGCGTAGTACTCGCAATCGACGTATGGGACTGGAAGGCCAATTCTCGTACCTACGTCCAAAATCTAGTCGCAATCTCATTTCAGCAACAATCAATGTCAAAAACTTGTCAAAACTGTAGGGATTTTAGAGGTATTTTTGACAGATTGAGACTGTGAACGTCCTTAAAATTACGAGAATTGCCCCTCAGGAGGCCTACCCGATCCATTTTAGGACCTAAACTGAACTGTTCTTCATGCGCTGTGCTTCTGTTCTGTTCTTTGTGCGTCATGTTCACCGCAAATAAACGTTTTTTCTTTCTTTCTTTTTTCTTCTAATTCGTACCATGACGTCAGTTTAACGATTCAGTTTAGGCCGTGCCATCTGCTTACAGCGATTGTCCCAGACTGAGTCGCAAGTTTTATTTTCATTCATACGTGTTTGGTACCATGACGTCCGTCCATAGAGCAGCTCAAGCGATGCAGTTAGGAACCTAAACTGAAATGTCTTGTTTTTGAATCGGTTTTAATTAGATCGCGGTAGGCCACCTGGTGTATGGACGTAAAGGAAGCAAAAGAAGTAGATGATGATCGTAGCAGGTGGCGTTCTGCAGTTTCTGCCTAACCTCATGGAAAAAGGTCGTGAGTTTATGTATGTGTATGTACGAGTAATTTAATAAGAGCAATGTATAATAATTTATTTCTTGTCAAAACAGTCATCGTATGGATGACTAATATTATAAATTCGAAAGTAACTCTGTCTTACTGTGTTTGTATGTATGTTACCTTTTCACGCCTAATCCACTGAACGGATTTCGATAAAATTTGGCAGAGAAATACATTGGCGGGGAAGGACATAGGATAGGTTTTATCCCGATATTCCCACGGGATCGACATTAATGCGGGTGAAACCGCGGGGCGCAGCTAGTTGTAAATAAAGGTAAGTAAACGACTTACTTACAAACAAATTCAACTGAAAAAAAATGCAGTCTTTTAATTAACCTTCAAATATTTACGCAACTGTTGGTGAAGGTACCAATTTTTTTATTATTCCAACAAATATAGGTAATAACAGTTTAGGTACGTATACCTTCATTTCGGATCATCTGCCTAGCCTTTTCCCAACTATGTCGGGAACCTAACCTAACCGGATGCAGCTGATTACCAGTATTTTACATAGAGCGACTGCCTATCTGACCTCCACAACCCAGTTACTGGGTAATACGAAACCTCTCGGTAAGACTGGTTGTTAGACTTTCGGGCTTCTCGACGACCTGTAACGACTGTCCACGAATGACAGCCGGGACCAGCGGCTTAACGTGCTTTTCGAGGCACGGAGGAGTCTTGGTATATAACACCCATCCACGGACCAAGCGCGGCAAGCGTAACCGCGCGGCTGTTATTACTTAGCCACAAACCCCCCCTTTCATTTCGGATGTGGTACCCAAATTGAATCATTAAATATCGGTCAAATTTAATATTTTTGTGCCTTTCAACCAAAGTGAATCAATTTGGTTGAACCGTGTATTATCTTCCTAAGATGGTAATTGATAAGGTAATCTCTTACTTATCACAGATTTTATAATACTTAGATATAATTTAACAGGGTGTAAGGGACATCGAACCACGAAATTAAAAAAAAAAAACCTGTGCGGTGTGGGGACCCCCGTTAGAAACGAAAATGTATATGCTAGGGGGTCTAGATTCATGTGCGGAATTCATGGTTACAGTCGATGTCCCAGCCACCCTGTAGGTGCATAGCTATTACTATAACTAATAGTATGAAAAACCACTGTTATTAAATTCCATCAGTGTAAATTTTTGTTTTTAGGGTTTCGTACCTCAAAAGGAAAAACGGAACCCTTATAAGATCACTTCGTTGTCCGTTTGTCTGTCCATCACTCAAGATTTTTTCTCAGTAACGCGTGGAGTTATCAAGTTAAAATAATAATATCAAATACTTCAAGGCTGCAATCCCTTGAAGCTGTGAAAAATCAAACTTCTAAGTCAATGCAATCAAAAGATTCGGGCGTTTATGTTCCGAAATCAAAACCTAGGTCAACTTCCAGTTGACCTAGAATCATGAAATTTGGCAAGATGCAAATTCATGTAGCATAAGTAAAGCAAAAAATCCGAAAACCGTAAATTTGTAGTTACATTACAAAACAAAAATCCCGTGATAAACTATTTACATACCTACAAACTTGTACGGAACCCTCAGTGCGGGAGTCCGACTCGCAGTTGACCGGTTTTTTATATCTCGATAACAGTTTGCGCGTTGATGGCCTTTACACCTAGTATAATTGTAAAGGATATTTTAAACAATAAATAACGATTGTTTATGACGAGACACCTATTTATTTATTTAAAACACATTCTAACCGCTGTGCAATACCTATGTAAACTTTATTGTAACAGCTGACATATTTAAAAGGACATAATATACTTGTTTAACAAATATGAAGTGAAAGGAACGCTATAGTTAGTTATAATATTCTTTGTTTTATGAAGTGAATAGGTTTACATTGTTAGCGTGAAATAAAACAAAGTTTGAAAACCAAAAAGAAATGTTTAATATTAAAGAGCAAAGAATACCGTAAATATAAGATCGGGTTAAGGCTCCTGCAGGCAGGCGCGACGCGACGATATGACGCGATTCTGGTAGGGCAATTTCCATTAGGTTTTCATATAAATTGTTCTAGTGGAGTCGCTTCGCGCTGTCGCATGGCGCCTGTCTGCGGAAGCCTTTATGAATACCTGCCTACTAGATAACTGTTCTGTTTTATAGGTTACAGCTTATTATAAAATTCAAATGGCCAGTTTCACTAATACTAGGAAACTCGTAAATGAAAGCTTAAACATAGCTCTACCTAACATTTCAACAGTGCGATTTTACTTAGGCATTAATTTAGGTGGCACCTAGATTTAGTGACGGGCATAAGCTTGCATTACGCGCGGCAACAAACGGCATGATTTTTTTACATTAAGTATTAATTGATATACCAAGGTATACATTCATGCACAACACTGCTCTGTGTTGACCTAGTAGTGTCGACCCCGACTTACGAGTTGTAGGTCGTGAGTTCGAACCCAGGCAGACACTTTACTTTGTGCATTTCATTTCATCACCACTGCTCTCAAAACGGTGAAGGAAAACATCGTGAGGAAACCGGCATGTTCTAGAACCAAAAAAATTTGAAGGCATGTGACATCCACCAACCCGCACTGGGCCCGCGTGGTGGATGACAACACAATTCCTCTTTTGCCGTGAGGCGGCCTGTGTCCCAGCAGTGAAAACATAATAGGCTGATTATGCCAGGTATATTACCACATCTTAACGATGTTTTAATATACCTAAATAGATAAACAAACATTTAATTAAACATTAATTTAGTATAGATACTTAAATAAAACCACCGATAAATCAACATTTAATTCTAACATTTCTATTTTTATAGCTAGAAAAAATCGCCACCTCAAGCTAAAGTGCGTGCACAAACAGATAAAGCGAAACTAATTAGTCAGAGGCATCAACGCAATAATTAATGATCTGATCTTAAGACATACGATTCAACTTGGAAGGGTATTTATTACTGTGCTACACTGTGCAAACTATTATCAGAATAGGGATGGGGGAATTGCGCGTGTCGATATTCTGGCTTCAAAGTTTGGTGTCGACATTTTTTTAAAATTAAAATTACTATATTATGTTTGCTGGGCTGTCATGGCTAGAGATCGCAAATAATACAGAGGTTTGGGAGGAAAAATGGGAAGCTTGACCAGTAGTGGGACACAATGTGGGCAAGCAAAAAAAAGGTATAGTAATTTATCACTCTAAGAGTCCTGTTTGGAGCTTAGCCGTAAATATAGGTTACTTAATTAATGATGAAATTTGAAGAAAGACACTGTGGCTTAAAGTTCCTCTTACGATTTCTTTGGTTTGGCTTTTTTGTGATAGAGCGAAAAAGAGATTACGAGATAGATGAACAGTCAGGTTGTAGCGTTTTTGGCTAGCAAATCTATCTGCAGTAAGTAAAATTTTTGCTTTCGAAATGAAATAAAGAATTATTAAAATATAGCACGAATAAAATGTTCACGCATCAAGTAGTATCTGCAACAGATGTTTAATTAAACTTTCGTCGTGAAACAAAAAGGTCATTTATGTGTGACAGCGTGACTCATTGAAAAAGCTGCCCTGAATTATAAAGGACACGACATGAAATGCCATGGACGAAATATACATGCAATACCTACTGTTATTAAATTGACATAAAATGTCTGTCAGCATTTGTGTTCATTCACGATAATTATACTTTAAAATTAAGAAAAGTATTGAGACAAAAATCGAAAAAAAATGTTTGCCTGAATGAACTACCTATAGACCAATATACAAAATCTATTAGACCGAGAACACGCTAAAATAGAGTGATAGAAAAAGAAATATATTCTAAAAATATCCGTGTGAATATTGGTTCGTGGAACTGTTAAGCCAAACGTTACCAACGTTGGCTTATGCGACTTTATTCGAGATTTGTCGAACCGTTCCGTCTCCGTATATTTTATTTATAAAACTTACACCCACACTTTAGCTTCTGTCGATCTCCGTGTTGAAACCAAACAATACCAACCGAATGATTTATTAATCAGGTTTTTTCTACGCCATTGCTTTTGGACGCGAAAACAATATTGAATTTATATTTAATTCAAATCGATTTATTTATTTGTTATTCGCATGGGTCGATCGATCAGGTAAAGCTATGCTTGCCGCGGTTGGTTCCTGGATGGGTGACCATCTTTACATATCAAGACCTCTCCGTGCCTAGGAAAGCACGTTAAGCTGTTGATTCCGGCTGTCATTCTTGGATCTTTGAGATTTGTTACGGGTTGTCAGAAGCCCAAGATTCTGATAACCAGTCTTACCAAGGGGTATCGTATTAACTAGTGAATGGATTGTGGAGGTTAGATACGCAGTCGCCCCATGTAAAATACTGGTATTCAACAGAGTCCGGTTAGACTGGAAGCCGACCCCAACATAGTTGGAAAAAGGCTAGGCAGTTTTTTTTTTATTTATTTAAATTAAAATCGATGTATTTATTTGACACGTGTGTTCTAATTGAATCAACACGATTCGAATTCAAATCACCAGTTTATCCCCTTGACATTCACATAAATAGAATTAAAAGTCTAGTCGTTTATAATTTTAAGTCTTTAGTTTTTCGTTAAAACTCCCACCTCTATCGCCAACGGTATGCGACTAGGACCAATTAACCGAAGGAAATGCCCTTTAAAGTATTCCACCACGTAGGATAAAATATTTCAGAATGTCCGTATAATATAGAGAATAGTTCTTTTAAGTCCTTATAGGTATTTTATTAATAGGCGTTAAGCTTAGTGCATGCGTGCGAATGCGGCTAACACACAGTTTAGCCGTTCACCTGCTTATATACATAACTGGCTTTCGTTGGACCGCCTTTTTTCATGCTAGAATTTATGCGGTACAAAAATAGCCGATAATATACTATTTCTAAACCAGTTTCATAGTAGCTATGCATCGCGATTGTTGAATGGAAATTAGAAAAAATAAACATTGACGGGAAAAAATTGTTGCGATGTTAAATAGTTGATTAAGCTGGTTTATTTTACAAGTGATTTGAAAATGTAATTGTATTTTTTAATCTCGCAATTGTCAAAAATTGTTAATGTTGTTTGAGAAAGGAAAAACAGGCCTAATTGTATAAATTCTTTGCCGTAAATATTTACGTCTGTCTTTCTTTTAGGATTTCAAAGAAAACTTTTCTTCCACCAATTGTAGGCTTGTTTATTTTGTCGCGACTTTTGTATTTTATGTGGTGTAAATGTATCATCCTATTCTATTAAATAAACGACACCAAGAGACTGCAGTAACTGGATATTTAGAAATAAAGCTCAACTTTATGAGCGATGTTTAGTGGTAATTCATGTTTATCGTTCATTTGTTTTAATTTATCAACGTTGCGAGCTCTTTAACACGCTCGTAGTCACGTAGGCAGATACTTAAAATTTTCCATTTTGTAATAATTTCAAAAAAAGCACATACCCCACATTTCATATGGAGCCGACATTAAATTCAATCCAAAAACACTAATAAAACTAATACCAAGGATTTACGTGGTATTTCATTTTCATTTATACATAAATAAACAAGTTTTGCGTACAAAAAAATAGTAGGAATTTAAAATTCAACTAAACAAAGTTTATATGACTCGCCGCCCGTTTAATGACAAGCACGTAACTTTTTAATCGCCTAAACTATTTAACGGCGAAAACTAATATTACTAACCATTTTTTAATCGCTTTTTCTGTGACGAGGTAAATAAAGTTTCAGACATATTTAGTTTTAACAGCTAAATATATTTGAAGCCATTAGTAGCAGTTTATTTTTAGTTTAAATAAACTATAAATAGAGCTAAGCTATGGAGAAATATACAAAATGGTTTAGATGTCAACGGCTAGAGCACTGACCTCGTTTTTCCCTTTCAGTCATCTTTGGCAAAGAATTCTATAGGCATAATTTAGTAGGCGAACCCATTCTTAAAATAGGGAATAGACGCTACATAAGTACCTATTCGTAACATAGGGTCCAGTTGAAAACCAGCGTCAGGCATTAGTTGTCTGACATTTATGCTGAACTGAAGCCTATTTGGCGCAGCTGTGAGATTTTTTCCGTTTTTTTTTTGTTTTTATGTTGATATTGTGTGCCTCGCTTAACCTGGGAAAAATAAACATTATTTTCTTTCTTTTCTACATTATATAGGGTGACTGGTAATTAGTGACAGATACTTAAACACGTGATTGTACCCATGATAACAAACAACTTTTACTATGGGACCAAACCTGAAATCGCGAAAAAAAAATCGAGTTGTTCCCTACATTTTGACGAGTTATACGAACATAAATGTGGGGAACAGCTGATTTTTTTTCGCGATTTCAGGTTTGGTCTTAACACCTTATATAAGCCCTAAATTAAATCACGAAAAATAAAAATCATTTAAGTCCACATCCCCACAGTGAGCACCGCCCTTAACAATTTCAAACGCTTTAAATTATAATGAAATAGTCGTCGCCGTTGTTACACTAGATAATGGCAATAATTGAGCTATAAATAAAGATGTTAAAGGCAAACTGTAAGCAAAAGTGTCCGCCATGGTCTCAGAGATATTTATGGAAAATTGTATGTCCATTGTAAAGTATTTCAGTGAGAAAGTGTTGGGTTTCTCTGTTGGAGTTATTTTAACGGACGTGGATTGGTCGCATTTTTTGCGCCGTTGTCTGGGCAGGTGAATAGATTTTTCTCTGAAAATGGGTGTCATTAGTAGTGGGGTATGTGGTGGATGCAATTATCATGATAAAATAAAATATAAAGATTTTTTGCCTTTTAAAAATAGTTTTGTTTAGAGATTTCTTTTGTTAGCCCACATTATTGTGTCCCACTGATGGGAAAAGGCCTCCCTTTACCTTCCATACCTCCTTGTCTTGTGCGATCTCTGGCCTTTATTTTTTTAATTTCAGATCTATATTAAGGAGTGTAACACAAATTAGCGCTTAGCCAACTAGACGAAGTTTTTAAAGACATAAGCAAAATACAACATGACATCAAAATAACTGTTTCTTACAACTGAAAATATCTTCCAACTATACTTAACCACCGCTATAGCCTTTCATTCACAAAATAATGCACCTACGCATACAATAGCGTGGTCTATAGATCCTAAATGGGTTACTATGGCAACCGTGGGCGTCTAGTAACCTGTTACTGCGTAGTGCTTTACAGTATACAAGTGCATGAACCTTGCCCTGAACATGTAACGCGTACTAGTTAGGTATACAGGGTGTGGCGTAAATAGTGGTCCACCGTTAAGGATTCGATATACCAGAAGGAAAATTCTCGTAATTTATAACGTTCAAAATCTAGTCGCAGTCTCATCTCGGCGAAGGCGAATTAGAAGTATTTTTTGACAGATTGAGACTGAGATCAGACTGTGAACGTTCTTAAAATTACGAGAATTGCCCCTTTGATAATTTACTATAACATATTACAATTTTAACCATTTTTACCCAAGGGTTCAAAAAATATTTTTTTGTTTGTTTTTGATTTACGAAATTTCAACCTTTTGTTACAAATTTTGTTGTAGTTTCAACAAAAACCATTATTTTTTCATTTTGATTTCTGTTAATTATTGTTGAATACTAGAGCCATTGTCTAAAATTATAGTTGTTTATGTAAATTTAGAGCTTTTGAAGAAAAAGTTAGTTCTTCTACATTTTAACCCTAATTTTTAGCATAATCATGCAAATTCAGGAGCGATTTTTGTAAAAAAAAATTACTAATAAAATGGTTAAAATTATAATATGTTATAGTAAATTATCTGGTATATCGAATCCTTAATGGTGGACCACTATTTACGCCACACCCTGAGTATAAGCACGTCTTACAATTTTATTTACAGCAGCGACTTCAAAGATGGTTTGTGAAAACGGACCTTTGTTAGGACTATATTCTTTTGTTTTAATTATTGGTAGAAGAAAAAATGAAAAAAATATTATTTGTGTTATGTAGGTATTGAGTCGACGTTTGTTTTTTGTTAAATATCCGGAAAAGACCGACATACTCATAGCTTGCGGTGTAAGCAAGCAGTGGAGTAGCCGGCGGAGCACGAGTCCTGGAGTAGAGACCACGTATTGGAAAGCGTAGTATGGGACGTCCCCAAGCTTGATGGACCGACGACCTTGAAAAGGCGGCTGGCACAGACTGGACGTGGAAGCGAAGGACAGGGTGTTGTAGCGTAGCCGAGCCCTATGCCTAGCAGTGGACTTTGATAGGCTGAGTTGATTGAGTCGAGGTTTTCATAAGCTTCTAGGATGGGCCTCCGCGTAAAGGTCTCTGCGTAAAGGCCTCTGCTCAGCAGTGAAACACAACAGACTGATAAAATAATTAATTATATTGATTTTATAGATTGGCTACTCGCGATTTACTCTACAAGAGTATTATTTGTATTACAAAGTGTTGATTCTCTCTGTTCTGTTGTATATTTGTTCGTTTGCACTATATTCTGCAGTATGGTTACTTGCATAAACATTGCGGTATAAATTGCTGGTATCAACACTGGTATATATACCAACGCGCATATTGAATAGCATCAACACACTCGAACATGTAATAAACGTTCAGTACTATAACAAAACATCACAGGTGTCCCTATAATAGTACACCCACCTCGCCAGTTATGTTTTTAAGTCCTATGTAATGGGGGCGAGCCTATTGCTATCAACCAGGCAAAAATCCGGACTCCAGACGGAAAAACCCAATACACTTTGCCCAACCCGGGAATCGAATCTAGGACCGCTCAGCAGTAGGGCTTGCGACCACTAGACCAAAGAGGTAGTCAATACGTTCAATACTGTCATCGTTAAACTTCTGTATGAAATAAATTGCTTCTCTGTGGCATAGCCATGCATCGTTCATGCATTAATCGTGTTTATCAACATTTTCGTTACATAAATAATTACTTTTTTGTTTGGATTAAGTATTAATCTATACTAGACAAAGCCTTGATAATTTGGATTATGTGAGGATGACTGATTTCGCGATGTTATTTCAAGGTTATCTCAAACCAGTAACATCTATATTGCATGTATGCGTTTGCTTCCTTATCTACCGATTAGCATTTTACTAAAATATTGGTTTTTATTTTGAGATTTACTCTTCACACTAAAATAAATTACACACTCGTTTCAGTTTGATGGAAAGATACGAAAACTCAAAAAAAAAAAAAGAAAAGTGAAAAAAATGTTATAAGTAATAAAAATTATATGAACAGGGAGACGTTTTATGCTTACAAGCGAGTAACTTGATATTTTTGCGCCCAAGAAAGGCAGTTAGTTTTTTTTTTTCAAACAACCTTGTATAAAATATTCCTAAATATCCTGTTACATCTAGGTACAAGGTAAACACACCACCCCATTTCTCTAAATAAAATTAAACTATATTTTTCTTTTTAACTAAAAAACAATTATTTAATATCACAACGAGCATAACACAGAGACAGGTAAAATAAAAAATATATAAAAATCCAAAAATATCTAAACAAAACTACTATTTTATAAACATTTCAACTTTAAATGCGTGCGCGCACAGTAGGCGCACGTTTATGGGATGTGATAGATCGTTGAAATAAACATGAAACTGTTAAAGTACACAATATCGTGTTAGAATAACAATCGTCGGCGGGATTTTAACCAAGCAAATGAATTTTAATGGATTCATTTCTTCAATATTTTAAAGTGCAAATTAATGGGATATTGATGATAATGATGAAGCATGTGAAGAAGATACGATCCAGCTAATTAATAAAAGTAAAAACAATGCAGTAGATGAAGAAGAAACTATTTCTTAAGTAATAAATGATGCCGTCGTTATGTTTTTTGATATTGATAATGATTTAATACGGAAAGTACAAAATCAGTTTGATGTAAACGGGTAAGCTAACTGCTAGAAATAAATGTCTTATAATAACTTACATACTGTATACAAAAGTAAAGAAACTTAGACCTTCATATCTAAATGGGATAACCAGCTTATAGCATGCCAAATGTGCGTGAGAATATTAATTGAAAATCGAAGTTATTACAGCTAGAATTAATGTTTCAATGAAGTAATTAAATTGATAGTCTTAATGAAGTAGTTAATAAAATAGAAACGACAAAACATTTAATAAAAATAAAGATTTAGACAGCTAAGTAAATCCTACTAATATTATAAACGCGAAAGTTTGTGAGGATGGATGGATGTTTGTTCTACTCTTTCACGCAAAAACTACTGAACGGATTTTCGTGAATATTTACAGTAAAGTAGCTTATACATCAGAATAACACATAGGATACTTTTAATCCCGATATTCCCACGAGATCGACACTTATGCGGGTAAAACCGCGGGGCACTGCTAGTAAACTACATATTTTGTTTTGAAGTGATGTCATTCTGTGTTTTTGTTGTTAACAGGAAAATTAAGGTTTATCCTCAAAATCTGGTATTGCTATAATATTTATTCAGACGACAAGTAGGTCAGTTTTTTGACAAAATTGTTTAAATGTTTGTTTAGACATCATCGTCATCATCTCTTTCCCTTATGCCAATTTATTTGGGGTTGGCACAACATGTCCTTTTCTTCCATACTTCTCTATTAGTCGTAATCTCTCATTTGTTTGTTAAGTATTATCTGAGAAATGATAATGAATAGGAGGTATTCCACTCAGAGCACTGATTTCAACCGCACTTGGACGAGCCGCACCTGAGCACTTCCACTAACCGCACTGAAACAACATTTTGTAACGTGCGGTTTGGTGAAACAGTTTAATAATGTTATTTTCGGTCTCCGAACGGCACTTGCATGCAGTCTTTCCAAGGGGTATCGTATTATCCAGTAACTGGGTTGCGGAGTTCAGATATGCAGTCGCTCCATGTAAACTACTGGTATTCAGCTGCATCCGGTTAGACTGGAAGCCGACCCCAGCATAGTTGGGAAAAGGCTAAGCAGATGATGATGATGATGATGATAACGAATAGTACCTAACAATTAAAGATGCTAAAGCGTAGGAGGTGCAGCGTACTCTTGTATTCTAATTACAAAAAACCTACTGCGATATATGTAAAATTCCTACCCAACTTGATAATAGCAATTTTCCTACCTATTGTTGTACCGGTCATTGGGATGTCCCAGTATAGATTATTCGCCGGTCGACTTGATTTATTCCATTCGAACAAATATATATCGAGATTTTATTTCCAACTTCAACGGAAAACGGTAAACTATATAAACACTATATCACAGCTTGTTTCCCCGAAGGGTTTGGGCATCCTGGTGTCTGGACACCAGGATGCTACTGAGAAATTCCAGATGGAAAAGTTCAATAACATTCGAACAAATATATCGTCTCGGGGTATCGTATTACTCAGTAACTGGGTTGTGGAGGTCAGATAGGCAGTCGCTCCATGTAAAATACTGGTATTCAGCTGAATTCGGTTAGACTGGAAGCCGACCCCAACATAGTTGGGAAAAGGCTAGGCAGATGATGATAATTATGAATAACGAGATTTTATTCCCAATTTCAACGGAAACCGGTAAACTAAAAACTCGGATGAAATGCAAAATTCTAGGAACAAATTTATGTAAATCTGTTTCAGCGCGCACTGAAAAAAAAAAGTTTAATGTAAAGCATTGACCTGAACAAATCGTAACTCGACTAGTCGCGAAAATAATTTGAATGTTTGACAGATGACAAGCAAACAAATGTTCTTCATAATCCTTTGTTTCTATTCTGTCATACATGAAGAGCAGTCAAGCATTGAAGCCGAAAACAAAAGCGCTATCATCTTTGACAGACATTTTTCTTTAGAACGGTTATCAAGAGTGCCTGTTTCTTTATTTTCTTTTACAACCGTAATGAGGTCGCGAAGTATTCTCTAAATTCCAAGATTGTCATGGGCAATTTCATTTTGGGGGTTATTTTTACTGAGGTTAAATGGGGCATTAATAACATTGCTAGTTACCTTTTTCGTTATTGCTGTGCCTATATATTTTTGTTCATTATTGTGATGTTTATTTAATTATTTGATGGGGATATTTTTGTTATCATAGTTAGTAACTGATTTTGATGGACCTACGAAACTGGAGGTTATTTTTAGGCACATACCTAAATCCCATTTTTGGATTGTGATCACACATGTTAGCTTATAACTAAAACAATTGAATTTTCCCCGAACTGCATGCCGTTTGAGCGACCTGCTGATGCATTTGTATATTTTTGTTCGAAATCAGATTTTTATACATCATTCATCAAATCCATCGTATCAATATTTGGCTTATATTTCCAACAGATAATTACGACATCAAAGTTAAATATTTTCAATTTTGAGCTTTAATTTCCAGTTTGTTTATGCAATAAAATTAACTTCCGAAACGGTTTGCAACATTTCCAATGATACATCAAAGTCTCGCAAATCGAAACAGTTCAAACCGAAGGAATCTTCATGAATCCAGTATAATTTTTTATGCCAATTATTCGGTTTTGGTAAAACTAATATATACTCCAATGAAAACTGCGTTTGCGTCGGGATTCCTGACTTTTTTTGATCATGGAATTCGTGTCATGGGTGGAATGGTATCGATATGAAAGGTTTTCGGACTTTTCAAAAACAAATAGTCATTTGAACAAAACCGCCAGAAAGCCAGTAAGCGAGTTTTTGTAATTGTATATACGAGTTAGAACGATAAATAAACGTTATACGAAAATGCAGGTGGATTACATTTCGAAAATTCGTAAGAATAACGTTTGGGTTTGATAATCTTGATGAATCTAAATAGTGCAATCTCTTGCAGACACAATCAGACAAGATAAAGAATAATACGAAAGCAGTAGTACTAGAATAGCTTGCAATAGTGAGATTATGTTTTGTCAATTGTAATTTGTTTAAACGATCATAGGATTTGGGTAACGGTCAACAATTAATTAGTCTACAATGATCTAAATTATACCACGTTAAAACTATGCCGTCTAACGTCTTGCGTTTTCCCCAAAACTCCTCAGTACTACAGTTGACTTTTAAAACAACTTGTTCTTAAGTATATATAGATTAATTGTCACACAATTAACAAAAACGTTGAGCAATTCAGACCATTAGTGTTTCAAGATAATAATGGGAATAGCAGCTGTGTACCACCCAAATTATATTATAAATCTCATCAACTATTCCGATTTAACAACAGCTTGGCAACGTGGACACATTTAAATAAATAACATAAAGACCGATGCTGCAACAAAAGGTTTGTGAAGAGAAGAATGTATTTTTTTTTAAACGAAAATAAAATCGGGAAAGTTTGGCGACGGCCAACTAGCTGTCGCGGTGTAGTCGGATGTGTGTCCAAAATAGCCCGAGTTTCTAGTTCGACTTTGCAAGTCAAAGCGACAATCGTTAGGCATGCATTAGTATTATTTAGTTGGTCTTTTTGTCCGTCTGCTGGTCGTGTAATGATTGTTATTTATAGCATAATGAATTCGACGGTACCAACACTACCGACATGTGGTTTGTTCACTGTTTCGCTTGCGTTTCCGTAATAAATTTTTTGTTGTATAGTTTTTGAGACGTTAACAATCTCATTCGAACTGCTACTGGATAATAACTGTTATATTTCTATGCAAATGATTTGAAAATTTAAATAATTAAAATGTTTAAGGTTGGAGACCGTCTGCATGTATTAATTTGAATAGAAACTCAAAACATTGCATCTGGACATACGTGTGAAATCAATGAATACGAAGTTGCACAATGTGTCGAAGATATAAACATAGAAAGAAAACATTGGATTACTAACTATTAAAGTAACCTAGTCGGACGAGTTAAAAGAAAGTCACAAATGATAGTACGTTATCATTTTTTTTATAACAAAAAGTCAATAAACTGTAGACGAGAATAGAAATGAAGTGAATACTGAGAAAAATTTGCTTCGTCGGGTTTTCATAATAAGGCGAGAAGCGCAGAGTACTATGATGATTATACTAATGAATTTAGACGAGATGAAATAGGGATTCTTTTCTGCATATTTTATATGCTTAGATGTTGTAATTGTAGAGACTTTGATTATAGTTTAATTATGAATAGAGCTCTTTGTTACTACTAGATAGTCTAATTCGATTCTACGCTGGACACATGCACCTGCTCCCATCATTCAGTACTCACTACGTCTCTAGCTATATTTTCATGGATTACTTTAATTTTATAGTATTCATGTGTCGAAAGTAATCGGGCGTGTTATTTACAAGAATTTTTGTCAACACAGACAAAGTCTTCTAGCGAAAATAAATGATTGCATTAAACTATACGATGTGTCGTAACTTTCTATTGTTTTAACAATAACATGTCTCGAATTAATTGCTGTAAGTTGTAGTTTCTTTAAACTGCTCCAATTACACAAATTCAGCGCAATTACACTATTCTATGAAAAAAGATAAAAACAATTTGGCACTAAGCCCGTCACAAAAATTTACAGATAAAATTACAGACAGAATTAAAAAAACATGTAAAAAAAAAACAATACAAAACGAATGCTTATAATTTTGCTTTCCCATTACTGGCAGCTTTAAATTCAATTTTATGGAATTGAATATAGAACACGGAATGAAAACAAAATCGAATTATTCGTCAGTTGGAGTAGACACGTTTGAGTTTGGAATCAAAATTATTCAAATAAGAATGGAGCGCAACGAGATTTCAAAGTTCGAAGTTTGGTATCGCCATTAATTCGATTATTTATCGGAACATAGCATTTGTAATGCTAAACTTGGGTTTTCTACGATCCTGATTAAGTCCGAGACGCAAATTTGAACCGACCCCGTGGAGATATAGCGTTAATATTTTATGAACTAAACTTTCGTGCCCGCGAATGAATATTCTAGTGCTGTCATTATAAATTGATGATTTTGGGTTTCAAAAAATAAACATTTGTAAATTCGTGTTATCGCTGGCGGGTTTACGGTGGATTTCGAAATTTGACATTATTTTGTTGAATTTTATATACATTTTTCTCATTGGTACTATTCAATGTTATAAATATTGAGTAGGGATTACTGAATATTTAATGAAAATGGCATATAAAAGTTCGAACAGAATTTTCAGATAAGTAAATTTACTTATCACGTTTTTCATTTTTGTTGTTTACATTAAGGTAGCATAGTTATGAATGTTTTTTATTACAACGCGATCACTTGTTTATCTAATCCTACAAAAATACAAAAAACATGTACTCACTTTTAGATAAATGAAGGCGAAAAAAAATTAATCCGAACAGCCGCTCCTGGCGATGGAACCACACAATCCTCTAAACCACAGTACAATTTTAAACAAATTAATCAACGCCACACATCAACTGAACATCAACAATAGCAGAACTCGATATCAACGTCTTTTCTCAGAAAATTGCGATTTTAATTCGTACGTAAAATTTTCGCGGGAAACGTAGAGCGCGCGACAGCGTACCACCCACGCGACGGTCAGAACACGACTGAACGAAAATCATGAGTTCACCTGCAATGCGTGCGCTGATCGGCGGCGGTGAAAAGAGAGGGCAAGATTACGTACAATACAAGCTAGAGCAAGATATACGATACACGTGCTTCCGTACCTACCAAGGGGGGTGAAGCAGTTTTGAGGAAAGGGGCGCGTTTGTACAAAGCTGCGAATTAATAGGGATGTATTTTGCATTATGAAGACTGGAACAATAGCTTGAATTATAACTTTTGTTCGTGAGGAAACTCGATGTGACATTTTCGTTGCTACTGACTCGTTAAGTTAATGAAGTTACTGTAAATGGGGAAGATCACTCATGATTAGTTCAAGAGGAAATTTATTAAATATATTTAAGCTTTTTTATCGTCGACTTAGAAAACCTTGAATGCTTTAATGTAAACAGGAAAATCTGCTCCTAACAATAAGTCATTTTCCTTGAGGTTTAGAATCGAAGGATTTATTTTATCCTTGATGAAAAGCAGAAACGAAGAAAAGCATTATCCTAGTGCATTTTATATTTAAACAAACAGCACTGACATCAAATCCAACAGCTCTACTTCAGAAATGAAGATTACTATAAAAAACAGAGTGAAGGAAAATAAATGAATGGCGCAAAAAAAGTAAACTTTCCGTGAAAACGGAGCCCATTTTTTTTCATTTCTTACAAAATGGCTGCCAATTCACATTATGACATAACTTTTTTCCCCATCTTGTACCTACATTATATTATGTGTTTCTGTTTATGCATCTTGGGGTTATATTAATATTAATATGACGACAAACACAAAATGAAGAATAGTTACTTTTTATTTTTTTCCATAATGGTCATTCTGAATTGCAGTAACTTATTGCGGCTTGCGATATCGATATAACAATCTTACCAAGACTTATATCAAGGCGAAAGAAAAATCGATTTTTCTGATGATTTTTTTGCAATTTGCTACCTGTCAGGTTAAAATCTGAGGGTTGTATTGAGGGTAGCGGGATTGTCCGAAAGGGTTACTGCTGCCCCGGAACATAAAGGGCTAAGGAAGGAACACGGGTGGGTTTTAGTCAGTAAGAGTCTGACACTCCCTCCCGCTCCACCCAGAGCGGGAGGAGTCATTAGATGATTTACCATCCATAAAAAAAGGGTTGTATTGAGGATTCTACGTAATGATTATAATTCTGCAAGGTAGCAATGGTTTTCATTTTGACAGTTAAAAATATTTATAAGAATTAAAAATATTCATTGCGTTATTTGCGTTGTTGAGCAAACACATTCTTCGAACATATGGAGCAATAGATTAGCAATATGCTTCAAATTGAGAATTAGGGGTACAGACATATTAGTCACGGTCGTGAATGAAATTTTGATCAGTACATAACCTAACACTGACCTGCAAATTGCAAAAAACGTAAGAAAATTTGAATTTCACGGACTACTTAAACTCATCCCCATAATAAGTCTGGTCAATTTCACCATAGGTTGCCCCTCAATATGCACAATTAATTGGTAAAAAAAGATCCAAAAAATTAAGTATTATTTAATTTAAAAAAAAGCCGCTGAAAACTTATATACCTAAATACCTTTAAGTATATAACTTTTCAACGGATTTTCCTTCCAGTGTCTTAACATTATTTCTATGGAAAAAATCCCTACCGAGTCACCCTTTGGAATGTGAAATTTTCCTACACAATTTATGAATTAAGGGAAAAACAGAATGTAAACATACAATACCTATGCGGTATTACAATAAGTGGTTGTTTATCTTGCGTCTTCGTAATTGAGCAAAAATAAGTTTGTGCACGTAGATCTGTCATTGTCAATGAATGAATCAAGTAAACACGCAACTTTATATTGCTATAGAAATTAAATAATTGTAATAATGGACCAAAACATGCAACATCTAAATGCTACTGGCGAGAAATAAAACAATAATATAATTGTGTGTTGGCCCAGTGGTAACGGCCACGACTTACGAGTTGTACGTTTGAATCAACTCAGGTGCTTTACTTTGTGTAAATTATTTCGTCACCACTGTTCACAAAACGTTGGAAGAAAACATCGTGAGAAACCGACATGTCCTAGAACCAAAACTTTGAAGACATGTGACATCTAACAACCCGCACTGGGCCCGCATGGTGGATAACATGTTCCAAATACATGTAACGGATTATTATTTATTTTTCACGTGTTTCTATTTTCAGCTTCAGAAGATTTCTATGGTGAAAACACTATTATTCTGGGACGTTTTACCAAAACTATGTCGAACCTAATTTTACGCGCGTCTGATAATTAGCGAACAACTCTAATACTATGCGAAACTTTAGTACCTTACCTACCATTTTAAGTTCTACTAGCACATACTAACAGCGAACTAACAAAAAGGTTTTGTAAAACCATGAAATATCAAATAACTATAATGGACAGGTCTTCAGGTCAGCCTCGTTTCCACTAGGTGAATAGTATTGTGGAACATGTTGCCGGGTTTAAGAACAAACACTAAGAGAGGGGCTCGTGGTTAAGTAATAAGAGCCGCACGGATCGATCAATTAGGTTAAGCTACGCTTGCCGCGGTCGGTCCGTGGATGGGTGACCTTTACATACTGAGACCTCTCCGTGGCTCGAAAATCAAGTTACGCCATTGGACCCGGTTGTCATTCTTGGATCTTTGTCAGTCGTTACGGGTCAGAAGCCCACAATGCTGACAACTAGTCTTACCAAGGGGTATCTATTACCCATACCCATTTACTGGGTTTTGGAGGTCAGATAGGCAGTCGCTCAATGTAAAATACCGATATTCAGCTGCAGATGGTTAGACTGGAAGCCGATACCAACATAGTTGGAAAAAGGCTAGTCAGATGATGAAACAAACAAAATATATAACATAGGGTGTCATAAGAGCTTTCCTATCTTCTATCGGTAACTTTAAATTGTACCGGTGATTGAGACACACCAAAGAAAGAAAGAAACAAACAAAATAAGTTTATTTGCGGCAAATATGACGCAGGGAAAGAACACAAACACAAAAAAAAGAACAAGTTTGGGGAAAAATGTGTTACATCCACGCAAAACGGCCATCGCTCAGCATTATGCTAAGACCATATGCGAGACAGAGCCAGTGCTGTATTCAGCAGTAGCCAAACTTGACAGGCTGACACGATGATGAATTGAAATCTATAACTCTATAATCGTTAATAGTTACCTTCTACAGTCCACTTCTAACTCTTCAAAGTACCAAAATAAAACAAAATATGTAATACGTCTTACTCTTGTAAACAACCACAAGAAGCTAATGAAGCAGACCCACTTGATGACGTCACATTTCATAGAATCATTGCGCCCGCGCCTACCGACCTAATGATCAGCAAGCGGCTTGCGGTTATAAAACAGCTGTTTCTGCACTGTACTAGTTTTTCCCCGGGACTGGATAAGCATTTTATGTTTTATTCTGTTTTAAATTGTTGTGATAAACGACTGTTAATGATAGATGCTTCTGCATTTTTGTTGGATCGAGGTGGCTTTAGTTGAGGATGTCTGGAAGTGTTTGTTGGAGGGCTTTGCTTAGCAGTGCTACAATGTAGGGTAAATTAAAAAAAAATACATTCTTAGGGCGACGTGGATCCACGCGTAACACAATGGATTTTTAATTGTTTCTGTAATTACAGCATTCAACCGGTTAAAATACTAGTACAGAAATGCATTAAGTTATTATAAGCAATGCATAACTAATGAAATAACATTACAGGGTCGTATTGATCGGGAAAATCGTATCGTCTATTGGGAAATTCCCAGTGACTACGCTGCGCTGTTTCAATGAGTAACTTATAAAATAATGTTTTTGTTCATTCATAATTTTATAATTTAGGTAGGTATAATATGAACTAGTATTATTAATTTTAGTACCTAATGAATGATGTAAGTAGGTACCGCAGTTTCAGAAAGGCTTAGTCTTAAAAAAGTAATTGTAAAACCACTCCATAAAAAATAGCAAAGAAGACAACATGGCTAATTATAGGCCAGTGGCCTTAATTCCAGTGTTTTCCAAAGTTTTTGAAAAAATAATATACGAATCAATTTTAAATGTATTCTTAACTAAAAATAAAATCGTATGTGATGAACAAAAGGGGTTCAGAAAACATAAAAACATATTAATATGGCAATATCCGAGCTACTGAATAACGTAATGCCAAGCGTGGACCCTAAAAGGCCTGTATGCGCCATATATACTGATATGACGAAAGCATTCGATTACGTAAACCATGACGTCCTTATAAATAAACTTTACACGTACGTCATTAGAGGAAATGTCTTAAATCTAATAAAGTCATACCTTACTAATCGAAAGCAATATACAGAAATATCAGGGTATGTGTGAAAACTAAACAAGAACATAAATATCTATCCGGCTACAGAGAAGTGAAATATGCCGTACCACAAGGTAATGTACTTGGGCCTTTATTATTTATTTTATATATTAACGACTTGCCTCGCCAGATTCAATAACCTATGGTATTATTTGCGGACGACAGCACGGCAATAGTAAAATGTGGCGATAAAAATAATTACGAAATTGATATTAATAATACATTGAAAATTATAATAAATAGGCTTAATAAAAATAATCTAATTATAAATATTCAATGGGGACAACGGGAATGGATGAAAACAAAAGTCATGCATTTTCATTCGAGTCTAGGAGCTGAAAATTATGATGTTGAATTTGATGGACAAAAAGTAGACTCGACAAATGTTACAAAATTCCTTGGTAAGTATTCTAATTGATAATAAACTGACCTGGAAACCGCATTCAGAAGATGTATGTATGAGGTTAAGCAAGTCAGCGTACGTACTTTACAACCTGGCAAAAAAAGTAAGCATTCGCATCATGCTGGAAGCTTATCATGGTCTAGTTGCGTCAGTTTTGAGATTCGGAGTTATATTCTGAGGTAACTGTGCTGTAACTTCTAGTAATGGGCTGTTTATATTTATAGCAGATTGACAGACTACGTTATTAAGCCGTGTTATAGCCATTTAACACTTTTGTCAAAAAATCACAGTGATTTGAATTTACGGAAAGTTTCTGTTACAATACCTAAGTCAGTTTTCTAAGCAATAATTTTCTCTGATATGCTAAAGTAAGCATCTCTGCCGTTTTGTAGACTAAACTACCGAATAGATTTCCATATATGATATATTTTGGCAGAGGTAACTTGGCACTTGAAAGATATTGGGTGCAAACTTTTCACGAGAGTCGTCGTTGAACACAGCTTTTGATAAATAAAATGAAAATAAAAGAACGTTGATCATTTGCGATAAGTAGAAATAATAAAAAATGTTGGAACGTACTCAGTATTCATGAAGTACGAATCTGAATCTATACTAATATAATACTTATACCCATCCATACTTACTAATATTATAAATGCGAAAGTGTGTCCGTCTTAACAGACGGTAAGAGGTAACCCTCTTCACGCTTAAACTGCTGAACCGATTTATATGAAATTTGGTATAAAGTTAGTTTGAGTCCCGGGAAAGGACATAGGATAGTTTTTATTTCGATATTTCCACGGGATCGACACTTATGCGGGTGAAACTGTGGGGCGCTGCTAGTACTTAATATAATAAAGCTGAAGAGTTTGAGTTTGTTTGTTTTTTTTTGAACGCGCTAACCTCTGGATCTATCAGTCGGATTTGTAATATTTTTTTTTTTTTCATTTGAGAGCCCAATTCTTGAAGAAGGCTGCGACCGTTATGAGGCGAGAAAAAGAAAAACGACGTAACTGCACGGGCGGGCGATGCGATGCGACGCGGTCGTTTTAGTATATTGTGCTGTCTTTCAGCCTCCACACGATGGAAGTCGCGGGTAGAAGTTAGTAACAAAAATGCAAAATTCATGATGAGTAATGATGTTCAAGACCTTGACATTATTAAATAATAAATCACTCATAAAACTAATTAAGTACTGGCTTTTTTTATATTTGTGTTTATGTTCATTTTTGCGTCATGTTCACCGCAAATAAACGTATTTTCTTTCTTTCTTTTCTTTAATCGTTCATCTCTTTTAAAGTAGGTTAAAAAAAATTAGTTAACAAAAATCCACGACCTCGATATGAAACTGTAAGGTTTGAAAAAACAATGTGCTTGAGTAACTACCTATGAAAAATAATAGAAAGGAAAATTAAATTCAAGGAAATTCCTAAAAATTAAAAAAATACAGATACCAACATAATTCCATGTTATTATTGTTTGCTGCACCTAATTATTTTCAGAGGCTTGGGTTAAGATGAACGCACACTTATCCGAGCCGAACGCGTCGAACACATCGCACGAAACGAATTTTAGAATTCTGAATATGAAATCTTATGAAACCTCGCACACTTGCACTTCGGACGATTCGACGCGGGCAAGTGTGCGAGGTTTCATAAGATTTCATATAGAGAATTCTAAAATTCGTTTCGTTCGATGCGTTCGACGCGTTCGGCTCGGATAAGTGTGCATTCACCTTTAGCCTATTGAAAATTAAGCCGGGTTTCCACTGACAGCTATTTCAAAATAAAAGCGGACTATAAAAATAAAAAAGTTAATATTCCGTGTTACACGTTTTGCATTTTTAATAAATCCGCCTTCCTAAACTGGAATGTTTTTGCTTCATGAGTATTTTAATAGACACACTCACTTGTCTATTTTATTGGCAGATTTTCATTTATATATTTTTCTAATTCTAAAATATTTTTGAAAGGACTTTATATGCACTAGGTATGCAGTGTTTGTCATAGGGGAGCTCAAGTAACGCTGCGTCACTAGATTCTCGCCATAGACTAAACAACAATATCTAATCTAATGGCAATAAGACACGGTTCATTTGTACCTTTTAATTTGAATGAGTCGACCAAAACATGGAAATCATTTGTAGGCCATAAAAATCTCACAAAACAATTTCGGTGTCGGCTTTCAGTCTAACCGGATGCAGCTGAATACCAGTATTTTAAATGGACAGACTGTCCATCTGACCTCTACAAACCAGTTACTGGGTAACACAATAACCTTTGAGAATATACGATACCCTGTAAGATAGGTCGTCAGGCTTTTGGGCTTGTGACTACCCGTAACAACTATCAAAAATCTATGAATGACAGCAGAGACCAACAGCTTAACGTGCTTTCAGAGGCACGGAGGAGTCTCGATATTTAATGGATGATCACCCATCCACGAACCGACCGCGGCAAGCGTAGCTTAACCCGTAAACGACCCGTGCGGCTGTTACGGCCATAATTACCTTTGACATAAACGTTGTTCAATCATAATAAACCAATTTGGTTGAACCATGTTAATGGCATTATGTCACTGCCATTTACTTGATAAGGATAATGAAATAATGAAGCCTTAAAGTTTTAAGTATAAACCTTAAACATTTATGAAAACAACATGTTGTTTAAGCAGCCCCAAAGTTGAAAGTTAAGTACATCAAGTTAACCTGTTTAACGACACGACGTGGCGGCGTACTACGAACTATTACGGCGTATTATTATGGGATTAAAGTATTAAAACTGTTTTATATTACACTCTGCTCGTTTTGAGCTGTTTCTTTGTAGTTTCAGCTACGTTATGACAGCGTATACTTTACGAAGATCGATGGACGCGATCAAGAGATTATCTTAGTCTATGTATATCAATAAAAATGAAATATTGTTCGTTAGTAAGCGCATTACTTCTGAACGGCTCGACCGATTTGGCTATTTTTTGTTTTATAAAATGTTCAAATTAGACCAAATTAGGTTTTAACGGACAGAAAAAACTGGAAAATTTGCCCGGAAAATTGGAAAATCGGGAAAACTGAAAGTGTTTATTTCGATTGGATTAATTTATGATGAAAATGTCAGATGAGATGTAAGGTAAGTAAGATCTAAGCATCAGAAGATAGGCGTAGGTAGATACTGTAGAAATCTTAACCTGCTTGATTTTACCATGCAACCTTTTCGAGTAAATATAAGATAATTACAAAAGATTATGAGATTAACGCTATTACAAATTTAGAAGGCAGAAAACAATTAGGGGTGCCCTTAACGAGTTGACGGAGATGTCAAGATATAAAAGTAAAATAATAAACAGATTTGTTGATTCCAATAATTACGGTTTAAAAGTAAATAGTGTTTTATTAATTGAAGTGCCTATTCTAAAGTATTAATTGGTTAGTGAAACAGTTAATATAAGTACTAATAATACTGAAGAGTTTGTTTGTTTGGACGCGCTAATCTCTAAAACTACCCGCCGGATTTGAAAATTTTTTTTTGCATTTGATAGCCCAATTCTTGAGGAAGGCTATAGGCTATTTAACATCACGCTAGGACTCTTAGGAGCCGAGCAGAAAGAAAAAAAGTAAGAAAGAACGCTAAGCGACAACGAAGTAATAACGCGGGCAGGAGATGCGGAGCTACGGGGTCGGAGGAACGAGAAATTACACGCGGACGAAGCAGTTGCTAGTCTGTTTATAAAATTACAAACCTAGCATTACCCTATAAAACAATATTCTAGATAAGAAGTTCAGAATACATACATTCTGACACCAATGATGGATGATACGACCATAGCTCATCGTTACTGGACGACATACTTTACGTGAGAACTTTATATTTTAAAACAATGGGTTTTATTTTACAGACCGCTGCGCTTAAACAATTAACTTCGCTTTTGATTGACGTCAGGGTAAAATTAAAAGTAATGCAAGTAGGTAATTATAGCAGCAGAGTTCAACTACGAATTATGATTTGATTTGATCATGTTTTAATTAAAGGGAAACGCAGAAGTAAGTTATGGATGGGTGAACTGATGTATTTATTTATTTATTTAATACTTTAAGCACAAAAATGTACAATTAACCACTTCCATGTGCCCTCTTATACATACCTGTAGTTACAATTATTTTTGCCCACTCAACCATGACTAATACAGAAGCGACCCTGCTGTTAATCCATCAACTTATCTGACATACGGCGATACGATCGCTACTTGTAAAAATTGAGGTGCAAATATGTAAGGGTATTGATCGCGTAGTTAACTGTTTTGGAGAGAGCAGACCTTCAGGGATCCATCAGGTAACTTCAAGTAAAGGAAGTGACACTTCATAATATCACACTTTAAATGAATAAACGTTAAATAGTCGCTAATCACTACTTATAGTGATTAGCGACTGTTTAACGATACATTTTTGACGTTTAAACGTTATTTAACTTTAATCATCTATATAAGGTGCTATAAAAATATCTGCCACGGCTGCAATGGGAGACAGTATTCTGTATATAGATTACAATAGTAAAGATACATTATTGATCTTATGTCATACATTTTTTCATACAAAAAAATGTGCGTATAAATTTGAATTGGTTTAGTTTCATGAAACCGTCCCATAGTAATTAGCTGTTGCCGCATTGTCATTTCATTTCGCAAAATGTGACGAAGCGACACATCGCGCGTAGTTTGTGAACCACGTTATGCAGGATAGAGTAAATGTTTATTTAATTACTTTATTTTTTCAAATTGATTTAACTATTCCGGGGTACAAAATTTCTTCACTACTGTAATCTATATACAAAATACTGTCTCCCATTGAAGCCGTGGCAGATATTTTTATAGCACCTTATATACAGAATGTTTTTTTTTACCGGTTCCAAATTTTTACGGGTTGGTCTACCCATGAATATGAACTACTAAAATAGACAGATTTGGAGTAAATTCAAAAAAAAATCCACGTATAGTGATTGCACCTGGGCTTGATCAGTCTCAATAGAATTTATCACTGCTTGAATTCCCCAGCTCGTAACGTCAAACACATTATAGTACCAATTATTTAGAGCTCATTGTAGAACCGTTTAATACAAATTAGCACTACCTACACCCAAACTGCGCAAACATTCAGAACCAAACCGATGAGATAATATTTTATTGGTTCAGGAATCTCAATACTGCTTTAATTGCATAACGCACGATCAATCATAATCTGAATAATTTTGAAACATATTGCTAATCCATTGCTTCATATGTTCGAAAAATTAGTCTGCTCAACAAGGTAAATAACGCAATGAATGTTGTTGAACTGTCAAAATGAAACAGACTGTGATTGATCGTGTATTACGGAATTCGGGTGCTTGGTGTATTCAGATACCGAATCAAAAAAAAGCTTACAGAATTGATGATAATGATCGCACTTAAAAATCCGCTAAAATCACAAGAACAGAAACCGCGATGATTTTAACAGTTAGCACAAGAATAGTGCCGTTAAAATAATTACGTGTTTGAAACGGGCCAAGGTCGTCCATTGTTGTTCGTAGTTGATTTTTTCCCATTAATTTTGGTTAGTCAAGGCTCCTCAGCTTAATGAATATTTAAGAAATTATACTACCATGTTTTTGAGTGTTTGTCCCATGTCTATTTACGAGGTGTTGCGTCAGTGTTCAAATACAATAGTGGCATATTATTGAAAATATATTCACTTATACTTACCTAATAATATATGGCAAATGGTTACCGTTGACGTCCCTCCTGCTAGCTGATTAGAAAAACTATAAAATGTTTTATTTTTATTTTTATTGCTGAATGGGCCCGCTCTTGACCTCGATCACGCCTGATGGAAAGCGATGGATGAGGTCTATGATGGAACGAGCGTGCCCGGAAGATGCCTAAGGTGCTGGAACTCCCACGCAACGACGAAACACAGCAGGCTGCTTGATGCCGGACTCCGGTAGGAGGGTGGTCGCAAACCAGGCGGGCGTTAGCCCTACCACCGCAAGGAAAGAATTGGCCAGTCAAATAAGGTGTTGGGTGTGACTGTCCAGGATGCGCCGAGCGCTCGGTTCAGTTGAGTACCTAACTGGCGGAACAAACTGCGCTACACGAGGAGGCTTCTTCATGCATCCCAAAAACCTACAGTTTCTTGTTTCCGAGGATTTTTATTGATTTTGGGTTTGTAACTTCCGTGCCTCGGAATCATTCGTGGATCTTTGACAGCCGTTACGGGTAGTCAGAAGCCCGAAAATCTGACAACCAGTCTTACCAAGGGGTATCGTATTACCCAGTAACTGGGTCGTGGAGGCCAGTTGGGTAAAGTAAAGTAAACATAGTTGGGAAAAGGCTAAGCAGATGATGATGAGAGTTTTTAACTTCTAAAAGTAGGTAACACTCATGTTTTTTTTGTAATTATTAATTTTTTGTTATACTCGTAATCTTTAATAATTCCCTACCTAAAACGTGTTGACAGACTTATCGGAACTCATACGTAAAGAAACGTATTTTTTGTGAATAGGGTTTTTTAAGTGTTTTGATCCTTAGTCATTAAAGTTCACCTTGTAAAATTATTACTTCAATTAAATATAAATTAACCTTCTTTAGAGGTTGATTAACAAAAAGTATGCACTTACAACACCAATTAAAAATTAAGGTTATTGCAGCTAGTGGCATGGTATTATCTACTTAATAGCAAAATAACAAATTAAAAACATTTTAAAAGAGTAACAGTGGAGTTTCTTGCCCATTCTTCTCCATACGAAAACTACCTGTTGGAAGGGGCGACTAGAATCAATTCTATTTTTATGAGCAACATTGTGGTTATATTTTGACATTAACCTTGCAAATCGTAAGAAAAATAAAACATCACATAATTATTATTTTATTAGCCTAAAACTTGTTTATTATCGAGCAAGTAAGTTGTGCGCGGTTAATAATATTATTAACAATTGCAGCGATGCGCGTTAAAATGATATAATAATATGAATTATCTATCCATAATAAAAATAAACGTCGGAAAACGTACATCATGTTAATCCAAGGGATAATTTGATTATAGACAGAAAGATAACACCTACACGTCATATAACTTATCATGGGTTTAGAGTCCCGATACGCTGAATCAATTATTATTGTCTTCATAATACGCAGAATATTTAGCGCTGTTCCCTTTGAAGATTTTTCTAAATATTTAACAATAAAGTCTTATACTAATTAATAACAAATAATAATACGCAACTATGTGTTTTGAGTGACTAGATAGTACCTACTCTTTTATTAAAACTCTCAATAAATAAATACACAATAATTCCATATTGAATACATAATTAGCGTAAAATAATAAACTGCCAATCATTCTAATTTTAATGCCATCAAATGTCGACCTAGATCGTTCGGATTACAAAACTTACATCATTCAACAAAAGTAAAACCTGGCACGTATTAATGTGCGTATTATGCTAATGTTGACCCACCGTGACAGGTCGGAAGCGTGTCGTATAAAAATGTAAAAAACATCGACCCCTGCATTATATTATTACAGTTATACAGGCATATACAAAAGTGATAAGAGTGATAAGACGTGACTATAATTTTACAATCATTTTCATCTGCCTTTTCGCAACTGTGTTAGGGTCGGCTTCCAGTCTATCTGAATGCATCTGAATACCAGTATTTTACATGACGTAACTGCCTATCTATGGCCTCCACAACCCAGTAACTGGGTAATACGATACCCCTTGGTAAGACTGATTACCAGACATTCGGGCTTCTGACGATCGCTAAAGACTGTCAAAGATCCACGAATAACAGCGTGTTTTTCGAGGCACGGATGAGTCTGGTATGTAACGATGGTCAACCATCTACGGACCAACCACGTCAAGCGTAGCTTAACCTGGTCAATCGACACGTGCCGCTGTTATTAGTTAGCCATCTATAAATACAACGAACTAAAATACAAATAAAAGTATTTTTGTTTAAAATTCATATTTTAGTTGCAATGGAAAACACAAGGGCAGGAGGATGATCATGGTGAAAAATACCACAGACTGGCAAAATCAACCAACTAAAATATAAAGGTTTGCCAAATACTTTTGCACATGGCTGTATCATAAAGCTAGCGTATTACGTCCTGGCGTATTATTATAATAGTAATTTGCATAGCGTGCGTAGTGAATGGGAAAATTTGTAATGACGGCCATTATGTAATATGTTTGAGTGGTTCAAAATTTAGTGCAGCAAGGGATATAGGGCAGATTAACTGCTAAAAAGACATGCAAATCAGGGCAGTAATTTATTGGATTGGAGGGACGACAAAATCCGATTAATTATTTTAAATTGACAAGGATTATGACGTAAAAATTCAACAAGGAAGGAATCCTCAATTGGTCATTATTATGACAGGAAAGTTGCGGGCAAAATAGTAATTTGGTTCCAACCGGTCAGTATTTTTTTTAATATAACTTTAAGATAATTTACATTAATTACGCTTAAAGTTTTATAGGTTCCATTGTCTAATACGACGAAATGTGCGTTGTATAATACCAATTTGTGCTGATCGTAAAAGACTTAGAAAATATTATCGCTATATTATGTAGTTTAGTCAGCCAGACACATTCGAAGGCCACCACGAAATAATACATAAAGTCTATTCAAATTTATGTTTCAAATTGATGTTATTTCAAGTTAAACAAATATCAACTTTATTTTAATGGTAATTAAGTTGATTTCAGAGTGACTAGTACCTATTGAAAAAATTATAAAAATATTTGAAGTTGTAGCGTGAACTGAACTTTATTGTGTAGGAATTAAAGTTATTTTTTCCATAAACTCATATTTGTTTACATTTTTGGTAAATAAATCGCGAATGCAGGTTATATAAACTCACGCCTTCTTCCCACGGGGTTAGACAGAAAGTACAGATGCCATCTGCTACGATCTTTACATTCTTCTTTTGCTTCGTTCATACATCTGGGGTCTACTCCCTTAGCCAGACACCCGTACTTTCGGCCGAAGTTACGGGCGTATCATTCTCCGTATAACTTAAGGACGTATGAAACTATGAACTAACTAAGTGTGAATGACAACACGATTTCGCAGTTAGTCCGTACTATACCCGACCCGTCCGACTCAAATTATCTCTATACCATCATCTAAATCGGTTCAGCGGTTTCAGCGTGAAGAGGTAACAGACAGACCGACACACTTTCGCATTTATAATATTATTAGTAGGTATTAGTATGGAAGTATGGATTCAACTACCTATGACATTATAAAAAATAATCAAGGACTGATTATTTTTAAGTGAAAACTTCTTTAGGCGCGTTGGGCATTTTTTGAGATAGGAAAAAGACTATTGAACTCGCGCCACTGTTACCGTAATCGACACCGCTTCGGATGTATTCGGCTGTCCTTGGGATGTACTCGTGTATATCCGATATGTCAGTGAGTGATAGCAAAGTATTCTGTTTGTGTTTTGTTTTCACTTCTGGCGGCACTCCCGGAGTGCCACTGGTTTTTTTTATTTTAAATCATAATGGGGCATCACAGCTGAAGTGGAAAAATTACAGGTCGTTGCTAGTACAGTCAACAGCAAAAGTAGATGATGAAAATCAGAAATTCAATACTAATAAACGGAGTTCGCGTCAGAACTATGTATGTGTGGCGTCGCGCGTCGAAGTGATTCAAAAGTATGTGATTGTAAATTATACCAAACATTTACTACTAGTACAGCTGCCATATATTCGTGATCAGTTTTGACTCCAAAAGTGATAAGGTCACGAAATAATAACATCACAAAACAGTCATCCTTGCCACACATCTCTAGCTTCACACAATAACACAAATCAGCAACAAAGATTAATAAAAAACAAAACTTAATTGCTTTAATAATTATTGTTTCCTTTGCAAATGCTGTTCTTATTATATTTAGCACTGATACAAATCTGTGTTAGAACAATGCAAGGACGCTCTGAGGTTTTTATAATCGCAGGAAAACGGATTCATATTAAAATGGTCAGTTACTTTGAGGATCTCAGCAATTAATTTTAATGGAAAAGGTATATTGAAATGGTACACGATAATGGCTATTCATCGTAATCATCATTCTCCTGTCCTTATACCAATTTATTTGGGGTCAGCACAACATGTCTTTTCTTCCATACTTCTGTATTAGTCGTCATCTCGGTAGTTACCCCCTGCCTATTTCATCTATAATTTTTTGGGATGCATGAAGAAGAAACCGCATCGTGAGGAAACCGGCATATCCTAGAACCAAAAATTCGAAGACATGTTACACCCACAAACCCGCACTGGGCCCGCGTGGTGGATTACGGCCCACTCCCTCTCACTGAGAGGAGATCTGTGTCCCAGCAGTGGGAACATTATAGGCTGATTAGGATGATCTTGATTAAATTATAAGATGAAAAGTCACCTTCTAGAATGATAAATAGTTAAAATTGCTGTGTATATTTCATTTCGGCATATTTTCGAATGCCATCTCACATCATGATAAAATAAATGGATAGCCACAGGCACATTCGTTTATACGAATACAAATGACTTATCTACCCTGATGACGTATCTGCGGGGTAAATGCGTAACATACCAACAGCATAGCAACGGCTTTCATTTTGACAGTTCAACAACATTCATTGCGTTATTTACGTTGTTGAGCAGACAAACTTTCAAAGATATGAAGCAATGGATTAGCAATGTCCTTCAAATTTATTCAGATTGTGATTGATAGTGTGTTATGCAATTAGGGTGCTGGACTGATGCCTGGTTTTAAAAAGACCAAATTCTGTGCGAGTACCTACTGGTTACTCTTGCCTTGTTTTACCGACTTCAAAAAAAAGGAGGTCATTTGCATACTTAGATACTCACAACTTCATACATCCAATGCTTATCATAAAAAAAAAAGATTCCGACGAACTGAGAACCTCCTCCTTTTTTTGAAGTCGGTTAAATTGTCGCCAGTAGGAACTTCAAAGTAAAATTTAAGGCATCTAACTCAACACAAATAGTTTTTTAATCATTTACGACCGTTGTAAAACTGATATAATGTTGTAAAAACGTCGCTTGCGCCGATAAAATTAACTTGCACTGTAAATCTTTTCGTATCAAAGCGATTTCCGTAAGTGTTATCTGTTGTGCTAAAAAATGAGGACATTTCAATTAGGTTAGAGCAGAATTTAAAGAATTTTCTGTCTCCATTAATAATAGAAAGAACACAAAGAAAAATTGTTTTACTCTCACAGAAACACGTGCATATAGAAAGACTAGCTTCTGCCTGCGACTTTGCCTGCGTGAATTTTTTTGTTATAACCTGAAATCTGACACTCGGCAATAATGTAGCTTCCTAATAGTCCATCTTCCCAGCGAAAGCACTAGGAAGTTTTCGGCGAATATCATATTATGTAATTTTGGCGTTCGAAAAGTGGTGATTCTCGGCCTAGTTTGAATAATTTACTTTTGATTTGGTTTTCTTTTTGTAATATACTTATATTTCATTTCTTTTATATTGTTGTTTTATTTATTATTTATATTGAATCGTATGCTGCACTGGATGACGTCATCACGTCAGCGCCGGCTGTCGCTGAAAACCAGCGCTGGGGTTCTGTCTCGTATAGGGTCTTAGCATTATGCTGAGCGATGGCCGTTTTGCGTAGATGAGACGCATGTTTTCTCCCAAATTGTTATTTTGTTTTTTTTTTTATTTTTGCAGCAAATAAACGTATTTTCTTTCTTTTTGTTTTATAACAAAAAAATTTCAACTTCAGTGTTCAGTATCATGTGCTGAAGCCATCGTAACAGGTTGTGTGAATGTCCCAGCTAGCTCGTATTTTAGCTAAAATATTATAGATCGCTAAATAACAAAGCAAATACTTTTAGGTATAAGTTAAGAATTTATTTCACAGTATATTAAGCAAAATAATACACATAACAATACCCTTAAGCGATACCCAAAACAAAAAGGAATTACCCCAAACTTTATATGCAATAACCAAAGCATAAACTTCCAGACATGAAACCTATATCCTACATAATAAAGTCCAAAATTCAATTAATTATTTGTCGTATTAGTTTTGTATTAGGTGCCAGATTACATCTGATCACAAAATTATAATAAACTCTATGACCTTCGTGATAAAGTGCAAACTCCTGTGTATGTAAAGTTAGATTAGCTTTGTAGGCGCCGGTTTTCATCTATCGTAGTTAATTATAGAAGTTTAGGGTTCAGTCAAAACATTTTTAGTCCCGTACACGTCTCGGTCTCCCTTTTAATTAAGATAAATGATTCGCGAACGAGTAATGACCTGGACTTCTCGACTGTGTCATTTAGAATCCATTATCGGAAGTACACTGTAGGCCAGAAAAAGAACCGCATGTTGGGTTTTGCTTTTATTTTGTACTATTGCCCGCGACTTCATCTGCGATCCTATGAATGAAAAGTAGCCTATGTCATCCTCTAGGTCATGGTCTACACATGTGTCAAATTTCATCCAAATCCGTTCAGCCGTTTTAGTGTAACAAACAAACATACAAAAAGTCAAATCTTTACTCTTTAGTATTTAGATCTTCTTTGATAAGTTATTCCCTTTGTCATGATGACTAGGCTAATTACCGTGGGTTATACCACAAATTAATAACATTACTTGCTAATATTACATATTCTTAATGTTTTTCCGGCTTTTAGTCACGTTAATACTAGGCTTTAAGAGGACTACATGACCTAAAGCGCGGTCTTTGTCGGACTGCATAGAAAAGAAAGAGAAGCGCGATGCCACAACGCTGGTAATTTATTGCAAAATATGAAGCAATTATCGATTTACGAAAAATCTAGTGTCTGGACAAAAAAAAACTAAAACACTATAGTTTTAGTATGTTGCTTGTAGAATAATCTGACAAAAAATCATAATGATTGTATGTATATTAGTATGAATTTTGTTATAAAAAAAAAGTTTTTAGAGGTATCTTCATGTTTTTTTTCTATCGTACCAAATAAGTTGTATTATGTTTTCAACACACTATCTTCCTAGCATTTATCCTGAAGAATATCATAATTTTTTAGATTTTTTTACTGTAGTCGATCATAATATACTTTTATTGTTTCTAAAACTTGCGTTTTTTGCGTTTAGGTCCTGTAAGCCCCTTAACAGGCTGACATGGTTTACGTCTCATCATCAAACACGAAATATCTATTACTAGCTTCGCAGCGCCCGCGACGCGTCGTCCGTGTGAAATTTCTTGTTCTCCCGACCTCCATTGCATCGCATCGCCTACCCGCGCCATTGCTTCGTTTTCGCGTTTAGCGTTCTTCTTTACTTTTTTTCTTTTTGCTCGCCTACTAAGGGCCATACGGTGATATTAAATAGCTATAGCTTATAGTCTTCCTCAAGAATTAGGCTATCAAATGCAGAAAGAATTTTTCAATTCCGACTTGCAGTTCCTGAGATTAGCCTCTACATACAAACAAACAAAACCTCTTTATAGTATAGAATAAAGAATCAGGTTAAGCTACGTTTGCTGCGGTTGGTCTGTGGATGGGTGACCATCTTTACATACTGAGACTCCTCCGTGCCTCGGAAAGCACGTTAAACCGTTGGTCCCGGCTGTCATTCGTGGATCTTTGACAGTCGTTACGGGTAGTCAGAAGCCCGAAAGTCTGACAACTAGTCTTACCAAGGGGTATCGTATTACCCAGTAACTGGGTTGTGGAGGTCAGATAGGCAGTCGCTCCATGTAAAATACTGGTATTCAGCTGCATCCGGTTAGACTGGAAGCCGACCCCAACATAGTTGGGAAAAGGCTAGGCAGATGATGAGTATAGAATAAAGAATAAGAATGTAATAATTATGTAGATGACATGTTTTAATTAGCGAAGTTATAGTACCTACATTTTGTGAATGGAATAGCCTGTCCTATATTACACTTTGTAAGTTTCTGACCTGAACTTCAGCGTTCAGTGGTAGACATTAAATTAAAAGGAAAACCTGGCTGCGTGATCATTACACCCCAATGTGAGTTGGACACGCTCGTCTTTTGTATACGTATAATTTGTATGGAATGGATGGAAATAAAAACTTTTACAGGCTTTTTGTTCTAATGTAGATAGTAAAAATAAAGCTTTTCTAGTAAAGTTTTTGTATTTAAAACTGTTTTATTTTATTACTTTTCGCTTTTCTTTTTCCCACTGCTGGGACACAGGCCTCCTCTCGGTGAGAAGGACTGGGCCGTAATTACGCGGGCCCAGTGCGGGTTGGTAGGATGTCACATGTCTTCGTATTTTTGGTTCTAGGACACCGGTTTCTCACGATGTTTTCTTTTACTGTTTTGAGAGCTGTGGTGATGAAATAACATACACAAACATAACATAATCAGCCTATAATGTTCCCACTGCTGGGACGCAGGCCTCCTCGGGGCTCGGGTGATGAAAAAATTTACACAAAGTAAAACGGCTATCTGGGTTCGAACCTACGACCTATAAACTCGTAATTCGCGACCGTTACTATTAGGCCATCACTGCTCCTACTTTTTGAGTATCGTATTTTAGACGAAATATAAATTTGCTCTAAAATAACAGTAAATAAGTTTGAAATGGTTTTCCAAGCGTCCATCAATTGAATATGTTGCATGCTAATTTGATACATGCGCATTAAATTATTCATCATCTCTCTTAAATTTTAATAAAACCGCATCTTCAAAATTACAAAGAAGTGCAAAATTAGTGGCACACTTCCAACTCTCTTTCTACGAGTGTCGTAGTAACACATTTCCTCTACCTACATCACCATAAAACTTTGAAAGAACTTTTTTATATTTTAAATAAACATAAAAAGCCGGCTAGCATGCACGCACGTTGTTTTATTAAATCAACTGTTGTAATTTACTCGTAAAACAACAATACGTGTCGACAATTGACATTTTCGCCTTGTTTTTTTTTTTTTTTTAAGATTTTTCACAGCTTGCACAGGAAGCGTGTCATCAAAAAATTCATACGTTTTATTACTCTTTCATTTCTAGATGAGAGTGAAAATGTGTTCTTCAAAATAATCAAATATTCTGCAAGTTTTTGTCGGTATTTTATATATTATGCTGAGATTCGGGGCATTGGCACCATAGAAGCTACATTGTGTCAATATTAAGGTATTAATAAGTAGTGTTCATAAAACCTAACATGAAAATAAAACCTCCTTTTAATATGGCGATAAAAAAAAAATTACACACATGAGTCGTAAACATTCATAGGTAAAAGTAGGTTTGCTAGTCATTTAAAAAATGAGAAAATTTAAATATTCATGCTTTACGATGTCCACCACTGTAAATACAAAACTATAACTGTTATGAAAACCCTCGTCACGTTATATGGAACATATTTCATTGTTTATTATGGAAATAAATAATAGCCTATGAAGCCTACAATCGGTATACGTATGAACTGAACATGTGTGTTTGTATTTGTTACGGTTATAATAATTTCAATTTTTATTCGAGTAAAATTACATTTTCCATTTGCCCTGCAGCGGATTTTTTTTTTAATACAAAATCGAATCTTTTATTTTTATAAATGAGTCATGAATGTCATGTTCGTGTCATACCAGGCGATTTTTTTTAATTTTTCGACACTGCACTGACTGTCAATTTTACATATTAACCCCCTACTAATAAACGTTGTATAGCGTCTGTATAGTTACACAACGCTTTGTCTTCTTCTTTCGAAAGTGAAATTACTGACGACTGAAAGAGAAAAATCGGTGTGTAACTATTCATCTGATATAATACGTTTATTAGTAAGGGGGTAACCCAGCATTTCAGGGTTAGATCTGGTGCTAAATCCCTATACTAGCTTCTGCCTCCATGAAATTTCTTGGTACCCTGACCCACCCCATCACATCGCATCCCCTGCCCTATAGCCTTCCTCAGGAATTGGGCCATCAAATGCAAAAATAATTTTTCAATTCCGTCCGGTAGTTCCAGAGATTAGTGTGTTCAAACGAACAAACTCTTCAGCTTTATTATTAGTACCTATATAGATAGATAGACATTAATGGCGTGCATTGCATATAGGTATATAAGCAGTGCCTACCTCGATATATCAACATAAGCCTGTCAATTACATTTTAGTATGTGTGCCCCACAATTTAAGAAACTCACTAAACTATCATACCTAACAAAAATCAAACTCTTCATAAAAACACGCGCGGCAGTAGGCAGTCGCCGGACGGCCTACTCGGCTCCTGTAGGTACTATTCGCACATTGTCGTGTCACTCGTTCAAATTAATATGACAAAATTAAAAATACGTACGTCTCACGCATAATACCATGACGTTCGACCTTCGCAATTTATCACCCTTAAGTAGGCATGCCTACTCAAATAACCACACTTTTGACCTCACTTTTTTTTCTGATTAATGACCGCGTTTACCTACTAGAAGTGTCTACCTATTCTGAAAACCAATGCACGCCACTGATAGACATAGATAAGTGAAAATCTTATTTCCATGTATCGGGCACAGTTCCAATACTGGGTATACCCATAATATGATTTTCCGATAGAAAACGAGCAGACTCTAACATAACACTGCAATTACACTTAGACCTGGGGATTTCAATGCCGGTTGCAGGCCGCAATAATGTTCATTACTAAGTCTCGATTCGACTCTCGGAAAATTCACGAGTTTCGAGAAGCTTGAGGTAAAATCTACATGTTGAAACAAGTGCTCTTTCTTCATCTATAGATACCTACTAATGTAATAAAGTTGAAGAGTTTTTTTTTGTCTGTGCGCGCTAATGCTGGATCTATCACTTGGATTTTTAAAAAATCCTTTGCTTTTGATAGCCTAATTCTTGAGGAAGGTTAATAGGTATCTAACATCACGCTACGACCCTTAAGAGCCGAGCAAAAATAAAAATATAAGTCAGAAAGATCGCTAAACAACATGCGGGCGATGCGATGCGACGGGGACAGAGGGAGTTTTATAAAAATTTGCCTGTTATTATAGTATGTTGTCGCGAGCAGAAACTAGTAGTACCTATTATGTAACTGCTTATAGATTAAGGTGAATGCGCAGTGGTGGCCCGCGAAATTCAATTTTTCTTATGTTTTTTGCAATTTTCAGGTCAGTCTCAGGTCTTATTCGCGACTATAACAGGTACGTGTTTATAGAATTATAATCATTAGAATCATTAAGCATTCCTATGGCATTACGTCCGCCTCTGTACATTTGTTCTTAAAGTATTAAATAAATAAATCATTAATACATCTTTCTATGTTAGATTTGTACCATAACAACAAATCTCTTATGGAAAAGTGCTTAATGGTACAAATCTAACTTAGAAAGATGTATTAATGATTCTAATGATTATAATTCTATAAATACGTACCTGTTATAGTCGCGAATTAAATTTTGATCAAGATACAACCTAACACTGACCTACAAATTGCAAAAACGTAAGAAAATTTGAATTTCACGGTCTACCACTGCGCATTCACCTTAAGACAAAGTATTGCCGTGTTTAACCAGTATTTTATAAGACTTGGCTTTTAAAAACGGCGCCTGAAAACTGTTGCATTCACGGAAAAGCTTCGAACCTTTATATCTGGCACGCTAATCAGTGTTCATTTTGTAGTTTCTAATAAGAAATTAAGTTCTTAGAAAGTTACAAAGTAAACAGTGTTATTATTTTAAACACGTAACAATTTGTAAGCGATAAAATTGGTTACCTTTTACATGCACTGAAGTGTACCGTTTGTAATTGTAGGTATACCACACTATTACTCTCAATTTGAATAATTTTGAAGCATATTTCTAATCCATTGCTCCATATGTTCGAAAAATGTGTCTGCTCAACAACGCAAATAACGCAATGAATGTTGTTGAACTGTCAAAATGAAACCCATTGCTACTGATAGTGTGTTACCCAATTACCCTGCAGGGTAGCAGGGATATCGACGTGCAACCTGTTACCATGGATACAGTACATAATTTTGAACCCCCATGCGTTGAAATTTTGCGTTGGTATAGCACTTGTCTCATCATCTGCCTAGCCTTTTCCCAACTATGCTGTGATCGGCTTCCAGCCTAAGCGTATGCAGCTGAATACCTGTAGCATTTTACATGGAGCGACTGCCTATCTGACCTCCACAACCCAGTTACTGGGTAATACTATACCCGTTGATAAGACTGGTTGTCAGACTTACGGGATTCTGGCTACCCGTAACGACCGTCAAAGATCCACGAATGACAGCCAGGACCAACGGCACGTACTATCCGAGGCACGGAGGGATTTTGATATGTAAAGAAAGTCACCCATCCACAGAACAACCGCGGCAACCGTAGCTTAACCTGATCGATCGACCTGTGCGGCTATTATTGTTTTTTTCTTCTTGATAACCGACGAACAATTTCTACGCTAGGGGTCTAGAATGACATGCTGAATTTATGGTGGTTACAGTTTGCGCGTGAGAGTCCCTGCCACCCTGCCCTGTATCTAAATATTTACTTTTGTATGTTTACAAAGACTTAGTATTAGGTATTAATGTACCAATGTACTTTTTCTCAGAATTGTTAATGAATTATTTTTATATCAGTTTCATTTAAAAATTAACGCTCCAATTTAATTGAAATGTAAAGTGATGGCCTGAAACACAGGTTTGAATAAACCTAGTTCGGGTGGGTCGCTACCTAACACTCTAATTCCGAACCATCATTACTGGCACCTGTAATAAAACATATATTTTAGTTTTAGTTTATTTTTAGACACTTGTAGACAATTGTATGGAAAATTTGCTACTCTTGGCCAAATGTACACCTTTTGTAAACGTTTTATTAAATAAATTATTATTATTATTATCTCTTTAGTGCTACTTACCTACATCACACGAAAAATGCCGAAGAATACGTTCAATCTGTACATACCTGAAACAAATAGAAAATAATTAGTATAGAAACTGCAGTTACAAAATGCCAATTTAAAATAATTACAATTTACAGTCGCCAAGCACATCAAGCAAACGTACCGCTGTCTAAACATTGATTAAATATGCCTGTTAGGGCAGGGGCAATTGTGTCAATAATATCTCCGCCATAAGTCTTCAGTGTTTTTTATGTTAAGACTTTTATGCTTTTTTAATTGTGGCAACAGAAATGGACTTGAATTCAAAGCTTGGAATATCCTTATTGAAGTTTTCTTTAAGAAGAGCTTCAGCTAACATAGGTGATGAGGGGAGAGATTTTGTAACCTCTATTGGTATGTTGGTAAAGAAATGTTCTAGTGTCTCAGCAACTTTTAACTTATCTGAAATTGTTTCATTATCAATTTTTAGGGACAACTCATTCTGATCTCGCTGTTTTGTGTTTCCAGTTTCTTTGTTAATTACTTGCCACACAACTGAGGATAAACAACGCAAGGGGTTTCAGAATCATGTAGGTAATGAATCCATGGTAATGGTTGCGCGTCAATAGATGCTACCACAGATGTAGATAGACCTAGATAACTCACTTGTATCACGATCTGTATGAAAACCAAGCGTGCCATTTTTTGACTACCTACTATGACGTCATAAGCACTATTTAGTGATGGAAAAATCGTGCGTGCGGCACCCGTCTTGCCCCACCCCCGGGGTCTAGCTTCAGCGCTCTCGCTCACCCAGCCAGCAGTACCTACACAGGACTGAGCGGGAAAGTAGCGGCTTACGATTTTTGTACGTAAGCTGGTGCGATTTTTGGCACGCGAAGTAGTTGCTTTTGCGCTATTGGTGTATCTATATTTGTGGATGCTACCCTGTATAGCAGAAGTAAATATTATCATACTTCAATCTTCTCCTTCCAATATTATGTGTTTTTCCTCGTTCTATTTCAGTAGAAAATAACTAGACTATTGTACTTAAGCTAATAAAGAATTTGTACAAAACAAATCTTAAATAAAAACATTTCCTTCCTCTTCCTTTGTTTCTTGAAGTTTCCTTGCCTTTTAAGTACTTAAATATTGATTTAATGAAACAGTAAAATCAAGTAAAATTACTTTTGACCTAATTCTGGAGACGAAAGTACGTAGTCTTCAAAATTTTCATAAATCAAACAAAATTCTAACTTAAAAACGTATCATTAGGCTTCATTTTCTTACAAACGAGTCCCTCTAATTTGTCTTAGACGATATAATGAGAGATTGTATTAAAGCAAATTGAACCTTAACAAAACAGAGTACAGACTATAATCAGTTGAAAGAAAATTGAGAGAAACATTTGAATAGGACATAATTAGATTATGACAGGCATCGTTGTAATGGGCTCAGAATGAAAGAAAACCTACTTGGGGAGAAAATCGTGAAATATTCTTGAAATTAAAATTAGGGGTCAGTTAAAAGAAGGTCACAGTTTGGCATTATGTTTTGGTTTTCTATTGCAGTGTGGCTCTGTGGTAACGACCCCGACTTACGGGTTATAGGTCGTGAGTTCGATCCCAGAAAGGCACTTTACTTTTTTTTCTTTCTTTTTGTTTTTTTTTAAGAATTTCCATTTCACTCACAATTTGCTATTTATTTCCGCCATATCGAATGAAAACAGAATAAAACCTCAAACTTTTCTCCGAAGAACTAAAAGCCGTTGTTTTATTTTATTTCTTGTTTAAAAGACAAAAGAAACAAATCAATATGGTTTCTAAAAGTTAAAATGAACTTCAGAAGACGCCGCTGAGCAGGACATTGATAGGTACGGAATTTAATTGCTGTTCCCGTAGGATATCAGCTTACCCAAGCGGGTGGGTAGCTTATGGCACAAGCGGTAGCGAGCGCGGGAGCGATAAAGGAGAAAAAAAAATCAAATCTATGTGAATGCCGTATTCCTTGATTTATTTAAGCTGTGCACGCGACTTCGTTCGCGTGGGTGTTGGAAAAGACTAATGTTTCTCTTTACTAAGTCTTTTTCTAATATAAAAGCCTAAATTACTTCTTATAACATCAGTTATCTTCCAGTGAAAGTCCCGTCAAAATCGGTCCAGCCGTTTCGGAGATCAATTTATTTATTTGTATCGATTCCCAATAAACCAAAAGGAATTAATAATGAAAATATTTTTAAAAACATTCTACAGTTTTCAAAAGAGGGTTTTGGTTTTTAAAATAGTTAAAAAGTCAAACAGCTAAATAGGGGAGAAATTTTCAACACGTTACTGGTGAACATGTGTGAAAGTTTAAATAAAGGTTTAACGAGAGTCTACTTTATTACTCCGCAAAGTAAGGAGGATGTACCACGCACAGACAAAGTGCAACCTTACTCATAAATTGGCGAAACGAACTCCTCAAGGCATAAACCTTATTACAATCAATTCAGCCAGCTAGATAGACAGGCCTCCGTTTATCTAAACACTAGTTCAAGATTAAACGGCTGCAGTAAATAAATGTCGGACTGAAATCGGTTTTTGTGTTTACAGAGATCATAAATGTATGATGCTAGAGTCTAAATATGGAACAGTGAATTCAAATATTAGTATAATACAAGACTAGACTACTGGGAAGTCAATGAAGGAAGGAATAAATATAGTTGATTTGAAAAGACTACTGTTGAATTTTTGCTACTGGAGAATGATGGAGACAGAAGAAAAGGAAACAATCCGGACGAGAAGTAGAAGAGAAAAAAGCCTAGCAGTAGATGGTACCAGGTTAAATAAGAAGACGTAATTTTGCTTAGTACATCAAAAAATAATTTGTAAAATTTTGAGTATAAGTAGCTAGAAAAGATGGAAGCAGAAGACAATGACACGGTTCTGAGAAGAAGAAAAAATTTCGTGATGAGAGTTTTGAGTATGAATGTCTAAGAGTAGGGGAAGACCAAAGAAACGATGGATGGAATGTGTGAATGATGACATGGTTAGAAAAGGAGGTGACTATCGAGATGACGACTAATAGAGAAGTATTGAAGAAAAAGACATGTTGGTTTAATCCTAAGTATCTAAAAAATACAGGCTAAGATTTCTAGCAAAGATCTGCAGGCAGCTATCACTGAAGAGAGATTTATTGTAAAATATAGACAAAGCTAATTCAAACAAATGAAGGCGAAGGAATGTTACTGCTTACTATAAGTGACGTCACTGCACCAGCGTCATCCATACCACATGAAGTAAACTATCTAGTTTTAGCTCAAAGTCCATCGCCTAGATGTATTACGGTGATCTATCCATTCGTCATCGGCTTTGAATTCGACGAATCACGCGCAAACAAACGTACTGCTTTTTTTAGGAAGACATATTATTTCCGTAACTATGGTTTGGTTAGAATTTGTAACGTATCGTTTTGCCAGCACATATAAAGATTTTTTATGACGTAAGTAAGCTTTTTGCCCAAGTTGAAGCGAAGTGAATTAACCGATTTATTTTCGTTGGATCATAGTTTTTGATCCCATTTTTTAGTTATTAACTATGGGTCCCATTTGCTATTTCCATTGAATCCCATGTGTACTATTCAAGAGAAAAGTGATTTACCTTTATCAAACATTTAAAAAGCAGCGTGCCATGTGTTCGGCCCATCGACTATTAAATGATTGAATTAATAAAAGACAGAAGAAACATGAATGAATTAATTTCCACATCCAACTGGTGACACTATTCACTGCATTTATTTTACATAATAACAGAGATCGTCGAAAACATTTGCTGACCGTGTTTTAAGATAAATCAAACCTCGAAACAAAATTAATTATAATCTACAACGACCCGCCCCTGCTTCGCACGATTTTTACGACTTGGCAACATCGAGATTCTGTGCTTTAACTAATATAAATATAAATGAATTACACACATAAACCTTCCGGAATAATTCTCTAAAAGATAGTGAAAACTGCATCAATCCGTGGAGTAGTTTAAAAGAACTACGCGGTCATACAGAGAGTTTAAATTATAATAATATATGTATAGATGGACGGCGCCGCCGAGGCTGGACGACCTATGGCGTACTGCAGGGGTTGGATCGAGGGGGCTGCATAGAAGGATTATGTTAGCAGTAGGACGGTGTAAGTGTAAGCAAACTAAAAAAAAACGTGTGCGGTCGGGGGACCCCCGACAGGAACCAGACCCTCGTCAAGAGTACGCGATACTCGCACGCACACACGCTCGTATCTAAAAAGAGACAGAGAAAGTGTGATTTTAGTGCCAGTTTTTAATACACAGCCATCTAGTATAAGTTTTTAGAAGCTCTCATGAAGTTGTTGCCATCTTGGATTTTCATTATGACCTCTCTATTGGCTTCAGCTCCCTTGAAGTCCATAAAAACGACCCCACTAGGCCTTAACACCCTATCTATCTATTGTATAAAAGAGAAAGAGAGAGAGACTAAGTCGCATGGAAGGGGCATAACGTTTTTTCATTACGTGAAGATTTCTACCAGTGTACTCCGACCGCAAGCCGGTTAAAGAAATTCGTTCCAAAATATAATTATAAGAGATGTTTCGTAACTCTAGAGAATTCGTGTGTCTCGACTTGTCAGATAATAATAATATAATAATAATATTCCACAACTATCACACAACGCCATCTAGTCCCAAGCTAAGCAGAGCTTGTGTTATGGGTACTAGACAACTGATAAACATACTTATATATTTCTAAATACATACATATTATAGATAAATTACAACCAGACACAGAACAAATGATCGTGCTCATCACACAAACATTTGTCCTGGGTGGGAATCGAACCCACGACCTCCGGCATAGCAGTCAGGGTCACTAACCACTAGACCATCAGGCCTGTCAAACAAAAAATAAGTTAATAGATACGAATGTTTTTGCCGACTGCTACCCCACCAACTGTACAGGGTGGCAGGGATTTTTTTTTTATAACCCAAGAAAAATTCCATCGAAGGTTCAGAATGATGTACCCCGTGGTAACATGTTGAACGTCGATGTTGTCACCCTGCACTGTTGTATTTTTGAAGAAAATCGCATAATTTCCCCACTTGGACCAAATCTCAGCCCGCAGACAGTAATTATTAAAGAAGTTCGCGTATAGACGCGAAAGGTAGCCGTCTTCAATTAAAAGTTTAGCTTCGTCTGCTGCTAAGGTTTTGTTTGATTTCTCATAATCTTTCCCAGAATATGAAATTCTAATAATATATGTCACCGTTTTTTTTTTCGGCTTCCAGTCTAACCGGATGCAGCTGAATACCAGTATTTTACATGGAGCGACTGACTATCTAACCTCCACAACCCAATGACTGGGTAATACGATACCCCTTGGTAAGACTGGTTGTCAGACTTTTGGGCTTCTCACTTCCAGTAACGACTGTCAAAGATCCACGAATGACAGCCAAGACCAACGACTTAACGTGCTTTCCGAGGCACGGAGGGGTCTGAGTATGTAAAGATAGTCATCCAACCGCAGACCAACCGCGGCAAGCGTAGCTTAACCTGATCGATCGACCTGTGCGTAATAAACATTAATTACTAACCGCATAAAAACAAACACTCATACATCATACCTAAAATCCATCAAAAGTTCCAATAAAACTTTTAATTTCGTCGAAAAAACTCAATATTGATGCGAAAATCTATAACACGAGTCTCTGACGTCACCACTCAGTTAGTGACATCATGAATAATGAGAGCCGAGACTCTACCATGAGTTTACATAGGCAAAACTCGCTAGCGTCTCCGTAAATAATATGTATGAAATATTGTACAGCGCCCCTAGCGGTCACAGAAAGAATTAAAATCCGTACCATGAGCACTATAGTTTTCGATAGGTAAGAAACCTAACGTATTCTATTCGATAGTCACTAACGTTTTTCAGCTGTCGCCATACAAAACGGCACCATGAGTCACAAATTTGACAGACGCTATCGAAAAATACGCTTACGATAGTAGTTACGTAGCTCACTAGCATTTTGACGTGTGAAACATATGTTTACATTAAAATTATATACGTTTTTGAGTATTTTGAGTCAAAATTATGCCTGGAACAGCTTATTTAGCATGGAATATGTTAACGGCCACTGAATTTGAAGACCAACGACATAAACAACGTGAATTTCAAGCCAAAATTACAGGAAAATGAAACTTCTAGCTTACCAATGGGCAGGACATTACGCAGCTAGCTAGGAGGCTTTCTGTGATGAATATTAACTTAAATTTAAATAAAAGACATTTTACTTAAACAACCTTTTCATTTATTGTATTAATATATGGGGAACATACAGCATTTATAACAAAATAAGGAACACAAACATTGACATAAAAACACGTACTTCTACACAATTATTTTATAACATTGCTCCACATTAGGATTTCCTCTGTACCGTGGGTGCATTTACAAACACAAATCGCACATACTTAAACACCCAGACCCGGAAGAACTAGGTATTATGTGGAAGAACGGATCACACAAATTTTTTCTTCATGCGAGAAATGAACCCGCGAATTTTAACACAGAAGCGACAAGGTTGGTGCAGTTTCGGGAAATTGTGCCACACTGGTCCTCATTGTATTATTATCTTGTGCTAAACTTATTTCACTGAATTTTATAAACGCAGAGAACGGCATAACGTAAATAAATTACAAATTGAAAACGACACTCGATGACACAATAGCAAGTTTCTATGGCAACAGTGACATATAAGGAATAAAAATGTAACAACCACTAAATACCTTAAGTAGTTCACTAACCGCTAACTTTTCTATTTAGTCGGATTATTGAGTGTCACAACATTTTTAGCATAGGCGATACTGGCGATAGCACTACAATTTGAGCATTATATGCCGTTATCCCTTCTTATTAGTGAGAAAAAAAGAAACAAAACTACGGAGTGAAGTTAGGTAGACGACACTATCTATCGAGTTTACCTTAGCGACTGCGTAAGACTCCGTAAAACTCATGGTGCAAGCATTGTCAAAATCTATTCGATCCACGTTAATACGCTAGCGAGTTTAACGCTAGCGAGCAAGTTTTCGATAACAACTCATGGTAGAGCTACCGTACGTGTGACGTATTACGTGCAAACACAAAGGGTTTTTGAACGAAGGATTTATTTAATGTGAAATTAATTTGTTTTAGCTACAGTATATTTTTGGGGCGATAATGAAATTTGAAATATTATAAGGTGGCCTTTTAATTTTAATCAATTACATTTTAATAACGCGTCTCCTTTTAAAGGTAGATAATAATTATGAAAGATTGGAAATACTTTAAAGGCTTGGCTTGGATTGTTTCATAAAAGTTCAAAGTCAAAAGAAGGATTTTACAGATTCTTTGTCCATCTGCACTGGAATAAGATAATTTTTTTGTCGATTATTTTTTTAACCAGTACCTAGGTATTGTCCCACTGCTGGGCAAAGGTCTCACCCACAGCTTCGTGCTCTTCCCTGTGTGTTGCCTTCTACAGCCAATCTCCCATAATTGCCACCAAGTCATCATGCCAGCGATTCCTAAGCCTTTCTTGGCGACGAGGACGGCGACGCCCGTCTCCTGGCCCCCGCTGCGTGACGATTCTAGGACGTCAAAATTAATTTGTGGTCTTCCGTTGCATCACAAATTAATTCACCATTGCATTTAAATAAGCCCGTTTAAAAAAAAAAAACAGTGAAGTGAGAACACAAACGGAATACTTTGCCATCACTCACTGATAATATCGAAAACCGAGTACATCCCGAGGACAGCCGAACACATCCGAAGCGGTGTCAGTTACGGTAACAGTGGCGCGAATTCAATGGTTTTTTCCCATCTCAAAAAATGCCCAACACGCCTAAAGAAGTTTTCACTTTAAAAACTCGTTTGTATTGATCCTTAGAACAGGCGACTTCTAAGATTTGAATCTCACTTATTGGAAAGCTAAGAGGGTATTTCTAGACAGTGTAGCCCAGTGGTAGCGACCTCGACTTACGAGGTGTAAGGTCGTGGGTTTGAACCCAGGCAGGCGCTTTACTTTGTGTAATTTATTTCATCATCACTACACTAAAAAAAAACAACTTGAGGAAACAAATCCTATAACCAAACATTCGAACACATGTGGCATCTACCAACCCGCACTGGACCCGCGTGGTGGATTACGGCCCACTCCTTCTCCCAGAGAGGAGTGCTGTGCCCCAGCAGTGGGAACGTTATAGGCTGATAATGTATGTATGTATGTTTGAAGGTATTTCTACACTATAAAAAAAACCGGCCAAGTGCGAGTCGGATTCGCACACGAGGGTTCCGTACTACCGTACAATATTTAACACTACATATATAAAAAAATCACGATTGTTGTATAGGAGCCCCCCTTAATTTATTTTATTTTAATTTGATTATTTATTTTTGAAGTTAATAGGTATACAACTAAGTACCTAATCTGTAAATATTTCAAGCGTCTACCTATTGCCGTTATTAATATCGAGCAGAAAACGGCAAAAAAATCACGTCTGTTGTATGGGAGCTTGGGAGCCCCTAAAATATTTATTTTATTCTGTTTGTAGTACCGTAAAATGGGGTTACATTGATCAATTTTAAAATTCGAGGTTGAATATTTCTGTACTAAGAAGGCTGAAAAATTTACAAAAATAAATGTAACATCGGTTTTATGGGTTATATATGTTTACATTAAAAGTAATATTTTTGGACACTCCTTTATGAGAAAAAAAAAATTATAATCATCGTGATCAACTTCATATTGCATTCAGTATGAAGTTGATCACGATGATTATAATTTTTTTTTAACCCTATAAAACCCTATAAAAACAGAATCATAGAACATTATAAAACAAAACATCATACATTTTGTTCCTCTGAGAAAACTATTCAAATAATCCAAGTTTTATCAGTACCAAGCAAGCTGTTTCATACTCAAGCAATAAAAACTAACTTCTGCTCTTCATAATATTCGTTTAGATAACAGTTTCATTTGCAGTAGCTTAGGTCGGCTAATTTAAATTGTATTGTGTGTTTAACAGAACAAGAGGTGGGTAAAGTCGAGATTTTATAAACGAGTTTAATTTATAAGAGAGAAATTGTAACCTTTTCAAGAAAGATTTTCCTAGGTCGTCCTAGGAAGTCCTAGGTAAAGTTGGTAAACTCTAATATAGTTGAGAAAGTCTAGGTGAATAGGGATGCATGAAGAAGCCTTCTCGTGTAGCGCAGTTTGTTCCGCCAGTTACTCAACTGAACCGAGCGCTCGGCGCATCCTGGACAGTCACACCCAAAACCTTATTTGACTGGCCAATTCTTCCCTTGCGGTGGTAGGGCTAACGCCCGCCTGGTTTGCGAACACCCTGCCACCGGAGTCCGGCGTCAAGCAGCTTGCCGTATTTCGTCGATATGTGGGCGTTCCAGTGCCTTAGGCATCTTCTGGGCACGCTCGTTCCATCATAGACCTAATCCATCGCTTTCCATAAGGCGTGATCGAGATCAAAAGCGGACATAAAGCAATGTAAAAAAAGGGATAATCTTTATTACCTAAACGCGGTAGTGACCTCAGCAAGAATTCGAAAATCGTGGTGGCTAGTTTAAGACTATAGAGGTTGACAGGGACATTGACGTACAATCTGTTACTATGAAATTCAGAACATGATTCTGACACCCAAATAAGCTTTTAGCTAAGTAATAAAAGCCGCACAGGTCGATCGATCAGGTTAAGCTACGCTTGCCATGGTTGGTCAGTGGATAGGTGACCATCCTTACATACCAAGACCAATCAGTGCCTCGGAAAGCACGTTAAGCCGTTGGTCCCGGCTGTCATTCGTGGATCTTTGACAGTCGTTACAGGTCGTCAGAAGCCCGAAAATCTGACAACCAGTTTTACTAAGAGGTATCGTATTACCCAGTAACTGGGTTGTGGAGGTCAGATAGGCAGATGTTCCATGTAAAATACTGGTATTCAGCTGCATCCGGTTAGACTGGAAGCCGACCCCAACATAGTTGGGAAAAGGCAAGGCAGATGATGATTCTGACATCCAAAAAATATATAGCTGTTCAGTACATTTTGACCGCGTAGGTATTTCTCTAAGATATGCAGAACTTTTTTTTGATTAGCGACAAAAAATTTCTACGGGTATGCTAGGGTCAAGAATCATCTGCTGGACTCATGGTTATATTTTGCGTGTGGATGTCACTGCCACCCTGTATATGATTCTCATTCTGGGCACCCGCATTTTCCAAAACCAATATCGAGTCCATCAGCTGTCAGTAGTGCTTCCCACAATACGAAGACAAGCCTCATGTCCTACGGGCCAAGATAAGCTTCAATGCCGACAGCAGCTTCTAATTATATGCATTGAGATTGCTAATCCAACTGTTATAACGTGTCAGGCACAGACATTGTCAATCTATTGGATGTAATTCAATGGACGTTATGATGTCTGTTATCTTAAGAACGGGTCCCATAATAACCATTGTTCAGTAATACTTTCTTTTTCAAAACAGACAAGCATAAAAAAAACAATGATTTGTGAGAACCGGATATCGGTATATTCAAATAAGAAACGAAAATTATAACAATTGAAAGGAATCAGACAATGTTTTAATAACATAACATGAGGCCAATAGTTATTGAAGAGTTAAGCAGAGGTATTTAGTGTAATAGGGTGCAAGCCTATTGCCATCAACTGGGCACAATTTCAGACTCCGAGATGTTACTGAGAAACCTCTAATTTAAAAACCTTAGTGCATTTTGCCTGACTTGACCAGATACCATGGATGTACAGACGCCAGCACATCAAGCTACTACAATCTGTCTTTCTTTGATAGATTTCCAACTTTATCGCTAAAGCATAAGGTTCAAAGTTGATTGGGAAAATTTGACAGTTTCGGGTAGCTTAATGTGCTGGTGTCTGTACATGATTCTGAACCCCCAGCGTTGAAATTTTTCGTCGGTTATTAAATAAAAATTTGCTGTTGTATACATTTTGACTGCGTAGAAATTACACTTTTCTATGAAATAGCAGACTTTTTTTTGATAACCGTTTTAAAATTTCTACGTTAGTACGTCTAGAATCATATGATAAATTCATGGTTTTATGTAGTTTGCGCGTAGATGTCCCAGCCACCCTGTATATATATGTAGTTTGCGCGTAGATGTCCCAGCCACCCTGTATATATATGTAGTTTGCGCGTCGATGTCCCAGCCACCCTGTATATTTATGTAGTTTGCGCGTAGATGTCCCAGCCACCTTGTATATTTATGTAGTTTGCGCGTAGATGTCCCAGCTACCCTGTATATTTATGTAGTTTGCGCGTAGATGTCCCAGCTACCCTGTATATTTATGTAGTTTGCGCGTAGATGGCCCAGCCACCCTGTATATTCGTAAGGACACACATTTCAAAACAGTTTTGTCCATCGCTGACAAAATACTATTTCATTTTTGCAACTGTTATGTTGTTGCCAATCATTGTTTTCATAACGCTATGATAGTCTTAAGTCAGAACGATTTAAAGGAAGTACAGGACTTAACCGCAAAATCAAAAAAAATATATGATATTCTTCAGGATATATGCTATTTAGATAGTTTGTCCAAAACATATAATACAACTAATTTGATACGATAGAAAAAAATCATGAAAATACCTCTAAAAACTTTCTTTTCACAATAAAAACCATACTATGAAACGTACATCATTCAGATTTTTTACAACATACTAAAGCACTAGTGTTTTAATTTTTTAGTCCAAACAATAGATTTTTTATAATTAAATAATTGCTTCATATTTTGCAATAAATTGTGTCATCGCGCTTCTCTTTTTTTCTATGCAGTCCGACAGTGACCGCGCTATAGGGCATGTAGTCCCCATAAAACTATTCAGTGTAGGCCCACGCCAACCCAAACTCAAATCATTTATTTCAATTAAACCAATTACAAACACTTTTGAATTGCCAAGGAGACGGTCAGTCAGAAAAATGAAGCTTGTTTCGCAATCCAAAGCGTTTATAAGTTCCTATGGAGAAGATCGGGCAAAAAACTTCACGTACACTCTTATAAAAAAAGGGTCACCAACTCTGCATTTGCTGAAAGTAAAAAGCGACCAAACAAACCATACATTCCTTATCTCTACAATATGAAACCATGAAAATAATACCTACCATCGTTCATACAATAACATAATCATTCAGACGGCATACGAAGGGAGGTGGTGCTATCACAATCGTAAACATAACACTTCAAAGGGAGACAGAACTATACTGCTATATAGAAAGGCAAAAGAAAAAAAAGGGACAGAAATAACCGTGGACTTTATTACACGAAACGAAGTTATGGTAATAAGGGCGATTTACAACGTGGAAGCACGTTTTTATAGTCTTCGGTCTATTGTTTTGAAAACGAAATTATTTTTTGTCGAGGTGAGGAGGTCTGGTTTCATTTGAATTTCTCTTGGGCAAGTTTTCCATGTAGACTTGGGTGTTAGTTTTTTTTTGTGTTGCTGTTTGAACTCTGTCATTTTTATAAAAACGCCAGATCAGACGTACCATACGCCACACCACAACACAACCACAGTGACAACACGTAGTCGGGCACTAATTTGTATGAAAATTAATAGTCTATTCACACGGACCACAGCCCCAGTTGATGTCATGATGATGTCTGCCAACGCTAGCTGTTGTCGCCAGTAGTTGCGACGTGGTTACGTTGCAATCAGCGTCAGTTGGTAAACCTTCTGTTGTCATCTGACATTCATTATGCTGACCTGAGGCCCTTTTGGCATTATGATCGTTGTTTTCTTTTTTTAGGGTTCCGTAACCAAAGGGTAAAAACGGGACCCTATTACTAAGACTCTACTGTCCGTCTGTCTGTCTGTTTGTCTGTCTGTCTGTCACCAGGCTGTATCTCATGAACCGTGATAGCTAGACAGTTGAAATTTTGACAGATGATATTGTATTTCTGTTGCCGCTATAACAACAAATACTAAAAACAGAATAAAATAAATATTTAAGGTGGCTCCCATTCAACAAACGTGATTTTTTTGCCATTATATGCTCGATATTAATAACGGCAACAGGAAGACGCTTGAAATATTCAAAGAATATTTATTTAGTTGTATATTTACTTTAAAAATAAATAATTAAATTAAAATAAAATAAACATTTAAGGGGGCTCCCATACAACGGACATGATTTTTTTGCCGTTTTTTGCTCGATATTAATAACGGCAACAGAAAGACGCTTGAAATATTCACAGAACGGGTACTTAGTTTAGTTGTATATTCACTTTAAAAATAAATAATAAAATAAAATAAATTAAGGGGGTTCCCAAATAAACGTGATTTTTTTATATAATGTAGCCGGTTTTTTATAGTTTTAAGGTGTATTTTTGCTGTAATATCAATAAACGCATTCTTCTTTCTTTCTTTCCTTGTCCACCACAACGCAACAGCAAGAAACTGTAGCGACACTTTTCACACATAACCACTGCTCACCCTCATTTTGTCGCTGCGATGTGGTGTGGCTGTGGTAAGTGTGATCAGGCCCTTAGAGCGAAAATAAAGCTAGTTCTGTAATTCATTTGGCAAAGATTTCATGTTGATTGATAGTTTTATCGTTCTTTTCATCACGTTCTCATGTTTTAAACATGCTGCCTTCTGTTAATTCTGGACACCAAGCCTAAAAATTGTTGGTATTTCAAAAGCTGAAAAACAAAAATGTTGCCAAAAAAAAAAATCAAGGTGCTTGGCGGCTATTAGCTTCAAGTAAGTGCAAAACGTTGTAAGTGCTTAAAATAGCCTGTTAGCCCGAAATCTAGCCACCCTCGTGACTCAAAATAGCTAGCCTTCTGACCTTTGCTCTACCTGATAGATGGATTTTTAAAGGAAAACACAAATGGCGCTTGAATTCGTCGAAAGGATTAATTAGCCCAGGTATTAAGTATTGGCTAAGACACACATCCTAATCCTAACTAATAATTATTATAAATGCGAAAGTAAGTTTGTTTGTTACCTTTTCACGCCTGAACCACTGAACCGATCATCCTGAAATTTTGAATATACGATGTCAGGTGTACAGAAACGGACATAGGGTACCTTTCATCCAGAAAAAAGTGCTGTTCCCGAGGAAAACAACAATAACGTTATTGTGACAATAGATGGCGCCACGTGTCTATTGCACTTTGTGACATTATTTAATTCTGAGCCGGTACAAAGTTCGCCGGGTCAGCTAGTAATAATATACAGTGCGCTGCAAAAGTTAGTTGACATTTTGCCACTTCAGCTGTGATGCCGTCGTCCGAAAGGGTTACCGCTGCCCCGGAACATAAAGGGCTAAGGAAGGAACACGGGTGGGTTTTAGTCAGTAAGAGTCTGACACTCCCTTCCGCTCCACCCAGAGCGGGAGGGGTCATTAGATGATTCCCCATCCAAAAAAAAAAAGTTGTGATGCCGCATTATGATTGAAAATAAAAATCAGGTAGGCTCCGAAGGGAATCCTTGATTATCACACTAATATTATAAAGGCGAAAGTTTGTGAGTGTGTGTGTGTGTTTATAATGTTTGTTACTTCTTAACGTTCAAACGGCTGGACCAATTTTGATAAAATTTTGTATGGAGGTAGCTGACACCCTGGATTAACATATAGGCTACTTTTTATACCGATATTCCCACGGGACCGACATTTACGCGGGTGAAACCGCGGGGCGCAGCTAGTAATCAATATATCTGATCAACTTCTTTATTCGATTTAACAGAATCAGTGATCTAGCTACCACCCACGAACCGACCGCGGCAAGCATTGCTTAACCATCGATTGGGCGGCTGTTATTATACAGGTAGGTAAATATAGTCTATTTTTGAACTCCAATGTCCGCAGCATAGTAAATCATTGTTTGTTATTACTCGTCTAACTCATAAATGGCTGTAAAAGCTATAACGTTACGTTTGTTTGCGCGCTCGTAAAGTAATGGCTTACATTATTATGACGTGGTGAGGTAAAAACTGTATCTAGGTCGCTATAAAGGTGTCAGCTTTTCTTTTGGCTAGAAGATGGAGAGAGAATGATGTTTAATGCAGTATTAACGTTTAGTTTTCCACTAATATTATAATGAAAGAACAAGTTAAAATAGTTTCCCACACACCGCGATCAGGTCTGCTAGATAAATACTATGATGTTAATCAATCTGCCTAGCCTTTTCACAACTATGTTGGGGTCGGCTTCTAATCTGACCGCTGCTGCTGAATACCAGTGTTCTACATGGAGCGACTGCCTATCTGACCTCCACAACCCAGTTACTGGGTAACACAATACCCGTTGGTAAGACTGATTGTCAGACTTTTGGGCTTCTGACTACCCGTCACGACTGTCAATGATTTCAATGATTTACGAATGACAGCCAGGACCAACGGCCTAACGTCGGGCTCCGGTGGGAGGGTGGTCGCAAACCAGGCGAGCGTTAGCCCTACCACCGCAAGGGAAGATCTGGCCAGTCAAATAAGGTGTTGGGTGCGACTGTGTGACTGTCCAGGATGCGCCGAACGCTCGGTTCAGTTGAGTAACTGGCGGAACAAACTGCGCTACACGAGGAGGCTTCTTCATGCATGCCAAAACTATCAAAAGGTTATCATTGCTGCGTTCCTCGAAAATTATGTAAACTTTTTAATTTTGCAAACCAAAAGTGGCTTACCTTTCTAAAGGCTCCTTCAGACAAGCGTGACGCAACAGCACATCGGCCTTTAGTAGAACAATGTCCATGAAACTTTAATAGTAATTGTTCTACTGGAGTCGCGTCGCATCTGTCTGCGGGAGCCTTAAAAACCCAACTACTTCTGTGTCAATTTACATCGCAATCGGTCCTAGTTTAACTGCGAAAATGGAATAGGTTTCCGAATGTTTTTCAATACAATTTGTTGTCAAATCTCTTGTCAAGTCAGTCAGTGATTGGCTTTTGTTTATTCTGTCAATCTATCAAAACGGCAGACATAAGATTTGACAGATCAGTTTACATAATACTTGATCAGGATTGCAGAAACCGGAACGATTCGTATTTGTGAAGAGCTATAGTTTTCTAGAAAAGCGGTGGCCGCCCCATAACTGCTATCATGAAACTGATGGCAGCGGAGTTTAGTTTTACGGTGTAAAAAAAGTCGGTCAAGTGCGAGTCGGACTCGCGCACCGAGGGCTCCGTACTATAAATAGTTTTTTTTTTTTTGTAATGTAATTACAAATTTACGGTTTTCGGATTTTTCCTTTACTTATGCTACATGGCATCATGACATTGCTTCTTGCCAAATTTCATGATTCTAGGCCAATGGGAAGTACCCTATAGGTTTTGATTTCGGAACATAAACGCCCGTATCTTTTGATTGCATTGACTTAGAAGTTTGATTTTTGCACCGCTTCAAGGGATTGCAGCATTTATGTCTGTAATTTATAATTATGGTGTACAATATTCTATTCTTATTATACTGTCTCGATGGTCTAGTGGTCGCAAGCGTGACTACTGAGCATGACGTCCTGGGTTCGATTCCCGGGTCGGGCAAAGAGTTAGGTTGTTTCATCTGGAATTTCTCAGTAGCAACCAGGAGACTGGCTTTGTGCCCGGTTGCCGCTATCAGGCTCGCCCCCTATTGCACGGGACTTAAAGATAACCAGCGAAACGCGATTCTTGCTTTAGGTCCTAAGGTCCACCTCTGCTTAATCCTTCGGGCTATGCAGGCGTGATGTTATGGAAAAGAAAACAACGCAGTAATGTTATAAATCGTAAGTAATGTTTGCATTATCGGGAATGGCAGCTAATGAAAATATTTTGACAGTTAGAATAGTTGTTTTGACAGCTGCCCGAGTGATTATTTGCCTCGGCTTATTATGTGAACAAGGAGGCAAGATTTTATTTTGATATTATGATGCCTATCATTATAGGTATGATTATGAGTGTGAGAACTGTGTGGCTAAATAATAACAGCCGCACAGGTCGATCGATCAGGTTAAGCTATGCTTGCCGCGGTTGTTCTGTGGTTAGATGACCATTTTTACATACTGAGACTCCTCCGTGCCTCGGAAAGCACGTTAAGCCGTTGGTCTTGGCTGTCATTCGTGGATCTTTGACAGTCGTTACAGGTAGTCAGAAGCCCGAAGGTCTGAGAACCAGTCTTACCGAGGGGTATCGTATTACCCAGTAACTGGGTTGTGGAGGTCAGATAGGCTGTCGCTCCATGTAAAATACTGGTATTCAGCTGCATCCTGTTAGACTGGAAGCCGACCCCAACATAGTTGGGAAAAGGCTAGGCAGATGATGATATGAGTGTGAGAACTACAATATGTTTACTATATTGGATTCTTTAGAATATTACTACACGTTATTAAACATTCTGTCCTGGGTTCGATTCCCACGTCAGGACAATGTTATTGGGTTTTTCCATCCGGAATTTCTCAGCCCGGAATATGGTTTCGTGTCCGGTTGGTGGCAATAGGCTCGCCCCTATTACAAGGGACTTAAATATAATTGGCAAAATGAGGGTGTATTGTATGTACAGTCAAAAAAAGAGATAAGTATGCAGGATCGTCGGATATAGTTGAAATTTAGTAAGAAACCGATGATGTTGTCGATTGAAATTTAATTTGACAAAAGAGGTGTTCGTTTCCTATTAATAAAATAAAATTTTATTCGAGAACATCCATCGGTTTCTTACGAAACATCATCATAAAGTAAGGGGCCCGCTAGGGCCGAAGACTGCCGCGGTAGCGGGATCGTCCGAAAGGGTTACCGCTGCCCCGGAACATAAAGGGCTAAGGAAGGAACACGGGTGGGTTTTAGTCAGTAAGAGTCTGACACTCCCTTCCGCTCCACGCAGAGCGGGAGGAGTCATTAGATGATTTCCCATCCAAAAAAAAAAAAAGTTTGGTTCGTGATAAAGGTGACTAGTTAATTTATCGGCCATATTCAAGTTGATTGGTGATTGGGGGAATTCCTTGAAATGGGTGATACTATAGCCAAATTTGCAAAATTCAAGACCTAAATAATGCTCCTAGTTTGCAACATTTCAGGTCCAAAATGGGTTGTCTTCGAGATATCGAACTTTTAAAGTTTTTTTTGGAAATAATGCACCTCTCGAACATAAACTGCAAATTTTGAGAAATCTATCTCCGCGTTGTACGTTAAACTGGTATACTTTTCTGATCCATAAACGAATGATCCTTCGAAAACCAGCTTATCAAAAAAAGTAGGCACCTAAACCTTTACAAATTAAGCGTTTAAATGCACTCAAATACCCATCACTCTGTATATCTTTGATGACACATATCCATCTTCATACCTATTCTTTATAATACCACATTTCTTAATGTGCACTAGGGAGCTTCGTTCAGATTCTACTTTGAAAGAATTTGCATTAAGGAGATTGGGTACAATGCGTGTTTGTGGGATCCCATCTTTTGTCTCACTGCTTGTATTTTGACTCGCTTTTTCAGTTAACCTAATGTGGCGCTTTAGTGTTTCTTTAAGGCGACTACATGGCCTAAAACGCGGTCTTTGTCGGACTGCATAGAAAAGAAACAGAAGCGCGATGACACAACGCTGGTAATTTATTGCAAAATATGAAGCGATTATCTATTTACAAAAAATCTATTGTTTGTACTAAAAAATTAAAACACTAGTGCTTCCGTATGTTGCTTGTAGAAATAATAATCTGACAAAAATTAATCATAATGATTGTTTGTATATTAGTATGGTTTTTATTGTAATAAGAAAGTATTTAGATGTATCTTCATTAATGTTTTCAACACACTGTCTACCTAGCATATACCCTGAAGAATATCATATATTTTTCTGATTTTGTTTACTGTAGTCGATCATATACTTTTATTGTTTCTAAAACTTGCGTTTTTTTGCGTTTAGGTCCTGTAAGCCCCTTAACTATGTTTAATCTGGGTTGCAGGAGTTGCAGGGAATTGAGATAGTGGAGCGTGCTTTGTTTTTGTGCGAGAGATTCTTGTTTGTAGATTTAGATATACACATGGTTGCGTTTGTACGCTTTTATCATTTCGAACGTGACGGTATTACCTACCCTGAACGTTCATGACATCACAATAACACAGGGAAGTAAAATGTATGGAAATAATTATGAAGACGCTTTTTTTCCGTACATGATAACGTTATAACGTACCCGTATTCTCATATATTTTATGGATGTGGACGTAGACGTCTCGGGTACGGGGTACGGGGACGGGTAGTCAGAAGCCCGAAAGTCTGACAACCAGTCTTACCAAGGGGTATCGTATTACCCAGTAACTGGGTTGTGGAGGTCAGATAGGCAGTCGCTCCATGTAAAAATACTAGTATTCAGCTGCATCCGGTTAGACTGGAAGCCGACCCCAACATAGTTGGGAAAAGGCTAGGCAGATGATGACGTAGACGTCTCGCAAAAACTCGAAAATGGCTCGACTGATTGTGGTGAAACTTTGGTAAGATGTTGTGTGCGCGCCAGAGAAGGTTTCTAACAAAAAGCATAATTAAAAACGCATTGTAACGCCGGGCATTAGCTAGTAATTGATAATACTGAAAAGCAATGTCAGTGTAGTAGTCTTACGAGTTGTAGGCCGTAGGTTCGAACCCTAACAGGCGCTTTACTTTGTGTAACTTATTTCATCACTACTGCTCTCAAAACGGTAAAGGAAAACATCGTAAGGAAACCGTCACCACATGTGACATGAAGACATGTGAAGACATGTGACATCCACCAACCCGCACTGGTCCCGCGTGGTGGATTATGGCCCTCTCCCTCACAGAGAGGAGGCCTGCGTCCCAGCAGTGGGAACATTATAGGCTGATTATGTTTTTATGTTGTTGTAATGTCAGTATGTCAATTCTTTTTCAGATGCTGCTAAAATGTGTGTTCATCAGTGGTCAGATGGTTTGCTGAGATGAAGCAGCCACACATAGTAACAGCGCGTTAGACGATGGAACAGATCCTCGTTACACAAACTCTTAGTATTTTTGCGGACTGCTAAAGAAAGAGAGGGCTGGCCATGTTTGTCGAAGGACCGATGGCCGATGGAGCAGACGAGTCCTGGAGTGGAGACCGCGTATCGGCAAGCGTAGTGTAGGACGCCCCCACGCTAGATGGACCGACTGCCTTAAAAAGATGGCTAGGACAGGCTGGATGCGGAAGGCGGAGGACAGGGTGTTGTGGCGCAGCCTGAGAGAGGCCTATGTCCAGCAGTGGACTGCGACAGGCCGAGTTGATAATTGTATACGTTAATATTTGAGCTATAAAACCAAGAAAATATGTTAAAATTCTTATAAAAAACATCAATTTTCTCACCAGAAAATAACAAAGTATACCCTCAACTCTGATCAAAGCAGAAAAACATCACGCCTTAAAGAATTAAAGGATTTACCGGAACAGTGTATTGACATCTGGATACCACAAAGGCTTTGGAAACCGGCTTCGACTTCAAAAAAATGTATCCCCTGGGATATCGGAAAAATGTTGGATTTGGAAAAACCCCGAAGAAAGTTAGTAACATTCGAATTACTTTCAATAGGATTTCTTATACTTGTAGATATTTTTGTATCTACCACAATCCGGGAGTTTTTCAAGTTGTAGCTAGATATCGAAAAGTATTGTTTCTTTCGATTCCAGTGATTTTTTTCATCATCACAGCTCGACACTTTTGCCTTTTTAGGGTTCCGTACGTCCGAAAGAAAAAATGGAATCCTTGTTTATAAGATCACTCGTGTGTCTGTCTGTCTGTCCGTCTGCCAATTTGCTCCGAATCTAATGTACTGATCAAATTGTTTGGTGATACACATAATTATGATTTATTTCTACATCCATCTCCACAGTATTTGTGCGTTCCTTAGTACAACACGCCTTTGGTCATAATGTAAATAAAAAAAGTTTTTTTATATAATTTATACAATAAAAATTAAATGACGTTCGTTTGTAAACACATCACTTCAGAACCATTGGAACAAAATGTTCGTAATATGTAGTCCGAATCAGGTTTTTACTGAAAAAGACATTTGAAAAGTTGCAGGGAAAATAGTAAAATTCGGGAAAAACTGATCGTCTTTTTATTAAGGATTTTTTATGGACAGATCAACGTTTTTCGGGTCAGTTAGTATCGAAAATACGATTTTATTTATTTCCGGAACACACAACATTGAATACTAATAATATATAACATTGAATACCACTTTGAGTTTATTTCGGCGTTTCTTTTCAGAGTAGTCAGATAGGAAACGCCGACCTCATCTAGTTTTTAAAATGATTGACGTTTAAAAGTGTTTCTACAGTCCTACTTAAGTCATTTATGATTCATTAGATCTTGTTTTTCTTATTTATTTTTGTTCTTATATATACATAATATATTATAAGTTCGTAAGGTTGTTACTGTGCTGCTAGAAATAAATGTTTTTTTTTTTTTTTTTTTTTTTTTTAATAGGTGTTCTCATTCTTTGCCAGATTAACCACATACGTTAACAGTAGTGAAACATGCCCCCAAAACTTGTTGCAACACAGTTCTAGTACAGAGATCATGGGCATAATTTACTTTGTACTTTCGCGAAGCACTTTCAGGTTTTCTTTCAAGGTTTTTATTGTGAGCTGTAAAATAGAAGAACCTACAGGTGAAATACAAAGATATAAAAGGTACAATTTTCAAAAAGCTTCAGGTATAATTATACTAGCTACGTTAGTTCACGTTTGATTACCGCCGAAAATAGGGCTGGGAAATCTTACTGACACATAGGTACTAGGTAGGTATATACGTTAGTTTTTATTTAACTAAATCTGAAAGTACAGCTGCTAAATGCGAAATTCCAGGGTTTCATTGAGAACTGACACCGACAGATATTTTTTCTGTCTTAATTTGTCAAAAATCGAAAACGAAATTCGGTCGGACTCTCAATTCAGCTAACATAGCCCTCCATTTTCTTCAGAGCGACAGTGTCCTTGGAAACGTCCAAAGAAAAAACTCAAAATTATTTCAAGTTTCACGAGAAACGGATCTTACCACCTGAAATATTTCAGTCAACACTTATAACAAACTAAAGCATTCCGTCAAGCATTCAATTATTTATATTTTTTACAACATCAAAGCTTTGAAAGCAGACGATTTTTTTTATGCCTAGTATTTTCTTTGTCATTTGCCAGACTACAATGCCACACGCCATTAGGCACACCCGTCAGTTTTGAGCTCAACAATTCTTGACCGTACCGTTTCTAATTATAAACCGTGGAGAAATCGTTGCTTTTCGTCACTATTTCAAAAGATTTTTATTTATTTACAGCTACATTACTTCCCGTCTACATTTTCTGAAGGGTTGTCTACTAATTGTTGCTAGTATTAAAAATAAAGCGTATAACAATGTATAAAACGCAGGTATTACAGTGAACCAGATAATTTTTGCGCTCCGAAATCCGGATTATGACAAAACAATTTTAACGCAATAATTTTCGGACTTTGAAGACTAGACTAGACTTCATTCACTGCTCGAACATTGGCTATACAACATGCATCAAAAAGGTGGTCATATTTAAGGGACACCAAACTGAAAATCTCTCTCCGTGGACCAACATCGTAATCACGAAAAAATTATCAACTGCTGTACAAAACTTCAATACTTACTCAATCCAAATGTATGGAACGGCTGATTATTTTCTATATTTTCTGATACATGCTGTAAGTATACCTATATCTTAACCAAAATATAAACCGTATTATACATCAACTCTTGATCACACACAACACTGAAAACATTACTCTCTACAAGTGACGTCACACGCGAAACATCTCAAGACTTCCTACGCGGTTTTCCAATCAACATACCTTATAGACTCCCGACTCCGAGGCAACTACGTCATCTCAGACGGTTATGTCATGATGTGTTCGCGTGATGAGCACGTGTACGTTGGAAACGGTCCATGAGAGTAGAGAGAAAAAAAAAGTTTTTAAAATATCATAAATCAAGATCGTTGGCCGTGACGTCAGAATTCCATTCAGGCGGTTCGCTGTTGCAGTTCTACTTTTGAAACTCGAATGAATGAGTGGCAGAATATGGATTCTGTACGAGTTTTTATTTTTAGTTGTAAAGGGGCCGTGCTAACCGTTTTATGTTATTGAATAAACTTTTAAATGGGTACTTCCACCTGCTATATTTTCTTTATTTTAAACTGAAAATCACCTCATACTGTATAAAAGTCACACTTAAAGCATTTATTTAAATTACAATAACAGCATAATCAGCCTATAATGTTCCCATAATGTTCCAGAGGAGCGGGCCGTAATCAACCACGCGGGCCCAGTGCGGGTTGGTAGATGTCACATGTCTTCGAATTTTTGGTTCTAAGACATGCCGGTTACCTCACGATGTTTTCCTTCACCGTTTTGATGGTGGTGATGAAATAATTTACACAAAGTAAAGCGCCTGTCAGGGTTCGAACCTACGACCTACAACTCGTAAGTCGCAGTTAATTGGATACAATGATAGGCTAGTATCGAGGGGAACGCGGCTAAATAATAACAGCGGCACGGATCGATCGAAGGTTAAGCTACGCTTCCCGCGGTCGGTTCGTGGATGGGTGTCCATCTATCACATGTCGAAAACCCTCCGTGACTCGGAAAGCACGTTAAGCTGTTGTCATAAGCCGAATAGTCGGACAACCAGTTATACAAAGGAGTATCGTGCTACCCAGTTGTCGAGTGGGTTGTGGAGGTCAGACAGTCGCTCCATGTAAAATACTGGTATTCAAGTTGCATCAGGTTTGACTGGAAGCCGACCCCAACACCCTTGGGAAAAAGCCAGGCAGATTGATTGGTTGGATACAGTTATAGCATAGGATCGAATGTTATTAAAAATGCTAATAAAAAATAAACATTATTATTGCAACATTTTTTCGTGTTTAAATATCAGTTTTAAAGTAAAAGTTCTCAGAGAAAATCTTATACTTATTTTATTTATTTCAATTGATCTGTTGTACCTTTAAGGTAGAGACTCAGAGAGAGAAGAGGGACTAAAAACATAGATACAATTACCTACCTTATCGTTATTTGAAACCGAGTTTCGGGATCTACCTGAGACGCAACGGTTCCCCTAATGTGCTCCCCGAGGGAAACCACCGACAAGATAGTATCAGACTGCAGTCTCTTCTCTATAAATAAACTAGAAACTTACATATTATATGATGTATAAAGTGATTTCAGGATTCAAATGCAACAACCTTTATAAAATGCAAATTTTCCCTCAACTTGTTTATTTTTTGTGTTTTTTTTTTTGCGTCATGTGTTTTGCAAATAAAAATATTTTCTATATTTCTTTTCTTTTTCTTTATAACCTTCTAAGTTTGATATAACACACTGGTTATAACTATGCCACGTAGGATGTAGGTAAGGTTATATTATGCTATGAGAGTTTGCGTGGGGTGGGTTATTACTATGTTAAATGTCAAAGTTCTCGTTATTAATTCAAATGAATTAAACTTAGTATCTTCCCCTCTGGTTTATATAATATTATCTGTTTACTTTAATTTGCCACACTAAGGGTTGATTTTCCAATCATCTGATAACTTTATTCGAGGAAGAATTTTGAAATTTTGACAGTTATTTCCTCAGACCAAATAAAAAACCAAGACGGAGGGCTGTCAACAGTAAAGTGAGGCCGGTTTCGTAAACATGTGTGCACTTAGTGAGGTGTAGTTTGATTGTAAATAGTTCTAAATGTGTGCGTGTGAGCGTGTATGCACAGAGCGGAGGTGTAGTTTTGGCATGCTTCACTGTATTGTTCGCAGCGCTATGTCTTGACTTTTTTATTTGGTTTGAGGTTACTTCATACAAAAACTGTCAAACATCAATTTTATTCCTCGAATAAAAGTTATCTGGCAATGGAAAAATCAGCCCTTAATGTAGGAAAAACTAACAATTTACTCAGACCATTTAATTATTTAAAAGTAAGTATAATGACGCCCGAATGCAAAAATCTGTAAATCAAAACCGAGTATCCACCATTTAAAATATCAAAACGCTCACTAGAAGATAAAAAAACCCACAGCCGACCATTTGTCGAATGTAGGTCGGGACGAGCAAGCAAATCCCTCCTTTTAAACTCTGTTAATCCCTCTGGCTTTTCAATTGTGAAACCTTTTCAGGAGGAGTATTACCTACTCTCACAATACTGAGCGGCGCCAAGTCTTAAACGTACGCATTGTCTGACAGATCGCGAGTTTGTAACGTTTTTTTTTCTTCGAACCTTTTGTTACTTGGTTTTTCATTACAGCAGTGTTGTGACAGATTGGGTTAAACGAATCGGAATGTGTGGTGATGGATTGATATTCCTTTCTTCTTTTATTTAAATTCGGGTTTTGTGTTTCTTGTGTGACGGAACGTTGTATTCCATTTTTGGGTTGGAAAGAGGAGGAAAAAGGCAAAAAAAAAATTTTTTCTGCAGATTTCGGTCTTAGATAATAATCTTTACCAACAATAAAGCTGAAGAGTTTGTTTGTCTGTTTGAACACACTAATCTCTGGAACTACCAGACGGATTTGAAAAACTCTTTTTGCATCTGATAGCGAAATTCTTGAGGAAGGCTATAGGTTTACATCATGCAACGATCCTTAGGAGACAATTAAAATAAAAAATAAAAGTCAAAGAGAACGCTAAGCGAAAACGAAGTAACGGGGCACACCCACTTATAGGATATAAAGAAATTTCACGCAGACGAAGTCGCGGGCAGAAGCTAGTGTTAAATAATAATTATTTTTATGTTAAAACTTTTTGAACCATAACCTACATAGTAATTATTTTTATACTAAAACTAGCTTCTGCCCGCGACTTCGTCCGCGTGAAATTTCACCCTCCCCCCCATGCACCCTCTTAGGGGTGGAATTTCGAAAAACCCTTTCTTAGTGCACCCCTAGACCTCATAAGGAACCTACATGCCAAGTTTGGAATCTCTAGACCCAGCGGTTTGGGCTGTGCGTTGATATGTCAGTCAGTCAGTTCTCCTTTTATATATATAGACTAGCTTCTTCCCGCGACTTCGTCCGCGTGAAATTTCACCCCCCCCCCATTCACCCCCTTAGGGGATGAATTTCGAAAAACCCTTTCTTAGTGCACCCCTAGACCTCATAAGGAACGTACGTGCCAAATTTGGAATCTCTAGACCCAGCGGTTTGGGCTGTGCGTTGATATGTCAGTCAGTCAGTTCTCCTTTTATATATATATAGATTTAAATTGCACCTTGCTCCCTACACAAGATAAATGGATGTGACCCAAATAACTTGCGCCGCATCCTCATACATGTTCTCTTTCCAGGCGGTCTAATTTAACATAGTTCTTCGGTAGAAGATCTTTCTTTGAGGGATAAGATACGGGACTAATCACGCGAACGCTGACATGCACTTAGACAGTCTTACCTTAAAAGCTCAGAAACTTCAGTAGTAAAATGGGCGTGCTAGAATTTGAGACTCTACTAAAGTATTGTAGTTTTGTATTGCAGTGATATCTTGCAGTTTTATTCGTATGTTGTTATGATATTGAATATATTCTAATAAATACGGCAACAATGCAGCGACAAACGGTGAAGGACAACATCGTGAGGAAACCGGCATGTCCTAGAACCAATTGTTCGAAGACATGTGACATCTGCATCGTTATGGCATTATCCTTCTCACAGACAGAGGTCTGTGTCCCGGCAGTAGAAACATTATAGGCTGATTATTAATAGCCAGCATGGATATAATAAAATTTAAATAAAATGTAGAACTATTGGGTTAGTATATTACGTTCAAAGATCTTTAGCGCTTAGAATTTTGCTGATTATCCTATAGCATAGGGTGGGGCATTACGAGGAACCCTGTAGGAAGAAAATTTTGAAGTTAGTGTAAAATTGGAAACTGATTTTTCTTCAGTTTAATGGTTCGTTCGTGGTTCGCTGGTCGTTTTATTCTTCCTACAGAATACCTATTTAAAGACCAAAAAAGGCAGTCAGAGCCGGGAATGCCTTTTTATGTTAAAATATACGTGTGTAGCAACACACGTTAGTAATTAGTACAAAACAGGCAAAACGTTCAACAAATGAAAGCGTGAAACTAAACAATCAGGAGAATACGTACTATAATTTTGCAATATTTACTGGAGGCCTACCACAAGCTCTTAACGCGATCCATTTTAGGACCTAAACTGAACTGTTCTTCTAATTCGTACCATGACGTCAGTTTAACTATTTAGTTTAGGCCGTGCCATCTGCTGACAGGGATTGTCCCAAACTGAGTCGCAAGTTTTGCTTTCATTCATACTTGTTTGGTACCATGACGTCCATAGAGCAGCTCAAGCGATGCAGTTTAGGAACCTAAACTGAAATGTCTTGTTTTTTAATCGTTTTTAATTAGATCATGGTAGGCCACCTGTACCTTATTGGTAATATTCTTCAGAAGGATCAGGTACGTAACACTTGCAACCGGCGTGCGTGTATGACCAGATGTATGAACGTAAACAAAGCAAAAGAAGTATCTAAGGATTGTTATAGATCACGTTCTGAAGTTTCTGCGTACACCCATCACAAGAAGGCGTGAATTTATGTATGTTTTTGATAAAGTAGTCACTATACCTACTTTATCAAAAATAAACACAATCATAAAACAGTTTCTGAAGTCTATTTACATTTTCACCCCCGAGGGCAGCGACAGATTTGTTTTAAATAGGTAAAGGTAACAAGACAACCTACAAACATGAAAACAACCCTGACCCTCCGTTATTTAAACCTTTTAAGATGTTAATCCCAGATTTCCTTAAAAAGGACCCTTTTCAAAGAAGCATGAGGTAGGTACTGCCATAGAATTCAAATCGTGTAGATGCGAAACTCTCGAACTCATTCTAAGGCCCGTATTACATAACCTCTCTCGAGACTCCAGCATTATTTAAAACTAGTTTCAATCTATCTTTTTTTATTTAGCCTATGCTGTCCCACTGCTGAGTAAAGGCCTCCCCCAAATCCTTCCAGGAACTCTTTTCCCGCGCCACCTTGAACCAACCCTTGCGGTCCGCGTTCAGGTCACTCGCCATTTCTTTCTGGGCCGGACTCGGTAGCACCGTCCATCTTCAGGCACCCGGTTTTTGCCCAGCGGTCTTCGTGCATACGGCTGATGTGAACCGCCCAATCCCATTTGAGTCTGGCAGCCTTCTTTCCTACCTCAACCAATCAAATGACTTTAAACTAGTTTTGAGTAATGAGTGAGGTTCTTTACTACGGGCCTAAAAATCGAGTTTCGGGCATATTTCGGAAAAGCAAACACAGATAAGAGATCCGCAGGAGAACCAAGGTAACCAGCAAAGTCCGGAGAATGCGAGTAGGGAAAATTGCTCGCAGAACAGATTGCCGTTGGGGTCGAAAGGTTCTGTGGACCGATTACCTTGTAAAGACCATAGGAATCCCATGGATGCGAGAAGCACAGAACAAAAAGTTACGATGCTAAGGGGAGGCCTATTCCAGCAGTGGACGTCTTTCCGCAGAATTAATGATAAATACAGTCAGGGTAACCACACTGACCACGTCGCTTGCGTACGTACAGACGCCAGCACATCAAACTATTAGAATCTGTCAAATTTCTTTAATAGATTTTCAATTTTATCGCTAAAGCATAAGGTTCAAAGTTTATGGGGAAAATTTGACAGTTTCGGGTAGCTTGATGTGCTGGCGTCTGTACAGTCAACTAAACATTAGTGGTAACAATTTAACATTCATAGGGCCTTTATGTAGTAGCAGTAAGAGCTATTTTCGTAGTGCAAGGTTCGTAAATGTCGCTTCTATAAATATGGTTTTATCACTCTATGGTACCTACTAACCTACTATTTACTCCCTCCACTAGTTCACTTTGAAGATCATATGTGCCAAACACGGTTTTTGAATAGAAAAGGATGTATTGGTTCTTTGATGATACGGCGAGTAATACTGTTTACTAGTTGTTTGACGTATTGACATTTGTTTGTACCTTTATACTTTTGAAAAGGAAGATAGTGTGTGTAGATGTGACTGAAAGGCTAAGTTAAAGATCTCGATATAATTTTTGTGAGATGTAATCGTGATTGAGAAGCTTTGGCATTTTATGTAGAACGAGATGTTCAGCTGCACGTTTGTAAAAAATATGCCTACTTATTTTAAACTACAATATTTGTTACGCCCGTAAAACAACCATATTCGACTTTAAAAATATGGGGTATATTTTTAAAGTCGAATATGGTTTTTTTCCCACAATTAATTTATAACTTCAAGAACAATGTCAAGTGTCAAAGTCAAATGTGTTTTAAACTGTATCAACAAAATATTTTCAAGTGTCAATGTCGATGTCCTTTGAATATACGTTCAAAACGACTTTATAACCCTTTACCCTTACCACTTACTGCGCTGCAAATAATATATGTTTTGAGCTTTTAGGACGAACATTTTCACAAACAATTATGAGTGGATAGGTGTAAAAATTGGCAACTTCAAAGCAAACTCAATAAACCTGCCAACAAAAAAGCATACCACGAAAGAATGTAGGCACTAAAACGTAAAAGTACAAGTTAAGTACAAAAGTGCTAATAAAAAATGCTACATACACGGTTCTCACACAAACCTATAACGGATTAAAAAAAAAAAGAATTAAAATTCGCAAAACAAACATCAAAACGCGTTCCACTGAGACCGAACAAACAGACAAAGTCCCTACACAATATCAGTGTAAATAAAACGAGGAGCTTTGAGGATTTATTTAAAAAACGTTTAAAAACAAGGAGTTTCATAATTTAAAAACCCGGTCTCGCCTCGTGGTAGTTCACACTCAATTTGCGGGAGTGCGACGATATTGTTTTTTTGACTTGCTTACTTATTCCCTTTTTAATTATTGTCTTAAAGGACAATCATCTCTTATTTAGTGGCAGGGATTATGATTTAGAATTCTATTTTAAGTCATCATCATCTGCCTAGCCTTTTCCCAACTACCTATGTTGGGGCCGGCTTCCAGTCTAACCAGATGCAGCTGAATACCCGTACTTAACATAAAGTGACTGCCTATCTGACCTCCACAACCCAGTTACTGCGTAACACGATACCCGTTGGTAACATGGTTGTCAAAGTTTCGAGCTTCTGACATCCCGTAACAACTGTCAAAGACTCATGACTGACAGCCGGGACCAACGGTTTAACGTGCTTTCCTAAATACGGAGGGGCTCGGTATGTAATTGATGGTCACCCATCCCAGACCAACCTCGTCAAGCGTTGCTTAACTTTGAAGATCGACCTGTGCGGCTGTTATTATGTAGCCAAGTGCCCCCTAAAGTATGTCTGAGAACATAAATAGAAATATATAACAGTATTTACATGAAAATATATATCCTCCGATACTCATTTACCAGCATATCGTATTTACCAAATAGGACACCAGTACCAAATTTCTTTAATAGATTTTCAACTTTATCGCTAAAGCATTAGGTTCAAAGTTGATTGGGAAAATTTTACAGTTTCGGGTAGCTTGATGTGCAGCTGGCGTCTGTACCTACTGAGTATTTACCTGTTGCACTTAGTTCAAGTATCATTTTGCTCTTCCAGGCTCATCTAGGTTGAATCTACGACTGTGCTTTAGCTAGTAATACTATTGGAAAGCAAAACTGCATACAAAATTATTTGATGGTCATAGGTTCGTCTTTTCCTAGATTTTGGGTCAAATTGTACCAACCTGTTGCCTTAAAATTCCCTTCAAGAGGCGACGATTCATTAATTATGATTTGTATTGCCACTGTGCATTGAGAATGCATGTGATCATTGTCCAGTCTCTTCCAGTATGAGCCTCAGGCTTTTAAGTTAAAAATAATTAAAATAAAAACTTTTTACAAAAAAAAAAACAATCGACTTCCATAAAAAAACACTACAAAGTGAAAAATAACTTTCATTTCGGAAGTAGGTGTCGTTGATTTCGATTTTTGACATCGACTTCCGAAATTAAAGTTATTTTTCACTTTGTATTGTTTTTTTTTTTATAAAAAGCTTTTATTTTTCACTTTTTAGTTGTACCTACCTCATACAAATTCATATAATACTATTTGCTATGTACGAGATATCAGTGACAGGAAGTTATGAAAACATCATCAATACAAAATCGTATTATTGAAGCTAACTCAAAAACTACCCTAGCAATATTAATAAAATGGGACCACCCCTGAGCCATACCTTATTCTAACAAACATAAAAAAAACAAACCGAATAGAGAACATCCTCCTTTTTTTGAAGTAAGTTAAAAATAATAATTTCAGTGTAGTGTAAGCTTTCACGTAGGTATATTTAAAAGTTTTATTGCACATAAACTCACTTACCTTTTGCTTATAAGACTAAAATTTACCCCCTTACTAATAAACGTATTCTACCAGATGAATAGTTACACACCAATTTCTCTGTTTTAGTCGTCAGTAATTTGACTTTCGAAAGAAGAAGACAAAGCGTTGTGTAACTATACAGACGCTATACGACGTTTATTTGTAAAGGGGTTATTCTCACACAAATAATACAAAGGTACTTTAGCCACCTCAACTCAGTGCAGAGGTGAATATCACTAATCATTAAGAAGTTCAGTCACTGAACCGCTAATAATGGGCTATATCTGCAGTTTACCTGGACACATGACTTATGTATTTACGCCACCGACCTGCACTGGCGTCAAACTTCATAGGATATTAAAATAGCCCCTATGACAGAACTGGCACTGCGATATGTTATTCAGCAGTTTGTTCTGGTTTCATACAGTTTCAGTCTACCTACGTCAAAATGGGTGTCTGTCTGTTGTTTATCGAACGAGGTTAGAAGGAAAAGCTATTTGGGAATGTTCTTGGTCATTGTTTGGCTTAAATATTGAACCATGTAATGTGACCATAAACAAGACAAATCATTTAGATCGAAAGACTATTAGCACTTGCTTATAAGAGCCGAAAATTGCTACTAAAAAAAAAGTGTGCGTTCGGGATATCCCCGAAGGAACGGAGTTCCTTACGCGATACTCTCAAAACGACAACCATGATGAAAAAAAAAATTGCGCAGCCGCCATCTTGGATTTAACCATCAAAACGACACCAATGATGAAAAATTTTAAAACTTTTGCAGCCTTCATCTTGGATTTTCATTTTGACTTCACTATCGGCTTTAGCACCCTCGAAAACCATGAAAACTATCTCTCTTTCTCAGTCGCATGGAGGGCGAATAACGCTTTTTCGTTACGTGACGATTTCTACCAGTTGACTCCTACGGCAATCCGCGTTAAAGAACTACGTTCCAATAATCAGGTGCCCCATAAAAAACTTTAAAACATACGTACTCGACCCAAATGTATGGGACAACTGATAGATTTTTCGCGATTACGATGTCATTCCTATAGAGAAGGTTGATCAGTTTTATGGTCTTTACAACACCCTTAAATTTATCTACAACTGTCTGATACACGCTGTATAAGTTGACCTTGTGTTGTCATCTGACATAATGCTGAGCTCAGGCCTTTTTGAGGCATTGTTAGTGTTTTTTGCTGTAATGGCAATAAACGAATTTTTCTTTCATTCTTTCTATACGTCGTAAAAATTATCTAATAACTAAAAGAAACCCTTTAATATTCTTTCAATGTAGATGTATCTTGACAAAATATTACTTCATGTTTAGAAAACGCTGTAGTTATTAATTTAGAACTAAAATTAATGAGTCAGTTCTTTTCCTAACTACCCATGAATTCTAAAATCACATTTCAAGCTCGCCGCAAAATTAGCTCATCGCATAATTTCCATGTGTTTTTCTGCCATCAAACCATCTGTACCGCGTCAATACGATTATTTTAACTGTACAAACTCAAACGGCGGTACGTCAGACTGAAAATAAATCATTGGGCAGCAAATAGCTCAGAAACGACCAATAAAACTCCTTTGAGGTCGAACGTCTTAATGATTGGCGGCATAAATAAATATCATTCTCTATTTGAGTTTTAAAAGTGATTCTAAATTCGAAACTTGAACAATCAAGTTTTGTAATCGGAATGTTTGTTTTGAATTTAGTTATATTGTTGGTAGAGTTTTATTTAATTTTGATAGTTAGATTTTAGAAATTAGGAATTTGCTTTTTTTAGTAACTTTTTTAGTAATATTTGAGTTAACTTTGGTAAGAGTTTTTGTGTGTTTTAGAAGTTATTTTAATGTTACCCGAGATTTAATTAATCACAGTGTGAGCATGCCTTAGAACATAATATACTATTTTTATGACTAACGTTAATTATAAAAATCTCATCGCTTATAAATATAATACAACAATGAATGACATTTTGAACTGTTATTTTTTAAATTGGAACTACACCTTAGAATTACAACCACTTTATATAGCACGGAATCCACTCAAAGTCACAAAAATGCCTAAAAAATGAACCGTTTTTCTTTTCATTCATCAAACTACATACACCTAAAAATTAAAACTACTCGTATTTGCGTCGCACGAAATCCAATCAACAGCCACCAGAAAAATGCCCAAAAAGTGCCTTTCACACGAGCCTCCACACTGTACGACTTTGCAGCCACGCCGTTAACAAATGGAAGTCAACGCTGACCATCACAACGATACAATACAGCGATATTGGAAATGTGTGACGAACCATCTGTTAGTCTGCTATTGCTTTTACTGGCGAGAATTTTGCGAGTTTTATTCGGAATAGATCGACTTTTTGGAAAAAAAAGTATATTGCTAAATGTTGCTATACTGTAGATTTGTTTTTGAATTCTCTGTTTCTGTTGTTAGTACATATTGAGCTAGCATCGTTTAATTATCTAATGATTAACCCCTTTACTAATAAACGTTGTATAGCGTCTGTATAGTTACACAACGCTTTGTCCTCTTCTTTCGAAAGTCAAATTACTGACGATTGAAAAAGAGAAATCGGTGTGTAACTATACATCTGGTATAATACGTTTATTATTAAGGGAGTTATACTTACCTCAAATTGGTAGCAGACTAATCATGCTCGATTTATTTATTATTTATATTTATTTATTTATTTAATACTTCAAGCACAAAAATGTACAGAGGCGGACTTAATGCCATAGGCATTTTCTACCAGTCAACCTTTGGGTGATGCAGAGACAAACAGATTAAAGATTATTAGGTTATTAGATTTAAGTGTTGATCACCGGCTTTTGCCACTTTTAAATACCCTTAGCCCTTAGCCTTAAGGTAAGGCGGCAGCATTAGAGTCAAAGAATTGCAGATTCTAATGATTTCTGTAAAGTCATATTTGTTACATTCGCGAATTACATTTTAATCAACATGCAACTTGACATTGATTGAATTGCAAAAAACGTAAGAACATTTGAATTTCGTGGGTTACCTTAGCGCGTTCCCCTTAAATTAAATTGATAATTTAGATATTTTGAACTACTATTTTCTATACGTATAACATCATCTATTCAAACTACGATTAATTTAGGTGCTTTTTAATGTGCGACTTATTTTTGCAGGATAAACCACTTTTCTTTCATTTAGATAAAACCAATCCAACTGGTTTTATTCTGGTTTATAATGCAGTTTCCCTGCAAGGTTAACTAAGGAATGACGTATTGCCCACGTCATCGTCACGAGCAAAGGTGAAACCTATCCAAACTACGTTGAATTTAGGTGCGATAAAATGTGCGACTTATTTATGCAGGATAAAAACTTTTCTTTCATTTAGATAAAACCAATCCAACTGGTTTTATTCTGGTTTATAATGCAGTTTCCCTGCAAGGTTAACTAAGGAATGACGTATTGCCCACGTCATCGTCACGAGCAAACGTGAAACCTATCCAAACTACGTTGAATTTAGGTGCGAAAAAATGTGCGACTTATTTATGCAGGATAAAAACTTTTCTTTCATTTAGATAAAACCAATCCAACTGGTTTTATTTCCAAGTCTGGTTTATAATGCAATTTCCCTGAAAGATCAACCCAGGAATGACGTATTGCCCACGTCATCACCACGAGCAAACGTGAAATATCTAAATAATCTATTAATAGCTTTAGCTTCATAACATTTTTTTACTTTCTAGACGTCAGACTTCCCTTTGGCGCCCGTCTACATCCCGTCCAGACAAGTCAATATAAAAATATAAGTAACTCATAATAAATCATTTTCATATAAAATAACGCTACGATGATAAACGATTATGAGATATTTAGGCTGAATTTCTATGAAGGTCAGGTTAGCACTGATTCCTATGAATTTCAGTCAGCACGAGCTGGATAAATAGATAGAAAACTCCTTATTATGAACACCATAAACATTACAGATATAAATGTAGTTATTTTACAAGGTGTGTCGCAATGAGCGATCTTATCGCTAATAGCGATATTTTAAAAACAACCTTTGGACGGAATAAGGGAGAAGGATTGAAGATATATACAATAAATGCATACATGACTAAAACATATTAAACTTATCTATAAAAATATACAATAAAAATCATGAAACAAATAAAAAACATGTGGTTAAGGAAGGAGATCGTGTGCTTTCATCATAATTTAAAAAAAATGGACAAAGATTGAGCACGTCTTATCGACACGGAAAATGGAGGAAAAACGGAGCCTAACCAAAATCGAGAGTAAGTGGTTTAAAAATTCACCATTGAATAAAACCAATAATTTTATCATTCATTTCATCATCATCATTCATTTTTCTATTTTTTTTTTCTTTTTTTTCATTTACTTTTTTTATAACCGTTTTTTGTTAATATACTTACTGCAATATTAGCACTACCCAATCCAGATATAAACGGTTGTAAGATGCTTACCTGAAAATAAAGGAATAAATACATTATTATTTGAAAAATCTAAAACATTAAAATTGTTCACATAAATGTTTTGACCCTTGGTAAAATAATCTTTCAAATACAAAAACTCGTTTGAAAACAAATTTAATATGCCAGCCACAACTCAACACTCGAAAAAAGGCGAAAACACACTAGTAGCAGCCACATGTCCAGTAATACAATATGCTTTGATTTATGATATGGAAAGCGATTCCTCTTCGTTACGTCGTCCGGAGGATTTTTCCGCTGTGTTACGACGATACATGAGTCGACTGTTTCGATATAGTTCATATATCATTATGAAACACTTTATTGGATAGTAGTTCAGACGGTTTTGTTATTAAAATATTCGATTGTTGAACCGTATGTTTTTGATATACTGTGTGTAAAAGCTTCAACGCAACATGCGAATTTTGGATATTTCGATTTCTTCGCGAGCAATGTGCGTTCGTTTATATTCAACTTAATACTATGTTTTTTTTGTTTAAACAAAGCTTTTATCTTATGGGCAATTTAGTAAAGATAGGAAGATCCGAAGTTTGGATTTGTGTCTATTAAGAATCATTCTCTCTAAGTCAAGTCTCGTTATGCAAACTTTAAAATGGCAACTTGCTTGCACATAATATTGGGCTGAAAATTAAATAACGTAACGTTAAAAGTATTGGTATAATTACAACCTTTCTTATATCTACGGACAGTACAATAATAATAATACAACCAATAGCACATAGTCCAATTACAATGATAGACATGATTTCAAATTCAAAACAAAACTAACCGACCCGCGTTCTCCAGAGTTTCAAACCGACGACGAAACAAATGGCCAATATATCTCAAATAACAAACGCTGTAAGCACACAAATCCCGCTGATTGGTGGCATGTTTGCCCACGTCCACAAATATGTGTAGTGTGTGCACTACCCAGTGCTGGGCAAATAGTTTGTGGTGCTTTGTCTTTGCTACTTTGTACGGAATGGGCACTATATTTTCTGGATGTGTTGGGATATTTAGCAGTACTATGCTGTAAGGATTTGATTTTCACAGTGCAACTCAATGTAGATAATGTGGATAAGTACCACTTTAGGAATGTAAATCTTTTACTTTAAAAAAATAAATTTTTAAAACTACGTTTTTTTTTGTGTCCGCATTCGACTCAAAAAGTTTTTTTTTCAATTCAATTCTTTATTGCATTCCATATGTATTACATAGATAGTATTGTAAAGTAAAAGATCAATATGGACCCTGTCGGGCACAGCAAAATTAGGAGAGAGGAAGAGGGCTAAGTAGCAAATCAATATTATTTTAAATGATAAATTATTAGATCATGTGCTTAATTGGATGTATAATTATATTATATTAATCTCCCCACATTGGCCAATCCTTTTTCGCCCCACGTTCAATTCCTTATTGGCCCCGATGTCATAAATATAACAGTGCTTTAACTCCAATTTTTTATTAATTCTATGTTCGCCATTCCTCAGTTCCCAGTTGTTTTGAAACTATAAGAAACAGCATCATAGGTGCCAACTAGATTCATAAACGAGAATAGAATACAAAATACACAATTATAATCCTTTAGCGGTTTCACCGTTACTGAGTAACAAATCCGGTTGGTAAACAAAAGCCGATTCCTCGTAGTACCTAGTTATTTCCAATTTCCACCTTGCTTATTTTCCGATCGATTCCCTGAAACATTGAGATGCGGTCCATACGGTACGATCTTTAGATGTAGCATGACTTGTAATATATAAACGTTTACCTGTCATTAATAACCATCAGTTATTGGAACCTTACCAGTTCTTACAGCGTTGTTCTATAGTTATTCGTCTTGTGTTTCAAGTAGGTCTTGATACAACAGTCTCTGAAGATAGTAATTTGATTTCAGTTTTGCACTATGTAAATATTTTTTATTGTTCCCCTTTGAGCACCACGGTAAAATATTGATTGGTGCTCTATTGGGAATACCTTTGGTGCTCTAAAAAAAGGTGCTCTGAAAATAGGTGCCCAAACGGGAATACTCCGTAAAAAATATGTTACATAATATTTCATTGTTAATAAAAATAGATCTGATTTATGGTTATTTATTATTTAGGTACTAGCTTTTGCCCGCGACTTCGTCTGCGTAAAATTTCTTGTTCCTCCGACCCACTGCGTCGCATCGCATCGCCTGCCCGCGCTATTACCTCCGTCGTTTTCACTTACCGTTCTTTCTGCCTTTTTTTCATTTTGCTCCGCTCCTTAGGATCCTAGCGTGATGTTAAATAGCCTATAGCCTACGTCTGTATAACTGGGCTGTTAAGGGGACTACATGACCTACAGCGCGGTCACTGTCGGACTGCATAGAAAAGAAAGAGAAGCGCGATTACACAACGGTGGTAATTTATTGGAAAATATAAAGCAATTATCTATTTACAAAAAATCTATTGTTTGGACTAAAAAATTAAAACACTAGTGCTTTATTATGTTGCTTGTAGAATACCTGTCAAAAAATCAGAATTATTGTATGTATATTAGTATGGTTTTATTGTAAAATTAAAGTTTTTAGAGGTACGAGTATCTTTATGATTTTTTTATCGTATCAAATTAGTTGTATTATTTTTTCAACACACTATCTACCTAGCATATATCCTGAAGAATATCATATATTTTTCTGATTTTGTTTACTGTGGTCGATCATTATACTTTTATTGCTTCTAAAACTTGCGTTTTTTGCGTTTAGGTCCTGTAATCCCCTTAAATGCAAAAATCATGTAATTTGTTATTGAATTAAAACATCTATAATGTAATTTGTTATTGAATGACATTATGCGAAAATGACGTTTTGCGAAAGTGACATTATGCGAAAGTGACCAAATTTTTCACGGTGACATTTTGCGAAAGTGACGTTCTGCGTCGAGACCAAATAAACGGCTCATCTATTTCCTATAATCATCTGTGTCCCAAAACCCACCTTTTACATTAACCAAATGTTGGTTCTTACTAACAAAACTTCCTGCCAACTAAACCATTAGCTGGTAATGAATGTCTATCAAACATAGCCCATGGCCGATAGAAATGGACTCAGTCTATTTGTTGTGTACACAAAGCTACCCAATATCCGCCCAATTTCTGGCCCGAAACGTTATAAATCTGTTATTTTCTGAAAACGAGTTATTTTGTTTGCTATTGGAGATTACTTGTCATTAAAGACGGGGTGGTAAATGTATTTTCGTTGTTGGTATTTTTGGCAACAAAACATTTACTCAAGCGAATAGATTGGAATGTTACTGTTGAAATTATTGAAAAGATGTAGAACCAGCCGGCTTATTCTGCAAAAAACTCGCCGTGAAAACTTAGTTGAAGTGAACTGTCACTCCAACTGATGCTAGAGGCTGACACTATTGACAGCTCACTACAAACTCACTTCACTTAAGTGTGATTTTTACGGAATAGACCGGCTAGTTAAGTGATTTTACTTAGTTTAAACCAAATACGACTCGAAAGGAGAATTTGCTTTGTTTCTTTCTCTATGCAGCGTAAAAGTTCAACATGAAAGAAAATTTTACGGCTGAGCGACATGGTTGAAAATTCTAAAACGGTAGCACAAATAAAATAGCATCTGAAAATATTTCTAAGGCACTCACAGAAGTCTGACACAACAAAAATGGTGGTAGAATGGCAGTACAGGGCAGAGCGGCCATGTTGCCGGGAAATATGCATTTTTGTCCAATTTTAAGCTGTATGCCGACTACTCGTGTTTGAGTTCGTAGTAGCTACCTATGTTTGTACTGTACGAATGCAGCATTCGTTACTAAAATATGTATTACTTTCAAGTGTGTAGTGTGTCCGTCCTGTATGTGAGTTACAATTTGATGATTTATCTAGAATTATTAATAACGAGAGGATTAATAGGAGAGCAGTGGTGGCCAAGTGATAACGGCCGCGACTTAAGAGTTGTAGGTCGTAGGTTCGAATCCTGACAGGCGCTTTACTTTGTGTGAATTATTTCATCACCACTGCTCTCAAAACGGTGAAGGAAAACATCATGAGGAAACCGGCATGTCGTAGAACCAAAAATTCGAAGACATGTGACATCTGCCAACCCGCACTGAGCCCGCGTGGTGGATTACGACCCACTCCCTCTCACCGAGAGGAGGCCTGTGTACCAGCAGTGGAAACATTATAGGCTGAATATGATGATTAATACCGATCAGATTGTTCATCACCATCTACTTGGGGTCGGCACAACAGGTTTTCTTCTTACATTCCCTGCGAACCGTCACGCTATCATTCAGTCCCTTCTCTTTCATATCATTCCTCACACAATCCATCCATCTTTTCTATGGCCTTCCTCTCCCTCTCCATTCTCTTCTCCATCCACATTTATATTTATCACTCTATAAGAGACACATGCGTTTCCTCCCTCTTAAAAAGAATGATGAATATAAATGGTCGGAGAGCTCAATGGGGTATAAAACCGGTCAGAAAAAAAAATCAGCAGTGTCTGTGATGATAAATAAAGAAACATAACCAATTTTTGAGCAATATTTTTCCCGGGATATTTTCCGGGACTTCTCAAAGGCAACTACGAAGATATCTCTTTAACACAATTTCCAGCGTCCGATTTTCAACCTCGGAGTAAGAACTCGTTAAAAATTCAGATCACGTCTGCGAAATGCAGGAACTATTCATCCAAAAGCTGTGACCTGTTATCCGTCGCAAATCTATGCAAAAGGCAGGAGGGGAACGAGGGGACGGCTGTCATAATAATCTGGTTTAATCTTTGGTCCAAGTTATATGAAAATTCTTGTTTCTGAATTGAATTTTCTTGGTCTTGTAAATATTTTTGGGGAAAAGTTGGGTTATTCTGTTTGTTCATCGAAAATCCAGGCGGATGTACGGGATTTAAAGACTTAGGGTGATTTCTCGGGCATGCGTTTCTGTGTATATACCTTAGGGTGGATTTTTTGGAGTGGAAGAAAGGATTAACCGGAAAAATTATGTAACTTCTTCTTATACCTCTGTCGTATTGGCAGGTCCAGAATAGCTTATGTCTTGGTAACACTATAAGCCTGTCGGCGAGGAGGTAGCGATGTGACAGCCCAGGGTACGCCTGACGTAGGGACAGATCCACCACTCATGAAAGCTGTTTAAAAAAGTCTCTATAAACATAGCACACAAATGTTTGAGTCCATTTGAAAATTAAACCTTTTTTCAGGGAATCACTTGCAAAATAAAAATTCCTCGAACGGAAACCCAATATTGTTGGCACGTATTTCTTCGAAAAATGAGGGTAGTCAGCAAAAGGTTCTAAGAATTATGGGATCAATTTAAAGTCCCAAGAGTGCAGGCGCTTTTAGCTGTTGTAAGCGGCGTCACTAGAATTTTACATGAGGAAATATTTTTCATGTGATTATTTAAATTCAATCTCTTAGCACTATTTTATGACCTAGACTTTTGAAAATGCAAAAGTAGTTTAATCTTTTAAGTTTAAACTTTTATTTGGTTTGTTTATTTAGGTACAGACGCCAGCACATTAAGCTACCCGAAACTGTCAAATTTTCCCAATCAACTTTGAACCTTATGCTTTAGTGGTAAAGTTGAAAATCTATTAAAGAAATTTGACAGATTGTAGTAGCTTGATGTGCTGGCGTCTGCACTATAGTGATACTAATGAGTTTATAATACTTTTTTAGATACTAAATACATTTTTCACAGTTCCATAACAGAATGCAGGAGAGCACGACCATCCAAACTTCATATTCCTTTCAGCAGCAAATAAATTTCGCTAGTGCAAAATTTATGCTGAACCAAATGAATATTACGACCAAAACTCTGTAAATAATGTTTTCATTCCACGACCAAGTTTCCACTAGCAGTAAATATGAGCCGTTCTGCTAATAAACCATTGAAAAGCGATTCGATGGTACTTTACAAAGTAACAGCACAAAATAGGTAAGTACAGAAGGTTGGCTTAGTACAACAAGCGAAAACGTTCGCATACTTAGACGCGTACTAAAGCCAAGGTTTTATAGAAAAGCGGTGACCGCCAGATAACGGCCGCAGTGATGGCCGTCATGAAAATGATGACAGCGGCAAAGATTTAAATCGATATATTCGTCTGAGTAAAGATTCGTAGGTTTCTATTTCGTTTTGACACCTCTGACAATGACGCAGTGACTTGACTTGATTGTCATCGAAACGCTTTTTAATCATGTGTGGGCTTAAATCAAATCAAATCATTTATTGGTTTGCAAACATGGGTATTTAGTACATAGATGTTTAATTTAAAGAGTAGTCCATGCTCTACCGTCACATGGGCATGCAAAAACATATAATTATTTAATTTACACAACTTACTCTTCTCAGTATAGAAACTATTCCGCGTGACTATATTACGGTGAGGGCAAATATAGCGATTGAAATCTTTGGGTAGCGGGGTTTGACATTACGGTGTCAAAAACACTCTAGTAAAACACATCCACTTACTTTTATGAATAGCGTTTCAGTGACGTCATTCGCAGGTAAATTGCAGTACGGCCACTGCTCTTTTAGGAAACCGTAGCTTTACGGAGATTTTAAACAATAGGGATGACGAGTAACTTTTTTTCTTCGTCTATCAGGTAGATTATTAAAAAATATCGGGCACGTATTTTTTCTTTTTTCACATAATTAAAACATTACAGAGATATATTGATTTGAAATGTCGCATGACGTCACGTTTTGGTACAATTTTGACCTAAACGTGACGTCACGAACCCCCCCCCACTCCCAAACTTTGACACGCTTTATCTTTGTAATTTTTTGGTTGATTGACACAAGAAAAAATATGTGTCCATTATTTGTTTATAATCTAACTGACGGACTAAATAGAATTTCGTTCACTTTACCCCGTCGGGCGTGAGAGCGCTTGCACTCGCTGTACGTAAAGCATGTCTACCTATGTGTACGTGGGTTTTCGCTCGTTGTCGTTGCCGACCTTCTGTAGGCATTATTCTGTGTTAAAAGCGTGCCAATGAATTTAATTAACTGTTTCAATTTGATTTTATTCCGTCCCTTCTTTGATAAGTACAAAGGTTCCATTTTATATCGGAAAGTTCTTTGCGAGTTCGGCGTTGACATCCCTTGTTTTCGTGTAAGGCTGTCTTCACATTTGGTATCTGCTCACAGAGGGGAAATTCATTGATGTTTGAAGGTTTTGAAGTTTTGAAAGGTGAAGGGAACGTTGGCGTTAACATGTTTTGAATGCGGACGGTAAATACCTACTTGAACATTTGGGAAGTTCTAAAGATTTGTTTGAAAGTTTAGGGGTCTTTTATGGAAACTGAACTGAAAACTCTAAAGTAAATCAACGTGCTATTTTAAGAGAATACCAGTCGTACAACACAATCTCAAAGTGTTATTCTACCAGCCGTATTTGAAAAAATCTTATTGCATTTGATAGCCCATTTCTTGAGGAAGGCTATAAAGACACATACATGCTAACATCACGTTATACCCTAAAGAGTCCAGCAAAAAGAAAATAACCTCCTTTTTTTTAAATCGGTATAAAGTCAGAAAGAAGGCCTAGCGAAAACGAAGTGATAGCGGGCAGGTGATGCGATGCAGGGGACGCAGGAGACATACCGGGCGCCTGAGAAGGGCGCATAACGATCTGCGACCTCCATGAGAGGTGGCCTGCGGTCGGCGGACTAGGGGCGTCCGTCGTCCGACCAGACAGGCCCGAGTTGGCGCCGCAGTGTTCCACGCGCGCCACTCGAGCGTGGGCCATTATAGGGATGGGCGCACGGCGAGGTGGGACCCGCTGAGGAACAGCAAGTCGAAAAAAAAACTAATGCGATGCGGGGGAATCAAAAATTTCACGCGGACGAAGCCACGGGCAGAAGCTAATATAACATAATCAAACTTACAGCAAGTTTATAATAACTAAATACTTGAAAACTGTTTAACTAAGATGTGCACTACTTAATTTTAGCTAAAGAAGTTTTCCTTTGAGAATATTACAAAGTTCCCAACTAATTTGTAGTAAGCAACCCTTTTTTTCAGGGGCTGAAATTGCTTTTTAAATTAAAAGTGATGTGATAGTATCTAAAAATGTTTAGCGAAATAGAAATATGCATGTAATCTTAATAAGAATCTTTATAACTACCTTTTATGACTAAGCGACCTGGTTATTTTATTAAACCATACTTAGCCATTACGTTGAAGAAAAATCACTTTGCAGTTTATACTGACTTCACGGTACTTTCTACAGGAATTCTCGTAATTCTCCACCCAATATCAGCAACAATCAGCCTATAATATTCCCACTGCTAGGACACAACCCTCCTCTCTGTGAGATAGTGAGTCATAATCCACCACAGCCGAGTGCGGCTTGGCAGATGTCACATGGCTTCGAATTTTTTAAGTGAAAACTTCTTTAGGCTCGTTGGGCATTTTTTGAGATGGTAAAAAACCGTTGAACTTGCGACACTGTTACTGACACCGCGCTACATTTGGATGTGTTCGGCTGTCCTCGGGATGTTCTCGGTTTTAATGTATTTCCGATATGTCAGTGAGTGACGGCAAAGTATTGTGTTTGTGTTTTGTTTATATGACGATTCAAAAAATACACACGTAATTGTTCAAGTTTTCACTTCTGTCGGCACTCCCGGAGTGCCACTGTTTTTGTTTTTCGACAACCGAAAACCCGAAAATGTTTTCTAGTGAAAATAAATGTGATCCAATATTCTAATGAAATCACATACCTTCGACATCAAACCGTGTCCCATGATACGTCAACCCTACGGATAACAAATGTCTTTTTCAACACTTTGAATGCAAGCCACGGGTATTATGTTCCACAAATCTCTGGAGTCTCATTCGTATGCAGCATCCATTTTATTTACCTACTTTTTCCTTGACAAAATTGGTTGGGTAAGGGTTAACAAAATTAAAAATATTATCTTTTGAGGGTTATCTGGGGGGATTCTGGGGGGTTTCTGGGGTTGTCGAGGGACAGAAATTAGGGCCGAATTTTAGCTGAACTGGGTACTCATCTTAATGACTGTGTGCCGTTTTCTTTATCGTCTGTGATTATATTTTTAGGGTGAGGTCGTTAGTTGGGTTGCCTTTGTTACTGAATTTTTTTTTGTGTCGTTGACAATTTGTTGTCGTCTAAGCCGCTTTTTCCGAGGGAAAGGTTTAATTATTCGAGAAAACAGACTAGCTCGGCGTTTTCTGAAAAGTTACGGTCTGGCTATGTTCTTATTGAAGTATGATTCTTACAAGTTTGTGTTTTATGCCACTGCAACAGCAGGCTGCGCAGCATTCTAGGCGTCAAATTGACAGACCATATTCGCAACACCACGCTGCGTTCTAAAACACAGATTATTGACGTTGCTCAAAAAGCCACTAAGCTGAAGTGGGACTGGGCTGGCCACGTCTGCCGTATGCCCAATAAGCTGTGGGCCAAAATAACCACTACGTGGAACCCTGACACAGATAGAAGGCGTAGCGGCAGGTAATTATAAGTTTTTATATTTATTGTAGATTCTAACGGATTGGATGGAGAAGGCAAAGCATAAAGAAAAGTGGAAAAAATGAGGGATAACTTTGTCCAGCACTGGGACAACATAGGTGAACTGAAAATAAAAATATCGTTTAAAAATTTTCGCCCGTTTACAACATTCTTTCTTTTTTGTGCAAATACTTATCATGTTTTTTTTTAAATAAAATATACAGGGTGTGCCTGGAAGTACGGATCAAATTGAATAGGGGCGTGGGCAAGGATATTTGCAAACTTTTTAGCCTGAGAATGTCGGTGAATTTTTTTACGGTTCAAAAGTTATTAGCAATTTTTTTTTTATCAATTCGCAAAGTGCTCAAAGAAAATAATCATAAAAAAATACTATCAGGGCTATCTAAAAAAAATTAAATTGATAGCCCTGATAGCTTTTTTTTCGATTTTTTTAAAACGATTCGAATTCTCGTCTCTTTTTTTTTTCGTTTTTATTTTTCCTTTTTGTTAAAACGTTTGGAAATGAACTTCCCCACGCCCCTATTCAATTTGATCCATACTTCCAGAGACACCCTGTATCTATATATATAAAAGGAGAACTGACTGACTGACATATCAACGCACAGCCCAAACCGCTGGGTCTAGAGATTCCAAATTTGGCACGTACGTCCCTTATGAGGTCTAGGGGTGCACTAAGAAAGGATTTTTCAAAATTCATCCCCTAAGGGGGTGAATGGGGGGGGGGGTGAAATTTCACGCGGACGAAATCGCGGGAAGAAGCTAGTACTTAATAAGTTTTTAACAGAACAATTAGGTACATAAAGTTCCCATCAGTCATACACAGCCCTATTCAATTAGTTCCCGAGATTACGAAGAAAACACAATGGCACAGAATAATGCACACAAACTTGAAAGCACCAACATTTACAGTGCTCGTGATAATTTTCGAAAGTTATAGCAAGTTTACTAGTACTACGAGCATTGCTAACTGAATACCCGTGAAAGGGAAATTGAAAACTTACTTTGAATGGAACATAATTATAACTTGGATGTGTCGCAAACTAGGATCACACAATTATACAGGGTTATTTTAAACTGGCTAGCTAAACTCCACAGACGCGATGAGTATCGATCGATATCTAAAATGATTTTTTGGGAAGTCTGCGACCGCTAGCTATTTATTAGTTTTGTTACTTGAAACATGAGTTCAACTTTTTTTTATATGCTTAATGTAGAAATTTCATAAAAATACAGTACAAATGGTAAGGGCTCCTCTAGCAGCAACAGTTGCTGGCCTGGTTTCGTTCGAGCGCAATAACTTATTGTTGCTTGAAGTCGAGCAACAGATACTAACATGCACTAATATGCTCCTGATTGATGAAAGTAATTAAATTATTGCTTATCTAACTATACAGGGTCAAAATAAATTAGCTAGCGAAACTCTGCAGACGTATAGCGAGTACGATGTTTGTTTTTTTTAGGGGTCAACGACCGCTGTTAGTTTTTGTTACTTGAAGTATAAGGCGAGAAAAATATGATTTATCGTGTTTAGATATCGATACTTATCACGTACCAGAAGATCAAAAAAAAAACTGATTTTTGAAACTGATACCTATTTGCAGTGACTTGATTGTCATCTAAACGCTACATAAGATGTTAAAAAATTAACCTTGCAAACATTAAGAGGTGCTTTAGACCATCGATCTGAACAACTTTCACTATGGGACCAACACTGAAATCACGAAAAAAAAAATAGCTATTTAATACAAAAGTTCAATGACCAAAATGTATGAAACAGCCGATTTTTTTTTTTCGTGATTTCAGAGTTGGTCCCATAGTGAAAGTTGTTCAGTTCGATGGTCTAAAGCACCTCTTAGTTTGTAAGGTTAATTTTTTAATACTTTTATAATAATGTGCGAGCTCACTCTTCTCAGTATGGACACTTTTTCGAGTGACTAAGGGTGAGGGCAAATCTAGCGATTTAAATCTTTGGGCAGCGGGGTTTGACGTTACGGTGTCAAAAACGCTCTCTAAGAAAACACACCAACTTACATTCATAGACAACGATTCATTGACGTTATTCTTTTTTTAATTTGAAATAGACTTGTTCTTGACTCTAGTCTAGGTCACAGGTGACAGAGACAAAGTCGACGATGGAGCGAGCTTATCCAGAAGAAGCCTGTTCACTCTCACTTTGAAGAGATTTGGGTTATTCACCGGTAAATTGCGGACGCTATGTGGGCGGACACCGCTTTTCTAAGAAACGAACTTTGTTTTAACTTCTTTGAACAACCAAAACCCCTAGACCGAATAAAAAGAAAAATATTATATTAAACAATTCTGAACAAACATTTTCATATTGTGTGTACCAAATGTAGGACAAGCATAATATAGTTTTCAATAGTTGGAAAAAGGAAAACCATTATAACTTGGAAACGGACAATGGCGTCGTCTATTGAAACTTGAACAATCGATATAACTTGCAAAACATTTGAATTTCCTGTTTACGTTATCCATATTTTCAAAATATTAATCTTGAGAGATTCTTATTACTATTGTTGTAAAATTTAAAATATTTCTTTATTAGAGCAAATGATGTAGGTATTAGGCTGCATTTCCATCAGAGATGTGCTATGCTACGTTGCTATGGATGCGATTGATATCCACCAATCATATTCATTGGTCCACATAGCATAGCACTGGTGGAAACGGGTTCAACTAAGCTATGTTTTTTATACGGAAGGATGCGTGCCCAGTGGCGTGCATTGCATATAGGCATATAAGCAGTGCCTACCTGGATATATCAACATAAGCCTGTCAATTACATTTTAGTGTGTGTGCCCCACAATTAAGAAACTCACTAACTTATCATACCTAACAAAAAACAAAATCTTCATACAAACACGCGCGGCAGTAGGCAGTCACCGGACGGCCTACTCGGCTCCCGTACTATTCGCACATTGTCATTGGTCTTTACTCGTTCAAGTTAATACGACAAAATTAAAAATACGTACGACTCACGCGTAATACCATGACGTTCGACCTTCGCAATTTATCACCCTTAAGTAGGCATGCCTACTCAAATAACCACATTTTTGACCTCGCTTTTTTTTTTCTGATTAGTGACCGCGTTTGCCTAGACTCAAATCAAATCAAATCAAATCATTTATTTCAATTAAACCATGTACAGGCACTTTTGAATTGTCAAAATTAAATAGTCAGTCAGTTAGTCAGAAAGTTGAAGCTAATTGCCCATTCCAAAACGAGACCCGAGAACTAGACCCGGCCTAGTGCCTACCTATTCTGAAAACCAAAGCACGCCACTGTGCGTGCCATGGATGGGAGCTATGGATACGCGAGTTGTGTAGCTATGTGCAGAGCAGAGTACTCCCCGTGCCTTCCCTACTATCGATGCAACGCATAGCTCGAGCTGCGCATCTTCCTCGCACAGCTACCCCACGGCGGCGCATCTTCATAGCACATCTTACTCGCTTTTCTACACAGCTCACTCGTAGCATTCTTCTTCTTAGCGTGTCGATAGCAATCTAAATGTACTCGGCCCAGAATTCGGCTACTTATTTGGCGCCATCACTAGCGTCCATCAGTTCCTGTAACGTGCAGCTGACAGGACAGGCAGGGCACGATTTTAAGTGTCCCATTGTTTGTGGAACAGCACCACATTTACACTCCAACGCGGAGTCGTCTATAAATCTCCACCTGAACAGGTTTTCCTTGCTTCGGCCAACCTGGGTTCGGAGTCTGTTTAAAGACTTCCAGATTACCCAAGGTAGCTAATGTCCAGGTGGGAGGTCTTCAGCGGGTGGAACGAACGGTTTAGGTAAGGAAGCACTGTCTCGCCACAGCTTTAGTCTTTCTTGTGGTGGTTTGCCAGTGAGTGGGACGACACACTTTAAAAAACTGTTTCTGCTTTTCAGCCTTTGTGGCACAAGGATGTTGTCGTGCAAAGGGTGTCGTGTACTCGTAGCATTAGTGGAAACGGTCGCATAGTTTCGTAGCTTAGCTTTCACATCCTCGCAGCATAGCTGCATAGCACATCTCTGGCAATATAAAGATAAAATATGCTTTACATAACATAACATATCATCACGTCTTTAATTCGCGAAGGGTCAGGCAGAGGTGAACCTATAGTACACCCACATTATGTTCACCCCAGTTATGTCTAAGTCCCAAGTAATAGGGGGCGAGCTTATTGGCATCAACCGGACAAAAACCCAAAAACACTTTGCCCGACCTGGAAATCGAACCCAGGACCTCATCACTAGACATAATCCAATGCATTTTAGACGCCCCCCATTATAATCTTGCACCTAACCATTTTAAAGTATATTTTTATCGTCACGATAAACGGAGCTACAAAATTAAACATGTGATTCATTTCTAAAGAATGAAATACAAGAAGAAGCTATCTAAATTGCCTGTTAAATGTTATGATTTGATCCAATCATAAAGTTAGTAATTTTATTGCTTTTATTTACTGCTTACAGGCAATCAAATTGCTGCGTATTAATGGCTGTGATACCTTCCATATACAGTTGCGAACATCCTGTGAATAAATATGTTATTACCAGCCCCCTTTTACTGTATGTAAACATTAAGCAATACTAAGCGTTATAATTATGTTGCCAAATCAGTATTAACTTTTCCGCTGACGCATCAAGTCAATAGTTACTTGGGGTTCACTACAATTACCGTAAAACTTAGGCATGAGTTTGGTTAGTATTAGTGAAGTTTTAGCCTCGCTTTTTCTTATTCTTGTATTGGATGAAGCAACTTATTTATAACGAGCAAAGTTTAACATAAAAGCTATAGATCTGCGTAGCCTTTTCCCAACTATGTTGGGGTCAGCTTGCAGTCTAACCAGATGCAGCTGAATACCTTCACAACCCAGTTACTGGGTAACACGATACCTTGGTTGTCAGACTTTGGGGTTCTGACTACCCGTATCGATTGTCACAGATCTATGAATGACAGCCGGGACCAACGGCAAGGGTCCGTTGGGCCCGGTTGTCATTCGTAGATTATGTAAAGTGAAACATTACGTAGGTATTCACTATTGGCCACACCTTTTATCTCCGCGACTTTATATTCAACAATTTTTTTTTTTTTCATTAGTCCTTGTTTATTTTGGGGATTTTTGTACTCATATGCGACGCGACCGCGTACCGGAAGACGTAGCGTTGGAAGGCCTCCCACAAGGTAGACCGACGACCTTGTGAAGGCCGCAGGAACCCGTCGGATGAGAGAAGCACAGAACCGGTCGAAGTGGAGGTGCTTGGGGGAGGCCTATGTCCAGCAGTGGACGTCTTTCGGCTGAAATGATGATTATGATGATGATGTGACGATGTCAATCCTATCGTACCCACAAGCACCTCCACTTCGACCGGTTTTGTGCTTCTCGCATCCAACGGGTTCCTGCAGCCTTCACAAGGTCGTCGGTCCACCTTGTGGGAGGCCTTCCAACGCTTTTTTTTCGAATTTCCGAAATTTTCTTTCATACAAACCTTGTCTTGGCAATACCAAAGACAAGAAAAAAATAATTATCCAATTTGGTGCAGTCGTTCGGAAGTTATGCACGTACATACATTTCGGCGATTCATTTATAGATACCTAGATTTCTGCGTAATTTTCAAGCCAGATTGTTTCAATTACACTAATTATGTTTACGAAAATATGGACGCTGAAAATTATATTGTGTTTACATCAAAGACAGTGTATGTATTTGACATGACATGAGTAGGGGAGGGGTATCCCGTGTAGCGGGAATATTATTTTTAAATTCATCAGACTGAGAATTTTATCAAAAGGTTTTTTTTTGCTTGTGTTTCACGTGATATTTTAGTTCGAGGCTTTTAGCTTGACCCCGCGTGGGATTTTGTAAGAGTAATATTATGAGTTCTTTTTACATTTATCGTTCAATGTACTAAAGGGCTTTGATTTTTTTTTCAAAATGGCGGCCACGAATGTTACCTTTAAATCGATAGCTGACATCAATGCAAACAGATCTTATTATGTTTTCTGTTTGCATTGATGTCAGCTATCGATTTATAAAGGTGACATGCGTAGCCGCCCAAACAAAACCAAAATGGCTCAGCAGTAGTATATGCCAGGATCCATATAAAAATCCTCAATCCCCTTTAGCTTCAATTATTGTTAAAATGTTGATAGATGGGCTAAAATAACCACCGAATGATTTAATTAAACACAAGACGACATCGCGGCAGCCGAAGCTGAAGATGGGGGGCGACTTGACTCCTACCGAAAAAACTGACCAGAACTAGCAAAAGACAGAAGAATTGTTTGATAATCGGAGGTGGAGGCCTTTGCCCTGCAGGAGGACAATACAGGCTAGGCTAGTTAGATTCGAAGTTGTTGATAGATCTTTAAAATTAACACCTTCGTCTTCAGCCTTTACTTCATCCGTAATCCCTTGTCTTGCTTTCTCGGTTTCCATTACAGACAATTATTATCTACGCGAGCCAAAAAAGGTTGAAATATTCCAAAAAAAAAACGAGTACTTAAGCAATATTAAATCAAGCTTCTATGTAACAATAAAAACGTGTCGTTGACAACGTGGCCCACAATAATTGTGGATTAAAAGCTTTCTGGTAACGTAAAAATGTTACGACCAGAACCCCGCGAGTGTCCCGCAATTGTGTGCACTTAGCTTAAGGGCTGTTGTCAACTTTTTTTGGTTTATTAAAGGTATTGTCATTTTATTGTTTTGTATTTATTTATGAACTTTCAGACATTGTGGAAACACATTGTGGAACAGATTTTTTTTATTAAAACCGTTGCCTGAATAACACATTTCTCTAGTAAAAATGTGTTGTAAATTTTTCTATTAACCTTTCCAACAAAGCTTAAAATCCTTGTAGTTGGAAGGGATACGCCGATTTATTCTGCGTTAATCTCACTGTGAAAACTAAGGTGAAGTGAGGTTGAAGTGAAATGTCAATAGTGTCAATCACACAGTTCAATAAGCATCGGATGGAATGACAGCTCACTTCAAACTCATTTCACCTAAGTTTCCTCAGTGGCGCCGTCATCTCGTCCTCGGTGAAGTCGGTGGTAACTGCGACCGTGGACAAACGCTCTAAAGTAGATTTTTTTTTTGTCAAGTAAATCAAGGACAACGTTGAATATACCTGTATTATACTTTAGCCTCGTCCGTAAAGATTAGCATTGTATACTTGTAGTTCCACATATTATAATGTCGCCTCTTATGCACTTTAGTTTAACCTCCTTTGGTTTTGTTTAAGTCGGATGCCTTATTCCCGCTGTCACTTTACTGTTAATACGTCAATGATTATGATAGAACTTCACTTACAGGTAAGCTCGTTTAATCACTGATTATGAGTGATAAAATTTTAGAGATCCATTGCTTCATAGGTTTGAAAAATTATTCTGTTCAACAAAATAAATAACGCAATGAATGTGGATGAACTGTCAAAATCAAAGGCATTTCTTGTCATTTTATCCCCTTGTCTGTTAGGCAAGCTTATTAAGTTCTGTCTGATTAGTGACAGTTAAGCTCTTATACATGTGTGTTACGTAGTTACCCCTCAGAACTGCTAAAGGGTATTTTCTCGTGGTCCTACTATTTTGTCCTACCAGTAGGTCCACGAGGGTATGCTATTGCTGTTAGTCCTACTGAAGTTTTGAAACTAAAATGTACCTCCTGTATAAAGAAACTGACTGGATAGGTGTGGGGCGTGTCTCAGTTTCAGTCGTCGTACTGCCTTCTCTTTATATCTTAGAAAGCATTTTGTATGTTCGCAAAAACTTAGGACTTTTCAAAATAAGAAACGATTTCCATAATAAGTATATAAATACACGTAGTAAACATGAAATTGTGATACTTAACTAAAACAAGCTAGTCATTTGTTATAAACAGTATCTGCTTTACAATATTGCATTAAAGGGTTTATTAAAAAAAAAAAACATTTCATTAATATTTTAATAGGTACCTAATGAATTACTTGATAACATTCTAAAATCTCAAGTAGAATTAGTTCATGGTGTTAATAAAACAACCGGTATTTTTTTAGATAAATTAAGATTAGTTAAAAATTTATCTTAATTTATCTAAAAAATGCTTTCTAAGATATAAAGAGAAGGCAGTACGATGACTGAAACTGAGACACGCCCCACACCTATCCAGTCAGTTTCTTTATACAGGAGGTACATTTTAGTATCAAAACTTCAGTAGGACTAACAGCAATAGCATACCCTCGTGGACCTACTGGTAGGACAAAATAGTAGGACCACGAGAAAATACCCCTGCTAAACCATCCAAATGATGAATTAACATTTAATCAAAAGCAAGAGATATTGAAATCGTTGCGAAACGCAAATATGTCAAAGAGATGACAGCTTCCGTCGCTTCTGCATATGAGTGAACATCTGGTATTTTAGCACAGATCTCGGAACTTATAGGAAAATAGATGTTTTTGATTTTCTCTTTGATGAATTTAAGCATGTCATTTAGCATTCAAAATGGGTTGATGTAGCTGAAATTATTATAGCATAATTAGCCTATAAAGTTCCCACTGCTGGCACTCAGGCCTCCTCTCTTCGAGAGGGAGTGCGCCTATTTTATAGGACTTCATACCTGGCGAAATCATCATCTGCCTAGCCTTCTCCCAACTATGTTGGGGTCGGCTTCCAGTCTAACCGGATGCAGCTGAATACCAGTATTTTACATGGAACGACTGCCTATCTGACCTCCACAACTATTGGGTAATACGATACCCCTTGGTAAGGCTGGTTGTCAGACTTTCGGGCTTCTGACTACGCGTAACGACTGTCAAAGACCCACTAATGACACCCGGAACCAACGGCTTAACGTGTTTTCCGAGGCACGGTGGGGTCTCGGTATATATAGATGGTCACCCATCCACAGACCAACCGCGGCAAGCGTAGCTTAACGTGATCGATCGACCTGTGCGGCTGTTATTATTTAGCCACGGGCCCCTCCCATATAACTGCATAACACCTCTGCATAACCCTTTATGGAATACAGGCGATATGTTATAGTTACTTTAACGTGAATGCGATACATCCAAGCTTCCTGAAACAATATTAGTGAAACATCGGAACTATGTGCTTCAAAAACTATCAAACGGAAACTAACAACGTTCTTGAGATATATTTCTCAATATACGTATCCTTGAGGTCCAAACTAGTAGCTACACAGCGCTAAGAGGAACATTCTTGAAGATGTCTAGACTGGCGGTATTGTTGACTAGATTCTTAGAGACAGGGTCGCTGTAGAATCGGGTTTTGTTGAGACTGCGGAGAGACTTAAAAGCTTAGTCTATATTAGTGGTTTTTAATGCCAAAGCTAACAAATAGACCAACTTTAGCATAGACGCATAAGCATAATCAGCCTATTATATTTCCACTGTTGGGAGTCTTGGGACACAGGCCTCCTCTCTGTGAGAGGGAGAGTGCGGGTTGGTAGATGACACATATCTTCGAATTTTTGGCTCTAGGACATGCCGGGTTTCTTTACGATGTTTTCCTTCACCGTTTTGAGAGCAGTGGTAATGTAATAATTTATACAGAGTCAAGCGCCTGTCAGGGTTCGAACCTACGACCTGCAACTCGTAAGTCGCGGTCGTTTCCACTGGGCCACCACTGCTCTTAGCATTGACGGCTCGTATGAAAAGGTGGCTCTGAGTTTGTGGCTAAGATTTGTTAACACAATGATACAGGAACAAACATAGGCCGAGATTAACAAACGGTAGTTTGGCGTAACATTATTTCTAAACTAGAAGCACAACTGTCAAATACTCAAGTCTTAGACACAGACGGGACCATATTCAAGCCAAAGCAAGTCCTAAGTAACGTTTATCAATGCCGGCTTACTAGTAAGTGGCAAGGTGAAAAAATAAAACGGATGCAAGGTATCCTTGAGGCCCAAACCAGCTATAGTACATTCGCGATTTATTTGCCAAAAATGTAAACAAATATGAATTAATGGAAAAATAAACTTAAATTCCTACACAATAAAGTTCAGTTTACGCTACAATTTAAAACAAATTTATAGCTTTGTCAATAGTGCTAGTCACTCTGAAAACAACTTAATTATCATTGAAATAAAGTTTATGTTTGTATAACTTGAATACTACCTTACCCTATGTAGGGGGTGTGCAACACTGTTACTTTATAGTAGCTACACAGAGCTGAGAGAATTCTTGAGCATGTCTACAACAGTGGTATTGTCGACTGGATTCTTCGAGCTAGGGTCTCTGTAGTTTTGGGTTTACTTGGGACAGAGAAAGCATAACTTATGAATTTGCTTTTTTGTAGGGTGTTCAGTGATACCGAGAATCAACGCTAAGGGAATGATTTCATGAAACACCAGATCCAATACCTGTATTTTTTGGACCGTTCGCATTCTGATCTCAGTCTCAATCTGTCAATCTTCTAATTTCCCTACATTTTTCACAACTTTTTAACATTAATTGTCGCTGAGATGAGATTGAGACTAGATTTTGAACGTTTTTCATAACGGGAATTGGCTTTCTGATTTTATTTCGTAGGGGTGACTGTCGAGATGACGACTGAAAGAGAAAGACACGTTGCGACGACCCCAAATAAATTATCCCTTATCGCAAGAAAATGATCAACCGATGACCGTTGAGGTGGGCGAGATCTTGAGTGCCGCGAACATCAATTGCAATCTTTTAAATTTTACGTCGATCCACCGCTTTAACGTAGGTACTTTTTAATACCAGTATTATTGCTGTAAGTACAGACGCCAGCACATCAAGCTACCCGAAACTGTCAAATTTTCCCAGTCAACTTTAAACCTTATTTTTTAGCGGTAAAGTTGAAAATCTATTAAAGAAATTTGACAGATTGTAGTAGCTTGATGTGCTGGCGTCTGTACATACATGGGTAATTACTTCGTTGTTGACGATGAAATTACACGCACTTACAACTTTTATTACTGTCCTTAGCTGAAAGGGGAGTACCATAAAATTGTACATTGTACATAATTATATTATTGTGAAGGCCGCAGGAAGCCGTTGAATGCGAGAAGCACAGAACCGGTCGAAGTGGAGGTGCTTGAGGGAGGGCTATGCCCAGTAGTGGACGTCTTTCGGTTGAAATGATGACATAATTATATAAAAGACTCATCCTTACTGATAAATTATTTTATTTCTGTAAGCAGGTTTGAACAAACACTTTTACACGTAAATCATATTTTTAGAACTAGTTGAGGTCGGCGTTTCCGATTTGACTACTCTGAGAAGAAAGGCCGAAACCAACTCGGAGGTCACAGTCTCTTTTAAAGTCCAGACATAACCTTGGTCATGTGAAAACCATGTAGAATGGTGTCTGAAATGGTCTTTTGAGGAAAGACCCACACAGATTGAGTGAAACTGTACACGAAGACGCGCCCCACTATTATTACTAATCGCTAGTGGTTATCGCTAGTTAATTCCGCTAGTGTTTTAGTTTTTTGACACACACTAACTACTCACTAATAAATAATTACTGTGTATCGACAAAACTAAAACACTAGCGGAATGTTGCACACTTATACTGTAAGCGATTAGGAAGAAGAGTGGGGCACGTCTTCGTGGATGGCGCTATCTATACAGTCAGTGCATGCATTTGTAAGTAATCGTGCAGCTCAACTACTAGTAATGATTCACGCGGCATTCCAGCTGTAGTAGTTGGATGTTATCTCCTAACAACTAACAGGTTATTAACTAACACCACCACTTATTCTAATAACGAAAATATTTACTATTCACATTGAACACCATCTTCCATTCGTGCGTGGCGGGCCGTTCAAAGGTGATATCAATTTAACGCAAAATATATCGTCGATAAACTTGCGCACATATGTAGGAAATGGCGACTATGAAGATAGTGGAAAAATATGGTAAGTATTAGAAGCACTCAGATGTAAGTATTTGCAAGATGAGTACTGTAAAGAAGTTATAGCCTTCCTGTGGGTCGAAGGTCTACGACCTTTCAAGAGAATTAAAGTTTTATGTCAGACGTTTGAAGGAAATTGACGCTTTTAGGATTTAGATAGGATAAAGTTCGTACTTTGTTAAGTGTTAAATGGATATTTAAGCGAGTTCATCTTCATTAATGTTGAAATCACTTTTGTTAAGGTTTCAGATTTTAGTCAAAAACTAAATTCTTAAAGAAATAACAAAGAACAATTGTTTATTTTGCACAAACAAAACGCACATTACAAATAACAAACGGCATAAAATATACACACACAACGTAGTCAAAAGTCAACCGCGGCAAGCGTAGCTTTACCTGATCGATCGACCCGTGATTTAGTCAACTGGATCCGCGGGTTCAGTTCGTGTGGGTCCAGTTGACCAAAGACTGGCTTTTATTACTAAGTCACAAACCACTGTAAATCCTTATTAATAGTCGCAATGGACCATTGTCACAATAATTGAGATTAATTATTCTATAGAATCGTCCTATTTTAGCTTCAAATAATGGTCACAATACACCGGTTTGTTCACCACAATACCCATCGCTCGCGTTTCAAGGAATCTATCGTTTGTCCGTCGAAACTTCCGAGTAGCCCGTTATTTATATAAATGGATAAAATACCTGAGATCCACAAAATACATAAAGTTGGCTCTGAAAACGTCCTGAAATATGAATAAAATATCTCAGGTCGGGTTTAAAATTGCACGAAATAATTTAAAGCGAAATTATCATAGCTAATGTTTCTTTGTTCTAGCTCCATATTATTTGAGAAGTTTTGAGATAGACGTCTAAAAATTCTTTATTGGTTATGAAGTAATTTTTACGGCTGTAGTGTTTTTACAGGTGCCTGGTTTATGGTAAAATGGTCGGCCCATAATCGCAGATATGTTCTTTGCACCAATGAATGCTTACCACTTTTTTTTTTTTTTATTGGAAATCATCTAATGACTCCTCCCGCTCTGGGTGGAGCGGAAGGGAGTGTCAAACTCTTACTGACTAAAACCCACCCGTGTTCCTTCCTTAGCCCTGTATGTTCCGGGGCAGCGGTAACCCTTTCGGACGATCCCGCTACCCAATGCTTACACCTTAGGAGAATACAGAAATATAGCATCAGTAGGCGACGCGTGATCGTATCCCTATTTTATATATTTATATTTGAATATTTTAATCACACTAATATTATAAAGGCGAAAGTTTGTGTGTGTGTGTGAGGGTGTGTTTATATGTTTGTTACTTCTTCACGCTCAAACGGCTGGACTAATTTTGATAAAATTTTGTATGGAGGTAGCTGACACCCTGGATTAACATATAGGCTACTTTTTATCCCGATATTCCCACGGGATCGACACTTATGTGGGTGAAACCGCGGGGGGCAGCTAGTACGTTTAATAAATCCAGGGCTGGTAATACGAATACGAATTATTGCGCACGAACGTAACGTGTACGTCTCCACACCCTTCATTCTTTCGTAAATCTGGCGTTTCACTGTGCACATCCACATCCCCCACAGCATCATCATCACCCTTCTGTCCCTATCCCAATTATTTTGGGGGGTTGGGCACAGCATGGATTCTTCTTCTTTTATATATTTTTTTTTCAGTCTGATTTTATTTCAAATAATAATAAGATTTATCAATTTCAAATATTAAATATAAAATTTAAAGCATTTGATTTGACTAATAAAAGTATTTGAAATCGATAAACGTTATTATTATTTGGAAATCATGACACATTTATCACGCCATTTTCCTCCCGGGAATACCAACAACCGTGATGCATTGTTTAAGCTTTCTACAAAGCTAAATTCGCAAGCAACTTCCATTGTATCTAGTCCAGAGATTACATCACAGTCCAGTCCATCCATCCTCGTTTGATTTAGCCGTTAATGCCGCGGAGTCAACACGCAGCTTCCAAAGATAATACACGAAATCGTACGAATCGTTCGTGTAACAATAACAAAGTGAACTTGTGCTGTACGGTTCTGTGAATCGAGTTTTGAGGCCGTCGGTAACTTTGACAGCTAATGTCAACGCATGGATAGCGGCGAGTTCAGACGGTATGACGATTGTGAGTGTGACGCTGGTTACATTTTTGGAAGAGTACCTTTCAAGTAAATTATTAGCGGGATGAGCTGAACTCCTTCGACAAGAATTACTGGTCCTCAGCTTTAAAAAGAGAGAAGTGGAAAGAGAGTAGGGAGGCCTTTGCCCTGCAGTGGGACATCACAGGCTTTTAATAAATAATAATAATAAAGTAAATTATTATTGCTAATGAATTCATTAGTTTGGTTATCGTACTTTTAAATACACAACCATTATATTTTTGATGCCATAATGAAACCTTTTTTCGAAATTGTTCGCCTGTTCGAAAAAGGACTTCGTTCATTACCGCATTCACGTTTAAACTTCGATGACGTAAAATCATTAGCAAGTCATTACAATGGAACTCTTATATCATTGTAATAAAGTAGGTATACCTTACCTTAACGAGATGAGTTATATTGGAATGACTTACTAATGGTTTTACGTAAAACCAGTCCCATAATTCGCCCGTCTAAACCCTCCCATACCCGCATCAAACAAAATGTGTACAAGACAACTGTCGCGAACTGGAAGCTGACTAATAAGCGTGACAGCGGACGTGACGTCACTCCTCACGAGGTACTTACGCGATATACCTACCTACGTACCGTCAAAGACAAAAGTATGTACTTACAAAATTCAGTAGCGAGTTTCTCATAAAGTATCATTTGGAAGCGAGTTACTGACTTCTGAGTTAGACAATCATTTCACCAAATGTGGAAATGTGACACAATTCCAAAAAAATGATGTGTGCGAAGATGCAATGATTTTCGAGGCCAAAAAGAAATATTAAATAATAATAATTATCGTTGCTGAATTTCAGTGAGTACAGGTCATATGTGTTTGCCATTAACTGTACCTACATCAGTCAAATTTAATGCTTCGGGTAAACTGTGCCTAAGTAATTAATGTACTGTCTGGTCGACCGAGCTATGTATCGCAGAAGTTAGGCAGGTGCTTAAATTTTGTAGGTTAAATTTTAATAATGTACGTATGATAATGTTTTATCTACTAATAAGCCCTGAAAAGATTACTTCTTTAAGGGCTGATTTTTCCAACGCCAGAGAATTTTATCCGAGAAATAATTTTGAATTTTTGACAGTTCGGAAAATCTGCCAGACGTCAATTTTATTCCACGAATAAAAATAATCTGTCGATTGAAAAATCCGCACTTACTGTATAGTTAGCGCCACGAAAGGTGAGACTTGACCCCCCCTCCCGCGTTCTTTCCGCCGCCCCTATGACGCCCGGTTCCGTCCCGCGCTCAGACCTCATACCGCTAAAGAGACCTAAAATCGTGTACTGCGCATGTCAAACCACGTGGTGTGTCAAGTCTAATCTTTCGTGGCACGCATTATAACAATCTCGCTTAAACATTGAAACAAAAATGCTTGGTTCACTAACACAAGGTATGGTTGGATTTTCAAAACTCGGCTCAGCGCCGAAAGCTAAAAATTGAACAGCGCGCTTTTTTTGAAATTCCTTTAGATGTCACCTAGTATTAGTCCAAATAAGCAAAATCTCCTCAAGACTTTATATTTAAAACAACCACACACCAAAACCAACAAATGAGAATTTATAGGTATTAATAGCTAACAAAGCGGAGAGTACACACAACACACACACATATTGACCTTATCGGTGATGGTTTTTTTTTTTTTTGGATGTGAAATCATCTAATGACTCCTCCCGCTCTGGGTGGAGCGGAAGGGAGTGTCAGACTCTTACTGACTAAAACCCACCCGTGTTCCTTCCTTAGCCCTTTATGTTCCGGGGCAGCGGTAACCCTTTCGGACGATCCCGCTACCCATCGGTGATGGTCTTCAGGAAGGTCACAGCTGAGTAGTACTCGCAACCGGCGTGCGTGTACGACAGAGGGACAATTTTCGTAATATTAAGAACGTTCACAGTCTGACCTCAGTCTAAATCTGTCAAAAATATTTCTAATTTCCCTACATATTTGACAAGGTTTTGACATTGATTGTCGCTAAGATGAGATTGCGACTAGATTTTGAACGTTTTTAATTACGGGAACTGGTATTCAGATGTAAGAACGTAAACGAATCAAAAGGAGTATGTAAGGATCTCCACCTCTAGAAATAACTCGAGTAGTTTCTACCTTCCCTCATGGGAAGAAGGAATGAGTAGAGAGAGAGAGAGAGAGAGATGATGGGAGAGAGATGCAAGCTGAGAGTGAATCTTAACCAAATCACAACCAATTTTCTACTCTACCACCGACACCTACACACACAAAGACAGCTATAGCAAACAAGTAAATAAACATGTTACAATTTCACCAATAAACCGATTTGGGAGGCGTTCCCGGAAATTTTCCCTAATACAGTTACATAAGGTTGAGAACGTAAGTCAATAAACGAGGAAATTTATACGTAAATGCATAAAATTTGGTTTCCTAAATCTGTTTTTACGTTTAGAGTTCAGATACTTGTTGATATGTTGCTAGGAGTAGGAAACGGCGAAGATTGGGTATACAGGGTGTGTAGTGTAGCTAGTGTGTGTAGGGTAGGAATACAGGCTGGAGTTTTAGATATTGGGGTGTTGCTGGAGTTTTAGATATTGGGGTGTTGGGGTGTTTTCGGGGAGTGTGTAAGTGGCAAATCATGTTTCTATAACAAGTTTGTTGTTTTAACCGGAGTGCGTGGAATGTCTAATAGTGAAAGTGATTTCTAGTTTAAAGTTGACGCTATCGTTGAAAATATACTCTTTTGACGCAAATCCATTTACTAGCCTATATCACCCGGGATAATGCAAAAATTTAAGAAACTCACACTCACTACACCCTGAAAAAAAAAAGACACTCCTCATTTTGCAAGTTAGCAAGTTAGTTGTCATCTTGCATGGCATTTTTCTTCATAATTATGATTATTCTGATAGCATAATAATAACACACTTCTCAATGTAGGTTTTCTACAAACAGCTTAGAAACCTTAATTCCAATTATTCTAGTCTAGTCCACAAATTCTCCAAACCCATAGCCGAAAATCCTCACAAAACCATTATAATTCTGCGCAACGTTTTCAGCATTCCAGCCTTTAGCTAAACACCTAAGAGAGGTTAGAACAGCCAGGTCGAACCATTATGATTTATTCCCAGGCCAAAGATTCCTTCATACCGACTTGAACCGAATATCGGAGCAAAATAAATCTATATTGGCGCCAGAAATGAAGGTGTGTGCGCGGAATATATAGGTAGATTTGGAACGAGCTTTGTTGAAAAGGTGTTAACTACGAGTACCTTTTTGGGCTATTGTTGTTTAATCTAGAAATTTTCACGTTGGGATAACTGGAATTATGTATATTGACGTTTATTGAGTTAGGTGTGTATAATAAATTAATATTAAACTTACATCATCATCATCTGCCTAGCCTTTTCCCAACTACGTTGGGGTCGGCTTCCAGTCTAACCAGATGCAGCTGAATACCTACCAGTATTTTACATGGAGCGGCTGCCTTTCTGGCCTCCACAATCCAGTTACTGGGTTGACTCCTTGGTAAGACTGGTTGACAGACTTTCTGGACTATCCGTAACGGCTGGAAAACAGTATCACGATTTAATAATCATGTTTCAAAATATTGATATACATCTACATTTTGAACCTTAGGTTCTCACGAGCTTTAAACCTTATTCAATCGAGCAGATTAATGATCTAGAACACATCCCAATAAGTCCTAGACTGTCATAGCTCGTTCTAACTGATTGCGTTACAAATAACTTTAGATACATTCTTAGACAAATTGTTGTTTTGCCTGATACCAATGTAAATGAGATTTTATTGGCTTGCCAAACGGAATTAGGTCTCGAGCAATCCTTTGTATAAATAGTACTGTTTTCTTTAGTACAATTGGCACATATTAAAAGATAGATGCGTAGGTGTTAATGTCAGATGGGAAATAACTACGACGAAATGGGTAATAGAATGTAAACTAAAACTACAACTTAGGTTCAAAGTTGCTTGGCATGCTATGGAGCGAGCTTTGCTTGGAGGTCCTTTCAAGGGTCGAAGGAACTCAAAAGCAAATCTAACAAGCATGAGCATAATCAGTCCTCAGACCAAATACAAGGGTAGCGGGATCGTCCGAAAGGGTTACCGCTGCCCCGGAACATAAAGGGCTAAGGAAGGAACACGGGTGGGTTTTAGTCAGTAAGAGTCTGACACTCCCTTCCGCTCCACCCAGAGCGGGAGGAGTCATTAGATGATTTCCCATCCACAAGAACAATACAGTGAAGCATACCAAAACTACACCTCCGCTCCGTGCATACACGCTCACACTCACACATTTACAACCATTTACAATCAAACTACACCTCACTAAGTGCACACATGTTTACCTAACCGGCCTCACTTTACTGTTGACAGCCCTCTGTCTTGGTTTTTATTTGGTCTGAGAATCAGCCTATAATGTTCCCACTGCTGTATCACAGGCCCCTATCTCTGAGAGGGAGTGGGCTATAATCCACCACTCGGGCCCAATGCGGATTGGCGGATGTCACATGTCTTCGAATTTTTGATTCTAGGACATGCCGGTTTACTCACGATGTTTTCGTTCACCGTTTTGGGAGCAGCGGCGATGAAATAATTTACACAAAGTAAAGTGCCTGCTTGGGTTCGACCCCACGAGCTATAACTCGTTCGTCGCGGTCATTACCACTAGGCCACCACTGCTCTGAGCAAAGCTCAGAATAAAATAATTCGGAAAACAAATAAAGTTACTGATATAGCTAACGTAGTAAAGTTAGCATGCTGAATTGGTAGTGGGACCATGTGTCGTAGGATCGATGGCCGTTGGAATAGTCAAGTTCTTAAATAAAACCCATGAATTGGCAAGCGTAGCATCTGACGCCTCAAGCTGGATAAATCGAAAGGCAGGTTGGACAAACAAGACGCAAAAGGGAGGTTACGGAAAATGGATGTTGGGGTGCAACCTGGTTCCCCAAATGGCCAGCAGTGGACTGCAATAATCTCAGTAGGCCAATAAGCAATATGCTTTATAGACACAGATCTATACTAAAAGCTGAAAAGTTTGTTTGAACACACTAATCTCTGGAACTGCCAGTCGGATTTGAAAAATTATTTTTGCATTTGATAGCCCAATTCTTGGGAAAGGCTTATAGGCTATTTAAAGTCACGCTAGTACCATTAGGAACCGAGCAAAAAAAGTTAGAAAAATCTTTTCTAAACCAATTTTTCTTGTCAATATCTGAGGTCTGAAGATATATTAGCTATTGCTCTATATAGATCGTCAGTTGTTTTGTTAAAGAGCCTTTGTAAGCTTTACCACGACGCGACGTGACGATGTGATGTGTTAGAGTGTATTGTTGTGTTGCTATCGATCGAACGAATTAATGGATATTGACGGGTTGAAGACGCTTCGCTGTTCTGTGGGTAGCGTAGTTTAATTTGTTATCGTTTGCTCGAGACAGTTTTTTTTCTTTTTGAAGGAGAATGTGGAAGTTTTTCTTTTTCTTTTATGTCTGATTTCTATGTAATAATTCCCTTTAGCTGGCCCTTTAGACACACCCTCACAAAACTCAACTTGATTTGTAAAACATTGTCAAAGGGATTTTTAATGTCTGATTGATTGTTGTCAGCTTCACTAAGTCTTAGAATGTTTCGCTAAGATATGCCGTCTTTTTCAGAATTTCTGAAAAAAAAACTTGGTAATGTCATGGAAATCGAGCATACACTTTCCAAATGTTCTGTGTTTTAATGAATATTTTATTGCTGAAAACAAAATGAAAATACTTGGGAAATCGACTGAGCCGAGCGCTCGGCGCATCCTGGACAGTCACACCCAACACTTTATTTGGTTGGCCAATTCTTCCCTTGCGGTGGTAGGGCTAATGTCCGCCTGGTTTGCGATCACCCCTCCCACCGGAGTCCGGCGTCAAGCAGCCTGCTGTGTTTCGTGGATGCGTGGGAGTTCCAGTGCCTTAGGCATCTTCTGGGCACGCTCGTTCCATCATAAAACTCATCCATCGCTTTGCATCAGGCGTGATCGAAATCAAGAGCGGGCCCATTCAAAATTTTTTTTTCAATGTATGAAAACGAGATAGTAGTTTTTTAAAACTACTATCTCGTTTTTAACACTTTGCCCGTTCTGGAAATCGACCCAGGACCTCATGCTCAGCAGTAGGTTGCGGCAGTCATCTATACAATATATTTTCTATTATTATTTCGCATCTAAATAAATCTAGCCATTTAACCAAAAACGCTACAACACAACTAAATACACCCTTTTAGCAAAGCAGAACGAGAAAGATTTCGCGTGGTGAATGAGTCTGCGGTTAATACGTCTGAAGTTGGGTCTAACTTTTCAGACTGATACCTAGCACGAAGCCACTGGAAGTTTCTCGCAGACATCTCGCAACACATTTTGATCTTAGATTGTGTGATGCAGGATAGGAATGTCCAACTTCACGTGTGTCAGAGGGAAATTAAGTTTTGCTTATGAGTTTGTTGAGTTGTGTGTAGGTTGTGAATGTAGTGTTCATTTTTATAGCTTGAACTAAGTTAGCGTTGTTATTGGTTAGTTTTACACACATCTCTCGCTCCGCATCCTCGCTCATCTCTGGTGGAAAGGCAGCCTAGGCTTTGGTTTCCTCAAAAAGCGCACAACATTCATTCAGTACCTACCTCATCCACTTTTAATAATCCCAGGTACACAAAATAAACTTCTGACTACGAAGTCAAAATCCCTTTACCTGAAACAAAAGACAATGCTATTATTAATAATTTTCACAAAGTTGCACTTAACTTCTGCTCTCAAAGGGTGCTATTATGAAAATCTGTCTCAACACTATTAATTAATGTAAATGTCTGGAGAAATACGGTGAGCGAACTGAAATGAAATTGAATTATTCTCTTGTTTCAATCGTTGAAAAGAATTTCATGATGAGCTTTTACAAATGTAGATTTTGGACAGTCCCCCCCCCCCCCCTTTTTTATTTATTTTTTTGTGTTTAATGTTCTTTTTTGCGTCATGTTCACCGCAAATAATCGCATTTTCTTTCTTTTTCACTCTTTTCTTTCTTACCGGTAAGTCAGAAGTCCGAAAGTCTGACAACCAGTCTTGGCAAGGGGTATCGTGTTACCCAGTAACTGGGTTGTGGCGGTCAGATAGGCAGTCGCTCCATGTAAAATACTGGTATTCAGCTGCATTCGGTTAGACTGGAAGCTGACCCCTATTTTGGGACGGGACGGTTTGTTTATAGAAATATTTCAAAGTAACGAAATTAATGGTTTCAACAAGAAGTCATGGGTTAATCATAAATATGCCGCCAAATTACTGGATTTGATTACTCGTTTTGATAAATTATAATACGCCTTTATCGATTGCTAAGTGCTTGGCCAGACTGCAAACACGGGCGCGGGGCGGTCGCGGCGTACTCAAACATTTATGAACTTTATTTGAACGTCCATAGTGGGCACGCGGGCGCAGTGAGCGGCGCGGGCTGCTTGGCGCGGGGAGCGCGTGGGCAACTCACGCCATAGCTAGTTCATACAAGTGGTCGCAGTGAGTGCGCGGGCGGCCCGCGCTGGGACCGGGCTTCTCAAACTAGTTGGAGCTTTTTTCTAGTAAAAATAAGTCTTCTTCATCCATATTATATTTTGACAAACACTGGACACGACAACATTCAGAACGAAGCCGCGCTCGCCTGCGGACAGGCAGATCGCGCGCGTTCCCGGAACCGCGCCGCTCCCCGCCCCGCGCTGCCAGTCTGGCTAAGCACTAAGTCTGAAATCACCAAGCCGGGTGGTGATCAATGCTCGTGCCTTCTCTGTATAAAAAGAGGCCTTCGCCCTGCAGTGGTACAGTAATATACTGGTATATTTACTAAGTAAATTTTTGGGGAATTTCTGTTATTTCTGACTGAAAATTACAACACTAACACATACATCCGTCATCTTTAAATGTTATACTTTCAAACATCCTCATACGATGACTTTGTATTTGCTGTATTTGTATATCCACCCACTGTTGTTGAAAGTGTTATTTCTGCACTGTTATTGAAAAAAATATTTTTTTCTTTTGATGTTATAATTTAGTTTTTTTTGCATGCTGTGTCTATCGCATCATATTGTACACTATGCTTGTATATTGCTTGTACTATTGGGTTTAACAGTGTAACAATTGTAGATAGGCCAATAAATAAATAAATAAAATAAAATAAATAAAATGACTTTCAATTAAGACTGCAATGAGGCATGGCACATTAAATGTTCCTACAAATCAGAGCACATCTACTTTCCCAGATATACATTTATTTTAGCTCTAGTCATCCTAGGGACTTAATATTAGAAAATAAATTAAATAGACACAGTTGAAAGTTAAACAGAAATCTACTTTTCAGTTTTCAGTTAATATTTTCTTCATAATTTTCCGATAGGTGCTGATTTTTCTACACGAGCCTTTTTTTATTATAGATAAGAGATATTTATTTTGGAAGATAATATTTTGTTAATATCTTAAAATAAGCTTTTTTTTTTCATTTTAATAAGCGGAATTTCTATTTCTAGGAGAATATTTATATCACAGTTTTCTGAAACGTGCGCACGCTTTTTTAAGATATTAGAAGAGATAATATATCGTTAATAACTTAAAAATCTGCATTTTTTTCTTCGAAATTCAATTTCGATAACTGGGTTACTAATTAATCCTATGATAGTAAATATGAGCACGTAACACAAGTTAGCTTTTGGTAAACTCAAGCTTTACAAATCTGACTTTACACACAGCAAGCAACATACAACTTACAACGGTGTGTTGTTTTGCCGTGCTGGGACGCGCTCTGTGGGATTCTCAATGCTCGGCTCAACAACGAGAGTTGAAAATCCAGTGCGCGATATAATCTCGCCGCGATATAATCTCGCCGCGATATAAGTTATCTCGCCGCGATATTTTTACGTCCGTACGAACATGGGCTAAGTGCACTAAGACGAGCAAGCAAAGAAACACAAAAATAGCGCAACCATATCTCATATTCCCGGTCGACACTAAAAGCGTAAACTTAACAGCTGTCAAGCTTCAAACAACAATCTTGAACTACCCATCATACGGACACGTTTCAAAGCTCTGCATTACAAAGGCGATACAAAGTTGATTTACTGTCTAACAGCAACTGTGGGTCAAGACGTTAACACTGTGAATAAATCTTAACTGACGCATTTGAACTATCTCAGTTATGATGTCGTACATCAAAATTTGTTTGTATTACATTTTATTATGAATGGTGGCTGTCAACGCTTGCGCATGATTTAGAGATTTTAGGAGAAAAAGTTGGGATGAGTCAGATATGAGTTCCTGGTAGGTAGGTGTGGCTATGGTGTTAGTTTAGACTTTAGATAATCTAATTGTAATTATAACACTCTGAAACTTATTTAATTTTTTGATTCAGATTCCGAAATTGATATAATTATCACTTACGAGCTGCTTTTATCAAAATCAGATATTTTATATCCGTGGAATAAAATTGACTTCCGACAGTTTTAGTATGGAAAAATTAAAAAAAATATTTCTGATAAGACTTATTCTAGGTAAGTATAAAAGTTTGGTGGAATTGACCCTTAGTAGGTAACCAGTTAAATGCCAGCCACATGTCCAGCTAAAGTCCGACCGCGGCAGGTTTGCCAAAGATGTAAACAACAACGGCCGCTCGAAATTGAATAAAATCGATAAACAAGTTTTTATTTTAAGTAATGATAGTTTTCGTCTAAATCTCCGAGTGAACTAGACAAAACAAACATTACTTAAAATAAATACTCTTTTTTATCGATTTTATTCAATTTCGAGCGGCCGTTGTTGTTTACATCTTTGGCAAATCTGCCACGGTCGGACGTTATATAAATATGTAGTGTTGAGCTATGAAGCGCATGATTACTGATAAATTCGTGCACTGACTGGACTGGTCTACTCAATCTGTGTGGTTCTTTCCTCAAAAGACCATTTCAGAAATCAATCTACATGTCCTTTACATGCCAAATTTAAGCCTACCGCAAGCTCCGTTAAAGAGCTTCGTTCCATTACAAGCATTTAATAATGCTATGTGTAATTATTCTCCGGAATAAAAAGTCAATTGGTACACTGGTAGTGCCTATCAGTACACCCTAAAAATAAAGCCCGATTTTCAAATCGATGCATTATTATTAACCGACTTAAAAAAAAGGGAGGTTCTGTATTCGACCCGTATGTTTGTATGTCCGCGATTTTCTCAAAAACTCATGAAGCAATTTTGATAATTCTTTCATTAATGTGATCTCCATACTAGTATATAATACATTAGGTAATTCATTAGGTAACAACCGACTTTAAAAAAAACACTACAAAGTGATAAATAACTTTAATTCCGACAGTCGGTGCCAAAAAACGAAAATGCGGAACAAACGACACCGACTTCCGAAATTAAAGTTATTTATCACATTGTAGTGATTTTTTTGAAGTCGGTTATTTTTTTTTACAGACAAGGATTGATAACATTGAGAAGTATTGACAAATGACAGGCCGTCCAGACATCGACCAATAATTACTCAAATTGGACCCAAACTGTGTAAAAAAAATACAAAACCTTTACCTAAAATAACAGAACGGGTAGGTACTACCAACATAATAAATCATCCTACGTATCTAATTGGAGAAAATTGACAGAAAGAAAAGGTCAGACGTCACCTGTTATAGGTCATCCACAAAAGTTCAAGGTACACAACGTCAATTCGATAACCGTAATTGATTCCATGACGGGTAGTCGTGTTTGCGAGGGTGTACGTACGAGTACTTTAGTAACGTCAAACACGCTACGACTATCTCCGATGTCTACCGACGGAGAGAAGGACTATTCGTGTAGCTTATATGGCGATTAGAAGCCTTATGGACGCGAAAAATTCAGATGAATGCTTAATCATACGGTTATGCTCATATGTGCCATATTTGAATGAATAAATAGCTCTAACATGAGAGGTGAATCTTAACTAACTGTCAATTTGAAGACAGCATAGTTGTAAGATCCTTGTACAGATGCCAGCACATCAAGATATTACAATCTGTCAAATTTCTTTAATAGATTTTCAACTTTATCAATCACTAAGGCATAAGGATCAAAGTTAATTGGGAAAATTTTACAGTTTCGGGTAGCTTGATGTGCTGGTGTCTGTACAAGGATCTTTTGGGGCGCATTGGTTTGAAAGCCGTCAACCTGTTTTTTCAAGGAAAAATTTCATAAATATTTACCAACAACAAAATTCCCCCTGTCAATGTAATTCAAGCGCCAAAAAAGGTGACGTTGACAGCTCTTTGGGTCCCTAACAAAAGACGCCATTTTGAAAGAAGTTACAAATGCGGTTTATTAATAGTAAATAAAAAAAATAAGTGATTATAAAATACACCATCGTAAAAAGAACCTCTCACCTAAAGTACATACAACATTTCAAATAAAAAAGCAAGCCAAAAAAAAAGTCCATCATGTCCTTTGGCCTCTTTACAAGCTTCTATTCCTGGCCACCCCCTCTAGCCTAAGAGTCCATTCAGTACGTTAGTTTTCGCTCCGCTGCCTCTAGTTAACGAGCCTGATTTTATTTTTTAGAATTTTCCACATACAATTTTGTAAGAGCTTAGAATTATAGCTTTTTTTTTCAGTCTGACAGACACTTTTAAAGGCGTTGACTAGTTAGAGTTTTTGGAGAGGCTGTAATTAGTGGTGTCGAGCAAAATTTTGTGTTTCAAGTTATTTTGGGCGTCGGTTTTCTTTGTGAATCTGACTGACCTACGTTTAAAATGATATACCAGTCATTATTACAATGAAGTAAAGTTCAAAATCAAAAGTCAATTATTGAAAGTACACTGAGAATCAGCTCTTCATGATCGTCCAAAACGCCCGCCCTTCATCACGTCCTAGTGCTTTCGCTGGGAAGAAGTGGCGCAACAAACTCTCCAGCAGCACAATTATTGTCTGTTAAGTTAGAAGAACTTGATTCTATACATATATAATAGTTAATTATTTCATGATATTGGTATAAATAGTAGTAGTTGTTAATTCTAGGTCTGTTATGATTATCTTTAATCTTCTGCTGTGCTCAAAATTACACAACGAAATACCTAAAACATCATCATCTGCCTAACCTTTTCCCAACTATGTTGGGGTCGGCTTCCAGTCTAACCGGATGCAGCTGAATACCAGTATTTTACATGGAGCGACTGCCTATCTGACCTCCACAACCCAGGTACTGGGTAATACGATACCCCTTGGTAAGACTGGTTGTCAGACTTTCGGGCTTCTGACTAACCGTAACGACTGTCAGAGATCCACAGATGACAGCCGGGACCAACGGCTTAACGTGCTTTCCGAGGCACGGAGGGGTCTCAGTATGTAAAGATGGTCACCCATCCGCAGACCATCCGCGGCAAGCGTAGCTTAACCTGATCGATCTCCTGTGCGGCTGTTATTATTTAGCCACGGACCCCTCCTGAAATACCTAAAACATAAAATGAAAAATGTTAAGCAACTAAATATTTAACCTGTCCCCTTAATTCAACAAACAACAATAAATCCACGACAGCCCGTTCCACAAGTTAACCCTCAAAAGTGCACACAGAAACACAATGCAACTGGGTTGGTTAGCGTAATATTTTCGCTTCCTCTGCCCTCTTTAACCCTCCATTGAGGAGGCTCGACTGCTTGCCCTGCAAGCTAGGGGTTAATGAGCGCTTTGCTCCATTCCAGTCGTTTTTTTTTTCGTTATTACACAAACAAAATGTTAACGTTTCTGTAGCGTTGTTATATTTGTGTTTTTGTTTTTTTGTGTGTTCGTAAGATCCTACTTACGAACACAAAAACATTTGCCTTTGTTATATTAACTTTTTGCAGTCGCTCCATGTAAAATACCTACTGGTACTCAGCTGCATCCGGTTAGACTGGAAGCCGACCCCAACATAGTTGGGAAAAGGCTAGGCAGATGATGATATTAACTTTTCTTACAAAATTATTGTCATGCTTATACTATAAAGGCAGTGTTAAGTTACAAATTCCAAGAAACTTGTATTTAATAATGTTGTAAAATTGCAACCTCATCTCAGCGACAATTTAATAACATAAACGTCAAACATGTAGATAAATAATAGGATTTTTTGACAGATTGAGACTGAGAAATAATAGCGACCGTTCTTAAAAATACGGGAACTGCACTTTTTTTTTTTTGTGGACGTAAACTGCACTTCTGATCTGTTTAACAAACTGTCTGAAATGAACCACCACCAATTTTTCAACGTACAGGGACGATTCAAGATTTAGACAACACTCTAATAAGACAAGATTTCTAGTTGACACTGTTTATCAATCAAATTAAATTGAAAAGAAGTCATATTCTTCCACCCAATGCAAAAAAAAAATACCCACCCCGAAACATTTTATTAACGCCCTACATTTATGCCTATCCACCAGAAGCAAATTCATCTCATTCATCTCAAGCGCCTCTTGTATACAACGAGCGTCTACAAATTTTCCTCACACGTCCGCAACAGTAGTCTCACGTTACCATAATCTACGCCATTGTTGCTCCATTTGGCATCCGGGACTAGATTTGGGTCCATTATACCCAAGACAAATTAGTTCATTACTGAATTCAGGAAAACACCTTTATCTAACGTAACTTGGTCCTTCCTTCATTATCCTTTAGAGCTCGTTCAGACGAGACGCGCCCACTAAGCGCACGTCACGCGCGTCAGCACCCGCGTCTAATTCGCTTGAAATTGGTTGTATTTAATTTGAGTCTTATGACAAATCAATAGATCTCAAATTGCGTTTATGGAAGTCCGACCGTACACGCCACGCGTCCGCCTCATGCCAACCCCGCGCTCACCCCGCACACGCGCTGCACCCACCCCAGGTGTCACATCTCACCTTGTGACACCTGGAAGCCACTAGGACGAAGTAGTCCAGTCACTAGTAGTATAAGCGCGTGCGAGGCGTGCGCGATGCGTGCGCTGATTTTACGCGTGGCGAGCGCGGGTGTAAGGCGGGCACAACGCGTGTGCGGGTCCTGTGCGTGGTCGGCGTGGGTTATCTGAACACGCCCTTACGACTGAAGCAAAGGTTGAGGTCCAAATTGTTTTGAAAGTAATCTAAATTAACATAGAAGTTATGGTCGTGTTATCACGCCTATAATACCCGAATGGTTAGGCAGAGGTGTGCCTATAGTACACCCAAATTTCGCCAATTATGTTTGAATCCCTGGGGGCGAGCCTATTGCCATCAACCGGGCAATATCCAGACTCCGCGCTGCTAATGATCGCTAGATCGCTCTTAGCGATAAGACCGCCCATTGTGTCACACTTTGTAAAATTTCTATATTTATGTGGTGTACATAATAAACAGTAAGTATTCTGTTCTATTCTACTGAGATAACACTGTCCGAACTTGAAATCTAATAAAATGTTATTTTATTAATAGAAAACAAACAGCTCATTTATCAACAACATCCATCGGTTTCATACTAAACTTCAACTATATCCGACGATCCTGCATACTATCTCTTTTGTTGAGTGTGCCTACTATGATTATTGTGTGTAAAGTGTACTATGTTGTAAGCAGTTAAAATTACATAAATCTGTCATAAGCTTGGAAAGGTGAATCTCTAGCCTCATAAAGTGCATAAATTATAATGAGTTAATATGATTTATTCCGGTCTGATCCCCTGAACCCCCCCCCCCTCCACCCCCCCTCGATCCCCTGCTAGTTCGTCTAAAGTGCATTTTGTTTATGGTCTCAAACTCAAAGCATTTATTTCAATTAAACCATGTATAGGCACTTTTGAATCGTCAAAGTTAAATAGTCGGCCCGTTAGTCAGATAGTAAATAAAGATATTTGAAAATTAATGAAAAATTGACACAATAAATTAAGTTTGCACATCACAATGTTTTAGCTTGTTGGTTGACCCTAACCAACTTATAAGACAATACATTTATTCGGTAGATATGACCTGATGCTATTAGCCAGTATCGAGATCAAAATCCTCTTACGGTTATTGGTTATACAAGGAAAGAAAGAAATAAATATTGCACTGAATGAAGTTGTTTGTACGTACTAATGATCGTTAATATTTAATGGCAGTTTAACATTTCCTTATTGGAACATGCGTGTAAAACTAAATATTTAGCTAAGCCCTGCAGATTGATTTACAATTTTGGTTTACGAGTTTGCAGAATCGGAAGTGTGGAGAATTAATTGCTGAATGCGTTTAGTGTTCGGTTATTTTAGTCACCGGTTAGTGTAATGGTTACTATACTAACCAAGTGCCTGAGAACACTTATACAGGTTAAATTTTAATCACCGTTTTCCTCTTAATGGGTCATTGTACTCATCACTATGAACAACTTTCACTATGGGACCATGGAATCATGTGCTGAATTCATTTATTTTATTTTCATGTTATTTCATATTTTTTTCTGTTATTTCCTTTTTTTTTTGTTACATTTTGCGCGACGATGTTTGCCACCCTCCCTGTATATTCACATAATATGTTTGGTATACAAAAAGGCTGTTACATAGATTAAACTTTATTGTAGCTTTGTACGGATTGCATAGGTACGTATACAAAACGGATAAAATTGTCTTCGTTACGCTCAAAACACGTGTCATGCTGAGTGCTCAACTGAATTCATTTTTTATCGGGTCGAGAATAAAGGATTGCGTGGAGTAGGTACGCGATTTCTTCAATGTATTTGTATAATGTAGCAACTGATAAAATTGAATCTAACTGAGAGACTGACTTATGTAATGGTACTTAACTAATTTAACCTTTTTTAATTTTATCATTCCTGAGTTTAGGAAAATGGGCTTTAGGGTACTAAAAGCAACACACATACGTGTTTACATGGTAATGTAATGGGGTGAATAGGGATGCAGGGGTGAATCGGGACGAAACTTTCAAAATGGGTTTTAACGTTTAAATAATATATCTACTTTGTAGCCAACAAGGACACTTAATCGTTAATCACAATACAGTAACCACATTAAGAGTCCTTTTTGGCAAAAAACTATTTTATTTCATTATTAAAATCCCTTTTAAAATTTCGTCCCCCTTCGCCCCTGTTCCCTGTCCCTATTCACATCGTTTTACGATATGTAAGAATTGGTTTTCAAGGGAGGGTCCGTACCCAATTTACCACTAATAGGTATAGTTAAATATTTATTAGATGAAAAAGGAATCAGAAGATATTTTTGTAGCGAAAAAAAAAACAATGATTAAGTACTTAACTAAACTACATGAATTTCTAAACAAAACAGGTTTCATCAATATTTCCTAAGACCCTGCCAACTCATCAACATCAAAAACCAATAACACAAACATAAAATCGATATATCACAATAATGGCCATAAAACAATTCCAGACAGTAGCCTTTATCTCTTCGCCGTAGAGTAAACATGAATTAGTCAGTCTAATCTCAAATGATTTGATTAATGCCCACTCGTTCGACCAAGTACCAATTAAATTATAACTAACTACTGTTCGGAGATAATTTTGTAATAAAGGAATAATGTTGCTCTGTTCAGTTTTTATTGCTTCGCTGATCGTGGTATTTCCGTATTTTATGAGTCATAGTTTTACAACACATTGGTGCCAATTCTCTTGTACACCAAACTAAACTAACTAAACTCTCATTAAAATTCCTTACTTTTTGCTATGAGAATCTTACAGTTATTCTGCATAAAAAAATCTCTAAATTTAAAAATAATTTTGACACAACTAAAATCGAATTTGACAATCGCGACTCGTCGACACGTGGTACTTGTTTGCCCTACCCCGTGAATTTATTTTAGAGCCGCGGGCGCGTAGGGGGCAGCCTTGACGTGTTTTTTAAGGAATTTTTCATTTTTTGTATGGGAAATATGAAAAATGATTACCTACATGTTGAGTTTTAGGGGTTTATGGGTGTTAAACAGGGGGTCGAAATTTTAATTATTTTTGGGATAGGTCACACCATTTTCAAGATATTTATAAGCAAAAGAAAAAAAGATATAGTACTGTTTTTGCACCTGAAGTCGAGGTGTTGGTGTGAATTTCTATTCATGACAACTAATTTTGTTCCACGCCTTTTTAAGTTGTGTCACTTTAGTCAATTTCAGAATGGGAAATCGTCGTTTGACAGGAAAAAACTAAATTTTAGTGATTTTTAGTCTAGTTTAGAGGCATTTGTGACAAGAGAATCGGCACCATTGTCTTTATGATTCACTCAGCATCGCATCATCTATAGTTCTATACTAATATTATAAAGAGGTAAAATTTGTTTGTAAGTTTGTATGTAGGGGGTAATCTCCGGAACTACCAGTCGGATTTCAAAAAATCTTTTTGCGTTTGATAGCCGAATTTTTGAGGAAGGCTATAGGCTATTTAACATCACGCTAGCACCCTTAGCAGCTGAGCAAACAGAAAAAAAGTCAGAACGAAAGCGAAAACGAAGTAGTAGTGCGGTCAGGCGATGCGATGCGACGGGTAGGTTGGGGGAAACAGAAATTTCACGCGGACGAAGTCGCGGGCTGAAGCTAGTATATATATAAAGCAGTGGTGGCCCAGCGGCCCAGTGGTAACGGACCCGACTTACAGAGTAGTAGGTCGTAGGTTCGAACCCAGCCAGGCGCTTTGCTTTGTGTAAATTATTTCGTCACCACTGTTCTCAAAACGGTGAAGAAAAACATCGTGAGGAAACCGGCATATCCTAGGACCAAAAATTCGAAGACATGCAACATTTACCAACCCGCACTGGTCTCGAGGGGTGGATTACTGCCCATTCCTTCTCACAAAGAGGAGGCCTCTGTCCCAGCCACCCACTCACTTTAGGGTTTAGGCCTGGAACCCTAGTCTGTGCGAGTCTAAACCAGGTATCACCTGCGATTTCTGAATATGATCCACCCATGACTGGCTGTTGGTAAGCCAACACTCCTACCATCTCCCGGCAGCCATTCAGTAAGGGTTATAGTACACCGGCTATCACCACGTCTAGCCAAGTGTCCTGCCATTTTAGAGCCGCTAGACCTCCAAAACCCAGTTACTGGGTTTTTTTTATTTTTTATATTTAAATGCTTTCATGAAGAGTCCCTCCCTTTCTTAAAACAATTGCTATAGACATGGAGCGACTGCTATCTGACCTCCACAACATTTGCTACACGATCCTAAAACTCTTGCTGAAAAACGGAATGTAGATAATCCGTTGAATTACGTCAACTGTTTTCCCTAAATTGAACGATTTCCTACTCATCAATGAAAAGTGGATGGTGCTGATCCACGCGTCATGTTCGTGAACGGGCGCCGTCGGTTGAGACTGGTCATCTCTTAACTGCCAAGGCTTATTTTTAATCTTATATTTTGAATTGTTTCTTCATTTGTGTGTGTTTTTTTTACTTTGTTCTCACATATAGAAGCAACAAGAATAATGTACCCAGGATTTTGTAATATCTTGACTCGTTCTTCTCAATAGAGATCTACGTTTTGGAATGGGCAACTAGCTTCAACTTTCTGACTAACTGACCGACTATTTAATTTTGTGAAAAGTGCCTGTACATGGTTTAATTGAAATAAATTCTTTGAGTTTGAGTTTGAGTCCCTTCCCTTCTCAAAATAATTCTTCTATTTACTTCTAAGCATTATAATACCATTCTAAATTTGTCAGATTCTCAGTCTCAATCCCATAAATCATCACATTTCATAACGGCATTTAATATTGACGTTCTCTTTAAATACGTACATTGTTTCAGTTTATAGTTTCACAGAAAGTTAGTGGAACAACTGGGACATACTCCTACTTCAAACTGGTGTGAATTAAAATGGATTCATTGTTCTGCGCAAAATGAGTTTTGTAGGTATATGTATGGTGTTTTTAGAAAGAAGAAAGAAAATACGCTTGTTTGCGGTAAACATGACGCATAAAAAGGAAAAAAAACACAAAAAAAAAAACAGTAGCACTCCGGGAGTGCCGACAGAAGTGAAAACAAAACACAAACAGAATACTTTGCAATCACTCACTGACATATCGGATATACATCAAAACCGAGTACATCCCGAGGACAGCCGAACACATCCGAAGCGGTGTCAGTTACGGTAACAGTGGCGCGAATTCAATGGTTTTTTCCCATCTCAAAAAATGCCAAACGCGCCTAAAGAAGTTTTCACTTCAAAAAATAATTACAAAAAAACAAACAAAACATGCGTCACATCCACGCAAAATGGCCATCGCTCAGCATAATGTTAAGACCCTATATGAGACAGAGCCCCAGCGCTGGTTTATAGCGACAGCCGGCGTTGACGTGATGACGTCATCCGGTGCAGCATACGATTAGATATAAATAAAAACAACTATCAAAATAAGAAATAAAATTAGATGTAACATTGCCTAGTTAGCAAGTACTTGCTTGCCTGCAGGTTTTGGAGTTTTTCAGTAGGTATCTAGATTCAGTTACTGTAAACTAGATACAGGTCAGATAAGCAGTCGGTCCATGTAAAATACTGGTATTCAGCTGCATCTGGTTAGACTGGAAGCCGACCCCAACACAGTTGTGAAAAGGCTAGGCAGATCATGATACAGATTACAAATTTTTATTTTAATCTGACAAGTCAATGGACTTTCATGGTTGGGGTAGCATTAAGGTTTTTAAAAGTAGATTCGTTGGGTAAAAACCAGGAAACAAAACCAGGAACGAACCAATTTTCAGAAAATTGATTGTTGTAAGGAACAAAGGACCTTGACCGATTAAAATTATGTCAATTAACATAATTATCAAAACACAAACTGAACATGTCCAATGTTCCTGTGTGTTTCCTGTTTATCTGATTACCTTTGCTTGTTGTGCGTAGAATCAGGAAAATTAATTGTTAAGCCAATTGACTACCAACTTAACTTATCCGTATATTAATATCACAACTCTTTTTCTATGAATATTATATGAAAAGGCTATTGACATAGGGTGGCAACTAGCTTCACAATTTATTTCCCAGACTGTTCAAAAATAAATAAACATAACTAGTACAGAAAAGTCGCATAGCATATTTATTGATTGATTATAAAAATAAAGACTTTTACAGCATGATATAAAACTAATGGATAGAAAAAGTAGTACAACGATTAATTATTGATACCGTAATAAAACTTTGGACATTACTTTAAAACTAGCTTCTGCCCGCGACTTCATCCGCGTAATATGTATTGCGTATCTTCTGGGCACGCTCGTTTTATCATAGACCTCTTCCATCGCTTTCCATCAGGCGTGATCGAGGTCAAGAGCGGGCCCATGCAGCAATAAAAAAGATTGTTCCCTAACCCAACGCATCGCATCTCATCGCCCAACCGGGCTATTACTTCGTTTTCGCTAAACGTTCGGCTCCTAAGGGTCATAATGTAATGTTAAATAGCCTAAAACCTTCCTTAAAAATTGGTCTAACAAATGCAACAATTTTTTTTCGAATCTGATTGGAAGTTCCAGAGATCGATAAGCGCGTTCAAACAAACAGAAAACCCAACTCTTCAGCGATAAGTATAGATAGTATATAGATATCTGCCGTTTAATATATTTTCTAAGCCGTAATAAAATACTAAATGGTTTTAAAGGCAATTTTGTTGTCTTAAATAATTATCATGTTCACGCTTCATATAATATTATATGAACGACAAATAAATAGAGTTGGACGTTTTTGTATTTTATTTTTCTTGAATAAAGTTGATGTGTCGTGAGTGGGTTGGTATTGAAATATGAAAAATAGCTGCGTTTATTGGTGGTTGAGAGAGTGTATAGTGAATTTACGCTTTCTTCTTACTTGGTTACATATACAGGGTTATTGGAAAAACATTAACAACCTCTTAAGAGGTCATTGTACTCATCATTATGAACAACTTTTACTATGGGACCAAACCCAATAGTAATAATAATAGTTGTAATTTATCTATAATATGTATGTATTTAGAAATATATAAGTATGTTTATCAGTTGTCTAGTACCCATAACACAAGCTCTGCTTAGCTTGGGACTAGATGGCGTTGTGTGATAGTTGTGGAATATTAAAAAAAAAAAAAAAATCCTGAAAACGCGAAAAAAAAATCTGCTGTTCCCTACATTAATGTAGGGAACAGCAGATTTTTTTTTCGCCGGTGTTACTAGTACGCACCCGACCTTTCTGAAGGACATCTCTAATAAGGTCACTCAATGTACTTCTAGAGCCTCCTCCCGTTGTTTCCACTAACATCTGCCTTGTAAATAACTTTTTTAGTCACCTTTCATTCATCCTCTCGACATGACCAAAACCATCTAAACTGACTGACTGACTGTGACTGTACTTACCTGTCAAAAAGAGTAACCTAGATATAGTGGAAGACAGAGATTAAAACAGAAGACGAACTAGCAGGAGATCGAGGAGGGGGTGAAGGGGGTCTCAAGGGATCAGACCTGAATAAATCCCTTTTCCCAACTATGTTGGGGTCGGCTTCCAGTCTAACCAGATGCAACTGAATATCATATTTTACTTGGAGCGACTGCTTATCTGACCTCCACAACCCTGTTCTGGGTAACACGATACCCCTTGGTAAGTTTGCAAGAAGCATACCTACTTGATTAACTGACGCTTATTAACAAACTTAAGAAACTTCGTTGAATTTGAAGACTGAAAATTAATACTTATTTCAGTCGTCAAAAGTCAAACCTATTCTATAAACACATTTATTAAAATTAGACTCTGGCCATGGTTGCGGTTTTGCTCACGAGCATAGTGCAGAATTGCTCGACTAGCTGCGAGCTCAAACGGACCACCAAATGCATGAAGTGTTTCTGCGGTAAGGTCAGTTGTACCTACCTAAGCGTACAGAGATTGTGCTACGGAGATGGTCAGGTCGGCACATTCGATTCGGCAGTATTTATTGAACAGCAAAGCCGACCCGAAGCAACTACTACATAATTATATTTGTAAACGCGCTAATAGAAAAAGAAAAAAAAAATTGGTTTGTTTGTCACAGAAACGCGAGATTATGATAATAATTTTTTTTTATAAAATATTAAACTAGGTCTAACGTTTTCATCACGATGAATGAAATAATAGGTAGGTAAGGTCTTTATTTACTTGAAGCGTCATCAGAACTACATTATGTGTGTCAAGTTTCAACAGAATCGGTTCACAAGTGAAAATTCAGTTGGTGAAAATCAATTACCCTTATATTAAATTGAAATCAGGAGCAGATTTCAATTTTAAATGGAACTTCGAGATGTACCCTTCTTAATAAAAAAATAATCGTCAAAATCGGAATACTCTGTAAAAAGGCATGCGTGGTCAAACATAAAAAAATATATACGCATCGATTTGATAACCTCCTCCTTTTTTTTTGGTTAAAAAGACAAGTTATCTCGAATAAAACAAAACAGCACAGAACACAAATAGTCGGCAGCTCCACGTCGCGAATGTACCAAGAAGGTTTGCACCTGTGATTCCACTCAGCATAATGCTGTGCTATGGGGGACCCACAGCGCAGAGCTGATGACGTCCGCACGGTTCTAAGACAACACAACAAACGCAACGTGTTGCACATTACTTAACTGCAATAACTCCTAACATTTCTACTGTCGCATAAAATGACAACGGTGGAAGTACAAGACAAGGTTTACGTCGCAACGTTAAACGCCGTATTACGCGTAAAAACGTAATTTCACGATTATTGTCCGCAATGTTACATTTTTATTGGTTTTGTTACTTTATTGAATAATTCTAGCATGTTTATTGAAAATTTTACATTTATTTCAAACTAGCGACCCGCCCCAGGTTCGTACGGATGCAATTATTTTTTTCAAATTTCCGATTTTTTTTTCATACAAACCTTGTTCTGGCAACACCGAACACAACAAAAAAATAAATTATCCAATTTGGTGCACTCGTACGGATGTTATGCGCGTACAAACATTTCGGCGACTTTATTTTATACTATGTAAGGATGGATTTATTTATTAAAAATCATATTAACCTGTCACCTCCTCCCTCCCTGCGCCCTCTCACTGAGAGGAGGCCTGTGTCCCAGCAGTGGGAACATTATAGGCTGAGTTCGAGAGCCAAACATTCGCAGACATGTGACATCTACCGACCCGCACTGGGCCCGCGTGGTAGATTACAGCACACTCCCTCACAGAGAGTCTACCCCGCGGGTCACGCAGGCACGTGTCCCAGCACTGAGAAACCCCCAACCAGACATTTGAAGGCAGAGATATGATTGTCGGTGACAAAACAACTAAAAAGTTAACTTATAGTCAAACGAGTGCTTATTCACCACAAAATGCACATGTTAGTCTTCCATCAATGCCATACTAACTTTGCAACTAACTGTCCTATATCACAAAAACTTAGTTGTGTCTTTCCGTCACACATACACAATCAGCCTATAGGTACTTTTAAGCATTTAAAGCAATTTAAAGCAACTCGTAAGTTGCGGCCGTTACCACTGGGCCACCACTGCTCCCTTTCAGTCTTTCTTCCTTCCGTCACCTAACCCAAATAATATTCATCATCAGCCTAAGGCAGTCCACTGCTGGACATATGCCTCTTCAATTGCACGACATTCAATTCGGATATCGGCAACTCATCCAGCTGCCACCCTGCGAAGATCGTCGCTCCACATATTCAGTGGCACGAAATAAAGAACATTCTCTTCACTCTCTTGAATATAATGAAAATAAAACAGTATCCAGAAATACGGGGTCTTAGTACATTCGTATTCATATCCGTACGCGTCGACGTGTGGTGTGCGTAAAACGGAATATCCATTCAAACCTTACGTCTTACGTCGTAATCTGCATTAGATTCGGCGCATATGGACGATTTGTCGTCGCGTTTTTTAAACGACCGCATTATCGTTTTTATTTCTTTTGTTTGTGTTGGGATGTAATGTAATGAAAATGGTTTATAGTGACGTCATTATGAGATTGAAAAAGTAACGCTAAAATGTGACGGATTTTCTTCTCTTTTCGGTACTTATTAGAGTCTACTAGGGATAGACAATTTGTCTTAGGGCTGGTTGTTTCAAACGGTTGTTTAACGTAACATACGTACGTCAAATAATAACGATTACGTACTCGTTATTACTTGACGCAAGGCAAAGCCATGATTTTGTAATAGTAATTTGAAACAACGCTTTTTTTGGTTTGACGATAGTTAGCGCCATTTTCGACATTTACGCGTGTGTTAGAAAATAGTGTAATATCTATAATAAAAGTGTATATATATATACATATAATAATATGCTGTAAGCCCAATTTATAAATGTTTACGCAGGGTCCAAACTTGACAAGCTTAAGATCCCCATGACTTGCTACAATTTTCCTCCACTAAAATCTGCATTTAATGTTCCTACTGCTAGGACACAGGCCTCCTCTCTGTCAGAGGGAGTGGACCGTAATCCACCACGCACGCCCAGTGCGGGTTGGTAGCTGTCACATGTCTTTGAATTTTTGATTCTAGAACATGCCGGTTTCGTCACGATGTTTTCCTTCACCGTTCCAAGGCGCCAAACTAATTAATTACCCAGTCCAAACAAAACAAACTTGAAAACCTAATTTTACGACAGTTTACCTCTACGTTCAGGTACTAAAAGATACTTACTTAGACAAAAGCAATTACGTTGGTAAAGGCTTGACACGCAATAAACATCAAAAGTCGCAAGTAAACGCTTTGTCTTTGGTTGTTAAAACTTTTTTTTTTTTTTTTTTTTTTTTTTTTATCGTGTGGAAATCCTCATGGATGTCCACCACCCTGGGGTGGGTGGAGGGGTCTGTCAGACTCTTACTGACTAAAACCACACGTTGTCCTGCTGCTACCTTTAGCCGGGGTGCTGGAGTGCTTGCGCATTTCGTCACGCTCCCCCAGCCAGGTGTTGGCCCGCATGAATACATGCGGACCCCGTCACCCTCAGCGGCCGCAAACGGCCACTATTCCTCTAGAGAGAGGCGCGCGCAGAACACGGCGCGCCACCGTCTCGGGCCTTTCGCTGTTCAGGCAACAAACTCCCCAAGTCCGTTGCCTGCAGGCCTCACCTTAAGGCGGCCGGAGATCGTTCCGCGTCCTCCGGCGCCCGGTGCGTCTGCTACGGATTGGAAGGGAGGTTGTATCCTCCCTCTCCCTTTCCGCCGCCTCCTTCGCGATCATCACTTCCTCGCAGAAGGAGGCGACAGCGTCCCACGCGCTCTCACTTCCAACCATGGACTGGACCACGTCCGGAAGCGAGAGAGTATCCGAAGCACCAACCGCCGCGACAAGGTCACGGCGTTGCACTGCCCAAGCAGGGCATTTTTCAAGGGTGTGCTGCGCCGTGTCGTCGAGGCAATTGCAATGGTGGCAACTGGGTGCAGGTTCCCGGCCTATGCGGCACAGGTACTTTCCGAAGCACCCATGTCCAGACAACACCTGTGTCAGCCGGAAAGTAAGGGCGCCATGCCGTCTCTCCAGCCACTGCCTCACAACGGGTCTTACCGCCGCTATAGTGGCGTGCCCTGCGCTGTGTTGCGCAAGTCGTTGCTCCCATTCCACCACTAGGGTCTGGCGGCACTCAGCCCTGTACACCTCGACATGACGAGGCATCAGATGCTCGCCCCGCTCAAGCGCGTCCCGGCGCCACCGATATACTGATGCTAGGATTTTGGCGTCAAGATCCCAGGGTGGTGATCCGGCCAAGAGGCTCGCCGCCTCGAAGGAGACCGTACGGTATCCACTTATCACCCTGACGGCCATTGCTCTCTGTGGTCTTCTCAGTATTGCAGTGTTGCGGGCCGTCAGGTTGTCCGCCCATACAGGCGCTCCATAGAGCGCCATGGAACGTACGATCCCGACATAGAGCCTCCGGCAGGAGGTATTTGGCCCCCCCAGATTAGGCAGCAATCGCGAGAGTGCATTCGCGGTGCTCATCAATCGGGGAGCCAACCGCTGAAAATGTGCCCCGAAGTTCCACCGGCTATCGAGGACGAGTCCTAGGTACTTCATCGTCGACTCGATACCAATGTGGACACCTCCCACCATGATGTTGGAACCCGAAGGTGGCGCTTTCCGGGGCCCATGGAAACAAATGGCTTCCGACTTATGCAAGGCCACCTGGAGTCCCAACCGCCGGATCCTGCCTACGACTTGAGCGACCCCAGCTGTCGCTAAGGCAGTCGTGTGACGAAGCGTCTTCCCCCGTGCCATTACCAGCGTGTCATCGGCGTAACAGATGATACCGACGCCACGGAGGAGCGCACCGCGAAGCACCCAGTCATATCCGATGTTCCACAGAAGCGGCCCCAAAACCGAACCCTGTGGAACACCACAAGCCATCTCTCGCTGACCCCATCCTTCTCGACCCGGGTAGATGACTGATCTATCCATCAAATAAGCTCCGATAATGCGGCGGAGGTAGTTTGGCACCCTATGATACCGCAGTGCCTCCCTAATGCAACTCCAGGGCAAGGTGTTGAAGGCATTGGCAATGTCCAAAGACACTGCCAAGACGACCTCACCCTGGGCCACTGCTTCCTCCGCCAGGACCCTCACGCGCATAATCGCGTCTATTGTAGAGCGCCCACGACGGAAACCAAACTGGTTATCTGCCAGATCCGGCCCCTCTCTTCCCATGTGCTGGGTAAGGCGGTCAGCAATAATTCTCTCGAAGAGTTTGCCCGCCTCATCCAACAACACAATGGGCCGGTAAGCGGATGGAGAGTCCGCAGGACGCCCTTCCTTTTTTAACAGGACCAGCTTTCCAGTCTTCCATTGCCGTGGAAACTGGCCCCTCTCCAAACATGCGCTCAAGAGTCCTACTAATCGGGGCCAGATAGCCCTGATGGCCAGAACCCACGCACGGCCAGGAATGCCGTCAGGTCCTGGAGCAGTGTTTTTGGTCTGAAGCCGTTGTACTGCCGCTGTCAGTTCTTCCCGGGTCACTTCAGGCACGTCGTCATCATCATTTTCCGCGTTGGGCATCATAATAGGCGGAACCATTTGCGGTGGTGTGTACTCCTCTTGTGTGGGGAATAAAGCGCTCACCACTCTCTCCAGTAGCTGCGGCTGGAGGCTACGGGACAGTGGGGGCGCCCACGAGCGAAGTTTGCCCCTTACCAAACGGTAAGGACGCCCCCACGGATCATGCTCTAGAATTGCCAGCAATTCATCATGGGCTTGGGCCTTTGCCCGTTTTATTTCCAGCTGAAGAGCCTTCTTCGCCACTCTATACACTTCATACAGTTCCGCCTCTCTTACCAGCGCTTCTGGTGTTCGTCGGCGCCTTCGTCGGTGCCTGGTGTACGGGCGTCGTGCCGCCACGCATGCGATACGCAACTGCGCAATGTCTTGCGACCACCAATACACCTGGCGCCTGGCAGATGGAGACTGAACGCGGGGCATCGCAGCATCACAGATTTGTGTCATGGCATTCCGGAACCATTCCGTCTCCTCGTCAATATCGACAGGCCTAATTGGTGAGTCCAACCAGGCCTGCACGATTGAGGCCACCAGAAGGGCTTCCCGGTTCAGTCGTTTGAGCGCCCATCGCGAGCCATCCTCAACCCTGGCTGGGGCCGCTTGCACCGAGTCACTAGAGGTCTGGGCGGAGACGTCAAACCGGATATATCTGTGATCCGACAGCGTCTCCACTTCCTCCAGTACACGCCAGTCCGTAACACGGCGTGCGACAGCGGGACTAGCAAACGATAAGTCTACTATAGACCCACCCCACTGCCGGACACATGTCTGAACGGATCCCCGGTTTAAAAGCAGTAGGCCTGACTCCACCGCCCACTCCTCCAATAACACACCCCGTGCATTCGTTGCTGGGGAACCCCAAGTCGTAGACTTGGCGTTGAAGTCCCCCATGATAAGGACGGGGTGAGGACGACTTCGACTGATGACGGTTCCCAATTCCGTGATGAAACTCTCAAAGTCGGCGAGAGGTCGATTGGGTGAGAAATAAATCCCCAGGACCATGATATCTTCGACTAAGGCCGCTACAAAGCCCCGCCCCCGAGTGACGGTCACAAGGGGCGGAGTGCCAGCGGCAGGCCTCGAGATAAGCGCCACTAGGCCATCAATGTCACCCACCCAGTCATCTCTGGGAGGAACAAAGTATGGTTCGGCGACGATGGCAACGTTGATCAACCATTCCGCCATGCTCTGGAGCAAAAGGTCCTGAGCTCTGGCACAATGATTGATATTGGCTTGAAGAAGACGAAGGTGTGGAGCCATTATTGGGTGTCCATAATTATCGCCTCCCCATCAGCCCTTTCCTGGGCTTTATTACCAGCGGGCGGTGGGCGAGCTGACTTCGAGGGCCCAGTTCTACTATTCGAGTCAGCATTTTTATTCCTCGTGCATGCCTTGCTGCCTGTCTGGTGGTCAGCCGGCATGTTCAATGCCACACACACTACACAGTGCGGCGTGGCATCGCAAGAGCTGGCCTTATGACCAGGCTGACCACAGCGGAAACAAAGACCGCAGCAATCGACTTTTGAGGTGCATCGAACTCCCACGTGTCCCTCTCTCATGCACCTATAGCACCTCAGGGGCTTTTTTGCCAGAAGCCTGACCCGTGCTAAAACCCAACCCACCACCAGTCTGGGACCATCTTTTAATTTTTGAGCTGCCGCGACGGGACAGCTAACGAGTACTTTCCGTAGACCAGAGAAGCCCGCACGAATTGTTCCCACCTTAACTTGGTCTAGTGGGCATTCTCCGGCCCTTGCAACAGCAGCTGCGACGTCTTCTACGGTTGCAGAGTCGTCCAAATCCAGTATACGCAAATCTGCGCACTTGACAGGCCTGGACACTTTGACGTCCTCTGCGTCAAGTGACGCCTTTAGCTTTTCAGCAAAGGCGTCCGCTTGAGGGCCGCTGTTGAGACCAGGTATCTCCAGTTTGACGGCTCCGGTAGCAGCGTACTTAAACTGGATGCCTGTTATGCCGACATCGCTAAGCTGAAATTGGGATTTCGCTTTCAGGATGACCTCTGCGTAAGTTAGGCCTCGCTTTTGCGCTTCCGGTTGCATTGTCAGTACAACAGCTGCTGACCGGGGTGCACGGAGCCTGTCACTTTCCTTCTTGGCCTTTTTTTGGGTCTCCTTTTTCGCCTTCTTGGCCTTCTTCTTGGCCCCGACTGTCTCCCACTGGCTTTCGCTAAGATTGGGCACGGCGGAGCTCTTCTGAGTGGAGACTTGAGTTGAAGTATCCGGGGTACTCGGGACTACACTAACAGCCGTCTTCTTCCCTTTGCCCTTAACCTTGCCCGTGCCCTTCCCCTTAGTCTTTGGAGTTTCCGAGGCTGTAAGAGGTACCGAGGCAGGCTGGATCGCCTGGCTAGGTCGGGCTTCCGTCCTTGGTGTTGATATTTTTGCCGCATAAGTTGTTTCCGGAAAAGTTATGCGGTCTGCAGCAAGAGGAGGTCGTAGCTGTTTTCCCTCAAGGAAGCCAAATCTGGCAGTTAGACTCGCTACCTCCTGACGGAGTTTAGCCAACTCCGACTCTTGAGGCTGTGGCTGCCTCAAATCCTTACGTAGCTCCCGGTGGTATTTAGCCATTTCTGCTTTGAGCTCGTCTATTTCCTTCTGGTGCTCCGCCACTTGAACTTCCAGCCGGGTGTTTTGCGTCTGGAGCCTGGCTGTTTCCCTCGACGATGTGCGCCGAAGGAGAGCTTCAGCAGTCTCTACAATGGAGGCAGTGGCCTCCCTCAGTGTTTTCTTATACACACCGCTAAGGCCTTTAGATACCTTTCCGACTTTTTGTATAGCCGCAACGGCATCCGTCAGTCTCTGATTGAGGTCGTTGGCAGAAAGCTCATCCACCAAGACCTCACCCGATATGACACCTAAAGCCGAAGACGACTCCGACAGACGAATTGCTCGCCCAGCTGACTCCTCATCAGCCAGTTTTGAGCTCTGCCCTTCCTCCTCTGCCATCTCATCCGCAATTTTTAGGGCCGTTAGGTCCTTTTGTGCTTTTGCCCAACCGACACACTTCCCTGTCGTCACAGGCCTCCTTCTTCTTCCTTGTAATGTAGCGACCTTAGGGGCCGGTACATCCTCATCGCTCAGGGCCAGGTTCGACCCCGAGAGCTTCGCGCTGGGACACGTTCGCTTCCGTAACTGCGTTCCAATGCCGCTCGCTGCGCTCTCCACAATATTTATGCTTGATGTGAGTTCAAAGTCTGACCCCACAATCACCTCCTTCACCAATTCAATTGATTCGTTTTGTTTGTTTTTTAAATTATTATCCATATTATAGTTCCCACGAGTAGTAAGGACATAGATGTCCACCTAGGCAGAGCCTTTTTACCTAGGTAAGCCTATATACTGTAAAGTGCGGCAGGTGCTCTACAGGGGAGGCGCTAACGACTGGACTCCCTCCAGCCACTCATCCTCTCGCCGCGCCTCAAAAACTTAGGATTAGGTGGTTTTTTATCTTAGAGGTATCCTTCCTCTGGGCCAGGCAATTAAGCCAAGCCCCCGACGGCGGCATTAGACATGCCTCCGTTCGCTGTCCAGGCAACCCGACTTAGCGAACCCGTCGAAAGTTCTCTCCTCTAAAGGATTCCTCTCGAGGAGAGAAACACCGGCCGCATTGATGCGCCTGCATCGTTGCGGCATGGTCACGTCCTTTGTCGACCGAATACTGTCGACCGATTAGGAGCGACCCCTCCTTGTGTCTCTCTTAGTCTGGTCTCTCCCTTTGGACCTGCCCGGCATGAGTGGCTCTACCGGCATAGCTCCAAAGATCATCGAGACACGCAAGCCCCACCACGACAACAACGTGGATACACACTCGGTGGGGTTGGTTGTTACACCTGCAATTACTCATAAACAAATGTCAGGCTAGACGACCTATAGAAGTCGCGTTTTAGTATGACAGTAGCGGTCATTGCCCTGATACCTCTGTGGGGACCCAAATAATAAACTATGTATAGTTTTTCTTTATTCGAACATGTTGTAGAACACGATAGACGTTGATTCAGTTTGTGAAATATAAAACTTGTTCGGCCGCGGTTTACCCGTCAGGAAGCCTTTTATGTGATAATTGCACGCATACACATTCGTATATAGTACAAAGAGACAGAGGAAGAGCGAAAGTGTGAATTTAATACGCGTTTTTAATGCACAGCCATCTAGTTGTAAGTTTTAAGAAGATCTCATAAAGTTGTCGCCATCTTGAGATTTTCATTTTGACCTCGCTATTGGCTTTAGCACCCTCAAAAACTATGAAAACGACACTCATGATGAAAAATTTGAATGCTTTCGCAGCTGCCATCTTGGATTTTCATTTTGACTGTCTCTCTAAAGTTGCATCGAGGGACCGTACCTAACGCTTTTTCGCTTTCGCTACGTGACGATTTCCACCAGTCAACTCCTACCGCAAGCCGCGTTAAAGAACTTCGTTACAAAAATGCTAGATAATGTATGTGGGGCAATAACCGCGAATACGACGCTAAAATGCGAAAACTATAGTACCGCTGTTAAAGCCATTACTTTTCCTCTACAGGTAATAGGTCGCTAGTTAACGAAAATGGGACGTGTCAATGTTGTTAACTAAGCATAGGTAACAAGCTTGAACTAGGTTGTGTTTGCATTTCAGCCGAAGCTAATAAGACTTGCCTCAAGTCTTGAGTACAATGTAGTATATTTTATCTACATAGGCACAGCATACACAGTTCTTTAAAGTAGGTACATAATATGTGCAAAACGACAAATTGCTTACAAAAACGCAAATAAATCAGTACCTTCCGATAATAACGAAACAATCCGGGCGAGTACAAATGTGACTTTTTCAACTCATATGTACCTACTGTTTGAGTTTATCTTGGACATTACTGACACCGGTGAAGGAAAATATCGTGATGAAACCTGGACATAAAGTCTGAAATCGCCAAGATTTCTTGAGCAAGCCTGGTGATCAATGCTCGTGTTTTTTCTGTATGAGAAGAGGCCTTTAGCCTGCAGTGGGACAGTACATAATCAGCCTACCATGTTCCCACTGCTGGGACACAGGCCTCCTCTCTTTGAGAGGTACTGGCTACCACGCGGGCCCAGTGCGGGTTCGTAGATATCGCATGTCTTCGAATTTTTGGTTCTAGGACATGCCGGTTTCCTCACGATATTTTCCTTTACCTTTTGAGACAATAATAGGCTGGTATTATTAAAACTCAAAACCTTCTAGAACAACGGTTATATTTCAACCACTCACCACCTTCCACCTTCATTTTAATATTCTACAGCCGAAAATAAAAGAAAGCGAAACGCAAGTACGGAACGAATCATAAATTATTATTATAAAACGCGACGCGACGATCGTAAGTTCAAATAGAAACCAAGATTTGTACACGCCGCCGTTTAAATATTTGCATTAAGGCGATTACAGACTTACCTTACTTGTAACAGAACATCGAGCATTCACCGTTTAAAAATTTTCTCGAACCGCATTTCGAACACGACGCTCGATGTTTTGCTCGAATCATGTGCTGCTTCATGATTACAATTTGCGCGTTGTTGACCCTGCAATCCTGTATGTACAGACGCCAGCACATCAAGCTACTACAAGCTATCAAATTTATTTATTAGATTTTCAACTTTATCGCTAATTCATAAGGTTCAAGGTTGATTGAGAAAATTTGACAGTTTCGGGTAGCTTGATGTGCTGGCGTCTGTACACAAAAGTACAGACGTAACTAAATATAGTAAGAATGACAAGACACACAAAATTGCGATTTTTTTAAACATAGAAGCAAACTATTTACATGTCACTGCCACACCCTCAAAGTTTTTCATTGACACCACGCCACGCCACGACGCGTAAGTAGGCGAAGTTAAAATGCATACTAAAATAAACATGCCGAGTAAACGTGTAATGAAATATGCATATCGACGCGATGCCAACACCGATCTGTGTTGCCACAAATAAAAAAATATTATATGCCAGTGTTAAACGAGGTTTCTTGAGAATTGGGGAGATGTTATTATAATCTGTTGGATTTGTAGCGATTTTTCTTTGTCGGAAATGTTATTGTACTCATTTTTTAGCTCCGGCAGTTTTCCGTTTACGTTGTTTTTTTTTTACTTTAACTCAATATGTAATCTATGTGGTGACAATGGTAACATATTGCTTATCCCTAACGCTATTGACTGACTTATAAATAATAATATCAAATATCTTATAAATAAAATAGAAAACAGCACAGACAAGTTTGTTACCTGTGCCCTGGTTGGAGGCCTTAATTTATTGAGGCATCTACTGGCAAGGCCGGTTAAGCCTAAACCGCCGGTTAAGCCTAAAAGCCGGTTAAACCTCATAGGATGAACTGTGAGATGCCGTACCCAAAAAAATAACTGTTTCCTGTGTTTCAGAAAATATGAACCGTTTATTTAATAACTAGCGACCCGCCCCTGCTTTGCACGGTTTTCAGGACTTGACAAAAAATCTACACTTCTCTGTTAAAATCACAGTTCTGAAAAAGAACGCTAACCGCAGCGCTTATCCGAACAAACCAACCGCATATTCGTCCCAATCACTTACTGTGTAATGTACATTTCGGGTAATGACCATTTTTAAAAACGGGTAGAATCGTAAACCGTTCCATGTTAGCCGGGCGGTGTGTGAATGTCATCGTAAATCCGGACTGCGGTCCGTTGCAGTGGCGTGCGTGGAAGTATGTGATGCCCTTAAATTATTTAGTTCCATTTAGTTTCTGACTTTTAATTTTGGACATTAATCTTTTGAGGTCAGATAGGCAGTCGCTCCATGTAAAATACTGGTATTCAGCTGCATCTGCTTAGACTGGAAGCCAACCCTAACAAGGTTAGGCAGATGATGAATCTTTTGAGGAAAACATCGTGAGGAAACCGGCACGTCTTAGAACCAAAAAATTGAAGACATGTGACATCTACCAACCCGCACTGGACCAACGTGGTAGATTACGGCCCACTCCCTCTCACTAACGGGATCCGTGTGTCACTAACGGGATGCAGCAGAATACCAGCGTCAGGTATTGTACCTGGCATATGCTGAGCTGGACTCCCATTTGGTGCAACTATGGGACACACACCGCCCAGTAGTGATCGACCGTTACAAATGTCATGCGAGGTGTCTATGGGTCAATTTATTTTTTTAATCTTTGTTCTTATTTTTTTTCTCTCACCTTTTTTGATGTTTTTTTTAATGCCTGTATTGTGTCCTTTGTTGCACTGAATAAACGGTTTATCTATCTATCTCACCGAGTGAAGGCTTGTGTCCCAGCAGACGGAACGTTATAGACTGATTATGGTAATCTTTTGATGGCAGGAAAATTGCGGCTGTTATTGTATAGTGCTATAAATTGACAGAGGGGCGTTGTTGGTCAACATTTGTGAATTTGTCACAGATATTGAGAAAACAAGATGATGGGGTTAGTTCCGATTTTGGCCACGAGCCAAAAGATCCATGTACAGACGCCAGCACATCAAGCTACCCGAAACTGTCAAATTTCCCCGATCAACTTTGAACCTTATGCTTTAGGGATAAGGTTGAAAATCTATTAAAGAAATTTGACAGATTGTAGTAGCTTGATGTGCTGGCGTCTGTACCATTGTATTTATCTATTACTTATCAAAGTAGGATCAATAGCATACCAGTTGTAAGGGCTGTCGATGTCAAGCTATTACCATGCGTGCGGTTGTCTTATTATCTTTTTTAACTCGTAACGACACAAACTAGCTTCGGGCCGCGGCTTCGCTCGTGTGGATATCGGAAATTATCCCACGGGAACGGGCTACCGGGACAAAAAGTGTGTCCTTTCCCAGGATGACATCTACTTATCTCTTTGCCTAAATTTTATCGAAATCCGTTCAGTGGTTTTGGCGTGAAAAGCTAACTTAAAGGCAGAGTTACTTTCCAATTTACAATATTAGTGTAGATATGTAAAAAACTTGTAAAGTGCTAAAAATATTAGCTATTCAGACAGGAACTAATACCAGCACCCTAATCGCGTAGCACGCTATTACTCTCAATTTGAATCATTTTGAAGCATATCGCTAATCCATTGCTCCATATGTTCGAAAAATGTGTTTGCTCAACAGCGTAAATAACGCAATGAATGTTGTTGAACTGTCAAAATGAAACCCGTTGCTACTGATAGTGTGTTACGCAATTACCCTGCTGGGCTGACTGCCAAAGGTACAAACCTTCAAGCATCGCCACTCACGGAGGCTACTTTAATGCAACCCGATGCACTGTAATGTGCTCTTCACATATTATACAGGATGTCCCTGGAAGTATGGATCAAATCTAATAGGGGCGTGGGAAAGGTCATTTTCGAACTTATTAACCCTGAGAATGTCGGTGAATTTTTTTACAGTTCAAAAATTATAACCAATTTTTGTTTTTTTCAATCACTTCGCAGTCCTCAAAAAAAAAAAAAAAAAACTATCAGGGCTGTCATATTTTTTTTTTTTTATAGCCATGATAGGTGCCATTCCACCTCTTCTGCAAAGCTTGCACGGTGAGGTCTTTACAGAATAGACTGCGAGGTATTATTTTACAGACAACCAGTCCCTTCATTTTACACATACAGTCGTCATTTCTTTGAAGAGCTAGCAATTCTTAGCAAAATCTTCTTTGCAAATATTATTTACAAGAAATTCCAGCTTTAAATAAATGTACATTATTGTTTTCAATGAGCAACCGTCTATTCAGTGTAAATCCTTAGATATTTTAAGAACAAAGGGTGCTAAAGTTGAGTTCTGTGTGATTGATATTTTACGTGGTTGTGTTTTCATGTTTATTTATTTGTAAGGGAAAATAAACAGTATTATTATTATGAGTCTGTTATGTCCCACTGCAGGGCAAAGACCTCCCTTCCGTCTTTCCATTTTCTCCTGTCTCTTGCTACATCTGGCCAATTCTTTAGATAGGCGTCCAATTCGTCACGCCATCTCTTTCTAGGCCTACCGCGTCGCCGATTCCTGTTATTCGGAATCCAGTCAGTGACTACTTTTGCCCAGTTCTGTTGCGACATGCGGCAGATGTGGCCTGCCCAATTAATAAACAGTAGTATATTAAAAATAAATGGAAATAACTTAGCAATAAACTTAACAAATATAAAAAGGTTTAAAAGGTGAAGCCAGTCATCCTCGTCATCTGCCTAGCCTTTTCCCAACTATGTGGCTTCTTATATCCAGTCTAGTCGATGCAGCTGAATACAAGTATTTTACGTGGAGCGACTGCCTATCTGACCTCCACAACCCAGTTACTGGGTAATACGATACCCCTTAGTAAGACTGGAAGTAAAGTGAAGCCAAAGTATTTTTCTCATATTTTTTTAGATTATTCAGCTTTTGAAGACCACCATGAAATATCTCTATTGTTAACAGGCTGCTTTCTTTTTGGTCTTGTACAGATGTTCCTTTTTTTTTGTTTTCATTGTTGTTAGTTTTAATCTTAGATAAACTTAAGTTTTAATCTTCTTTTTTATTTTATTCTTTTCATGATTTTGTTAGTTTTAATATTATTTTTTATTGTTTGTATTTATTTCCTGTGCGTGTCCCAAATAAAATATTTTTCTTTCCTTTCTTTCTTTTTTAAGAGAACCAGTGGCAGGAGGCAAAATAAACGAAGAAAACTGTTGCAGATTTCATAGACAATTATGGATCGCCAATTGTGGTAATAAAAACTAATGTAGGTTCTGGCAAACAGAGATATATATATATATATCTTAGATAATCTATACATATTTTTTTTTAATTGCTGATTGGGCCCGCTCTTGACCTCGATCACGCCTGATTGAAAGCGATCGACGAGGTCTATGATGGAACGAGCGTACCGAGATGAAGCCTAAGATCGGATATCAGATATCAATAAAATTATATGTGACAAGCTTTGATTATATAATGTCTAGATAGAGCATCAATTGCGCGCAAACGTGTCAAAAAATACCGGCCAACTGTTGGACTGTAAGTACTTACCCGCCGATTAGTGCCGATCGTACCGCTTTGGTGTCACTACGTATTACGCGCGCTAAGTAATAAACAAATAACAGCGATAAAATGACGGTATGTGCTATTAAACTGTGCCAAAATTATAAAGGAAGGGTAAAAAACACCAAACACATCACATATCATCAGTAAGTAACCAAAAAAACTACGTATTTGTTTTTTGTTTTTATATTTACCAAATTACGCCCTATTACGCCATATTTTATCAGTGTTGCCAGTTTCTTTTTCCATTCTCCCAACTTAACGTCCTTTTTTTGTGGGTATATTCGTTGCTTTATGGTTACGTTTATATTATTTAATTGATGTACTTTTATTATTCGATTTCAAAAATGGTGAAGTTTTTCAATTCGTCTGTACTTTTTTATAATAATATAATGTTCGCGTATAACTTTTTTGTTTATGAGCCCATTTTAATGATTATTGTTGCATTGGGTCCAATAAACTGATTTCAAAGGTGCCAAGAGTAATTTTAATAAGATTAATTTATTCCATTCGTATTATCTGTGATCTTTCATTTGAAATTTCCAAATACAAACTGCCTAAAAAGTTAAATATTCTAATTGAATTAACTTAGCTGATTTAATATAACACAACATTCATACACACAACTCTAATTCAATTAAATATTGTTTTTTATTTATAAATACAAGTAAATAAAGACACTACTAAAACTGAATAATACTACAAACATACACCTAAAACTTACTTATATTATTTGTATAGTCAATTTTTTTAATATGTGATTTATGGGAGAATTGTAGTAGCTGGTATCATTATTCACGCACACAGAGACATAGATGCACAGTGTAAAACACCGCCCGCACGCACACATGTTTGAAATTGTTGGCTCGTTTTCTTTGTTTTGATTGTAGGGCGACGCTCTATCTAGACATTATATAATCAAAGGTGACAAGATACTTTTCTCAAATAGTTCACCGATGAAAATAGACAAATGACTATCGACATGACTTCCTATAGAATTTGGAGACGACATCATCATCATTCTCCTAAATACCCCTTATCCCAATTTATTTGGAGTCGGCGCAACGTGTATTTTTCTTCCATACTTCTCTATTAGTCATTATCTCGTCATCTCGTCATCAGTCGAGGGCGTTGTGGCTAAGTAATAACAGCCGCATGGTTTTTATCCCGATATTCTCCCGGAATCGACACTTATGCGGGTGAAACCGCGGGGCGCAGCTAATAAGCTACATTACTGTAAAGTTTTATCAAAATCCGTTCAGTAGTTTTTGCGTGAAAGAGTAATGAACATCATCCATCCATCCTTACAAATTTTCGCTTTTAAAATATTATTAGTAGGATTGTCAACTACACCGTATACAAGCTGATATCGATTTTCTTCAAATCAAGGCATACTTTGTATCAGTAGGTCAAGAAAATTAAACTGACATATTCTAGACAAGGATACAATATTTCTGACAACTGTTTATTGCAATATTTATGCGATAGTTAAACTATTTCCAAAACAGACAGGAAACTGCAACATTTTAACGGACAAACATACTTCAATATCAATGAAGATTGTGTAACAATGTACTGAAATTCAGACGTGTGCCGATTCCAAAAAGAGGAACAGACACCTAATAAAATTTTCTAAAAAGTATCTTCTTGATTTTTAGGATTCCGTACCACAAAAAGAAAAACTGAACCCTTATAAGATTACTTCGTTGTCCGTCTGTCTGCTCATCGGTCAAGTCCCTTTTTCTTAAGAACGCGTGAAGCTATCAAGTTGAAATTAATATCAAATACTCCAGGGCTGCAATCCCTTGAAGCAGTGAGAAAATCAAACTTCTAAGTCAACGCAATCAAAAGATACGGGCGGTTATATTCCGGAATCAAAACCTATAGGGCACTTCGCGTTGACCTAGAATCATGAAATTTGCCAAGAAGTAATGTCATGTAGCACAAGTAAAGCAAAAAAATCCGAAAACCATAAATTTATAGATTACAAAAAAAAATATTCTATGTTATGAGTATTGGTCATAAACATATTTTATGTCGAAATTCTAGTCCAAAATATGTGCATGTACAATTAGGCTCAACAGCCTTTTTGAGCCAAAATTCTGTATTTCCATTTTTAGCTGCTGCTACATTTATAGGCCGCTGCAGTAATGTACCTAACATTACTGCAGCGGCCAGCAAAAGAGGCATTGATGGACGAACGTGTAAATTTGGGCCGAGGCGAAGCCGAGGCACACATACATAAGTCCATGAATGCCTAGTTGTGGCCAAGGCTTGTATAGTACTCTTCTCAAATAATGCGCGGAAATTAAAACTAAGTAGTACCTAGGCAGAACTTTTTTATCAAATACAATTACTTTTCAAAATCAATGATGAACAACAATAATTTTTCCCGCGTTAAAGTGTTCATTTGTTTTTTTTTTTTCAATAAACAGCTTTTCATTTGCAAGCCGGTTCGATATTTAAATAAAACCTTTGATAAGTTACCTCCTTGGTTGCCATGTTTCGGAGTAAAAGATCGTTCCATTTTTTAATTATACGACAGATACGAGTATACTTTGTAATTTATTTGGCCGGTAAACACAACAGATATGGATTTTCATACAACTTTTGCCGGCCACTGCTCGCATGTATATGCCTAGTTCAGCTATTTCTATTTATCTCGAAGAAGGTTGTCAAAATAATGCTCAAATTTCCAAGCATGTTTGAGAAAAATATTTTAAAGAAATGCCTACAGGCGAAAACAGCTTTTTTCAATGTAAAATTAAGTGAAACATGGCACATGTTTACGTTTGCGACTAAAAGCTCCCTAGAGACAGTAGCGTTATACCGTCGACCTTCTAAAAACTTATATGACTTTTTAAGAACATACAGTCCCATAGGACACGGCCTTTATAAAATTCAGGCTACGTTTTCAAAACTAGGCTATTTTTCGTTTTTTTTTTGCCCAAAACATTTCAATTCATAGGAACGAATTAGCAATAAAAATATTCAGTGAATCGGAAATTGCAACAATGTAGCTAAGGCAGTAAAAATGTAGCAAATTTTAATATATTACTTGCAAACAGTCCTGGCAAACTGTTTTCTCCACATAACTCTCTTATCTTGCTTAAACTGGGTATTTTCAATCCGTAATATTTCTGTAATATCTTCCACAAAACGAAGGAGGAAGGAAGGAGGGTAATCAATACAATAATTAAACTGTCAAATCGGCGATTGGCAATTAGTTGATTGACAGTCAATCAAATCTAGATTTGATAACAGCACCCTAATTTCGTAACACATTATCAATCACAATTTGAATAATTCTGAAGGATATTGCTAATCCATTGCTTCATGTCCGAAAAATTTGTCCGCTCAACAACATAAATAACGCAATGAATGTGGTTAAACTGTCAAAATGAAAGCCATTGCTACTGTTAGTGTGTTACGCAATTACCCCAAAGAGAAAATTAAAGAAGTTTTTTTTATAGAAACTGGGAGATGATCTGTCAATGATAATTTTGCATAATGCAAATGCCAAGTTATAATAGTAACAGATCATAATGCACGGCAAATAAAAAGAAAGGAATAACAAACGAAATGGTATCTTTCCGAAGTTTACTTCGAAAGCATCTGGCCAGAAAACAAATGGAGCAGTTTCTGAAGTCAGATATCTGAAGTTATTGTAGTTGGAAAAACAAACATACATCTGTGATATTGAGCATAGTTTATTGAATTTATTTACATGCCGAAAAATATGGTGATACTTTTGTTTTTTGGTGAAATATTATGTGACAACTTCTTTATGGTTCCTAAGGTAAGGAATATACAAGACATTTTTATTAACAATTTTTACGTTTGGCTTATCTTTTACCTTTATAATATTTGTCATATTAAATGTTGGTTTTTTTAGCCTGTGAAAACCCTGTTTGTGCCTAATGATCATAGTTTAAAAAAACATGTTTTTACGTAAAAAGGAGAACGCTCAAAATTGCTACAACTAATAATTAGATTTGCGACGTTTTCCTTTATACACAACTATGTACTGATTTTACTCAAATCCAAGTAAAAGGAGCCTATCTATACATATTTTATATATCCATACATCTTCTATACAAAAAAATAAAATTGGAGTGTCTGTTTGTAATATTAAAATAACCGCTTTTTACTAAATGCATATGAATGTTGTATAAACGGTACACATACCAAAATAACATTTTTTACATTTTTTGTCTGTCTGTCTGTTTGTTCCGGCTAATCTCTGAAAAGGCTGGACCGATTTTGACGGGACTTTCACTGGCACGTAGCTGATGTAATAAGGAGTAATTCAGTTTTCTTTTATTTCAGAAAAAAAATAGGGTCCCACGAAAAAAAATCCACGCGGAGGAAGTCGCTAGTAATATAATAAGGTTGTTCCAGGAACACAGTCGACAATATAGTTTAAATTTATATTTTCGTTGCTTAGCGAAACATTTGTAGCAACACAAGCATAAAACTTCATTTTCATATACACTAGCCTTGCCTTAAACCCTTTAGTATAAGTCCAATTTCCTATAACACAGCCGTAAAAGCAAAACCATATCTATGCACATAAAAAAACGCTAACATCATAAACCCCAAGCGTTTGATCTCGCAAGCCTGCGTTATGCTCAGCTGAATTACTCCAGCCTACCCGCTGTTTCAAACAGACAGAGAAAAATATGTGCACACAAGAGCTTTATAGGAGTTTCCAACGAAGGAATGTGCTCGGCGCAGAAAGCAAGCATTTCGCTGAATGCGAAACTCGATATCAAAGAGGACACATGGATATCGTGGATATTTTTACTCCGTAATGTTTTTTTACAAATCTTTCTGTACGTTTTTCTATAAGTGCAGTGATTAAAATATGCAGCAACATATATTTGTTGAGTTTATAAAAAAAAGCAATATGAAAATGGTACAAATAAATATAGTCAGCGAAATATTTTTATTATGTATTGGAGTTATTGGATATGAGAGCCAATTAGAGGATCGGCTATAATTCTATCTATTTTTATATTGTTAGAATATTAAATAGGAAAATATTTTACACATAAACTAATTATTTTGCTTCGTTTAATGAAATAAAAGCAAAAGCGTTTCAATATTTTAATTTGTGTTATTAAAACAAAAGTCACGTATTTTAATAACAATATTTGGGAAATATTTGTAGGACTGTTAAGGGTCTATTTATTTTATTAGCCATACATTAAATTGTTACTTAAGTAAATTACTGATAAAACTCTTTAATGTCTTATCTGAGCATTTTTTCATTAAGAAAAGTAGGAGAAACAACAATTGGGAGAAATTATATAAATAACAGTCATTATGTCCTATTAATCAAAATTAATATTCATTAGCTTAATAAGAATTACACATGTATAAATCTATTTAGCATTGATTAAGAATGAAAGAAAATGCATTTATTTAGCATATACTAAAATACACACAATTCACTAGATACATACTCGTACTTAAATCAGATAAAAACAAAAATAAAGATATAAATAAAAAAGTGCAAAGTCCAATGTAAGAAATTAGCAAGAAACTGTGCCTCACGGCTGCGCCAAAAATGCCCAGTTCAGCAAATATGCCAGACAACACGTTACACGTTTTTATTACGCCATAAAAATATATGTAATCAATTCCTTGTCTAAAATGATTCCATTTTATTCTGCTCAGCCTGTTTCACATCTCAAGCAATCAACCAGCCTTACCAAAGGGTTATCGTCTCCCAGTAACTTGGTTCTGGAGGTCAGATAGGTAGTCGCTCTATTTAAAATACTGGTATTCGGCTGCATCCTTTTAGACTGGAAGCCGACCCCAACATAGTTGGAAAATGGCTATTCAGAATTTCAGATCGATCGCTTCACTAGCCTAGATTATACGCATAATCATTAATCAAGTGCATTTTTGACGTCACTATTAAATCTTGCACCTAATCGAAACCATTTTAAAGTAAATTTTTCAACGTCATCACCATAAAAATGTCGTCCCCTGCTGTCCTCACATTCAACTTGAAAAGTTGATGTACCACTGTCATTACTTCAGAAACATGCGAGTTTAAACTGTAAGGGTGTCACCTAAAGTTGACTTTCAAAATTCAAGCGTGGTGCGAGAATTTATCAAAATATAAGAATTTTAGTCTTTCTACGTCTACTGAGCGTCACGACGAATCACTGTCAGATTTTGATCACGAAAAGATATGATTAGGTATGTGTGTACATAGTACGCAGTGGGGTGACATTTTATTTTATAAAAATAAACTTTTTGAAAGGGTGCTCGGCTAACATAAATTCGTCAGTTCTAATGGGTTTAGGCGACGTTTTAACTCAACACGTAACTTTGTTATGTAAACACAAATGGGGTTAATTAATCTTTCATTTTTAAGCTATTGCATAGCTTTTATCTTGGGTTTTGAGCGCGGCGACCGAATGAAGAAATTCCGTAACGAAAATAAACCTAAGCATCGTCTAACGTCGTATCAGTTCGGCAGACTTCGGCACGGTGTTTGTGTGCGTTGCTATGCAATAGCTTTACCGCGGCAGTCCCCGAGTGCCACACGTATTTTTTTTTTTTTAGAATATGCCCTAGGGATTGATTTATTTGGGACAGTTCGAAAAAAATACGATTATAAATGATAATAAATCTGATGAGATGTTGGAAAACACTTAACATTAACTAAACATCTTTAACTAAATATCGCGATAAGTAATACATTAGAGTTAAATAGCCTTTTAGTCTTTAAGGAAAGATTATGAACAATTATTTATTAAGAAAATTATTTTTACAATATCTATCTATCTATCTATCTATATAAATAAAACAAGTTGGATTAGTTACACCATTTATAACTCAAGAACGGCTAGACCGATTTTTGTGATCTTTAATTTGTTGGATTTGTCTCCACCGCGAATAGCAGAATAACTATTAAAACACTGGAAAATTTCACAAAGACAATTCAGCTAATAAGTTAACACGACATTTTTTTATTCTGAGGCGGTACGTAGTTGGCCGGGTCAGCTTGTAACATATAAAAACAAATCAAGCGATACACAGATTTTCAGAAAATATTCGCCAGCCCGTATATAAAGACTGTTGACTGAAAAACAGCCTCTCTTTAATGTTATACCTCCACGTGCCTCGTATTTAAACCCCTGGGGTTAACGATATTTATCTAAAAATAAAAGTTAGTTACTACAATTCTTTCTTATCTATAAAATCTTTACAAATATTATTTTACCCTTCTCAAATCAAGACCAACAAAGTAACAACACAATCTAGGTATCAGAATCGTATTTGTAAAAAGCACACAATTTCCGTATTCCTCTGTATTACTTTGTGTTCCCCCATATTACCCCGTATTCGCCTGTATATCCCCCGTATTCTCCAGAATTCTCCAGGGGAACGGTCCAGTCAGAATCACTTGACCAGTTTGTTACCCGGTATTCTCGGTTCTTTGGAGCATGAAACTCAATTTCGTTACAAAAGGAGCCGTGCTATCGTTCGCGTAATATAGAAAGATTTTCTTGTAGAAGATTATCCTGTATACTTTGAACTGTACGGTTTTAAAGGACTTCTAGTTTGCAGTTAAGATTAGAAAATAAAATATGCATAATACTATTTTTTGGTTCGATCGTGTGTTTATTTGTAAACTAGCTTTTGCCCGAGGCTTCATCCGCGTGGATATCGGAAATTAACAGACGTGCTATACCGGGACAAAAAGTAGCCTTTGTCCTTCCCCAGGATCTTATCTATCTCCTTGCCTTTTATCGAAATCCATTCCGTGGTTTAAGCGTGAAAAGGTAACATACTGACGTAACTTTCGAATTTATAATATTAAGTTTGGCTATGTAGTCTGCCACGTTTGTATTAGAAATGGGGTGGGTAATGGAGGCGTGTTATGAATGATGATGCCCTATGTAGATAATAATATTAAACTGTATTATATGTGAAGGTCAAAACGCAAAAAAAATACAAAACCTTACCAGGCTATAGACAGACACAGCTGAAGACATTACCACAATCTAACGGGTAGGTATCACAAAAACCAATGACCCCAGGGAAGACGGTGGCACACGTGCTGCCATGCATAGCGAGGCTCAAGGAAGGCCCCTTTACAGTCTCCCCAGGTGGGTGCCTTACAGGCGTTGCAAAGGGGGGTTCCGGAATTGGTCTTTTAAGAGGAACCTATGTGCTGATGGTAATCACTGGGGTGGTTTTAGTGAGGTAAAAATCCCACACTCCCCGACCTCCCTTCCCGGAGGTCGTGTGCCTTTAAAAAATAAAACGGTACCACAAAAACCAATGACATAAAATACCACAAGAAGCATTACCTCCAACACTGGGACTCATTGACTAATCAAATCGTACAGTCGCAACGGAGATGGTAAGCATCTCAATCGAATTGCATTAGCTTCCACAATTTACTCTGAAAACTATTTGGAAAGCCAGTTCAAGTCGTAACAAAATCGACTTACCCGTCATTTTCTTTTCTAGCTTTGAAAACGGTACGTACAAACGTGAAAACAAATAATAGATGGATACTAGACTACACGGGGGTACTAAAAATGTCAGTACTGATATAAATATAAATAAATTCACATCACGCTCCAAAGCAGACAGATATATGCTGAAAGACAGTACATCTCCGTTTCACGTTCGTGCAGATTCCATTTCGATTCCCAGATCGAGCAAAGTATAATTACCTACTCGAAAATAACCTTCTATCAACTTTATAAGAATAGATAACAAGTTTTATTGCAGTATCACCCAATATTAATGGAGGCACCGGGTTCAAGAGTTCATAGGGCTGGCTAGGATCAACGAACTAACTCTTCGTAATAATTTTTTTTTCTATTTCATAAAATTGTTCTTTACCATGTTACCATCTTATACTTTTTTAATACATATATTTAAATAGATTTATTTATTTAAGATGACATGTACAACATTACAGAATATAATCCCAAGACGTTGTACAGGGCAATTTACAAACTAAAAAGTGACACACAAGTACGCGTACGTAGGTACTTAAGTACATAGGCCCATGTACTTGGTAGGTAAAACACAATTTAAAAAAAAACACGAGCAAAAAAGAAGATAGATAGAAGTAACGCTATGTCGCGGTTAAAGGATACATTACATGCGAATGCTCCCGGTGAGAGAGAGCCTTTAGGTAACAATTTAAATCAGAAAATTTCCACATCTATAGGCCGACCGCTTAACTGAGACGTTGCCTGGGGTAGCTGCGCGGTGCGGGAGGGGTGATAGTTGTCATAAGTTGACGAATCACTGAGCTCTCGCATCACGTCACCACACCCCTCCCGCACCGCGCTGCTACCTCAGGCAACGTCTCAGTTAAGCGGTCGGCCTATAACAATACTAAACATTATACCCACACAAATATAAACCAGTAACAAGAAGAAGAGGGAGATAGTTACCTACCTCCTCCGTACCTCCACTCCTAAACTTTTGTTCGAAAATTAACAACGTTGGAGGGAAATGTCGCGTAACTTCACTACATAATGTAAACAAAGTCTGAACAATCTCAGACAAGATTTCTCAACTCACCTAACTAAATTAGACAAGCCTGTGATTCAGAAGATATTTTTTTTTGTGAAACTTCAGAAATTGCCTCGCGTGTTTCATAAATCTGCGTTTACTTAAAATAAATAGTCATTGTTTACTTTAAGAAAACGCTATTTTTGTGTATGGAAAATAATATTGATGGATTTCGATTTTAGTAACCTAACAGCCAGCCAGGGAAAGCCAAATTCGATAGAAATGTTTCTATAATCGATAGTAATCAGCAAATTATCAATAGTGTTTTGTGTGGTTCGTGTAAATTGTGAAGTTGAAGTGAAAAAAGTATTAGTCGATGGACTGTAAACAATCTGGAATTCCGACAAAAACTGTTCTAAATCTAATGTTAAAATTCTACGCATCCTCAGAATAATATTAGCCATTTCTTAAATATTTTTCCGGAAGCAAAAACAAAAAAAAAACATACTATGCAACAGCTATCGATACATCTATTGATACACCAAACCCTTAACGATTCATCAAACATTAACTAATACGCTATCCATCTTCGATCTCCCAACAAGGTTGTCAATCCACCTAGACTATCGCTAGTTCTAAAGTAAATCTCAACTTAGATTGAGATATAACAGCACTATACAGTTTCAGATTAACTCCTGGTACCGTATCAAGCAAAACATAGGTGGGTGGTATAGTCTCGCAATTAAGTTCTACGTGAAAGCGAGGTGACATATAAAGCACCTATAAGCAAGTACTAACTATGAATATATACCAGTAACTCTGGTATCGTCTGTACTATGAATATGGGTTGTAAAATACCGTCTAACTTGATGGTAAAAGATGATACGGATTTTTACGTGGGTTGTTGAATAGATTTGCATAACAACGATACGTCCAATGATACTCTGGATATAAAAAGAAATTCGATTATCTTTTGTAGCTTTCCACACGTGTCAGAATAAATTTAAACAAATATTATACTTTTGTAGCACAAACTGGACTAGAAAATTAACTATGTACCTCTTTAGAGCTTATAAAACCATGAGAATTCAGTAAAATGATCAAACTCAAACTCAAGGCCCCTTTACAGGCACTTTTGAATTGGCAAGGAGTCAGTCAGTTAATCAGAAAGTTGAAGCTCATTATCTCGTCGTTGATCATTAGGTAATTGAAACTAAAACTAAGTAAATGATAGTATGTAACGCTCAGTAATCATTGCTTTTATTACGACAGTGCAAAAATTAAAAGCAAGTAGCATGTTTATATAGTCGTCTTTTACGACAGACACTGCAGCTTTAAATATTTAATCGACTACTTAAAGTTTAAACTGTAATAGCTGAGAATATTCTACGACTATATCTTAATAGGGTTGAAAGATCAGTCAACGTTCCTTTAATATTTCAGCCATTGTCAAAATCTCTACAAATTCAAAAACATTGCAGCAAGCTTCACACACTGTTAATATTGTATAACGTCTTCTTTCACGTTCTCAATATCTATGGTTAACAAATCAAAATCATTTCCGTAAAAGTTTATACCAGATTTATTCAAGTTAGCCCCTAAATCTCTTTCATCAAAATGTTCATTCATAACAACGTCGTCTTATATTTCATCATCTTCAATGCAAAATCTTACATCAAAGTTTAAAATCGCATAATATTCTAGTACGCGTGTATAAAATAGAACTACCCACATATTAATAGTGTCTCCTATTCCCCGATCGGCACGTCTGCTGCTAACCCTAGTTGAGACTTTACATCGCAATTTAACTTCGTCTTATGTGCACTAACTACTAATGATACTTGTGGACCAAAGTGAAGCCGTTATATTTTATGTCCGCCCATAGGCTGTAAGCCTATTGATTTTGTATGGCATCGCAAATGGGCTTTGTTAATGGAAATAGTCTATGAATGAGTTGTTTATTATTTTCATTAATTGGCCAAGAAGCTCATTAGTGAGATAGGGCACAAGCTTCGTGACAAAACGGGCGACTCCCGCTCCGGCTCGTTCTTGGTGCAAAGGTTGGCCATTGCCATTCAACGTGGCAATGCAGCAAGCGTTTTGGGCACCTTTGCGCCGGGAACAGTTAGGGGCGGGTTATTTGACTAAGTTAGACGTGTAAAGCTATGTTTTAAGTTCTTAAGTAATTAATTTTGTAAGTTTGTTAATAGTTTTAGTTAGGTTAGGATATTATGTTTTTATTTTAATAGCTTGTTAGATTCTGATATTCAAAAGTGCCTGTAAATAGTTTGTGAGTTATCGAAAATAAAATAACAATATTATTCATAAATTGTTTAAATACACGTTATAAAGTTGATCGAAGTTGATATGGATGTCATGTGATCAACTTTGAAAGTTAATATCTCGGAAACGTGATGCTTTACGGGTTTGGCCTCAGTATGTTTTCTGTTTGCATTAATGTAGGTTAATTAATATAGGTTACATGCTAGGCCGCCATTTTGAAAAAAAAAAACAAAATACAATAGGTACCTATGCCAGGCTCTATATAAAAATCTTTAATCCCCTTTAGTAGGTAAATTATTTTGTTACTTTATTTTCGAAAGGGAAAATAGCATGTGGGCTTTGAAAGAGTCTAGGTTTTCACAGTATCCCAGAACTACTTTATACCGTTGAAATAGAATCATAAATTCAGAATTTGAGTTATTACCCGACCACCGAGACCAACAATCAACGTCCATTATTCATTTTTGTCACTTTCACAACCACCTGAACAAATGCTTTTAATTAAATCACCTTTCGCACTATCTCGTCCCGACAAAATATACCAGTAACATGATAATCATTTATTAAATATTTATCTCACAGCGTGAAGGCAAAGTTTTAAAATTTCAAAACAAGACCCATCATAATAATCAAAACATTTCATATGCTCAAAGTGAGCCAATTTATTATGAATTCTCGTGTTAAATTAAAACTGAAACTTTTTATAAATATGCTTTTTATATTTAAAACGCTTTCATGACAATCATGTTTGATTAAAACAGTATGGAGTTGTTTTTGCACAGAGTTATAAATATTAGGAATATTATGTCATAACTTGACAACGTACAGACGCCAGCACATCAAGCTACCCGAAACTGTCAAATTTTCGCAATCAACTAAGAACCTTAGGCTTTATCGATAAAGTTGAAAATCTATAAAAAAAATTGAAAGCTTGATGTGCTGGCGTCTATACATGCTAAGAGTATAATAATTTTCTTGATGGATACAATGTATAGATTCTGTACTTACATGGATAATTTGAAAATACCAAGAATTGCCTATACTTCTTTTTCATTTTGTACTGGAACCGATTGATGCCGCTGATTTCTGACGATGACATTAGTACAGTCATCAGAAATTTTCAGAAAAACATTTTTTTTATCATCCAACTACAGACGACTAGCTAACAAAGTCCAGCCCATACATAAGAAGGTCAACTCCCCTAATTAAAAACGTTCAGTATCGCAACCTCATCTCAGCGATAATCAATGTCAAAACCTAGTCAAAAATGTAGGGAAATTAAAGGTATTTTTGACAGATTGAAACTTAGATCAGACTGTAAACGTTCTTAAAATTATGAGAATTGCCCCTAAGATGTCTTGAACGGAATAGGCAACTCTATCCTTTAAACGCTCTATAGTCTAGCACATAGAACAACTTCTGAAACGGTTATGGCTTCTACAAACTCTGGCTCATGTTTAATTTTAGCTTAGTATACTTTAGCAAATATCGCTCTGAACTAATCATTTTCATTTTGATTAAAAATATTTATGAACCAGCTAGGAATTGGTAGGAACAAACATGGAAGGATAATTCAATCCAATTTCATGAACCTAGATCATTATTCTGAATCTATAGGCATTAATGACGAGGGTAAGGACCTGAAGTTCAAATAGCCAAACTTTCGAACGGTTTTAGTCCTTAGTGTTATTGAAAATATAGAAGCTTTTGATGCAAGTGCCATTCAAACTTTTGTGATTTTCAATTTATTGTTTGGTACAACATTTTGTTCAACTATTTCGGGTATTGGAGTAAATGAAAATATTTTCGTCTGTAAAATATAAATATTTTATCGTAGTTTGCCGTTAATTAATGTAAAACGATGAATTTAAAACTACACAACTGCAATAGAGTGACGATACCGGTAAAACAAAATCCTATTTATAACCAACATCTGATCAGCAACAGCTTCTGATGCACGCTATATTTCAATCAATTCCGTAGAAACACGGAAACAAACACAACCACAGAGCAATTTGCATCAAATGCAATGGAATTTACTAGTTGTACAACATAAATTCAGACGCCTCCGCAGTTATTTTTAGGTACAGCCGAAACAGAAAACCCAGTTGCACAAAATCCGGAACGGAATTACTGGCAAATACCCGCTGCCCTCATAATCTGACAGTTCCGCTTTTATTCGGCTCTCATTCATGTCTATTTGCAGTGTTCTATATAGATGATAATTCAGCATTGACGCCCCCCTACCACGTCATTTCCATTGTTTCGCAGCACCACCCTCCGTGGTATTTGTTCAAACGTTCTCAACAATTCACATCGTTGATCGTTTTTGCTACGTCGCTGTTTGCATTAGAGCCTCATTGTTAAGCCTCTCCCCCCCTCACATCGAGGTATTATGTGTTGAACACGATTGTCGGATTTTTTGTCACCGTCCCACTTGTTGAACTAGTGATAGATGAGCGAGATGGCAGATTGTGGATTGAAAGATTTTTTGAATCGAAGAAATTGTGACACGAGTGCGATGGAAATGCTTGCGCTGAAAGGAGACGAGTTGATTGGAACTGCAGCTGTGGTGCAAATCTATAGAGCTTTTTGTTGGGTGGAAAGATCACGTCTCAGTGAAGGAACTAAAAGGACATTTTATGAACACTTCCTTTTGATGTAAATGCTAGCATGTCTTTCTTAAATCACATCTCTGTAACCTCTTGATTAACTGCGAGCATAAATATCCCCAGTTAGATTTGAAATGAACATGAGTTTACAATCATTAAAACATATTACGCTAACAAAATGCGGCATCCGCTTCATAAATACCAATACTGAGTTGTGCATTCCCCACATTATTTACTTAAATAACGCCCACAAAACAAACTGCATAGCAACAACATCCCACCTTTGCAAACTCTTGTAAAATATTCCAACATTTACTCAACGTCAGTCAGCGCATTCTTTACGTTTGCTGCAAGATTATTTGCTTTATTTTACATACTTTACCGTGTAATTGGTGGTTTGCACAGCTGTTCAATATGACAGTCTCGTTTCGACACTAGTCGGGAAATAGATCAACTTTAGGAAGTTCACGGGGATTTTGTTTTTGGCAACCTCAAATATTTAGGAAACTATAAACATAGGAAGTTTAAGCTACTTATCTCTTAGATAGATAGAAAAAAACATTTAATCAACACACAAAACCACAATTGAGTTGCAAAATGTGTCAAAGGTGAGACCTCTTTTTTTTACCGCTACCCCGGCAGGCTTCGGCCCTAACGGGCCTCTTCCTTTATACTGACATCTCTTTGAGGCGCGCGTGGAGCACATAGGCGCCGTACGGCACGGGCCTGGTCCTGATCGGACGGTGAGCTACCCATTACTCTCCGTCCGCAGGCCCGCGCCTACGGTGGCCGGGAGTCGTCTCGCGGCTCCCGACGCCCGGAGCGTCTCCCGCGGCGGCTGGGACGTGAGGCTCTCTCCCTCAGCCATCCCGCCTCTTTGATTACGGTTGCTTCGAATGGTTGAAAAGACAGTGTTATAATGTCATTCGCGAAACATAAATCCAAAATAACATTTCACGTGCCAAACCTTCCAGAAATACGAAATCTTACATTACTTTGGCTCCAAATTTATCAACATTTACCGCTGTCTGGCTTTAACTGGACACAAAGCAGAGTTCTCATTGAATGTGCATCAAATGAACGAATATTAATGTTTGGATCGATGCTTGTAACTGTTGTGGCGCCTTGCCAATTGGGTGAACGCTGTTTAAAGTGAAGATGATTTTCTTTACCGGATTTTGGTCGAGGGCAGGGTTGGCATCTGCTTCTGTGAGGACTGCAAGTGTAAGAATTTATGGTAAGTTTTTTGGATAGACTGGTGAATGATTAAGAGGTATGTATGGGATTTTTGTATACTTTAAGAGATCTATGCAGATCGTAATAGGTATAAGGGAAGTAGACCTTGGCGAGGAACCACGGAAGCGGGAGGCTAAGTCAAGTCTCGTAATGATGACCTAGTTCAGGCAGCTAATAATCATCTGTCTAGCCTTATCCTAGCTAAGTATGTTGGGGTCGGCTTCCAACCTAACCGGATGCAGCTGAATAACAGTATTTTACATGGAGCGACTGTCAATCTGACTTCCACAACCCAGTTACTGGGTAATACGATACCCCTTGGTAAGACTGGTTGTCCGACTTCCGGGCTTCTGACTATTCGTAACGACTGTCAAAGATTCACGAATGACAGCCGGGACCATCCGCTTAACGTGCTTTCCGAGGCACGAACGGGTCTCGGTATGTAAAGATGGCCACCCATCCACAGACCAACCTCGGCAAGCGTAGCTTAACCTATAGCCGGCTAGTAATAAGACCAATAAACAAAACGCCGATTATTTCAAATCTATGAGGGCTTCTCCAGTGCCATCTATGCAGAATAAATATATAAAATCGATTAACCCGCAATTAAAGTCTAAACCCGGAGAAAACGAACCTGAACGTCAATCAATCAAGAACAGAGACATTCCGCATCAGCTGTTTCTTATTAGTTGTACAAATAACCGACACGTGTGATAAAATACGTATATTGAACTAGCTGCGCCCCGCGGTTTCACCCGCATAAGTCTCGATCCCGTGGGAATATCGGGATAAAAGTATCCTATGTCCTTTCCCGGGACTCAAGCTATCTCTATACCAAATTTCATTTAAATCGGTTCAGCGGTTTAGGCGTGGAAAGGTAACATACAAACAGACAGACAGAGTTACTTTCGAATTTATAATATTAAGTATGGATAATATTAGTATGGATGAGCATAATCCATTGAAAACTGGTATAAATACACGAGTTTGTCTTGTTCATTATAAAGTACTAGCATCGCCCCGCGGTTTCACTTGCATAAGTTTCGATCCCGTGGCAATATTGGGATTAAAAACTATCCTATGTCCTTTCCCGGGACTCAAACTATCTCTATACCAAATTTCATCTAAATCGGTTCAGCGGTTTAAGCCTGAAGAGGTAACAGACGAACAGACACACTTTCGCATTTATAATAATACCCCTTTACTAATAAACGTATTATATCAGATGAATAGTTACACACCTATTTCTCTCTTTCAGTCGTCAGTAATTTGACTTTCGAAAGAAGAAGACAAAGCGTTGTGTAACTCTACAGACGCTATACAACGTTTTTTAGTAAGGGGGTTAGTATGGATATATATATACATATACATATATTAGTATGGATTAAAACAAAGTGCACACCGTGCCAAATAATTCGTGAGATGACATCCAATTAATGTTTAACACTTGACAGATATAATTTGTTGAAGTAACAAAACAATATTGTAAAATTGCAGTCGAGAAGCGAACGTTGGATACCGATTAGTAACAACTTTATATGTAGAACCAATCTGTTTTAGTTAATTTAGGGAGTATAATAGAATATGAACTGCTAGATGATAAGTAGATGGTCCCTAAAAATGAACGTGAATGTGTTACTCGACCAGTTTTAGGCTATACTGAAAAAAAACACAGTTTTAGGCTATACTGATAAAACTGGTCGAGTTTCCCAAGAAGATGATGCGTTAGTAACATATGTTGAAGAAGTTTGCGTTTGTTGTAAGTTTTGCGTGGATGTAACGCATGTTTCCCCCTACCTTTTTTAATTTTATTTTTTGTGTTTATATTATTTTTCGCGTCATGTTCACCGCAAATAAACGTATTTTCTTTATTTCTTTATTTTAAGTTAATAAGGTACCCTAACAGATCATGACAATACGAGAGCTAATCTCAAAAGTCACCATCATCCTCCTGACCTTATCACAATTTATTTCAGTTATTCGCAGTATGTTTTCTTATGTCAAACATTTCTATCAGCCGTCATTTCAGTATTCATCTCATTTCTAACCACATCATCGTTTACAAAATCCATTCATTCATCGTCCAATCTTCTCTAGTCTTGAACCTCAAAGATATCACAGGAGTATAATTTTATTCCCGCCGACATGACACAATTACAGAATTCCGTCTTTTTCAAACATCAAAGCTCAAGAAAGTTTTTGTAATGACGTCAGCTAATAATGGTAATGTCCGTAATATATATGTTTTAATCTTACACGAACCAGATCACGGGTAAAAGCTAATATTATATTCTACTAACTTCTGCCCGCGACTTCGTTCACGTGAAATTTATTTGTCACCCAACCCACCACGTCTCATTGCATCGCATCGCCGAGGTATTCCACTCAGAGCACTGATTTGAACTGTACTTGGGCTATTACTGCGTTTTCGCTTTGCGTTGTTTCTGACTTTTTTTCTTTCTGTTCGTCTCCTATCCATCCTAGCATGATGTTAAATAAGCCTTCCTCAAGAATTAGGCTATCAAATGCAAAAGTTCCAAAGATTAGCGCGTTCAAACAAACAAAGTCTTCGGCTTTATTATTAGCTACGAGTACATTATTAGTATATACTCGTAAGTATGTAGATGCTATTTCCTTGCGATCAGCGGCCTTGAGCAACATTTTTTTACTGACGTCTTTACCTCATAGATTAATTTATTTTATATTATAATATTCTATGTATAACGATATGTCTTCTGCAAAATTTAGATTGGCAACGAAATATATAATTTTACCAGCTGCTGCTCGCGACTTGTTCGCGTGACATTAATACCAAAATAAAAGCCTTATCCTAAATTACTCCATAAAATATCTGCTATCTGCCAGTGAAAGTCCCGTCAAAATCAGTCTAGGAGTTTCCGAGATTAGCCGGAACAAACAGTTAGACAGACAAAAATTGTAAAAATTGTTTTTATTATACTTTCATATGCATTTAGTAGAAGGCTATTATTTTGACATAACAAACATTTTTATAGATTGCAAGACAAGAGACTATTAATATGGCTCAAGATCATTATGACGTCACATATTTTTGATTCTTTATTCTTTGTTGACTGCCTGCAAGAATTTATACAGGCATATTACTTTTAGCAAGGTGACCAGGATCTCAAACAAATCACTATTTACATCGTCGGTATTATCATAAAACTTTACCAGCCAGCCAAGATACGCCCAGCCAATATCGTCTCCAATAAAGCCCTATATTTAATCAGTGTCCACAGATGAATCTTAAATTATGTACTACAAGTAAACTGTCGTTTTTTTTTCTTCTTTTTTTTTACAGCCAGTCGCCATATGGTCTGGCACGCCGCCAGAACGTATCGATCATTTGGCAGAGTGCCAGACAAAGTGGAGAAATGAAAACAAATCCTTATAACCGCGACTGTGGTGGTGGTGTGGTTGATGGACGCTAGTGATGGCGCCAAACAAGTAGCCGAATTCTGGGCCGAGTACATTTAGATTGCTATCGACACGCTAAGAAGAAGAGACCGCGACTGGTGTAACTTTCAATCACGAAATTTGGGGAATATTGGGTTTGTTGTTAATTGGGTCCAAGATAATTTGGTGCAGAAACACCAAAATTAAACTGGTTTTTAATTAACAAAGTTTCTCGGACCAGAGTGCGTATTAAAAGGCTTCTCTTATTTCCACAGCCAATCAGAGAGAGCTTGGAAACCGGGTAATTTCTTGGAAATGGTTACAGAAATACGAGACGATATTATCTCCTATTGGGAAATTCGGTCCAGTTAATCTATACAAATATCTATACATCTATACAAATAAATAAAATTGGAGTATCTGTTTGTAATATTTAAATTACCGCTTTTTAGTAAATGCATATGGATGTAGGTATACACGGAGCCATGGAATTGAACCGTCAGCATGTAATCTGAGACACTAAACAGAGTAAATACGAGACTGACCTATTTATCATTATAAAAAATAGAGTATTGGACTCCCAAAATATAAATCTTACATTACATTATCAGCCTATAATTTTCCCACTGCTGGGTCACAGGCCTCCCCTTTGTGAGAGAGAGTAGGCCGTAATCCACCACGCGGGCCCAGTGCGGGTCGGTAGATGTCACATGTCTTCGAATTTTTGGTTCTAGGACATGTCGGCTTCCGATGTTTACCTTCACCATACTGAGAGAAGTGGTGATGAAATTATTTACACAAAGTAAAGCGCCTGTCATCATCTACCTAGCCTTTTCCCAACTATGTTGGGGTCGGCTTCCAGTCTAACCGGATGCAGCTGAATACCAGTATTTTACATGGAGCGACTGCCTATCTGACCTCCACAACCCAGTTACTGGGTAATACGATACCCCTTGGTAAGACTGGTTGTCAGATTTTCGGGCTTCTGACGACCCGTAACGACTGTCAAAGATCCACGAATGACAGCCGGGACCAACGGCTTAACGTGCTTTCCGAGGCACGGAGGGGTCTTGGTATGTAAAGATGGTCACCCATCCACGGACCAACCGCGGCAAGCGTAGCTTAACCTGATCGCTCGACCCGTGCGGCTGATATTACTTAGCCACAAGCCCCTCTAAAAGTAAAGCGCCTGTCTGGGTTCAAACCCACGACCTACAACACGAAAGTCAGGGCCGTTACCACTGGGCCACCACTGGTCTTAAAACTCGTAAAAAACTGTCTGCTTTGGATATAAAAGCCTCCAGAAGCCAAGATAAAATATTGGCGCAAACGCCTACGTTTTCCAGTTTCTTTCTAAGAAAATGATATAAAGGTAAGCAGTAAAATGACATAATGACAATTTGCTTCATTTAAAAGAATACTGTCTAGCCAGACTTTTTACCAGGCTTCAACGAGATCTTTTTTATTGCGCCAGGAAGGCGGAGGCAGGTTAATTTGATGAATAAAACAGTTAAAGTGATTTGGACAAGACGCAAAAAGTATTTTATAATGTAGTGGTTCAAAGTTTTTTTTTTTTTTTTTAAAACGTACTACTTATTTGAATAGAAATATTTTCATTCATTAAAGTCATTCTCATCACATCGTTTGTCTTCGAAACTAATATTATAAAGAGAAATGATTTGATTTTTGTATGTTTGATTGTTAACGTAGTTTGAGTGTAAGCGACTGAACGGATTTGGATGAAATTTGGCACATGAGTAGACAATGACCTGGATTAGGACATAGTGTACTTTTTTCTTGATATTTCCACGGGATCGAGACTTATACGGGTGAAACAGCGGCGCGCAGCTAGTTTTAGATCAAGATGGAATGCACTTTCCTTTTCAGTTTCACGTACAGTTAATAAAAGAAATAAATATGCAGGATCGTCGGATAAAGTTGTAGTTTAGTAAGAAACCGATGGATGTTGTCGACTGAAATTCAATTTGATAAATGAGCTGTTTGTTTTCTATTAATAAAATTAAAATTTATTCGAGAACGTCCATCGGTTTCTTACTAAACTTCAACTTTAACCGACGATCCTGCATACTTATCTCTTTTGTTGTCATAATCCCTCTTCAACTAATAATTGTACACTATAAAATTAGTATTATTTTCTTTCTCATCTTGTACGAAAGTCTATTGGTAACAAAATTATTATTATTTTCTTTCTCATCTTGTACGAAAGTCTATTGGTAACCAAATTAGTGTTGCTAATTTGGTCGGCCCCCCCGGACCTCCAAAGCATCTCTATTCAGATCCTGATCGGTTTATTAACATAAAGACAGTTTTTACTATCATTACGAGTGACACGGACAGACGCACGTGTTTAGAACTGGGAATTAATTTAGCACGTGTCATGGGAGTCTGGCACGTTGATGGCAAAGTAATGGTGATTGGATCGTCTGGGGATGTGTTTGAGTTTCATCGGCTGATTTTTTGTTCAGTTAAGACATGAAAGAAAGAAAAAACGTTTATTTGCGGTGAACATGACGCAAAAATGAGCATAAACAAGAAATAAAATGAAAAAGAAGGTAAGGGAAACATACGTCACATCCACGCAAAACGGCTATCGCTCAGCATTATGCTGCGACCCTATGCAAGACAGAGCCCCAGCGCTGGTTTTCAGCGACAGCCGGCGTTGACGTGATGACGTCGTCCGATGCAGCACACAATTATTAGAACACTAGCGGTTATGAATAATTAATTTGGAGGCAATGGCATGTCTGATTCTGATATATGCCTTAGGTCTTTAGTATAATGAAGATAGCGTTACTTGGAAACGCTTAACTATACTAACATTATCTATATTAATTTTATAAAGAGGTAAAAGGACATCATTCATTTCGTACCCAAAAATAAAAGTACTGTCATCTTAAGGAACACTAATACAACGAAAGTCTACAATTAACCCCCGGCTGCTATTTAAGATTGAAAATGCCAAAAGTCATATATTTTTATAACAAGTGTTTTAAGCATAACATTAAAAAAATAACAACTTTTCATCGAATGTAACATCCCGTACATGTTTTAATTATTAAGTACCTACAACATAGATCTACAATTAACCCCCTGGCTGCTAAGTACTAAAACTCATATTTTTGCCAACAATATTTTGGACATTTATTACATTTCGGTAGTGCTTACAATAACGCTTTCATTTTTGGATATGAAATGTTCGACACTTGAATGACGTCCTTTGTCTTAAATCTTTAATACAGACGCCAGCACATCAAGCTACCCGAAACTGTCAAAGTTTCCCAATCAACCTTGAACCTTATGCTTTAGCGATAAAGTTGAAAATCTATTAAAGAAATTTGACACATTGTAGTAGCTTGATGTGCTGGCGTCTGTACAATGAAGATAGAATTACTTGGAAACGTTTATAGCTGAGACAATTTGAAGATGATTATAGAAACTAAATTCGAATTCTGTCACTTTTATTAATCCGGTTCCCTTTTAAGTTCTCCACTAAGTTTTGTTCTATCTGTGTAATTTTGTCTGTTGAGAATAAATATCTTGTTGTAGTTAAGAACACCTCTAGTTTTTCCACTTGACTATCATATAAGTAAGATCTTGTCATGGAATTAGTATGTACGATCTAGTCGATGGTCCTGACTCTGTTGTCAATGCCCTTTATAGGTTAAATATTAAACAGCTTGATTGGAAGATGGGTGCAAAGCTTTAAGGCGAAGATAGTACAGACAATTTAGAACCATTTAAGCCATGGTTGTGTTAGACGAAGTCTTACCAATTTTTATTAGCAAATTATTATGTTTTTACGTCTAATGACACAGAGGCCTAAAACATGTTTGGCTGGATTGCTAACACATTACTTTAATAAAACATAACATAATCAGCCTATAATGTTCCCACTGCTGGGACACAGGCCTCCTCTCTGTGAGAGGGAGTGGGCCGTAATCCACCACGCGGGCCCAGTGACATAACATAATCAGCCTATAATGTTCCCACTGCTGGGACACAGGCCTCCTCTCTGTGAGAGGGAGTGGGCCGTCATCCACCACGCGGGCCCAGTGATATAACATAATCAGCCTATAATGTTCCCACTGCTGGGACACAGGCCTCCTCTCTGTGAGAGGGAGTGGGCCGTAATCCACCACGCGGGCCCAGTGCGGGTTGGTAGATGTCACATGTCTTCGAATTTTTGGTTCTAGGACATGCCGGTTTCCTCACGATGTTTTCCTTCACCGTTTTGAGAGCAGTGGTGATGAAATAATTTACACAAAGTAAAGCGCCTGTCTGGATTCGAACCTACGACCTACAACTCGTAAGTCGCGGCCTGTACCACTGGGCCTCCACTGCTCTGCCACTTTAATAAAATAAAATATAAATGAATTCATTTATCATTCAATTTGGCTTATGGCCAAATAAGCGGTTTACTTAAAATTTTGAGAATTTTCGAAAAAAAAAAAAACAATAGTTAGGAAGACAACCATGGCCTAAATGGTTCTAAATTGTCTGTACTATCTTCGCCTTATAGCTTTGCACCCATCTTCCTATCAACCTGTAGAATAACACTATTTATATCTGTATTGAATGTCGAAACTTGTGCAATCCTCATTCATTCACATTTTATCTTACATTCACTACAAGACTGATTGCTTTATCCCCGATCCCCGCAGAAGGAAACCATTGGACATATTCTATAACTCGACACGCTATTTCTGTTCCAACTAGATTTACTCAAGCACAATATCTATAAGTGTCCGTGGAGTATAGGATGTTTTTTATTGTCATTGCTTCTGACAAAATGTGCGCACGTGTCTCTAAGTGGGACACAAAATTCTGAACTATTTTAATACAACACTATTTTAATATACCTACTATTGCACGTGTCAAAAATTTTTGTAAATGTCAATGACATTATGATTAGCTTTTTTTTTATGGGAAAGCTTCTTTAGGCGCAGCGATCTACGAAACTGAAACTACAAGCCCTTTGTACAGACACCAGCAGATCAAGCTACCCAAAACTGTCAAATTTACCCAATTAACTTTGAACCTTATGATTTAGCGTTAAAGTTGAAATTCTATTAAAGAAATTTGACAGATTGTAGTAGCTTGATGTGCTGGTGTCTGTACACGACACGGTTTCTTTGCGATACAGCGTATAAGCTGCGCTGTAGAAAAAGCATATCCGTCAACAAGCTTCCATAGTGATTAGAATCCTCATGATCCAGATTTCCAGAACAACAAACAAATTAATTGTAATTTCCAATACTAAAATTTGTCTTGATAGGGGTAATTAATCCAGAATATTAATTCGGCTAATTTAGAAAGTACAACCTTGTTACATTATGTCAAAGACAATCCACAGATTAAAAATGAATTGGAGGATTGCTCCATACGATATTATTTCGATGGTTAGCAATCAACATGTTAAAATATCGATTAAACTACAACTGTGAATCGGCGACCACCAGATGTCGCCTCTGTCAGAAACTGACGTTTAACATAATGACCATACAACACTGATGACCGTGCCTACACACGGCGAATAAAACATAGTTTTTCACGGCAAGAAAAACGTGTGTTTACAAAGGCCCTGTCGTCGGTAAGGCAGAATCGGGTATACTCGGCTCCAGTCGGTCGGTGACGCTGAATCGCGTATACTCGGCGCTGAATCGCGAATACTCGGCTCCAGTCGTAAATATTTTGTGCTAATGAATTAATGTTGTTTTTTGTGAATGGTCGTTAAGAGTTTTTATATTTTAGTTGAGTGGTTATTTTATTTGTGACGATGACAAACTGTCTTGAATACTTTCAATAAAATTAAATGTTGTTTCTTTGATTTAGAAATAGCCTAGGCATTTAAGCAAGGTTAGGCTAGACTTCAACAGCGATATTAATAATCATAGTAGGTAGATATAGGGCTTTTTCGCACCGGTGTTTATAATCAGTTTTTCTCACACTCAAGACAGTTGAAGGAGCAATTAATCGGCAGACTGTTAGTTTCTAATAGTTCCTGTAATGGTTTCTGTGAGTTATATCGGACAGCTGTTAGCGACCTCAATTCGACAGCTATTATGTGTATGCTACATGAAGAAAGGGAAGGTAACAAGAATTCTAAGATGGTTTTTACTTTTTGTCAAAAAATCTTTCACATGGAAACTTTTGGAAACTGCTAATTTCTTCGGTGTGCACTAAATTCGAAAAAAAAAATTGTATTATTCTATATTTTTAACTAGGTATTCCACTAAGAGCACTGATTTGAACCGCACTTGGACGAACAGCACCTGAGCACTTCCACTAACCGCACTGAAACAAAATAACGGCTCCAAATTTTTTTTCAATATTTTACTATGCTGTCATCCAGTTTTCATAAGTTGTATATTCGTAAGTTTCTCAGTTTTAAACAGAATGTAGGTATATAATTAGCGGGGTAATTGCGTAACACACTATGTGTAGCAATGGGTTTCATTTGACAGTTCAACAACATTCATTGCGATATTTACGTTGTTAATCGGACATTTTTTTCGAACTTAAGAAGCAATGGATTAGCAATATCCTTCAAAATGATTCAGATTAAGATTGATAGTGAGTTAAGCAATTAGAGTGCAGGTCATCGACTTTTTTTCTAGTCGACATCTCACTAGATTTTCTACGAATATATTGGTGGCAAAAACAGAAAAAAATTAAAGCTTTAAAAAATGCGTCGTATATCGTTATCCGTGGTCGTATAGCTACAGTTGTAGCACTTGCACTTTGTATTCGTTTGTTTCTACTGTTGTAGTTACAACAGTAGAAACAAACGAATACAAAGTTTATTAAGCATTTGATTATTACCGAAGTTTCAGGCATTTATAGGTATTGTCTGCCCTCGACCTAGCAACATAACACCACTTCAATAAGCAACAGTTGAGCAATTTATTACAACAAAGAATCCGTAAACCTTTTAGCTTTCATTTATTTCGGCGTTTTGTCAACGATTAATTCGACCTATTTTTAAAACGGTCGCTTCCTCTGGCTTAGATGTAGCTCTAAATATATAGCTGTTAACTATTTGTAAATATATTATGACATTGATGAGCCAGATTTTGTAAGGGTAATAATGTCATAATGATTAATCCTAACTAATATTACAAATGGGAAAGTAAGTGTGTTTGTTTGTTTATTACTTTTTCACGCCTAAACCTATCATCCTGATACGTTGTCAGGTGCACAGAAACGGACATGGGGTACCTACGTTTCATTTCACAAAGTGCTGTTCCCGAGGAAAACAACAATGACGTTATTATGATAATAGATGGCGCCACGTATCTTTAACAGGACAACCGTCTGTCGGGTCAGCTAGTAGATTTCATAATTATTAAAATCGACTTAGTAGGATTCTTTAGACTTGGCGCACACTATGCGACATACGACAGCGGAAGCTCGGCGACTAGGCAAAACGACAGGTTGCGGCCGACAATTTTCATAATAATATATTTTGTTCAAAGCTCCACACAAGTGATGTCGAGTTGCACAGTTGCAATGGGAGTCTTTGGGAGTCGGGCGATCTCGCTACTTGTAGCAGCGTCTAGACGCACGGTGCACGCGCACAACCGATGACAGTCGCATGCGACAGGTCAGCGTCTTGTCGTCGAGATGTCGCAACCGCATGTCGCATAGTGTGCGAGGCGGTTTAGTCGTTAAGATTTACTCGTTCTAAATATTTAGGTTAGAACAATTTAGTGTAGATTTATTTAGTTCAGACTCATTCATAAGAGCTCTTGTTGTTCCTACCTACGCAGTCCACAGTATGTTCACGAAGAACACTTGGTTATGACATATAAATTATTTAATGGAAGTCAAATGTGGGAAATTGCAGAAAATATTCGTGGTTTACATACTTAGAAGTACCAATTACTTTAGTAATGTTGCTTGTGTTGTCGCTGGGGATCTGTATCGCATAGTGTCTTAGCATTATGCTGAGCGATGACCGTTTTGTGTGGATATGACGCATATTAACCCCAACTTTGTCTTTTTTGTGTTTGTAATATTTCTCTGTTACCGCAAAAAAACGTATTATTTTGTCTTCTTTCTTTACTTTTTCTAATTACATTGTTAGAAATTGTTCGTAGTATTTATGTGATTAAGTTCAAGTTAGTTCTGGCCTAACTTTAGAGCGGCCAATGTCCAGCAGTAGCGATATAACTGTTTTGAATCCAGTCAAAAAGATGCATCGCAAGATATCGAATAAAATGAATACATAATGTTTTACAACCGTCTATCGCAGATCGAGTACGATATTTTACGTCTATGTGCAGTCTATGCAGAGTATAGATAGATTTCTATATTTTATTACCCGTTGCGAAGTACAGGCTATCAATTGAGAATGTTTTACGATATAGTTGACAATGTTTTATATGAAAATGAACCAGTTTTATTTGCTTCGTACATGCTGCTAACCAATTATTTTGTTCTTACTATAATTTATGACGAATTTAATGACAATGTCTTATTTATTGCTATAATTTTCCGATGTTAGTGCCAAAATCTCGTGTTACTGATATAAAAACTAAAACTTCAACACTAGACAGATGTGTTATGTGCCAAAGAACATTTTCCGTGGTCTGCTTGCAATCACAAACGTCGTCTCTGGATAAGAAGCAATCACCAAGCGGAAATGACGTCACAAATTAAGGAATTATAACCGACACGTCAAAAATTTCGAAAATTTATTGAGTTGTCCGTATTTTTAGGTTAATAAAATTGCAATAAAACTCCGCAGTCCAGCACCATTATTACGTCAATCAAAAACAAAATGGCGGATTTACGAGTTTCCGTGCTAGAAAAAGTAGAGAAATATTACAATGACATGATATTTCAGAGCGATCATTAAAACATAAAAAATATACTTTGATGAAGAATAGAGCAGCTGAACGCAATAACTGTTCAGGAGACAATGTACAGACGCCAGCACATCAAGCTACCCGAAACTGTCAAATTTTACCAATCAATTTTGAACGTTATGCTGTAGCGATGAAGTTGAAAATCTATTAAAGAAATTTGACAGATTGTAGTAGCTTGATGTGCTGGCTTCTGTACCATGAATATTTGGGAACTAATTAATGACGAATATCTATTTTTATATAATACTGGGACTGGTTTTATTACCTACGTGAAAGGGGCGAGCGATTAAAACGCCTTCATAAATTAAATGATTTTGTTTTGGTGTAAGGAAGACGCTGAAGCGGTAAATGTTTCTGACACTTTGCCGATTTTTTTTTCTAAATAAATTATAAATTATTTTATTTCTGTAAGTAGGTTTGTACAAAGACTTTTACAGGTCAATCATATTTTTTTTAAACTAGATGAAGTCGGCGTTTCCTATCTGACTACTCTGAGAAACAAACTCAGAGGTCACAGTCTCTTTAAAAGTCCAGACATAATGTTGGTCAGATCATGTGAAGATCATGATAAGTGGATAAATATTTCTTGTTTATTTAATTTGCAGTCTAATTGCGTAACAATGGCATTGCCTTTCATTTTGACAGTTCAACAACGATCATTGCACCATTTATGTTGGGACTCCAACCCTACCTTGCGCGCAGTCTGCATGAGCAAACGGTGTGATCGACGCGTCGTCGGCAAGCTGAGACGCGGCGCGTCGGCGACACGGCTCGGCCCTACGCCCTCGCTTCAACTGACTCCGCCGCGACGGACAATATTCCTAACTTAATTTATTGTTTGTTTGGGAAAGTTTATATTTGTATATCAGACGGCATTAAACAATTGCACCTAAAATACAGTCCACTCTTTCATTGCTCACCGCGCTAACATTTGTGTTGACGAGCAGACGTATTTTTCAAACATAATTACGAAGGATTCTGAATTTCCCTCAAAATTCTTCTGATTATGAATGTAAGTGTGTTCCGCACTTTGTCGCCTATGAAGGTGATAAGGGCTTGTACTTCTTTATTTTTTAAGCTATTGCATAGCTTTTATCTTGGGCTTTGAGCGCGGCGACCGAATGAAGAAATTCCGTAACGAAAATAAACCTAACACCCCCCACTCCGACCGGCACAGCTTCTCGCTGGCAACACTGGTGACAGGTCGTGAAAAAACGTAGCTAAATTATTTTAGAATATTAATTAATTGTGTTTATTTTGTTTTAAATCTATTGTCTATCTTAGAATCTTAGTATAGTGTCACACGCAGTGTTTGTGCCGTGTTTTTTTGTGGTGATAATCCATAATAATCGATATTACGAAAAATCATCTACCGGCTGTCAACGTTTGGATTGCGGATTTGAATTCATCGAACCCGGGGAGTATTTTGTTTTATGATATTCTTTATTGTAGTTGTATTTACACACTATACATCATCTGTAAACACTGCTCAGAGTTATGAGCAACGTCCAGTACACACCGGCACCGTTTATGTCTCCTTTTGCTTGACAAACTGTGGAAGCAGAATCGACGACGAAAACACTTGCTTCAGACATAAACATACACTACAAACTTTACTACACATATTTATCCCTAATTACTACTATTGTTTAATGGAAATAATTTTAATTGCTATACCTACTTACTTCATTTATATACTACCTATGGTTTGAAACCATTGTCTAATGATGAAAGTTTGTTGAGTACCTACTTCTATTATCTTTTCCTAACATTCTTAGTGGAATTTAGTTAGCTCAATAATAGATTTTATCCCAAATAATAATAAAAATCTTTCTGTAAACATTAAAAGTTGTAATAACTGTGATAAGCCCTAGAATAAATTAAATAGCTTCTTATCTTCTTGTACCTTCATATTTTATTTTTTTTTATTTTTCTTTTCTTTTCTAAAACTTTATTTTGTGTTTCCTATTCCTAGCTAACTGTCTTACCCTCCTACCTTCTCAAGTTCTCAACTTATCTAGATTCCTCATACACTCAGTTGTTTCTTGTCACATTTCAGGTGCCATTTGGGCAATTTTCTGAAAATGATGACCCGCGGAGCCACCGTTCGTGACATGAATGACAAACTGAATATAGCACTGAAGAAGCTGGAGGCATCACAGAAGGAATGCAACCAGCTGCTGCAGGAAAGAGAGGACAGCGAGGTTGAAGTCAAGAGGATAAACGACAAAAACACTCAACTCAAAAGACAGCTTGTAGAACTTCACACCCAGCACATGGACATACTTGACCAGCATCACCATCTCCGTCAACTAGTGTCAGACTTCCAAACATGCAGTGACACTCATGACCAGGCACTAAAACGCATATCAGGCCTTGAAGCAGAATTATGCGTGGCACACAACACCATTTCTACCATCAACTCTCTGAAATCCAGCGAACAGGTTGCCAACACCAATAACCTTTACAACGAGCTGGTTGGTAGTGTATCTGGACTGGAGTATGAGAAGCCTACCATTACCATAGACCTGACTGGGAACGATACCTTAACTAGATGTCCAACTCCAACTAGTCATAATAAAATTAAGAAATACATTAAAGTTAGTAAAACCATTAAAAAGTACAAGAAGCTCTTAAAGACACAAAGTGTTCACAAGTCTAACATTAATCTTAGGAAACAACGTATTAACTTACAAAGCCAACTAAATAATTGTAATAATAAGCTAGAAAATAGCAGACAAATGTATTATGTTGACATACAAAACCTTCAAAAGGAATTACTGAGCAGGGAAAATACACTTAAGGAAATATCCTGTAAGTATGAGTCTAGTCAACAAATGTTAAGCGAGCGCTTGCAGGAGGCCTGTGAATTGGTGGACCTAGTCAAGTTCAATGCAGAGAGGTACGAGTCACTAACAAACAATCTCACTTGTAGCTGTGCTCCCACTCACACCACCACCTCACCACCTGATTCACCTCACATGTCACAGCATGTTGTACCTGCTACTTCACCCGTTTCAACTCATACTATAGATACCATTTATCCCACTCAAAGTAATGTTTTGGTGTTTTCTGATAGATTAGGATCAGGTTTTGGATCATTATTAAATAACCGCTCTAAACATACTATAGTTAACTGTTCTTATCATAACCTGCATTTTAATGAGCTTGTTCATAAAATAAAACATACACAAATGAATGAGCAGACTACTGTAGTTCTTTTAATTGGAAACAGTCTGAGCTTAACGAAAAGGGACATAGTTAATGGTATTGACACCCTACTTAAATTAAAACTAGGTAAATTAATATTATGTGCATTGCCATATTCTAATAATTTGTATGATGCAGAAAACGATTACATTTATAGTTTAAACAACTTAATGCATATTTTGGCATGTCGTCATAGTGACCGTTTATTGTATTTTGATACAAATTATTTTGTTAGGGATTTTGTATTAGTTCAGGAACATATGTTTCTTCCCAAGAAAAGCAAACATGTATTGGCTACTTTGTTAGCTTACAATATACACGCAGTTATTGATAATTTAACTGAGACTAGGTTAAGTGACGAAACAGTATTATCTAGTACTTCTAGTAATACTGTAATTCATTCTTTAAACTTGTAGAGTCGACAAAAGAGAAGCATAATAAGAATATTTTACTATATCATCAAAATATTAATCGCTTCTCTGGCAAAATCCTAGACGTGGAAATGTTAATAGATAAATATCATATGGATATCTTATGTTTTTGTGAAACCTGGTTAAAACCAGATAGAATGTTGTTTAATGTAAATAATTTTTCAGTTGCCAGTGCATACAACAGGTCCTCAATAGGGGGTGGTACTTTGATATTATGTAATAATAGTTTTAGATATAAAGAAAGAAAGGATATCACTGCTTGCTCTGTTGATCGCTTATGTGAGGTAGCATGTGCAGAGGTGGAAGGCCATACTTTCTTATGTGTTTATAGACCACCAGCCTCAAACTTGTCATCATTTTTGATCATAATGGAAGAAATACTAAGTAAACTTTTTGAAGATAGTAAATTTGTTTTTGTTTGTGGTGACTTAAATATTGATCTATTAGTTAATTCACCAGAAAAATGTAAGCTAATCTCATTGTTTAAATCATTTAATTTAAAATGTGTATTTAATGAAGCAACTAGAATAACAGCAACTTCAGCTTCATGCATAGACAATGTATTTACTAACTGTAAAATAAAAGAATCGTCCTTAATTAGTGGCGTCAGGTCAGACCATACTGGTCAACTTCTATCATTTCACTTAGGTAAAAAATTACACATTGATAAATCCATACAATTAAGACCTCTAACTAAAAATAAATTGAAAATGTTTAATAATAATGTTCTTAGCAATCTTTCAACAGTTAGTTTTGATTCACAAGACCCCAACATAAGCTATGGTACATTATTTTCTACAGTATGCCAAGAATTCAATAAAGCATGTCCTGTAAAAAAGGTTACTATAAATACTAAACCAAAATTTAGTGAATGGGCCACTGCTGGCATTAGAAAAAGCAGAGATATTTTATATAATTTGTATTACGAGAAATCATTAACTTCTGATCAAGCCTTTCATGATTATGTAAGAATCTATTCAAAAATATTCAAAAGAGTTTGCGCTGAGGCTAAATCTAAATTAATAATTAACAAAATTAGTATGTCTAATAATAAAATAAAAGCTGTGTGGCAGGTAATTAACAAAGAAACTGGAAACACAAAACAGCGAGATCAGAATGAGTTGTCTATAAAAACTGATAACCAAACCATTTCAGATAAGATAAAAGTTGCTGAGACACTAGAACATTTCTTTACCAACATCCCAATAGAGGTTACAAAATATCTCCCCTCATCACCTATATTAGCTGAAGCTCTTCTTAAAGAAAACTTCAACAATAAGGATATTCCAAGCTTTGAATTCAAGCCTATTTCTGTTGCCACAATTAAAAAAGCATTTAAAAGTCTTAACATAAAAAACACTGAAGACTTATGGGGGATTTCTGTTAAGGTTCTTGGAGATATTATTGACACAATTGCCCCTGCCCTAACAGGCATATTTAATCAATGTGTAGACAGCGGTACGTTTCCTGACTTAATGAAACATAGTAAAGTTGTACCAATTTTTAAATCGGGTAGTAAGTATGATCCCTCCAATTATAGACCTATATCTGTGCTACCAGCATTGAGCAAAATCTATGAAAAAATCATGCTGGACCAGATGTTGTCACATTTTAACTCAAATGGGATTTTACATAATCGCCAGTTTGGTTTCACGAAAGGTAGGTCGACGACGGACGCGGGAGTAAAACTCATCAGTCACATTTTGGAATCCTGGGAGAAGTCCCAGGATGCAATTGGCATATTCTGTGACCTCTCAAAAGCGTTTGACTGCGTTGACCATAATACACTGCTCTGTAAATTATACCATTACGGAATTCGTGGACAAGCTGCTGATCTTGTTCTTTCTTATCTATCAAACCGGCAGCAAAAAGTAAACGTTAACGGGGCGACGTCATCGGGGTCTCTAGTTAAGATGGGCGTGCCTCAAGGCTCAATTCTTGGCCCTTTCCTATTTCTAGTATATATTAATGACCTTCCTTACATGATGGCGAACTTATCGGACATCATTTTATTCGCTGATGACACTTCCCTTATTTTTAAAGTAGATAGAAAAGATACGGATGTCTTACATGTCAACGATAGTCTGGCTGTTCTTTCGAAATGGTTTGCAGCTAATAATCTTTTACTTAATGCGAACAAAACTAAATGTCTTAAGTTCTCATTACCAAATGTACCTCAGGTTGGTCTGAATTTAAAACTTGATGGTAAAAAACTAGATGCTGTTACGGAAACTGTATTTCTGGGAATTACTTTAGATTCAAAATTACAATGGGGCGCACACATTAGAGCTCTTTCAGGTAGATTAAGCTCAGCTGCATATGCAGTAAGAAAAATAAGGCAGTTGACAGATATAGCCACAGCTAGGTTAGTATACTTTGCTTATTTCCACAGTATTATGTCTTATGGTGTTCTGCTGTGGGGATCGGCAGCTGACGTAGATTCAATTTTTATTTTACAAAAGAGGGCAATCCGCGCAATCTATAAAATGGGTCCTCGAGAGTCTCTTAGAAACAAATTCAAAGAAATTGATATACTAACTCTGCCTTCTCTTTATATCTTAGAAAGTATTTTGTATGTTCGCAAAAACTTAGGACTTTTCAAAATAAGAAGCGATTTCCATAATATAAATACACGTAGTAAAAATGAAATTGTGATACCTAAATTTAGATTAACTAAGACTAGTAAGTCATTTCTTGTAAACAGCATCCGTTTTTATAACAAGTTGCCAAAATCGGTTACAGACCTTAGTGGCGGAAAGTTCAAAACCCTCGTCAAACGTGTCCTTATCAATAAAGCATATTATAAGATTAAAGACTACGTTGAAGACAAGGTAGTTTGGCAATAATTCCTTCTGCACATGTGGCTTCCCTGGCACCTCATTAACGGCATAACTACGTAAATGTCTATTAACTGTTCTCAAATTACGATGTTTATTTTTTATTTGTACATACTTCTTTGACATAATCTTTTTATTATTTGACATTATATACAGACAATTTTAATTTTTCACCTATTTATTAGTTGAAATGGCAATCATATCTCTTGGTTTTAGTAGTTTTTTATATTTTATTTATCCTTTTGATACATTCTTATTTTGTAAATGTGAGGACTTTGTAAGCCTTGTACCTAGACTTTAGATCTGTAGACCATTTTTTATTGTATCAAGTACTTACCTGTACTTGTTGACAGGCCTACGTTGTCCTCCCATACCTACTGTAACTTGAAAACATTGTAAAAGCCAATTATTTTTTAAAAGAGTAACCATGGAGTTTCTTGCCGGTTCTTCTCCATAGGAAACGACCAATTGGAACCGTGCACCTAGCATCTGACGTTTCATAAGTGCCCATGTTGGTTTATGTGAAATAAAAATATTTTGATTTGATTTGATTTGACAGCGGTGCAGCGTTGAAAGCCGTGCATCGTCTAACGTCGTATCAGTTCGGCAGACTTCGGCATGGTGTTTGTGTGCGTGCGACTAGACGTATGCGTGTTTTGTTTTCTTATCGGTCACCACGCTAAAAAAGTGTAACTTGAATTAATATCAAAGAAAAAAAAAATATTGCATAAATATTATAATAATTGCATAAGTTGATAAAAATGCTATGCAATAGCTTTACCGCGGCAGTTCCCGAGTGCCACACGTTTTTTTTTTTTTATTGACATAATCTCAGTTTTACAGACATTTTAAACGGAATACTCTTTGATATCTTCCCGCTAGCCGTTCTTAACTTAACCCTTCGATTACCTTATAAATACCCCCAACGAAAACACAAGAAAGTTTGCCTTTAAAACTGATTGCCGCAGAGTTTTCTAATTACAGCTAGGAAATGAGTTTTTTTTTTTAACATCGGCAAATATTCGCTCATTAAGTATTTTAGAGGAACCGGAGCGAATTTTGAAGTTAATTAAATGAAAACGCTACCTTCCTTTTCTCTAGTTAATATAATAATTAATAGTCTCATTCGAAGTTATCTTTATTTTAGAAAGGTTGCTGATTATGCCTGAAAAAAAAAGGCTTTTTCTTGGAAATTCCACTCATTAACCCAATTTACATATTGATAGAAAAAAAACTAAGTAGCAACGATATTTCAATCTCACATTCCTGCTGGGTTCTTACGGAACACCAGTAGAGTGGCTTTCATTTTGACAGCTCAACAACATTCATTGCGTTATTTTCGTTGTTGAGCAGACACATTTTTCAAACCTATGAAGCAATGGTTTAGCAATATCCTTCAAAATGATTCTGATTGAAAGTATTTTACGAAATTAGGGTGCATGTTTCAATTTTTCAATTTAAATAAAAAAATATTGATGATTTTTGTTGTTCGATTGTCATCGTTTTTTGACGATCTGACACTGACAATGGTATGAAATTCTCAAGTCATGATTTATCATAATTTCATTGCACTTAAAATGTTTTTCATCAACAGTGAGAGTGTTCACAAAATCTAAAATTTAAACACTAAAACTTAATCCAAAGCTGTTTATCTACATCACGAAATTAGAAAGCCATTTTATGACGCTAACCGTTTTCCATTAAAACCGTTCTTAATTATTTTTTCAGTTAGTACTCACTCCTTTCAGCCGTCCAGACTAGACTTTTGAAAAACTGAAGCTTACCTGAAAAAAGTAAAAGAAGAAAATTAATGAAGGAAAGTTAAAAATGTACGTGAAATAGAGAAAACGTTAACACGATAGTAGTTTAAGCCTTCGTATCCATGCGAACGTCTTTCATGCGAATGGCTTTCTGTAATTATGGAATTCAACCGGACAGTGGTATTAGTTGTTGAACGGAATAAATCGGATAAAGGCCTGTACGTCAGATTAGTGAGAGATTCGGATCGAACCAGTAAAACAATTATGAATGTATGAAAACCCCCTATGGTGACCTGAATAGGTGACCAAGGTACTTCAAGGTTGAGTATCAGCTTTATTTTTATTTTCTCGGAGAGCCAACAAGCGTTCAAGGCTTTCCACCTGATGGTAAGTGGCAACCGCCAGTGGCGGTGACCACCGATGGTATATAAGTATGTAGGTACCTGGTTGTACCTGCATGCATATACTAACTACTCTGCGTTTGCGATTTATTTGCCAAACATGTAAACAAATATGAGTTATTGCAAAAGTAACTTTAATACCTACACAATAAAGTTCAGTTTACGTTACCACTTCAAACATTTTTATTATTAGTAGTATAGATAATAAAGGATTTAATTTCAAAGTTGAAATATTTCATGACCCCGGCACCCATACCCTGCAATTGGAACATAGCAACGCTGTTTTACAGTAAACCAAAAAAAAAATTGGCACTCCGGGAGTGCCGACAGAAGTGAAAACTTGAACAATTACGTGTGTATTTTTTTAATTGTCTTATAAACAAAACACAAACAGAACTTTGCCATCACTCACCACTGAGTGATGGCATAGTATTCTGTTTGGTTTTAATGTATTTCCGATATGTCAATTGACATATCGGAAATAAATTAAAACCGAGTACATCCCGAGGACAGCCGAACACATCCGAATGTAGCGCGGTGTCGGTAACAGTGTCGCGAGTTCAATGGTTTTTTCCCGCCTCAAAAAATGCCCAACGCGCCTAAAGAAGTTTTCAGTTCAAACATAGGTACAGTGGTAGTATGTCTCTGGACAAGCTCCTTCACAAAGAGCTCTATTCCTGTCTAACTTAAATTAGTCGATAGGTTGGACCTCTGCCCGACATAATAGTGATAGACTCGCCCTCTTCCGCAGGGCACGCCTATCTTTATAAAGAGTGCCAACTATTGTAGTTTAACCGTCGTCTATTGACCGAGACTAATCGTTGACATGTTGGGAAATTGGCCCAGAAACACATCCGGTAAAGAAGACAGAGTAACAGGGATTAAGAGATTAAGTCGTGGGTAGGCGGGCATGAGGCAGGACAACACTATACATACATACACATTGTGTATGTAAACTGACGAGGCATACCCATATTTGTAAACTGACTGAGAGGGGCTTGTGGCTAAGTAATAACAGCCGCACGGGTCGAACGATCAGGTTAAGCTACGCTTGCCGCGGTTGGTCCGTGGGTGGGTGACCATCTTCACATACCAAGACCCCTCCGTGCCTCGAAAGCACGTTTAGCCGTTGGTCCCGGCTGTCATTCGTAGATCTTTGACAGTCGTTACGGGTCGTCACTAGCCCGAAAGTCTGACAACCAGTCTTACCAATAGGTATCGTATTACCCAGTAACTGGGTTGTGGAGGTCAGATAGGCAGTCGCTCCATGTAAAATACTGGTATTCAGTTGCATCCGGTTAGACTGGAAGCCGACCCCAATATAGTTGGGAAAAGGCTAGGCAGGTGATGGTTACGGCAGCAACCTCAATAGTATCAGCAACTTCGACCGACTCGCACTTGGCCTATCGTCATAACAGAGAGCTCATAATATTGACCGCTGTTAGTTACTATCCTATACTGACCGCTACAGTGATCGGTGGCAGTAAAATTGTCTTAAATGCCACGTTTTAAAGACGGATTTTGATTGCTGTTTATTACCTATGAGTTTTGAGTACCTAGTTAAAGTCATGGTGCTGTTCGGTGTTGTTTCATTCACCTTGAAGAAGATCCATTATATGCCGGAATCTAAACATAGTCACAAACGTCTTACCGGTTTCGAAAGCTAGTTTACTTCGACGTGCTCGAAATATGACCCCCCAGCGCTAATCTGAGTCACTACTCCGTGACTCAAACGGTTGCTATGCTAAAAATGCCAATCGTTAATTAGTCTACTTTGATTGGCTGGTCTCTAGCTACGCCCATCGAAGGTGTATTGTTTGACACGCCCACACAGCGGGCAATGATGTGACCACGCTGGCCACAATCCAACATGTCCGCCTGAGGGTGATGGCTGAACACGTTACACAATGGACGTGGATAAATAATGGATTTTGTCGCGTGATTGTGTTGGCAACACTTCGATCTGCCGGCGCTTCGGAGATGTGGTGTTTAAATTCGGTTTGACTTTCCTTAGATGAGATGTAGTTTTTGCTGTCTCATAACGTTATGGGTTTAACTCTTCTTCAGAAATATTTGATGGTTACTCGAGACGGTATTCCACTACTTTGAGGGTTAGCAGCGAAGAAATTTAAGTGTGAATTATTTCAGGAGTGCACCTAATGTATTTCTTACATGATCAATCAGCAAACAGGCTAGGTCCCATCGAATACCCAAACCTTTCAAAACTCACCAAAGCTATTTTGCGGTTGAAATAGTTACGTGGTGACAACCTGGAGTTAATAGTATCTATTTTTGCGTGCAAGCCATTCCCTGAACATGAGTCATTTATAAAAAACTGAAATAGCTGAACAAGAAAAAGAATAGCTACCGTGACGGAGACTGGAATAGCAAATGACAGACATCTTCATCAGAATCGGCATTCTTCAAGTTTTGGTGCAAAACATTCAAAACCAAGTGTCAACAACCTATCAATTGTTAACCACTCCATCCAAATCCCGACCTTATCACTTTTCACTAAGGTTCACACTTAATTGTTGAGTGATGAACTGATGACAAACGGATCTAAAATTGGGACACGCAATTGTCAATTCTAACGCTTTTAAATACGATTTAAAATTCTTAAAATTTGATAATAGTCCCATGCTTCATCAGCACAACCAATTTCAAACCTTACTAAGGTTTCATAAAGATTAAAACCGCATGTGTTTTTCTGAGAGTCTGTTGACCGAGACAGGTTGACAGCTGCTGGCTTTTCGCCAGAATCTCACCTGTTGCATTCGATGTTGTCGAGACAGGACCCAGGAAACGTTGATAATCACGTGTTATTAGTCATGACTTTATCAGTAGGTACTGGTATTCTACATAAACGTATTTTAGTTGCTATGGTTAAAAATAGAACGCCCACGGAAACTGTTTGTGGGAGACGCAACTGCAGTCAACTAAGCGGTTATGTCAGAATGTGTAGTAAGTAACATCGATTGCTATTCAACTAGTACACACTGGATTAACTAAAGGTCAGATGGAAATAGTTCTGTAGATCTAGAACTAAACCACAGATGAATGAATTACACACATTCTTTGAACAAGCGCAGACTTTAGTATGCATAATATAATATATCGACGTAAGTTCAGCGTTCATAATGAATATGAGAACATAGCATCATAGCCTATAATGTTCCCACTGCTGGGACACAGACCTCCTCTCGGTGACACAGAGTGGGTCGCAATCCACTACGCGGGCCTAGTGCCGGTTGGTAGATGTCACATGGCTTCGAATTTTTCGTTGTAGCCTAGGACATACCGGTTTCCCCACGATGTTTTCCTTCACCGTTTTGAGAGCAGAGTTGATGAATTTGGGAACACAACAGTCAATAGTCCTTGCATTTACTGTGACAAATTAACATTTTTGTTTCATCAGTACATATATAATCAATCAACATTGTTAAAACGTGTCTGGCCCAGTCCTATTTGAGATTAGCTGATTTTTGGGTGATTTCTGTGATTTTTGTCTCGTTTTCCATATGCCGCATGTCGAATGCATTATGAGCTAAGATTGCCACAGTATGGGTTCCTGAAAACGTCCTTAGACATCGCGGAAGACCCAGTCTTAGATGGCGAGACAACATTGACGCCTATATGAGGGCTTGGTCTATATTAGCTCAGGATCGATTAAAGTGGAAAAAGGAAAAGGAAAGGCTTTTGCCCTGCAGTGGAACAATACAGGCTGATTATTATATTAATATTATTTGCCATTTTGCTCATAGATATGCTTTTTTTTTATTGCTGAATGGGCCGCTTTTGACCTCGATCACTCCTGATGGAAAGCGATGGATGAGGTCTATGATGGAACAAGCGTGCCCAGAAGATGCCTAAGGCACTGGAACTCCCACGCATCGACGAAACACAGCAGGCTGCTTGACGCCGGACTCCGGTGGGAGGGTGGAGGCAAACCAGGCGGGCGTTAGCCCTACCACCGCAAGGGAAGAATTGGCCATCAAATAAGGTGTTGGTGTGACTGTCTAGGATGCGCCGAGCGCTCGGTTCAGTTGAGTAACTGGCGGAACAAACTGCGCTACATGAGGAGGCTTCGCTTCTTCACGCATCCCAAAACTGCTATAACTGCAAATATGGTTTTTGAAATGCACAAGTTTTGTCTTAAGCGTATGCAATGAATGACTCTCACGACAATCTCTAATGTCAATTACCGTCGAAAGTCCAATGACTACTAACAAGACTATAAACTTTACCCACTCCATATTGAGAAATAAAGCCTTCATTATGTACCTCACTCATCAAGTACATACGTACTTAACTCTAAAGTAAACATTACTCTCACGAAACTGTCTGCCAAAACGTCGCCGGAGTGTGACATTGTTCATGTTCATGCAGTCTCTTTCAATAATGATTTATGTAAATCTTACAATCTCTCTGAAGAAAGAGATAAGGAATGATAAGGTTTTCACAAATTGTTTTTGTTTTGTAAACTTTTACTTTTCTTTTTTTTTTAAGTTAGGTGTGATGAGATGTTTGTGTGTATTTATACCAGTTTTATTTTATTTTTATTTTGTAGTAACATTTTTTTTTATTACCTATGTTTTTTTACAGATCATGTGGTCTGCAGCAAACATTTTATTTTATATTTTATACCCATTAAAAATACGCTGTAGTGGTACTTGTATTGGCATAGAAGCAGAGGCAAATAGGCCATGAATACATTAAGTGGAACCAGGCCAATTGAAAATCTCAAATAAGGAGAAAATAGAAATAATATTGGAAAGTACAAAAATAACAAGCTCGCAAACAAAACTCAAGAGCTACGGGATCTCTCCAAATAAAACATCACAAGGAGACTGAGTATTTTAGGTATTGTTTATACACCCCATCACTAAAAGCTACCGTAGGTGCTCAAAAGGGAATAAAGTTGAATATTTTTTATTGTTCCCCTTTGAGCACCACGGTAAAATATTGATTGGTGCTCAAATGGGAATACCTTTGGTGCTCTCAAGATAAGTGCTCTAAAAACAGGTGCTCAAACGGGAATACTCCTTTTTTTCTGTCTACCGACGAACCTAGCTAAAACAATACAACCCCTCAAAAGTGTTTCCAAAGACGAAAACAATACTAGTATTATTCAAAAATAACTATACAATACACACACTGAGACAGAAAATAACTTCTTCGTCTTATGTCTATGTACTGAGCCTATAAAATGTTCCATTATACCACTCTATACGCTCAAATCTCGCCAGTACAGTGCCGTCCTTTCAATTTATATTATTCAGTGTCCAAGCGGATCTCGCGGAAAAACATATATCCGACTGGAGTTCAAACCTTTTGTCTGCGTTAGATATTCAATTCTCCACAGCGATATCGTTGTGTAAGTAAGGACGTTAGGTATTGTATAAATGTTGGACTGAGGAAATGCCTAGAGACCTGTTGGAGATACGAGTTCCTGTAATGCGATTAGAGTAGAAATATTTATGGTGATGGTTTAGCATAGAATGAGTCTGAATTGGAGCAGTGGTGGCCCAGTGGTAACGGCCGCGACTTACGAGTTGAACGTCGTAGGTTCGCACCCAGACAGGCACTTTGTGTAAATTATTTCATCACCACTGCTCTAAGAAACGGTGAAGGAAAACATCGTGAGGAAACTGGCATGTCCTACAACCAACCAGTGACATCTTCCAACCCGTACATGGGCCCGCGTGGTGGATGACGGCCCACTCCCTGTCACCGAAAGAGTCTGAGTGGTAATTCGATGATTAAAACTAAAAACTAGTTAAGTAGGTAAGGTGCCTGACTAACTTTACTGTGTGACTCTCAAAGCCCGATTGGTAACTTCAGAAAGAACAAAAAAAGATCTACTACAATCTGTAGATATACTTTTCTATGTCACCATGATCTCTCTCGTCGTCTCGCATCCAGCCGATTTCTGCCAACGCCACCCCTCTGTTATTTTCTAGTTAAGAACCACAAAAAAAAAGAATAATGAGGTGTGCTTAGTATCATATATCAAGTTCAGTCTAAATGTGACAAACAATTAACGAATCTTTGAATTAAATTACAGTCTGTTCACAGTGACAGCAGCAACCGAACAGGAACCTTATTACAAAGAAAATAAAACTGATTATGATTTTGACAAACTTGGCAATGGCAGTAACCGAATAGCAACCTTATTGCAACGAAAACAAAGATCATTGTAATTTTGATAGTGATGCAAAATTAGAGGTAAAATAACTGAACGGACTGCACATTCCCATTTTATTCCATTCACAAATCATTACCAATGTTTCTAATATTCCCTGCAACACCCAAACTCCACAGCAACACAAAAGGCGTCTTACTAAGCGAAGGCAGAAGGTTTCCTTCCGTGAGTTTCCGTGTGAATAAAAGAAGGGATCCTCTACTAAAACTCTAACTGATCCTCGGATGAGACTATAAAGGCTTCGCCTGTAAATATATCGGAAGTGCGATGCGGTTGCGAGTGTGGGAAAGGGGCTGCGGGTACTGTGGGTAGTTAGGTTAAGAGAGCAGGGACTTGAAACGTTACTCAAAATAACGTTACGCGTAGCTCCGGTACCGATAATTTGTACCGTTCCACCAGGATCGTAACAAAATTAAGTCCTTGGCTATAACGATACTGACAAATGAAACGAAATATTGAACTGTTCAATAACAATATTATCAATTTATCGTTATTAGTATAACGATATAATAACGTTATTCATTTTGCCAGCTTCATGACTTATAAGATGAAGAAAAAGACGTAAAAGTATGAAGAATAACGTTACAAATGAATCGATATAGTTTCACCTGTAAGCGGATAAGCTTAATGTTACTGATACCTATAACGTTTTCTTTTTGTAACGTTTTATATTTTTAGGTTTTAGTATCGTTAAAAATTTTGGAACGTTATACTATAACATTTTAATGGTAACGGAACGAAATTCATTTCGTTTTCAAGTCCCTGTAATAGTGTCATGGCGGTTTTAATTGTACGCGTACAGTTTTAGCTGCGATCTTGATCCGAAATCGAAAGGATCTTCGAAACGAAATATTTTAATCGAAACAGGACTGATGCTGAGTAGCAATGGAAGTTGTATTGTTGACACTTTCTGTGATGTACAGACGCCAGCACATCAAGCTACCCGAAACTGTCAAATTTTCCCAACCAACTTTGAACCTTATGCTTTAGCGATAAAATTGAAAATCTATTAAAGTAATTTGACAGATTGTAGTAGCTTGATGTGCTGGAGTCTGTACAACAAACTAAAGTCAAATTCTAGTCCACAAAAACTTGAAAGATGGCTTTAGACTCAGGGAGAGTTCTCAGGGATCTGTCAGCTAGGAAATCCGGCGCCATCTAGTTTTAAAATATTGACGTGTAAAAATCTCTTAAGAGGAAATGCGGTCGGAGAGACTTTTGAAAAATCCTAAGTAAAGAGTTGTAATTCGAGGTTTGGCTCTCGCCTATTTCCTCCTCCAATATTGGACCAATTTAGAAGATATTTCTTGAACTGAATAAGAAGGATATATACTGTGTCCTTATCTTTTTCTTTTTCATTAATAGTTGTCAAATTTGTACACTAGGCCTCTGTTGGCAACGGTTTAAGTCGGCATTTTTTGAGTGTTCTAGTGCATATAAAAATAATGTATCATCCAAAAGGAAAACATAGGGACATACAAGTAGTTAATATTTATTATTCTGTAAAAAATCATTGCTTTATGGTCATTAACCAGAAGGAAAACAGGCGAGAGCGTTTCTATGGAGAAACGACCACCCGCATTTCTTCTTAAAAGATCTAATTACAGAAATAAACATTTAATTTCAGTAATATCCTTGTTGGAAGTTAAGGTTGAAAATAGTAACGCAGAAAGGCAACAGCTAAACTACTGAAATGTTCATTCTTAGTCAATCGACTCGTTATCAGTAACCGTACAACAATGCAGAGAGAAGACTTACTTAGCTACGAGCTACGCGAAGCCTACGGCGATCGTACGATCGGCCATTAACCCCGACCTACGCTACGCGACCAAGCGCCTACGCCAATTTATACACCAAACTAAAACTTGACACCTACACTTTAAAGAAAATGATATCTTTACTTCTTATTGGAAAAAATGGTTTATTTTTTTTAAATAAAACAATATGGAATTTAGTTGTGAAGGTCGGTCACCGGTGCAGAAAGGCAACGAGATTTGAATTGAAGATTGTCTTTTTGATGATACAAATCTTGGTAGAAATTCTGTAGTTTTCCTAGCCCTCTCTAAAAATATTTTTTTTTTATTCTATTAAAATAAACTATATCGTTGTAACAAGTAGCTTATCTTGACTATAATGATATTTCCCCTGTGTGTAGTGCAAATAAATTTCGGCCTGGCCCAGTAGGGCGTGAAAGGGGCGTCCATTGAAAACGGACCGTTCTGATGAGGTACTATTTTTACGCATGAAAACGATACTTAAGAATGTTTATAAACGGACCCCAATGTAATATAAATAAGAATGGCTCGTAAATTTATTCGTGTTTAAAATGCGTTTTTTATTATATATTTTTCGGGCTGGACACACCTGCCGCATGTCAGACGGTCAGTGGGCCAAACTTACGACAATGGGTCTCACTTTAAATTATTTCATCACCACTGCTCTCAAAACGGTGAAAGAAAACATCGTGAAGAAACCGGCATGTCCTAGAACCAAAAATTCGAAGACATGTGACTTCTGCCAACCCGCACTGGGCCTGCGTGGTGGATTACGGCCCACTCCCTCTCACCGAGAGGAGGCCTGTGTCCCAGCAGTGGATTTATAGACAGCAATAATAGGCTGATTATGTTATGTTATGTGTGCATAATACATTGATATTAAACTTCACATAATAAAGAAATCGCGATGTTTTGTCAAGTCGTAACAAAACCGTGCACGGACGGGTTGCTGGTAGTCGCATACAATTATAGATTTTGTAAAGTAGAACTAAGTTTGTTGGAGTGATAACTTCTTTAGGCGCGTTGGGCATTTTTTGAGATGGAAAAAAACCACTGAACTCGCGACACTGTTACCGATACTGCGCTACATTCGGATGTGTTCGGCTGTCCTCGGGATCTAATCGGTTTTAATATATTTTCGATATGTCAGTGAGTGATGGCAAAGTATTCTGCTTGTATTTTGTTTATATGACGATAAAAAAAATACACACGTAATTGTTCAAGTTTTCATTTCTGTCGGCACTCCCGGAGTGCCACTGTTTTTTTTTTTTAAAGGAACTGCAACAGAAAGTCAACATCCCATATCGTAGAACTTCCCACAGGTGCACTTCATCATCCATTTATTTACACGGACACCGTTACTCAAATTTACCCATCATACATTTTAATAGGTATCATACTACACAAAAGATCTCCCCCTATCAAAGACAACAAAATATCATATACCTACGCAACAAAGCGTGGCACAATTTAAATTATCTCGACAAGGATCCCATAATTCATGGCGGTATCTCGTCTCCGTACATTAGGCACTTTGTGCGAATGATTAAGCTCATATTTGTGAAACATTTCAGGGGTAACTTCACAATAACCTGGTCTGCTTAACTTTAGAGTTGCGGTTTTTTGTTTTTTGAAGTGAAAATTTCTTTAGGCGCGATGGGCTATTTTCAAGATGGGAAAAAACCATTGAACTCGCGCCACTGTTATCGTAACCGACACCGCTTCGGATGTGTTCGGCTGTCCTCGGGATGTACTCGGTTTTAGTGTATATCCGATATGTCAGTGAGTGATGGCAAAGTATTCTGTTTGTGTTTTGTTTTCACTTCTGTCGGCACTCTCGGAATGCCACTGCTTTTCATTGTGTCATCATGTGCCTAGCCTTTTCCTATGTTAGGGTCGGCTTTCTGTCTAACCAAATGCAACTGAGTACCAATATTTTACATGAAGCGACTGCCTGTTTGACCTCCACAGCCCAGTTACTGGGTAACAGGATATCCCTTGGTATGACTGGTTGTCAGACATTTCGGCTTTTGACTACCCGTAACGACTGTCAAAAGTCTGCGAATGATAATCATGACCAACGGCAGATTGATATTGCCTTGCCTATAGGAAGTTGTGCCTACTATATCCCTTAAAAGTTTTATCTAGCATTCCCAAAAGCCCAAATTCTTCAGCTGCTCTGCAAAAACCCGCCTTACTAATTCATGGTCTTACCACTGGCAGCCATAAAGGAATCACGACGTAACTACTGGCATTGAAACAAGCCCACATAACCATCGGACGACCTCTCCAATTTTTCCCTCATAACTGGGCCTACGGGAGTACGGAAATTATCCTGAAAACTTGCAAGCCATTCACACCTTTATATTAGGAGCTGTAAGGATAAGAATTGTGTGAGGATGCTGTAGTTTCGGAAGAATTTGGAGAAGCAGAAATATAATCGAGTTAATGAGATACGCTCCACGTCGGATATCATTGTGACATCCCGTTTGGAGTGTCAACAGGGTACAATTCAATGTGAGATGTTTTTCTTTTGGTACCTGTTATTTGTTCGGTCCCAGAAAGGATTTGGGGTCAATATTTGCTTTGAAAGTCTCGCTCTTCGCAAACTTGTTTTTTGTACTTCAATTTCATACTTTAGGCAATAAAAATCAGAAATAGAAGTTGTCTTGCAAATATTATCAGTAATTTACTACAACAGTTTTTCTTTTCCAATATTTTTCTTGTCTTCAGAAGTCCGGCAATCTTTATTTTTTTTTCGAAACGTTTCGTATTACGCTGCTGAATTCTGTAGGCTTGTATTTTAGTTAGGTTTTGCTAATTTCATTAAATTATTAGTTTACCAATATTTAACTCTATTTACTTTTTAAGCTTGTGGCGGCATCTACATTGTCTCATGCGAACTACGCATCACATTGACGTCACACAAAATCCTCCATCGCGCAAGCAGCCACAAGCTCCATCCATAGAACAGACATAATAATATAAATTAATAATAATTAGATTAAATGAATACTAAATAAAATTTAGCTCCGCGTGTGTCCATACGAAACAATAGAAAATCAATTGTGTCTCATTAGCGGAGCTTGAGAGGTCACATTTTACTTAGAATAAATTAGTTTGCATGTATAAATAAGTCCTCTTCCTTCAAAATATTCTTTTGGTGTGCCCGACAGGGTCCACGATTGTTACAACAAATGTTAGTTACCACCTAAGTGGAATGCAATAAATTATTGAGTATTGAGCTCCATAAAATTCTACTCCATTCCCAACCCAACTTTCGATTCGATCTAATCAAGAACAAAACACATACGCTGATTAATTTTACGTCGTCAAAGGACCAAATACTTCCGAGAAATAGGAAAATAAATATCTCACATTCCTTCACGCATTCAATTTCTTGTGTCAACGTATATATATGTGAGCCTGTTCGTCTAATTACGTGCCTAATGTGAGATGAAGTGGAAAGCCTCCTTTGAGCAGGACTGCTAATACATACCAAAATGTCGGGGGGCAAATTCTCCATAATTCAGAGGTGACTTGTTTAAGGGTAGATAGCGTTGTAGCTTTGAATGTCAGGTTTTTGAAGTGGAAACTTCTTTAGATGTACTTTGCAGTGCCCGAAACTGGTGACGCTGAATCGGGTACACTCGGCTTCAGTCGTAAGTTTTCACTTCAATCGTATTGTCAAGCACACAACCTCTTTTTTTAGATAAACAAAACAAGTAAAACTGGGTTTTGGGTTTTATTCATCCTCAAACTACTAAATGACTAAAATTTTATCAAGTTTGTGTGAAACAATGAAATAATTGCGTTGCCTTTTATGAGGTGACGTTTTCACATCAGTGTCGCTTAATGGCTATGACTGAAATCAAATCTGTTTCAGTCAATAATTCCTCCCTCCATTTTTGCATTAAAAAATCAGATCTTCAAGTTTGTATTTCGATGACGAAGATAATTTATAACATAGTACCTACCAAAGTTTCTTTCCGATTTAAAATTAGTAAAAAGTTACGTTGAAATATTTATGGACATTAATCCCCCGACTCTCGAGCACGTAACCAAAACAAAACTAACCCGGTACAGTTCAAACAAATACCCAATTTCACAGGTTCGCAATAAATCTTGCGCGTCCATATGCGTCTGCGCACGTCAACTATCGTAATGGGGCCGCTGCCATGACAAGACAAGACCGTTCGGCATACACTCAGGGGTGCTACACACTTGATCGGCTTGGCACATTCGATTCGGTCAAAACAATTATTACACAAATGTCATATTCTTCTCCCCTCGGTATGTACCCTCACTGAATCATGTTCGGGTCGACTCGGTACGGTTAGAGTTGTCTAGGTAAATATATCTGCATAATAATATAAATGTCAGCTGCGTATTACCCGTTATCGACGTGTGTTTATGACCGTAGGCGAAGAAAATATTTGAATCTAAACGAAGGAAAAGGAGTTTAAGGATCTGGTTCTGGTTCTGTAGTTTCTGCCTACACCCATGGGCGAAAGGCGTGAGTTCATGTATGTATGTATAATTTTATATGTAAAGTGTATTCAAATTGATGTTATTTCAAGTTAAACAAATATCAACTTTATTTTAATGGAGATTAAGTTGATTTCAGAGTGACCAGAACTATTGAAAAAGTTATAAAAATGTTTGAAGTTGTAGCGTAAACTGAACTTTATTGTGTAGGAATTAAAGTTATTTTCCCATAAACACATATTTGTTTACAATTTGACAAATAAATCGCGAATGCAGTTTACTTAATATTCATTTCTGCCGAACCGATGCTGGCTGGGTGTACCGAATCATGCCGGACCGAACAAGTGTGTATCACCCCTGCCGTGTAGCGAAACGTATTTGTAGAATGGACAGTTTAAATACCTAGGGAAAGGACATGGGGATTTTCCATTGGAAGACTGGTGACGTAGATATGTTTAGATCTGGTAAGATCAGAGCTGATTATTTTCAGGTGCGGTTGCAACTGAAACACAGGATTATATCAAGGTTGTCTTTAAAAGATCGCTTTTAGCAATAAGGCCGCCCATTGTGTCACCCCTTGTAAAATTTCTACACTTATAAGTATCTGTAATACTTAATATTCTATTCTAACGAAGGAGAACATGCTGTAGTATGATATAATTATGATACAGAGTTGGGAAAAATATTGCTAGGGCAAAGAAACGTTCTCTTATACATAGTTTTCATTGTTCAGATGAAACACTTTGGATTTGAAGATTTGGCACTCGCACGGATAATTAACAGTAGATTGATTCACTCTATTTATTCCACAACGATTAGCAAGAGATAATCATTGAGCAAAAAATCTTGCCGGATTCAAGTGCGGAAGGTACCTATATGTAATATTTTGTCTTAGACCACACTTGTCAGACGTATAGTAATAGTGTAATTTTGATAATTAGCGCTTAAACGAAGCAGCATCTTTTTAACGATCAATATCAATCATCTCATCAACAGCACTTTATGATGTCAATTTAGTGTTGGGTTGAAGGTTGTAAACTAAACGTCAATGTCACTATATGTTTGTATCATAGTACGTTTGTATCATAGAAGACACCTGTCATACTTGCTTGTCATTCCTTGAAAAACTAATGTTTGACTATATCTGTTCTGAGAATATTTAAATCAGAAGGTCAATTCTCGTAATCTAAAACGTTCAAAATCTAGTCACAGTCTCATCTCGGCGACAAACAAATGTCAAAAACTTGTCAAAATGTAGGGAACGTTCTTAAAATTACGAGAATTGCCCCCTCTGTTCTCGTCTTATAACATATTCTTATATTACTACCAAAAACCCATCAGCTTTACCATAATATTCTCAAATTCCAACACCCATACGTCAAACGAAACAGATCAAATGCCTCCCGACTACATAAAGTCATAGGAATCGGTAAAATAAAGCGCGAGACAATTGGATTTCCCACATTCACCGCGTGCGCTCGGCCGCGGACCAGCACATTTGGCAGCGAATGATAGACTAAATTCAGAACTATTCCACGTTGAGATAAATAGGATTTTGTTAGCGCTTGTCTATGTAATACTGTGGATTCGTTTGGTGCTAGATAATGGCATGTTTTGAAATGAGTAGACTGTAATGGTTGTCTGCTAAAGTCGACCTTATTAAGTGCAGGATGGCTATAAAATAACTCTGGTGGCATTCGAACAGTCAAGCGAAATAACCGAATGAGATTAGAATTAATTTTTTGTATCAGGTTTTTGTTTAGAAGAAAACAGTGATATTATAGCGGGAGTGATGTAAACTACTACTGCTTCTGGAGTCGCACCGCAACGTCAACTTCAAGGCGTTCGTGGTGCGCGTGCCGAATTGCTATCTGCCCGTCGTCATGGAAGAAGACTTTTGGTCGCAGGACGTGGTGTTCCGTCGCTTCCGCGGACAAGTACCTAGACCTACCACAGAACAGCACAAGAGTTAGCTAGTGAAGTACTATTTTATAAATAATAAAAATATGTATGTTTATGTTAAGGTATTTATGTATGGGCCTGCGTCGCCTGAAATAAATAAAGATGTTCGCTTGAATTAATCGTAGAGAAATCATAACGTTGTTTGATTTCATACAATACTGTATCTTGGCTAGATCATTTTAGGAATTAGATGATGGATCTATCAGACTTGGTCGGAAATAGATCAATGGGTTACAGAGCGTTAGTAAAGTGATGGGTCGATGACAGATAAATGCATTTTGAAACTGAAATGAGATGCAAGAAGCACAGGAACGGTCGATATTATTTATTTATTTATTACTTTTAAGAAGTCTTACAGACTAATTACAAATAATAGGTAACAACAACACATTATCAAGTTGCCCGTTAGGGCCGAAGCCTGCCGGGGTAGCGGGATCGTCCGAAAGGGTTACCGCTGCTCCGGAACATAAAGGGCTAAGGAAGGAACACGGGTGGGTTTTAGTCAGTAAGAGTCTGACACTCCCTTCCGCTCCACCCAGAGCGGGAGGAGTCATTAGCTGATTTCCCAACCAAAAAAAAAAAGTTGCTAATAACAATGCCTCCACAGATAACACATCGATTACTTAAAGTCGAACAATTAAAGTACATTGTGTACATAAGTAAGTAGGTTTTATTTATTTATTTATGTTGCTACATATGAGTTTAACAAACACTAGCCGGCGCATCATTTACAAAAAATTATAAGAGCATCCTTGCTGTGCTTATCTTAGTGCAAAATAAGTCAACATCGTGTTCAGAAGATACATCATTGAATATGGCGATGATTGGCGTAGGCCAAAGTTGAATATATTTTATTGTTCCCCTTTGAGCACCACGGTAAAATATTGATTGGTGCTCTAAAAATAGGTGCTCAAACGGGAATACTTCCTATATCTAGTAGAGGATTTCATTTGGTTGAAATGATGACGATGATTATTTGAATGAGATTAGCTTATGCCTAGCTCGAAACTGCAGCCACAATAGGTATTTTCAATATTTTTCGGCCCCCAAAACCGCCTTTACAGCAAGTTACCTTACCGAAGAGGCAATTCCCGTATTTTTAAGAATGCTCGCATTTATAACCTGCCATGACAAGTTCCTGACATTGATTGTCGCTGCACTCTGATTGCGTAACATAGCATCAATCACAATCTCAATCATTTTGAAGGATATAGCTAATCCATTGTTTCATATATGTTCGAATAATTTGTCTACACAACAACGTTACTAACGCAATGAATGATGTTGAAACGTCAAAATGAAAGTCAATGCTACTTTTAGTGTATTACGCATTTTTCCCGCAGAGGGGCAATCCCCGTATTTATTTATTTAAGTTTTTCGCACACAAAAAGGGTACAAAGGCCGACTTAATGCCTTAGGCATTCTCTACCAGGCAACCAAGGGTGGTGAAGAGATTAGATGGCAAGTGCTTAGGATGTATTTTTAAAAACCTTCGCATTTTGACAACTTGTTGACAATGATTGTCGCTGATCTGAGATTGCCTGATACCTAGGGCACAAAATATATCCTAAACTAAATGATGACTTGCTACACAAACCAGCGAACTTTTTCTTCTTTCAATACTATTCATCTGAACATCAAGCTACTACAATCTGTCAAATTTCTTTAATAGATTTTCAACTTTATCGCTAAAGCATAAGGTTCAAAGTTGATTAGGAGAATTTGACAGTTTCGGGTAGCTTGTTGTGCTGGCGTCTGTACAGTTGTAACGACGGAAGTCGTCTGTCGTCACATTATCATATCGTTCACTTTCATCGCGTGGCTTTTTATTTGACTCAATAATATTTTCATTATTTCAGTCTCTGAGTTTTATAGCTATGTGCCATTGAAAAGAGAGTTTAAACGTGTTTTATTTTATTACTAGTTTATGTCCGCGGCTTCGCCCGCGTGGATATCGGCAAATATCCCATGTTCCCATACATACTACCGTGATTTAAAGTACCTATCCAATGTATTAATCCAAGTTATAAACTATGTGTGTACCAAATTTCATCCAAATCCGTTCAGGCGTTTTTGGGTGATTGATAACAAACATACAAACTTTCACATTTATATTAATAGTAGGATTTAATACAAAAGTTGAATCACTGTATTATTATTTTCTTAACGACTTCAAATCTTCGTAGATACCAACTTAGATAATAAACGAATTCATCCCCAAGCGATCTCTATAGTCGGTGATGTATTATATTAAGTATACATCGTATTACAAAAAAGAAATATTCACAAAAGGTATACTAAAATAGTGAGCAAGATGGAATTTGAAAACAAAGAATATTACGTGGACGTTCTTTGATCGTATACGCGACGTTGGTCAACGTGATTAAGCTTTGTTACAATCGCGTTTTCGCGACGCGAACGCCGCGTTTAAGCGGCGGCGTCATACGTTCAGGGCGAAGCTACTCTTAGGAATACATAGGTAATTTATTTATTAATGTTATTTTGAACTACTCTGAATCGCCAGCGATACTGCGGCAGGCCCAGACGGAGATCGTGGGATGAGCTGGACTCCTTCAATAAGAGCTGGTCCTTATCAGCTTTAAATAAACAGCAGTGAAAAGAGAGGGTTGAGGTTTTTGCTCTGCAGGAAACCACAGGCTTTTAATAATATAATACACAAAAATTGTGCCCAGTTGATGGCAATAGGCTCGCCCCCTATTAACATGGCACTTTCAACATAACTGGCGAAATGTAGGTGTATTATAGGTACAGACGTCAGCACATCAAGCTACTACAATCTGTCAAATTTCTTTAATAGATTTTCAACTTTATCGCTAAAGTATAAGGTTCAAATTTGACTGGGAAAATTTGACAGTTTCGGGTAGCTTGATGTGCTGGCGTCTGTACACCTCTGCCTAACCCTTCTTGAAATACTGGAGTGAGTTATCATCATCATATCAGCCGAAAGATGTCCACTACTGGACATAGGCCTTCCCCAAGCACCGCTGCTTCGATCGGTTGTGCTTCTCGCATCCAGCGGATTCCTGCGGCCTTCACCCGGTCCACCTTGTGAGAGGCCTTCCAAAGCTACGTCTTCCGATACACGGTCGCCAATCCCGAACCTTTCGGCCCTATCGGCTTTCTATTCTGCGAGCAATATTATGTTATTATTGATCCAAATGTTATTTATTGTTCAGCATGTAATCTCGGGAGCAGTGGTGGCCAAGTGGTAACGGCCGCGACTTACGAGTTGTAGGTCATAGGTTCGAATCCAGACAGGCGCTTTACTTTGTGTAAATTATTTCATCACCACTGCTCTCAAAACGGTGAATGAAAACATCGTGAGGAAACCGGCATTTCCTAGAACCAAAAATTCGAAGAGATGTGACATCTGCCAACCCGCACTGGGCCCGCGTGGTGCATACGGCCCACTCCCTCTCACTGAGAGGAGGCCTGTGTCCCAGCAGTGGGAACATTATAGGCTGATTATGTATGTTATGTAATCTCGAAACTGGAAATCCAAGCTAAACTTCTGTAATTTACTTGTTTAGTAGTAATACAGTAAGTAAATAGAGCTCAGGTGAGATTGTAGTAATTGTGATCGATCACAAGCATAGTGCTCCACAAATGTAACTATGTTATGTAATTCTTGGAATAACTTGCTGTTTCTATGTTGGTATTTTCGTGTTACAATTGTATTCTACTTCTTCTTGTGCTTTCTGCTGGGGAGTTTGTTGCGCCACTTCTTCCCAGCTAAAGCACTAGAAACTGGTGAAGGGCGGACGTTTTGAGGGACTGTCATATGTAATTTTAACGTTTTGAACGTCAAAATGTTGACAGCCTAATTTGGATTGTTGATTTAAGAATCGTTCGTGTTTCCGTAGCACGCAACCTTCAGGGCTGAAATTTCAAAATGTGTCTTTTCAGCAAGAACTAAGAAACTGCAAACCTGCCTGTCTGTGCTATTACTGAAAACCAGCGTTGAGGCTCTGTCTCGCATAGGGTCCATCGAACCAATGCATCCATTATGCTGAGCGATGGCCGTTTTGCGTAGATATGTGACGCATATTTTCCCCCAATCTCTTCTTTTTTGTGTTTATGTTCTTTCTCTGCATCATGTTTATCACAAATAAACCTATTTCCTTGTTTTTGTCAATTTCGTTATGATTTAGATAAAGAGCGACTACCAGTGGAGACTGTATGCGGTCCGTTGGATGCGGTCTGCGCTAGACCTGCCTTTGGCGATACTTGAGGGAAGCCTATGTTCAACAGTGGACTTCTTTCGGTTGCTATGACGATGACCATGATTAATATTCCGATGTACCCTTTCGAACAAAATGACGCATTCAATTCATCAATAGCTTATTCAACTCATTACGTTCATAATTACCTATTGACTCTTAGTAACTAAAGTCAAGACCAACACAGCAAATTTTCCATTTAATTAATTCGTGTTAAACATCTTAGCTTTCAACAAAGAACTTCAACATTTCAAAATTACCTTACACGTGTTGAGGTAACCCAAACTTAGGCCAAATAATGTCTAGACTTTAGGCTAATTTCAATAAAATCTAGAACAAACTTACATTTTAAGTGACGCGGCGTTTTGTTTGTGACTAAATAACCGTGTATATTAACATAGGTGAAACCGCGGGGCGCAGCTAGTAATATTATAAACGCGAATATTTGTGAGGATGGATGGATGTTTGTTACTCTTTCACGCAAAAACTACTGAACGGATTTGGATGAAATTTGGCACACAGATAGTTTATAACCAGGATTAACACATAGGATACTTTTTATCCCTATATTCCCACAGAATCAAATCTTATGCGGGTGAAACCGCGGGGCGCTGGTAGTACATTAATAACTGTGAAAATTGTAACTATAATTAGTCATAAATAATTTCAGTGCCGACCGATATATGTTACAGGAAATATGATGAAACTTTGAAAATGGCATGACATCTTATTTCCTGAGATTATATAAGTGAAAAACGACAAGACGATTAGAAATCAAACGGAATTTGAAACTTATTAATAACGTATTATAATTACTTTTATAAAAACTTTGCATAAAGTTTCGACGGTATAATAGCTGGCAGAAAAAATAAATTTTTGTTAAAAGTTTTTTAACAAATTAAGCACTAGCTTTCTTTTTTGTTTTCTGAAGCGTATTTTCTAGACGATCAAACAAAAGAACTTCTAGCAAGTGGTCCCAGTCGCCTGAAGAAAAATAACAAAGAAAATGGTTAAGGCAACTGGGACGGTATCAATCTGACAGCGGTCTCAGTTGCCTGTGTACAGATAGCATGACACACACTCTTCAATGAAAAGGTGGTTCCTATTTAAAAGATAACTTCAACTCCGCCCCTAAGACGACCCACCGACCCACTGACCAAAGAGACTTTATGGGAAATTGGGATATGATAAGCCCTGTTTCCATGGAGGTGAGCAGAACACCTAAGACGACCCACTGACCGAAACTACGAAACCACATATTACGCTAGAACATCCCTTAATTTTCATTCTGCGTCTTACACGTTCATACAATTTGCGTAAACGGACATCAGTTTCCAAATTAATGGTAATTACAAAACATTATCCCGATAAAACTGCAGATAAAACCCAGAAAAGTATATTCTCGGCAATTAATAGCAATCAATTGGAACAATAACTACGGGGCAGAAACGAATGTCGTTTCATTTCATTAATGTCTGCATTGTAAATACGCATGAAATATTTTGTTTCATGTTATCCTTGTGTTCCAGAGGAGGTGGTAGAGTAGCGATCAATATTAATAATAACTTGGTAGGTACTTATCTAATTTTATTGTTCTGATACAGTTTTCTTTTCGTATTTTTAAAAGAGTAACCGTGGAGTTTCTTGCCGGTTCTTCTCCATAGGAAATGACCAATTGGAACCGTGCACCTATAGCTTCTGACGTTTCATAAGTGCCCATGTCGGTTTATGTGAAATAAAATATTTTGATTTGGATTTTGTCATCATCATCATCTGCCTAGCCTTTTCCCAACTATGTTGGGGTCGGCTTCCAGTCTAACCGGATGCAGCTGAATACCAGTATTTTACATGGAGCGACTGCCTATCTGACCTCCACAAGGGCACATAGACAACACCGCATGGATTATCCACGGAAACAGCCGACTCCATACGAACCTTAAACCATACACCTACACCTTGAATGGAATTATATGGTGTGGCGCAAGATGAAAGTGATCAAACAAAGGACTACTCTTGTGGATTCTTTTTTGTGTCCCTACATTGGTAATTTTAGTTTCGGTGCGGTTAGTGGAAGTACTCAGGTGCTGTTCGTCCAAGTGCGGTTCAAATCAGTGCTCTTAGTGGAATACCTCGGTTAGGAGGTTAGTTTTGCTTATCTATAGGTACATACAAATAAATAAAATTGGAGTGTCTGTTTGTAATATTAAAATAACCGTTTTTTACTAAATGGATATACGGATGTATCACGGTACATATACCAAAATAACATTTTTTACAATTTTTGTCTGTCTGTCTGTTTGTTCCAGCTAATCTCTGAAACGGCTGGACCAATTTTGACGGGACTTTCACTGGCAGATAGCTGATATAATAAAGAGTAACTTAGGCTACTATTTTACGAAGGAAGAAAGCGAACGCGAACGACAAAGTCGCGGGTAACAGCTAGCATAACCTAAAGGCAATTGCTTTCGTATATTAATAACGTCTTTTAAGAGTATTGACAAATTAGCTCATGCCAGCCAATATACATTTTTTACTTTCCCACCATCGTTATCGCTAATAAAATGTCACTTTGTCTAGGCCCTCTAGTTATGCGTAAAAAAGCATTTGCCTGCTTTTTTTATCATAATATATTATAGTGCCTCACACCCGTTACCATAACTAATGAGAAAGGAATGGATAGGCCGGGAAAATGGATCTAGAAATTGTGCGTGTGTAGCTTTCAGGCAAAAAGTTACTGGCAAGATTATAATGTAAAAACAAAGGTAGTTACAATAGAGAAATGTTGTTGATGCAACAAATGACTTGCATCGTCTACATACTGTTAGACGCTGCAACTTATTGTTGCTTTAGCTATTAAAGTGCACTGTGTAAATCAGGCTTAATGTCTGCATGGTAGGTGTTTCCAAGCAAACATCTTTTTCTTATAACTTGTACCACAACCTCCACTTTGAAGAGTTAAGCTCTCCACGGGGCAGGATTTGTGGGGGAAAAACTTTGTCCATTAAGACTGGCCACTGGTCATCAGTTTGTGTACGTTTGCTTACTTGTTTCTTTGCTTTATACTTAACATGCTACTTACTTTTGCTGGTTTGGTCTTAAGGGTGCTGTCAGAAAGACAAGTGATTTTTTGAATGGGAAGTGAAGTAAGGTCGGTTAAAGTGAGAGTGAACTTTTCAACTTAGTAGTAGTAAGTATATAATTAGTTACTTCCGTTTGGTTACGACTTAAAAGAAAAACTTTTTTACAATAGAGGACTACTCGTATTATTATTAATTCATATTCATTTATTGTATACCATATTGTAAAGAAGATGTTACAAAAGGCTTAAAGCTAGGTAAGTACAAAAATATGGACCCTGTACGGGCACAGAAAAAGGTTCAAATCAAAACATTTTTTTTCTTTTTTACAAAAACAAAATTGAAACTGAGTACTTACTGCTAATATAAAAAAATAATCTAGGTAAGTATTTAAATTATTTAAATTAATTTAACAATAACATCAGGACATAAAAAATATCTAATCAGAAAGGTTGGAAGCGGGGCAAATTGCCCAAAGTGCGCCAAAAGCACTAAGCACTAATACAAACAAGAATACTCTTTTCTTTGATTCCCATTACTTGTAATTAAAAAAACACATTTTTTTTTCAAAATATTCACCAAATGAAAATGAAACCCATTAAACAATTATTCTTTACAGACTATTAAAACTCCATAACAAAATAAGCTCTCATTTAATTTCCAAAATCCAAGCACAAAACTCCAGTACCGTACGAATAATTAATTCATGTACCATACTTTAGCGTATGAAAGTCACTAACAGGTCCACTTAAAGATAATTAATTTAGCCAGCAGTAATGTTTGTGTATAAACTGAATATTTATTAAGTGTAACCGTTTCGGGCTTGACTCATTACCTCATTAGTTCTGGTAGGGTCCGCATAAAATGGGAAGCTGCAGGACAATGGGTTAAAATTAAAAACGGGGTACAATTTTTTTGCTATCTAGCTAAAATTAAACGTGGCTTTTTTGGGAAATTAAATCTAGGTTCGGTTTGTGAATGGGAGATTTGGGTTTGAGAATTACTTACATCATTTTGCGACTCCAGAAATATAAAAGTCTTTGTAATTTTTGTGTTTATAAATTATATTTCAACATACGTGGAAAATTGGATTAGCCTGCATGTCGTATGTGGTAATAAAATCAGAAGGTAACTTCCTTTCTCCAAATATATAATAAATAAAAAATATATACAAAATATTGTCAAACATTTTAAAAGAGAAACTGGAGTTTCTTTACCATTCTTTTCCATACAACCTTTTGGAAGAAGAAACTAGAATCTAATCAATTTTCTTGTAAATTTTGACGTTCAGAAGTGCTCTTTATGTGTTTATTTGAAATAAATGATTGGCCTTTGACTTTGTTTAGCAAACTGTAAAATTTTGCAAATGAAATGCAAAATGGCCTCTTCTTAAACAAAGTAGGAAACTGCATCGATCACAATGCTTTCGTGTCTGCTATCCCAGACAATACAAACAGTTATTTATATTTTCATTTTATTTCCTCTGGGTAAGCAAAGGTATTTTATCGAGTTCCAGTCACCGTAACAAATACTCAACATTCAATATATCTTCGCCGCGCCACTAGGTCGTAACATGATATAAGATAAATCGATCGTCGAAATCAAACGCAGAAATGGTTTAATGCTGTAGTTTGTAATATACACCTGAGGGGAAATTCTCGTAATTTTAAGGTGCAGCGCAGACGACAGACTATCCGTGACGCACTTTTTATTCTAAGTACCAATAAAATGGAAACTGTAGATAAAATAATAGGATATACAGCTGTCGCCATGTAAAAAGAACGCTGAGCGACAGTGGCGGGGGTGTGTCTGCGCACGGGTACAGCCTTGTCCTAAAGTACTAGGCTATTGTTTTATATTATATAAGTGTAATTGTTTTATTGTAGAATCATAATAGTTACTTTACTAGCGTTACGCACCCTTCGTACCACCAATTTGATCGTTAAATCGCTCAGCGCACAGGTAAACGCCAGCGTTATTTTTACATGACGGGACCAATACATGGAATAGTTGAAATAAACGTAGGATGATGTCGCGTTCTAATTTTCGGCTACTACACTAAAAGCTTACTTAGAATCAAAGAGATATGTTGTGCGTCATAGACTCGATCGCACAAAAAGTGTGTCGTCTGCGCTGCACCTTAGAATGTTCACAGTCTGATCTCAGTCTCAATCTGTCAAAAATACCTCTAATTTCCCTACATTTTGACAAGTTCTTGACATTTGTTTGTCGTTGAGATGGGACTGCGACTAGATTTTGAACATTTATATTACGAGAATTGGCCTTCTCAACACTCACACACGTATTTCGAGAACAAGTAGTAGACAAATTTTGACGTTGTTTTGACGAAATGTAGCGACAGAGATTGTAGAAAGATGGTTTGGTCGTTGAGAGAATAAATGAAAGGCGGCTAACAAAAGGCATTATTTAAAAGACAGATGTGAGTGGAGACGCCGGAAGGTGACTCCCTTAAAGGACATATAGTGTCCTTATTGATGATGATATTCAGAAAGGTCAGGTGTGCTTACAACCGACGTGCCTGTTTGACCAGATGTGCAAACATAAACGAAGCAAAAGTAGTATGTAAGAATCGTGACAGGTGGCGTTCTGTGGTTTTTTCCGAAGAGGGCTCGAGTGTATCTATGTATGTAAGAGCTTAAGATCTATCATATCAGCTATCGATCTATGGCTGTGTTTTGATTGGAGGATAAAAGACACGGTATGGTTACCGCCCTATACTCAATATTGATCTTATACAGCCATTTTTTTTCAAGTTATCATATTCGCCACTTCGGCGTAGAAAAATAATATAGTAAGTAGGTATACAATATCCAGAATGGAAAACGTTAGAAGTCGTTCCCTGCAAACACCAATATTTTTCCAAATCCTTGTTAACTTCTAGCTTTGGCAGTTTTATGTTTAGCTCATGCAAATACTGCCACATGTTATCAAACAACAGTATCCCCGCGTGTGTGTAGTCTAATCGAGTAACATCACTGGTTTTACCAGTAATACGTGTCAGGACTGTTGATCTGAAGACCAATGCTTGAAAATTTTATGGTAAACAGTCTATTAAGGATGATTTCCACCAAACGGCTCGCATCGGATCGGATCAGAACGGATTTTATTACAATCTTTAAACGATATTAAATCGTGTACTCAGTACTTAAAGTCTATATTACCCAGCCGCGCACAGCAGCTTATCCGCGGGCGTCTACCGCGACACGCGATCGTAGCCAAAAGTATGCTGCGACGCGCGATCGGCTCCGTTCGCCTGTTGCCGAATCCGATCGAATCCTTTCGGCTGTCGTCCAAATTTTTCTTTTCCTCTTCTGTGTTTTATGATTATTTTCTTCTTCTTCTAATGCAATAGCCAATAATACTACGTCAACTTCAACCATTTTCAAAAATTAGAACACGTCAACACGGTAGGAATTAAGCTATTTGACTAGCCACAGAAACGGATACGTTCGCAAGCGACATTAAGGAGCCGATCGTATGCTCGACATGCTGCCGGACGCGATCGGCTGTCGCCGCATCCGTTCGTATCCTTTCCGATTCGATGCCATGCTAGCCGTTTGTGTGGAAATCATCCTTTACTGTTACTAGCGTCTGAAGGCCTTTTTTATATTCCATGTTATGTCTAACAAAAATAACAAGAAATTAGGTAAGTTTTTCATGGATTTCATTTACTTTTATTAGGACTTCATTATTTATCAAATCACAACATCATGCCTGTATCCCGCAAAGGACGCGGGGGGTCTTAGAGAGGTTATGAATGGCTTCTTATAAGAGCGGTATTCAATTTCTTAAAGCCCGGAATTTCGGAAAAACGGTACGCTATTAGTATTTCTGTATTCATGTGCGTATATTCAAATCTTAAAGCGTTTTCAAAAGCAACAAGTGTAAAAGCTAAAGTTACATCATTAAAACGTGACGAAAGAAAATATCCCAAAGAAATATTTTAAGTGGTAACCCTAGCTGTAGCTGTGAACTCGGCAAGTTATCATTTAAAGCCTTGAGGGCCACCCCTCGCCAAGTAAAGGGAAGGAATTATACTTAATTTGTGAGGGTATTTTTGGAACATTTCTGCCAAGATGATTGGTGGTTCTATTTTCAGAGTGACCTATCTCAAGGTCGAAGGACACAGTGTTTGTTTTGTCTTGGACGAAAGGTTTGTTTCTGTGAGAAATGTTTTACTTTTTGGGATTATTTGTGATTATTACAAACCACTTATAGTTGGCAATTTTACGGGCTTTGTCGGTTACCTTGGTCCTACTGGGGCTTGCACACACGTTTTTCTTGCCGTAAAAAACTACGGTTTATTCGCCGTGTGTTGGCACGGTCGTCAGTGTTGTATGGATCACTATGGAAGCTTGTTGACGGACACATTTTTTCTACGGCGTGGTTTATACGCCGTACCGTATACAAAGGGCATATATTTTTTGACAGATCTGTCATACAAAATCTGTCAAAAAATCACAATGGCGAGACCATTGCAATGCATATAAATTAGTAGACTGCTACGTTTCCTCATTTCTGATTCAATCACGCAGCGAAACTTAGAGCAAGGCCTCCTTATCAGGCCCGCATTGTGAGCGACCACTCTTTAACGCCGTAGTCATTCATACTAATATTAGAAAGTGTGTCTGTCTGTTACATCTTCACGCTTAAACCGCTGAACCGATTTAGATGAAATTTGGTTTAGAGATAGTTTGAGTCCCGGGAAAGGACATAGGATAGTTTTTATCCCGATATGCCCACGGGATCGACACTTATGCGGGTGAAACCGCGGGGCGCAGCTAGTTGCTAATATATGCCTGAGGAAATCCACCTATCATAAGATCACGCCAGCACTTCTAAAAGGGCTAGGCAGAGGTGTACCATAGTACACCCACATTTCGCCAGTTATGTTTTTGTCCCATGTAATAGGGGGCGAACCTACGGAGAAAATCCATCTCTCCTGCCAAAAAATCACCTTTATACGAGTAAGTAAACTTCAAATGCAAAGATTACAAACAAACAATAATCAGAACACGTAATAAAACACAAACTAAAATAATTAAGTACTAAAGAAAATCTGCCACACGGAACTAAGCGAAACTAACACTAATTAATTAAAGAACTTGTTAGTTAACATACAAACACGAGGACTCAAAAACACGAGTCGCATACAGAGCGGGAAACTGACAAAACTTGGGAATCCACATCCGCAATGCTGGCGGAAATATGAGGCTATCAGATTAGCGACATTGGCTAGAGAAGGTAAGAGATTAAAAGAAAGAAATATCCGTTGCATATCCGGATTATGAAAGGATTATTCCTGCCATCTTCCAACGTAAAAAAAAAATGCCTTTAATTTCCGTTTATAGCGCAAACCTATTTGGAACCGCACCCGCCATAATCCGCTCATCAAATAAGGGCGCAGCTTCCCGTGTGAAAAATAGACTGGAGTGCGCACCGAAAAGCGATTCTCTGGAATACAATTTAGAAAACTTTATCTTCGCCCTGAAACTTATTGTTTTGATATACCGGATGATTTTTTTTACCGGTTCCAAATTTTTACAGGCTGTTCTACCCATGAATATGAACAATTTTCACTATGGGACCAACTCTGTAATCACGAAAAAAAAATCAGATGTTCAATACAATAGTTCAATACCTACTTGACCAAAATGTATGAAACAGCTGATCTTTACTAGAAATAAAGCACTTTAAGAACATACTGTGTGTATGTTAAACGTTCAATTTTGATGTAATAAGCCACACTGCTTGATTGGCTGATATTAATGCAAACGCACATTTTCACAAAGCCGACGCCAGACATTTGATCGCTTGTACGCAGACATTGCAAGTCGGGATAGCAAAGTGCAAAATATGAACATTGAACAACACACCTCGTCGTGTGCGGAAGCTACTTCTAGCGCATCTAGCGCCGGGATTAGAAAAGGCAAGGCATTATTTGTCAACATCATTTGCACGAAAATAATATTACTAACTGCTGCGTTGTCCACCGCATGGTAGATTATAGAGGCCTGTGTCCCAGCAGTGGGAACAATATAGGCTGATTATGATGAATAGCACTAATAATAGCTCGCCCCCTGTTCTGTATATCCATGATTGGACGAATTTGAGAGTAAATGTCTGTATACGCTCGCTAAGTCGGCACGTGATTGGCTGGTGCCATACCCACAAGCTGCTGGACATCATGGCGACAAAGCGATGAGCGCGCCATGTTTAAGAAGCTTGGAGTGCGCGTGGAGCCGGACAGTCTCTCGTCGTCATCATGAACTATCTAAAGGCTCTTACATACTGGCGCGACTTGTCGCGCGACGTGTCGCCTGGCGATTCTGCGATACTATCGCGACGCAACACCTTTCACACTAGCGCGACGCGAATCGCGGCCGCCACCGCGATATCGCCGCGACGCCATACAAAATGAACATTTAGTATGGTGTCGCGGCGATATCGCGGCGATATCGCGGTGGCGGCCGCGACGCGACACGGAGAGTATAAAAGGCAGAGCAATCCAAACTGAGCTCAGTAGTAGACGATCTTCGTCAGAGGACGAAGGCAGGTCTGTGCGTGTTTGCCTAGCGTGGGACTATAGGTTCGATTCCCGGGTCGGTCGACATAACCCAACCCAACCTAACCTAAGTAGGTACAGTTGTTCTATCCCACGACGGTGGGTTTGTCTTAGTTTGATAAAATTAATTTCAACCCAAACTACCGACCATTTCAAACTAAAAAAGTCCTTGCAAATGTCAATCATTAGGTATCTACGCGGATTTTGACTCAAAATTCGAATCTTTTATTTCAATTTCACATCAAAAGTCTATATTTTCACAAACAAGCTGTTCATGTAAGCGCTAATTTGCCGGTCCGTGGAATGCGCGATTAACCGGCCTGCTACTAGCTACCTATAATAGGTACCTATTAGGTACATTCTTCAGTTTTCTCACCATCACATCACATCGTCGATTTACGAATGACAGCCGGGACTAACTGCCTAACATGATATTAACGAAACATGATATAACTGATATTAACGAAATGTTGCAGAAATTCTATGATATTCTTATGCCGATTATAAAACTGCATACTCCGATTACAAAACCACGAGATGAACGCTATCCTGTCTGGTATAGTCGAGCTTTACTAAAAGTCATTAAAGAAAAAGCAAAATATCACAATGCATATAAAAAATACGGGAATCCTAGAGATAAAATTACATTTGAATGCCTAAGAATGCGTTGCAGTGACTTGATTAAGGACTGTTATGCTAATTTTAAAAAGAATATAGCTGAACATCTGCGTACCAATCCTAAGCATGTCTGGAGGTACTTAAAAAATAAGCGGACAGTTAGCAGTTATATTCCTAACAAAATGAATTGCAATGCCACTAGGTTTGCCAGGGGTGGCCAGGAAATTTGTGACTTGTTTTCCGATAATTTTCAGTCCATTTATAGGTTAAATAGTAAAATGCACACTACAACGCCAATTGAACCCAATCCCTTAACAACACGTAACAACAACACTTTCAGTCGGTGCAAACTTGAAGTTAAAGAAGTTTTTGATTACTTGTCTTCCCTAGATTGTGATAAAGGACCTGGGCCTGATTCAATTCCTCCTCTTTTCTTAAGAAAATGTGCAGCGAACCTGGCTGATCCACTGACTACCATATTCAACAACTCTTTGGCACAGGGCATATTCCCTGATCAGTGGAAAATAGCGTACATCACGCCAATATTTAAATCTGGTAGTGTTGATGATGTTGCAAACTACAGACCAGTGTCTATTCTATCTGCTTGTGGCAAAATTGTTGAATCGCTTGTACAGAAAAAAATGTTTTCTCACTTTAAAAATGTGCTTAATGATAACCAGCACGGCTTTCGCCCTAAAAAATCGACACTGTCTAATCTGGTTGAGTATGTTTCATATATATCATCTGCATTAGATGACGGCAGAGAAGTTCATTCAATATACACCGACTTTAAAAAGGCCTTCGATTTAGTGGATCACGACTTACTAATTGCAAAATTGGAAAGTATGGGTGTTCATGGGTCGTTGCTTCGTTGGTGCGAATCGTACTTAAAAAATCGTTCGCAACTGGTGTATCTCAAAGGTTTTAAATCCAAACACTGTTACATACCATCAGGGGTGCCACAGGGGTCACACTTGGGGCCTCTATTTTTCTTAGTTTTCATAAATGATTTGGGCTACAAAATTAATTCGGAATATAAACTTTTTGCTGATGATTTAAAAATATATAGAACTATATACGATGAATCAGATGTTATTCAGCTTCAGTTAGACTTAGATAATGTACACAATTGGTACATACAAAATAAAATGTCATTGAATCAAAACAAATGTTACTTCATTAAGTTTAGCAGAAAAAGGAACACATGTCAATATTATTACTCAATTAATAACAGCCCGCTCCAAGAAGTTGATACTATAAGGGACCTTGGTGTTTTAGTAGACAGTAGTTTAAGTTTTAGGAGTCATTACGACCAAATGATTAATCGGGCATCTAAATTGTCAGGTTTCATCGTCAGAGAAATGAAAATTTTTAAAGAACCGATTTTAACTATTTCCATTTACAACAGCGTTATTCGAAGTATTCTGGAGTATTGCAGTACGGTATGGAACCCGTTTTATCAAGTGCACTCTGATCGGATAGAGCGCGTTCAAAAAAGATTTTTGTATCACTTATGTTACTCGGATAACAGATGTCGTAGTCTGAACTCGTATAACTCTAGGCTGAATCATTATAAAATGAAATCTTTAAGCGCACGTAGGAAATCGTTAGATTTCATGTTTTTATTTAAACTAATAAATAGTATAATAGATTCTCCTGAGCTGTTAGAAAAAGTGAAATTTAGTATCCCACGTAGTAGTAGCCGCTTACTGAATCGAAGGACTTTCGTCCTGCCTCATAGCCGGACTAACATTGGTAATTTTTCACCCATGTGCCGCGTGCTTTCTCTTGCCAACTCCATTCGTGGTGAAATAGATATCTTTGCTGGTTCTGTAGCCTCAGTTAGGACTAAACTTAGAGTTTTAATTGTATAATTTATTTATATCTTTTTTTATATTTAATAGTTATTTCCCAAAACTTTTTGATTATCTATGGAAAACTTCACATTTTGTAAGTTCTGTTTAATTTTTGTTCTTTAAATACTAATTGTTTTACTTAAATTATGCACGCTAGATTCACATCTAGTAGATGTCAATCAGAAATATTGTGGTGTAACTGTTTAAATGCTTTTGTGATTGTGCATCAGTTTTGTGAATTATATAAAAAAAAAAAAAAAAAAAAAAAAAAAAAAAACATGCTTTCCGAGGCACAGAGGGGCCTCGGTATGTTATGGATGGTTCCATCCACGGATCGATCTCGGCAAACATTGCTTAACCGTGAGGGTGGCTGTTATTACTTAGCCACAAGCTCCTTTATGGTTATTTCATCATCAGCCTACAACAGTCCACTGCCGGACACAGGCCTCTCCAATTACACTTTGGTTCTGTGCCGGATCACCTTATTAATGATTCATTCTAATAAGATCATATGGTTATTTAATTTACTTACTTTAATTTACGATTATATACATAACCTACATACATAGGTAATTATAACGTAAAATTTGCAGCGCCCTTTTGCTACATTTTTTTATTTCTTTCAAATAAATTGCAACGTATCTAGGTAATCTGCGTTCGCGATTTAGTTTCCAAACATGTAGGTAAGCAAGTATTATTATGAATTATTGGAAAAATTCAGTTTACGCTACAATTTCAAACATTTTATAACTTTTTCAATAGCACTAGTCACTCTGAAATCAACTTAATTTTCACTAAAATAAAGTTGATATTTGTGGAAACATGAATTTTATTTCTAAAACAGAATACTTCCAATTATTAATATTCCACGAATATCACAGAATACATAATAGTACAGGTGCAGAAGATTCACTCCGCAAAATCATTTAAATAAATAGCGACTTGCAACTGCACAATAAAGTGCAATTCAGGTCGCACAGCACTAATTGCCTATAGTTATATTTACCTAGAAATTGCCTCTATTTCTATCGCGTAACTCTTATCTCTTCTGGGGCCATATTCTCTATGACACAATGAACGGAACCGTGCGAAATGAACGCGAGGTTGGCGTGATTAGCTAAGAAATTGATGTGGCTCCGAAGTTAGGAATCATTGAGTGGTCATAGTGAATTAGGGCCGTTAGGACCCTACGTCACGGTTGTCTTCTTTTAAAGAATAATTAATCCGAATTCTGAATAGTTATTTAACTACCATAACTATTCAGAATTCGGATTAATTATTCTTTACTATTTTTATTCTAACTACCAGTTATGTGCCTATTCTCTACTTTCGTAAACAAATAGAAAGGATCACATTTGGCTACCGGGAGGGTGAACAGTCAATGGTGAGAGAACAATTATTTTTGCGGGAGTACAACAATATAATAATATAAACTACCTAAAGTGGTAATGAATGCGAACATGTTTAATATTTTCAAAACTAAATTACAAAATAACATTCTAAATGATCAAACATTACTACCATAAATAGACTTGCCCTACTGTTGCGTTGCTTTATTGTGGCACCGGGTTCGCATTCCTTATCTATTATGAATATTTGCGACCACGATAATTATTATTTGCGGGTGAATTGAAAAGTTTTAAGTTTTGTGATGTTGTTTGCGTACCTGCGAAGTGAAATGTTATTAACTTATTACGAGTACGTAGATGATTTTTTTGTAAAGAAAAACAATAGCTGCTTAGTTTGTGTGTCAAAGTTCATATCCTACTAATATTATAAATGCGAAAGTTTGTGTGGATGTTTGTTACTCTTTCACTCAAAAACTACTGAACGGATTTCGATGAAACTTCACAGTAATATAGCTTATATATATCAGAATAACACATAGGATACTTTTTATCCCGATATTCTCACGGGATCGACATTTACGCGGGTGAAACCGCGGGGCGCAGCTAGTAAGTAATATTTTAAAAAATGTTCTCAAATAAGTGAAATCTTTGTAATTTCTTATTGAGAAATAAATTTCTTTAACCATAAATGACGTTTCAAATAAACCTAGGCTAGGTAGGTAAGTACATAATTGGTTAGTTGGGACTGTCCCGTTGGTCTCGTGGTCACAAGCGCGACTGCTAAGCGTGGGGGTCCTGGGTTCGATTCCCGGGTCGGGTAAAGTGTTATTGGGGTTTCCACTAGAAAATTTCTTAATAACAGCCTGGAGTTTGGAAGTTGGCGGTATGATACTCCCGTGCCTCGGAAAGCACGTTAAACCGTTGGCCCTGCAGGTGCAGGGCCAACAGGTGATCGCGCACACACTTGTGCACTATAATATCACTCGCGCCGAAGGCTGGTCTCAAAGAGTATAATAACTATGCTGGTCTCCGCTGAGATTGGTCGCCATAGCCGAGTTTTAAAAAGATAATTAAGTACCTACCTACTTATAAAAAGTCAATAAAAGGTGTTGTATTTTAAGTAACTGAAAGTACACTTTACATGTAGAAATCACATAAATTGGAAATTGAGAAGTCCGTAAAAATTAAAACATAGCTAGGTACTAAGTAATAAATAATCTTGTTTTTTTTATTAATATGTGTGTTTCCTTGTTCGTGCTGGTGTGGTCAAGCTTAGGTACAGTTGTTCTATCACTACTCACGACTCACGAGAGAGGATGAGCAATACTTGTAGTTGTGTTGTGTATACGTATAGTATATACACACGCTCTTGTGTGCGTAACTGCATGACAATGTGGCGTTCATTGTTATTGAACAAAATAATATAAGTAGGTACAGACGCCAGCACATCAACCTACCCGAAACTGTCAGATTTCCACAATCAATTATGAACCTTAGCCTTCAGTAATAAAGTTGAAAATTTATTAAAGAAATTTGACAGATTGTAGTAGGTTGACTGTACCTAGTTAGATTTGTGTTTCGTTCAGTGATGAAATAAAAATATTTTGCGTGATCTATATTTATTTACATATCAGTATTTACAAATAAAATTAAGATATATTCAAATTCGGTACCTATCACAGTAGGTATTTAATTTATTCAGCTTCTTTATTAATCACACTAATTGCATGTAGGTATTACGCCAGGTTCCGCTAGTTGTGTTTTCAAAACTTTCTGGAATAAGTAAGCTTTTCTGCATTTGTCATATTTCGTTGGTTTCTTAAAACAACCATTATGTTCTTTATAGCATTTGACGACTCTAAAACAAACAATGCATCATTAGAATAGAATCACATAGGTATTAAATGTTACAATTAAATATTTAAACATTGTTTACTGACCTCACTGTGAACAGCTTCTTCTCTGTTTACTTTCTATGTTGATGGTACGCGACGAAAAATTTAGGCGTGAAACAGAGCACTAGTAGCCCGAGGCAGTTTGGGCGATACTGACACAACTAGGATCAACCCACCTTCGTGAGATACATAGAACAACTGTACCTACTTAGGTTAGGTTGGGTTGGGTTATGTCGACCGACCCGGGAATCGAACCTATAGTCCCACGCTAGGCAAACACGCACAGACCTGCCTTCGTCCTCTGACGAAGATCGTCTACTACTGAGCTCAGTTTGGATTGCTCTGCCTTTTATACTCTCCGTGTCGCGTCGCGGCCGCCACCGCGATATCGCCGCGATATCGCCGCGACACCATACTAAATGTTCATTTTGTATGGCGTCGCGGCGATATCGCGGCGATATCGCGGTGGCGGCCGCGATATCGCCGCGACGCCATACAAAATGTTCCTCTTGGTGTCGCGCTACTCGACGCGCCGCGACGGCGTCGCGGCGCGACATGTCGCTCCTGTGTGAAGTGTCGCGCGCGTTTCCATACAAATTGTTCTACGGATATATATCGCAGAATCGCGTCGCACTGTCGCGTCGCGCCTGTGTGTACGAGCCTTAATACTTGACTCCGTGAGTGAAAATTTATAAAACAAGGACAAATAGTTAATTATCGTGTGGTGTGCCAGTCTCCGTGGTCAACGGTCCAAAGACCATTCAGATCAATTGGACAGCAGTGCAGCAAGAGAAAGGTGAGTCGTGCTCAGATTTTTCTCTGTTGAATTTTTTCCTGTATCGTGTGAACGGCGAACCCCGTTCGAACAGAACTACCTTATTTTCATTCTACAACCAGCGTATCTTAAGGTCCACTCCCCTATTACATGGGACTTACAGGTGCTGTATGGTACTGCCGAAATTAGGGTCTACTATTGCTACACATCTGCGTAACCCTTCAGTGATTACAGGCGTTATGTTATGTTAACACATTACTCCAAGAACAGATGGCCGATGGGGCTGAAAGGTTCTGGAGTGGCGACCGCGTACCGGAAGACGTAGCGTTGGAAGGCCTCCCACAAGGTGAACCGACGACCTTGTGAAGGCCGCAGGAACTCGTTGGATGCGAGAAGTACAAAACTGGTCGATGTGGAGGTGTTTGGGGGAGGCCTATGTCCAGCAGTGGACGTCTTTCGGCTGAAATGATGATGACGATGTTATGTAAATAATAAAAATACCAACTTTAGGAACCGTATTATTATTCACCGCAAAATTTGTAAGGAATCATCTATAATTATTATAGATGCGCGTTTATTAGATTTAGTGCAAACGGGCATAACTTTATTAATTGCATTATTGGTACTAAACTTAAACAAACAGTAAGTTGGTATGATTTACTGACTGGGAATGAATATTAGCACGATCTATCTGAAGTTACCCGCCAAAACTCTTAAGTCCACTTCCGTAATGCTCCAGACAGACGAGGGGCTTGGAAACTAGCGGGAATCATGAAAATATCAGTTAAATATGACCGAATTTTTAGGACAGATGGCCGGTGGAACAGACGAGACCGCGTATCGGCAAGCGTAGTGTGGGACGACCTCCAGGTAGATGGACGGACGACCTAAAGGTGGCTGGGGTAGACTGGATGCGGAAGGCGGCTGATAGGATATTGTGGCGCTGCCCGGGAGAGGCCTAGTCCAGCAGTGGACTGCAATAGGCTGAGTTGATTGATTGTTGGATAAAAATATTACTATGTTTTACCTTTTATACATTTCAACTCTATATTTAACGTCTCCTGGACATTTGGCCCATTAAATATTTAGTCCAGACGTTTAAGACGACCGTGAAATACCTATAGGAATGAATAATATAACGATTTCGTTAAGAGTCCCTATCAATTTCTGCGCGCTACTAGATTAGGTAATTATAGGAGCGCAATGTGTCTGTGTGCGTTCGAACTATAGCTGATAATCGTAGTGTGCGTTGAAGCGTACGATGAAGCGGGAACAAATAATCTTGGTCCGGAACCGCTATTATTAGTACTCCATAGTTTTTACTAAGATTCCGTAATACTGGATGGATTTTATTGTGATTATGACATGTTATGTTTAGGTCCCCTAAATACAATAAATATCGTTGAAATAAAAACATCTTAACCAAGTATTCACTATAGCAAAAGCAAATTACAAAGTGTGACCAGCGTATACAAGGTACGTCTGAAACGAATTACACGTGTTATTGTTTACCTAATACAGAACGAAGGGGTCTGTAGTATTTCCCTCGCTATAAGACCGCATACCATGAGAGTATAGTATAGCGAGCCATTTTGTCTTATTTATTTTATTTATTTATTAGGCTTTTCAACAATGAGTACACTGTTACTTTATAATTTGTCTTGTTTGTGTGTTTGTATTTGTGTTTTTGCTCATTGATGATGTTCCAAGTAATATTTGATTTTTGGTAGATTTCTGCCATGTAATTCTCTACAAATACAATTAAAATATTTTTAGACTATATAAATAATAGTAAATTATTACAATTTTCTTAATTAAGGTGATTGCAACAATTATTATTTACCTAAGAACTGCACGTGCCTTTCGTGTTTTTTCAACTTTATTCTTTTTACCTTTGATTTTTCCATGATAATAAAGTTCACTTTTTCGACCCATTTTCTAAAAATATATTCACCATATTACTAATAGTACAATACAAAACATTAATAAGTCACACTATTAAAATAAAAAAATAAATATACTTAGTCTCAAAACTGGTCAGGCGTAGTACAAAATCATGCGCGATTCGCTAGTTACGTCGGGAGCGGCGAACGTCACAGGCGACACAGGTCCGTCGTCGAGAAGCCCTCGGGCGCGACTGAATGCATCGAGCGAGCGCATCGGTTTATAAGGCATTATTTAAATATTTTACTACAATTAAATAAGTAGTCTAAATTAAAATATAAAAATTGAGTTTGGTAGATAAACACCTCAAATTTTAAAATATTTAACACTTATTGTTATTTTCAATCAATTCTTACACATAGACGACGGTTTTGCACATGATTTTATTGGAGTTTTTCAGCGTAGTCAACATTTTTTTACAAGTACTAATTCATTAAACTTTTAAAAAATAAATTGTAGACTTACTAATATACTATGTTCCCAATATTTGGGATTTTTTTCAGATTGTTATTTGCTACCAGTAAGCTAAAAAAGCAATTGAAAAACATGGTGTTTCGTGTTTACGTAAAAACGTGTGTTAGATTTTTATTTTTCTTAATTTATATTAAGTAGTTATCAAAATTTTAATTTGTAGACTTACTAGATAAATAGATGATAAATAACTGTGCATTAAAAAAAAAGTAGATAACTTAAGGATATTGAGAAAATTGCGCTGAAAAAAATGGAATTTTCTGTTTTTAGACAGCGAAATTGATAGGGACTCTTAAACCTAGATCGTAATAAAATGTCATTAAGTTCGGCCCGGAGACCAGTATTATAATAATTCTAAATCCGTGTCGATTTATAGCCTTTGTTCATTTTAGCCCTTTGTGTAATATTTCAAGAAACATACTGAACTAAGGACCAGAATAATAAAACCTCTTTTATTGCATAAGCAGCCTCCACTGCTGGAACACAGGCCTCCTCTTTGTGAGAGAGGGAGTGGGCCATAATCCACCACGCGAGTCCAGTGCGGGTTTTCAAATGTCACATGTCTTCGAATTTTTGTTTCTAGGACATACCGATTTCCTCATGATGTTTTCCTACACAGTTTTGAGACCAGCGGTGATTAAATAATTTACACAAAGTAAAGCGCCTGTCTGGGTTCGACCTTTTTTTTTTTGTTTTCGTGGGGAAACCTTTAGAAGGCACCCGACCTCCGGGGAGGGAGGTTGACTGCGACTAGATTTTGGAACGTTTTAAATTACGAGAATTGGCCTTCTGTTGTTACGCTGGTGTGCGCACTGCCTAAAGACGATTCATGTATTCACTTTATCAAAAATTCCGAAGCGGTCACAATTCCAACATTTCAAACAATGTTCTCAATTTTCGACAGCCCTTGCTCAGGGCTGGCACATTCCAACAGGATTCGGTAAGAATTATGCAGATTTTGGTCTGTGGTTTGAATAATTGCGCGTACCACAATGGTGGAAAGGAATAAAGGGATGGAGAGGAATCTGCGACGACTCTAATGTTATACAAATTTATAGGTCTAGAAAGTTGTAGTGAAGGGACAAATCCTTCTAGTTCATCGAAGATACAGATTTTCATATCATACAAAGATTAAACACAGTTAGTGTGGGGGAACCGTTAGGGTAGCCCGCGAAATTTAAATGTTCTTACTTTTTTTTTGCAATTTGCAGGCAGTGTCAGGTTGTATGCTGCAGCTGAACAATATATGATTCGCGACCGTAACAAGTAGGTATGTATTTACAGAATTCCTCAGCCTAGCCTTTTCCCAACTATGTTGGGGTCGACTTCCAGTCTAACCGGATGCAGGTGAATATCAGTATTTTACATGGAGCGACTGCCTATCTGACCTCCACAACCCAGTTACTGGGTAATACGATAACACTTGGTAAGTAAGACTGGTTGTCAGACTTATGGACTTCTGACTACCCGTAACGACTGTCAAAGATCCACGAATGACAGCCGGGACCAACGGCTTAACGTGCTTTCCGAGGTACGGAGCGTCTTGGTATGTAAAGATGGTCACCCATCCTAACTTAACCTGATCGGTCGACCCGAGCGGCTGTTATTATTTAGCCACGGGCCTCTCTGTATCTACAGAATTATAATTATCATAAAATCATCAAAAGTTCTAGTTAAGTTCATATAACCGTATTGAATGACTGAAATGAACATGAAATATCACTCAGTAGGGTTATATGAGCATATGTTGCAAAACATCTGTTTGTTATTATGTAGGTACTCATTGTATGAGGACCTACCATGGTATATATACCTACCTCCCTTTTCCATTTCCATCCTCAAATGATTGATAGCAACTATTACACTTCTTAAAACATTCAAGTCTATTATTGAAAAGTTTAATTTAATTTAATTACATGTACACGCGGTGTCTAGAAAGGGACCTTGAGGATTGAACAGACTTGAAACACGTCATGACATGACACGAGGCGCGGTGACTGGCCACATTTCATTTCGTGTGACTACATTTCGTCAACCCACCAATGAGCGCGCGAGTACGGTGTTGTAAATGTGTTGATGCTCTTCAATGTTTCTTTGAGGCATATTTAATTTTAATTAACTTTGGAAGTAAGGACCCCTTAGGGATATCTTCTTTGAGTACCTACTTCTTGGTATTAGGTTTGAAAATTAATCTTGTTTGAATGCAGTGTCGTGCTGGGTAATAAATCTTGAAAGTATCAAGAGTCTTGGCTCTTCAAAGCCTAGTTTTGATTAAAAACCTTTCAAATAGTACGAACGCAGGTATCTCGAGAGCAACTCAAGTTGTATTTTTCAATAAAGCTGATACTGTCAAGGTGCTTGTAGCTAAGTAATAACAGCCGCACGGGTCGATCGATCAGGTTATCCTACGCTTGCCGCGGTTGGTTCTTGGATGGGTCACCTTTACATATCAAGACCCCTCCGTACCTCGGAAAGCACGTTAAGGGGACTACATGACCTAAACGCGGTCACTGTCTGACTGCATAGAAAAGAAAGAGAGACAACGCTGGTAATTTATTGCAAAATATGAAGGAATTATCTATTTACAAAAAATCTATTGTTTGGACTAAAAAATTAAAACACTAGAGTTTTAGTATGTTGTTTGTAGAATAATCTGACAAAAAATTATAATGATTGTATGTATATTAGTATGGTTTTTATTGTAAAAAGAAAGTTTTTAGAGGTATCTTCATGATTTTTTTCTATCGTACCAAATAAGTTGTATTACGTTTTCAACACACTATCTACCTAGCATATATCCTGAAGAATATCACATATTTTTTTGATTTTGTTTACTGTAGTCGATCATATACTCTTATTGTTTCTAAAACTTGCGTTTTTTGCGTTTAGGTCCTGTAAGCCCCTATTTGCCGGGAAATTCCGGGCACTATGTAGCGGCCACCGCAGTCTAAGACAAACCCTAGCTTAAGCGACCACTGTTGAATTTGCCACCGACATTAGTCAAGGTTGTTAGCAGAATTTCTACCTTCTTTCTTGTATCCAACTATAGGTAAAAAGGTATAAGGGGCAAAGCAGCGTCACATGACATGTTTGACTTGAACGATTTTCTCAAGAGAATGAAATTGTGCGTTTAGGTCTACCTACGTCGTTTCAAAGCAAGTGGCGGTATAAGAACGGCTGGGGTGCATAAATGCGCGAACATACCCTAAACCTAACTAGGGCAGCTAGTTGTAAAACTATGGGATTTTAGGCGATTCGTACACTGCACCGCATTACGCAGCGGGACGCAAATGTCGTGCCCCCGCGCGTGATTTTTTACATACAAATTCAATAAAAACGCGCTTCCGTGCGGGGAATTTGGCTCCGTTTCACGCACCCCGCTGCGTAATGCGGTGCAGTGTGCCAATCGCCTTATTACTAGGAAATGAGATATAGCATGTTATGTCTCAAACGGAGTGGTATTTGTGAAGGATTTCTTAGTTTGTAGAGGAAAAACCAGTAACGGAAAAACAATCTGGGAAATCATGACCAGCGGGTTAATTGCGTAACACATTATCAATCGGAATCAGTTTAATTTTGACAGTTCAACAACATTCATTGCGTCATTTATGTGTTGAGCAGACAAATTTTTCGAACTTATGAAGCAATGGATTAGCAATTTGCTTCAAAATGATTCAGATTCCAATTAGGGTGTTGATATGAACCTAGACGAAGCAAAAAGAGTATGTAAGGACCGTAACAAGTGGCTATAATTTTACCTACCCCCATAGTAAAAAAGCGTGAGTCTATGTATGTGTATGTAAATGGCGCGCTTAGTTCGTATACCTACTTCTTTTCAAAGCAAGTGGCGGTACCAGACTGGCTAGGGTGCAGTAAATGCGCGATCATGCCCTAAACCCCCCAGCTAAGGCAGCCAGTTGTAAAACGTGGGGTTTTATTACTTGGAAATCAGATATAACCAGCCTTAGCGGAGTGGTAATCATTAGGGATTTCTGATACTAAGTAAAATTAGTGGTGGTCCTGTAGTATCGACACCGACTAACGAATTGTAGTTCGTGAGTTCGAACCCAGACAGACATTTTACTTTGTGTATTTAATTTAATCACTCTCAAAACTGTGAAGGAAAACCATCGTGAGGAAACCGGTATGTCCTAGAACCAAAAATTTCGAAGACATGTGACATCCACCAAACCGCACTGATGGGCCCGCGTGCCCGTGGTGTATTATGGCCCACTCCCTTGAACAGAGGTGAGGCCTGTGCCCTAGCAGTGGGAACATTATAGGCTGATTATGAGTAACTGTTACAGGAAAAACTGACTAAAGGAAAATGGTAATTTTTCTGAGAAATCATAAGATATGAGAACCTACCTACTTGAACATAGGTACAAGTGTGCACGACGCACGTGCCTCCATAAATTAAGTAGAAAATGTAAATTACCAGTGGAATTCCCATAATCCGGATAATTATTCCTTTTTCCTTGAAAGATATGTGGAAGGTAATTACGTTAATGTTTTTTTTTATACTAATAGCCACTGTAATTGTTCTACTGTAGGGCAAAAAAGTGTTCTCATAAAAAATGTACGTGCATTGATCACCAGGCTTACGTAGGTACAGGAGGTACATTTTAGTTTCAAAACTTCAGTAGGACCAACAGCAATAACATAACCTCGTGGACCTACTGGTAGGACAAAATAGTAGGACCACGAGAAAATACCCGTCTACAGGCATAGGCACAGACGCCAGCACATCAAGCTACCCGAAACTGTCAAATTTTCTCAATCAGCTTTGAACCTTATGCTTTAGCGATAAAGTTGAAAATCTATTAAAGCAATTTGACAGATTGTAGTAGCTTGATACCTCAGGCAAAATCTCAGTTAAGCGGTCGGTCTATAATAATCCATTGCTTCACATGTTCGAAAAATGTGTCTGCTCTACAACGTAAATAGCGCAATGAATGATGTTGAACTGTCAAAATGAAAGCCATTGACTGTTAGTGTGTTACACAATTACCCCGCTATTTAGAGTCTAAACAATTCAAAACACATTTCAAGACCTGATTACAAAAAAGATTTATCCTGAATGAAACGCAAACGAAGTACTTCCTTCCTACATTCTCCATACGTACATATTTATAGGATATACGTACATAAAATAGCTCGTATGTCGGTCAGGACGCAGTTTTGTCACGACAGGAAATGCCGCTTACGAGTTACGTAATGAGAACGGACAAGTTTCTCTTGAACACCCGCTCTTTTCTTTTGGCATGTAAACTGGTAAATAACCAAGCAACCTGCTATGTTTCGTCAATGCGTGGGAGTTCCAGTGCCTTAGGCATCTTCTGGGCACGCTCGTTCCATCATAGACCTCATCCATCGCTTTCCATCAGGCGTGAATGCGAGATCGAGGTCAAAAGCGGGCTCAATGAGCAATAAAAAAAAAATAGGCCATAGGTTCTCAACCTTATTTTGCCCACCACTTTGAATTTTTTTTTTCTAGAGCCCCCAATTTTTTTTTTATATAGGTTGACTGGTAATTAGTGATCGATACTTAAACACGTGATTGTACTCATGATAACAAACAACTTTTACTATGGGACCAAACCTGAAATCGCGAAAAAAAATCAGCTGTTCCCTACATTTTGACGAGTTATACGAACATAAATGTAGGGAACAGCTGATTTTTTTTCGCGATTTCAGGGTTGGTCCCATAGTAAAAGTTGTTTGTTATCATGAGTACAATCACGTGTTTAGGTATCGGTCACTAATTACCAGTCACCGTATATACCGTCTGTCGCCTATCAGAAGCAGCTATTGTCACGATTATATATTTTAAACGTGTAATATTATGTAGTCGTAAGACAGGATATAGGTATAATATAATTTTCTCTGGATCTTCTACAGCCCCCTGAAAGTCTCAAACGCCCACGAGGGGGCGTTATCACCCACTTTGAAATCTTAGATGAAAACGTTTACCTACATTAAACATATACCATTATTAGACCCCCCCCATCTCCTGGGGGAGGCTTTAATCTCTTTTAATAGAAACACGCCAAAATTTCTGCCACAACGCTTTGAAATATCTTAAAGTAACTCGACTAGCCGTGAATAGTAAAATAAAGTAAATAGGATTCCCTCCTCAGAAATACATCTCTTACAAAATAACCCTTTCGATCATCCCCGTAGGCGATACACAAGGAAAAACTACCCGGAAATAGGATAGTTCGATCTAAATATATTCTTTGGATTTAGGAATGTTGGTGCATGGTTGGTTTATTCACTGTTTTGTTTGCGTAAATATATTATGATGGCAGGATGTTTTATATCAATTTGATGAAGGAAAGCGGATGGTAGGGTTTTGTTTTGAAAGGCGGATAATCTTTTGTAGGTAGGTAAAGCTTATACATGTAACTCTGCGTAGTGTACGTATACCTATCTTATTCCAGGCAGGATTATAAGCAGTCCGTGTATTAAAAAAAACCGGTCAAGTGCGAGTTGGACTCCCGCACAGAGGGTTCCGTACCTACAAATTTACGGTTTTCAGATCTTTACCTTTACTTACTTGTGCTACATGACATTGCTTATTGCCAAATTTCATGATTCTAGGGATTCTCTTGCGAGTGTCAAAATATGCGGCATGAACGGAACATAAACGCCCGTGTCTTTGATCGTGTTGACTTAAAAGTTTGATTTATTCACTGCTTCAAGGGATTGCAGCCCGGAGTGTTATATGATATTAATTTCAACTTGATAACTCCACGCGTCGCTGAGAAAAAGGGTCTTGACAGACGGACGAACAACGAAGTGATCTTATAAGGGTTCCATTTTTCTTTTTGAGGTACGGAACCCTAAAAAAATATATGAAACCCTATTATGAGCTTAAATTAACGACGTATTTTTATAGCTGTTAATTTAGATTTTGAATTGCCCTAAGACATTCAATTCAATTTATTTCACAAACAATTTACATTGTGTTTGAAATCATCCATAGGATAAAAATAATTTTTGTTCACAGTGCCCTTCACTAATCTGCATCATCATCATCTGCCTAGCCTTTTCCCAACTATGTTGGGGTCGGCTTCCAGTCTTACCGGATACAGCTGAATACCAGTATTTTACATGGAGCGACTGCCTGTCTGACCTCCACAACCCAGTTACTGGGTAATACGATACCCCTTGGTAAGACTGGTTGTCAGACTTTCGGGCTTATGACTACCCGTAACGACTGTCAAAGATCCACGAATGACAGCCGGGACCAACGGCTTAACGTGCTTTCCGAGGCACGGAGGGGTCTCGGTATGTAAAGATGGTCACCCATCCACAGACCAACCGCGGCAAGCGTAGCTTAACCTGACCGATCGATCGACCTGTGCGGCTGTTATTATTTAGCCACGGGCCCCTCACTAATCTGCATTTTATTTAATTAGGTACTACTGGTTTAGTTTAGGAACTTGTTTTACTATAGCAGCAAAAGACGAACTAGCAGGGGATCGAGGGGGGGTGGAGGGGGGGGGGGTGTTCAGGGCATCAGACCGGAATAAATCCTTCTGTTGAATGTCTTTTTCTTTGACTGTCATGTAATTTGTGTATAGGTGCATTAAGGGCTTGTAATAGTTCAGCTGAAATTAATATTTTGCCCTCACTTCCCCGCGCCATTTATCACTCTATCCCGCTCACACTGTCAAACTGATTCAGTTAGGGTGAACTTCATTGTTGTTGGACATAGGCTTGGTAATAAATGATTAAATTATGATTATATTATTATACGAAATCGCCATCTTCTGTACTTATAGAATAAAATGGAATGATATTGAAAGTCCGATCAGATGTCCAAAAAAAAATAGGCACGTCATGAAAAAAAAAATTTTTAAGGAACAGCAAACAGTTGCGTACATTATTAGAACTTACAACTAATTTAACAAAATCAAGTTTTGGTAATAATGGAAACCACAACGCCGCCCGCATAAAAAAAAATTGAGTAAGTAATAGCTAGGAGTTTTAATAGCAGTTAGTACGTGCAGTAATTAGTAGTATAAGCTCAATAATCAGCCTATACTGTTCCCAGTCCCTCTCTGGGAGTGGGCCATAATCCACCACGCGGGCCCAGTGCGGGTTTTTATAGTGCGCAATAATGATGACCCTGTACAGCGAAATAAAGTATCTTTGTCATCTTCAAATGATATCCTAACCACACTACAAAATCACTTCCTAAGACCACAAACGTTACAACAATGACGATCACATGTGGTCACCAAGTACCACCTACCACCCTACTACAAATTCAGTGGCATGACCACGGAAATGTGGTCGCGTGGTTCTGAGTTAAGTGGCAAATAAATTGCCTCGACTATCCTCAATGGTCGTTTAATATCCGCTGCCAGGTGCCTTTAGAGATGGCCCGATGCGTATATTGGATTCGGATTATATCCGCACGGCTTTTGTGTCTCTATGTTTATTGCGTGGGCTTTTGTCGGATATTTTGCGAGTAGACTTGATGTGGTATGAAATAAGTACCTAGACGACGAGTAACGTTTATATTTATATGTAGATTTGGTTTCTCAAACGAAAAATACATTTTGTTTTATTTGTGTCTACTTCTGGGCCAAGCTTGTATGGGACAAAAATTGATCTCCTTTGTGATTGAATAGTAAGTAATATCTGTGTAGGCCTACGCCAAAAAGACGACTTTTACCAGTTATAGAATTTTACAAAGTTTAAAAGTTGCATGTAATTTTGGGAGTAGAAATATAGGTTTTTTATTATTTATTATTATGATGTCATCTATGAACAGACTCCTACATTTCTCAAGGTAGACCTTTTAAATTTCAATCCTTATGTAAACCATTTTTTTTTTCATTTCCCCCTTCGAATATATTCAGTGTCACAAAACTCGAATATAAAATTTGTCTCGTATTCAATTTAAAATTGAAGCGTTACTTTTCGTATTTATTATCCCATTTCGCGACGACTTAGCTCGAGTACATCACTATTCTATTTAGCTTTTCAATAAAAAAGGTGGAAAGTTAAAATGCCAATGTATTATCCAACAGGTGGCTGCTTTTTTATTAAAAAAGAAAAGAAAATAAAAGGTCAGCGGTTTACTGCACACTGTTTTTTGTGCACTTTCGCCACTGATCTTATTATTTATTAACAGGGTTTTCGAAAATATACGGTAGTTTTATTTTTGTTGACTTTATTTTGTTGGCGATTTTAAATACTAAGTACTATTGAGAACGCCATAAATTACTTATTTACATATTTGTTAATCATGTACACCAACCGCATATAAAATAACTAAGTAGCTGCGCCCCGCGGTTTCCTCACGATGTTTTTCTTCACCGTTTTGAGAGTAATAGCTGCATCCGGTTAGACTGGAAGCCGACCCCAACATAGTTGGGCAAAGGCTAGGCAGATGATGATGAATTACAGCAACAATATCCAATTAATTATCTGTAATTTACTTGGTGTAAATAATAAAGAGATAAAATTTCACTGGCTCGAGCCATCAAGCTAAAGTCTTGTAAAGGAGAATGCATAAACAATATACAAACGACTTTTCTACTCAAAGGTCTGGGGTGAAAACTTAATGAAAATACAGGGTGGAGTTCAAGCGGGAGGTATAAGGATGAACCCTGAATACCAAATATGAATAATGTAGAAAAATAATGGGCTTTTGAATAGGTACGTTTATGTACGAACTAGCTGGAGTTCTCGTGAAGTATTTTACGTAGAATTAAAATATGTGTCCCTATGGGTTTATGTTGATGTTATTGGTGCCTCAATTTCAAATATTAATTATTATTTTATACTTCATCATGTTATTATGGGTCGTCAGAAGCCCGAATGTCTGAACCAGTCTTTCCATGGGGTATCGTGTTACCCAGTAACTGGGTTGTGGAGGTTCGATAGGCAGTCGATACACGTAAAAAACAGTTATTCAGCTGCATCCGGTTAGACTGGAAACCGATCTCAGAAATCGTTGGAAAGGCTAGGCAGATGTTGAATTCATAATTATGTTATCTTTTTATTATTATCTCCTTTATTTCAGTAAATACATATAAATTATATTTTTAATATTAGACTATAAAAAATATAAAAACATTTAAATTATAAAAAAATAGTAGCCCACCGGTATCGGGAACAGGGTCTACGCAACCGGCGGTCAGGGCTCCAGAGAGAGGAACCTCCTGACAATGCGAGCCGTGTCCAGAAGTACTGCTTTCTGAATCAAGCCCTTGATCCAGCTGGCCTTGGTCGAGGCTTAACAAATTTTAATGAAATTTAGCACATGGGTAGCCCATGACCTTGATTAGGACATAGGATACTTTTTATCCCGATATTCCCACGGGATTGAGACTTATGCAAGTTTAACAGGGTGGTGCACCTAATAAGAATAAGGACGCGTCAAATTGTTCCGTGCAACTTACTGGGAGCATATCCTATGTATGGAAAATCATCGTCAGCCGCAGAATGTCTGTATTTCTGTAGAATATGTATGTGGAGCTTCCAACTAGTATCGTATATCATTTTCAGTGCCCTAATGGGTATCTGCGTCATAGGCATAAAGCCTTCCAAAAGCTTGATAACGTACCACAGTAACAACATCCATAGCTTTCATTCTGACAGTTCAACAAAGTACATTGCGTCTTATGTTTCAAGAACCCATTGAGATAGGAAAAACATGGAGACGCCGCGTTATTCTATACATACATATACTTATACAAATATGAGTGAAATATGATTCAGAATCTGAAATATCGTTATGTCTCATTCCTTCTAATGAGATATTTTTATTTGATAAAAGAGACAACAATATTTTTGTTGTTGCTCATTATGGCAATATTTTGTCGTGACGTAGTAATAGTTGTAGGTAAGTGCCATAGCAGCCATATTATGCGACGAGTTTCGTGGTAGTTTTGCTGTCAAATGGTTGTTTATTTTTTGTATTATTGAGGATTGCGAGAAAATTACGAGGATTTTACCTGTTAAAACTGCATGTAAATATTGGAAAACAGAAATTCTACATGCCTGTGTGTTGTATTGTGAAGTGTGGTGCAAGAAAGAATGAAAATCAACCTCAATTGTCTTTGCACAGGTTAGTAGCCGGTTTTCATGCATTAATACATACAATAATACACATTCGATGATACAATTGTAACGTGATCGTGAATTTATGGCTAAAGTATTGATATTTGGGTTAATTTCCGTATAACAGGCCTTTCTATTGTATTTGTGAATAATATGTCATAGTGGACTAGTGTTGTACCGTTGCCGACTTGGCGTAATAGTTTCCGAAACTAGTTCCTCCGCTGAAACGATATCGGTATATTCTGCGATGTTAACATAAATAATCCTGCGTCTTATTCAGTCCGAGTGACCTTGCTAGGTCCGGCCTGTGGTTCACACTTCACAGCACCAAAATCAAAATATTTCACATAAACCTACATGGACACTTTTATGAAACGTCAGAAGCTAGGTGCACGGTTTTGTTAAAAGTACTGTTTAGACTTTTATAAGCATTTAGTAGTAAGTCATCATCATCATCATCAGCATTTAGTAGTAAGTTAAAAAAAAAAAAAAAAAAACAATTTTATTTATTTTTATAGATAACAGAAAGTAAGATAACCTACATACCTACTCATCTTTTTTTCTGTTACAATTACAACGGACTTTAAGTACATAATCTTAGGTATGACCCAACGTGATAACTAGTAAGACTCGTATTTAGTATCGATACTCGTTATAGTAACACCTATGTTCCTTGATAGACACAACCCTAGCAATGGCAGCCATTTTATGAGACAATACGAGTTGTAGGTATGCACCCTTTTTTTGTAGGTATTTCCAGTCCATACTTATCTATGTCAATGCAAGAACCCGCCTTCTTATCATCTCATTCAACGCAATGTATACTGCTCAACTGTCAACAATAAAAACTATTGTCTAGTTCACTCTCATCATAAGATAGAGTGAGACAGCTATAATAATAGTAGGATCCGAGAGTATGCATCTAAGAGAATCAGCTGTTATTTCTACTAAAAGTTTTAAGCGTACTCTGGAGGGTTAGTTATTACTCCACTCGTAACTTGTGTGAGTTTTATTCGAGTTTCATGAGTTTGATGCACCTAGTAAACAATGGGTTTATTACTGAAAGAGGATTAGTTTGAGGAATTATCTTCATCATTTTCCATTACGGATTTTCGTTTAAGCTACGTATCGAGCAGACTCCCTGCTGGGGTACGGAAGTTCTCAAATGAAAACAGCAGTTTTGTATTTATTTATAAGGTTAAAACGTTATTTTCTTCGTATCCTGCTTTACCCGACTGCAGCGACGCCCAAAAGGAGGGTAATGTTTTTAGAGTAGAGAAGAAATAATATTTGTCTTTTCGAGTTTATGTTCTTCAACGTATAAAAAAAAACAAAGAACCCGCTAGAAATCTGAAAGTTCAGGATTATCTTGAAACCTACGAGGCGGCATTTCTTTCAGTTTTCAGTACCACTTAGAACCTTTTTCCTTAAAAACTTTTGCATATAATTTCAAGCGAACGAAACCGGTCTTTGTAAATTATTTTTTTAGCCATTAGGTAAGTGAATATTATCGTAAATAAGGCTCTGCTGTACTCCGTCCCAGGAGATTATAGATGTTATAACATTAACGAATTACTTTTGTCCTAAAATAACAATATCAACCTTTGAACTGTTTTAATATCTGAAGTTTGTATGTGGGTTGAAAATATTCGGTTAGTGACAGGACGTGAAGGAAATTTTACGATCATTTCAACTGTAAGCTATGTAAAATGCATGTTATTTACTCACTATGTAGTTCAAACATATGGAAATTCAGTCATTATCAAGTCTGAGTCTACAAACATGATATGTTCATAGCCTACCCAGAAACACAGATGTCGAAGCTTCATGCAAACGAACAGGAAAACATCAACATTTCTCTATTTGCAAATATTCAACGTTCTATTGACATCGCAGACACTTAACAGACAGACCAAACATCCTATGTAAACAAATGCCGATGCCTGAATACCAAACGCGAGAGCGCTTAGACAAAAACGAGAAACACATACCTTGCAACTGTCTCACGTTAGCCACTCACGAGAAACACACAAACACGGTGTAACACGTTGTTTCACGTCACTAACACGCGGGCGGGTCTCAACGGACGTGCGTCCGGGGCGGCGGCGTGACGAGAACTGTAAGGCGGGCGGCAGTGTTGCCAGCTATAGACGGGAATTATGTTATTGTCAAGCTAAGTAGGCTCGCTGGGGGGTGGGTAAAGGTAGGCATAGTTCTGTAATGCTGCAGTGGGAAAGGGAAGTTTTGGTTTATTTCTTTGTGGTTGTATCTGCATTCGTTTTTTCACGCCTAGATTTACTTGAGGCATTGATACTAGGATATAAGTATCATAACTTAGAACATTTAGATATTACATTAATTAAGTCTTACTTAAGTGATTTAGTCCCGAGACATGCAGTCTACTAAGGTTACAGATAAAATGGCTCAGAAAAAATAAAATAATCGTAGCAGGTGGCATTCTATAGATTCTGCCATGCGAAAAAGGCGTGAGTGTATGTTTATATAGAAACCGAACCTACACTAACCTGTTTTTAAATTGGGGTAAAAAACCAAGAGGATTTTCCTACGAAGAATATAATTAATTAGACTGAAAAAAATAACTTTTAATGATTGAACATACTATTTACTGAAAAGAAAAACAAAAAAAAAGGAAAACCACCATTACTGTAGTGTAAGTAAATTTCAATGGTTTGAACGATATCACCAAATGAATAAAACAATTAATTTTGAGACCTTTTAACTACTTAAAACGTTAAAGTTTACTATCATGACGGTAAACATTTTGCCTCAAGCTTTAACTGTTTTCGGATCAGTAAAAAATACTGTTTTGAACGTTAGGCTCATATGGAGCTGTTTAAAGCAGTTCAGATCAATGTTTTTTCATTTTTATTTACTGCTTATTTCTTTCAGATGCGGATACCATCAACAGAATGATTACTGCAGCAGTTAATTCCTACCTGCTACTGACAACAAAAAGTAATCTCAAACCTTTTACCAAGACCGGTGATTAAGCCGACTCAAACAAAATAAAAAAGCAACCTGCAATAGACGGTTTCACCTTTCAAAAACAAACTTAGAACCTACACTTGAGTAATAAAATCTCCCCCACACCGTACGCTTTCGTCCTGCACTAGCAACACCGAGGGCGGGCGGCGTCGTGACGAAGGGCGGTATTCTCCGTGTATTAGTATTCGATTAGGAAAGTAGAGGTTTCTGTTTGATCGTTTCATAAGCAGTAGGTGTGGTAATTAAATAATGGACTGGATTAAATCATTTTCTTGTATGTATAGAGGAGCTTGGAAATTGATCCTTGATTAAACGGAATTTGGGTGAATTTAGGGGTGAAGACTTTTCGTTTTTTGTTGGAGTAGACATGTTTTTTAATGTAAGTTATATTTCAAATGTTTGGGTATTTATTTATTAAACTTTATGTAACATAAAAAGGACAAAGGTGGAATTTATGCCTAAGACTTCGTGTTCGCGACGATAGTACATAATTATGGAGAGTTATAATGAGTGGACTGTATAAATATGATGCATGTATATTACAACATTAGAATAATAACATTAATCGGTACACAAGTGATAAGTTAATAGTAGGTTTAGGATGCGCGAGCGCAACCGGTTGACGTAGCGTGTGGTTGGTCACTTACATTGATAAATGATGATAATAAATTATATTTATTTCTGTAAATTGGTTCAAAAATACACTTTTACACGACAAAATTAAATTATGTTTTTAAAACTAGATGAGTGTCCTGACTACTCTGAGAAGAGAGACCGAAACAAACTCAGAGGTCTCTTTAAACTACTTATTCAGAAAACTAAAAAAACTCAATGAAAATTCTCAATTACCGACACTAAAGCGCAACTAACTTATTCCTCCATACCTCAACCACGGATATGTTGACTGAATCCTACCGAACCTCAAACTGCCGTGATAATATCGCGACACGCAACCCCGTAATAAAAATTGATGAACTGCCGCAATTACACCGCTCGTGGTTACCAAGGCCACTTTTTCGGTGTGAATTATGCCGCGCAACTTGCTCTGATAGGTATATTAGTTGAGTAAAGGTTTTTAACGTTCATGTACGTAGTTTATTATCACGCGGTGTTTAATAAATGAGAGGAATTGCTGCAGAATTGCTACAACCTTCACGCACAAAACGTTTATGAAGCAGCGTAGTTCACATGCCATGGGGAGAGTCGTGGACCAGTGGTAACTGCCGCGACTTACGAGTTGTAGGTCTTAGGTTTGAACCCAGACAGGTGCTTTACTTTGTGTAAATTATTACATCACCACTGTTCTCTAAACGGTGAAGAAATACATCGTGAGCCAAAAATTCGAAGACATGTGACATCTACCAACCCGCACTGGGCCCGCGTGGTGGATTACGGCCCACTGCCTCTCACCGAGAGGAGGCCTGCGTCCCAGCAGTGGGAACATTATAGGCTGAGTGTGTATGTACGCAATTACCCCGCTGGATTTTACAAACCGAGGGAAAGACAAGTAAATCCAAATCTATTTTCATCATTACAATGTACAGTCACCAAAATAAATAAGTAACCAGGGTCGTCGGTCATAGTTGAAGTTTAGTAAGAAACCGATGGATATTTTCGAATGAAATGTAATTTGATGAATTAACTGTTTGTTTTCTATTCATTAAACATAATTTTTTTTCAAAAACATCCACCGGTTTCTTACTAAAGTTCAACTAGGTATATCCGACGAATTGGTTACTTATCTCCTTTGGTGACCGTACTATCTTATAACAGTAGGCATCTAGTTAGATACACAATGCGGACAACATTAGCCCCCTGGGAGTCTTCCAAAGTTAATTGACGGAAATGGAGCTTAGTAGTGCTCTTAAGCGATTAGCTAGCAATCTACTTATGCACAATACTAATTACTGATGAGGGTTTGTGATTGTGGCTATATCTACACCTTCAAGGAATAACATCGTAACTCACTTTTTGGCAGTTTTGAGTTAAAATCATATTCTTGCTGTACAAAAAATACAGTTTTTTTTGCACTCACCCCTGTGTCTAAATTTCTTTGCGTACAGATTTGAATAAGTGTAAAAACATTGTAGGTAAGTCACGAGTCAACTGCAGTTCTTAAAACGGTATATTTAGTTACACACCTTCATCATCATTGTTTATGCGCGCCATTATAAATTATATTAACATTGTAATTCAAAATACCTCGTTCTTGTTCGTGCCTCGGAAAGCACGTTAAGCCGTCGGTCCCGGCTGTCATTCGTCGATCTTTGACAGTCGTTACGGGTAGTCAGAAGCCCGAAAGTCTGACAACCAGTCTTACCAAGGGGTATCGTATTACCCAGTAACTGGGTTGTGGAGGTCAGATAGGCAGTCGCTCCATGTAAAATACTGTTATTCAGCTGCATCCGGTTAGACTGGAAGCCGACCCCAACATTGTTGGGAAAAGGCTAGGCAGATGATGATGATTGTAATTCAAGATACAATTTTGTTTTCGGGAATATTTTTTCTTATTAAATACGCTTTCACACTGCGATTGTAAGTCTGTGTTACAATGTAATTTTATACAGTACTAGTTTCAGCCCGCGACTTCGTCCGCGTGAAATTTCTGTTTCCCCCAACCCACCCGTCGCATCGCATCGCCTGACCGCACTACTACTTCGTTTTCGCTTTCGTTCAGAATTTTTTTCATTTTGCTCGGCTCCTAAGGGTGCTAGCGTGATGTTAAATAGCCTATAGCCTTCCTCAAAAATTGGGCTATCAAACGCAAAAAGAATTTAAGAATTTTTGAAATCCGACTGGTAGTTCCGGAGATTACCCCCTACATACAAACTTACAAACAAATTTTACCTCTTTATAGTATTAGTATAGATGTGTTGTGGTATGCCATTGTAGCTCACAAAATGTCTATTAATACAGGTACTATAATTATATGTAAAATAATATAATCATATAAAAGTATGGCTATTCCCTCGTTGCCTCAAATTTTCAAGGTTGGTTGGCTTTAAGACTTAACCGAAACCTGAGAGAATTTTTTAAATCTTTGACGCGCTCTCCTGAAAAGTTACTAAAAATGAGTTACGATGTTTTTCCTTGCAGGTGTCGAATATTATGAGTACAGGGATCGATCACTGGAGAATTTTATTGAAATAAATGTCGTTGTTTAGAAGTTGTGATCTTCTTCGTTGTTTCGATGATTCCATTTTGTATGCCTCGACCAGAATTCGGCAACTTCAAAACTAGCGACAAACCCGCGACTGCGTCTGCGTGAAATTGCTCGGTCTCCCGACCCACCTCGTCGCATCGCATCATCTGTCCGCGCTATCACTTCGTTTTCGTTTAGGGTTCTGTCTGACTTTATTCGTTTTGTTCGGTTGTAGTGCACATACTCTGTGCACTAACATCTCTTGTCGTTCTCTGTGTGCCACAGATAGTACACGACAAGAGATGGGGCATATATAAGGTGCTATAAAAATATCTGCCACGGTTGCAATGGGACACAGTATTTTGTATATAGATTATAGCAGTGAAGAAATTTTGTACCCCGGAATAGTTAAATCAATTTGAGAAAATAAAGTAATTAAATAAACATTTACTCTATTCTGCATAAAGTGGTTCACAAACTACGCGCGATGTATCGCTTCGTCACATTTTGCTAAATGAAATGACGGTGCGGCAACCAGCTAATTACTATGGGACGGTTTCATGCAACTAAATCAATTCAAATTTATACGCACATTTTTTTGTATGAAAAAATTAATGACATAAGATCAATAATGTATCTTTACTATTGTAATCTATATACAGAATACTGTCTCCCATTGAAGCCGTGGCAGATATTTTTATAGCACCTTATAGTTTGCGGTGTGGTCCACAGTCGCACTGCGGCTCATCTAAGTACCCCCACCTGTGTAAATTGTACCTTTTGTGATCACAAGTATCCTTAAAACTGATCATTTGATCATGCCATGTCAATACGGATATTTTTCATTCGTCTCCAAATAGACAAATAAGATAAAATGAAGGCGCAAAATAAATACAAATGTCAATGTGGAACGATAACCCATTGAAAAGTGGGCTCATCAATTACATCATCAATTTTACCCCGCTATATATAAGGTGCTACAAAAATATCTGCCATGACTTCAATGGGAGACAGTATTCTGTATATATAGTTTACAATAGTAAAGATACATTATTGATCTTATGTCATACATTTTTTTGTATGTATGTCATTACTTCCCAGAATTCGATCCTTATTAGCGACACTATCGAATGGTGTAATAATAGTGTATTTTTTTTTTTAATCAACGGATTTGATTCCTGGCTAGAAATATTAATTTTTCAAAAATCCAATGATGCAGTTTTAGTTTTCATCAAAATCGAGACCGTGACTCCTTTGAGTACATTTCGCTATTCCTCATAGTTTGGCCATCCACGCCCACTAGGAAAATTGAACTTGTATACAAAAGACTGTATCCCATTGAAGCCGTGGCAGATATTTTTATAGCACCTTATATATATATACTACCAAATATATAATCGTTTGACAGAAACTTCCTTTCTAACTAAAAAGAGATGTCTTACAAAAAAGCTCACTAAGAAAAACCGGACTCACTATCGCTAATCCCCTGACCGCGATACTACGTTCACGATAAGCACATACTAGTAGCTATCACACAGCTAGACGTTACAGCAATGTGTTAGGCGGTCTATACACCTACAATAACTTTGCGCAAGTTTTTTAACGCGCAATATTATTGAGAGTCGAAAAACCTGTTCAGGTAGACATTCATAGACGACTCCGCCTTGGCTGTTCCACAAACGATAGGACACTTAATAATTATCATGTCCTAGATGTCCTGTCAGCAGCACGTTACAGGAACTGATGGACGCTACTAATGGCGCCAAACACGTAGCCGAATTCTGGGCCGAGTACATTTAGATTGCCATCGACACGCTAAGAAGAAGATTGAAAGTCGCTGATGTGATGGCCCAGTGTTTAAGGCATCGCCTCTCATGCACGAGGTTGTGGTTCAGCAAGTACCAATGTGACTTTTTCAATGTACAGACGCCAGCACATCAAGCTACTACAATCTGTCAAATGTATTTAATAGATTTTCAACTTTATCGCTAAAGCATAAAGTTCAAAGTTGATTGGGAAAATTTTACAGTTTTGGTTAGCTTGATATGCTGGCGTCTGTACTTTCTGAGTTTATCTTAGACATGACTGACATCTGTGAGGGAAAACATCCTGAGGAAACATAAACTTTAAGTTAATATAAGTCTGAAATCGCGAAACCGTCTAGAGCAAGCGTGATGCTCAATGCTCGTGCCTTCTTTCTATGAGAAGAGGCCTTTGTCCTACAGTGGGACATTAATAGGCTGGTATTATTATTAGTATTATTTAATCAGCCCTTGCACCCAAACGGGCAATTATTTTCACGCAATAAAATTGACGGCCAGAAGCTTCAATGTTTTCGCGTTAGCAAGACAACAAACCTGTCTAGAGTGTAGTAAAACTACACGGTGCAATAAAAATAATCTGCAATCAAATTTAAACTACTTAGCTCAATCTTTTGTTTAATGAAGAACATGGCGAAATTCGTGATGTCTTCTTCAACTTAATAAAAGTCTTAAATTAATTAACTGACAACGTACGGCCTAAACGACTGGGTCTAGAAGAGTCAAATTTTGCACAAGAGTTCCTTCTAATTATAACAAAAGGGGATTAAAATATTTGCCGATGGGTACACGGTTTGTCGTGCAATGAAATTGAAACTCGCTCTATATATACGCAATCTTCAATACTTACACTAATTAGTAAGAAACATTACGCAATTCGCCATAATCATAATCAGCCTATAATGTTCCCACTGCTGGGACACAGGCCTCCTCTCGGTGAGAGGGAGTGGGCCGTAATCCACCACGCGGGCCCAGTTCGGGTTGGCAGATGTCACATGTCTTCGAATTTTTGGGTCTAGGACATGCCGGTTTCCTCAAGATGTTTTCCTTCACCGTTTTGAGAGCAGTGGTGATGAAATAATTTACACAAAGTAAAGCACCTGTCTGGGTTCGAACCTACGACCTACTCGTAAGTCGCGGCCATTACCACTTGGCCACCACTGCGCAATTCGTAATATTGCGCAATTATATTGTAGGTGTAAGGGCCGCCTTACATGAACATATTACAGCTACGTACACACAGACGGTACGGCGGCTAGTCGACGGATCTGCACACGTCCCGAGGGGATCGTAACGCACACGTCTAGATTACCTATCTTAAGCTGAGGGCAGACAGATGTAGTTTTTGATTTATAATGCATTGGCATTTCCTTTCTTCTTTGTCTTTTCAATATTGAAGATATTCCAAAATCCTAATCCTAACTTAATATTATAAATGCGAAAGTAAGTTTGTTTGTTACCTTTTCACGCCTAAACCACTGAACCGATCATCCTGAAATATTGCATATACGTTGTCAGGTGTACAGAAACGGACATAGGGTACCTTTCATCTCGAAAAAAAGTGCTGTTCCTGAGAAAACAACAATAACGTTATTATGATAATAGATGGCGCCACGTGTCTATTGAACTTTGTCACGTTATTTAATTCTGAGGCGGTACGAAGTTCGCCCAGTCGTTTACAGTACTTATGTAACTATTTTGGAATATCTAAAAAGCAATAATACCAGCCCATTGTTTTCTCACTGCAGGGCAAATTTCTCTTTTCACATAGAGAAGGCAAGACCATATAAAGACGGGTTGGCGATTTCAGACTTAAATTAACTATAAGTCCAGGTTTCCTCACGATGAAATCTAATCAGCTTTATTAGATACGGCATCATCAATTGTCCACAACTTTTTAAGGTAGGTGTGCTAACCCTCTATTAACAAAAACACTCACGCACTTTTCACTTTTTATTTGTTTTTATCTGATGAATATTGTATTGTGTGCCTTTTAGTCTGTGCATGTACAGTAAATACATGTATTTTCTTTAAAAAACTAATTTCCATTATAAATGTTATTTTTAATCTGTCTTATATTCGTTGAAAGTACATGCCAATTATTTACAAACCAACCGGTGTTTGCCAACAAAGGCATTTTTAGACGACACAATCAACCAAATAATGACTGTCTTTGATAAAGTTTGTCCTACAGTTTTCTTCTCAGATGTTTCAGTTATGCTTGCATCCATAACGGACTTCCTTACCTGAAAACAAAAGAAAGACAAGAAATTAGTTTCGCAATGAAAGTTCATCAAAATAATTATACCTAAGCACAGTCGCCAGCACATCAAGCTACCCGAGACTCAAAATTTCCCAATCAATCTTGAACCTTATGCTTTAGCGATAAAGTTGAAAATCTATTAAAGAAATTTGACAGGTTGTAGTAGCTTGATGTGCTGGCGTCTGTACATACTAGAAATTATTCTTGGCATTTGGGTCATCAACTTCAATGCGTAACACACTATCAATCTCACATCTGAATCTTTTTGAACGATATTGCTAATCCATTGCTTCATATGTTCGAAAATTTTATCTGCTCAACAACGTAAATAACGCAATGAATGTTGATGAACTGTCAAAATGAAAGCCATTGCTACTGTCAGTGTGACAAAATTATTCAGCTGTACCATCGCTTGTGTAACTACGCCTTCACAAATAGTGAAAGATTTTTAATATCAGACCAGCAGAGGCGTGCAGGAATCGAATGCCATCGTAATGTATATTGCTGAAACGAAATTACATCGTGTATTTATAAGGTGATGTAGTTTTTATAACCTGTTTTTAACAGGTATTGTAATTAAAGAAGAGATTGATTAAGGCTTCATGAAACTTGATTTCGTACTTAATTTGAAATTGCAATTGCTTTGATTTTACAACAAAGCAATAAGTAGTTAATTTCAATGTTTTGGTCTAATTGTCGAGTATAAAGCTTTAATCCATACTAATATTATAAATGCGAAAGTGTGTCTGTCTGTCTTAACAGACAGACAGTTGGTTCAGCGGTTTAAGCGTGAAGAGGTAACCCTCTTCACGCTTAAACCACTGATCCAACTTAGATGAAACTTGGTATAGAGATAGTTTGAGTTCCGGGAAAAGACATAGGATAGTTGTTATCCCGCTATTCCCACGGGATCGACATTTATTCGGGTGAAACCGCAGGGGCTAGTAATAAATAAGTTATGAACTTTTATCCGACTTCCGAGAAGCCCAAAACGAGGGCGTCGGTGGTCTAGTGGTCGCAAGCGCTACTTCTAAGTATGAGGTCCTGGGTTCGATTCCCAGGTCCGGCAAAGCGTTATTGGGTTTTCCCATCCTACTATCCTACTTCCTACTAATATTATAAACGCGAAAGTTTGTGAGGACGCAAAAACTGATGAAATTTGGCACACAGATAGTTTATAACCAGGATTAACACATAGAATTGGCTATATCCCGATATTCCCACGGGAAAATTGTGGCGGTAAAACCGCGGGGCGCTACTAGTCCTATAATAAAAATGAAAACACCATTACCACAACAGTAATAATGGGAAGCTCTAACAAACTGTTACATGTATGTACGGTACCTAAACTTGTTACACTGTCAAAATAATAGCTATTGTAATTTTCCCTGTATCTGAGTCTTTGGTTGAGAAGTAAAATATTTTGTTTGAGAATTTCTAGACATGTAGGTACTTAACTAGACACCTATAACTTTTGGGGCTACTTAAGTTTAAAAGCATCCAAATAATCATCTGCCTAGCCTTCTCAACAATGTTGGGGTCGGATTCCAGTCCAACCAGATGCCGCTGAATACCAGTATTTAACATGGAGCGACTCCCTATCTGACCTCCCAACCCAGTTACTGGGTAATATGATACCCCTAAAAAAGCACCATTAAAAACGTCAAAATATAGCCTCGAAACAAAATACCACAAAAATAAGTTTATCTAGTAATGTTATCAGCAACTTTACAACGGCGAGTCTGAAGTTGGAAACACGAGATCTTGTCGCAGCGTGTTAAAGAACTCCGAACCATCAGAAACAAGTCAGGTTCGGGACTCGACTGCGGAACGACTGAAAAGATACGACCGTTACTGTAATTAATGTTTCATGTCAAGGTCTGAATTTAGATCACGATATTTATTTATTTATTTATTTATATATACTTTATTGTACACCAGAAAAAACATTACAATAAAACGATGGTTCACATAAAACATACAATGGGCGGCCTTATCGCTTTCTGCGATCTCTTCCAGGCAACCTACGATAGGCACTTACATAATTTTATTACTTTAATAAAAAGCCTCTGCATAATCAGCCTATAACCTTCCCACTGCAGGGAACATCACACACACACACACAGGCCTCATCTCTGTGAAAGGGAGTGGGCCTAGTACGGGTTGTTGGATGTCACATGTCTTCAAATTTCTACTTCTAAGACATGCCGGTTTCCTCACGATATTTTCCTTCACCGTTTTGAGAGCGGTGATGAAAAAAATTACACAAATTAAAGTGCCTGTTTTGGTTCGAACCCACGACCTACAACGCGTAAGTCGCGGCCGTTACCACTGGGCCACCACTGCTCGGTCTATTTTGGTGATTGACTGACTGTGCCACTTTAAAAGTTTTTGAAACGTTTGAGAAAAGAAAAACAAAAGATTCAACACTACAATATGCTACTTCCCGTTTCGCTACATACCGACTTAAAAAAAAAACTACAAAGTGATAAATAACTTTAATTTCGGAAGCCGGTGTCAAAAAATGAAAATGCAGAACCAACGACACCGACTTCCGAAATTAAAGTTATTTATCACTTTGTAGTTTTTTGTTTGAAGTCGATTGTTTTTTTTTGTAAAAAAGTTTTTTAATAACGAGTTTCCTGGAATAACCTATTCCATGTTGAAAATTGATACATTTACCTACATGAAATAAAAAAACAAGAATAATTTTTTTCGCTGGAATGAATGAAATCGAAAACAAATAAGTTGCAGTTCTGCGAAGCATAGTTTCAACTGGTATTGGAAGTATCTTTTGTTGAGCTGGCTGAGTTTTCATCTCGTACGTATTGAACGGAGGTGAGATGTAATTGTATACCTACAACTTGAAGAGGGATGTAAATGAAAATTATTTTTTTTTTTAAACGTGTCGAAAACGACCATCTTCTTTTTTTCTCGTTGGTTATCCATACTAATATTATAAATGCAAAAGCGTGTCTGTCTGTCTGTTACCTCTTCACGCTTAAACCGCTGTACCGATTTAGATGAAATTTGGTATAGAGATTGTTTGAGTCCCGTGAAAGGACATAGGATAGTTTTTATTCCGATATTCCCACGGGATCGAAACTTACGCGGGTGAAACCGCGGAGCGCTGCTAGTAAAGTAATAATAATGAGTCGTATTTTCATAAATAAATATATGTATCGTCAAAGTCGCGAGAAACACCTGGATTCGGTGCAAACGGAACCGGGAAGTATGGCAGAGGAAAGGTGAGGCCTATATCTAGCAGCGGATAATTCCGGGCTGCAATGAAAAAAGAAATGTATTCGTATATTGGATTTATTCATTCCAGTCTTGCCAAAGGATATCGTGTTACCCAGTAACTGAGTTGTGGAAGTCAGATGGGCAGTCGCTCCATGTAAAATACGGCGTCAGCTGCGTCCATTTAGACTGAAAGCCGACCCCAGCATAGTTGGTAAAAGGCAAGGCAGATGATGATTTTAGATTTATTTGAGGCGGCAGTAAATACTCGTATTGTTACAAATTGCATGGATGTCCGTTACTATAACTCGAAATTAATTTTGTAAAACAAATACAAGCATAGCATTCTAGTTGGTTCAGGGTTTACATCAGTCATGCTACGGATTGATTCGATACCTCCGATGCCTCAAACAGCACCTCTACATTGGCCTGATGATCATTACTTAGTAAGCCATAAGTATCTAACTTTTACTGCTCAATATCAATGGACAGTAACACTAAGCTCTAACAGCTCTTATGAACCCCATTAAGAACTCCACTACACTAAAAAAATACATCTACAACATCCTGAATACAAGATGCTCCTTTAAATCGATATAAACTCCAGTTCCCGACATGATTACACCCTAGGGAGTTAAGCAAACGTACTTAACCACCTGCAACTCCATGTGTCAAAAGCTGCTGGCTCGCTATGGCAGGCAGCCAAGGAAAATGGCCAAGTAAAACCTGTGTACATTCATACACTTGTAATGCACCCACTTGGCTGTTGCTTAATGTTTTTTTAGCGATCGGAAACATAGGCTTTTGGCTAGCATAAATATTTTTGATCGTTCTGTTGATTGGTTAGTTATAGAGTTTTATAGCATTATGCTGCACTGTATTTCGCAAACCTTTTACCTAGCCTATTTAAATGGCTAATTGTAAATAATATATATATATATTATATAATAAATATTTTTCAATTTATCTGTCTATTATTCCTTGACATTTGTTTATAGTACAGACGCCAGCACATCAAGCTACCCGAAACTGTCAAATTTTCCCAATCAACTTTGAACCTTATGCTTTATCGATAAAGTTGAAAATCTATTGAAGAAAGGAGGTGTTGCAGAAATGTATGGAACCTGGGCTAGCACTATGTACACTATATTTAAATATCGTTCTATAATATACTAACCGTTTTGCAATGATAATTTTCTATAATTCTACATCGTTTCGGAGAGCAACACAATATAACTATGGTGGATCAGCAATATACGAAATGTCACTTTGACAATGACATTTGATTGACGTGTCTATGTATCATCTGCGATAAAAAAACAACACACGAATTCACCACTTGACGTTGGCAGAATAGTCGACATCGGCTCAGTTGCCAAAAAGGAAAAAAAAAAAAACACACGAATTCCGAAAACACTTGGGTTTCGTTATAATAATAAATAAAAGCACTCCGAAACACGTCCAATTCAACACGCGCGAACACAACGATTCAAAGACAACTGACAAAGTCAAAGAAAGACGTGACTTCTCGAAACATGAAACTGTCACAGTCGTCAAACGTCATAACAAACACAACTGTCATGGCTGCCCTAAAAAAAAGAGGTTAACTTATTAGAAAACTTCCCAATAATTTTTGTCTTCCCTTCTTCAAATTAATTTGTTTGTATTTTTATGAAAATCCCTTATATTTTTCCTATTTATCCACATGGTGGTAGCCCAAAATAGATCATCTATCATCATATATCATATAGATTATTTATGAACATCTGCAACAAGTTACTGACATCAATTTGTTTTGTTTTTTTCAGTATTAAAGTTATTTAACCATTACTTTATTAACAGTGAGAGTTGAACCGAAAATCCACCCAGCCGATCTATCATCAAGTAATCTAAAAGTAGCCAGATGAAAAACTATTAAGAGGGCCGGGAATCGATCCTTTCTTTCGGAGCACTCCAATGTCCGGGAATCCGGAATGAGAGGAAAAAAAGAAACATCCAAACTTGTTTGTAAAGTTGGAAGACCAGCCCCTTTTGTGGGAATTAAATTTCTTATTGATTCGACGAAGCTGGGAGGTATTCGAAGAGTTTCTGCGGTCGTATTGTGTTTCTGTTCTTGAGAAAAGGTATTCGCGAACATTTATTTTGAAAACGGAGCTGAATATTTTTCGTCTCACAGTTTTCATCACGTTTTTTTTTTTTTTTTGTAAACGTAATTATTTTCTGTGATATAAAGAAGTCGCCCCCTATTATTTGGGACTTCAACATAACTGGTGAAATGTGGGTGTACAACAGGGTACACCTCTGCCTAACCCTTCAGGGATTTCAGGTGTGATGTTATCTAGGAATAGTCCATCTTTACTTATAATGAAGCTGAAGTTTGGTTTTTGTTTGAACGCGTTATTCTCCGGAACTATCAGTCGGATTTGAAAAAAATCTCTGCATTTGATAGCCCAATTCTTGATGAAAGCTTAGGCTATAAAAAAATCACGCTAGGACCAATAAGAAGTCGAGCAATAAGAAAAAAAAGTTAGAAAGAATGCTAAATGTAAACGAAGTAAAAGCGCTGGCAGGCGATGCGATACAACGGGATAAGGTCGGGGATTATTTCACGCGGACGAAGTCGCGGGCAAAAACTAGTGTATTTATAAAGAAGTTATGCAAAGAGGGCCTGCAAGAGCACAATTCGGTCCCTACACTAAAAAAAACATAATTCTTTGGCCTCTTTGTTTGAAAAGGACTATTGAAATAGACTGTCCGAAGGCAGTTGTGCCAAGGCCACCACCGTATCTATCGATCCCTTTGGTAAAATAACCACACAACTTAATGGAAACTGCCCCTTCTCACAATATTGGCACATTATTGAAACTTGCTGAAATTGACAGTAACCTCAAATTTTAGCCTCCGAATTTACATTAGAAGCTAATAAGTTTGGCTAGAACAGTGACCGTAGATAAACAGGCGAATTTGTAAGGAGGTTTATAGTTTATACTTGTTTTACGGTTCTTGAAGGTCAAGACGAGTCCGCAGTTAAATTGGACTGCCCCATAAATAGTATTTCGGTCTAATTGGACTGTTTCTCAGAGGCAGAAATGGTATGCTTTGGTAATTTCTGAAGCCTGCCATTACAGTGGGTATGTTGTACAGTATGTCACATTCACATGTCTTGGTATTATAATTATGTTGTTAGGGTATCCAATTTGTAATTTGCTCTGTTTCGACATTCTATGGGCATTGCTAAAAACGTCCAATTTGTTTGTGTTGTTGCATTTTTACGACAAAATTATATTATTTAGTACAAAAAAAAAAAAAACTTTTTGACAAAAATAACTGCGAGTGTTACACTCAGCTCGAATAGGATCCCACGCGTGTCCTAATATCAGAGGTAGTCATTCGGACAACGGTCCACGTTTCTCGTAATTTCAGTGGAATGTATTCATATTTTTTTATTTTAATTTCGTTTATTTATCTATACTGGGTGAAATTTTAATGGTTGTTTTCCTCTTAAGGGGTCATGAGTACAATGACCCCTTAAGAGGAAAACAACCATTAAAATTTCACCCAGTAGGTATACATATTAAATTACATTTTTAAATATTTCTTAAAATATAAAAAATAAGTATAAAAAACATTTAAAAATATAAAAACATAGTAGTCCGCCGGTGTCGGGAACAGGGTCCAAGCTACCGGTGGTTAGGGCTCCAGAGACAGCACAATGCGAGCCGTATCGAGGAGTACTACCTTCTGAATCAGGCTCTTGATCCAACCGCCTAACGAAAGCCTCGATAGATGTTGATCGAGGCCTTCGGCCATAAGACCATTGGCCGATATGACAATCGGCACAATTTATTTTAATTATTATTATTATAATTTTAAAAATTTTTTTTTTAAATTAAATACAAAGTAATTTTACGTGGCTGTCCTTTAGGATGACAATGTAAGCAGAAGAGCAATGTTATATGAAGGCTGTTAAGAGACAGGTTGATTTGAAAGTACCTACCCTACCCCCTACCCCCACCTACCTTTTTTTTTTTTGTTTTCGGGGGGAAACCTTCAAAAGGCGCCTGGTCTTTGGGGATAAAACCAGGGAGTGTGGGATTTTTACCTTACTAAAACCACCCCGGCGGTCACCATCTGCACTATGGAAGGGGCACCGTTACCTCTCAAAAGACCAATCCGGAGCCCCCTCTGTGCAACGCCTGTTAGGGCACATCTCTGGGGAGACTGTAAAAGGGTCTCCCCGGAACCTAGCTGTGCAAGTGTGCAAGGCAGCACATGACCACTGTGCGCCGCCTTCCCTGAGGTCACTCAGTGGGCCGATAGAGTCCCCACTCTAATCGACCGCGACCCCATTTTCCAGCCTGCTTTAGATGATGCAGGTGGGGTTTCGGCGTGTTAGGCGTCGAGGCGGTTGCCTCCTCGGCGTCTTCTTTTCCGAGACCCCCACCTACCTACAACCTACTCTCTTCCCACTTCTCTCTATTTAAAACTGCTAAGGACAAGTTCTTTTTGAAGGAGTCCAGATCATCCTGCCATCGTTGGGGCCTGCTGCGATGTCGCTTGCCATTAAGAAGCATCGACACCGATAGTATTTATTTTTAAAGGCCTGGGCTACTATGACGTATTAATGCCACCACATTTTTCCACTGTGAGAGAGACGGAGTTATAGAAGGCCGATAGCTCCTCTTTTTTGCAATGGAATAATGATGCCATTAATACTTCATTATAATGCCCCTACAGGGGTTTTTTCCACCACCTATTTGTTACCTTACATAACATAAGCCTGTAAGATCAACATACCTTCAAACTTATAACGACTCAGAGTGAAACATCACTCCTCAGTATCAGTAAAGTACAAAAAGCTCGAACTTCGTCGAACTTAGCTTTTATTTTCGCTTGATAATCTCAATTAGAAAGTTTTCGCTCATTCTGATCTGAGATAAGCACCCAAATTAATACAGCTTTTTAGTTTACTGTACATGGTTAGGTAAGTTGCATTATTTTTCTTATGATTCACTAAAATTCTGATTTGATGATGGATGGTGTAGCTTACCTATGCAAATAATTTTAAGAATAAATTATCTTTAAAACCTATGTATAATTATGTATTTAGCTTGCATCAAAAAGCCACACCTTCCTTTCATGGGAAATTCAATAGTAATCGCGAAAAATAATCAGGCGTCCCATACATTTGGTTCGAGTTGATATTGGGGTAATTGATATTTTTTTTGCGATTACGATATTGGTCCCATTGAGAAAGTTGTTCAGTTTTATGGTCTGTACCACACCTTTTATATAACTGTCAAATTTTCCTAATCAACTTTGAACCTTATGCTTTAGATATAAAGTTGAAAATCTATTAAAGAAATTTGACAGATTGTAGTAGCTTGATGTGCTGGCGTCTGTACCTAAATATATTCACAGTATCCGCATTATGATGTAACTTCTTATACATGTTATATTTGTAAGTGTATTTGTGTATGTCATAGTTTAGCTTACTGTATGTATTTGGGCAGCTGTAACTGCTGTAAGTAAGAAAGGCACTGTTAAAAAAGTATACTAAAGATGTGTGGTGTGGGTTCAGTCCAAAATAGATAACCTTAACTTATCCTGACTAGTGTGGGCACAGATTACTGAATAGTGTGTGTGAACACGTATTTAAGTACCACCAATCCCAACTGGGCCCGCTAGGTCATTATGTCTCACTCCCTCTTATAGAGAGGAGGCCTGTGTCCCAGCAGTGGGAACATTATAGGCTGATTATGATACTTATTTAAGTAGATACCATTACAGCAGTGAAGATGTTCGGCTCGTCATTATAATGATGGAGTAGATGTTGACGAAAACCGCGATAGTTCAACACGTAGCCAAGAAACAAGCGTCATAGTTAACTAATATCAAAACTACCCTTTACACAATCATCATTCTCCTGCCCTTATCCCAATTTATTTGGGGTCGGCGCAACATATATTTTTCTTCCATACTTCTCTATTAGACGTCATCTCGGTAGTCACCCCCTTTCTAATCATATCATCATTCACACATTCCATCCATCGTTTTTTTGGTCTTCCCCTACGCTTATAGCCATCGAGATTCATACTCAAAACTCTTCTCACGACATTTTCCTCATTCCTCCGCATCACATGCCCATACCATGACAACCGATTTCCACACAACTTTTCCGTTACCGGTGCCACTTTCAAACTTCCTCTTAGGTACTCATTTCGTATTCTATCCATTCGTGTAACACCACACATCCCTCTTAGCATTCTCATCTCTGCTGCATGCAGTTGCCTTTCATTCATCCCTTTTGTGGCCCAACATTCTGATCCATACAAGACAGCAGGTCTAATCATTGTTTTATATATCTTCCCCTTAAGCTTAAGGGGAATGCGGGAGTCGCAGATTGTTCCCGTGACCTGCCGCCATTTCATCCATCCAGTGTTAATTCTGTGCTTAACCGTCCGATCTACTTCGCCTTCGCTTTGCACAAGTGAACCGAGATACCGAAAGTCGGAGCAGACTGGGAGAAGTGCGCCATCAAGCGCTATGGCTCCAAAACTGGAGAGACCGCCGAAATCGCAGAACATATATTCGGTTTTGGTTCTGCTGATTTTCAAGCCAACATTCTGCAGCTTCTGTTGCCATTTCTCCAATCTGCTCTGGATCTCAGGTCCATCTTCACCGACAAGGACAATGTCATCGGCAAACAACATGCACCAGGGTGCCTCCTCCTGGATTTCCGACGTAAGAGCGTCCATAATCAACAGGAAGAGGTAAGGACTTAAAGCCGATCCCTGGTGCAAGCCTACAGCCACACTGAACTTGTCAGTATTGCCAGCAGCCGACCGGACGTAGGTACGAGATTGACTGTACATAGCACGAATTAACTCTACATACTTCCCAGGCAAACCTTTCTCTTTCAAGGCCCACCACAGCACATCCCGAGGTACTCTATCATACGCTTTCTCCAGATCAACTTTACACAAGACCTCATAAAATATAACCGCCGAAAAAAGAAACTGCCACCGAAACTTGGAATCTAAAATAACACTTCGCTCGATAACATCTAATGGAAGGCCCAAAACGTTTCGTTCGAGCGACTGCAATAGACGTTTATTGAAATTATAACGCTATCGCCGATGCGATCTCCAGTCCTTTTGAAAGGGATGGAATTTAATGAGCGGACAAAGACGGTCGAATTTATGACACTTTTTTTTTTTTTTTTTTTTTTTGGATGGGAAATCATCTAATGACTCCTCCCGCTCTGGGTGGAGCGGAAGGGAGTGTCAGACTTTTACTGACTAAAACCCACCCGTGTTCCTTCCTTAGCCCTTTATGTTCCGGGGCAGCGGTAACCCTTTCGGACGATCCCATGTCACTTACTTCATTTTATATTCATGATGTTCTTTTTTGCTGAAGGTTAGTCGTAAAGGTCTTAGGAAATGGAGTTTTGATCGTATGAATAGATATTTTAATAGCCAGAAGGTATGATTTAGAAATTGATCGCCATGCAGCAATAGTGTTGGGCTGTGATTTATTCCAGACTAGCAGCGCCCCGCGGTTTTACCCGCATAAGTGTCGATCCTGTGGGAATATCGGGATAAAAACGATCCTATGTCCTTTCCCGGGACTCAAAGTATCTCTATATCAAATTTCATCTAAATCGGTTCAGCGGTTTAAGCGTGAAGAGGTAACAGACAGACAGACACAGTTTCGCATTTATAATATTAATAATATGGATTACATGTAGTCTATAAAAAAAAAAACAGACAGTGGAGATATTAATAACGGGCCACAGAATCATTGCGATTAAATTGTCAAAGTAATTGGAAAAAGTTAAAATAAAGAACTATGCAGGTGACAACAGCAAGATCCCAAGAACGCTACATCTAGCAGAAGATAGTCTTATGATGAAAAAGAGAAAAAGATGGAAGTAACTACTGTTAATGAAGTCCTAGTCTCTTGTAGCCCTAGAAATTATATTCCTAGGACCATAATATGATATCTTGCAAGACAAATTTATGAATTCTGTGGCATATCAATCTTGCAGAATCATTGCAATGCTTTAGCCATTCTTGCTTACAGAATTTTCCAGTATTTTCCATTACAATTTAAATTATTTGGAGTAAATTCAACGCTCAGCAGTTTAAACTATTTAGAACACTGTAATATCACACCGTTTGCTATAAATTGTGTGCCGTCCCGTCTACAGCAGACACGGCATCTTAATGTCTTAATCAATACAAGTAATATTGAGTCGACAATGTTCGTTGTATTACTGGAAATTGTTCTGGGAATGGTGTATTATGATACTGCTAACAGCGTTTATGTTAACAATTTAAACGACATGTTTCAAGATTTTTTGAACTCAAGAAGCTTTCATGACAAGGTCTCGAGTCAAATTGAAGACAAAGAAACGTCATCTCTTCTTTCGTCAAAAAAACGTTAAAGCCTAAAGAGAGAGGCTGGCTTTTCGGAAGAGAGAGGCTGGCTTTTTGGCGTTTCATTACGGTACGGCGAATAAACTGCGCCGTAGAGAAAACGTGACCGTGTACAAGTTTGCATAGTGACCCATACAAAACTTACGAACCGTGCCTACAATGAATGAACCGTAGTTAGTACCGACAAGAAAAACGTGTGCACAAAGGGCCTTATGACGATAACATTAGTCTATTGTGTAGACTACCTTTCATTAGATAAGTAAGTCTTCACTAAATTCATTACTAAACCAAAAAATGCAGCCATAGCGATCACTGCGTTGCCACCAACGATGCCGTGGAAGATGCGATGTTTTGAGCCAACAAAAATGAATAGACTGCCATCGACACGACGAAGAAAAATTAGATAGTCTTTTCATTGGTATCGTCGTAGAAAGAGTAGAAACTAAGGCAACCAATGATATCGATCAAGATAATCTCCAGACAGCCAAATCTAGATAGCCAGAAGCCAATTTTAACACCATTACGACTCCAGACATTGACAAAAGAGTGAAACAATTTATGGTTAATTGAACTTACCTAAAGTGAACTTCAACCATAATTATACGAGTTGCTGCATCCGTAGAGATTTAATAAACCATGTAGTCCGTTTTCTGTTAGACTGCATCATCACACGAATTTTAGATCTTTAATAAAATCAAAAAGTAGTAGTGTCGGTGACTGGCATCACTATGTAGTGTCACCACTTTGCCCGCAGATGGCGCCATACTCATTCGTTTTAGAGTTAAATCCGATTTGTCATTTTGCAATTACTTGGGGGTTTTAATTTAGGGAGGGTCGGGTTCTTAAATCTCTACGGATGCAGCAACTCGTATAATTATGGTTGAAGTTCACTTTAGGTAAGTTCAATTAACCATAAATTATACTTCATTGCTGCATCCTAGGAGATTTAATAAACCATGTAGATGTTTAGCACCTAATTGCAGAATGTCAAATAAGTAGTTTTTGAAACACCAACTCGTTGTATTGAAAATCAAGTTTATTTAATAAAAATAAAATAACAGGGTTCACATGTCCCAAAAACAAAAAATTAAATGTGTACTGTCTATTACACTTTCATTTTAATTAAGTAGTTATATCTATTTAAGTATTCTTACTTGATTATGAACTAAAATTAACAAGTCACTTATTCATCTGAAGTACAGCGTCAGCGAAAGCTCTATCTTGCTCTAAATTTATCAAAGGTAAGTTATAAAACTTAGCGAAACAAAGGGATGTGCCAGTCCAGCCCGCCGCACGCTTGATGACATCTACAGAGACGCCAGCACGCTTCGCCGCTGAGGTCGATGCGTGTCGCGTACTGTGTGACGAGTAAACACTGACATCGATTCCACTATCCTTTAGGACTTGTTTGATCCAGCGGCTTATGGTCTGTGAACTGGCATTTCGGATAGGTTTTTTAATAGTTAAGATCAGTCTTTCTGTTCCTGATTCATTTCGAAATTCCCTCGTCCTATTTAGGTAAACAGAGAGAGCTTTCGCTGGACAGATATTTGGTTGTTCATGATAAAACGGAATTATTAATTTAGGGTTTGCCCTATTGGGTGCCGACGTCTTAATAATTTCGTCTATGACTATCTGAACACCTGCTTCATAGAACGATATGTTTTTGACCTTGATGAGTGTCAACGTCTGAACACGTTGTCCAGTTGACAACGCGAGCAGAGTTGCGACTTTTTTGGTGATTATATCTAGAGTTAGCGATTCATTAGGAGCTTTATCAGATAGGTAAGATAAAACCACACTAGGATCCCAAGAATTTTGATACTTAGGCAAATTAGGCCTGAACCTAAACACACCCATTAAAAAACGACGAACATAGTCATTTACACATGTTTCTTTACCTAAGATAAGCGATAATGCTGATCTAAATGAATTTAATGTGCCATATTTGGCGCCATTTCTAAATTGTACAGTAAGAAATTTTAGTAATTCCTGTATTGATACTTTATAAAAATCTAAATTATTGTCTTTACAAAAAGTAAACCATAATTTATACGCTGTATTATACTGTTGTAAAGTACTATTTGATAATGACTGAATCATTATATCTACGGTATCATTTTTTAGTGACTGTCTGACGAACGCTTCCCGGATAACATTGCGCACACCAGGATAAGGCTCGGCCATAGAGGGTGCGCCGTTCTGGAAGGAGATAATAATATGTTTTCATCTGGTCCAAAATATAATACCTTAGAAATGGTCAAGGACATATACAGTGGGAACCATGGTTGACTCGGCCAATAGGGTGCTACTAGTATTCCGGTTGCTTCGTCATTAATTATTTTTCTAATGCATTTCAATATAATTGAAAAGGGAGGGAAAGCATAAAAAAGAAAATTATCCCATCTTAGGGTAAACGCATCTATGTCGTAGGCATCCGGATCTCGTTTCCAAGATACAAATTTTGAACATTTTTTATTAATTCGAGAGGCAAATAGATCTATTTCTGGTTGACCGAACTCGCTTACCATATCTCGGAAACAAGATTCGTGTAATTCCCACTCTGTATCAATGTTCGAGACCCTTGAGGCTTTATCAGCCTCAGTATTTTCACATGATCTTATGTAAGACGCAAATATGAAAAGCTTCCTTCGTTCGCACCACTGCCATATCTCTCGAGTTGTATTATTCAAGTGTGGGAACTGTATCCCCCCCATCCTATTAATATAAGATATGGCGGTGGTGTTGTCAATTCTTAACAACAGTTCCGAATTAGTGACGGTTTTACAAAAGCATTTCAGTCCCATAAAAGCAGCTAATAATTCTAATTCATTTATGTGCTTATCTCTTTCTTCCTGAGACCAATAACCGCTAACTTTTTCCCCATTGCAAAATGCTCCCCATCCCGACAAGGAGGCATCTGAAAAAATCTCCAATCGGAAGTGACCAGTTCTAATGGGATTAACTACATGATTTATTTTTGTTTCCCACCATAAAAAATCATCTTTAAGTGAAGAGTTGATTTTCATATTTGCATCATAATCTTGGTCTTTCAACAAGGCGAGGTATTTTTGTCTCTCAAAGCGCTTGGTATATATCCAGCCGTACGCTACTGCTGGACAAGCAGCTGTTAAAGTACCTAGAAACTGAGCGAATTCTCTTATCTTAATTGATGATTTAGCAGATATGTTTCGTACCATTTCATATATTTTACAACGTTTTTCCGTTGGTAACTCTAACGTCATATTCTGGGAATTCAACTGAATTCCAAGAAATTTGCACCTTTTGCTAGGTATGAGAACACTCTTTTCATAATTTATTATGAAACCCAAACGTTCTAGAGTATTAACAGTAACTGTTATCGAGTTTTGGCATGAAACATAGTCATCTGCCACACACCACAGGTCATCTAAATACGCCACTAAACTATGGCCCTCGCTGCGTAAGTACGTCAGTACTGGCTTCATTAGTTTTGTAAAGATGAGTGGAGCGGAACACAATCCAAACGGAAGACATGTAAATTCGTATAACTTTTCATCAAACCGGAATCGTAGGTATTTTCTACAAGACTTATGTATAGGTACAAAAAAATATGCCTCTTTAAGATCTATTGTTGCCATGTACACATCTTTAGATATTAGTTTTGATGCTGTGCGAATATCTTCCATTTTAAAGTGTTTATGTAATATATATTTATTTAATGCCTTTAAATTAAGAATAAATCTGTATGATCCATTACTTTTCGGAATTTGAAAAATAGGGGAAATAAATTGATTATCACAATCGGTACATGGAACAATAGATCCTAAATCTTTGAGTTGTTTGATAGAATTTAACATTTCAGTCCTTGAGCAAGGTGGATTGCCTGGTTCCAACAGTTGTGTGGGGGTTTGAATAAATGTTAATTTATAACCCTTTACTATATCCAATATTTGGGGATCTGTTGTTATATTCAACCAACTGTGTAAGAAATGCTGAATACGACCAGCGTGTGGTACCTCTATCGACGGCTGCGACGGTCCTGCGCGCGGTTCAGCTGCTGTGGCCCGCGACGTGCCGCTGGCGGTGCTCTGCGGCCGGCCATCGGAGGAGGCGGTGGATAATATCGAGCTGGCGCATGGGGCGCTCGCGCCGCTCCCTGCCCGCTCGGTTGACGGGGAGGCGCCCGCGCGTTTCCCTGCGCACCCGTGGTATTGGGTCTACGAGGAGTAGGCTGCTGGAACGGGTTCGATTTCTTGATCTGCAAACTTGACTTTTCCAATGATTTTATTGTTTGGATATTTTCACTCAAATTATCTCCAAAGAGGAATTTTCCACGTTTTACACCTTGTATTATTGTAATAAAGCTTTTATCTAGCATTGGAATAATGAGTCTCCTGCGGTTCATTGTTTCCTCATAATGAAGGTCTAGCAGGATTTGGTTTACCTGTGCTATTTGTTTAATAATATCAATTTTACTGAGATCTTCACGTATTAGCTCTGCTGTTAAATTAGCCAGGCCAGCGATACCAGAACCTAATTGGTTTTGCATTTTTTCTAAGCGCTTGTCTCTATTTTTTGTTGGTTCATTGAGAACTGATGCAACTTCGGCATTTAGCTTTGGTGCTTTAGCCAGCTGAAAGTTTCCTGGTATCAGCGTTTTAGTCAACAGGTTTTCCTTTTGGTCCTTTGTCAGGCCTTCAAGTAGGATTTTACCCCAACGTTCAGAGATCTCCGCAGGCGTGTTTTTCCCCAAGATTTCCTCTGACTGTTTTGCTTCTCCTAGGATTGCCAAAACTTCTAGAGAAATCGCGTTTTCCTCTCCTTGAGATTTTTCTTGAGGTACTTCTGACGATTCTTCCGGGGAAGAGATATCAGGGATAATTGAGCCGGTTGTAGTTAAAGGTACCTTGACCACTGATACGGGCCCACGCTGCTCATTACCGCTTCCATGTTTGCTGGCGTCGTCACTGTCTATATCTTTATCGTGAGGTTCGAACTGGAGTTCCTCGTAGGAGTTGTATTCAGGATCTGTTATGAGATACAAAGCTAATTAGCAAGGTATTTACTTCCTGGGTGACATCTCGTGCCATCACATTATGGAAGAAAAGTAGGTATTTATTTTCGGATGACATCGCGTGACACCACTGAGAAAATAATGGTATTTAGATCTATATCGGGTCAATGGGTCGTCTGTATCAATTCTGATAATATTCCTAACTTTCTGGGTAGCATCACGTACCACCACTTTAAGAAATTAGGCAAACTCATTTCCGGATGACATCGCGTGCCACCACTGAGGAAATGTTGAAATAAACCCATATTACATATTTAGCATTCAGTAAATGCTTTATTTAACGTTATTTCCTGTGCTCGCCTCAGACTATACGCCAGTTTAGCACTTTTAAACTGCAAAGGTACCTACCTTCACTTTGGTAATAATATTCCGCCGGCGATCTTTGTCGAAACGTTAATTCCTTTTCCAAACGTTTAATTTTTCTTCTAATCTCATCATCAGTTTTTTCCTTTGTCCTTTTTCCCATTTTAGCTTCAAAATTCACTAAAAACTCAAAAGTTTCACCTAAAAAACAAAATATTAACGGAGCCCGCGCGGATGATGCAACACACGGAAAACGAATGAGTATGGCGCCATCTGCGGGCAAAGTGGTGACACTACATAGTGATGCCAGTCACCGACACTACTACTTTTTGATTTTATTAAAGATCTAAAATTCGTGTGATGATGCAGTCTAACAGAAAACGGACTACATGGTTTATTAAATCTCCTAGGATGCAGCAATGAAGTATAATTGCTTGTAAAGTATCTCGGTACAGAATCGAGTGTGCTCCAATCGTTCGACGTGCCAACTCGGTCACACGAATTATATGAAATGACAGGTAAACACGAGTTGTTTATTTATTAATAATTAATTGAGATGAAATGCTTTGCTAAATAGGCTTTATTAATTTGTTAGATGATGTGGACGATGAGTGGATGTGTCTCAATTTGCGTCAAATGTAGAAGTAGATTAGTTTCAATAGATATTGTATCTAACGAAGCTCGTAGCTAAATCATAACAGCCGCATGGGTCGATCGAGCAGGTTAAGCTACGCTTGCCGCGGTCGGTCGGTAGATGGGTGACCATCTTTACATATCGAAACCCCTCTGTGCCTCGGAAAGTACGTTAAGCAGTTGGTCCCGGCTGTCATTCGTGGATCTTTGACAGTCGTTATGGGTCGTCAGAAGCCCGAAAGTCTGACAACATAATATAATATAATTTAGATTATTATGGATCCTGTAGGGTACAGAAAAAGGGTAGGTTGGAGAGGAAGCCCTGTTTTAGGAGATACTTAAGTTGTTTTTGTGGGAACAAGTTTTAACTTACATATTATAATCTCAAAGTCAGGAAATCGCGAATAAGATACTAACATTTCGCTTATGTATTATTTATGTATTACTAGCTGCGCCCCGCGGGTTCACCCGCATGAGTGTCGATCCCGTGGGAATATCTAGACAAAAAGTAGCCTATATTATGTTAATTCAGGGTGTGAGCCACCTCTATACAAAATTTTGTAAAAATTGGTCCAGCCGTTTGAGCGTGAAAAGTAACAAACATATAAACACACACACTCACAAACTTTCGCCTTTATGATATTAGTGTGATTACATACGTACAATGTTTCTGTAAACGAGCCATTGGAAAAAATATATCAAATACCATTAGCCATTTCCAAAGGTCCCGTCACGAAGTTCCGACTTTTCCTCAAGTATCACTGTAAGAGGAAATAAAGAAAAAAAACATGTGTTTCGCACAACCGTAATGTTGTTTTCTACCTGGGCCCTATTTCTCGAAACTATTAGTTTACTAGTATATTAGTTATTAGTTACTAGTGTAAAAATTACAAGTCCTAATATTTCCTGTTTCTCAAAAACAGGTACTGGACTAATAACTAATAGTGGCAGACTAATAAAAAATATTAGGCTGGCTTATTGGCTTCCCGCCATTTTTGGATTCGTTTGATTTTGTCGTTTGCACATTGGCGGTAAAAGCGAATTGTTTTATTTAAAGTAAATAATTTTATTAAATTCAATTTACCATGGATTTAAAGCTAATGGTTTTGAAAAGTGTATTAGAAGCAAGATACATTCTGTTTAGGGTTTCTCAAACATTATTATTGTATCTCCTTCACTGTCGGAAGCAACGATATAGATAGACCTATATAACGCAAGTATCGCGATCTGTATGAAAACCAAGCGTGCCATTTTTGACTACCTACTATGACGTATTTAGATTCGAAGACGCCGCCGCGTGCGGCACCCATCTCGCCCCACCCCGGCCCCGGGACCTAGCGCCAGCGCTCATGCTCACCCAGCCAACAGTACTACAGGAGTTACAGGACTGAGCGCGAAAGTGGCGGCTTACGATTTTTGTACGCAAGCTGGGCACGCGAAGTAGTTGCTCTTGCGTTATCTAGGTGTATCTACAGGGTTATTGGAAAAACACCAACAACCTCTTAAGAGGTCATTGTACTTATCATAAGGAACAACTTTTACTATGGCACCAAACCTGAAATCGCGATAAAAACATCTGCTGTTCCCTAGATTTTGACCAGTTATGCGAACATAAATGTCAGATTTGGTCCCATAGTAAAAGTTGTTCATAATGAAATACAATGACCTCTTAAGAGGTTTTTGGTGTTTTTCCAATAACCCTGTATATCTGTAGTCGGAAGTGTCCGAATATGACCACATTTTATAAAATTTGTTTGATATTAAGACTAATAATTTTGGCTAGTATTTTTTACAAGCCTTCTGAGACTAATAGCTTTACCAGTGTAATTTACAAGAGTATTTAATAACACATTATTTTATGAAACCAAATTGAATTTACTCTGGTAATTTTAGCCAATATTTATTAGTTGGCAACTAGTAACTAATAGTTTACTACCGTAGCTTCGAGAAACGCACACTAGTAAACTTGTAAAAAATATTCGTTCATGGACTAATATTATTAGTCTAATAAGTTTTGAGAAATAGGGCCCTGTAGGGAACAAGTGAACTGAAAGATGTGTGAGGCGATGTGTATTTGCATACATAACATAATCAGTCTGTAATGTTCCTACTACTGGGACACAGGCCTCCTCTCAGTGAGAGGGGGTGGGCCGTACCGTAATGCACCACGCGGGCCCAGTGCGGGTTGGCAGATGTCACATGTCTTCGAATTTTTGGTTCTAGGACATGCCGGTTTCCTCACGATGTTTTTCTTCACTGTTTTGAGAGCAGTGGTGATGAAATAATTTACACCATAGAAAAGGGAGGATCCTCCGACCAGGCGGGTGTTGTGTCTAGCGGGCAACGGCCCGATGATTTATGTCGGGCCAATAAAAACCGCTGGTGGCTAGTTCCATTTGTATCAAAACGACGACCTTCATGCAGCGGGCGATCGCCTGCGACTGAGCATTTCCCCAGTAGATTTTTGTCACCTGCCGCATGCAACCTGTAGCCGCACGATAAAAGTCGAAACCTACTCTACTTTGGAACTTGCAATTTTAGTAATCTGCAGCCTAGCTGAATTGCCCTTTAGGCAGTAGATTTTCACCGTGCGACGAAAACCTTGCAGCTATAGTCACCTGTGTGAAACCCACATAAGCTGAGAAAAACTGATTTGCATTTGGGGAGCCGTTATTGTGTGAGCGTTCACCGCTTTCTTAGAAAACAAAGTGTCTAAAATAAGCTATTATATTCATGGCCAGTTAAAACATATCCCTTACAACATAAATACACAATCCCATAATTATAATTAGAAACACTCAATAACAAAGCGTAATCTAAGCTGGTGAGTAGATTAAAATGATGAAATCCATTTATCTCCATTCGGTTTTCAGGCATGCAAACAGTCGACCCTTTCAACAAAGGTTTTCAGGTGGGACGATCGTGATACCTTGGTATTACCAAAGCAAAAGTAAACTTTATAGAAGCGACACTCATGTAGGTACAGACGCCAGCACATCAACCTACCCGAAACTGTCTGATTTCCCCAATCAATTTTGAACCTTAGCCTTCAGCAATAAAGTTGAAAATGTATTAAAGAAATTTGACAGATTGTAGTAGGTTGATGTGCTGGCGTCTGTACTTAAAGGGGCTCGTGGCTAAATAATAACAGCCGCACGGGTCGATCGTAATTAAGCTACGCTTTCCGCGGCCGGTTCGTGGATGGGTGACCATCTTTATATATAGAATCTAGACCCCTCTGTGCCTCGGAAAGCACGTTAAGCCGTTGAACCCGACTGTCATTCATAGATCGTTGTGACAGTCATTACGGGTAGTCCGAGGCCCAAAAGTCTGACAACCAGTCTTACCAAGGGGTATCGTGTTACCCAATAACTGGGTTGTAGAGGTTAGACAGGCATAGGCAGTGTGTTTTTTTAAATAAAATAATATTATTTGAAAAAACATGCATACCGTTTTTTAATACATGCGTCCGAACTGAGTTTCCCTTCGATTACATACTTATTCTATGGTAATTCCAATGAATGAATAATCCACTGAAACCCGGTATTTTTCAGGATCGCCGTTCATATTTTATTAAGGGATTTCCCACAAACAGAAGGTATTGCTAATTTATTTGGTAGTGCGTATTTGACATGTCTAATTCAGAAATTGGATTTTGTGTCTCGATTAACGAAACCACTCTTTGTTGAGGCTTTTATCAAGAAAACACATTTGTAGAAGCGATGTAGCGATGTATGTCTAGGTACTTTCCTTTTTTTAAAGGGCATTAGCAGGTGAGAATGGATGCATAAGGTTTGCCAGAAATGTTACATGAGAAAAGTGCCTAAGGCAAGGGATTGAACAATACGCGTTAGTACCTATGTACAGTCTTATTATAATTGTATACAAAGTTTTAATAGTTATATGAATAAACGTGTCGAATGAAACCAAATCGAACACAAAAAAAAATAAACTGAACTAGCTTCTGCCCGCGACTTCGTCCGCGGGAAATTTCACCTTCCCCCCATTGACCCTCTTAGGGGTGGAGTTTAGAAAAACCCGTTCTTAGTGGATACCTACTCTTCACAAAGAACACACCCTCCAAATTTCATGTCTCTAGGACCAGCGGTTTAGGCTGTGCGTTGATATTGGTATACCTTTTTTTTTTTTTTTTTTTTTTTTTTTTTTTTTTTTTTTTTTTTTTTTTGTTTTCGGGGGGAAACCTTCAAAAGGCGCCTGGTCTTTGGGGATAAAACCAGGGAGTGTGGGATTTTTACCTCACTAAAACCACCCCGGCGGTCACCATCTGCACTATGGAAGGGGCACCGTTACCTCTCAAAAGACCAATCCGGAGCCCCCTCTGTGCAACGTCTGTTAGGGCACATCTCTGGGGAGACTGTAAAAGGGTCTCCCCGGAACCTAGCTGTGCAAGTGTGCAAGGCAGCACATGACCACTGTGCGCCGCCTTCCCTGAGGTCACTCAGTGGGCCGATAGAGTCCCCACTCTAATCGACCGCGACCCCATTTTCCCGCCTGCTTTAGATGATGCAGGTGGGGTTTCGGCGTGTTAGGCGTCGAGGCGGTTGCCTCCTCGGCGTCTTCTTCTCCGAGCGGGATCGGCCCTCTCCCGATCCCTCTCGGCGGCCTCCTTCTTGACCATCACGGTCTCACAGAAGGAGGCTACTTCCGTCCAATTCTCTGTCTCTGCCAGCATAGCCCTCACTACTGCCGGCAAAGACAGGTCTCGCCCGATCTTGGCAACCAGGACCTGCCGCTCGGAGACCCACGCAGGGCACTCCTCCAGCGTGTGTTGTGCGGAATCCAGGCTGCCTCTGCAGTGGTGACAATTTGCCGTGGCCTCTCGCCCAATCTTGTTCAGGTACTCACCGAAGCAACCGTGTCCGGTCAACACCTGAGTTAGCCTATAAGATATGCGCTCTTTTCTTTTCAGCCAGGCTTCGAAGTGCGGTAGGATGGCTTCGACAACGCGCTTATGCGAATATTGCGGCTGTTGCAGCCGCTCACGCCACCGCTCGAGCGCGTGTCGCCGTTCCTGCCGCCTCAGCCGAACAACACCGATTCCTGGTACGTCATTGCCACTTTGGCGGATGACACAGATTCGGTTATAGACCCTCGCGTCCATATCCGCCAAGATGTCCAGCGGCGGAAAGCGTGCAAGGAGAGTTGCCGCCTCAAAGGATACTGTTCGGTATCCTCGTGCGATACGAATAGCCATTTTCCGCTGCAGACTATTGATCTTAATCTTGCAGCGTCGGACTCCTGACAGCCTATTAGACCAAACAGGTGCCCCATAAAGAACCATCGATCGCACGACACCTGCGTAGAGGCGGCGAACTTCTTCTCGAGGTCCACCGAGATTGGGCAACAGTCCGTGCAAAGCACCCACTGCCTTCCCTACACGGGGAACCAGGCGTTCGAAATGCTCTTCGAAGCCCCACCGACCGTCCAGGGTTAGGCCGAGATACTTAATGTAACGACCCACCTGGACTTGCGCATTTCCCACTCTGACCAACGAGCTGGGTGGCTCTCTGCTCCTCGGCAGTTTGTGAAACCAAAGCGCTTCAGTCTTATGAGGCGCTATTTCTAAACCCAGTCCGCGAATCGACGCTACTACTTTTGCCACTCCGAGCTCGGCAAGCTGAATAGTCTCGTCGAAGGTGTCTCCGCCAGCCAACACCAGCGTGTCATCCGCGTAACAAACGACATTCATGCCAACGGGGAGGTCGACACGCAGTACCGCATCGTAAGCGACGTTCCACAAGAAAGGACCTAAAACTGACCCCTGTGGAACCCCACACGTAATCTCCCTTCGATGAACAATACCGTCTCGACCCACATAGCGAATGTGCCGATCTCGGAGGTAGGCCCCAACGATGCACTGTAGGTAAGGGGGCACTCTGTGATGGACAAGTGCCGCCCTAATCGCATCCCAAGGCAGAGAGTTAAAGGCGTTGACGATATCCAAACTTACCGCCAGCACCACCCCACCCCGGGACACCACCTGCTCCGACAGCGAACGGACGCGTAGGATTGCATCCACAGTAGAACGCTGTTGCCGGAAGCCATACTGGCAATCGGCGAGGTCGGGACCAACTCGTGATAGATGCCCGATGAGCCTTTCAGCAACTATTCTTTCGAATAGTTTGGAAACCTCGTCGAGCAGGCAAATGGGACGGTATGCAGAGGGAGACTCTGAGTCCCTGCCGTCCTTCCTCAACAAGACCAATCTGGCCTCCTTCCAGCCAGAGGGAAACACGCCCGCACGGAGGCAGCTGTTGAATAATCGTCTTAGGCGATCCCCCAGAGCAGCCAAAGCCAGAACCCAAGCCCGACCAGGGATGCCATCCGGGCCAGGCGCGGTGTTACGAGCCGCCAAACGTCTAACGGCTCGGTCTAGCTCGCTTTCGGTTACCCCCAACTCGTCAGACCAGTCTGAAGAAGACAAGAGTCCCTAACTATTGGAAAGAGCGTGTCTACGACTCTCTGCAGTAGACCTGGATCCATGGTTTCAGTGATAGGGGGGACCCAAGGACGTAATTTGGCCATGACCAATTTATAGATATTGGTATACCTACCTACAGTTGGTTGGCGTAAACCGCCGTATTGTATCCATATTAAGTGTGTCTTATCATTTATTATATCTATGTATAGAGATACCTACATAGTGATAATCTTACATTGCTTCGATTAGAAATAGTTATGGTCTAATAGAAAAAATAATCAATAATAATCCATCGCTTTCCATCAGGCGTGATCGAGGTCAAGAGCGGGCCCATCAATAAAAAAATTAAAAAAGTGGTAGGTTTGTATACTGAAAAAAATAGTGTTCGACCTGATCCAGGAAGGTAGAGGTCAAAGGTTATTGTCATTGTTTTTTTGGCAATTTATTTTTTGTACGATTTTGCACACGAAAACAAACGCGCGAATGTTCGGAACGGTAAACTTTAAACCGAACATTCGACCGATTATTGTTACCCGTGTTCGGACCATCATTAGTAAATATGTTTAGGAGAAACGTTCACAAGTAGTTTTAATTAATGAACTATAAACTCGAAAAATATGAAGAGCCATCTCAAGCATAAAATAAATATCTTTGAAACGGTGCATTAATTAATTGAATTAATTAGGAACAGTTCATTTTAATTTGCATCGAGTAATATATTTCTGTATTCAAATCGAGCCATTGAATAATTTATTGGAATGATTTTCTTAATAATATTCGTCAATAGTTAAGAGCTTGTGATGAGAATTCAATCGTGAAGTAGGTACTCAATCTATTTTCGGTGAAAAAAAAAACAGTTTTTTTGAGTTTTCACGGCGTGTTTATACACTTCATAACCACAAGAAAAGCACGTGTGGCTTCGTGAAATAAAAATACTATACTTACCTATAGTAAGGAATGCTGTACTGGGCTTGAAACCAATTTAACTGATTAGTTATGAAATGCTACATCATATTTCTGCTAGCCAATGAGCGTTAAAACAATTAGGATTAGCAATTAATGGTCTAGCAAACACAGTAAAAAAAAAACAAACCTGTCACAAGATTTATTTATACAACACTCATTAATTTAAATACTCTAAAAACAAAAGAAGGCGAATCTAAGATGGCGCCGCTATAATTGACAAGACAAATCGTGCGACAAACGTGGTGCGACTACAAATCGTAGTTCATACCTCAGTCACAAAATGGATAAGTAGAAGAAGGTCAGCTCCATACAACGAGTGAAAACAGACGCACGCGACGCGATGGTCACCTTACGAAATCGTCCATCACTTTTGGCCACATCAAATTATTACGTTGTTGACGCTTCATTTTTTCTAACGCCATGGGCATTGTGCACATGTAACAAGCTTCCAAGAAAGGTAAAAAGCAAGTCTTACGCTGACTGTACATACGGTTATCTCAAACGAATGCCATCTGCGAGTGCGCTTACACTCGATGTACAGACGCCAGCACATCAAGCTACTACAATCTGTCAAATTTCTTTAATAGATTTTCAACTTTATCGCTAAAGCATAAGGTTCAATGTTGATTGGGAAATTTTGACAGTTTCGGGTAGCTTGATGTGCTGGCATCTGTACGTAAAGTGGCGAAGATACTGCCAGCGAGAAGAAGACGTGACGCGTATATATGTATGTAACTCCCAAAATACAAGCCCTGGCTTAGTTTGGTTATCAGTTTTAGATTTTGTAAAAAATAAGTAAATATTGTATCAATGAACCTAATCCTTGTGAATGCTTCTTGGGAAAATAAGCTTTTTAATTTACTTTTCTTATGTTTGCGTGCGTTTTCGCTCGTTTAATGTAGCTGACCTTCTGTTACCTATCTATTTTGTGCCTCAGTCGTACTTCCTTGTTTGACTACAAATAGCACTGTCCGTGTCCAGTCCTTAAATTTATAATAGGTGTAAATTAGGATGCGATTGTTGAATGGCCCGAGGGTAGACGCTGCCGTCGTCAATGTATCTAACAATTAAACGTGGGATTGGAGGGTAGGTAGAGTCATATGTGAGTATTATTTTGTGAGATTATAAGCAGAATTGTTGTTAGGTACTATAATATTCCGCTGGAATTTCCCGAAGGGATGGGGACGTGTATTAGTATTTGTTCAGCGACAGTGTACTAATATTAATTTGTTTGGCGCTAACTTCAGCTTGGTACAGAAGATTTTCTAACAGAAAAACGAAGATCGGTGTCCCCTCCCCAGCCCCATGTCATGTCCAGGAAAATCAGTGCACATTCCAAGGTTGCCTGGAAGAGATCGCAGAAAGCGATAAGGCCGCCCATTGTATAATTTGTAGCCTTTAGATGTATTTTTATGTTGTTTTTATTTCTATACATTTTCATCCAATCCAAACTGTTTTTTTTTTTTACCTAATATGATACTTTTATTAAAGATTCAAATATTTACAAATTATTATATTTTATTTACTTACAAATATAATATCTATGTAAGTATATCTAATACTAAAAATAACAAAATTAAATCCTAACTTAACTAAAACTCTTTGATTATATAATGTCTAGATAGAGCATAAATTGCGCGCAAACGTGTCAAAAAATACCAGCCAACTGTTGGACTGTAAGTACTTACCCGCCGATTAGTGCCGATCGTACCGCTATGGTGTCACTACGTATTACGCGCGCTAAGTAATAAACAAATAACAGCGATAAAATGACGGTATGTGCTATTAAACTGTGCCGAAATTATAAAGGAAGGGTAAAAAACACCAAACACATCACATATCATCAGTAAGTAACCAAAAAAACTACGTATTTGTTTTTTGTTTTTATATTTACCAAATTACGCCCTATTACGCCATATTTTATCAGTGTTGCCAGTTTCTTTTTCCATTCTCCCAACTTAACGTCCTTTTTTTGTGGGTATATTCGTTGCTTTATGGTTACGTTTATATTATTTAGTTGATGTACAGACGCCAGCACATCAACCTACACCTAACTGTCAAATTTTCCCAATCAACATTGAACCTTATGCTTTAGCGATAAAGTTGAAAATCTATTACAGAAATCTGACAGATTGTAGTAGGTTGATGTGCTGGCGTCTGTACTTTTATTATTCGATTTCAAAAATGGTGAAGTTTTTCAATTCGTCTGTACTTTTTTATAATAATATAATGTTCGCGTATAACTTTTTTGTTTATGAGCCCATTTTAATGATTATTGTTGCATTGGGTCCAATAAACTGATTTCAAAGGTGCCAAGAGTAATTTTAATAAGATTAATTTATTCCATTCGTATTATCTGTGATATTTCATTTGAAATTTCCAAATACAAACTGCCTAAAAAGTTAAATATTCTAATTGAATTAACTTAGCAGATTTAATATAACACAACATTCACACACACAACTCTAATTCAATTAAATAGTGTTTTTTATTTATAAATACAAGTAAATAAAGACACTACTAAAACTGAATAATACTACAAACATACACCTAAAACTTACTTATATTATTTGTATAGTCAATTTTTTTAATATGTGATTTATGGGAGAATTGTAGTAGCTGGTATCATTATGCACGCACACAGAGACACAGATGCACAGTGTAAAACACCGCCCGCACGCACACATGTTTGAAATTGTTGCCTCGTTTTCTTTGTTTTGATTGTAGGGCGACGCTCTATCTAGACATTATATAATCAAAGCTAAAACTATACAGAAACTAAAATATAGCGTCGAAAAATTCATCCGCATCGCTGTCGACTGGTAATGTTCCCAAGAGACTGGCAGCATTGCCACGTTGTATGGCAATGCTTAGCCTTTGGCCAAGGTAAAAGCCAGCCCTTGGGTCACGGGAAGTGTCAACCAGCCGTTTTGAAATTTCTTTAAAAAGACCATGAGCACTCGGACCCCACGGCCCGAGGGTTTCAACCCCAAACGGCTCGAAAATATAATTTCCGAGAAGGTTATTATATATATATATATATATTAATATTTACATAATTTAAAAATAATTTAATTTTTTTTTTGTTATGTAGTTTTATAATTAGAAGACATGTGACATCTGCCAACCCGCACTGGGCCCGCGTGGTGGTTTACGGCCCACTCCCTCTCACTGAGAGAAGGCCTGTGTCCCAACAGTGGGAACATTATAGGCTGATTATGTTATGTTATGTATTTTTGTGGTGTACAATAAAGTATATCTTCTTAGCGTGTCGAAGGCAAAAATATAGTAAGTATTTTTTTCTTTGTTTGGTCCAAAATTTAGCAACGCGGATAGCGTTCGCTGACGCAGCCATTAGGTCTACACGTGTACAGGTATCAGGGCATGCGGTGCAACATGGGAGGTGAGCCATTGTCTGTGGAGAAACACCGCATAAACACCGGAGGTCAGGAGGTCCCCCCTTGAGGAGGTTGTCCTTGCTGCGGCCTACTTGGGTACGAAGTCTATTTAAGGTTTTCCAAGTAGGTCACGGTAACTTAAAGTAAGTAAGTAAGTATATGACGGAGAAGGTACAGACGCCAGCACATCAAGCAACTACAATCTGTCAAATTTCTTTAATAGATTTTCAACTTTATCGCTAAAGCGTAAGGTTCAAAGTTGATTGGAAAAATGTGACAGTTTCGGGTAGGTTGATGTGCTGGCGTCTGTACGTGTCTCTCATTATCATCAGCCATATTTTAATTTCTGTGGGCGTACTATGAGTAGTGTTGGTTATTGCGCAATAGAAAAACCGTTTACAATTTAAATCAAATTATAATTTAACGATCAAATGAATCAAATTAGCGAATCACACACTGCAGGTACACGACGCAACTAGATACAGAACGCGAAACAGTTTCTGAGCACATGTTGTCCGTACGATGTCCAATGTCCAAAAGAAACTCCACATGCATCGCTCTGTAGCGCTCTCGTCGATTCACACGAACTCAGGCTAGACTGTGTCAAGCGCCACCAGATGGCGCTGTCGTACCGGATACGACTTCATTGCGAAATATATATATAAATAAATAAAACTACACGTATTATTGGAATACAACTCATGGCTTAATGCTGGATAACCGCACAGATTGGAAAACCGAAAACGAACCCTGTTTTATTTTCTCGATAATATGCACGCCTGAAAGTCTGACAATCAGTCTTACCAAGGAGTATCGTGTTACCCAGTAACTGGGTTGTGAACGTCAGATAGGCAGTCGCTCCATGTAAAAACTGGTATTCAGCTGCTTCTGATTTGACTGGAAGCTAACTCCAACATAGTTGGAAAAATGCTAGGCAGATGATGAATGTGCATTTAAAGCTGTCATAGCTTTTTATAAAGATAAGGATATAATAGGATTTATCTAGGAGTAATGTAATTACACCCTTTATTAAAAAACGTTGCTCAAAATTAGGCAGTGATTAGCGACTATTTAACCATAATTAACCATATTTTTAACCATAATTAACTTTAATCGCATTTATAAATAAACCCCTACATTTTAGGCTTCAAAAGTCTACCCATGTCGGATATGCAACAATATTAAAAGGAATTACAAATTGCATACTTACATTATTTTTTTACAAGATACTCATGCTTGATTGATATTGACATGATGATTATAAAATACATTATCTATAACCAGTGTTTTTTTTTAATTTAATTTAAAACTTATAGCCATTTAATTGCTTAACAGCTGGCGGTAACGAAACACAACTTTTAAGAATTGACAAGATGTTCGATCAAGACGCAAAAATATATTATATGTATAATATAATTGTCCTTTCAAAAACAGCGCAAATTTACAATTAACCACCAATCAACTCGTTTATATCAATCAACGAATAATAAAAGCGACATCCGATTCGCAATCGCGTTGCGCGGTCGCGTCGTTCGACCTCTTTCACTTGTCGCCTATAGACCAGTCCTACAACAAAGGCTCATATAATTAGATCTTGGCAGAGCATGCCGTCATAGAATAAAAACAGTGGCACTCCGGGAGTGCCAACAGAAATGAAAACAACAACAGAATACTTTTCCATCACTCACTGACATATCGGATATATATTAAAACCGAGTAAATCCCGAGGACAGCCGAACACATCCGAAGCGGTGTCGGTTACGGTAACAGTGGCGTGAATTCAATGGTTTTTCCCATCTCAAAAAATTCCCAACGCGCTTTAAGAAGTTTTCACTTTAATAAAACCTTAGGTATAGAAGCGATATTCATAGGGGCTTGTGGCTAAGTAATAACAGCTGCACGGGTCAATCGGTTAGGAAGCTACGCTTGCCGCGGTTGGTCCGTGGATGGGTGACTATCTTTGCATACCAAGAAACCTCAGTGCCTCGGAAAGCACGTTCAGCCGGCTGTCATTTGTAGATTTTGACAGTCGTCAGTCTGACAACCAGTCTTACCAAGGGGTATTGTGGTATCCAGTAACTGGTTTGTGGAGGTCAGATAGGCAGTCGCTCCATGTAAAATACTAGTATTCAGCTGCATCCAGTTAGACTGGAAGCCGACCCCAACATAGTTGGAAAAAAGGCTATTCGGATGCAACTGAATACCAGTATTTTACATGGAGCGACAGCCTATCTGACCTCTATAACCCAGTTACTGGGTAATACGATACCCCTTGGTAAGACCCTGAAACTGCAGGTATTTTGAATGCGTTCGGTACAGGAGTTTCGCATCTATACAAAACATTAATCCTCAATCTATGACACCGCTCAGTTTCAATTTATTATCGAACTACTAACTGAATATTCCTGCCATACTCATTAAAGTTAATGCATTTGATGTTTAGGATATTCGAAGCATTTTGTTTGTCAACAATTCTTGTTTTTAGTTTGATTTTAGATGTAAATTAATTGTTCAAGAAGCATTCAAACATGATTTGATATACTTAATGATTATTATAGCCTCAGATTAATCTATTCCTAGCGATAGGAATAGATGATTCTGAGGATTATAGGAGAGAGAAGGAAGAGGTTGGGAGGAGTTGGGAGGGATTCGATTACTTATAATTGTTTGTTAAATCCAAACAATTTGGATTAAGTCTGGAATTTCATGAGCTGTTGCAGTTATTTGTATCAACGATAATATAATTATATGTGGTTGTTCACGATATAATGTGAACTTTTTAGGAATATTTATCTTTGATTTTGTTTTGCTTTTTACTGTCTATTTTTTGATACGTGACTGTTTCAATGGCTGTCATTATAATATTTCTATACCAAATGGCTGTGTTTTTCTGATAAAATATTAAAAAAACCAACCTGCAGCCTAAGCAGTCGGTATGGTGGTAGAGCTTAGACACAGCGCAGTGATTACGTAACTTAAAATGGCAATACCTTTAATTTTGACAGTTCGACAACATTCATTGCGTTATTTGTGTTGTTGATCAGACGGGTTTTTCAAACCTATGAAGCAATGGGTTCGTAAGTTCCTTCAAAATGTTTCACATTGTTACTGAATGTGTGTTAAACGCAATTAGGGTGCAGGTCCAACTTTTTAGTCTCTATGCTGATTCATTTTACTGAAATAAGTACTTCAATTATGAAAAAATCGAACCAAAAAAAATAAGCATAAGTATAAATCAGCTTATAATGTTCCCACTGCTGGGACACAGGCCTCCTCTCGAGAGGGAGTGGGCCGTATTCAACCACGCGGGCCCAGTGTACGTCAGTAGATATCACAAGTATTCGATTTTTTGGTTCTAGGACATGCCGGTTTCCACACGATGTTTTCCTTTACCGTTTTGAGAGCAGCGGTAATGAAATTATTTACTCAAAGTAAAGCGCCTGTTTGGTTTCGAGCCCACGACCTAGATCTCGTAAGTCGGGGCCTGAACTCTGGGCCACCATTGCTCTGAAGAATTAGAACCCCAGAGAATTATTTAATTACCCAAACGTAGCGTGCAGTTGGAATGAAAAGCATTAAACACTAACGTTAGCCGGAAAACCTGAACTATTATTATACTGGCACTATTAAGAACTCCCACTGAGTTAACGATTGGGATTTGGGAGACTGGCAGTCAGCAGAAACTGTGGCTACCGTTTATGAACTCGTTGCCCATGGACTTTTCATCTGCGTTGCATAATGTTTAACAAGATCTTACAACGTCTTAAAATTAAGATAGGTAAGTGAAATGTATGAGTAAAACAACGTGTAGCTAGTTATGCGGTTTTATTGGGAACAGCCATCATGGACACAACGCAGTGACAGGCTGCCAAAAAGACAGACCATAAACAACATAAGGTTACTATACATTACACCTCCCCACTTAATCTAGAACCCCTTTACAATTTACCTTCACTACAAATTATACCTAACTGGCTTATTAATTCGACATTGACGAATAGGACGAGCCTGGGGCGGCTCAGGAGAAGACAAAGAAGGCTGTGTTGAGCTCTGAACCGGCTGTTCTACGCAGTCCTCAAAATGCTCTCGGTCCTCGTCATCCTGATGTGCGGTCGCTGTGGCCGCGCCATCCACCGGACCACCCAGACTGGGCGCCTCCTGTTCTTGAGTCACCTCAACCGGGTTGGACCTTTCACTAACCGGGCTAGAGGAAGAAGGACAGATTAATGAACTCCGTATCCGTTGTTTCAGCTGATCTACGTGTCTGTGGGATTCTCTACCTAAAGCATCTACTACCTTATAATCAGTGGTTCCCATCTTTTCTGTAACCTTTCCAGGTACCCATTTATCCTGTCCACGATATTGACGCAGCCAGACCTCATCCCCCGGGCGCATTTGACGCGACCCACTTGCACCGTATTTTTGTTGACGCTCCTGAGCATCCCTAACTTTACAGTCCCTACTTGGTCTTAGGGCGTCGAATTTTGTACGCAACCTACGGCCAAACATGAGCGACGCTGGTGTTTCACCTGTAGTACAGTGTTCTGTGTTCCTATAGTATAGCAGAAAATTATTTAAAAATAAATGTATGTTTAAGTTCTCTCTAATTGCCTTTTTAATTGCTCTTTTGACTGTATGTACTGCGTTTTCTGCTGCCCCGTTCGAAGCGGGGTGATATGGCGCTGAATATATATGTTCGATCCCGTTTGTATTGAGAAATTGTGAAAACTCATGACTTGTAAACGGCGGCCCGTTATCTGAGACTATTTGTCTCGGCAACCCAAACCGTGCAAACACCTCACTTAACACACTGATCGTGGGACCAGCCGCTGTACTAGGCACTTGACTAAACTTCTAACCACTTGGTCCTGGCATCCACAATTACTAAAAATAGCCGCCCCGTGATAGGGCCTAAGAAATCAATATGTACACGGGCCCACGGTCTATCTGGCCACTTCCATGGGCAGGGCTTATGACCAACCGGCGCATCACTTTCTGCAGCACAGACACGACAACCACGGCACGTCTTTTCAATTTCTTCGTCCATACCAGGCCACCAAACATAGCTCCTAGCAAAAGCTTTAGTTTTAACTATGCCCATATGAGCCTCATGTAAAACCATTAAAACCTTATTCCTACACTCCCCCGGTACGACCACCCTATGGCCCCACATCACACAACCTAACTCCTCGTATAGCTCTTTTTTACGGTTAAAATAAGGTTGGAGCGATTTAATTTCGTTATCAGACGGCCATTCGTCGCGAAGATATGTTAAAACTCGGCCTAGCAACTGGTCTCGACTCGTCTGTCTTTTAATCTCATTATAATCCAATAACATGGCATTTTGAGCAAAATGTAAATAAGATTGTTCCGGAAATTTAATAGGTTGTTTAATGCCAGAAAGAGCTGGCAACCGCGACAACCCATCAGCCACATTCTGCTTTGAAGTAACGTACTCAATATCATAAGTATAGGCTGACAATTTAATAGCCCACCTTTGCAACCGGCTCGCAGCCATTGATGGTATACCCTGCTTTGGCCCAAAAATTGTGACTAATGGCTTGTGGTCCGTGCGTAGTGTAAAACGTCGCCCATATAAATACTGGTGTAATTTTTCAAAACAGAATACAATAGCCAAAGCCTCCCGCTCGATTTGTGAATAATGCTTCTCAGCCGCGTTAAGCGCACGCGACACATACACGACAGGTCGCTCCTGCGCTCCGTCAGCGCCGCTTTCATTCTGCTCATACAGCTGGCTTAGTACGCCTCCTATGCCTCTCGCGCTTGCATCACAAGTTAAAAACAAAGGTTTTTCTGGTTCGTAATGAGCAAGGACGTCGGCACTAATCAAAATATTTTTAACTCTTTTAAAAGCTGACTCACACTCACTGTCCCATGTCCAAGTAACTCCCTTTTTCAATAAGCTATACAAAGGTGCCAGTATACTGCTCAAGTTTTTAACAAATTTTGCATAGAACATAATTGTTCCTAAAAAGGCCCTCAAGTCGCTAATATTGACTGGGCGAGGAATATTTAATATACCTTCCACCTTTTCAGGGTCCACCTTAATTCCTTCGGCAGAGATAACAAACCCTAAATATTTAACCTCATTAGTCAAGAACAAGCACTTCTTTTGATTTAGTTTCATTCCGTTATGATGTAAACGCTCTAAAACTCTCTCTAAAATAACTAAATGCTCACTAATATTGGGTGATCCAACAATAATATCGTCCAGAAATACTTCTGTGTTTGGAATATCGTTAAGAAGATTCGCCATAATTCGTTGGAATATACCAGGGCTTGACGATAAACCAAATACTAATCTTTTATATTTAAAAAGGCCCTTGTGAGTATTAATAACCGTACAATTATCAGGGTCATCCAATTCAATTTGATTATAAGCTTGTGTTAAATCTATTTTGGTAAATATCTTAGAACCATTTAATTTAACCAACAAGTCGTTTATACGAGGTATGGGATATTTGTCCACCAATAGTACTGGATTTAACGTTATTTTGTAATCAGCACAGATACGGAGCCCACCATCAGCCTTACGCACCGGTACAAGTGGAGTAGCCCAGTCTGCGCACTCCACAGGCTCGATGACACCGGCGCGCAGCATGCCGCTCAACTCAGCCTCGACACGCTCGCGGAGTGCGTACGGCACAGGCCGTGCGCGGCAGAACACCGGCGTTGCTCCCTCACGTAGTCGTAACTTAGCCTTGCCTCCCGTGAACCGGCCCAGTCCCTCCGTAAACAAATCCTTATATCTGTTAAGTAATAAAGTTAACTGGTCATTACTGGAAACATTGCTACTTATTTTGTCAGTGTTCATTGTGACCATATTTTGGTACAAAGGTATTTTAATGTCTAGTTCTGCAAGCCATTGACGACCCAATAATGAGGTGGTGCCACCTTTTATTACAAACAATTCCATTTGTTTGGACTTATTTCCATACTTAACTATTGGCCTAATCACTCCTATAGGTTTTGTGATAGTACCATCATAGAATCTAAGTACTAAATTAGAATTATCTAATGGTCTATGGCTAAACAGTTGATCATACGTTTCCCAACTAATACATGATATCAAAGACCCCGTATCAACCTCCATAGGCAATTGGGTTTGATCCACAAAAACAGTTAAGCTCACCGGTTTGTAGCTATTCAAACTAAGTTGATGCAATTCTTCTACTTCCCAGTCTTCATCGTCAGATAGAGGAGGCTCATCCTCTCCAGACTGGTCCCAAGTGCTTGACGGGTTGGCTGCCCCGCCAACTGCTTGCACATGCGCCACCATGTTGCTTGTGCCCCATCGCTCCTGCGGCTGTCTTCCACCAAGACGCGCTGGACAAACCCGACGTAAATGTCCCTTCTGTCTACACCTACCGCAGACAAACCGACTATATCTACATCCTTCCCTCTGGTGATCCGAAGCTCCGCAAGCAGAACAATTGCTTTTCGAATCATGTGACGGAAGGACATCGTCGTTCCGAGCGCGTACCGTCGGTAGTCCGCGTGGTCCACCACGCCCTCGGCGGCCTCGGCTCCCCGACGTTGCCACCGCATGCAGCGCTCCGGCCGCGGTGTCACCGCTACCGCCCGAGTCGACTGACTGTTCCACTGCCGCTGCATCCCTCTCCGCCGCTTCCATAGCGCATGAAATTTTTACGGCATTTGTATATTGCAGATTTTCTTCAGTGAACAAACGTTGCCTGATCGACTCGCTTCGCAACCCGCAAACTAACTGATCACGTAAATTCTCTTCTAAAACGGACGTAAATTCACAAAACTTGGACATTTTCTTTAGTTCTGATATATATTGTAAAATGGATTCACCCGCATTCTGTCTTCTTCTTCGGAAACGATACCTCTCTGCCATAAACGACGGCTTAGGTTGAAGGTGATCCGTCATAGACTTCACCACCTCCACGTATGTTTTCGCCCCCGGTTTGTCCGGACTTGTTAAGTTGCTTATAAATTCATAAGCTTCATCACCCATCGCCGCAATCAATGTGGGTAACCAAAATTCCTCCTTAACATTGTTGACCTTGAAGAACATTTCCATGCGTTCCACGTACATTGTCCAATTTCCGGATCTTACATTAAACTCCGTTAGTTTCCCAATTGACATTTTGGATTTAAATTTTTTTTTTAGCACGCTACTAATTTTTATCCTCGTCGCCACTGAAATGTATGAGTAAAACAACGTGTAGCTAGTTATGCGGTTTTATTGGGAACAGCCATCATGGACACAACGCAGTGACAGGCTGCCAAAAAGACAGACCATAAACAACATAAGGTTACTATACATTACAGTAAGTACCATTAAAGACCCTGTAGGGAACAGCAAGAAGTCAAAAATCATTTCAATCAATGTTGCCCCTCTGTTCACTTCACAAGAAAACCTCCACTCAATTAACACCGCTACTCTAATCAGAAACCGCAGTGTTATCGAAAAAGCCTAAACCCGGCCATTCACAGCACGACCGCTTATTAATATCCCCAATAGAGCGCATTGTGCCAAAAGGTTGGATTTATCGCAGTTGTTGTTGCCTCGCGAAACACTGTGCAGACCGCACGCGTGGATAAGGAAAATGTGGATAAGTAATTTTTGGGAAAAGGGTGCCCAAAACTTTTTGGGTGCGATTGTCGTCGCAATAATGATATAGGAAGTTTGAGTTGACGCATTAATCATTTTCCGGGGTGACGTTGTGGATGGATTTATTTCTAATTTCGTACCATGTTTAGGTTTTATACTGTTTTATATACGTTTATACGAACAGACGAATGTTATAAAAACTGTTCCTCCTCACTTTCTTGATATAGGCCTTTGTGAAAGACGGACAAAGAGATAGGCATAGTTATAGGCGTAAGTTTTCTATGCATTAAGAACGAAATCCTTAAAATTCCAAAATTCCAGGCACTGGTCACTTAATAGAAAGCTATCGAAATTCTAGGTATATACGATCTGCTCAACAATAACAGATCTCCTAGTAGATCAAATTACTAGCTATAAATGCACACACGAAAATTATCACAAAATTAATGTGACAAATTATCAAGCGTGCGTAAACTGCTGCAATAATAACATTTACTTATTTTTATGTTGAAGTATCATGCTGAGATGGCCTTTTGGCCTTATACATACAGGACTTGTTTTTTTACTTTCTTTTTATATTTATATTATTTTGTTTATTTTTATATAATTTTGTTTTTGTTTTTTGTACGAGTTACAATAAATATCTTTCTTCTTCTTCTCATTCTTCTTCTAACCAATAGAGTAGCTATCGAAGCTAATCGAAGATAAAAAAATAAGGTACACAGTTGATCAAATTGCTACCCACAAAAGAAATACTGCTACACCTGCAGTTGTTTAATCGTTTACATGCAATCACAATAAAGATGAGTCAATCTACTCTACAATTAAATTCACTACGCCGTGGTTGAATCATTGAGGGACTGCACGCAATCAATGTTGGTACCTACGGTCTGTTCGAAAAGTATTTGATGAAAGAGTAAACAAACCTTGTACAGGTTAAATTCTTACGCAATTACTCATTAAAGGGAATCAGTACCACATTCAGATTTATTTACAAGGTTTCAACTTTATCCATGAACTATTGTTACAATAACTTTCATCATCAAAATCAAATCAAAAGTCATTTAATCAGTACTTTTCGAACGTCAAAATCATTTTCATTATCATTCTCCTGCCCTTATCCCAATTTATTTGGGGTCGGTGCAACATGTCTTTTTCTTTCATACTTTTCTATTAGTCGTCATCGCAGTAGTCACCCTCTTTCTAACAATGTACAGACATCAAACTACCCGAAACTGTCAAATTTTCCCAGTCAACTTTGAACCTTATGCATTAGCGACAAAGTTGAAAATCTATTAAAGAAATTTGACAGGTTGTAGTAGCTTGATGTGCTGGCGTTTGTACACTACTAACTTTATGGAATTGTAATTGAAATGTCATCTACGAAAGTTGAGGTTATGAAAAGTTAAAGAAATTTTTAAGGTAATATAGTATTTCGTGTTTTAAGTATGCAAATAATCAAAGCACTCAATTTGTTTAAGTAGCACTTATTTACACGCGTACGTTTTTTGAGAGGCAATTCTCGTAATTTTATGAACTTTTACCGTCTGAACTCAGAAAATCAATCTGTCAAAAATACCTGTAATTTCCCTACATTTTGATAAGTTTTTGACATTGATTGTCGCTGAGATGAGATTGCGACTAGATTTTGATCGTTTTTAAGTACGGAAATTGGTCTTCTGATCAATTTGTTTACATTTCCTTCAGATACTTTTGGAACAAACTATACCCACCAACTGACGACTCCATATTACTTGTATTGATTAAGACATTAAGATGCCGTGCCGCGAACAGGACGAAACGCAATTTGCTGATAATGGCATGATGGGATGTAGATTTGAATAATTTTAATTTTGTATTGTTATAGGTTTTATAGGTATTGTAATAATGGTGTCTGGTAATCAGGTTTTGGAAGGTCGAAGTATCTGTTACGAGAGACTGATGGTTTTATTGATAAGATTATAACAATATTGGTAGTAGAATTGATACTATCATCATCATTTCAGCCGAAAGACGTCCACTGCTGGACATAGGCCTCCCCTAAAACCGTCACTTCGACCGGTACTCTACTTCCCGCATCTAGCGGATTCGTGCGGCCTTCACAAGGTCATCGGTCCACCTTCTGGAAGGCCTTCCAACGCTACGTCTTCCGGTACACGGTCGCCACTCCAGAACCTTTCGGCGCCATCGGCCATCTGTTCTGCGAGCAATGTGCCCTGCCCACTGCCTACTATAATGTCCTTGAAGTAGACTGAAGGTCTACCTTTAGTCTACTTCAATGCATATTATACTATAGTAAGCTCACACAAATTATTTATAACTAACATACCAACCTTCACATATCGTCGGAACATAAAGGGCTAAGGACGGAACACGGGTGGGTTTTAGTCAGTAAGTGTCTGACACTCCCTTCCGCTCCACCCAGAGCGGGAGGAGTCATTAGACGTTTCTGCCTACCCCCATGAGAAGAAGCCGTGACTTTTTGTATGTATGTAATTCGCGTTCCCAATTCAATTGCCAAAAATGTAAACAAATATGAATTAATAGAAAAGTAACTTTAAAACCTACACAATAAAGTTCAGTTTCCGCTACAACTTCAAACATTTTTATACCTTTTTCAATAGTGCTAGTCACTCTGAAATCAACTTAATTACCATTGAAATAAAGTTGATATTTGTTTAACTTGAAAGAACATCAATTGCCAACATAAATTTGAAGAGACCTTATGTATGTATGAAGGTAAAACAATGATTCTAAATTTAATAGATGACATGAAAACATTTAAATGGCGCCAACAACCCACGATAGCCACTCAAAATATTTGGCAGTGGTAGCGAAAACATAATCGCACTCCTTATCCTGTACTCTCGAATCTAAGTGTACCTACAAACGAAACGGACCACTCACGTACTGCCCCACATTATGCTAGAGGAAATAGGGAAAAACAATTACCCATATAATTTACGGGATATTGTATAAACATTATATGAATAATGGTTTCGGTAGGTTTCGGTTATATTTAATTGTTCGAGAAAACTGTGATTTGTTGCGATAACTAGTACAATTATTTTATTAGTTATGGAAGGAAAAGGAAGTTTCGCGAGTGTGAGAAGGGTTATTATTAATGGAATTAAGCAAATAATGGTCTAAGAACGGATGTTTTTCGGCATGAAAGTTATATAATTATATTATTCTTTGTTAGCAAGCAGAATTCTGCGGTGCAATTGCGAAACACACATCAGTAGCAATGATTTATTCCGGTCTGATCCCCTGAACCCCCCCCCCTCCAACCCCCTCGATCCCCTGCTAGTTCGTCTTCTGTTTTAAACTTTGTCTTATCCACTATGAGTCTTTGGTCAACTTCTCATTCCGGTTTGATTCACATATTGACAGTTCAACGACATTCATTGCGTTATTTACGTTGTTGAGAAGACCAATTTTTCGAGTATATGAAGCAATGTATTAGCAATATCCTTCAAAATTATTCAGATTGTGATTGATAGTATGTACTTACTCGTATGTTACGCATTTAGGGTGCAGGTTACACCATCGCAAGCATTGGTTATTTCTCTTGTTCTAGGTTTGTCTACGTTCTAAATTCATGGCAAAGCCAGAGAAAAACAGCTTAAGGTGAATGCGCAGTGGTAGACCGCGAAATTCAAATTTTCTTACGTTTTTTGGAATTTGCAGGCCAGTGTCAGGTTGTATCTTGATCAAAATTTGATTCGCGACAATAACAGGTACGTATTTATAGAATTATAATCATTAGAATCATTAATACATCTTTCTAAGTTAGATTTGTACCACTAAGCAGTTTTCCATAAGAGATTTGTTGTCGTGGTACAAATCTAACTTAGAAAGAATGATTATAATTCTGTAAATACGTACCTGTTATAGTCGCGAATCAACTTTTGATCAAAATACAACCTGACACTGATCTGAAAATTGCGAAAAACGTAAGTAAATTTGAATTTCGCGGGCTACCCTGGCACTTCCCCCTTAAGGGGCCGTCCGAGCTTGCGTAGTTCATACAAACGTAATACCAAAATAATTTGTAAATCAAACATATTCTTAATGTAGTGTGTATTTATTCCGATTGGATTACAGAATATCTAGGTTTCCAAATACATATTTTGAATGGACATTGATTTAAAGACGAGTTATGAGAAAAATAAGTTTTCTATAGAAATTTGAAATTCCTCATATCTCGTCTTTATTTATCAGGGTCCTTTCAAAATATTTGGGAACCTAGATTATTCTGTAATCCAATCGGAATAAATACACACTACCTTAAGAATATGTTTGATTTACAAATTATTTTGGTATTACGTTTGTATGAACTATGCATGCTACGCCGGCTCCTAAAATGTACCGTGTGCAAGCAGGAAAAGAGAGGAGAACTCTATGATAAGTTTCAGTATAACGGAGACATTCAACATTCAATAAAACTTCAGCTATAATTTTTCCCAGATAATATTATAACGTGCCCAAAATTACAACTCTTATTACATGGGATTAATCAATTCCTTAATTAATATTAATATCCTTAAATAGATTCCGAGAGTATTAAAACAAACCGCATCTACACAAATATAAACACAAATCAGCCAATTTGGGATGAAATTCTCTCGTCTCACATCGTAACAAGATAATTTCACCCCGAATTTTGAACCTTAACCTTTGGTAATAAGGGTCATGACATTCTCGAACTGATGAGCTGATTACATACTCCACCCCTTCGTCTACAAATTAATTGTGTCTAATGGAACACACGCTTGAATTCACGTTCCTCACCTCATACGTTCAAAGATGGGCTATATTTCATAAGAGATAAGGTTGAAAATTGAGTGATTAATTCCAGGATGCGCAGATATTTCGTGATGTGTTTGCTGTAGATTTGTGCTGTGTTTGAATTAGTTTAGTACTTGTACGAGTGAGAGAACTAGTGTCGAGGTGAAAGCTATTAAGATGTGTGGGCTATTAACAGGAGTGCAAACTTAGTTGGGTGCTAAGTTTGTAGTTCCGGATTGGGAAAACAGGGATACTCGAACGAAGATACTAACTACTTTACTTTGAGTAGTATGGTAATCAATAAAAGGGAATAGACGGGAAGTTGCATTTTTAGGTTATTTTTACTTTGAGCAGTTTAGGAGAATAATCAATGAAAGAGAATAGACAGTAAGGTGATTTTTTAGGTTCTTTGTACTTCTTGCGCGGTTTAATGATGGTTTTAGATATGACATTTAGATAGACCAGGTACTGAGCAAGCTAAAGGCACTGAGCGCCAAGATACAGAATGTCTATTTTGGCACTCACTGGCAATATTAATTGAGTAAAAAAGGTGTAAGTAATACTTTTTTAAGTGATAACTTTAAGAATGTTATTCATCCATGTAACTGTGTAAGTAATAGTTTAGTATTAACTGGAAAATAAATATATATCTCCATTTCTAGAAAGTGAGACAGTTTTCAACTTTCACCGATGAGTTTTTCATTTGAACGCAGCATCATAAATACAAACTCTATCACAACTTGACTATAGCGACGACAGTGACGAGACATATATGTCACGTGTCACATTGGTTGAGCATAATGTCTGACTGTTTTATATAACACAGGTTTGAACCCTGAGCAAGGAAAAACATAAGATTATTTTCCAGGTCGGGTTATTTTGTGCATGGCAGTTCGTAAAAATGAGTCTGTACATAAGATGCATATAATAGCACAATTAGCCTACAATTTTCCCACTGCTGGGACACAGACCTCCCCTCTTCGAGAGGTTGTGGGCTATAATCTAACACTCGGCCCCATTGCGGGTTGGTAGATGTCACATGTCTTCGAATTTTTAGTTCTAGGACATGTCGTTTTCCTCACGATGTTTTCCTTCACCTTTTTGAGAGCAGTGGTGATGAAATTATTTACACAAAGTAAAACTCCTGCCTGGGTTCAAACCCACGACCTACAAGTCGTAAACTCGTAAGCCGGGGGTGTTACTACTGGGTCAAGTGAGTCATCCATAGAAATGTAAAAAACATTCATATATCTATGGGGTCACCACTACTCTCCACATGGATTCACTTAGAATCTAATTCAAAGATTAAGTATATAGATTTAAACTCCATTTATAAAAGGTTATGTTTTTATAGAAATTTTAACATGACCTAATTTTTATTTAAAAATGGAGCATGAAAATCATTCCACATAAGTACTTACCGCAATAATTCTTTTTTGGAACCTAAATACCTAATCAGTTTGATGTAGTTACATACATTAAATTAATCATCTGATGATAATGAAGAATTATTTTCTAGACTAAAGATGTATAGACTTGATTAACGATTGTAAATGATGAAGTAAATTGTTTGGACAACGGTTATAAACTGACCTTTAATGTTTCACTAAGGTAATGTTTCTTGTATGGAACAGATTAAAGGAGGTGTTTTTTTTTTCATACAATTGTGGCCAAACAATGTACCATATGAAAAAAAGTACTGAAATATAGGAAAAAAATCGCAGATTCTGAAAAAAAATATATTGGATTTATTTATACATTTGTACCACATGAAATTGTCGTTCAAAGATATTAATAACTTACAACCCATTAATTAATTTGGCAATCTCATGATACATTCTTCCGATGATGCGTTTCGTTACTACGTTTTATAAATGTAACATATAGAAATTATCCTAAAAATATATTGATTATTATCTTATTTTTGTATTAAAAAAGTTTTTTTTTGTTTATATAAGACATTATTTTTGTGAAACATTTAGCGAATAAGAATTAAAAAAATACATTTATTTATCAGATTATTGTATGCGTTTGGTTAGCTTTCTGAAAGGCCAAAAGACTGTGCTCCAAGGCCAATAATTATCTATTTTTTTATTAGTTGTTGTTACCAATAGTTCTATTCTAACATTCCTGTGAACATTCCGTTTCGGTTCCTCGGCTCTGTTCGTTGGTTTCCCGTCTCTTGGAGTGCTATTTCGTGTGTGATTTCATAATTGTTGACTTGGCTATTCTTCTCTGGACTTTCGATTGATTTCTCCCATCTTGACGACCTGGCTAACCCATTTGGACTTGACACCGTGATTTGGCTGCGATCATTCTTTCGTTGGATTTCGACAACTTTGCAATTTTACTCTGGACTCTGATTAAACGGACTTTTCACATCAGATTTGCGTAAGTAGTGAACTATAATACGTTTTTTTTTAACAATTTTAACAAATGAATGGTTACCCATAGAGGTTATAAAATCTAATTCAACTTTACATGAACTGATTACGAAAAAATATTAATTGTAAAGCTGCTTTGCTCTAACTATATATATTTTTTTTGTTTTTAGTGTATCTGAGGTGTACAACAATGCAGTGCTGTTCATGTCATAGTGTGTTGAATGATGAGGTGCAGTATTATACCTTATCAGAAATTGGCAGTGAAATAAGCTCAATTATTTCAAGAACTCTTAATCGTGAGGTAAGCATATACTTAAGTTGTAAATATGTTACTATACATCACTTAACTACAGAATTGGAAGTTTTATAGTAATATTTTATTTTTAGCTTGACTGCAATAGCCATTTGTGTGGAGACTGCTTTACAACAGCTGCAAACCAATTGTCTTGCGAATCAAGAACAGTCCCTGCAGGTCAATGTGTCTTGTGTCAAAAGTCCATTGATAACTGTCACACTCATTCATTGCCTATTGGTCCTGAGAGAGATGATATAGCTCGCCGTATATTGCCTCGGCAGGTAAGAAGTATAGCATTGACAGACTATTACTTGCATTGATTGTGATATTATCATATAACTTTTCCACATTTTTTCAATTATTAAAAGCATTCATTTTTTCATTTTTAGATACAACCTGAAAATAGAGTGTGCTATGCATGTTGGCTTGCAGCTCGTAGAAATGTTCAACGAGCACAACAGCAAGATCGGAACAGAATTGCTCCTCCTGCACATCCACCCTTAACAATTTCGCCTACACCTTCACAATCTCATTCACAACCTGCAATCACTCTGCCTCCACCGTCTCAGCCTTCATCCAATGATCTTTTATGTGTTTGGTGTCAAGCATCACTTGCTAGACTTCATTCTCATTTTTTGCCTGAAGGACCAGAAAGAGAATATATTGCCGAACTAATTTCTCCCAGACTGGTAATTACCCATTACATACTCTTTGTTTTTATCAATTCTTGTGAGCATAATGATGTTATACATAATTTTTTTGTTTTCAGATTACAACTCATAGCAGAGTGTGCTATCCATGCTGGTTATCAGCTCGGAGACATGTCCAGACAGAAGAAGTTGCTGATGAAACAAATGATGTTCCACCAACTGCTCTACCCAATTTTAGACGGACAGGAAACTCCGCCAATTCATGCTTTGTACATGGTTGCACCAATCTGGAACGACATATTGTACCAAACTTTTTAAGGTACCGTTTATTAAAATCAAATAAACTATTTGTCACAGAAAATGCTCGTATATGTAGCCATCATTTGAGGGTTTATGATTGGGGGTTTCTTGATGACCATGGCTATATTAGCCAGTTTACTCCTTCTCAGTTAGAGGCTACAATAGCACTAGCCCTAACAAATGAAGAAGTAAATAAATTAGATTTTGAGCAATTAGGTCTAATGTCTGATGAAGAATGCCATTACTGGACTGGCTTATCTAAAGAAAACTTCATGATAATCATAAACGAAGCTCCCCTCTTAAGAGAACAATTTAAAAAATATAAGACTGCTCTTGCAATATTTTTAGTTAAATTGAGAACAGGGGAGCCACATTCAAGATTAGGACAACTATTTGAAATGTCTATCTCATCTATTTCAAAGACATTAACTAATGTAAGAAATACATTAAATGCACAATTTGTGCCACTACATATGGGCATTGGCCATTTGCCAAGAGATGAAATAACTAATCACAATTTAACTATACCACAAGGTCTATTTGGTGGTGAGGAAGGAGGCAATAGGAAGGCTATTGTTATCTGTGATGGGACATATATTTATTTACAAAAATCATCAAATTATTTATTTCAGAAACAATCCTATAGTTTACATAAATACAGGAACTTGGTAAAGCCTTTTTTAATAGTAACAACAGACGGTCACATACTTGATATTTATGGCCCCTATGCGGCAACTGTGTCGGATGCTGATATAATGAAACAATTATTTAGACGTGAAAGTAATGAGCTACGGCAATATTTTAGAGGAGGAGACGTTTTTATTTTAGATAGGGGATTCAGGGACGCAATTCCATTATTAACATCCTTAAATTATAATGTTTGTAAACCTGAATCCCTGGGACCTGGTGAGACACAGTTGCCTACATTAAGAGCAAATAAATCTAGACTTGTAACAATGTGTAGATGGGTAGTGGAAGTAGTAAATGGTAGGTTTAAGAGAGATTACAAACTAGTAAGAAATGATTTCAGCAATAATGCCGCTACCCATCTAATAACTGATTTTCGAATTGCAGGGGCCATAATAAATGCTTTCCATGTACCCATTACAGATAGACCAGATGCCTCTTTACTTTTGGAGCGTGCCTTGCAAAAATTAAATCAACCAAACTTATTAGCTGATTTTATTATTGAAAATAATGTTAATAGAAGAAGAGCATCTTTTATAAGCATCAATGCCGATATTCTATTAAATGAGTTCCCAGTGATGACAGAGTCTGATTTAATTTTATTTGCACTGGGAACTTATCAGATAAAGCAGGCACGCTCATATTATGGGGAACATATAAGGCAAAATGGAGTATTTGAAATTGAAGTTTGCCCAGATGTTGAGCAACTCCATATACCATATTTGCAGAATGAAATGTTTTTATTTAGGGGTAGAATACAGTCCAGACATCGTAGTGGAAGAACATATTACACATATATTTTATTAAATATGCAACAAAACAGTTGGGAGCACAGAATCCACGGTTATTACTGTAACTGTATAATTGGAAAACGTACCGTGGGTTGCTGTGCTCACATCATGACTATTGTTTGGTATATGGGGTGGGCTCGACATCAACAGGATATTACAGCACCTGCCTCCTTCCTAGATTATATCCTAGTTAGAGATGATTTTGAAAATGAGGAAATGGAATAAAAGAAAATAATAAAATGTTATTGGTTTTATTTCAAATATCCCTAGCAACTAAATTCCCATTGGCATACACACTATTATTATTAATTCCTTGTTACATTGTCAGCAACATGAAATGTAACAAACAGACGAAACATTCACATAAAAACATGATAAATGTATGGATACATTGACAGTTACCAGAGATTTCAACATGTTTTTATGTGAATGTTTCGCCAATGCAAACACACACAGTTAGCCTTCACAATGAAAAACAACCTGCAGCATACTAGCAGCTGCTGGTATAGCTATAGATATGGCTACACAAAAATAATTGATGAATTTATATTAGTATTCTGACTATTGTGGTCTTAGGGCTAAATGATAGGTCAGTGGGTCGTCTTAGGGGCAGACTGAAATGCACATTTTAGGTCCCTTGGATTGTCAGCAAAGACATTACAGCCTATCTTAAATCTCTGAGTGTCAGACAACTGTTAAAAGGCCGATGACCGTCACTGATAGGAGGTCCATGCCTCCTCCATGGTCCAATTCCAATTTTTATAGTAATGGCTCCATCGTTTTATCGATGAATCTGCCAATTTCAAGGTTGAAGGAAACGAGATGTATTCCATTCCATTTTTATAATGGCTCCATCGTTTTATCGATGATGAATTAATGTATTCGCTGAGAACTAATGTGATCACAAACTACAATAATATGTGATATTTTGACAAATGGAATAGTTTGACAGCTGTCAGTGCTGTTATGAACATTTCGTTGAACGCAGTTACGATGCGAGGTAGTGATTTTTTATATTCTCTTATTTCTTAATCTATCAAATATTGGGGGATTTTAAATACTGCTAATAACACAATTTATTGCAAGGAATTTTACTTGTAATTTGTACCTCGGTACAAGTTTGGCCGAAAAAAAAACACATCCTTTATTGTATTGGGAAGCCTTGTGTAATACTAATACGTATCGTTACATTATCAAAACTTTACATACTAAATTAAGATACTCGTATGCATACTGGAAGAAATTCAATTATAGACAGTAAATTGTTATAAACATGAACTTCAATCGAAATAATTTAAGTGCAAAATGAAGGTGCCTGCTCTTTTTATAGAACTTCTAAGCACCCACCAATATTAAAAAGTTATTAGAAAACCCAGACCACAGAATTTAAGGAGCAGCTAAAACCGGTACATAAATAATTTTGGCCAGAGCATCGACAATTTTATTAACCGACTTAAAGAACCAAAGAAATTCGATACTTGTGTTTTATTTCTTCCTTGGAAGCAGTTATTGCTAGTATTTTCAAACTTATGTTTCAAATTAATACAATTTCAAGTTAAACATATCAACTTTATTTTAATGGTATAATTAAGTTGATTTCAGAGTGACTAGCACTATTGAAAAAGTTATATATATTTTTTTGAATTTGTAACGTAAACTGAACTTTATTTCGTAGAATCAAAGTTATTTTTCTGTAAATAATATTTTTTTACATTTTTGGCAAATCAATGGCGAATGCAGATTAGAATACTTCGTTTGCTTCTTTGTCCTTTACCTATACAAAATGGCAGGGATATCGACGCGCAACATGTTATCATAGATTCAGTACCTACATGATTCTGAACCCTGCTGCGTGGAAATTTTACGACGGTTATTAAGGGGACCACATGAACTCAAGCGCGGTCACTGTCGGACTGCATAGAAAAGAAAGAGAAGCGCGATGACACAACGCTGGTATAATTTATTACAAACTATAAAGCAATTATCTATTTAGAAAAAATCTATTGTTTGGACTAAAAAATTAAAACACTAGTGCTTTAGTATGTTGCTTGTAGAATCATCATCATCTTCCTGCCCTTATCCTTAGAATAATCTGACAAAAAATCAGAATTGTATATTATGGTTTTTATTGTAAAAGAAAGTTTTAGAGGTATCTTCATGATCATTTTCTATCGTATCAAATTAGTTGTATTATGTTTTCAACACACTATCTATATCCTGAAGAATATCATATATTTTTCTGATTTAGTTTACTGTAGTCGATCATATACTTTTAGTGCTTTTAAAAATTTCGTTTTTTGCGTTTAGGTCCTGTAATTCCCTGAAATAAAAAAATGCTGTTGCATACATTTTGACCGCGTAGGTATTGCACTTGTCTATGAAATATATATTTTTTTTAATAATCGAAGAAATTTTTTACGCTAGAGGGTCTGGAATCATATTGGGCTGAATGTTTACAGTTTGTCCCTGCCACCCTGTATTTTGATCCTGAAACATGTATGTCGCAGGTCTCATTGGGAACATAGCCCGCGATATCCTAAATAAATAGTCGTCTGGGTGCCATGCAGATTTTAGATACCAATTATATCCGCCCTAGCACATGATCCAATGACGATCTAAACTTACACGACAGGCTAAAATAGTCTGTCTAGCAAGTTTGCAGCTCCCCGGAATTGAAAATTAGGGCTCTTGTAACCTGGGACTTGGAAAAAAAGGGTAGACAATAGTTTGGCAAGGTCCAGATATAATTTAGTAGGCATCCATCAAAGTTAAAGATGTGGACATTGGCAGAAACCTGCGTTAATTGTTAATAACATTGACAAGCCAAACAGTAGGTACCTGAGTTACTGTTTATATCCATTGAATTTGGGCTGATACATAGGCTACACAGGCATACAGCATTTACTTTAACTAATGTCGTTAGAAGCTTGCGGGAGTGATGATGATGACGTCACGCTGAAGTACTTGCACGAAGGCTGCGCTGACGTTCATACTCGGGGTTACCAGTATAGAGGTGTCCGTATGCGGAACAGGGTGTAAAGTTCACTGATACTCTATAGAAAAGGGAGGATCCTCCGACCAGTCGGGTGTCGTGTCTGGCCGGCACATGCCCCATGATTCATGTCGGGACGTTGTACCTATATAATTGTGCTAGTTGCGCGGTAAACTCTGCTTGCGCGATGCAGGATTTTGCGTGACGTCAGTATGACGCGTAGTTCGCACGTGGCGTTGTAGATGCCGCTATACATATATGAGAGTTGTCAGGTCGACATATTTGTTTCACAGCTGTAAAGTTATTCATCTCTTAATTTTCTATCTGGTAGGCAGGGATAGCAATATCCCTAGTTATGTTGATGAAAGACGGAATCAACGTAGAACTTGTTCACGAAGCGGTTGAAAATTACGCGATGGAATTACTAACTACAAAAAAACTACAAAACTTTTTACACGACTGCGCGACAGTAATGACAGGGTTATGTATATATGCGTATCTATGTATCTTTGTAAGTGGGATTCTTTATACCCTCGAAGCATCCTAACGGTTGGATGGGTTTGAATAAATGAGGTAGACTCGTCTGGGTCGCGTGATAGAATAGGCTAGATTGCGTCATAAATTCAAAATGGCGGAATTTAGATGAGAACAAAGTAATATCTTGAAAAATTAAAATTGTACCGGGACCATGGAGTATAAAAATAGTGGCACTCCGGGAGTGCCGACAGAAGTGAAAACTTGAACAATTACGTGTGTATTTTTTTAATCGTCATTTAAATAAAACACAAACAGAATACGTTGTCATCGCTCACTGACATATCGAAAATACATTAAAACCGAGTTCATCCCGAGGACAGCCGAACACATCCGAATGTAGCGCGGTGTCAGTAACAGTGTCGCGAGTTCAATGGTTTTTTTCCATCTCAAAAAATGCCTAACGCGCCTAAAGAAGTTTTCACTTCAATAATGGGATTTCAAAAATATAACACAATAAAATGTTGAAAATAAATACAAGTTTACTTTTCAGGCAGTCTGATTCGAGACTTGCAGAACTTGTTTTGGACTTTTTAGTAGCAGTCTGGTTTCTTTATTTAACCTAATAAGTACGTCACCGACGACCGTCGGTCGACGGGTCCAGGGGGTCTACTCCGAAGTGACACATTCGAATGATCGGAACGATCCGACACACGGCCGAACCGAATATTGTTGCCCTACTACGAAAAAGGTTCGGATTGGCTCAGCTTGGTCGGTACCATAGTCAATGTTCGAAAAGAGTGTCGGAACGAACGAAATGTAGTACCAGAGGTGAACGTTTTATCGATATGTGTTTATAGTAATTAATACTCATTTCGATATAATTGCACTGTTGAATTACAGCGTAAAATTATTTTTTATAGTAAGAAAATAGAACTTTGCTTTTAATTCAATATTTATTCCTAAGAACATTGTAATATTTCTCGAAAAAACAATATATTTGTAGCTGGCATACAGATTGATTTGCCGATTGTCAAAATAAAAAGAAAATGGATAAAAGTCAAAGGATGACATGTAAACAAACAAAGGGAGAGATTGTGATTTTTATTATTGCAAAATTGAGAAAAAGTACTTTTAAACTCAAACCAACTCATCTGTCGCTATCGCTATAGCGATAATCGTATTTCGGTCGTTTATCGTCAAGTGCTGACTGAAGTGTAAAGTGTTAAAGTCAAGTTATGAGATGTACACAAAAAAACAAGCTAAATATACTATAAACTACATAAATTATTCACTTTACGCGTGATAAAGTGTCCCTTGGGCTTATCGTTTATCATGTTCGTGTTTTGGAAGTTTGGAAATGAAAGTTATGAACAAACATTCTGCAAGAACATGTCACCATGTCCAGACCGACAGCGGCACAAATTGATGCTCTACTCATCGAGATTTGGCCCAAGGCAACTTGAGGAGCATCGACAGTCGTACCTACGCTAAATCATCGACTGTGGGAAGAAATTTGCACCACGCTGAATGCTATATTATTTTTAGTCTTACTTGTAATAAATTGAAGATTAGTTCTAGTTGTTTAGTATTGTAAAAATATATATTATTCATTATTATCTAATGATTGTATCAGTCTTTCCCTCTCTCTTTGTACCCTCCTCAAAGCATCTGCGACAAATCATCAGCAAATATAGCAGGCTGATAATATATCACCTGCCGGGAGTTCTCAGATTCAAAATCATCTTGGGTTAACTCCGGAGCACTCACTCCGGCCCTTACCTATGCACATATTATGCAAAACACAGCAGGGTAACATTATTCTGCCTGCTCTATGTGCATCCTAGTGCACCTCTCTTGCTGCCAAGAGACACCTCCATCAACCCTTGACTATCCCAAATGTGTGTTCAATGGTGGAGCAGGCACGCTGTTTACAATAAAAAAAATCTAGAGCATAAACCTTAAAAAAATAGGTTGGTACAATTTCCTTACACAAATCTTTTAATATCTTCCGAATGCGTGGTCCGATTTACATAAATCCAATTGGAATATTAGTTTTATACACAACTCTATCATTTGAGACCAAATATATTTCAATATCTACATAAACAAAAAATCACATTTTCAAGTTACGTAATTATACCTATATGACAATCCTTACACATATTCCAGAAAATGCCTTACAAACTTACTTTAATCAGTGTTACTGGATTAGGATATGAAAACTAATAGTACAACAAAGCTAGATAAACTAATTACAAACAGTAACAAACATAAAATTGTAATAATTCATTAAATTCGATATGTTACGATAGGTACTCAAAAGGTAGCTACTTTGCTGTCGTGTATTTTGACATTAATTTCACGATGTAACTCTTGCCAAACTCAAATTATCGGTCAGTCTTTTCTCGTTCAGAGTAGGGTTTACGATACAACAAGTGTCAGAATGAAGTTCAGTCGGATCCGAACCTACCGAACCAAATAGAATGAACTTCGTAGTAGGAAATGACCGAACATTCGGCCGATACGATAAATTTACCACTTCGGAGTAGACCCCCTGGAGTGGAGGCCGACAACGACCATATCGGCAAGCGTAGCGTAAGACAGGACCCCAGCTAGATGGACCGACCACCTTAAGAAACTAGCTGGGACAGAATGGATGCGGAGGATGGAGGACAGGATTTTGTGAGCAGGGTATGTGGCTTGCGAGAGGCCTATGTCCAGCAGTGCACTACGATAGGCTGATTTGTTTTTTGTCCGGTGTATTTTGTGTCTTTTGGTCTGTGCTAAATAAACATATAAGTATCTTTCTTTCTTTCTTTCTTTATTTGATTGATTGAAGTACGTCACCGTCTTATCTTAATAATTATCCAGAGCCCAAGTTATATACCTACAAATAAAGAGCACCATGGACTTATAGAAAATCTACTGTTGTGATCATATACCTTGATGCCAGGTTTATGCAACAAATAATAGAAATCCATTATATTGAGTAATGACTAGGTTTAGATTCAATGTAAACTGAATGCCAGATGCGCTCCATTATGTAGTAATAATTAATAATAATGCACTCGTGCAGTAACGTTTTATGCCCACCATTTAGCTATTGGACGGTATTGCAAACGATTAGAAGAGATTAGGAGCTCGTCCGGGGCAGTACTACCAACGAAGGTACAGTCAAAAAAAGATTAAGTATGCAGGATCGTCGGATATAATTGAAGTTTAGTAAGAAACCGATGGATGTTCTCGAATAAAATTTAATTTTATTAATAGAAAACAAACAGCTCTTTTATCAAATTAAATTTCAGTCGACAACATCCATCGGTTTCTTATTAAACTTCAACTATATCCGACGATCCTGCATACTTATCTCTTATGTTGACTGTACATATTTCTGCCACCATACAGCGCTACTGTATACAGGATGTCCCGTAAGTCGACATCAAGCCGGAATCGGGTAACAGGCCAAGTCATAATAGGTATCAGAAAATTATTTGCGGTTTTAAAGGAATGGGTGCCAGTGTAAATTACACATGAGACATTTTAACTTTATATCTGTGATGGCAACGCATCTGCGAGGCTTCTGGTATTGCAGATGTCCACAGGCGGCGACAACCACAGACTATCGCATGAAGCACCTGCTGAATTGCAACTCAATATTCGATAATGATTTTAAATGGTAAAACGCGAGGCAATACATTGTATAGCCATTGGGCGGTATTGCAAACAATTTGAAGAGATAAGGAGTCCCTCCGAGGAAGTACAATGCGCGCCACGAAAGATGAGACTTGACCCCGCCTCCCGCGCTCTTTCCGCCGCCCCTATGACGTCCGGTCCTGTCCCGCGATCAGACATCATACCGCTAAAGATACCTAAAATCGTGTACTGCGCAAGTTAAACCACGTGGTGTGTCAAGTCTCATCTTTCGTGGCACGCATTATACTATCACCACACATATTTCTGCCGCCAAGCAAGGTTGCTGTATATCAGTTTGGAGGGTATGACGGGTGCCGGAGTAATTTTACACATGAAACATTTGAGCTTTGTATTAATCGCTTTGATCGCAACGTATTTGTGATCCCTCTGGTAAGGTAAGGCTAATTATATGCCAATCATGCAGAACTGGGCCTATTTGGCGCAGCCTTGAAACGCACAATTTTGCAAAATGTGTGTCTTAGGGCCTGTGCACACCACGTTTTTTAAACGCGCCGTTGACGCGCGTTTGTAGCGATACAGACGCGATACGCACGCGAGTCAGACGCAGCCTGTAGACCTTCTTTAGGATAAAAGCGCGCCATCGACGCACGTTTCTAAAACGCGCATCAACGGCGCGTTTAAAAACGTGGTGTGCACAGGCCCTTAACCTGGGTCAAATAATTTATTTTTTTTCTTTTTGTTACTTAATTGTAAATGTCTATGTGGCCAATTTGAAACCAATTTCGGTAAACGAACCATCACTCCGAGCATCGCAAGGCAATCATTATTATGTTGCCATGAGAACTGAAGAGGTGCCCTTTGCGAAGAGATCTTTCATTTATTTATGCTTCAGCATTATATTTATTTGTTTGGCGAAGCATCTGCGTTATTCTGGTATATTTAGTTCTATAAACTTATATAAATATGAAGCACGTTAAGCTGTTGGTCCTGGGTGTTATTTCTTTGACAGTCCCAACGAGTAGCCAAAGCCCGAAAACCTGACAACCAGTCTTATCAAGGGGTATCGTACTACTCAGTAACTGGGTTGTGGAGGTCAGATAGGCAGTCGCTCCATGAAAAATACTGGTATTCCGCTGCATCCGGTTAGACTGGAAGCCGACCCCAACATAGTTGGGAAAAAGCTAGGCAGATGATGATGACATAGACGTTAAGCTGAAGAAGGCCAATTCCCGTAATTAAAAACGTACAAAATCTAGTCGCAACCTCATTTCAGCGACATTCAATGTCAAAAATTTGTCAAAATGTAGGGAAATAAGAGGTGTTTTTGACAGATTGAGACTGAGATCAGACTACGAGTCTTTGGTCAACTGGACCCACACGAACTGAACTCGCGGGTCCAGTTTGTGAACGTCCTTAAAATTACGAGAATTGCCCTGTGATGTGCTTACTCGTTACATTTTATGATAATACATTTATCTATAAGTACTTACTTGTGATATTATTATGTATGGTTATAATTAAATTGAAATTGAAACGCGCACTATTAACTTGGCAATGTATAGACTAGTAATACAAAGGACTGCATAATTGGCTGTGTCGATGCTGATATCGGAAATTTAATTATCGGTCATAATAATAATATATTAATTGACTCTGATCAAATTATGACAGGTAATAGGTACCTACCCAAATAATTACGATTGACGTACAGACGTCAGCACATCAAGCTTCTACAATCTGTCAAATTTCTTTAATAGATTTTCAACTTTATCACTAAGGCATAAGGTTCAAAGTTAATTGGGAAAATAATTTGACAGTTTCGGGTAGCTTGATGTGCTGGCGTCTGTACATATTCTAATGACAGAAAACCTTGGATTCGTAAATCATCACAGCACACATCCGGTTCAGTTACATCCGTCACCTCTTCACAATTATTCCTATTTATCTATCTATACAAATTATTTATTTGCTATGTATTTTCTGGTCTACAATAATGTATATATTACAGATTTTTTTTACCGGTTTCAATTTACACATTACAGGTTGTTCTACCCATGAATATAAACAACTTTCACTATAGGACCAACTCTGAAATCACGAATAAATATCAGCTGTTTCATACATTTTGCTCAAGTTGGTACTTATTGAACTTTTGTATTAAACAGCAGATTTTTTTTATCCCATTTTATTTTGACTTTGACAAGCAAAACTTACCAAAAGGGGTCCACATACGGCAGCGGTGTCATAATTTAGAATCAACAATTATTGCTACATTTCCTTTTACAAATAAAAGTAAAATAACGCAACAAAAACTCAAATTCCGTAACAAGCGAAGCGTGCACATGCAGATAAGATTAATATTTGAGGGTTGCGCACGCAAAGCGATTCGAAGCATAGTGTGCGCTCAACCGAATTCGAAGTGAATGTTCACATTTGAAATAGCATCGATACCAGCTTGATGTATGGCGAACGCGTTTGAAAATCGAACGGATGACGTCATCAAAATGTGTTCGTGCAGTGATGCTATTCTGTAAAAATTGTAAAAACCCACAATCGAGTTTTCGTCAGTGAATAGTGTTTGGGCGCTGGCAACTGACAGTGACGATACGGAAGTGAGTTTATGGTGAGAATAGTTGATGGATTTGTGTTGGTGGTTCCTCGTAAGGTTCGTAATATTGCCAATTCATTCTATTACCCACATGTTGTGCTTCATCGGGGAGCCTCAGCCCCATCGCCAATTTTAGACTACTAAAGAAGGCATATTGAAGGACTCATAAAAAGAGGGGCAATTATCGTAATTTTAAAAACGTGCGCAGTCTGATCTCAGTCTCAATCTGTCAAAAATACTTCTAATTTAGTGAAATTGGAGGTATTTTTTTGACATTTGTTTGTCGACGCTGCGACTAGATTTTGAACGTTTTAAATTACGAAAATTGGCCTTCAGTTGAAAAACTCCTATTGATTGAAGCTTTCGATTCTGTTTACAAGTGACCGAAAGTAAGAAATAAACAAGAAAGTAGGTATTGTGTACCTCAAGTTTAAACTTTCAGAGGTTTCCCTTTGTCTTGAAACTTTAAAGTTTCAGTTCCGAATCAAATCTACGAAACGGCTCACGGAAATCGTAAAACCAGTTTTAAACAAGGGTCTCGGGAATAAATTAGGGACTTGAAGGATGAATCACACTTTTCCGGTGGAGGCGAGAATGTCTACAGCAGTACGAAAATCCAAAGTTGTGTCCGGAATACGTTTTCTCTCATAGCATAATCAGCATGTAATGTTCCCACTGCTGGGACACAGGCCTCCACTCGGTGAGAGGGAGTGGGTCGTAATCCACCACGCGGGCCCAGTGTGGTTGCTAGATTGACATCTAGCAACCCAATTCGAAAACATGTAACCATGTCTTCGAATTTTTGGTTCTAGGATATGCCGGATTCCTCACGATGATTTCAAAAAAAAATTCTAGACAGCTAAAGGTTAGATAGGTTGATGTTGCCGTCATTGCGACAAGGTTATGACAATATGGCTTAGACAAACTGACATTCTATCAGCGATACCGATAAAGGCTTTGAAAGCCTTGTCTAAGCCCTCTGGATTAGGTAAGAATTGATACCAAACTTTGCAATAAAAGCGTTTTAGGTAGCTATCTAAAAAGCCATTATTACAAAGTTTAGTTTGGTTTTTGAGGATAAGCTCAAAACCCAATCAACGTTGCCACGTTCCCCAGCGAACAAACCCGACAGAATCTCATTCGCCTTTAACTCACAAAGGCTCAGTATCAATCATTCATCGCTGGCCAACCGTGGCGAGCCTGAATCTATCAATACACACGTCACATATCTTCGACGCGGCGTTTACGCAATCTGCACAGAATTGCGAATTAATTGCCGTTTATGTGCGCACGTGTGTGTGCAGTCTGCAAATATGAGCTGGTTGTGTGTGATCTGCATAGGTAGGTCATCGTTAATATATTGCTGATTAGGTTTAATAGACCCTTTACGAGTGCGTAAAGGGTCCTATTTCTAGTTTTCTACCTCCCATAAAACATTAAATAACTACTCATATAAATGAACTGAAACATACGGCGTGGCGCTTTAATGGCGACATTAATTTAACACACATAAGTATACGGTTTCGCGTTTTCGTTTTATGAACATAATAATTTTAATTTCATTAAACATTTTTATTTATTTACAATTTTCAAATATAGCATCTTAGAGCAACCTGTACTTAAAGAACTGCAGCGCAGAGGTCGAGGGATTTGCCGGGATCACGGATCATCACATCAATGAAATTAAAACGAATAACTTGCAAAGAGTAGGCGAATTAAAGGAAAGAGAGAGAGAGCCATATATCAGCGAGCGGCGCAGGCGGTATAGTTTTCAAATTACGAATGATTTTATATTTATTGTTATATTTTTTATAATTACTGGCCACTAGCCCTATCCGTATGTTAAATTACTGTTGCCATTGTAGCGGCACGCTGTATATTCAAATGGAATGCGCCGCTCAAATAGCCGCGAATGGCGTGTACGAGTGGTCGACCATGTTCAAACCGACATACACTTAATGTAAATTGGAAATAACTTACTGAGTTCCACATAAGTCGTGTATGAATACGTTTATAAGCATTCTTTTAGTGTATTTGTAGGTAATATGAAACTTAGTTAAGTTAAAATCGTAAAACGTAAGGTAGAGGCTAGGTGGAGCGACGATCTTCGCATGATGTCTGGTACTTAGCAGCTGGATGAAAAATGCCGAAAATCGAGTTGAATGGCGTGCAATAGAAGAGGCCATCAGTGGACTGCTATTAGGCTGATGATGATGACGAAGTTAAAATCAAAATATTTTATTTTATATAAACCTACATGGGAGTTATGAAACGTCAGAAGCTAGATGCACGGTTCCAGTTGGTCGTTTCCTACGGAGAAGAGCCGGCAAGAAACTCCACGGTTACTATTTTAAAAATAATTGGCTTTTGCTGTTTTCAAATTAGGTACAGGAGGACAGTGTAGGCCTGTCAACAAGTACCAGGTACTTAACAAAATAGAAAACGGTTTACAAATCTACAGTCAACAAGGCCTACAACGCAACGTTCTCATATTCACAAAATTTTAAAGAATTATAAAAAAATACCTATTTAAACCAAATGACATGACTGCCATTACAACTAACAAATCTGATATATTTATTATTTTTTTTTGTAAAAAAAAAAATATAAATTTGCATTTTTTTTTTGTATCTAGAAAAATTCATTGAATCGTGTAGGTATTCCTTTTACATGATCCTAGACTAAAGAGTCAAAAAACATACAACAAAATGTTAAATCCCTATTCCACATACTTAGCAAGTTACACGAAATAGTAAAACCACATTTTTTCAACCGCAAGCTCTTTGTGAAAAGTTTCGTCTGGGAAAGTACCACAACTTTGCTTATTTGAGTTTGAAGGGTAGGTAATTATGCATGCCGGTGTAATTACAGTTAATATGACAATTACCATCTTGTCTTTACAGCTTTGTTTATATGATACTGGCGCAACTGTGATCCCTCTTTTGCTGCAGATGTCTATTTGCGGCGGTGAACAGACTGTGGTGACATCTACATCGCCACATTCGAACTACGTATCAAACTGACGTCACGCAAAATCCTGTATCGCACAAGTAGAGTTTACCGCGCAACTAGCATATAATCCCGACACAACAGCCGTCTGTTTGGAGGATCCTCCCTTTTCTATGGAGGATGAGTGAACTTTACACCCTATTCTACATCGTCAAAAAACAACATAAGAAAATATGTATTTTAAATCTGCATGCGAAGTTTTTGCACTTCAGTTGAAAACTAAAAGCTACCTTAATCAATCTCTCTTGCCATACAAACTTAGATTAATAATGTTCATCTCACAAATGAAGTTATTACCTTTTCGCATCTGTTAACTTTGAGGATTCACTTTCAAGCTAGGACTTCGACTCGTGATACGAAGATACGAGATGGCTGCATTTTCGATTAAGTTAAGTCTTCTAAACCCTAGACAGATTTGATTTAAAACTCCAAAGTCAAGGATCGATTTAGAATAATAATGAACACGTTGATAGGTAACCAAAGTTTACGAAAATTGCCCTGAAGCAGAAACCTCAAAAAACAACTCGCAGAGCTAGAGAATATTATTTATCTACATAAAGAAAAGTGAGAGAGGCTTCTGGCTTAGTAATAGCAGCCGCTTGGGTCGATCGATCAGGTTAAGCTACGCTTGTCGCGGTTGGTAAGTGGATGTGTGACCATCTCTACATACCAAGTCCCCTCCGTGCCTCGGAACGTTAGTCCCGGCTGTCATTCGTGAATCTTTGACCGTCGTTACGGGTCGTCAGAAGCCCGAAAGTCGACAACCAGTCTTACCAAGAGGTATATATGTATTACCCAATAACTGGGTAGTAGTGGAGGTCAGATAGGCATTCGCTCCATGTAAAATACTGGTACTTAGCTGTCTCCTGGTAGACTGGAAGCCGATTCCGACATAGTTGGGAAAAGGCTAGGCAGATGAATGAATAGGTTGATAGGTGTCTGCCAAAGTTTAAGAAAATAACTCTGGAGCAGTAACCTGAAAAAACAAACTAACTGCAATGCTGGAGAATATTATTTACCTACAAACAGAAAACTCAGAAAAGGCTATTACAATATGTCTTTCTATTACAATGTAACAAAAACAAAGAACAAAAAGCTCAATTTCGTCATACAACACAACACAGACAATGATAAATATTTTTGCTAAATCTTAAAGTGACACCGTAACATTAATTTGGACGCCATTTTATTTTAATAAATGCCGAGACGGGGTAAACCGTAATAAATTACAAAACAATAAGCTGGTGTCGGCTGATGTTAATATTAATTAATAATGTAAGTACATTTTACTGATTTGAAAGGAAAGGCTCAAGAAAGTTGGACAACTCTTAATCATTCTGAAGATGTTAAAAGTTGTGTTGCAAGAATTGACAAGATTCTTAGGCGCGTCGCTCACTGGTAAGTCGAGGCGAGGTCGCGGGGGCGAAGCGGCAAGTTTATTCCTAGAAAACGTAGATGCGGCGTGTTCTTTTCGATCAAAAGCTGAACTAACACTTAGGACGTGTGAACCTGTGATTTAACACGAAAATATAATTGTCAAACTCAATCTCCAACCGCCATTTTGTAACAATCACAATAGTTACTGCAATCCGACAATTCCGAAACAAAACTTCGGAACATCAAAAGCGTCTGTTCACAGTAAAGCCAGACCAATTAGTGTACATGTAGCCTTGCCGTTAATTAAGTGAATGCATCTCACTGAGACACGCGGCATGCGTTCATCATTTCCCGCCGAAATGGAATTAAGATGGCGGGGATTTAAGCCGCGTTCACACCATGTGACAAGAGGAATGAACTAAAACTGCACAACTATGAAAAATCGAACGTTACAGCTTTTATTCTAGAAAAATGAAAAGGAATTCAGTATGATTAAAAACTGAAGTGTCAATTAGTATAAAATGTGTTGCCTTTTCATCGATATTCTTGCTTGATGTGTACTTTTTATTTTTTTTTGGGAATGGCATCTCGCAGTTCAACCTATGAGGTTGTCGTCTGCTTAACCGGGCTTGCCTGTGGATGCCTCAAAATTAAGGCCTCCAGCCAAGGCTTTTAAAAACTTAAAAACTAAGCGACTACACGCTAAGGACACCCCCTGTGGGGTACGCGGGCCTCGGCTTAGGGCGTCGCTGGGGGGGGCAGCAAGGGACAGGCTGGATCGTATCGTAATATCACGACATTCTGCTTCCGCCATAGACGCCATATTGATTTTCCTATGACATGACAATACATAAACGAAGCAAAAGGAAGAATCGTAGGAGACGGCAGTTTCTACCTACACCCATTGAAAAGAAGGCGTGAGTTTATGTATTTATGTATCAGACAGAACGTATTTGCAATTAAAACAAATCCACATTCGTTGAAATTGGCTAAAGATTGTAAATTCTATTCAAACTTATGTTTCAAATTAATATTATTTCAAGTTAGACAAATATCAACTTTATTTTAATGGTAATTAAGTTGATTTCAGAGTGACTAGCACTATTGAAAAAGTTATACATATAAAAGTTTGAAATTGTAGCGTAAACTGAACTTCATTGTGTAGGATTTAAAGTTATTTTTCCTTAAAATCATATTTGTTTACATTTTTGGTAAGTAAATAAATGGCGAATGCAGATTTAGGTTACTTATAAGTTCGAGGTAACAAACACATATACAAATAGAGGTACTCGTATCTTATGAGATTCATAACACTTCAGTTTGGCTTCGCAATAGTCGGGTAAAAAGGGTTTGGATGTCAACTGAATTCAGACGAGCCTTATGACGATATTGTCGGGTTTAGGAATGGTGTGACATTGTTGTTTGGGACGATTCGTGTTTTTGATTGAAGTAGCTTTCTCAGTCCGCTTTACAAGGACAGCGATTATGCAGAAGGTATTTCATTTCGAGCGAGTATAATCTATATATATAAAAGAAAGTCGTGTTAGTTACACCACTTATAACTCAAGAACGGCAGAACAGATTTGGGTGAAAATTGGTAGGGAGGTAGCTTAGAGCCAGGAGACGGACATAAGATACTAAAAAAAATCAGAAAAAAAAAAAAAAAAAAAAAAAAACACTTGGAATAACAAAACGCAAATGACAGGGCTAGGAGTAGGCTCGGGGTAGGGCAGGAGTAGGGTAGGAGTAGGGTAGGGGTACGGTAGGAGTAGGGTAGGGGTAGGGGTACAGTAGGAATAGGGAAGGGTTAGGGTAGGAGTTAGTAGGGTAGGGGTACGGTAGGAGTAGGGAAGGGGTAGGGTAGGAGTAGGGTAGGGGTACGGTAGGAGTAGGGTAGGGGTAGGGGTACGGTAGGAGTAGGGAAGGGGTAGGGTAGGAGTAGGGTAGGGGTACGGTAGGAGTAGGGAAGGGGTAGGGTAGGAGTAGGGTAGGGGTACGGTAGGAGTAGGGAAGGGGTAGGGTAGGAGTAGGGTAGAGGTACGGTAGGAGTAGGGTAGGGGTAGGGGTACGGTAGGAGTAGGGAAGGGTAGGGTAGGAGTAGAGTAGGGGTACGGTAGGAGTAGGGTAGGGGTAGGGGTACAGTAGGAGTAGGGAAGGGTTAGGGTAGGAGTAGGGTAGGGGTACGGTAGGAGTAGGGAAGGGGTAGGGTAGGAGTAGGTTAGGGGTACGGTAGGAGTAGGGTAGGAGTAGGGTAGGAGTAAGGGGTAGGGAAGGGGTAGGAGTAAGGTAGGAGAAGGGCAGGGGTAGGATTGGTAGGAGTAGGGTAGGGGGTATTAGTAGGACACCACGCGAACGAAGTCGCGCCGGGCAGCTAGTTATAGATAAAGATGTTCTAATAGAACATTTACTACTGAATAAAGAATGTTTACCAGTAGAAATTAAGATTATTAGGTTTCATTTTTAGTTTGTTGTATCCAACCCTATAACTAAGACTCCGCTGTCCGTCCGTCCGTCCGTCTGTCTGTCTGTCAGCGGGCTGTACCTCATGAAAAGTAATATCAGGCCTCCGTCACTCCATGTACTTGCGCGCTGTAAGTGCCTACCGCCCAGCCGAGCGGTCTCGGTCCGCCGGCGGACCAAATTCAGTGCGGTTTTCGCAAGCGAAGCGCGCGCACGCCGTTCAATTTTAATAGTGCTGTTCGTTCGTACGCGTATTACGATGCCGTGTGGTGCCTTACGTGCTAACAAAACAAACTTACAAATATAATAAAACAAACTTTAAAAAAGAGAACCGACTTCAAAACACTAAACCGTAAGAAATAATTTCTTCTTTGATGTCGGTGCTTTTTCGATTCGTAATTACCAGCTGTTAGCACTAACATAAAAAAAAAACAAATTATTTCTTACGGCTTAGTGCTTTATTTGAAGTCGGTTCTCTTTTTTTAAGGCTTTTTTTTTTCATTTCTAGTGAACATCTCCGAAGATCATCATCAAACTAAGAAGTATTATACTTATTTTAAAACGTTCTCCTAAATGTATGTAACAAATCCTTTTCTGAAAACCGCATCGATATCGGTTTAGCCAAACGCAAGATTATCGCGCACAAACATACATACCTACAAACCATACAAGTCAAACTTCTCAGTTTGGCCTGTATGTCTGATCACCTCCTTTTTTTTAAGTTGGTTAAATATTTTATAAATGATAAAATTTTTAACTGCCACATAAAAGTCAGAACATATTCACAGTTCTCAATAACATAGATAAAAAGTTATGTTAATTTAATTTTATCGAAGAGGCAGCCCTGCGATTACTGTGGAATCGCGCGGTGCGAAGCAATCACTGCTGTACGCTTGAGCATTTAGGCGCATTTTAGCATACAGTGGTTGTTGACGCGAGGGAGTAGGCAATTATCGTAATAGGTATTGGAAATTTTCTACTGAGTGAAGTATCTGTTACGTAGTAACTATTCAGTAATCTGTGGTAATATGTAGACAGTTGAAATTTTTACAGAGTATGTATTTCTATTGCCGCTATAATAACAAGTATGAAAATAAAGTTAAAATAAAGGTTGTCCTTTAATTTTTAACATTATTTTATTACGAGTACTTGTTAGCCATACTACCATACTTACAAGAAAAGTGTTTTAAAAAAAAGCGGTTTTAAATATTGTACGGTAGTACATAACCCTTCGTGTACGAGTTTTTTGTCAAAATTACACACTTTTCAACATCCATTTACAGATTATAAAATCAAGTTATATGTCTCCAATCAAAGCCAAAACACGTTACTCCCAAAACCTAACACGAATCCACTAAAACCTCACACCCCGTCGACATCAGACATCGGCATAGTTTAATTACAGTACAAAACTGACGCTCCCTGAAACTGACAAACGTAGAGCTGCATTAGTGCAGCTTTGCTTTTGAAGGACTTTTACGAAGAACAAATTTATCTACTAGCTTGTAAAAGGAAAAGCTGCAGGAAATTACTACATAATGCTCGGTAGGATATAGGATACAATACAGAACAGAACGATTAAGACCATTTTCAGCAGCGGGATTGTCCGAAAGGGTTACCGCTGCCCGGAACATAAAGGGCTAAGGAAGGAACACGGGTGGGTTTTAGTCAGTAAGAGTCTGACACTCCCTTCCGCTCCACCCAGAGCGGGAGGAGTCATTAGATGATTTCCCATCCAAAAAAAAAAAGACCATTTTCAGGTGATTCAGTGTAATTTAGAGGCATTAGAAATAGATATTTCTGTTTAGAGGGTTTTGCATACGGATTTAATATCCTCATAGTATAAAAGAAAGTCGCCGAAATGTCTGTACGAGCATAACTTCCGAATAACTCCACCAAATTGGATAATTCTTTTTTTGTTTTGTTCGGTATTGCCAGGACAAGGTTTGTACTTGCTTCCAGTCTAACCGAATGTAGCTGAATACCAGTATTTTACATAGAGCGACTGCCTATCAGACCTCCACAACCCAGTTACTAGGTGATACTGCCCCTTGGTAAAACTGGTTGTCAGACTTTCGGACTTCTGACGACCCGTAACGACTGTCAAAGATCTCCGAATGAAAGCCGGGACCAACGGCTTAACGTGCTTTCCGAGGCACGGAGGGGTCTTGGTATGTAAAGATGGTCACCCTTCCACAGACCAACCGAAGCAAGCGCAGCTTCGATCGAACCGTCCGGCTGTTATTACTTAGCCACAAGCCCTATCAAGATAAGACTTTATCTTAAACCTAAAATAATAATAGTACCCCACAGACTACCTACAGTAGTTGCCTCTCCTTCCCCTTTTTAATCCATCCAAAGTTTGTCTTTAAAAGATCGCTCTTAGCGATAAGACCGCCCATTGTGTCACCCTTTGACTTTATATCTGTAATTTATATGGTGTACATAATAAAGAGTACTCTATTAACTGATGTCACTTGGAAAACTGCCACGCTAAAATGGAACTGGGCTGGACACATCTGCCGCATGTCAGACGAACAATGGGCCAAACTAACGACCCAATGGGTCCCTCTTAATGGCAAATGACATCGTGGCAGGCCCAGACGGAGATGGCGAGATGAGCTGGACTCCTTCAACAAGAACTGGTCCTTAGCAGCTTTGAACAGAGAGAAGTGGAAAGAGAGTAGGGAGGCCTTTGCCCTGCAGTGAGACATTACGGACTAATAATAATAATAATATTCTATTCTATCTCTTTCCAATGTTATACACAACTCTACAACTAAAATGTTAATCCATCAGGCCAGTCTACAAACCGTATTACACAGCATCTGCGCAGTTTAATTAGTGCACAACTGACGCTGAAAGGCCGAGGATGGTAGTCTGTAGCTACTACTAGAGGGAGGTAGATGTAGTTGATTTTGATTGAATCGTTCCGGGGAGATTAGGTGCGGATGGTAAGTTAGGGAGACTATTAATTCATTGTATTATTATATTAAGGGGAATACAGGACCTAAACGCAAAAAACGCAAATTTTATAATGTCTAAAGTACACACATCAAAAGTGTCTAGGGATCAAGCATTTTTATGCGGATTTCTTGAGATTGAGATGTGGCTTTGTAATAAATTTATGATTTTATAAATTTATATGGATCCTTTTTGGTGCATTTCATAATTTGAATCAGGAACTGTGAATCAAATTCGAGTAAAAGATGAAAATCAGCTGTCAATATTTTCCCTATAAAAACATACAACGCATTGAAGACATTATTAGTGCTACTGTTTCCCTACTACTGATTAAAACCAACGTTATTATGGAGCGGCGACGTCATTTAAGCAGGGAAGAAATGCTCAGAGCCGTGGGAATGATAGAAGCTGGTTCCCGGCAACGTACTGTGGCTTTAGCTCTGAATACAAGTCAGAGTGTTATCAGTCGACTTTGGACACGTTACCGAAGCACTGGTACCGTGGCTGAGCGCCATGGAGGACGGTATCGCTGCACCACACGGAGACAAGACCGATACATTCAAATCTTAACTCGAAGAGCTCCAACAATAACCGCCATGATGTTAGCCGTGAGGCTTCATCACTCTTCAGGGAACTTAATTAGCGACCAAACAGTCAGAAACCGCTTGCATGAAGTGAACCTTCATTCCCGAAGACCGCTACGGGTACCACCTATAGCAATGCACAATCGTAGGATTCGATATCAATGGGCTATTGAACACAGAAATTGGGCAGAAGAACAATGGCGTTTCGTGTGCTTTTCTGATGAGTCTCGTTTTGGTATGAGACCGGATACAAGACGTATACGACACTGGAGAACCCTTGGACGCCAACAGCGATTAAAATCCTGCCAGGAAGTCCATCCTTATAGTGGTGGAACCATCATGGTATGGGCGGGTATTTGGATCGGCGGAAGAACTGAGTTGATTTGGATCAGAGGCAACCTCAACGCTCAAATTTATGCTGAGACGATTGTATCAGACGTCATCGTTCCTCTACAAGTGCAAATCGGTCCCTTATTTCAGTTAATGCATGATAATGCACGACCGCACACCGCAAGAGTTGTAAGACAGACTCTCGCCGCAGCTAACATCAATGTCCTGCCCTGGCCTGCTCAGTCGCCAGACTTGAACCCGATTGAGCATGCATGGGATATGCTACAGAGAAGAGCTCTGCCGAATATGGAGGGTATCCAGTCGCAAGAAGACCTTTTTTTGTTGTTGCAACGAACATGGGCTGCCATTCCACAGCGTGATTTGGATGAACTCATTTTGAGTATGCCAAACCGATGTTCTTGTGTTGTTAGTGTTCGCGGTAGAAACACGGATTATTAATTGTTTAAGTTACCCAATAAAATTTTAAAGAAAACTGTTATTTCAGTCTTTTTTTCGAACTTTTGTGTTAGTGGTTCAAATGTCAAAAATCCCTTTATTAGGAAAATGGCAAATTTCTTTATTAATGCAAAGGTGACTTGGTTTATCGTTACTGTGACAAACGAAACCACTTTATTTGATGAATCCTTAAAGAAAATTTTAATAGCCATAGCCATAACCATAGCCCATATTACATGGCAATAAAAATTTTCAACAAATTACCAGAACAAATAAAAGAAGAAACTAAATTTAATCAATTTAACAGGAAATTAAGAGAATACCTAACACAAAAATGCTTTTACTCGGTCGCAGAATACCTAGAACAAAATAATTAGTAAATAAATGATAGCTAGATAAATAATTACATATTTTATTATAGTCATAAAAAAAAAAAAAACGAACGCACACATACATACTATTATTATTATTATGTTAAAATTATTATTTGAATTTATATATCTATATGTATATATTTATATACTTATTTTGAAATTATTATTAATATTATGTTGCCGTGCCCTAACCGGGTTTCATGTTGGAACTTACTAATATTGTAACAACTAAATAATGTACACATGAATGCAATAAAGAATTTGAATTTGAATTTAATTAATATCAATCAGGAGAAAAGTTATTGCAAAAATATATGTTGATCCCTAGACACTTTTGATGTGTGTATATGATGGACAACAGTAAACAAAATCAGAAAAATATATGATATTCTTCAGGATATATGCTAGTTAGATTGTGTGTTGAAAATATAATACAACAAAATTGAAACGATAGAAAAAAATCATGAAGATACCTCTAACAACTTTCTTTTTACAATAAAAACCATACTAATATACAACATCAATCATTCTGATATTTTGCCAGATTATTCTACAAGCAACATACTAAAGCACTAGTATTTTTAATTGTTTAGTCCAAACAATAGATTTTTTGTAAATAGATAATTGTTTCATATTTTGCAATCAATTACCAGCGTTTTATCATCGCGCTTCTCTATCTTTTCTATGCAGTCCGACAGAGACCGCGCTTTTGCTTATAGTTAAGAGACGTTTAATCATCAAAAATGTATAGTATACACTCGCTAATCATTACTTAACTTTAAGCAACGTTTATAAATGAACCCCTAAATAACGAGGAATGACAAAAGAATTAGTGATTGCTGAACCTTTGCTTGAATAAAAAGAAACTAAACCAAAAATTCACAGCAATAAAGTTTAAAATCCTCCACCCAAATCAAGTCTCATTTACGAAGCTGTTCACATTAACGTTTGACTAATTAGAGCTGTGACGTCACAGCTGTATGTGAGCCCAAAAACAAGTCAAAGAACATGGCTGCGCACTGATTACTGTGAGGATATTAAACCTGCTTTGTCACGAGCGAATTCGTGTCTAAAAGCTCAGTTGCATGTCTCCTGTTTTCAAGAGTTCTCTTCTTAGCTTTTTTATATTTAGGGGCTGGCATCGTGTAAATTATAATGGATAAGTAGTTATTTATTACTAAAGTATAAGATAATTGGCGAACTACCTATGAAATGAGACTTTTAATACTTAATAATGTTATCTTGGAAACAAATTAAATATCTTGACTTAGCACACGAGGCTGTTCATATGTGGAATGTGAGCCCGGCTGTCATTGTGCCGATTGTCGTATCGGCCAATGGCCTTATGGCCGAAGGCCTCGATAAACATCTATAGAGGCTTTCGTTAGGCGGTTGGATCAAGAGCCTGATTCAGAAGGCAGTACTCCTCGATACGGCTCGCATTTTGAGGAGGTTGCTGTCTCTGGAGCCCTAACCACCGGTAGCTTGGACCCTGTTCCCGACACCGGCGGACTACTATTTTTTTATATTTTTAAATGTTTTTATACTTATTTTTTATATTTTAATTACAAAAAAAAAACATTATTTATACTTAGTAGTAGCCAGTAGGTACTACTCGTAACAAGTCACTTATTAATTGTTCAAAATATTCAATGACTTAATTTATCATTCCGATTATGTTATCATTAGCATTCACAAAAACATCGCGTAAAGGTCATTCAATAAAATTATAAAAGACGCAGGTAGATCTATTGTTTTGTAGATTTTGAATGAAACATGTCTGTAAAATAGGAAATTTTAGGAACTAGGTATGACTGATATTTTATGGTAAGTCTATAATAAAGGCACAGATAATATAATACTACGATATAGGTTATAGGTAAAAATTATTTTAATAATTCTAAAATACGATTTAATGCGGCCAGTATTGCATACCTAATAGGTACGTATTTAAAAATAATAAATCAGATAAAATATATAAAGGCGTGGAAATTACTGAACATTTTTTGGTATTAAATGTGGCTGCCTTAGACATAACAATGTTTTACTTCTATTGCACGAACACTGGCTTGAAAGACGCGTAATATTGGTACAGTTACATTCTCTTCCATAAATAAAACGTCCACAGATCACACACGTTCTTTTTTAAACCAGTTTCTAGGTCAGGGGCAATATTCTGACGTCATTAGCTATAGGTGAAAGTAGTATTCGGATAGGAGTGCTAAAATTCGCCAGCTATCTCATCGGTTCCATGGTGTAACGGTTAGCACTCAGGACTCTGAATCCTGCGATCCGAGTTCAAATCTCGGTGGAACCTGAACTTTTTGTCTTCTACACGAATTTGTTTTTAAATTTTTTGTAGATTATGAATGTCTGTGAAAATTATAATTTCGGTTTTATTGCTTTAGTTTTTTATCTGAGGGGTTTCCTCGACTGGAGCTAATCCTGAGTGCAATAGCCCGGTCAAGGTGAACTTTAGAACGGACTATCATAATTAATTGCGTATTTATTAAATTTCGTGCATGTACCGACGGTTAACGAGTTCCTCCATATGGAGCCAATCCTGGGTGTAGAATCAGGTCATACTCATAAAAATACATTGTCTTCGCAACTGAATCAACATGTAGAACAACTCCGTAGAATAAGAGGTATTGGTTTTAATTCAGCTTGCAAGATTTGACCAATACATACTAACAATGTAAGTGGAATAAAAGCATATAAAAAATTAAGCTAGTATAGACTTGCAATCTAGTCAAGCAACTAAGTGTTTTTTTTTGAAAAAAAATAAACAAGATTAATGGCAGAAGATTCATAATTAGATAGAATAGCTATATTCTTTATTATGTCCTACACCAGAAAAAATACAAGTGGCCTGACCACGAACTCGCCGCTATCAGCGGCAGCTTAGAGCGGGTCGTAAAAACAAATATATAACAAAATGTATGAACCAATGTATGACAAAAGAAACCGCGCCGCTTGCCGATAAACAGGCCCATTTAGATGGAGAGAGTTTCTCGAACGTTTCTTGGCGAGAAATCGTACGCGACTATCGCAAGCAAAAATCGCCATAAGACTATCGTATCATAATGTTTACATACAGGCAAGAACTAAATTCTCGCTTACGATTATGTCATACAAGATTCGCAAGTCATTATCGCTAGGCGATAAATGACTGCGACTGTTTACACAGCGAAATATATAGTATGAAGATTCTTGCTTACGAGTTCTCGACTTGTCTATACACGATCTCGTATGACATTTTTTCAAATTCATACGAGTATCGTTCAAATCGGTTTGAGCCGATTTTGTGTGCGAGATTTGCCATTCGAGATAAGTGATTACTACGGTATTGTTCTCAAAATGACACAAAAAGCATTCAGGTTGGTACTGCCGATAATGTTAAGTACATTGTTTATGCTCCAAAATTGTTTCTTCTCGGTATCCATTTTTTAACCCAACATCTTTTTTCCCGTTTTCGTTTTATTAATTATTGTCTTAGAAGAGCAGATATAATTAAAACACCACTCATGGTAGCGACTGGCACAAAAACTCGAAATACAATTCTCGCTTTGTAGTTCTGTTTACACGGAGACAGATATATTCTAGTGCGAGGCAATTGTCGGCCAAGGGACAGGGCGACAATCGTGAATGTTTACACGAAGAGATTTTTTAAATGTTCTTTCGATAATCGTATGTTTCGAGTCGAGAAACTCTCTCCATCTAAATGGCACTTAAAAGTCGTGGCCAGGCGGTAAAAGTGATCTTTTAAACGCAACCTTTGGATAGATTAATTCATAGGTAATCCATAATTTTAGTAGGTTCTAAGATCTCCATCCTATACATAGGTAACTTGCATGCATCGGCAATATCGCTAAGACAAGTTCCGTAGTCCTCAAAAGAATAGCTTTGGTCATTGACAAGCATACATCCATGGCATGGCTAGCATTTACCTAACCTCAAAAGCAAGCGTCGTCTCGTTTGACCTTAGAGGAAATATATTAGGAAGCCATGTTCCATTGAGGTCTCTTATATCCTCCATTGAATGGAACTTAGGAATATTAGTTCTATGATTAAAGGGTTTATTTATAAACGTTGCTTAAAGTAGTTACCACACCCATAAATAAATTATTTCATAATATGACTACACCTTTCTGATACACACTGTATATCATAAAAGTAGCTTTTATGATTTCCTAAGTATTTTATTTCGTTACTGCATAAAGAAAAGTTCTGTTAAAGCCTTTTATAACAAAGTCAGTCTCACATTTGTGTCGTGATTGTCATAAATCTTGCGTATCTAAAGCGCACTGTCCGAGGATGTGAATATATGGCAATACTGGCGTTTCTTATTCAAAAGTTGAGGGTAGTTTGCAATGTTAGTGTTGAGTAGGGAGGGTAGGCGTGCTTGAATTTGACGGATAGTCACAGTCACGGATACAGACGGATAGTGGAGACGTAGTAAAAGTATTGTATTTGTCATAGTATTTTTTTTTTGTAAGCATCTGAATATTGATGAAAATTCGGTATGATGGAAAAAATATATTTCAATAGCGATTGCTGGAAACGACACTACTATTTAAAAATATGCTGGTGTCTATAAGTAGCTAATTTACTAAGTACTTTATTTTAAGGCGTTATCATCTGCCTAGCCTTTTCCCAACTATGTTGGGGTGGGCTTCCAGTCTAACCGGATGCAGCTGAATACCAGTATTTTATATGGAGCGACTGCCTGTCTGACCTCCACAACCCAGTTACTGGGAAATACAATACCCCTTGGTAAGACTGGTTGTCAGACTTTCGGGCTTCTGACGACCCGTAATGACTGTCAAAGATCTACGAATGACAGCCGAGACCAACGGCTTAACGTGCTTTCCGAGGCACGGAGGGTCTTGGTATGTAATGATGGTCACCCATCCACGGACTAACCTCGGCAAGCGTACCTTAACCTGATCGATCGACCCGTGCGGCTGTTATTACTTAGCCACAAGCCCCTCTTCTTCTTTTTATATTTACACTGAAGTAAGATTTTGAAATAATAAAACTAGAGGTGGTTATAGACTATGTGCCCGGGTGGATGGCTGATAATGTGTCTATGCCGCATTCGTATATTATTATGTATTTGCACATTTTAAATAATTTTCTTTCACATAGTGTTTTTTTTGCTTGGATATCTTTAGTTAGGTTAGACGTACTGAGCGTTGTGTTAAAATTTGTCCATTTATTTTAATGGGACTGTATATAATTTCTAAAAAATACGAAAAATATGTCACCCTACATATACCGATACAAGTTGTGATATCTGCCGCACTCAATGTCGTTTCACAAGTTTTTGATTTATGTGCTCAGCCCCCTACGGCCATAGCGACATGTGTAGGCAAAAGAGGCTCTTCTAAAGTCGGCACCTTAATGGAAAAGTGACTAAAGTTCACAAAGTACGTCTGTTATGTGAAGATAATTCATCATGTTTGGACTTTGACTTGGATATTATAAATGTTGTAGATGTTTGTTTGAGTATTCAATGAGTGAAGTTGGAAGAAGGCTTTGAGAATGGAAAGTGTGACAGATGAAAGGAATTATTTATTTATTTATTTGCATGAGTAAAAACTGTACAAAGGAGGAATTAATGCCTTGGGCATTTTCTACCAGTCTACCTTAGGGTGATGCAGAGACAATTCACAGCAGGTGCAATAACAGAAAAACAAAATAAAATTACTATTATTTACTATTACTTACCGCTTATATTTTTTTTACAGGTGGGACCCAATACAACAATGTACCCTCAATTTTAACACTCAGAGACGTCACCGAAAAATCAATTAGGTACACACCAGCACCAACAAAAATGTAATGTTTTTAAACTGTCATATTTTGACTGGCCTGTCCTAGAACCAAAAATTCAAAGACATGTGACATCTACCAACCAGCACTGGGCCGCTGGGCGCGCCTGGCTGGATTACGGCCTACTCCCTCTCACAGAGAGAAGGCCTAGTGTCCCAGCAGTGGGAACATTATAGGCTGATTATGATCATAAGAACAATAGGATTGTTTTTAAGCGGTATCAGTTGACGATGCACTGGGGGAAAGGTTCTGCCAACCCCAAGTAACATGGCCAAAGGGCAGGATTACGATGACGAGGATTTTTTTAAAAGCTTTAGTTAATGAAAAAGTACAAAACATTTACCCATAATTCTTTGATATTACCTTCCATGAAAAATATTTTCACGTAATTTAATCACGGAAACGCCAATGAGCAGGTACTTACAATTATGTTTTACGAACGTTGCGAAGATTTACCTGAAAGTAAAATAAGGAATTATTATTGTTCATTCAAAATAAAATGGAAGAGAAGTACAAAGAAGAATTTCATTAATTTTAAATGCCGAAGACATTCAAAGAAATAAGTATTTTGGTTCTGCCGTGAAGATTACAATAAAACCCTACCAAGTGCGAGTCAGACTCGCACACGGGTTCCGTACCACAAGGCAAAAAACACCGAAAAGACGAGTTTCTTGTATGAAGACCTCCTTTAATTTTTAACTTTATTTTATTATTTGTTGTTATAGCGGCAATAGAAATACACACACTGTGTTAACTGTTGCGTTGCATGAGATAAAGCCCGCTGACAGACAGACGGACGGAGGGGCAGCGGAGGCTTAGTGATAGGGTCCCGTTGGCACTCTTTGGGTACGAAACCCTGAGGGGCCGTCTCCACGAGCAAGAGAATCGCGGCGATATTATCGTCGTACCACGTATTTCTATACACTCTCTTAGAACGTGTCTCCACACGGCGATATTATCGCCGTGAAAATTTGATGGCACGGCGAGACAATCGGCGCGATTCTCTCGCTCGTGGAGACGGCCCCTAAAAGAGATACCGAGTAGCTCACATCCATCTAAATAAAATTCACATTTTCACATTTTTGTAAGACTATTTTTTTGTTATTAGAAAAGCAATATTCAATTAACATTCCACTTGATAAAATCATATACAATAGGTAGGTACCTCTATAGAAAAAAGTAATTAAAAAAAAAAACTAAAAAACTCGACTGCAATCTTAAAGTAAAACTAACTGAAAAGCTAAAAACAAGTCCATTTTAAATTAAATAAAGGTTGGAAGCAGGCGGGACCCATTTGAGTTTGAAAATGTAATACTTAATTCCAACTTTTACTTAATTTATAAAATGCGCTTGTTTTTAGCTTTTCAATTAGTTTTAGTTTAAGGATGCAGTCGGGTTTTTGTAGTTTTTTTTAATATTTTTTTTATTTCCAGCTTTTTAGTTTACAAATGTGAAAGATTTCGTAGAGGATTTAGTTCTTGGTACGTGTTTTTTTACGATTTGTCGCTTCGAATTACTTTTAACCATTTATACTTAAGTTGTATATATATTTTTGTAATCACCTTTCAAAACCCTTCATTTTGATACCGAACTCGACAGGTTTTGAGAAAAAATAGTTGCTTCTATAACCTTAAGGAATTTATAGAACATAGACATAGTTGTTAAATATTGAATTAATTATTATTTATGAGTAATTGGACAGATAATTGTAGGTATGGAATAGTAATTTTCATTAAATACTAATTGTTTTTTTTTTTATTTTATTGACATTTTTTAATTACAGTTATTGACATTTAAATTTATTTGAATGACTTTCGATTTTAAGTTCTTATTGACATTTCATTTTATTTGATTGAAATTTTAATTATGAACATTCTATTGTATTGACATTTTTATTTATTAATTTTTGTTCATTTTTATAATAAGTTTGAAATGCTTCATTATTAATTTGGTTTGGTCTGTCTTTTTATATATATATATATTTTTAAATTTATCATAATAACGCTCAATTTGTGTTTGGTCCGATATGAAAATGACTGACTATTATTAAATGTAATTTGCACGCTTGCTTGCAGGCAGAATACAATAACTTTTAGGCTGTAAGATCTTTCCTTGTTAAAAATGTATTTTTCTGGCAAATAAATATTTTAAATTTGAATTTGAATTTGAAAAAAAAATTTCATGACATAATATGGCGCCAAAAATCGGCCATTTTAATTTTTTTTCAATTTTGATATACCCAGTGTCACACAATTAAGACGAATCTAACGGAACTTCTCAAGCTGAAATCGATCAAGCCGTTTAGGCTACAGAACGTGCCAAAGAAATATACCTACATACCTACCTACACACATACATACAAACACTCGAAAAACATAACCCTCCTTCTGGCGCAGTCGGGTAAAAATAACAAAATAATACGTCTCCTCTTTAACAGCGACTGCTCCAAATAATATGAAAGCATTATTCATTCATAATACAGCTAAAAACCGCATCAAAGGAACCATACGTATTAAATCTTGCTACTAAACGTCATATTTCTTACTTTACTCTTGAATCTGAAGGTCCATTAAAGGCTCAGAGGGGAAGCCAAAACGACCAAGTTTAAAATACCTCTGAAATGTTTAATATTGCAAGAGAAAAGGGGTCTTTTGATTTTGCCGGGTTGTAACGAAGAAAGCTTGTGGAAGTGGCGTGAAATATTCTCAATGTGAGGGTAATTACGCGGTTAGTTTGAATATGTAAAGGTTTTGACGAAGTGTTATCCAATTTTTGATAAGTAGCAACGTGATTAGACTTTTGACAGATGAACAACCACTCTAGCCGGACGTTTTACACCCAAATGAGGTTTGAGACAACTTTATTCTCATAAGAATACAATAATTCATGAGAAAAACTATAACATTAGAAGTCGATATTGTTGTGCGTTTTACAGAAACTAGAAATTTGTACAATCACTATTTTGTGGGTAGATAAAAAATAAATAAAAAAGCAACTGAATTTTCGCTTGATACACGGACTCAAACATCAAATACAAAAGTATACAAGTTTATGTTTAACACAGATAAGTGTAGCTAGATGTAGCTTTAATTAAACTGTGGCGGAAATTAACAAGTGAACACCGAAACAAACGGAAATTTGAGCGCTTTGCAAAGTGACACCGATGTCAATAAAAAAAACAGTGGCACTCCGGGAGTGCCGACAGAAGTGAAAACAAAACAGAATACTTTGCCATCATTCACTGACATATCGGATATACATTAAAACCGAGTACATCTCGAGGACAGCCGAACACATCCGAAGCGGTGTCGGTTATACATTTTCGCCGCGCCGTAGAAAGAGAGGGGGATACTCCTACGCCGCGCCGGCTGTCTACGTCATCCGTCTTACGAGTTTTCGATCAGGGTCACGTGTCCTGACGCGAGTTTAACATTTTTTACCCATTACAAAAAAAGTGTACAACGCCGCTAAAGAAGTTTTCACTTCAAAAATTATCAAATTACATACTGCAGACTAGCGACTTCGTCGGCGTGAAATTTCTTGTTCCCCGAACCACCCCGTCGCATCGCATCGCATGCCCACGCTGTTACTTCGTTTTTGCTAAGCGTTATTTCTGGTTTTTTTTCTTTTTACGCGGCTCCTAAGAGTCTTAGCGTGATGTTAAATAGCCTATAGCCTTCCTCAAGAATTGGGCTATCAAATGCAAATAGATTTTTTCAAAATCCGACTGGTAGTTCCAGAGATCAGCGCGTACAAACAAACAAACAATCTCTTCAGCTTTATATCTTTATGTAGGACTAGCTGTGCCCGCGACTTCATTCGCGTGTATGACGGAAAACGTTTTAATTTTTTTGCGCGGAATCCTAATTCTTTTTCTAAAATTAAAGTAGCCTAAGTTACTCCACTCCTTATTACACCAGCTATCTGCCAGTGAAAATCCCGTCAAAATCGGTCCAGCCGTTTCAGAGATTAGCCGAAACAAACAGACAGACAGACAAAAACTGTAAAAAAAAAATATTTTGGTATATGTACCGTGTATACATCCACATGCATTTAGTAAAAAGCGGTTATTTTAATATTAGAAACAGACACTCCAATTTTATTTATTTGTATGTATAGAAGATGTATAGATATTAAATAAAGCAAGAACTTTACAAAAATACTATCACCGATGATGTCTACATCACTATAAAAGTATCAAACTGTGATCTAAGGACCAGAACGGCTATAACCGTTCAAGCAAGAATTGAATCTAGCCACTCAACCGAGAGGCGTCGGGACAGACCCATTCCATACAATATTCAATGTCCATTGACGTTAATATATAAAAATAACAAGATGTCTACTCACTGCGAGGTCGAGATTCGGGGAAAATGAGTTTCTATAATGGGGTTATAGAATTAAAGGAAATATAACGTTGTTTAGCTTTTCATTTAAGAGAGTGGTCATTGTCCTTTATCACTATGATGTCAATTCGCCAAAGATCGTGAAATATTGCTTTTCTTTATGCTCAGATGTGCCCAGTCAATCTTAGAAGGTTCACAATAAAATCGCTGATACAATATTTTTCTTTGTAAATCAGTTTTGTGATTAAAGGCGGAATTTTCTATCAGCATATTTTCTACAATATAAATATTTTTAGCTCCATCCTTATGTTACAAATTTTTCCTGCCATCAATTTGAAGCAGCAATTTTTCTAATACCATCGAATGATCGAACCCTACCAAACAAATTCCAAGTTTAAGGTACCCAACACCATGGAATGGATCACCATGTTTCTCCCCTACGGTAGATTCATGGCCCAAACTATCCATAAGTCGTGAGCAAAATAAATCCGAATTTGGGCGAAAAAAATCGCACCAAATCTCAACATGTCTTTCTTAAACTGCCTCAGCCGTTGAATAATATAAAGGGAGCAACAGTATGGGCGATTTATTTCCATTTTCCTTTACTTGTCGAAGAGTTACTCGGGTCTGACTTGAAGTATTGGAAGAACGTGTTATTTCAGGACCGTTCTTTTGTTTTTTGTTTGAATGCGAGCAAACTGTTGCTTCTGCTATTGAGTTTTGTATTTTATGTGTTTGGTTAGGGTTCGAAAATGTTGGTTTAGATGGTTTTATTATTGTTACCTTTAATGTTTTGACCACGCAACAAACGTGACCTGAACAACGTGACGTGAACTGAATTTTGAATGCATTCATCCTTGAGGTGTAAATACTATCATAAAAAGTAGGCATTACAAAATCATACACCAAAAACAATTACGTTTTTTTAGTTCTTGAAAACTTATGTTTTATTCAGTAAGTACCTACAGTAATGCTAATTCCCTTTGATGAATCCAATAAAAGTCAATCATTGCCATATTACAGGAAAAATAATCCTTTATGTATCGAATATGGAACCTGATTACAAAGAAACTCTCAAAGATATATGAAAGAAAGAAGAGGCATGATACACAATCTTGTAATAGTCAATTATTATCGAGTAGATAGTGACAAAGAATATAAAAGTCATTCTGTCATTTCTTTTTATACGGTTTTCTTTTTGATCCCAAGTTCGCTCATAGATCAATCTTTGTCTGTGTTTTTTTAAAGCCTATATTCGAAAACAAAACACAAAACGTTGTATTTTTTCGGTTTTAGTCTAAGGCCCTGCGCAGACGACAGACTATCCGTGACGCACTTTTTAGTCTGTGAAAATAGGACCTATGCAATTATATGCAGTAACGCACACGACGCGCAAAAAGTCCGGCGCACAAAAAATCCGTGTAATTCGGGCAGACCGCACCGCGCCGCGGCGCCGCTCCGCACAAAAAGTGTGTGAAAAAAATTGAACGTTTGCTTCAACGCGCGCTAACGCAGACGGCGCACATTTTAGTCGGCAATCTGCATTTGCTAGGGGTGGACGTAACGCACGCGATCTATTATCATGGCGCCAGAGGTCGATGTAACTATGTTAATTCAAGAAATACAAAACAGACCAGCAATTTATGATACTTCTAAGGCAGAATGTCATGATAGACATTTAACAAAATGATCGAAGATGTGCGTCGTGTGCGTTGAGTTTGTGAAAAATCCGCGACCGACTTTTTGCGCGCCATGCAGACTTTTTGTGCGCCGCAGACTCGATCGCACAAAAAGTGTGCCGTCTGCGCAGGGCCTAAGAGGTAGGGGTAACTTCAACCGAAATCTCAGGTAGGCTTGTTTTATTCAGCCCGGTGATTTTATTTTATTTAGGAACCAAACAGATGCAATAACAAACATAAGTATAAAATTAGTTCAACACAATTCAGAAACAGTTTCCACAGATTACTATACAAGTAAAGTATATGTAACTAAGTGTAACAACAACTAGAAGTTCACACCGCTAAGTTTATAGAAATTACTATTTAATATTATATAACATATAAAATTATTATCTCCTTTATTCCATTATTTACATTTAAATTATATTTTTAAATATTAGCATATAAAATATAGTAGCCCACCGGTATCGGGAACAGGGTCCAAGCTACCGGCGGTCAGGGCTCCAGAGAGAGGAACCTCCAAATTATTATTAGGTATTATTTAAATTTCGATGCCAAAATATTTCTTATACCAAATTTGAATTTGGGTAGAGAAAGGTGAAAAATATCTAAATCTTGATTTGCTTTTAATGAAATCGTGATGTTACCTACTATGTTTGTCTAATTTAATCACTATTTATTACATATCTTATTAACTTCTACTCGCTCCAGAAGAAAGGTCTTTAAGCTAGTAGCAGAATTTTACAGTAGATATTTTAACGTTAATTAATACAACCACTAATTGCAGTACCGAAACAGCCAGTGTTAAATCAAGCGTACAACACATTAAAAGTTAGCTCCAAACATTGATGTAGGGAGCCTCGTAAAGCTTTATAACAAAACTTTTATTCAAAGGCATGAAAATGACGTTGTTTTAAACATTTAAGTGTTATAAATGTCACGTCAACTGCCGCGATTTATGAAGAGCGTTTAAAATTAGTACTTCAAAAGATTTTGACATGAATGTGTGACGAAATAGTGGAGTTTATTGTGTTTTAATGATTCCTGTCTGGGTCAACTTGACATATTATTGTCCCTTTGGAAGTAAATGGCATTTTTAATTCAGATTTATGGGTATACTTGGACACATTAATGTGACAATCACTATTATTTTTGCCTGTAGCTGTTTTTTCTTGGGCTTTTCCGGGACTCCTTAATATAATAGTGACCTAGATAGTTTGTCACGAGAGTAATTAGAAGGCAACCCCAATTAATTCTTACCAAAATTAAGCTAGACTTTTTGTTGGAAAATAATGATAGTCCTTTATCATCGTCTGGCTAGCCTTTTCCCAACTATGTTGGGGTCGGCTTCTAGTCTAACCGCATGCAGCTGAAAACGAGTATTTTAAATTAAGCGACTGCAATAAATACATAAATATCTGATATCCACAACGCAGCTAAAGGGTAATACGACACCCCTTGGCTTCTGACGAACCGTAATGACTGCCAAAGATCCATGAATGACAATCGGAACGGTTTAATGTGCTTTCCGAGGCACGGAGGGGTCTTGATATGTAAAAATGGTCACCCATCCACGGACCAACCACGTCAAGCGTAGCTTAACCTAATAGAACGACCCGTGCGGCTGTTATTACTTAGCCACAAGCCCCTCTCATTGATAGTCCTCTATGATCTTATTGATTGGATTCTAATAGCAAATAATATGGTACCAACTGTTTTAGTGAAAATTGACTAAGGACACGATCAAAAAGAATCCAAATTATTTGTCTGCAAAGCATGATGAATGTGGCAATTTCTCCTTTGACCATGCATGGTATTGGTCCCTGGAAGCGCCGTGTTCAAGTCGTCTAACGAGATGAATCTATGAATGTATGTTACAGGAAGCACAATATCGGAAATTGGATGCAGAAGCGCTTAGGTTCCACTCGTAATTTTGTCGGAACCAAATCGTTGGACACAGGTGTGATATCTTCAAGGAGATAGGTAACATTCAATAAAGTTTTGAAGAGAGGACTTGGAATTGTAAGAATGTATTTCTATACTATTCAGCTGCATTGGTCGGTTTCTCGTGGCACTGGGTTCAGCTCAAGTGGGTTGAAGTTTTTCATTCATCCAACTGAGCTAAAAATGAATATGCGAGATTCATGTGAAAATTGAAACGAGATAATTCTAACTCACAGGCCTTTGTTCACCACATTGGCTGAAAAACTAAGGCTAAGTTTGGAAACACGGTGGAGGTCTGCCCCGCTTGGGCGGATCACCGCCGTATCCTCGTAGAGGCGATCGGCAGCAGCTGCGACCTCTCGCGTCCATCCCTGGTTCAAGCCATGGTCCGGAGCGAGAGGGAGTGGGAGGCAGTCACCTCCTTCTGCAAAGCAGTCATGCTAGCAAAGGAGGTGGCGGGATGGCTGAGTGAGAGAGCCTCACGTCCCAGCCGCCGTGGGAGACGCTCCGGGCACCGTAGGCGCGGGCCTGTGGACGGAGAGTAATGGGTAGCTCACCATCCGATCAGGACCAGGCCCGTGCCGGACGGCGCGTATGTGTTCCACGCGCGCCTAAAAGAGATGTCAGCATAAAAGAAGGGGCCCAATCGGGTCGAAGCTGCCGGGGTAGCGGGATTGTCCGAAAGGGTTACCGCTACCCCGGAACGTAAACGGCTAAGGAAGGAACACGGGAGGGTTTTAGTCAGTAAGAGTCTGACACTCCCTTCTGCTCCACCCAGAGCGCATTTGATGATTTTTCTCAACCACAAAAAAAAAGTTTGGAAATACTTATAAATACGAAAATCCCAACATAATTTACAGTAAAACTCAAAATTAATTAGCGAAATTTGGGTTTCAACGTCTGTGCTTAACCCTTCGTGGATAACGGGCGTGCTGTAATGTTAATCAAAATAGCATTCACCTTGACCTGACCCACATAAGGACCTCATCATACACACAACACCTAAATACCCACAAACACGTATCTGGTATCCAAACACTGCCCCCAGAATCTAAGCAAATATTTATTCCTGGACAATGCATACTAATTAAACTAGGACCAAGCATTCGCATAGTAAGCAAGCATTAGAATGTTTTGGCCAGCACCCTAATTGCGTAACACTCTATCAATCGGAATCTGAATCATTTTGAAGCAAATTGCTAATCCATTGCTTCATAAGTTCGAAAAATTTGTCTGCTGAACACGTAAATAACGCAATGAATGTTGTTGAACTGTCAAAATGAAACCGATTCCGATTGATAATGTGTTACGCAATTGCCCCGCTGGTCAGGATAAGTTTGGTCAAGAAACGATAGCTAACGTAACTTATGTTTGGGACTATGTGCCAAGAAAAGTGATGTGTTTATGTGAAAATGATATGAATGTAGATGGATAGGAAATATATAGGGTGACTGGTAATTAGTGATCGATACTTAAACACGTGATTGTACTCATGATAACAAACAACTTTTATTATGGGACCAAACCTGAAATCGCGAAAAAAAAATCAGCTGTTCCCTACATTTATGTTCGTATAACTCGTCAAAATGTAACATAAATGTAGGGAACAGCTGATTTTTTTTTCGCGATTTCAGGTTTGGTCCCATAATAAAAGTTGTTTGTTATCATGAGTACAATCACGTGTCTAAGTATCGGTCACTAATTACCAGTCACCCTATATAGGAAAAGAGACGATCTAAAAAAGTATTTGTATAATTGGTAGCTTAGAGACGGTGAAGATGATGATGATGAAGTATGCAATCTCCATAAACAGCTTTCTTGTTACCACTTCAAAAACTTAGTTTGAATCTTAAAACATTGACGAGTTTGTCTGGATTATAGAGTCGAGGAGGTTAATGAGACTACCAGGCCAATACATAATCAGCCTATAATGTTCCCACTGCTGGGACACAGGTCTCCTCTCGTTGAGAGTAATTGGGCCGTCATCCACCACGCGGGCCCAGTGCGGGTTGGTAGATGTCACATGTCTTCGAATTATTTGGTTCTAGTATATGCCTGTTTCCTCACGACGTTTTCCTTCACCGTTTTGAGAGCAGTAGTGATGAAATAATTTACACAAAGTAAAGCTCCTGTCCGGGTTCGAACCTACGACCTACAACTCGTAAGTCACGACCGATATCCGTGGTCACGACCGTTACCACTTGGCCACCACTGCTCCAGGCCAATAAGTCAGACTCAATTAAGCATAGTCTTCAACTCTTTCATCGATTGTTTGCTCCATTTTGATTAAAGCACCTATAAAATGCACGTTAAACTAACTTAGAATTACATGATTTATTAGGCCCGAAAACTTTTCTTGTTGTAATTTTGTAATTTACATATGATTAAGTAGTCGCTCCATGCAAAATACTAGTATTCAGCTGCATCCGGTTACACAATAATGATGATATAAGTAGACCAGATTTAAAAAATCATCACGACGTGTATTCTTATCATAAACGCCATCTTGTTTAAGTGAAGATATGTCGAAGTTGACTCCAATGCTTCTAATTGGAAACTAGCTTCTTAGTTTCCTACATTCAAAGCAAACAGAGCCGTCCGAAACTTAGCTCGGATCAAAACAATATTGATACTACAAACCATTTCTCGAATGTTCCTGCTGGTATTCCAAATTCCCGAAACAATAATATAATTGTTACTCCACCATCGGTTTTCGTTGTTACTAAAAATAATTCAAAACGTTTATTTAAAAATGAGGGCAGTGTCACCCGCGAAAAATACAATCTTGTGATAAGGCATTTATATAAATTAGAAACAAGAAAGCACCTAGAATTCAACCCTGCGGAACGCTCATGGTGACCGCAGATCCTACAGATCTCTTGTCATTCACATCAACCGTTTAATGCACGATGATCTAACTAAGAATGAGCTGTTTATTAAGCATGAAAACTTTCTTTGTCATTATATTTTAATCATAATATTAAATAATTAATATGATACCTACTCATAAGAGTAGGTATCTAGAGCCGCTAGAGCAGATATGTCGCAGATGGATTGTAGAATAGAGTTTTACAAAACCGCCAGTTGTTTTACAAAACAGCTCCGTTATGTAAAACAACTGAACAGCGTTCAGTGAAGCCTTTTTGGCTTTGCACAGGTCTTTTTAAATTTTTTTTTTAATTGGTTGTTTTTAATGACTCTTTGTTAGTTTTAAATGTTTAATTTTTATTATTGGTAGGTAATTCCTGTGCGTGTTCCAAATTCAATATTTTTCTTTCAGTATCAATCAAACAAAAAACGTCGGTGTAAATTCTTTGCATTCAAACAAATGTACAGACGCCAGCACATCAAGCTACCCGAAACTGTCAAATTTTCTCAATCAACGTTGAACCTTATACTTTATCGATAAAGTTGAAAATCTATTAAAGAAATTTGACAGATTGTAGTAGCTTGATGTGCTGGCGTCTGTACAAAGCAAACACAACGGGCCAAAAACGTTATTGATACTACAAACCACATCTCGGATGTTCTTGCTGGTATTCCAAATTCCCGAAGCTGTTCCCCTTTAATAATTGTCAATCCACCATTGACTGTCATTGTTACTAAAATTAATTCAAAACGTTTACTTAAAGTGGGATACCGTGTTGGGAACACAAAGGGAATGTCGTTCGAGTTAAGGGTGCATATTGTTACAGCGACAAATAAAATGATAATGCGACTGGTAATTGTCTTAATTTGTATTCAAGCCCTTTTTCTTTAAGAGTCAGTGTATGCTGAGTTGGCAGTCAATGTATTTGTTGATGTAAAATTTAAATTCAAGGCGTGTTTGTTGGTTCTATTTTATGAATAATATTAGTTTTCATTTTAGCTTTAATTTCAGTTGGTATACACTTAGGAAAGGAAATATACAAGAGTCTTGCAACAGTTCTCGATACTCATTCCGATAAATTAAAATACTTTTTGGCACAATGAAAATTCATTCGTATAGATGCGAATTTAAGTAATCATTAGTCATAACATTTAAAACCACGAATTTATTTATATAAAAATAAAATGTTTTTCGTTTTTAAGCGCATAAATCGAGAAAGGCTGGACCGACTTAGCTATTTTTTATTTAAAATATTCGTAATAATCGTAATTAGGTTTTTATGGAAAGAAAAATGTGAAAAGTTGCACGGAAAATTATAAAAATTGGGTTAAATGAAAGTGCTTTTTTTCTATGGGATTTGAGTGTGAACTGAAGACCATAATGAAATGTTGACAGGAAAACGTCTGTCGGGTAAGCTAGTTTTAAATAAATTGAAATTTCTGTATTTATCCGCTCGTCACCTTTCGTCACATATCGTTGCGTTGGGGTCGATTTGTCGCAGTATTGAAACCCAACCTTTTTTGAAGCGTAACACACAATATTATGTTAAATGTTAATAATTAAGGCTTGTTTCATCGTCTGAGAACAGAATAATGGCAGGAATGTATTGTTATTAAGACTCCGTGTCATTATTGTTCATCTTGTGATTTTAGAAAGGGTTTAGTTAAGACTTTTGTGCTGTTCTTAAGTTCTTTTGGTAAAATATTGTTGCTGTTATGTGTTGTAATGTTTTTGGTGATCTGAGGATTAACAGGCAGACAATGAAATGTTTATTTTGCTGTGAATATTTAATCGTGGATAAATAATAACAGCCGCACGGGTCGATCTTCAAGGTTAAGCAATGCTTGACGAGGTCAGTACGTGGATGGGTGATCATCAAGTATGTTAACCCGTTGGTCCCCGCTGTCATTGACAGTCGTTACAGGTGGCCAGAAGCCCAAAAGTCTGACAACCTTACCAAGGGATATTGTGATCCCGAAAAACTGTTAGTTTGCTTTGTTGAGGTCCAATAGGCAGTCGCTCCATGTAAAATATTAGTATTCAGATGCATCCGGTTAGACTGGAAGCCAACCCCAACGTAGTTGGGAAAAGATTAGGCAGATGCCTTAATATGTACAGTATATAACATTCTATTATTTCTAACTTGCAACCCGCACCAGGGCCCACGTGGTTGATTTAAGCCCACTTCCTCTCACAGAGAGGAGGCCTGTGTCCCAGCAGTGGGAAAATTATAGCCTGAATATGCAATGCTTTGCTATGCTAACTTACTTTAATCAGACTTAATGTTTGCACCTCTACTAACCCAGAAGCTGAAAATAACAATAGTTTAAAACCCACATACAATTTGTTTTTAAATTGCATTTTACCTATTTTTACAACCAAACTAAAACTGAACATGAATACAGTAGTAATCACTAGTACAATTAACATAAGCTAACGATGCCCCCGGGTGCAATGCGATGCGAGTAACAAAACATTTGTAATTAAACTGATGACGTGTTATTTGTTCGGTAGCCTTTTCATTTGAATAGGTTTGCCTAGAATTGAGGGCAATCTATTTTTGTACACAAAATCCATATTCGCTTTAAAGGTAATGATAGTAAATTGATTTGGTATCGAAATAAATAGACCCATTTATTAATATGAGAGTTAAAAAGGTATTTCAAATGCTATGGATCGAATAGGAGGAGAGAGGAACAGAAAGTGGATCCTGCACTATCAAAATCAAAATATATTAATTCACATAAACCTACATGGGCACTTATGAAACGTTAGAAACTAGGGGCACGGTTCTAATTGGTCGTTTTCTATGGAGAAGAGCCGGAAAGAAACTCCACGGTTATTCTTAAATTACAGTGTTAACAAGTATAAATGTGTAAATGATGTACTTAACTAATATTTTTGTAAAATTATAATTTAAAAGAGTGTCCATGGAGTTCTTGCCCGTTCTACTCCATAGGTACCTACGCTTTGGAATGGGCAACTAGCTTCATATTTTCTGACTGATCGACTTGACAATTCAAAAGTGTCTGTAAATGGTTTAACTGAAATAAATGCTTTGAGTTTGAGTTTATAGGAGGACAGTGTAGGCCTGTCAACAAGTAGTAACAAAATAGAAAATGTTCTACAAATCTACAGTCTAAATTGAGAACCTCCTCCTTTTTAGAAGTCGGTTAAAAATAATCGATATTATAGATAAATAAAATAATAAAAACCTATTAAAACTAAATGATATTATTATGATTGCCATTACCTACATTCATAGCAAATAAATTATTTCATTTCATTTCATTCATTTCATTTCAGTACAACCACTAATAAAGAGTTGAAGTTAGAATTTTAGGTATAATTATTTAAAAAATATCGTCTGTATTACTAAAAAGATCAACAAGTGATGAGACATATTATATTAAAATAGAGATAGGTACTGAAATTATGCGTGATTTGCATAACGGAACATCACGCCTGAAATCCTTGAAGGGATTGGCAGATGTGTACCTGTAGTAGAGAGCATTGGTGGCCCAGTGCCAACGACACCGACTTACGAGTCGTAGGTCGTGGGTTCGAACCCAGCCAGGCGCTTTACTTTGTGTAAATAATTTCATCACCACTGCACTCAAAGCGGTGAAGGAAAATATCGTGACATCTACCAACCCGCACAGGACCCGCGTGGTAGATTACAGCCCGCTCCCTCTCGAAAAGAGGAGGCCTGTGTCCCAGCAGTGGGATCATTATAGGCTAATTATGCTGTACCTGTCCTACTCCCTTAAATCGCCAGTTATGTAGTGCATGATTTACTAATTATAGCCCACGCGGAACTACACACATCAAAAGTGTCTAGGGATCAACATATATTTTTGCAATAACTTTTCTCCTGATTGATATTAATTAAAATTTTCTTTAAGGATTCATCAAATAAAGTGTTTTCGTTTGTCACAGTAACGATAAACCAAGTCACCTTTGCATTAATAAAGAAATTTGCCATTTTCCTAATAAAGGGATTTTTGACATTTGAACCACTAACACAAAAGTTCGAAAAAAAGACTGAAATAACAGTTTTCTTTAAAATTTTATTGGGTAACTTAAACAATTAATAATCCGTGTTTCTACCGCGAACACTAACAACACAAGAACATCGGTTTGGCATACTCAAAATGAGTTCATCCAAATCACGCTGTGGAATGGCAGCCCATGTTCGTTGCAACAACAAAAAAAGGTCTTCTTGCGACTGGATACTAGGGTGGGTCAATTTTTTTTTTTTTCGTTTTTCAAATATGCTCACCATTAAAAAGGTGCCAAATGGTATCTTTATTTCATTTGTAAAGTTTTATTGAATTATTTTAAGTTTTACTGCCTCCGGACTGTCATCGAACTATTAAAAAAAAGTAGATTTTTGACGTTACTTTACTAATATTTAACTCATCTTTTTGATATCTGATTTCATGTATAATACTTTTTAGTAATGACAAATACGAAATTGTTTGGTTGAGTTCAAGGACAAAGGAGTAAGGAGGAGAGGGGGGCGTGGAAAGTTGAGACAAGTGACGCGCGATTCATTGGTAAAACAATCAGTGTCGCGCGTTGCGTAATACAGTGCAGTTACTTGTTTTATGTCATTAGAAAAATGGAACGTACTCGAAATAGTTGGAAGTGTCCCTTATTTGGTGATTTATGTGATTTAAAAGACAACCTATTGCCAACTTACGAAGATGTGATGAAGTGTTATGAGTGGACCCGACACAAGTTAAAATTTGAGAGGGAAACGAAAAAAGAGCCGACATATAAAGAAATAGAAGCCGTTTTAGTTTCAAAACTGATACAAATATGGGCAAAATCTTCTATTCCCACAGTAGAACCAAAACGAATGAAGGTAATGTTACAAAGTTATCATTTAAAATGCAAAAACCTTCTTAAGTCTCACCCGAAAATACCTAAAAACAAGTTGGAAGAGTTTCGTCTTGGAAGTAAAGTTTTATTTGATATTTCGGCTTGCAAGTGTCGAGATTTTCTTAAATGTATTTGCCTTAAGAACAAAAAAATACCTACAAGAGAGCACAACTTTATAATAGACCAACGAACTGTTAGGCAAATGATGATAGGTGGCATAGACGTTGGCACAACAAAACAAATTACAAGAGCATTGAAAAGAAAGTTGTTACGAGAAAAATCTGAGAGCAAACGACAAAAAGTAGCTGAAATATGTACGGAAGAGTTAAGTAGCACCTCTGAATCCGAATGTGTCCACTTCCAGTCGGATTGTGAAGAACCAACCCAAATTCAGGTGCACTCAAGTACTGATTCGGTGAGTAATACTACCACTGCAGTTGATTATGCTTTGCTATCGAAAACATGCGACAGATTTGGAGTCTCAGACAGGGCAGGAGCAGCAATTGCATCAGCAGTTCTACATGCGTCGAGTTCTCATGTAATAGACAAAAATAAACTTCGCCGAGAACGAAAAAAAACTCGAGAAAATATAATTTCACAACAAACTGTTACACAAATACCAGCATTATACTTCGATGGGAGAAAAGATCAAACTTTCATTATGTGTGAAAAAGATAAGAAAAAGTACAGACGACGCATACTTGAAGAGCATATTTCTTTGATTAAAGAACCTGACTCGAAGTTTTTAGGTTACATTACACCTGCTTCAGGTACTGCAAAGTGTATAGAACAAGAAATATCCAACTTTTTCTTGAAAGCTGATGTATCAATGGATCATTTGGTTGCAATTGGTTGTGATGGGACAAACGTAAATGTTGGCAAATATGGCGGTATTATACGGATGCTAGAAAAAAGATTGGATAGACCTTTACAATGGATTATTTGTTTGTTGCATATGAATGAACTGCCATTCAGACATCTCTTTCAACACATTGATGGTAGTACGTCCGGGCCACAAACATTTTCAGGGACAATTGGAAAAACTTGAGAACTGTGAAACAAGACCTCTAACTAAGTTTCAACGTATTCCAGCGAACTTACCGGAGCTTTCCGCTAAAGATATTAGTACAGACCAAAAATATTTATACAGGATAGTCGAAGCAATTTCAACTGGCATATTTCCTAGCGATTTAGCTAACAAAGCGCCAGGTAAAATGTCCCATGCCCGATGGCTAACTCGTGCCAACAGGATTCTCCGTCTGTATGTGTCAGTAGAGACTGCCTCTGAAAATCTGATGACTCTTGCAACATATATCGTTAAGGTTTACGCTCCGATTTGGTTTTCTATAAAAACTCACTCTAGCTGTAAAGATGGATCGCGACACTTGTTTAAACTCATCGAGCTAACCAGATATTTACCAACAACTTTAAAAGCCGTTATCGACCCAGTAATTCAACGAAACAGCTATTTCGCACACCCGGAAAACTTATTGCTTGCAATGTTGACAGATCCCCAGCCGCACGTTCGTGAATTAGCTGCACGGCGAATTTTGAAAGCTAGATCAGAAACACCAAAAAAATTGCGTATGTTTCAGTTACCAAAGATAAACTTTAACGCTTTAACATATTATGACCTTTTAAATTGGCAAGAAAATATCACTGAGCCACCTTTATTAAAATCTGTAACCGAAGAAAATCTCCGTTTGTTTATTCAACAAAAAGGAGAAGGAGACTTGGATTTATTACGCCTTCCGTGTCACACACAAGCAGTAGAAAGAGCAGTTAAAGCTGTGACCGAAGCATCAGCCACCTTATGTAATAAAGGAATGACAGAAGGTTTTATCAAAGCTCAGATAGACTCGAGAAAAGCAATGCCGAAATTCGACAGCAAAAAAGATTTCGCCACTATATAACCCTTAATTTTAATAATTATTCTTTTATATTTTTAACCGTATTCCAAAACAGGAGGAAGTCCTATTGTTGTAAAATTTGTTTTCTCATTAATAAACCTTTATTTACAATCGATTAACGACTTTTATTTATAAAATAGTGTTCTTGTATACCATGCTGTTAGGCCTTTTTTACCATATTTGTTGACAATTTCCACATGACTCCGGAGGCAGAAGATAAATTCCGATTGCAATGAAACTTCATAATCTATTTACACTCATCATTTAGCACCGTTTTGTCGCTGTGCCCATTCAAAAACTAAACCTTTTTTTTTTCCCATACATAAGTGACCCACCCTGTACAGTCACCAAAATGAATAAGTAACCAGGGTCGTCGGTCATAGTTGAAGTTTAGTAAGAAACCGATGGATATTTTCGAATGAAATTTAATTTGATAAATTAACTGTTTGTTTTCTATTCATTAAACATATTTTTTTTTCAAAAACATCCACCGGTTTTTTACTAAACTTCAACTAGGTATATCCGACGAAATGGTTACTTATCTCCTTTGGTGACCGTACTATCTTATAACAGTAGGCATCTAGTTAGATACACAATGCGGATAACGTTAGCCCCCTGGGAGTCTTCCAAAGTTAATTGACGGAAATGGAGCTTAGTAGTGCTCTTAAGCGATTAGCTAGCAATCTACTTATGCACAATACTAATTACTGATGAGGGTTTGTGATTGTGGCTATATCTACACCTTCAAGGAATAACATCGTAACTCACTTTTTGGCAGTTTTGAGTTAAAATCATATTCTTGCTGTACAAAAAATACAGTTTTTTTTGCACTCACCCCTGTGTCTAAATTTCTTTGCGTACAGATTTGAATAAGTGTAAAAACATTGTAGGTAAGTCACGAGTCAACTGCAGTTCTTAAAATGGTATATTTAGTTACACACCTTCATCATCATTGTTTATGCGCGCCATTATAAATTATATTAACATTGTAATTCAAGATACAATTTTGTTTTCGGGAATGTTTTTTTCTTATTAAATACGTTTTCACACACTGCGATTGTAAGTCTGTGTTACAATGTACTTTTAAACAGTAGGTATGTGTTCTGGTATGTAATTGTAACTCACAAAATGTCTATTAATACAGGTACTATAATTATATGTAAAATAATATAATCATATAAAAGTATGGCTATTCCCTCGTTGCCTAAAATTTTCAAGGTTGGTTGGCTTTAAGACTTAACCGAAACCTGAGAGAATTTTTTAAATCTTTGACGCGCTCTCCTGAAAAGTTACTAAAAATGAGTTACGATGTTTTTCTTTGCAGGTGTCGATATTATGAGTACAGGGATCGATCACTGGAGAATTTTATTGAAATAAATGTCGTTGTTTAGTAGTTTTGATCTTCTTCGTTGTTTCGATGATTCCATTTTGTATGCCTCGACCAGAATTCGGCAACTTCAAAACTAGCTCCTGCCCGCGACTGCGTCTGCGTGAAATTACTCGGTCTCCCGACCCACCTCGTCGCGTCGCATCATCTGTCCGCGCTATCACTTCGTTTTCATTTAGGGTTCTGTCTGACTTTATTCGTTTTATTCGGTTGTAGTGCACATACTCTGTGCACTAACATCTCTTGTCGTACTCTATGTACCACAGATAGTAGGTACACGACAAGAGATGGGGCATATAGTTTGCGATGTGGTCCACAGTCGCACTGCGGCTCATCTAAGTACCTCCACCTATGTAAATTGTACCTTTTTTGATCACAAGTATCCTCAAAACTGATCATTTGATCATGCCATGTCAATACGGATATTTTTCATTCGTCTCCAAATAGACAAATGAGATAAAATGAAGGCGCAAAATGCATACAAATGTCAATGTAATTGAAAATTTGGCACATCAGTTACATCATCAATTTTACACCGCTATATATATGCTACTAAATATTATATAATCGTTTGACAGAAACTTCCTTTCTAACTAAAAAGAGATGTCTTACAAAAAAGCTCACTAAGAAAAACCGGACTCACTATCGCTAATCCCCTGACCGCGATACTACGTTCACGATAAGCACATACTAGTAGCTATCACACAGCTAGACGTTACAGCAATGCGTTAGGCGGTCTATACACCTACAATAACTTTGCGCAAGTTTTTTAACGCGCAATATTATTGAGAGTCGAAAAACCTGTTCAGGTAGACATTCATAGACGACTCCGCCTTGGCTGTTCCACAAACGATAGGACACTTAATATCATGTCCTAGACGTCCTGTCAGCAGCACGTTACAGGAACTGATGGACGCTACTAATGGCGCCAAACACGTAGCCGAATTCTGGGCCGAGTACATTTAGATTGCCATCGACACGCTAAGAAGAAGATTGAAAGTCGCTGATGTGATGGCCCAGTGTTTAAGGCATCGCCTCTCATGCACGAGGTTGTGGTTCAGCAAGTACCAATGTGACTTTTTCAATGTACAGACGCCAGCACATCAAGCTACTACAATCTGTCAAATGTATTTAATAGATTTTCAACTTTATCGCTAAAGCATAAGGTTCAAAGTTGATTGGGAAAATTTTACAGTTTTGGTTAGCTTGATATGCTGGCGTCTGTACTTTCTGAGTTTATCTTAGACATGACTGACATCTGTGAGGGAAAACATCCTGAGGAAACATAAACTTTAAGTTAATATAAGTCTGAAATCGCGAAACCGTCTAGAGCAAGCGTGATGCTCAATGCTCGTGCCTTCTTTCTATGAGAAGAGGCCTTTGTCCTACAGTGGGACATTAATAGGCTGGTATTATTATTAGTATTATTTAATCAGCCCTTGCACCCAAACGGGTATTTATTTTCACGCAATAAAATTGACGGCCAGAAGCTTCAATGTTTTCGCGTTAGCAAGACAACAAACCTGTCTAGAGTGTAGTAAAACTACACGGCGCAATAAAAATAATCAGCAATCAAATTTAAACTACTTAGCTCAATCTTTTGTTTAATGAAGAACATGGCGAAATTCGTGATGTCTTCTTCAACTTAACAAAAGTCTTAAATTAATTAACTGACAACGTACGACGGCCTAAACGACTGGGTCTAGAAGAGTCAAATTTTGCACAAGAGTTCCTTCTAATTATAACAAAAGGGGATTAAAATATTTGCCGATGGGTAAACCCAATAGGTACACGGTTTGTCGTGCAATGAAATTGAAACTCGCTCTATATATACGCAATCTTCAATACTTACACTAAATAGTAAGAAACATTACGCAATTCGTCATAATCATAATCAGCCTATAATGTTCCCACAGCTGGGACACAGGCCTCTCGGTGACAGGGAGTGGGCCGTAATCCACCACGCGGGCCCATGTACAGTCACGAGCACTAATATGTCAACACTTGGCAACTTTCAATTGCGATTTTGTCGTGAAATAACGAATGCAACGTTGAAATACGACACTTTACATAAACCTTGGGGCTCGAAAATACTATGTTCGTAATAACATAAAATTTTATTCAAAAATAAAGGAGAAAATCGCCTTTGAATAAAGCCAATTGTATACATACTTATGCTCGTGACTGTACGGGTTGGTAGATGTCACTGGTTGGTTGTAGGACATGCCAGTTTCCTCACGATGTTCTCCTTCACCATTTTTTAGAGCAGTGGTGATGAAATAATTTACACAAAGTACCTGTCTGGGTGCGAACCTACGACCTACACCTCGTAATTCGCGGCCGTTACCACTTGGCCACCACTGCGCAATTCGTAATATTGCCCGATTATATTGTAGGTGGAAGGGCCGCCTTACATGAACATATTACAGCTACGTACACACAGACGGTACGGCGGGTAGTCGACGGATCTGCACACGTCCCGAGGGGATCGTAACGCACACGTCTAGATTACCTATCTTAAGCTGAGGGCAGACAGATGTAGTTTTTGATTTATAATGCATTGGCATTTCCTTTCTTCTTTGTCTTTTCGATATTGAAGATATTCCAAAATCCTAATCCTTACTTAATATTATAAATGGGAAAGTAAGTTTGTTTGTTACCTTTTCACGCCTAAACCACTGAACCGATCATCCTGAAATATTGCATAAATATGTTGTCAGGTGTACAGAAACGGACATAGGGTACCTTTCATCTCGAAAAAAAGTGCTGTTCCCGAGAAAACAACAATAACGTTATTATGATAATAGATGGCGCCACGTGTCTATTGAACTTTGTCACGTTATTTAATTCTGAGGCGGTACGAAGTTCGCCCAGTCGTTTACAGTACTTATGTAACTATTTTGGAATATCTAAAAAGCAATAATACCAGCCCATTGTTTTCTCACTGCAGGGCAAATTTCTCTTTTCACATAGAGAAGGCAAGACCATATAAAGACGGGTTGGCGATTTCAGACTTAAATTAACTATAAGTCCAGGTTTCCTCACGATGAAATCTAATCAGCTATATTAGATACGTCATCATCAATTGTCCACAACTTTTTAAGGTAGGTGTGCCTACCCTAACTTTGTGTGCCTACCCTCTATTAAAAAAAAAACACTCACGCACACACGGACTTTTCACTTTTTATTTGTTTTTATCTGATGAATATTGTATTGTGTGCCTTTTAGTCTGTACATGTACAGTAAATACATGTATTTTCTTTAAAAAACTAATTTCCATTATAAATGTTATTTTTAATCTGTCTTATATTCATTGAAAGTACATGCCAATTATTTACAAACCAACCGTTGTTTGTCAACAAAGGCATTTTTAGACGACACAATCAACCAAATAATGACTGTCTTTGATTGATAAAGTTTTTCCTGCAGTTTTCTTCTCAGATGTTTCAGTTATGCTTGCATCCATAACGGACTTCCTTACCTGAAAACAAAAGAAAGACAAGAAATTAGTTTCGCAATAAAAGTTCATCAAAATAACTATACCTAAGTACAGTCGCCAGCACATCAAGCTACCCGAGACTCAAAATTTCCCAATCAATCTTGAACCTTTTGTTTTAGCGATAAAGTTGAAAATCTATTAAAGAAAGACAGGTTGTAGTAGCTTGATGTGCTGGCGTCTGTACATACTAGAAATCATTCTTGGCATTTGGGTCAGCACCCTCATTGCGTAACACACTATCAATCTCAATCTGAATAATTTTGAACGATATTGCTAATCCATTGCTTCATATGTTCGAAAAATTTATCTGCTCAACAACGTAAATAATGCAATGAATGTTGATGAACTGTCAAAATGAAAGCCATTGCTACTGTCAGTGTGACAAAATTATTCAGCTGTACCATCGCTTGTGTAACTACGCCTTCACAAATAGTGTAAGCTTTTTAATATCAGACCAGAGGCGTGTAGGAATCGGATGCCATCGTAATGTATATTGCTGAAACGAAATTACATCGTGTATTTATAAGGTGATGTAGTTTTTATAACCTGTTTTTAACAGGTATTGTAATTAAAGAAGAGATTGATTAAGGCTTCATGAAACTTGATTTCGTACTTAATTTGAAATTGCAATTGCTTTGATTTTACAACAATTTCCCATCCACAAAAAAAAAAAAAGCAATAAGTAGTTAATTTCAATGCTTTGGTCTAATTGTCGAGTATAAAGCTTTAATCCATACTAATATTATAAATGCGAAAGTGTGTCTGTCTGTCTTAACAGACAGACAGTTGGTTCAGTGGTTTAAGCGTGAAGAGGGTTACCTCTTCACGCTTAAACCGCTGAACCAACTTAGATGAAACTTGGTATAGAGATACTTTGAGTTCCGGGAAAAGACATAGGATAGTTGTTATCCCGCTATTCCCACGGGATCGACATTTATTCGGGTGAAACCGCAGGGGCTAGTAATAAATAAGTTATGAACTTTTATCCGACTTCCGCGAAGCCCAAAACGAGGGTGTAGTTGGTCTAGTGGTTGCAAGCGCTACTTCTAAGTATGAGGTCCTGGGTTCGATTCCCAGGTCCGGCAAAGCGTTATTGGGTTTTCCCATCCTGCTATCCTACTTCCTACTAATATTATAAACACGAAAGTTTGTGAGGACGCAAAAACTGATGAAATTTGGCACACAGATAGTTTATAACCAGGATTAACACATAGAATACTCTTTATCCCGATATTCCAACGGGAAAATTATGCCGGTAAAACCGGGGGCGCTACTAGTCCTATAATAAAAATGAAAACACCATTACCACAACAATAATAATGGGAAGCTCTAAAAAACTGTTGCATGTACTGTAGGTCTGAATCTGATTGAGAGGTAATATATTTTGTTTGAGAATTTCTAGACATGTAGGTACTTAACTAGACACCTACAACTTTTGGTGCTACTTAAGTTTAAAAGCATCCAAATAATCATCTGCCTAGCCTTCTCAACAATGTTGGGGTCGGATTCCAGTCCAACCAGATGCCGCTGAATACCAGTATTTAACATGGAGCGACTCCCTATCTGACCTCCCAACCCAGTTACTGGGTAATATGATACCCCTAAAAAAGCACCATTAAAAACGTCAAAATATAGCCTCGAAACAAAATACCACAAAAATAAGTTTATCTAGTAATGTTATCAGCAACTTTACAACGGCGAGTCTGAAGTTGGAAACACGAGATCTTGTCGCAGCGTGTTAAAGAACTCCGAACCATCAAAACAAGTCAGGTTCGGGACTCGACTGCGGAACGACTGAAAAGATACGACCGTTACTGTAATTAATGTTTCATGTCAAGGTCTGAATTTAGATCACGATAGGTACTTACATAATTTTATTACTTTAATAAGCAGGGACACAGGCCTCATCTCTGTAAAAGGGAGTGGGCCTAGTACGGGTTGTTGGATGTCACATGTCTTCAAATTTCTACTTCTAAGACATGCCGGTTTCCTCACGATATTTTCCTTCACCGTTTTGAGAGCGGTGATGAAAAAAATTACACAAATTAAAGTGCCTGTTTTGGTTCGAACCCACGACCTACAACGCGTAAGTCGCGGCCGTTACCACTGGGCCACCACTGCTCGGTCTATTTTGGTGATTGACTGACTGTGCCACTTTAAAAGTTTTTGAAACGTTTGAGAAAAGAAAAACAAAAGATTCAACACTACAATATGCTACTTCCCGTTTCGCTACATACCGACTTAAAAAAAAAACTACAAAGTGATAAATAACTTTAATTTCGGAAGTCGGTGTCAAAAAACGAAAATGCAGAACCAACGACACCGACTTCCGAAATTAAAGTTATTTATCACTTTGTAGTTTTTTGTTTGAAGTCGGTTGTTTTTTTTTGTAAAAATGTTTTTTTTAATAACGAGTTTCCTAGAATCGCCTATTCCATGTTAAAAATTGATACATTTGCCTACATGAAATAAAAAAAACAAAAAAAATTTTTTCGCTGGAATGAATGAAATCGAAAACAAATAAGTTGCAGTTCTGTGAAGCATAGTTTCAACTGGTATTGGAAGTATCTTTTGTTGCGCTGGCTGAGTTTTCATCTCGTACGTATTGAACGGAGATGAGATGTAATTGTAAAAATATACCTTCGTACTTACTACTTGTAAATGAAGTCTTTTTTTTTAAACGTGTCGAATACACGACCATCCTCTTTTTATCTCGTTTATCCAAACTAATATTATAAATGCAAAAGCGTGTCTGTCTGTCTGTTACCTCTTCACGCTTAAACCGCTGAACCGATTTAGATAAAATTTGGTATAGAGATAATTTGAGTCCCGGGAAAGGACTTAGCGTTTCTATTCCGATATTCCCACGGGATCGAAACTTATGCGGGTGAAACCGCGGAGCGCTGCTAGTAAAGTAATAATTATGAGTCGTATTTTCATAAATAAATATATGTATCGTCAAAGTCGCGAGAAACACCTCGATTCGGTGCAAACGGAACCGGGAAGTATGGCAGAGGAAAGGTGAGGCCTATATCCCGCAGCGGATAATTCCGGGCTGCAATGAAAAAAGAAATGTATTCGTATATTAGATTTATTCATTCCAGTCTTGCCAAGGGGTATCGTGTTACCCAGTAACTGAGTTGTGGAAGTCAGATAGGCAGTCGCTCCATGTAAAATACGGCGTCAGCTGCGTCCAGTTAGACTGAAAGCCGACCCCAGCATAGTTGGTAAAAGGCAAGGCAGATGATGATTTTAGATTTATTTGAGGCGGCAGTAAATACTCGTATTGTTACAAATTGCATGGATGTCCGTTACTATAACTCGAAATTAATTTTGTAAAACAAATACAAGCATAGCATTCTAGTTGGTTCAGGGATTACATCAGTCATGCTACGGATTGATTCGATACCTCCGTTGCCTCAAACAGCACCTCTACATTGGCCTGATGATCATTACTTACTAAGCCATAAGTATCTAACTTTTACTGCTCAATATCAATGGACAGTAACACTAAGCTCTAACAGCTCTTATGAACCCCATTAAGAACTCCACTACACTAAAAAAATACATCTACAACATCCTGAATACAAGATGCTCCTTTAAATCGATATAAACTCCAGTTCCCGACATGATTACACCCTAGGGAGTTAAGCAAACGTACTTAACCACCTGCAACTCCATGTATCAAAAGCTGCTGGCTCGCTATGGCAGGCAGCCAAGGAAAATTGCCAAGTAAAACCTGTGTACATTCATACACTTGTAATGCGCCCACTTGGCTGTTGCTTAATGTTTTTTTAGCGATCGGAAACATAGGCTTTTGGCTTGCATATATTTTTGATCGTTCTGTTGATTGGTTAGTTATAGTTTTATAGCATTATGCTGCATTGTATTTCGCAAAACATTTACCTAGCCTATTTAAATGGCTAATTGTAAATAATATTAATAAATAATAAATATTTTTCAATTTATCTGTCTATTATTCCTTGACATTTGTTTATAGTACAGACGCCAGCACATCAAGCTACCCGAAACTGTCAAATTTTCCCAATCAACTTTGAACCTTATGCTTTATCGATAAAGTTGAAAATCTATTAAAGAAAGGAGGTGTTGCAGAAATGTATGGAACCTGGGCTAGCACTATGTACACTATATGTAAATATCGTTCTATAATATACTAACCGTTTTGCAATGATAATTTTCTATAATTCTACATCGTTTCGGAGAGCAACACAATATAACTATGTTGGATCAGCAATATGCGAAATGTCACTTTGACAATGACATTTGATTGACTTGTCTATGTATCATTTGCGATAAAAAAACAACACACGAATTCGAAAACACTTGGGTTTCGTTATAATAATAAATAAAAACACTCCGAAACACGTCCAATTCAACACGCGCAAAACAACGATTCAAAGACAACTGACAAAGTCAAAGAAAGACGTGACTTCTCGAAACATGAAACTGTCACAGTCGTCAAACGTCATAACAAACACAACTGTCATGGCTGCCCTAAAAAAAAAGAGGTTAACTTATTAGAAAACTTCCCAATAGTTTTTGTCTTCCCTTGTTCAAATTAATTTGTTTGTATTTTTATGAAAATCCCTTATATTTTTCCTATTTATCCACATAGTGGTAGCCCAAAATAGATCATCTATCATCATATATCATATAGATTATTTATGAACATCTGCAACAAGTTACTGACATCAATTTGTTTTGTTTGTTTCAGTATTAAAGTTATTTAACCATTACTTTATTAACAGTGAGAGTTGAACCGAAAATCCACCCAGCCGATCTATCATCAAGTAATCTAAAAGTAGCCAGATGAAAAACTATTAAGAGGGCCGGGAATCGATCCTTTCTTTCGGAGCACTCCAATGTCCGGGAATCCGGAATGAGAGGAAAAAAAGAAACATCCAAACTTGTTTGTAAAGTTGGAAGACCAGCCCCTTTTGTGGGAATTAAATTTCTTATTGATTCGACGAAGCTGGGAGGTATTCGAAGAGTTTCTGCGGTCGTATCGTGTTTCTGTTCTTGGGAAAAGGTATTCGCAAACATTTATTTTGAAAACGGAGCTGAATATTTTTCGTCTCACAGTTTTCATCACGTTTTTTTTTTTTTTTTTGTAAACGTAATTATTTTCTGTGATATAAAGAAGTCGCCCCCTATTATTTGGGACTTCAACATAACTGGTGAAATGTGGCTGTACAACAGGGTACACCTCTGCCTAACCCTTCAGGGATTTCAGGTGTGATGTAATCTAGGAATAGTCCATCTTTACTTATAATGAAGCTGAAGTTTGGTTTTTGTTTGAACGCGTTATTCTCCGGAACTATCAGTCGGATTTGAAAAAAATCTCTGCATTTGATAGCCCAATTCTTGAAGAAAGCTTAGGCTATAAAAAAATCACGCTAGAACCCTTAGAAGTCGAGCAATAAGAAAGAATGCTAAATGTAAACGAAGTAAAAGCGCGGGCAGGCGATGCGATACAACGGGATAAGGTCGGGTATTATTTCACGCGGACGAAGTCGCGGGCAAAAACTAGTGTATTTATAAAGAATTTATGCAAAGAGGGCCTGCAAGAGCACAATTCGGTCCCAACACTAAAAAAAACATCATTCTTTGGCCTCTTTGTTTGAAAAGGACTATTGAAATAGACTGTCCGAAGGCAGTTGTGCCAAGGCCACCACCGTATCTATCGATCCCTTTGGTAAAATAACCACACAACTTAATGGAAACTGCCCCTTCTCATAATATTGGCACATTATTGAAACTTGCTGAAATTGACAGTAACCTCAAATTTTAGCCTCCGAATTTACATTAGAAGCTAATAAGTTTGGCTAGAACAGTGACCGTAGATAAACAGGCAAATTTGTAAGGAGGTTTATAGTTTATACTTGTTTTACGGTTCTTGAAGGTCAAGACGAGTCCGCAGTTAAATTGGACTGCCCCATAAATAGTATTTCGGTCTAATTGGACTGTTTCTCAGAGGCAGAAATGGTATGCTTTGGTAAATTCTGAAGCCTGCCATTACAGTGGGTATGTTGTACAGTATGTCACATTCACATGTCTTGGTATTATAATTATGTTGTTAGGGTATCCAATTTGTAATTTGCTCTGTTTCGACATTCTATGGACATTGCTGAAAACGTCCAATTTGTTTGTGTTGTTGCATTATTACGACAAAATTATATTATTTAATTTAAAAAAAAACTTTTTGACAAAAATAACTGCGAGTGTTACACTCAGCTCGAATACGATTCCACGGGTGTCCTAATATCAGAGGTAGTCAGTCGGACAACGGTCCACGTTTCTCGTAATTTCAGTGGAATGTATTTGTCGGATTATGCCAAGACATCAGAAGTAAAACTAATACATAAATTTATTTCAATCGAACAATGAGTTATCTTAAATCTTTAAAATACAGAAATTAAATTAATTCATTATTAAATAACTAATAATGACATTGAGGGCGGTCACATAGGGCAGTACTGACTGTCAGGGACAGTGGTCCATGCACCCACCGCAATAAGGACAGTACTAGTTGTCAGAGACAGCGTTCCACATCCAATAATCGGGCAGTACTGACTGTCGAGAGACAGTGGTCCGTGCACCAAGACGCATCCATTGGAAATGCGTACAGACTCAACCGCGCAGCTCCTTATAAAGGCTGCTCGCTAGTGGGGGGAAACGTTACAATATTTTACTGGATTGGATACCAAGTCCTTTAAGCCAAATGATCGATAGAGTGAATGATTTGTCTATGATGCGTCCGGTGCACGTTCCACTAGCGCCACCTAGTCGTCGTCTCTCACAGCTGCTATACAATATGCCGTCATATTCATATTTTTTTATTTTAATTTCGTTTATTTATCTATATACATATTAAATTACATTTTTAAATATTTCTTAAAATATAAAAAATAAGTATAAAAAACATTTAAAAATATAAAAACATAGTAGTCCGCCGGTGTCGGGAACAGGGTCCAAGCTACCGGTGGTTAGGGCTCCAGAGACAGCACAATGCGAGCCGTATCGAGGAGTACTGCCTTCTGAATCAGGCTCTTGATCCAACCGCCTAACGAAAGCCTCGATAGATGTTGATCGAGGCCTTCGGCCATAAGACCATTGGCCGATATGACAATCGGCACAATTTATTTTAATTATTATTATTATAATTTTATACATTTTTTTTTTAAATTAAATACAAAGTAATTTTACGTGGCTGTCCTTTAGGATGACAATGTAAGCAGAAGAGCAATGTTATATGAATGCTGTTAAGAGACAGGTTGATTTGAAAGTACCTACCCTACCCCCTACCCCCACCTACCTTTTTTTTTTTGTTTTCGGGGGTAACCTTCAAAAGGCGCCTGGTCTTTGGGGATAAAACCAGGGAGTGTGGGATTTTTACCTCACTAAAACCACCCCGGCGGTCACCATCTGCACTATGGAAGGGGCACCGTTACCTCTCAAAAGACCAATCCGGAGCCCCCTCTGTGCAACGCCTGTTAGGGCACATCTCTGGGGAGACTGTAAAAGGGTCTCCCCGGAACCTAGCTGTGCAAGTGTGCAAGGCAGCACATGACCACTGTGCGCCGCCTTCCCTGAGGTCACTCAGTGGGCCGATAGAGTCCCCACTCTAATCGACCGCGACCCCATTTTCCCGCCTGCTTTAGATGATGCAGGTGGGGTTTCGGCGTGTTAGGCGTCGAGGCGGTTGCCTCCTCGGCGTCTTCTTCTCCGAGACCCCCACCTACCTACAACCTACTCCCTTCCCACTTCTCTCTATTTAAAACTGCTAAGGACAAGTTCTTTTTGAAGGAGTCCAGATCATCCTGCCATCGTTGGGGCCTGCTGCGATGTCGCTTGCCATTAAGAAGCATCGACACCGATAGTATTTATTTTTAAAGGCCTGGGCTACTATGACGTATTAATGCCACCACATTTTTCCACTGTGAGAGAGACGGAGTTATAGAAGGCCGGTAGCTCCTCTTTTTTGCAATGGAATAATGATGCCATTAATACTTCATTATAATGCCCCTACAGGGGTTTTTTCCACCACCTATTTGTTACCTTACATAACATAAGCCTGTAAGATCAACATACCTTCAAACTTATAATGACTCAGAGTGAAACATCACTCCTCAGTATCAGTAAAGTACAAAAAGCTCGAACTTCGTCCAACTTAGCTTTTATTTTCGCTTGATAATCTCAATTAGAAAGTTTTCGCTCATTCTGATCTGAGATAAGCACCCAAATTAATACAGCTTTTTAGTTTACTGTACACTGTTAGGTAAGTTACATTAATTTCTTATAATTCCCTAAAATTCTGATTTGATGATGGATGGTGTAGCTATACCTATGCAAATAATTTTAAGAATAAATTATCTTTAAAACCTATGTATAATTATGTATTTAGCTTGCATCAAAAAGCCACACCTTCCTTTCATGGGAAATTCAATAGTAATCGCGAAAAATAATCAGGCGTCCCATACATTTGGTTCGAGTTGATATTGGGGTAATTGATATTTTTTTTGCGATTACGATATTGGTCCCATTGAGAAAGTTGTTCAGTTTTATGGTCTGTACCACACCTTTTATATAACTGTCAAATTTTCCTAATCAACTTTGAACCTTATGCTTTAGATATAAAGTTGAAAATCTATTAAAGAAATTTGACAGATTGTAGTAGCTTGATGTGCTGGCGTCTGTACCTAAATATATTCACAGTATCCGCATTATGATGTAACTTCTTATACATGTTATATTTGTAAGTGTATTTGTGTATGTCATAGTTTAGCTTACTGTATGTATTTGGGCAGCTGTAACTGCTGTAAGTAAGAAAGGCACTGTTAAAAAAGTAAACTAAAGATGTGTGGTGTGGGTTCAGTCCAAAATAGATAACCTTAACTTATCCTGACTAGTGTGGGCACAGATTACTGAATAGTGTGTGTGAACACGTATTTAAGTACCACCAATCCCAACTGGGCCCGCTAGGTCATTATGTCTCACTCCCTCTTATAGAGAGGAGGCCTGTGTCCCAGCAGTGGGAACATTATAGGCTGATTATGATACTTATTTAAGTAGATACCATTACAGCAGTGAAGATGTTCGGCTCGTCATTATAATGATGGAGTAGATGTTGACGAAAACCGCGATAGTTCAACACGTAGCCAAGAAACAAGCGTCATAGTTAACTAATATCAAAACTACCCTTTACACAATCATCATTCTCCTGCCCTTATCCCAATTTATTTGGGGTCGGCGCAACATATATTTTTCTTCCATACTTCTCTATTAGACGTCATCTCGGTAGTCACCCCCTTTCTAATCATATCATCATTCACACATTCCATCCATCGTTTTTTTGGTCTTCCCCTACGCTTATAGCCATCGAGATTCATACTCAAAACTCTTCTCACGACATTTTCCTCATTCCTCCGCATCACATGCCCATACCATGACAACCGATTTCCACACAACTTTTCCGTTACCGGTGCCACTTTCAAACTTCCTCTTATGTACTCATTTCGTATTCTATCCATTCGTGTAACACCACACATCCCTCTTAGCATTCTCGTCTCTGCTGCATGCAGTTGCCTTTCATTCATCCCTTTTGTGGCCCAACATTCTGATCCATACAAGACAGCAGGTCTAATCATTGTTTTATATATCTTCCCCTTAAGCTTAAGGGGAATGCGGGAGTCGCAGATTGTTCCCGTGACCTGCCGCCATTTCATCCATCCAGTGTTAATTCTGTGCTTAACCGTCCGATCTACTTCGCCTTCGCTTTGCACAAGTGAACCGAGATACCGAAAGTCGGAGCAGACTGGGAGAAGTGCGCCATCAAGCGCTATGGCTCCAAAACTGGAGAGACCGCCGAAATCGCAGAACATATATTCGGTTTTGGTTCTGCTGATTTTCAAGCCAACATTCTCCAGCTTCTGTTGCCATTTCTCCAATCAGCTCTGGATCTCAGGTCCATCTTCACCGACAAGGACAATGTCATCGGCAAACAACATGCACCAGGGTGCCTCCTCCTGGATTTCCGACGTAAGAGCGTCCATAATCAACAGGAAGAGGTAAGGACTTAAAGCCGATCCCTGGTGCAAGCCTACAGCCACACTGAACTTGTCAGTATTGCCAGCAGCCGACCGGACGTAGGTACGAGATTGACTGTACATAGCACGAATTAACTCTACATACTTCCCGGGCAAACCTTTCTCTTTCAAGGCCCACCACAGCACATCCCTAGGTACTCTATCATACGCTTTCTCCAGATCAACTTTACACAAGACCTCATAAAATATAACCGCCGAAAAAAGAAACTGCCACCGAAACTTGGAATCTAAAATAACACTTCGCTCGATAACATCTAATGGAAGGCCCAAAACGTTTCGTTCGAGCGACTGCAATAGACGTTTATTGAAATTATAGCGCTATCGTCGATGCGATCTTCAGTCCTTTTCAAAGGGATGGAATTTAATGAGCGGACAAAGACGGTCGAATTTATGACACTTACTTCATTTTATATTCATGATGTTCTTTTTTGCTGAAAGTTAGTCGTGAAGGTCTTAGGAAATGGAGCTTTGATCGAATGAATAGATATTTTAATAGCCAGAAGGTATGATTTAGAAATTGATCGCCATGCAGCAATAGTGTTGGGCTGTGATTTATTCCAGACTAGCAGCGCCCCGCGGTTTTACCCGCATAAGTGTCGATCCTGTGGGAATATCGGGATAAAAACGATCCTATGTCCTTTCCCGGGACTCAAAGTATCTCTATATCAAATTTCATCTAAATCGGTTCAGCGGTTTAAGCGTGAAGAGGTAACAGACAGACAGACACAGTTTCGCATTTATAATATTAATAATATGGATTACATGTAGTCTATAAAAAAAAAACAGACAGTGGAGATATTAATAACGGGCCACAGAATCATTGCGATTAAGTTGTCAAAGTAATTGGAAAAAGTTCAAAATAAAGAACTATGCAGGTGACAACAGCAAGATCCCAAGAACGCTACATCTAGCAGGAGATAGTCTTATGATGAAAAAGAGAAAAACATGGAAGTAACTACTGTTAATGAAGTCCTAGTCTCTTGTAGCCCTAGAAATTATATTCCTAGGACCATAATATGATAAAACAGTGATCTCTTGCAAGACAGATTTATGAATTCTGTGGCATATCAATCTTGCAGAATCATTGCAATGCTTTAGCCATTCTTGCTTACAGAATTTTCCAGTATTTTCCATTACAATTTAAATTATTTGGAGTAAATTCAACGCTCAGCAGTTTAAACTATTTAGAACACTGTAATATCACACCGTTTGCTATAAATTGTGTGCCGTCCCGTCTACAGCAGACACGGCATCTTAATGTCTTAATCAATACAAGTAATACAAGTAATATTGAGTCGACAATGTTCGTTGTATTACTGGAAATTGTTCAGGGAATGGTGTATAAGATAGTGCTAACAGCGTTTATGTTAACAATTTAATTGACATGTTTCCAGATTTTCTGAACTCAAGAAGCTTTCGGGACAAGGTCTCGAGTCAAATTGAAGACAAAGAAACGTCATCTCTTCTTTCGTCAAAAAAAGTTAAAGCCTAAAGAGGGAGGCTGGCTTTCCGTTTAGGCCCTCTGTATACGGCACGGTTTCATTACGGTATTGCGAATAAACTGCGCCGTAGAGAAAACGTGACCGTGTACAAGTTTGCATAGTGACCCAATACAAAACTTACGAACCGTGCCTACAATGAATGAACCGTAGTTTGTACCGGCAAGAAAAACGTGTGCACAAAGGGAATGACGATAACATTAGTCTATCGTGTAGACTACCTTTCATTAGATGAGTAAGTCTTCACTAAATTCATTACTTAACCAAAAATGCAGCCATAGCGATCACTGCGTTGCCACCAACGATGCCGTGGAAGAGGCGATGTTTTGAGCCAACAAAAATGAATAGACTGCCATCGACACGACGAAGAAAAATTAGATAGTCTTTTCATTGGTATCGTCGTAGAAACTAAGGCAACCAATGATATCGATCAAGATAATCTCCAGACAGCCAAATCTAGATAGCCAGAAGCCAATTTTAACACCATTACGACTCCAGACATTGACAAAAGAGTGAAACAATTGCTTGTAAAGTATCTCGGTACAGAATCGAGTGTGCGCCAATCGTTCGACGTGCCAACTCGGTCAACCGAATTATATGAAATGACAGGTAAACACGAGTTGTTTATTTATTAACAATTAATTGAGATGAAATGCTTTGCTAAATAGGCTTTATTAATTTGTTAGATGATGTGGACGATGAGTGGATGTGTCTCAATTTGCGTCAAATGTAGAAGAAGATTAGTTTCATTCAATAGATATTGTATCTAACGAAGCTCGTAGCTAAATAATAACAGCCGCACGGGTCGATCGAGCAGGTTAAGCTACGCTTGCCGCGGTCGGTCCGCGGATGGGTGACCATCTTTACATACAAAGATCCCTCCGTGCCTCGGAAAGCACGTTAAGCCATTGGTCCCGGCTGCCATTCGTAGATTTTTTATAGTTGTTACGTGTCATCTGATATCCGAAAGTCTGACAACATAATATAATATAATTTAGATCGTTATGGACCCTGTAGGGCACAGCAAATGAGTAGGAGAGAGGAAGCCCTGTTTTAGGAGATACTTAAGTTGTTTTTGTGGGAACAAGTTTTAACTTACATATCTGTGGTGTCTGGGAGAAGCCTGTTAAGTCCAAAAACGTAATGTCTTTTAAGGTTCAAGTTTAATTTATAAATCAGTTAGGTAAAGTAGAAAAAGCCAACCACCCCGCTACGATTCTCCCACTCCTATGATAGTTACACTTATCCGCAATAGACCAAAATAAAATATGTTTTTTTTTAATAACAACATAGTACCAAACTAAAAAATTATGAAAATGGAGTTATCAGGTTTCTCCCAGACATCACAGATATTATAATCGAAGTCAGGAAATCGCGAATAAGATACTAACATTTCGCTTATGTATTATTTATGTATTACTAGCTGCGCCCCGCGGGTTCACCCGCATGAGTGTCGATCCCGTGGGAATATCTAGACAAAAAGTAGCCTATATGTTAATTCAGGGTGTATACAAAATTTTGTCAAAATTGGTCCAGCCGTCTGAGCGTGAAAAGTAACAAACATATAAACACACACACTCACAAACTTTCGCCTTTATGATATTAGTGTGATAACATACGTACAATGTTTCTGTAAACGAGCCATTGGAAAAAATATATCAAATACCATCAGCCATTTCCTATCATGTGACAAATACCATTAGCCATTTCCAAAGGTCCCGTCACGAAGTTCCGACTTTTCCTCAAGTATCACTGTAAGAGGAAATAAAGAAAAAAAACATGTGTTTCGCACAACCGTAATGTTGTTTTCTACCTGTAGGGAACAAGTGAACTGAAAGATGTGTGAGGCGATGTGTATTTGCATACATAACATAATCAGTCTATAATGTTCCTACTACTGGGACACAGGCCTCCTCTCAGTGAGAGGGGGTGGGCCGTACCGTAATGCACCACGCGGGCCCAGTGCGGGTTGGCAGATGTCACATGTCTTCGAATTTTTGGTTCTAGGACATGCCGGTTTCCTCACGATGTTTTTCTTCACTGTTTTGAGAGCAGTGGTGATGAAATAATTTACACCATAGAAAAGGGAGGATCCTCCGACCAGACGGGTGTTGTGTCTAGCGGGCAACGGCCCGATGATTTATGTCGGGCCAATAAAAACCGCTGGTGGCTAGTTCCATTTGTATCAAAACGACGACCTTCATGCAGCGGGCGATCGCCTGCGACTGAGCATTTCCCCAGTAGATTTTTGTCACCTGCCGCATGCAACCTGTCGCCGCACGATAAAAGTCGAAACCTACTCTACTTTGGAACTTGCAATTTTAGTAATCTGCAGCCTAGCTGAATTGCCCTTTAGGCAGTCGATTTTCACCGTGCGACGAAAACCTTGCAGCTATAGTCACCTGTGTGAAACCCACATAAGCTGAGAAAAACTGATTTGCATTTGGGGAGCCGTTATTGTGTGAGCGTTCACCGCTTTCTTAGAAAACAAAGTGTCTAAAATAAGCTATTATATTCATGGCCAGTTAAAACATATCCCTTACAACATAAACACACCATCCCATAATTATAATTAGAAACACTCAATAACAAAGCGTAATCTAAGCTGGTGAGTAGATTAAAATGATGAAATCCATTTATCTCCATTCGGTTTTCAGGCATGGAAACAGTCGACCCTTTCAACAAAGGTTTTCAGGTGGGACGATCGTGATACCTTGGTATTACCAAAGCAAAAGTAAACTTTATAGAAGCGACACTCATGTAGGTACAGACGCTAGCACATCAACCTACGCGAAACTGTCAGATTTCCCCAATCAATTTTGAACCTTAGCCTTCAGCAATAATGTTGAAAACGTATTAAAGAAATTTGACAGATTGTAGTAGGTTGAAGTGCTGGCGTCTGTACTTAAAGGGGCTCGTGGCTAAATAATAACAGCCGCACGGGTCGATCATAATTAAGCTACGCTTTCCGCGGCCGGTTCGTGGATGGGTGACCATCTTTACATATCTAGACCCCTCTGTGCTTCGGAAAGCACGTTAAGCCGTTGATCTCGGCTGTCATTCATAGATCGTTGTGACAGTCATTACGGGTAGTCCGAGGCCCAAAAGTCTGACAACCAGTCTTACCAAGGGGTACCGTGTTACCCAGTAACTGGGTTGTAGAGGTTAGATAGGCATAAGCAGTGTGTGTCTTTTTAAATAAAATAATATTATTTGAAAAAACATGCATACCGTTTTTTAATACATGCGTCCGAACTGAGTTTCCCTTCGATTACATACTTATTCTATGGTAATTCCAATGAATGAATAATCCACTGAAACCCGGTATTTTTCAGGATCGCCGTTCATATTTTATTAAGGGATTTCCCACAAACAGAAGGTATTGCTAATTTATTTGGTAGTGCGTATTTGACATGTCTAATTCAGAAATTGGATTTTGTGTCTCGATTAACGAAACCACTCTTTGTTGAGGCTTTAATCAAGTTAAAACATTTGTAGAAGCGATGTAGCGATGTATGTCTAGGTACTTTCCTTTTTTTAAAGGGCATTAGCAGGTGAGAATGGATGCATAAGGTTTGCCAGAAATGTTACATGAGAAAAGTGCCTAAGGCAAGGGATTGAACAATCCGCTTTAGTATGTAGTCTTGTTATAATTGTGTACAAAGTATTAATAATTATATGAATAAACGTGTCGAATGAAACCAAATCGAACACAAAAACAAAATATACGGAACTAGCTTCTGCCCGCGACTTCGTCCGCGTGAAATTTCACCTTCCCCTCATTCACCCTCTTAGGGGTGGAGTTTAGAAAAACCCGTTCGTAGTGGATACTTTTTTTTTTGTTTTCGGGGGGAAACCTTCAAAAGGCGCCAGGTGGCCTACCATGATCTATTTAAAAACGATTCAAAAACAAGACATTTCAGTTTAGGTTCCTAAACTGCATCGCTTGAGCTGCTCTATGGACGTCATGGTACCAAACAAGTATGAATGAAACCAAAACTTGCGACTCAGTTTGGGACAATCGCTGTCAGCAGATGGCACGGCCTAAACTGAATCGTTAACCTGACGTCATGGTACGTATTAGAAGAGCAGTTCAGTTTAGGTCCTAAAATGGATCGCGTTAAGAGCTTGTGGTAGGCCTCCTGGTCTTTGGGGATAAAACCAGGGAGTGTGGGATTTTTACCTCACTAAAACCACCCCGGCGGTCACCATCTGCACTATGGAAGGGGCACCGTTACCTCTCAAAAGACCAATCCGGAGCCGCCTCTGTGCAACGCCTGTAAAGGCACATCTTTGCGGAGATCGTAGTGGATACCTACTCTTCACAACACACCCTCCAAATTTCATGTCTCTAGGACCAGCCGTTTAGGCTGTGCGCTGATATTGATATACCGTTGGCGTAAACCTCCGTATTTAATTGTATCATTTATTATGTCTATGTAAAGAGATACCTACACAGTGATAATCTTACATTGCTTCGATTAGAAATAGTTATGGTCTATATGAAAAAATAATCAATAATAATAATAATCCATCGCTTTCCATCAGGCGTGATCGAGGTCAAGAGCGGGCCCATCAATAAAAAATAAAAAAAGTGGTAGGTTTGTATAGTGAAAAGAATAGTGTTTGACCTGATCCAGGAAGGTTGAGGTCGAAGGTTTTTGTCATTGTTTTTTTGGCAATTTATTTTTTGTACGATTTTGTACACGAAAACAAACGCGCGAATATTCGGAACGGTAAACTTTAAACCGAATATTCGGCCGATTATTGGTATTCGATAAAACCCGTGTTCGGCCCATCATTACTAAATATGTTTAGGAGAAACATTCACAAGTAGTTTTAATTAATGAACTATAAACTCGGAAAATATGAAGAGCCATCTCAAGCATAATAAATACGTTTGAAACGGTGCATTAATTAATTTAATTAATTAGGAACAGTTCATTTTAATTTGCATCGAGTAATATATTTCTGTATTCAAATCGAGCCATTGAATAATTTATTGGAATGATTTTCTTAATAATATTCATCAATAGTTAAGAGCTTTTGATGAGAATTCAATCGTGAAGTAGGTACTCAATCTATTTTCGGTGAAAAAAAAAAACAGTTTTTTATAGAGTTTTCACGGCGTGTTTATACACTTCATAACCACAAGAAAAGCACGTGTGGCTTCGTGAAATAAAAATAGTATACTTATAGTAAGGAATGCTGTACTGTGCTTGAAACCAATATAACTGATTAGTTATGAAATGCTACTGCATATTTCTGCTAGCCCATGAGCGTTAAAACAATTAAGATTAGCAATTAATGGTCTAGCAAACACATTAAAAAAAAACCAAACCTGTCACAAGATTTATTTATACAACACTCATTAATTTAAATACTCTAAAAACAAAAGAAGGCGAATCTAAGATGGCGCCGCTATAATTGACAAGACAAATCGTGCGACAAACGTGGTGCGCCTACAAATCGTAGTTCATACCGCAGTCACAAAATGGATAAGTAGAAGAAGGTCAGCTCCATACAACGAGTGAAAACAGACGCACGCAACGCGATGGTCACCTTACGAAATCGTCCATCACTTTTGGCCACATCAAATTATTACGTTGTTGACGCTTCATTTTTTCCAACGCCATGGGCATTGTGCACATGTAACAAACTTCCAAGAAAGATAAAAAAGCAAGTCTTACGCTGACTGTACATACGGTTATCTAAAAAAAATGCTATCTGCGAGTGCGCTTGCACTCGATGTACAGACGCCAGCACATCAAGCTACTACAATCTGTCAAATTTCTTTAATAGATTTTCAACTTTATCGCTAAAGCATAAGGTTCAATGTTGATTGGGAAATTTTGACAGTTTCGGGTAGCTTGATGTGCTGGCATCTGTACGTAAAGTGGCGAAGATACTGCCAGCGAGAAGAAGACGTGACGCGTATATATGTATGTAACTCCCAAAATACAAGCCCTGGCTTAGTTTGGTTATCAGTTTTAGAAGATTTTGTAAAAAAATAAGTAAATATTGTATCAATGAACCTAATCCTTGTGAATGCTTCTTGGGAAAATAAGCTTTTTAATTTACTTTTCTTATGTTTGCGTGCGTTTTCGCTCGTTTAATGTAGCTGACCTTCTGTTACCTATCTATTTTGTGCCTCAGTCGTACTTCCTTGTTTGACTACAAATAGCACTGTCCAGTCCTTAAATTTATAATAGGTGTAAATTAGGATGCGATTGTTGAATGGCCCGAGGGTAGACGCTACCGTCGTCAATGTATCTAACAATTAAACGTGGGATTGGAGGGTAGGTAGAGTCATATGTGAGTATTATTTTGTGAGATTATAAGCAGAATTGTTGTTAGGTACTATCATATTCCGCTGGAATTTCCCGAAGGGATGGGGACGTGTATTAGTATTTGTTCAGCGACAGTGTACTAATATTAATTTGTTTGGCGCTAACTTCAGCTTGGTACAGAGGATTTTCTAACAGAAAAACGAAGATCGGTGTCCCCTCCCCAGCCCCATGTCATGTCCAGGAAAATCAGTGCACATTCCAAGGTTGCCTGGAAGAGATCGCAGAAAGCGATAAGGCCGCCCATTGTATAATTTGTAGCCTTTAGATGTATTTTTATGTTGTTTTTATTTCTATACAACATTTTCATCCAATCCAAACTGTTTTTTTTTTTACCTAATATGATACTTTTATTAAAGATTCAAATATTTACATAATTTAAAAATAATTTAATTTTTTTTTTTGTTATGTAGTTTTATAATTAGAAGACATGTGACATCTGCCAACCCGCACTGGGCCCGCGTGGTGGTTTACAGCCCACTCCCTCTCACTGAGAGGAGGCCTGTGTCCCAACAGTGGGAACATTATAGGCTGATTATGTTATGTTATGTATTTTTGTGGTGTACAATAAAGTATATCTTCTTAGCGTGTCGAAGGCAAAAATATAGTAAGTATTTTTTTCTTTGTTTGGTCCAAAATTTAGCAACGCGGATAGCGTTCGCTGACGCAGCCATTAGGTCTACACGTGTACAGGTATCAGGGCATGCGGTGCAACATGGGAGGTGAGCCATTGTCTGTGGAGAAACACCGCATAAACACCGGAGGTCAGGAGGTCCCCCCTTGAGGAGGTTGTCCTTGCTGCGGCCTACTTGGGTACGAAGTCTATTTAAGATTTTCCAAGTAGGTCACGGTAACTTAAAGTAAGTAAGTAAGTATATGACGGAGAAGGTACAGACGCCAGCACATCAAGCAACTACAATCTGTCAAATTTCTTTAATAGATTTTCAACTTTATCGCTAAAGCGTAAGGTTCAAAGTTGATTGGAAAAATGTGACAGTTTCGGGTAGGTTGATGTGCTGGCGTCTGTACGTGTCTCTCATTATCATCAGCCATATATTAATTTCTGTGGGCGTACTATGAGTAGTGTTGGTTATTGCGCAATAGAAAAACCGTTTACAGTTTAAATCAAATTATAATTTAACGATCAAATGAATCAAATTAGCGAATCACACACTGCAGGTACACGACGCAACTAGATACAGAACGCGAAACAGTTTCTGAGCACATGTTGTCCGTACGATGTCCAATGTCCAAAAGAAACTCCACATCGCTCTGTAGCGCTCTCGTCGATTCACACGAACTCAGGCTAGACTGTGTCGAGCGCCACCAGATGGCGCTGTCGTACCGGATACGACTTCATTGCGAAATATATATATAAATAAATAAAACTACACGTATTATTGGAATACAACTCATGGCTTAATGCTGGATAACCGCACAGATTGGAAAACCAAAACGAACCCTGTTTTATTTTCTCGATAATATGCACGCCTGAAAGTCTGACAATCAGTCTTACCAAGGAGTATCGTGTTACCCAGTAACTGGGTTGTGAACGTCAGATAGGCAGTCGCTCCATGTAAAAACTGGTATTCAGCTGCTTCTGATTTGACTGGAAGCTAACTCCAACATAGTTGGAAAAATGCTAGGCAGATGATGAATATGCATTTAAAGCTGTCATAGCTTTTTATAAAGATAAGGATATAATGGGATTTATCTAGGAGTAATGTAATTAAACCCTTTATTAAAAAACGTTGCTCAAAATTAGGCAGTGATTAGCGACTATTTAACCATAATTAACCATATTTTTAACCATAATTAACTTTAATCGCATTTATAAATAAACCCCTACATTTTAGGCTTCAAAAGTCTACCCATGTCGGATATGCAACAATATTAAAAGGAATTACAAATTGCATACTTACATTATTTTTTTACAAGATACTCATGCTTGATTGATATTGACATGATGATTATAAAATACATTATCTATAACCAGTGTTTTTTTTAATTTAATTTAAAACTTATAGCCATTTAATTGCTTAACAGCTGGCGGTAACGAAACACAACTTTTAAGAATTGACAAGATGTTCGATCAAGATGCAAAAATATATTATACAATATAATTGTCCTTTCAAAAACAGCGCAAATTTACAATTAACCACCAATCAACTCGTTTAAATCAACGAATAATAAAAGCGACATCCGATTCGCAATCGCGTTGCGCGGTCGCGTCGTTCGACCTCTTTCACTTGTCGCCTATAGACCAGTCCTACAACAAAGGCTCATATAATTAGATCTTGGCAGAGCATGCCGTCATAGAATAAAAACAGTGGCACTCCGGGAGTGCCAACAGAAATGAAAACAACAACAGAATACTTTTCCATCACTCACTGACATATCGGATATATATTAAAACCGAGTAAATCCCGAGGACAGCCGAACACATCCGAAGCGGTGTCGGTTACGGTAACAGTGGCGTGAATTCAATGGTTTTTCCCATCTCAAAAAATTCCCAACGCGCTTTAAGAAGTTTTCACTTTAATAAAACCTTAGGTATAGAAGCGATATTCATAGGGGCTTGTGGCTAAGTAATAACAGCTGCACGGGTCAATCGGTTAGGAAGCTACGCTTGCCGCGGTTGGTCCGTGGATGGGTGACTATCTTTGCATACCAAGAAACCTCAGTGCCTCGGAAAGCACGTTCAGCCGGCTGTCATTTGTAGATTTTGACAGTCGTCAGTCTGACAACCAGTCTTACCAAGGGGTATTGTGGTATCCAGTAACTGGTTTGTGGAGGTCAGATAGGCAGTCGCTCCATGTAAAATACTAGTATTCAGCTGCATCCAGTTAGACTGGAAGCCGACCCCAACATAGTTGGAAAAAAGGCTATTCGGATGCAACTGAATACCAGTATTTTACATGGAGCGACAGCCTATCTGACCTCTATAACCCAGTTACTGGGTAATACGATACCCCTTGGTAAGACCCTGAAACTGCAGGTATTTTGAATGCGTTCGGTACAGGAGTTTCGCATCTATACAAAACATTAATCCTCAATCTATGACACCGCTCAGTTTCAATTTATTATCGAACTACTAACTGAATATTCCTGCCATACTCATTAAAGTTAAGGCATTTGATGTTTAGGATATTCGAAGCATTTTGTTTGTCAACAATTCTTGTTTTTAGTTTGATTTTAGATGTAAATCAATTGTTCAAGAAGCATTCAAACATGATTTGATATACTTAATGATTATTATAGCCTCAGATTAATCTATTCCTAGCGATAGGAATAGATGATTCTGAGGATTATAGGAGAGAGAAGGAAGAGGTTGGGAGGAGTTGGGAGGGATTCGATTACTTATAATTATTTGTTAAATCCAAACAATTTGGATTAAGTCTGGAATTTCATGAGCTGTTGCAGTTATTTGTATCAACGATAATATAATTATATGTGGTTGTTCACGATATAATGTGAACTTTTTAGGAATATTTATCTTTGATTTTGTTTTGCTTTTTACTGTCTATTTTTTGATACGTGACTGTTTCAATGGCTGTCATTATAATATTTCTATACCAAATGGCTGTGTTTTTCTGATAAAATATTAAAAAAACCAACCTGCAGCCTAAGCAGTCGGTATGGTGGTAGAGCTTAGACACAGCGCAGTGATTACGTAAATTAAAATGGCAATACCTTTAATTTTGACAGTTCGACAACATTCATTGCGTTATTTGTGTTGTTGATCAGACGGGTTTTTCAAACCTATGAAGCAATGGGTTCGTAAGTTCCTTCAAAATGTTTCACATTGTTACTGAATGTGTGTTAAACGCAATTAGGGTGCAGGTCCAACTTTTTAGTCTCTATGCTGATTCATTTTACTGAAATAAGTACTTCAATTATGAAAAAATCGAACCAAAAAAAATAAGCATAAGTATAAATCAGCTTATAATGTTCCCACTGCTGGGACACAGGCCTCCTCTCGAGAGGGAGTGGGCCGTATTCAACCACGCGGGCCCAGTGTACGTCAGTAGATATCACAAGTATTCGATTTTTTGGTTCTAGGACATGCCGGTTTCCACACGATGTTTTCCTTTACCGTTTTGAGAGCAGCGGTAATGAAATTATTTACTCAAAGTAAAGCGCCTGTTTGGTTTCGAGCCCACGACCTAGATCTCGTAAGTCGGGGCCTGAACTCTGGGCCACCATTGCTCTGAAGAATTAGAACCCCAGAGAATTATTTAATTACCCAAACGTAGCGTGCAGTTGGAATGAAAAGCATTAAACACTAACGTTAGCCGGAAAACCTGAACTATTATTATACTGGCACTATTAAGAACTCCCACTGAGTTAACGATTGGGATTTGGGAGACTGGCAGTCAGCAGAAACTGTGGCTACCGTTTATGAACTCGTTGCCCATGGACTTTTCATCTGCGTTGCATAATGTTTAACAAGATCTTACAACGTCTTAAAATTAAGATAGGTAAGTACCATTAAAGACCCTGTAGGGAACAGCAAGAAGTCAAAAATCATTTCAATCAATGTTGCCCCTCTGTTCACTTCACAAGAAAACCTCCACTCAATTAACACCGCTACTCTAATCAGAAACCGCAGTGTTATCGAAAAAGCCTAAACCCGGCCATTCACAGCTCGACCGCTTATTAATATCCCCAATAGAGCGCATTGTGCCAAAAGGTTGGATTTATCGCAGTTGTTGTTGCCTCGCGAAACACTGTGCAGACCGCACGCGTGGATAAGGAAAATGTGGATAAGTAATTTTTGGGAAAAGGGTGCCCAAAACTTTTTGGGTGCGATTGTCGTCGCAATAATGATATAGGAAGTTTGAGTTGACGCATTAATCATTTTCCGGGGTGACGTTGTGGATGGATTTATTTCTAATTTCGTACCATGTTTAGGTTTTATACTGTTTTATATACGTTTATACGAACAGACGAATGTTATAAAAACTGTTCCTCCTCACTTTCTTGATATAGGCCTTTGTGAAAGACGGACAAAGAGACAGGCGTAAGTTTTCTATGCATTAAGAACGAAATCCTTAAAATTCCAAAATTCCAGGCACTGGGCACTTAATAGAAAGCTATCGAAATTCTAGGTATATACGATCTGCTCAACAATAACAGATCTCCTAGTAGATCAAATTACTAGCTATAAATGCACACACGAAAATTATCACAAAATTAATGTGACAAATTATCAAGCGTGCGTAAACTGCTGCAATAATAACATTTACTTATTTTTATGTTGAAGTATCATGCTGAGATGGCCTTTTGGCCTTGTACAGGACTTATTTTTTTACTTTCTTTTTATATTATTTTGTTTTTTTTTGTACGAGTTACAATAAATATCTTTCTTCTTCTAACCGATAGCAATCTGCCCGATAAAAAAAATAAGGTACACAGTTGATCAAATTGCTACCCACAAAAGAAATACTGCTACACCTGCAATTGTTTAATCGTTTACATGCAATCACAATAAAGATGAGTCAATCTACTCTACAATTAAATTCACTACGCCGTGGTTGAATCATTGAGGGACTGCACGCAATCAATGTTGGTACCTACGGTCTGTTCGAAAAGTATTTGATGAAAGAGTAAACAAACCCTGTACATGTTAAATTCTTACGCAATTACTCATTAAAGGGAATCAGTACCACATTCAGATTTATTTACAAGGTTTCAACTTTATCCAAGAACTATTGTTACAATAACTTTCATCATCAAAATCAAATCAAAAGTCATTTAATCAGTACTTTTCGAACGTCAAAATCATTTTCATTATCATTCTCCTGCCCTTATCCCAATTTATTTGGGGTCGGTGCAACATGTCTTTTTCTTCCATACTTCTCTATTAGTCGTCATCGCGGTAGTCACCCTCTTTCTAACAATGTACAGACATCAAACTACCCGAAACTGTCAAATTTTCCCAGTCAACTTTGAACCTTATGCATTAGCGATAAAGTTGAAAATCTATTAAAGAAATTTGACAGGTTGTAGTAGCTTGATGTGCTGGCGTTTGTACACTACTAACTTTATGGAATTGTAATTGAAATGTCATCCACGAAAATTGAGGTTAATTTTCAAAACCTCAATTGTCGTGGATGACGTTTCAAAGAATTTTTTGCAATTTAAAGAAATTTTTAAGTTCATATAAAATTAGTATTTCGTGTTTTAAGTATTGAAATAATCAAAGCACTCAATTTGTTTAAGTATCACTTATTGGCGTACACGCAACTTTTTCTTCATAATATTAATATGTAACTGTAATGATGTAACTTCTATGTAATTTATATGTGAACTTATGAATAAAATTATTATTATTATTTGTTTGTATACATTTTTGTATCTCGGCATTGATGTGCCGGTTTTATAGAATAACACGGGCCGAAGCCAAGTGCTAATCTAAGCGATAGATGATAATATATTATGATGTGACGATATGTTTATACTTTGTGTTGTTGGTGATGTTTGTGGGTGTGATATTTGGGCATCATTGTCGTTCTGAAGGAATTTTCGGACAATTCTGCAGGTGTTCAGAATAGCAGCTTTCTGTAGAGTTTGGTAGGTGGAAGGAGATAAGTCTAACGTTTTTAAAGATTGGTGCAGTTGTTTGGGAATAACACCCGTGGTTGAGACTACTACTGGGATTATGGCAACGCTGCCTAGTCGCCACATTCGGCTTATTTCTATTTTTAAGTCTGTGTATTTTGACAGCTTTTCTGCTATAGTGTTTTGTAGGTTGTGTGTGTTTGGTACTGCTATGTCAATAATTTGCGCAGTTTTATTAATTTTGTCTAGTAAAGTTATGTCTGGCCTATTGTAATGAGTTGTTCTGTCTGTGAGGATGGCTCGATCAAAGTATAGTTTGTGTGTTGTGTTTTCAAGAACTATTTCAGGATTATATTTGTAGTAAGGTACTGGAGGTGTAGTTATTAATTTATATTTTATAGCAAGTTTTTGATGGATTATATTGGCTATTTGATCGTGCCTGTGCTTATAGTCAGTCTGAACAATTGCTCTACATGCTCCAGTAATATGTTGGATAGTTTCAGAAGAACTATGACATCGCCTGCAAATATCTGTTGAAATGGGGATTCGCATAATATGTTTTTGATAGTTACGAGTCTCGATTACTTGGTCTTGGATTGCTGTCATGAACCCTTCAGTCTCAGGGAAAAGATCTCCACGCCTGAGCCATTCGTTCGACGCTAATTTATCGACGTTGGGTTGGCACAGGTCTTGGCGATGTCGTCCATGGAGTGACTTTTGGGTCCACTCCAATATTTTAGTCTGTCGGTCAGTCTGTTTCTCGTTACTTTGTGAAGTTTTGTCAAACATATTTAACGGTGTCAGTTTTTTGTCATTATGAACTATTGCTTTGTGTAGAGTAGAGGTGGTACTTTTTGTGTTAAAATATGTTCTTAGGGTACTTATTTGTTTATTGTGTAGGTTCGTAATGTCTATTATGCCTCGTCCTCCCTCTTTCCTAGGCAGTGTTAGTCGCTGTACGCAAGATCGAGGGTGGTGTTTCCTGTTTTTGGTCAAAGTGGTGTTAATAAGGCGTTGTAGGTTTTTTAGTTCTGTTTTGGTCCAGCTTAATATACCAAAGGAGTATGTAAGAACGGGAATTGCAAAGGTATTAATAGCTTTAACTGTATGTCTGGAATGCAATTGAGTATTAAAAATGGATTTAAGCCTATGTTTAAATTGTTGAGTAAGTTTATTTTTGATTTCTTTATGTTTAATTTGCTGAGCTTGAATGTATCCTAAATATTTATATGTTTCGTTTTCATTTAAAGAATCTATGATTTCACCTGTCTGTATAGTGTATGAATGTTCGTAAGTTTGGCCTGCCCTGACTGAGTTGATCTTGCACTTATCGATACCAAATTCCATTCTAATGTCACTTGAAAATTGGTCTGTGGTTTCTACGAGTTTATTTAAGTCAACTTGTGTAGAAGCGTATAATTTTATGTCGTCCATATAAAGAAGGTGGTTAATTTTACAGTTTTGTCTGTCAGTCTGTAAGTCATCTGTAGTGTCAATAAACGGTAAGTTATATCCTGGCTTTAGTGTATTTAATTTGTTGGATAAGGGGTTTAAGGCTAGGCAGAACCATAATGGGCTAAGCGAGTCTCCTTGGAATATTCCTCTTTGGATTTTTATTGGTTCAGTTTCAACTATACCTGAAGGTGATTTAAGATGTAAGCGAGTCGACCATTGAGTCATGGTGTTATTTAAAAAGGTTACAATTAAAGGATTTATCTTATATATTTTTAAAACTTCAAGTAACCACGTGTGTGGTACCGAATCGTACGCTTTTTTATAGTCTATGTACATAGTATATAGATCTCTTTTTTTTCGTTGGACCTGCTTAAGTATAACGGAGTCTATTGTAAGTTGTTCTTTGCAGCCTTGACTAAACTTTCGACAGCCTTTTTGTTCTTCGGATAATACTGTATTTGTTTCAAGATGTTGATAAATGATATGAGTGATGCACGAGGTTATTATTTTATATATTGTTTGTAGGCATGTTATTGGTCTGTACTTTGCTGGGTTTGTGCTGTCGCTGCTGTCTTTTGGTATCATATACGTAATTCCTTCCGCTATGTATGAAGGCATCATAATTGGATTTTTAATGAAGGTGTTGATGTAATTATAGAGGTATGGGTGAATGTGGGTAAATTTTTTATACCAAAAATTGTGAATGTTGTCTGAACCTGGTGCTTTCCAGTTGTGTAGTTTTTGAAGGACGTCATGGAAAGTTTCTATTGGAACATGCTCGAACTCCATTTGTTCAGTGTGCCTATGGTTTTCTGTCTCTACTTTAATCCAGTCAGCTTCTGTGTTGTGACATATTGGCCTCTCCCAAATTTTTGACCAAAATTGTCGAAGTTCATCTATTGGTGGTAAACTATGGTTAGTGTTATTTTCACTTTCGCTGGGTACTGTTTGGTTTGTTGTGGATTGTTTTAATGTTCGATAGAATTGCTTTTCGTTATTTCTAAACTTATTGTTTTGAGTTTTTCGAAGTGTGCATTTATTATATCTGTTTAATCTACTGTTTACAAGAGTAAGTTTCTGTTTAAGCGTGTCTAAAAAGTGTGTGAGTTGTGTGTTCGGTTCTTCATGAGTTGAGTGTATTTTATACTTATCTAGAATTATGTGTACCTCCCTAACAAGCTTCCAACCTCTGTTTCCTTGCATGTACGCTGTTAGTCTGCCGATTTTTGTTCTTAAATCTTTAACTCTCAATTCTAACCTTCTTTGCCATTTAGGTTTCTTAATTTGTGGTAGATTTATGTTAGCCGGATTATCAGAAGTGAAATGTGAAAGTTTACTTCCATTCGTTTTAGCTGCTGTCCAGGCAGCGCTATATATAACTGTTTGTAGGGTTTCGAAATCTGTATCTGCATTGGCATATTTTGGAAGGATGACGTTATTAATGCAGCTTACTATTTGTGCCAATTTTTTTGATGGTTTTTGTTTAGGTATGTAATTTCTTTTTGTGGGATGAATGTTTGTGAAATGTTGTAGTGTGTTAGAGAATGTTTCTTCTATTTCTTGACTTCTTTCCTGACTTATTTCTATATTTGAGATATTATGCTCTGTGTTTATAATATTGTTTGTCAACGCTTCAAAGTCAATGCTATTCAAGAAATTGGACTCATTTTCTACTTCGGCTTCTTGTGTATGAGATTGCAGGCTAACGTATGCAGTTTCAATGTTGTTACTTATGAATGTTTGTGTTGGGGTATTCTCTGCAGCTATATGTGAATAATGATATTCTGGTTGCCTATAAGGATTTGTTTGGTTTAGTGTATTCTCTGCATACGTTTTTAGGTCTTTAAGTCGTGCGTCTGATATCATTCTGTTATTTAAGATGACTCTTTTTTGGTCTGATATTCTCTGCTCAGATAAATGTGACAATTGTGGATAGAATTCAATGAACATTTCTCTTAGTTTTTTTCTCCAGATAGTCATGTCTGTTTCCATTTTCGTAGCAATGTAATAGCATTTTATTAGAGTTTCGTTCATTTCGTTTGACCACCTCATTCTACTTTTTGGTTCCGATTGTAAATGTGTATTGCTCTGATCTGTATTTAACTGCGACGGTGTCCTAATGTGTGTATCTAAGTTAGTGGTGTCTGTTTGTAGTTCTCTGCTTGCTTCTAATCTAATTTTCTCAAGTGTAGTGGCCGAAAGTAATTTTTTGTGAACTATTGCTCTTCGTTGGTCTCCAACTCTTTGCTTAGAGACATTCATTTGTGGAAATCTGTTAATGAATTGTTGGTGCAATGATGTAAGATATGAATTTGTTTCCGTATCTAGATTGGTGATAATTAAATACGTACGCCAAATGAATTGGTTCATTTCTTCGCTCCATTTTTTACGCGTATTTGATTTGACAGTAGCGGGTGAAGGGTTCATGGCAGTAGTAGCCTCCAACACAACGTCTACTGATATTGGTGACGATGATGATGATGATCTTGATGGGCGTGATAAATATGAAGGTGGTGATGATACGACTGATGAAAAGATGGACCTCGGAGAGGATGATGATGAAGCTGTTGATATTTCATCATCTGCTGAAGGCGTATTTGCCTGAATTAGTTTTTTTGTTTTTGATCTTGTTATCATACTAATCCCACGAGAAGCTAGGGACTAAAAACGTCAACCACAGCAGAGCCCTGCGTTCACTGTGGCAAGGGTGAATAAAACTGGAGGTCCCCTAATATCCAGAGTTGGCACACTAACGACTAACGCCCTCCCCTAGCCATGCAGCCCTCGGCATGTGCGACCTTGGCTTGGATGGTATCTCTCTTGGTCTGGCTCCTCACCCTAGATTTGTCTCGGCATAGTAAACTCTACCGGCACAGATCTAGGGCTCATTGAAGCACACAAGCCCCACCACGACGTCAACGTAGAGATACAGCGGTGGGGTATTATTATTATTATTCCATAAATAGACAGTGCCAGTACGCATACGGACTAATAGTGTATATATACGCGAGCAGTTGCATGCTCGCCATTTTGATTTGTTGACCTCCATATATATATCATATACTCCGTGTACAAGATTAGGTCATATCAAACATAGACTAATTTCTTAGTATTTTTGCGGTAAAAATAAACGGGATATTATTAATTGCATATCAAATAAATAATCACCATCTGAACTCAGAAAATCAATCTGTCAAAAATACCTATAATTTCCCTACATTTTGATCGTTTTTAAGTACGTCTTGTGATCAATTTGTTTACATTTCCTTCAGATACTTTTGGAACCAACTATACCTACCTACTGACGACTCCATATTACTTGTATTGATTAAGACATTAAGATGCCGTGCCGCGAACAGGACGAAACGCAATTTGCTGATAATGGCATGATGGGATGTAGATTTGAATAATTTTAATTTTGTATTGTTATAGGTTTTATAGGTATTGTAATAATGGTGTCTGGTAATCAGGTTTTGGAAGGTCGAAGTATCTGTTACGAGAGACTGATGGTTTTATTGATAAGATTATAACAATATTGGTAGTAGAATTGATACTATCATCATCATTTCAGCCGAAAGACGTCCACTGCTGGACATAGGCCTCCCCTAAAACCGTCACTTCGACCGGTACTCTACTTCCCACATCTAGCGGATTCGTGCGGCCTTCACAAGGTCATCGGTCCACCTTGTGGAAGGCCTTCCAACGCTACGTCTTCCGGTACACGGTCGCCACTCCAGAACCTTTCGGCGCCATCGGCCATCTGTTCTGCGAGCAATGTGCCCTGCCCACTGCCTACTATAATGTCCTTGAAGTAGACTGAAGGTCTACCTTTAGTCTACTTCAATGCATATTATACTATAGTAAGCTCACACAAATTATTTATAACTAACATACCAACCTTTACATATCGTCGGAACATAAAGGGCTAAGGAAGGAACACGGGTGGGTTTTAGTCAGTAAGTGTCTGACACTCCCTTCCGCTCCACCCAGAGCGGGAGGAGTCATTAGACGTTTCTGCCTACCCCCATGAGAAGAAGCCGTGACTTTATGTATGTATGTAATTCGCGTTCCCAATTCAATTGCCAAAAATGTAAACAAATATGAATTAATAGAAAAGTAACTTTAATACCTACACAATAAAGTTCAGTTTCCGCTACAACTTCAAACATTTTTATACCTTTTTCAATAGTGCTAGTCACTCTGAAATCAACTTAATTACCATTGAAATAAAGTTGATATTTGTTTAACTTGAAAGAACATCAATTGCCAAAATAAATTTGAAGAGACCTTATGTATGTATGAAGGTAAAACAATGATTCTAAATTTAATAGATGACATGAAAACATTTAAATGGCGCCAACAACCCACGATAGCCACTCAAAATATTTGGCAGTGGTAGCGAAAACCTAATCGCACTCCTTATCCTGTACTCTCGAATCTAAGTGTACCTACAAACGAAACGGACCACTCACGTACTGCCCCACATTATGCTAGAGGAAATAGGGAAAAACAATTACCCATATAATTTACGGGATATTGTATAAACATTATATGAATAATGGTTTCGGTAGGTTTCGGTTATATTTAATTGTTCGAGAAAACTGTGATTTGTTGCGATAACTAGTATAATTATTTTATTAGTTATGGAAGAAAAGGGAAGTTTTGTGTGTGTGAGAAGGGTTATTATTAATGGAATTAAGCAAATAATGGTCTAAGAACGGAAGTTTTTCGGCATGAAAGTTATATAATCATATTATTCTTTGTTAGCAAGCAGAATTCTGCGGTGCAATTGCGAAACACACATCAGTAGCAATGATTTATTCCGGTCTGATCCCCTGAACCCCTCCCCCCTCCAACCCCCTCGATCCCCTGCTAGTTCGTCTTCTGTTTTAAACTTTGTCTTATCCACTATGAGTCTTTGGTCAACTTCTCATTCCGGTTTGATTCACATATTGACAGTTCAACTACATTCATTGCGTTATTTACGTTGTTGAGAGGACCAATTTTTCGAGTATATGAAGCAATGTATTAGCAATATCGTTCAAAATTATTCAGATTGTGATTGATAGTATGTATGTTACGCATTTAGGGTGCAGGTTACACCATCGCAAGCATTGGTTATTTCTCTTGTTCTAGGTTTGTCTACGTTCTAAATTCATGGCAAAGCCAGAGAAGGGGCCGTCCGAGCTTGCGTAGTTCATACAAACGTAATACCAAAATAATTTGTAAATCAAACATATTCTTAATGTACTGTGTATTTATTCCGATTGGATTACAGAATATCTAGGTTTCCAAATAGATATTTTGAATGGACATTGATTTAAAGACGAGTTATGAGAGAAATAAGTTTTCTATAGAAATTTGAAATTCCTCATATCTCGTCTTTATATCAGGGTCCTTTCAAAATATTTGGGAACCTAGATTATTCTGTAATCCAATCGGAATAAATACACACTACCTTAAGAATATGTTTGATTTACAAATTATTTTGGTATTACGTTTGTATGAACTATGCATGCTACGCCGGCTCCTAAAATGTACCGTGTGCAAGCAGGAAAAGAGAGGAGAACTCTATGATAAGTTTCAGTATAACGGAGACATTCAACATTCAATAAAACTTCAGCTATAATTTTTCCCAGATAATATTATAACGTGCCCAAAATTACAACTCTTATTACATGGGATTAATCAATTCCTTAATTAATATTAATATCCTTAAATAGATTCCGAGAGTATTAAAACAAACCGCATCTACACAAATATAAACACAAATCAGTCAATTTGGGATGAAATTCTCTCGTCTCACATCGTAACAAGATAATTTCACCCCGAATTTTGAACCCTAACCTTTGGTAATAAGGGTCATGACATTCTCGAACTGATGAGCTGATTACATACTCCACCCCTTCGTCTACAAATTAATTGTGTCTAATGGAACACACGCTTGAATTCACGTTCCTCACCTCATACGTTCAAAGATGGGCTATATTTCATAAGAGATAAGGTTGAAAATTGAGTGATTAATTCCAGGATGCGCAGATATTTCGTGATGTGTTTGCTGTAGATTTGTGCTGTGTTTGAATTAGTTTAGTACTTGTACGAGTGAGAGAACTAGTGTCGAGGTGAAAGCTATTAATATGTGTGGGCTATTAACAGGAGTGCAAACTTAGTTGGGTGCTAAGTTTGTAGTTCCGGATTGGGAAAACAGGGATACTTGAACGAAGATACTAACTACTTTACTTTGAGTAGTATGGTAATCAATAAAAGGGTATAGACGGGAAGTTGCATTTTTAGGTTATTTTTAGTTTGAGCAGTTTAGGAGAATAATCAATAAAAGAGAATAGACAGGAAGGTGATTTTTTAGGTTCTTTGTACTTCTTGCGCGGTTTAATGATGGTTTTAGATATGACATTTAGATAGACCAGGTACTGAGCAAGCTAAAGGCACTGAGCGCCAAGATACAGACTGTCTATTTTGGCACTCACTGGCAATATTAATTGAGTAAAAAAGGTGTAAGTAATACTTTTTTAAGTGATAACTTTAAGAATGTTATTCATCCATGTAACTGTGTAAGTAATAGTTTAGTATTAACTGGAAAATAGATATATTTCTAGTTCTAGAAAGTGAGACAGTTTTCAACTTTCACCGTTGAGTTTTTCATTTGAACGCAGCATCATAAAGACAAACTCTATCACAACTTGACTATAGCGACGACAGTGACGAGACATGTCACGTGTCACATTGGTTGAGCATAATGTCTGACTGTTTTATATAACACAGGTTTGAACCCTGAGCAAGGAAAAACATAAGATTATTTTCCAGGTCGGGTTATTTTGTGCATGGCAGTTCGTAAAAATGAGTCTGTACATAAGATGTATATACAAGCATAATCAGCCTACAATTTTCCCACTGCTGAGATACAAGTACAACCCTCCTCTCTTAGAGAGAGAGTGGGCTGTAATCTACCACTCGGCCCCATTGCGGGTTGGTAGATGTCACGTCTTCGAATGTTTAGTTCTAGGACATGCCGTTTTCCTCACGATGTTTTCCTTCACCTTTTTGAGAGCAGTGGTGATGAAATTATTTACACAAAGTAAAACTCCTGTCTGGGTTCAAACCCACGACCTACAAGTCGTAAACTCGTAAGCCGGGGGTGTTACTACTGGGTAGAGTGAGTCATCCATAGAAATGTAAAAAACATTCATATATCTATGGGGTCACCACTACTCTATACATGGATTCACTTAGAATCTAAATTCAAAGATTAAGTATATAGATTTAAACTCCATTTATAAAAGTTTATGTTTTTATAGAAATTTTAACATGACCTAATTTTTATTTAAAAATGGAGCATGAAAATCATTTCACATACTTACCGCAATAATTCTTTTTGGAACCTAAATACCTATTCAGTTTGATGTAGTTACATACATTAAATTAATCATCTGATGATAATGAAGAATTATTGTCTAGACTAAAGATGTATAGACTTGATTAACGATTGTAAATGATGAAGTAAATTGTTTGGACAACGGTTATAAACAAACCTTTAATGTTTCACTAAGGTAATGTTTCTTGTATGGTACAGATTAAATTTATTGTATTGGGAAGCCTTGTGTAATACTAATACGTATCGTTACATTATCAAAACTTTACATACTAAATTAAGATACTCGTATGCATACTGGAAGAAATTCAATTATAGACAGTAAATTGTTATAAACATGAACTTCAATCGAAATAATTTAAGCGCAAAATGAAGGTGCCTGCTCTTTTTATAGAACTTCTAAGCACCCACCAATATTAAAAAGTTATTAGAAAACCCAGACCACAGAATTTAAGGAGCAGCTAAAACCGGTACATAAATAATTTTGGCCAGAGCATCGACAATTTTATTAACCGACTTAAAGAACCAAAGAAATTCGATACTTGTGTTTTATTTCTTCCTTGGAAGCAGTTATTGCTAGTATTTTCAAACTTATGTATCAAATTAATACAATTTCAAGTTAAACATATCAACTTTATTTTAATGGTATAATTAAGTTGATTTCAGAGTGACTAGCACTATTGAAAAAGTTATATATATTTTTTTGAATTTGTAACGTAAACTGAACTTTATTTCGTAGAATAAAAGTTATTTTTCTGTAAATAATATTTTTTTACATTTTTGGCAAATAAATGGCGAATGCAGATTAGAATACTTCGTTTGCTTCTTTGTCCTTTACCTATACAAAATGGCAGGGATATCGACGCGCAACATGTTATCATAGATTCAGTACCTACATGATTTTGAACCCTGCTGCGTGGAAATTTTACGACGGTTATTAAGGGGACCACATGAACTCAAGCGCGGTCACTGTCGGACTGCATAGAAAAGAAAGAGAAGCGCGATGACACAACGCTGGTATAATTTATTACAAACTATAAAGCAATTATCTATTTAGAAAAAATCTATTGTTTGGACTAAAAAATTAAAACACTAGTGCTTTAGTATGTTGCTTGTAGAATCATCATCATCTTCCTGCCCTTATCCTTAGAATAATCTGACAAAAAATCAGAATGATTGTATATTATGGTTTTTATTGTAAAAATAAAGTTTTAGAGGTATCTTCATGATCATTTTCTATCGTATCAAATTAGTTGTATTATGTTTTCAACACACTATCCTGAAGAATATCATATATTTTTCTGATTTAGTTTACTGTAGTCGATCATATACTTTTAGTGCTTTTAAAAATTTAGTTTTTTGCGTTTAGGTCCTGTAATCCCCTTAAATAAAAAAATGCTGTTGCATACATTTTGACCGCGTAGGTATTGCACTTGTCTATGAAATTTTTTTTTTTTAATAATCGAAGAAATTTTTTACGCTAGAGGGTCTGGAATCATATTGGGCTGAATGTTTACAGTTTGTCCCTGCCACCCTGTATTTTGATCCTGAAACATGTATGTCGCAGGTCTCATTGGGAACATAGCCCGCGATATCCTAAATAAATAGTCGTCTGGGTGCCATGCAGATTTTAGATACCAATTATATCCGCCCTAGCACATGATCCAATGACGATCTAAACTTACACGACAGGCTAAAATAGTCTGTCTAGCAAGTTTGCAGCTCCCCGGAATTGAAAATTAGGGCTCTTGTAACCTGGGACTTGGAAAAAAAGGGTAGACAATAGTTTGGCAAGGTCCAGATATAATTTAGTAGGCATCCATCAAAGTTAAAGATGTGGACATTGGCAGAAACCTGCGTTAATTGTTAATAACATTGACAAGCCAAACAGTAGGTACCTGAGTTACTGTTTATATCCATTGAATTTGGGCTGATACATAGGCTACACAGGCATACCTACAGCATTTACTTTAACTAATGTCGTTAGAAGCTTGCGGGAGTGATGATGATGACGTCACGCTGAAGTACTTGCACGAAGGCTGCGCTGACGTTCATACTCGGGGTTACCAGTATAGAGGTGTCCGTATGCGGAACAGGGTGTAAAGTTCACTGATACTCTATAGAAAAGGGAGGATCCTCCGACCAGTCGGGTGTCGTGTCTGGCCGGCACATGCCCCATGATTCATGTCGGGACGTTGTACCTATATAATTGTGCTAGTTGCGCGGTAAACTCTGCTTGCGCGATGTAGGATTTTGTGTGACGTTAGTATGACGCGTAGTTCGCACGTGGCGTTGTAGATGCCGCTATACATAGGTATATGATAGTTGTCAGGTCGCCATATTTGTTTCACAGCTGTAAAGTTATTCATCTCTTAATTTTCTATCTGGTAGGCAGGGATAGCAATATCCCTAGTTATGTTGATGAAAGACGGAATCAACGTAGAACTTGTTCACGAAGCGGTTGAAAATTACGCGATGGAATTACGACTACAAAACTTTTTACACGACTGCGCGACAGTAATGACAGGGTTATGTATATATGCGTATCTATGTATCTTTGTAAGTGGGATTCTTTATACCCTCGAAGCATCCTAACGGTTGGATGGGTTTGAATAAATGAGGTAGACTCGTCTGGGTCGCGTGATAGTTATAGGCTAGATTGCGTCATAAATTCAAAATGGCGGAATTTAGATGAGAACAAAGTAATATCTTGAAAAATTAAAATTGTACCGGGACCATGGAGTATAAAAATAGTGGCACTCCGGGAGTGCAGACAGAAGTGAAAACTTGAACAATTACGTGTGTATTTTTTTAATCGTCATATAAATAAAACACAAACAGAATACGTTGTCATCGCTCACTGACATATCGGAAATACATTAAAACCGAGTTCATCCCGAGGACAGCCGAACACATCCGAATGTAGCGCGGTGTCAGTAACAGTGTCGCGAGTTCAATGGTTTTTTTCCATCTCAAAAAATGCCTAACGCGCCTAAAGAAGTTTTCACTTCAATAATGGGATTCCAAAAATATAACACAATAAAATGTTGAAAATAAATACAAGCTTACTTTTCAGGCAGTCTGATTCGAGACTTGCAGAACTTGTTTTGGACTTTTTAGTAGCAGTCTGGTTTCTTTATTTAACCTAATAAGTACGTCACCGACGACCGTCGGTCGACGGGTCCTGGAGTGGAGGCCGACAACGACCATATCGGCAAGCGTAGCGTAAGACAGGACCCCAGCTAGATGGACCGACCACCTTAAGAAACTAGCTGGGACAGAATGGATGCGGAGGATGGAGGACAGGATTTTGTGAGCAGGGTATGTGGCTTGCGAGAGGCCTATGTCCAGCAGTGCACTACGATAGGCTGATTTGTTTTTTGTCCGGTGTATTTTGTGCCTTTTGGTCTGTGCTAAATAAACATATATCTTTCTTTCTTTCTTTATTTGATTGATTGAAGTACGTCACCGTCTTATCTTAATAATTATCCAGAGCCCAAGTTATATACCTACAAATAAAGAGCACCATGGACTTATAGAAAATCTACTGTTGTGATAAATGATAAATGATTTTATTTCTGTAAGTAGGTTTGCACAAACACTTTTACACGTCAATCATATTTTAAAAACTAGATGAGGTCGGCGTTTCCTATCTGACTACTCTGAGAAGAAAGGCCGAAACAAACTCAGAGGTCACAGTCTCTTTTAAAGTCCAGACATAATCTTGGTCAGGTTATATGAAGACCATGTAGATCGAAGTCCGAGATGGTCTTTTGAAGAAAGAACCACACAGATTGAGTGGACCTGTCCAGTCAGTGCACGCATTTGTCAGAATTCGTGCAGCTCAACTCAGAACTTAAGGAGCTCAACGATTCGACGAACAATACCAAAGAAAGGACATTTGGGTAGGCCACATAAAATACTCAAACTGCCAGACCATGACAAAACTAAACAGAACAAAGAAAATAATCAAAATAAAAAAAAATAAAAAAAGTAAAAAATAAAATAAAATGACCCACATTGTCTTCACACTCACAATAATTAAAATATCATATACCTTGATGCCAGGTTTATGCAACAAATAATAGAAATCCATTATATTGAGTAATGACTAGGTTTAGATTCAATGTAAACTGAATGCCAGATGCGCTCCATTATGTAGTAATAATTAATAATAATGCACTCGTGCAGTAACGTTTTATGCCCACCATTTAGCTATTGGACGGTATTGCAAACGATTAGAAGAGATTAGGAGCTCGTCCGGGGCAGTACTACCAACGAAGGTACAGTCAAAAAAAGATTAAGTATGCAGGATCGTCGGATATAATTGAAGTTTAGTAAGAAACCGATGGATGTTCTCGAATAAAATTTAATTTTATTAATAGAAAACAAACAGCTCTTTTATCAAATTAAATTTCAGTCGACAACATCCATCGGTTTCTTATTAAACTTCAACTATATCCGACGATCCTGCATACTTATCTCTTATGTTGACTGTACATATTTCTGCCACCATACAGCGCTACTGTATACAGGGTGTCCCGTAAGTCGACATCAAGCCGGAATCGGGTAACAGGCCAAGTCATAATAGGTATCAGAAAATTATTTGCGGTTTTAAAGGAATGGGTGCCAGTGTAAATTACACATGAGACATTTTAGCTTTATGTTGTGATGGCAACGCATCTGCGAGGCTTCTGGTATTGCAGATGTCCACAGGCGGCGACAACCACAGACTATCGCATGAAGCACCTGCTGAATTGCAACTCATTATTCGATAATGATTTTAAATGGTAAAACGCGAGGCAATACATTGTATAGCCATTGGGCGGTATTGCAAACAATTTGAAGAGATAAGGAGTCCCTCCGAGGAAGTACAATGCGCGCCACGAAAGATGAGACTTGACCCCGCCTCCCGCGCTCTTTCCGCCACCCCTATGACGTCCGGTCCTGTCCCGCGATCAGACATCATACCGCTAAAGATACCTAAAATCGTGCACTGCGCAAGTTAAACCACGTGGTGTGTCAAGTCTCATCTTTCGTAGCACGCATTATACTATCACCACACATATTTCTGCCGCCAAGCAGGATTGCTGTATATCAGTTTGGAGGGTATGACGGGTGCCGGAGTAATTTTACACATGAAACATTTGAGCTTTGTATTAATCGCTTTGATCGCAACGTATTTGTGATCCCTCTGGTAAGGTCTAGCTAATTATATGCCAATCATGCAGAACTGGGCCTATTTGGCGCAGCCTTGAAACGCACAATTTTTCAAAATGTGTGTCTTAGGGCCTGTGCACACCACGTTTTTTAAACGCGCCGTTGACGCGCGTTTGTAGCGATACAGACGCGATACGCACGCGAGTCAGACGCAGCCTGTAGACCTTCTTTAGGATAAAAGCGCGCCATCGACGCACGTTTCTAAAACGCGCATCAACGGCGCGTTTAAAAACGTGGTGTGCACAGGCCCTTAACCTGGGTCAAAAAATTTCTTTTTTTTCTTTTTGTTACTTAATTGTAAATGTCTATGTGGCCAATTTGAAACCAATTTCGGTAAACGAACCATCACTCCGAGCATCGCAAGGCAATCATTATTATGTTGCCATGAGAACTGAAGAGGTGCCCTTTGCGAAGAGATCTTTCATTTATTTATGCTTCAGCATTATATTTATTTGTTTGGCGAAGCATCTGCGTTATTCTGGTATATTTAGTTCTATAAACTTATATAAATATGAAGCACGTTAAGCTGTTGGTCCTGGGTGTTATTTCTTTGACAGTCCCAACGAGTAGTCAAAAGCCCGAAAACCTGACAACCAGTCTTATCAAGGGGTATCGTACTACTCAGTAACTGGGTTGTGGAGGTCAGATAGGCAGTCGCTCCATGAAAAATACTGGTATTCCGCTGCATCCGGTTAGACTGGAAGCCGACCCCAACATAGTTGGGAAAAGGTTAGGCAGATGATGATGACATAGACGTTAAGCTGAAGAAGGCCAATTCCCGTAATTAAAAACGTACAAAATCTAGTCGCAACCTCATTTCAGCGACATTCAATGTCAAAAATTTGTCAAAATGTAGGGAAATAAGAGGTGTTTTTGACAGATTGAGACTGAGATCAGACTGTGAGTCTTTGGTCAACTGGACCCACACGAACTGAACCCGCGGGTCCAGTTTGTGAACGTCCTTAAAATTACGAGAATTGCCCTGTGATGTGCTTACTCGTTACATTTTATGATAATACATTTATCTATAAGTACTTACTTGTGATATTATTATGTATGGTTATAATTAAATTGAAATTGAAACGCGCACTATTAACTTGGCAATGTATACACTAGTAATACAAAAGACTGCATAATTGGCTGTGTCGATGCTGATATCGGAAATTTAATTATCGGTCATAATAATAATATATTAATTGACTCTGATCAAATTATGACAGGTAATAGGTACCTACCCAAATAATTACGATTGATGTACAGACGCCAGCACATCAAGCTACTACAATCTGTCAAATTTCTTTAATAGATTTTCAACTTTATCACTAAGGCATAAAGGTTCAAAGTTAATTGGGAAAATAATTTGACAGTTTCGGGTAGCTTGATGTGCTGGCGTCTGTACATAATCTAATGACAGAAAACCTTGGATTCGTAAATCATCACAGCACACATCCGGTTCAGTTACATCCGTCACCTCTTCACAATTATTCCTATTTATCTATCTATACAAATTATTTATTTGCTATGTATTTTCTGGTCTACAATAATGTATATACCGATTTTTTTTTACCGGTTTCAATTTACACATTACAGGTTGTTCTACCCATGAATATAAACAACTTTCACTATAGGACCAACTCTGAAATCACGAATAAAAATCAGCTGTTTCATACATTTTGCTCAAGTTGGTACTTATTGAACTTTTGTATTAAACAGCTGATTTTTTTTTATCCCATTTCATTTTGACTTTGACAAGCAAAACTTACCAAAAGGGGTCCACATACGGCAGCGGTGTCATAATTTAGAATCAACAATTATTGCTACATTTCCTTTTACAAATAAAAGTAAAATAACGCAACAAAAACTCAAATTCAGTAACAAGCGAAGCGTGCACATGCAGATAAGATTAATATTTGAGGGTTGCGCACGCAAAGCGATTCGAAGCATAGTGTGCGCTCAACCGAATTCGAAGTGAATGTTCACATTTGAAATAGCATCGATACCAGCTTGATGTATGGCGAACGCGTTTGAAAATCGAACGGATGACGTCATCAAAATGTGTTCGTGCAGTGATGCTATTCTGTAAAAATTGTAAAAACCCACAATCGAGTTTTCGTCAGTGAATAGTGTTTGGGCGCTGGCAACTGACAGTGACGATACGGAAGTGAGTTTATGGTGAGAATAGTTGATGGATTTGTGTTGGTGGTTCCTCGTTTTCACTGACTGTTTTTAAGGTTCGTAATATTGCCAATTCATTCTATTATCCACATGTTGTGTTTCATGGGGGAGCCTCAGCCCCATCGCCAATTTTAGACTACTAAAGAAGGCATATTGAAGGACTCATAAAAAGAGGGGCAATTATCGTAATTTTAAAAACGTGCGCAGTCTGATCTCAGTCTCAATCTGTCAAAAATACTTCTAATTTAGTGAAATTGGAGGTATTTTTTTGACATTTGTTTGTCGACGCTGCGACTAGATTTTTAACGTTTTAAATTACGAAAATTGGCCTTCAGTTGAAAAACTCCTATTGGTTGAAGCTTTCGATTCTGTTTACAAAGTGACCGAAAGTAAGAAATAAACAAGAAAGTAGGTATTGTGTACCTCAAGTTTAAACTTTCAGAGGTTTCCCTTTGTCTTGAAACTTTAAAGTTTCAGTTCCGAATCAAATCTACGAAACGGCTCACGGAAATCGTAAAACCAGTTTTAAACAAGGGTCTCGGGAATAAATTAGGGACTTGAAGGATGAATCACACTTTTCCGGTGGAGACGAGTGTCTACAGCAGTACGAAAATCCAAAGTTGTGTCCGGAATACGTTTTCTCTCATAGCATAATCAGCATGTAATGTTCCCACTGCTGGGACACAGGCCTCCACTCGGTGAGAGGGAGTGGGCCGTAATCCACCACGCGGACTAACCTAGCAACCCAATTCGAAGACATGTAACCATGTCTTCAAATTTTTGGTTCTAAGATATGCCGGATTCCTCACGATGATTTCAAAAAACTTTTCTAGACAGCTAAAGGTTAGATAGGTAGATGTCACCGTCATTGCGACAAGGCGGTACCTACATTATGACAGTATGGCTTAGACAAACTGACATTACATCAGCGATACCGATGAAGGCTTTTAAAAGCCTTGTCTAAGCCCTCTGGATTAGATAAGAATTGATACCAAACTTTGCAATAAAAGCGTTTTAGGTAGCTATCTAAAAAGCCATTATTACAAAGTTTAGTTTGGTTTTTGAGGATAAGCTCAAAACCCAATCAACGTTGCCACGTTCCCCAGCGAACAAACCCGACAGAATCTCATTCGCCTTTAACTCACAAAGGCTCAGTATCAATCATTCATCGCTGGCCAACCGTGGCGAGCCTGAATCTATCAATACACACGTCACATATCTTCGACGCGGCGTTTACGCAATCTGCACAGAATTGCGAATTAATTGCCGTTTATGTGCGCACGTGTGTGTGTAGTCTGCAAATATGAGCTGGCTGTGTGTGATCTGCATAGGTAGGTCATCGTTAATATATTGCTGATTAGGTTTAATAGCTGATTCCTGTTAGTATATGAGCACCTGTTCATGTAAGTAGGTACTAATTTTAACTTCACATCTATGTTTGTTAAAATTATATGAAAATCATCTACTTTTACAATATTTGTAAATATGTGAGCACCATGTATCTATCACATAATTGATTTACCTGTCATTGCTTTATTTTTAATTCTTTTTACCTTTTGTTGGTAGACTAATTTTTATTCTAGATGCATCGTTTTCACATATAATTATATAATTAATGAATCTCTATACCTTGTAAAACATTTTAAAAGAGTAACGATGGAGTTTCCTGACCATTCTTCTCCATACGAAAACTACCTTTTGGAAGGGGCGACTAGAATCAATTTCGTTTTATTATAATGTTTGACGTTCAAAAGTGCCTTTAGTGTGCCTATTTGAAATAAATTATTTGACTTTGACTTTGATGTCGTCTCGTGTCGGTATGTTGAAGAGTTTAGCTAGATAAGGTTAGTAGCAGAGCTGATTGACTTTACTAAGAAGCTTGGATTCCAAAGCATCGTACAGTTAGACCTCCACATTTAAATAAAGCCTTTCAACAAGGCTTTTTGCCAGCTTATGGTAGTCCGATAATTTGATAGAATTTTATTTTGTCCTAGCCTTCAGGATAGAAAGTACATTATCACATAATTACTACGAGTATCATTCATCTTATTCGGCTCAAATTACACTGTAAAAGTTCATACCAAAGACTAGTACTGACTAGTCTTTGCAAATACCTATTATAATGGTAGTGGACTGCAACCATGTTCATATTCTAACCTCATTGCAGTGACAACGAGGTCCCTTTAGGACCCTTTACGAGTGCGTAAAGGGTCCTATTTCTAGTTTTCTACCTCCCATAAAACATTAAATAACTACTCATATAAATGAACTGAAACATACGGCGTGGCGCTTTAATGGCGACATTAATTTAACACACTTAAGTATAGGGTTTCGTGTTTTCGTTTTATGAACATAATTATTTTAATTTCATTAAACATTTTTATTTATTTACAATTTTCAAATATAGCATCTTAGAGCAACCTGTACTTAAAGAACTGCAGCGCAGAGGTCGAGGGATTTGCCGGGATCACGGATCATCACATCAATGAAATTAAAACGAATAACTTGCAAAGAGTAGGCGAATTGAAGGAACGAGAGAGAGAGCCATATGTCAGCGAGCGGCGCAGGCGGTATAGTTTTCAAATCACGAATGATTTTATATTTATTGTTATATTTTTTATAATTACTGGCCACTAGCCCTATCCGTATGTTAAATTACTGTTGCCATTGTAGCGGCACGCTGTATATTCAAATGGAATGCGCCGCTCAAATAGCCGCGAATGGCGTGTACGAGTGGTCGACCATGTTCAAACTGACATACACTTAATGTAAATTGGAAATAACTTACTGAGTTTCACATAAGTCGTGTATGAATACGTTTATAAGCATTCTTTTAGTGTATTTGTAGGTAATATCAAACTTAATTAAGTTAAAATCGTAAAACGTAAGGTAGAGGCTAGGTGGAGCGACGATCTTCGCATGATGTCTGGTACTTAGCAGCTGGATGAAAAATGCCGAAAAACGAGTTGAATGGCGTGCAATAGAAGAGGCCATCAGTGGACTGCTATTAGGCTGATGATGATGACGAAGTTAAAATCAAAATATTTTATTTTATATAAACCTACATGGGAGTTATGAAACGTCAGAAGCTAGATGCACGGTTCCATTGGTCGTTTCCTAAGGAGAAGAGCCGGCAAGAAACTCCACGGTTACGGTTTTAAAAATAATTGGCTTTTGCTCTTTTCAAATTAGGTACAGGAGGACAGTGTAGGCCTGTCAACAAGTACCCAGGTACTTAACAAAATAGAAAACGGTTTACAAATCTACAGTCAACAAGGCCTACAACGTTCTCATATTCACAAAATTTTAAAGAATTATAAAAAAAGACCTATTTAAACCAAATGACATGACTGCCATTACAACTAACAAATCTGAATTATTATCCCGTCCAGAAAAACCACTAGAAAAGAGTTGAAATTAGAGTTTTAGTTAGCATGCTAAGATCGACCGAAACCTTGGTGCTTTAGACTACTAAGGGCTTGAGGCGCTACCTCGAAAATCTAAAATCCTCTAAAACCTACTAAGCGACCGAAAGTGATGCAATTAAGTACTTTTGAAACGCAAAAGAAGAGTGATGGCTATAGTGTGCGTGCATTCGGAATAGAATCGTAAATGCCACAACGAATTTACTCCTTTTTTATTAACAAAATAAATGAATTCAATTTAAAACTACTTTGAGTAAACTTTGATATGATAATTCTTTATGTTTTAAAGTAAATTCCATTGAATAACCCTTAAGCGTTACGCCGTGATGTCGAAAAAAGTAAAAAAAAAAAATATAAATTTGCATTTTTTTTTTTATCGAGAAAAAATCATTGAATCGTGTATTCCTTTTACATGATCCTAGACTAAAGAGTCAAAAAACATATAACAAAATGTTAAATCCCTATTCCACATACTTAGCAAGTTACACGAAATAGTAAAACCACATTTTTTCAACCGCAAGCTCTTTGTGAAAAGTTTCGTCTGGGAAAGTACCACAACTTTGCTTATTTGAGTTTGAAGGGTAGGTAATTATGCATGCCGGTGTAATTACAGTTAATATAACAATTACCATCTTGTCTTTACAGCTTTGTTTATATGATACTGGCGCAACTGTGATCCCTCTTTTGCTGCAGATGTCTATTTGCGGCGGTGAACAGACTGTGGTGACATCTACATCGCCACATTCGAACTACGTATCAAACTGACGTCACGCAAAATCCTGTATCGCACAAGTAGAGTTTACCGCGCAACTAGCATATAATCCCGACACAACAGCCGTCTGTTTGGAGGATCCTCCCTTTTCTATGGAGGATGAGTGAACTTTACACCCTATTCTACATCGTCAAAAAACAAAACATAAGAAAATATGTACCTATGTTAAATCTGCATGCGAAGTTTTTGCACTTCAGTTGAAAACTAAAAGCTACCTTAATCCATCCGTCTTGCCATACAAACTTAGACTAATAATGTTCATCTCACAAATGGAGTGATTACCTTTTCGCATCTGTTAACGGTTCCACTTCAAAGCTCTATTCCGGCTGTTAACTTTCAGGATTCACTTTCAAGCTATGACTCCGACTCGTGATACGAGATACGAGATGGCTGCATTTTCGATTAAGTCTTCTGAACGCTAGAAAGATTTGATTTAAAACTCCAAAGTCAAGGATCGATGTTGAATAATAATGAACACGTTGATAGGTAACCAAAGTTTACGAAAATAGCCCTGAAGCAGAAACCTCAAAAAACAACTCGCAATGCTAGAGAATATTATTTACCTACGTAAAGAAAAGTGAGAGAGGCTTCTGGCTTAGTAATAACGGCCGCATGGGTCGATGGATCAGGTTAAGCTACGCTTGTCGCGGTTGGTAAGTGGATGTGTGACCATTTCTACATACCAAGACCCCTCCGTGCCACGGAAAGTTGGTCCCGGCTGTCATTCGTATATCTTTGACAGTCGTTACGGGTCGTCAAAAACCCGAAAATCGACAACCAGTTTTACCAAGAAGTATACGTATTACCCAATAACTGGGTAGTAGTGGAGGTCAGATAGGCATTCGCTCCATGTAAAATACTGGTACTTAGCTGTCTCCTGGTAGACTGGAAGCCGATTCCGACATAGTTGGGAAAAGGCTAGGCAGATGAATGAATAGGTTGATAGGTGTCTGCCAAAGTTTAAGAAAATAACTCTGGAGCAGTAACCTGAAAAAACAAACTAACTGCAATGCTGGAGAATATTATTTACCTACAAACAGAAAACTCAGAAAAGGCTATTACAATATGTCTTTCTATTACAATGTAACAAAAACAAAGAACAAAAAGCTCAATTTCGTCATACAACACAACACAGACAATGATAAATATTTTTGCTAAATCTTAAAGTGACACCGTAACATTAATTTGGACGCCATTTTATTTGAATAAATGCCGAGACGGGGTAAACCGTAATAAATTACAAAACAATAAGCTGGTGTCGGCTGATGTTAATATTAATTAATAATGTAAGTACATTTTACTGATTTGAAAGGAAAGGCTCAAGAAAGTTGGACAACTCTTAATCATTCTGAAGATGTTAAAAGTTGTGTTGCAAGAATTGACAAGATTCTTAGGCGCGTCGCTCACTGGTAAGTCGAGGCGAGGTCGCGGGGGCAAAGCGGCAAGTTTATTCCTAGAAAACGTAGATGCGGCGTGTTCTTTTCGATCAAAAGCTGAACTAACACTTAGGACGTGTGAACCTGTGATTTAACACGAAAATATAATTGTCAAACTCAATCTCCAACCGCCATTTTGTAACAATCACAATAGTTACTGCAATCCGACAATTCCGAAACAAAACTTCGGAACATCAAAAGCGTCTGTGCACAGTAAAGCCAGACCAATTAGTGTACATGTAGCCTTGCCGTTAATTAAGTGAATGCATCTCACTGAGACACGCGGCATGCGTTCATCATTTCCCGCCGAAATGGAATTAAGATGGCGGGGATTTAAGCCGCGTTCACACCATGTGACAAGAGGAATGAACTAAAACTGCACAACTATGAAAAATCGAACGTTACGGCTCTTATTCTAGAAAAATTAAAAGGAATTCAGTATGATTAAAAACTGGAGTGTAAATTAGTATAAAATGTGTTGGCTTTTCATCGTATCGTAATATCACGACATTTTGCTTCCGCCATATTGATTTTCCCATGACATCACAATACATAAACGAAGCAAAAGGAAGAATCGTAGGAGACGGCGTTCTGCAGTTTCTACCTACCCCCATGGATAGATGGCGTGAGTTTATGTATTTATGTATCAGACAGAACGTATTTGCAATTAAAACAAATCCACATTCGTTGAAATTGGCTAAAGATTGTAAATTCTATTCAAACTTATGTTTCAAATTAATATATATTATTTCAAGTTAGACAAATATCAACTTTATTTTAATAGTAATTAAGTTGACTTCAGACTAAGTAGCACTATTGAAAAAGTTATATAAATGTTTGAAATTGTAGCGTAAACTGAACTTCATTGTGTAGGATTTAATGTTATTTTTCCTTAAAATCATAATATTTGTGAGTGGTTGACCAAAAAGGGACCTCAAGGGAAAATAATTGATTTCGAGTAAATCGCGTTTGAAATTTCGTGTAGAAACAAATTGCGGCTTGTTTTATGTCAGTATGCGACTTCGTTAGTGAGTGTCAACACGTGTTTGCGGTTACTACGTTATTGGCGACTTATTTAGTGTCAGTTTCTTGTCTTTATGTGCGTCTGACATCACACAAACTAGTGTAAGGTGTAATTTATCCAAAACTGCCTCGGCTCACAAAAAAAATCATAAAAAAAACACTACGGCACCTAAAAATATTCTGGTTAGACCAAAACAAAGCTAAAAGACCACTGATTAAAAAATTCAAAAAAAAATAAATAACGGTTTCCAATCCCTCCAGGTCCCTTTTTGGTCAACCACTCACATTTGTTTACATTTTTGGTAAGTAAATAAATTGCGAATGCAGATTAGGTTACTTGTAAGTATGAGGTAACAAACATTGTATACAAATAGCGGTACTCGTATCTTATAAGATTCATAACAGTTCAGTTTGGCTTCGCAATAGTCGGGTAAAAAGGGTTTGGATGTCAACTGAATTCAGACGAGCCTTATGACGATATTGTCGGGTTTAGGAATGGTGTGACATTGTTGTTTGGGACGATTCGTGTTTTTGATTGAAGTAGCTTTCTCAGTCCGCTTTACAAGGAAAGCGATTATGCAGTAGGTATTTAATTTCGAGCGAGTATAATTATAGATAAAGATGTACTAACAGGAACATTTACTATTGAATAATGAATGTTTACCAGTAGAAATTAAGATTATGAGATTTCATTTTTAGGGTTCCGTATCCAAAGCGTGCCAACGGCACCCTATTACTAAGACTCCGCTGTCCGTCTGTCTGTCAGCAGGCTGTACCTCATGAACCTAATAGGTAGGATTACAGAGTATGGATTTCTATTGCAGCTACAATAACACGTATGAAAATAAAGTTAAAAATTAAAGGACACCCTTTAATTTTTAACATTATTTTATTACCTAGGTACTTGTTAGCCATACTACCATACAAGAAAAGTGTTTAAGAAAAAAGCGGTTTTAAATATTGTACGGTAGTACATAACCCTTCGTGTACGAGTTTTTTGTCAAAATTACACACTTTTCAACATCCATTTACAGATTTTAAAATCAAGTTATATGTCTCCAATCAAAGCCAAAACACGTTACTCCCAAAACCTAACACGAATCCACTAAAACCTCACACCCCGTCGACATCAGACATCGGCATAGTTTAATTACAGTATAAAACTGACGCTCCCTGAAACTGACAAACGTAGAGCTGCATTTGTGCAGCTTTGCTTTTGAAGGACTTTTACGAAGAACAAATTGACCTACTAGCTTGTAGAAGGCAAAGCTGCAGGAAATTACTACACAATGCTCGGTAGGATCTAGAATACAATATAGAACAGAACGATTAAGACCATTTTCAGGTGATTCAGTGAAATTTAGAGGCATTAGAAATAGATATTTCTGTTTAGAGGGTTTTGCATACGGATTTAATATCCTCATAGTATAAAATAAAGTCGCCGAAACGTCTGTACGTGCATAACTTCCGAATATCTCCACCAAATTGGATAATTCTTTTTTTGTTTTGTTCGGTATTGCCAGGACTAGATTTGTATGAAAGAAAATTTCAGAAATTCGAAAATAAAATTGCACCCTTGCGAAGCTGGGGCGGGGCGCTAGTTATACATAAGATAATTATGCAAAATACCCACTATTATGACACATCATGTCTTAAATACGCTTGCTGCGGTTGGTCCCTGGATGGGTGACCATCTTTACATACCAAGAGCCTCCGTGCCTCGGAAAGCACGTTAAGCCGTTGGTCCCGGCTGTCATTCGTAGATCTTTGACAGTCGTTACGGGTCGTCAGAAGCCCGAAAGTCTGACAACCAGGCTGACCCTTCTATAGACCAACCGCGGCAAGCGCAGATTCGATCGAATCGTTCGGCTGTTATCACTTAGCCACAAGCCCTATCAAGTTAAGGCTTTATCTTAAACCTAAAATAATAATAGTACACCACAGACTACCTACAGTATTTGCCTCTCCTTCCCCTTTTTAATCCATCCAAAGTTTGTCTTTAAAAGATCGCTCTTAGCGATAAGACCGCCCATTGTGTCACCCTTTGTTTATATCTGTAATTTATATGGTGTACATAATAAAGAGTACTCTATTAACTGATGTCACTTGGAAAACTGCCACGCTAAAATGGAACTGGGCGGGCTGGACACATCTGCCGCATGTCAGACGAACAATGAGCCAAACTAACGACCCAATAGGTCCCTCTTAATGGCAAATGACATCGTGGCAGGCCCAGACGGAGATGGCGAGATGAGCTGGACTCCTTCAAAAAGAACTGGTCCTTAGCAGCTTTGAACAGAGAGAAGTGGAAAGAGAGTAGGGAGGCCTTTGCCCTGCAGTGAGACATTACAGACTAATAATAATATTCTATTCTATCTCTTTCCAATGTTATACACAACTCTACAACTAAAATGTTAATCCATCAGGCCAGTCTACAAACCGTATTACACAGCATCTGCGCAGTTTAATTAGTGCACAACTGACGCTGAAAGGCCGAGGATGGTAGTCTGTAGCTACTACTAGAGGGAGGTAGATGTAGTTGATTTTGATTGAATCGTTCCGGAGAGATTAGGTGCGGATGGTAAGTTAGGGAGACTATTAATTCATTGTATTATTATATTAAGGGGAATACAGGACCTAAACGCAAAAAACGCAAGTTTTATAATGTCTAAAGTATATGATGGACAACAGTAAACAAAATCAGAAAAATATATGATATTCTTCAGGATATATGCTAGTTAGATTGTGTGTTGAAAATATAATACAACAAATTTGAAACGATAGAAAAAAATCATGAAGATACCTCTAACAACTTTCTTTTTACAATAAAAACCATACTAATATACAACATCAATCATTCTGATATTTTGCCAGATTATTCTACAAGCAACATACTAAAGCAATAGTATTTTTAATTGTTTAGTCCAAACAATAGATTTTTTGTAAATAGATAATTGTTTCATATTTTGCAATCAATTACCAGCGTTTTATCATCGCGCTTCTCTATCTTTTCTATGCAGTCCGACAGAGACCGCGCTTTTGCTTATAGTTAAGAGACGTTTAATCATCAAAAATGTATAGTATACACTCGCTAATCATTACTTAACTTTAAGCAACGTTTATAAATGAACCCCTAAATAACGAGGAATGACAAAAGAATTAGTGATTGCTGAACCTTTGCTTGAATAAAAAGAAACTAAACCAAAAATTCACAGCAATAAAGTTTAAAATCCTCCACCCAAATCAAGTCTCATTTACGAAGCTGTTCACATTAACGTTTGACTAATTAGAGCTGTGACGTCACAGCTGTATGTGAGCCCAAAAACAAGTCAAAGAACATGGCTGCGCACTGACTGTGAGGATATTAAACCTGCTTTGTCACGAGCGAATTCGTGTCTAAAAGCTCAGTTGCATGTCTCCTGTTTTCAAGAGTTCTCTTCTTAGCTTTTTTATATTTAGGGGCTGGCATCGTGTAAATTATAATGGATAAGTAGTTATTTATTACTAAAGTATAAGATAATTGGCGAACTACCTATGAAATGAGACTTATAATACTTAATAATGTTATCTTGGAAACAAATTAAATATCTTGACTTAGCACACGAGGCTGTTGACATGTGGAATGTGAGCTCGGCTGTCATTGTGCCGATTGTCGTATCGGCCAATGGCCTTATGGCCGAAGGCCTCGATAAACATCTATAGAGGCTTTCGTTAGGCGGTTGGATCAAGAGCCTGATTCAGAAGGCAGTACTCCTCGATACGGCTCGCATTGTGAGGAGGTTGCTGTCTTTGGAGCCCTAACCACCGGTAGCTTGGACCCTGTTCCCGACACCGGCGGACTACTATTTTTTATATTTTTAAATGTTTTTATACTTATTTTTTATATTTTAATTACAAAAAAAAAACATTATTTATACTTAGTAGTAGCCAGTAGGTACTACTCGTAACAAGTCACTTATTAATTGTTCAAAATATTCAATGACTTAATTTATCATTCCGATTATGTTATCATTAGCATTCACAAAAACATCGCGTAAAGGTCATTCAATAAAATTATAAAAGACGCAGGTAGATCTATTGTTTTGTAGATTTTGAATGAAACATGTCTGTAAAATAGGAAATTTTAGGAACTAGGTATGACTGATATTTTATGGTAAGTCTATAATAAAGGCACAGATAATATAATACTACGATATAGGTTATAGGTAAAAATTATTTTAATAATTCTAAAATACGATTTAATGCGGCCAGTATTGCATACCTAATAGGTACGTATTTAAAAATAATAAATCAGATAAAATACATAACGGCGTGGAAATTACTGAACATTTTTTGGTATTAAATGTGGCTGCCTTAGACATAACAATGTTTTACTTCTATTGCACGAACACTGGCTTGAAAGACGCGTAATATTGGTACAGTTACATTCTCTTCCATAAATAAAACGTCCACAGATCACACACGTTCTTTTTTAAACCAGTTTCTAGGTCAGGGGCAATATTCTGACGTCATTAGCTATAGGTGAAAGTAGTATTCGGATAGGAGTGCTAAAATTCGCCAGCTATCTCATCGGTTCCATGGTGTAACGGTTAGCACTCAGGACTCTGAATCCTGCGATCCGAGTTCAAATCTCGGTGGAACCTAAACTTTTTGTCTTCTACACAAATTTGTTTTTTAATTTTTTGTAGATTATGAATGTCTGTGAAAATTATAATTTCGGTTTTATTGCTTTAGTTTTTTATCTGTGGGGTTTCCTCGACTGGAGCTAATCCTGAGTGCAATAGCCCGGTCAAGGTGAACTTTAGAACGGACTATCATAATTAAATGCGTATTTATTAAATTTCGTGTATGTACCGACGGTTAACGAGTTCCTCCATATGGAGCCAATCCTGGGTGTAGAATCAGGTCATACTCATAAAAATACATTGTCTTCGCAACTGAATCAACATGTAGAACAACTCCGTAGAATAAGAGGTATTGGTTTTAGTTCAGCCTGCAAGATTTGACCAACATATACTAACAAGGTAAGTGGTATAAAAGCATATAAAAATAATATAAAAAATTAAGCTAGTATAGACATGCAATCTTGTCAAGCAACTAAGTGTTTTTGAACTGAAAAAAAAACAAGATTAATAGCAGAAGATTCATAATTAGATAGAATATTCTTTATTATGTCCTACACCATAAAAAGCAATTAGGTATGTATTTACAAAAAATCTATTGTTTGGGCTAAAAAATTAAAACAGGCTTGTATGTAAAATAACGTTTTTAGAGATATTATCTTCATAATCTTTTTCTATCATATCAAATTAGTTGTATTATGTTAAGCTAGTATAGACTTGCAATCTAGTCAAGCAAATAAATAAGTGTTTTTGATTTGAAAAAAAAAACAAGATTAATAGCAGAAGATTCATAAATAGATAGAATATTCTTTATTATGTCCTACACCAGAAAAAATACAAATCTTATAAATGTAGAAATTTATTAAAAGTGGTGACGAAATAATTGTCGGTCTTATCGCTAACGGCCTGACCACGAACTCGTCACTATCAGCGGCAGCTTAGCGCGGGTCGTAAAAACAAATATATAACAAAATGTCTGAACCAATGTATGACAAAAGAAACCGCGCCGCTTGCCGCCAAACTAAAAGTCGTGGCCAGGCGGTAAAAGTGATCTTTTAAACGCAACCTTTGGATAGATTAATTCATAGGTAATCCATAATTTTAGTAGGTTCTAAGATCTCCATCCTATACATAGGTAACTTGCATGCATCGGCAATATCGCTAAGACAAGTTCCGTAGTCCTCAAAGGAATAGCTTTGGTCATTGACAAGCATACATCCATGGCATGGCTAGCATTTACCTAACCTCAAAAGCAAGCGTCGTCTCGTTTGACCTTAGAGGAAATATATTAGGAAGCCATGTTCCATTGAGGTCTCTTATATCCTCCATTGAATGGAACTTAGGAATATTAGTTCTATGATTAAAGGGTTTATTTATAAACGTTGCTTAAAGTAGTTACCACACCCATAAATAAATTATTTCATAATATGACTACACCTTTCTGATACACACTGTATATCATAAAAGTAGCTTTTATGATTTCCTAAGTATTTTATTTCGTTACTGCATAAAGAAAAGTTCTGTTAAAGCCTTTTATAACAAAGTCAGTCTCACATTTGTGTCGTGATTGTCATAAATCTTGCGTATCTAAAGCGCACTGTCCGAGGATGTGAATATATGGCAATACTGGCGTTTCTTATTCAAAAGTTGAGGGTAGTTTGCAATGTTAGTGTTGAGTAGGGAGGGTAGGCGTGCTTGAATTTGACGGATAGTCACAGTCACGGATACAGACGGATAGTGGAGACGTAGTAAAAGTATTGTATTTGTCATAGTCTTTTTTTTTTTTTAGATTGCTGGAAACGACACTACTATTTAAAAATATGCTGGTGTCTATAAGTAGCTAATTTACTAAGTACTTTATTTTAAGGCGTTATCATCTGCCTAGCCTTTTCCCAACTATGTTGGGGTGGGCTTCCAGTCTAACCGGATGCAGCTGAATACCAGTATTTTATATGGAGCGACTGCCTGTCTGACCTCCACAACCCAGTTACTGGGAAATACGATACCCCTTGGTAAGACTGGTTGTCAGACTTTCGGGCTTCTGACGACCCGTAACGACTGTCAAAGATCTACGAATGACAGCCGAGACCAACGGCTTAAGAGTCCCTATCAATTTCTGCGCGCTACTAGATTAGGTAATTATAGGAGCGCAATGTGTCTGTGTGCGTTCGAACTATAGCTGATAATCGTAGTGTGCGTTGAAGCGTACGATGAAGCGGGAACAAATAATCTTGGTCCGGAACCGCTATTATTAGTACTCCATAGTTTTTACTAAGATTCCGTAATACTGGATGGATTTTATTGTGATTATGACATGTTATGTTTAGGTCCCCTAAATACAATAAATATCGTTGAAATAAAAACATCTTAACCTAGTATTCACTATAGCAAAAGCAAATTACAAAGTGTGACCAGCGTATACAAGGTACGTCTGAAACGAATTACACGTGTTATTGTTTACCTAATACAGAACGAAGGGGTCTGTAGTATTTCCCTCGCTATAAGACCGCATACCATGAGAGTATAGTATAGCGAGCCATTTTGTCTTATTTATTTATTAGGCTATTCAACAATGAGTACACTGTTACTTTATAATTTGTCTTGTTTGTGTGTTTGTATTTGTGTTTTTGCTCATTGATGATGTTCCAAGTAATATTTGATTTTTGGTAGATTTCTGCCATGTAATTCTCTACAAATACAATTAAAATATTTTTAGACTACCTATATAAATAATAGTAAATTATTACAATTTTCTTAATTAAGGTGATTGCAACAATTATTATTTACCTAAGAACTGCACGTGCCTTTCGTGTTTTTTCAACTTTATTCTTTTTACCTTTGATTTTTCCATGATAATAAAGTTCACTTTTTCGACCCATTTTCTAAAAATATATTCACCATATTACTAATAGTACAATACAAAACATTAATAAGTCACACTATTAAAATAAAAAAATAAATATACTTAGTCTCAAAACTGGTCAGGCGTAGTACAAAATCATGCGCGATTCGCTAGTTACGTCGGGAGCGGCGAACGTCACAGGCGACACAGGTCCGTCGTCGAGAAGCCCTCGGGCGCGACTGAATGCATCGAGCGAGCGCATCGGTTTATAAGGCATTATTTAAATATTTTACTACAATTAAATAAGTAGTCTAAATTAAAATATAAAAATTGAGTTTGGTAGATAAACACCTCAAATTTTAAAATATTTAACACTTATTGTTATTTTCAATCAATTCTTACACATAGACGACGGTTTTGCACATGATTTTATTGGAGTTTTTCAGCGTAGTCAACATTTTTTTACAAGTACTAATTCATTAAACTTTTAAAAAATAAATTGTAGACTTACTAATATACTATGTTCCCAATATTTGGGTTTTTTTTCAGATTGTTATTTGCTACCAGTAAGCTAAAAAAGCAATTGAAAAACATGGTGTTTCGTGTTTACGTAAAAACGTGTGTTAGATTTTTATTTTTCTTAATTTATATTAAGTAGTTATCAAAATTTTAATTTGTAGACTTACTAGATAAATAGATGATAAATAACTGTGCATTTAAAAAAAAAGTAGATAACTTAAGGATATTGAGAAAATTGCGCTGAAAAAAATGGAATTTTCTGTTTTTAGACAGCGAAATTGATAGGGACTCTGAGGGTCTTGGTATGTAATGATGGTCACCCATCCACGGACTAACCTCGGCAAGCGTACCTTAACCTGATCGATCGACCCGTGCGGCTGTTATTACTTAGCCACAAGCCCCTCTTCTTCTTTTTATATTTACACTGAAGTAAGATTTTGAAATAATAAAACTAGAGGTGGTTATAGACTATGTGCCCGGGTGGATGGCTGATAATGTGTCTATGCCGCATTCGTTTATTATTATGTATTTGCACATTTTAAATAATTTTCTTTCACATAGTGTTTTTTTTGCTTGGATATCTTTAGTTAGGTTAGACGTACTGAGCGTTGTGTTAAAATTTGTCCATTTATTTTAATGGGACTGTATATAATTTCTAAAAAATACGAAAAATATGTCACCCTACATATACCGATACAAGTTGTGATATCTGCCGCACTCAATGTCGTTTCACAAGTTTTTGATTTATGTGCTCAGCCCCCTACGGCCATAGCGACATGTGTAGGCAAAAGAGGCTCTTCTAAAGTCGGCACCTTAATGGAAAAGTGACTAAAGTTCACAAAGTACGTCTGTTATGTGAAGATAATTCATCATGTTTGGACTTTGACTTGGATATTATAAATGTTGTAGATGTTTGTTTGAGTTTTCAATGAGTGAAGTTGGGAGAAGGCTTTGAGAGATGGAAAGTGTGATAGATGAAAGGAATTATTTATTTATTTATTTGCACGAGTTGCACAAGTAAAAACTGTACAAAGGCGGACTTAATGCCTTGGGCATTTTCTACCAGTCTACCTTAGGGTGATGCAGAGACAATTCACAGCAGGTGCAATAACAGAAAAACAAAATAAGATTACTATTATATTTACTATTACTTACCACTTATATTTTTTTTTACAGATGGGACCCAATACAACAATGTACTCTCAATTTTCACACTCAGAGACGTCACCGAAAAATCAATTAAGTAGGCACACCAGCACCAACAAAAACGTAATGTTTTTAAACTGTCATATTTTGACTGGCCTGTCCTAGAACCAAAAATTCAAAGACATGTGACATCTATCAACCAGCACTGGGCCGCTGGGCGCGCCTGGCTGGATTACGGCCTACTCCCTCTCACAGAGAGGAGGCCTAGTGTCCCAGCAGTGGGAACATTATAGGCTGATTATGATCATAAGAACAATAGGATTGTTTTAAAGCGGTATCAGTTGACGATGCACTGGGGGAAAGGTTCTGCCAACCCTAAGTAACATGGCCAAAGGGCAGGATTACGATGACGAGGATTTTTTTAAAAGCTTTAGTTAATGAAAAAGTACAAAACATTTACCCATAATTCTTTGATATTACCTTCCATGAAAAATATTTTCACGTAATTTAATCACGGAAACGCCAAAGAGTAGGTCTGTACTTACAATTATGTTTTACGAACGTTGCGAAGATTTACCTGAAAGTAAAATAAGGAATTATTATTGTTCATTCAAAATAAAATGGAAGAGAAGTACAAAGAAGAATTTCATTAATTTTAAATGCCGAAGACATTCAAAGAAATAAGTATTTTGGTTCTGCCGTGAAGATTACAATAAAACCCTACCAAGTGCGAGTCAGACTCGCACACGGGTTCCGTACCACAAGGCAAAAAATACCGAAAAGACGAGTTTCTTGTATGAAGACCTCCTTTAATTTTTAACTTTATTTTATTATTTGTTGTTATAGCGGCAATAGAAATACACACACTGTGTTAACTGTTGCGGTGCATGAGATAAAGCCCGCTGACAGACAGACGGACGGAGGGGCAGCGGAGGCTTAGTGATAGGGTCCCGTTGGCACTCTTTGGGTACGAAACCCTGAGGGGCCGTCTCCACGAGCAAGAGAATCGCGGCGATATTAACGTCGTGCCACGTATTTCTATACACTCTCTTAGAACGTGTCTCCACACGGCGATATTATCGCCGCGAAAATTTGATGGCACGGCGAGACTATCGCCGCGATTCTCTCGCTCGTGGAGACGGCCCCTAAAAGAGATACCGAGTAGCTCACATCCATCTAAATAAAATTCACATTTTCACATTTTTGTAAGACTATTTTTTTGTTATTAGAAAAACAATATTCAATTAACATTCCACTTGATAAAATCATATACAATAGGTAGGTACCTCTATAGAAAAAAGTAATTAAGAAAAAAAAAAAACTCGACTGCAATCAGTAAAACTAACTGAAAAGCTAAAAACAAGTCCATTTTAAATTAAATAAAGGTTGGAAGCAGGCGGAACCCATTTGAGTTTGAAAATATAATACTTAATTCCAACTTTTACTTAATTTAAAATGCGCTTGTTTTTAGCTTTTCAATTAGTTTTAGTTTAAGGATGCAGTCGGGTTTTTGTAGTTTTTTTTAATAACTTTTTTATTTTCAGCGTTTTAGTTTACAAATGTGAAAGATTTCGTAGAGGATTTAATTCTTGGTACGTGTTTTTTTACGATTTGTCGCTTCGAATTACTTTTAACCATTTATACTTAAGTTGTATATATATTTTTGTAATCACCTTTCAAAACCCTTCATTTTGATACCGAACTCGACAGGTTTTGAGAAAAAAAAAATTTCATGACATAATATGGCGCCAAAAATCGGCCATTTTAATTTTTTTTCAATTTTGATATACCCAGTGTCACACAATTAAGACGAATCTAACGGAACTTCTCAAGCTGAAATCGATCAAGCCGTTTAGGCTACAGAACGTGCCAAAGAAATATACCTACATACCTACCTACACACATACATACAAACACTCGAAAAACATAACCCTCCTTCTGGCGCAGTCGGGTAAAAATAACAAAATAATACGTCTCCTCTTTAACAGCGACTTATTGCTCCAAATAATATGAAAGCATTATTCATTCATAATACAGCTAAAAACCGCATCAAAGGAACCATACGTATTAAATCTTGCTACTAAACGTCATATTTCTTACTTTACTCTTGAATCTGAAGGTCCATTAAAGGCTCAGAGGGGAAGCCAAAACGACCAAGTTTAAAATACCTCTGAAATGTTTAATATTGCAAGAGAAAAGGGGTCTTTTGATTTTGCCGGGTTGTAACGAAGAAAACTTGTGGAAGCGGCGTGAAATATTCTCAATGTGAGGGTAATTACGCGGTTAGTTTGAATATGTAAAGGTTTTGACGAAGTGTTATCCAATTTTTGATAAGTAGCAACGTGATTAGACTTTTGACAGATGAACAACCACTCTAGCCGGACGTTTTACACCCAAATGAGGTTTGAGAAAACTTTATTCTCATGAGAATACAATAATTCATGAGAAAAACTATAACATTAGAAGTCGATATTGTTGTGCGTTTTACAGAAACTAGAAATTTGTACAATTATTATTTAAGGGTAGATAAAAAATATATAAAAAAGCAACTGAATTTTCGCTTGATACACGGACTCAAACATCAAATACAAAAGTATACAAGTTTCCGTTTAACACAGATAAGTGTAGCTAGATGTAGCTTTAATTAAACTGTGGCGGAAATTAACAAGTGAACACCGAAACAAACGGAAATTTGAGCGCTTTGCAAAGTGACACCGATGTCAATAAAAAAAACAGTGGCACTCCGGGAGTGCCGACAGAAGTGAAAACAAAACACAAACAGAATACTTTGCCATCATTCACTGACATATCGGATATACATTAAAACCGAGTACATCTCGAGGACAGCCGAACACATCCGAAGCGGTGTCGGTTATACATTTTCGCCGCGCCGTAGAAAGAGAGGGGGATACTCCTACGCCGCGCCGGCTGTCTACGTCATCCGTCTTACGAATTTTCGATCAGGGTCACGTGTCCTGACGCGAGTTTAACATTTTTTACCCATTACAAAAAAAGTGTACAACGCCGCTAAAGAAGTTTTCACTTCAAAAATTATCAAATTACATACTGCAGACTAGCGACTTCGTCCGCGTGAAATTTCTTGTTCCCCGAACCACCCCGTCGCATCGCATCGCATGCCCACGCTGTTACTTCGTTTTCGCTAAGCGTTATTTCTGGTTTTTTTTTTCTTTTTACGCGGCTCCTAAGAGTCTTAGCGTGATGTTAAATAGCCTTCCTCAAGAATTGGGCTATCAAATGCAAATAGATTTTTTCAAAATCCGACTGGTAGTTCCAGAGATCAGCGCGTACAAACAAACAAACAATCTCTTCAGCTTTATATCTTTATGTAGGACTAGCTGTGCCCGCGACTTCGTTCGCGTGTATGACGGAAAACGTTTTATTTTTTTTGCGCGGAATCCTAATTCTTTTTCTAAAATAAAAGTAGCCTAAGTTACTCCTTATTACATCAGCTATCTGCCAGTGAAAATCCCGTCAAAATCGGTCCAGCCGTTTCAGAGATTAGCCGGAACAAACAGACAGACAGACAAAAACTGTAAAAAAAAAATATTTTGGTATATGTACCGTGTATACATCCATATGCATTTAGTAAAAAGCGGTTATTTTAATATTAGAAACAGACACTCCAATTTTATTTATTTGTATGTATAGAAGATGTATAGATATTAAATAAAGCAAGAACTTTACAAAAATACTATCACCGATGATGTCTACATCACTATAAAAGTATCAAACTGTGATCTAAGGACCAGAACGGCTATAACCGTTCAAGCAAGAATTGAATCTAGCCACTCAACCGAGAGGCGTCGGGACAGACCCATTCCATACAATATTCAATGTCCATTGACGTTAATATATAAAAATAACAAGATGTCTACTCACTGCGAGGTCGAGATTCGGGGAAAATGAGTTTCTATAATGGGGTTATAGAATTAAAGGAAATATAACGTTGTTTAGCTTTTCATTTAAGAGAGTGGTCATTGTCCTTTATCACTATGATGTCAATTCGCCAAAGATCGTGAAATATTGCTTTTCTTTATGCTCAGATGTGCCCAGTCAATCTTAGAAGGTTCACAATAAAATCGCTGATGCAATATTTTTCTTTGTAAATCAGTTTTGTGATTAAAGGCGGAATTTTCTATCAGCATATTTTCTACAATATAAATATTTTTAGCTCCATTCTTATGTTCCGAATTTTTCCTGCCATCAATCTGAAGCAGCAATTTTTCTAATACTTTCGAACCCTACCAAACAAATTCCAAGTTTAAGGTACCCAACACCATGGAATGGATCACCATGTTTCTCCCCTACGGTAGATTCATGGCCCAAACTATCCATAAGTCGTGAGCAAAATAAATCCGAATTTGGGCGAAAAAAATCGCACCAAATCTCAACATGTCTTTCTTAAACTGCCTCAGCCGTTGAATAATATAAAGGGAGCAACAGTATGGGCGATTTATTTCCATTTTCCTTTACTTGTCGAAGAGTTACTCGGGTCTGACTTGAAGTATTGGAAGAACGTGTTATTTCAGGACCGTTCTTTTGTTTTTTGTTTGAACGCGAGCAAACTGTTGCTGCTGCTATTGAGTTTTGTATTTTATGTGTTTGGTTAGGGTTCGAAAATGTTGGTTTAGATGGTTTTATTATTGTTACCTTTAATGTTTTGACCACGCAACAAACGTGACCTGAACAACGTGACGTGAACTGAATTTTGAATGCATTCATCCTTGAGGTGTAAATACTATCATAAAAAGTAGGCATTACAAAATCATACACCAAAAACAATTACGTTTTTTTAGTTCTTGAAAACTTATGTTTTATTCAGTAAGTACAGTAATGCTCATTCCTCCTTTGATGAATCCAATAAAAGTCAATCATTGCCATATTACAGGAAAAATAATCCTTTATGTATCGAATATGGAACCTGATTACAAAGAAACTCTCAAAGATATATGAAAGAAAGAAGAGGCATGATACACAATCTTGTAATAGTAAATTTTTATCGAGTAGATAGTGACAAAGAATATAAAAGTCATTCTGTCATTTCTTTTTATACGGTTTTCTTTTTGATCCCAAGTTCGCTCATAGATCAATCTTTGTCTGTGTTTTTTTAAAGCCTATATTCGAAAACAAAACACAAAACGTTGTATTTTTTCGGTTTTAGTAGGGGTAACTTCAACCGAAATCTCAGGTAGGCTTGTTTTATTCAGCCCGGTGATTTTATTTTATTTAGGAACCAAACAGATGCAATAACAAACATAAGTATAAAATTAGTTCAACACAATTCAGAAACAGTTTCCACAGATTACTATACAAGTAAAGTATATGTAACTAAGTGTAACAACAACTAGAAGTTCACACCGCTAAGTTTATAGAAATTACTATTTAATATTATATAACATATAAAATTATTATTATTATTTAAATTTCGATGCCAAAATATTTCTTATACCAAATTTGAATTTGGGTAGAGAAAGGTGAAAAATATCTAAATCTTGATTTGCTTTTAATGAAATCGTGATGTTACCTACTATGTTTGTCTAATATTAATCACTATTTATTACATCTCTTATTAACTTCTACTCGCTCCAGAAGAAAGGTCTTTAAGCTAGTAGCAGAATTTTACAGTAGATATTTTAACGTTAATTAATACAACCACTAATTGCAGTACCGAAACAGCCAGTGTTAAATCAAGCGTACAACACATTAAAAGTTAGCTCCAAACATTGATGTAGGGAGCCTCGTAAAGCTTTATAACAAAACTTTTATTCAAAGGCATGAAAATGACGTTGTTTTAAACATTTAAGTGTTATAAATGTCACGTCAACTGCCGCGATTTATGAAGAGCGTTTAAAATTAGTACTTCAAAAGATTTTGACATGAATGTGTGACGAAATAGTGGAGTTTATTGTGTTTTAATGATTCCTGTCTGGGTCAACTTGACATATTATTGTCCCTTTGGAAGTAAATGGCATTTTTAATTCAGATTTATGGGTATACTTGGACACATTAATGTGACAATCACTATTATTTTTGCCTGTAGCTGTTTTTTCTTGGGCTTTTCCGGGACTCCTTAATATAATAGTGACCTAGATAGTTTGTCACGAGAGTAATTAGAAGGCAGCCCCAATTAATTCTTACCAAAATTAAGCTAGACTTTTTGTTGGAAAATAATGATAGTCCTTTATCGTCGTCTGGCTAGCCTTTTCCCAACTATGTTGGGGTCGGCTTCTAGTCTAACCGCATGCAGCTGAAAACGAGTATTTTAAATTAAGCGACTGCAATAAATAAATATCTGATATCCACAACGCAGCTAAAGGGTAATACGACACCCCTTGGCTTCTGACGAACCGTAATGACTGCCAAAGATCCACGAATGACAATCGGAACGGTTTAATGTGCTTTCCGAGGCACGGAGGGGTCTTGATATGTAAAAATGGTCACCCATCCACGGACCAACCACGTCAAGCGTAGCTTAACCTAATAGAACGACCCGTGCGGCTGTTATTACTTAGCTACAAGCCCCTCTCATTGATAGTCCTCTATGATCTTATTGATTGGATTCTAATAGCAAATATGGTACCAATTGTTTTAGTGAAAATTGACTAAGGACACGATCAAAAAGAATCCAAATTATTTGTCTGTAAAGCATGATGAATGTGGCAATTTCTCCTTTGACCATGCATGGTAATAGTCCTTGGAAGCGCCGTGTTCAAGTCGTCTAACGAGATGAATCTCAGGAAGCACAATATCGGAAATTGGATGCAGAAGCGCTTAGGTTCCACTCGTAATTTTGTCGGAACCAAATCGTTGGACACAGGTGTGATATCTTCAAGGAGATAGGTAACATTCAATAAAGTTTTGAAGAGAGGACTTGGAATTGTAAGAATGTATTTCTATTCTATTCAGCTGCATTGGTCGGTTTCTCGTGGCCCTGGGTTCAGCTCAAGTGGGTTGAAGTTTTTCATTCATCCAACTGAGCTAAAAATGAATATGCGAGATTCATGTGAAAATTGAAACGAGATAATTCTAACTCACAGCCCTTTGTTCACCACATTGGCTGAAAAACTAAGGCTAAGTTTGGAAACACGGTGGAGGTCTGCCCCGCTTGGGCGGATCACCGCCGTATCCTCGTAGAGGCGATCGGCAGCAGCTGCGACCTCTCGCGTCCATCCCTGGTTCAAGCCATGGTCCGGAGCGAGAGGGAGTGGGAGGCAGTCACCTCCTTCTGCAAAGCAGTCATGCTAGCGAAGGAGGTGGCGGGATGGCTGAGTGAGAGAGCCTCACGTCCCAGCCGCCGTGGGAGACGCTCCGGGCACCGTAGGCGCGGGCCTGTGGACGGAGAGTAATGGGTAGCTCACCATCCGATCAGGACCAGGCCCGTGCCGGACGGCGCGTATGTGTTCCACGCGCGCCTAAAAGAGATGTCAGCATAAAAGAAGGGGCCCGACCGGGTCGAAGCTGCCGGGGTAGCGGGATTGTCCGAAAGGGTTACCGCTACCCCGGAACGTAAACGGCTAAGGAAGGAACACGGGTGGGTTTTAGTCAGTAAGAGTCTGACACTCCCTTCTGCTCCACCCAGAGCGGGAGGGACATTTGATGATTTTTCTCAACCACAAAAAAAAAGTTTGGAAATACTTATACGAAAATCCCAACATAATTTACAGTAAAACTCAAAATTAATTAGCGAAATTTGGGTTTCAACGTCTGTGCTTAACCCTTCGTGGATAACGGGCGTGCTGTAATGTTAATCAAAATAGCATTCACCTTGACCTGACCCACATAAGGACCTCATCATACACACAACACCTAAATACCCACAAACACGTATCTGGTATCCAAACACTGCCCCCAGAATCTAAGCAAATATTTATTCCTGGACAATGCATACTAATTAAACTGGACCAAGCATTCGCATAGTAAGCAAGCATTAGAATGTTTTGGCCAGCACCATAATTGCGTAACACTCTATCAATCGGAATCTGAATCATTTTGAAGCAAATTGCTAATCCATTGCTTCATAAGTTCGAAAAATTTGTCTGCTCAACACGTAAATAACGCAATGAATGTTGTTGAACTGTCAAAATGAAACCGATTCCGATTGATAATGTGTTACGCAATTGCCCTGCTGGTCAAGATAAGTTTGGTCAAGAAACGATAGCTAACGTAACTTATGTTTGGGACTATGTGCCAAGAAAAGTGATGTGTTTATGTGAAAATGATATGAATGTAGATGGATAGGAAATATATAGGGTGACTGGTAATTAGTGATCGATACTTAAACACGTGATTGTACTCATGATAACAAACAACTTTTATTATGGGACCAAACCTGAAATCGCGAAAAAAAAATCAGCTGTTCCCTACATTTATGTTCGTATAACTCGTCAAAATGTAACATAAATGTAGGGAACAGCTGATTTTTTTTTCGCGATTTCAGGTTTGGTCACCAGTCACCCTATATAGGAAAAGAGACGATCTAAAAAAAGTATTTGTATAATTGGTAGCTTAGAGAAGGTGAAGATGATGATGATGAAGTCTGCAATCTCCATAAAGAGGTAGCTTTCTTGTTACCACTTCAAAAACTTAGTTTGAATCTTAAAACATTGAAGAGTTTTCTGGATTATAGAGTCGAGGATCCGTAGAGGTTAATGAGACTACCAGGCCAATGCCTAATCTGCCTATAATGTTCCCACTGCTGGGACACAGGTCTCCTCTCGTTGAGAGTAATTGGGCCGTCATTCACCACGCGGGCCCAGTGCGGGTTGGTAGATGTCACATGTCTTCGAATTGTTTGGCTCTAGTACATGCCGGTTTCCTCACGACGTTTTCCTTCACAGTTTTGAGAGCAGTGGTGATGAAATAATTTACACAAAGTAAATCTCCTGTCTGGGTTCGAACTTACGACCAACAACTTGTAAGTCGCGGCCATTACCCCTTGGCCACCACTGCTTCAGGCCAACGAGTCAGGCTCAATTAAGCATAGGTAGTCTTCAACTCTTTCATCGATTGTTTGCTCCATTTTGATTAAAGCACCTATAAAATGCACGTTAAACTAACTTAGAATTACATGATTTATTAGGCCCGAAAACTTTTCTTGTTGTAATTTTGTGATTAAGTAGTCGCTCCATGCTAAATACCAGTATTCAGCTGCATCCGGTTACACAATAATGATGATATAAGTAGACCTGATTTAAAAATTCATCACGACGTGTATTCTTATCATAAACGCCATCTTGTTTAAGTGAAGATATGGCGAAGTTGACTCCAATGCTTCTAATTGGAAACTAGCTTCTTAGTTTCCTACATTCAAAGTAAACAGAGCCGTCCGAAACTTAGCTCGGATCAAAACAATATTTATACTACAAACCATTTCTCGAATGTTCCTGCTGGTATTCCAAATTCCCGAAACAATAATAATATAATTGTTACTCCACCATCGGTTTTCGTTGTTACTAAAAATAATTCAAAACGTTTATTTAATCAAAAAGATAAGTGTCACCTGCGAATAATACAACCTTGTGATTATTCCTTATGAGATAAGGTAAGTCATTTATATAAATTATAAACAAGAAAGGACCTAGAATTGAACCATGCGGAACGCTCATGGTGACCGCAGATCCTACAGATCTCTTGTCATTAACATCAACCGTTTAATGCACGATGATCTAGTGAAGAATGAGCTGTATTAAGCATGAAATCTTTCTTTAGTCATTATATTTTAATCATATTAATTAAGAGCCGCTAGAGCAGATATGTCGCAGATGGATTGTAGAATAGAGTAGAATAGAGTTTTACAAAACAGCTCCGTTATGTAAAACAAATGAACAGCGTTCAGTGGAGCCTTTTTGGCCTAGCAAAGGTCTTTTTTTTTTTTGGTTGTTTTTAATGTAACTTTATTAGTTTTAAATGTTTCTTTTTACTATTTGTAATTCCTGTGCGTGTCCCAAATTTAATATTATTCTTTTTTTCTTTCAGTATCAATCAAACAAAAATACGTCGGTGTAAATCCTTTGCATTCAAACAAATGTACAGACGCCAGCACATCAAGCTACCCGAAACTGTAAAATTTTCCCAATCAACGTTGAACCTTATACTTTATCGATAAAGTTGAAAATCTATTAAAGAAATTTGACAGATTGTAGTAGCTTGATGTACTGGCGTCTGTACAAAGCAAACACAACGGGCCAAAAACAGTACTGATACTACAAACCACATATCGGATGTTCTTGCTGGTATTCCAAATTCCCGAAGCAGTTCCCCTTTAATAATTGTCAATCCACCATTGACTGTCATTGTTACTAAAATTAATTCAAAACGTTTACCTACTTAAAGTGGGATACCATGTTGGGAACACAAAGGGAATGTCGTTCGAGTTAAGGGTGCATATTGTTACAGCGACAAATAAAATGATAATGCGACTGGTAATTGTCTTAATTTGTATTCAAGCCCTTTTTCTTTAAGAGTCAGTGTATGCTGAGTTGGCAGTCAATGTATTTGTTGATGTAAAATTTAAATTCAAGGCGTGTTTGTTGGTTCTATTTTATGAATAATATTAGTTTTCATTTTAGCTTTAATTTCAGTTGGTATACACTTAGGAAAGGAAATATACAAGAGTCTTGCAACAGTTCTCGATACTCATTCCGATAAATTAAAATACTTTTTGGCACAATGAAAATTCATTCGTATAGATGCGAATTTAAGTAATCATTAGTCATAACATTTAAAACCACGAATTTATTTATATAAAAATAAAATGTTTTTCGTTTTTAAGCGCATAACTCGAGAAAGGCTGGACCGACTTAGCTATTTTTTATTTAAAATATTCGTAATAATCGTAATTAGGTTTTTATGGAAAGAAAAATGTGAAAAGTTGCATGGAAAATTATAAAAATTGGGTTAAATGAAAGTGCTTTTTTTCTATGGGATTTGAGTGTGAACTGAAGACCATAATGAAATGTTGACAGGAAAACGTCTGTCGGGTAAGCTAGTTTTAAATAAATTGAAATTTCAGTATTTATCCGCTCGTCACCTTTCGTCACATACCGTTGCGTTGGGGTCGATTTGTCGCAGTGTTGAAACCCAACCTTTTTTGAAGCGTAACACACAATATTATGTTAAATGTTAATAATTAAGGCTTGTTTCATCGTCTGAGAACAGAATAATGGCGGGAATGTATTGTTATTAAGACTCCGTGTCATTATTGTTCATCTTGTGATTTCAGAAAGACTTTTGTGCTGTTCTTAAGTTCTTTTGGTAAAATATTGTTGCTGTTGTGTGGTAATGTTTTTGGTGATCTGAGGATTAACAGGCAGACAAGAAAATGTTTATTTTGCTGTGAATATTTAATCGTGGATAAATAATAACAGCCGCACGGGTCGATCTTCAAGGTTAAGCAATGCTTGTCGAGGTCAGTACGTGGATGGGTGATCATCAAGTATGTTAACCCGTTGGTCCCGGCTGTCATTGACAATCGTTATAGGTAGTCAGAAGCCCAAAAGTCTGACAACCTTACCAAGGGATATCGTGATACCGAAAAACTGTTTAGGGGATGTCCAATAGGCAGTCGCTCCATGTAAAATATTAGTATTCAGATGCATCTGGTTAGACTGGAAGCCAACCCCAACACATTTGGGAAAAGATTAGGCAGATGCCTTAATATGTACAGAATATAACATTCTATTATTTCTAACTTGCAACCCGCACCTGGGCCCACGTGGTTGATTATGGCCCACTCCTTCTCACAGAGAGGAGGCCTGCGTCCCAGCATTGGGAACATTATAGGCTGAATATGCAATGCTTTGCTATGCTAACTTACTTTATTCAGACTTAATGTTTGCACCTCTACTAACCCAGAAGCTGAAAATAACAATAGTTTAAAACCCACATACAATTTGTTTTTAAATTGCATTTTACCTATTTTTACAACCAAACTAAAACTGAACATGAATACAGTAGTAATCACTAGTACAACTAACATAAGCTAACGATGCCCCAGGGTGCAATGCGATGCGAATAACAAAACATTTGTAATTAAACTGATGACGTGTTATTTGCTCGGTAGCCTTTTCATTTGAATAGGTTTGCCTAGAATTGAGGGCAATCTATTTTTGTACACAAAATCCATATTCGCTTTAAAGGTAATGATAGTAAATTGATTTGGTATCGAAATAAATAGACCCATTTATTAATATGAGAGTTAAAAAGGTATTTCAAATGCTATGGATCGAATAGGAGGAGAGAGGAACAGAAAGTGGATCCTGCACTATCAAAATCAAAATATATTAATTCACATAAACCTACATGGGCACTTATGAAACGTTAGAAACTAGGGGCACGGTTCTAATTGGTCGTTTTCTATGGAGAAGAGCCGGAAAGAAACTCCACGGTTATTCTTAAATTACAGTGTTAACAAGTATAAATGTGTAAATGATGTAACTAATATTTTTGTAAAATTATAATTTAAAAGAGTGTCCATGGAGTTCTTGCCCGTTCTACTCCATAGGTACCTACGCTTTGGAATGGGCAACTAGCTTCATATTTTCTGACTGACCGACTTGACAATTCAAAAGTGTCTGTAAATGGTTTAATTGAAATAAATGCTTTGAGTTTGAGTTTATAGGAGGACAGTGTAGGCCTGTCAACAAGTAGTAACAAAATAGAAAATGTTCTACAAATCTACAGTCTAAATTGAGAACCTCCTCCTTTTTAGAAGTCGGTTAAAAATAATCGATATTACAGATAAATAAAATAATAAAAACCTATTAAAACTAAATGATATTATTATGATTGCCATTACCTACATTCATAGCAAATAAATTATTTCATTTCATTTCATTCATTTAATTTCAGTACAACCACTAATAAGGAGTTGAAGTTAGAATTTTAGGTATAATTATTTAAAAAATATCGTCTGTATTACTAAAAAGATCAACAAGTGATGAGACATATTATATTAAAATAGAGATAGGTACTGAAATTATGCGTGATTTGCATAACGGAACATCACGCCTGAAATCCTTGAAGGGATTGGCAGATGTGTACCTGTAGTAGAGAGCATTGGTGGCCCAGTGCCAACGACACCGACTTACGAGTCGTAGGTCGTGGGTTCGAACCCAGCCAGGCGCTTTACTTTGTGTAAATAATTTCATCACCACTGCACTCAAAGCGGTGAAGGAAAATATCGTGACATCTACCAACCCGCACAGGACCCGCGTGGTAGATTACAGCCCGCTCCCTCTCGAAAAGAGGAGGCCTGTGTCCCAGCAGTGGGATCATTATAGGCTGATTATGCTGTACCTGTCCTACTCCCATAAATCGCCAGTTATGTAGTGCATGATTTACTAATTATAGTCCACGCGGAACTAGTTGGCCGCGCCTTAGGTATCTTAGCGGTGGGACGGAGGGGCGGGGGCGCATTACTCAGTACGTGCGTTGCGAACCGCCGCCTCACCCCTGTCCCCACCTCAGCGGCCAACTAGTTCCGCGCGGACTATAGTACGGTACTTGCAGTCAACTCAACTTTGCCTGCAAGTCTTATAATTTTATACAACATAACTAAAACACTTACTGAACATACTACAAAATCCAGAACAACCATCTCATCATCTGCCTAGCCTTTTCCCAACAATGTTGGGGTCGGCTTCCAGTCTAACCGGATGCAGCTGAATACCAGTATTTTACATGGAGCGACTGCCTATCTGACCTCCACAACCCAGTTACTGGGTAATACGATACCCCTTGGTAAGACTGGTTGTCAGACTTTCGGGCTTCTGCCTACCCGTAACGACTGTAAAAGATCCACGAATGACAGCCGGGACCAACGGCTTAACGTGCTTTCCGAGGCACGGAGGGGTCTCAGTATGTAAAGATGGTCACCCATCCACAGACCAACCGCGGCAATCGTAGCTTAAGCTGATTGATCGACCTGTGCGGCTGTTATTATTTAGCCACGGACCCCTCCATCTAGAACAACCATCTGTCTACCCAAAATAACAGCAACATCTACCAATATTTCCCTCCATCAAAATACCCGAATCACATCCATCCTTCACCAAAAAACATTGATTTACATTTCCAAGGTATCTACTCCAATTAGCATATTTGACTGTCGGTGGCACTTCGGCAGCAGATGAGAATTTACATAGCAGAGTATATTCCTGTTCCTATATTAAACCAGTGGGTATCCGTCACGGTAGGGTAAGGAGTGGAAGGCTTGGAGCTAGGTGTCAAAGTGTGTGTTAGCATGTTTAAGTGATTGCGTTTGTAGGGTAATGCGTAGCCATAGAAGATTTGCAAGATATATATGCTGAATAGAAATGGGTGCAGTCACCCTTTATTAAGTTTGTCGTGTCGAGTTTTTGGTCGAGATATGTCGTGCTTAGGTACTAAATGTAACGGCAAAAATAGACCAACTATGCGGTTTGACTAGGATAGAATCCATACTTATAATATTGTTGGGAATGAACAGTAGCGAGTAGCATCACCATAGATAAATTACGCATAGATTATCACGCCTATAAAAGGAGTGTCAAACAGATGACAGGTCCCTTTTGTTTTCCCGCCAAAGGTCGGAGCGTTCACACTCTCAGCTGTGTTATATTTTTTTTAGTTTTCTCATAATTCTTTTTGTGTTCTATTTATTAATATTTTTCGATTGTATTAAAATAGTTCGTAGCCGTTATTTCTTTTTTTTAATAAAATCCACTTCTGGTTCTTAAAAATATTATAAATACGAAAGTGTGTCTGTGTGTCTGTCTTACCTCTTCACGCTTAACCCCTAAACCGATTTAGATGAAATTAAAAAAAATGGTATAGAGATAGTTTGAGTCCCGGGAAAGGACATACGAGTAGGTAGGATAGTTTTTATTCCGATCCGATCCGAGTATTTATTCTTTATTTCGGCCAAGTACTCACAATCCATACAGTATTAGTAATAAAAACTTAAAAACTATGTTAGTAAACTTTTACAAACTAAAACAACTAAAAATTACGTGGCCCAACACAAGTTGGTACGTGCCTCCGTATCCAGTGCCTTATAAAAGAACTGTCCACTTTTTCTAATAAAGTTTTTAGAATAGACTACAATACAATATATAGGACCCCAATTTGCACTAGGATAGTAATAACAATTCTTAGTAGATCAAAACTTAAATTTTGAATAACAATAGACTCGCGTCGCTGTCAGAAGCAGTTGGGTATCTATTCGACTTTTCTTTGTGGTTTTCAGATAGGATTTGCTTTATTAAATTCTCGGTAATGGCATACATCATCAGCCTATAATGTTCCCACTGCTAGGACACAGACCTCCTCTTGGTTAGAGGGATTGGGCTAGGACTTTTGGTTCTAGGACATAGCGGTTTTCTCACGATGTTTTCCTTGACCGTTTTGAGCGCAGTAGTTATGAAATAATTTACACAAAGTAAAGCGCCTGTCTGGGTTTGAACCTACGAACTACAACTCGTAAGTCACGGCTGTTACCACTGGGCCACCACTGCTCCCTGCTGGTAATAGCATAGAGGCTTCTTAATTATATTCTTGATCAACTAAAACAATCTTAGCCAGAAAAAGGCACGATACCTACACAAGTATCAGTACCTTCAGTCTTTCTAGGGTTCTCATAAAACCCTATTACGAAAGATGGACCAGATTGGTACCTCGACACTAATAATACCTGTTACACGTTGTATTTGTGTCAGATCTTTTGTGTCGTGTGTCGTATTACACAAGGACGTTACATGAGAACATTGTGTTGTTGTGTTGCTATGGCTGTTTCTTCATCGTAATTATCTTCAAGGGTTACGTGAAAGAATGATACAGTCTATGTCAGCTAGTATCTAAACTAAGAATGTCTTCAAAATTTTCAATGAAAATTAAATGTAACTTTATGAAGTGGATAAAATCCTGAAAGATGTATCTTGAGATTTCGATGTGAAGGATTACTACTACATAAACCGTTTAAAGTCAAAGGCCCATATAACAGAACCTCACTCAAGACTCAAGCATTACTTACAACTTGTTTAAAGCCATTTGATTGGTTGAAACTAGTTTTGAGTAATGCTTGTGTCGTGAGTGAGGTTCTGTAATACGGGCTTAGATAAGGTTGCATTATCTTATACCTATAGCTTACTAGAATGCATTCAGAAAATATTGTATCCAAATGCAATGGAGTCATTATAAACGAAACCTTTGATTTACTGTAATATAGGTATATATTTTGAACCATACTTTTAAATTAAAATCAGATATCTCACCCCTTCAAAAAATTAAACGAAGCACCTAAATAACTTAAAACAACTCAAAGAAAGTACCCGAAACCCTTCCTTCAGAAATTACCATACTAATTAATGATTTCTTGCGACTGGCTTCCAAAGACTAATCTTGTATCCCATTGGTATTCCGTCTTTGTCTTCAAACGTGGGGTCAAAGGCCGAATGCTGTATATACTATCTTGATAAATGGTTTCTGTGCCAATGTGATAGATGAGGTTTGGGATAACTGAGAGGGTTTAGTCATAATTGAAGGCTGGATATATGGAACGTCAACCATTTATCCAGACATAATATTACTCTTGTTGTTCACACAGACTAGGGAACCATGGCAAATAAGGGAGTGCAAGTATTAATAAGCAGTGGTGGAAACAAAGCTATCAATGACGATGAAACTGATGAAGAATGTGGTTATGATGAGGCTGGATATAAGGCTGGGGTAAAACATAGTTCAAATAAGGCAAGAAAACTACAAAGAAAGTGGGGTGGAGGAAACATGGCAATCACTGATGATGTTGAATAATGTAATCTTGAACTGATTTTGACAGCAAGTAATACAAGAAATCTAACAAATGAAGCCTATGGTGAATCAAGTTGAACAGATCAAAAACCTCTTTCAGTTTGCCATGAAACAAAATATAACAAACATAGCTTTTAACCCAGTTGCCACAATAATGATCATAATTAAGAACTTGGCACAATTTTTGAGTTCACTGCTGAACTATAACAGTAGAGCGTGAGTAACTTTAGCTAAAAGCGAGAACCCTACTACGCTTAGAACATTATATTATATTTTAATCAAATTGTCAGAAACCGCGAAAATTTCTTGGACTAGGAGTAGGAATTAGTTACAGCTAGCTACAGCAGATATGCAAAGCAATCGTGAATCTAGCTGCCAGCTCGGTGGATGATCATTAGAATAAAATTTATTCTAAAAAAGGAGCCTCCCAATGTTAAATACTCAATGCAATCAAACTAATTAGTTCTCGAATACGGAGTCATTAGAAACGATTTGGATTCGTTTTCAAAACCTTTCGATACTATTCTAAAACCAACAGTAAGGGAATCCAAGTCACCACCAAGTTTCTGCGTCGAATGAGTGAAGTTTAATTTCGAGAAGCGAAGCGAGCATTTGATGGATCAAGTGTTTTCTATTTTACCCTCTGTAGCATCGATACTAACTTATAATTTCTTTTATTTACTAAACGGTACTGTTTAGAAGAGTCTTTCTTTCTTTCTTTTTTTTAGAGTCTTTGGTTGTCTTTTATCTATGAGAAATTACGTACAAATTCTTTGTGTTTCTATCGACATTAAGACTATTATCATCTACACCTCATCTTTGAAGTCATCATCGTCATCATCATTGTCGGCCTTGTTCCACTGCTCAGGTTTTTGTGCCGTGCTTCAGTGGTCTATGCGATTTTCATCCAGGTCTTCCCCACGATCTTCTGTAGGTCATCCACCCACCTGCCCGTCGGTCTGCCAACGCCCCTTCTACCGTCTCTCGGCAAACCATTCCGTTAGGGCTAAACCCATCACTAAGTCTAGCCAAGTGTCCTGCCCATTTCCTTTTCAGAGCCGCTACTAGTATTTTTGAAGTACTTATTATTATTCAAAATCTCTTCCTTCTTTGAAGGTTATGGAGTTACAATCAATTATGTTACTGTTCCCCTATAACACATACTCAGCTTATAATGTTCCCACACTGCTGGGACACAGGCCTCCTCTCAATGAGAGGGAGTGGGCCGAAATCCACCACGCGGGCTCAGTGCGAGTTGGTACATGTCACGTGTCTTCGAATTTTTGGTTCTAGGACATGTCATATGAACAAATTAATACAAATTAAAGCGCCTGGCTGGGTGCGAACCTACGATCTACAACGCGTAAGTTGTTACTACTAGGCTACCACTGCTCCCCTGCCACGGTTAGTAATAAAAGTAGAACATTTTGATACATTGATATAAAAGACATTTCAAGAAATAAGTAACGCTTATATGACATTTTCTATAGTACTGTGAAAATGAAAATCCACCGCAGCGAGTTTTCTATCAAAATGAGACGTCTGGATGTGACTCAGGGCGACTTACGTACATATTTGCAGTTTTGGCGAAATTTATTTCAGCTGCGTACGTTGTTATTAGTATTTTCTTTATATTCGTACGTTAAATTGCTGATAGTATCGGCACTCGGAATATTTTATCCCAATGAAATGGGATTTCTCTAAGACTGCATAATTCTGAAGAAAAAGCTATAATCATTTTCTCGAAGGGACTGGGATTAACTTAAACAGATATTAAGACTATAACTAATTACTAGATCCTAGTCTATGGATAAAGGTAAGGTAAGTCTTCATACCATTTAAATTACCACAAGGTAGGCTCGGTAGCTGAAATAACACAAAACATACAATTTGACACACACGAGCATTTTAATTATCGTCGACTGTGCCACTATGTAAACCAAGTGCGACCATGCATGTCCCAGCTACACAGATACTGGAAGAATAAAGGAAAAAATACTGTCAGCCTGAAGCCCACTAGAAGCTACCGCATCGTAGGTGCTCAAAAGGGAACACAGTTGAATACTTTTTATTTTTCCCCTTTGAGCACCACGGTAAAATATTAATTGGTGCTCTAGAAAAAGGTGCTCTGAAAATAGGTGCGCAAACGGGAATATTCCGAACTTTACCATGGAGTAAAGCTCATTTCAGGCTACGCTATACTATTCTGCTCTATAGTATAACATTAAAAGCTATATAGCTGTACTATATAGCATTGCGTTCACATTATGTGACATAATCGCAATCAAATATGCTTTATGGCAAGCTCAGTTAACCGCAATCTCTGAGGGTGAGCACACAACAATGGATTTGATACTGGACAGTCTTGAAAGTTCATCAAGCTAATTCATTTGGTGAATCAATTCACTTCAATTCACTTCATAGTGTATCGCTCAATTACATAGCGTATAGCAAGCGAATAATATATAATATAGCAAAGTGTGAACGTATTCTAAATAAATGTATGGCGAGCGATATTGTAGTGCTTACTGCTATGAACTATATGCTATAATATTATAGCGTAGTCTGAAATGAGCTTCACTTTATGAAAAGCCAAAGTAAATATGAGACAACCTAAGTTTCGAAGTTTCTTAAGTAGTAATAATCGTCTGCAATGCATGTGTCTGCACGTGTACTCGATATACTGCAGGCATTTACGTACTACCAAATACTCTTTGATGCAGTATAGAATGACAGACAGTCGGACTTAATGTATAGAAAAAGTTGAATGTATAGGTACTACAAATGAAAATCAACTGATAATATTAGCAGGTTGTTAAGATAAATTATATTTTATTTCTGTTAATTGGTTTTAAAAACACTTTTACACTTCACAAGAAATAATTACATTTTAAAAATTTGTACATGACTATCTAACTATTCTAAGAATCACCACAACTAAATCATAGTTGGAGTCAGCTAATTGTAGGATATGGAAACATATCCTACTACTAGTCGACCCCAACATACTTAGTTGCGAAAAGGTTAGGCAGATGATGATGATGTACAGACGCCAGCACATCAAGCTACTACAATCTGTCAAATGTCTTTAATAGATTTTCAACTTTATCGCTAAAGCTTAAGGTTCAAAGTTGATTGGGAAACTTTTACAGTTTCGGGTAGCTTGATGTGCTTGGCGTCTGTGCCTACCATGGAGACATAAAAATCTGCTGTCTTTGTTAATTTTATTTATTATATTTATTTATAAAGGTTTAGCAACAGCGTCTGTATGCAATAAGTATATTATGAGTATAACTAACAATTCTTGGTCTTGCATTTATGCAATCGCCAATTATAGGTTTAGATAATATGAATCTGGGAAACTTGCGCGAAGGACATTTCCGCGCAACTGGAAATGCTGGTGGTGGTGGTTTTTCGCTGTCTCGTCAAGTGTCCTTCGCGCAAGTGTCTTTCGCGCAAGAGTCTTTCGCGCAAACGACCATTCGCGCAAAAGTGTATTCGCGCAATAGTCCATCCGCGGAAGAGTCCATCCGCGGTAGTGTCCGTTCGAGTAAAAGTCCATTCGCGGAAATTTCTTTTCGCGCAAATGGGTTTGTGCAACGGAAAAGTTTTTCGCGCAAGTATCCTGCTACCGCTAAATATTATTGCTTATCGCACCATCATTTCGAGTACCTGCTTAAAACTTAAAAAAGCGAAACCATTCTTCAGACATCCTAATTATTTAATTAGGAAGTCTGAAGAAAGGTTTCAATTAATTAAAAGTAACTTTGTTTGAACCCCTTCTAACGAGCCAAGTCAAGATTTTCGTTTCAGCGGCGGTCCGCGGGTTTTATGATACTTACCCCGAAACTGTATTTCAGAAGATTTTTCCTTTGACTTTCTGCAGGTTTTGAATTTTGTGTTACAAAATGATCTGAGGGTGATTAAATTATTAAACTGTCAGTCAGCAAGCTGAGTAGGAAATTATAATAAGACGCTAAATGCTATTTTGAATTCGTTTAAGGATAGGAAAACAAATATTATTGTTTGTAGGCCTGGCACACTTTAGGCAGCTAGCCCGAACGTTGCTTTAATCACATTGCAGCAGTTAGATGTTTGTCCTGTATTTTAACCTTTTAGTTTATTATTGGTCATTGGTTGACAAGGTGAACAGCCCCTTTATTAGGCACTGGGTTCGAAGAGGCACGTGCCGACATGTGTTGAGCCACGTAGTTATTATTTGTTGTTAGGTTAGTTTGTAAGTTTTACTAACATAGTTTTTAAGATGTTGTTACTAATTCTATATCGATTGTGTGTATTTTTATATATTATGTGATCCGCAATAAATGATATTATATATTTTGTTTTATTTTTAACCGTTAATGTCCCACTGCTGGGCCAAGGCTCCCCTACTCTCCTTCTACCTCTCTCTGTCCAGAGCTGCCAAGGATCAATCTTTATCCTTCCCATCCCTCATCCTCATCCTCATCCCGCCATCTCTATGTGGGCCTGCCGCGATATCGTTCGTCATTAAGCGGGACCCACTGGGTCGTAAGTTTGGTCTACTGATCGTCTGACATGCGGCAGATGTGTCCAGCCATACCAGCCAGCCATTTAAAAGTGACAGCTTTCCGAGTGACAACGGTTATTTTAGTGACGGAACGGTTTGTTGTATTCTTAACCCGGTCCATAAGTTTAATACCCAGAATACTCCGTCCCGTAGCTCTCTAGCAAACCCATGTTTGAGAACCATACGTGAGAATCGGAAGAATACACATGTCTGTAATCTTTTAGTGCTTGGTAAAATTTTGCCGGCCTACGAAGAGATGGCGAGATGACATGGACGCGTACAACGAGGGCTGGTTCGAGGTGGCGCGGGAAAAGAGTTCCTGGCAGGATTTGGGGGAGGCCATTGCCCAGCAGTGGGACACTATAGGCTAAAAAAAAAAAAAAAAATGTTGAGGTGTTCCACTCAGAGCTCTGAAGGTCAATTCCCGTAACTAAAAACGTTAAAAATCTACTCGCAATCTCATCGAGAATCATCCCTCTGATTTCAACGGCACTTGACCGCACGGCTACTAAGCTGTTCTACTAACCGCATTGAAACAAAGTTTTGATAAGTGCGGTTCGGTGAAACAGTTTATTAATATTATTTCCATTCTACGAACGGCACCTTTTTTTTTTTTGTTGCGGGGTGAAATCCTCATGGACTTCCTCCATCGTGTGGCGGGACAGAGGGGCATGCCGGACTATTACCGGCTAAAACCACCGCGGTGTTCCACCTCCACCTATGGCCAGGGGTGCGGGATTCGCATAAGCATTCACCACTCCCCGGACAGGCCTCGAGCGTTAAATAATTTTTTAGTGATGGGATGTAATTTTAATCGACTTCAAATTTTCAGAGAAACAGCCAAGAAACATTTCAGAGACATTAATTGTCGTAGGCGTTAACAAATACTATTTTCATCTTATTTGGATAAACTTGTCTTTAAACAGGCCATTTCCAGCATTCTACATCTTGTTCGGGAGCCAGCCGGCAATGCGTGGCGGCTATCTCGCGCTCGCACCCGGCCTGAATGTGTGACGAAACGTGCCGAAACTACACGGTCCACATAAATATGTACACCAGTCATTAATTAGCAGCATGCTGTTATGTTTTTGTTTTATTTATTAGTTTTACTTGGTAAGTTGGTGCTAGCTTAGTAAGTTTATGATTCTAAACGCCCCTGCGTTGAAATTTTTCGTCGGTTATTAAAACACAATTAGCTGTACGTACAATACATTTTGACCGCGTAGTTGTTGCACTTTTCTATGAACCAGTAGTTTTTGAAGTGAAAACTTCTTTAGGCGCGTTGGGCAGTTTTTGAGATGGGAAAAGACCATTGATCTCGCGCCACTGTTACCGACACCGCGCCACATTCGGATGTGTTCGGCTGTCCTCGGGATGTACTCGGTTTTAATGTATTTCCGATATGTCTGTGAGGGATGGCAAAGTATTCTGTTTGTGTTTTGTTTATAAATGATGATTCAAAAAATACACACTTACCTAATTGTTCAAGTTTTCACTTCTGTCAGTACTCCCGGAGTGCCACTGTTTTTTTTTTTTCTACGAACAATTTCTATGCTATAGAGGTCTAGAAACACGTGCTAAATTAATAGTTACAGTTTGCGCGTGTCCCTGCAACCCTGTATTTATTTATGTTGAGCATTTTAATCTTAGAATTTACCTACATGTTTAAATAAAGTTACATTGATAATAATCCTTTTGGTCCAGATGCTTATGTTTTGTTTGCCAACTAAAGGTGGTCTTCACCCGTATTGGTAGGTAGGTACTAAATTATTTTGTAAGAATACATAATAATACCTACCGACCTGGACCTAAAAGGAGCAGGCTAGGCTGTTTATTATGCTAAGTCGGCTGGGAACGATTTTGTACTGAAGGCTTTGTGGGCAACTAGTGGCTTAAATAGGCATTTACCTAGAAAAGTTTACTTAGGTACCTACCTAATACAAGATTATTCTTTGTCCTAGATTTAGGGCAATGAAAAATAAATTTATAAAATAAAGAACCTACTTTACATTGACATCAATTGTTCGAAACACATACCAGTCCTTTAACAGGTAGGCATCACTCTCAAAATAACAGTGATCTTTATTGTCGTTGCAATAAGGTTACTGTTGGCTTGCTGCTACGGACAAGTCTGACAAAATCACAATGATCTCTATTGTCGTTGCAATAAGGTTGTTCTTGAGTTGCTGCTGTCAAAAGTACAATCACTGTGAAAGGACTGTAGAGAATTGCTGCGCCGCCATCTTGGAAAACCTATAATATAAACGTAAATAATATGCTGTCATAATTATAGCAATAAACGATAGGACCCCGGTAAATCACTGCGTTTATACAAAACCTTTAATAAACTTCCAACAGTCAATACCAACCTCAAAAGTCAAACCATAGACAAATAATATCGGCACTGAAATCCCTACCCGAGAGGCGACGCACCACGGGAACCCCGCACGTGACCGCGGGATCCCCAGTGTAGAGCCCGGGATTCGCGGGATCCCGCGGAAATGACGTGTCCCGATATTTTGTTACGGCAAGGAAAATGGAGAGGGATTTCAATTGTCTGGTGTGATAAATATTCCGTTTAAGTTTTCTAGAGCAAGTTGTATTTATTTGGAGTATTTGTTATGAATATTGGTTCGGGATAGTAAATTGTTTGCATTAGTCAAGAACTATTGAATTTTTGCTGTAGATATTAACTAGCTCGTAAATTTCCGCGAAAGGGTAATAATCTATGCAAATAATATTCAAAACTTTAAGTAAACATAACTCAATAAAACTTTTCACTAAACAGTGGTTGCTGAAAATCATACCCTGATATTATCCTCAGACGATTTTCTAACAGAATTGGGCCTTGGAATTGTATGACGAAAGTGAGCAGGATTTATGAAAACTTTATAACTATTTAGCGCCTTTGGGCCTAAAGAGTTAAACTTTGGATGAAATTTTGGAAGAAAGTCCGTAAGTTTTGAAGTTAGAAACATGTAAATTGGTATTTTGAATTCTGTTTATAAGTAAAAGTTAGTTGTATCATCGTTTTGTGGAAACTCATCTGCTAAAGATCTTGAAAAGTTGTTGCGGGGATTTCTTATCGGGCACACAGCTCCCACAAGGTGGACCGACGACCTTGTGAAGGCTGCAGGAACCCGTTGGATGCGAGAAGCACAAAACCGGTCGAAGTGGAGGTGCTTGGGGGAGGCCTATGTCCATCAGTGGAAGTCTTTTGGCTGAAATTATGATGATGATGACACGGTTTGTGAAGGCCGCAGGAATCCGCTGGATGCAGCAAGCACAGAACCGGTCGAGCTGGAGGTGCTTGGGGGAGGCCTATGTCCAGCAGTGGACTTCTTTCGGCTAAAATGATGATGATGGCTTGTACGTGAGTTGGTCAGAATCAGAGACGAAATCGACGTATTTTATTTAATAAGCGTCAAGTGTACACAAGAGAAAGTGCTCGAAACGTCAACGGTACACCAAGTGTACGCAACTATTTTCAATGTCATTGAGAAAACAATGAGTTTTACTGCGTCTATTCAACTACTGCGACGCATGGGGTGTTTCGACAGGTAGGCGAGCAAACGTTAATAAAATCCAAAGTATAAAAGCTAGACAAATGAAACTTAGTGTGTTTTATAAGTCTGCTAACTAAATCTTATACTGAGAATTTTAGTTCTGTAACATTATCCAGACCGAACCTACGAGGGTTAGAAAATACAACGAAACGCTTCGAGAAAAGGTAGGTAGCGCGCCTTGCTTTTCATTTTAGGCTCACAAATGAACAAATTACAGCCCTTTACAATAACATCCCTAATAAAGGCTAAAAACTTTGTCAACACTGCATTTCAATTCAAAAACATGACAAAACAAAAGAGAATCAAAACATTTATCCAGCTATCGAACCAAACCAAAATATGCCGCGATAACAAATGACATTCGCTTTTAAAACGGGATTTCGCGATTCACAGTCCAATGCGTTTTATTTTGATACGAACCACAGTTGAAACTATATCCAGCCGGCGATACATCATTGTCAATTACTAGGCTTCAACAGTCGGCTGATTTAATACAGTGTCCCACATTTCAAAGCGGCCATAGTTCGAAAATTGTTTTAAACATTTTGTTGTAGTGTACATTATTTTATTAATAGTGTAATTTTATCTTTACTGGGTACACACAGTTAGATAGCAGTAGCTATTTAGTATTTCACTCAGATCTGTATTCTGCAAGCTACTTATAATATGTTTTTCAATTTACTTGTATGTTTTTCAATGGCAGCACTAAATGATGGCTTGGGACTGTTGAACGTTTTTATGAATATCCGTTAATATTGACGGCTAAATGTGAGAGGCTTGTGGCTAAGTAATAACAGCCGCATGGGTCAATCGATCCGGTTAAGCTACGCTTGCCGCGGTTGGTCCGTGTATAGGTGACCATCTTTATAAACCAACACCCCTCCGTGCCTCGGAAAGCACGTTAAGTCGTTGGTCCCGGCTGTCATTCGTGGATCTTTGACAGTCGTTACGGTTCGTCAGAAGCCCGAAAGTCTGGCAACTAGTCTTACCAAGGGGTTTCGTATTACCCAGTAACTGGGTAGGGGGTTTTCGAGGGTGCTGAAGCCAATAGTGGGGTCAAAATGAAAATCCAAGATGGCGGATGCTATTTTTTTTTTTTTTGCGTTGGGTGTCGTTTTTATGGTGTTTGGGGGTGCTAAAGCCGTCGCGGATTGCTCGAAAAAGATACCGAGGCCCCTGGCACAGGCAACTGAAGGAATACGGGTGGGTTTTAGTCAGTAAAAGTCTGACACGCCGCTCCGCCCAGAGCGGGAGAAGGTATTTGATAATTTCCCACCCAAAAAACACAGGCGCCATCCTACAGTGTCCCGCTGGTTTAACTGCTGTTACAGTAAAATAATTTTGCAAAAGCAAAGTCTACATGGTTTCAAGAGAATACTAAAATAATTTTATAATACAAAGCAACCTAATTTAGTAATCAAAACATTTGTCACATAAACCATTGAATTGAAGAGCAAAGCTAATTCTTATCTCACAGTGCCCACACACAAAATTAAACCTTATTGCAACTGTCTCAAATCACAACTTTACAAATAACTACCAAACCTATCTACGAGGTCCAAACGATATCGTCTCAATTTCCGAACGGCCTTCGTTGTTCCTTACTGCTAATTATTTTAGTAGCAAGTAGACGCTCAGAAATGGCTCCAAGGGCCAGCTAACCGTTGTCTTGGTAATTAATGGGGATAAGAGGACGAATTTTAAGTGTCTCTTGAGATTTTTGAGGGACGGAAACGATGAGGATTTGCTTTTTTGTTTTGGTAAAAGAATTTGGCAATAATACCGCGCGTTATACTTTGCACACTTGGCAAATGCGAGCTACACTGAAAAAAAAACCGGTCAAGTGTAAGTCGGACCCGCGCATCGAGGGTTCATAGGTAAAATTTCCTTTGTGCTACTTACTTACTTACTTTTGTGCTACATGACATTGCTTCTTGCCAAATTTCATGATTCTAGGTCAACGGGAAGTACCCTATAGGGTTTGATTCCCTTGCGACCGTTGCGAATGTCAAAATATGCGGCATAAGCGGAACATAAACGCCCGTATCTTTTCATTGCGTTGACTTAGAAGTTTGATTTTGTCACTACTTCAAGGGATTGCAGCCCTGAGTATGTGATATTAATTTCAAATTGATAACACTGCGCGTTCCTGAGAAAAAGGGTCTTTACAGACGGACAACGAAGTGATCTTATAAGGGTTCCGTTTTTCATTTTTGTTACATACTTATTAGTATTGCAAAAAACTGTTTCAGGACCTTTTTATAGAGGATTCATATCATGGGTGTAGATAAAGTCTTGTATGCAACTGTACATAATTAGGTATTAAAACACAGTTGCATAAATAACTATAATACACACTTAATATCGGTACAGCAAAAGGAACTTTGTTTCAACCGGGTTTTTGTGTTACGTTTTGAGTTTGCAAGAAAAACCTTTCTTGACTTTAATAATCATCATCATTCAACCGAAAGACGCCACTGGTGGACATAGGGCTCCTCCAGGCATCGTGACATCAACTGGTTTTGTGCGTATCCAGTGGATTCTACCTCCATTTTTCAATAAATCGAGCCTTTTCAGGAAGAAGATCGTAACCGCCATTTTGCATATTTTACAGGAGAAGGTGATGCAAAATGCAAAATCAGTTGATCTGGCGATTGATATTAAAACAGTTTTTTGGGATTTTTGGCGCTTACGATGTTCTTCCTGAAAAGGCTCGAAATGTTATTATTTCTTTCTTACACAAGGTCATTTTTGACATTAATATGCATTCAAAAGTAACTTTCACGTTAGTGGTGTTGAAAAAGGTCGTTTTGTAAGCACATTCAAAAGTTGTTCATGTCCACAATTGTTTGGTTTCCGACAATTATGACGAGCAAACGACCTTACCGCACGGTTGTCACTGTAAACACTGTCTGTTTGGAAACTGTAAAGTTTCCAACTGAGTAGCACTGTTTAACTGGCAATTTCTAACTTGGGAACAAACAATAATTTCGTATGTTTAATTTTATTTTATTTAGTAAGGGAAAACAAACAGTATTATATTAAAAATAAACAGAAATAACTTAACAATAAGGTTAGTATAGACTAGAGCATTTACTTGGACGGAGTCGCGTTACGTTACGTCCGCTACGCGTGACGTCCGTTTATGGCCCTATTGTATTCTTGAAGGTGATTTTTTCTCGGATCAGTCGCGTTACAGCCTTTCTCCCTTAAAGTACCTACACTCACAGCTAAAAGAGCTTGTTATTAGAAAAAAACCACACAGATCAAATTAAATTTTTTGAAGCATGGTACTAGGCGAGCAAACTTATCAGGAGATACTTATTGAAGTAAGGCCTTACGTTACCTGGAAATGCTTTTGGAAACTGAGCTTTTGCCTGTACCATTCGTAAGAACGTTACATTACATGGAAATTCTCGAGAAAATCGTCTATTGTATACTCATCTTTAAACTTAACCAATATACTACCCACTACATTACATAGGTACATTTTCCACAGATTACAACTTAGGTAGTTCCAAACTAGTGGCAAACATAATTGTAGTCAGGGCAAAACTAATTATATGAACAATAAAAGTTAAAAACACAATAACATTCAAATCGTCAAAGAACACGAAAATACATTTCGAAAACGTTGTTAGTACCGCTGTAGTATTTTTGAACATAAATCGTACAAAGCTGAAAGTAAAATTAATCTCAAAACAGGAATTTAAGAAATATTTAATAGAAGAAGTCTTCCGTATTTTTAATCAAAGTTAAGCAACGGTTTATCTACCAGAAAAAAAAATCCAAAAATGCCCAAGACTTAGGCATTTATTGGGGAGAGAGGATTGTGAAAAGCAATGAACCTTGACTAAAATGTTTAATAGGGCTCCGTGCGAAGTTCCGCTTGATTAACTTTGAGATTTCCTAATTAGATTGAAACAATTTGGTGAAATTTTAGCTTTTAAGCTTAGCTTAGCTTTAGATTATTGCGTGTTATATTGTTCGTTTTATTTATTTAGTCATTCGTTAAAAGTTGCCCTTATAATATGGCGTTTTTTTAGTATCTTTAATCCACAGCACATACAAAAATCCGACATTTAGTAAAAATGATTTCGATGAAAAATTCAACCACTACTATTTATCAAAGGTATTTCCTGGCAGTGGTGGCCAAGTGGCAACGGCCGCGACTTACGAGTTGTAGGTCGTAGGTTCGAATCCAGACAAGCGCTTTACTTTGTGTAAATTATTTCATCACCACTGCTCTCAAAGCGGTGAAGGAAAACAGCAACAAACCGGTAAAAAATAAACGCGAATATCTCCTACCAAAGTTTCAATGTCAGCATACGTAGCTTTAAGGCGCAGTTTTGCACTAGGTGAGAGACGTGTTTTTAATACGAAATACGAGCTTACTTTTACTGTCATCATTGATGAGTGAGCTATAAAGAAGAATACCATCGATAAGCTAATTTGTCACCTGTTCCTGGCCATTCATTACCGGCAACAGGGAAATTGCTGTTTTAATATCAAATGAGTCTGACATTTTGGTAAAACAATTAGAATATTCAATCAAATCGTTAGAACTAGTTTGACTACTACTATCTCTCAAAGAAAATAGACTCTTTATTTTCTTAAAATTATGCTGTATCTCATCAACTAACGTTTGGAAAATCTCACAAGATTTTTGATCTAATTTGTGATCTTTAACTTCTTGATTCAGTTGAGTCAAAATACACTCCAATTTACTATATTCTTTTTCAGCTTCCTCTAGTTTCTTAAAACCTAAATCTTCAGTACGCCTATTTGGACCAAGTTTTACTACATATTCTCTTAAATATTTTAACTTAGCATGTAGGTCTCGCAATTGCTGTGACATAATTTCCTTAAACTGAATTTAAAGTAATTCTGCATGACCTTAATAATACATATAAAACAGAAAATGATAATAACGTAAAAAAAATACAATAGCAGAGTAAAAACTTACATTGCAGTAGGGACGTATTTACTGTCAACGTATATGTAGGTCATGACGTCTCACGTAGCGCGGGTGAATGAACTCCTCAGCATTGGGCTCGAACTGACTCCCAGCTGCTCCACCTCGGACCCGTACAATTTATCTCCCGGCGCCCTGCATATTCTCTCATCATAAGGCTTGAGCATTCTCCCGGCTCCCGGCAGCAACACCCTTTCTGTCTTCTTATATTGTTTTCACCGCTTCATCCATAGCAATCTTCTTATATCGTTTTCACCGCTTCATCCATATCAATCTTCTGTGAGGCTTTTTTTTTATCTTCTGTAATTTGAAAATCTTCTTTCTTCTTATTTCTCGTCTTCGCGTTCACGTGACGGGTTTTATATCTTCTGTAGTTTGAATATCTTCTTTCTTCTTGTTTCTCGTCTTCACAATTTTTATTCTTCATAATTATTGTATTTCTTCATAATTTATTCAGCTACTTTCGAATTTTACGTATGTTGCAAAATTTTAACTGCTGGCTAAGGGTCGCCATGTATTGGAGTGATGTAGGCAAAATAAAAGAGAACTGTTCAAGTCGACAATTCGTGTAATAGTGCAATAATTAAGTGTGTGCAGTTACAAATATAGGGTTAGGCGAGCTGCACACTACACATCGTGAGGAAACCGGCATGTCCTAGAACCAAAAATTCGAAGGCATGTGACATCTGCCAATCCGCACTGGGCCCGCGTGGTGGATTACGGCCCACTCCCTCTCACAGAGAGGAGGCTTGTGTCCCAGCAGTGGGAACATTATAGGCTGATTATGTTTTATGTTATTTCCTGGCAATTTCCTACACAATTCACTTCGTGCAATTCAGCATTATCAAAGCAAGTATCAAAACAATACATACACTCTGAATTATACGGTTTCACTACTACTGAAAACGGCTGATAACTTTCCAATCTGTATGCTAATGCCACTTATAAATCGAGGGGCAGACCGAGGGTATACCAGGGGTGAGGAAGGGGGAAAGGGGGCCTAAGAACTAATTAATTGCCACGATAGTTCCTCCGTATTATTGAAAGACGGATTTATGAAAGGCTCCGTTCAGATTTTCTATTAAATCATGGTTGAGGAGTAAGAATTAATCTATTGGTTTTCATTATGATGGCCACAGGAAGAAAGATTAAAATTTTGAAGACAAAAGATGAGATCCGGTGGCTTCTTGAGTTTTGCTGAAGAAGGAAAATTGCAAAGGCGTAAAGAAATATTGTAAAGGTAAATTGCCAACCCGTTTTGAGTAAGCTTGGTGATCAATGCTCGTGGCTTATATCATAATATGTACAGACGCCACAGCACATCAAGCTACTGAAATCTGTCAAATTTCTTTAAATAGATTTTCAACTTTATCGCTAAAGCATAAGGTTCAAAGTTGATTGGGAAAATTTGTCAGTTTCAGGTAGCTTGATGTGCTGGCGTCTGTACTTTATACCTTACCTTGCGGTGACGTAGTTTTTTTGCTATCTACTAAAACTATGTCCTTACGTCTGTTTACTGCAAAACGATTACCGTTATAAAGCGCATGAATCATGCAAAACACATTTATTTTTTCCGCTTATCCAGTTCTTTAATCTCATCTTCACTGGGACATTCATTAGTAGACAAGGCTATTCTTAGCTACGGACCACCCAGCTATAAACCACGAGGAATATCCTCAACAATTTTAATTAATCCAAGATAGCACCTACTTGTCCATGATCAACTACCTTACAAATGCAAAAAAGTTATAATTGCGTATATCGCTATGAAGAAATCTCGATGGTCAAAGGTTGACAACATGTAACTGCAATGTATCAAATTTTACAGGAGAGGGAAAAAACTGTTTAATTTCGAAAATAAATTAAAAAAAAATAAAATAAAAAAGTAGTTGGTAGGTAATCAAATTATTTATTGATATAATTTAAAATAATCAAATGCCCACATATGTTTTTCATTAAATAATCAATACACAAAAAGTTACGAGTAAACAATATTAAAAAAACCTCACGCCTAACGTGTTACGAGCAGTCAATCCCAACTTAAACTCCAAAATAGATCAAACAATCGCTGTCTACATCCGTGGCAGTGGCGTTCTTTGGACGAGCGACAAAATGCAGAACTGCAGGTCTCTTTCAATGTTTTTGCTGCTCGTGGTGCAGTATGCGTATTACATGAATTTTCATTTCTTCTCCACCCTATGTAGTCTTTTCCATGTTCTACTTTTTATTCATACGGGCTTTCCAAATCTCTGCTTCAGCTAAGCCTTTTCTTTTCTTTGTCTTCCTTCCAGTACTATTTTCTTCATTTATACAACTATCATCATCTTCAGAAGAGCAGGACGTCTGATCCGGATCATAGTTACGATCATCACTCGTGCTAACTCGTGGGTACTACATGAGAAGTTGATAACCCTGGTTCTAAGTTAAAATCATATGAGTTCAAAATATTAGGAGAGTCTGTATCACGTCCTGTCTCCTCAACAACATGAGAAGTTCCAAACTCAAAATTATATGGATTCAAAGTTGTAGGAGATTCTGCACCAGGTATGACTTCTACAATACTCTCGATAATATTTTCCGAGATATGACGTGGGCTGGAAGGTGGCTGAGGCTGGTTTAAAAATGATGAAGTGTTACATTCGTTTAAAACAGTAAGTGATGAACCTGTCAAAGTATCTGTCCCGCCATTATCTTGCCAGCCCTGTTCGGCGCTAAGTAGTTCCAGGGGAACATTCTCAAGTCGATCTGATGAATAACTTTTTGTCAAAAGTAACATTTATCCGTTTCTATTTACCTCGTAGGTGTACAACTGTAACTCGGAAGAGCTCTGTGACTTTTGAAATGATTCTTGTGATCGACTTTCATAGACAAACTCACTCCTCTTATTACGAGAAACGTTAACACCAGTTAGTCCTTGTTTCTTCAAGCCAGTTACAACTTCATTAAAAAGCTCTTCTTCACTGTTTTTCTCCATGATAACACTAAACCAAAAGAGCTATTTAAGTACCGAATTATCCTATTGCCTGCCTATATGAACCATGTTGAAACTTTATCGCATGGATCTTAGATGATAAAGAATAATAGACAAAGTACCTAAAAATAAGCGTCGATCAAAACAATTCCTATACCAATTAATCAATGTACTTCTACTACTTAGTATAATCAGTGCGTACTTACCTATAAATGAATACAAATAGCTACCTATAGGTTTTATTATGATTTTACCTAAAATATTATTGAATAACTCATTACTTTTACATATTGAGGTATTGATGATAGGATGGCTTAAAATTTCAATAGTGAGCTTTTATTGAGGCTTTTACGTAAAATAAAAATAAAAACTTACCAATATACCTTCAAGGACACTTTTCGGAAATAAATAGACGTATTCAAAGTTGTAATTAAATATAAAACTATTTTTAAACAATTAAAACTCGCGCCGTAATCTTACTCTGTCAGTGAATTTATTGCGAAGAATTTTGCGTTGACACCTCGTAACTCGCGCGCTAGTGAGTTCAAGTTGATACCTGTTCATTGTGAGTTGTCAACTGTGGCATAAATTGTTCTAGTGACATTTTTTGTGCATTACGAGTTATCAATGGGAAGATTTGGCGCTTAATTTAAAAATTTTTGATATACGTAACTCATTTTGCGAAAAAATGTGGGTTACGAGTTGTCAACGTATGACCATCGCTATATTGGTCGACATCAACGGCGATGCAGCTAGTCTATGCAACTTGCTTTGCGTGCCACACGCCATACTGAAAACACCATGGCTTTTTGACCTCACTCCAAACCTCCCACCAAAGAAACTTCAACTATAACTTCCCAAACTATGATTGCATATGCCTTGGCATGTTGATGGTGGATAGAACCTTTTTGCCACAAGATTTTTCTAGTCTTATCAAGTTACTTGTACGATTCGCGAGTCGTGAAGGTGAATTAAAACCCAAACGTGAGTCACCAACTATCGAATATCCATTTCTATTGTTGTTTTCTAATTTATTTTATGGTAACTATAGGAATAAAAGATTTAAATCGTTAGATTCGCCCTACCGTGTCAAAAGATGGTCCCGTTTCTGTTTCGTTTTGACACCTCTGTCACACAATGACTTGATTGTCGTGGAAAGGGCCAGTTGAAAACCAGCGTCAAGCTCTAATTGTCTGGCATTTTTGCTGAACTGGACCTTTTTGCGCAGCCGTGAGGCACACTTTCCTGCTTATTTATTTATTTTATTATCTTTTTACATTTTTTTTTAGATCGTACTTTACACTTTTTATTTGACCTTTGGTTTTTTTTTTCTTGTTTGTTTTTATCTGATGTATTATGTGTCTTTTGGTCTGTGCTAAATAAAATATATATACTTCTTTCTTTCTTTCTTATTATTGTAAGGTCTTTCTTCTCAGAATTGAGAGTTTTTCGAGCGAACTGAGGGCTAATCTAAAGATTTAAATCTTTGTATGGGAATACCATCGGTTACGTCATTGTAAGCTAAAGACCTGGTTTTGTTATTGGATATGGGTTGTGGGAACACGCGAGGTGAAATCGAATTGTGTCGATAGTAACTATAGTTTGCATACTATCGAATGAAACTCGATTGAATATCGTGTGAACAAGTATTTTTATTACGTTTAGCTCCTGTTTAGGTTTTTGTTCGTATTGGGCTTGCTACTCTTTGTTTAGACGGGACTTAAAAAATAACTGGGGAAATGTGGTTGTATGGGAACAGCTTTGCCTAACTCTTCATTACTCGCGTGATGTTATTGGTGTTGTATTTTGTGAGTACGCTGACATTGAGGAGCTTCAATATCATCATTTTAGACAGGCAATTCTATGATGCTGTATTCCATATAAGAACTGATGGATGCGCGACACAGACAAGACAGGATTCGCTTTATCTAAATAAATCTATCGATATAACTAAAAATGAATCGCCGAAATGTATGTACACGCATAACTTCCGAATGTCTGCACTAAGTTGCATAATTCTTTTTTTGTTGCGTTCGGTATTGCCAGGACAAGGTTTATATGAAAGAAAATTTCAGAAATTAGAAAAAAAATTGCACCTGGGGCGGGTCGCAAGTCATCATCTGCCTAGCCTTTTCCCAACTATGTTGGGGTCGGCTTCCAGTCTAACCGAATGCAGCTGAATACCAGTATTTTACATGGAGCGACTGCCTATCTGACCTCCACAACCCAGTTACTGGGTAATACGATACCCCTTGGTAAGACTGGATGGGGCGGGTCGCAAGTAACTTATAAAAATAAAACAACATTTTCAACGCAAACAAAGTCACGGGGCATCCTCTAGCTGAAAAACCCTTCAAACGCCAAGTACCGTCAAAAATACTTTTTTAACTGCAGCTGCAGTTTTTTCTACTTAAAATTACTTTTAGCTTGAACGTCTGTGGTGTATACCGTGGCATTTTAATTTAATAATATGGCATGACACGCCAAAATGCCCTGTTACAGCATGACACGGATAGACAAGACTTGTAATATGCAGAAATTCATCTAGTAATTGATCTGTTAGTAATCACCTAAATGGTGCATGGATATTGGGATCATGTTTCTGTATTGAAAATTTAACAGCTTGACATTGTCACTTAGATGTGTCATTTGGAGAATATTGTCTGACATTCAGAATTTCTAATGGTGCTGTTTATAATCATCTCTAGAACAGTTTATACGATTGGAGAGGATTGGATTGGATTGGAGGGGCTTGGGGCTAAGTAATAACAGCCGCACAGGTCGATCGATCAGGTTAAGCTACGCTTGCTGCAGTTGGCCCGTGGATGGGTCTCCAATCACCCATCTTTACATACCAAGACTCCTCCGTGTCTCGGAAATCACTTTAAGCCGTTGGTACCGGCTGTCACTCGTGGGTCTTTGACAGTCGTTACGGGTCATCGTAAGCCCGAAAGTCTGACAACCCGTCTTACCAAGTGGTATCGTATTACCCAGTTACTGGGTTGTGGAGGTCATCTAGGCAGCCGCTTAATGTAAAATACTGGTATTCAGCTGCATCCGGTTAGACTGAAAGCCGACCCCATCATAGTTGGGAAAAGGCTGGGCAGATGATTATGAACAGAATTATTCGAATTATTTAAGTGTAATACAATCACCTTACGAAAATACCACTTTTGGATATGTCACGTTAAAGTTGTCACTTGTCAAATTTGACCCCTTAGGCGTCACAGTTCGTTTCGAACAACGTTCCAAGCATAGTTCTAAGTTTAGTCAAGCTATTTCACAGATAGAAATAGGTATCGATCGAAGGGCTATTTATAAAAGAATAAAAACCGGCGTGCTTGTAGCGTTCTGTTGTTTCTGCCTACTATGGGAAGAAGGTGTCTGTTATACGTGTATTTACGAGTATGTGTAGATTACAGCACCGGAGCAGTGGTAGCCTAGTTGTAGGTCGTAGGTTCTAACCCAGACAGGCGCTTTACTTTGTGTAAACTATTTCATCACTGCTACTCTCAAAATGTCCTGTAACCAAAAATTCGAGGACATGTGACATCTACCAACCCTGCGTGTGGTGTATTACGCCCACTCCCTCTCACAGAGAGGAAGCCTGTGTCCCAGCAGTGGGAACATTATAGGACGATTATGCTAAAACACCGGATAAAACTGCCTCAGAGTCTCAGCCCTTATAATAGAACCTACAAGAATAAATCGCTAATTATATGTACCCACTGAAATCAGATTAATTCTATTTCAATACCAAGAATACGCTTCACAATCTGCGATAGTATCGTTGGTGGCACGCTACACCTATTCATTACAAAACGCAGATCAAAGACGTCTGTTGAGCCAATCGCGATAGCTGGCTCCCTTTTGATATTAGTAATGAACACGGTGCGTCGGCTGTCTTCGGGTATTTTCGGGTTATGGATCGTTAGGGGCGGTGAAGTGAATTGAAATAAGTTTCTAGTTTTCAGTCGTAGTTGACAGCGTCAATGCGGACAACGGGAACAGACGCTGGTGTTGGTTAGAAAACTTTGTACGTGTCCTAAAACATAGATAAACCTTGTCAACGCAGACCTCATTTAAAAGATTCACGTGGCAATGCTGCCAGTCTTTTGGGCGCATTTTCGGATGACAGCGATGCGGATGAGTACTTCGACGCCTAAGTGACCATTTGTTTTTGTATTTATTTTTATAAATAGTCACATAATTTAGTACTTAGTGTAAATATGTGTTAAATATTGTAAAAATGAATGAAGCCTGTAAGATTGAAGGCAGATATTTGAATACATCATCATCATCTGCCTAGCCTTTTCCCAACTATGTTGGGGTCGGCTTCCAGTCTAACTGGATGCAGCTGAATACCAGTATTTTACATGGAGCGACTGCCTATCTGACCTCCACAACCCAGTTACTGGGTAATACGATACCCCTTGGTAAGACTGGTTGTCAGACTGAATACGTATTATAAATATAAAACATAACTTTGAAACAAACTTTCTACTCTATGCGGTCGATAGCTGTACGTTTTAAATTACAGAATTGATTTTATTATTCGAAACGTTTTAAATGCTGTAATTATTTTCACTGTCCCCTTAACGTTCCGCACTTTGTCCCATTTTAGTTAAGTACTGCAATACCGATTTCCTCAGGCCATTATATTAATTAGTTTGGGATTAACGGCGACATCGAATTTATCTGAAGATTTAATGATAAATCTCAGTCAATGATAAGGGTGTTTTTGAAATTGTACTCAACTTTCATCTAAGTATCTATACTAATAATAAATCGGAAGTGTTTGTTTGTTTGAACGCGCTAATCTCTCTCTCTATCTCCAGTTGGATTAGAAAAAATATTTTTGCAATTGATAGCCCAATTCTCGAGGAAGGTAGGCTATTTAACATCACGCTAGGACCATTAGGAGCCGAGCAAAAAAAAGTAAAAAAGAACGCTAAGCGAAAACTAAGTAATAACGCGGGCAGACGATGCATGGCGACGGGATGAGTTGGGGGGAGCAAGAAAATTAGCAGGCAGAAACTACATTACTAAAAAATATGGCGGTTAAGTGTGTACCCTTAATTTCTCTCTTTATCTGTTGAAACAATTAAACCATTTAAAGCATTTATATGCTTAAGCATTAGCTTAGGTTTAGCATTTGTTTTTTTATCTTTTGCATTTATTCAGCTTCGTTATAATATCTATAACTATTCTTATCGCAGTTGGTGCCCCCAATGAGCATTTAGAATTCAGACAAGAAGATTTAGGGAGGTATACAAAACCTAGGCCCGGTGCCCGGTTGACGGCAATACGCTCGCCCTCTATTACATGGAACTTAAACATAACTGGCGAAATGTGGATCTACTAAAGATACAGACGCCAGCACATCAAGCTACCCGAAACTGTCAAATTTTCCCAATGAAACATGAACCTAATGTTTTAGCGACAAAAGTTAAAAATCTATTAAATAAATTTGACATATTGTAGTAGCTTGGTGTGCTGGCGTCTGTACATACATACATACATAATCAGCCTATACAGTTCCCACTGCTGGGACACAGGCCTCCCCTCTGTGAGAGGGAATGGGCCGTACTCCACCACACGGGCCCAGTGCGAGTTCGTAGCTATCACATGTCTTCGAATTTTTGGTTCTAGGACATGCCGGTTTCCTCAAGATGTTTTTCTTCACCGTTTTAGAGAGCAATGGTGATGAAATAAATTACACAAAGTAAAGCGCCTGTCTGGGTCCAAACCCACGACCTACAATTCGTAAGCCGGGTCTGTTACCACTGGGCCACCACAGCTCTCATACGGCGTCTGTCATGTCTGCCTAACTCTTCGGGGAATACACGCGTTATGTTATGTTACATAACCTAGGCGTAATGTAATTGATCGTATTAAAAGTCATACCCACACAATTAGTACCTCAACAAATTAAAACAAAACATACGAAAGATAATGTCCCCAGAAATCATAAAACAATACTAAGTCATCATCCACATAGTACAGACGGCTGCGGTCACACATAAACCAGTTTTATGAGCTGTATATACGTTCAAACGCCCAGCAGATAAGCCCCGACCTTCGCGTTCGGTGGAAACAGTCTACGGAAAACTTTATGTATCCGGATTTACATGGACGGCAGAATGAAGAGGAGTAATAGAATGTGATGTGGTGAAAAGCTTTGGTGAGTTCTATGGTCGATATTACCCAGTTTGGACCTCAAAGAAAGAAAGAAAAAGTACCTACGAGATTTTGACTTTTACAGAAGGATCACAAACTAAACTAAACACAGTCATGAATAATAATAAAAAACAAAATTATTAAAAAGAAAATAACAAAAAAAATGAGAAAGTCCTATACGAGGCCAAAAGGCTCCTATCTCAGCATGATGTTGCGACATTTAGAAATCCATACTAACTATAAATGCGAAAGTGTGTCTGTCTGTCTGTTACCTCTTCACGCTTAAACCGCTGAACCGATTTAGATGAAATTTGGTCTACCTAGAGATAGTTTCAGTCCCGGGAAAGGACATAAAATATTTTTTATCCCGATATTCCCACGGGATCGAAACTTATACGGGTGAAACCGCGGGGCACTGCTAGTTAACAATAAAATATTATTTGTATCAACAATATCGGTAAAAAAGTTGGATATTTGCCAAGAAATACTTATTTTTGGAAAAGCGAGATAATAATCAAACGTAAATAAAAGTTTTTCGTACTTACCATTGTAAAGCAAAGTTTAATTTAAAAGACACCAACTTTTTGCAAACTCAAATTGCTTGTCCTTGTTAAGCTTCTGAAGTTATCTTACAAGAAAAGATTGGAGTAAAATAAATTTGTTTATTTTGATGGGTACAAACACATACATACTCGCAAGACAATAAAAAAGTTCGATGTACAGACGCCAGCACATCAAGGTACTACAATCTCTCTAAATTCTTTGATAGATTTTCAACTTTATCGCTAAAGCATTAGGTTCAAAGTTGATTGGGAAAATTTGATAGTTTTGGGTAGCTTGATGTGCTGGCGTCTGTACTTGATGAAAGTTCCTCTAACCATTCTTGTTGACCAGTAATTTCTCCTCTTTGGTACGAGTAACTATTACGAATGTAAGGTAACTGTCCCGTTGGTCTCGTGGTCGCAAGCGCAACTGCTGAAAGTGGTCGTGGGCTTGATTCCCAGATCGGCTAAAGTGTTATTGGATTTTTCCAGTAGGAATTTCTTAGTAACAGCTCGGAGTTTGGAAATTGGCGGTGTGATAACCCCGTGCCTCGGAAAGCACGTTAAGATATTGGTCCAGCGCCTGATCTCTCTCCGGTCGTCTCAGATTGCGTGCCGTTCCATCGGACTATGAGAGTGAGGGAAGAAAGAGTGCACCTGTGTCTGCGCACACACTTGTGCACTATAATATCTCCCGCGCTCTAGGCTAGTCTCTGCTGAGATTGGTCGCTATGGCAGAAATTCGGGCTGGAGGACTATTGTGAATGTAAGTTCCTACTAACAAAATTGTGAAGGAACCAATATTCTAAGAGTGCCTCTCATAAAGTTTTAGTTCGAGAAATTCGCAACAATCACAGGGAACACCATGAAAGTAGTATAGTTATTCCATAGAGAGAAGCTACAGATCTTTACACGATATTTTAAGGTTTCCTTCCTTTAGCAATATAGTAATAGTACTGTTAGAACTATGAAACAATTTCGAATCTATTCATAAACCGATTTCAAAGGGCATGTTTTAATCTATTCAATTTCGAACAATTAATTTTACGAACTCCATAACTTCCGCAATGATTAGTTCTGAATGTATTGAGTTACCAATTATAATAAGTTAACAATACAGTTTAATCGTTGTACAGACGCCAGCACATCAACCTACACCTTACTGTCAAATTTTCCCAATCAACATTGAACCTTATGCTTTAGCGATAAAGTTGAAAATCTATTACAGAAATCTGACAGATTGTAGTAGGTTGATGTGCTGGCGTCTGTACATAGAAATCATTGTTTTCTTCTTCTTTTTTTTTTTTTTTGACTGTCTGACTGTCCCACTGCTGGGCGAAGGGCACTAAGTCCTTCCAGGAACTTTTTTCTCGTGCCACCTCGAATCAGCTCTCACGATACGCATCCAGGTCATATCGCCACAGCGTTCTGGACCGACCTCGATGGCGCTGTCTATCAGGGACGTTTCTTCATTTGCCCAAGTTTTTTTCATAAGCGATTATTACAATTTGAGGAGCTTCAAATATTATAAGAAATTGTATATGATATTTGTTATAAAGGCGTTTTACAAACACTTAATTATGATCAGCTTCAGCTATCCGTAGTAGACCTCGACACATTTTGAAAAAGCTGTTCGATATCTGCCATTGATCATAGTATGTATTGGAGTTAGAGTGTAGCCAAATATAGGTAACTAATGTCAATGAAGTGTGCATTTCACCGGGATGATGAGAGGTGATAAGATTTGCCATGGTAAATATTTGGTGTCCGATTGCAAGTACTTGGTGTCCAATAGTAAGTACGTAAGCACTTGGTACCATTCAGTCTTGGTGTACGACCTGATGATGGCTCCGTCGCAGAATGTCCACTTCTCAAAATGTCCACTGGTCGCAAAATGTCTCTTTCGCAGAATGTCCACTTCGCAAAATGTCTCTTTCGCAGAATGTCCACTTCGCAAAATGTCTCTTTCGCAGAATGTCCACTTCGCAAAATGTCCCTTTCGCATATTGTCCCCTTTTTATTTCTGACTTACTTTAATCATAATTCATTTTAGCAATTAACGTTCACACATGTTTGACGTGTGTTTATTTGTATCGATATGGGTAAGCAAAAAAAAATAAAAAAATATAGTACAAATCACATTTATTTCTTTGCATAATCGCTTGATTTAAAGTAATTATATTACCAACATAATTGTTATTAACTCGCAATAAAAAAAAAAAAAAAATTGAACACTTTAATTACCTACGAACCGTTAACTGTAAAAATATTACTTTTTTTATAAATTGTGGCAATGTCAAATTATTTCGTTCTAATTGAACCAATAATGCCTTATATTTTTAACCTAAAATATTTTGTAGGTACCCTCATATTATACTTTATTGAAATATTCCGTTTTACGTTTAGAAACACACTGGTGCCGATTCTCTTGTACACCGAACTAAACTAACTAAACTATTACTAAAATTCCTTAGTTTTTGCTATGAGAATCTTGCAGCTATTCTGCATGAAAAATTCTCTAAATTTAAAATTAATTTTGACACAAATAAAATCGAATTTGACAATCGCTACTCGTCGACACGTGGTACTTGTTTGCCCTACCCCGTGATTTTTTTTATAGCCGCAGGCAGGCAGGGGGCAGCCTTGGCGTGTTTTGTAAGGAATTTTTCACTTTTTGTATGGAAAATATGAAAAATTATTACCTACATGTTGAGTTTTAGGGGTTTATGGGTTTCATAAAGGGGGTCAAAATTTTCATTATTTTTGCGATAGGACACACCATTTTCGAGATATAAGCAAAAGAAAAAAAAAGATACAGTACTGTTTTTGCACCTGAAGTCGAGGTGTTGGTGTGACTTGCTATTCATTTTTTTCTACAACGACAACTAATTTTATTCCACACCTTTTTAATCGCGATTAAAAATAGTCAGATTTAGTTAAACAATCTTTTGGAGACGTTCAATAAATGTATGGGGCTTGGTACTAAAATAATTGAAAATTTAAACAGCTTTCTGAGCTATATAGGCTGAAAGAGGGTAATTATTTTGATGTCTTTGGGCATTAATTTTTTTTTTACAGCCGCCCGTGTTTTTTTAAACAAGTGTTGAAAAATAAAATGCTTGCATCACTAACTACAAACATTGTATATATTTTAGGGTTGGCAGCCCTAAAATATACTAAGTTTTTTTTATTTTTTTTGCTTACCCATATCGATACAAATAAACACACGTCAAACATGTGTGAACGTTAATTGCTAAAATGAATTATGATTAAAGTAAGTCAGAAATAAAAAGGGGACAATATGCGAAAGGGACATTTTGCGAAGTGGACATTCTGCGAAAGAGACATTTTGCGAAGTGGACATTCTGCGAAAGAGACATTTTGCGAAGTGGACATTCTGCGAAAGAGACATTTTGCGACCAGTGGACATTTTGAGAAGTGGACATTCTGCGACGGAGCCCTGATGATGTCCAGGGCTTCGGATGCACCATCCGAAGGTTTTGAATAAAACGCAGCAACCTTGTTTCAACGGTATATTTGGCAAGACTATATTATTATAAGTCCAAAGAGACCTTATATAATGTCGACGGAAAATCTTAACACCGCGAGTTAAATAATCGTTCAACGCCATCTATCGAGACATCGAGAACAAATTTTATAAAACAGTGTGCAAAGTTGGCACAGTGACACTTGGTGTCCATTCGTTCAATAAAAGTTTACAACCGAGATTGCGTGTTCGCGTTCCCACAAAACTTCGCACTGAAACATTGAAAATTTGCGTTTCAAATGCCCGACGTTTTGGAAACATTTCTTGTTTTTCGTTCAACTATGTTAAAGCGAAAATCAAGAGTCCACTTGGTAAAAATCAAAATCATGAGAAAAACCAGCATCAAAGGAATTTATTAAGATGAGATAGGCCTCCATCGTGTCGAGAATCCCTAAACTTAAAATCTGTTGGATAAAAAATGGCTGGGTATTTTGAATTATCTACTCAAAGGATTAATCGTTTTTTGTTGTTTCTTTTTGGGTTCAGTTTTTAGGTAAGCGATCTGGGAGCTCACCATACTTCTATTGTTGACAAAGGCTATCTTTAGATTTTTAAGCGCCGATGTTTGAATTTTTCATGGACCTTTGTCCACGGCACAGATATATATACACCTAGATAACGCAAGAGCATCTAGTTCGCGTGCCAAAAATCGCACCAGCTTACGTACAAAAATCGTAAGCCGCCACTTTCGCGCTCAGTCCTGTGTACTGCTCGCTGGGTGAGCGAGAGCGCTGACGCTAGGCCTCGGGGGTGAGGCAAGACGGGTGCCGCATGCATGTGTCTTTGAATTTTCCATGACTAAATAGTGCTTGTGACGTCATAGTAGGTAGTCAAAAAATGGCACGCTTAGTTTTCATACAGATCGTGATACTTGCGTTATTTATGTCTATCTATATCTGTGGTCCACCGGTTGTGGAAGAAATCGATCGCGAACTATTTATCGACACACGTCCACTTCTTCTGTTATTTTCTAATTTATTATAACGGACACACACTTCCCTATGTGTTTGTTATTCCAGCGTATGGCACTCGTGGGTTACAGCTGAAAATCAGCGTCAGATGATACACCTTGTGTTGTCATCTGTCATTATATTGAGCTGAGGACTTTTGGCATTATAATCTTTCGTTTTCTGTTTTTATAGTTTTAAGGTGTATTTATTTTTATTGTAATGCCAATAAACGCAGTTTTCTCTCTTTCTTTTATCACTATTTTGATTCCTTCGATTCATCGAGCAAAGTGAACAATTTTCCCCGAAAACAATTACCCCAAATAAGTATGTTTGATGATACTCCACGAAACGTTGATAGCACTAAAACTAACAAACAATTGCCATTGAAGACGGACAATTGAAATTAATTGACTTAATTGTAGCTTACTCCAGTTGTTATCCAATTTCTGAAATTAACAGTGGCCGGCTAAGTTATGAGACTTTAAAACTGTCTTTAAAATGGTTTGCATAGTCGTATTGTATTAATGGATCAGCAATATGACTATGTTGTTTTGTTTACTGCATTTTTTTATTGTTTTGAGTCTTAATTAATTCAATCATGTTCTCTGTTTTGAGTAGAAAGCGTTTTTTTGCTGGTATTTTAGCTTTACTTGAAAAAGGCTAGGCATAATTATGACGATTAAAAGCAAAAAAAAAAAGTGGCACTCCGGGAGTGCCGACAGAAGTGAAAACTTGAACTTTTTTAATCGTCATATAAACAAAACACAAACAGAATACTTTACCATCACTCACTGACATAATTATCGGAAATACATTAAAACCGAGTACATCCCGAGGACAGCCGAACACATCCGAAGCGGTGTCGGTTACGGTAACAGTGGCGCAAAATCAATGGTTTTTTCCAATCTCAAAAAGTGCCCAATGCGCCTAAAGAAGTTTTCACTTCAAAAATACTACCAAGCGCTTACAAACACATGGATTTTTTGGGTCTATGCAGATAAAATTGTGAGGAGAATAACTATATGAAGCAACACAAAACTCCTAAATACAAGACCTAACACAATTACTAAACCCACAACTCTACCTAACCTCGCAATTAGAAGAAAATCTAGTAAAAGAAAAACTCCAAATTATCTTGTACGCGATAAAATCTCAGAACATATTAACATGTAACCCTCTTTATTCATTAGTTACAAGCTGGGAGGGCGGAGTGAAATCTACTCCGTGCTGTGGTTAGTTTCTTCTAGGGCTGTCAATTACTATCAGAGGCATAAAAAACTATCTCTTTGTTTACCATTTTTTGCATGGTTGAGTAAGCTAAATAATAACAGCCGCACAAGTCGATCGATCAGGTTAAGCTACGCTTGCCGCGATTGGTCTGTGGATGGGTGACCATCTTTACATACCGAGACCTCTCCGTGCCTCGGAAAGCACGTTATGTCGTTGGTCTCGGCTAGGCGGCTGTCATTCATGGATCTTTGACAGTCGTTACAGGTAGTCAGAAGCCCGAAAGTCTGACAACCCAATCAGCGCAAAAGGTTGCTTATGAGCTATACCTATAGCGTATATAACTACCGGTAGAAGCTGCAAGAGTCAGCTGCATAGCGCGCTGTGTAATCCTTCTGCAGCTGCTATAGTGTCACTTGCACATTTTAAAATATTACTATACATGGACTGAGCTACAATAAGGGATCCATGTTCAGAAAATGTATGCATAATAAAAAGGTTTTTTTTTTAACTTCAAATTATTCCGAACAAGAAAAAAGGAATTAGGAAACCGATCGCTTAAGCTTCGCGGGAAAACGAAGTTCGTTTTAAACTCCTTATAATTTATTTTTAGTACGAATCCAATTAGGTACACCAAAATAGATTCGTTAAACCTGACCTTTTCAAACAAGTTTGATTTTCAAGAGTTTTGTCAACTAGGTACCTAACACCCTACCAGTTTGATACTGGCGATCTAAGTTTAACCTAAACTTTAATTTTGCAGGAGCTTGACGTTTTTGTTTGAGTATGGAGTTTGGGTTTCTTATACAGCGTATATCAGAAAGGTGTTGTCATATTTAATGATGTGGTAAAGTCCATCCAACTGAACAACGTTCTCTATGGGACCAACATCGTAGTCGTGAAAAAATAATCAGCTGTCCAATCAATAACTTCAATACCTACTCGACCCAAGTGTATGTTCACGCTAAAGTTTAAGGTGAATCAACTTCGTGTATTCCCAAGAATGTTGGATCTCACTTTTCATCGATCAGGTGATTAGTAATCACTGATTACCATCTAACATTTGGCTAGGTTCCTGAATGTCCCAAAAAGTGACAGTGATTATTGCAGCAATGAAATAATCGGTCGGTCTGAATGCGTCCGCGCTGACAAATGCCACTCGATGTCACACAAACTTGCTGGCTTTTCCACTATGACTGAACACCTGTACAAACTTAATATGACCAATTCTAGTGCTGTTCAATTAGCCACATTTTACTCTATAATAATTCAAACGAATTAGAACAAGAAATGATTGCCACGTTGTTGTTTGTTGGAATATTAATGTTGATTTGTTGTTGGGAATTGTTGTCATTGTTGACATGGCGGACAAAACCTGGATGAGGCTGGCATAGGAGCGTGGGGGAATGGCACAAGAAAAGAGAGGTCTATGTCCCGCAGTGGGTGCAGTCGGGCTGTGGATGAAGGTGAGAACAAGAAGAAGATGCCAAACGAAACATAGAAATCCCTCTTGACAGCCCTAGAATAGGGGAATGTTCTAAGACGGCTAGACCACTAGTCTCTTGTTTCTACAAGAGACTAGTGGTCTAGCCGTCCCTCTACAGTCTAATTTCGATGATTCACTAGTTCATATCAAACGTTAACTTTTGAGTTCAGTGTACGCATTGCATACATGAAGTTTTGATGCATTGTGGTTCACAGTAACCAATTTCAAGTTCAAGCAATTTTGCATTTTATAGTTTCGTGTTTATGAGTTCAAGTGGATTGAATGTTTTAGATTAATTTTTGGCGTCTATTGGTTTTGTATTTACACTGTTTCTTTTAAAGTTTAGATACAAGAGTAATAAACTGTTTTTCCAAGCTCATATATAACTTGTAGCTCAATTTTGAAAGATGTTGCTTTAATTTATGGCATATTAGAACTATCTTATTAGGCCATTAGCACAGCTGTACGGCCTTCATGATTTACATAGCCTTTTCATAACTGTGTTGGCGTCGGCATCCAAGCTAACCAAATGGATGGTCCTATTTTTGGAATGCATGAAGAAACCTCCTCGTGTAGCGCAGTTTGCTCCGCCAGTTACTCAACTGAACCGAGCGCTCGGCGCATCCTGGACAGTCACACCCAACACCTTATTTGACTGGCCAATTCTTCCCTTGCGGTGGTAGGGCTAACGCCCGCCTGGTTTGCGACCACCCTCCCATCGGAGTCCTGCGTCAAGCAGCCTGCTGTGTTTCGTCGATGCGTGGGAGTTCCAGCGCCTTAGGCATCTTCTGGGCACGCTAGTTCCATCATAGACCTCATCCATCGCTTTCCATCAGGCGTGATCGAGGTCACAAGCGTGCGCAAACAGCAATAAAAAAAAATAGTTAAATTCTTTTACAGAGTTAAAAAAAATACCAAGCAACTTCTGTAAATAATTCGACGCGTAGCACGTTATACCCCTTGCCTATCGTTTCATCAGTCCCAATACTACCTAATCTGTAATCAACAAACATTACAGTTACAAAACCCGATTCTTTCACATTCTGCTCCGTAAAAATCACATCAGGGTCAAAGGTTTTACTTTTACAATCCCACCTATTTTCAATTCCACCGAAATTCGATCCGCACTGGGAAGAAAATAAACAAGCTATCGGAATGAGGTTTCTAACACTGTCCTCGTTCATAGATAGTATCAGGCAGGGATGGAGAACTTTAGGTCTTTAGAGAGGACAAAGAACATGCTTGATCTTGCGAAACCGTGTTCTAAGAACCAACCAAACAACTACTTGTGGCTACATTGAAAAATAAGTGCTGCGCCAACCCCCAAAAAAATGGCATAAGTGCAGGAAAAAGCCTTGGGCATCCAAGGTGACCAAATCAGATGGTGATAGCAGAACTAGGTTTATTGACCTTCAAACCTGCCCAAGGGTTTTATGCATTTTGGGCAAAGTAGTCGCTCCATGTAAAATACTAGTCTAGTCAGCTGGACCTAGTTGGAAGCCGACCCAAACATCGTTGGGGAAAGGCGAGGCAGATGATGATGATGATGATTATTTTGAACAGTGATCCCTTCATATCCATCGTTAGTACTCTCGTCAGTTTATAGCAAAGTCATCATTGCAAATGATGGTTGAATTTTATGCAAACTTAGATGTTTTATACTTCCTCCTTATTGTACGGCCATGTACAAAAGATTCGCCACCTCTGCTTCTGTAGGCTATAGGCGACATGTTAGACAATTTTACGACAGTTTTACTGCTAACCGGGAAGGCGGGACATGTTTAAAATCCCGCTCTAAATTCGATGTTAAATATGAGATGGATTTCTGATTGGATGACGCTGTTTGTTCACACCAAATTCCTGGTTGGATGAGACCTGAACGAAAATAGGATAACAGTAGTGACTGTGTTTTCATTTAGGCTCTGTTTGATTATTTTTCAAGCCATAGTGTACTCAAGTAGTTTTAAAGCTACGGCACTGTTTTCCTTGCCATAAACATCGGGCGTTGAATGCAAAATGCTTTAGGTACGCTAGTGGATAAAATACTCCAAAATTTAAGACATTTTCCAATTTACAGAACGATAAACAATATCAAAACTAGTTTTTCAGAACAAACATGAAATCGCGAAAAAAAAATCTGCTGTTCAGTACATTTTGACCAGTTAGGCGAACATAAACGACTAAACAGGAGATTTTTTTTCGCAATTTCAGGTTTGGTCCCATAGTAAAAGTTGGTTGTTATCATGAGTACAATCACGTGTTAAGTATCGGTCACTAATTACCTGTCACCCTATATACTAATAAAGGTATAGTGCAAAAGTTTATTATAACGTCTCAATAATATGTTCAAATCAATAAATACCTACCTATTATCAGCCTACATTGTTTCCACTGCTGGGACACAGGCCTCCTTTGAGAGAAAAACATACAAACTCACTCAATTGAAAACCGAGCAAACTTCTCTATTGATCGGCAAAAAGTCTTAATAAATACTTCAAAATCACGTGCAAACGAACCCTCACAAACTCTGGCAACTTAACAACTTTAATACCCAAAAGTTCCTTCACCATCAATTAGTTTCCAACCATCTTCAGCAGAAAACAGAGTTCAAAATCCATTGATAAATGTGTAAACACAGCAAGTAAGTTGATCGGAAATCTGTTTATAATATTTGGATCGGGAAGGGAGAACAGGTGCATTTTATCGTGACCAAACGGTGGTATAAATTATTTTTTTCCGATCCAAACTGTGTTATAATGTTTGTAGTGGACTGTAGTGTATTTTTGGAAGAATAATGGCCAAATATGAATGCTAGAAATTTATATTTTTAGGGATAACGATATTATGAAAGAAGTACTAGACAATAATATGGAACTCTAGTAAGCGAACGATTTAGTGAATGAGATCTTTTACAATTCGAAGATCTAAATTACTTTCATCCGAACCTATAATAATAATGCCAACCTATTACTGTCCCACTTCTGGGCATAAGATCTTCTCATACAGAGAAGGCATGGGTATTGATCACTACGCTTGCTCAAAACGGGATGATGAACTGGACGATGTTTACCTTCACCGATGTCAGTAGTGTCCAGGATATACTCAAAAAGTACACATGAATTGAAAAAGTCTTGGTCTCCGTGTTGAAGAAATTAATATTGATATAATGTAAATTGGAATACTTCCCGACAAATACGAGTAGTACCACTTACATCTCCGGTAAGTGCCTCGCTGACGGCGGCGTGTGTGTTGGATCATGTAGCTCCCTTCAAAATGGTTGAGCTGAATGGTGCTGATCTATGCGCCATGTTCGTGAACGGGCGCCGTCAGTTGGGGCTGGTCATCACTTAGCTGCCTCGGCTTATTTTTAATTATTTTATTTTTGGATTGTTGTTTTTTACTATTTGCTGTACTCTGGACGCATTTAACGCGTACGTCTTTTTTTACATCGTTCTCACATATTATTATAAATTCAACATTAATGATGTAACTAATATTTTTGTAAAAATATAATTTAAAAGAGTGTCCATGGAGTTTCTTGCCCGTTCTTCTCCATAGGTACCTACGCTTTGGAATGGGCAACTAGCTTAATTTTTTTGACTGACCGACTTCTTGACAATTCAAACGTGCCTGTAAATGGTTTAATTGAAATAAATGCTTTGAGTTTGAGTTTCTTTGCAAATATTCTAGAAGAAATGAACGGGAGCGAGGATGTACCGAGAGTGGCAGTATCGCCATTGTAGTGCCACTGTAACTAATGGCCAATTTCCTTTAGTAGACTTACAACTTGAGCAGAATGAAAAACACCTGATTAACCTGCTTTACTTGGAACCTCCTGTTTAGTGGGATTGCAGAAGTGAGATAGAATTGATACTTCTGAGGCGCAATTCTCGTAATTTTAATAACGTTCACAGTCTCAATCTGTCAAAAATACCTCTAATATCCCTACATTTTGACAAGTTTTTGACATTTGTGTCTCGCCAAGATGAGACTGCGACTAGATTTTGAACGTTTTAAATTACGAGAATTGCCCCTCAGGTATCGAAATTCTCGTAATTTTAATAACGTTCACAGTCTGATCTCAGTCCCAATCTGTCAAAAATACCTCTAATTTCCCTACATTTTGACAAGTTTTTGACATTTGTGTGTCGCCAAGATGAGACTGCGACTAGATTTTGAACGTTTTAAATTACGAGAATTGCCTTGAATTTTGACGGGCTATCCTTGCGTTTTATGGTGGCGCTGTTGATAATAGTGTGTCAAATTCAGTGTATTATTTTTCTTTGTATACGCTGTACCAGTACAGCGTCCAAATAATTGTTTGCTGCACCGGACGACGTCATTACGTCAGCGCCGGCTGTCGCTGAAAACCAGCGCTGGGGCTCTGTCTTGCATAGGGTCGCAGCATAAAGCTGAGCGATAGCCGTTTTGCGTGGATGTGACGCATGTTTCCCCCAACCCTTTCTTATTCTTTTTGTGTATTATGTTCTTTATTGCGTCATGTTTACCGCAAATAAACGTATTTTCTTTCGTTCTTTTCTTTTTACATTCTGGAATAATGCGTTATCTTGATGCCTGTACATTCAGATGGTATGTTCTGTTCAAAACGTACTTATCTGACGCATGAGGAAACAAAAAGAACAGAAAATCAACCTGTGGATGCCAATTTGTAGTGCTATTTGCAAATTGAGTGCTTTGATTTGATTATTTAAATACTCTAGTCATGATCTTATAAATGGTGCATAACGAATTTGCCACATTTGAACTCAATAGTGGATTAGCAAAGAAACGCAAAATTTGGCGCCAAATGGTGGCCTAAAAAAAGGTTGTATACATTCGAAATGTCCACCCTATAAATACAGATTAATGTGTTACTAATTCCCTTGAGTGAGTAACTGCGTAATAATTTAACCTAAACAGGGATGTTTACACTTTCATCAGATAATTTTTGAACAGAGTATAAACACGACTACAGACGACACATGCCATCAAGATTTGGAAAGTGACGTGTCGCATATGCGTTGTTATTGGGCTCATGCACTGCGTTTTGGTTACCAATTACCATCTTCTGTTTTGATAAATTCTATTTTGAAATATCCAACAGACTGTGAATATATATTCAAACCTTCACTTAGTTGTCTAGCAAAGCGCACCTGAACTATAGTTTCAGAAGAATAATAGGTACACGTCTTAGCACACCCACGTACTACGCTCACGGTAAATTCGTGTGGGGGCGGGCAGCATTGTAGATGTCGGAACAAATCCCTGAAGAAAAATCTCCTTGGTACATCGCAGGAATAAATTGCAGATTGAGTCTAGTTGTTGAGTAATGTTCATTGGTTTTTAGATAGGTAACGGGAATATTTTTCGATTTGGTAGATACCTGCTAATGTGTATCTAGGCTTTACAAATTAAGGCCCATATCAACAAAAAAATTCATTAATAAATTGGTATATATTTAACTAGCAGCGCCTCGCGGTTTCACCCGCATAAGTTTCAATCCCGTGGGAATATCGGGATAAAAAGTATCCTATATGTTAATCCTGATTATAAAATATCTCATCATCTGCCTAGCCTTTTCCCAACTATGTTGGGGTCAGCTTCCAGTCTAACCGGATGCAGCTGAATACCAGTATTTTACATGGAGCGACTGCCTATCTGAGCTCCACAACCCAGTAATAACTGCTGGTTAATACGATACCCCTTGGTAAGACTGGTTGTCAGACTTTCTGGCTTCTGACTACCCGTAACGACTGTCAAAGATCCACGAATGACAGCCGGGACCAACGGCTTAACGTGCTTTCTGAGGCACGGAGGATTATAAACTATCTGTGTGCCAAATTTCATCCAAATCTGTTTAGTAGTTTTTGCGTGAAAGAGTAACAACATCCATCCATCCATAGTTACATTAGTAGTATGTGTTCTGACATAGTTTTGTTTTTAAGCGCTATGCTAAGATTTGTTGATTTTTACGGGGCTCAGGGGTCCACTCCCTCATTCCCTATGCACGAAGTTCGTAGATTCAGCCGAATTTACGGGCGTATCACTTACGGACTTAAGGTTAGTTCGGTCCCCGAACCAAGATTGAATGATAATACGATTTGACAGTTGACCCTAGGCCCTATGTGTTTTTGCTCGTTTGAAAAATTTAATTTGAAACTTGTTTTAACGGATCAGCAACTTTTGGCCGGACCTCAAGACCTTCATGCACAGAAGCGGGGTTTAAGATTTAATTTAGGGTAAGGCACAGACTGGATGCAGAAGGCGGAGGACAGGGTGTTGTGTCGCAGCCTGGGCGAGGCTTATGTCCAGCAGTGGACTGCGATAGGCTGAGTTTATGAACAGCACAAAATTTAGAGGGTATGTACAAAAAACAGCAGTGGCGTAAACAACCAACTTGTTCCATAAGGACTGTAGCATGTATTTGATAAGCATTTGTGTACATTTTTATTTGGCAGAAACTGACGTGGTAGAGGCCTAGTTGATAGTAGTTTAGGGATGCATGAAGAAGCCTCCTCGTGAAGCGCAGTTTGTTCCGCCAGTTACTCAAGTGAACCGAGCGCTCAGCGCATCGTGGACAGTCATACCCAACACCTTATTTCACTGACTAATTCTTCCCTTGCGGTGGTAGGGCTAACGCCCGCATTTTGCGACCACCCTCCCACCGGTGTCTGGCGTCAAGAAGCCTGCTGTGTTTCGTCGATGCGTGGGAGTTTCAGTGCGTTAGGCATCTTCTCGGCACGCTCGTTCCATCATAGACCTCATTCATCGCTTTCCATCAGGCTTGATCGAGGTCAAGAGCGGGTCTATTCAGCATTAAAAAAATAGTAAAAAGCGAGTCAAAAATGTAGTATGAGATGATTCTTAGGTCGATCAACTAAGAAGGCACAATTAATCTGGCTGCGGAAACCAGAAAATAGAGTGTTGCAACGTAGCCTGGGATATGTCAAAGCAAGACTTTGATAGATCGATTTGATTGACTGATACCCAAACATTACGGTAGAATGGAATGGTGAATGTTTACAGTTCATTCACAAAGTGTAGTGTACCATTAATTCGTGTCTAACGTTACGTAGTAAACAGTTCTGAAAGCAAATGTTGGTCATACATTTAGCACTTAGCTATATTAATTTTGTAACATTGGGTGTGATTTGTTTTTAATATTCGGACTGTATCTTACCCAGCATGTTGCCAATGATATTTCAGTTATTTACAGTCCTTTAACGCGCTCTCAAAACGGTGAACGAAAACATCGTGAGAAACCGGCATGTCCTTGATCGCTAATTGCAAATGTCATTAGAAATCATATTATTAATATACCCAGGCTAATATAATAAATTACATTGGTTAATAGATAATATTAATAATTGATCATTAAAAACCACAATAATTACCAAATCGCATTTGTAAAACATTTAATTAAACTCAAATATAATCTACAAATTTACACTAATCTAATTACAAAGCATGATAACTAAAACCAAACAAATAACTCCAAATTCTAACAACACCGGGGAATTTCCGTTATAAATTAATAATTATTTCGGTGGCAACACTTAATAATAATGGCGAACGACTGTTTCTCTAATTGTAACTTATAGCTGAACTATAAATATAAATTTTATAGTTATTTTATGGCGGTAGGCTATATGTGAAAATATCGTGAGTAATCGGAATGAACCGTTTCCTTTAGTGGTATTTTTGTGGGTATTTTCAGAGCCGTGTATATAATTTAGTGACAGGAGTATAAGGTTGTTGAATGAAAAGGTACAGCTGCGTTTGTTTGTATGATAATTTATTGGAACGAAGTTCTTTAAGGTGATATATTGAAAATAATGTGGTTTTTCTATTTCGTGTAACTTGTTAAGTATGTGGAATAGGGATTTAACATTTTGGTATATGTTTTTTGATTTTTTGGTCTAGTATCATGTAAAAGGAATACACGATTCAATGATTAGTTCTCGATACAAAAAAAATGCAAAGTTATATCTATTTTTTTTACTTTTTCGACATTACGGCGTAACGCTTTTTTTTATGGATGGGAAATAACGCAACGCTTAAGAATTATTCAATGGAATTTACTTTAAAACATAGAGAATTATCTTATCAAAGTTTACTCCAAGTAGTTTTAAATTTAATTAATTTATTCTGTTAAAAAGGGAGTAAATTTTTTTGGCACATACGTTTTATTCCGAGCGCACGCACATTATGGCCATAATTGCATCACTTTCGCTCGCTTAGTAGGTTTTCGAGGATTTTAGATTTTCGAGGTACCGCCTTAACGTGGATTGCGGTAGGAGTAAACTGGTACAAATCGTCAAGTCAAGTAACGACAAAGTGTTTACCCCCTCAATATGACTTTCTCTCTATCTAGTTTTCATGGTTTTCGAGGGTAGAGAAAGAAAGAAAGAAAAGCCAATAGTGAGGCCAAAATGAAAATCCAAGATGGCGGCTGCGAAAACTACATTTTTTTTTTGAGGTTTTGTTTTTGAGGGCGCTAAAGCCGACAGCACCGTCAAAATGAAAGTGCAACTTTGCCCGACCACGGAACCCAGGACCTGAAGCTCAGCAGTAGCACTTGCGACCACTAGACCAACGACGTACACCACATAAATTACAGATGATAAAAGCTAGATAGATTGTGGACACGTTAAAACCAGTTGTTGTTTCAGACGCCATTACAAATAATGTGGGCTTTAGAGACGGGTCTATGAGCTTGATAAGTTACCCTCAAAACGCTTTTTTTTACCGCGCGTTTATCAGCACAAAATACTCCCGTATGTAACTAATCCGGATTGTAACGAGCCTCGACGTAGCGCATTAACAAACACACTGTATTCACGCAAAATTTATACATCCTATATCAAAGGGACGGGGAACTGGGAATATTAAGTTTAATATATTGAGGTAGGTGAGGTAGGGGTTTTAGCTTACCGTAGCGTACATCATCATCTGTCTAGCCTTTTCCCAACCGTGTTGGGGTCGGCTTCCAGTCTAACCGGATGCAGCTGAATACCAGTATTTTACATGGAGCGACTGCTTATCTGATCTCCACAACCCAGTTACTGGGTAATACGATACCCCTTAGTAAGACTGGTTGTCAGACTTTCGGGCTTCGGACTACCCGTAACGACTGTCAAAGATCCACGAATGACAGCCGGGACTAACGTTTTAACGTGCTTTCCGATACACGGAGGGGTGTCACCATCCAAAGACCAATCGCGGCAAGCGTAGTTTAACTTGATCGATCGACCTGTGCGGCTGTTATTATTTAGCCACGGGCCCTTTACCGTAGCGTACATATGTTAGAGTTTTGTGGAAACGTTTCTATCATTTCTCACTAATAATATCCGGGAGTCTGGATTTGTGCCCGGTTGATGGCAATGCTCCCCCACCCTATTAAATGAGACTTAAACATATCTGGTGAAATCTCCTTGTACTATAGGTACACTTCTGATTAACCCATCGGAGAAAACGAGTCGATGATGTCGAGTGATGTCGGGAGCCTTAAAAAAAACAAGTGTATTCTTCTCGTCTTAACCTATGGTGCACAGATTTGGTCTTTGACTAACATCCAGAAGCCCAAACCCAAGGTCTGCCAACGAACAATGGGAGCGTAGTACTCTAGACGTTAAATTAACGGATCGTGTTCAAAACACCATCCTGCGCTCCAAAACAAAGATAGCTTATGTAGCTTAAAAGGCTGCCCAACTTTAACGGGACTGGGCCATGTCTGCCGCATAGGAAATGGCGGGACGAGCTGGATAGGTTCCGTCAAAACTAGAAGGAGGATGTGCAGGCTCGCGAAAAGTGGAAGAACTAGGAGGGGGCTTTTCCCAGGAGTAGGACAGCGTAGGCTTGTAAAAAAAATGTAGCGTTTATATGTACCGCCGATGTGTAATAATACTTTCTAGTTTTTTTTATCTTAACATTATATAAGGAAAATAATAGTTTAGTTAATGGCCACAAAAACTAGGAATAGGTACACATTAAAAAGTCCTAATAGTAAGGCCACATATCCTCCTAATATTATAAACGCGAAAGTTTGTGAGGATGGATGGATGTTTGTTACTATTTCACGCAAAGACTTCTGTACGGATTTGGATGAAATTTGGCACACAGATAGTTTATAACCAGGGTTAACACATAGGATACTCTTTATCCCGATATTCTCTCGGGATCGAAACTTATGCGGGTGAAACCGCGAGGCGCTGCTAGTCTATAATATTCCCAGAAAATGCTAAGCGTCACAATTACGTCTCCCGTATTGTGGGGTGACCAGCAATTACTGCCTGTAATTATACCATCGATAATCGCTTCGTACGACCGACCGACTATGAAATATTTTCACTTAGCTTGCGCGTTCTAACTTGGCTACGGATGAAAAAAGTTTCACGATTTTTTTGACTTGGTGGTCACAACTTCGACTGACGATGAAGATTGATTTGTCTTTAATGATGACTAGGAATCTGAGCAGTATAATCTCTAATGGATATTATCTGATTTGTGTCTATGTGAGAGGTTACAGTGGTAAAACATGTGAAGAGCATTTCTTTGGGCTACAATAACATGTAAAATTCATAAATTAACTTTATTGAGTGACCGTGTTATAGACCTACAATAAATAATTGTGTATAACAAAAAACCACAAACCACCACCACCACTGCGGATAACAATACCACATATGTAAGGTCTCATTAACATGATAAAAACATTATAATATTAGAAAATAATAAAATAATTTAAAAAATATTTGTTATTAAAATAATTATTTATATTAAAATGATTAAACTTTTTGATTGGAAGCCAAATATACCAAATTTATATTATATAAATAATTAATTTCCTCATCAATAACTAGAAATGTAAAGGAATAATCATACTACAATACCACATATATAAGGTCTAAATAGATGGCCAAACTTTTACAAATCATTCAGACCACCAAAATATTTCTTAAATAATTAATTAAATAAGGACGATGGTAAAAAATATATAAGAAAAACGCATTAGATACTTACAAGAAAAATTATCAGCTAACGAAAATACACTAATGTGCCGGCAATTTATTATTTTGGGTCAAAACAAAACCACTATAATCAGTGTTTTCTTTTGTTTTGGATATCTTTGGTTAGACGTAGGTACTGCGCGCCGTGTTAAAATTTGTCCATCTATTTTAATGGGACCCAGTATAACATCTCTTTTTGAAAATGTTAAAACCACATCTTATTTACAAACACAAGCCCCAACGAAACGGAAACCAAATTCTATTCAACAGCAAAAAAAAAAAATCTCCGCGAAAATCTCTTGAACAAAAAACCCCGAAGTTGTGCAACCTTCTTATAAAACAGAACAGGCACTCCGCCGAGATAACGTTTTATGCAGAAAAACACTTAAAACATAATAATAGCTTGAAAAGTTTCCACTTCGCTCGTTCACTTACAGCGCTATTACACTCAAGTACCACTTGAGTTACTTGTAATATACGATTACACCTTAACATCCGCAATCTTAGAAGAGGAGACACTAATTAGTTTTAGAGTTGCCCTTTAGGACCAGTTTTTGGTGTCTCTAGAGACTACTAGGTCTCGGTTGCAGCTTTTTTTTTTTGAGCGAGAACTTTTGTTTCCTTTTTGGTGGATGCTGTTTGCATAATATACGATTAAAATTTAACGTCTGCAATCTTAGAAGAGGAGACACTGATTATTTTTAGAGTTGCCCTTTAGGACCAGTTTTGGTGCTTCTAGAGACTCGGTCTCGGCTTTAGTCAAGTTTTTTTTAATGAAAACTGTTATTTCCTTAACTGTGGACTTCTAAGGCAATCATAGACCAGGACAACAATAATTAGTGTTAGTTGCCTTTTAGGACCTGTTTTTGGTAACTCTGGAGACAGTCTCGGTTTCCGCAGTTTTTTTTTGGAGCAAGAACTTTTGTTTCGATTTTGGTGGATTTCTAAGTGTGTGCATAATATACGATTAGAAATTAACATTTGCATCTTGGAAGAGGCACTAATTAGTTTTAGAGTTGCCCTTCAGGACCAGTTTTTGGTGTCTCTAGAGACTCGATCTCGGCTTTAGTCAAGTTTTTTTTTTGAGGGAAAATTTTTCTTCTCTTAAGTATGGGTTTCTCAGTAGTGTTAATTTCACAATAAACTGTTGTAATTTACTTAAAATATCATGTGTTAGTTAGTAACTACTTGTTTCACCTATATTGTACAGGTCGGTTGTAGGCTGTATGACATTTTTTTCATAGTCTTAAAAGTGTATGTAATGTCTGTATCATAATGTCAAATCATTAAAAAATATCTCGTTTTTTTTTTAAATTACTTTCAGAACGCAGTCTTGCACATTACAATTATACGTAATAAGGCACTTCCAAAGTATAGTTTCAGTCGTTAGCAACCTAGAATCGTCGCAATATCAGCCACTTGCAAAAACCACTGAGTGGCTCCGTATGGTGCAGCACGATAAAAGGATAAACCACTCTGCTTTTAATTCCCTGGTCAGTGTGGCCGGCTTTGTATTATACCGGAATATTCTTGCATAACTTAGCACTGAAAAAACAGATAATGAAAAATTCCGAACGAAAATAAGCATGGATTTGCACCGTGTCCGGTATTCAGATGATTATTGTCTGCTAGTCCAATCCCAATTTGGTAGAGATCTTACTGGTATTCATATCATTATTTATTGTACAATTGACCTCGTTATCGCTTTATTACCTGTGACGTCCAGGTGACGGACGTGCGGTGGACACGTAGCCGTAGTAAATGTATAATATATAGTTAGCGCCACGAAAGATGAGACTTGACCCCGCCTCCCATGCTCTTTCCGCCGCCCCTATGACGTCCGGTCCCGTCCCGCGCTCGGACTTCATCGATCAATCGTGTACTGCGCAAGTCAAACCACGTGGTATGTCAAGTCTCATCTTTCGTGGCACGCATTGTACTTATCGCTACTTCAACGCCGTCATCTCATTCTCGTTGACGTACCGTTCACGTGGCGGTGGACAAATGGCCTAAAGGTTGAATGTCACTTACAAGTCATAAAACGACAAGGCCTTTATCTGTTTGACAGTTAGATAGTTTCAACCGTAGTGAACTTTCAATTTACTGGGTATTGTTGCCAAAAGCGGTATAGCAATCACGATTCGACTATACGTACTGTTGATGGTAGTCAACATTTATTATACAAATCGACCGTCTGGTAAAGTTGTTTCTGAGTTCTTTTTAAGTTTATTCGTCCTAATAGCAAGGTTCAGGCGATTGAACCGGATAAGTGGCGATAAAAGATTCGATAACTATTACATGGGACGAAATACTCTCATTGAGGTAAGTAATGTATGTACATGATAGTATTCTTTTAAGTATCTAAGACCCTCAATGTAGTTAAGACAATTCCAATGTGATGTTGGGCACACAAACCGTTTCTATAATATGTATACTAATATTATTATAAAGAGGTATTTGTTTGTTTGTAAGAGGCCTAATCTCTGGAACTACTGGATTAAAAAAAATCCATGAAGAAAGTTGTTCAGTGTAATGATCTGTATTACACCCTTAGTAAGCATAGCATATTCAGCCTATAATGTTCCCACTGCTGGGACACAGGCTTCCTCTCTCGTGAGAGGGAGTGGGCTGTAATCCACCACGCGGGCCCAGTGCGGGTTGTTAGATGTCACATGTCACATGTCTCCTAATTTTTGGTTTCAGGGCATGCCAGTTTCCTCACGATATTTTCCTTCACCGTTTTGGGAGCAGTGGTGATGAAATAATTTACACAAAGCAAAGCACTGTCTGGGCTCGAACCAACGACCTACAACTCGGAAGTCGCGGCTGGAACCACTGGGCCACCACTACTCTGTTAAACCAAACCTTCTGATACACGTTGTTATATCCTTTTCAGTTTCATACGTACGTGCAAGCGAGAGGCAAATAACAATAAAGCCACCATTTCTGATCCCATTCTCATTGTGCTTTACAAAACTCGACTTCTAATACCTAATGAAAGTTGCAAGGTATTACAATATGAACGTAGACGGGGCGAGTCCATTAGTGGACGACTGCACCTACCCCCTATATCGATGTTTAAGTATCGGACCACTCCACCAAATGGTATCGAGACTTCGATAATGTCCCCTCCCTATTCTGTGCTCATTAATATTCTCGGATTAATGGTGCGACGATTGCTTTGTCATTCATTGTTGATGAATGTTTTGATGAGAAGGACGTAACAGGTGAGTCTATTCTATAAAGAATAAGAACCACCCAATTCTTTGTAATGTATTTTTAAAATAACATCACGCGTGTTATCCCAGAGCAGTGGTGGCCCAGTGGTAAAGGCCGCGACTTACGAGTTGTAGGTCGCAGGTTCGAACCCAGACATGTGCTTTACTTTGTGTAAATTATTTCATCACCACTGCTCTCAAAACGGTGAAGGATAACATCGTGAGGAAACCGGCATGTCCTAGAACCAAAAATTCGAAGACATGTGACATCTACCAACCCGCACTGGGCCCGCGTGGTGGATTATGGGCTTACGGCCCAGTCCCTCTCACAGAGAGGAGGCCTGTGTCCCAGCAGTGGGAACAATATAGGCTGATTATGTATGTATGTGTTATCCCTGAAGACTGTACACCCGAAGGTAACAGGGGTGTACCTTAGTACACCCACATATCGCCAGCTATGTTTAAGTGCCATGTACCTAATAGGGGGTGAGCTCATTGCCTTCACCCGAGCACAAAACCAAACTCCGCGCTGCTACTGCTAAATCCCTGATGGAAAAAACTCAGTAACATATTGTCCCAACTCTTACAGATACTTTTACAACCGGGATTAAGGGATAAAATACTTTTTATCCCGGCAGTACCCAAGTTCCCATTGTATACTCGTAATCTCTGAACAATCCGCGAGCAGAACCTAGTTTCTTAATAAAAATATTCTCAGAACAAAAAGAACTCATAGACACTTCGCCTGAACATCATTATTCAGATAAGTAACAATTAAACGCGTCATTACAATTTGTCTAGATACTAAATTCATTACAGTCATTAAACGACCATTGGCCTAGTTCCCCAACCACCTTTAGCTCATTACATTGAAAGATCTAAGGACGATCCAATTGAAACTTAGGTCCAGGTAACCACCTTTCAAACGTTACGTACGTTTGGAAGGTGCTTACCTTACGCGACGGCGCGCGGCGGTACGCGACCAATTTCTATGAAAACTTCAAGGAAATTGGCGCGCCTGTCTGCGGGGGGCCTTTAAACATTGCTGTGAGATTGTGGGTTGAGAAAAGAACTGAATTTCCAATAATCAAAAATAAAACATCACAGACGCATTCTATGCGATCGGGAAAAAAGACGAGGATCATGAGACTCCGAATATTTGGTTTTGCCGCCCGGTTGTGCCGAACATTTGTGGAGCACCCCTAAGAAACTAGAACTAAATTAGATCTGACTGACTGTATCTTAGGAGTCATAATCTAGAATTCTAGACTGAACTTAAGAACAGGCATAAGCGAGACTCGCAATCTTTCATTCATTTTATATGAGAATTTACCTATTTAAGTTTTGAATTTTGCTGAATGTAAATAACAAACACGGTTTTAAAATATGAGAAAGGTTGCCTGGAAGAGATCGCAGAAAGCGATAAGGCCGCCCATTGTATGTTTTATGTGAACCATCGTTTTTATTGTAATGTTTTTTCTGGTGTACAATAAAGTATATATAAATAAATAAATAAATAAAGATGAATGGATCAGACGTTTTCTTTACGAAACAAATAAATGAGAATGTATTATTATTAAAGGCCACGCTTTACATCAACTAACTACAATCATAAATTCAAGACACTCCTACACTTAAGGGCCATGGAATTTCTGAAGTACTTACATCAGGCCTTTAAAAAATGTTTTAATATAAAATTCCCCTACGCGAGTGACAAACATACTCACAAGTGTATAGACGCAGCGCAAATAGCGACAATATTAATTTCTGCTATGGCGTGGTGGCGTCGTCCTCGTCTCACCATGACGAGGCTCCTGCATCAGGAGTGCCGCACACTGTACGTTTATTTTGGAATTATTTTTATCTAGTTTTAATGTTTGCAGAAAATGCATTACGTAATACTTATATAAAATTGTGGAAGCGCCTTTTAGGTACCGTCAACAAAAGAGATAAGAATGCAGGATCGTCGGATATAGTTGAAGTTTAGTAAGAAATCGATGGAAGTTCTCGAATAAAATTTAATTTTATTAATAGAAAACAAACATCTCATTAAACAAATTCTAAAATCTACCACCCGGCTCACCGTAGAAAACCGTCACGTTTGCGCCCGCACTAAAACCATGTCGCGTATGACACTTAATTAAATTACACTCACTGCGCCCGCGGTTTATAAATCATTGGGGTTTCGTCCTAGAGAGGAAGAAATAACTATAAAATGTACTTGTAATGTGTTAAAATTAATTATTTTAAAGGATGGAATACTTATTGAATTTCAGAGCCCGAACACTACACACCACAACCAGACCACAACGACAACATGTGGCCGGGTGTTTTCGCTGTCACGTTGTATGAAAATCATCATTTTATTCACACGAACCACATTTGACCATTAAAATCAACTTTGTGGCCGATACCGACCACATTAAAGCCACGTCGCAGGGAAAAAGGTGCAACTACTAGCGACAACGCAACCACAACGCAACTGCAATAAGTTGCAGCGACATTATTAACACTGCGATATGGTTGGTTGTGGTCCGTGTGAACGAGCCCTTTTTTTGTGGACGGGAAATCATCAAATGACCCCTCCTGTTCTGGGTGGAGCAGAAGGGAGTGTCAGACTCTTACTGACTAAAACCCACCCGTGTTCCTTCCTTAGCCCTTTATGTTCCGGGGTAGCGGTAACCCTTTCGGACAATCCCGCTACCCCGGCAGGCTTCGGCACTAACGGGCCCCTTCCTTTCTGCTGACATCTCTTTGAGGCGCGCGTGGAACACATACGCGCCGTCCGGCACGGGTCTGGTCCTGATCGAACGGTGAGCTACCCATTACTTTCCGTCCGCAGGCCCGCGCCTACGGTGGCCGGGAGTCGTCCCGCGGCTCCCGACGCCCGGAGCGTCTCCCGCGGCGGCTGGGGCGTGAGCCTCTCTCCCTCAGCCGTCCCGCCATCTCCTTCGCTAGCATGATTGCTTCGCAGAAGGAGGTGACTGCCTCCCACTCCCTCTCGCTCCGGACCATGGCTTGAACCAGGGCCGGACGCGAGAGGTCGCCGCCGCTGCCGATCGCCTCTCCGATGACACGGCGGTGCTCCGCCCAAGCGGGGCAGACCTCCACCGTATGCTCCACCGTGTCCTCTGGGCGATCCTCGCAATGGTGACACCCGGGCGTCTCATCCCGCCTGATGATGTGCAGGAACCTCCCGAAACATCCGTGTCCGGTGAGGACCTGCGTCAGGCGGTAGGTTAGAACGCCGTGACACCTCTCTAGCCACTCCTCAAAGAGGGGTCTTATCGCCACTGTCGTGGCGTGCCCTGTGAACGAGCCCTTACTACTGGATAATTGAAATTCCCAATGTTGGCACAAGCCGTTTGCAGGCCATCATGATGATACAAATATTTTCTACTATATGGTTTTAGCAAAAAATAAGTCAATTACATACATAACATCACGCTTGAATTCCCTGAAGGGTTAGACAGAGTTGTTGTACCTATAGAACACCCACATTCCGCCAGTTATCTTTAAGTCCCATGTAATAGGGGGCGAGCTAAATCCTTCAAAATATTTATCATCGCGTTTAGCATCCCAAAAACCCCCACACAACTTGACACAACTCCAACTTGTAGATCCTCGTCAATCGTCGCCAAAGTTTCTCAAAGTGGTCCAAGCTAAGGTATGCATCTTAACCTAAAACCAACGGTCTCATGCAAAATTACCAAGTTTATTCACGGGTTTCAAAAGTTTTGAAACCGCAGCCAAGGTAGACAACGAACAAACAGTGACAGTGAACGTAGGTTGGTTTGTGTTGACAATAGGACGCAGGGATCCGCCTGATATGGGAATTAGCAATGGGATTATGTCTGACGTCATTGCCGCAATGAAACATTTATTTGAAACTAGCTTACCCAACAGACGTTGTTCTGTCCAATTTTCAATAATTCATAATAATATTTAGTTAAATTTTTTCACAAAATTCAATATTTTTCGGGTAACTTTCCCAATTTTCTTTCTATAAGTATAAACTTAATTCGGACTATTACAAATATTTTAAAACAAAAATCAACCAAATCCAACCTTCTAGTGAGGCCAACTATAGAAAAATAAAGGCTTATTTTGACGATATTTACGAGTAATCGAGAAGGTTTAATCATCAAACTTCGATCATAAAATCCAAGGAACTACTCCAACATATTTCGCCTGCTTCCTTTTAAGGTTCAAGAGACTTTTTTCTTTCCAGGAAAACCGATAAACTTGATTTTGTGTTCAAGAACAATATTTTATCAAAGGAAGACTCAGTCTTTAGTTTGAGAAAGGATCATTAAAGGTAACAGATATTAGACCCACGTCAAATTGAATGTACCCATGGACAGTTCTTTTTATCTTATTTATAAGAATATATGTACACTGCCAGGGCAAGAGCCTCCCTTTCTTTTTTCCACTCAGCTCGATTTATTTATTTAATACTTCAAGCACATAAATGTGCAGAGGCGGACATGATTATGGGTTCCTTCTGCCGTTGACGCGTCTCGCTCGTGTTTATGAACAGTAAATAGTTTCCGTACGACATAAATACCAGACGAAGATTCCTAAAACAAAAGTGTGAGTCAAACACACAAAAGTGCTCCAACAGAGTTTTAATAACTTAGAATCCTCCTCTTTGTTCGTTTTACATCTGTTCCAATAACTACGCTATTCTTCGTTTACTCAACGACAACCATTATCATAAAGGCCAATTTATATTTCTGAACGTTCCAACCAATACAAAGTCTCTAATCCTTAAGTTTAATCAAGGGTAGCAACACCAAAAACGTGATCAACTCTATCCAATTTCAAGAAGTTCCCGGCTTACGAAACAAAATTTTTACCATGTCTAAGTAAGAGCCCATAAAAGTACAGCAGTCTTAGTTTAACAAGTTTTATCGACAATAAACTTGAACTTGGCTAATAAAGTTTTGATGAGGAATCATATGTAGAGGGTGGGTAGGTAGAGGTGACTTGTTTTTAAGTGACGGCAAATCTGTTCAGGCTGTAAAATTATTTGGAACTATACAGGGTTATTGGAAAAACACTAACAACCTCTTAAGAGGTCATTGCACTCGTCATTATGAACAACTTTTACTATGGGACCAAACATGAAATCGCGAAAAAAAAATCAGCTGTTCGCTACATTTTGACAAGTTAGACGAACATAAATGTAGGGAACAGCTGATTTTTTTTTCGCGAAAATAATTTTTAGTGCAAAAAATTAAAACACTACAGTTTTAGTATGTTGCTTGTAGAATAATCTGACAAAAAATCATAATGATTGTATGTATATTAGTATGGTTTTTATTGTAAAAATAAAGTTTTAGAGGTATCTTCATGATTTTTTTTCTATTTTACCAAATAAATTGTATTATGTTTTCAACACACTATCTACCTAGCATATCATATATTTTTTTGATTTTATTTACTGTAGTAGATCATAATTATACTTTAATGTTTCTAAAACTTGCGTTTTTTGCGTTTAGGTCCTGTAAGCCCCTTAAAGTCAAACCACGCTGTCATCATTTTCATAACAGTCACTTCGGCCGCCATGTGGCGGCCATCGCTCTTCTAGGAAGCGGCAGCTGTACTGGCTAAAGGCCTATTCAAAACTAAGGGTTGTTCGCTACCGTCTGCGGTAGAGAAAACCGAGTGGGTATGCGGTATAATATTACTGTTCACACCAAAGCGGATTTTGCTATCCTTGTGGGTAGAATACCGAGTTCGAGTTTCGCTCAGGAACAAGCGAAACAATATCTATGCGGTACTATGCACCAACTATTCCCCTCTAGCCGCGGAACTTGATACTAAATACTTGAGCGAAACCCGCGCGGTATGTACCTCTACCAACAGCGGCAACGAAGACCGCTTAGGTTTGAATAGACATTTGTGAGTGGTTGACCAAAAAGGGACCTCAAGGGAAAATAATTGATTTCGAGTAAATCGCGTTTGAAATTTCGTGTAGAAACAAGTTGCGGCATGTTTTATGTAAGTATGCGACTTCGTTAGTGAGTGTCAACACGTGTTTGCGGATACTACGTTATTGGCGACTTATTTAGTGTCAGTTTCTTGTCTTTATGTGCGTCTGACATCACAAAAACTAGTGTGCGCGGTGTGTAAGGTGTAATTTTTCCAAAACTGTCTCGGCTCACAAAAAAAAACATAAAAAAACACTACGGCACCTAAAAATATTCTGGTTAGACCAAAACAAAGCTAAAAGACCACAGATTAAAAAATTAAAAAAAAAAACGGTTTCCAATCCCTCCAGGTCCCTTTTTGGTCAACCACTCACATTTATACATTCACGTTGGACATTCTCAACTCATGCAGACGGATTCCTGAGCATATTGTATTAGGTCAGATAAAAACATGATCGTTGTGTACCTAAATAACCCACCTCACCAGGAAACAATGCAAATCAATCATTTATTTCGACATCCACCCTTGGACATCAATTTATAGGTACAGCAAATTTCAATAATTCAATATTCAACTTTATCGCTAAAGTAAAAGGTTCAAAGTTGATTGGGAAAATTTGACAGTTTCGGGTAGCTTGATGTGCTGGCGTCTGTACATTGTTCACGTTAAACCTCGCAACCGTTTCTTTGAAAACAAATTTTATTTCACCTTCAGATTTCTCGTTGATCAAAGGGAAAACATGAAATATTACAAAAACTTCCTTGAGTGTTTCCAAAGTATTACAAAACTTGGAAGTTTCCCCATGCTCACGCGATTGGAACTATATTTAATTTCAATGTTAACTTTTCTATAGGATTGTTGGGCAATGGAGTACGTCAAATCATTTTTAAGGTTTCCACGGGTGCGGGTAAGAGGGTGAAAGGATTGTGTTGTGAAACTTTGGACTTAATTTGTGTGACGGATTTTTTGCGGCTAAATTATTTGGCATAGCAACTGGTTTAATAAAAGATCGACGTGCACCTACTTATTGATGATTCATTCCGGTCTGACCCCCTGAACAACTCCCCTCCACCCCCCCTCGATCCCCTGGCAGTTCGTCTTCTGTTTTAAACTTTGTCTTATCCACTACTTATAAGCTTTCTCATTTGACTACGATGCTGTTTAGATCACGTTTTTCAAATTGATCAAACCTTTTTAGTCATGATATTTAAAAAGTGGCTAAGCGACTTCTCTTAAATTTATTCGACCACAACAAAAGTCCACAAAATCACTCAGATCAGTAGGTAGCTATGATGAGCGATTGGCTCAGCATCATGCGGACGGAGAGTAATGGGTAGCTCACCGTTCGATCAGGACCTGCGACCTAATTGCGTAACACACTATCAATCGGAATCTGAATAATTTTAAAGCAAATTGCTAATCCATTGCTTCTTAAGTTCGAAAAATTTGTCTGCTCAACACGTAAATAACGCAATGAATGTTGTTGATCTGTCAAAATGAAACCGATTCCGATTGATAATGTGTTACGCAATTGCCCCGCAGGCCCGTGCCGGACGGCGCGTATGTTCCACGCGCGCCTCAAAGAGATGTCAGCATACAGGAAGGGGGTTTTACTCAGTAAGAGTCTGACACTCCCTTCCGCTGCACCCAGAGCGGGAGGAGTCATTAGATGATTTCCCATCAAAAAAAAAATAAAGCATCATGCTGAGATAGGAGCCTTTTGGCCTCGTATAGGACTGTGAGGACTTTGTAAGCCTTGTACCTAGACTTTAGATCTGTAGACCATTTTTTATTGTATCAAGTACTTACCTGTACTTGTTGACAGGCCTACGTTGTCCTCCCATACCTACTGTAACTTGAAAACATTGTAAAAGCCAATTATTTTTTAAAAGAGTAACCATGGAGTTTCTTGCCGGTTCTTCTCCATAGGAAACGACCAATTGGAACCGTGCACCTAGCATCTGACGTTTCATAAGTGCCCATGTTGGTTTATGTGAAATAAAAATATTTTGATTTGATTTGATTGACTGTCTGTTTCATTTTTCTTTTTGTTAATTTTTTTTATATATTTTTTTTTACTGTGTTTAGTTTAATTTGTAATCTTCCTGTACGAGTCGCAATAAATACGTTTTCTTTCTTTCTTTCGATTAGAGAAATAATGTCAATAAATATTTCACTTCTGACGTCAACAATATAAAGTGATGTGGTCATTATCAATCCTTTAACTAAGATAAGATACACACGAACCCTCAGAATCTACCATCAGAATTCGAAGTTTAAGTTATAATAACGGTGCCTTTATGTACTTACTCTTCAACAAGTAGGAACTAGACCCAACAATAAATATACACTCCAAGTAAAACTTTGAACAACAATACGAAAAATTAAAACAGAGCATAAACTTTAAAGTCTGACCCATTTTCATAAATTAATTTTACTTCAAGACAAGTACCATACCCCTGCTTCGCACGGTTTTTGCGACTTGACAAAACATCGAGATTTCTTTATTATATGTACGAGCGGTTCGTGTCTAAGTAATGACAGCTTCACGGGTCGATCGATCAGGTTAAGCTGCACTTGCCGCGGTCGGTCCATGGAAGGGTGACCATCTTTACGTACCGAGACCCCCTGTGCCTCGAAAAGCACATTAAGCCATTGCTTCCAGCTGTCTTTCTTGCATCTTTGACAGTCGTTACGGGTAAGTCTTACCCATATCCGTGGTCTTACCAAAGTGTATCGTATTACCCAGTAACGGGTTGTTGAGGTCAGATAGACAGTCGCTCCAAGTAAAATACTGGTATTCAGCTGCATCCGGCTAGACTGGAAGCCGACCCCAACAAAACTGGGAAAAGTCTAGGCAGATGACACACATAAACCTTCCGGAAAAAATTATGGTGAAAACGGCATCAAAATCCGTTGCGTAATAGTTTAAAAGAACAAACAACGCGCGGTCACACAAACAGACACGAAAAGCGACATCAATTTATAACAAGTATAGATAGATATACATAGATTACAAATCGGGACTTGGGAACACGTACTACGGTTTTTGCTCACTATTGTTTCAAAGTTTACAGCGAGACAACCAGTCTTTTATTTACACAAGTTTTCCACGCCATGGCGTTACGTCCGTGGAATTTCAGCCGGCTGAACGAATACAAAAAAGCCTCTTCAGTAATAGTTCAAGTTTCAGCCGAGTGGAAACTTCTGTGATCGGTTTTTTGTTAAGAATTTTAAGTGGATGTTTGGATTTATAGGACAGTGCGCACATTATACAAGCTACCTAAGCATTGGAAGGAGCTAAGTATCAGTGCGTTCAAACGTCAGTTGATAGTGTTTTTATCGCAAAAAGCTTATTGTAGTGTATCTGAATTTTTAGTCGAAAAACTCGTCTGATATTTTAGTTTTATTGATAATGTTTATTGATTTTTATTGATTAAAAGTAGTAATGTGACTAAAATATTTGTACGCCAATATATTATAAGGCTATAAATGATTGGACTATAATATCATTTATTAACATCTCGCATGCTCTTGTATGTATACCATGTTTATACAAATAAATAAATCTTATCTTATCTTATAAACAAAACAGTTTCGTCTATCACAGACAGAATAGTTTTTTATGTCGTGCCTGGTGCGCAACTGCCCGGTATATAGACTATGCTAGTTGCGCGGTAAACTCCGCTTGCGAGATGCAGGATTTTGCGTGACGTAAACAGCTTTTCAGTACATTTTGACAAAGGAGGCTTTTTTATAGACGTTGTTAAAAGTTAAGAGATGTTCAAACGTCAAAAATGTATCGTTGAACAGTCGCTATCGCTACTAACTTAAGGACGCTATCACATTTTGAACTCGCTCAAGTTTAGGTATCTGAATCGCAACACAGCAACATCACGCGCACGCACACATTGAAACCATTGTTCGCTCGATTTTTATACGTAACTTAACTAATCTTGGTACTTGAAGATTTTTTTTTTTAATTTTGCTGGTATTTATTGAGTAAAGTTAGTTGTAAGTTCGCAATCGAATTTGGTAAGTGTTATTAGTACTTACTATCTGCGTGATAATCATGTTTTTAGTATTGTTGAAGTTCATCAGTCAATATGTTCATTACTAGGTACCCAAAAACGACCTTAACATTTTAGTATTACAAGGAACATCCACATTTATACCACAGTCTGCTGTTAGTTTGAAAAGATGTACCTAAGTACTTTTAAATATTATTTTTGATGTCAATTGTTGGAGTATTACATAATCAAATACTAGCCTGGGAGTTTATCGTAGAGTTTCGTTGTGATATTTAATAATAATCATTCCCTTATGAAAACAGTAAGTATTTTATTTACTTAAAAATGAAAAAAAGTAAATCAAAAGTAATTTATTCAAATTAGGCTGAGAATCAGCACTTTTCGAATGTCAAAATTACAAAAAACAGTCCCCAAAACGCCCGCCCTTCACTTCTTAGTGCTTTCGCTGGGAAGAAGTGGCGCAACAAACTCCCCAGCAGCACAGTTGTCTTTTCACATAGAAAATATTTCATTGTACTACTACTATACTCCATAGGTTTAGGTAGCTAAATAAAGGTAAACAAAAAAACCACGCGACTTTGTTAACCGACTAAACGTAATACCAGTCTATTCAGTTGTCATGCTACGTCACAATTGTATTCTTCAATATAGCAACATTATAATTCACTAAAAAAATTTACTGAATTGAAGAGTAAAACTGTGACGTAGCATGACAACTGGATATACTGGTATTATGAAGAAATTGGCCGTAAGTCGATTTGTCACAAACAAAAATCCGCCACCTTGAATAAAAAATGGATGTTATATTCGTAATCATCACCCCGAAAAACCCCAAAATCGACTATTAATATCGAATGTCAAAAAAAAACATTTCCATCATTTTAATTTGATTATAAAATAATAAAATAAATATTTATAGGTACAATCTTTATCCGTCATCTACATCCACTAAATAAATAAATTAAAAGTAAAAAAGTTTTTTTCAGATTTAAGTACTCGTATTTACTTAGTTTGAAAATTAAAAAAATGAAAATCAATCAGATCATGTTATTTACTTGTTTATCTACACAGGTAAATCTCGCAACAAGCTTTTATATATCATAAATATAACTTGTGTACTTAATGACGTTATAAGTTGATAGTAAAAGTTTTAAAGGACAATTTTATTTTATTCTTTTTAGCGCATTTAACTAAAAGCTTGTTTTTAAAAAAAAAATTTACTTTTAATTTGTTTTTTACTTTTTAGTTATTGCTGGACAGGTTTTTTTGTGGAGTTTAACTCGCATACGTATTCTGAGCAAGACCTTTCATTTGATATCCATGTTGTAGGAAAGCATAAAAAGCTTAGTCCGCTATCTTTAGAAGTCCGCCATATTGCATTTAGAGTAACGTCACATTCTTTTTTGAGTTATTCTCAGCAAGCCCTTTCATTTGATACCCATATTGTAGAAGTGCATTAAAAATAACTAGTCCGCCATTTTTGGTGTTCCGCCATATTGGATTTAGAATGCCGTCACTTTATTTTTCAAGTCATCCTCAGCAAGTAATTTAATTTGATACCCACATTGTTGCAGTGCATTAAAAATAACTAGTCCACCATCTTTAGATGACCGCCATATTAGATTTATAGTGACGTCACTTTATTTTTCGAGTTATTCTCAGCAATCCCTTTCATTTGATACCCATATTGTAGGAGTGCATTAAAAATAACTAGTCCACCATCTTTAGAAGTCCGCCATATTGGATTTAGAGTAACGTCATTTTATTTTTCGAGTTATTCTCAGCAATCGCTTTCATTTGATATCCATATTGTAGGAGTGCCTTAAAAATAAGTAGTCCGCCATCTTGGGCGTTCCGCCATTTTGGATTTAGAATAACGTCACATAGCTAACCATGCATTGTCATCCAAACTAAAAGTGCATACAAAATTTCAGCTCAATCGGTTGAAGATATCTGGTTCAAAATTTAGTTGCAAGAGTCCACCCGAACAAACATAGTTACATACATACATACTCGTACATACATACATTGCAAGTTAATAAATAAAAGCTTGTAAAAATTACAACTAAGTATTTGTTTCTGAAAAAAATACCTATAATCGTACTTAATTTTATTTCGGTCCGAAAAAGTATCAACTTCGTCCGACCTCAGTACACAACTCGGAACTCACTTTTTTACGTAATTATTTTTTGCGAGAAAGCGACACAGACGTGCTTTCACGAGCGCCTCTGAGCGCGGAATGACGAACCGCAAGTGTCCGCGGGTAGAAAATGTATGGAGAAATTTGAGAGCGTTTCTTATTTGTCTCATAAATGAAAAAGTTATTTATTTATCTACAAAATATTTAGCTTGTCGTATCAGGACTATATAAGCAACAATATCTTCTTATTTTTAAATTAAAATATGCAGTGGATTTAGCTATATAGGTACTTATTCAAACCCCTTTTTATTAAATTTTTTCGATTACTGTGATGGTAAAAACGTATTTGTGTGAAAATTTTGTATAGGGCTATTTAATTGTTATGGAGCCATTCTGGAGATGAATATATTATCTTTAATTTGAAACCAAGATATCCTTGCAGTTGCGACTCCAAGTTCATTAAAATGGTACCTGAAAAGCACTGTTATTCGTGGAAAAATGTGATAGCGTCCTTAACTGCGTATATAAAATATAAAGGGGTTATACTAAGTATATGTGACTGTTTTGTAGCGTATGCGCTTATCATTATTTTCATAGAGCAAAGCAATCATAAAGTTTTAACTTAATCTGTACAAAGCATTATTGGTTACACAAAAAAAAACGTAGGTGCTTTGAAATCTTAGACATAGTCAAAACATAATATCTGCATTAAAGACCAGCTGGGCAATTGCGTAACACATTATCAATCGGTTTCATTTTGACAGTTCAACAACATTCATTGCGTTATTACGTGTTGAGCAGACAAATTTTTCGAACTTATGAAGCAATGGATTAGCAATTTGCTTCAAAATAATTCAGATTCCGATTGATAGCGTGTTACGCAATAAGGGTGCAGAGCTGGCTATTCGTACAACAGGTGTGTTCCTTAATCCCAATATATCTTCATGAACGGACGTCCTGGATTAGCCAAACAGATGTTCCATATACTGCCTACTTGAATGAAGCTTTTGTCCATCTATTTAGTCTGTATGTTACTGGCAATGAGCTCGTCCACTATTACGGACTTTAAACATAACTAACTGCCTCGATGGTCTAGTGCTCGCAAGCGTTACTATTGAGCATGAAGTCCTAGGTTAGATTCTTAGGTTGAGCAAAGTGCTATTGGGTTTTTTCATCTGGAATTTCTCAGTAGCAGCCCAGACTCTGGATTTTTGCCCGGTTGATGGCAATAGGCTCGCCCCTATCTCTGCCAAACTCTTCGGGGATTACAGGCGTCAATCAATCAGCTCAGCCTATTGGAGTCCACTGCTAGACATAGGCCTCTCCCAGGCTGCGCCACAATACCCTGCCCTCGGCCTTCCGCATCGCAGTGGAGACCGCGTATCGGCTAGCGTAGTGTGGGACGCCCCCCAGCTAGATGGACGGACGACCTAAAGAAAGTGGCTGGAACGGACTGGATTACAGGCGTGATCTTATCTTATATTTAAACATAACAGGCCAAGAAGTTTAAGCTAGTAAGAGCTTACATTTTATTCAAGGCAAGAAGAGTCTGAGAAGTAGTAAGTAGATTTCGAACCAAGGAAATTAATATTAAATAAAAGAGCCTAAATGGCAACGAAACTTTGTCCTTTATTTCCGTGAAAAAGTCCACACAAATGGGTTTGTTCGTAAAACCCCTATATGTTTGAGTCCTCATTTGCATAATATTACGCGAGGATCGGAAAACTTTTATGTAGAAAATATAATTTTATTGTGTTTTCGCTATTGGGTGTTACTTTTATGTCGCCATTTTTGATTTGGGTATGACGATCAACTACCATGATTGTAAACCACAGTTGCTATGAAAATGGAGACCGAAAGAGACAATTTTCACAAGGAATGGAAAAAAATAATAAACAAATGTCAAATAGAATAATCACCGTGGCAGAGACTAAAACTGCCAGATCAACGGGCGACAATATTTTATGATTAGCAAAGTGGTCATGACATTTTTGAACAAAATAATATGACATTTCAAAACAAAATATTATGACATTTGTTCAGCCTTCAACACGAATTTGCCTGACGTTTAACAAAGAGAAGATATACTTAGCTATAAATTCATAGTTTAGTCAAATAAAGTCAATTAAAGCTCTTGGAAATTTTAGCGGTCACCCCAGCAATTTACGCTTGAAAATATTGTCGCAACACAAAACCCTAATTGGCATAGGGCAAAATGATTATAATTCGTCGGGTCAGCCTGTAATCAGCCATAAAATGTCTAGTCATTTAATTTAGAAAGTAAACAGCACTGTTAATTGGTAAAATGAATAATAATCTGACCTTTTAGACCCTCATTTAAGTAAGGAGTAGAAGAATATTTACCTAAATACTTATTTTACGAAACGATGACGATGTTTTTTTGCAAAAAAAAAACGATCCTGTTACTACAGCATAATGTAAGACAGAGTGATATCAAGGCAACTGTCCCACAGTCGGCGATTAACGAGTAGCGAGTAGAGCTAGTTAGTGAGCAATGAGCAGCGAGTGCGCGTCGACGACATAGCTTAGCGCTCAACGTCCGTGTGTCACTGCAGGGATCCAGCAGAATATCAGCGTCAGGTACATTTGCCTGACACATGCTGAGCTGGACTCCCATTTGGTGCAACCTTGAGACGCACACCGCACTGTGTATGTTTCGTTATTAATTTTATTTTATTTTAAGTTTTCATCACAGTGTCACTTTTATTTCGATATGTATGTTTTTCCTTTTGTTTTTATATTGGCACCTTGTTTTTATATTATGTTCATGTGGGTACACGAAGTTAAGGTATTTTCAAGTTTTATTTTCGTCTGCATAATAAGCCTATAATGTTCCAACTGCTGAAATACAGGCCTCCTCTCTGTGAGAGGGAGTGGGCTGTAATCCACCACGCGAGCCTAGTCCGGGTTGGTAGAAGTTGCATGTCTTCGAATTTTTGCTTCTAGGATATGCCGGTTTCCTCACGATGTTTTCGTTCACCGTTTTGGGAGCCCCTACATATGTAAATCAAACGACACCCTTGTTAGAATGCAGATTACAAACCTGCATTATAACAAGGGTGTCGTTTGTTTCCTTAACTATATAGCCGACAAGACCATGAAAATCAGCCAAGTCGTCCGAGCAAGATATATTCAAAGCATTTATTTCAATTAAACCATGTACAGGCACTTTTGAATTGTCAAAATTAAATAGTCGGTCAGTTCAGAAAGTTGAAGCTAGTTGCCCATTCCAAAACTTAGATCTCTATGGAGAAGAACGGGCAAGAAACTCTATGGACACTCTTTTAAATCAAGATATTACTAAATCATGGGTACATTATTCTTGCTGCTTCTATATGTGAGAACAATGTAAAAAAAACACACACAAATGAAGAAACAATTCAAAATATAAAATTCAAAATAAGCCTTGGCAGTTAAGAGATGACCAGTCTCAACCGACGGCGCCCGTTCATGAACATGACGCGTGGATCAGCACCATCCAGCTCAACCATTTTGTAGGGAACCGAATGATCCAATAAATCCAATAATGATAGTTCGAAACATCAGTCCAAAATAGCGGATAAGCATTAACAGCGAAGGTTAATTGTTGAAGCCCATCGAAGAATCAAAAGACAGGCCCAAAACACGAAGCGTTGCTTTATCGTCATCTAAATTACTTCCAAATTGCTTCGCCATCGAAATTTGTTGTTATTTTAAGTCATTAAAGAGGGTAGGTTGTTACATAAACTCTTATTATGAAAGTTGGAAGGCCATTAGCCGTTCGGAGGAGGGTCGGGGCCTTTTGAAGCCTCTAAGCTGTATATATGGAGTAGCTTCTTTGACAGCCTGTACTAGTCTTTATAACTGTGAGCATTGCCTGAGGCGGAGTGTACAATGGCTTGGTAGATGGGATATTTTCTTTGGAGGGTAGTCTATTATGGAAGGTGTGGGGTTTACGCGCGTTTCTACGTCATGGGGAGATGTCAAGCGATGTTGTACTATAGAAATAGATCGTATTGTTTTAGACGTTATTGTATTATTTTACTTCTGCTTAACTTTGCGTATCCATCAGAGTCAGAATGTTAAACAAATTTTTTAGACGTTTCGTATGAATAATGTTTTTTCTTAATAAACTAAACACAAACAACGACAAGACATAAATACTAAGTACTCCCGAACTTTTCTCAGAATTGTACGAAAATCAGCTTATTAACTTACTGAAGTCGAAAACGAAAGCATATTAAATTACCCTACCCTTTAAAAATAAGACGAATTTACGTGTAAATATCTTTTAAATAAATTCACTACGAAATAATTATTTAGGTTAGGTACAAAATAGCTCAAAATCAGTTTAAAATACCTTTATAAGAGCTCACTTGAGGACGTTAAAAGCTCCGTAATCTTAATAAGTAAAGAGATATTTGTTTAAATAAGTTATTAGATTTTGTAGGCACAGGACGGGTTTGTGTTATTAATATCACTTTATGATTTTGGATTTATATTAAAACTAGCAGCGCCCCGCGGTTTAACCCGCATACGTGTCGATCCCGTGGAAATATTTGGATAAAAACTATCCTATGTCCTTTCTCGGGATTCAAACTATCTCTATACCAAATTTCATCTAAATCGGTTCAGCGGTTTAAGCGTGAAGAGGTAACAGACAGACACACAGACACTTTCGCATTTATAATATTAGTATGGATGTTGTCTTAGTTCAGTAGAATCTAAGTACGGAGAACTTTATTACTTCAAAAGATAGTAAAGTATTTGTTTAAAAAAAACATAACCCTCCTTCTGGCGCAGTCGGGTAATAATTTATTCGATTTTTTAGGGACAGTACTCTAGTACTCTTGTTGTGCTTCTCAAGTAAATCGCTTTGATAAGTTAAAAGAGTAACGGTGGAGTTTCCTGCTCATTCTTTTCCATACGAAAACTACCTTTTGGAATGGGCGACTAGAATCAATTCGTTTTATTATAATTTTTGACGTTCAAAAGTGCCTTTAGTGTGCCTATTTGAAATAAATGATTTGACTTTGACTTTGTGGTTGTGGTCTAGTCCTTGCTGGTTTAAAACCAGGGCCCCGATTCTGTATTATTCCGCGCGAAATCTTACCACGTGGAAACCACGTCAATATCGTGTCTTGTTTACGGCAAGGAATCGAAATATCAACCGCACGGACAACATGTATTTTGACAGTTAAAACCACGCCATTGTGTCATAGAGAATACGTTAATAGTAGATGTCGTGATTAATAAAGGAATTGACGTGGTTTTGAAGGAAGGAGTCATTAAGTGGGTGGTCGTATAGTGAGCCTTGGTTTAATTGCGAACATTACAAAATTATGTATATCAAGTCTGCCGTCCTATCAAAAAGTGCAATAACTCGGATTTTGGGCGTAATTGAAAGTTTAAGCCCAAAATCAGCAAAATTTGCTGATTAGGGATATGTAATGTAACATTTTAAAGCCCAATATCAGCAGAATTTGTTGATTACGGATATGTATGTAACTTTTAAAGCCCAAAATCAGCTGAATTTATTGATTGCGGATATGTATGTAACTTTTAAAGCCCAAAATCAGCTGAATTTATTGATTGCGGATATGTATAACTTTTAAAGCCCAAAATCAGCTGAATTTATTGATTGCGGATATGTATGTAACTTTTAAAGCCCAAAATCAGCTGAATTTGTTGATTGCGGATATGTATGTAACTTTTTAAAGCCCAAAATCCGAGTTATTGCACTTTTTGTAAGGACGGCAGAAGTGATGCGCTTACCAAAGAACAGCATTTCATTTTTATTTCTATAGAAGATCATGAACATGTCACCAAAAAAGAAATAGAAACGTTGTGACAAAACATCAACTTCCCAAAAATGCAATTTTACTAATCTCAAACCGTCTACACACCGCCAAAGCAATTGCAATCTCACAAATTCATTGACAGTCAGTGTTGACAAGCAGACATCTGCAAATGTCCGGTCAATTTGATATGTGGTGACAAACGTTTGTGGACTACGTTTGGACTGCGGGTTGCCTCGGGTACGATTGGGATTTGGACGTAGCTGACTCATCAATGGAGTAGACGGCAGGGGAGAAATTATTGTTGTAAGGTGTATTTTATTTCATATATTCAACATATTCTTCACACAATGGGTGCCTGAAGATGGACGGCGCCGCCGAGGCCGGCCTAGAAAGAGATGGCGAGATGACCGGGAGGCGTACAACGAGGGCTGGTTCGAGGTGGCGCGGGAAAAGAGTTCCTGGAAGGGTTTGGGGAGGCCTTTTCCCAGCAGTGGGACAATATAGGCTAACAAAACAAAAAAGGTGACATTCGTTTATAGGAATCCAGAAAGTTACACTAGTGTCTGTCGAAACCACATTTTGGCAAAGATGTTTAGAAAAAACCGATGAATGACAAAGTATAGTGACGGCTGTCAACCTGCACCCAAATTGTGTAACAAACTTTCCTTAACATACCTATCAAAAAAACATTTTAAAGGGAAATCCATTGCTTACTTAATAATTGTTTGAAAAATTCGTCTGGTCGACAACGTAAACAACGCAATGAAAATTGTTGAATAAATTGTTAATATCAGCATTGAGATTGTTAGTGTGTGAGGGAATTACCCGCAAGTAATGGCAATTTAAACAGAGCCTTCTGAAAACTAAAATCTATTCAAAATTACGCCAGTCATAATCGTGCTTATGGCCTACTTTTAGAATTCCTTGGTGGAAACAAATTAAACTGTCTTATTATATTTTTTTTTTATATCATGACAAAAGATAATCTGCCAATCTGTTTAGAAAACCTAATTAACTTTATTATTAAATCAAATATCACTTCCGGCACAAGTTTCAAGATTCTCATCAAAATTCATCCGGCTAAACTCAATTTCACGCTACCATGTCATTCAGTAATTCTACACTAGAATGCTAAAAGCTAATTGAAACGGTCTAAGAATACGCCATGTTGGCAACTGCTTGATTGACACATGGATGGACGGGTTTCTTTGCGTTCATGTTGCGTCTTTACGGTTGTGAATTTCTAAATCGGGATACATGTGACGGGATATACGGGATTCGCTTTTGGACGTGCACGCAGTCGTAGAATATGAGAGTTTAAGAGGGTTTTTGTTTTAGGACTGTTTTGAACCTGTTGATGACAGAAAAAATCGTTTTCGACTAGATCTGTCTTCTTCTTAGCGTATCGATGGCAAAAAGTTCATAATATAATATAACACACACACAAAAACATATTCAGCCTTTAATGTTCCCACAGCTGGGACTCAGGCCTCCTCTCGGTGAGAGGAAGTGGGCCATGATCCAGCACGCGGGCCCAGTGCAGGTTGGTGGATGTCACATGCCGGTTTCCTCATGATTTTTTCCTTCATCGTTTTGAGAACAGTGGTAATGAAATAATTTACACAAAGTAAAAGCGCCAGTCTGGGTTCGAACGTACGGTTCCTTGTATATAAGGTCCCATTAAAATAGATGGACAAACTTTTAGAAATCATTCAGACCACCAAAATAAGGACGATGGTAAAAAATATATAAGAAGAACGCATTAGATACTTACAAGAAAAATAATCAGCTAACGAAAATACACTAATTTGCCAGCAATTTATTATTTTAGGTCAAAATATAATCACTTCAATCAGTGTTTTTTTTTTGTATCATTCGTTAGACATACTGAGCACTGTGTTAAAATTTGTCCATCTATTTTAATGGGACCCTGTATATATGTTTGGCCCAAAATCCAGTTAGGTATGCGAAAAGCACTCACTGGCGCAGTCATATGGTTATCAAATGCACAGGTAACTCGACCAATTAGATCTATGAAAAATCTGAGTTTCAGTGACAGACATTCAAAGCTTACATCAAAAATTATTCATTCAAAGGCCTGTTTTATAAGCCCCCAAAAACCACCCTTTACATTTATCCGCCAAAAATCCTGTTAAAAAGTCAGGCTTTGACATGACTATCAGACTTATAATAATTATGCTAATTTGTATTAAATTTAGAAACAAAAATAAAAAGACCGACCCGCTCAAAACGCTTTCCCGTATATTTCCACTAGTAAGCGGAAACTACATTTCGATTTTATTAACAAAGACTAAAGACTAATACGAAATCAGATAAGTGTCACTTAAAATGTAACATCATCATGACAACAGAGGGGCAATTCTCGTAATTTTAAGAACGTTCACAGTCTGATCTCAGTCTCAATCTGTCAAAAAATACCTCTAATTTCCCTACATTTTTACAAGTTTTTGACGTGTGTTTGTCGCCGAGATGAGACTGCGACTAGATTTTAACGTTTTAAATTACGAGAATTTGACCTTCAGCTATTCGGAAATGGGATTTTTATTCGTTTTCCTGCAGTGTTTTTTGTTAGCAGAACATTTCAGTTCATTGTTTTAAATAAATTCTGTCTAGCTTGGATTGTTTTATAAACCACTCTCATTTCAACGTAGAATAGGAAGCCTAATAGAGATCATAAAGTGTGGTGATTCTTAGTATTTAAACCAATTAGTCCTATAGAACTCTGTAGTTAATAAATTAAAGGGTTATGATGCCATTAAGTCATAAACACTGTCTTATTTTTCAATGTTTTCGTCGTGAGAATTATCTCCATTCTACATTCCTACAGGCTGCTAAGTTTCAAACACCGTTGGGATAAAAATATTGAATTTGTAACTAAAGATTTAAAACACAATCTCTTAGGCTAAATTCTGCTTTCAAATTACAAACAGCTTAAAGTTTCGAATATCCCTTAAAATCGCAGGCATTAATGATGTACTTACAGTCAACAAAAGAGATAAGTATGCAGGATCGTCGATATAGTTGAAGTTTTGTAAGAAACTAATGGATCATATCGACTGAAATTTAATTTGATAAATGAGCCGTGTGTTTTCTATTAAAAAAATAATTGTTTTTTGGAAAACATCTATCGGTTTCTTACTAAGCTTCAACTATATCCGACGATCCTGCATACTTATCTCTTTTGTTGACTGTACATTTTAAACCCTTGACAGGGTTATTAACCCTAACGAGAGGCGTACACCTGATCCGACATGCCCGAACTATGCTCATATGAGAAGAAAGGGAGTGCGTACACTACTTCAACTGCCATCCACCGATGACGTCCGATAACTAAAGAAAGTGCGTCCGTTAACTAGGCGCACGCACTCGTGCATGCACGCATTAGTGCTTTTAAACACGTTTGGTGCGATAGGCCGCGTTCGGACGAGTACATACGATTATAGTTCGGCCGATGACGGAATAGGTGTACGCGAGCCATAAAAGGACACGCTCTAATTTTGGTAACATTAAATCCAACAGTTACCTTCGCTAAATCCAAGATCATCGTCCTTGTAAATGTGAACATTACATACGAGGAAATTAGGTAAGTTTCGGGTTTATCCTTTCTGGTATAACATAGATTAAATTATCTTTCTTGTAACACTTTTCTTTGCGATAGGATCTTGTAATCCTAGCGAACAAGGTGCTTTTGGGTACTTAGTAATTTACGAGGGAAAATTTGTCTTTTGTACACCTATCTAAATATATAAAACTCAAAGGTGACTGACTGACTGACTGACACAGTGATCTATCAACGCACAGCCCAAACCACTGGAGGGATCGGGCTGAAATTTGACATGCAGGTAGATGTTATGACGTAGGCATCCGCTAAGAAAGGATTTTGATAAATTCTACCCCCAAGGGGATAAAATAGGGGATGAAAGTTTGTATAAAACTTTGTCAATTTTAAACCGATCGGGCTGAGACTTTGCATGCATATAGCTACTATGACGTAGGCATCCCCTATGAAAGGATTTTGATACATTCCACCCGTAAGGGGATAAAATAGGTGATTAAAGTTTGTATAAATCTTCTTAGATTTTCGACTGATTGAACTGAAATTAAAGATTGGAGCTACTATGATGAAGACGTCCGCTTAAATAGGATTTTGATAAATTCAACCCCCATGGGGATAAAATAAGGGATGATGGAGGATGTAAATGTATTATTTTGAACTATCAGTTAATAATAATACTTAACGCGAGCGAAGCCGCGGGCAAAAGCTAGTTGAATATAATATGCATTAGTAGGTCAAATTAAATAACCAAAATAGATAAAACAACTGTATTCTGTAGCCGGTCGATTGTGTAAAAATTTCACAGTGAAAACTTAGGTGGAGTGAGCTCTACGTGAGCTGTCAATTGTGTTGTAACGGTATCTAGGTACAACGCCACATGCGAACCACCCGTCATACTCATACACGCGCCGGCTGATGAAAACCTTGACCTTACGCATTATTAGTAAAACCTTGTCATACTATACTATACAATGTAAAAAATGACGCGTCGACGACACAAGTGATGGAGATAGCTACATCGGTTGATAACTAGTGAAAGTGCAAACACTGCAACCGCAAACCGCAACGACACGACTGGTTTCTATGTAGGTAACTATGAAAACGCTTCCGTAGACGGCGACATTGCCACCTGTCACCGCTTTCATAGAGTTACAGAATCCAGTCGTGTTGCTGCGGTCTATCACTGCGGTTTGCAGTTGCGGTCCGCTTCAGAAGAGTACCTTTACAGTACCTATTGGCACACTTCTCTCTACCTACCCCTTCAACATTATATTAAGTTACATCCAAAAGCTTCAGTTTAATTTATAATATTGTGACTAAAGCAGCTTAGATTCACAACCTCGACAGACTTCCGAGTCAAAAATGACACATGTTACAGGTTACTTGATTTACTCAGTCCCCGACGGCAAACAGCCGTTGTCGAAACCCAAAAATGTTGACAATTCAAACCAAATGATTTAAACTGTCAAAATTTTCGAGTTTGGAATTTGTGAATAGCGTTTAGAACGACTCGATAACGTTGATTGATGTTCAATTCGGCACGGAAGCAAATCGAATGGTTGGGGCAAAAGCCACTTAAAAGAGAACAAATATTTTGATTAACAAAGTTTCCCAATAACGGTCTTCCGTTTACAGATGAGGAATATTTAAAATAAAGCAATGTTGGCAGACTGCACCGAAAATAACAATGCAATCAGCTTGCTAGTCAATCGTATCGTTAATTGGATGAGTAATTATATTTTGCTGTGATGCGGCGTTGGTATTCCAAATTGCTCTTGCAAATATCACAATGGCAATGTAAAAGAAAATGAGAGCTGGATTTCGGGAAATTTTCATCATAGTATTATCGGTTTATATTATTACTTATTACGTAACGGTTTCCTCTGAAATCGTGTTCAGGGCTACAATTTTAATGTCACGTTTTTTACGATTATCTAAATATACAGGGTTATTGGAAAAACACCAAAAACCTCTTAAGAGGTCATTGTACTCATCATTATGAACAACTTTTACTATGGGACCAAACCAGAAATCGCGAAAAAAAATCAGCTGTTCCCTACATTTTGACAAGTTATACGAACATAAATGTAGGGAACAGCTGATTTTTTTTCGCGATTTCTGGCTTGGTCCCATAGTAAAAGTTTTTCATAATGATGAGTACAATGACCTCTTAAGAGGTTTTTGGTGTTTTTCCAATAACCCTGTATAGAAATCACGTATCACTATGTTCGTAGACGCTAATCTCTGAAATCATCCAACATAATAATAGGAGAGTTTACTCTCCGGAATGGGTCTAAGGTGAGGAGCCAGACCAAGAGAGATACAGAAACCCGCAGGGCAGCATGTGGCGAGCTGTTGGGCAGTAGCGACCCCACGGACCCTATCTCCCGGGAGAAGTCTTGTTCCTCATCTCTGGCTTGCCTTTATTGGCCGGCTGGAGTGAAAAATGACGAGGAACAGAGCTCCCACCTCATTCTTGCCTTTATTGGCCGGCTTGAGTGGAGATTCGCAAGAGCAAATGTGCTCGGAGGAAGGAAGTATTCCAGTAAGATGCTGGTAGGGATCTTGACCGTACTTCCGGGATTGTCCTGATAGCCGTGGAATACCTCTCCACTCCTCATAAGCACCTCAGGACATGTTGCCCCCTTGTCGCTACGTCACTATGTGCTAGCGACCGTTTCCGGGGGCCCATTATTGAGTGTGCAAGTCACCCCCTGCCATTTTTTCCGTGTATAAATAAAACATTGATCAGGCAGGGGTCATAGTTCTTCCATAGTTCTTAGTAACCAGTCCACTTCAGCCACCCAAACCCATAGTCCAACTTTTTATTTTTTCCTATCCTACAATAGTCCTACACCAACCGGGGGTTATCCTTGGGTGCACTTGCATAGTGCATACAGGGATAATCGTCGGACGGTGCCGCATTTCATTAAAATTTCCTAAGGGGCCTCTGCGAGTTGGCTTCGGCCCCTCGTACGCCTTCCAAAGGACCGGGACCCCATGGTCCCGAGATATATAAATTCAAAAATAATAATAATAATAATATTCCACAACTATCACACAACGCCATCTAGTCCCAAGCTAAGCAGAGCTTGTGTTATGGGTACTAGACAACTGATAAACATACTTAAATATTTCTAAATACATACATATTATAGATAAATTACAACCAGACACAGAACAAATGATCGTGCTCATCACACAAACATTTGTCCTGGGTGGGAATCGAACCCACGACCTCCGGCATAGCAGTCAGGGTCACTAACCACTAGAGCATCAGGCCTGTCAAATAATACATAATATTTCAATTAAATTTTGAGAATGTGTATGATTGGTTCTAGCTTGAATGGTAGGATTGCTATTATGTTGTAGTTTTAATTTTGGCAGTTCCATCTCACAAATCCATACTAATATTATAAATTCGAAAGTGTGTCTGTCTGTTACCACTTCACGCTTAAACCGCTGAACCGATTTAGATGGGTATAGAGATAGTTTGAGTCCCGGGAAAGGACATAGGGTAGTTTTTATCCCGATATTCCCACGGGATCGAAACTTATGCGTGTGAAACCGCGGGGTGCTGCTAGTCCTGCATAAAACAATACTTAATTCATCACCGTATCAGTAAATATGAATCAATGATGGCCACCTTTTCATGCACTGGTATCGCACAAGGCGTCATGATGAATTGCGTTCATCAATACGTCTCGAAACCAAAACTGCTTTTCTCAACGCTGCCATTGACCTTGTAACCAATTATGCTTCTGCCCGCGGCTCCGCCCGTGTGGATATGGGACAAAAAGTAGTCTATATTAACATATAGACTACGTTTTGTCCTGCAAGTGAAAGTCCCGTCCAAAGCGGTTCACCCGTTTCAATGATTAGCCGGAACAAATAGACAGACAGCAATTAAAAAAAAACGTTTTTTTTTGTTATAAGTAGCGTATATACTTTCATATGCATTTAGTAAAAAGCTGTTATTTTGATGTTCCAAACAGACACTTCAAATTTATTTATTTATATTGATGTTGTATTAATTATAATTTAATCTTCATTACATCTCTGAAGTTTTGCCAGCTAATTGAATTTGACCCTGGATAATGGAAGAAATTTTTGGAAAAAAAAATTACGTGGACCTATGAATTCAAAAATGTATGACCAAACAGCTAAAGCAAAAATAGGTTTAGAAAATAGCTGGATAAATTTTAAAATGAAGAAGTTACAGTAATAAAACGACATTATTGTGCATGCAGCTTCTGCTTATCAGTGGGCGGAAATTGTAAAAGTCAGTGAAAGGGAACAGGTTATTGTGTCGGTTATAGGAGATTGGCTACTACCCTCTTTATTTATCTACTGTATTTGTTTTTCGCTACATAGATAGATAGTAATCTACGAGTATCTAGATAGTAATCTATCTATCGACGGCGTTGGGATAGATTATGACGGCGCGCGGCGTGGGATAACCTTTACCAGAAGTGGTCATGGTCATCGTATTAGTGGTTCAGCAGCTTGAATATCATCATCATTTCAGCCGAAAGATGTCCACTGCTGGGCATAGGCCTCCACTGCCACTTACTGCCGTCAGATAGATAAATCATTCATTTGGTTCACACAAAAGAAATAGTACAACACACAAAAGCAGTAAGTACCTACATAAAGAAAAAGAATATCGCCGGGTTAATAAAGGCAAAACCAATTATTTAGTCCAAAAAAGTCAATATAAAATTTTCCGTAAGCGCATTTGGAAAGTTTGCTATTAAATTTAAGTCCTTAGTAATAAAATTATGTCAGTTGCAAATGTAAGAACGTGTTCTATAATTATCTAAGTTTCAAACAGTTACTTACTAAACACAAAAATTAACTTCATTTGTACGAAAAAAAATTAAAATAGATTATAACCCCCCTATTTAGTTGGTTTTGCCTTTATAGTACAAATACAAGCATATCTGGAAAAGTAATTGTCCTATTTGTAACAGACTTCGCAATTACGTGAGTTAAAGTATTGTTTTGATAATTTGCTTGTAAGGCTGATTGTCGAAACATTCGTTTTGAAACAATTTAAAAAAATACGAAAAAATAGTTGGTTTTGCATTTCTACTTCTTAATAGATGTCTTCGAATCTAGAATGCAAAATTGTACTAACATTACAAGTTGCTGATTTGCATTGCTTAAATCATTCAAATTGTGTACCTGCTATCAGGGCCTGTTTCACCACCTACGATTAAGTTACTATTAACTTACTTGGCAGATAATTTCATACAAATTCCATAAAAAAATCAATTCTGTTCCATTCTTTAATTTATTCGGTAAGTAGGCCCTTACTATAGCAGCCAGTACAAGAAAACACTCAGAAAATAGAAAGAAGAAAGAAAGAAAGAAAAAAAGTTTATTTGGTCACAGTTCGTGAAACACAAAATACAAAAATAAAATAAAGAGGTTTCAAACAACAATAGTGTGTGCCTCACGGCTGCGCCAAAAAAGGCTCATTTCAGCATTAATGCCAGACAGATGCTGTCTGACGCTGGTTTTCAAATGAACCTTTAGGGAAAAGTGACGGGGAGTACACACAGTCTCAACATACCTAATACATACTTATAAATAAATAAATAAACTAATCACGTACATATCATTACAAATACAAATAAGAGAAAAAAAAAAAAAAAAAAACAATACATCAAAGTCTCGGCAAAACCTGTTTTTCGATGAGATTGATCCGTGCACGGTGCGTGCACTCAAAGCGCAACAGGCCGCCGAGCACGACGGACCGTACATTTGTGTTATTTAGTTTTGCGACAATAAAACTGTGGTTTGTTTGAAAATATGAATATGAATAGTCGTAATAAAAACTATTATAAAAAGAATCTTAAACAGATCTACTTATACGAAAAAAAAAAAATGAAGAAGTACCTACCTATAACAATAGATGAAGTAGGTACAAATGTTAGTAAAAGAAGGTAAGCGTTATTTACTACTTACGATATTCAGCATTGCTATTTTGTGTAATTTATTTATTTATACCCTCTCTTGTTTTAGTAGTGCATTTACGAATGATGCCACACCCTGTATTCACATTAAACAAAAGTACTGTCTTCGGCCAATTCCAACAGAAGAATAAATTTATGAAAAGGATGTGCGATGCGATCTCGACACCAGCTGCGCGTCACAGTCGCAAGTAAAAATAAAACCGACAGGTAACAAGAAGAAACATTTATTTTATTGTTTTTTCACCTTTTATATTCATACAAAGGTATGAACATAAAAGTTTAATAAACAAACAATAATTGGTCTTTAAAAATGAATTCTAAAAAATTAACCACTCAGAGTCATCTGGGTTCTCAGAGTCCTCCGATTCTTCAGGAACCGTAACATCAGGCCGATTCTTCAGGAACCGTAACATCAGGTATACAATCCACTTTTTGGCCATCAGCTCTCAAACTTTGGAACCATTCATGATATTCGTCAGGTTTGTCGAAAACATCGGTCATTTGTGGCTTGTGGTGGTATTTCAGTGACAACTTTTTGGACTGGCTCGACGTGATTAAATTTTACGGACAGCCCAAAACAAAACAGCGGCCACATATTAGTTCCTGTTTTGTCCACCACATGTGTCTGAAAATAACGAAACCCTCGTCGATATGATCGAGGATTTCGCTTAAGTAAAGTAAAATTATCGGTCTAATCTCAGAGCTTCCTTTCTTGCCATTAATTTCCATCCACGCATAACAAAATGCTTCATTTGGAAAAGCGCTGTCAGGTTGTATAGTGTAGGGCACGCCACGATAGTGGCGATAAGTCTCCTCTTTGAGGAGTGGCTAGAGAGGCGCCACGGCGTTCTCACCTACCGCCTGACGTAGGTCCTCAGCGGACATGGATGTTTCGGCAGGTTCCTGCACATCATCAGGCGGGAGGAGACGCCCGGGTGTCACTATTGCGAGGATCGCCCAGAGGACACAGTGGAGCATACGGTGGAGGTCTGCCTCGCTTGGGCGGAGCTCCGCCGTGTCCTCGTAGAGGCGATCGGCAGCGGCGGCGACTTCTCGTGTCCGGCCCTGTTTCAAGCCATGGTCCGGAATGAGAGGGAGTGGGAAACAGTCACCTCCTTCTGCGAAGCAGTCATGCTAGCGAAGGAGGTGGCGGGATGGCTGAGGGAGAGAGCCTCACGTCCCAGCCTCCGCGGGAGACGCTCCAGGCGTCGGGAGCCGCGTGACGACTCCCGGCCACCGTAGGCGCGGGCGAACGGATAGTAATGGGTAGCTCACCGTCCGGTCAGGACCGGGCCCGTGCCGAACGGCGCGTATGTGTTCCACGCGTGCCTCAAGAGATGTCAGCATAAAGGAAGGGGCCCGTTAGGGCCGAAACCTGCCAGGGTAGCGGGATTGTCCGAAAGGGTTACCGCGGCCCGGGAACATAAAGGGCTAAGGAAGGAACACGGGTGGGTTTTAGTCAGTCAGAGTCTGACACTCCCTTCCGCTCCACCTAGAGCGAGAGGGGTCATTTGATGATTTCCCATCCACAAAAAAAAAAGGTTGTATAGTGAAAGTTTCCTGCAACAATACAAAAAAACCTACATCTCCACTAGGGATTTGTAAAATTGCCTGCAAATCAAAGGATGCCGAAGTGAAGTTTGTTTCTTTTTCTGCTCCCTTTGTTCTCGCTATTGTATGTATCTTTTCTTTGAATGTACTGTTTATACTCTTCTTAAATTTTAGTTTTCTCTATATCTGGTATCCAAACGACGAAACTTGGTGCAAAAAAGAAACTGGTCTTTTTTGGGAACAAAAACCTCAAGTTGAATTCGGTGCAAAATACATTTCGATAGTTGCCTTCGAAACGGGTGTAACGCTCTCCTTCTCATACTCCTCCACATGCAATGCATACACATTAATTGTAATTGACAGACTACAGTATAGATATTGGCATTTAATATCTTTGCGCACTTTAATGGCTTCCCATTGAAGGGAAAGATTTGATATGACGCCGGATTTCTTCAGCTTTTTCTGGCGGCGTGTTGTTTTTGGGCTCATGTCGTCCTCGCGGATCACAATCTCGAGAATAAAGCCCCATTGTATATCGACTTTCTATTGCTTCTATAATAATTGAAGCAGAAATGCACAGAGTATTGCAGAAGAAGTTTTGGCATACCTGAGATTAAATTATTGTGTTGCTTTTTTTCTATAAAGAATTCAAAACTATTTTAACACTGTAAAAGTACTTACTGTCTGGAGATGCAACTGTTGTCGGTCTGATTCTTCAACAATCATTTTACTCAGCAACCACACACAGTAAAAATACACATAAATCAAAAAATGCACTTTATAGAAGATTCGACTAAATCCCCGAAAAACCGGGTGGGGGACAGCGACAGCCCGGGGAAGTACCGACTATAATAATTTAATCTGGTTTTTTTCTAGGCAATTCGCTAAAAAGAAATCGAAAGACTGAATGCCAAAATCGACTATATTTATATAGTGTTTATTTAGTTTGAATGTTCAAGAACAAAAAGTTGCTAATCAAATATATTATTTTTTACCATTAGTGACTGAGACCTTCCTTTGACATTATTGTAGGACTAAAACCCACTAAAAAAGTTTGGTATTTTTTGCATCTATATTTTGAAATATTATTTGGTTTTTATTTCTCTAAAGATACACTTTCTCGATTTATTTGTTTCTTAATTCAGTATAAACTATAAGTAATAACTATATAATCGGTTTTTACATTCGATAACTCGGGAACGGTAAGTCCTGCGGTTTAGTTGATTTTACCATTAGATAAAGAATCAAATGACGATTCGAATGGTATAATAAAGTGAAAAACTGAAAAAAATAGCAGATAGTCGGTTTTGCCTTTAACCCGGCGATATACAAGGTGCCAATATACAAAAAAAAACTTATTATCGGTTTTATGGTAGCAAGTTAATTGAGAAATGACTCCAGCTCTTGTTTTTGGAAAAAGAAAACGTGTTAATAGATTATTTAGGGTTTACATAGGCAAATAAGAAAGAAAGAAAAATGGTTTATTCTGCACAAACAAAACGCACATTACAAATAAAATAAAAAAAAGACATAAAATATACACATACAACGTAGTCAAAAGCCTCGTACTCAAGCTTAATAATAGTAAAAATGTTGACAATTTTGTCTATTGCTTGATGTTAGGGCCAGGGACCAAAGACAACACATATTAGTTGACATTGACAAATGACAATTTGCGATTGACAATGACAATTACAATACAAATTAATCCGTAATGCGCCCGCGACGCCAAAACATTGAAAACAACAAAACAAAAACAAAATGCCAATTGCAGAGTGGAAAAATAACTACTTTTATAACAAACAACAATAACAAGGACAATTAATCCGTGCGTCGCATCTGTGCAAGAATAGGTCGTTGCTCAAATGATAAATTATATATATTTATGTAAATTGGTTAAACTACGTTTTAAAACTAGATGACTTCGGTGTTTCTAAAAGTTTTTTAAAGTCCAAACATAATCTTGGACAGGCCATATGAGGACCATGCAGATTACCATGGAGATGGTCTTTTGAGGAAAGAACCAAACAGATGAATGAACATAACCTCTGAGTTTGTTTCGGCGTTTCTTCTCAGGGATCTGTCAGTTAGGAAAAGCCGGCGCCATTTTGTTTTAAAATACTGACGTATAAAAGTGTCTTATAATAAACTTATAGAAATAAACATTTTATTTCAAAAAGCAAACATCTGGAAGCCAAAATTTCAACTGCATTTGTAAGCTGCCAATATCGGAAATCGGTTAGGTACACCAGAATCACAACACGATCTCGAACAGCTCCCACAGCGCCACTCCTCAGAAAGAAAAAGAAACAAAGCATCTTTCTCTCATATAGGAAGGCCCACAAAAGGAGGTTTTATTCCCCGATCTAGACGTATTGTCTAGGCTGAATAGGTGCGAACCGAGGCTTGCGAGGATTTTGGGGCCTCTTTTATTCATATGGCTCCTAGATATCCCCTACTTTGGGACAGTAGCGGTATTTTGTACACAAATGTATTCTTCTAAATTTCATAATCTTGGAAACTACCAGTGATCCTACATGATAATATCGATAACCGCATAGCAGCTGCAAATATCATGAGTCCCTATGAGGTACTACCAACATTTACGCTTAGTGATCACAAGATTTTTTGAATTTTGATTTTGTGAATCACTCTAATATTATAAAGGCGAAAGTTTGTGAGTGTGTGTGTGTTTATAATTATGTTTGTAACTTCTTCACGCTCAAACGGCTGGAACAATTTTGATAAAATTTAAATTAAAAGTAACGATGACTTGAAAAACTATGTCAGTAAACTTTTACAAACTAAAACAACTAAAAATGACGTAGCCTACCACACATGGGCACATGCCTCCGTGCCCAGTGCCTTATAAACAGACTGTCCATTTTGTCTAATCATCACCATCATCATCATTTCAGCCGAAAGACGTCCACTGCTGGACATGGGCCTCCCCCAAGCACCTCCACTTCGACCGGTTTTGTGCTTCTCGCATCCAACGAGTTCCTGCGGCCTGCACAAGGTCGTCTGTCCACCTTGTGAGAGGTCTAATGTCTAATAATGTAACGTAATTAAGTGCTACATAATTTCGTTATTTTTGTTGCCAACTACTCTTAAAGAAGAATACGATTTAGTGTTATAGTTCACTTAATTTGTACGGAAAATCTATAACAAAGTTCTCGTGGTACGTACCTTACACATGTATCAAAACTTAGTTAAACCTTCAAATTCCAGCAGTAAACTCACAAAGATACTCCAACTAACAAGATTGTTCAGCTTATTACCGGAATTCATAGCGGTTTCACTCACGAGTTTATCACTAGAACAAATGGTAGGTTCCTCTATCCATCCCGCTTGATGGATAGCGTAAATATATAAACTGTAAAACGAGGACCTTTACTTCCCTACTGAATGCTTGCTGTATTATTTTTATGTGCTTGATTTCTTCTGAGTAGTTTGTTTATTTTTATGATGGTAGAATGTGTGAGAGTGTTTTCTCAGGTTCATTGTGTCGATCCCAGATGGTTAAAGGCGGATACAGATGTTGCGAGGCATCCGCAGCGCAAGACGCTCATCGCATGCTTCGCAATTATTCGTGGTGAGCACGTGGCCTCACAACGAATATAACAGGTCAGGAACAGTCAGGTCCGTGCTTTCTTATTTACATTAAAAAATATGTGGAGTTTCTTGAATAAAATCTAATAGGGATAATGACATTTTTTATATTTTAAGCTCAAAAACAATTTTGTTTGCAAATAGTACAAACACTACTACAAAAAGTCTTAAAGCTTAAAAAAATGACAAGTTATAAACGTTTTAAAATAACGTCTAGACAAAGAGGGCACTACCTTAGAAGTGACGTCACGACTATGTCAAAAAACCTGGGCCATAAAAGGAATGACGTCAAGACGATGGGTAGCAACGTCTTCCTCCCCATCGTCATTAAAAAACAAACAGCAATCTCGAATCGATCTATCATCCGTAATGATCACGATAATCTGATAAGCTGAGCAGCAGAGCAAAATTTCTGACTAATGATAAGCGAACTGGAACCACAAAGGGCAAATCAGATTGAACTAACAGATTAAGTGCAAATACAAGCACTTCAAAACGAAGAATCATATATCAAAAAGCCTTTCCAAACGCGGAACATTCATCATAGGATTTCTGACAAATTATTTGAAAAACTACGAAATAAGTATGTAAGAAAATATCGCGTGACTCGATGGTATTTATTTTATTGTGGAGTTCTAACCTAGCTCGTGATATGTCAGGGAAAGAATGAGAGATATTTTCTATACTAAGTTATATATTGCTATATATTTTGACATGGGTATGGCGGAATTGTAAGCTAAATAATGCTATTGGTCTATTCTGTAAAAATCTCTGCGTGAAAACTAAGGTGAAGTGAGTTTGAAGTGAGCTGTCAATAGTGTCAATCAGGGGGGGCAATTCTCGTAATTTAAATCGTTCAAAATCTAGTCGCAGTCTCATCTCAGCGACAAACAAATGACAAATCTTGTCAAAATGTAGGGAAATTAGAGGTATTTTTGACAGATTGAGACTGATCACAGACTGTGAACGTTCTTAAAATTCGAAAATTTCCCCTCTGATCTCAGTCTTAATCTTTTGAAATTACCGAAAGAGAAAGAACGAAACGGGCATCCGTTTCTTTGTTAAGCATCACGAACGACGACACGGTCACGAATTTAGCGTTCTGTAATTTCTGCCTACGCCCATGGAAAGAAGAAGTGAATTTATGTATATGTCACAGTGATCTTTATTTTCATTCTAATAAGGTTGCTATTGGGTTGCTGCCACTGAAAAGTCAGTCAAAATAATTATGATCTTTATTCTCGTTACAATAAGATTGCTGTCTGTTTTCTATTTATTATCAAACACTGAAAATGGCGACTTAGTCAGGTGCATCCACACGGAAGTGACGTTTTGTGGAGCAACGTTTACAAGTGTTGGTGGGCGACAACGGATAACAAAAAAAACGAGTGTGCTTATGACCACACGACTGAAGTGAAACTTCAGTATTGCGTATTTGGCTATGAGAGGAAGAGAGAAAGAAAATGTGCGCGCGCACTGCTGTCTCTTGCTTATATCCCCCACTCAACTCCCGTTCGCCTCACCCGATCACACTTTTCGTAACGCATTCGCCAGCTTAATCCCCAAGTCAAGCGTGCGTAAAGAAGTTTCACTTCAAAAAATATCTAGTAATCTTAGCAAAAGTTGAAGAATGTTACCTAATGTTATCGTGTTGCATTCTGTTGCTCCACAAAAAGTAACTGCGGTGTGGATGCACCTTCAAATCCTGCAAAACCATACAGTTTCAATTTGACTTATGCACACAAAACTCGTCCAATGCTACCTGGATCAACAACAAGACTAGAGTTTGCAAGTGAAAACCTTCAGATAAGTAGTAAAGTAAAATGGCATAATCCAAAGCTGTCAGCATAAGCTGGGCGCTGCAACAAAGCAACGGGGTTATGTTTTAATATAGTTTACGATAGTCTTACCACAGAATAGGTAGTAGGTACCTACAGAAGGCCGACTTCATAAAATTATTGAATACATAACATAGCCACCTGCACCACCACCGGCGATTAACGAGAAGCTAGTAGAGCTAGCAACTAAAAACGAGTTTTCGAGCAACGTAGATTTGAGTGTATTAACCGTGAGTCTATCGGCGAGTGTTTACCCGCCAAGCAAGCGTCGCTAAGCGAGTACTATCTTGGATAGCTCTTGTCACTGTGACAAACGAGTACTCGCCAGCGGTTTGAGCAGTCAGCGATCAACTATTAATATTTGTATCTCTTTTGCTTACACGGGACCTAGAATCTTTTGTACGTTTCTTGAGCGAGAAAATCGATATCTAGTAGCTTCCTCGTCGACGCGGTTGGACAAATGTTTAAATCGAATGTTAGTCGCTAAAGTGCGGTTGCTGTAGGTACGTGAATCGTGTCTTTGTGTGCGAGCCTTTCAACTCTTTGTATGGAGCTGACTTTCTGTACCAATCAATTCTGTGGTTTTTACTCACAGTAAAGTATGACGCATTAGTGCAATATAGTTCATTGGTTTATGACTTTATAGACTCTGTTACAACTATGTAAGATATTAAAACAGTAGGAAACTTTTTAAACTAACCTAGAAACATTATTTCATTTTATATTGCTCTGAAATAGTTAGCGTGCAGCGGGCAAGCCTGGTGATTTATGCTCCTTCTCTGCATGAGGTGAAGTTGTCCTGTGGTGGGACAATTACTAACTGAAAGCCAATTTTCATAATTAAAAACATTCAAAATCTAGTCGCAATCTCATCTCAGCGACAATCAGTGTCAAAAATATAGGGAAATTAGAGGTAATCTTGACAGATTGCGATTGAGATCAGACTGTGAACGTTCTTAAAATTATAATTGAAAAAGAATTGCCCCTCTGCCGTCTGGTATTCATTTATACTTTAATTTGACATATAGCTTGACTTTTTCATCCCATATTCAATGTCAAAGTTGACGATTTTATTAGATAACTCTTTGTCTGTGATTGGCATTTTAAATTGACAAACTATACTCAAACTCAAAGCATTTATTTCAATTAAACCATTTACAGGCACTTTTGAATTGTCAAGAAGTCGGTCAGTCAAAAAAAAAATAAAGCTAGTTGCCCATTCCAAAGCGTAGGTAGGTACCTATGGAGAAGATCACAGGCTTCTGAAAGTACAGACGCCAGCACATCAAGCTACCCGAAACTGTCAAATTTTCCCAAACAACTTTGAACCTTATGCTTTAGCGATAAAGTTGAAAATCGATTAAAGACATTTGACAGACTGTAGTAACTTGATGTGCTGTAGTCTGTACATATTCAAATCTGTTGGCAATTCTCACAATTCACAATAATATTTGTAATTGGTACAGTTGTCGCTTCTGTCAAACAACCACAACATGTATTACAGCAGATTTAATTATCTCTTGAGGGTTTATAAAAAATCACAGGTTTTGTAAATTTTTATTTTATTTTTCCTATTACTATTAACATTTGATTTTACAGGTTGACCCAATACAACAATCACACTAATATTATAAAGGCGAAAGTTTGAGAGTTTGTGTGTCTGTTTATATGTTTGTTACTTCTTCACGCTCAAACAGCTGGACCAATTTTGATAAATGTTTGTATGGAGGTAGCTGACACCCTGAATTATCATATAGGCTGATTTTTATCCCGATATTCCCACGGGATCGAAACTTATTCGGGTTAAACCGCGGGGCGCAGCTAGTGTAGTCCTAATTTGTACTCAAATAATACAAAAATACCAAAAAATACACAGCATTTAGGTAATAACTGCAAAATTAATTAACGGTTATAAAACTACTAAGGTTAGAGTAAAAAAGTGTGAAGTAAGTTAACGCTGACTTCTCCACTTTTATCTCTCACAAACTTGGCTAAGAGCCACTTAAAGATACTCGTAAGCAATGGGATTACATAGGTGTGTGCCTTCATACAGGACTTAGCTTCATTTCAGTTATATTAAGTTTTGTTCTATTAGTTTTTTTTATCAGACGATAAAAAAGAACTTTAACAGAACAAAACTGTTATAAAGAATGTTCTAATTCGTTAATAACGTTGCTAAATTGAAGAGTACAACTGTGACGTAGCATGACAACTGAATAGACTGGTATTACGTTTAGTCGGTTAACTAAATCACGTGTTTTTTTTGTTTACCTTTATATAACTACCTAAACCTATGGAGTATAGTAGCGTTTTCTAATGAGATTTACTTATATAATAAAAAAGGGTAGCTAAAGTTTAATTTAGGTATCTAATAGTCTTGGGTTCGATTCTCAGGTCGGCCAATGTGTCATTTTTTCTATTTGGAATTTCTCAGTAGCAGCCTGGACTCTGGATTTGTGCCCGGTTGATGGCAATAGGCTCGTCCTTTTACATGGACTTATAATAGGCGAAATGTGGGTTAGGTACATCTCTGCCCAAACCTTTAGAAACAAGGCGTGATGTTAAATAGTGAAAATAATAAGTACAAATAAGTTGGGTACCATAGGTTTACCTATCTGAAAATGCATGACGCAAAATTATTTTAGAAGTCAATTTTTAGGTGGTATTTCAATAATTCTGATTGATTAGTTTTACAGTCCAGTTTCAGTTAATCAATTAAGGGCTGTTTTTCAATCATCTGATAATTTTATTCGAGGAATAATTTTTAAATTTTGACAGAATTTTTTAAAACTTTTTTTTTATTTCATACAAAAACTGTCAAACGACAATTTTATTCCTCGAATAAAAGTTATCTGGCGATGGAAAAATCAGCCCTAAATATAACTGAAAACTTCGAAATATTAATTAATTGTGCCCGTGGCTTGGTGACTTGTGTGTATCCTCTACTTTATTAATTCAATGGCTATTAAAAGTACATACTACAGAACCGATCTCCGAGGGGTCCGTGGCTAAATAATAACAGCCGCACAGGTCGATCAATCAGGTTAAGCTACGCTTGCCGCGGTTGGTCTGTGGATGGGTGACCATCTTTACATACTGAGACCACTCCGTGCCTCGGAAAGCACGTTAAGCCGTTGGTCCCGGCTGTCATTCGTGGATCTTTGACAGTCGTTACGGGTAGTCAGAAGCCCGAAAGTCTGACAACCAGTCTTACAAAGGGGTATCGTATTACCCAGTAACTGGGTTGTGGAGGTCAGATAGGCAGTCGCTCCATGTAAAATACTGGTATTCAGCTGCATCCGGTTAGACTGGAAGCCGACCCCAACATAGTTGGGAAAAGGCTAGGTAGATGATGATGATGACTACAGAACCGACCTGACTGAATAAGTAGGCCAGAAAGAAAAGTAAGTAATATTACGGAAAGCAATTAAAATAAAAAAGGCCAACCCCTTTACAGCCTCCCATAAAAGAGCTAAAAAAAAAAACACTTAAACCCACTGCACTTGAAAAATGTACCAACTCCATTAAATTAAACACAGCCAAGTTGCAACCCGTCCGCTGCTGTGAAAAATAGCCAAGTGCGTTGTTTTTACACCAAAAGAATGTAAACATAATTAAAATTCTCCCGAGAGCGGGCGGCGAGCGGAGGGTTGTATATTTTCTTGGCCGGAGGAATTTTCATAAAAATGAAAATTTTTCGACTGAAAGTTTTAGAGCTTGCTATTTTTCATGTGAGTCGCTGTCTAAGCTGGAGGGTAGTTTGTTTTATTTGACGTTAAGTCGATGAGCTTCGTCGAGGGAAAACATCCTGCATATCATCCGACCCTGTATTATTTTCTTGCTCGTTTTTGTTAGCGCGGGAAGCGGAGAGCAGATATATTTTAAAGGTTTATTATCGGTATAGCACTGCAAAGCCACACGACTTACCCTTTTCTCGACTTTTCAAAAAAAAAAAAACACAAAGCATTTATTTCAAATAAACCAATTACAGGCACTTTTGAATTGTCAAGGGGTCGATCAGTCAGAAAAATGAACCTAATTGCCCATTCCAAAGCGTAGTAGGATCCTATGGAGAATAACGGGCAAAAAACTGGCGAGAAATCCAAATTATGCAGCAGCGATAATATGGCACATCACATTAGGTATTCAATTAGCCATATAAAGCAGGATTCACATGGCACGACAAACAAGGTAAGCACGAGACTAATAGGTATATATTCAATCTAGACATACAACATGTCCCGGAATTAACGCACTCCATCAAACACCCCAATCAAAATATTAAGTTAAAATCATAGTACCTACACTGAATTTTTAGTTTTATGTATACAAAATTGTTTATTTATTAAATTAGTTATACTCATTGTGGGAAAAAATTGTGGTCACATTACAAGTCTACGCACGCACACAGTCGGACACGTGTAAGGGTAGTACCTATGTACAGACACCAGCACAACAAGCTACCCGAAACTGAGAAATTTTTCCAATCAACTTTGAACCTTATGCTTTGGCGATAAAGTTGAAAATCTATTAAAGAAATTTGACAGATCGTAGTAGCTTGATGTGCTGGCGTCTGTACTTCGACCATTTTGGTTTGTTTTGACTGTACAGCTGAAATGTAACTGGAATTTACGCAGTAGTGTAGTTTTAATTATTTTCGGGATAAAAATTACCTAGGTACCTACTCGTATATTAAAAATGTCAGAAATCGATTCAGTAAAGGATGCTAAACAAACTACTTTCAAAATGTGCATTCATTTAGTATACACATTATATATTTATGTTATGTCTTATGTTATAGGTTGACTGCTGGATGGTATACCTGACATGTTTGTACCATTAATTATTTCCTGCTCAGACATCCATATGACACCAGCTTGACGATCTTTAGAGCACCCTTCTTGAATGACGTTTTGGCATCGCACGCACTGTTGGCGTTGACATTTTTGACACCATTTTGACGCTCCTGTCACTTCGTAACCGTAACACTTCCTACTTAATTTATAGGCATATTATTTAGTAGCCTCTGCCCGTGACTTCGGCCGCGTGAAATTTCTTGTGTCCTGTCGCATCGCATCGTATCGCCTGCCCCAGCTATTACTTCGTTTTCGCTTAGCATTCTAGGTTTTTTTTTTTGGTATTGCTTGACTCCTAAGGGCCCTAGCGTGATGTAAAATAGCCTATAGCCTTCCTCAAGAATTAGGCTATCAAATGCAAAAATACTTTTTCAAATCCGATAGTTCGAGAGATTAGCGCGTTCAAACAAACAAACTCTTCAGCTTTATTATTAGTATAGATATCTATAGTTTAGTTAATAAGTTATGCTTCGGTTTTTCGTTTATTCTGTAGCAGCGCCTCGCGGTTTCACCCGTATAAATGTCGATCCCGTGAGAATATCGGGATAAAAAGTATTCTATGTCCAAATCCAGGTCATGGTCTACCCAGGTGCCAAATGTCATTTAAATCGGTTCAGCAGTTGTTGATTCCCCATACAAACTTCCACCCCCTTTTTGGTGAAAAAGGCCTGGATTTCTATCCCAGAAATCATCCTTTAAGGGGGTGCCCTTAAAGGATGATTTCTGGGATATAAACTATCCTATGTCCTTTCCCGGGACTCAAACTATCTCTATACTTACCAAATTTCATCTAAATCGGTTCAGCGGTTTAAGCGTGAACAGGTAACAGACAGACACAATTTCGCATTTATAATATTATATATATGGATTTTGCGTAACTTAATGCTCGTGGTACAGTCACGAGCATTACAGTTACGCAAAATCCATATTTAAGCAATTTTTTTTTCAATAAAATCTGCGGCTTTTTCTTTATTCCATTCATTTTGACTATCCTAACTATGAGTTAACATAATACTTAACAATAATAAACCTTTATTTCAGACCACAGAGATTCCATACTTTATTGTTAGTAGAAAACACAAAACTAATGTTATCAGCGTCTCAAATAAAAATTCACAACATTAATATAAAAAGGTGTATTATTAAGTTACAAGTCAAAGTCGCTCGGCCTTATTAGAAGGCTGAAAGTCACCCAAAGGGCAATGGAGAGGGCTATGCTCGGATTTTCTCTGCGTGATCGAACCAGAAATGAAGAGATCCGCAGGAGAACCAAGGTAACCGACATAGCGCGAAGAATTGCCAAACTTAAGTGGCAGTGGACAGGGCACATTGCTCGCAAAACAGATGGCCGATGGGGCCGAAAGGTTCTGGAGTGGCAACCGCGTACCGGAAGACGTAGCGTTGGAAGGCCTCCCACAAGGTGGACCGACGACCTTGTGAAGGCCGCCTTGTGGATGCGAGAAGCACAAAACCGGTCGAAGTGGAGGTGCTTGGGGGAGGCCTATGTCCAGCAGTGGACGTCTTTCGGCTGAAATGATGATGATGATGATGATTAAGTTACAAAGCAAACAAGGAAAAGAAACTGTAACACTCATCAACGCCATTTTTTTCCTACACAGCGAGAATCAGCGAGACCGTACACAAATACACAGTACACAAGTACACAATTATTCACAACCGTGTGTGGCTGTAATATCCATGTCGGGTATCATATAACTTCATTAAGTTAAACGTACATACATACGTAACTCGTAGGCTGTGCATTTATTTCATTTGTAACGTTACACTCCATAATTATTTCGTGCAAGGCAGAAGCTTATATCGGCTAGAAGGGTTTTTTTTCTTTGGTCCTTTACGAATAGTGTGAAAAGAGGAGAGGGTTTTGGTGTCATCATCATCAGCCGAACGACGTCCACCGCTGGACATAGGCCTCCCCCAAGCACCTCCACTTCGACCGGTTCTGTGCTTCTTGCATCCAACGGGTTACGGGGGGCTACGGGTACGGGGGTTTTGGTGTGCAGTAAAATAATGCTTTCGTGTACAGACGCCAGCACATCAAGTTACCCGAAACTGCCAAATTTTCCCAATCAACTTTGAATCTTATGCTTCAGCGATAAAGTTGAAAATCTATTAAATAAATTTGAGAGATTGTAGTAGCTTGATGTGCTGGCTTCTGTACCTATAACCAGCCGTTTTTTCTTTGGTCCTTTACGAAAAGTGTGAAAAGAGAAGAGGTTTTGTTGTAAATTAAAGAATGCGTCCGTGTACTTACCTCTTTTTTTTGTTTTTGGGGGAAATCCTTCAAAGGGCACCCGACCTCCGGGGAGGGCGGTCGGGGAGTGTGGGATGTTTTCCTCACTAAAACCACTCGATGATCACCATCAGCATGAGCAGCCGATCTACTCTGTAAAAATTTCACCGTCAAAGCTGAAAATGAGCTGTCAATAGTGTCAATCCGTCTTTTGGTCTGTCCTAAATAAATATATTTCTTTTTTTCTTTCTTTCTTTTTTGGCATCAGATGAAATAACAGCTCATTGCACTCCACCTAAGTTATCACGGTGATATTTTTACAGAATATAGCGCCATATGTATGAACGTAATCGAAGCAAACGGAGTAGGTTTAAGCGTTCTGTAGTTTCTGCCTACACCCATCGAAAAGCCGTGAATTTATGTATGTATGTGAATTGTGATTCCATACTACTATCTTTCTGTTTTAGCCATACTGAGACAGGTAGAAAGATCTATCATAATAATGTACACGCAATTTCTTGATAATTACCTAACAAGACAAAATAATCTCCAATAGAGTAGACAGAGAAGAAAATGAAGAGGTAAACTATTAGTTTAAATAAACGTAATTTTATACATTGTCAGCGAAAGACATGACATAAACTAGGCAAGCAATAAAAAAGCAATTAACCCCACCCGCTTGCTCCTACACTTGCTCCACACAACAAAATGAACTACGCTGAAATACAGAGTTTCAGTAATAACCGGCCTCACAAACTCAAACAAAGTGCGTCCATAATGACGTCCGTGTACAGCCAACGTTTCACTCGTTTTCAGCCATTTCAGCCATTTTCACGGTAATTAAATGGCGTCTGGCAGACATCTTTCTTTACAGTTTACGGACGAAAGAGTTCTGTTTGAGTGAATAGAATTAGTTGGGGCTTTGATTTGGGGAACGGTAGGTAAAGACGAATTTGGATACGAAATATCAGAATTACGGTTGAGGAAACTCGTTTTTATGATGGACTAATTAAAATCTGTATTACTTACGATTAAAATGAACATTTAGACTGAAAAATATAAAGTTTTAAGAGTTAAATGCATATGTGTTTAATGCGTATAGCATAAAATTCAAAATTATTCAGATTTTTTTGCTTGTGTAATAATCCCCGCTAAAAATATTTTCAAAGATCGAAGGACCAAGAATAGGGATGACGACTAACTTTTTTTTCTTCGTCTATCAGGTAGATTATTAAAAAGTATTGGGCACGTATTTTTTCTGTTTTCACATAATCAAAACATTGCAGAGATATATTGATTTGAAATGTCGCATGACGTCACGTGTTGGTACAATTTTTACCTACAAGTCACTCCACGAGACCCCACTCCCAAACTTTGACACGCTTTATCATTGTAATTTTTTGGTTGATTGACACAAGAAAAAATATGTGTCCATTATTTTTTGATAATCTAACTGACAGACTAGATAGAATATAGTTTACTTTACCCCGTCGTCATCCCTATTTGGCGCTGTTTTCGTGAGCCATATGCGCAGTAGGATTGGGACAGGCTCAGTTGATTGACCGAAAGGTTGAACTCCGTAAATATGCATAACAGGATATTCAAACCAACAAAGGCAACACCTAAAGACACACTACCCAACAGGAATCAATGTCCCATTCGCGTCATATCACGTTACAAATCCGAGCAGCAAAAGCAATGGCGAGCATAAAGTCTGGCGTTTGAATCACGCCATGCTCGCCGCAATGCATGCTCGCCACAGTACATGCGCCGCGCACCATAGCCACAAGGTTATGGTTTTCCCCTGATGCTATCGCTAGGGGTAGTGAATAGCTTGCTTGCTTTAGGTAGACACGGTTGGGATTTCCAATCGTAGCAACATAGATTACATGTTTGATTTGTTGATTTTCATTCAGTATATTTTTACACCGGCGGCGTATGATTTTCAAGTATAAAAAGCAAGACAACAAGAGAAGAGTTTGATATAATTTTGGCTAGAACTTAAAATTTTGCCTGTAAACTAATATTATAAAGAGAAAAGATTTGATTTTTTGTATGTTTGTTACGCTTTCACGCTAAAACGCCTACCCATGTGCCAAATGAAATTTGGCAAATGGGTAGACCACGACCTGGATTAGGACATAGGGTACTTTTTATCCCGATATTCCCGTGGGATCAAGTCTTATGCGGGTGAAACCGTGGGGCGCAGCTAGTTGTTTAATAACTTTCTGGTGTCATGATTTTACTATCTTATTTGATGCTCTGAGGAATACTGAATAGGGTTGGAGCTAATTAACCGAAGATTTTTCTTAATGATTTCTTTGAAGAATCGGAATAAGAGTTCGTAATTATTATTCTTATGTTTAGGAAATAGCTTTAGTCAGGAATTAATTTTATCAACTGTATTTTTGTTGAACTATTTATTACCAAGCAAGTCAACCTTTTATTTACAAGAAAGAATTATTCTTGTCCAATGACGTGTGTTTAAAAAAACTTAACAATAGCCCTTGAATAAACACACGAATCCAAACCTTATATCGACAGATATAAGAACCATAAATATATAAAAATAAACTCACTCTTTGTCTCCATCCAGGACAATAGATCGGACTTTCAGTCACATACCTGAAACAAAAACCACATCGATATAGTGAAAGGTTTTCTGTGTGAGACTCCTGAATTTTAATCAAATAAGGAGCTGAAAATGTAGTTAGAAATAGAATGTGAAAACGTATAAAATAAAGGTGAAACAAATGACAAGCGAGTGTTGCGAAAATAACTTCGTAAAATGGGTTAGAAAATAGAAATAGACAAGTATTTTCTACAAAGAGGTAGGGTTTAATAATCTAGACACAGCGGCGACGACAGGAAATAAAAGCTAAAACTACTATCACAACATAACGTTATCACACAATTTTTGCACAGAATCATCGAAAAAAAATTGCACAAAACCGATTACCTCTAGCGAAAACATTACAAAATTGCATCAAGCCAATTTCGAAACATTCGTTGCTCAGTTGCTGTTGCAAAATTAAAATTGTAATCAAAGTTTCCACGTTCGCGAAACACGAACACTAGATAGAGCAATTTAATGTTCGTAGAAAGGCATTGCATCGACTGTTCAGCGAAAAGTTCCGAGGAATCGCAACAGAGTTGAAAAATAATCGGATATCGCTCATAAAGTTTGTGGCATGCCATCAGAGAGGTTGTAAATAGTGCAGGCGCGATGTTAACCTCGATTCTAGGTGAAAGTTCAGGTTTAAAGAAAAAACGAAAGAAAATACGATTATTCGCGGTAAACATGACGCAGAGATTGAAAAAAAAAAAACCGGCCAAGTGCGAGTCGGACTCGCACATGATGGGTTCCGTACACATACCACACGTATTTAACACTAAGTAAATATATAAAAAATACGTTAGTTGTATAGGAGGCCCCCTTAATTTATTTTATTTGTAAATGAATAATATAAGGGTAGTGATCATTTCCACATTAAAACACCACATAAATATCATTTTCAAGCATCAAAAATTCATGCACACTGTATGCCAAAAACAGCAAAATTTTCACCATATTTACCAATGAAGAACGAACGCAAACTCCAAATAAAATAGACATTTGGATAATATTCAACGTCCCAAAATATATTTTCAGTAGGAGACAAAGCGATATCACGCTTAGGTCAGAAATCATAGTTATTTGGCAGTCGGATACGGTTTGTATATTTTTGGGTGTCGTTAAAAATGCTATGAAAAATAAGCATTGTTTTGACGACAAATAAATATTTTCTCGAAGGGCGAAAATTAAACAGAAAGCTGGGAACGTAAAATAGTGTGTTGTTTTATTGATTTGCAGAACATTTTTCTTTTCTAACTTGGTGTGTTTAAAAAAACAGGCAATATAATATGATGTATAGTGTGATGCTCATGGAAGGTAGAAGCTATTTTTGAAGTGAAAACTTCTTTAGGCGCGTTGGCCATTTTTTGAGATGGGAAATAACAATTGAATTCGCGCCACTGTTACCGCAACCGTACCGACACTGCTTCGGATGTGTTCGGCTGTCCTCGGGATGAACTGTTGAAAATGTTCTTTACTAACTTTTTAGACCTTTGTATCTTGCTTATGCGTATGAAGTTTCATTAAAATCGGTTCATTCGCTTCGAAAAACAAGGGCTTGAAAGTTTGTATGAAATGTACGTCGTAAACGCTCTTAAGCCCTGGCTGGAGGCCTTAATATATTAAGGCACCAACAGGCACGCTTGGATAAGCAGCCGACAACATTCTAGGTTGACTTGTGAGATGCCATTTATAAAAATAAAAATAAACTTATTGGTCCTTTTGTCTTATCTACTAAAATTTTCTTTGATCTATGTTTACGGTGCTCAAAAAGTGATACACTCGGCACCACTGAAGTGGTTCCGTGACAACGGATTATAAAACTGTTGTAGAAACTAATTTCAAATGCGGACTCCGCAAATAAAGGTGCAAACGCTGAACTTTGAATAATGACGCCATGTTTTATAAAGCGGGGTTTACATTATGAAACAATAAATGAAATAATATAGCGATAATAATTATCCAAAGAAAAACAATTATAATACGTAAAATAATCTAAAATATTTAAGTACATCTTGCAGATAAAATAATGCATAAATAATAGATAAGCGAAATGTCTAGTATATTATTCGTGATCTCCCGACTCTGATTATAATTAAGTAAGTTAAAACTTTTTCCCACAAAAACAACTTAATTATCTCCAATAACAGGGCTTCCTCTCTCCTACCCTTTTGCTGTGCCCTACAGGGTTCATAATGATCTAAATTATATAGTTACCACCTAAGTTCACATTATGGTAAAGCAATAAAGATTTTGAGTATTGAGTAAACTAGTGTCGTGAAATGCCCCTCAGCTAAATGGACCGACGACCTCAAAAAGGTGGCTGGGACGGACTGGATGCGGAAGGTGGGGGACAGGGTGTTGTGGCGCCCTCAAGCAGTAGACTGCGATAGGCCGAGTTAAGTAAGCTATTCCCCAAAACAGAGACACAGAACAGTCAAGCTACAGTTTCACGACACTACTTTCATAATGTAAACCCCGCTTAACTTTGATAAATGTTTCTATGTACTTTGACACGATAACGGTGTGTAAGTTATCGGGGAGAACTTATGTAGTCGTAAATATTTCAATGTGAAATGACATGCATTAAATCACTTTGGTTCTCTTGAAATGTGAGTTACAAACAAGCGAAATGTTGTCTGTAAAAGCCTTCAGGGCAGGTGGAGTAACGGTTTGGGGTGGCTGGTAATAGATGGGTGAGAGTGGCCCAGGATTGAGCTCATTGTTGGTAAATGGTGCGGGATATGTTTAGCAGAGGGTGGGACAGAATGATGTTGATAGCTAATGAGTACTGATATAATACCTCAGACATTAAAGTATGCCTTTGTACCTACAATATTTTTTTACTTGTGCATAAAGTTTTAATAAAATAAAATAAATGAAGTCTGCTTTTAATTAATTTCTATTTCGACGAGGTATTCCACTCAGAGCACTGATTTGAACAACACCCCAACTATAAATTCTAAAACTAATTTAAAAAGACTATTTTGTTACCGTGTTTGAAGTATTCAAATTTTTACGAGTCTTGTCTTCTTAGGTTCGTTTTTTCTCGAAATGTTAAGAACGTGACTGAGCACGAAACTCCGCGTAAAAACCTTCCATGTTCGTTATCTCCCCCTTTCATATTAATCAGGAGACATTTGCAAATAAAAGTGTATGTTTTCACTCTCTTTTAAGGGTGTCGAAAATACAAATATTTTGTAGAAAAAAATCTCATAAACCTTTACACGAATTTGAATGGCGAAAAATTTAAAAAGGGTGGTTGGAAAATTTTAAAAACGTTTTTGGAAATCAATCGGAGAGTCACTTACCTAGGTCCGTATTACAGAACGATTATCAAGTCCAGTTTGATCTTACATCAGAGGGGCAATTCTCGTAATTTTAAGAACAGAGGTAAAAATACTTAACTGTGAAAGGACTATAAGAAAACAGAATTCAAATGACGTAAGTACTTTCGTACTTGAAATACCTGGGCCATAGAACCACGTATTAATATAATAAATTGTTTATTTCGACCAACACAGGATCATAGGCACAAAAATGACAAAGGAGATGTTTCAAAATGGGCCAGGTCTATGTACACTTGTACAGTAATTCATAAAAAAGAGAAAAATCCGTAGAATTCGGAAAAAATACAGATAATTCAATTAAATGTATACTGTTCTGGTAGTGAATTTATATTTATCAATTATTTTTATCGACTTTCAACATGGCGTCTCACCGATTTAGTTACTCTGTGCTTAAAAACAATGACAGTAAACCATAGATCGACCATTGATCATAGAAACAGAACTGTCAGCTGTCACAACAGTGTCACTTCTTCAGAAATAAACGTGTCAAACGTCATTAAGCAATCAAAATGACAGCTTACCGCCATGACGGGTTTTTGTTGTGTGTTGCAATTTCAAGTGTAGTTTCTTGTGTTTACCAGCAAACCAAGCAATTTCAAAATAATTGGACAGTTGAGAACTATTTTAAATGAATATCCCTATTTTTAAGTCTAGTGTACAAGGACTTGGCCCAGGCTCCATACATTTTGAAACATCTCCTTTAAAAAATTAAATTATAACATACAATATTAAAAAGAAAGACCATAAAAATACTTCGATTGCCCAGTATGTGAACCATACAGCAATGGTTCAGGTACTGGCAATCGAACCTCTGCGCGGATACCCTCTATTAAAATACCTACTAGACACATTAAGAGGGTTATCCAATTGGCACAACTCTCTGTGCTTACTCCAAAGTTAAATCAAATTGTATCTCTCCACCAAGTATCCAAAACCCTTGAAAACATCTACACAAACTGATACAAGTTAAGACCCTAAACAGATTACACCTGCACTCGATGATCTGCAAGAATCATCGGTTCAAAACATTTCTGGAGCAAGTCAGACAGAAACTCAGATGCATTGAACGATTCGTCGGTCGTTTGTCACGAGGAGCTCCGAACGAATGAACGAGCAATACTTGACAGGAATACCTTATGAAACTACTTCTGAGGACGCATACTGCTTGCATTCCGAGCGATGTTTCGAAGGGTGGTTGAACTTGGACTTTTGGTGTGAATAGATGCAAAATTATAATAACTGGCTGAGAGAGAATATAAATAGAAAATGAAATCAATCAAATCAAATCAAAATATTTTTATTTCACATAAACCAACATGGGTACTTATGAAACGTCAGAAGCTAGGTGCACGGTTGCAATCGGTCGTTTCCTATGGAGAAGAACCGGCAAGAAACTCCATGGTTACTCTTTTAAAAATAAGTGGCTTTTACAATATTTTCAAATTACAGTAGGTGTGAGAGGACAGCGTAGGCCTGTCAACAAGTACCAGGCACTTGATAAAATAAAAAATGGTCTACAGACCTAGTCTACAAGACTTACAAAGTCCTCACATTTACAAAATAAGAATGTATCAAAAGGATAAATAAAATATAAAAATCTACGAAAATATAAGTAACTAGCTTCTGCCCGCGACTTCGTCCGCGTGAAACTAGTACCACCCCCGACCCACCCCGTCGCATCGCATCACCTGCCCGCGCTATCACTTCGTGTTCGCTTATCGTTCTTTCTGACTTTTTTTCTTTTTGCTCGGCTACTAATGGTCATAGCGTGATGTTAAATAGCATATAACTTTCCTCAAAAATTGGGCTAAATTATTTTTTTTGTGGTGGGCATTGACCACCTTGTCTTTTTTACTACTCCTAAAGGACAGTACCTACATCTAATCCGGCTTTTTCGAATTCCCTGTTGTAACTAAACCCAACGTTTTTACTTAAAATACTAACCTCAGACCAGACCCGCATTAAGAGCACAAAAAAAAAAATCACAGGAAGGTTTTTGCCTCACACTGGTAAAAACGGACTAGAAATAAATAAGGAAGGAACGACAAGGAATCGGAATCAGCCGATCACCTATTACCACTCTTGTCGTATTTAGTTCGACGCGTCGAGTCGCGTAAAGTCGCGTCGTCCAAACCGAAACGGGAGAATGATGTCTTTTTCACTTTTATTGCATGGACATAAAGATCTTTCTGACCGGCTCAAGCCGCTTTCGCGTCGATAAAACAAAATCAACAGTCGCTTATTCTTATTAAGCTAAGAATCAGCACTTTTTCAACGTCAAAATTACATAATTCAGTCCCCCAAAAAGCCCGTCCTTTGCCATTTCCGAGTGCTAACTGCTGCTAACTCCCCAGCAGCACAGCTGTCTGTAAAGTTAAAAGAAGTTGGTTATATACAATATTACGGTCACTCCAGTCGATAAAATATGTGGTCACTCCCAAACCACCAACCAAACCTTTGATTCAGCGAAATTTCACGTCCAAAATCCGGTATTTAGCCACTAAAATGCCAAGTATTCAACATAATTCCCTCTTGATGATAACAAGTTTTCTGGCAACCAGACACGGGTAATATAACGCTGCACCGACAAATTCAATTGGCGTTTGTACGCAAAACCACTAATATGACAGGCGACTAACAAATTGAATTCCCGGAACGTACGCTGATGTCCCTTTGCTAGTTTGTACTGTTTACCGCATCGTTTTATTGTGGACTTTACTATGGTAGTGTTCATTATTAAAAGTCCATGTGATATTTATGAACCTCATGTTTTTCGTGTGAAGGTGGTATCAGACGCCTTACTCGAGTTAATGTGTGTTTTTGTTTCATTCCACGTTCACAGGATACCGACCAAATTATATAAGTAGTAGGAACTATCATTTAGCCGCTCCTTACGTTTTTCAATCATTTGGTAGGCGAGTGAAATATGTATATCATCATCATCATTTCAGCCGGAAGACGTCCACTGCTGGACTTAGGCCTCCCCAAGCACCTCCACTTCGACCGCAGGCCTTCCAACGCTACGTCGCGATCGCCAACCCGCTTACCAAGTGTGACGAATATTGCCGAAATCCAACATCGTTGAATCGGTCCACTAATCAATTCACTTTATCACTTTTGATCCATTTTGTGTTCCGACGTTTCACTTTGAATGAAATATGTCGAATAAAAGACAAAAATGAACAGCAGTGAAGCGTCTGATATCCTCTTATAGGTCGGAGACCAAACGAGCGGATGCAGATTCTATCCCCACTTTACCGATTTGTTTTTGTTTAAACAGGGATAGAGCATTCTTTCGTTCGTCTATCCATAGTTCCATATTGTCTAGAATATCAGAACCGGGAGATGCCGTAGAAGGACATATATTTATTATAGTGACCTTATTGGTGATTCGATGTTCTTCAAAAAGATCAGGTGCGTGCGTGTATCACCAGATGTATAAATGTAAAGAAGCTAAAGGAATTATGTAAGTATCGTGGCAGGTGGCGTTGTTGTTTCTACCAACCCTGGGAATAACGTGAGAGTTTCTGTAATAACTACTATTTGAATTACAAAATCTCATAAAATTAAGTTACACGTATATAACCCGAGAGTTACCCAGTAGTAGGGGAAACTTGTAAAGGTCGCAGTTCGTTTGTAATTAAAGTTAAATTGCTACCTGACAATATTTTCATGGCGCACCGTTTTGTAACTGTCATGGCGTAGTTTCAAAATTATTACTTTAATAAACTTTACTGTATATAAAATGGTAATTACTGTCGTTAATATACTAGTTTCAGCAATTAGTAAGTAAGTTTAACGATTTGGTTTCGTGTTGTGTGGAGTTCTTAAAGTTAGGTACATTTATTAATGAAGAAAGCCTTTTACCTAATAATTTTTTGGTTAATTCTCATATTTAAAAGCGGCCCAGTGCAAGTCGGACTCGCAAACGAAGGCAAAAAACGCCGAAAAAGACACGTTTCTTGTATGAATACCCCCTTTAATTATTAACTTTTGACGTGATAACGTCTTATAAATCGATGAACGCCAGCTGCACGCACGAAAAAGCATGACTCATTGTCACGTTCCGCCTGAGCCGAGCGTGCAAGCGAGAGAGCGGAACAAGCGATAGAGAGGCAGGATCGTGAGGCATTGTTTTCTTTTGACGTTATCACGTAAAATTATCTTCTGTAAACCGACTTTACAGACAACCAATTTGTTTGTTATTATTATTCGGTGTTATAGAGTCAATAAAAATACATACTCTGTGAACATTTTAACTGTCTACCTATTGAGGTTAGACGGACAGCGCAGGCTTAGTAATAGGGTCCCGTTGGCTTCTTTTGGTTTTATATTATTTTATTTTGTACGAATTGTGTAAAACTATCGATATTTATCTGAAATAAAAGATTTGATTTGATTTTGGGTACGGAACGGTAAAAAACGGTCAAATTCAGTTTTTTTTTTGCAGATTGTGACTGAGATTAGAATGCGAACTATCTTATAGTAAAAATGGAGCGGGAATTGCCCCTTCACGTTCTGTATTTAGTATCGCTACCAAAATACTAAAATACAGCAGGTATTTACTTATTTGATCAAGAAGTCAAATTACTATGCATTTTGAAGAAACATGCTAACACAGGATTCGATCAAAGCAATAAAACTGATATAAACCTACAAACCACACGAATAGATAAAGATAAATCCACAAGAAAGATAAATGAGTATGTGTAGAGGTTGAAAACGTTTGGCCTCAGCGGTAACGGAGATATTAACTTTGTAGTGAATGACTACTCCATATTTTTCTGTGTTCTCGATGATAAATCGTTCAAGCGCAAACACGACGTTAATAAACAGATTGAGTTGTTGATATGTCGATACACTTGTGGAAATCTCTTGTCTGGACTATTGATAGATAGAAAGATAACTCATTTATTTAGTGCACACAAAAGAGATAGCACAACACACAAAAGCACAATTAAATGATAATAAATTACATGAATATAAATAAAGACAAGGTGCCAACATAAAAAAGTATATTAAAAATTAATATATAGGTACTTAGGGAATTTTTTTTAATCGACAGTAAATTTTTATTCGTGGAATAAAATTGACGTCTGACAGATTTTATATGGAAGAACTGTCATTCAAAATTATTCCTGAGATAAAATTATCTGTCGTTGGAAAAATCAGCCCTTAAAGAAATAAAATTTCAATTATGTTATCTACAGTAAAGCTTGGTAACGTTCTTGTTCGTTGATGTGTTGATTGTGTTTTGATTACTTGATTATTTATAAAGATATATCTATAAATGTATAATCAATAAAAAAAAACAGTGGCACTCCGGGAGTGCCGACAGAAGTGAAAACAAAACACAAACATAATACTTTGCCATCACTCCTTGACATATCGAATATACATTAAAACCGAGTACTTCCCGAACACATCCGAAGCGGTGTCGATTACGGTAATAGTGGCGCGAGTTTAATAGATTTTCCCATCTCAAAAAATGCCCAACGCGTCTAAAGAAGTTTTCACTTAAAAAAAATACATAGATACATAGAGTGACATTCGCCCAGCAGTGGAGGTCTCTTGACTGATATATTACGATTATATTAAAGTTAATTAGAAGTGAGAAGGTGGAAATGAGGTTTATTATGGTGTTTTCGGCTCTACCGATGACCAAACATATCGAAGGAGTTGCTTTAACTTAGCTAGATAAACAACATAGATATACAGGGAGGGACATCGACGCGCAAACTAAACCATTCAATTCCTAGACCCCATCATCATCATCATCTGCCTAGCCTTTTGGTTTGGTTTTGGTTGGCTTCCAGTCTAACCGGATGCAACTGAATACCAGTATTTTACATGGAGCGACTGCCTATCTGACCACCACAACCCAGTTACTGGGTAATACGATACCCAGACCTATTCCTAGACCCCATAGCGTATAAATTTTTTCGTCGGTTATCAAAAAAATAATCAGCTGTTTCATAGAAAAGTCGAATACTACAGAAATATAAAAGAGAATTGTCAGTGAAGTTATTAGGTAGGTACAAAGCACAGAAAATACAAAATTAATTCAGATGCCAAAACCAATTAGCGATACCAGTAAACGAAATTACGAAGTATTTATTATTCGAGAGTAATTTTACAACTGCTGAAAGTTTTTCAAAAGTCGCAACTATTGGAGTTTCAGAAAGTTTTTTTGAGCTCGAAGAGCACTTATATCGGTAAAGTTGCAAATTGATTTACCAGTCATAAATGAATCTAGCTACAGTTGAATATTTAAAAGCTTAGGGTAGATATTGATTGGAATTTTTATTCGTCAGCCATTTTAGATTGTAACTCTCTAATACCATCTTTACATAAAAAGACCCCTCCGTGCCTCGGAAAGCACGTTAAGCCGTTGGTCCCGGCTGTCATTCGTGGATCTTTGACAGTTGTTACGGGTAGTCAGAAGCCCGAATGTCTGACAACCAGTCTTAATAAGGGGTATCGTATTACCCAGTAACTGAGTTGTGGAGGTCAGATAGGCAGTCGCTCCATGTAAAATACTGGTATTCAGCTGCGTCCGGTTAGACTGGAAGCCGACCCCAACATAGTTGGGAAAAAGGCTAGGCAGATGATGATGATGAACTCTCTAATACCGTTATGTTGATAACACTGAAAATCTAGTAACCTCGCCATGTTCGTACCGTCTTCTCAGTTTTACAGATCTAATTAAATAGTATCTTTAATAGTTTAATGGATTTCCAAAAGTTCATTCATTGAGAAAAACGGTCACTTATTCAGACTTTTAAAACCTGACGATAGGATATTTTTTTCGTCTATTTATGAGATCATTAGCTGACCCGGCGAACTTCATACCGCCTCAGAATTAATTGTGACAAAGTTCAATAGACACGTGGCGCCATCTATTATCATAATAACGTTATTGTTGTTTTCCTCGGGAACAGCACTTTTTTTCGAGATAAATGTCCATTTCTGTACACCTGACAACATAAATAGGTATATGCAAAATTTCAGGATGATCGGTTCAGTGGTTTAGGCGTGAAAAGGTAACAAACGAACTTACTTTCGCATTTATAATATTAGTTAGGATTTTCGTTAAAACTCCTGTTTAGCTCTGAGAAGGTTATGAAATTAAAAGATGTAAAATGAAATGATGTTTATTTCTGTAAGTAGATCTTTAAAGACACTTTTACACGTCGGTTTTTGGTCAAAATTTTAAAACTAGATGGTGCCGTTATTTCGTAGCTAACTTATCCATGAGAAGAAATGCCGATATGAACTTAGTGGTCATGGTCTCTGTTAAGGTCCAAACATCGTCTAAAAATGTAGGCCATATCTGTAAGGGCCTTTTGAAGAAAAAGCCATTGCAGATTTGAGTTGACCTGTTCCGACAGACTGATTTATTCCAGCATCAGTCATCGTGTAGCTCAACCCTATTTCAGGGAGCTCAACGAGCCGTCACACGACGCGACAAAATCTGCAAGACAGTTGCGTAGACCACATAAAAATAGTCGAAACGGTCAATTTCCCAAACCTTTGATAGCTGACCAGTCTAACCAATTTTTCTTCAGCCTATCCAAAACCAAAACACATCCAATCAATCCATAACAATAAAACACAAAAACCGTCAAAACAACTGTCATTGAAAAATAAATCTACCCTCGAAATAGACGCCGATCGTGACATCGTGAAACATACGGTTTATTATATGATAGGGACTTGTCACAAGCTTGGGACGAAGCCAGAAAACGAAAAAAGTATGTAAATACGTATTTGCATAAAAGAGACTCGTTTAAAACTTGTGCTGTGAGACTTTATAGTGTTGTAAATGTTGAAAGATTGTGCTTTGATGTGTTTTGCATTAGCGAAAGGTGTTTTTCTTTTAGGTAGAGTAGTGCCAGGTTATTGTCGCGGGTATTTTACTTTGATGAACTGTTTTCTTTCCTTGGCAAGCTCGCGACCAGTTGCTTCATCTATAAGGAGTTTTCTGCGAATAGTGAATGCTGTTTGACCTCTTTTGAAAACAAAACGTAACTTGATTGTCATCGTAAAAAAACTGCCTTAAAGGCGCTTTCAATGTCAATAAATGTTTCCACTGATGTGCAGTTGACTGTACCAATATGCTGTGTGACGCTGTCTGTTAATTTCTATTTCACTATTCTTGGACAGTTTCCATGCTGTCGATCACGAACATTTACATTTTCTCTTTGTTATGCACCGAAGGCCAATTTTCTATACATTTCTTGGCACTAAAAAAACCACGTATCTACACCGGTAAAATCTAGATTGCAGCAAACAATCCACCGCACAGAAAAAATCTAAAGTGTGCATGTTACGTCATAGGAATTCCCGACGTCTGCCTTAACTCGACTATTTAAACGCACGATTATCTAGAGAATTGGCAACGTTCAAAATACGTGGACGACTACGTCACAGAGAGATCTGGCAACGTTGTGACATTTCCAATTGAATTATATGCGATTGTTTAACATATCCGTTGGTTAATGTAAGTGTTGGAACGATTAGTCGTGATTTGGTTGAAATTTGGAAGTTGATATTGCGACTTTTTTTAGACTGTGATATCTTTGTACGGAAGGTATAAAATAAACTGGAGGTGGCCCGTAATATTGTACTGCCTCTCTTTTGTATGTTTTCTCTTGTCTCTCGCTATGCTAGGATTTGTATGTTATAATATGTTTGAAACACAACATCATCAAAATCAAAGTATTATTATTAGTTTTATTTCACATAAACCTATATGGGCACTAATGAAACGTCAGAAGCTAGGTGCACGATTCCAATTAGTCGGATCCTATGGAGAAGAGCCGGCAAGAAACTTCACGGTTACTCTTTTTTAAAAAATTGGTTTTTACAATGTTTTCCAATTGCAGCGTAGGCCTGTCCATAAGAACCAGGTACATAATAAAATAAATGGTCGACAAATCTACAGTCTACAAGGCCTACAAGCAACGTTCTCACATTCACAAAATATAAAATAACCTATCAAAAAGACAAATCTAAATACATATATAAAATTCAAAGTCCTGACTGACTGATATATCAACGCACAGCTTAAACCGCTGGTCCTAGAGACATGAAATTTGTAGGGTATGTTATTTGTGAAGAGTAGGTATCTACTAAGAAAGGGTTTTTCGAAATTCCACCCTTAAGAGGGTAAATAGGGGAGGGTGAAATTTCACGCGGACGAAGTCGCGGGCAGATGCTAGTAAAATATAAAAACCTATTCAAACCAAATGATAAGATCCGCGATTTACGAGTTGTAGGTCGTAGGTTCGAACCCAGACAGGCGCTTTACTTTGTGTAAATCATTTAATTAATCCACTGCTCTCAAAAAACGGTGAAGGAAAACATCATGAGGAAACCAGCATGTCCTAGAACTAAAAATTCGAAGACATGTGACATCTACCAACCCGCACTGGGCCTGCGTTGTGGATTACGGCCCACTCCCTCTCACCGAGAGGAGGCCTGTGTCCCAGCAGTGGGAACATTATAGGCTGATTATGTTATGTCATGTATGTTATGTGATAGGATTGCCAATACAACCACTAGTAAAGAGTTAAAATAAGAATTGAACAATAGGAGAATCACGCCTGTATCTCCCAAAGGGGTCAGACAGAGGTGACCTACATTTCACCAGTTATGTTTAAGTCCCATGTAATAGGGGGCGAGCCTATCGCCACCAGTCCGGCACAAATCCAGAGTCCGCGCTCCTACTGAGAAATTCCAGATGCAAACACCCAATAAAACCTCATTAATGAAACTCCTATACAAAGTGTAAAAAAATTAACCTTACAAACTTTAAGAGGTGCTTTAGGTCATCGAACTGAACAACTTTCACTATGGGACCAACACTGAAATCACGAAAAAAAATACGCTGTTTCATACATTTTGGTCAAGTAGGTATTGAACTTTTGTATGAATTAGCTGATTTTTTTTTCGTACCTATTAAAGTTTGTAAGGTTAATTTTTAACACCTTATATAATACGATTGACTCATTAATACAGTCTTCATTATGATGTGATTTTGACACTAATATAAGACCACCCAAACAAAATTTTACCTACAACCTATAGGTTTTAACGAACTTCCATTCAAATACTGGTCATGGCTTCAGAATTGAAAGGGTTGTGCTAGAAAATTAATGAGACCAGCGGGGCAATTGCGTAACACATTATCAATCGGAATCGGTTTCATTTTGACAGTTCAACAACATTCATTGCGTCATTTACGTGTTGAGCAGACAAATTTTTGGAACTTATGAAGCAATGGATTAGCAATTTGCTTCAAAATGATTCAGATTTCCATTTGTTCCCAACGAGTAACACCCTCAAATGTCACACTGTTACTCGATGGGATTTTTTTCTGAAAAAATTCCCAACCGGTCACACTACCAGTCACGGGAACTCGCAATTTTCTCTTTCTAGCTCTTTTTTTTCTATTTGCGCAAGTCGTTTCTGGCACTCGCCGGCCGCTGCCGCGGCACCGCTCGCTTCGCTCGCTCGGCTCGTGCGTAGAGGGGTCTCAGTTTTAACCTAACCTAACCGATTGTTCCCAACGAGTCACACTGTGACATGTTACAGTGTGACTGGTTGGGAACACACCCAGATTTCTATTAATAGTGTGTTACGCAATTAGGGTGCAGGTTGACTATCAAAGCTAGCCGGAGCTTCGTTAGCCGAAACAACAAACTCGAGCACGTGATTTGCGTGCAAATTGCGAAGTCATAACTTTTAACATTTGTTGCATCAAGATAAGGTAATGTAAGGTTTCTTAGATGAAGACATGGTTTTGTAACTTTATTTTATACCTTTTCAGGTTATCTACCTAAAGAAGAACACGAAGAGAGAAGAAGAGAAGGAGGGAGAAGTAAAAGAGATTTTTTTAGAAATAAGCATCGCCTTTGTACGTATTTTCCTGATCCTTTTTCTTGACTGTTTATTTGCCGGTACCATATTAATTTTTTTTAATAAATAAATTTTCCTGGATTATAATTAATGTTATCTTATTGCATTTAGCAGTTTTACTAAAAACAAATCTGAAATTAAACCGGTACCTAAATGGTGGTCCAGTAGCAAGAGGAAAGCGCAAAGCCTAACTCGTATGACAACACATATGACAGATCATCCTGACGCCGCTGTGCAAGAAGACCCGACCCCAGATAAAACTGAGAAGAATACTGCACTAGGCAACATAAACAAAAAAAAAACAGTGGCACTCCGGGAGTACCGACAGAAGTGAAAACAAAACACAAACAGAATACTTTGCCATCACTCACTGACATATCGGATATACCTACATTAAAACCGAGTACATCCCGAGGACAGCCAAACGCATCCGAAGCGGTGTCGGTTACGGTAACAGTGGCGCGAATTCAACGGTTTTTTCCCCATCTCAAAAATGCCCAACGCGCCTAAAGAAGTTTTCACTTCAAAAAATTACCTTTCCCTAAAAACTAAAGCATACTTACGTACTTACTTATATTTTCGCATAGCAATTAATAAATCTTTCAACACTACATTAGAGCTATTACTTCAAATTCGTTCAAAATTCACTTACAAGTCGCGTAGTGAATGGGTCGCTTTATCTGGGCGCTTGGATGGCAGCCAATGACTTCGGTTTGAAATATTACTAACAATATTCAATACCACATCCGTCGACACTTTCTATTATAAAATTAGAGTTAACTTTACTACTCTGAAACAGTTATGTTAATAATTTTAGTATAATTTAGGGGTTTTCCAATATGCCTAATTGCGTAACACACAAATTCTTTAAATAAGATGATTTTTTAAAACGAAGCAATGGATTATGTATCATCTTGAAAAACAAAGGGATTGCGATTGTGAGGGAATGAAAACCAAGCGTGTCATTTTTTGACTACCTACTACTCGTATGACGTCACAAACATTATTTAATGATGGGAAAATCAAATCGATTCAAAGACGCTGCCGCGTGCGGCATCCGTCTCGCTCTACCCCCGGGGCCTAGCACCAGCGGTCACGCTCACCCAGCCAGCAGTACTCAGGACTGAGCGCGAAAGTGGCGGCTTACGATTTTTGTACGTAAGCTGGGCACGCGAAGTAGTTGCTCTTGCGTTGTCTAAGTGTATCTATAATATTTGTGACTTACAATGTCTGTTATGTCTCGTTTTTAACTTGCTGTTTTTAATATTGGCCTTAGATCCCAACAACTACACTAGCTAATGAATTAGATCATATTATGAGCAGTTTTTATAACACGAGTCTACTTCATTATCTTTTTTCAGATTCAAAGATATCAATTCTAGTTATATTTCTTTTTTGACAATTGAACACGCGAAGCGTAGCACAGAAGCCAATCATTCAGCTGTAGCGCGGTGCTGACAGCAAACTTTATTTCAGACATTTGAGTGGTCAATACTTCAACAGCATAAAGGTTTTTTACTCTCTACGCTATAATTCATGAACATGTACGGTCAAAACCACACATAAGTAATAACACTTTGCACTACGAAAATCACCCTTACCTACTGTTGCGAAATAAAGACGCTGTCAATTTCAAATTAATACCAGTTTTATGCAGTTGTTTTTTTTTTCAATTTATCAGTTAGTTGTATTGCAATATGCCTTCAGATCTGCTACCAAAGACATGTGCTAATACAAAAGTGCCTAAAATTTAATTTAAGCCCCAGAGTCGCTTAGTCTCTAGCAAAAGCGAGGGAAGATCATTCCATTCTATTTTAGGCTATAACAAAAATGTCGCATTCATGGATTCCCAAATATACATCGTCCGTAACAGTTTCGGTTCAAAATAGACGAACCATCTGTTTTAACAGACAAGTGTCCCAGAAACTAAAATATACATTTAGAAATATTCTCACCCATTGGCGCGCGAGTTTCTTGCTTTTGTTCATTTATCTTCAAGCTTTGTGGTTTACAGGTTGGGCAGTGGTCCAAGTGTCAATAATGGTGGATGTATGAGAATCGTTTTAGCTATTAGTTACTAGAAACATGACATTAATTCTTGTAAATTAAATTAAGTTTTAGTTATTTTATTGTTGTTTTTATCATCGGGAATTAGAAAGGATGACAGATATACCCGTAAATATAATGCACGCCAAGGGATGACAATACTAGGTCTTATTAATGAGAATGTTAGTGTGACCACTATATTGTTGACTGCCCTGACATCGAGCAATAGACAATATGAAATACTTACAAAAAAAATATAGTTTTTCTTTTTTTTTTATCTGTCGAGTAGGTACTAGCCTTTTGGCCATTTGCTATTTTGTATAAGTTGTTTGTATTTTATGTTTTTTTTTTTAAGTTTCGTCTTATTTATGCAGAATAAACAATTATTATTTTATAGACCGTATGAGTCGACCTGGGGCCCTACCACCACCTCTTATAGCAGTATTATTTTAATCTTACTTCAATGTGGAAAAGAGATGGAGCTATATTTCTATATAGCTCCATCTCTCATCATAATACTGCTATAAGAGGTGGTGGTAGGGCCCCTGAATATCAGGCTTTTCTGTTTCCATCATCCCGATCACGTGAAAACCGGTTCTTAGAATAGAATAGAATAGAAAGCCCATTTACTAATAAACGTTGTATAGCGTCTGTATAGTTATACAATGCTTTGTCTTCTTTTCTTTCGAAAGTCAAATGACTGACAACTGAAAGAGAGAAATCGGTGTGTAACTATTCATCTGATATAATGCGTTTATAAGTAAGGGGGTTACTCTTTATTATGTACACCATATAAATTACAGACATAAATATAGAAACTTGACAAAGGGTGACATATCGCTAAGAGCGTTCTTTTAAATACAACCTTTGGATGGATTAAAAAGGGGAAGGACAGACAACTGTAAACAAATCACTAGGTACCCACGTTTTTTGTGTAATTGACAGCTCTTCACAGATAATATTAAGATGATATTTACAGGAAAATGGGGTTAGTAGTAGATATATATTTTTTTAGATTTTGTTTCGCATAACTCGTCAAAATGTAGGGAACAGCTGAATTTTTTTCGCGGTTTCAGGTTTGGTCCCATAGTAAAAGTTGTTCATAATGATGAGTACAATCTCCCACTTCGATTTGTCGCATGTTTACAATTTCAACCTGTATACTAATATTATAAAGAGGTAAAATTTGTTTCTTTGTAAGTTTGTATGTTGGGGGTAATCTCTGGAACTACCGGTCGGATTTGAAAAATACCTTTTGCATTTATTAGCTAAATTCTTGAGGAAGGCTTTAGGCTATTTAACATCACGCTATGACTCTTAGGAGACGAGCAAAAATAAAAAAAAGTCGGAAAGAACGCTAAGCGAAAACAAAGTAATAATGCGGCAGGCGATGCGATACGACGGGGTTGGTAGAACAAGCAATTTCATGAGGACGAAGTCGCGAACAGAAGCTGGTCTCAAAAAAGACAGGTGCTTTATAGATTTAGGGCTGATTTTTCAATCATCTGTTAATTTTATTGGAGGAATAATTTTGAAATTTTGACAGTTATTTTATCAAAATACCTGTTCAACGTTAATTTTATTCCATGAATAAAATTTATCTGGCGATGGAAAGATCAACCATTAAATGTTTAAATCTGAAACAAAAGGATAAACGTTCATCACACATCACCGCTTTACATCCCGTGGGAGGATTAACTAACATTTTTACCTCACATTTTAAAATTTTCTACTCCTCACATTTCACTCCCTGCATATTCCACAGACAGAAAAATATTTAGTAGTATGACGAATGGGGAAGTTTGTTTGTTTCACATTAATAACTTAATCATGATATTTTACAAAATCGTCATTCTTGGATCTTTGACATACACGGAAAAAAATGGGCCTGGGACGTTTTTTCAACCAAGAATAATTTTATTCTTGAAAATATTGTTTAATCCTAAATAAATATTATCTTCATTCAAAAATAAATTCTTGATGTGAGAATCTCACATTACTTAAATTAATTATAATTTATTCTTAAGTTATTGTTTAATGTCAAGAATTTCTGTTTTAGTTTAACGCTCTTGAGGTGTTAAGTGAAGAAAAGTCATTATTCTTAAATCAAGTAAGTATCGTTTATTGTCTTAAATACAACACGTTTTGGCATGAAACCATATTTACTTCGATCGTGGCATTATTGCATTTGTGTTAATAGAAGAATTAACTTTTGTTAATATAAATATATATATTTTTGTTACAAGACAGCTATAATCTCAAAGTTCAAAATTTTGTATCAAATAAAAAATATTCTCCAAATTCTAATTCACTATGAGTTCTTTTTCTTACAACAAATGAAATTTTTCATTCAAACTAATATTTTTATTGGAACAAGTATCAATAAGAAACTTATAGTTCTGTGATTAAGAACATTATTTACATTGACATAAGACACGGTTATTTTTACTTTTAAAATTGAAATTCTCTGTTGAATAATTTGTGAGCATTTAATCAAAATACTTATGAATATGCGATCAAAACAATATATGTTTCAATTGAAGTTCTTATACTTGAATTAAAAAAAGAAAATCTTATTTGAAGAAACATTTTCATTCGATGGAAAATAATTTTATCTCTACAGAAAAATCAGTAACAAACTGTTAAAGATGTTCCCATTCTTTTATTAAAATGTAATTAATATTAAAGTAACAAATTCTATTTCTTATTTCTAAAATTGATATTCTTAGACAAAACTTTTCAGAGAATTCGGTCAAAATTGTATTAGTGTAAGGTCAAGAAAGAAATGTTTTAATTGTAATATTCTTATTGTAAAGTTGAGAAAAAACATGCTTGTAGTAGCATGTGTAAGTATTTCACTTCAAAATTGTCTTATTATCTCAAATTAAGAATAAGACTGTCACTTCAACAACATATTGACTTGATTGAAAACTAATTTTTAAAATATTTAAAAAATGTTACTGTGTTCATTAAAAATATATTTATATTAATCTAACAACTTTAAATTCTTACTTTGAAAATCTTTCTTAGTTGAACACTTTTTCACTATTGGGTCAAAAATATATTAGTGTAGAGCCAAGAAAGAAATGCTTTGTACGTAGTACTCCTAATGTTAAGTTGAGAAAAAATATACTTTGAACACGTGTTTAAGTATTTTCGTTCAAGACTCTCTCGAAGTACCTAATTAATATTCTTAGTTGAAAACCTTATAACTATTTGATCAAAAAAATATTAGTGCAGATACAAGAATAATAAATATTTAAAAGTAGTTGTTCATAATGTAAAATCGAGAAAAATTATAGGTACCTACTTGAAGCAGGTACAAGTTTAAGTATTTTAGTTCAAAACTGTCTCATTATCTATGTCAAACTGAAAATAAGATTATATAATTATAGATGCTAGCGGGAAGCATTCCGAATCATTCCCGTCGAATACTTCGGAAGTATTCCGAAACTTTGGGAATATTTCAACTTTCAAAAAAAAACCAGAAAAATCGACCTTACTACCTATTTCGCGCTTGGAAGTTGTAAATTATATTATCTTTAGTTGTGTTGTGAGCGGTAGGTATATTAAGTTTACGGTTGTGTGCACGTCGCACCAAGCACACACAACGTCGCGTCATGGGCAGCGCGAGCGCGATTGGGCGCGGGGCACGGGGCGCGGGGCGCGGGGGGCCGGGCGCCGCCCGTGCCATTTGCGCATGCGTGTCCTGCCTCCCGCGAGCCTTGCGTTGCGTGCGAGCGAGTGAGCACTGGAAGTCATTGGGCAGCCAGGGCAATGAAAAGTTGAACGTCTGCGCAATTCGTCGTCTTCCCTTAAAAAATGGATAAAAGTAAGTAAGTACTTACCTACGTATTTATTTGTATTGGTGTAGGTATGTTTATATTGCTAATATAGTGTAGATGAAGATAATCCTACTGATTTAGTAATGTAATATTTACCTACATGTATTGGGCTGATGATATAGTACAACAATTAATTATTTCTGCAAAATTCAAAATTCATAGCTATGTGTAAAATTTCAAGGCTAGGTCCAGCAGTTTAGGCTGAGCGTTAATATATCACCCAGCAATAATTTCAAAAGTAAGGATACGCCCATCTGAACATTTTACATAGACCATCTTCATACAAGCAAAAGTAGCGCCATCTGTTATAACTCATACGAACTACGTGAGAACAGCGCTGCATAGGTCGACAACGTAACCTTGTACGTGCGTAACTTACATGATTTTTTAAAATCACATTTTGTCGTGAGTCAGTAGTCAGTTGCATGCCGATATCCTTTTAACTCAGAATACCAGATTCTCAAAATACTAGATTCTTAAAATATCAGATTTTCAATAGGTATATCAGATTTCGTACAGTCGAAATCAACACAGGTCTTCTGGCCGCCGCGAAAATTCCCAAACTTTGGAGATAAACGAAAATCGTATCCTCTCATATTTGTCAATTATATCAGCTAATGAATATAATAAAGCTTATAAATAATAATATAAAAATAATGTCGACATCAAGGTCACAAAAATGAGCAGAGAATTATTTGGAAATCTGTAATTTAAAAATTATTTGTATCGTAATTCGCTATCGCATATTGTATAAACATCGTTTATATGTCTTCTCCTAATTTGCTACCAAAATTCAAAATTACTTACTCTAAAATCTTAAGACAAAAATATGACGTCCGTACAAGGTTACTTTGTTCACATCGAGCAGCCATTGGCCACACAATGGCCGCCATTGGTAAAATAATTATCGCTTTTAAAAATGTGTTTACTTAATCATTTAATTGCAACAAAAGTAATGTAAGGTTACATTCCGATGATACGCTACCCCATATTTCTTTTTAATCTTGGTATCGTAATTTGTGCGTTTTTTACTACGCAACTAGGCATTTTTATGACAGGCAAATACACGCTCATTTCCTCGCGCGGACCACTGGTCAACTGAGTCGCGTTGGCCCTAAACCGTAATTTTAGGGCCAGCGCGTTGGTGCCATTTCGTCGCTCGGTTAGCCCGGTCCTTACGCTAGTAATATATAAGTCAATGGTTGCTAGTCTAAAAATACGGTATTTGGCGAAAAATTACGGGAGATTAAAAATGAAAAATACGGTAAATTTACGGTAACTTTATTTCACAATCAAACATTAAATTTCAGGCGTTTCAGCCTTTTTGTACAGAAACATTAATACTTTTAATCATTTTATCAGTAGGATGGAAATCTACGCAGTTTTTTCCTGTTCTCTTAATGAGTTGCTGCGTAAATAAATTCCCAGCAATAGTTTTTGTAGACAATTGGTTCCTTTTTTTCGTTTTCAAGTCAGTAATGTGGCTGAAAATGTCAAACATAAATTGGCAAACATAAATTAAAGTTGACAAAATGCAAAGGTAATGGCTAGGTTCTACTGCAGTACTGTATTCAATAACTTCGTAATTTGGTCGCACAAGTTTCGTCTGTCTATGCACATAAGTTGATTGTACGGGGAATACCCCAGGGAATGACAACACTGTATCAGTGTTGACAGCACTGTATCAGTGTTGTCATTTTCAAACATTGTTTCAAATAAAAATAAACTGTATGTTAGATTGGGTATATCATTTTTAAGGCGCCACTCATAAAGACGAAATTACGGTAGAATTGAACATGTCTACGGTAGGTGGTAGATATGTTCAAATTACGGTAGGTTTACCGTAATTACGGCGTTGTTGGAGACACTGGTTGGCCCTAAACCGTCATTTTAGGGCCAGCGCGTTGGTGCCATTACGTTGCGCGGTTAGCCCGGTCCTTACGCTAGTAATATATAAGTCAATGTCACCCAGTCATTCAATTTAGCATAAAAAAATTAAAATTACTAGGTAACTCAATCCAAGTTCGTTGAGGAAACTAGACTGAAATTCGTACGCTAAGGATACTTAATTTCATAATTTTGAGATTAGAAAGTTTTATGTAGGTATGTTTTGTGCATGCATAAGTGCATGCTTATCTTTTAAGAATTAACTTTACTTACCGCCCCATAAATAAGCTACTCATAATCAGTCGCCCAGTTTAGTATGATATAGTCCAGTCAATGAAGAAGCAAAGTTGGTTAATACTCAAATAAACTTAAATAAATTTCTTAGCTAATTCCCGCCACAGATCGTAGAAAACAAATCTTAACTCGAGACGTGTTTCGTTCTACCACAGAGCATCGGTGTTTCGTCGCCGCGTGGTCAACATTCCCTGAGGATACTCCCTGAGGATGTGGAAGAGCGAAACACGTCTCGAGTTTTGTTTGACTTGTTTTCTACGATCTGTTGGCGGGAATTAGCTAAGAAATTATATGATAAAATTATAATTGCTGTACATAATTGTATTACAATTGTATTAAGTTAAGATTAAAAATATTCTTAATAGGTAGTATTAGGTAGATTTTTGTATGAAATAGTGTTCGTTGTTAAGCGATTTTGGAATCATCGATAGAATGATGCCAAAATCGCTTAACAACGAACACCATTTTATTTAATGCTCTATAAAAATAATTTTCTAATAAGTATCTAAGTAGTTAGATAGAATTAACTACTTAGATACTTATTAGAAACTTGATTTGTATAGAGCGTTAAATAAATTTACTTTATCTGCCATACTTTTATTTGCAGAGAAAAGAGAACTATCACCCGTCGTTTTTGACTCGAAAGACATTGAAATGTCTCAGAGTATTTTGCCGTCAAAGATACGAAGGACGAATAAAGCCCCTTCTCCTATATACGATCCAGAAGACACACCGTCATCGCAAGGCATAAAGGAGGCCTCAATAAAGGGATCTAGTTCTTCTGAACCTCCGAGTCCGACGGCGACGCATAATTCTGAGGACTCAGTAACTGGTTCACCTACGAAACAGGACAGTGAAAATAATTTGTCACCAACACAGCTGAAGGAACAGGTTCCGGTTCCAGAGTCTGCTTGCCAAGACTGTGTGCAATGTGGAATAATTGACAATCGAAATTATCATTTTTGTAAATTACTAAATACAGAGTTGCAATTTTTACATCCATGCATGAGAACAGTTGCTTATCGTCATATTTTAAAAATTGTAGATGGACTAAAGGGTAGTCACAGTAAAGAAGATATACAGGTGGTCCACGTTAAACCTATAAAAAAGTGATTGCAATTTTGAATAATTTTGTTGATTTTGAGAGCAGTTTTCTTGTTACGTTTTGAAATATATTAAAATAATTTATTTAAGATGTAGTTCTAAGACTAGATTAACCGTTCTTAAAGTAACGATAAAATTAACGTTAATGATGATTACCGGTATTCAGCTGCATCCGGTTAGACTGGAAGCCGACCCCAACATAGTTGGGAAAAGGCTAGGCAGATGAATGATTACTTACCGATAAAATGGAGCTAAAATAACGTTAAGTCCATTACCGTTATTTTAATATTAACGTTAACGCTGTCAAATGAAGGTAACGTTATCAAAATTTTACCGGTATTTAAAGCCCTGCTTTAAACTACCTGGCAACACATCATGCTGATGCTACTACTTACGTATACGTACCACACCCACGCGCTGTTTGTTCCCGCGTCTGATGAGTTTTTTTCTATAACGGCCAAATTCGGAAATCGGAACGTGTTTAATTGGTTTTATTGATATTTTAATTACCTATAATGCAAGAAAAAGAAGACGAAGAGTTCGAATACATTTTGAACGGATTGCCGCCAGAAGTGCTTGAAAACTTTCAAGGTAAGTATAGGTGCAATTTTCAATTTCTACGTACCTATGTGATTTTAATGGATGGTCTCCGATGGATCTCCTAGCACCTCAGGGATGTCCGTTTGTCTGTATTAATCTTGATCCCCAGCATTTTTAACAAACCCATGCGATTTTCGCACCTTTAGATTAAGTAGGTACCTGGGTATCTCTAGCTTAGTAGGTAGGTACATGATTTTCATATAATGCCCACAAAGTTTGTGATAATACTACGGTTATTGTTGGCTGAGAGGTTTTAAATAGGTATCACAGCATCGACTCAGAGCACTCCACTTCCTTGTTTGTTGTCTGGTCTGGGTCAGAGTGTCGTCTTAGGGGCGGTGCCCCATCCATGATTGTCTGGTCTGTGAAATACCTACATGTGAAAATGGTCGCAGGTGTTCATAGTACCTACTTATCTCTTCCCTTCCTTAGTCTCAATTACCTACATTGAGCGAGTTCATAAGCTACTAACTGGCGAATTCACCTATCTGCAATAACTCTTCCAGTGTGTAAATTTTTACTGGTTAACTATCAGATTATAAAATTATATTACCTAGCTATCACACTAGCTGACTCTGTCCTCTTTTAAACTCATTGAATAGTAGCTTATAAAATTAAATAAATGTTGCTAAGCCTTATCATAGGTGTTTTACTTAGATAGGTATTCAGTCTGTTAAAGAAAACCATTCATTCCAGCGGACAATAAATATGAATAAATGTTGGAGTTGGCTATGTACTCGTATTTATGAAAGTTTCACACAGGCATTTCATGCTTACTGACCTTGGAATAGGTAATCAAAATTCCTGATTTTTAACCGACTTCCCAAAAAGGAGGAGGTTCTCAAGTCATCTGTATGTTTTTTTCTTTTTTGTATGTATGTTCGATCGAGTTTGATGATTATTTTTTTTGAAAGAATATATTCCCGAGGAGGTCCCATTTAAATTTTGTGAAGATCTGAGGAATCCCTTCGGAGATGACAACAGAACTCCTCAACGGCTAACAGCAAATCATTTGTGACAAGCGTTTTGCGATTGTCTTGGGCTTGTGTTATTGCTTAGTTCACTCAAAACAGACAAATAAATTAACTTTTATAAAAAAAGTAAAACTGACTTCTAAAACTATACCTTAAGAGTATAATAATTTTCATAACACATAAATTAACAGCTTCTGAAGTCGGGGCTAAGCCAAAATTTATTAAAGAATGAAAGGCCTCGACTTCAGAAGATGTTAATTTGTGTATTTGTGTGTTATGAAAATTATTAAGTATGTTCTTTTTAGTTTTGGAAGTCGGTTTTACTTTTTTTATAAAAGTAAATTTATTTGTCTTATAATTATGCACCAATTGATTATTATTTAAATTAATAATATTTTCTTTTTTATAGCAAATGACATTAAATTGCAACATTTACCATCAATAACTGATGAGTTATTGAAAGAGCTCTGCCCCAAAGTTGGCATAAGGATTGAGCTGCGAAATAGAATAAATGAATATCTTACTTCTAAGGTAATTATTTATGTAATTTAATTTCACCACAAAATCATTTTGACATAGGTAGGTCTAAGAGGAGGTTGGAATTTCACTTCTTACTTTACCTCTAACCGCTCACCCCATCTGCTAGATTACAGGGGCCTGGCAAGATTTAAAATTTCACCTCATATAAACAAGGATTGTATGAGGCACATTATAGGATTATAATAATATTATTTATAGTTGGGAATTTAGAAAAACAAATATGCTGCAAGAAACTCAATTCATAATTATTGTTTTCTGAGATTGATATTGTTTCAAATTAAGAAAAAGAGCTTCTTTAAAAAAAATATATATATGTAGGTACTGGGGGCCCAATTCTGCTAATTAAAAATGCAATAATGGTCTGTCATTGGTTATTGTTGTCTAATTTTCACACATTTGAGTCAAATGTGTAAAGATTAGATAGCAATAGCTGAATGACAGAACAATATTGTGTTTTAGTTCGCAGAATCTAGGCCCTGTTATCAAACAAGAAATGATCTTTCCAAGACAATAATATCTTATTTTAAAATCGGAGCAGTTTTGAACAAAACAAAATTTTGATGTTTCTACAAGAAAATTTTGTCTTCAATTATTTTTATAACTTAATTTGTTTTTTTCACCCTGCTCGGCAGCAGTCACAAAATTTTAAAAATATTTCGAATTTAAAAATATAATTAAAGTTATAAAAAATTCAAGATAAAATTTTCTTGTTTCTATATCAAATATTTTTTTTGATGTTTCTACAAGAAAAAATTGTCTTGAATTTTTTTTTTTCACTTTTGATTTCAGACTAATACAGTGACAGCTACAACTTCCTCAACATTGAACCAATATGATGAGAATGATGATATAATACTAGAGGACATAAACGATGTAATATCTTCAAATTTATTTTGTCCAAGACCCGAACTACCAGATTTTGACTTAAAAACACTTTTGTCTACATCACCATGTGGCAATAGCATTTTAAATTATTATGCATCACATAGCACTCTCACCAATAGACATAGAAATCAATTAACAGACATTATAGTGCGACATCTCTTTACTCGTCTAGTGAATCAGTGAGTATATATTTCTTTAACATAACAAAAATAGTTGATTCTTTGATCTCACAAAGACTTATGAAGAAAAGTTGTTGTTTTAAAAAGTTTTCAAAAAGAAAAAGCAATTGGCTGATGACATGTTGATGAGGATAAGCATAAAAAAAAAATCGGATGTTAACTTTTGTATTTCCCAGTATTACCTATTTAATCTGCAATAGTCTGCAATAACTGGATATTTATTTATAAACTATCAGTCATTTACCTAATAAGAACAATAATAATCATCAGTCATAATATCTATAGGTATTATAATAACTATAGAGGGGGCTGAGTTCATACATTAAACATTTTATGAAAAACTAGGTAGCTTTTGCTTGTGTTTTCACCCGCGTGGAGCTCGAAAAACGACATCATTTCGAAAAATGATCCTATGTTAAGTAACTTATGTCTCTCTCCAGGTTGTGTTTAAGGTCTACGAATTTCGATCAAATTCGTTTAGTAGTTGAGGGCGATCTGTTTGTCCGTTTGAACGAGCATCTATCGAAAACCACTACGCCGCGATTTTAATGTTTTTTTTTTTTTTTTGTAAAGGAAAGAGTCTATGTTTAAAATAATAGCTATGTTTCATATCCATACATTTAATAGACTGAGGGAACAGCTTGGACTATGCATATTATGTGGCTCCATTCAAAGAGTCACTAAATATGTCAATATTAAAGTATGAAACTGTACTCCAAAATTTAAGCTAAATACACAGCAACATTTGTTTTTAATTAACAGATTTGCAATTTACAGAATATCCACATTATATATTTTATCAACATTTATTTTGCTTACAGTAAAATAACATCCGATGAATACAACATAATCACCTCAAAAATAATTTCTTTGTTCCCTAAAGAAAATAGTGGAATATATTATGTACCTCCAGTAAAAAAAAGGGAATCTATATCTGGAAAACCTTTGTTTTCCAAAGGAAAATTAGTTGATAAAATTCGGAACACTTTATATAAATCAGGAGAAAAAAGAAAAATATCCCCTGATGAAAATGAAAACTCTTTAAAGAAAAAAAGACTTAGTGAACTGCAAGGTCTAAACTTAATAGTAGTTGATGGGGGAACAGAAAATTATTAATAGTCCATGTTTTACAAAGCTTAAAAATTCGCTCAGAAAACGTTAATTTGTGGGACAATTAGTCCTTTTTATAACCTGTTTTGTTTATTTTACTCCAAACACTTTTCTGTTTCACCAGTGTATAAGAAAGAGGTTGCCAATTAGTATTTGTTGTTGCTTTTGTAGTTCTTAGTAGTTATATATAACTTGTGACTAGTTTTGAATTTGCTTAGTAGAAATTGATAGACTGATGGTTTAATTTATTAAAATTAAATAATAGTCAGGTCATATAAAGTAGTTAAACAAGTAATACTTATTCTTTGTATGTTACAGCATCAGGTCTATTTTTTATCATTATCAAATTATCATTCAATAATATTTTGTAGATAAAAACACAGACAAGATACATTTTCTTCAAAATAATAACGAGCCATGGTCGCAGATATTAGAATATTGGCAGGATACCTTCATCATCCGGAAAGATACTGAATATAAAAACATTTCAGAGTTCATTGAGGGGTGGCGTATATTGAACGACCCCAGAAGTGAAGTCTTAGTAAGTATATTATTTTCATACAAGTAGGAATTACAAATGGATTCCTATTAGGAACTATTATTATACCTATATACGAGTATAATATGGAAAATCAAAAAACGCTGTATATCACTCTACAATTAAACCTTTATTTCAGATTAATCTAGATTTTAACATGATGTACCCAAATTCGTCCAATAAGTTTTTTAATAATTGGGAAATATTTATAAACAGAATTATAAGCATCAAATTTCCTAAACAATGTGATGATATATTAGCAGCTTTGAATGAAAAAATTCAAAACGAGCAAAATCAAGGTAATGTACAGCCTATATAACACATACATACATATTTAGGCACTTCCCAAAATTCGCGATGTTGCATTGTGGGAGCAGATTTCTGTTGACAACTAGTGGTGTGAAAGTTCGAGGATGTGATATAGTGTGTGTAGGTTAATATATAGGAAAAGTATAAAGTGGTGCTGCATTAAACTCTCTTACCTAGGTACCTAGTTGTACTTGCTGTGTCCATCCAGATGCTGCGTGGCTGTGTCCAATGAGTAAAATGAAGATAGTGCGGATTACATAAGTGTCTAGTCTAATGAAGAAGTCAGTTTTTAGTGGCATAGATCTAAGAAGCGACTAGTCTTGGCAACAAAAGTTAAGTGTCGTATCTGCGATAGCTGCTATCGAATTGTAGCGTTATCATAATTTCTTGGGTAGATATAGGGTAAAGTTATTTTTTTTAAAGCTAAGTCATTGATTGACAGTTGATTTTTTAAAATTGAGCATTTGTCAGTAGGTCAAGATTTTTACTTCAAAATTCATACCAAAATGTATTAAGGCCGAAGTGGTTAGACAAATTTCAGATGTGATGTCTACGTCTATACTTATACTAATATTACTAAGAGGAAATATTTTTTGTTTGTATGATAATGCTACAAATTATTTATCTTTATTACAAAAAAATAAATAAATCGAATTGCCAAAAAACCTTTCAGCAAGCCAATTAAAAAACATTAATCTGCCCAAAAAGTTAGGATAACGTTACAACGTGTGCGTATGAATGCGTGCTCGCGAGCTTGCATGTGTCCCTCTGTGTGAACATACCTGCGTGCTTGCGGTCGTGTCTGTGTGTATGTGCGTACTTGCTTATCTTTGTGTGTGCATGCGTGCGTCCTTTGCTTGTTGTGTGCATGCCGTGTATCTATATGTATCCAATGAGGTTAAAGCCACTTGAGAGTCTATGAATAAGCTACAAGTAGCTTATTGTTTTTGAGCGTTTGTACCCTGTATGCGCATTCAGGTGGCTTAATTGTCATTGTATGTCATCCTACCTACCTCCTATATCATAAAAAAAATTACATACTTTGCATAACATTTGCATATATGTCTTCTTCCAGAGGATAAAATACCAAATCAAATAAAGCTTCTGTGCTATTTAATTCCTCCTCGAGGGAGACTGAACAAACGAACAAAGTTTTCTACGCTTGAATGCCTTGAAAATTTTATTATCGATGTCGAGGTAAATATTCCTGTTGAACCCAGATAGTCCAATTTTTTGTAGACTGTCTAATGTTTGTAGAAAATATTTATCGTGTATATATTTTTTTTTAGAAGCCCGGTGATCTGCACCTTAAAATGAATGAAGCTAAACAAAAGGCCTTGCGGCGGAAGCAGAATGTTCAACCCTACCTTCTCAGCTGTGGATCAGAAAGTAGTGAAAAAAATTATTATCTTGTTATAGATGACATAAAGTACAAGTTCACCTCGCCCGCGAAGGCATTTGACACGCTTTTTAAAAGCTATCACACGTTTAATGCGAACTACCCAGCTGCTGCTGAACATTTATATTTACTTATACAAAATTGCGTTTACGACATTCAAACTAAATTTGATAAAACCTTTCCTTACATTGCTGATGTTATGACTGTTGCTAAAGTGTAATTCTCGTTCCATTGCTTAATAACAACTACAGTAGGTACTATGAAGTGTCCTAATTGTGATAAAATATATGATAATTTCCAGCAATATTTTATCCATTTGCGTTATACGCATAATATAACTAACTACTTCAAATGCCCTGAAAAACTCTGTGATCGAATCTATCATCACAAAAATGTTTTAAAGAAACATATACTTAGTTATCATAAAAATTTAAGTGAGCCTAATTTTACTAAAAGGAATATAAGTGACAATGTAAAATGTGATTCTGATTCAGTTAGTGATTTAGAAATGCCTGAAACTTCATGTAATGTTCAAGAGAAACAAATAGTTGCATCTGATTCCTACCAGCAAAAGGTAACAAGTGCATCTAATGTGTTTGTCTCTAAGTTATATAATATGTCGAATTTGCCAAGAAGTGACATTCAATTCATAATTGGATTAGTATCGCAATTGTTAACATCAGAGCCATTTTGCATACTTAAAGAATCTTTAAATGATGCAAATAATGAAAATAATGAAGCTTCATGTATGTTGTCATCATTACAAGATTCCTTTAAACATTTAGAAACTGATTATAAAAGGCTAAAGTATTTCCAACAGCACGACACTTATGTCCAACCTGTTCCAAAAACGATTGGAACGTCTGAAGATAGCCGACGAGAGAATGGCTCTGTTCAAATGGTATTGAAAAATAGGCTTTCATATTTTATTCCCTTGCGTGATAGTTTAAAGGAATTTCTTCAAATCGAGGATGTATTAAACACTATAATCAACCATCAAAAAAAACTATTTGAAGAAACAAACGTTCTTAGAAATATCGTGCATGGCTCTTCTTGGCAAAAAATTATGAGTTCCTGTACCATTGGCGAAAGTTTATTAATACCGTTAACAATTTATTATGACGATTTTGAATCAGGAAATCCATTGGGTAGTCATGCGGGCAATCAAAAAATCGGTACTGTATATTTTACTATCGGTACAATACCGCCGCAATATTGTAATCGTTTAGATAACATTTTTTTGGTATTGGTGTTTTATACACAGGATAGAATAACTTTTGGTAATGAACCCGTTTTCAGACCTCTTCTAGAAGAGTTAAACTATTTAAGAGAGGAAGGAATAAAAGTAAAATATAATGAGTCTATCACGACGATTAGATTTTGTGTTGCAAATATTTCTGGAGATAACTTAGGCTTACATTCAATTTTAGGTTTTCATGAAAGCTTCTCGTCAAATTACTACTGTAGATTCTGTACAACAAATAAAGAAGATGCGAAAACAGAAACCAAAGAAAGACTTGAAAATATTCGTAATGAATGTGACTACAATGCACATTATGACAATAATGTAGGAGTTAAAGAGCGCTGTATCTGGCATGCACTTAATTATTTTCACGTTTATAACAATTTAACGTGCGATGTGATGCACGATTTGTGTGAAGGTGTACACCGCTATGACATGTGTTTTATAGTAAAATATTACATTGACAAAAACACATTTGATTTAAAAAACCTCAATTCTAGAGTAAAGTATTTCACGTATTTAAAATCGGAAAAAAATTGTCCACCGCCAATCACAAAACAACACTTAAGTAATGGGAAAATAATGTTTTCAGCTTCAGAAATGTTGTGTTTTGTAAGAAATTTTAGATATATAGTAGGAGATTTGATTGCAGATGGTGATCTAGTTTGGAAACATTACTTGAATTTACTTGAAATAACAGAGATATTAACATCACAAATTTTTACTACAGATTTGTTAGACTACATGAAACATCTGATAGAAAGTTATATGGCAAATTCGATATACTTGTTTAATTTATCTTTAAAGCCCAAACATCATTTCCTTCTTCATTATCACAGAATAATTAAAACAATCGGACCCCCAATATTAATTAGTGCTTTTAAGTTTGAAGCTAAACATAAGGAGTTAAAACGAATAGCACAGTCAATTGCTTGCCGCAAAAATTTACCGTTAACACTCGTTACAAGACATCAGTTAGCAAACAGCTATAGGCTAATTTGTAAAAGTGGAATTATGAATAATTACAGTCACGGAAAAATACTAAAAAGTAATGTTAATATAGACGGTGGTGTTTATAATTGTTTAAATATGTTAGAAGTCAATGGGATCATTTATTGTTCTGGAAATGTTATGCTGTACTCATTTAAAGAAGATGAACCGTTGTTTGTTAAAATTGAAAATGTTTTGTTAAAAGAATCAGATCATAGCGAAGTGTATTTTATGTGTATTTTTTTGGAAACTGTTGGTTATGCCTCGCATTATATGGCATATGTTGTAGAAAATAGCAATAAGAATAAGCTAATTACTTTACGGAACTGTTACAGTATAACGCCTAATATTATTCATAATATAGGTAATGTACAATATGTTGATTTACGAAGTTGAATTTAAGATGATCCTGAAAAAGAAACAGTGTCTACAGGGCTTGAAATTCTAAATGGCTAACTCAAATCAAATCGATAACTGGAACTTCGATCCGTGATATTCATTCACAATTTATCAATGTGAAGCTTGTTAGTAAAATTTGATATTCCGTATCGAATTCGACAATTGTGAATACTACGAATCGAACAGTTACAGTTATCGTTGCGATTTTCATTTTCGAGCCATTTAGAATTCAGATTTAGCTGTGTATGTTACTCCAGCAAAAAAGTAGCTCCTAGAGGTATCATGAGTGGAACGTATAATTAGTGCGTAATCTGCTGTAAATGTGCAACAAATAAAAAAATTGTGCGCTTTGTAGTTTTGGAAAAAAAACGGAAAAGACTATTTCTGCTGGAGTAACGTGGTTCCAGCAGAAAATTTTTAAACGAATGATCGGGGAGAGAAATATTGTCCATGGGCAGAGAGCTTATATTTGTTCTAAAATGTGCGCTAAAAAATCATTTGTGCGTCTTCAAGTTTTCAGGATATTGCATTTTCTGCTGGAGTAACGTTTTGCAGAATCGTGTTTCTCTAAAACCATTGCATGTGCGCCTGTAGAATAAACAAACACAAGTAGCTCTTTATTTGTGCGTATTTGTGACGTAATTAGATTTTAGAAAATATTTATAATTTTGAAGTAATCGCGCTTTTTCGAAAACCTACGTTATGTTTTCTCATTTAGGCGCTGCGAATTTTTTAAGGTTTTCAAAAAAGCGCGATTACTTCAAAATTATAAATATTTTCTAAAATCTAATTACATCACAAATACGCACAAATAAAGAGCTACTCGTGTTTGTTTGTATTCTACAGGTGTACATGCAATGGTTTTAGAGAAACGCGATTCTGCAAAACGTTCATTCCAGCAGAAAATACAATATCCTGAAAACCTGAAGACGTAAAAATTATTTTATCAGCGCACATTTTAGCACAAATATAAGTTCTCTGCCCATGGACAATATTTCTCTCTACGATCATTCGTTTAAAATTTTTCTGCTGGAACAACGTTACTACAGCAGAAATCGTTTTTTCCGTTTTTTTCCAAAGCACAAAGCGCACAATTTTTTTATTTGGTGCTCAATTTACAGCAGAGTACGCACTAATTATACGTTCCGCTCATGATACCTCTAGGAGCTACTTTTTTGCTGGGGTAAGGTACACGACTTAACTCTGTCAGTTGGAGCTCTAATTTTTTGATCCAATGCCACAAACTCATGTGTTCCTGGGGCTGAAACTTCAACCAACATTGACATTTTGTGACTGAAATCTATTTAGGATTCTGTAGTTTTATTTTTAGTTATTTTAAAGGCAACTGGTAGCGACCGTAGCAACATTACGATCAGAACTAACAAGTTTATGGCACTATAATGCTGATTGTTAAATTATGTTCGTCAAGTTATAACCATAATGTTTTTAATTTAAGAAATATCTAAAATTTTGGTACCTAATTGTTCTCGAACTATTTGTAAATTGGTGTTCACAGTCTGCATGGTTATTTAAGCAGACGTTAAATTCGTTTTACAACTTTTGAATTATTAAATTTAAAATATTAGATTTTTCAGTGATTGACTACATATATTATTTGTCAAAATTAGGGGGCGTCAATTAATTACGTGAGGCAATTTTGGTGATTTTTCGACCCCCTCCCCCCCTAATCTCACGTGAGATTTTTCAAATTGCCTAAGTGGCATAGTTCCTTTTGTAGGAACTGCTGCGACTGTTCTTCAATAGACCTTAATTTCCATTTGTACCTTTTTAGTAATAATTTTTACATTTTTTAATTAAAAAAAAAGATATTTAATTTATCTAAAGACAAATTGTTTTAATATCATATACCCAGTGTGAGAAAGCTTAGTTATCTTAATGTTTTGAAATAAAAAATTTTTTGGTTTGTAAAACTTGTTTTTTTTTTATGAAATAGAAGGTCAGATCGTTTAGCTTATTACAAATATAAACAATAATATGATTTACCTCTCTGTTTCAGGTTCAACGTATGAAGATCAAATAGTTTTTGTTTGGGAAATATTAGTCTCAAATCAATAAATAATTTATTTTAGTGGAATACTGTTATTCCTTAATTTGAGACCTTATTAATTTTACACGAAGTTAGTCTACTAAGCATATCAATAATTTTGATTCGACAAATAAGCATGTCTTAAATCGTACTGTACTAGCCCAGTTTACAAGTTCATATTTTCTTCTAGTTTAAAATTGGGCTCGCATTATTGATTGTTTCATTATATACAAAGGAAGCAATCAATTATCTAGATTCCTCTTATGAACATGTTAGTGTAGTGCGAGCCCAATTTTAAACTAGAAGAAAATATGAACTTGTAAACTGGGATAGTACAGTACGATTGAAGACATGCTTATTTGTCGAATAAAGATTATTGATATGCTTAATTGTAGACATAATATCTTCGTTTAAAATCAGTACTGTCTCAAATTAAGGAATAACAGTATTTCACTAAAATAAATGATTTATTGATTTGAGACTAATATTTCTCAAGCAAAAACTATCTGATCTTCATACGAAACCTTTTTGAGTCAGAACAAGAATATTAATTATTATCTCGAGACAAAAGTACTTTTGACGCAATACATTATATTGTTAGTTCAAATCATTATAATTCTCAAGTGAAAACTAATCTGATCTTCATACGAAACCCCTTTTGAATCATAACAAAAATATAAATTATTATCTTGAGACAAAAGTACTTTTGACGCAATACATTACATTGTTTGAGCAAAGAATCACAGTTCTCAAGTGAAAACTATTTGATCTTCATACGAAACCCCTTTGAGTCAGAACAAAAATATAAATGATTATCTCGAAATAAAAGTACTTTTGAGACAATACATTATATTGTCCGTTGAAATCATTATAATTCCCAAGTGAAAACTATGTAATCTTCATAAGAAACCCCTTTTGAGTCAGAACAAAAATATAAATTATTGTCTCGAGGCAAAAGTACTTTTGCTGCAATTCATTATATTGTTTGTGCAAATAACCACAGCTCTCAAGCGAAAACTATATGATCTTCATATGAAACCTCTTTTAAGTCAAAACAAGAATATAAATGATTATCTCGAAATAAAAGTACTTTTGTCACAATACATTAAATTGTTCGATCAAATTATTAAAATTCTTAAGCAAGAACTATCTGATCTTCATAAGACACCCCTTTTGAGTCGGAACAAAAATATGAATTATTAGCTCGAGACAAAAGTACTTTTGCTGCAATAAAATAAATTGTCTGTGCAAATTACCACAGCTCTCAAGCGAAAACTATCTGATCTTCATACAAAACCCCTTTTGAGTCTGAACAAAAATATAAATTATTATCTCGAGACAAAAGTGCTTTTTACGCAATACATTTTATTGCTCGCTCAAATATTTATGTTTCTCAAGTAAAGAATATGTGGTTTTCTTGGAAAAATTTTACCGAATCAGAACAAAGTAATTGAAATTGTTGACAAGATCTAAACATTCTCTATGTAATAATAATTTTATCGATTCAAGTAACCGCGACTCTTTATCGGAGACAAAATTGTTTTCAACTTAAAAAATGGACACCTTAACTTCAGTTGTTTTATTTTTAATGTAAGAACATAAATTCTTGACTTCGTTTCCATATCTTAACAGAACAATGTAAACATTTCACAGAAATATTTTTATGTTTGATTTGAGACAACTGTTATTTTGATTTTACAAAAGAGTTTCCTTTACGATAAAGATAGTTTTGATTGAAAACTAATGGTTTTCAGTCAATAGTTATATTATTTTGGATGAACAATTAAATTATTATTAGAGTATGAAAAAAACGATTCTTGAGCAGCAAGAACTGTAGTATATCTCAAGCCAAGAAATTACTGTTTTCTTCATTGTACACTTTATTTTATTAATATAAAACAAATATTCTTGACTGGATAAAAAAAAGTCAAGACATTTTTTTGCTATATTGAACAATAATATCGTTTTGCCCATATAGGAAACAATATATTCTTGACCAATAAGAATATTCTTGAATTTACACTATTTTTTTTTTCCGTGTACGTTACGGGTCGTCAGAAGCCCGAAAGTATGACCACCAGTCTTACCGAGGGGTATCGTATTACCCAGTCACTGGGTTGTGGAGGTCAGATAGGCAGTCGCTCCATGTAAAATACTGATATTCAGCTGTCGGTTAGACTGGAAGCCGACCCCAGCATAGTTGGGAAACATAGTTGGGTAACGACTGTCAAAGATCCACGAATGACAGTCAGGACCAACGGCTTAACGTGCTTTCCGAGACACGGAGGGGTCACGGAATGTATAGATGGTCACCCATCTACGGACCAACCGCGGCAAGCATAGCTTTAGCTTAGCTGCCTGATAATAAAATGATTATTATTATATTATTATTATAGCTTAACCTGATTGATCGACCCGTGCTGCTGTTATTACTTAGCCACAAGCTTAATAGGTACGTACATTTTTTCAAAGCACAATAAGAACCTAATGAAAAAGCGTAAGTAAACTAAAGTCATAACTCCAAAAAATGAGGTATTTCACTCAGAGCACTGATTTGAACCGCACTTGGACGAACAGCACCTGAGCACTTCCACTAACCGCACTGAAACAAAATTTCGTAACGTGCGGTAACTATTAAAAAATAAAACTACCTAAGATCTAACAACGGACAGAGAGAGTTTGAAGATCTAAAATTCTCAAAAATAAATAAAAAAATACGTGTGGCACTCGGGGACTGCCGCGGTAAAGCTATTGCATAGCATTTTTATCAACTTATGCAATTATAATATTTATGCAATATTTTTTTTTCTTTGATATTAATTCAAGTTACTTACACTTTTTTAGCGTGGTGACCGATAAGAAAACAAAACACGCATACGTCTAGTCGCACGAACACAAACACCGTGCCGAAGTCTGCCGAACTGATACGACGTTAGACGATGCACGGCTTTCAACGCTGCACCGCTGTGCCGGTCGGAGTGGGGGGTGTTAGGTTTATTTTCGTTACGGAATTACATCATTCGGTCGCCGCGCTCAAAGCCCAAGATAAAAGCTATGCAATAGCTTAAAAATCCTGTAAGAAACTTATACCAAGCGGGCAAAGCCACAGGTAAACCTAGTACACAATAATGTAGAAAAGAACAGTTTTCCCCCCCATTGCGGTCTGCGAATAGGACAAAAACAAGTAACGGTTAATCCCGCTGAAATGTTTTGACGAGTTAGGGAAATTCTCGCTCGGAAAACGATGCGAAATTACTGGGAATCTCGTATTTGAGACGACGACTGAATTCAACATTTTGTGTCATCAACCTAGTGAAATATTTGAATCAAAATAATTGCTGAATTCTTCCTGTCTTTGCGGTTCGCTCTTTAAAAACAGGGATATAATAGAATAAAAATCTATAAAACTGATTTTACTTAAGTAAGGCAAAGATTAATGGAGCAGTGGCATTAGTATCGGTCCCAACTTACGAGTTGTAGGTCGTAGGTTCGAACCCAGACAGCCGCTTTAGTTTGTGTAAATGATTTCCTCACCACTGCTCTCAAAACTGTAAAGGAAAATATCGTGAGGAAACTGATGGCATGTCCTAGAACCAAAAATTCGAAGACATGTGAAATCTACCAACCCGCACTGGTCTTACGTGGTAGATCACAGCCCACTCCCAATCAAGGAGAGGAGGTCTGTGTCCCAGCAGTGGGAACATTAAAGGCGGAATATGCAAAGATTATAAGGAAAGCGTCTTATAACCAACACTTACTCGAGCACAACCTGCATCCCAACTGCGTAACAAACCTTTTTTCACATCCCAAAGAATTTTGAAAGAAATTCCTAATCCATTGCTTCATACGTTTTACAAAGTAAATAACGCAATGGATGTTGTCGAATTGTCAAAACGAAAGGCATTGCAATTTTATTATTAGTGTGTTACGCAATTATCTCGATGGTAATCAGCCGTGAGAAAATTTTACTTGTCAAATAGAATACCTATTATGACATAAAATCTAATCTATGCAGGAAATACTAGATACATTCCTTAATCTCTTACCCGTCTTCCCGCCTACCTGTCGAAACACCCCACGCGTCGGAGTAGTTAAACACACTTGTACACTTGGTGTACCGTTGACGTTTCGAGCACTAACTCTTATGTACATCTGGTGTACACTTGACGCTTGAGGGGTTAGTTCAAATTTAATCCTTCAATACCAATGCCACAGCACTTGCAGTGAATGTAGGCGTATGTAATACCCCAACGCCACCCCCTGCCACCTCGTACGATCGATCACAATTTTAGTATGTATGGTGGGAAAAGTACTCCGTTCATGATTGATTATAATCAATCAATGATCCATGGGGAATAATTAACACGCGAAGCTGGTTCTTCTGTAAAGCGAAAACAATAACGTATGGGACAGTTAATTTAATGTAGATAAATGACTGAATACTGTAAAAAACCCGCCAAGTGCGGGTCGGACTCGCACACGAAGGGTTCCGTACCACCGTACAATGTTTAAAACAACATATATATAAAAAATCACGTCTGTTGTATGGGAGCCCCCCTTAAATATTTATTTTAATTTAATTATTTATTTTTAAAGTGAATATACAACTAAATATTCTGTGAATATTTCAAGCGTCTACCTGTTGCCGTTATTAATATCGAGCAAATAACAGCATAAAAATCACATTTGTTGTATGGGAGCCCCCCTTTAATTATTATTTTATTCTATTTTTAGTATTTGTTGTTATAGCGGCAACAGAAATACATCATCTGTGAAAATTTGAACTGTCTAGCTATCACGGTTCATGAGATAGAGCCTGGTGAGTGGTGACAGACAGACAGACGGACAGTAGAGTCTTAGTAATAGGGTTCCGTTTTTACTCTTTGGGTACGGAACCCTAAAAAATGATTCCAGCGGTGCTATTCTGTAAAAAGATCACCGTGATAACTTAGGTGAAGTGAGCTGTCATTCCACTTGATGCAAACAAAAATTTCAACGCAGGGGGTTCAGAATCATGTACAGAGACAGACGCCAGCACATCAAGCTGCTACAATCTGTCTTTCTTTAATAGATTTTCAACTTTATCGCAAAAGTATAAGGTTCAAAGTTGATTGGGAAAATTTGACAGTTTCGGGTAGCTTGATGTGCTGGCGTCTATACTAAATTCATGGTTAGTTTGCGCACTGGTAAAAAACTGTATACCAATCACTATTTATTCCTTTGCCTCGCCAAAAACTGTGGAAAGAAATCACTACCATAATCTTTAGACAGTTTACCTCAACTACGTGCAAGCACAGGTGCCAAATCAATTCAAGCGCATACCTCCCAAGAATACATACTAAGAGGCTCCCAGTAATCCTGTTAACTCTAAAGGATTAGCATACCTGTGTGTAGAAATACGTCTCTTGCGCAGTCGGTTAGAAACGTTACATGTTTAGATTCTTCGGTAATCCTTTGCTCGTGTTTTTACTTAGTTTTTTACTCCTGGTGTAAACATGTTTTAAATCTGGGTGGTACAATAAGATGATTGTGACAGTATTGTGTAAGATCACAAACTCTTCTTTTTGGGCTGAAAATAACTTTAATAGGCTCGCCTGACACTTAAATAATAACTGGCGAAATGTGGGTACTTCAGGGTGTCGTTTTGTTTTTCGTGTTAAGAGGCTTACAGGACCTAAACGCAAAAAAAGCAAAGTTTAGAAACAATAAAAGTATATGATCGACTACAGTAAACAAAATCAGAAAAATATATGATGTTGTTCAGGATGTATGCTAGGAAGATAGTGTGTTAAAAACTAATTTGATACGATAGAAAAAAATCATGAAGGTACCTCTAAAAACTTTATTTTTACAATAAAAACCATACTAATATACATACAATCATTCTGATTTTTTTGTCAGATTATTCTACAAGCAACATACTGAAGCACTAGTGTTTCAATTTTTTAGTCCAAACAATAGATTTTTGTAAATAGATAATAGTCATATTTTGCAATAAATTACCAGCGTTGTGTCATCGCGCTTCTCTTTCTTTCCTATGCAGTCCGACAGTGATCGCGCTTTAGGTCATGTAGTCCCCTTAAAGATAATTATAAAATTGCCCCCACGTGCAATTTATCAGACATCCCCAATACGATCTTGGTGACGTAACTTTTATTTTTTTACCACGGCATGATGACCTACTCAAAGTTAGTTCACGCCAATTTCGGACACGAAAAAGTAGAGCTAAGGTTAATAGTCAATAAGGTTCGAGGGGGTTGTCATAGCCGTATGGATAAAAACTCCCCTTTTATAACTTAAATTAGAATCATCATATGCCTAATTTTTTTCCAACTATGTATATTGGGGTCGGTTTCCAGTTTAACCGGATGCAGCTGAATAGGTACAAGTATTTCACATGGGGCGATTGCCTATCTGACCTCCACAACCCAGTTACTGGGTAATACGAATCCCGTTGGTAAAACTGGTGTCCAGACTTTCGGGCTTTTGACGACCCGTAACGACCACGATCCGAGTCCCGAGACCAGATCCACGAATGACAGCCGGGACCAACGGCTTAACGTACTTTCCGAGGAGTAAAGATGGTCCATGCACGGACCAACCGCGGTAAGCGTAGCTTAACCTGATCGATCGACCCGTGACGCTGTTATTACTTAGCCACGAGCCTGTCCCATAACAAAGAATAAAAAAGAAGTACCTAGAGCTATGTATTAAGTTCTTATAAGACCTATTTTGATTATGTAACGTCTTAGTTTTAGTGTTAGGTCAAAGATTTGTAGATTACCTCCATTCAACTACCCGCTTAGCAATGCCTGAATATGCATTATCTACCAAACACATTCAAAACTGGAACAATACCTATTTAATATTGAGCCAGCCAAGACTATCCAATACCTGCACATTACAATATTAATCAAATCCCATCCAAATCTAGGTCGTCTACTATACAAGTTGTGACGTCATGGGTTGAAATGCCACCCATTATCAATCTATTAGAGACTGTTAATAGATAATAGGAGAGAACCCACGTCAGGAAGACATTGACAACGTACCGACATGACATGTTTGAAATTACTTTCTGCATTAATTAGAGTTGCCTAGACTTGGCGTGATTAACTTCGAAGTTTGACTTGAAAATGTGAATAGTTTAAATTTCAACTGTTACTGAGGGTCTATTTTTAACCGACTTCAAAAAAGGAGGTTCTGTATTCGACCCGTATGTATGTATGTTTGTATGTCCGCGATTTTCTCAATAACTAATGAAGCAATATTGATAATTCTTTCAATAATGTGATCTACATATAATAATTATTCTTATTAGTTTTAGTATATAATTATTCTTATGTACGAAGTTATACGCATATATGTACTGCATCTCCGGCATTTCTATGCGAATTTTGATGATTCTTCTAGTCGAAGTCTTCAATTCTTCAATGCACTAGTGTTAATTGAATTCGTGTGGGGTAGGTACAACTAAAAAGTTAAAAATAAAAACTTTTTTACAAAAAAAAAAAAACACTACAAAGTGATAATTTAGGTACTTTAATTTTTACAAAAAAACACTACTAAGTGATAAATAACTTTAATTTCGGAAGTCGGTGTCAAAATGCGGAACCAACGACACCGACTTCCGAAATTAAAGTTATTTATCACTTTGTAGTGTTTTTTTTTAAGCCGGTTGTTTTTAATAAATGTTATCCTCCTACGTACCTAATTTCTTCTGTTTCACAAAAACATTAGTAAAATATATATTTTTTTATATTTAAGTACGGAAATAATCTTGATCTTTTCAGGAATTTAACCCACAACGGAAAAGAAAATACTTTTTTTTTGAGGCCCAGATAATACAATATCACATCACGTAGAATTCCCCGAAGTGGTTGGTAGAGTTACAACCGGTTCGCAATTCGTGTCTAGAAGTCTCCTGTCGATTGGTTGCCTTTTCGTTATGAGAAAAAAGTCAACCTATTTCGAAATACAATTTCATTCAATAAAAAAGTCACCACATTATTTTAAGGGCCGCTAAGAAACGCACTCATCAAATACTTAGACGCGTTCATGGCCACGTCAATATTGTGCCATCCTATCCATACTAATATTATAAACTAGCTGACCCGGCAAACTTCGTACCGCCTCAGAATTAAATAATGTGACAAAGTTGAATAGACACGTGGCGCCATCTATTATCATAATAACGTGTCCGTTTCTGTACACCTGACGACGTATATGCAAAATTTCAGGATTATCAATTCAGTGGTTTAGGCGTGAAAAGGAAAAAAACAAAGGAAAGTAGCTCTGTCGGTATGTCTGTAACCTTTCACGCTGAAAGACACGCAGATAGACAAAAGGACAAAGGATATCTTTATACTAGTACGATCCCGTGGGACAAATTTCGACCTCCTTGCTGGCGAAACAGCGGGAAAAACTAGTTTCTCCTAGACCTGCCACTCGCCTGCTACTGAGTACAAAAACTAACCGGTGCACTACACTTTACTCATGTCAGCTTAATCGTTACTGCTCATCCCACGTTTGAGACTACTTCGGACTCCATTTATTGTGATACAACATGCTACTTAATCTATATGATTAAGTTCCGAGAGGGCTAAAATGGCAATGACGGTCGCCCTGTTTTCATGAAGCCATTATGTGTGATGCGTTGTGGCATCGCGCTTCTCTTTCTTTTCTATGCAGTCCGAAAAAGACCGCGCTTTAGGTCATGTAGTCCTCTTAAGTCTGGAAATACTGTTACGCCGACGTCGGTCGCTGACATCGGTCCCGTACCGATTTATATGGACCCGCGCTCCCTGACCGTCGACCGTCTTCAGTTAATAGGTCCATTTATCGTCAGCGTCTTGGTACGCGCGTCCGACGGTACGCGGCCAAGGTCAGCGTAAGAGGAATTCAGGCCTAAGGGAGGTCAGTGTTCAGCAGTGGACGTCTTTTGGTTGAGATTATAAACATCTGTATGAAAGGGTATAATAAATAAAGCACATACGTGCAACATACATAATCAGCCTATAATCCTCCCACTGCTGGGACACAGGCCTCCTCTCTGTGAGAGGGAGCGGGCCGTAATCCACCAGCGGGCCCAGTGCGAGTTGGTAGATGTCACATGTCTTCGAATTTTTGATTCTAGGACATGCCGGTTACCTCACGATGTTTTCCTTCACCGTTGTTTTTCAAGTAAAGCGCCTCTCTGGCTTCGAACCTACCACCTACAACTCGTACGTCGTTACCACTGCACCACCACTGATCCACATGTAACATGTGGAGCAGGGTGGCCCAGTGGTAACGACTCATCTAGGTGTAAAACACTCATCACTTAGCCTTCATGTACGCATTCTGCACATCAATAAGTCGTAAAAGTAATTGCTGGGAAACGACTTTTATTTTTGATGTGAAAAATCACACGCACTCACTCAAGCACACAATGTAACATTTTGCTTAGCTTCAATATCTCCGTAACTAAAAGATCACCAGGCATGGTAGATTACAAAAAAAAAAGTCGCACTCCGGGAGTGCCGACAGAAGTGAAAACTTGAACACATAAACAAAACACAAACAGAATACTTTGCCATCACTCACGGACATATCGAAATAAAAATCAAGTACATCCCGGGGACAGCCGAACACATCCGAAGCGGTGTCAGTTACGGTAACAGTGGCACGAATTCAATAGTTTTTTCCATCTCAAAAAATGCCCAACGCGCCTAAAGAAATTTTCACTTCAAATAATATCACAGTGACAGGAAGAACAAGCGAGTCTCGACTACATCCGTTATAAATCTAAATTCCTATGTGATCACAAACTATGAATCATGCAAAAAAATTAATCCATTAAAAAAATATATAATATGGGTTACATCATGCTGAAATATAAATAAAATAAAACCGCTACAAAAAAAATAATAAACATATACAACGATTTTTTAGACATCCTATGTAGGTACTCTATTCCAAATCCCAATAGCACCACAAACTGTCAAACATGCAACTAACAAATTAGTTACCAAAATATACGTAAACTAACACAAAAACATATATGAAAATTACTAAAACCACACAATCATCGATCAAAATTTTACATGGAAACTTCCCTTGACTAATTCAGCTGGACATGTCGCCACCCAACGGAACGCTACTCCATAACGTAGTTATCGACCTCTGCCGAAAACATCACACGGGACTTCCACCCTTAAATGACATCATATAGGGGTGAGATTTCGTTGAAAGTGTTGAGCTGTTGAGACTGTAATTTGGTGGAAGACTGTACGGTACGGATAGATGTGTAACTCTAATGCATCAACTAGTAATACCCATTCCACTGGGATATGTCGGCAATGGATTGATAATATTATGTGTTTGCGCTGTTTTTGTGAATTTTGAAGTAATTCATTCATTCATTTATTCAAAAACAACTTACATTGTGTTGAACATTACATATTACTTAAATAAAATTATCACATGCGGAAACAATACATATTAACATTAAAGCCTAATTTGAATTGATGTGAAATGTTTAAAAGTAATTAAGAGTCAATTCATATAAAATATGTCAAAAATAAATATTATGTCAAAAAAAAAAGTAGGTGTAATGTCAAAATCAGTGTCAAAAATATTAGGAGTTCATCAAGGTCCTAAGGATGAGCACAGTAAAAATAAAAAAATAATTTTAATATAAGGCTTGTTCACTGCAATTATTATAAGTTACTATTTTTATCTGTTGTCATAAATTCTGCTACCGAGTATAAGCATTTTTCCAACAAGAAGGCTTTTAATTTAGTTAATAATATTAGTTAGTAATATTGGACAGTATATTGATGAATGGTGCCACTTGCCAGTAATTGGCGACTCATGTGGAATGGCTTATTGGGCATAGTTCTCATAATTGAAATAATTATTTGTGTGCTGTACACTCAACAAAAGAGATAGGTACCATGCAGGATCGTCAGATTTAGTTGAAGTTTAGTAAGAATCCGATGGACGATCTCGACTGAAATTTTAATTTGATAAATTAGCTGTTTGTTTTCTATTAATAAAATTAAATTTTATTCGAGAACATCCATCGGTTTCTTACTAAACTTCAACTATATCCGACGATCCTGCATACCTATCTCTTTTGTTGACTGTACCTGCATTAATGTCTGTAAATGGACGACCGTTTCGAAGTGAACATGTAATGTATTGTCGTAGTAGTTTTATTATGGAAATGTTCACTAATGCGCGGTTAATAATATAGTAAGAAAGAATAATTGTTTATTCTGTTAAATAAAACGCACATTAAAAAAAAAAGAAAAATACACACACAATAATACAGGCTATCCGGTAATTAATGGATAACATCTTAACGGGGTCATTGTTCTTATCAAATATCAGCTGTTCCCTACATTTATGTTCGCATAACTTGTCAAAATGTAGGGAACAGCGATTTCTGGTTTGGTCCCATAGTAATAGTTGTCCATAATGATAAGTACAATGGCCCCTTAAAGGGTTATCCATTAATTATCGGACAACCTGTATACATACCAATGTATTATATATATACCTTCCTGTAGCAATGCAAAATATCTGGTAAAAGCTATAAAATCAACAAAGAACATTGGAAGTTAATATATCAACGTCCGTCATCGAAAACCTATAAAAAATTGTGAAGAAGCAAAAAATTGCGCTGTTGCTACGGCGTAGCTGACGCGATGACGTCACAGCTACGCGAGCGTAGTTGTCGTAGCTAGTGAGCGTAGCGGTGTAATGGCATTACTCCCTTGGAACATGCTACTGCATAATCGTGTTTTTTGATGAACGTTGTTAGAATTGTAACTTATTATACGTTCGGAAGGGTTGGGTTTTATACCTAATATATAAAAACATAAAATAACATCACGCCTGCAGTCCCCGAAAGGTTAGGCAGAGGTGTACCTATAGTACACCCACATTTCGCCAGTTATGTTCTAAGTCCCATGTAATAGGGCGCGAGCCTATTGCCATCAACTGGGTTCAAATCCAGCATCCGGGCTGCTACTGAGAAATACCAGGTGGAAAATCCCAATAACACTTAGCCCAACCCGGGAATCGAACCCAAGACCTCATGCTCAGCAGTAGCGCTTGCGACCACTAGACCAACGAGGCTGGTTGTACAAAAATATATACTTAAGGTCCCATTAAAATAGATGGACAAACTTTTAGAAATCATTCAGACCACCAAAATAAGGACGATGGTAATAAAAAATGCAAGAAAAACACATTAGATACTTACAAGAAAAATAATCAGCTAACGAAAATACACTAATGTGCCGGCAGTTTATTATTTTAGGTCAAAATAAAATCACTTTAATCAGTGTTTTTTTTTTTTGCTTGGATAGCTTTGGTTAGACGGCGTACTGAGCGCTGTGTTAAAATTTGTCCATCTATTTTAAAGGGACCCTGTATAACCAAAAAACTCAAACTCAAAGCAGTTATTTCAATTAAACCATTTACAGGCACTTTTGAATTGTCAAAAAGTTGTTCAGTCAGAAAATATGAAGCTAGTTGCCAATGGGCATCTAGCTAGTAGAACGGGCAAGAAAATCCATGGAGACTCTTTCAAATTATATTTTTACAATAATATAAGTTACATCATTAATGTTGAATTTACAATTATATGTGAGAACGATGTAAAAAAATACGTACACGTTAAAAGCGTCCAGAGTACAGCGAATAGTAAAAAAACGGGTCAAGTGCGAGTCGGGCTCGCGCACCGAGGGTTCCGTATAAATTTGTAGGTATGTAACTAAAAATTTACGGTTTTCACATTTTTTCCTTTATCTGTGCTATAAGACGTCGCTTCGTACCAAATTTCAAGATTCTGAGTTCACGGGAAGTACCCCGTAGGTTTTGATTCCCTTGCCAGTGTCGAAAATTTGCGGAAATTTGCGGCATAAACGGCTGTATCTTTTGATTGCCTTGGCTTAGAAGTTTGATTTTTCCACAGCTCCAAGGGACAGTAGACCTGAGTATTTGATATAAATTCCAGCTTGATACCTCCACGCGTTCCTGAGAAAAAGGGTCTTGACAGACAGACAGACGGACGGACGGATAACAAAGTGATCCTATAAGGGTTCCGTTTTTTCCTTTCGAGGTACGAAACCCTAAAAACAGCAAACCAAAAATAAAATTATTAAAAATAAGGCGACGCAGGCAGGTAAGACGAGGCAGCAAATAAACGCAAACGAAAAACTTGCTTCAACAAATACTATAGCTACCTATTATACTAAGTACTTTGAGTAAAAACAAAGTGGTCGAAGCAAAACGCGAACCTTCCACAGAATTCCTTTGCGAATCTTCTAAATACAGTCTATTCAAAGGCATGCCTGATTAAGGTGTTTGCGGTTCGCCGCAGGAAACGTCACGGAACCCGCAGCGGGGTGGAAGGTCCACGACATTGTTTTGTTTATGAATTTCTGGAATGTTCGACCCTTTGACTTGAATGTCATTGATCTGAGTCAAATTATAGGGTGTATAGGCTGTCAGAATTATTTTTGGAACGTCCGTTGTTTATGATACGCAAACGTCGGTATCTCGAGCCGCCCTGCCACGACTTTTGGCTTAGCGGCAAGCGGCGCGGTGTCTTACTGCTAGCGTTGACGCTGCGAGCGGTGCGTCGTTGCATGGTTCATACATTTTTAACCAAATTCAAAAAAGGAGGTTCTGTATTTGACCCGTATGTATGTATGTTTTTATGTCCGCGATTTTCTCTAAAACTAATGAACCAATTTTGATAATTCATTCAATAATGTGATCTATACACTTTCAGGAAGGTTTTAGTGTATAATACATTATGTAATTATTCTTATGTACGATGTTATATGCATAAATGTACTGCATCTCCGGCATTTCTATGCGGATTTTGATGATTTTTCTAGTCGGTGTCTTCAATTCTTCAATGCACTAGGGTTATTTTAGTTAAGTTTTTTGTATATTTGTTTTTACCGTCGCCCCGCGCTAAGCTGCCGCAGATAGCGGCAAGGTCGTGGCCAGGCCGTAATACCGTAAGATAAATTGAAATTGCTGTTCATTCAATGCCTAGCAACAATCATTGTTGTCGAAAAGAATGATGTTGCGAAATGTTTTTTCAAATTATGTCGAAGACTTTACAGCCGCGCGTGGACCTTACCTCATCGAGAGGAGGCCTGGTCCCAGCAGTGGGAACATTATAGGCTGATTATGTGGACCTTAGCTTAATCGAGTATATTTCTTCACACACATAATCAGCCTATACTGTTCCCACTCACATTCACAGGCCTCCTCTCTGTGTAGGGAGTGGGCCGTAATCCACCACGCGGGCCCAGTGCGGGTTGGTATATGTCACATGTCTTCCAATTTCTTGTTCTAGGACATGCCGGTTTCTTCACGATGTCTTCCTACATCGTTTTTAAAGCAGTGGTGATGAAATAATTTAAACAAAGTAAAGCGCCTGTCAGAGTTCGAACCTGCGACCCACAACCGTAAGTCGCGGCCGTTTCCACTTGGCCACTACTGCTCTAATTCTATTTCACTGTTCTATTTCTCCAATGCGACCTGGCTTTTTGTATACCATAAATACAGAACACTAACTACACAAACATATCGCACCTCCGATAAAATAGGGTTACAACTCGAAAAAGTCGAATTTCGAGTTAACGATACAGAAATACTGCTTACAAAAAATATGTAAAAACAAACATAATATTTTATTGTAAGCTTTTCAAGTATGTATAATTTCGATCACATAATAATAATAGTGTAAGAATAAAGACTGATTAACAAATCCGTGAGTTTATTTTCGCTTTTCTAAAAATCCAGGTTTTTCGAGTTATAACCCTATTTTATCGGAGGTGCGATGTGTTGCTGCAACAATAGAATAGAATAGAATACTCTTTATTATGTACACCATATAAATAACAGACATAAATATAGAAACTTTACAATGCTTCTGCTTCTAAGGCCAGTACCTACTGCCCATAACATTTCTAGTACATATACATTGTACAGACGCCAGCACATCAAGCTACCCGAAACTGTCAAATTTTCTCAATCAACTTGAACCTTATGCTTAAGCGATAAAGTTGAAAATCTATTAAAGGAATTTGACAGATTGTGGTAGCTTGATGTGCTGGCGTCTGTACATTGTGTTTTACGATAGTACCTATGTAAGGCTACAGTTTATAGTTTCAGTACAATGTTATAGCTCGACGATGAACGACCTCAGTGGTTAATGTTAGTTTCTCAAATAGTTCAGGTACATTGAGGTTAGATTACCGAAGTATATTTTACGTCCATGTACCTTCATGTTACTGTAACTAAGCATATAGACATGTTAAATATTTCCTAACTTTTTGTGGCTCCAAGACAGGTATCGCCGATGTTAGCGGCAAGTCAACGACGCTGAAGTGGGACTGGGCGGGTCACACTTAAGTATAGGATGCATCCAGATAGATGGGCCAAAGTCGTCACACAGTGGGTGCCTGAAGACGGACGTCGTCACCGAGGCAGGCCTCGTGTAACGATTTGGACTAGTTCCTAACCGATTGGACGGAGCCAGGCACAGTACAAGGGAAGAAAACGGGGGAAGCCTTTGCCCAGCAGTGGGATAGCACAGGCTAACGAAAAGAAAAAAAACAACTTTTTGTGGAACAGACACGTAATCTGATAAAATTTTCTCAATTATCACGCATTTTCGATTTGTTTTTGCTAATGATATATGATACAATATTAGTAGTATTAATACACAACAAAAAAAACAGTGTAAAAACAAATGAAGCGCTTTCAGCACTTACTTATTCCGAGGAAGACGTCATCTTTCGTCGCATGTTGCGGGAACTAATTATAAGCAAATTACTTTCACAAATTGGGTGTGTGCAAAGATACGCATAAATGAAAATTTGTCTTTATACGCACTACTAAAACAAGGGCAAAATAAAAGTGTGTCGCCGTTTATTAAGGCATTGACTGCCAACGCGGTCAACGGTGACCGAGAACAATAGATTTCCTATTGTGTCTGTTGTCTGGCAGTCAACCTGTTAAACAATTTACGTAGCAGAAAACGTCAGTGCAAATTCTAAAATACCATGACTCTTCAGCTACAATCATAACCAGACAGAACCAAACAGAGGAATATAACGTGCCCCACTTAAAGCTTCATGTTTTTATTTTTTTCAAACTACAGCCGAGTTGGGAATTTTTAAACTGCCGCACAGCATTCTTCATAAAGGGATTGAAAAGTGGAATTATTTTATGACGAACTTTGTCTGCGGATTTTTTTCAGTCGCTGCAAACTGAGATATGCGATAATTAAATTCCTTTCGGAATTTGGCGGGCTTACAATTAAGATGGAATCCGGGGATAGCGTGAGTGCCTACGGAAAGCCTTAGTTTGTTTCCAATCACGTGGATCTATGAGATAGGCTGCGCAATTAATTGGTTCAAATTCAAATCAATGAATCCATTTACATGCAATTTTGTATTGTAAGTCAGAAATATGCACCACAGACTACCTACAGTATTTTTCTGTGCTTCTCCTTTTTAATCCATCCAAAGGTTGTCTTTAAAAGATCGCTCTTAGCTATAAGACCGCACATTGTGTCACCCTTTATAAAGTTTCTGTATTTATGTCTGTAATTTATATGGTGTACATAATAAAGAGTATTATATTCTATTCTAATATGAAGCTATATTCCATTGCCCATTCTATAGCGTAGGTGGTACCTATAGAGATGCATTTTGACAAGAATCATAATAGCCTCTCTAAAAAGTATAATGAGGTGGTTTTACCTTTAAAATGAAAAACATGCACGTCCGCCACGCCAGCCGAAAATGTCTTTAACTCAAACTTTCATTTGGATGTATACAATCTTCAGTGAGCAGTGGTGGCCCAGTGATATTGGCTCGACTTACGAGTTGTAGGCCGAGTTCAAACCCAGGCTGCCACTTTGTCGCCACTGCTCTCAAAACGGTGATGTAAAACATCACGAGGAAACTGGCATGTCCTAGAACCAAAAAATTGAAGACATGTGACATTTACTAACCCGCACTGGGTCCGCGTAGTGACCCATATGGCCCATTCCCTCTTACAGAAAGGAGGCCTGTGTCCCAGAAGTGGGAACATAGTAGGCTGATAATGCCTCTTGCATCCAATCTTTCTCTCTGATTATTAATTTCGATAATAACAATGATACCCAAATGAAAATGAAAATACCTACTAAATAATTCGCACGTTTTCAATTGCAAACCCCTAATCCTGAAAACAAATAATCGTAATCCGAAACCTGTTGGCAAGAGTGTAGGATTATAAATAGAGGTTTTATTTTTCCATCGGTCAGCTGAATTAACAGAGCGTGTTAAGCTCTTTTCAGCAGTGAATTCATTATTTTTTTCAACATCATTAACTTTTGCTATTTTCATTTAGTTTATATGCAATGTATTCAATTATTACATCTGTGGTTTTATGATGATTTAATTTTTTAATAAGCCGATAAATTTTATATATCCTGTGTGGAGTACCTACTTAACTAAAAACCCAATGTACTTCTGATTCTGAGTTCGAAGTGCTTTTTTAAACTTGAAAGAAATGAACATGTAATTTGAACATAGAACGCAACAGAGCGAATCAGTATGTTGGTGAAAGGTAGGTAACGTAAAACTTGAGGTTACGTATCGAGAAAAGTTTTAATAACCAAATCTCTTACTTATTTCACTAAACTGTGGGCATAGCACGAAAGCGAAAAATTAACATAACAAAATCTTTTTGAATTGGAAATACTCGTTTCGCCCATAGTATTTATTTAGTTTGAAGACTTCATTCATATCAATGGGTGAAAGCTTGTAGTAGATAAGACAAAGTTTAAAACAGAAGACGAACTAGCTGGGGATCGAGGGTGTCAGGAGATCAGACCGGAATAAATCTATTTTGTGTGTCGCATTTTTAGCCTAAATGCTAAAGGATTGTTGTTTTTTCGATTCAAATATCGATAAAAATTAGCTAGGCCCACTGATCTGTTGATGGATTTCGTTTTGGGAGTGGTGAATGCTAAGAGCACTCGTCCTCACAAAACAGAGAAAAAGAAAGAAAGAAAAATGATTTACTGCGACTCGTAAGTATAGGAAGATCACAAACCAAACAATAGAGATAGAGGGGCAATTCTCGTAATTTTAAGAACTTTTACAGTCTGATCTCAGTCTCAATCTGTCAATAATACCTCTAATTTACATTTTGACAAGTTTTTTTGAAATTTGTTTTTCGCCGAGATGAGACTGACTAAATTTTGAACATTTTAAATTACGAGAATTGGCCTTCAGATCACCGAGAATTGCCGCTGGCAAAATTAACTTCATCAAATTAATCGACAAAGCACAAAGACTCAATAAACACTGTCAAATCAGTAAACCACACATAGAGGGTTAGTTTGATCAACACGTTTGACTGACGTCGCAATTTGCGAGCGACGCACATGCCGTGATGACGTCAGTTGGCAAGGCTTTGACGGCACCTGACGTGTGTTATATGCCTGACCTGTGTGTTTGAATGGCTGACGAGTGAGTGAAAGTTTTAAATGGTTTAAAAAAAAAAGGTATCGCTCGTGGGATGTATTACGCGTTTATTGGGATAGGATAAAAGGTTAGATATGCCACAATGTCGAATCTATCGACTGTTTATATTTATCAATTAATTACCACTTTATATGCACAACAAGAAGATACTGTACATAGGGGGACTTAATGCCTTAGGGTATTTTTTTTTTCTAATGTGTAATAGCTATAGTTACTTCTGATATTTATTGGAATTGGTGTATTTTTGACTTCTTGAAATTATTTAATGTTAATTATTATGTGATTGTTATTGTATGCCTAAGCGGCGGGACATAGCTGATCCTATTTTAACATATTAAGAACATTGTATGTAGGTATGTGTTGCTGAGATAGGAGCCTTGTGGCCTCGTATAGGACTTTTTATTTTATTTTTCTTTTTATTACTTTGTTTTATATAACTTGGATTTTTTTATTTATATTTTTTTTACTGTGTTTAGTTTAGTTTGTGATCATCCTATACGAGTCGCAATAAATACTTTTTCTTTCTTTCTTTATTGTTAACGTACTCGTACCTATGATCCACAATAAAGAATATGAATATGTATTAATTACAGTCATGCCGAAGATGCCTTTTTTTTTCTTTTTTTTTTTTAAGTGGGAAATTATCAAAATATCTTCTCCTGCATAGCTATTCACAAAGCTACGATACGGTTTGGTACCGTATCGAACGTCAATGATATCGACGAAGTCCTATAATCGCTATTCACAAATCCGAAACCATACAATTTTGACAGTTCATATACGGTATGAAGACGTCAATTCTTCCGACAGGTATTTGCTGTCGGAAGTGTTATCGAACAACAAATAATGTTTATAAAAAGTAATCTAAGCATTAAATGTAGTTTATCTACATAATTTATGTATGTAAAGTTATAATATTGTTTTGACCGCTGCATATCCAAGTACTTAAGTATATTTATATAATTTTAGGTGGTTACATACGTGTCTACGTAACACTTACACTCGTTCTAGACTGTCTTTTTAAATTATTTGAGTAGATGGAGTACGTGATTTTGCGATTTAGAGACCATCGTCGTGCCGCCGATCAACAGAGGCAGGAGACATTGTCTCTTCATCGGACCCTAAAGGACGCGGCGGATCCGTTTGCCGATCCGCGTTTCCAGTCTGTGTACAGGCTAACACCTGACATGGCACATAGCCTTATCAGCGAAATAAATCCCTAGGTACTTTGGTAACACGCACTCATAAGCCGCAATCCCAATAGAGTACTGTAAAATGACTTCTTAAGTAGGTAATACTTGTCATCATCATAATTCATAACATCACTCTCGAGAAGAGTTACGAAGAGGTGTTTTTTCTAATTAATTTAATAGTTCTTTTTAACTCAAAACAAAGTTCGGAAAAATAGATAGAAATTATTATTCCAATGTCAGAGAGTTGAAGTTTACAAAGCAAGTTTAATAGAAATCTGGTAAATTTTATTTATTAATAAAATCATTGCTTACTGTTTTTTATTTGTTAATAGTTACTCGATGCATAATCTATAGTTGCCCCGGTTGCCCGTAATTAAACACTCAATAAAAATCATTTATGTACCACTTAAAATTTTCTACCACGAATATCTGTTTACTACCATTTTGTAGCGTTCCCCGTATACACACCTATAGTCGGTTTGAAAGAAAACCCTACCACACGGATCTGTGAATAGCGTTTTGCCAGTCCTTCGGTTCAGAAATCAGGTTATCGAACAAGTGTCATTGTCGATACGATAGTGAATCGTATGTTTGTGAATAGCTATGCTGCTCTGGGCGGAGCGGGACGGCATGTCAGACTGTTACTGACTAAACCCCACCCGCGGTCAGTTGCCTGTGCCAGAGGCCACGTTAACTCTTTCGAACAATCCGTGACCCTGGCCGGCATCGGCCCTAGAGGACCCCATCAGTTACCTCACTGCGATACCTCACGATCATGGTTTAGCTCCTCGGTACGTTGTTACCACCATGTAAAACCACTCATAAAATGATTTATTCCGGTCTGATCCCCTGTGATGCAGAATCGCTCTAAGAGTCATCATCTGCCTAGCCTTTTCCTAACTATGTTGGGGTCGGCTTCCAGTCTCACCGGATGTAGCCGAATACCAGTATTTTACATGGAGCGACTGCCTATCTGACCTCCACAACCCAGTTACTGGGTAATACGATACCCTTTGGTAAGACTGGTTGTCAGATTTTCGGGCTTCTGACGACCCGTAACGACTGTCAAAGATCCACGAATGACAGCCGGGACCAACGGCTCGCCAACCAATCGCTCTAAGAGTATTTGGTAAAAATAAGTAACAATACGTAAAAAATAAGTCTGTCTAGACAATCTAGTTATGTAGTAGATTATATCAAGCAAGGTTATGGTTTATCATTATTAAAAAGCCATGGCTAGTTTAACTTATAAAACTTGTACGATGCTATCAACTAAAAGGCTTATAATGACAGAGCGTAACTGCGTATTATTACAGGCTTTTAGACGATATAATAATCACAAAGCACTAGGGAATAATAATGCATAGTAAAACGTGTATCCTCGCTTGTGTTTTTAAAAATGTTTTTAGAAATAGCAAATATAAAGTTGAATAAAATAACATTGAATAGAAAACAAACAGTTCATTTATGAATTTTTTAATGCGGAAACATCCATCGGTTTCTTACTAAACTTCAATTATATCCGACGGTGACTGTACCTACTAGTTAGATTATCATCATCGTCATTTCAGCCTAAAGATGTCCACTGCTGGACATAGGCCTCCAAGAATCGCCACTTCCGACTGGTTCTGTGCTTCTCGCATCCAAGGAATCCCTGCGTTCTTAACATGGTTGGTTATCTTAATCCATTATTTAGATTACTCAGTCACAGAGGGTTATGACCCACGCTGCTATAACTATATACATATCTACATGTATAGACTGATTCACCCAGGCGAGCTTGTGGCTAAGTTGTAACAGCCGCAAGGTTTGATCGATCAGGTTAAGCTTCGCTTGCCGCGGTTGGGTCCGTGGATGGGTGACAACCTTTACATACTTAAGTAAGTGGTAAGACCCCTCCGTGCCTCGGAAAGCACGAAGCCGTTGATCCCGGCTGTCATTAGTGCATCTTTGACAATCGTCGGGTCGTCAGAAGCCCGAAAGTCTGACAGTGACAACCATTCTCTTCAAGGGGTGTCGTGTTAAACAAACAAAACAGTGGGTACCTACTTCTTACACTCGAATTCTCAAACAGCATTCCACTTAAAGACGTTCTTCAAACGGTGTGAAATAAAGGCGATTTTAATTGAATTGCGTTTGAGAATTCGACAATTAGTTCAAAAGAAAAATGGAACGTTTGACACGCAGAACTAACTTTAAAATGGGAACTATAGTCCGCGCGGAACTAGTTGGCCGCTGAGGTGGGGACAGGGGTGAGACCGTGAGACGGTGGTTCGCAACGCAAATACTGAGAAGGTCACAGCTCATTAGAGCCACCCGGCACCCACCCCGCACCGCCTCGTCGCACGGCGTCCACTCGTTGTCGACAGGTGGTCCACGGGTGGACGCCGCGTTATCACTAATAAACGTCGCGCGGTCAACCAGTGAACCCCGCACGGTCAACGAGTGAACGCCGAGTGGTCAATGAGTGAACGCCGAGTGGTCAACGAGTGGACGTCGCTTGGTCCACGAATTTTCGAGTAGTCTGTTAACAATTCTTTATTCATTTTGAAAGCAAAAACGATACGTCCGACTCGTTCGAAAGAAAGGCTGGGAATGAAGGGAGGGTGGGGAGCGGCGCATCGCCAAGTGTCGTCCTCGCGTGAATCATTCGCGGGCAGCGCGCGGTCCACTCGGGACCCGCGCGTTGGCAATGCGCAGTCAACGCAAGATAAGCATGCGAGCAGCGAGTTGTCACCGAGTGGTCCACCCGCCGTCCGCGCGTGGAGGGCTTACGACCGAGGCGATCAGGTGACGCTACGGAGTTGATATAGTGAGCGCATACCCATACAACTCCATATAAAGAATACTAGCCGCAGGAGGCGAGGCGGTGCGGAGTGGGTGCCGGGTGGCTCTAATGAGCTGTGACCTTAATGCGGCCCCGCCCCTCCGTCCCACCGCTCACATACCTAAGGCGCGGCCAACTAGTTCCGCGCGGACTATACACCAAAATGGCTCCTGCACCCTATTAATTGCGTAACATACTATCAATCATAATCTGAATCATTTTGCTAATATGTATAGCTTCATATGTTTGTAAAATGTATCTGCTCAACAACGTAAATAATGCAATGAATGTTGTTGAACTGTCAAAATGAAAGCCATTGCTACTGAGAGTGTGTTACGCAATTACCCCGCTGAGAGTGCTGGATGTGTTCTGTACCGATGCCAGCACACAAGCTACTACAATCTGTCAAATTTCTTTAATAGATTTTCAACTTTATCGCTAGAGTATAAGGTTCAAAGTTGATTCGGAAATTTTACAGTTTCGGGTAGCTTGATGTGCTGGCGTCTGTACCTACAATGAGGTATCGCCAAACGTAGATTCCTCTTTAATTTGAATTTAACACAACAATTAATAATAAATAAATAAATAATAATACTTAAATAAAATATTCAAGTATAAAGCAAAGCAAAAATATGATTTACATTAATTACAATCGAGGAAAGTTAAATTCTAACTGTAATGTAGACCTGCCTGATCTAGTTTTATGAAAAACCTGTGTTTCAGGCCATCAATTTACATCAAACATTTAAAAAGAAGACAACAATAAATGTATTAGAAGCTAAATTGAAAAGAAGGTATAATATGTTCAATGACTTTAACAGTTACTTTTTGGATATATATTTTAAAACTAGATTATGTAAGATATACAGGGTGAAATTTTAATCACCGTTTTCCTCTTAAGGGGTCATTGTACTCATCATTATGAACAACTTTTACTATGGGACCAAACATGAAATCGCGAAAAAAAAATCAGCTGTTCCCTACATTTTGACGAGTTATGCGAACATACACATGTAGGGAACAGCTGATTTTTTTTCGCGATTTCATGTTTCGTCCCATAGTAAAAGTTGTTTGTTATCATGAGTACAATCACAGTCACCCTAAATAATGTATACTTAAATAAATTAACGAATAATATTAAAGTAGATAAAGTAGAGACTATTATTAATTAGGTAAAGGAAGAGACTTAAATTAATTAATTACAATTACTATCTGCCTCTGTCTCACCGCCAAACCTCACGATACATTTCACACCTTCAGGTCACCCGGACTAGTTTAAATAAATCGTTCGCGCGAAAGCAGCCCGCACCCATTACGCATACATCTCCACCCGAGTAGGCACGTGGGTAAATTTAATCTTGCGGGTCTGAACCAAACGCGTAATGGATTGTGAAATTATGCGCGGGTTTGCATTGACGTTTTATTGACGGGTTTGAAATTTGGGTAAAGTTAAGAAATATATTTACTTATTTATAAGTAACTTGATGATCTTTGCAATTATTGCAAGCGAAGCTGCAGAGCTTGAAGTGTTACAGGGTATTTGTACTAGGCCGATTTTCGCCATGCGGCTGGTCGCTTACCAAATCGCCTCACAAGCCGAATCGCCACGCCATTTAGACAGACCGATAAAAATTGCAGGTGACTACTTAGTTCATTTTGCATCAAAATGTCGACCTTCCTGCGGCGTGCGATCACCTGCGACTGAGCATTTTCACGGTCGATTTTAGTCACCCGCCGTATACGACTTGTCACCGCACGACAAAAGTCGAAACCTTCTCTACTTTGGAACATGCAATTTTAGTCACCTGCAACCTAGCCGAATTGCCATTTAGACGATCAATTTTCGCCTGCGTAAAGCCCACATTATGGGTTTGGTTCCTACATAGGGTAAACTATTACCTATTGAGTTTAAACTATTCCGAAACGGCCTGATATTGAAATTAAAAAACCCAAATATGGCGATCGTGTCTAATTACAAAGGTCTAAGATAACAAACATACGACAAATTCCTTTCATGGGAAGACTGGCGTGAACATACAAATATTTCTTCGCACATTAGGTACCTATATTCACACATACGGCGTTGGTAAGCTCATATTCATTACTTGGTACGTAAAAAGGAGTTATTTTACCGACTAACACGCCTAATAACACTTTCTTTTACACCTTATTACACCTTTGGCTGTTGAAAAAACCGGCCAAATGCGAGTCAGACTCGCACACGAAGGGTTCCGTACCACCGTGCAATATTTAACACTACATATTATATAAAAAATCACGTTTGTTGTATGGCCCCCCTTAATTAATTTTATTTTAATTTAATTATTTATTTTTAAAGTGAATATATTAAGTACCTATTCTGTAAATATTTCAAGAGTCTACCTGTTGCCGTTACTAATATCGAGCAAAAAACGGCAAAAAAGTCACGTCTGTTGTATGGGAGCCCCCCTTAAATATTTTTTTATTTTGTTTTTAGTATTTGTTGTTATAGCGGCAACAGAAATACATAATTTGTGAAAATTTCAACTGTCTAGCTATCGCGGTTCTTGAGATACAGCCTGGTGACAGACAGACGGACGGCGGTTCTTGAGATACAGCCTGGTGACAGACAGACGGACCGACAGACAGCGAAGTCTTAGTAATAGGGTCCCGTTTTTACCCTTTGTGTACGGAACTCTAAAAAGCGCCAGTTTCTCTGAGGAAAGATGTGCCACAATTTCTTTTGAGCAGCTTAGGTTAAGGGGCTTACAGGACCTAAACGCAAAAAACGCAAGTTTTAGAAACAATAAAAGTATATGATCGACTACAGTAAAAAAATCAAAAAAATATATGATATTCTTCAGGATAAATGCTAGGATGATAGTGTGTTGAAAACATAATACAACTTATTTGGTACGATAGAAAAAAATCATGAATATACCTCTAAAAACTTTTTTTTACAACAAAAATCATACTAATATACATAAAATCATTATGATTTTTTGTCAGATTATTCTACAAGCAACATACTAAAACTATAGTGTTTTAGTTTTTTTGTCCAAATACTAGATTTTTCGTAAATCGATAATTGCTTCATATTTTGCAATAAATTACCAGCGTTGTGGCATCGCGCTTCTCTTTCTTTTCTATGCAATCCGACAAAGACCGCGCTTTAGGTCATGTAGTCCTCTTAATATGTGTTGACGTACTTATTTAATACATGTGTGGCGGATTAACGTGGGTTTAGGTGCATTAAACTTATAAAAAAACTGCCTTCTGGTCTAGTGGTCGCAAGCTTTACTGCTGAGCACGAGGCCCCGGGTTCGATTCCCAGATCAGGCCATTTTGGTAAATTTATACTTCAGGAATTACTCAGTAAGTAGCTGTCGCGAGTCTGGATCTCTGCCCGGTTGATGGCAATAGGGTCGCCCTCTATTACATGGGGCTTAAACATAACTGGCGAAATGTGGGTGCACTATAAGTTACTGTTGTATAGGAAACCTACAGAGGTGTTAATGCAAAGACGGAATGATTCGCACTGGTGTAATCGACGCTTGCGCTTAGTATGTGTCGCAGCCACATCTACTTATAACTATGTACATACATAACACTTTTCCCCCTTCTCAAAACAAGGAGATATAAAGTTAAACAGTAAGAGAGAAAAAAAAAAAAATATTAAAAGTACTTCTTGTAGTCTATGATAGGCCTGTTTCTACGAACACGGCCTGGCATTGGCGAATAGGAGTGATCATCATCAACTCGTGTCGGCTGAGGGGTACTGAACTCAGGACTCGCCGCTGTAGAGATGCTTGATGGCGTTCCAGGTGCCTCAGGCGTACCTGGCGACATAGATGAATTCTCTGTTGTGTTGTCAGTACTGGTATCATCATGACTTATAGTTACACTAGTGGGTGTGTCTGTGGTGACGGTTGCTGAATTTTCTAGTGCTGGTAGCATGTTACTCGTACTGCTGCTCTCTTGGTTTGTCTCTTCTTGTGGTAAAGTTACATCCCACGCATCAATTTTATTGTCGCCAGTGTCACTGTTTCCTTTATAGGAATGGAGCTGGTTTTTATGTCTCATTATGTTCTTGTTACTTCCATGCAATTTTAATTTGTACATTACTTTTCCTATTTTGCTAACAATGGTCCCGATTGACCAGCTAAATTTTTTGTTCTTTAAAAATTGTTTGTACCATACTTTATCGCCAATCGCGTAATCTTTGTGTGGTTTGCCACCGTAATTATTAACCTGTGAGCACTGTTTTCGTTCGATTAAAGCCGATAACTCCGATGACGAGGGAGGGTTAAGAACTGTTTTTGAAATTAAATCTAAACGTGAACGTAGCTTGCGTCCAAAAACTAATTCAGCTGGAGTAGTCTGAGTGGTGCTGTTAACTGAGTTGCGGTAGTCGAATAGGTATTTCGACAGTTGATTTTGAAAATCCTCCTTACTACTAGATACTGAAATGGAGTTTATACCTTTTTTTATTATTTTTACAAATGATTCTGCCTGACCATTGCTCATTGCATGGTAAACAGGCGAAAATAAATGTGATATTGCATTCAACTTACATACATTTTCAAATTCCTGTGATGCAAATGAAGTTCCGTTATCAGTCACTATTGTATTGGGTATTCCAAACCTTGACATAAAATCACCAAGCTTAGTTATAACTGCGTTAGTTGTTATATTATTGTTCATCACATAGCACTCAACCCACTTGGAATATGCATCCACTATTACCAAGAACATTTTATTGCGCATAGGACCTAAGAAATCCATGTGAATTCTGTGGAATGCATTCGGCGGGTGTGGCCAAGTTGCGAGCGGCGCTCGTGGCGGAGAAGGCCGTAACTGTGCACAAACTTCACATGAACTAGCCAATTTTTCCAGAGCTCCATCAATGCCCGGAAACCAAAATCGAGCCCTAGCCTCGGCTTTCATTTTAACTATTCCGAAATGTGAACTGTGGAGTTCGTTTAATATTTTTCTTCGCAATATTTTTGGTATTATTACTTTATGGCCTCGCAATAGAATTCCATTTTCTAACGATATTTGCATACGACATAAAAAATATGGTTTGAGTAAATCATCTGTTATCTTACGGGGCCAACCATTTTGAACAAAGTTGCTTACCACCTTTAGGACCGAATCCTTTTCAGTCTCAATCTCTAATTCCCTTGCAGTAACAGGTAAACAACCATCAATAGCAAAATTCACATACGCGGCTTTCTCCCTCACACCAAGCGCACACACCTGCCGCTGCTCTGACTCATTAACACAGCTATTTCTCGGTATTGCACGTGATAAGAAGTCAGCTGTGTTTTGAACACTGCTTATAAACTCAATTTCATAATTGTATGCGCTCAAAAATATTGCATAACGTTGCAATCGGTTTGCCGATACTTCAGGTATACCACGGCTTGGTTTAAATATAATCGTTAATGGCTTATGGTCTGTACGTAAGATGAATGGTTTTGGTCTACCATAAAGATATTGATGATATTTTCTAACACCAAAAATGATCGCCGTAGCTTCCTTTTGAATTTGCGAATATTTCTTTTCAGCTACAGTTAGTGAGCGCGACGCGTAGGAAACCGGTTGTTCTATGCCATTGTTACCTATTTGTGATAATATTGCACCCAAACCAACTGGGGACGCATCTACAGTTAATATAATTTGAGCATTGTTGTCAAAGTGTGCGAGAACCTTATCGGAAGACAATATCTTTTTAATGCTGCTGAAAGCTGAACTCTGCTCAGATCCCCACTGCCATTTGTTGCCGTTTTTTAATAACTCATGTAATGGACTCAATATAGAAGACGCATTCGGAGTAAAATTTCTGTAGTAATTAATCAAACCCAAAAATGATTGTAATTCACTTACATTTTTTGGTACAGCTGCTTGCAAAATAGCATCGACCTTAAGTGGATTCTTTCTAATACCCTTTTTATCTATAATATAACCTAGATAAGATATTTCTTTTTGAAAGAAAACGCATTTGTCCTTTTTTAATGTGAAACCGGCTTCTTGCAATCGTTTTAACACTTCGTTCAGCCGATTCATGTGCTCAAATCTATTAGAACCTGTAATGCAAATGTCATCTTGAAAAACTAATACCCCCTCCATATTACCCATTACGGTTTCAATAACCCTTTGAAAAATTGAAGGTGCACTAGCTAGTCCAAGATAAGGCGAGTGTGATTAAACAGACCCCGGGGAGTGTTTATGCAAGTGATGTTTTGCGAGTTTTCATGAATTTTCAGTTGATTGTAGGCCATTGATAAGTCTAGTTTACTGAATTCTTCCCCACCATGCAGTTTGGTAAATAGTTCTTGCACAGTTGGAAAAGGGTATTTTTCCACATGTAATTGTTTATTTATTGTTGCCGAGTAATCAGCACATATGCGAACACTACCATCACTTTTAAGAACAGGCACTATCGGTGACGCATACTCTGAATAAGAAACCGGTTTTAAGATTCCAAGCGAGACCAATCTGTCCAATTCTTTGTTTACCTTATCTCTTATCGCAAAAGGTACTGGGCGTGACTTGAAGAACACTGGCCTTGCATCTGATTTAAGGGGTAGCATAATTTCATATTTAGTAAAACAACCTAGTTCATCTGAGAACACATTCGGATATGCCTTAACTAGTTGTTGTAATACATTATCAGCATCGGTCAAATTGTTACAATAGCCGAGTGTGGATACAAGACGTAATTCAAATGCACGCATAAAATCACGACCGAGGAGGGGAGGGCCGCCATTGCGAATAACATAAACAGGCAATCTGACCGTCCGACCTTGGTATGTGATGTTCAATAACATACACCCTGTTACTAACATTTTAGTGCTTGTATATGTCAACAATTTTTTTGTAGGTGCTGTTAACGGAATTTCAGAGAAAGTACTCATGTATAAGTTTTCAGAAATAACAGAAACAGGAGAACCGCTGTCTATTTCACATTTTATGCTTTGACCCTCCAGACTCACAGTTTCTGTCAACGGCACTTCATTGAAACAGTTGATATTTAAAAGTAACTCACCATCATCTCCCTCGTCATCGGCATTACCTTGCTCAATGCGATTCACTTTATTTTTCGTACACATTTTACGCAGATGACCTTTACGATTGCACAATTTACACGAATAGTTTTGAAAACGACACTCTGACGATTTGTGATTCTTGTAACCACACACTGAACATTTTTCAGTCCGCTGATCCTTTGATGACACGGTCGATGCTTTAGTGTCAGTTTTAGCACCTTGAGTTATTTTGAAGACTGCCTGGTTTCCATCGGTGCTGCCTGTTGGAACAAGCGCGGCGCCAGCGCGCGCGCACCGGGTACTTTCAGCCAGGTCCACAGCTTTACTCAGCGTCAAGTCATTGATTTCTTTGGCAAAGAGTTTGTCTCGCTCATGTCCTGGTAACATGCCCATGACGAACTTGTCTAGAAGATAATCCTCCAAATTCTTGAACGCACAGTAAGTAGCAAGGCCACGTAACCTTGCAGCCCACTGCGAGTGCGTCTCATCCGTTTGCTGCACAGCCGTGTAAAACTTATGCCTTTCTGCAAACCCACAGCGCTTCGGCACAAAATGGTCATCCAAGATTTTCAAGATATCTTTATAGTTCTTCGTATCCAAGTCTTCGGGCAAGGCGAGATTACACGCTAGTTGGTACGTGTTCTCCGTGAGTGCGCTCAACAAAACCGCTTTTCTCTTTACTCCAGCTTTATCATTATCCTCGCCAATGCTGTTGGCAATGAACCATTGCTGAAGCCGCCCCTTATAAAGCTTCCAGTCTTGAATGTGGTGATCAAAATTGGATATCGTTCCCAGTATTGAATTTCCACCGAACATTTTTATATATTTATGAATGTGGGTAATCGTCGCCAATGTTGTATAGGAAACCTACAGAGGTGTTAATGCAAAGACGGAATGATTCGCACTGGTGTAATCGACGCTTGCGCTTAGTATGTGTCGCAGCCACATCTACTTATAACTATGTACATACATAACAGTTACATATCTGCCTAACCTTTCGAGGGAACACAGGCGTGATGTTATGAAATAAAACCGAGTACATCCCGACGACAGCCGAACACATCAGAAGCAGTGTCTATTACGGTAACAATGGCGCGAGTTCAATAGTTTATTCCCATCTCAAAAAATGTCCAACGCGCCTAAAGAAGTTTTCACTTAAAAAAAAAGCAAGTAAGGCTTCGTCAACAATAACGTTACTGAATTCGGGATTTATTAATAGGGACTGAATAGTTGGCTTATCACATGGCACACCTGAGGGCAAATTCTCGTAAGTTAAAAGAAAGAAAGAAAGAAAAATGCGTTTATTGGCATTACAGCAAAATAAATACACCTTAAAACTATAAAAAACTTTTTTACAAAAAAAACAACCGACTTCAAAAAAAACTACAAAGTGATAAATAACTTTAATTTCGGAAGTCGGTGTCGTTGGTTCCGCTTTTTCGTTTTTTGACACCGACTTCCGAAATTAAAGTTATTTATCACTTTGTAGTTTTTTTTGAAGTCGGTTGTTTTTTTTGTAAAAAAGTTTTTATTTTTCACTTTTTAGTTGTACCTACTCCACACAAATTCAAATAACACTAGTGCATTGAGGAATTGAAGACACCGACTAGAAGAATCATCAAAATTCGCATAGAAATGCCGGAGATGCAGTACATTTATGCATATAACATCGTACATAAGAATAATTATATAATGTATTATTACTAAAACCTTCCTGAAAGTATGTAGATCACATTAGTGACAGAATTATCAAAATCGGTTCATTAGTTTTTGAGAAAATCGCGGACAAACAAACATACATACATACATACATACGGGTCGAATACAGAACCTCCTTTTTTGAAGTCGGTTAAAAAGAGAAAACAAAGATTATAATGCCAAAAGGGCCTTTTTTTTTTTTGGATGGGAAATCATCTAATGACTCCTCCCGCTCTGGGTGGAGCGGAAGGGAGTGTCAGACTCTTACTGACTAAAACCCACCCGTGTTCCTTCCTTAGCCCTTTATGTTCCGGGGCAGCGGTAACCCTTTCGGACGATCCCGCTACCCCGGCAGGCTTCGGCCCTGGCGGGCCCCTTCCTTACTGCTGACATCTCTTTGAGGCGCGCGTGGACCACATACGCGCCGTCCGGCACGGAACTGGTCCTGATCGGACGGAGAGCTACCCATTACTCTCCGTCCGCAGGCCCGATGCCAAAAGGGCCTCAGCTCAGCATAATGTCAGATGACAACACAAGGTGTATCACCTGACGCTGAAAAACGTTCAAAATCTAGTCGTAGTCTCATCTCGGCGACAAACAAATGTCAAAAACTTCTCAAAATGTAGGGAAATTAGAAGTATTTTTTGACAGATTGAGACTAAGATCAGACTGTGAACGTTCTTAAAATTACGAGAATTGCCCCTCTGATACACTTGTACTAGCATAATACCCGATGTTTAAGTTTCAAATGTGATCATGATCACACCTAAATTGTGATGAAAAATAAGGTAAGGTAGGTTTTTCAGGATTAATGTACCTTTTTTTCACAGGAATCAGTTTTCATCACTTGTTGACGAAGTTCTTATTTTAAATCAATGTTTAAATTAAATTGATTATTTTCAAAACAAGGCAGTAATTATACGATACCAAAATTCATAAATATAAACCAAGAAACATTAAACAAGCTCCTTTTCTAAAATAATTACAGTGAACAATTCTAAGCAAAATCCCAACTCCGTCACAATTAGTTTTCTCCACTTATGGAAACTTCCAATCCCTATGATTAGTCACTTTGCTAACTATGTAATCCTTTCGTAAGCCGTTTTGTACCCGTTTTCCCTATATAACTAGTTTTGATTTGTACCAAGACATACCTACTGACTGACACGAAGAAACTTGCGCAGTGATTTAGTAGTTCTCTTTCATTTCTTTGCTCTAATGAAGTTCTTATAATGGCAAGGTTTTACGAATTTTAGGCAGTCTGAAGCGGCACAGGGCTGTTTGACTTTAAATATAAAAAACACACTTTATAAAATTTAAAGATCAGCTTTATTGCTATAGTTACAGCAGTACAGTAATACAGTTTGATTTCGCGATATTATACAAGTGACTAACACCGATGTCGAAGTACGAATGGCTGGGCATGGCGAGCATATCGCTAAAATGCCCGCAGACTATTTTTTTATTCCCGCCATTTTACTTGCTTATATTTGGTTGTCGATAACTGTCAAAGTCTCAACCAATCACATGAAGTCAATACAACTGCTTTTGATCATACAAGTTCATAGCAATGATTTTAATTAGTCAACAAACATAAATGATTATAGGCATAATCTAAATATTTATAACATGTGCAACCAGCTAGACCACCGACCTCAAAAAGGTAGCTGCGACAGTCTGGATATGAAAGGTGGAGGACCCGGTGTTGTGGTGCAACCTGGGAGAGGTTTATGTCCAGCTTTGAACTGCGATAGGATGAGTTGATTGATTGGCTTGATAAAGACTTTTACATTAAAAGGTTGAAATGAAATCAGAATGGCAACCAACCGACTATCCTTTAAAGTTAAGGTTCGCGAACACATTCGCAAGAAGTAACGGTAATATTTTCTCATTGTTTGTCTTATTTCTTTCTAGTTAGTTAGGAAGTATATTCATGTATTTATGTATATATTATATTCATAGTTTTAATATGTTTACGCGTATCTTTATATGTAAAATACTTATTCCTCAATTTTCATGATTGCACCTACCATTGTTTGTCTCTGCATCACCCAAAGGTTGACTGGTAGAAAATGCCTATGGCATTAAGTCCGCCTCTGTACATTTATGTGCTTGAAGTATTAAATAAATACAGAAGACAGTTTCAACAGTACCATACAAATCGATTCTATAACTTAGTAATAAACATCATAACAACATGTCAACAATCCCCTTATCGATCCTCGCACCCATCAAAGCCTTCAGTGGAAAAATCGACGCATGCAATTTGCAATAAAATGCCTATAACTTGCTTTTACGATCATTCAGCCATCTTAACACTGTGCGTAACTTCGAACAGACTATCTGCGAACATTTTAAGTGATGACCCGGAGGTTAAAAGGGTTCCGCTTCATGAGTAACTACACCACACTACATGTGTAAAAACGTTGCGTGAGCGCGTTTTTTACCGACTTCAAGAAATATGGAAGTTATGCATTCCACAAGATTCTTTTTTGAGTTTGTATGTTTTAGGGGCTTGTAGCTAAGTAATACCAGCCGCACGGGTCGATCGATCACGTTAAGCTACGCTTGCCGCGGTTGGTCCGTGGATCTTTACATACCAAGACCCCTCCGTGACTCGGAAAGCACGTTAAGCCGTTGGTCCCGGCTGTCATTCGTGGATCTTTGACAGTCGTTACGGGTCGTCAGAAGCCCGAAAGTCTGACAACCAGTCTTACCAAGGGTATTACCCAGTAACTGGGTTGTGGACGTCAGATAGGCAGTCGCTCCATGTAAAATACTGGTATTGAGCTGCATCCGGTTAGATTGGATGCCGACCCCAACATAGTTGGGAAAAGGCTGGACAGATGATGATGTTTTTTTTATCCTTGTCTGTTACTTTTAATGTTGGTCTCGCAGTTTGAGTATTCTATGCGACCTAGCCAAATGTCCTTTCTTTGGTAATATTCATCGAGTCATTGAGCTCCTCAAGTTCTGAGTTGAGCACACGATTTCTGACAAATGCTTGCACCGACAGGACAGGTCCACTCAAATCTGTGTGGTACTTTCCTCAAGAGACCATTTCAGACATCAATCTAGATGATCTTCACATGATTTGACCAAGATTATGTCTGGAATTTAAAAGAGACTGTGACCCAGAGGTCACAAAAAAAGTTAAAGGGCGAAACAAACTCAGACGTTTGTTTCGCCCTTTCTTCTCATAGTCGTCGTAGTCAGATAGGAAACGCCGACCATCCAGCTTATGTTTTCGAAACTAAGTTCATTAACGGAGCTTGCGGTACGAGTATACTTGGAGAAATCGCGTTGGCCCCCTCCATGTGACATTTTATTCCATATAATAGAGAGTCGGAGAGAGAGAGATATAGTCTTCATGGTTCTCGAGGGTACTGAAGCCGATAGTGAGGTCAAAATGAAAACCCAAGATGGCAGCGGCGAAAATTTTCAAATGTTTCGTCATAGTTATCGTTTTCATGGTTTTCGAGGGTGCTGAACTGCTGAAGCCGATAGTGAGGTCAAAATGAAAAACCAAGATGGCGGCTGCAAAAAAATTTCAAATTTTGCGTGGCGCGTGTTATGCCCGGTCGCGTATCGCGGAGCAGTGTGAAAAATGAGGAAGAATCTTTTATTCAGCACCCCAATTGGGTAGCACACTATCAAGCACAATCCGAAGAATTTTGAAGGAAAATCCTAATAAATTACCTCATACGAGAACAACAGTTTCACTCCGGGAGTGCCGACAGAAGTGAAAACTTGAACAATTACGTGTGAATTTTTTTAATCGTCAAGTCTCGGTTACGGTAACAGTGTCGCGAGTTCAATGGTTTTTTCCCATCTTAAAAAATGCCCTACGCGCCCGCAATGAATGTTGTTGAAATGCCAAAATGAAAAGCATTGCAAGTGTATTACGCAATTATTTCACTGAACACGAACATCCATAAGGTTTAGACTTTCTATATTTTGTTTATTAATGACCAATTTTGTACTTTACATATTAAATATTGGGCATCAGCATACACAACACACGTTTCCTGGTACCATCAACGATGTATTTTCAAACGTTAAACAAGCTTTTTTAGCGTTCACAGAATTGTTCGATTGCATTTAGGCGTACGCTCCATATACACTACACATATTTGATTTCTTTTAAAACTAGCGACCCGCCCCTGCTTCACACGGATTCAACGGTGACAAAGCTAAAATATAAGAGATTTCTGTACTATATCTAAATTAAATATTAATAAATAAAAATTGTTGGTTTATTTCATAACCATATCAAAATAGATAACAAGTTAGTGATTCGAGCCTCTTTTTAAGCAAAAATGCCTGTATTAGGAGACTCCGCTCTTCGATAGCAAGATAATTTTAAATACTTAATAAAACTTTTTTACAAAAAAAAAACGACCGACTTAATAAAAAAAAACTACAAAGTGATAAACAACTTAAATTTTGGAAGTCGGTGTCGTTGGTTCCGCATTTTCGTTTTTGACAAAGACCTATTTATCACTTTGTAGTTTTTTTTATTTTGAAGTCGGTTGTTTTTTTTTGTAAAAAAGTTTTTATTGTTCACTTTTTAGTTGTACCTACTCCACACAAATACAAATAACACTAGTGCATTAAAGAATTGAAGACACCGACTAGAAGAATCATAAAAATTCGCAAAGAAATGCCGGAGATGCAGTACATTTATGCATACCTATATAACATCGTACATAAGAATAATTACATAATGTATTATAATTACTAAAACCTTCCTGAAAGTATGTAGATCACATTAGTGAAAGAATTATCAAAATCGGTTCATTCGTTTTTGAGAAAATCGCGGACATACAAACATACATACATACATATATACATACATACATACGGGTCGAATACAGAACCTCCTTTTTTGAAGTCGGTTAAAAATTACATTATTTCGTGTTTTTGTGTAGGTATATTGTGTTTGTTGTGTTGAGTGTGTGTTGAGAGAAACAAGTGAGTTACTTTATTTGTTGCATGAGCGCCACAGTATCTTCGTAAGTAAATGCTTTTATCCAATTTGCTAGCCATTTTTTTGTGTTTTTATTAATGTAGGTACCATACACATTCCGAAATCAATGCTTTAAATGATGGTGTACACCGCATATCTAAGTAGAGACAGATACGAAAATGGATTTATTTTTATCGTACTCGTATTATAGACAGCCATAATTATGTCGAATTACTAAAACTGCTATAATCAACGTAAAAACCTAAAAAAGTCCAATCCCACTAAAGTTTCCAGTCGCCTGTTGATCACTCCATCAACCGTATAATGTGCTGAAGGCTTCAATATAAGTACAGCGAGTACAAGAACACAGCGCAACATCGAACGGCTGCCAAGTCACGACAGGAATCGGGATATCGTCGTACGCTGCGAAGTTTGAGCTAAGTTTGGCAACACGTGTTGTATGAAATGTGCTGTAATGTATGTGATTACTTAAACTTAAATTCTCCTACTTTAAGTTAGGGTATTAAATAAAAGGGTTTAAATACGCGGGGGTTTTACTTGTTTTGATGCTGTTGAATGTAGTATTTAGTTAGGTTTTGTATCATTCTTATAGTGTAACTCAGACACAAAGCATTTATATCAATTAAACCATGTACAGGCACTTTTGAATTGTCAAAATTAAATAGTCGGTCAGTTAGTCAGAAAATTGAAGCTAGTTGCCCATTCCAAAACGTAGATCTCTATGGAGAAGAACGGGCAAGAAACTTCATGGACACTTTTAAATCAAGATGTTACCAAATCCTGGGTACATTATTCTTGTTGCTTCCATATGTGAGACCAATGAAAAAAAAACACAAATGAAGAAACAATTCAAAATTTAAGATTAAAAATAAGCCTTGGCAGTTAAGAGATGACCAGTCTCAACCGACGGCGCCCGTTCACGAACATGACGCGTGGATCAGCACCATCTAGTCTCTTTGATCTAGCTCAACCATTTTGTAGGGAACCGAATGATCCAACACACGAGCCACCATTAGTGAGACATTTAAGTGAACATGATCAGCTGTGGTGATAATAGCATCACCAGCCTATAATTTTCCCACTGCTGGGACACCGGCCTCCACTCGGTGAGAGGGAGTGGGCCGTAACTGCCGTAATCCACCACGCAGGCCAAGTGCGGGTTGGTAGATGTCACAGGTCCTCGAATTGTTGGTTCTAGGACATGCTGGTTTCCTCACGATGTCCCTCTTTCCACCTTCGACAGCCGTTGTGGCCCAGTGGTAACGGCCGCAACTTACGAGTTGTAGGTCATAAGTTCGACCCCAAGCAGGCACTTTGTGTAAATTATTTTATCACCACTGCTCTCAAAACGGAGGCGGAAAACGTCGTGAGGAAACCGACATGTCCTAGGACCAAAAATTCTAAGACATGTGACATCTACCAAACCGCATTGAGCCCGCGTGGTAGATTATAGCCCACTCCCTCTCGAAGAGAGTAGGCCTGTGTCTCAGCAGTGGGAACTTTATAGACTGATTATGATCATGCAAATTCTTCAAGCATATAAATATTTTCGACAAAAACAAAAAACCTTTTAGCTCATCAGAAACGCTTTCAAACGCGAAATCTGGCCATCCGCGAAGCTTTAATAAAACGTCGTTCATACGTCCATATTTCAATGCTTCCATCCCCTCCCCGCTTCCCTTCCCCTCCCCGCTCCCCTTAGCTGTCAACATTCTGCAACGTCACCGACTTATTAAAGAGTGTCGCCGCGTCGTTAATAAGGCAAGCGGGGAGTTATATTGAACGTGTGAAATTTTCGAGCTTTCGTGTATGTTTTATAAGTAGGTGCGGGTAGGTAGGAAGTGTTAGACATGGGAAATTAGACATGGTTGTTGCAAGTTGTTGCCATTTTAAATCCACATACACACTGTCGAATTAGTTCAGATAATAGTCCACACATCAATAAAACCAAACTGAAACGTCAACATAACAAAAAATTGTTAGAAAGGATCTTCCTTCCTTTCATGGATATCAAACTCAAACTCAAAGCATGTATTTCAACTAAACCATTTACAGGCTCTTTTGAATTGTCAAAGAGTCGATCAGTCAGAAATATGAAGCTAGTTAATTGCCCATTTCAAAGCGTAGTAGGCACCTGTGGAACGGGCAAAGAAACTTCAAGAACACTCTTCTAAATTATATTGTTACAAAAATATCAAAATTTTGAAGGAGACCCACCTGTAGAAAATCATGAAACTATTTTCTCAAGACCTATAAGTATGATGAAGCTGACAATATATATTCATAATCTTCCATTTCCTCTATTATATCAGCCGATGTGACTACATCACAGCAAATTCGAACTAGGGCAAAGAACCGAAAAGATAACAACAAACTAATTTAATCGAACAACATTGCGGCAAAATATTAATCAAAAATTTCGCCCGAATCACTCCAAAATCAATTTACACAGGAAAATACACTGGAAACTCGAAGCCATCATTGAGTTAACTTCAGTAATAATTTATTTTCATGTTGAGAAATTGTTCGCGAAATCTCGCGAAAGAACCTATAGAAATTTACTTTAGGTAGTTGTTACTAGTCAAAGAGAAAGTTGTCGAGTCACCGGCACAGGGGTGCGTTCAACTTCTGAATGAGATAAAATTATAGGCTCGTTAACTCAACTCTTTGACCTTTCATGGATTACGGCAATTTTTAAGCTTGCTTTACGCGAGGTATGGATTTTACTTTTCAAGAGGACTACATGACCTAAAGCGCGGTCACTGTCGGACTACATAGAAAAGAAAGACAAGCGCGATGACACAACGCTGGTAATTTATTGCAAAATATGAAGCAATTATCTATTTACGAAAAATCTATTGTTTGGACTAAAAAATTAAAACACTAGAGTTTTAGTATGTTGCTTGTAGAATAATCTGACAAAAAATCGTAATGATTGTGTGTATATCAGTATGGTTTTTATTGTAAAAATATTTTTTTTAGAGGTATCTTCATGATTTTTTCTATCGTACCAAATAAGTTGTATTATGTTTTCAACACACTATCTACCTAGCATATATCCTGAAGAATATCATATTTTTTTTAATTTTGTTTACTGTAGTCGATCATATACTTTTATTGTTTCTAAAACTTGCGTTTTTTTTGCGTTTAGATCCTGTAAGTCCCTTAAGAGCTTTTTGAAAAACTTTGTAGGTATAAAAAATACAAACTTATTTACAAAAACTGTCCAATTGGGTACTTGATCAGTTAGGATAAGTAGATAAAAAATCAGTACCTGCCTACGAGCTATTTTATGTTACATAAGTGCTCATATATACGAGAGGCACGTGTCAACGGTAGAGGCTCAAACTCAACCTCAAAGCATTTATTTCAATTAAACCATGTACAGGCACTTTTGGATTGTCAAAATTAAATATTCGGTCAGTTAGTAAGAAAGTTGAAGCTAGTTGCCCATTCCAAAACGTAAATCTCTATGGAGAAGAACGGGCAAGAAACTCCACGGACACTCTTTTAAATCAAGATATTACAAAATCCTGGGTACATTATTCTTGTTGCTTCTATATGTGAGAACAATGTAAAAAAACACACACAAATGAAGAAACAATTAAAAATATGTATAAGATTAAAAATAAGCCTTGGCAGTTAAGAGATGACCAGTCTCAACCGACGGCGCCCGTTCACGAACATGACGCTTGGATCAGCACCATCCAGCTCAACCATTTTGTAGGGAACCGAACGATCCAACACACGCGCCGCCATCAGTGAGACATTTAAGTGAGCATGATGGCTACTGCAGTCGTCGACGCGTCTACGGCTGCCAAAGACGAGTGTCGACGGCTGCAGTTGCCGCATACACGAGCGGCGACGCACTATGGAAAATAGAGGTCTGTTTCAGATCAAAAATCGATAACTTGTTTATTTTTTAAGAAAAACGCTTGAATTTTTGCACATGTATAGAGTATTAAATAAGGCTTTAGATAAAGTTCAGATACTATCATTTTAATAAAGTATAAATATAAAAAAAAATATACAAAAAAAAAACCTTTGAGAAATGGTCTTTATTTATTTCCTTAAGGACAACACTATTTATATTGTGAATAAAAATGTATAATTACATTAGTTTATTATAAAACAATAGTAATATAGCTCTTTCGTATTTAAATAACTCATTAAAATTATTATTACAAATATTTATCTCATAAAATATTTAAAGTTACGAAATTTCTAAGTAAAATGAATACTATAAAAATTATGTATCTTAATATGAAGCATAATGTACACTTGCTTAATTATATTTGGTGAACTTCGGGATCCACAATGAGGTCGTTCACTTTTAAAAGATCTAGGGTATCTTCATCAAGTGACTTCACACTTCTGCTAAGTGTTTTTCTAAGACTGGAAATGTATGGATCTGATGTGTAGAGAAGAGTATAATAATACATCCTCATTTAAGCCGTACGAGAGCACTTCCTGGCATAATGTAGCCGAAATTTTTTATAATCCTTATTGCGGGATTCTTGTGCATCTTCTGAAAGTTGACCAATAGGAAGCACATCAAAATGCTTAATGATACTTTCACCACGAATTAAAATTTTATGTACTGAAGATGGCATGTAGTGCCAATCATAATTGTTCACATAGATTCTGGCAGTTTCCATGGCATGATTGCCAATTTTTTCAGCATTATACCAGATGAAAGAGCTTGTAAAAAAACATGATAGTTTTCTTTTAAAACTGTTGTTAAAACTTCAAGTTTTTTTCCTCCTTCGATGTATGGAAGTAATAATTGACGCTTAGAACACTTGAAAGTTGTAGTCATTTTGAAATTCAGTGAAGATACGAAACAGTCAAACGTCTGTTTAGTTTTATTACGAATTTGTAATAGCGATATGAAGTGAATCCACTCTTTATATATTCTTTGATAAATAAAGGTAGTGTGCATTTTTTTTACTAAAGTTGTACCGCAAAATGAGTGCAAACTGTAGATATTACGCCCTAATATCAATAAATAATTAATATTTAAATAAAATATACCGCAAACTAATCAGTGAACTATTTACATTAGAAACCGCTAAAGTTAGAGGTTTTCTGTTCCCTGACTTGTGTGATACTATTCACGATAACTTCAGAAACCGCACGTATCCGCAGCTAATTTTTATAAATGTTATTTATGAATATCTACGCTACAAAACAACATCAAATGTAAAGCATCGGGAGGCATCGGTAACTGCCAAAAGTCTCGATGAAGTTAAAAAACTGTATTTTTTCCCCTCACTTAATGTTAAGTTTTTTTTTATAGAAATATAATCATAAAACCTACAACATTACAATTGCTTTAAAATCTACATACAATGGGCTTTTTAGAAATGTATAACACTTTATATCTATTATCGTAAATTTTTGAAAGAAATCAATTTTAAAATATTGATGCGAACAGACCTGAAGTAGACATTTTTAGAATTGACACTTTGTCGTATTAAAAAAAAAAAAACAAACTTAATTCAAGCAAAATTACTACATTATATTAAAGTTCCACTCTTATACTATTAAAAAAAAATTAAAGTGCGTCAGTAACGACCTAAGTAAAAAACGATTTTTGATATGCCGTTGTTCTACCATTTTCCAATGTGCGACGTGTTGACGGCTGCAGTAGCCTCTGCCGATGACTCATGCCGCTCGTGTGTATAACTGATAATCTCTATGCAGCATTTTCTCACTCAGAATAAAGTATCATGAAACAAGAAATAAATCCAGTCGTAATTTATAGAAAGCTTTACAAAATACGGCTTCCAAGTATTCTTAAATCCATAACGTTGACATCGTAATGAAAACAGATCCTTGATAACGTCTTTGAGATGACTGAATCAAATCTCGTCTAAAACGATGTGAATGGATAAGTACCTCACAGTTATCTTCCTTGGTAACGGAAGATTTGTTTGAAAACAGCTTTATTCATTTCAGCACACCGCATGAATGTACCGGAAATATCCCACGGGAACGTCTGACCGGGATTAAAAGGATGATACCCTATGTGTTCATCCAGGTAATAAACTATCTGTGTGCCAAATTTCATCCAAATCCGTTCAGCCGTTTTTGCACCAATCCGGAACAAACATCCAGACAAACAGGCAAAAATTCTTCGTTACTATTTTATTATGTTATTATAAATTTCATGAATGTCCAAAATAATACGCAATAGCATCTGTTCGGAGAACCATCGCTATTTCGTATTTTTGAGATAATTAATCGCATCACATACACTTATAAACATATGGCTAGAAAAGGGGGCGACTACCGAGATGACGACTAATAGAGAAATATGGAAGAAAAAGACAAGTTGCGCCGACACCAAATAAATTGGGATAAGGACAGGAGAATGATGAGGTTCCAACACCTTTAGAGTGCCTGATCGAGAAGACTGTGATAACCAATTCGTGAAGGCGATAATTATGACGGGAAAGTCAAAAATGTATAAGATTGATATTCGGTACTGATAATCTGTTGGGATGCATGAAGACCTCCTCGTGTAGCGCAGTTTGTTTCGCCAGTTACTCAACTAAACCGAGCGCTCGGCGCATCCTGGACAGTTGTGACTGTCCAGGATGCGCCGAGCGCTCGGTCGGATAAGATGTTGTGTGTACCTAAAACCTTATTTGACTGGCCAATTCTTCCTTGGCGGTGGTAGGGCTAACGCCCGCCTGGTTTGCGACCACCCTCCCACCGGAGTCCGGCTTCGAGCAGCCTGCTGTGATTCGTCGATGCGCGGGATTTCGTGCCTTAGGCATCTTCTGGGCTCGCTCGTTCCATCATAGACCTCATCCATCGCTTTCCATCAGGCGTGATCGAGGTCAAGATCGGGCCCATTCAGCAATAAAAAAGAAATCTTAAGTCAATCCTGTTGAAAGTCGTTGGAGAAATACAAAACGCGATTGTCACTTGTCGTCTTTCGAAAAGCTTGTCTTGTATTATTTCATCATCATCATCATTTCAGCTGAAAGACGTGCACTGCTAGACGTTCTGTGCTTCTCGCATGCAGCGGATTCCAGGGGCCTACACAAGGTCGGTGGACCGATGACCTTGTCGATAAATAGATAGATTACTATTTATTATGAACACCATAAAAAATCTATACTAATCATAAAGCTGAAGGATTTGTTTGTTTATTAGAACGGATATATCTCTGGAACTACTATCTAGCGCGGGCAGACGATGCGATGCGACGGGGTGGGTCGGAGACACAAGAAATTTCAAGCGGCCGAAGTCGCGGGCAGAAACTAGTACAGATATAATTAGCGATAATTTACAGACAACCTTTTAGCCCTTGTATTTATAAGGTTGCAAGACAGCAGCAGTTGAATACAACATCTTATAGAATTATCATTTCTCTATTACCAAAGCCATCAACAAAAACTGTGAAATACCGTCAGCTGAAAATCGAACGACAATAACAAAGACTTATCCAACTGCAATTGGACATAAACAATAAACGTTTACTGCTTTTTCATGGCTTATAAAATTATCATATTCACGACAGGATCATTGACTGAATAAAATGACGTAAAGAAGCTATGTAATGTTTATTTTATCATAAATGTTGTTGTCTACAGTCATTTACAGTTTAATTTGAGTTACAAAGGTAGATATAAAATAAAGTGTTAAAGTATAATATGTCAGACCGCTGACATCAAGATGTGATTCAATGCGGATTTTGCTTCTGGCAGGATTTCTTAGGCCCGCCATACACGGACTGCTGGAGCAGTAAGCCAGTGATCAACATATACGAACTGCTCGGGCAGTCAACCGCTGTTTGACCGCACGATGAAATTTCACCGCGCTGCCGACCGCCCGTAGCAGTCGCGACTGCTCGAGCGGTTCCGTGTATGTGTGTACGTAGAAGACTGTAGTTTGCTATGCAGTCGCAGCTTGACGCAGTCGATATTGGCTGCTTCAAGCTGTCCGTGTATGGCAGGCCTTAGTTATCTTCTATCTACTACCTTGTGCCCGTGGCTTTACCCGCGCTGATGTCGGTAAATATCCCACGGGAACGTACTACCGGGATCAAAAATAACCCTGTGTTCATTCAGGTTATAACCTCTCTAGTCTCCACTCTGGAATTCGTACTACGAGCCCCAAGATATACAGACTAAGGGCGGTTTCGCACTACGTCCGATCCGAATCAGAGAAATAGTCCATAGTCCTATTTGTTCGGATCTAGTGCGCAACCCCTCATACAAATAGGACAATGGTCACTTCGGACCGGCATTTCTCGAATTCGGATCGGATGTAGTACGAAACCGCTCTGTCTATAAGTAAAAGTGAATAGTGCTGCACACCCCCACCCTATTTCAAGTTAAACAAACATCAACTTTATTTCAATGATCATCAAGTTGATTTCAGAGTGACTAGCACTATTGAAAAAGTTATAAAAATGTTTGAAGTTGTAGCGTAAATTGAACATTATTGTGTAGGAAATAAAGTTATTTTTCCATTAATTCATATTTGTTTACATTTTTGGCAAATAAATCGCGAATGCACGGTAGTTTGGGGCTCACTAGCAAATACTATATTTTAACCTAGCTGTAGGTAATATTTATAGCTACTCATGTCGTCTTAATTTGCTGTTAACCAATGAACCTGCTTACTACCTATTACCTGGACAATAAATATTTTCTATTCTATTTTTCTGTGAGCCAAATTTCATCCATATCCGTTCAGCCGTTTTTGCGGCAATCCGAAACATACATCCAGACAAAAAAGCACAAAAATTCTAAAAACTATATTTTCGGCATCAGACTCGTTCTCACACCGAGTTGCAATTACTTACTTTTTTTCAAAAATACTTATTCAACTTACCTACAGTTTTGACTTCGTTACTATTTTATGATATCCACAAGAATAAACGGTCTACTCTGATCTTAATTATGGGTATAAGGTCTAGTGGGGGGGGGGGGGGGAATAACCCACCAACTATGTACTGGAGTGGTAATTCGCAAGATTTTCATTCATCCATACTAAGATTTAGAACTACCAATCCAAAGATTTCGTGTCTTTCTCCCTTCACTTGACTGAAACACAATTCATTTCTCAATCCTGATTAGCGCACCTTTATCCCGAAAATTAATCCAAAAAACATAATAATATATAATCCAAGAAAGTCCTAACTCAGTTCGACAATTAAACAAGAAAATAGCCTTCGGTAAGAAAATTGCGTGCGAAAAACAGCTCAGGGCAAGATATTAATTTCAAGCGCAAAATTTAAACCGTTCATTCAGCGTTGAATCCAACTTAATTTCCATCTGGCAAGGGTGCGTTCAGACAGACCGGCTGTAACGCCATTAAAACGCGACGCGACAATCTAGGATAATTATTTACGTACGGAGTGTGATATGGGGGGAAAATGTGATTATGTACCTATGTTAATCGAGGAGGGGATGGTGTGTCGGATGTGTGTGTAAAGCTTTAGGCGTTACGTAATATAGTTGTCGGCATTGTTTAATTTTCAAGGTCGATCATTATAGATACCTATTTCTGTTAGTCTGGATAAATAAGGTTGTAACTATGTGCCGCTACAATGGCGACATTAATTTAATCCACGGGTAGCGTTAAACAATAGGCAGTTGACTAAAGAAAAATACAGAAAATCAATGATTGGTCAACTGGACCCGCGGGTCCAGATCGAATGGGTCCAGTTGACCAAAGACTCGTAGGGGTGGCCAGTAATCATAAAAACTATATCATAAAACAATTAGATTTTTGAAAACTACCGCCTGCGTCGCTCGCTGACATAAAGCCACTCGATCTATTTTCACCGAAGCTAAGCGGAGAGGAGATGTGGAAATACCGAAATCTGATTGGTTATTCAAAACGGTGAAGGAAAACATCGTGAGGAAACCGGCATGTCCTAGAACCAAAAAATCGAAGACATGTGACATCTGCCAACCCACACTGGGCGCGTGGTGGATTACGGCCCACTCCCTCTCACTGAGAGGAGGCCTGTGTCCCAGCAGTGGGAACATTATAGGCTGATTATGTATGTATGTATGTATAATTGGTTATTCAAAACACATCTCCTCTCGTCTCCACTCCTCTCCACTTTGGTGGATACCGGGCCTTAAGCCCTCTCTCTTTCCTTTAATTCGCCTACTCTTTGCACGTTATTCGTTTTAATTTCATTGATGCGATGTTACGATCCGTGACCCCGGCAAATGCGCTACAGACCTTTTAAGTACAGGTTGATCCAAGATGCTATTTTAGAATATTTAAAATAAATAATAACAATGAAATTAAATTATGCTGTTAAAACGAAAACGCGAAACCGTATACGTGTGTTAAATTAATGACGCCATTAAAACTCCACGCTGTAGATTAGTAGACGCGCATAAATCGAATAGATGACTAATTTAACTTGCTTTAATGACGAAAAAAATGGATAATCAGACACGTTAGCTGATATATCGAAATAAAACATAACTTCGTTAAGAGAAGAAAAAGAATCGTAGAAACAAATCGATATTTATAAATCACCTGACCTGTTCAAGTTCAGCAGCGACCATCAACAATATTAAAAAGTTTTTTTTTTTTCTTTGTGCGCGACCCCTTACTCATCTCAGTAAAACTCTTAAGAGATTGAGCATGGCAGCTTTTTAATCAAAAACATAAACCGTTGTATATCTCGTCATTTTGTGAATAAAACGTGTTTAATAAGCGAATAGGGCGTGTTCTCAGGTTTTCATGTCAAACGCAGTGCGAAACGTTTGAGAGAAAAAATGGGAATAGCGAGATAAGGCTCATTGTGTAAGAATTTAAAATTAAAACTCGTACACATCTTTATTTCAGAAGGACTTTGGTGGTGTCTTGCTTTTGTCTCTTTTATTCTTCCAAGAATAGATAAAAAACGATGCTTCTACAATTTATTGATGATCGAACGCATCGCGCCTGTCTCGAAGTCATAGAGAGAAGCGCAGTAATAGTACATCCACATTGCCATTATAGAGGTATGAGGAACAGGGTGTAAAGTTCACTCATCCTCCATAGAAAAGGGAGGATCCTCCGACCAGACGGGTCTTGTGTCTGCAGGAGAGCAACTGCCCTATGATTCATGTCGGACCGTTGTATATATGCTAGTTGCACGGTAAACTCTGCTTGCGAGATGCAGGATTTTTCGTGACTTCAGTATGACGCGTAGTTCGCAGGCGTTGCAGATACCGCTAAGACTCCGGGCTGCTTCTGAGAAATTCCAGATGGAAAACCCAATAACATTTTGCCCGACCCGGGAATCTAGCCCGGGACATCTTGCTAAGTAAAAGCGCTTGTGACCACTAGACCAACGAAGCAGACATCATAAGAAATGTTCTATAAATAATTGAGTTTCGTAAAATATAAGGACGTGATGAATTGCCAAACTTAAGTGGCAGTGGCCAGGGCACATTGCTCGTAGAACAGAGTGCCGATGGAGACGAAAGGTTCTGAAGTGGCGACTGTATACCGGAAAACGTACCGTTGGAAGGCCTCCCACATGGTAGACCGATGACCTTGTGAAGGCCGCAGGAATCCGCTGGATGCGTGAAGCACAGAACTGGAAGAGGTGGCGGTGGTTGGGGGAGGCCTATGTCCAGCAGTGGACGTCTTTCGGCAGAAATTAATGAATGAAGGAAGGACAGGATACTTTGCGACACCCATGTTTCTCATATACTTTTATGTGAGTGTCTTTAACTTATACATTCTTAGGACTATCTTTACAAAGCACGTCACAGTCTAGACAAAGATTAGCCTGTAAACGTCAATAGACAACTTCGACTACCATATAATCTGACCTCGCTATTTAGGAAAACGGTTTACTGATCAAAATACGACTGTATCAGGATAAACTCTCCAGTCAACAAAAGCAGCGCTAAAGAACTTTCTAGCCACCACCTCAAAGGAAAACGATTGCGTAGCTCATTCGTATTCAGCCCCCGTTTACAAAATGTAAGCACAAAATTCATCGACCAAATTATTTCGAAACTGTACTCCAACTCAAATAGGTACTTAACGTTTGAAAAATAACTTTTAAAAGTTAAGAAATGGAACGATTCCAAGCACCATAAAAGAAAATGTAGGGCTTCATAAGATTCAGCTCACGTGTCCTCAGCCAATATTAATTTCGAGGAAATGCACAAGGAATGGCAAAACGTATATTGGGTCAGTCGGTACGGAAACGTGCCGAAAATTGCCGTACGTTACGATAACGGTTTAATAAGATAAAAACGAAATATTACGTAAAACAAATTATGGTTTAATAATGTTTGGGGGAAGATTTGTGAATGTATAGTCGTTGCTAAAGTCAGGAAAGGTTAAACTTATGAGGTCAGTATAGCTAAAACTTATGGAGCGGTAATGTACACCAAAGGGGTTCGGGCAAAAAACTGAACTGACTCAGTAGCTACTGTTTTTATGAATTCGACCTTGTAATAGAAATATTGACATATTTCCAAATATGTGAAGTGTTTTAGGGTTCCATGTACAAAGGGAAGCGTGTCAACGGGACCCTATTACCCTTAAGGCTCCGCTGTGCGTCTGTCACAGGGCAGTATCTTTTGAACTGTAATAGGTAGACACTTGTAATTTTCAGTGAGTGTGTATTAGTGTGGCCGCTATAACAACAAAAATAAAATAAAGTAAAAATTTTAAGGGGGTCTTTCCTACATGAAACATGATACTAAAGTAAATATTTTTTTAATGTAGTGTTAAATATTGTACGGTGGTACAGAACGCTTCGTGTGCGAGTCCGACTCGCACTTGGCCGCTTTTTTTGGTAGGCTTACTATAGTAGTTTCTGATTCAAGTGTGTTAGGGAGGATTTTTCTAAGCCAGATATCTTTATCAGAGATTCTGTTTTTTGTTTTACTATAAAAACAGTCAGGTGTCAATTTTATGACAAGGATAAAGATATTTGACGTTGGATAAATCAGACCTTACTCAACTTAGGTTGAGAAAAGTTACTTCTGTAATTTTTCAGTCAAGTAATTTTTCAGTCAAGTAATTTAGGATAATTCACGTTTGTATCGCACTTTACTTAATACGGTTTAAGTATAAGAAATAAGAAATTAATGAAACAAATACGTTCATTCGCGGTAAAACATGACGCAAAGAAAAAAAACACAAAAAGAACAAGTTGGACATTTATTATGAATATGATGATGATGATATTAATTTCACCTGTAAGTATAAGCTTAACAATCTCTCTGTAAATTCGTACAGATAAATACCACCAAATTATATATACCACCAATAAGTCAAACAAATTAAATAAATCAATCAAAATGAAATCAAAAATATTTATTTGCCAGAATATGGTACAGACGTCAGAACATCAAGCTACCCGAAACTGTCAAATTTTCCCAATCAACTTTGAACCTTATACTTTAGCGATAACGTTGAGAATCTATTAAAGAAATTTGACAAATTGTAGTAGCTTGATGTGCTAGCGTCTGTACATAAGGTGTTACAGTAAATTTGTTTCAGCATGTCCTGCTATCCATAACATGGCGTGCAAATATATTCATAGTCAGCGATGTCAATTAATCTAGCTGACAAATTACAGCTTCTACCGCACAGACATATTCCATAGAAGCTCTATAATACGCGTCACAGATAATAAAAACTCGATATGCATTATAACACTCCAGACTCTCTAGTCTAGTCCAACACTATTGTTACATTGTCATCGAACATTCGAGACTAATGTCCACTGATATTTATATTGGACCAGTGATCGCTGCGTATTCGGTTTTGATTTTTTGGACCGATATTGGATTTGTTTTATTACATTTTTGGGATATTGTTAGTTTCCAATGGATTATTGCTAAAGTTCTTTTTCGCACATTAATAAAGGCTCTTTCGAACGATAGTAATCGCAAAATGAATGTGGCTGTGGCTAAGAAATGATTGGCTATTGATTAATCATTCAACCAATCAGACCGCTCATCGCGCGTTTCACCATTTGTCATATTGTACGAGGAACTGTCCTTTTGTAATGTCTCAGTCTGGCCTTTTGCTAGTTTAATACCGCACCTGAATTATGCTTGTCTGTCCCCAGGTCTAGAGGTTTTACAACGAAAACTAAGGGTGAAGGCAGACGAGCGTAATTTTTTGAGTTGTGAGTCGCGTAATTTCGGTCGCGTTATTTCTGCTCGGCAGAAATTATGTTGGACCGCCAGACGAGCGTAATTTATTCAGTTGCTTTTCAATGTAAATTGTTCAAGTTTTCACTTCGTGCACTCCCGGGGTGCCACTTTTTTTTATTTGTTCTTAAAGTTTTAATAAATAAATAAATAAACATCTAAAACAAAACGTCGCACCAAGAATAGATACAGTAACAGCAAACATAAAATTAATATTCAATGTGCGACTAAAGCTCAACGTATAAACTTGTTTACGACTATATCAATTCTAATTTATGCTGGAGCGGTCAGTGAAACGATTTGCAGCTGTAGCTACAATACGGAGGTTTTATGTGTCTTTATTTTTACTCCATATCGTTTGGGAGCTGTTTACTGATGGTTAAGGTGAATGAAATGATTTTAAAAACTTCTTTACAAAAAAAAAAACAATTTAACCGACTTCCAAAAAAGACACTAAAAAGTGAAAAACAACTTTAATTTCGGAAGTCGGTGTCGTTGGGTTCGCTTCGTTGTTTGCCACCGACTTCCGAAATTAAAGAACTGTCAAAAATTCAAAATTATTACTCGCATAAAATTATCTGGCGTTGGAAAAATCAGCCCTAAGTAAAGCAACGTTTATAAATAAACCCCGTGACTGTGGTTTATTAATAAACGATACTTAAAGTTAATATACGCTTAAACGTCAAAAATGTATGGTTACGTTTATCGTTACTTATTTAAGCGACGTTTATAAATAAACCCCATAATGTAGACATGCCAAACGAAGACACATGAAGACTCCAATATACTCAGCAAAAACGCCAGCAAAAACGCGCTGTAAGTATTATACCGATACCCAAACCAAAAATAGTAAATACAGCATCAAAAAGACACGCCAAAACAGTTTTATTTCAAGATGTTCGTCGTCCGACCATAAAAACGTCCATCAATCGTGCCCGACGATCGACAAGAGAGGAACACGAAAATTTTCATGTTCCAAGAAGATTATGATAAACAGTTTTCACTTGAGACTGGCGTGGATTGATCGTCGGTGGCCTTCTTCATTGCATATTTATTGGACGCTTAACTTGAAACATTCCGCAATATATACAGGATGAAGTTGAAAACTTGCGCCAACTCGAAATATGAGGTGCCATAACTGTTCCATAATCATTATAAATTGTCATTTCCCAAATCTGAATTCTTGAAAAAAAAATTGTAAAAAATTATCGTCCTAGATAGTGCAAGCAAACTAAGTTATTGCCTTCAAGTAGACATGAAATAACGGCGTTCCAGCAAAAAAAAAAAACAATCTATCAAAACAAATAAGAAAATTATAGTACCAATTTTAGCGCGCGCCCGATAAGAAATCCATTCATCGCAGAGTGCATCGCATGAAGCAAGTTGGCAATGCGTTGAACTAGCGGTATTTACCACAAAACAGGTATTTACCTAGTTTTGACCGTTCCTACGAAAAAAAGGGCGACGTTGCCAAATCGCTTGCCTACGCGCACGTAATTGTGCATCACTTTCCATTTAATGAGATGCTCTAAATTTTCTTTATAACACGTTGAATTTGATGTTTTAATTTGGCGCACCTGTTCAATTTCATCCTGTACATGGTGTTTGGAATTGTGGATATTCAATAAAGAAAGAATTTAGTATCGGGTTGTTTCTGGCATGATATAAAATGGTAGACGGAAATCAAATGACTCCATGTCTAGATATTTTACTATTATTCATTGCAAAAAAACTAAAGTTCTATTTCAGAGCTTACCAGAAATCATATTTGAAGAGGCTTTTGTGCTCCGATAATGTTGCTCCTAGTAATGTTAAAATTATTCACATCGTCATCTTGGACTTAAACAAAAAACTTTCAAAATTCCTTAATAACGAACTCATCTTCAAACTCTTTAGACTCTCAACAAATTTTCAAATCATCGTAACAAAGTTTGCTTGAAAAAGGCGTGAGATTCTCCTTAATCGTTCGCTAACCTAAAAGATAATTGTCGACAAAACTTCAACAGTTTGGAGCATCTGTCTGTTTTTAGGGCTCGAGTACAAGGTTGACATCATCGTTTAATACTGTTTTGCTGCATAAATTTCAATGAATATAGCTTTAGCTAATCCATTTGCGGTATAGATAATACGGCTATGATACGTGCTTTTTATGGAAATTTTAATTATTATTTTTGAGGATCTACAACTCAATATGTACAATCAGAATATTTTAAGAATCACTTTGTCGTTCGTCTATCTTCCCGTCTTTCAAGATTTCTTTTATATTGAGAACCATTTTGACTTTACGAGAATTCCGAATAATAAGCTACGCCTACGACAGTTTTATTAACTTATGTAAAATAATCAATTGTGTGCCAGTCTTTATTGCAGTAGCACTTCAGCATTAATGCATTCTTTCGTTTGATGGACAGTGAGAGAGGGAGCGTTCTCCAATTTTCCATTTATCTCTGTCTGACGGAAGAGGCGAAGTTTAGTGAGTGTATTTCGGTACGGAGTTTTTATTTATATGGTCAGCACCATCATCTTAGTTATCACTTTGTATTCCTCCATTGTAGACCTTCTCTTTCCTGACTTCATTCGGAAATACCTCCTTAGTTCCATTACCAAATACTGTGTTAACTTTTGTGTCATATTTCCATAAGGAAACGTTGCAATCCTTGAAGAACAGAGGTCTTAAAATTGCAGAGTGTACAACTTTGAATTTGTGTTCAGACTTTTTTATCTTAGAACTATAAATCAGTTTTATTAACAGCGCTGTTATTCCTGAGTTGTTCGTCTTTTATCTCAAACTTCTTCCATTGTGGACAAAGAACTAAAAGACCAATTTCGCCACCTTAAATACGTTCTATTTCTATCAAACAAACTGTTTTTTTCACCTGCAATATATTTTTACAAGACCCTTGCAAATTTCAAAAAGAATATAAACAAGTACGGTAAAGGCGAATTTGCGTATAAATTTACTTTGGCGCGGGACCTTATTCTGCGAGCCAAGAACCTCTTGGGGAATTTTAATTATTTATTATATACCAACTTTGAGGGTATCTATCAATGTCGCCATTAATGGCTGGGGCCCCGTCGCGGTTTAAATGGCACCAACAATTTAGGTTATAGATATATTATGCCATGAATTTAGGGTATGTAGTCCTAGAAAATTAGTTCAAGTAATTTTCGAGGACGTGCTAGTGTAACCGTGATTAATTTAAATGTCACTTGGTTATATACTTTCAGGTTTTCATAGCTCAATAATGATGTGTTGTTTTAATAATAGATGATACAGCCAGGAAGGGAGTGACTACCGAGTTGATGAGTAATAGAAAAAAAGACATGTTGCGCCGACTCCAAATAAATTGGAATAAGGGTAGGAGAATGAAGATGAGGATGAATAAAACTGGGCTTGAATAGTTTGTATCTATACCTAAGCTTTTTTTTACCCCCTTACTAATAAACGTTGTATAGCGTCTGTATAGTTACACAACGCTTTGTCTTCTTCTTTCAAAAGTCAAATTACTGACGACTGAAAGAGAGAAATCGGTGTGTAACTATTCATCTGATATAATACGTTTATTAGTAAGGGGGTTAAGCTTTAACAAACGATAAAACAATTATTTCTAATTATGTGTACCAAATCGAAATCCACGAAGCTAAATCAAATTGTAATGTTGGTAATAATTTAACATTGAACAATAATAGGCACCTTTAACGGCAAATTTATATAAATAAATTCACAGAAAATCTTATTACAATCCCTGGAATCGTTCCATAGGAAATGAAACTTCTTCCCATTAATTATGAAACTCTAGCTTATTATATTAATTCTGCAATAATTAATTTCAAGATTGAGTAAAATTACTTACTACAAGATTACCTGGAATAACCATAAAATTTTCTTTTACAGGGACAGAAGTGTTTACAGCCAGAACGGGACATCAATCTTCAAAAAGTTGTCCCCAAGACCGAATTTGATTTATTGATAGTATCACCATTCAACTTCTTCCAACTTCTGGGCTTAATGAAAAAGAAGATGACCGTCTCTAAAAGACTGGGGCACAGATTCCGAAGACTCCAAATAAAGAAGAAGAATCAATGATGATAGAATGAAAATAATGCATATGTGAGCCAATAAAGTGCTTATAGATCTCATGACGACAAAGATCTGTAACAACGAGAAGCTGACACCATCATTTCACCAAGATACACCTAATTCTATACCACACAAGCCGCATATCATAATCGCATTTACCCACATATCCACCTTCACCCTCCCGGGAATCAAACGCTAGTAAACGGAAGCGTACGGCATTAATATTTATATAGCAACTTAGTAGATTATGTAATTTTGGGCTCAGTATATTGTCTGACACGTCCCAAGTGACTGCCTTCAATGCGGGTTTGGACCAAGAGATATGATCATTTGAGATTGAATTGTGTTTTAAACGGATCATGTATTATTTTGAAGGACTATTAGAATTGGTGTTAGTACAGGACGAGTGTCTAAATAAAGATAATGAATAACAAATCTACCTAAAGGTGAGTTAAGCGTGTTAAAGAAAGTGATCTAGTAGAAAAATGAAAAACTTAATTACTAAACTAAAACATAGGAAAAGATGCCACTGACACACTTTATACAGAAAACATAAAAGAGAGAAAAAAGAGAGAAAGAAGTCTCAAAATAATGTACTCTCAAAAGTAGACTAAGTATACATTTCCGTTAAACGTACTTAAATGCAATAAAGACCTAAATTATTCTTAATTACTACAATCAATCACTGCACACAAACACGACGGTCGCAGAAACAAAACACTGTCAATACCAATTTACAAAACAAAAGAAGTTAAGGAAAAACAAAAGGAAGAAGAGAACCCACTGCATTAACATGACACGGTATTGGCACGAATTCGGCAGCCAATACCAGTTACTGGCGAGTCAGCCAAGATTGCTGGCAGGTGACAGCGATTGGCACTATGATTGATGCCAAGACTGGCAGGTGAATCTATCGTGTATTCATCGAGCATTTTGGAACATGGGAGTCGGCAGAAAATGATATGGAGTTTGAACCCGTTGAGTTGGGTGTTATTTGCTTTGAGCTACGCTTTTTGGTTTGTTTTTTTTTTCTTGGTTTATGAATATGAAAATAAACATAATTTTGTGTTTACCCAGAACAAATGTTTTAACTAAATTCCCTTTATAATTTAGTTGTTGAGCCAAATGATTACAGCATATACTCTTAATATGTTCAACGTAAACTTCAAACCCAACAAAAAAAAAGTTAAGTAAGTTTGTAGTCTACAAAAAACAATACCTACACGAAACCCCTTCCATTATCTTTCTCTCTTTGATTTATTTCTTAAAAAAGCAATTTATTATACTTTCAATGCTTCCACCAATTTATTTGAAGTGAAAACTTACAATCGATTGGGTTTCCAATTCCATATAAAACCAAACAATCAATTTCATATTATTTTTTAACACAATCTGTCTAAGTGGGGATCACAGACCCATCCAACACCCCAGTGGGAGTGTGGTGCTTCTGACCAGACCATCACTTTCTGGAGTTTCCAGCACCTCGGATGACCTAAAGAATGCCACTGATGCTGCAATCAACGTGGCTTCTACTGTATATATGGTACGTATAAGGTGTCGAAACAGTATAAACACAACGAAGAAAAGTACCACCATCACGAAAAGAAGTAGAGAAAATTTTATAGGAAAATTTTTATCACCATCCAAATTTTTACAGGATGTTCTACTCATGAATATGAACAACTTTCACTATGGGACCAACTCTGAAATCACGAAAAAAAATCTGCTGTTTCATACATTTTGGTCAAGTAGGCATTGAACATTTGTATTAAACAGCAGATTTTTTTTTCGTGATTTCAGAGTTAGTCCGAAGGGCGAAGGACGGGCGTTTTGGGGGACTGTCTTATGTAATTGACGTTCGAAAAGTGCTGATTCTCAACCTAGTTTGAATAAATGACTTTTGATTTGAGTCCCATAGTGAAAGTTGTTCATATTCATGGGTAGAACAACCTGTAAAAATTTGGATGGTGATAAAAATATCAAAATTTTTATATGCAACATTTCAGGATGATCGGTTCAGTGGTTTAGGCGTGAAAAGGTAGCATCATAAACCGTTACAAATTAGGCTGATTTACAACTTAAGGCAGTGCTCGCTACGGGAGTCGGGAGCCGCGTGACGACTCCCGGCCACCGTAGGCGCGGGCCTGCGGACGGAGAGTAATGGGTAGCTCTCCGTCCGATCAGGACCAGGCCCGTGCCGGACGGCGCGTATGTGTTCCACGCGCGCCTCAATGAGATGTCAGCATAAAGGAAGGGGCCCGCCAGGGCCGAAGCCTGCCGGGGTAGCGGGATCGTCCGAAAGGGTTACCGCTGCCCCGGAACATAAAGGGCTAAGGAAGGAACACGGATGGGTTTTAGTCAGTAAGAGTCTGACACTCCCTTCCGCTCCACCCAGAGCGGGAGGAGTCATTAGATGATTTCCCATCCAAAAAAAAAAAAAAAAAAGGCAGTGCTTTTTGGATGGGAAATCATCTAATGACTCCGCAGTGCTTCAAATAACAAAAAAACGGAATGGTTAAACCATAACAGGAATAAGAATAACTTCGAACAATCCTCCAGACAGCATAAAAATCATGTACTTAACTGTATGTTAAACAAAAAGAAAGCTCTCAACATAAAACTTATTTTAAATAGAAAAGGAAATCCTATTAGGTCCCAGACCGAATTTCTCGATTGTTAAGGCATTACATTCCCAAAACTCGGCGCTATTTTAAGAAAAGTCTTTAAGGCATAATACCTACTTTTGGAGTCCCCACACAAGCGCGCTGAAAAATACTTTCAGTATAAAAATATCTAACTAAATTGCTAAGTGAAAACCAGGTAGACGTTTTAGCAATATCGAATTGGGCCAAAAATATTTGCGAACCAAATTGGAGTGGTAATTTAAATATGCAGGGTTTGGTCCTGTTTTGAATACAGACAGTAGTTAATATTTTGCCTTTTAGAGATAACAGTGAGTTTCAAATGCTGCACCGATTCGAGGCTTTTAATTTGAAAAGGAAACAAAACAGGTGCCAGACTTGCCAGAAGGTGTTTTGTCCCCTTTGAAAGATGACAAAAAAGGGACTGAAGAAAACAAAAAAAGACTGCCGTGACTAACGGGTTAACGTGCTTTCCGAGGCAAGGAGGGGTCTTGGCATGTAGAGATGGTCACCCCTCCACGGACCAACCGCTGCCAGCGAAGCTTAACCTGATCGAACTGTGCGGCTGTTATTACTCACTACTCAGCCACAAGCCTCCTAAGAGAGACTTGTAGAAGAGCAAAATTTAAGGTAAAAAAATATCCTTCCTGCAGGATTCCGCACTTCATTCATTCGACTTTTTCAATCAATACCGTTTTGTCTTCTACTCATATCATTAAAGTACTTTTGGCGAAAGTAATTTGGGTTATCAGCAGACATTGGGGCCCTAATCCGGCTTAATGGTCCCCAATTTACGTTCATAATCGAAATTGAGGAAGTTAAAATTTGTGATTTGTCGTATTAATGTTATATTCCTACATAATATGGGCGACCCTTTTTTGTATTAAGTATAAAATATTTTATATTGACATGGAAGGAAAGCTTAAAGTATTGATGATATTAATATTTCCATCAATTGTTCACTAAAGATCACTTGGGGCTGTGGGTATCTATGGCACTTGTAAAGGGCGAAAAGAAATGTCTGACCTTTTAAGGGATAATTCGATCATGTCTGTCTATATGTCAGACCGTACAGTCGACATTAATACAGGTATGTTGAAATCTAATAGGTATTCTTTAATAAAAAGAGAAAAGAAAGAAAGAAAATACATGACCAAATAAGTTGTATCATGTTTTCAACACACTATCTTCCTAGCATTTATCCTGAAGAATATCATATATTTTTTTGTTTTTTTTTTTGCTGTAGTCGATCATATACTTTTATTGTTTCTAAAACTTGCGTTTTTTGCGTTTAGGTCCTGTAAGCCCCTTGCAGGATACAAAGGTCTAAAATAAAAAGTTAGTAAAGAACATTTTCGTCGTAAAACCCTCTTAACACAACAAGAGATATAAAAGTAAATAAACAATTCCTAGACCTAATAAGACTGTAAACTGTAACAAATATTCAACTTGGAACAGTGTTCCTTTACAAAGAACGTACTTAGAAAACTTTAAGTGACATTCTCGAAACCGCACAAAAGTTAGTACTAATAAAAGCAAAATACCTCCACAAGGTTACAACACCCAAGGTTTTAAAACCCTATCAATTGTTATGAGAAAGACGTAAAATGTCAAGCTATAACTTGAACTCACAAGAATTAACATTTTAACATAAAAAACTTGTGCAAACGACATAGCTGGATAATTCCGTTTCACCACACATTAAAATGTAATATCGGGCTAGGAGATACAGGCTCGTGTCGTGACGGTAAGTTTGAATGCACATTTGCGACTTTTAGTCGCAATTTGTTAAAAGGACACAATTATTACATTGCATACACGGCTGTCATTCGTAGATCTTTGACAGTCGTTACGGTTCGTCAGAAGCCCGAAAGTCTGACAACCAGTCTTACCAAGGGGTATCGTATTACCCAGTAACTGGGTTGTGGAGGTCAGTTAGGCAGTCCATGTAAAATACTGGTATTCAGATGCATCCGTTCAGTCTGGAAGCCGACCCTAACACAGTTGGGAAAAGACTAGGCAGATGATGACATAAAATCACGCCATTCCCTAGAGGGGTTATGGCACTGGCAGAAACTATATAGAGCCATCTGCTACGATCATTAGATTCTCTTTTTGCTTTGTTTACGTTCATACATTTGAAGGCCAACTCTCATAATCTAAAACGTTAAAAATCTATAGGCCTGAGACGTTGCTTGAGGTAGCTGCGCGGTGCGGGAGGAAAAAAATCAGCTGTTCCCTACATTTTGACGAGTTATGCGAACATAAATGTAGGGAACAGCGGATTTATTTTCGCGACCGATTTCGTTAATTTTTAGGGTTCCGTACCTAAAGGGTAAAAACGGGACCCTATTACTAAGACTCCACTGTCCGTCTGTCTGTCACCAGGCTGTATCTCATGAACCGTGATAGCAAGACAGTTGAAATTTTCACAGATGATGTATTTCTGTTGCCGCTATAACAACAAATACTAAAAACAGAATACAATAAATATTTAAGGGGGGCTCCCATACAACAAACGTGATTTTTTTGCCGTTATTTGTATGTAGTGTTAACTCGCACTTGGCCAGTTTTTTTTTGTATATCGCCAGAAAAGGCGATAAGTATGTGGTATAATTTATTGCATATAATTATGTGGTTTCCATACTACTTATATGTAACTGTGTTTTAACAAATAAATGTGTTTATTGATTCATAGATTCCCTGAAGCGGCAACAACGAAACGAAATCACAAATCGCACCTTTAGAACATAAATGGCACTATACGAAAATGTTCATTTTACGGTATGGCCATTTTAAGTTTTTTTTAAAGTATTGTATGAGTGATATGGAACTAAAAAAATTTAAATAAAGCTTTGTGATCGGCTTAAAATAACAGTTTTACTAACGCTGTTTCAGTATCCAGTGGCATACAATAAATTATTACGTGTGTGTGGCATACAATATAAAAATGTAATTTTTGTATAGTGTCACTTATGTTTTAAAGGTGCGAAATATAGAATATCTTGCGTAAAAACGAATTACTTCATTGGGATGCTACAACTGTAGGTACAAACTGTCTCCAAGGAACTACACGGTGATAATAAAATAAACGTGAAGGTAACTAGAGTTTACTAACGAGATTCGGAAGTTAACTAACAAGTTAGAGATTAAATTGTTGTCACTGAGTTTCTTTACTTTGAAAAGTTTACAGGTATTGTATGTCTAAAGGTAGTACTAAAATACTATCTTGTGAAGGGGAAATTATTGCTACTTTACGATCGAGATATCTTTAAGAAGTCTTAAACAAACACCAGCTCCTTAGAAGCCAAGCAGGATGTCCAAAACATTTTACTAACAGATTCTAGACTCTAGAATAGTTATGGAAAGCACTGGCTGTGACTGGACGAAAATGGCGGGAGATCTAAAACTACTGAAGTTTTCTGGGTATGTATGCAGGAGTGCCAAAGTTGCTTACTTAAGTTCGTGTGACAATCGCAAGTAAGATTATACGATTGTCGACGATTCTCACAACACACGCTGATCCTTACGAAACGCAAAGTTGTTTTAAAGAATTTACGTCACCGAGTTTCGCGGGAATGCCCGCAATTTTGTACAGGGACGGAGGCGCAGGAATTCGCCTTTGTCATAACATTTTCGTTGACAACGCGTTTTAAATACGTCTTTGTTTTGCGAAGTTATTATTTTTTTAGTTTTTGTAATATGTTTTGGAGACTTGAGATGAGAATGCAAAATGAGAAAAGAGAAAGGAAGTATACTTTCAGTATGTGCTAGAAAACATTTCTTAAACGTCAATGATTCGGTGCAGCCACCAACCCCCACTCACTCTCACTGAGAGGAGGCCTGTGACCCAGCAGACCTGGGAGGAGGAGGCCTGTGTGTGAGCAGTGGAAACATTATACAGGCTGATTTGCAGGTTATTACCAGTAGATATATTTTCTTTTGAAATCGTCAGTGTCTTCAAAGGAATACTTACCGTACAGCTTAGATCGAACTGTAGAGTAACTCAGAGCGAGCGAAGTTATTAATAGGCTGTGAATTACACCTACCTACTAAGTACAGTGTAATTCCTCTTAAATTCTGTGACATTCATTTACCATTTCATTACATAAAATCCTTTACTACCTACAAAACAAAGTAAAATATAGTCTGGCACGAGCCTTGCCAATTTAAGGCCGTTTTACATGTAATAACTTCCAACACCACAGGATTGTGTCTCCATATCTTTGGCACGCATACAAAATGCATATTAATTGCACATATGGCTGGTAAACATCTGGGTGTACAAAATTGCACATCACCATGTTTTCTCCCTAGGGTTATCTTACGTCCGGAATTTTTGCATTGAAAGCGGAAAATTCCTTGAAAATGAAGGGGGAGTTGAGCGTCCGGAAATTAAAGGGAGGATAAATTAGAAATATGAAAATCTTGGGGTAAGTGAATAAGCAAATATTGATGCTTGAAGAGGGAGCGTATCGTGGGTATGAATATAACGGTTGATGAATTAGGTTGGTTTATTAAACACAACTATGGTGAACGTTGACTATAACAGCACATAATTCAAACAGCTACAAATAATCTAAGCTTTATGGCTAACTAATACATTACATTATGCTGCGAAAACTTCAATGTATGTACAATCCCCGGAAATAAACCTCCGGTTTCTATGGCAAACTTTTGATAGATAAAACCGCTGAAAAATAAATTGATGGCTGTCATGATAAGTCGACCAAAATAACAAGGATGTGAAGATGAAATGAGGAAGATGTGTTAACATAATTATTAACAAACTGATTCATGATCATCAGCCTACAGCAGTCTACTGCTGGACATAGGCCTCTCCTATTGCACGTCATTCAACTGGATTTTCGGCAACTCTCATCCAGCTGCTACCAGCCATCATGCGAAGATCGTCGCTCCACCTAGCCTGAGGGCGTCCTACCTTACGTTACAACAAACTGATTAAGCGTTCAGAAACTCAAGTTCATGGTACAAAAAAATGTGCAAGACAGCCATAGAAACCAATGAAAAGGTCACTTCAAAACTGCCAACCCTGTACCAGGACTGCATAATGTAGCGGGAACGTATCCCAAACTGATTAGTGTACCGAATGCAACTTAGGAACCAAAACCGTGGAATATTAAGTGAAGGAGTGTATCAATAAGTTAGCAGTTTGTGAGTGTGATTACATTCTGTAATATGCAGGGGTACTGATAGACTGCAACTTGATTCAAACTTGCTTACACCTGAGGTTCTTGGGTTAGCGTAGATTCGAACAAAAACTTTTGGACGTGTGAGGATTGTTTGAAAATGTCGATTGTTTGATTTACGGTGAACGAAAACACAAACGAAGATTCAAATTCAAATCAATTATTTTCTCTTCACAATGTTATAACAACTATAAAAACTACGTTACGCCGATAGTCGTAACAGCCGATGGCTTAACCCTTCGTATGCCCGTAGATCTACGCGAGACACAATGGCTTTTTAATTGTGTCTGTAATTACGACATTCAACCGGTTAATAGCCAAGAGCTTCAACCTACACCTGAGGAGGCTCTCGTTGCTTGATTCAGAAAGCGGTACTTCTGGACACCGCTCGCATCGTTACGAGATTCCAACCAACCTTATCCCTCTTATATCCTCATCCTAGAGCAGTGGTGGCCAAGTGGTAACGGCCGCGACTTACGAGTTGTAGGTCGTAGGATCGAATCCAGACAGGCGCTTTACTTTGTGTGTAATTATTTCATCACCACTGCTCTCAAAATGGTGAAGGAAAACATCGTGAGGAAACCAGTATGTCCTAGAACCAAAAATTCGAAGACATCTGCCAATCCGCACTGGGCCCGCGTGGTGGATTACGGCCCACTCCCTCTCACTGAGAGGAGGTCTGTGTCCCAGCAGTGGGAACATTATAGGCTAATTATGTATCCTCATCGTATGTACCGTGTTTCTTTCAAAACTTCCACCTTCACCACAACACAGAGGCTTCGTTTACACACCTAACGACGTAACATATTAAGATTAAACGTACGATTCCCAAGTTTGTATAGTTAATGGACGCCACTTGTAAGTACACGGCAGCTGCCTCATTTAGATGGGGTCGCACCTCATTAATATCGGCGGAGAAACCTACAGAGGTTTCTTTAATAACGAGGTTCTTTTATACTAAGTTAGTATGATGTGAGAAAATTCTAGAAATACCAGCTTCATCCCGTTAGACTGGAAGGCGACATATTTGGAAAAGGCTAGGCAGATATTTGAGGTAAGAAAAGACGTCTATGTAATTTGAAATGTAAGTACCTAATCTCTGGCTTCCCGGTGACGGTCTAGCCCAGGGGCTTAGGGAAGCAGACAAACCATAGATATCGCGAAAAATAAAGAGGTTTGGTAGAAAAAAGGGTAGGCCTTTGGCCATCAGTGGAAAACAATACACAAAAGTGAAAAAAGTGGGTTTCGCTAAAGGCAACTGATATGGTCGGTACCTACCTAATTATATTTTAAATTCATATTGCATTTTACCCATTTTGAACCTGAATAAAGATTTATAATTGTAATTTTCAGCTCGTTTTCAAATTTCTAAGGTCGGGTCAGAAAGCAGAGGAATCCAGCATCTTAATTATTAGTATGGGGGCAAGTACTGGCATTATAAGGAAGCGTGAGACGGTAGGTAGGTACCTACACTTAGGCAGCTATTATCAAAACACTTCACTTCAACATTAAATTAATATGAAGGTCATGTCAACGAAGGTTGTCGGTTAATTACTTTACGACCCAGCTTTTAATGTTACGTTGGGAATAAACTCACGCTTTCTGCCCATGGGAGAAACTACAGAACACTACCTGCTTGTTTATTTGGTTGAGAATCTACTAAATTATTTTTGAATAAGTAAGTCATTGAAGCCATTTTACCATTGCTGTCACAAAGAACAAGTTAGTGTCAAAAACGGTAATTAAGTAGTAGGTATTGATTTACTGATTAATCACTACCTACTCAGGTCTACAGTAATTTATTAGAAAAACCAAGACTGTTTGTTAGGTAACCAGTAAATAAATATGTCTTGTTTATAAGGAATATAGTTTATCAGCTGATAATACTTTGACTCGGCACCAGAAATACATTTATTTACTTAGTATATAGGTTGGTGTTTAGGTAGATTGCTCAACTAGCAGAACTACGGTCTGTACTAGCCAAATTCCATTTAACACTCAGCGGTATAGCCATAAGGAAAATACTGTAAGCCAAGTGTGCCCAGCAGGCTTTTAGTTCCTCTGTAAAAATAAACAATGGAAAAAGTTCGCATCATTTTTGCAGTCAAAACTTAACTGAACTTTGCGCCATCTAGAGGAAGCCTTTAAAACTGCCACGTGTACTTGTATCCTTGTAACGAAATTTGTAACAGCGCCATCTAAGAATCTGAACGTAAAACCTTAAGCTCAATGAAAACTACGGATAGAACGTAGTTTGTATAATATCAAAGAGATGGCGTTAGTAATTCTACAATTTGTGAAAAACTTTACATAGAAAATAATATTATAATTTTTTATCTTTGTTTTATCTACTTCAAAACAACACACAAAATAAATAATAAAGATAATATTCCGTATAGTGTGCATAATAATAAAAACTTTCATACCTGTTCATCATCGCTGTCCGGAAAGGTCGCCTCCCAAAAATCCTGGATGTTCTCCGGATAGTCAGCCTCATTAGTTGGATCAGGGCTGAGGCACGCCTCCCTAGTCTTGAACACGAAGATCAACCCGCCGTACTCCTCTTCAGGCCTCCAAGCCCCACACATAGTTGCCACTGTTCTTGTCACAACCAACTGGTCATCACTATCAAGCTTCATTTTTTTTATTGGCTCGTGATCCATTTTTAAATCGCTTTTACTTTTCAGACCTTCACTGGCCATAGGGAATTTATTTCTTAAATTAAAACGCGGCAAAGGGAATTTAATTTTAAAACGAATTGCTCTACTAGCTATGGTTTTGAAAAAACTTAGCATTAAATGAAAGAAAATAGAAACTACACCTAAACAGAAGATTATTAATGAAGGAAACTAAAAGATAAACATACAAAACAATAAACAAAGGTTTATTTACACTACGTTTAAAATAACTTTAATATGAAACGCGCACACGCGGGTCATAAGACCCAGAATTGGGTCTTATCTACAAGTTTTTAGTTGTTGACACTTGTCTTAATCAATATTAACAGTATTTTCACACAAAAATCCAAAGATACGTGAGATTTTAACCTCAAAGCCGACGGTTTTAGGTTATAATGCTGCTGCACCGAACCAAACACCAAACCACAAAACGTCAAACAATGACAATGACAATCAATCAGCTGTTTTTATGTCTTGTCAAATATCGTTTTTCAATATCGAAACCCAGTATTTTAAGCCTTAAAATTATATTTGATTAAGTCCAACGTAATTTATTTTATTCAAAAAAAAAGAAAAGTCTTAAAATTGTTAATGTGCCATATAGATTGCCTTTTTGAGGCTATACCTAATTATTTTTGTTGATATTGAGTTAGTTTTATACTTTGTCCTATAGATGGCAGGACGATCGCAATGTAAACATGGTGTGTGTTTGCGTTAGTATTGTCCCCTTCGAGTTCGCATTATTTTTTTGTTTAGTTAAGCAACTACTCACTAGATGACAGACTGATCATGGGTGTCCCTTTTATTTGATTACATCGAATAAAAGGGAAACCCATGTTCAGACCAAAAAATCTTGTTAGGTTGTATTTAGGTATTTAAAATCTATTTTGCTTATAATAATCTCCCTCTCACAGAGAGGAGGCCTGTCTCGTAGCAGTGGGAACATTATAGGCTGATTATGCTTATTCTAGGTACCTATTTATAATCTATTTTGCTTATAAAAAAACTACTAAGTAACTGTTCTTCATACCTACTTGCATTCTTTTCAAGCTCCCTTCCCTTGTTTGATGAAAGTATCCAGACTGACAGGATTAAGTTAGTACAAAAGGTGCCAGTAGGTGCAGTTGAACAAGCTATTTGGTATACCTAGAGGCAAAAATATTCATCCTTCCACTACACTGCCAATATTTAATTTTATTTTGTGCGTTATAACTTTTTTAGCTTATGGCATCCTTAATAGAGTGGTATAAAAGAATTGACTACCCAGCACACTCGCACCATTGCTTAAAAGTAGTTCCAAGTTAGCTGTCTGTATACTAAATTGCTTTTTCGACTGTACCACTAACGTGTGATTGACAGTACCCTTGTACACACGGCTACACATCAAGCTACACATAACCAGTATAAGCTGACTTCTGACTGTACGAATAACCTATACAATGCGAGGCCAGCTAAAACTGGTAATGTATAGCTTGATGTGTAGCCGTGTGTACTGACAGTTTTAATCTTTGCCATTATTTTAGTAGGTACCTATACTATTGCCCCAGGACAAAAAGATATTTAAAAGGAGGAAAAGACAAGGCCGTCTTCATCCAAGCTTCTCACACAGGTTGGTAGTTGGTACACATAGGTTGTGGTGTCCAGTCATAATGATAATATACAATATGGATACCTGCAATGGAGCGCAGTATACTAGACGTTAAATTAACGGATCGTCTTCGAAGCACAATACTGCGCTCTAAAAAAGATATAGCTGACGTGGCTCAAAAGGCTGCCCAACTTAAATGGACCGGGCAGGCCTGCAAGCCGCCGGTCTGCCGGACAAACTATGGACCCAAATAGTACAAAACTGGTGCCCTGAGACAGTGAGGCGGGGTCGCGGTAGACCACGTTGGAGATAGCGGGACAAGCTGGATAGTTTCCATCAAAACTCGAAGGAGGACGCGCGGGCTCGCGAAGGATGGAAGGAATGGAGGGAGGCCTTTGCCCAAGAGTGGGACAGCGCAGGCTAACAAAAAAAAACCATTAGGTACCTGTCCCACCGTTTCAGTAATAGGTATACTTACCTAAACTAATTATTCAGTAAAAATGTAACACATATAAATAATGATGGAAATCGATTCAGAAGCCGATTCTGAGCAAACTACTTTCAGGTCTTGCGTTTGATCCGTCTGTTACACGTTGTATTATTTTGTTAGTACTTGGTACCTACCGTGTTTCTCCACGCATAAAATAATCTAACTCTCATTTGCAAACTTTCCTAAACACAGAATTTAAATAAGTAAGTAAGCAAGTATTCCCGTTATTTTCATTTCTTTCATCTCAGCCAGATGATTTAAAAACACAATCAACGAAAAGTAAAAGGTTTGGAGCAAAGTAAACATTATTCGCGTAGCTGCCATGTTTTCTATACAAACAGACACCACGAACGGTGTGTGGCAACCCTATCCGTTGACACTTATTTACATCTAAAAAGGGGTTAGAAAAAGGTAAAGGTTGTGTTTACGTAAAATGTTTCTGTGTTTTACTTTTGTTAGTACTGCTATACCTAAATGCCTACCTAGAATTCGCTGAAGTGTTACCATTGTTACCAACCCAATTTATTGTACCTACCTAGGAGTCTAGGACCGACTAAGGTAATTAAAGAATCTAAAGAATCTTGATAGCATTTCCATTAGAAAATTGCAAAAAAAAAAACAAAAATTTTATTTCAACTTAGGTACAGACTAGCACATCAACCTACTACAATCTGTCAGATTTCTGTAATAGATTTTCAACTTTATAGTTAAAGCATAAGGTTCAATGTTGATTAGGAAAATTTGACAGTTAGGTGTAGGTTGACGTGCTGGCGTCTGTACCTACCTAAACGTTGTGTCAAGTGTCACTTTGTATGTGTGTTGTGTTTGTGTGTGTGTCTTGTGTGTGCTAGGGTGTGTGAGGGTGAAGCTGTGTGTGTGTGTTGTGTAAATTAGGAGAAGCTTTTACTTATTAGGTTTCTCGTCTAGTAATTTTATTCTATTTAGCGTTCGCTTAGTGGAGGGAGTATTATCATGGACGGCATCGTCCTCTTCAGCCATCTTAAGTATGTCACATGTGTTTAGCAACGAGATCAAGACATGCATCATCGTTTATGGGTCTGCTGAGCTACACTGCTTGAAATTGGTGGTAAGAAACAATTGATTATTATCAATTATTAAAAAAAAACAGCGATGCGTTTGTTGAATCAAATGACCACCAAAATAATAGTAATTTTGCAGTTTTAATTAATTTAAAACATGAGTGCACGGCTCAGTGGAATATTTTTAGGTATTCCTTTCCCTAAAATATTATTACATAAAATATAGGTATATGATATTTTACACAAACATTTTTGAGAATTATGCAACGAAAAATATTTTTTGGGCTCTGGTGGCCTACCATGATCTAATTAAAAACGATTCAAAAACAAGACATTTCAGTTTAGGTTCATAAACTGCATCGCTTGAGCTGCTCTATGGACGTCATGGTACAAAACTAGTATGAATGAAACCAAAACTTGCGACTCAGTTTTGGACAATCGCTGTCAGCAGATGGCACGGCCTAAACTGAATCGTTAAACTGACGTCATGGTACGAATTAGAAGAACAGTTCAGTTTAGGTCCTAAAATGGATCGCGTTAAGAGCTTCTGGTAGGCCTCCTGTTTTACGATTGTTTTATCATGAATAAGTACTATTTTATTTTTATTTTATCATGAATAAGTACTATTTTATTATATTTTTTTATACTTAAGTCGATCGATCAGGTTAAGCTACGCTTGCCGCGGTTGGTCTGTGGATGGGTGACCATCTTTGCATACCGAGACCCCATCCGTGCCTCGGAAAGCACGTTAAGCCGTTGTTGCCGCGTTGGTCCCGGCTGTCATTCGTGAATCTTTGACAGTCGTTACGGGTAGTCAGAAGCCGAACGTATGACAACCAGTCTTACCAAGACCTATCGTATTATCCAGTAACTGGGTTGTGGAGGTCAGATATGCAGTCGCTCCATGTAAAGATACTTATATTCAGCTGTATCCGGTTAAACTGGAAGCTGACCCCAACATAGTTGGGAAAAGGCTAGGCAGATGATGATTTTTTTATAAGTAATTATTTTCATTGAACATTTGAATATTCACTCCATTTATTTTTTTCTTATAATATCAATTCCAATACGTCTAACTGTGGGACAAAAAACTGGGCAGCACCTTTTTTTTTGTGGATGGGAATTCATCAAATGACTCCTCCCGCTCTGGGTGGAGCGGAAGGGAGTGTCAGACTCTTACTGACTAAAACCCACCCGTGTTCCTTCTTTAGCCCTTTATGTTCCGGGCAGCGGTAACCATTTCGGACGATCCCGCTCACTTGGGCAGCACCTTAAGTGATTGGTAATTATTTCTCATTAAAAAGCAAGTTCGCTACCATTTATTTACCAGAAACACCGTGAAAGATTGATTCTTGCACTACTTTAGGTACATCATCCCTTCGATCCTATCCCCAAACCAATTCTCTATGGTAAATAAAGCTATTCAGCGCCGTCACAGCAGGTGACGGTTCCCACCAAAGATTCTGCCTGATTTATGACTCGTTTCGACGTTGATTGCTTATTGTTTTCGGTCTAGAGGTCCTTCCGTTAGTCAGCTTAATTATATCTCTTGGATGTACGAAGCTCATTACGGGGTGATAAGTACCTCGTGCTTAGGTACCTACCTACCAACATTTTCTGGAGCAGCCGCTTGATTTTCTTAGCTTTTCTTTTAGCAACTGTAGTAAATACCTAGGTAATAAACCGAAAACCCGTTAAAAGTGTTTACGACGTACGGCATTTCATACAAACTTTCAAGCCCTTGTGTTTCGAAATGAATCAACCGATTTTAATGAAACTTCGTACGCATAAGCAGGATACAAAGGTCTAAAAAGTTAGTAAAGAACATTTTCGAAAAATAGTGTTACAGCCAAATTAGACTGATTTTAAATTTTCCATAGAAACAGAGATTTTCAATTATCTTTTTTTTAATAAGGCATTTCGTAAATGTTCTTTTTATTGGCTTGCAGTCACCTATTTTAAAATTTTACTCGTATCAAAGACAAACCTCCAATACTTACCATTATTTTCATCATGAACAAGATTCTGCAAGGTATTCCTGACTTCTGTAAGCAACAACACCACTGGAACTTTTTCCCATGCTGACAGGATCCATTTCCAGAACTGCCAAATTCGACCATTACTTACTTAGTGATATTTTTCTTGTCCACTCTCTCGATTGGTTCACGAAAGTGGTTCATAATCGCACTAGCGACATCTGTTGGGCGTCACCTAAACGATGCGCTGACGGGTGACAAATGAATAAACCTTAATAGCTGCCTACGTTAGGTGTTTAGTAGGGCTGTGAAGTTGGCGGGGATGTGGTTATTGCAAAAGAGTGGAACTCTTTACCTGCGTCTGTGTTTCCGAGCGCATAAAACCCGAATCTCTTCAAAATGAGAGTGAACAGGCTTCTCCTGGGTAAGTTCACTCCATCGTCGACTTTGTCTCTGTCACCTCTGACCTAGACTAGAGTCAAGAACCATTTCAAGTTAAAAGAAACAGTAGCACTCCGGGAGTGCCGACAGAAGTGAAAATAAAACACAAACAGAATACTTTGCCATCATTCACTGACATATCGGATATACTCGTACATTAAAACCGAGTACATCTCGAGGACAGCCGAATACATCCGAAGCGGTGTCGATTATACATTTTCGCCGCGCCGTAGAAAGAAAGGGGGATACTCCTACGCCTACTCTCCAATTTTCGATCAGGGTCACGTGTCCTGACACGAGTTTAACATTTTTAACCATTACAAAAAAAAGTGTACAACACCGCTAAAGAAGTTTTCAGTTCAAAAAAAAATATTTAAAAAGATGTTAGCTTTAAATCATAACTAAGTCGCAGGCGAGAATCAAGGTACCTACCCAACATGGGTACCCAGACAGAATGGCTGATGGAGCCGAAAAGTTATGAAGTGGCGGCCGCGTATGTGGCCTGGGTGCTTATCCCTACAAGGTAGAACGAACACCTGGTGAAGGCCACAAGAAATTCCAGAACAGCCGCCAGCACATCAAGCAACTACAATCTGTCTTTATTTAATAGATTTTCAACTTTATCCCTAAAGCATTAGGTTCAAAGCTGATTGGGAAAATTTGACAGTTTTGGGTAGCTTGATGTGCTGGCGTCTATTCATTCGGGAAAACACTGGACCGATCTATATGGCGATGCTTAGTGGCTATGTTCAGCAGTGGACGTCCGTAGGCTCGAAAAAGGAACCGAAATTGTAAAATTATGAAATTATCGAAAGGATTTGGTTCCTGCATCGGGATAAAGGTATGATACGCTTGATCCGCCCTTTCCTTGTTTCTTGTCTTTGTGAATGTGACAACAATTAAGATGTGATGTGTGTGATATATCTACAATGGATACACTATGATTCCTAAAAAAAATCCCATCTAGTCTAAATCGCTAGCACTCACATTTCAGGGCCCAAAAATTCAGAAGAAACTCACAAACCGCGAATAGTGTAACATCGCAGGCTGGATTCACACGTATATTTGTCACAGTCAATCCTCGTCGCGAGAGAGTGTGCAGCCCGCCTTACACCGTCATACCAGGATTAATGTTGAGCTTTTTGTGGTCATCTGTTACTTTGATATAGACGATGGAGCTGTTATAGTTGGGTTTGTTACAGGAGAAACGAGTTGAGGTTTTCTTTGTGATGTCAGGTTATTTACTTGGGTAATGTTTTGTATAAAGCTCAGTGATATCGACCACACTTGCAAATTCATCTTCATCCACAGACCAATTTCACCCATTGCTGGGCATAGGGCATATGGGATGCATGAAGAAGCCTCCTCGTGTAGCGCAGTTTGTTCCACCAGTTACTCAACTGAACCGAGCGCTAGACGCATCCTGTGTGTTTACAGATTTTAGAAACCAAAGCTTTACGTAAGGCAACGTATGAAAAAATTAAACTACTGGGATTTGGTATTAGGTACCTACTCGTATTATCACATCATGAATCGTCCGTATAGTGACTTGAACAGCGAATGATTCATATTCTCCACTTTCCAACACAAAGACAATCAATAAATGACCTAAATCCAAAATTATAACGACGCCACTAAAATCATCAACTACCTGCAAAGCAATACATATGTAAATCGATTCAAACGTCCCTAATTAAATGCTTAACCCTGCGAACGCTATGGTAACATACTCCGCGTCTATCTGAATTAGCGCCCGCCATAACTATCGGACCGGGAGCCCACCTCGACCATAAATTAGATGCTGCTTGGCCACTACACGGGTTGAGTTTATGTCCAATGTCGCACGGGATTTTTTTATGTGGTCATCTAACGTTTTTGTTGATAATATATTTAAGGTGTCACTTTTTGCAGCCACTTCGCAGTTTTCAGGCCTACTTCAAAGGATAATTTAAATAAATGGTGGCCTTGCGTGATTGTATTGCATTTAACAATATCATAGTATGTATCAAAAGTTTCATGTAGGCATATCACATCAGCATCAGTAGTACTATTCTGTAAAAATCTCAGTAAGGTGAAGTGAGCTTGAAGTGAACTATCATCCTATCTATAGTCCGCGCGGAACTAGTTGGCCGCTGAGGTGGGGACAGGGGCGAGGCGGCGCGCGGCGGTTCGCAAGGCACGTACTTAGTAATGCGCCCCCGCCCCTCCGTCCCACCGCTCGCATACCTAAGGCGCGGCCAACTAGTTCCGCGCGGCCAATAATGCTACGTATTGACAGTTCATTTCAAGCTTACTTCACCGAAGTTGTCACGGTGAGATTTTTACAGAATAGACCAATGATAGGTATATCTCATCTTATCTCAAAGATGAGAAATATGGTCAAGTAGATCACTTCAATTCGGAAATAGATGAGTTAATATATTTAGAACTACTATCTTATTTTTCAATTCAAGACGATCAATGAACACAGAACAGAAAGAGGAAGTAAAGAATGAACTATTTCAATCTTAGGTATTACTAATATCTACAAAGTCAATGGAAATTACTATGAGGAAAATAGCCAAAACATTTAAACAATGACTGCGAGCGCTACAAGCCCAGATACATAAATATCCCACCACAAAAACCCATAGGAACAGTGGAAACGGTCTATAAAGCATGGGCCATAGACTTTTAATCAATCTGCACGAGCGGTACGGTGCGCAAAAATGGCCGTCCTACCGGCGGACGCGGCTTAATTAAAGCCATAAGGAAAATACGTTCAGTTCCTCTATGAGTTTTTTTTTTTTTGTCAACGGTACATTGTTGGCTTGATTGTTATTGTTATAGTTGGCACAGAAAATTTATTTTTTAGATAGAAATGCTTCCTAAATGCTGGTTTTAGAATAATGATTTGTACATGAATTTTCAGAAGAGAGCGAAAATATTTATCTTCTTCCTAGTCGCCCTCCGGTATCGGTATTTACTGCCCAATCCGTCTCAGCATCTCCTTCTGAGCCTGACATGACGTCATGCAGGGAAGAGCAGGCTATGATGTGCGCCCGCGACCCGACAGTCCACCCCCTCTATGAGTGACGGACGTGTTCTATGTGATTTGTAGTATTTGTAATTAAACCGTGTTGATTCGAGTATAAAGATTATTTCATTTATTATTGATCGTAGGCCCAATGTGGTACGGTTATCCAAGTTGTATTTATATATACATACATAATCAGCCTATAATGTTCCCACTGCTGGGACACAGGCCTCCTTTCAGTGAGAGGGAGTGGGCCGTAATCCACCACGCGGGCCCAGTGCGGGTTGGCAGATGTCACATGTCTTCGAATTTTTGGTTCTAGGACATGCCGGTTTCCTCACGATGTTTTCCTTCACCGTTATTTATATATATATTTACTTAAAACGTACCTTATTTTATATGCACAAGTAGGTACAACCAAACAACCTAATCGCCATTATCACAGAAAAGTATTTCAATACGAAACCTATCATTTTCTGGCCAGACATTGAAAAATTGAGACTCCCCCTTCCCGAAGGAATAGCGCAAGGTATGCCAAGGAATAAGCAAAAAATAACAATAAATAAAACAAAATATAACCTGTATGTTAATACTCGGTTTAATCTTAGCAACAAATCGCGATGCCAGGAGTACGGTTCTCGCGAAATGGATTTTATGGTAATATTATTCCCATGAAGAAAGTAATCCTCCACCGTAGGTTATATAAGAAAATGTATGAGATTACCTGTTATATTTCGTATTAAACATTAATGGCGATTTGAAAATGAAGGAAAAAGAGAAATAAGAAGTACTTATACCTAGATGATTTACTTACGTTCCGGGTAGTCAGAAGCCCGTGTGACAGCCAGCCTTAGCAAGGGGTATCGAAGTCCGATGCGCGTGCGGTGCAGCGCCGGAGCGCACCGGCGCGTACCGTGTGGCATACCATCCTTTTTTATTTGTAGGAAACCGCAGCGGCACCGCTCAGGCGCCGCGTCGCAGCCGCACAGCACCGTGTGGAACGGCTCTTACTGGGTTGTGGAGGTCTGATAGGCATGCAGGTGCTCCATGTAAAATACTGGTATACATACAGCTACATCCGTTTAGACTCGATGCCGACTCCTCAGAGTTGGGATAAAGTTAGGCAGATGATGACCTAGATGATTTAAGTAAGGAAGCAGTGTTTAATTAGTTTTTTTCAGACATCGATCAATGCGTAGATTAGGCTGTTGTGGGCTGCAATAGGCATTAAAGACGATGAAGACAAACTTAAGTGGCAATTGAGCCATTTCAGCCAGAATAAGTAAGGAGAGCGTGTTACTATGAATGTATTGAAAAGACTGGACAACATTTAAAATCTTTTGCAGATTCAGATGAAGAACCTGGACAGTTGGGCACTAGCTGGCATAATACCTGCAGTGGACTGCCCAATAATCAAACTTGTTGTAAGAAAATAAATACGAGGAAATGCGACAATTTGATTCCGATTTATAGGTAAAGTGAGCAGGAATACAAAAGCCCTGAGCCTAGGCAATGGCACTATTACAAAAGTAAAACCACCGTTATATCTATCTCGCTATTGAACTAAAACTCAATGAACCTTAGTCTCACTAAGCCTGTCTCGCTATTGAACTAACACGGAATTGACCTAAGTCACAATACGCCCACATCTCGTTTGGTCTAGGCATCGCGACTTAAGCACACTGCGTTATAGGTATAAAGCGAGCAAAGGAACTAAACTACTTACATTCGACATTTACAAAAAAAAAAAGGTACGATTCAAGTCTTTAAAAAATGAAAAGCAAACCAAAGGCAGGAGTACACAGGCGCACGTTAGTTTGTGTAGTTGTGTCTTGTACTATGCATTATAAATGGCGACTACGCATGGAGTACGCCGATTGCGTGAGTACTGGAACGTAGAATTGTGGACGAGAATTTGACTTTTAACCTTTCTACAACAATTTAAATTTTATGGTATTAACAGCTTAAATTTTCAGCGATTCTTGGGATGAACGGGAAGTAGGTACGCAACAATGAAGCCTCTTGTCTTGTCAAAAAATGGAAACATTTAACTTTTTGGTACCTAACCTAGTTGACGTAGGTAATAGGTAATACGGGCTGGTGTCCGCAACTCCACGTCAATGCGCGTATTTTGCGTATGAACGTGTTTAATGACTATTATGATGTCCTAAGGTAGTATGAAAAACGTGGAATATGCTGCTTTTCGTGAAACAATGATCTTCTTCTTCTTAGCGTGTCTTCTTTTAATGGTGATATCAAGGAATTCATATTTTACCTGAAAACGATAAGCAAAGACGTCTCTTAGTATTGCAATAGCAACGCGAGGCAAATGTCCAATCCAGCATACTTACCTACCAATCCAGCACACTGTCGTATTCAAAACAATCCACAGGCAAATAACCGATTCTCGGTCCCACGGGGGTCGTTCTGCGTCCGCTTTACTTTTTCACATTATTCCGACTGCGGCAAGCCGACGGCGACGGGGCGACTGCGGGGCGGCAGCGGCAACGTGCGTGCGATTCCCATTACCTAAGTGTTTATTTTTATGAAATGTATACCGTGTGCGGCCCGCTTTATAATACACGAGAGATTTTTCCAACGATTTTTCAAAATTAAGGTTTTTAGGTGGAATTTCTAAGCTTTGTTTGGGGCATGTTTATAACGGGTCCCTGTGGATGCATGGATGATAAGGGTTTGAGGGAAAGTATCATAAATGTCCCGTTATTTGATTGTGGTGCCTAATAATAGAGACGTGAGTGACCTGAGTGATGAAGATAATAAAATCAAGGTTTTTTTTACAGGAGAAGCAGTTACGTAATGGCCCAAATATCACTTAATAATAGAGTGAGGCTGCTTGATTATGTAAGTCGAAAGGCACCAGACTGTTTGAGGCAGTTTCAGACACCTCCTAAATTCGTATTCTTGTTTAGATTATCTTTCAGTTCTTGTAAATAAATAGGTAAGATCTTCAGATAAATATAATCTTCAGATCTATTCTGTAAAAATCTCACCGACAAAACTTGAGTGAGCTGTCAATCCCTAGCATCAAGTGACATAACCAGCAAACTTAAATTAGGTAGGTAAGGTGAGCTATCATTCCACCTGATGCTTAACACTATTGACAGCTCACTTCAAGCTCACTTCACCTTAGTTTACACGGTGAGATTGTTACAGAATAACTCTGTAGCATACTGCATCAACTGCATACTGCAGAAACTGCATGCTTAACAACTCTTAAGGGGAATACAGGACCCAAACGCAAAAAACGCCAGTTTTAGAAGCAATAAAAAGCAATTCTTCAGGGATATATCGCCGTCATGCTGCCAAAACCGATTATCTGCAATTTTGGTCAATTTTGTGTTAAAAATATCAATCGATTCAGTTTTTCATTTCTGTTGTCTGCCAATATCGGTTAAACGCAGAAACCCATTAGTTGCAGAGATACTCTGTGCATAATAAAGGGTAATTGATCAATGTCTGTAAAAAGTCGCCAGACAAAAACGATTAAATTTGTTTAATGATAGGTTTTTCGATATTACGCTTGCTAAATAATATTAAACTCGTTTAATCGATTTTCTCATTTACGCACTGGAGCAGGTCTACAGATGATTTATTCTGCCATAGTATTTCAAACGCCGTTAGCCGGTTTTGGAAAAATATTTACTTATTGAAAACTTTAATAACATACGTCAGCAAAAATTAAATTATTAACTTTAACTCATTTTGGCCCGCGCCCTTAACATGCAAGATGAAATAATGTTTTTGTGAAAAATATAATTATATGCATTTAATTGATTTCGGGTATACTTACTACGGGTTCTATTAGATAAACGTCTCTGCAGCCAAAAGCGATTAAATGATGATACCTATAGTTGCCAGGGACTCGCGTTGGCGCGCGGCGCAGTTAGTTCGTTCATTCATTCATTCATTCAATTTTCATTACGACGCGACACATTCGGCTCGACGAAACTCAAACTCAAACTCAAAGCATTTATTTCAATTAAACCATTTACAGGCACTTTTGAATTGTCAAGAAGTCGGTCAGTCAGAAAAAATGAAGCTAGTTGCCCATTCCAAAGCGTAGGTACAGACGCCAGCACATCAACCTACCCCTAACTGTCAAATTTTCCCAATCAACATTGAACCTTATGCTTTAGCGATAAAGTTGAAAATCTATTACAGAAATCTGACAGATTGTAGTAGGTTGATGTGCTGGCGTCTGTACCTATGGAGAAGAACGGGCAAGAAACTCCATGGACACTCTTTTAAATTATGTTTTTACAAAAATATTAGTTACATCATTTATTTTGAATGTATAATCATAATTATGTGAGAACGATGTAAAAAAAGGAAACTGTACCTAACGGTTAACCAACAGTCGATTGGCCCATGAACCATTGGTCAACATTATCTGTAAACCTTTAACTTTTCATCCAAAGGATTTTACACCCATGAACGTTTCGCCAACATAACTCTATGTTAGTGAACGCTTAACCAACATGATGTTTTGACCAATAACTTTTCACCCAAAGAATAAGGCCAACAGACAGCGGGAAAGGTGAAAGTAAATAAAGGCTTGTAAAAATAATAAAAAATATGATAGTTTTTAAATACTATTGCTCCGCCCCGTGGGGAAGATCACGTGGCGGGTCTAAGTTGGTTTACAAGCAATAATAAATAATACATAGTCGACTATTTCTGTGAAAAGGGTTTAAAGTAACCTAACCAAACCTAACCTCGGGGTGCCCTTCGCTCGCTTTGCTCGCTCACTTGAACCGCTATCAACCACTTCGAACCTAAGTCCGAGTCGGGGTGCCCCAAGTCCCGAGCTCGCTTGGCTCGCTCTAGAATCCTAAGTTCTATTTGACATGGGTCAAATGTTCTTTGGGTGAAAAGTCATTGGTCAAAACATTATGTTGGTTGAGACTTACGCGTTAAAAGCGTCCAGAGTACAGCAAATAGTAACAAAACAACAATCCAAAATAAAATAATTCAAAATAAGCCGAGGCAGCTAAGTGATGACCAGCCCCAACTGACGGCGCCCGTTCACGAATATGACGCATAGATCAGCACCATTCAGCTCAACCATTTTGAAGGGAGCTAAATGATCCAACACACACGCCACCGTCAGCGAGACATTTGTGTGAGCATGACATACTATCAGCCGCCAGGGCTCATTCAAGTCAATGAAAGACATTACCCGGTAAATGGTAGCACTATAGTACATAGAACTCACATCTGTGCTATGCAATTATACAATACAAAGAAAATTGAGTTTATACAATGCAAAGATAGTCTTACAATCTTCAGCAGCTCCAACAGAATTTTCAAGTGTTAATCAATTAGTTGTGGTTGTGGAGCAGGACCAGCATTGAGCCAGGCATTTTTATCAGCGATGTAGTCCCCTAACTTATAATATGCCTGCCTGCATAGTGTGCGTTTTATACAAGACTTGAATTTTGTCTCATTCAGTTGAAGAATGTGGGGAGGTATTTTATTATAAGATTTTAAACAGTACCCCATAAAAGATGAGTCTACTTTAGCCAGTCTGAAACCTGGTTGAACTAATAGGTCCCTATTTCTAGTAGGTACTATAATTATGTCTTTCACCTATTTTGTTAAAAATATGTATTCCTTACATACATTATGTTTTCGTAGATATATTGACAAGGCACCGTCATGATGTTAATTTCCTTAAACAATTCCCTTAGAGAATCACGCCTGCGGAGATCATATATGGCTCTGATGGCTCTTTTCTGCAGAATAAAAATAGAATCGATGTCTGCAGCCCGTCCCCGAAGTAAAATACCGTAAGACATGATACTATGAAAGTAACTAAAGTAGACTAGTCTCGCGGTATCTATATCAGTGAATTGGCGGATTTTTCTGACAGCATAAGCTGCTGAACTTAGCCGTCCTGCAAGAGATGTTAAATGAGGACCCCATTGTAGCCTTGAGTCGAGCGTGATCCCTAGGAAAACAGTTTTATCGACGAATTCTAGTTTCTCTTGATTCAATATTATCTCATAATCACTACCTTTGACATTTGGTAAAGAAAATCTTATGCACTTAGTTTTATTTCCATTTAATATTTAATTTCCATTTAATTAAACACCTCGTAACAAACAAAAACTCGATTACCAAGTAATTATTTACATTGATCTTTTAAAATCAAGCTCAATAGCAATATCCAGCAGTGGGTTATAAAGTAGCCTGTGTTAATCCTGTGCCTTATCTATCCAGCTACCAACTTTCATCTAAATCCGTTCAGTAGTTTCAGAGATTAATTTTGAAAGAGACCTGTGTCCAGCAGTGAGATACAAAGTAGCCTATGTGTTAATCCTTTGCCTTATCTATCTACTTACCGAATTTCATCCAAAACCGTTCTGTAGTTTCGGATATTAACGTGTACAGACAAAATGTATAGATGAGTATAAAAAGAATAAATGAAAAATTCTTAATTTTTTCGTCAGGTAAAACTAGCTAAAATTATGTCTAACTCTTTTTTCTGTTCTTCTGATAACATTCAATAGACACAACATTTTCTACATTATGTATAATTGTACAATGAATATCTGCTTCTATGGATTATTAAAATTGTAAGACTTAAAGGTTCAAATTTAACAAAAAACTATTTTTGATAATTGGCAGCCAAAATTGATTAAAAGCAGTCCTCTCGGAGATATTTTTTTATTTTTATTCGTTTCTATAAGGATAATCGAATCAACTAGTCTTGCTTTCTACAGAAGGATAAATAATGCATCGGAAAAGAACTAAAAATATTAATGAAAGCTAGTATTTAACAAAACAATCTACAGTAAACTTTCAAATTGATTTATCTCTAATTGCATTATTGTGCATTTAGCTAACTTTGGCAGCATGACGACGATATGCTAGGTATGATAGTGTGTTGAAAATATAATACAACTAATTTTATAAACTAGTTTCTGTATAGTTATAGTTTTAGTTAAGTTAGGATTTAATTTTGTAATTTTTAGTATTAGATATACATAGATATTATATTAATACTTTACATAGTATGATGTATGTAAATAACTAATTTTATACGTTAGAAAAAAATCATGAAGATGCCTCTAAAATCTTTCTTTTTTACAATAAAAACGATATACATACAATCATTCTGATTTTTTGTCAAATTATTCTACAAGCAATATACTAAAGCACTAGTGTTTTAATTTTTTAGTCCAAACAATAGATTTTTTGTAAATACATAGATAACTTCTTCATATTTGGCAATGAATTACCATCTTTCTTTTCTATGCAGTCCGACAGTGACCGCGCTTTAGGTCATGTAGCCCCCTTAACTTAATTGCAAGATATTTTAAAGCTAGCAGCACTGTAGGCACAGCTATAGCACAAGATACTCCTTAACATACAGCCTCTCTTTGAAATCCTTCCGTCTGGCGCTATAACAACGTTTGTGGCGATTTGAATCTCAAAGATTTCGAATTTAAGTTCTGCTACGCTCTCAGCTTTTGGGTATGACGCAATTATGAAGCGATAAGCGATCAAGAGTTGATTAAGTTGAAAAAATACTATGACATGTTCTGAAAAAAAATTTTGGGATGCATAAAGAAGCTTCCTCGTGTAGCGCAGAAGCTTTGATTTGAAAAAAGGAAAATTTGTGTGACAATTTTTCCTTTTTTCAAATCAAAGCTTCTAAATTAAAGTATACGTTGGTAAACCAAAGTCTTTATATTTAGGTAAACTTACTTGTCAGTCGCCAAAGAGTTGCCAAACTTAAGTGGCAGTGGGCAGGGCACCTCACTCGCAGAACAGACGGCCGATGGGGCCGAAAGCTTCTGGAGTGGCGACCGCGTACCGGAAGATGAAGCGTTGGAGAGCCACCCACAAGCTAGACCAATGACCTTGTGAAGGCCGCAGAAATCCGATGGATTCGAGAAGCGCGGAACCAGCTGAAGTGGCGTTGCTTAGAGAAGTCCTATGTCCAGCAGTGGACGTCTTTTCGCTGAAATGAACGTCGAATGAACTTAAACATCTGAGACTTCCAGAATCTTATGAATTGGACCATCGGCCATCTTTTTATGCGCAATATTCAATTCTGATATCCTTTGAAGCATCTCTTTATGTATTAGCTAGTCAATCTGCTCGTTGTATCTTCATCTTAGTATAACTGTAGTTTAAAACCATTTACTGTAGTCCAGAACACTTAGAAATTGATGGAGGAGACCTATGCATATCATTAGGCTATGATTGGTTGAAACTGCAGGGTTGAACTTTATCTTGACTATGGTTCAGATTATGGTATTATCTATAGTCAACACCTTTGACTGCACCATTGGTGTCGTGGTCAGAAGCGCGACTGCTGAGCGTGGGGTTCTGGGTTCGACTCCCTTGTCAGGAAAAGGTGTTATTGTGTTTTTCTCAGTAGCAGCCTGGAATTTGGAAGTAGGCGGTGTGATACCCCTGTTCTTCGGAAAGCACGTCAAGCCGTTGGTCCTGCGCCTGATCTCTCACCGCTCGTGTCGGATTACCGTCCCATCGGACTATAAGAGTAAGCGAAGAGAATACCTCCCGCGCGTCTGGGAGACTATTATAGTTTAGGCTCAATTTAAACAGATTTTTAAGACGTACCTTCAAATCATATCTAAGTACATAAATCATTATTTTATTTCAGCTACTAAAATTACTCAGATATTCTCTAAGATAATATTGTAACGCTAATAATAGGAATAGATAAAAACTATGATAGGTATCTACTCGTACATAAATGTGTAGTGGTTTGTCAACTTGTATATAAGCGCATCATTATCTAAAGAGGTACTAACTTATCTGATATTATTATAGCATGTATTTTTCACACCTACCTATCTATGTTGCCAAGCAAGAAATTGGTACGAAAATTCCCAAGTCGTGAACATGGTGTCAATTGTTTTTATTATAAAATCAAACACAGCTGGCACTTTTGAATTGTCAGACAGTCGGTCAGTTAGTCAGAAAGTTGAAGCTAGATGCCCGTTCCAAAACGTAGATCTCTATGGAGAAGAATAGTTTGATATAACTTAACATCACGCCGGTAATCTTCAAAGGGTTGGGCAGAGGTGCACCTATATTACACCCACATCTATACTAATATTATAAATGCGAAAGTGTTCCTGTCTGTTACCTCTTCACGCTTAAGCCGCTGAACCGATTTAGATGAAATTTGGTATAGAGATAGTATGAGTCCCGGGAAAGGACATAGGGTAGTTTTTATCCCGATATTCCCACGGGATCGAAACTTATGCGGGTGAAACCGCGGGGCGCTACTAGTGTTGCTATATGTTTAAGTCTCATATCATAGGGAGCGAGCCTATTGCCATCAACCGGGCACAAATCCAGACTCCGGGCTGCTACTGAGAAATTGTTGATGGAAAAATCCAATGACACTTTACCTACTCGGCAATCGAACCTCGGACCTCCTTCTCAGCAGTCACGCTTGCGACCACAAGACCAACGAGGCAGTCGTTGTAGTTTGATGAGTTACGAATTTGTCATTTTGATCAATCATTCTATAGGATTCAAGTTCAACCAAAAAATCCCAAAAAAAAAAGCATTCCAAAACTCATAATCACAATGCAAAAAAACACCCACGCTTCGTCCAATCTCACTTCCTCGCACATAACAATTAGCTGCGCGGGCACAGTGACGTCACGCGCGTTAATGAGGAAGGAACGAACCTCGACCGGGATGCGAACAATTAGCGGGATCATAACAAATCCCCGGGAAGTGGTTGTAATCGGGACGCGAGGACATTAGCAATTGACTTTGTGATCGTATCGGAATGGATCAGAGTTTTTAGTGGACACGAAAGATAAACAAAAAGAAGAAAAGAGATACGAAGAGGATAAATTTAGGCATATATACGATGCTTTCAACAACACAACTTATTTTTTGTTCTTAGCGTGTCAATACCATTGTGGTGAAAGGATTAGCCAATCGACAGAAGTCGATTGCCCAGGGTGCGCCGGACGTAACAAAAGGTCGGATGGTACGTCACTGGGGGAGACTCCTTTCTTGCAATTATTATTACCTACAGTCGGCAGCAGATATGAAATTCCATTGTCTCCGCGCGTATCATCATCATAATTTTAGCCCGGAATCAGTATAGTCGACCCCTTTTTCTGCCATACTTCCTGGTGCCATGCGTCCCTCGTCCAGGTAATTCCTGCGACTTTGACGATATCATTAATTTATTACCATATTGCGCAAATGAAATGCGTAATGTGTGTTGTGTGTTTGTGAACCACTGCTGCAAGGTTTCAGCTGGGCCTCTCACCATCCACTCGAGAGTGGGTGCGGCCATCATAGGAATGGGCGCACGGGGAGGTGGGACCCGCTGAGGAACAGCGGGTCGAGGCCTGTTGGGGGAGCGGTGAATGCTTTATGCGAATCCCGCATCCCCGGCCATAGGTAGAGGTGGAACACCGCGGTGGTTTTAGCCGGTAAGAGTCCGACATACCCCTCTGTCCCCCCCACGATGGAGGAAGGCCACGAGGATTTTCAATGCGCAACAAAAAAAAAAGGGCCTGTCACCATGCAGCAGTGATGATTGTCACAATCTGTTTTCTGTTTTTGGTTTTGTTTTTGTCTTTGTAAGTGTATTACTAACATACTTTGTAAGTATATAGTTACTACCACTAAGAGTCTTGTTGCTCGAAATAAAATTATTATTATTATCCCAACGCGCCTGTTAAACGGCCCTGTACAAAACAAAACCTCCATCTCTTCTAAAAAATATAAACAAATAACCTCTCAAAAAAATCACACTTTAATCAAATCAGCAAATAAGGAAGACATAACCCTTCTTAGTGAATTAGACGTACCCTCGGAACGCATGTGTGTACGTATAAGAGCTAAGAAATTGCTTCCTCTTTCGATCACTTTGGCCCAATCCATTGATTAACGAAAATCACGAGTTAACAGCCCTCCGCACCTGGGCACCCAATTCTGTTAAAAATGTCAAATAGGGCTGAGCCGTGCCGAAATTTAGTGTTGGTACTTTATATAACATAGATGAAAACAAAGAAGAAGATCAGAAGAAGATCATCATCTGCCTAGCCTTTTCCCAACTATGTTGGGGTCGGCTTCCAGTCTAATCGGATGCAGCTGAATACCTATTTTACATGGATCAACCCTTTTATCTGTTCTGTGGGATCAACTGCCTATCTTACCTCCACAACCCAGTTACTGGGTAATGCGATACACCTTGGTAAGACTGGTTGTCAGACTTTCGGGCTTCTGATGACCCGTAACGACTGTCAAAGATCCACGAATGACAGCCGGGACCAACGGCTTTACGTGCTTTCAGAGGCACGGAGGGGTCTTGGTATGTGAAGATGGTCACCCATCCACGACCAACCGCGGCAAGTGTTGCCCAACTTTGCAAGCCAGAAAGCTAAAATATAACTAAGCATTCGCTAAAATATGTACAGGCAACCCTACAAATCTAAAACCTAAAACATTTGTCCATGCTAGCATACCCTCGCATGTTACGATTTTCGAACGCTGTGTTTGTTACATAACTTCCTATAGTAGGATCTATAGACACAGTATACTCGTATGTACCTTTCTATAAACTACAGGAAATAAGTTCAAAAGTTACATGTATTTCAGCTTTTAACCGCAAAGGGTAGGTACATCAATTGATGTTCCATGAAAACTCGAGATTTATTATGATCAACAAATTCTTTCTTAGGACACAATTATCTACCACTAGCAGCGCCCCACGGTTTCACCCGCGTACGTGTCGATCCCGTGAGAATATCGGGATAAAAAGTATCCTATGTGTTAATCCTGGTTATAAACTCTGGTGTGTGCCAATTTTTATCAAAATCTGTTCAACGGTTTACGCGTGATTCAGTAACAAACATCCAAACATTTTCACAAACTTTCGCCTTTATAATATTAGTATGATCACCACATTCACCACCATCAGCATAATCTCTACTATCAACTCCTTTTAAGTTTACCTTTGTGCAGTATTCACTAGGGCTAATAGTTAAAAACGAAACAATACCAATGTCGATGAAAAGCAAACTGTTACAACACACGCCTTCTCCCAAATCACACTCATGGGTGTCAGACTTGGCCGGTTTTACTAGGGCACTGAGAATTAAATAAATATTAATATCTAGAATTTATTTATTTATGCCCGGTTGATGGCAATAGGGTCGCCCCTATTACATGGGACTGGCAAAATGTGGCTTTTTTTTTTTGGGTGGGAAATCATCTAATGACTCCTCCCGCTCTGGGTGGAGCGGAAGGGATTGTCAGACTCTTACTGACTAAAACCCACCCGTGTTCCTTCCTTAGCCCTTTATGTTCCGGGGCAGCGGTAACCCTTTCGGACGATCCCGCTAAAATGTGGCTGTATTTATAATATAGACACACAACGAGTGATGTTATGTATAGATAGGAAAATATCGTCTAAATTCGTTGTTTCTAAAGTGGATGGCTGTAGAGGCACAAAACGGTTTTATTTTGTTCTCTAAATTCTATTTTATTAGACTAATCATGGCATGTGAATTTGATACACTTAGGTACAGCACCGGCTTTTACATCGTACGAAACGTGACATCAATTTGTGATTATGAATTAGTTCGTGGGTGGTTTTGAGTTAAAAATAGATCAGATTAGTCTATTCTTGTTACTTGACTCACTCTTTAGGTGGGGAACGATTGGGTTGGGTAGCTCTTGGTAGGGCTTAGAATTTATTTGAAATAATTTAGCAGAGAAAATATATTACAGTTCAAGTTAGTAAATGATAAATGATTTTATTTCTGTAAGTAGGTTTGCACAAACACTTTTACACGTCAATCATATTTTAAAAACTAGATGAGGTCGGCGTTTCCTATCTGACTACTCTGAGAAGAAAGGCCGAAACAAACTCAGAGGTCACAGTCTCTTTTAAAGTCCAGACATAATCTTGGTCAGGTTATATGAAGACCATGTAGATCGAAGTCCGAGATGGTCTTTTGAAGAAAGAACCACACAGATTGAGTGGACCTGTCCAGTCGTATTATGCCTTTAAGTACTTTGGAGTCACAGCCTGTCTTTTGCAGCAGTGGTGGCCCAGTGGTAACGGCCGCGACTTATGAGTGGTAGGTTGTGATTTCGAACCCAGACAGGCACTTTACTTTGTGTAAATTACTTCATCATCACTGCTCGCAAAACGGTGAAGGAAAACATTGTGAGGAAACCGGTGTGTCCTAGAAACAAAATTTCGAAGACATATGACATCCAACAACTCGTACTGGGCACGTGTGGTGGATTATTGCTGGCCTCTCAGAAAGAGGAGGCCTTTGACCTAGCAGTGGGAACATTATAGGCTGATTATGCTGTCTTTTTCGACTTTCATGAGAAACTCACAATTTGAAAGAGACGAAGAAACCTTACTTTCAATATTCATCGTTTCATTTCCTGTTACCTTTTTGAAGACAGAATTAACACTACTAGTTTAAACCCGGTGTTACGTTTATATGCATTCCCCTAAAAAAATTCCAATTAAGTAGATTATACTTTGAAGCAGGGTTAACTAGACCCGAAATGAGACAGAACAGAGTTCTGTTACAACAAATAACCGCTTTACCCCCAAATTGAATTACGTTCCGTGCTGGTGGAAACTTACGGGGGCTAAGTTTGGTGACTAATCGCTGCGGTTGCATGATGTAATTCAGAACTGCTTATTTGGTAGATCGTCATGGGCCTGTCGTTGTCTATTTAAGGACAGAGACCCCTGAAAATGTTTACTTACCTTTAACAAAGTGGTCTCCAGATATGTTTTGCACCTCATCTTTTTCTGTAGCTGTGTGATGCAATAGGGCTGGACATACCTGCCGCATGTCAGACGATCAATGGGCCAAACTTACGATCCAGTGGGTACCGCTATGGCAAACGACATCGCGGCAGGTCCAGACGGAGATGCGAGATGAGCTAGACTCCTTTAATAAATATTAGTCCTTGGTAGCTCTGTACAGATAGAGGTGGAAGGAGAGTAGGGGAGGCTTTTGCCCAGCAGTTGGACGTTAATGGCTAATAAAAAAAAAACTAGAACTGAAATTCCGCCATGGCCGCTGCTGGCGCGTGTCATAAATAATTCCCCGTATAACCCGTCTTTAAGGCACGCGAAACAAAAACAGTGTGTGGCCAGTTTAAAATTAAGTTCAATTTAGTGGAAACTGCGACGTGCATTGTGCAAGATGAGCTGTTTTGTGCAGAACGAGTTTTTGCACGAAATGAAATACGTCAGTTCTGTGCTGTGATGAAATAGGACTTGTCTATGGTATTGGGTAAGAAAAGTAAAATGAAGGAAGACAATAAGAAAATTGGAGTGAAAATGTGTTAGTTGCCTTATGATTTTCGGTAGCAGGCCAGATCTAGAGTTTTTCATAGAAGACAAAGAACTAAAATACGTTTATTTGCGATAAAAAAAACATGACGCAACGAAAAAAACAAAAGAACTAGTTGAAGGACAATGTGCGTCACATGAACGCGTTAAGGCCATCGCTCAGCGTAATGCTGTACGAAACAGAGCCCCAGCGCTGGTTTTCAGCGACTGCCGGCGTTGATAACGCCAACCAGAAAAAACCGGGAATAGCGTACCGGAATCCAACTGACAGTATCTTCGATTATGAATTCTGTTGCACGATAGGATCCCTTATTTACTTGCAATGTATGTATGTATGCAACTGTGTTTGTTCAGGTGGAACCTTGCAACTCAATTTTGTGTTTGTTCTTAATTCAAGCATCTCATCAAAACCCTCTGATAAATAATTATTTATCGTCAAGGAGTTGAACCGTCACTGGAATTTAATACAAAAAAAAAACATTTCCTAAGGAGGTTTTGTCATCTTAGGCATTCGTTCAATTTGGTAAACAAAGCAAAGCCTTATATAAGTCCGTAGGCGGCTATGATAAAGCGAATATCCCACAGCAGAGCAAAGGCCTCGCTTTCCTTTTTTTCCCACTTAGGGTGGAAAAAAATGTGATTTTTCTATTTCTTGTAGGTAACTAGTTAAGTATGTGGGTTTTTACATTTTGGTATATGTTTTTTTGCCTCTTTGGTCTTAGTATCTTGTAAAAGGAATACACGATTCAATGAATTTTTCTCGATACGAAAAAATTGCAAAGTAATATCTACTTTTTACTTTTTTCGACATCACGGCGTAACGCTTAAGAGTTATTCTATGTAACTTACTTTAAAACATAGAGAATTATCATATCATGTTTACTCAAAGTAATTTTAAATTGAATTCATTTATTTTGTTAAAAAAGGAGTAAATTCGTTTTGGCACATACGTCGTTTTATTCCGAGCGCACGCACATTATAGCGCATCACTCTTCTTTTGCGTTTCAAAAATAATTGCATCAATTCCGCTCGTATATTAGGTTTTCGTGGATTTTAGATATTCGAGGTAGCGCCTTAACTCGATCCTGGGCCAATATGGCCTAATCCCTCAAATAAGCGTCAAGTTCGTCCCGCTATTTACGACTGGGTCTTCCGCGATGCCGTTGGACATTTGGCCTTTGCCCACAATGCATTCGAAATAAAAATAAAGTAAACAGCTGATTCCTGCGTATTACCAAATTTTTATGTCATTCCCAACATATAAAAATCAATATAAGCTGTGCCATAAAGCCACACCTGCCAAAAAATCCCTTATTGCACGATAATAACCCATAATTTAGCCCATAACAACATTATAAACACTAATCATAGCTTCACATTGCTGCCATCAGGAAATTTAATAATAGGAACGTCCTTCTCAGTCTTTGAGCCCCCTTTTTACGGACAAGCCTACAAACTTAACTTTACCACCTCCAAAACTTACACTCACTCTTGAAGCTTAAAGGTCAGAGTTGAAAATCGTATGTTTTTGAGTTTGATAAGTGAAGGGTATTGTAAGTTTTTCATAATGACGTCATTGAAGGATGTCCCAAGGCACTTTGGGTATTAAAATGACAAACGTAGGCCGTTATCGAGTATGGAAATCTCCCAATTTATTATACGATAGGTAGTTATTCTATTAGGTAAACAGCTTCGGGTTTAATAGAGTCATCGGGTTTATTAACTAGGGTTGGGTGAACTATTTTGTGTGAAGTGTGTGTCATTTTTTATAGTTGGTCTATCTGAGCCAATTATGGGTCATAAGGAATTATGTTGGCTTTGAGTGGCAGGTCATCAGTCACGCTATGGTTTGTTTTGGGAGTTGCAGAGTGGCCCTGGCCCTTCTGAACGTAATTTTAAGAACGTTCACAGTCTGATTTCAGTCTTAATCTGTCAAAAATACCTCTAATTTAGGGTACATTTTTGACATTTTTTTGTCGCCGAGATGAGGCTGCAACTAGTTTTTGAACATTTTGAAATTACGAGATGTGGCCTTCAGATAGCTTAACGTCCTGAAAATTAAGGCGCGTGCACTATCGCAAAAACCCTTTAAATGTATATATCTGGTAAAATTTTAACGCTTTCTTGAACTGATTTTAACAGTACCTATCTATGCCTAGTGTAAATTAAAGTATGTCTACACAGACATACTTAAATTTACACTAGGCATAGATAGGTACACGCGGTCACACGACCGCGTTCTTCGAAACTCCGCAATGGATTGTGATGCAGTTTAAACCATCACTTAGAAAATGTTTTCCGGAAGGTTTATGAGTATAATCTATATATATAAAAGGAGAACTGACTGACTGACATATCAACGCACAGCCCAAACCGCTGGGTCTAGAGATCCCAAATTTGGCACGTACGTTCCTTATGAGGTCTAGGGGTGCACTAAGAAAGGATTTTTCAAAATTCACCCCCTAAGAGGGTGAGCGGGGGGAGGGAGGGTGAAATTTCACGCGGACGAAGTCGCGGGAAGAAGCTAGTACATTATATAATAGTTAGGTACATATTACCTATTATAATAAAGAAACCTCGATGTTTTGTCTAGTCGTAAAAGCCTTGCAAAGCAGGGGCGGGTCGTTAATTCTCCTTCCTATCCTACTAATATTATACGCGCGAAAGTTTGTGTGGATGGATGGATGAATGTTTGTTACTCTTTTACGCAAAAACTACTGAACAGATTTGGATGAAATTTGGTACACAGATAGTTTATAACCAGCATTAACACATAGGAGACTTTTTATTTATATATACTTTATTGTACACCAAAAAAAATCATAACAAAAACAAATGTGTTATTATGTTTTTTGAATAAAAAAATATTAAAAATATTAAATATTAAAAAAATATTAAAAATATTAAATACGATTTTATTAATACAAAACATACAATGGGCGGCATTATCGCTTTCTGCGATCTCTTCGCCTTGGAATGGACAGTGATTGCGTGGATATAAGAAAATGGGGTTGTCAGTGGTGCAAAATAATATACTATAATAGATACATAAATAAATACATATTAAATATAAACAACGAAAATAAATGATGACTACTTACAGATTATTACAGATTATTTTTATCCCGATATTCTAACGGGATCGACACTTATGCGGGTGAAACCGTGGGGCGCTTACATGAAAAACTTACATGAATTGGTCTGACAATGATCAGAATTGCAAAAAGCAAATGATCTTAATCTTGCTAAAGAATCAGCATCGCCATGCAACGTGGCAATGCTGCCAGCCTTTTTGGGCACTTTTCCTGTTTACCGCGATGCGGCCGAATTTATTGATTATTATTTTCCTTTTTTTTTTAATACATGTTATTTTTTTAAAGTCTGTTAGCTTATTCGAAAAATAATTAATAGGTAATTGTACTTAATAAACAAGAATGTTTGGTACATTATTCGCAGAACAACTTTTGGTTGCTTCAATAGCAATTTATATACTTAAACTTAATTGAGGAAGTGAAAGAAAAACATATCAATTCAAAATCATCCAAAACGTTCAATTATTTCATTGTTTTTGGCAAATACCCGTCCAATCGTGGACACACGGTAGGGCCATAAAAACGGCGTGTGCCGACTGTACAAATATCGTTTGTGTTATTATTTAATATCTACGGAAACAATGAGAACGTAATGGTCGCCATTGAAAAATTTAAACAATGGTGCTACCATTTGTTTCAACTCGATGATAAGTCACCAATGCATGAATAGCACTGCAGTTGCTCCAAAAAGGTTCGATATAAAACTGATTTTCTTCAAAGTGTTAAATGAAGATTTTATTTTTTGAAATGTGTAATTTTTAGCCCAGAGGGGCAATTCGCGTAATTTTAAGAACGTTCACAGTGATATCAGTCTCAATCTATCAAAAATACCTGTGATTTCCCCTACATTTCTGACAAGCTTTTGACATTGATTGCCGCTGAAGTGAGGTTCCGACTAGATTTTAAACGTTTTTAATTACGAGAATTGGCCTTCAGTTTTTATGACAAGAACTATTTTCAGAGTTTTTTTTTTAACTTGATTAATATAATAATATGTAAGTCTCTCAATCTTGATTTCAAGTTTTAATTAATCATTATATAAAAAAAAAATAGAAATGTCATTAATGTCTATAATAAAGAAATCCCGGTACTTTCCGCCCCTACTTTTTTTAGATTTTAAACATTGACACGACAATATTTTATGTAAAAACTAAATAATATTAAATGAAAGCCTTGTAGGTAATTTCAGAAGGTAGATAGGTTAATACACACACACACACACTACTACACTTAATACACACTACACTACACACACACAATACACTTAATTGTAGTTATTTTAACTACAATTAAGTGTGACTGCTGTTATTTAAATTGATTATATTAAACTGCACATCAATCTTGACGGTAAAAAAAAAACATAATATTAGGCCGTAATGCAATTTAACTCACTCAAATTCATAGTCCGAACCACATAACACGATCGAGTTCAATTCACCTTGTTTCCAGAATCGAAAACAAAAAGTACCGACCGAACTACAAACAAAACTCCGACCTATCGCGCTTAAACGGCATTTCCTTACAAAGTAAACACATTTAAGTCCGATTTTTTACTGTAAAACTTCACTGGTCACCCCCGCGGCTGTTATTAGGGGCAATATATCAAAATATTGTAAAAATGAGGGTAATTTCACCCTTGTTTGCTGTGTCGCGGATAAATTTTTATTTGCCCTCCCTTACGTGGAGTTTTTATGGTAATAGTGTCATGCGCTACAAAACTCGCTCATCGAAGCTTTTTGTCAATAATGAATTTTTTAATTGTTAGCCCTTTGACTGTCCGGAATGGTGTAAGGTTTGGAGTATGATTCATTCGATGTGTGGTTTTGTGGAAAGTTTTGGTTAAAAAGCACTGGTAGGGATTTTTTATCAGGGAAGGGTCAAACAAGTTGTGTGTCAACCATAGATAGATATGTGTCAACGTATTCTAAAAGAGATCTAGGTATGAGTTCCAATTGATTCTTTCAATAAGATAATTGGCTACATACAAAATAAAATCATTTATCATTTATTTCTCACTAGCTGGGCCCCGCGGTTTCACCCGCGTAAGGAAAATCTAAAGTTTATATCTTTTATATTATAATACTTACTAGCTGACCGACGCGAACTTCGTACCGCCTTAGAATATACAACCTTTCGTTGAATCTATCTCATGCTTCTGCTCTCAAGTTATTAGTGACAAAGCTTCTCCTTCCGTACAACTCTATCAGCCGACATCATCTTCATCTACCTAGCCTTTTCCCATCTATGTTGGGGTCGACTTCCAGTTTAACCGTTACCGTTTTAGCGCGTAGTCACTCCATGTATAATATAGTATGCAGCTGCATCCGACTGGGTAATACGATAACCCTTGGTAAGACTGGTTGTCAGACTTTCGGGCTACTTTGACGACCCGTAACGACTGACAAAGATTCAAGAATGACGGCCGGGACCAGCGGCTTAACGTGCTTTCCGAGGCACGGAGGGGTCTATCAGCCGACCTATTCACATTATTCACTACCTTCCCAGCCATATAAATCAGCTTATATCATATGGCATACCTCATCAATGAACCTAATAAAAAAATAATCCGATATGTTCGAGAAATAAAAATTTAAATGCCAAGGCTTGAGAATTTGCATAATTCCTAGTAAAATAAACAAAAACAAAAATCTTATTCCCCAAATTAATCTAAAGTTATTAACAGATTACAGTCAATCCGTGTTATAACTAAAACACGCAAAATTGACATCAGGGAGGGCCATTCCTAATCTATCCTAATGACGAGTGAATTGTTGTGATATTGTGATTACATGTAATATAATTAAGTAATTAACTATAGTGTCTGTTAGTAAAACGTCTAGTTTTGTTGTTTTTGATAAGGGAATTTTGTCGTGACATTTTGTTTAGTTGTTTCCAGTACCTTTATTGCGTACAGTGTTGTAATAAATTGTGTGCTGCATCGGACTCCGTCATCACGTCAGCGCCGGCTGTCGCTGAAAACCAGCGCTGGGGCTCTGTCTTGCATAGGGTCGCAGCAGAATGCTGAGCGATAGCCGTTTTGCGTGGATGTGACGCATGTTTCCCTTACCTTCTTTTTATTTTAGTTTTGTGTTTATGTTAATTTTTGTGTCATGTTCCCCGCAAAGAAACGTATTTTCTTTCTTTCTTTCTTTGTAACTCACTATCAGTCACGTGTGTCAACATCAATGTGCTTCCGGCATACAGCGGATTCCTGCGGCTTTCACAAGCTCCTCCACCTTGGGTCTTCCAATGCTTCGTCTTTCGGTACGCGGTCGACACTCCAGAACCTTTCGGCCCTTTCGGCCATCAGTTCTGCAAGCAATGTGCCCTACCTTCTGCCACTTAAGTTTGACAATTCTTCTTCAATCACAATCTGAATAATTTTGAAGGATGTTACTAATTCATTGCTTTATACGTTCGAAAAAATTGTCTGCTCAACAACGTAGATCTATAACGCAATGGATGTTGTTTAACTGTCAAAAGGAAAGCCATTCCTACTGATCATGTGTTACGAAATTACCCCGCAAATGTGCAATAACAACGTTTCTTAGTCATTTTGAAGTTGAATTTGAATAAAAGAGTAGGTTACCTAATTGTCGTTTAATATAAACCTATTCAGATTCACCATACAACTTGTTCGGTTATTAGAATCAATGAACTTAAAGTCTACACAAAACATCAATAAAGCCGAAAAAAACATGAGTAATCTCTAAACTTCACACCAAACGTCACTATAAAAACAAACAACAAAAAAAGCCCACACGAAAATTATCACAAATCGTCCTATAAACTGACACAACATAACCCAAAAACGACGATTTTATTCATCAGCCATCGCTGCTTGTCAGTCGACAAAAAAAAACATTCATTAGCCGTTCTAATGGGAATTGAACGCGACCGAACTAAAAAACAATAGCGTTTTAATACGCTCCGTTTTCCGCTTGAGTGATGGCCCCAAGAGCTTAAGCGACATATTAATTTTGGCGTGAAATATTGCCCGAAATGTCGTTTGGGCTAGTTAGCCTTCATAGGGGCTAGAATGTAGGCTATAGTTACAATGTGCACCAGTTTTTGAATGATTGAATGATGACTGTATTGCACCTTGTGTTTGGATGGAGCATAAAGGCAAGCCTACATTAAATGTACTATGCCTTTACACGTCTGTACCCTGGACTATGTACTCTTTGGAAGAGATTTTAATTTTCTCTATAATTCTCAATATAATTAGCAATAGTCTTTGCAAGAAGCGACAGCCTAACTTAGGTACCAATGTGGAAGGATGAGACACGATAACACATAAACGGTGTTGTGTTGTGAGTCACGACATTTTGCAGGTTCCCTTTTAAATTTTGTAAATGAGAGTACCATGGATCTGTTTATTATGTGATTACAATGTATGTTGACTTGAAGAGCTTGGCAGTTGACAGTATATCATGCTCACTTCTGGTGATTGTGGCGCGTGTGTTGGATCCTTCGGTTCCCTATAAAATGGTTGAGCTGGATTGTGCTGATCCACGCGTCATGTTCGTGAACGGGCGCCGTCGGTTGAGACTGGTGATCTCTTAACAGCTAGGGCTTATTTTTAAATCATATATTATGAATTGTTTCTTAATTTTATTTTTTACATTGTTCTCACATATTAGAAGCAACAAGAAAGGACTTTGTAATATATTGATTTGAAACAGTGTCCTTTGAGCTTATTGACCGTTATTCTCCATAGAGATCTACTTTTGGAATGGGTTTCAGCTTTCTGACAAACAATTAAAAAAAAACTGTACTTAAATGGTTTAATTGAAATAAATGCTTTCCGTCTTATCACAAAACTTTAGACCTAAACTAATCCTGCGAAACAGTTACTGTACTTTAAACTTTATTTTTCGCACCAACGAAAATAAAACAACTTAGACTCGGGTTTAACGTCAGTGTTCGTAATGAGAACATTAACTTCGTCGGATTATACTTAGTTCGAAATTTAAAAATGGCTCGATGGTTTACACCTGGGTCTAAACATAAACCTAGTTTTGTAATAAGGCCTTAAGGGGCCGTCTCCACGAGCGAGAGAATCGCGGCGATATTCTCGCCGTGCCATCTCGCCGCGATGATAATTATCGCCGTGTGGAGACACGTTCTAAGAGAGCGTATAGAAATACGTGGCACGACGATAATATCGCCGCGATTCTCTCGCTCGTGGAGACGGCCCCTCACAGTTTTAGTTTTAGTTTGAATTGTATTCAAGACTCATCAAAAGTATAAATATACCTTTGAGTGACGGAACTACATTTATAAATAAGTTTTTTCAGATTTGCGATGGCTGGTAGCTCGTAACCTAACTTTAAGTCGTTAATTCTGCCTATCCCACATTTGAAGCAGCGTATAAACAAAGCACCCACGAATTAATTGTCTCATCAAGGGCTCTTAATAAGCAATCTGACACGTCACTATAATTAACTCTGTAATCAGTTTTAAGTGATAATAACGGCATGCGGGCACTGTTTCATTGTTTGTTTTTTTGTAAACCGTACATTCACCCTTTTGTCTTTGGACTGATGATGATTGGGCAATGAGTGGAGCTCTTCATTATAAAATAAGAGGACAGGGGTTTGGTAATTATATCAATGGTATGCAAATAGTTAACAGCCCGGATAACGTCAGACATGTTTCGATACTTGGGTGTCGTCAATATAGGGGAATTCATTTCATGTAAAGTAGGTTGACAAGACTGCCATAACTCTTTCATTGTTAATAAGTTACTAATGTAAACTCGAGCCGCGTGACGACTCCCGGCCAACGTAGGCGCGGGCCTGCGGACGGAGAGTAATGGGTAGCTCTCCGTCCGATCAGGACCAGGCCCGTGCCGGACGGCGCGTTTGTGTTCCACGCGCGCCTCAAAGAGATGTCAGCATAAAGGAAGGGGCCCGCCAGGGCCGAAGCCTGCCGGGGTAGCGGGATCGTCCGAAAGGGTTACCGCTGCCCCGGAACATAAAGGGCTAAGGAAGGAACACGGGTGGGTTTTAGTCAGTAAGAGTCTGACACTCCCTTCCGCTCCATCCAGAGCGGGAGGAGTCATTAGATGATTTCCCATCCAAAAAAAAAAAAAAAAAGCCCCTAACTCTACAAACCTTTCATCTCGGTGATGATGCCGGTTTCCTCACGACGTTTTCTTTCACCGTTTTGAGAGCAGTAGTAATGAAATGATTTACACAATGTAATGCGGGTGGCAGACCAAGAGTTAAGCTAAGTTAGTCTAGCTTAGCTCGCATAGCTGAGATAATTTTTCATACTTCTGTTCATAGTTTGCGGTCTGTACACAAAATAATATATCACATGATAATTATAATTTTACAAGAAGATGAATAAGATAAACCAAATAAATAGAAAATGCCGAAAAACTACATCAGTTATGCGAGCTAAGATAGACTAACTTAGCTTAGCTCTTGGTCTGCAACCAGCATAAAGCGCCTTTCCTATGACCCTGAACCTATGATCACCACTGCTCTCCTTTCATTTCATTTCCATCTGTTTCTAGAAACCAAAACGGGGACGGACAATACGAGTACATATTAGAGCTATCAATCAATATCAAACTATAATTGACAACATCAGAACGTATAGACTATACACACCACACAAAACAATATGCCCTTGCGCACACACATTCTCGAGGAACCAGCGTCCTCGCCCTTCCACCCCTCTTAGAGAGAAAAGCACTGCGTACAAATGCCTACTGCGTCATTTCACCTCGAATGACTAAACTAATGTGACATCTAGCTCTAACTTAGGTGTTATCAGTCAGTAAGAGATGTCAATTCTATAATTTAGTTTAGTTTGTGAACAAAGAAATAATCGGCTTCCAATATTTGGCTAAAGGTTGGAATTGTGTGAACTATAAATGTATGTGCACAGGCTGTGGTAAGATGGACCCCAAAATGAACTACCGCTTTTAAAGCCGAAACCGCAGATCAAAACAAAAAGTCACCTTTTAACCCCCTAAAAAACTAATAATAATTTTCCACAACCCAACCCTTACATTGATCGATTTACAGAACAATAACACCATTTTACGACACCACTAACAAACATCAATTTATTCGCAATAAAAAAACGACAATAACAAAGAAAATAAAAAGCGAGTAACCAACGATTTTAGTAGATTTTAAGATAGTTAAGCTTAATAAAGGAGTTGTAAAATTAATTATCCAATCGTTTGTTAAGAAAAAAGGAGAAAAACTCATCGCGGTCATATGTGCCCGTACGTTTAGTTTGAAAACAATAAAAATCGTGGACAACCAATGGGTCGTTGATTGAGAAAGATGACTTCTGGCTGTGAGAACGATGCTCGTCAGATTATAAGGGCGTTTTAGAGTTTACGATTGTCATTAAAGTTTTAATTGGGTTTTTAATTTTGTAATGGCTGAGTGTTAATGTGGGATTGCACTATGATTTCGTTTTTTACCGAGACCAACGCGTTGGTTTCTTTTTAGTGAGTAAACTTGTCGATCTATCGCCTGCGTTTGGCAAATCTTTTGCCTGGATTTTGCCAGTAGTGACCTCTGCGAGAAATTGTTCAATGGATCATTAAACAATTTCTTACAACTGTATTCAATGGTTGGATTTACTTGTTTACGGCATGAAACTGTAGACCGTATCTAGATTTAGGGATTAAGGTCTTTCCTGATAATGAATTTCAATTGATCTTTCCTTACCTGCCTTGCCCGTAACCTCCCTCAAATAAATTCTATCTTGAAAGGTAATCGTATCCATATCGTCTGTACTAAAGGTTAGTCTGAACCGATAGTTACATGAGTCACTCATTAGTCGCAAGCTGTGCTTTAATCAGAGAGAATAACGCGTAATTAGTTGATGTGGAGCAAGAGAGCGCTCTCACGGCGGCAGGCTTTGACTAGTTGACTCCTTAGTCTGTTTGGCACATGCTAATTGTAATATTGATGATACATAATAGATGTTATAGTATAGGTTCTCAACGTGACACCCCTTCGTGGGTGCTTAAGACTTTCAGGTGGCAGTAGAAGACCCAGACATAATTATACAAAGTGTTAAAAAATTAACCTTACATACTTAAAGAGATGCTTTAGACCATCGAACTGAACAACTTTCACTATGGGACCAAATCTGAAATCACGAAAAAAAATCTGCTGTTTCATAGCTATATTTTGGTCAAGTAGGTATTGAACTTTTGTATGAAACGGCTGATTTTTTATGGCTTTTCTATGACTGGCGAAATGTAAGTGTACTGTAGGTACTTACAGTACACTTACATTTTGCCAGTTACGTTCAGCGAGTATGTTTGTTTTAGCGAAGTGAAAATACCTTTCTTCCTACAAAGTTAAGGCGGAGGTTTCCGAAAACGGTCAAAAAGTTCGTTTTTTAAAGCAGTGTATCTCTTAAACCGTAAATACTTTTGACCAAAGAAAAAATTATGATATTTTCAAGTCTTACTTTAATACAGTGATGGAACTGAAATCATAAATAAATATACATTAATGCATCAAAATAATTTTCAAATACACCTCTTAATTTTCTTTAAAAGCAGTTTATCCCTTCATTAACAATTTTAATTACAATTAAAAATATACCATTAAATGTCTAATGCCAAACTGCGTTCAATGTGTAGTTTTTGTAAATAGATAATTGCTTCATATTTGCAATAAATGACCACCGTTGTGTCATCGCGCTTCTCTTTCTTTTCTATGCAGTCCGACAGTGACCGCGCTTTAGGTCATGTAGTCGCCTTAAGTGACCGAAGAAAACATCACCAATCTATCAATCAATCTGCCTAGCCTTTTCCCAACTATGTTGGGGTCGGCTTCCAGTCTAACCGGATGCAGCTGAATACCAAATTTTACATGGAGCGACTGCCTTTCTGCCCTACAAGAAAACATCACCAATAAAGAACGAATTGAAGAACAAGGAAGGCTTAGAGAAACTAAGCTCCCAGCTACTACAAAGTTAATAAACCATTCCACTCGCATGGTTCCCGTTTACGAATAACATCGCCCTTCCGCGCCCCATGGGGGTCGTAGGTGGCGACTAAGGGATTGTACCGGGGGGACGAGAGGCTGCCAAATAATGTCGGTACCGATCTGAGTAAGAAGGATACCTAAAGGGCCTTTTGAAAAAGACCTAAAGGTCAAAAGTGAGAGGAAGATCATATATTTTGAGCTGATCAAATTGAACATTTGGAAGTGAAACGAATAATGCATCGCTTTCCTGATTACTATGTACAAATGATCTAGTTCTAAAGCGAAAGTCCATTAATATTCAGACATTATTTGATTCTACGATACAACCCTCCAGGCTTTTCTTTCAAACGTTGATGAACTTTCTTTATATGCTAAATATAAAGATAAAAGATAAGTAAAAACATGAGTAGTATCAGTACAACCTAAATCTAAGTGTTTTATCATAGATAATGGCGCAAAGTAAAAGTTGCATACCTTATAAACATCCGAATTGAGAACCTTCTTTTTTGAAGTCGCTTAAAAAGAAGAAAGAACACCTTTTTTGTTTCAAACAAATTGACAAAATTGGAAGGAGTAGCTTCCTAACCGAATTAGATAACAAACTAAAAGAAAAAGTATCTACCAAAGCTAATTATATTTTAGTAGGTAGTAAGCGACGTTTATAACTTATCAAATTTCAGTTTCACGTTAGCCTAGTCGAAAGAAAACTCCCTACCAGTATGACAATATAGGTACAGCCCTTATCTCTCAACACCATAATAATATTTTCCCATTGTTATTGACACCAAATAATAAATAAATCATAAAGCCACCTTTACCGATACAGTTGCGCCTGCGCCGCCATGAAACAATACACATCAATGTTAACGATTTATTAATTACGATGCGACAGCGCAGAGGGCGGAAACCAAAGATTAAAATTGAAAACAGAACGGACATAAATTATTGTATCTTCAACATTTTATTACCTGTGGCAAGTTGGTAATATTTGGCAGCATACTATTTATTTATAAGCCAGTTTATTCAGAATTGTTTTTACTCTGTTATAAGTTGTTAAAGTATGTCTCTTAGCATGCCTCTTGGCAAAGGCCTCCTCTTTTCCTCTTTTCAGCAGTATACTTTAGGTATAAGAATCTTTGTATAATGGCAGTAGATCGGACAAGTAATATGATTTATATTAAAATGTTTGTACCTGCGGAGAACTTTCAATTACAATCATAATAAATCCATAATCAAATATTGGTCCTTCGAGCCGGATGACTGTTTGATGTGCTACCTGTAGGTATTTGTTTGCTTTTTTTTAAACATAATCAGCCTATAATATTCCCACTGCTGGGACACAGGCCTCCTCTCTGTGAGAGGGGGCTTTTTTCTTATCGTAGAATAATTTTATCTAGCAGATAAAACATCATAGTCACTTATTACGTAGGTCCGGTAACAATAAATCACTTTCGTATTTGCTTTTGATGACTAACAGAAATACATCAAGTAATTTACAATTGTTTATCCCATATACCTACTCATACCTTTAAAACCCCACAGGCAATATGCTACGTAGCAACCCTTCTCTTTCCCCACCTGATCTATGTCACCATTGCGTGTGCGCACATGCGGGCCCCAGCAGTTATCAGTCCATCTCTGCTACGGACAATTGGTAAAAAAGGCCCCCGACACTAAATTCACAGTAAATTGCTAAAACGGTTGAGTTTGATTCGTCCGATGCGTTTACGATTCCGTACGAAGATTAAAAAAGATTGCTCTTTTTAGTAAATGCGGGTTATTGGATTTTTTTGTGGTGTTTAACGTATTTTTGATTAAGTTTATAGGTATGGTGGTAATGTTTAAACAATGGTTTTTGATCGGTTTCTCTGTGGGGTACTGTGAGGGTTTATCAATAATGTATAAATAACACACAATATAAGATATATCGCTTCTGGTTATGAACTGTGCTTAAAGATTCTAATCGTGAACGGAATATTCGCCGAATAATCAGGGGGCCTTCTCCCTACGCACGAAACCCGTAGTTTCGGCCAATTAAATCCTTTCGTACTCCGTGTCACTTAAAAATATAAGATTAGATCGGGGCCCGAACTAAGTATGAATTTGCCTTTATTTCATTACTAGCTGAACCTCGCGGTTTCACCCGCATAGGTGTTGATCCCGTGGGAATATCGGTATAAAAAGCATTCTATGTGTTAATCCTGGTTATAAATTATATGTGTGCCAAATTTTATCCAAATCCGTTTCGTAGCTTTTGAGTGAAGAAGTAACAAACATACAAACACACTCACAAACTTTCACCTTTATAATATTAGTGTGTTAAACATAAAAATATTTTCATAATCTCCTAACAATTTACACATGTACTAAATTAAAAGACTAATTAACTAAGTATATAAATAAATACAAAAGGATATTTAGGTGTCGAAGTACGAGTACTCGTCCGCATCGCTGTCATCCGTGCCCAGAAGACTGGCAGCATTGCCACGTTGAATGGCAATGCTAATTCATTGGCCAAAGAACGACCCAGCCCTCTGGTCACGTGAAGTGTCGATCTGCCGGCGAGAAATTTTCTTAAAAAGGAGACGCTCACTCGGGCCCCGTGATCCCAAAGGGCTCTAAGCTGTATTTAACCATAAGGGTAGGGGTATTTGCGCCGCTTGAAGGGCTTAGCAGCCGCAGCAGCGGCGCCAGCACAGCCCATCGTGCTACGAACATGAGATGGCGCAAGGGTATCGACACAGGTTGCGTCCCACACCAGAGGCCTACCCACAGAGGCCTACCTACCTACCTACCATAACATAATTTGAGAGTTGTCTTTACTCCCGATATATTTTACCCCGTCCGAAAAAGTTAATCAATCGGGAGTAATCGGGGAACTTTTTTCGGACGGACGGATTTGCAGAGGAGGCCCCCAGCTCTCTGGTTCCATTCAAATTCCAGATCTGCTATAGGTATGTAGAGGTAGGCTTTGTCCGTGTAATTCTTTGGAACCTACGCAAAGAATACCTTGAAAAGACTTTGCCCATTCTTCAAAACTTAGGCAGGTTTTCCCAAATCATCACGACGCAGACTGTCTCTTTCAAGATGGATCTTGCCGCTATTTACTTTCTGAGCTGTTTAAGTGACTATTATGAATGACATACGTAGGTAAACAAGAAATTGTGAGAAAAGTTATGTGATAGAATTCATTTTATTTATTTGATAAAAAATAGTAATGTCTTTAACAAAAACTAAATCGCCATATGCGCAAATCGATCACAGACAGACAGACCTAACATTATTTATTTATAAATTCAATAAAAAAACAAAATTTAATTAAAACATCATCAATATACAATATCATTTCAATCTAACCCTTCAAATGCGACCGTACAAATTAGAGGCCCCGAAAAAAAAATTCAATAACCCTCCAGTGGGCACCGATCGGCAATATCAATGACGTTTAACCCTAAACATAATCGAGTCTGAATCGAAACTACCTCAGGGACATCGGGTCTGTTGTGCCCGTAAAATTGCCGGGTATTTTTTGCAATAAAATTGCTCCCTAGCTTTAAAGGGGGTCGTTCACGCCCCGGGCGGTTAAGGGTTACAGAGTTGTGTTGACGTATTCCGAATGATTTCGAGTAAGTAGGGATAATACTGTTGGTAACAGGTAAGCTATGTAAATGCGAAGCTTTTGTGCGCTATCGATATTTTCTTAGCTGAAGGTTTCTTTAGATTTTCACATGCGAATGTAGGGATAGAATAACTGAAGGTAAATATATGAAAAACTTAATAAGGTAGAAAAATATAGGTATGAAATCAGCTTAAAAGATAAAACATAGTTTTTTAGGTATATTTTTTAAGGCTTAGGTATACCTGTTGATGTTTCATAAAAAAAAAAATTGCTGAAGAAATTTCGTTGAATAAACACAGCCATACAAAATGTATACAAAACTAACAAAATCTTCAAAGCACAATACAACATCAAAACGGTTAACCCTTACAATGCGAGAGCATATTTTCCGCGGGGCGATCCCGCGTGTCGCCTAAACGACCCCATAATTGATAAGTAAAGGAAAAGAAGAGTACCGCCTTATACATATTTATGAGATCCTAAAATTGCTACGGGACCATGCGAACGGGAGCACTTGCGCCCATCGCCGTCTCATTATGTTTTTAGGGTTCCTTTGTTATCGCCACTTTGATGTCTGTTACAGAAATCGGCAGCAGGATTTCCTTTAGTTTGCATGATTTCGAAGTTTGGGGGTTAAATTGTGAGTGAAAAATTGCGTGTACGAGTTCTGCTTTTCGGGGTTATTTGTTTTGCAAGTATGTATTTCTTTTTTTGTTTTGTATCTATGTGATCTGTGGCTCCCTTGTTGTTTTAGTTTTCAATGAACATAGAAAAACTTATCATAAACAATCTAAATAGTATTTCACTATGTATATCCATTTATATAAGTAAGCAGAAACTATTGAAATGCTCATAGCATTGAAAGTTATGAACTGCTAATTCAGTTTTCCTCAACAATTTTCAAAGAAACATTGTACACTAATCCGAGCACCAACAGAAAAACAACGGAGCATCTCAACAGTCCCTACACCCACCATCCTCCGACATAAAGCGAGTTTATAAACGCTGTGCCCGACGATGCGTTCAAAAACCACAATAAACGGTAACTTTATAGGTAAAACAAGAACGCGACAGTCACTTCGCCTCTCTTTACGACAATAATCTATTGTTGAACGTTTTCTTTGCTCTTTTTTATAATCCACGCTCGTTTTTGAACGTGCTAAATGAAACGTTTAGCGACGTTCTTATTTTGAATTGTTGCGGGGTACAAAGACGATATACTTACGGTAATGTGGTTTAGAGTTTTTGCCTGTAGCAATAGAGGGTTACTTTATTTATTTTTATATGTTGCTATTATAATTGATGAAACTTTTTTCATGACCTTGTAAAATCAGCACCTGTTACCTAGACATCATTGGCAGGATCCAGTCTTACCATGGGGTATCGTGTTGCTCAGTAACTGGGTTGTGGAGGTCGCTCCATGTAAAATACTGGTATTCAACTGCATCTGGTAAAATTAAAAGCTGACCTCGACATTATTGAGAAAAGGCAAGGCAGATGATGATGATGACACAATTGAGAGTATATAGGTACATGATTGTGAACTTTTCCTGAAATTGCAAGAAAAAGTACTGGTTACTTAAGTTCATAAAAAGAAGATTAATAATAAATAAAAAACAAAAATAATTTATTCAAACTAGGCTGAGAATCAGTATTTATTGAACGTCAAAATTACACAAGACAGTCCCCGAAAACGCCCTGTCCTTCACCACTTCCTAGTGCTTTAGCAAGGAAGAAGAAGGGCGAGGGAGGGGGGAGGGGGAGAACTTGATTATATACAATAGTAATGAACGAATGAATGAAATGCACCGACCCCAGCGTGGTTTAACTAGACTCGATTAATCGAATGAACCACAATATTCGCACTAGCTCCTGTAGCCTCATGTTTCATGGTGCTACAGCGACCATTGCATATCAAGGAGTAAACCGGGGGGCGTTTTAATGATAGGGAAGACGTGCCCGTAGGATAGGGAAATATTTAAGAACCGTAACGGTTATGCATTCTAGAGTAAGCATAATGATAAACGATTTTTATTTCTGTAAGTAGGTTTGTACAAACACTTTTACACGTCAATCTTTTTTTTTTTTAAGCTAGATGCGGTCGGCGTTTCCTTTCTGACTACTCTGAGAAGAAAGGCCGAAACAAACTCAGAGGTCACAGTCTCTTTTAAAGTCCAGACAAAATCTTGGTCAGATGTGAAGACCATATAGATTGGTGTCTGAAATGGTCTTTTGAGGAAAGAACCACACAGATTGAGCGGACATGTCTAGTCAGAGCACGCATTTGTCAAAAATCGTGCAGCTCAACTCAGAACTTGAGGAACTCAACGATACGACGAACAATACCAAAGAAAAGACATTTGAGTAGGCCGCGTAAATTACTCAAACTGCCAGATCATGATTAAAACTAACTAAGAAGGAAAACAGAAACAAAGAAATGACCCACATAGTCCTCACATTCACAATAATTAGAATATAATAAGCATTATTATATGTTTAAGTAAATTATATCTTGATTCTATACAATAGTAAGTAGTAAATAAATGACAAAACCCAGTACCAACCAGTATTAACGCAGACTAAAACAGAAACAATGCTCAAAAATGTTTCATTCAAGCTTTTAATTCGCTGTTCTATAAATACACAACGACATGGCAAACGTGACCAACTCACTGAACAAACTAAAACGTTAATAATAACAGCAGTTATAAGTAGTAGGTACTTGATGAATGAACTCATATCAATTCGTATGAGACGACTTGGCACCACATGTCAATGATTCGCTTCCGTTCACTTGTTTTGCTTTTGTTACGTCATATCCTATTGACGATGATTTGTTGGTTTTGGTAAATAAAATTACAAGTCATTCTTGAAGAAATTAGTACTAGGTGAATTATGTAATTAAGAATAGTTACAGTCACAGTTGACTGCCGAGGGATAGATGTGTATTTCAGTTTCGAAACCTGTGAGGAATCCAGCCAATCTACCTACATAACATATGTAAGATCACGTCTGTATTACCTAAAAGGTGACGCAGAAGTCCTACCTATAGTCCACGCACATTTCACGAGTTCTGTTTAAGTCCCATGTAATAGGGGGCGAGCCTATTGCCATCAACTGGGAAGAAATCACCGTGAAAATTAAGGCGAAGTGAACTGTCAATAGAGCAGTGGTGGCCAAGTGGTAACGGCCGCGACTTACGAGGTCGTAGGTTCGAACCCAGACAGGCGCTTTACTTTGTGTAAATTATTTCATCACCACTGCTCTCAAAACGGTGAAGGACAACATCGTGAGGAAACCGGCATGTCCCAGAACCAAAAATTCCGAAGACATGTGACATCTGCCAACCCGCACTGGGCCCGCGTGGTGGATTACAGCCCACTCCCTCTCACCGAGAGGAGCCAAGCAGTGGGAACATTATAGGCTAATTATGATATGATGATGGCAAAGTATTCTGTTGGTGTTTTGTTTTCACTTCTGTCGGCACTCCCGGAGTGTTTTTTACAGATTTTTTATACATTGGTTTCAAGGTCTGATTAAATAAGAGAAATGCCTTGAAAATATGCAGTAAATGTCTCTTCTGTCGAATATATTAAAAGACAATAGAGAATATAATTAATAACAGAGTTACAAATAGTAGATATTTCAATCAGTACAAACGCAGAAAGTATTTAAGAACCATAAAGGAAAAGCTTTGATAAAAAGGAGGGAGACAAAGGAAAAAGATAGGAAAATAAAACATGACAAGCCATTAAAAGACTAATTCCGCTTAAAAGCAACTAACAATAAGCAGTAGTTACTGCGTAATTCATATAAATGCTCTATAGCGAGCACATATTCCAAGGAATATGTTTTATACGATTATCTGTTGAGTGTTGAGCCGTCCATTCATGAGCTTCTTTTTAATGACACAAGTTTGTAGTATTAAGAATGTATAGACCATGCTCGTTAATATCGAAGAGTTTCGACCTAGCTGAATCGAGGATAGAACTTGAAGTCTTGACATACGTTATCATTATCATCATTTCAGCCGAAATATGTCCACTGCTAGATATAAAGCCAGTTATGACTTACGGAGGCGAAACGTGGACTCCCACGGTACGGCTGGTCCATAAATTCAAGTTCGCCCAGCGAGCTATGGAACGGGCTATGCTTGGGGTCTCTCTGAGGGATCGAATCCGCAACGAGGTGATCCGGCAGAGAACCAAAGTTGTCGACATAGCTCACAGAATAAGCAAGCTGAAGTGGCAATGGGCCGGCCATATTAGCCGTAGGGTTCTATCGACCGCTGGGGTAGACGTGTTCTTGAGTGGAGACCGCGAATCGGTAAACGTAAGGTGGGACGCCCTCAGGCTAGGTGGAGCGACGATCTTCGCAGGATGGCTGGTAGCAGCTGGATGAGAGTTGCCGAAAATCGAGTTGAATGGCGTGCAATAGGAGAGGCCTATGTCCAGCAGTGGACTGCTATAGGCTGATGATAATGATGATGATGAGATATAAAGCGGGCAAGCTCCGCCACTTGGACCGATTCTGTGGAGGGGTATATGTGTGTGTGAAGCTGTATGTTATGTCACTTGCAAGTGAGATGATCGTGCTTTGTTCTTTTTTTTCCAGAAGTGTCTTCCTCGTAAGATCTTTCACTACTAGAAAGGTGCAAAAATGTGGTTATTGTAAACAAGTAGTATACACATAGTGCATGTGAACACATCGGCTTATTGAGGCATCGCTTGAAGTGTAGCTAAATACTCCCATTGTGGCTCGTTGCAGTACCCACTGGCGATCTTTGTCAGGCCAATCTTAACGCTGTCGACGTGGCTAAATTCTGAAGACCAATTCTCGTTTCTTGTCGATGAGACTGCAACTAAATTTTGAACGTTTTAAATTACGAGAATTGCCCTTCTGGTCAGAGATCATATTATTTGTAATCGTCCATACGACAAAGAAGAAGTACTAACCCTGATCAATGAACACTACAAGATATTTTGAGCCATAGGTTATGAAACATAAAGGTAACATTTAAGAAGAAGATTGTCTATAAATTTTACAGGTCCTACTGAATATTTAAGGTGGCAGGGACATCAAAGCGCAATTGATATCATGGATTCAATACACGATTGTGCCCCGGGCCCTGCGTTGAAATTTTTCGTCTTTTTTATCAGCTGTTTCCTACAAAAGTTTAATACCTGCGCAGTCCAAATGTATGGAACAGTATTTTTTTTTATAACCTGTACATAAATTGGTTCAGAGTCATGTACTGTATCCATGGTGACATATTGAGCGCCGATGCCAACCTGTATACCAACATACAAAACTATAAAATTTTAAGAATATTTATAAGCTCATTGTCTATTCTACCCACAATGAGCTCTACGCTAAATAGTGTGAAACACTTGTAGCAGTTCCAGATCATTAACGTCGCGAACATGTGTCGACTTATCGGGACAGACAGACAGACGGCGCGAATCACTCGTTATGTAACTGTGGAATACTTTGTTTGTTATATGTATTATTTAATTTAAAACAAGTGCCCAGGAAGTACAAGAAACATCTGAAAAAAACTTGTTTTATTGCTATATAATAAGCTCACACTGACCTTCGGTTTTTTCACTTCAGGCTCTGAGATATCTGAACTTCATTTACAAAAACTTTGAACCATCTTCACAAGAAGTCTTCTTGGAATATGCGTGTTAGGGGGAATTGCACCAATGAAACTAAATGCAATAAGCACATAAAAAAAGAAAGAAAATACTTTTTTGCAGTAAACATGACACAGAAAAAGAACACAAAAAATAACAAGTTGGGGAAAAATATGCGTCATATCCACGCAAAACGGCCATCGCTCAGCATAATGCTATGACCTTATAGAGCCCCAGCACTGGTTTTCAGCGACAGCACATCTTAACCGCGTTCAAGAGCTGCCAGTGTCATCATTATTGGGAATATTGACACTGACAGATCTTAAAAGCAGTTCAGATATGCTGATCGCTTTCAGTTTCATTGGTGAAATCAGCCCTTAGTCGCTTGTATCCGGATTCGATAACCCTCACTCAGGAATTCTCATATTTCCACACTAACTGAATGTACTGGTGTATATATCACAAAACAGTTAACAATGTCCCTATATTAATCTTTCCAACATCTGGGATAAAACTATAAGGACCCCACGAAAAATCAAGCTAAATATGGACACAAAAATCTAACATTAATCAAACCAAATCATCACTCTATATCCCCCACTATGCACAACTAATTAACTAAAATTAATCTATCAACATTTATAAATATCTATTTACCAGAACGCACAGAATAAAAAAAACATAAAAATTGTGAAAAAAAACCACTTGCATGATACACATGTTCTTAAGACTTAACCCTGCAAACGCAACATGCTCTTGGTACAGAGATTAATTCCATTAAAAGCAATAGAATTATTCGCACATGTAAATAATAAGCACAGGAAGTCTGTGTGACATATGGTGGGGTCGACGACCCCCGCTAGAACATCTAGACTTATGTTACAATTGCTTTTAAGATTATGCTTTGACTTGAGCCAGTTTAGCGGTTGCAATTTGATATTTTTATAACGGAATTAGTTATGGAATTTTTTGGAATTCAGAATTGATTTTTTCTGGTACTATTTGTTTGGTTCGGGGTATCGTATTACCCAGTAACTGGGTTGTGGAGGTCAGATAGGCAGTCGCTCCATGTAAAATACTGGTATTCAGCTGCATTCGGTTAAACTGGAAGCCGACCCCAACATAGTTGGTATAAGGCTAGGCAGATGATGGCTACTTGCTGGGACGAAAATAATATAATCCAAATAAAAGAATTATTTTTCTCTAAAAGATAGATTTTAAAACAGTCTTTATTTTTGTGGCACCTACACAGCATTGTTTATAGATAGGTCAGTTTTAGTATGTATATAGACTTTGAAAAGTATTTAGTAGCCTGTTTTTATGACACGAATAAAGTTTTATATCAATATAAAAGATACAAAAGCTTTTACTATTTTGATAATCCATTAAAAATATTTCATTCATTAATAAACATCATAAAATGTTTTATTAGAAACGAACATTAACAAGAATTTTTATTTAAAAAAAAAATACTTTAGATTGGTCTTACAATTTAAATTCCTAAATAAATGGCACACATTCAACACGTCATAATAAATTAATCTACTCACAAAGCCAATAACCTTAAAACAGCCGCCCAAAAATAACCCTACAAATTCTACCGGACAAATTCGTCTCTAATTTGTTCACCTACCCGCTGCAAAAAGATAAAATTGGTCCTACTAATGTCACATCTAGATGCAAATTGTTTCGGCCCGGGGGTATTTATTTTAATTCTAATCACCCGCGGTAAATACCGCAAGGGCGGTCGTTCAGCCGCTTCTCCGCTTGAACGTTGAAACTTTTCCTTTTTACACTTTTATTAAAGTCCTGTTAAAGTGACGTTTGGAGTACGCTTTTTAGTTAAATTGGTTGTAAATGTCGTTGGGAAAGGATATTGACAGCGTTTACAGGGTTATTTAATTTGAGAAGTTTATAAAAACGTTTTTTTTTTTATAAAACATTTTTATAAAAGTTATAAGACTGCGTTAGTCATTTGGAAAAAAAAAGTTTACCAGTGTAGGTACTACCGGTTAAGTTTTCAGATTAATTTTGCAAATACTTATATATTCCCTGTCACGTATCAGTTATGACTTATTCTACTGCTTCTCCAGCAATATGACTTATGCCATTTTTGTCCAAAAAAAATGCAATCTGCTACTTTTTTCGACAAGGATGTATACAATAGGAAAAACGAAAAGATCTAGCAGTACACAAGTATGTTTAAGTACAGTAAATAGCAGCGAGTTACTGCTGAAAGAAGAAAAAAGCCACTCTGTCACTACATCGCACTAATTTCAAGTTGTTATTAATGTCTTAGAAACAAGTTAGCTGCGACAAAACTTGTTCCTTTACTTTGAACACTGCTTTTGGAAAAACTATAGTTTTGAGAACAGTAAATTTTTGCTTAGTTAATTTAGTTTTTTTTTTAAATAATTATAGTTTCTTAGTATCATTTATTTAAATAACTTACAAATAACTTCGGTGAGTACCTACCTATGATCTAAATTAAAATTAACCTCTTCAAATTATTACAATGAAATTGGTGCTGAAATATAAATAAAAATATATTATTCGTGTCAAAACAATTAGACACAATAGGTACAATATTTGAAATCATAAAATGTAACAATATTTTCCTCTTTAGGATTTCCAAACATTATCACCAAAAAGCGCTCTAATTCACTGAAAGCGCTTATTTAACAGGAGCCAGTTGAAATAAAATTTTGACTGTGAATTAAAAGTAAAAATTAGAACCGGGTAATTCTGTAAAACGCCTCTCGTAGGCGAAGACCAAATGATTTTTGAGAGAACTACCTGCTTGTTGTTTGGGGTAATTGTGGGGCCATGGTAACCGCGATTTGGATGAAATTAGTAAAAATTAAAGAAAAAGAGAGGGTGTACTTATGATCCCTACTGTAAACTTACGATTGGCCGAGTATCAGCGTCACCGACACGAGCGTCACGGTTCAATTTCATTCACAGTTCAGAAATAACGCAAAGTGTGTCTAAAGACGTTTTCACTTCTAAAAATAGGTTACTTCAAAACATACATTGAGTTCCATAATGCAACAAGAGGAGAAGTGGTTACATTACTCATAATCAAAGTAATGTTATCCTTACCTCGTCAAATTGCAGGACAAAGGTTATTCTAAATTCTAAAGGTTGTGTATCTTAAAATTAGTTAGCACTAAAACATACCGTATCGACTCTCTACTCAGTCCGTGGCAAACGATTACTGTGTGTATCAAAATGGATACCACTGGGTAGCATAGATTAGATACTATTAACTTTTCATCGATGGTAATAAGTTACATAGTGAATTTTACTTCCTCCGTATGGAATAGATTTGCGGGATAATTGCGTAACACACTGAACATTTCAAAACTTTTCATTTTGACAATTCAACGACATTCATTGCGTGATTTACGTTGCCGCTTGCGCGAATTTTTCAAACACATGAAGCAATGGATTAGGAACTTCCTTCAAAATCCGTCGGATTGAAAGAGTGTTATGCAAATTGGGATGCTGGTTTAAAGAAGAAAATTCCCAAAATCAACGGTACACAGCCGCTTACTCTCTCGCTGTTTTTAATGCCTGAGTCGTAATGTTTCGTATTAATTAACTCAGTATAATTAAAGTGGTATGCGCAACACTGGCCCGGTCGCTCCTCCAACGTTTTTTGATCCGGACACCGTGCACGGACCGTACACGGTTTTACATAGGTAAGGCAGGTAAGTTCGCGAAGTTCTGCCGTAATTAGGTTGAAGTAAGAAAGTTAGTGTTTAGTTTAATGCTATTAGTAATTTTAGTGTGGGTTGGCATTTGTAGGGTTAAGTTGCATTCGGATGCAAGGCGGTCTTAATTATTTAGGTAACAACTGCGAATTATCTATAGCGTTTATACATGTTGGTACCTACAGAGCTGTAATAGCTTACTGTAAAAGATTCCTGTTTTCGATTTTATTTTTATTTACGATCAAAAAATTTCAAGAAAATATGAAAATTTTTTTTTTCTTTATCTATCAGTACGAAAATAATATATTTTTTATTTATCAGTTTTCAAGCATCATAAAATTCACGAATCAAAATACAGCATAGAGAAAATAAAACTAGCAATTCTTTTCTAATTTAAATGCTGCACAAAAAACTAACATTCAAAAGAAAACACAGTGCGCGCACACAGTGGCCAGTTGGAAAACGTAGCGAGTACCCTTCAAAACAGTAGGGTTAATAAGCTTTTCGTCTTTATAGCCCCGTACAAAATTGCTCAGAGTATCTGACACTCGCTTTTGAGTGGCCATTTGTGTAAATGACCCTCAGATATTTTGAATTTTAAACTGTATTAAAATGAGCAAAGGATTGGCAGCCCAGGTTGATGGTTTGCGCTAAATTTTATTAGCACAACTGCGGTTGTAAAGGGTTGGTCGTTAAAATCTTATGTTTGTAATTAAAAATTTATTTTCTCATACTTTGGATGTTTTTTTTTTAGTTTTTATAGGTAGGATTGATTGCTATTACTTACTTATTGCGCAATGTTTTAATATAGGTTTCCGTTAATATTGTAGGTAGGTACTTTATTAAGTTTTAGTCCTTAATTACTTACAAAAAAAAAATGTTCAAACCAAATCATAAGCAAACGAAAATCTAAAAAGAAATCATAGAAACCTTGGAAGTCCCAATAAATTCTGATTTCTGACCGCGCCAACTTTTACGACTAAATCCCGAAAATCAAACGTCCGAAGACCGAATTACGATTACGATTTTCATATTCCACGTTTTTTCCGAGCTCCCCGACTACAATCGAGGGGATGATCAGAATAATGGGATTTAGCTACGAGATTATGCCAGGATTATTTTGCTCTGAGTACGTAGTAAAAATTTTTCCGTACCTCAGTTGAAATAAGGGACGTCGCCAATTCAAAAGTAACCCTACAACTGCTGACGTAAAGTTGGAATTGGAATTGGGTGGAACGGTTGGGAATTTCATTTTGTCCCGAATAAAAATATCCTATACGACGGCTTTGCTTTATCATTGCGAAGTGGAGGTGTAATTAGTTTTCGCAAAGCAAGCTCTGCTTCCTTATTCTGGATTTACGGTGCCCTTTGTCCGGCATTGTTATATTTTTTCTAGAAAATAATTTATTTATAAAGTATTTTGGGGAAATATAGAGCTTTTACAGTGGGTATTCTACATCTGATGGTAAAGATTTTAATCGTAAATATGGGAGAAACATAGAAGGTAGAATTTCATGTACCTAAATTGTAACTAGAAATTCCCTATTTAGAAATAATAACATTGTTGCACTACAAAAATCTTGATAGCATATGAAAGTAAACGCACAAAATCAACGCGATTTACATTAAAGAATATTATTATTATCAGCCATTAACGTCCCACTGCTGGGCAATAATAAATAAAATAATAATGAAAAAAAAAAATATATATTAAGTATATATACTTAAATAATATTATAATGCTATATTGTAAATAATATTGTATTGTATGTGTTTATATATGGGCCTTGATGCCTGAAATAAATGGAAAATAAATAAATAAAGGCATTTCTATCCACCAATCTCTGTCCAAAGCTGCCAAAGACCAATCTTTATTTTAATAAAGATTGGTCTCCTTTAGGAGTCTAGCTCATCCTGCCATCCTATTCTGGGCTTGATGAAAAATAAAAAGATTATGCACAGTATTTTTTAAATTTGTTAATTTCAAATCTTTTGAAATCTCAATCAAAACATTAAATATGACAGAACTATTTTATCAAATTAAATTTTAAACAAAAAAAAAATCGCACCCAATCAGAATACGCGTGCGTAGGCGCGTCAGGATTAGCGTCCTGTATTCGGGGCCATCCGCTATGAAAAATTGAGGCTTTCATTGTTTTAAATGTCGGATCGTGACGGCAAGCTTACTGCGCCTGTCCATGGATAATTGTATCATCTTTTGACGAATTCGCGAATTCGCTGCGTTATTAAAACGGATACGATTCGTGTTTGTTTTTCGGAGTTGGTGATTTTTGGAACCAGTATTATGGGGCTAGATGGTACTTTTAGCTACGAATTTGGGGTAGGTGATTGAATGCTTGTTATGAAAAGTATTTTTTTATGTGAGAAAAGCACAAAATAAAATTGATTTCACTAAAGTAGGTAAGGACTTAAACTACAAAAATAAAGAAACTCTGTATTTATTTGGGGGAAGCACAACGAAATTTCAATAAAGAAGGTAAGCACGTACTTTACAATGACTGTCTCTTATTTAGTGAAGTAATTGTTTAAAAACATATATGTAAAATAGAACATGTGTATCTCAATATTTATTTATTTGCAATTCTAGTACCTGCCTAATGCCTATAAGTAAACCGTCAAAAGCAGAGATATTCAGATTTTAAACAAAACGACCGCGCGAACTTAAGAAAAAGAAAATTACCAACTTCAACTTTTTATTACAAAGAAAGCACTGAAAAAACAAATTATAAGTAGGTATATCTACTGTTGTTAAGTTAATGCCGACCGCCCATTATTAATTAACAAGAGAACAAAAGATCGATTTAAAACGACTCTTACGTACCTACTGAGTAAGAGTGATAAAGAAAAATATAGTGAAGGTCTTCTATAACCTATTACCCACTTACGTATTATGAAAAAATGTAAATAAAAAAAAGAATGCCTAAATATTTCTGGAAATATTCAGTTTATTCGTCGTAAACGACTTCTTTTATTTTTCTTAATATTTTTTAGTTTACTGAAAAACTACGTATCTAAAAAAACTAGGTACCTATACCTAAAAAACAGCTTGTGTACCACAAGCTGTTTTTTTATTAATTAAAAATAGAAACTTGACAAATTGTATTCATACTCATAGTATCAATAAAAATACAACTAATAAATATTTCACACCTCTCCATTCATATCAACATACTTAATACGCGCGATCGCGAATTTTTTTCCAGCGAAAAATTGCTCGCGTATAAATGCATCGGTAGCACAATAAAATCCATCACGAATCATATTATTGTGTTACCTATACAAAGTGATTGTCACTCGGGGCACATGGCGGCTTGCGACGCCCGAGGCGGGGCTTATCACACCACGCCCACAGAAAAACGGCTCAAGCGATAAGGTCGAAATCACTATGGAGATTCTAGAGATTTTCGGCTTTACAGAACAGAAAGCCGCGAGAGCGCGCCACGAGTGTGTGTCTGCCTTAAAACATAGTCGCCACCCGCGCCGGGCGCACGCTCGCCATTCCAAATTCGAACACGAATTTTTAAATTCGGTATTCCAAATTTTGGCCGTTTATTCCAAAGCCGGTTCTTAGAAATTAAAGTCGGTTTATAGGTTTTGAGTGTTATGCGTCGGAGGCCGTAATTTTTTTGACAATGGAAGTAAGTGCGATGCCTCCGATGCCCCTGGACTTCTCTATGGTGAGGAATGGAAGTGGTTCACCTAGTTCGCTGCGGGAGGGATCCCCGAGGCCTGTCTCCAACAGCGCATTCAGAGTTGTCACCCCGAAAGGTAGGAAACATCTTTTTTGTAGCTGCTTGTAAAATGTTTTGTTTTTGTTTTGATTTTTTTGGTGAAGATTTTATGTGGTTGCCACTGAAAATTAATTGAAAATCTTCAGGCAGTCCTTACTCCAGGATCTAAAAAATAAATGCCGTTGGAAATTGTACGGCTAATACTAAACGGTTGTTCAAAAAAATTTGTTTACTCTGTGCCGCTTTCCTTTTTTTTTTGCATATTTTTGTTAGCAAACTAACAATTTTTTTTGTTAAACGGGCAAAAAACAATAAAAAGTTTCACTTATATCCATGATATTTTGTTAAAATTTTGTTACAGTAAATCAGTTGCCATTAATAGTAGCAGCAAAGTTTCAAAACAGGTTGTTTTGTGTTGAAAACTTAACATGAGGTAGGTTATTTAATTATAATTTAAACGACAACTGCCCTTGTCTGAGTAATGGAAAATAATGAGTTTTTCTCGGATAATGGAAATATGAAAGAGCTTTAATAAGCTTTGAAGAAAAGCGATTCCATTCTGATCAGATTTTAATCGGCTTTCCTATGAATAAAATATTGCAAATTTACTACTTACTAAATAATCGTGAGACTATTTTGTTAGGTTTAAACTTGTTTATTGTAACATAATAAAACTTACTGGTTTTATTATTATTATGCCTCAAAACTATGTTGAAAACATGTAGATCTTTAGTGTTTTATTTCAAAGTTTTGTGATTTCAGAAGTTTTTTAAATATTTTCATTGATGTTTTGTTTCAATTAACAATTATTGTTAAAATTACTCACTAAAATGATGAATTGTAAAACCTTTTAGTATCAGAATTTACCATAAATTTCACTTCCAAAATACCAACATTTTTTGCACCAAATTATGTAACGTTTGCAGTAAATTCCAGTAAGTATTTTCAAACTATGAAGGAGGACCTATCTACTATTTATTTTATTTATTTAAATGTATTTTGAACTATTCATTTAGCCTAAACTTTACCTGAACGGTCAGAAAGAATTTTCAAATCTACTTTTCAGCAAAAAATTGTCTAAAATGGATAAAAGGACCAATATTTTAAATTGATATTCTGTTCAAAATGATCCAATTTCTCTATGAGCTAGCTGATCACATAATCAATACAACTGTCAAAGGGAACTTAATTGTCACCCCTCGACCCTTGACAAATGACACCCAACCACTATTATGAAGTTATTGGGTGCAGCTACACTTTTAATTAAGTTATAACTTGATCTATTGGGAATTCAAACCCTTATCTAAGTATTACTACTTAGTTTTTGGTTTGGGAAGTTTCTTTCCTGGTGTTATAAATGATAAATTATTTTATTTCTGTAAGTTGGTTTGTACAAACACTTTTTCACGTCAATCATATTTTTTTAAACTAGATGAGGTCGGCGTTTCCTATCTGACTACTCTGAGAAGAAAGACCGGAACATACTCAGAGGTCGCTGTCTCTTTTAAAGTCCTGACATAATCTTGGTCAGATCAATGTGAAGACCATGTAGATTGGTGTCCGCAAATTTTTTTTTTGAGGAAAGAACCACACTGATTGAGTAGACTTGTCCAGTTAGTGCGCGCATTTGTCAGAAATCGTGCAGCTCAACTCAGAAATTAAGGAGCTCATCGATTCGAAAATTTTCGATATTTGTAGCATGCATATTATTTTAAACTGATGTTTTATAATTTCAATATTTTTCATTCTCTATTATTGCTGTAACATATTATAAAGTTATAAATTGAAAGTGTTGAAACGGTATTTTTGTATGTTGTATAAAAATGTTCATATTTGGGAGAGTCAGTAATAGAAATGCCAATGTCGTTATCCCAAAGGTCCATAGCCTGAATATCTCTTTAAGGTATGCTAAATAATATTTTTAAGAAATACATGGGTGTTAAAACCTCTGACACAGGTTTACTACAAAAAGCTTAGGTACTGTAAGGGACTCCTTAAAGTAATTAAATACCGATAGGATTTCTTTAAAGTTATATTGATAGAAAGACTTTACAATTTCCCGATTAAAACTAGCACTGACTTATCTAAACAAAAAAATGCTTAATAAAATATTTGACACTTGCTTAAATGTTTGAATGGAACCCGCGCTAAATTACAACCAGCCTGCACTGTATAAGGTTAGGCTACATAGATAGCCTCTACAGTACCTATGTTATGTTAATATTTTAACAATAGTAACTAGTAAGCAATAACTGTATTATTTCACTAACAGGAATATGTTTTCTTACATAGTTTGCGTTCAAAATAAAATTTTAGCAACACCAAAAAGATTCATATGGCCAATACTTGAAACCTTTTTTTCCATGAGCTTACTTTTTATTGATAAGTAAAAAAGAACCCGTTTATTTGACACTTCTTAATACAAAAATATACCCATTTGTGAATCATTCAAAATTGGCCATACTATGAATGAACATCTTATAACATAACAAAATGGCTACATTCTCCACACGTTCACAGACGGACCCTCTAATTCTGATTGGTCAAAGGAAATTAAAGTTCTCACACGATACCTGGATACCAGAACACAAAGGAAACGATACCGGATACCGATACTCTATGCAATCCAAATATTAATTCGGAATTTCCATTCTCCGTTTATGGAAGATGCGAATTTTTATTCTAGAATTCCATTATTTTAAATTGCTGGAATTGGAATTGGATGAAATTATAATTGGAACTAGATTAAAAATTATAATTTATTGTTTTTTTTTTCAATTAAAATTGTAGGGTTTTGTTATTGGTAACAATGAAAATAATAAAAGGCGTTTGAGAAAATTATCTGTTCCTATCCTACACTTGAAACTACCTGCCCAAGCAAAAAAAAAATATTACAATTTTTTTTTGCATGGGCTGTTATTCAACAAAAATTAAATATATTTTTATATTTAATTTTTCACCAGTCCATTCAAATAATATAACACTTTAAAGATAAGCCTTACTTATTATTAATGTTAATCCTAGTCGTATTATTATTTTATGATTTTAATAGCTATGTATAAGGAAAATAACAATAGTATCAGAATAATTAACAAATCTCGACCATGACTTGTGCTAGTCTTCATAAGTTTAACATTGTGAATAATTCAATAGTGGTTTAGTGGTAAATCAAAAATAATTTTAACATTAATTGTTATAATAAATAATTACGACATTAAATAAAACAGGAATTATAGAAAGGAAAAAGATTCACGCATTGAATGAAATTGTATAATTTTAAATAATTACATGAAATTAAAAATACTATTAAAGTTTACCTATAAATCTTATCGGAAATAAATAAGCAATCCCAAAATCAATAAACAATTTTTAGAAAAACAAGCAAAAACTTCAGAAAAAAGAAAAAAAAATTCAAGTGATTACAACCCTTCTTCGTTCGCACTGACACAAAAATAATGCAAAATTTAAAAAAAGAAGGTCCCTCAAACAGCACTCCAATCAACCCTGCACCGGCCACGAAAGGGCAAAAAGTACCCAAAGTACAATAGCACCGTTACTGTAATCCGGCGGGTCCCTCAGACCCGGCACGCGCCAAACCCTCCGCATTCTAAGTGTTAGCTCGATTGTTAAATTACGAACATTTTTAGCGGATTACAAAATTGTAATTGTTTTACGCGTATTTAAACTTTTGATAAGGGAGAAATTAACATACGTTTTGGTATTTTAAAAAGGATTTAAGAGAGGAAGTTAAATGTGATTAATAATAGTCTTTATACGTAAAACTATCATCATCTGTCCAGCCTTTTCCTAACAATTCTATGGTCGGCTTCCAGTCTAACCGAATGCAGCTAAGCTACCAGTATTACTAAACGTTTAAACTATACAATATCAACTAGCTTTTGAATAGATGCAGCAGTTTTTCGAGACTTGACTTTTGGTAATAAGTGCAGGATATCATTACCAAAAGCCTTATTAACTTTTTATTGCTAGGCTAAAAAATACCCTAAACATCAATCGATCTGCCTAGCCTGTTCCAACTAAGTATGTTGGGGTCGGCTTTCAGTCTAAACGGATGCAGCTAAATACCAGTATATATCTGACTTCCACAACTTCGATCGACCCGTGTGACTGTTATCATTTAGGTACGAGCCCCCAAAAAAACCCAGAAAATATTAAACAAATTATTAGTCATTTGATACGCATTTTATTCATATTGAAATTATTATCTCCTTTATTTTTTGTATATATATTAAAGAAATTATATTTTTAAATATTAGAATATAAAACATTTAAAAATATAAAAAGTAGTAGCCCACGGTATCGGGAACAGGGTCCAAGCTACCGGCGCGGCGGTCAGGGCTCCAGAGAGAGGAAACCTCCTGACAATGCGAGCCGTGTCCAGAAGGACCATATTGAAACTATTAAGTATTAACAAAACTTGCTGTTTTGTTTTAAAATGTAGTACCTAAGTAGGTAGATACAAGATTCTAATAAGTACATAGAAAAACCAAGCAATCTCATTAAAATCAATGTCTAGTTGCGTGTCGTACAGAAATAATGGCAAACCCAATAACGCGCGGTGTTCGATCAGCCAAATCCGATTACGTCTGGGATCAGATGTCTCTACAACCAACGTAGATATTATACACAATCCGGATAATATCCTCTCAGATATTAATTGCTTTCTGTAATCTGTTTGCAAGATTTTTTTGATTATTTTTCGTAGAGATGTTGTAGTTACCGTAATGCTTAGTACTAGGTAGGTAATGGTTATAACAGCGAGGTAATTGCGTAACACGTTGACAATTGCAATGCCTTTCATTTTGACAATTCGACAACATTCACTGCGTTATTTGCGTTGTCGAGCTAACGAATGTTTCAAACATATGAAGCAATCGATTAGGAATTTTCTTTAAAATTTCTCAGATTGTGGTGTTTACACAATTGCAATTGGGGTGCTGGGTTCGTTTCCCAAGTCGGGAAAACTGTTATTGAGTTTTTCCATCAGTGATTACTCAGTTGCAAATCGGAGCCTGAATTTGGACCCTCTTGATGACAATAGACTCACCTCCTACTTTTTTTTTTTTTTTTTGAATGGGAAATCATCTAATGACTCCTCCCGCTCTGGGTGGAGCGGAAGGGAGTGTCAGACTCTTACTGACTAAAACCCACCAGTGTTCCTTCCTTAGCCCTTTATGTTCTGGGACAGCGGTAACCCTTTCGGACGATCCCGCTTCCCACTCACCTCCTACTTGACTTGAACAAAACTGGTGAAATATGCAAGTAGGTACCTACTATGTTCACAGATTACAGGCGTGATTTTATGGGTGTAAATTAGAACGGTTTGGTCTTAAGGAGGAAATGGGAAACAATTAAGACTTCCTTAACTTTTATATTTCCTATATTTGTTAGTCAAAGAAACTCTTGGGTGCAAATTTTTCCTTTACACACATGTGTCGATTAACAAATTACTTCGGCACCGTGCAGTACCAACGATTGGTCTCAGCTATTTTTTTTAAATGTTCATGCAACTGTATCATCGTCTTTTTTATAGTTCGGGAGATATTTGTCAGTAACAGCCCAGAGTCTAGATTTTTTGTTGATGGCAATAGGCTCGCCCCCTATTACATGGGACTTAGACATAACTGGCGAAATGTGGGTGTATTATAGGTGCACCTCTACCTAACCCTTCAGAGATTAATAGTAAAATAACGCGCGTGATGCTATGTTGTATGTTATTGAAGATATTTTCCTTGCAATATCCTTCATCTGTAAATCCAAACAGATTTTTCATCACAACACAGCTACTGAAACCTATGTATCTACCTACAGATAGTATGAAGACCTGATTTCTGTGCGCGGAAGTGCACACCGCACAGCCGATCCATCATTCTGGATGGAAATCTAATTTGTTACATTCGGCACTACTAGCAGCCCCCCTAAATGAATTACCGTCGACACGAAGCGCTACTGAGCTATGCGATTTATTTTTACCAATGTCATATGTGATGTTACGCATCTGTGTGGAAAAGAAATGTGTTTATCGTGTCTGTAGGTAGGGCTTGGTAAGCTTTTTGAAGATAAAAATTAGATAGAATCAGAAATTTAAACAATCAAAACAGTACCTGCATTTTGAAGGCAACTAAAGGAAGCAGTGACAGAGCTTTTAGTAGAAAACAATCAGGTATTGGGTATTTGTTTATACAAATCGGTTCTTATTAATAAAATAACTTCAAGCTTCTGATAATAGTGCAGAGATTTCGTTGACCAAATCATTGTTTAGTAAACCAAAAACAGTTTCCAAAAATATATATACCGATTTCCTCTTCCTCATTGAATTTAGGGAAGAACTGTAGTAAGTGGGCACACAAAAATAGCTATTAATTCGTTGTGGAAATGAACTATTTCATTGACAAAATTTTAATTACAAAGCTTCTCATCTAAAATAAACAGCGCAATCATCCGCGCCTATTACACCACTGACAAACGAAAAAAAAAACACGCGACCATCAATTGCGAAGCAGACGAACATGTGTTGCTCGCGACAAAACGACGACATTAAAATCGCACGTCCTTGGCAACATCCTACATCCGCTTCTCACAGTTAATGCTGCACGCATTAAATCATTGCGTTACGGTCATAAAAATTATAATTCGTGTACGGTGTCACAAAGAAAAAGACGAAATTCTAAAGGGTTTGAGAGACATAATGCTCATCGAACCTGTTTCATTGAAATATAGACAAAATCAGGTCAATGAAAGATATAGAAAATTGTATGAAAGAGATAGAGAAATAATATATTAGGATTTTTGGATAAAATAAATCTAATTGAAGTATATCCTACACTTCGAGATTGCTCGTTTATAAAAGTGTCAGCCATACATATTGTTTTCGCGACCATTCCAAAATTAGTAGGTATAGCATACTTTTCTTCGACTTCATTTGACTCATGAGCTTCAATAATGTTATTAATTACAAACAGGAATAAAATCGATTTCAACCATTCCATATTTCAACGGAACTTCATCTCAGGATTAGATAAACGATAAAGATTCCAGGGTCGCCATTACGCTAATGGGGCACACGTGGCCGGATCGGCAAATCCCTTCGTCGTGCGAAGGCGATTTAGTACCCAAATTAATTATTAATGGACCCTTTGATGCGGTTGGCCCAACAAGCAGATGATTAGTTGATTGCGAGAGATTTTTAGATGCTTAAGATTTCACACATTTTGCTGCTGAGGTTGTCCTCATCTAGGTATACTTATTATAAAAAAAAATGCATTGCGTGTCTGTCTATGAAACCGCTGTTCGCGTTTGCGATTTTAATGCGGATTCACCATCATTTAGATAATTTATTCCAGCAAAATCTTAAGCAAGGATGGGTCGATAGTTTATTGTATTTCAAATAGTAGCAACAATGGTATTACTAGGACCGTTAGGACAATGTTATGTGCAGGAAAATGTCGAAATAATATTCAATTGAGTAAATCATTTCGCATTTCATTCATTAACTTACCTTCCGTGTTTCTGTTTTGATCACAATAATATGCTAAGTGTTCATTCTGTATTTACCGTTAAAATGAAAATAACACCGTCTTGAATTTTACATATTTCATTTTTATCATATAAAATCCATCATCATCATTCTCCTGCCCTTATCACAATTTATTTCGAATCGGCGCAACATGTCTTTTTTTTCATACTTCTCTGTTAGTCGTCATCTCGGTAGGCACCCCGTTTCTAACCATATCATCTTTCAGACAGTCCATCCATCGTTTCTTTAGTCCTCCCTTACTCTTACAGCCATCCACATTACAAAACTCAAAACTTTTCTCACGATATAACATGATATCAAATTATGGTAACATGCAAAATGCAAGCTTCATTAGATTTCGATCAACCTCAAAAACAAATTATTTCCTTTCATAATTATAATCAATCATCCGATTCCATACATCCATCTAGTCCAAACTCCATTCCTCATTGACCCTAAAGCTTTAAATCTTAACCTTATTAGAATCTTCCTGTGTCCAATTGTTGCGAAACGGGCGGCTGACATCAAAGCGCTACTGACCAATGAGCGCAATGAATCATAGGCAATGGAATTGATTGAAACTGTTTTTATTATGCCGACTACTGGCGGTTTAGTCAAATTGGTCGACTTTGTAGATAGGTTTAGATTGGATGAAACATTTTTAGTGTGTGGTCGGCTAGTTAGAAAATTTTGATTAATAAAAATTTTTGGTTCGAATTTTTTTGTTTTGGGCGTATTGAATTCTGATTGGAACTTTTTTTTTTGGTTAGAATAATCAGTATAAAATGTTTTTAGCTTTAATTTATATCAGTACTACAATACTGACACTACCCATTCGTTTGAACATAAATCAGAACTAATTATCAAAATAATGTTACGTCCAAAATCGTCAGTTATGATATGATTTTATTTTCACTAATATAGTAGAAATATTGCAAGTTGGTAACATTATGTGTTTTTCACATTTTTCATCTACTGTTATCATGGTCTTTAGTACCAAAGGTCTAAAGCATAAGAATTGCGAAGTGTAACACAATCCGAACGGCGACTTTGACCCCAATTCAGTTGGGACCAGTCTCACGAGTATGTGTTTCAGGCGGGATTTAATTTCGTCTATTTTTTATAAAAACATTGACTAATAAAACTTTGATCCTTCTTACCAATAAGAATTTAGTTTGAGTAAATATCTGAAGTTAGATTTTTCTAAAATTATACTTTTTCGTTGGAGGTTATTACAAGTTAAGTCAACAACCCGTATTTAATTTGGTCATAACAATTTAATAAAGGTACTGCAACATAATTCGAACTTGACGCTCGGATTGAAAACCACGTTTTCAAAATCACCAACCACCAATCAAAAGATCTGATTCCACACAAAGAAATAATAATAAAAAATAGATAAGAAACCTTTTCTTCTATAAAAAAGCAGCATCAGACGAAGTAACAATTGCGTCCAATTGAAATTCTGCCCTGAGAAAACATTCAATCTCGCACAATTAACACCTCTTAACCCATTCCGGCGTTCGCACGCCAATCACCAGCCAGAAGATTGTACAATTTAATCGCTGCCACACTGTTCTTGTGCCAGATACAAACATCGATGGGTTGGGAAATTAAAAATGGAAGTGTTCTTGAGGATTTAGAAACTGGGAGACTTGTAGGGGTCAAATTGGAAGTGAATGCTTTGGTGGAAGATAAAATTGTCGCAATTATTGTAAAAGTAGTCGTACTTGTTGTAAAAGGAGATCTTGAATAGTAAACAGATTCCACTGAATCCGGATATTTTTATCCAATAATTTAACTGTTTTTGAACTGGGATATTCGTGTGATTTCACAAACATCCAAACAGTCAACGCCAAGAACATGGACTAGTAATCTAAATCTCAAGTGACAAATCATCACCAATCACTTTAACCTATTTCTAAATAAGTGTACCCAATAAACGCATCTGCATCCATTCATAGTCAGGCCAAGGCAAGCCAAGGCCATTTCTATCGCGAATACTTAACAAAAAAAATATTCACACACTCGACCATTACGAGCTACGATTTAATTTACGACTAGATCTCTTTGGATCAATTAAAGTGGCAGATGACAAACAGTGGACATGACTATGACTAAGAACACGCGTAGGTGGCGTGGTTCCGTGGGAAACGACCATTGACTTGATTTTGACAGACGTGTGCATTGGATTTTATACTAAGACGAAGAATTTAAATTCAGAAGTTACTTATGATGTGGGTAAATATCAGTTAAAAAGGGTGAGAATATTTATAATATTAGGTAATTGGTGCTTTTGTACAAAGACTTAAAGATATGGGTGAAACGGAAGCTATAACCAAGCTCGTATGATGATATCGACTGTAGATAATACACTTTTAAGCATACTCTGATTAACTTTAGCTTTAAATACTGTTATAATATTTGGATGTGTTATTACTGAGCATATAATTGAAAAGATCCAAAACTGTAATTTCATACAATCTCGAAGAAATTAACGTCGCTGCCAATCTTGACCTTCCTAAAGTAAGGAAACCCGTTGATTGGATATCACGGACATTGCATCTGAAAACGGAGGCTGTGGGCGGAGTGAACGTGGGAACTCTTAGTGGACTAGTCAACAATGAGTCAGGAGTGACTAATGTAGGACAGGCGCCATGCCACTGCGGTAAGACGTATGATGTGATGAATAGAAAGAATTGTTAGACAAAAACTAGATATTGTGGAAGGTGACAATATTTAAGAAGAGTCTAATAACTCTAAAGAGCTCATTAGCTACTAAACAAAAAGCAATTATTTTATAAAAGAAGTAGCATAAAAATATCATAGTACCTAACCTATGTGTAAAGCGGAAAAAATCTACTTCGGCACAAATTAGGGCTAGGTCAACCATTATTTTCTGTGATATCTGATCAACTGGTAGGAATGACCCATTCTCAAGAAAATAAACGTGACACCTTTCCTCTACAAATCATTGTTCGTTACTAATCCGTCCTTTGTTATTCCCATCTGACCCATTTAGAATTTAGCGGCAACAATCAGAATAAAAATAATTAGGTACCAACGTGCCTAATCAACGACTTCCTCCGTTAGTTTCCAAGCTTTATTTTAATTAGCAACTTTGTTATCGTTAACAAAAAATATTTTTCTGTTGCTAATCAGTGAGGAAGCTGGGACCTCGCTGACCTAAGGACCAGTGTGTTTTGCAGTTAAAAATGAAAGATTCTTTATACCGTACAAAAGCTTAGTGTTACAGATATCTGGGCCTTGTAGACCGCCTGTCTCCAGATAAGAATGTCATTCGTTTCTGTTTATCTTGTTTTTTATGGTATTCTTTATAATGAACTGAGTATTCTGATGAATTTCTTTGTATTTAGTAATTGGTTGGTTGCTAGAATTTTTTGTTTCAACTGGATTTTTATCATAAGTTATTATATTGCATTTCTATTGAAATTAATGAAAAAAAAATGTTAATTCAAGTTAACTATCTCTACCTTATATTTTTTGTTACATCAGCCTGTTACTTGTTGTGTAATTGATAAGAACAAGGCACCTAATCTATCTTATTCTAGTCAAGTACATAATAATATATACCTTTACCTACCTAGTCTTATCTTAACTTCGATTTTACCATATTTTACTGCAAAAGACGTATTGGCTACTAATACGCATCCATTGTTATCCTTTTGAAAATGAAAAGATATAATCTTATTTTTGACAGGGAACCATTCTGTGCGAATAAAACTGCATCACCACCACACCGCATGATCGAGATTTACAAAGATTCTATAGCAGTCTCACATGAAGGGCTATCAACAGTAAACGGCGAACAAACAAGTGTTATTAATATAATATTAATATAATCATGACATAACATCGATCAGTTTCCGTTGAGAATTCTCTAGATTGTAGATAGTCGAGCGTTGTTCTTGGCCAATTATAATAATGTACTGTACGCGGCCACCCAGGACGGTAACGCAACACCCGGATTAGAACTCGGTAGCTTTGGAGTTACTGCACTGGGTTTTGTTGCAGTTTTAGGGGACTTTTTGGCTAACAACTACAAAAATCCAACCAAAAAGTAAGGAGTTGATATTTAGCGATTAGCAATGTGAAATTGGTGGATCATATTATAAAACTAAGACATTTTATAGGATTGAAATGCAATGCAATTACCTACGATAGCCAAACTTGAAACCAGGCCACACCGTATGCCAACAATAGCCATGGTAATGAACTTGATTATTTAACAATATTTCACATTAAAGTACTTATTGGACTAGCAAAAATAAATAATGAAATTGTAAATGGAGGAAGGAAATCCCGCATCACAAAGCTAAAAAAATTTTTCAAAATGCTTTCCCGGATTACAACCATATAAAAAACATTCACAAACCCATCAATCGACTCTATTCATCTCTCTAACCTATCGAACGATTGAACCACATTACTATCTAATAATACGCGAATGAATGGCCGCCGTCCATTGAGTGAAGTATTGTTCGACGGACACTAATTGATGCTGAGCGGCTGCCTTTTGTGATAACACGAGTATCTACAAGTAGTGAAGCAGCTGGTTTTAATATACATTTTGATGTTATGGTGATTTTCTTTCACTTTGATGGTAAAATGGAAAAAAAAAAGAAAATGTTAATCATGATAATGACTTACTAACTGATTCGGGATTAGGATATAGTGATTTGGATTAAGATAACAATGCTGGTGGTTTTCAGTTTGAAGATATAGTTACGAATGTGTCCGATGACCACTAATGACAGCAATATTCTTAAAATTAAAGCAGTTAAATATCAATTGAAAATCTACAAATTAATCCAAGACACCTATAGTGAAAAGGACTGACGCTAAAATACAAAATAAAAATCGAAACAACGATCAAGTTATATACAATATTGTAATTGTTGTACACTACTTCATTGAATGATATTACTACTACATTATTACTTCTGACCGAAAAAGCTTTTTCTAACATTCATATACGAATTGGAAGGAGTCACTACACGAAAAATTATTCAATAAAGCACAATCTGACACTCGATCTGCAGTAGCCGGACGCGTGTCATTTGAGGCGCCGAACCCCAGGCGCCTGCCCGCCGACATGATTTGATGCGATATTATATCTAGCTTTCTTATTTTAGGTGCTAATGTGTGGTCTGGATAGTTGATATGATTGATACATTAATGAGTGTTCGTAGTTGTTTTAATAGGAGCAGATATTGGGGCGGTGTAGTTTTTAGTTTAGCTGAATTATGTTGTTCACATTGATACGCTTTTGGACTCTCCCAAATTCTTTTTAATGTGGAAAGGTTTTAGTGCCTGATCCCAGCAATGAAGTCAGATACACAAATCCTGATCTACTTAATTTTGTTAGTTGGTTACTAAAACAAGGAATTTTTTTTAACATACAGAAACCATGAATGACAGACGTGGTGGACCTTGCCCATGATTAAAACACCACTACCACAGAACGGAAAATTTGCAATGACGCAGAATATGTTACGTATAAGATTAAAGAAAAAGAGTAAACACCACTTAGAATTGCAGCTAAAGAATCATTGGGACATTGCAGACAGTATCAATTGCAAATTGCAACAGCATAAGTGATATAAAGCTAACAAACACTTAATGTATGATCCGAGCCGTATTAAAGTAATGTCTGAGATAAATCCCTGTTATATTTCGACATGGAAGAATCAGCACGCGACACATGAAAGGCTTATATTGGAAGCGACAGCGGGTACTTCACCTTTCTAACGTTATAAAGAGTTATTTATCATTTTTTTTACTTTTGTCAACGTATTCAATCGTAACCTTAGCCATATTATCAGCTTTTGGACCAGAATATTTTCCATCTTATATGTTTCAAGTTTGCTTATCTTTCAAGTTAAGTGGAATTTCCTTCTTCTGTATTCGACCACCGTCAGTATCGGACTTTAAATGTCTTTCTCTTCTCTCATCTTCTGTTTTCTAAGCATGTTGTAGCCCATATCCGTCTTCACAATAATTAGCATAACTCTTTGAAAGAGAAAATGAAATCTTGATTAAAACACTGCTTACCAAATATCTCATGAAACTTTATTCCTTCAGTCCCGCTGTCATCCCATAACTTGACCTACCTCTCATCACAGGAAGCGATGTCACAATTGGCGTGGCGAGCGTCAATTTAATGATCTGCTTCGCCCGGACGACGGTCATTGATTCTCGTAACATTGGCGCCGTTCGGCGACTCTTTTGTTTCAACTTTGTACTTGAGTATGGACTTTTTAACAGTCTTGTTGTGTGATTCTGATTGGACTTTGGAAGGGTGTAAAGGTCAGGAGAAAGCTTGAGATGGAATATGTGGTGAAAAAGGTTTTGTAGATATCAGTAGTGCTGGGAGTTGAAATGAGGTAGCATGGCCAATTTTGGGCTGAAGTTAGTAAACATGTAGCAATCAAAGTTAAGGAAATTGATGATTTACTTATAACGCTGTATGCCTTGCTAAGTAAGCCGTAGTAATGTTTACCTTTTTCACTTTGGTACTCGTAGCTACACTTATTTTCATGCAAAGTTGGATATCTCTTTCTCCGAGGGTTTTGTCGTTCCTCTTGTGCATGTCAGCAAAGCTTTTTCCGATAGACATGTTAAGTTTTTGATCATAGTTGAATAATTGGTAAATACTAGTTTTATGTCCAAACAGACACCAGTGTTTCCTAGTTTCATATCATGATTCATTGCTGCAATGACAGGCGCGGCCATTTAAAAATAGATATCCCTGTTCACACAGTGACGATCTATTTCTATTTATAGTAATTGATGTACTCCAAATTTTACCAATTTCGTTGGTCAGTCGGCGGCATTGAGTTCATTTGATGGTCTTAATTTTTTTTTATTGTTTTATATGTTGCAAGAACGAGAAAAGAACTTAAGTTTAGTGAATGAACGTCTCGTCTTCATCTTCATTGTTAGATTTTATTTCAATGAATTGTTATTCAACTTATGACGTATTTCAAAGGATTAATGAAATTATAAGCCATGAGTGATGACTTGATAATTATAAATAATTTAACTTTTGATAGAAATCCAATATTTAAGCTTAAACATATTTTTAAGAATTATTGGGACTCAAAATTTTCAAAATTCATATGAATTGTAATTTCAAAGCGGACTAAGGCCCGAGCTAATTTTGTCTCCCAAGACATTTATTCTGTAGACGAAGCAGGCATGTATACCTACAGTACAACTGGTACCGGTGGCATGTGATTTACCCGACAGCCGACCTTAACACTCGCTGGCGCCACCGAATCGCCCTCTTCCTTTGCACTGATTGTCCTTGCCGGTTTTGTTCCTATCCTGTTTTACGGTCGTCTACATAGGTCGGGCAAACGGGCACCGTGTGTTCTAGACATGTTATCTCATAAATCAACTTTTAGATCGAAGATAACACAATATTAGTTTATTTCGGCACTTTAATCCTAAAGGCAGTAGAATCAAATCACTAGATCACTTTTTACAAAGATGATATTAAACTATTTCTTACCAATAGCCAAAGTACTTTTTGCATTTCTTCAGTGGCATAATTATACCTATGAGAAATACTAAACAAATTAACGGTTTTACAGGAACCAAACACCTGGTCCTTATAGCCTCGTTTCTCATTTATGTGCTTTTACAAGACATTTCGATTCTCCATGTATTAGTGTTGTTTGAGTCTTCTATGACTATCTACCAAAAAATGTTCAATTATATTCTCGACCTAAACAGTCGTTGGCGCCACCGAATCGGTCTCTTCCTCTGCACTGATTGCCCTTGCCACTTACTTAGTTACTGTTCTTGTCCTGCCTTGTCGGTCCTAATTCATTTGGAAGGGCTTTTGGATTAAGCATGAATTTACATTTTATTACAGCAGTAGCTGCCCAGTGGTAACGGCCGCGACTTACGAGTCGTAGATTCGAATCCAGTCAGGCACTTTACTTTGAGTAAATTATTTCATCACTGCTTTCAAAACGATGAAGGAAAACATCGTAAGAAAACCGGAAATGTCCTAGAATTAAAATCTCGAAGACACGTGACATCTACCAACCCGCACTGGGCCCGCGTGGTGGATTACGGCCCACTGCCCCTCGAAGAGAAGGAGATTATGGCTCAGCAGTGGGAACATTATAGGCTGATTATGTTACATTTTAGTACTATTTATGGTAATGTGTGAAGGAGCCGAACTAATGCTCTTTTAAATCTTTTTAATCATTTAAATATCGATGTATCTACACAACCATACGATATACAAACTATCGATGTATCTACATAATCATACAATTCACAAATTAGTTTCCTAATACCTGTTTTTGCTCTTCCAGTAAACACGGTATATCGGAACAATATTAAACAGGTGTAAACTTCAATCAAATTATCTGATCTGATTGTTTCAGCATTAAAATTACTAGTAATATCACCAATGACGCTGATTGGGGATACAAAGTCCCCTTAGAACCACAGAAAATGAAATTGGAAACATTACACCTCTTACTTTATTCAGTGTTCTCTCCTAACTTCACTTAACCAATCAGCTATTTCATGCGTGATTTTCTCCACATATCAGTACCATCTAATAAGATCTATTGTTCTATCTTCCCGTCAGTTTGTTTGTCCGTTAATGCAGATGGATGGCCGACCACGTGATGATTACATACGGATGGCTGTAAGTGAGACAATCAGTGCTCGAAAGGAAGAGAACGATTCACTGGCGCCAGCCGACCCTAGCTAAAATTGCGAGTGCGATATATACTTTGGGTATCTATATCTTCTTAAGAGTATTGGATTGTTGTTCATTGATATTATAGGATTTGAAAATATAGGGTGGTAAACGATAAAATATGGTCGAAGGTGTAGAAATTTTTTAGTCCCAACTATTTTTTATAACCTTCCAGTCGATATAAACAATGGTGTTACAAAAACCTCCCTTAAAAATAAAATACATAAGTACCTCTTTAATATTTTTTGTCAAAACCTCACTGTAGACAATAGCCAATACCTGTATGTATTTCTGTAGTTTAGTTTTATTAATTTGTATGTGAAAAAGTGTCATTATAAAAAATATATATATAATATGTACAAAAAATGGAGCTACGTCTGCCAACAAACTGCTTTGCAGTTTGGCAGAGGTAATATATGTTGTCGAAAATGATTTACGTGAATAAACACTTTTTCATTATTCATTTCATTTTTCATGTGCCTATGTAGTTTTAGGTGACGAGACAAAGTTTATACAGGTCTCGTGCGCGGCCACCATTTTGAAAAAAATAATGGCGGTCAAGTATGCCAGGCTCCGTATAAAAATCTTCAATCTCTTTTTAGTTTTTATTAGCAATCTATATCTGCTGGGAGTTGCGCCACTTCTTTTTCCTAGCTAAAGCACTACTGACCCGAAGTGATGAAGGACGATGATGCACGTAAATAAAAACGTCCTTAGTCCATATTTACAATAACAATAAAGTTTTATTTGTTTATTGCTAACCGATAAATCGTTACGTAAAATATCAACGCTAGGAATGTTTGACGAAGGCCATTGTTGCTATCAGAAAATTCGTAGAAACTTAAAATGGGGTCGCATCAAGTCGCATGGGTACTAGTAAAAACTAGGTAGGTGCTTAGGTAAAATTGTTCCCATTTCCTATGGCTGTGGTTTTGTTATCAAAATAATGCTTAATGCAAAGGAAAATCGCCTACCGAATATGGTATTGACAAAATCGCAACACAATAAAGTGAATATAGCCAAAATAAAAGCATATTTTGTGTAATAGTAAGTAGTGAATAAACGGATATAGGGATATCCGATCATTTCATTGGTTAAAAAATCTAAAATTGATTAAATTATCCCGATATTCCCACGCGAAACTTATGTGGGTGTAACCGCGGAGCGCTGCTAGTACCAAAATAAAGCAGAAATATTTTCTTAAATAATTTAAACTCCATAAAACTAAGTAGCAAAATATCAAACAATAATGAAATCGTACAACATACAGAAAAACAATAATTTGCTTAATCAGGCTTCCTATCGGAATTACATGGAATAAATGTAATCGATAATTTTAATATCTTGTAACAACGGCAGTGATTACCTAAATACATGTACAGATAATTGTTATCGATAATCCCTTCGGAATTGTTCACGATATCATCGATGTACAATCATCAATTTTAACTTGTTTTATTTTTTTATTTGAGGGGCCCGTGGCTAAATAATAACGGCCGTACAGGTCGATCGATCAGGTTAAGACCTCGACGTGCCTCAGAAAGCACTTCAAACCGTTGGTCTCGGCTGTCATTCGTGGATCTTTGACAGTCTTTACGGGTAGTCAGAAGTCCGAAAGTCTGAAAACCAGTCTTGCCAAGGGGTATCGTTATATCGTATCCCAGTAACTGGGTTGTGGAGGTCAGATAGGCCGTCGCTTCATGTAAAATACTGGTATTCTTCTAAATCTGCTTAGACTGGAAGCCGACCACAACATAGTTGGGAAAAGGCTAGGCAAATGCTGATATTTTTTTAAAGATTGGTAAGAAACTGTGTTTTAATATAAAAATCTACTTACTACAATAGAATACGTTTAATTTATTGGTCTTTACAGTATGAAAAGACCAGCACTCTAATTGTGTAACAAACGACCAATCAATGATTTTGAAGGATACTGCTAATCCACTGCTTCTTGTTCGAAAAATGTGTGTGCTCAGCAACGTAAATGCAACGCAATGAACGTTGTTGTACTGTCAAAATGAAATTCATTGCCAGTGATAGTGTGTTACCCCGCTGGGCGAATATAAGATTAAAATCACCAAGTAAATTACCCACCAAATAGTTATCATCCAAAAGACAGTTCATTTTGGGTCTTTGAATCGTCAATTATTTTTTTCAACCCTTTAGTCTCTGGTTAAATATTCAAGCAGTCCTCAGATAAACCCAACTAAAACCTCATTACTTTTCATTCTCCGTCCAAGAAATTAATGACGATGAGTTTCCAAGAATTAATATCACGACTGAAGAAAGTGTACGGATGCAATAGAGTCGTTAAGCTAAATGTCTCGTGACTTCGTACAGACGTGGTACTGAGGGCATGAGCCAAATCATGACTGACCATTTCATTGATAAGACAAACATTCAATTGTTTGATGTTAAGTGGACGGCTAAAATGTTGCTTGGGTTTGGAGAAAGGGCCGATGTTTTTAGCACATAAGGAAGAAAAATAAGTACCTAATGAGAAAACTGAAAATTATCTCAAAGGAAGCTTCATCTTCCAAATATTTTAGCTTCAGGAGAACAATATTTTCATAACACACAACATCACATCTTTAAATTATCGTTATGTTTAAGTCCCACGTATATAATAGGGGGCGAGCACATTGCCATCAATTGGGCACTAATCGAGACTCCGGGCTGCTACTGAGAAATTTCTGGTAAAAAAAAACTGGAAAAACTTGCCCGACCGGGAATCAAACAAAAAGAAAAAAAACAAGAAAAAAAAACAGAACTATATTTTCTTGTGTGTAAAGGAACAAACCGCGTGGCGTGCTATATGTGATGACAGAATGCAGTAACTAGGTTTCGAACGTGACTCTTATTTGTGAAGACTTATGTTAAATCTTATTCATATCACCTTTATAGAAAGTCTTAAGTCCATATTAACAACTTCCTCGATTAAATGACAAGTTGGCGGTACGAGCTTGAAGTCTACAGGCAGCTAGCTCTAAAGGTCTCGGCCTTTGCCCTGCAGTGGGGCAACTTATGCTATAAATAATAATAATCGAATAATGCTGAAATGTTGCGACCAGCCCTATTTCACCACGACATTATTATAAACCCCTACGCAACCGCTACTAAGCGCCATTTTAGCGCCTCACTAACAACTTTGACTCCTACTGGATCAACACTTTGTTTGTAAGCTTCGCACGATGTTTGCTCTTCCTCTATATTTAAAACCTATAATTAAGATTGATTGAAGTGTTATTTCTTAGATAAGTATAAGTTTTACAGATACAGTGGTGCAGTTTACTGGGATGATTCTTGTAGGTAATCATAATAACATATATAGGTACGTGTTTATTTCGACTAATCTGGAGGAGATTTTGGCTTTATATATACTTTCATTTTTGTGTATTTGCCTCCAAGAAAAGCAAAACATATAATATTCTTTCTGAAGTTTACTTAGAAGCTAGTGTTCTGTATTTTTTTATATAGTAAAATGGGCTAGCTCTTGACCTCGATCAGGCCTGAAGGAAAGCGATGGATGAGGTTTATGATGGAACGAGCGTGCGCAGAAGATTCGAGCTTCGAATTCTTCTTTCGAAATTTTAAATTGGTATGAAAATATTGCTAAACCAATTGGGTACAGGCACTTTTGAATTGTCAAGAGGTCGGTCAGTCAGAAAGATAAAGATAATTTCCCATTCCAAAACATAGTAGGTTCCTATCATAGTTTAAAGAACACGAATTCCTAGACAGTACACTAAATAAAATCCCCAGATCAATTTCCACATAGGCCAGGCAGATGCGCGTGAGTCACATAGCTCGTGTTCGTGTAATTACGGTGAGACCGTAATGAGGAAGTGCCCTACTGATGAATATTGACTGGTTTACCCTCGTTGTCTCTTTGATAGCTGATTTTTAATGAATTTTAGCTATTTTAGTCGGTTTTAATACATACTGTATTTATCTTAGAGAATCTACAAAGAGTTTGAATGACGTAAGTGCCAAGAAAAAAACGTCTTCATTTTCAACCAAAACAAAGATTTATAATTGCTTGCATATTTAAATAAACAAAACCACCTTTATACACATCTCCACCAGCTTCCAACCTGCCGCATAAAAGGACAATTATTTCGCTACTAACTCTGACTTTCTTCTTCCCCAGGACTATCAGCAAGTGAAGCGCTACGGAATGGGCTGTCAGTCTGCCAGTCTCTGTGGGGAGCCTCTGCCAGTCGGTCAGAGCCAAGGATCGCATCACCACCCCCACACAGCCATGATACTCCGTATCCTGTGCGAGGTATGAATTTCATCATAATGTAGCTGTCCCGATAGACGTTGTCCTGTCCAAACAGTGACTGTAGTCGAAAACCCCAGGTAACTAGGCAAGATCGGAAGATTCTTATTTTTCAATGAAGGAGTGGTAATTACACCTTTCCTAAGCGACACATTATTGTATTCCGACATCCTCGCGAACGAAGTCGCGGGCACAGCTAGTTTTTACTAATATCGATGGTATAAAAATGCTGCATTAAGAGAGGCCTTATCAGTAAATTCTGACGGAACTTATTTTGCTTTTTGGGTTATCTTTTCAATAAAAGAAAAGGACGCAGCCTCTTATCCTTACCTAGACGAGATATGCCCAACAGTTATAAAAATAGGGAGTCACAGGAAAAATTACTTGCAGTTTCCACGATTAATTTAGTCAAATTGAAGAGAATGCCAGCTTTTTTGTAATAAGCAAACATCTTCCTCACCATCCTAATTTAGTCTTTAACATTTCAATGCGTTTGCCCGCCTACCTGTCGAAACACCACACGCGTTGGAGTAGTTGAATGGACGCAGTGAAGTCATTGTTTTCACAATAACAATAGAACAATGACAATAGTTGTGTACACTTGGTGTACCGTTGACGTTTCGAGCACTTTCTCTTACGTACACTTGGTGTACACTTGACGCTTGAGGGGTTAAGTCGTCTATTCTGACACCCACACTTCTAAAAGCATTTTTGTACCAAAATCCTCAACCTCCATATTGGGACAAAGAAATGCCAAATCTTTTATTTACAAAGTGTCAAAGCATCACAAAACCGCATATAAGCCAGTAATCCCATTACGAAATCACCTCTCTTGCACCTCTTTGAGTGAGCCGCCAAGTTATCTAGATCTCCTTAGATTATGTTCCGCAAAACATGCTGATGTTCTCGTATCTTTAGAAGGCTGATAAAATTGGCATTCAAACACTCACCTGAAAGCACCCAAAAAGACTACCTAAAGAAGTCTAGATCAAAGAAAATGACAGTACTATCCCCTATCGTCCAGTCCCAGTCCGAGGGAGTCGCACTAAGTCCGCTACGCGTTACGACCGTTTATAGCCCTATTGTATTCTCGAGGATGCATTTTTTCTCGGATCAGTCGCATTACAGCCGTTCTACCTGAAGTACACTCAACGTTAAAAGCCTGGGGCCGTTTTTCCATGACACAATGAACGAAACCGCGCGAAATTAACGTGAGTTTGGCGTGATTAACAAAGGAATTTATTTGGTTTCGAAATGAGGAATCATTTAGTGGTCATAGTGATTTAGGGTCCTGTAGTTAATCAAAAACAAGATGATCCTTTCAACTTTGATATGAAGCTCTCGTAAGACCGGCTCAGAAGTTGAGATTTCAACATTCATTCTTTTATTAGTGCATCTTTAAATTCTTCCGTTGTCTTCATGGTTCAGCCAGAACATTGTCCGTCAGGCACTTTTATACTGAGGGTTCTGTTAGCCCTAATTGCGAAACACACTATCTATCACAATCTGAATAATTCTGAAAAGTAATTGCTAATCCATTGCTTCATTTATGTTCGATTTTTTTAAATACTTTTCTCTTTTATTTTTACTTGCTGCGCCCCACGGTTTCACCCGCGTAAGTGTCGATCCCGTGGGAATATCGGGATAAAAAGTATCCTATGTGTTAATCTTGGTTATAAACTATCTGTGTGCCAAATTTCATCCAAATCTGTTCAGTCGTTTGTGCGTGAAGAAGTAACAAATACACTCACAAACTTTCGCCTTTTTAATATTAGTGTGATTATATACTTGTATATACTTAATCGATATATTTTAGTGTTAGCTTGTATATTGTAATTAGGGGTTTTTGTTAGTATCTCAATAAAACCTAGCCTTGTATCAGAGCATTACCTTTGCTTACCCCTTTTTCAGAACTCGGGCTTGACCTCACGCATATACAAAACTGCCGTCAAACTCATTCAAAACGCCGTCCACTATCTATATTGCAGTGCAGGCCACATAAAACGACCCAAAACTAATACCCAACATTTAATAACCAGTAGAAACTCCAATAACATTTGGTGTCTTAATCCCACGGCTACAGATTTAGGGTTGACGTATCTTATCGGTACGTCAACTCATATCACTGGCAAAATTATGTTGTTTTATGACTTTGATTTTGGCGGTACGACAAAGGTGAGATAACGGTGTCGATAAGCGGATATCGACAGTTTAAACGTGCATGTTATGATACATGTAATTTTTGTGTCGAACAAATTTCGATGTAGATAAGGTAGGGATAGAGAATTACTGTGGTGTTATGAGTTTGTTTACAGCTTTATTGGTGGTAGCCATTTTGGGTTGATGGGCTTAGTATGATGCAGTTTGTACCAAATGTTTTTGCCTTGAGATTGAGATTTTGTATAGCATAAGCATAGCATAGTCAATTTATATTATTCCCATTGCTGGTACACAGGCCTCCTATCTGTAAGATAGAGTGGGCGGTAATCCACCACACGGGCTCAGCGCGGGTTGGTAGATATCACATGTCTTAAAATTTTTGGTTCTAAGACATACCGGTTTCCTCACGATGTTTTCCTTCGCCGGTTTAAGTGCAGTGGCGATGAATAATTTACTCAAAGTAAAGCGCCTGACTAGGTTCGAACCTACGACCGTAAGTCGCGGCTATTACCACTGGGCCAACGCCTGGTCTGTAAAAATATAACTTTTTTTTATTAAAAAAAACCCTTTTACTGTTGAAAAGAGTAATGATAGAAATTAACCAATAAAAAAACCCAAAATAACTGAATAAAATAACGTGGTTTTATGGAATGCGACATCACGTTTGCTACAAAATATAAGAATTTAATAAAATAATATGATTAGATAAATAAAATACAATGTCATCACGTGTGCTCAATATTTCAAATTCTACCCAGACACTCTTGTCTTCGTAAAAAAAAATCTCCAAGAAAATGAACCTATCGCTGCTGACCGTCCAACAGTTGTCTCGGAGTTGTAAATCCGATTTGGACATGTGTACCCTGGTAAGCAAACATTAGCCTACCAGATAACGGCTGGTTGTGTTTAAAGCGAACAAATGTATGAGGCCAGTTCCAATAAAACATCTTGCGGTGACACGAGTTTTCGATTTAGGATTTTTGAAGGCATCTTGTGAGTTGAAAGCAGTGACTTACGAGTCGTAAGTCGTGGGTTCGAACCCAGGCAGGCTTTACTTTGTGTAAATAAATTTATCACCACTGCTCTCAAAACGGTGAAGGAAAACATCGAGAGGAAAACGGCATGTCATGAAACCAAAAATTCGAAGACATGTGACATCTACCAACCCGCACTAGGCCCGCGTGGTAGATTACAGCCCTCTCGAAGGGAGGAGGCCTGTGTCACAGCAGTGGGAACATTATAGGCTGATTATTTTGCTGTTATTCTTGTGACTGTGGACGATAAAAAATTAAAGATACGTGATACAAGATACGTGGAAGATGATGTCAAAGTGTGCCCATTAACTCGACAGATGATAGGAAATGTTCTAAGTGTGAAGAAAATGGTCTTATTCAGGAAAAGCTTCGAGTAGGATAGTGACAGATTATCTTAATGGTAAGATAGAAACAAGATTTTAAAGCAGTGGAACCTGTCCCACTACTTCGATTTAGTGGGGCAGATTCCACTGCAAAATTTTAGGCATTCCACCTTGCCCCACCAGTGGGGCGGCTGGTGGGGCAAAGTGGAATAATCCAAATTTAATTCATCAAAATTAATAAATCATCCTTTTATGTTGGCTTTAAAATCACCACACTATTTTCTCTGAACACTTTCATGACGCAACTCAATCCACCACTTACTAAACGTAATTCCGGGTTTCAAACCATTCAGTCCATTCACAATACCATTTCCAAGTAAAATCCATTTCAAAGTGACACCCAACCCTCAAACGCGACATGCGATTCTAAATGACAAAATAGCCAAGTTTTAACCACAAAGCTCGATCAATCAAAGGGTAAAATTCGTGCCAGGTATAACCGTCAATATTTGCCGAGCGGTCACGACACCGCTTGGCTGTTTACCCTATTATTCACAACACTGTTTGCCAAGTCCAGCCAAGTCGCGCCAAGTCTTGATAACCTTTGTTGGCGTGACTTTTGCTTGTGGCCATTGTTGCATGTTTGTCTCTTTTGACATTATTCTGTTTTGTTATTTGTTTGCCAAGCTTGGTGGGGTGACTAATCTCAAAAATCTACTGCCTACCGTGTTTGTAGAGTGAGGCTTTCGTGCTTGAATCAAAAAGTGGCTAGAATTGCTAGACTCGTATCTTTATGGAATTGAATTGTGGGAAGATTTCTTTGAGCTCAGGATTTAGAGAAAAATATGTAGAAAGAAAACAGAAATTAACGTCAAGGCCAAAGAACCAAAAAACACTGTCCAATTAGCATAATTCTTTCAAACAATCCATGTTTTATTAGCAAGCATTAAGTTTGTGAAATTAACCTCAATCACACACGAGGGGCCATTAAAAAATAAACCTTGTAAACTGTCCATAATCACAAATCTTGGCGCTTTGTTGACTGGCAATTATCAAGCGAGAGTTTAATCTCAAAGACACCGCGCTTTCGTCAACGTTTACAGACAAACACACATTCAAACGACATCTAATTCGAGAATTAACGAGGTAATTTCAACCTTAACTCTTGAATGCAGAGTTGGAATTTGAAAGTGAGGTTGTAAACTGCACTTTTAAGTTGGTATGCATCACAAATATGAAGCGTGCTATTGTTTCAGCAAATAATTCCTAGAAACATTTAGAAGAGAAATCGGGGCACGCACACAAAGGCGCCGCCGAGATAGCGCAGGGTCACCCTTGAGTTGATAACCTTACTAAGGTAAAGCCATAGAGGTTAATAAATAAAGAACTTAGAAATAATGGAAAAATGTACGGCTGTTGATTTCAATTTGGAATTCTATTGTATTTTGTAATTTAAAGCAATATTGTCATCAGTCTTTGACTAACATGCAGAAGTCCAAACTCAAGGTCTGCCAACGATCAATGGAGCGCAGTATACTAGGCGTTAAATTAAAGGATCGTGTCCGAAACACAATACTGCGCTCCAAAACAAAGGTAGTTGACGTGGCATGCCGAATGCCGGACAAACTGTGGGACCAAATAGCGCAGAATTGGTGCCCTGAGACAGTGAGGCGGGGTCGCGGCAGACCACGTAGGAGATGGCGGCACGAGCTGGATAGGTTCCATCAAAACTGGAAGGAGGATGCGCAGGCTCGCGAAAGATGGAAGGAGTGGAGGGAGACCTTTGCCCAGGAGTGGGACAGCGCAGGCTAGAAAAAAAACTAAATTGTGATCAGACTTAATTTGCGGTTACAAGGACCATATATGCTAATGTATTGAACCATTTTGGTCCTTTCGATTCCTTTTAATATTCATAGGTTAGTGCACTTTTAAAAAAGCCTAAGTATTGACTTATCAGTCTTTCAGGCTTAAGTGCGTATGCACTACCTATATCATTATCTTAGTAAACAATTATTTATTTGCGTTCTTTTAAGTTGTTTTTAACTCGAATAGATGTGGAAAAACCTAATACATAGAGTTGCGTAAAAAGTACACACCAATACTTTTTTTTTAGAATAGAAAATTGGGAAATTTCTCTGATTACTCTTATCAGCTGCACAAACGTGACGACTATCCGTGATGTCTCCCCAAACCTCTAGATCATCATCATCAACAGCCTAAAGCAGTCCACTGCTGGATATAGGCCTCTCCTATTGCACGCCATTCAACTCGTCTATCGGCAACTCTCATCCAGCTGATACCAGCCATGCCGCGAAGATCGTTACTCCACCTAGCCTGAGGGCGTCTCACCTTACGTTTACTGATTCGCAGTCTCCATTCAAGAACACGTCAACCCCAACGGTCATCGGTTATCTAACCTAGGTGTGACCACGATAATCCCCATCGCGATATCATATTTCTCAGATCGCACCGAAAGATCAGATTTATCATATTTATCGTGGAGTATAGGGGAGACCGGGGATGGTTGACTAACTTTTGACTTAAGCTCGTATATCTCTGATGTTTAAATTAATATAACAAAAACAACAGTTAATACAGATAGAAGAACTATTCAGGTACCTAAAATACTAATCAATAACCTATATATTTATCATTATAATACTTATTTGGTCGATTTCGTAAACCCCTGACGCTTGGTCAACCTACCCCATATCCGGGGTAAGTTGGCCATAAGCATGGGGTAGGTTGACCTAGGCAGTAATTAGTGTAAATAAAGAGGATTAGTTTAAAATAAAACATTAAAATTTACTTATGATAAAAACTTTTTATTTAATTATTAACAAACTTAAAGAGATCCATTCTCGGTTAATAAAGAACTTTAATAAAGGTAAGTCCCTTTTTAAACTATTTAAAAAAAAACTTAAAAATAAGTAAGATTAATTTTTGTAGTAACTTGAATTGTTCTAATAAATCGCTAATTAAAGATCAAATTGCTTTTATGAAAATATTATTCAACATAAATAAACTACTTCGTGGCAAGCTCTTTCTAGGATATCTTTTGGTACATCATTCCTTTCAGATTTTCTTTTGTAGGTACGTCTTCATTTTCTGTAAAAATACAACTGTAATTTAGTATGTGAGATAATAGTGTTTACATTGATGATGCATCATTAACCATTAGCCCACACATTTTTTTATAAAAAGTATAAATATTATACTTATTTTAAAGGGGTACGTTGACTAATTAGTCTACCTACCCCGAACAAAATTTGTCAACCAACCCCTGACGCCATTTTGAATTTTACCTGCGTATCATATGCAAACTCTGGCACTAACATGGAAGCAATACTGTGTAATATAGAATAAAACTATCATATTTACATTTGGCATAGCAACAACATTGTTTCTAACAGATCCATAGGCACAATAACAAAAAAAGTACGAACGAAAAAAACTACTTACCGAGACCAAAAATACAACATGTGATGCCACTCACGAACGCCGCGCGACTGCGGCGGCTCACTTCGCACAAGTTAGCGGGTCGCAGGGGGGCATCGTCGCTCATAATTGGTTGATGAAAAACACGTGATGGTGGCGAGTTATTGTTGCTTAGTCTACCTGCCCCTATAGTCAACCATCCCCGGTCTCCCCTACAGTGACATTGTTAATACCATTGATATGTGACGTAGCAACTTTAAATTTGCAACCTAACAAGATGACAAGCCTATTCCATTCAACAGGCTATGACGGAAGAAACTCTGTTACATGATAACTACGTGGTTGACCCATGGACAATCAATTACCAAGCTCCGAATTACTGACATTGACAAAATAAGCAGCACTTTGAAGGTTGAAAGATATTTCTTTGGAAAAACAGAGCCGTAAAGATAAAATGGGTTGATAACGAAATCAATACGTAATGTAAAGGATATGCCGCTCGCCGATTTAACAGTGGCACATGTAAAACTAGATTGGTTTTAAAAAACGTGAGTGGTTTTCTTTTACGTCATTGCGCACATCATAATTATAAAAGTCAAGCGTTTACAGAAGCTGGTACGTTAACGCTTCACTTTATTACCAGAATAACATAATGGCATACCTATAAATACATATCTCCTTTTAAATACTTATTTAAACATAAAAATACACTCCACCTCTTTATTCAATGTGGGAAAGACAATACGGCAATAAATTAAAACACGGGCAATTCTAATGCCTAAGAGTATTTTGAAACATTCAAAGAAATCCTAACATCGAAATAGAAAAGAGATTTTTTCAAACAAAGAAAATAGTGGTGATGGTCCGACTATGGGCTTTACCAATCTTTGACTAGCTATACTGAAATATTGGATGTACGAGTATTTGATAGAAAGTTTGTATGCAGGCTAGGAACGGCATTAGATATATAATAATATTAAATTAATAGCGTATTGTCCTCTTCACCTTGTATAAATTACAGCAGCATAAATTGCAACATCATCATCCGTCATTCCGCTATTTCTAGGGAGGTACTTGTTAGAGTGGAATAACTCCCTGTAATCAATTGTAGACCTTCGGATAATACCTTTGATTAGTAATCCACACCAAAATGGATTACAACAATAAATCCTATGAGATTACATCCGAGGTTTAGCGATAAATAATATAATGATTTTTTAATATAGCTTTTTTTTGTACGCAATTATTTGGGTCTAGTTTTATTTGGTTTTATTGTAGGATATCGATAGAAGTGCCAATTTGATTATTATTATTGTCTATAATGAGTCCTTAAAAATTAATAAACCAACTATCAAATCTCATACAATTATTATGAAAGATAAAAAGTACAAACATAAGTTTCAATCAACTGGGTACATTTTCGGAAAATATTCTTGTCACCCAAGTGTGAAAGATGATCATCATCTGCCTAGCCTTTTCCCAACTATGTTGGGGTCGGCTTCCAGTCCAACCGGATGCAGCTGAATACCAGTATTTTACATGGAGCGACTGCCTATCTGACCTCCACAACCCACTTACGGAGTAATACGATACCCCTTGGTAAGACTGGTTGTCAGATTTTCGGGCTTCTGACGACCCGTAACGACTATCAAAGATCCACGAATGACAGCCGGGACCAACGGCTTAACGTGCTTTCTGAGACACGGAGGGGTCTTGGTATGTAAAGATGGTCACCCATCCACGGACCAACCGCGGCAAGCGTAGCTTAACCTGATCGATCGACACGTGCGGCTGTTATTATTTAGCCACAAGTGTGAAAAATAATATGGCTAGAAAAGGGGTGACTACCGAGATGACGTCTTATAGAGAAATATGGAAGAATAAGTAATATGTTGCACCCCAAATAAATTGGGATAAGAGCAAAATACTCAATAATTTTATACGTAGGTACTATGAAAATGAATGAACACCAATTATTCTCTTAGTCTTTTTCATCCTACTAGGTAAATCAAATCATCAAGTTCTTGCGTTTCAATTCCTGAAAATTCTTCGCTCATTTTCAAATCAGGCAAATTGACTTTTAACTGGATTACGCCGTTTCTTCTTACACGCCTGTATTACTAACGACAGAGTTACGTCATTTTGTAAATGTACAGTACTTAAGTACCTAAGTGGAAAAAAGTCGAGAGGTGTCGTCGGACAAAAAATAAATATATAAATACTTATATAAATAATATAAAAGCAAATTATACTATTTTCTTAACAAAAAGCGCCTTCATCCTCTCTCCTATTAAAAATTAAAAATTAACTTTGCTGTGCCCGACAGGGTCCATAATTGATTCAATGTTTTAACATATCAACTATGTACACATTATGGAATGCAATAAATTATTGAGTATTGAGTATTGGAACCAAGTTCCTTTCACTGTATATTATGAATTAAATAACAAGCACAATTAAATAAATTAACAACTTTTGAGAGTAACTAAAAGAAAAAGAAAAAAACAGTGGCACTCCGGGAGTGCAGACAGAAGTGAAAACTTGAACATTTACGTGTGTATTTTTTGAATCGTCGTATAAACAAAACACAAACAGAATACTTTGCCATCACTCACTGACATTACGGAAATACATTAAAACCGAGTACATCCCGAGGACAGCCGAACACATCCGTAGCGGTGTCCGTTACGGTAACAGTGGCGTGAATTCAATGGTTTTTTCCATCTCAAAAAATGCCCACGCGCTTAATGAAGTTTTCACTTAAAAAAATAAACATATTCTATAGCGAGTGTTGTAACGGTCAAAATGTAAACTTTTTTGGATCTAGCTCTCATACGCCAAATGTGCAGTATATAATAAAAAAGATTAGCCTTGTCATGCTCAATGATTCATGCTATGTCCTTAAGGGGACTACATGACCTAGAGCGCGGTCACTGTCGGACTGCATAGAAAAGAAAGAGAAGCGCGATGACACAACGGTGGTAATTTATTGCAAAATATGAAACAATTATCTATTTACAAAAAATCTATTGTTTGGACAAAAAAATTAAAACACTAGTACTTTAGTATGTTGCTTGTAGAATAAACTGACAAAAAATCAGAATGATTTTGAGTATATTAAATGGGTTTTATTGTAAAAAGAAAGTTTTTAGAGGTATCCTCATGATTTTTTTCTATCGTACCAAATAAGTTGTATTATGCTTTCAAAATACTATCTAACTAGCATAATATCCTGAAGAATATCGTATTTTTTCTGATTTTGTTTACTGTAGTCGATCATTATACTTTTAGGCATTACAAAACTTGCGTTTTTTGCGTTAAGGTCCTGTAGTCCCCTTATGTGGTGATGTTGACAAAATCCTGAATTACCGTTAATTAGAACGACCATTGGGACTCTGTTTGGCAGTAGATATGTAAGTACTTATAGGCCGTTGTGACGCTATAGTTTTATTACATGTTTCAATGGAGTATAGCGTCACAAATGATTTTATACTTAGCAAAATTGATCCTTAGAGTCTTTTTTTTTAACATAACATGACAACATTGCATCAGTTAATAGAATATAATTGAATACTCTGTAATGTTTTTGGCTTTGTCGTGTAATATTTTTAAGCGGCTTTTATTATTTAGCCACGAGCCACTCAAAAAGTAGGTAATAAATACTATATTAAATATTTCTATTTGCAGCTTATGCAAGACTGTAGTTTCATATAATTTCGTGCATATTTTGTGTAGATATTTTGGTAAAACGACTACTTACTCATTCTAAAAAAATATTAATTCTCAATCTAGGTATAATTTTTAATTTAAGACCTTTGTTCAGCAGTGGGACACGGTACTTAGGCCAAAAAAAAACAGTGCTAGTGACAATAACTTTTGATGCTTAAAGCCGGATGCCTCAAAAAGGAATAAATGAAATATAAAGATAATCATTATTCATGTGTAGGTACTAATCAGCACATTAGTTTTTTGCGCAAGTAACACAACAATAAAACATAATTATAACAGTGTGAGTGCGTCAAATAAAACAAAATCATTAAGACAGTGGTAGGTTATTTACAATCGTTGATTTTGCTAATCTTGACCGATAAAGGGTATTAAAATCATATTATTACGATTGATAAAAGGTATTACAAGCGAATGATAACATTTGATTTATGTATAATTTACCTATTTGTGACAGATTTAAGACGTAGGTACCTACCTACATATGTACTGTCTCGTGTAGTCACAAGCATAATGTATAGTTCGCATCAAACTTCACCTTGGGTTGCGTAACACACTTTTCATCACAATCTGAATAATTTTGAAGGATACTGCTAATCCATTGCTTCATAAGTTCGAAATATGTGTCTGCTCAACAACGTAAATAACGCAATGAATGTTGTTTTACTGTCAAAATAAAAGCCATTGTTATTGTTAGTTCGTTACGCAATCACCCCGTTGAAGTGCGCTATTCACTGCGCAGTACCCCACCCCTCACCCCCGCTGACCCATGAATTTGTTACTGCGCAGCGACTCGCCTCATGTTCCGAGCCACCATAAAGATTGAATCGGGCAGTACCTTACAGTTACGCAACATTCGAAAGCAATCATCTCCTAAAAGTATTGATAGAAATGTTATGGTAATTACGAACATAGTATTATCAAAACCATACTATTATATAATAGGTATTTTATTCAAGTTGCAATCGTTATTTCAAGAGAAAATCGGTTCTGAATGTCGTAAATGTAAGTTATTTATGCTCGTGACTGTACAGTGGAGGTTTTACTTACTTTATCTTGAAATGATGATGGCTATGATCGAGTACTTGCTCATCAGCATGACTATCATAACTCTACCTTGTTTAATAATTCCTAGTTTTTTTTTATGGTTAGAACCTAAATTAGCGATAATGAAGATTTTTGGAATCTTTCTATAGGTGCCCTGTCAGTCAACCAAAAATTAATTTACAAATTTTTACTTAACAAGCAACGATTGGCAAAAACATGATTTGTTATTTCATCATTACACAACAACAAGTTTGCCAAATAATTCACTTTACAAAAAAATTACCCGATAAACTTTTCTTTAATAACGTGTTATTTGACAATCAATTCATTTTATCTTATAAAAAAACGTTTGGGATAAAAACGTTTAACATATTGACTTATTATTACGCAATTTCCTAAAAATGAAACTCATTCTTTCATCGACTTGCACTAATAGAAAAAAGAGGCTATTTTTAGTGGGCTACCCGGAACCGAACTAGTTAGATTAGGTTAATTATTTAAAACAAAATTGTTAGGTTAGGTTAGGTTAAAACTGTGACCCCCTACGCACGAGCCGAGCGAGCGAAGCGAGCGGTGCCGCGGCAGCGGCCGGCGAGTGCCAGAAATGACTAGATTATATAGAAAAAAATACTTGCCTGTAAATTATTTGACCCGAATGGAAAATACCGTCATGATCACTTTGTGTCTGGTTTAGAAAATCTTTACATAGTATAAAACAAAGTAGCTCCCGCTGACTGTAAACTTAGATCTTTTAAACTACGCAACGGATTTTAATGCAGTCGCTAGTGTATTATAAAATGATAGTTTGTATAAACGTGATTTTTTCAAAAGAAATGTATAAATGATTAAATATCATCCGAAACATTTGTAAAGAGAAGCATTTGCCAAATAAATGTTTGTAAAGCGAGTGTTTATAAAATAAAATATTTGCGGAATGAGTTGTTTGTGAAATAAATAGAATACGAAACGTTGGTTGTAAACTAAAAATTTGTCAATGGAGTTTTGGTAAAACATTAGTGAACCCTTTCTATAAGAGTCTGTCTGTCACAGTAGATATTGTCTGAAACTGTTTCACTTTTTTTACGGCTTTACCATACTTTATAAGACAATTTCTTGGTCCTTTTGCCACCGACCACCTAAAATGTATTGGTCCTTAGAGCTCACTTTCAGCTTTAGGCTTACCTTAGTATGCAGAAAATATTAAATTAAAAAAAAAGTAGTAAAAAAAAAACTTTTTTATATCTGTGGTCTTTACCATAAACATTTTTTTTTTCTAATATTAAACAATCGCTTCAGTCGACATTTGGACGTTAAATCACAAGAAAGTCGAAAGTGCATAGCTATTTAACTTATTGATAAACCAAAATCTTTGATTATCAGTATAATAAGTAGTAAATAATATTATCCTTAGGTACATTGATCATAGCGCCGCGCCGTGATCGAACATGTTGTAAAGATAAATTATACAAGGTATTAATCTGTTTTTTTGACTAATTGTGATAACCAGTATTAAGTAGTTACCTATGTTATTTTATTCATGTATGAAATGTGAAATTTATCTAAATAATTAAGCTTATTAAGAGGGAACGCGTCACGTGGTCGTTAGCGTTCATTCCATACCAACGTAGTCCAAATATTTTTTTACGATATAAGTTATATCTACCACTGCCGTGTCAATGTTTAGTTTCTTGGACGCAATTAAAGAAAAAAATGTTAGAAAAAAAAAACAGAAAAAATTTCAATAAAAGTAGGTACCCTGTCGTTTTCAAAATGTAGGAAGACTGTTATAACCAAATAAAGGTACTTATAGAAACTTTTTAAAACAAACAGTTGGTTTTTTGGTATATAGAGGGTATGAGGAACAGGATGTAAAGTTCACTCATACTCTATAGAAAAGGGAGGATCCTCAGACCAGACGGGTGTTGTGTCTGGCGGGCAACTGCCCGATGATTCATGTCGAGCCGTTGTATCTATGCTAGTTGCGCGGTAAACTCTGCTTGTGAGATGCAGGATTTCGTGACGTCAGTATGAGGCGTTGTAGATAACGCTACAGGTATTAAAAATTGAACAGTCCATTATAATAAAAATATATAAATAATGCTACTTTTGTATTGCCTTTACATTTTCCTTCTACAGTTTAATAATTTTGACAAACAATTGATTCCATTGATTTTTATCGTAGTTTTTTTTTTATACCACTCACACACTAAGAGCCACTTGCACCACGTATTTCAAACATCGTTCTGTCTCTATTGTAGAGGGGCTTATGGCTAAGTAATAACACCCCCACGGATCGATCGATCAGGTTAAGCTACGCTTGCCGCGGTTGGTCAGTGGATGTGTGACCATCTTTAGATACCAAGACCCCGTGCCTCGGAAAACACATTAAGCCGTTGGTCCCGGCTGTCATTCGTGGATCTTTGACAGTCGTTACGGGTCGTCAGAAGCCCAGTCCAGTCTTACCAAGGGGTATCGTGTTACCCAGCCACAGAGTTGTGGAGGTCAGATAGGCATGTGAAAAACTGGTTAGCTGCATCCGATTAGACTGAAAGCTGACCCCAACATAGTTGGGAAAAGGCTAGGCAGATGATGATTCTGTCCCTGTCATCTTCAAACGATTGACAGAAATAGAACGATTTTTAAATGCATTTAGTGATTTGTGGTGCGACTGAGCCTAAGTATGTGCAAGATGGTACAAGCAAGACAATCCATAAATAAAAGTGATTACGCATTTAACGCTATTAATTCGCACTGGGGTTAAAAAGACCCGAGTAGTATATTAAAATTTGTAATATCCGACACGGTCCCCGTATGATTTGGTTTCATTTGTACAAATCTTGATTAACGAGTAGGGCGTGACTTTGCATTTTATTTTATAAACCCATATTAAAAACCTATATTACGGTACAAATTGGTATTTAATTCACTTGTGTTTTAAGAGGTAAGTAAGTAGATATTAATGCCATGCTGATAATATTAAATTTTTGTACCTACTAATTGACTTTCTGGCCGCCTTAGAAATAAACAAAAAACCTTATTTTTTACTTCTTGGTCTCAGCTTAGGAAAAAATGTCGACGAGCAATAAAAAAAAACAATTTTAAGACTCTTGTAATAAGACTAATTGGACATTTTTTCAAAAAGAGAATGTGATACAGTAAATTGTTTTTTATGAAAAAGAAAATCGATCAAAGTTGCGGTTTTTCCGGCTGCGTCCTTTTGAATGATAATATTATCTTTATCACAAAATAGATACTGTAATAAACAATCACTACAATTTTTCTTCGAAATGAGGATTATTTTCAGAGGTACCTATCTAACAATATTTCAAATAATATTGTTCCGTTTATTGATATAACCAGCGACTCATTGAAAACATCAATCAAGATGATATACACGTGGCTTGTGCAGTTTTAAGCACTCGTTTTCCAAAAGATTTTGAAAAGCAAAGCCTTATTTTATAATTAAAGAAAAAACCCTAATCTTTGACATGTAGAAAGTGTTCTAGTAGATCTAATTTAACTGACCGTATCGAGCAAAGGCTTCGATATGTGTTTCGTACATAGTCCTTCAAACCGTATTTCGCCCATGGTCGCCAATCTCAACGGAGACTATAGCCTTCGGCGCGGGAGATGTCTATGTCTGCTCAAGTGTTTGTGCAGACACAGGTGCACTCTCTCTTCCCTCACTCTCATAGTCCAATGGAATGGCATCACGACACGAGCAGAAAGAGATCAGGCGCAGGACCAACGGCTTAACGTGCTTTCCGAAGCACGGGGATATCACACCGCCAACTTCCAAACTCCGGACTGTTACTAAGAAATTCCTGATGTAAAACCCGGTAACACTTTGCCCGACCTGGGAACCGTTCCCAGGACCCCACGGTCAGCAGTCGCACTTGCTACCACGAGACCAACAACACGTGTCTATACAATCATGAGGTACAAAACTACTGCATGATGTGTGCATTATAATTACATAAGTGCATTAATTTCCCTTTTTATACCACGATCCATTTTTCACCAGTTAAGCGACATTTCCGCGATCACGCATTAACATTTTACAAAAAAAAAAAAAAACGCTAACAATAAATCGTCCGCACACATACGCAATACATATTTTTAATTTGTTAAAAGCTCTCAGAAAAATAACAATCTGAATGCATCGCTTGCAATTCGCGGCGAGCCTCGCCTTTTATAATTAAAATTGCATTAAGCCTGCAAATAGTCCGACATTAATGACGCTAATGCTCTGTTTGCATAGAAAAAAATGCAGACAGACAGCTTGTAATCCAATTTGCGGCTAAAAATGCCTTAATTCGATTGCAGTTGATAGTGTTTCTGTTTGTCTTACGTCTGGCAGGTTGACGCCAAAATAAGGTTAATAAGAGACTTTGTTTGACTTGTTTAGGTACTGTTTCATGGTATTCGATGAATGAGTACCTTGAGTTTTGTGTCGAGTGTAGAAAGCTTTTTTTTCGTTAAGTTCGGTGTGGGTACATTTTGTCGCTGGTACATCATAGGGTTAAGGATTTTTCTAAGCACATCGAAACGTCAGAAGTGCATATCTTTTTCTGTTGACTTTAAAGATCAGAAATGAATACGAATGACCGTGACTGATGTCTATTACAAATACACATTGCCAAAATTATAAATCAAAGCCCAAAATTATATCACATAATTACGACCTAACAATAGAACGCCTTTCTTTACATTTATAGAGAGTCCCATTCAATATTTGGCACTGCCATAAATTCGAGCATACTGTCGGGGCGTAACAATGAATCTAAATAACCATTAATATGTAATAAATACTATAGGGTGATAAAGCCGTGTCGGTAGGGAACAAACAAACAAGTGTAGCAGCAACCCTTAAACGCTGGGCATTGTTAAAAGAGGCCCGAGCGTGAAATATTCGTAGGGGACGGCCGATGACGAAGTCACTGCCGAATTTCGCCGAAGTCCCCCGATTGGTTCCGCTCCAAATGCCGACAGCTGCTGCGTTTCAGATGGGGGTCGCTCTTCATTAGTGGAGCTTGTCTCGACTCGAGATGGATGTTTGTTTTTGGACAGCACGAGGTGTTGATGGTTACTTGATGATGTATGAAGTTTATTCTGTGGGACAGTGTGTGTCATCTTGTTATAGATTTTCTTGGACACGTGTAGCTGTTTTATCATGTGTTTAGTTTTTAATGTCATGTGCGTGGTCTATGGAAGTTATTTTTACTGAAACATCCTAATAGTACTTTGTTAAAATAACTTGCAGAAACTTCGGGTATCCTAGAAAAATCAATTTATTTCCACGGTAAAAACTGATCTGGATTCTGCCTGTTGATTTGTAGATTATCTATGACATATTATTTCAATGTGGAACAGCTCAATGACAATAAAAAAATATTGACTAAGCAAGCAACCAATAAACTCAAACAAGCATTTTGACCACCGATAAGCCAATTCACCAACAAACATAGTTATAAAACCAACATCTTTCTGGCACCAGCCTAAACACAATCAAATAACATAATTTCTATTCACACTCCAATCCTTAATCAAACATTGAACAATACGAACAAAGCTAAACAAAACTGAACAGGCAATAGTTACGTTTAGTCGCGCCCGCGGATTAGTGAATTGTAAAAAAAGATTGGGGGTCGAAACGACCCAACGTGTTAATTACGGGGGTTGGGCTTCGAGGGTTGAACAGATGAAAGTCAATTTGCTCCAGCGACATGATACGGCCCATTTCGTCCGGAGCGACAAGTGTGGCACCTGCGCAGTGGGGTCTTTATGACCCAAACAATTGTAGGGTTAGATGCATTATTTGCATCAGTTTCGATGATGACCGCTTTTGTTCGGGACAAAAGCTGAATGATTACAAAGGAAATGGCTTTAAATTTTAAATAATATAAACAAAACTCTTCATTCTGACGTTTAAAAGGACAATCGAGAACAAGTAACTGAAATAAAATTTCTTTGTTTACAGAAGAAATCAAATTTGGCATCAACCGCTTAGTCAGCGAGAGGATAGACAGGACTGAAGATGAAGAAGAGGAACACCACCACCACAATGAGACCCGACCTGAAGGCATATCACCAGCCTCTCGCTGCGGCAGCCCCTGCTGGGCGCCATCACCCCAATCCCCTCGATCAGTTCGCTCCAGCTCCCCTGAACTCGAAGTTGATTCCCCTCCATCTTCCCCAAGAAGACCCCCAGACACTTCCCCTCCACCGAAAAGATCGGAAGCTTTCTCCGTCAGTGCGTTGCTACGACCTGACGCCCCAAGAGTGCAGCCACAAAGACCATTCCTATACCCCCCGCTACCTTTCGCGGAGTTTCTGAGAGATGCGGGAAGTCTTGGTCTTCCGGGCTGGGGAGGATACAGCAATCTATATCTTCATGCTGTTCAAGCAGCTGGTCCGGAATTATTACGACTTCGTGCAGCAGTTCTTGGAGCTCCTGGTCCTTTATCCAGGCCATTGCCGTTAGGGGATGTGTACTCTTGCGTCAAATGCGAGAAGATGTTCAGCACTCCTCATGGTTTGGAAGTGCACGCTAGACGTTCTCATAATGGAAAGCGGCCATTTGCCTGTGAGCTCTGCAGTAAGACGTTTGGACACGAAATCAGTTTGAGTCAGCATAGGTGAGTATCTAAAATGTATGTCGAAAAGATGGAGTTGGTTCTTTGTTTTAATTTAGTTCCATTGATGTTAACAACTCAGTTTAATTTAATTTACTTTTTGAACAACTTAAGCTTGTAGTGGATATATCCACATACAGTCCACATCAATCAAAATTTAGCCGTTATTGGTTATACTTGAACAAACCTAACAAAATCTACTTGAATTCTGCTCCAATATCTAGTTCTTTAAATATTTCAAGCCTGTCTTCCAAATACAAGTTTTCTCCTTCTCCATCAGGGCCGTCCACAGCGTTGAGAAGGTCTTCGAATGCAAGCAGTGCGGGAAGACCTTCAAGCGATCAAGCACGTTATCCACCCATCTTCTGATCCACTCTGATACCAGGCCCTATCCCTGCCAGTACTGCGGGAAACGATTCCACCAGAAGTCGGATATGAAGAAGCATACTTACATTCATACTGGTGAGTGCTTGCCTATAAGTAACTTGTTTTGTGACTTATCTCACTAAAGAGACGATAACTTAAGGGGTATTTGTGTTACTATGATTTATGAACGGTTACTTAAATCAAATGAAACATACTAGATATGCTACTAAGGTCTAGCTTTTTCATAGTCAGATAACTTAAATATCTGAAGAATAAATATGACAGTTTGACATAATTTCTATACAAAAGCTGTCAAACCGCAATATTTATACCTCAGATAAAAATTATCTGACTATTGAAAAATCAGGCCTAAGATATTTAAGGCAGTATTAAAAGCGACAAAAACCCTCTTTCTAGATCGTTCTTTTTAGATCATCTAGAAATTGAAACTTTCATAAGTTGCAATACTATACATAAAAATAATTTTGACAATGATGATCAATGATAGAATACCCAAGACTAGCACTTAACTTTTAGCCTCACTTTCACCTTATCTGAAGACAAAGGACCAAAAAAGCTTTAGGCACAATCTTTCCCCACCAAACTTTTAATATTTAATACGGAACACTATTGTTAACACACAATCAAGTCTGTTGTGGAAGTGAGAACGGTCAAATGAAATCGCAATGGCACTTAGGTACCACAAAGTCCCAGCGAATCTTATCCGCGGACTTAAGTGTTAGCAAGACGCCCACGTATAGTGTTGTGGACCGCAACATCTTACATTCATGAAGGGGTTCGGGAATAAGGTCGTGAAGTTCAGCGAGCAAATCGATAACGTTAGAACTGAGTTCTGTGAAGTAATGTAGACTGTAATGACAATGTTTACTTAGGCCTGTGTAACTTAAATTAATGTATTTCATTTGAAAGAAAAAATTAAAGTGGAGTTTCAAAAAACTTATTTCGTTGTTCGTAAAAAGATTTTCTATCCTTAAAATAATATTGACTAAAAAAGCATAATAATGAGGTTGATGTCTATAATGATATAGATGACCAGACAAATCATAACAAAATTAAATTACGTCGTTTTCACTGATTATGTTGCTAATAAGCAATCAAACCCATTCTACGCCTTTTCATCATTCTCTAAAACCACATAGACATTCTATGTTAGCTAAAAAAGCTTATGGAGGTGTAGAGGGCGAGAAAAAAAATGAACAAAAATATCTTTCGTAGTCTGCACCGTTTACATTATTTCTAACCAATCAAATCTTATTCTACACCACTTCATCTTCCTCTAAAACTTTGATATATACCGCATTTTAAATGAAACCTTCGCTCCGCGCCCTATCCTTCCCGTCCCTATGTAGCTGTAACCCAATCGCTCCATAATGTAACCGCGACATTACGCGATTATTATAAAACAACAGAAACTCATCTTACATTAATTATGTGGAGGGTTGGTTAAGATGTTTTGACAGCATAACTCCCTGAATTATGTTGGATAAGTAAATGGACTCGGGAAGTGCCGAGGTGAATTATTGTCTTGTAATTTTCGGTTTAAGTTCGTACTTGAGACGTTTGAAATGTAGGATGACTGGAAACTTTATAAAGATGAATTATTTTTAGACTTGAAATTGGATTGGAATACTGATTCGATGTTCTACACTTCTAAGTTGATTAGGTATCAAACAATAAATTACATCAATAACCAAAGTACTTAGACAGTTATCGGAAATGATGATCAGTTTGTCCTCATTGTCTATCACTCCGTCTGATCTATTATAAAGCAATTTGTCTAACAGCGGGGTTCACTCAGTACTAGGTAATTCATGCTATTTAATCTAATACTAGTTGTACGGAGCTTATTGCTCTACTGTTTTCTTGAGTACCTAGTGCATATTTCCCATTTGCTAGAATAAATTCTGTAGCTTTATTTGTATCATTTGGTTCTCTTTTAGAAATACTTACTAAATATTCACCAATAATTAAGTTCATTGCTGTTTCACTAGCATAGCACTATCTGCACCTACAATGTTCTCTGTACACCCCACATAAACTACACATACTTCTCCCACATACACACCTACATAGTGAAAAACATCCCTTACAGTTAAAAAGACGTTCCTTCCTTCACCAGTACCTACTGTTCTCCCCAGTTCATTTAAGATAAGGGTGGGGGTGCGATATTCCGTGATTCAGACGCATAGATTCGCCGTTTTCATTGCTTTGACAGTGGGTGCGAGTGAAACAGCAATACATTTTACAATACGTGCGAAAAGGATGTAACAGAAGGGTTGGGTTAGTTATTGGGCACATGTTTCTGCTATAGGGTGGTCTGCAGATAGTGATGAATAAATTTTCATATGAATTTTCCTGGAGAAAATTTTAAATTGTTTTAGGTTTTTTTAGTTACATTGTGAATGCAACAAATTATAAACATTTTCAGTTCCTTGAATTAAAGAATATAGCAGTGTCCTTTAAAAACGCTCGTATCACTTTATGTATGTATTATGACAAAATACAACCCTTAACATGACATGTCATTGAAATATTTCCTCTTAATGATCAGAATAAACCAAAGCATCATACATGGGTTCCTTGAACCCCTAACATACGTTCAAAAATACCACGTACTTCCATTTACATAGCTACAATCCCTCCTCTATACTTACAACAAACTGCTCCTAGTCTCCGCACCAAATAAATTAAACCACGCATCACACCTGATCTCACCCTAAAACCTACCCTCAACGAGTAAATTATTAACGATATCAACTTAGCAAATAGTTGGACGAACGGTATTTTAATCAGTGTCCCAACTTCTTGATTAATGTACCCTAGCACAATTTATCGTTGAAATTTTATTTATAATTACGCCAGCTAAATTAAACGGGTGATTAGTCAACGTCAAGGACGGCTTCGCGATTTGTCACCTCAAGAACTGAATTTGAGTGTAATTGGGCACAGAAGTTTGGCTCTACCTGCAGTTGGCTCCAATTTCGAAGTTGCTAGTTTCGAGTTAGTTGGGGCTATTAATTGGGAAGTTAAATTATTCATTGAGTGTAACTGTAGGTGCAATTAGGATTCCTTATATAAATGCAGGAATTGTGTTCTTTACATAAGCAGTTGTAATACACAATTATGAAAAAATACACTACCTGTATTAGCTGCAATAAAACAAGGGCCAAAAACACCACCCTGCAGCACTCCACGATCTAAAACACTTATCAAAACTTTTCTCATCATAAAATTGGCCACCCATTAACAGAGATTAAGAAAATAAAAATTAAAAAAGAGGAAACGTGTAACGCGATTACGTAGACATCTCACTCCAACTCATGAATGTTTGATTCACTCAAAGGCTGAGTTGAAGTATTTTTTTAAAAACTCTTCCTTGTCTTAATTAGTCGGCGAATAAACAAGTGGCACATTAGCTCTCGAAATAATTACACAGTAGCTGTTTTCCAGCCTCTTTTATTTTCTTTTTTTTTATCCAACATTACTTCCCCAGCCTCGGTTTGCGGTGAAGAATTTAAAAAGCATTTGGAAAATTAGTTTGGTTTGAGATAGCATTTAAAATGCAATTAAAACGTAAAGCTGGAAACTGAATGTGGGGGCGGTATATTTTTTAATAGTTAGGTCGATAGAAGTAAGCATTAAGTTTACTACTAGAAATATTTTCAGCGTGTACTCGATTAACCAGAACATATCTGATTAATGGAGTAGCACAGCTACATCATCCGCATTAACGATAAAGTTTCAATCAATTACCATACAAATGAAAAAATAATTCCTAAGACACGCGTTTTACATTAAAAAGAAAGCAGTTAAAACGAGAAAGATTCTCAAAAAAAGATTTCAAAGAACAAAATGAGAAACCATAAAACTCTTCATTATTGTCTGAGCGGAGCCAAATGTTTTTAACTTTCTGTTCACAGCCCCTTTGATTACTTTTTAAAGCCTTTTCACATTCAAAAATAGCAAAGAGACATCTTCAGAGTCCAAAGAGGCTTGCTTTCTTGTAATTGGATTCGTAAGGAGCAATTTCAAGTTGATATTGTAGAAAAATGCTAATGAGAAAAACGCCCTTGATTTTTTCTTCGTAGTAAAGACTTTATAATCGTTTTTTTTTTTGGAGACGATTTTAATATAGACTCTGTTGGAGACCGAGGTGACATTTATATTATTGATTCTACTTCATTGTGTCTTTGTATAATTGAAATTATTCTGTGTTCACAATGCAGGTAGTACTTAATAAGGAATGATACATTTTCTCTGATTACGAATAAGCAACCCTATGTTGTCGTGGATGTTGATAAAATTCCTGTCCATTCATTCATTCAGCATTTGTCTTAGCGATAATTTGATTGATAACTTTAGGATTATCTATAAATAATTCCATAATATTGAATTTCTTAGATTTCATGTCCGTGATATCATTGGATACTTGTAGAAATTACTTAATCACACATTTTTATCGTAATTTTTACCTTTACTAAAAACATTTCATTCCAACAAAACAAAAAGTAACAGATATAAAACTAACTGTCCAATCTCTCGAAACCAATTCTTCGTACAAGATTCAGGACTTCAAGTATTCCATCCACACAACCTGGGGGGAGGAAATCTAAGCGGTCCATAAGGAAAGGGGGGCGGCTGGGGGTGGGGGGTAGGTGTCGCTGCCCGGGGGGACTGAATCAAGGAGTGCTACGTGCTTTGAGTTTAATTAAGGATCTGGATCTTAGAATGCTTCGATTTTAGTGGCGTTTTCTTTTAATACCTTAAAACGTTTTATTAAATGGAATTGTGTGAGGAGTTGAGTGGTTGATGCGGTGGTAATATTAATTACTTTCTTTTGAACATCTTTGTTGAGTCGATCTGCATTGATGTTGATTATTAAAAATTTAATTGTGTTCAGAGCATTCACAATTTTCAATAAAATCTTGCTCGAGAATATAATTTGTCATAATATCTACATACGTTCGATACGCGACGTCTAAAGCTTAATCTACATTATATTCTAAACACAATTGGTTTAAAACATACTGCGTTAGACCATAACATTTATTTCAACTTTTAAGCTCCTATGTACACACTTGATATGATTTACGTCCACAATCTTTATAATTCCAACCTCTATCTCCACGTCAATTCCCTAAAAAGAAACCTCACAAATCCAGATTTGTATTATATATTTTTCCACACGCAACCTGATCTCACAGGGGATGCCAACAGAAAAAAATCAGTTTTGCGAGATTTTTTTCTCACGCGAAAAAATGACAGTTGAATTTGTATGCTGGGAGGTCGCCTCACTCCCATATAATATTAGACGCTCCCAAGAGAGGTGGATAATTAAATTAATGTCCTCAGCCCTCTTTTGCCCCACGTTTCGTAGCCAGTAATCCGACACCTGCATTGTTTTCACTCAGTATCGTTGTAGTTTTATTTTCTTATGTTTTGTTTGGTAGAAAAAGAATGGTCCTTCGAGCCACGTGGATAGACTTACTTCTAAAAATCGTTATTAGCCAGGTCTAAGTAGTTGATAAGAGTAATTTGTTTTGTGTTCTGTGTTTTTCTGTTTTGTTTTGAATCAGGATTTCATTATAAAATCTCATTAGTGAAACCCTGTTTTTTAAGGAATTTCCAATATGGTGGTAATTACTATTGGCAAGGTCATCAAACCGCATTTAGATACAGACGACACCTATAAATAACTTTGCTATCGCGTTTAGATGTAGGTACTTGTACGTACTTACTTAATAGGTTATGTTCGTACAACTCCATTATTTTCAAATACTTTAGGCATTTATTTCATCCATGCTTTACACCTAGTACTGAACCTAAATAAAATCTCAACAAACATTTTCTAATCCATTACCAAAGCTCAAACAACTACCCTCTAAACTCAAAAAAAAGAGGAAATCAAACCGCACCTTCAATCTATCACTCATAACGAGTAACCATTTAACTGATCTAGCATGTGCAGGAGTCGACGCGTGGCATCGCACGCGCCGCGCCGGTAATTCAATAAACACATTATCGCGATTAGGTCCCGCGCCCCCGCTGCGCACGAAACGACCCGAGCGCCCCCGAAGTACTCCCGAAGGGACGACAGATTTCGTCGGCTGATTTCGGCCATATTAATGATTAGTTCTTTATTCTAATTTGTAGGGTTGAGTCTAACTATAGGATGTTGGGATGCGTTGGTCAATAGAGCTTTGAATAACTTTGACGTATAAAGGTCAGACGGGGTAACCTCGTTTTTGCAGGCTATCGAATTTTGAGCTTAGCAGAAGATGAGAGCTATCAATAACATACGTTTAGAAATCGTGTTCAGACAGTACCTTCTTGTGTTCTGAAGAAATCTGGCTCTAGGTAGGTACTTGATTGCTGGTGTTCGAAGGTCCAGGACAATTATTCAGCGTGGAAAAACGGAACGGCGGCTGTTCCAGATCCCATTTTTCAAACGCTCTAAGATTTTTATAACACAATAGCTGCACCCCGCGATTTCACCCGCATAAGTCTCGATCTTGTGGGAACATCGGATACAAGCCCCGCGGTTTCACCCGAATAAGTCTTGATCCCGTAGGAATGTCGGGATAAAATCATCAGTCAAATCCTATTATCCTATCCTCTTATCCAGATCATGGCCTGTCTATGTTCCAAATTTCATCCAAATCCGTTTAGCCGTTTTAGCGTGAAAGCGTAACAAACAAAAATACAAAAAATGAAATCTTTTCTCTTTATAATATTAGTTTAGAAAAGGCCCTTCCAAACAATTCATCTTACAGTGCATCTTATTCTTTCTATTTCTTTCTATTGATAAGGACAGAACATAAATATTAGTTTAGTGCTGTCAAATTAGTCAGCGCCTGACATAAATTGACATATTTTTAGTAGGCAATTTTTTAATCACGTCTAAACTTGTCTATGGAGTATCTTGATTTGACAGGACTAAACTAATATTTATGTACTGTCCTTTTCTTAATGAAATAGAAAGAAAAAGATGCACTGAACTTAAATTTAGTTTAGTTATTGAACAAGGGAATCGACGCCAATATCTATAAAAACTGACTCATTATTTTAAAGCAGAGAGGCTAACAAGTATTCATTGTTATTACCCCGGTCGGTATAAAAAGTTGCCGTTATCGCCCGCACCATACTTCCTGCCGTAAATCCATTACAACTTATTAACAAACATAGTGATTAGTGTAATTGTTGCTACCACAGTTAAACAACGAGCACATGATGTTAGATTAGAACACGAGGAAATTAAGAAAATCTTTAGGAGGTAAAAATCAGGAATTGGTCCGAAAGGACCTGCGGGGTAGGTAATTGGACAGTTCAACAACATTCATTGCGTTATTTACGTTGTTGAGCAGACTATTTTTTCGAACGTAATGCAGTAAGGGATTAGCTTCATAATTATTAAGGTGGACCGACCAGTGGCTTTATCTCCGAACAACAATAGTGCCAGATTTCCGATGAGCGCATCAAAAATTGCCGGAAAAATAAGACCACTATTAATAACGTTGTGGTCTTATTTTGCAACAGGTTTTTCAACCTTATTGCTTAGAAATTATGTTTTATTTTTCCATAAATATTTTTGTTTTTATTTCAAAAATACGTTTAGGTACTTTTCAATCAAAGTAGTAAATATATTGTAAACGAAAATAAACTTTATTTATGAGTATTTAAGGTTTATAATCAATTCACATGCAATCGCGTTTGTTCCCAAAGAATTAGCATCGCCATACAACGTGGCAATGCTACCAGCCTTTTGGGCACTGTTCCTGTTGACAGCGATGCTGATGAATTTTTTGATGTCATATGATTCTTTTGCATCTTTTTTCATACACATGTACAGTCAGCAACAACAAAAGTCGATTAACACTGTCATTTTTACATGTTATTAAATTGACAACATTTTTTCTTTTGTTGCTGACCGTGCATATTATCAGTTTAAATGTTAGCTTAATAGACGAGACTAAAGCTATTTTTATTTGTTCCTTTTCTTTAGACTACATAAACTAAGTGGTTTTGACATATTTTACCTGCAAGAAACAAACTATGATCTATTTCCTTCTGCGTTGATCTCTTTCCCTCCATGGTATTGAACTCAAATATTGTCATATCTACTAATACCTAGAGATACCCAACGTGGGAATCAAACTTAGTTACTCAATACTCGCTGCTACTAACCCTCTACGGAGCTTGAGAGCTAAGTTCCCTCGATATAAAAAGGCCAAATTAACCTGAGCTGTCGTACTTAACATTTTGGAAAGAAGCACAGGTCTTGTTTTACTGGTGTAATGCACACGCCTATAACCCGCGCATCAACAGGATGTCATTATTTAAACAATAAATTTAATTTAAAATGAGTTCCCATCCCTATCTCTTTATAATGCGTAAGTTAAACTAGGGTGGGCCTTTTTAAAACATATTTTTTTTTAGCTATTGCGTTTGTTAGACGGTAGTCAAGCTAGATTATTAGGTATCAATCTACATAGATGGGAAAAGCTAGTCTTTTCCTATGCTTTTTTTGCCTATGTTGGGGTCGGTTGCCAGTCTTACCAGATGCAGCTGAATACCAGTATTTTACTTGGAACGACTGCCTATCTGACCTCCACAACCCAAATGCTGGGTAATACCTACGATACCCCTTGGTAAGACTGGTTGTCAGACTTTCGGGCTATTGACGACCCATAGCGACTGTCAAAGATCCACGAATGACAGACGGGACCAACGGCTTAACGTGCTTTCCGAGGCACAGACGAGTCTGGTATGTGAAGATGGTCACCCATCCACGGACCAACCACGGCAAGCGTAGCTTAATCTGATCGATTGACCCATGCGGCTGTTATTAGGTACATCACGATCAAAACAATTCTTCGATTGTGAACATTAATTAAATTATCTCATAGGTGAACTCGTGTTTCCGATTATCCAGAAAAATGATTGCCTTACTGTCACTAAACAAGGCGAAAATATCAAAAGCGCTTTGATGGCCCGTAAAAAAATATCAAAACGGCGGACACTACTTATACGATTTGATGCGATACGAGCCGTTTAGTGGAAATCATCCTTTAGAAAAATCTTCAATTCCCTTTGTGGTATTTTCGCCCCTACAATTCTAGCACCTAGTTGAAAATTAACCAGCTTATTAAAACAATACTACCCTCAAGTGCAGAAATTGCAATTGCTAAGTTCGCGTGAACATTAATTGATGCAATCCACTGATTGGCACTCATTGGCGGGGTGTGTCGCGGCGCGTGACGGCCGCGTGGCTATGGCAATGGCGCTTTTTTAACGTTTTTCAGCTTTTTGTGCAATTTTGTTAATTTAGAGATTAGGAGGATTGGTTGAATCTTAAATGTAATTAAGTATGGGACTTGTTATCAAATGATTTTGGGATTATTTATTAGGTATTTTTATTAGCCATTAGTGTCCCACTACTGGGCAAAGGCCTCCATACCCTCTTTCCACCTTTATTTGTCTACAGATTCTTGGGATACTATTGTAAAAGGTGATTCCACATGCACAGTGAAGGCGTATCCTTAAGTGCTTAAGTCAGGGATATTAATTGGTAAGCAAATTGACTAACAACTTAACTGTCCGTATGAAGAATGACACCTGTCACTTTATCACAACAGACTGTCATTCTTTCATGAAATCATCATTATTATCATCATAGTCATTTTACTATGAAATTACTATTTGACATCTCTAGTGTCTATGGCATTTGTTAAACAATTAATTTATGGCTGTACAAAATAAAAATGTAATCGCATTTGGTAGTAAAAAAATATATATACAGCATGACCACAAAAAGACATGCCTTCATTAAAAACAGTCGAATATTTAAACCAAAAATTAAACACACGTTCTATTCGATTTTCAAAACAGCCCGCGTATAAAATCAAATTACCTCTATTTTGATTGGCCAGTGCTCCGCTTCGCGCGCTTTCCGAGTGTTTTGATTTGACGGCGCGACAATGGTGCCAGTTGTCCAAGTGTTTTAGCAAACCGGCGCTTGCCAAGAAAACAATGGACTGCTACTGATTTTAGACCCTATGTAGGTATTAATAAAGTTGGTTTTTGTATGATTGGTAGTTTGAATTTGGTCTGTAATAGCTTTGTGCAGAGCGGGTGCAATTTGAGTGTAAAAATAATACTGACAAATGCGATGCATTTGTTGAAATAACACCAAATCGTGTTAGGTCAAAATGATTGTTGATTTTCTAAAAAATAAAGGATTTTAGGTTGATACCTCTACCTATTTCGACGTATCGAATTGGGATTTTTGCCGATCTTTATTATTAAAGTTCAACACTCAGTGTATCTACGTTTTAATTGGAATACTCTAACACAATCGTGCAAACTTAACTTAGATTTTGAAAGGGTATTGAGCAAGGGGTGATTTTCAGCTTAAAGTTAAACCCTTTTTTAACCATTCATAATTTCAAATTTCAAAAAGAAAGAAAGACAAATAGGTTTATTTGTCACAGAAACACCTTATTATTTATTAATTATTATACCTACTTAACTACCATTCAATTTTATATTTTTGTACCAGTAGTACTTACCTACTCATCATTCTCATCTATTTTCGCAAAGTAATCCACCAACAGACTTAACCATTTAAATCTTAGTACCCACAATACGTTTATTTTCAACATTTTAAGACCATCACAGCAGCTACAATTACTATCCTTCAAATCTTTTAAAAATAATATCGCCTTAAGAGTTATTACATTTTAATCTTCTCTAACGACCTGCCTGGCACATGGCGTCAGATATCACACAGGAATTATGCAAAGCCACCGGTCTGGCCACTCTCCACGATCCCCAATAACTGTCATATTAGATTTATAGTTGTAATCGTCGGACGATTAACCCTTTACATGCGATACGGGGACGATACGACGACTGTCAAAAATATTTTGTATTTGAGATTTTTGAAGTGAAAACTTCTTTAGGCGTAGTTTGTGCTTTTTTCTGATAAGTCCTTCACTTATCAGAAAAAAGCACAAACTACGCCCTAAACTACGATAATGTTGAAAATCTATTAAAGAAATTTGACAGATTTTAGTACCTAGCTTGATGTCCTGGCGTCTGTACATAGATACATAACTATGTGCCAAATGGAAATCAAGGGCATAGATATTGTCTGTATGTGCATAGCAATCACAATGCCCTTGATATTCACAACCTCTTACAGAAACCTAAACTAAACATAAGTAGCCACGATCAACATCTAAAAACGAAAAAATATAAGTACAGTCAACGGCAGCAAATTGAAACCGTTCCAATCAACAATCGTATAACATCGTGGCTAGTAAAAGCAATCGCTTATTACGAGATAATCCGTCTGAACGATGCCCAACCCTAGCTGTTGTCTATTGCATTTGAGTACCAATTTATTTATGTCATATTCTTCTATTGGATTTTATGGTACATGGATTATGGGGATGGATGTCAGTGATGATATTTTATGATTGAGAATATTAATAGTTGGTATCACATGACATTTTGTCTTTGTGCTGTTCTACTTATTTATCAAGAGTATGTCCAACTTTTTCAGTCTTTAGCATTTTTAAAAAGACCTCTGTTAAATAAAATGTAAATGTGTGGAAACTTATGGGATTATTTATAAACGTTGCTTAAAGATAAGAGATGTTTAAACGTCAAAAATTTATCGTTAAGCAGTCGATAATCATTCATTACTTAACTTTAAGTAACGTTTATAAATAAAGGGGTTAATATCTATAGGGAGCCAGCTCTAGCACTGGCTATTATATCATTGTCTCCTTGTATGGTGGACAAGCTGCATAGCAATCAGACAAGATACTTATGCAAGCAGTTCCCAGCTTTTTGACAGTCTATGTTTTTCGTACCGCAAAGACTTCTGCACGCCTCATGGACTGCGTTATGAGTATGACTTATGATGTACAGTGGGTTATATGTGTTAGCTGACCCACCTAAAAGTTAGACGAATTTGAACCTTCTGCAATTAGCAGTACCTAGATAAATGTGTTATTCGATTTCGAGCTTCACGAACTATATAGAACGACTTGTTCAAGGTAGGTAAATATTATAGAATACAGTTATGCCAATTTGATCTTTAACACGTAACCTTAGGGTAGGTAAGCTTTTGAATACTGTTTTGTCACATGATGGAGTTGTTAATTTCAACGATACTTGTTAAGTCGATTTGGTCTAGTGGTTGCAACAGTGAACCTATAGCAACATGGTTGCGAGTTCAAAACAAACATTCCACTTCTTGTAGCTTTATGTTTACAATATTCAATTATGTTTTTTGAATCCAAAACATTATTTATATTAAATTAAAATAGTTAATTTAAATGAACTATTTAAAAACAAATACCTAACATGAGAAATAAAAAACAATAATGATTATGATAACGATTTTATTCAAAATAAATACAAAATAATCACTTACAAAATTAATTACTTGTTTTAAATATAAGGTATTCTATGATAAGCTTGAATTTTTGTTTCTTCGTTTCAACAATGTCTATAAAATACCCATTTTTATTTTTAAGTAGGTAAGTAATCAGTTACATGTAGTGAATCAACATGTTATATGTTTAGAAATATATATAGGTATTTCTATTTTATAACAATAACATCACCACATTAACTATCATACTTACCTACTTCTAAACTATAAGTGAAAATATTTTTTTAGAAAATAGTAATTACTAAAATATAAGTGAAAAAATAGCACTAAATACTTTGATGTTTTACCTACTTTATAATTTTTTTCTACTTAAGTATTTTTAGTTTTAAATATGGTTATGATCGTAAAAAGGACCTGCTTATTCATTGTATGAAACACTTCCATAGAAATTATGATGACAACAGTTTATTTAACACACACACTGACACGTAAGTAAGTATTGTTGACTGCGGGCGGTGGTGATATCATAATAGCGAAATGGAGCACCATGTCTTTCCACAATTTGTTGCAAGCGGCTTCGCATGCCGCACACCATGTTCCAGCAAGCATCACTTACTCTTCATGAGAACGTTGAAATCACAAGTTGCGCCAAATTCTCCTGACTTCTGATGAATCCCAATTTAAAATCATTTGACCCCACAAGTTTTCTATTGGGTTTACGTTTTAACCACAATCTGACTGTATTTCTGTGAAACAAAGAAATGAAACAGGTGTCACTATACGTTATAAAAAATATGTTTGCTTACGTCACGGCATAAGGAATAGTTAGGTATAAAAACAAAGTATAAAATTAGAAAAATACACTTACTGCTATAATATTATGTCTTCTAGCAATCTTTCTGATGCCAACATTCTCCTCGTGCAAATAGATTATTTTGTATTTTAAATAATCACTCAATTGAGACATGATAATAAAACTATAAAAAATAAATTAAAAACTTGGAAAAAGACGTTGTTTTCACAATTTAGTAAGGCAAGGTAAAACATATTCACGCGTAGTCACTGCAATTGTGCGTAGACTGGCTTTTAGCTTTATTATTGTGACGGTTCATTTTTATTTTCCTACCCGTATTTTTAGTAACATTTGAATACTAGTTTTATAATGAATACGCATATTTGTCTTTCAACTACCCACTTATTACAAGTTAGGCGAAAATATTACCGAGTAGCGCTAGTCTGATAAACTCATACAAATGAAATAACTCTTAATGTTACAGGCAGAGGGTTCAAATTCCTTCGTTTATAGGGTGGGTCAGATAACTCATATAACCCACTGTACAGTCAACAAAAGACATAAGTATGCAGAATTGTCGGATATAGTTGAAGTTTAGTAAGAAACCGATGGATGTTCTCGAATAAAATTTAATTTAATTAATAGAAAACAAACAGCTCATTTCAGTCGACAACATCCATCGGTTTCTTACTAAACTTCAACTATATCCGACAATCCTGCATACTTATCTCTTTTGTTGACTGTACTAGCGGCCCGCCCCAGCTTCACACGGGTGCAACTTTTTTTTTCGAATTTCCGAAATTTTCTTTCATACTTGCCTTATCCTGGCAATACCTAAAACAATAAAAAAAGAATAATCCAATTTGGTGCAGTCATTCGGAAGTTATGCGCGTACAGACATTTCGGCGACTTTGTTTTATAAATACTTACTATGTAAGGATAACGCAGTAGGTATATTTTTTTGCGTTTAATAAAATACTAGCTTCAGCCCGCGACTTCGTCCGCGTGAAATTTCTATTTCCCCCAACCCACCCGTCGCATCGCATCGCCTGACCGCACTACTACTTCGTTTTCGCTTTCGTTCTGAACTTTTTTTTCATTTTGCTCGGCTCCTAAGGGTGCTAGCGTGATGTTAAATAGCCTATAGCCTTCCTCAAAAATTGGGCTATCAAACGCAAAAAGAATTTTTGAAATCCGACTGGTAGTTCCGGAGATTACCCCCTACATACAAGCTTACAAACAAATTTTACCTCTTTATAATATTAGTAAGGTAAACGCGGGTGAAGTCGACAGTGACCCAGAAGTCGTCAAATTGTCTAAAAACATCAATATTTTTTTCTACAAAACATTTAACTGGCCAATTTTTAAGGCAACATATTTTTGGTAATATATTGCACAATTAAAATAAAACACTGAGTTTTAACTGTAATGGTGGCTGAGATATCTCACTTGAAAAGTTTGTCCCACAATTTTTTAATTTTTTTGCAAGTTTAGCTGCTAAATGTCAAACTCAGCTCGTAGTGTTGTGTCTTGATTTACGAACCTTCAGTGGGGTCTACGGTAAGTCTGATTGTTTGATGAATTAGTTAAGTTAATTTACTAATGATATAACTTGAAGTTTAGAACACTTTTATCATAAAAGTACTTTTTTTCGATGGTGACATCTACTGGTACCTAAAAATTCCTGTTTGACCCAAATCTCGTCATATTAAGTACTTTTTTGACGATTACTGGGACATGTTTAATACTGGCCTCTAAACTCGTCATTTTGTAACTGTCAAATGTCTATAATAGATTTTCAACTTTATCGCTAAAGCATAAGGTTCAAAGTTGATTGGGAAAATTTGACAGTTGCGGGTAGCTTGATGTGCTGGCGTCTGTACAAACATATAATAAAGTTTGGGCTACATTTGACGATAAAACTGGGTTTCTCTTAAGCTGTTTTCGCTTCGCTCACTCATTGTTTGAGTATAAGCGGGCTCTGCTTGGTCGTTGCGTCATTGGGCTCGCTTCGCTAGCTCGGCACGAAACTGTGCTCGCGCTTCACTCGTGATAGAGCTCGCTTTGCTTGCTTTTGTCATGTGTAAGTGCGTTCAACTCACTCGTGTCGAAGATGGGCTCGCTTCGCTTGCTGGTTTAAGAAGCTGTTAAGACTAGCAAGAGAAGTAAGCCCATCTTCTGATTAAGCGCGCTCATCGTGCGATTAAGCGTGCTTTGCTTATTTGTATCTAGCAAGGGCTCGCTTCGCACGCTGTATCGTAAGCGCGCTCCTCTCGCTCGGCCCGTAAAAAGAATTCTCAGTTCTAACCTAAACTGCCTTACTGATAAGCCCTGACTGATTGATGCAAGTTTTTCAACAGTACCTTACTCAGATCGAGCGCGGATATTACTGTTCTAATCAAATCGGCTACAGGTGTCTTCTTACTAAGTCTTCTGCCGTTGAAACTTCCTAATGTTCTCGTAATATTCACGCATACTTGCACGATGACAGGGCGCCGTCGATTAATAACATGGCGATTGGCGATGATTTTATTAAGTTTATCAGGTATTACCCTAGCTTTTGAATTCGCTCATACGTAGATTTTGTAGGCTTATTCGGTTTCTTATGATTTAAAACTTTCTTTGGTTGGCTTTTTTTATAATTTCGATCAGATTTACAGTCATTATTAGGCGTAATCTTTTTTTACATTATAGGCTTTTGTAAAAAAAAAATGGTTTCTGATACAGCCGTAATCAATGTATTTATTGCCCGACACTGGACTTAGTAGGCTCATTGCATTTCGGGAGCGGACGCCCGCTTGTCATCATTGTATGGACTGCTACGAGGACACGGCGCAACATACGCTGAAGGAGTTCTCAGCTTGGGCCCAATAGCGCTGTGCCTTCGTCACGACACTTGGTGTGGGTGATCTCTCACTTTCGGCCGTGGTTCAGTCCATGGTCGGAAGCGAAAACGCGTGGGATACTGTGACCTCTTTTTGTGAGGAGGTGATGCATGTAAAGGAGGCGGCGGAGAGGGAGAGAGAGCTTAGCTCTCATTCCACCCGCACCAGAAAAGCAGCCGGGTGTGGAAAGGCGCTTAACGATCTCCGGTCATCATAAGAAGAGGCCTGCGGGCGGTGAAATAGAGGCCGTGTCGTCGCTCGAGCAGTCAGGCTGAAAGAGGTGGCACGTAGTATGCGCGCCTTAATGGAAGGACGTGCAGTCGTGGGATCAGCCGCACTTGGTAATGGGGCCCGCTAGGCATGGCGGGCTGATAATAGTCGAGGGTGCGGCTAATGTACAAGTATCTCCCGGGCCCCGGACTCATGGCACTAGAAGGAACAGTGGGGTTTTAGTCAGTAGGAGCCCGACATAACCCTCTGTTCTTCCCAGACGGAGGGTATCCATGAGGATTTCCACACGAAAAAAAAAGGCTCATTGCATTTCATATAAAGCAACCTTTCACCGTATTTGATATTTTTCAGTTCTAAGCAGATTTACGGTCGATATGAGACGACATCTTTAACTTTTATACTACTTGCTGCAGATTTTATTTCGTATTCTGATACTGCCGTAGCAATGGCATTTGCTAGGTACTGGGCTTTTGAGGCTCATTGAATTTCTTATGATGCAAGCTTACTTTTATTGAGATTTTTTTCATTTCTGGCCAGATCTACGGCCGTTATGAGACGACATTTGAAATTATTTTGCTATTGTCAACTTCAAATACATTTTTAACTCGGCCAATATTTCTGTTGATTCTCTTTAAGTCCTAGTAGTGCTGTGTCAATTCTTGACAATGGCACCTGGATCACAGTACCTAGTAGCTAAATATGTTTTTGCTAATTAAAATTTCGACGCATAGTAAAAAAGGAGGGCCGGGCGCACTGCACTTGCGATGTGACGTCAAAGACAAATTAGATCCTGCTTCAAATTTGGTACAATTATTACTTATCTATTGAATGCTCAATCATTATCAAATTCTCGTAGTTATTAACGGTTCAAATGTTACATGTTATTGTCAGTCAGAAATATTGAATTTACCACAAAGTGAAACTACGTTTTAACTTCAATAGGAGACCAGTCACGTTTCATACAGAGTTGGGCTCAAAACCCAAAGTGACAGCGAAATAAAATTTATTATTATTTAGAACTTTTACGACCATTTCTTCAGCTGTTTTTAAAGTGGAAAAATCTACTTTTATACATTTTAATAAAATATATAAACTAACGATTGGCGAAAATAAAAGAAATATGACCTTAAACAAGTATTACCTATTATAAAAACAAACCTCTGCGAGTGTTACTATAACAATTTATTTTGCATATATTCGTAGTTCTAAAATCAGGTTTTTTTAATGTATAAAACAAGATTTTCCAACTTAAAAAACAGCTGATGGAATGGTCTTAGAGATTCGGCGCAATAGTAAAAAATGATAAGGAGGTCTTCCCGACCAGGATAATACATTTCTTTTCGTTGGTCGGCAATTTTGGGTTTTGGGCCTAATATGGCTGATTTATTTATTTATGTATACTTTATTGTACACCACAAAAATACATAACATAAAAAAAATACATCAAACACTTAATATACTATGGGCTGATATCCTTTATTCTGATAAAAACTGATTCTGTGATTCGGATATCTTAATTTTTTAAGCAAAAATTTATTAGTATTTACCTACCTAGTCTGCTAACAGCTCACAACCTTTAATAATTTCTTGCGATTTGGTTTTCTACCTACCTTTTGTTTCTTAGACTTGCCACTCATATGAAAGATAATTACATTATGTTTTAATGTGTAATCATCTTGAACTCTATGTTCAAGGCCTGAAAGTTCATATTAGCATCTAAAATTGACGACTACTGGGTCCTTTTGATGAGTAATAGTACAAATCTGGCGAGTACTGGTACAAATCGACCTTTTTTCACATTTGCTTAAATAAGTATTTATTATGACTAAAAATTATAAAAATTAACAAGTTATTTAAAATAATGGATAATTTTCCTATTTCGTCGTGCAAAAAGTTTAATTCTAAATGAAATACTTTTCACGCAGTAGTTCTTCAAAGTCAGTGAATTTCAAAACCCGACGACTATTGGTACGTTTACCTTATAGATTAAACTAATCAAAATTAAATGATCCCATCCCACAAAACATTGCTACCTAAGTACATTCCTCTTGCTAATTTTATACGCAACATTTTTGCCAACTTTCAACCCTAAAATGCGCGTAAAGTACACTTAACAATTAGATCACTTATTGTCAACACTATACACTTAATTCGAGTGTACTCCAAATCACTTGAAACCCTCTTCACATTATGTCAGCGACTTATTGAATAAATATTTATTGTTGGCATTTGGACTTGTTTGTAGAAACCTGCTACTGTATTGATGGCTTGATGAATAAGTAACATGTGTTATTGTTTTATAAGTGAACTAGTTAGGTATTGTTTTTTTTTAACTGTATGAGAAAGGGCTTGGTTCACCTATCTTTTAAGATAATAGAGGGAATGGGCCATAATCCGCTACGCGGGCCCAATGTGGATTGGTAGATGTCACATATCTTCGATTTTTTTTGTTCTATTACAAATTTTGCCATTGGCTTTGCAAAATTCGATCAGATATTGTGCAGGAAAAGCTATATCCGACTGACTACACTTAAAGTTAAAAGAACAATAAACCAAGTGCTTTATAATGATAAAATGACTAAAACTTACAACAATAATATAATATGTGGAAAATGTCGTGGGTTATACATTTAATCACTCTGTAGCTCATATTTTCTGTAATATTGTAATGTGTAACCGTTTGTTTTCCCAAATAAATAAAAATAAAATAAAATAAAACATACATAAAAAATTCTTTCAGCAAAATTTTAATAATCTGTAAAGCACTAAACTATAGAACAGATACGCATTCAGATTGAGAATTGCCCCCGAAAACAAAGGCAGGATGGGCCCCGGGCCCAAAACTACAAACATCAATTGTCACCAAGCAATAAGAGCGGTGACTCTCGCATTCTTGAACGTTCCGTTCCACAGTACTTCGGCAGAACTGCGAAAAGATTAGAGTCGGTTTTTGTAGAGATTTCTAGCTTTGTTTTTAGACCAAAATAGAAAGTTTAAATTGATTTTTATGTGGTTGTTTGCGCTCTTGCCTATCTTTAACACCCTAATAGATAGCTCAATCATATAGAAAACACAGTGATAGTAACGATGTAATGCTTCATGTCTGTTATCAAACTGAGATTAACTACATAAAAAATAGATATATGTGAGTGGTTGACCAAAAAGGGACCTCAAGGGAAAATAATTGATTTCGAGTAAATCGCGTTTGAAATTTCGTGTAGAAACAAGTTGCGGCATGTTTTATGTCAGTATGCGACTTCGTTAGTGAGTGTCAACACGTGTTTGCGGTTACTACGTTATTGGCGACTTATTTAGTGTCAGTTTCTTGTCTTTATGTGCGTCTGACATCACAAAAACTAATTTATCCAAAACTGCCTCGGCTCACAAAAAAAATCATAAAAAAAACACTACGGCACCTAAAAATATTCTGGTTAGACCAAAACAAAGCTAAAAGACCACAGAATAAAAAAATAAAAATAACGGTTTCCAATCCCTCCAGGTCCTTTTTTGGTCAACCACTCACATATACTCATTCCGTTTTTTCCCCAGTAAGGTCTCAATATCTGAAATCGGTTTTCAAGCTTCTTTGAACGTAGGTAAATGATTGTCTCTTACATCAGCTCATAAAAATCCACTCACAAGCATATCCTACGTAAATACAGGGTCAAAATAAATTAGCTAGCGAAATTGTGCAAACGTGATGCATATAATAATATAATATCTAAACTTTTTTTCAACTCATACTACAAGTGGTCGTTTACCCCGCAAAAAAGCATTTGTTCCGTCGTGTTTAGACATCGATACACATCACATCTGCGGAGTTTCGCTAACTAATTTAACTTGACCCTGTAGACCACTGCAGAGCAGGCACAATGTAAATGACACTCCACAAAAGCTCTTAATCCCCAATCCAGAACAAAAGAACTATACTCCATAAACGAGAACACCCTCTCAAACCGCCAATCTTGAGGGGTGTCCCCTAAAAATCCAACATTCCTCCGTCTAACACGGCGCAATAAACGTAGTGACAGTGGCATTCCGGCCGATTCCGGCAATCCGGCCGGACGGCAATCTGCCGCATTCCGTGCCAACTGACCGACATTGTGGAAGAATAGTGCTCTGTTTACTTATGGGACCTTGGACTTTTGTTTACTGGAATTTTTATTTTCTAATTTGAAGAGAGAGCCTGACGGAAACATTCTATAAGCGATAATGATGATGGCAAAGTCAAATCTATTAAATTGACATAATCTACTGCAGAGCTTACGTCCTGTTGAAAATCGTTATGGAAATATGAAACGCTTTGAAAGCGATTGCCAGTTGTCTAAGACCTCAGAGGGGTGGTTGCGTAAAACAACTGACAGTGTAGCAATCATTTTCTTTTTGACAGATCAAAAACATACATTACATTATTTACGTTGTTGAGCAGATAAATTTTTCGAACATATGAAGCAATGGATTAGCAATATCCTTCAAAATTATTCAGCTTGACATTAATAGTGTGATACGCAATTAGGGTGCTGTTGAAAGTCGTTGTGGAAATATGAAACGCTTTGAAAGCGATTGCCACTTGTTTAAGCCCCAAAAAAGTCGCTATTCTTTCTTTTCTTTCTTATATTGAGCATCAACTACAGCCTCATCAACAGTCTTCTTGGATTTAAAACTGACTCATCCTTATAAGTTTATCATAGACTAGGAGGAAATATAAATTAATCACGGAGGAATAGCACATTTCTAATGTCACGACGGAAATAGGTCAGACATTTACTGTTTTCCCTGATGAATAAGATAGGAAGAACTATCTTATTCGCTCATGATTTCTTACTGGGATTCTTTGAAATACGTGCTAGAAAACTTCAGATTTTTTATACATACATAACATTACGTATGTATTCCTCTAAGGGTCAGGCAGAGGTGTACTTATAGTACACACAAGTTATATACAAGTCCCGTGTAATGGGGCAAGCCTATTGCCATTAAGGGGACTACAGGACCTAAACGCAAAAAACGCAAGTTGTATAATGCCTAAAAGTATTTATATGATAGACTACAGTAAACAAAATCAGAAAAATATATGATATTCTGCAGGATATATATGCTAAGTAGATAGTGTGTTGAAAACATAATACAAATAATTTGATGCAATAGAAAAAAATCATGAAGATACCTCTAAAAACTTTCTTTTCACAATAAAAACCATACTAATATACATACAATCATTCTGATTTTTTGACAGATTATTCTACAAGCAACATACTAACGCACTAGTGTTTTAATTTTTTTGTCCAAACAATAGATTTTTTGTAAATAATTGCTTCATATTTTGCAACAAATTACCAACGAGGCCCTTTATAGTAGGTATAGTTTTTAGTCAGCGCTTTTAAGCTCATAGTCAAAAAAAGCTAATAATGTAGTTTAAATTTAAAAAAAATCAATAGGGAATAAAACCTCACATAATTTGATGTCCAAAAATCACCAAATAACGTGTTTATCCGCGTAGTGTTCCAAAAATGTTATTTCCTTGAGCAAAAACATTTTATATTTTCCCATGTGTACCCCACCGTCGGAGGGTCGAGGGGCGGAATTAACGAATTTGTCAACTGTCAACGGAAGACCTTATGAGTTTTTCTAAGGGGTCACGATGATTTTCACCGTGGCATGTCAATTATGTTGGCGTATCTTATTTTATTGGAGGTGATTAAAACGAGCCATTTGTCTTTGGGACGTTAGAGAGACTAATTGGGTATGTGCTGCAGTTAAGGGTCAACTTTAAATAAAAAAAGTCGATAATTTTGTACTTTTCCCCAACTTGTTCTTTCTCTGTGTCATGTTTAACGCATTTATATAGACGCGTGAAACGTGCGACAAAATCTGCGTAATATTACTTATGTGGATTCTAAAAGCTTTTTATGTTCTTTTGATAATATTTTTGACTGCTTCATTCAAATAACAGGAAACTATAACATTCGTCGATCATAAGCGATACGTTATTTTCGTGAGCCTAATTATATATCGAGGGGTGAAAGGCTATTTGGTTTAAGCGACATCTTGGGCTATGTCACTTAAACCAAATAGCCTTTCACCCCTCGATATAATCCCGAAGATCGTACAAGGAAATATACCTTCCCTTACCTATTTCCGTAAAACTCAAGCCCGTAACCGCAAACTTTCCTATCACATTTTAAAAATATTGCATATAAAAACTGGCCACGTTTTCAGCGTAAAAAACTTGCTCATGTAGGCAAAGAGCTTCGGTAGCCACTACAATAAATCTTTCGTCTAAGTGGCATTTACACAACACATATATTCCGAGTAAGAGGCAAATCGTAAACGTCTACTACGTGAAGAGCTTAGTCCCGTTATGTGACCCAACTTTAAGTTCTGTTTGTATAGAAAAGGAAATGTAATGCTGTGTTATATGGGCTTCGAATTGTTTTATGTTTTTCTATAGTTGTTACGACAATCTCATAATTTTTTACTTTTAAACTAGATGAATCATCTTTTGAGATCGAATTTCCAATAAAATTTAGAGAGATATATGTTTTGATTTTGACTGTGCACGGTATTCCAAATCAATTATCCTTTGGACAAAATCTATTCCCGTTATTTTTTACTACCTACGTCTCTGATTTTTAACCGATCGAAACGAAAACAACAGATGAAACCATTTCACCAGCCCATAGTAACAATTTGATTTTTTCTCCTCCCTCGGTATTGAAACAACATTTTTTCGTCTCTCAATTTATTATCCCACAATTACAAAGCAGTTTTCCTTAACGAAAACCGTTGAGAATTTAGTTTTGTTTTTCGAACAAAGATGGCGTCTGTTTGCGAAGATCTTGAGGCAAGATTGTGCCGTATTTTCCATTAGAGCCGAGAATCTAGTGTTGTTATAGAATGTAGAGAGATTGAATCGTTGTTACAATGTTTTTGGAGGCTAGAGGTTTGTTTGCTCAATCAAAATTCTGGAGATTGGTACTGGGATGGATTTTCTGAGTGGGTAGGTAAATTTAAGTTTAATGGGTTTTTGTTTTTGTGGTAGAATCGGTTTTAGGATCTATTGTTTTTGTTTTAGCTATACTAAAGCAAACTGCATCGCTATGACCTACGACATACCCAAGTATCATATGCTTCTACTGGCCGCCTTTGCAGTACCTCAAATTTAATTCTGACCAATCCCAAGTCCAGTTTCAAAATTAGACAATCAACACCAAAAGAAAATCTTCACTCCCGAAAAACATCAGAAAATCAGAAACTACATCCATCTTTAACAAAATAAAGGCCGATAAAAACATTATCTCCATCAATTCTGTCCGTTAAAACGTCTAGCATATACGTATACGGTCATCCCTCCTCGGAGGGTGTCGGGAGGTTCGGTCGTAAACCGGGATTCTCTCGGAGAAAATCCGCACTTCACTACCGACCTCGGTAATCACGCCGGCATCTCAACCCGTGTGGATTTGTTGAGATATAACGCTATATGTGCTCGTATATATAGCTTGTATCAGCAAGAACTGAGTTTCTGCAGTATTTTTTGGAGTCACGTTGTTTCGTGATTGTTACTGAGAATTGTAGCGTTCGTGATACAAGAATTTGGGGCCTTGTTTCTAAATCCGTCTGAGCTAAGAAAGTAATGAATTTACTACTTTACGGGCTTCGACATTTTCTAGTCTGCAATCACTTATCGTCCTTTCTGCGCTGTTCAAGATAGTAACTTTATTAGTGTAAGACCAAGCGTTCACTTATAATTCAACAACGAAATCGATTAAAACAGGACTAAGAGTTGTTTCGTCGACAACTGCTTTCTTGCTCCTGACAGCTTCTTCTTCTTCTCTCATATCCATAGGCGGTTCTGTTTCAAGTTATGACTAAAATTCATATCTTATCTTCTATTTATCTCTAGAATAATCTAGATTGTACCTTGTTTCTGCTTTCCCTCTAAACTGAAAGACCGTGACAACACATACATAAAGGCTGAATTTATCACCGTGTCAGTGAACACTCGCTCCCGGCTAGTTTCCTTAAAGCCTGTACTTTTAATCCTGCACCTGGTTTCAGTAAGTGCAGTTTGCGCTCAGCGGTTAACGCAAACCGACGTTGGTGTGTTTTCCAGCTGGCACACTGTGTTTGGTCTTGGTCAATTTTAGTGTGCTGTGCCTTCTAAGATTCTCTGATCTTTTACTTAGCTTCAGAAATCTGTGTCGTCGTTTAATTATTTATATTTTCGTATTTTTCAAATGATGTCAATATTATAATTTCATGAACTGTATTGCCTAAAGCATAAATGTTATCGTAAACTTCATAATTAATCACATCTTTTTTCTCGTGCCTATCTAAATCTTCTAATTCTTCCAAGTTGACGTTTTCCAACAGCGTCAATATTTAACACAGAGCTCAACATAATTTATTTGTACATCGACACAGTGTCCCGTGTGTCTCCACAGGAAGGCGCGGTGAATAATCAATGAGAATGTAAATGCAAGGTGAATTCACGAGCTCCCCCCGCTTCCAATTTGCTCCGTTTTTTATAAGTCGTTGAATTATTAAGATAGAACAAGTAGTCGCTTAAGATACTGTTATGGTTTTCTTGGCATGCTATTTGAACGTTGACTCACTTGATCTGGAAGTTTAGTTTTTTGATTTTATGAGTGAAGTTAATAAATAGAAAACAAAGCTTTTTGCATAGACTATCACATACCGAAACAGTAACGCACATCATATAGTTTCTCAAGAAGGCCACCAATAAATCCCTATCACATAAGACCAAAATATTGCAGCAAAAAAACGTAAAAACCTATTCAAATAATTTAACAGAAGTGGTTCAAGTGTCACAGCATAGGTAGTCAAGCAAAATATTTTTTCACCCAGCCAGCCTAAAAATCCTAACCCAAAAAGGCTTCCAACCGCACACACCAAGCAATATTTCGTAAAATCTCACTCAAGGAAGCACTTTAAGTTTGGACCATCGTATATTTAATTCACGACCATCTAAAGTACGTCCCCATAAAAATCCAGGCAGATACTGTGCAGATGAGCCTTGCCAGGGACGCATTCGCAATCATTTTAATTGTATTGTCCTGTTTTACTGCGAATCTCGTTATACGATTATGGGCTTTGTGATTTCCTGAGATCTGGTGTAATTTTATCGATTGGTTTATTTAATTATGGGGGCTGGGAGGAGTGTGATTTGGTAGTAAGGAAATGATTTTTATTGGCACGTGTTTGGTGGGTGTATGTGTGTGAAAAATTGAGCATAGTTAGAAGATAATTTTATTTAATTATACATGCTTAGTACATTAAGGGGCTTACAGGACCTAAACGCAAAAAACGCAAGTTTTAGAAACAATAAAAGTACATGATCGACTACAGTAAAAAAAAATAAAAAAAAAATATGATATTCTTCAGGATAAATGCTAGGAAGATAGTGTGTTGAAAACATAATACAACTTATTTGGTACAATAGAAAAAAAATCATGAAGATACCTCTAAAAACTTTTTTTTTTTTACAACAAAATTCATACTAATATACGAGTACATACAATCGTTATGATTTTTTGTCAGATTATTCTACAAGCAACATACTAAAACTCAAGTGTTACAGTTTTTTTGTCCAAACACTAGATTTTTGGTAAATCGATAATCGCTTCATATTTTGCAATAAATTACCAGCGTTGTGTCATAGCGCTTCTCTTTCTTTTCTATGCAGTCCGACAAAGACCGCGCTTTTTAGGTCATGTAGTCCTCTTAATACTGATATTAAACTTATACGACTCTTACAAGGCTTCCTGAGAAATAATCTTGTAATGTCAGTGCCTGCCACGAAATACATAGTTTTTTGGTTCCCATAATATTTCTTATGTCCTTAATCATAACAGAATACTTTTATTATGTACACAATATAAGTTACAAATACAAATATAGTTATTTTACACACGGCGACACAATATGCGGTCTTGTTGCTAAAGGCGATGTTTTACAGAGATATAGTGCTAATATATAGATATTTTTTTTAAGTGAAAACTTCTTTAGGCGCCTTGGTCATTTTTTGAAAAAACCATTGCTCTCGCGACACTGTTACCACTACATTCGGATGTATTCGGCTGTCCTCGGGATGTACTCGGTTTTAATGTATTTCCGATATGTCATTGAGTGATGGCAAAGTATTCTGTTTGTGTTTTGTTTATATGACGATTCAAAAAATACACACGTAATTGGTCAAGTTTTCACGTCAGTCCGCACTCCCGGAGTGCCGCTTTTTTCCTTAAAAACCAAGCTATCCTTACCAATTTGGGATACCCGGATACCTCCCTGTACCCCGGTTCAAGATCCGTATACCCAGGATTTACGGTTATCGCTACCCGGGTTGCGTTCAATCACAACCTGGGAACTTAATACTTAACGCGTCTATTGCAAGCTTATACGTTTTTAGTGCTCAATTATTTATGTATTTTATTTTTATTGATCACGCTGAACGTGATTTGAAAGAAACGTGGTAAAGCAGGGTTAAGTTTATGGTGCCGTTTTTTTTTTAATTTTGGCGTCGTGTTTTTTCCGTTTTGTACACTGTGTGAAATTAAATAATTAAAAAGCAGGTATCTGATATCTTGCTTTTTGAAATGCAACAAACAAAACTCGTAGTGGTTTTAAAAAATGATAACCTACACAAGCTGGCAGGGACATCTAGGCGCAACCTGATGCCATACCATTGAATATTTTAGTACATGATCCTAAACCCCCCCCTGCGTTGAAATTTTTCAAAGGTTATTATAAAAATAAATTGTATTCTATACATACTGACCGCGTTGGTATGGTATACTTTTGTATGAAACAGCAGATTTAAAAAAAAAATACGAAAATGTTCAACGCATTGGCGTCCAGAATCCATAGTACACGCCAGCACATCAAGCTACGACAATCTGTCAAATTTCTTAATAGATTTTCAACTTTATCGCTAAAGTATGAGGTTCAAAGTTGATTGGGATAATTTGACAGTTTCGGGTAGCTTGATATGCTGGCGGCTGTACCTACATAGGTATTTAACAGGCTGCGGGTAAAAATATTTTTATATCAATTTGGAAATCATTCGATAAACAATCGAATCTAACCTTTATAAATGTACCTGCTTTTGTTCTCCCAAATGACCTTTCAGTCAAAGGTCACGCCGAAAAACCCTGCAATCAAAAACATAACGACTGTTGTAAAAATCTGTGAACATTTCCTCAGATCGTAACACTTTACCTATTACTAGTTTATCATCCATAACGTCTGGAAGCGCCATACAAAGTAAATGTTCTATAAAGAGCTTCTATTAGATGAAAGTTTTTATTATGTACTGAAAGATTTTTGTAGTTTGACGGCGTTTGTTTCGTAGCTTATTGGAGGTATTGTCATCATGTTGTTAACACATGATCTGACCAAGACAATGTCTGGACTGTAAAAGAGACTGTGACCTCTGAGTTTGTTTCGGTGTTAATTCTCAAAGTAAAAAAATATTTTTGAGTAGGTTTTTAGAAACAAAATCTCCTTACAGAAATAAATGGCATTTATAATTTATCATTCTCATTTATCAAACGTTGTTTTTTGTTGAGAAATACCTACGCCTCTTTTTGGCCACAGTGATAGTCAAAGAGGATATTATTGTCTTTTGTCAGGCATGAACGTAGTTATCATTAGCAGTCATAAGGATGCTGCTGCTTATCCCTTTAGCGTAATCCTAAGACAAGACAAGGAATAAAAAAAGGTTGGATCTTTTACACGTTATGATATAGGAGCCATTTACGGCTTAAAGAACTGCAAAGCGTGGGAGTTCAATTCAAATGGACACAGCTCTCTAAGAAAATTGTTAATGAAAACCTTAGGACTCTGAAAACGGCGCAAAGATCCAGATAAATAGTTTAAAACATTATCAGCCAAATGCTAACATAGCAACAGCATCTAATAATGTAGAAGACTAGAGGCTAACACGAAAATAAACAATTATACAAAAGGTTGTAGAACCACCGGCACATTTACATCGAACCCTGAGCCTCTACCCATCCCCAGAAACCAACCTTTCAGCATTCCACCAACAAATCAATCTAAAACTTCAGCACCAAATCAATAATTCATAGTCTATATCTTGAATTCATTCTCCCCTTGGGATGCCCTCGGAAACAATTAAGGCCCAGTTCACACCCTTATCGCCGTATGGCGCGTAATTATACGCCGTTACGCCGGCGAAGATTTTACGCACTGAGGAAGGACTTATGTGTTACGAGTGGTTACGACTTACGGTCCGTGATAAGTTCGCGTAATGCGTAATGTTTTGGCTGTTGGTATGCTGTGGGGTTACTTTTTAAGTGGGAATTGCGTTTTGAAGATGCTGATGAGGGGAGATGCTCATGATAGTTTAATATCCTTTATAAGTTGAGAGAAGTTGTAATGGATTCTTGTAAGAAGAGATTTATCCTGAAAAAGAGGGTTATTTATTCTACTTCTATGAAATGAAAAGGCAACAGGCAAAGATGTATGGCGAAGTATGGGAGAGCCTTGGGACAGTATTGGTTAATATAAAAAAAATGAAATGATATAACGCCACGAAACGGAGGTGACGTAACTTGTGAATACCTATTGAATAATTTGCATCGTGTACCAAAATTTCAGGAGTCAGAGAGAAAACAGTCCCAATTTCAGTGTTTACAGTAAGTATAAGTACAAAGTGGTTTTGGAAATATGCCTATATTTCCACGAAATACCTACAACAAAATTCGATAACGACTACACCACACAATCAGGAGCGGAACTCAGAACTTAATGCCCAACAATTTATGCCCCCACAAATTTATTCACGCTGCGTATAGGTAGTTGAAAAGGGGCAGAATCCCAAAACATCACAATTTGCGAGCGCCACAAAGGGAACATCTTTCGCCACAGTAAAAATCTGAAGCGTATCGCGAAGATGGAGAGACTAACGAGGTGGCCTTGCTACTTTGATTTCCAATTCAAAGGAAAATTGCGATGGAAAGGGTCGGTGGGGGGGTTGGGAAGAGTGGGGGCCCCCCCTCCCGTTGCTACGCGACGCGGGGTGGAGCCGCCGCAATCACGGCCCAATAGCACGACGGTTATAAATTGCTCTGCCGTCGCGACATAGCGGTCGGAGCGAGACGGACTAGCCTCCCGCTCGCACTAATGAAGTCGCCTCTCTGTAGCCCTTGATTGACTGACTGGCCCTTTTTCGGTCCTTCGGTTAGGCGTCGATACCGTGCTGTGATTTGCTAGGAACGAAGGTGTGGTTACATTTTCCTGTAGTACATTACATCACGTGGCCATGTAATGCGATATCGCGTTAGGTATATTTATGCACATGCCAATTTATTCACTCTCCCACTTAAGATGATTCAGACGCTATGTACCAATAAGGTGCTTTGGAAATAATGGTCCGTTGAATCGGGTAAGAATATTTTTGCAGAAACACCCACAAGTTGAATCATACTTGGAAACATAAAACAGTTCATTGGTTCAGTAGGTTCTGAGAATGTCTGTACAGACATGCTTACATACATTTATAGGTAGGTATGGTCTATGACGTCAGAAGTAATGAACTTTAAGAGCATTTATTATGTAGGTAGCTGTTTCTATGAATTTGAAGTTACTCATTATTTTAATAACATAAGTACTTAGTAATATGAAGTAGTGAACTTTTATGACCATCAAAATTTTAATTAATATTCTTGTCTGAATATTTTCTTTTTACGATACATATAATATTTTTCTTAACCAACCGCAACCTGTTACTATGGATTCAGTAAGTACAGACGACAGCACATCAAGCTACTACAATCTGTCAAATTTCTTTAATAGATTTTCAACTTTATCGCTAAAGTATAAGGTTCAAAGGTGATTGGGAAAAATTTACAGTTTCGGATAGCTTGATGTGCTGGCGTCTGTACATGATTCTGGACCATCCCTGCGTTGCAATTTCACAAAGGTTATTTAAAAAAAAATAGGTGTTCCATACATTTTGAAGTTGTTTTTGAAGTGAAAACTTCTTTAGGCGCGTTGGTCATTTTTTGAGATGGGAAAAAACTATTGAACTCGCGCCACTGTTACTGTAATCGACACCGCTTCAGACGTCTTCGGCTGTCCTTGGGACGTACTCGGTTTTAATGTATAGGTACCTATCCGGTATGTCAGTGAATGATGGCAAAGTATTCTGTTTGTGTTTTTTTTTCACTTCTGTACCACTTTTTTTTTTTGATAACCATAGATAAATTTCTATGCTAGACTAAGAATCATGTACTTACTGAATTCATGGTTAAAGTTTGCGTGTATGTGCCTGCCACTCTGTATTAATACCTATGTAGTTCTAAACAATCCCTAAGACGGCATTTCTCTATACAAAAGCTGAGGACAACAAAGGCGATATTAAATTCTTGTCTCGTGGGAATCACGATAGTAATGAAGTTTTAGTATTATGTCTCACATACAGGCTTAGTTCATAGTATATCTAGATCTTTCAAACTATCTGAAATGAGGTAGGTAAGTAAAAACCCTAGTCAAAGTCAAAAGTCAAATCATTTATTTCAAATAGGCACACTAAAGGCACTTTTGAACGTCAAAAATAGCCTAGAATTAGCAACCATAATTTTTGTACCTACTTATAAAATGTTACTAAGTAGGTAATCTAATTGCCAAAGGTCAACTTTTTGCTTCTCCCATTTCGACTTAATTATAAATATAGAAAAGAGGTTGATAAACCAGCCTTATTCTTAGGTTCCTAAAATCAAAAGACAACTTATTAAAAGCTTGGAAATATTAATTAAAAGACTTATAAAGATACAGCCGTTTTCCATGCCAGCTAAAGAAATAAAGTCGAGAGGAGAGTATGAGAGGAATGCGTAATAAGGAACGGACTGCGCACAGATTACGCGGACGTGTGGACGATATAACCTAGTATGTCTGTGTTAGCATAGTCTCAGCTATGGCATAATAGATAAAGATTTTTTTTTTTTTGCGAGCCTATAATAGTGTTCTTTTGCCTTTTTTCCTTCAAAACCTCTCTATGTTGTGCGATATCTGGCCATTTTGATCCTGCAAATATGATCATATCGTCACACCACTTTCAAGAATCTATATTAAAGAAAGAGAAATAATGTACAGAAGCCAGCACATCAAGCTGCTACAATCTGTCAAATTTCTTTTAATAGATTTTCAACTTTATCGCTAAAGCATAAGGTTCAATGTTGATTGGGAAAATTTGACAGTTTCGGGTAGCTTGGTGTGCTGGCGTCTGTACATACATTACTTTAAATAGAAAATAACCTACTCAGAAAAATTTGCCTGCATCATCCCACTGCTGGGCAAAGGCTTCTCCCCAAGACTTCCACTTCTACTTTCTTGACATTAAGTACTACAATTGCATACTTTCCTGCAATTGCACGTCAAATTATTCTTTGGTCGCGTCAGGTTACCTATATAGATTCCTATTGAGGCAACTTGTAAGTTATAGCATAATCAACCAAATAGCAAAAGCATAGTCAACGAAATATTTGCGGAAACGCAAAAAGTCAAAATTTTTCCCTATCGGAACACAGTATCAGAATTAAAATAAACTTGTAAAACAAGGCCACTGTAACAATGAACCAGATTACGCGTTTACAACAATTTGTGGTAATACAAACGCCGAGTTTTCCGCAAAGATAAGAAATATCTAAAAACAATACGAGTACATAGACTTTATTATTACCTTTGATTCTACTGCGACGCAAAATAAAGTTGTAACAGCACAGATTCTAACCGCGTTTAGGGACACAGGCGAAAATTGTATGTAACCCTACCTAGACGTATAGACAGGGCTGCCAAATCCACAAATACTTAAGACTAAAACAGATGACTTGCCAAATCCTCTGGAATCTGTGCCGAAGTTTGGGATACATAATTAAAATTTGTTGAAATCCCTTTTCCCCAGTCACTTTGTATGTAAGACTATCTTCTATTAGCATCAATGAGCTTTCAAAAACAAAACATACATACAGAAATAAGGCCATTTGTACAGACGCCAGCACATCAAGCTACTACAATCTGTCAAATTTCTTAATATATTTTCAATTTTATCGCTAAAGCATAAGGTCCAAAGTTAATTTGGAAAATTTTACAGTTTCGGGTAGCTTGATGTGCTGGCGTCTGTACACGACACGGTTTCATTACGGTACGGTGTATAAACGGCGCCGTAGATAAAACGTGTCCGTCAACAAGCTTCCATAGTGATCTATACAACACTGACGACCGTGCCTACACACGGCGATTAAACCGTAGCTTTTCACGGCAAGAAAAACGTGTGTCTACAAAGGGCAGAACTTACACGAAACAGAAATATTATTCTACATTCGGTAATCAGACCCCAGGATGACCACGCCAATCCAATCATCCGGTTGTTTCACTGGCATCGAACTGAAAATCCGTTCCAAACGCTTTTCACTACTTCTACATCATCACAAAAGAGATACATATGACACTATCAACCATATTATTATATCTCTTCCACATACATTCGTACAACAAACTATTTAACATTCGATAAAAACAGAGCGTACATCCAGATTCCCCGGATTTCTCTCTATACAGACGAAACGACGATATTGTGAGCCTCTGTCTGTATAAATAGGGTTATCCTTACAATATACTACGTAGTCGGTAGCTATAGTTCAGGGCTGGCTCTCAATAAATCGTATATGTAATACGGAGCAGAGAGAAAACTGCGAACAGATTCCGCAAAGGTTTATTAACACGGTATAGCTAGGGTTGTTAGGCACGTGTTTTTCACAAATTATCTTATTTTCATTCGAAAGGAACTCTTGTTTTATTTTTAAGCTGTCAAAGCGGCACCCTAATTGCGCAACACACTATCAATCTCAATCTGAATCATTTTGAAGGATATTGCTAATCCACTGCTTCATATGTTCGAAAAAAGTGTCTGCTCAACAACGTAAATAGCGCAATGAATGTTGTTGAACTGTCAAAATTAAACCCATTGCTGCTGATAGTATGCTGTGCACTTACCCCGCTGTTTTGTTATTTTTGTTTGGTACGCTTTCACGCTAAAACGGCTGATCGGATTCGGATGAAGTTTGGCACATGTGTAGACCATGAACTAGATTTGGACGTAGGATACTTTTTATCCTCATATTCTCACGGGATCGAAACTTATGTCGATGAAACCGCAGGTTGCAACTAGTATTATAATAATATTGTTTACTATAATGAAAACCAGACAGTGTTACTACATTAGTGTTACTTTGATCCTAAATTAAGACAGAACCTTTCATAATAAAGCCCTTGCAGAATAGCGATAAGCTTCTTTATCTAAGGAGTAGTTTCGATGAACTCAACGTAACATTTATATGGGCTACTGGGCCAAACTAATTATATACAATATACATATTATTATTATATATTTTCCATCAAATCCAAAAGAATATTTACAACTTTCAAAGCTTGGTCCCTTACCTTCGCCTACCCTTCCTCGCAGCCTCCTAAATACCAGCCAACCGATTGTCTCGCAATCGACAACCCTATCAGTATTGCAGGGTCGCGCGTCACAGCGGATCGATATCGTGGATGTGGCGCGGATTACCATCGGAAATGCTCCACGATTACCCGGATCAACTATATTTTTTGCATTGGCAACACAGACGTAGTTTATGTAGATGTTTTTGGCGAAAACCATAAGTTGATGGGGAAACCAACGCTATTTTTAGGAAAATATAAAATATTATTTTCAGAATCGGTACTTTTAGACGGTTAGAATAGTTGTGTTATTTTCAGGACCCAAATACTAGTTTTGTTTGGTAACCGTTTGAATCTAGGCTTGCTTCAGAATAGTCAATGCTTTTGCCCAAAAATAGATGCTAGGCCAAGTGTATCGATCTCCAACGCTGTAGCCGTGTTGCACTTTCTCGCCTTTATCTAAAAATACTCTCGATAGCCATTTTGTGCTAAAACTGTGGTCCGCCAGAAGGCCGTCATTGATAATCTGTAATTTTCACCAATATTTATTTATTTATTTTATTTGGGAAACAAACAGATGCAATAACAAACATAAGTATAAAATTAGTTCAACACAATCCAGTCAGTTTCCACAGATTACTATACAAGTAAATTATATGACAAAAAACACTCTGTATTTAGACACCCTTTATTGTGTACTTAACCATCCACCTCTTTCGCAGGAAACCAATACTTTAAACGTTTCATACAATAATATATCATCAATACTATCACTAGTGTTTGTATCTGTAATTACTAACAAATTGGATTTCAATATCTGAAAAATAAATTATTATATTATCTTAAGCTGTGATTCGGAAACAAGAACGTGGAAAACTGTTGCCCAACATCTATTTTTACTGACAAACATATTGTGTCGTTACGATAACCAGTTTACTTCAATAAGCCATTTTCTCTTGTCCACAGGCGAGAAGCCCCACAAATGCCAAGTCTGCGGCAAAGCCTTCAGCCAGAGCTCAAATCTGATCACCCATTCGCGCAAGCACACCGGTTTCAAGCCTTTTGCCTGTGAGCTCTGTGGAAGAGCCTTCCAGAGGAAGGTGGATCTGAGGAGACATAAGGAGACCCAACATGCTGATCTGAGGCCTCCCCAGCCGCCGCATATGCAGCCACACACTGACGTGCATGGCATGCATCCTACTGATATGCATGCTGTGGCTGAGCAGCATCGGATAGGTAAGAATCAAAGATTGAATTATTAAATGGTCCAGAACGTCTTATACCATATGTACTGTAATAAGAAAGGACTGAATAAATTACTTCGTTCCTTCTAGTTTTACCATTAGACCCACGGTCTTCAATTTCCCTTCTCTTCGTGTTTAAAATAATCAACGCTACCTGGCAATGAACAATGCTAATGTTGTCTACTGACTGTATTTAATTGTGTAACTCACTATCAATGACAATATGGATCATTTTGAAGGATATCGCTAATACATTGCTTCATATGTTCGAAAAATTTGTCTGCTCAACAACGTAAATAACGCAATGAATGTTGTTGAACTGTCAAAATGAAAGCTATTCCTACTGTTAGGCTACGCAATTACCCCGCCGGTTTTTGATCTTTGTGGTCTACTTTTCAATAGAAATAAGACCTGTAGTTCTTGGCCAATGAGACCAACTTGTGTTTTGAGGGATCCTTTTATTTAGAAGTCAATTTGACTTTAAACTCCAACTTTGCTTTCTTCGTACTTAAAATTGACAGCACATTTTTATTTGTCCTATAGATCTCCGTCCCCCCCACCCTGACTTACGCCAGCACCCAGACTTCAGGGCCCACATGAGCACCGCAGTGCCCCCCTTGCAGCCGCTGCCCTCCTGAACGTCAACCGCCTTCGCGCCCCCCGGCTGGCGTTGAGGCTTGATGATGGAGAGGATCTAAAGACAGTGGAGCGATGTGGTAGTGAAAAATTCTTGGTGATTTATTTCTTGTGATCTTGACATTATGTGCAGCCAGGCTATTCTGTTATAACTGACTATTGAACCCGCTTCACTGACGATGGCAGTAGCTGGCAGCCGCGCCGTCATTTGTCAAACTGCGGATACAGGGACGAACTCAGTAGTGAGTTTTGACAAATTAGCAATTGCTGCTATTATTGTAATAATTATTATAAGAAAACGACATTGTGGTGGCTGTTATGAAGAAGTTTATAGTTGAAATTTCGGATGCTATTTTGGGCCTGTTTATTTTTTTTATGTTAACAAACCGCGAAATGTTTATTGTTAATTTTTCATTCCTAAAATACTCAGTAATAGATAGCTAACCATATAAATTGGTCTGCAGCAATTTTTTTTCTGTAGGTAAATCCATACAAATTAATAGTAAACCTATGCTGCTGTATACGTGGACAAAAATCTCAGATATGTTTTGCTGGACCTCGATGCAGCCACGGAAGAGGGTTATTGAATTCATTCCACATCGCTCACAAAGCAGTTCACACCATGTATCAGATCATCGGGTGTGTGTGGACCATCAAACTGAACAACTTTCTCTATGGGACCAACATCATAATCGCAAAAAAAATATTAACTGTCCCATACAAAAATTTAGTCTCTCATGCTCCTGCCCTTATCCCAATTTATTTGGGGTCGGCGCAACATATATTTTTCTTCCATACCTACTATTAGTCGTCATCTCGATAGTCACCCCTTTCTAACCATATCATAATTCACACAGTCCATCCATCGTTTCTTTTGTCTTCCCCTACTCTTTTAGCCATCGACATTCATACTCAAAACTCTCCTCACGACATTTTCCTCATTCCTCCGCATCACATGCCCATACCATGACAACCGATTTCCACACAACTTTTCCGTTACCGGTACAAATGTATGGAACGGCTGATTATTTTTTCTCGATTACCATGTTGGTGTCATGGAGAAAGTGGTTTCTGATACACCCTGAATAATTATATATTAGGTAAAAACACATAGTATACAAACACCTAAGACATAATAAAGGTTACCGCAGCCCAGGTAGTTAAGATTAAACTATTGTAATTAATATGTAAACGCTTTGTCATTGTGAGTTTTTGATCTCAAAGTAAATTACAAAATAAAGTGGCATTCTAGTAAAAATTGTTTGTGTTGCGTATAATGTATAAATTAAATGATCCTAGATTGTTTTACTTATTATATCAATAGTAAAAAAAAATACGGAAATTGTATTCAAAACTAATTTACAAAAATACTCAGTACATTTTAAAATGCAACATAAACAATTATTTAAGCTAGAATTTTCCAAAGAGCACAAAATAATCAATTAAAATCATTGTAAGTTTAGGCACCTAATTATAACGTCACAAAGTATAGTTAATGGACTGATGGAATCATTCCAAATGTTTTTCCAGTAAATTATTTAGACATGAACAACCTAATTTTAAGAATTGACTTTATTTCTATGTTTATTCCAATTTTATATTTTGTTGTTTTTTGACATCATTCCGTGTTATTGTTTGACAAAAATATAAATTACAAGATATTTAATAATTACCACCAGATTTAGCATCTACCCACATGGTTTCCAAATTAAGGGTTAGAAAAAAATATGTAACATAATGGCAACTGTAATAGATTTAAATTCTAAAAAAAATATATAATAATTATACCAAAGCACCATTTCCAACAGTTATACAACCATTATAACAATTATGTGTCATATTAAAGTCATAGGTAATAACTTCATTAGATTATAATTATAGTAGACAAATACTCGCATATCAATATCATATTCATATAATTTTAATTATATCAAAATGAAATCGAATTATGTAAAATATTTTTAGCAGATATAGTTTAAGAATTAGTATAAAATGTACAAAAAATGTTGTCTATTTTTATGGCTGTAATCTTATGTAATAGCACATAGATATAATCCAGTGTATTTCAAAAATATGTTGAGTTGAACATTATGGTTAATCCTCAGTCGTAAGTGAGCATAATTATAGTAAAAATCTAGCTCTAGGAAAAAACTCTTTGTAAATATCCTTATGAAATTAAAAAATAAAAGTAATTCACAAATTAAATTAAAATATTATGTGAAATCCATCATGCCAAAGTCATATAGGAAAATAGCGTTTTACAATTTATTAGAAAAACCACAGTATTCCTTACGAATAACCATTCACATTCCTTAGATCTGTGTGCGCTTAAAAGACAAAATAGTAGATTTTATAATAATATAACAAAACCATAACAGTATCGCATTCCATTTCAAAATAATAAATTTTCTTGGAGCTGTTTTATGTATAATTAGCGACGGAAAAAAAATACTTCATATAATATGTAATATCTGTGTTGTTTATTATTTTTTTAGTTATGTGTTTTTGACATCAAGTTTAATATTAACATCAAATTATAAAGCTATAAAATTTCCTACGGTACCAAACAAATACCTATAATTGTAAGTGTAGCTAATTTTCAATCATGCAACTGAATCAGTGTTTACCAAATTTTCCAAAAAAAGAATGTTGAGCCTAATTAAATTTTATTGTTTTTGATCATTGTAAATAAATATTTAAAATGTATTTTAACAATTTCTCATCGAAAATTTTAAATAAATTGTATGTTATTATATATTATATTATGTAAACTCATTGTAAATATTGTATAAAACTTTTAACTAGTTATGTTAACGATCCCAAAGAAAAAACGTGCAATCATATTATGGTCGTAATTTACGAGTTATTATTATAAGCAACTGTCACTTCAATAAAATATGATGATGTATAAAATGTTGTCTTTATTTTTATTGTAGAAATAACACATACTTACATAACTACATACATAAACTCATACCTTCTGCTCAAAGAGGCAGGCAGAAACTACAGAATGCCAGGCGGCGTTCTGCAGTTTCTGCTACAATGTAGGATCGTCTTTACCCGGGGGTGCAAGGGGTGCGTGGCACCCGGGCGCAGGGTCTTAGGGGGCGCAAGCCAATCCTTATACCTACACGTACCATGCGAAAACCTTCACGAAATTGAAATTAATAATAAACTATCTAATTAAAACTACTAATTAACTATCTAATTAAAAACGATTTAAAAACAAGACATTTCGGTTTAGGTTCCTAAACTGCATCGCTTGGGACTCAGTTTGGGACAATCGCTGTCAGGCACGGCCTAACCTGAATCGTTAAACTGACGTCATGGTACGAATTAGAAGAACAGTTAAGTTTAGGTCCTAAAATGGATCGTGTTAAGAGCTTGTGGTAGGCCTTCTGATCTTCCCGAAAAACATCAGCAATAAGGTCACTAAGTCTTTCTAGGACGTCCCCTCCCGGCCGGCGTTTCCACTCATATCTGCCGAGTAAATACCCTCAAAACGTGCCCAAACTCTTTCCACATCCATTGATCCACCACTTATAAAGTACTAGCTGCGCCCCACGGTTTCACCCGCATAGGTCTCAATCGCGTGAGAATTTCGGGATAAAAAGTATCCTATGTCCTTTCCCGGGACTCAAGCTATCTCTATACCAAATTTCATCTAAATCGGTTCTGCGGTTTAGGCGTGAAAAGGTAACATACAGACAGACAGAGTTACTTTCGAATTTATAATATTAGTATGGATGGATAGTATGGATAAGACTGAGTTATTGGTTGTAGCAGTTGCTGTGTTGCACTTTGACGGCTAATAAACATACTAAAAGATACAAAACACAGACAAATAAACACTTATACAAGATAACTATTGCAAAGAGATAGGCAAAGTTTTGTAGATGCCACAATAATCTATTTGTATTCTTTGCTCTGAGTGTTTCATAAGGCATTCTGTTACTTGATATACGAAACGAACTTCTTCGCTTTATCTATGTACAGTAGGCTCCAAAAGTCCATAGGCAAAGTCACAAAGCAATAGCTTGACGTTTAGTTTGACTTACGACCTTCTTTTAATGAGTAATTAGACACACACACTCGCATATTACTCGAATATAGTTCCGTGTCATGTTCGTCTTGTTCACATAGTTCATAAAACTTTATGATTATACCCACAGAAATCTAAATAAATAAAACATAAGGTAGACAGATGCTTAACTCATTCACCGCTAGTCCCCGACTAAATAGAATGTTGTTGCTTCTTGGTTGGTGGATAATTTGATATGTGAAGTGTGTTTAATCTATTAGCGTTGTTGTAGTTCATTTTGAAATGCAAGCAAATTTAAATATCGAGATGATAGCTGCTGATATTATCGCGCTGCGTAAATATGGACTTATTATTATATCACAAATATTTGATGAAACCGGACTGACTGTGAGTATTATGATTTCATTATTTTATGGAACATTTATCTAATTAAAGTATAAATGATGATCCTTGTAGTTATTTTTTTAAACGTTTTATATTTACCTACCATAAGCCCTAAATAGAAAAAAAATATATATTTCCTAAAGTTTATTTATTTACTTTTGGAATGATGAATATAATATTAAGCATAATATTATAATATATAATCATTTTGTAACATTTCTATTTTCAAAATAATTTTGTTTCAAAATAGTAATAATATTTTATAATTTTGCTAGTAGCTTAACAGTATTCCTTTTTTGTTTTAGAGAAATTACCTACTGTGAGTCGGAGGGTCAAAAGATATAAGGAAGAGGGTAGCCTTGCCAGTCGAAAGCGAAGTGGAAGGCCCAGTTGGTCAGTGAATATGAAACATTTGGTTTCCGAGATATTTTGCCGAATTATTCAACAAGTGTTTACGAAGCGTTCGCCGTGCAAACGAAAACCAGCTCAAAAACATAATATTTGATTGGAAATAATAAACAAGAACATTTATACAAAGTATTAAGTTATAAATTGATTTTAGTAATATTTAAATAAAATTGTGTCATATCCGTATTAATAAGGATTATTTTGAGGTTTAGTTTCAATCTTCTTTTCATAATGAAAATGAATACTTAAGCTATAACCGCAATAAGTCCTAATAAATATGACTGTTTATAACGAATAAACATTTTGAAATCACTTAAGCATAAAATATTTTTATTTTTAACCCCATATAACATAAGCATAACAATATAATAATAAAAACATAAAAATTATTACATTGTTATTCTCTTTTATTATCTCTATTGAATAACAAAAAAAAAAACGAAAAAGATAATAATTGTTGAAAAGAAAAATAATAGTCTCATCTCGAGATTGGAACCCAGACTTTCACGTTTGCTAAACCATTAGGTTACGTTACCAGCTATCTATACTTGCTATGATGAAGTGAATTTGAGCAGTAGTATGAACCCACCAAGGTTATGTGTAATTACGTAGTACCGTGTGCGTAAAAGCGACGATATGTTTTGTTTCGTTCGACGCTAGGACAGTAGAAAGATATTTATACTGTGACGCTCACGCTAGCCAATGCGTGTTCGACTTACACACACAGATGTGGCTTGCGGCGCGAGGCGGCCGGTATTATCACAGCAATTTGAACTTTAATATGCTTATGCAAAATTGATGCCTTACTGTACCTAATGTACTCAGGTAAATACTATTAATATACTACTACGGTAATTTAAAAAATAATTGATGTTTAGGTTATTTAACCTAACCAATCAACGTTAAGTTCGCTCAGCGCGCTATGGAGCGAGGTTTGCTCGGAGTTTCTTTGAAGGATATACTTAATCAGGAATGAAATTATCCAGCAAAGACCGGAGCTACCGACATAGCTTGCAGAGTAAGCAAGCAGAAATGGCAGTGGGCTGAACATGTTTGTCGAAGGACCGCGGATGGCCGGTCGATCAGACTAGTCCTGGAGTGTAGACCGCGTATCGCGGGAAGTGTAGTGTGGGGTGGGGCGCCCCCCAGCTAGATGGAACGACGACCTTAAAAAGATGGCTGGGACAGACTGGATGTGGAAGGTGGAAGACAGAGTGTTGTGGCGCAGCCTGGGAGAGGCCTGTGTCCAGCAGTGGACTGCGATAGGTTGAGTTGGTTGATTTATTGAAACAACGTTAAATAGCCCAGGTAGCCTACCATGATCTAATTAAAAACGATTTAAAAACAAGACATTTCACTTTAGGTTCCTAAACGGCATCGCTTGAGCTGCTCTATGGACGTCATGGTACCAAACAAGTATGAATGAAACCAAAACTTACGACTCAGTTTGGGACAATCGCTGTCAGCAGATGGCACGGCCTAAACTGAATCGATAAACTTGTTCTTGCAGCCCACTTTAGACATTGGCAGAATAGTCGACATCGGCTTTGCTTGCCATTTATTAAAAATAGAATAGAATCGATAAACTGACGTCATGATACGAATTAGAACAGTTCAGTTTAGGTCTTAAAATGGATCGCGTTAAAAGCTTGTGGTAGGCCTCCTGTTGAGCTATTATTTGAACTTACTACTGCTTAATAGAAAAGACGAACCAGATATTAGGTACAGTGAATTTTTAAAAGAATCACACATAGCCAGTACTAGAGATGCCGAGTACTCGTTTATTACTGGATACTCGACATACTCGGCCATTTTGGTAGTATTCGTTATCGGCCGAATTTGACTGACGACTCGAAAAGAACTCGTAAACTTATAACCTGACATCTTTACAATATAGGTCTAATATGTGATAGATAGATTAGTCATTAAATTAGCAGTGTATCGTGGTAATCAGATATTAGTCTAACTCCATAGCGATGTCACTTTTCGGATCTTAACGCTGTTGCAACGCTATAGATGCTAATTCCTCGTAACAATGCCAAAAACTTGCATGGCACGTTCCCAATAACTGCGTCAACTAAGCCGAGTTGCTCGGCAGAGTAACATAATACGGAGCAATACTCGGTACTTTCTCGGTAAAACTTGGACTCGGGGCACCTCTATCAATAATTAGGTATAGGTCAGCTTTACACCGCTTTTCATCAAAACAAAGACAAAGCACCATCTCAAAATACACAACAGGCTAAAATAAAAGCCTATCTAAATAATTATGTAAATATACCCTGAGATGTAAGGCTGATCTTAATTCTATTTCGCCATTTTCTCGAGGCGAGGGAATAGGATTTAATATCGGAGCGACGCTTCTAAAGTTACAGCGGAGACAACGAAATATTTTGAATAAATAATTTTTGAATAAATTAGAAGATGTTGTCAGTCAGGAACTTGTGACTGGAGTGAATCAAAGGATAGAGCAGAAGGGTTAGGGCGAGTTTCTCAAACGAAAATTATCGCAAAATTAATGAGACAAATTGTCATTCAACCAATCACAGCAATTTATGCGCGCTTAATTATAATCATTTGAATAGACTTTAGATGAAAATATTATGTAGGTATGTAATGTACCCTTTAGGCTCGCACAGGAGCGTGGGGATTGGCACAAGTAAAAGAGGCCTATGCCCAGGAGTGGATGAAGTCAGACTGTGGATGATGATGATGTACAGACGCCAGCACATCAAGCTACCCGAAACTGTCAAATTTTCCCAATCAAACTTGAACCTTATGCTGTAGCGATAAAGTTGAAAATCTATTGAAGAAATTTGACAGATTGTAGTAGCTTGATGTGCTGGCGTCTGTACCCCTGAAACTTTTGGTAACGGACTCTTATTAATCGATTAAGTAAATATCTTTTTGATATCTGCTTTCGTTGGGCCTTATTGTAACCGTCCCAATTTTTCCGCAATATTATTCTAACACTTCAATTTCACCGCGGAACCCTAAATTAATCCAATTAACTTGCAGTACTGGCACCCGATTCCGTACTAACAGTAATGTTTGTCTATAACCGCCAATGTTTGCGCCGCCATGATCGATTGATCATTAACCTAATGGCCGATGTATCGAGCGTTTTTATTATTACTGCTTTATGTAGGTAGGTACACTTTTTAGATTATCAGCCTTGATACGGCTCTGCCCTTATTATGTCATTTATCTGATATTCGGCTTTTATTAGCATCGCAGCAGTCTCATAGTCAAAAAATACGTATGTTAAGCGTCACATGACCACATATTACATGACGCTGGATGTATCTCCCTAGCACTGCAGACTCTGGCCTCATAGAGATCATCCCTATCAAGTCCAACTTTGTCCCCCGATTCTGCTCAACAAAGACCATGTACAAAAATGTCTTCAATACCTACGCCATTTTGCTGTATTCACCAGAATAAAAGCCGTAACTCCATTCTGTATTTGATTATGTTACAACAAAAAACCTAGTTAGATTTGTAGTAAAGCGGCAAGGAGCTGGTCCCGGGGGTACAGACGAACGCTAAACGCCTGTTAGCACGCACTGTGGGACGAACTGCGAGTTGGACCGTTGTTCTATGCAGGGAAGGATTTTGGAAATGGCAAATTGGGGGAAAAAAAAGAAAAATAAATGTTGGAGTTCAAAAGACTATCGATGGACGAGTGTAGGTACTGTTTGGGCCTGAAGACAATGCAATAATAACAAAAACACGATACACAGAAACGATATACAGGGTGTCCGGTAATTAATGGATAACATCTTCAGGGGTCATTGTACTTATCATTATGAACAACTATTACTAGGGTGAATCTCCAGAATATATTATTTTTGAGTAAATTTTGTGGATTCTTGAAAACCTGCGTGCATCACTCATATTTTTTAATAGTATTAATAGGCATGTTCAGATTACACGTTTTTTATTAGATTTACTCCAGATAAACAAGAATTTAAAGAGATATTAATATATTCTTTTTAACCATTGTTGAGGATAATGATGTAATGTGAGAAAAATGATTTTCAAGCCTAGGAAAATGACGACATGTTGAGGACAATGATAAAGCTCATGAATTTAGTTTTGTACTTCTGTAAACGACGAAGGTAAATGAAAATAAAAAGAATGAAGTATCTAAATGATATTTTTATTTGGTTTAAAGTAGGTATCACAATTAACTAATATAAACGAACGTCAAAATACGTTCAACAAAAACCAGCTTCTAAGACTTCTAAAAACATGATTGCTTTATTCAGATAGATTATATAAATTTATCAAAATTAATAGTCGAATATTAAAAGTTAATCGCCGTAGGATTGTAAAAACCGTTAGTTCAGAACCAGACTATAACGAACTATAAACTCACGGTTTTCACAATCATACGGTGACTGAATTATATAAGTGTAACAAAAATAAATTAAACATGGTCATTAATCTTTCAATTTCACAATATTAATACTTATTACTTAACATTTTTTTTTTTTAATTAACAGTCTCATTTATGGTTATGAATAGCTGCACGATTTACTTTTAAAGGGTCTTCTTTATTAACGAAACTTGTATCCGAAGAATTACACGGGCCTTGATCACTAGCAACTGCTTTTACTTGAACTGCTTCGAATGTTGGTGGTTTTCCATCATTTTTCTTTGTCTGTATCTAAAATTAAAATAAAATTATCACTATTATAATATTGTCACCTACTTATAACGGTTGTGCTAAAACCTATTGTAAGTTTATAGTTCGTTATAGTCTGGTTCTGAACTAACGGTTTTTACAATCCTACGGCGATTAACTTTTAATATTCGACTATTAATTTTGATAAATTTATATAATCTATCTGAATAAAGCAATCATGTTTTTAGAAGTCTTAGAAGCTGGTTTTTGTTGAACGTATTTTGACGTTCGTTTATATTAGTTAATTGTGATACCTACTTTAAACCAAATAAAAATATCATTTAGATACTTCATTCTTTTTATTTTCATTTACCTTCGTCGTTTACAGAAGTACAAAACTAAATTCATGAGCTTTATCATTGTCCTCAACATGTCGTCATTTTCCTAGGCTTGAAAATCATTTTTCTCACATTACATCATTATCCTCAACAATGGTTAAAAAGAATATATTAATATCTCTTTAAATTCTTGTTTATCTGGAGTAAATCTAATAAAAAACGTGTAATCTGAACATGCCTATTAATACTATTAAAAAATATGAGTGATGCACGCAGGTTTTCAAGAATCCACAAAATTTACTCAAAAATAATATATTCTGGAGATTCACCCAGCTACTAAAATATACACTTAACAAATTCTAAATGGTAATTAATCAATTCCTAAGAAATATCACGCTAATATTATAAAGGAGCAAGTTTGTGAGTATGTGTTTGTTTATATGTGTGTTACTTCTTCACGCTCAAACGGCTGGACCAATTTTGAAAAAATGTTGTATGGAGGTAGCTGACACCCTGGATTAACATAATTATAGGCTACTTTTTATACCGATATTCAAACGGGGTCGAAATTTACGCAGGTGAAACCGCGGGGCGCAGCTAGTATTTAATATGTTGCATAAATACAAATTGCGTTAGGTATATTATTTTGCTAAAACCATTGATTTGAATCAACTGTGTCAATAAATACAATACAGTCGAAATAGTAAAATAAATCTGTGTCATTAAAACACCTGCATCAATAATTAGTGGTTATTACTATTTACAATGGCTACATAAGTTTTAATTATACAATTATTCGGTTCCATGGTGTAATGGTTAGCACTCTGGACTTTGAATCCAGCGATCCGAGTTCAAATCTCGGTGGAACCTGATTTGAAGCTATTTTTACTCCTGACAATTTAAGTGTTTGTATGACAGGTGGATTACAACACCCTAAGCCTACACCATGACATTTTACCTACTCCTCAGCGACAAAAAAAAACTCCGTACATATTTTTTACAAAAGTCATCATCTGCCTAGCCTTTTCCCAACTATGTTGGTCGGCTTCCAGTCTAACCGGTTGCAGCTGAACACCAGTATTTTACATGGAGCGACTGCCTATCTGACCTCCCTACGTATACGATACCCCTTGGTAAGACTGGTTGTCAGATTTTCGGGCTTCTGACGACCTGTAATGACTGTCAAAGATCCACGAATGACAGCCGGGACCAACGGTTTAACGTGCTTTCCGAGGCCCGGCGGGGTTTTTTACAAAAGTAACAAAAAAAAAAACCGCCCCAAATCCGTCCCCTGAACGGTCAGCGTCATATATAATTCATTGGTATCCACATGCGTCTCGGACGCAATCATTATTGTGAATAATTGATGGCCAGCCCGATGATTGTGCGTCCCGCGAGATTGAAGAAGATTTGCGCGTCCGCAGCCGGTGGATTTACGTCATTATTATTTGAAGTGAAAAGGTAAATGGGATTTTGTATTTGAAAAAATAAATTAGAAATGAAATGAGTTGTTTTTGTCGCAAATAAAAAATTATTAAAAGTAAGCATTACTTTAAATTAAACAAGTCAATTTGTTTTTAGGTTTATAGATTTGATAAGATAATGAATTGCAGTGAAATTCTTAGCTCCAATTAATGGTCTAAAATGCAATCGATAATTGTATGTAATACATATAATCTATATAGCTAGTAGTACATACACAAAACTACAATACTGGAAGCAGAAGGTTCAAGCGCCAGCATGGTCTCTTAGATTAGCGGGTTGCTAAGCGCTGTGTTTTGGGCTTAAACTTCTAAACAAAAAAACAAGAGAGGTACGTTTAGCAACAGAACGGAGGACTTTGTAAGCCTTGCAGTGGCGAAGGTACCATACAACTCGATTCCCACCGGCTTCCCTTCGAAAATTCAGAACATAACCACTCTATAGTCAAATTCATCATTGAAATTTTCTTTCGGATTTTTTTTTTCCTCCGGCCTACCTCTGTCATAAATTCACCCTTCGCCACTGAAGCCTTGTAGACTTTAGATCGGTAGACCATTTTTTATTTTATCAAGTAGGTACCTGGTACTTGTTGACAGGCCTACGCATTCCTCCCATACCTACTGTAACTTGAAAACATTGTAAAAGCCAATTAGTTTTAAAAGAGTAACCATGGAGTTTCTTGCCGGCGGTTCTTGCACCTAGCTTCTGACGTTTCATAAGTGCCCATGTTGGTTTATGTGAAATAAAAATATTTTGATTTTGATTTTTGAACAACGTATTAATATAATAAATGATAATTATTTTAATTATATAATAGTAATAATCAGCTTGTATTGTCCCAATACAGGGCGAAGGCCTCCCTTTCCTTTTTCCACTCAACTCGATCTTGAGTCGATATGCATCAATCCCTCGGAATCGGTTTAGCCATCTGCGCCTGGGTCTTCCGCGATACCGTTGGACGTTTTCAGGGACCCATGCTGTGGTGGTCTTAGCCCACAACTATATAGGGTCAAAATAAATTAGCTAGCGAAACTCTGCAGTCGTGATGGGTATCGACACGATCAAAAATAAAAACGAAAAAGGTTTGATGTTTTTTTTTGGGTGGTCAACGACCGCTGATAGTTTTATTATTTGAACTATAAGTTGTGACAATCTGTTCACTTTTGTTTTATCGCGTTTAGATTCGATACCCATCGCGTCTGTAAAGTTTACTCAACAAAAAAATTGTATTTAAACTGGTATGTTATGTGACTACACCATTGCGGTCGATGACCCCACCAAAAAAAACATTTAATGAATTCCTTTTTTGTTTTATATCATGTACCTGTCACGTTTGCGGAGTTTCGCTAGCTCATTAAATTCGACCCTGTATTTTATGTATCAAATTATTTACACTTCTCACACCTTTTACCTATGCAAACGTGTTCTATTCGGCCATACAAATGTTAATTTCACATTCAAGTCGTGAGTTGGTTGACTCATAGAGTCATCCAACTCACGACTTCAAACAAAAATCATTCTCTCCACGTACTATAATAAGATTATTATTTCACAGGCAATAAAGTTGATAATAGCGTGAATCCATTTAAAACATTAGAGTTGATGACGCAAGCGCCGGTCCGCGAGTGATACCGAGCGACGCACTATTTCGCAACCCACGTCAAGCGGTTCCATGGTGTAATGGTTAGCACTCTGGACTTTGAATCCAGCGATCCGAGTTCAAATCTCGGTGGAACCTGATAATACTTTTATTTGTTCATGGATTTTATATTCGTTATCAGTAATTGATTATTATCGTTCTCAATATTATTTATGCTTCATGTTTTTTTTATCTGACTTCAAAAAATGAGGAGGTTCTCAATTCGGATGTTTATACGTTTTTTTTATTATTTGATTGTGTTATTTACACATTTTTGAAGCTACATAGCTAGAGAGCAAGAGGAAAGACATTTAATAACAAAAAGAAGTTATTATTTATTTTCAATGGATAGGTAGGTACCTACTTAATTACTTACCTAGTGGAACGGCACGACAGATTTGGTTGTTTTTATTTTTATTGCATTCCTAATTGTCGGGACTACGTTTGTATGACAGAAAATTTCACAACCGGAAAAGTCCAAAAAATCCACCAGAAAAGTCGGAACTTTGGATGGCATGTCTGTATGAAAACATCAATGTAAAAAAAAATTAACGTTCGGTTTGACAGTTCTGCTGTCATAATATTTATGGTTTAAATTTATGGTTTTCAAGAAAAACACTGAAGATAGACACATGAAATTTACCCGGGCGAGACGCCGAGCATGAACAGCTAGTACTTATCTAAATAAATTACAAGGGTAAAATGTTATTTATTTTTAACCTATGTTCAATGTTGTTCCACTACAGGACAAAGGCCTCGTTCTTTTCGCTACTCTCTGTCTTGCGCAAGTGTGGACCAATCCTGTCTAAAAGTATTTAGCTCACGCCGCCATCTTCCGATCAACTAACTAGAACTATTAAATCTTCTATCCTACAAGGGACAAGGCATTTGTAAACTTACAGGTAATTAAAACATGTAAGTAAAACGTTATTAGTAACGCCTTGACATTCCCAATCTTAGGTCGTGTTGATAACAAAAACACGTGTTTATTATTAAGGCACATTAATATCGAAGACCGAAGTTTATGTACTCGTTTACAATCTATAATAATATTATAAATACTGGGGGGGGGGGGGGGGCTTGTGGTTCGTGGATGGGTGATCATCTTTACATACCAAGACAGTATTTACAGGTCGTCAGAAGCCCGAAAGTCTGACAATCAGTCATACCAAGGGGTTTCGTATTACCCAGTAAACTGGGTTGTGGGTTGTGGAGGTCGGATAGGCAGTCGACTCGCACATACGCCTATGATAAAGGTAATTTGAAATTTATCGTAGGCATATATTTGCGAGTCAAAATAAAATTCTTTAAGTAATTATAAATGTTCCATATGATAAAGAAATATATTAAAAACTGCATAAATTGCATATTTATTTTAAGAATAAAGACGGTCCAAAGGAAGGAGAGTTATACCCGTTTAATTCGTACACAAAACTATTTAGAATGTCCCTTCAAGTAGGTATCTCAAATGTAATTTTCGAAAACCTCTTCATACGTTATCTTCCAATCGTAATCCCATAAAGGTTCCCAGTACTCATAAAATAAAGTCAATTCCGAAGCCTTGATAATCCGCAATGGAAGCCAATTTCATCACGACAGATATCACTTTCCAATATCATTTCACCCTTCCACAATGGTTGGTAGGAACCATCAAATATATTCAAATTGTACCTTGTCGCGACCACAGCAGTGTCGCACCTGCTTTATATTCACCACACAGGAAAATACACCTTAGCTCAACGAACATAGGGTCCGAAATTCAATGGTGAATGGTATACCAATTTCGAACATTGCAATTTATAGATAGATACTCTTATTCCACTCAAAATAACATACGTTTCTTCTTAGCAGAGGTTCGATGGTTCCTTCCGGTTGTTGTCGAGGGAATTTCGATGGTGTTCCAAGCGAGTTAAGGTAGGTTTTTGATTGGAGGGCAGTGTATGTAATATGTAGAAGGAAAGCGAATGGAAAGCGTCTGCAGTCTTTTGTATTGATGCGCTTAAAGTCAAATACGTGATCGGTTGACATATTTGGTACTTAGGTGTGTGTGGGTGAGGTGTCTATTGGTCTGGATTCGATTCCCAGGTATGGTCATATCATTAAGTATTAAGGAATCTATTATATATCATCACTAGTTTCTGCCTACGACTTCGTCCGCGTAAAAATTCTTATACCCCCGATCCATCCCGTCGCATCGCATCGCCCGCCTGCACTATTACTTCGTTTTCGTTCAGCGTTGTTTCTGACTTTATATGGGAGTCTAGATTTTGACCCGGATAATGGCTTTTAGCTCGCTCCTTATTACATAATATATACAATCAACCTATAATATACTGCTGGATTACAGGCTCGGTGAGAAGAAGTAGGCCATAATCCTGCAGCACGCGGGCCCAGTGCGGGTTGGTACATGTCACAAGTCTCTGAATGTTTGGTTCTAGGCCATGTCGGTTTCCTCACGATGTTTTCCTTCACCGTTTTGAGAGCAGTGGTGATGAAAGAATTTAAGTACAGAAACTAAAGCGCCTGTCTGGGTTCGAACCTACGATCGACAACTCGTAAGTCAAGGTACTTATATGGGACTTAACATAACTGGCAGAACGAGTCTTAGGTATTCATCTGCCTATCCTACATTATGGAAAGCAGTGCTGCGTTCTGAAGACACTACGTCTGGTTCCTGTGGAAGATCACTACGAACTGGATCATCTGGATTCCTGGCTTTACTGGGAAAAAGATAATGGAGATTAATAGAGAAAATACATTGCCTTTTATCCATCTGGAAGTACTTACTTAGAGCAAAGAATACTCCCTTTTCTTCCCATTAGAACAGATGGACCCTAAAACTGATTATTAGTCGATTCGCATGAATCGGGCGAATCTTCACTTTTAAATAAAGTTATTTTTTGTATAGGCGAATCGCACGATGTTAATTTATTTGTGGGCGAGTCGACAACTTTATAAATGTGTCATCATCTGCCTAGCCTTTTCCCAACTACGTTGGGGTCGGCTTCCAGTCTAACCGGATGCAGCTGAATATCAGTATTTTACATGGAGCGACTGCCTATCTGACCTCCACAACCCAGTTACTGGGTAATACGATACCCCTTGGTAAGACTGGTTGTCAGATTTTCGGGCTTCTGACGACCCGTCACGACTGTCAAAGATCCACGAATGACAGCCGGGACCAACGGCTTAACGTGCTTTCCGAGGCACGGAGGGGTCTTGGTATGTAAAGATGGTCACCCATCCACGGACCAACCGCGGCAAGCGCAGCTTAACCTGATCGATCGACCCGTACGGCTGATATTACTTAGCCACAAGCCCCTCTCTAAAAACAACTCTATAAATGTGTATGCAATTGAATTGAAACTTTGAATTCTATGCAATAAAGTATAGAAAAAAGCGCACATATAAGTGACAAGAGTTGTCGACTCGCCCACAAACAAATTAACTTCGTGCGAGTCCCCTGTAGAAAAAAACAATGTTATTTTAAAGTGTCGATTCGCCCATTTTGGGCGAGTAAATTCGTGCGAATCGACTAATAAGCCCCTAAGACAAGACAAGAGTCACTTTTCAAATCGACAAACTCACAGACTCATAGGTACTTCTCTAGAGGTACACAATACGAATGGAAGTCGCCCGCAAAGTAAAGTTGGCACAATTTACATAAAGATGTCGAGTTTCAGCATCAGAATCGAGTTAGGAGGATACTTTAAAACTGTCGCTTAGCACAGACGTCGAATCCGTTTAGAGTTTTCGGGAGTTCCAAGATGGTTAGGGATGGGATGAGTTGCATGTGGAGATATCGATGTTTGATTTATCGACTCTTGAAAACTATGGGCACAAAACAGCTATGGGTGTATGTTTTTCTGCTGTTGTTTTGTGAATAACTCATGCCATGATGAAATACTCTTACAGTCAAACGTTTTAATAGATGGTAACGGTTACCGTGTGCTTAAATATCTGACATTAGGATGTCTTGGGCATTCGTAGCAACGCTTTTAATGAAATGTTATTTTTTTAATGTTCATAGATCTATTCCTGTTTCTTTGACTGCAATAACATTTTAATAACACTGCATTTAAAGATTGTTATCCCGTAAGAGGAAATCTTTCAAAATTCTCGCTTCTAGAATTTGAAGATTTGCGTGTTTTTTTTTTTACCTATAACAGGGTACCGATTGAGCTCTCGATATTTAGAAGCTGCGCTATAAATTGCAAGCGCGATAATCACAGGGTGACTTTCGGCAGCTACTTACTCTTTTTCTTTTCGTTTCGACGGTAAATCTATGTTGCATATACTGTTTGGACCCAGTAGGTGGCCAGGTTAATAGCGGCGTCATTGTTCAGATCGTTAAGAGTGCAGGTGAACGGATAGCTACTCTCAAATCTATCGATGTTTCGCATCCCATCCCTATCCGCCACTAGGGGCGTCCAAGTTGCGTATTGAGTTACGCGCCCTTACACCGGTCCAATCGCATCAGGCGGCCTCGGAGGCCATTATGATATCCTGTTGCGAGACGATCGTAATCTTCGTATTTACATAATAGTACTCTTGCGCTGCCTATCCTCGTTTGTGTGACGGGCTAGGCCGTAAATGGGTTAGGTTTAGTTTTTGACACTTTATCTTAAAGCTTCTTGAGGATGAAAGATGGACTTTGGATAACAATAGGCGTAGGTGGGTCAAGCTAGAACTTAATCCTTCATTTGCCTAATACAAAAGAAACATTTGACTTTGGGAGACAAAATTGGGACTGGATATATTAAGAAATGGTCTTTAGAACTTCGGTAAAATGGCACCTGTCATCAGAAATGTAGGTATGAACAAAGATGGAAAACTGCACTAGATACTTAAGCCTGCGACAGGATTTTTACTCATAATCAGCCTATAGGTAATGTTCCTACTGCTGAGACACAGGGCTCCTCTCTTCGAGGGGAATGGGCTACAATCCCACGTGAGCCCAGTGCGGGTTGGTTGATGTCACATGTCTTCGAATTTTTGATTTTAAGACATGCCGGTTTCCTCACGATGCTCACCGTCTTGAGAGCAGTGGTGATGAAATTATTTACACAAAGTAAAGCGGCTGCCTGGATTCGATTTTTACTCGTTTCAGGCAAAAGTATAAAGGAAATTGAAGCACAAGAAAATTCCCCTTCCATCAAACTCCAAAATAAAGACCTCTCGTTACCCTACAGCAGAAACAGACTACCTACACAGCCCCCCAAGCTCAACGATTTGATTTCCCCTCTCACGTACAATACGTCTCCGCGACTCACTTATATCAATTTAATCGTGCAAATTGAAATTCAAAGAGCAGACTAGGAATCAATTACAGATGGGAGATCGGCAGCATTCAAATATCTTCCCGCTGATAGACATGTCCTTACTCCTTAAAGAATGTGCGTGTGGAGAAATGTCAGCCAATATGCAAAGACGTGTTGTGCTAGGTAATGTGGGGGTGATGGGAATCTATAACGTCTCTGAGACGTATCTAGATGTCGGTGTGGTTACGTCTTTTAGGGCTGATTTTTCCAACGGTAGATAATTTTATCGGAGGAAAAATTTTGAATTGAACACGCGTCATGTTCGTGAACGGGCGCCGTCCGCGTCGCGAGACTGGTCATCTCTTAACTGCCAATTGGTATTGTTGATCGAAGCTGCCAAGGCTTATTTTTAATCATATATACACACATCAAAAGTGTCTAGGGATCAAGCATTTTTATGCGGATTTCTTGAGATTGAGATGTGGCTTTGTAATAAATTTATGATTTAATAAATTTATATGGATCCTTTTTGGTGCATTTCATAATTTGAATCAGGAACTGTGAATCAAATTCGAGTAAAAGATGAAAATCAGCTGTCAATATTTTCCCTATAAAAACATACAACGCATTGAAGACATTATTAGTGCTACTGTTTCCCTACTACTGATTAAAACCAACGTTATTATGGAGCGGCGACGTCATTTAAGCAGGGAAGAAATGCTCAGAGCCGTGGGAATGATAGAAGCTGGTTCCCGGCAACGTACTGTGGCTTTAGCTCTGAATACAAGTCAGAGTGTTATCAGTCGACTTTGGACACGTTACCGAAGCACTGGTACCGTGGCTGAGCGCCATGGAGGACGGTATCGCTGCACCACACGGAGACAAGACCGATACATTCAAATCTTAACTCGAAGAGCTCCAACAATAACCGCCATGATGTTAGCCGTGAGGCTTCATCACTCTTCAGGGAACTTAATTAGCGACCAAACAGTCAGAAACCGCTTGCATGAAGTGAACCTTCATTCCCGAAGACCGCTACGGGTACCACCTATAGCAATGCACAATCGTAGGATTCGATATCAATGGGCTCTTGAACACAGAAATTGGGCAGAAGAACAATGGCGTTTCGTGTGCTTTTCTGATGAATCTCGTTTTGGTATGAGACCGGATACAAGACGTATACGACACTGGAGAACCCCTGGACGCCAACAGCGATTAAAATCCTGCCAGGAAGTCCATCCTTATAGTGGTGGAACCATCATGGTATGGGCGGGTATTTGGATCGGCGGAAGAACTGAGTTGATTTGGATCAGAGGCAACCTCAACGCTCAAATTTATGCTGAGACGATTGTATCAGACGTCATCGTTCCTCTACAAGTGCAAATCGGTCCCTTATTTCAGTTAATGCATGATAATGCACGACCGCACACCGCAAGAGTTGTAAGACAGACTCTCGCCGCAGCTAACATCAATGTCCTGCCCTGGCCTGCTCAGTCGCCAGACTTGAACCCGATTGAGCATGCATGGGATATGCTACAGAGAAGAGCTCTGCCGAATATGGAGGGTATCCAGTCGCAAGAAGACCTTTTTTTGTTGTTGCAACGAACATGGGCTGCCATTCCACAGCGTGATTTGGATGAACTCATTTTGAGTATGCCAAACCGATGTTCTTGTGTTGTTAGTGTTCGCGGTAGAAACACGGATTATTAAGTGTTTAAGTTACCCAATAAAATTTTAAAGAAAACTGTTATTTCAGTCTTTTTTTCGAACTTTTGTGTTAGTGGTTCAAATGTCAAAAATCCCTTTATTAGGAAAATGGCAAATTTCTTTATTAATGCAAAGGTGACTTGGTTTATCGTTACTGTGACAAACGAAAACACTTTATTTGATGAATCCTTAAAGAAAATTTTAATTAATATCAATCAGGAGAAAAGTTATTGCAAAAATATATGTTGATCCCTAGACACTTTTGATGTGTGTATTTTGAATTGTTTCTTCATTTGTTTGTTTTATTTTACATTGTTCTCACATATAGAAGCAACAAAAATAATGTACCTACCCTGGATTTTATAATATCTTAATTTAAAAGAGTGTCCATGGAGTTTCTTGCCCGTTCTTCTCCATAGAGATCTACGTTTTGGAATGGGCAACTAGCTTCAACTTTCTGACTAACTGACCGACTAAAGTACTCGTATTTAATTTTGACAATTCAAAAGTGCCTGTACATGGTTTAATTGAAATAAATGCCTTGAATTTGAATTTTTGACAGTTCTTCCATACAAAAACTGTCAGACGTCAATTTTATTCCACGAATAAAAATTATCGATCGATTGACAAATTAGCCGTCAGACGTAGATCGACGTTGTGGGTTTCGTTTTTTTTATTTATTTAGTAATTATTTGTGGGTTAGCTTATGATAGTTACTAGGAAAGAGGTAGAGGAAAGAGGGTGATTTCTGTGTTGACATCACATTATATGTTTTAGAAACATTGGAAGTTAGTGCTGAAAATCATATGCTGGAAATAAATGAGATTGAAAGTGACCCCTTCTTCTTCTTAGCGTGTGGATGGCTATCTAATGAACTCGGAATTCAGCTACGCGTTTGGCGCCATCACTATCATCATCAGTTTCCCCTTCATTTTTTCTTTGCTTTTCTTCATTTAGTGCTTGAGCTTCATCATTAAGATAATGAATTTTAACTTTTAATATGAAAGTTATCGATCTACATTATACCTACCTATTGGTAAGTGAAGTGAGGTTTTGTTAGAAAAAAAATAAAGAAAAAAAAATATGATTCGTGCATAAAACGTCGTCCATGAGAATGTTATCAATGTAGATAAGGTATATTATAAATCATAAAAATATACCTATATTATTTTTTCCTAACCAAAAATACGGTCATATATAAACCCCAATACAAGTGTCTAATACGAAAAGTGATTACCACAGTAAACCTTCGCTGTCATAATTTACTTTTCCATAAATATGACAAAGTAAACTTTGGTATAATTTATGAGAGCAATACGAGACTAAGTGATAGAGAGATAAAATTTATTCTCATCTCCGACGTCACCCGATATTATTACGATATAAAAACGAGAATCAAACGATATAGGATGATTATTGAGTTATGAGTAGGTACTTTGGGTTGGGTTGAATTGGTAGGAAAGGGTTGGGTTCGTCATTTAATGGTGATTTGAGAGGGTTATTTTAGTTATATACAGATAGAAAATCGTATTCTGTATCAGTTTAGGTAACATTATGAAAACAATGTGAAAGTGCGTGCTGACTGACTGAAGATCATCTCGGACATCGATCTACATGGTCTTCATATAACCTGACCAAGATTATATCTGGACTTTAAAGGAGACTGTGACCTCTGAGTTTGTTTCGGCCTTTCTTCTCAGAGTAGTCAGATAGGAAACGCCGACTTCAACTAGTTTTTAAAATATAAAGTGCTTGTGCAAACCTACTTACAGAAATAAAATCATTTATCATTTAAAGCAACACTCTAAAGAATGCCATTGTTACTGTTAGTGTCAGCAATTACCCGGCTGGTAATAAAGTTTTCAAACGCCTGTTAGAAGTGTAAACGCAACAGAACGCATAAACGATATCAAAAATCCTTAAATTTATAATTTGATAGTAATTAAATACCCACTAGAAACTAAACGTGTTGGTATTTTTAATTAACCATACCAACATAATAAGGTGCTCATTAACCAACTCTGCGTGCATTGTTGTTTTTCTCCAGAACTTTTCTCCCTCTAAAATTATTTCATGACCGTCGCCATTTTTTCTTGCGACGTCCCTCAATTTTCAGCCAGCAATCTCCATATCAAAAACCGGTACATAAAACTATCAATAAAAATTCACTTCGTATGCATAAAAAACCTTAGTACGGTACACTCAGGGAATCAAGGTGTTGCGATCCAGAAAATTATGCAAAAAGCCTTCCCTGGTCATCGGAGAATGTTTGAAAAAGGGATATATTTTTTATGACGAAGACGCGTCAATATTTTATGCGACATCACGTCAGAGCTATATAGAATCAATCATTCCAAACGCAAGAGGTACTTACTATTCAAATAACGTATTTTTATCGTATTTTTTGCCTGTCTGTAGTTGAATTACCTATGTGATGTTGAATTTTTTTGGGTTTGGTTCGATGTGTATTTTAATATCAGGTTTTGTAAGATAAGCTATAAAGAACATTTTAAATCAATACCTACGGCTGAAAATGTTCCTGAACTTGCATAAAAAATACGATTTCACGCGATTAACATGCTTACAAATATTGACAAAGAAGTCAAGTGCACGTTACAATACTGAATTGAATCAGTGAATCAATAATGTGTAGAAAAGGTCTTGAGTCTTATAAATGTCATCAACCAGTTATGTTTTCAGTTCTCCTTACAAAGACCGAATACTTCTTCCATAAACACATTTTTAGAAGACTTGGTTAGGTAATCCAACAATTCCTCTATTCCTATCAATCCTCAAAAAAACAATACTTTTCTCTATACTTAATTCGACAAGCCACTGACAAACAGACGTACTTAACGACTAGAAAGCTCTGAAACTTTAATATTATTGGGCCAATTATCTGGTGCAAATTGTGACGGATGGCAGTGAGTGGCCCATTCACGTCCAACTAAACAGTTATCACGAATAATTGATATCGGAAAGCTCCTGGGGAACGACGCATTGCATTTTCACATGCGATGCTTGGTAGATTTTAAGTTAATTTTTAGTTCGACTTCTTCTTTTGCAGAGTTCTGGGTAAGGATTTTTTTTTACTCTTAAACTGAAGTCAAAATACTATACTCCATAAGTTTAGGTAGTAAAATAAAGGTAAAAAAAAAACCACGTGACTTCAATTTAGCAACGTTATAATTCGTTAACAACGTTGCTAAATTGAAGAGTACAAATGTGATGTAGCATGACAACTGAATAGACAGGTATTACGTTTAATCGGTTAACCACGTCACGTGGTTTTTTTATTTACCTTTATTTGACTATCTAAACTTATAGAATATAGTCTAATATTTCTACATTTCAAAGTTAATTTTCTGGAGAAGTACATACTATGGTACAAAACAAAAGCCGGTGGGCTTTAATAATCAAACTTTTTTATCTGCACAAAAAAAACAGTTCTGCCTACTACAATCACACTATAAACGAAATAACTATAAGTTAAAAACCAATTAAAATCACCCTTGACAGTAACAGTCGCGTTTAAGATCGTTGCTTATACAAAAATACCAGGCACTAATAACAACACAAAAAATTTTCTAAGTTTTACTAAGCGATATCCTATTCTACTTTCACCAGTATAATATAAATAATAATAAAAAACATGTTTAAGCATCATTTTGTTATATTATTTTCAGTCTCTAACTGCCTAACTAATACACCAGACAAGATCGCGTGCGTCCCGCCATCTAGCGGCCACTAACGAAGATTTAATGTGAGCGGGAGATTTTGCTTGCCCACCACAATTTGCCAACATTGATTTGTGGCCGGCAGATGCTGGTTTTATAGCCAATTAAAATGCCATTAGGTTGAAAAAATAATTGTTGTTTATGCTTTTTTTAGAATTGAATAAGGTGACTTTTTATTTGATTGGCTTCTTTCTACATACTGTCTTTCTACATGAAGAGCATAAATTAAAAATAGAGCTCATTGCAGACAGTAAGTAAATAAAAAGTAAGTGTAAATACCTAATAGAATAATATTAAGTAGTATATTTTAAGTCATAGAAATAAAACTAAACGATTCGGCTTTACTCCGTGTCTGTACTAATGATGAAATGCGGGTCCAGTCGACCTATTCAAAACGTGATTAGGTTGAGTGATCCCGTGGGTCCATTTCGAGCGAGTCCAGGTGACCAAAGACTCATGAAACCTAGATTAAAAGTGCCTGAACATAGTTTCGTAGCAAGATGTCATCATTTATGATAATTATGGCGATTGCTCATTTTTAAGGTTCCGTACCCATAGGGTGCCAACGGGACCCTATTACTAAGCCTCCTCTATCCGTCCGTCCATCCGTCCGTTCGTCCGTCCGACCGTCTGTCAACGGGCTGTTTCTCATGAACCGTTATAGGTAGACAGTTGAAATTAAAAATTAAAGGAGGTCTCCACACAAAAACATGTTTTTTGCGGCGGGTTTTGCTACGGAACCCTTCGTGTGTGAGCCCGACTCGCACTTGGCCGCTTCTTTTAATTCCATCCAGCTAGAGGAACAGGCAAGGATCAAACTCAAAGCATTTATTTCAAATAAACCAATTACAGACACTTTTGAATTGTCAGTCAGTCAGAAAAGCTGACTGCCCATTCCAAAGCGTAGGTACCTATGGAGAAAAATGGGCAAGTAACTCCATGGACACTCTTTTAAATCAAAATAATATGGTTACAAAGTGTTGGTTACATCATTCATGTTAAAAATTATGCATGTGAGAACGATGCAGAACGTTAAAAGCGTCCGTAATGAAAAGATGGAAAAAAAAAAATCAAATATTAAATTAAAATAAGCCATGGCAGCATAGAGATGACCAGTCCCTACTGACGGCGCCCGTTCACGAACACGACGCATGGATTAGCACCATTCAGCTCAACCATTTTGAAGAGAGCTAAATGATCATCTTTAATGCCCTTGCCCACAGTCCACACTAGTATGGCAAAGATTTTCAAGTACACTATTTGCACTGGCAGTACCTACCTAGTCTACCTACCTATTCACCCCTTCACCAAACACAACTGGTATGTTTGTACCAATATTTTGACGATTGAATGTACCTACATCTTAATTCTCAATATGCACCTGGATGCAGGCGCCCCAAGTATGCAAACAACATTAAACGTTATAGGCCATAAGGAGATCCACCTTTACGACTAAGGCCTATGGCTTTTGAAGGTGCTTTTCATACTGACGACTGAAGGGTTTTCTAAAATAACTTTAGCATTAATTAAGAAGACTGGTATGTCATGTTTTTAAAACTTCCTCTCTTCTACTATTTTGCTGTGCCCGACAGGGTCCGTAATGATCTAATTAAATCAGTAAGTACACATCGTGGAATCTATTGAAGTCTGAAGATGGTGAGAAAGAACTACTAACCAATGTGTAGAACTTTTTCAGTGGAAGTGTAAGTTAGTAACTACGAATAAGTGATCGTCATTATCGACAGCTCACTTCAAGCTCACAAACGGTAAGATTTTTACAGAATAAATCTGTTGAACTCAACCAAAGTCTTTGGTCAATTCAACTGAATTAGGGTTATCGCGATAATTAACTATAGATATCTAATTCACGCAACGTTAACAAAGGCTGCGTATATTTTTAGTATCTTAGCAATTTTCAGCATAATTACCTATATGTTGCAATTCTCTAATTTAAAATTATTGCTCATTGGAAAAGTTAAGGCGCATTATCCTACTACCCAAGTACCTACGTAAATCGTATCGCACCCGTCCCGTCACCAAAAAACTCCCCCATCAAAACTAACCGTTCGATAATTATCGGCAATACGACATTTGACGACGCCCCCGGGTGTCGTACGGCACGACAACGATACGACACGACACGAACACTTGGATACGATGTAAATTTATTTTTATTTTCGCAACCGTCTGCGGCCATTAAGAGAATTGCTTTCGATTTACTTACCAATTTTATGTTAAATAAATTGAAGTGGATCTTCTATTCGAGAATATCAAGTTATCTTTTGATCTTAGAGCTGTTGCCTTGAGTTTGAATGTGTTGGTTGATGGTTTTCCATAACTTACTAAGCGTTGCGGTTAAAATAATGATGGTGTCTTTAAATACAAGTGTCTCCGTGCTGTGGCGTAGTACACTATTAATTTCGAAAATGCACTGTAAGTCGAGTATTTTTAACGCTCATTATTGGTGAAGTAAATACTTAAACTTTGTTGTTTTTCTTTTTGAGAGGATGAATAAAAGACGATTAACAAACGGTATTAGCAAGGCAGATATGAGTGGTAACGCCCGTAGAAGGACATGCTTAGTATACCTACAGAATGATTTTTTTATCACCATCCAAATTTTTACAGGTTGTTCTATCCATGAATATGAACAAATTTCACTATGGGACCAACTCTGAAATCACGAAAAAAAATCAGCTGTTTCATACATTTTGGTCAAGTAGGTATTGAACTTTTGTATTAAACAGCTGTTTTTTTTCGTTATTTCAGTGTTGGTCCCATAGTGAAAGTTGTTCATATTCATGGGTAGAACACCCTGTAAAAATTTGGATGGTGATAAAAAAAATTTACGTCTTCGGAGTTTCGGACCAACTCGGATCACCTGTATTATGGGATAAGTCAATTAGGCGTTACTTTGCGAACATCCATGACAGTATAACGTTATGTTTTTTACATAATTTAGTTTTAATCCCAGAATCTAGTTTTTGCGGAATTAAAACTAAATATTTTTACTTATCATTAAGTACTTACTACTTCCTATTTTGTTACCCCCTTACTAATAAACGTATTATATCAGATGAATGAAAGATACCCATTTCTCTCTTTCAGTCGTCAGTAATTTGACTTTCGAAAGAAGAAGACAAAGCGTTGTGTAACTATACAGACGCTATACAACGTTTATTAGTAAGGGGGTTAATGAAAAGTGCAACTAACCTACAAAAGCTTAAAGAAACAAAACTATTCTTATTTAACAAGTAGAGCTATTAAAAGCACAAACAAAATAAACCCTCCATGCAAAATATGAGCACATTTCACCATTCATTTGGCAAACACGGCCAATATTTGAACAAACCTCCCCAAAAGGGTCATGCGAATAATAATCTCGTTATTAACTACGCACAATACGCGATAACAAATAAACGGTACTGAAAAGAACTACGCACTTTATACCAGAACTTCTAAACGTTATAAACATTGCTTAGAAAATTATTTGAATATCAACTTTACGTCCCTAAAACTAAAGTCGAAAATTAATTATGAATGATAAGCAAAAATTCGAAAAAAGAATTCACTATTGCACCATCACCGCAATCTAATTCACCAACCAGTTAAAAATAAACCTTGTTAAAGTGGCATAGGGCTCAAAATCCCTTGCTGTAAAACGTCGTTGTATTTACAACAAGGGTGCTCTGTAAGCCGTAGGCCTATTTGTGTCGGTTTCACACTTACAACAATAGTGTCATGATTCGTGATCCCGGATTATCCGGGAACAATCCCGGGATTAGGTCGCGTTGCGGCAAACAAATGGAGTCGCCTAACGAGTGGAGAAACAAGTGTTCGTACTAATGGGGTGTTCGTATTTCTAATTGTATTTATTTTTTGCGGTTTTGCATGTGTTTGCTGAGGCCCGATTTCTCGAAAGCTAATTTAGCATTCATTAGGCACCTATCATCAACGTTTTAGCGTTTGTCTACCAATTTAACAGCAGTCACGTGACATCTGGTAAGTAAACGTCAACTCCATACAATTTGATTTTTCCGTTGGCGTTAACGCTTACAGAAAAGGGAGTTTGTCTAGCCCCCTTGTCTGTGCGAGTTGAGACTCGGTCTCATGCTGAGGAAAAAATATAAGACGGGCAGCAAGTCAATTGCACATGCTTATTTATTCCCAAACTGGTTCATTGATACAATTAATTTTCTTTAAAAAAAACTAGCGCCTGAGAACATTTTTATCACAGCGTTTGTCAGATTGCTAATCGAACTGGTGAAGGATTTTGACGTTTCTCTTGACATCCCTATATCACTTTTTTAGATAAGTACAGCATATGAATCGAATGACATTATTTTTATTACTACTTCTCAATTTTCTACGTCATTAAAAAAAATAGACATCCCCATCGCCCATTATGTCACCCATTGTAAAGTTTCTATATTTATGTCTGTAATTTATATGGTGTACATAATAAAGAGTATTCTATTCTATAGACTTATATATTTCAGCACATCTTCAATGGTACGTACTTGCGAATTGTAGGTCGTGGGTTCGAACCCAGACAGGCGCTTTACTTTGTGTAAATTATTTCATCACCATTGCTCTCAAAACGATGAAGGAAAACATCGTGAGGAACCCGGCATGTCCTAGAACCAAAAATTCAAAGACATGTGACATCAACCAACCCCAACTGGGCCCGCGTGGTAGATTACGGCCCACAGAAGAGGGCTGTGTCCCAGCCATGGGAACATTATAGGCTGATGTGTGTATTTCGGCCGTACGTCTCAACACAATCATTAATTTGACATCTTGATTTTTTTTGCTACAGATTTTTTCTTCATTTCTTACGTCACTTCTACCCAAAAAATACAACAGTAATTAATCAACAAACCAACCCACTATCCTACACAAACACTTGTGCTCACATAAACCAAATACAATATCTTTTAATCCTATTGTCATGACGTGTCATGGGGTATTTAGTCTGATTAATTGCCTGACAACAGCGTATGCAAAACTAACATTACTTGACCTCCCACCCCTTGCCAACACCATACATTTGACGACGATTCAGGGCAGAATGGGACTGTTCGAGAGGTCTTAATAAATTGGTGGTGGCTCACAGGTTGCTAGCAAGGTGAATGGGACAATTAAGGCAGCTAATGAAACTACACTTGAAGACATTTTGGTAATGATTAAGTGCGGTGTTAAATCGTTGCATTGTTGGTTCATAATTTAAGTGTTAGTTAAGATTAAAGACCTTACTGTCTTGTCCTTAAAAATTGGTAAGGTGATGGACTTTATTTTTTTGAAGTGAAAACTTCTTTAGGCGCGTTGGGCATTTTTTGCAATGGGAAAAAACTATTGAACTCGCGCCACTGTTACCGTAACCGACACCGCTTCGGATGTGTTTCGGCTGTCCTCGGGATGTACTCGGTTTTAATGTATATCCGATATTTCAGTGAGTGATGGCAAAGTATTCTGTTTGTGTTTTGTTTTCACTTCTGTCGGCCCGGAGTGCCACTGTTTTTTTTTGTTGTTGTTGAGTGCCTTGTTCTTAGCATGTTAATGAAATTAGATACATAAGTTTTGGTTTAACTTTTAAGTTACTTACTGTTTCGTTTTCTTCTACAATCCAACACACACTCCCATAACATTTTTGTAGAACTCGTAACACTTGGTAACACACTTGTTTTGCTTTTGGTTTACTTGACACCTGTAAAGAGATCCAGCTTAATATCAACTTCAGATACACTGTCTCAGTCTGACATAATTATGCAGGTTTGGATACTCAAAGCACACGAATACAGTGACGAACAATGAAAAACTACCTACTAAAGTGTTTTTTTTTTCTAATACTTTCATTGATGTAAGTACTTGGGGATTTGCTTACTTTTAAAAATGTTTTATTAGTAGTTGAAGCATTTATTTCAATTAAACTGACTTCTTGACAAAATTCAAAAGTGCCTGTTCAGTCAGGAATATGAATTTAGAAGAACGGCCATGAAATTCCATGGACACTCTTTTAAGTTATAATATTGTTACAACATATTAGTTACATTAATTAAACCAACTGAATGAAAAACAATCTTTACCACGGCAACAAAAACGAAAAAAATCTAACGCCCCACACAAATCCCTTTATTTACTCCACAGAAAAGATCCTGGAAAATAAATTCACATCCGATTTTCCATTACGGTCTGTCTGAAACCGCTAACGATTCGAGCGTCCGATTCTCTATACTCTTCTAACTTACATATTTTTCTATAAATCTATCCCTTTCGCACTCTAGTGTGAAATCAGTCCGACAAATTAAATCCCGCCTCAGATTATTACATAGCTCAGTGAATGTTCATAAATAACCCGTAGGGAGGAACGCGGGAAATGTACTGAACGCACCCGTTACAATGGCGGGTTTATTTGAATTTAGAGTTTTCTTTTTTTTTATATAACAGTGTTGTGAGCTGCAATCGATGCTACGAGTAGCTTTGAATCGATCTGCAGCATTCGAAATTTCGAATCTGTGGTTGTAATTGTAGGTTTGTTGTAGAAATAAATGTTATTGTAACTTGTTTCATTTTAAATCCGTTCTACCTGAGCTCAGAAAACCGTTTTTCTGGTTGTTTACGAGCAGAAATATCAGTGAGAACCGGAATTCTATATCTATGGTGAGAACTGAGAACTTGCATTTCACCACTTCATTCTTAGTTATTCTGTGTTTCAACATCAAAGTAAAATCAAAGAAATTGTTGATTTTCATTCCAAAATCTTCTGACTTTATTTTTTTTTTAAACGTTATGCAGTCGACAGATTCACACGGTACTGAATTTAATAATACTTAGCTTACATTTGGGTTAATAATTGACTTTCAAAGTTTCAATATCCTCTATAATCTACCCACATTATGTCAATTAATAAATTACTCCTTAATTTCATAATTTCTCCCTTGCAACTGCATCAATCAAAATATTCAATAAAAATTAATCAAGTCAAATGGCACTATCCAAGTAATCCACGATTAAGCTCAATCGTTAGTCAAGCTATATTTTATAGAGTTCTATATTTGAAATATAGGCGGCAACCGGTTCAATTAACGGAGTACCGTTATTAATGGGACGCTCCCGGGCGTCCGATTATACTCAATCTCCGGTAATCCGCGGTGGTGCGGCCGGTTATACCATGGGTAGTTAAAATTAATTTAAATATTATTTCATTTTAGTTTTATGAATGAAGTAAATAGCTTGTAAAGACCGTCGATAATAGTTACCACTTGAGTTGACAAGAGTCATCACTGGGTCATCATGTTAATACTACATCTGTGCAAACGGGTTATTGTAACTTCTCTTTCTTTTGCACACATACGTGTGTGAGCCCAGTCATAGTCTCGATGAGAGATAGGCTAAACTACATAAGTAAATTTTTACTTCAAAAAACATCGAGGCAAAGCCAGGAGAAGATGGCGAGATAGAGGATGAAAGAAGAATGGGTGGTCTTTGCCTTGCAGTGGGACAACATAGGCTAAAAATAAAAGTAATAATAAATAAAAAGGCTGTATTTTATCCATTGCTATGAGATTGCTATTACTAAGTAGTTTAGTAAGAGCTCACTTTACGACTTCACTACAAGCGTTAAACTAAATCTGTTTCGTAGAATTTAAATACAACTTATTAAACACATCAGCACTTCTGTTAACTACAGTTAACTTTAATCTCCAGTTAACATGATGCAACCCGCCATTAGCCCTCGTTGAAGGCACGCACTAATTACCGACGAGAATTCGATGCTATAAATCACGGACATAATATAGCAGAGCGTCGCGTCGCGTTGGAATGCACGCCCCAAATCCAATGCTAGCTATTTGAATTTGGTGTAGTATGTACTAAGCTACCCTATGGGGTACAGTAACCCTTTATTGTGTTTGACCAGTCTTTGTTAAAATGTTTAAGGATGAAGCTACGGTTTTCTAGAAAAGCGTTGGCCGTCATACTATAGTGTCCGTCATGGAAATCTGTCATCTTCACCAGTATTTACTAAGTAGTATTTTTCGCCATACTTTAGCTCGTGTAGATGGCGCTTTTAAGCTGTCAAAAAACGCTCAGTTATATTTAGACAGCCATTATTGTGGAACTGTTCCCCGTTTTCTTAGGAGACCAATGCTTGAGTGATGGTGTTTTCACCCTTTGCGGGTTTAAAGCCGAAAACATACCAGTGAGTGTCTATAGCAAAGCCCGCACCGAATTCTGGTGAAAGAAAACATGAGGTGCCAATTTCCCGTATGGAGTGGCCCGCACCCGAATTGCGTAGCACAGTCTTCAGCACAATCCAAGAGTTTTGAAGAATATTTCTAATCCATTTGCTTCTACTAAGGTCTGATTTGATCGAGTTGTAGGTCGTAGGTTCGAACCCAGACAGACACTTTACTTTGTGTAAATTATTTCATCACCACGGCTCTCAAAACGGTGAAGGAAAACATCGTGAGGAAACCGGCATGTACCAAAAATACGAAGACATGTGACATCTACCAACCCGCATCGGGCCCGCGTGGTGGATTACGGCCCACTCCTTTTCACAGAGAGGAGGCCTGTGTCCCAGCAGTGGGAACATTATAGGCCGATTATGTTATGTAAGGGCTGATTTTACCAAAGTCACATATCTTTCATCCGTGCAATAAAAATGACGTTTGACAGTTCTAGTATGGAAAAACTGCCAAAAATACAAAATGTATTCTCAGGATAATATTTATTCTACAGTCGGGATTATATGAGAAAATTAAAACGATTTGTTTTAAATTAAATTATATATTTGGTCAATCAAAGTATGTACCATTGTTATCTATACTTACATTTTCGCCATTTTATAGGTAGGTTAATGATTCCTTTGCTGAAAAAATTGTGGGAGCGAGAATTAATAAAATCTTTGAAGGTGGATTTGACTGCCTCATCGGAATTGAATTTTTTTCCTTGCATGAAATTGTCCAAATTCCGGAAAAAGTGGTAATCTGTTGGAGCAAGGTCCGGGGAGTATGGTGGGTGTCGAAGACATTCCAAGCGCAGAATTTATAGAGTTAAAAAAGAAACAAAAATATATTTTCTTGTTTCAATCTTTCTGGAGTGATAAGGCGCATTGTCTATAACTACATTAAATACTACTGCGTTCGACTTGAGTTTAGATAGAATGCCAGCGAACCGCTCCTCAAAACTCCCCTGCCTATATTTCGACACGTTTTTCGGGAGTTTTAGTTTGATACATTTTCTAGAAAAATTATCAAAATCTGTCTTCGTAATTTTTTATGATCGAATAAGTTGTAAATATCATGTTTTGGCTTTTTAACCATAGGTAAATAATACAAACTGTGAATGAAACTCATATTACATATTTTTATCAGATCAATAAGTACAAAGAATATTTTATTGTTTACAGTTAACTCGAAATTGGTTAATTTCGATTATTGTGGCGTAAAACGATGTTTCATTACGTTTTAATCATATCACTAGTAGAGATGCTGTGGCAACATTTTTGAACGAAATGACAATAAGAAGTGTCATTTTACTATAGCTAATTAAAAGTCCCACTGTAATGTATAAAAGTTTGGTGAAATGCGCCCTTATAATATTATAAATGTGAAGGGTTGTATGTTTGTTTCTCAATCACACAAAAACGGCTGAACTGATTCGTATAAAATTTGGCACACAGATAGTTTATAACCCGGTAGTACTTACCGGTACCGGTACCGGTAGTACTTACGTACCCGTGGGATACCATGCCACGGATTATAATTTAAGAAATTCTCACAGAAGACAAAGCCTCTCCCCAGATTCGATGACTACGGTAGTCTTAAAATCAACATTGCTTATTAAAATCCAACTTCATTTCCACTTTATGCGTAAGTAGCTAGGTCTAAAATTGAGTAAGTAGCTGTAACATAAAATGTGGTATTAATACAAAAAATACACTTCTGAACTTGCCAAGCCAATAATTATGATTAAAGAACCCAAATACCTACCCGACAGATAGTAAAAAAAATACTCGACTTTTTGCTAAAATTTGATTATGTATAATATCAAGGCAAAAAAGCGTGGTAGGTATATATAAAAAATCCTGTGTGTAGAAGAGCTAATGTGATTGCGCTCAGGTGTGTGAGAGCTGAGTATATTGCTGACTGGCCGGGGCCGCTAAAATGTGCCTCGCTGGCGAATGAGTTGAGATTTTTGGCAGTGAAACATGGCCGGTTGCTGCTGCGAAATAACGTTATACGAATACAAATACGCTAGAGTTTTATTGGTTATTGTATCAAATGGATTGTTTTCTAGTGATTACAGCGACCGGAGTATCAATGAGTATTCTTTCCTTCGCGTCTTTGTTTCTAACCTATTATTGTTCTTTTTCGCGTGTCCGTAGCAATTCTACGCGTTTGGTGCCATGAGAAGCGTCCACCGATTCCTGCAACGTACAGGCATCAGGGCGAGCAGGATCAATCTGCATAGCCTAGCCATTTCTTTTCAACTATTTTGGGGGCGGCTTCCAGTCTAACCGGGTGCAGCTGAATACCAGTATGTTACATAGAGCTACTAGAGGGCATGCAGGATATGAAGTAAAGGTTAAAACAATCAGTTAGTCTTTCTGGAAGCAGCTAAGTAGTTATGGTAAAAGGTAACAAAAGCAATATCGGCCTCTGACTGTCCCTTAAAAAAATGTTCACCACGCTAGCTGTGTTGCCTATTTCAGGCCATTTTAGTCTATAATTTTCCCACTGCTGGGACACAAGCGTCCTCTCTTCGAGAGGGAGCGGGCTGTAATGGACATAGGTACCACGCGGACCCATTGCGGGTTGGTAGATGTCACATGTCTTCGAATTTTTGGTTCTAGAACATCACGATGTTTTCCTTCACCGCAAAACATAGGTCTCCAAAGAATCCGCCATCTTGAAAAAACCAATTCGCCTAACAGCAATATCTTAGGCACCCGATCACGTTACCGCTTCCCTATATAAATCATTCTGCTGTCGCTAGCTATTGGATTAAGATTTCCTTCGATGTATTGGTACTCATCTCGCAGAGTGACGTCATATCAGCATTGATGTATGAATTTCCCTGGAGATATCTTACGTGGTGGGTAGTGAAATGTATTGGTATGGAAAAGGGGTAGGTAGAAGATTTTATGTGTGTTTTGGGATATGTGTTAAGTTTCTTCATAGTCTTGGACCTAATTAACTGCCTCGTTGGTCTCGTGGTTGCAAGCGCGACTGCTGAGCGTGGGGTCCTGGGTTCGATTCCCAGGTCGGACAAAGTGTTATTGGGTTTTCCATTACGAATTTCTTAGTAACAGTCCGGAGTTTGGAAGTTGGTGGTTTAATACCCCTGTGCCTCGGAAAGCACGTAAAGCCGTTGATCGTGCGCCTGATCTCTCCCCGGTCGTGTCGGATTGCCGTCCCATCGGACTTGAGAGTAAAGGAACAGAGAGTGCATCTGTGTTTACGCACACACTTGTGCACTATAATAAGTATCTCCTGCGTACTTACCTGGCTAATCACCGTTGAGATTGGCCACCGTGACCGAAATCGGTCGGGAGACTATTATTATTAGTCTTGAGCCTGGAGATCGACGTAGCCAACTATGGTATCATCATCATCTGTCTAGCCTTAGGTATCCCAACTATGTTGGGGTCGGCTTCAAGTCTAACCGGATGCAGCTGGATACCAATATTTTACATGGAGCGACTGCCTACCTGACCTCCACAACCTAGTAATACAATACTCCTTGGTACAGACTGGTTGTTAGACCTTCGGGCTTCTGACCACACTGCTATGATAATGACTGGGTTAATTTTGTGATGAGCATAGTCCGCCTATGTACAGTCCAAGCATAAATAGATAAGGTACAGAATCCAAGCACATCAAGTTAACCGAAACTATCAAATTTTCCCAATCAACTTTGAACCTTATACTTTAGCGATAAAGTTGAAAATATATTAAAGAAATTTGACAGATTGCGTAGTAGCTTGATGTACTGGCGTCTGTACATCAGGTTTAAATAAACATGTAAACACACGGCGATTTTATATACGAGATATACATTATATACGAGCTAGATGAAGTAGAGCTCGATGAAGTAGAACTCGATGATGACCTCGATGAAGTAGATGAAGACGAGCTCGATTCTCTGGAAGCTTTATGTTTTCTTAGAAATGATGTCGATGGTTCGATTCTAATATTTGTTACAGCTGGCTTCGTTACTGTTACCTGAAATCATAAAAAGACAAAAGTCAACTTATTTCTCTAATCAACGCACTTTAACACTGATCAGATTAAACTTAAGATAATACGACATACTACCTCAGTCAGATTTTCAGTACTGTTAAGAAGCGTTGGACTATTAGAAGCTTGATCAGCATCCATGTCATTGTAACCCATATTAATTGGCATCTAGAGGTTACAAACAAAAACAAATGAAAAGGATAAACTAATAAAACAGAAAAATAAAAATGAAGTTCACTAAAGAAACACCTACCTCAATTGGTTTCCTAATAAGTGTTCGTGTCTTTTTTATTTCTCTTTCCGGTGTGTTTTCAATAACAGATGTACTCTTATCTGATTGAAGTTCATCAAAAATAAAATCACCGGTATTTTTTTATCATGACTATAATGAGGAGCTTTTGTATAAAAAAAGTATTTAAAATAATACTATACCTTTCATAGTTAAGGAACTCGATTACACTTTTTTTTTATAATATTAAAGCCATGCAAGATCAATGGGGATACAATTTTAATGAAGATACTGACAAAGTTACAGTATTATGGAATGACATTAAAATGCTCAGTTTTAGGAAAGGAAACGAATTTCAAATGCACTTAACAACTACTTATTTAGAGACAGAATATAGAATAATTAAGATGCGTAAAAAAAGGAAGAAGATGAAAAATTACGAAGAAATAAGATTAGATAAATTATGTGCGCAAGAGCTTAACTTAAAAGAACATAAGAAAAAAGATCTGAAAGACTTGGTCAGAAAAAAACCTAATTCCTATGTATTATACAAATTATAACAATAATTTGTAATATTATTGGCTGAGCAGAAAAATATTGATTCTTCTTTAGTAGCTGATGTTAGAACTTGTTCGATATACCAAGTTATCCTTTGTGATTTTAAAATCCTAAGGTTTAAATGATAGATACTTTCAGTAAGCCACCGTGTTTTCTGAGCGCTAAATAGGTACCCGGAAAACACATTGGATTAGTGAAAGGCGTTTAGGACTGATGATTGTACCTAACAACTAGTAAAAGTATTACCTACTTAAGTTCAAATAGCTCTACTAAGATATTACGCATTATGAAAACATGCAGACTGCTGTGAATAATCCGTAAGACTGATTAAAGAATAATGTTAACATTCATGTGGTATTTTAAAATGTTTTTATTTGTTAAAATAATTACAAAATATTAATATGTTTAATTATTAAAGAAGTGGATAGCTTTTGTAAGTTAACTTTTTAAGACTTTAAGTCAATTTTAGAATAAGTTTTTTTTTTCTCCTTTAATTTGATTTGATCTCAAGTTTTATTAACCATTTTTCAGTAATAAATATAATTTCCTACTAATATTTCTTGTCTTATTAGCCAACTTTTCATCAATGTCACAGAACCAAAGTGACCAAATTTTAATTAAGTTGTAAGACAGGCTTAAATTTTAAATATTAAACTGACCTATTACTGAATGAGTCAATGATATTTAAAAAATTATAGTACTAAAATGACACATTTTTGGAAGGTTTTTTTAACGATTAATTTGTAAAGCCCTATGAATCTTTTTTTAACGCATTTTGGATTAAACCAATTGAAAATAGTCTAAACAATATACTGGCATCATAAATATGAAAATAGCTTTTCATTTGAAAAAGTTATGACATATTTTATTGGAGACTCCCTAAAATACGAACACAATTTTGTGATTTCCCACAAAATGCCAATTTCGTGTTAGGTCCCTTTTATTGTCACGGTGCGATATGTATACGTAAATGATAAATGATTTTATTTCTGTAAGTAGGTTTGCACAAACACTTTTACACGTCAATCTTATTTTAAAAACTACACACATCAAAAGTGTCTAGGGATCAAGCATTTTTATGCGGATTTCTTGAGATTGAGATGTGGCTTTGTAATAAATTTATGATTTTATAAATTTATATGGATCCTTTTTGGTGCATTTCATAATTTGAATCAGGAACTGTGAATCAAATTCGAGTAAAAGATGAAAATCAGCTGTCAATATTTTCCCTATAAAAACATACAACGCATTGAAGACATTATTAGTGCTACTGTTTCCCTACTACTGATTAAAACCAACGTTATTATGGAGCGGCGACGTCATTTAAGCAGGGAAGAAATGCTCAGAGCCGTGGGAATGATAGAAGCTGGTTCCCGGCAACGTACTGTGGCTTTAGCTCTGAATACAAGTCAGAGTGTTATCAGTCGACTTTGGACACGTTACCGAAGCACTGGTACCGTGGCTGAGCGCCATGGAGGACGGTATCGCTGCACCACACGGAGACAAGACCGATACATTCAAATCTTAACTCGAAGAGCTCCAACAATAACCGCCATGATGTTAGCCGTGAGGCTTCATCACTCTTCAGGGAACTTAATTAGCGACCAAACAGTCAGAAACCGCTTGCATGAAGTGAACCTTCATTCCCGAAGACCTCTACGGGTACTACCTATAGCAATGCACAATCGTAGGATTCGATATCAATGGGCTCTTGAACACAGAAATTGGGCAGAAGAACAATGGCGTTTCGTGTGCTTTTCTGATGAGTCTCGTTTTGGTATGAGACCGGATACAAGACGTATACGACACTGGAGAACCCCTGGATGCCAACAGCGATTAAAATCCTGCCAGGAAGTCCATCCTTATAGTGGTGGAACCATCATGGTATGGGCGGGTATTTGGATCGGCGGAAGAACTGAGTTGATTTGGATCAGAGGCAACCTCAACGCTCAAATTTATGCTGAGACGATTGTATCAGACGTCATCGTTCCTCTACAAGTGCAAATCGGTCCCTTATTTCAGTTAATGCATGATAATGCACGACCGCACACCGCAAGAGTTGTAAGACAGACTCTCGCCGCAGCTAACATCAATGTCCTGCCCTGGCCTGCTCAGTCGCCAGACATGAACCCGATTGAGCATGCATGGGATATGCTACAGAGAAGAGCTCTGCCGAATATGGAGGGTATCCAGTCGCAAGAAGACCTTTTTTTGTTGTTGCAACGAACATGGGCTGCCATTCCACAGCGTGATTTGGATGAACTCATTTTGAGTATGCCAAAAAGTTCTTCTGTTGTTAGTGTTCGCGGTAGAAACACGGATTATTAATTGTTTAAGTTACCCAATAAAATTTTAAAGAAAACTGTTATTTCAGTCTTTTTTTCGAACTTTTGTGTTAGTGGTTCAAATGTCAAAAATCCCTTTATTAGGAAAATGGCAAATTTCTTTATTAATGCAAAGGTGACTTGGTTTATCGTTACTGTGACAAACGAAAACACTTTATTTGATGAATCCTTAAAGAAAATTTTAATTAATAACAATCAGGAGAAAAGTTATTGCAAAAATATATGTTGATCCCTAGACACTTTTGATGTGTGTAGATGAGGTCGGCGTTTCCTATCTGACTACTCTGAGAAGAAAGGCCGAAACAAACTCAGAGGTCACAGTCTCTTTTAAAGTCCAGACATAATCTTGGTCAGGTTATATGAAGACCATGTAGATCGAAGTCCGAGATGGTCTTTTGAAGAAAGAACCACACAGATTGAGTGGACCTGTCCAGTCATCATAATCCCTACATTCCCTACCCATAAACTAAATACTGGAGTCATAATTTCAGCCGGAAGACGTCCCTGCTGGACATTGGTCTCCCACAAGCATCGCCACTTCGACCAGTTCTGTGCTTCTCGCATCCAGCGGGTTCCTGTGGTCTTCACCAGGTCACCATCTGGTGAGAGGCCTCCCAACGATACGTCTTCCAGTACGCGCTCGCTGTGGTAATAGGATTTAATTTACACCCCAAATAGTCATTTTTGATTGAGTGTCAGTGTTCTATTTTAAATATCTATTCTATACGTACGTGTACTAATAATAAAGTTGAAGACTTTGTTTGTTTGAAAACGCTAATCTCTGGAACTATCAATCAGATTTACCTAAAAAAATATTTTTGCATTTGTTAGCCCAATTCTTGAGGAAGGCTATAGGTTATTTAACATCACGCTAGGGCCCTGAGGAGCAAAACAAAAAAAGTCAGAAAGAACTTTGACCGAAAACGAAGTAATAGCGCGGTCAGGCGATGCGATACGACGGAGTGGGTCGGGAGAACAAAAAAATTCACACGGACGAAGTCGCGGGCAGAAACTAGTGTGTTAATAAAAATAAGAAAACAAGCAAAATCTAAAATAATTTAAGGAAAATGAGTAAAAAAACAATTGCGATGTTATTTCGTCCTACACATCGAGATAAATTGGATTTCCAATAAATAACCAGATTGAACCAGATTATATTGATTGATTGATTTAGTTTTGAGATGACACTGATAATAGTAAAGTTATCTTGACAGACACGATTCTATAAACAGCACATAGATCTAATCTCGAAACAAAAAGTAACTAGAAATAAACTCCAAACTATTAAATCGAAAAACTCAGGGAGTAGAGAGAAAAATCGAAAAAGTTACAACTGAGTATGTAAGTACTGATATCAAGATCATTCTGGCTATGTAATCCGCTTTTTTAGGGATGGGACTCGGGTAAATACCAAATACATTCCAAGAAATGTCGATTTGTATGATGATCGGCTAAGATGTTCTTCTCTATCATGTGATGCAGTGCTTCAATCAATCTAGACTTTTCACAACTTATATTGGGGTTTGCTTCCAGTCTAACCGCATTCATCTAAATACATGAAGCAACTGCCTATCTAGCCTCTACAACCCAGTTACTGGGTGACACGATACTCCTTGGTAAGACTGCTTGTCAGACTTTTAGGCTTTTGACCCGTACAGGCTGTCAAAAATCTACGAATGACAGCCGGCACCAACGGCTTAACGTGCTTTCAGAGGCACGGAGGGGTGTCGATATGTAATGGGTGAATGTGATGCAGTATTTTGCCATCCCTTAAATGGTATACAAAGGCTCTGATCCTTCATCTTTAATGCTAGACCTACTCGTATAATATGCTCTGCCACATGTGTCAGTGCAGCATATATTGTTTATCTGTATTGATTTGATAGCTAGTTCTTGGTTCCTATTGACACATAGGATTAAAACAGCTACAAACTTCACTTTCATCTTGATACGATCCGATTTTCTTTCTGAATTCTTTGAGAATGTAATATTAGTTAATGACGTCGACTTTCAAAGCGAATATACTGGAAGATATGTGCCCATTGCATGCCCATAGTATCTAGCCTAGTCATCGGTCTTTCCCCACTTGTAATTACATTGCCTTCATCACATCAACCCTATGTATGATGTCTAAAATCAAGTGACTAAATTGCCGAAAGAAATGCTAGCAACAATCGAAGTCAACCCGCATACAAACACGCTCCAACCAAGAAGTCGCTCGCAATAAACTCAAAGTCGATTTACAAAGTGTAACCCGCTCATCCCTATTCTCAGTAAATATTTTATTAAAAGGGCGACGCCGCGGTGTATCATCAGTCTTGTCGCGCAATATCGCGCGAGACGGCGGACAAATCGTTCTGTGCGGTTGTCGCCTTCGCTGTTGTGTTTTGGAAGAAAGGGTGGTAGTTAGGAGTTCGATTCTGAAAGAAATTTGAGCTTGGGATGGTTCTTTTTTGGTCACGAGGAAGAGTTTCATACTATAACCTTCCAAACAAATGACATCAGGCTAATTGATGAGGCTTGCCTTTTTAAGAACATTCAGAACGTAACAAATAGGATCCAGTGTCCAAGTTTAGCACGACCTTATCACCTTAACAAGTATGGGTACTTTATTGTTTTAAGACAAGGATAATCAGTAAAATGTAATAGATAAATAGATTAAAAGTGTGGCATATTGTGCGTTACCTAGTTTGACGATGGAGTAGAAGCAATGCCAATTTACAACTGAGTTGTCTGGTTGCATACAAATATGTATATTTATTCAGTTATTTAATTAACAATGAATCAGTATTTTGATGCAGAAAAGAACATGATAGGGTACTTATTTTAACGTACATAAAACCAATTTTCCTATTTTTAAATAAAACAAAAGCGAACCGTATAAAAAGAACAAGAATGAAGCTACGGAAAAAAAAAATATGAACGGGATAAACGAGGTGGAAACGTAGTCAGGTCCGAACCTCATTTGTCGCTCGTCGTTTAGATTACATTTCAAATGAAAAGTGGGTAGTTTGCAAAGTTTTTTTTCAGCCCCTCGTCGTAAATACTTGTCAGAGTGACAACCGTTTCGAGGTGTCAAGCCGGTGACTGATTTGTTAGAAAAATACCCTTTTTTCGGGAGTCTTGGAAATTAGTGAGCCTCTGCTGTAGTAAATTGTTTTATTTTTATTAGGTTTTTTCAGGGTTTCTTTGATAATTAAGGAATTAAGTTGGAAGGGTCTTCAGAGGGTTTTGTGAAGGACAGAATTGGACTGCAAAAGGTTCTTGACTTGATAAAACCTGCTTTGAAATCATCATGACAGAGCCGTTTGGTTTCAGTATCAGATAACAAAAGACTCTTTGGCGGGTCACTATTCATTTTTTATCATATGAATAAAATAGAATCAAATAGACGTTTATTATCTCGAGTATTACAGCTAGTAGTAGTAGCAGTAGCAGGTACAGACGCCAGCACATCAAGCTACTACAATCTGTCAAATTTCTTAAATAGATTTTCAACTTTATCGCTAAACCATAAGGTTCAAAGTTGATTGGGAAAATTTAACAGTTATGGGTAGCTTGATGTGCTGGCGTCTGTACATACACAAAACAGTCAAAATATGACTGTTTAAAAAAAACATTTCATATTTGTTAGAGTTTGGGTGACGTCTCTCTCTGAGTGTTGAAATCGTGACTACTATGTTGTTTTGGGTTCCCACCTGTAAAAACAAATGTACTTAGGTAAGTTGTAATAGACAATAAATAAACTATGTACTTATTAACTTATAATACTGGAAGCAAAAGGTTCAAACGTCGACATTAGGTTTTCAACATAAAACCTTGACACCTGTTTACTTAAAAAAAACACTGGCAAGAAAGGGTTAATATCATAGATATATGAAAGAAGTTGTTGCTGTTTTTTACATTTCTATGGTTAATATACTATAGCGATAATATTGAGATGATCATACATTACTATTGAATCTTAAGCTCTAGCAGAGCAAGGACGCCATTGTCACTCCGTATGGTCTTATGTGAGTAGTACTGGCCAGTGGTATCGGCCGCGACTTACGAGTTGTAGGTCGTAGGTTCCATCCAAGACAGGTGCTTTACTTTGTGTAAATTATTTCATCACCACTGCTCTGAAAACGGTGAAGGAAAACATCGTGAGGAAACCGCCATGTCCTAGAACCAAAAATTCGAAGACATGTGACATCTAGTATCTACCAACCCGCACTGGGCTGTGTGGCGGATTACGGCCTACTCCCTCTATCATAGAGATGGCCTGTGTCCTAGCAGTGCGAACATTATAGGCTGATTCAATTTCTATGCTATGTTCTTACGTGTCATCGCCACTTGCTTACTAGTGATGAATGGTGGCTCTTTCAATGCACCTCCACGTGAATGAAAATTTTGCATCCACTATCATATTCATAGAAATTGAACAAAATTATTAATGTTATTAATATTTTTTCCATTATTACGCGGAAAACCTTATTTGTCACTAAATGTATCGAATCAACAGACCAACGTGCTACACTGGGATTATTTTTAAGTTCCATTGACAGTTAAGTTACCCATGGAAAAAATATTTTGCGTACAAAAGAAGCAATGGACGATGAAATGTGACACTTGAGTAAATAGTTGTCAATTGGTTCGTGACGTCATTGTGTTAATTGTTATGTTACTGTTACGTTGGCAAGTTCAAATGTGGTGTTTTGAAGAAAAAGGTGTTTTGGTCGGAGGATCAACTGGTGAAATAAATTCTTGTGAGTACTTATAACTGGAAATTATCTAGTTTTCGTATAATTTAGAGTAAGTGTTGTTTTAGAACTCCGGTGTGGCTTTATTTCCCTACTTTAGAGAACAATAACATTCATTTTCTTACATTTGCATTCGATGTTAAATAGTGCGGAGTTTTTTAAGTCGTAGAATTTTACCCACCACGATTTAGCCTGAAAACTGTAAACATATTTTGTGAAGGCTGTCAGTGTCTCAAGTACAGCTAAGCAATGGAGACAACGCTTCATTTATGATATGTAAGTTTTAACAAATAATTATACTTAGCTAGCAAAGTGGTAAACTCTGTTTTTATTTGCTAGACAAAAATGACAGCTGCGTCAAAACAAAACTGTCAACATTAATCTAGGGCCCGTATTATAGAACCTAACATAAACCTCAAGCATTACTTAAAACTAGTTTTTGATGGAAGTGTAAAAGTGTTTATACAAATACAAACCTACACAGAAATAAAATTACGAGTATTTATCGCTTATCAATTCTTGAGTCTTTATTTAAGGTTGTGTATATAGCCTGACTTTTTTGGGTAAACAATTCCGAATTTTTACAAACAAAAGAAGATCACAATAACTTTCTATAACCCACTTTAAGACTTGTCTTAAACTGATACATGCCACATCCAGCTCAGCGTCCAAGTAGAAATGGGTTAGTATGAAATATTCAGATCCGTCAATCAATATATGTGCTCCGCGGCTCCGGTTGCGATGGTCCACGTTTTCATATTTCATATTGCCACCTATACTCAAATGTTGTTGAGGAGCTAGAGAGCTGCAGAAAACTTTTATGTTTTGTGTCGTTTAAAAGTCTCTAAATTACAAAAATCGTGTGACGATAGAAACGCAGATCTGCGACTGGGAATTCAAAATAATGACATCTTTTGTATTTTAAGAAGAAAGGTAGCGCAAAAAAAATTGAAAGTATGGTGTTTTAACCCCAAACTGCAGCGTTAGTCTACCGTGGGGATATTTCTAATCGGTAGGTAACGGTCACAAGCAAAACTCTTGCACAGACAATAAATAAACTAACAATACACGCTATTATCATCGTCTGATTAGCCTTTTCCCAACTATGTTAGGGTCGGCTTCCAGTCTAACTGGATGCAGCTGAATACCAATATTTTACATGGAGCTACTGCCTATCTGACCTTCACAACCCAGTCACTGGATAACACGATACCCTTTAATAAGACTGGTTGTCAGAATAAAAGCTATAATATTATTCTAAATACTCAACTTCCACTTACACTCTTCAACAAAAAAAAAAAGTCTTAAAAATATCTGAGTAAACTCTTGTCCCCTGGCTCCTGGCCTACTCAGTTTGTAGATGTAGTCCCGGTCGGAATATTGGTAAAAAACAATATTTTATAGCGGTCGCTAAGCGACTTCGCAAATGTATGCCCGTGGACGTCGCGCTCCGGGTGTAACATGGGATTACGGTCGCGAGATTTGTCTTCAGATATCTTTATTTATTTTTTATTATTTTCAAGGGTTTTTTGGGAGCCGAAAGAGATTGGTGTGTTGTCTTGCCTAGAAAAAAAATATAGTTAATTAAAACGGTACAATACCAATTAACTACATTAATTAACATAGAAACCATTAATATTACGTTGACAATTATGTTGCACAAAATTTAATTTAAAACTAACACGGAACAGTGTACTCCCTTGCATACTTTCTCTCACAGAACACGAGACATAGGTATACGCATAATTTTACTCCATTCATCCGCAAACACATCACATTAAGGGTTGAAAATTATAATAGCGATTGATTTAAAGTAGTAGGCTTATTCAAAACACAAAAACAAACATCAATTAAACATCAATTAGAAATGGTTGGAGATTTTCATTCTGATTCCTAGGTAGCGTATAGAAGCGGAGTTAATGCCATAGGCATTTTCCTACCTTTGGGTGATTGAGAGACAAACGGTGGTAGGTGCAATCACGAAAATAATTAATTTATGTTATAATACCTACTTATTGCTTACAAAAGTCAAACATCTCAAGATGACCAACCATATCCCAACATATTCCGCCCGTTCACGTATCGGCCCTCACATCACATTAACTATTGACAAAATAAAAATGTAAAATGGCGGACGACTCGCCCGTTACAACCGTCGGTTACTCCAAGGAGCCATTCCATTTTCGAATGTTACCCGCCAATAAATATGTTATAGGGTTACAATGAGGGATAAACGCCGCCGCCGTGGGCCGCTTCGCCACTTCCATGTAACTTTATATTTGACATATCTGTGTCTTTTCGAATTCCGAATGGACGTGCGTTTTTTAGGGTTAGGTTGGTAACGTACTAGGGGATTTTTTTTTAATTTGCTAGACCAAAATTACAGCTGCGATCGAACTTTAAACAATAAAGCTACCCACTTTGAAAACAATGACATAACTTTGACAGATGCTTGTCAAAAAGATCCATAGAGATTCAGTTCTTACCAAACCTTAAAAAGTTTAAAAGTTATCCACAAGGAATTTAAAAGCTTTCCATCTGAAACTTTAATAGTTATCGGAACTATTGCACAACTATCTTTTGATCTTTTAAATAAAATAACAAACTTAGTTTTGAAGTGTGCCAAATAGTTTTATCAAGATGTCGTTCTTTACGTACAGACCCCAGCACATCACAAGCTTTCCGAAACTGTCAAATTTTCCCAATCGACCGCGGCAGATTTGCCAAAGATGTAAACAACAATGGCCGTTTGAAATTAAATAAAATCGATAAACTAGAGTTTTTATTTTAAGTAAGTAATGTTTGTTTTCGTCTAGTTAGCTCGGAGATTTAGACGAAAACTAACATTACTATTCAATTTCGAGCGGCCATTGTTGTTTACATCTTTGGTAAATCTGCCGCGGAACTGTAAATCGTTCATCGGTTATTGTTCTGCCGCACATTTTGAACGCGTAGGTATTGCATTTTTCTATGAAACAGCAGATTTTTTTTTTTGATAACCGACTAAAAAATTCTACTCGATTAAATGCCGCCATGCATAGCATGGTATGGTACCTGATAAGTACCGATTTTAAATTAGTAGTCAGATAAAATACGTAACGAAGTGGAAATCGCGTAAGTACTGTCCTACTGGTATAAAATGTGTCTTGCTGTTGTCACATTAATGTTGAATTTCTGTTGCACGAACACTGTCTTAAAAGATGCGTGGGTTAAATTGTCTTCCAAAAATAAACGTTCACAGATCCAACATTCTTTTTAACCATTTTCTAGGTCAGGGGCAATGTTCGGACGAAATTAACTATAGGTGAAAGTAGTATGCGGATAGGAGTGCTTAAATTCGTCAACTCTATCATCGGTTCCATGGTGTAACGGTTAGCACTCAGGACTCTGAATCCTGCGATCCGAGTTCAAATCTCGGTGGAACCTGAACTTTTTGACTTTGTTTTTGAGGTTTTTGTAAAGTTAGAATGTTTATTAGTAATTTTGGTTGAATTATTTTAATATAAATAAAGTACTTATGTAACGTGCAATTTTTTTTATCTTTTAATGTTAATATTAAACAACTTGAAGAAAGTAAATATTTAGTTTCTTCAAGTTGTTTACAAAATATTATGGTAGGTGCCTACTTTATACAATTATTGTTTTACGCGGTTTGACCCCTATTTAGTTTATCTCTATCAATATTTATCTATTCGGTATCCTATTTTATTTGTTTTCCGTTTAATTTTAACTTTAATTAGAAAACAGCAAGATCATAGAAAACTGCAAGATAATTTATAATACGTTCGCGATTTATTTGCCAAAAATGTAAACAAATATGAGTTTATGGAAAAATAACCTTAAATCTTACACAATATAGTTCAGTTTACGCTACAACTTCAAACATTTTAATAACTTTTTCTATAGGTACCTAAATGAAATAAAGTTAGCTAGAAAGCTAATGAAATAAAGTTGATATTTGTTTAACTTGAAATATGATGGGGGTGTGCAGCACTGCGCACATTTACTATAACATTTTTGGTCTCTTTTGATATTGGCGCGACTTTTCTAATAATCATATTTGATACTTGTCATGTAAGTAAATACCCTGTAGCTATAATCAAAACCCTTATCGTCATACTCGTAGATGCCCTTCATTAAATGATTTCTGTTTATTCATACTTAGTTGTTATTTTGATAAAGATATTATAGCCCACACCTGTGATCCCCCTTTTTTATCTGTCATTCATTATAATAATAATATCAATGAAGAATCTTATCGTCATTCAATTTGGGTTAGGTCATTCATGCGACCCTAATCTGGAACGGGGAATCCCCGTCCGCAAAATAGTCCGTCAAAATCCTTAGTAATAATGTTATAACATAACGTCTGTAATCCCTTAAGGGTTAGGCAGAGATGTACAAACGCCAGCACATCAAGTTACTACAATCTGTCAAATTTCTTTAATAGATTTTCAACTTTATCGCTGAAGCATAAGGTTCAAAGTTGATTGGGAAAATTTGACAGATTGGGGTAGCTTGATGTGCTGGCGTCCCCACGTCTCGCCAGTTATTATTTAAGTCCAATATAATAGGGGGCGAGTCTATTGCCATCAACCGGGCACAAATCCAGACTCCGGGCTGCTACTGAGAAATTCCAGTTGGAAAAACGCATTAACATTTTGCCCGACCTGGGATTTCAACCCCGGACCTCATGCTCAACGGTAGCGCTTGCGACCACTAAACCGACGAGGCAGTCGTAGCATGATATTTGTTAAAACAGGTTTGGTGACAGGTAGTGGCAACAAAGTTTAAATCGAATTGAATGTGTTGAGAATTTTGCTTGAAGTTTTATGAATAAGTAGGTAGTTTTCACTATCGAATTAAACTGCCGTAGGTACAGACGCCAGCACGTCAAGCTACTACAATCTGTCAAATTTTCAACTTTATCGTTAAAGCATAAGGTTCAAAGTTGATTAGGAAAATTTGACAGTTTCGGGTAGCTTGATGTGCTGGCGTCTGTACCTACCTAATCTATATAAAGTCACCTCTAGTAACTCTTTTGAGAATACCTGTCAATATATTCTGTAAAAATGTCACCGTGAAAACTTAGATGAAGTGAGGTGAGTGTCAATAGTGTCAATCCCTAGCACCAGCGGTGCTATTCTGTAAAAAGATCACTGTGATAACTTAGGTCTTAGGTGAAGTGAGGTTAAAGTGAGCTGTCATTCCGGGTACGTATCAAAATCCCGAAAGTTCATAATACCTATGATTGAAATACCGACGTCCAAAACACCGAAATTCAAAATACCGAAAGTTTTAAATGCCGATAGTCGTTATATCGAAACACAAAATACCGATGTTCAAATGCTCGAAAGGACGAAATCCCGAATGGACGAAAGATTAGGCTAATTATTTTTTTTTTAATTGTTAGGTTAGGTTAGGTTAGGTTAAAACTGTGACCCCTACGCACGAGCCGAGCGAGCGAAGCGAGCGGTGCCGCGGCGGCGGCCGGCGAGTGCCAGAAACGACAGGATTATATAGAAAAAAATTACTTTTACACAAAATATGGGCGCCAGAAACGACTTGCGCTAATAGAAAAAAAGGGATTATTTTTAGTAGGCTACCTGGAACCGAACTAGTTAGAATAGGTTAATTATTTTAAAAAAATTAGGCAACTTTTAAGTGTTTTGAGGTTAGGTTTACAAAAAATAGTTTTTCTCGGAAACGGTGACAATTTCGGGATCTGAACTTCGGGATTTTAAACTTTCGGGCAAATGAACTTTCGGGATTTTAAACTTTCGACCAAACAACCATTCGGCGTTTCAATTTTCGGGATTTCGTCCATCGGTAATTTAAAATTCGGTCTTTTAAAATTCGGGATTTTGATACGTAGGTACCCGTCATTCCACCCGATGCTATGGATTGACACCTAAGTTTTCACGGTGAGATTTTTACAGAATAGCATTACTGGTGGAATGCTTCAAGCTCACTTCATCTAAGATTTCACGTTGACATTTTTACAAATTAATGCACTTATCTAATCGGTTATCTTCCGTGTTGTCCACGATTTGTAACCACTAATCTCTATCTACATCAAAATCAGGCCCGAATCCCTCATAATTCCAAAATCAAAAAAATGGGTGGAGCTATCCAATTTATCAGTTAACGTTAAGCCCCTGATACACTGCGATATGGTAAACCCTTGCTAATTAGCATATGTTTAAGCATTCATACGTAGTCTGGCCGCGCCCTAACGAATTTACTGATTACTTTAATTAAAAAAAGCGAACTCTTTCGTTGCTGGCGCCTTGGGAGTTTGAGCGTGAGTATGTGGATTAAAAATCTATGTGTCGGTGGCACTGTGAATAGAAAATTTAGCGTTAACTAGGGTTAATTTGATTAATTAAGTTTTAGGTATAGAATAGCAAGTTTAACTACCATAAATTAAATGTAATAAATAATATTTTGTTTCAACATTAATATGTTATTCTACTTTAGCGGGACATCATGTACTATAATAGCATAATCAACCTATAATGTTCCCACTACCGGGACACAGGCCTCCTCTATATGAGAGGGAGTGGGCCGTGCCTGTATTCCATCACGCAGGCCCAGTGCGTTTTGGTAGATGTCAAAAATGTCTTCAAAGTTTTGGTTCTAAGATATGCCGGTTTCCTCACGATATTTTCCTTCACCGTTTTGAGAGCAGTGGTGATGAAATAATTTACAAAAAGTAACCGCATGTCAGGATTCTAACCTACGACCTAGAAGTCGTAAGTCGCGGTTGTTACCACTGGGCTACCACTGCTCTAATAACTATACTAATAGTATCAAATAGATTTCTCTTTTTTTTGTCTCCATTTGTCTCCTAGGTACTAGGGCCTTCATTTACTATTAACTTTATTTCCACATTCTAAATGTATTCTTCAATTAACTTTACCTTAACTAAGAGTCGTGTAACCCGCCGCGAAACTAGGGCTGCCACTTCAATTGTGTTACCAAAGGCCAGTATAATAGGTAGTATAATGTACTATATTATTGTCTAATAGCCCATAATTAATAACTGAAGAAATGCGTGATACTTAATAGGGAGCTCGCTCTCTGCTATTGCCACTAGTCAGTGCCAAGGATCTTGTTAACGTTCAACTTGACTAAACGTGTATTCGTGTAATACAAATGAGACGAGTACCAGTGTACTGTGTAAGATTACACCAGGTGGCCTACCATGATCTAATTAAAAACGATTCAAAAACAAGACATTTCGGTTTAGGTTCCCAAACTGCATCGCTTGAGCTGCTCTATGGACGTCATGGTACCAAACAAGTATGAATGAAACCAAAACTTGCGACTCAGTTTGGGACAATCGCTGTCAGCAGATGGCACGGCCTAAACTGAATCGTTAAACAGCGTCATGGTACGAATTAGAAGAACAGTTCAGTTTAGGTCCTAAAATGGATCGCGTTAAGAGCTTGTGGTAGGCCTACAGTATAAGAGTTCAGAGTCTCAATCTATGGTGGTCAACTCACTTTCCTGGACTAGTCAGCATAGCAATTAAGCCGGTGTCTAGCATTTTGTTGCGATAAGTTTAGGCCAACGTTCGGGAAGCTGCGCAATATCTTCTCGTGTCACATACCACAGTGTCTCAAGACAATCTGTCACTTTAACAACTACAATCTGTCAAATTTCATTAATAGATTTTCAACTTTATCGCTAAAGTATAAGGTTCAAAGTTGATTGGGAAAATTTTACAGTTTCGGGTAGCTTGATGTGCTGGAGTCTGTACCACAGAACAGATAAAAGAGGTTCTGTGGTTATCTGTTCTGTGGTCTGTACATTTGGCTCTTCGTTCATCTCGTAGAGCTCATGGTTGTACCGCAATCATAGATATATGTCTTTTACATTTCTATGACCGCAATGGTACAGATGCCTGCACATAAAGCTACCCGAAACTGGTAAATTTTGTCAATCAACTTTGAACCTTATGCTTTAGAGATAAATGTGAATAAATAAAATTATAAATTAATAATGTAACTGCCGTGCCAACCCTACACTTAACCCTTCCGATTACTAGCGATGTTTATCGTATAGAACTCACGCGCTGCCCAGTGTGCACACATTACTAGTGAATTATTATTTCTGATTAATAAATTGTGCGTCCCGGGAGACGTCGAGCTCGACACTGTCACGCCTTGTAACGATGGTATTGCCAGACGAAAAAAGAAAATGGTAGAAAAATTTAAAGGAAAATCTACCAAAAGATTGCCAGTCTTTGGGAAACGTGTGTGGGCCTTCATTCTACGTAATTCTTATCACTTTTTTATTATAAGTAGTTTATAACCCGGGGTTATCGGGATAGAGGTATTTTGATGAATGAAATAACAAATGCCTGATAAACGTTTCCGAGTAAAATGGAATAATTTGTTTTTATCTTGATGAATTGGAAATTACTAATTTACCTACACATACGTAAGAAGCAAGAGTAATAAGTAGGTACATTAATGAATTATGTGAATGACTGTTATCACATTCAAATCAGTAAAAGTATGTATATGGTAGGATAAGTTGTGTGGGAATCGGTTGTCATGTTATGGGAATGTGATACGGAGGAATGAGGAAAATGTCGTGAGAAAAGTTTTGAGTATGAATGTGGATGACTATAAGAGTAGGGAAAAACCAGATGGATGGACTGTATGAAAGATGATTATGGCTAGAAAGGGTATGACCACAGATTACTGAATAGTTACTACGTGTATGACTATCAAGAGGACAACTAATAGAAAAGTATGGATGAGAACAATATGTTGCGCCGACCCCGAATAAATAGGAATAAGTAAGGGCATGAGAATAGTGATGACATGGTAGCTTTTAGTAACCTACCTAAACTAATATTTCACCGATCAAGACACTGATCTCTTGTGACGTACTGACTGCTTTTATTCCAATTAGTTTAAAGTCCACATACTTACCTGTCTTCCTAGTGGAGTTCTTCTTAGCGGAGACTGCGTATCGGCAAGCGTAGTGTAGGACGCCCCACAGCTAGATGGACGAACGACCTAAAGAAGGTGGCTGGGGTAGACTGGTTGCGGAAGGCGGAGGACAGGGGCCTATGTCCAGCAGTGGACTGCGATAGGCTGGATTTATTGATTAATACCTACCTATCTTCGTTTATAATCCGTCATTCCAATACCTACCTTTTCACCTTCTTTCTAGCCATCTAATCTTTACACGCCACCCATCGTTATTTTGGTCTTCTCCTAACGCCTTGACTAAAATAACCTGCCCATTTTCAGCAACATTTTAATATTTTTTACCTGGCAACCCATTCGCACCGTGTCACACCGTCAATTACGTTATTTGACGCTTTTTCATTAAAGTAATACGATGCCCAGGAGGCTTCTGGGCGGGACTGGGTTAGTTGGGTGTGATCGACGGCCGAATAATCCGGGGACGCATTTAATACGAATTATGGGCACTTACTGGTGTTGTTTTGGCAAAACTTGACTTGTCAGGCGATTTTTTTATGCTCTGAACCTTGGCTATTAGTAATGAAATTATATTTCGTGACGGTGTTTTCTTTTTTTATGGTAGTAAATAGGTTTTTAGGGCGACAATGTATGAAAAGGTTTTTGTAATACAATTATAAGTATATCGGGTAGTTATATGAATGACTACTGAGTCAACTTCTTCTTTGTCGCATCGATGATTCGATTTTCTGTTTTAAATAAGCTTCAACCAGCACCCTAATTGCGTAACAGACTATCAATCGGAATCTGAATCATTTTGAAGCAAATTGCTAATCCATTGCTTCATAAGTTCGAAAAATTTGTCTGCTCAACACATAAATGACGCAATGAATGTTGTTGAACTGTCAAAACGAAACCGATAATGTGTTACGCAATTGCATCGCTGGACCCTAATTGCGTAAAACAGTATCAATCACAATCTCACTTATAAGTACTACTACTCACTATCAATAATGTGTTCGAAACACACAAACACACATCCTCTCACCCCAAACGCATATACCGCCTCCGTACCGTCGTGGGTAAAAATTGTGTGCTCAACAACGTAAATAACGCAATGAATGTTGTTGAACTGTCAAAATGAAAGCCATTGCTACTGTTATTTAGTACTTATGTCACACAATTACCCCGCTGAAGTCGGCCACTTCGACAGCATTCTGAGCATTATCGTTGGCCTCGCAAAGATCTTCCATAGTGCAGGTGATCACGACAAGGAGGCGAGGCATCATCTGCGATGTGGCGCCACCATAGAAATATAATATTTCTATGGGCGCCACAGTCGCACCGTGGCTCATCAGAGTACCCCTACTTGATTGAGTCACCAATCGTCAGTCAATCAATCTTGTGTACATTTGGGCGATTCATATTAGATGTCATGTCTTATAGCACTAAAACACCTTAGCGTAACTTTGATTTTTCATCAATATATGGATTGCAAGGCAGCACCAAACCACATCGAAGTCACCGTCACAGTATAGATACTTTATACTGTGTCACCGTTTTTTGCTAACAATAGGTTTATTGAGCTCCATAAAGCTTCCTAAACGCCTGCGTTTTAACTGTGAATCTGTCAGCCTGTAAAAGTTTTAAATATGTTTTAATTGAAAATTACAAAAGTAGTATTTATTATATATCTGCCTACCCAAAAAATAACAAAAACACATACTACAAATGTTTACTCAAACTAAAAACCAACTATCCACAATAATTTAATCAATCAAAAATAATTAAAATACCAAAAAGTGCGCCCAGGTTCCACCGAGATTTGAACTCGGATCGCTGGATTCAAAGTCCAGAGTGCTAACCATTACACCATGGAACCGAATGGGATGGGACAGAACAGTCGAAATAAAGTACCACTATCTATGTATATTATAAGATTATAACATTGTAATCATTAAAATGATAGCATAATGATTATTAATCGCAATTTCACAATAATAAACCTTAACATCCTACGAAAAAAGTTCATTATTCTAAAATAAATTGTTGTTTTTTCTAAGTAAGTACTTACGTGTTTTTTATTGAAGTCATTAACCTAATATACCTAAAACAACAAGTCACGTATTTCTAAGAATTACGAATGTTTTAATATAACTGTCCGGCTGCGTACAACATTTTTTAGATGACGTGTCAAATTATTTCAGTACGATTATGAATGAAGAAAATCCACTGCTGGGCTCATTGACCCATTATAAAAACAGGTTCAAATTTTAATTTTAATCACCGTTATCCCCTTAAGGGGTCATTGTACTCATCATTATGAACAACTTTTACTATGGGACCAAACATGAAATCGCGAAAAAATCAGCTGTTCTACATTTTGACGAATTATGTTATGCGAACATAAATGTAGGGAACAGCTGATTTCTTTTTCACGATATCAGGTTTGGTCCCATAGTAAAAATTGTTCATAATGATGAGCACAAGGATAACGGTGATTAAAATTTCACCCTGTACCTATACTAATACGTAGGTACTATGTACAGTCAGCTTCACGATGTGGGTACCCCCCTAACCTTGGCAGCACCTAGCAACTGGGGTTCCCAATTGATGCAGCCCACTGTACCTAAGTAATAACTGTCTAATAAGAATTGATTTATGCAGTCAGCAACAACAGTGAGGACTTACAAAGGGTTGCCAACCGTACTATAATATATAGTATTGTACTGTATTTAGGGTCTCCGTACTATATACTGTTGAAGAAATATATAGTACGCGAAAATACTATATTTCAGCTCAATGTTTATATTTGCAATACTTACTAAAATTAGTAAAATAAAACAAACTTCCTGCAATTTTCGAACGCGTCTTTCGTTCGACAGAAGTATTGTGCGGGTGCGTGTAACCGAACGCGTCCCTGTCATATTTCGCTCTAATTGATACGTCAATGTCAAACTTGACAACATCAAACTAATGTTTATTTATTATAATCTTGCTTGCCTTTTTCGTTTGTTTTGGATTTCGTTAATTTTATTGAGTTAGTTGAGTTAATACGGTTTTAGTAGTTTTAGTCCTGCATTAAATTACGTAGTAAAATCTTTAGCTTTAATAAAAAATGAGCTCTTAATTTTATTTATATTAATTTAAAACTTGACTGTGAAAAATTGTATGGTAGTTTTATTCAGGACAAGAAATTATTAAACAATACAAGAAGTGCAAAGAAGTATAGGTTTTATAAAAAATAAATAAGTAAAATGAAACATGTTAATAAAACTTGTAATACCAATAAAACTTGTAATACCAACTGACTGGTTGCCGTGCCCTAACCGGGTTTCATGTTGAAACTTATTTACTTCTGTAACATCTATGTACAAAAATATAACTTTTGTCTTTTTTTATTCTTCCCTACTAAAATACTATATTTTTTTGAAGCGTACTATATTTTTTATGGCTTTTTAAAAAAAATACTATATTCAGACAAAAAAATGTTGGCAACCCTAACTTACATTAACATTATCTCATTTACACATCAACAAAATTACCTAACCCAAAATGATTCGATAAACTGCTTTCCGCTTTTCAAATAATAGCTACGACCGTAATATTACGTAACGCACTATCAATCTGAATCATTTTGAAGGATATTGCTAAACCATTGCTTCATATGTTCGAAAAATTTGCCTACTCAACAGCGTAAATAACGCAATGAATGTTGTTGAACTGTCAAAATGAATGCCATGCCTACTGTTAGTGTGTCACGCAATTAACCCGCCGATTTTGATGAATTGAGGATTTTGATGATGATAGATACAAGAAGATTATAACATATCGAGCCTTTACCGCCAATTTATCGTAAGCGACATTTTCACGAAAATGCGGTTTTTATAGTAAGTAAACGACATAGTTGTAAATGTATCTTTAGATCTTAACGATGAAAATCGTATTTTCGTAAAAATGTCGCTTACGACAAATCGGCGATAATGGCTCGATATTATAGGTACACACGGCCACACATCTAGCTATACATTTCCAGTTTTAGCTGACCTCGCATTGTATAGGTTTTTCGTACAATCAGATGTCAGCTTATATTAGTTATGTATAACTTGATGTATAGTTGTGTGTACAAGTACATACTTGAAGTGCATAAAATACCTACATACCTAGGTATTATGTAAAACAACCAACTTTCATAATTTAAATTCAAGGATTGTGCTCCACAAGTAAAAACAATCATTAAACAGCGACACGTTGTTAGTGACGTCACAATAGTTCATACTAATTTTATTGGTGGAATGAAAAGCAGCTGTTTACATAATTAGGTATACACAATACAATAATGAGTAAGTATACAGTGTTACATACATTTATATTTTATACATTATAAATATGTAGGCACGTGCTGCCAGATGGATGCAAGTAAATACCTAGTTAGGTAGACAAAACACCTACTAATTATGATTGTGTGCAGAGCACTATCAATTTCAATCTGAATCATTTTGAAGGATATTGCTAATCCATTGCTTCATATGTTCGAAAAATGTGTCTGCTCAAAAACATAAATAACGCAATGAATGTTGTTGAACTGTCAAAACGAAACCCATTGCTACTGATAGTGTGTTCCGCAATGCAGTTTAAGTTGGTGACTTATTAAACAATTTTCGGAATCGGATCAGTAGTTTAATACTTAGATGACACTCGGCAATAGGTCTGTAGCTTCCTAGCTACAGTACCTATTGCCTATTGTCATCTATCTTTATATAGGGTGACTGGTAATTTGTGACCGATACTTAAGAGTGTTTACGACGTACGGCATTTCATACATACTTTCAAGCCCTTCTTTTTCGAAATAAATGAACCGATTTTAATTAAATCTTATGCATAAGCAGGATACAAAGATCTAAAAAGTTAATTAAGGCGACTACATGACCTGTATGTATGCGGTCACTGTCGCACTGCATAGAAAAGAAAGAAAAGCGCGATGACAAAACGGTGGTAATTTATTGCAAATATGAAGCAATTATCTATTTACAAAAACTATTTAATAATAAATAATCCATCACTGTATGCAGTTTGGCATTAGAAATTTAATGGTATATTTTTAATTATAATTAAAATTGTTAATGAAGGGATACACTGCTTTTAAAGACAATTAAGAGGTATATTTGAACATTTTTTTCATGCATTAATGTATAATTAATTATGATTTGAGTTCCATCACTGTATTAAAATAAGACTTGAAAATATCATATATTTTTATTTGGTCAAAATTATTTACGGTTTAAGAGATACACTGCTTCAAAAAACCAACTTTTTGACCGTTTTCAGAAACCTCCGCCTTAAGAACATTTAATAATTACTTATTCCAATTTATTCGGGGTCGGCGCAACATGTCTGTTTCTTCCACATCTACTTCTCTATTAGTCGGTAGTTGTACTCTTGATTGTTGGTCATCTCGGTAGTTGTTCCCTTTCTAGCCTTAAAACTTTCCTGACGACATTTTCCTTATTCCTCCGCATCACATACTCATACCATGATAATCGATTTCCACATCCTAAGCATCAGATAGCCATCAAAAACTTTCGTAATTTTTCTAATCAAATAAAAAAACTAAGATCCCTTTTATGGCCATAATTAACAAAGAAATTAATCATCCTTAAAAAAGATGACCAATCGCCCTTATAATTACCTCATGGGAACTTAAAATTTCCCCAACACCGTGGCCCGTGGGTAATTCTCAAAATTCAAAGAAAAGTACCTAAAGCAGGATGCGGCTGTGACGTCAGACGTCAGAAAACTTGCGAATTCATGCGGTCAGGAGACATGTGATCACTAATTTGTGGTACAATGTCGTCATCCAACTTGCATAATATTATGATGTCCTAAAATGGATTTCATGTTAATTAGTGATTTATTTATAAGTAGGCCTGTTTTCTAAACAATCAATCCGCGTAGGTAGTCTTTTTCCAACTATCTTGGGGTCAGCTTCGAGTCTCACCAAATGCAGCTGAATACCAGTATGTTACATAAAGCGACTGCCTATCTGACCCTCACAACACGGTTACTGTGTAATAAGTACGATACCCCTCGGTGAGACTCCTGTAAAACTCCTAGGAGTTTTGGTCAAAAGTGGTAATGCAATAAGGAAGTCGACTATTCTTATGGACTTAGTTACTCCCTTCACTATCGCAATCAATAATCCCCCGATTGCCTTTTGACCTTCGTTATCATAATTTTAATGAAGCAATTCATGGCTAAATCAGCTGTTCATAATCCCCGATATCTAATAGTAAACAAGAGAGAAAGAGAGAGAACCTGATATGATGCATCGCTCTAATAATTGTAGGTAGGTACTTATTGTATGTAGGTAATTTTATGAAATTGCATCCAGTGATAATTGGATTATTGGACTGCAAATTAGGTACAGCCAACATTAAAAAAACCCGTCGAATACAACATAACCTCCTCCTTTTTTAGAAGTCCATAAAAAAGTAAGTAATATTTTATCGTAATATCTACCATCTACAATCTATCTACCTATGTGCCTACTAGCTTATATACCTACTAAAAATAATAATTGTAAAATAAAAAAAAAATATTTAAAAAAAATTAGATAGGTCTGTAGTCTGCTCTGTAAGAATGGTAAGAAGCATTTTTTTTTAATAATAAACCCGACCACATGATTTTATGAACCAACCTGTCAACATGAATTTCATTGCTACATTGCTAGTATTCGCCTTTCTAAAATTAACATGCTTTACATACATAATAATAATACCTAGTTTACACCTGCGTACTAAGGCATGACCAATTTCGACCTCATAGTCATCGGTTCCATGGTGTAACGGTTAGCACTCAGGACTCTGAATCCTGCGATCCGAGTTCAAATCTCGGTGGAACCTGAACTTTTTGCATTTTGTTAAATGCTATAAAACATTTTTTTATTATTTTATTCAATATTTGATCATTTTATGACTATCACTTAATATTATTTTTTATTAATTTCGTTAAAAAATTATAAATATTTGATTTTAGCAGGCTGGTGAGACTAGCCTTTTTGTTCTATCTGGTTGTTAAGGGGCTTAGAAGACCTAAACGCAAAAAACGCAAGTTTTAGAAACAATAAAAGTATATGATAAACTACAGTAAAAAAACTCAAAAAAATATATGATATTCTTCAGGATAAATGCGAGGAAGATAGTGTGTTGAAAACATAATACAACTTATTTGGTACGATAGAAAAAAATCATGAAAATACCTCTAAAAACTTTTTTTTTACAACAAAATTCATACTAATATACATACAATCATTATGATTTTTTGTCAGATTATTCTACAAGCAACATACTAAAACTATAGTGTTTTAGTTTTTTTGTCCAAACACTAGATTTTTCGTAAATCGATAATTGCTTCATATTTTGCAATAAATTACCAGCGTTGTGGCATCGCGCTTCTCTTTCTTTTCTATGCAGTCCGACAAAGACCGCTCTTTAGGTCATGTAGTCCTCTTAATATTTTTAACTTCTAGTGCTTTTCGACCACTCATGAACATCGGTTCCATGGTGTAACGGTTAGCACTCAGGACTCTGAATCCTGCGATCCGAGTTCAAATCTCGGTGGAACCTGAACTTTTTGATTTTTTTTTAATGTTACTACAAACTTTGTGTGTTGATTTATTCAATAATTGAGCACTTTCTGACTGTACATTATTATTATTTTTGATAAATATTCGTTAAAGAATTATAAAATTTTGATTTTAGGAGGCTGCATATAGCTATTCACAAACACTCGATACGCTTCCGTACCGTATCGAACATCAATCAATGTTATCGTAGGAGTCCTCTAAACGTTGTTCACAAGTCCAAAACCGACCGCCATTCTTCCGACAGCTGTTTGCTGTCGGGGGCAAGGTAAATCAGGTTATCGAAATGTGTCATTTTCGATACGATAGCCTGTCGGATCGTTGTGAATAGCTATGCTGGTGAGACTAATTTTTTTACATTTTGTTGGTCTGTCTGTTTGGTTGCTAAAATTTTGAACTTCTAGTAAATTTCGACCACTCATGAGCATCGGTTCCATGGTGTAACGGTTAGCACTCAGGACTCTGAATCCTGCGATCCGAGTTCAAATCTCGGTGGAACCTGAGCTTTTTGTGTTTTTGTCTTATTGAAATATTCAATAATTTACCATATTTGTTTACAATCAATTATTATTATCATTGATTAATATAGTTTTTTTTAAGACATATTTTGGTCAGTGGGTCGTCTTAGGGGCGGTAGGTATTTGATTTTTGTAGGTACTCTGTAATAATTTATTCTTGTATGTTGATTGTTGCGGTACCTATTACTTAATTTAAATGGTTTCAATAGTCAGATATAACTTATATCTAAAGAATGAATATTATGACAGTTTCACATAATAGTAGGTACTTAGTTTTTTTTATTTTTAGTAGCCTCTTCTTCCCCACAGCTGGGCAAAGGGAATTAATTTGTTTTGTAACATAAAATAATGTAGATGATATTACTTGGAAATAAACCCCATTTGAATGCAAAATTACTAACTACCACACAAATATCAATCTAAATGGATTAAAAACTAGGGGGGCAATTATCAATAGTTGTCCAAACAACGCGATTGAATCGTCCCGTTATCAGTGAGGTAGGTACAGCTGATAACCAGAGTTCATATACCAAATGGACGCGGTTAAAGTATAATTATTAATTCACTGGAGTAAACTGACAGATGCTAATGTCACTTTGTAAAATAATGTTGCCATATTTATTGTAATAGTGATGCGTTCCGTTCGTTGTGATTCAGCTCATTCACACAAAGTCAATAGGAATATTTATTATAGAAAGTACCTAAATAATTGTAATCATAAATTCTATCAGAGACGATGTACACGAATTATTGGGCTGGACATTATTGGGTCGGGCATTATTGCCTCCCTACGTGACGGATGCGGGACGCCACCCGCGCGGCGATCTTGTTTTGCTTGTCTTTCATTCGGCTTCTAAACTCTTCTGGTCTGAGTGCACGAATGTTTCTTTTGCCCACGCGCTGTTCATTGTTAAGTTGTTTTACGTTGTGTTTGTTGGTATTGTTGTTTATAGAAAATGTGCAATCTCGACCGTATAATATAAAATGTTGTGGACCGTTTTATAATAAGTGTTACTGATAGCGACAGTGATAGTGCTGATATTATGTCTGACTACGACGAATAGAAATATATCCAATGTATTTTTGTTTCATTTAACATTCGCTTTTTGAAAGAATCGGCCTATAAAGGTATTAACTACTAATATTTTTATATCGATTAAACAAAACTAAGCTGGGAGATTTCTTAATAAAATAATGTGATTTGATTTAGAACGTAAAGAATGAATGAGCGAGTGATTGATGTCAATCTTCTTGTCACAACACTATTTTCTTTTCATCAAAAAGTGGTAACACCGTAAACGTCAGATTACTCCAGTGAATTAATAATTAGACTATAGATATCGACCAAGGTAAAAAGTAAGTACAGTTAGCAAGGAAGGTTTTAAATCGTCATTTTTAAAAAGGATTAAATTTATTTTTATCACTGGGATTTTTTTACTAGTGCGCACTCGATTTTCAACACTCCGCTTAACGCCGACAGTTGAAAATCCGGTAAACATGGGCGATTTTTTTTTATACACATAATGTAGAGAACGATTGAGACCGAACATTTAATTTGTAGATATTAGATATACAGCTTATAATGAACATGACCTCAAAAGTTCCCAAAATCCCAATAAACACGCTTACTACTTACTTAAAAATAAATTATCACACTAAAAGAGATGGTAATTTCCCTACTAAAATTTAAGAATTATATATACATACATACAGGTCAAACATAATTATAACCCTGCTTTTGGGCTTCGCCGCAGTCGGGTAAAAAGACTGATAACAAAGCAATTTGTTTGACTGTACCTGTGGTTATGGTATGTTGTGGGTAATCGTGTGCATTCGAGTGGTTGTCTACCCATTTACCTGATAACTGCCGTAACAAGTGGTGTATGGTGACCATGATTCTTGTTGGACAGTTTTATTTACCCGCTGCCGGCTTAATGCCATCATGATTCCAGTGTAAGAGAGAGACGGAGCTATACATTGGCCGATAGCACCATCCCTTTTTTGCACTGTAGTCATATTGTCATTAATACTTGTGATACGGCCCCTGTAGTTAGTTAAGAGCAATGGCGGCCCAGTGCTGGTAACGGCCGCGACTTTACGAGTTTTAGGTCGTAGGTTCGAACCCTGATAGGCGCTTTACTTTGTGTAAATTATTCAATCACCACTCTCAAAACGGTGAAGGAAAAGATCGAGAGGAAACTGGCATGTATTAGAACTACCAACCCGCACTGGGGCCCGTATAGTGGATTACGGCCCACTGCACTCCCTCCAACAGAGAGAGGCCTGCGTCCCAGCAGTGGGAAAATTATGGGCTGATTATGAGTTTATAGAACAAGCTTTATCATTCTGACTTACCGACTCTTTGACAATTCAAAAGTGCCTGTAACTGGATTCCCAAGTAGCAAACAAATGTCTAAAAAAGGTATTGTAGATATCTTGAAGGCAAGTAGACGAATTCCAGCGGTTGTCTTGGCTAAAACTATTATGTCCCTCAAGATATCTTCTAGATACACTCCAAGGGGGAGTTAAGTAAAAGTGGGCACAGCATTTAAGAACATGTTAAGGAAGAGTTAATACTACTGTTTAGATAAACTTTAACCCTATTTAAGAATGTGGTTTTGCAGAAGTCTTAAGCACTGACTTCAAGATATCTTGTAGGTTGACTTAAGATCAAGAAATAGACTTAAAGATATCTACAATACCGAATTAAAACTATCAATATTGAATTGCAGATATTCAATCTTATCTTAGTGAAGTATAAATAAAAACTTATTTTGCTTTAAAATGCTTTAAGTAACATTACTTTAGAAAATATGGTGAACTTTTAAAGTATTACAAAAACTGTTTTAAGACTTATGAAAATGGCGATAAAACAAAAATTTTTTATGACTAGAAAAGGCTTTCTTATGTCGTTGAATGCATTAGAAATTTAAAACGCATGATCATTTCTCGTGTAAAATCTATAGATAGTGCTATAAAACAGACGGGCTTTTAAAATACTAGAAAACAAACAATAAAATGTTGTATAATAATATTGCAAATTAAAAAAATTGTGGCATTTAGTGCAGATTACTACATTTTCTATAAATGTGTGAGTTATTAATGTAATTAGAATTACTATAACAAAAATGTAAGTTCAATCTACTCTAGTTTTTGATGAAGTGTTGTCGGCAAATTTTTTATAATTTTTTCACTTATAGTGCAAAATGGCGTTAAATCTTATTTTTCCTAACGAAGTAAGATTTTAGACAATGCTGATTTTGTAAGGCTAGTTCAGACAAAGTAAAGACAAGTTACACTTGAAGTAGTACCACTTAAGAGATATTATACTTAACCTATACTAAAAACCGTTTTGGTGAAGTACTATTTAATTTGTTTGGTATTAAGTGATTCTATAGTTTGATTTAGTTAAAACCAGATTACGTCTTAATGTTTTCTTAACTTGTCATTTCATCGTCCTTGTGTGGTTCTTGTTTATTTTGTGGTGAAAACAGGTTTATGCAAGATAGTCGAAAGAATATTATAAATACTTAGGACTTGTCAGCAGGGAACAGCAGATTTTTTTCCACTTACTCACTACCACTGAATGAAAAATAATTGAGATGGTAGTGGTGGTATGGATGATTTGGTAGGTATAAGAAAAGGAAAATTAATTATCACATATAAATGATCGCAATTTTATTGTTATTAAATAATTATTTAGGTATCTCAATGCCGTTTTGCAAAATTTCCTTCATTTTTCAGTTACGAAAGGTTTTAAAAATTCATTAGACTGAGGTTTTCCAATACCACAGTAAACTCCAATGATCATTACAGGCACAGTGTTCATCTCATGAATGTTACATAGAATTGGCCAAAACTCTACTTAACCCGTAACCCGTCGATATTTACATTTATAAGTACATAAATTGACATTTTTGTCCAAATTTTCAAAATACCTACTGCACAATATTTTTTTTAAATCCGTTATGCCATTATTTTCCACTGCCACAGGGTTCAATATCTACAGATTTTACTGTTTTCAGAAGTGTTCTAGCGTCTTTTGGCACAACACCCGGATCATGCTTGTAAATAATCTGCAATAAGCCATTGATTGCAGTATGTGGTATATTGTGATCAATAGACCAGTTTCTTAATTGGACTCTAAAGCCAAAATCACGATCAACTTTCGATGTGTTACAATCAGCTGTCGATTCATTAGAGTCGGAATCACAGTCCACTTTACGATTTCCAAATTTTCCGCGGTATCATCTTCCTCGTAATCCGTTAACGTCACTGAGGACCGACTCGAAGATATCGCATTGTTAGTAACGTTTGCAGCACTTATAGGCACATTGGTTAAGTTTAATTTTTTATATTTTATAACACGCCGACTAAAGCCACCAGATCTTTTTAATTTTTCCACTTTATCCATATTTCTACTTGGTTCTATTTGAAGAGAACGTCCCGTTAAATGTATTTTTACTCTAAACTTACTAATTTTAGTCAAAAAGGAATAAAATATACTCAGGAAAATCAGTTTCTAGAATTTGGTATTATAATAAAATTATCTTAATTCTATCTACAAAATCAATTTTTTCTTAGTTTGTCTAAAAAGGTACTTCAATTATTCAATTGAGTTTTAAGTGAGCTTTAAAATATTCTGAGTATAGTAAAAAAATATTTTTAGTTTTAACTGTAGACATACTTAATACAAACTAGTTTTAAGAATTCTTAACTTGGTTTTTGGTATTCCTAACTTACTTAAGTAGCGCTAGTTTAAAACGATTTAGTATTAAAGAAAGAAAAGACTTAACGAAATCCTTTTTGATTTAGCTAAATCCAACTTTAGATAAAGTATAGATATATAAGATTTAATCACTATTCTTGTTTGCTACTTGGGTTACGTAGTTGAAATAAATGCCTGAGTTTGAGTTTTAGTTTGATAGGTCTCATGTCTACTCACTACAAGTAGGTAATCAAATTACCAAAGAGTGTTGTAAATCCTTTGAGAATTGTATAGTCTAATGATTGTATATCTCATTACGTGCACAACTAGAAAGCAAACTCGCGAAATAGATGCCACTATTGAATTTTACTTTATCTGTACGGCAATCATTATTCATCATTGCTCCGAAAACGTCCATTAAGTACCCGTACGATCGTAATTCGATTCAAATCGATCAGTGAACTTCCCGGAGAAAATATTTTATTATTATTAGTCAACACCACACGTCACACGTAGTAGCAATTTGAGCCTAACACGATCTAAGCATTGCAGTGCAAAGTTTATTTACCTATGAGCTATGCTGAGTTGCTGACTCATGTAACATGCACGTTGCAACTGCAAGTAACGCAGGTTTTAAAACACATTTTCTTTAACTAGAAATAATGTGAATAACCACATTATGTAACCTAATATCCAAACAATCAGTAACAGAAATGATTTCATAAAAATCGTTCGTTAAAATTCTTTAGACTTGACTCAATCTTTTTGCGTAAACTTACTCACCTACATTTGTAAACCTAAATTACCTAACCAGCCGTAACATTATCTTTATCTTATTAACAGCATTCTCCAAAGTCAATGTCAAGTTTTCAGCTACCTCTGATATAACTGTGCTAAACATTTTGATAAGAACGATAAGGTACATTGTTTGTAACTTACTCATGCATCGCTTGCTCAAACCAGAACCCTAATTGCGTAACACACTATCAATCTGAATCATTTTTCAGGATATTGCTAATCCATTGCTTGATATGTTTGAAAAATGTGTCTGCTCAACAATATAAAAAACGCAATGAATGTTGTTGAACTGTCAAAATGACACCTATTGCTACTGATAGTGTGTTACGCAATTACCCTGCAGAGTTGTTTCTATGCTCAAACGTTGAGAAATGTATATCGTGTTCAGCGAAATTTTTGAGTATGTAATGAATCGACTGAAAATTGTTATGTTCATTTTCTCAGAACATTTCTGTTTCGATTATTATTCATACTTTTTATCGCCTGACAAATTACTAAGAGTAGCGTAATACTTAAACAATTTGCAGAAATAATAAATATGTGGCGACAATTTCATAGGTTACACAAATAGGTAGCAACATTGAGGAAAAAGCCAAGTACTTAATAATTCAACCGTATCAGAATTGCCTGATCGATAACCGTACATAGTTTTAATAAAAAGGATACTAGATAGATGAAGAATTTTGGTAGATTTAACTCCAACGGGGTAATTGCATAACACACTATCAGTAGCAATGGGTTTCATCTTGACAGTTCAACTACATTCATTGCGTTAATTACGTTGCTGAGTAGACACAGTTTTCGGACATATGAAGCAATCGATTAGCAATATCCTACAAAATGATTTAGATTGAGATTGATCGTGTGTTACGCAAGGGTACAGTGTGAAGACGAAACTAGTTACTCGTATTACCTACTAGCTGTGCCCCGCGGTTTTACCCGCATAAGTCTCGATCCCGTGGGAATATCGGAATAAAAAGTATTCTATGTCCTTTCCCAGGACTCAAACTATCTCTGTACCAAATTTCATCTAAATCGGTTCAGCGGTTTAAGCGTGAAGAGGTAACAGACAGAATTTCGCATTTATAATATTAAGTATGGATAGAGGCCATATTTCCAATCATCATAATTTCAGCCCAAATCTTTGACTGCTTGGTATAAGGCCTCCCCTTTCTTCTGGCATACTTCCCGGTTCCTTGCGTCTCTCAACCACGTGCTTCCCGCGAAAAAAGCCTAGCCTATTCTCGTAAAATTTATTTACCACGTGATAAGGAAGGTATCTTATTACCCAGTTACTGGGTTGTGGAGGTCAGATAGGCAGTCGCTCTATGTAAAATACTGGTATTCAGCTGCATTCGGTGAGACTGAAATCCGACGCTAACATAGTTGGGAAAAGGCTATGCAGATGATGATGAAGGAACCCCACATTTAAGAACTAGACGATGGTACATATAAACTTTAATCAAACACGATTAGCATTAACAGGAGGAGGTAGTTCTCAGAACGAATACACAATAAAAATCCCCCAGACGTCTGTGGACTAGTTAAGGCCAGCTACCATCCGTCTGACACATACTGCATCTGTAAATTGGTCATATCGGACATCCGGATTTAAATCAAGGTAAGCCAGACGAGACGGCTTAATTCCTCACATAAAAATACCGAAGTTTAAGCCTTATTAAGGTCTTGCATAAGGAGGATGTTGCGTTAAACAATGTTGTATAAGATGAACTGAAGGCTGCAGGGGAAGTACCTGGAGTGAATGGTGCGAAGGTGAAAGCTGGAAATTGGGGCGAGGCTTGTTTAGTACCGAAATTACTGGTATTTGGGTATCGATTAGTGTCCCTACGTGCAAGAATTTAGAGTTGGAAATTGTTGTAAGAAACTGTACTTATATGGTGTTTCGGACAGTAAAATTATTTCTTAAATTGTAAAGCGATTTAAAATTGACAATATAATTTAAACTATTCGGCAGTTTTTTTTTAAGACTAGACAAGACAATAGTAATCTAAAGTGTCACTTATAAACTTTAGCAGAAGTATTGTGTTATAAATTCGTAGGAACAATGTTTAGAAATATTGCCACTTTCCAAGAAGCCACTCTGGACATAGCATTCTTCATCAATTAGCCTTTGAAGACTCGTAATTTTAAAGTTCAATACAGTCCCGACACTGTTCTTAATTATATCATTTTCTCAATCTTACCCACCATTCCTCACGTTGTGGACTGACCACAATAGAAGGTCCGCTTTCAACCGTGACCACACAGTTCCTCATTTATCTCAGTGCTCATGGTCGTGACCTATCACTTTTGTGGGATTTCCCGTTGCCACGTGTCTATTGACTATGTGTACTTACCTACTAGGCATCCTCTATTACTAATATTACAAACATGTGAGACGTTTGTTACCCAATTACGCACAAACGGATCAACGGATTTGGTTGATTCTTTATATCTAGATAGACCATATCCTAGACTAACATATACAATAATTTTTATCAACGTTCATGCAGTAGTTTCTCTAGAATTTTAGTAAAACCGCTAGCAACAGCTAGTTGCGAGTAGATTTGCCACAATCAACTAGTCACGCAGTTCCATAATGATCCAATTACAATCCGTAATGGAATATTATACAAGTCTCTAAATGTCCACTGCTGATTGTAGGAGTATGTAATAATATCCATATTATTGCGAACATTGATCCAGTGAATCGATTGATTTGTATCTATGTAGTTTATAATTACAGAGTGATATGATAACAAATCATTTTCGACTATTCACTTGAGTTTTTTTTATCTCTTAATTTTCACGCCCATTTTTTTTTTAATATTAATTTATTGAAATGTTTACAAAAAGTGTACATTTAGCCAACAGTGGTAAGATTTCCCACACAATTATAGTGCCTAAAAATAAACAAAAATTTTAATTTTATTACAGGTGCAGGTAATGATAGTTCGAAACTACAATGTAAGGTAGCGACCCGAAATACAAATTCTGTGCTGATTTACTGTCTGCTAGTTTTGATGATGATGTTTCTTAAGTCCTGTATTTAATTCATGTTACATAATCAATAATTTTGCATGCTAGTTTTTTTTTTTTAGAAACTGTTAAAAAACCCAATCTGTAATTTACTACCATAGAAATGTAAAATCTTTCATATATCTATGTTTACTACAATTCTTGCAAAACAACAATTCTTAAATTTCATTTCATTTCATTGTCGTCTTTAGGGTAAGGCTCGATTGCAATTGGTGCCGTATTACCATATTTGCCAAAATAAATTATTAGTCTCCGCTAGCTATACCGATTTTACAACACAAATAAAATCTTTGCTATATTCTTTAGCTGTTTTTGCAACACTCAAAGTATGAATGACTAGTGATTCTTCGACTGGATCTCATTACGGACGATCAAAGTACCTATTATACAATACCTAAAATTTTCTTCTTTATGGACAGTCTCGCTTCTACCCTTGCTTAAGGCCAGCCCATTCACTGTGACAGCACTAACTTTATAGTAATTATAGTAAATGTGTTAACTATGGTGGTTAAATTGACGCTAGTCACGTGATGGCTTCATTCTGTTAACGGACAGACCTATTTTTTTGTATGATAGATGTATTGTCATAGTTTTTTGAATAAGTGATTGGAATGCAGGCAATAGAGCGTGAAACGGGTTGAGAATGGAAATAGGGATAAGTTTAAACAAAGAACATTATGAGACAAATAGAAACCGTTGAAAACTTTTTATCCCTACTGGTAGCGATACACGGAAAAAAAATCCAACTATCCACTATCAACCACTGCAGATCAGCAGGGATATAATGGAGCACATCATCTGCCTAGCCTTTTCCCAACTATGTTGGGGTCGGCTTCCAGTCTAACCGGATGCAGCTGAATACCAGTATTTTACATGGAGCGACTGCCTATCGGACCTCCACAACCCAGTTAATGGGTAACACGATACCCCTTGGTAAGACTGGTTGTCAGATTTTCGGGCTTCTGACGACCCGTAACGACTGTCAAAGATCCACGAATGACAGCCGGGACCAACGGCTTAACGTGCTTTCCGAGGCACGGAGGGGTCTCGGTATGTAAAGATGGTCACCCATCCACAGACCAACCGCGGCAAGCGTAGCTTAACCTGATCGATCGACCTGTGCGGCTGTTATTATTTAGCCACGGGCCCCTCATATAATGGAGCACAATGTTCCATATATTCCTACCGGTAGCAATAATTGGAAAAAATCTCCAAGTATCCCTACCAGTGGAGATATATCAGTAAGGATATAAGGAACAGGGGAAAATAACTAGGTATTTAGATCCAAGTCTTTTTTTTTTTGGATGGGAAATCATCTAATGACTCCTCCCGCTCTGGGTGGAGCGGAAGGGAGTGTCAGACTCTTACTGACTAAAACCCACCCGTGTACCTTCCTTAGCCCTATATGTTCCGGGCAGCGGTAACCCTTTCGGACAATCCCGCTACCCCGGCAGGCTTCGGCCCTAACGGGCCACTTCCTAGACCAAAGTCTCAACCAGTGTTAACCTATCTGATGTATCTTTCAGTAGTCAATTGTAACTACCAGGCTTGCTGACTGGCTCTCAGGCATCTTTACACCACGGCATGGACAATTTTTTAGATCAATCGTGCTGACACGGAGAGAAAAGAACTTGCAACCTAATTGATTTCATTGTTTGACTTGGACATGAGAAACAATATTCAGCCGTGCATTACCTATGTCGAAACTAGTTTCAGAACCTTTTTCATGCTTTATGGCTACTTGAATTTATTTTTATTTGCCGGAGTGGTAATTGCACTAACAGTATAAATGGCTTTAATTTTGACAGTCGAACAACATTCATTGCGTTATTTAACTTGTTGGGCAGACAAATTTTTCGAACATATGAAGCAATGGATTAGCAATATCCTTCAAATTGATTCAGATTGTGATTGATAGTGTGTTACGCAATTAGGGTGCAGGTTTCGCTTTTCGTCATTGTTTTTTTTTTTTTTGCTTCCAGAAGAGTCCTGATCTTGACATTGACGGACTTTCTAAAAGCACCTAAGTACGTCGCAATAGACACACGCCAAGGTTAATATCAAGTGTTTGCTTGTTGATGCTACACGAGCTTAAGTGGCGGTTGTTATCATCGTACGTAATATTGTGATATGTTTTAATTACTCATTCATATCTCATGTAATTCATAAATGAGAACTTTAGCCCTGTGTGCGCGTCATCAGCGTCATGCTTCTAACGTGTTATTCTGAGACGGTTTGTCTACTGCTTACCGAATCTTTTCTTTTTGTTATGGTGCTTTCTTTAAGAGACAGTCTGAAAGTGGCACAGGTAACTGAAAAGTTGTGGTGGGAATCGGTTGTCGTGGTACGGGCATGTGATACGGAAGAATGAGGAAAATTTTGTGAGGAAAGTTTTGGTTATGAATGTCGATGGCTATAAGAGTACGGGAAGACCAAAGAAACGATGGATGGACTGCGTGAATGATGATATGGAAATTGTAGTTGAAATAGAAAGGGATGACTACTACCGAGATTACGACATAATAGAGAAGTATGGAAGAAAAAGATATGTTGCGCCAACCACAAATAAATTGGGATAAGGGCAGGAGAGTGATGATAGTGCTTTCTATAATAATAGGGCTATATGTATATCTGTCTATTCTTGGCCCATTATAGTTTTTGTTTGTACAGACGCCAGCACATCAAGCTACCCGAAACTGTAAAATTTTCCCAATCAACTTTGAACCTTATGCTTCAGCGATAAAGTTGAAAATCTATTAAATATTTTTTTGTAGTAGCTTGATGTGCTGGCGTCTCGCGTCTGTACTATACTGTGTGTCTGTGTAGGTACCTAATGTTAACCAAGTTAACCTTTTAAGCGCTTGGCTAAATATTCATTGCCGTGCCCCTAGCGCCCAGCTACAAATTAATAAAATAATACCTACATTAAATAAGGAGGAGAAATCGTTGTATTGATTAAAAAATAGTCAAAAAGTTTTTTTCTCTATTTAATAATGGTTTTAGTTGTACCACGCAGTTAATAGGACAAAAATAAAACGAAAAAATCATGCATGTCTCTGTCGCATAAATACGACACGAGCGGTAGGGGCACGGAAATATGTGTCGCATAAATGCGACACAAGCGGTTAAAAGGTTAAAGAGGTATACATTCATTATACTTATTTGATCTAGAACCCGGTCAAAATGCAGGTGCACAGATATGTTGATGGGGTGCCAGGCTGGCATCGATGACGTCATATCAGCGCTCTTATACGGTATGTTAGTATGAGTATGACGACGACGGGGCGAGCGCGGCGGCGTGGCAAAGGGAAATCCGCGAGACCGCATTGCATTCCAGTTCCAGCGAGGTGCACAGATATTTTGACCGTGTTACATAGCAGTATATCTTCCATTATCTGCACAGCTTTTTCCATGTGGCTAAATCATAGATCTATGGGGCGGTACTCTTCATGGAGCAACTGCGTCTTATATGAATGTATATTACTTATTTACTACATAAATTACCAATTGCCGCTGCGAATGTTGAGGCCACCTTTGATATTGTGAACTATATAAACTCTACGATACAGATGACCCTAAAAACTGTGATAAATAGGTACCTGTAGGCTTTGATTATATAATGTCTAGATAGAGCGTCGCCCTACAATCAAAACAAAGAAAACGAGGCAACAATTTCAAACATGTGTGCGTGCGGGCGGTGTTTTACACTGTGCATCTATGTCTCTGTGTGCGTGAATAATGATACCAGCTACTACAATTCTCCCATAAATTACATATTAAAAAAATTGACTATACAAATAATATAAGTAAGTTTTAGGTGTATGTTTGTAGTATTATTCAGTTTTAGTAGTGTCTTTATTTACTTGTATTTATAAATAAAAAACACTATTTAATTGAATTAGAGTTGTGTGTGTGAATGTTGTGTTATATTAAATCAGCTAAGTTAATTCAATTAGAATATTTAACTTTTTAGGCAGTTTGTATTTGGAAATTTCAAATGAAAGATCACAGATAATACGAATGGAATAAATTAATCTTATTAAAATTACTCTTGGCACCTTTGAAATCAGTTTATTGGACCCAATGCAACAATAATCATTAAAATGGGCTCATAAACAAAAAAGTTATACGCGAACATTATATTATTATAAAAAAAGTACAGACGAATTGAAAAACTTCACCATTTTTGAAATCGAATAATAAAAGTACATCAACTAAATAATATAAACGTAACCATAAAGCAACGAATATACCCACAAAAAAAGGACGTTAAGTTGGGAGAATGGAAAAAGAAACTGGCAACACTGATAAAATATGGCGTAATAGGGCGTAATTTGGTAAATATAAAAACAAAAAACAAATACGTAGTTTTTTTGGTTACTTACTGATGATATGTGATGTGTTTGGTGTTTTTTACCCTTCCTTTATAATTTCGGCACAGTTTAATAGCACATACCGTCATTTTATCGCTGTTATTTGTTTATTACTTAGCGCGCGTAATACGTAGTGACACCAAAGCGGTACGATCGGCACTAATCGGCGGGTAAGTACTTACAGTCCAACAGTTGGCTGGTATTTTTTGACACGTTTGCGCGCAATTGATGCTCTATCTAGACATTATATAATCAAAGCCTGTAGGGAATTTTAGACTTGTTGAGAAAGACCATGTTCATTAGAGGCAATTAACAGACTTCTCGTGAAAAGCACTGCATAACAGCATAAGCATAATCAGCCTATAATGTTCCCAGTGCTGGGACACAGGCCTCCTCTCTGTGAGAGGGAGTGGGCCATAGTCTACCACGCGGGCCCAGTGCGGGTTGGTAGATGTCAAATGTATCCGAATTTTTGGTTCTAGGAAATGCCGGTTTCCTCACGATGTTTTCCATCACCGTTTTGGGAGCAGTGACTAAAAAAGAAACTAAAAAACACAAGAGTACCTGACTAAAGAGTAGGTATTCTATCTTTCTAAAATAAGAACTAGATACTCTATTTCGGAGTCCGCAGTGTACCTACTTGTAATAGAGTCAGTGAACAGTAATAATATTATTTGTGGTTTCTTTACAATGCTAAGTGGGTTAGAAGCCGATAACACGGTTATCATCAACGGCGTAGTTTTGACTATCAATTGGTTTACTTTTAGAATTCACCCCAAAGTACCTCTTTCACAGTAAGATTGTTTTGTTGTTCGATTGTTTTCTGTGTTTGGATAGGAGTTATCTTTTTGGTATACCTACTCGTAGTCCGTTCACTATAGTTATTTTTTTCCTCTGACAGCAGCAACCTAACACCAACCTTATTGTGAAGAGAATAAAGATCACAATGGTTTTGGCAGACTTGTCAATGGCAGCAACCCAACAGCAACCTTATGACAATAAGAATAAAGATTACTGTGACTTGGACAGTGATGCAAAATAATTGTGACTTGTGTGAAAACAATGTTAATCATTAAAGATGATGATTTTCTTAATTTGAACCTTAAAAATCAATTTCATGAAATCTCTTTTCAGCTTTTCGTTTGCTACTGAGAAAATATTACGTTTGACATATCTGCGTGGGCGGATCAGGAAAAATCAGTTTCTGGAATAAAAACATAAAAAACAAAACTGAAAACAGATTTCACATGAGATGTGTTTTGTTCATGTAGCTTGAAGATGTATGTGTGTCAAAGACAGTTTGAGAAAAAACTTTAAACTATGCCGGTTAAGATTTTCAATAGCCAGCACGAAGATTGATGACTGCATAGAAAAAACAACGTTACTGTTACCGCTGCGCTGTGATGACGCTGTCATCCGTCTCTTTCATGTCCAAACGTTAGAAAAAGACAAAACAAATCCGTTCTAACGAGCAAAGCTCAGGGGAATAACATCGAACCAACTGGAATTCCAAAGAGAAAAAACTTGGGTTTATATTCGAAGCATTTATTTAGCACAGCACAGGACATAGAACAATTCCTATAATATATTCTATGGCGGAAAACTCTTTAACCTCCGTATTTATGACGATTCTGCTTTTCAGAATCAGAAGGCGAACTGACACAAGAAGCTATTCACAGCACTTAAGTCCAATATTCACAACGGTTCCTTCACCGCATCACGAATGTGAAGATAGATTCAATCACGTCATCTAGGTCCTTGCTGAATGGTGAAAGCTGGGCTTCGTAGTTTCCAGTGCTCTTCTCCTTGCCGGCTACCATGAGATGGCAGTTGCTACCGAGCAGCTGGACCCTGTCGCCTTTCCATCGCTTGCTGATGATCACCACGCCGTTGCTCCCCACTAAGTTAATCACTCCGTGGTTGTCGGTCACTTCGATGCGGCAGTTGTTGCCGATCACCTCAATCTGTCCTTGATTGACAGCAACCCGCACGATACAGTTGTTCCCTACAATCTTCAGCTGCGTAGGATTCACCTCCATGGTGACTTTCTTCTTGTTACCGACGATCGAGTACTTCTTCATATTGATGTTGTTTTGTTTTTTATTCTTCAAATTATAAATGATGAGAGAATTCTATTTCAGAATTCAGAGTTGTACTTGGTGAAATGATTTTATTTGGAATTTAATTGAAGAAATTCCGATATATTTATTTAGCAGTTGTGTTACTCGCGACTGTTGCTCACTGTTAGCGGTGTGCGAATGAATGAATTTGTACGGCGCTCGCTTTTATAAGCGCACACGCATAACTTCGCCGTTTGATAGGGAGGTCCCCTATGCGTCACTCATTCAGTGTAACGTGAATCGGCCGGTGTCCTATCGTTCACCTGACCTACCGCTATGCCTACCTGTAGTTATTCCCCCCCCAAACTGATGCTTTTTTAACGGTATGGGATTAGATTCGGTTTTAAAATTGAATTGATTTGAAAGTGGTGCATAGTTTTGTTTGAATTTAACGGTGTTACGTTTTCTCATATAATAGGAGTTGTCGTGTTTCTTTTATTTATAGTGTGTGATAAAAGAACGCTATATTAAAATTCTATCTACGTTAAGCCGTTGGTCCCGGCCATAGATATATTTTTTACATTTCTATGGTCCCGGCACTCCCGGCTGTCATTCGCGGATCTTTCACAGTCGTTACGGGTCTTCAGAAGAACGAAAGTCTGACATCTAGTCTTACCAAGGGGTATTGTATTACCCAGAAACTAGGAGGTTAGATAGGCAGCCGCTCCATGTAAAATACTGGTACTCAGCTGTATCCGGTTAGACAGGAAGCCGACCCTAACAAAAAAAAAAAGGCTAGGCAGATGATGAGTAAAGTTCTGTCAAGTATGTTTAGTTGAACATCCTGAAATTCTCATTCATGATCATCACGAATGTTTAAGTACCTATCTTCCGCGTGATTTTCCACAACAACTTTAAGATAAAAATCAGGAAGTAATTATGCGACATATTTCTTTGTTTAGATACAAGCCATTAAATATGTTATCACAGTTATACTACGGTTACAACTAATGTGAATCTTTTTCGTATTAGTAATATTTTATTTATACATATAGCGGGGTAATTGCTTAACACACTAAGTATCAGTAGCAATGGGCTTCATTTTGACAGTTCAACATCATTAATTGCGTTATTTACGTTGTTGAGCAGACGGATTGCTTTGTATTGTCAATCTCAAATTTTCTTTTGTCAATGTCAACTAATGTGTGTTGTCTTTGGTCCCTGGCCCTAACATCCAGCAATGGACAAAATTGACAATATTTTTAAGGTTGAGTACGAGGCTTACGTTGTACCTATGTGTATATTTTATGTCTTTTTTTTTATTTTTTGTAATGTGAGTTTTGTTTGTGCAGAATAAACAATTTTTCTTTCTTTTCTTTCTTCTTTCAGACACATTTTTCGAACATATTATTATGAAGCAATGTATGTATTAGCAATATCCTTCAAAATGATTCAGTTTTTATATCAATCATCATCGCCTAGCCTTTTCCCAACTATGTTGGGGTCGGCTTTCAATCTAACCGGATGCAGCCGAATACCAGTATTTTACATGGAGCGACTGCCTATCTGACCTTCACAACCCAGTTATTGGGTAACACGATACCCCTTGGTAAGACTGGTTATCAGACTTTCGGGTTTCTGACTACCCGTAACGACTAGGCTGTCAAATATCCACGAATGACAGCCGGACCAACGGCTTAACGTGCTTTGTGAGGCACGGAGGGTTCTCGGTATGTAAAGATGGTCACCCATCCACAGACCAACAGCAGCAAGCGTAGCTTAACCTGATCGATCGACCTGTGCGGCTGTTATTATTTAGCCACGGGCCCCTCCAATACATACCTACTCGTATATAAAATAATAATTAGGAAGGTAAGTATAGGTGACTTTAAATTACCTATATGTACTTACGTACATAATCTAAATAATTTCCTATATAGATAATTATGTTGATTAGGGGGAGGCCCGTAAGTACTTACATAATAATATTTATGAAACAAATCATTTTACACTGTAGGTAGGTACATATAAAATTAATGACGTATGGTCAACAGGTACAGTCAACGAAAGAGATAAGTATGCAGGATCGTCGGATATAGTTGAAGTTTAGTAAGAAACCGATGGATGTTGTCGACTGAAATTTAATTTGATAAATGAGCTGTTTGTTTTCTATTAATAAAATTATATTTTATTCGAGAACATCCATCGGTTTCCTACTAAACTTCAAGTATATGCGACGATCGTGCATACTTATCTCTTTCGTTGACTGTACCTGTTGACCTTCGAAGTATGTTTATATCCTATTATGTCATTCTACTTACTTGGTTACTTTTTACTGAAGGACACAAATTGATAGTGAATTGAAAATAATTAATAAATATTAAAGTTTTTAAGGGTTATTATACTTAATTATTAAACATTCAAAATAAATTAGATTTTGTACGTGTGTATGTATGTATGTGTGTATTTATGTATGCAGATTGCAGGGTATATCTGTATGTGTCTGTGTTTGATTGTACCTATAGGTACCTAGGTAGATTATTACGAAAGGAATATGAATGCCAGGACATATTTAAATAATAGGTAAGTGTAGTATTACTTATCGACGATGAAATGATAAGAACTCCTAACTGACATTTTTTTCAATTTTACTTTTTTTACGTAGATACTTTAAATAATCGTTTGTAAAGTCTATCTACGTAAAAAAAGTAAAATTGAAAAAAATGTCAGTTAGGACTTAGGAGTTCTTGTCATTTCATCGTCGTTATGCCAATTCCATTCAAGTCATTGACCTTTCTGCTCTAGTATGTATGTATGTAACACCTAGTTAGGTAGGTACATCGGATCCTGCATAAAGAGGCACGATACTATACTAACTGACAAGAAATACTTCTAGACACAATGACCTCACAGTTCCGAGTCTAAAGTCCGCCAAATATTTGTATTGTTTAACCCAAATGATGTTCAGATCACCTAGGGACAAAACCGGACAAATTACCTGAATTTAAAACTCGTTTACGTATCCAAATGATATTATAATGCAGTCTGATGTTCAATGATTTTGTTTATATACATTTATGTACCTACCGACTATGTTTTTTACATAGAAGATAATGATCGCGCTGTATCAAGACTATGCAGTGAAAAGGTAACTTCCCGATGAAATGATATAGAAAATTAAATCGTTGTTTATTAGACATTGATAAATTAATGACTTATGTAATTTATCATTGTTATTATCAGTGTTATTGCTGATATTTATGATGCATAGATACCTATTGATTGGGAGATAACTGTCTTGTATGATAAGTATGTACGTACTAGGTGCTACCCGCGACTTCGTCCGCGTCAAATCCTATCCTAACTAAAAGTAAGTTTGTTTGTTACCTTTTCACGCCTAAACCACTGAACCGATCATCCTGAAATTTTGCATATACGTTGTCAGGTGTACAGAAACGGACATAGGGTACCTTTCATTTCGAAAAAAAGTGCTGTTCCCGAGGAAAACAACAATACACGTGGCGCCATATCTATTATCATAATAACTCAGACCAACAAAAAAAGATAGACAGCGCGCCGCAAACATCAAAAGTGAAGCCATAAAACCGTGCTCCTGCAAGTAAACATACACGCTCACGCACACACCTACACTAAAACCATGCTCATTGCTCTTAGTTTGTCACAAGTCGTCGTCAAGATAACATAGATTTAAAAAATATAATTATGCCTTCCTGTGTAGTGAAAAGTTGCAAAATCACACAAAAAGTCTCACGGAATCGCTTTTCACTTATAAGTACTTGAAATAACATCGTTTCTTTATTATTTATCTATGAATTTTAGGTTACTTGGAACAAAAAACCTCAACGAACGAAAGCAGTGACATAAAGTGCGGAAGTTGCCATAAGAAGATTTAAAATTTCCCCATTCGATTAATCTAAGTATACATATAAATATGATTTCTTACTTCGAGTTATATTCCCATTTTCTTTTTATATGTATTTAATATTTTAGGTTTCCAATTAATAATGAAATTAAAAATAAATAATATAATAATATGTAATAAAGTTGATTGAAAATATGAGTTGTTTTTTTTTAATAGAAGTCCTTCTAAAATCTAAACAATTGAGGTACTATACCATACTCAACAATACTCGTACAATATTATACTAGTTCCTACCCACACAAATATCCCCAAATTATAGGGAAAAAATTTAACAAATGGCAACCCTTCAATACACACATAGATAAAAAGGTGGCTTCACTTTTAATGTTCGCGGCGCGCTGTCTATCTTTTTTTGTTGGTCTGAGCATAATAACGTTAAAGTTTAAGTTGATGTTTAGTAAGAAACAGATGGATGTTGTCGACTGAAATTTAATTTAATAAATGAGCTGTTTGTTTTCTATTAATAAAAATAAATTTTATTCGCGAACATCCATCGGTTTCTTACTAAACTTCTACTATAACCGACGATCCTGCATACTTATCTCTTTTGTTGACTGTACCTACTTATACACTTTACTTGAATGTTTACACATGTCATTCACGAGCATAGGTTTTTTTTTAATACTTACTAGGCACGTGACGTCACTCAGAGCCAGGGAATCCTAGCGTCTAGTGTTTATTTATTAATCCCAAACAAGAATTGTTCACATAACAGGAAATAACATGGCCGTGTTTCCTTTATTTACTTTGTTTATATTATTATTCTTTATTTAGTAAACTCGTTTGTGGAGTAATAGTGGCCTTGATCACGTATAAGGTAAATTACATATTTAAATAAGTACGTAGTAAGATGTTTAACATGTATTAGACGTGTTATCGACGTATAAATTAACATGTTAGTATTTATAGGTAGACTAGCTGTGCCCAGCGGTTTCACCCGCGTACGTGTCGATCCCGTGGGAATACCGGGATAAAAAGTATCCTACGTGTCAATCCACGCTTTAAACTATCTGTGTGCCAAATTTTATCCAAATCCGTTCAGTGGTTTGTGCGTGAAGATTTACCAAACATACAAACACACTCACGAACTTTCGCCTTTATAATCTTAGTTTGATAGAGCTGTCTAGTGTCTTGTTGTGTGATAATTTGAACAAATAATTTTCTCCTATAAAAATATCTCGACCAATGGTGTTTTAAGCCTACCAATGATTAGATTGTACACATACATAAACTCACGCTTTCATCCCATAGGGTCAGGCAGAAACTTGGTCAAGAGTTCAAGACATAGCGCTGCGAACAACACAGTGAGGCATGCCAAAACTACACCGCTCTGTGCACACATGTTTACGAAACCGGCCTCACTTTACTGTTGACAGCCCTCTGTCTTGGTTATTTATTTGGTCTGAGACTATAATATTTATTTGGTCTGAGACTATAATAATTATTTGGTCTGAGACTATAATAATTATGTATGTCCTCCTAGGGCGTCGGGACTCGGGACTCCCGGCGTTTCCAATGCATTGCATTGGCGATTGCATTGTAGTTTGTCTATAATTTCCAATTCCTATCCTAAGTACTTACATAGTTTTAAAAAAGATAGTAGAAACAAAAAAAAAAGATCTCTTGCTGTTATTCTTTGACGTTTTGGTAGTAGTACTAGAGTATTATATTATCTGTGGTAGTAGGTACGCGCGTTTACTAAATAGAATTGATGTCATTGAACTGTCAGGTCTATCCATGTATATCTACAGTTATACTTGTTTTGAGTTTGTTCTTTTGTTTACAAGTAGGTACTTAGGTAGTAAATAATATAGGTAGTTTACCGGTTCCGCCCCCAGATTGAGGTTATTTTACTATTACCTGTACATACATAGATGAAAGTGGGTTTCTTTAAGTACTTACCTTTGATTTAATCAAAGGTACTTACCTATGTTTAAACAATTTATCACATTTTCAAGTCTTATTGTTTTCGTTCTTGATAAACTATGACTAAGATAGGTACCTATTCTTATGTCATACAATGCTACATTTAAATAAAGTATGAATTATGAGATCATATTATAAAGTACCTATGGCAGATGACAGACGCGGCCAGGCGGGGGCCATGGGGGTCATGCCTCCCCAAAATCATTCTAGCTGTTGAGAGCCTGAATGATTACTTGTATTTATTATTTATTATTACCTGTTTTTATTAGTTATTCTGTGGTTTTAATGAGCCACGGAGACGCCGATGGGCATATACAAAAACAGTAAGGACATAGGCAGTCGTGAGGACTGCAGATAGACTACTTATCAGTTTAAAAAAAGAAAAAGTGTACCTACCTAGTCACAAAAACTAAAATGTCATATTTTCTAAATTAAAATGATTTTTGATTTTTTACATCGCCGATAGATGTAAAACAACGATAGATAAAAACAACAACAAACGCAACACGTCATACTCTTAGCTACAGGTAGGTAAGTATACAACATTAGCATTTCGGTGACGTAAACCCATAAGATTTTCCCCTAGCAAACATCGCTCAACGCGCCTAAAGAAACAATCAATTAAAATCTAATAGAGGTACAACTCCTCATTTGAGCCTCTATATTATATCACTTGGGACCCTATATGATATTGTATGAGGAATACTTTGATCAAAGAAATTCGATAAACAATAGACTGTGTCATTTGAACGACTACTGAGAAATAACTAATGACAATAGCAACACTTTGTTATTGATTTTCCTTACCTACATACTTTCTTCCTCACTTCCTTACGTTTATTTTAAAAGATAACATTCTCCGTAATAAAACACACAATCATGATCTCATAGATTTTATTGATTCATAACTCCATAAGTATTACAGAAATTGCATGATTTTCCCCAAAAATATATGTTTGTATGACTGTCTCTTTCAGACTTGTGAGAAAGAGGGGGAGGGGAATACAACTCATGCGCAGGTGAATCATATTGTGGACTGGACTCTTACTAAATTGATGTAAGGCAAGAATGAGTCATCCATAGTAATGTAACCTGAGTCGAGATATGTCGGCAGTTGGTCTCGGAATATAGATAAAGATTTTATGCAGATGCGAATCGACTATAACAGTCGAAAGTAAATAATTACTTTATCTAATTTACACTAATACGTAATAAAGCTAAAGAGTTTTTTTGAACGCCCTAATCTCAGGAACTAGGTAGGTACCTACCAGTCGGATTAAAAAAAAAATTTTGGCATTTGATAGCCCATTACCTACCTAATGCAGGACAAAACGATAAGTCAATGTGACAGGGCCATAGCAGTTTTGAATTTTTTTTTCATTATCTTTCCACCGTACAAGGTTCAAAAATACCTGAAACTTCGCACTTATTTTTTAAGCTATTGCATAGCTTTTATCTTGGGCTTTGAGCGCGGCGACCGAATGAAGAAATTCCGTAACGAAAATAAACCTAACACCCCCCACTCCGACCGGCAGCAGCGGTGCAGCGTTGAAAGCCGTGCATCGTCTAACGTCGTATCAGTTCGGCAGACTTCGGCACGGTGTTTGTGTGCATGCGACTAGACGTATGCTATGCAATAGCTTTACCGCGGCAGTCCCCGAGTGCCACACGTATTTTTTTATTATTAACCTGCAAAAAACACTGTGTGGTAACCATGGTAAATGAATAAGCTTTGTCGCATCTACTCACTAATCTAGTCAAGGGCCGCATCGAATGTCAGGAACATTTTAACGATGCCAGCCAGACGCGCCGGAGCACGCCCCCGTGAGAACTCGCCGCTATGAATCATGCGCATACGCATAGCACGCGCCAGTTAGCAGAAATCGTATAAGAAATGGATTTTTATTCATTCAACGCATGCTTTTCTTCGTAAAATGACGATTGGGGACAATTTTTTTTTGTTTATCTATTTAGATCGAGTTTTCGTTTATTTCATAGAAATGCTGAGTTTGTTTTTCGGTATAAATATTATGAGTTTTTTTTCTCTGTTTTGGTTTTTCAGACTGTTTTATTAGTCTTATTTATCGAGTGCTACGTCAGTCCACAGCACACAGGAAGATGCTTTAGCACGCGCCTTGATATGAATCATGCGCATAGATTCGCATCACACGCGCCGATTTGAATATTCATAGAGAAGAAAAGGATTTACTGATTTAAATTCTAGGCAATTCTTCAAGATGACGATTGACATTTGTTTGTAGATAATCTAGGTACGGGAGACCCCTTTACAGTCTCCCCAGAGATGTGCCCTAACAGGCGTTGCAAACAAAGAGGGGGCTCCGGGTCCGCATTGGTCTTTTGAGACGTAAGGATGCCCCTTCCATAGTGCAGATGGTGACCGCCGGGTGGTTTTAGTGAGGTAAAAATCCCACACTCCTTGGTTTTATCCCCAAAGAAAAGGCGCCTTTTGAAGGTTTCACCCCGAAAACAAAAAAAAAAGTACTTACCTAATAATATTTCGGTCGTAGTGGTATGTTGCTTTCATTCATAGGAAGGTTGCCAAGTTTTTCAGTGGTCTTTGTGACTTTCCTACGCGTGAATTTTGTTTTTCTTCGTAATATCATGATTTGGCGACTTCTTTCCTGAGATAATTTAATTTAGATCGGTCGTCGTATAGTTCATAGAAATAATAATTGTGATTTTTCTTTTTCCCACTTTTTCAACGCTGTTGGTAAAAATATATTCTGTAAACCCAAGTCTGTTTTCCTTGTAAATGACGGTGCTTTCGACGGCGTGCTCTAATCTAATTTTTCAAGTGGCGCGTCGAATTGCAGGAACGCTTGACGACGCGTCGGGGCACGCCCCCCGTGAGAACTCAACCGACATGAATCATGCGCTACGCATAAAAAATAAACTGCACCGTTATTCTGGGCCAGAATCTGGTTTTTCCTCATAAAATGACAATGTTTTGACTACTTTTTTTATTAGTAGTAAGTATACTTATTCTATTTTAGTCAGGGCGCAGACGCCACTTGTTCAAAGAAGAGCCGACAGGTTTTCTTTAGTAGAATAAGTACCTACGTCTTTTTTTTTGCTTTCTTGAGCATTTTTTTTCTTATGTAGCAACAATCAATATTAACATCTTCTATTATCAAGAGGTTCTTACTAACGGAATAAGAAATTTAATTTCACACGGACGAAGTCGCGAGCAGAAGGTATTCGTTGATACTACATACATAATTATATGAATTATCTCAGTAACTCCACCTAACTCAATCAAATCTGCGTTTGCAAACGACCAATTATGCCTGGCAAAGCAAACAGCGCCATATACGGATTGCGGATATCCAAACGTTGTTGCAAAAACTGCACAGTCTACCTATCTACAAAAAATAAAAACCTTATTAAAACATTTGGTGGTTCCCCTTACTGACGTACCTACCTGTATAAGTAACAGTACTTTACCTGCAAGTTTAATAGAAAATGTCAGAGTAATCGTTACATGTCCTTTTTATCGATTGATTGGTATCATATCGGAAGACTTGATGGTATCAGTTGAGTGGCAGGGGAATTTTTAGGTCTATTGACGTAAAAGTTTCAAGAATTGTAGGTAGTGAAGTGGTTCCACTTCAGCCTTATGTAATAGGACGTTAGCTAACGTTATCATCATGTGGTGTAGTTCCGGATATGTGTAAAGTCCGGCCGCGCTAAATTTGCCAATGATGTAAACAACAATGGCCGCTCGAAATTGAATAAAATCGATATACAAACATTTTCTTTTCCTCTAGTTAGCTCGGAGATTTAGAGGAAAACAAACATTACTTAAAATAAAATATGTTCTTGTATGGTATCGATTTTATTCAATTTCGAGCGGCCATTGTTGTTTACATCTTTGGCAAATTTGGCGCGACCGGACCTCAGATAATTCATTTCTAACATACCTACGCAAACCGCCAATTAAGTTCTGCCGTCAGTTGAGTGAGCGACTTCTCGGCTCGGTGTAATTACCTACAATCAACTGAGGTGTAGGTAAACATATTAAAATCAGGGTAAAAAACACATCTAATAATACGGCACACCACACCACAGACAACCTACAGTATTTGTCTGTCCTTCTCCTTTTTAATCCATCCACCCATTATTTCTATATTTACGACTGTAATTTATATAGTGTACCTACATATTAGAGACTTAGAGTTTTCTATTCTATTCTACGGCAAATCTACCACAATGTGAGTTCCAGACACTCTCAGAAAATGTCCGGCGACATCGCGGCACACCTAGGAAAAGATGACGAGCTTGACGCCACGCTTGAGTTAGTGTGGACCAATCCTGTCTATACCACCTAGGTACAGACAGGATTGGTCCACACTAACTCAAGATAGAGAGGAGTGGAAAACCAAACCAAAGTACCTACCAGACCAAACATGAATAACTTGCTGTAGCTAGGCTAGCTACATGAATTACATGATACGGCTACGTTGTCGCGATAAAGCGAACTACAATTCGCAAGCTCTGTTTTACAGCGAGAAGTCGAGGGATGTGTGAGAGAGAGCGCGCGCAAAGTGTTGTTTGCCTTATCGCGATAATTTAGCCGTAGCAACAGAGGGTAATCTTTTTTGTGATTTTTTTTTTGGAGGCCAGAGTTGTACTTGGCTTATCAAACCCTAGTTTCTAACGACCAGAAGAATGCAGTCGAAATAGTTCGAAAAAGGCTTCTGTCCAAAATTAATTGTTTTTTACCACTAAGTACTTATATGAAATTCCAGCGCAGTCGATTCATGGGCCAGCTACCATTATTTCCATGGGTTCTTATGGCGTAAAAAAAACTGCGACATCAACGGATGCGGCATGCGCATGAGTCACACAAGAAAGGGAACACAACAATCAAGGATTCAAAAAAGTAAAAGTTTAAACAGGTTTTATTAGCGATGACGTCATTGTTGGTCATTGGCAGGTCGAGTGAACTGGCCTGCAGCGTTGCTTAGCCTTTTTGTGATGATGTAAAGGCATTACATCATTCCTTGAAGCATAATGTTATGTGTATTAAATATAGAGGTGTAACCGTTTAAAGGAACTTTTATTGCATTGAGTATCTTGGTTGTTTTCTGTTGAGTGGATCAACTGAGCATGAATTTTTGAATCATTAGGAAGCAATGGATTATCTACTAATTTCCTTAAAAATCCTTGTATAAAGGTAGATTACCTCAGCATAAAGTATTTTACTTGTCATCCTCTTAAAGATCAACAGTTTGATACCATGTTTAATAGATGTAAATATAAACATAGGTTCGTTTATATTTTAAGGCAAATAAAATTAACATTTTCTAAGTTGACTTATGTCTGTTTTTGCCAGTCTGAAGTTTCAAAAATATCGAAAGATAAAACGCTAATCAAGTCCAAATAAAGAATATTTTAACGATTTTTAAGGCAAGGGGTTTCCCGCACGGATTAGATTAGGTAGGTATGTCAATGGTAAATACTTAAAAAACAAAAACATTTAACAACATGCATGAATATTTTTTTGAGTAGGTAGGTAGCTTAATAGATTTCCGTAAGCCCATAAAAGAGGATTTTATTGCAGCAGGGAAACAGGTTTAAAGGCGTGCGAAATATGGACATTGATCAATACACAAAGAATCCTAGGAAGATGGGAAAAGATTGTGAGCTTTTGAATTGTGGTTCTAGAAGAATGGAAATAATTTGCAGCCATATAGTTAGATAGAAATAACGATATACAACGTACAGCCCGATTCAAACTTTATGGCGGCTGTCAAGTGCGCTACTCGTTGCGCAGGAGGCCTACCACAAGCTCTTAACGCGATCCATTTTAGGACCTAAACTGAACTGTTCTTCTAATTCGTACTATGACGTCAGTTTAACGATTCAGTTTAGGCCGTGCCATCTGCTGACAGCAATGATTTCAAAAGTAAGTAATATATAAGTCAATGGCTGACAGCGATTGACCCAAACTGAGTCGCAAGTTTTGGTTTCATTCATACTTGTTCGGTACCATGACGTCCATAGAGCAGCTCAAGCGATGCAGTTTAGGAACCTAAACTGAAATGTATTGTTTTTGAATCGTTTTTTAATTAGATCATGGTAGACCACCAGGACCGTTATAAAGTTTGAATCGGGCTCTACCTACTGGGAAGATTTTAGGAAATACTAAAATTGACTTCTGTTGCAAAAGGAGAAGGAAAATGGATGACTTTATACACAACGGACGGGATGCATCATGTACCTAGGTACTCCCGCCTTGACATATATCGAAGCTAACACCACACATATAGGAGACCATAAAGGTCATGACGTAAATAAGTAAGGAGGTCAAGAAGTCCGCTCTAAATTGAGAGCTTTGTAACGTGCTGCTCCTACATGAGGTGCTCGTCAGTTGAAGAAGAGAAAAAGCTAAGAAACAGGTGCAGTTTTAAGAGAATCTCATGGGTTAAGTGGCCAAGCTCATGCCCTTTAGATCCTAGGTAATTGCGTAACACACTAACAGTAGCAATTGTTTTCATTTTGACAGTTCAAAAACATTCATTGCGCTATTTACGTTGTTGAGCAGATACATTTTTTGAACTTATAAAGCAACGGATTAGCAATATCCTTCAAAATGATTCAGATTGTGATCTTTACGCAATTAGGGTGCAGACAAACTTTGAACAATACGAGTTATATTTAAATGACAAAAGCCAATCATGAAACAGCTGTATTAACATAGGTAAGTACACGATAAGTCAAAAAGTCCCGATAAAGGTAAGTAGGCGCACGCAAGGAATGCCCGAACCATGATAACAGTTTAAGGAACAAGATATGAAGATAATAGATAGTTTGAGTACACTATGACTAATACCTGGCTCTTACAATAATGTGTAATATCTGATAAGAGAAATAACATGAAGGGGTTTTCACTTCTTACCTTATATGGTGAGGTAAACGAAGTATCTAAGTAGGTACTCCAAAAACGTTGTCATTTCCTGAGGAAGTTGTTAATGACGTCTATGGATGGATAGTAAGCTGTTATGAGAATTACTGATAAGTAGGCAATCTGTTATCATTTGCGATCACATTACTTACACAAAGCGTCATCTAGGAGAATGTCTCAAAGATCGCTTGTTTGAAGCCGCAAGATCTTCTCATAACCAAAGATTTCAATCGTAGATTCGCCGTACCGCATCAAAAGACGGTCGCTTTTCTGTTTCGTTTTGAGACCTCATGAATACAATGGCGCAGAAATGACTTGATTGTCATGGAAACTCCGTTATTATTGTATGAGCACACTCAACTCAGTATGATGGACACCATTGACTTATATATTACTTTGAAATTATTGATGGACACTGTCTTTTTCGCGCGACTAAGTAGTCACGGTGAGGGCAAATCTAACAATTGAAATCTTTGCTCATATATAACTAGGAAAAATATTGAGGCTGAAAACAGATAGACCTACCTATCAGATGTAGAGAGAAGTCAGACAAAGTTTTGTCATACAGCAATTTGAGCCTGCTAAAGCCTCCACGAGAGACTAATTTCTGATAGAGGTAGGTATAGGAACGCAGTTGCTTTTGTACGAAGCATTGTATGACTTTATTTACCTACAGACTGTCATTTCCTCTCTGTATTGAGTCTAGTTGGCGTAGGTGTGATACCCTCGTGCCTCGCAAAACACGTTAAGCCGTTGGTCCTGCGCCTGATCTTTCTCCGGTTGTGTCGGGGTGCCGTCCAATCAGACTATGAGAGTGAGGAAAGAGAGAGTGCATCTCTGTCTGCGCCTGCGCACACATTTGTGCACTATAAATCTCCCGCGCCGCTAGGCTAGGCTAGTCTGTTGTGATTGGCCGCTATGGTCGAAATACGGCTTGGAGGTCTATACATAATATTGAGCCTATTTTATCTCGGACGGTAGGTAGGTAGGTCTCGTACATAGTAAAATTGAGATTCAAACATAGCTCTTACATTGCATTACAGCATATCTATTTACATCAATTATGTCATGAGACATTCAATGAAAGTTAAGATTTCATTCCGGAATCATTTTCGATAATCTAACGAATTGATAATTAATTAGTTAGATGATGAGATCACCAGTAACTATAATGATTTCATAGATAATATCAAGATAAATGGTCATTATCATGACAAAAATCTACATAACTGCCGTCATTTTACATCTTTAATATGCTAATAATAATAACAGCCTTTTTAAATAAATTAACGAATTGATATATGACGACTTTGAGAAAGAATGTGCATTACATAGTTACCTTTTAATAATCATAATGTTACATCTCCAGAACATGTACCTACTTAGCTTCTAATTAGGTACCAACAATGTGAATTAAATAATAGATACCTACCTAAATAAAAAAATAATTAGTTGTAGCGACGTTCTTTCCCGAAAACCAGCCGGTCGATTCTGTTAGAATCTCACCGTGAGAAGTTAGGTGAAGTGAGCTGTCATTCCATCTAATGCTAGGGATTTGCTAGGGATTGACACTAATGACAGCTCACTTTAAGCTCACTTCACCCAAGTTATCACGGTGAGATTTTTACAGAATAGCACTACAGTTAAAATTGCGTGTGAATTTAAATTAAACTTTTGATGTACTTAATGATCGCCTGACTTCTGCACCTTTTTAGGATCCTCTACCTGGAGAACAAAAACGGAACCCTCATCATGATGTTTTTGTGGAGAAGCTGGTATTTGAGTTGCAACAAAAAGTGAAACTTTCCAAGGGCAAGACCGGTTTATGTCCGTATCTAAAACTTTACCGGAGAAATGGGTTGCGTCAATTTGGGTAAACAAGATGTATTGAAAACAGTAAGATGGGGTCGTGACCAACTATAATGGTGACGTTGCCGCATTGCGCGTTATGACGAAATTAAGACGGCGGCGACCAAAGAGTATAATAATAATACGGGAGAAGAGAGCCCTCTTGCGTCATTTCGAAGCATACAAATTCGAAACGCTATCTACATTTCTTAACGGGAACTAAGGCTCTATGACAGGAATGTATAGATACCTACTTACGTATAGGTTACTATACTCTTTGCTTGTATTGTATGGGTGATGTTTCTTTTTTGTTTTTTGCAAATATCAGCTGTGTTTACGTCGTATGTCGATTAAAATGCGATTTGCGAATATAATGATGATACATTTACTAAATTACAATCATTAAAATTTACTATCTGAAGGAGCTATTATGGATATTTTAATGATCGTGATTCAGTAAGTAAACGAGTCATCATTAGCGAATCGCATTTTGATCGATGTGGACACAGCTTCTATTTGCAAAAACAAGAAATTTTGAGTTTCGTCTGCTACATTTACTTGAATAGAATTGGCAGTTACAGTAATTAACCATTTTGTTTTAGTACCTAGTCATTGTAATTTGTAACTATTATGTTATTGATATAATATTTTAGATCAAGTTTACGAGAGCAAAATAAAACTTTAATTGGAAACATTTTAATGTTTCTCAGAAAAGAGATAGATTGTTCAGACAACTATTATAAAAATTAACAAAATTATTATTGTTACAAATTAAAATAAATAACTAAACAAAAATTGCTCATTACTTTAAGAAATTAAACAAAAAAATCATTTTTTATATTTTATTGTCAGCGTTAGAAGAATTTTATCACATTTATTTTCTATTTTTATAATTTTTATGGGTATTATAATATTTTTGGGCTGCAGTTTTGGTTTCATCTTCACCATCATAAATTAATTTTCCGACCAAAATTCGATTAACTGATCGACACCAACTGTAAATAATTACATTTATTGACACATTTAAAAAGTATTTCTTAAATGTATCACTATGAGCTGGACATGTATTTGGACAATCCCCAAACATATCCGTAAAAGAAATTATTGTGTGTTTCACACGTTTTTTGGGTACGTTTCTCTTTAGGCATGATGTTGCAATGTTTCGAATTTCATTGAAATAATTTTCAATTTCTTTGCTGGGATAGCAAAGCCATTTTTTGTTTTGATATTCTTTAGCTTTAATGAATACATTATTTGCATTACTTGTGTTCTCTAGTAAAGTGTTTTTACAAGTTTGACAACTTTTCACAACATTTTTCAAACATTTTTTTAGTACCCAACCACAGACATAATTGCTTTGACCAGCATCAGTCGTATTTGACTGGTCAAAGCAAATTTCACTGTTAAAATGAATTATTTCACTTTCCTCGGGAACATCAGGAGTATCAACCTTCTCTCTTAAAAAAAAATCCAGTGTCTGGAGGCACTCATTTGCATCCTCCTCACAGTTTGCCCTCCTTGAATGAGGAGAATTAAAATTATTTAATAAGAGAGCTTTAAATGCTCCTTCAAAAGCCACTGTATTAGGTGCAATATTCCTAGCCCCGTAACTCCTGATGTTCCCAAAAAAATTTTCAACAGGGTCTTGGTTGAAGTTCCGTGTCAACATTGCATCTAAACCATATTTACTAGACAACACTGTCCATAGAGATTCCATGCCCTTTATAGTTTTAATTAGATTTGTCACAGATGGTATAGTTGTCTCAGTCAGACGGATTTTGTTCCCAACTTTAACTTTTTTAATTTATTTTACAGTTGTAAAAACTTGTTTTGCTTTTTGCCATAGTTTATGATGAGGTGAATTATGTTTCACAGGCCCTTTATAAATTTTACCATTTGGTATGGACATACTGCTAACATTTAGTGTGTCAAATAAATTATCTATTAATAGAGTCATGTCTATTATTTGACGACATTCTTCAGGAAGATCCTTCCTAGCTGTCAAGTGTTCGGTCACAACAGCATCACTGTGACTAAATATTTGTGTCGCCGATTTCACACGCATTTTATTTATTTTTTCTGGATTTACGTGTTCTTCCGTTATTTTGTCAAGGAGACGTAACTCTCCATATGATTTGTCGGCAGCATATACCATTTGGTAATATTCCCATTTACTTAATTGTTTTTGTCTCATTAGATGTGACGTATGTCATATCTTTGGTCAGCAAATTATTTCTCAGACCTTTTATTAAATGAGGAGTATCATATAGGGGAATTATGCTCTGACCATTACATTCAAATATTTCATGACGCCACTCTTTGCCTCGACGAAGATAGGCGGCTTTAGTTTTATTAACCAATTCGGTTATAGCGCCAACATTAACGGCACTTTGGTCACATACCGTGTTAACCACGATGAGGCTATTTTCCAGTGCGTGCTGGACCACAGATTTTATCAAAATTTCCAGTTGATGTTTTTTTAATCCGGTTGTGAAGTAGTAAGCAATTGGTTGTTTAAAATTATTTTTCACACCCTTCACCATAAAAACAAGGGCATGGTCAGCAAACGAGGCCTCTTGATTTGATGCAAACCCTTCCAGTTCATCCTTATGTGCATTATACAGAACTTGTGGCGTAATTGACATTTCGTCGAACATGAGGCTGCAGAGTCGATCTGGAACATCCTTTTCAGCTAGCCCTTTTTTAATCTTTTCAAAGATGATCGGATTTATACCTGGTACTAATTTAATTTGGCTCAGCAAACGCTTCATAGCTTTTGCTGATGGCAACGCAAAATATTTGTGCAACAGCCTGTAGCACTTTGGACTCTTTTTGAAGAGTGACAAGGACATCACTTTTTCTTCGATTGAAAACCGTCTCCCCTTGGATTTCTTTTTAGACTTCAGTTGCATCTGAACAAACAGTTGTGCTGCTTTAGTCATATTTTTTGTGACTAGTTGAAATGCAACTTTATTGGACAATTTTTCTGCATTAGCCAGTCGTGCTTTGAATGAGTGTCCTTTTTTGCGCAAACGACCTAATTCATTTTGAAGATACTTCATTTTTTTCTGGAATGGTCTCATTTGTATGCAATTAAACCGCACCCCATTCCTTTCACGAGCATCTGAAAAATGCAAAACATAATAATTATATATTTTGTTTCAATCCCTCTAATTTAAAACTGTTTCTTCACAAATAAAATGATGTAGTTCGTTGATAGCTCTATTTTCAAAATCACTCATGTTGAACTTCAATGTTTGTGCAGGTTGAAGCTCAACAGTGGCACAGTAATAGGTTTTAATTATAATGTTGAAGATAAATTACCTTTGAGTAATCCTTTTTGTTTGAGTCTGCTGATTACGCTATAATTATGTTCCAATGTCACAGAATTTGTAGCAGCGGAGCAGGGACTTTTATCTGAAAACATTATAGATAATACATGAATAATTATGTACAGTCGCCAGCAAAATTGCCGTCTATTTTCCCGTGAACGTTTGAATTCAAGTTTTCGAAAATAAACTAGATGGCGTTGGTTTCTTCACAACTATGACTAATTTACGAAACGTAAGTAAGGAGTTAGGAAGAAACGTATTAAGTAGGATTGAGCAAAGAGTTACAAGGCTAATACATTTATCTAATTATTACATTACATTTACCAGCATACGTAGCTTAAATAATAAAAATAATAAAAGAAACCGATTGGAATATATTTATTAAGCTAACGAGTGAGTATTTTAATAATTAATTTAATATTCGAATTAGTAGTTACTTAGCACCTACTTATAAATTGATATTCATGTTTAACATAGTAGGTTAATAATTAGGAACAATTTTCTTTAAAAGAAACTATTAATTATAAATTGTTTGAATGTTTGAAGAGACAAAAAGAAACTACAAAAATATTTTATCATATAAAGCAAAGCAACGCCATCTAATAATAGCATAATTAAATTTTGTTAGTCGTTAACTGGTTTTACGCTACATGGCGTCATTTCTCGCTTCATACGATTTTGTTTCTGTACTACCCATGCACTTTTGCAGCCTATCGTACGTTTGCCCCGCACGGCCCCCCAGAATTTGCGATTTAGGTGTGCACCAATGCAATGTACTCGCCTCTAGGAGTATATGTACCGGTTTCTTTTTAAATGTACCTCTGTACTTTTGAAGAAATATGCAAAAAAAGGGGGCCGTGCCAGCCAAACGTTTTCAGCACGGCCCTCGTGTAAATTGAAAAATATATAGCGTATTAAAAAGTAACTCAAGGAATGTACTTTATTAATACGTTCTATGTACCGTAACAGATATTGTGAATTCGTAATAACAAATAATATATAGATGTGGATAGGGGGCCGTGCTGAAAAAAAAGAAATAAGAAAATATCTAAAAAAGACAAAACAACCTTAGCCAAAAACTATTAAAAAGTATTTCATGTTTGGCAAGTAACATATGTACCGCATTGGTTTCTCATACAACTTGCTAAATTAAACAAATAAACGAATTTTAGTTTATTCAGCACGGCCCTCTATAGTTGCCTATATCTTTTTAAATATGACATGTTTGTTTACAAAATTCGACTTCCTGAATAACGTATAGGAGTACATTCGTTCCAAATAAATTGCGATTAAGGTGTATTAGTATTTTAAAAGTTAAATTGGATCAAAAATATCCTAACATACAACTGATGGGGTGACCATGATTCCACGTGAGAATGGATAAAAAAACTTCTGCATAAATTGAGTAAATCTTTAATAAAATAAACAAATCAAAAATATCGTAATCTGTATTAACGATAATTATAATAGTAGTAAGTAGTAGGTCGAAAATCGAACAAAACAACAAGTGTCGCTAAGACTAAATAGCTCAAAAGGCTTAAAAAAATCACAGATATATTTTCAATAAATCACACTGATTGATGTACGGAACATTACAATAAAATTACAGTTTCGGTACATTTCACAGATTAGTTACGTTTGTGCTCGGAGTATTAATGTTCTGTAGCAAAGTGTTAACACTGATATGCGGTTGACTGTAGCTTTTGGTTTATCTAATTATAATCTTTTGCATCCGTAAAGTAACGACTTTCTTTCCTCCTGTGCGAGAAACGTTACTCAACTAACGTCTTGGTCGTCTCGTTACGTTACGTTGCGCGTCGTTAAAACTTGTTAGAACTAATAGGTATACATATATACTTAATTACTTACCTGTAAGTTATGATGAGTATGACCGTAGTTTAATTTGTTCAAATAAAAACTTAAGTTATGACCCGTCTTGATTCTTATAGGTTCTACTTAAATACCTATTATAGCTTATTTTTTTCATATCATAGGTACCTACCTACTTAGATTGAATACTATATCCAGATGCAGTACCTACTTATTTAAACGTATCTAAGGTACGATATTGTACCTACTACTTACCTTTAACAGATTTTAGTACATAGGTAGGTACTTATATCATTGTAACTTAATTAATAAAGGTTCAATCAATGTGATTTGTTGGAAACGTATCTGTGATTTTTTAAGCCTTTTAAGCTCTGTAGTGTTAGTGACACATAGTTTTTCTGCGATTATTCCATAGGTAAACGTAACTAATCTGTGAAATGTACCGAAACTGTAATTTTATTTTAACGTACCGTACATCAACCCGTGTTTTATTGGAAATTTTGAGCTATTTAGTCTTAGCGACACTTGTTGTTTTGTTCGATTTGCGACCTACTACTATTATAGTTATCGTTAATACAAATTACGATATTTTTGATTTTTTTTATTTTATTAAAGATTTACTCAATTTATGCAGAAGTTTTTTTATCCATTCTCACGTGGAATCATGGTCACCCCATCAGTTGTATGTTAGGATATTTTTGATCCAATTTAACTTTTAAAATACTAATACACCATAATCGCAATTTATTTGGAACGAATGTACTCCTATACATAATTCAGGAAGTCGAATTTTGTAAACAAATATGTCATATTTAAAAAGATATAGGCAACTATAGAGGGCCGTGCTGAATAAACTAAAATTCGTTAATTTTTTTAGTTTAGCAAGTTGTATGAGAAACCAATGCGGTACATATGTTACTTGCCAAACATGAATTACTTTTTAATAGTTTTTGGCTAAGGTTGTTTTGTCTTTTTTAGATATTTTCTTATTTCTTTTTTTTCAGCAAGGCCCCCTATCCACATCTATATATCGAGCCTTTTCAGGAAGAACATCGTAAGCGCCAAAAATCCCAAAAAACTGTTTTCATATTTACAGCCAGATCAACTGATTATATATATATATATTAACCGCCAGATCTTAACATTTGAATTAATAGGGAGGTGCCCTTAAAACACTAAGTAAAAATTTCATATTGATGCTATAAATATTTTGAAAATGTTTATAAAAAACCTTCTCCTGTAAAATATGCAAAATGGCGGTTACGATCTTCTTCCTGAAAAGGCTCGATATTATTTGTTATTACGAATTCACAATATCTGTTACGGTACATAGAACGTGTTAATAAAGTACATTCCTTGAGTTTATGAAACTTTTTTATACGCTATATATTTTTCAAGTTACATGGGGGCCGTGCTGAAAACGTTTGGCTGGCACGGACCCCTTTTTTTGCATATTTCATCAAAAGTACAGAGGTACATTGAAAAAGAAACCGGTACATATACTCCTAGAGGCGAGTACATTGCATTGGTGCACACCTAAATTGCAAATTTTGGGGGGCCGTGCGGGGCAAACGTACATGAATAATTTAGTATGCAAGAGACTGGACTATGTTGATGGAACACAAACTAATAATTACAGTACCTGAAGTTGAAGTAGCAAGAAGAGAGGTATTAGTGGAAGGATGACTAACACTGATAGCCTCAAACTGCTGAGTTTCAGCAGTGATGCCGTAATTTTCACCTGAAAAAATTACAATAAACATGTTACTAAATATACTAAATACTAATATAAAGAGATTCTATTCTATATAATTTTTTTAGTCAAGTTACTTAATACCTTTGATGCTTCTGATTAGCAATTAGCTGCCACAATAAAAGTCCTATTGTTCTCAAAGCCAATAGGCCATAACGTGGGTTGAGTTATTAAGAGATGGTTATTCAGAAAAATGGCTAGGAAAACTGATAGATACCATTTGATCAATATAATTTTATCAAACTGTTGATGTCCAGTTTATGACACCCATGGGAAGATATGGTGTGGTGCTATTCGCATCTGACACCACACGGACAGCACAAACAGAAGTGAATAATAATATAATAATAATATTCCACAACTATCACACAACGCCATCTAGTCCCAAGCTAAGCAGAGCTTGTGTTATGGGTACTAGACAACTGATAAACATACTTATATATTTCTAAATACATACATATTATAGATAAATTACACCCAGACACAGAACAAATGATCGTGCTCATCACACAAACATTTGTCCTGGGTGGGAATCGAACCCACGACCTCCGGCATAGCAGTCAGGGTCACTAACCACTAGACCATCAGGCCAGTCATATGCACACCAAATGCGATAATATAAAAGACATGTATCTAGTTAATATTTGATAAAACTTACCTAGAGTGGAAATAGATGGAAGAGAAATGCTAGTGGTAGGGCGACTAAAACTTAGGTTAGCCTCAGATTGCCCAGCTGTAGCAGTGATGCCATGACTTTCGCCTGAAAGAATTAAATTATTTATAATTATATTGTCACTGAAGGACTAAGTGCGGAAACCAAACCCATAACATAGAGAACATTATACTGTAAATATTCATCTAGTGAGTTTTTCATCACACTGAGTTTATTGATAAATTACAAAAACAAACATGTTTAGAATAGAGGAACCATACAATATTTTGATTTATTGTCTGGAAATTACATTTAGTGTTAGTAAAAGAAAAGAAAGAAAAATTGTTTTTCTGCACAAACAAAATGCACATTACAAAAAAATTTAATAACATAAAATACACACATACAAAGTAGTCAAAAGCTTCGCATTCAAGCAATAAAAGTTCGACTATTTTGTCCATTGCTTGATGTCAGGGCCAGGGACCAAAGACAATAATATACATTGCATTGTGTTGCGACACAGGCAAATGAAAAAGTAATTTAATATTCAACTCACCTGGCAAATAAAGAGTTGGCATTGCCAATGCATTTAGACGCTTAAAGCGATTACGGTGTTCATCAGTAAAGTGAATATCACATATTCTCTTCTTCTTATAAATGTCATAGTCTGTTAATGTTTCCAGATTGTTTCCAACAAGATTAACCCAAGCTTTGAAACGCTCAGGAAATTTGTCAGGATTCGGAAACGAATGCATCACATTGCCTGAAACCAAAGGAAATAATATTGTATTTTTTTTTTCACAATGTAGTCCATCCTAAGGTTATAGGAGATTGCTGAATGTGATAATGCTGATCATTGTACTATATTTCCTAAAAAGTATGTATACTGTAATATTGTAACTGCTTTGTACATCTAAAATAATTTACATTAGCGGGCCTCTATGCAAAATAATATTCATTAAAATCTGTTGGAAAAAGGCAGACGGTTGAACTCGATTGAGCTCGTCATCTGGCAGTTGGCATAGGTGGACATCATTTCAGTCATAATCGATTTACATCTGATAAAGTACTTAAACGAAAAATCCAACATTTGATGTTTTAGGAAAAGCATATTTTAAGAATATCATATTTTGAGATTATGTTATGAAATATCTGAACAAAGCAGAAGAGTTCTGTTTTAGCGGGCCGAAGAATGAAATTTAACAAAGTCGGGTCAGTTACACCATTTTTAACTCAAGAACGGCTGGGCTGATTTTTATGGTCTTTGATTTATTGGATTTGTCTACGCCCCGAATAGCAGAATAATTACTATTAAAACATGCGAAAATTCAAGAAAAAAAAAGAAAATATTTCAAGGCAGTACGGTAAGTTCGCCGGGTCGACTAAAAAAACACTCCTTTTTGGGCATTCGTGTAAAAAATTACTTACCAGTGTCCTTACATCCAAAAGCGCAACGGTGAGGCATTGTACTTAAATATGTGGATGGACACACACAGCACAAAATAGCGTCTTTTCGCAAAATAGCACTAAGTTTAGCAAAAGTTTTTCACAATTTTTGTGAAATTGCTATCGCAACGTAGCAGCTGAAAAATATTAGGTTCCGGGTAGTAATCCAACAACAGGACGGAGGAGAAACTCAACTCGACGTCTGATGTAGATAAAACACTCAAAAACTAATATTAAACACAAAATGGAGACACGAAACACAAACAAGCGCAGACGCAAGTTGCGGCGGCCATAATGTGTGATGTTGCCAAACCAGAATATGTCACAAAATATGGATTTACGTGACAAGGTTGCCATAATTGATAATGCTGGACAGGTATGAAAAATAATAATGTGATAATTTTTATGAAATATATTACAATTATTACTAGATAAATACTATATACTAAATTAGAGAACTTAGTTATTTGATTTTCTTATTTTCGTTAAGTTGGGATTACAGAGACATCTGTCGATAATTATGAAACTAATAGTTTCTCAGTTAAGTAAAGTAGATGACGGCTCTTTCTTTACTGAAGTAGTGCTTGTTCTAACTGTCTCCCCCCGCGGCGACCATACGCCGACCGCACAGTGGCGCCCACGTCGTTTTTTTGTTTATTTCTTTTATTATAATCACTAAAACGGATAATAGTGGCCAATTTTAACCGTTTCAGTGATTATGATAAAATTAACAATTTAAAACTACTGTTTGTAATAATATTAACGTATAATCTTATTTTTTCCATTTTCATTCTAAAAATGAAAGAAATAACCAAAAAACATGAGGGCGCCACTGTGCGGTCGGCATGTGGAGGGATATGGAACAATTAAAAAATACGTCTCGACAACATTTTGCTAGAGGTAATCTGGAGTTCTGACGTCACAATCATAGGAACCTGTGGTTTTACACAAGCTAACTTAAAAAAACCGTTTTGCAACGTTTCGTGACCTATGACAAATTGCATGATTGGTTCCCGGTATTCTAACTTTTTGAATGACAACAAAGCTATACTTATTAAAAACCGCACACCAAATATAGTTTTTTTTCCGTTAGCCTGTACTGTGTAATCTATTTAAATGCAATTGAGGAAAACTAAAAATAAAACACAAAATAAATAGGTATAAAAGTTATTATTACTCACGTCACAGGACTAGTAAAATTATTTCACACAATAATAAACTTATAAATTATGATTTTGAACTGTTTCAGTTATAAAAACGTTGTTAAAAATACCAGTGCATACATTGTTTTTGACACACAATACATATGATTGTTAATAAATAAATATAGCATGAGGCAATCGTTTATGAATTACACCAATATCAAGTTATCAATAGATTATTTCACAAATATTAATTCAATTAAGTCATTAATATGAGATAGTATCAATGAAGAGATCCGGATCATTACAAATACTTATAAAAATTGCGAAATAATTACCCCAATCTTTCTGTGCTGGACGGCTTTCGGAAGTTTATGCGTTGTAGCCACAGTATTTATTTTGTTTGAAATATGTATATTTTATCGTCCGTATCAGTAATTATGTTCGGGTTTTTCGCAGGAGGACCAAAGTAACTGACATAGCCCGAAGAATTGCCAAACTTAAGTGGCAGTGGGCAGGGCACATTGCTCGCAGAACAGATGGGCGATGGGGACGAAAGGTTCTGGAGTGGCGACCGCGTACCGGAAGACGTAGCGTTGGAAGGCTTCCCCCAAGGTAGACCGACGACCTTGTGAAGGCCGCAGGAACCCGTTGGATGCGAGAAGCACAGAACCGGTCAAAGTGGAGGTTCTTGAGGGAGGCCTATGTCCAGCAGTGGACGTCTTTCGGCTGAAATGATGATGATGATGGTTATGTATACAGGGTTGCAGACACATCGTCACACAAACTGGAATCACGGATTCAGTACATAATTCTAAACCCATATGTGTCGAAAATGTTCACCTGTTATAAAAAAAATCAGCTGCCTCATTGACAACCTCCGTATCACAACCGATTTTAACGCAAGAGGCGTTGAAATTTTTAGTCGGTTATTAAAAAAAAATTTGCTCTTCCATACAATTTGACCGCGTTGGCACTTTTCTATGAAACAGCTGTTTTTTTTTTAAAACGTAAGTACTAAAATTTTCTACACAGTTCAGATTCATATGCTGAATTAATGGTAACAGTTTGCGCGTTTATTTTCTCGGCTACCCTGTATAAATAAATCCGAACATAATACTTTGTGATACGGAGGATAAAAGTGATACACAAATATTATCATACTATAGAAGTATGAGGAACAGGGTGTAAAGTTCACTCATACTCTATAGAAAAGGGAGGATCCTCCGACCAGACGGGTGTCGTGTCTGGCGTGCAACTGCCCCATCGTCGGGCCGTTGTCGTTGTCCTTGTTTTTATTATGCTAGTTGCGCGGTAACCTCCGCTTGCGAGATGCAGGATTTTGCGTGAATGACGTCAGTATGACGCGTAGTACGCATGTGGCGTTTGTAGATACCGCTACAATACATTCTCAATATTTTTTGTGTAATTACCTATGCGATCCATTACAATATTTCAATAGAATGACGACATAATTACTTTCATATAAAAATGAATAGGATTAAAAAATATATATATAATTATATAACCGCTTAATAATAATTATTAGGCTTATAAAATACTAGTGTTTTTACTAAATAAATCACACTTGGTTTTCACCAAGTTCACATCTAAATTACATTGTATTCAAAACTATGGTTTTGTGCCTGCACCAGGGCCTGCGATGTTTAGGGGCCCAATTCAGTGTTCGGGTCGGGACTTCTGCCGAACCAACACTGCCTCAGAAGGTTTTAGAAGGAAGTGTACTTTTCAAGCTCGCAACCACTCATGTGACCAAGAAGCATGATGTTAAGTAATTATTCTTAAAAAAGTGCCATATAATAAAGATGGTCCGTAGTAAACTATTATCTACCTTATAGTATGGGATTAAGAACCGAATTGAGTTTGAAAATAAAATAATTATACCGGGGAAATGAGTGATGGGGGCCCAATTTCATATTTGCACCAGGGCCTCAGATCTGAAGTTTCATCTCTGGTGCAGAGTTTTACGTGCGATTAGGAACTTCGTTCCAAAAACCGTACTGGCAACATACACTTATAAACACTATTACTCTATAGTCCGGCGTTTCTAAATTTGCCAAATATAACAACAATGGCCGCTCGAAATTGAATAACATCGATATACAAGGACATTTAATGTCAACTTAAAATAAATTTTATTTTAAGTAAGTAATGTTTGTTTTCGTCTAGTTAGCTCGGAGAATCTCCGAGAATAAATGTTTTTGTATACCGATTTTATTCAATTTCGAGCGGCCATTGTTGTTTACATTTTTGGCAAATTTAGAAACGCCGGACTTTACATGAGTTAATATTACCACAGTCTGGTCGTCGAGACAATGTATTCTTGATACCTGTCAGTTTCGTATAAACGAATACGTGTTTTGCGAATTTGATCTTTATTAGTTACCGGTGAAATGGGGTTAGTTTGATACTACGGGTTTACTTTGATAACAACTTTCAACTTATGAAAAACTTAACTTAAATTTTATTAGATTTAAATATATAGATTTGAACAAAAAGATCAGTTATTTCTATTTGTATTAATTATTAAAGAAACCCCATCATCTTAAAATACTGACAGATGTTAGGAAAGCATTCTCTCGACGGCCAAACTGCAGACTGATGGACGTATAAAAGCGAAATTGACAATATTATGAGTCATTAGTTACATTTACATCTACATCTAAAATTAGTAGCAATAAAGGCTTTTTTAGTACATCGTCGTCTATTAACACTATATCACTAACTATGAAATTTTGAAAAATATTTTACAGACGCCAGCACATCAAGCTACACGAAACTGTAAAATTTTCCCAATCAACCTTGAACCTTATGTTGTGGCGATAAAGCTGAAAACCTATTAAAGAAATTTGACAGATGGTAGTAGCTTGATGTGCTGGCGTCTGTACACTATTTTAAGATCTTATTAATTTATGAACGTTTGGCATTCACAGGAACAGATTGTTTGTTTAAAAAATGCGAGAATATTGAGTATACACATAGCACAATACAAAAACGCGTAAAAACTAATTTGAATTGAATTCTATTTCGTCTTATTTCTAAGCATGCATTAAAAAAAAAACTATAAAAATCGAGATACAATATTTCGAGAAAGCTCATTCACTGCGCTTTGTAGGTATTGCTACAAAAATAGAATTAAATAAATTATATACATAATATTATGTATAATTTTGCCACTTAGAAAATATTTTTTTCTAACATATACTATAATCACTTCTGTCCAATATTTAAAGTTCGTTTGGCCTCATTATAATTCGTTTTGAAGTTACACAAGGGTATCTTTGGGATTAAACTACGAAAATGATTTTCAGATCTAATAGGTGCAGTGCCATAGCACGAGTGTAAGGTTCCATCGACTCGTCAAAGCGACCATACATACATACAAATAGTAAACGTGCGCAGTACCCCCACCCTATTTCAAGTTAAACAAATATCAACTTTATTTCAATAACAATTAAGTAAGTTGATTTCAGAGTGACTACCACTATTGAAAAAGTTATAAAAATGCTTGAAGTTGTAGCGTAAACTGAACTTTATTGTGTAGGAATTAAAGTTGTTTTTCCATTAATTGATATTTGTTTACATTTTTGGCAAATAAATCGCGAACGCAGATTATATCCCATGCCGATTTCGGCTACGGTGACAGTTATTGTTTCCGACGACAATAGGTTACGGGCGTGTGATCTGATGTGGCTAATGTTACCTATCTTCACTGTAGAGGTACAGTCAACAAAAGAGATAAGTATGCAGGATCGTCGGATAGGTATAGTTGAATTTTAGTAAGAAACCGATGGATGTTCTCGAATAAAATTTAATTTAATTAATAGAAAACAAACTGCTCATTATCAAATTAAATTTCAGTCGACAACATCCATCGGTTTCATACTAAACTTTAACTATATCCGACGATCCTGCATACTTATCTCTTTTGTTGACTGTACATGTACAGTGCGGACACGTTAGAATGCCATTGTGGTAATGGTATCGTATGTTGGAGGGTGGTTTACTCTTGAAGCGATCTCGCCTGCTGTCGAGATCTCTCCTCGGCGGTCTTCAAAGTAATAAAAAATTTGTCATAAAGATGTATAAAGTGATATGTTATGTTAAAATAGTTAGAGAATTATGAACCTTCCTGTAAAGACTTACAATTGATTTTCGTTTACTATCAGTTGGTACATTCGCTGATTTGTATTCTCATCTAATCCCAGAAAATCATCTCGACTGTGATGTTGTCTATAGAACCTCTTACTCGTACTATAAGTACTATTTTATCTCTTAGCCCACGTTCGCAAGGACGTAAAAATATCGCGGCGGGATTTTCAACTCTCCATGTTGAGCCGAGCATTGAAAATGCAGCAGAGGGCATTCCAGCGCTAAAAAAAACACACTGTTGCATTTTCAACTCTCGACGCTAAGCAGTTGGTTGAAAATCCAGTGCGCGACCAAAAATCACCGCGGGGAAACCCGGTTGTATAGACGCCAGCACATCAAGCTACCCGAAACTGTCATAGTTTCCTAATCAACTTTGAACCTTGTGCTTTAGCGATGAAGTTGAAAATCTATTGAAGAAATTTGACAAATTGTAGTAACTTTATGTGCTGGCGTCTGTAAAAACCTGGCCTTAATCATGTATAAAAAAAATGTCTGACACAACCTTCCACTTTTCAACTACCCTCATTTCCCAAAGCTCCTAATCCAAGAACGGCAGCAAACAATCATCTACAATGCTAATGTTCATGTGCCAACTGAAGTGGTTGACTCCTGGAACCGTCACTATGTGCAGCCGACCACTCTCGTCTAGGGTGCGGAGGCCTATCCTGTCTTCCAAGTAAATGTCCTGGCCTTTCATCTCAACGATCGTCTCGTTGGCATCGTAGTAGCCGAATTGACTGGAATGAGAAGATTTTTTGTTGATTACACGTTGGATGTAAAAGGTGCTAGCACAATATATTTTCAATCAAAACTTTTTCTAGTACAGACGCCAGCACATCAAGCTACTACAATCTGTTTCCAATTTCTTTAATAGATTTTCAACTTTATTGCTAAAGCATAAGGTTCAAAGTTGATTGGGAAAATTTTACACATTCGGTTAGCTTGATGTGCTGGCGTCTGTACATTATATACATTCTTAGTTGATTTTTCAAAACTTTACGCCTGTAATCCCCAAAGGATTTGGCAGAGGCAGAGGTGGCAGTTGGTTGTGATTTTCAAATATGTACTATACTAGTGTTTCTAAATATTTGAAGCCCATAGCCCTCACTAAAATTACCGTTGTAGCGTTAAAAGTTTCCTTGTTTATTTTCACGATTTTTGCTATGGATGGACTTATAGCTTTAAGCTTGATAAGGTTACAAACGAATTTATATCATGTTTTTAATCAAAATCAAATCAAATCAAAAGTCATTTATTCAAACTAGGCTGAGAATCAGCACTTTTCGAACGTCAAAATTACAAAAGACAGTCCCCCAAAACGCCCGCCCTTCGCCACTTCCTAGTGCTTTCGCTGGGGAGAAGAAATGGCGGAACAAACTCCCCAGTTTTAGTTTACAGAATTCAGTATTTAAAAAAGAATATACCTGCTCTGCCAGGGCGTGATGACATTATCATCGGGACCACCAATCAGTACAAGTCTCTTCAACCTCAGCAAGTTGTTCTTGAAGTCCGTAGATTTCGCTGACCTGAAAATTAGTGTAAAGATATTGTTTATTAACTGATTTCAATGTAAGTGTTACAAGTACCGGAACTACAAGTCATAATGATACTAGAACTTCGTACCGCCTCAGAATTAAATAATGTGACAAAATTCAATAGACGCGTGGCGCCATCTATTATCATAATAACGTTATTGTTGTTTTCCTCGGGAACAGCACTTTTTTTCGGGATGAAAGGTACCCTATGTCCGTTTCTGTACACCTGACAACGTATATTATGCAAAATTGCAGGATAATCGGTTCAGTGGTTTAGGCGTGAAAAGGTAACAAACAAACTTACTTTCGAATTTATAATATTAGTATGGATAATATATAATTATATTAAGTTAGGGAGTCCTTGTGCCTTAAATTCCTGTTACGACTAAAGCAAGTCTGAAACTAACTAAAACTACATAACAAGTCTAGGATTAAAATGGTGCCAACGTAAGATCTAAAAGTACCATTTCTTGCAAAGAAAGTGACAACTAACACCTGAATTCAGTGGCGGATCCAGGGAGTGGATCTTAGGGGCTCCAGCTCCTCCCAACTGAGTTCTTCCGTCAGAAAACTTAAAGTGAACTTGATATTATTCTAATTAAACTGTTTAGCATGCATTACACTTCCCAAGGTACAGACGCCAGCACATCAACCTACTACAATCTGTCAGATTTCTGTAATAGATTTTCAACTTTATCGCTAAAGTCTAAGGTTCAATATTGATTGGGAAAATTTGACAGTTAGGTGTAGGTTGATGTGCTGGCGTCTGTACAATTGTCATCTAACAATTTCAAGTTTTCTATAAGCGCAATGGTAGACCGCGGAAATCAAATTTTCTTACGTTTTTTGCAATTTGCAGGTCAGTGTCAGGTTGTATTTTGATCAAAATATGATTCGCGACTATAATAGATATGTATTTACAGAATTATAGTCATTAGAATCATTAATATATCTCTTTAAGTTAGATTTGTTCCATAAGAGATTTGTTATTATTGAACTGACTGAATCCGCCACTGCCTGAATTTAATTTAAACAGCAAATTATACATAATTGTATACATTCGCCAATCATCTTAAGCCAATAGTAGGTAGAGATAAACCATTTTGAAAATGAATGCCCCTCCACTGCTTGTTGCATACACATTTCAAATGTTTGTATACAAATTTTAGTGGAGGGGCGTGCAGTTTTAAAATGGTTTATCTCTACGTCAGTAAGTAACAAAAAAAAAATAACACAAAAACAATCTTCAATGAAAACATACCTACAAAAAACATTGTTTTAGGTATAATTAAACTGCATCATCATCATCTTTCATCAGCGAAAATAAACGAAAGACGTCAAAGGTAAATTAATTAAGTTAATTATTGTTCTTGTAAACATTAAAATTAATGACAAGAACAATTTTAATTGTTTTAAACATGCAGTTACAAAAGAAAACATGTATTAAAATAAATATGCATTTTCAGATAGTACTTAGTTATTCTTTTATATATTTATTTCAGCAGTATTATTATCTTATTTGAACCTATGCAAAAAAAGTAAAAATAGTACCAACCATCGAAATATAAAAAACAGCTTCTTTTTTATGTGTATGGTACCAACAAATGGCACAATTTGCTGCAGCTAAACCCCCGGAATTTGTGTTTTGCAAAGGATAGGCAAATATTTAACGTTTTTTTTTTAAGTTAAAGACTGTTTCATTTAGATGTTCCATTTCACTTGGAAATTTGTCCAAAAATTTACATTATTTTGCCAATATAAAATATTTATACTCTCTTTATAATTGACATAAACTTTATTTTAAAATAGCAAATTCCAGCAAAGTTTACAAAAACAAGCGTCGCCTCTATCTGATTCTTAATAGTTTGGCATACTAAAATTAAATAATAATGTTACTATATCCTTTTATACAATGCGAGATATATTATGACGCGTCTGCATAATCTTGACCTCGTTTACAAGTATGATCTGTATGACGCAAGCAGCTATTATTAGTTGCTACTCCGTATTAGAATATTTTTTGCTTCCTAGTAGGCAAAACGTTTATTTAAACTGATATTATTCATTAATATTATAATAAATCAAACAAGCATTATTTTGATTTTGATTTGGAGGATTTTGTTTTAGTAAGATTTTTAAGGCAGAAAATGTTTTTACAAAAAAAAAAACTAAATTTAATAAAAAAAACAAGAAAAATTAACCATAACTGAAAAAAAAACGCTTCGACATTTTATTAAAAAATACAAAAAGTTCAGGTTCCACCGAGATTTGAACTCGGATCGCAGGATTCAGAGTCCTGAGTGCTAACCGTTACACCATGGAACCGATGAATGTAGCGGCGAAATTCACGTTCCGTATCTGACATTTAATTTAAAATTAATTTATAACGCTATTTTAGGTGATGATTTCGGCTCGATTACGCAAAGATTATTTTGTATAACAGACCGCAATAAATAAAGTTAAATAAATTAAACTATCTACGCTGGTCAATAATTATTTGCATAAATAACATAAGTAACAAAATATAATTATCACAAAAAATGTTTTTGTAATAATTACAACTAATAATTTACGTCTTGAAAAGAAAAAAAAAATGTTTTTAATTCTAACAAAATATTTCATCATAATAAAAACTCGTTCCCTTGGACTAATTCAAGCCCTCGTATGAGGAAAATAATTAATTATACAATAAATCATTGATAATACTGTCGTACTCTTGAACGATAGTCGGTCACTATCATATTAACACACGGTCGTGATCTTTAACCCCGCATTCACTTTCTATTACTACTCCACGTGTCTTGGAACAGTGCCGATACTTATAAACATACGCATAATTTGATACACATAGGTAGTCTGAAATTCATTCTGCATGGTTCGCCATACGCATAATGACTTTAAAATGGCAATCATCAAAGGCGAAAACGATTACGAAGTATGTGTGCATATACACAAAAAAAAAAAAATTGAGTTAAAGACAGCCCGCGAAATTCAAATTTTCATACTTACATTTTTCTTTTTCATTCGCGCTTGTAATGATAAATTTTATAGAAATCTTCAGTATTTCCGTAGTAATGTTCTTCTAGTTTTTCGCGGGCTAGATACCTTGAGAGTTACATTGGTCTTAATAAAACATACTTATAGCGATAGGTAATTTAACCTCGCCTACCAAGGTAATTATAGAATTACAATGCTACTCACGTAATATGGTTATTAATGTACGGCAGGTAGACACTGTACGACTCGTAAAGGGTCTGATGGTACGGGTCGTTCCAGTAATTACCGACGGAGGTGTGTTGGCCTACTCGCGAGTAGAACAGCTCGTAGACCGTGTCCTTGACCAGGCCTGGGAATACTAGATGGAGGAAGCCAGCTGAAAAAAGAAAAGAAAAAATATGTTGATGGTTTCGATTGTTAGCTTACTGATAATGATTTGTTTATGAGTCCTTCTGTCCTCGTAACTAGGCATGAGTTTTTTATCCTTCCGCATCTGTGACCTCTGAGTTTGTTTCGACCTTTCTTCTCAGAGTAGTCAGATAGGAAACGCCGACCTCATCTAGTTTTTAAAATATGATTGACGTGTAAAAGTGTTTGTGCAAACCTACTTACAGAAATAAAATCATTTATCATTTATCATACTAATATTATAAATGCGAAAGTGTGTCTGTCTGTCTGTTACCTCTTCACGCTTAAACCGCTGAAACGATTTAGATGAAATTTGGTATGGAGATAGTTTGAGTCCCGGGAAAGGACATAGGATAGTTTTTATACGGATATTCCCATGGGATCGAAACTTATACGGGTGAAACCGCGGGGTGCTGCTAGTAAGCAATAAAGCGTTTCCTCTGTGATCTCTAGTAACTGTAACCTGCAGGGTAATTGCGTAACACACTATCAGTAGCAATGGGTTTCATTTTGACAGTTCAACAACATTCATTGCGTTATTTGCGTTGTTGAGCAAACACATTTTTCGAACATATGGAGCAAAGGATTAGAAATACACTTCAAAATGATTCAAATTGAGAGTAATAGTGTGTTACGCAATCAGGGTGCCGATCACCCTAAGAAGAGATCAGAGGGGCAATTCTCGTAATTTTAAGAAAGTTCACAGTCTGATCTCAGTGTCAATCTGTCAAAAATACCTCTAATTTCCCTACATTTTGACAAGATTCTGACATTTATTTGTCGCCGAGATGAGACTGCGACTACATAAATTTTGAACGTTTATAAAATTACGAGAGGGGCTTGTGGCTAAGTAATATCAGCCGCACGGGTCGATCGATCAGGTTAAGCTACGCTTGCCGCGGTTGGTCCGTGCATGGGTGACCATCTTTACATACCAAGACCCCTCCGTGCCTCGGAAAGCACGTTAAGCCGTTGGTCCCGGCTGTCATTCGTGGATCTTTGACAGTCGTTACGGGTCATCAGAAGTCCGAAAATCTGACAACCAGTCTTACCAAGGGGTATCGTATTACCCAGTAACTGGGTTGTGGAGGTCAGATAGGCAGTCGCTCCATGTAAAATACTGGTATTCAGCTGCATCCGGTTAGACTGGAAGCCGACCCCAACATAGTTGGGAAAAGGCTAGGCAGATGATGATAAAATTACGAGAATTGGCCTTCAGGCTTTCTCCAGAGCCTCGTCAGTGATTTAGCAAGGTGTACCGCGGGCAGGTGTTTGTTCCTGTGTTTCTTCTCAGAGCACCTAGTCGGTTAGGAAACGCCAGCCTAATCTACAAGTTCAAAATATTATTATTTCTTGAGCCTGCCTGCCTTTCTTGGAGTCTTTTGGCCTCGTATAGGACTTTCTGTTTCATTTTTCTTTTTGTTACTTTTTTTTATAATAAGGTGTTTCAAAATTAACCCAACAAACTTTAAGAGGTGCTTTAGACCATCGAACTAAACAATTTTCACTATGGGACCAACTATGAAATCACGAAAAAAAAATCAGCTGTTTAATACAAAAGTTCAATACCTACCTACTTGACCAAAATGTATGAAACAGATAATATTTTTTTCGTCATTTCAGAGTTAGTCCCTTATTGAAAGTTGTTCATATTCATGGGTACATGGGTGAACACCCTGTATTTTACTGTGTTTAGTTTAGTAGTTTTCCTTTCTTTCTTTTTTTCGTGTAAAAATATTTGAAGCACAAAAGTTCGCACAGTTGCCTAAGAATGGTCAGATTTCTGTCAAATCGCTAACATAATGCTGTTCAGTAGTTATGAGTTTGAGCTGGGTTTATGCTTAGGATACTATTATAATTATATTGGTCATCTCTGTCACAAGCATTTACATCATGTGAATGTCATACCCAATCAATTGCGTTTCAATCAATTGTTTGTGCTTGACTCATAAAGTCATAACAGTGTTGATGTTTTTCTTATTCCTTTGTCTTCATATTAAATATGAGTTATTATGGCAATAAATAAGCATAATATATTTACCTCCATATTGTCCAGCTTGTGGTGAGCTCAGAGATATGAATGTGCTAACTGAGACGTTGGGAAATGTCTCCACGATGCCGCGCGCAATGAGTCCTCCTTGGGAATACCCTGGAAAGTAAATTAAATCCATAATAAAATTCTACTTAATTTGTATCAGTAATTCAGAAAATGTATGTCTTATATTTAGATGTGTACCTACCTAAACTAAAAGGTGCTGTTTGAGTTCAACAATCCTCCTTATCGATTTCGATAACGGCGACCCTTAGAAATTATTATTTCTTTGTGTATAATATGACTCGCCAGACCGAATTTTGTTTTAAATACCCGGTCACAACTAATGCACATCAACTAAACAGCAGAGTTAAAGGTATAGGAGGGCTTATACTCCATAGGCTTAGGTAGTTAAATAAAGGTAAACAAAAAAACCACGTGACTTAGTTAACCGACTATACGTAATACCAGTCTATTCAGTTGTAATGCTACGTTCAGTTGTACTCTTCAATTTAGCAACGTTATAATTCATTATAACACGTTGCTAAATTGAAGAGTACACGTGTTTTTTTTGTTTACCTTTATTTAACTACCTAAGCCTATGGAGTATAGTATAGCTCACCGTCCAATCAGGACCAGGCCCGTGCCGGACGGCGCGTATGTGTTCCACGCGCGCCTCAAAGAGATGTCAGCATAAAGGAAGGGGCCCGTTAGGGCCAAAGCCTGCCAGGCTAGCGGGATTGTCCGAAAGGGTTACCGCTGCCCCGGACCATAAAGGGCTAAGGAAGGAACACGAGTGGGTTTTAGTCAGTAAGAGTCTGACACTACCTTCCGCTCCACCCAGAGCGGGAGGAGTCATTGATGATTTCCCATCCACAAAAAAAAGCCTATGGAGTATAGGTACTCGTAGGTTCATGGATTTGGCGTTTTTCAGTTAGTGTACCGAGGGGCTTTTTTTTTACAGTTTTAACATTTTTGTAGACAGTATTTAGAGCGCCAATACGACATTTGTGAAGCGAGCCTCTTCCAACCTCTTGTATCAATAGCGCAAGTTTTTTAGGTAGTATTTTACACATTTTACCCATTCCATTGAATAGGTTTAAGTCTCTTAACTAGAGTCCAATGTTCAGCCAATGATGCTTCTTTCCATAGTCCAGGCCTCAAATTATTTCCTGGCCAAATAACACCAGTTTCATGCTTACCAATAAGATTGATTCCTTCCGGATGCTTAGCAGATATGTTAGCTATATCCATGCCAATCTCCAACACCTGGTGCCACATGGTCTCCAAACTCGACCAGCTCTCAAATCTGTTCACATTGTAGATTATGGTGCCAGGATGTTGCTGAAAATGAGATGATAACAAATATGAATAAGTTTGATGTTTGTGTTTCTTGGTGTCATGAGATGCTGTTAGAAATCCCATAAAAATATTTAAATATTATGTAGGACTTCACAAGGAATGTAGAAGCAGAAAATGTCATTTAGGGTCTTAGCATTATGCTGAGCAATGGCCGTTTTACGTAGATGTTACACATATTATTCCCCAACATGTTAATTTTTTATGTTTGTGTTCTTTCTCTGTGTCACGTTTAAACATACTTTCTTTCATTTGTTCAAACAGTCATGGAAAAAAACTGTAATAAATTATTTTATAAAATTATAAGTAATGAAATTTATAATAACTGCTTTGATAAGAAATAATATATTATAGTTAATACTGTTAATTAACAAGGGCCTACTAACTAAATCAACTTTGTATTCATTATCTTTAAAACTTATTACAATAACAATATTATGAACATTGTGATAAAATATGACATAAATAATAGCATGCTTCTAGTATACAAGGTGGAGGCAACAATAAATTAAACTGCGTCATATCAATTAATGACGTTCTCAGTATCAGCATACGCAAAATTCCATCAAATATACCCAATACCTAGTTTTTTTTTGCATTATTATATTTAATATTTTAGTTTTAGACTTCACACATTCATATTTTTCTCTTCTTGTTCTCACACTCTATTGTCTACATTTCTTTTATACTTCTGCGTTCGCAGGTCTGCTGGAAGAAATTTCTTAAGAAATAAGCAGTACCTTTGTACTTAAATTATAATTATGTCATATCCCTATGTATTCTACTGTGTGTACATGAATAATAAAATAAATAGTTTAGTCCCTATAGCTAGTCAAAGATTGGCAAAATCCATAGTCAGCCTGTCACTACCATTTTGTTTGTTCGAAAATATCACTTTTTTAATTTCAATGCTACAATTGATTTGATAGTTCCAAAATACTTTTGTGCATTAGTATTGCTGGTGTTTTCATTAATTATTGTTGTCTTGTTGTCCGCACACGGATATTAAATATAGGGATGCTTTTATAGCATGCAGGAAATTAAAACAACAATCCATTGTTCAATACTTGTTACTGTATTCATTGTCCGTCAAGAAGTTATGATGACCCTAGCTAAATAAAGTACCTACTCATTATCTTATAAACTTTACTACCTATTTGGTTAAGACTGGTTATAGCTGTATTTAATAACAATAGGGATGAAGACGGGGTAAAGTAAACGAAATTCTATTTAGTCCGTCAGTTAGATTATCAAAAAATAATGGACACATATTTTTTCTTGTGTCAATCAACCAAAAATTACAAAGATAAAGCGTGTCAAAGTTTGGGAGTGGGGGCTCGTGACGTCACTTGTAGGTAAAAATTGTACCAACACGTGACGTCATGCGACATTTCAAATCAATATATCTCTGTAATGTTTTGTTTATGTGAAAAAAGAAAAAATACGTGCCCAATACTTTTTAATTATATACCTAATAGACGAAGAAAAAAAAAATTGTAGTCACCCCTATTGACAGTTTGCAAGACTTTCTAGATAACATATGGTCTATAAAGTAAATTTAGAGCATGTTATTGAGGAAAGGGATACACGTACGGACAGGCGAGCGATTTGCAACGTCGTCGCGCGCTCTTTTTTCGTAGGAATGGTCAAAATTAGGTAAATACTGCTAGTTCAACATGTTGCCAACTTGCTTCATGGTTTGAACTCAGCAGGAATGGATTGCTTATCAGGCGCACGCTAAAATTGACACTATTTTCTTATAAATGCTAATTTTGAAAAAAAAAACATACTGAAACAATGATAATTTGTATCTACTTGAAGACAATAACTTAGTTTGCACTATCTAAGACAATATTTAGGTAGATAATTTTTTTCAAGAATTTAAATTTGGGAAATGACGATTAATTAAATTATGTTTATACATAACAGTCACTGCACCTCCTATTTTGATTTGTCGCATGTTTTCAATTTAATCCTGTAAACTAATATAATAAAGCTGAAGAGTTTGTTTTTTCATGCTTTGAACATGTCAATTTCTGGAACTACCAGTTGAATTTGAAAAAATATGTTTGCATTTGATAGCCCAATTATTGAGGAAGTTTATAGGATATCAAACATAATGCTAAGTCCCTTAGGAACCGAGAAAAAAGAAAAAATAATGCAACGCAAAAATGAAGTAATTTACTTATTTAAATAATCCGGTGGGTGAAACCATGGGGCACAGCTAGTGTATTATAGGATGTATGCATGTTGATATGGCCATCCAAATAGCCATCTATATACATATATAAGAGTAAGGGATTTTTATTTTAGTAAGTATATTTGTGTATTTATGTTTATTTATTTATGCTTATATTTATATGTAGTATGTAGGTATATATTATATTCATAGTTTTAATAAGTTTATGCGTATCTTTATATTTAAAATATTTATTCCTCAATGTTCAGGATTGCACCTACCACTGTTTGTCTCTGCATCACCCAAAGGTTGACTGGTAGAAAATGCCTATGGCATTAAGTCTGCCTCTGTACATTTGTGCTTAAAGTATTAAATAAATAAATAAGGGATGACCAAATGACGGCAAAACGAGTCAATTATTATTATTATTATTATCAGCCATTTCTGTCCCACTGCAGGGCAAAGGCCTCCCTTCCCTCCTTCCACTTGCCTCTATCCTGGGGAGAGAATGAGATGGCGGGACGAACTCGACTCTTACCAAAAGGATTGGCGTATAACAGCACAGGATAGAAACGAGTCAAACAGGGTTTTTTATTTTGCTCTGCATTAAATGCTAAAAATTATCATAGGCCAATGTACTAGCAAGCAAAGTAGTTAAATTGTGGGTCTTCCCCCTAAAAATTGCAAAATGAAGGTCATTATAGCCATAGCCATTAGACAAATCGGCGCTGGGTAAATGAACTTGACCTTGCCTTTGCTAGAATGAAGAGAAAAAAAAGTTCACGTAAAAAGGCAATGCAAAAAGAACTTACCTCTTCAATCCGTAATTTTATCATTTCCATACTAGCACTCCCAGTCATAACCCCATGGATTAATACCACAGGCTTATAAGTTAAAATAGGAGCAATAAATAATAGGGCAGCACAAAATACAATTTTCAATGCCATGTTTATAAAACACGAGAACAAAGAACTTTACTCTTAAATTATTCAACGATTACTGAGTACGCACATAAACACGCATTTAATATAACACTACGTATACGTTATAATTTACACATTATTAATTAATAATTAATGTAATTGATAAAACTCAATAACATTAATTATGTAAATTCCACGCAAAATCCTTGAGATTTCAGAGATTTCATTTGTAAACAAAATCATCTGGCGAAACTGCAAAAGTCAAACAGCCAGTGGCATTGCCAGTGTTGCTAGCTTGAGCTCCGTCAACCAAAATAGAAATTCTAAATGGGGTTATAAACTGAGAGCTCGTCATAGGTAGTAGCATAGTTCAACGCCTACAAACCGCAATTGCTTTGTTTATTTTACTTTTGCATCGATCACAAATTAAAAAAAACTAGATAAATATGTACGAGATTTGGACTGTAGCACTATAAAAAGTAGCTAAGTACTTTATAACACGTGTTACACGTGTACGGTCCTGTAGTGCTATTCTGTAAAAATCTCACCGTGATAACTTGGGTGAAGTGAGCTTAAAGTGAGCTGTCATTAGTGTCAATCCCTAGTATTAGATGCAATGACAGCTCACTTCACCTAACTTCTCACGGTGAGATTCTAACAGAATCGACCGGCTGCACGCGAAATTTTTTTTAACACGTTCGATTACCGGCACACATGATTGTAAACATAAAAATAGTATGCTGCCGATTTAGTTACTAAAAGTTGCAACGTCGGCTACGTTTCAACTTTGACTAAAATGGAGTTGACGATGAAAGCGCACGAATGTGGACAATTATCAGGCTTGATGAGACATAGTAGGAAAATAGGGTGATAACATAAATAGATTGCTGCAGGTGTTTCTTTTTGTGTCAGCGAATAAGATATACGGATATATTTTACCCGCACCGATCGGTACCGGCTTGTCTTTACCGGGTACCCATCATGTCATTATGTTGTAATCATCCAAGGGGAGAAAATTTGGCGGTCTGTCTGGTAACACTTATATTTACGTTTCTTATTTTTGTATCTGCAGGAGGTTTTCACATTTCATTCGGAATGGAAATAGAATGTATGTAATATTGAACATTAAATATTATTCAAGATTCTTTCAATACAAAGTGAGAAAACAAATAAAATAATAAATACTACGCAGCGAAGCGTAACGTACTCGCAAACTGTCAATGTCATTCAAGTTTGACATTCTCCATATTTTACTGTTTGACAAGCAAGTTGTAAACAATTGTGTTCATTGTACAATTTTCCATGTGCTTATGGGATTTAAATTTAATTTTGTGTGAATAAGCTAATATAAGATATAAGTGAAACATTATTACTAGATATCTCTCCATAAATGGTAAATTGGTACGTATTTATTTTCAACATTATAACATAACCTTTATTTTGTCGCGGCATGGTACTTATCTTTATTTTTGTGGCCGCTTGCAGATAAAAACAAACAAGACCAACCATGGCTGCTACATCTTTAGCAGAGCAGCTCAAAAAGTTAACAGTACCCCAATCAACAGTTTATAAAGATGACAGCAAAACGGTTTCATTGCTCTTCGATCCGAAAGAAGCTGCAAACAAGGATCGGGACACGTTCTATGAAATTGGTATCAGTGGGTTGAAAGAACTAATCGCTCTGTATGAAGGATTCCGTCTTTTTGAAGATTCACTATTCAGTTTATCCTCAAAAGATTTTGAAAGAGCAGTGCAGTCCAAGGAGATTAATCAAAACCTTGATCAGACCATAGAGAAGTTTCTTCTTCAGTTATCACCTTACCTTCTTTTACAATCATCGCACAAAGCCCTCGAGTGGTTGATCAACAGGTACCATATTCATGAGTACAATCAAGATGCGGTCATGGCTCTCATTCTGCCTTATCACGGTACAAAAATATTTGTCCGTTTTGTTCAGCTGATGGACATAAAAGCAAACAATAATAGATGGAACTGGCTTATGCCTATTCACAAACATGGCATTGCGTTAGCCAATCAGGTTTTGTTCAACCAATGTGTGTCAAATTCAGGCACTTTGCAGTTCATTGCGAAGACAACGTTGAAATATGTGAAAGAGTTTGGTGAAAGAGCAACACAGCTCAATACCGTGTTTGCGTTCTTCTGCCAAACAGCAATTGGTGTTATAGACACTAGCAAGAAAGTTACCGAAGGAATCGTCAATGCTTTGTTGCCAACCGTGATTAAAGCTATTGAGTCAGCAATCCCGGATTTCAGAGCAGCTGCATACATTGTACTTGGGTATCTGTTCACAAAGACAACTCTAAAAGAGGATACTTTGAATGAAATAGTTCTTAAATTATTGACCACAGAATTTGATATTTCATTTGATGTTGCAATTCTCATTACTATGATGTATGAGAATCAAGATCATGTGACGAGAATGTCTGAAGACATACTGAATGATATGTCTGTGGACATCATGAATGCATTATGCGGTCATATTAAAAAGTTAGCTGAAAGGGGTAACAACATCAGGGCCTTTTTGATGGCATTCTTGTCTAGTGTCCTACCGTTGATACAGGGTGAAGATTTTTGGAGATACTGTAAGCTGCCAGAAATATTGATTGGTGAAGTTGATTTGAAGCAGCAGAAGCCTGAATTGATTATCAAGTAAGTTTTTTTTAATTTTTAACAGCACAATTAATGTGACTGATTTGATTCAATGAACTGTAATTGCCTGAAAATTGAAGGAAACTAAGAGTATACTCTTGTTTCTGACTGAATGTTCAATTTATTTATTGCCACTAAAATTCAAATAAAAATAAAACTATTATTGTTACACTTACTATACACTCACACTCCCCCCACTCACACTTACTTAGTCAGTCACAGTATGTTGAGTATCAAGCTCCAGGTGTGCTGCTGGTGGTCTCGACCCGGTAATAAAAAAAACTATTGCAGTATTACAAGTACTGTATTGCTGATTTATATAAGGAGACGACCGATTGTGTTTGCACGCTCTAGGTGTCAGGGAACGAGTGAAAGGCAGGGGGAAGCCTGCGATCGTGGTGTCGTGTGTGGCCCGATGTGACATCAGGAACACAGTATAAGTTCAATTATTATACTGTACCTGAACATAACTTGTAAGCTATTTATTATTTTGTAGCCGGTTTTATTCAACAGTTTTGCTAACATAAAATTTCTCTGTATTTCAGGTGTGTTCTGGACTCCTTCCAGCCTGAGAGCTCAAACACCATGGACGAAGGTGATGATGGTAATGAAAGTGATGTAGAAATAATTGATGAAGATGATGCCTCCAGCAAAACCCTCAATTGGTTTGCACTATTCTTAAAGAACCTAGAGCGTCAGTACCCCGATGCATTTGATAAAGTGGTCAAAGAAGAAATGAGTTCCAATAGCAAGAACTCGTCCAAAAGAAGAAGTCATCTGTCAAAATTGTTAGGTTTTAAACCTGCAATCGCACATAAGGTCGGTGGCACATATCTCTTTGAAAACCTTAACCATGTCAATGCAAAATTGCGTGTAGAAGCTATCAAGTATATTGCTAAAGAATACGAAGCATTAAAATCTGAGAATGCTGATTTTGTGAAAGAGTCTATGGTAAACAGACTCAATGATGACACGCCTGAAGTGGTTAATGCAGCTTTGGACATTCCTGCTGAGTATTTAAAAGAGGTTCTAAACAAAACCGATGCCACCAACACTTTTGTTGCTATTATCGGAAAGGGTTCTAAGAAATGGAGAAACATTGTCAAAAAAGCTATAACAAAGTTTTGTTCTATCAAAATCCTGCCTGTTAACCAAGAAACAGTTTTAGCTTTAGTCCCATACCTTTTCCCGAACGATGAAGAGTCAGCTAAACTAACATGGCAGATACTTACTTCGGATTGGGGAAAGAAATTCGGACTTGCGAGCAAAACAAAAGAACTCAAGGGATCAATAAAAGACCCCGCAAAACTATGTGAAGTTATTTTCAAAGCTCTGTTTGTTGATAGAACAATAGAATTGGAAGAGATACTTGATGAACATCTATTGAATAAAAACAATACTTTAGATGTCTGTTTCTATATGCTGTTAAAAATCAGTTCATTGAAAAATGCTACTGTTGAGGAGGTCTCCGCCATTTTGAATTTACTCCTTGAATCGGTTGAGAATAGATCCATAGTTCACAGTTCCGAAGGTCAAGTATTTTCGAGCCTAATAATGCCTGAGTTCATAAAGCTCTGCCGCCAGAACAACATGCTATTCCAAATCATTGAGTACATTTTCTCTAGAGTTATTGAAGACATGAACATTAGCGATTTACCTAAACCTTGGTGCGATGTCTGCAAAACTCCTGAAACAATCCTTATTAGAAGATTGTATGAGATTTGTGTAATTGGATGTGCAATCCCGAGCTATGGAGAAAATTACGTTGCTCTGCTCCAAAAACTTCTGGACAAGTTTTTCAAAAATGCTAGAGAGAAATTCGAGTTTATTGCTAACTTTGCTTGTGGACACATCCTGTATGCTACTGATCCTAAAGACGTCATTGGACCTGAACTACAACTGAGAAGCCTCAAATTGCAGTCCAATTTCTTAGCAGCACAAGAAACCGAAAAATGGTTGTTTGACTCTGATGTTGTTGTGTTAACTGTTCTATTTTGCCTCAACAATCCCATCACAGCTATACGCGAATGCGCCGTTGATATTGTCAACAAATTACTAAGAGAAGAACCGGATAAGAACCTGATTTACGTCCAACTATTTGAAGAATTTATGGCACACAAGCAAGAATTATTGCTAGATCACAATCAAGTAAAACAGGTCTTGAATACTATATTGATGCAGAAAGACCAGAACAAATTGTTTAGACGTAACTGTCTATTGAAACTTGTTGGTATACTGAGTTCTGATGCGCCATCTCACATAAAGTCAAGTTTCTTGAAGATTCTATGCGAAGTAAACAACGCTATCGCATTCCCGCATTTTGTACAATCTCTGAAGACTTTAGAAGAGTCTTTGCAACAAAATCAGTTGAATACAAGATTCATATTTGATATCTACGAATCCAATATGTTCAAAACTGTATACAGTCATATAAATGAATCAACGATTTCGACATTTTCGAAGGAACAAGTTTGGAATTGTATCGCAGTTGGTATGAAGGAGTACAGAGAGTGTATTTTACAGGAGGACCAATCATTCGTTAGTCCAGCGGTTTTGATAATGAAGCAGATTGACGAGAATGTTTTTAACAAAGTTCCGGAAGAGAAATCGAAGGATCTTGTGTACTTGATAGCCTGTGCTGGTGCTGTGAGCAACAACCCGACTATATCTAGTGTCGCTTCCAGAATAATGAAGAAGATTCACCTCAAATTCAGTCACTTCAAGCCTATTTTAGAGAAAATGTTACATGCAGTAGATCCTGCTGAGAGCGTGCCCAAGAAAAAGAAGTCCACAGTCTCCATGTTGTCTTATCAAGTGACAGAAACTGATGAATGGAGATTGGGAGTTGCATTCCTTGAATTCGTTCAGAGCAAGAAGAAAATGAAGTTGGACAATACTTTTGTCTCACTCTTGTTCCAAATTCTAAACAAATGCTTGAGATTCGAAGAGCAGTCTTACGTAGAGTACACGAAACAGCTGATATTGTCATCTCTCTGGTACTATTGCAAGAAATTCGTTGATGAAAAAGACAAGGACCAAATGAAGTCACTCAAATCTGTTTTTGATGTGGAACTGGCTGTGCAATGTATCAGGGGTACTCAAAACCCTCAAACACACCACCATGCTCTGATCCTCTTGTCTCATGCTGCGTTCATGTTACCAGAACAGGTCCTGCATCATACAATGGAAATCTTCACATTCATGGGTACTTCAGTCCTGAGACATGATGATGCATATAGTTTCCAAATAATAATCAAGATTATAGAAACCTTGATACCTATCTTGGTGAAATTGGACAAGAATATTGAGGATTATACTGAAAAGGAACTTCAGCAATTACAGAATCGTGTGGTTCCAGTCTTGCGTATCTTTGCTGACTGTGTATTACATGTTCCAGAACACAGAAGGCTTCCGTTATTCAAAAAGCTGATCGAAACTCTTGGACCGAGTCAATTCCTTTGGGTATTCCTAGCGTTGCTTCTAGAAACTCATGTCGCACACTTTAGCGATGACAAGAAAATAGACAAGCCTCATTCTAGGACTTTAGCAGACCAAGAAGCACCTATCAATAGAATTGATTTTGGACAAAGCATCGTTTTAGAATTCCCACCAGAAGTCGCTCTAGAAAACTTCATAAAACTGATTGTCTACATCAAATCCCTACCCTTACAGAAGGATGAGAACACAATGGATGCTGATGTAGACCCCAGTGATATATTTAGCGTAGTTGGACACACTCCATTGCAACTACGGCACTACAAATATATGATCATCACCTTTATGAACACCTGTTTAGCGTCATCCAGGTTTATCCAGCATAGCAGCCAGGCTACTGATGATAAAGCGATGGAAACTAATTATAAGGCCTTCATAATTAATATTCTAACTTTCATTCAAACAATATCTAAAGTATCAGATGACAAGACTGCCAAATATTGGCGTGTGATGCTGCATCATAGTTACGACTTACTTGACCATACAAATAATTTGTTATCGGCGCCTATGTTCTTGTCTGTGGTCAGGGGTCTTTTGAAACATACTCTGCAGACTGTCAGAAGGAAGTCTATGGAATTACTCAACTCCAAAATCCAGTTCAGTCCTGAATTGTTTGAAGGTGTTGATAAGGACCTACTCTTCTCTTTATTGCCTCCTCTATTGGATATTGTTAAAACAATTGAAGTCAGAGATGAAAAATTAAGCGAGATCGCTTCACAGGAACTGGAGTTGAACCAACAAACTGCTCTTTTGTCGTTAAAGTTGTTAACAAAAATGCTCGCATCAAAGAATCCTGAGCCTTTCAAGAATGTTCTGGAAACTGTCACTGATTATACTTGCAATCCAAACATTCCTGGTAATGTGATGGCCTCAGTTGTTTTATGTCTGGCTGAGTTATGCAGCAACTTAAAGGCACACGCTTTAGCCAGCCTTCGGAAATTCATGCCAGCTTTAATCAAAGTGCTCAAAAAGCAGCGTAAGGCAGAAACGCAAGAATTGGTCTTGCTCAGCACAGTGACGGCAATAGCGAAGATTGTTGAAAGCCTTCCTCTCTTCCTGAGTCCATATTTGCAGAAAATTCTTTATGAGTACTCCATTTTGTTAGCCAAATGGCAGAGCCAAGACCAGGAGTGCAGCAAAGTGTCGGCAATAGTCTCAAAGCTTTTGACTATCAAGAAGAAAATTGCGGGGTCTATACCTCCTAGGGTGTTGATCCCTGTTGTGAACCAGACACATCAAATGCTTTTGGAGAAAGAAGATTTCGATGCCGTTGGTCCTGTGATGTCAGTCTTGGCTGACAGCTTCGCAAATGTTACCACAGCTGATTTTACTGCGTTACAACAGGACCTAACATCGTTCTTCTTAAATGCACTGCAACTACGAAGTGATGCGGTCGAAAAAGAAGTGGATGCTGACGTCATAGATAGGGCTGAAGATGAAGTGGTCAATGCACTGGTATGTCTGGTGTTGAAACTGTCTGAGACCAGCTTTAGGCCGTTCTATTTCAAGATCTATGACTGGGCGATAAGGACTAATGTTGAAGGACATAAAGACCGGACCATTACTTTCTACAGGTATGTTAATAAATATTTATTTATTTTGGGACCGATTTTTCCACTGTCTTCCATAAACCAATATATCTTTTATCCCTGAAATAAAATTGACGTCTTCACAGTTTTTGTATGGAAAAAATATAAAAAAATCATTGTTGATCCTGAGATAAAAGATATCTGACGATGGAAAATTTATGAGAAAATGCAGCCCTTAGTGTTAAAATTCTAGTTGACTTTATGATTCAATAATACTTCTGTAAATTATTAGCTAAAATTACTTTAGTAAAAATATTTTAACTTTTTTCAGACTAAGCAGTGCTATTGCTGACAAGTTGAAAGGCCTATTCGTGCTCTTTGCTGGTCACTTCATCAAGAACGCCTCAGACCTCCTCGACTCTTGCAACAACAGCAAAACTGAAGACCTATACTTTGATTCCGAAGACAAATGCTTGATGTTAATCAAGTACATCATCAAAACACTCCATACAGTGTTCCTTTACGACAGCCAGAGTTTCCTGAACAAAGATAGGTTCGAAACTCTAATGCAACCTGTGGTGGACCAGCTTGAGAACACGATGGGTGGTATTCAAAGCCTTAAAGCAAGGGCTACAGAGTATATAATCCCGTGTGTGTCTCAGTTTGCTGTTGCTATTGCGGACGATTCACTGTGGAAGTTGTTGAACTATCAGATTTTGTTGAAGACAAGACATAATGACGCTGAAATAAGGTTAGTGTTATTTATTTTTATTGAAAAGTTAGATTTTCATTGTAAATTAATGTAAGTAAATAATTAAAAGTAGGATAAACATAAATATTTGCCAATTTATATGCCTATTAACAACTTAAATACCCATACACTTAACTACTACACATACATACATTTACTTAACTTATACATTATTTAAAAATAAACAAATGGATGAAAATATTTATCCATGATGTTTATTTTGGTTTTCTAGAATTCATTGTTACAGTAAAAACAAATCCTACTCTTATTAGTGAAGACTTTAAAAGACATCCATCTTACACATATTAATTTATTCTTTACAGATTGACAGCCCTGGATTGCCTCGTCGCCATGGCAACGCAGCTAGGCAGCAGCTGGTTACCACTCCTGGCTGAAAGCGTTCCATTCCTCGCCGAACTGCTTGAAGATGGTGACTCCAGAATAGAAACATCCACTAAAGATGCGATAAGGAAGCTCGAACAAATATTGGGAGAGCCGCTTGAAAAGTATTTCTAAGTTTTTTAGTATTTCATTTATTGGAAATGTCTCTAGAAGGTGTACTAATATTAAAATACGTTGTAATAGAATTTTTTGTTATTATTACCTTGAAACTTCAAATAACGCCATCTGTCCACAATGATGAGAACTAAAACGACATTGCATTGATATAGCACGTCGCGTCGTATCGACTGCAGGCTAGGTAGCAGCACTGGTTACTTTAGAATAATAATTCTTAGCTTCAACAGATGGCTCTGTCGACCTTCTTATAACAAGTGCCATACTATTCCCGCCTTCACCAACTCTACAAAATTAAATAATTTTGTCGTTTTGCTACAAAATATTATAAATTAATAACTGCTGGTTTTACAAAAATATATTCTATCGAAGATTGCTTATTGTCTACTACATACAAAGGTACAAAATTAAAGGTACCTAACCTAACTACTTACCCACATAAACATAATTATTTACATATATACGTAATCATCTCTCCGAAAGTCTATTCATAAGTTAAGCGAAAACAGCAATAAGAAATCAATTTCGAATTTGTTGAATGTGTAGTCCTTGAAACTTTATTAGAGGAGGTGCTATCTTTCAAGTTTCAACATGTGATGAAACTTTCCCATTTCGTAAGTAAATATAATACTTACATAAATATTTTGCGAGATTCGCTATTTCACGAGTTGATTGGCACTTTCACTTTCGCTGATGTGTTTCGTAAATTTTCTTTTCGTTTTTTGATTGATGATGTTGGGATTGGCCTGGGTGCCTATATCGGAAGATTTTTTTTCGCACTGGCAATAATGAAATATTTTATTCAGTAAGGTAGGGTAATCGCAAGCACTCCTGGCTCTCCTGCTGAGCATCCTGGGTTCAATTCCCAAGTTGGGCAAAGTGTTATTGGGTTTTTCCATTAGGACTGTCTCAATATAATGATGTTTTTTTTGTACCGTCACGAAATTTTTACAGAATGTTCTATCCATGAATATGAACAACTTTCACTATGTGACCAACTCTGAAATCACGAAAAAAAAATCAGCTGTTTCATACATTTTGGTCAAGTAGGTATTGAACTTTTGTATTAAACAGCTGATTTTTTTTTGATATTCATGGGTAGAACATCCTGTAAAAATTATGTCGTCAGGGTGTCCTTTTGTTTTTATATTTATTTGTGTAGTTAGGCCCACTTGCACGTTTAGTCGAGTATCTTATAAATGTAGTTTCAGTAGGTGAACTAATATTATAAAGGCGTTTATTTTGTACTTATACATTTATAAGCTATTTACTTAATAAGTATGTTTCAAAAATGCATTTTTATTGCTAGTATAGGAAACTGTTTATTTTATATTTTTAACCGACTTCAAAAAGGAGGAGGGTCTCAATTCGACTTTATGTTTTTTTTTTGGTTGTATGTAGGTATGTTACGCGATATCTCCGACAAATGTGGATAGATTTCAAATCCTCATTGCCGCGCCGCTCTGGGTGTTCTGTGCTCAACTGCCTTTGCACGAAGCTCACATACCTAATTTTAAATACCTATCTTTACTTATACGGTCACGTAACTTAGCAAGATTTTGGTGTAGTGGGAGGAAGTTCGCGACGTAAAAATATCGCGGCAGAATTTTATTGTGCACTGGAATTTCAACTCTCGGTTTTGAGCCGAGGAGCGTTGAGAATCTAACAGAGGGCATCCCAGCGCGTCAAAAAATACACTGTTTTCAACTCTCGACGCTAAGCAGTGCGTTGAAAATTCAGTGTGCGAAAAAAATCACCGCGGGATAAAAATCGCCGCGGGATAAAAATCGCCGCGGGATAATAATCGCCGCGGGGTAAAAATCGTCGCGGGATAAAAATCGCCGCGGGTAAAAAATTGCCGCGGGAAAAAAGTTCCCGTGCGTAGGTACCTGCGCTTAGTGCAACTAAAATATTATCACTATTATTACTTGTAATTCTTGTGTTGAGTATTCTATGATTCAATGCCATACTTTATTTTTAAACATGTCTGTTTAGGAGAAAGTTAAAGAAAGGAAAATCGCATCCTAACGACTCTTGCCAAGTTACGTGTACTGACTGTAAAATATCTACTCTCATCCGTTTACAGCATTCTTTACATTGCTGCATTCAAGGAAAACACATAAAGATACATAGTAGGAAAGCATCATTCACGGCATTCTCCTAATGCTACGGCTACATTGTCGCGGTAAAGCGAACTACCCTTCGCGCGCTCTTTGATGCCTATGAGTAGTGATGGTAAATTCCCGAGAATATTCTCGTTGAGAGAACTTTGCTGTTAAGTTCTCGAGAATATTCTTTTGAAAGGGAATTTACGAGAATTTAAAAATTGGATGACTGTATTGAATCTGTCTATTTTTAGAGTAATAGTTTTGACTGCATTTGAACGTTTTACGAAGTTTACGTTATTATAAACTACTCTACAACTTAAATTGTCAGTAAATTCTCCTGAGCGAGAACATTCCCGAGAATATTTCCGAGAAAATTCTCATAAATTCTCTTAAATTTCGTTTGATATAAATGTTAAATTAGGATTTCTGTATTAAAACAAACTTTATGAGTTACAGATAATCAGCTTTAATAAAATAAAAACAAAAGAAAGGTTTACGGTGTAAATAATTAAAAACAAAATAACAATCACAATCCCAAATATTCTTGAAATACTCGTAAAATTACTTATACTATTCGTTCATTGACAACAGTTGATCATCTAAGTCGATATGGTCTGTTTCCGTCAAGATTACTGGCTCTTCGTCTGCCTCTTCTTCTGATTCTAAATTGAGTGTAGGCTCTTCTATTTCTCTTGTAGCAGATGTACTTGGTTGTGGTTCTTCGGACTCTTTGTTTATTGATTTTTGTTTATGATTTTCCAATTGTGAGCAATCAGGCTGCTTAAATTGCTTATTCAATTGCCTGCTCTTTCGGTATTGAATTTATTACGTTTTTTTGAATGTATATTTGAAAATATGGAAAAAGAGCGTTCCACAGAAGCAGAAGTTGCTGGAGCAGTCAAAATTTTCAGGGCCATTACTCCTAATTCTGTTTTAGGATATAATGTTTGCCACCACGCAACTGGTTTGACTTTTTTAGCGGTTTCCCAAATAAATTCTTTGCTCCACAAACAAGTGCCACATTTATATTCGATATAACGATAGCCGTAACCAATATTTCTTAACTAAAAAAAATTTGCATTTTCCACTCCAAAATCTCATACAGTAACCTTTTTTGAGTAAAGTATAAAATAACAACAAAAGAAGTTGACTTTAGACCTTGAAATCAATATATTATATTGTACCTATAAAATTTTTGCAATTTTACTTCCAATTTGAAATTCTCGTAAATTCTCTGTCAAAAAGAATATTGCAGAATATTCTCGATCCGAGAATATTCTCAGTGAGAGAATATTCTCTCGACCCATCACTACCTATGAGACGTCGCGTAGTGAGCGCGATTTTTTTGGGAATGGCATCTCGCAGTTTAACGTATGAGGTTGTCGCTTAGATGGTGGGCGCGAGAGGGCGCGCGAAGTATAGTTCGCTTTAACGCGACAAATGTGGCTGCCGCATTGGAAATAGCACTGACTACGTTCGTGACTTAGTTTTCAAACGTAAAAAAATATTAGTTTTTAGAAAGTAGCTTTAATAATGACACGTCAAGTTCAGTTTGTACTACAACTTCAATAATTTTTGTCTTTTTAAATAGTACTAGCATTCTAAAATCAACTTAAATTAAATTAACCTAACATAAACTGAAACCAAGACTTGAATAGACTTTAATACTCGTATGTGCATCATACGTTTTAGAGACAGACCGGCAGACGTCTGGTTTTACGACACAACAGCGAAAACAGCGAATATGGAAGTAGATAGGATGAAAAGACATGTACGGAAATAAAATACCAACGTACTCACGTTCAAATATAAACCTGATTTATTTGAAGAACGGAATACTATCCAGGCGACAATAAGGTGATTTTCCGACATTTATTCGAACATCTTTTTCTTGTTACAGTAGGTACCTACCTAATCTCGGAAATGGAATTCGAGATCTAAAATGTATACAAAGGTGTTGCCAATTTGAAATAATAATTGTGTAGTTTGTCGAAAAGTACTAGGTATAATATAGTGCTAAAATTGTAGGCATATCTTAAACAGGTAAAATATAATAATGCACACAGCTTTCAGCTTTAAAGTTACGTAAACTACGATCCAAGATCGTGCAAATTATTTTTATGATATTGCCAATAAGGCAGAAGCTCTACATTTGGACTTTTATTTATTTTCTAGCTGCGCCTCGCGGTTTGACCTGCGTAAATGTCGATCCCGTGGGAATATCGACAAGGTTGGGTTTTAGTAAGTAAAAGTCTGAAATGCCCTAACGCTCCGCCCAGAGCGGGAGAAGTTATTAATTTGATAATTTCCCACCCAAAAAAAAGTATTATTTACTAGAGGTATTGTTTCCTTAATCATGTTAAGTTTTTTAATGATTAAATACGAAATAGATCACTTTGTTTGACTACAAGCGTTTAAATCCTATTTATTAATATTGATTGTCGAGTTGCATACCTATTTGTCGAGGCGCGCATTTGTCAAGTTGCGTGTTTGTCAAGCTGCGTCTTTTACGTGGTGCAAATCTGACGAGATGCGTTTCTGTCAACATGCGTTTTCTGACGAAATGCGTAGGTATTTGGCCACTTGCGTTTCTGACAACATGCTAGTAATCCAAACGTCATAGTAATCCGAACATTATTTACTGTTCAACAAGTTAGTTTTCCAAGCATGATTATTATCACAATATCTCCCACAAACCTTTGTGTGCTTGTGAGAAACCTGAGCTATCATTTTAATGTTTTTCTAACTGAGAGACTTACAGCATAGCTATTCACAACCGTTTGATACGCTACGCTTCCGTGCCCAGTCGGACATCAATCATTGTTATCAAAAGAGGTTCCCTATAGGCTGCTCAAAAATCCAAAACCCGAAAATTGTGTCAGTTTAAATCAAATAGAAGCCTGCTTGCGACAGCTACAGGTATTCACTGTCGGGGGAAAGGCAAATGAGTAATTTTCGTCTTGACAATCTGTTGAATGGTTGTGAATAGCTATGCAGGAATAATAATTAGAAATTCCTTTAAACCTGCTTCAAATGCAAGCCAATGAAAGGGAATAAAGGAAGACGCGTCTTGAAAAATAAAATAACACCTTTTTTCTCCGGAAAGACCATTCATTTCGTTTCAGAATAAAGATTCTCAGGTGTTAAGTGCTTCTACAAAATGGTGCCTGTAAAAACAGGGCTGTTATCGTAAACACTGTGAAGGAATATGTATTTGACTTGTTTGTTCTTTTATGTGTCTTCTTGAGACTTTTAAATGGTATGTAAAGGGCTGAAGTATGGAAGTGCAGCTTAGAAAGTGTGGCTTAGGTATTCGTTTATGGTATAAGTACCTAGACTATGAGACTATGGTTTCAGAATAGTAGATTATTTACTAAGGGGATAATGCAGTGTCTTAAGTCACAGGCGTTATATTGAATCCCGAGCATACCGAAGGATTCTAGGGCTCCCAAGCCCAGCGAGCACAGAGCTACTCCCTAAAGTATAAATCATAGGTATCAAATATTTTTACTGTCATGCCAAAAAAAGAATTCCGTTTGAAAAAGAAACAGGCCAGTCATTATTTGGAAAAAAAAAATTACCTAAGAGGTGAGGTTTTACCCGCAGAGGTAACGCTACACTACCTACTATTTTTTATCTGTAAATGTAAAAGACAACAGGTTTACGGAAATTAACATAAAGCCTCACTAAAAGCTATTAAAATCAAAATGCATAAACCATAAACCGGGTGCACAACAGCGGAGTATTTTTAATTAAATTGAAACGAGCGACTCGTAGAGATACTATATTTTTAGAGATCCTTAGTGTCGGAACGCGATCCGTTCTTATAAGGAGGCTAGACTGGATGGCTTTGGGTTTAAAGGGAATAGAAGAAGGTATTGAGAACTAATTAGATTTCTGTTGTACTTACCTACTTATTGAAGAAAGAAAGAAAAAGTATTTATTGAGACTCGCACTGGAAGACCGCAGACTAAACTAAACACAATCATCTATACAAATAAATAAAATAGGAGTGTCTGTTTGTAATATTAAAATAACCGCTTTTTACTAAATGCATATGGATGTATACACGGTACATATACTACCAAAATATTTTTTTTTACAATTTTTGTCTGTCTGTCTGTTTGTTCCGGCTAATCTCTGAAACGGCTGGACCGATTTTGACGAGACTTTCACTGGCAGATAGCTAATGTAATAAGGAGTAACTTAGGCTTCTTTTATTTTTAGAAAAAAAATAGGGTCCCACGAAAAAAAATCCACGCGGACGAAGTCGCGGGTAACAGCTAGTATAAAAATAAAAATAAAACTCTGTATAATTTATACAGGGTGGCATACATCGAGACGCAAATTGTAACCATGAATTCAGCAGATGATTCTAGACCCCCCCGCTAGAGCGTAGAAATTATACTTCGGCGATAAAAAAAAAAATTGCTGATTCATAGAAAAGTGCAATCTACGCGGTCAAAATGTACTTATGAAACAGCAGTTTTTTTTTATAACCAGTGAAAAATTACAATGCAGGGGTCCACAATCATGTAGGTACCTATTGAATCCATGATAAAAGGTTGCGCATCGATGTCCCTGTAAAAAAAACAGAAAGTCTTGTACATACGGCTACACATCAAGCTATACATAACCAGTATAATAGGTAAGCTGACTTCTGATTGTACAGACGCCAGCACATCAAGCTACCCGAAACTGTAAAATTTTCCCAAGCATATTTGAACCTTATGTTTTAGCGATAAAGTTGAAAATCTATTAAAGCAATTTGACAGATTGTAGTTGCTTGTACGGAAAACCTATACAATGCAAGGTCTGCTCGAAAAAAAAATCGCCGCGTTAAAAAATCGCCCGTGGGCAAGAGGGCTTATGCTTGATTGAGTAATAAACATCTTCACAAACTATTAGCGTTGTAAAGAAAGGCTGACTCATTTATAACCATAATGCTTATGCATAATCACGTTTAGTTTACTTTCATAAGCTTGGAGTTAGTCGACGTGATGGAAACCTTGAGAAGGTAAAGGAAATTAAGGTAAGTAACCCGTCAGCGGAAAATAAACTTGTGACGTGACTGCCGTGTTAATATCCTGAGTGCGGTGACAGGATATACTTACCGCTTCTCACCCTGTCGGAAAACTGCTCATCTCAAGTATTATGTAGTTGCTCAGACCAACAAAAAAAGATAGACAGCGCGCCGCGAACATTAAAAGTGAAGCCACCTTTTTATCTATGTGTGTATTGAAGGGTTGCCATTTGTTAAATTTTTTCCCTATAATTTGGGGATATTTGTGTGGGTAGGAACTAGTATAATATTGTACGAGTATTGTTGAGTATGGTATAGTACCTCAATTGTTTAGATTTTAGAAGGACTTCTATTTAAAAAAAACAACTCATATTTTCAATCAACTTTATTACATATTATTATATTATTTATTTTTAATTTCATTATTAATTGGAAACCTAAAATATTAAATACATTTAAAAAGAAAATGGGAATATAACTCGAAGTAAGAAATCATATTTATATGTATACTTAGATTAATCGAATGGGGAAATTTTAAATCGTCTTATGGCAACTTCCGCACTTTATGTCACTGCTTTCGTTCGTTGAGGTTTTTTGTTCCAAGTAACCTAAAATTCATAGATAAATAATAAAGAAACGATGTTATTTCAAGTACTTATAAGTGAAAAGCGATTCCGTGAGTCTTTTTGTGTGATTTTGCAACTTTTCACTACACAGGAAGGCATAATTATATTTTTTAAATCTATGTTATCTTGACGACGACTTGTGACAAACTAAGAGCAATGAGCATGGTTTTAGTGTAGGTGTGTGCGTGAGCGTGTATGTTTACTTGCAGGAGCACGGTTTTATGGCTTCACTTTTGATGTTTGCGGCGCGCTGTCTATCTTTTTTTGTTGGTCTGAGTGTAGTTGTATAACGCCCTTTATACAGTCAACAAAAGAGATGAGTATGCAGGATCGTCGGATATAGTTGAAGTTTAGTAAGAAACCGATCGATGTTCTCGAATAAAATTTAATTTTATTTATAGAAAATAAACAGCTCATTTATCAAATTAAATTTCAGTCGACCACATCCATCGGTTTCTTACTAAAATTCAACTATAAGCGACGATCCTGCATACTTATCTCTTTTTTTGACTGTACACACGTTTTTCTTGCCGTGAAAAACTACGGTTTATTCGCCGTGTGTAGGCACGGTCGTCAGTGTTGTATGGATAATTATGGAAGCTTGTTAATGGACACGTTTTTTCTACGGCGCGGTTTATACGCCGTACCGTAAAGAAATCGTACCGTGTACAAAGGGCTTAAAGATAACCTAAGTTTATAATAATGTGCGCTTAATCATACATACATCCATACGTTTTACGTTATAACGTTATTGTGGACGGAAAAAAACCGTCTTTCTAGAGATACTTATTTCCTTCCTATCGCAGTGTTCCGTGGACGTCTACGATAATTTGTCACATTATAGTATACATACACACATCAAAAGTGTCTAGGGATCAACATATATTTTTGCAATAACTTTTCTCCTGATTGATATTAATTAAAATTTTCTTTAAGGATTCATCAAATAAAGTGTTTTCGTTTGTCACAGTAACGATAAACCAAGTCACCTTTGCATTAATAAAGAAATTTGCCATTTTCCTAATAAAGGGATTTTTGACATTTGAACCACTAACACAAAAGTTCGAAAAAAAGACTGAAATAACAGTTTTCTTTAAAATTTTATTGGGTAACTTAAACAATTAATAATCCGTGTTTCTACCGCGAACACTAACAACACAAGAACATCGGTTTGGCATACTCAAAATGAGTTCATCCAAATCACGCTGTGGAATGGCAGCCCATGTTCGTTGCAACAACAAAAAAAGGTCTTCTTGCGACTGGATACCCTCCATATTCGGCAGAGCTCTTCTCTGTAGCATATCCCATGCATGCTCAATCGGGTTCAAGTCTGGCGACTGAGCAGGCCAGGGCAGGACATTGATGTTAGCTGCGGCGAGAGTCTGTCTTACAACTCTTGCGGTGTGCGGTCGTGCATTATCATGCATTAACTGAAATAAGGGACCGATTTGCACTTGTAGAGGAACGATGACGTCTGATACAATCGTCTCAGCATAAATTTGAGCGTTGAGGTTGCCTCTGATCCAAATCAACTCAGTTCTTCCGCCGATCCAAATACCCGCCCATACCATGATGGTTCCACCACTATAAGGATGGACTTCCTGGCAGGATTTTAATCGCTGTTGGCGTCCAGGGGTTCTCCAGTGTCGTATACGTCTTGTATCCGGTCTCATACCAAAACGAGACTCATCAGAAAAGCACACGAAACGCCATTGTTCTTCTGCCCAATTTCTGTGTTCAAGAGCCCATTGATATCGAATCCTACGATTGTGCATTGCTATAGGTGGTACCCGTAGCGGTCTTCGGGAATGAAGGTTCACTTCATGCAAGCGGTTTCTGACTGTTTGGTCGCTAATTAAGTTCCCTGAAGAGTGATGAAGCCTCACGGCTAACATCATGGCGGTTATTGTTGGAGCTCTTCGAGTTAAGATTTGAATGTATCGGTCTTGTCTCCGTGTGGTGCAGCGATACCGTCCTCCATGGCGCTCAGCCACGGTACCAGTGCTTCGGTAACGTGTCCAAAGTCGACTGATAACACTCTGACTTGTATTCAGAGCTAAAGCCACAGTACGTTGCCGGGAACCAGCTTCTATCATTCCCACGGCTCTGAGCATTTCTTCCCTGCTTAAATGACGTCGCCGCTCCATAATAACGTTGGTTTTAATCAGTAGTAGGGAAACAGTAGCACTAATAATGTCTTCAATGCGTTGTATGTTTTTATAGGGAAAATATTGACAGCTGATTTTCATCTTTTACTCGAATTTGATTCACAGTTCCTGATTCAAATTATGAAATGCACCAAAAAGGATCCATATAAATTTATAAAATCATAAATTTATTACAAAGCCACATCTCAATCTCAAGAAATCCGCATAAAAATGCTTGATCCCTAGACACTTTTGATGTGTGTATATAGGTAGGTGTTGGACATCCATGAGGATTACCATACGAAAAAAAAAAAAGAAAAAAAAGTTAGGTAGTAAATGATAAATGATTTTATTTCTGTAAGTAGGTTTGTACAAACACTTTTACATGTCAATCATATTTTTTTAAAGCTAGATGAGGTCGGCGTTTCCTATCTGACTACTCTGAGAAGAAAGGCCGAAACAAACTCAGAGGTCACAGTCTCTTTTAAAGTCCAGACAAAATCTTGGTCAGATCATGTGAAGACCATGTAGATCGGTGTCTGAAATGGTCTTTTGAGGAAAGAACCACACAGATTGAGCGGACCTGTCCAGTCAGTGCACGCATTTGTCAAAAATCGTGCAGCTCAACTCAGAACTTGAGGAGCTCAACGATTCGACGAACAATACCAGAGAAAGGACATTTGGGTAGGCCGCGTAAATTACTCAAACTGCCAGATCATGATTAAAACTAACTAAGAAGGAAAACAGAAAAAAGAAATGACCCACATAGTCTTCACATTCACAATAATTAAATAAAATAAAAATACTTTACAAAGTAAATATTCATGTCATTGTATATATAAAATGAATAAATGTCAATGTGTATATAAAAATCCAGACATAATCTTTGAGGACCATGTAGATTGGTGTCTGAAATGGTCTTTTGAGGAAAGAACCACACAGATTGAGTGAACCTGTCCAGTCAGTGCACGCATTTGTCAGTAACCGTGCAGCTCAACTCAGAACTTAAGGAGCTCAACGATTTGACGAACAATACCAAAGACCGGACATTCGGGTAGGCCGCATAAACTACTCAAACTGCCAAACCATGATTAAAACGGAAACAATGACCCACATAGTCCTCACATTCAAAATAATTAAAATATATAATATTTGATACAGTAAATGTACATGTCATTGTTTAAGTACATAGATATTAAGAAAAATAAAGTGTAAAATAGCAAAAAAATAAAAACTACATTCACTGTCTAAACATATTGGAGCAGCTCAATCCCAAGCCTTTTTGTCCTCAATATAGTCTTTTACAGTATAATAAGCTTTCTGGCATAGTTTTCGCTTTATAAAAGATTTGAATTTATTAAGGCTTAGTAGTATCCACGGATGCTGATGAAATAAACACTTTTTAACTTTGTATTAAATCTGGTGTCGATTTTCATCGACGTAAGATTTAATAAGTCTGAAATAGAAATAATCTTTATGTTGGTTTCCTCTCTTAGAGTGGGAGATATTTTTATGTACCTACCTACCATACTAGCAGCGCCCCGCGGTTTCACTCGCATAAGTTTCGATCCCGTGGGAATATCGGTATTAAAAGTCCTATGTGTTAATCCTAGTCATAAACTATCTGTGTGCCAATTTTCGTCTAAATCCGTTCTGTAGTTTTTGCGTGAAAGAGTAACACACATCCATCCATCATTACAAACTTTCGCGTTTATAATATTACTAGCAGCGCCCCGCGGTTTCACCCGCATAAGTGTCGCTCCCGTAGGAATATCGGGATAAAAAGTATCCTATGTGTTATTCTGATGTATAAGCTATATTACTGTAAAGTTTTATCAAAATCCGCTCAGTAGTTTTCATTTGTTCCCAACGAGTAACACCCTCAAATGTCACACTGTTACTCGATGGGATTTTTTTCTGAAAAAATTCCCAACCGGTCACACTACCAGTCACGGGAACTCGCAATTTTCTCTTTCTAGCTCTTTTTTTTCTATTTGCGCAAGTCGTTTCTGGCACTCGCCGGCCGCTGCCGCGGCACCGCTCGCTTCGCTCGCTCGGCTCGTGCGTAGAGGGGTCTCAGTTTTAACCTAACCTAACCGATTGTTCCCAACGAGTCACACTGTGACATGTTACAGTGTGACTGGTTGGGAACACACCGTAGTTTTTGCGTGAAAGAGTAACAAAAATCCTAACAAACTTTCGCATTTATAATATAATATTAATACTAGCTGCGCCCCGCTGTTTCACCAGCGTAAATGTCGATCCCGTGAGAATATCCGGATAAAAAGTATCCTATGTGTTATTCTGATGTATACCTAAGCTATTTTACTCTAAAGTTTCATCAAAATCCGTTCGTTAGTTTTGACGTGAAAGAGTAACAAACATCCTTACAAACTTTCGCATTTATAATATTAGTAGGATTATATATTATAATATTATATTCTATTATAGTAGGAACTGTAGGAAGAAGAATAGGATTAGTAGGATATAGTAGCCCTCTTACTAATAATCGTTGTATAGCGTCTGTATAGTTACACTACGTTTTGACTTCTTCTTTCGAAAGTCAAATTACTGATGACTGAAAGAGAGAAATCGGTGTGTAACTATTCATCTGATATAATACGTTTATTAGTAAGGGGGTAGGATTATAAGTAGTTTCCTGTATAAATATATTAAATGCTCGATACCAATTACCTTAAGCCGATTCTGGCTTAACCATTTTCATATCCCCGAGGCTCATAGAGAGAAATCCAATTGAACTAATGCATATGTCGACAGGTATTACCTACGTAAGCAGTGTAAAGATTAAAAGCATGTTATGACGGAACTCTGTTTATCATCTTGCATCGTTTTAATGCATGTAACGGCCTATTCGTTCCAGCTTTTAGTTTAAGTTGTGGTCGATTTATGTATACGATGTTTTATGTGACATAGGTAACTCACTGTCAAGCACTATTTAAAATTGCTACAACTGTAGCAATTTTAAATAGTGCTTGACCAGACCTGAGTTAGAAGACATCATACATCATTCTCCTGCCCTTATCCCAATTTATTTGGGGTCTGAGTTAGAAGACATGAAATGAAATAAAGTGGTATGTTTTTTTTTTTTTTTTCTTTAAATAGTGTATTATGTGGGAGAAGAGGGAGTGCACATGTGGCTGCGCACACCAGTGGCGAAGGCACCATACAACTCGATTCCCACCGGCTTCCCTTCGAAAATTCAGAACATAACCACTCTATAGTCAATTCATCATTAAAATATTCTTTTGGCATTTTGTTTTGCTCCGGCCTACCTCTCTCATAAATTCACCCTTCGCCACTGGCGCACACACTTGTGCACTATAGTATCTCCCGCGACGAAGGCTAGTCTCTGTTGAGATTGGCAGCCATGGCCGAAATACGGTCTGAAGGACTGGGATTGTATAAGATACAATATGTAATATAATTAGCGCAAAGACCTCATACTTAATTAGAGTATTGAGTTAAAAGCATAATACAATAACAAAACTTATTTGTTTTAAAGCTAACTATTATTATTAAGAACATCGCACAGCATTACTTTATGCATTTTAAGTTGAGTCTTATTGCCTTGAAATAAGATTTAATTATCTTTGGCTTAATAGGCGGTCTGTGTAGCAAAATACATAATAAATAAAAATACCTGTAATAAAAGTTACTGAAATCGACTCAGTAGTCAATTATGAACGAACTACTTTCAAGACTTGCGTTTATTGTTATACCTTGTATAATTATATCGGAACCACTTAACACGTCATATTAAAAAAAACTAAGCTACAGTGCATTCGCGATTTATTTGCCAAAAATGTAAACAAATATGACATAACTTTAATTCCTATACAATAAAGTTCAGTTTACGCTACAACTTTAAACATTCTTATAACTTTGTCAATCGTGCTAGCCACTCTGAAACCAACTTAATTTTGAAATAAAGTTGATATTTGTTTAACTTGAAATAGGGTAGGGGTATGCACACTGCGCACTTTTAATTTTTAGATGTAGTCGACATGTAGGTACTATCTGACTGGCCCTGAGAAGAAATGGCGGAACAAAGGTTAAAGTCTCTTTAAAGTCCAGACATAATCTTTGTCAAATCTGTGAAATGGTGTGTGATGTCTGAACAAGTAGGTACCTCATACAGCACTTTCAGTTATTTTACCTATTATTTTGCATCACTGTCAAAATCAAAGTGATCTTTATTCTCGTTAAAATAAGGTTGCTATTGGGTTGTTGCCACTGAAGTGTCTGTCAATGTCACAGTGATCTTTATTCACGTCACAATAAGGTTGTTGTTGGGTTGCTGCTGTCATAGGTAAAATAAAATGACTGTGAACAGGGGGCAATTCTCGTAATTTTAGGAATGTTCACAGTCTGATCTGTGTCAATCTGTCAAAAATACCTCTAAAATTTCCCTACACTTTTGACAAGTTTTTGACATTTGTTTGTCGCCGAGATGAGACTGCGGCTAGATTTTGATTTTGGGTTTGTTCCCACTAGTTCTACAACGTTTTAAATTACGAGAATTGGCCTTCAGACTGTACCATTATTTTTATATGTCATCATATACAATCATATTCATTTCTTATGCGTTGGGTTACTGCGAGTCTCCCAAAGAGTCTCATCTATACAAATATATTAAAGAGTTTAAGTTTGTATGTAGGGAGTATCTTCGGAACTACTGATCCTACTGATATACAAGAAATTTCACGCGGACAAATTTTCGAGTAGAAGCTAATTTCATTTGTGTCTTGATTTTGTTAACAGCCACATCACTAACGAGAGGTTTTCATTAATTCAAGACCCAATTCAATTAGCTTGTTATCCTTAATAATTCACTCGAACAAGGCTTATTGTTGAACAAAACAAAGGCTCAATCTACGTTTAAAATCCTCCAAAAGTCCTGAATTAAACCACCCACTATAGAATTATTTCGTTTAAGTGATTGGGACACACAACTGGCTAAAGTAACTCAAGTATGTATCTTGTTGAGTGCCTTTCTTCTTCATAACTTGGACTATATCTATTAGATAACATAATCGGCCTATAATGTTCCCACTGCTGGGACACAGGCCTCCTCTCTTCGAGAGTTTGTAATCTACCGCGCGGGCCCAGTGTGGGTTGAATAAGTCTGAAATAGAAATAATAACTCTGTTGGTTCTTTAAATGATCATAATCATCATAATTAGCCGGCAGTCGCTCCATGTAAAATACTGGTATTCAGCTGCATCCGATTAGACTGGAAGCCGATCCCAACATAGTTGGGAAAAGGCTAGGCAAATTAATCATCATAATCAGCCTATAATGTTCCCATTGCTGGGACATAGGCCTCCTCTTTTCGAGAGGGAGTGGGCTGTAATCTGCCACGCGGGCCCAGTGCGGGTTGCTAGATGTCACATGTCTTCGAATTTTGATTCTAGGACATACCGATTTCCTCACGATGTTTTCCTTCAACGTTTTGAGAGCAATGGTGATAAAATTATTTACACAAATTAAAGCGCCTGACTGGGTTCTAACCCCACGATTCGTAGGTCGGAGCCGTTACCCCTGGACCAGCACTGCTCTCAAGGCAGGTTTAGGTACTAAGGTTGGATCAATCGTCATCTTATTTATGGCTTTTGATTTCCCTTCTTCATTTTCTCTCGTAGTTTAATAATAGCTCATAGCATAAGCATAACATACATAATCAGCCAATAACGTTTCCACTGCTGGGACACAGGTTTCTGGACCTTAATCCACCACGCGGAGCCAGTGTGGTGGATGTCACCATGTCTTCTAATGTTTGACTAAGCGCGTTTGTTTCGTTCACCATTCAATTTGTTATGTTATCGACTCGTAGAACGTAAATGAGCGACAAGTGTTATCAAGGTAATTGATAAAAAGTAAGTAATGATTAAATTATCTCATCTGAACCGGAGACATCACTAAATGTATCTTATCGACCCCTAGGTTGATAAGATACAATTATGACAACGATTCAAGGCGATTCACGTTCGCGAATGTATACATTTTAGTTCTGTTGTTGCCAACATAGCCGTATGGTTGTTTATTAGTGATCACAGCAGTGTTGTCTAGCTCAAGCGAAGGCCCATCCAGCAATAAAAAATAGTCTGTGTAATGATTAGTGCAGATGTACGTACGCGTTAAGTGGTTAGTGTTGTGGTCGCTGTGGGCCGCGCGATTCGTCCGCCAGCCCACGCTGATACGACGACTGCACGATGGATCGTTAGTGCGAGGACAATTCTCGGCAGATGGCACTCATCAACGGTACTACGGTATTCCATACGCCAGCTCGGAATACAAGTACAGATTCCAGGTTTTTGCTCATTTGATATCTATTCTTATGACCTGACTATATCTATAAAGCATTGACAGATTTAATAAATTGGCTAGATAGGAATAACCTTAAAATAAATACAAATAAAACCAAATTTATAACATTTTCGACATATTATAATAACCACAAAAAACTAGCAAATGAAGTAGAATTAAGTTTAAAATGCAATAATAATGACATAGAAGAAGTTAATAATATCAAATTTTTAGGCATAGTTATGGACAGATATTGCAATTGGAAAGCTCAAGTAGATAATGTATGTAACAAAATAAATAAATTCGTATTTGCTCTTAGGAGGATCAAAAATTTAACAGACATTAAAACAGCCTTATTGGTATACCATAGCCATGTTTGTTCTGTTTTAAGGTATGGGATAACTGTATGGGGGAATTCAACAGATGCCCAGAGGGCATTCATAGCTCAAAAAAAGTGTCTAAGGTCAATTTTTAATCTTAAGTGGACAGACTCTTGTAAACCTGTATTTATTAAGCAAAAGCTGCTTACCCTCCCGTCTCTATATATATTTGAAACCTGCAAATTTGTACGAAATAATTACTCTCTTTTTGAAATAGATGAAAAGGCTATGTCAAAGAGGAAAATAGTACGAAAGCCACTAGTAGTCCCCCGTAATAGACTCAAAGTATGCGACAAAAATTGTTATACCATGGCGGTGAAACTATATAACCACTTAGCCGAAGAATTTAGAAGTGCTACAGATTTGGAGTTTAATAGAAAGCTCTATAACTGGTTGTGTGAGAGATGTTTTTATTCCATCAATGAATATTTAGAGTGCAAAATGTAAAACTTATTTATTATAATTATTATGAAATCTCCATATTTATTGACATTTTCATTACCTATTCTAGTTATTTTATATTGACATGACATTATTATTACTGCTTATTTATTTCTTGACATTATTATTTTATTATAAATTATTATTTGAAATGAACAATTGTATTTAATTTTATTAATTGCATGTAATCACAATTTAAATTATGAAATTATTATTAGTATTTTATATTATTGTTACTAAATGCATGCTATCAAGAATGTAAAATCTAAATATTTGTACGGCTGAAAAGCCGAATATAGTGAAACTCTTATAAATGTTACGAACTTATGTTACCTATATTCTTGCAAATAAATATATCATTCATTCATTCATTCATTCATTCATTCATTCATTCATTCTAGAAGCGTTAAATAAAACCATTGTTTCAGGCTCCCGGCCCCGCAGCGAAGTGGGATGGCGTTTTCGAAGCTATCAGGGAGAACACACGGTGTCCACAAATGTACAGCAAGTCATTATTGGTAGGGACGGAAGATTGCCTCACCCTGAACGTGTACAGTCCTAACCATGCATGGGATGGCGCTCCTCTACCCGTCATGGTATTTATCCATGGCGGAGGGTTTAAAGAAGGCTCTGGGTCAGTCCTGATTTACGGGCCCGATTATCTAGTGTCTCAAGGAGTCGTCCTCGTCACTATAAACTACAGATTAAACGTGCATGGTTTTCTTTGTCTGGGCGTAAAGGAAGCTCCCGGAAATGCTGGTCTTAAGGACCAGGTGGCCGCGCTCAAATGGGTCCAAAAAAATATCCGAGCGTTCGGTGGAGATCCCCACAACGTTACTTTATTTGGTGAGAGTGCTGGTGGCGTGTCAGTTTCCTACCACCTGCTATCACCGATGTCCAAAGGACTGTTTCATAGAGCTATCATGCAGAGTGGCTCCTCGATCGCGTCGTGGGCACGACAGAGGGATCCGTTGACACAGGCTGCCAATTTAGCGAAAGAATTGGGACATTATGTAGAAGATCCTCACCAGCTGTACAGTATTTTAATGAACACGACTCTGATGGATTTAGTTGGTACAGAGTTACCGAAGAAGAAGGGTCAGTTGATGTTTACAGGTCTGCCATCCGTGCCGTGCACTGAGCAGCCAATAGATGGAGTTGAACCATTCCTCACTGATGCACCCTATAATATACTCACTAAAGGAGATTATAACAAAGTACCTGTAATTATAGGTTCTAATAACCAAGAAGGATATATTTTCGCTTCTCTCGATACTGATGAGTCACTGAGAAATGTAAACTTTGAAGCCATATTAGAAGATTTTGATTTAGACTTTCCGTCGGATTTGGAACGGAAGGAAGCTGCTAAAGTTCTAAGGAGTCTTTACATGGGCGACGACGAGATCTCTTGGGGAACTATATTAAAACTTTCAAGATTACATGGAGAACCGTATTTCAACCTGCCTGGGTATATTGAGACTGAGCTTATTTTAAAGACTAGTGATAAACCTGTATACAGTTACGAGTTTCAGTACAGTGGTCGGAGGAATTTGCCGAAACTTGTAGCGGGTCGTACATTCTGGAATGCGCCGGGAGCTACGCATGCAGACGAGCTGATCTACCTATTCAATTTGTTTCCTATTCCGTCAATGTTCGAGACGAAAATGATTAGAACAATGACAACGCTGTGGACCAATTTCGCTAAATACGGGTTAGTATAATGACGTCATCTCTTTCTTTTCTTGGAGTATGGAATTAGAGCGTTTAAAAAAAGGTCGCACTGATGCACAAAAGTAATCATTTACTTACTTATATGTATATTACCACGGGCTCGAGACTTATGCGGGTGAAACAGCGGTGCGCAGCTAGTAATTATAAATGCGAAAGTATCTCTGTCCGTCTGCCTATTAGCTTTTGACGCATAAACCTCTGATCCGATCGTTGTGTAATTTGATGTAGAGCCTGGAACCTGGATAAGGACATTGGCTACTTTTCATACCCAATTTTTTTTTTTTTGGGATTCATGTAGAAGACTCCTAGTGTAGCGCAGTTTGTTCCGCCAGTTACTTAACTGAACCGAGCGCTAGACGCATCCTGGACAGTCACACCCAACACCTTATTTGACTGGCCAATTCTAACCTTGCGGTGGAAGGGCTAACGCCCGCCTGGTTTGCGACCATCCTCCCACCGGAATCCGGCGTCAAGCAGCCTGCTATGTTTCGTCGATGCGTGAGAATTCCAGTGCCTTAGGCATCTTCTGGGCACGCTCGTTCCATCATAGACCTCATCCATCGCTTTCCATCAGGCGTGATCGAGGTCAAGAGAGGTCAAGAAGCCATTCAGCAATAAATAAAAAAGAAAATACAAAATACACGCAGACGAAGTCGCAGGTAACAGCTAGTACCAAATAATTTATTGGTTGTATTTGCAGCATGCCTACTCCTGAAGGCAGCGAGGTCCATTGGCCTCCTACGTCCCTGACCGCACCCCTAAGACTGGAGCTGAACGAGCGGCCTACCATCGCCACATACACTCACTCTGCGCCTACGCTGCAATACTGGAGACATATGTACGATAAATATCGAGCAAAGTAACATGCAAGGTGTGGATGAATATGAGAAGATGAGTGTGTTTATTGATTTTTATGCTGTGATAGTTTTTGTTGCTGTTTGGAATATTATTGGGTGGTGTGATCGGCATTTGTTAGGATTTTAATAAAAAAAATATGGATAAAATTTTTAATTAGCGTGATTTAACTGGCGTGTCCTTTTTTTTTGGTGGGACATTATCAAATAACTTCTCTCGCTCTGGGCGGAGCGGGACAGCGTGTCAGACTTTTACTGACAAAAACCCACCCGTGGAACCAACACTTCAAAGATATAGTGACATCCACCAACCCTCATTGGGCCCTCGTGGCGGATTACGGCCCATCCCTTCTCACAGTGAGGTCTGTTTCCCAGTTGTGTGGAAATATTATCACAACATAACATCACGCTTGTTTTTCCCGTTCTTCCCGGAGAGTTAGATAGAGGTGTACCATCGAGGAAAGTTACATCTATACACCGTAAGGGCTATTCTTCCTTGCAGCGCTCGGCCGCTATAGTAACGCTTGCTAAAGATGTGGTCATCGTGTGCATGGGATTTTGCTTTCAAATTGGCCAGATGTAAGTTTCCTTGATGGTACGAGTACCTATACTACAGACGCCAAGCAGCACATCAACCTACTACAATCTGTCAAATTTCTCTAATATATTTTCAACTTTATCCCTAGCCTAGAGCATAAGGTTCAAAGTTGATTGGGTAAATTTGACAGTTTCGGCTAGCTTGATGTGCTGGCGTCTGTACATCTAGTACACCCACATTTCGCCAGTTATATTTAAGTCCCGTCTTATAATGGGCGAGTCTATTGCCATAAACCGGGTTCAAATCCAGACTCCGGGCTGTTATTGAGATAACATTATAGGCTGTTTATTAAACCTGATCTATCCGCAAGATTTCACATTTAACCGTAACTCTCCCTCTCCCTTTAACATTGTACAACTTCCCAACTTGTAGTGCACCCACAACAGCAGTAGGTATGTCAGACATTTAAAACGAATTCTCTCACGCCCCGCCAGGCAGGAGCTCTCCGCAGCATTGGAGTCAGGCCAACCACAAATGTGATAGCGAGTTCAACAGATTACGATAGGTTGAGATGTAACACTCGATCTATTTCGTGTTACATGGGTCTTATCAAGTATTTTATGTCCCCACACGGCGATATCGCAGCGAAAATTTGATGGCACGGCGAGTCTATCGCCGCGATTCTCTCGCTCGTGGAGATGGCCCCTAAGTGGGGTTTTCGTAGTTCTAGTGTTAATACTACTAACATGCAATTCACCGTATTATGACCGATTCCTATAATTTGCGAACCGTGATTGGTTAAAATTAAGACTCTTATATCTTCACCAATAATGAAGCAAAGACCTCATATCTTTGCATAGTAGACCCTCCCATATAGAAGTAAGTAAAATTAGCGAGGTATTCCACTCAGAGCATTGAACCGCACTTGGACGAACAGCACCTGAGCACTTCAAATTAGCTTATGAATCCATTTATATGCCCAATTTGGCAACAAAAAATGTTGACAGTTTTTTGTTTTATAGGATTGTTTGGGACGATACAGGATTTTTTGGAATGTGGGACAAAACTGAGACACTAACTGAGACTGGACAGAACTGAGCATGGTACCTTAATTTTATTATTTTTAATCGATACTCTTTAAATCTTCACATGAAAATCCATACACCTTTTAGCGTAAAAATAACTGCCTTTTATTTGCAAAATCACGGTATCCCATTCTCTGCAATTAAGGTGAAAACAACCTCAATATGAGGCCCAACCTCATTCCCCGCGGCAAGTTGATCCCTGTTTTCAGGAGAAATTAATTTGATCCCGTACAAGGTTGGGCCGCATTACCGCCTGTCAAAATTGATAGCTCAACTGAATGACTTCGGATACTTATATAAGTATTTTTTTAATAATTGAGTCTTTTCGGGTGAGTTTTTGTGAATAGCTGTCATTGGGATTTCTTTTTTTGGTCTGAAATTAGTCTTTGCTTTTGCTTTTTTTTTTTTTTTGTCTTTGTTTTGGCTTTGAATTAGTCTTGACTTCGAATAAAATTATCATCTTTAAACATGCATAAGATCCATTCAAAATAATTTGTATGTCAATCTTATTCCCATGTTCCTTTAATGTTTCAAAGTTAAAGTCAGTTAGTCAATCAGCCAGTCACGGAACTGTTTTAATTAATACTAACAGCATTTAGTAAAAACAAAATGTTTATTTTACAAGTGCTTTATTTTGTATTTTGTGTAAATTATTCAACACCACTGCCCTTAAAACGGTGAAGGAAAACATCGCGGGAAAACGCCATGTCCTAGAACCAAAAATTCGTAGACATGTGACATCTATCAACCAACACTTAGCCTGCGTGCTAGATTACGGCCCACTCCCTCTCACTGAGAGGAGGCCTGTGTCCCAGCAGTGTAAACATTCTAGGCTGATTATGCAAGCTCAATAATAACACGTGTAAATTCGACTCAAAATAATATTTTACTTTTGTGATTAGGTTAAAAACTCTCATCAAAACAGAGTAAAGACTTTTTATTAAAAATGGCGCCGTATGTGAATGCACGACAAAAAAAAAAGGAAGTGCCAGTCATCCCGAGATGCTGCGAGAGAAAATAACTGAGAGAGAAAATTAGGGATAACGGATCTTCATTTACTCTTACGACTACAGGTAGGTACCGCGTTTTTTGGGAAATAAGCTACCCTACAACCCTGTTACAATTTGTCTTGAGAACCTTGAATCTAAGTAGGTACTTTTGCCAGCCGTTAGGCCGTTTACACATTATGCTGTAGCTGCAGCGGCACCGCCACCGCCGCGGTGCCGCTGTATTAGTTACCCTTGGATTTGTATTAACCCTTAGGCCTCTGCCTCGAATCTTGCGTGCAGCGGAGCGGCGGCGGCGGCAGCGCGGGAGCGGGGCGGGCAACGCAGACCCGTTCTCGAAACCAGCGGGCAGATCGCGCGGCACTATAGCGGCGTAGTGTTGTGTTCGAGGTTGTTTGGTCTAGATATTTGTTTTTATTAGTGAACGAAATGTCTGAACAACAGCGACAACATCTTTTTGATTCAAATTTATTCCTAACGCTCGATTTATTGTGGGCAAAAGAAGTGAATCCCTACTATAGGGCAAGCAAAAGAAAAGGCGAGTTTTATCGAAATTATGAAGAACAGAGACAATGTCCTGACAAATTCTACGACTACACCAGAATGAGTGTATAAAAATAAATTGCACAACACTACAATGCAGACGCGTGGGCGGTCACCGCTTGACTGAGTGCACCGCTCGTAGCCCGCCCCGTGCCGCTGCCACGCCGCTGTTTTCGAGGGCCGGTCCATTTGATTTTACGCATTAGATCCTGCCGCTCCCGCGTCGCCGCCGCCGCCCCGCTGCCCGCAAGATTCGAGGCAGAGGCCTTACACATGGCGCCGCGGCGGCGGCGGCGGCGAGTTTTGATGAGACCTATCAAAACTCGCCGCCGCGATGAACCTCAAACCCACTTAAATAGTCGAGCTACCTAAGTTTGAAGATCAAAGTGGTAATACATTATCAGAATGCTAATTTCACAATACTTGGTATTTGATGATAGTATACGTTTAAGTTCATCTTTTGATCTTAGTCAGATCACATACTTAGGTACAAATCACGACTGTGGTGGTGGCGACTTTCATTTGTTTTTAGCATATCTATTTGATAATATATGTGGAGATGACAATACCACAATATAAATGAAAACACTACTAGCAGGAGAACGAGGATGAGACCATCAAATAAATCCTAACGTTGAAATAAAAAAAAAGTGTTTTTTTCTAACATATAAATAGCATAAAAGTGTAAACAAAAAATAACACACTTTAAATATTTCGGCAATAGCGCGGTGTTATTGACCCAACAAAAACTTCTTAGATGCTCCACCTCATACAACACCACAAAACCACCCTCTCATATTGTTCTTACGAAAGATACACCCATGATATGAAACACGAGTATGAGACTCGAATCAAAACTTCGGCCATTAAAAACTAATTAGTAAACTGTTTGGTTCTGCGCATCTGTGGCGTTCATTAATCAATTGATCAGTTGTTACAGTGCACTGGGTTGTTATATTATATTATAGTATATTGGATGATTAAAATTTTGTTTGAATTGAAGGTTTACATAATACATAATCAGCCTATAATGTTCCCACTGCTGGGATACAGGCCTCCTCTCTGTGAGAGGGAATGGGCCGTAATCCACCACGCGGGCCCAGTGCGGGTTTAATCGTCTTTGTAAATTAGTGCGGGTTTAAGTGTAATACATACATACATATTCGTGTACAGGGTGGGCAAAAAATCGTGGATCAAACGAAACAGGCCGATAGTTGAGGTTTTTTTTTTGCGGTAAAAAAATATCTCTATGGCAGAGCCCTAAGTTGATCTCCTTTAAAGTTATGACAATTTTATTTGAGTATTTACAGTAAGGTTTGAAAGTTACAAATAATTTTTCGTGAGACTTAAAAGATATTGAAAAAAGTACCAATACTGATAAATCATGGTATCCGCTGTCATAAAAGCACTATTGTAGAGATGATACTTTTTTTAAATTTTTTACTGCAAATAACCCCAACTATCGCCCTGTTTCGTTTGATCCACGATTTTTTACACATTCTGTATAAGTGTAACGCTGTGTTGCTTAGAACATCGTAGAGTTGCATAGCGCTACGAAAAAAGCGTAGTCTAGCGTAGCGCTACGAAAAAAGCGTAGCCAAGCGTAGTCTAGCGTAGCGCTAGGAAAAAAGCGTAGCCAAGCGTAGTCTTGCGTAGCGCTAGGAAAAAAGCGTACAAGTGTAGTCCTGTGCAGCACTACGAAAAAAGCGTAGCCAAGCGTAGTCTTGGGTTGCGATACGAAAAAGCGTGGCCAAGCGTAGTCTAGTGTAGCGCTACTAAAAGAGCGTATCCAGGCGTAGTCTAGTGTAGCGCTACTAAAAAAGCGTAGCCAAGCGTAGGCTTGCGTAGTTTCGAAAAGCTCGGCTCAGTTTAGTGTAGCCATGGGTATTTCTCCAACAATGCAACAGCAAATAATAGTCATTAAAGTAAGAAGGGCACTGTAAAAATGTATTATAATATAGGTGGTTTTAGACCAAACTACCATAGAAACAGAAGTTTTTTATTTTAGCCTATACTGTCCCACTGCTGGGCAATGGCCTCCTCCAAGTCATTCCCGGAACTCCTTTCCTGCGCTACCTCAAACCAACCCTCGCGGTACGCGTCCAGGTCATCTCGCCATCGCTTTCTGGGCCGACCTCGGCGGCGCTGTCCATCTTCAGGCACCAATTGTGTGGAAATTTTTGCCCAGCGGTCATCCTGCATGCGGCTGATGTGACCCGTCCAGTCCTACTTGAGCCTGGCAGCTTTCTTGCCTACGTCTATTATACCCGTTTATATTTTTACAAAAATATTAGTTACATCTTTAATGTTGACGTATATACGCGTTAAAAGCATCCAAAGTGCAGCAAATAGTAACAAAACAACAAGATAAGATAAGCCGAGGCAGCTACGTGATGACAAATATTTGACACCCCGTTCTAAACTTGCTTGAATGTTTGAATGGAACTTGCGCTAAATTATAGCCAGCCTGCACTACATAAGGTTGACTGTGGTGGACAACCTTTACAGTACTATACATAAGGTATATATGTACATTCTGTGTAATCATGTTTCACGCTAATGCACTAAGCTAGTACCCAAGGTACTTATCGGATGTTATGACGCCGGTACATCGTCGTAATGGGTTCAAGATGGTAGCTGACATACTGCAGCGACGTTAATTGTGTTCGGTTATTTATTGACATATTTGTTAACTGGAGATGCACTTTATTGCTAATAATGTTTTTTTTTTTTTGATTGCGTTTGTATGACGTTTAGCTGCAGAGCGTGATTTGCCAAGAAGTATTTTTACTCCATTACAACGGGCCCTTTTAGGATACCAGCGTTATTTTGAGATCGGAGCCTTTTTGGCCTCGCACAAGTCCTTTTATTCTTGGTTCAGAAAAAAAATTGTTTTAAAATGCTCCTTTTTTACAATTTGTGTGTCCTGTGCGTGTCCCAAACAAAATATTTTACTTCTGTTCTTTATTTTTTACAAAAAAACCGTCTTCTATATTAGGTTATCGTACGGTCTACCTGAATTATTGACAAAAAAATCACAATTTTCACAAACATTTAGGAACTGGCCACCTGTCGCTAGTGTTAGGTATAATTTGCACTCACGGTTTGTATCTGTCTACCTACCCCTCCAGCAATACCAGCATGATATTTCAAGAGCCTTAGATAGCAAGCTGCAATAACAACCTCTGTCTGATTATTTAGGGTATTTTTTTTGCCAGAATGTCAGAAATGAGAAGCACCAAACTATCTAATTTCTGTGCTTAAAAGATACAATGCTCCATTAACCTCTCACACGTTTGCCCGCCTACCTGTCGAAACACCCCACGCATTGGAGTAGTTGAATGGACGCAGTAAAGTCATCGTGGTTAAAACAATGACAATAGTTGTGTACACTTGGTGTACCGTTGACGGTTCAAGCACTTTGTCTTATGTACACTTGGAGTACACTTGAAGCTTGAGGGGTTAATCATTCATTACATTAAAATACGTATTAAAAATATCCTAAAACAACAAGCAAAATTGAACGCCAGAAAGGGCAAAGTTAACTGGTTTTATCGCTAATAGATCATTATAAGTTTAAAGAGGCTGCTATTTGAAAGTTAACTCATAGACGGGTGGATTTCGTAATTACCTACAGCCCATTAGGTGGTATTAATAAATTGAACATTGTTTATGTTTTATTTTTTGAGAAAGCCTTCTCAAAACATAAACAATGTTCACTGAAGAAGGAACGTTTGTTTTTCATTATGTATGTATTGTTTCACAGTAGCTACGACTGTACTTCATGAATGTGTATGTGGCGCATTATCCTACTGACGTCACCCAAAATCCTGCATCGCGCAAGCAGAGTTTACCGCGCAACTAGCATATATACAACGTCCCGACATAAATCGTCGAGCTTAATTCCGATCCAGCCTGTCCCTTGCTGCCACAGATAATAGATAGACCTAGATAACGCAAGTATCACGATCTGTATGAAAACCAAGCATGCCATTTTTTAAATACCTACTATGACGTCCCTAGCACTATTTAGTGATGGGAAAATGAAATCGATTCAAAGACGCCGCCGCGTGCGGCACCCGTCTCGCCCCACCCCCGGAGCCTAGCACCAGCGCTCACGCTCACCTAGCCAGCAGTACTCAGGACTGAGCGCGAAAGTGGCGGCTTAAGATTTTTACACGTAAGCTGGTGCGATATTTGGCATGCGAAGTAGTTCCTCTTACGTTATCTAGGTGTATCTATAACTATGCTTGGTGCCCTCCCCCAGCGATACCCTAAGCCGAGGTCCTTACCCACAGGGGGTGTCCTTAGCATGTAGTCGTTTAGTCTTTAAGTATATCAAGCCCAGGTTAGAGGTCCTAATTTATTAAGGCACCCACAAGCAAATCCGTCATCAGGCAGTTGCCCACCAGACACAACGCCCGTCTGGTCGGAGTATCCTCCCTTTTCTATGGAGGATGAGTGAACTTTACATCCAGTTCCTCATACCTCTATACTCCTCTATTATATATTATAGGTAAGAGTGCTAGCATAAAGATGCTGGTTCCCGGTAAGAAGCCGGTACCGATTGATGTGGGTAAAGTAGCCTCGTATTAACTTGTGCGCTCATACATAAAGAAACAACATTGTTACCGTTCCTTTCCGTAGATCTATCTGCAGCGATCGGTACCGGATAACCCGCTGCTGCAAGTACCCTTATACTGGAGGCGCACTGCTAGAGAGGACTCCGCATACAACTGTCGCTCGACGAACTAAAGAGCAACATGGGTCTCATTATCATTGGTCGCGGGCAGAAGCTAGTTATGGATAAAACTCAAAAAAAACGTGGCAGAAGTGAAAACTTGAAAAATTACATGTGTATTTTTTGAATCCTCATAAACAAAACACAAACAGAATACTTTGCCATCACTCACTCACATATCGGAAATACATTAAAAACGAGTACATCCCGGGGACACATCCGAAGCGGTGTCGGTTACGGTAACAGTGGCGCGAATTCAATGGTTTTTTCCCATATCAAAAAATACTCAACGCGCCTAAAGAAGTTTTCACTTCAAAAACTTATAAAATCTCAATCACACATCACTAAGTCCTCATTGCGAGTACCTACTTCATCCATCAGCCTTCACTTCAAAGGACAGCCTAAGTGCGAGCTGATAGCGAAGTAATAAGCACATGTCACGGAGTGTGACATGTTATGAAAAACGTTATTGTTCCCTTGCGTACTTACGTGACACGTCTGGGGGTGGAAGAAGGGGGGTTACCCCACACCATGGCATCTGGTGTACCTACCTAGAGGAATTAACGTAAGGATTTTTTTTGTTTGAAATGAAATGAAATTGTTTATTCCGTAAAAAGGATATCGGAATGAATTTTTCATGTCATATTTAAAAAAAAATGAGCTAGATGTCGGCGTTTCCTATCTGACTATTCTGAGAAGAAAGGCCGAAACAAACTCAGAGGTCAGTCTCTTTTAAAGTCCAGACATAATCTTGGTCATATAATGTGAAAACGACGTAGGTGAAATGGTCTTTTCAGGAAATTACCACACATATTTAAGTGAACCAGCCCAGTCAGTGCAAGCATTTGTCAGTCAGTAATCGAATAGCTCAATTCAGAATAAGAGGAGCTCAAGGACTCGACAAAGAACACCAAGGAAAGGACATTTGGATAGGCCGCATAAAGTACTCATACTGCCAGACCAACATTGAAAACTAAATTGACTGTAATTAAGTAAGATGCAGGGTGGCTGCATGCTTAGCTCGATATGTTTTCTTGGGTTGCCACGAGGTATACGAATATTTGAAAATACTATTTGATAAAGAACGGCCGAAACAAACACAGAGGTCAACGATTCGACGAACAATACCAAAGAAAGGACATTTGGGTAGGCCACATAAATTACTCAAACTGCCAGACCATGGCAAAAACTAACAGAACAGAGAGAATAATAAAAATAAAATTGAATAAAATGATCCACATTGTCGTCACATTCACAACAATTAAAACAATATAATACTTTACAAAGTAAGCAAATGTCATTGTTTATATAAAATTCATTAATGTCAATGTGTATAATATAAAAAAGCACACATTCAGATTACAAAAATTGGAAGCAGCTCAATCCCAAGCCTTTTTTTTTTCAATACCTATGCTATGGGTTCATGGGTTCCCTCTATCTGGTAGTTCTACATTTTAATGACTATCGATATGAAATGTATGCCAAAAGACGATTCTGACTGTGAACTTTCTGCGATATGATGATTCTACTTTTTAATTATTATGGATATGAAATTTATGCCTAAAGATGATTCTGACTTACAAAATTATGAGTTTTGAATGAATGATGAACGAGTGTTTGCCAATCGATTTTCTGCGAAATGAAGTTTATGCTATCCGCTGTTATGCAAAATAATATTATGACATAAAAAGTTCTGCTGTAAAGGGTAGACCCCTATGCTATACCTAGAGCTAGCTATAATCCTTTTCCGACTAGGCGTGCCCCGAGGCGTTTCCCTGGTTTACATGAAAATCATTGTTCGGTCTGCTGCATTATACTCTACCATGGGGTTGTCAAATTAACAAAATTCACCATTGTTCTCCTGTGGCATTGTTGACAGCCCCACAATAAGGTGGCTTTTGAAATATCTGCTAAGTTATTTTGAAATGTATTTTTAGCTTCGTTTATCCCTCCATGTAAAATAATGGTATTCAGCTGCAACCGGTTAGATTGGAAGCCGACCCCATCATAGTTGTGAAAAGGCTAGACAGATGACGATGATGTTGATATTAGCCATTTTGTTTGTGTAAGTTATTGGGCTGATTTTGTTATATTTGTGTTTTTTCTCTTATTTTTGTTATTCTTTATTTAATTAGGGACTTCTCAGACCGCAATGCGTATGACAGTCCCATCGTACCCAAAATACGGACTGCTACGGATTATATTTGTGCCATGAGCCTGAACAGACTCTTCGCATCATCACCATTTGGTTGAGGCAGAATTTTATGAAATGTGCCTGTATCAAGTCGGTTCAACCTCAAGACCCCAAACAGATAATTTCTATGTCTCATATAAATTATCGAGTCCGCGTATCACTGATCAGTTTCCCTGAGTCGTCAGTTCTGTTTGGGGTCATATCAAATACAGTCCAATAATAATAAAATTTATAAAAAAAATATAAGAACTAACGTTACATACAGTTTTTCTTAAATCTATATCAAGTTCACCCATGATTTGTGCTTGAACTAGGTAATCCTGTGTTTCAAGCGATTGAAGGTAACATTAATTGATTAAATAATCACATGTCATAATTATCATATAATAAGTGATGTACCTAAGTCTTCCACAACTCCACACTCCACACAATTAGGCGTAGCTATTATTTAAAAACATATAGACTTATGAAATAAATCAATACCTGATTTATTTTATCATCTAATCTGTTATTTTTTTTTAAATCTTGGTCGACGTGACCGAATCTCTAAAGGATAGGAGACGCTTTCACTCATAAAGAGCACAATTAATGTTGAGCTTTCCGAAATATTTCGATTATAAAATACCTAATAATAGGACATGTCAGTTTCCTCACGATGTTTTCCTTCACCGATTTGAGAGCAGTGGTGATGAAATTAAATGTAACACAAAGTAAAGCGCCTGTCTGGGTTCATTGGATATCATTGGGTCACCACTGCTCATAGACATGTGTCATCCACCAACCCGCACTGGGCCCGCGTGGTGGATTACGGCCCACTCCCTCTCACACTGCAGTGAGAACAGTATAGGCTGATTATGTGTTTTATGTACAGACGCCAGCACATCAAGCTACCCGAAACTGTAAAATTTTCCCAATCAACTTTGAATTATGCTTTAGCGATGAAGTTGAAAATCTATTAAAGAAATTTGACAGATTGTAGTAGCTTGATGTACTGGCCTGTACCTAATAATACGCTTTGTTATTATCGTTCTAAGCAATGCTAATATCCGTTAGTTATTTTTAGAGACAACTTTTACAGTTCCAGGTACCCATTAGCTTAAGTAAAAGTTCCAATATCAGATCTTACACGTACATCATTAGTTTCTATACTTACTTTTCTCTTTATAAAGGCTTTACCGTAACTAGAAAAGTTGTGCAGCCTTAAGTAATGTTTTACGAAGTTTCCCAGTCCTTTGTTAAGCCGGTCTTCGGTTTACTCCGGTATTTATAGGCTGGATTACTCTTAAGACGTTCTCTTGCAGTGCAAGCAAAAAAAGGTTCAATTTATAGAGGACTTTCAAGCTGATTGTTTTTAAAAGTTACGTATTACGTTAGCTAAGAAGGGTAAGTTAGTTAAAACAAGTACCAATTTGAATCGTTTAATTAAATCGTATTTACTCATTAATGATAGTGTTTTACGTTGCTTTGCTTAGTGAACATGAGTAGTTAGGATACGCCGGTTCTGGCTCACTCCTGAGTCACCGCCCTCATCGGTCGTCAACGGACGACGAATCCTAAAAAAAAAAAAAAAAAAAAAAAAAAAAAAAAGTTTGGTATGGTTGGTATGGTTTTGATGTGCTCTGAGCTCGAATCTGCGGTCCATTTTTGTGTAGGATGCACGGTTTCGGAGATGTGCAGATCGATTTACTCGTATCTAATTGAGTCATTAGCGTCCCATTATCTCTGATCGATTTACTCGTATCTAATTGAGTCATTAGCGTCCCATTATCTCTTACGATCTACCTCGCTTTTCTGAATCATCAATAAAACACATTCCTTCATTTTACTACTATTTTTATTTCCAAAATGTTGTTGCTTAACAATGTATAACAACTGGCTTGTGTAAAAATAATTATTGATGAACATTTAAATTGTAGCCTTGTCTACTTATAAAATAGGAGCGAAACATCTCATCCACTAAAATATCGTTGTACAGTGTGTTCCCTGTAAATATGCTCGTAAAACTATGCATTGAACGTCCCTGAAACTTAAATAGCAAATACATTAAGCAATATTCACCACAAACTGAAGTCCAATCATTCTGAATCCTATCAACATTCCAGTCCCATCTCTTACAATTCCTTTTCAAAAACTGGAGATGAAATCGCTCAGGTGTACGTCCATATGAATCAAAATATTGACCGATGTTATTCGTATCGATATGTACAGCTACCCAGTGTGAACCTGGTTTATCATCCGCATCCAAATTGCATATTATATACGTTGGTACATGGGTATACATAGGCAGTCTATTAGCAGCATAAACATTATTTTCTAGACTGGGATGAATCTTTTTCATATGTTTTTGTAATTCTAGTGTATCCATGATTTTACTGTTATTAGCAGATTATTACAGTACCAATCTATTCAATGGTTGTCATAGGAATGTTCAATTATAGTGATTTGTAAATATTAAATCGCATTCTTTGTGTGATTCACAAATTTCGTTTTGTGAATATTTAATTATAGTGATTTGTAAATATTAAATCGCATTCTTTGTGTGAGTCACAAAACAGCAAAAAGCCAAGAACGGAAGAAGAAGCGTCTACCTCTGCAGGGACCAGTGTCGGTAACGATGATCAAGTGGAATGTCTAACGTGTCATATATTTATCAAGAAAAGATATTTAGCTAATCATTTTAAAAGTAATGTTCACAAAAATAATCTTTTAAATTCACATTATTCTTTATCAAACGTTAGTGTTATTGAATCTGCTTTTGGAAACAGAATTTTAACTTATAAAATCAAGAGTAGAGTAGATCGTTCATCATTAGTAAATTTTGAAACTCCTGAACTGTTTTTAAATTCTATTAAAGATGATATTTTATTTTTAATACGAGAGTGTATTCATCAACACATCATTTTTAAAGTAAACTTCATACTGCATGCTGATTTTGTTCAACAAACTAAAGATATTCATAATACATTTGATTTTCAAACATTTAACTATATTATTTGTCAAGGAGATGACTTAAATATTTTTCTTTCATCTTTGAATGATACAATTACTAGTAAAATTAGTGCATTTGAAAGAAAAGATAGTGGATGGAGTCTAAAAAACATAAAATCTATAGACATGAATGTTAATAAATTCAACCCCCTGCGTGGTACTTCATACATAGACCTTCCCCGTGACATAAAATTGAAAAAGGCTGTTTTAAATGTAAAAAACAAAGATTATTTTTGTTTTAAATGGGCGTTACTCTCAGCGTTATATCCCGTAAATAAAAACGCGGATCGGGTGTCATCGTACGCTAAACATGCAAATAAACTTAAATTTGATGGTATTTCCTTTCCAGTTAAAATTTCAGACATAGCAAAAGTAGAGAAATTAAATGATATTAGTATTAATGTTTTCGGGTTAGAATATAATAAAGAAAAACGATGTAATACTATAGTAGGTCCATTATTTTTAACAAAGTGTCGTAAAACTAGACATATCAATTTATTATTTTTTTCCAAGGATACGAAAAATCATTTTTGTTACATAAAAAATTTATCGCGATTAGTTAGTAATCAAATTTCAAAACATGGTCACGTTATGTATATTTGCGAAGCGTGTCTACTTCATTTTCCATCTCAAGAAAGGTTAAATAACCATGAACAATACGATTGTGCCTACATTTGTACAGAATTACCAAACAGTGAAACTTTAAAAAAGAATTGGTTTGGTCAACCTACTTCAAGTGATAAAATTAAATTTGACAGTTTTGAAAAAAAGTTAAAGATACCATTCGTAGTTTATGCTGATTTTGAAGCATTTTTAAAACCAATAGAATCATGTTCTAACGATCCATCCAAACCTTTCACACATAATATTCAGAAACATGAAGTGTATAGTTTTGGTTATTATATAAAATGTTCATATGATGATAAATTATCAAAATATGTAACATATTGCGGACCCAACTGTGCACAAGTGTTTATGGAAAGTTTATCTAACAATTTGAAAGAAATAATTCGAAAAAATAGATTTCAAATATGTCCAGTTACGCTAACAAATGAAGACAAAAACAAAATTTCAAACGCAACCATTTGTCATATTTGTGAAACAGAATTAGCAGAACCCTTTTATGATTTTGATTGGTACACAGGTAGTTTTAGAGGTGTTGCTCATGAATCATGTAGCTCGAAGTTCAGAACACCACGTCATATTCCAATATTTTTACACAACCTTAGTCACTATGATGCTCATTTTATTGTTCATGCATTAAACTTTTGTGATGGTGAAGTCGAAGTTATTCCTCAAAATAAAGAAAAATATATATCCTTTTCCAAAAAAATAAAAATAAATAATAATGAAGTTATATTGAGATTCGTAGATTCATTTAAGTTTTTATCATGTAAATTAGAACAATTAGCCAATAATCTCAGTAATGATCAATTTCAAGAATTACGTAGAAATTTCCCTAATGATGAAGATTTCATTCGTTTAAAACGGAAAGGGGTTTATCCATATGAATTAATGACTAGTTATGATAGTTTAAACCTAACGTCACTCCCCGAACAAAAACATTTTTATAGCTCGCTCACAGATTCCCATATTTTTCAAATGACGATTACAATCATGCTAAAGATGTTTGGGAACACTTTGGTTGTTGTAGTATGCTAGATTACTCAAACTTGTACTTAAAAACAGACGTTTTACTTTTATCCGACGTATTTGAAAACTTTAGAAAGCTATGCATTGATACTTATGATTTAGATCCTGCTCATTATTACACAGCCCCTGGTTTAAGTTGGGATGCAATGCTAAAATATACAAAAATAGAATTAGAACTTTTAACAGATTATGAGAAAATTGCATTTATTAGGTCAGGTATCAGGGGTGGTGTATCTCAATGTAGTAATCGTTACGCTAGAGCTAATAACAAATACATGGAGGATTATGATGCTGAGAAACCAAATTCATATATCACATATTTTGATGCCAACAATTTATATGGTTGGGCTATGTCTCAATATCTTCCTACTGGCGGATTTGAATGGATAAATCCGAATACAGATTTTAATGTGTCTGAGACATCGGACTTCGGTTTCATTTTAGAAGTTGATTTGGAATATCCAGATGAACTTCATGATTTACATTCGGACTTTCCTTTGTGTCCAGAAAACATTTGTGTAGGCAATACTAATGAGAGTAAATTAATCCCAAATTTAAATAATAAAGATAAATATGTAATTCATTATAGAAATTTAAAGCAGTGCATAGAAATGGGGATTAAATTAATTAAAATTCATAGAGTTTTGAAATTTAAACAGTCTCCCTGGTTAAAAATGTACATAGATCTAAACACAAAATTAAGAACGTTAGCAAAATCAGATTTCGAAAAAGATTTTTATAAATTAATGAATAATTCAGTCTTCGGTAAGACTATGGAGAATATTGAAAAAAGGGTTAACGTAAAATTAGTTACACACTGGGAGAATCAGGGTAAAGCTTTAGGTGCTGAAGATCTAATTGCTAAACCACACTTTCATAGTCTTTCTATATTTTCGGAAGACCTAGTTGCGGTTCAGTTGCGAAAGACTAAGTTAGTATATAACAAACCAATTTATTTAGGGTTTTGTATTTTAGATATATCAAAAACCTTAATGTATGATTTTCATTATAAATATATGATTCAAAAGTTTAGTAAAATCAAATTATTGTATACAGATACGGATAGTTTAGTATATCACATATTTACAGATGATTTTTACACTGATATAAAACCTGACCTTTCCTCGTACTTCGATACCTCAGATTATGATTCAAATAACATTTTTGAATATCCAAAATTGAATAAAAAGAAATTAGGTTTTTTCAAAGATGAAAATAATGGTAAAATCATGAAAGAATTTGTAGGTTTACGATCTAAAATGTACGCTTTTAACTTAGAGAACAAGACTATAGCCAAGGCAAAAGGGATCAATAAATGTATCACTAAAAAGATGATAATGAATTGTTATAAGTCTTCTCTTTTTAATAAAAAAGTGCAATATTACAGTATGCTTAGATTTAAATCAATTAAACACACAATTTTCACACAAAAATAAATAAGATTGGTTTATCGTATAATGACACAAAGAGGTATATTTTAGATAATAACATTGAAACATTAGCTTGGGGTCATTATAAATTGCGTTAAATGTTAATATTTTTTACTTTTATGTCTGTGTGTAAATAAAATTTGTATTGATTGTAAAATTTAATTATTGTTTGATTGTAAATAATGTAAGATAATTGTGGTTTCTATTTGTGTGTATACATTTGAGTTGATTGTAAAATTCTGATGTACTAATTATTGTGTTAGAAATAGTATTCAAATCATTCTGTTTTATAATATAATTTTAACATGATATATATATTATTTTTTTAAACAACACTTTCATTTCTTATTTCATCCCTCTGAACTTTAGACGTGTGTAATGTTTCACTTTATCCATCCGTTTACTGCTATTGTGGCGGGGCCAAGTGGATGTGGGAAGTCAAATTTTGTAACAAATTTCATAAAATCAGTTACAGAAATATGTAATTGTGATTTTAATCAAATCACATGGTGCTTTGATGAAATGCAACCTTTATATAATTTACCAAATGTTAACTATCATCAAGGAATTCCAAATCTTAATATGTTTGATGGTGAAAACCCACATCTTGTCATTATTGATGATCTAATGCGAGAGTCTGATGGACGAATTGTGGATATATTTACAAAAGGTAGTCATCACAGGAATCTTAGCGTATTTTATTTGACACAAAATTTATTTCATCAGGGTAAAGGTCAAAGAGACATTTCTTTAAATTCAAGTTATATAATATATTTCAAAAATCCTCGAGATAAAACTCAAATAAGATATTTAGCGCAACAAGTGTCACCAGATAATCCAAAATTTATCGAAGATGCCTACAGGGATGCAACTTTAGAAGCGCATGGATATTTAATGGTAGATTTAAAACAGAATACAAATGATTTTTGTCGTATCAAGACAAATGTATTCCCATTTAATGGTTACTGCACAGTCTACGTCCCCACGAAAGAGTTTAAATACACCAAGAATCAAACAATTCAAATCATTTCTAAATGATGCATCGTCGACTCAGAACGCATAAACATTTGCTAAACGCTTTGCATACGCTTAAACCAAAATATCAAAGAGCGTTACTTAAAACGTGTGATGAAGAAGAAATAAATTGTATTTGTGAATGTATTCATAACGTTTTACAAGGAAAGATACCTCTTAAAGATCAAGATAAACAAAAATTGAATAAACACAAAAATATACTCCGTAAACTGGTGCATAAGTGTAAACATAAACTAAGAAAAAATATTATTATACAAAAAGGAGGGGCGTTCTTACCAATAATATTAGGTGCAATATTGAGTGGATTAGTAAGTGGACTAGCCAGTTAACATGGAAAATGCTAAGAAAATGATACTTATTGAACCTGGATTGATTGAAAAATTAAAACAAGAAAATAAGGTTACTAGTAATTTGTCTCGATTAGATATTGAAACAAAGATTCAGCATCAACTGAACTTTTTAATCTGGTATGGTAATCTGAGTGGTTGACGATCCTCTTCGGTAAAGTGAAGGTATCTTTGTAGTGTTTGTAAATATAACATCCACTTTTTTCGGTCTTCCGTCTTACTATTCATAATATTTTGTATTTCAATATCTAATCGAGACAAATTACTAGTAACCTTTCTTGTTTTAATTTTTCAATCAATCCAGGTTCAATAAGTATCATTTTCTTAGCATTTTCCATGTTAACTGGCTAGTCCACTTACTAATCCACTCAATATTGCACCTAATATTATTGGTAAGAACGCCCCTCCTTTTTGTATAATAATATTTTTTCTTAGTTTATGTTTACACTTATGCACCAGTTTACGGAGTATATTTTTGTGTTTATTCAATTTTTGTTTATCTTGATCTTTAAGAGGTATCTTTCCTTGTAAAACGTTATGAATACATTCACAAATACAATTTATTTCTTCTTCATCACACGTTTTAAGTAACGCTCTTTGATATTTTGGTTTAAGCGTATGCAAAGCGTTTAGCAAATGTTTATGCGTTCTGAGTCGACGATGCATCATTTAGAAATGATTTGAATTGTTTGATTCTTGGTGTATTTAAACTCTTTCGTGGGGACGTAGACTGTGCAGTAACCATTAAATGGGAATACATTTGTCTTGATACGACAAAAATCATTTGTATTCTGTTTTAAATCTACCATTAAATATCCATGCGCTTCTAAAGTTGCATCCCTGTAGGCATCTTCGATAAATTTTGGATTATCTGGTGACACTTGTTGCGCTAAATATCTTATTTGAGTTTTATCTCGAGGATTTTTGAAATATATTATATAACTTGAATTTAAAGAAATGTCTCTTTGACCTTTACCCTGATGAAATAAATTTTGTGTCAAATAAAATACGCTAAGATTCCTGTGATGACTACCTTTTGTAAATATATCCACAATTCGTCCATCAGACTCTCGCATTAGATCATCAATAATGACAAGATGTGGGTTTTCACCATCAAACATATTAAGATTTGGAATTCCTTGATGATAGTTAACATTTGGTAAATTATATAAAGGTTGCATTTCATCAAAGCACCATGTGATTTGATTAAAATCACAATTACATATTTCTGTAACTGATTTTATGAAATTTGTTACAAAATTTGACTTCCCACATCCACTTGGCCCCGCCACAATAGCAGTAAACGGATGGATAAAGTGAAACATTACACACGTCTAAAGTTCAGAGGGATGAAATAAGAAATGAAAGTGTTGTTTAAAAAAATAATATATATATCATGTTAAAATTATATTATAAAACAGAATGATTTGAATACTATTTCTAACACAATAATTAGTACATCAGAATTTTACAATCAACTCAAATGTATACACACAAATAGAAACCACAATTATCTTACATTATTTACAATCAAACAATAATTAAATTTTACAATCAATACAAATTTTATTTACACACAGACATAAAAGTAAAAAATATTAACATTTAACGCAATTTATAATGACCCCAAGCTAATGTTTCAATGTTATTATCTAAAATATACCTCTTTGTGTCATTATACGATAAACCAATCTTATTTATTTTTGTGTGAAAATTGTGTGTTTAATTGATTTAAATCTAAGCATACTGTAATATTGCACTTTTTTATTAAAAAGAGAAGACTTATAACAATTCATTATCATCTTTTTAGTGATACATTTATTGATCCCTTTTGCCTTGGCTATAGTCTTGTTCTCTAAGTTAAAAGCGTACATTTTAGATCGTAAACCTACAAATTCTTTCATGATTTTACCATTATTTTCATCTTTGAAAAAACCTAATTTCTTTTTATTCAATTTTGGATATTCAAAAATGTTATTTGAATCATAATCTGAGGTATCGAAGTACGAGGAAAGGTCAGGTTTTATATCAGTGTAAAAATCATCTGTAAATATGTGATATACTAAACTATCCGTATCTGTATACAATAATTTGATTTTACTAAACTTTTGAATCATATATTTATAATGAAAATCATACATTAAGGTTTTTGATATATCTAAAATACAAAACCCTAAATAAATTGGTTTGTTATATACTAACTTAGTCTTTCGCAACTGAACCGCAACTAGGTCTTCCGAAAATATAGAAAGACTATGAAAGTGTGGTTTAGCAATTAGATCTTCAGCACCTAAAGCTTTACCCTGATTCTCCCAGTGTGTAACTAATTTTACGTTAACCCTTTTTTCAATATTCTCCATAGTCTTACCGAAGACTGAATTATTCATTAATTTATAAAAATCTTTTTCGAAATCTGATTTTGCTAACGTTCTTAATTTTGTGTTTAGATCTATGTACATTTTTAACCAGGGAGACTGTTTAAATTTCAAAACTCTATGAATTTTAATTAATTTAATCCCCATTTCTATGCACTGCTTTAAATTTCTATAATGAATTACATATTTATCTTTATTATTTAAATTTGGGATTAATTTACTCTCATTAGTATTGCCTACACAAATGTTTTCTGGACACAAAGGAAAGTCCGAATGTAAATCATGAAGTTCATCTGGATATTCCAAATCAACTTCTAAAATGAAACCGAAGTCCGATGTCTCAGACACATTAAAATCTGTATTCGGATTTATCCATTCAAATCCGCCAGTAGGAAGATATTGAGACATAGCCCAACCATATAAATTGTTGGCATCAAAATATGTGATATATGAATTTGGTTTCTCAGCATCATAATCCTCCATGTATTTGTTATTAGCTCTAGCGTAACGATTACTACATTGAGATACACCACCCCTGATACCTGACCTAATAAATGCAATTTTCTCATAATCTGTTAAAAGTTCTAATTCTATTTTTGTATATTTTAGCATTGCATCCCAACTTAAACCAGGGGCTGTGTAATAATGAGCAGGATCTAAATCATAAGTATCAATGCATAGCTTTCTAAAGTTTTCAAATACGTCGGATAAAAGTAAAACGTCTGTTTTTAAGTACAAGTTTGAGTAATCTAGCATACTACAACAACCAAAGTGTTCCCAAACATCTTTAGCATGATTGTAATCGTCATTTGAAAAATATGGGAATCTGTGAGCGAGCTATAAAAATGTTTTTGTTCGGGGAGTGACGTTAGGTTTAAACTATCATAACTAGTCATTAATTCATATGGATAAACCCCTTTCCGTTTTAAACGAATGAAATCTTCATCATTAGGGAAATTTCTACGTAATTCTTGAAATTGATCATTACTGAGATTATTGGCTAATTGTTCTAATTTACATGATAAAAACTTAAATGAATCTACGAATCTCAATATAACTTCATTATTATTTATTTTTATTTTTTTGGAAAAGGATATATATTTTTCTTTATTTTGAGGAATAACTTCGACTTCACCATCACAAAAGTTTAATGCATGAACAATAAAATGAGCATCATAGTGACTAAGGTTGTGTAAAAATATTGGAATATGACGTGGTGTTCTGAACTTCGAGCTACATGATTCATGAGCAACACCTCTAAAACTACCTGTGTACCAATCAAAATCATAAAAGGGTTCTGCTAATTCTGTTTCACAAATATGACAAATGGTTGCGTTTGAAATTTTGTTTTTGTCTTCATTTGTTAGCGTAACTGGACATATTTGAAATCTATTTTTTCGAATTATTTCTTTCAAATTGTTAGATAAACTTTCCATAAACACTTGTGCACAGTTGGGTCCGCAATATGTTACATATTTTGATAATTTATCATCATATGAACATTTTATATAATAACCAAAACTATACACTTCATGTTTCTGAATATTATGTGTGAAAGGTTTGGATGGATCGTTAGAACATGATTCTATTGGTTTTAAAAATGCTTCAAAATCAGCATAAACTACGAATGGTATCTTTAACTTTTTTTCAAAACTGTCAAATTTAATTTTATCACTTGAAGTAGGTTGACCAAACCAATTCTTTTTTAAAGTTTCACTGTTTGGTAATTCTGTACAAATGTAGGCACAATCGTATTGTTCATGGTTATTTAACCTTTCTTGAGATGGAAAATGAAGTAGACACGCTTCGCAAATATACATAACGTGACCATGTTTTGAAATTTGATTACTAACTAATCGCGATAAATTTTTTATGTAACAAAAATGATTTTTCGTATCCTTGGAAAAAAATAATAAATTGATATGTCTAGTTTTACGACACTTTGTTAAAAATAATGGACCTACTATAGTATTACATCGTTTTTCTTTATTATATTCTAACCCGAAAACATTAATACTAATATCATTTAATTTCTCTACTTTTGCTATGTCTGAAATTTTAACTGGAAAGGAAATACCATCAAATTTAAGTTTATTTGCATGTTTAGCGTACGATGACACCCGATCCGCGTTTTTATTTACGGGATATAACGCTGAGAGTAACGCCCATTTAAAACAAAAATAATCTTTGTTTTTTACATTTAAAACAGCCTTTTTCAATTTTATGTCACGGGGAAGGTCTATGTATGAAGTACCACGCAGGGGGTTGAATTTATTAACATTCATGTCTATAGATTTTATGTTTTTTAGACTCCATCCACTATCTTTTCTTTCAAATGCACTAATTTTACTAGTAATTGTATCATTCAAAGATGAAAGAAAAATATTTAAGTCATCTCCTTGACAAATAATATAGTTAAATGTTTGAAAATCAAATGTATTATGAATATCTTTAGTTTGTTGAACAAAATCAGCATGCAGTATGAAGTTTACTTTAAAAATGATGTGTTGATGAATACACTCTCGTATTAAAAATAAAATATCATCTTTAATAGAATTTAAAAACAGTTCAGGAGTTTCAAAATTTACTAATGATGAACGATCTACTCTACTCTTGATTTTATAAGTTAAAATTCTGTTTCCAAAAGCAGATTCAATAACACTAACGTTTGATAAAGAATAATGTGAATTTAAAAGATTATTTTTGTGAACATTACTTTTAAAATGATTAGCTAAATATCTTTTCTTGATAAATATATGACACGTTAGACATTCCACTTGATCATCGTTACCGACACTGGTCCCTGCAGAGGTAGACGCTTCTTCTTCCGTTCTTGGCTTTTTGCTGTTTTGTGACTCACACAAAGAATGCGATTTAATATTTACAAATCACTATAATTAAATATTCACAAAACGAAATTTGTGAATCACACAAAGAATGCGATTTAATATTTACAAATCACTATAATTGAACATTCCTATGACAACCATTGAATAGATTGGTACTGTAATAATCTGCTAATAACAGTAAAATCATGGATACACTAGAATTACAAAAACATATGAAAAAGATTCATCCCAGTCTAGAAAATAATGTTTATGCTGCTAATAGACTGCCTATGTATACCCATGTACCAACGTATATAATATGCAATTTGGATGCGGATGATAAACCAGGTTCACACTGGGTAGCTGTACATATCGATACGAATAACATCGGTCAATATTTTGATTCATATGGACGTACACCTGAGCGATTTCATCTCCAGTTTTTGAAAAGGAATTGTAAGAGATGGGACTGGAATGTTGATAGGATTCAGAATGATTGGACTTCAGTTTGTGGTGAATATTGCTTAATGTATTTGCTATTTAAGTTTCAGGGACGTTCAATGCATAGTTTTACGAGCATATTTACAGGGAACACACTGTACAACGATATTTTAGTGGATGAGATGTTTCGCTCCTATTTTATAAGTAGACAAGGCTACAATTTAAATGTTCATCAATAATTATTTTTACACAAGCCAGTTGTTATACATTGTTAAGCAACAACATTTTGGAAATAAAAATGGTAGTAAAATGAAGGAATGTGTTTTATTGATGATTCAGAAAAGCGAGGTAGATCGTAAGAGATAATGGGACGCTAATGACTCAATTAGATACGAGTAAATCGATCAGAGATAATGGGACGCTAATGACTCAATTAGATACGAGTAAATCGATCTGCACATCTCCGAAACCGTGCATCCTACACAAAAATGGACCGCAGATTCGAGCTCAGAGCACATCAAAACCATACCAACCATACCAAACTTTTTTTTTTTTTTTTTTTTTTTTTTAGGATTCGTCGTCCGTTGACGACCGATGAGGGCGGTGACTCAGGAGTGAGCCAGAACCGGCGTATCCTAACTACTAACATGATCGGGGGTACTAATCATCTGCCTAGCCTTTTCCCAACTACGTTGGGGTCAGCTTCCAGTTTAACCGGATACAGCTGTATACCAGTATTTTACATGGAGCGGCTGCTTATCTGACCTCCACAACCCAGTTACTGGGCAATATCATACCCCTTGGTAAGACTGATTGTCAGACTTTTGGGCATCTGACGATCCGTAACGACTGCCAAAGATCTACGAATGGCAGCCGGGACCAATGGCTTAACGTGCTTTCTGAGGCACGGAGGGGTCTTGATATTATTATGTAAAGATGATTACCCATCCACGGACCAACCGCGGCAAGCGTAGCTTAACCTATCCGATCGACCTCCACAACCCAGTTATTTAAATGTCTTTGTATCAAAAACTATTAGCGAACCATCATTGAGTATCTAATAGTACCTAAGTAAAACTATTTGTGAGGAAGCACATCCCGGGAACTAGGTCCTACCACATCCATACTTAGCAGGCGTTTCAAACCGACATACTTTCGAACTAATAAATTACCGAACAAATGAGCAATCGTTGTAGGGTTTTTCGTAACAGGATTTTTCGCACAAACGTTACATCGCACCAATAACGCATCGACGGAATAAAACATCGTACAACTGAATTATCGACACACCGTGTTCGATATAATAAAAATCGAATCATCAACTTTCGAAAACAAGTAGGGAACCCTATTTCCAAAGGGCATAGATGCCTGTAAAATACAGGCACACAGGCACACGAGACAGTTCAGCTTTCAACACCTTTTCGAAGCTCAGAATTTTCTAGAAGCCACAGGTGGCATTGACCAATTCCCATAAGGTTAAAACAAAAGAATGACATCTATATCTTCTATATCTGGCACGAAAAGCGACTTTATTTTATAATATGTATACAGGGTTTTTGGAAAAACATCAAAAACCTCTTAAGAGGTCATTGTACTCATCATTATGAACAACTTTTACTATGGGACCAAACATGAAATCGCGAAAAAAAAATCTGCTGTTCCCTACATTTTGACGAGTTATACGAACATAAATGTAGGGAACAGTTGATTTGTTTTTCGCGATTCAATTTCGTAACACACTATCAATCTCAGTCTGAACAATTTTGAAGGATATTGCTAATCCATTGCTTCCTACAGTCCGTCAAATCTAAGAAGTACCGTTTGACGTTTCATATTTTTCAAACCGAAACAACTTTGTTCATACGTACATTATTCAGTTTCGATAACCTTTTTCATAAAACCATGAATTTAGAAAGATTTCATTATTGTATCTAAAAATGTACAATTCTTAATATCTAAATGTAATTGAAAACTTTCAAACAAAGCAAAATAACACATATTTACACAGTAAATAATTTCTAATAGTTATATTCTTGACCTCATTACAAAGTTACGTAGTTAGGTCACTGCACGTAGTGTTGCGACTCTTCGGATACACTTGTATGCAAAAAAATCGTTTACATATACGAAAAATCGAATGTATTATTTACAAATTACACTTGACAACCAAACAAATATTTTTTCATGTGAATGGGATTTATCTCACATATTACGATTACATAACTAAATAGTTATGTAATCGTAAAATATGAGATAAAACCCATTCACCAAAAATACGTATTTATAAATCAAATATATTTGCTTCTTTAAAAAGTTGTCGAAATCGATTTGTCGATTTTTGATTTTCGCGCCCAAATAAGTCGGGGTTTCTCGCGCTAACGCTGTCGAAATAGTAAATGGAGTCAGGGATAGTGTTTTTTACATTTATTTTTGTGTATGATAGTATGGGTTTGCATATTACAGAGAAATAAACAAATTTTTAACAAGCACATCCATTGATTTTACAATTACAATTTTTTCTTCTAAGTCTTATTTCTACGTCTAAAACTAATAAAAATAAGGTATGTAGAACCCATTCACAAAAATGTTGTTGCCTGATGTTATAAATTAACGACGTTACTGCGCGACCGCATAATGCACTGAATACACAGATACCCTAAAATAAATTAATTTAATTATTTTTAGGTCAATAGGCAAAATCGCAGGTGTCCAAGTCTCTACAATTTTTTTTTTCTGGCAACACTGCCAACTACAAGCGCACGCGGTCCGCTCGGTCGGTTCGGCGTCAGCAGTCTCTCGCCATCTTGGAAGCTGACTGTGCGCGTACTTGCTTTCTCGTTTGTGTTTTACAATTTGTGACTTGGCTATTACTTTTCTGGACTGATCATTCTTTATCCGTTTACCTTGGCAATATTTATACTGGACTCCGAACTAAGCAAGTGTTTATTAATAATGTCGAAAAGAGGACGTACTTTGAACAGCCAGGCTCGTGAATTGGTGGTGAAATTACACGAGTATTTTGAGCGTGAATCTCAAAATGGTGGACTTCTACTGCCAGTTACACAAGTTCGGGATCGCGTCGGTGAAGCTCTCGGTATTGGTAGCCGCACCGTTGGCAAAATATTAAGTGAAAAATATGGGCCTTCGGGGAGTGACAGTAACGTACTTCACACACCGAAAAAACGAAAAAGAAATAAACCTGTGACAGGCATCGATGAATTCGATAGTCATGCTATTAGAAACCATATATACGGGTATTTTACAAGAGGCGAATTTCCAACATTGGCAAAGTTATGTGCAACTTTAAAAGATGCCGGGCTGTATAAGGGAAGCATAGAGTCGTTGAGAACGGTAATAACAGGAATTGGCTTCAGATACAAAAAAGTTGACAAACGAAAAATTGTTATGGAGCGACATGACATAATTATGCAGCGACTAACATTCCTGCGCGAAGTTAAACAAATTATAAACTGGGATAATGTAATATTTTTGGACGAAACCTGGCTAAATTCCAACCATTCTGTGCCGAAAACATGGACTGATGATTCTGAAGCTTCGTGCTCGAAGGTGCCGATAGGAAAAGGTGGACGCCTCATAATATGCCATGCTGGGTCAGCGTCTACAGGCTTCGTGGAAAACTCTTTATTAGCTTTCCAATCCAAAAGCACTAAAGAGTATCATGAAGAAATGGACGCAGTAAGGTTCCGAGAGTGGTTCTTAAATTTATTACAGAATATCCCTCCTAACAGCACAATTATAATGGATAATGCCCCATACCACTCTGTGCAAATTGATAAAGCACCTACGTCAGCCAATAAGAAAGCAGATTTGGTGGCATGGCTGCAAAGAAAAGGAGTGGATGCCGACATGTCACTATTAAAAGCTGAATTATTACAGTTAGTGAAATTGCATAAACCACCAAAACCGACATATGTAATTGACCAATTGGCCGAAGAGCACGGGCACAAAGTCATACGACTTCCTCCGTACCATTGCCAATATAATGCCATTGAACTGATTTGGGCCCAAGTTAAAGGTAATATTTTATAATATTATAATAATAACACGAGTACTTCTAACATTTATAATTTAAACAATGGTTTTCGTCTGCTATCAAATAGTTACATTATTGTTTTACAGGTTATGCAGCAAGACACAACACAAAACCACCCTTCAGTGTCAAGAAAATGGAAGGTTTATTAAAGGAAGCATGTGCCCAAGTTACACAGGAAGATTGGAGTAAAGTAGTACAAAAAACAAAGAAAATAATAATGGACGACTTCGAAAGAGACGTACACTTTGATAATGTAATGGACAATCAACTGGTCATTAATTTAAATGACGATGATGACGAAGACGACGATACTAGTACTAGTAGTGAATAAAAAAATATCCTAAACATTTCTTTTATTTAATTATAACAATTGATTTCTTAAAATTCGGATATTATAGTAATCGATCTCTTAAAGTTCGGATATTATAGTAATCGATTTTTTCATCCCATCCCTATCATTCAATTGTCAGAACTGTCAAACGGTACTTCTTAGATTTGACGGACTGTAGTTTCGAAAAATGTGTTTGCTCAACAACGTAAATAACGCAATGAATGTTGTTAAACTGTCAAAATTAAAGACATTGCTACTGATACTGTATTTCGCTATTACCCCGCAGGGGTGGGTCGCTAGTTAATATATAATTCACAGTTCACAATGCCTAGCAGTCCCAACAGGATTGATAAATTAAGTTTCAGATTTTAAATTACAAAAAACCTAAAGGGATTTGCTTGATAAAAGATGAAAGTGAAATTATCTCCGAAAGATGATTATATTTTGCGGTTCCATCAAATTGTCTGAAAGGATTTGATAGAGGTACCGCACAGTAGGGTGACAAAAGATAAAAAGATGTTCTCTTTTTATGAGACTAAAGAAAAAAAACTGAAATGTTTCCAAATCACTTTGATTTAGATTTGAAAACAGGGAACACACAACACGGTAAATCGTAATAAGATTTTTACTCAATATGTTGTACTTAGGTATTTACAATAAGCTAACAGACTAAGGGCTGATTTTTACAAAGCCAGATAATTTTATCCGAGGAAAATTTTGAATTTTTGACAGTTGTTCGATACAAAATCTGTCAAACGTCAATTTTATTCCACGAATAAACATTATCTGTTCATTGCAAAATCAGCCCTTAAAATAATATTAATTATATGTACATGTACCTATATAAAAAAGAAGGAAAATAATCATAGGTCATCAAAAACTTCATCCGCGTCGCTGTCAACAGGAAAAGTGCCCAAAAGGCTGGCAGCATTGCCACGTTGGTTGGCGATGCTCATTCTTTGGCCAAAAAAATAGGCTAGCGGTTGTACTTAGGTAGTCTCATTATGTATATACCTTTTAAAACTTAAAATAACACACACAAACGAGTGCCTGCTGGACGACATTTATTTAATTTTTATTTATTGCTGATTGGGCCCGCTCTTGACCTCGATCACGCCTGATGGAAAGCGCTGGATCAGCGGGGCAATTGCGTAACACATTAACAATCGGAATCGGTTTCATTTTGACAGATCAACAACATTCATTGCGTTATTTACGTGTTGAGCAGACAAATTTTCCGAACTTATAAAAGCAATGGGTTAGCAATTTGCTTCAAAATGATTCAGATTCCGATTTATAGTGTGTTACGCAATTAGGGTGCAGGTCTCTGATGGAACGAGCGTGCCCAGAAGATGCCTAAGGCACTGGAACTCCCACGCATCGACGAAACACAGCAGGCTGCTTGACGCCGGACTCCGGTGGGAGGTTGGTCGCAAACCAGGCGGGCGTTAGCCCTACCACCGTAAGGGAAGAATTGGCCAGTCAAATAAGGTGTTGGGTGTGACTGTCCAGGATGCGCCGAGCGCTCGGTTCAGTTGAGTAACTGCGCTACACGAGGAGGCTTCTTCATGCATCCCACAAAAGTTATTGTTGTTGGTTTCTTCAAAAGTTTACGAAAGTAATAAATTAACATAGACAAAACATCACGCCTGTATTACTCGAAGGGTTATGCAGATGTCTATAAGCTTATAGTACAGACGCCAGCACATCAAGCTACTACAATCTGTCAAATTTCTTTAATACATTTTCAACTTTATCGCTGAAACATAAGGTTCAAAGTTGATTGGGAAAATTTGACAGTTTCGGGTAGCTTGACTTGTCTGTACACCCGCATTTCGCCAGTTATGCATGTTTAAGTCCCATTTAATAGGGGGCGAACCTATTGCCATCAACCGAGCATAAATCCAGACACCGGTCTGCTACTGAAAAATTCCAGACGGAAAAACCCAACAACACTTTACCCGACACGGGAATCGAACTCTGGAGCTCATGCCTAGCAGTAGCACTTGCGACCACTGAACCAACAAGGCAAAAGTTATAAACTTATGTCAAGGTTTTCTTTTCCGAGATGAATATTGTTATAAGTAGGAGTATACGCATCGATCAATCACTTAGAAAAATAATTGAGATTGAGATAATAATTTAAAGCAAAATATACAGGATGATTGGAAGGAGCAAAGCTTTAAGGTGAAGATAGTACAGACAATTTAGAACCATTTAAGCCACGGTTGTCTTAGACGAAATCTTACCAACTTTTTTACTTACCTAATTTTTGTCATTTTTTCGAAAATTCCCAAAATTTTAAGTAAACAGCTTATTTATGGCCAAATTGAATGATAAATGAATTCAATTTTATTTAATTAAAGTATTTTAATTCAATTTTATGTGTAAGCAATCTAGCAAAACATGTTTTAGGCCTCTGCGCTATTAGACATAAGAAACATAAAAATTATGTAAAAAAAAACTGGTACCACGGCTTAAACGGTTCTAAGTTGTCTGTACTATCTTTTTTTTTTTTTTTTTGGATGGGAAATCATCTAATGACTCCTCCCGCTCTGGGTGGAGCGGAAGGGAGTGTCAGACTCTTACTGACTAAAACCCACCCGTGTTCCTTCCTTAGCTCTTTATGTTCCGGGGCAGCGGTAACCCTTTCGGACGATCCCGCTACCCGTCTGTACTATCTTCGCATTAAAGTTTTGTACCCATCTTCCAATCAACCTGTATATTAAAACATTCTAACAGTAACATTATTATATTTTCAAGACAACTTAATCAAATTCGTGAAAGGTTCGCGGTCGGTGCAGTAGGGTGACAAAAAAGTTTGTGCAAATTGTTCGGACAAATGAGAGGGCAAGGGTAACCATCATTCTTGTTTAGCTCTTGACACGTGGATTCGTTCGGGAAATAGAAATGTCCCTTTGTGCGACCGTATTTACTGGGTATGTGGGTAATTTGTAAAAAAAACGTGCTACATTTTTTTGCGGATGTGTCAAAAAAGTGTGATTCTACCATTTCGGCTGTGCAATTTCAAAACCTAACAACTCACAAAAAAAAAAAAAAAACGATTTTTTATTGTCAGTTGCTAGGTTTTGAAATAGCACAGCCGAATTCTTCGTTGTTTGAACGTCTTTATGTTGTCCTGTTTCGTCAAAATCAAAAGGATCAGGTTCCAGCGTGAACTATCCATACTAATATTATAAATGCGAAAGTGTGTCTGTCTGACGTCTGTTACCCCTGCACGCTTAAACCGCTGAAACCGTGGGCGCAGCTAGTATTAGATACTAATGTTGAAATTTTCCATAGGGTGACACAATGAGATACCTTGTAGTCGTTCTAATCTTTACCTGTGTCTATACTAATAAAAACTCGATAGAATTTCATGTAACTCCGTGAATGTACGCTCCAAAAACCGCATCTCACGTAAAACAAATACATAGGCCACACAAAGGAAAATAGAACAGTCCAGTGGAGCCGTGTCAATGAATCTTTATTCACGTTTTGTGATTTTAAGCCCAACTCGTTATTACTATCTACGAGTTGCTGTGTAGCTACTCAATGAATATACATATAGAATGAACGCTGATACAGTCTGAAAACATTCTATTCTATTCTATTTTTAATAAATGGCAAGCAAAGCCGATGTCGACTATTCTGCCAATGTCTAAAGTGGGCTGCAAGAACAAGTGTGCATGAGAAAAAAAAAAAAAAAAAAAATTTAGGCGAATAAAATCTGAAAACATTAACTGCTCACCAAAACGAGCACCAACTTAATTTGGCCGTATATTCAAATCACAACTGTCATTCTTTGACAGCTGTATGAAATGGCTATAATCCGGCTAATTGACGTAGGTACTATTAGTTATTCTGTGGTAGTGTGTCAATTTAGTAAACAGTAACCCTTTTATTTATAACCGTTGCTTAAAGTTAAGGAACGTTTATAAAAACGTCAAAAATGTATGGTTAAACAGTCGCTAATCATTATTACTTGACTTAGAGCAACGTTTATAAAGAAGGCAGTAAATTTCCTTGGCCATACCTATTATCATTAGATCATTCTCATTATCACGATAATGATCATGTTTATGTTAAAGGTTATTTATTCAATTATATCATGCCAGTGGACATAATATACAGTACATACAGTGATGCAAAGGACAAAAAAAATCTTCAATTATGTTTAAGTTCAATAGTAGGCGAATCCTGCACCCAAATAGCGTAACACACTATCAATCTCAATCTGAATCATTTTGAAGGATATTGCTAATCCATTGCTTCATTTATGTTCGAAAAATGTGTTTTCTCAACAACGTAAATAATGTTGTTGAACTGTCAAAATGAAACCCATTGTTACTGATAGTACGCGATTTCCCCGCTGATTCACCACCATATTTAGCAGCCTATATCCACTGGTCATTGTCCTGGCCCTTTCCAAAAGGAAGTTTCGCATGAAGAAGAATGAGCAGGAAACTCCTCATCATCGTTATCGCTGTTAGAACGTCACTATTTGTCTAGGCACTCAAGAAACCAACTCGCTTTTACCAGTCTAGCTTAGCTTTGCGAGTTTCAAGAATAAGGCTGCTTTCAACTAGTCCGTCTTCAAATCCCCATCAACCAGTTTGTCTGTTACATTACTCATCGTCCATTCAGATAACACAAAACCTATAGATTTTCTTGCACCTAACCGGGTGTTACGAACAAAAACTTGACGTTATTGTACAATTTGACGTATTGCCCGGACATTAGGCCGTGCCGAGGCGGCCGATATTGGGAAACACATCTATCATGCCGGATGGGGGGTGCATCCAATATGGTAGTTATTTTCACGTCTATCCGTAGTAATTGATGGGATAGTTAGCTGGTTAACTATTCTTGGGTGTCACTATTTAGTTAATGATCAAAGTTAAAAGATGGTTTCGATTTATTGTTTTTTGTTCGAAACAAAGATTGTTTTTTTACAATTTAAAAAGGAATGTTTTTCGTAAGTACAAAATCAATATAATATTTTTACAATATTTAACATGACTAACTATTTACATATCTGTATAGTTTTAGTTAAGTTAGGATTTAATTTTGTTATTTTTAGTATTAGATATACATAGATATTATATTTGTATAGCCTATATTATGTAAGTACTCTTGAATAAAAAATGTCCTTATAAAAAAAAAAAAAAATTTACACTAGGAACTAAATTAAATGACTAAGTAACTAACTACACAAATCAATACAAAAACAAAATGACGCATCGCTGTCATCCGGAAACGTGCCCAGAAGACTGGCAGCATTGCCACGTTTAATGGCAATGCTAATTCTTTGGGCAAAAAACAACCGAGCCCTCTTCTTACCTTAAATGTCGATCATTCGGCGAGAAATTTCCTTAAAAAGGAGACGCGCACTCGAGCTCCATGGCCCGAGCGTTTCGACCTCAAAACGGTTCAAAACATACCCATAAGGTTACAGTATTTGCGCTGGTTGACGGTCTCAGCAGCCGCAGGAGCGGCACCAGCACAGCCCAGTGCTAGGAATATGAGATGGCGCTAGGGTATCAACACAGGTTGCGTCCCACACCAGAAGCCTACCCACCTTCCAAGGCGACACCGTCATGACTGGTCTCTTCCCATCGTCACGTACCAAGCCGTTGGGTTCTAATACCGGTGGTACGCCGACAGTAACAAGTAGTTTTATTAAGTTCTAAATATACCTATAAGCTGTGCTAGAATAATTTCCTAAATAGACAAGAAACTACACGTTCTTGTGAAAAACCTAAAATAAAAAATAAAAAATCTTATCGCTGAAACTTTTCTCCCAGACAACCTTTAATTAGATACCTGAAAATAATTAATTAATTAAAATTCAAGACACTAATTAATAAAGCATTTAAGTACTTAATTAAAATAATTCGGCCCGTAAATTATAAAACGAAAATAGTGTACGTTTTCAAGAAATTAATCCAGTACCTAAGAAATGGAAATGTTATAATTTATTACAGGGTGGCATCGACGCGCGACTGTAACCATCCATTCAGTACAAATGATTCTAGACCCGCTAGCATAGAAAATTTTCGGCGGTTATCAAATCATGTATTGAGTCCATGGTAACGGATTGTGCGTTAATAATAATAATAATAACCCCATCGCCGTATCTCTACGATGACGCGACGTCGTGGTGGGGCTTGCGCGCTCCGAACACTAGGCCTATGCCGGAAGAGTTTACTTTGCCGGAAAAGGTCTAAGGTGAGGAGCCAGACCAAGAGAGATACAGGAACCCGCAGGGCAGCATGTGGCGAGCTCGTTGGACAGTAGCGACCCCACAGACCCTATCTCCCGGGAGAAGTCTTGTTCCCCACCTTTGGCTTGCCTTTATTGGCTGGCTGGATTGAACAATCACAAGGAACAGCGCTCCCACCTCATTCTTGGCTTTATTGGACGGCTTGAGTGGAGATTCGCAAGAGGAAACGTGCTCGGCGGAAGGAAGGAAGTATTCCAGCAAGATGCTGGTAGGGATCTTGACCGTACTTCCGGGATTGTCTTGATAGCCGTGGAATACCTCTCCACTCCTCATAAGCACCTCAGGAAATGTTGCCACCTTGTCGCTACGTCACTATGTGCTAGCGACCGTTTCCGGGGGCCCATTATTGAGTGTGCAAGTCACCCCCTGCCATTTTATCCGTGTATATATAAAACATTGATCAGGCAGGGGTCATGGTAACTTGGTAACCAGTCCACTTTAGCCACACAAACCCATAGTTCAAACTTTTTATTTTTTCCATATCCTGCAATAGTCCTACTCCAACCGGGGCTTATCCTTGGGTGCACTTGCATAGTGCATACAGGGATAATCGTCGGTTGGTGCCGCATTTCATTAAAATTTCCTAAGGGGTCCCTGCGAGTTGGTTTCGGCCCCGCTTACGCCTTTCAAAGGACCGGGACCCCATGGTCGCGAGATTATGTAAAAACAAAAATAATAATAGAATTTCTTTATTAGAGTACCTAAGACTCAACAAGATTGTTAGTAAAACTTACGACTATGTTAGTAAGCACATACACCTAACAAAAACAAGGAAAACAATACAAGAAATAACGGTTGGCCACCGTTGCGACATCCCTTGGGAGACGGCACAGGAGTGACCCACGTTAATGCCCTGCCTCCCTGTGTAATATAATTTTGTCGTTGGTCTCGTGGTTGCAAGCGTGACTGCTGATCGTGGGGTCCTAGGTTCGATTCCCAGGTCGGAGAAACTGTTATTGGGTTTTCCATTAGGAATTTCTTAGTAACAGTCCGGAGTTTGGAAGTCGGCGGTTTAATACCCCCGTGCCTCGGAAGGCACGTAATGCCGTTGGTCGTGCGCCTGATCTCTCCCCGGTCGTGTCGGATTGCCGTCCCATCGGACTATGAGAGTAAAGGAACAGAGTGCACCTTTGTTTACGCACACACTTTTGCTCTATAATATCTCCTGCGTATCTGGCTCCGTTGAGATTGGACATCGTTACCAAAATCGGTCGGGAGGCTATTATTATAATATCAGTTTATTTAGATACATAAAGGTTTTGATGAGGGACTTAAAAATATGCGTTTGGTGTAGGTACAAACGCCAGCACATCAAGCTACCCGAAACTGTCAAATTGTCCCAATCAACTTTTAACCTTATGCTTTAGCGATAAAGTTGAAAATCTATTAAAGAAATTTGACAGATTGTAGTAGCTTGATGTGCTGGTGTCTGTACAGTCACCAAAAGAGATAAGTAACCAGGCAAACCAGAAAAAAAAATCGGTTTCTTACTAAACTTCAACTATATCCGACAGTCCTGCATACTTATCTCTTTTGTTGACATTATGTTTAAATTCTAAAAACAAAATCACATAAACCAGAGATTTACTCCCAAATATTCCAAAACACCACAGCCTTAAAGTAACAGAGTATCAAATAAAGTAACCAACGAGCAAACCCACACAGGAAAGCTTTGTAACAGTACAACAACAGCCCATAAATCACATTTGACCTGTGCCCTAACATACGCACACGATAAAAACACCACGTTGACCTAATAACTTGAACGATAAATTTTCCGTAGCCCACCTCTCAAATCTGCTGAATAAGTATATAACGATATACTGGGGCTTAGAAATACTGGGAAATGTATTTCGAGAGAACCCGACGATTTACGTGTGTTTTCAGTCAACAAAAGAGATAAGTATGCTGGATCGTCGGATACAGCTGAAGTTTAGTAAGAAACCGATGGATGTTGTTGGCTGAAATTTAATTTGATAAATGAGCTGTTTGTTTTCTATTAATAACATTAAATTTTATTCGAGAACATCCATCGGTTTCTTACTAAATTTCAACTATATCCGACGATCCTGCATACTTATCTTTTTTTTTTACTATACAGGTTGGTAAGAAGTGTCGGTGGAAGGGAGATAGTTTTTGTTGAACGGTGATTTGGCCCACCAAATATTTTGGCGTCTATTAATGAAACGCATGTTGATTTGTTCCTTATGATCTCTAGATTACAGTGGTAGTAATAATTTATGCTTCGTCTAACGGGAATACTGAGAAAACGGCCATAACCTAAAAATTCACTAATATATCTATTGTTTAATGAGTAGGTTGGCCTCATCGGTATTATAATTTAGTAAAATAGTGCAATGTTCAGTAATAAATAGTAGAAATATAGGGTGTCCTGAAAGCGGGCTCAAAAAAAACTATCTCTTAAACAGATAGGTAGGGTTAGATGGTTAATAATTTTAAATTAAACAACATTGTTCGATGTGTTTAATTTTCTAGATATAATATAAGTAAAGTATGTGCCACTATGTATATTCTCATACTGTTTCGTCACTTTCCTTTGCTCGAGGAGTAACTTTTTACTGTACTGCAATATACAGGGTGGATTTTTGAGATGGATCAGTAAGGGCAGGTACCTTAACCACTGTAGCTACATGAAACTGTCCTGACTTTTTGAGAAACTCTGATCTGCATTCACAAATTCAGAAAAAAAAATACAGTCAACAAGTAAATGGGCAGTTTACACAAAAGCTTTTTTTGCTAAAAATATCATAATATTATTATTGCTTATGATATTTTTGACAATTGACTTAGGCACAGTGGCTGGCGATTCTTTTTCATTTCCTAATAAAATAGGCAGACATCTACGTTTTTCTTAAATGTTTTGACTTTCAGTATCTAAGTACGGGCACGGACACACATTATGGTTCCGTATATTTCTAGAGCTATCGACTGACCTTCCGTATTTTCCTGTCATTCCTGCCGCAAGCGTAATTTATTTGGCAAACAAGATAACTATTACTCATAGTTATTTATTTACTTCTAATATATCGTGCTTGGAAGGCCTATGTCCAGCAGTGGACGTCTTTCAGCTGAAATGATGATGATATCTTTGCAAGTCTGACAACCGGTTTTACCAAGGGACATCGTATTACCCAGTAACTGGGGTGTGGAGGTCAGATAGGCAGTAAGTTCCATGTAAAATACTGGTATTCAGCTGCATCCGGTTAGACTGGAAGCCAACTCCAACATAGTTGGGGAAAGGCTAGGTAATAGGTAGATAATGGTATCGGTCAAAAATTCGTCCGCATCGCTGTCAACTGGGAAAGTGCCCAAAAGGCTGGCAGCATTGCCACGTTGTTTGATGATGTTGATTCTTTGGCCAAAAAATAGGCCAGCCCTCTCTGGTCACGTGAAGAGTCGACCAACCGCTTGGCGATGTCTATTATTATTATCTTCAACTATATCCGACGATCCTGAATACTTATCTCTTTTTTTGACTGTACCTTGTTCCAAATTCTTTGTTTTAAAATCTTTTAATGTCGTTGCTCGTTAGTACAGTCATTCATCGTATAAAATCAATAACATACTATCCTATGTAGTCTCTTTTCAACAAATCAGACGCTACTTCATTCTGAGAAACCAATCAATGAATACTTCCGATTCAAAGCCCATGCATAGAACAAAAGATTCCCAGTAGGACCAGAATAAAGCCACAGACAGATGCACGAAAGCCTTATAAAGTTGCAAAAGCAATGCATCCGAATGCGGAAACCACTTTGTATTCACCCGGGAATCGATCCTAGGGCCCTTGAGATGCAAATACGGTGACAAGATTGGAACTGGAACTCTGTCATTTGTGGCTTTGGAGTATGATTGGTGATTATAGAGCGCGCTTTGAAGTCAGTAAAGTATGGTCGAATAGATCAAAAGTATGTGATGAAAATGTAAACAAATGGATCAGAAAACTTACCTGCGGATAAATTGAGTAACATTTGATTTGTATATAAAACCGAAATAGAAAACATTTATAATTCTCACTTAGCACTTTCCGAACGGCACACAATAAAAGAATACCCAAAAAAACGTTAACTACCCAGAAAAATAATTAATTAACACAACCCAAGTTTAGAAAAGAACTCAGTTCCTGTTTAATTTAATTAAATAAGAATGAAACGAAGTTCTGGTGAATTTGAGACGCACCCCAGTGTCGCCCAGCCGAAATAAATTCGATTTATTCCGTTCTAATACCAACAACTAATACCACTGGTATTTCAACTCATATTTATTTTCTATTTCAAACGTTATCATGGGTGGCTAATAATACAAATAATTGAAAAACGATATCAAATAATCAATGATAGTGAAACCGCATCAAAATCCATCAAGAAGTTTAAAGCTCCTTTGGAAATTAATTCAATTCCTAATGAATTGAATTACTGGCTAAAGGAGCTCTATGTAGGGTAAGGAAAGGTATATTGGTGATAAAAAGAAACAAACCAATTCTATAGGAATTTGGTAAATAAACAAAAAGGCTCTTTCATTTTAAAACATTATTTATTGTTTGAAGTTAACATTGAGAAAAGTTTGCTAAACAAAAATCTAATCATTTTGAGAATAAATATTAATTGAAGACATAAGAAATCTGAGGTAAGTTGGCGACATAGTCCGGTAGATTGGTGATACAGGGTAGGAAATTTGGTGATAGTATGAAAATTGGCTATATAATCAGATATTTTGAACTTACAATAAAAATGTTTGGCCCTTTAATAAATATCATTCCATGCAACGATCACATCTATAATATAGTTGTTCCTCGGGATCAGTATCTTCGATAGATGCGCAGATCTCGTGGTATGGGGTCAAACAATACGAGCACTGGATCCATTTGGCTCCATTCCTTTTTTTAACATCAGCTGAGTACAAGACCTCACATAATCCACACTCCCAATCATCATCAATCACTTGAATTTTACTTATTTTTGCTTTTTGAGCAGATTTTCCCGATGTTGAGGGCTGAGGCTGAAGGTTTTCTTGTATTATATTTTCATTTACATTAGCACTTGTCAGTGTTAAGCATTTCGCGCTAGAATCTCTTTTTCTTGACTTTTCTGGGCGTTTTAAAGCTTTGGGTGTTTTTAAAATGTTATCCACTGCGAGTATAGGACTTGAAGAAGAACTTGTAGATGATGGGCTAATCAACGCTGAAGCAGCAGAAGCAGGAGCTGTGTCAGTTAAAGCTGAAGGTCGTAACGCTTCCTTTGAAATTGCATTTCCGTTTAAAGGGCAAATGCCTGTTTTTCTAAAAGCATTCTCAATATTATTTTTATTAAAGGCGCTTATGAATGCTGGATTCATAATGGAATGGAAGTTACTGCGATTTGGAGCGTCTGTAGGGTTATTGCTCATGTACCTATTCATGCTGTCGCGCCAGTAACTTTTAAGTGGCTTGAATAAACCTACGTCTAGAGGCTGTAATAGATGCGTGCAATGAGCTGGGAAAGTAAATAGATGAACTTGGTTATCTTTCGCAACTTTAAGAACTTCTGCTCCAATATGAGCAGAATGTGAATCCATCAGCAGGACTACAGGACGTTCAGGTGGTATGGCAGTTATAAAAAAAATTAGCCATTCTAAAAATAATTCCGAATTTATCCATCCTTTGGGAGATAGTTTGATTAATGCGTTGGGAAGAGCATCATTTTTAAGTGTATCGTTCCACCTAACACCTTTAAAAATTATCATAGGAGGAATCCATGTCCCATCTGCGCAAATGCATGCTAACATTGTTTGAGTTTGACCTCGCTCAGCGTAGGATCTTCTATAAACGTACTTTTTTCCAATGCCAGTAACAACTTTAGATGGTTTCACTACATACGATAACCCAGTCTCGTCACAGTTCCAAATTAGATGTGGTTTGTCTTTGATAGCGAGTTTGGTAAGAACATCATCTAGTTTCGAAAAGAAGTCTTTGACCATGATCTCATTAGCCATAGAAGCCCTATAGGCTGAAAGATTTTCTGGTACACGTAAGCATAAATTGTACCTACTTTTAAAGCTATTCCACCACCATTTGCTTGCAACGCGATTAGCTGATGGCAAGAAGTTCTCCCGTCCAGCCACTTCAGCAAGATCATAAGCATGTTTTCTAATTTGATATACGGTAAGCCCAAAACCCAATTCTTGCATTTCTATAATGTAATTGTAAAGCTTCAACTCTAAGTCACAAGATAATGCATAAGGCCTCCCCATTTTTCGTACAGAATCCTCTTCATTCCCTAGATAACGCTTTAAGGTGCTCCATGGGACATCTGCTTCCTTAGCAGCTTTATAAATGGTTTTACCTTCATTTCTTACTAAACTGACGGCTTTTTGAAGTTGCTGCTGGTTATATTTTCTATATTTACTCTCTTTTTTATCCATTGCCAATCTAAAGGTATAAAAAAATAGGTTATTTGGTGATATCAAAAATCCTTGTACAGGTAATTTGGCGATAAAAAAAACTAACCTCAAATTCAAAATAAAATACATTCACGAATTCCTTAACATAGTACCTTTCAAACTCTATATTAGACTACTTTATTATATTTTTGAATACAAGCGTAAAATATGTCTAAAGTTAACCTCTCAAAAACGTATCCAAAATATTGGCAAAAACACTAAGAAACAACCGACACAACTTAAGGAATAAAAACTTACCTTGACTGAATTACGACTTCACTACAGCTGTTTTTTATTAATCGTTAGTTTATTGAACGATTTTAGTAAGTTTTAACACTAAAACACCAATTAAATCTATTAATTTTAACGAAATACGTAAACAAAGCCCACATTCACTAAGCAATGGCGCCACTGACGCACGATTGTGAGAAAAGTTTGTTTACTAAACGCGGGAACGATGTAGCGAAGCGCGTAAAATATATCTGTCTTTCTCACACTCGTAACAACTCGCTAGCGCTGTCTCTTGAATGTGCTTGCATAGGGAACTGTGTGGTATTCTGTTTAAAAAATATCACCAAATTACTTTTATCACCAATATACCTTTCCTTACCCTACGCTCTATTTCCAAATTCATACTCTAAAGTTGTGACAGAGAAATAGCGAGCCAATTTGTTGTTTGTGATTGTCAGGTCCAAATTATGCTTTGCTATGTTTTGCTTATTAGTTGGCGTTAGTAATAAGGCTGGTTTATTGAAATTTAACGTTAGCTATTTGCTTCATTTGTTAGAAAGTGATTTTGTTTGCTGTTTTCACTTGATTTTATTAGTTTAAAGGATTCTTACGCAGTAACATAAGCGAATTTTATTTTGTAGTAGACCCCGTAATTGCTTTATCATTATCACCCTATGGTAGGTTACGACAAGGTCAATTTGGTAACAGCCCCGACTTACGTATTGTAGGTTCGAACCCAGACAGGTGCTTTACTTTGTGTAAATTATTTCATCACCACTGCTCTCAAAACGGTGAGGGAAATCATCGTGAGGAAACCGGCATGTCATGTCCTAGAACCAAAAACGAAGACATGTGAAATCTACCAACCCGCACTGGGCTCGCGTGGTAGATTATAGCCCATTCCCTCTCAAAGAGCGGATGTCTGTGACCCAGTGGGAACATTATAGGCTGATTATGCATTCATTTCCGATGTGCCCTATCTCATCATTTTCACAAAGAAAGGATCCCAGCTGGGAAAATAGATACATTGAAGTAGAGGTTTTATGAAGACTTCTAAGAATAGCAAAACATGTTGTCAGTTGTGTTTTTACTAAAGCATGATGGAATTTAAATGAAAGAAAAAAAAAGAAAGAAAGAAAATACGTTTATTTGCGGCAAACATGACGCATCAAAAAAAAAATAGAAACAAAAAAAAAACAAAATAACAATTAAAATGCTATATAAGAAAGAAAGAAAGGAAAAGAGAGAAAAATGCGTTTGCTGGCATTACAGCAAAATAACACCTTAAAACTATAAAAACAGAAAACAAAGATTATAATGCCAAAAGAGCCTCAGCTCAATATAATGTCAGATGACAACACCAGGTGTATCACCTGACGCTGATTTTCAGCTGCAACCCACGAGTGCCATACGCTGGAATAACAAACACATATATGTCACATGAATGCCAAAGAAATGCAATTTTTTTCACTAAGTCCATACCTTTCGCTTGCAATATTATACTTTGCCAAACTATTTAGAACCTTTGTCATAAAACTAACGCAATTTTAGTTTAGTTAGCATTTTCAGAATCCAGAGCATCTCTTCTTTGACCGCTTTTCTCTATGTTATTATTGGTTAAATTTGCACTCAACAGTCGCATTTCATAGACTCACCTTGTACCTTTTGGAGTTATTAGTGCCATAAAATTAAATCTACTTAATGGACATGACGAAAATAGGTTAGGAAAATAGGCTAGACAAAATCAAACTGGTCGCTATATATATATTTTTTTATGACATTAGTTTTACATTTTGTGGCTACAGTGACTCACACACTTGTTAAAATTATATAAAAATAATCTACTTTAACAATATTTGTAAATATGTGAGCACCATGTATCTATCACATAATTGATTTACCTGTCATTGCTTTATTTTTAATTCTTTTTACCTTTTGTAAATCAAAATATTTACAATATTTAAAAGCTGTCTTAAAATAATAATATGTACAAGTATATAAAAAGGGAGGGGAAATAATCAAAGGGCATCAAAAAATTCGTCCGCATCGCTGTCAATAGGAAACGTGCCCAAAAGGCTGGCAGCATTGCCACGTTGTATGGCAATACTGATTCTTTGGCCAAAAAATAGGCCAGCCCTCTGGTCACGTGAAGAGTCGACCTTTTGTTGGTAGACTAGTTTTTATTCTAGATGCATCGTCTTCACATATAATTATATAATGAATGTATACAAAAGTTTGTAAAACATTTTTAAAAGAGTAACGTTGGAGTTTCTTGCCCATTCTTCTCCATACGAAAACTACCTTTTGGAATGGGCGACTAGAATCAATTAGTTTTATTATAATTTTTGACGTTCAAAAGTGCCTTTAGTGTGCCTATTTGAAATAAATGATTTGACTTTGACTTTAGGTGACAAAGGTGCGGTGTAGATCCCTTTTATACAGGCAAAAATATTCATCTTTCCACTACACTGCCAATATTTAATTTTATTTTGTGCGTTATAACTTTTTCAGCTTATGGCGTCCTTAATTAAATAGAGTGGTATAAAAGAATCGACTCACTCAGCACACCATTGTTTAAAAGTAGTTGCAAGTTAGCTGCCTGTATACCAAATAACTTGTTCGACCGTACCTATACGTTAAACTTTCTCTTCACGTACATATTCATTTCCGATGTTCCCTGTCTCATCATAGTCACAAAGAAAGCATCCCAGCTATTTCGAAGCAGAGTTATTAAGGGGACTACATGACCTAAAGCGCGGTCACTGTCGGACTGCATAGAAAAGAAAGAGAAGCGCGATGACACAACGCTGGTAATTTATTGCAAAATTTGAAGCAATTGTCTATTTACAAAAAATCTATTGTTTGTACTAAAAAATTAAAACACTAATGCTTTAGTATGTTGCTTGTACAATAATCCGACAAAATATCAGAATTCTTTTATATATATTAGTATGGTTATTATTGTGAAAAGAAAGTTTTTAGAGGTATCTTCATGGTTTTTTTCATGAACACACTATCTACCTAGCATATATCATATATTTTTCTGATTTTGTTTACTGTAATCGATCATTATATACTTATAGGCATTATAAAACTTTGCGTTTTTTGCGTTTAGGTCCTGTAAGCCCCTTAAGACGACAGTCATTAGCAAACAGGAATGGTTCTGTGACTTTCAAAGGTAGGAGACAATGACACCTAGCTTCATACTTCGATGAGTCTGTATTGTCGTGTGGGTCTTTGTCTTTGTAAGGTCTTGTATTCGACATGCTTTGGATATGGGGTTTTGTTAATTGGGATTCTGGAAATGGGTTTCAATGTAACTACTTTTCTTAATGTATTTTAATTGGGAGTGATATGAGGATTCGAATGACGTTATTGCGACGCACGCTATTTCGAAAAAAATTAAGAGTGGTAAGCCAGTTCGAAAACACATTAAGCTGAAAACCGCTATATCGAATGACGTTATTGCACTTTATTGTACACCAGAAAATACATAACAAAAAAATACATACCGCTTTTCGCTTATTATCGCTATTATCGATTATCGCTTTCTGCGATCTCTTCCAGGAAACCTTGGATATTTTATACCTCCACACACCTGAATAAAATACAATAAAGAATAATAATACAGTACTCGTATAAACAATTTCATTTGTAAATACACATGTATTATTTACAAATTAAATTGTTTATTCTATGTATTATCACTTTTAAAATATTTTTTTTTTTTTAAATAAGCGAGGACAGGGGTAAAGTCTCCCTTAAAGTTCAGACATAATCTGTGTAAAGAAATATGTGGTACATATATTTCTTGTAACCTGATTAAGCTACGGAGCTCGTAATCCTGAAAACAAAACATAAAAATAACAATTTTCATAAACCATAATAATAAAAATCTAAGTAATACCACTCAAAAAATTCCAAAAGATTTTAATTACTTGGGCTTACCGTTAAAAAAACGTTTATCAAACAGGTATCAGCCGTTATAAAAAGGTAAAATTTCCTTTGTTACGTTAAAATTTATTTAATCTTCGCCATCGCATAGAAATTTGATTAATAATCCCGGTGTTTGGTGACCGTGAAAGAAAATTTTATTTTACGGGAGCTTTTAAAGGTTGTTCGGTATTTATTTGCGAAATCATTTATTGTTTTATGAAAACGTCGTTATTAAAATTGTAATCTAAGATCATTATTATTTATTTCAACCAAAAAACGTTGAGGTACACTAGGATTTATCTAAATGCTCGTGGCTAAATGATAACAGCCACACGGGTCCATCAAAGATTAAGCTAGGCTTGCCGCGGTCGGCTCGTATGTGGGTGATCATTCATTATACATACATCGAGACCCCTCCGTGCTTCGGAAAACACGTTGACGCGTTGATCCCGACTGTCATTCGTAGATCCTTGGCAATCGTTACGGGTAGTCAGACACCCAAAAGTCTGACAACCAGCCTTAACAAGAAGTATCGAGTTACCCAGTAACTGAGTTGTGGAGGTAAGATATTCAGTCGCTTTTACTGGTATTCAGCTGCATCCGGCTAGACCAGTTACAGCCGATCCTAACATGATTGTGAAAAGACTGGGTAGATTGATTGTTTTGACACTAGGATTTCTCCTTTGGTGGGCTTCGTGTTCCCAGTATCAAACTTCTTACTTCATCTACGAGTATACCCGGAACTGTAGGTCATAAAAATATTTATTTCCAGGGCCGAGGTCGATCAGCAATATCAATTTTGTGTGCTAATAACACCATACCGCGAATTGCAACCATTTTACCCTTATTGTTCTATATGTGAAACATTCTACTAGGAGCGTTCGATATTGCCTTTTTATGGGACCCTCTCCCTGCAGTGAAAATTTATGACACACCAAAATTAGAACGATGAAAATTTACGATTGTGTACAGAATATAACCCCGTGGTCAAGCAGCGAAAGACAAGGACAGTACTTACCTAATTATTTTTCTTAGTAAGTCATTATTTTTCGTAATTAATGACAATACGGAGTTTGAATAAACTTTTGATTATGACATGGGGTAGGTACTTTTCATTCTGGAAAAAGAAGTTTTCACTTGGCTGGAGCAATTCCCTCAAAATAAATATTCCTTCACGTCTTTTTGATATTTATTTTTCTAAAATAAAACGAATACCTACCTACAGCAGAATTTCTACTGTCGGGGTATAAAGGAAAAAATCTAATATTCTATAACGAAGCATTAGGATGGATCTCCATTTCTATCTAGATTTGATTATAAGTAGGTACAAAAGTGTCGAAACTTTGACAGATTTTTCTATCAAATAATCGAGGTTCGTGTCGTGCCAGAATACGGCTCGGAGGTTTTAAAGAAAGCCAAAGTTATTGTTGAGAGGCGAAGGTATTTTTATGTGCCATTGGAGGTTTAACCCTTTTGATGCCACCTACTGTAGAGTAAGTAGTTTACTAGGTTCTGCCCACGACTTCATCCGTGTAAAATTTCTTGTTAGCCGACCCACTCCGTCGCATCGCATCGTCTGCCCGCGCTCTTAGATCGTTTTCGCGTTCTTCTTTTTTTGAAAAGTTGACAAATAAACTAATATTTTATTTGACAAATATTTAAATTAACAAAGCAATCGTTTTTGGTCGTCCAATATAACAAAGTTTTATTGAAGATATTGGATCCTGTTAAAAGATAAGATCACTAGCAACTTGTACTTATAGGAAAAGTTGGTTATAGGTAAGACAATTTAACTTTGTCTATCTATATCTAAATTACAGATATTGTCTACTGTTATTTTAGATTTATAGAAACAAAGTGGTAATATTGTAATCCTTACATATTGTAAATGGGAAAGTCTATCTTTTGTTAGTGTGCTTTTGGGATCATGAAGAAGCCTGCGCTACACGAGGAGGCAAGAATCGCTAAGTACCTATACAGAACCTTTGGTATCGGTTCCGAGCTCTAAGTAAAACATCCGTCTGTTACTGAGTCAGAGCTCTCTTTCATTGGCGATGTCGATCAATAACTTAATAAAGGTTTCATAAAATATAACATAAGAAAGTACAAAAAAAAAACCTTCTAAGAAGTAATAACGTCACGCCCAACAAACATGAAAAATATATTATTTCAGAAAATCCTATCTCGAAATACTTCCCTAGACACTCGATATCTCCAAAAGCTCGAATTGAACTCTCATATTGATATTATATAACATGTAAAAGAAAAAAGTCCGTAATATAAGATACTTTTGATGTAATCCGCGCATTACTGGATGGATACTTGTTAAGCGTGACGGATCTATGTCGAGCGGGATCAATAATAAGCCGGGAATAACGAAGATTTGAGAATAGTCTTCTTTTTCGGAGTGGACGTGATGGAATTTACGTTTCATCGAAGTTTCCTTTTTTTAAAGGATATTGAAGATTTTTGTATGGAGCCATACAAAAATATAGGCATACTTTTTTTTTATGGATGGGAAATCATCTAATGACTCCTCCCGCTCTGGGTGGAGCGGAAGGGAGTGTCAGACTCTTACTGACTAAAACCCACCCGTGTTCCTTCCTTAGCCCTTTATGTTCCGAGCAGCGGTAACCCTTTCGGACAATCCCGCTGCCCAAATATAGGCATACTTGGATTATTCCACTTTGCCCCACCAGCCGCCCCACTGGTGGGGCAAGGTGGAATGCCTAAAATGTTGCAGTGGAATCTGCCCCACTAAATCGAAGTAGGTAGTGGGGCAGATTCCACTGCTTTAAAATCTTGTGTCACGACATTTTTTTTTTTTTTTTTTCGAATTTGCGGCCACGTTTGAAACAAATCGATAGAGTGACGTCAATGCAAACGGGAAATATTGTTGGACCTAACCTCGTAGTAAAGCATCACGTTGCTGAGATAAACGTTCAAAGTTGATTACGTGACATCTATATTTTTATAAACTTGTTTAGATCTTGCTACATAGATGTATTTGTACTTTATTCTGCACCAGAAAAAACATGACAAAAAAAAAAACGATTATTAACATAAAACATACAATGGGCGGCCTTATCGCTTTCTGCGATCCCTTCCAGGCAACCTTGGAATGGACAGTGATTGCGTGCATATAAAAATATGGGGTTGTCAATGGTGCAAAATAATATACTATAATAGATACATATATAATGCTGTATAATAGATACATAAATAAATACATATTATATATACATATAAACAACGAAAATAAATTATGACTACAGATTATTGCAGCTACGAAAACCTACTTGATTACTTTAACTTTCAGAGTGAATGATTTCAAACATCTATGCAAAAAATGTAAGCAAGTCGTCGGTCCTATTAGGTTTTCTGTTTGCAATGACACAAAACAGAAAGGCATTAATGTCAGCAATCGTTTTATATACGTTTCATAAGTGGCCACCATTAAAAAAAAAACAAAATGGCGGACAGGTAGGTATGCCACGATTTTTTATTAACTTGTTTTTTATATTATTTGTAGCATCTTTGGTAAATCATCATTCTTTTGAGACCTATCTATACATAGGTCTACAAACTAAATTCATTTGTTTTGTCTCTTGTGCAAATCATAAACACTCCAAACCGTTTTTTCTTAAACACAAACCTTAATATTTGTAAAATTTTAGCGTGTCTTTTAACTTTACTATAAAATATTGTGAACACTGTAAAACCACGAAACCTAATTATTATGAAGGAAACATCAATTAGTTTCCATAATTTTCAAAGCTCTAAGGTCTAAAAGAAAGACAATTTAAAGACTCTTATAAAATCCGTTGCATCAAAGAATATCAGACAAAGAATAATTGAGTTGAGAAAGTGCTGAATGGCGTCGTAAAATCACAAGAATACCACACCGGGGAACTTGAGAATTGGCAACATTTGGATGCAGACTTGGACGAGAAACGCAGCGTTATTAGTGTACCTGTTGATTCCGTATTTATGTTGATTATATCACTCACTGGCTCACTATCACACCAAGCCCTATCGTGAAGGAATCAGCACTTTTCGAACGCCAAAATTACATAAGACGATCTCCCGAAACGCCCGCCCTTCACCACTTTCTAGTGCTTTCGCTGGGAAGAAGAAGTGGCGCAACAAACTCCCCAGCAACAGCTGTTTGTTCAGTTAGAAAAACTTGCTTCTATACAATATGCAAAGTAATTAACATTACGAGACACAGAACATTAAATTAAATTATTTGCCATATATGTCAGTTTTCCCGCCATTCCTCCTGAATGACAGATGACAAATAGTGACAGCAGCTACCGAGTGAGGTAGCTGCTGTCACTATTTGTCATCTGTTTGTCATTTGTGTGAATGATACAGTGTTTACAATACACAAATGTACCTATTGGTGATGTTCTACTGAAAGGTGAGGTGCCTAGCACTCCCAACCGTCGTGTGTATACGAGTATGACCAGATTTATGAACGTAAACGAAGGAGAAGTAGTATGTAAGGATAGTCGCAAGTGGCGTTCTGTAGTTTCTGCTTACCGCCGTGGGAAGAAGGTGTGAGTTTATGTACAGACGCCAGCACATCAACCTACTACAATCTGTCACATTACTTTAATAAATTTTCAACTTTATTGCTAAAGCATAAGGTTCAAAATTGATTGGGAAAATTTGACAGTTTCGGGCAGCTTGATGTGCTGGCGTCGTAATTATTGGATCAGGACCACACTACTCGCACATGTAGTTTTATCCAATGCTCCATGAACGAGCAATCCACATCCATTATCCCTGCAATAAGCTGCAGGAAGCTATTGGGGCTGCTCTGTTGCGGCGTATCAGAGACGAAATTTTTTTACGATGTATCGCTTGAAAGCCATCCACTTGAGCGTCTGCTGTTTGATTTGGTAAAGGCGCCCGAGCATCGCCACTTCAAACCGGTCCTATGCTTCTCGCATCCAGATGATTCCTGCAGCCTTCGCAGCGTACCCGCTCACACTTTTCTCCCGTGTGTCCTATCATCTACGGCTTGTTAAATAATGCCCTATTGTAATCGCGTTGACGTTTCATCCCTCACCGCGACCCCGGCGACGTTATTAATCGATTCTTTACGAGAACACAATTTTATCGAGAGTTGGGCGGCCGCTATTTTATTGTTGTTTTATTTTTCAGTAAATTTGATGAGTTTTTCAAGTCTTAGTCTTTATTTTGCACGTGATATTACTGTGAAATATTCAGTGTAGGTTCTTTTTAGGTCTTCTTATCCAAAGGGATTAAGAAGCTAGTAACTAGGGGGCTAAGTACCAGTATTTTACATGGAGCGACTGCCTATCTGACCGCCACAACCCAGTTACTGGTTAATACGAAACCCCTTGGTAAAACTGGTTGACATACTTTTGGGCTTCTTAGGACCCGTAACGATTGTCAAAAATCCACGAATGACAGTCGGACCAACGGCTTAACGTGCTTTATGTAAAGATGGTCACCCATCCAAGACCAACTGCGGCAAGCGTAGCTTAACTTGATCGATCGACCTGTGCGGCTGTTATTATTTAGCCACGAGACCCTCAGTTTTTTGCTCGATAGTATTAAATATTGCACGGTGGTACAGTTCAGACCTGGCCAGACTTGGACGCTTTTTTGTCGAGTCTTTAATATTACTTGATAGTTTTGATAGTCTAGTAAGTTTTTTATTAATTTAGGACTAAACAAAAAAAAGTTTAAAGGATAATCAAGTTTCTAACAGTTTAAGATTAGCCCTTTTCAGAATAGATTACGTAGTGTTGTGAACTCATAAACGCACATCAATGACTGATAGCGTCATCTCCAGGCAAGAAATACCACACGCTACGTCATGCTAATCTCTCGACCGTGAGTGGTTTTATTCATACATAATCTGACATGATATCGCATGTGTTTGGTAAATAAACGTATTATCGTTTGCTTATATTTTATTTCGTGTTACTTCCACTGAGAAAACATGGATAGACATCAAAAGAATGCGCTAAAATATGATTGCCCACCCTCGCACTGTGAGCACCATGAGTCTTGATTGTTATGAGAAGTTCCTCAAATTATGCAAAGTTTTATAAAATGAACAGTAGGATAAAACCGTTCAATATCCCTTACCCTTTACCAAATTTGTTGGGGTTGGCTTCCAGTCTAACTAAATGCAGCTGAATACCAGTTTTTTACATGGAGCGATTGCCTATTTGCCTAACACGATACCTCTTGGAAAGACTGGTTGTCAGACTTTTGGGCTTCTGACTACCACCACGTAACAACTGTCAAAGATCTACGAATGACAGCTGGGACCAACGGCTTAAGGTGACGGTATAAAAATTTACATAGGGGGGAATATATACATGAATTCAGATGTAAGCATTACCTACCTGCTGTATTTGTAAGCAGAAGACACCTACATTTCGCGAAGTATGTTTTAAGTCCCATGTAATAGGAGGAGAAATACATAATACCATGTATATATAAGTGTGGTTGTTGTGATTTTCTTGTCGTTGGTTGTTGTTGTCGTAAATTGTTTTCAATGGTGCCGCTATAGTACGAGCGGCGAAGAGGGGCAATTCTCGTAATTTTAAGTACGTTTGCAGTCTGAGGGGCAATTCTCGTAATTTTAAGAACGTTCACAGTCTGTTCTCAGTCTCAATCTGTCAAAATTACGTCTAATTTCCCTGCATCTTTGACAAGTTTTTGACATTTGTATGTCGCCGAGATGAGATTGCGGCTAGATTTTGAACGTTTTAAATTGCATTAACGCATCACTAAAACCGTGAATTTATATGTATTTTTATTACTGACAGCTATTATACCATCTCGCAAATTTTATTTTATCTATATAAGGTCGGCTGTTAACTGGGTACAAAACATGCCGCGGCCTGCTTTTGACAGTTTTAGTTAATAAAGGAAAAACTAGAAAAACAAAAAAAAAATTCTTGGAAAATTTGTAATAGGTATAATTTATACACCTCTCTAACTTGTAATGAAATTAAATTATTTATTTTGTAAATTTCACAACTAACTTTTTGCAGAAGGTACTAAATTAAATGACTGTTAAAGTAACTGTTTAAATAAATACAAAAACAAAAGCGTCGAAGTACCTACTCGTCTGCATCGTTGTCATCCGGAAACATGCCCAGAAGACTGGCAGAATTACCACGTTGAATGGCAATGCTCAACTCTTTGGCCAAAGAACAATCCAGCCCTCTGGTCACGTGAAGTATCGACCAGTCGGTGAGGTACTTGTTATGGGTATACTTCATACCTGTCCTGAATCCCACGCAAATTCTAGCCACCGTACTCTCACCGCTTTGGCGACACGATTATATTCGGGAGAAGAATTCTCTTTGATGCTATCATAAATCTTTTTATAAATGATAGAAGTCCTCTTACGCGTAAAGATTGGTCTCCTAAGAAAACGATTTCGGTAGTCAAAATCTGACTGATCTTACGGCTTCTTAAGGCTGCTAAATGGCGCTTGACATTGGACATAATAATTGGTCCGCGCCATCTTGCAATCTTGTTTTGGCAGTTGGATAATGAGCAGGTAACGACCAACGGCTTAACGTGCTTTCCAAAGCAAACACAGGCATCTTTACAAACCAAGACCCCTCTTGGTATGTATATATGGTCACCATATGGTCACCCTTCCACGGTCCAACCGCGGCAAGCGTCGACCCGTGCAGCAATTGATTGTTATTTTTTGATATGTATGAAGCTTTTAAATTTCCATCTACGATAACGCTGTATATTGTAGGTACGTATTTCTATAAATTTTATGGACGTGGACGTGCACGTCCTCGATAATATCGTGACGTTAGAAATTATAAAAGAGCACATTAATAGTGATGGGTGTAAAACGATGAAACGGATAAGCATTGATAAATCGGGAAAAAGGTACTTAAATTAAATAAGTATCATATAATCATACAGACCGCTACTGGTATAGATTATTGGGACGTTAAAACCAGAGATGGATAGGTTTTTTTACCTCCAGTATGCTAAAACTGGTGATAGATAGGTTCGCTTCGGCCGTTAGTAATATAAACTTTATTTCATCAGTCATTATTGCATTGGATAAAGCGGGCAGCTCCCGTAATAATTGTTTTTACTGACGTTTAAATAACCATTAAACTCGTAACGTATCTACTTGTTCACACGACTCAATTGCCATTACTACGAAATTCTAACCTAACTTATATGACTAAATACTAATCTAATTTAACTATTGTACCTTGTCACATCAATAGAAAGAAAGAAAGAAAATACGTTTATTAGCGGTTAACATGACGCAAAAATGAACATAAACACAAAACTAAAATAAAAAAAGAAGGTAAAAGCCGTTGCGATGAAAAATAAAAGCAAACGAACAATCTCATTTTCAAATCACAGCACAAAACCGACGGTACCTATTATCTCTGCAACGTTACCTTAACAAGACAGGACCTGAGTAGGATATTATTGGGCATTCTACCCCACCTTCCGTTCCATCGGCTCACTCCGTTCGCCTCGTCACTCTCGGTGGAGTAGAATGCCCAATAATATAAAAGAAATCCGTGCATAGGTACTGGTTTTGACGTCTATTCCAGTTCGACGTCTATTCCACCTGATGGAACGGAAATATTTTCCAGTGAGTGGTTTGGGCGTACTGCACTTTTCGAATCTTGTGTGGTTGACAATAACATAAAAAGATTGTCCGTTTGGTTCCTATAATACTTCAGTTTTAAACACGTTTTTGTTATTGTCAACCATTTTTGTTATTGTCAACATTTAAATTGGTTTTGACTTCTCAACAAATATTTTTCCTTTCACAGCATTTAAATAATAGCATTCAGGAAAGTTTATAGCATGCTGTAACCAAGGATCATCGTGAATCTCCCAATCTTCGATACTACCTCCACAAGAAAAACACATGACTTTATCGGTTACACCATTTCCACAATAAAAAAATCCTGCATCAACCATTTCCATCACCAATCTTTTTCGTGAATGAGCGGTCGCCCAATAATGTCTGAACGAAAATAGACGAATTTGATGTTTGTTATAAAGATCATATCGAGGAATATAATTTATTGGATTCATTTTAAATAGCTGTTGATACGTTCGCCTTCAACGCTCTCGGTGGTTAGAATGGCGGTTGCTCATACATTTGATCGAGTTAGCGACAATGAGATATAAATGTCAATGTAATACATTAATTGACTCATTATTAATATAACCGTTTCAAGCAGTTATCATGAAATTTGTAAAACAACCACAATCGTTACATGTAAACAAACTTTGTGTTCATTCTCAGGAGACTGACTTTCGTCATGGAGAATTATTACCTAAATCGGTACGATGCATCATTTGCGGACCGTCAAATTGTGGAAAAACTAATTTATTAATTGGTCTTCTTATACACGAGAATGGTTTAAGATTTCAAAATATTTATGTTTATTCGAAAACCTTGCAACAACCCAAGTACGTTTTTTTAGAAAAAGTCTTGCAACGAGTACCAGGCATTTCATTTCAGAAATATCATGAAAATGAGCAAGTACTGAGTGTTCAGACCGCAAAACCGAATTCTGTAATTGTATTTGATGATGTTGCTTGTGAAAATCAAAGCAGTATACGTGATTATTTTGCTATGGGGAGACACAAGTTCATCGATTGTTTTTATCTAAATCAGACATATAGTAAAATCCCTAAGCAGTTAATAAGAGACAACGCAAATCTAATCGTACTGTTTAAACAAGATGAAAGAAATATGAGACATGTTTATGAAGAACACGTCAACACTGACATGACATGGATTGAATTTCGAGAAATGTGTTCTAAAATATGGAGAACACCTTTCAATTATGTTGTAATTAATAAAGATTGTTCAAAAAACAAAGGATGTTACAGAAGTAAATTTGACACGTTTGTAGTCTTTGACTAAGAACACAAATACATATAAAAGGGTGTTACCTGCTTGACATTATTATTCACCTTACGACACTACATCAACAACACACAAACACAAGCATTACAACCTATTTTACCAATATGGAAAAATCATTGAAACGACAAATTGTTGATGCGGCAAAAGCTGTAAAGATAAAAGTACGAAAAATGAGAGATACTGAGATTAACAATAAACAAGCACTGGAATCTGTTTTCAAACCTGTAACAGAACCTCTCAACATAATTGCTAATGCTGGTAAGCAAACACCTCTCCTGCGTGCTAATGATGATTTTGCTGATGTTCCGTTTATTAACGAATCTTTGCAGAAAGAAGGAACTGGTAGCGCAGAAAGTAATGATAATAATTGTGATGAAGACAAATATGAATCCGATATCAACAGTGACTCTTCTTATGAATCAGTAGTTGAAAGGAATCAAGATTGTGATACGTCATCCTGGTCAGTATCTTCAGAAGCGTTGGTAGATATTCCATTTGGGGTTAGAGCAGACCGTGGGAAACTGATGTTAGGTTCTGCTTGCATAACGATCAACGATCAATACATCACCGTGGCTGGACGTAAATACCGAAATACTCCTGGTTTAAAACAGTTGTTGCTTAAGAAAGATGTAGACCTAAGCTTGGTTACAGATAATGATATGCAAAATTATAAGTCAATGCTACTTGATACAAATGCACATCGTCGAGACTATGAGCCAAGTAAACCAATAAAAAGTAATAAAGGGCAAAAATATTTGCAAATTATTAAACCTCTTTTTAAACTAAAGAATGCAGTTCAGGGAACGGGACTACCGTTAGTAAAAAAGTGGAGAAAAAACGTTGATTTAGTGTACTGGGACAATCCTAATGAATTAGTGGAAAGGTTGAAATTATTAATTGCCTCTAGAGATGCTGGCAACACAGGATTAGATAATGAAATTATATCTATCATTGAAGAATTGCGTGAAAGTAAAGTTATAAATAAATAAATATTTAAAAATGTGTTTATTTTACTATCAGCCTCTCAATACAATACACCTTAAACATGAACGTAGACAAATTCGGACACTACATTCACAAAAGAATGCGTTTATCAGAGTTATTCGAGTTTAATAAGAATGCATTGTTAAAATCAGAAAACGGAGATTTTGATTTAAAAACATCAAGACTGAGAGGAATTAGATCTCCAGTAGAAGCAGACGATGCTGTGAACAAGGATTATGTAGATCGATTGAATGCTAACATGTTAAAAGAATTTAATAATCTGATTGGTAAATTGCGTTCTCAAATCATACAAGATGCGAAGACTACAGTTCAAGCTACTTTAAAAGCAAGGATACCTGAGGTTTCTACTCATTTGCAAGATAACTTTTATACTAAAGCAGAGGTAGATAAATTACTTGAAAAAACTCCGTAATGGTAAAACAGCAAATTGTAAATGAAATACACAAAGCGGCACGAAGAAATTTCCTTCGACGTTCTGTTATTCTGAAAGGAATCCATGACTTATGGCAAGCAGACTTGATGGACATGCAAAACCTGAAAAAGTATAACAAAGGTTATACTTTCATCTTAGTGGTGATTGACTGCTTCTCAAAGTATGCCTGGGCTGAACCGTTAAAATCGAAAAATAAATTTGATGTTGCTCGTGCATTTGAACATATACTGCTTAGTAGTCGTAATAATCCTGTTAACTTACAAACTGATATGGGGACAGAATTTTATAACATCACTTTTCAAACGCTTATGAAAAAGCACAACATTAATCATTACTCATCGTTTTCTACTAAAAAAGCATCAATTGTAGAGAGACTGATTAGAACTGTAAAAAATAAATTATATAAATATTTTAGTCTCAATGGAAACTATAAGTGGTTAGGTCTACCATTGGAAGATACATTGAAGAGATATAACAACACAAAACATCGCACTATTAAATTTAAACCGGTTGATGTGAATAAATCTAATGAACAAATAATCAAAGAAAATATTAAAAAAATAAACAAACATGATTTAGTTCAGCGGAAGCCTAAATTCAAAGTTGGTGATTGCGTTCGTATAAGTAAATACAAACATAATTTTGAGAAAGGTTACACTCCTAATTGGTCAACTGAATTATTTATTATAAAAAAGGTAAATAAAACCTTACCAGTGACATATCACATAGAAGATCAAAGAAAACAAATCATATTAGGAGCTTTTTACGAACAAGAACTGCAAAGATCTAATTACCCTGATGTTTATTTGATAGAAAAGGTTTTGAAAAAGAAAGGAAATAAATTGTATGTTAAATGGTTAGGTCTAAACAGTGCAGAAAACAGTTGGATTGAAAAAGCTGCATTAATGGACTAAGATATTATATAACCATTTTTTATTCGAAATCCTATCATTATAATTTAAGTAATGCAAGGGGGTGGACTAGTTAACAGCATAATTAATAATCTACCATTCGAACTTCATTTGCCAGGGTACAATTATTGCGGACCAGGAACCAAACTTCACAAACGCTTAGCGCGAGGTGATCGAGGTGTAAATAAGCTAGACGAAGCTTGCATGCAACACGATATTGCGTATACAAACCATACAGACTTATCAAATCGTCACAAAGCCGATTTACAACTACTTAACATGGCTAAACAAAGACTTAAATCAAAAGATGCTGGGAAAGGTGAAAAACTAAGCTCTTGGTTAGTGAACAAAGTTATGAAAGCGAAACTAAAGTCTGGTTCAGGCATTAAAACATTTAAAAGCTTAGTTTCAAAAATAAAATCAAAAATTAAGAAACTCAAACGTAAGGATAATAAGACTTTAATAAAAGCAGCTTACTTATCCGCAAAAAAGTTATTTCCAATTCATCATCGAATTCGAGTACCCCGAGTAATACCTATACCAAAGACTGGAGGAGTTCTACCTTTAATTCCAATTTTCGCTGGTTTATCGGCTTTAGGAGCTTTAGCTGGTGGTGCAGCTGGAATTGCAAAAACGGTGAATGATTACAAATCATCTCAGCAAAACTTGCGAGAGACAGAACGACATAACAGAACTATGGAGGGTTTAGCAGTGGGCAAGGGTTTATACATAAAGCCTTATAAAAACGGAAAAGGATTGTTCATACAAACATCAAAAAACTGAACAAGAAGCTACCCAATCGCCCACTAACTAATGTAGACATCCGAAACTACGCAAGAGACATCCCATATTTCCGAGGAGTATATATGAAAGATCAATTACCAAGGAAGCCGAAACGTATGGAATGTGGTATCGTTAACTTAGACGATTCTGAAAACGAAGGAACGCATTGGGTAGCTTATGTAAAAGTATATAACTATTGTGAATATTTTGATAGCTATGGAAATTTAAAACCTCCATTAGAACTGATACGATATTTCAAGAATTGTAAAGTTTCATATAACTACACAAGATATCAACAATTTAACACTGTAAACTGTGGTCATTTATGTTTAAAATATCTGTGGACTTTTTGGAATAAAAATGTATAAAATAAATGTTTTTATTTTATTCCAATCATTTGCAAGATGTCATTCACTTTGTCGATAACTGGAAACTCATCAATTTTATCTACGTACTATCCTAATACGTTGCAACTAAATGGAGAATATGAGTGTGCTTTATTACATTTTTCAACATTTAATTCTATACCAAATATTGATAAAAGTAATAACAAGTTCTATTATGGCTCAAACGAAGTTATTGAAATACCGGAAGGCAGCTATGAATTGCAAGATATCAACGATTATTTAAAATCTGAAATAAAAGATGCCTCCATCAAATTACAGTGCAATAACAATACTTTAAAAACTATCATATACTGTTCAAAAGATGTCAATTTTAAGAAAGAATACTCTTTCAGTAGACTGTTAGGGTTTGATAAGCAGGTCTTGAAAGCAAATAAATGGCATGTGTCACAGTATCCAGTCAACATTTTACCGACGACAGTGGTAAGGATCGAATGTGACATTGTGAGCGGCTCATACATAAACGGTGAAACAAGTCACATAATTCACGAATTTGCACTCAACGTACCACCTGGATACAGAATCATAGAAATCCCGAAGAACGCAATATATTTTCCAATCAATCAAAACAACATAAGCTGCATACATATTAGACTACTAGATATAAACAATCGTCTAATTAATTTGCGTGGTGAAGAAGTGCAGCTGTATTTACATCTTAGAAGAAAAAATGATTGACTACAATAAATATCTGCCTCAACAAGTTAAAAATACCAGTTCTACTCAAGCTACCTGCCAAATAAGACGTCGTTCTAAGAGCAAAATAAAATTAACTAAAGACAATAAGACATTTCTCAGGGCGATCGGATTGTTAAAATGAATATCTTAGACGTCGTATCCACCCCCGCTTACGACAACAGTATAGAAGGAATCGAATTTCATTCGTACAAACCTTATGTAACGAGTTTCAACAGGAACGATGAAATTCGCATACCTATCAACCAACAGGATCTTTACATATTACCATCAGCCAGCACTCTGTATTTGGAAGGAACCGTTATCGTTAGCAAAAAAGATTCAAAAGAGAAAGCTACTAGTATCAATTTTACAAACAACGGACTACTCTTCTTATTCCAAGATATTAGGTACGAACTAAACGGAGTGGAGATTGATAAAATAAAAAATGCAGGTATAACTACAACCATGAAATCATTAATATCAATGAATGAGAATGAATCAAAAATAGCTAAAGCTTGGGGTTGGAGTATCGATGGTATAAAAAATATTAATGGAGGAAGTTTTTCTGCGTCTATACCACTTCGGAATATCCTCGGTTTCGCAGAAGATTTTAATAAAGTTGTGATAAATAGTAGACATGAACTAATATTGTTACGAAGCAACACTAATTTGAACGCTGTAAAATTGAACACCGGTGAAATAGTGGAAGAAATTCAAATCAATAAAATCATATGGCGCGTACCCCATGTTAAAGTATCAGATAAAGAAAAAATAAGTTTATTAAAACTGTTGGAAAAAGATCGTCCACTTCAGATGATATTTAGAAACTGGGATCTATATGAATACCCCGCTTTACCTAAAACTACAAAGCATACCTGGTCTATCAAAACTTCATCTCAAATAGAAAAACCAAGATATGTTATAATTGGACTACAAACAAGTAGAAAAAATAATGCAAGTTCTGACATGTCACAGTTCGATCATTGCTATGTTCGTGATGTTCGAGTGTATCTTAATTCAACATATTTCCCGTATGAAAGCCTCAATGTGAACTTCGCTAATAACAGAATTGCTTTATTATATGAGCAATACATTAGATTTCAACAGTCGTATTATGGACGTTGTCCGGAGTCTTTATTAAGCGAGAAACAATTTAAAGAGTTAGCACCGTTGTTTGTTGTTGATTGCTCTAGACAGGTCGATAATCTGAAGACTGGACCCGTTGTGGATGTAAGGGTAGAAATTGAGAGTGATTCAGAAATACCAGATCAAACTTCAGCATACTGCCTCATTCTCAACGATTGCATTGTTGAATACAAACCATTAAGCAACACAGTGAAGAAGATATCATGAACGCGGATATTGTCATTGTCGAACTCCAAGGATTTAAATATTTAGACAATAATTTTATCGTCAAAGAAGTGGCTATAGTAAGTAATGAGCACACACAGACGTTCTTGGTTAAGCCACCGCATTCGTTTTATTATTTAACTCAAGAAGAAAAGAAGCAAGTGCGATGGTTGGAAAGAAATCGTGGAATTTTCTGGAGTGAGGGATTTATAGACTACAGAGAGTTTCAACACGTCATCATACCGTATTTAGAAAATAAAAAAATTATTACAAAGGGTTTGGAAAAAATTAAGTGGATTAAAGAGTTATGTGCAAACTGTGAAGTGATTGACATAGGTGAAAAAGGGTGTCCTAATTTTAAGACATTAAAAAAAAAGTTCTGTAAAAATACATCTGATTTTAATTGTGTGAACCACAAAATGAATTGTGCATTAAATAATGCGGTATGTATTAGAAAATGGTATGTTGACAATAATATGTCTGTATTTAATCTATTTTAATTTATTTTTTCATACCTATGCAGTTAATAAAAATGATTAATAATGTACTTATGGTTGTTTTATTTAAATGTATTCAGGGAAACTTAATCATCAAACTTTATATTAGCTCTAATAAAATGAATCAAATTCAGTGAGTATTCTATTAATTTTAAAATATTGAAGATGTATAACCTGTGATGAGATCGTTTCATTAGAACAAATTTAAAGTGTGAGTATGTTTATGTAATGCCAATAAAACATATTTTAAATTATAAATATATTATTTATTTAGTTTTCAGATTATTTACAATTACAAACTAATAACACTTGTCCCTTATTAATAATTTTATTTATGTACATGAAACTTATGTAACTATTATGTATTTGAATACACTAAAATTAATAAAACAATAATTTTAGTTCTTTTAACTTAAGGACGCTATCACATTTTTCCACGAATAACAGTGCTTTTCAGGTACCATTTTAATGAACTTGGAGTCGCAACTGCAAGGATATCTTGGTTTCAAATTAAAGATAATATATTCATCTCCAGAATGGCTCCATAACAATTAAATAGCCCCATACAAAATTTTCACACAAATACGTTTTTACCATCACAGTAATCGCAAAAAATTTAATAAAAAGGGGTTTGAATAAGTACCTATATAGCTAAATCCACTGTATATTTTAATTTAAAAATAAGAAGATATTGTTGCTTATATAGTCCTCTATACGACAAGCTAAATATTTTGTAGATAAATAAATAACTTTTTCATTTATGAGACAAATAAGAAACGCTCTCAAATTTCTCCATACATTTTCTACCCGCGGACACTTGCGGTTCGTCATTCCGCGCTCAGAGGCGCTCGTGGAAGCACGTCTGTGTCGCTTTCTCGCAAAAAATAATTACGTAAAAAAGTGAGTTCCGAGTTGTGTACTGAGGTCGGACGAAGTTGATACTTTTTCGGACCGAAATAAAATTAAGTACGATTATTGGTATTTTTTTCAGAAACAAATACTTAGTTGTAATTTTTACAAGCTTTTATTTAACTTGCAATGTATGTATGTACGAGTATGTATGTATGTAACTATGTTTGTTCGGGTGGACTCTTGCAACTAAATTTTGAACCAGATATCTTCAACCGATTGAGCTGAAATTTTGTATGCACGTTTAGTTTGGATGACAATGCATGGTTAGCTGTGTGACGTTATTCTAAATCCAAAATGGCGGAACGCCCAAGATGGCGGACTACTTATTTTTAAGGCACTCCTACAATATGGATATCAAATGAAAGGGATTGCTGAGAATAACTCGAAAAATAAAATGACGTCACTCTAAATCCAATATGGCGGACTTCTAAAGATGGTGGACTAGTTATTTTTAATGCACTCCTACAATATGGGTATCAAATGAAAGGGATTGCTGAGAATAACTCGAAAAATAAAGTGACGTCACTATAAATCTAATATGGCGGTCATCTAAAGATGGTGGACTAGTTATTTTTAATGCACTGCAACAATATGGGTATCAAATTAAATTACTTGCTGAGGATGACTTGAAAAATAAAGTGACGGCATTCTAAATCCAATATGGCGGAACACCAAAAATGGCGGACTAGTTATTTTTAATGCACTTCTACAATATGGGTATCAAATGAAAGGCAAAAAACAATGTGACGTTACTCTAAATGCAATATGGCGGACTTCTAAAGATAGCGGACTAAGCTTTTTATGTTTTCCTACAACATGGGTATCAAATGAAAGGTCTTGCTCAGAATACGTATGCGAGTTAAACTCCACAAAAAAACCTGTCCAGCAATAACTAAAAAGTAAAAAACAAATTAAAAGTATTTTTTTTTTAAAACAAGCTTTTAGTTAAATGCGCTAAAAAGAATAAAATAAAATTGTCCTTTAAAACTTTTACTATCAACTTATAACGTCATTAAGTACACAAGTTATATATGATATAAAAGCTTGTTGCGAGATTTACCTGTGTAGATAAACAAGTAAATAACATGATCTGATTGATTTTCATTTTTTTAATTTTCAAACTAAGTAAATACGAGTACATAAATCTGAAAAAAACTTTTTTACTTTTAATTTATTTATTTAGTGGATGTACCTAGATGACGGATAACGATTGTACCTATAAATATTTATTTTATTATTTTATAATCAAATTAAAATTATGGAAATGTTTTTATTTTTTGACATTCGATATTAATAGTCGATTTTGGGGTTTTCGGGGTGATGATTACGAATATAACATCCATTTTTTATTCAAGGTGGCGGATTTTTGTTTGTGACAAATCGACTTACGGCCAATTTCTTCATAATACCAGTATATCCAGTTGTCATGCTACGTCACAGTTTTACTCTTCAATTCAGTAATTTTTTTAGTGAATTATAATGTTGCTATATTGAAGAATACAATTGTGACGTAGCATGACAACTGAATAGACTGGTATTACGTTTAGTCGGTTAACAAAGTTGCGTGGTTTTTTTGTTTACCTTTATTTAGCTACCTAAACCTATGGAGTATAGTAGTAGTACAATGAAATATTTTCTATGTGAAAAGACAGCTGTGCTGCTGGGGAGTTTGTTGCGCCACTTCTTCCCAGCGAAAGCACTAAGAAGTGAAGGGCGGGCGTTTTGGGGACTGTCTTCTGTAATTTTGACATTCGAAAAGTGCTGATTCTCAGCCTAATTTGAATAAATTACTTTTGATTTACTTTTTTTTAATTTTTAAGTAAATAAAATACTTACTGTTTTCATAAGGGAATGATTATTATTAAATATCACAACGAAACTCTACGATAAACTCCCAGGCTAGTATTTGATTATGTAATACTCCAACAATTGACATCAAAAATAATATTTAAAAGTACTTAGGTACATCTTTTCAAACTAACAGCAGACTGTGGTATAAATGTGGATGTTCCTTGTAATACTAAAATGTTAAGGTCGTTTTTGGGTACCTAGTAATGAACATATTGACTGATGAACTTCAACAATACTAAAAACATGATTATCACGCAGATAGTAAGTACTAATAACACTTACCAAATTCGATTGCGAACTTACAACTAACTTTACTCAATAAATACCAGCAAAATTAAAAAAAAAATCTTCAAGTACCAAGATTAGTTAAGTTACGTATAAAAATCGAGCGAACAATGGTTTCAATGTGTGCGTGCGCGTAATGTTGCTGTGTTGCGATTCAGATACCTAAACTTGAGCGAGTTCAAAATGTGATAGCGTCCTTAATCGCTCTAATAACAATAAAACTAACATCTTGGATACTTTATTTATACATTCAAAACTTACATAATACTTAACTAAAAACCTTAATTCGTTACTAAGAACCTAAATATGAGCCAAAAGTTTTCTTAATATTTTATTTATACATAAATTTGACTTACAAAATTGTGATGATCTATATAAATACCTTTTAATACACTAGCAGATTAACAAATAAATTCATAATACCAATATTAAACTAATTATTTATTTCTACATAATATCTGTTTCAACATTAAAATTATACATTCAAAACTTATACATACATTAACTAAAATCCACTAATATTGATACACTAAAGGCCTTCAGCTATGTTAATAATTGGAAAAACCCAATAACCATGCCCGACCGGGAATCGAACCCAGAACCCCGTGCTCAGTAGTCACGCTTGCAACCACTAGACCAGCAAAGCAGTCTACAAACTAACGCAATAAGTTACAAACTAGGTAGGATACTTACTTACTAATAACAATCGTCACCACAAAGTTTCTTTGAAATTTTATTTATCAATGATTGTGTCTCTTCCATAACATAGTCCACCGGTTCACTAACTACATATTGCGCACTTAACACTATCACCTCCTCATCATCACTTGAACTTGTAACACTTGGTTCTTGTCGCTCACTGATGTCCAACACCTGTATCTGGATCAGTCGTAAACCTTTTTTCTTTTCGTTGTTTATGACGTATGATTGACATAAAGGACGATGATGTTCAGATGCTTTCCGTTTTAGAACCTCCCGTCTTGCTCGAGACTTTCTGATGGTTGGTTCAGGTCTTTGTTGCTCTGGAACATGCCAACTTAAACTTGGAGTTGGAAAACCTTGACCGTATTGGGAGAAGATAAAATCGGGAGAGTCGCCCATTATTGATGATCTGAAACAAACAAAGTTACAAATTATTGATTATAATTATATCTAACAGGATAAGGAAATAATTGTATAAGTACCTACTTATACGCTTGTACAATACTTACAATTTATTTAGTTTTTATTCGACGAGATGCGACCGGTCCGGCTGTCTGTCTTGTGATGTATGTCATTATCCATCATATTATTATGAAATGCAAACTCAATAAAGCTTACGCTGTGAATCATTGTCATGTTTCAACAAGTTCAACCTGATGTGCGCGACATGAAGCGACGTGCGCGTGCACCTGATCGGTGTTATATTACACAATCCAGTCAGCGCAATGCGCTTTGTCATCAGGAATGGAAATGAAACAGATTTATGAACATAAACTATTATTTATTTAAGTATATTATTGTTAGTAGCTTACATAAGTACCAATATAAGTAAACTTATATAAGACCTATATATATATATAGGTACTATTCTAATTCTTATGTAGACATTTTACTAAAACTAATTTTGTACTTAATAAATTCTAAGGGACACCAAGAATACCTACATTTTAGAATTACATACATAATAATGCCGGGTTCAAAAGTAACTTCACTTCAGTCGTTACTATTTCAATTAAGTACATTACACAACAATATTACAATTCATATTAAAAGATAAACAAACATCAATCCATCCACCCTCACATAATTTTTATAATAGTAGGATGTAAGATTATACCATCTATAACTTTCCATTTAATACGATACAAGTTTTATAATCAATAAAATACATGATAGAAATGTAACTACTGTAGGTTCCTAATTACATTTAAAATTATTATGGTAATGCATTACATAAATATATTTGCATTACCCCAAGCTAAAGTAGATACTTTATCAAATGATAGCAACCGTTTATCATCATTGCTTGAAAGTGCTATTTTATTTACGTTCTGAGTGAATATTTCATGTTTTATTGACCTAAACAATACATTTTTTTTGCGAATGACATTGCAATTGTATAAAACGTTTTTATAATCAAACATATTTAAATTTTTCGTTACACATTTTTTTATACCTTTAGCTTTTTTAATTGTTTTGTTTAAGGTTTTAATACAATAAAGCTTTGAGCGCAGTCCTACGAATTCTTTGATAACTTTGCCACCCATTTCGTCCTTAAACAGTCCTGGAATCTTCTTATTAATAATAGGTAAGTCAAATTCATTGTTTAAGTCATAATTAGAGGTATCAAAATATTTTAAAAAATTGAGCTTGAAATCTTTATAAACGTTATTACTCTGTACATCATAAATTAGACTATCTGTATCAGTATAGCACAATTCAATTCGCTTACCATAAAAAGGTTTCATGATAGAGTAGTGAAAATCGTACATATGCGTCTTAGATAATTCTAATACTGTGAACCCTATGTATATTGGTTTATTAAGTATAACACGCAAAGGTTTCATTTGGATTGCTACTAAACCATCAGAAAATATAGAGGCGCTGTGAAAATATGGACTGGCTATCAATTTCTCAGCACAAATAGTCTTTTTTGTTTTATTGATTGAGTCACACCATTTGTTTACTAACTTAACGTCTATTCGATTTTCATTATTTTCTAAGGTTTTTCCAAAAATACTATTGTTTAATAATTTGAAAAAATCTTGTTCAAACGTTGACACTGCTTTTTGACGTAACTGAGTATTAATGTCAATATATCCCTTTAAAAAACAACTTTGCTTAAACATAATAGCGCGATGGATCCTTCTCAATATTAAACCGTACTGTAAGCATTTTTTTAAATGAACGTAATGAATTACATAGTGATATTTATCGTACAAATTCGGTATTAATTTTTTATTTTTACCACCAGGTGGTAAACATTTTTCTGGACAAAATGGAAAGTCATTGTGTTCAATGTGCAAATTTTCCGGATATATTAAATCAACTTCAAGAATGTAACCGTTTTCTGCATTATCATCGATGTCTGTCAAATTCTCTTGTAAAAAATCTATTTCTTGTCTATTCATAAATCTAAAACCGGAATAGGGCAGGGATTGACACATACTGTAACCGTACAAATTGTTACAGTCTAAATAAATGATAAAAGAATTTGGGCGGGTTGGATCGAAGCTATCTAAATATTTATGGTTGGCTTTGGCATGTCTTTTGGAACACATACAAACACCTCCACGAATACCTTTTTGAATCATTCTAAAAATTTCTACATCACTAATTAATTCTAATTGAACTCCTGTTTTTAAAAGCATTGCATCAAAAGATAGACTTGGTGCTGTAAGATAGAACGCAGGATCGAGATTGTAGTGTCGTTTACAAGTTTTTCGAAAATTTTCAAATACATCTGTTAACAACAGAACGTCTGTTTTGAGATATAAATCGGTGTACATACCCATGTTTTGAATATTAAATGCTGACCAAACGGTACGAGCGTGTTCATAGTCTTCGTCAGTAATTGACTCATCGATCAATGCATTAAAAAAATTTTTTTTAGACGGCAAACACGTTTGTTCGTATCGTTCCCATTGAGACATATATTCATAAGGATACACTCCTTTACGCGTGAGTAGTTTAAATTGTGATTTATTAGGAAAATAATATTTTAAATGTTTGAAGTCTTGTTTTTTCATTGTACTAACTAACTTTTCTAAACTAGCACCTAAAAATTTGAAAGAATCTACAAACCGAATTTGAATGCTTTCCTCAGGTGAAATTGGAATAAACTTTGTGAATGAAATATAGTTTTCTTTTGTTTTCGGTATCACTTTAATAGACCCAGGAGCTTCACCTAATTCTTTTATAAAGAGGTGACAATCGTATCCGGATAAATTATGAAAGAATACTGGCAAAAATGTTGGTAATCTGTATTGTAGGTTACAATAATTATGAGCTGCACCGCGATACTTTCCAGTCAAGTGACAATGATCACGAACCCTGTCGCCGAACAAGAAGCGGTCACAAATATGACAAGTCATTGCGTTTTCAAAGTCGCGAGCATTATCATCTGAGTATATCATAGGAACTTTATTTTTTAAAATAGCGTAATATTTTCGTGCATCTTTATAAATAGACTTCACAAAATTAGATACACAATCCGAACCGCGATAAGAAACGTAACTATTGTAGCTTTCGTCTAGCACACACGTGATATGGTAAGCGTAAGCTACAGGCACGTGTCGCTGTCGCGTTACGGTGCTCGCCTTAGAGGGATCAGGGTCACAAGATTCATACCGTTCTAGCATTGTTTCAAAATCTGCGTATATAACAAATGGTACAATTTGCTTTCTGTTATAATTTTCAAACTGTATGAAAGAACCTTTTGGAGGCAGTTCTGTGACGACACCTCCACAATTATGTGAACTAAGATCGTCGCATGAATTAAAAAACATTAAACAAACGTTACAAAAGTATAGTTTACTGTGGTGCTTTGTTATTTGATTCTTAACAAGTCGCGGCAAGTCTTTAATGAGACAGTAATGTGATAAATCATCGCTTTCTAAATAAAGTAAATGAATCACCTTTCCGTTTAAGGTTTTTGGTTTGTAAAGAGGTCCTACGATGGTATTATTTTTTAAACCATAAATATAAATACAAACTTCAGGGTTATTTCCTTCAAACCGCGTAATATCTGAGAAATTCATTGGGAATGATATATCCTTTACGTTTAATACGTTACGAAAATCAGGATAAGACGATACTCTTTCAGGATGACTTTTAGCTGGATATAAAGCAGCAACAACAGACCATAAAAAACAATAATCATCATTATTGCGAATATTAACGCATGCTTTTTTCGATTTTATTGATGGAGGCAATTCGATAAAACCTGAACCACGCAAAGGTTGATATTTGTTAACATTGATTTCCAAATGGGAATTATTCAAGAACGTCCATCCACTATCTCGGTCTTGAAATTCTTCTATCTTTTTTGTTAAAGTGTTTTTGACTTCAGACAATAATGAATCCAATTCATAATTCTGATGCAAAGTAAAGTTTTTTGTGGCAAATGATTTTATCTCCTGAGAATCATTTTTAACCATTAAAAACAAAGCGAAATATTCGAAGTTAACTTTTAGACATGTGTGTTCTTTAAGAGACGTGTCAATTAACGTTTTAATTTTGTTCTCGATATTATTAAAAAATGATTCTAGAGAACAATTCTCAGACGGATCGATAATTCTATAAGAAGCTATACGATTACGAAATGCAGAATGTATTATTTCAACACCTTCGCAAAAATGCGAAGTACTTTTGTTTTTATGATTAGTACTACGTAAGTGACCTGTCCAGTGACTGCGCTCAACAGATGTGTTACAAACGGTACAGAAAGGCATATTAGATTATTATGTTTATTACGCAAAACTAGTTTAGATTTACAGAATGATCGACACTTACCTACAATTAATTTGGTGTCCCCAAAGATTTAAAACTAACTTATTTTATATTTATACTATCGCTATAAAAGACGGGTTCGGAATTGTTGAACAATTCGTGAGTCCGTCTCATAAACATTTGCAACCCATCCCACTGGGGAGTGTTGCGATCTAGTTGCACTTTTAACGCGACCTGAGCTTTCTTCCACCGTTCTTCCTTGGGGGTGGAGACAACTTCGTCTTTCGAATAAACTTTAACTTCAACGTAGAAGTCCCCCCTAAGGTCTGCCGCTCGCCGTACTTTTCCGTTGGCGACACGGCTGATGAGCGACGAAGCGAAGTCTCCGCTTGTGGTCGCCTTTTGATGGTCCTCCAGACCAAAGAGGTCCAAGTTCAAGCTGCGTCTTTTACTGTAAACAATTACACATTTCATTTATAATAATTTACATTTATTTCTTAACTACGAAATTAAGGTGTATTATACACCCCTGTTGAATCCTATGGGAATATAAAGCGAAATACATATTAGATTATAAAAATTTCAATAAGAATACCTCATGAAGTAATGATGTGAATGACAACATTTCTACTTTGAATATGATAGGAAATTGATTTTACCGTTCTCTGTGTTACAGTTCTAAGCTCACTAACCATTATGTACCACTGCACATATCTTTTTAAGTGACTTATCATACTCAACAATCACCTAATCATACAAGCAGTAATATAAATTACCTTGACTTAGAGTCTGATGGGTGGGCGGTGGTTTCAAGTGCTTGGCGCTTCACCGCCTTTTTCTTAGGCTGCTTTTTTGTCACCTCGGCTACTGCAGCTGTGGACCGTTGTGATTGGTATTCTGATTCCGAGTAGTCAGACCTGAAATAGAACACACAAAGATTAATTTTATAACTATAAGCAACCTCAATAATTATGGAGAGGAGAGTTTCAATGGAATATAGCTCGCTAGAAGATGATATTGATGGTATGATAGTGATAGTTACACCAGCCGGCAGGCAGAAACCAGGTCCGTAGCTAGGTAGCAATCAATCACATTAATAAATTCAGATGATGATAGTTACACCAGCCGGCAGGCAGAAACCAGGTCCGTAGCTGAGTACCGATTACAGTAGACTTAGTAGTACTTACTCACATTTTATAGTTGCAGGATGATATAGTAGGTATGTAACGAAAAAGGTAAGTGTATCACTGGAAGATACTGGAGCGAATGTGATTTTATGATCGAAATTGATTGGTTTTATACATAAAAAATACCATTTCAGCAATATTTACCTCATAACAAAATTAAACCTTAACTACATATCCTCACAGGTGTATGACTAATTTATGTTACTTAAGTCTAATTAAACCGTGGTGATTGAAAACCTTTTCCGTCTAATTGCAATTTTATCGTGAGAAATGAAATACAAAACCAGCTTTTTGGCTCACCGACAAAGGTGAAGCCGACATCAGGCTAGTTACTTATAATTAATACAATAGGTAATATAATAAAGTATGTATGTTTGTTTAATAAACCTTGTTGCATGACAAGTATGACATTTGAAAAAAAAAAAAAAAAAAAAATTTTCCCTTTTTCAAAGATGCAAGCTGAGTCAAAAGTATAATATCCTGAAAACATTTTTCATGTAGAACAATTCATGTAAACGAACCCGTGTCAAAATATTAGTTCACAGGTATGTTGCAGTAAAACTTTAAATTGGTATAAAATCATCCAACGACTAAAACGAACTTTTTGTAATCATTTCATGCAAAGGATCAGTACTGATATTAAGAATCATCTTTCAATCAATCCTAGATTGATACTAACACCTTATTACAAATAAAATAAGAAACAAAGGTATCAAACTGGTATAGGATCATGCTCTATAAAAGGTTTCGTCCCATCTCTCACCGATCCCAATTACCTAACAAAAAGTCTCAACTCTATACGAAACGATAAAATGTACAGTCAGAATTAATCACATTTAGACGAATTAAAAATACTTTCAAATAAAAAATCCTATAAAAGTCTAATTTTAATCAAAGACTGCTACATGCATGAGGATCATCTTACAGTGTAATTGTAAATACATAGAAATTACTCATACATACACGGCACCTCATGTAACGACGTTAAAGTACGAATACTGCAAATTTACATAATGCAATTTTGCAGTCTTTGGGATTTTAAAGACTCAATTACACTTATACTGTGAAAGCTTAATACGATCGTTTCCGACGCAGTCGTCAGGCGGTTTACAAAGAGTATGACACAATAGATGACTACGGAACGGCGCATGAACGTTTTCCGAACCGTTTCGAAGGCGATTGTATGAGTGTGAAAGCATCTTAATCAAGCGCAAACGCAGAGTAACAGCAGAACAACCAGCAGTTGTCTGTTAACGTTCCTAAGGTAGTGTCAGCTGCATGAGTTAATTAAATTAAGATTTGGATGTCCTTGGTGCCCAATCTGAGGCCATAGAAATAGAATGTGTGTGTGTCTGTAGATACATGCTATTTCTTGCTCTGTGAAGAGACATGAGACAATCTGTCCTAAATTTTAATTTAATGTTTACGGTATCCTAAAGTTCAGATGTCCTTGGTGCCCAATCTGGGGTCATAGAAATAGAATGTGTGTGCCTGTAGGGGCATGCTATTTCTTGCTCTGTGAAGAGACATGAGACAATCTGTCCTGAACTTTAGGCTAGTAATTCAAGCAGCGAACGACCTTATTTGTTAACATGTAAGCTAGTGTCAGCTGTATGAGTTAATTAAATTAAAATTTGGATGTCCTTGGTGCCCAATCTGGGGTCATAGAAATAGAATGTGTGTGTGTGTCTGTAGATACATGCTATTTCTTGCTCTGTGAAGAGACATGAGACAATCTGTCCTAAATTTTAATTTAATGTTTACGGTATCCTAAAGTTCAGATGTCCTTGGTGCCCAATCTGGGGTCATAGAAATAGAATGTGTGTGCCTGTAGGAGCATGCTATTTCTTGCTCTGTGAAGAGACATGAGACAATCTGTCCTGAACTTTAGCTTACTATGTTCGTATAGTTCGATTACTAAACGAAGTATGTGTGAAACGTGTTGTTATAAAACTATTCAAGTAACGTAGTGGTTATGTGTGAAACTTGTTAACTAAAGTAGTGTTTTAGTGCTCAATCCGAGAATCTGCGGTAGTTAATCGAGGTAAGCCATCGGTAATAATAATATGCTCAACCCCTTTCATTTATATTATTGGGCATTCTACTCCACCGAGAGTGACGAGGCGAACGGAGTGAGCCGATGGAACGGAAGGTGGGGTAGAATGCCCAATAATATCCTACTGACCTGCACATTCCCAGTCTGCCTTTCATATGTATTGACACTGACAGACACAATACAAATAATATTCAAACGGGTGCTTCTATTATATTCGCTCTGAATTCTGAATGTACTTTTATTCGGTCGTTCCCATTCAGTCGTTCAGTCGATGTGAACAGGTGAACTACTTACGACTGTAACATTTTTGCCTTTAAATGTTTGAGTTGAATTCTTGCTTGGAAATGGTTGAATTTTATTGCGTGGTGAAGTGTAACAGGATAAAAGATTATTGAACCCGAAGTCGTAGACTTTTTACTTTGCTTTTAAAAAGAAACTGTAGCTGTTAGCGCGGGAACAATGAAATAAGTGGACTGTATTTTAGGGGCAATGGTTTATTGCCGTTCTTATTTACATATAAACTTACGGACAAACTGTTAATAATTTAAGTAAAGAGTCTAAAGAGTATCGTCCGTCGCGGTGGAGTCCGTTGAAGCGAGTTTTCATCGGGCAAGGGGCCGAGCCATGTCGTCGCCGCGCCGCGCCTCAGCTTGCCGATGACGATGACGCTCTGATCAAGCTGCTTGCGCGTGCGGGCCGCGCGCAAGGTATTGTGTTGGTTTGATTCCCAATAGTAGCCGTCAAGTTTGCTGGATATAGATCAATCTAGACATATAAGTAATAAAATTGTCACGAAGAATATTTGTCCGTTTGTCTGGATGTGTTTCGGATTGGCAAACGGCTGAACAGATTGGTTTTAGTGTATGAAATTTGACACACAGATAGTTTATAACCTGGATTACCACATGACAGGCTTTTTATTTCGGTAGTACGTTTCCGTGAAATATTTTTCGACAACCACTCGGGCGAAGCCACGGGCAGAAGCTAGTTCAGAATAAAACATGCAACAAGAATTTCAAATGTAATATTTACAAGGTTTGTTTTAGAAAACCCTAAAAGGGTTTTTTTTTATATATTATTCAGTACGGTACCCAAAAAGAACAAAGTAAACTAAACCATTACATGTAATGTTTTTTTTTTAAATTGAATACGTCACATATGGAGGCATCCAAGCGTAATGGATACCTTCCAACCCTGCTACCTGCCACAAGTAGGTAAAGCCATTTTGCACGTATACTTATTTATTTTTTCAGTAGTAATGCTATTTTATGTGAAGGAGCTTTTCCGCGGAAGTATTAAGTACAACCATACCTTCCTATTTCTGCCGACAAGCAACCAAGCGTTGCTGTTCCGTTTTTAGGGTTCCGTACCTCAAAAGGGAAAAACGGAACCCTTATTAGGATCACTCGTGTGTCTGTCCGTCCGACTGTCACAGCCAATTTGCTCCGAATCTAATGGACCGATTAAGTTGAAATTTGGTACACATATGAATCTCTGTGACCCAAACACGGAGGTGTAACGTAAATAAATGAATTTTGAATATGGGGGTCATTTTTGGGGGCAAATAGAAAATTTAAAAAAAAGTTTCGCAATCTGTACCGTGTGATATATCAAATGAAAGGGCTTACTGTGAGGATCTCAAATATATTTTTTCATAATTTTAAAGTACATTTTATTAAAGTTATTTAAGAAAATAGACGAAAATTGACCATTCCCCCCCGTTATCTACGAAACTATAGAGCCTAAAATTTAGAAAAAAAAAATACAGAAAATAGTTAAAAAAATTCGATATCTGAATCTACCAAAAGTACTTACAAAAAATACTAAGTATCTATAAATAACACATTGATGTCCAATTAATATTACCTTGTAGAACAGGAAAATATTACCTGAACTAGTTTATCTTTGAGGAAAATAGGTAAGATGATTATTGGTAGTTGTGTACAGTCAACAAAAGAGATAAGTATGCAGGATCGTCGGATATAGTTGAAATTTAGTAAGAAACCGAAAGATATTTTCGAATGAAATTGAATTCATTTAATAGAAAATATACAGTTCATATTTTATCAAATTAAATTTCATTCGAAAACATCCACCAGTTGCTTACTAAACTTCAACTATATCCGACGATCTTGCATACTTATCTCTTTTGTTGACTGTACACGATCAAAGGGAAAACACACATAAAACTAATCAGCAATTATGTCGGGGTTTGCAACTAAACGTGTGTGCGTGAGGAAATAAATATATTTCGTAAGAAAAAACGTCTTGTTTGGATTTTCAGTAGCAGTATACAGATACCCCCCTATTAATAAACGTTGTATAGTTACACAACGCTTTGTCTTCTTCTTTCGAAGGTCAAATTACTGACGACTAAAAGAGAGAAATCGGTGTGTAACTATTCATCTGATATAATAGGGGGTTAGTGTTTGGCCAGACTGGCAGCGCGGGCGCGGGGCGGGCGCGGCGCGGCGAACTCAAACATTATGAACTTGTAGCGGGCACGCGGGTGTGGTGAGCGGCGCGGGCTGCACGGCGCGGGGAGCGTGCGGGCAACTCACGCCATAGCTCGTTCATACAAGTGGCCGCAGTGGGTGAGCGGCGCCGGCGCGGGCGGCCCATGCGGGGACCGGGGTTCTCAAACTAGTTCGAATTTTTTTCTAATGAAAATAAGTCTTCTGCATCCATATTATATTTTCACAAACACTGGACATACACGACAACACGCAGAACGCAGCCGCGCTCCAGTGCGGACAGGTAGACCGCCCGCGTTCCCGCACCCGCGCCCGCCCTGCGCCCCAGTCTGGCCAAACACGCGCCCCACTCTTCTTCCTAATCGCTTGCAGTACAAGTGTGCAACATTCCGCTAGTGTCTTAGTTTTGTCGATACACAGTAATTACTTATTAGTGGGTAATTAGTGCGTATCAAAAAACTAAAACACTAGCGGAATTAACTAGCGATAACCACTAGCGATTAGTTAGAAGAGTGGGGCGCGTCTTCGTGGATGACACTATCTATACGGTATTTCAGTTTGTGTTCGGTTATTGTCACTGCTCTTAATTCATGGCTCATTTATAACATAACTGTTGATGGTAACAAAAAAATGTATGTACTGACGCCAGCACATCAAGCTACTACGCTACTAATCTGTCAAATTTCTTTAATAGATTTTCAACTTTATCGCTAAAGCATAAGGTTCAAAGTTGATTGGGTAAATTTGACAGTTTCGGGTAGCTGATGTGCTGGCGTCTGTATCTACTGAAGAGCTATGCTATACACCTCTGCCTAACTCATCGAGGCAAGCGTGATTTTATGTTATGTAAAATTGGTAAGCGTAAGCATAATCAGCCTATAATGTTCCCACTGCTGGGACACAGGCCTCCTCTTTTCGACAGGGAGTGTGCTGTAATGTACAGACGCCAGCACATGAAGCTACCCGAAACTGTAAATTTTCCCAATCAACTTTGACCCTTATGTGTTCGCAGCCGACAACAAAAAAATTCAAAAACCTCAAACAAACAAAAACCGTACGTCCAATGTTTTCCTCATTCCTTGCAAGGGACATTAATCATACTACATTTTTTCCTTTTCAATGCTAAGTAGGGTAATAAATATTGTAACATTTGGCATTTAAACTAGTACAAAGCTACAGTATTCCCGGATTTATTGAATGGTACAAAAAGTGCAGGACACACACTCAGATACCCATTGTGTGGACGTCGAGTCGGTGACTTATGGCTGTTACAAAGAGTCTTTATTTCAAATTCGGGACTGACTTTATAAAATATTACTTTTTGAAAATAAAAAACATATCGTGTGTATGGCACTTCTCTCGCGAAGGATATTTTGTACCATTACGAACGGTATTGACGAACTAAACATAGTGATTTGTTTTTAACATGTCTTTCAGTGCGAAATCTATTTATATGACTGACGGCCTCGATGGTCTAGTGGTCGTAAGCACTACTGCTGTACATGAAGTCCTGGGTTCGATTGCCAGGCCGGGTAAAGTGTTATTGGGTTTACCTTTCTGGAGTTCCTCAGTAGCAGCCTGAAAACTGGGCTTGTGCTCGATTGATGGCAATAGGCTCGCCCCCTATTACATGGGACTTCAATATAACTGGCGAAATGTGGGTGTAGGTACTATAGGGCATCTCTGCCCAACCCTTCGGGGACACAAGACGTGGTGTTATGTTGTGTTATCTTTTTATATTCCGACTGGCAGCGCCCCGCGGTTTCACCCGCATAAGTGTCGATCCCGTAAGAATATCTGGATAAAAAGTAGGCTGTGTTAATCCAGGGTGTCAGCTACCTCCATACTAAATTTTATCAAAATTGGTCCAGCCGTTTGTGCGTGAAGAATTAACAAACATACTTACAAACTTTCGCCTTTATAATACATATACTAGCTGCTGCCCGCGACTTCGCGTGAAATCCTATCCTAACTAAAAGTAAGTTTGTTTGTTACCTCTTCACGCCTAAACAACTGAGCCGGTTATCCTGAAATTTTGCATATACGTTGTCAGGTGTACAGAGACGGACATAGAGTACCTTTCATCTCGAAAAAAAGTGCAATTCCCGAGGAAAACAACAATACACGTGGCGCCATCTATTACCATAATAACGTTATTGTCGTTTTCCTCGGGAACAGCACTTTTTTTCGAGATGAAAGGTACTCTATGTCCGTTTCTGTACTCCTGACAACGTATATGCAAATTTTAAGGATGACCGGTTCAGTGGTTTAGGCGTGAAAAGGTAACAAACAAACAAACAAACTTACTTTCGCATTTATAATATCACTAGCTGCGCCCCGCGGTTTCACCCGCATAAGTCTCGATCCCGTGGGAATATCGGGATAAAAACTATCCTATGTCCTTTCCCGGGACTCAAACTATCTCTATACCAAATTTCATCCAATCTGGTTTAGCGGTTTAGGCGTGAAAAGGTAACATACAGACAGACAGACGAGAGTTACTTTCGAATTTATAATATTAGTGTGGATAGTTAGGATTAGGATTAGTGTAAAGTGTGATTATTTTTCGCGTTCCTTTTCTTTATTTTATCAACAAACCTGTTATGCAAACATACATGCCTACTTAGTGTACGTAAGGAAAAAGTATTTACTTTATTTAAAAAATATATGTCACCTTTAATATATTCTTATTCACCTTTCCACTCCGTAACGGGTGACGTCAGATATAATGAATAAGTAGAAGAGGATACATTATTAATAAGCTAGAAATGCTAATTAGAGCCTCACGTGTAGGAAAACTTATTATGCGAAGTAAATGTGAAAACTTATTATGTGACAGGCCTGATGGTCTAGTGGTTAGTGACCCTGACTGCTATGCCGGAGGTCGTGGGTTCGATTCCCACCCAGGACAAATGTTTGTGTGATGAGCACGGTCATTTGTTCTGTGTCTGGTTGTAATTTATCTATAATATGTATGTATTTAGAAATATATAAGTATGTTTATCAGTTGTCTAGTACCCATAACACAAGCTCTGCTTAGCTTGGGACTAGATGGCGTTGTGTGATAGTTGTGGATTATTATATTATTATTAAATGTTGCCAGAATTGCTCTTGCATTTCAATGTGTTTAAGAGGATTACAGGACCTAAACGCAAAAAACGCAAGTTTTAGTAACAATAAAAGTATTATGATCGACTACAGTAGACAAAATCAGAAAAATATATGATATTCTTCAGGATATATGCTAGGCAGATAGTGTGTTGAAAACATAATACAACTAATTTGATACGATAGAAAAAAATCATGAAGATACCTTTAAAAACTTTCTTTTTACAATAAAAACCATGCTAAATTATATAGGTAAAATTATTCAGATTTTTTGTCAGATTATTCTACAAGCAACATACTAAAGCACTTGTGTTTTAATTTTTTAGTCCAAAAATAGATTTTTTGTAAATAAGTAGATCATTGCTTCATATTTTGCAATAAATTACCAGCGTTGTGTCATTGCGCTTCTCTTTCTTTTCTATGCAGTCCGACAGTGACCGCGCTTTAGGTCATGTAGTCCCCTTAACGATATACTCGTACATACAGGCCTGGCGGAATTATAGGTAAATTTTGTATTCGCCTGACGCCTGCGCATTTCTTCTGTTTACCTTCCTACGTATTACTAAGAAGAAGCGATTGGAAAAAAGTAAAATACAAGACTTAAAACTTGGGGCTTGTGGCTAAGTAATATCAGCCGCACGGGTCGATCGATCAGGTTAAGCTACGCTTGCCGCGGTTAGTCCGTGGATGCGTGACCATCTTTACATACCAAGACCCCTCCGTGCCTCAGAAAGCACGTTAAGCCGTTGATCCCGGCTGTCATTCGTGGATCTTTGACAGTCGTTACGGGTCGTCAGAAGCTCGAAAATCTGACAACCAGTCTTACCAAGGGGTATCGTATTACGCAGTAACTGGGTTGTGGAGGTCAGATAGGCAGTCGCTCCATGTAAAATACTGGCATCCAGCTGCATCCGGTTAGACTGGAAGCCGACCCCAACATAGTTGGGAAAAGGCTAGGCAGATGATGACAAGACTTAAAACTATCTGGCGGTTTTAAGTATTTTCTATGTGGCCTACGTCTTACAAAGGAATATCTTGTTACCAAGTAACTGGATTGTAAATGTCAGATAGGCATTCGCTCCATGTAAAAACTGGTAATCAGCTGCATCGGGTTAGACTGGAAGCCGACCCATAAAAAAGAAACCTATAACAATATTAGAAAGAAAGAAAGAAAGAAAGTTTTATATATATATATATGTTTATATATTATAGCATTATGTATTTATTTGAGTATACTTATGTTAATTTGTTTGCATTATATGTGTAGGTTTATTTAATATTTTAGTTTTAGGCTTCACACATTCATATTTTTCTCTTCTTGTTCTCACACACTATTGTCTACATTTCTTTTTTACTTCTCCTTTCGCAGGTCTGCTGGAAGAAATTTCTTAAGAAATAAGCAGTTCCTTTGTACTCAAATATTAATTATGTCATTTCTTTATGTATTTTACTGTGTGTACATAAATAATAAAATAAATAAAGAAAAAGTATTTATTGCGATAATATCTACCAAATAATCTTTTAATCGAATCCACTTTTCCTACTCTCTACATAACAGCAATCAACGTCCCCACAAAATTAAATGAGCATATCATTAAATATCATAAAACTGTTCACCCACATGATAATTAATTTAACGTTAATTACTGCCAAATGAAAATTGCTACACACATTTTGTTAACATCAAATTGCAGCGGGACTAATGAGAGGTAATTCAACAAACAGGGTAATTTACCCTCTCGCAGTACATATGGAGAGTAAACAAGGATAAGCAGAGCTTTAGCGTGTGCTCGTTCATTAGTACTCGATTGTTTAAATAAACACGGTTTGATATCATGTTGCTGGCATTGTGTTGTTTTGGGTGTATTCGGAAGATTCTGAAGTTATTGTTTCTGGTGTTATTTTGCAGCCCTGTGACTTGGTGCCATCATCATCTGCTTGCCTTTTTTCAAAAATGTCGGAGTCAGCTTCCGGTTTACCCGGAGGCACCTGAATACCAGTATTTTACATGGAGCAATTGCCTATCGAACCTCAACAACCCAGTTACTGGGAACACGATAGGGGGTATCGTGTTGGTTAAGATTGGTAAGATAATATACTTGGTATACTTGGTAAGATAATATACTTGGTAAGATTGGTTGTCAGACTTTCGGGCTTCTGACTCCCTTCCGCTCCACCCAGAGCGGGAGAGGTCATTTGATGATTTCCCATCCACAAAAAAAAAAGCTGAGCTATGGCCGTTTTGCGTGGATGTGACGCATGTTTCCCCCAACCCTTTCATATTTTTTTTTTGTGTTAATGTTCGTTATTGCGTCATGTTTACAGTAAATAAACGTATTTTTTCTTTCTTTTCTTTATACATAAAAAAAAAATCTGTTTATAATATTAGTTTAGATTTGTCTACTGTTTTACTAAACTACGTGTTACATTAAATTAACCTAACGCGAATATTACCTACAATTTTTAGAACGGTAAAATAATTCTAATTAAAATTATCGTATTGAATAATTATAGTAATTAAATACAACAAAACCGACTTCTAACAGCCTTAATATCTTCAAAGGAGTAATCTCTCGATCCTATCTAAGCATTGGCTGTAGAACCCCTGGAGTTTAATTTTAATTTACACGAAGGGCTAATTAGTTTGCGGCGATTGATAAAACCACAATTATTTATATTTTAAACTAGCTTCTGCCCGCGACTTCGTTTGCGTGAAATTCGTACCTACTTTCCTCTAAAAACTTCGAAAATGTATGTAAGTATGATCTTTATCATTTATTTAGATAAATAAGTATTCGGGCTAATTTTTACGTTTATAGATTAAAGGAATCAGATTTTTCAAATAAACTACCCAAACGAAATCCCCCCTTTTCACCCCCTTAAAGGTTGAATTTTCAAAAACCCCTTATTATTGGATAACTACTCTTCACAAAAAACGCACCCTCCAAAATTCATGTCCCTAAGACCAGCGGTTTAGGCTGTGCGTTGATATCTCAGTCAGGTCGTTGAATGTTATATATACTAGATGTCATAATATTGTAGAAAAGGAAAGGAAGGCCTGGGCCTGGCCTTGGAGCCCCAGTAGTGGGACAATACGGGCTAAATAAATAGAAACGATCTTATTCATAAAAAGTTATATATCTCTAAAGGCTTGCTAAAGTCTGGTTGTAGTCGATGTGTATGTGATCTGAGGCTGACTGTAAGTAAGTACAGACAGGGTCACTATGTGGGGACCCCTTTATTTTTTGGGTGTAAATTATCAAATAACTTCTCCCACTCTGGCTGGAGCGGGAGGGCATGTCAGACACTGACTAAAACCCACCCGTTGTAAAATATTATACTGCTATAAAATTGAATTTGTTATGGCTATCATAACGGATAGGTACTTCTTCTGCGTATTCAATTCAGAATTTCTCTTATTTAAAGCTGTAGATTTCAATCTTAGTAACGGTAATTTGTGTGTCTTTATGCATGTTCCTCTGCAAGCATGGAAGACTGCCAAGAAACAAACATAATAATAATAATATTCTGTAATGGCAATGACGTTCTGCCTTGCCAAAATACTCATAATATTATTGTTATTATTTAAAATAAACTTAACATAACGCCTTGTTTCTGCGAAGGGTAGGGCAGAGGTGTATTTATAGTACACCCAGATTTCGCCAGTTGTGTTTAGGTGCTATGTAACAGGGGGCGCACCTTTTGCCATATCATATTTGCTGGGCACGAATCCAGAATGCAGGGAAATTCCAGATGGTAAAATTCAATAACATATTATTATTTACGTACACACAGTAAAATACATAGAGAAACAAACAACAAATATCTATCTATTAGGTATATATTGTATTGCTTAGATAAGATAATATTTGGACTCATATTAAAGCAGTGGTAATCTATACAAATAAATAAAATTGGAGTGTTTGTTTGTAATATTAAAATATCTACTTTTTACTAAATGCATATGGATGTATATGTTATGGGACAAGTGATTAATCGGGCAGTATTCATAATGCCCTACACGGTACATATACCAAAATATATTTTTTTTTAAATTTTTGTCTGTCTGTCTGTTTGTTCCGGCTCATCTCTGAAACGGCTGGACTGATTTTGACAGGACTTTCACTGGCAGATAGCTGATATAATAAGGAGTAACTTAAGCTACTTTTATTTTAGAAAAATAATTAGGGTTTCGCGCAAAAAATTAAAACGTTTTCCGTCACACACGCGAACAAAGTCGCGGGCACAGCTAGTGTTTTTAACTATAAAGACTAAGGAAAATAACGTTTAATCTTAGAATGTCGAATGCAAAGTGAATTATGGAGCAGTTTTCAGAACCTATCAGCAATATGCTGGTCAAGAAAGGTGAATATGACCATATTTCCTTTCTACCTACCGTCAAATTTTAATAAATAAATATTTACATAAAATTAAGAAATAAAACTACAAACTATTTTGTCATTGGTTTAAAAAATACAATTTTTATCACAAACATATTTAACTCAGTCTTCCAAAAAATTTCTTGCCAACGATGGCAGCAAGCCAAATCTCGGGGCGCGATTACGACATATTTTACTGCCTTATTATAATTGCCTCACTCCACTCTGTCGCCTGCACGCCTAGGAATTTCTTTAGGTGTGTTACATCCACATTGCAAGAGTCGTGAAAGTTTTAATTTATGTTGCATAATGTGGAATGTCTCGCAATGTGAGGGTGAAGTGATTTTGTAGAAATTAAAGACGAACCTCAACTAATGCGCATTTTGCTTTTCTTACTAAAATATTACTGAACACTCTAATTCACTGAATTCTCTTTTTGCGAACAAATAATTCCTATTTTGGGATCCTACAAATACTAAATAGCCAACTGCGACCAACTTGGATGTAGCGTTCTCTGGCCGCTGCCGCCCAACTGTGAGAAAGTTAAAAAGAGGCTCTTTTATAAAAAAAAAGTGTGCATCATTAGAAGCCCAAAAAGTTTTTAGAGGTTCATTTATTTAAAAAATCGTATATCATTCGAAGGTTGATAAGTTTTTAGAGGATCAGTTAAATATTTCCCATGATTTATTTATTTATTAAAACTTTATGCACAAGTAAAAACTGTACAAAGGCGGACTTAATGCCTTGGGCATTTTCTACCAGTCTACGTTAGGGTGATGCAGAGACAATACAGAGTAGGTGCAATAACAGAAAAAAAAATATAAGAAATATTTATAACTAAGATATAAGAATAAATACATATATACATACATACAGCAAAATATAGAAAAAAAAAGTTATGAGACATAAACAAGAAACCCTACAACAACTTAATACTGAGACGAATCTGCCAACTTCTTGTGTATATGTTCTCGAGCTTTCACTTTAAACGTGAACTGACATGACATTATAAACTAAAGGCATCCGCATTTAACGCACGGCTACACGTCAAACTATACATAACCAGTATAAGCTGACATCTGATTGTACGAAAAATCTATACAATGAGAGGTCAGCTAAAACTGGAAATGTATAGCTAGATGTGTTGCCGTGTGTACCTACTTAAAATTACCACATCATACCTATGTTTATTTAAAGCAAGGTAGGTATTAGCTGTTTTAGAGCATCAAGTCTAGATTTTTCAATGTTGTTTTAATTCGCTATAATAATGTGTCCAGGATACCAAGTAAATGGGTTGTGGAGGTCAAATAGGCAATCGCTTCATGTAAAATGCATAATTATGGTAAGACTGGAAACTGACCCCAACATAGTTGGGAAAAGGGTAGGCAGATTGATTGATCGTGTCCAGGATTCGCATTGAAACTACGTAATAAAGTACAAAAGTAATATGAAAACTCTAGGTACTTAAACAATAATTGAGTTCTTAAACTTAGTCGACAGTAGATTTGAACACAACTTGTATCTAAATGCTGAAAGTAATTTCAGCTCCAAATTACCTTACATACAATGTAAACGACAGTAAAGATCTTAAAAGCGTTTTAAATACATTTTATTACCATTCTACATTGTATTCAAAGAGATAGTTAGCATAACGAGACAGAATTTAAATGTAATTGCGTTCTTCAAGAAAACAACTTTGCAATGTTTGCTTTTTATGGCCTAGTGTTTTTATTTCAAGCATTAACTAACGCTACTACATTTTATTACTATTACGTTCAATTTTAAACTACTAAATAAAGTTCTCCAGACCGTATTTCGGATACGGCGGCCGATCTTAACGGAGACTAGCTGCCGGCGCGGGAGATTATTATAGTGCACAAGTGTGCGCGCAGACACAGGTGCACCCCCTCTTCCCTCACTCTCATAGTCCGATGGGATGGCAATCCGATATGACCGGAGATAGATCAGGCGCACCACCAACGGGGGTATCACACCGCCAACTTCCAAACTCCGGGCTGTTACTACGAGATTCCTAATGGAAAAACTCAATAACAATTTGTCCGACCCGGGAATCGAACCCAGGACCCCACGCTCAGTAGTCGCGCATGCGACCACGAGACCAACGGGGCAGTTAAACTAAACTACTGTTAGGGTCGTAATTCACTATGACCACTTAACGATTCCTTACTTTGAAACAACGTCAATGCCTTAGCTATTCCTGCCAATCTCGCGTTCATTTCGCGCGGTTTTGTTCGTTGTGTAATAGAGAATAAGGCTCCTGGTGACATAGTAATAAAACGCAAAACTTATCAATAAACACAACACATAAGGTACCTGTAACTGTTTGTGTGTGCAGTGATGTTAATACTACATCCATACTTCTGTAGATATTATTATTCTGAGGTGCCGGTGCTTAAATAATAACAGCCGCACAGTTTGATCGATCAGGTTAACCCCTCAAGCGTCAAGTGTACACCAATTGTACATAAGAGAAAGTGCTCGAAACGTCAATGGTACACCAAGTGTACAAACGATTGTCATTGTGAAAACAATGACTTCACTGCGTCCATTCAAGTACTCCGACGCTTGGGGTGTTGCCCGCGTGGGGTGTTGCACGCCTGAGAGGTTAAGCTACGCTTGCCGCGGTTGGTCTGTGGATGGGTGACCATCCACAGACCAACATGGCCAGCCCACTGCCACTTCAGCTTGCTTACTCCGCAAGCTATGTCATCCGTCTCCGTTCTTTGCCTACCACCTGCTGCTGCTACTGCTTTCCTATACTTATACCTGCTCGTAAATAGGTTTGAAACTCCGTTCTTTTCCATCCATATACTGGCTCCTAAATAGGTTAGAAAAAGTTTGTCACTTGTACCAAACATTTTAATCACAAGGCGTGGGCTAAATATTTTATTACTCAGAAAATAGCGAAATAAAATCACAATAACATTTTGATTGTTTCTTTGTCTCCTAAATCTGGCATTACGTTTAAATGTCACTTCTAAGTACGCTTCTATATCATACATATTACAAAATAAAGTTGCTTTTCGTGTCTTTCTGTTTAACCACGTTGTTCTTCTAAACTACGCAACGGATTTTGATGCGGTTTTCACCATAATTTAGAGGATTTATTCCGGAAGGTTTATGTGCATGATGACGTCACGCTCAAGTTCATGTTCGGGGTCACCAGTATAGAGGTATGAAGAACAGGGTGTAAAGTTTCTTATCCTCCATAGAAAAGGGAGGATGCTCCGACCAGATGGGGGTTGTGTCTGACGGGCTATAAAACTTACATATATATACAGCGAGCGAACCCTCCCTTTTTTTTTTTTGAGGGTGGGATATCATCAAATGACTCCTCCCGCTCTGGGTTTGTGTTCCTTCCTTAGCCCTTTATGTTCCAGGGCAGCGGTAACCCTTTCGGACAATCCCGCTGACCCGGCAGGCTTCGGCCCTAACGGGCCCCTGCCCTTGTGCTGACATCTCTTTGAAGCGCGCGTGGGACACATACGCGCCGTCCGTATTCGTGTCCGTAGGGCCAACGTCCATACTACGTTGAATCCAACCAGATGGGGGTTGTGTCTGACGGGCTATAAAACTTACATATATAGGTATACAGCAAGCGAGCCCCCCTGCGTTAAAATTTCAAGAAACCATATGCTGAATTCATCCTTACTATTTGCGCGTCAATGTCCCTGCCATCCTGTACATATCTTTTTATTTATATCTTTTGAAAAAAAATTCGATATTTTGCCAAGTCGTACCTATAAACCGTGCGAAGCAGGGACGGGTCCCTAGAATATTTTATGTAATGAAAACAATTAGATGTTTGATACTTTGGCGTGGCTGTTAGCTTTAGACATATTCAAGAACTTTACTGTCTTGCCCGTTTAATTAAATGTGACATTGCCTCTTAAATTATTCTCAGAAAAGTTTTACTCACACTCATACACACTCTTTCACATATACTCATGTGTATGGTGTATATAATTAAGTGGATTATATTCTATTCTTATGTTAATGTATTATTAAATTATTCAAGTGCCTTTTTGAAGAATAATTTTGAACTTATTTACTTTTAAAAGTATCTTTATTTAGAACAATTCTTTACCCAAGGCTACGCGTCCATAGTCTACCCCACAGAAACCGTGATTTTATCCGGGATGACAAGTATTTTGAAATAGCTAGTGTCACTGTACGGTTTAGGGTCGAGACACATTGATCGACGGCCTTTCGCACTTTGCCAATTGAAAAGCAGCACACTAGTAGCATTCTATTAACAGCCTCAAGTAGAGACAATAGACTTACTATGAATAGACAGTCAAATCCGACCACATAAGGCAATTGTGGTTCAATTACGCAATCATTTGGCACACTCAATCAGCTAACCACTATAATTTCAGTGGGAATTAGCACAAACCAATAAATTAACTGTCAGACATTGCCTACTGACTATTGAACTGTATCTGAATCTTCTACATAAATACAACAAAGTCGGGTTAAATACACCATTTATAACTCAAGAACGACTGGACCTTTTTTTATGATCTTTGATTTGTTGGATTTGTCTCCGCCCCGAATAGCAGAATAACTATTAAGACATGGAAAAAATTCACGAAAAAACTATGAAGATACCCACTCAATTCATTTTCTCATACATTCGGTCTTATTGATTCCAGAGGCGGTACGAAGTTCACCGGGTCAACTAATGAATACATAAAGAACTGTGAATCTGCTCAAAAAAGGTTTTGAATTGTAGTTTTTAGTGGTCAGTGCATACCAGTGTTTTTGGGATTAAAATGAAATTATTTATTATGTGAACAATTTGATTTTCCGTCGGCAAAAATGATGAGTTCCATATAAACTTAGTAATAGTGTAAGGTCCTTTATACATTGTGCCGCGGCGGTGGTGGTGCCGCTGCAGCTGCGGCATAATGTGTAAACGTCTACATGTTTATATGGTGGTTACCGGATTTTGACAAAAAAACAATTACTAATGTTTGAATATTTCAGAGAAATAAAACTACATAGCATTACTACTAATTTTCAAAACTAATTAAAATCTAAAAGTCATTTACAAAATTACACGAGTTTATTTTTGACATTGCAAAAGGTGTTTATTTTATTGTCAACTAGTCTAGAGTAATTTATTCTAATCTTGTCTATTCCTAACATTTTGTTATCAAATAAAGATGTTTTCAGATTATCCATTTTTGATATTTCACTCAAGTTTCCGATTACAATAAAATTAATCACAGCAACATGTAATGAGCAGCTCAGCTGTTACTCAAACATAATGGCGGCGCAACAAACACCCCCTCTGGTGCGCGCAAACCGCGGACTTTGCTTTGCTCATACATTTAATCCTCTCTACTGTTGTGCTGTGTAGGTTCCGCTGTTGACCTTTCAGTGTAGTATGGAGTGCTTTATTATGAAGCATTCTTGAGCATTCTCATGACTCCGCGCGCCTTCCCGCGTCTCGTAATGAATTCAACTTTCCTTCCTTTGTCTTTCACCGCAAAGTAGATGACCCCTTACTTATACGGAGTTGTTCCTCTCTACCCCAGTTGTTCTTCTCTGCCTTGCCATCGCTCCCGCTCCGCTCGTTGCTCTCATCGAGGACACAGCCGTAGGGTTGTGACTAATGTCGTGGTAAGGACACACAGATTTCAAACCACAAGGAACTTTTGAGTGAGGTCCGTACGAAGAGGTAATGCGGACGTGTCACTTTGTACCCCAAACCTAATGGTGGAGAGAAAATAGACATGAAAGGTACACTTTTGTGGTATTCGTTCGTTGTCTTACTATGTTGGGAAGACTAATGAAATGTGTTTTGTTTTGTTAGATGTGTTTTGATGAGGGGCGAGCCTATTGTCATCTACCGGGCTCAAATTCAGACTCCGGACTGCTATTGAGAAATTCCAGATGTAAAACCCAACAACACTGCTCGAATAGGGACTCTAACTCAAGGCCTCAATGTTCAGTAGTAGCGCTTGCGACCACTACCCCAATAAACAAAAAAAAAATAAAAAATAAAAATCTTTTTATTTTGCCCATAATATTATTTATTTATTTATATTTATTTATTTATATATACTTTATTGTACACCACAAAAATACACAACAAAAAGAATTATCGATAACTAAAAAATATACCTACAATGGGCGGCCTTATCGCTTTCTGCGATCTCTTCCAGGCAACCTTGGAATGGACAGTGATTTGCCTGGACATAAAATGGGGTTGTCGTTGGTGTAATAATATACTAAAATAGATACACAGATATATACATATAATATTGTTAGTAGTACGACTTTAAACCATGTTACATTAAAAAATTACTTAATTTAAGTATTTGCCGCCCTCTGGGGCCCCAAGCACACGCACTTGTGCTTGAACCCAGTGCCCCAGAAGGGGGCTGTCCAGCTTGTGGCTGAGCACGTTCAGGATGGTGTTGGCGCTCCCACGCGTGCGAAACATCAGCGAGGCGATGCGGCGCCGCAGCACAGAGTCAGTGAGCCAATGAGGCAGTTACCCAACAAAAATGTGTTGTCCTACTATTTTTTTTAGGAATCAAATAAGTTCCGGCAGTGTCCATTGACTGTGTGACGAGGGTAGGATGACTTGTTGGAGTTAAAGTTTTTTAATGCGGCTGTTTGTATGTGGGGGTTTTTATGTAAGAAGCGGAAGCGATAATTAACTTTTCTATACAAATAAATAAAATTGAAGTGTCTATTTATAATGTCAAAGTAACAGAAAATATCTATCTAATATAATCTAATATTTATCTTATGAAAGTATATAGGTACGGTACTAATTACAAAAAAAAAAAACGATTTTATAATTTTTAGTCCGTCTGTTCCAGCTAATCTCCGAAACGGCTGGACCGATTTTGACGGAACTTTCACTGGAGATAGCTGATGTTATAAGGAGTAACATTTTATTTAAGAAGAGAATTAGGGTTTCGCGCAAAAAAAAAAAAACCCACGAAATCCAATATACCTTTTCACGCCTAAACTACTGAATAGATTTCGATAAAATTTGGCAAGGAGATAGATGGCATCCTGGGGAAGGACATAGGTTACTCTTTGTCCCGGTAGAACGTTCCCGTGGGATAATTTCCGACATCCACGGGCAGATTTTTTGAGATAGTTTTTTTGTAAAATCGATTATTTTCGTCGGATTCACACTTTTGGTTTGTAATTGAAAATTGAAACTGTAATTGCGTCGCAATTCAGCATCAGGATTTTTAATTATTTAATTAAGGAAATTACTATAACACCAAAAGAAGCTTATAATAAGCCTCTGCACAGGTTTCTCTGAACCTTATCTCTGTTATTGAAGTTGCATTGAAGCATTTACTTCTTTCTATGAACTAATTTATTAAAAAACACTTCACAGCTAAATATTTCCTGTTTTTATTTAATTGTGTAGGATCCCTTTCCTCATCGCGCCATTACAATCAGGTAAGTATTCAAAAAATTCAATTCAATTCAAAAAATTCAATCAGGTAAGTATCCTCTATGCGTTTCGAAACCATTGGTCAGATTGTGGTGAAACTTTGGTAGGGTGTTCTGGGGACGCCCGTGAGGTATCTTAATTATTAAAACATGAGAAAAAAAAATCGGAGGCGGTACGAAGCTCGACGGGTCATAGCTGACCCGGCGAGCTTCGTACTCGTGCCGCTTCTGATTTTTCAGAATTAACTAGCGTTAATTTATAAAAACAAATACCATCCAAAGTTAATTTAATATAAGGAACTTGAAGAATAACTAAAGATTGTACAGACACACACATCAACCTACTACAATCTGTCAAATTTCTGTAATACATTTTCAACTTTATTGCTAAAGCATAAGGTTCAAAATTGATTGGGAAAATTTGACAGTTTGGGGTAGGTTGATGTGCTGGCGTCTGTACTTATTACCTATGTTGGGAATCGAACCCAACACCACAACATGCGCGCGACCTTCACGCGCAGGCCGCGCCTCAGCTTGCCGATGACGCGCTGATCACGCTGCTCCTCTCTTAAAATTAACTTATTGTTTGTCCGGGAAAGTTTTTATATTGTTAATAATAACGGCATTAAACCATTGTCCTTAAATACAGTCCACTCTTTCATTGCTCCCCGCGCTAACAACCTACTTATAGAACATTTTTTGTAAAGAAAAAGTTACGAGAAGGAAAATATTTTTAATTAAATATTTTAAGCCTCAGTTTTCCTGTTGTAGTATGAAATTACAAACTCTAGTGTCTGCAGGTATTCCTGGAGATTACACGTAAAATATTTTAAAGTAAAGGAACTTTGGATTAATTTAGTGTGATCCTTCATTTCTTACTTTATTACAATGGAGACTGAAAGAAAAATTCACACATGGCTGTAATAGGACAGAGTCGCCTTACGTCCGTTACGCGTAGCGTCCGTTTATGGCCCTATTGTATTCTTGAAGGTGATTTTTTCTTGGATCAGTCGCGTTACGGCCGTTCTAACCAAAAAGTACACTCCGGTCGGCCGGCCCAGAAAGAGATGGCGAGATGACACGCATACAGCGAGGGCTGGTTCGAGGTGGCGTGGGAAAAGAGTTCCTGGAAGGATTCGGGGAAGGACTTTGCCCAGCAGTGGGACAGGATAGGACAACAAATAAAAAATATTCTTGCCAATTATGAACGTCGGTATTCAAGAGCGAAGGTTTTCAAGTAGAACTAATCCTCTAATCTAATTTGCTCACATAGGTTTAATAAGTCTGATTTTATGCGTGAAGGTAACTTTACGTACCTACCTTTGTTTGTGTTATTCTAAAATACATCGTGTATAATAAAATGGCATTATACCGTTGCATTATATTGCTACATTTGATTATGTATAAAGTAATTAGCTGTTGCCCCCTGACTTCGTTTGCGATCCAGATGAACAGTACAGTCCACACACAGGTCAAGGTCTATCTGTGTGCAAAATTTCATCCAAATCCGTTCAGCCGTTTTAGCGTGAAAGCGTAATAAACAAACAAGCAAACTTACTTTCGCATTTATAGTAGGTATTAGTTATGATTATTTTATTTTCTTTCGTAGGTACATAAATATTGTAAGTCGTGACGTACAATATTATACATATAAATATGATCTATCTCAGTTTGGGTATATTGAATACTTTTGTATAAATTCAAATTAATTATTAGTCATGCCGAACACAAACTACAAACGCACAAAAACGTCGGAACAGACTCCCTGCGGCTTCAATTAAGTTGTTCATATTACATTACCAGTATCCTGTAAACTAAATTATAAGCATAACAAACAATTTCATTATGTGCGTGTGTGTACCATAGGATAAAGCATTAGAGTCTGCTGTATTTCGATGGTTTTTTGTTATTTATTTTGGTATCTAACTCATTCAATAAACCCTGTACTTATTTTTGTTGCTGACGATCCTTCAGGAATAAAAACAAAAGAAAAACCGGATCAGACCGGAATGAGAAAGTTTATAGTGGATAAGACCGATTAAAACAGAAGAACTAGCAGGGAATCAAGGAGGGGGGCGTGGAGGGGGGTTCAAGGGATCAGACCGGAATAACTCGATTATGCCCCGTTGTACCGTTTGCACCATTGACCTGCACCATCAATGGTGCAGGATTATGCGAAGTAAAATCTAATTTCGTGTAATTTCAGTTTTTTTTTTGCTACATACTTATGTATGTACAGACGTAGACGCCAGCACATCAAGCTACCCGAAACTGTAAAATTTTCCCAATCAACTTTATGCTTTAGCGATAAAGTTGACAATCTATTAAAGAAATTTGACGGATTGTAGTAGCTGGATGTGCTGGCGTCTGTACTATATAGTAAAAAAAAATAATATCACGTAACTCATGCCTTCTTCTCATGGGGATAGGCAGAAACTACAGAACGTCACCTGCTACGATCCTTACCTCCTAGTCATACTCGCACGCCGGTTGCGAGTACTACGCATTCTGACCTTTCTGAAAACATCACCAATAATTTCGTGTCTTTTCAAAATCGCCATTTTCTCTTTACTTGGCCTTCACATTCTTAAAGCTAGCTTTTTAGCAAAGGGTTAGGGTCCTAAGATTTATAGACTTTATGTGAGGCCCAGACGACCTCGTCAGTCGATAATGTTTATTTAATCGAGTGCCTCAAATACCTCCGAATCTTTCGTATACAGGCTGTCCAGTAAATAGTACGACATATTGCAGGGGGTGATAGCTTGGGTCAATACCTACCAAAACAACACTATATATGTTCCGCAATAGGTATGTAACTTTTTATTTTCACTACTGTAGATTAAAGTTAAGCGATAAGAAAATCGTTCTGCGAAAATTTAAACAAAAAATAGTATTTCTTGAAAGCATTCTTGTTTTTGATAGAAAAAAGACTTGTCAATGAGTAGAGTACTATTCACGAATAATTTGATGTAAAAAAAATACTAGAAAAGGAATTTTTAATTACGAGATGCTTAAAAATCTGTTTCATGGTAGAGATTTTTCGATATTTCGGAAAATGTTATATAACTGTAAATCCATAATATTTTGTGGAACATATATATTGTGTTGTTTTGGTAGGAGTGTTGGTATGACGTTGGCCGCTCTCCCTATCCTCTGCGGGGCCAATTACCTGACCCGTCGCAGGGGGACCAAGGGTGCCCAGACACGGGGTCGTCTGGCACCCATGTGCTGGTTTGGTCCCAGGGGTGGTCACGGCGTGCTATGTGTTCTGGTGCGCCGGTAATGGGGAATACTCCCCAGAGGAGGGTCCGGTGACGGACAGCCGCGGCGGGTTCACGGATGAGTGCTAACGCGTGCCCGTGTTCCCACCGTAAGCGGCAGAGGAGGACACCGTGGAGTTTTAGTGGGTTAGAGTCCCACATAACTGCAATATCTCCCCGTGATAGTGCAGAATGCATGAGCATTTCACCACGTTAAAAAAAAAAAAAAAAAGGTATTGACCCAAGCTATCACCCCCTGCAATATGTCGTACTATTTACTGGACACCCTGTATAAATAAATCTTGTAAGTTACGATTTCAGTATACATTGCTTTTTATTTACACATTCTATGTAAATGTTTGTAATATAAATTCCTGCAGGTATTTGAGGCTATGTGTATATAGGTCTATTTCTAGATGGCAGCACTAAGAATTTTGTATCAGGGTGTCAGTGACATTATTGATCTACTTTTCTTAACATGTAAGTCACTCTAAATGTACAGACGCCAGCACATCAAGCTACATGAAACTGTCTAATTTTCCCAATCAACTTTGAACTTTATGTTTTAGTGATTAAGTTGAAAATCTATTAAAGAAATTTGACAGATTGTAGTAGCTTGATGTGCTGGCGTCTGTACAATATAGGGCCTCGTTGGTCTAGTGGTCACAAGCGCTACTCCTGAGCATTAGGTCCGGGGTTCGATTTCCGGGTCGGGCAGTGTTATTGTATGTGGCATTTTTCAGTAGCAGCCCCGAGCTTGGGAGTGTGCCTGGTTGATGGCAATAGGTTCGCCCCTACAAAAACATAGCATAATTAGCCTATACTGTTCCCACTGCTGGGACACAAGCCTCCTCTCTGGGAGAGGGATTGGGCTCTTATTACATGGGACTTAAACATACCTGGCAAAATGTGGGTGCACCTCTGCCTAACCTTTCAGGAATTACAGCCTTGATGTTATGCTATGTAACAGTAGATCTATGCAGTAGGAAAGTATTTGGAAGTGAAAACTTCTTTAGGCGCGTTGGGCATTTTTTGAAATGGGAAAAAACCATTGAAATCGCGCCACTGTTACCGTAACCGACACCGCTTCGGATGTGTTCGGTTGTCCTCGGGATGTAATCGGTTTTAATGTATATCCGATATGTCAGTGAGTGATGGCAAAGTATTCCGTTTGTGTTTTGTTTTCACTTCTGTCGGCACTCCTGGAATGCCACTGTTATTTAGCGTTCTTTTTCAAAATAGGGTTACCACATTTGCCTGTATCTCAATTCGCCTTGTATACTATCTTATAAGTTTAAAGGCTCGTTTTCTTGAATAGTGCTTGACTAAAGTACGTCGTTACATAAACAAGTAATTGCTTAGGTCAGGAGTCACCAAATGGCGGGCCGCGGTGCCAGACCGCCCGCCGCCGACGTATTTTGTGCGGACCCTGTAATGTAACATTACAGATTTGATTTTGAGCATTACTTTACAATACTGTCCAGGCAAATCACTGTCCATTCCAAGGTTGCCTGGAAGAGATCGCAGAAAGCCATAAGGCCGCCCGTTGTATATTTTTAGTGATCGATCTTTTTTTTTTTGTTATGTATTTTTGTTGTGTACAATAAAGTATCATCATCTCCCTAGCCTTTTCCCAACTATGTTGTGGTCGGCTTCCAGTCTAACCGGATGCAGCTGAATACCAGTATTTTACATGGAGCGACTGCCTATCTGACCTCCACAACCCAGTTACTGGGTAATACGATACCCCTTGGTAAGACTGGTTGTCAGATTTTCGGGCTTCTGACGACCCGTAACGACTGTCAAAGATCCACGAATGACAGCCGGGACCAACGGCTTAACGTGCTTTCCGAGGCACGGAGGGGTCTTGGTATGTAAAGATGGTCACCCATCCACGGACCAACCGCGGCAAGCGTAGCTTAACTTGATCGATCGACCCGTGCGGCTGATATTACTTAGCCACAAGCCCCTCAAAAAACAATAAAGTTTATATAAATAAATAAATAATTAAATACTGCCTCCCTGACTGACGAGCATCCGCCTGTAATGTAACATTAGATTCGATTTTGAGCATTTAGTTGATTCAGTATCAAAATATTACACAATGTATCATCGAGTTGCCCACTGTAATGCCCGGTTCTCCACCCTCACTGATGTAATGCTCGACTCTGTAACGTTACATTACAGGCGAATGCTCCAAGTGAGGGAGCACCTTTAAATAAATTTCGATCTCTACTTACCGATGAACATCTCCAAGATTTAATGGCAATTAAGCTTGCACCAACTTTACTTTAAACTTCAGACATATTATTTCAAAGTAAAAGTTGGCATTTTTCGCATTAATATTAATTACCTACTTTGTTAAATTCAGGTTTCTATTCGTTATATTTCTTAAATTAAATTTTAAACGGACCTCCAATGAAACTAATTTATTTATTTATTAAAACTTTATGCACAAGTAAAAACTGTACAAAGGCGGACTTAGTGCCTTGGGCATTTTCTACCAGTCTACCTTACGGTGATGCAGAGACAATATACAGTAGGTGCAACAACAGATAAAAAAATATAAGAAAATTCTTATAACTAAGATATAAGAATAAATACATATATACATACATACAACAAATTTAATTATAGAAAAAAAAGTTATGAGACATAAACAAGAAACCCTACAACAACTTAATACTGAGACGAATCTGCCAACTTCTTGTGTATATGTTCTCGAGCTTTCACTTTAAACGTGAACTGATTGGTGATCCCTGGCCTTTGTGCTTGTAAAGTCGAACGATTCACAAGATGAAACAAGATTTATAAAGCTATATTTCTGTAAATATTTATTTTAAGACTAGCTTCTGCCAGCGACTTTGTCCGCGGCCCACCCCGTCGCATCGCATCACCTGCCCGCACTATCACTTCATTTTCGCTTAGCGTTACTTTTGACTTTTATTATTTTTGCTCGGCTCCTTAGGATCATAGCGAGATGTTGAATAATTTATAGCCTTCCTTAAGAATTGGGCTATCAAATGCAAAAATAATTTTTCAAATCCGACTGATAGTTCCAGAGATTTGCGCGTTCAAACAAACAAACTCTTGAGCTTTATTATTAGTATAGATAAATATTGATTTTAATTGAAAATACTAATAATACCTAACTACATATTTATTAAAAGCCTAAAACCGACTTCAAATGTTAAACAAATAGGTACATTGCACGTCAGAGGAATTCGAGTTTAGTTAGAAAGTTAAAATTCAATTTCAACGCTCAACAAAAAATTATTGTCACAACAACAAATTGAAAGTCCAATAAACTAGAATTTTTCCAGCTTCAAACTCGATTTATTCTCATCAATTTTACAAAATAATATTGAGTTAGAGCCGAGCTAGTACTCGCTCATCATATTGACTGAACGCTGCATTTTTATTAACTTGCAGATCTAATAAACGCTCAAGTCACAGTCGGGATAGACATGTTGTAGGGATTTTTTCATAAATGTACATTATTATTTTTAAACATGTATTACAGCGAGAGAGGGGCTTGTGGCTAAGTAATATCAGCCGCACGGGTCGATCAATCAGGTTAAGCTACGCTTGCCGCGATTGGTCCGTGGATGGGTGACCATCTATACATACCAAGACCCCTCCGTGCCTCGGAAAGCACATTAAGCCGTTGGTCCCGGCTGTCATTCGTAGATATTTGACAGCCGTTACGGCTCGTCAGAAAACCGAAAGTCTGACAACCAGTCTGACCAAGGGGTTTCGTATTAGCCAGTAATTAGGTTGTGGACGTCAGATAGGCAGTCGCTCCATGTACAATACTGGTACTCAGCTGCATCCGGTTAGACTGGAAGCCTACCCCAACATAGTTGGGAAAAGGCTAGGCAGATGATGATTGTATTACAGCGAAACTCTAATGATTCCCATTTTGCTCTCGTAAATAGTTAGTGTACACTGTAATATAATGATTGCGCCTCTTTTTGTTAACCTCAAATAATTCCTATTTTCATCATCAGCCTACAGCAGTCCACTGCTGGACATAGGCCTCTCCAATTGCAGGCCATTTAGTTCGGTTCTCGGAAACTCTCATCCAGCTGCTACCGGCCGCCATGCGAAGATCGTCGCTCCACCTAGACTGAGGGCGTCCTACCTTACGTTTGTCGATTCGTGGTCTCCACTCAAGAACACGTTTACCCCAACGGTCATCGGTTCTACGGCTAATATAGCAGGCCCGTTGCCTCTTCAGCTTGCTTATTCAACTTTACTTCTCTGCCGGATCACCTCATTCCGGATTCTATCCCTCAGAGAGACTTAAACCGAGAACCGAGAACCGAACGAGCTATCGTTCCATAGTTCCATACCATTTCTATTTTGAGGTCCTAAAAATAATAAATGGCCAAGTAACTGCGACCAATTTCGGTGTAGCACTCGCCGGCTGCTACAGCGATACCTCTTTTGGCTACCCTTCATTGTATTCTGTTCTCTAAGTACATATTATACTTTCAAATTAAATAAGTCTCTTTAAAATTAAATACTAGTCATGTAATTAATATATCTTCTTATTCAACTTAGTTTCTTCTTTCATATTCCATTCTCATATACCAATCAATAAAAATACTCTAGAGTTTCTCGAACTGTACTTTATAGACAGAATAAACAACACAGCGATAAAACATCACACACATACAGACAAAATACAACCACACAGACATCACAGAGAAAATATAACTAAAAAACAACCACAAGCTTTTTTATTAGGTTTCCAATCTAATAACCGCTCGCTGGTTTGAATAATTCAAGATACATATTGATTGAACTTTCAAAAAGATTTTATCAATATTTCCAATGTATTATTTACTGAAGTTAATAGAAGTGTATAGATGTATTATTTAATTTAGGGCTGATTTTTCAATCGACAGATAGGTATAGATAGTGCCATCCACGAAGACGCGCCCCGCTCTTCTTACTAATCGCTAGTGGTTATCGCTAGTTAATTCCGCTAGTGTTTTAGTTTTTTGATACGCTCTAATTACCCACTAATAAGTAATTACTGTGTATCGACAAAACTAAATCACTAGCGGAATGTTGCACACTTGTACTGCAAGCGATTGGGAAGAAGAGCGGGGCGCGTCTTCGTGGATGGCGTTATCTGTAATCCTTATTCGTGGAATAAAATTGACGTCTGACAGATTCTTTATGGAAGAACTGTCAAAAATTCAAAATTATTCCTCGCAACATCACGCCTGTAATCCTCGAAAGTTTAGGCAGAGGTGTACCTATAGTACATGCACACTTTGCCACTTGTGTTTGACCCCATGTAATAGGGAGCGAGATGGGAGCGAGCTTATTGCCACCAACTGGGCAGAAGCATTTTCTTTTAAGGGAAACGAAAATGTGAATGAATTATTTTTATCAGCTGTTTAGCTTCCCACGATAGTAATAAAGTTCCACAAACGGGGATTTTGTTACTTTTGGGGTCACAACAGGTCTTGTTTACGACATTATTTACAATCGCTTACGGGCTACGATAAAAAGTGTAAAGGTATTATTTTATACAGAAGAAAAATAAAAAAAAGTAAACAGTAGTAGTCATCTATCTGATGTTTATAATTTTATAGTAGTAGGGATCACATCTATGAATTTTCTTTCAGACGAGAAGACTTGTCAGTTTTCTCCCCTTGTTTTCCTTCACTGTCATTAGAGCAATTACAAACTGCACTAGATATAGTACGCTCCAGCCTGGGTTCGAACCAACGACCAACGGACGGACAGTTTGTAATTGCAAGTTCGGGCCATTATCATAATTATTACCACTGTCCTACATACAGATATAACACATACATACATAAATTCTCGCGTACTTCTCATGGAGCACAAAATACAGAACGCCACCTGCTACGACCCTTTTTTTATTTTTTTTGATGAGAAATCATCTAATGACTCCTCCCGCTCTGGGTGGAGCGGAAGGGAGTATCAGACTCTTACTGACTAAAACCCACCCGCGTTCCTTCCTTAGCCCTTTATGTTCCGGGCAGCGGTACCCCTTTCGGACAATCCCGCTACCCCGGCAGGCACCTGCTACGATCCTTACATACACCTTTGTTTCGTTTACGTTCATACGTACGCCGGTTGCAAGTACAGCGCATTTAATTTTTCTGAAAAACATCACCAATAAGGTCCAACATCAACCAATATGTCCTTCTAGGGCGTCCTTCCCGGCGCTTCCACTCACATCCGCGATGTAAATCCCTTTTGTTAGTCGACCTTCATTCATCCTCTCGACCTGACCAAACCAGATGGTTTGGTCAGTCGGGTAAAAAATAGAAAAGAGTATGCTAAGGTTAACATACTCTTTTCTATTTTTTACCCGACTACGGCGAAGCAAAAAGAAGGGTTATGATTTTGACCGGTATGTATGTATGTTCATCTGTCCCCTCATAACTTCTAAATTTCTTGTCATAATTGGACAAATGAGGTATCGTTGGAATCGTCTTGATCGACCGCTGGTTACAGGCTATGTGACGTCACAATAAATTGAATATGGCGCTCTTTAGCGGACATGAAGTCATGACCTAAAAGGTTTTTTTTAATCATGCCGTGTTGTGTATCAAATGAAAGAGCTTAATTAGCACATTTCAAAAATATAAATATTACTGAAATAAGCCCCAAAATAATTAAATAAAAAATAATTTTAAAAACTAAAACCCGAATGAAAAAGCCATAGCTTTGTATATTAGTACAGCGGCATGCGACCACAGGAAGGTACTTTCTTGTTTCATCCTTTTCAGTAGTCGGGTTTTAGTTTTTAAACTTATTTTTTGTCACTTCATCTCAAATGAAACTTTGATGTTGTAATAACATAATTATATAGATAAACAAATAGTAATCCAATAATCAGACAAAATGTCATGCGTCACACACATACTTTATATGACTCGGGGAACCAAGTCTGATTATTTTTAACCGACTTCAAAAAAGGAAGTTCTGTATTCGACCCGTATGTATATATGTGTTTGTTTGTGTGCTAGGACATGCCGAGCTGCTTATCATGAGATGACTTCCAAGAGTCTCTCAGTGGCTTCGTAATCGTGAGATTGAAGCCAATTTTGAACTTTAGCTTTACAATTGAATAATGCAATTACATTCAAACAATTCAGTTAGTTACCTATTTACTTATCTTTTTTCTGCTTCTTTTGCAACCAAAACAGTCTATGGTACTCTGCATGTTGTCCCAAGCCGCATCGCTATGTAAAGGGCACAATAATGGCGGACGCCATAAGGCGACGCGAAATTAAATTCCTCCCGACTTATCACATTACTGTAAGGAGTGTCGTTATCTCGAAGAGACGCAGTGTAAATACAATGTTTGCTTTTCTACCATCTTGTTAGGAACTGGCTGTATTTACTTATTTATTTAATACTTAGAGCATACAATGTTCTAGCGGTCAAGCCGATGCAGAGACAAACAGTGGTAGGAGCAATTTCGAAAATTGAGGAAAACATATTTATTTAAATAAAAATATAGGAACGTACATTTCACCAGTAGTTCATTTATTTTTTCCTAACAAAGACATCATTACAACAACCACGCCATCAAAACCTTTGTATCGAATACTTATCATAAAAATAAATGTATCCCGCAATCGAGTCGGTTGCAAATAAAAATTCCTTTCAGATCTTCGAAACGTCTGAAAGCTACGTCAATTAGATGTTTTCACTCATGTACCTACCATCGCTTTCCAAAAAGAATTTCGCTTTTTATTTTTCAAGGGTTTTCTTGTAAATGGAAATGTAATTTTGTAGTAATTTGGGAAAGAGAAGTTGCTGCATAGGTATATCGTATTTTCGTTGATATATTAAGTATTTGTTGTATCCATCCAACCATATAAATGCGAAAGTAACTCTGTCTATAAGTAGACCTGTCCGTCTGTCACGTCACAGGTTCACAGGTAAACCTTGATCTGGGTTAGGATCGGTAAGATACCTCTTACCCCGTAGTATGATCCTGTGAGATAATTTCCGAACTCCACACGCGCGAAGCCACGGGCAAATGCTTGTAAAGGATAAACTATAAGTATATTTCTTGCATAAAAGTTACAAAGACTTGAAAGAATTTAAGAGATTTCTATTTGTCATGATTTCTAGCTATAGTGCGGATTTAAAAGTTTAAAACCCGGGATTAGCGTTATCTGAAAGTGAGAGATTTAGCAGTTAAATTTTCGCAACATTGCTTTTCCTACATTTTTTTCTATTTGTGTCTGCAAAGTGATTATATTTTTATCATGGAATAACTTTAAACGAGTACGCTACGATTGCCGCGGTTGGTCCGTGGGTGGGTGACCATCTTTACATACCAAGACCTTTCCGTGCGTCGGAAAGCAAGTTAAGCCGTTGGTCCCGGCTGTCATTAGTGGATTTTTGATGGTCGTTACGGATCCTCAGGAGCCCAAAAGTCTGACAACCAGTCTTACCAAGGGGTTTCGTATTACCCAGTAACTGGGTTGTGGAGGTCAGATAGGCAGTCGCTCCATGTAAAATAACAGCTAAGTACCAGCTGCATCCGCTTAGACTGGAAGCCGACCCCAACATAGTAGGGGGAAGGCTAGGCAGATGATGATATAAACTAAGCAAGTGAACAAAGAAAACTGAGTTTTTTAATAGTATAAAGTTACAAATATCATAGACATTTCACAATCTTTTGCTTCTTCCCGGAACCAACGCAGTCTGAAAAAATCCAGAACTTGTCCCTGTATACCTATCACTTTTCTATAAACTCTCAAATTGAATCGCCTTCAATGCTATTCCGTTAGATACCTAGTACTTAAACACATCTTTCGATGTAACCAAGTTTTCTAAAACATCAAACCGTTAAAAGATTATAATAGTAAGAAGTTTATTAACAATTTTCAAAAATAATCTATGTACAGACGCCAGCACATCAAGCTACTTGAAACTGTCAAATTTTCCCAATCAACCTTGAACCTTATGATTTAGCTATAAAGTTGAAAATTTATTAAAGAGACAGATTGTATAGTAGCTTGATGTGCTGGCGTCTGTACATGAAGTTTGACACAAGATCTGAAAATTCTACGCCAACATAAGCGTACAAACGGGGTATCTTCATTTAATCAAAGGGGCAATCTCGTAATTTTAAGAACGTTTACAGTCTGATCTCAGAAGGATCTCAGTCTCAATCTGTCAAAAATAACTCTAATTTCCCTACATTTTGACAAGTTTTTGCCATTTGTTTGTCGCCGAGATGAGACTGCGACTAGATTATGAACGTTTTAAATTACGAGAATTGGCCTTCAGCTATCTAACGAGGTACAGACGCCAGCACATCAACCTACTACAATCTGTCAAATTTCTTTAAAAGATTTTCAACTTTATCACTAAAGCATAAGGTTCAAAGTTGATTGGGAAAATTTGACAGTTTCGGGTAGCTTGATCTGCTGGCGTCTGTACAACATAATTAAAAAAACATTTAGAGGTGTCGATGAAACAATCGGTAAAGGTGACAAAGGTCGAATTTGCAAATTGTTGAAATACTATTTAAACATTGTGTGATAATCGAATTAACTAACAAGTTTAAACTATAGGCCTTAACCTTTTCACCAGCCAAAAATCCTACTTTATGTCACCACATCGCAAGTCGAGACGCCACTTTCAAGAGAAAGAAAGAAAAAAAGTTTATTTGGTCACAGTTCGTGAAAAACAAAATCATCTGCCTAGCCTTTTCTCAACTATGTTGGGGTCGCTTCCAGTCTAACCGGATGCAGCTGAATACCAGTATTTTACATGGAGCGACTGCCTATCTGACCTCCACAACCCAGTTACTGGGTAATACGATACCCCTTGGTAAGACTGGTTGTCAGACTTTCGGGCTTCTGACTACCCGTAACGACTGTCAAAGATCCAGAATGACAGCCGGGACCAACGGCTTAACGTGCTTTCCGAGGCACGGAGGGGTCTCAGTATGTAAAGATGGTCACCGATCCACAGACCAACCGCGGCAAGCGTAGCTTAACCTGATCGATCGACCTGTGCGGCTGTTATTATTTAGCCACGGACCCCTCTTCGTGAAACACAAAATACAAAAAAAAAAAAAGTTTCAGACAACAATAGTGTGTGCCTCACGGCTGCGCCAAAAAAGGCTCATGTCAGCATTAATGCCAGACAGATGCTGTCTGACGCTGGTTTTCAAATGAACCTTTAGGGAAAAGTGACGGTGAGAGGTTAGTATTACTCGCAGTAGATGAGCAAATCACTGATCAATTGTCATTTAGCTCGCATGCTATTAAACTACTGCGCACTATCACTTCCTAGAAGGAATACTTCAAATTACAAGTCACCCTGTATAGGTCCTTTCCCAAATGTTAAATGGGCAACTAGCTTCAACTTTCTGACTAACTGAACGACTATTTAATTTTGACAATTCAAAAGCCTGTACATGGTTTAATTGAAATAAATACTTTGAGTTTGAGTTAAACCAATGCCTTCCCCTTTGTTATCCCATCTCCCACAAATATAAGTAAACAAATCCTAATCTAATTTTACTAAATTCGTAGCCATCTTGTATTTATGATAAGTACGCTTATTTTTCTCTCTTGCGTATCGGTACGCAACCTTTTTAGGCAATATTCTGAAGAAGCTGTTAGCGCGTCCGGCCATACCGTTTATCTTTATGACTGAAAGTTTGAAAATATTTAGGTAGGTATTATATTTAGCCTTGAACCTCTTTAAGTTGATCGATTATAATGTTGTGTGGCTGTCATTACAAAAGGTAAGTAAGTGACATAACATCACGCCTGTAATTCCCAAAGGGACAAGGAAGGCAGAGGTGCAGCTATAGCACACCCACATTTCGCCAGTAACGTTCAAGTCCCATGTAATAGAGGGCAAGGGAAATTCCAGATGGAAAAACCCAATCACACTACCTGACCCGGGAATACAACCCAGGACCTCATGCTAAGTAGCGCTTGCGACCAATATACCAACGAGGCAAGTAGGTATACGCCTCGTCACGATATTTTCCTTCAATGCAAAACAGTGACGTCATCGAATATTTCATAAATTTTGGCATAAAAAAGTCACTTATTCTGAACTTCAAACCGAAGGGTTCACCCATCAACACACTTGACATCACATTCATTCACACACACGATAAAGCCTTTCGCCACAGACCGTAAAACGACACTGGGCCATCATGGGCCATCAATCACCAACCTTTTGATGGATGTAATTCTTTAAGGGTGAGGAAGTGTTGTCGCCGAAATGTTGACGGTGATACGTCAAAGTTCACCGAGAGGGAATGTTGTCTGAGTGGATAGTGAAAGTTAAAAGAAAAATAGGGCATCGTGGGTTTTGTTGAGTGGATTGGTAATAGGGACTGGTGTCCGCAACTCCACGTCAACGCGCGTATTTTGCGTACTATGGTTATAGTGAATAAATACATCTTTATAGTAGGTATTAGGGCACTAATTACTTAATATTAATTAACAGATTATAATTTTCGAAAGGTATAATTACATCACATACTAAGGTTAACATAACAATGAGACCAATTATTTATTTTGTGGACGGATATGATTAATAAGCATTAAAATAAGTTTTAAACTAAAACCCGACTATTGAAAAGGATGAAACAAGATAGTACCTTCCCGTGGTCGCATGCCGCTGTAGTAACATACTTATAAGCTATGGTAGCATGCGACCACGGGAAGGTACATTCTTGTTTCATCCTTTTCAGTAGTCGGGTTTTAGTTTTTAAACTTATTTTTTATTTAATTATTTTGGGGCTAATTTCAGTAAAATTTATATTTTAGAAATGTGCTAATTAAGCCCTTTCATTTGATACCCAACAAGGCACCATCACAAAATATTTATTTTTAAATTCATTACTTTATGTCCTGTAGAGTGCGCCATATTGAATTTAGTGTGACATCACATAACCTATAACCAGCGGACGGTCAAGACACTTCTAACGATACCTCATTTGTCAAATTATTATAAGTACTTTTGAAGTTATGAGGGAACAGATGAATATACATACCGGTTATAAAATCATAACCCTCCGCAGTCGAGTAAAGACGTAATGAAAGGTACAACACCACACAACAAAGCGGTTGTAAGATAAAATCTCTTAACTTAAAAAAAAAATACGAAGCGACCACACTTTGATGTAAAACTGTTGGATTAACGTTAATTTAACTTTTCGCAAACAACCCCGTTAGCGGAACTTTTTCAAGTCCCCAAAACTGAATTATGAAATTCATTTTAAAATGTTTCTGTTATGGTTTTGTTTGTCGGCAAAGGAATTGTTTCCGTGAACCTCTGGGCTTTTGTAAAAGTTTTGGTGTAGTTAACATTGTTGATGACATTCAGAAGATTAGGGTTGTGGATTATTTTCGTTGGTGTTAAAGAGTTACTGTTACAATATTATACCTACTCGTAAGTCTGTTAGGGAAATATTCATCTAAAAACTTATTGAGCTAGTGATGGAGACTTTTTTAACCGACTTCAAAAAAGGAGGTTCTGTATTCGTTAATCTCTCACTCCTCACTTTAGCGCTTCTTATGTCTCCCACTTTTGTAAAAAAATCAGCCTCTTCTTAACTTTCTGCGGAGTAATTGTGTAACACACTATCAGTAGCAATGGGTTTCATTTCGACAGTTCAAAAACATTCATTGCGTTATTTACGTTATTGAGCTGACAAATTTTTTGAACATACTCGTATGTCCCTATATTTTTATTTTTAGCAATTTTTAGCATTTTTTGAGGGTTCTAGTACTTATATAAATAATGTATCATCAAAAAGGAAAACATTGTGACACAGTATATATCCTTCTTATTCTGTTTATGAAATATTATTTAAATTGGTCCGATATTGGAGGGGAAAATAGGCGAGAGCCAAACCTCGAATTATGACTTTTTACTTAGGCTTTTTCAAAAAGGCTCTCCGACCGCAGAAATAGGGAAGAAAAGGACATGTTGCGCCGACTCCAAATGAATTGGGATAAGGCTGATGATTTCAGATCATTAAGTCTAGATTCCCTTACGATGTTTTCCTTCCTTCATGCCATCTATTAACATAACATGACACATATAACATTAAAACGTCTTATTAGAACCTGAGTACCTACATTCATTTTTGAGACAATAGGTACTACGTACAGAAGGGACACTCCCTTCCCCGCGCTCATATCAGATACCGCACCTCACCCCGCACTTCGAGGTATTCGTCGCCGACTCTTTAGCAAGGGCACTCGCGTCATCGTAAGTACCGCAGCACTGTACTGCTGACACGAACACACAGTTTTTCGATTTTAAAGTTTTATTTGAATTTTAATCACGATGGTTGGATAGTGTGATGCTTTTGCGAATTTGTATTTACATAAACTGTTTCTAAGATTTCGCATTTTTAATACCATGCGATTTAATAACCGATTATTTAGAGATAAGTCATTTAAACGACAATATTTTAGTGTTTTTATTTCATTACGAACCTGACTATATACATAAACAATTTAACTACAAGGTCACTTCATAATAATGCACACGTTCAGGCAGCGCCGTCGTCATTCGGTTCGCCCGAGTCAAATCGCTTTCCGCGCCATTTTTTACCAACCCTACTAGAGTTCACGCACACATTTGCACGTGTACAAACATAATTTGGTTATGTAGTAGTAATAGGTCATTATTTTGCGAGCGTTGTATGGAGTGTCCGAGGTGTGACCATTATTCTCGCCCCCTATTACATGAAACTTAAACATATTATGTAATTGGCGAAATGTGGGTGTAGGTACTATAAGTATACACTTCTGTCTAACCCTGCGGGGAATAACAGGCGTTATTTTAACAATTTGCCATGATACAAAATACCTACAAGGTTTTAAAAACAAAACAATTTAAGATCTCAACAATAAATAGCGAATTCCTGTGACTACGGGAGAAATTCTTTTTAAATTAGAATTTGTTCAAAATCCAACTTAGTCCGTTAATAAGTCATTAATTTAAAAGGGTTGCTTTAAGTCTTGGGACAGCATCAACCTTTACCCCATCATCCATTAGGCTGTTTCATTCATCCTTAAATTTTGAGTAATCTTATATTTTCATTATTCTTAGGGCTGATTTTTTAATCATCTGATAACTTTATTCAAGGAATGATTATGAAATTTTGACAGTTTTTCAATACAAAAACTGTCAAATGTCAATTTTATTCAAAAAACAAAAAAACGGAGAAGGTAACAAATATAATGTAAATTTTAACGATTTTGGAATCGAAAATACAACTATCCTTTATTATGTTAATTTAATTTTTGGCGACGTTACATTTACTCCGTGCGCTCGGGCTAGTCTCACTAGGTAGGTAAGATGTTCCCGAGTAGTAAAAACCTCTTATACGAGTACAATCACAAAGATATAGACACAAGAGAACTTTGAATAAACGCTTTTTAATTCGACTTCCCAAACACAGAACAACTTTTGATACCGAACACATCCTTCCCTCCCATATCGCGAAAACTTTACTTCCAAAGAAAACGTAACTTTTCATGTTATTCCGCGTTCATCACTCTTATCTAATGCCCATATATCATTCATAGCGTATTTACTCATCTAGACGTCGACTAACATCATAAGTTTGGGTTCAGCGTGCTTCAAGATCGATCTCTCAAAGAAAAACCAAATTCCCAAACTAACAACTCGATTTCAACTTTAACCTCAATGTCATAAAGTTTGTAATAGCTCGGGAGTTGGCACATGACATGTAGTACCAGGTATAACAGAATTTGCTAAGAAATTTGCAAACCAGATACGTTGAAAGTTCATTAGTTAACAAACTTACTAGGCAGGTTTTGAAGTCAATTAATAAATATGATGTTATTCCGATGAAAGTCGAAATATTTTTGCGAAAACAAGTTTAAACTTTGTCAACGTATATCGCCTTGAAACTTATTTACAATGATCTAAACTACAGTTTCATAACAGTCTATTTATAATAAAAAAAAGATGGCCGCCATTTTTTTTGCTTTGAAGATTCGTTCACTTGCAAGGGTTTCAATAATCTGCCTTCAATGTGATTAAACTGTGACTGCTGGACTGCCGTTGTGCGTTTTATGTTGCTAGACTACTTTGTTGGTGCAGTGGCTGTAAGCGCTACTACCGAGCGAAAGGTCTTGGATTCGTGCCCGGGGGTCGGGCTGTCCTATTGGGTTTAGGCTCGGCTACTGTTACATTGAACTTATACAAAGTAACGAGCAAAATCGGGTTAAAGTATAGACTTCTGCCTATTCCATTACTTAAATATAGAATGTATATCAGAATGGTGTGGTCAAATTTAAGGGTTGGTACAGGCCATCAAAAAGAACAACTTTCTCCATGAGTCCAACATCGAAATCGAGAAAAAATGATCAACCGTCCCATACATTTGAGTCGATTGGGTATTGAAGTTCACATCCTTAAAATTTTCCTCACTTTTCCAATGTAATATGCTATATACATATATTGTTAATAATATACCTAACGTAAATGCCCTTAGCTAAAACCTCTCAGATGAACCTTACTAATAACAGCGCCTCTATTTTCACAACTCCGCTTTAACTTTCAGGCAATACCTCCATAAAATGGTTTATTGGGTATTCAGGACCTTTGCCGCATCCCTGTTGCGATGAAACTAATTTTCAGTTGCCATCGGCTAGCTTGGTTTCATCGAAAATTTTACGAGCAAATGTGTATCTAGCGGAGTATAATACAGACTAAGCCACCTGCTCTCTCGTTGTGCTTCAATCATAAAATATAACATCCCGCTTGCAATCCCCAAAGGGTTTGGTAGAGGTGAACCTATAGTTCACCCACATTTCGCCAGTTATAATATGGGGCGAGAAAATAGAACAGGATACTCTTTATTATGAACACCATGTGGATTACAAAATATATAAATGTTGCCTATTGCCATCAACCGGGAATAAATCCAGACTCAGGAACTGCGAAATTCTAAATGTAAAAACCCAAAACACTTCGCCTCAGCCGGGAATCGAACCCAGTACTACATGCGTTGGAGTAGTGCTTGGGAACACTTATAAATTATATATTCATTAATAAGGGGGGGGGGGGGGTACTGGGGGCAGGGCAGGATAAACAATAGAGTATTAACAGGAAAAATCTCTAGTAATAATCTTTTGCTTCTTTTTAAGGTTCCGTAACTCGAACGGAAAAACGGAACCATTGTAAGATTACTTCGTTGTCCGTCTGTTCCGTTCGTCGGTCAAGACCCTTTTTCTCAGGAACGCGTGGAGTTGAAATTGATATCAAATACTCAAAGCTGCAATCCCTTGAAGCAGTGAAAAAATCAAAAATCAGCGCAATCAAAAGATACAGGCGTTTATGTTCCGGAATCAAAACCTATCGGGTACTTCCTGTTGACCTAGAATCATGAAATTTGGCAAGAAGTAATGCCATGTAACAAAAGTAAAGGAAAGAATCCGAAAATTTGTAGTTACATTACAAAAAAAAATCGCGTGACAAACTATTTACATACCTACAAATTTGTACGGAACCCACGGTGCGGAAGTCCGACTAGCACTTGACCGTTTTTTTTTTGTTTTTCTTTTGATATATTGGACAACAAGCTGTAGATAAGCAGCTCAAAAGCGTCCAATTATTTGAAAATGGGCCTCGCAACGACTGCGATAACGAACGGTCAAAGAATTATCGTCATTATTTCGCCCTTATCCCAATTTATTTGGGGTCGACGCAACATGTCTTTTTCTTCCATACTTCTCTATTAGCCGTCATCTCGGTGGTTACCCTCTTTTTAGCCATATCATCTTTTACACAGTGCGTATAATAACAGTCTGAACCGTGAAAGAATAAGATGGCCTTGATCAATAATTGGTAAATGGATTTCCAATTATGTTTTATTGGAATTAATAGAAGGGACATAATCTTGAATCTTTGAAGTGTATCTTTTGTACGAAACCTACAGGACAGATACGTTTAAAATCAAAATCAAAATATTTTTATTTCACATAAACCAACATGGGCACATATGAAACGTCAGAAGCTAGGTGCACGGTTCCAATTGGTCGTTTCCTATGGAGAAGAACCGGCAAGAAACTCCATGGTTACTCTTTTAAAAATAATTGGCTTTTACAATGTTTTCAAATTACACTAGGTATGGGAAGACAGCGTAGCTTATACTTTACAATACAGAAATCAACTTCAATCAGTTTTCTTCTTAGCGTGTCGATAGCAATCTAAATGGGCTCGGCCCAGAATTCGGTTATTTGTTTGTCGCCATCATTAGCGTCCATCAGTTCCTGTAACGTGCAGCTGACAGGACACGCAGGGCACGATATTAAGTATCCCATCGTTTGTGGTAATTTTTTGTTTCAATCAGTAAACAATATGAAATCCCTTTCATTATTCAAATAACTTTACTAACTAACAACTTATCCATGCAATGTCAGGGCGTGTCGACCACATCTATAAAAATCTTTATAAATGATTACGGTGGTAATAAAGCCAGAGGGCGCTCTCATCGCGGTGACGTCACGCAAACATTAATATTTTAAATGTAATGAGCAAGTAGCTGTCGTTATCTCGATGTTATGACGTGAGGAAAGTAGATGATTTATATTCTAGAGAAGATTAAGTCGGTTCATTATTATTTTGTCATATAACTTATCGGTACATAATGTGGGCTGCCCTTTTGTGGTAGGAAAGCATGAAGTAGGTACATATTAGTAAAGTTTTAAGTCACACAAATATGACACGATGTCCTTTATCTATCTATTTAGCCTGTAAGATCCCAGTGCTGGGCAGAGGTTTCTCTCTCCCTTTCCTCCTTCTCTCTACTCCCATTTTTTTCATACATTTTTTTCTAGGTTCTCTGACTAATTTTATTGCACAAGTCTACAACTAATTTGTTAATGGTATGTGCGAGACTGGAGTATGTAACAGCGTCCTTGCTGCTCCTGCTTCGAAAGCAGTCAGGATGCTATACAGGTTCGTAAACATTGGTATTCAGCGCAGAGGTACTAAGATAATAGTATGTAAAGTCGATTGGTAACGATGAGGGTGGCATAATATTTCTAGATTAAAATCCTCTTTAAATAAATCAAGAAAAGCCATATCATCTTTTACATAGTCCGAATAATACAGTAATTTGTTCTGTAACATTTAAGCAAGTTGACTTGCGTTGGCGCAAGATTTTCCCTTTCAAAATGTTTTTTTTTTTCAGCCTGCCATCAAATCATCATCAGCATCATCACCGGTATCATCATCCGCATCATCATCAGCATCATTATCGGCGTCATCATCAGCATCGACATCATCATCAGCATCATTATCGGCGTCATCATCAGCATCGGCATAATTATCGGCGTCATCATCATCATCATCGGCATCATTATCAGCATCATCAATCATCAGCATCATTATCAGTATTGTCATCAGCATCAGCGTCATCAATCATTCTCAGCATCATCAATCATCATCAGCATCATCATTAGTATCATAATCGGCGTCATCATCAGCATCGTCATCGGCATCATTATCAGTATCATCATCATCGTCAGCATCATCATCATCCACAGCCAGAATTCACCTTCTGCTGGGCATAGGCCTCTCTTTTCTTGTACCAATTCCACGCTCCTGTACCAGCCTCATCCAGGTTCTACCCGCAATGGCAACAATATCTTTCAGCCTATAGAGGTACGTATGAGGAACAGGGTGTAAAGTTCACTCATCCTCCATTGAAAAGAGAGAATCCTCTGACCAGACGGAAGTCGTGTCTGGTGGGCAACTGCATGAAGATTCATGTCGGGCTGTTGTATATATACTTGTCACGCGGTACATTCTGCTTGCGCGATGCAGGATTTTGCGTGACGTCATGATGCGTAGTTCGCATAAGGCGGTGTAGCGGCCGCTACATCATCGCTCCGGAGACCGGAGGTGGGCTGAGTTTTGTATCTTGCGTTGCTTGCCAGAGCCAGTTGAGGTTCCAGTGAGTCGGATCCGGGTGCCGCATAGTTCGCGGTGAGTCGGAAATGTCTGCGACGGCGCTGCGTTATGTTCCAGTGCGTCGGATGTGGTACTGCGTTGGGTTGAAGCTGACTGCTGGCGTCGAACAGGAGAGGATTTAAGACCGGCCGAAAGTGCAGTATGTAAGGTTGCTGGTAAGCCTTCCAAAAGACTGGGATCCTATGGTCCCGAATGATAACGGAAAAAAAAACTTTATTTTTTCAGACTACTTTAGGAGCGTAGTCGAATCTCTAAGAAAAAGATATATAACCCTTTTTTTGTTTGGGTGGGAAATTATCAAATAACTTCTCCCGCTCTGGGCGGAGCGAGAGGGCGTGTCAGACTCTTACTGACTAAAACCCACCCGTGTTCCTTCAGTTGCCTGTGCCAGGGGCCACGGTATCCCTTACGAACAACCCGCGACCTCAAACTAAAATGAGCACAATTACGTAAAACTTCAGAATATCGAAAGCCCAAATAATGATTCATGTAACTTGAGCTTTATACCTGAATTGCTTTTAATGAACTTCGACGTTTGTAGTCAAAAACAACTTCTTTATTATCGAAGGGTCCTGTTCAACTTTAAGCTTTTAAAATTCAAGTTGAACAATACTATGCTACAATCCGAGAGGCCGAGAATTATATTTTTTGCTTCATTAATATTTTCACAACTTTAAGGTGTTGTTTAAAGGTGCCATTGATTTTGACAAAATTATTCATACCTAGTGTAGGAGTCTTCAATGCACAAATCACGCTTAAAACTTATTTAATAATTAATCGTATATCGTCGTTATCGTTATTAATCTTAGCCATAATCGCCCTTACCATTTTAGAATTGTTATAGCTAACTTTGTAACTAAAACTAAGGTAAATAATGTGAACAAACTAAATAAATATTTTATGTTTGCAGCAGAATAAATGAATGCAGCGGTTTTAATAAATAAAATGTAGTGTCCCATATTGCGCGCAGAAGTGCATAATTGCCCGAAGCTAATTTAATTTCCCGCTACGAGCTGCGTAGGCATGTGCTACGCCGTAGCATTTGCTACGTAGTTATTATACTCGTATTTAAACGAAATATTAAATTCAAACAATGAATTTAAAAGCTCTGGAAAGTTGCTGCTAGACGGTGATGTAGGACCAAGTGTTTTATATTTGTCAATTTATCTGCCTAGCCTTCCCAACTATGCTCGGTCGCTGCAACTATGGTCGGCTTCCAAGCTAACCAGTCTTAACTAGATGCAGCTGAATACCAGAATTTTACATGGAGCGATTGCCTCTCTGATCTTCATAACCAACAGCTAATGGGTAACATGATACCCCTTGATAAGACTGGTTGCCAGACTTTTGGGCATCTGACTACCCTTAACGACTGTCAAAGATCTACGAATGACAGCCGGGACCAATGGTTCGAGGCACGAAGGGGTCTCTATATACTGGCTGAAATTTAATCACCGTTTTCCTCTTAAGGGGTCATTGTACTCATCATTATGAACAACTTTTACTATGGGACCAAACCAATGATTTCAGATTTGGTCCCATAGTAAAAGTTGTTCATAATGATGAGTTCAAGACCTCAAAGAGGAAAACGGTGATTAAAATTTTACCCTGTATAATGGATGGTTACCAATCAACGAACCGACCGTGGCAAGCGTAGCTTAGCATCGATCGACTCGTGCTGCTGTTATCTTCTAGCCACGAGCCCCTCACAACGCTATATTAAGTAAATTCAATTAATGACATGATAGTAACAATTTTGCTGTTAGAGACATTTCGAATAAATTAACTCGATCAAAATCAGGCTTTTACGAACCGTGGTCATGACATAATTAGTTTTATATTAATTGCTGTTGGAATAGTGTTAATACGTAATTATTTTAATTAGCAACGAAAACGTTAATCCGTGTATTTTGTTTTATAATTAATAGTGTAATGAAATCCGGATTATTTCGGTGTGATGATTTTGTAAATTAGTAATTATCGTTTGTGATGTTTTGCTAGCCTAATATTTCATCGCTGTCTACTGTCGGAATAGTTTATTCCTTATCGAAAACATACGCTAAGAGTATACAGTATGTTGCAGAAAGGTGTAGTCCATATAGATACCCCTAGATAACGCAAGAGCAACTACTAAGCTTACGTACAAAAATCGTAAGTCGCCACTTTCTTGGTGAGCGCGAGCGCTGGCACTAGGCCCCGGGGTGGAGCGAGATGGGTGCCGCACATGCTTGCTTGCAAGCTTTGAATAGATTTGATTTTCCCATCACTAAATAGTGCTTGTGACGTCATAGTAGGTAGTCAAAAAATGGCACGCTTGGGTTTCATACAGATCGTGATACTTGCGTTATCTAAGTCTATCTATATCTGTGGTGTTGTCATATTTAAGGGTGTGGTACAGACCATCTAACTTTACAACTTTGTAAATGAGGCCAATTTCGTAATCGCGAGAAAGTTATCAACTGGCCCATACAAAACTTCAATACCTACTCGACCCAAATGTATGAAACGACTGCTGGGAAAGTGGTTCAGTTTGATGGTCTGTATGTGCCACACCCTTCAATATGACTACCCCTTTCTGATACACGCTGTATATGTACGCCATTTTTGAAAACCTGACACGCTCCCAGTACATTTCACCGTTTAGAGGCACGAAGACTACAGTATAAGCTGTCAATTACTAATATATGACAATACGAGAGATATAAGGAGAAAGATATAAAGAGGGTTCCGTGGCTAAATAATAACGCTGCACAGGTCGATCTATCAGGTTAAACTACGCTTGCCGCGGTTGGTCTGTGGATGCGTGACCATCTTTACATACCGAGACCCCTCCGTGCCTTGGAAAGCACGTTAAGGTGTTGGTCCCGGCTGTCATTCGTAGATCTTTGACAGTCGTTACGGGTAGTCAGAAGCCCGTAAGTCTGACAAGCAGTCTTACCAAGGAGTATCGTATTACCCAGTAACTGGGCTGTGGAGGTCAGATAGGCAGTCACTCCATGTAAAAATACTGATATTCAGCTGCATCCGGTTAGACTGGAAGCCAACCCGAACATAGCTGCGAAAAGGCTAGGCAGATGATGACGAGAGATATAAAGATATTAGTGACCCTGCTTCGCAGTCAACTGTTATGGCGACATGTTGAAACATAATTTAAGAATGCCGTGCTTAATATGAAATCATCATTAACGAGAATAACAAGACTGTTTTCCTGCTTGACTAGAATTTACCTGCATTGTTTTTGTGAACGCGGAGTTGTAACTTTATAGGAGGGTATGCATTTTGTCAAAGGTATGAATTAAAACGTTTAGAAACTGTCACTCGATATATATATATATTTTTTTGTAATAATTTTATATTAACTAAACAATATGACGATAAAGAATATTTGATTTGTTATTCTATGATATGAATATCGAAACATTAAGTTTTATTTGTAACATAAATCTATGATATTTTTTTTTTTAAAAGTAAGTATTCTGTGTATTGATTATTCTATGAAATGATAATATGAAGAAAAAATGTGAAACGATATTCCATAAAACTGTTGTCTATAAAACAACATACATCCCATTATTATAATTGAAGAGTATGTGAGTACCAACTTTAAGAGTCAATCGACACAATCAAGAAAAAGTTTCACAGAAGAGTAACCATGGAGTTTCTTGCCGGTTCTTCTCCATGGGAAACGACCAATTGGAACCGTGCACCTAGCTTCTGACGTTTCATAAGTGCCTATGTTGGTTCATGTGAAATAAAAATATTTTGATTTTGAGAAAATTCAAGCCCCCATTTCACCCTCTTTGGGGTAGAATTTCGAAAATCTCTTTCTTTTCTTTTTTACCTACTCTTCACAAAGAACACACCCTCCAAATTTCATGTCTCTAGGACAAGCGGTTAAGGCTGTGCGTTGATATATCAGTCAGTCAGTCAGGTCTTTGAATTTTATATACAGGATGTCCGGTAATTAATGGTTAACCTCTTCAGGGGTCATTGTACTCATCATTATGAACAACTGTTACTATGGGACCAAACCAGAAATTGCGAAAAAAGAATCAGCAGTTTCCTACATTTTGACGAGTTATGCGAACATAAATGTAGGGAACAGCTGATTTTTTTTCGCGATTTCATGATTGGTCCCGTAGTAAAAGTTGTTCATAATACTAAGTACCACTTAAGAGGTTATCCATTAATTACCGGACAACCTGTATACAGAGGATAATGTAGTTAAAAATGATACTATACTTTTTATCTTCGTGCATCGCCTGTGCATCCCATTTCTGGAAACATTGGGTTACCCACCACAGAGAAGAACTAATGGAGTAAATAAAGGCCTAATATCGCAATATAACCCTTTCTTCCCGAACAATATCAAAGCATTCTGTCCCTGCCACATAACTATAAAAGCTAAATGATATATTCCGTAAAAACGTTTTATGTAAAAACAGTTTTGTATTACAAGAGGAAATGGAAGCACGGTTCCATTTGCTATAGTGATAAATTATGCTACCAGCATTAAGTAGAAAGTATTTATGTCGCAGCGAAATAGAGAAAGACGACATTTGGATAAAAAAAAACAGTGGCACTCCGGGAGTGCCGACAGAAGTGAAAACTTGAACTATTACGTGTGTATTTTTTGAATCGTCAGGAAATATTTATTTGGTGTCGGTTACGGTAACGGTAACAGTGGCGCGAGTTCAATGGTTTTTCCCATCTCAAAAAATGCCAACATGCATGTGTATCTTTGTACGTACATACACAATATAATGTACATACTTATGTACAGAGGTGTCGGTTACAGTAACAGTGTCGCGAGTTCAATGGTTTTTTCCCATCTCAAAAAATGCCCAACGCGCCTAAAGAAGTTTTCACTTCAAAAAAACTGGATAGTTCATATTGTTTGGTCCACAGAACACGGAATCACCGCAACAGCAGCATCTACAGAAGGCAGTACTATTGAAATTTGTGACGTCAAAAGTAAGTTGAGTGCACAACTTATGTCACAGATCGCTTTCAAAGCCGTCAGTTTCTATACGTCATTTGTATCGTAATGCGAGTAAAAGGTGGTGTTTGGTTTGTATGTAACGAGTTGACAACACCGTGTCCAGAAGCGGCCGCCGAAACATCTTCGAAGTCTGTGATGGTTTGGTCTTTTTATTCTTTCTCAGTTTTTTAGCACTAGTGATTTATGGTAAGAGATAGTAAAGAAACTTGAAGTTATTTCTTTTGAATCGTCATCTGTTAGTAAGTTAGCATGGTTATTAATGGTCATTTCTTCTCTATATGAGAAGAGGCTTTGCCCTTGTAGTGGGACAGTTACACGCTCATAATAAAACTAAAATAAATTATTTGCTATGTTAACTTGTGTGAAAGACTAACCCTTCCAAACGCTAATTTGTTAGTTTCCAAATAGACTACACAACTCCTAACAAAATGTAGTTTTTAACAGCTTGTCTTATTTTACATTGTCACCGCGACATATACATATGTAAAGGTAAGTGCTAAGCGAAATGTAGTGAGTAAAGTGACGTCTTAAGACGTTAATGAGATTAAATATACGTATGAAAAGCCTGGCTGATTATATGTATGTATTATAATATAATATAGTAGTATAATATAGCTTGGGTATAGAGTGGTGTTTCTTGAGTATGTACTATAATATTTTTAAATTTATTTAACCATTGATACGCACACATATAAACAGAAAATTATTAATAATCATGTACTGATCTTTGAACAGCTAGGTGGAATCATAACCGTAAATAGAAATATAGAAAAAAAAACCCGTGTTTAAAATTGCGGCCTCTGATTCATAAAAACTTTTTAATAGTCAAGACTATTCAACATTCAACAACAGACTCGACCTTCAGACACGCTTTCATCAACAATATTTACCCCTCGGAAAAATTATGTAAAACTTTTTCAGACACCAGTTAAAAATATTACAAAAAAATACAATTTTATCGCAACTCGTGTAAAAACCGCAGCTAATCTCGTTACGTGGCGTAATTTTTTTGAAATATTACCGCCATCTTGTCACGAGGGCATTCATTTTGTTGACTTACATCAGCCATTTTGTTATTTCTAACCAAGGGAAATTCTGTTCTAAGTTTTTCATGTTAAGGTGTGTTTTCGTTTGCGAAGTGTTTCAGGAGGATAGAGCTCTCATGTGCACGAAGTGACAGTCGTTGTATGAAGTGCAATTGTGTTTAAATAAGTGAGAATTTCATCTCAGTGAAATAATAATATATACTTGCGTTGATGTATGTTTTTAGAAGATGAGTGTGCGAGGTAAAATATATTGCGTAGATCGGTAATGATAATAGTATTATTTCGTGGAGGAGGGACAAGAAGCGGTGACAGATGACAACCTTGGGTTTTAAAACCACAAGGACATTCATCTATAGGGGATATGGTTTTCTAGAGGCCTAGAAATGTGGCGTATGTTTCGTATGTCTACAACGATCTTCAACAGGATTGACACAAGCTTTTCGGTAGCTTAAGGGGACTACATGACCTAAAGCGCGGTCACTGTCGGACTGCATAGAAAAGAAAGAGAAGCGCGATGACACAACGCTGGTAATTGATTGCAAAATATGAAGCAATTATCTATTATAAAATATACACACACACAAAATACTAAGTGCTTTAGTATGTTGCTTTTAGAATAATCTGACAAAAAATCAGAATGATTATATGTATATTAGCATGGTTTTTATTGTGAAAAGAACATTTTTAGAGATATCTTCATGATTTTTTTCTATTGTATCAAATTAGCTTTATTATGTTTTCAACACACTATCTACTTAGCATATATCCTGAAGAATATCATATATTTTTCTGATTTTGTTTACTGTCGATCATATACTTTTAGGCATTATAAAACTTGCGTTTTTTTGCGTTTAGGTCCTGTAGTCCCCTTAAGGCAATGCAATATTTTTTGGACTTTCCTTCATCGTTATAGCTGATTGTATGTCACCTTATCTAGGCCCTCTGATTATATTTATTTAAGCATTTAACTTAGCGGTCTGACCTGCAAATCTGACTTTTATAAAACTCGTAAGACTGGTATGGTTTATTAAAGTTATCCTCGTTTTTCGCGACTGTAGGATGTATGTAACTTCGTTCCTAACCTAACGAGGTCACCCGACCGCATACGTATTTATTTTTATAAATGACGATCCCTTTGAATAAACTTTGGTTGTGTGGTTTTGTGATACAGAATGTTACTTTAATCTTTTATTAAACTGCGTTTTAGCAAAGCGGTCTGTCATGAAAATGATTTCAGCGGGGTTTGACTTTACTGTGTCCAAAAACGCTCTCTAGGAATACACACCAACTTACTTTTATAAATAACGTTTCAGTGACGTCATTCAACGGTATATTGCGGACACTATGTTTTTGGGATGCGTGAAGTAGCCTCCTCGTGTAGCGCAGTTTATTCCGCCAGCTACTCAACTGAACCGAGAGCTCGGCGCATCCTGGACAGTCACACCCGACACCTTATTTGACTGGCCAATTCTTCCCTTGCGATTGTAGGGCTACCGCCCGCCTGGTTTGCGACCACCCTCCCACCGGAGTCCGGCGTCAAGCAGCCTGCTGTGTTTCGTCGATGCGTGGGAGTTTCAGTGCCTTAGGCATCTTCTGGGCACGCTCGTTCCATCATAGACCTCATCCATCGCTTTCCATCAGGCGTGATCGAGGTCAAGAGCGGACCCATTCAGCAATAAAAAAAATGTGGCCACCAACGGTCTTCTAGGAAACCATAGCCTTACTCTAACGTCAGGCAACCGTCTTTAGAAATTCAGTTGAGGCCGTTCCAAATAGAAACTGTAATGAATCACACTTGATTAGATTGAAAGGCGTCCCTAACATAGTTAGGAAGACACATCTAATGTTTGTTTCAGTAGAAATATTTCCCAAGTAATTATCACAAAGTTATCGGAAGTAGTTTCGTTCGGCTAATTACATTGACCTCTGCTCTGCCACCGACAACGCTGTGGAAGTGGCAAAGTTTTGGGAAACAAGATTTAAAATACAGTCCTGGCAGCGACACGTTGAAGAAGAAGATTACATTAAGTTGTACAGACCCGAAACTGTAAAATTTTTCCAATAAACTTTGAACCTTATACTTTAGCGATAAGGTTAAAAATCTATAAAAAAAAAATTGATAGATTGTAGTAGCTTGATGTGCTGGCGTCTGTACTTAGAAAATCACTGAATTAATATTTTTGTCAATTCCTCTAACTTATTTCCTTACATATTTTTGGTCACAGAGCAGTTCGTGGCCAGTGGTGTCGACCCCAACTTACGTGTCGTATAGGTACATAGGCAGGCACTTTACTTTATCTAATCTATTTCGTCACCACTGCTTTCGAAACGGTATAAGAAAACTTTAGTGTGAGGTTGTCCGGTATGTCCTAGAAACAAAAATTCGAAAACTTGTGGTTCCCACCAACCCGAAGTGGGCCAGCGTGGTGGATAACGGCCCCCTGCCTCGTACAGAAGGGAGGTATGTATCCCAGCAATTGGAACGTTAAAGAATGATAATGCTATGGTCACATAAATAGTGCGCCAGATGGGCTCCAAAATCACGGCCTCCTACTTACCTAATTTACGGCTGTAGCGGTATCTACAACGCCACATGCGAGCAACGTGTCATACTGACGTCACGCAAATCCTGCATCTCGCAAGCAGAGTTTACCGCGTAACTAGCATAGATACAACGGCCCGACATGAATCATCGGGCAGTTGGCCGCCAGACACAACACCCGTCTGGTCGGAGGATCCTCCCTTTTCTATAGAGTGTGAATGAACTTTACACCCTGTTCCTCATACCTCTATACGGCTGTTACCGCTTACATATACTACAATAATATATTGTGTTTATCTATAAACACGTAGTTCTATATGGTTCTCTGAGCATATATACCACCATCTGTCACTCCGCATCAGGTACGTACGTGTCGTGTACTTGTGTCAACTTGTGTTATATTCAATTACAGAAATAGGTCACCATGTTTCGGTAAGGAGATGGACCAGTGAACTGTTGTGTTGTGGCATATTGTCACTATGTTACCGTCTTTATGAAATTCTGCGGCGGACCTTCAATAAATCAGTTTTTAGATGAAATTCTATTTACAGATAGAAGGTCCTACTAAGCGGGAGAACATCTGTTCAATTTATACCAAATTTCTCTTTTGCTCTTCAAAATTTTTGTGCTTTTTAAATGATTCGAGATGCCTCGGGTATCATTTTGCATTTTGCATAACCGTTATTTTGTATTGTAATGCTGCATATTTTTTTAAACGCACATACTTTTAACTTTAGAGCCAGGTTTTTCATTATCCAAATAAATAAAACATAGAAATCTACAACTATATACCAGTTTTTGTCTTGATTGTATCATTTGATCAGGCACATAAAGTTGATCCCAGCTGCCTTCCGCTATTTTTCAAATAAAACTCTAGCTGCCATCAATGCTAATGCCTGAAATATAGCAGATTAGATTGCATTCAATCTCTTAAACCTAAGCATAAGGGAATAAAAAGCAGCCAACACATATGTACAGTCAACAAAAGAGATAAGTATGAAGGTTCGTCGGATATCGTTGAAGTTTAGTAAGAAACCGATGGATGTTGTCGACTGAATTTTAATTTGATAAATTAGTTATTTGTTTTCTATTAAAAAAATTAAATTTTATTCGAGAACTTCCATCGGTGACTTACTAAATTTCAACTATATCCGACGATCCTGCATACTTATCTCTTTTGTTGACGTAATAATCCTAATAACAAATATCCACAAAATCTTCCCATATATTATCATTAAGTCCTCTCCTATCTCCCTCGCACTAACGCCATTTCCCCCTGACAAATTGATATGAAGAGTGAGATGAAAGATACCACAAGGGAAAAAGTATTACCAAATGTTACGGGTTTCATGCCAAAATATCTGTAAAGTGCAAGAATTGTGTGAACGCAATGAATTTACACTCAAAAAATGGTATGTTTTTATTTGAGTTATTATATTTGCATTGCAATGAATAACAGTGATTGTATGAATAAAAGTTGTTGAATAGGGAATTCTCAGTGTTTCGGGAATGGAATTTTTGTGATATGAAGCGGCAGTTTGTAAAAACATTTTTTGTGGTTTTTGTTAGTGAAGTTTTAATACCTTCATAAGCGAAATATGGACATACAACCCTGGTTAGCGCCTACATTTTTGAGTTAAATGAGCGTTATGGTACTCATTATTTATCCATAGAAAGAAAAAAGACATATTCTGACTGGTAATTAGTGACCGATACTTAAACACGTGATTGTACTCATGATAACAAACAACTTTTACTATTGGACCAAACCTGAAATTGCGATCTGCTGTTTAGTCGTTTATGTTCGCCTAACTGGTCAAAATTTACTGATCAGCAGATTTTTTTTTCGCGATTTCACATTTGGTCCCAAAGTAAAAGTTGTTTGTTATCATGAGTACAATCACGTGTTTAGGTATCGGTCACTAATTACCAGTCGCCCTATATAGGTATGCCAATAATTGTAAATGCGAGATTATTTCGCGACATGTCATTGTGTTAGTTACAGCTTTAGAGAACTAATAGAGGCAACTTTGTAAACGGACGTGTTATGTTGGCATACGGTGCCGAAACGTGGACACTGACAGTCGGGCTGGTCCAGAAATTCAAGGTCACTCATTGCGCCATGGACCGGGGTATGCTCGGAAATTCAATGAAGGATAAAAGACAGAATTTAAGTTATCCGGAAAAGAACTGGAGTTACTGACCGAGCTTGTAGACATAAAAAAAAAATCAACAACACATAACCAACATAAGCCGTAACTTTTCACGTCAACCAGAAATCTATAAAGTGCAACTACACAAACACGAATGACTTTCACTCGAACGAGTTTTTCGACTCACTGAATGTTCACTAAGTTATGTGTGAAGTGAGAATGTTGTTAACACGAGTTGGACTAAATTAATTTATTGTTCAAAGTTGAAAGCTTAAACTTTCATAATATTTGTATGTGGGTTTGTTCTCAGAAGATATTTTGAAGTCAAACGACAAATTATTTCACTTGTCCTACCGCCGCGCCGGCGATAGACTAGAAGAGAGTAGAGCTAGCAACTAAAATCGAGTTGGCGAGCAACGAGCAGCGAATGCATGAATGTGACGAACGATTGCGAATGAACGAGGTGGCAATCAAAATGTTGTATAGTTTTACAGGGATTTTGCCTTTTAAGTGCTTTCTGTCAAAATCGGTCGTCCGTCTGTCTGTGTCAGTAAATTTTCTTAGAAGCTGTTTAACTTAAGAGTAGGTAGGTACCTACATATACATTAAGCTTAGGAACATTTTGTACTAGTCCAGTTATAGATCAACAATTGGTAATACGGCAAAAGAAAACTAAAAAAAAGGGCGCTCTATTCTTATGTACAGACGCCAGCACATCAAGCTACTACAAGCTGTCAAATTTCTTCAATAGAATTTCAACTTTATGTCTAAAGTATAAGGTTCAAAGTTGATTGGGAAAATTTAACAGTTTCGGGTAACTTGATGTGCTGGCGTCTGTACATAGTGTGTAATGTCCTAATTATAGAAGTGGAATTCATTCTTGCTTGCTTTGTATAAGGAGATTAGAAAACGCGGATTTTGTTGACAAGGAAGGACCTTCTTTCCTTATCATCAAAATTAGCGTTTTCTAACAGCATCCAAACATTACGAATTTGTTCACATAAAGATAGCACCGGCCATCATATTAGAATTTAAACATTGATACAACAATGTGAGTAAAATAGATCAAGTAAATATCACACTTCATCACACAAATATTGTTGAGGACAGAGGACTAAATGGTAGCTGTTTGAATGAAAGGCCAATTCAATGTGAAACTGTTCTACCAGATTTATTCTCAATATCCACAGGTTTTATTATATTATAATTACATACACTGATAATAAGCAAGCGTGGCTTTAGTTAAAGATACCGTGTCCTATAGCAATACGCGGTTACAACAATTACGAGACTAGTGAATCTTCTTACCTCTGGAAGCGAACTGAACAATAAAATATACGACTGGGCGGACATGGCTTTCGTTTACATCAACTTCCGGCTTCTAGAAATTTCGAGAACATTCCAGTATGTACTACAGTGCTGCTGCGGTGTCGAGAGGCGACAACCACAATAATACATTCATACTAAACAGTGATTCATTCATAAATCGTCCCTCTAGTGTCGAGGAGCGCAAGCAATTATCCAATATTTCATTCATAAATGCTAAGCCCTCTAGCGTCGTATGGTACAAACAGAAGGACACGCCTACATTGCCTCCGCTATCCCATAACAGAGGGCGCTATTATGTATATCGGTCACATTACTCCCGCCGTGTACATAAAATGTACATAATGTTATCACTAGTGACTGATATACACTTTACAGAGATCCATGACAATTCAAGTTACTCTAACGTCTTAATCTAACAAGTGTTACATGCAGTAAGAACTTGTACTTAAATCAATAAATAGTTTAGAACATATACATATAAATTAAGGGTAGTCACTGCAGGACCCTTGCTCTGCTATATATTAAATCAAATGAATTAAAAACTTCTCCTAACAGCATGATCCTGCAATGACGCCAGGCAAGGAAACAACATATGAAATCTAACCACACCACTGGTTACAATACAATACATGAGTATAACTAAGTTTATTCTACTGGTATGATGACGAGACGTCTGACAGGACGACGCATTTTACCACTCTTGGTTTTGACGTCGACGACTCTGACGACCCCATCCGCGCCCGGGTACATGTGTTCGACTCTCCCCTTTGGCCATATGTTTCTCGGTAAATTTGGGTCCACTACAACGACCAAATCGCCCACCTTGATTGTGTCGCCACGTCCATGCGGCTCCCGCCGGTTTTGAAGTGTGGGTAGTACTTCACGCACCCATCGTTGCCAAAACAGGTCCGCTAGTCGTTGCGACGCTCTCCAATGTGAATGGCGTAGTTCATCCGGTTTTGTAAAAATCCCCGGTAGCGGGACTCTAGAGGGCGCGCCAAGCAGAAAGTGGTTAGGCGTCAAAGCCTCCTCGTCGTCTGGGTTGACCGACACATGGGTCAGAGGTCGCGAATTGACAGTGTGTTCTATCTCTGTCAGCAGTGTATGAAGCACATCTTCATACGGATGCCGGTCGATTAGTGTAGCATTCAGTGCGGTCTTTACAGAGCGTACCAACCTCTCCCATGCTCCGCCCATGAACGGCGCTCCTGGTGGTATGTAGCGCCAGTCGATATGTCGTACCTCTGCTTCGTGTTGTAGCGACTCTAAAGCTGCTTTGCGAAGCTCAGCATCAGCTCCGTGGAAATTGGTACCGTTGTCACTCCAAATGACTTCAGGACATCCGCGGCGCGCCATCATGCGCCTTAACGCGAGTATAGCGGCATCCGTTGACAGCGAGGCGGCAACTTCTAAGTGAACCGCACGCGTAGTGAGGCATGTGAACAATGCCACGTAGCGCTTTTCGTGATGTCTCGCTACTGTGACAGAAATCGGTCCGAAATAGTCCAGTCCTGTGTGTGTGAACGGACGTTGATGGTGTGCCAGTCGACAGGGTGGTAAGTCACCGGTCAGTGGCTCTGGCGGCACGGCTCGACGTAGTCTACAGGGCTGGCAGAGCTTGATTACTGCGCGGACGGAGGGCCTCAAGCGAAGGATCCAGTAGTGTTGGCGGACCTCGTTCACTACGCATTCCACGCCGCTGTGATGCAACTTTCGATGAATCCAGTCTATGTACAACCGACAGTAGCGGTGGTCGCCATCTAGTACTGCTGGCGACTGTGTTTGTCGTGATATGTCAGCTGCCGCAGCGATGCGCGAGCGTATTCTCATTATGTTGTGTTCGTCGACTGTCAGAGATAGCCGATTCAAACGGCTGTCAGCTGATACTGCTCTCCCGCCGGTAACATCCCGCAATTCATTTACAAAACATTCTTCCTGTACAGCGCGCGTCCACAAGATCTCGGCTTGACGTGTGTACTGCGTACCAAGTGGTATGTAGACCGTTGGAGTTACTCTGAAGTTGTGCCTCTGTGGTCCAGATCGCGTTGTCGTAGCCTCCCGTCGCTTCGCCGTCCAGTTCGGGTCGTCTGCAGTAACGCGTCTATTGCGTTTGCGGGTAGCGGCCGTGGTGTGGACCACTCTACATAGGTCGATGAATTGCAGCACGCGTGCTGTGGCTCGGATGAGTCGCAACCAGGAAGAGAAACGTGTGACGTCGGGTAGCGCCTCTGTTATGGTCGGCCGTTCGTGAGCAGCGGTAGTGGTGACACGCTCCTCTCCCGTGTTGATGTAGGGTGTCGAGTCTGTCTCCTGCGGCCAGGCGTTTTCGTCGTTGTACAGAAACGAAGGGCCGTTGTACCAGCGGTGGCTCGCAGAGAAGTGAGTCGGTGTATCGCGAGTCGAGTCGTCGGCGACATTGTCAGCAGTGGGGACCCAGCGCCATTCGCTTCGCTGGGTGGTTTCTTCTAGTTCCGCTATTCGGTGAGCGACGAACGGTTTGAAAGTGCGCGCGCCGGCGCGCAGCCATGCTAGCACGGTGCGCGAGTCGGACCAGAAGACTCGGCGGTCGGCGCGACGGTCGTGTTCTTCTTCCACGCAGCGTGCCAGTCGCCCGCCGAGAACGGCAGCCTGTAATTCAAGTCTAGGTATAGATGTGACCTTAAGGGGCGCAACGCGCCCTTTCGCTGCCGCGAGCGACACGTTAACATGACCTATGCCGTTCACTGAACGCCAAAATGCTGCGGCGGCGTAGGCCCGTTCGCTCGCGTCTACGAATACGTGCAATTCTACTCTAGTCGAGTCATTATATCCCGGGTAACATCGTGGAATACGAACGCCTTTTAGAATTTGCAGAGCAATTAACCAGTCGTGCCATTTACGTTCTAGACTTTTAGGTAGACGCTCGTCCCAACCGATATTTAAACGCCAAGTGTCTTGCAATATGCACTTTGCTTGTGTCGTAAACGGCGCGGCTAGTCCCAGTGGGTCATACAAAGACATTGCTGTTTTCAGTAACTGACGTTTCGTAACCTGTTTGTCTAAATAAGAAGGGTCTACTTTCCTGAAATTGAATCCTAAAGTGTCATTGCAGTGTTGCCAGATAAGGCCGAGGATTTTCTCCTCCTTGTTGAGCAGAGTGTCCTCCACTGGCTCGTTCGCGAGTCCTGCGACGGCCGCAGACTCGTTGGATGCCCACTTCTGTAGTGTGAAGTTACCTCGCCGTTGTACAGCGTCGACTGCTTTGGACACTCGGTTCGCTTCTTCTGTGTCATCGAAGCTCTGTAAAAAATCATCCATATAGTGATTTCGAACTATAGTGTCCACCGCTTCGGGGTAGTCAGCCTCATGAACGTGCGCGTTATAATTTTTGACATAAATCGCGGTACTTGGGGAAGAGGTCGCACCAAATAAAACCGCTTTCATTCTATATTCGATGGGCGATGAAGTCGGGTCATCGCGCCATAGAAAACGAAGTGCGTTTCTGTCTTCCGCTCTCACTGATATACGTAAAAACATATCTTTTATGTCTGCCGACACTGCGACCGGTTTTTGTCTGAATCGCATTAACACGCCAAGGAGTGATTGTAAGAGATCTGGGCCTGTCAAAAGATAATCATTGAGGCACACCCCATGCGTGCGTGCCGCCGCGTCATACACAATTCTGACTTTACCCGGCTTAGATGGATTAATTACTGGAAAATGTGGTAAGTACCACTTGCATCCGCTAGATAGCGTCGGTGGTGCTAGCTCTGCATACCCATTTGTTATCAGTGACTTCATCTGCTCTGAATATTTCTGTTTCAGAGTTTGGTCTTTGCATAAACGGTTTTCAATACCTTGTAGTCGACTGAGTGCGGAGGCGTGGTTATCTGGAAAACACCTACCTTCATTCTTCCATAACAAACCTGTTTCGTAACCGCCTTCAGGTAGAGCGCGAGTAGTTTCCTTTAATATTTTCAACGCTCTCATCTCTGGGTCTGCTTGCGGGCGGTGTGGACGCACTCCTAGTGACTCCAGGCTAAAATATTCTTGCATGAGCTTTTCAATAGACTCGTCTGTACTTACATGGCTGCAGCGTTCTCTGGCCTGTGGTACTACATGTACTTTTGTCAGATTACAGGTTCGACCATGTAAAGCCCAGCCAAGCGGTGTACGTGACGCTACCGGTTGATTCTTTGTGCCTACTCGCACTTCAGAGGCGAGCAGGAGCGCCCAGTTGTCCTGGCCTATTAAGACAGTTGGCACGCCTGCATCATATGAGAGCTGCTCGATTATAGATGTCAGATGATCGAGGCCCGCTAGATCATTTGCGAATATCGACTGGCTTGATAATTCGAGTTTGTCGATGGTTCTGGCTTCGATGTCTATGCCTTCGGTCGTGTGTTTGCCTCGTATATTTACCTTGACCCGGCATGAGTTCGTAGCGTCAATGCGCGTGCCCGCTACCGCCTCGATGTAAAATGGTTCGTTTGGGCCTTCTGCGCCTATTCGCTGCGCGACGTCAGTAGTAAGTAGCGTTATTGTCGATCCATCGTCTAACAAAGCAAATGAGTCTACTTTACCGTTTGGTCCCGATAGTGTCACTGGTACTACTTTCAGCAAAACTTGGTTGTTCCTGCGCGGCGTGCTCGTGCTGCTGATAACGGCGTGCTGTGCGATGTCGGCGTGCTGCGCAGCGTCAGCGTGCGGCGCAGTGTCGGCGCGTGTCCCGCGCCTACTATCACTGTGCAGTAGGCCGTGATGATAATGCTCGCAGTCTTGCTCTTCACACTGCTTACTTTTGCATTTGTGCTTCCAAGTTCGTCGCTTTAGGCACCTGAAACATAATTTGTTTTTACGTGCAGTTTCCCATCTATCAGTTATCGACATTTTCCTAAATTTGGTACAGACAGCCACGCTGCCACAATTGTCGTTGCATATAACACATGGTGTTTTATTGGTCTCTGCCATTTTAAATGTCTTGTGAGCCGATCGTTGTGGATTTTCTTGTTTACGTTCTACCTCTGCCGAGGCGTGACGCGCATTGAGATCAGCCTCTCTATCGAGAAATCGTCCCAACACTATTAGACCGGGCTCCGCGTCACCCGCAGCCATCTCGTAATCATACCACCGGCTCCTAAGCGTAACTGTTAGCTTTTCTGAAATTACGGAAATCATTTCCGGGCTATGTAGAAATTCTGTTCTTTTCAGAGCTTGTACCGCGGCAATGGCATTCGTGACCTTTGATGCAAACACACATATGTCTGTAGGGTTATCAGATAGTTTAGGTAACTGACGTAATTTACCTAGTTCATAAGTTATTAACGCGTTTGGTCGTCCAAACCGAGATTCTAACCTTTGCATGATTTGAACGGCAGAGGATCCCAGAAATAGGCATTTGACTGCCTCCATCGCGGGTCCTCTCAAAGATTTTCTGAGGCGGGCCAAATTCCCTGCCTCTGTGTGAGTCGACGCAGACTCATTATATGCTGCTTTAAAATGCAGCCATTCGCCTGAGTGGCCACTAAAGATAGGTAAATCAAATCCATACCTGCTGGCAACGGGGTTACCCCGTGCTACCTCTAACAATGCCTGCGTGAGTCCCTTCAGCAGATTCCCCGCGTCACCGCGCTCGCGCTGTGACGAGGGCGACGGAGCGTCGTGTGGCGTCGCGTTAGCGCGTGGCGTCGCGTTAGCGCGTGGCGCCGTGTTGGCGCGCCGCGGCGGGTTTGGCGACTCAGAATGAGGCGACATGGCTTGCAATTGCGACAGATGGGTGTGGCCGCGGTGTTCGTCTAGCATGTCCGCGGCGTCCATCTGCCGTTTCGATGTCGCAGTCGAGCTTCCCGCCAATAGTTCTTCTTCTGCTGATTCTGCTTCCAAGAGCGCTAGCCTAGCGGCGGCGAGCTCCAATCTCGCTCGGGCTAACGCCTTCGTGTGATATTTCGTCTCTTCTAGTGGTTGTCTGTGTGGAGGTGTCGTCGCCTCAGGGCTGTGAGGCTGGGTCTGGACCGAATCTGTGACGAAATCTTCGGGTGTGCCTGTCGGTCGCACCGCTGTCTCCGATTCCGTGGAAACGGGCTCGTCCCCTTCCGTGGCCGCTGAGACGGGTTCTTGCATACCGCGTGTCTTCACCATATCGACAGGTACTGCACTATCACCACAATACCACTCGCGTAAGGACAAACCAAAGCCATGCGTGCCTATATCCGGCTAGAAGGACCAATGTTGAGGACAGAGGACTAAATGGTAGCTGTTTGAATGAAAGGCCAATTCAATGTGAAACTGTTCTACCAGATTTATTCTCAATATCCACAGGTTTTATTATAATTATAATTACATACACTGATAATAAGCAAGCGTGGCTTTAGTTAAAGATACCGTGTCCTATAGCAATACGCGGTTACAACAATTACGAGACTAGTGAATCTTCTTACCTCTGGAAGCGAACTGAACAATAAAATATACGACTGGGCGGACATGGCTTTCGTTTACATCAACTTCCGGCTTCTAGAAATTTCGAGAACATTCCAGTATGTACTACAGTGCTGCTGCGGTGTCGAGAGGCGACAACCACAATAATACATTCATACTAAACAGTGATTCATTCATAAATCGTCCCTCTAGTGTCGAGGAGCGCAAGCAATTATCCAATATTTCATTCATAAATGCTAAGCCCTCTAGCGTCGTATGGTACAAACAGAAGGACACGCCTACATTGCCTCCGCTATCCCATAACAGAGGGCGCTATTATGTATATCGGTCACAAATATTGTAAAGGCGAAAGTTTGTGAGTGTGTGTGTGTATGTGTGTGTGTTTATATGTTTGTTACCTCTTCACGCTCAAACGGCTGGACCAATTTTGATAAAAATTTGTGTGGAGGTAGCTGACACCTTGGATTAACATATAGGCTACTTTTAATCTTGATATTCCCACGGCATCGTTATTTACGGGGGTGAAACCGCGGGACGCAGCTAGTAATATTATGAAGACGAAAGTTTGTGAGTGTGTTTGTATGTTTGTTACTTCTTCACACATAAACTACTAAACGGATTTTGATGAAACTTTACAGTAATATACCTTATACATCAGAATAACACATAGGATACTTTTTATATTCAGATATTCCCACGGGATCGAGACTTATGCGGGTGAAACCACGAGGCGCTGCTAGTAGCAAATAAAAAAATATATAACCTACTTGGCTAGTTTTGAAATTACCATACAATTTTGAATAACAAAGCAATTTTTGTAAGGCTTTCTTAACAAGGCTTCAAACTTATGCTTTACCTTCAAAGATAAAGTCACAACAGTTCACTTTATACTCAAACAATAAAAAACTTTTATTATACGGTGGTTTAGTTTTTTTAGAATGCTTTAGTTTAGGCAGTAAAAAATATATCTATTTATTTTATTTATTGGCCTGCCTCGTCGGTCTAGAGGTCGCAAGTGCTACTACTGAGCTTGATGTCCTGGGTTCGATTCCCAGTTCAAGAAAAGTGTTATTGGGGTTTTTCATTAGGAAATTCTCAGTAGCAGCCTGGAGTTCGGATTTGTGCTCGGTTAATGGCAATAGCCTTAAACGTATTTGGCGAAATGCATCTCTACCTAACCTTTCGAGGAAACAAGGTGTAATTTTATGTTCAATTAATCAACTCAGCCTATTGCAGTCCACTGCTGGACATATGTCTCTCCCAGGTTGCGCCACAACACCCTGTCCTCTGCCTTCCGCATCCAGTCCGTCCCAGCCAAGTGGCTGACGGATAACCGGTTATCCGTCCATCTAGCTGGAGGGCAACCCACACTACGCTTGCCGATACGCTGTCTCCACTCAAGGATTCGTCTGCTCCACCTGCCATCGGTCCTTCGACAAACATGACCAGCCCACTGCCACTTCAGTTTGCTTACTCTGCAAGCTATGTCGGTAACTCCGGTTCTTTTCCGGATAATGTTATTCCTGATTTTGTCCTCGTAATTTAATTTTATCCTTGGTCCTTTTAATTTTATGATATGTTTTGTTATCTGGGACTTCTAAACTTATTTCTTTAATGGCCTCGTTATTAGTTCTATAAAAGAAATCCTGAAATATGTCCAAACTCCTATTAATCTTGTACAATAGTTATCTATTTGGAGACGTATAACAGTCTCCTTTAATTGGGACAATGAGTTTAACTTTATTCTGTACGTATTTACTTTTGTACGTCCGAATGGGGCAGGAAACTATGTAGTTTCCTGCCCCATTCGGACGTACAAAAGTAAATACGCTCGCTCGCTCGCTTTTCTATGTAGAAAAGCGAGTTTTATTGATAATTATAATTCTATAGTTAGGCCAAAGTGAGGTATGAGAGATTTGTATCCTAATGATGCTGTACGAAATGAGAATATTAAATAAGTAGGAACTTCAGGATTCAATGTTTAGTTATTTCTTATAATACGTAGGAATAGTAATAACTAATTAACTCCGCAACAGTCGCTCCATGTAAAATACTGGTATTCAGCTGTTTCCGGTTAGACTGGAAGCTGACCCCAACATAGTTAGGAAAAGGCTAGGCAGACGATGATGATGACGATATTATTTATTAGGAAACATCATTTTGCTATTAAAGCAGTTATAGAATATTGCTTTCTCACTTTTTAAAACGAAAATTACATATTCTTTTACTTATATTTGCCTACGTGGTGAAAGGGTCAGCCAATCGATAGAAGTCGATTGCCCAGGGTACGCCGGACGTAACAAAAGGTCGGATAGTACGTCTCTCGGGTAGGCTCCTTTCATACACTCAAACCTCCTAATCTCTTGAGAGCAACCAACGAAAAAAAATGTATTGTCCTGGTCGGGGAAGTCCTCCTTAGAATTTCTTACTATTGCGCCGAATGTCTATGACTATTCCTTCAGCTGTTTTTAAAGAAGAACAACATAAGAAGCAACATTTTAATAAAATATAAAAATATTGATTGGCGAAAAAAAATTAAAGGTGACCTTGAACAAGTATTACCCACTATGACGACAAACCTCTGCGAATTTTCCAATAATTTTTTTGCCAATCGATAGTTTTATATTTTATTAAAATGTAGAAAACTACATTTTTCAACTTTAAAAAACAGTTGAAGGAATGCTCGTAGAGCTTCGGCGCAATATTAAAAAATTATAAAGAGGACTTTTCCGACCCGGGTAATACATTTTTTTTTGCTGGCTGGCACTTTGTGTTTTGGGCCCAATTTTGTATGAAACGTGTCTGATCTCCTTTAAGAAAAAAAAAAACTATATTTTTGCCTTCGACACGCTAAGGAGAAGACAGGTTTTTAAGTGTTTATACTATATGGTTTACTATGACTTCTTTTTAAGCTATTGCATAGCTTTTATCTTGGGCTTTGAGCGCGGCGACCGAATGAAGAAATTCCGTAACGAAAATAAACCTAAGCATCGTCTAACGTCGTATCAGTTCGGCAGACTTCGGCACGGTGTTTGTGTGCGTTGCTATGCAATAGCTTTACCGCGGCAGTCCCCGAGTGCCACACGTATTTTTTATTTTATCTTTTGTCTTGTGTGGCACGAGATATCGGAAAACAGATGATTGAAATCATTAGTTTTAAATAAAGTTAGGTACTATCATCGTTCCATCATAAATAATGAACATTCCAAAATACCCAGTCTTGTCACATTATTTATTAACCTCAAATCCTTCACAGCGGCCATCTTTATTCCCAACTATCATGAAAAACTAAAAAACCGAAAAAAATATTCGCCAAAAAATTTCCGCCACTCTTTTCTCGTCCCGTATAACTGAATCACAAAGCCTGTCACCCCTTTTGTTCGCGCAGGATAGTTTTACACTAGTTCCGAACTATAATCTCATTCAGGACACGTCCTATACTCTTAATTACCAAATTCTATAGACATGGCTCTAGAAACTTCCGTTGCCGTGGTTAGTGTGTCGTAATAATTAGAGTTTCGCGGTTTCATTTGATAGGGTGATGGTTGTTAGTTTGTTTTGGTGTGAGAGTCGTAATTTCTATACATAAACGAACACCAATCCTGTGCTTGAAGGGCCCTTGGCTAAGTTATAACAGCGGCACGGCTCTCTCCATCAGGTTAAGCTACGCTTGCCGCGGTTGCTCCGTGGATGGGTGACCATCTTCACATACCAAGACCCCTCCGTGCCTTGGAAAGCACGTTAAGCCGTTGGTCACGGCTGTCATTCGTAGATCTTTGACAGTCGTTACGGGTCGTCAGAAGGCTAAAAGTCTGACAACCAGTCTTACCAAGGGGTATCGTATTACCCAGTAGGTAACTGGGTTGTGGAGGTCAGATAGGCAGTCCATGTAAAATACTACGTTAGAATGGAAGCTGACCACAACATAGTTCAGAAAATGCTAAGCAGATGATGATGAATTTCCATACATAAATTAATTCACGCCTTTTTTCTATGTGGGTAGGTAGAAACAACAGAACATCACGCGCGGGTTACTGCCGGAGTACCCCGATCCCCGAGGTCCCCGTCCCGGAGAACCCCGAATACGATAAATATGATTTCATTTGTTTTTTTTTCTTTATTCTATTGTTTTCATCTTGTACGGCCGACATAAAAAGTGCTTAAATGTATGTGTTTGAAATACATTAGACGAAATAATACAAAAATGATTTTTTTGAAGATCGTTAATTTTATTTGTTGATTTTATAATGCATAGTTGTGTATGTTTGTAAAAATCTCCGAAACTATTTTTCCGCTTCCGAAAATTCTTTAACTGATAGAAAGCTACACACTATTACCGAGTGCCAGCACGTTTTGTTAGATGACAGTGATGCTCATTTCCAACTTCCACGCGGATAAACATCATGATGGCCCAGTGGTAAAGGCTTCACCTCTTATGCACGGGGTTGTGGGTTCAAATCCGGACAAGTACCAATGTGACTTATTTAATTCATATTTAAAAACATGGTGAGGAAACATGGATTTTATAGTTAATATAATTTTGAAATCGCCAACCCGTCTTGAGCAAGCTTGGTGATCAATGCTTGTGCCTTCTCTATATGAGAAGAGGGGTTTGATCAGCAGTGGGACAACATTTTCTATACGCCAACAAAGTCAGGGACAAAAACTAGTTAATAATAATAAATGACTACAGATACAAAACTAAACAATACTAAAGACAATAAAGGTTTAGTTACGATAGTGGCTCATAACAACAAGTGTCAGATGTAACGGTCTTAAAGAAATTAATAAGGAATACAAGCTGATAACAGGCTGCCTATAACTTCGCGAAGTTACTCTTGATAGATTTTCTCAGAATCTCCTTTATTAAACAAGTTACCTTCGTCTTACGACGATATTGGATCTAGTTTTGATAGCATTATTGTTATTATAGAAATATGTAAAATAGGTTTTTCTTGCTGTTGTTTGATTTTATAAAATACTTCACCCGCGTAAGTTTCGATCCTGTTTGAATATCAGGATAAAAAGTATCCTGTGTTAATTCCGGTTATAAGCTATATGTGTGTCAAATTTCATTCAAATCCGTTCAGTAGTTTTAGCGTGATTGAGTAACAAACATCCAAACATATTCACATTTCACATTTATAATATTAGTATGATAGGTAATAGGTGATACGGGCTCTCCACGTCAATGCGCGTATTTTGCGTACGGGTAGGAAAATCGATTATTCGATCCACCCAGCTCCTCAAATACCACACGGATCGGTCAGGGTAAGAACGCTTGCCGAAAGGCAGCATTGCTATACAACGTGGTAATGCCGCCAGTCTCTGGGGTCCTACTAGTGAGAACAAAATATCCCATTAGTTCTACCGATGGAACAGGTAGAACAAGTGGGAAATAGAGACTCCCAATAGTTCTACTATTTTGTTATACCTAATATCGTAGGTAGTCATCATCATCATCATCTCCCTAGCCTTTTCCCAACTATGTTGGGGTCGGCTTCCAGTCTAACCAGATGCAGCTGAATACCAGTATTTTACATGGAGCGACTGCCTATCTGACCTCCACAACCCAGTTACTGGGTAATACGATACCCCTTGGTAAGACTGGTTGTCAGACTTTCGGGCTTCGTAGGTAGTACTAGTGAGAAAAAAAATTCCCATTAGTTCTACCGTAGAACTGTTCAGTAGAACAAGTGGGAACAAACCTACATTACCAGTCGACAGCGATGCAGATGAATTTTTCGACGCTATATTTTAGTTTCTGTATAGTTTTAGTTAAGTTAGGATTTTATTTTGTTATTTTTAGTATTAGATATACATAGATCTTTAATTTAAATTTATTATCAATGTGTTTCAACCCACTACAGAAATAAATACTGAGGGTGTTTTAGAACATCTAATTCCTAAAGCAAATATTCTTTGATCCCGTTTTACCATCTGAAAAGCAAAGTGTTTGATTACACCAAAATAACTACAGAACAACGTTTTGATGTTACCAAAACCCAACTAAAGACTGTTTGTATAAGAAAATATAATTTTCATAGGGTTGTTTGTATTTCATTATTGTGTCATAGTAGTCGTTCAAGAGTTAATATTGTGTTTGCACTGGAGTGAACAAATATTTGATTTGTTCTGTACCTTGTTTATTTATTTATAACTAGCAGCGCCCCGCGGTTTCACCCGCTTAAGTCTCAATCCCGTGGGAATATCGGAATAAAAAGTATCCTATGTCTTTTCCCGGGACTCAAACTATCTCTATACCAAATTTCATCTAAATCGGTTCAGCGGTTTAAGCGTGAAGAGGTAACAGACAGACAGACACACTTTCGCATTTATAATATTAAGTAGTATGGATTTAATAACATTTTTATGTGTCTTGATTGGATTTAGAGACGTTCAAGTGTGTTTTATTATTATGTTCTACAAATTATTGAAGACTAGCTTTTCGCACGCAGAAGGAACAGGATAAAAAGTATTTCACACAGTCATCCAGCGACCGACCGGCTGCCGAAATGACGACTAATAGAGAATATTTTCATTTCCCTAGTCGGTTTGATTTTCAAGCGAATAAAATATAGAAAACACTAGTACTAAGTAACACATACTGAAAGCGGCACACCAGAAAAAAAAAGCAACAAAAACACACATCCTACCATCTTCCTTTAGGCTGCGGACACGAAGTCAGCAGGCGCGGCGCGGTGGCAGCTGCGGCGCGGGTTTCAATGCATTTATATGGAACTGGCCTCGAAAGCAGCGGCGGCACGGCGCGGGGAGCGGCGTACGAGCGGTGCACACCAGTCTAGCGGTGCCTGCGCGTCTGTATTGACGTAGTGTTGTGCATTTTATTTTTTGCTTTCAACCGACGTTTCAAAATGTTGTATCAAAAAGATGTCGTCGCTGTTTAGACATTTCGTTCGCGAACAAAGACACTAATTAATTAAATTTCTCATAACACTCGATTTGACCGCTGGTTTCGAGACCGGGTCTGCGTTGCCGCGCCGCTCCCCACGCCGCCGCCGCCGCCGCCGCCGCCCCGCAATCGCTGACTTCGTGTCTGTGGCCTTAAACTGTTGTCACACAAATATATAATATTTCCGTGTGTTTCTTCTAGTGTGAATAGAGTGAAATAAATTGCAGCACGGCGTGCACTTGTGTCGCCATTTGTGTCGCAGTCGAAATGTAAAATTTCTCCACTTTGTAACGTTTCGCATATTCTCTGCTCTCAAATAGTTTGCTACCGTATCAGTATCATTGTTATGTGTAAGTAAAAAGGATAACATAAATCACAAATAACTAGCTTCAGCCTGCGACTTCGTCCATGTGAATTTTTTTGTTTAAAAAAATATATCCTATGACAGTCGCCAATACTGTAGCATTCCGTTAGTGAAAGAATTTTCGGAAACGGATTAGTAGTTTTGAAGATTGCCCCTACATATAAACTCACAAATACCTCTTTATAATATTAGTATAGATTTAAGTACTCACAATTATTGGTCATGTTTTACTAATTATTAAAATATACCGGTCACCCATAAATTATTATCAGGGAATGGATCATTAATTTTAATTGGCGCATAACTTATTTCATTCACCCTGACATCATGTATTTTTCACCCTTTCACCACACAAAAAAGAAAGAAAGAAAGAATAAGTAATTATTGCGACTCGTACAGGAAGAAAAAACAAAAGAAAAAAATTCATCACTCTACAATCAATTTTGAAGAAGCTTTTTTTATCCACAAAAGGGAGTGAATCGTTAGAAAAATGTTTTTGAAGCACCTTTCCGCTCGGTATAAAAAAGTGCCACAGGAAAAACAGGGGACAATTTTCCGCGGAACCCATTCAGTTTGGTGTCGTTGCTATTTTTCAAAATGCAATAAACTGGTCAGAGACAGTCTGGTTTTGGTATTTTATCATTTCAGTTTCACATTGAGACTTCAACCTAGTTAGTAAATTACTGAAATAAAGCAAGGGGCCAACACGTAGACTTTATTTGAGGAAATATGGGTGCTACTGCGTAGCCGACGTGATGATATCACCGCTACGGCTGGCTACGGCGTAGCAGATAGCTAAACCCGCTACGTAACTTTGATAAATATACGCTATGTAACGAGCGATCACACTAATATTATAAAGGCGAAAGTTTGTGAATTTGTGTGTGAATGTGTGTGTGAGGGTGTGTTTATATGTTTGTTACTTCTTCACGCTCAAAGGCTGGACCAATTATGATACAATTTTTATGGAGGTAGCTGACACCCTGGATTAAGATATAGGTTACTTTTTATCCTGATATTCCCACGGGATCGATACTTACGCGGGTGAGACCACGGGGCGCAGCTAGTATTTCTCTAAATAATTAAAAACAAGTAGTTTTTTCCTAGAATCTTTCCTAATGATTTGAAAAGCACAGCATACCTTTTAACACAACGTTTCAATCCGAGGGAAGGGAACAATGAAGCAATTTGTTGAACTAACAATGGTGGCAACTTAATTACGTCTCTCAGGCGTGCTACTGTAAGCGTGTGTGTGTTGTTACAGTATATTCTATTAGGTTTTACAGTTGGACTATATCTTAGTAAGTCAACATGCATTAAAATGTAGTTACTGTGACCTGTTGTAATTTCTATAGGAATCATGTATCGGTATCGGTATCGGTATCATGCACACACATGACACACACACTTTCCGGGTTTCTTTTTTATTATCTTTTTTAATTGTTATTATTTTTTTATTGTTTTTTTTTTTCTTGTTTGTTTTTATCTGATGTATGTATCTGGGTGTTTTGTGTGTCTTTTGGTCTGTGCTAAATAAATATATTTCTTTCTTTCTTTCTTTCTTTACATCACGGCTGTAATCCCCGAAGGGTTAGGTAGAGGGCTACCTATAGTAACACCCACATTTCGCCAGTTATGTTTTTAAGTCCTAAATCCAGACTCCGGGCTGCTACTGAAAAATTCCTGATGGAAAAAATCTATGACAAAATAACACTTTTTCCGACCCGCGCTTGCGACCAATAGGCAAACGAGGCAGTAAAAAAAAATCGGTGTCATTTTTTTTTCAACATACATCTAACTAGCCATAAACTTTTTCATCATAAACCTAACTAGCCATAAACATTTTAATCATAAATCTAACTAGCCATAAACTGTTTCTTCATAATTATAACTAGCCATAAACATTTTAATCATAAATCTAACTAGCCATAAACTGTTTCTTCATAATTATAACTAGCTATAAACTGTTTCTTCATAATTATAACTAGCCATAAACTTCCAATGAGAAAATACAACGTTTACAACTGTATATACAAATTCCTGAAGGCCAATTCTCGTAATTTAAAACGTTCAAAACCTAGTCGCAGTCTCATCTCGGTGACAAACAAATGTCAAAAACTTGTCAATACTGTAGGGAAATTAGAGGTATTTTTGACAGATTGAGACTGAGATCTGTGAACGTTATTAAAATTACGAGAATTGCCCCTCTGATATCAATCGTCGGGGCAGAAGGCCAGCAGACACAACACCCGTCCGGTCGGAGGATCCTCCCTTTTCTATGGAGGATGAAGAACTCTACACCGTGTTCTTCATACCTTTACAAGTATATAATAAATAAATAATAATAATAATAAATAATAGTTCAGTTACGGATCGTGAGATTTTCATAAATGAAACTGTATCTAAATTAAAATAGATTTCAAATATCTACGATAATATCGAAGTTAATATTTCATAACTAGTTTAATTATTAATAAATATTCATCTATCTAGCACAGCAATTTGTAAAGTCTGTCGTTGAATTTACATAACAATAGACTTATTTATTAGAAATGCTTAAGGGAATGAATACAATGATTAAAATTATTCATATTTCACAATGGCAATGTAACTTTTAATTAGGCGTGTATTTCTGTTTCGTTATTTACATTTAATATTCTCTTAATTTTCTCTCTCTCTTATTTTTGTTTAGGGATAAGTATATTTCCGAATCATCATAGAACGTTAACGTAAAACGTTTAATGAATAACGAAGACAAGAAAAAGTACTGCTGCCAATATATTAATGAACTCGGCCGAACAGTACAGTCGAGATCATTAATATATTGGCAGTGATAATGTTTCAAAGTATTGTAAGCGGTAAAATGATCATAATTTACAATAAAATGTTATCATATAAACTGTTCATAAGTATGTTACGGTAGTGCAGTCAAAAATATTTGACTACTCTTCGGAACATAAATATCTAAATACTCTAGATTTCAATATATTTGGTGCAACCTAGGATTCGTAAATATCTATACAGCTTTGAATATTCAACTAAATGGCATTTAACATTAAATTTATTTTTGCTTGCCGGAGCAGAAGTTCGAGTAATAATGCAATGTTGCCGTTGAAGGATGTCATAACTGACAACTTCAAATTGATTTTGTTTCAAAGAAAAAGATTACAATAGGATATACTTCTGTAAAGAGATTGTTCAAAGAATTTAAGACAAAAATGCGAGACATATCAAATTGCCGAGATATTTTTCATAGAAAAATAATTGCATAGATATTTGTGAACCTAACTTTGCGCTAAATAATATGAACAAGGGATTGCGCACAATGTTTAGTCTTTGTCTGTAGCAATATTATTGATATAATGTAGTCACATATTTATGATGTCACAGATTGTTTACAATTTATTGTAAGGCAAAGCTGTTTAGAGTTTTATGAAACTTACCATTGCCTATTGTATATTTTTGATTCATGAACATGCTCAGATATTAAAGAACTCGACTGTACCCCTCTTCTTATTGACAAAATCCATTTACGACAAGAAGCGAATTACATTTTAAATTCAAATACTACGCCAAAAATCATATCTCTTTGTTCTCATCAAATTCAATCTACAGTCCTCTCAAACAAAAACCTTACAATTTACCGAGTGAGATGTTATCGAGAGCCCAAATTAAATCAGTCACGTCGATACTCAGTTCGAGAACACATTGTTTGTGGACCAGGACCAATCTTTTGTCAACTAAAGGAACAATCTTTTGAGAACCGAAGGACCAATGTTTTGTATTTTCAGTCCAATATGGCCTGTCAGAGAATACGATTGAATTGAGTTTCAATCAATATTGTTAGTTTTAATTTATATGGTAATTTGGGAGTGGAACACATGGCGTCGCTTGATGGGGAGATAGATATGGAGATAGTATTGTCTATGAGTATTAGTTTGGATTGTAAGTGCCGCCGCACACTAGGCGACTAGGAAGATTTTGTTCTATGAACTCATGGTCCCCAGAAGCTAGGCTACTTGCCTTTTCTTATCGTGGAGATATGCTCATGCATTCGGCACTACCACGGGGAGATAGTGCAGTTATGTGGGACTCTAATCCACTAAAACTCCACGGTGTCTTCCTCTGCTTCGTGTCTGGGCACCCTCGGTCCCCCTGCGACGGGTCAGGTCATTGGCCCCGCCGCCTATCAATTTTCGGCCGCAGAGGATAGGGAGAGCATCCATCGTCATATTAACGCTCCTCCTCCCCTGCGGTCCCACCGCGTCCGCCATCAGACGGTGGCGACCCCGTCAAGGCCGTGGAAGGTAGGGAGAGCGGCGCACCGCAATACTGGCATTCCTCTCCCGCCGCGGCCTCCAACCCTCAGCCGCGATGCCTCCCATAGGACATCCCAGCCCGCCTCAATTGCGATGTCGCAAGCGGCACCGAAACCTACTTGTTGGCCGCTACGTCGTCAGCTTACCGGCAAAAGCCCTGACAAGCGGCTCCTACTCATGTTCCTCTCCGCTTCACCGTGGGTGACCAAGCCACGGCTACTAAGCCCCCCCGCCTGGACAATGCGGGAACCCACCCGGGTCCACCTGGCCTGTGCTGCTTGCCTTCCTCAACTTCTATAACATCATCGTGCTTGTTCTTCCTAACTAAGACATGCATAAAAAAGTGAGGACACAATGTCGCAAAATATGGACTCCATTCTTGACCACTTGTTTTGCCACTTTTTTCGAGACATGTCTCTTAGTTCGACTTCTAATGATGGCCACGAATCACATGCAGGTACTACGTTTTTATTAGGTATTTTCCTAATAGTTTCTCATATGACATCAATAAATACAATTAACCATTCAATGTTCCGGGGCTATACAAAAAACTCAAATGCTTGTCAAATGGTACCTCCATATTCATTTCAATACGGAGAAACACTATTCAAAAGCATTTTAGTTATAGTTAAATAGAGTAGGGACATAATACACAGAATTATCGATAATGGAGTCATATGCGGAGTTGTCGATAATAATTCATACGATATCGTCAGTGGAGCGCGATGAGGATTGTTCGACTAATCAATATTAGTTGGCTTCGATGCTGAATACCAATGGAATCCTATTTGTAGACCGTACCATTGTCACGTAATAATAACAGGGGATTTCTGAGATGCGCCTACGATTTAATTATGGGACGAGAAAATTGTGTTTGTTGTCGTGTTATTACAATGTACATTAGGTAATGGTATTTTTTCTACTATGATGTACGATTATGTGGTTTTTTGAACGAAGTTCTGTACACTATATAGTACTTTCTATAACTATGTACAGTACTCTGCACACTTGGAGCTAGACCAAAAAAACTGTAACATTTTGACAGTCGACACTTTTTTATTATTATTTGGTTGTTATTTAGACGTCACGTTGCATGTCGCATTTATTCATGGATCGAATTATTACTTGTAAAAACGACGTAACTCGGTAAACAAATACTACTAGGGATTTGCCGCGGTTGGTCTGTGGATGGGTGACCATCTTTAGATACCGAGACCCCTCCGTGCCTTGGAAAGCACGTTAAGGTGTTGGTCCCGGCTGTCATTCGTAGATCTTTGACAGTCGTTACGGGTAGTCAGAAGCCAGAAAGTCTGACAACCAGTCTTACCAAGGAGTATCGTATTACCCAGTAACTGGGCTGTGGAGGTCAGATAGGCAGTCGCTCCATGTAAAATACCGGTATTCAGCTGCATCCGGTTAGACTGGAAGCTGATCCCAACATAGTTGGGAAAAGGCTAGGCAGATGATGGACTAGTTCAAAACGATAAAATCGTAACAAGTCTTGGTGTTTGCATGTGTCAGTTGTCTGCAAACGTGTACGATACGAATACTACAATAGAATTAACATACCGTAACATCACGCCTGTACCTACAGGACACCCACATTTCACCAGTTATGTTTAAGTCCCATGTAATAGGGGGCGAGCCTATTGCCATCAACCTGGCACAAATCCAGACTCCGGGCTGCTACTAAGAAATTCCTAATACATCATCATCTGCCTAGCCTTTACAAAACCCTTTTTTAAAGCCTTTTTTTAAATTCCTAATACATAACATAACATAATCAGCCAGTAATGATCCCACTGCTGGGACACAGGCCTCCTCTTTGTGAGAGGGAATGGGCCGTAATCCACCGCGCGGGCCCAGTGCGGGTTGGTAGATGTCACACGTTTTCGAATTTTTGGTTCTAGGACATGCCGGTTTCCTCACAATGTTTTCCTTCACCGTTTTGAGAGCAGTGGCGATGAAATAATTTACACAAAGTAAAGCGCCATGTCAGGGTTCGAACCTACGACCTGTATCTCGTAAGTCGCGGTAGTTACCACTGGGCCATCATTGCTCTTTATTTTATTTTTTTGAAGAAATTCCTAATAGCAAAACCCAATAACACTTTTCCGGCCTGGGAATCGAACCCAGGACCACACTCTGCAGTAGCTTGCGACCGCTAAACCAATAGGGCTGTCTAGAGTAAAACTACTATTAGAAAATAATAATCAGCATTCGACACCAACAAAATAATAGCAATGTCATGTGTGAAAATAAAATGTATTTTCTCTAGAGAGAGCTGATAGTTGTATCAATTAAATAATACTGCATGCAGTGACGTCATGAGCTACCTTTGCAGTCGACATCCAATATAATTCCGTCGCGTGCAAATTAGTTCAATTCAATTGAATTCTCACTAATATACACTGCTATATTCAATTAGTTTGTAGTGACTCTTGAGGTTATTGGAATTGAGATAGATATTTATGTAGATTTTAGTAATAGTTAAAATACCAGCGGAGTTGATTTTATTCATGATATATACGGGGTTATTGGAAAAACACCAACATCCTCTTAAGAGGTTGTTGTACTCATCATTATGAACAATTTTTACTATGGGACCAAACCTGAAATCGCGAAAAAATAATCAGCTGTTCCTTATATTTTGACGAGTTATACGAACATAAATGTAGGGAACAGCTGATTTTTTTTTCGCGATTTCAAGTTTGATCCCATAGTAAAAGTTGTTGTCATCAACGGGGCACAAATCTAGACTGAGCTGCTACTGAGTCAGAAATTCCTGCTGGAAAAATCCAATAACACTTTGCCTGATATGGGAATCGAACCCAGAACTTCATGCTCAGAGTACCGCTTGTGACTACTGGACCAACGAGACAGTTTATTTGAAAAATAGCTGCGCCCCGCGGTTTCACCCGTATAAATGTCGATCCCGTGGGAATATCGGGTTACTAAGAAGCCTTTATGTTAATCCAGGGCTAACTACCTCCATACAAAATTTTATCAAAATTGGTCCAGCCGTTTGAGCGTGATGAAGTAACAAACATATAAACACACACACGCACTCACAAACTTTCGCCTTTATAATAAATTGTAGTGTGATAGTGTGATTGCTTAACTCTTAACACATTCGCTACTTGACGGTTCATGTACACAAAGTTACACACACAATATTCACAACATAATAACACAAACCGAACTAACTTGGCAACAGACTGATGTGTCGATTTACGGTATATGACTTCGTTTACCGTACAAATCGGGTGCGGCTGTATAATAAACGGCTTGGGCGACGTCCCGTTAGATAGGTCGCCGGGACAAATCGACCGGGAGTGGTGAGTGTGCCCTCACTTAGCGGTTAGACTTCAAATTTGAAGTCGATTTTGTACGTTTATGTTTTAGTTTAATGCTGTTTTGGAAGGGTTAATTTATTAAATTGTCGATTTCAAAGGGTGAGCTTAATAGATCGTTTTAAAATCTTTGTTGTAGTGTGATTGATTATAGGTTACCGGGAAAATCGAGGTATTCCACTTAGCGACACAGGAGTGTTTTTGTTTTTGTGTTTGTTTTAGTTTAAAATCGAAAAGGTGATAATGGAGTAGATAGAATGGAGTGTAAAATGTTTTTTTTTTCTATAAATGTCTTTGTTGTTGTTGTTTGTATAATAGGCGCAGACACAAAAATCTATCCCGTACTTCTAGATTTTTCTCCGCGTAAGAATAGTGTCCCCGACCTGAAATGCAAAATACCACTCTCCAACACTGGTTGGCTGCTACCAGTAATTAACTAATGTAAATCAAACGTGAATGTAACTGCTAAAGTAACTAAAAGCATTTATTTCAAATAAACCAATGCCAGGCACTTTGTATTATCAAGGGCTCGATCAGTCAGAAAGATGAAGCCCATTCCAAAGCTTGGTAAGTTCCTATGGAGAAGGACGGGCAAGAAACTCTACGGACACTCCTTTAAATCAAAATATTGGGTATTAAAGCGGATTGTACAAAAAGAACACTTCAATCAACTAAACCTTTCATAATTCACTGGTAGTGTATTGTGAAAGGCTTAGTTCTCAATTCAATAAATAGGTCTCTCTCGTAGAACCCTTAAATAAATTCAATTCATAGGAAATATAAACGAGATTAACTACGTTCGCGTTCGTAGAGAAATACGAGTACATCTTCAATGAACTTACAACCAGTATAAATATTCCGTTTTAATAAAAAACGAAGATTTCTAAGCATCGTCACATCAAAGCTTTTCCTCGTAGAAATTCTAATTTTCTTTCATTTCAACACTGCAAAATGCGCAGCGGTAAAAAGGCGCCGCTGCAAATTATTATTAATTATTAAAACTGTAATTGGTCCGGTTCCGTCTGCCTTTGCTTTTCCAACCCTTTGACCGCTCACCGTATGAAGCTTTCAAATAAACCCGGGGTAATATTTACCCCTAATTAAGGAATTCGTTAGTTTATTTGTACTTTAATTTTCGTTTGGAATTTTATTAATTTAGCGGCAATGGTAAATGTGTTGTATATTTTGGCAAAAACTGTTAATTTTGTAATGAAAGTGCGTTGTGTTTTTTTATTTTAAAAATTATAAAATGTTGTTTCATTGTTTGTGCAATTGAAAAAACAATGTTCTACTTCGCTAGGATCCCTAATTGAATTAATGAACTGCTTCAATATAATAAAGTTTTATCTGGAAAATGCTGTTGTTTTAGTTAGTATTTTGTGATGAAAAAGGGATCATAATCCGACCTCGCCAAATAACCTTTTAGACGGCACTAAAATTGAAAGTAAATAAGAGGTAGTTACATTATAACATTGTATTACATTTCTAAGAAATAAAACATGGAGTAAATAACATAATAAATTACTTTCTTACTGTATTTCTATGAACATTTCTTTTTGACTGATTGAAACGGCAAATCTTGTGAGGTAATAAAATGTGAGAGGTACTTATCGCAGTGATATTACACAAAACACACAAGTGAATAACGTATTACAACAAAATTAATACACGCGTAAATATTTTTTCCTTCACATGACGTAAATATTTCAAAACAAATTGTGTTCGATATTCCAATAAATTACCCTTCATCCGTCCAACGTCTACGTTCCTCAATGTACAGACGCCAGCACATCAAGCTACCCCAAAACTGTCAAAGTTTCCCAATCAACTTTGAACCTTATGCTTTAGCGATAAAGTTGAAAATCTATTAAAGAAATTTGACAGATTGTAGTAGCTTGATGTGATCTGTACCTAATAACTAGAGATCGGATATTCGGATGCATATTTGCCTAAAGTGAATTTTTATTTATGAACGTATGGAAGCGACTTTTTAAATCATTTTTTCTACAAAAAAATCCCGGGATGCCAGGAACACCGGCAATGCATAACTAGTCGGGTGTACTTATAGTATGGAAGGAAGGAACTACAAAAAGAAAATTATTCTAAATATAGTAGTCCGTTATCTTACCTTGATGTTGTTTGCTATCACAGTTTGGTATCTACCTACCTACTTTACAATATTAGATAGGTAGATATATGCATCCGATTCTATAGTCAGAAAAAAACACTAAATTCCGGAATAGCGGGATTTTTACGATGGATACAAAAGTGCATTCCATTCCACATGTAATGTAAGTAAAATATACATCCGATTCTATAATCAGAAAACTAAATTGGTCGATCCCAGAACCGCGGGATTTTTTCGATACAAAAGCGCATTCTTTCGCTCACGCTCACCCTATCAGCAGTATTACAGGACTGAGCGCAAAAGTAGCGGCTTACGATTTTTGAACGTAAGCTGGGCACGCGAAGTAGTTGCTCTTGCGTTATCTAGGTGTATATAAGCCCCTATTTCATGGGACTTAATTATTACTGGCGAAATGTGGGTGTACTATAGGTATACCTCTGCCTAACCCTTTAGAGAATAAAATCGTGATGTTATGTAATCCACACGTAAATATTTCTTCTTTCACATTTGTAAATATTTATTTCGAAACAAAATGTATCAGTTATTTCAATAAATTATCCTTAAGAGGAAATGCGGGTGGTCGTTTCTCCATAGAAACGCTCTCGCCTGTTTTCTTTCTGGTTAATGACCATAAAGCAATGATTTTTTACAGAATAATAAATATTCACTACTTGTACTTCGTTATGTTTTCTTTTTTGATGATACATGTTTATAAGCAATAGAACCGTCAAAAAATGCCGATTTAAACCGCTGTCAACAAAGGCTTAGTGTACAAATTTGACAACTATTAATGAAAAAATAAAAACATAGGGACACAGTATAATATACCCTTCTTATTCAGTTTATGAAATATCTTTTAAATTGGTCCAATATTGGAGGAGAAAATAGGCGATAGCCAAACCTCGAATTATGAGTATTTACTTAGGCTTTTTGAAAAGTCTCTTCGACCGCATTTCCTCTTAACCCTTTCAACGTCTACGTACCTTAATATAAGTAATAATACAGTATAATGAATACCGTGTAAACAGAAATTCGCAACGTTATCAGGATGTTTGGCTTGTTCCTATGGGTTGCTGTAACAACATGGCGTCTACCACCTCGAGCCGAAATTAATGTCGTCCCCCATCATATTTGACAGCTTGGCCCAAGTAAGATGCGAGGCGCTACATAAATATTTACGTTTTACTAATTAATAATATGTAAGTAGATAACATAGAAAGAATATTAGTATGTTATGTTTCAATGTATTTAAACTTCTTGCACACAAAAATATGAGGTACAGATGCCAGCACATCAAGCTACTACAATCTGTCAAATTTCTTTAATAGATTTTCAACTTTATCACTAAAGTATAAGGTTCAAAGTTGATTGGGAAAAGTTGATACGGTGACGATCCCTTTCCGAGTTGATATGTATGACTTTCACCTTAAGTCGTAAAATAGTAATACATTGCAATTGAAATAAATATGTAGAAGAATACTAGAAAGCCAACGTATTTATATTATACTAACCGCACCCCGCGGTTTCACCCGCGATAAGTGTCGAAACCCGTGGGAATATCTGGATAAAAACTATCCTATGTCCTTTCCCGGGACTCAAACTATCTTTATACCAAATTTCAACTAAATCGGTTCAGCGGTTTAAGCGTGAAGAGATGGTTACGGGCGTGTGATCTGAAGTAGCTAATGTAACCTATCATTATTTCCTTTATTCGTCTAAATACGTCCAAATTTAACGTTTGGTATCTCGATGATGGAACCTTGGGAGGCGATTCAGAAACTGTATTAGATGACCTTAAATTTTTAAAAAATGAACTTCATTCCATTGGCCTTGATCTCAATCTTTCGAAATGTGAATTATACTTAGCGGACGGTACTGACAGACACCTGACACTTCCCAAATTTAACGCAATAGCTCCAGAAATCAAAATTATTGAAAAAAGCTCTCTTCGCCTCCTTGGGTCTCCAATCTTTGACAATTCCTTTCCCTTTTTTATTGAGGAAAAAATCCAAAATTTCAATGATGTTTCGGAAAGATTGTTCCAAATTAATATGCATTCGGCCATAACCTTAATCCGCTACTGCTGTTTCGGCCCTAAATTAACATATTTCCTTCGTGCTTCCCATCTATGGAAGCACACTCACCTTTTGGACAAAATGGACCAAATTATCAGGCATACATTAACTTCTATTTTAAATGTGGCTATGGACGACCGAGCTTGGGCACAAGCTACTCTTCCTATTCGTATGGGGGGCCTCGGCGTCCGCAAAATTTCTAGTATTAGTTTACCGGCTTTCATATCCTCGGTCCACGGCACTGATAAATTAATCAGGAAAATCCTAGCCCCCACACTGATTAATTCTGATGTGCCGTGTTTCACCGAGGCTATGGATGCTTGGAGACTCGCTTGCCCGAATACAGATCCACCCGACAATCCATCTTCCCAGAGACGGTGGGATGAGCCGCTCTGCAGAGTAGTACAGAATAATTTACTTGACTCGTCTGCTACTACTGCGGAACGTGCGCGCCTGCTGGCTGTGGGTAGGTGGGAGTCGGGTCTTTGGCTTCATGCACTACCTTCGTCGAACATAGGCACTTTGTTCGACGACACTACTTTTCGCCTCGCTGCTTCCCTACGACTAGGAACTCCTTGCTGTTCTCCTCATCGCTGTCACTGTGGCGAAGATGTCAACAGCCTCGGACATCATGGCCTGTCTTGCAGCCGCAGTGCGGGTCGCTTAGCGCGCCACGCGAACATCAATGACATCATCCGACGAGCTCTTGTTACCGTCGGCGTTCCAGCTGTATTAGAACCCAATGGCTTGGCACGCGACGATGGCAAGAGACCGGACGGCATGTCTTTATTTCCATGGAAGGTGGGTAGGCCTTTAGTGTGGGACGCAACGTGTGTCGATACTCTTGCGCCATCCCATCTTCCTGGCTCGGCATGCTGTGCTGGCGCTGCTGCTGCGGCTGCTGAAAACCTCAAGCGGCGAAAATATAATAACCTTATCGGAAATTATATTTTCGAGCCGTTTGGGGTTGAAACCCTCGGGCCGTGGGGTCCGAGTGCTCATGGTCTTTTTAAAGAAATTTCAAAACGGCTGGTTGACACTTCCCGTGACCCAAGGGCTGGCTTTTACCTTGGCCAAAGGCTAAGCATTGCCATACAACGTGGCAATGCCGCCAGTCTCTTGGGAACATTACCAGTCGACAGCGATGCGGATGAATTTTTCGACGCTATATTTTAGTTTCTGTATAGTTTTAGTTAAGTTAGGATTTAATTTTGTAATTTTTAGTATTAGATATATATACATAGATATTATATATGGAATAAATAGTTGTTAATACGTATAAATTATATTTTTAAATATTAGAATATAAAAAAAATATATAAAAACATTTAAAAATATAAAAAATAGTAGCCCACCGGTATCGGGAATAGGGTCCAAGCTACCGGTGGTCAGGGCTCCAGAGAGAGGAACCTCCTGACAATGCGAGCCGTATCCAGAAGTACTGCTTTCTGAATCAAGCCCTTGATCCAGCTGGCCAACGAGAGCCTCCTCAGGTGTTGGTCGAGGCTCTTGGCTATCAATCCATTGGCACAATGATTGCTGAGTCAACATCCCACATGTCGACAACCTTGCGAGCCAAGTTAAGATACTTGATTTGTTTATCTTTCTCGGCTTTCACGATAACCTATCATTATTGTTAAGGTACCTACGTGCACATTGCGGACACGTTAGGATCCCATTGTGGTAATAGTTATTGTATGTTGGAGCGGTTTACTCTTGAGGAGAGATCTCGCCTGCTGTCAAGATCTCTCCTCCGCTGGTCTTCAAAGTCATATATGCCGACGTGTTATGACGTAGAACTCATAGCCCAACAGTTATTTGAGCATTTCTCAAAATGTTTGACCATAGTTTTCACTCATTTCCAAGTAACAAAATAAGAACTTTTATTTCGACCTTAACTAATATTTTACAGGTTTTTGTATAAAAACTCTACTAAAACAAAAAAACCAATCAGAAATTCAGAATCTGTCTAGATTTAGCTAGCTGTATTTAACATAATATGTCCTAAATATACTTACATGTTAGAAACCCTGTAAAATATTAGTTAAGGTCGAAATAAAAGTTTGTTACTTGGAAAGGAGTGAAAACTATGGTCAAAAATTTTAAGAAATGCTCATTTATTAAATAAAAAGAAGCTTTTAAATAAATTCCATCCAAACAAACATTTTCTCACATCTTGGACCACAATAAAAACAATCGAGCGGCACAAACAAACGACTACTGACCCCAATTACTTAAACCGCGATGACGCGTCGTGACGGCGGGCACACACGTGCGTCACGACACGTGTCGTTTGAGGGTTCCCTTGTACAATTATGAATTATTAGGGATTTAAATTAAATGGTCTGCCCTAGAGATGATTAGTGCTGATGTGATGAGGTCTAGCCAATTATTATTTTAAATAGGCATTTCCTGTGATTAATCACAATTATTTGGAAAAGTAAATATTTGTATACTTCCATGTACAAGACGCATAGACGCCAGCACATCAAGCTACTACAATCTGTCAAATTTCTTTAATAGATTTTCAACTTTATCACTAAAGCATAAGGTTCAAGGTTGATTGGGAAAATTTTACAGTTTCGGGTAGCTTGATGTGCTGGCGTCTGTACCTACCTAAAACACAAGAAAGTTTAGAAAAAAGAGGTCGCTGCATCAGGCTCATTCCAATCCGATTCCACTTTGTGGGATCCGTAGTAGTGTTTACATTCCCCGCACGGAATGTAAACACTATTCTAATTAGGAAAATTACCCTTACTTTATTTGCTTTCCTTAAATTAATTACTTATGAAAATTGTCTTATAAAACAATTCAATTTTTTCATTGAAACCAACAAGCCAATAAAAAATCAATTATTAAAATCAGCTTCCCAATAAACAAAACATGTTTACAAAAGAGTCGTGACCTGAAATTGTCGTACGTTATTCAGTTTAGCCATGAAATATGCATGAGAATGGAATTAGCCGGTATAAGGCGCGGCGCAAATGAAGGCTGTTTTACATTTTTATTACGACGACACTTTTCTTTTACGTTAGATTAAACACGCATTAGCTGTAACCGCAGGATTACATTCGGCTTAACGGGAGGTTAAGTACACGCTATTTGAGGCACGCGATTATTGGATATCGTTGAGACAAAGGCAATAAAATGTTCAAACATTAAATTATTAAACCTTGAGGCAAATAAATATATTAGGTCTATTAAAATTAATAATAAGTCAAAACGATATCATGTTTTACTTTGGATGCACAACTTCAAACAGTGGAGCAATACTCTGAAAGTATGGAAAAAATATCGACTATTGGCACCTTAAAAGGAAATTGGCGTTTTATATGGAAAAAGTAAAAGATTTTTATTTAATGAAATTATGTTGTTAATCAATAAATTTTCTTGTTTCTGCAGCGCTGGTGGCACGGTGGAATTCGTATTAAAAACAAAAATGAAATGGCGCGAAAACAAATGAATCACTAAATTCGAAACACAAATACAGAACCCTAAATTTGAAATGAGTTTGACTTTGGAATTCCTAACCAAACTCCTGAGAGGCAAATCTCGTAATTTTAAGAACGTACACATTCTGATCTCCGTCTCAATCTGTCAAAAAGACCTTTAATTTCCCTACATTTTTGACAAGTTTTTGAAATTTGTTTGTCGCCGAGATGAGACTGCGACTAGATTTTGAACAATTTAAATTACGTTGGCCTTCAGATATTTGAGATCAAGGTGGCCAGTTCGACAAAACGTCAATTTAATTCAATTCAATTCAATTTATTGCAGATAATAAAAATCCATAATATTACATACAAAACAATATAAAAACATAAAGATGAATAAATAAAAAAATACAGTAATTTAAAAAATTAAATTTAATGTAAACATAAGAACCATATCTCTTCAAAGCATTTATTTCAATTAGACCATTTACAGGCTCTTTTGACTTGTCAAAAAGTTTGTCAGTTGTTGGAAAATTTGTTAAAACGTTATTTTCCCTTTACAGCTAATGGGAAGAACGGGCGGGAAACTCTGTGGTTAACGTTAATCTACACATAAATTACCCTGGCTGTAATTTTTACTTAGTGAATATATGTCGTCAGCAAAATTTAAAAAAATTGTCATCTATGCTAAAAGTTATGAAATAGATCTCAATATCTATTTAAATTAGCAGACGTATGTGCAGTTTTCTACCGACTGTACTTTGGCTGGCGAATTGAATAAAACTGACGAATCGACGAAAACTGGCAAACAGTGGAAACTGTCTGATCGGTAAAACTGATGAACCAGTGAAACTGACTAATCAACGAAACTGGCGAATTAAATAAACTGACGACCGAGGAAACTGACCAGTGATACGCGGACTCAAGTAATCTGCCTAGCCTTTTCCCAACTATGTTGAGGTCAGCTTCTAGTTTAACCAGATGCAGCTGAATACTAGTATTTTTCATGGAGTGACTGCCGACCTGATCTCCGTAACGACAAGAAACTACATAGTTACTAAGTAACAAGTTACTCCTTGGTAAGATTGGTTGTCAGTTTACTACACGCAACAATTATTATCAACGATGCTTTGTGATTGCTTTCCGAGGCACGGAGGGATCTCGATATGTATTGGACGGTCACCCATCCACGAACGGACCGCGACAAGTGTAGCTTAACCTTCGATTGGACTGTGCGGCTGTTATTATTTATTTAGCCAGTGGCGCCTCCTTCTTGAAATAAACGAAAGTAATCGTTAAAGAACCAAAGCTGCAAGTAAGCAAGCTGAAGTGGCAATGGGCCGGCCATATTAGCCGTAGAATCGATGACCGTTGAGGTAGACGTGATTTTGAGTGGAGACCACGAATCGGCAAAAGTAAGTTAGGATGCCCTCAGGCTAGGTAGAGACGATCTTTACAGGATGGCTGATCGCAGCTGGATGAGAGTTGCCGAAAATCGAGTTGAATGCCGTGCAATAGGAGAGGTTCTATGTCCAGCAGTGGACTGCTGTAGGCTGATGATGATGAATCGTTAAAAACACCTCAATATAAAAAGCTCGACACGTTATAAGCCTGGGTAGGTACTAATAAAAGCATTCCTAAGATAACTTTGATAGAAAATACACGTATTTTACCATCAAATCACATCTATCGGGCCGAGTCCTCATGAATATTCGCATCTAACCGTTTATACGAACACTTCGCTTTACATTTTAATAAGTTATTAACAATTTTAGGGAAGTATTTATCATATGTAACGAGGCTTCGCCTTCAATATGTATAAATATTAAATCAACTGGTACGCACGACACAAATGACGCCTAATTTGCATTTTTATTACAACGACATTTTTCTTTTACGTGAAATTAAACTCGCGTTAGGATTGGCTGATTACTTTGCGAGTATTTTCCTCGTTGATAAAGGTCAATGCTCTTGCTTAAATATTAGCATAATTTTATAAGCTTATTAAGTTTTGGTTTTCTAAGAAAACGGTGAACGGTCACACAATAACGCCTGTCCAAATACTGAGCATTTTTTTACACCTTTATGTCAAATACTGGTGAAAACGACAGATTTTCATGACCATTATAATATAATGGAACTGCTTTTCTAGGAAAATCATACTTTATAGATGACGGATACTCGTAATAAAGTAGTGACTACACTTTGTCAGTTGATTTTTAGGGTTCCGTATCCAAAGGGTAAAAACGGAACCCTATTACTAAGACTCCACTGTCCGTCTGTCTGTCTGTTGGTCTGTCACGAGCATGTATCTCATGAACCGTGATAGCTAGACAGTTGAAATTTTTACAGATGATGTATTTCTGTTGCCGCTATATCAAGAAATACTAAAAGCAGAATACAATAAATATTTAAGGGGGGCCTCCCATACAACAAACATGATTTTTTTGCCGTTATTTGCTCGATATTAATAACGGCAACAGGTAGACGCTTGAAATATTTACAGAATGGGTACTTAGTTGTATATTCACTTTAAAACTAAATAAATGAAGGGGCTCTCCCATACAACAAACGTGATTTTTTTATATATATTATGTAGTGTTAAATATTGTACGGTGGTACGGAACCCTTCGTGTGCGAGTCCGACTCGCACTTGGCTGGTTTTTAGCTATACTTTTACATTAAACTTATTGACTGAAACACGTAGAAAAATAATCATATAAAATAATAATATACGTAGGTATATCAGATACATTCCATTACAGATCTGCCTACCCCAAAAACATGTCAAAGAGTAAAGAAACGTAATTTCCTCCTAATAACGTGAAACAGTACGCGACACATTGTTGTATCGCAGTGTAGGCACAACAAAGAAAATCAATTTTTCATCTTATTTCTTAAGCGTGACATGTTCAAGCGAATGGCGTGTGCGGGGACTGGAAAATGGCGGGACATGGAGCGATTTTGTTATATTTCATACCCTGTTTATAAATCGTGGGTCTAGTTATCGCAACTAAAACTGCTGACCATCTTGAGAGGAAATACGGGTGGTCTTATCTCCATAGAAACGCTCTCGCCTGTTTTCTTTCTGGTTAATGAACATAAAGCAATGATTGTTTACAAAATAATAAATATTAACTATTTGTATGTCCCTATGTTTTCCTTTTTGATGATACATTATTTTTAAAAGCACTAGAAACCTCAAAAAATGCTCAAAATCACCTCTGTCAACAGGGGCCTAGTGTACAAATTTGACAACTATTAACAAAAAAAGAAAAAGATAAGGACACAGTATATATCCTTCTTATTCAGTTTATGAAATATCTTTTAAATCTGTTCAATATTGGAGGAGGAAATACAAGAGCCAACCTCGAATTATGACTTTTTATTTAGGCTTTTTCAAGTCTCTCCGACCGCATTTCTTTTTAAATGTATCCCCGGTTAAATATTTAGGTAATATAGAAAAACTATTTTCCAATTATAAAGCCAATAGATAAATTCACTACACAAGACATGGTGGAATATGGGTTTAGTTACAATATGGTGTAATAGTTAGGCTTACGCCCGGTTTCTGAGTTGAGAAGTTGCATATAAGAACTTATCAAATTCCACTGAAGCATAAGGAAAGGCTAGACGTGGATGTGGCAGATAGAGTTTAAAAGGTAAAATGGTGAATTGGTGATCAAGGTTAGGTCAAAGAAGCCAGTGCCGTCCAAAAGCGCGTTAGGTTAACGATATCGTCAAAGTCGCGGGTAACACCTGGATGAGAGGCGCATAGAACCGGAAAGTATGGCAGAAGAAAGGATAGGCCTATATCCAGCAGCGGGTGATGAAATGATGATGATGGAAGAAAGCCAGCAAGATCTAATCTTAAGTAATGCTGAACTAGAGTTTGACAAATTCTCATCTTCAACCTTTCAACTGGGATGCATGAAGAAGCCTCCTCGTGTAGCGCAGTTTGTTGCGCCAGTTACTCAACTGAACCGAGCGCTGAGCGCATTCTGGACAGTCACACCCAACACCTTATTTGATTGGCCAATTCTTCCCTTGCGGTGGTAGGGCTGATGCCTGCCTGGTTTGCGCCCACCCTCGCACCGTAGTCCAGCGTCAAGCAGCCTGCTGCGTTTCGTCGATGCGTGAGAGTTTCAGTGCCTTAGGCATCTCTTGGGCACGCTCGTTTCATCATAGACCTCATCCATCGCTTTCCATCAGGCGTGAGCGAGGTCAAGAGCGGGCACATTCAGAAAAAAAAACTGGATGTTTCGGAGATTTCGTGGCCTCTAACAGTCTCTCATGTAATATGCATGTTCCTGTCTCCATACTGAATATCATACACTTTGACATTTACACTATATATTTTATTTGATAACATATACGATACAATTCGATTTATTTGTAAGTAGCAAACGTCTGGGGTCCATTACCGAGAAAAAGGTACATATGCAGATAAAATGTAAAAGTTCTTTTTCAATAATATGTATAGATTTTCGATAGTAATTACCTATAGACACTTAGATAATTATATTGTAATATGATTTATTGTACTATACATCAACATTGGAAATACAAAACGCTCGTTTAGAAGAACTGTGGCGGCATCTACATGCGCCACACATGAACTACGCATCATACCTACCTCATGCAAAATCCTGCATCGCGCAAGCAGAGTTTTCCGGGCGACTAGCATATAATTATATAACGTCCCGACATCAATCGCCGGGCATTAACCCGCCAGACGACACCCGTCTAGTCGGAGGATCCTCGGTTTTCTATGGAGGCTGAGTGAACTTCACACCCTGTTCCTCATATCTCTATAAAACTTATAGGATTAATCCACAAACATATGATGGAGTTGTTCATTAAAGTAGTAGTCCAGACATATTTTAGTATTTTTGATATAATATACATAACACTACTATAACACTCTGGGTATAGTGCATCTGCCCACCACGTCGGTAGGTACAAATGTGCTACGTCATTATCCTCCTTTATCTCAGTTTTATCCTGCTTATCCCAGTTTATTTCGGGTCGGCGCAATATTATCTTCTTCCATACATCTCTATTAGCCGTCACCTCAGTATTGGGCCTTTTGAGTTAATTATTATCTTCCACACAATCCACTCATTGTTTTGTCAGGCTCATAAAAAATCTATACCTGCCCACAAAAGTCTAATTTCACAAGAAACCATTAACATATCCAATCAAAAGTGTAATCTCAGCATGTTCATTTACGTCACCCAACTACTTAGCATACCTAACATTACTCAACCTAAGGTGCCTGTCCCACTGCCCACGAAGAAGCGACTATATTAGCTATCAACAATTTTCTCGCTCAAGAAATGTACAAAAAGTTTTAGGTTAGCAGAGGGGTGTGACTAAACTTGACGGTGTGGTATAGGCCATCAAACTGAATAACTTTTTCCCTGGGACCAACATCGCATCGTAATCGTGAAAAAAACATCAGTCGTCCCATACATTTGGTCAAGTAGGTATTGAAGTTTTGTATGGGACGATTGATGTTTTTTTCACGATTACGATGTTGGTCCCGGGAAAAAAGTTGTTCATTTGATGGCCTGTATCACACTCCCAAATTTGGTGACATCCCTTTGAAACTCATTGTATGTATCTCTTTTACTTACACTGGGTAAGTAAAAGAGTTAGATATATTAATAGTTGATCACTCACTGTTCACACCGCCGCCCGGCGAGTACTCATTTGTTTGTTATGTCGACAAGGGCTATCAAAGAAAGCACTCGCTCAGTGACGCTCGCTTGACGGGCAGTACACTAGCTGAGAGATTCACGCTTGGTATGTATACGTACGCAATACCAGCGAATAATCTCTCGTCGCCGTCGCGCACTCGCTGCTCCAACTCATTTTTAGTTGCTAGCGCTACTCGCTTCTCATTAATCGCTGGCGGTGGGAGAGGTCCTACTAACGTAACCTAAGGTAGAACTATTTCTAGAATGTTCCAGCTTCATCAAATTAGTGCTCAAGTGTTTGTCATGCCGGCGATGTAATCAACTTCATGCATGACACTCATGAAATAGAGTCGCGGTAGTGAAGTTATGGTATGTACAGTCGGTCTCCAAAAGCTGGATACAGGTTGGATTTTTGAGATGGGGCAGTAAGGGCAGCTACCTTAACAGTTGTTGCCACAGGAAAACGGTCTAAGGAGACTTTCCTTAACATTTTGATTTGCATTCACAAATTAAAAAAAAATTACAGTCAGCAGGAGAATGGGCAATTTTTTACAAAAACTTTTTTTGAGGCCAATAGTTTCTGTTTTTTATAAGGATCACAAACTTCTATTGGACCAACTGAGGTTTGAGTTCTAGAAAAGTCAGAATACTCAAAAAACTTCTACACACTGTACCTGCGTAACTTATACACTGTGTGTACACCATTAGTTGCTAAGATACATACTTACATCTCCTACAAAAATTGTCATCAGTATCGTATAAATTGGCTCAATTATCCAAAGTGATTTTAACTATACTATTATACTTTATGCAAGTTATTTCTATTAATCTAGCCAGATTAATTTACATAAGAAAGGCAAATTCTGCTCAACCAAAAATAGGCAAATAAACTGAACAAATTAGAATTAAATCCAAATCCACTAATTCAATTATATTCTTAAACAATTGCTAGAATCAAGACCCTAAACTAATTACTAATTCAGACTGCTACTGAATTCTGATGAAATGAGATTCAGATACGTGCGTGACCTGGGCGAATTATCTTCATTAGGTACGCAGCTACGCACTGACTACGTAGTAGATATATTTAATTATCTATACAAAACATGTACTGGGGATTATCATAACAGTAGCCTGTAATTACAGGGCAAAAACCACTCTATAACAGATAACAAACTGGCATTGATCATCATCATCATGATCATTTCAGCCGAAAGACGTCCACTGCTGGACACAGGCCTCTTTCAAGCACCTCCACTTTGACCGATTCTGTGCTTCTCGCATCCAACGGGTTTCTGCGGCCTTCACAAGGACGTCGGTCCACCTTGTGGGAGGCCTTCCAACGCAACGTCTTCCGGACGCGGTCGCCACTCCAGAACCTTTTGGCCCCATCGGCCATCTGTTCTGCGAGCAATGTGTCCTGCCCACTGCCACTTAAGTTTGGCAATTCTTCAGGCTGTGTTGGTTACCTTGGTTCTCCTGCGGATCACCACAGTTCATTTCAGCCGAAAGATGTCCACTGCAGGATATATCCCAAGCATCGTCCCTTCGATCCGTTCTGTGCTTCTTCCATCAAGCGGATGCGCACGACCTTCACCAGGTCATGAGTCCACTTTATCGAAGGAAAGTAGCTCAAAACTTTGAAGTGAACCGTACCCCAGATTAATTCTTTTTTTCGGCCGGATAAAAACACATCGGGAGTACGTACAGCTGTCAAATCGTGATGTCATTCATTCTTAGGTTGAGCCCCAAACTAATCATATTAAGTCTGTAGGTGATACGGAGTAGGAATCGCCCTTAAATTCGGGCGAGTACTAATTGAGTACTAATTATTAACTAAATATGAAAGCGATTGGCGTTGGTGGTCCGGCAGTAGTCACGGACATAAAATATTGATAAACAACACTTTTGCCGATATGTTTATTGCCGTGATAGTTACAGTATTATCGTTGTAAAACATTGAGAGAAGCAAACGGGAAGTAATTAATGGCCACTGTGAATTTCAATAATTCTATTTATCAGGGACACTACGACTCGGTGACCGGCCGTCCTGACATCAGAATGAACGGTCACCCTTAAAATGTTTTTTTCTCCTTCTAGAATACGATAGAAGCAATTGTTTGAGCATAGGAAGCAAATAGGGAAGCAATTTTTGGGCATAAATTCAACGTTAATTACGCCTAGTGACCGTTCATCCTGACGGAGACGAATGCGACGAATTTTGTGCTTAGGGAAAATAATTTCAGGTTTCACAAAAAAAACATGAAAATTAAAATTGAAGAATGCAATTTTTTTTATTAACAATTTAGAGATGATAGAAGATGAGAGTTCTAAACGACACATAAGTATTTATGGCCAGGATAAAATAAAAGTATGTAATTTAGGGTCGATTTTTCCACCGCCAGATAACTTTTATTCGAAGAATAAAATTGACGTTTGACAGTTTTTGTATGAAATAACTGTCAAAATTTCATAATTATTCCTCGAATGAAGTTGTCAGATGATTGACAAATCAGCCCTTAGGCACAAGTGTTTAAACGTGTCATTACAAGGGTCCCGTCGAGGTACTTTATAAGATTCCATTTCGTAGGCCATTTATTTTGCCCTCACCAAGTTAAACCATTGGAATAATTATGTTAAACAAATTTAGTTAAGGTCAACATTAATACTATTAAATCATTCCCTGGGAACCTATTTAGAATTGAGAATTTCAGCGATTTAAATATCTAGTGACAGACATTAGAATAACCTGACATTATTTTATGTCGAAGACATTTCGGCATATAATAATTGGCTGGGTGGTGAGCGGGTGGGGGGTGGGGGGGGGGGAGGTGTTGGCGTGTTGTGTTTTTTTAGGTAGGTGTTTGACAAAACGAGAAAACTAGATATTTTCCTTATTTCCAATGGCTCTCGATCTGGGTTAAGCAAGAGATTGTTATATTTGTTCACAATAGCCTCACAAATCCATTTACTTCACCTTAATTAATTAACTAATTTATTTAAAATTATAAACTAATCTAAATATTATGATCACTTGGTAGTTCGACACAAATCACAAGTAGTATAAATCTTATTGAATCAACCCCACAGCTGAACACTGTCTCTTAAGATACAGGTAACCCTAGTTTAAGAGGCAGGGCTTACCAATTACCGTTTACAGATTTCTGCAGCATAGATTAGGACCAGCGGTTTAGGCTGCGCGTTAATATATTATTCAGTCAGGACTTTGAATTTTATATACCTAATATATAGAAATTACAAAAGTATGTAAAGGTTTTCTCAGTGTTTTTTTATTTTCTTCGAAATTGAACTTTTTAGTTCAATTTCGAAGAAAATTTTGTTTCAGTTTTGTTTCAGTGCGGTTAGTGGAAGTGCTCAGGTGCTGTTCGTCCAAGTGCGGTTCAAATCAGTTCTCTGAGTGGAATACCTCTCACAGCCTAACCTTTTTTCAACAATGTTGGCGTCAGCTTCCAGTCTAACCTCTCTAATTTATTCATGTTACTGTTATCAATATGTTATTTTAATGTAGAATGATTTTTTTGTTATTATTATCACACACAAATTACAAATTAAAATTAAATAATATTAAGTATAGCTACTGGTGCATATGGTGTTAGCCTGTAAGTAATTGTTGCACTTATAAGCTTTTTTTATGAATAAGACCGTATCGGTCTTATTCATAAAAAAAGCTTATAGAAGGTTTAAACCATTCATTAGTTAAAATGCTCGATAAGCCTTTAAAACGTTCGATAAAATTTTGTATTCATAAACGCTTCATAAACCTTCGATAACTAAAATGTACTATAACTTCATTATAAATCTAAATGTTGCCATAATAATGATGTCATCCAACAAATTGGCCAACATCTTGAATCGTCAAACGAGAATATCTGTCTACTAACCGAATAATTGTGACCATAGACATTATTACGTATGGAAAACTAATATATTGTCTACAGTTTCGACAGTTTTGACGCGCTAACGTCATGGAAACAATATGTCATTGAATGAATTTGATATTTTACTTGTAAAAGTAAAAAACTTTTGAATATTTTTTTGTATTTAAAATAAATGGAATTAAGACCGAAGACTAGTTGCAATAAAGGGCAAAGAATTGAATATTGGTTGGAGGAGGATAAGGTGTACGGTGTGTATCTACTGTTACAGCTAAAATGTATTCAAAGTAAGTTATGTTTTGTAAACATTCTCAATTTTATACTTATGCTTGCTTTTGCTTCTATTCCTTAGATTTTTTAGGAAGAATTTGGTCAGGGAGAGATTTTCATAATAGAAAATAAAAACACTGACACAAACACCAACGCTAAACAGGGGCGGCCTGCATGATTTACGAATTGGGTGCCTATCCAATTTACAATGTTACGAAGAACTTCGTTTGCCTGTACAAAACTCATTGTAACAAAAAAAACCGCCGCCATATGAACAATAATGACTCGTTATATTAGTTATTTTTATGCCGCTGCTGATTTAATTATTTTAGTATAATATAAATAAGATAATGAAGAGAAAGAATTATAACATTAGTTTTCTATTTCAGGACAGTAGGACTAGTAAGGATGGCAAATTGCAGAAACTGAAACGGCCTACAGAAGAGATAGCACAGATGGTAAATGAAAAGCAAACATTGTAAAAATGTTGTTCTGCTTGCACAAGTTTTAGAAGCCAAATTAGAGTTTAGAGTATTGTTCAACCGTTAACAGGCAAGAGTTACATGCGCCAGCAACAGCATCACAGCGTCAGCATCAAGAGCGACATACATTCGTTCCTCATACCGGCACACCATCAGCGCTAAGAAGTGACCTACTGAGATCTTCACTTCATCGGCTTGATACACACACAACACACAAATGTAAATAGGTATCAATGTGTATTGACCACTAAAATTGTATATAATTAGGTTAATTACTGTAATAAATTAGTCATCAAGCTGGAGTCGAGTTTGATTCATCTTCCATAATTCCTCTCACTATGGCCAAGACACCTTTAGCCATCATCAGTTCTATGAGTCTGTGGGACCGGCAGTGAGAAAACTATTTCCTGTGTACATTGCACTACGTACACAAACCCCTATTCCTACCCAAATTCCATCTGTTCCTGTAGGTCTCCTGGTAACAGACTTCCCACACGTAAAACCAATGTAACTCACGTTTGGTGTGGTTTGTATGACAGGTTAGGGTGCTAGGTAGTTACTGTAGGTTTATAATAAGTAGGGTGTTCGGTAGTCATAGGTACCAGGCTCAATTGTTACAAACTTATAGCCACACTGTATGCATTTGAAATAACGGCCGTACTAAGCTGTAAGTCCCGGTGTGTACAAGTATTATAAAAATAAATTAAACTGATATTTGTATACAAGCTTTTTATTAACAAACTACTCGCTAAATGTCTCCTCTTTTTCTTCTTCGTGTCGCCGGCACGACTTTACTTTAGATCTTGTTGGCCCAAAACATTGCCACTTCCACGTCATCGTCGGCGTCGGTGGCAATGCAGAAGTCACTTACGACTGCATGTTTTGGGTGGGACACATAGGGCAGGATAGGAGGTGGAGCATGTTTTGCGACATAGCTTCTCAACCACAGCCTACTGGAGCATCTCCCTGCAGGGTGTAAACTTCCGTGGTCCACACGGAAGTCCCTGAACCATCTCCGGACACAAGTGGGAAGATGTAACTCCAACCTGGTAAAGTGGGGCTACCTCGGCGGAATGTTTCTTTAAAAGTTTGTAAAATAGCATTTGCATTTCCCCTTGCAACTTCTTGGGGTGACTTTGTATGATATTAATTGATATTGCTACCCCTAACTGCATCCATGCAACAACCAACAACCAACCCATGGTCAATCCATGGTCAACTGCAATATTGTAAAGTACTGCTCTAGCCACTATGGATGTTTTCACATTTCCTAGTTTGCAGGTAAAAGGCATTGAAAGCATTGTTTCCACACTCCAAAATAGCAGCAAACCCACAGTATTTCTTGTACCTACTTAATATGTGCTTTGTTATATTTTTCCTCGCTTATATTTTGCATCGTAGGTATATAATAATAAACTAAATTGGTTAAACAGAAGTGCAAAATAAATTAAATACAACTGCGGCTCCTCGAAGTACGATTGTTTACGAAACTAACTTTTCACAATATTACATTTTGTACGTCAAATGTCATTTTCTTATTAATCAGCTGAGGCAGAGTCGGCCATTTTTTCCTTATAATACTGTTATAGTAGGGTTCTGGGTTTCATAACTTTATAGTAGGTTTATAGAACGTTTTAGTGCTAAAATGCGTTTATGAATAGCAATTTTTGACAACGAGACTTTAGCAAGCCTTTAGATGTTCCATAACTTATTATGAATAAGACCGATAATATTAAGGAATTTATTGTAAATGTTTTGTGTAAACAATAGTTGGTCAACCTAAATAAATAACCAGATGCAGCTGATTAACAGCATTTTATATGGAGCGATCGTCTATTTGAAATTCAAAACCTTTCGTAAGACTGGTTGACAGACTTTGAGGCTTTTGACTATAGAAAAAAAGAATAGAATACTCTTAATTATGTGCACCTTATGAATTAAGACATAAATGTATAAATTTTACATGGGATGACATAATGACTATACGTGTAACGACTGTCAAAGTTTCACGAATGGCATAAAGGAGATGGATACCGGTCCCATACAAACGTGGCCCAGGAATGGATACAAATAAAACAAAATGTATTATGAAGCAATAATAGTGTTTCAAAGCCCTGCATATTTTTGTTCGTCGTAAAACTTGGTGAAGGGCCTAAGACCCTTCCCAAATCTAATAACATCAAATCTTTCAAAAAAATTCAATTCAAACCTGTCGATCACGGAGTAATCCACTGTCTTTCAACAGATTTGCCAAGTAACGAAAGCTGTGGTGGGATTTCAAATATTATCAGTTATTTTTTTAATATTATTAACTGTTTTTTCGTACTAGGCCAGACAAAATCCAAAACCCATGCCCTTTCCTACCATTTTATTTCTCCCTGCAATTCCATACCATAAACCCTTCCCTGTATATTCCAGCATACAGGTTGTGGCGTAAATAGTGGTCCAACGTTAAGGATTTGATATACCAGATAATTTACTATAACATTACAATTTGAACCATTTTAGTATAATATTTTTTTTTACAAAAATCGCTCTTGAATTTGCATGATTATGTTAAAAATTAGGGTTAAAATAGAGAAGAATTAACTTTTTATTCAAAAACTCTAAATTTACATAAAAAAACACAATTTTACACGATCGCTCTAGAATTCATAGCAGTGATTTACAGAAATCAAAATAAAAAAATAATGGTTTTTGTTGAAACTACAACCAATGTGTAACAAAAAGTAGAAATTTCGTAAATAAAAAACAAAAAAAAGAAAAATTTTCGGAACCCTTGTGTAAAAATGGTTAAAATTGTAATATGTTATAGTGAATCCTTAATGGTGGACCACTATTTACGCCACACCCTGTATATGTTAGGCGCTTAGTTAATAAGCACTAAGCGTTTTAAGAGCAAACCCAACAATGCTCGTCGAACGATCGATGCAGTCTGCAATACAGCTAATGTTTTGTTGAATAGGGTAGCTGTGATTTTGAGTTTTTAGAGAATTGCTGTTTCTATTTGAAGTTTTGGAACTTGTTCATTTGTTAGCTGAAGGGGATTACAGGTCCTGTAATTCCCTTCAGCTAACAAATGAGCAAGGATATCCACCTTGTTGATATTTTGAATGACGGTAGATAGAAACGTCAAAGTTGTTTGTTCACGACTATAAAAGGGGGAGCTCCGAGTGGCGGGGATCATTCTTGTTCGAGACGTCGGCCAGAACGGAGCTCCGGCCTACAGTCAGTTGATTAGTACTAGTGACGTTATTAAGTGGAATAGATCGACCAGATGTCATGTAAGTTAATTGATATTATTAAATTTATTATTGCCGATAACTATGGTGTTATAATATGGCCAATATTGCCAATGTTGTAAAGTGTGTAATGGAATATTCTTTGCTATTGTTATTATGTTCCTATTATTCCGAGTTCTCTTGGAACATTGTCCAAGAGATATAATTACGTGTTATTTAAAATAATATAATGTATGGACTGAATATAAGACATTTGTTGATAGAATACTTTAAAATATTGTTTCCATGGATTTTCTTGTCCTGCTTCTCCATGAAGACCTAGATTTGCAAAGGACAACTAGGTTTCTGCTTAATTACTGACAAGCCTAAATTGAAATAAATGTCTAGCTTGTCTTTCTGTGCTTTATTTCGTAAAATCCTTTCCCTACATACCATATTCATAGTTACTTTTACACATATAAAATAACTGGTAACCATTCTGATATTCAAAGCTTTATATTTGATAGACTTATTAATAGATTCCCATTTTCTAACACGCCTAAGTAAACCCCTGTCCTCGTACGATTAGAAATCTTAGCGAATATGATAGTCTACAGCTAGCTTCGACTGACCACCATTCACCTGTAAGACAGACCAACATCATCCATGTCTTTTGAATAGAGGTAAATCGTTTTGGGACGAGACTGTCCTCACATAATGGCGTCACCGCAACGATTCATAGTGTGTGTGCAAACACACCGGTCATGTTGGACCGCATGATACTCAATGGTACTGCGTTGTGTTGTGCTTCGGAAGTCGGATTTGTTAACAGAGAAATGGGCAGCTGTTTTTGCTCGGACGTGTACGTAGTTATGTGTTGTACATAAGAAGAAAACCAAAACATCGTTTTAAATAAATACAAATTCGAACCACGTAATATTCTATCAATCTGTTTCAATCATTTTTGGAAGAAATCAAAATCAAGTCGTTTATTCAAATGAGGATGGGAATCGGCACTTTTCGAAGTCAATTGAAATGACATAAGACAGTTCCTCAACGCCCGCTCTTCACCACTTCGTAGAGCTTTCGCTGGAAAGAAGTGGCGCAACCAACTCACCCGCAGCACAGCTGTCTGTTCAGTTAGAAAATACCCTAATCATTGTCATTATTGTCATGTTTTCCCCCAATTTCCTATTTTTTTTTTGTTTGTGTTCTTTTTATGCGACATGTTTGCCGCAAATAATAATAATAATAAGCTTGTGGCTAAGTAATAACAGCCGCATGGGTCAATTGATCAGGTTAAGCTACGCTTGGCGCGATAGGTCCGTGGATGGGCGACCATCTTTACATACCAAGACCCCTCCATGTCTCGGAAAGCTCGTTAAGCCGTTGGTCACGGCTGTCATTCGTGGATCTTTGACAGTCGTTACGGGTAGTCGGAAGCCCGAAAGTCTGACAACCAGTCTTACCAAGGGGTATCGTATTACCCAGTAACTGGGTTGTGGAGGTTACATAGGCAGTCGCTCCATGTAAAATACTGGTATTAGCTGCATCCAGTTCGACTGGAAGTCCACCCCCACATAGTTGGGAAAAGGCTAGGCAGAGGATGATGATAATAGACTACACACAGATTTAATTTTTTTTATGTTAAACTAGGGACGCGCTCCTGCTTGGCACGGTATTAATGACTTGCCAAAACATCAAGATTTCTTATTTATAATTATGTAAGTTTAATATTAATTGATAAATGTACACAATAACCTTCAAGAATAAATTCTAAATGGTGGTGAAAGTCGCATAAAATCCGTTGCGTAGTTTAGAAGAACGCAATGCGATCACACAGAAACCGTTTTTAATTTGAAATATGTATTATAGGTATATAATTTATTTGTCCAAAACATAAGTATACACGCACATGGCATGCAGGGTGTTACATAAAATTATAGCACAGTCGTGTATTGCTTAACGGCGTACAAATATAAACAGTGCCCTAATTGCGTAACATACTATCGATCGGAATCTGAATCATTTTGAAGCAAATTGCTAATCCATTGCTCCATAAGTTCAAAAAATTTGTCTGCTCAACACGTAAATAACGCAATTAATGTTGTTTAACTGTCAAAATGAAACCGATACCGATTGATAATGTGTTACGCAATTGTCCCGCAGGTAGGTAATTTTTATTAGTAGGTTTGTCCATTATTCAAAGCAATTAACACACCGAATGAAAACTGAATCAATCAATCAATAGATTAATGCTAGAGATAGCAACAAGCAACAAATATAATGCAAACAATATCCCAACAAAGATAACAGTAGGTAAGCTGTTATACTTACATTTGACTAAAACCGTACCTACACAACTCATAAAAACAGACGGATCTATTATTTACAACATACTTCCACTTTATGGAGCAGCTGAAAGCTGTTCCTCGGTTCCATCATTATTTCCAGTGATTATTGTTAAAATTCTCCCCTCCAGTTACACCCCACTACGGAATATAGTCGTAAACCGCTTTTACGCTCGATATAAAGACCGTTTTGTACGACAAAGTATGAAACATTACACGTTTACCAGGGATGGATTGAAGAGTAAAAAATACAAGTATAAGGACGAATTTCTTATTCTGAGAATACATTTTAAATTTTTGGCAACTTTGACGTAGGTACTAAAACTGTCAGACGTAATTTTCATTCCACAGATAAATAATATTTGACTTTGGTAAAATCAGCCCTAAATGAGCTAGTCTATGCCGTTAACCAAACTTGCACTTATTTAATTGAACTCTTACTATATTGTTGCCATTACTAAGGATAGTAAACTGTTAAAAGTACATGATGACATAAAACTCACGAAAACTGCTTTTACACGGCACTTTACAGGAAAACACTACTTGTCAAAGGACCACTATTACGCTCTAAGTACTACAAAAGCCAGATGTGTGCGAAGCGGGTAACTTTTGCACTATGCTTTAACAAATCAGTTTTAGCCACCACATGGTTGAAAATCTACCTTAAATAACACATTTAATAGCCCCCTAACACGTATGGCCAGGCAATAATATAATGAAAGGTCTGTAGCGGTATCTACAACGCCACATGCGAACAACGCGTCATACTGACGTCACGCAAAATCCTGCATCTCGCAAGCAGAGTTTACCGCGCAACTAGCATATACGAGTATACAACGACCCGACATGAAGCATAGGCAGCTGCCCGCCAGACACAACACCCGTCAGGTCAGAGGATCCTCCCTTTTCTATAGAGTATGTGTGAACTTTACACCCTGTTCCTCATACCTCTATAGGTCTAACTTGACGGATTTACCCTATTGATATTTTCTCCATGAGGTGTACGTGTAGCTTAAATTGGTTTGTTTTGTAGTGTTTTAGATTTAGGTCTACTAGACACACTTTATTTTTTTCTTCTTTGTTTCTAATATTTTGTCCAATGTCATGCATAGGTACAGACGCCAGCACATCAAGCTACCCGAAACTGTCAAATTTTCCCAATCAACTTTGAACCTTATGCTTTAGCGATCAAGTTAAAAATCTATTAATGAAAGGAGATGTTTCAAAATGGGCCAAGTCTATGTACAGTAGCTCAAAAAAAAGAGAAAAATCCGTAGAATTCGGGAAAAATACAGATAATTCAATTAAATTTATACTGTTGTGGGAGTGAATTTATATTTATTAATTATTTTTATCGATTTTCAATATGGCGTCTCACCGATTTAGTTAGTCTGTGCTTAAAAACAATGACAGTAAATCATTGATCATAGAAAGAGACCTGTCAGCTGTCACAACAGTGTCACTTCAATTCAGAAATAATCATATCAAACGTTATTAATCAATCAAAATGACAGCTTACCGCCATGACGGGTTTTTGTTGTGTGTTGCAATTTCAAGTGTAATTTCTTGTGTTTACCAGCAAACCAAGCCATTTTAAAGTAATCGGACAGTTGAGAACTGTTTTAAATGAATTTCCCTATTTTTAAGTATAGTGTACAAGGACCTGGCCCAGGCTCCATACATTTTGAAACATCTCCTTTGACAGATTGTAGTAGCTTGATGTGCTGGCGTCTGTACCTGTTATTTGCATGGTTACTGAAATGCCAATTTTAGATTTTCATTACCTTCATTGTAAGAGACAGTGCTTTTGGTGTGCTTATAAATAAATACTCTCAACACCTCGAGAACCAAGTCGAAGTGTGTAACCAAACTCTCAAGTCCGTTCCTGTATTTTATCACGTACACAGGGTTACTGCCCATCTATACAGAAACAGAATTGTTATAAAATGTTTAACATCTTTGACGTCCATTAACATTAATTTGTACTTTTGGGACTGTTTAAATCATTTTAAGGTGCTCCATTTAAAAAAATGTATGAAACCTAAGTATTGTCTTACGATTTCCTCAACTGTAATGAAACGGTTTCATTCAGAATCAGGAAAAACCTTTCGTTGTCTACCTATAAGTATATACTTACAACATCTTTCTACTATCACAGTTTTTAACCTCTATTCTCTCCCTTTGCAACCGTTTTAGCATCCGCCAACATCCGACTACCTGTCCTGTATTTTCTTCCATAGGCATACAATAAAGTACCTAGATATATAACAAAACTATTTTTATACCTATAAAGCTATAGCGTTATTATTTCGGATTTTATCAGGCTTATGTACACGTTAATTTCAATATTTTAAAACCTTGAATGAAAATCACAATTCGTATGAACAATTTAGGGTATGTTTCACAATGTAACGGTTTTCAGGACTATTATTTCATGTACCATATCTTTAAAAAAACTGAATGCAGACCCGCAAACTCGTGTACAATTTGAAGACTCCACGGAAGAACAATGAATGTCAAAAAAATATTTGACTTTACTTAAAAAATATGCTTTAGTTTTATATTTTAATAATCTGAAATTATTGTGACTAAACTCCATAGCATAAAGAATGTAAGTCATTGACATTCCTGGCTTTTCATTACATTGACACTAATGACCAGTGATCGGAGTACGTAGATTGAATCGTGGTCATTGAACCGAAACGTATATATATAAATATGGACATTCCTCCGGAATTAGATTGTTTTTATTATTCAACAGATGAATAATAAACTAATTTAGTTTTGATACATTCCTTTAAATTTTGAATTGAGTAATAATAATATCACTAACTACCGAAAGGTTCTGGAGCGGCGACCGCGTACCGGAAGACTTAGCGTTGGAAGGCCTCCCACAAGGTGGACCGACGACCTTGTGAAGGCCGCAGGAACTCGGTGGATGCGAGAAGCACAAAACCGGTCGAAGTGGAGGTGCTTGGGGGAGGCCTATCATGTCCAGCAGTGGACGTCTTTCGGCTGAAATGATGACGATGATGAATATCACTACCAACATTTACAATATTTAATTGGATCCGGAAATACCGGAATGGCTTATCCATGTTATTCTTTCTTACAAGTACTAAAAATCAATCTAGCTACTCCGATCACTGCTAATGACAGTTCACTTCAAGCTCACTTCATGTAACTTTTTACCGTGAGGTTTTTACAGAATAGGTACATCGACTGATGCTAGGGATTGACACCATTGACAGCTCACTTTAAGCTCACTTCACCTAAGTTGTCACGGTGAGATTTTTACAGAATACCACTACAGGTCAATTTCACTAAAAAGTGACATTCATTGTTAATCCCGTGGAGTCTTTCTTCATTATTTGTTTCACTCAATATTGACGTGACTTCATTAATACTAATGTAGATAAATTAATGAAAGACGTATTTGATAAATTCATCTCGCCTGCCAGCAGCTTTATTACTCTTAAGCCTCTTACTTCGGTAATAATAAAATCATTAACATCTTCATTACGTATTCATATAGATAGACAGTACAGACGCCAGCACATCCAGCTACCCGAAACCAATCAACTTTGAACCTTATGCTCTCTTAGCGATAAAGTTGAAAATCTATTAAGAAAATTTCACAAATTGTAGTAGCTTGATGTGCTGGCGTCTGTACCTAAATATTCATTCCTTATCCCTTACTATTATTGCGTTCTTAAACTTGAAAGAAGTCTTGTGTATTATTAATTTGTGGCTGAAAATAACTAGCAAAATATACATCGTTTTTACGCCTACTAAAACTTATTAATGAAAAAACTACTTTTTTTATTAACTATAGTTATAATATAACTATATACACTAGATATAGATACTAAAATAAAAGACAAACTAACCTACTATACAAATAAAAAAACAAAGGACACTAATTAGGCGTCGCAGTACTCGTCCTCATCGATGTCATCCGAAAACCTATTAATATTTTAATTAATTTATTATTCATAACCAACTTATACATATTTACAATTTGTACTACACGTACAAATTATCTGTTAATACTAGGAATTACTTATAAAATCATAAAATTAGGTTAAATTACATAAAACTGGACATCATTATACGAATTGAGATAGATTAAAATAGATAAAATTTGCATTTTGCAGAATAAACAAGCTGAAGTGGCAGTGGGCTGGCCATGTTTGTCGAAGGACCGATGGCCGGTGGAGCAGACGAGTCCTGGACCGCATACCGGCAAAAGTAGTGTGGGACGACCCCTCTAGCTGGGGGGCGTCCCACACGACTCTTGCTGGTGGACCAACAACGACCTCAAAAAGGTGGCTGGGACGGACTGGATGCGGAAGGTAGAGGACATGGTGTTGTAGCGCAGCATGGGAGAGGCCTATGTCCAGCAGTGGACTGCGATAGGCTGAGTTGATGAGGTAAAATTTTATATAATTATATAAATTTATTATATTTTATATAATTATAAAAACACAGGCTGTTTTGATTTAACAAAGTCAACAGTCAAAATTATGAGACCTTACTGCTTTACTTTATTCTTATTTCTACATTTACAGCTGTAACTTTAGAAATAATCATTATTTCATCAGAACATTATGTAAGTCGTATCTATAGTTTTTTAACCGTCAAAAAATAATAATGCCAAAATAAAATCTGCACTCCTACACTGCTTCACGTTACATCCACGACAAACACGCCACAATATCCTGTACACCATGTAATAAAATTATAAATAATTCAAACTCTCATTCAAAACGGAGATTAAACCAAAGACATTAAATATAACAGCGCACGGTTCGGGGCTGGCCACAAAAACTCGTAATCTGATACAATATGCACGACCACAAACCATAACCTTTTACTCTGGTATGGCCATGAATAAACAAAACTGTTTAATTTTTCAAGGCAGCGTGTGGTAGGGTGGTTTTAGAAGACAGGAAAGTACCCATGTCGCAAATTCTGGCCTTCATCATATCTGCCCAAGAAGTCCATTATCGTGTCACATAAGCTTTTCAAATACATCGCCACACGGTACAGTACTTCATCTTGTCTTCTTACTCTGCTTTTATATTGGGTCTAGTAGGTGCCCCGGAAGACGTAGCGTTGGAAGGCCTCCCACATGGTGGACCGACGACCTTGTGAAGGCCGCAGGAACCCATTGGATGCGAAAAGCATAGCACCGGTCGAAGTGGAGGTGCTTGTGGGAGGCCTATGTCCGGTATTGGTCGTCTTTCGGCTGAAATAATGATCAGGAGATGCCCACGTTGATTGCGGCATCAGCGGAATTCATGACGTCACCACAGGTGCAAGGGAACAGCCACTTAGGATACTCCAGCAAGTGGTGGATGGTCTGATCAGAAGCACAAAAGAATAGTCCAGGAGGTTGGATAAAGTGACAATGTATCAGCGAAAACTATCATAAAAATGTGAAAAATGTAAGGGACAGACATAAGCCGCCGAAACACTCAAGTCAATCCTGTTGTAAGACATTTTGGAAATACGAAACGCTTTGAAAGAGATTGCCACTTGTCAATGCTGGCATACAACTGATTCCCTTTTAGTTATAGCCATCTTTCCATAGCTTGTTGGGAGCCAACTCACGAAGATCCTTCCTATACGCGGTTCTCAAGAACTCTTTGGTCCCTTGGGCCATCATCACGGATTAAGAGAATCTCATTTCCCTTGTTGTCATTGTCCTTGTTGTTGTTGTTTAGATGGCCATCAAAGAATATTGCCGTAACACAAATCTATTTTTAAATTAATTAATCTCGGATTACTGTTCTAATTAACCTTTTGAGTTTTTAGGAAATACCTATATTGGCAAACTTTTTTTACACATCCTGTATACACCCTAACGTATCTTACGCATGATATATAAACAGAGTTTAATATTTTATCTAAACTCAGGGTAGCACCTAATATTATGGTTTATTCTCGGATATATTTTTATATTCACAGCTATAACATACGCAATTTATATCCTACATTATTTGCTGTTGCTCTTTATTGCTAAACGTAGATTTAATATAGAATAAAGTGTCTAAATATGGAAGTAATTTTCATATATATACAGGTTGTTACATTTTTGGGATTATTTAGATAAATGTCGTGTGCTATTTTGAAAATTCCTAAACGAAAGTACATTAGATAATAACGTAGTACGAAGTATTATTATTATTATATTTACAGTAATTTGACTTTTATTGAACCTGACAAAAATATTTGTCGCTCTACTTGAAATCGTGAACAAACTCTTTTTAATTTACATTTTTGTCAATTTGAAATTGGACCTTAAAGTAATACCTGTTAATCAGTTTAAAAACTGTGTACCTAATTTTCCTGAAAATATATATTTTTTATCTTCTTAGAATGTTACTATACCTCAAAATCTATCTATTGATTATGGTTGGTTGTAATTATGGATATGGTTTATGTTTAAACAAGAAACACGCGGACGGATTCGCCGGTAGGAGCTAGTACCAAATATTAGGTACCTACTTATTGTGCTAGCATACCCAGAGTTTCAGCAGCTCATTTTGACCGTAACAAATGAAGCCATCCATTCAGGAGTCGGAACAAGTATAATATTTCATAACATATTTTCAAGTTGAAATATAAAAGCTAGCGTTCCTTGTTGATAGCAAGTAGAACACCAGAGTTACAGAATATTTTTTGTAACATCAGTCAAGTAAGGTAGTTTTGTTTTTGTTTCGTGTTTTACTCGCCAGGCGGTGTTAAAAGTCAGGAATCGACTATTAATATATCAATATCGTCATCTGCCTAGCCTTTTTCCAACTATATTTGGGTTGGCTTCCAGTGTAACCGGTTGCAGCTGAATACCAGTATTTTACATGTAGCGACTGCCTATCTGACCTCCACAAACCTGGGTTATACGATACCCCTTGGTAAGACTGGTTGTCAGATTTTCGGGCTGCTGATGACCCGTAAAGACTGTTAAAGATCCACGAATGACAGCCGGGACCAACGGCTTAACTTGCTTTCCGAGGCACGGAGGGTCTTCGTATGTAAAGATGGTCACCCACCCACGACCATCCGCAGCAAGCGTAGCTTAACCTGATCGATCGACCCGTGCGGCTGATATTACTAAGCCGCAAGCCCCTTCAGTGTCGCGTATAACTGTTACACGTTATTAGGAGGAAATTACGTTTCTTTACTCTTTGCCACGTTTTTTTGTGTACGCAGATATTGGAACGTAGATGCTTATACTTATAGTACAGACGCCGGGCACATCAAGCTACCCGAAACTGTCAAATTTTCCCATTCAACTTTGAACCTTATGCTTTAGCGATAAAGTTGAAAATCTATTACAGAAATTTGACAGATTGTAGTAACTTGATGTGCTGGCGTCTGTACCTACTGTAGAGGTCTTAGCTGGCCTGGTTTTACCATGGAGCCTTCCATGTATATTTTATAAGTTTATGGCCTAGTATGAGTCGAACACTATTTCGCAACAAGATTAGAAAATAAAAGAGAATCAGCATGGTGAGCTGACAGTGCACGTCATGTATGTAAAATATTTTATATAAGTACTTACTTTTCTTCGTGGTATCTACCGTTAGCGCGCGCAGCCGGTCGATTCTGTTAGATTATCACCGTGAGAAGTTAGGTGAAGTGAGCTGTCAATCCATCTGATGCTAGAGATTGACACTAATGACAGCTCACTTTAAGTTCACTTCACCCAAATTAACACGATGAAATTTTTACAGAATAGCACTACTGTGCCGAATTACATCATTATTATTTTTCGTCTTTCTGTAAACAAGTTTACGGCAAAATAATAGCTGTAATACATAAAATATCTTATGTCGCATCACCAATTTATTATCTGCAAAATTGAAAAAGAAAATTATAACTTAATTTTTGTTTTTGCCATAAGTGTTCATTGTTTCAAACCACACCACACACACACATATTGATTGATTTAATTATTTATTGATTGACATCCAGTCTTACCAAGGAGTATCGTGTTACCCAGTAACTGGGTTGTGGAGGTCAGATAGGCAGGCGCTCCATGTAAAATACTGGTATTCAGCTGTTGCATCCAGTTAGACTGAAAGCCGATCCTAACATACTTAGTTGGGAAAAGGCTAGGCAGATTGATTGAAAGTAAATCCTACAATACGTCAGGCAATCAAATTGTGGTCTTTATAACTCGCACATCTCGACCATAATCGAAATAATATTCTCTTTCTTTGCTCAAGTACCCACAGCGAAAACAAACATAAAAACTCAATGATAAACCGACCAATGATAGCACAGATCACCAACCACAGATAAAATAACAACGTAAAGTAGTATTTTACGGGTACAGTAACAATGAAACGCGTTGTTATCATGATAACGGCTTGAAGATTATAGACGTATAGTTAAGGGCCAAAGCACACACGCTACTTTTACCATCGGTGGCATCGGCGATTTAGCCACTTTTTAGAAGCTAAATGCAGCGACCAAGCATTCCACACTGCACACTTAAAAACGCCAAACGCAGTGATTCAGTCGCTTTTCGGAAGCTTGACACAGCGGTTGAACGCTACACTCCGCACACAGTCGGATGCCGATCGCAGCGATTTGGCATTTGCGGCCAGCATCGGAGCAGTCGCTAAAACGCGCGATTCCGCTACCGCGTCCGAACGCAGAGCAGATACAGCCGCAAAATCGCCGATCGCCGATGCTAAAAGTAGCGTGTGTGTTTTGGCCCTAAGGATTGACGCGGATTGATGTGTTTGTGGAGTGAAGATTTTATTGCAAGATTTGATTCAAGTAAGTGTTTTTGTAACAGTGAGTAGTATTCTTGTTTATTATGTGTTGCAATCTATCTCATCCAGATTGGCGATTTACGCGTGCATGAATACGCACGTAGGTACGGACATGCGCGTAGGTCAGATATTAGGAGTCAATACTTTTAATCTACATGTACGAGTAGGATTCCGTTTTCCGTTGTTTCTAAGACGATTATTTTAAGATGCATAGTACCTATTACCTTATTAGTAGTTAATGCTAATGAAAAAAGCCTAACGTGTAAAAATTATGGGCAAGGTACAGACGCCCGCACATCAACCTACCCGAAGCTGTCCAATTTCCCCAATCAATTTTGAACCTTATACTTCAGCAATAAAGTTGAAAATTTATTAAAGAAATTTGACAGATTGTAGTAGGTTGATGTGCTGGCGTCTGTACTTGTGTGTGTCGAGTAACCACTGAGTTTCCCGCCCGTTTTTCCCAGTAGCAACTTACGCTGTAATGTGGATATAACTTTTTAACTAATTTTCTGACAACTGAAAAACAAATTAAGATCTTATACAGGTGTGGCGTCAATAGTAGTCCACCGTTAAGGATTCGATATACTTGATAATTTACCATAACATATTACAATTTTAACCATTTTTACTCTAGGGTTCCGAAAATATATTATATATTTTTTTTGTTTTTTATTTTTAGAAATTTCTACCTTTTGTTAACAAATTTGGTTGTAGTTTCAACAAAAACCATATTTTTTTCATTTGGATTTCTGTTAATTACTGCTGAATACTAGAGCTATCGTGTAAACTTATAGTTTTTTATGTAAATTTATAGCTTTTGAAGAAAAAGTTAGTTCTTCTCCATTTTAACCCTAATTTTTAACATAATTATCATTCAAATTCAAGAGCGATTTTTGTAAAAATAATTGTACTACTGAAATGGTTAAAATTGCAATAATTATGTTATAGTAAATTATCTGGTAGGTATATCGAATCCTTAACGGTGGACCATTATTTACGCTACATCCATAGATATCATCCTATATCTAAATGGTCTAACTGAAATAAATGCTTTGAAGAGATTTATTTATTTACCTTTAACTTTGTTTAATAATTCAATTTTGGAGCGTTTTATTGCCTTTGTCTCAACGATATCCAATAATCGCGTGCCTCAAATAACGCGTACTTAACCTCCCGTTAAGCCGAATGTAATCCTGCGGTTATAGCTAACGCGTATTTAATCTGACGTAAAAGAAAAGTGTCGTCGTAATAAAAATGTAAAAAACAGCCTTCATTTGCGCTGCGCCTTATACCGGCTAATTCCATTCTCATGCATATTTCATGCCTTAACTGAATAACGTACGACAATTTCAGGTCACGACTCTTTTGTAAACATGTTTTGTTTATTGGAAAGCTGATTTTAATAATTGATTTTTAATTGGTTTCAATGAAATAAGTAATTGAATGGTTATCGATAACAATTTACATATTAAGTAGTTTATTTTCTAGGAAAGTAAATAATGAGAGTCGTTTTCCTAGTCATCATCATCTGCCTAGCCTTTTCCCAACTATGTTGGGGTCGGCTTCCAGTCTAACCGGATGCAGCTGAATACCAGTATTTTACATGGAGCGACTGCCTATCTGACCTCCACAACCCAGTTACTGGGTCGTGGAGTTAGTTATTAGTCGTTTTCCTAGTAAAAAACTAATATTCCCTGCACCTACTAACCAATCCCACGATGAGAAATCGGATTTTGGGATTCGATCGGAATAATCCTAATGTCGGTGACCTCTTTTCCCTAAACTTGCTTGTGCTTAGGTACCTAGTACATAGAAGTATATAAATATTAAGTTTTCCAAATGATTGTAATTAATCACAAGAGATCTCAATTTAAATTAATTAATTTGGCCAGACTCAATACTTCGATGTAATGAAGTCCATTCCTCACTCACCTCATCTCATATTATTATCTCCAGGACATACCATTTAATTTAAATCTCCAATAATTCATAAATTCACGAGTGGACACTCAAACGACACGTGTCGTGACGCACGTGTATGCCCACCATCACGACGCGTCATCGCGGTTTAATTGGGGTCAGTAGTCGTTTGTTTGTGCCGCTCGATTGTTTTTATTGTGGTCCAAGATGTGAGAAAATGTTTATTTGGATGGAATTTATTTGAAAGCTTCGTTTCGTGTTGGTTTATAGGCAGAACTGTGATTAAATTACCTGTTGGGCTAAGAGGTCTGCGTCATAACTGCGTCGGCTTAGTAGGATTGTTCTGGTCATTTCAATTGCAATCTTTTCCGGATATCTATGACCAAATGTATATCACTATTTGACGACTTGGACGAAAATAATTACAATTTAGTTATGATTTGATTTGTGGCAACTGAACGGTTTAAAAGAGAAAACGAAAGCAGAAGATAGTAAAGTACGCTCGTAGTTGCGTTCGATTATATGAATTGTAAGTACGTCTGTCAAATTTCTTTAATAGATTTTCAACTGTATCACTAAAGCATAAGGTTCAAAGTTGATTGGGGAAACTTGACAGTTTCGGGTAGCTTGATGTGCTGGCGTCTGTACCTCAATCTTCCAGTAAACAATCGCGTGCTCGCGCGACAATCACTTCTTGTTAGGACGCAGAGTCAAGCTTACTAATTTACGTCTTCGAACAAATCTAGGATCACAATAAGGTTAACACTTTTTTACTTATAATACTTTTATAAACCTGTGTACCTATTTTATTTATAATTAATTATGATATCCTTTAAAAATATATATATTATTATGATTATCTCCTCTTAAACAGAGCACCTGCGACCTTATCTCTTCACCACCCTTGGGTGACAGGTACAGAATGCCTAAGGCATTAAGTCCACCTTTGTCCCTTATATTTTTGTGTGCAAGAAGTTTAAATATATTAAAACATAACATACTAATATTCTTTCCAAACATATTAATTAGTAAAAACGTAAATGTTTACGAAGCAAATCGCTTCTTACTTGGGCCAAGCTGTCAAATATGATGGGGAACGACATTAATTTCGGCTCGAGGTGGTAGACGCCATGTTGTTACAGCAACCCATAGGAGCAAGCCAAACATTGTGATAAAATTGCGAATTTCTGTTTACACGGTATTTCATCATCTGCCTAGCCTTTTCCCAACTATGTTGGGATCAGCTTCCAGTCTAACCGGATGCAGCTGAATACCAATATTTTACATGGAGCGACTGCCTATCTGAACCTGACAGATTGCAGTAGCTTGTTGTGCTGGCGTCTGTACCTACAATTTTTCTACAAAAAAAAAACTTGTCCAATTGCTTTAACTGTTCAGACACAAATCCTACATGTTACTTAAAGAAAATCCTCGCAGATTGTATCGGTACAAAATGTCGACAACACTCGTTTACTGTTGTCAGGCACAACCTTTTAGGACGTTCATTTACGAGCAACGTATAAAATAGAGGAAGTCGATACGCCTGCGGCTAAATGGTAGCAGTTTAGGGTTGAAGCCACGGAGTCTATAAGTGTAGTAAGTTCAGTGTATTTTACGTCATTTACTGTCTGTTACATCTGTTTTAGGGCTCGTGGCTAAATAATAACAGCCGCACGGGTCGATCAAAGTTAAAGCTACGCTGGCTGCACTCGTTTCGTAGATGGGTGACCAGACACTCTCATGCCTCGGAAAGCACGTTAAGCCGTTGGTCCCGGCTGTCATTTGTAGATCTTTTGGCAGTCCTTACGGGTTGTCAGAAGCCCAAAAGTCTGAAAACCAGTCTAATTAAGGGGGTATCGTTGTACCCAGTAACTGGATTGTCAGATAGGCAGTCGTTCCATATAAAATACTGGTATACAGCAGTGTCCAGATAGCCTGGAAGCTGAGCCCAACATTGTTGGGAAAAGACTAGGCAGATTGATTGACTGCCTGTTACATCTCGTCTACGCCAAAATAACATGTCATTTAGAAAATGTATTTATTTATTTAAACATGGAAGACTTACAGCTTAAAAACTAACTTGAAAGGAAAACAGTCAACAGAAAGCCAATTACAAGTCTTCGCTTGTAGAAATAGACTGGTCAATATGTGAGCATACAACAGCAGTACGTAATAAATTGTTTTTTTTTAAGGGGTTACATAATTTGTCTGAAGCTATTTGGTTTACAATAGGGAGAAAAACACAAACATAATAGCAATGCTTGATTTTGGTTTGACTTGTCCTAAACATCTTCTTTTGAAAGTCTAATAACTGACGACTGAAAGAGTAATCGGTGTTATTAATCTGATATAATACGTTTATTAGTAAGGGGGTATGTCTCTAGAACCGGCACTCCATTGGTAATGCCCTTGTTTCGAGGTGTCCGTAAACAGATAGTCTTTGTAAGTCTATAAAAATATCACACTAATATTATAAAGGCGAAAGTCTGTGAGTGTATTTGTATGTTTATTACTTCTTCACGCACAAACGGCTGAACAGATTTGGATGAAATTTGGCACACAGATAGTTTATAACCAGGATTAACAACACATAGGATACTTTTTAGCTCGATATTCCCATGGGATCGATACTAATGTGGGTGAAACTGCGGGGCGCAGCTAATAATAATGTAAAAATAACTCCACTGAAATCCTATCCATTTTGCATTTCCCATCATGCCAGCTTATGTCAGTTAAAACCTCCACTGAAAATTCACCATTTTACCGCTACCGGTACCCAAAATCCTGCACTGTTTTATTTACCTTTCACGGATCATCACAGTGTGTAAGTACTCTGTGTATTAATTAAAACCTCTGATTGATATGGTAACGGCGAGTAGATATTTATACACTGAAAAAATTTTACTGACGCGACGCAAATAATTAAAAAGTCCGCGGCGGCGAATGGGTTCAAATTGGATATGGAGATTGCCGATCGAATTTGATAATACATTTTGGACGGAAACAAAAAACATTTAAGCACATTTTATACGAAAACTTGTTAGTTGTCAGCTATCTACTGAAAAATTAAAAATACGTAGGCCTTATTACAAAACAAGCATAATTTTTAGACTCGGGTTTAAACCACCGGGCCTTTTTTGAATTTTGAAAATTATTTCGACAAAGCTAAAAATCCTAACAAAAACTGATGTTAAACCCGAGTCTTAGTTGGCAACGAACTTTACTTTTGTCGGAATTAAGTTGAAAATACAATTACTGGCTCGAAGGCTTGGGCTTAGCCAAAATTAAAACTCGTTTTCTAACGAGACAGAATAACTTGAGGTTTTTTTAGGGTAAATCGCCTATGTATTTTTTTTTCTCTTTTAATCAGTATTTGTATATAAAAAAATAAGTGCGATATTGAGTGGGCTTTGTTTGATGAATTATACTTACTGGAGATAAAAATTGTATTGGTTACAACGGTCTCAATATAGATCAATTGTTTCGTCTTTAACGTAAATATATTTACGTCTGAACCTGCTTAATTTTTTGTTTGATTCGTAATCATAAATTAGACTTAACAATTAACCTATACTCTATTCATTATTTGATCTACATCGCTGCATTTAGAACCAGTAGTGCTATTCTGTAAAAATCTCACCGTGAAAACTTAGGTGAAGTGAGCTTAAAGTGAGCTGTCAATAGTGTCAATCCATAGCAACAGGTGGAATGACAGCTCACTTTAAGCTCACTTCACCTAAGTTATCACGGTGATATTTTTACAGAATAGCACCGCAGTAGTAACACCAGGACCAATAAAAAACTTGGCTATTGCCACCACATTATGCAACGATTCATTCGAATTTATGAAACTCCTTCTCAATAACATTCATCAAACACTATACTTACAGAAAATGAAAATCCCTATCCTTAAATCAATAATACTCACATTTCACAACCCATAATATCAGAGAACAACCATTATCCCTTCTCTAAGAGAACCATGACATTTGTTAGGAACATGTATTGTCCTCGTTTAATATCCAACAAAAGGAGGTTTAGAAATCAAAACTAAAAACCGTTATCCGGCTGAAAGTTCCCATTGTCGACGGATAAGTGTTGACTCATTGCATAAAATGAGAGTCACTGAAAACGTTGGGTTCGTAGTACAGTGAAAGCGATGTGGGGCGATGTATCTTACTTTTTTACTTTGGACCTTTTTTACTTTGGTTCTCAACGTGGACGATAACGCAGGGGGCGTTTGTGAGCAGTAGAAGACCCAGAGAAAATTACATATCCTATCTTACGACTCTATCATATTACACGTTTTAATATAATCGTGGCAATAGCTGTTTATACGCAAGTCCCATGTAGTAAGGGGTGAGGTGAACCTATTGCCATCAAATACAACAAATCCAGACTCCGGGTTACATAACATACATTACATAATCAGCCTATAGTGTTCCCACTCCTGGGACACAGGTCTCTTCTCAGTGAGAGGGACTCCGGGTTGCTACTGAGAAATTCCACATGGAAAACCCTATTCTGGGATATTTGACCGAAAATTTTAAAAATCAATCAACGTGTTCGTCATTCATGTTTTGGATTGTTATGGTAACAGGATGCTCCAATTAGATATTGTTCTTGTCTTATGAGGAAATATAATTGGAGTTGTGGACGGCTGCATTCATAACTTTTAGATGGCTAACACTTTACAGAATGATTTTTCTAACGTACCATAGAGTCGTAACGTGTCAGCTGACAGGGGCGGAAGACATTGTATTAAAGACGAAGAAGATGAGGGAGGTGATGATGAGAAAAAAGTGATAATTAATTCTTACAATGTTTCGATATGAGATATGTGAGAATATTAGCTCATGTCGCGGTACGATGATAGGGTTAATAATTCAGTTGATTGATTTATTCCGGTCTGATCCCCTGAACCCCCCTTCCACCCCCCCCCCCCCCCTCCTCGATCCCCACGGCTGACGGTTGACGGTTGACGGTGACGCAGGGTGCGCCGAACAAACGATTAGTGTAGTTATTGAAGTCCGTTGTGCAGGCTCATATTGTTTCACCCTTCCAATTAAGTTTACACCCTCACACATTGTAGTTACATAGCGTCGCATATCTCCCACAAATCGTATAGCTTTACAAACACTCCTAGCTTACACTGAATCCTCCATTAAGCCGGGCTACGTTATGAAAAACATTATCTCGCGCGCGATGTCGGTCTATTGTACCCCCGCGTCCAGGATAGCGCAGCTTTGTGGCCCGAATACCATCTGTTAGACTCAATCTAGGGCTAGCACTGAGGGTTTTTAGATTGAGAAGATTTTTCAAAGTATATTATGGAATTAATATTATAGTGATCAGTAAAATATCGCTCACCATCATCATATCAGTCGAAAGATGTCCCAAAAGTATTGGTATCGTGTAATCAACTTATGAAACCTTCATGAAGACGATCTTCTTTTGAGCTAAGCTTTGAATCAAGCGCGAACGTCAGAATAGATAGTTCTGGAAATTAATGAGTAAGACCTTTGTCATCCACATAATAATGATGAAAGGATTACATAAAGAGTATAGAGGTATTAGGAACAGGGTGTAAAGTTCACTCATACTCTATAGAAAATGGAGGATCCTCCGACCAGACAGGTGTTGTGTCTGGCGGGCAGCTGCCCGATGATTTATGTCAGGCCGTTGTATCTATGCTAGTTGTGCGTTAAACTCCGCTTGCGAGATGCAGGATTTCGTGACGTCAGTATGACGCGTTGTTCGCATGTGACGTTGTAGATACCGCTACAAAGAGGATATATGCAGCTGAGCAGCATCTTTCTGTATGCTATTCAATTCGACCCTTTTACCGTTAGTTATAGCAATCAATGTTGTTTAGCATGTTTAAAGAGCTGTTAAAACTTAACAATTATTGTGCGTACCTACAGTTTCAATTTAGAGATTTCTTAATTTCAAATATTCAAATTAATGCCGTGTACTGCATACTTATTAAACTTAGTGTTGACTTATCTAATAGTTCTCAACTCCAAAACCACTGGTCTGAAGCTCACGTAACTACTCGCAGGTACTTTAGTTACAAGTACGCACAGTTATAATAAAGTTAGATAGAACTTGAACCAACTTCCGGTAAATACTTTGATGTAGTTCGCTGATAAGTAATTGCTATTATGCGGTTTTATCATCTGCTCCCCAACTTGGGTCGGCTTCCAGTCTAACAGGATGACAGCTGAATATTACATGGAGCGACTGCCTATCAAACTCAAACTCAAACTCAAAGCATTTATTTCAATTAAACCATTTACAGGCATTTTTGACACTCAAGAAGTCGGTCAGTCAAAAATAAAATGAAGCTAGTTGCCCATTCCAAAGCGTAGGTACCTATGGAGAAGAACGGGCAAGAAACTCCATGGACACTCTTTTAAATTATATTTTTACAAAAATATTAGTTACATCATTAATGTTGAATTTATAATAATATGTGAGAACGATGTAAAAAAGACGTATGCGTTAAAAGCGTCCAGAGTACAGCAAATATTAAATAATAAAAAAAAAACAACAATCCAAAAATAAAATAATTAAAAATAAAAATAAGCCGAGGCAGCCGAGTGATGACCAGCCCCAACTGACGGCGCCCGTTCACGAACATGACGCATAGATCAGCACCATTCAGCTCAACCATTTTGAAGGGAGCTAAATGATCCAACACACACGCCACCGTCAGCGAGACATTTGTGTGAGCATGACATACTATCAGCTGCCAGGGCACATTCAAGTCAATGAAAGACCTATTACCCGGTAAATGGTAGCTCTACAGTACATAGAACTCACATCTGTGCTATGCAATTATACAATACAAAGGAAATTGAGTTTATACAATGCAAAGATAGTCTTACAATCTTCAGCAGCTCCAACAGTATTTTCAAGTGTTAATCGATTAGTTGTGGTTGTGGAGCAGGACCAGCAATGAGCCAGGCATTTTTATCAGCGATGTAATCCCCTAACTTATAATATGCCTGTCTGCATAGTGTGCGTTTTATACAAGACTTGAATTTTGTTTCATTCAGTTGAAGAATGTGGGGAGGTATCTTATTATAACATTTTAAACATATCTGCAACATATCTGACATCCACAACCCAGTTATTGGGTAATACGATACACCTTCGTAAGACTGGTTGTCAGACTTTCGGGCTTCTGACGACCCGTAGCGACTGTCAAAGATCCATGAATAACAGCCGGGACCAATGGCTTAACGTGCTTTCCGAGGCACGGAGGGGTCTTGGTATGTAAAGATGGTCACCCATCCACGTACCTACCGCAGCAAGCGAAGCATTAGACCTTCGATCGAACCATGCGACTGTTACCCTTTAGCCACGAGCCCCTCACATGTGTTTACCAATGTTTATAATTATTCAATGCAGGCTGTGTCTTTGAAAGTCGGTCCGGACAGTGTTGGAACTGTTTTATAACCTACCTACTTAGCTAATTAATAGGTTGCTTGCTCCCCTTTGCACTTAATTCCTATCGGAAATTCAACATAGGTACATAAATGTAATCTTGATCTAATTACTCGCTCTTACTAATGAAGGCGGCGACTAGCTCCCAATATTAGTCTTGGCAATCGGCCAGATATTATAGGATGGAGGAAAATATGATTATGAAAAGATTTCAGTAGGATTTCTTTTCGATGTAGGTACTGAACATAATTATGTATAGTAAAAGTTCGCAGTGCTGTATTTCAAGTTAAACAAATATCAACTTTATTTCAATGACAATTAAGTTGATTTCAGAGTGTCCAGCACTATTGAAAAAGTTATTTAAATGTGTGAAGTTGTAGCGTAAACTGAACTTTATTGTATAGGAATTAAAGTTATTTCTCCATTAGCTCCAATTTGTTTACATTTTTGGCAAATAAATCGCGAATGCAGAATATGTAGACTAGCTTTTGTCCGCGGCTTTGCCCGCGTGGAAGTCGGAAAATATACCACGGGAATTTCCTACCGGGATAAAAAGTTCGTTCAGCCGTTTTTGTGCCAGACCGGAACATACATCCAGATAAACGGACCATAATTCTTCGTTACTATTCTATTATATGTATAGATAGATACTAACCATACAGATATTATTTGTACTAAGTTTTTTTAGAAACATTTTAACCTTTTAACCTCTTACGCCGGATTAATCCGACAAGTATTTTCGTATCCATTTCGCCAGGGTCGTATATTTACGACCAAAAACCACAGCTTGTTTAATCTGCTTTTCGTAGTTTAATAACGCTGTATTCTATCGGGTATTTTCTTTCGTTTTTTTTTTCGGGTGCTGGTGGCAAGACTACTGATATGAAGTCGGGCGGTTAAACGGTTAAACTATTCATAGTGAATAAAACTGTCTTTCTAGGCTCTATGGCTTATAAGAAAATAACTGATAATAGTGAATGCTGTGCACGTCTGTAATTGACGTAAACACTAGTCCCATGTCTCTGTTCTCAGTTGTTTGTAAATGTTTGTGTTTGTGTTGTTGATGTGCCTTAATAATAAATAATAAATAAATAAACTAACCTACACAAAAAGTTATAAGTTTCTTAACTAAACCAAATCATTACACAAACTAGGGCTGTCAACTACCCAAATATATCACAAAAAATCCTGGTGGCGGTCGGTAGTAAAAATAAAGTAGGAACCGGCAACGGGCTGCTGACGTCACTACATTTATCATAGCCCGAGGATTTACCGCATTCAGCCTTGTTACAAAGCCAGCGGTGATTGTAATCAGGAAAAAATGAGGGATGAAAGATGGGATGCAAGATAAGTTTGTTAGACCGAGAGATGCTGACATTCGTCCGAATGTAAGAGCTACTTTAAATGGAACTGTGTGGAAGGTATTATTTGAAATTTTGCGCGTTCCCTTTGGTTTATTTTAAGCGACGTCTGTGAAAGAAACAAAAATATTTTATTTGGGACACGCACAGGAAAACAAACAATAAAAGAGGAAGATTATATTTACAAATAATAACAATATAGTCGACAGCGATGCGAATGATATTTGACGCTATATTTTAGTTTGTGTATAGTTTTAGTTAAGTTAGGTTTTAATTTTGTTATTTTTTTTATTACTTAGGTACTTATTATTTTAATAAACATTGTAACTACTAACAATATTACTTAACATTATTTTTTTCGAACGGACAAAAAAAATACTTTGCGATGCTAAAAAGGGTCCTATCTCAGCATAATGCGTGATATTTAAAAGATAAATACTACGACTAAATAATGTTATAGGGGAGGGGAGGTAATAATATCTTGTACCTATTATATTATACTTTTCAAACGCCACGATGAAAGTCTAGTCTTCCTTTTTAAATTGAATAAATCGACACATGACACAACTCTAAAATTGATTATGTCAAACTTTATTTTCAGCCTCATAATCCAAGTTTAAACAACCTAAAACATTAAGCTCACCATAAACAATATTGACAACACGGTGCACTTTGTAACAAAACATGAAAATTGCTTTACCACAAAAAAAAAACACAACAAAAATATTTCCACAAAAAATTGCAAAATCTTTTTGACAACCCTGAACGCGAACTAACGTTGTTATTGCGTTTTATTTACGATAATTTGCGATTCAAAATGGATAACACACTAGAGCAGAACACGGGTTATTAAATTGTACTATTTGAATCATGGTGATCCGTGAGCTTTTCTAACAGTAGTACTGTGTTTACGGATTTACGCATGCTGATTTACTTGTTTTGAAACCGTGGTGCACTCTTCTTTATGCAACGAAAAATCCATATATAATATCACGCCTGTTTTCCTCGTAGGGTTAAGCAGAGGCACACCATAGTACACTCACATTTCGCCTGTTATATTTAAGTCCCATGTAATAGGGGGCGAGCCTATTGCCATCAACCTAGCACAAAACCAGACTCCATGCTGCCACTGAGAATGCCTAATGGAAAAACCCAATAAAACCTTGCTCGACTCGGGAATCGAACCCAGGACGTCATGCTCAGCAATAGCTCTTGCGACCACAAGACCAACGCAACGGCAACGAGTATTTTCAATACTACCTTTCTAAGGATTTGACTATAATTCCAGTTTTTAGATCCCATATTCGTAACAGTGCTTCCTTACCCAAACCGTTCGTTCCACCCGCTGAAGACCTCCCACCTGCATAGCTATTCACAACTACTCGATACGCTTCCGAACCGTATCGAACATCAATCAATGTTATCGTAGGAGTCCTCTAAACGCTGTTCACAACTCCAAAATCCGAAAATGTTGTCACTTTAAATCAAATAGACGACCGCTATTCTTCCGACAGCTGTTTGCTGTCGTGGACAAGGCAAATCAGATTATCAAAATGTGTCATTTTCGATACGATAGCCTGTCGGATGGTTGCGAATAGCTATGCTGGACATGAGTTACCTTGGATAACCTGGAAGTCCTTAAACAGACTCCGGACCCAGGTTGGCCGAAGCAAAGAAAACCTGTTCAGGTGGAGATTCATAGTGTGCAGATTGAACAGAGTGTGCAAGTGTACATAACTTCGTTACAAAAACCAATTACAATCGACCATCATAATAAGAAAAAATATAACTACCTAATGTACAGGTGCCAAGCACATCAAGCTACTACAATTTGTCAAATTTCTTTAATAGATTTTCAACTTTATCGCTATAGCATAAGGTTCAAAGTTGATTGCAAAAATTTGAGAGTTTCGGGTAGCTTGATGAGCTGGCGTCTGTACATTGTAATAACACGACAGCAAACACACAATTTTCTCGTCCCAGCATAACTAAATAAAAGGCGCATCTCAAAAATCCCCAGTTATGAATACCTGACATTGTTACGGTATACAATTAGGACTCCATGGGTATTCAGCATCGAATCCAACTAATATTGACTAATCGAACAATCCTCATCGCGCTCCACTGACGATATCGTATGAATTATTATCGATAACTCCGTATATCCCCACTCTATTATCGATAACTCTGTGAATTATGTTATGTCCCTACTCTATTTAACCAAATTGCTTTTGAATTGTATTTCTCAGTATTGAAATTAATACGGAGGTATAATTTGACAAGCATTTGTGGATGACAAGTTTTATGAATAGGGGGAACTTTTATTGGGTAATTGGTTTTGATGAATTCAAAGGAGAGACTATTGGGAAAATTCCTGATAAAAACATGGTACGGTCAGCAACAAAAGCCGATTAACACTGTCATTTTTACATGTTATTAAATTGACAACATTTTTTTTCAATAAACTGCTTTTTAGCTTTTCACATAATAGCAAAGAGTTTTATATTCAAAAAATTGTTCTTCTGCTGCAATTTTGAACAAATATTTTGCTCAATAACTAAGATTAAAAAAAACTGAAGTGTTAATCGACTTTTGTTGCTGACTGTACCTACTTGTGATTCGTGGCCATCATTAGAAGCTGAACTGAGCGAAACGTCACGAAAAAACTGGCAAAACAAGTGGTCAAGAATTGTGTCTATCTGCGACGACGTGTCTCGTCACATTTTTAAGCATGTCTTTGGAACAAAAAGCAAAATGATATTGTAGAAATTGAGTTTGAAGGCAGCCTAGCTTGTCGAGTACTGGAGTGGAGACCGCGTATCGGCAAGCGTAGTGTGGGATGTCCTCCAGCTAGATGGACGGACGACCTAAAAAAGTGGCTGGGGTAGACTGGATGCGGAAGACGGAGGATAGGGTGCTGTGGCGCAGTCTGGGAGCAGCCTATGTCCAGCACTGGACTGCGATAGGCTGAGTTGATTGATTGAGTCTAGCTTGTGGGGTACCATGAGTTAAGTTCATACAACAAAATCTTGAGAAATCGATCGCAGCCTCTAGTCACCTAGTGTGCGACGGCCCTTACGATCCAAACTAATACTCATAGACAATACTATCTCCATATCTATCTCCCCATCCAGTGACGACATGTGTTCCACTCCCAAATTAACATATAAATTAAAACTAACAATAAGTTGATTGAAATTCAATTCAATTGTTTTCTCTAAACAATCCACATAGGACTGAAAATACAAAAGATTGGTCCTTCGGTTCACAAAAGATTGTACCTTTAGTTGACAAAAGATTGGTCCTGGTCCACAATCAATGTGTTCTCGAACTGAGTACCGACGTGACTGATTGGGACCCGATCCAGACTTAATTTGGGTTCTCGATAACATCTCACTCGGTAAATTGTAAGAATTTTGTTCGAGAGGACTGTAGATTGAATTAGATGAGAATATAGAGATATGATTTTCGGCGAAATGCTTGAATTTAAAATGTAATTTTATTATAAAAGGAGGAAAAGGAGTAGCGTGTGGCTAAGCGCACGGGTCGACTGTTCAGGTTAAGCTACGCTTGCCGGGATTGGTCCGTGTATGGGTGACCATCTGTACATAATAAGACCCTCCGAGTCTCGAAACGCACGTAAAGCTGTTGGTACCGGCTGTCATTCGTGGATCTTTGACAGTCGTTACTGGTCGTCAGAAGCCCGAAAGTCTGAAACCAGTCTTACCAAGGGGTATTGTATTACCCAGTAACTGTGTTGTGAAGGTTAGATAGGCAGTCACTCCATGTAAAATACTGGTAATCAGCTGCATCCGGTTAGACTGGAAGCCGACCCCAACATAGTTGGGAAAAGACTAGGCAGATGATGACTTATCCCAAAACAAAAATAAGAGACGGAGAAAATTAAAAGAATATTAAATGTAAATAAGGAAAAAGAAATACAGGCCTAATTAAAAGTTACATTGCCAGTGTGAAATATGAATTCTAATTTTAATCATTGTGTTCATTTCCTTAAGCATTTCTAATAAATAAGTCTATTATTATGTAAATTCAACGACAGACTTTACAAATTGTCGTGCTAGATAGATGAATATTTATTAATAATTAAACTAGTTATGAAATATTTACTTGGATGATATCGTAGCTATTTGAAATCTATTTTAAATGAGAAACAGTTTCAGTTATGGAAATCTCGCGATCTATAAGTGAACTATTTCTTAGGCCCATCGTCCACAACGCTACTCAAAACTAATTAGTTACAATATAAAGGTTAGGAATTGTTAAGATCTTCATCCTCCATAGAAAAGGGAGGATCCTCCGACCAGACGGGTGTTGTGTCTGGTGGGCTACTGCCCGACGGTTTATATCGGGACGTTGTACAGACGCCAGCACATCAACCTACTCCAATCTGTCAAATTTCTTTAATATATTTTCAACTTTATCGCTAAAGCATAAGGTTCAAAATTGATTGGGAAAATTTGACAGTTTCGGGTAGCTTGATGTGCTGGCGTCTGTACACCTCTGCTTTACCCTTCTGAGATTACAGGCATGATGTCATGTGTGTGCATGATACCAATACCGATACCGATACATGATTCCTATAGAAATTGCAACAGGTCATAGTAACTATATTTTAATGCATGTTGGTTTACTAAGATACACTGTACCATCACGGACACTGGCGGTGGACCACTTTTTAACATTATTACCAAGGGCATAAATGTGAAAAGTGGTCGAACGCTATTGTCCGCGGCTGTACATCATCATCATCTGCCTAGCCTTTTTTCCCAACTATGTTGGGGTCGGCTATACATGTAAAGCCTAATAGAATATACTGTAACAATGCACACACGTGTACAGTTATAGCACGCCTGAGAGACGTGATTAAGTTGCTGCCATTGTTAGTTCAACAAATTGGTTCATTGTTGCCTTTACTCGGATTGAAACGTTGTGTTAAAAGGTATGCTGTCCTTTTTAAATCATTAGGAAATATTCTAGCAAAAACGACTTGTTTTTTATTATTTAGAAAAGAGTTTATTTTATAAAATTCCTCAATATGATTCTTAAAGGAGTTTTTGTTTCTTGAATAATGAAATTGGTCATTGAGAAATATACGCTCCAATTGACGTGGCGAGCTTAGCTATCTGCTACGCCGTAGCCAGCCGTAGTAGAGGTGATATCATCACGTCGGCTACGCCGTAGCATCCGTGTTTCCTCAAATAAAGTCTACGTGATGGCCCCTTGCTTTATTTCACTGATTTACTAACTAGGTTGAAGTCTCAATGTGAAACTGAAATGATAAAATACCAAAAACAGTCTGTCTCTCTGACAAGTTTATTGCATTCTGAAAAATTGCAACGACACCACATTCAATGGGTTTCGCGGAAAATTGTCACCTGTTTTTCCTGTAGCACTTTTTTATACCGAGCGGTAATAGGTACAGACGCCAGCACATCAATCTACCCGAAACTCTCAAATTTTCCCAATCAACTTTGAACCTTAAGCTTTAGCGATAAAGTTGAAAATCTATTAAAGAAATTTGACAGATTGTGGTAGCTTGATGTGCTGGCGTTTGTCCTTCATAAACATTTTTCTAACGATTCACTCCCTGAGAAAAAAAAATGAGGATAAAAAAAGTGGATGAGGATATATCCTCATCCACTTTTTATAAAAAGCTTCTTCAAAATTGGTTCTAGAGTGATGAAGTCTTTTGTGAGGTGAAAGCGTGTTTATGTCAGGATGAATGAAATATATTAATGAACCATTCTCTGATAATATGCTTTATATGTGACCAGTATATTTTAAGAATGAAGTAAAATGTAAGCAATAATTGTGAGTACTAAGTTATTTGTAACTAGCTTTTGCACGCAGCTTCGCCCGATTGGAGATCGGAAATAATCCCACGGCAACGTACTACTGGGATAAAAGCTATCCTATGTCCTAACCTGGGTCTATCTGTGTGCTAAATTTCATCCAAATTCGTTCAGTTTTTGCGTGACTTAGTGACAAATGTCGAAACATTCACATTTTTAAATTTACTAGCTTTTATCCGCGGCTTAGCCAGCATCATCATCATCATCACTTCAGCCGAAAGACATGCACTGCTGGACATAGGCCTCCTCCAAGCACCTCCACTTCGAGCGGTTCTGTGTTTCTTGCGTCCATCGGGTTCCTGCGGCCTTCACAAGATCGTCGGTCCACCTTGTGGGAGGCCTTCCAACGCTACGTCTTTCGGTACGCGGTCGCCACTCCAGAACTTTTCGGCCCCATCGGCCATCTGCTCTGCGAGCAATGTGCTGCCCGCTGCCACTTAAGTTTGGCAATTCTTCGAGCTAAGTCGGTTACCTTGGTTCTCCTGCGGATCTCTTCATTTCTGATTCGATCACGCGGGGAAACTCTAAGCATAGCCCTCTCTATTGCTCTTTTGGTCCTTCTAATAAGGCCCATTATGAGCGACCACGTTTCAGTGTCACATACCCGTATGGAGATCGGAATATATCCCACAGGAACGTACTACCGGGATTGAAAGTACCATATGTTACCCCAGGCTATAAACTATCTATGTGCCAATCATCCAATGTTTACGCGGTGCTCGCTTGTAAAGCTCCCAGTCGGTATGATCTTTTTCCGACATCTTCCACATCATCCTCATATTCTAGCCAATTTACACAAAACCATAATGAAATATAAACTTAAACCTTCCTCATGAATCACTTCGTCCATAGTGAAAACCGTATGATGAATCCGTTTGGTAGTTTTAGAGTTTTTTTGCTTTCAGACAGACAGACGCGGGGACTTTGTTTTATAATAAGCAGTGATAATGATTAGTAAATTATAGTCATCATCTGCCTAGCATTTTCCCAACTATGTTGGGGTCAGCTTCCAGTCTAACCGGATGCAGCTGAATACCAGTATTTTACATGGAGCGACTGCCTATTTGACCTCCACAGCCCAGTTACTGGGTAATACGAAACTCCTAGGTAAGACTGGTTGTCAGACTTTCGGGCTTCTGACGACCCGTAACGACTGTCAAAGATCAACGAATGACAGCCGGGACCAACGGCTTTACGTGGTTTCCGAGACTCGGAGGGTTCTTGGTATGTAAAGATGGTCACCCATCCACGGAACAACCGCGGCAAGCGTAGCTTAACCTCTCGACCAGTGCGGCTGTTATTACTTAGCCACAAGCCCCTCGATTAGTAAGTTATAGAGTAAATATAAAATAATCCTTTTTATTTACACATGTATACAAATAATGATAGTTTAGCAAACTATTTAAGAGCCGAGAATATACGAGATGTTACAAAGTGGAAACATTTTACATTTCGACTGCGACACAAATTGCGACACAAGTGTACGCCGTGCTGCAATTTATTTCACTCTATTCACACTAGAAGAAACATACGGAAATATTATATATTTGCGACAACAGTTTAAAGGAAGATGTGAGAATGTTCTTTTTTATCTGGTGTGCGGCTTTCAGTATGTGTTCAGTGTTGCTTGGTACTAGTGTTTTCTATATTTAATTACTTGAAAATCAAACCGACTAACGACATGACGACTGCTACATTTACATTCAGCCGAAACGAGCAGGGAAGTGGTAAGGACGAGTGTGTGAACACGATACTTCTCATGCCACTGCCATTGCGACTCGCGCTTCCCGGCGAGCGGTTTTTGTGTGGAAGTCAAAAGACCGGCAGCGCGAGCGGCAGTGCGTGTTTACATTCTGCTCCGTCGCTCAGGAGGCCTACCACAAGCTCCATTTTAGGACCTAAACTGATCTGTTCTTCTAATTCGTACCATGACGTCAGTTTAACGATTCAGTTTAGGCCGTGCCATCTGCTGACAGCGATTGTCCCAAAGTGAGTCGCAAGTTTTGGTTTCATTCATACTTGTTTGGTACCATGACGTCCATAGAGCAGCTCAAGCGATGCAGCTTAGGAACCTAAACTGAAATGTCTTGTTTTTGAATCGTTTTTAATTAGATCATGGTAGGCCACCAGTTCTCGCCGAGCGCCTCGACGTCTGCCGTTGCCGAAACTCGAGCGAAGTGAGTGATAGGGCAGTATGTAAACACATACTTCTCTCGATCCTGTTGCAGCAATATTTAGAGAATTATTGCCGGCAGCGTGAAGAGCAGCGGCAGGGGTTGAATGTAAATATAGTACTATATTCTCTATTAGTTGTCAATTCGGTAGTCGGTCGGTCGCTGGATGACGGTGTTAAATGTGATGTATGTGGCTTGAAAGGGGGTGACTACCGAGATTACGACTAACACAGAAGTATGGAAAAAAGAACTGTTGCCCCCAAATAAACTGGAGTAAGGGCAGGAGAATGATGATTGACTTGTAAATCACGAAGTTTTGCTTGCACCACAAATTACTTAATATATTTAGCGCTAAACTCATTTAAAACATCGCTCTGTTTCTATAAATCATGTAAAGATTATAAAGACAGAATGATGTTTAGCGCTAAACGAATTTAGTGATTATTGAAACATTCAAAGTATTTCTGTGTTACCTAGGAACATAATATAGTTACAGAAACTGTATTAAACCTGCTTTGGGAAATAAATAGCGAACTGAAAGTTAATATAAAAATTGGTTTCCAAAATCATGTTATAAAGAAGACTTTATACCACTCTTCGCTTATGGGGGTAGGGTCTAATAATACTATTCACCAAGAATATAAAAGGACGCTATATTATTGCCTATATTTACCCAAGTTAACCGGTCGCCTTCGTTTCTAGAACTAAATAATAAAATATACTTCAACCTCTCTAAATCCCTTTAAAACACATCCAAATGTTATTAAATCCATACAAATAATATCGTTGCAAAAATAAGACTTGTCTGTCTGTTAAGGCGGTGCCGACCGCACAGTGGCGCCAGTTTAAACAATGTAAAACTACCGTTTGTAATAATATTAATGTACGAGTATAATCTTGTGGAGCACAACTTACCGTGCTTATTTTCTGTATTTTCATTCTAAAATAAAAGAAATAACCAAAAAAAACGATGAGGGCGCCACTGTGCGGACGGCCTCGTCTTAACCTAAAGCCTTAATTTCTGAACGGATTTTGGGATTTGGGATAACTCAATTCATACTAAACATTGAAATCCGATCAACATTCCGTAGAAGACATAGGAAAACTATTATATTTATTTTTAATCCTGTTCCTTTTGGAATGATTTCCGACCTACACGCGTAAGAATAGCTAGTTTTCAATACTTTGTAGAACAAAATAATAAAAGAAACTTGAACCTCTCTAAATCCAATCAATAAAAATACAAATGTTATATAAAATTCAAAGTCCTGACTGACTGACCGATATATCAACGCACAGCCTAAACCGCTGGTCCTAGAGACATGAAATTTGGAGTGTGTGTTCTTTGTGAAGAGTAGGTATCCAATAAGAAAGGGATTTTCGAAATTCCACCCCTAAGAGGGTGAATGGGAGGAGGATGAAATTTCACGCGGACGAAGTCGCGGGTAGAAGCTAGTTAAATTATAAATAAATAAACAAGGTATGGAACAAACACAAATATTTGTTTTCGCAAGTGTTAGCACAGTATTAACTCTTGAACGATTACTATGAAACGATAATGAAATATAAACAAACCAATGAAAATTGTATTTTCTTATACAAATAGTCTTTAGTTGGGTTTGGTAACATCAACATGTTGTTCTGTAGTTTATTTTGGTGTAATGAAACGCTTTGCTAAGGTAAAATGGGATCAAAGAATAATAGTTTTAAGAATTAGATGTCCTAAAAAATCCTCTGTATTTCTTTCTATTGTTAGTTCATGTAGTGAATCCGTAATAGATTTAGTCTATTTAAGACTACATTTCATTAATATTGCTTCGTCTGAAGATAATAACCTGTACATAATTATTGTAAACTAGCGGCCCGCCCCAGCTTCGCAAGGGTGCAATTTCTTTTTTCGAATTTCCGAATTTCCGAAATTTTCTTTCATACAAACCTTGTCCTGGCAATACCGAAGACTACAAAAAAATAATTATCCAATTTGGTGCAGTCGTTCGAATGTTATGCGCGGACATACATTTCGGCGATTCACTTTTATTTATACAGGGTATCCCTCGAAGTATGGATCAAATCGAATAGGGGCGTGGACAAGGTCATTTCCAAACTTTTTAACCCTGAGAAAGTCGGTGAATTTTTTTACGGTTCAAAAATTATGACCAATTTTTGTTTCTTTCAATCACTTCGCAGTGTTCAAAGAAAAAAATCATTAAAAAAAAAAAACTATCAGGTCTATCAATGTAATTTTTTTAGTAACCCTGTTAGTTTTTTTTAAAATGATTTTTTACTTTGAGCACTGCGAGCACTTTGAGCCTGTTCAAGATAATATTATATACTTTGACATATAATTTTTATTCGTGGAATAAAATTGACGTCAGTTTGTGTATGGAAGAACTGTCAAAAATTCAAAATTATTCTTCCGCTAAAATTATCTGGCATTAAAAAATCAGCCCTTATACAAATAAGTCAAAGTCAAATCATTTATTTCAATTAGGCACACTAAAGGCACTTTTGAACGTCAAAAATTATAGTAAAACGAATTGATTCTAGTCGCCCATTCCAAAAGGTAGTTTTCGTATGGAGAAGAATGGGCAAGAAACTCCACCGTTACTCTTTTAAAATGTTTTACAAGTTCTGTATAGGTACAATATAATTATATGTGAAGACGATGCATCTAGAATAAAAATTAGTCTGCCAACAAAAGGTAAAAAGAATAAAAACAAAATAATTAAATGAAAACACAGTATTTTTGTGAAAGGCAAAATTTAGCAACGAACCCGTCACAATAATACACAGAATGATAAAGAGATTGTATACGTGTCGGTATGTATCAAGTGATGTCATGTCATAATAGGAATCTCATATATATCTTTAATATCAGTTTCCCTTTACACGTGTAAAGGTCTTTCAAGGACTCACATCCCTCTAAGCCAGTGTAAGCAATCTATCATGAAACCACGAAACTAACACTTACGGCTGATTTTTCCGTAGCCAGATAACTTTTATTCGAAGAATAAAATTTATATCTCGACAGATTTTGTATAGAAGAACTGTCAAAAATATAAAATTATTCCTCGGATAGAATTATCGGGCGTTAGAAAAATCAGCCCTCAATATCTATACAGGTTGGGCAAAAATCGTGGATCAAACGAAACAGGGCGATAGTTGAGGTTATTTGTAGTAAAAAATATGTTTGTGCGAGAGCCCTAACTTGATCTGACTGACTGATATATCAATGCACAGCGTAAACTGCTGGTCCTCGAGACTTGAAATTTGTAGGGTGTGTTCTTTGTAAAGAGTAGGTGTCCACAAGAAAGGATTTTTCGAAATTCCACCCCCAAGAGGGTGAATGGGGGGAGGGTGAAATATCACGAGGACGAAGTCGCAGGCAGAAGCTAGTTATAACATAATATAACAAAACACCTGTAGTCGTCGCAGGCAGAAATTTAGGTACTTATAGTAAACATTTCGCACGTTATGTTTACATCCCATGAAATGGGGGCGACCCGCGGGTTCAGTTCGTGTGGGTCCAGTTGACCAAAGACTCCTATTGCCATCAACCGGGCACACATCCATACTCCAGGCTGCTACTGAGAAATTTCCAACAGAAAAACATAATAACCGTTTACTCGACCCAGGAATCGAAACAAAGAGCTCATGCTCAATGATCACACTTGCAACCACTCGATCTACGTGGCAATATTTCAATATTTATTATAATATCAGGCAACAACAAGAAAAGCCTTTATTATTTACTAGCTGCCCGGCGCGACTTCGTTCGCGTGGTGTCCTACTAATACCCCCTACCCTACTCCTACCAATCCTACCCCTGCCCTTCTCCTACCTTACTCCTACCCCTTCCCTACCCCTTACTCCTACCCTACTCCTACCCTACTCCTAACCTACTCCTACCGTACCCCTACCCTACTCCTACCCTAACCCTTCCCTACTCCTACTGTACCCCTACCCCTACCCTACTCCTACCGTACCCCTACCCTACTCCTACCCTACTCCTAACCTACTCCTACCGTACCCCTACCCTACTCCTACCCTAACCCTTCCCTACTCCTACTGTACCCCTACCCCTACCCTACTCCTACCGTACCCCTACCCTACTCCTACCCTACCCCTTCCCTACTCCTACCGTACCCCTACCCTACTCCTACCCTAACCCTTCCCTACTCCTACTGTACCCCTACCCCTACCCTACTCCTACCGTACCCCTACCCTACTCCTACCCTACCCCTACTCCTACTCTACCTCTACTCCTACCCTACTCCTGCCCTACCCCGAGCCTACTCCTAGCCCTGTCATTTGCGTTTTGTTATTCCAAGTCTGATTCTTTTTTTTTTTTTTTTCTGATTTTTTTTAGTATCTTATGTCCGTCTCCTGGCTCTAAGCTACCTCCCTACCAATTTTCACCCAAATCTGTTCTGCCGTTCTTGAGTTATAAGTGGTGTAACTAACACGACTTTCTTTTATATATATAGATATAATAGCTATAATGCTATCAAGACATCTAATATCGTCGTAAGATGGAGGCATCTTGTTTAACAAAGGAGATTCTGAGAAAATCTATCAAGAGGAACTTTGTAAAGTTATAGGCAGCCTGAAGGCAAATTCGCGTAATTAAAAACGTTCAAAATCTAGTCACAATTTCACTTCAGCGACAATTAATGTCAAAAACTTATCAGAAATGTATGAAAATTAGAGGAATTTTTGACAGATTGAGACAGATCAAGCTGTGAGCGTTCTTAAAATTACGAGAATTGCCCCTCTGTTGTTTCTAACTACCCAAAGAAAAATGTGTGGATTTGTTTATGTATGGAAATAACGACTCTTAAATACATAATTATCATACCAAAACAAACTAACTTCTATCACTCCATCAAAATTTAACCGTGAAACACAAGACACAAACCACGGCAACAGAACTTTCTAGAGCCATGTCTATAGAATTTGGTAATTAAGAGTATAGGACGTGTCCTGAATGAGGAACTAGTGTAAAACTACCCTACGCGAACAAAATGGGTGACAGGCTTTGTCATTCAGTTATACGGGACGAGAAAAGAGTGACGGAAATATTTTGGCGAGTTTTTTTCCCGACTTTTTGTTTTCCATGATAGCATGAAATAAAGATGGCCGGTGTGAAGGATTTGTGGATTTTGCAGCTGGATTTTTTGGAATTCTCATTATTTATGGCGGCACGAGAGCAGTGGTGGCCCAGTGGTTGCCGAGACTGACGCGTTGTAGGTCGTAGGTTTGAACCTAGACAGACGCTTTACTTTGTGTAAATTATTTCATCACCACTGCTCTCAAAACGATGAAGGAAAACATCGTGAAGAAACCGACCACACATTCAAAGACATGTGACATCTACCAACCCGCACTGAGCCCGTGTAGTGGATTACGGCAAACTCTCTCTCACAGAGAGGAGGACTATGTCCCAGCAGTGGGAACATTATAGGCTGATTGATGATAGTTACTCTATTTAAAACGAATCTTTTCAACTATATATTTGATGATATGTCGTTTTGAAACAAGAGAAAACCTTTTTTGTCGTATCGATGATTTCCTTTTATTAATTTTATATAAACTTCCACCAGAACTCGGCCACATCAACAGCGTTAGCATTAGCCTCACAAAGGTCTTCCATAGTGCAGGTGTTTTTGGACAGAGAGCAGAAGCATCGTGTGTGATGTGGCTTCACAGTCGCACTGTGGCTCATCAGAGTACCCCATTGACTAAGTTGTATCTACAGCGACTCATCTGACTTCTTAGTCGGTTAAGAGATTTCCAGGTGAGCCATAGAAGTCGATGGCTCGCTGGGTGCTTTTCTGCAGGCATAAAAGTAAGTCACAGAAAAAAAAACAATATTTTTATTATTATATCATTAAGGGGAAAGTGCCAGGGTAGCCCGCGAAATTCAAATTTACTTACGTTTTTCGCAATTTTCAGATCTGTGTCAGGTTGTATTTTGATCAAAAGTTGATTCGCGACTATAACAGGTACGTATTTACAGAATTATAATCATTAGAATCATTAATACATCTTTCTAAGTTAGATTTGTACCACGACAACAAATCTCTTATGGAAAACTGCTTAGTGGTACAAATCTAACTTAGAAAGATGTATTAATGATTCTAATGATTATAATTCTATAAATACGTACCTGTTATTGTCGCGAATCAAATTTTGATCAAGATACAACCTGACACTGGCCTGCAAATTGCAAAAAACGTAAGAAAATTTGAATTTCGCGGTCTACCACTGCGCATTCACCTTAAAGCATGAAAGCAATTTTAATAACTACTGCTGTAGAGTATGATTAGTATTCTTCCACATCATAAGGAAGAACTAAGCATTGAATCCTTTTTTTTATTCTAGGCTTTTATCCACAGTGGCATGTCAGCCTCATCATAACTTAAACTATTCTAAACTACCCCTACAAATATAATACACATTATTAATGAGCATTGAATCCTAGTTCCTACATATTTAATATTCTCATTTCGTACAACATTATTAGGATACAAATCTCTCATACCCCAATTTGGACTAACTATAGAATTATGAGCATATCAGTAAAACTCGCTTTTCTATATAATTTCCTGCCCCATTCGACCGTACAAAAGTAAATACGGACAAAAAGTTAAAGTCATTGTACAAATAATTAAAGGAGACTATTATAGGTCTCCAAATAGAAATCTATTGTACAAGAATAATAGGAGTTTGGACATAGCTGAGGATTTCTTTTGTAGAACTTGTAACGAGGCCACTAAAGAAATAAGTTTCGAAGTCCCAGTTAACAAAACATAACGCCTTGTTTCCCGAAAGGGTTAGGCAGAGGTGTACCTAACAGTACAGTCACGAGCACTAATATGTCAACACTTGGTAACTTTCGATTGCGATTTTTTCGTGAAATAACGAATGCAACGTTGAAGTACGCTACTTTACATAGGCCTATGGATTCAAAAATACTATGTTCGCAGTAACATAAAATTTCATTAAAAAATAAAGGAGAAAATCGCCTTTGAATAAAGATAAGTGTATACAAACTTATGCTCGTGACTGTACACCCACATTTCACCAGTTATGTTTAAGGATGACGTAATAGGAGTTCAGCTTATTGTCATTAACTGGGTACAAATCCAAACTCCGCTGCTACTGGGAAATTCTAGACTGAAAAAACCATACATTTGCACGACCGACGACGAATCGAACCCAAGCCCTCCGGTCTCGACAAATATAACGACAAAAATCGGTCGTTAAGTCTAATCGATGTCAAATTTCTTTAATACATTTTCAACCTTATGCTTTCGAAATAAAGTTGAAAATCTATTAAAGGAATTTGACAACGATATGACTTAGCGACCGATTTTTGTCGCTGTCTAATGTCTAGACTCTGCCCCTGCGGGCAGGAGGATTAGGTGCCCAGCCGTAGCGTTTGCGACCAGTACAACGAGGCAGTACTAGAATAGAATAGAATACTCTTTATTATGTACACCATATAAATTACAGACATAAATATAGAAACTTTACAATGGGTGGCACTAGTACTACTAGTAACACTAGTACTATAAGGTTCTTTTAAAATACTTGAGCTAAAACTAAAAACTAAAGAGTCCATTTTGTTGTTAGGAGTTCGATATATTCCGAGAAGGTCGCTAAGAGCTGTCGCTTCCGTCTGCAACTAATCGTGACGTCCGACGTCGTGCAGGAAGCGATAATTTTATTTGAGTTGCACTAGTCTTGGTGTATATAATGTGAAGACTGACGCCGACCTGTCGCATGCGACTGTCGTCTGGTGCGCGTGCAGCGTGAGTCTAGTCGCTGCGATAAGTAGTGAGAGCTTGCGATTCCCGAGTTATCCTGACATTGTGATTCTGCAACTCGACGCCTGAAGTGTGCGGAGTTTTGAACAAGATATCTGCATAAGTCTTCTGATATATTTTTACCGTCCAAACTATAGCGTTGGAAAAAATCTAAACTATATAATAAAACATCTTAATTGTTTGAGCATAAAGTAAACTTCTGTAATTATACCTATAAAGGTGAAGCCTTCTTATAAAAGTCTTACAAAAATAGCGCTGTTAATCAAAATTAAATAAAAAGTTAAACCTTCCAAATGCTAGTTGGATTAGCAAACGAAAGGTTCCGTATCACCGTACAATATTAAATAATACATATAAAAAAAAATCGTTTGGCATAAAATAAAATAGATTAAAAAAAATAAAGGCATTAATTTTTTTTTTTTTTTGTTATAGCGTCCAAAACAGCTTCTAATAAAATCGACTTACACAGACAGACGACCAATTTTGACACAAAGCACTTAAAATACAAAATTCCTGTAAAATAACACCCAAAAACAAGCTTTACGTCTAAAATCACAACGCGTGCAAAATCACCGGCCGCACCGGTTCAAAACTAATTTAGTTTGAGCCTTTTGTTTTGTGTAGTACAGGGATTGAGTTAACACCCAACTTTATTTCGTAAAACGTTGGCTTCTACTATGGAAGGAAGTCACTTGGACTTTATAATAATGGAAGTATAAAGTTCTTCAGACCGTATTTAATGAATTAGTTTCCTAAAGCTGTACCTGTATCGGACTTTACACTTTTCATTTGACCTTTATTTTTTTTTGTTTGTTGTTATCTGATGCACCTATGTATCTGGTGTATTGTGTGTCTTTTGGCCGGTGCTAAATAAATATATTTCTTTCTTTCTTTTTCTTTTCTTTTAACACGTCATGTCGCGAAAAGATGTCGCATTTATTTACAATCATTGGCATAAATGGTCTTGTTTCGTTCTATAGATAAATAATGAGTACCATAACGCCCATGTAACTCAAAGGGACGCACTAACCAGCGCTGTTCGTCCAAATTTTGCCTATGGAGGGAGTAAAACTTCTCTAAGAAAAACCACGAAAAAATGTTGTTACAATAATCCGTTATTTGCAAATTATACCGCTTCATATTACAAAAAATCCATTCCCGAAAAACTGAGTATTTATTCAAACACTTTTTATTCTTACGATCACTGTTATTCATTGCAAAATATATACAGGCTCCCGTTAAAATTGATGAACAAATTTTAACACTACGTCTAACCAAAGATATGCAAGCAAAAAAATAAAAACACTGATTAAAGTGATTTTATTTTGACCTATGTATTTTCGTGAGCTGATTATTTTTCTTGTAAGTATCTAATGCGTTTTTCTTATATATTTTTTTACCATCATCCTTATTTTGGTGGTCTGAATGATTTCTAAAAGTTTGTCCATCTATTTTAATGGGACCTTATATAACTCAAATAAAAATATACCATTTTTTGAGTGTAAATTCAACGCGCACACATAATCCTTGCACTTTACCGATTTTTTTGCACGGAACCGGGGTTACGTGAAGCTTTTAGTAACATTTGGTAATCCTTTTTCCCTAGTGGTATTTTTCATCTCACTTGACAGGAGGAAATGGCGTTAGTGCGAGGGAGATAGGAGAGGACTTAATGATAAGATATGGGAAGATTTTGAGGATATTTGTTATTAGGATTATTACGTATGTGTTGGCTGTTTTTTCCTTATGCTTAGGTTTTAAGAGATTGAATGCATGGGTGTTATCCTATCCTAACTAATATTATAAATGCGAAAGTAAGTTTGTTTGTTTGTTTGTTACCTTTTCACGCCTAAACCAGTGAACCGATCATCCTGAAATTTTGCATATACGTTGTAAGGTGTACAGAAACGGACATAGGGTACCTTTCATCCCGAAAAAAAGTGCTGTTCCCGAGGAAAACGACAAAAACGTTATTATGATAATAGATGGCGCCACGTGTCTATTGAACTTTGTCACATTATTTATTTCTGATGCGGTACGAAGTTCGCCGGGTCAGCTAGTATGCTATATTTCAGGCAATGGCATGTTCTTCAGAGAGGTCACGTACTCGCAACTGGTGTGCGTGTATGACCAGTTGTATGAACGTAAACGAAGCCAAAAGAGTATTTAAGTATCGTAGCAGATGTCGTTCTGTAGTTTCTGTCTAACCCCATGAGAAAAAGGCGTGAGTTTGTATAAAGTCTATTCAAACTTATGTTTAAAATTAATATTATTTCAAGTTAAACAAATATCAACTTTATTCTAATGTTAAGTAAGTTGATTTTAGAGTGACTAGCACTATTGAAAAAGTTATAAAAATGTTTGAAGTTGTAGCGTAAACTGAACTTTATGGTGTAGGATTTAAAGTTATTTTTCCATAAACTTATCGTTTACATTTTTGGCAAATAAATCGCGAATGCAGATTATGCGTATAGCACTGATCGTAGTGAGAGTTTTGATTTGGAAACCAAAAAAGACCGATGACCAGGAGAAGACAGCTGAATATGTTGTATATGTCGGGAACAGGGTCCTAGCTACCGGTGATTAGGGCTCCAGAGACAGGAACCTTGTCACAATGCGAGCCGTATCGAGAAGTACTGCCTTCTGTATCAGGCCTTTGATCCAACCGCCTAACGAGCACCTCTGTAGATGTTATTTATTTATTATTTACAATGGGCACCTCCAGTTATGAACGGTACTCCAGTGCCTCACAACCGGGCAATCAAACCTTCCCAATATGGTATTCAGAAGGCTGTTGATACTGCCTCTCCTGATCAAATGATACAATAAAGATGGATGTGTTGCGGTTTACTTTAGATTTTCATACGTTTTATTTATTGGATTTATCATTTGCGGTGATAATAATAACTGGGCTCTAAAGTTTAAAGTGCATACAAAATGTCGCATCTTGCATCTTTACAAAAATACAAACCTCTTAAAGAGCAACAGAGCACTTTGGTCTAAATTGAACAGTCGCGTCGCCCGCTTAGAAGATACTACTATATCTCTAAAACCGAATTTCATAAAGACGGTTACATAGTTTTACACAAACAGTTTCTATGTATAATATTCGCACTGCACTGTATAATATGCGACACTGTCACTTATGCAAATATGTTGTTTTTCAGGAGAAGTATTTAAAATTTTGACACCTCACTAAACAATGACTTAAGAATATATAGATGAGATGAACAGCTTATACCACAACGTCAACTTTTAACTTTACTTTTGTATAAACATTAATCACTTTATATTGATTTTTTATATTTATGTTTTAGATATTTATTTTTGCATTTTTTGCATTGCACAGTGTCGCACCGGGGGTGTGAATAACTTAAGTACTATGGCTAATAATAGCCTCAATATGTAGTGACATATTGAGGCTATTGTGTAGTGGCACAACAGTTCACTGATCCATCTCTTTGCCGAAACATGGTGACCTATTTCTGTAATTGAATATAACACAAGTTGACACAACTACACGACAAGTAGGTACCTGATTCGGAGTGACAGATGGTGGTAGATGCTCAGAGAATTATATAGAACAACTTGTTTGTATAGTTAACAAAAGAGATAAGTATGCAGGATCATCGGATATAGTTGAAGTTTAGTAAGAAACCGATGGATGTTCTCGAATAAAATTTATTTTTTATTAATAGAAAACAAACAGCTCATTTATCAAATTAAAGTTCAGTCGTCGGATATAGTTGAAGTTTCTTATTAAACTTCAACTATATCCGACGATCCTACATACTTATCTCTTTTTTTGACTGTACATAAACATAATAGGTTACAGTAGTTTACTAATTTACAAAATCATCACACCGAAATAATCCGGATTTCATTACACTATTAATTATCAAACAAAATACACGGAATGACATTTTCATTGCTAATCAAAATAATTAGGTAATAACACTATTTCAATAGCAATTAATACAAAACTAATTATATCATGACCACGTTTCGTAAAAGCCTGATATTGCAAATATCGAGTTAATTTATTTGAAATATCTCTAACAGCAAAATTGTTGCTTGCGCCATGTAAATTACTGGTATTCAGCTGCGTCTGGTTAAGACTGGTAAGACTGGAAGCCGACCTTAACAGAGTTGGGAAGGCCAGGTAGATAGATGGACAAATATAAAACACTTTGTACCTACATCATCACCTAACAGCAACTTTCCAGACCTTTTAAATTCATTTTTTGAAGTTAATATTTCGCTTAAATACGAGTATATGATAATTACTAACCACGTAGCAAATGCTACGGCGTAGTATAAGTCTACGGCGTAGCACATGCCTACGCAGCTCGTAGCGTAAATTAAATTAGCTGTGGGCAATTATGCACTTCTGTGCGCTACATTATATGGAACACTACATTTTATTTATTAAAACCCACCTATGTAAAAACCACTGCATTCATTTATTTTGCTACACACATAAAATATATTTTTTGTTTATATTATTTAACTAAAATAATATGTAAGTACAGACGCCAGCACATCAAGTTACTACAATCTGTCAAATTTCATTAATAGATTTTCAACTTTATCGCTAAAGCATAAGGTTCAAAGCTGATTGCTGAGCTTGATTTGCTGGCGTCTGTACATTCTCACTCCTCTCTAGCATATAAATCATCTACTTACCTTGCATCGTAACATCGAGATAACGACAGCTACTGGCCCTACGTTCCGAATTGCGTTAAAAGCGATAATATCGCGAATCCGACCAACGCGCAATGTCACAATTATTACTCAATAGCCCTTATATTTTGTGACTATTAAATTTGGTCGGATTCGCGATATAATCGCTTTTAACGCAATTCGGAAGGCGCCCTGGCTCATTACGTTTAAAATATTAATGTTTGCGTGACGTCACCGCGATGACAGCGCCCTCTGTCTTTATTACCGCCGTAAAAATTTATAAAGCTTTTTATAGATGTGGTCGACAGCTGACAGTGCGTGGAAAATGCATTGTTAGTAAAGTTATTTAAATAATGAAAGGGATGTCATATAGCTTACTGATTGAAGTTGTTTTTGTACTGTAAAGAATAAACTTATCTGTCCTGTAGGTTTCGTATAAAAGATACACTTCAAGGGATTAAGATTATGTCCCTTCTGGTAATTACAATAAAACATAATTGGAAATCCATTTACTGACAATTGATTTAAGCGATCTTATTCGCGATGACTCAATGCTGGTAATTTATTGCAAAATATGAAGCAATTATCTATTTACAAAAAATCTATGCTTGTACTAAAAATTTAAAACACTATTTAATTATAGTGCTTTAGTATGGTTGCTTATCTGACAAAAAATCATAATGACTGTATGTATATTAGTATGGTTTTTTATTATAAATAGAAAGTTTTTAAATGTATTTTTATTTTTTATCTAAATAAATTACTATCATATCAAATTAGTTGTATTATGTTTTCAACACACTATCTACCCAGCATATATGCTGAAGAATATCATATGTTTTTCTGATTTTGTTTACTGCAGTCGATCATATACTTGTATTGTTTCTTATATAATAAATTAAATATAATTTTGACGTTCGGAAAGTGCTGATTCTCAGCCTATTTTTTTTTTTTTTTGATGTTTTTTTTTTTGGAACATATATATCTAATCTGCGTTCGCGATTTATTTGCCAAAAAAGTAAACAAATATGAGTTAATGGTAAAGTAACTTTAATTCCGACACAATAAAGTTCAGTTTACGCTACAACTTCAAACATTTTTATAACTTTTTCAATAGTGCTAGTCACTCTGAAATCAACTTAATTGACATTGAAATAAAATTGATATTTGTTTAACTTGAAATAGGGTGGGGGTGTGCAGAACAGCGCACTTTTAGTATATGTAGATACATACATATTTTATAATCTAGCGGACTGCCTCTTTGATCTCGTAGTCACTAACGCTATGGAGTGATCCTAGGTTCGCTTCTTGGTTGGGGCGAAGTGTTTTTGAAATTACGTAGTTCAGAGTCTGGATTTATACCCGGTTGATGTCAATAGGCAACATTTACATCTCTAATCCACATGGTACTTATAATAAAAAGTATTCTATTCTATTGGCTCGTCCCCTATTACATGGGACTTAAACATGTAGCGGTATCTACAAACGCCACATGCGAATAACGCATCATACCGACATTACGCAAAATCCTGCATCTCGCAAGCAGAGTTTACCGCGCAACTATCATAGATACAACGGCCCGAAATGAATCATGGGGCAATTGCCCGCCAGACACAACACCCGTCTGGTCGGAGGATCCTCCCTTTTATATAGAGTATGAGTGAACTTTACACCCTATTCCTCATACCTTTATAAACATAACTGGTGAAGTGTGGGTGAACTATAGGTTCACCTCTACTAAACCCTTTGGGGATTGCAAGCGGGATGTTATATTTTATGATTGAAGCACAACGAGAGAGCAGGTAGGTGGCTTAGTCTGTATTATACTCCGCTAGATACACATTTGCTCGTAAAATTTTCGATGAAACCAAGCTAGCCGATGGCAACTGAAAATTAGTTTCATCGCAACAGGGATGCGGCAAAGGTCCTGAATACCCAATAAACAATTTTATGAAGGTATTGCCTGAAAGTTATAGCGGAGTTGTGAAAATAGAGGCGCTGTTATTAGTATGCTTCATCTGAGAAGTTTTAGCTAAGGGCATTTATGTTATATTAGTAATTATATACAGGGTTATTAAAAAATCACCAACAACCTCTTAAGAGTTCATTGTACTCATTATTATGAACAACTTTTACTATGGGACCAAACCTGAAATCGCGAAAAAAAAACAGATGTTCCCTACAATTTGACGAGTTATACGAACTTAAATGTAGGGAACAGCTGTTTTTTTTTCGTGATTTCAGGTTTGGTCTCATGAAGAAGATGTTCTTTTTGATAGCCTGTCAACCTCAAATTTGACCACACCCGTTCTGATACACACTGCTACCACTGCACTACCATGCTAGTATTAATTAATGGGAGTTATTTATGTTCAACTAGCTGCGCCTGATCCCGTAATAATATCGGGATAAAAAGTAGCCTATATGGTAATCCAGGGTGTCAGCTCAGCTACCTTCATACAAAATTTTATCAAAATTGGTCCAGCCGTTTGAGCGTGAAAAAGTAACAAACATATAAACACACACACACACTCACTCACAAACTTTCGCCTTTATAATATTAGTGTGATAGCTTTTTATGAAACTGAAGTTTAGATCATTCATCTAAACGTAACGTCGTAACGTATTGTTACGAGCTTGGGGTTCGTGACAATAAAAACTGCCGATTAAATAACCAAAAATAAACACTTTAATTAACAACACCAATAAAAACACAAATACACTAATTATAAAACACAATCGCACTACTGATCACTCTTAAGTCGCACTTGAAGATCGCTTCGAATGTTATCGCTTGTATCGCAGAACCAATACTGACTCGGTCGCGGCCCATCCCGGCCTTATATAGGGCCTCAGATAGTTCCAGAACCTTCTACTGTAGAAACATCTAGAATGTTCGAGTACATACCGGTCCCGACTGACCCGATGTCGATAGTTCTAGAATGTTCTAGTATCGCAAGTTCTGGAAGCATCTCGACCTACTAGTTCTGCTACTCGATACTAGATGGCGCTAGTGGTAGCTAATGTCGCCATCAATCGTGGCGCGCAACACTGCCCCCTCCTAAGACATGCTCGTCCCGAGCATTATCGGCCCCATAATAACGCGCCAATCGATCCACATGGACGATCTTAGGAGTACCTCTTGCACCTTTCTGTATCCGGTAGGTTACGTCATTGATCTTTGTCACAATCCGGTACGGCCCGTCCCATTTAGCTTGAAGCTTAGGAGATTTCCCTTTGCTGCGGACTGGATTGTGCAACCACACTAGTGAACCTTCGTCGAACCCTTTATTGTTAATTTTTCGGTCATAACGGGTTTTCATCTTTTCAGACATTTGCTGGCCTGATTGTCTGATGTGCTCATAAATGTCATTCATTTTGTTCCGCAAGTCATTCGCATAATCGGTTATACTGCGTGGGGCATCAGGTGGTATTCCGGTGATCAGGTCTGCAGGCAGCCTTAATTCCCTTCCAAAGTTTGCGAAAGCTGGCGTCACCGATGTACTTTCGTGAACAGCACTTCTATATGACAACAAAAACGGTTGTATGTGCTTGTCCCAATCTCGTTGCCGATTTTCCACAACTTTCGCCAGGTATCTCTCCAATGTCTGATTAAATCGTTCCACCATTCCATCCGATTGTGGGTGGTAAGAAGTTGTTCTCGTTTTATGAGTACCCATGACTCGGCAAGTTTCCTGGAATATTTGGGACTCAAAATTCCTTCCCTGATCGCTGTGAATCTCCAAGGGTACTCCAAAACGGCAGAAGACTTCATGAACCAGTTTATCGGCAACTGTTGAAGCTTCCTGGTTTGGAATGGCGAAGACTTCCGGCCACTTAGTGAAGTAATCCATTACAACCATGAAATACTTGTTACCACTTTCACTTACCGGAAACGGCCCCGCAACGTCAAGGGCTATCCTCTCCCATGGTGCACCAACATTGTACAATTTCAATGCACCTCTACTACGAGTCTGAGGTCCCTTTACAGCTGCACAACTCGTACATTTGCGACACCAGTCCTCGACATCGTCCCGACAGTGGACCCAGTAAAACCGTTCTCGTATCTTCAGTAGAGTCCGTTTTATTCCCAGATGGCCTCCTGAACAACCATTATGGTACAGCTGTAGAACATCCGGTACTTGAGCTTTAGGGACAACCATTTGCAAATGACAGCTGTCCCCCCGAGCATTTTCCCATTTACGGCACAGGACTCCATCCTGAATCACCAAGCTGTCCCATTGGGCCCAATAACTTTTTGTGATCGAACTCATCGCTGAGACGTCGCTCCACCTGGGTTTAGGAGCTCTGGCCTTCATCCACTCCAGAATCGGCTTGATGTCCGAATCTTCCTGTTGTGCACGTTGTAGGCGATCCTTCCACTCGTTGCTGAGGTCTGTCTTGAGCATCCTCACAGTTACCACTTCCTTACCCTGGTGCCTAGAATAATGCTTGCAGTCTTCAGGACAAGGTCTTCTTGACGATGCATCTGCGTTGCCACGAGTTTTCCCGTCATGGGTTTGTGTGATCGACATCCTCGGGGCTCTTTGAACATCAGCCAGCACTCGCCCCACAGTCCTGGCTATTACTCGTTTTCCCTGCTGCTGCTGGGCGGTGCTGTTAGCCGCACTACCCTTTGGATACCAGCCATCTTCTCTTTCTGCAGTTCGCTTAGGGCAACTGGGTCTAAGGTGGCCCCTTTCCCCACAGCCGTAGCACCTAGGGCTGTATCCTTTATAGCGGTCGCGAACTGTAGCCGCTGCAACCTCCCTGACGCGATGGGAACGATAATCCTGACGCACAGCTTCCACCTCCAGTGCATGGGCCAAGGCGTCCTTAAGCGTCCCGTGGTGACCGAGCCTCACAGCAGCTCTAACTTCAAGGTCGCGGATGCCATCGATGAATACCTGGACCAGGTTCCCATGAATAAGCGCAGGTACAGACTGGTATGCTTTCCGAACCAGCTTCTCCACTTCAAGGGCCCACTGCTGCAGGTTTTCATTACTGCGTTGCACGCGATCCTTTAGCTGCGCACGAAACACGTGTTCCAGGTGAGCGTCGCCATACCGAGCCTCCAATGCCTCAAGGAGCTGCTCGTAAGTCACTTCCTTACCGAGAGCTTCCAGGACAGTTAAGGCCTGGTCACGCAGGCCTAGGGTGAGGGCAGTCATGGCCTGACTTTCATTCCACCCGTTCGCCTTCATGACAGCCTCAAACTGGATTTTATAGGCGGACCAGGAAGAAGTTCCGTCGAAGGGTGGCACTTTGAACCCACGTAGCGTAGGTGTTGTAGCTACGGGAGCTGCGATTCCATCCTCAAGTTTAAGGCAATTCAGCGTTTTCTTCACGTCAGCCATCACGTTGTCAACCCGATTATTCACTTGGTCGATTCGGGTTTCAGCTTCCAACAGGCGGTTGTCATGTTGGGCAACCTTATCCTTCACCTCCTTCATGTCTTTCCCGAAAGTAGCGTGAAGGTCCTTCATAAGGAGCATCTGTTCTTCCTGGCGGCGGGCCTGTTTCTCCTTATCACGCTGGAGCTGTTCTTCCAGCCGACGAGCCTGTTCCTCCTGACGTCGAGCCTGTTCCTCCTGTCGGCGGGCCTGCTCCTGCAGCATCATCATCAGAGCACCAAAGTCTGGTGCTACTGATGCTGGAGCTGCTGCGGACGGACCGGCCTCCGTGGTCGGTAGCTGGCCATCCGAGCTCTGTGGCATAGCTCCACCAAAACGTCTCTGGTCCGTCTCCTGTTGGCGTTGACTCCGGGTACGGATACCCTCCGTGTCGTCTTTGGGTAAAATCGGCATGATCTTAATCCTTGCTTCTGACACCAATTGTTACGAGCTTGGGGTTCGTGACAATAAAAACTGCCGATTAAATAACCAAAAATAAACACTTTAATTAACAACACCAATAAAAACACAAATACACTAATTATAAAACACAATCGCACTACTGATCACTCTTAAGTCGCACTTGAAGATCGCTTCGAATGTTATCGCTTGTATCGCAGAACCAATACTGACTCGGTCGCGGCCCATCCCGGCCTTATATAGGGCCTCAGATAGTTCCAGAACCTTCTACTGTAGAAACATCTAGAATGTTCGAGTACATACCGGTCCCGACTGACCCGATGTCGATAGTTCTAGAATGTTCTAGTATCGAAAGTTCTGGAAGCATCTCGACCTACTAGTTCTGCTACTCGATACTAGATGGCGCTAGTGGTAGCTAATGTCGCCATCAATCGTGGCGCGCAACAGTATATACGTTGACAAAGTTTAATCTTGTTTTCTTAAAAATAACTCGACTTTCATCGGAATAACATCATATTTATTAATTGACTTCAAAACCTTCCTAGTAAGTTTGTTTACAAAAGAACTTTCAACGTATCTGGTTTGCAAATTTCTTAGCGAATTCTGCTATACCTGGTACTACATGTCATGTGCCAACTCCCAAGCTATTACAAACTTTATGACATAGAGGTTAAAGTTGAAATCGAGTTGTTAGTTTTGGGAATTTTGTTTTTCTTTGAGAGATCGATCTTGAGGCAAGCTGTGCCCAAACTTATGATGTTAGTCGACGTCTAGATGAGTAAATACGCTATGAATGATATATGGCCATTAGATAAGAGTGAACGCGGAATATCATGAAAAGTTACGTTTTCTTTGGAAGTAAAGTTTTCGCGATATGGGAGGGAAGAATGTGTTTGGTATCTGAAGTTGTTCTGTGTTTGGGAAGTCGAATTCAAAGCGTTTATTCAAAGTTCTCTTGTGTCTAAATATATATTTGTGATTGTGAAGGAGTTTCGCGCATAATATTTACTTAGTTTTAAGACTTTATTGAATCTAAGGGTGGTACTAATTGTGCTTTTCGCAAAAATTTAAACCAAAATATTGAAGGTATTTTCGATTCATAAATTGTTAAAATTTACGTCATATTTGTTACCTTCTCCATTGTTCTGTGTGTTTGTAATTCAAATCACCAGTCCGTCTGCTAATCGCATTTCTCCTTGACCATTAATCACCTTCACAGAAATTCCAAGCATAGCCCGTTCCATAGCTCGCTGAGTGACCTTGATATAATCCGGAATGAGGTGATCTGGCAGAGAACCAAAGTTGTCGACATAACCCACTGAATAAGCAAGCTGAAGTAGCAATTGGCCGACCGTACTAGCCGAAGAACCGATGAACGTTACGGTAGACGTGTTCTTCAGTGCAAACGACAAGCGAATAGGATTCTGGCTAGGTGAGCGGCGATCTCCGCAGGGTGGCTGGTAGTAGCTAGATGAGAGTTGCCGGGAATCGAGCTGAATGGGGTGCAACTGGAGAGCCCTGCAGTGGATTGCGGTCCTAAACATAATCATAAAGTTTATTTGTGAAACATAGGTATACAATAGGTCATACACATAAAATAGTACGCTATGTTTTGTCTTAAGACATACAAATATGATAACATGCTAAGTCAATAATAATATGCTAAAAATGAAATTTATAAAAATAAAAAAATAATATGCAAAAAAAAATAAAAAGAAACATTCTATTATTCATAAAAAAACATACTATATAGCCAAGAAACAGCGACTAACTTGGATTATTGATTCATTTAAAAAAAGCGTCCACCATTATAGATTCAGTTAAATGTTTCCCCAAATTAATTACAAACTCATAGTTGTAACATTGTAACAGTAACTCTTTAACTCCCACGAAAATAATCCACAACCCTAATCTTCTGAATGTCATCAACAATGTTAACTACACCAAAACTTTTACAAAAGCCCAGAGGTTCACGGAAACAATTCCTTTGCCGACAAACAAAACCATAACAGAAACATTTTAAAATGAATTTCATAATTCAGTTTTGGGGACTTGAAAAAGTTCCGCTAACGGGGTTGTTTGCGAAAAGTTAAATTAACGTTAATCCAACAGTTTTACATCAAAGTGGGGTCGTTCCGTATGATTTTTTTTTTGTTTAAAATGTAAACAGATTTTATCTACGCTTTGTTGTGTAGTGTTGTACCTATAATCACATTTTAATGCGTAGAAGAACAAACTTCGTCATCATTCTTCAGCCCTTATCCCAATTTATTTGGGGTCGACGCAATATGTATTTTTCTTCCATACTTCTCGTAGATGAACAACTTTATACGAGGCAATTAAGGAATGTGTGTATCGAATGACTGATTATAGTATACACAGATATAAATAGACCTAGATAACGCAAGTATGACAATCTGTATGAAAACCAAGCGTGCCATTTTTTGACTACCTACTATGACGTCACAAGCACTATTTAGTGATGGGAAAATGAAATCGATTCAAAGACGCCGCCGCGTGCGGCTCCTGTCTCGCCCCACCCCCGGGGCCTTGCGCTTGTGCTCACGCTCACCCAGCCAGCATTACTCAGGACTGAGCGTGAAAGTGGCGGCTTACGATTTTTGTACGTAGGCGTAATAGGGGGCGAGCCTATTGCCATCAATCGGGCACAGATCCAGAGTCCGGGCTGCTACGGAGAAATTACAGATGGAAAAACTACATAAGAGGTTCCCCGACTCAGGAACCGAACCCAGGGCTTCGTACTCAGCAGTAACGCTTGCGACCATTGGACCAACGAGGCAGTACTATAGCATAAATATGTACTAAACTAAATCCCACATAGAACACGCGAGGTTTTCGCTAAATTAGATTTAACAATTAAATAACTTTTTTATACTTGTTCATTCGTACGAGGAAGTTTTTCGCTGTTAAAGTTGGGAATAATGAGATCTCATTTACATAATCAGAATAGAATAGAATCTCTTATGTATAAATACTCTTAATTGTACGTTTAGTTTCTCTTGACTGTACTTACCTGCCAAAAAGAGTAAGACCTAGATAAAATGGATAAGACAGCGATTAAAACAGAAGAATAACTAGCTAACTGGGGGAGGGTGGAGGGGACCAGACAGGAATAAATCAACCATACGAATTACTCTCTCTGTAGTCGGGGTCCCTCATATCCGATGCGGTCAGCTTCGGAGTTGCATCTGGAGCGGATGATCCGCCTCCACCGGTTTCTGTCCAGCGCATCCCTTACCAGCGTGTAGAATTTAGAGGGCGATGATTCCTTCACCTGATGGGTCCATCGTGTCGATGAACGACCGCGCAATCATTTGTTTTCGGTGGTTGGGAACACCGAAGGCAAACGATACGAATAACAGATATGTATAAATGTAGAAATTTTACATTTGGTGACACAATGGGCGGTCTTATCTTATATCTAAAAACAATATTTTAAAGAGAACCATTGCCTAGAGTTAAAGGGAGAAGGAGAGACACAAAACCACTAAATTACTATCGCCATAAAAATTTAACATTACAAGATCACCCAATCCACTCAACAAAACCCTCGATGACCTATTTTTCTTTTAACTTTCACTATCCACTCAGACAACATTCCCTCTCGGTGAACTTTGACGTATCACCGTCAACATTTCGGCGACAACACTTCCTCACCCTTAAAGAATTACATCCATCAAAAGGTTGGTGATTGATGGCCCATTATAGTCCAGTGTCATTTCACGGTCTGTAGTGCCGAAAGGCTTTGTCATGTGTGTGAATGAATGTGATGTCAAGTGTGTTGATGGGTAAACCCTTCGGTTTGAAGTATGAATAAGTGACTTTTCTATACCAAAATTTATAGCATATTCGATGAGGTGAGGTGGGGATGAGGTGCGTTGAAGGAAAATATCGTGACGAAGCTTATACTTGCCTCGTTGGTATATTGGTCGCAAGCGCTACTGAGCATGAGGTCCTGGGTTGGATTCCCGGGTCGGGTAGTGTTATTGGGTTTTTCCATCTGGAATTTCTCAGTAGGATTCCGCTTGCCCTCTATTACATGAGACTAAAATGTTACTGGCGAAATGTGGGTGTACTATGGCTGTACCTCTGCCTTCCTTGTCCCTTTGGGGATTACAGGCGTGATGATCTGTTATGTCACTTAAAGTCTATTCAAATTTGTTTCAAATTGATGTTATTTCAAGCTAAACAAATTATATATACAAATATCTACTTTATTTTATTAGCAATTAAGTTGATTTCAGAGTGACTAGCACTATTGAAAAAGTTATAAAAATGTTTGAAGTTGTACCGTACACTGAACTTTATTATGTACGAATTAAAGTTATTTTTCCATAAACTCATATTTGTTTACATTTTTGGCAGATAAGTCGCGAATGCAGATTACTTACCTTTGCTTATGACAGCCACACAACATTATAATCGATTAGCTTACAGAGGTTCAAGGCTAAATAATTATAATACCCAAATTTTTTCAGACTTTCAGTCATAAAGATAAATGGTATAGCCGGATGCGATAACAGCTTCTTTAGAACATTGCCTAAGAAGGTTGCATACCTACCTATTGACTCGAAAGAAAAATAAGTGTACTTATTAGAATACAAGATGGCTACGAATTTGGTAAAATTAAATTAGGGTTTTGAACATTTGGGAAAGCTCAGTTTATAGTGCCAGCGCAAACATCTGCGCCTTATCGCTGCGACTAGACTTTCGATTGCGTTTGCGAGTAGTCGTTACGAAAGGCGTAATGCAGAAACCTATAATTTTCTTTGAATATTCGAGAGACGGACGTGCTGATCTGTCGTATGTGACTTTCGTCGGGTGTGCACTTGCACCGTGCGTCTAGCAGTGGCGAAGGGTGAATTTATGACAGAGGTAGGCCGGAGCAAAAAAAAAATTTCCAAAAGATCAGTAAATGATTCAGACACCACCAGTCTTCACAACAGATGACGATCGATTTGGTTCCAATGTCAATTATGACGAATTTTTTGCTTCCTTCTTTATGTTCAGGTAGGTCAATGATGAATTGACTATAGAATGGTTATGTTCTGAATTTTCGAAGGGAAGCCGGTGGGAATCGAGTTGTATGGTACCTTCGCCACTGGCGTCTAGTCGCTGTGCCAAGTAGCGAGAGCGTGTGATTCCTTATCGGTGCGACCTAACAGCTCGACGCTAAGTGTGCCGACCTTTGAATAAAATGTATGAAAATTGTTGACCGCATCCTGTCGATTGCGTCTAGTCGCCGAGCTGTTACAATCACATGTCGCATAGTGAGCGCCATGTATTACGCTTCCGTTTTGTTTCTCTAAGAACACAATAGACATTAAAGTCGTTTTTCATTCCTGTCTGTGTGACCGCTCGGAAACCATGAAAACGGCACCAATGATGAAAAATTTGTAAATTTTCTCAGCCGCCATCTTGTATTTTCATTCTGACCTCACTATCGGCTTTAGTACCTTCGAAAACCATAAGAACTATCATGAGAGAAAACCGCATGGAGGGCATAAGGCTTTTTCGTTACGTGACAATTTCCACCAGTCAAACCCTACCGCTAGCAGCGGGAAATATCTTCACTCCAAAAAAAATTGGCAGAAGAATGCGTTGACTCTGGGAAGAAGAAAAAGGTTATGAATATCTATCTATCATATATCTGACTTTTTCGCTGTTACTAAAAATAAAATAGCTAGTTTGCTTCGTTTACTTACATACGTACGTTTTCTCGTGTATGCGCTACTGTATGTATAATCCGATACGTTGCATTTATGCGACAAAATAATCGCACGATAAAAAGTAGTAGTGCGCGCTCGCCCTTACAGGAAGGCAAATCTCGCGCATCTCGCTTTCATAATTGTCGTTCGATTCGAACTTTAAAAATCAAGTCGATCTATTCTCGCCATGTCGGTTCGAACATTTCTCGCAGGAAAGAAACTCAGAGCCTTCGCCGTCCTTGTTCAGAGAGGGCAGCTTCCATTGGTTCAGACGTATTAACCAATACGTTGCATTTCTGCGACAAAATAATCGCGCGATAAAAAGTAGCAGTGCGTGCTCGCCCTAACAGATCAAGAAATAAACAATCTCAACTCAGTTAACCTCATGGTAAATCCTTCACTTTCAGATAACGCTAATCCCGGGTTTTAAGCGCTTAAATCCACACCAATGGCTATAGAAATCTTGATAAATAGAAACCTCTGCTTTCAAGTTTTTATAACTTTTCTTCAAGTAATAAATTTTTAGTTTACCTTTCTGGAAGCTATTTAGGCCGTTCAGAAAAATATTACATAATATTAAGTTTGTAATATTTTCCTGAACGGCCTAAATATCCTATGTTTGCTTATGTTTAGGTACGCAATGGTAGGTAATTTTCCTTTTTCCTTTAAATATAAAATGTTTAAATTATTATGAATAATTTTTGCTTAAATTTTTACATGATGTAGAGGATGAACAGATTGCTGGGAAGACCTGGATGAGACTCGCACGGACCAGAAAAGCTTGACACAAAAGGAAGGGAGGGCTATACTCACCAGTGATTGGAACGAGGCTGTCAATGGTTACGATGATGAGAGGATAAAGCTGATTGTGGTAATTTATTAACACCTGCCGGAGCGGCAACGGCTGTAACCGTATTTTATCTTTATGAATAAAGCAATAAGGCTGAGATTACGTTGATTTACTGTAAAAAACAAGTGGTGTACGTACCCTCATGAATGTGTGCCATACCCACACGTAAACATATTTAATCCACAACGCTATAAACGGATACGGTTGTAGCCGTCTACCGCCCTAGGTAAACAATTTCATTTTCCGTGGTATTGTTGATACGGTTATGACAGTATTGTGATTTTGTATGAAAAATTCTACTGTCTATCCCTACTATAGGACCGCGCCGGAAAGTGTAACAGGGAAACGGAATTGATAAGTGGACATTAAAGGTGAGCGTCCTCTAATGCCCATATATCAATCCCGTTTAGTAGTTATATAGGAACACTAGCTTTTGCCCGCGACTTAGCCCGTGTGGAGTTCGAAAATTATCCCGCGGGAACTTACAGACGCCAGCACATCAAGCTAACCGAAACTCGCAAATTTTCCCAATCAACTTTGAACCTTATGCTTTAGCGATAAAGTTGAAAATCTATTATAGAAATTTGACAGATTGTAGTAGCTTGATGTGCTGGTGTCTGTACTACCAGAATAAAAAGTATCTTTGGTCCTAACCGATATCACAGTCTACCTGTGTGCTAAATTTGATCGAAATCGGTTCAGCCGCTAAGACGTGAAAAGTTAACAGACATACAGACAGAGTTATTTTTGCATTTATAGTATTAGTATGGATGTTTTGGCTGTCAGCTCAACTTTGTTTGAAACATAAAATTGAAATTTAACAACAAAACTACGATATACATATGCAGTAGCTTCTCTTTCCGACATCACCAAAATATTACGTTTCCAATTAGAAGAAATCCCTTGAAAAAAAAAATCTAAATTAAACACACACACAACAAAAGAGATAAGTTTGCAGGATCGTCGGATATAGCTGTTGAAGTTTAGTAAGAAATCGATGAATGTTGACGACTGAAATTTATTTTGATAAAAGAGATGTTTGTTTTCTATTAATAAAATTAAATTTTATTCCAGAACATCCATCGGTTTCTTACTAAACTTCAACTATATCCGACGATCCTGCAAACTTATCTCTTTTGTTGACTGTACATGAGCGAAAACATCTAATTGACGTAGCTTTCAGAAGTTTGAATAATGCCTTTAAGAAGATCTGAAAGGAATTTTTATTTGCGACCGATTCGATTGTGGGATGATAAGTATTCGATACACAGGTTTTGTGCGAGTTTAATGTTTAATGGCGTCGTTATTGTATTGATGTATTTATTGGGAATAAATAAAAATAAACAACATACATGCCTGCCCAGAACTGACCCAGAAAAAAAAAAAAAAAGACCAAACCCAGAACCGCTCTTTATTTTGATTGTGAATTACGCTATTTTCATATAGCTCTAGGCATTATCACTTGCATATATAGCGTAATCAGCCTACAACGTTCCTACTGCGGTCACAGGCCTCATTTTTGTGACATAACATAACATAATCAGCCTATAATGTTCCCACTGCTGGGACACATCACACAGGCCTCCTCTCAGTGAGAGGGAGTGTGCCGTAATCCACCACGCGGCCCCGAATCGCGGTCTTCGAATTGTTGGTTCAAGGACATGCTGGTTTCCTCACGATGTTTTCTTTCACCGTTTTGAGAGCAGTGGTGATGAAATAATTTGCACAAAGCCATCATCATATTTTATATGACAGGGACAGAAATATATAAGGAACTTTAAATACATAAAATTAAATACATGTTAGGTACTCGTCCCAATATGGCGGTTTTGTATCAAATTATGAACAGTGGAGTTAGTAAAAGAAAACCAATTCTGAAACCACAAACATTGCCTGTATTCGCATGACTATATGGAAAATAACGCCAAACTGTCGAAGTATCAGTTCTCATTTTTGTTAGTACGTGATCTATCTTAGAAACCCCAGATTTATTTGTCTAAAGATATTCAAAGAAACTCGTTATCCGTAGAGATTTGTAAACGCCAAATAAGTATGATGTATCAGTCTTTGAAGGGAACTAGGGATCTGGTAGTCCATATACCTAAACATATTCAATCATAATTATATTGGTAAGTAAACTGAGGAGTATTATAGATTACTTTTTCTTAGAATATAATATATAATGCAAACTGTCTAAAGACGTAGCGTCGGTAGGCCTCGCACAAGGTGGACCGACGACCTTGTGAAGGCCGCAGGAACCCGTTGGATGCGAGAAGCACAGAACCGGTCGAAGTGGAGGTGCTTGGGGGAGGCCTATGTCCAGCAGGGGACGTCTTTCGGCTGAAAAATTAATGAATGAATGAAACTGTCTAAAACCAAATAACCCTAGGCCTGTAAAAATAACGCCTTATCTTTTGGAAATTTTAATATGTGTGGAAAAGTATAGACAATAACGTAAAAAGTTTATGCGTACAAAACATGGAATAGTTTTATAGAAAGGTTGTATTCTATGTCTGCCTGCGTCCTTAGTCTAGTGGTCACAAGCGCTACGGTTGAGCATGAGGTCCTGGGTTCGATTCCCATGTCAGACAAAGTGCATCTGGAATTTCTCAGTAACAGCCCGTTGTCTGTATTTGTGCCCTGTTGATGGCAATAGGCTCGCCGCCAGTTAAATGGAACTTAAGCACACATACCTCTGCCGAACCCTTCGAGGATTACACGCGTGATGTTATGTTATGTTCTTCTATGTAAACGATGCCTATTAGCGACTGCCCGTTGTATCACAATTTTTTTTTATATGCAGTGCAAAGTCTCTATTCTATCCTTACTTACTAATGTTTTTTTTTTTTTTGTTATCCTGTACTGGGCAAAGGCCTCCCCCAAATCCTTCCAGGAACTCTTTTCCCACGCCACCTCGAACCAGCCGTCGCGGTACGCGTCCAGGTCATCTCGCCATCTCTTTCTGGGCTAGCCTCGGCTCTTCGTCAGGCACCCATTGTGTGATTTTTGCCCAAATAAACATTTATTCCCCAATTTTCGAAATTGCACTAAAGCTTTACAACTAGAAAATACATATGGCACTAAGTCCGCCTCTGTACATTTGTGTGCTTGAAGTATTCAATAAATAAGTAAATACAGTTCCTAGCAAGATGGTAGAAAAGCAAAACATTGGTATTTACACTGCGTCTCTTCGAGATAACGACACTCCTTACAGTAATGTGATAAGTCGGGAGGAATTTAATTTCGCGTCGCCTTATGGCGTCCGCCATTATTGTGCCCTTTACATAGCGATGCGGCTTGGGACATCTTGCAGAGTACCATCGAATGTTTTGGTTGCAAAAGAAGCAGAAAAACGATAAGTAAATAGGTAACTAACTGAATTGTTTGAATGTAATTGCGTTATTCAGTGGACACTACATACTATTGAAAATGGGAAATATTTTTCTTCTGATGACGGATACTTTTTGAAATTATTGAATCTCTAAGAACTTTTTGCGGTTCTCATGATGTAGGTACACTTTTTTTAAATAGTAATAGTATTTAGCCTCTAATTAACTTTACGGCCTTTTCTCACAGTTGGCTGCAGTAACTAGTCCCCCGACCAAACGGGTTAGGTAAGGTTTGAACTGTGCGAACTGTGCATACCAACCACGCGCGAGCCGAATTGGTCGCAGTAACTGAGCTAGGGCACCCAAACCAAAGAGTTAGGTTTTCAAAAATAAAAGTTTAGGACTTTGACCAACCGCACTACATCCAAGTTGGTCTCATTTGGGTGTTTAGTTTTTTTAGGTCCCCAAAATAGGAATTTTTAGAGGTTTACAAATGAGGTGTAATCATTATATTGGAGTGTTCAATTATGTTTTTAGGAGCGCAACATGGGAATTACTACAGGTTCGATTAAATCGGTTCAATGCGAACTTTTTGTAAATTGGTAATAGAGGTTTATTTTAATTAATCGTGAAAGTTTGTATAAACTTGTTTTTGTATTCCAGTTACAGTTGTTTAAATAAAGTACACATTCATGATCATCTTATTTTAGTAGGTACCTAAGCAAATAATAACTAATACGTAATTAATTAATAAAATAACAAAATTTAATCCTAACTTAACTTTTTAGTTAAGTTAGGATTAAATTTAATTAATAATAATAGTTTTCTATACACAAACTTAAATATAGCGTCCAAAAATTTATCCGCATCGCTGTCGACTGATACAGTACCCAAGAGACTGGCGATAGTTGGTTGTTTTAAGACAAATTACATTATTATTATAATATTGCCCATTTCATATCCAACTGTAATTAAGTGAACTTTCATCAAAACTTTTAATTGAATAAGTATTTGAAGTAATATATGTCATGTATGTGAATGACACGGGTTCTAGCTAGCGAGACTCTCTATAGTAGTCTCGCTAGCTTGCAATTTAAAAACTTGTTGTTACAAGTTGTAGAACTTGTAACAACAAGTTTTTAAATTGTAATAAAACCCGCGATCAACAAAATGTACCGTGTACCGTGCCATTATTTTTTTACTATAAACACAACTATGTTATTATTTATTTTGTAATTTAACTATTGAGTATTTTTGTGAAAACCATAAGTTGCTCGCTTTGCCCGAGATGATCATTACCACATAATTGCAGTGTCAACAATAGCAAATATACCAAATTTTATGTAAAGCGGACGAGTTAAAGTGCAACAAATTACCATTGGCTGAGATCCCTACACCATTCAGAAAATACCTGTTTATCTTCAAAATGCCTGAACAGATTTTCATGAAACAAAGCTAAGAACCAACCCATCAAACCAGCCTTCTAATTAAAAAAAACCGTATTGAAATCGGACCACCCTTCCTGAGCTACTATGCCACAGACAGACTATACTACAACTATAGTCCTCTTCACCGTATCCGGGACAACATTTCATTCCTTTCGTGACCTCTCTGATGACTTGCAAATCCAACTTTGGTCTGCACACACAGATACAAAACGAAAAACCGTCAAACTTATAACACCTCTCTTAATACGCCGGGGGCTAATGCTAAATATAAGGTGTTTCAAAAATAACCCAACAAACTTTAAGAGGTGCTTAAGACCATCGAACTGAACAACTTTCACCACGGGACCAACTCCGAAATCACGAAAAAAAATCAGTTGTTTCATACATTTTGTTCAAGTATTGAACTTTTGTATTAAATAGCTGATTTTAATTTTCGTGATTTCAGAGTTGGTCCCATAATGAAAGTTGTTCAGCTCGATGGTCTAAAGCACCTCTTAAAGTTTGTTGGGTTAATTTTGAAACACCTTATATTTAGTTGAATTTAATATAAAAACAATACCAGCAGTTAAAAAGATCGCTAAAACCAAACCAATCGGAAATCAATCAATCATAATCTAAAAGCCCAATGAAGTTATTGACAGAACCGTTCATATTTTCATTTAGTTTCATTTTAAAAGCTGTGCTATCACGCTATATCGCGTGTTTAGGGGTAAACAAAAGTCTTGCTTGTTCCGTTTCTTTAATCTACATATAAAATAATAGTAGTATAACGTAAAACGTAGATGCTTCATAAAATGGTGAAAAAACTTACTACTTGGTATCACGCTTGATATCTGGCTGCTACTTGGACTCCCTACGGGCCAGCCCACAGTTGGCGAGGTGATTTTCGACTTTATTTTAAGGAACACAATGTTGATATTTGTTTGGCATTTACAAACGCGCTGCACTGCGTTTCATCAATTGGGCTCTAGCCTTAAATGTATGAAAAGTGGCGAATCCTGACCACTAGAGGTGAACTGGAATGATCGGTGTGCGGGTAGCCTCAATAAACGTGCCAAAAACACGTGTTCCCGCCAAAAAATCAAGGAAAAAGATATTAAAAAAAAACAATTGAAAAACAGCAGACTGTAATGTACACACACACGCACATAATCAAAATGTTTGTTATACTCGTAGGTACATCAAATATAGTTTAGCATAAAATTTTATTTAGTTTAGCAGTATCCTGTACTGCTATTGTAATACATGAAATGAACAACTTAATTGATGCCACAGGGCGTCTGTTTCGACGTTTTTGTGCGTTTGTAGTTTGTGTTCATGCCTAGTAATTAGTTTGAGACACAGATATAGATAGACCTAGATAACGCAAGTATCACGATCTGTATGAAAACCAAGCGTGCCATTTTCTGACTTCCTACTATGACGTCACGAGCACTATTTAGTGATGGGAAAATCAAATCGATTCAAAGACGCCGCCGCGTGCGACACCCGTCTCGCTCCACCCGCGGGGCCTAGCGCCAGCGCTCACGCTCACCCAGCCAGCAGTACTCAGGACTGAGCGCGAAAGTGGCGGCTTACGATTTTTGTACGTAAGCTGGGCACGCGAAGTTGTTGCTCTTGCGTTATCTGTATCTATATCTGTGGTTTGAACTTATACAATGTATTCAATATACCTACAACAAACTGCGAGTGTATCATACAGGTATGTTACCACTACAAAGCTTTTCATTTCTGACCAAAGTAACTTTATTACGGGCGGATGTTTCAATCGACAGATAATTTTTATTCGTGGAATAAAATTGACGTCTGACAGATTTTGTTTGGAAGAACTGTCAAAAATTCAAAATTATTGCTCGGATAGTTATCTGGCTTTGGAAAAATCAACCCTAATAATATTAATAAGGTTCAGCGAAACCTGTGCTTTTTATAAGTTTCTTTTGATATTATTAACAGATTTTATTTATTTAAATAGTTAAAATACGTGATGCTGAGTTGCAACGCATTGATAAATATATGGTTTTCAAACACAAACCAAAAGCGTTAACCAGACGAAAATAACCAATGGTATGAAAAAGAGTTCATTATCACTACCGCTTCTAACATAAAACCCTCACATATTTCTGTCTGCTACATTCAAAAACTTTTTTTAACTCCAACAAGTCACCCTACCCTCGTCATACAGTCAATGACACTGCCGGCACTTGTTTGATGTCTAAAAATATTAGGACAATAACAAAATGTTGGGTAACTGCCTCGTTCTTCTAGTGGTCGCAAGCGATATGTCACTTGTCCCTAAAGGTTCATTAGAAAACCAGCGTCAGACAGCATCTGTTCTGGCATTAATGCTGAAATTAACCTTTTTGGCGCAGCCTTGAGGCACTCTATTGTTATTTGAAACATTATTTTTATTTTGTTAATTTTGTATTTTGTGTTTCACGAACTGTGTCCAAATGAACTTTATTATTTCTTTTCTTCTTTCTTTCTTTCGATACTGCTGAGCATGAGGTCCGGAGTTCCAGTCCCAGGCCGGGCAGAGTATTATTGGGGTTTCCATCTGGAATTTCTCAGTAGCAGTCCGGAGGCTGAATTTGTGCCCGGTTGATGGAAATAGGCTCACCCACTATTACATTGGATTTAAACATTACTGGCGAAATGTGGGTGTAGGTACTACACATACACCTCTGCATAACCCTTCATGGATTACAGGCTTGATGTAGGGTTACATTAATAGTTTGTTCACACGTGATGTTCGTATGAATGGGACATGAGCATGTGAGAAGGTTGTAAGCAGATTTTTTTTATTACTTTTGACGTGTTTATCACAGTTTTCCATGACTTCTGGTTTAATTTATCAAAATGAGAACAATACTGCTTTCACGTGGAATTATATCGCACAGTTCCTATATAAAATACATGTAACAAAACACATTTCATTAGTCTTGTCAACATAGTAAAACAACGAACCAAAACCTCAAAGCTTACAGTGCACCTTTCATTTCTATTTTCTCTCCACCATTAGGTTTGGGGTACAAAGTGACACGTCCGCATTTCCTCTTCGGACGGACCTCACTCAAAAGTTCCTTGTGGTTTGAATCTGGGTGTCCTTACCACAACATTAGTCACAACCCTACGGCTGTGTCCTCGATGAGAGCGACGCGACGAGCGGAGCGGGAGCGATGGCAAGGCGGGGAGTGGGGTAGAGAGGAACAACCCCGTATAAGTAATGGGTGAATCTACATTGCGGTGGAAGAGAAAGGAAGGAAAGTGAATTAATATCGATGCGCGAGAAGGCACACAGTCATGAGAATGCTCGAGAATTCGTGCTATTGCGCTATAGACGCTTGCAGCTGCACTGCCTTATGCCCATCTCTTCACGCCACTTCTCGTAAATTCCCTCGATGACGCTAAATGTAGTCGCAAGACGGACAGATGCGCTACCCGTGTTTGTTCTCATGTCTCCCCTCTCTTACCCCGCTCCGTAAATTGCCCCTAAAAGCTTGCCGCTTCCGCTTCCACGCTCCGTTGTCATCAAGAACGTTGCCTATCGGTGACGAAATATGGCTTGAATTAATTAATTAATTAATAAGTCGAATCATTTTACCTATTTTACGTAATACGTGGTAATTTTGTAATTATTTTAATGGCTGGTTAATAATATTGTAATTTTATTTATTTCCGATGTAGTTCTGAAATTAATCTCAAATTGCAAGACGAGGTTTTTAGGCTTTAAAAGTCGAAAACAATATTAATATTTCAATACCCCTAGTCTGCTGTAATTATTGATATGCAAACATCAATCATTCACATCAGTGCAGCAATGGACGGCCCCGTACTGCTGTTTACTTTTAGATATACATACATACAAAGACTCACGTCTTCCCAGGCGGTTTACGTTCATACATCTGGTGATACACTCATGCCGGTTGCGAGTACTATGCACCTGAACTTTCTGAAGAACATCACCACAGTTATATGTTCTTCTAGGGAGTAATCTTCACTTATTTATTTATTTATTTTATTTATTTATTAATAACCAACTTATATTGACAGTTTGCACCACACATACAAGTTATTAGTCAATATTAGTAATTACACATGTCATACAATCATAAAATTATGTTAAATCACATAATAAAAGATGAAATGAAAAAAAGTGAAACAAAATTGTTCAAAAATTAGATAAAATTAGATAGAAATTAGAATAAATTGGAATAGAATTATTAATAACAGATAACTATTTTATATAAATTTAATTTAATTAAATAATATAAATAAATTAATATAAATGATTTAGGTCAAAAGGGCTCCGGGAGCCTTACTCCGAGCCTTTCAAAGCTCCAGGGAAACAGACCAAGAGAAAGTAAAACTGCTATAGTTCTTCTGACAAAGTTACACAATAAACTCATTACAGTTAACAAGTACATTTTCCGCTGCAGTAGCTAGACGGAAATTCATAGTAAAGCACTCCATGCTGCACTGAAAGGTCAACAGCGAAACCTACACAGCAGTAGAGACGAGTGAATATATGAGCAGAGCAAAGTTCGCGGTTTGCGCGCACCAGAGGGGATGTTTGTTGCGCCGTCATTATGTTTGAGTAACAGCCGCTCATTAAATGTTGCTGTGATTAATTTTATTGTAATCGGAAACTTGAGTAAAGTATCTAAAACGGAAAATTTGAAAAATTCATTCTTTGATAACGAAACGTTAGAAATGGCTAGCTGACAGAAAGAAAAATATCTTATGAATTATAAAAATGAACGTAGTAAACGATTTTTGGATTTTCAGTAAAATCTTGGAAATGAGAATATAGTGCGTGCGTGCCAACATTGTTTTTATATAGCGATATCTGTCTAGTTTGATTCAGGACTTTACACCGCATAAGTATTAGCATTTACATTATAAGAACTGATTTTAGCTTTCCTCCCTTAATTAATTCGTTTTTGTATTTTTAGTTTTGCTGTCTCGAAGCTGTCATTTTTGGATCTTTGACAGTCAAATTATTTTTACTTTAACTTTCATTTGGTATTTCCGATGCTTTTCATAAGAACAGTAGAAATATCGTCAGGAATGTATATCGGGCAGCGATCTCATTATCATTTGCCAGATTCACAAATTGAAGTAACAATAACACGAGGTTCACTTCACGTTGGTTTAGCTCTATGGTCAGGCACGTTGTTTATTCAGACAAGTGGTAAAATGACTAAAGAAAAAGTAGATCTTTTTTGGCGTTTGTAAATGCGACAGCTGGTGTTTATTATTTATGACGGAAAGACCCACAAAGTATGTAACACGGCCACGGGGCAACGGGACTTTAATGGCCATACTTATACATGAACATTTTGGACATAATGTTTCTGTTTTTGTATGTAAAACACACGTTGGTTTCACTTAGAGCTTTTACACACGAGCGGCATGTTCCCAGCGGCAGAGGTGACATTGGCAATGACACTGGACTATCAAGCATTACATCCGAGCGCGATGGTTACATGTATTAAAATAGTGGGGTAGTTATTTCCAGCGCAGTGGCACCAAGTAACAGGGCTCTGCTAAATAATAACAGCCTCAAGGTTAAGCAACCGTCGGGCCCCCGGAAATGGGTAACCATCCATTACAGACCGACACCCCTCCGTGCCTCGGAAAGCACATCGAGACGTTGTTGTTCTCAGCTGTCATTTGTAGATCTTTGACAGTCGTTACGGGTAGTCAGATACCAGAGGGGCAATTCTCGTAATTTTAAGAACGTTCACAGTCTGATCTCAGTCTCGATCTGTCAAAAAATACTTCTAATTTCCCTAGATTTTGACAAGTTTTTGACATTTGTTTGTCGCCGAGATGAGACTGCGACTAGATTTTGAAAGTTTTAAATTACGAGAATTGGCCTTCTGAAAGTCTGACAACCAATCTCACCAAGGGGTATCGTATTACCCAGTAACTGGGTTGTGGAAGTCCGATAGGCAGTAGGTCCATGTAAAATACTGGTATTCAGCTGCATCTGGTTAGACTGGAAGCCGATTCCAACATTGTTGGGAAAAGGCAAGTAGATGATGATAGCACCATTGTACTTTTTTCCAAGCTTTTCTTTTTAGTATTAAGTAGGTGGCATACAGAAGAATTGCGTAGGCGTTAGGCGAACTAAAAGGCCTGTATGTACATTGTTCAGACGCCAGCACATCAAGCTACTATAATGTGTCAAATTTCTTTAATAGATTTTGAACCTTATTGCTAAAGCATAAGGTGCAAAGTTGATTGGAAAAATTTGACAGTTTCGGGTAGCTTGATATGCTGGCGTCTGTACAAGTATATAATTATTTATGTAAGAGCAATTCTGACAAGATTTACTTCGCGTAATAAGATTTCTTACGCGTGAGTCTCTAAATAGCATTTCTAGCTTATTAGTAATGAATCGTCTTCTACTTATTTATTATTTCTGACGTCACCCGTTAAGGAGTAGAAAGGTGGACAAGAATAAATAAAAGGTTAGGTACTTAACATTTATTTTTGAAATAAAGTACTTTGTCCCTATGTACACTAAATAGGCATGTATGTTTGCATAACAGAAGGTCAATTCTCGTAATTAAGAACATTCAAAATCTAGTCGCCATTTATCATCTCAGCGACAATCAATGCCAAAAACTTGTCAAAAATGTAGGGAAATTTGAGTATTTTTGACCATCTTCACATACCAAGATCCCTCCTTACTTCGTGAAGCACGTTAAACCGTTGGTCCCGACTATTATTCGTGGATCTTTGTCAGTCGTCAGAAGCCCGAAAGTCTGTCAACCAATCTTACCAAGGAGTGTCATATTATCCAGTCACTGGGTTGTGGAGGTCAGATAGGCAGTCGCTCCATGTAAAATACTGATATTCAGCTGCATTCGGTTAGAATGGAAACCGACCCTAACATAGTTGGGAAAAGGCTAGGCAGATGATGATCAGACTGTGAACGTTCTTAAAATTACGACAATTGCCCATCTGGTTTGTTAATAAAATAAAGTAAAGGAACGCGAAAAATATTCAGAATAAAAAAAGATAAGATTACATAGCATCACACCTTGTTTCCCCGAAGGGTTGGGCAGAGATGGCCTATAGTACCTACACCCACATTTCGCCAGTTATGTTGAAGTCCCATGTAATAGGGGGCGAGCCTATTGCCATCAATCGAGCACAAGCCCAGTTTTCAGGCTGCTACTGAGGAACTCCAGAAAGAAAAACCCAATTACACTTTGCCCGACCTGGCAATCGAACCCAGGACCTTATGCTCAGCAGTATTGCTTGCGACCACTAGACCTACGAGGCAGTCAGTCATGTAAAAAGACTAGCTTCTGCCCGCGACTTCGTCCGCGTGAAATTTCACCCTCCCCCCATTCACCCTCTTAGGGGTGGAGTTTCGAAAAACCTTTCTTATTGGATACCTACTTTTTACAAAGAACATACCCTCCAAATTTCATGCCGCTAGGACCATCAGTTTAGGCTGTGCGTTGATATATGTATTAGTCAGTCAGGACTTTGAATTTTATTTATATACAGGCTGTCGCGTAATTAATGGATAACCTCTTAAGGGGTCATTGTACTTATCATTATGAACAACTTTTACTACGGGACCAAACATGAAATCGCGAAAAAAAACCAGATGTTCCCTACATTTATGTTCGCATAACTCGTCAAAACGTAGGGACCAGCTGATTATTTTTTCGCGATTAAAGGTTTGGTCCCATAGTAATAGTTGTTCATAATGATAAGTACAATAACCCCTTAAGAGATTATCCATTAATTACGGCACAACCTGTAGATGTCGCCTGAAAGACAAGCTAAAAACAAATCACTATGTTTAGTTCGTCAATACCGTTCGTAATGGTACAAAATACCCTTCGCGAGAGAAGTGCCATACACACGATATGTTTTTTATTTTCAAAAAGTAATATTTTATAAAGTCAGTCCCGAATTTGAAATAAAGACTCTTTGCAACAGCCATAAGTCACCGACTCGACGTCCACACAATGGGTATCTGAGTGTGTTTCCTGCACTTTTTGTACTATTCAATAAATCTGGGAATACTGTAGCTTTGTACTAGTTTAAATGCCAAATGTTACAATATTTATTACCCTACTTAGCATTGAAAAGGAAAAAATGTAGTATGATTAATGTCCTTTGCAAGAAATGGGGAAAACATTGGACGTAACTTTTTTGTTTGTTTGAGGTTTTGAATTTTCTTGGGGCTGAGAAGAGACAAATTCTTTAAATAGCCTGTAGAGGTATACGCAACAGGGTGTAAAGTTCACTCATACTCTATGGAAATGGAGGATCCTCCAACCAGACGGGTGTTGTGTCTGGCGGGCAACTGCCTGATGATTCATGTCAGGCCGCTGTATGTATGCTAGTTGCGCGGTAAACTCTGCTTGCGAGATGCAGGATTTTACGTGACGTCAGTATGACGCGTTGTTCGCATGTGGCGTTGTAGATACCGTTACAAGCCTATTTGGAGAATTTTTTGGGTAGTCAGATGCCCGAAAGTCTGACAATCAATCTTACCTAGGGATATCGTTTTACCCAGTAACTGGGTTGTGGAGGTCAGATAGGCAGTCGCTCCATGTAAAGTACTTGGTATTCAGTTGCAGTCGGTTATTCTGGAAGCCGACTCAAACAGAGTTAGGAAAAGGCTATATATAGGCAGATGATGAGTAAAACCGGGCATAAGTCCCTGTCGATAAAACATATTTTTTTGCGTATAAATGTGCTTCGGAAGAAATATTTCGGCCTCGATCGTTGGTTTGCGGACGAAGATAAAAACTTAATGCCGTTATGATACTCTCCTTCGCCATAATACTGCCATTTAAAACGCTATTTTACTTTTTCCTTGTAATTCGATTTTTTCCTTTTAATGTTGAACATCACGTTTACATCACGTTTACAAAACATTGAGTTGAGTTCCAACATTCAAATTAAATCATTACTTCGGTAAAGTTTGATTAGAATCAATTCGCATTAAGGGTTGACTATGAATCTATGTACTCATGACATGAACATAATAATATTTTTTTATTTTATAAGGAAAAAGGAAATTTCGAAACGGCTAGTTGACTGAATATTGATGAATATTTTAGTTTCTGTATAGGTTTAGTTAAGTTAGGATTTAATTTGGTTATTTTTATTAATTAATTAGGTATTAGTTATTATTTGAAAATAAAAATACTGTCAAAATATTTTTTTTAATAGCTTTATTATGTATTAAATCCCTATATACCTTATTGGTGATGTTCATAAGAAACTCGCAGCTGGCGTGCGTGTCAGATTTATGAACGTAAACGAAGCAAAAGGAATATGTAAGTTTCGTAGCAGACGTTCTGCAGTTTCTGCCTATCCTTTTGGGTAGATGGCGTAAGTTTATGTATGTATGTGTGTTTCAATAGCTACTACAATCAAAGGATTAAAGTCCTCCAACGTGCTCGTCTTTTGGATAGGTGCTTTCTTTTGGCAGAAAAACTACACTGCTTGACATATTCTTGTCACTATAGGCAGTCGCTTCATGTAAAATACTGGTATTCAACTGCGTCTGGTTAGACTGGAAGCCGACTCCAACTTATTTGGGAAAAAGCAAGGCAGATGATTTACAAGACACAACGATAGTCTGTCAAAGACTATCGTTATCTCGATTTATTCCGGACTGATCGCCTGAACACCCCGTCGTTCCCCTGCTAGTTCGTCTTCTGTTTTAAACTTTGTCTTATCCACTATAAGCTTTCTCATTCCGGTTTGGTCCAGTTTTTCTTTTGTTTTTATTCCTGAAGGATCTCATAGGGCGTACGATGACAGCTTACCTATAGCGTACTCTAACTGTTCTACGCCTTTTTGTTTTTTGAAGTGAAAACTTCTTTAGCGGCGTTGTACACTTTTTTTGTAATGAGTAAAAAATGTTAAACTCGCGTCAGGACACGTGACCTGCGGGGCAATTGTGTAACACATTATCAATCGGAATCTGATTCATTTTGACAGTTCAACAACATTCATTGCGTTATTTACGTGTTGAGCAGACAAATTTTTCGAACTTATGAAGCAATGGATTAGCAATTTGCTTCAAAATGATTCAGATTCCGATTGATAGTGTGTTACGCAATTAGGGTGCTGATCGAAAATTCGTAAGACGGATGGAGAGTAGACAGCCGGCGCGGCGTAGGAGTATCCCCCTCTCTTTCTACGGCGCGGCGAAAATGTATAACCGACACCGCTTCGGATGTATTCGGCTGTCCTCGAGATGTACTCGGTTCCGAATATGTCAGTGAATGATGGCAAAGTATTCTGTTTGTGTTTTGTTTTCACTTCTGTCGGCACTCCCGGAGTGCCACTGTTTTTTTTTTCCGTCACGAAACACAACAACACGAATGTTGGCAAAACCGAATATTTCACGTGAACTTATTTTACCTACACCGACCAATACCGCCGTAAAAACTGAAAACGAAGTTGTATGTATTTTTGTGACGTATGTCGAGTATACCCCGGGGTATAACAATACGTATAGCCGATGAGAAATAAAATAAATTCAGGAATATAGCCACAACATAAAAAATATTCGGTTCTAGAGAATAAATCTCTGTATTTTAAGAAAAGCGACTACGAAATTATGATTTTTTGTAGATGGCTATAGTTTATTTTTTAAAGCAAAGTTATAATTCCTCATATGACTTCGGGTTCAATAATCTTTTATCCTGTTACACTTCACCACGCAATAAAATTCAACCATTTCCAAGCAAGAATTCAACTCAAACATCTAAAGGCAAAAATGTTACAGACGTAAGTAGTTCACCTTTTCACATCGACTGAACGACTGAATGGGAACGACCGAATAAAAGTACATTCAGAATTCAGAGCGAATATAATAGAAGCACCCGTTTGGATATTATTTGTATTGTGCCTGTCAATGTCAATAGATATGAAAGGCAGACTGGGAATGTGCAGGTCCTGTCTTGTTAAGGTAACGTTGCAGAGATAATAGGTACCGTCGGTTTTGTGCTGTGATTTGAAAATTAAATTGTTTGTTTGCTTTTATTTTTAGGATTCCGTACCTCAAAAAGAAAAACGGAATCCTCATAAGATCACTTCGTTGTCCGTCTGTCTGTCCGTCGGTCAAGACCCTTTTTCTAGGTGGCTCCTGTATCTTGGGGGCCGAAGTTGCGTTAGCATTAAATTAAAACACATACATACACATATTTGTTATTGATATGGCAAGGGACAGCAGTTAAAATTAGGTTAGTATTTAGACCATACAATTTAGTAGTAATGACATTCGAGAATAAGTACGTTACGAGTTCAGTGGTTATTCAAACGCAATAATGACTATGAATAGTAGATAAGTAAATAAAGTTTTTATTACCTAAGATAGAAATACTGTACCTACAGTATGTCTGTATTTCCTATTTTATCAGTGCTTATCCGTTTCATCTCTGACGTCACGATATTATAATGGACGTCCCCGGCAACGTCCATAAAATGTAGGTAAATACAACGTAACGTTATCGCAGACGGAAATTTAAAAGCGTCATATATTTCCATACATTTTACTTCCCTGTGTTATCGTGAACGTCATGTTAGAAAATATAAAAGCGCACACAACGTCATGAAAAACACTAAACCCCTAAAAAAGAACTGTCGCCTCATTATCCGACTGCCAAAACAAGATTGTAATATGGCGCGGACCAATTATTACAAAACCAGTGTACAATTTATTTACAAAGCGCCATTTAGCAGGCTTCGGAAGCCGTAAGATCAGTCAGATTCCGACTACCAAAAACGTTTTCTTAGGGGACCAATGTTTATGCGTAAGAAGACATGAATAGAGACTTCTATCATTTATAAAAAGATTCCTGATAGCATCAAAGAAAATTCTTCTCCCGAATATAATCGTGTCGCCAAAGCGGTGAGAGTACGGTGGCTAGAATTTCCGTGGGATTCAGGAAAGGTACATAAATTAGGCACGTTGGGCATTTCTTTGAGATGGGAAAAACCATTGAACTCGCGACACTGTTACCGTAACCGACACCAAATAAATATTTCGAAATATTTCCTGACGATTCAAAAAATGTACACGTTCAAGTTTTCACTTCTGTCGGCACAACCGGAGTGCCACTGTTTTTTTATCCTACTGTTCATTTTAAAAACCTTTGCATATTTTGAGGAACTTCTCATAACAATCAAGTCTCATGGTGCTCACAGTGCGAGGGTGGGCAATCATATTTTAGCGCATTCTTTTGATGTCTATCCATGTTTCCTCAGTGGAAGTAACACGAAATAAAATATAAGCAAACGATAATAACGTTTATTTACCAAAGACATACGATATCGGAAGAAATATTGAGGTAACAGAAAATGTTCATGTAGGATTATATTTATTTAGTCTATGATTTCTATATTGATGCTAATGTAGAAATAATAGAAAATGTTCATGTAGCATTATATTTATTTAGTCTATGATTTCTTTAGTGATACTGTAGCGGTATCTACAACGCCATATACGAACAACCTGTCATACTGACGTCACGCAAAATCCTGCATCTCGCAAGCAGAGTTTACCGCGCAACTAACATAGATACAACGACCTGCCATGAATCATCGGGCAGTTGCCCACCAGACACAACACCCGTCTGGTCGGAGGATCCTCCCTTTTCTATAGAGTATGAGTGAACCTTACACCCTGTTCCTCACACCACACCTCTATAATGCTAATGTAGAAGTAATAGAAAATTAATGTTCATTTAGCGCTACATTTATTTAGTCTATGATTTCTTTAGTGATGCTAATGCTGAGCTTGAAGTCTTGGGTTCAATTTCCGGGTCGGGCAAAAGTGTTATTAGGTTTATCTATATGGAATTTCTCAGTAGCAGCCCGGTGTCCGGTGTCTGAATTTGTGCCTGATTGATGGAAAATAGGCTCGCCCCCTATTACATGGAACTTAAACGTAACTGGCGAAATGTGAGTGTAGTATAGCGGCACCTCTGCCTTACCGTTCAGGGAATACAGGCGTGATATTATGTTTATTTTATTTAGTTTCGTTGAAAATGGCAACTATTGTCTTCTTGACCATTCAAAAAAGCCTGTAAATATTTTTTTTTATATTTTAATTATCTTTGAGTTTGAGTAATCGCTAGGCCACTCAGACACCATTCATACTATAATCCATACTTCCATACTAATATTATAAAGCCTGTCTGTTACCTCTTCACGCTTAAACCGCTGAATCGATTTAGATGAAAATGAGTCAGGACTCATTTTCATCTAAATCGGTTTAGCGGTTTCCCAGGGGAAAGGACATAGGATAGTTTATCACGAATACTTAACTAATTCTTTTCAAAATTTGACACAAGTTTCAAAGGTTTTACGATTTTCAACTTAGATTCAAATTTACTATCTTTACGTTAATTTTAAATCTAAGTTGAAAGGCGTCAAAACAAAACTTAAGTCATCTACAATTTTATAGGTATCTCTTCATTTTTTCACTTTAACTCAAAGAACACTGAATCTCTTCAATAATGAAATTGTGCTATCGAACTTTTTACTTGGCAATTTTCAATAAAGGAAGCCCAAAATATTATATTTTTATTCATAATCTTCTTTGATCAATATTCCTTGGCGAAGTCTTATAAAATGTATAATTTTTGGATTGTTAGACCTTTAAATGTTCCAGGAAAGCCATCCTTCAAACCATGTTGATTCAAGATGGAGGAAAAATATTGAATATATTTTAGCTTGAGCCCTTGTGGGATGTTTAAATACTCTTTCGATGAGTGACTAAACATTTGTCGAGTTAAATGGGAGTTCAGGTGGAGAGTGTTCTTTTATTCCATAGAATTGTATTTAGATAGATTTTTTTTTTACAAAGTATTTTGTATTTTTGGCAAAGTATTCTGTTCGTGTTTTGTTTTCACTTCTGTCGGCACTCCCGGAGTGTTTTTTTTTTTTCAATAAAGTAGCCTCACAGACTCTAACAGACTCTAATACGATTGTCAATTCAACAATATCTCTAGCATATATTTTTAATACCCGATACCGACAACAAAATCTCGAAGACATGCGGAAGGCACGTTTGAAAACGTTGGAAGCCTGAGATTATCCCAAAATCGTGGTTTTCGATCAGTATACTTATTCTTGGTAGATTTACAGTGTATTTTATTCGAAACAGTATAAAATAATGGCTTCAAAACTGTTACATTTCCTTTTTGGGACAGGTTATAATAGTCACATTAAAGTATGACAGAATAAGATGATAACATTAGATTAGATAAATTTTGTTCATATCATCTCTTGTAAGTTTGAAACCACAATATTTGCATAAACGTATCGAACAAAGGTGAGAATACAGATACTGCTACGCAAGCTACGCAGTCGTAGCAATTTGCTACGGTGTAGCTGTGTGCTACGCACCGATATGGAAACATTATTTAATACGAACGGTTTTCTATTGATTTGGTTAATTAATAAAGAGTATTCTATTCTATTCTATTGATAGTAGCTGTAATTATTCGAATAGTATAATCAGTTTACTCCTAAAAGATGGGGTCCCTGTGTATTTATTATACTACTCTAATAAGACTAATCCCCTTATTAATAAACGTTGTATAGCGTCTGTATAGTTACACAACGACTGAAATATAGAAATCGGTGTGTAACTATTCATCTGATATAATAGGTTTACTAGTAAGGGGCTTAGACTTTTAAAAAAAGAAGCACCAGTAGTAGATTTGTATCTAAAGTAAAAACATTCGTCAAAAAGTATATTTACAAATGTCTATTGACTCATAGAAACGACCCTCAATTGTTTAGTAATTCGAAGTTTTATATCTAGAACTTTTCGTGAAAAGTGTTTTTCATGTCGTAGAGTACCCAGAGGCTTTCAAGCTTCTAGGAAAACACATACAAGTAAGTAGTTAATATTTATTATTCTGTAAAAAATCACTGCTTTATGGTTTAGAAAATAGGCAAGAGCGTTTCTATAGAGAAAAGACCACCTGCATTTCCTCTTAATACAGGAAAATCAAATATTTAAAATGTTATTTTATGTTTACGTACAGACGCCAGCACATCAACCTACACCTAACTGTCAAATTTTCCCAATCAACATTGAACCTTATGCTTTAGCGATAAAGTTGAAAATCTATTACAGAAATCTGACAGATTGTAGTAGGTTGATGTGCTGGCGTCTGTACAAAATATTTCGCCACATTTTCCTGTAAGCCAATAAAAATGCTTCGAATGGCTTTCCTATACAAACTAAGTCCTTTAACAAAGAGACTGAAATAGATTTAGAAAAAGGATCCTGTTGGCGTCATTCAAGTACGAAAGCCTGAAAGCAGATAACAGCTGGAACAAGTCCAGTTAAGATAAAACAGACCAACTGAACCAACAACACCTTTGGCCCAGCATTATGAGTTGTTACCAAACTGTAACAATATCATACTTGTCATCCCTCGTCCAGCAGTTTACTAACGGTAACGTTATTTAAATACGAACTGAACGCAGGTCAATTGTTGTTTGCCAACGATTCGGGAAAGGTCGGCGAATGTTTATTTTGTTCAGACAAGGTTAGTATGTAAGTAGCGTTGAACTGTAGATGTACGAATATTGGTAGAACGGCCTTTTATTTTATCCCGTTTTTTTATGTGGCGGTATATAAAAAAAAACAGGATATAAAATAAAAGGTCACTCATGCACGAGGTTGTGGTTTCGAATCTGAGCAAGTACTATGATTCAAATCATAATATTATGTGCTTTCTTTCTGAGTTTATCTTGGACATAACCGACATCGGTGAAAGCAAAACATCGTGAGGAAACTTGAACTTATAGACTTAAAGTGCCACTAGTCGTTATTTTTTCCATACAAATTTCGAGAGAGTATTACTCCACTGTTTGACATTGTGCACCCAAAGTTAAAACATGATATCGTTTTGTCTTATTATTAACTTTAACAGAATAGTAAAATAAAAACACATTAAAAAGTTATGAGCCAACAAAGATTCGTTTTTCTTGCTAATTTTAACGTACTGATGATATTTTAACTACTCATGGCGCCGCGGCGACGGCTGCGAGTTTTGATAAGCCTTGATACAACCTTGATGCATCGTCTTCACATATAATTATATAATGAATGTGAGTTTCTTGCCGGTTCTTCTCCATAGGAAACGACCAATTGGAACCGTGCACCTAGCTTCTGACGTTTCATAAGTGCCCATGTTGGTTTATGTGAAATAAAAATATTTTGATTTTGATTTTTTGATTTTTGATACAAAAACTTGTAAAACATTATAAAAGAGTAACGGTGGAGTTTCTTGCCCGTTCTTCTCCATACGAAAACTACCTTTTGGAAGGGGCGACTAGAATCAATTTCGTTTTATTATAATTTTTGACGTTCAAAAGTGCTTTTAGTTTGCCTATTTGAAATAAATGATTTGACTTTGACTTTGACTTTACCGTGGCGGCGAAAAACGCTGCCGTTGAGGTGCCATGTGTAAACGCTCTTATGTGTTAGGTGACCCGCGAAGTCGGCCATTGCTAGTTAAAAATCGGTCACCGATACTAACCTGTCCTTTCCGTTGGACGTAATAATGTAAAGTAAATGGAGCGTAGATATACATTTTCGTACCCATTCGTACCTCCTGGCACCATGAGTGGTCCTTTAGCATTCAATATTTACATTCACTGGATTCAATCGTCCACATGCGGTATTATCGAAGGTACTTAGGTACTTGAAGGTAAAGCGAATTCATTCTGATTGATTCGTACGTGAAATTGATACTTGGAAAAAGGTCAAGTGGCTAATGTTACGAGTATTTGATAGACGTACGTATTTGTAAGTACCTACGGAAGCCTTAGAGATCAAACGTTGAGTGTTTACAAAGTATTGGTAATACAGATTACCAACTCGAAATAAAACTGGTTCATGTGAAACGGTGAGAATTTGGGGAATTAATGTCGAATTTTCGCAAAGAAGGTAGGTACCTCAAGAAAGTTTAGGATTGGACGTTTTTTGGTTAAGAAACACTTTTTTTCTCGATCTCGCCTGATGGAAAGCGATGAATGAAGTCTACAATGTAAGGAGCGTGCCCAGAAGATGCCTGTTCGCTCTTGCATTAAAGGCTGATGGGTAATATGTGGAATAATAATAAAGTCCACCAGGCCGTATTACTAAACATGGTGTTTACAAAGGTTTTCATAACATAGCATAGTGCTACATGTCTCACCGTTTTAAAAGTATGCAAAACAATTTACAATTAAATACAGTTCTTACATTCAATTTAAGTAGGTACAGACGCCAGCACATCAAGCTACTACAACCTGTCAAATTTCTTTAGTAGATTTTCAACTTTATTGCTAAAGCATAGGGTTCAAAGTTGATTGGTAAAATTTGACAGTTTTGGGTAGCTTGATGTGCTGACGTCTGTACATTCATTAGGGATTAACGGACCTACAATATTATTTAAACAAAAATGTTCCCTTTTAAAGCAAATTAAAAAGCACACCCACCTCTATCCAACATAATCCTTTAACAAAGAAAGTATTGTCATGGGCGTCTATGGGCTGTTCAATGGCCCATCAGAGCCCATCGTCGATTAACGAACAACTGATAATGGCCCAGTGTGTCGGACAAGGCTTCCATTAATCAAAAACTTACGCCCACAACCCGTATTGTGCTGTAAGCCTTCGGAAATACTAGTTAACCCGTGCGGTCCTGCTAAGGCTCGTTTACACTAGGCAGTTTCTCGCTATAGGTGATTTTAAAGTAAGTTGTTTTGTGATATATAATAGGTGATTTTAAAGTAAGTAAGTTGAGTTGACTGAAAAAAAACGTGAAAATAATTAATGCCAAAAGGTGTAAATAAATTTTCGAAATCAGAAGCGTACGTGTGTAAACGTGTTTCGAGTTTATTAACTTATAAAATTTCGAGAAAATCGCCAGACGTGTCTCGGTATGTGATACTTAATCGTTGGCGAGTATTTGTATGTTGCTTTAATGTCAAATCATGAGTGCGATTATCGCCTGACGAGTCTCGCCTATACGAAACTCGCACAGAATACGTTTGGTGTTTTGGTGGCCGACTCTGTTGTTCACAAACTAAACTAAATTTAAGTTCAGTGCAACATTTTCTTTCTATTTCATTAAGAAAAGTACAGAAGATAAATTTTAGTTTAGTTCTGTTAAATTAATCGGCGCCTGACGTAAATTGACGTAATTTTAGAAGGCATGATTTTAATCACGTCTAAACTTGTATGGAGTAGCTTCACACACTTATATTCCATAGGCTTAGGTAGTAAAATAAAGGTAAACAAAAAACCACGTGACTTAGTTAACCGAATAAACGTAATACCAGTCTATTCAATTGTCATGCTACGTCACAGTTGTACTCTTCAATTTAGCAAATTTTTAATGAATTATAACGTTGCTTAATTGAAGAGTACAACTTTACTATAATACAAATATAATAGACGCCAGCACATCAAGCTACCCGAAACTGTCAAATTTTCCCAATCAACTTTGAACCTTATGCTTAAGGAATAAAGTTGAAAATCTATTAAAGAAATTTCATAGATTGTAGCAGCTTAATATGCTGGCGTCTGTACATACCTTGCACTTCTGCCTACCCTACGGGAAAGCAGACGTATTATGTTCTCTTACGATAAATATTTACAAAATGCTCAAAAAAAAATCTATTACCGTACTTACGTACTTTGATAATTTCAAAGTATTTTCAATTAAGAGAACCATCCATCGAATCTATAGCCCTTTTGCGTCATAAGTTTTAGACTGTATAAAGTTTTAGACTGTATAGCATTATGCAAAACAAAATAAATAATGACAGACTGCCTAGAACAGCATTTACCTTAGACACTGCAAAACTACCCTCATTAAGCAATTACAGCTCCGCTAATTGTCTCCACAAACTGTAGGTAAATCGAGGACACAGACAGACAAACAGACATCCCAATTAAACCGTACTTCGTAGTTTGTGTAACTTTCTCAAGATTTATCCAGCAATTACTTAGTAGTTTGAAGTTTCAGTCGGCCGTCGGATTACCGAGTTTCTTTGTTGTGGATAAAAAGTCTTTTTTGTTTATTTTGGGTGATCGTTCCTTGTGTGGTTATTTTATGGTGATCTTTTTATTTTATATGCATTTTGATATAAACTGATCTACAGCGCCTCTACAACCTTTTACATAGGTTGTTAATTAAACGAAAATTATATACAAGATGTTTTTTTTTATATCCCACAACTCTAGGGTATGAATGAGACCATATCAAAGAATCAACTGGCATATGAATTACTAGCTTCTTCCCGCGACTTCGTCCGCGTGAAATTTCACCCCCCCATTCACCCCCTTAGGGGATGAATTTTGAAAAATCCTTTCTTAGTGCACCCCTAGACCTCATAAGGAACCTACATGCCAAATTTGGAATCTCTAGACCCAGCGGTTTGGGCTGTGCGTTGATATGTCAGTCAGTCAGTTCTCCTTTTATATATATAGATTTTTCAATTACTTATATTTTTTTTTATTTTCATTTTGTTTCATACAAAATGATTCGACAAAGTCACGATTATTAATGTAAAACACCCTTACGTGAAATATGACAACGTCGCATTTTCTGAAAACGTGTTTTTTTTTAATATGAATGATTGGTTTGAATGAAAATGAATTACTCGTATTTATCAATGAAACTTAGATCTTCAAAACTATGCATTTTTTTACCACATATTCTAGGACTTTTTGTATAGCCATCTACGTGGGAGATAATAAAGTGAACAAGTGTGTTCGCAGACACAGGTGCACTCACTCTTCTCTCACTCATATTCTGATGGGGCGATAATCCAACACGACCGGAGAGAGCAGGCGCAGGACCAACGGCTTAACGTGCTTTCCGAGGCACGGGGGTATCACACCGCCAACTTCCGAACTCCGGGCTGTTACTGACAAATTCCTAATAGAAAAACCCAATAACAGTTTTTGCCCGACCTGGGAATTGAACCCAGGACCCTACACGCTCAGCAGTCGCGCTTGTGACCATGACACCAACGGGGCAGTTAGTACTTTAAGGATGTCTATATCAGGTAAACGCACTTTCCTGAGCCAACCAAAAGGACTCGTCCATTGTACGCATACATAACTAATCAGGAGACACATATGACGAACACCATAAATCCATTAATCCATTAAAAATGGCTTCTTAAGAAGCGAGTCTCGAATTCCCGAGAAAAACGAGATTGTCTTTCAACGATATTGAATCTCGAAAAAAGGCTCGAGATCGAGATTGCATTCTCTACCTCTGATGATGCAAATGCTCATTCAAGACATGTTTTACAATACCTATTTATTCTAGAATGTTAAGGGCTAATCTAGGTAAAACGTGAAATTAGACCGCGATAACATTTACAAGTCTTTCTTCACATTTAATTTAACCTAAAAGCCAACTCCCATAATTAAAAACGTTCGAAATCTCAGCGACAATCAATGTCAAAAACTTGTCAAATATGTATGGAAATTAGAGGAATTTTTGACAGATTGAGACTGAGATCAGACTGTAAACATTCTTAAAATTACGAGAATTGCCTCTCTGTTTTCAAAAGGCAAAACTCAAGATTGAACAAAACAATTAAGGAAGCTCGAGCGTACAAAATGGCTGATATAAAATTGCTTTAATCACATTCTATTTTGACTCCTAAATTACACTTGCGTGCAATAAAACTGACCCACCCCATGCTCTTCGATTTGAAACAATATAATTCAAGAAGTTTTACTAACAATAACCTAATATATTGTATGTTAAAACCTTTCTGAAAGTATGTAGATTACATTAGTGAAAGAATTATCAAAACAGATTAATTAGTTTTTGAGAAAATCTCGAACTTATAAATATGGGGTTGAATAAAGAAGCTCCATTTTTTTTGAAGCCCGTTAAAAAAACCAAGTTCAATTTTGATTAAGCAAACAGAAATACACAAATTTTTAAGTTTGTTAAGTTCATTGACAAAAAAAGTCACACACTTTTTCCGAGCAAAAGTGAGTAATGGGGACATCTGAAGAATCGAGTCGATCTTATCAAGAATATTGCTTTGAACAAAATATAGTGTATGTTCAAATAAACTGTACCTTACCTACCTTCACATAGTATTATTTTTGTGATATCGTGTCTCAAATGGAGAGCATGGGGTGGGCCAATTTTTTTGCACGCAAGTGTAGTTGAAATAAAATACATCACATGTTTTACCGCCCTCAGTAGTAGGATCTAACATCTTTAATTTAAGAGGAATTTTCCCTTTAAGTAGTGATGCGACAAATGCACGTATTTCGATTTTATTTAGTACCTAACTGATGCCCGCGACTTCGTCTGCCTGTATTTTATATTTCATTATTTTAATACAAATATCTAGCATGACAAGTAGCCTACAGCCTCTCCCAGGTTACTTATCCGTCAAAGGAAACTGTCGGTTCAGTGGTTTATGAAAAAAAACCTGTGCCAAATAGGCCCAGTTCAGAAAAATGCCAGAAAACTAGCCCCTGATGCTGGCTATCAACTGGACCTTACGTTGAGTGTAAAGGATGTTAATGATTCCATCGTTTAGGGGTGAAAAGAAAAAAAGATGGAAGGACTGTGTGAAAAATGATATGGCTAGAAAGGGGGTGACTACCGATATGACGACTAATAGAGACGTCATCATCTGCCTAGCCTTTTCCCAACTATGTTGGGGTCGGCTTCCAGTCTAACCGGATGCAGCTGTATACCAGTTTTTACATGGAGCGACTGCCTATCTGACCTCCACAACCCAGTTACTGGGTAATACGATACCACTTGGTAAGAATGGTTATCAGACTTTCGGGCTTCTGACTACATACCCGTAACGACTGTCAAATATCCACGAATGATAACCGGGACCGACGACTTTGCCCAGCACTAGGAATATACGGATTATCTTTACTTATTTTGAAAATAGGTATAGGAAAAATCAACGATATTAGTGCACAATAGAAATCTGGCCCTTCCGTCAACGATTACAGCGAATACATCGAGAACTGCCGTACTGTTGTCAAACCTCTAATGTTCTTTCGTACTCGAGTAGAAACCTTACGGAACATCCCTAGAAGGTACTTAAAGGCGCGCTCATAATCCTGCCTACCGTGTGCCGGAATTCGGAACGACACGACACCATTCACCATACTTTACTGCAGGGTAACAAAGGCACGCATCGGTGTCGTGTCGTCAGTCCCCCTTTACCCTATCGTGCTCTTATTACCCCTTCGTCAAGTCCTAATGCCTTTGACCCCTTCGTCAAGTCGTAATGCCTTTGACCTTAGCGCGAATTCGTCTCTTACCTTTAAAAGCAGCGAAAACAATTTTTACCTACCTTGAACTGATGTTTACAAGTTGGTATGTTTTAGTAAAAATGAAGAGACCCGTGACTATATAACAGGTCGATCGATCTGGTTAAGCTGCGCTTGCCGCGGTTGGTCTGTGGATGGGTGACCATGTTTACGTGCTTTCAGAGCACGGAGGGTTCTCGGTATGAGAACACTCCGTTTCTCGGAAAGCACGTTAAGCCGTTGGTCCCGGCTGTCATTCGTGGATCTTTGATAGTCGTTACGGGCAGTCAGAAGCCCGAAAGTCTGACAACCAGTCTTACTAAGGGGTATCGTGTTACCCAGAAACTGGGTTGTGGAGGTCAGATAGGAAGTCGCTCCATGTAAAAAAACACTGGTTTTCAGCTGCATCCGGTTAGACTGGAAGCTAACCCCAATGTAGAAAAAGGATTGGAAACTTGGAAATTAGAAAAGTCACATTGGTAGGTACTCGACAGGTTTTGAACCCGCATCCTCGTTCAGAAGCGAGCCTCCTAAACTCCTCACCTCGAAGCCATCACGGCAAACAAAGTTATAATCTCGTAAAAATAGAATGGTTTCCATGCCAACGACAAGTTTCGGTCTCGTATCAAAATAACATCGGATAGTTCACTGAACAATGTTATCCTTTGATATTAAAAACCTTTGATATCACAAACGAAAATTCCTGTTAGGTATCCAACAGTTTTGATGACCACTGAAAATACCTCACAACTCGAATGGTGTGGTTACAAAAATATTGATTTTTTCCTGTTTTTCGTAAACCATATTTAGGACTAGCAGGGCCCCGCGGTTTCACCCGCATAAATTTCGATCCCGTGGGAATATCGGGATAAAAACTACCCTATGTCCTTTCCCGGGACTGAAACTATCTCTATAGCAAATTTCATATAAATCGGTTCAGCGGTTTAAGCGTGAAGAGGTAGCAGACAGACAGACACACTTTCGCATTTATAATTTAGTATGTATTGATCAGAGCTTGTGCATTGTGCTGTAATTATATTATTTAAGGTTTATTATTTTCATTTAATTTTTAGAATAATTTAAAAGGAAAATAATATCACGTCTATACTCCTAAAGGGTTAGCCAGAGGTGTACCTATAGCATGCCCACATCTCGAGTCTAATGCCTCAACCGGTCACAAATCCAGACTTCGGGCCTGCTACTGAGAAATTCAACATGGAAGAACATAATAACATTTTCCCGACCCGGGAATCGAGCCAAGAACGTAATAATCAGAAGTAGTGCTTGGGCCATAGATGTCCGAGGCCCATTACAGTTAAAAGCTGTTAAAAGGGTTTCATCCGAAATCTTGACTGGAGAAGAAAAACAAATAAACATTTAATCTATTCTTTAAATGTTTATTTGTTTTTTATCTCTACAAATTGCCTGCTGATCACAGTATGTAATGGATGGTCAGCCATCCACGAACCGTCCTCAGCAAGCGTTGCTTAACCTTGAAGATCATCCCGTTCATTTGTTTTATTTTATTCTATTCGAAAAAGTTACAGCTAATATAAACAGTGTTCTTAAACAATATGCATTTGAAAGTCATTTACAAGTTTCCACAGATAAACACTTAAAACAAATAATACAATAATAAAGATCGGTACAAAATACCTTTAACATAAATTAGTAAACAAAATTACACCATCGACTAATACAAGCTAAAAATCATTCAGACGCAAACAATTACTTTTCCGTCAAAAACCTTTTCACCGACAAATGCTTCAGCCACGAGTCCCTGTTCTTTAAAGTATTTCAACTTTATTTATGGGATTATAACTATCCACAATGTACAATACAACTAAATAGTTCCTTCCACTCTTCCTAAGCTCCACGACACGCTCGACTGGCTCAAGTAATTACTTCGCACGACTAACAAGAACGGAATTGAATATGACGATAGCGATCCTTTTGTTACCGACGTTGCATAAGAGAATCTAAGATGGCGGATGTAAGTTCTATCATGGTAAATATACAATGGCGTTTGAGAGCTTAAAGTGAATTTCTGCTTGAGTTAAAATGGCAGTTTAACTGGTTCAGTAACTTCTATTCGTTGAAAGTAAGTAGTTTAAGTTTAGTTGGTAAATTGTGTCGTTTATTTATGTGTAAGTACATACCATATTGGATATACATTAAAACCGAGTGCATCCCGAGGACAGCCGAATACATCCGAAGTGGTGTCGGTTACGGTAACAGTGGCGCGAATTCAATGGTTTTTCCCATCTCAAAAAATGCCCAACGCGCCTAAAGAAGTTTTCACTTCAAAAATTAATAACACGGTAACCAGAGGTGATACCCCAAAAATAAAAATTGGAAAATATGCGCCTAAAGATCCTTTATCAAACTATATTAATCAATAAAAAATAAAATTCAATGTATGCATTATGATTATAACAAAATATTCTAATTGGGGTGTTTGGTGGTGTGCATTAATTCTGGGATATGTTTTATAAATATACGCACAAATAAGTAGATATACGAATATACTAAAAACAATAGGTAAGGCAAACAATGAGAAAATATTACAGTTGTGATGATACTGCCAGCTTCTTGCGAATGTGCTCGCGAACTTTAAAGGATAATGCGTTGGTTGCCATCCTGATTTCCTGGAGCAGCGCATTCTTCACAGAGTTAGACTGAACGAAGGAGGAAGAGTGAATGAATGTTACACCAACTTGAGATGACGTGAGTAGCTCGAAATATTACCTGGAGATTGGTTACAATGTATTATATAATTTAAATATACCTTTTGTTACCTTTTGTCTTTTATTGTTCCAGTAAGAACACAATAGCAATAGGCCGTTTATGTATGATTCACCATGCACATTAATGATTACAAATTGAAATAGACAGCGCCTCTATGTCGTAGCAGTAAGGTCGATTTTCGTAGTGCAAGTGTTACCACCTATGTGCAGATCGCTGTAGGACATTAATAATTAATGAATAACTTTCAAGTTGACTCCGCACAGGTCGTCATTTATTTCGTCTACATTCAACAAAACTTATATTGAAAATGTTGAATTCACTTTCATTTACTTAAGCTACACTGGGGGATATGGCAATGGAATAAGTTTTTGCTTTTATTATACACTAGCTTTTTGTCGCGACTTCGCCCGCTTGGAGGTCGGTAATTATACCACGAGAACGTACTACCGAGTTAAAAAGTAATCCTTTGTGTTAATGCAGGTTATAATGCTCGGTGGAACATACATACATAATCAGCCTATAATGTTTCCACTGCTGGGACACAGGCCTCCTCTTTGTGAGAGGGAGTGGGCCGTAATCCACCACGCGGGCCCAGTGCGGATTGGTAGATGTCACATGTCTTCGAATTTTTAGTTCTAGGACATGCCGGTTTCCTCACGATGTTTTCCTTCACCGTTTTGAGAGCAGTGGTGATGAAATAATTTACACAAAGTAAAGCGCCTGTCAGGGTTCGAACCTACGACCTATATCTCGTAAGTCGCGGTCGTTACCACTCGGCCACCACTGCTCTCCTCGGTGGAACGCAGAGCTAAAAGGCTTATAGGCGACGAGACATTGGTAGCTACGCTTCACAGAATGGCTCATTGGCGTAATGTTGCTTGCCTGACGGCCTTCTACAGACTGTACTTCGGAGAGTGTGCATCCACGAACTGATCCCACCATCGCCCTTTTTCCACCGGACGACCAGACGTACTGCAGCGTACCATGCGCACTTGGTTGATATCCCGACGAGTCGTACTCAGCGCTTCTCCTCCACTTTTATTATGCGCACAGCCAAAGTGTGGAACTCTCTGCCGGCATCTGTGTTCCCTCCCACATTTAACCCGTCTGCCTTCAAATCAAGAGTGCACAAGCATCTTCTGGGCACGCTCGTTCCATCATAGACCTCATCTATCGCTTTTCATCAGGCGTGATCGGGGTCTAGAGTAGGCCCATTTAGCAATAAAAAAAAAACTGTGCCAAATTTCATCCAAATCCGTTCAGCTGTTTTTGCGTAATTGAGTAACAAACACTTAAAGATATTACAAACGTTTATAATATTAGATACTAGCTTCGCCGCGCGGTTTCACCCGCATAAGTTTCGATCCCGTGGGAATATCGGGATAAAAAATATCCTATGTGTTAATCCTTGTTATATACTATCTGTGTGCCAAATTTAATCCAAATCCGTTCAAAACTTTTTTCATGAACAGCTAACCTTATGGGGTAATTCTGGGAATCAAGTACCTACTATCAGGAAAATCTCTTTGGGTCAATATTCAGGACAAAGAAATGTTCAAAATATGAAACCTGAAACTAATCAGAAAATTGTGTTTGTTCAACAATGCCCCTTCGGGAAAAGATAGCGCAAAACTATAAAACTACATAGTCGTTCTGTGCTTCGGGGACTACAACGAAGCTGTTATCTTAGGTTAGGTTAAAGATAAAAATATTTTAACTATCTAGTCTATTTTATACAGGGGCTCGTGGCTAAATAATAACAGCCACATGGGTCTATCGAAGGTAAAGCTACGCTTGTCGCGATCGGTTCGTCGATGGGTGATCATTCATTATATATTAAGACCCCTCCGTGTCTCGGAAAGCTTGTAATACTGTTGGGCCTGGCTGTTATTCGTAGATCTTTGACAGTCGTTATGAGTACTCAGAAGCCCAAAAGTACTCGAAAACCATTTTCACCAAGGGAGGTCGTGTTACCCAGTAACTGGGTTGTGGAGGTCAGATAGGCCCTCGCTCCATGTAAAATACTAGTATTTAGCTGCATCCGGTTAGACTGGAACCCGAACCCAACATACATACTCGTAGTTGGAAAAGGCTGTGTATACCAAATAATTTCAAATTAAGTTTAAGAACAAAAGGTGCAAAATAAAAAGAGAAAAACAGGCTTCGTTTAACTTAGGTCCTAAAACTTTATTTTCGAATAAGATTAGCCTTTGACCGTTCTTAGGAACTTCAAAAGGGATGCTAAGTGCTTTTAAAAGTACGAAGAAAGAAAACTGTTTAAAAGCGTCCTCTTTCGAGTTTGAAACAGTGGGTTTGTACGAATGAAGTGAAGCATTTTAATCTCTATATGGCTTAAAATACTTCAGGCTACCTCAGGCAACGTCTCAGTTAAGCGGTCGGCCTATAGGTATACTATGAAGGCACAATTTAATCAGCTTTGTAACTACCTTTTTTTTTTTCGTATGGAAATCCTCATGGACGTCCACCACCCTGGGGTGGGTGGAGGGGTCTGTCAGATTCTTACTGACTAAAACCACACGGTGTCCTGCTGCTACCTTTAGCCAGGGTGCTGGAGTGCTTGCCCATTTCGTCAAGCTTATACTCGTATTATGTAAATATTGTCATGATATGAATAAAAATTTACAGACTAATGATATTTGAATATTAGTTATTAGCTTTGAAACTACCTACTTATACTTATACTTACTTCAAACTCAGAGCTACTCATTAGGAAAACTTAAAACTAATATTCAAATATCATTATTAGTCTGTAAATTTTTATTCATATCATGATAATATTTACATAATAATTATAAGCTAACATTTAATATAATAATATGTACATTTATATGAAAAAAGAAGCAAAAGAATCATAGGGCATCAAAAAATCCGTCCGCATCGCTGTCAACAGAAACGGTGCCCAAAAGGTTGGCAGCATTGCCACGTTGTGTGGCGATGCTAATTCTTTGGCCAAGAAATAGGCCAGCCCTCCGGAATAATATAATAATAACTTTATGTTGCTTTCTCAAGGGTTAGCAACGCTTCCGGGCTTTATATTCTGGCACCCGACGGAAAAACCAACAATATAGTTTATAAAGAAATTTTTTAGAATAGTAATGTTAATTGATATTAATTTCGCTTCAGAATTTCGGAATGAAAATAATTCTACCTTTATATTTTAATGAAATTATAACCTACCCAGTGTACAACACTCAATCTAAGTTATACCAAACTTAATCGAAATCCTGCATCGGTTTTGACTGATTTATTGGCTGACATATCAACGCACAGCTCAAACTCTTGCCGAAATTCCTATCGGAACGAGAAAGGGACTGGATCCACGTACAAAGTCGCGGCCAGAAGCTAGTATAATAATAATATCATTATTATGTTGATTATTTACTTATGCCCGGTTTATTACCAATCGTAACTTGGCGATACCTAACAAGTTTCGTGGAAAGATCGTAATTTTTTTTACTGGCATCGTTTGGCTAATAAAAACAGTGCGTGCTTATGACAGGGTAGAAGTGATAACTTACCGTAGCCGAGTATATAATAGCCGATTCAGCGTCACCGACCCGAGCGTGACGGTTCAGATTCATTCACTGTTCAGAAAAAGCGCAGTGTGCCTAAAAAAGTACTTTAAAACTGTCAAATAACATTACGTATTGGAAGCATATGCAAGAATTCAAATGCAGGCTACACGGGCTAAATCCGTAAGTGGGCACTATCAAAACCAAATCTTTACAAAAAAAGGTGTATGCTTATGACCACGTCATGATAGACGTGAAAACTTATAGTAATTATGGCTGATGACAGCTGATGACGACTGGAGCCGAGTATACGCGATTCAGCGCCGAGTATACGCGATTCAGCGTCACCGACCGACTGGTGCCGAGTATACCCGATTCAACGTCACTGGCCCGAGCGCGAAGGTTCAGTTTCGTTAACTGTTTAGAAAGAACGCAAAGTGCGCCTAAAGAAGTTTTCCCTTCAAAAATCCTTCTAATCACAAGCATCCAATACAAAAATATTTCTTATCATTTTAAAAACAACACCGATTGATCTCACAAAACTATTTCTCCACCAATGCGGAACCTAAACGGAAATATATCTCAGCAAGCGACGACGATTTGAGATTGTGTCGTTTCATACGAAACGTTTCTATCGTGTTCTCGTCTAGACCTAGGGTTGCCAAGACTACTATATAATTTAGTATCCTGCTATATTAGAAGCCTAAACAAAAACAAATATATAGTAGGCGAAAATATTACATATTTTCATTTCAATAATATGGCGATATGATCGCAATAGGCTACTGAATCAGTGGTATTTTATAACTTTAACGTAACCATTTACACTAGGTACTAATTTAAAAGACTAACTAACTATATAAATAAAAACAAAAGGATATTTCGGCGTCGAAGTACTTGTCCGCATCGCTGTCATCCGGAAACGTGTCCAGAAGACTGACAGCATTGCCACGTTGAATGGCAATGCTAATTCTTTGTGCAAAGAATGACCCAGCCCTCTGGTCACGTGAAGTGTCGATCAGCCGGCAAGAAATTTCTTTAAAAAGGAGACGCGCACTCGGGCCCCATGACCCGAGCGTTTCGACCCCAAACGGCTCAAAGCTGTAGTTACTCATAAGGTTACAGTATTTGCGCCGCTTGAAGGTCTCAGCAGCCGCAGCAGCATGCTAGGAACATGAGATGGCGCAAGGGTGTCGACACAGGTTGCGTCCCACACCAGAGGCCTACCCAATTCTCAAGGCAACAACGTTATGCCGTCTGGTTCAAGCCGTTTGGTTCTAATAGTGGTGATTCAAAATCTTCCTCAAGTAAAACAAATGTGTTCATATGTCATCAAAATGTATGTGGTATCAGTAACAAAAAAAGTGAACTAGAGGTTTACATTAATTCGCGAGATAAGAGAGTAGACTTTATATGTATAACTGAACATTTTTTAAATGATAAATCGATCCATGTTTTTAATCTTGAAAATTACAATTTAATCTCATACAATACTAGGAACAAAAAAATAAAAGGGGGGAGTCTAATCTTGGGGCACATAGACAGAAAGGTTGAAAATATAGTTTTTGTAAACAAATTGTATAAGATGGAAGTCTTTGAAGTATGTTGCATCAAGGATACTAGTACTGGTCTATACTTGTGTTGCTGTTACCGCACCCCTAATGATAAGAATTTCGAACATTTTATGATAAATATGGAGAAGTTGTTGGAATATTTGTTCAATAGGAAAAGCATTATTTGTGGTGATTTTAATGTGGACTTAATGGTAGAGAGCAAAACCCGGACTGAATTCATGAGTTTACTGGCATGTTATAATTTCCGGTTGCTTATTGATACACCTACGTTTATTCGCAACAATTGCGCATCTTGTATAGATAACGTTATAACTAATCTACCGGATGATTATGTGGAACAATGTGAAGTAGACCACAATGGCTTGGCAGATGGACACGGTGCGCTGCTGGGCGACTTTTTATTAGATAATATAATTGATAATTCAAATAAAAATAAATATATAGTTGTAAATAAAAGAGTCTTTAACACTAAGAACCGCCTAGCTTTTAGACAAAGAATTCTTGAAATTGATTGGAGTATTTTGGGAATGAACACGTTCTTGAAAACATTTGCTACAATTTTTAGAAATTGTTACAGAAAAAGAGAACATAAAATTAAACTCAAAAATGGTTTTAAATTAAGGTGGATTACGAAAGGCATTAAAACATCAAGCCAAATGAAACGGTTGCTGTGTGCTGGTAGTACTAATAAGCTGGAAGACAGTGTTCAGAATTACAAAAAAAAATATATAAGAATATACAGAAGGGTACTATCTAAGGCTAAAAAAATAACAATAACTGAAACTATTAACAATTCTTGTAATTTGAGTAAAGAGGTTTGGAAGGTTATAAATAAAAGCATAAATAAGATAAGAGCACCGAACACTGAAATTCTCTTGCTTAAATGTAACGGTAAAATTATGGAAAATCCCTTAGATGTTGCAAACGTGTTGGTAAATCAATTTAACTACAAATGTGTTTTAAGTAGTATTAAGAATCTAAATCCCCATATATTTCTTGAACAAAGCACAAAAAGAGTTCAAAATGACATGGTCATTGCGCCTGTTACTCCAAATGAGATATTGAGAATAGTTAATGGTATCGAAAATAAGAAATCATGTGGCTATGACGACATTCCAATAGCAGTATTTAAAGAAAATTTAGATATTTTAGCTGAACCTTTGACTATTTTTTACAATAAATGCATTTCAGAAGGTATCTTTCCGGAACAGTTAAAAATAGCAAAAATTGTCCCACTTCACAAAAAGGGCTCTAAAACAGATCCAAAAAACTATAGACCCATCTCCTTGCTCCCCATTATGTCCAAAATTTTTGAAAAAATTATTAAGAATAGACTTGTAGTTCATCTAAATTTAAACAAGGTTTTGCACATGAGACAATTTGGATACCAAAAAAACGTTGGAACCGGGGACGCTATATATACATTAGTGGGAGATATTATTAGTAAATTGAATAGGAAAAAGAGGGTAGCTGGGATTTTCCTTGATTTGAGCTCTGCCTTTGATACAATTGACCACAAATTACTCATTGCAAAATTGGAGCATTATGGTGTAAGAGGCAAAACTTTACAACTTTTCTCTTCGTATTTGAGAAACAGGAAAATTTATGTTGCGATTAGTAATAGTAATGGCAATTGTAATAAATCTTCTATGCAAGACATAGTGGCTGGTGTACCCCAAGGTTCGATTTTGGGGCCTATTTTGTTTATATTATTTACAAATGATTTAATTGTTGTTGGTTGTAATTTATCTATAATATGTATGTATTTAGAAATATATAAGTATGTTTATCAGTTGTCTAGTACCCATAACACAAGCTCTGCTTAGCTTGGGACTAGATGGCGTTGTGTGATAGTTGTGGAATATTATTATTATTATTTATTTATTTATTTTATATTCTCGGCTAGCCGGAAAGAGCTGATACCACGGGCCTAAGCCAAGTGATTATCGGTTGGATTAAGTGCAGTCACGTGCAGAAGATTGCACAGAAGATGGTAGCATATTTGTGTTTTGATGTAGGTTTTCTGGTTCACATTGCAGAAACTTTCTCACGAGTCTGCATGTGTTTAGTATCGCTGCTTTCTGCAGCAGATGGTAGGTATATGGAGGTAAGTTAAGGGACTTAAGGGACTGGTGAAGTTGTTTCGGTATTACTCCTGTTGTGGACAGTACTATTGGTACTATTATAACTTTTTGCAGATGCCAAAGTCGGGCTACTTCATCTTTTAGTTCAGTGTATTTGCTCAGTTTTTCTGCTATTGTTGTCTGCAAGTTATGTGTATTTGGTATAGCAATATCTATTAAATATCCAGTTTTGTTTATCTTGTTTATAAGTGTAATATCGGGTCTATTAAAATGAATTGTTCGATCGGTAAGAATGCCGCGGTCAAAATATAGTTTTGTTGAGGGGTTTTCTAATACAGTTTCTGGATTGTATTTGTAGTATGGTGTAATGGAATCTATAAGTTTGAACTGGTGTGCTAGTTTTTGGTGTATGATGTTGGCTACTTGATCGTGCCTGTGTTTGTAGTCTGTTTGGGCTATTGACTTGCACGCGCCTGTGATATGCTGAATCGTTTCTGGAGAACTATTGCATTTCCTACATGTGTCATTATTTAAATTCTTTATGATAAACTTTCTATAATTTTTGGTTTCAATTACCTGGTCCTGTATAGCAAGCATAAACCCTTCAGTCTCTGGGAAGAGTTCGCCTCGATTTAGCCACGCGTTCGACGCTTCTTTGTCGACATTTATGTGGCATAAGTCTTGGCGATGCCTTCCGTGTAGAGATTTCTGAGTCCATTCTAAAAGCTTAATTTTATCTTCGATTACTTTCTCATTTCTCTGTTCAGATGTATCTTTTAAATTTAGGGGAGTAAAGTTTTGGTCGTTGTGTGTTATAATTTTGTGAAGAATTGAAGTTTCGGTTTTTGAAAAAAAGAATTCTCTAAGTGCTTTTATTTGTCTATTGTGTAGGTTTAGAATGTCAATTAGTCCTCTACCTCCTTCTTTCCGCGGCAGTGTTAATCTCTGCAGACAGGATCGTGGGTGGTGTTTGCGGAATTTGGTCATTGTAGTATTAATTTTTCGTTGAAGGTTTTTCAAGTCGGTTTTGGTCCAATTGATTATCCCAAAGGAGTATGTGAGAACCGGTATAGCAAAGGTGTTAATCGCTTTGATAGTATTTCGAGAATGTAGTTGTGTTTTCAGAATTGTGTTTAGTCTGTGTTGAAATTGTAGTGTTAATTTTTGCTTAGTTTCTTTATAGTGTATCTGTCGTGATTGTGTGTAGCCTAGGTATTTATAGCTATCTTGTTCCCCTAGTGGTTCTATCTGTTCTCCTGTTCCTAAAATGTATTGATGTTGGTAATTCTGTCCTGCTCTAATTGAATTTATTTTACATTTATCTATGCCGAATTCCATTTTAATATCATTTGAGAAATTTTCTGTCAAGTTTGCTAATTCATAGAGTTGAGTCTCACTTTTCGCGTATAATTTAATATCATCCATGTACAACAGATGATTTAGTTCTATTTTTTGGACCTCATTATGTCTTTCGGCAGTCGTATTTTTTAATGGGACTCCTAAAGTAGTTGCGTTTAATATGTTGGATAGGGGATTTAGAGCAAGACAGAACCACAGTGGGCTTAAAGCATCCCCCTGAAAGATCCCTCTCTGAATTTTTATTGGGCTGGTATCTACTGTTTTAGTAGGAGAAGTTAGTCTAAGTACAGTGGTCCAGGTTGTCATCATGACCTTTAGGAATGTTATTATAGTTGGATGTATTTTGTATATCTCTAATATTTTTACGAGCCACGAATGGGGAACCGAGTCGTAGGCTTTTTTGTAGTCAATATACATACTAAACAGATCGGTTTTGGTTTTTTGAACTTTTTTAAGAATTACTGAGTCTATGATTAATTGTTCCTTGCAGCCTTGGCTGAATTTCCGACATCCTTTCTGTTGTTCAGCTAGTATATTATTAGTGTCGATGTGTTGATATATTAGTTCAGATATACAAGATGTGATAATTTTGTACAGGGTCTGCAAGCATGTTATAGGTCGATATTTTGCTGGATTTGAGAGATCATTAAGATCTTTAGGTATCATAAAAGTTGTACCTGAAGTTACGTAGGATGGTATAGTCTTAGGGTCCTGGATGAATGTATTTATGTGATTATATAGGAAACTATGGATAGACGTAAATTTTTTGTACCAATAACTATGAATGTTATCTGAACCGGGTGCTTTCCAGTTATGTAAACGAGAAAGTACTTTATGGAAAATTTCTGGGGATATGTGCTCAAAAGTCATTGCCTGAATATTTGTGTCGCTGTTTGTCAGTTCTGTTTGTATCCAATCTGCTTGGCCATTATGCTCGATTGGTTGTTCCCAAATTCTCGCCCAGAAGTTTTGTAACGTCTCTGGGTCAGGGTTGTTATGATCATCATCATTTGGGTTGTTATCCTGAACATTAGATGTCGCCTGTCTAATATTGCGGTAGAAAAGTTTTTCGTTATGGGTGAATTGAGTGTTTTGCAGTTTTCTTTGGGTACACGCTTTGTATCGTTGTAGTCGGCCTGTTACGACTGACAATTTTTGTTTAAGTGTGTCTAATGTGTGAGTTGCTTGTGTATTTGGTTCTTCATGAACAGTGTGAATGCTATATTGTTCTATTATCTTGTTAACGTGCTTAATTATTTTCCTACTTCTATTGCCATTGATGAATTGGGTCATTCTAGCTATCTTTGATCGTAAATCATTTAATTTTCGTTCTAGGCGTCGCTCCCACTTAGGTTTATATTCATTTTTTGCCCTTTGGGTGACTACTCTTGGTTGGAGGGTAATCTTTGCTCCGTTAACTTTAGCCGCGGTCCATGCTGCACAATATATAGTAGTCTGTAGAGTATAAAAGTCTGTTTCTTTATTAACGTTTTCAGGTAAAATTGTTTTGTTTAGGTAGTCGACTATACCGGCAAGTTTTTTAGAAGGTTTTTGTTTGGGAATAAAAATTCTATTTGTAGGGCTCGTTTCTTTATAATATTGGAATGCTTGTTGGAACGTCTCATCTATTAGTGCGTCCCTATCTAGGTTCACTTGTTGGTTAGGTAGAATTTCTTCTGCAATGTTAATTTCAGTATGATTTAAAGTAAGTGTAGATTCTTGTGTAGAGTTGATGTCAATGCTGTTTATAAATTGAGAGTCAGAATGACTGATGTGGTTTGGGTCTACTATCGTCGTTTCGCTTGTGAAGTTGCTAAAGTTAAGATTATTAAGTCGTAGTTCTTCGGATACTTCTAGTTTTATTGAATTTAATCTATCACTAGTGACGTATTTATTGTTTATAATTGCTCTCCTCTGGTCGGCTATTCGTTGTTCGTTTAGATGAGCAAGTGCAGGAAAGCTGTTAATAAAATCTTCATGCATGCGTCTTCTATATACTGTTTCGTTTCTACCTAAATCTGTAACTCGGTAATAAGACCGCATTATAGCTTCGTTTTGTTCATTGGTCCATCTCATTCGAGTCTGTATTCTATTTTTAGTACTATTTGTTTCTGGGGTTTTAGGTTGCATTTGGGTAGATTGTGTGGGGGTAAGTATTTGTTGTACATGGTCGATAGTGTTTTCTGACTGTTGGGTAGAATGATTAAATTGTAGACGATCTAACTCTTCTTTCACGTTGTTGCGTATCTCCTCTATAGTTTTTTGTGGTAGTAATTTGTTGTTTATTATGGCTCTGCGTTGATCTCCTATTCTCTGTCGACTAACCTGCATGCTTGGGTATTTTTCAATAAATTTTAGGTGAAGCGGTTCAAGATAAGTTTTTCTATCTGTATCTAGTGCGGTTAATTGAAGATAAGTGCGCAGTATGAACTTATTCATTTCAGGTGTCCATCGTCTGCGCGTACTTGGAGCGCTTGTAGTGGGTGCAAGCTCAGAGTCAAGGTTGACTTCCTGCACAACACTGTCAAGCGTGCTGGTGGTGGACAAGCTAGCTGTTCTTCTTGTCATGTATGAGGGGCGAGTCGAAGGGATGGATGAAAATAATGAAATAGTATCATCGCCCGTGGAATCGGCTGTGGCTTCTACGTAGTGAGCCCGCCTGTTCAGCTCACTACGACCAGCTGTAACTATTTTGTCGGTAGGAGCCCGCTTGCTCAGCTCCTCACCGCCGATGGTTCGCATGCTGTGGCATCTAGCATCGGCTCCAGATGCGCCCCGGCGCTCCCCGGGAAGCGACCGTAAATTATATACTCTCTTATTACTCATCTCCATAAAGGGTTACCTTTCCTTGTTAGCCGCGTAAGTTTTTTGTACAGTTGTACAGTACGCGTGTCCGCCCCCCACGTAGCTAGGTGTTCAGCTTGGACGTAAGGTAGGATTTTAGGGGGCTTATTATTATTATTATTATTATAATTAATTACATTAATACAATATTTCCCGATATACAACTGACAGTTTTTGCAGATGACACCAACGCAATAGTTGAAGCTAACGACATACAGGAGCTTTCCGCAAAGATTAATGCAGTGCTAACAGTTTTTGGTTCTTGGTTTAAAAGTAACAAGCTCATAATTAACACTGAAAAAACTAAAGTAATGTTATTTAGTACTACAGCTCGTAATAAAGACAGCATGAAGGTTGCACTTAATGAAGTTAAAATTGACATAGTTAATGAGGTTAAGTTTCTAGGGGTATACATTGACAAATATTTAAATTGGAAAAGGGAATTGCAAGCCATTGATTCGTATATTTCCTTAGCGTGTTATGCCTTACGTAGTCTTAGGGATGAAATAGACATAAAACACCTTAAAATGGTATACTATGCTCTAATAGAATCAAGGTTGAGATATAGTGTTCAGTTTTGGGGGAATAGTTATAAATATAACTGCCAGAGAGCCTTTATACTCCAAAAGAGAGCCATACGAACCATGGTCCGGATACCACAGATAGAGAGCTGTCGGCCACACTTTGTAAATTTAAAAATTCTTACTGTGCCCAGCCTCTATGTTTTAGTATTGTTAGTGAATTTTAAAAAATACCTGCATGACTATGAAACAGATGAGGAGAGACAATTGAGGGAAAGTACGCGCAGGAAAGATTTTAAAAACATTATAAGACCCCAGCTTAATATTGTTCAACATAGTCCTCAATATCGAGCAGTGCGGATTTTTAACAGGTTGCCATTGGACATAAAATCTATAATTTATAAGAGCTCATTTAAGTCAAAACTGAAAGCGTTCCTATTGGAGAAATGTATGTATTCGATAGATGATGACATATCCAGGTTTTAAAATTTTATATTATTAAATGAGTGACTGTGTAATATTAAATTGTATTATTTTTGTTGTTTTGTTTTGATTAATTTATAATGAATGTGTTAGTTTTGTAATTTTAAGGATTTCAAACACAATGTTAATTGTTCTTGAATTAAATGAATTGAAAAAAAAAAAAAAATTGAATAATACCGCTGGTACGCCGGCAGTGACAAGGGCTCGACGAAAAATATCGTTGATGCTGGCGTGCCGTGCTATGCGACCTGCACTCCTACCGCAGAACAGGCCGTGGTGCCCGAGACTGTCAACAGCTTCACCGCAGTGACACTGATGCGGAGCAACACAAGGTGCGCCCTAGCGGAGACATGTAGCGAGCCGAAACGATGAGTCATCCATCTTATGCCTATGGTGGATGACGGGAGTGCCTGAAGCCACAAGCCTGACTCCCATTCTCCCACAGCCAGCAGACGGGCACGCTCAACAGTATTACGGGACGTGTTTACAAGGGTATTCCGTATAATTCGATATCCGTGCGTATAATACTGCAGAGCGGCACGTCCCACCGTCTCTGGGGGGACGGGTTGTCGGGCAAAACCGTATTTCGACAAGCCATTTTCCAAGGGTTGAACGCATCGGTCAAACACGGTACTTCAAATTCGACAAGTGAGGAAGATAAAATGTTCCTGGTTAATTTATCGGTACTGTGGACCGAGGAGAGGAAGGCCGGTAAACTTATACCTACTTGAAATTTTTTCTACTTTAATGTAGAGTTTAATAATAGTTATGAGACATTTAAAAACCTGTAATAGTAAAAGTAGCAAAGCGGTTCAAAATAGCAGTAAAAATATGCATTTTAAAAATAACACAACATTTTTTTTTATATCCTATAGGTAACTACTATATTTAACTTATTTTTTCGCCGTCTACAGGCAATGGCTTCGAAAATACTATATATGATATTAAAAAAATTGACAACCCTATCTAGACACGTGGTCACGAGGTAAACGCTTAAGCGACACGTGACTTGCGGCAACGACTGCGGAGAAAACAAATGAAAGAAGATGTTTAGAGCTTGCCACAAGTTATTTGTACACGGCACAGTTTCTTTAAGGTACAGCGTATAAACTACGCCGTAGAAAAAACGTGTCTGTCAACAACGTTCCATAGTGATCTATACCATAGTGACCGTGCCTACACACGGCAAATAAACCATAGTTTTTTCCGGCAAGAAAAACGTGTGTGTACAAAAGGCCTAATGCCCATCACACTCCTAGCCATAGTTTCAATTATACAGGTTGTAAAAAGAGGCTTCACGAAGCCGTCATTTACGCATCCCGTACATCAAGCTAAGTAACTTTTTGCAAAAATAATAATTGCTGGGAATCGACTTTTATTTTTGGGGTGAACATGAAAAGAAAACCTGTTCAGGAGAAGATTCATAGACGACTCCGCCTTGGAGTGTAGATGTGATGCTGTTTCCACAAACGATGGGACACTTAATATCGTGTCCTGCATGTCCTGTCAGCTGCACGTTACAGGAACTGATGGACGCTGGTGATGCCGCCAAACAAGTAGCTGAATTCTGGGCCGAGTCCATTTAGATTGCTATCGACATGCTAAGAAGAAGATAAAGATCAAAGATATACGAATGACAACCGGGATCAACGGCTTAACGTGCTCTCCGAGGCAATGACAATCAATAAGTAATGGATGGTCACCCATCCACGACCCGACCGTGGCAAGCGTAGCTTAACCTTCGATCGGCCCGAGCGGCTGTTTTTATTTAGCCAAGAGCCCCTTCATAGTTACCTAATAAACTAAAATCGCCAGCACAATGGTAACCAAGTGTTCATTCCCTTTCTTATGGCCGATTCCTATAAATTAAGGACCGTTATTTATTAAAATTAAGACTCTTGTTTTACCAATAATTGTATGGTGTTACACGAATGGATAGAATAAGAAATGAGTACAGACAAAAAAAGAGATAAGTATGCAGGATCGTTGGATATAGTTGAAGTTTAGTGAGAAACCCGTGGATGTTTTCGAATGAAATTTAATTTGACAAATGAGCTTTTTGTTTTCTATTAATTAAATTAAATTTTATTCGAAAAAATCCATCGGTTTCTTACTAAACTTCAACTATATCCGACGATCTTGCATACTTATCTCTTTTGTTGACTGTACATAAGAGGAAGTTTGAAAGTGGCACCGGTAACTGAAAAGTTGTGTGGAAATCGGTTGTCATGGTATGGGCAAGTGTTACGGAGAAATGAGGAAAATGTCGTGAGGAGAGTTTTGAGTATGAATGTCGATGGCTATAAGAGTAGGGGAAGACCAAAGAAACGATGGATGGAATGTATAAATGATGATATGGGTAGAAAGGGGGTAGCTACCGAGATGACGTCTAATAGAGAAATATGGAAGAAAAAGATATGTTGCGCCGACCCCAAATAAATTGGGATAAGGGTGGATGATGAAGCAAATACCTCATAGCTTTGCATAGTAGACCCTCCCATATGGAAGTAGCTATCACAGGGTTTTGAAGGTCCATGGCATACCTACCTGTCCGCCATTTTGTTTTTTTTTTTCAAAATGGCAGCCACGCATGATATCTCGTTCGAAAGTTGATGATGCCAAGCTCTATAATTTATAAATCTTCAATCCCTTAGCTTACGAATTAGCTTATTTATAAGTACGAGTATGACCAGTTTCGCGATAAAAAATGCTACGATTGGTAAGCAAAAATATTCGTTTTTGTTTGTAGGAACAGAGCATTATAAGACGAAGCTTATTCACAGAATACAAACAAATAAAGCCGGATCAAATGATTTCCTTGATTGCTTTTTGTTGTTGATAAAAACCTTTTTTGTCGAAAACCTTTTTTTTTTCGCAGATTAAACAAACAACACGATTCGACAGCATTTAACTGTGGATTCAATTATTTTCATTTCGATAGAGAGATTTGAATTAAGGGCCCGTGGCTAAATAATAACAGCCGCACAGGTCGATTGATCAGGTTAAGCTACGCTTGCTTCAGTTGGTCTGTGGATGGGTGACCATCTTTACATACAGAGACCCCCCCGTGCCTCGGAAAGCACGTTAAGCCGTTGGTCCCGGCTGTCATTCGTCGATCTTTGACAGTCATTAATGGTAGTCAGAAGCTCGGAAGTCTGATAACCAGTCTTACCAAGGGGTACCGTATTACCCAGTAACTGGGTTGTGGAGGTCAGATAGGCAGTCGCTCCATGTAAAATACTGGTATTCAGCTGCATCCGGTTAGACTGGAAGCCGACCCCAATATAGTTGGGAAAAGGCTAGGCTCATCATGAGATCTGCATTGATTCGGGTTAGGTAATAATCTAGACCAAATAAGCAATGTAATTGTAGACTCACAGGTGTTTCGGTTAGATGGCCATTTCTTATTTTGTTAAGTAAATTCATATAGAATCTATACTAATAATAAAACTGAAGAGTTTGTTAATTTCAACACGTTAATCTCTGGAACAACCAGTCGGATTTGAAAATTTAGTTTTGTGACCTACTGAAGGCACAAATTGTTCACCCAAAAAAAACAAAAAAAAATCTTTGAAACAGTATTGTGTATTCAATTCTTCTTCGTAGTTAAAGCTCTACCCATCCACAAAGAAGAAAGAGCTTAAAGATAAGTTGTAACACAGGAATCGAACAACTGCAAATCTTTGTTCAAGAACTCGTACTTCTATTAGAGCTTTAGAAGTTCTACGAAAGGAGATAAGGCCTCGGATAGTGCAAAGAATTATGTATTCCGAGTTACCTAAGTAGCTATTGTAGGTACCTAATCCCTACCAGTAGTTCACTTCAGTATTACTTTTTCCAGCTAAAGAACTCTTTTTCTTTCCAACTGAAGCATTTTTTGTATTTATTATCTGATAAGCACACTAGCAGCTTTAATTAGCTGATACGTGTGATTTTATTATGAAGCCTGGGATACCAATCTGGCCGCCATTTTATTTTTTTTCAAAATGGCGGCATGGTTGTAGCCTACATAAACGATCACATAATCAACTTTGAACGTAAATATATCGGAAACGTCACGCTTTACGAGGTTTGGTCCTATTTTGCTTTCTATTTGCTCACATACACACACATTCCATGACTTTCGGACGGGCCGCGCCTACGCATTAAGGGATGATTCAGAACAACGCTACACGCGGCCGTGCTGCCGCAGCAGTGCTGCCGCGTCACTACTAGTCGCCATACATTTTCTATAGGTTTACATGAGACTAGCTGTGCCCGTGGCTTCGTTCGCGTGCATGACGGAAAACGTTTTAATTTTTTTGCGCGGAACCCTAATTCTTTTTCTAAAATAAAAATAGGCTACGTTACCTACTCCTTATTACATCAGCTATCTGCCAGTGAAAAGTCCCGTCAAAATCGGCCGAGCCGGTTCAGAGATTAGCCGGAACAAACAGACATAAATAACAGACAAAAATTGTAAAAAATGTTATTTTGGTATACATCCATATGCATTTAGTAAAAAGCGGTTATTTTAATATTACAAACAGACACTCCAATTTTATTTATTTGTATAGATTACATTCCGAGCACAGCAGCAATGTGACGCAGCAAATGTTGCGCAGCATTGCTGCCATGCTCGGAATGTAATATTTACACCCGCCTGTAGTGTGCGATGTTTCATCCAAAATGTACTAAAGTGATGCAGGATAATTTTTGCAATGTGTTGTGACGCAGCGCGGGCCGCCCTAATGTGTACGAGCCTTTATCCTGTCTGTTCTTGAACGGACTAAGTTTCGGGGAATTTTCAATAGGTTTCTTATTCATGAAAGCACGCTTTGATAACAAAATGCTTTATGGGCTTGGCTACTACTAGTGTTACCCTGCATCAACCCACTGCTGGGCTCTTCCCCTGAATTCCAGCTCTTTCGATCCAGGGCTGCTAAAGTGGACCACTGGTCGTTTGTTTTCTCCAGCTCGAAATGAATGAAAGAAATTTATTCAATACAAACTCGGGCCCCCCGCAGTATGACACCTTCCTTAGTTTTAGGAGTTGCAACTCATAAGAGGATCTCCGGTTCCTATAACCGTAACGTATCTTATTTATCTCCTTACGAGTATATTGCATGTACAGATAACTAACCATTTACACTATATACTATACTAGCTTCTTCCCGCGACTTCGTCCGCGTGAAATTTCACCCCCCCCATTCACCCCTTAAGGGATGAATTTTGAAAAATCCTTTCTTAGTGCACCCCTAGACCTCATAAGGAACGTACGTGCCAAATTTGGAATCTCTAGACCCAGCGGTTTGGGCTGTGCGTTGATATGTCAGTCAGTCAGTTCTCCTTTTATATATATAGATTAAATGATTAAGTACACAAATAAATACAAAAACAAAAGGCCATTTAGGTGTCGAAGTACTCATCCGCATCGCTGTCAGCATTGCCACGTTGAATGGCAATGCTAATTCTTTGACCATAGAATGACCCAGCCCTCTCTGAAGTGTCTACCAATCGGGGAGAAATTTCCCTAAAAAGGAGACGCGCACTCGGACCCGAGGGTTTTGACCCCAAACGGCTCAAAGATGTAATTACCCATAAGGTTACAGTATTTTCGCCGCTTGAGGGACTCAGCAGCACATCACAGGAGATGTACAGTAAGGCATCAATTTTGCATAAGCATATTAAAGTTCAAATTGCTGTGATAGTACCGGCCGCCTCGCGCCGCAGGCCACATCTGTGTGTGTAAGTCGAACACGCATTGGCTAGCGTGAGCGTCACAGTATAAATATCTTTCTACTGTCCTAGCGTCGAACGAAACAAAACATATCGTCGCTTTTACGCACACGGTACTACGTAATTACACATAACCTTGGTGGGTTCATACTACTGCTCAAATTCACTTCATTATAGTAAGTATAGATAGCTGGTAACGTAACCTAATGGTTTAGCAAACGTGAAAGTCTGGGTTCCAATCTCGAGATGAGACTATTATTTTTCTTTTCAACAATAATTATCTTTTTCGTTTTTTTTTTTTGTTATTCAATAGAGATAATAAAGGAGAATAACAATGTAATAATTTTTATGTTTTTATTATTATATTGTTATGCTTATGTTATATGGGGTTAAAAATAAAAATGTTTTATACTTAAGTGATTTCAAAATGTTTATTCGTTATAAACAGTCATATTTATTAGGACTTATTGCGGTTATAGCTTAAGTATTCATTTTCATTATGAAAAGAAGATTGAAACTAAACCTCAAAATAATCCTTATTAATACGGATATATGACACAATTTTATTTTAATATTACTAAAATCAATTTATAACTTAATACTTTGTATAAATGTTCTTGTTTATTATTTCCAATCAAATATTATGTTTTTGAGCTGGTTTTCGTTTGCACGGCGAACGCTTCGTAAACACTTGTTGAATAATTCGGCAAAATATCTCGGAAACCAATTGTTTCATATTCACTGACCAGCTGGGCCTTCCACTTCGCTTTCGACTGGCAAGGCTACCCTCTTCCTTATATCTTTTGACCCTCCGACTCACAGTAGGTAATTTCTCTAAAACAAAAAAGGAATACTGTTAAGCTACTAGCAAAATTATAAAATATTATTACTATTTTGAAACAAAATTATTTTGAAAATAGAAATGTTACAAAATGATTATATATTATAATATTATGCTTAATATTATATTCATCATTCCAAAAGTAAATAAATAAACTTTAGGAAATATTTTTTTTTTTTTCTATTTAGGGCTTATGGTAGGTAAATATAAAACGTTTAAAAAAATAACTACAACGATCATCATTTATACTTTAATTAGATAAATGTTCGATAAAATAATGAAATCATAATACTCACAGTCAGTCCGGTTTCATCAAATATTTGTGATATAATAATAAGTCCATATTTACGCAGCGCGATAATATCAGCAGCTATCATCTCGATGTTTAAATTTGCTTGCGTTTCAAAATGAACTACAACAACGCTAATAGATTAAACACACTTCACATATCAAATTATCCACCAACCAAGAAGCAACAACATTCTATTTAGTCGGGGACTAGCGGTGAATGAGTTAAGCATCTGTCTACCTTATGTTTTATTTATTTAGATTTCTGTGGGTATAATCATAAAGTTTTATGAACGATGTGAACAAGACGAACATGACACGAAACTATATTCGAGTAATATGCGAGTGTGTGTGTCTAATTAGTCATTAAAAGAAGGTCGTAAGTCAAACTAAATGTCAAGCTATTGCTTTGTGACTTTGCCTATGGACTTTTGGAGCCTACTGTACCTATATTAAACTATTTTTTTTTTAGGTCATCTAAAATTAGTTGTCTGCGTTGTTGACCCCATTTCCGTAGAAATAGCGATTATGTTATTATTCTTACAGCCACATAGGGGTAAGAAAATGAAATAGATTTTAGAGTCCGTTTGGATTGGCTACGCGAACATTGGAAAGCAATGAAAACACATTGAAAGTTCAAGGTAAACATTCACGTTTTTGTATTACAGATTCATGAATATTATGACTGCAATCTGGCATAAATATTTATTGTTACCGTACCGTCTGGTGACATGCCTTTGAATTTTGCGATTTTGCTTCAACTACGACTTGTTGCTGGCTGCGGGTCTATTCTGGGAAAACTGACGAATCAGTGAAACTGGCTAATCAACGAAACTGGCGAATTAAATAAACTGACGACTGAGGGAAACTGACCAGTGATACGCGGACTCGTAAAAATCTTACCGTGCAAAACTTAGGTGAATAGATGGGCTGCTATGTTTGCGTCAACTCGAGAGAAAAATAAGCGTTTTGCTTTTAAACAATGTTTTTTTCTTGGAACTGAATAAAACTAACCCCAGGTTATCAATTACTTATTAGTAATAATAAAAAATCTTCGAGCAAAATCATCTACCTATATCATCTGCTTAGAATTTTCCAAATTACGTTAGGGTCGGCTTCCAGTCTAGCCGAATGCAGCTAAATAACAATATTTTCCATAGAGCGACTTTCTATTTGACCTTCACAATTCAGTTACCTACTAAAAAACACGACTTGGGGTTGTTAGTCATCTGTATATGAACACAAAATAACTGTACAAGAAATTTTCCTCACTAACCTCTTATTGTCCCACTGCTGGGCAAAAGCCTCTTCTCATACAGAGAAGGCACGAGCATTGATCACCACGCTTGCTCAAGGCGGATTGGCGATTTCAGGCTGACGATAATAATTATAACTCCAGGTTTCCGAACGATGCTTTCCTTTACCGAAGTCAGTGATAAAAACAATAATGTGCAACTGAAAGACAAACTAGCAGGGGATCGAGGGGGGTGGAGGGGGGAGGAGTTCAGGGGATCAAATCGAATTGATACACATTATGAAAGTAGTTTTTTTGGTAGCCTGTTCTACGCGTACAGGAAGACGTAGCGTTGGAAGGCCTCCCACAAGGTGGACCGACGACCTTGTGAAGGCTGCAGGAACCCGTTGGATGCGAAAAGCACAGTGCCGGTCGAAGTGAAGGTGCTAGGGGGAGGCCTATGTCCAGCTGTGGACATCTTTCGGCAGAAATGATGATTACTGTCCTACTGCTGGGCAAAAGCCTCCCAAAAATCCTTCCAGGAACTCTTTACCCGCGCCATCTCGACCAGCCCTCGCGGTACCCGTCCAGATTATCTGGCATTTCTAATATAGGTAATAAATATTATCCCAAAATATAAATAAACCTATTCAAATTACAGTCAGACTTCCGCTGTACAGTCAAAACCAACCAAATGACGAAGTACTTACTACGCTAGACTTTTATACAATGTGCTATTGTGTGGGTAGATTTTTGTAATATGACTACAAATTTGTCCCACAATCAGTATACTTAACTAATTTAATACATAACATAACATACATAATCAGCCTATAATGTTCCCACTGCTGGGACACAAGCCTCCTCTCTGTGAGAGGGAGTGGGCCGTAATCCACCACGCGAGCCCAGTGCGGGTTGGTAAATGTCACGTGTCTTCGCATTTTTGTTTCTAGGACATGGGTGTCCTCACGATGTTCTCCTTCACCGTTTTGAGAGCAGTGGTGATGAAATAATTTACACAAAGTAAAGCGCCTGTCTGGGTTCGAACCTACGACCTACAACTCGTAAGTCGCGGCCTTTACCACTGGGCCACCACTGCTGTAATTTAATATATAAACAATGTTTTATACATAACAGTAAAAATTCAGTGTTATGTATTATGATTATAATATAACTAGCTTCTTCCCGCGACTTCGTCCGCGGGAAATTTCACCCCCCCCCATTCACCCCCTTAGGGGATGAATTTTGAAAAATCCTTTCTTAGTGCACCCCTAGACCTCATAAGGAACGTACGTGCCAAATTTGGAATCTCTAGACCCAGCGGTTTGGGCTGTGCGTTGATATGTCAGTCAGTCAGTTCTCCTTTTATATATATAGATATTCTGTTTGGTAGTGTGCGTGAATTCCAGGACATGTTGCATATTAATAAAGCCAGCCAGATAACAAAGACGCAGGTTTTCCCACATTTGGTTAGTTTCTTCATCTCAGTTCCCACACGTAACAATGTATTTTGGCAAATGACCTCATGAGGGTCTGTATGGAGCTCTTACATACATAAGTACATAGTACGTATGTACAGCGCATTACTACAAAATGGTAACGCTCGGACGAAATATAAGGGCAGGGGTTGTTTTATGCGATGCCAATGGTGCCATCTAGTTTTAAAATAGGTATTGACCAAAAATTGACGTATATTAAGATCTACTAAAGAGCAGAGCAGTGTAGAGAGAGTAGCAGTACTAGTGCAGTGGTGGCCAAGTGGTAATGGCCGCGACTTACGAGTTGTAGGTCGTAGGTTCGAACCCAGACAGGAGCTTTACTTTGTGTAAATTATTTCATCGCCACTGCTCTCAAAACGGTGAAGGAAAACATCGTGAGGAAACCGGCATGTCATAGAACCAAAAATTCGAAGACATGTGACATCTGCCAACCCGCACTGGGCCCGCGTGGTGGATTACGGCCCACTCCCTCTCACCGAGACGAGGCCTGTGTCCCAGCAGTGGGAACATTATAGGCTGATTATGTTGTTGTCGTTATTGTAAGATCTACTTACAGGAATAAAAATCATTTCATTATCGTTCCATGATTTTTGTTAGCGATGCATTAATTTGCGAGAAAGTGTGAGTGACACTTGACAAGTTTGACCATCGGCCCTAATTCACTTACTTCAAAACCACGTCAATTCCTTACCTTAATACGACCCTTTGGGCGCATTATGTCCAATTCGCAAAATGTCCAACTGTCCAATTCTCAATTCGTCCAGTTCGCAATTGGTCCAGTTCGCAATTGGTCTAATTCGCAATTGGTCCAGTTCGCAATTAGTCCAATTCGCAATTAGTCTACGACATCTGCTATATTAACGTATTCTCTATGACACAATTGCATGGTTTGAACTGTCAAAATACATGTCTATCGATATCTGTAAACGATAAATCACATTTTCTCAACTCATATTTCAAGTAACAACATTACCAGCGGTCGTTGACCCCTAACGGCCGAACCCAATAACCTATTTTCAGTTAAAGACGGATCGCTACTGATGGTATCCAGTATAATCATTAACCACCAGTATCATATAATCATACACACCGCGTAGCGTAGCATCTCTGGAGATGGATAGGTTTTTCTACCTCCGGTATGCCAAAACTGGTGACAGATAGGTAATTGGGTTCGGCCGTAAGAAAAAAAAACCGGCCAAGTGCGAGTCGGACTCGCACACGAAGGGGTTCCGTACCATTACCTCAAAAAACGGCAAAAAAAAATCACGTCTGTTGTATGGGAGCCCCCCTTAAATTTATTTTATTTTAAATTAATTATTTATTATTTAAGTAAAAATACAACTGAGTATTTTGTGAATATTTCAAGTGTCTAGCTATCGCGGTTCTTCAGATACAGCCTGGTGACAGACAGATGGACGGACAGACAGCGAAGTCTTAGTAATAGGGTCTCGTTTTTACCCTTTAGGTACGGAACCCTAAAAACCATCAAATCCTTTTTATTTTATCGTGTTTAGATATCGATACTAAACACGTCTACAGAGTTTAGCTAGCTAAATGAATTTGACCCTGTATAACGCTGATAGCGTTTAGTTTCATTGGTGAAAATCGCCTAAGAGAGTTTCCATCAGTCCACTGTGCTCGCTACAAGAAATAAAATATTCCCCTTGCAGGAACGATGGACACTAAGCCGATTGGACCACTTGATGCAACAGCTTTCGAAGAATAGTAACTATAAAATACCATGGTGTCGCTTTTAGTGAGTCTTTGAAAGCTTTGAAATCGACGTACAATTTTCAATGCATACATAAATTATAAAGTGATTTTTTAGGGCTTCGTACCTCAAAAAGAAAAAAAAACGGAACCCGAGATCACTTTGTTGTCCGTCTGTCAAGACCTTTTATCTCGGGAACGCGTGGAGGTATCGAGTTGAAATTAAAACCATATACTCGAGTCTACAGTCCCATGAAGCTGTGAAAAAATCAAACTTCTAAGTTAACGTAATAAAACATTCAGCCGTTTATGCCGCAAATAAATAACATATATTTCGACACTCTCAAGGGAATCAAAATTTATAGGGTAGGTACTTCTGTCAGCAAGAGCTGTAAGGACTTCAATAAAGCTAGTCGTTGAAAAATGACTAGCCATATATCATGAAAGGAATTGAGACTGACATAACAGCCTGTGGTGGGTAAGCAACCATATTACACCTAATTGTAATGCTGAAAGAGCACGTTGTTGGATTTTCAAGGCTCGGCTCAGCTCAAAAAGTTGAAAATCCAACGGCGCGCTTAAACATATTTAGGCATTCTCTGAGGTGTCGCCTTCTTTAAGTGAAAACAGACATTAGTATGACGACAGGTTGACCCTCTTTCAGTGTATTACATTTTACAAGAAAGTAACAAAGTATAAGGCAAAGAAAATAAAAAAAATATAACAGTGGCACTCCGGGAGTGCCGACAGAAGTGAAAACAAAACACAAACAGAATACTTTGCCATCACTCACTGACATATCGGATATACATTAAAACCGAGTACATCCCGAGGACATCCGAACACATCTGAAGCGGTGTCGGTTACGGTAACAGTGGCGCGAATTCAATAGTTTTTTCCCATCTCAAAAAATGCCCAACGCGCCTAAACAAAATTTTCACTTCAATAAATGATGATCGCGTAAAACATGCTCTGCCTTTACTAGTAATTTTCTCATACGGTTAAAGGTAACACTCATTGCTAACAGTAGTAATAAATACAAAGCTAGAGCTGTTATCTTAACGACATCACGTTTGTATAAAGTCTGAACTTACTACTCAGTAAGTATGTGATTCACAAATGAATGAATTGTAGCCCATAAAACTACCCGAATGCCGTGTTAATGGGGCTATTTTTGGTTCCCACTCAAGATGGCGTAACCCTCTTTTCACCATGAAGGAAGGTATAAATACGACCGACTTTGCTTTTGTAAGAAACATTTAGATTTATTCTAACCCCTTTCAAAGGAGGGAAGTGATTTTCCACCTTTTAGTGAAGGGTAGGAGATAATTTATTTGGAAGTGTCTAGACATTTTGCGCTTTTATCATTTCTAACGTGACGACTAGAAAGAAAGAAGATACGTTTGTTTGCTGTAAACATGACGCAGAGAAAGAACACAAAAAAAATAACAAGTTGGGGCAATCAAAATCAAAAGTCATTTATTTAAATTAGGCTGAGAATCAGCACTTTTCGAACGTCAAAATTACAAAAGACAGTCCCCCAAAACGCCCGCCTTCCACCACTTCCTAGTGCTTTCGCTGGGAAGAAGAAGTGGCGCAACAAACTCCCCAGCAGTACAGCTGTCTGTTCAGTTAGAAAATACTTTATTATATACAATGCTAGGTTATGTAAAGTAATTAACATTACAAAACACGGAATATTAAATTAAATAATTTGCCATAACTATACCAATATTATCGTGGACGTCCATAAAATGTATGGAAATACGTCCACTTTATTGTTGACGGAACTTTATAAGCGTCATCATATTTCCATAAATTTTACTTCCCTGTGTTATCGTATTACTGTCGCAGCCAGCTGGTTTAATTAGCCGTTTAGTTAATCGCCTAGCCTTTTTAACTAAACGGTGGCCATTCAATTAACGGCCTGAATGATATTCAATAATAGTTTAGGTTGGAAGTCTGTAACCAATCACGCGCGAGCCGAATTGGTCGCAGTAACTAAGCCAGGCCACCCCGACCAATTGGGTTAGGTTAGGTTAGAACTACGAGTATGATCAACGAAGTGAAAGTTTGTACGTTTGCGAAAACAGCTGAACGGATTGGGATGGGCACACAGATAGTTTATAACTTGAATTAATACATGTATAAAATACTTTTTTCCTAGTAAACCGGAAAAAAAATCCGCGCGGACGCAGCCGCGGGCAAAAATGAGTTTGTTAATAAGAACGGCAATAAACCATTGCCTCTAAAATACAGTCCACTTTTTTTCCACTCCGAGCTAATAGTTTCCATAGTGGTAAGGGAATAACGATGTCGACTATACTCGAAAGATAAACATACTATCTATGATAAAATGTATGTATCTACGAGAGGAAATCAATGTTGTGAACAGTGATTGAATTGACTCGATTGGCCGAACAACGGGGAGAGTAGTCTAGATTCCCGTCGCTGTCAACGGCACACAGTACCTACCTCAATCGTCTCCCACGACATTGTGGAATTAAAACTATGCGTGTTTTCATGGAAATAAAATTCAGTGTTTTCCTTTTTAAACGGTAAACTCTTTTGTAAACTGACGTTACAAAGTTCAGTTTTATTAATATTTAGCTAATTAAATGAAATGACCAGTGCCATTTGTCATTTTCTCCCTGACCTCATGAATTAGTTAATAATTTGTTTATGAATAAATCTCAAATAAAAAAAAAACATAAAATAAAACTATCTATCTAGGAATTAGTTTTTTTTTATTAACATAACGGATCTTTTTATTAAATTTAGGAATTAGTTAATAATTAATTTGATTGAGTTCGCAATTATCGGACAACCCTAAAACAAAGTGAGTGCAAAGTAGATAGTTGGGACCTTTTTGGGATGCATGAAGAAACCTCCTCGTGTAGATTGTTCCGCCAGTCACTCAACTGAACCGAGCGCTCGGCGCGACAGTCACACGACCCATCATCTTATTTGACTGGCCAATTCTTCCCTTGCGGTGGTGGTAGGGCTAACAGCCGCCTGGTTTGCGACCACCCTCCCACCGGAGTTCGGCGTCAAGCAGCCTGCTGTGTTTCGTCGATGCGTGGGTTCTAGTGCCTTAGGCATCTTCTGGACACGCTCGTCCCATCATAGACCTCATCCATCGCTTTCCACCAGGCATGATCGAGGTCAAGAGCGGGCCCATTCAGCAATAAAAATAAAAAAAAAACGTGAGTAAACCTTGAACAATCATTAAAATCGATCTAATGATAGTCTTACAAATTAATGAATTCTCCTGCAATACCACCTTATAAAAACCTCTCTTCAAATATCTACCGTTCTACTTTCAAAGAGCAAAAAGGTACAGAATTGTAAATTGAAGCCGGGTAGGTACAGACAACCCCGTCTAGCTTCCGGCCACATTCAAACGGCAAATTGTCACTGCATTTGCATCACAAGGGTCGTCGGTTCACTTCCTGCGCTACGTTTAACTTAGACTTGCATTTAATAGTAGAGAGGGAAATTATTGTATAATGGGGCCTTATAATTGGCCCCCTTTTGTGCTGAAATTGGCCTTTGCTGGCGTATCCTTATGCTTGCTCTTTGTAGGATGGTATGAGTATAAAACTCCTAATATCCTATTCCAAGTTATTTAACTAACTTTAAGATAACCTATGAGAGCTTTGATAGTATTTGAGCCTACGAGAGCAGTGGTGGCCAAGTGGTAACGGCCGCGCCTTACGAGTTGTAAGTAGGTCGTAGGTTCGAACCCAGTCAGGCGCTTTACTTTGTGTAAATTATTTCATCACGACTGTTCTCAAAACGGTGAAGGAAAACATCGTGAGGAAACTGGCATGTCCTAGAACCAAAAATTCGAACAAACATCTGCCAACCCGCACTGGGCCCGCGTGGTGGATTACGGCCCACTCCCTCTCACCGAAAGAAGGCCTGTATCCCAGCAGTGGGAACATTATTGGCAGATTATGTATGTTATATATGAGAGCTTTTAATGGGGATGCTTAATATCACAGAATTTCAGGTTGTTCCTGGTAAGATTATACTTAATTCGTTTTCCAAAGATTCTCCCGCTCCGGACGCCTTTAAAATCGAGCTACAGCTACTTACATATTTGGGGCGTAAGGTACGCCGATTATCTATATTTGTAAACCAAACATCTTCACACACAACACTTCAACATCCAAACAGCAGATACCTGACCACTATTTTAATGTAGAATTATTAACCACAATACCGAAAAAACTAATGTCTATTCTCGCGACGCCATCTTGAAATAGAACTGTCAGTGTCACCTTGAAACAAAAAAACCGGCCAAGTGCGAGTCGGACTACACACGAAGGGTTCCGTGCCATTACCTCAAAAAACGGCAAAAATTCACGTCTGTTGTATGGGAGCCCCCTATTTTAATTTTATTATTTATTATTAAAGTAAAAATACAACTGAGTCATCATCTGCTTAGCCTTTTCCCAACACGCTGGGTTCGGCTTCCAGTCTAACCGGATGCAGCTGAATATCAGTATTTTACATGGAGCGACTGCCTATCTGACCTCCACAACCTAACCTACCTACGTTTTTACCCTTTGGGTACGGAACCCTAAAAATGGCGGTCTCTAAAAGCATAATATAATAATTTCAATTCACTTCGAAGACACACGATTCATCACTCCAGGTTTATATTCTTTTTATTTGTGGTCATAAAATGAATGTAACGACCTTAGAAGAGTACCGTCTCCTTTTTTATACTTCGTACTTTTATGTGATGATGATAGGATTGCGAGATTCTCGTGATAAAATATGCTAAGTCTAATTAAAAATTGTACAGTTTTCTTGAGACTTCAGTGTTCTCTTAAATGATAAAATAGCCTAATAACAATCACTAACGAAGGATTTTTGAAAATTCGCTGACTGTTCACGCTGCCGATGAGTAGGTACTCGTTTGTCACAGCGACAAGTGCTATTAAAGAATGTACAGACGCCAGCACATCAAGCTACTGCAATCTGTCAAATTTCTTTAATAGATTTTCAACTTTATCGCTGAAGAATAAGGTTCAAAGTTAATTGGGATAATTTGACAGTTTCGGGTAGCTTGATGTGCTGGCGTCTGTACTCGCTCAGCGACGCTCGAGACTTCTGCCCACCTATTATAGGGCAGAAGTCTCGCTGAGAGACTCACGCTAGATAGACAGGTGCGCGTAGCAGCTGCTACTAGTAATTGCTCATCACCGTCATGCATTCAATGCTCAGTGCTCGCTCGCGATTTCATTAATTGTCGACAGTGGAATAGGTGCCTTAAGGTGCATCCACACCGAAGTTACTTTTTGTGGAGCAACGTTTACCTACAAGTGTTGGTGGGCGACAACGGATAACAAAAATATATCTAGTAATCTTAGCAAAAGTTGAAATTAGTTACCTAATGTTATCGTGTTGCATTCTGTTGCTCCACAAAAAGTAACTGCGGTGTGGATGCACCTTTAAGGGGATGATAATTTGTATGGAATTTCGTCATTTTTTAAATTTAGAAACGTAGCTCGGTAGCTGTTTGATTATAAATTATTATTTTTTGGTCAGTCATCCCCTAAGTTCTTGATTTAAAATCCTATCGGGTACATGTCTTTTTGTCATAATAATCGTCATTTTGCATATTAAAGCCGACGCCTTTCATAAGGGCGAAAAGGTCGTCAGACGTCAAATTATTGCATTAAACATTTTAGTAGGCGTTATTAATTTCATACTAGTAATTACGAATGAACGTACCTACTTATAAAGCATTATTATAGCACTTAAGATTTTAACGGTTTTTAGAGTGCCTTACAATTAGTCGTAAGTAATTACTTAGTACTAACAAATGTACAGTCAACAAAAGAGATAAGTATGCAGGTTCGTCGGATATAGTTGAAGTTTAGTAAGAAACTGATGGATGTACTCGAATAAAAATTTATTTTAATTAAATAAACCAAACAGCTCATTTATAAAATTAAATTTCAGTCGACAACATCCGTCGGTTTCTTACTAAACTTCAACTAATTCGACGATCTTGCATACTTATCTCTTTTGTTGACTGTACCTACTGCGCAATTCAAGCCAAAGTTCTCATTCTAATTTCTTTTGGCCCTCATACGTACTCGTAGGTGATTACTGTGAGTGAATTGTCAGATGTTAATATTAAACCGGTCTATGAGCTCAGCCAGGTTGGTGTCTAGCGAGCTGACGTATAGCGAGAGGTACGGCTCGAAGCAGGCGCCTATCAGGCCGATCTACGCGGAGCCTGATGGACCTGACACTTCCATGGTTAGCTCTGATGTACCACTTACCTGAACAAACCGATCCAAGAGCTACCACAGTCACTGCAAGTTCATTAACCAAATGACATCTAAATAATGTTTCTCCAAGTATGCATGCAGTACCGTACACCTTTAGAGCTGCATGCATGCATGGTAATCCGAACAGTCTAATATTACGATTGAAATCTTTCTTAGTTTGGGTTCCTAAAAATAAAAATAGCCAGTTACTAAATAGCCAGTAACTGCTGCGAGCTTCGGAGTAGGTAGGCTCACCGGCCGGCTGTGCAATTTCAAAACCTAGCAATTGACATTTCTCAAAAAATCTGTGATTTTTTTATGTCAGTTGCTAGGTTTTGAAATTGCACAGTCGCGGCCGCTGCGCACCGGTCTCTTCGCACGCTCGGCTTACGCGTGATTGGTCACAGTTCTGTTCTAACAGGCGTTGCACAGAGGGGGCTCCGAATTGGTCTTTTGAGAGGTAATGGTGCCCCTTCCATAGTGCAGATGGTGACCGCCGAGGTGGTTTTAGTGAGGTAAAAATCCCACACTCCCTGGTTTTATCCCCAAGGACCAGGCGCCTTTTGAAGGTTTCCCCCGAAAACAAAAAAAAAACAAAAAAGTTATATAGTTATCTTCCATGTGTACAGCTACACCATTTTGTTGGATTCGCTCTGTCTATTGACTTCGAACAGCCCATTCAAATATCTAATTAATCTGGCGAAATCATCAAATCATTTTCGTGTCGATGGACGATGGGTCGATGGGTCGATGGACGATGAACTATGTTGGGGTTGGCTTCCAGTCTAACCGGATGCAGCTGAATACCAGTATTTTACATGGAGCGACTGCCTATCTGACCCCCACAACCCAGTTACTGGGTAATACGATACCCCTTGGTAAGACTGGTTGTCAGACCTTCGGGCTTCTGACTACCCGTAACGACTGTCAAAGATCCACGAATGACAGCCGGGACCAACGTCTTAACGTGCTTTCCGAGGCACGGAGGGGTCTCAGTATGTAAAGATGGTCACCCATCCACAGACCAACCGCGGCAAGCGTAGCTTAACCTGATCGATCAACCTATGCGGCTGTTATTATTTAGCCCCGGGCCCCTCTCCAGATTAATGAGCTAAATATAGGACATAGGTGCCTACTAAAACTATTACCACATAACGGTTTATTAACCATTAGGTAAACCAGCTAGTTGATGAAGCACTTTCCAAACTGCTAAATAAAACCGTTCCCTAGGAAATTAAGTTAGTAAAGCAAGTTAGAATTAGTTCAAACCTGAGCTAAGCTTGCTAATAAATTATTTAACTTAGTTGCCCTTAGTTCGGAGTTAGTAGTTTTAGTCATTATGCGTGTTGGAGTAGCTTATAGTTTAACGGCATTTAGGGACATTTTTTTATTATTATTATGAGCCTGTTATCTCCCACTGTAGAGCAAAGGCCTCCCTTCAGTCTTTCCATTTTTTCCTGTCTCTAGCTACATCTGGCCAATCCTTTAGATAGGCGTCCAATTCGTCACGCCATCTCTTTCTGGGCCTACCGCGTCGCCGATTCCTGTTATTCGGAATCCAGTCAGTGGCTACTTTTGCCCAATTCTGCTGCGACATGCGGCAGATGTGGCCTGCCCAATTCCACTTTAGTTTGGCGGCTGTGTTGCCCACGTCTGCGATTTGTGTTTTGGAACAAAGTATACTGTTCCGAATGCGGTCTGTGACTTTGACTCCGAGAATACTTCGTTCCATTGTTCGCTGGCAGACCCCGAATGCGGACTTTTGACGTTTTGTTAACGACCACTTTTGCGCTCCGTAGGTCCTCACATGGACATGTCCATGAGTTTCCTTTTTAAGGAAAGTGGAAGTGATCCTTTCATTAGGTGTTTCATCGACTTGCAGGCGTTTTCGGTGCGTTGAGCAACCTCTTTATCTTGCCTCGCCTGGAAAGAGACTATTTGGCCGAGGTATATGTACTCACGGACATATTCAACCTCCACACCCACAATGTCCACTTTCAAAGTGGTTATGAGGTTAATGAGCTAAACATAGGACATAGGTGCCTACTAAAACTATTACCACATAACGGTTTATTACCCATTAAACCAGCTAGTTGATGAAGCACTTTCCAAACTGCTAATTAAAACCGTTCCCAAGGAAATTAAGTTAGTAAAGCAAGTTAGAATTAGTTCAGACCTGCGCTAAACTTGCTAATAATCCAAACTAATATTATAAATGCGAAAGTAACTCTGTCTGTCTGTCTTTCTGTCTGTCTGTCTGTCTGTCTTTGCTTCACGCCTAAACTATTGAACCGATTTGTGTGAAATTTGGTACAGACATAGTTTGGAACTTGAGAAAGGACATAGGATAGTTTTTATTACAAAAAATAAAATAAAAAATAAAATTTATTCCGGACATACAGCGCCATCTATTGGTCAAGAGTCGGCATCAATTCAGTACTGAAAATTCATCGGAAAAATGTAAATAAATAGTAAAAAGGTATGAAAATATAATATAATAATACAACTTTTAGTACAAAGAAAATGCTCTAACGGAGTATAGATAATTCTATTAGTACTATATATTATGTCGAGTTGGTGATCGCGCAATGGTGTCGATCGTTACACGAGTTCGGTTCATGTTATTGTTTTAATTCATCGGAAAAAAGTAAATAAATAGTAAAAAGGTATGAAAATGCTCTAACGGAGTATAGATAATTCTATTAGTACTATATATTATGTCGAGTTGGTGATCGCGCAATGGTGTCGATCGTTACACGAGTTCGGTTCATGTTATTGTTTTAATTCATCGGAAAAAAGTAAATAAATAGTAAAAAGGTATGAAAAAAATAATATCAATATAATAAAACTTTTAGTACAAAGAAAATGCCCGAACGGAGTATAGATAAATAATCCGAGTTATCACTATGCTCGATAGATGGCGTTGGGATCGAAATAGATCGCGCTAAATATTTTGAAAATAAGGGAAAAATAACATTTTCGCCTTTTTCGATCGGCAATAACGGCTTTAATGCCCTAAGTGAGTATACATATCTTCAATTCAAACGCAGAGCTCATTATGTTGATTTTTGAAGAGTTCCCTAGAATATCTTCCACATTTCATTTTTGAAGAGATCCCGCGAGATCGGGAACTAAGTATGTGGGTAAAACCAAAAATCTGCCGGAAGTCACTATTCCACGCGAACGAAGTCGCGGGCAAAAGCTAGTTAATTATATAACTGAGTTGCCCTTTTTTTTTTTGGATGGGAAATCATCTAATGACTCCTCCCGCTCTGGGTGGAGCGAAAGGGAGTGTCAGGCTCTTACTGACTAAAACCCACCCGTGTTCCTTCCTTAGCCCTTTATGTTCCGGGGCAGCGGTAACCCTTTCGGACGATCCCGCTACCCCGGCAAGAACTGAGTTGCCCTTAGCTCGAAATTAGCAATTTTAGTCATATCATATTTTTATGTGTATTGGTGTAGCTTACAGTTTAACGGCATCTAGGGACATTTACAAATTATTTTATAACTAGCAGCGTCCCACGGTTTCACCCGCATAAGTTTCCCGTGGGAATATCGGGATAAAAACTATCCTATGTAGATTCGCGAATAAAAATCAGCTGTTCCCTACATTTTGACGAGTTATGCTAACATAAATGTAGGGAACAGCTGTTTTTTTTTTGCGATTTCAGGTTTGGTTCCATAGTAAAAGTTGTTCATAATGATGAGTATAATCTCCCACCGGAGTCCGGCGTCAAGCAGCCTGCTGCGTTTCGTCGATGCGTGGGAGTTCCAGTGCCTTAGGCATTTTCTGGGCACGCTCGTTCCATCATAGACCTCATCCATCACTTTCCATTAGGCGTGATCGAGGTCAAGAACGGGCCCATTCAGCAATAGAAAAAAAAAAAATTTTTTTTTCGCATGTTTTCAATTTCATTTATATTTTTTATTTTATATTTTTTTTAATATACTACTGTCTGTTTCCCCTGACAAATAAAATAAAAATGTTATAAATAATAGTACTCACTTTGTCACTTTTGCCTTTAGTTTTTCCTTTGATAAGTAAGTAGGTACTTAGAAAAGTAGTTGTTTTTAAGCTTTCCACTTTGGTACTTAAAAGTACTTAGAAAAGTATTCTACGGTTTCTAAGTATTAACAAGAGTTAAACAACTAAGTTAAACTAAAAATGAAAGAAAAATAACCTCTATAAACGATAGGCTAGTAGAGTCACCAAAGGAGATAAGTAACCAGCACCCTAATTGCGTAACACACTATTGCTCTCAATTTGAATCATTTTGAAGCTTATTGCTAATCCATTGCTCCAAATGTTTGAAAAATGTGTTTGCTCAACAACGTAAATAACGCAATGAATGTTGTTGAACTGTCAAAATAAAACCCATTGCTACTGATAGTGTGTTACGCAATTGCCCTGCAGGGTCTTCGGATATAGTTGAAGTTTAGTAAGAAACCGATGGATGTTTTCGAATCAAAAATTTAGTTAATAGAAAACAAAGAGTTCATTAATCAAATTTTTCATTCGAAAAAATCCATCGGTTTTTAACTAAACTTCAACTTCAACTGAAATTGGGTGCTGTTCGTTATGTTAAAAAAAAATTTTGATTGTATTTTTGTGCCTAATTTTTTTATCTACTACCTACTAACGTAGATTTTTAAGTTACTTGTAATACTAACACGCTATGGGCCTACGATGCCTGCCAATAAAAGATTTTTATTTATTTATTTTTTATATCCGACGACCCTGGTTACTTATCTCTTTTGGCATCTGTACAGAAGTTCTCGTGGTAGGGAGGTTTTGTTACGGGTTCATTTTTAAGTGCACACAACGAAAACCACTCCTGGGCGTGTTATTATGAAAAATAAATTCCAGAGAAGGGTGCAATTAGCCCCTGAAATTGGTATTTCATATACGCGTTAATTATTGAAGGGGTTTCGCTGCTGTTTTTTTTTTTTAGGAAGGGAGCTTGTGGTTTTAACTTTTTTTGTTGAAAAAAATATGTGTTTTTAATTAAAATCACTTTCATGATTGCTTTTCATTTTTATGGATGAGTTGTGTGGTTACTTAATTTTTATGCCCCTTAGAGTTTTAAGTAACTTAATTGGATTTTTAATGAAAAAAATTGATTTTGTGTGCCACACTGGATGATGTTATAGAGGTATGAGGAACAGGGTGTAAAAAGCTCACTCATACTCTATAGAAAAGGGAGGATCCTCCGACCAGACGGGTGTTGTGTCTGGCGGGCAACTGCCCAATGATTCATGTCGGGCCGTTGTATCTATGCTAGTTGCGCGGTAAACTCTGCTTGCGAGATGCAGGATTTGCGTGACGACAGTATGACGCGTTGTTCGCGTGTGGCGTTGTAGATACCGCTACAATGTTATACCTACATTTACTGCCGGAGTGTGTTAGATTTCAGTCTGCAAGACAGGATCGAGTTAGAGAGCTCAATATAAATATGAACGATGTTTGTATGTTCCATCATATTTTGTCGACACCTAACTCCGGAGCTGCTTATAGTTTAGTCAAGTTTGTATTATTACGTTTTACGTTATAAGGTCCAATAAGTTCGTTTCTTATTAGTATTAGATATTACGTTATAAGGTCCGATGGGACTGGCATGTATGTACAATTACATAAAAATCCCTAATCTATACATATAATAAAATCGTAGGAAAGTCAAAACTGTACATTGAATATTTTTTTAAAAGAATACTTGGAGCGTGATCTACAATCGATTTCGAAGCCGAAAATATAGTTTTTAGAATTTTTGTCTGTTTGTCTGATTGTCTGTATGTATGTCCGGGCTAATCTCAAAAAGTGCTGCATGGATTTACATCAAATTTTGCATGAATATTACTAAGAGGTCGGGTCAACATATAGGCTACATATCATCATGCTATCACCTACGGGGGAGGAGCTGTGAATCTTTATTTTCCTTACGCATTCTGTGACAGCGTGTAATCTAACGACGCATATTTAAATGTTGTTTTTGAGTAAGCCATGCTATTATCTAGCTTTACACTATAAAAACTACGCCATTTAAGTAACTTGGGCATAGAAACATAGTTTAATGAATGTTAGTAGTACAAAGAAAATTTAGAAGCAGCGCCATCTATGAGATTTCATAAAAATCAAATCAAGTTACATGTTAACAATTTTTGGAAATTAATAATTTAAATTTGATCATGTTCGCGAGGTTAGTAGTTAGTTATTCTTAAAATTCATAGACGGTAATGTGCATTTTCTTCATAAAAGTTGTATCGTATAGTTCGTTTTGACAAATTCAAGGTCCAACAAAACCCTCAAAATCTTGAGCAGAGTTGAGGAAGACAATAAAAAAAATGCGGTGTTAAGTATTACAAAAAAGTTATGTTCATTGATGATGATCATTTCTTCATCAATTTCATGTTGTTAGTACAAAGTAAACATTGACTGTTAATACTTTTGTTCGGTATTTATCTGTGTGATTATTGCTTGGTAATTAATATATTTTCACGTCGTATACCTAATTATAAACTTAAATGTGATGTAAAACGTCACTTTCTCGACGGTGACCAAAATTGGGATGACACCCTCGCGGAGGCGAGCGTCAGTGAGAGTCCCAGCCGCATGCGTCATCTGTTTGCCGTCATCTTGATGTTTTGCGGAGTCGCGAACCCGGTAGCTTTGTGAGAGAAGTATCGCCATCATCTGTCTGAAGATTTTCTACGAGCTTTGAGGCGTGCTACTGGAGACGAAGTCGAAGTAACTAATGAACGCGTGCTGAACACCCGTCTCAGTTCACTTCAAGATGTGGTCATTTCTATCGGCGGTAATCCACTGATCGAATACGGGTTACCAGCTCCCCAATCATCACCGCATCAAGACCGTGGAAATCGGGAGTATAACGCTGAGACAAATTATGATCCGGGCGAAATGACCACCATACGAAATGACCATGTCGCTTTGTTCTCTTCAGAGCAAAAACAAATTTATGACACCGTCCTTGAAAGCGTTGGCCAAAACCAGGGTAAAATGTTTTTCTTGGATGCTCCTGGTGGAACAGGAAAAACATTTGTTACCACTGGCATACTTGCAGAGGTCAGTAGGCAAGGCAAAATTGCTATTGCTGTAGTTTCGTCGGGAATCGCTGCCACACTGCATCCGAGTGGCAAGACAGCACATGCCATGTTTAAAATTCCCATCGATTTAGAGAGCGCCGAAACGCCTGTTTGTGGTGTGTCACGTAACAGCGATAAGGGACACGTGCTCAAGGATTGCTCTCTGATCGTATGGGATGAGTGTACGATGGCCAATAGGAAGGCAGTTGAGGCCGTGGACAGAATCCTGCAGGACATGTGCAGGAACGAACATTTGATGGGTGGTGTCACAGTTCTGTTCAGTGGCGATTTCCGGCAAAAGCTTCCCGTGGTGACACGGGAATCGAGGGCTGACGAGGTGAATGCTTCGTTGAAACGATCTACGTTGTGGTCACGAGTTCGTACGCTGCGCTTGACCATTAATATGAGAGCTCGACTCGGCGGCAATGCACGTGCTCAAGAATTCTCCGATGTCCTTCTAAGTCTTGGCGAAGGCACTCTACCAGAAGAGAGAGGTGGACAGGTGGTGCTTCCAGAGTCTCTCGGTAGAGTGGTATCCAGCTTAGAAGAACTCATTCGCTGTGTGTACATCAGTCGTATACCGCACCAGCAGAATTCTTGGGTGTGTGAGCGGGCCATTTTGACGCCCAAAAATGATCAGGCTGCAGCAATTAACGAATGCATTCTCTCGGAAATTGAGGGGAATGAAGTGGTCTACACCTCGATAAACACTGTTATCGAGCAAGATGACGCCACACATTATCCCGTGGGATTTCTGAACTCTCTGTCAGCAAGTTGACTTCCAGCGCATACCATCAAGCTAAAGGTCGGCCCGATTATGCTTCTTCGGAACCTATCTCCTCCGAAGTTTTGTAACGGGACCCGCCTTAAAGTCATCTCGCTCCACAGACACACCATTGAGGCGGAAATTCTTACGGGTTGTGGCGTCGGCGAGGCAGTATTTATACCACGCATTCCCCTCATACCTCATAACTTCCCGTTCCAGTTCAAGCGCGTACAGTTCCCCGTGAGTGTTTGCTTCGCGATGACCATCAATAAGTCGCAGGGGAAGACACTGAGGGCAGCGGGTGTCGACCTCAGGACGATTTGCTTCTCACACGCAATTGTACGTCGCTTGCTCCCGCGTCACCAGTCCTGACTCTCTTTACATTTTGGCTCCTGGCAGCATAACTACCAACGTAGTTTATAGGAAAGTGTTGTAAGGTATGATACCTTTGCACGTATTTTTACTCTTTTGTGTCCTGGAATGTATTCCTGAATTATTTTCTCTATTTCCTTCAGTCACATCTTATGACTGAACTCAGCAGGATTCCCATATAACTCTCTTCACTTGCAAAAAAAACTTATTTTTTAATGCTATTTTAAAAGTTGTTTACTTATAATGCTATAGCGACACTGCCAATCTTGGGTATTTTTGGTGCTGTAGAGCCTTCACGCAGACGACGTCGCGGGCAGCAGCTAGTAAGTAATAAATAGAAAAAAAAAGTAGCTTAATTCACATTAATGACATTTATTAGTACTTATAAGGGAATATTTTTCGCTACATCATACAGAAATCCAAACGAACACCTAACTCATTTTTATATCGGTATACTTTTTTTCACAGATCAATAGTTCATCATCATCATCAGCTTATAGCAAATGCTCCCCATTCTACCAGCTGCCGGCTACCCAACGATGATCGTCGCCCCATCGAGCCTGACGGTGTCCTCCGGGACCAACGGCTTAACGTGCTTTCCGAGACACGGAGAGGTCTTGGTATGTAAAGATGGTCAGCCATCCACGGACCAACCGCGGCAAGCGCGATCGACCCGTGCGGCTGCTATTACTTAGCCACAAGTTCATTCATCATAATATCTACGTCAGACTACAGCAGTCCACTGTTGGACATAGGCCTCTCCAATTGCAAGCCATTCAGCTCTATTCTCTCATCCAGCTGCTACTATTCACCCTACGAAGATCGTTGCTATACCTAGCCTGAGGGCGTCCTACCTTACGTTTGCCGATTCGTTGTCTTCACTCAAGAACACGTCCATCCTAACGGTTATCGGTTTTACGGCTAATACGGTCGGTCTATTGCCACTTCAGCTTGCTTTGATCAATAATTAATCTGTTGTAATGCCAATAATGGACCGGGGCCATGTTTCAGCCAAATGCGAAAGCTAGTAATAATGAAATAAGCCCCGAGATTCAGGATTAATTCACCCAAATCACTGTGCAATAAATCTATAGTGTTAACACCATATACTTACCCATGTATGCCGCCATCTGCCGATATCATGTGCGTAACAAATGTGGGACAAAGACCTCGGAACGATATATCTTTCGTTAAGTCCCGACGACAAGCCGAAAGATTTACGTTATTTTACGTGTGTAGCGGTTCATAAGGAAGCATATTTCAGGACAATTGTTGTAGTTAACTGTTACATTTTGAAGTGAGTTGACCTGCAGACTATTTGCGTAACACACTATTATAACTCTCAATTTGGATTATTTTGAAGCATATTTCTAATCCATTGCTCCGTATGTTCGAAAAATGTGTCTGCTCAACAACGCAAATAACGCAATGAGTGTTGATGAACTGTCAAAATGAAACCCATTGCTACTGATAGTGTGTTACGTAATTACCCTGCAGATTTCCTTAAAGTTTGAGTTTTATTCTAAACTAGCTTCTGCCCACGACTTCGTCCACGTAAAAAATGTTGTTCCCCAACCAACCCCGTCGCATCGCATCGCCTACGAGCGTTATTACTTCGTTTTCGCTTCTAGCGTTCTTTTTTACTTTTTTTTTCTTTTTGCTCGCGTCCTATAGCCTATAACCGTCCTCAAGAATTGGTCTATTAAATGCTAAAATATTTTTTCAAATCCGACTGGGAGTTCCAGAAATTAGTGCGTTCAAACAAACAAACAATATCACTAGAATGTTTATCAGCTTCTTCTTGCAAACTTACTACGAACTACTATCACCAGAAACAAAAATTCGAAGACATATGACATCTACCACCCGCACTGGGCCCGTGTGGTGGATTACGGCCCACTCCCTCTCACAGAGAGGAGGACTGTGTCCCAGCAGTGAGAACATATATAGGCTGAATATGACGACTATCATCAATCCTTCTAACTATAATTGTGATTATGTCGATATTCCATGCAAAATTCTTTGAAATAAATTTTCAGGCCTAACTTATGAGCTAAGCTGAAAATATCTTGATACAAAAGTTGCAATCATTCAGGTTCACATGTTCCTATAGTTCCCAAACCTTTGCTCAATATCCACCACCCAGCTGTTCACTTAATTAAAAACAAAGCGCCTCAGTAGGTACCAACCTTCATCTAAAACATGTACCTACCGAACAAGTTTGTTATTGCCAGACCTAGGTTTACACAACCTAATATTGCTAGTATTCAGGTTGCCTGCGCAATATTATAGTCCCTACGTCACCTTGAACAGCACGTTCGAGTCAAATAGGCAGGAGCTTCTATAAACAACAAAAAGAAAGAAATAATTAAGGAAACGAAACAAATGAAGATTATTCTTCGTTTTACTCTTTTGTCTTTATTCGGGCAATAATTGTGATGGTATAGACAATGAATCGTCAATCGATAGTAATCTCTCAGATTGCATTACGAAATAATTTCTCAGTGAAAAAGGATAAAATTAATTACGCCTCCAGACTCACCTACATTCAATTTTCTGATATAATCCATTTGTAATAGGGTTGTCGAAAAAGTTTCAAATAGTATGCAAAGACAACTTTGTTCGTGGACGTATTTTTCAGCTTACAGTTCCATCATTAAAACTTATAGCAGGAGAGTTCACAGTACGGACTTCTTAAATATCTTTTTGCGATTATTTTAGGAAAAAGAATTCTCGTATTGAAAACGCAAACCAGCATGTAAAAAAAAACCGGTGAGCAAAAACGTCCACTGTGGTAAGTAGTCACGTGGATTATGCAGCTGTGGACTGCTATCAAAGCATACTTTGAATGAAAAGCTAGTAGGTATTAGCGAACCAATTATAAAAAGAAGTACTCATCCTTTTAAATGTATAGCAGATTTTTGAAGGCCAATTGTCGTAAATTAAAAATTTCAAAATCTAGTCACAGTCTCATCTCGGGGACAAACAAATGTCAAAAACTTGTCAAAATGCAGGTTCTTAAAATTATGAGAACTGCCCCTCTGGTGTTATAATAAGTCAGCTTTTGTACTTGATTGTAAGAAACGTGCCCGTGTTGCTTCTGGCTTTCTTCTTCTGACCATCATTCCTATACTGTAATGTGTCTTAGCGACGAAATTATTCAGAGTGTACTCGAAATGTGTGGTTCTATTTAAGGAAGAACAACAGAACAACTTTCTCCATGTGACCAACATCGTAATCGCGAAAAAAATATCAGCTGTCCCATACATTTGGGTCGAGTAGCTATTAAAGTTTTATTTGGGATAGCTCAAATCGAATTGAATGACGTGCAATAGGAGAAGCCTATGTCCAGCTGTGGACTGCTGTAGGCTGATTATGATGATGGAACAGCTCATTTTTCGCTGTAGATAAATAATAAATTAGACGAAACAAACCCTTGCCATCGGAAACACAATATTATATGTCATGCTTTAAACCTACTTGTATCAGTAACCTGCAAAAAAAATACGAAACCAAATTCGATGAAAAATCCTTTACGAAGTTTTTGACAACCCTACATTATTTTAACAGAGAGCCTATTACACTTGATCGCGGATAGCGGCCAAATTAAAAATGTTTGCTTTTGGCATATTTATTCGAAACCCATTTACAGAAACAGAGATTCGATACTGACAGGTGAAAAAAAAATAGAGGAATGATAAAGTATACTTCCCCTTGAATGAAATGAAATGGAGTGTGCTGGATTTTCTCTTGATTTCAATTTATTAAATTGGTGAACCAGTGGATTTCAGTTGATTTATAGATTGGGCTTATTAATGAGTTTTATTTTAAAAGGTTTCTCGGGAGTTTATTTTAAAAGGGTGCTTGCAATAATAAATCGGCGATTAGTTTTACAATACAGGTATAGTTTTATTTTATTTGGATCTAAAATAAATATTAAACCCTTAATTAGGCGATCTAATAATGATTTATTTTTATGTCTAACATGCTGTCTGGTGGGCAACCTGAGTCGGTCCAGTTCAAACTGATCTTTTGAAGATTTTATGGATAATCACATCAAGATCACAGTCTTATCTGGGTCTCAGTAGACTTAGTGATCGACATAGTAGTGAGTGACTTACATAGGACATAATAATATGTATGATGTGTATAATAATATGCATGTATATAAAAAAATCTCCGTTACCGCTGCCTGCGACATAACGACTGGACCAACTAAGTATTATAAGAAAAGTGTGATCTGTCTCGAACCGTCGCCGCTTTTTTTGCACTACTCCAGGCGTTCGCCGAGTGAAAGGATCTGCTACATTCCCCGTCCACATCAAGATAAAAACTTCATGGTAACAGTTCTACTGGAGTCTCGTCGCGCCTGTCTGCGGGGAGTATTTATGCGTCACATGTTGGTCACGTTGATGGGAGAGTTGTTGGCGTGTTTGTCACCACAGAGGTCGCAGCTTTACCATAGCAGGTTAGTACCGTTTGTTTTTACTTAATTTTTCATAGCATATTCAGCCCATAATGTTCCCACAATTGAGACACAGGCCTCCTCTCGGTGAGAGGGACTGGGCCGTAATAAACCACGCGGGCCCAGTGAGGATTTGTAGATTTATTCATGCTTTCAGGAATATCTTTATGTAAAGTGATTGAAAGAGGAATGAGGAGGGTCTTAAGTTTAGCAGTCGAATCATGCTGCAGGTTTACACTGGCAGTCAGAATATTGACAAAATGGAGGTAGGCATCACATTCAAACAACCCAAAATAAAACAAACACAAAAGATAAAGTGCTTTTTATTCAATACAGAATTTTATACATACTCCGCCAAATACAAAAACATCAACAATTACAGAAGAAATTATAATCACAAGGTACCTATGAGCATAGACTAGCCTACAGCAATCAAGCCATAACATTAGGTACTTAATTGACGTACTCATGAGAACAGAGGCAGTGAATGTGTGCGATAGAAACAAAAAAAAATCTAATAGAGTATTTATAACAATATCAGTCCTTACTTAATACCTAAAAGGGTCCTAAGAAAGATTAAACTTGGACTATTTCGCGATCTATTTGAGTCTAACGAATAAATAAGGTAACTTAAGTTAGGCTGCGAACAGAGCGGCGTCACAACTGCCGTACCGCTGGACCACAAAATAAATAGATACAGAAGTTCAGCTCCATGCGACAAGCGAGAACGCACGCACACATAGACGCGTACGTATACGGAGATCTCAACTGTGTCCAACGAATGCCGGTCGCTAGTGTCACGTGCATAATCAGCCTATAATGTTCCCACTACTGGGACACAGGCCTCCTCTTGGTGAGAGGGAGTGGGCCGTGATCCACCACGCGGGCCCAGTGCGGTTTGGTTGATGTCAGTTGCCTTCAAATTTTTGGTTTTAGGACATGCCGGTTTCCTCACGATGTTTTCCTTCACCGTTTTGAGAGCAGTCCTGGTGAAATAATTTACATAAAGTAAAGCGCCTGCCTGGGTTCGAACCTACGACTTACAACTCGTTAGTCGCGGCCGTTACAACTGGGACACCGCTGATGTGTGCGTGCGCTTTCCCTCAATGCATGGAGCTACCCTTCTGTGCCTATTTATTCTGTGGCTGGACTGTGAATAGCCTCACATTCTTTAAAGTTCAAATCAATTACGGACGCTGCACGCCGACGTCAATTAACCTCTTAAATTGACGCTGCTGGATTTATAATTAGTTTTCCAAAGCGTTGCACAAAGGCAACTTTTTACCCCTAGAGTAATTATCTCGCTTTTTATTAAGTAAAGACATAATAAAACTTGTATCTTTCTTGTTACACAATTATCATTTGTATGCATTATTATAATCGCTTTGGTATTGATAGCTAGACTTGCCGACAAGACATTCTGAAGGTCTTAAAAAATAATTAGTACTGTATAATCTTCGCCATTTATTTTTAATATTTGGCTTATTATTATTTACACTTTAAAAGTGTGTTAATAAATACAATTAAGTAAAACTCATTGTGGTGACTTATGCATAAATTGTGAAGTTTTAGTTTTCATTCGACATAACTATCTCTACACGATTTATCTACTTTAATGACAGATCGAATGAGATCTAAAACTACACATAATTACAATAGCCAGTATTGTAAACTTATACAAAATCTGCACATGCAAGTCTTGCATGTGACATTTAAACTTACAAAGTAATGTGGACTTCTTGTAGTAAAAAAAATAATAATTTAAAGGTTGAATGTCAAAATAAACAATAATCTTGTCATGTTAGTCTTTATAAAGCCGCCTTTCCACTCTGCAAGAGCGCACGCAAGTAACTACCACTTGCGTTATAGAAAGGTGTGGAAAATTTACTTGCAGAGTGGAAAGTTGCTTTAGTCGTTGGCGTGCAGCCGTCCTATGTTGAAAGATGGCTAAACTGCGTTGCCCGCACTATGAACGTTGCCGTTCACACTTAGTGGAATGGTGTTAAACTCGTCCTCGACCTCATCACCTTCTTTCCTGTGGAAGAAAGGAAGAAATTAGTATTGTGGAAAGTTGTTATTGGGCGCAATACAGTTTTACAGCTGGATAAGTAGATAAATTGGTATTTGTACCAATTTTTAAGATTTTTTTTAATGAATTTTACTTTTTGCGCCTGGATTATCGAGATTCAAAGGGCGTTAGGAATATTACAGATTACGATCGATCCATAAAGACCTCTTTTAAAAACACTAAGGAGGGAAATAAAATGAAATACAATTCAGTGAAGTAAAAAATTAAATACGATGAAAAACAAACGTAGTTCAAAAAATATACGTAGAATTTAATTAATAAAATTCTTTCGTTTCTCTACGAGACAATACAAAATACCTTTACAGTAAATTATTTCATTTCGAGTCTACAACAATATACACAATACTAAAAACAACGTATCTCTTCACTGATTTTACGGGAGTAGGAAAAATCTTTTTTCTTTATAAAATGAAAGTAGTAGGTATTTTAAATATCATGTACCACGCCAGCACATCAAGCTACTACAATTTCTTTAATAGATTTTCAACCTTACCGCTACATCATAAGGTTCAAGGATGATTGGGAAAATTTTACAGTTTCGGGTAGCTTGATGTGCTGGCTGGCGTATTTGGCAATATTGGTTTGTTTTGATTCAATGTTCTCGTTTTGATTTCCGGTTTAAAATAATATTAATACAGAAGTGCCTATGTGGCAGTTCGTGAAAAAACCTTGGTATAAATTACTCGATAATACAGAGATTTTTTTAAAAGGATTTGTTTCCATATTCATACCATTCAAGTAATATGTTTCATTAAATCCGAAAAAAAACCTTCTACTGGATTTCTACATAGAAACGTAGAGAATTTGTATTTTTTTGGTTTTTTTTTTCCTTTCAGATAAATATTTAATTCACTAGCGACACGCCCCCCTGCTTCGCATAGCTTTTACGACTTCACAAAACATCGAGATTTCTTTATTATTTAAGTTCAATATATTATACACATAGGCCTTCTGGAATAGATTCTCTAAATTAAATTATATAACATTTTTCCCTTGAATTTAAGACCTTTCTATAAAGAAAGCGTCTAAAATTGTATTATCTTAAATCAAGATAAATAGACTACTAGGTATTCTGATTAGATCGCTGACAGAACTTTGTGAATACCGAATGTCAGTTCTGTGAAGTTTATGTAGGTAACTGATTACCAAGTTTTAAGGTTTAAGGAGGCTGGGGCATTGTTGGTACCATTTTCATTTAAAAAGTTTGAACAAACTAATAATTAAACTTTTTGAGTGAAAAAACCAGCCTGCTGTTTTTACTTTTGATTGAAATACAGGGGTTTCTTTTTAACGAAAGAGAGTTCAAACTAAGTTTCTCTTTATCTAGCAGTGGCGAAGGGTGAATTTATGACAGAGGTAGGCCGGAGCAAAAAAAAATCCAAGAGAAAATTTCAATGATGAATTGGCTATAGAGTGGTTATTTTCTGAATTTTCGAAGGGAAGCCGGTGAGAATCGAGTTGTATAGTACCTTCGCCACTGTTATCTAGTACTAGCAGTGCCCCGCGGTTTCACCGGCGTTAATTTGAGGAAAAAACCTACTTTAATATATTCCATTACTTTAAGAGTATTACTTAAGATTATTATTACTTTAAGTAAGCTATTTTAGGTACATCACGCTACGATCAGTAAGAGTGGAACTATAGTAAACCTCACAGAGTCACCGGTAGCCGTGCGGATTTATTTTTATCTCCTAAGATATTCATTGAAATCAAATGATGTCAAGGGCAATTTTGTTCAAAATTAAATACTGTATTAATGTAGATCTTTATCGTAACATAATCAAAACTGTTGCCAAAATATTTATTGGCTTTGGCTTCATAGGTCCGAGGAAAATATATAAATAAATTATTTTTCTTTAGCCTTCTCGACATGTCGCTTCGGTATATTGGATCGCTAGTTTGAATAAATTACTTTTGATTTGATTTGATTTGATTTGGTAAATATAGAGATAGAAGTTTACTAATTCGAAATACAATCTTGGTATGAAAATACATTGAAAAATATATTTTTTGTACTTCAAGCTAAATTTATATAAATATGCGTGTAATAAAAGTGGGTCGATACCACAGTCAAGACACGTGTGGGCTTTGAACTCACGACCTCTCCAAGGCCAGACTGATAGTACAGACGCCAGCACATCAACCTATTACAATCTGTCAAATTTCTTTAATAAATCTTCAACTTTATTGCTAAAGCATAAGGTTCAAAATTGATTGGGAAAATTTGACAGTTTGGGGTAGGCTGATGTGCTGGCGTCTGTACATTCGTTGAGCTATACCACACTAAAGTGCCCTTAGTCACAGAAGACAACAAATTTTTGTTACTAAGTCATTTATAACGGGCTCTTCCATCCCCAAAATAACAAAGGGATTCCTATGGTAATAAACTAATTAAGTTGTAGGTAGTCGTTACTAGTCATAAACAATTTTTTATTTTTTTATTTATATCTAATCGTATGACGTCATCACGTCAACATCGGCTGTCGCTAAAAACCTGCGCTGTGGCTCTGTCTCGTATAGGGTCTTAGCATTATGCTGAGCGATGGCCGTTTTGCGTTGATGTGACGCATGTTTTCTCCCAAATTGTTATTTAGCTTTTTTTATGCGTCATGTTTGCCGCAAATAAACGTATTTACTTAGTACTATAATGGGCCAAAAGCTTTTCTCAGACTATTGAAAATACTAAACAAAGTTACCATAAACAAATAGTCCATCTACGAGTACATTAATGTAAGTCCAACTAATATGTCTACTATTTGCAACTACTACATTTAATAAGACACCAGTGTAATCTTGCCTTTAGTTTTTATTCTTGGGCCGCGTTTTATCATTCATCGGAAGATTTCTGCGACGGAGATTGCCAAGAAAGGTCCGACACATAGGTACGGCCGATTTTAATTGGACTCCAATTTGTCGGTCGAATAATGAGTAACCGGTCAAACATCCAGTTTCATGGACACATCGTTTTTCTCTTGGCACGTTTGCATAATACTTTTAGACTGTTACAATAATCAGTAACATCGATGAGGTACTATGGGGACTGCGCAAACGTAATTTTACCCCAATCCACCTTACACAGGCCTATCGTTAGATTGGTTTTGATTTTGATCGTGAACGGGAGCGGGATCGGGAGCGGGAGCGGGATCGGGAGCGGGAGCGGGATCGGGAGCGGGAACGGGAACGGGAGCGGGAACGGGAACGGGAACGGGAGCGGGAACGGGAACGGGAGCGGGAACGGGAGCGGGAACGGGAGCGGGAACGAGAACGGGAACGGGAGCGGAAACGGGAGAGTGACTAAACAAAAGTAAAGTATAATTAGCTAAAGTGCTTTGTGAAATAAAAACATCACGGTCCTCCGAGGCTGTCGCGTAAATACTACTTATCTGACTGTACTTATATACTTAACCCCTTACTAATAAACGTATTATATCGGATGAATAGTTACACACCGATTTCTCTCTTTCAGTCGTCAGTAATTTGACTTTCGAAAGAAGAAGACAAAGCTCTGTGTAACTATACAGACGCTATACACTATGTCTATACACGCTATATATTCTAACCCCCTTACTAACAAACGTTGTATAGCGTCTGTTTAGTTATACAACGCTTTGTCTTCTTTTTTCGAAAGTCAAACTACTGACGACTGAAAGAGAAAAATCGGTGTGTAACTATTCATCTGATATGACGTTTATTAGTAAGGGGGTAAACATTTTTCTTCTGCTGCAATTTTGACAAATATTTTGCTCAATAACAATAACAAAAATACAGGTATTCAGCTGCATCCGGTTAGACTGGAAGCCGACCCCAACATAGTTGGGAAAAGGCTAGGCAGATGATTTTGCACAATAACTAAGATTAAAAAAACTGAAATGTTAATCGAATTTTGTTGCTGACCGTACTTACGCGGTCAAAATGTATGGCATATACATAATATGATAAATAAAATATATATTATAAGTATGTATGTATATTTTTTTCAGAATCATGTATTGAATCCATGCTTGAGCGTCGATATCCCCACCAACCTATAAGTATAGGGGATGGAAGTTTGTATGGTTTTTTTCGTTTTTCTCGATTGGAAATTCTACCATACGGAGGGTTATGGTTTGCTACCAAATAATTATGTTTTTAGCTACAAACGCATTTCAAGTTTTCACAGGGTTCGCCCCCCTCTCGCTCCGCCCAGAGTAGGAGAAGTTATTTGATAATTTCCCACCCAAAAAGAAAAAAGGGGGGGATGTGATTGTTCTGTCATGCGGATTTACTCACGCACGAGGGATTAGCCCGCATGACTGACATACATATTTATATTTGATGGGTATTCAAATAGTAGAAAATAATTGAGCATCTAAACCCATTAAAATCATTGTTTCCAATTGATGTTATTTACTCTTAAAGGAATATCAATTTGATACTAAAGTAAATTAAGTTGAATTTACAATGCCAAGAAAAAAAAAATTAAACTGAACTTTACTTATATGGGTTTTAAAGTTGTTTTTCCAAAAACATTGTTTGCTTACATGTTTTGAAACTAAATTGTGAACGCACTTTAGGCTATTCCGCATAAGTGACACAATCCGCATGACAGTAAAATCACTCTAATTTTTAGAAAAAATATCGTTTATTCTTGTTCTACCAATGTAAACTCGTCCTAAATGTTTGTACGACAGGCCGTCGGTTGACAAATCAACGCTAATGGAGCGACTTCCCGTCGCCCGCATGCTAACTAGTGCGCATGAGTGGACAATGTAACGCTTCACGTGTACCCACGGCAAGGGAATCAATGAGACAGAATACTTGAAAGGACTGTGAACGAAATGTCCTTTAGGGATAATACAATTTTTTAAAGGCAAAATCCGTTTTTCTGAATACTTTGAAATATTCTTAATTTTTTGGAAAGTTGTCAAAAAAATAGGTGCGTTTAACTTAAATTTTAGGCATTGATTGGTGCTGGCATGTAACCGGGACTAGATTTTGAACGTTTTCAATTACGAGAATTGCTCATCTGGTCAACGACCCATCTTATGAAAAGTGGTTATGTCGCCACCTACGATACCAAATAGTTGACATAAAGTAAAAACATCAAAAAGTTGGAAGTCCCCTCTTTGTGTAGTTCCATTGACACCTAAATTTCTCAAGGAGGAATACAGCAACGAAATCAAAAGTACTTTTTTTTTTTTTTTGGATGGGAAATCATCTAATGACTCCTCCCGCTCTGGGTGGAGCGGAAGGGAGTGTCAGACTCTTACTGACTAAAACCCACCCGTGTTCCTTCCTTAGCCCTTTATGTTCCGGGGCAGCGGTAACCCTTTCGGACGATCCCGCTACCCCGGCAGGAATCAAAAGTACTTTGTTCTGGTTTGAGGAGTAGGGATGTGGTAGAGATTGGTGTACGAGGTCTTAAGCAGGGACTTCTTCTCACTGTGCTACTGAATTTACAGGAATCATCTACTTAGCCTTTTTTCAACTAACTTGGGGTCGGCCTCCAGCCTAACCGAATGCAGCTGAATACGAATATCTTCCATGGCGTGACTGCCTATCTGACCTTCACAACCCAGTTACTGGGTAACACGATACCCTTGGTTAAGACTGTTTGTCAGACCTTCGGGCTTCTTGACTGGCGTAATAGCAGAGCTTACAAAAAATATTAGGTAGGTAAGGATAAGAAGAGAAAGCGAGAAGGAGAGATAATATTTTTTTTTCTGCATGTAGGTTTGTACGAACACTTTTAAACGTCAATCATATTTTTTTTTAAGCTAGATGAGGTCGGCGTTTCCTATCTGACTACTCTGAGAAGAAAGGCCGAAACAAACTCAGAGGTCACAGTCTCTTTTAAAGTCCAGACAAAATCTTGGTCAGATCATGTGAAGACCATGTAGATTGGTGTCTGAAGTGGTCTTTTGAGAAAAGAACCACACAGATTGAGCGAACCTGTCCAGTCAGTGCACGCATTTGTCAAAAATCGTGCAGCTCAACTCAGAACTTAAGGAGCTCAACGATTCGACGAACAATACCAAAGACAGGACATTCGGGTAGGCCGCATAAACTACTCAAACTGGCAAACCATGATTAAAACGGAAACAATGACCCACATATTCCTCACATTCACAATAATTAAATATTAGGTAACTCACCGTTTCCTGTATTTGTATATGATGAGCACGATTAAAGCGTTGCCGACGAACAGCGCTGCTATAAGGAGCGATGGTATGACTATGTCTGCAAAGAAAAAGAAGGGTCAGGTTAATGTCTTGAAAAAACAAAATGGTTGCTTTTCCGCGGTTATCAACACTATTTCGATAGGTATAGAGAACTTTATGCATATGCATGCATTGCTAAGCGCTCGCAGACGACATACAATCGGTGACCGATTTTTTGTATGAGCTAAATGAAACATAGATATCAAATGTATCAACGCACACGTCCTATAAAACAATTTTAATATAACTCTATTCTGATCAATTGTAGGGTCTACAAAAAGTATGCCGTATGCGAGCGCGCTTATTTTTTTGATATGACAGAACTCATAGTAGCACGTTTTTTTTAAAAAACAACTGACTGCCTATAACGATAAAATATATAGACTTCTGAGCCTGTAACAGAGAGATTGACGGACTGACAGACAGCAGCCAGCGTAAGCTTGGTATTGCCTTGGGCAAGAAACCCCTTAAAATAGACATTTAAATCGGAACGGTATCCGGAAAAAACACACAAAATGAATTGTGACTGTCAGACTTTCAAAAATATTATTAAATTTTCTTATTCTTATTGTAACAGGTAAGTAAAACTCAACAGTCTATAAAAGAATCAACTGACGATACAAATCGTTAAGGTGAGTATAGACTACAGCATTTCTCTAGCATTTCCATGTACAGACGCCAGCACATCATTCTACTACAATCTGTCAAATTTCTTTAATAGATTTTCAACTTTATCACTAAAGCAAAAGGTTCAAAGTTGATTGGGAAAATTTGACAGTTTCGGGTAGGTTGATGTGCTGGCGTCTGTACAATGTTCTTATGAGTGGTACAATACAGGCAAAGCTCAGTTTCCAAAAGCATTTCCATGTAATGTAATGTTCCTGCGAATGCTCGACGCTGCGTTCGACGTAATGCTCACGACGAGTGAACATTTACCTGTAACATTTATTTCTACCTTGCGTTCATTGTTGATGAATATGCGTTCTTGCGCTCGCACCTTTGCTCGATAAAATGTTACAATACGCTCGTTGGTTTTTAAAATCAGGTGGCCTACCATGATCTAATTAAAAACGATTCAAAAACAAGACATTGCGATGTTGTTTTGTTGTCTTGTTTTTGAATCGTTTTTAATTGAGCTGCTCTATGGACGTCATGGTACCAAATAAGTATGAATGAAACCAAAACTTGCGACTCAGTTTGGGACAATCGCTGTCAGCAGATGGCACGGCCTAAACTGAATCGTTAAACTGACGTCATGGTACAATTAGAAGAACAGTTCAGTTTAGGTCCTAAAATGGATCGCGTTAAGAGCTTGTGGTAGGCCTTCTGGTCGTAACAAAACATCGAGCGTCGTGTTTGAAGTGCGGTTCGAGAAAATTTAAAAACGGCAAATGCTCGATGTTCTGTTACAAGTAAATGCTCTAGTCTATACTCACCTTTAAGGAAACCATTTTTACGAATGACAAAACCATTTTCTTTTCTCAAGTTATTATGTGGAAATCTTCGGTGACACGAAAATGTACACGATTTCATTTTATCAAATTGCCTCTGTCAACTCCTTGACAATTTGTGTTCAGTCAACGAACTTATATTTGCTAATATTTTTAGAATATAATGGAATGTACTTAATAAATTTTCGAGAATTTCTGAGTCTTCATGAACATGAGAATGTATTATCTAAATATGGTTGTTTTTCTTCTAATGTTATTAGTTGGCAAAGGACTCTACTACCAGTAAATAAGTAGTATGTAGGTAATTATCTAAATTCTTAACTTTTTATAAGAGAAAATATTTGATTTTTTTGTATATTTGTTTGGTACGTTGTCGCGCTAAAACGGCTGAACGGATTTAGATGAAATTTGGCACATGGGTAGACCATGACATAGAATAGAATAGAATAGTTCTTTATTTGTACAGAAAGTACGTACAAGTACACACAACACACATGAACAGACAACACACCGACACAAGGACGTTAATCAGGACAAACGATACTTTTTATCCTGATATTCCCACGGTACCTATCGAGACTTATGCGGGTGAAACCGCGGGGTGCAGCTACTTGTAAATAAAACGTGAAACAATAGGGATGGTGTCATGTGATGCTTTTTTATGAATGTGTTTATAAATAGTTTTTGCACACACAAGGTGTAATTGAAATAAATAAAAACCTGATAAAACTATGGGACCAACGCCTAAATTTTACATGGAAGGACTGCCTAAGTATCTGACCTCCACAACCCAGTTACTGGATAACACGACATCACTTGGTTAGACTGGTTGTCAGACTTCTGGGCTTCTGAATACCCGTAACGATTGTCAAAGATCTACGAATGACAGCCGGGACCAACGGCTGAACGTGCTTTCTCCGTCACCCATCCACAAACCGACCACGGCAAGCGTAGCTAAACCTTCGATGGACAAGTGCGGCTTTTATCATTTAGCCACGACCCCCCCTATAATATTCTAGCGAACAGCATTATCTTTTTAATTATTTATCACATGAACCACTTTTCCTGTATTTATTATTCAGAGAAGATTAATCCACATTTGTAATGACTTTGTTAATGAAAATGTAAGTAAAATCCCTCACAAGCTTATCATGTCCCGATCGCGACAGAATCGTGATGAGGAAACCCATTTCCAACCCAAAGTGAGTATATGGGGATTTCTTCACCGTTGCCGCGTTGGTATTAGTTCCATCGAAGTTCATTTTCGGTTTTCGGCAATTTACGGCAGAAATATCAATTTTCGGCTATTTTCGTTTTCGGCCGATTTTTTTTTATTATTATTTCGTCACAGGCCGAAAAAAATAAGTTCCGGAAAATCTATTCTAACATTCAATTATTTTTTTTAGAAACATTCCATCGTAACAAAAAGTAAAAGTCAAAAATAACTGAGAAAACGCGGAAAAATTGCATAATATAATATCAGATTTGAGAAAATTATAATAAAGTTAATTTTCGTGTGATTTAGGTTTAAACGGCTTAAACTTAATGAATAAAAGATATACTCGGTATTTTTTTTTTTTTTACCAAACCAAAAACCTAAGGTCAAAAAGAAAACGGTTTCGTTTTCGGTTTTCAAATATGCTAATCAGGCCGAATTTCGTTTTCGGCCGGAAGAAAAAATAAATTTTTGGTCGGACGCCACACACCGACTTAATATATTGTTACGGTTAATCTTGCATGCTTAGCGAAGTCACAACCAAATTATTAGCACCATTTACACAAGCAAAATTCGGACCACCTTAACGAAATTTATCAGCTCACTGCGAAATAACTCATGTACAAAAGAAAAGAACAAAAACAATGCGACTAACACATCATCAATATAATATTTTTTTTCTCCTGACGGCACAATAGTCGAAAAAATTGTGACGTTTCAAGAATAAATGTGCGTCCATGGGATCTTTATATCTAACATAAAAGTACTGTGAGTCAAAAGGAGCTATTAATCAGCCCTCCCCATTTCTATAGGTCCTCCTTTAGGTTTCAGTATAGAAATCTTAATACTTATCCCTTTTATGTCTAAACTGAATTATGGGTTCACTCACTTGGTCTGTGATTTAGTTGAAACGTCTATTCAATTTTCTTAAAAAGGATGTAAGGAGTACGGAGCATTTCGGCATTCTATAATATGCTCTAGGTATTTTGCTGTAAAGGCAGACAGCGTGGCGCGTCTCTAGTACAACAATTTCTATAAAAACTTCAGGTAAATTGTTGTATCGGAATCGCTTCGCACCGTCGCGTCGCGCCTGTCTGCAGAAGCCTGAAATCCTACAGTGTAAAGAGTGCGGACTCTTTGAACAAAATTTAAGCAATAAACGCAGCTACTGCCATCTGATTACAGTTTTTTTTGTGTGAATTGAAACCGGTTCACTCGAAATTTGTCAGTCAACCATTTATATTTTACTAAATGAGTGGACATTTGTTTATTTTTTTTATTGCTTAATGGGCCCGCCTGATGGAAAGCGATGGATGAGGTCTATGATGGAACGAGCGTGCCCAGAAGATGACTAAGGCACTGGAACTGCCACGCATTGACGAAACACAGCAGGCTGCTTGACGCCGGGACTTCGGTAAGAGGGTGGTCGCAAACCAGGCGGGCGTTAGCCTTACCACCGCAAGGGAAGTATTGGCCAGTCAAATAAGGTGTTGGGTGTGATTGTCCAGGATGCGCCGAGCGCTCGGTTCAGTTGAGTATCTGGCGGAACAAACTGGGCTACACGAGGAGGCTTCTTCATGCATCCCAATACAATACATAATCCGATTATACCAAAAGAAACGACCGACAAACAACGATGGAACAATCTTGATTACTGATAGCTTTCTGGCTGATATAACTAATTTCTTCTTAAGACACCCTACAAATCAGATAAGGACCTAGCAAGAACTATCGAAACATTGTCACAACCTAAATCCCACGTTAATCAAGAGAATTTATCACCGCTACGTATTTCAGACTAAACCCTACCTGGCTCCAAGGAGTATCTAATTAATACAGCTAGGAACGTCGCCGACCGGATTGGCCGCCATATTTGACATATAGCTAAAGTTTGTCTTCAGTTATGACGGTGGTAATGGTAACCTTCAAACTAACTAAGGGTTGGTCAAGGTCTTTGTGGGACCTTGACAAGCCCGTAGCGAGTCATAACCTCATAATTTAGAATAAATTACCCTAACTATACAAGTATTATATGAAGCTTGTTTGTTAAAGAGTGATTTTTAACTTGATAAGCTAGAGGTTTCTAAGATTGCGGCGGCCGCCTCATAGCGTCTGCAATTTGCTGTCGAATGACGTTACTGAAGCGTTAATTATTCAAGTACGTTGGTGTGTTTGTATTGTTTTTTTTCACCCTAAAGTCAAACCCCGTTGCCATAATTTTCATGACGGCCGTCGCTGCGGCCGTTATGTGGCGGCTACCTCAGTCGTAGGAAACCAATGATTTTCCCAATCAACTTTGAACTTTATGCTTCAGCATTAAAGTTGAAAATCTATTAAACTACTCTAAAAATATCATGGGCAGGAATGCGGGATATGACATGTATTGTCTATAGAAAGAAGAGAAGGTGTTTTCTAACTGAACAGACAGCTGTGCTGCTGGGGAGTTTGTTGCGCCACTTCTTCTCCCCAGCGAACGCACTAGGAACTGGTGAAGCACGGGCGTTTTGGGGGACTGTCTTTTGTAATTTTGACGTTCGAAAAGTGCTGATTCGCAGCCTAGTTTGAATAAATGACTTTTAATTTTTGACTCTGAGAGGAAGAAATAACTATAATTATGTGGATCGTGTGTACGATGATAAAAAAGGTGTGAATGGGTATTGCGATCACGACTAATAGAGATGTTCCATATGAAAAGCCATGTTGCCCCAAAGTAAATTAAAATAAGGAGAAAGAAGCTTCTCTTAAAAGAGCAATGAGCACAAATTCTGGTTCTTTTATTGTACAGAGGATATTTCTCTATAGTAGAATAAGTACATACCTACAGGCTGATATAATATTGTTAACGCTTTCACAGTCCGCGAAGGAGATAAATCAATAATCAATTGCCTTGATCCATATGTGACACTGAACTGGTAAAGCATTAAGACTCGTTTAGATAATGAGAAGAGAAATGAGCCCAAGGAAGTGTTTAAAATTATTGTGGATCTAAGTATAAAAATCAAAATATTTTATTTCGCATAAACCTACATGGGCACTTTTGAAACATCAGAAGTTAGGTGCCATACAGAAAGTTAGCGGTATACAGAAAATATTGTTATACAATTTGTTATACAGTATAGTATTGTTTAACTGCCCCGTTGGTCTCGTGGTCGCAAGCACGACTGCTGAGCGTGGGGTCTTGGGTTCGATTCCCGGGTCGAGCAAAGTGTTATTGGGTTTTTCTATTCGGAATGTCTCAGTAATAACCCGGAGATTGGAAGTTGGTGGTGCGAAGCCCCCGTGCTCGGGTAGCACGATAAGCCGTTGGTCCTGCGCCTGATCTCTCCCCGGTCGTGTCGGATTGTCGTCTCATCGGACTATGAGGGTAAATGAACAGAGAGTGCACCTGTGTTTACGCATACACTTTTGCACTATAATTACTCCTGCGTACCTGGCTAATCTCCGTTGAGATTGGCCACCGTGACCGAAATTGGTCGGGAGAATATTATTATTGTTAACATGATTATCTCCTTAAGTAATCCCTCTCTGGGTAATCTGATTGAAAGGAGTTGATCCAATAAGGACATAGGATATGTAGCGTTAAATATTTTATATACACCCATGCTATAAATCTTCTATAAAATTTTCTGAAACAGTTAGCTTATTGCCAACATTAAAACAACCAGTGTCATAGTAACCATAATACCATCCAAACGAGTGTTATAATGTTGTACTAAATTTCATTATGCAACTCCTTTAAAAAAAAATTCATTGTCATGCACGCGCGTTTCACTACCACAGCGCCGTAATTTAAAAAAAGAACTTATAGGTTATTCGAATTCACGTCGTATCCCGCCGGCCGCCTTTTTTGTTCGATATTAGTATTGCAAAAAACTGTTTCAGAACCGTTTTTTTAGAGGATTCATATCATGGGTGTAGATAAAGTCTTGTATGCAACTGTACATAATTAGGTATTAAAACACACATGTGATCACTCATGTGTGGTGTGTGTGTGTGTGTGGTAATTGTTAAGGGATCGACAAAACCTGTCTTAATAGTTATTTATGCAATTTTTTTATAATAAGGAGTATTAAAACACGAGATACTATTATCTCGTGTTTTAAGACCATATATAGTATTTTTTATAATAAGGGGTATTAAAACACGAGATACTATTATCTCGTGTTTTAAGACCATATATAGTATTTTTTATAATAAGGGGTATTAAAACACGAGATACTATTATCTCGTGTTTTAATACCCCTTATTATAAAACAGTTGCATAAATAACTATTAAGACAGGTTTTGTCGATCCCTTAACAATTTACAGAACTCTGATGGAAAACGAAAACTAAATTATTAAAATCTCTCCGAATCTAAATTGTGAAGTTTGTCAAACTTTGAATGAGGTACAATTATTAAGCTTCCTTACATTTTGTGTTAGATACTCAATTTGCATAAATACTGTCGTATTTATCATTGTCACTGTTTCAAGATAAATGTATTTTAAAGCTGTGTTTTAACTATAACCGAAACTTTGGATAAAACAGAAATTATTATACAATTTTGATACTGACAAAGTCTACTTTGTCGGTATCAAAATTGTATAATAATTTATCAAAATTTTTAAAAATTCCTTTTCTATTCTAATAGAAGAGCAATTTTAATAAGTATTGGTTTTGACAATGCAATGCTAGTCAGACAAACAAAATGGCTTTAGAGGAGTTAACCATTTAAGTGCGGGCACATAGAAGGGACGTGATAGAGATACATTCAGAGTAAAGCCTAATTTACACGCCATAACTTGAAGCAACAATAAAAGTTGCACGGTCTAAACCGTGTTGTTGGTGAGTTTGTTGCGTCACATTTTCCCAAGTGAAAGCACTAGGAAATAGTGAAGGGCGGGCGTTTTGGGGGACTGTCTTGACGTACAAAAAGTGCTGATTCAGCCTAATTTGAATAAATGACAGATGTTTTACCTTGAGTGTTTAGACCATGCAAGTCATTTGTTACTTCCATTTTATTGTACACCACAGGCAAGAAACTTGTGTTGCCTAAATAGGGCTTAAAAATCGTTATGAAGAAATGGCTTCATCGCAAGCATTCTCTGTCGGGGGCCGCCTCTACGAGCGAGAGATCGCGGCGATAATCTCACCGTGCCATCAAATTTTCGCGGCGATGTGTGGAGACACTACGTTCTAAGAGAGTGTATAGATAGAAAAACGTGGCACGACGATAATATCGCCGCGATTCTCTCGCTCGTGGAGGCGGCCCCTCAGACAAACAATGCTAGATATAATGTTTATAGTGTAATTAATTGAAGGGATGCTTAGATACTCACCAACCATCATGTCAGGGACGTCGTGTGGCGCCAGTTCGTTATATTCTTCGTCACTTTTCGGTAAAGAATCTCTATCGACGGCTGGAACAACCGTCTGGTTTGCCTCTTCTGGAAGAGAACAAACAGTATCTGTTATTTCTTCAGTAGTCAAAAACTATAAGCATTTCTTTAAAAGAAATATTATATCTTTATTTAACTTGATGTCACCGGTTCTGGCTCATTTTTGGGAAGATCTGAAGAAATGATTCACACGGTATAGAATAATTCAGCAGGTACCAGAAAGGTGTGGTCGACGATGTTGGTCCAATGGAAAACGTTGTCCAGTTCGATGGTCTGCACCACACCCTTAAATATGACGACACCTTTCTGCTACATGCTACTTTAAGAGAAGTCAAGATAACTTGGCTCACGGGGTTTTCGACATATGTATGGTAGGTATAAAGACTCAACAGTCATTGTGTCGATAGTCGTAACAGCTAATGGCATAATAGCTAAGAGGCTCGGACACCAGAGGAGGCTCTAGTAAGCAGTTGGATCAAGGCCTTGATTCAGAAACCGGTAGTAGGCTCTACTAGTCCTGACTCCTGTGAATGTGAAAGTTTGTTTTGGATGTTTATTACACAATCTCACAGAATCGGCTAAACGGATTTGGATGAAATTTGGCACACAGCTAGTTTATAACCTTGATTAATACATTGGATACTTTTTATCTCGGTTGGACGTTCGTTGTGGGATAATTTACCTTACGAGGGCGAAGCCGCGGGAAAAAGATAGTGTTCTAATAGTAAAGAAAATTTGCAAACGGAACAATTTCATTAAAATATTAATACCTTTATGCATATTCGAGAAATTCATAGATTACTAAATTACTGGATATTCTAACGAAATCACAGCTGCTGTGAGAGAAATATAAGTACATGGCTGTCAATGTCAAGTTGGAACCACATCAGAGTACTTTTTGATAGAGTTGGAACCATAGAGAAGAAAATTTAAATAGGTTGGAATTATAAGTTCATGGGTTGGAACCACTTATTTAATAGAGGTCAGAGGTTGGAACTATTTGTTTTTTTTTAATGATAAAATACTACAATTTTTGTTAGTCACATGACATGAAGGTTGGTTTACCTAGATTTTGAATTATTTAAGAAAAAATATGTCTTTTCTTTTATCTGAAATCGTCACCCTGTCTTGAGCAACCGTGGTAATAAAAGCTCATGCCTTCAATGAGAAGAGGCCTTTGTCCTGCAGTAGGTCAATAATAGGCTGGTATTCTATGTTTTATTTCGAAAGCTTTGTCCACACTCAACGCAGCACGTGTATAAAACAGCACGTGACGTGACGTATTTACCCAAACATCGCTTTACAAACGTACGTGGTGAAAATAAAACTATATTTAATGACACCTGACAATTGTGTGTGCAATTTACTCATGCTGAAAAAATACCCGCTTTTCCTGCAGGAAAGGTGGGTATTTTTTGGAAATTCTAGATTTTATTTTTGATAACCGACGAAAAATTTCTACGCGGTCCAGAATGATATACTGGTTGTACGTCGATGTCCCTGACTCCTTGTATAATATTGGTGATATCAATTATTAATCAAAATAATCTGTTTTCCTGAGTGGAGGAGGATGCCCTCAAGCTAGGTGGAGCGAGGAACTTAGCAGGGTGGCTGGTAGAAGCTGGATGAGAGTTGCCAAGAATCAAGTTGAATGGTGTGCAATTGGAGAGGCCTATGGCCTACAGAGAGCAACTAGAGAGCAGCGGTGGCCCAGTGGTAACGGCCGCGATTTACGAGCTGTAGGTCGTAGGTTCGAACCCAGACAGGCGCTTTGCTTTGTGTAAATTATTTCATCACCACTGCTCTCAAAACGGTGAAGAAAAACAGCGTGAGGAAACCGGCATGTCTTAGATAAAAAAATTCGAGGACCTGTGGTTCAAAGTTGATTGGGAAAATTTGACAGTTTCGGGTAGCTTGATGTGCTGGCATCTGTACATACATAATTTAGGCATATACAATACATCATTTACCTACAAATGTTTCAAACGAAATTTTACTATAGACACCACAACAAATCTGCCTAGCCTTTTCCCAACAATGTTGGGGTCAGTTTCCAGTCTAACCGGATGCAGCTAAATACCAGTATTTTACATGAAGAGACTACCTATCTGACCGCCACAACCCAGTTACTGGGTAATACGAAACCCCTTGGTAAGACTGGTTGTCAGACTTTAGGGCTTCTGACTATCCGTAACAAACGTGAAAGATCCACGAATGACAGCCGGGACCAACGGCTTGACGTTCTTTCCGAGGCACGGCGGGGTCTCGATATGTAAAGATGGTCACCTATCCACGGACCAACCGCAGTAAGGTAGTCTAGCCTGATCGGTAGACCTGTGCGGCTGTTATCACTTAGTCACGAGCAGAAAATAAGCACATGAGGTCAAAATAATAGGTAAGATTTAAATTTCCATATAAAAATACTTAATCGTGATTACAAGTATAAAAATAACATTCGTATAAAATTCAGCATTGCATAGCAAATTGTTACACAAGGAAAATGTACGTAAAAAGCTCAACATAAATAGGATTTCTTATCGCTAAAAATATAAGTTTCCTTTGTAGGTACAGTGTTGAACCAAATATGTCACCAACGAACTAACTTACACACGTGTTATTTATATGTAGCGATTTATTATAACACTGCTAAAGTTACTGTGCACATGTAAGTAGGACAAGGTAACCGATATTTTAGTTGAGACCAACTTGTTTAGGAATAATATTCCACTGTTGTGTGGATATGTTAGTGACACGCGGAATACGTTTTGTCAAAACGTTCATTTTGGGTAGTTGTGGACAGGCAGGTACCGCTAAAGACTGTAACTTATCTCCAAAATCTTCTTCTTCTTAGCGTGTCGATAGCAATCTAAATGGACTCGGCCCAGAATTCGGCTACTTGTTTGGCGCCATCACTAGCGTCCATCAGTACCTGTAACGTGCAGCTGACAGGACACGCAGGACACGATATTAAGTGTCCCATCGTTTGTGGAACAGCATCACATTTACACTCCAAGGCGGAGTCGTCTATGAATCTCCACCTGAACAGGTTTTCATTGCTTCGGCCAACCTGGGTCCGGGGTTAGTTGAAAGACTTCCAGGTTACCCAAGGTAACTCATGTCCAGGTGGGAGGTCTTCAGCGAGTGGTACGAACGGATTGGGTAAGGAAGCACTGTCTCGCCACAGCTTCAGATCTGTTTCTCAATAACTATGCAGTTTTACAGAGTTCTTTTTACTAGGACAGTATGGGGATGTCCGTACCTACATATAAGAGTTACAAGGAAACAGTCTTAGATTTTTTTTTTTTAATAAGACAATGTTTTTTTTCTCAGTTTCGTGTAAGGATTATTTCACGATGTCGCAAGAAAATTTTAAAATATTCGGATTTACATTACGTTTAGGTACTCTGCTGTTAGGAAAACGTGCACCAAACCCAGTCTGACGTAGGTGGACAACAATGAACCCACAGAAATAAAACGTGCACCAAACCCAGTCTGACGTAGATGGACAACAATGAACCCACAGAAATAAAACGTGCACCAAACCCAGTCTGACGTAGGTGGACAACAATGAACCCACAGAAATAATGCTAGAGTTACATGTTTTATCAGCAAGTCCTGTTACGTTTCCACAGTTCACTTAGAATTATATTTATCACATTCAATAAATGAGCATCTGTGTTTGATATTTACACGTAAGCCTTACAAGAGAGCAGGTGGCCCAGTGGAAACGACCGTGACTAACGAGTTGTAGGTCGTGAGTTCGATCTCTAGCATGCACACTTTACTTTTTGTAAATTATTTCATCACTACTCCTCTAAAAACGGTGAACGAAAACATCGTGAGGAAACCGGCATTTCCTAGAACCAAAAAATCGAAGATGTGACATCCGCCAACTCGCACTGTGACCGCAAGGTGGATTATGGCCCAATCCCTCTCATGGAGAGGAGGCCTGTGTCCCAGCAGTGGGAACATTGGTTGATTATGTGAAAGGAACGCCGCGTCTGCGTCCCGTTTTCGTCTATGTGGCCCGCACTTAAATGGTTAATTCCTCTAAAGCCATTTTGTTTGTCTGACGAGCATCCTCACGTCCTCTCTCGGAGAGGAGGAATGAAAAACAGTCACTTATTAATTAAATAGACTAATAATTAATTTATTTAATTGAGTTCAGCAATCAAAATTAAAATTAGAAACGGAAAAAAACGTGAAAGAACACACTAGGTGGCTTATCAACAGCGTATATAACAACCAAGCAATAGGTACAACTGTAATTACGTGACACCGAAACATAACACAGTCTGGCGACCTAATAATTAACTACATCTCATTAACGGTCCCTACTGAACACTGACCTGCCAATGTGACCGCTACTTACATGGAAACATTGCCACGTTCACAACAGGGGCCTCATTCTCTGACACAGTTAACGAAACCGCGCGAAATGAACGCGAGATTGGCGGGAAGGAATAGACGTGGTTTTGAATAAGGAATCGTTAAGTGGTCATAGTGAATTAGGGCCCTGGTAGACTGACTAGCAATCACAGTGAAAATAACAGCAGGGAAGACGCTTTATATGAAATTTAGCAAACATATAGCTATAGAACATTATACAGTTTGGTTGTTTTATTTAGATCGTCAACCCTACTAGTATACAGATAAGGTCAACATTTAAGTACTGGAGTACCATCCTTGGTGTTCGGTATTTAACTTTGGTCCTTCGAGCCGGATAAATAAATAAATATCTTTGGATACCGGCGACCCGTCCTTGCTTCACACGGTTTTTACGACTTGACAATACATTGACATTTAGATATATAATATACAGCAGTGCAGCACACTACCAGTAGCAATGGGTTTCATTTTGACAGTTCAACAACATTCATTGCTTTATTTGCATTGTTGAGCAGACACACTTTTCGAACATATGGGAGCAATGGATTAGAAATTATGTTTCAAAATTATTCAAATTGGGAGTGATAGTGTGTTACTCAATTAAGGTGCAGGGACATCGACGTGCAACCGGTTACCATGGATTCAGTATATGATTCTGAACACCCTTAGTGGAATTTTTTCTAAAAAAAAATCTGTTCCATACATTTTGACCGCACTTTTCTATGAAACAGCAGATTTTTTTTTTGTAACCGTCGAAGAATTTCGACGCTCAGGAGTCTAGAATCATGTGCTGAATTCATGGGTTCAGTTTGCGCGTCGATGTCACTATCAACTCTAGAGTTTGGTAGGTATACGTTTTTATAGTTATTCCGGAATAAATTCTCTAAGTGATGGTGAAAAACGCATCAAAATTCGTTGTGTAACTTAGAAAAACAACGCGATCACATAGACAGACACAAAAACCGACATTAGTTTATAATATCGCCCATTTGGAGAAACATCGATGTAACTGCAATTTTTTTTTTAAGTCTGCATACCTAACGTAAATACGCTTTCTAAGTACTTCGGCATATTTAACTCATGTTTGGGAAAAAATACATTTACGTCGATGTTTCTCCATGAGCGATATGTATCGATAGTATAATAACTTAGCTAACTTTTCTGATACCAAAATATTTCCACGAGAAAAAGATACAGTAAACAACTTCATAGGAAATCTTTCTTCAGCATATTTCATACAAAAAATTCCTTAACCTTTTCATCACGATACAAATAGCCTCTGGCCCCAAACTACAAAAACAATCTCCGCATAGATTTGTTTTTATTGCCCAATAAAAACTCCACTACAAAAGCCCGGGCAATTTATAATTACAAAGTTATTAAAAAATAATTATTCATTAAACGAAGCGACGATAAAATCTCTTGGCTCCTACGGTTTCGCAGTAAAAAATACAAAACGGGCAGAAAAAAAAAACAATTTAGTCTCCTGTCCTCTGTCTATGTAAATTCCAGTAAATTTAATTCTGTGCCGAGGATGGCCGAAGCAAAGCAATCTTGTGGCATCTCAAGAGACCAGGGGACAGAGAAAAATGTCTGATAAATAGCCTCTTTTAATATAAGTCCGATTCTCTTTGAAAATATCATGTAGATTTTCTTGTCGCAAAGAATAAGGGGTAGTGCATAAAGGTAGGATTTTAGGAAATCCAGGAGACTGCATAAGGAAGGGTAGTGGCGAGTTATATAAGGGTATATATATATATGTATATTATATACTTTGCAGTGTCGGGAGTTACATTTTTGGGGGATTTAAGATAAACCTGATAATTCTTGCTATTATTACATGTGAATTATTCTGATAAACACGCGATAGTCACACTAATAATATACCTAATAAAGGCGAAAGTTTGTGAGTGTGTTTGTATGTTTGTTACTTCTTCACGCATAAACGGCTTAAGCAATTTTAATAAAATTTGGTATGGAGGTAGCGGACTCCCTGGATTAACACATAGGCTACTTTTTATCCTGATAGGTACTTTCATGGGATCGAAACTTATGCGGGTGAAACCGCGGGGCACTGCTAGTAAGAAAATGTAAAGAGTAATAGAGGATCAAGCTGATTTTAAGACTGTTCCAGTAGTTAATCTATAGAGAAACACCTTCGCCCGTTGTAGTCATAGTAACTTTTATTGTGTCGCCTTTTTTTCAAGAGCTTGTTATTTTTTTAGCGAAAATTGGTCCTTTAATACACTGTTCATAAATTGGTATCTCAAATATTCGCAGGTATTCACGACTGTTCGACGTTCGTTTAGAGAGTAAATTGACAAACTAAATGAAGTGTGAATATCGCGGTGACAGCATTCATGTAATATAGGAATGCCTTCTACAGAGTATTCTGTATGGTAGGATAATAATATTTAGTTTACTTGGCAAGTTAGTTTAGTGGTGAACCTGAAACAGAATCCTCAGGGCTTATGTCTGAGAGGATTTTTGCAAGGAGGATGTACTTACTCGTATTCAGCAAGAAATAGGGTTGGCTATTTGCGAATAACTTCGAATTTCGCTGTGAATACATTTAAGGTTGATACTTTGCTAGTTCTACATAACATAACATCAAGACTGTAACCCCAAAGGGATAGACAGATGTCTACCTACCTATAGTGCTTACACCCATATATCGCATGTTTTAAGTCCCATGTAATAGGGGGCGAACCTATTGCCATCAACCTGGAACAATTCCAGGCTATAATGCTATAATGTTCCCACTGCTGGGACACAGGCCTCATCTCAGTGATAGGGAGTAACCTACCACGCGGGCCTAGTGCGGGTTGGTAGATGTCACATGTCTTCGAATTTTTGGTTCTAGGACATGCCGGTTTCCTCACGATGTTTTCCTTCACCGATTTGAAAGCAGTAGTATTGAAATAATTTACACAAAGTAAAGCGCCTGACTGGGTTCGAACCTACGACCTATAGGTCGTAAGTCGCGGGTCACCACTGCTGTATTAAACGATCGGATACGCAGGTTTAAACCAAGTATCTTTCACCAAAGTCCCGTAGCAAGTATCGCCATAATTAAATTCCAGTTCATCTCCACAAAATTAAATCAAACTCCTTTAAGATTCATAGCACGACGGACGCACTCTTGGATCTGATAATAAATTCGTAATTTATTACACCATTGAGTTCAATTGTACTGTAAAGCCCCAAAGGACTAACCGTGAAGATAATTCGGTCGGCCCGCCTGGGTACATAACTTATGTGACGTATGGCCCCCTTAGGGAAGGTAGGGTTGCCCAAACTTTGGCCTCGTGGTGACTTTCACGATTTGTCATTGAGGTGACGGAACATCGATTTTTCGAAATTTACATTTTGTCTGTTAGGTATTTGAATTTATATCCAGAAAAAGTTAATTGGAACGAAATTCCTTATAGCTCGTTATTATCTATGCACTTGGCGAATGAAAGCTATATCGAAAAAGTGTGACATGTTTACCGTCACGACACTTTTTTTTATGTAGGTAAGTGTCCACTTTTTCTTATCAGCGAAAGCACTAAGAAGTGGTAAAGCGTGGGCGTTTTGGGGGACTGTCTTATGTAATTTTGACGTTCGAAAAGTGCTGATTTTCAGCCTAACTTGAACATATAAATTACTTTTGATTTTGATTTTTAATTTTGACGTGACGGTCAAAATGTTGTGTGTTGTGTATGTTCTTTTTTCAGTGTAGCTCTAGTGTTCAAAAGCGATAGGAACTTCTTTTCAACCGGGTGTCCCACGAAGCCTCTCAACTTTTTTAAAACGTCAGTATCGTAGAACCCACGATGAGTATTAACATTCCACTAGCTATTTCACAGTCAAACACGCTTTCCAATGGTAATAACAATCAGCATAAATTCAAGTTTAACTTATATAGGCAGCTCTCATAAATCTAGCGAGAGCCGTCTGTAAAGTTTGAAAACGGAGGAAAAAATGTGAGGCATTGCTACCGAACTATTGTTTTGTATTGTCTATATTCAAAGCTGAATACACACGTACGGGCAAACAAAACAGGGCACACGCAAAATACGGGTTGAAAAACGGTGAAACAGCGGGGAAAAAACTCCTTCGGTTGACTACACCGACAATGTAAATATACCATGATAAATCGCAATGCCGATCCATCATTATAAAGGACTTAATACGGATTGATGGTCTCTAGGAAATATAAATGTGCTGCCTTTTTTAGTGTATTAAAATTTCACAATAATGTGTACGGTAGGTATGTTAGTGTAACTAATAAACTTCGTAAAAATAATATTATATTTTTTTTCTTTTTTTTTTGGCTTGATACTTAATAAGGGTTGTGTAAGAAATTTTACTAACACTGGACCAAGGTATATTTTTTTCTTAACTCTGTAATATCGTGAAAAGGCGTAGGTAGTAGGTAAACTAAAGAATCTCTTTTGTTTACATTCAATCCTTTGATTGAAGCCATTTTACGCGCGGAAATTGTCAATGAATTCGTAGCGACAATTAATAAGGAACAGATTACACGTAAAAAAAAGACTATTTTTGTGAAAAGAAAAAGATGTTTACTTATCTAATATTTTTTGTAAAAAAAAAAAAAAAAATCTGTGCCAGAGGCTTCTTCTCCGTTCACCTTTTTGTCCAGACCATAATAAAAGTCAGCCGATATTATCTTCAATACACACAACGGAATATGAAACATCCTAGGAACTAAATTATGCATTTATTGGCACAAACAAAATTTTAATTAAAATCTAATCTAATTTCAAAACTTATAAACAAGCTCTTCGATATTCGGAACATTTCCTTTATTAAAATGAGTAACTTAAAAACTCCAACATCGACTCAAGAATAAAAGAGAGAATCTAAAGTTTGCTAATCCACCCACGTAAGATATACAAAAAAACTTTCCTTAGCTCGAAGGGTTCTCATAATGCTTGCAAAATTACTACAATCCCTTGTTATTTCCAACTGTTCAAGAAAATTTAAGCATTTATAAACGATCTCCTTTTGGTAAGGGTCACTAAATATTCAATGTTTTTTTTTCTGTTTTGTTTTGTTTGGACCAAAAGACTATAATTAAGGTTGGGTTATAACAGATTTATTTTAAGAGACAGGGATTACATTAATAAGTTTTACTTAAGTAATATTCATAAAACACAATTTCAACTTAGAATATTACTAGCAGCGCCCCGCGGTATCACCCGCATAAGTTTCGATCCTTTGGGAATATCGGGATAAAAAGTATCCTATGTGTTAATCCTGGTTGTACCTAAACTATCTATGTGCTTCAGTTTTTGCGTGAAAGAGAAACAAACATCCATCCATCCATCCATCCATCCATCCTCACAGACTTTCGCGTTTATAATATTAGTAGGATGAGTGATCTTTTATTTTTTATTTTTATTTTAGTATTGACTAACATAGTTTTAGGACCTTTGTTACTAACAAGCATGGACATATAATTAGTCTGATTTTTTATTTAATGAATACCATCTCGCCTGTATTCCACGAAGGGATTGACAGAGCGTGTACCTTTAGTACGCCCACCTTTCGCCAGTTATGTTAAGTCCTAACGTAATAGGGGGCGAGCCCATTGCCTTCAACCGGGCACAAATACTAATACCCGGGAATCGAACCATCTTGCTCAGCAGTAGCGCTCAGCGCCACTAGATAAATGAGGTATACCTAAATGAATAAGTTTTAACTATGTGTTTTAGGACTGATTTTTCAATCGACAGATATTTTTTTATTCGTAGAATAAAATTTACGTCTGACTGATTTTGTATGGAAGAAATGTCAAAAATTCAAAATTATTCCTCAGATAAAATTATCTGGTGTTGGCAAAATCAGCCCTTACTTACCTACATATTACATTTAGTTGCCCGTGAATATATTTTTATTTTAGGCCTATTTTCCTGTCAACCCTAATTCCCTAACTATTTAAAGTAGTGACGTCACCCCTTTCCCTACAGCGCGGAAGCGTGTACACTGTAGACTGTACAGTCGCGCAAAACAGTCTCAACTGTGACTTAACGAGTTTAATTATCGTTGGCGACTGTACCTATTGCCTAGACAGTATACTTAGACAACGTCTGTTGCATCTAGTGTTCGCTGCATCTGTTGGTGTCTGGGACTTTTTTGTATAATTTAAATTGGCGTAAGGATGAATAGAAAAGGGGTGTATGGAGAGAAACTTAACTTAGGGTAGTTGTTCACTGAAGTTTTTCATAGTTTGTAAATATTGTTCTCTGTATTGGGGTCGGCTTCCAGTCTAACTGGATGCAGCAGAATATCATAGTTAAATACTTTTCATGGAGGGGCTGCCTATGTGACCTGTACAACCCAGTTACTGGGTAATACAATACCCCTTGGTAGCACTGGTTGTCAGACTTTCTGACAGCAACGACTGCAAGATCTACAAATGACAGCCGAGACCAAAGGCTTAACGTGCTTTCCGAGGCACGGAGCGGTCTCAAAATGTAACAAGCGGTCACCCATCTAGGGACCGACCTCGGCAAGCGTAGCTTAAACTTCGATAGACCCATGCGGCTCCTTGTATTTAGCCACAAGCCCCCATTTTTTTAAATAAAATTTATAAATACACACATCAAAAGTGTCTAGGGATCAACATATATTTTTGCAATAACTTTTCTCCTGATTGATATTAATTAAAATTTTCTTTAAGGATTCATCAAATAAAGTGTTTTCGTTTGTCACAGTAACGATAAACCAAGTCACCTTTGCATTAATAAAGAAATTTGCCATTTTCCTAATAAAGGGATTTTTGACATTTGAACCACTAACACAAAAGTTCGAAAAAAAGACTGAAATAACAGTTTTCTTTAAAATTTTATTGGGTAACTTAAACAATTAATAATCCGTGTTTCTACCGCGAACACTAACAACACAAGAACATCGGTTTGGCATACTCAAAATGAGTTCATCCAAATCACGCTGTGGAATGGCAGCCCATGTTCGTTGCAACAACAAAAAAAGGTCTTCTTGCGACTGGATACCCTCCATATTCGGCAGAGCTCTTCTCTGTAGCATATCCCATGCATGCTCAATCGGGTTCAAGTCTGGCGACTGAGCAGGCCAGGGCAGGACATTGATGTTAGCTGCGGCGAGAGTCTGTCTTACAACTCTTGCGGTGTGCGGTCGTGCATTATCATGCATTAACTGAAATAAGGGACCGATTTGCACTTGTAGAGGAACGATGACGTCTGATACAATCGTCTCAGCATAAATTTGAGCGTTGAGGTTGCCTCTGATCCAAATCAACTCAGTTCTTCCGCCGATCCAAATACCCGCCCATACCATGATGGTTCCACCACTATAAGGATGGACTTCCTGGCAGGATTTTAATCGCTGTTGGCGTCCAGGGGTTCTCCAGTGTCGTATACGTCTTGTTTCCGGTCTCATACCAAAACGAGACTCATCAGAAAAGCACACGAAACGCCATTGTTCTTCTGCCCAATTTCTGTGTTCAAGAGCCCATTGATATCGAATCCTACGATTGTGCATTGCTATAGGTGGTACCCGTAGCGGTCTTCGGGAATGAAGGTTCACTTCATGCAAGCGGTTTCTGACTGTTTGGTCGCTAATTAAGTTCCCTGAAGAGTGATGAAGCCTCACGGCTAACATCATGGCGGTTATTGTTGGAGCTCTTCGAGTTAAGATTTGAATGTATCGGTCTTGTCTCCGTGTGGTGCAGCGATACCGTCCTCCATGGCGCTCAGCCACGGTACCAGTGCTTCGGTAACGTGTCCAAAGTCGACTGATAACACTCTGACTTGTATTCAGAGCTAAAGCCACAGTACGTTGCCGGGAACCAGCTTTTATCATTCCCACGGCTCTGAGCATTTCTTCCCTGCTTAAATGACGTCGCCGCTCCATAATAACGTTGGTTTTAATCAGTAGTAGGGAAACAGTAGCACTAATAATGTCTTCAATGCGTTGTATGTTTTTATAGGGAAAATATTGACAGCTGATTTTCATCTTTTACTCGAATTTGATTCACAGTTCCTGATTCAAATTATGAAATGCACCAAAAAGGATCCATATAAATTTATAAAATCATAAATTTATTACAAAGCCACATCTCAATCTCAAGAAATCCGCATAAAAATGCTTGATCCCTAGACACTTTTGATGTGTGTAGTATGATTCAGGATTCAGGATGAAAACGTAGTGAAGAAGAAAGAACGTTTATCGTTGATTGAATTACCAGTTTTACTTACAATTGAGTATCTACTATAATTTAACATTTTACTAACACCAAGTCTATATACATGGTCCCATTAAAATAGATGGACAAACTTTTAGAAATCATTCAGACCACCAAAATAAGGACGATGGTAAAAAATATATAAGAAAAACGCATTAGATACTTTACAAGAAAAATAATCAGCTAACGAAAATACACGAAATCTACCGGTAATTTATTATTGTAGGTCAAAATAAAATCACTTTAATCATTGGTTAGACGTACTACAGCGCTGTGTTAAAATTTGTCTATCTATTTTAATGGGACCCTGTATATCTATCCGTTTAATAAGCTTATTTATCAATCGACTTAATTATCAGTATTTATCAGTAATAAGTCGGTACAACGGCGGAGGTCGAAGATAAAAATTAAAAACATTGATACATTTACGTACGGTCACCAAAGGAGATAAGTAACCAGGGTCGTCGGATATAGTTGAAGTTTAGTAAGAAACCGATGGATGTTTTCGGATAAAATTGTATTTAATAAATAGATAACAAACAGTTATTTTCTCAAATTAAATTTCATTTAAAAACTTCCATCGGTTTCGTACTAAACTTCAACTATATCTGACGACAGTGGTTACTTGTCTCTTTTGGTGACCGTACACAGGGCTACACATCAAGATAAACATTACCAGTTTTAGCTGATCTGACATTGTATAGGTTTTTCGTACAATCAGAAGTCAGCTTATACTGGTTATGTATAGCTTGATGTGTAGCCGTGCATACATACAATAATAAAGTTGCCTATACTATAATGTTCTGTGTTGCCACCGGACACTGACATGACGTCACACCTTATCACTTCACTAAATTGATACTTAAAACATATTGGATAGCATTATTAATAAATAGAGCACAAACGATTCATGGTTGTTCGGAATGAAAATTAAAACTAGGAATGAATGGAGAGACAGTGAAGTTGGTGTGATGTCTATTCATACTCATACTACATGGAATTCAGGGGCTTGTGGCTAAGTAATAACAGCCGCACGGGTTGAACGATCAGGTTAAGCTGCACTTGCCGCGGTTGGTTCGTGGATGGGTGACCATTTTCACATATCAAGACCCCTCCGTGCCTCGGAAAGCACGTTAAGCCTTTGGTCCCCGCTGACATTCGTGGATCTTTATCAGTAACCCGAAAGTCTGACAACCAGTCTTACCAAGGGGTATCGTATTACCCAGAAATTGGGTTGTGGAGGTCAGATAGGCAGTCGTTCCATATAAAATACTGGTATTCAGCCGCATCCGGTTAGACTGGATGCCGACCCCAACATATAAGTTGGGAAATGGATGATGACTACCTACATACAATTTATAAACAGGACAAATATGTCTATTTTAAAACAAAACATTACGTTAGACTACGGGATAATTGCATAATACACTAACAATGAGGGTTACCGTTTTATACTCACCAGTTGGCGCCACTGTCGAGTAAGGTCCTGAATAGTTCTCAAAGTTTGTTATTACGGGCGTGAAAACAAAGTTTACATTTAAATCATATTATTATTTAAACAAACAAAAAATGTGTTCGCCAAGCGGTTGGTCGACTCTTCACGTGACCAGAGGGTTGGCCTATTTTTTGCAAAGAATCTGTATTGCCATACAATGTGGCAATGCTGCCAGCCTTTTGGGCACGTTACCTGTTGACAGCGATGCGGACGAATTTTTTGATGCCCTTTGATTATTTCCCCTCCCTTTTTATATACTTGTACATATTATTATTTTAAGACAACTTTTTAAATTATGTAAATATTTGAATCATTAAACTAAAAATGTGTTTATAAATAGTAAACAAACTAACCTCGGAATTAGCTGTTCTTTCAGCCCGCTTAATTTTCCACCTCTTTTTCTTAGCTCCGCTTTTAAAGCACTGACATTCATTGACCCGTACCTCATATTTGCCATAATTACTCTCAGGCATTGCAAAATATTCACACCATTATTCTAATTAGAAATAAACCCGCGTAGCCCACCCACAAACAGTGACATTTGACATTTCGGAGACCTCACGCTACACTAGCGCCTCTGGCGGCGAATTCAAAACGTGATAACCCTCATTCCATTGCCTTTTGACAATTCAACAATATTCATTGCGTTATTTACGTTGTCGAGCAGACAAATTTTTCAAACATAGGTACCAGAGGGTTAGGAATTTCCGACAAAATCCTTCGGATTGTTAAGGAAATTGTGTTATGCAATTGGGGAGCAGCACCCTAATTGCGTAACGCACTGTCAATCTGAATCTGAATCATTTTGAAGCAAATTGCTAATCAATTGCTTCATAAGTTCGAAAAATATGTCTGCTCAACACGTAAACAACGCAATGAATGTTGTTGAACTGTCAAAATGAAACCGATTCCGATTGATAATGTGTTACACAATTGCCCCGCTGGTCCCAGTGGTGCTTTCGAAATCTAGGGTGGGAAACGGGTATGTTTTTAATTGAATTTTTCCCACTAATCATTGCTTAGTTGGCATCAGTAGCAGCTTAAGTCAGTATCTTAAGCCCAGTTTATGTCGAAAGGCCCCTTATGACCTATGATGGGACTTAAAAACAATGGGCGAAATTCGGGTAACCCGTCCACTACTCTCCTCTGCCGCTCCCTTCCGGTAACCGGCTTGAAGTTCTCTATTAATCAGGGTTTGAATCGATACCAACAAAACCAAGACTAATAAGAAAATTAATGAACTTGCTAGACGGAGTAAGAGTAAACGACTGATTAATGGTTAGTTGCGTTACGTAAGAGAAAATTACCTCGCCAAAGGGGAGAAAACCTTGGCGATGAGATATGTCCACACAGGACAGGCTCCTACTTCCTAGGTTCCGTGACAAAGCACAGGTTGCGACACATGTCGTGGTACTAATGTCTAAATAAATGGACCTTACATAATATGTAATGTCCATGGCAACATGACTAACCTATGTCGTGTTTAGCTACATGGTGAATAGCGTTATAGACATGGGTTTTTACAGTATTATCCACTTATACGAGTACCAAGACGGACACTGGTGGTGAACCAAATACAACCTCGTTACTAAGGGCTTAAAGGTGAAAAGTGGTCAACCACCATTGCCGGCGGTGGTACCTACATACATAGATATATTTAAAACTTGTATATCCGATGAGTGTAGCTATTAGCGATAAAAATGCTTAAATGATAAATGATTTATTTCTGTAAGTAGGTTTGTACAAACACTTTTGCACGTCAATCATATTTTTTTTAAGCTAGTTGAAGTCGGCGTTTCCTATCTGACTACTCTGAGAAGAAAGGCCGAAACAAACTCAGAGGTCACAGTCTCTTTTAAAGTCCAGACAAAATCTTGGCCAGATCATATGAAGACCATGTAGATTGGTGTCTGAAATGGTCTTTTGAGGAAAGAACCACACAGATTGAGCGGACCTGTCCAGTCAGTGCACGCATTTGTCAAAAATCGTGCAGCTCAACTCATATTTTGTGGTCTGTGCCAAGATTGGCAAAGAAAACGTTTATGAAGTTAGTCTGGTAGCTGTCTGTTCGTGTCTAAAATCCTATATGTAGGTATATGAATCTTTTAAAATATTTCAAATCCGACTGGTAAGTAGTTTCAAAGATCAGCGCGTTCAAACAAACAAACAACCTCTTCAACTTCATTATTAGTAAGTAGGTATATAGATTTCAAAATTCCAGACTTGAAACTAACTTTATTTAACTTTCAAAATGTGCTCCTGAATGTTTCAAAGAGTTGAAATGACATGCAAAGATTGAAAATAGACCGTCTCAGGTCTACAAATTCCACAGTGTGTCCCAAATCTGGGATTTCAGATAAAAATGCTTTAGGCATATCGTATGGGTAATAAAACGTTCGAACAAGAAAAGGATCAATAACACTGGTTTTACAGCTGTTGTAAACAACTTCTATACTAGCTGATAAACAGTTGATATCAATGTTATCGCTATAACTACACCTACATGCAATACTAGTCTCAATTTGATGTGAATTTGAATCAATAGCGAAACGATGAATTTTCTGAAGTTCAGTTTTGAGAGAAAATTATTCCTATTTTCTTATTTACCCGACTACGGCGAAGCAAAAAGGAGGGTTATGATTTTGACCAGTATGTATGTATGTTCATCTGTACCCTCATAACTTCAAAAGTGCTTATAATAATTTTGCAAATGAGGTATCGTTAGAAGCGTCTTGACCGTCCGCTGGTTAAAGGCTAGGTATGTGACGTCACACAAAATTTAATATGGCGCCCTCTAGAAGACATAAAGTAATGAATTTAATAATAAATATTTTGGGATGGTGCCATGTGGGGTATCAAATGAAAGGGCTTAATTAGCACATTTCAAAAATATAAATATTACTGAAATAAGCCCCAAAATAATTAAATTAAAAAAAAATTAAAAACTAAAACCCGACTAGGTACTGAAAAGGATTAAACAAGAAAGTACCTTCCCATGGCCTCATGCTACCATAGCTTATATGTATGTTAGTACAGCGGCATGTGACCACGGGAAGGTACTTTCTTGTTTCATCATTTTCAGTAGTCGGGTTATAGTTTTTTTTTTTATCATAACCTCACGGCCTCACGCCTACGATCCCCGAAAGTTTAGGCAGAGATGCACATACATACACCCAGATTTCACCAGTTATGTTGAAGTCCCATGTAATAGGGAGCGAGCCTATTGTCATCAGCCGGACACAAATCCAGACTCCGGGCTGCTACTGAGATTTTCCAGATGCAAAAAACTCAATAGCACTTTGCCCGAATCGGGAATCAAACCCCTTACCCTCAGCAGTAACGCTTGCGACCACTAGACCAACGTGGCAGATCTAAACTTACTATACTTATATTTTATTTTCTTAATGTTCTACGTTATCTCCTAAGATTTCCCAGAAGTAAATCGCTTCAGGTTAACTATTAAAAGTTTATCCTCACTGGTTGATCCATTTTTTTAGGTAGGTAGGTACCTACTAAGGACTGATTTTTCCAACGCCAAATAATTTTATCCGAGAGAATAATTTAGAATTTATGACAGTTCTTCGATACAAAATCTGTCAGACGTCAATTTTATTCCACGAATAAAAAATACCTGTCGATTGAAAAATCAGCCCTCACAAAAGTAACAAGCGATGAATAAGTATTTACGAAATCGAATTTCAAATTTCGATTCAATAGCGCGCCAACACTTCTAATACAAAATGGCCGACTGTTTCTTTTTTTGGTCGTTTTGGAAAACGTCCAAGCATTTTAATGGAGAGTTTTTATTTTCTTTTTGTTATTAATAGAAAAGCTTGCGTGAAGCGTGAGCGTGACGGGTGCGTGTCGTTACGCATCGATTGCGTATAAAGACGTAGTATTATTGCTATTTACCACGTAGATAACATATTATAGGTACGAAATGAGGTTGGTATTAGAGTGAATTAACCTCATTTGTGAGTGAAAGTAGTCCGGTTTCACGAAGATTTTTTTTTTTCAAATAGTTCGTTCTTTGCCAACATTTTCATCTAAGTCTAGCTTTGATTAATGCCGTGTTAACAACATCATGGGCCAATTAATTCTCACTATTCTCAGCGTTTCTTACTCAACCTAAAGAAAATCCATCACCGTTAACGGCTATTGGACTGTGGCCAACGTTGTCCATCGTAAAAAGAAGTGACAAGACTTGCACGCAAAGGAAACAGCTGTCCTGTCACACATTATCTCATTCGTCATCGATCTGATCATGAGTTAGCAGATCTAATTTGTAACATCTGCTTATGATCACATACGTCATACAGAGTCATGCAAAAAGTTTGTCTTTTCTTTCTCGAAATGTAACGTGTTGTAAGGGGTATATTCTATTTTAAAGTACGTTAACAATACATATAAATATTGCATGTGTTTACAGTTGCCCTTTATAAAACAGGACTTAAAAATAATTATGTGGATACACAATACATGATTTGTTATGTGCAAAAATAATGAATGATCGAATTCCAAATTAGTCATTCACATGATGCGATTTGTTTATGATTACGTAGTTTTGTCACGTTATAGGTACTATTCGAATGAACAAACGATCTAATTTTCTTTTGTTTTAAAAACAAATGAAAATCAACAGTAGGTAACTTAACATGGAACAAAATAACGAATGCATTGTATTTGAGTAAACAGTTTTTGTTCGTAGACTACATAACACATAACATCACGCCTAGTATCCTTGAAGGATAAGGCAGAGATGTACCTATAGTACACCCACATTTCGCCAGTTATGTTTAAGTCCTATGCAATAAGGGGCGTAGAGTATTCTGTAGAAATCTAAAAATGTTTATAGGCAGGCCTACTAATCAATCTCAAAAACTGCTTCATTTATTATGGGCCTTCGAACAAATGCAACAACGAACCAACTTAAGGGCGTGTCCACACCACAGACATGTGTAAATATAAGTCTGCGGGTACGTTATGCCTCAGGGCTGTGAGTCTGTGACGCATACGCCAGACAGACTTTGCACAATTGAGTCTGGGGAGCACAAAACGTCTGATACTTTTGCGTATGATTCTGTTTTGTCAATTTTGACGGAAAAAACCATAGGTATGGAGCGGTTTTTTCGTCGTCTTCGTAGACCAAGGGGATAATATTTAAATGTCTTTGCCGTAGACCTAATCACTCAATCAATCTGCCTAGCCTTTTCCCAATTTCGTTGGGTCGGCTACCAGTCTAACCGGACGCAGCTGAATACCAGTAGTTTACATGGAGCGACTGCTACAAACAAGACGAACAATGAAGAAGACGACTGATTGAAGATTTGTTAAGGTTCCCGCAGACAGGTTCGACGCGACTCTAGTAGAACACAACATGATGTTTTCATAGAAATCGCTCTCGCGTCGCGCCTGTCTACCTTTGCAGTCTTTAAAGTATTTTATTGTTATTTGCAGATACAAGGACACTGCCCATTCCCTAAAACACCTTTAGATAGACCGTTTAACGTGCACGTCTTTTTACACCATTCTCACATATAATTATAAATCCACGCTTACTAATATTTTGTAGAAATATAATTTAAAGAGTATCCATGAAGTTTCTTGCCCGTTCTTCTCTATAGCAACCTACTACACTTGGAATTGGCGACTAGCTTCATGTTACAAACTGACCAACTCCTTTGACAATTCAAAAGTGGTAAATGGTTTAATTAAACTAAATGCTCCGAGTTTGACTGACCTACTTAGGTTTCAATGTAGCTAAATATCTACATAACAATAAAATAATTATTAAAACTATCGATACAATAGTTCTTATCAATATTTACCTTAAAAGCATAAATATCTTACAACGATAAGATATCGGACGCGTGAACCCGATAAAAACTTTCTATAGTCGATATATACAAAGTGGAAACGACTATACGACAATAAATTACATAACATAACATAATCAGCCTATAATGTTCCCACTGCTGGGACACAGGCCTCCTCTCTGTGAGAGGGAGTGTGCCGTAATCCACCACGCGGGCCTAGTGCGGGTTGGTAGATGTCACATGTCTTCGAACTTTTTGTTCTAGGGCATGCCGGTTTCCTCACGATGTTTTCCTTCACCGTTTTAATTAAACTTGGTATATCTAGTGACGTTCCCAGTCCGCATACAAAAAATTAACCAAATATATCCAATAGTTTAGTCATTATAGCTAGTCAAAGATTGCAAACCCATACATAGTAGGTTCATCACTACTATTTTCAATTTTAATTTCAGGATTTTTTTGATGGTTCCTAAATTCTCCTATGCATACAGAAATTCAACCAAATATCGCTCATTTGGAGAAACATCGACGTAAATTTATTTTTTTCCCAAAAATGAGTTAAATGTGACAAGGCATCTAGAAAGCGTATTTACGTTAGGAAAGCAAAGACTTAAAAAAAAAGTAGCAGTTACGTCGATGTTTCTCCAAATGAGCGATATATCGAATAGTTTAGTCACTATAGCTAGTCACGGATTGCAAACCCCTACATAGTAGGCTCATCACTACTATTTCGAATTTAAATTTTCGAATTTGTTTGATAGTTCCTAAATTCTCCAAATGCATATAAGAATTCAACCAAATATATCCAATAGTCACTATAGCTAGTCAAAGATTGGCAAAACCCATAGTCAGCTCATCACAAAAATTTTGAATATCAACGTTAGGATTTGTTTGATAATTCCTAAATTCTCCTATGGATTAGTATTGCTAGTGTTTTTATTTATTGTCGAATTGTCGTCTCCACATTTGCATTGTATAAAGTTCTGCTTACACCATTTTAATTAAAGTTTTTAAAGTAAACTATGTATATTTAAAATAATTATTGTCAACGTAATAATTGTCTCTATGTTAATTCATGTAATTGGTGTTATACCGTTTTAATTAACTCAATCAATATCAATCAATCAATCTGCCTAGCCTTTTATCAACTATGTTGGGGTCAGCTTCCAGTCTAACCGGATGCAGCTCAATACCCGTATTTTACATGGAGCGACCGCCTATCTGACCTCCATAACCCAGTTACTGGGTAATACGATACCCCTTGGTTAAGACTGGTTGTCAGGCTTTCGGGCTTCTGACGAAATTAACTCTAAATAAATTAAAAATAAATAAAACTAAAGCTTGAAGAAGTATTGAAACATAAAATATCTTATGGTTAAGTATTAATTAAACCACAGTCATGAACGAACTTCCTCAATACTATGACAGAATGGGAATGACACGTACTTACCTTTAACTTATTAAATATTCAAATCGGATTTCCGCAGACATACCCACCTTTAAGGAAGTGACAGCTATTAATATAGAAGACGCTATGGAAGTATGTAATAATTATCCATAAACTTTGATGTTTGGAAACTCCTAAATTTTGGAGGGAAATAATAAGCTGACTCTACCGTGATTCTAAGAGACACAACGGTATTAAAATGCATGCAACAATAAGACATTTGTCAAATTGTGTAGCATCAATATTATTGTAACATTTACTACATGAAAAAATAATAAATTTAAAATTATATGCGTCAACAAAGTTCACGTTAAACCTAACCAAATATCCCCACATTAGCTTACCGCGACTTTACTGAAAACTCCACGAAAATCACTGAAAAATTATAATTTAAAACAAAAGCACACCTAATAATCACTTATATTTAAATATTTCTAGTAAATAAACAAGAAATATTGTAAACTCACTTTGGCAGAAAACACGTGTTTCCCTCGACACGATAAATGATAATATTCGTATTCCGAACTTGCCGAACGCACTCGACGGCGACCGAAGACCGAATATCCTATTTACTGGAACGCGAGCGACTGATCACTGAAGTGATGTGGAGAAGCCCTTTACTTTACGATGAAAATAATAACAACACACATCAATCAAAATTGATCTTTATCACCTATGCATTAAAGTCAAAAGTTGACATGTATGTTTATAATGTAAATAATCGCGGACTACCTGAAGTGAATGTTGCTGTCTCGTTTGCTCTTATGAGATATGGGTTGTGTGAAAGGGAGGAGAGATGGAGAATTCGCGCATGTGCCACGCTTCCCCACGAAGACTTTGAAATGATTCAAAGAAGTTTTTATGGGGAGTGTTTATTGTTATCGACAAGTTTGGGCTACGCTATGATATTTTATGAGCTATCTACTTTATGGCAAGATTGGCAAGGCTATAGGAAGTTCTTCCAAACTGATTTATAGTATATTTCTTGCTATAAACATTTTTTATGAAAGCTCGCAAAACATAAAAAAACTTATTTATTTTCAAGGTACGGTCTACAAAAGCATTATTTACTATATACTTTCGTTAGTTTGCTAAGAATAAGGAATGGAGCCATTAAAACATCTTGATATTCAAATTGATGTATAGATGAATAAATTAACAGCATCTTCAGCTTAACAACCCCTACAGAATCCAACATAATATATACCTTCCTTTTACGAGTATATCTCTAACTCAAGATCCAGTGTACTCTATCTAGTTCATAGGTACTTACCTAATTTCATGCAGTTTATTTCATTGGCTTCAGTTCCTTGAAATTCAATAGACTTTGAACTTCCCGTCCAAAAATAAAACTACTATGATTGATACAAAAAACTTACCAACACACAAAGGCACCGTGTCGTTCCATCTATTGTCGTCATAGCACCACATTAAGCGCGCCCTCTGTCGCGTATCAACGAAAACAAAGTTCACGTTGCACATGTAGTGGGCTACGTCCTCGTTGCGGTATACGAGGTAGCCGTTAGATGGCGCGAGTGGAGTAACACAACCTATACCTGTTGGTGAGAGAAAATTTCGTTAGGTGGCGCTGTTGTATGTTTTACAGTTTGCGGGAGATTTTGATAGCAATAGATGGCGCTTGAGGTATCAAAAATTTATAAAATTTGTTTTAACATGTTACGTTACCTATCTAAATGTTATGGTCCAAAATCCCAAATTCACCAATGCTTATTAATTTATTGAGTAAGTACTAAGTGTTAAAATATCTTACTTTTATAATGCAGCAGCACCCCTCTTTTGGGGTAGGCGCCTTTAGATTTAGCTTCCACCGTTACATCAACCACATTGGTAACAGAGGTGAGCCTCAAAGGAAGTTCCACTTGCTCGCAGGAGGACAAAAGGGCGTCCCCATTCTGGTCCTCGACTGAAACGAAGTCTGTACAGCGGTTTTCGTAGGGTCCTATACCTGCGGAGAAGGGAAAAGAAATGATAAAGCTTCTTTGTAAAAGGATTGATTTAGGTATCATAAACGTACCCCACGTTTGTACACCGTTTAACCCTAAGTATATGCTTGACAAAAGTTGATCTAAAAGATTGGTAAAATCGAAATATCAAGATACAAACAATCCTAAATCCTAACTATATTCCAATCTCTAAGCTTCTTCTAATTTAATATCTCCCGCGTCCATGCAATATCAAATTAAAACTGTCAGTTACATAGAATTGTTACTGTCGGAGTTAACGTCATAACCAATTTAAAACTAAATCGCCAGCGAGATTCAGTGACTCGGAAATGGAATTTCAAATCACAAGATGGTAAAGTATAGTTTGCGAAAAGAGTTTTTCTTTGTCGGGACAAAGAATAGAACATAGGTACCCTTTATTTTTCGGGTATTATAGGAAGTCACTGTCAGGATTAGGAATTGAAATAAATTTTTAAAACTTCATAATTATGGCTATAAGCAGATGCATAGAGCAGTGGTGGCCCAGTCATTTCGGCCCCGATTTACGATTTGTTGGTCGTGCGTTCGAACCGAGGCAGGCACTTATTAAATTTCATCACCATTGCTCTCAAAACGGTGAAGGAAAACATTGTGAGGAAACCGACAAGTCCTAGAACCAAAATTCGAAGACATGTGACATCCACCAGCTCGCACTGGGCCCGCGTGGTAGATTACGGCCCACTCTCTCTCATAGAGAGGAGGCCTGTGTCCCAGCAGTGGGAACATTATAGGCTAATTATGCTTCTATACACGCATATAAAGCATTTAATTTGTTATTTGCTTTTCACAGAAGCGATTTATTGTGGCCCAGTCTGACTGAGGTTCTGAACGGACAAGAATTGCAATGGCATCATCGTTGTTATTTGCATGTATTGTTTAAATACATTTTTGAACTACAACGTTAATGATAATAGGATTACAGCCATGAAGCTCATTTGAAGGCCAATTCTCGTAATTTAAAACGTTCAAAATCTAGTCGCAGTCTCATCTCGGCGACAAAGAAACGTCAAAATGTTGTCAAAATGTAGGAAAATTAGAGGTATTTTTGACAGATCGAGACTGAGATCATACTGTGAACGTTCTTAAAATTACGAGAATTGCCCCTCTGGTGTTAAAAGAGTATTTTCCGATTTATATTAGTACTTACTTCTCAAACTGACATCCATGAGTGTGACCCTAACCCTTTGCTCGGGGTTAACCCTCAGTCGCCAGCGGCACTCGTCGCCGACGTAGAAGTGGGGGTACCCTGGGGTACGGATGTACCCCTCGCTGTCTTCACCCACTTCGGCCACCTGCACCTCCCTGTTGCAGTAGTGGACTGATAACGTGTCTGGAAAGAAGATATTGGGTGATGTTAGTAAAAAAGAATTGCCGAGTGTTCGGGATCGTACCAACTTATATTTTTTCGGTATTTCGTTTGTGGATTTATGTATACTAAAATAATTATAAATGCGTTTCACTTCCTGTCTGTCTGTTACCTTTTCACGCCTAAACAGATTTTAATGAAATTTGGGGCAGAGGCAGACCATGACCTAGTTTAGGGCATAGGAGCTTCCAGCTAGTACGTTCCCGTGGGATAATTTTCAACCTCCACGCGGGTGAAGCCACGAGCAAAAGTTAGTGTAATATGAATCTACGACTGTGATATCGTTTTTGTAATTAACTGAAACGAACGGGGTGCAGTTGGAAACCGTGTATTATATTTATTACAGACAAGGTTTCTCATTTGCTGCATACAACATCGATTTAATGAAAATCTCTGTATTTAAAATACAGTTTTTGATACTCATACGAATACATATGAAGGCCATAATTACTCATGTATATCACAAGTTTATATGTCAACAGGACAATTTCTAACTAAGAATTTAAAAGTCTGTTCCATCAGTTTTCTTTACTTCACTTATTTAATCATATATTGTATGCTAGTTATAATTGTTTTAGACTGTAAAATACTCAATCATCTGTAATGGACGCGCACATCAAGCTACCCGAAACTGTCAAATGTTCCCAATCAACTTTGAACCTAATGCTTCAGGGATAAAGTTGAAAATCTATTAAAGAAATTGACAGATTGTAGTAGCTTGATATGCTGGCGTCTGTACTACAATTCTTGTAATTCATTTCATTTCAAATCTAATTTAAATCATCATCGTCATCATCTGCCTGACCTTTTCTCAACTATGTTGGGGTCGGCTTCCAGTATATACGGATGTAGCTGAAGAACACCAGTATTTTACATGGAGCGACTATCTGACATCCACAACACAGTTATTGGGTAATACGATACCCCTTGGTAAGACTGGTTGACAGACTTTCGGGCTTCAGACGACCCGTAACGACCTATGGCGATTTAACTCTATGAGCCGTAATTTATCTTAAATTGCTCTAAGCATAAAAAATAACAATAACAATCCACTTTAAGGATAAAAATAACAACTGAAATAACATGTGGCAACTGCATATAATTTACTAGTGCAGCAACTAGTAATTTGCATATAATAATGTATAGGCCAATGCACATAAAAACACAATTGTCGGAAATGAGTTCCCGTAATGTATAATAATGGCGAAGCAAACGGTCGTTGACCTGAAAAATGCAGCAAATAAAAATGATCATGCAACTCAACGCAATAAAGCAAAAGTTAATGTTTTTATGAATATTATTTCTCGACTGCCTCAGAAAGAGGGTAAGTATTGTTTTTTTTTTCTATAGAATTGGAGACTGACAGTTGTATTTTATAGAAAACTAGCTTCTGCCCGCGACTTCGTCCGCGTGAAATTTCTTGTTTCCCCGACCCACCCCGTCGCATCACATGGCTTCGTTTCCGCTCAGCGTTCTTCCTGTTTTCTTTTTCTTTATCCTCTGCTTCTAAGGGTTCTAGCGTGATCTTAAGTAGCCTATAGCCTTCCTCAAGAATTGGGCTATCAAATGCAAATCATAGATTTTTCCAATCCGACTGGTAGTTCCAGAGTTAGGTAAGCGCGTTCAAACAAACAAACAAACTCTTCAGCTTTATTATTAGTATATAAATAGATAGATGAGTAAAGCCCGAATATAGAAAAACCGGCCAAGTGCGAGTCGGACTCGCAAACGAAGGGTTCCGTACCACATGGAAAAAAAAACGGGAAAAAAATATCACGTCTGTTGTATTTATTTTTAAAGTGAATATACAACTATATCTTATAAATATTTCAAGCGTCTACCTGTTGCCGTTATTAATATCGAGCAAATAACGGCAAAAATCACGTTTGTTGTATGGGAGCCCTCCTTAAATATTTATTTAATTCTGTTCTTAGGATTTGTTGTTACAGCGGCAACAGAAATACATCATCAGTGAAAATGTCACTGTCTAGCTATCACGGTTCACGAGATACAGCCTGGTGAAAGACAGACAGACGGACAGTAGAGTCTTAGTAGTAGGGTCCCGTTTTTACCCTTTGGGTAGGGACTGACTAAGTACTGATAGTGTGTTACGCAATTATCTCGCAGGTCAGGTTAAATTTAATAAAATAATCACGTAAAACCACTAGAAATCCGGATTTGCCAGCCCGCATAGGATGAACGCTCTTCATTTTACGTAAACTCCCCCCAAGGCTGCCTTACGTAATATATTACATTTAAGTATAAAAAAAAAACTCATATTTTCACACAGGTAATAAGAGGACGCCAACCCAGTAATTTATCGTTTAATAAAATGTCCGTAAGCCGTGTTCTAATAACCTGTCTCATTATTTCATCTTTTACGTGATGTTTTGGAACAGCCGCACAGCTCGATCGAAGGTAACCTTTTAACCGCCCGACATCATATCCGTCGTCGTGCCCAAAGCGCCCGAAAAAAAAACCAATAATAAATACCTGGTAGAATATAACGTAATTAAATAAAAAAGCAGATTAAACAAGTCGTAAATATACGACCCTGCCGAAATGAACACGAAAATATTTGTTGGATTAATCCGACGTAAGTGGTTGAAAGGTACGCCTACCGCAATCTGTTCGTGGATGGGTGACCATCGATTACATATCGAGATCCTTCCGAGCCGCCGTTAGTCCCGGTTGTCATTCGTAGATTTTTGACAGTTACGGTTAGTCAGAAGCTCAAAAGTCTGACATCCAGTCTTACCCAAAGGGAATCGTGTTACCCAGTAACTGGGTTGTGAAGGTCAAATAGGCAGTCGCTCCCTGTAAAATACTGGTATTCAGCTGCATCCGGTTAGACTGGAAACTGACCCCAACATTGTTGGGAAAACGGTAGGCAGATTTGTTTTGGTATAGTAAAACTTCGTTTGAAACATTTGTAGGTAAATGGTTGTTTATGCCTAAATTACATATGCTTAAGGGACCTAAAAATAGTTGGTAACTAATAAGACAATATTACCTATACGCTTAGTTTGATTCTAATAAATGACCTTATTTTGGCGTGACTGAAATTCATTTTTTACTTAAAATCCTAACTAATATTATAAATGCGAAAGTATTTCTTTATTTGTTACGCTTTCACGCTAAAAGGTCTAAATGGATTTGGATGAAGTTTGGCACATGGGTCAACCATGACCTGTAAAACTTTTTTACAAAAAAAAAACAATAGACTTCAGGAAAAATAACTACAAAGTGATAAATAAGTTCGGAAGTCGGTGTCGTTGGTTCCGCATTTTCGTTTTTTGACACCGACTTCCGAAAGTAAAGTTATTTATCACTGTTAACGCAGCGCTATCTTTGGACACCGAGAGACATTGTAGCAGCCAATCGTGAGGATGGTTGGATCGTGTGGATTGGCTTGTGCCGTCTCGGCTAGATGGCGCCACTTTTCCATGTTAAATTAAGAAACGGCGGTCTATGTTATCTATGCGGCGGTCTATGTTACCTATGCTAACCTTAAGTTGACATTTTTGATTCAATCATTAAAAGGCAGTTAAATCGAGAACATCCATCTTTAATTCAAACGCCTCTGAACCCTGAAAACTTCTTCGCCCTGCTGGCGCACTACAAGTCACAACATTTGGTCCTACGAGCCACATCTAAAGCGATCACCAGCGACCAGCATGGGAAAAATCCTGGAGAAATACGACCACTAGCGGCGTGCGAACAAGAAGACGACCACTAGCGGCCGGCCAGGAGGAGCGGCTTCACTCAGGGGCGTAAGACCTTTCCAAATCCTTACCCCATATACCCCTTTGTCCTATTTGTACTAAAATCGCCTTATATCTTATAGGAACAACGGGTGTGGTGCGCATTATTCACCACAGTGGTTGCAGGATAACCGTGAGTACTCTTTCTTCCCATAAATCGTCAATATGAGTGAGGCGTTTAAGGAATTAGTGAGAAAACGAGGTCCCATTAAGGGTAGTTTGACGCTGTTTGTGAAAAGTGTAGAAGCCTTGTCAAATTCCGATGAGTTAACTGCCAAACAAATAAACGAATTAAAGCTACGTCAGCGATCGGCAGCTAACTTATTACAAAATTTTAGTACTGTTCAATTTGCTATTGAGGAATTAGTAGATGAAAAGGAATATGAGAAACAGTTGTTAGAACGTGAAATGTTTGAAAATTCTTATTACAGTGCTATGTCTACTATTGAGTGTCTGTTAGAAAATCAAAAGGTTAGTTGTACTAGTAGTGATAATTCTCATAATTGCAGAAACAAGTTACTGGTTAAATTGCCCACTATATCGTTGCCCTCATTTGATGGATCTTATGAAAACTGGCTAGAATTTAGAGATACATACTTGTCAATGATTCACAACTCTGAAGAGCTAGATGATATACAGAGATTTCATTATTTAAGATCTGCTCTTACCGGTAATGCCCTTCAGGTAATAAAATCTCTAGAATTTTCTGCCAGTAATTACAAAATAGCCTGGGATCTGATCGAGGGTAGGTATGATAATAAAAATTTGCTAGTACATAATCATGTTAGATCTATCTTTTCTGTACAACCCCTTACAAAAGAATCAGCACCTTATATTCGTAAAATGGTTGATTCAATTGTTAGAAATCTACGCGCTTTAAAAACCTTAGGGGAACCCATTGAGTATTGGGATACTTTGCTAATTTATATCATTGTGTCTAAGTTTGATGCAGCCATAGATAAGGACTGGCAGCAGTACAAGATTAATTTTATTAAAACTACTACTGACAAATCCATAACATTTGACACATTGATTACCTTTCTAAAGGAAAAAGCTGAAATCTTAGACTTGGTCAAAGTAAATCATTCCAATAATTCGAATGGCAAGGTATCTCAAGATAATAATAGGAAACAGACATCAAAGGTTCAAACTTTTGTGTCTACAGAAAGTAATCAGTCTTCGAATAATAATAAGAAAAATAGATTTAAGCGTGTATGTGCTAAGTGTGAGGGTAAGCATCCCGTTTATGCTTGCAGTCAGTTCTTAAGTTTATCCCCGCAAGATAAACTAAACCTAGTTGAGGGTAAAAATCTGTGCTTAAACTGTTTACGGATGGGTCATTCCAGTAAAGACTGTTTTTTCGGACCTTGTAGGCAGTGTAATGAAAAACACAACTCGTTGTTGCATGAGGTTCTCAACAATGGAGACACAGTTTCTGCCGTATCTCATGCTGCCTCTGATCTTCAGTCGCAACCCGCAGATCATAATTCTTCAGCTAGCTTGCACTCTAGTATAACACACACCACTTTAGAACCGGTTTTGCTGTCAACCGCTGTGGTAGAAATTGCTGCAGATGATAATACACAGTATATCAGAGCTCGTGCTTTATTGGATAGCGGTAGCCAGCACTGCCTCATATCAAGTTCATTTTGTAAAAAAATTCGCGCTAAAACATTACAGTCCACTTATAAAATCAGTGGTATAGGTCAAACAGTTACAAAAACGAACGAAACTTGTTACATAAAATTACGTTCTTTAAAGAATAATCACACAATACGCATGCATTGTTTGGCCATACCGCAAATAACTTCCACATTACCCGCTTCTAGATTAGTTAGTGAGTTAAATATACCCGAAAATATCGATCTTGCTGATCCTTTGTTTTGCACACCTTCTCAAATAGATATTTTAATTGGTGCAAACTATTTTTGGGATCTATTGCTTGAAGGTAGAATACGATTACCTAGTGGTCCGTATTTGAATAATACGAAGCTAGGATGGATAGTTTCAGGTCCGGTACACACAGAGAGCTTGCGCATAAATCAGGTGCAGTGTAATTTCGGCCAAATTTCAGAATTAGAAGTAAACGATCAGTTAAAAAGGTTTTGGGAAATTGAAGAAATTTCGCCAGGTATAAAATCGCTTTGTTCTGAAGATCGTTTATGTGAACAATTATTTAATGATACTACTAAGCGAGACGACGACGGTCGTTTCTCGGTTAGAATACCGCTTAAGGAGTCACCAAATACACTTGGTGATAGCTACCATACAGCTAAAAGTAGATTTATGTCCTTGGAAAGTAAATTACAACGTCAACCGCATTATAGGTCCATGTACGTTGATTTTATGCGAGAGTACGAGAGACTTGGACATATGACTCGTGTTGAGGATTACCCCATGCCGTGTTACTTTCTGCCTCATCATGGAGTCTTCCGTGAGCACAGCACTACGACCAAATTAAGGGTGGTCTTCAATGCGAGCCAAAAAACGTCGTCCGGCAAGTCTCTCAATGATATCCAATGGACAGGTCCTCCTCTTCAAAATGATTTGTTGGTTATTCTTTTGAGATTCAGGCAATATCGGTATGTTGCATGTGCCGATATAGAGAAAATGTTTAGGCAGATTTACATACATGAAGATCAACGTAACTTACAGTTAATCTTGTGGCGTGAGAATAATTTCGAACCCCTTAGTGTGTATCGCCTTAACACCGTTACCTATGGAACAGCCTCCGCGCCCTACTTAAGTATACGTTGTGTCCGTCAGCTGGCACTAGATTGTAATAATCCTGAAATCTCAAGAATAATATTAGAAAATATGTACGTCGACGATTTATTAATGGGCGACGACAATAAATCGCATTTATCTCACCTTTGCAAACAGGTTTCTGATGAGTTCCACTCTGGTTGTTTTCCGCTGCGTAAGTGGACCTTCAATTCACCTGAAGTGGCTTCAGATTCCATACAAGGTGAAAATTCTAAAGAATTAATGTTAGACGAGAACCAATCTAATAAAACGTTAGGATTGGGCTGGTTAAACTATAGTGATCAACTTCATTTTACTACAAAAATTAAATCTGAGACATCTAAAATAACTAAACGTTTTATCTTATCAGTAGTGTCTCAAATTTACGACCCATTAGGTTTGTTAAGCCCTATTGTAATAGTAGCAAAGGCGCTATTACAGAAACTCTGGCTATGCAAAACAGGTTGGGATGACTCATTACCACCTGATGTTTTGCTATGCTGGCATAAATTCGTTCATTCATTAATCGATTTGCATAAACTTCGGATTCCTCGTCACGTGATAGGAAATTCCCCAGATCGTATTGAATTACACGTATTTACCGATGCAAGTCAAACGGCCTACGGTGCATGCGCATTCATACGTTCGGTAAATAGTAATGATGACGTAACAGTCAGGCTGTTATGTTCTAAGACTCGCGTCGCTCCAATCAAACCGGTCACAATTCCACGTTTAGAATTTTATTGTGCGGTGCGCTAATAGGTGCCAGATTACAATCAAAAATAGTAAAATCTATGCACATTAAATTTGACAGGATCATAATGTGGACTGATTCAACAATAGTCTTAGGTTGGCTAAGGATGTCACCGCATTCCTTAAAGGTTTTTGTCCAAAACCGAATAGCAGAAATAAATGACCTGATGGCAGGTAAAGGAATTTGGTGTCATGTTGATGGCAAGTCCAATCCTGCGGACTTGTTATCGCGTGGTACTTCTCTGGCTGAACTCGGGAGTTCAAATCTGTGGTGGCACGGACCAGATTTTTTATTGAATGCGGTTGCCAACTGGGATCAACAATGTGATGTTCCACTTTCTGATAACTTGCCAGAACTCAAATCGAACACAGTTTGTATGCTTAATAATAATCCTAACAACAATATAATTAATTTCAATCGATATTCTTCATTTATAAAAATACAACGCGTTTATGCATATGTGTTTCGATTTGTAAACAATCTACGTGCAAATAAATCGGAACGTAGCACGGGCACGTTATCAGTCGCGGAATTAAATAAGTCACTTATGTTTCTAAATAGAATTGCGCAACTAGAAGCCTTTCCAAGTGAATATAGTGCCTTAATTAATAAACATAAAATTAAATCGTCTAGTAAACTATGTTCATTAAATATTTTTTTGGATGAAAATAGTGTAATGAGAGTGGGGGGCAGGTTATGCAATTCAGACTTACCTTTCGATCAAAAACATCCTATTCTGTTATGTAGTAAACATCCGTTCACTATACTTTTATTTAGACATAACCATCATGATATGCTACATGCCGGTCCACAGCTTTTGTTATCACATATAAGACAAATGTGGTGGATAATAGGTGGTAGGAATCTAGCTAAGAAGGTTGTGCATCAGTGTGTCAGATGTTGTCGAATGAGGGCAAAGTCCATACAACCTATAATGGGTAATCTACCCAGTGAACGTTTCGATTCAGGCTTTCCATTTATTAAATGTGGCGTTGATTACGCAGGGCCTATGTATGTTTTGAACAAAAGGGGCCGAGGTTCTAGGTTAGAGAAATGCTACCTATGTTTATTTGTTTGTTTATCAACACGAGCATTACACTTGGAGCTTGTGACGTCACTGTCATCAGAAAGTTATATACTCGCTTTAAAAAGATTTATTTCCCGTAGAGGGAAACCTTCCCTCATTTACTCTGATCATGGCAGAAACTTTGTAGGTGCAGCCAGGGAATTTTCTGATTTTTTACAAAACAGCTGTCAAGGTATTACTGATTACACTTCAAGTAATCAAATAGAATTTAAATTTATACCTCCCTACGCACCTCACTTTGGCGGTTTGTGGGAAGCTGGAGTCAAGTCCTGCAAGCACCATATAACGCGCGTGATAGGAAAGGCTCATTTAACTCACGAGGAGTTCAACACGGTTTTAGTACAAATAGAGGCCGTCCTGAACTCCCGTCCTATGCACCCGATGTCCGTTGATCCTGATGACCTTGCGCCCCTGACGCCAGGTCATTTCCTCATCGGCCGGCCCCTAACGGCTCCTGCAGGCGCAGACATCACGGCGAAGCCTTCACACGCTTTATCCCGCTACCTACGTGTCGAGCAGCTCAGGCAGCACTTTTGGAAGCGCTGGGCCAAGGACTACATCTCCGAGCTTCAGAAACGTATCAAATGGAAGGTGAATCAGGGTGCACTCACTCCCGGTTCCTTGGTGCTCATCAAAGAGGACAATTTACCGCCCCTCAAATGGCGGTTGGGACGAATCCTGCTGACGTACCCGGGACGAGACAAGGTTGCCAGGGTTGCTTGTATCAAGACAGCAACTGGCGTCGTTGAGAGGGCGTTTTCGAAGATCTGCCCTCTCCCGATCTCATCATCGTCGCCAGAAGATGAAGACAAGGGAGCCAAGGTTGAGAGCGATGGCTCTCAAGGGGGGCCAGTATGTTAACGCAGCGCTATCTTTGGACACCGAGAGACATTGTAGCAGCCAATCGTGAGGATGGTTGGATCGTGTGGATTGGCTTGTGCCGTCTCGGCTAGATGGCGCCACTTTTCCATGTTAAATTAAGAAACGGCGGTCTATGTTATCTATGCGGCGGTCTATGTTACCTATGCTAACCTTAAGTTGACATTTTTGATTCAATCATTAAAAGGCAGTTAAATCGAGAACATCCATCTTTAATTCAAACGCCTCTGAACCCTGAAAACTTCTTCGCCCTGCTGGCGCACTACAAGTCACAACAATCACTTTGTAGTTTTGTTTTTTGAAGTTGGTTGTTCTTTTTGTAAAAACGTTTTTATTTTTCACTTTTTAGTTGCACCTACTCCACACAAATTCAAATAACACTAGTGCATTGAAGAATTGAAGACACCGACTAGAAGAATCATCAAAATTCGCATAGAAATGCCGGAGATGCAGTAAACTTATGCATATAACATCGTACATAACAATAATTAAATAATGTATAATATACTCAAACCTTCCTGAAAGTAAGTAGATCACATTAGTGAAAGAATTATCAATATTGGTTCATTAGTTATTGAGAAAATCGCGGACATGTGCTAGTCTACTATAAATAATCCTTGTTAAAATTAAAACAACACAAAAAAATCTAACAACACACACACATAACAAAATGACGTAACGTAGCTGAGAAACAGCCCTCCTCTCGGTGAGAGGGAGTGGGCCATAATCCACCACGCGGGCACGGTGCGGGTTGGTTTAAAATACATAAGTATCATTTATTTACAAACCTATTAAAAGAAATGATTACTATATCTACTTAAAAGAAACCTTGTGCCCCACTGACGTCGACTGTCTAGGGGTGGTCCCTAAACGTGTTAAATGCGTTTCGTTTTACACAGTTGCCTCAATCTTTTTCTACAGGATAACGTGTAGACAAACATGTCGTGTGAACCATCTGCTATATTACGGACGTGTTTGTGACGGTCAAGCCCAGTTTAAAAAAAAAATTGAGCTGGATCACTAGTAGGAGAGAATGCGCGATCAGACAGTGCTCCCAGAAATTATCTAGAGAAGTGCACAAGATGGCCGCCTTCAGAGGCAGTTTCAGGTATGTCGCATCCAAATGCTGGAACAACATTCCCCCGCGATAAGGAATCTAAAAACGCTTGGTACCTTTAGCAGTCGATTTCGGCAGCATCTGATCGACTCTCAGAAAAAACTGGGCTTCACCGTCTTTGTCTTTGTTTGTCTTTTTGTATTTTGTTGCAATAAATAAACGTTTTATCTATCTACCTATCTATATATAATAAATATTATAAATGGAAAATTTGTATTTTTGGATATTTGGTCCTCCATCACGCAAAAATGGCTGAGCTGATTTGAATGAAATTTGGCACACATATTAACCTAGATTAACACATGAAATACTTTCTATCCCGGTACCACGCGGACGAAGCCACGGGCAAAAGCTAGTTCACAATAAACCTTGAAGTGATGCGTTTTACAATATTTTTTTTTTTATTTCATGAAAAATCTGTAACACTTTTTCTTTTATACCTCATTCTTTACATAAACCGATTTTGTATGATAGGATTTAAATTCATACAGCCCTAAGGTAGAAAACGTTATACTATGCGCATTGCGGTTTATTTCAATGCAAGTTTATTTCAGGCGATGAAAATTTTACAACAGAAGTTATTTACTAAGTCTGGGGAAAATTAAGCATGTATACAGCCGACGTTTTACGATCAATTACTGAGATAAACTTGGGTAATATTTCTGTTTTTAAACGACCAAAATAAGAAAGATGAATAACTTTAAAAATCTTCTCTTGGTCTGCGCCAAACCTATGAAACTACGCACAGTATTTATTAAGGAATAAAAACGTTGACCCTAATATGAAAATTCAAAAGGAATTAAAATAACCCCGGTAGGCTAAAGGGATAGGCTTTATTGCCCCGGAGGTATTTGAAGAAAATCTGACAACATCATACCCAAAACGACAACAATTTTGCAATGTAATCAGTGTCGCAGCGATTTGTAGAATTTGCGTAGGCTTTCGTAGCTTTTCGTAGCAAATGATGCCTACGCCGTAGACATAACAAACTTGCGATGTCCCAATATGAATCAAAATTATTTTCTTTACCTTCCGAACTGAATATCTCGTATTATTTTTTATGGATAGACTCGATTCATTTTCAGTAAAAATTATAAAATTGCAGGTTACAAAATATGATTTATTCCGGTCTGATCGCGTGATCGGTGAAAGCGCGGTCACTGTCAGACTGCATAGAAAAGAAAGAGAAGCGCGATGACAAAACGCTGGTAATTTATTGAAAAATATGAAGCAATTATCTATTTACAAAGACTCTATTGTTTGGACTAAAAAATTAAAACACTAGTGCTTTAGTATGTTGCTTGTAGAATAATCTGACAAAAAATCAGAACGACTGTATGTATATTAGTATGGTTTTTATTGTGAAAATAAAGTTTTTAACGGTATCTTCATGATTTTTTTCTATCGTATCAAATTAGTTGAATTATGACGACCATATACTTTTAGGAATTATAAAACTTGCATTTTTTGCGTTTAGGTCCTGTAGTCCCCTTAAGTTTTCTTACCAACCAATTCATTATTAAGTCTTAGCAACAACATAGCCTCCCTATACAGGCCTTCAGATATTGGATACGGTTAATCTTTCAAGCAAATCATCTCGTATCTAGTGCCTATTCTGTCGAAGGCCGATAACGAGCCAGCCTCGTGAGTTATTGGCTTAATAAGTTACAAGTATTAGGCTGGTACCTATAGATAAGCTATATGAATGTTGAAAGGGAATTAAGTTATGTTGTATTGATTTCCTCGACATTGAAATAAATACTATATTACATTACTAGCAGCGCCCCGCGGTTTCACCCGCATAAGTTTCGATCCCGTGGGAATATCGGGATAAAAACTATCCTATGTCCTTTCCCGGCACTCAAACTATCTCTATACCTCATCTAAATCGGTTCAGCGGTTTAACCGTCAAGAGGTAATTACAGACAGACAGACATACTTTCGCATTTATAATATTAGTATGGATATTACATGTAAAGTGTCATCAAAATCCGTTCAGTAGTTTTTGCGTGAAAGAGTAACAAACAACTTAAAGACGAGTTATGAGAACAAACATTTTCTATAGATAATAGAAATTCCTCATATCTCGTCTTTATATCAGTGTCCTTTCAAAATATATATTTGGGGACCTAGATATTCTGTAATCCAATCGGAATAAATACACAATACCTTAAGAATATGTTTGATTTACAAATTATTTTGGTATTACGTTTGTATGAACTACGCATGCTACGCCGGCCCCTTAAAAGATTTGTTTATTTATAATGTGAATCGAGTATTGCAAAGATTTGCAGAATGGTCTGTATAGCCTAAATAAATCCATTGTGTTTATAGTACATGGTATTTATAAGTAATTCAGATTCCTTTCCGCAAAAATACTAAATTATTTTATACGAAGCGAATTCTTTTGTTGTTAAGTACAGACGCCAGCACATCAAGCTACCCGAAACTGTCTAATTTTCCCAATCAACTTTGAACCTTATGCTTTAGGGATGAAGTTGAAAATCTATTAAAGAAATTTGACAGATTGTAGTAGCTTGATGTGCTGGCGTTTGTACTGTTTCAATGTAACTACTGAAAAGGAACAAAGACTAACAATATCATACACAATGCTTCAATGACAAATTGTAGTAAGCTGTCAGCTTTTGTGTTATTCTAACGTTGGATTCGAATTCAAGGGAATGACTTGAAGATCTAGAACGAAGTATATCGATTACTTTACTTGACTGAGGACTTTAGCAAGGCTCAATGATAATAATTGTTTAGGCTATTTTCCGCTTCGACAGATACTGTAGTAGAAAGCCTATGGCACAAATTTTTATTATCCCAAAAAATAAAAAAGCACTTTTTACATTCAATCCTTTGATTGAAGCCGACCGAAGGCTTCAATCAATCTTTTGAGGATTGAATATCGCTACGAATTCAATGATAAGTTCCTGAATTTTTATATTATTTGTCGATTTTTATTAGTTTTTTTTTTTTTTTTTTAAAGAGTTAGTTGTATATCTCGTTTTTTACTTCAAGGGTCACAGAAAGGAATGAGGAATGATATCAACTTGTACAGTCACGAGCATAAGTATGTATACACTTGGCTTTATTCATAGGCGATTATCTACTTTATTTTTTAATGAAAGTTTATGTTATTACAAACATAGTATTTTCGAACCCATAGATTTATGTAAAGTGTCGTATTTCAACGTTGCATTTGTTATTTCACGAAAAAATCGCAATTGAAAGTTGCTAAGTGTTGACATATTAGTGCTCGTGACTGTACGGGGGGTATTGTGACTGTGACTGACTGTTACTGGCGGTCATAATATCAATAGTATACTTTTAACTGTAGCAAATTGTGCACAAAAACATAAATAAATAATTTACTTGTATAGAGGTATGAGGAACAGGGTATAAAGTTCGCTCATCCTCCATAGAAAAGGGTACTCCGATCAGACGGGTGTTGTGTCTGGTGGGCAACTGTCCGATGTTTTATGTCTGGCTGTTGTATATGTCGCAGTCAACTGGTTAAATTAGCCGTTTAGTTAAACGCCTAGCCTATTAACTAAACGGCGGCCGTTCAACTAACGGCCTGAATTAAATTCAATATTATAGTTTAGGTTGGAACTGTAACCAATAACTCGAGAGCTGAATTGGTGTCGCAGTAACTAAGCCAGGGCACCCCGACCAAATGAGTTAGGTTAGGTTAGAACTGTGATCAACAACGTGCGAGCAAAGAGAGCGAAGCGAGGCGAGCACTACTTCCAAAGGACAGGCGCTTAACTAAACGGCTAATTTAACCAGTTGCCTACGACAAATATATTTTTTGCTAGTCGCGCGGTAAACTCTGCTTGCGCGATGCAGGATTTTGCGTGACGTCAGTATGATTCGTAGTTCACATGTGGCGTGGGCGGTGTAGACCGCTACACTTGAATGGTATTTTTTGGAAGAAAAAAGTAAAGACATGACTTTTGCTTATTATTTATTAAATAAATAAAAAATCATGGTTCAGTAAAATTGTTTCTCATTTCGTTCATAGGTATAAAAGCTAAATAAACTTTCTATACCGCACTGCGTACGTTTTTTTTAGGAAAATATCTTCGATATTGTGACCTGGAACAAGAAAAAGGTCAACAAAATCTTGTTAGATCGGACCCGTGTCGTTCTGGCAATAAAGTTCAAACGTGTTCAAAATAAATTATAAGATAGTGCTTAGAATAAGTGAAAGGTCTTGTTATAAAATACTATACAGGGTCAAATTAAATTAGCTAGCGAAACTTCGCAGACGTGATGGCTATCCTAAGACATAAATACTTTTGTTAATAACAGCCGGTCTATTTCTGAAAACTTAGGTGAAGTGAACTATCATTCCATCTGATGCTAGGGATTAAAACTATTGACAGTTCACTTCACCTAAGTTCTTAAAGAGAGATTTTTAGAATACATCGGCAGGATGGTTCTGCATATTGTGTTGCTTTACCTCCCAGTTCCTTTTTACGAGACACCCAACAGAAAAGATAACGTTATTTCTTATTTTTTGCAAGAAAGTATCAAGTAGGTAAGTCGCATTGAATTATTAAAACTTGTGTTAAAGTTGTCTTCGCACATAAAATTAGCATTCGTGCAGCAAATTCATTATAATTCATTTTTATGTTCCACCGTTTAACTACAGCAATTTGCAAAGTTTTAACATAAAATTTAAATTACAGACAAATTACTGTCTGTGTTTTTGGCAAGCTCGAAACGAAGACATAAAACATTTTCTTTAATTTTAATACTGCTTAAGATATCGTTACGTCTTTTTACTTTTGTGGATTTAGGGAAGGTTCACATCTGACGGAAGATGCGTCGGGCGTCACTTCGATTGCGTCTATTTATTCGCTCGACGCACTAACGCATCATCAGTTAAGTGTGAACGGTCAAGTGTTTTTCTATTTGTCTGTTCTGGCGTTACGCGACCGATAATACGCGACGCATGTTCCGTCAGATATGAACCTTCCCTTAGGGCTTACGTATTCGATTTGTTTTTTATTATTATTTTAAGTAAATCTCACTCTTAGGTCGGCGGTCTCAGCACGGTTGCAGAGTAACCAAGCTGAAGTAGCAGTGGGCTGGCCATGTTTGTCGAAATAATTATGGCCAGTGGAGCAAACGAGCCCTGGAATGGAGACCACGTATCGGCAAGCACATTGTGGGACACGCCCCAGCTAGATAAACCAAAGACCAAAAAAAAGGTGGCTGGGACAGACTAGTTGAGGACTTCTTCAACCAGTCTGTCCAGCCTGAGCCACAACACCCTGTCCCCAGCCTTCGGAGGATTGGGTGCTGTGGCGCAGCCTGCGACTAACAACTAAGCCCATCGAAGTCCACTACTGCACATAGGCCTCTATCCAGCAGTGGACTGCGATAGGCTGAGTTGATTGGTTGAGGATACCACTACAAACATCTGGATGTCTGACTAGATAAGGAAATGCCAAAAATTTTACTGAAGGACCAGATTCTACCGGCCATGACGACTAACTTACGCGTTTATTGTGTTCGGCGAACCAGAAACGCGTTGTCACGCGCCTGTCAGGTTTCCTGAATAAGTAAAATGACATATGAACACGACGATCGCGTATCCGCGCGAGCGAATGGATAGACCGAGTACATAGATAATACCCAAACATAACTTTAATTTCGCCACAACATCGCTGTATATAATTATAATCGTTCTGTTATCAGAAACCGAATCGGCTCCGCAAAATTAATCTCATCGACAGATTCGCTTCGGAGAGATCCCCATGATAGATTAATGGCCCATGCTCGGGGATTACATATCAGTCCAGAAAATATCCAGCTTTATATTATAACTGGATTTATTTCGACAACTGGAGTTTGCTCACGGTTTTGTGTCGAGTTGATTAACTTTTTTGTTTTGGGATGTGTCGCACAGCATTATGAATTTTGGCCTCGTACAGGACTTTCTGTTTTTATTTTCATTTTACTTTTGTTTTTTATTTATTTTTAATGGTTCTGTGAGTGTGTTTAGTTTAGTTTGTGATAGACCTGTGCGAGTTCCAATACCTAAATACATGTTCTTTCTTTTATGCTCGAAGTTCTATTAAGATGAAATAATCGTTCCAATTCCAATATTTTAACACCAATCGCAAACCACAAGTTGCAACTGTAACAGGTTACATAACCCATACTAATATCATAAATTCGAAAGTAACTCTGTCTGTCTGTATGTTACCTTTTCACGCCTAAACCGCTGAACCGATTTAGATGAATTTGGTATAGAGATAGTTTGAGTCCCGGGAAAGGACATAGGATACATTTTATCCCGATATTCCCACGGGATCGCGACTTATGCGAGTGAAACCGCGAGGCGCAGCTAGTAAAGCTATATTTTATTGAAAGTAAGTTTAATGAAATACGACTTTGAGGTTATTAATGGGTTTAGCATCAAGGTGCTGCTCCACAACAGCATGCACTTAGCTTCGCTTTGTGTGAAAATGTCGGCGGCATCGTCCATTGCACGGATGCGTGGCTGGTAAAGAAATGAACCGCGCATCTAGCGTGGACAACTTCCCCGGGCTCATCCTACATAATTATGAGTGGACGGTCGTCTATATCGCCAACCTTTTTGGCAATTTCACTTGCAATCTTTCACTGCTAGAAATCCACTATTTGCAAGAAATACAATGATGATAAATAAAGAAAGATCGAGGGCGGCTTACATTATGGACACATACATTTGGTACATTTTATATTAAGTATGTTTATCGTTTCCAAAATCAGCGTGGGATGAAACAGTCTATGATAATACGAATGTAATGGCCGTTTGGTATGTTGAGGGTGGGACAGAAACCAATTATCGTTACAACCCCTACAAGTGAAATGGTTTCTGGGACAATTACATATGGTACATAAGTTGTTGAACTGTAAAGTTGCAATCAATGACACGACACGACGCACACACATACACACGACACGACACATGACACGTTAGGGCGGGTGTACACGACAACCTATTATATTCTAGATTTTAGTTTTAATATTATTATGTGTGATCCATTATCAGTATTCTATTCTATTCTATCCATCAACTATTTCTGAGATTGCTGGTAAACCTTTAATTGGCGACTGTGTAAGTCCGACGCTATTGTGACCTATAGTACATAAGATATATTATACATAGAAGCTGTTAGTATACCTCAATACATAAATAAATATTGTAATATCCATGAAATAGTACTCGTATAAGTCGCTTTTCACGTTTTTCGTGTTCTGTGTGACCGCGTTGTTCTTTTAAAACTGCACAATAGATTTTGATGCTGTTTTCACTATCTTTGAAGGAGTTAATTTCGGAACATTAATAATACTTACTTAAATATAGCACAGAATTCTTGGTGTTTTGACAGCATGTCGCCGCATCAGTAGCACCCGTGCAAAGCAATAGTGTGTCACGTGTCTGACAGAACTAATATTAAAAGAAAATATTGGATATTTTGTATGTTTGTCTGTTACGCTTTCACACTAAAACGGCTGAATGGATTTGAATAAAATTTGGCACATAGGTATACCATGACCTGGATTAGGACATAGAATAGTTTTATCTCGATATTCTCACGGGATCGAGACTTATACGGGTGAAACAATGGGGCGCAGCTATGTTGGCAACAGAGTAGGCTACGGTTATCTACCTTAATAATATGTATATAAAATATTATCTACTTACACGCAACAAAGTCAAATAGTAGGTACTAGTATGTAGTATTTTATGGTAGGTCCCGATTAATCTATAGAGGTATGAGGAACAGGGTGTAAAGTTCACTCATACTCTATAGAAAAGGGAGGATCCTCCGACCAGACGGGTGTTGTGTCTGGCGGGCAACTGCCCAATGATTCATTTCGGGCCGTTGTATCTATGCTAGTTGCGCGGTAAACTCTGCTTGCGAGATGCAGGATTTGCGTGACGTCAGTATGACGCGTTGTTCGCATGTGGCGTTGTAGATACCGCTACACCACTCCCCCCCGGAGACCGGAGGTCGATAGTGGGCTGAGTCTTGTATCTTGCGATGCTTGCCAGGCCAGCTGAGGTTCCAGTGAGTCGGAACCGGTTGCCGCATAGTTCACGGTGAGTCGGAACTGTCTGCGAAGATGTCCCCAGTGAGTCGGGGTGGCGCTGCGTTATGTTCCAGTGCGTCGGATTTGATACAGCGCCGGGTTGAGGCTGGCTGCTGGCGTCGACCAGGAGAGGCTTATTAAGGGCTCTGCTTGTAGACCGGCCGAAGGTGCAGTGTGCTGTGCCAAGGTTGCTGATGAGGCTGAGGGTGATGACCAGGTATGCGCGGTCGCTGCATGCTGGTGGTCAGGATACCCGTTGAAGCCGTGGGTGCTGGGCTGGCTGGGTGACTCGCCGCTCTAAAGCTTGCGGGAGTGATGATGATGACGTCACGCTGAAGTATTTGCACGAAGGCTGCGCTGACGTTCATGTTCGGGGTCACCAGTATAGAGGTATAAGGAACAGGGTGTAAAGTTCACTCATACTCTATAGAAAAGGGAGGATCCTCCGACCAGACGGGTGTTGTGTCTGGCGGGCAACTGCCCAATGATTCATTTCGGGCCGTTGTATCTATGCTAGTTGCGCGGTAAACTCTGCTTGCGAGATGCAGGATTTGCGTGACGTCAGTATGACGCGTTGTTCGCATGTGGCGTTGTAGATACCGCTACAAATCAAATATTTATTTATAGTAAAACTATTGTTTCATAAATATAGCCAATGAGCCTCTAAACAAAGTTTTCCTGTTAAAGATAGGTACGTGCTCATGGTTTCTCCGATCTGTCCTTGTCAAATCCGCCGCAAAACTCTGACGGAAAATACCACATGGTATCCCACCACGATAGTACTATAATAATACTAATTATACAATATGTAACATAGATAACGCAAGACCTCATACACCCCAATTAGAGTATTGAGTTAAAAGCAAAATACTATGACCAAAAGTATTTTTTTTAAAGCTAACTATTAATATTAAGTAAATCGTGTTGACTCTAGCATTACTCTATACCATTTAAAATTGAGTCTTATCGCCTTGAAACACGATTTAATTTTCTTTGGCTCAATCGGTGGTCAGTATGGCAAAATACATAGGTAGTTTTTGAAAAAAAATACCTATATTATAAGTTACTGAAATGGATTCAGTAGTCAATAATGAACATACTACTTTCAGGACTTGCGTTTATTCTGTTACACCTTGTATATGACCATAATTCATATTAAACCATTGTTATATTACTTATGCAAAACGAATAAAGATCCATACAAGATAGGTAGTCACGAACCATATTCCTCTCCAATTGACACGGCTTTCGATGAGAGAATGCGTTCCTAACATCTGTCAGTTATACAATGTGGAGATGACAATACAACAATAAATGAAAACATTAACAATACTAATGCATAGAAGTATTTAGGAACTATCAAATAAATCCTAACGTTGAAATTTAAAAAGTGACTTTTTCTAACATATTAAATAACAAAAAAGAACACCATTTAAATATTGGTTCACTAACCATGTGAAGAGCGGCAACAGCGCGTTATCATTGACCCAACGACCATAATATACAGGGTTATTGGAAAAACATCAACAACCTCTTAAGAGGTCATTGTACTCCTCATTATGAACAACTTTTACTTATTTTTTTTTTGAAATCGCGAAAAAAAAATCTGCTGTTTCCTACATTTATGTTCGGTTTGGTGTTTTTCCAATAACCCTGTATATGGCCGAAACCTGAAAAAATGGTGTAGGTACACCATTTTTTGCAGGTATATCAGTGAATTTTATTTATTAGATTAGTTCCTAATCGTATCCAACTGACAGGTATCAGAAATCCATCCTCTCGGTGACCGCAATACATTCAGCACCTCGCATATTTCACCTAAACATGATAGCTCTTCAAGAACTTCATTACAGAAAGCATGACTGACTAAGCAATTAACTACCCTGTATCAAAAGCCAAAAAAAACTGCACCACACAATAAAACCACATCCCTTTGTGCCGCAAAATATTTACATTACAATACGGAATCCTAGCACACTTTTCGATAAAAAATAGTTCATTGATTTCTCGCTCATACCAAAAAAAAAACAAAAATAGGGGTGCGATTAAAGCATTGTGCTGCCAATCAGAGTTGGCACAGCAATGCACGTGTTTGGAATTCGACACACACAACATGTCGATATGTTTTTGGGCGAGGGTGCATCACTAGCGTACGGGGAGTGCTGCTTGCACATGCCGCGAATAATAAAATGATGTTTATTTCTGTAAGTAGATAATTTAAGACACTTTTAGACACGTTTTTTTTTATATGTGTAGATGTTGCCGGCATTTCCTAGCTAACTGATTTCTGAGAAAAAATGCCGAAACCAACTCAGAGGTCATGGTTTCTTTTAAAGTCTAATCGTTAAAGTATTAAGATAATATGGGAGTTTAACCATGCAGGACTATGTCTGAAAGAGTAGTCGGGCCAAGCCGGGTTAAGAAACCCTAGAAAACTGCAGTAGGTCTGGAAAGGATTGATAAAGAAAGTAAGTTGGAAACGATAAGAAATAGCTACTGCTTTTCACTAAACTTTTCAGATAAGTAACCTTTTTCCTCGTATAAAACGAGTAAAAACACACTCTCACACTCATTTTGATTTTCAAAATCTGTTGTTCATTTGTTTTCCCGACGTTAGATTTTTTTTTTAATATCGCTGTTTCTGTGACCATGGAAAAATTTAAATTGCGCGCTTAAGACCTAATAATTCTACTATTCTCACCCCCAAACGAAATATGATTGCCTATTATATTGATATTACTCGCAGTAACCTAGCTATATCAATCACTTTATGTTAATGTCCCCTGTGGCCGATATTAATGGCCCGATTATACACTAGTACCAAAACCGACTACGCTTTGGAAATAGACTGAATTTATTATGAATGTGCGATCTGACCTATATTTTAATAGGTTATGGCCTACATTACTAACGATTTAGATTTTAGGGTTCCGTTCGCAAAGGGTGTCAATGGAACCCTATTACTAAGCCTTCACTGTCCGTTCGTCTGTCCCTCTGTCTGTCAGCTGACTGTATTTCATGAACCTTAATAGGTAGACAGTTGAAACTGTAACAGAGTTATGTATTTCTATTTCAAATGATAAAAATAAAATAAAGTTGAAAATTAAACGACAATTTAAGAAGATTAAACGAAAGGGCACCTTTAATTTTCAACTTTATTAGCATACATATAAGAAACGTGTTTTTTCGGAGTTTTTTGACCGAGCTGTATCTCATGAACCGTAATAATTATGTAGACTGTTGAAATAATCTCAATGTCTATTAGTTATAAAAATCAAAGAGGTTCTCCATACAAGAGCCGTATTTTTTTCGGCGTGTTTTGCCTTGTGATATGAAACCCTTCGTGTACGAGTCCGACTCTCATAACAAAATTACTTGAAAAATTAATATATATTGGTACCTTTTGGCATAGATATAGTTGATACAATCGATGTAACTTGCAGAGTCCTTATTTGTCTTCTCTTGTGGAAAAGATCCTGCCTAAAGTTTAATGGTAACTTTTTAATTTTACCACAGAGTGTACATAAAAATGTTTCAAAATCAAGAGTAATTTATTCAGATTAGGCTGAGAATCAACACTTTTCGAACGTCGATGTTACATAAGACAGTCCCCCAAAACGCCCGCCCTTCACCAGTTCATAGTGCCTTCGTAGTCTTGCTACCAAAACATGTAAACTCTATCTTATCTATGCTGCTAATCTTTCGAACTAGTTGCTTGCTCAAACTGCAGTTTGTTTAACACGACCTAGCAAGGTGTAGCTAGTGCATTACGGTCAAAACTTTCTACATTATTCTTGGTTGATCTACGTGGCTTTGTAAACAAACTTATGTGTGGGTCATGCATATATTACACTACCTTCTACCCGCGACTTCGTCCGTGTGAAATTTCTTGTTCCCCCGACCCACTCCGTCGCATCGCATCGCCCGCCTGCGCTGTTACTTCGTTTCGCTTAGCGTTATTTCTGACTTTTTTTTTCATTTTGCTCAGCTCCTAAGGGCCCTGGCGTGATGTTAAATCGCTTAAAGCCTTCTTCAAGAATTGGGCTATCACATGCAAAATTTTTTTTTTTTCAAATCCGATCGGGAGTTCCAGAGATTAGCGCGTTTAAACAAACAAACTCTTCAGTTTTATTATTAGTATATACATATATATATTATTATTAGTATATATTATAGATAGAACAGACATTGTTCCTTATTATTATCATAATATATCGTATGAAGAGAATTAACTAAGTAGGTACTTTATATGTGACTAGTAATTACCCGCGACTTCGTCCGCGTGGAGGTCGGGAATTATCCCATGACACCTATTAGGATAAGCAAGCTGAAGTGGCAATGGGCCGGCCATATTAGCCGTAGAACCGACGACCATTGGGGTAGACGTGTTCTTGAGTGGAGACCGCAAATCGGTAAACGTAAGGTGGGACGCCCTCAGGCTAGGTGGAGCGTCGAACTTTGCAGGATGGCTGGTAGCAGCTGGATGAGAGCTGCCGAAAATCGAATTGAATTGCGTGCAATAGGAGAGGCCTATGTCCAGCAGTCGACTGCTATAAGTTGATGATGATGATGACCTATTAGGACAAAAATTATCCTATGTCCTAACCTAGGTAATAGTCTACCTGTGTGCCAAAGGGGTTTGGGTAGTTTTGTATGAACCAGTGGCATGATTTTTTTTTTGAGCGGCCACTTAGTTTATTGTTGCTAACGCATAGTGGTATATATAATAATAATGACTCGTAAAAGAATTTTGCCCTAAGTAATATCGGAGCTGAAATATATGATATCGAAGTAGGCAGAATTTCAACATCATGTCGTCGAAATAAAGACGGAACCCCGTATATGTATTGTGAACAAATACAACACGTATGACACAATATATAAATTCATAAACTTACGCATGTTATTGGAGGAGTATGTATGGCATTATTATAAGATAATGAAATAAAAAACAATAATACTACAAAATCACTATATTTTTACACAAACCTTAATTATTTAAAACATTTAAAAACGACTTGTCGGGTGTTTTTAACCGACTTCAAAAAAGGTGGTTCTGTATTCGACCCGTAAGTATGTATGTTTGTAAGTCCGCGATTTTCTCAAAAACTAATGAAGTCATTTTGAATTTTGTTTTTTAAGTAATTCTTTCATTGTGATCTACATACTTTCAGGAAGGTTTTAGTATATAATACATTAGTTAATTATTCTTATGTACGAAGTTATATACATAAATGTACTGCATCGGAGCGAGGAGATCGGTGCTTTTGGTGGGCTCATGGGCGGCTTTTATGTTGTTGTTTATCGCTAATCACGAGTTATAGAGAGAAATAGAAGTAAAACTACAATGTAGTGAATGAAATAGACACCATTTAAAGCAAATAGCGATTTGATTTTATAGATTTTTCACATTAAATATCTCGGCTTCGATGAACGTGGGAAAGTAACGTTCATAGAAAAAAATGAATGTCTTAATGTGTTCTCTTTAACGAACCACTTTTCATAAGTGGCCGCGTATTTAAAAAATCATGCCACTTTTACTCAAACCCTTTTCATCGAAATTCGTTCAGCCCTTAAGACGTCACATGGACACATAGTCAGAGTTACTATGGCATTTAGGTATGTATTTTATTACTATGGATGTGATGACGAATTTGTCAGTATCCGCTATTTCTTTCAAATTCCATGGAATAAGTTATATTAATGCTCTTTTGGAAAGCATACAACATTATCTAATTTAAAATTTCACACAAATTCCCACCCGAAAATACAATACAGAGCTCGCGAGTGCATCCCTTACAAACATAGTTTACAAAGACAACATTAATTGTACAATTCCTTTGAAATCGTGCGCACGTGACGACAACTGTGTGTTGCCATACTCCATTAACTGCGCCCCAACTTACTGATATTTTATACATTTCGGGGTAAAATGTGTCAATTCTATGGCAAACACATTCACCAGTATAACGTGACCTCCCACCCCCTTCTAGAGACCAACAAAGGCCGACGACTGAAGGAAAAATGAGCAGTAGTTATAGGTCTTAGTAAATTGGTTATGGGATACAATGGGATCCATATTAGATTCCCAAGGGGGAGTTCTGCAGCGCGGCATTTCAATGGTTTATAGCTTCCAAATTATAGTCACATCATGTTGAAAAGTATATGTTAGATTGACGGAAATGATTGTTGACATGGTAACTTGGAATTTGCATTGTTGTGACTTCGTAATTATATTTGAGAAGAAAACTTAAAAAAAAATACTTACTTAAAAGTTTTTTCTACTAAGTCCAGTGGGGTAGTTGCGTAACACACTAACAGTAGCAATGGCATTCATTTTGACAGTTCAACAATCTTCATTGCGTTATTTACATTGTTGAACAGATACATTTTGCGAACATTTGAAGCAATGGATTAGCAATATCCTTTAAAATGATTCAGATTGTGATTGATAAAGGTAATTAGGGTGCCGCTTGCACCAAAAATCAGTAAATAAATACGTTTAGCGGTAAACGTACTGTTCTATTATCGTTCTGTTTCTGTCAATCGTTTGAAAATGAAGGAAACAGAATGACATTTTCAGATTAATGTTTAGCGCTGAACGACTTTATTGAATTCTGGTGCAAGCGATAATTCGACAACCAAAGACGGTCTGCCTTAAATAAAACCACATCTAATCGGGCATGAGTAGAAGTCGGCCAGCTTAGACTAGATAATAATTATAACATTTACAATCACATGAGCGGCTATTCTCATATACATAGTTCGTGCTTTTTTTTTTATTTGCTCGTTACTCTAGGTCAATAAAGAAGCGCCTTAATATAAAAACCTTGCACCATAGAGACCTAGCACGAACGCGTGAAGTGAACCTAACGTAAAGACCATAGATATATGAAAGAATTTCTATGGTAAAGACGTTCTAATTAAAAAAAACGTTAGGTTTAGGTACTTCATGTGTAAAAAAATAAGTTTAAAAACTAAAACCCGACTACTGAAAAGGATGAAACAAGAAAGTACCTTCCCGTGGTTGCATGCTACCATAGCTTATAATATGTTAGTACAGCGGCATGCGACCACGAAAAGGTACTTTCATGTTTCATCCGTTTCAGTAGTCGGGTTTTTCATATTAATATCGCTTACAATAGACTACTAAAGCTACACTCCATCAAATTCAATCCAACCTCATAACATACAAAGAGACAAATTAAATGAGCAATTTACACCCCAAAAGGGAACTATATCGCATATGGCATGTCCTTTAACACTTTAAAAGGCGTGATGTCCCTACAGCTGTCCTACTGATAAAGATAAATCAATTTCACGCCTAGAAACACCATGTGTTCGATAGTGGCAACTTTAATATTTTTATGGTAGCGACAATTAATTGATTAAATTAAAGTGGTAGCACTCTACCTAAATAAAGTAATTATGGTTAAAGGGTGACGTTGTAAACATAAAATAGGATTACGGAATGATTTTGTGAACTACAGTTTTGAGCCGTTCGGGATCGAAACGCTTGGGTCGAGGGGCCCGAGTACGCGAGTCCCTTTTGACGGAAATTTCTCGGCAAGTCGTGGACACTTCACCTGACCAGAGGGCTGGCTAGTTCTTTGGCCAAAGATGTAGCATTGCCATTCAACGTGGCAATGCTGCCAGTCTTCTGGCCACGTTTCCGGATGACAGCGATGCGGACGAGTACTTCGACGCCTATTGTTAATTAGTTAGTCAACACCTACTTAGTGTAAATCTAAATAGTTAATTGTGTTCAATATTGTATAAAAGCATTTTAAATGTTCATGAAATAAAAAATAAATGTGAATCGTTTACGACAAAAAAGATAATATCGAAGATGATGCATTTTGAAAATCTGACAATCAGTCTTACCAAGGGATATCGTGTTGCCCAGTAACTGGGTTGTGGATGTCAGACAGGCAGTCTATCCATATTATTATTGTTATTGAACTGCATCCGGTTAGACTGGAAGCCGACCCCAACATAGTTCGAAAAAAGCTAGGCAGATGATAATGACGCATTTTGAAAACATTATACAACATTTGTTTTTCCTACAAAAGTAAAGGTATATTCAGGAGGCCTTTTTTTTTTTTTTTTTGTTTCCGGGGTGGAAAATCCTCATGGATGTCCGCCGCCCTGGGGCGGGCGGCGGGGTCTGTCAGACTCTTACTGACTAAAAACCACCCCGGTGTTCCATCTCACACCTACGCCGGGGGTCGCGGGAACGTACGATCCTTCCGCAACCCCCGGCTGGTGCCCCCGCAACTGCGGGCCTCCTCGGGTCAGGGGGGGGAGTGAGGTGTTTGACTCCCCCCGTGACGTCTAACAGGGGCGCGCGTGGAACACTACGCGCCGCCACCTCGGGTCCTAGTGTGTGGGGGGCGACGGACGTTCCCGAGTACGTCGCCCCTGGACCCATTTAGGGGGGCTGGAAGAGGGCATTGTCTGCCCTCCGCCGACGCCCGGTGCGCCTGCTGCGGGCCGGGTGAGTGGACGAGATCTCCCTCTCCCTTTCCGCAGCCTCCTTCTGCGAGACGACTGTTTCGCAGAAGGAAACCACCGCGTCCCAGGACTCTTCGCTGCCGACCATCGACTCGACCACGGCCGGCAGCGACAGGTCACTGCCTACTTCTGAGATGAGGGCACGGCGCGGCTCCTCCCAAGCGGCACACTCTGCCAGCGTATGCCACGCCGTGTCCTCCCGGCAGTCGACGCAGTGGTGACACCGGGCGTCCGGCTCCCTGTTTATGCGACACAGGTACTTCCCGAAGCAACCATGCCCCGAGAGCACCTGCGTCACCCGAAACGACAGGGAGCCGTGCCTCCTCCCGAGCCAGCGCTCGAGTACCGGCCGGACCGCCTCGATAGTGACGAGGCCGGATATTCAGGAGGCCTACCACAAGCTCTTAACGCGATCCATTTTAGGACCTAAACTGAACTGTTCTTCTAATTCGTACCATGACGTCAGTTTAACGATTCAGTTTAGGCCGTGCCATCTGCTGACAGCGATTGTCCCAAACTGAGTCAGAAGTTTTGGTTTCATTCATACTTGTTTGGTACCATGACGTCCATAGAGCAGCTCAAGCGATGCAGTTTAGGAACCTAAACTGAAATGTCTTGTTTTTGAATCGTTTTTAATTAGATCATGGTAGGCCACCAGGAAAGAATAATGTTCCAGCTTCCTTGTTAATTCAAATTGTACTGCTCTTTCTAAAATAGATAAGTAACAGCAGCTATTGTGAATTATCTTCCCAACTATTTTCATTTTACGTCTAGATAATTTGCGAACGTACCTGGGACTGTTAAAACGACCCAGCTTCCTGGTATTTGACGCAGTATTTCAATTAACATTCCTGTTGCTCTGCGAGTTCTCAGAAATACATGAATGCAAATAATTGCAATTAAATGAATGCCAAAAAGGTTTCTCTGTATTTCAATAATTCAGTTTTAAGTGACAGGATAATTCCATGCAACAGTGTTGACATGTAATCTGCATCCGCGATTTATTTGCCAAAAATGTAAACAAATATGAGTTTATGGAAAAATAACATTAATTCCTACACAATAAAGTTCAGTTTACGCTACAATTTCACACATATTTTTTTACTTTTCAATAGTACTAGTCACTCTGAAATCAACTTAATTACCATTAACATAAAGTTGTTATTTGTTTAACTTGAAATAACAACAATTTGAAACAAATCTGAATAGATTATAGACATCGACCTTAGGTAATTAATTAAACATAACATAACACCTAGTTACCCCGAAGGGTTAGGCAGAAGTGCACCGATAGTACTGAGAAATTCCAGAGGGAAAATTCCCGTGCAATGAAAAAATAATTGTGCCCGACACAGGAATCAAATTCAGCACCTTATGCTCAGCAGTAGCGCTTGCGACCACCAGACCAACACGGCAGTAATTTATTTATTTATTTATCCTCTGACTGGAACCGCCATACAGCAATTACACCAACGGAGCAAAAAATAACTTCATGTACTGACTTCCAACCATCCTGTGCCAGCGTCAGGCAGCGTCCCACCAGCGTCAGGTACTAGTTGTCTGGCATTATTGCTGAACTGGGCCTTTTGGCGCAGCCGTGAGGCACACTTTCCAGCTAATTTCTTACATCGGACTTTACGCTTTTCATTTGTTTTTTTTTTATCTGGTGTATTGTGTGTTTTTTAGTCTGTGCTAAATAAATGTATTTTCTTTCTTTTCTGTGCGCGGTGAACTTCGAACGGGCGGGCGGCGATCCATCCACATTGCGCACATTCTTTGCGATTTTATTGAGACTCAATTATGTTTTCAAAATAAAATAATACTTACTTTAAAATTAAAAACGGAAAATTGTGATGTTATGTGTCGTCCTGCCTGACAGATCTTAGATACGATATTAACAAAAAAGTATAATAATACTATGGATATTAACGATTTCCATGGCTTTACCAGTTTATGGCATAGTTTTTATTACGTACTTACAAGTAGCATTTAAGCTACTAAGGCAAGCTAGATGGACCGAAGACCTAGTGTTGTGGCGCAGTATAGGAGAGGCCTATGTCCAGCAGTGGACTGTGATAGGCTGAGTTGATTGATTGAGTAAATAATATTGTACTTACCATCAAAACAAGCGTATTTAATGAACACAACTCCTGGAGACCAACTCTTAGAGGGGGGGAAGTCTTCAGACAGCACGAAGTTGCAGTGATTGACGCCTGTACATCTGTAACCAATAAAAATATTTCATTATCTTCTGTTACCTTACTGAGTGTACCTTGGACATTACTGACATATCCTCATCATCATGATCATCATGTAAAGGAAAACCGTGAGGAACCTTGAAAAAACAACAATCATTGCGTTACCTACGTTTTTGAGCAGACACTTTTTGCGAACATAATATGAAGCAATGGATTAGCAATATTCTTCAAATTGATTCAGATTGTGAATCTATCATTTACATTGTACTTGTCTGTCCTTCCTCTTTTTAATCCATCCAAAGGTTGTCTTTAAAAGATCGCTTTTAGCGATAAGACCGCCCATTGTGTCACCCATTGATATTTATGTCTGTAATTTATATGGTGTACATAATAAAGAGTATTCTATTCTATTCTATTCTACGCAATTAGCGTACTGGACTTATAAGTTAATACAAGTCTGAAATCGCCATCCCGTCTAGAGCAAGCGTGGTGATCAATGCTCGGTGCCTTCTCTGTATGAGAAGAGGCATTTGCCTTTGCATTTGGATAATAATAGGCTGTATTTTTATCTACGAGTACAAAAAAAATTCTTTAGCTCTATTGTTCTATTGTTTTTTTGAAGTGAAAACCTCTTTAGGCGCGTTGGGCATTTTTTGAGATGGGAAAAAACCATTGAATTCGCGCCACTGTTACCATAACCGACACCGCTTCGGATGTTTTCGGCTGTCCTCGGGATGTACTCGGTTTTAATGTATATCCGATATGTCAGTGAGTGATGGCAAAGCATTCTGTTTGTGTTTTGTTTTCACTTCTGTCGGCACTGTCAGAGTGCCACTGTTTTTTATTGAAATAGTATTTAAATATGTAATTAATAAATAGCCTCCTGACAAATAGTGCTCAAGTGAGTGCGTAAACACAGGTCCACTCCATGTTCCTTTACTCTCATAGTCCGATGTGACAGCAATCCGACACGACCGGGGAGAGATTAGGCGCAGGACCAACGGCTTTACGTGCTTTCCGAGGTATTAAAACGCCAACTTCCAAACTGGACACACTAATACTGTAATTTAACCTAATCATTTAAAATTAAGAGCTTTCATAGATCCTATTAATGCCTGAACAGTTATACAAAGACTCTTTAATATATCTTCAAGTAATTCTCCTATATTAAACCTCTTAGCATCAGCAGTATATTGCTCTGTAAGCACTGTAATTATGTGCTTCATGAAGTTTCATTACAAGTGCTTGAGTAGAATTTATTGTCTGTAAATGAATTAGAAGATTACGTTGAGAAAAACTATAAGTTGCATTGCTAAGACTTTTTTATTTCATTGCGTATTAATTATATCCTACGAATATTATAAATGTGAAAGTTTGTGAGGATGTTTGTTACTCTTTCACGCAAAAACTACAGAACGGATTTTGATGAAACTTTGCAGCAATATAGCTTATACATCGGAATAACATATGGAATACTTAGTATCCCGATATTTCTACGGGATCGACACTTATGCGGGTGAAACCGCGGGGTGCTGCTAGTTAATAATAAATAAATAAATTTATTGAGGTACATAAAGGTTTTGTAGTACCTACATGAGTGACCTAGAAAGTATGCATTATTAATTACGTGGTGTAGGTACAACGAATTGTTGGGTGAATCGCTGCCTAGCTAGATTACTGAGTAATCTGTATTTAGGAGAGAACACAGGAAAGATAAATACATAGGATTAATACAGGAAGGTACTTTCAGGGTAATTAATGTGTTAAGCAAATGAAAACTCTACGTCAATTTGCCGTGTTTAAGCCATTTCATACAATTGTTAAAGAATGACACATTCATTCATTGGGCAGATTCGATTTATTCCGGTCTGATCCCCTGAGCCCCCCCACCACAACCCCCCCCCCCTCCTCGATCCCCTGCTAGTTCGTCTTCTGTTTTACACTTTGTCTTATCCACTTTATGCTAGGTTACTCTTTTTGACAGGTAAGTACAGTCAAGAGAAAATAAACGTTCGACACATAACGGCTTTTAAAACTATCTGGAATATTACCGACTATGAAGTGGAAAGGACTTACTGAATCCTGAGTCTTGGAACAATTGGTTATGGATCTCGCAGCTGTTTCATTAAATGTAAAAGAACTTAGATAATTTCGTTTTTATCTAGCTAGACGATACTTAATTATCAAACGCGGACATAGACAATATTTAATAATGATATTAACCCTTTGTCCAAAAGTTTAGGGTAATTCTCGTTACGTACTTTCTTTATTATCTACTTTAAGCAAAAGTAGGTAGTTGTAACAAAAGACATTTAATTACACTCTTTGTACAAAAGCGACATGACGAGGGTAGTCATAAAAATCTACGATCTCATAAAGACGCCATTGTTATGAATTTCCAACACGTATGTGCTAAAATTCTGTCTAATTTCGTGTTAATTCTCCTTTGTTAGTAACTAGGGTACTGGCATAAGATAAGATAATTCAGAAGATCTATTTCATACAATTGGATGTCGATTAGCAGAAAGGACTCAACCCAAAATATTGTCAAAAATGAGTTAGATGCACCAAATGAACCTAAGAGGTCGGGTCTGTCATTCAGCAAAAATGAGCTAGCATCAGACAAACAGAAATATTTTTTTAATACTAGTGAACAATCCACATAAGGGTGCGCATTTCTTTATGATTAGCTTAATAGACCCAACCCGGTAGAATCCTTTCTAATAAATTATACTTCAAGGAAACGCACTAAACTTGATTTAACTTATTAGCCTCAATTCATCTGAGTTGTTTTGGATAAATGCACTTACAAAGAAACAAAGTCTATTTTTTATAAACCAAAAAATGACTTAAACTTCTTAAGTCGTTTTTGATAAATTGAATGTTACCGTCAAAAGCTCTTTGAACATTCAACTAAAACGACTCAAACTGTCTGAATTATTGTTGATAAATTTAAATAAAAAAAAGTGCATTTCTAATTGACAATGACTGCCTCGTCGGTCTAGTGGTCGCAAGCGCTACTGCTGGTCCTGGGTTCGATTCCCAGGTCGGGCAAAGTGTTATTGAGTTTTTTTCCACCAGGAATTTCTCAGTAGCAACCCGCAGTGCTACTGAGAAAATTCCAAGGAGAAATTCCAAGCCATCTACCGGGAATAAATCCAGACTCCGGGGAGTCAGGGTTTGTGCCCGTTAATATGGCTCTAGGTTCGCCCCTATTGCTGGCGAAATGTGGGTGTACTATGGGGACTCCTCTGCTTAACCCTTCGCAGAAATACAGGCGTGATGTTGTGTATTTCATACAATACAATACAGCGCATACCATCTAATCATCATTTATTTGAGCCCACTGCAGACTACAGTTATGAAACTTCTACAAAATTATTATTTGACTAGCTGCGCCCCGCGGTTTCACCCGCATAAGTGTCGATCCCTTGAGAATATTTGGATAAAAAGTAGCTTATATGTTAATCCAGGGTGTCAGCTACTTCCATAGAAAATTTTATCAAAATTGGTTCAGCCGTTTGAGCGTGAAAAGTAACAAACATATAAACACACACACACACACACACACACTCACAAACATTCGCCTTTATAATATTAGTGTGACTTTCGATAGAGAGACTGGATTTCAGACATTTATGCGTTATAGAAGCTCCCATTTGTGATTAGCTACCCCCAAAAGGAAACTACTAACAACATCAGGTACTATTTGGAACTGATGGATCGAAGTACCAATTCTAGATCGTTTGTCAGTCGGCGTATAGCTATCTAGCACGCCATGTCAAAATGATCCGAGAGAGTTCTCCCAAAATGGAATGCCAGTTGTGGAAAATACAGCATTCTGCATATTTTTGTATGAAATGAGCCTTTTGTAATTATTTATTATGTGGCATTTACTGTTAACTAGAGTCTCGTGTTTGAACGTAATTAAATGTTAAATTGTAAATTATTATATATTAAATTAAATAGCACGCTGAAAGGAAATTAAAGCTTTGCGAACAGTCATTTTTCATGTTGAATGTTTAGAAAATTACATAGCTACTTGTAGGTAAGGAAAATTTTGCCTTTTTGGTGACGATTTTTCATCCTAATTTTCTTCAAGAATCTTATCTACAATTATTATGAAACGGGCAAAATTCAACGAAAACAAGTTCGTGAGACAAAATATCTTGTGCAAACGGTAAGGCGAGTATAGATTAAAGCTTACTTCCCTGTAACAGAACATCGATCATTCGCCGTTTTTACGTTTTATCGAACCTTACTCGATGTTTTGTTACAACCAGCAACCTAATTGCGTAACAGACTATCAATCGGAATCTGAATCATTTTGAAGCAAATTGCTAATCCATTGCTTCATAAGTTCGAAAAATTTGTTTGCTCAACACGTAAATAACGCAATGACCGTTGTTGAACTGTCAAAATGAAACCGATTCCGATTGATAATGTGTTACGCAATGGCCCCGCAGATTTTAAAAACCAACGAGCGTATTGGTAAATAATTTTATCGATCAAAAACACGAGCGCAAGAACCCACAATCATCAATAATGAATCCAAGGTAGAAAGAAATGTTACAGGTAAATGCTCACTCGCCGTGTGCATTACGTCGAATGCAGTAGAGCTATTCTGTAAAAATCTCACCGCGATAACTTGGGTGAAGTGAGCTTAAAGTGAGCTGTCATTAGCGTCAATCCCTAGCATCAGATTGAATGACAGCTCACTTCACCTAACTTCTCACGGTGAGATTCTAACAGAATCGACCGGCAGCGTCGAGCATTCGCAGAAACGTTACATTACATAGAAATGCTTTTGGAAACAGAGCTTTTGCCTATATTGTACCATTCGTAAGAACGTTACATTACATGGAAATGCTCGAGAAATTGCTCTAGTATATACTCACCATAAAGTTTAAACCCATGAGTTATGAGATCACTAATTTCTGGCATAATATTATTCTAGGATTTAGAGGTAAGTATAGAGGGATCCTTTTGGAGGAGGATATTTATGGACGGTGTTTCATCTTTTGGGCTTACTTATACTTACATTAGTGATAAATTGGGCAAGGATGTGACTTATTGGTATGTTTATGTAGTTACTTAATAGGGAGCTTTATGTGAATATTTTGTTAACGAGCCAAGCAAACACAACTATGCCAACTACAACATACCGCTGTCATGAGTGCAATGTTTGTTTATTTATTTTTATATACTTTATTTGTACATCATAAAAAGAAACACAAAAAATAAATCTTATATAAAATAAAATGGTTTTTGATTTTTTTTATCAAAATAAATTGGTTTTTGACTTTGTCTTTCTAATAATTATTCCTTTAGTTCAAACCCTACGTCGGCGTCGCCGCGCTGGTAAGAATATACCTATTTATTTTGACTCATCGCCTTCAGTCAACAAAGGTACACTCAAAAGGAATTATAAGCACTCCCCTCTCCACATACATCCTCAGCCCTCACTGTCCATCACTCTCTCCTTCCTGCCTTTAAATTCACTAGAATTTATACTTGATCAATAAACGTACTTCACTGAGCCCCATTTAATGTTGCCAACGAAAACTGCATTCAAATTACAGCATGCATAGCTGATAACATCAGGTAATATCCACCTTCGCCCCTGCTAAGCGTAGTGAGGGGACACGCTAATGTGAATTAGTCGATAATATTAATTGAAATAAAATACTAGTAAAAAGATGAATGCATGATGTTCAATAATCAATATATTTATTGCATTCCACAGTGTGAACTTAGCGTGGTAGGTATACAAAATTATGATCATTCTGTCAAACTCAGCAAGGTAGGAGAGAGGAAGAGGGCATTAGTTTGACAACGTATGTTTCATATGCCCGCGACTTCGTCCGCGTAAAATTTCTTGTTCCCCTGACCCACCCCGTCGCATCGCATCGCCTGCCTGCGCTATCACTTCGATTTCGCTTGGCGTTCTTTCTGGCTTTTTTTTTTCTTTTTGCTCGGCTTCTAAGGATCATAGCGTGATGTAAAATAGCCTTCCTCAAGAATGGGCTATCAAATGCAAAAATAATTTTTCAAATCCGACTGGTAGTTCCTGAGATTACCCCTACATACAAACAAAATTATACCTCTTTATAATAATAGTAAATAATATTATTTAAGAATAATAATAATAGAATATTATTTAGCGTGTTATTTAAGTATTTTTATAAAATATGTAATTTTCTTGTCATTTCAATTAAGAATAATATTTTAGCTGATGTAATCTACTATTTTCAGACTTGACCGAAGCCGTCTGGCTTGGGTACAAGCAACTCGTTGGTTGGTAACAGCGTACATTTATACTACCCTATTAACGATCGTCTAAAATTAAAGATTTAACTGAATGCTGAACAACCACTTCATTAATTACTTATTCGTAACATAATTTTACACAATAGACTATAACGCACAAATAGATTCTACTATCTAAACTTTACATCGCCGTGCTTAGAGGACGTGTATGCACATCACTAGCACTCGATAACCGTACCTGCCGACATTGCACCATTTTGAAGTAGGAAATGACTGGCGAGTGCTTTCTGTGATTAATGGCGTTTAGTGCGATTAGACGCTTAAATATTTGACAGCGCATCAGGTTGGATGGGTGATCGAAGATTTATTTATATCCATTAGGCAATTTATTGAGTAAACAAAAATAAATTCTAGTACTTTTTTCATCGACTTGATGTCTCGGTTTTTTAGACTCGACCACAGAACACTTCCGAGATCCTATTAAGACTATTGTTTTTGATACACATACGTGAAATTACTTATATGTACACCTGCAAGTTCTAATATGTATCTAGTACTTATTGAAAATACCGTGTCTTGGAAAGCACGTTAAGCAGTTGGTCCCAGCTGTCATTCATGAATCTTTGACAGTCCTTACGGGTCAGTAAAAGCCCGAAAGTCTGACTACCAGTCTTACCAAGGCGTATCGTGTGACCCAGTAAATGGGTTGTGAAGGTCAGATAGACAGTCGCTCTATATAAAATCCATGTAATAAGCAGCATGGAGAGCAGTGGTCGCGCAGAGAGCAGTGATGGCCCAGTGGTATCAGTCCCGACTTACGAGTTGTAGATCGTGAGTTCGAACCCAGGCAGGCACTTTACTTTGTGTATTTAATTTCATCAACACTGCTCTCTCAAAATGGTGAAGGAAAACGTCGTGAGGAATCCGGCATGGGCATGTCCTAGAACCAAAAATTCGAAGACATGTGACATACACCGACCCGCACTGGTCACACGTGGTGGATTATGGCCCACTCCCTCTCACAGAGAAGAGGCCTGTGTCCCAGCAGTGGGAAAAGTATAGGCTGATTATGCTATGCTATGCTAAGGACTTATGCTACTACCCGAACATCATCATCATCTGCCTACCCTTTTCCCAACTATGTTGGGGTCGGCTTCCAGTCTAACCGGATGGAGCTGAATACCAGTATTTTAAGTGGAGCGGCTGCCTATCTGACCTCCACAACCCAGTTACTGGGTAATATCCCCTTCGAAGCCCACCCCAACATAGTTGGGAAAAGGCTAGGCAGCTGATGAGTATTAAAAATACCATGTGTGTATTGTATAAATCTAACACATTAATTTTATTTGCCAAACTCAAACATATCCAATAAACGTAGGAGCAATACCTTTTATACTGTCAATCAACATTCTTGATAACATCTATAAACAGCCCTCCATACCTACAGCTGGCGATAATAGTTATTATAACAATAGCTTAAATTATTCAATGACACGCTCCATTGGTTAAACAAAAACAGTGTTTGGTACCATAAAGTTCGCTAAATAGGTTGGTCTCCTGTCATGTCTTGTTAAGGATAATTGGAGGGTATTTCGAGATTATTACTTCAACAGAAACTGTTTTGGTTGATAAATAGTTAAGAGTCTCCGGCACAGATATAGATACACCTAGATAATGCAAGAGCGATTACTTCGCGTGCCAAAAATCTTACCAGCCTACGTACACAAATCGTAAGCCGCCACTTTCGCGCTCAGTCCTGCGTAAGGCCGGGACTCCACCAAAGCGGAGATGTGTGCGGTGTGCTGTGTGCTGTGCGAAGCGAATGGTTGAAATCCTTATCGCGTCACTCGTCTCGTCTGTGATTGGTCGATTCCTGCACGTCTCCGCTCCGCTCCACCCAGCTCCGCTTCAGTGGAGTCCGGGCCTAATGCTGGCTGGGTGAGCGTGAGCGCTGGCGCTAGGCCCCTCGCGTGGGGCAAGACGGATGCCGCACACAGCGGCGTCTTTGAATCAGTTTGATTTTCCCATCACTAAATAGTGCTTGTGACGTCAAAGTATGTAATCAAAAAATGGCACGCTTGGTTGTCATACAGATCGTGATACTTGGGGTATCTAGGTTTATCTATATCTGTAGTTAAGGGTCTCCGGCGTCATTCACGATGGAGATAAAGGACTCTAAGATAACTCAATGTATCCTAAAGGTATATAGCGGCCTTGCTGGGTAGAATTATCTGTAGTTCTGCATCGATAAGAGCCAAATAATTGCTGATCGCAAGACTGTGTTTTTAGAAGACAGGAGAACGGTGGGGAAAATCCCTAAGTCATCTTTTAATTTACCAAATAAATACAGAAAAATTCAACAAGCCATATTTTTAAACGGAGTAATGATAAATGATTTTTATGTCTATAAGTAGGTTTGTAAAAAACACTTCTACGCGTCAATCATATTTTAAAACTAGATGAGGTCGGAGTTTCCCTCAGAATAATAACTGAGGAGTTTCCTATCTGACTAGGGACTCTGAGAAGAAAGGCCGAAACAAAGTAGGTAGGTAAAGCTTTTTTTACCTGTCTACACTTCCAACAATTTTCACTCAAACACTATTCCTATAGATAAACCTGTTTAAAACGCGCTTTTAACAAATTATTAAGTACTACTAACACCATTACCTGACCATATATTAACATGTCATAATTTAAAATCGGCCGTCACTATTCAAATTAGCGGCTGCTAAGCGCGTGCGCAGGTCAGCCGGAACGCGGCGTTTATCAAACATGGCGCCGCTTCCGGTTAGTCACGTCACGCGTCCGTCACTTCCTGTCTGTCCTACACCTGTTAAGGGCTGATGTGACCTATAAATGTGTAATGAGTTGATTATCCTATACTTTATGAGAAATAAAATCATCAAAATCAATAGGAACTATGAATCAATCTTCACACGGTATTAAAACAGCCCTAATAAGAAGCAAAATACAGACGCCAGCACATCAAGCTACTACAATCTGTCAAATGTCCTCATGGATACAATAACAGCAAACAATATTCTATTCCATTAGATAGATAATAATTATTATAAACCATTTATGTACAGACGCCAGCACATCAAGCTACCCGAAACTGTCAAATTTTCCCAATCAACTTTGAACCTTATGCTGTAGCGATAAAGTTGAAAATCTATTAAAGAAATTTGACAGATTGTAGTAGCTTGATGTGCTGGCGTCGTCAGTACACAAATAAATAGCCACATCACGCAATCAAAATCAATTCTTTAGGGACAAACACCTAGAATACTCGCAAATAAATTATAAAGGAAGTAATGTGCCGGAGGTGCATCAGGGAAAATAGTAATATAAATATAAAATCGGTTTGTTTTCCCTGTACACAGAACCGTGCATATAAGTATCTCATTTAGTTAGCCTCTGGCATCCCAAGTGTTCGTTTGATCGGCAAAAATTATTATGAAGCCCATAATTTTATCTAATTCGTTTGTGGTGACGTTGTTCATCTTCTTGTCTGTGAAACATGGTGAGTTTTGAGAATATCTGATGTTCCATTGCTAAACTAATATTAAATGAAAAAAACAATTTTAGTAACTGCCACTCCATGTTTAACTAGGCATTTAACTAAACGGCTAATTTAACCAGTTGCTTGCGACATACCTATACACCGTATTTTCGAACCAACCGTAGCTGGTCAGCCCCACCGTCAGTCGGACACCCACTGAAGGCGCCATGTTTGATAATACTCAATGTGTTTCATCTACAGTCAGCCTCAAAAAGATGTATACAATGTAGCTATAAGTAAGTACACACGGCTACACATCAAGCTATACATTTACAGTTTTAGCTGACCTCGCATTTTATAGGTTTATAATCAGAAGTCAGCTTATACTGGTTATGTATAGCTTGATGTGTAGCCGTGCGTACACAACGTCTATAAATGTCTATAAATTGATACTATATTATGGAACAAAGGTTAAATTCAAATTAATATGCATTCGGCCATAACCTTAATCCGCTACTGCTGTTTCGGCCCTAAATTAACTTATTTCCTTCGTGCTTCCCATTTTTGGAAGTACACTCACCTTTTAGACAAAATGGACCAAATTATACATACTTACATACATTAACTTCTATGCGTCATGTTCGTGAATAGGCGCCGTCAGTTGGGGCTGGTCATCACTTAGCTGCCTCGGCTTATTTTTATTTTTAATTATTTTATTTTTGGATTGTGAATTTTTCTTATTTAGTATTTGCTGTACTCTGGACGCTTTTAACGCATACGTCTTTTTTTACATCGTTCTCACATATTATTATAAATTCAACATTAATGATGTAACTAATATTTTTGTAAAAATAATAATTTAAAAGAGTTTCTTGCCCGTTCTTCTCCATAGGTACCTACGCTTTGGAATGGGCAACTAGCTTCATTTTATTTTTGACTGACCGACTTCTTGACAGTTCAAAAGTGCCTGTAAATGGTTTAATTGAAATAAGTGCTTTGAGTTTGAGTCTATTTTAAATGTGGCCATGGACGAACAAGCTTGGGCACAAGCTACTCTTCCCATTCGAACATTATAAGATATTTTTAGTTCGGCATAATCGATGCTATTTTAACTAAGGTCTCCCTTTCCAGCTTCCTCTCTTAGTTGCTACGAGTGCGACAGTTACCGCTCGTCCATTGACGATGCTACAGCATGCACCAAGTTAGACCCCAGCATGATCAGAGAATGCCCAGAGTCTGACAAGCCTGTGTGCCGCACTTTGAAAGCGGAAAGTAAGTATACAAACGGAGTTCCACTTAGTGAACATCTTAAATTATATTTATTCACTAGCTGTGCCCGCGACTTCGTCCACGTGGAATAGTGACTTTTCGGGCAGCATATTTTGAATTACATATACCGTCGTTTGGGTAGCTAAAAATTTACTTTACAGTAATGCTTCTCTGTATACGATATTTGACGTATGGCCATCGGGGATGAAAGCATACAGGCTCCTAGGATTGCTAACCCGTGACAGAGCCACATACAACTGACCGTGCGAGAAACAGCTGATACTTAGATCTACACCCACAACTTTCAGCGTCTGACCTTGGGCTTTATTAATTGTCATCACAAAACATAGGCTGACTGGAAACTGGACTCGTTTAAAACTAAATGGAAAATTGTTTGGAGTGAAAGGAATCCGAGGAATGAAAACACTTTCACCTTTTCCACACCCTGTTAAAATCTCTGCTTCTATCAGATTTTGTTGTAAATTGATCACTTTTAACCTGGTGCCATTGCAAAGTTTTGGGGGGCTTAAATTTCTAAGAAGCATTATGGGTACGCCTACTTTTAATTTTATTTTATGTGCTGGTAGTCCAGGAGCATTGAGGGATTCTAAAAATTGTACTGGGTAGCTTGTAGATTCTCCTTCTTCCATGACTCTGGCTTTATATAGCCACGGACGCGCAGGCGCGAGGCGTGTACGTACTCTGATAGAATACCTTAACAATTAATGTTCGCCGTGATTCTTTAAATTGACATAACTTTTTTATTTATGAACCGATTGACATGAAATAAACACTAACTGTTAAGTGAAGCTTACTATAATATATTAGTGAAAACCGCATCGAAATCGAATAAGCTGTTTCTGATATTAGCGTGCACAAACACACAGACAAACAGATAAACCGACAAACAGACAAAAAAAAATGAAATTACAATTTCGGGTTCGGCATCGATATAATAACAACCCCTGCTACTTTTTTTTTTATATATTTCCATTGTACAGACACCACTTTTCTACAATTTTATTATATGTATATATATATATATATAGATTGAACATAAAAACATCAAATGCACAAGATTTCCTTTTATGATGAATGCATGCTGCTGAATACCCTGATTGCTCAGGAGCCGGATGTTGACATATTTAAGTACAAGTATTAAGAGGACTACATGACCTAAAGCGCGGTCTTTGTCGGTCTGTATAGAAAAGAAAGAGAAGCGCGATGCCACAGCGCTGGTAATTTATTGCAAAATATGAAGCAATTATCGATTTACGAAAAATCTAGTCTTTGGACAAAAAAACTAAAACACTATAGTTTTAGTATGTTGCTTGTAAAATAATCTGACAAAAAATCATAATGATTGTATGTATATTAGTATGAATTTTGTTGTAAATAAAAAGTTTTTAGAGGTATCTTCATGATTTTTTTCTATCGTACCAAATAAGTTGTATTATGTTTTCAACACACTATCATCCTAGCATTTATCCTGAAGAATATCATATATTTTTTTGTTTTTTTTTTACTGTAGGCGATCATTTACTTTTATTGTTTCTAAAACTTGCGTTTTTTGCGTTTAGGTCCTGTAAGCCCCTTAACGTATTAAGGTGATATTACAAAAAAATGTATTTTTTTCTATTTCGTGTAACTTGTTAAGTATGTAGAATAGGGATTTAACATTTTGGTATATGTTTTTTGACTCTTTAGTCTAGTATTATGTAAAAGGAATACACGATTCAATGATTTTTTTCTCGATACAAAAAAATTACAAGGTATATCTATTTTTTTACTTCTTTCGACATCACGGCGTCACACTTAAAGAGTTATTCAATGGAATTTACTTTAAAACATAGAGAATTATCATATCCAAGTTTACTCAAAGTAGTTTTAAATTTAATTCATTCATTTTGTTAAAAAAGGAGTAAATTCGTTTTGGCATTATTCCGAGCTATTGGTTTTATTCCGAGCGCACGCACATTATAGCCATCACTCTTCTTTTGCGTTTCATAAATAATTGCATCACTTTCGCTCGCTTAGTAGGTTTTCGAGAATTTCAGATTTTGGAGGTAGCGCCTTAACGTTTATAATTTAGTAACGTTTCAGTATCAGGTTGTATGTTAATTAAAATATGATTCGGGAATGTAACAAATATGGCTAATATGGCTATACAGAATTAGAATCAGCAACACAAATCCTAAAGTTAGAATTAGCCTCAAATGTCATGATTTCATGAAATAGTACCTGATTCAATAGGATAATATAAACTTAAAGAGTTGTATTGATTATAATTCTATAAATAAATGTTTGATACGGCCACGAATCATATTTAGATCAACATACAACCTCGTACTGACTGCACATTGCAAAAAACGTAAGTAAATTTGAATTTCGCGGGTTTTCTAGCGTGGGGTACGTTAGGTAACTTAATAACTCCCTAAGAACTTTATTGAACGCGAAATCGAATAAGTACTCTCTTGACCAAAATGTAGCTACTTACCTATACAAATTTTTACAGGGTATTCTACCCATGAATATGAACAACTTTCACTTGTGACAAACTCTGAAATAAAAAAATAATAATCAGCTGTTTAATACAAAAGTTCCCCTACTTGGCCAAAATGTATGAAACAGGATTTCAGAGTTGGTCCCATAGTGAAAGTTGTTCATTCTCATGGGTAGAACACCCTGTAAAAATTTGGAACCAGTAAAAAGAATCATTCTGTATTTTCGTTTTCTCTTTACAGATTCCGTTTCGGGGATCGCCTACATAAAACGCTCATGTGGGACATTAATGTTTGAAAACATCGAAGAATTTCTCGACCCAAAAAACGGTATAATTCAGTTTAAGAAGGGTGTTCCCGTAAGCTCCATGGTTTGTAACACAAATCTGTGCAACGGCAACGGAGCCGCGGCCATCGGGATCCCTTCTACAAAAACGACTTTGTTCATAAGTGCAATACTATCTTTATATTTTTATAAGTATGTATATTGATGAAAATGTAATCGACTGGTGACGATCTTGGCTCAATGAAATGATGAATTCATATTACTTACGAACATTTAGAAAAATCTAAGGCTGGAAAAAGTAGTAGGTACGTTGAAGTTGGTCGCGTACCGTCGGTCATACGAACAGTCAGCCTCAGTCAGACAAGAATTCATTTGATTGTCTACACTTTAAGGCCTATTAAAACCTAAGCGGTATTCGCAGCCGCTGTGGGTAGAAGTTCATACCGCGCGGGTTTCGCTTAAGTATTTAGTACTTATCAAGTTTCGCGGCTAGAGCGGAATAGTTGGTGCCTAATGGTCTGGTATAACAATACCAGACTTATGCGGTACTATGGCAAGGAAGCGGTACCATGGAACCTAGCGGTCCTATGCGGTACTATGGAAGGTAAAGAAGTTTTTGTTCTACAAAAACTTCTGAGCGAAACTCGAACTCGGTATTCTACCCACAAGGATAGCGAAATCCGTTTTGGTGTGAACAGCAATATTACCGCGTACCCACTCGGTTTTCTCTACCGCAGACGGTAGCGAATACTGCTTAGGTTTGAATAGGCCTTTATTTATGTTCTATAATATTGAAATGGGCATACTCGGCTCCAGTCGGTTGGTGACACCAGCGGTGCTATTCTGTAAAAATATCACCGTGATAACTTGAAGTGAAGTGAGCTTAAAGTGAGCTGTCATTCCACCTGATGCTAGGGATTGACACTATTGACAGCTCACGTTAAGCTCACTTCACCTATGTTTTCACGGTGATATTTTTACAGAATAGCATTACAGCATTAGGAAATCATATAAGTGTTCACTTCTATCGTTTTTTTTTTTTTTGTTAATTTAAAGCCTAAAAAGTACAAAATAAACAATTGGCAAGAGTAAAATAAAATTATTGTCTGTATACCAAATTCTTGGTCGTTTCATATCCAATTTCATATCATCATCATTTTTTTTTATATAAATAATATATTCTCATTTAAATTAGATTGCATGTACTATAATTATTCTTATAATTTTTGTACCTTAGATAATGTTGTTAATATTACATGCTGGATTATATTCGAACGCAATGTGACTTGTTACCAAATAAAATTTTATTGAATTGAAAAAATAATAATAAAGACTTTCACTGTTGGAACCGATTGAAGTAGCAACAATCACTTCTCGCATCCAGCGGATTCCTGCGACCTTCACCAGGCCATCGGTCTATTTTGTGGGAGGCCTGCCAACGCTACGCCTTCCTTTCTTTCACTCTAGATGCTTTCGGCCTCATCGGCCATCCGTTCTGCGAGCAATGTACCCTGCTATGTCGGTTACCTTGATTTTCCTATGGATCTCTTCATTTCTGATTTGACCACGTAGGGAAACTTCAAGCATAGCCCTCTCCATTGCCCTGGGTGACTTTCAGCCTTCTAATGAGGCCCATTGTGAGCGATTTCATATCAATGTATTTGGGGTCAGCGCAACATATCGTTTCCTTCCATACTTCTCTATTAGTCGTCATCTCGGTAGTCACCCCCTTTCTAACCATTATGTACTCAATGATTGACTCAATGAAGGACAAGACTTTGTTAAATTATCAAAAGGCCAAAATAGTCTTTAGGAGGAAGCATTAAATTATGTGAAGAAATTATTTTAAACGATGTTCCTCTCAGCATAGCAATGTTCCCACAAGATCTTAGCACCCATTACCGCTAAAGGACCATCAATTAATATATTAAATACATGTACATAATATCATAATCCCTGTACGTCACAGGACCTGCCATAAATCATGCTGATTTATGTCTACAACATAAGTACATAATCTTAGTAAGTCGTCATAAATCAGTTATGGTGAAGATGTAGACAATGAGGCAATGGAATGCTTTATTTTTAACCGACTTTTTTTTTTCGTTGTATGTTCGGGCATAACTCCGTCATTATATACTTAGACGGATGTACAAAATTATTTTTTTGTGTTCAAAAGAGGTTATTCCGAAATGGTCCCATTTAAATTTCGCAAAGATCTAAGTGGCAAAAATACGTATTATTGAAACTAACACAAAAAATACTCAAGCAAAGTTAATAAAATTAAAATCAATTTACAATTGCCGGAGATATCGCGTAACAAACACAGTCGAATTGAGAACCTCCTCCTTTTTGCAGTCGGTTAAAAATAATATAATTTTTCTCGCACGAATTGGTAAGTTTTGAATTAGTAAAGAAGTTAGAAAAAAAGTGCAAGTGAGTCGCCTATAGAAAAATTAATATTATTTAAACGTAAAGATTCGCCCGTTTCGTGCGAGTAAATTCGTGCAAATCGACTAATAATCCGGCAGTACCTACTAATAAAATTCGTGACACCGAAAGTGTGTTGTGTGCACAATTTCTCTCTCGGATCGCCTTCAAAGTCGGCAGTTTATGTCATTTTTGTTGTAGTGCAAGTAAGTAAACTGTGACGCGCTTGGTTCGTTTTCCCGTTCCATAAAGCTACACCATTTTCTTTCGCAACATGTCAGTAGGATATTTTTTTTTTCTTAAAAAAGTCATTCACAAACAGAATTTCTAAAAATAAAGCTGTGAACAGACTCAACTCATTAGTCTTTGTAGTGTCCAGAGAGTCGGAAACGAACCGGGAGTGTCTTGTGTTTCAAGTGTTGCTGAAACAAATGTTCTTTCTTTTTCCAACTGTTTCGTTCAGCTGGACCGCATTGAATAGAAAATGTCAGGGCTTTCTTATTCGAATTGGCTTTGTAGATTAGCACCAGACGCGACCCACACTTACAACTCACCCCCACCACACATACTCACACTCACACACACACACCTACACTATGACATTATTTAGAATTATTTTATTTTGCACAATTTTTTTTTTCTTGATAGGTAGTTCGCTACCTTTATATGTATAAGGTGTAAAAAAATTAACCTTACAAACTTTAAGAGGTGCTTTAGACCACCGAACTGAACAACTTTCACTATGGGACCAACACTAAAATCACGAAAAAAAAAATTAATAGTCTAAAGCACCTCTTAATGTTTGTAAGGTAATTTTTTAACACTTTTTTTAATGAAGTATTCTATCCATTATCAAACATCCTGAAATAACAAACATGTCTCGTCTGACAATCAGTCTTACCAAGGAGTATCGTATTACTCAGTAACTGGGTTGCGGAGGTCAAATAGGCAGTCACTCCATGTAAAATACGAGTACTCAACTGCATCCAGTTAGATTGGAAGCCGACCCCAACCAGTTGGGAAAAGGCTAGGCAGATAGTAATGATGTTCTTTCGGAATTGGTCCTTCCTTGGTCCTATCTCCCACAGGAGGATCCCTAACATGCCCAGATATGGATTTCAGAATGTATTATCGTCTAAGTCTACTGCTACTGTTCCAGCTCATCTATTAAAATAATCACTTCGTCGTCTATTTTTAAACTTTGTAACTATATACACTTAGGCAGCTACACAATTCCGCAATTCTCATATTTTCCCGCTTTTTGTCATTTATTTATTATTTACTACTTAGTAGCGCCCCGCGGTTTCAAACGCATAAGTTTCGAAAGACACGTGGCGCCATCTATTATCATAATAACGTTATTGTTGTTTTCCTTTTAGTTCGAAGAGTAAGTATAAAACTCTTGTTTCGATAGAGTTTCTGTTCAGAATTTAATTTGAACAGAAGCCGATTCGATTTTTAAAACGATTGGGTAAAAGGGGTCAAATGAAACATGACCCCTTATTTCCTCGAAGGATTGGGCAGAGTGTACCTACACCCAGATTACACCAGTTATACGATACCCATTGGTAAGACTGGTTGTCAGATTTTGTGCTTTCAGACCATTTAACCTGTTAATATCACATTTAACACCATCATTCTCTATCAACCTCTATAAAATTTACCTATGTAAAAAACTAGATTTTCCTCGCGGCGTACTACCGGGATAAAAAAATATCCTATATTATGTTAATGCACTTTATTGTAATAATTTTAAATTTTATTTTCAAGTGCGACATTGCAAGCAATGCTGCGCGACATTGCTGCGTCACACTTACGAGTTGTAGGTCGTGGGCTCGAACCCAGGCAAGCGCTTTACTTTCTGTAAATAATTTCATCACCACTGCTCTCAAAACTATGTAGGAAAACATCGTGAGGAAACCGACATGTTCTAGAACCAATAATTCGAAGGCATGTGACATTTACCAACCCGCACTAGGTCCGCGTGGTAGATTACAGCCCATTCCCTCTCGAAGAGAGGCCTGTGTCCCAGCAGTTTGAACAGTATAGCACATGTAGCACATGCATAAATCGGTCACATATTCAAGGCATTTACACGTTGGCCATGTGGGTCAACACTTCGATATAAAGTGACCGACCGACGGCACTATCAGTTGGCGACGTTCCAACCGGATTACTACCCGGGTGAAATGGGTGACCCGGGTGAATGGGTGGAATGCAAGCTAAGTTTACAAGACAAGGTTATTAGGGAAATGGTCAATAATTCTCCTGATGGAAAGAGATCACGCCTAAAAGCACCTCATATCATCATGGATACCATCCGACTGGGGAGAACGGAGGGTTATGTCGGACTCATATGAGCCTTTTTTGGCGCAGCCGTGAGGCACACACTATTGTTGTTTGAAACCTTTTTTTTTTTTTTTTTATTTTGTGTTTCACGAACTGTGACCAAATAAACTTTTTTTCTTTCTTTTTTTTCTATATGTTGGAAAATGAAGATAACGAGACGTTTGAGAGGTAGCCAATCTTCAATTGGTTGGTTGACAAGTAGCCAATGTCCTTTTTAATGCGCACAGCAAAAGAGTGGAACTCTCTACCTGCGTCTGTGTTTCCGAGCGCATACAACCCGAATATCTTCAAAGTGAGAGTGAATAGGCTTCTTCTGGGTAAGCTCACTCCATCGTCGACTTTGTCTCTGGCACCTCTGACCTAGACTAGAGCCAAGAGCAAACCCATTTAAAAAAAAAGCCTACCAACAATTGCGTACACAATTACAATTTAAAAATAATGTAACAATTTCTTTTAGGTTAGCACCACATATGTGCCACTATAACAACACAAACAACTTTAAAGTAACGTGAGATAATAAGAGTTTAAAAATAACATAAAAAAAAACAAACAAAAAACAGAGACCGATAAATTATATTAAAAATAAATAAACAGAAATCAAGGTGAAAGTACGGAAAAAGCATACATATTTCAATTTGTTACAGCCCGGCCATGTTTAGATTCAAACATGCTAGGAAAATAGCGAAAGTGCGACGTGTATCTAAAAAAAAAACCGGTCAAATGCGAGTCGGACTCGCGCACCGAGGGTTCCGTATACAAATTTGCAGGTACGTAAATAGTTTATCACGGGATTTTTTTTTTATGTAACTTAATATTTACGGTTTTCAGATTTTCCCTTTGCTTGTGCTACATGACCTTGCTTCATGCCAAATTTCATGATTCTAGGTCAACAGGAAGTACCCTATAAATTTTGATTCCCTTGAGTGTCGTTTATTGCGGCATAAACGGCCGTATCTTTTTTTACGTAAACTTAAAAGTTCAATTTTTTCACAGCCTCAAGGGACTGTAGACCTGAGTATATGGTTTTAATTTCAACTCGATATCTCCACGCGTTCCCGGGATAAAGGGTCTTGACAGACAGACAGACGGACTACAAAGTGATCCTATAAGGATTCCGTTGTTTTCCTTTTGAGGTACAGAACCCTAAAAATCAAAGAAAAATCATCCATTTCTTCTCATGACTACATATTGAAAGTAACGAACGAGAAAGAAGAACAATATATTCCAGTAACTTTGACAAAAGTTAGTCAACCTTCAATCACAATCCGCAGGATTTTGAAGGAATTCCTAATCCATTGATTCATATGTTTGAAAAATTCGTCTGCTCAGCAACGTAAATAACAATGAGTATTGTTGAAATGTCAAAATTGGAATAGTATACTGTTCTACAAATTGTTTGACGTCATAGTCCCCGCTTTTCGTATCACCAAGGCCTCAACTTACACAACGGAGTCAAAGATTAACTATTTCTATTCAACGCTATACCTTCTGCCCTTGATATCATTAAAACAATGAGTCATTATACATCAGGCACGCGACGCCCTCATTAACTAAGTTTCCTTTAGTTATAAAGCTTAATCTTTGCATATTATTTGGGAATAGGGCTGATGAGTCTTCTGGGAATGTTTTACGAATCATACTGATCCTATTTCTGAATGTTTTGAGATGTAATCAACCCATGGGCTATAATCTACCACGCGGGCCCAGTGCGGGTTGGTAGTTGTCACATGTCTTCGAATTTTAGTTCCAGAACATGCCGGTTTCGTTACGATGTTTTCCTTCACCGTTCTGAAATCAGTCGTGATGAAATTATTTACACAAAGAAAAGCGCCTGCCTAGGTTCAAATCGAAGACCTTCAACTCGTAATTCGGGGTCGTTGTCAGGGTTCTTTTGGTAAATATTTGTTTTGTGAAATGTATTGCAAAAAATGGCTGCGTTAGTTCTGATTTAGGCCACGCGTCAAAACATAACCTTGTAGCGCGTTACATAACCTTATAAGTAGTCTAATCGACTATGTATGTCTATTATATCTACAGAATTCACCAAAGTTGTACCCAACCATATCAAAGTAAATTCGGAGCAGACGTTTTCCTTGGTACCGCAAAAGTTACTGTCGGGAAGATTAAAAGCTGTTTGTAATGTGGATTGCGCGGTTCTATATGATACATTCATTTGCATAATTACTGTATTTCATGGAAATATATTAAAGGTTTCTTGAAAGTTTGTAAAGGAGATAGCAGATATAGACCAAATATAGGCAAGTCAGCTAAGAAGGCTTGACGATGAATTAGAATTGATGGCAATCAAAACAAACACTAACTTATCATTAAAGCATACGTACCTACTTTGATAACTAAATTTCCGCTGAAAAAACGGAGTGGGCCGTAATCCGCCACACAGGCCCAGTGCAGGGTGCAGGAGGCCTACCACAAGCTCTTAACGCGATCCATTTTAGGACCTAAACTGAACTGTTCTTCTAATTCGTACCATGACGTCAGTTTAACGATTCAGTTTAGGCCGTGCCATCTGCTGACAGCGATTGTCCCAAACTAAGTCGCAAATTTTGGTTTCATTCATTTAATTTTGTACTTGTTTGGTATCATGACATCCATAGAGCAGCTCACGCGATGCAGTTTAGGAACCTAAACTGAAATGTCTTGTTTTTGAATCGTTCTTAATTAGATCATGGTAGGTCACCTGTTTGGTGGATGTTATCTTCCAATTGTTAGCGCTAGGACATGCCGGTTTCCTAACGATGTTTTCCTTCACCGTTTTGAGAGGTGATGAAATAATTTACACAAAATATAGTCGTTGTCAGAACAGCGGTGGCCCAGTGGTAACGGCCGCGACTTAAAAGTTGTAGGTCGTAGGTTCGAACTCAGACAAGCACTTTACTTTGCGTAAATTATTTCATCACCACTGCTCTCAAAACGGTGAAGGAAAACATCGTGAGGAAACCGGCATGTCCTAGAACCAAAAATTCGAAGACATGTGACATCTACCAACCCGCACTGGACCCGCGTGGTAGATTATAGCCCACTCCCTCTCGAAGAGAGGAGACCTGTGTCCTAGCAATGGGAACAATATAGGCTGATTACGATTATGAAATTCGTTGTCTGGGTTTGAACCTACAACTCCGTTTCCAATGGACCATTACTGTACCCACACGAAATTAATGTATCAAACACATCGTTAACACCTCGCACGTACATAATATTGTCAAGACGGCTTTCCCAAATGATTGAAAGCGTGTGACTATGTGATCATACTGCGACTTTGTTTACGAATACATTAATTCACGTAGTTACGCAGAGGTACTTATCGTCGGCTCCTATCAAATATTATGACGAACTTGAATATTGATGAAGAGTGTATGGTTTTGGGAAATGAAATATAAATAATTAATGTATCTATTGACACGTCGATATGAAAGCGGGACCTTTGATTTAATTCAGTTTTTGACAACAACGTTTGGAATTTGGAAATGACTGATTAATCCTGGCAATACTAAAACACAAATAATAATAATAATAGGCAAGAAAAGAGGAGGGGCTTGTGGCTAAGTTATAACAGTTGCACGGGTCGATCGATCAGGTTAAGCAACGCTTGCCGCGGTTGTTCCGTGGATGGGTGACCATCTTTACATACCAAGACCCCTCCGTGCCTCGGAAAGCACGTTAAGCCGTTGGTTTTTTCTGTCTCCTTTACTCTTTCAAACGCTGTCGACATCTCTATATATATTGTCCTATCGCAGAATTATCTGCGATAATTATCTACATATTAATGCTGGAAGAGATTTCTTATGAAATAAGCATCACCTTTGTACCTATTTTTTTGTTCTGTTACTTTTCTTGTCTATTTATATATTTGTGTACATAAATGGCCAAATATAACCATTTAAGACACCAATCTACATGATCTTCACATGCTCTGACCAAGATTATGTCTGAACTTTAAAAGAGACTGTGCCTTTCTTCTCATAGTAGTCAGAGAGGAAACGCCGACCTCATCTAGTTTTAAAAAATGTGATTGACGTGTAAAAGTGTTTGTACAAACCAACTTAAGCATAATCAGCGTATAACGTTCCCACTTCTGGGACACAGCAGGCCTCCTCTCTGTGAGAGGGAGTGGGATTACGGCCCACTCCCTCTCGCAGAGAGGAGGCCTGTGTCCACCACGCGGGCCCAGTGCAGGTTTGTGGATGTCACATCATCATCATCTGCCTAGCCTTTTCCCAACTATGTTGGGGTCGGCTTCCAGTCTAACCGGATGCAGCTGAATACCAGTATTTTACATGGAGCGACTGCCTATCTGACCTCCACAACCCAGTTACTGGGTAATACGATACCCCTTGGTAAGACTGGTTGTCAGACTTTCGGGCTTCTGACTACCCGTAACGACTGTCAAAGATCCACGAATGACAGCCGGGACCAACGGCTGTGACATAAATTACAGAAATAAAATCATCATCCACCATCATCATCATCGTCAATACCACACTAGAAAAAACTAAAAGTTCTTCTATGGAGAATGAATGAATGAATGAATGAATGAATGCTCTATTTGTAAACATAGGTCAAATTACAATAGTGTGCGAGATGTTACAGGTAGGTAGATCCTCTATGTTTTGCCCAGAGGCGTACAAATATATTAAATTAACATTGATAACCGATTTCGGCAATTTAGAAATTAACAACGCACCATTCTCAACACATATCACAATAAATACTAATAAAATTCCATCCCAACCCAAACAAAATAATTTATTCAGCTTACATGGTGCTCAATTCTCCCATAAACGTCAAAGGGTCCCATAAAAAAATACTTATAAAAGAAAATATTAGGGAAAGAATTTCCCAAACCATCATCTCTATAAGAATTTGCCTTCAAATGCTACCCAAAGTTTATGTAAACAACTATGTGATCATATAAATGAATGTTTGTCACAAAAAGTGGTCAAGCGCGAGTCGAACTCGCACACGAAAGGTTCCGTACCACCGTACAATATATCTATATGTAATACTAGCTTCTGCCCGCGACTTCGTCCGCGTGAAATTTATTGTTCCCCCGACCCACCCCGTCGCATCGCATCACCTGCCCGCGCTATCACTTTTTCGCTCGGCTCCTAAGAGACATAGCGTGATGTTAAATAGTATATAGCATTCCTCAAGAATTGGGCCATCAAATGTAAAAAGATTTTTTCAATTCCGACTGGTAGTTCCAGAGATTAAAACCTACAACCTCATAAACTACCTCTTTATAATATTAGTATAGATTTTTCCGGTAACCTATATTGTCCCACTGCTGGGCAAAGGTCTCCCCCATATTTTTCCACTTTTCTTTGTGCTTTGCCTTCTCCGTCAATTTGGTTAAAAACAACAATATTTAACACTAATTGTGTTTCTTGTTCTGTTTGTTAAAGCTTTACCCCCTTACTAATAAACGTTATATAGCGTCTGTATAGTTACACAACGCTTTGTTTTCTTCTTTCGAAAGTCAAATTACTGACGACAAATCGGTGTGTAACTATTCATCTGATGCAATATATAATACGTTTATTAGTAAGGGGGTTGGTTGGGTATTTAGTTATAGTTTAGTGGATTAGTTTTTATTTTTGTAACATTGGCATGCCGACTGGTAAAATATGGCTGAACTTATTTCCCTATATCACTATGTACTGTACCCATATTTGCAAAATAAAATATCTTCATCTTTTATATTCTTTAAATACTCTATTACAAAAAACGTTTCTTGTATGTACCCTTTAAATTTTTACTTTAATTTTTTTTTTAGAACGTCCTATGTAGTACAATTTTGTGAAAATTCCAAGTGTCTATTACGGTTCAAAAGATTCAGCCCTGTGACGGACGGACGGACAGCGGGGAGTTATGGTCCCGTTAGCGCCCTTGGGTACGGAACTCTCAAAGTACCGCGGCACTAAAGTCGCACCCTTGTTTACTGTGCCGGACAAACTTTGCCTATTCGAGACCCTTGCCTAGAAAATTATGTGTTTGCTACAAAATTCCTGTGAATGGAAGAAAGTTGAAGATCAAATCCATAAAATAATCGTATTATATCAGATGAATAGTTACACACCGATTTCTCTCTTTCAGTCGTCAGTACTTTGATTTTCGAAAGAAGAAGACAAAACGTTGTGTTACTGTAGGCACAGACGCTATAAAACGTTTATTAGTAAGAAATTAATGTTTTTAAGTAACTAGCTGACCCGACGAACTTCGTACTGCCTCAGATTCTTTTGTTATTTTTTCCCATGGTTTAATAATTAGGAACCCTCAAGGACGTCCCCAGAACACCCTACCAAAGTTTCATCACAATCTGACCAATAGTTTGGGAACGCATAGAGGACAAACATACAAACATTGATTTTTATTAAAACCATTACTTCATATGTTCGAAAAATTGTCTGCTCAACAACGTAAATAACGCAATGAATGTTGTTGTTAGTTTTGATAGGTCTTATCAAAACTCGCCGCCGTCGCCGCGGTGTCGTGTGTGGGGGTTCATACAAATTCAAGGGTGACTGATGCATCGGCGCCGCGGCGGCGGCGGTGCCGCTGCAGTTGCGGCATAATGTGTAAACGGCCGAAGAGTTTGTTTGTTTTTTTGTTTGTTTGAACGCTCTAATCCCTGGAACTACAGAACAGCCCAATTCTCGAGGAAGGCTATAGGGTATTTAACATCACGCTATGATCCTTAGGAGCAGAGCAAAAAGAAAAAAAGTCAGAAAGAAAGCTAAGCGAAAACGAAGTTATAGCGCGGGCAGGCGATGCGATGCGATGCGATGGGGTGGGTCGAGGAACAAGAAATTTCACGCGGACGAAGTCGCGGGCAGAAGCTAGTCTACAATATAATAATGTCCTACATTTTACAATATCTTCATCATTCATAATTTACTTTCTCTATTTTTTCGTGTTTACACCTAGTTATATGTGCATGCTGTGGTCTCCTGTAATTGAAGGAGCACACGTAAAAGAACCGTTTTATTATTGTAAATTTCTATTGTATATGTGTATCCTTTGTTGGAGATCCTCAATAAATAAAATAAAATAAAATGCTATCGCCGTGTCACGTTCACGAACGACATGTGTCATTTTACACATGGTTGAAAAATTCGATTTATTTTCGTCGGATCCCACTTTTGAATCCCAGTTTAATATTTTTGACGTTGGAGCCCATAAAACATTTTTATCTTCTGCTCGACAACGTAAATAACGCAATGAATGTTGTTGAGTTGAGTTACACAATTACCCCGCGGGTTGTCTTGCAAAAACATGAAATATTTGTCGATTTTCTCTTTACGAAGCATCCGTTAGGTACCTATCTTACACGAATCAGGATACTCGATACTGGAATACTGGATGCACATGATATTGCTCATCTACCTGATATATCTCCTTACTCAGCTCTCCCAACCTTCAGACCGAATGAGGTGACTTATTTTCAGCCGATGACCAAAACGGCAGATTCAGCGATGACATGGAATGGACGTGATTCACAGAATGATGTATTTAAGTAAGAAAGTAATTATTGGTTCTGGCAGTTAATTATTAATCTAAGAATATTTGAATACGCAGGAGACAGCTTGTGTACGAAAACAAATGTTTATGCGTAAGGATTTTGTGTAATGTTTCGTTTCGAAAAAACACCCGCAGGAGACACGGCTTAACTGACACATTGTGACAACATGTTACTTAAACCTTGTTTAATAATTCCAGATACGAGTACATTTAAGTAAAATTTTGATCCGAAATTCGGTCCCCAAAGGACCTAAACAACACAAATTTAAATGTGCTCTTGTCCGAAAAATTCTTAATTAAAAATATTATAATTCCCCGGACGAAGCTCTTCACAAAAAAAGCTTTATTCCTATAAAAATTACCAATACATATAATCCATTCCAACCCTTTAGAACAAAGCTCAAAAAATGTACGACCTACATAGGCCTTTATGTGCCTGAGCGATATATTCCACGTAAAACGTTATAACTAATACGTAATTTGTGGTGGAACTCTTATCACATATCTATGGCGTAGATAAAAAAAACAATGGCGCGTATATCCCCCAGCTATAACTCCTAACACAAAAGTCCCAGGTTAACTTGTGTGACATTTTGACTTTCACACACTTTACGGGCACCTGTCCCACCGGCAGACGATGAAGCGAATAGATATCAACGATTTCCTCGCTCAAGAAACGTATAGACGCCAGCACATCAAGCTAATCGAAACTGTCATATTTCCCCAATCAACATTGAATCTTATAATTTAGCGATCATTTTTTATAGATTTTAGTAGCTTGTTTCTCGCAGTGGCAAGAGCTACAAAGACTACTCGCTCAGCGACGCTCGCTTGGCGGGTAGAACACTCGCTGTGAGACTCACGCTTGGTATATAAGGTGCTATAAAAATATCTGCCACGGCTTTAATGGGAGACAGTATTCTGTATATAGTCTACAGTAGTGAAGAAATTTTGTACCCCGGAATAGTTAAATCAATTTGAGAAAATAAAGTAATAAAATAAACATTTACTCTATTCTGCATAACGTGGTTCACAAACTGCGCGCGATGTGTCGCTTCGTCACATTTTGTGAAATGAAATGACGGTGCGGCAACAGCTAATTACTATGGGACGGTTTCATGCAACTAAATCAATTCAAATTTATACGCACATTTTTTTGTATGAAAAAATTTATGACATAAGATCAATAATTTATCTTTACTATTGTAATCTATATACAGAATACTATCTCCCATTGAAGCCGTGGCAGATATTTTTATAGCACCTTATATACACAATTACACATACCAGCGATTAATTGGTCGTCACCGTCGCGCACTCGCTGCTTGCTGCTCGCCAACTCGTTTTTAGTTGCTAGCTCTACTTGCTTCTCGTTAATCGCCCGGTGGGACAGATGCCTAAAAGACAAACAGTAGCGCCTGGCGGCATAACACAGAAAGGTTGAAGAGGGTTAAAGAGTTGACAGTCAAAAGGTTCTGACTTTGAAGTTGGTTTGACCTTTGCTCCCTTAGGACGGATCCTTGCGGAGGGTTAACAAAGTGGTAATGAGTGATCTTTAGACAGTTTAAGCGGAATGTATTTTGTAATTTACTTACAATGGACGTTAATTTACAACCGATGAAAGTATGTAGGTACCTATACCGCAGAGTAGTACCTATACCTAATGCTCCCACTACTGGGCCACAGGCCTCCTCTGTGGGAGAGATAGTGGGCCATAATCCACCACGCGGGACCAGTGCGGCTTGGTAGATGTCACATGTCTTCGAATTTTAGGTTCTAGGACGTGCCGGTTTCTTCACGATGTTCTCCTTCACCGTTTTTGAGAGCAGTGGTAGTGAAATTATTGCCACAAAGTAAAGCGCCTGCTTGGGTTCAAACCTACGACCCACAACTTGTAAGCCGCGGCCGTTACCACTGGGCCACCACGGCTCACTAGACACAATACAATTATATTGTAAATTTTGTCATAAATGTATTCAGTAAAGACCAAATTGTACCCGTTGCGATACTTTCGGTCTTTATTAAACCTTTGGATTAATAAAATATGAAGTGTATTTTTACTAAAAACCTTTTAGAACTTACTTTGTTTTATAGTCTAAACTTCGCGTGAAGCTTCGTTAGTAACATTAGGGCTATAAAAATATAGTGCTTTTACTTATACAGAAGGTCACTGACCTCATAAAAGCTTTAAAAGAACGCTATCGGAAAAACTTTTTTACAAAAAAAACAACCGACTTCCAAAAAAAACACTACAAAGTGAAAAATAACTTTAATTTCGGAAGTCGGTGTCGTTGGTTCCACATTTTCGTTTTTTTGACACCGACTTCCGAAATTAAAGTTATTTTTCACTTTGTAGTGTTTTTTTTGGAAGTCGGTTGTTTTTTTTGTAAAAAAGTTTTTATTTTTCGCTTTTTAGTTGTACCTACCCCATAATACAAATTCATATAACACTACTTGCTATGTGAATATTAGTGACAGGAAGATAAACATCATTAATTTAAACTAAGTGGAAAACAAACGTATTGTTGAAGCTAATTCCAAAACTACCCAAGCAAAGTTCATACAATTTATATGGGACCACCTCTGAAGCATACCTTATTCATTAATTAGACTAGATGCTGATAATCCTGGCTGCAGCATCAGGCCGAACTTATGTCAACATTGCAATGAACTTAAAATTTAGTCCTGTTTAAAATGAGCCCAAACACGACTACGGTGCTGTAATTTCAAGGTTTGTACTTTTTCTGATGCTCCTGGCTTCAGCATCAGGTCTCGGTGTTCCTCATTAACAGTACGTTTATCCACACATCGAGCCCTTTTCAATGAGCCTAAACACGATATATCTGCTGTTAGTTGTCGAGGAGTTAGGTACTCTGCAGACTATCCTGATTGCAGCATCAGGTCATGACTTGATGATCATGAGACCAAATGTGGCAAATGCCCTATCAAACATCAAAACAATTTACTAAAACAGTCCTTGCCTGTTCGAGTAATTTCTTACTGTTAAGGAGTTGTACCTTCCATCATCAGCCCAGCTACCTGAGATGATGACAACCATACGCAAATACACAAGATACTTCATAAAATATGCGAAAAACAATAAGTGAGCCTATAAAATTTGAGGGTTGCCCTCGATTTCTCTAAGATCCCATCATAAGATCCTAACTTGGTGACAATGGGACCACCTCAGAAGTATCTACTTTCGAACAAAAAAGGAATTTTGAAAATCCGTCGACAACTGGCGGAGTATTCGATGAACAAACATACAAAAAAAAAAAAAAAAAAAAAACATACAAACAGCCGAACATAGTACCTCCTCCTTTTTGTGAAGTCGGTAAAAAATAGTAATTTTAATTTGTATTCTTTAAAAGCTAGAAATAAATAGTTCCAATTTTAACCTTTTAACCGCTTACGCCGAATTAATCCGACAAATATTTTCGTGTCCATTTCGCCCGGGTCGTATATTTACGACAAAATACCACAGCTCGTTTAATCTCCTTTTTTTATTTAATTACGCTGTATTATGTCAGATCCATAATTATTTTTCGTTTTTTTTTTCTGGCGCTGGGGGCACGACAACTCAAACTCAAAGCATTTATTTCAATTAAACAATTTACAGGCACTTTTGACCTGTCAAGAAGTCGGTCAGTCAAAAAAATGAAGCTAGTTGCCCATTCCAAAGCGTAGGTACCTATGGAGAAGAACGGGCAAGAAACTCCATGGACACTCTTTTAAATTATATTTTTACAAAAATATTAGTTACATCATTAATGTTGAATTTGTAATATTATGTGAGAACGATGTAAAAAAAAAGACGGACGCGTTAAAAGCGTCCAGAGTACAGCAAATAGTAAAAAAAACAACAATCCAAAAATAAAATAATTAAAAAGAAGCCGAGGCAGCTAAGTGATGACCAGCCCCAACTGACGGCGCCCGTTCACGAACATGACGCATAGATCAGCACCATTCAGCTCAACCATTTTGAAGGGAGCTACTGATATGAAGTCGGGCGGTTAAAAGGTTAATCTATAAAAAGCGCTGTCAGTTACTGACAGCTCAATTGGAAAGTATCTTAAAAACACAGTTTAACAGATGAAACATACGAACATAACATCGCCGAAAATGTTTCCTGACAAACAGACAGATAACATGCGTTTTAATTACACTATGAGTTACTGCATCGGTCTGACAACTGTGACGTAATGGACCATATATCAGCTTATGGTACAAGATTTAGACCACAAAATTTTGGTTCCGCACCATCTAGCATTTTTTTTAAATACATGCTTGTTACTGAGTTAGGTTATACGGGCTTAAATATAACATAACATAATCAGCCTATAATGTTCCCACGGCTGCGACACAGGCCTATCTTCGAGAGGGAGTGGGCCGTTAACTACCACGCGGGCCGTTAACTACCACGCGGGCCCAGTGCGGGTAGGTAGATGTCACATGTCTTTGAATTGTGGTTCTATGACATGCCGGTTTCCTCACGATGTTTTCCTTCACCGTTTTGAGAGCAGTGGTGATGAAATTTTTTACACAAAGTAAAGTGCCTGCTTGGGTTCGAACCTCGTAATTCGAAGCAGTTACCTGTGGGCCACCGCTGCTCCTACGGGCTTGCCTTGGTTAATTTCATTTACTCTTATTTTTTACCTACCCTACCATGAAATCAAAATCCACCAAAACTACAATTACAGCGAAAATAACAATTCTCAAATTGCACAATTTCGCATAAAATTTTAAACTCATATGAGTAATAATATCCATCCCACTTCCCTGAACCATTTGGCTGAAGTGGAGGATGTAAATACAGCCAGAAAGGACTGGCGTTCGTCCAAATTGCGGACGACACAGCAAAAATGCAATTGGCACTGTGTTTTTATAAAAAAATTAACAAAGTATGAGACAAATCTGCCAACAATGTCATTGGGCAACATTAAGGTCGGTTTGGGTAATATGGGTTCATCTTTATGGGGTGGATATAAGTGCAAATGGTGCCAAGAATTATTACAAACATAAACTTTGCCGAAGGTTCTTTATTGGTAACTTGATTCTTTTTATCATTTGTCTTCGAATTGTTGGTTCGCATATGTCGGTTTTTTCAGTATGTTTCCCTTCACCGTATAGACGTATGAGGAACAGGGTGTAAAGTTCACTCATCCTCCATAGAAAAGGGAGGATCCTCCGACCAGACGGGTGTCCTGTCTGGTAGGCAACTGCCCGACGATTGATGTCGGGACGTTGTTACGCGGTAAACTCTGCTTGCGCGATGCAGGATTTTGCGTGACGTCAGTATGATGCGTAGTTCGCATGTGGCCATTTTGAGTAAAGTAAGAAATACAACTAAAGAAAATTAAAACTTTTTATAAAAAAAAAACTAATTTTAGACTATCCACTTTCTCCCATAATTTATACCATACACGATCATCGCTCAAGTGTTCACAGTGACCGTTAACAAAATAATTTACGTGTAGCTATAAATTACTTTAATGTCATTTGTAAACAGGGATAAAGTTTTTGTGGAATTTGTGACATAATAACATGAAATGTTTCAATTATTTATGTGTTTACATTAAAGACATATTCATAATGTATGAGTAATAAATAAATAATAATAAAAAATTATTGACATAAAAAGGTGTTACATTTTAATTTGAAGCCCTGACTGCTGAGCTAGGTGGTACCTGTGTTACAGGAGTCAATGTTTTCACCCGTTTTTCGAACATTAATAATTTATGCAATAATATTAAAATAACGTAAAATGAAAGGAATTGAGTGCATGCATGCTCTTCACTGTTGTGTGTGTGAGGTTTGTGTGTATGTATGTGTGTGAGAGAAATTGTGCTTGGTGGCTGGACTTTGAAATGTCATTAAGTTATAGTTGCCTCTGTTGTTAAGTTATTTTGCGCAAATAAACGCTAATAATTATTTGTGTTTTTGCTCAAATTCACATAAAACGATACCAATTCGGATTAATAACTGAATATCCGTCTCATAGTCTTTGTATGCTGAATAAATAACGAAAGTACACAATATCTCCATGATATAACAAATAATATAACATGAAAATTTAACCGTTTTCATTGGAAATGTTACTATTAATTCTATACCTATGTCATAAGGTTTGGTTCATGTTTGACCGTGAACTAATCATAGTTTACTATGATAAGGATAGCAATTTCACAGTCTTATTCAGACAGAATAACAGAACAGAGGGGTAATTGCGTAACACACTATCAGTAGCAATGGCTTCTATTTTGACAGTTCAACAACATTCATTGAGTTGTTTACGTTGTTAAGCAGACAAAAGTTTTAAACATACGAAGAAATGGATTAGCAATAGCCTCCATAATGATTCAGATTGAGATTGATAGTGTGTTACTCAATTAGGGTGCTGGGTTGAAATCAATTCACAGGCAGAGAGACTTTGCATTTCGTAATAATATGTAGGGCTAAGGAATAGACATAGACAATATCCCCCATAATAGTAGGAGTAAGTTAACATCAGTATTCACTTATGTTTAACTATACATTTTACGAGGTTTTAGTTTCATCATAATCAGCCTATAATGTTCCCACTGCTGGGACACAGGCCTCCTCTCTGTGAGAGGGAGTGGGCCGTAATCCACCACGCGGGCCCAGTGCGGGTTGGTAGATGTCACATGTCTTCGAATTTTTGGTTCTAGGAGATGCCGGTTTCCTCACGATGTTTTCCTTCACCGTTTTGAGAGCAGTGGTGATGAAATAATTTACACAAAGTAAAGCGCCCGTCAGGGTTCGAACCTACGACCTATATCTCGTAAGTCGCGGTCGTAACCACTGGGCCACCACTGCTCTAGTTTAGCATTACTTTAAAGGTTTACTAAATACAGTAACAACCAACATTGTTTCATTTATTTATTTAAACTTTTCGCACAAAAAGGTACAAAGGCGGACGTAATGCCTTAGGCATTCTCTACCAGTCAACCAAGGGTGGTGAAGAGATTAGATGGCAGGTGCTTTGGTTGAGAGGAACAAGGATAAAAAAAAAACTATTAAAATTAGGTACACAAATACATAAATAGGTTATATACACATACATACTATTTACTATAATATATTCTCATAATATATATATATATTTATACATATATACAAATTCAAGGGAGAGAGATGTTGAGATGACTCTACGCTACCTGTTTTGAAAATAACTCTGCAATTTCCGCTTAAATGCATACCGACTGGTGGCCGTCCTAATATCAAGAGGAAGCGCATTCCAAAGAAGTATGGACTGAATATGAAAGGAGGAGTGAACAAAGTCAGAAGTATGAGAAGGACAGAGTAGGAGAAGATTGTTAGAAGAACGCAGATTCTTAGCGTGAGAAGAACATAGATATTGGAAGTGAGACACGAGATAAGAAGGAGAAGTGGGAGAGTTGAGAATTCATTTCATTTCATAAACAACTAAAAATAAATCGTTTTCGTAAAACGCTACCGCTTATTATTTGGACCAAACACGATCATTTCCACGAGCGAAATAATTCACGCGACGGATCTGAATACATTACTACACTATAACATAATATTTATCTTTGTATGTTTGTTTGTGTTCAAATAAACACAGTTGTTTACTGAACATAGAGGAAATAAAATGGTTTTGTAGATGCGAATGTGGTTACGCATGGGTTACACCCTGTATGTGGAAGGTTTTGTTTTTGTTTCGTATGTTAATAAAAGATAAACGATTTCATTTCTGTAAGAAGTTTTGTACAAAGAGTTTGTACTAAGTACTAAGAGTGTGTAAAAGACATATTTAAAAAAAAATAGATGAGGTTGGCGTTTCCTATCCGACTCATCATCATTTCAGCCGAAAGACGTCCACTGCTGGACATAGGCCTCCCCTAAGCACCTCTACTTCGACCGGTTCAACTACTCTGCGAAGAAAAACTGAAACAAATTTAGAAGGCACAGTCTCTTTTAAAGTCCAGACATAATCTTGGTCAGATTGTGTGAGGACCAAGCAGATTAGTGTCTGAAAAGAAATAGATCAGATCTAAGTTCACTAGTCTAGTCAGTGCAAGCATTTGTTAGTAATCGCGTAACTCAACTCAAAACTTAAGGAGCTCAACGACGGCACGCAACAATAGTAGCTTTATTTTATTTTTATAGTACACACGGCGACACATCAAGTTATACATTTCGAGTTATAGCTGACCTTGCATTGTATAAGCTTTTCATACAATGAGAAGTTAGTTTATACCTACTGGATTGTAGAGCTTGATATCGCATGCTTAATGGAATACTGACTTAACTCAAAAAGACGATTTTTGGGAAATCGCAAAAGAAGATCTTGCTATGAGAACTTCCTATTTGTTGACGCATAAAATTAAAACTGATTTGATTTGATTATTAATTAGATACTCATGAATGCTTGTATTTTGAATGTATGATTAACTATTGATGAGATTTGAGTAAAAAAAAAAATCTGACCTATCTACTAATGGGTCAATGTTTCATTAAGCATGCGATATGTCGTCGTGCGTACAATGATATTTGTTCATTCTAAAAACAGCAATAACGTAGAATTTCATTGATCAATGCATTTCTTGTCTTGTAAACTACTCATCATCATCATCATTTCAGCCGAAAGACGTCCACTGCTGGACATAGGCCTCCCCCAAGCACCTCCATTTCGACCGGTTCTGTGCTCCTCGCATCCAACGGGTTCCTACGGCCTTCACAAGGTCGTCGGTCCACCTTGTGGGAGGCCTTCCAACTCTACGTGTAAACTACTAAAGCCAATTAAATCCATCAAGGGATAAGATGAACGTAAAAACCTTACCTTGGGTTACTCGCTACCAATCTAGCTGACTAAAGGGCACACATATCAACTCGGAAAGGGATCGTCATCGTATCGCCTTTCGCCTCGCCATCAAACAGGCGTCACGTCAACCTAACGTAAGCACGTAACCAAAGCGGATCAGCAACTCCGATACGTCGACTCGTCTACGGCTAGGCGAACGCCGCGCTTACGGCTCGCCGACCGCTGGTTGATGGTGCTGTAGGCAGGCCGCGGGAGGGGTGAGAGGGGCAAGGGTGGACGAAGAGACATAAGCTCGGGTACCGAGAGACGTAATCGCGCGGAGGACGAGCGACTCCCTCTCATTGAGAGGAGGCCTGTAGCCCAGCAGTGGGAACATTATAGGCTGATTATGTTATGTTATGTTATGTTGTGTCATCGCGCTTCTCTTTCTTTTCTATGCAGTCCGACAAAGACCGCGCTTTAGGTCATTACAGAAAAGCGTGATAAAGTGCGGATTTAGGTCACACATTGCTATAAAAAATATCCAATTATTTTCCAAAAGGAAATAATAAACACTTTAAAAGTTTAGCAAAACAACACAGTGTAACATCTGTTGGAGACTGGGAACATGTTAAAACAATCGGGAAGTTTTCGAACGAAGCTCGAGGCGGTTTCAACACTGAACTTATTTGCTAGATACAACACGCGAAGGAATACAGTTCTTTAAGATTCACTGGAACTTACTTAGACTTACAATCGTCTAGATTTACATAGTTTTACGAATAAGGATAGTTCGTTGGTAGTGTTTTGTTTATAAACTGCTTTCGATGTCGTGATGTTCTTTTGTTATTCGACTATCTACCTATTTGAACAATATTTATGAACAAGTCGAGCGCCCGTCCGATGGAATTTCTCCCCTTCGATGTGGAATTTTCTATCGGCAACAATGAAAAAATTCCATACGAACTTTTATTCCCTTTTTAAATCCCTTTTGGGAAATTACTTTTCAAAAATCCTCACTTTGTGCTCATTTTCGTTATACAGAGTGTCTTATAAGTCGACGTCAAGCCGGAATTGGGTAATAGGCCAAGTCATAATAGTTATCAAAAAAATATTTAAAAAAAGGCAAAGTTGTGTATTTTTAAAATTATTGGCATTTAAATGTCACTTTTTGCTCAATCAAATATTCAAAATGAATACTTTGCCAAACTTTGACTGACTGTACAGAAAAACAATGTAAAAAGCTATTTTGGCAAATAACATTAAAAGTTGGCGCATGTTATTTGCCAAAAATTAACGACCCTATTTTTTTTATTCCAAAGATTTTTTTATATTTTTCTGATAATTATTATGACTGACTATTATAACTATTGTAAATGACGAATTATTGTATTAGGAGGAATGAAGTCGAAAACGATTTTCCCGATTCCTGAATTGACAATTTGTAGTTGAGTCAAACTCTATATACTTTAACATTACTTTTCCTTCAATGTTACCCGCAAATTTTTTTTTTCTTTGCAAAAGAACATAAGAAATACTTTCGCCGAGTGTTAGTATAGATACCATCATGAAAACTATTACAGTCAAATCTCAAAAGCCACATGACCTAATCTTTAAGAAATACAATTATCAAACTATTCCGTTTGCCTCGATCTATGGAGCTATCACAATCATAATATGGAATCCGATAACTACTATAGTATTTACTTAACAGTAATAAGAACAACTATGTAGACCCGACAGCTCGAAAGTGGGCCAACAGCTTACCATATGACCTTTTTTGTTCATACTACTTGAACAAGACGCAAGCAAGCCAGACTCATACATTATTGAATAACTGTCTGTTATTAAGTTTCCATTTAGAATAAGATCTTATGCATTGTGATACTAGAGCAATCGCGATGTATGTACGATGCGCGAATTGAAGTTTTTGAAATATTTCAGTACCAAGCTATTAAGCTATCTTTGAAAATGGTCATCGTTCGATAATTTGCTTTCCAGTAAGTTTCAAACACAATCTGAAAGATTTTGACGGAAATTCCTAATCCATAACTTCATTTAAGTATCTGAAAAATTCGTCTGCTCGACAACGTATTTATTTATTTTGTCGAGCAGATGAATTCTCTGTTGCTTTTTTTTTTTTGTTGGATGCCAAAAGTTGAAAATTCAGTAGTGAAATAATTTTCAGTTAATTTAGGAGTTTTCTTGTTTAATTAGTTAAAGCGGACATAGTATCGTTAGTCGTGGAGGCTATTCAACTGCATACAAATTAAATACACACAATTATAATTCTTCGTTATTATCTGGTTTAAATTCTTGACAGATATAATATCGGCAAATCAGATAACTTAAAAGAGTCGACGATCCATAACACTCTATGATTCATTCATTAATGTCATCTAATGAATGTTTAATGAACTCCGTTAGGCGCCACCCATTCATAATCTCAGCGGCTCCAATGTGTGATGTTTTGTGGTTGATAGACACTGAAGTGTAACAGGCGTTAGAGAAATGGTTTTGTGAAATGCAGCGTGTATCAAAAATGTGTGGTCGTAAATAAGCGTGTGGCACAGACCAACTTCAATACTCCACCCAAAATAGGGCAGCTGATAATTTTTTCCCATGGAGAAAGTTGTTCAGTTCGGTGGTCTGTACCACACCCTTAAATACGACCACAATTTCTGATATACACTGCAGAACACGTAACATGAGGCGATTACGTAAGCTATTTGGACTTGATAAACAATAATTAATAAAAAGTTACCTCGTAAAAACAATTGCAATTTTCCCGCCAGTCGCTTATTGACACTTCTGCTTTTCATAACTTTATTATACCATCAGTGTCGCAATAATATAATGAAGTGCCATGTGTATAATTTCTTACTTAGATGTGTAAGAAATGCAAATTAGGATCAATGATACCTACTAAAAATGTATTTCCAATCGTAACCAGCTTTTATAGCTACGATTAGAAAACCTCGTCTGGTAGCAACAATTACCGGTTCAATCGCAATCGCAGGACCAACCTTATCTACCAGCAGAGTAAACCTTACAAACGCTGAATCTTTAATCGAAGCTCCCATCGAGGCAGTTAGAGGTGAGCCTTATCACCGCCCTAACGCTACTCATGCATTTTTTATTTCTGGGTCAAGAAGAAACACGTGTTTTTTAAGTGCAACCACTACTCTATTCGAGTATATAAAACTATTTTATCGCTACTACGCATTTTGACTGTTAAAAAGCACGTGCATAAAGAAAAAGCCGTAAAAAGAATAATTTTAAAACTTGAATGAAGAAATAAAAATGTTTTTATTACTATGCTGCTAGCCAGGCAGATAGTTTGTGGGGTTTATTTGGAAAATAGAGAAAGGTTTCAGCAATTTCGTTTGATTTCGTTACTTGTTTTATTCTAGGCAAGGATTTTGTTTAACCGTGCTGGCGAAATATGTTTGAAATACCTGAGTGTACTTAGAAAAGTTATAGCTTGTTCTATTAGCTCGATTCACAATGTTCGAAACCTAATATCCCAAGTTAAAGAGATCCGATTTGTAGATATCTTAGATTGTCTTCAAAGGTTTCTATGAAACTGTAACACGACGAAAAAAGCTGTCAAGTCCCCTATCAATTTTAACTTTATTTAATATATTTTTATAGTAGTTATAGTAGTACCTACCACACTCTGTGAAAATTTGAAGTGTCTACCTATTACGGTTCAAAACATACAGCCCTGTGATGGACGGACAGCGGAGCCTTAGCAAAAGGGTCACGTTGGCACCTTTTGGGTACAGCCCTACAATCTGGGAAAAAGTAAAAATAGAACGGACCTAACATACAAAAATAAAATACATTAACCCAAACACAGAGAACCCAAACATCCAAGTTAATATTATAAATGCGAAAGTGTGTCTGTCTGTCTGTTACCTCTTCACGCTTAAACCGCTGAACCGATTTAGATGAAATTTGGTATAAAGATAGTTTGAGTCCCGGGGAAGGACATAGGATAGTTTTTATCCTGATATTCCCACGGGATCGATACTTATGCGGGTGAAACCGCGAGGTGCAGCTAGTTAAAAATAACTTAAAAATAGGCAGTAGGTACCAATTTCCGAATAAACTCATAAAGCCGATCGGCGAATTTCACAAGAAATCTAACGCAAACACATCGTGAAAAGCGATATAAACTGAGCTTTTATAAACAAACAGTTACATCGGATGCGTGACATTGAACTGAGGACGTCATGCTTGGGTTACGTCATTGACGTCCCGGTTTGATGTTACGGGTTAGAGTTTGGTCCGACATATCAAGCTATACATTCCCAGTTTTAGCTGACCTGCATTGTATAAGGCTTTTCTTACAATGAGAGGTCAGCTTATACTGGAAATGTATAGCTTTTTTTTTTGTGGATGGGAAATCATCAAATGACTCCTCCCGCTCTGGGTGGAGCGGAAGGGAGTGTCAGACTCTTACTGACTAAACCCCACCCGCATTCCTTCCTTAGCCCTTTATGTTCCGGGGTAGCGGTAACCCTTTCGGACAATCCCGCTATCCCGGCAAATCCCGCGATATGTCTTCATGCGTACCGACTACAAGAAACCACGAGAAAAACACCTACTTTAACTCGTACAGTCTCTACTCTAGCTCTTGCTATCTTTCACGATTCTGTCAAAACGCTTCTAAATCGTTTGTGCAAAGTTGTAACAATACATAATATCATATCGTTCTGAATGTATTCTATTCCATAAAACATAGAAGAACACAAAATCTATGGGTTACATATTAAACAACATACAACTCAAATTATAAAAGTTTTGATCGATTCAAGAAAAACCTTTTATAAATGTACATATGTAAAGCGTTTTAGTAACAGCATAATAGCATAATGTTCCCACTGCTGGGACACAGGCCTCCTCTCACAGAGAGGGAGTGGGCCGTATTCCACCACACCACCATTGCGGGTTAGTAGATGTCACATGTAGGATATGCCGGTTTCCTCACGATGTTGTCCTTTACTGTTTTGAGAGCTGTGGTGATAAAATAATTTAGACAAAGTAAAGCGCCTGTCAGGATTCGAACCTACGTATGTCGCGGCTGTTTTCACAGGGCCACTAAAAAATCTTTTACACGACTACATGTTTTGAAATTGAACTATTCTTCACAAAAGAACAAAAAACTACTTATAACCAAAGCGTGACATTGAACTACGTCACAATGTTGTGACGTCATCATTGTTCCCATAGGCGGGGGACGACGCCAAATGTTGGTGGACAGCTATGAAAGACTTTGATATACGACCGTGTTATTTTAGTATTGTTAGCGAAGAAAATACTTAATATATTTTTGATGCTCGATGTACCTACAGAGAAAGACGACCTAAGCTTTTATCTGTTATGTCTTCGTAAACACTCAATTGTACCTAAATCTTCTGTGACTTATGAAAATAAATCACTTTTATTGGTAAAGCCCAAAAAATTGCTTCTGAATTGTTATTTACTTTTATGAAAAAGATATGGGAATATAACTAAAATGCCAACACAATAAATATTATCTAAGGCCTCAGGTCAGGTCGCCTCGATAAATCAGAAGAAAAGTTGCCGTTTTGTTGTAGGTACTATTTTTCTGTGTATTTTACAAGTTTGCTCTGCTTCCGACCCTCACTGCAGTTCGACCAAAGAGTTCTAACTTCATAACCTATGGAAATGAGAACTCTTTTGTCGAACTGTACTTTAACCATTTTATTTTCTTTTTTATACGATTTTTTAATTCAGGTCTCATAATATTCAAATCACATTATTGACCAGCGGCTTATAATTAAATTCAGTACAATATTATTTCCCGGCTAGTAGTGTAGTACCCAGTAACTGGGTTATAGAGGTCAGATAGACAGTCGCTCCATGTAAAGTACTGGTATTCAGCTGCATCCGGTTAGACTGGAAGCCGACCCCAACATAGTTGGAAAAAACTAGGCAGATAATGATTATGACTTGCTTTAGGTTAGTTTTGAATGATTTATAAGTAGATAATTTGATATTATCGAGTAGGGCCCTAGCTCACTATGACTATTTAAGGACTCCTTGCTTCGAAACCATGTCAATTCCTTACCTTATCACGACATCTGCTATTAATGTATTCTCTATGACACAGTCAATGGCGTGGTTTGAACTGTCAAAATACATCTTGTCGTAAACAAAACACGATATTGACGTGGGTTGCACATGGTAATATTTCGCGGGGAATGATGCAGAATTGGACCCCAGGAGTGAAAAACAAAATAAATGTCTATAAATCGATTTTTCGCTTCCTTTGTTACAAGAAACCAGATTCTAAAAACAATCCACCTTTTTCATTTCAACTTAATAATTTCCCAGAGGAACGAACGAGGAAAACAAAGCCACAGGAAAGAAATGGTAATGAACAAAAAACTACTCTTTTAGTCTTGTTAGTACATTCTGTGGTTGTCTCATTAGGGAGACATAGGCAATATAATACAACGGAAAATAAAGTTGAATTATTTGCTAAGAAAACAAAAGAAAAACGGGCTAAAAGAATTTGTTTGAAAAACGCATCATCATTGTGGCTATATTACAAAACAAAAGAAGTAAGAAATGTAGCAAAGGATTGTTGCTCATGTCTTCCAGCAGTTTCTTCATCAATAGTAACATCCAAAGTAACGTCACAAAAGTCAAAGTAACGGTTAAATTTGTTTCTTCACTATTTTAGCTGTTACTTGAATGAAGAAACACATTTGCCGTTGTATCAGTAAAGGTCAAGTAAAGTCAATACTTTGACTGATTACTTTAGTTGTTGATGAAGAAACCGTTTAAGTCCATTCAGTTACTTTACCTGTAACAGCAGAAAACCAATAGCAAACTTATTGTAGCATGTAAGCAATGGTAGCATTTTTATTTCCAAACTGGGCTTATAAATAAATTCGTAAGCTAATTTTACCTATCATAGCTACCGTAAGGCTTTGGTAAGGGAGGCTCTACTATGAAAAGCTATGAGTTTATTGGTAAAGATAGGAATCGGCCATTAGGGAAAGATGGACACCTATTAAGGGGTACCAGAGACCTATTACTAGAGAGAATTAAATCCTCATTCAAGATTTGCTTAGTATTTCTACAAACTAAAGACAACGGTAGGTACTTTATAGATCACCCAAGAGCAAAGGAGAAAGAAATCAAAAATAAAAGAAAAATATTTTATTTAGGACACACAGGAAATACGAATAGTAAAAAAGGAGCATTAAAAACTAACAAGGTTACATTAAAAACTACCAAAAAATAAATAAACCCAAAAAAGGACCTGTGCGAAGCCAAAAAGGCTCCTATTCCTAACTCCGTATAAAGCTGCGATATTTAAAAAATAAATACCTCAGCGCTGGTATTGTGTACTGTGATGCCACGGACAACTACGGACATCTATAAATCCCACTATGGGAAAAGCCCTACAAATCAACCATCCATTTCGTAAAAATCACACGTTCAAATCCAGTACATTTACTAGTTTTTCACAGCCATTGTTTCGAAAACAAACGCCTCGTTTTAGATGCGACGCGTCAATAAAAATAGAACAAAACACTGCTGATTTGTTCCGTCGCAGCTTCTGTTCTTTGGGTCCTATTCCCAATCGTTCACTGGATGTTAAATCGATAGGTATAGTGTAGCAGTGGAGTCAAAGTCATTTGTAAACCTAGCGTTTAAGTTTGCATGCATTTCTGCCTTCAATTCGCCAATGTGCCGTGGTATAGTCAGCTTATACTAGAAATTTATAGCTTGATATGTCGCCGTGCGTACGGATGCATAAACTTAACTAAGTTGGTTATATAGGGTGTTTGGAAGCTGGATACAAAGCCTTAAGGGGGTGATAGTTGACACCATTTAGAGCATTTTGAGCCATACATGTCTTAGACGAAGTATCTTTTTTTTTAAGTGCAAGCTTTTAGTCAAAAATAACATACCAACTTTAACTGCGAAAAAAATTAAAAAAACATACTTTGTCTGAGACATATATGGCTCAAAATGCTCTAAATGGTGTCAATTATCACCCCCTTAAGGCTTTGTATGTCTTCCAAACACCCTATATAACCAACTTAGTTAAGTTAATGCATCCGTACGCACGGCGACTTATCAAGCTATTTTCTAGTATAAGCTGACTTCTTATTGTACGAAAAGCCTATACAATGCGAGGTCAGCTAAGGCTGCGTTTCCAACAGAGATGAGCGAGGATGCGTAGCGAGGAATGTGTGTAAAACTATCCAATACCAACTCTAACTTAGTTCAAGCTATAAAAATAAAGCGATGTTATTGGTTTGTTTCACACACATCCCTCGCTACGCATCTTCGCTCATCTCTAAACGCACGCACAAACGCAGCCTTAAACTGGATATTATAGCTTGATGTGTCGTCGTTTGTAGGAAATATAAAAACTGCAGAAGCTCTGAAAATGTCAACATAAAAATGGATTTTAAAACTAAAATAAAACAAAAGAAACTGGTTGTTCTAGAGCAACTTTTCTACACCCATTCACAATCGATTGTGCGCCGTTAAAAGTTTTTAAAAACGATATTTTAGTTGGGAAATATGTAGTGAAGAGACAAAGGAATATCAGTTTTCATTGTTATAATTTCGGATCTTGTTCAGACAGTTTTCCCTTGAGTTTCGTAGTCAATTTACAATTTTAATGGAGAGTGACACTTGAGTTCTTTGAGGTAAAATATTTGGTAAGTGTGCCAAAAGTTTGCAAAAATAAAATAAAGATATTGTCTTTCTTGTTATTTGGTCAAACACAAATTCAACACGCAAACTTAAGTGATTATAAAAGCATTTATATATCTAGGTAAATACCTAGGAGGACATAATTATAGTGACCTTATTAGAGATGTTCGTCTGGTGTGTAGTACTCGCAACCGGTGTGCTTGTAGGACCAGGCGGGGCAATTGCGCAACACATTATCAGTCGGAATCGGTTTCATTTTGACAATTCAACAACATTCATTGCGTTATTTACGTGTTAATCAGACAAATGTTTCAAACTTATGAAGCAATGGATTAGCAATTGGCTTCAAAATGATTCAGATTCCGATTGATAGTGTGTTACGCAATTAGGGTGCAGATCTATGAATGTAAACACGCCCTACACAACGCCAAAGGCGAAACTACAGAGGGGCAATTCTAGTAATTTTAAAAACGTTCACAGTCTGATCTCAGTCTCAATCTGTCAAAAATACCTCTAGTTTCCCTACATTTTGACATTTGTTTGTCGCTGAGTCGAGACTACGACTAGATTTTGAACGTTTTCAATTGAAAACGTTCACGAGAACGACGAGAACGTAATTACGAGAATTGTGGTTTTTGACTAACCCCATGGGATCCCACAGAGGTAAAATAACTATGAACGGACTGTACCCATGACTATGTGGTAAACAGAAAATGGATCCCATTAGACAGATCTTTGACATCTTCCCTTTACAATGGCCATCTCACGTTAAGATAAGTGTTCCATCTCTACATCGCAGACCATAAACAATATCTCTCCTAAATCAGCTACATAACACACTGAGTACATAAAAATAAACAGCGTAAATGTCCACGTGGGTCATTGAGGCCCCTTGCCCCATTTTTCCCTGTATCGCGGTTCCCACAAATTATATCACCATCTTGTTTATAGCCCTCTTTTGTGTAGCGGCCGGGTAAGACGCAATTTTTGATAATAAGGGCAGCACGTGTTATTTAGTAGATTGATGGGACAAAGGATGCAAAGTTAGATGTATCTACTGTTGCAGACCAGTGGTGGCCCAGTGGTAACGGCCGCGGCTTACGAGTTGTAGGTCGTGGGTTCGAACCCTGACAAGTGCTTTACTTTGTGTAAAAAATTTCATCACCACTGCTCTCAAAACGGTGAAGGAAAACATCGTGAGGAAACTGGCACGTTCTAGAACCAAAAATTCTAAACATGTGACATCTAACAATTCGCACTGGACCCGCGTGGTAGGTTATTCCCACTGCTTCTCGAATAGAAGAGGCCTGTGTCCCAGCAGTGGGAAAATTATAGGCTGATTATGATGACATGACACATAGCTATAAATTATACATTTAAATATTAGAATATAAAAACATTTAAAAGCTACCGGCGGCCAGGTCTCCAGAGAGAGGAACCTCCAAACAATGCGAGCCGTATGCAAAAGTACCGCTTTCTGAATCAAGCCCTTGATCCAGCTGCCCAACGAGGGCCTCCTCAGGTGTTGGTCAAGGCTCTTGCCATTGGCTGTCACTGTCACGACTATCGGCACAATGATCGCTGAGTCCACATCCCACATGTCGACAACCTCGCGAGCCATGCCAAGATACTTGATTTATCTTTCTTGGCTTTCACGAATTTCCCGTCATGCGGGACCGTTATGTCAACAATCATTGATTTATTTGATCTAACACCACTATATCAGTCTTGTCAGTGATTATGGATCGATCGCAGTACAATATGATATTTCCATTTTTGAGAACTGGGTCGGGCACATACTTGTAATAGCGCACTTCGAACACACAAGGCCACAAGGCTGTATTTCAGAGCAAGTTGCTGATGGATAATTGTGTCTATGCAAGTAATCTTCGTTAACTAGACGAGAACACCCAGAGATAATGTGTCTGATTGATTCCCGCGGGCGGTGGTATGTCCGACAGAAGTCAACCGTGCCGTCTTTCACAATAAATCTCCATTAATTTTTCCTCATCATAACTTCGGTCATAATTGCGCCGACACAACTTTTGGTTTCCCCAAAGAGTTCACCGAGACGCAGCCACACATCAGACGCTAGTAGACCTTCATCGGGCCCTACATGGGCCATGGGCATGGTAAAAGTTTCGTCATTTTATTATTATTCTAAAAGCTATAATGGTACCTATTGCTACGAAAATAATAGCGTGATTTTCGAGCTTTCACAAGTAAGCAATAGGTTTTTTTTGTTTTTTTCCTATTTTCATTGTGTGTGACATTTGTCTTTCATTTCTTCCTTCTTTCCTACATAATAGATGTAAGTTAGTGCAGTATATTGTTACCAAGAAGATTGCAGAACGTGCCTCGAGGCAAGACTGGCGAATGTCGTGTCGATATCGAGTGCTCGTGTTTGAGAACTATTTGTTTTCGTCGGGTAAATAAAAGCTAGTATTGTTGCACGGAATGGTTTGAGTGTTTTGCTGCTAAGGAAAGAAGAAGGGCATTCAAGTTTGAACTTTGTAGAGAAAATCAAGGATTAAATTGAGACAGTTTGCGGAAAAAGACATTTGAAAAAAGATATTAAACAAGATAAACGTTACCAACCCATAAATCTCACAAAATTGCGAAGGCAAGGCAGTGCTTCGTTTTTGGTGGTGTTGTTATTATGTTAATCAGATTTGCGCCGTTGATAGCATTACGTGGAACTAAAACACATTCGGTGAAATGTGATATGTGTGTGTGTGTGTGTAGTATTTAAAGGTACACTTCTGCCTAAGCTGTCGGGGATGTAAATCAGTAATTTCTTCGATATAGTACGAAGATAGCTAAATATTCACAAGGCAGTTTGCCAAAACACCGGCTCCAACACTACCGTTATTTAATATGGAATTATGGACAGGACACTAATCATAATTATTCTCCTTATTGACAGTTTGTAAAGTTTACCAAATTGAGTCAACATTCTCCAGCCCTTATCCCAATTTATTTGGGGTCGACGCAACGTCCTTTCCTTCCATACTTCTCTATTAGTCGTCATCTCGGTAGCCACCCCCTTTCTAACCATGTCATCATTCACACATTCCATCCATCGTTTCTTTCTTTCTTCTTTTGAGTACCAACTTAAATTGCCCGAAGCCCGTTGGTACAATCAAATCACAACTATATATTTTGACAGTTGGATGAAGCGACTATGACATGGGAAATTGACTTACTGTCAGATCGTCGAGAGAATGCGTTCCCGATTGTCGCACCTGTCAGTGCGACAATTCTAGTAGCTAATTATAGATGGAATTCGCAAAACACGTAAGTATTCGTTTGTATGAAACTGACAGGTGTCAAGAACGCTTTCTCTCGTCGCGTCGGCCGCACTGTAGTGTGTCAATTTAATAAATCCTTATTTTCCCAAATGTCAATAATGAGAATATTATTTAATTATTAGTGTCCTGTGTGAAAATAAAAAAACAAATAAAAAACAGCCGATGTTCTTTTCCCAAATGAGTGCGGAAGTCAGAAGATCTCACTTTTCAACAATCCTCTCAGACTATTAGTAGGTTAATGGTCACATGGAAGTGTGCCGGGATTGTGTCCGTCCTATATTCGTGACACTGTCACGTCATGGTGACATGTCCCGCCACATTAGTGACAAAAGCTGACGGATGGGATGAGCCGACGTGCTTTGTTCTGCTAGAATACACTTGGGACAAACATCACTGGTCTATTTTCGTTTTAAATTTTGCGGACTCCAATTTTTTTTTACTGTTCCTAAATATACAGGTAATTACATAAGCGAATTGTACCTATTTATCTCAATAACACACTCTACTTTTCTCCAAATTTCTAATACTACCATAGGGATAATTGCGTAACAAACTATCAGTAGCAATGGCTTTTATTTTGACAGTTCCACAGCATTCATTGCATTATTTACATTGTTGAGCAGACAAATTGTTCGAACATATGAAGCAATGGATTAGCAATATTCTTCAAAATTATTCAGATTGTGATTGATAGTGTGTAATTAGGGTGCAGATTTTTTTATTTTTGAAAGAAACACACAAAAAACACACAGCACAGAAAAAAAGGCACACAATAAAACATATTACACTAAAAGTATTTTGTTTTTTTTTTTAGTATAAAATGCGTTGTAAGAAATTAGCAGGAAAATGTGCACGAATGCCCTAAATAGGCCCAGTTCAGGAAGAATTCTAGGCAACTAAGTAGTGCCTGACGCTGATTTTCAACTGGACGTGTGAGGTGACGTATATAATAATAATTTTACAACATAATATCACGCCTGGCTTACCCTAAGGGTTAAGCAGTATTTTCCAGACGCCAGCACATCAAGCTACCCGAAAATGTCAAATTTTCCCAATCAACTTTAAACCTTTCGCTTTAGCGATAAAGTTGAAAATCTATTAAAGAAATTTGACAGATTGTAGTAGCTTGATGTGCTGGCGTCTGTACAAGTGGTGGTCAAAAGCAGCTTGAACAGAGGTCTCCTGAACTAAGTAAAAAGTTACTTGTATCTCAGGAACCTAAAATACCTATCGTACACCTCCACGAATTTGAGTTAGTTTCAACTGTAGGTAATTGTGATGCAAGAAATACATTTACTCCGACGCTATACATTCTTCGTGAACAAATATTGCAAATACTTTGCTCACGAAATTCCTGAAAATATTTTCTTTATATCTTTTAAAGAAAAATTATTATTGTTACAGGAATAGAACAACTTATCGTTACTGCTAGCAATTTATTTTAGTGTGCCTAGACTTTTTATAAAAAGCGGGGCAATTGCGTAACACATTATCAATCGGAATCGGTTTCATTTTGACAGTTCAACAACATTCATTGCGTTATTTACGTGTTGAGCAGACAAATTTTTCGAACTTATGAAGCAATGGATTAGCAATTTGTGTGTTACGCAATTAGGGTGCTGGTCTAGTTTCGTAAACCTAAACAAGTCAGTTTATAGAATGAGAATGTGTAATGTATAGTCGACCTCGTAATTGCTTTTACTTTTGCCAACAATCCCAAATTATATCGACCACACGGGTCGCTCGAAGAGTAAGTTACGGTTGCCGCGGTCGGTGGATGGGTGACCATCCATTACAAATATTCGAGAAGCCCAAAAGACCTCCAGTCTTAGCAAGGAGTATCGTGTCTACCTATAGTAACCGGTTTGTGGAGTGACTTTGAACCTTAGGGTGATAAAGCATTTATGAGGTCGGCTGTACGAGAGTTTATAGTTTTTGTTATTGGCTACAGGCGACTGAGCTGAAGTGTAACGAAGTTACAACAGTTGCTAGCAGTTTTGAACTTTGAAAGACGAGTCACGTATTGACTAGATTAAGTTTGATTTTCAGCATAATAATTATTTTGAAGACAATTTGGTGCTGAAAATGTTTTGTTTTGTTACAGATCAGGCTGGTAGGCAAAACCTTGTCATAACAGCTGTCGCCATTAGTTAAGTTAGTATTAACATAAATATGAGACTGATCTGCTTGATTACGCAAAACAAATGAAAATAGATAATATGTAAGCTAACACGAAGTGAGCGTGCTTACCGTTAATTCGAACGATTTTTTAATTGGAAATAGTTGTTTCGCACATAATATTATTTAGTTTGAAGAATTTATTCACAACTAGCCGTGGTGGCCCAGTGGCATCACCCCGACTTACGAGTTGTAGGTTGTGAGTTCAAACCCAGGCAAACACTTTACTTTGTGTATTTAATTTCATCACCACTGCTCACAAAACGGTGAAGGAAAACATCGTGAGGAAACCGGCAAGTTCTAGAACAAAAAATCCAAAAACATGTGACATCCACTAACCCGCACTGGGCCCCCGTCGTGGATTACAGCCCACTCCCTGTCACAGAGAGGAGGCCTGTATCACAGCAGTGGGAACATTATAGGCTGATTATGCTATTCATACTCGTAACTATGTGAAATATGAAATTTGAAAATTGCATTATCCGCACACAATTACACTTAAATGCAATTGCATAATCGTCTTTCCAGTTTTCCGTTAAGTTTACTTCACGCGTTCGTGACCTACCAAATAATATAATTAGAGTTAGTATAGATTAGAATATAGCGCTATAAAATACCAAATAAAAGCCATCCCTAACATTCGAAAACACTGAATTATTCACACAACCTTATCAACAGCAATCGGCGCCATCACATTATTCACGTCAAACACAATAGCGCCACAATCGATAGCAAAAAGGTCACAAAATATCCACATTTAATTAATCACTGAACCCAATCACTCGAACACTGAAGATTGGAGATAAAATCCCGCTGAAAACGTACCTAAAAACATTATCCTCCTTTTGGGATACAACGCAGTCGGGCAAAAAGGACCTTTTTGTGTAATCATGGACCCAATTTGGTTTAACACTGATAACAATATGCTAGATTGGATGGTACAAATGTATTCTTGACGCTCTTTGATGACAAATTGCATTGATTATATCTAGTATGCCTTACGGGAATTACAGGCGTAATGTTTTTTTTTTTTTGTTTCGCTTCTACTGTCCCACAGAAAAGAAAGAAAATACATTTATTTGCGGCAAACATGACGCATAAAAAAAAAAACAAAATAACAATTAGGGGGAAAACATGCATCACATCCACATCTACGCAAAACGGCCATCGCTCAGCATAATGCATAACCCTATACGAGACAGAGCCCCATGCAGCGCTGGTTTTCAGCGACAGCCGACGTTGAAGTGATGACGTCAGCCAGAGCAGCATATGATTAGATATAAATAAAAAAACAACAATCAAAAAAATAATTGAAATATTATAAATTACAAAAAGATGGAATAAACATGAAAAAATACTTATGAAGTGGTAACATTCCGGGCAACGACTCACGCGCCGGTTATTAATAATCTGTGCACTGCTGGGCAAAGGCCTCTTTCAAGTCCTTCCAAGAACCCTTTTACCGCGCCACCTCATCTCGCCACCGCTTTCTGGGCCGGCCACGACAACACCGTCCATCTTCAGGCACCTACTGTGTAGACTTTTGCGTGATGTTATGTTATACAGGGTGGAATTTTGTAATGCCACCTGAAGGGAGAGTACTCTCAATACTGTAGATAGAAAATTTTAATCAAAGAAAACATTCCTTTATTTTTTAATAGAAAGAAAACTGCATTCAAAGATTTTCGAAAATTCGCTTGCCACACCCGGGAATCGAACCGACTAAAATTTGTAAAAATTACATCCTGTACTTTTATTGCATTGATCGTTAGGATCAATTATAAGGATGAAATCTCTCTAACAAACTTGATAAATTAAATGAAAGGAAATCCATGAAATCTGGACTTACAAATTCAATGAGTCAAGTTAAAGCTCTTTATACTCCAAGATCCATCTGTTTACTTATGTTAGTAATTAATAATTATCATAGACGTCATTTATCCATCAAAATTACGAATTACTATTTAGATAAGACGATTGTAATTTGCACGTGTTTGTAATGCAGACTCCTTTCTTTCTTAGATGCGACATAGCTGCGTGTATGAGGTAGTTTAAATATGGAATTAAAGTACGATCGATGCAATAAAAGTACCTACATTTTAGTCGGTTCGATTCCCGGGTGTGGCAAGCGAATTTTCGAAAATCTTTGAATGCAGTTTTCTTTGTATTAAAAAATAAAGGAATGTTTTCTTTGAGTAAAATTTTCTATCTACAGTATTGAGAGTACTTTCCCTTCAGGTGGCATTACAAAATTCCACCCTGTATATCCGCTAGCATAAGTATAATCAGCCTATAATGTCCCCACTGCTGGGACACAGGCCTCTTCACTGTGAAAGGGAGTAGGCCGTAATCCGCCACGCGACCTCAGTGCGGGTTGGTAGATGTCACATGTCTACGAATTTTTAGCTGTAGGACATGCCGCACAGTGGGCCCATACTGAAAATTAGTGGACTTAGGCAACAAAGTTCCAATATCGATGCGATTTTTTTTTATATGACGTGTTATGATATTCCTGACAACTTTTATTCTTATAACATTTCTTCTAAAGTTGATAGTTTGTCTTGAAAAAAATTAATTAGATTATTTTGTATGGAGCGAATCACGTTTAATTTTTTTTCTTCAATTGTACTAATATGTTGGGTGTGTGGCGTGAGTATATGATAGCTAGGGTCATTCTCTATCCACGAAAAAAAAAAACAGCGCCGGCCATCTGCGGCAGCGCGAGTAATCATTCGGTAAAAAAAAAATGTTATGTAAGATTTTTTTTTGCCATTTAAAATAAATTCAAAGTAAATTTTTTGTGTCATTAGGCTAATTCACCTTCTCTTTATTAAATATATAGTTTTAACAGCGCATAGGTACTTATAACTAATTATTCTGGTAGAAATTTAGTAATTATTGCTATGTTATCGGTAGCACCTGCATTGTGATTGATGACTCATTTGTTATTGCGCTCGGCTAAGCGCATAACTAATGAGTCATCGAAAAATGCTCGTCTCTGATTGGCTGAATAATTTTCACTCACTGATAACAGTGTCCACTACTTGAGTAATTAACACTGTCTATAAATATAAAGACATTCATTAAGTCCATCTAGTTTCGCTCTTGTCGCTTATTTGTGAACACAGTGAAATACTTTTATTTTTATATTTACATTAGAACTATGGCTGGATTTTGTACCAACCTAGATTTTTTTGTGAAATTAAGAAGTGGCGGTGATCTGAAAAATCATATGTTTCTATATGAAAGTATCATTTCTGTCTTGACTACCGAAGTTTCTGAAGAAGACAAGAACCGAATCAAGGAGTTCTGTCGACTTTTTTGTGTAAATCTAAATAAAAAGTGGATAGAGTCAAGTAGAAACCAAAAAACTTTTATGAATCGTGTAAGTAATCGCAAGTGGTTGGAAAAAAACATCAACTGGCCTGTTTGTGACAGTGTTGACCTGAGAAGTGAGATGGGCTTTTCGGACGCAGTCTTATCTGAACCTGTGGATATAGATTCCCATGTTCCTACTCTTGCAGTATGTACTGCGGAAGCGGGAACATCTACAGAAAAGGAGCACAGAAAACCATTCGAAGAGTTAAGTAAGAAGCAAAAAAAAAGACGTTCTACTTCCATAGTAGAAGAAAATTCCGAAGAAGAGTTGCAGACCTGGTACATAACAAAATTGAAAGACAACGGCAAAACGAATCTGGCAAAAGTGATCGAATACCTTTCCAGTAATCCAGATGCCCTATCCGAAGTAGACGAGCGACTATTCAAAAAGCAGAGCTTAAGTACTGTCTCTGAAGATAACTGTTTAGCTCTTTATACATCACTTGCGCTCTCGAAATGGAAGTACTTAGCTCTTCGACAATTTCTGAAAGAAGAAAACTGTGCTGCCTTTCCATCTTATCCAAAGCTTGTAAATGCCAAGAAAAGATGTTACCCACCACAAGAGAGTATGGAGATTACCGAAAAAGGAGCTCAAATTAAATTGCAAGCGCTATTGGACCACACTGTGGAAAGGATTTTACTAGGTATTAGTAATTCTGTTGATAGGTCTCAAAATAAAGAACTCAAGTTGACCTGGAAATGGGGACTTGATGGTTCTTCGTCGCAGAGCAATTATAAACAGAAAACGTCTACAGAGTTCGATGATTCATCAGTAGTCATGATAAGCATCGTCCCTCTTCGGCTAGTGTCTACTAGCCCATCTTCTGGGAATGAAAATATAGTTTGGGAGAACCCCACACCTTGCTCAACTCTGTACTGTCGACCGGTGAAGTTCACTTTCACTTCGGAGACAGCTGATTTTATAATGTCTGAAGAGTCTGAGATGAAAAAACAAATTGATGAACGAATATCTACACAGTGTGGAAATATTATTGTATCACATGAATTGCATATGACCATGATTGATGGAAAAGTGGCCAATATTATTGCTGAAGTACCATCATATGCAACGTGTCCTATTTGCTTGGCAAAACCGAGCGAGATGAATAATTTAGACGCTTTGACTTCCAAACCACTTCGTGAAGAAATTTACAAACAAGGAATTTCTTCGCTGCATATGAAGATTCGGTGTATGGAATGTCTTCTCCATATATCTTATAATCTGGATTTTCAACGATGGACTGCTCGAGGCGAACATAAGGCTTTGAAACAAGCTAAAAAAAATACCACGCAACAAGAGTTTCGTGAGCAAACTGGAATGCTGATTGATATAGTCAAACAGGTATGTATTTAATTTTGGCTCTTTTTATGTTGTTTGTGTATTATATCTCTATGTATTGTATATTACAGTATTGTTTTCCCATTTTAGGGTTTTGGAACTACAAATGACGGGAATACTGCGAGGCGCTTTTTCCAAGATTACAAAAGATCATCCAGAATAACGGGAATTGACGAAAATCTGATTTTCAGATTTTCCGTTATTCTACAAGCCATATCATCAGGCAAAAACATTGACTGTGAAAAATTTAGAAGATACTGCAGAGAAACAGCTGATGTGTACGTGCAACACTATTCGTGGTACTACATGCCAGTTAGTGTACATAAACTTCTAATGCACGGTGCAGACATCTGTAACCACTTTGGTGTTTTGCCAATCGGTAAGTAAAAAATAAATATAGTTTGATGTATTATTTGACTCAATTGCGTTTTGAAATTAAAATGTATGTACTTATTCGTTTTAGGTATCTTATCTGAAGAAGCTTCGGAAGCCCGTAATAAGGACTTCAGAAACGTCAGGGAGTGGCACACTCGGAAAACGGGGAGAATAGCAACAAACGAAGACATCCTCCATGGACTTCTAATAAGCTCTGATCCCCACATATCCTACATAAGGCCTAAAATATTGAAACAGGGTCATAATGAGTTGTTGCCTGAAGCAATTCAGTTGTTACAGACTACTGAGCCTCCCTGTGACAGTGAGATTATGGAGGAAGAAGAATGTCTCATAGCAGAGTCCGAAAATTTGCCGGACCCACTAGCACTTCTGGAACAAGAAATAATGTGATCCGGCTCTAGATTATCCTCACAAAAGCCCATCAGGGCTAGGTATATGACAAACAGCCCTTTTCAGGGCTACAATTACTTCACAGTTTCATACGCTTGATTATGTAGATAATTATCAACGACTTGCCCGTACAAATTTAAATTATTTCACCTATCATTAACAAAATTAGTATAACCTGAAACTTATTACGATATTTATTCAACAATAGATAACGTGCAGGTAAAAAAATAACACAGCCAATCAGAGACAAGCATTTTTCGACGACTCATTAGTTATACGCTTAGACGAGCGCAATAACAAATGAGTCATCAATCACAATGCAGGTGCTACCGATAACATAGCAATAATTACTAAATTTCTACCAGAATAATTAGTTATAAGTACCTATGCGCTGTTAAAACTATATATTTAATAAAGAAAAGGTGAATTAGCCTAATGACACAAAAAATTTACTTTGAATTTATTTTAAATGGCAAAAAAAAATCTTACAAAACATTTTTTTTTACCGAATGATTACTCGCGCTGCCGCAGATGGCCGGCGCTGTTTTTTTTTTCGTGGATAGAGAATGACCCTAGCTATCATATACTCACGCCACACACCCAACATATTAGTACAATTGAAGAAAAAAAATTAAACGTGATTCGCTCCATACAAAATAATCTAATTAATTTTTTTCAAGACAAACTATCAACTTTAGAAGAAATGTTATAAGAATAAAAGTTGTCAGGAATATCATAACACGTCATATAAAAAAAAATCGCATCGATATTGGAACTTTGTTGCCTAAGTCCACTAATTTTCAGTATGGGCCCACTGTGTGCCGGTTTCCTCACGATGTTTTTTTTCACACTTTTGAGAACTGATTATCCACTACTTGATCGAGTAAATAAATTGAGAATATGTTTATTTCCTTTGATGTGGATTTCACATAATAAAGTGTTTCATACGTGCCATGTCTAAAGTTAGGTAAATTAATTGTTTTTCAAATTGACTTCCAACTTAAGTCCGTATGCGTGTTCAAATCATAACTGTCATTCTTTGACAACAGTACCTATGTTTGAAATGGCTATAACGATTTATTCCGATCTGATCCCCTGAGCCCCCCTCCACCCCCCCCCCCCCCCTCCTCGATCCCCTGCTAGTTCATCTTCTGTTTTAAACTTTGTCTTATCCACTTTATGCTAGAAACACGGCAAATTGACGCAGTGTGTCAATGTGATAAACAATTTATTTACTTGACTGTACATATAATGTGAGATGTGGAAAGTGCCATGTCTTGTCTATGTATATTTGGGACCCATGGGTTGATGATGGCAATAGCTCACAGACAATATAGGAAGTGAGAAGAAAAAGAAACATTTTATTTATCTGTGAAACCATAGACAGAAAACCTTTAAACTCTAACATCATAATTCCCGGTTAAACTAATCTAAAGTTCTTCTCTATTTGACCCTCATTTAAACTTTTAAATGAACTGCGAAAAGACATATCTTTTAACTAAGAAACACTTCAAAGGAACTCCTCAGTTAAATTAGTTTTATCCTTTCTTCAATAGAAAATTGCTCTTTTCACACTGCTTTGATCTTAGTGTTATTTTACAAAATTGAATTGTTATGAAGTAGGTATTTTACCAAAATGAAAATCATGGGAAGAGGTTGTGTGTTTATGTATGTAAATAATTTATTTATCAGAATACGGTACTTTATAGTGGTCTTAAGACTAGTCACATAACATTATATACAGACAATTATTTATAATTTTTCACCTCTTCATTAGGCTATAATGGCAATCATATCACTTGGTTTTAGTAGATTTTTATATTTTATTTATCCTTTTGATAGATTCTTTTTTGTAAATGTGAGGACTCTGTAGGCCTTGTAGACTTTAGATCTGTAGACCGTTTTTTATTTTATCAAGTATCTGGTTCTTGTTGACAGGCCTACGCTGTCCTCCCATACCAACTGTCATTTGAAAACATTGTAAAATCGAATTATTTTTTAAAAGAGTAACCGTGGAGTTTCTTGCCGGTTCTTCTCCATAGGAAACGACCAATTGGAACCGTGCACCTAGCTTCTGACGTTTCATAAGTGCCCATGTCGGTTTATGTGAAATAAAATATTTTGATTTGATTGATTTGATTTGAGTCATAGATAGGTATATTAAGATAATCGCAGTCGCAAAGACAAGAGTCGTTTCGGTCAAATTAACTCGATTTGCTATTTTATTCCACCAGCCAAGAGGTTGAGCAATAATTAGCACCTGTGAGGATCTTGGGATGCCTCTGATGATCACCTGCAACTCCAAGGTTTGTGTGGTTTCAAAATCTCACCTGTAACATCAGTAGAGTAGTGATGCCAGGCCAGACGCGTGGTGGATTGTGGCCCACTCCCTCTCACAGAGAGGAGGCCTGTGTCCCAGCAGTGGGAATGTTATAGGCCGATTATGTTTATTCATCCTCTCAACAGGACCAAACCACCTAAGCATACTCTTCCAATTCCCACACCCACCAACTATTGTTGTAATAAAAATGGGTACACATCTCAGACTGATCGGTATAATCATCATCTACCTAGCCTTTTCCCAATTATGTTGTGGTCGGCTTCCAGTCTAGCCGGATGCAGCTGAATACCAGTATTTTACATGGAGCGACTGCCTATCTGACCTCCACAACCCAGTTACTGGGTATGGGTAATACGATACCCCTTGATAAGAATGGTTGTCAGACTTTCAGGCTTCTGACTACGACTGTCAAAGATCTACGAATGACAACCGGGACCAACGGCTTCGTGCTTTCCGATGCACGGAGTGACTCGTGACTGTTGCACATCTTCTCAGAAAAATAAACTTAGTACATTAGATGTATTGATAAATGTACTCTTATTTTTACGTTCGCTATAAGATGTAATGTAGCATCCGACTTTGCTATTTTATTACTGAGCTCCTTTACGTCAGAGCGCGATGATTTATATATTGTTGCTCTTAAGATATCAAATAACATGTGGGTGGGTGGGTGATTTTATATAGAAATGTGTTGCTATGTACTTGAAATGGGAAGATGTAGGTACATATGTTGCAATATTAAGAATTTGTTTTCATCATGTTTTGTAATGGTACATGATGTATTCTGAAACCTAAAAAATCTCAAGTATAGGTAGGAAAGACTAACTTTGTTCTTAATGGCGATATTATACAGGTTGTCCCTGGAAGTATGGATCAAATCGAATAGGGGCGTGAGTCTAGTACCTACACAAAGTAAAAGGTTACAGGTTATTCACCTGTTAAAATGGCCTTTGAGAATAATTAATTAACCTGTCAAGAAATTATTTACCGCTCATTTACCGCCTAAGTTAACATGGAGAAAACGGGCAAAATCTCCATGGTACGGGGCACCTCTTTTTCATCAAAATCTTCCTCTCATTTAGGCACCTGGCCCACCGCCGCCGACGAGCAAGCGACTAACTATCGAATATTTTCTCGCTCATGAAACGTACAATAGATGTAAGTCCCGTGTACGTTAAAAAGATACATATACATATATGACTGTTCACACTGCCGGCGAGAACTCTCTCTCCACTAGTAGTCTCTCTCCATTTGTACGCCCTCTGGCTTAACATAGCGCACTGGTATATCTTTATAATAACATCATTATTGTACCTATGCTCAACAAATTAATAAATGACTTATGACTTACGACTAGTTTTGCGTAGGAACAAGAGCTATCAAAGAAAATACTCGCTCACCGACGCTCGCTTGGCGGGCAGGACCCATGCTGAGAGACACTCGCTAGGTACAGACGCCAGCACATCAAGCTACTACAATCTGTCAAATTTCTTTAATAGATTTTCAACTTTATCGCTAAAGCATAAGGTTCAAAGATGAATGGGAAAATTTGACAGTTTCGGGTAGCTTAATGTGCTGGCGTCTGTACATACCAGTAAGTGACAGGGCAGTCATTCTACTCGCTCATAGCGCACTCGCTCATAGCTCAGCGATAAAACTATCCGAACTACACTCGCTGCTCGTTGGTCGCCAACTCGTTGGTAGACCTTTTCGCCAATCGTCGGCGATGGGAGGGGTGCCTTAATGAGGGACTTGCCTACTTTATTCTACCATCAAATAATCCTTTTTATAGGTAATCTTGTAAACCTACGTTGTGTATACTCGACCTTTTTCTAACACAGGAAAATTAAATCCCAAACAGTGAGTGCCTGTTTCCGGTTTATCGGTTTTATGACGTCATTTCCCGGTAGTTAGTGTTCATGCCATATTGTTATTGGTTCGTTGGGAAATGGCCGCTATTTCTGGTAGATTACGCGATTACTAGGGTACATCAAATAGGAATCAATTTGTGTTCGAGTCGAAATAGAGAGTTGTTAAACGATTATTATGTAAGGTCAATTTCATTATGAACTCTAGCATAAAGTGGATATAAGACAAAGTTTAAAACAGAAGAAGAACTAGCAGGGGATTGCGGAGGGGGGGGGGGTAGAGGGGGGGGCTCAGGGGATCAGACCGGAATAAATCGTATTTTTATTGTGTTAATACCTCAAGTGAGCACGCTACACTTTTATTATCTGACTTTGAACACGATGAATTCTTCACATTGCTTGCAGAACAGATAGCCAATGAGGCCAGAAGGTTCAGGAGTGATGACCGCGTTACAGAAAACGTAGCATAGGAAGGCCTCCCACAACATGAACCAATGACCTTGTAAAGACCGCAGGAATCCGCTGGATGCGAGAAGCACAGTACCACTATTGAAACACCAAGTCTACGACTCATCGGTATATTCTTAGGCATGAACTGCTTTAGGCTGATGATGATGATGATAAAAAGGTACCCGTAATCCTTTGGTTACCACTTTACTATATTTTAATAGGTGCGTATACATACTTCAGTAGCAAGTCTTTGCCACATCTCCCTTTTAAAGTACATACAGGGTGTAAAAAATACTTATTACGTAGCCGTTGTGTACGTATTCTTTACGTCAATCTAATGCATTGGTTTCCTACCATCCTACGAAAGCGGTTCCGTCATATTTTTGACATTAAGGTGTCACAAAACATGTATTTTGACAGTTGTTATTCTGTGACCGTTCATCGCTTTCTTAGGAAACCAGGGAAAAAAAATCATTGAGCAAAAATTATTCTCTCGGCTTCGTTTAAGGCGTCTTTTTACACCCGTTACAATAAAGCCAACCTATAAAACTCGTGTTCTTTCAATGAAGTTCTTCAATTTTCTACGTCTATAACATTCAATGGTTTGTTCATACTTGATAGGTTTTACATAAAGACGTGGTAAACTTTTTACAATCTCTTTGACGGTTACCGAAGTACCGATTTGTATGGAGTACCAACAATATTCGATAGATTTAATAAAAGACGGTTTTTTTGTAAAGGTTTCGTGGAAAAAGTTGATCTGATTTTCGTTACACGCAGTGAAGTGAAAATATTTTCGTGTAAGAACGATAGGGTGTATTTTTAGGGTTCCGTACCCAAAGGGTAAAAACGGGACCCTGTTACTAAGACTTCGCTGTCTGTCCGTCCATCTGTCTTTCCGTCTGTCTGTCACCAGGCTGTATCTCAAGAACCGCGATAGCTAGACAGTTGAAATTTTCACAGATGATATATTTCTGTTGCCGCTATAACAACAAATACTAAAACAGAATAAAATAAATATTTAAGGGGGGCTCCCAAATAAACAAACGTGATGTTTTGCCGTTATTTGCTCGATATTAATAACGGTAAACAGACGCTTGAAATATTCACAGAATACTTAATTCTTTTTTTTAAATCACGTCTGTTGTGTGGGAATACAACAGACGTGATTTTTTTATATATGTAGTGTTAAATATTGTACCTACGGTGGTACGGAACCCGAAAGTGCGAGTCCGACTCGCACTTGGCCGGTTTTTTACATAGGTATAGTTATTGCAAAAAATTCTCTTTCAACTCTTAGTTTATTTTTGGATAAAACCGTTTATCAAAACCTGCGGGTTGTAGTAAAACTCTGCAAATAAACAATGGATATGAGGACCCACCGCTGCTTCATCCCATGTTATAATAAGTAATAACTTGGCAAACTATTACAAATACCCTTATTCGTGAGAGGGATAATCCTGCAATGTCCCACAGCAGAGTTAAGCCATACGTATACCATATTACTATACATCTAGCCAAAATCTGCAGCAATTATCCGGTACACAACTAGTTAATTATCCGGCTAATTCCCGGCGTTCCGGTTTTATCCAGGATTCGTTAATTCCGGTGTTTTGCAAACCGGTTTCCAGTTTATTGCTTTTATTACGTCATTTTGTTGTATAATTTGAATCTGAACCAGTACCAGAAAGGGCTATTTTGAAAGTATGGTTTTTATGCTTCTCTTGGGAGAGATGAATGTAAGTAGGTACTCCGCAGGTTATTTAGGCCTCACCTTAAATAATTTTTTTCTTCATAAAATTTCCTCATCATCATCTGCCTAGCCTTTTCCCAACTATGTCGGGGTCGGCTTCCAGTCTGACCGGATGCAGCTGAATACCAGTATTTTACATGGAGCGACTGCCTATCTGACTTCCAGAACCCAGTTACTGGATAATACGATACCCCTTAGTAAGACTGGTTGGCAGACTTCCGGGCTTCTGACTACCCGTAACGACTATCAAAGATCCACGAATGACAGCCGGGACCAACGGCTTAACGTGCTTTCCTCATCATAAGAATCAATTCATCATCATCACGTGAATGTCGAGGCGATCTATGCCTTTGGCAATACTGTATTAGTGCAAAGACTAGACCTTTACGAAAAAAAAAAAATTATAAGACACGGTTTAGCTTTAGCTCCAGGTTTAAACCATCGAGCAATTTTGAATTTCAAACTCAATTCCGACAGAGTTAAAGTACCTACTAATTACATAAAGACTCACGTCAAACTTCTTTATTTTTTATTGCTGAATGGGCTCGCTCTTGACCTCGATCACGCCTGATGGAAAGCGATGGATGAGGTCTATGATGGAACGAGCGTGCCCAGAAGAGAGGTATAATCCTGTAATGTTAACACTAGACTAAGTTATCAATTTCGTATTAAGAACTTTACCGTGCTCTGAATAAAGTATATAATACAATAACGAGCTCGGAGGTTCGGGCTTGGACTAAAGTTGGAACTCGTTTTGTAATAAGACGGTATCAGTTAGACTATTATAAAGAACGCGTGCATTAAGTATACCATAAAGTCCAAAAGAAAGACGTTATTGGACGATTTCTTAATTGTATAGTTATTTAGCCGTTTAAGTTACCTATATATTTGTAGTACTGTAAAAACGAAAAACAAAAATTTTAAAACGAAGTTTCAATTTAAATTTCTTACTTGCCGGAATTTACAAAATCTTCGTCTTTGTATCTGGAATAAAAACTATGCTCTGGATACTTTCCTAATTATACACAAAATAAATTAAAATATAACAATTCTTAACAAAACTGCTAATTAGATTCCAAATTCCACTACCAATCATATAACATTTGTCTTCTAGTTAAGAACATGCCAACCAAATACCAACCAATCGAAAAGAAACGAATGCTTGCCCTAATATTGGTCATCCAATACTGTCAAGTTCATATGAAAGGGTCCCTAATACCGGTGAGCTTACATAGATCCGGTCTTTATTAATATTTTAGATAAAACCTTCTTTCTGAGTAAGGTTAGACTTATTTACTACTAGCTGCGCCCCGCGGTTTCACACGCATAAGTTTCGATCCCGTGGGAATATCGGGATAAAAACTATCTTATGTCCTTTCCCGGGACTCAGACTATCTCTATACCAAATTTCATCTAAATGGGTTCAGCGGTTTAAACGTGAAGAGGTAACAGAGAGACACACTTTCGCATTTATAATATTAAGTATGGATGCTGTCAACAAAGTATTTGGACCTGCATAATATAGGATAGGGTTAATACAGAAGAAAAAAAATTTGTGGGAAGATAAAGTTTTAAAATAACTACCTATTTAGGTCGTCATAGCAATTCATCATTCTCCTGCCATCATATACATATTAAAAAAAAACAGTCTTTAAAAATGTTGTCTGTCTGTTTCATCTGACGAAACTCCGAAATGGCTGAACCGATTTTGACGGGAGTTTCACTGGCAGATAGCTAATGTCATAAGCTTATTACAAACTTTTATTTTATATAAAGACACATTACTGTTTTCCAACATCTACGCGAACAAAGTCGCGGGCACAGCTTACTAATAATAAGCTGAAAAGTCAATAATGTATAGTCAACTTTCTAATTTATTTATCATTTTTAACAACCATCCCCAGTAAATTGAAACTTCACTAAGGTTGATGAAGGTTGACAATGACCTTGTGGTTTTATGACGTGCAAAAGTGACAGTTAGGGCGATGAAGTAATGACGAGGACAGCTATACAACTGAATTGAGTTTTCATTCCATAGTGTTCCTTTTGAATTTCGCTAAAACGACCATCGCAAAGATACTGCCTATATTAACTGCCTCCTTGGTAGCTTGAGGTCCTGGGTTCGATTCCCAGGTCGTGCAAAGTGTTACTGGGTTTTTCCATCAGAAATTTCTCAGTAGTAGCCCGGAAGCCGGATTTATGCCCAATTGATTGCAATAGGCTCGCCCCCTATTACATGGGACTTTAACATAACTGGCGAAATGTAGGTTCACAACTGCCCAATTCTTCGAGGAGAAAGGCATGATGTAACAGTAATATAAAATTTGTATCGCGTCGTCGCCTCGGTCCCATTTCCCGAGAAAAACACTTTGTATTATACTTAGCAAGTTCGCAGATGATACAAGTTTGCAAACTTGGACCTAAGACAAGAATAGTGCCTCCAGACACAATGTTATTATACCCGGGATTGAATACAAATTACCAGTGGCGAAGGGTGAATTTATGACAGAGGTAGGCCGGAGCAAAAAAAAATGCCAAAAGAAAATGTCAATAATGAATTGATTATAGAGTGGTTATGTTCTGAATTTTCGAAGTGAAGCCGGTGGGAATCGAGTTGTATGGTACCTTCGCCACTGCAAATTACGGCTTACCACGCAACAACTAGACAACAAAAAATAATACCTAGGGCGAACACAAAGAGAATGTTTCACAAACAATAATACCAAGAAACATAGGGCTGATTTTTCAATCACGTGTTAACTTTATTCGAAGAATAATTTTGAAATTTTGACAGTTATTTCATTAAAAAAAATGTCAAACGTCAACTTCATTACTCGAATAAAAGTTATCTGGTTATGGAAAAATCAGCCCTTAAGCAAATAAAAAACAATTGCATAAAAAAAATTGCGCGTGCAGTACGGTAGATAGAAGTGAAACTTAAAAAAATTGTAAATAAGAGAGATTTAGACAGAGTTATACCTTTCTTCTCCCTCATGTAATGAAATGTGTCTAAATGACGAGTCCTAGACAGTTTCTTGTCCAATTTTCAAATCGCCGCCTTAGAAGTTTCACTTTAAAAATGAAATGTCTGGAAATTTTATATATAAAAGAACTGTGAACACCACGTCGATTTAACAGAATTTTATATGCATTCTAATTCTAGATCCAAAAACGTATGTGACTTTAATTTCGCCTAGGTATATTGTTATTTAAAAAAAATACGATCCCGGAGAAACGGGACTTCGAGAAATCACTAACGGAATTCTTGGCGTGTCACGTCTTCGAAATATTATTATTAAATTAAAAAGTTTTCGAAACTCAGCACTTCTTTCGTGAATTATTTTATTTTGTTACAGGTGGAATTTTATCAAGATTTTGTGTTTTGTAAATCTTTAGCAAAATAAAAACTTTTTTACAAAAAAAAAACAACCGACTTCCAAAAAAAAACACTACAAAGTGAAAAATAACTTTAATTTCGGAAGTCGGTGTCGTTGGTTCCACATTTTCGTTTTTTTGACACCGACTTCCGAAATTAAAGTTATTTTTCACTTTGTAGTGTTTTTTTTTGGAAGTCGGTTGTTTTTTTTTTTGTAAAAAAGTTTTTATTTTTCGCTTTTTAGTTGTACCTACCCCATAATACAAATTCATATAACACTACTTGCTATGTGATTATTAGTGACAGGAAGATAAACATCATCAATATAAACTAAGTGGAAAACAAACGTATTGTTGAAGCTAATTCCAAAACTACCCAAGCAAAGTTCATAAAATTTATATGGGACCACCTCTGAAGCATACCTTATTCATTAATTAGACTAGATGCTGATAATCCTGGCTGCAGCATCAGGCCAGACTTATGTCAACATTGCATTGAACTTAAAATTTAGTCCCGTTTAAAACGATCCCAAAAACGACTACGGTGCTGTAATTTCAAGGTTTGTACTTTTTCTGATGCTCCTGGCTTCAGCATCAGGTCTCTCTCGTTTTCTTCATTAACAGTACGTTTATCCACACATCGAGCCCTTTTCAATGAGCCTAAACACGATATATCTGCTGTTAGTTGTCGAGGAGTTAGGCACTCTGCAGACTATCCTGCCTGCAGCATCAGGTCATGACTTGATGATCATGAGAACAAATGTGGCAAATGCCCTATCAAACATCAAAACAATTTACTAAAACAGTCCTTGCCTGTTTGAGTAACTTCTTACTGTTAAGGAGTTGTACCTTCCATCATCAGCCCAGCTACCTGAGATGGTGACAACCATACGCAAATACACAAGATACTTCATAAAATATGCGAAAAACAATAAGTGAGCCTATAAAATTTGAGGGTTGCCCTCGATTTCTCTAAGATCCCATCATCAGATCCCGACTTGTTGACTATGGGACCATTTGGAAAGTATACCCTTTCCAACAAAAAAAGAATTTTTCAAATCGGTTGGCAAGCGACGGAGTTATGCGCGAACAAACCTAAAAAAAAAAAAAAAATACAAACATTCGAATTGAGAACCTCCTCCTTTTTTAGAAGTCGGTTAATAATGTACCTATTCATTTCGAGCATTTTAACAAATGTAATAATTTAAAAAGGCTACTCGACCTCCGCTTTTATTTCTGTTAAAATTGATCACATCAGCCGCATGCACAATGACCGCTTGGCAAAAGTCTCCATACAATGGGTGCCTGAAGATGGACGGCGGCGCCGCTGAGGCCGGCTCAGCAAGAGATGGCGAGATGACCTAGACGCATACCGCGAGGGCTGGTTCGAGATGGCGCGGGAAAAGAGTTCCTGGAAGGATTTAGGGGCCTTTGCCCAGCAGTGGGACAGAATAGCCTAATTTTTTTTATCAATAACTTAATAAGTAAAGAACTATTTATTAAAGTCGCTCGAAATAAGAGCTACAAAAGAAATTTACGTAGAATACCTTAAAATACAACAACACCGTTCCCGCAAATAAAAAGTCTGACTACTCCGAGGAAGACCATGAAATGACAACCGCATAACACCAAAGTTAAAGTAAAACACAGAAACAGACAATTTAAATATTCCATTTACGTTTGTTATGAAATGTACTGCGTTTACACTATTATAACAATTCATCCAACGAATTCGTGGTCTAGGAATGATTCCCAAAAATAAAGATCCTTTCCTACAAGTGACTTCTACTCTTGAAACCCAATAGATAAAAAAATACCAAAAGAAATAGAAAGGCGTATAATTTATTGTGTATCTTCAGATATGAAAGATACGTCTGCAACCTTTTCTTTTAGACCTTTTCTCCTAAGGTCATCACCATGACGTAAGGATAAAATTCATGACGTAAAAGAGTTGGTAGATTTAGAACATAATAGTTATATTAAAATGGAAATCGAAAGTGTTGTCTTAGTCAGTTTTCAAAACCAAAGACGTACTGTTTTTTTCTTGACTGTAATTACCTGTCAAAAAGAGTACCTAAAGGGATCAGACCTAGTTATACTCGTAGTGAATAAGACAGAAATTAAAACATAAGAATAACTAGCAGGGGTTCCGACCGGAATAACTCATAAATTCGAAACTAAATAAACTTTTGCTATTAATCCGTAATCTAAAAAGTTGAGCTAAATGTATCAATAAAACTTCTACCAAGCCGTTAGTATCGAGTCGAATGAAACTATTATAAGTAATGTCACAGATTAACGAATAGTACTGTAATGCTCTAAAGGTCACATAGAGACAAAACGAATCTGAAAATTCAGCGAAAAAAACAAAAAATCTAACCCTGGACTGTAATGGTAGACCTAATCAAGATAAGGTATAGCTAGAAAACAGAAAAAGAAAACAAGTATGAAGCCACTAAACAAAATCGGACGAAGCACGAATATTTAACCAAAATTAACGATAAGATCTTTTTGTTAATTCCACAAGGGACTTGTGTTCCAAAGAAAATGTTGTTATTGACACAATTGTAAGGAACAAAGAAAATACAAGGCGCTACAGAAAACAAACAAAAATAATTGACGAAGGAAATTAGAAAATAAATGAACACAATTTCCCCCTTACTAATAAACGTAATTATATGAGACGAATAGTTACACACCCATAGAAATGTATCTTTCATATATCATGCACACACACCGATTTCTCTCTTTCAGTCGTCAGTAATTTGAATTTCGAAAGAAGAAGACAAAACGTTGTGTAACTATACAGACGCTATACCTACACCGTTTATTAGTAAGGGGGTTAGTGTGTTGAATCACGAACCATTATTGAAACCAAAATACCACGAAAACATGGGTATAAAAAGCCATATTTGTCCAACACATTATTGGTAAACAAATACACAATGTCAACATATAAAATTTATTTAGTAGATTGGCTCCCTTCCAACTCTTACAATTCAAGGCAGAGAAAACAGATATAAAAGATTTATTTACTTATTTACCAATAAAAATCATCATGAAATATCTGTCGGAAACTAGGAAGATTGATATTCATGCTGAATCAATCGAAATAGCAAAAAGTAATCGGTAAACTAGATTGGTCATAATCTCTCTATTTCGATCCCTGATTCCTATCGGAAAATTCTTAGATCGGATAAAACATCGCTCGGGAATCGATTCGTATTTTAATGGTAGATCGGAATAGATGCTTCTTAGAAAATTGAATTTGTTGAGCTTTAGCATTTATGTACTTTAACCTAGTTTGACCTTCAATGAAGATTTCGATGTTTTGACTTCGTTCTATGTATAGAATGTTTGCATAAAGAAGTTTGGGTTTTTCATTTCATTCATTTCAATTCAGAATCGAATATGTATACATATCGCTCATTAGGAGAAACATCGACGTAACTGCTACTTTATTTATTTTTTTAAGTCTGCTTTCCTAACGTAAATACGCTTTCTAAGTGCTTTGTCATATTTAACTCATTTTTGGGAAAAAATACGTTTACGTCTTACGTCGATGTTTCTCCAATTTAACGACATGTGTAAATTATAATGTGTAAAGTTATGTTTTCAACCATCAAGAAAAATATACCAATATTACCAATTTATTAGGTTTCCACGGCACCTAAGCCCTAGATTACAGTCATTATCTGACAACATGGTTATATTAACCATACCGTGCACGCTTGCCCGGCTAATCTCCACACTAGCAATATGTGTCCACTTACAACTCCACTCAGTCGGTGCCAACGCAAACGCATGTAGTTTTGGCGCCGTTTGGTAACTGGCGCAATTTGGACGCATCGGGTGCCAGCATTCACCACGATGATTCACTATTTAGGCTTACATCTTATTGCGATAATGACAATAGACTAATTTATGAACTAGAAGGGGTGGCCCAATTTTATAAAGAAAGAAAAACAACTTTGAAGACGAACTTTTAGAGACTATCATTTACTACATATCATCAATAAGACTGTGTAAGAATCCCGACAAGAGCATTTTAAAAGAGACAAATTTGTAATTCGTTATATAAATAATCGAAAAACAAAGACTAAAAGAGTCTATGTTTAGAAAGAGAAGAAATAAAAGAAGGTACCGAAATGATTGCTATTGAAGATTTTTTGCAAATTGTAAAATATTGAGCTGAGCAATGTCTATACACTCGTAGTTATTAGGTAATGCGCTCCACTACGAAAAACAGCACTCGTGACACATACAAATTCCGTCATGCCATCCTCTAAGGTATTTCCCAGTGAGTTCATCTTACATCTTCTTGATATGTTTTCGCAACTGACGAAATTGTAGTAAAGACCTACAAATAAGCTTCACCTTCTATGTATAAATATATTAGAACATTATCAAATCCTTTACCAAGCAATGCTCCACTTCCCGAGTTAATGTCAACGCACCGATTACAAATGCAATTACTAGAGACCCAGTTACGACACTGAAACCCTAGTAATGTGCAATCAATACTAGTCTTATTTATCCCAGTTATATTCTTTATTTTTACTGGACATGACACGGTCGAGGTGACGTGTGGAAGCTTCCATATTAATTCCTACGTACGGTACCATCATCTGCCTAGCCTTTTCCCAACTATGTTGGGATTGGTTTCCAGTCTGAGCGGATGTACCTGAATACCAGTTTCACATCCACAGTACCGTTTATACGAAAACCGTGTGTGTGAAAAGGTGCTTAGGGATCCAAAGTGAAGAACCTCCTTACAATGCGTGCCGTGTCCAAGACGACTGCCTAATGTATCTGACTCCTGATGTAGCTAATTAGCGATAGCTTCTCTAGGTGAAACTCTTTGCTAGGAAAGACCATTCATCATTAGCCTACAATAGCCCACTGCAGGATATAAGCCTCTCCAATCGCTCGCCATTTAACTCGATTCTCGTCAACTCTCATCCAGCTGCTATCAGCCATCTTGCGATGATCGTCGCTCCCCTATCTACGTTTGCAGATTCACGCTCTCCTCTCAAGAACACCGCACTGACACAACTATCAGCACAAGGTTTTTGAGTTCATTTTCCACAAGCTGGTAACCCATACTAGTATTATTGTTATCAGGGCCAATTCCAATGATATCGGTTAGTTCAGTCCCATTGTTAACGGATATCTGTGTTTGTGCAGGAGATGTCTCGGTCACATTTGGGACTTGAACTGCTGGACCACTAGAATGGTGTGTTCATGTTAATGTTGCTTGCTGTGTGTTTTGGATTACGATATGAACTATCTACTGTGTCTCTAGAAGGTCGACCTATGTTTTTTCTTTCATCGTGTTTTCGATTTTGGTACCTACCTGTCCGCCATTTTGTAGGTAGGTGGCTCCATATAAAAATCTTCAACCCCTTTGAAAATAGATTCGATCGAATATTTCGAGTTTTAGTACTTAAACATAGTTGGTATTGCTTTGAACCAGCTCAAGTACCATTTACCAGGGTCCATTTATGTTAATAGGTCCATTTTTATCATGGGGTGGATATAATCCAAGTTTTATTTCTCATAATATTCAAACTAAGCCAAACCACGTTCCCAGATCGTAACTACAAGCTAGAAAATTCTCAACGACAAATAATAAACGGTTACAAAGGAGCAAACGACCTCTTCTGTAGAGATCCCGTTCCTATTTCCCTCTTTGAGAACCGCAATCACAAAAATTGCATTACCAACTAAAAGGCTTCCAGCAACGTTTGTAATTTCTGCGAGGTTAAGGAAATTGACAAACTCTGCTCTTTCATTTCCCATTTTCAAGCTAGTAAGGATTCAAAGGTTGTTCCCAAGTAACTTGAAACTAGATTAAATTTTAAATAGAGTGGTGATTCGGGTTGTGAGGCGATTTGGTGAGCGACCAGTCCTATGAAAATCGACTTTATGTAAATCCCCCCGAAAGCATACACGATGACGCGAACGTTTACCTGAATAATGACGTATATACTTGATTGTTCGTATGATTATGTCATGTTCATATAAGCGACAAGGTTTGCGTACTCGCGCGACAGTCGCTTTCGGTGAGGACGCAGGGTGTCGCTTGAGCGTTTAGCTCGTGGCCACGGGATCAGTATATATTTACTTAAACCTCATGTACCTACAGTATTGATACTTAATGCCACAAGGCACTCACTAGCAGTCAACCAATATATGTCCTCCATTTGTGCTTCCATAGTAGCACCGTAGGTACAACTTCAAAGAAGTGCCTCTGCCTCGCCAATTTGAACTGGGCAATATTGTCAATCGCCCAATATTTGTACACTCCCGGGCTCCAAAATCGAGCCATTCTACATTTGTTTTTTGGTCGTGATTTCAAATTCGGAAAAATGATGACACCAAAATAATGGCCAGTATTTCGACTTCAAAACTACATGAAAACTTTTTCTTTGACTAACCATTGTTTTGTTGTTTTAGGCCTTTATACCTTGGTTGGTTACCATGGTGGCTCAATTTAAGAGTCCGGGAGTGTATAATGAATACCTTAAAAATCAATTCCTAATAATACAAGAAAATATCCCATAACATGAACCTAAAGTCCAAACGAACTGTACGAACTATAAACATACACGCAATCAGAGCGTCAAGCAGGCATCGAACCCTTAAACCGCAACGTTGCGGTCGAATCGACCTGACACGCCTCGCACCTCACTTCATGATTGCATAACGCAGGCATTGCCATATTGTCTGGGAAATTATGGCTAGGTATAATAAACGTAGCACACTAATGTCTACCAAAATTATAAATACAAAAGATTGCGAAGATTAAGTTAGTTTTTAAATAAGTGTGAGGGTGTGTTTGTGTGTCTGTGCGTGTGTTTTTGTGTTTGTTAGTTAATTATCTTTTCGTATGCACGTGTTTCTGTGACAAATAAACTTGTTTTGCTTTCTATGAATGACGCATAAACGGTTGAACGGATTCGAATCTTTGGTACCCATTTAAAGGTTATAGGAAGAGATAGGTTTGACTGTCAAAACACTATAGCCCTTTTCGTCTTTCACAAAGATGAATATAAACGACTAGCAGCGCCCCGCGGTTTCACCCGCGTAAATGCCGATCCCGTGGGAATATCGGGATAAAAAGTAGCCTTATGTTAATCCAGGGTGTCAGCTGCCTCCATACAAAATTTTATCAAAATTGGTCCAGCCGTTTGAGCGTGAAGAAGTAACAAACATATAAACACACACACAATCCCTCACACACACCCTCCCTCACACCTCACACACACACACTCTCTCACAAACTTTCGACTTTATAATATTAGTGTGATACAATATTTTAAAACATCGATCCTTTATACTTAGGTAGTTGCAAAATTAAAACAAAATTCAATCCAAAAGACACATAAAGGGTACCAGCGTCTGGTCATTCCTAGTGGGATAGAAATGGCCCCAGGCACTTCCTATACGCTTTAACATTTACGGTGGCTACAAATTGGAATTTTTGTGACCGGTTTCTATCGACTTACACTAGCTGCTGCCCGCAAATTCGTCCGCGTGAAATTTCTTTTTTAAACATAAAATATATTGTACTAGCTGTGCCCCGAGGTTTCACCCACGATAAAAGTCTTATAGTCACTTTTTATTGTTTCCGTTTACAAATCCCCCCCCCCCATTTTTACACCTCCTTAAGGGATAGATTCGGGGATAAAAACTATTCTATATCCTTCCTCACAACTCAAACTATCTCCATACCAAATTTCATCTAAATCGGTTCAGCGGTTATTGATTCCCCATACAAACCAGGCCCCTTTTCCCTTAAAGGATGATTTCTGGGATAAAAACTATCCTATATCCTTTTCCGGGACTCAAACTATCTCTATACCGAATTTCATCTAAATCGGTTCAGCGGTTTAAGCGTGAAGAGGTAACAGACAGATAGACAGACAGACACACTTTCGCATTTATCATATTAGTATGGATTCCTATTAGTAAAAGAAGTTTCTGATTCGGATTGTGGAGTTTCTTGCCCATTCTTCTCCATACGAAAACTACCTTTTGGAATGGGCGACTAGAATCAATTCGTCTTACTATAATAGGGAAGACGACTAACTTTTTTTTCTTCGTCTATCAGGTAGATTATTAAAAAGTATTGGGCACGTATTTTATTTTTTTTCACATAATCAAAACATTACAGAGATACATTGATTTGAAATGTCGCATGACGTCACGTTTTGGTACAATTTTTACCTAAACGTGACGTCACGAGCCCCCACTCCCAAACTTTGACACGCTTTATCTTTGTAATTTTTTGGTTGATTGACACAAGAAAAAATATGTGTCTATTATTTTTTGATAATCTAACTGACGGACTAAATAGAATTTCGTTTACTTTACCCCGTCTTCATCCCTATTTTTGACGTTCAAAAGTGCCTTTAGTGTGCCTAATTGAAATAAATGATTTGACTTTGATCAGAAGTTCCGAAAATCACTCCTACATACAAACTCTCTGTTACCTATTTAATAAGTATACCTCTTTCAAGTAATCATTAACGATATTTTGTTCAATATGGATCTACAACAACAACTGCCATAACTGCAACTGATACGCGTTTTCATTTTTGCACTCTTGATTATTTGTTTCCTAGTAGCTTAGGTAATAATTGCATAATATTCCAAGAAGTAGCGTGTTCCGTACTGCTGAACAGACTCGTGGTCAAAGTGTGTGCTCAAACTTGCAACGATGTTTTCACATAATATCCGAATTTCTTAGTATTTTATGCAATAACTAGCTGCGCCCCGCGGTTTCACCCGCATAAGTCTCGATCCCGTGGGAATATTGGGATAAAAAGTATCCTATGTCCTTTCCCGGGACTCAAGCTATCTCTATACCAAATTTTATCTAAATCGGTTTAGCGGTTTAGGCGTGAAAAGGTAACATACAGACAGACAGCCAGACAGACAGACTTACTTTCGAATTTATAATATTAGTATGGATGTTATATTTTTGTAATTTCCTACTGTTTTTCCACATTTTTTAATTCCTAACCATCCTTTCCACAGTTCCTTTTCAACGCTACTTAAATAAACTCCCGATGAAAATATTAAAGATTAAAAATATCGTTTTCAATACCAAGTTTTTACTGGAACGGTCTTTTAGAAATTCTGACAATAAGGTGCTCGCAGACCGGCAAACCGTGAATTCATTCAAATATCTACTTGCCAAACAGTTACCAACTCTACTTCATCGAAATAAGAGATGACATTGAATTCTGGAACAGCAAACCTAATTTTGCCGCGATGGTATCTCCAAATTGCTTTTACAGTTTCAGCGAAGGAATTCGCACTTTACGTCTATTGAAATACGGTTGGTTAGTGAAGTGTTCTTATGATTTCAATATATTGAATGGAAGCCACAATTGGACGGACGTTTCGAGCAGCTCTGAGGAGTCAATGTCGACTGGTACTTCAAAGGATATGTTATTGATACGATTGAGGTTTGTTCAATAGTTGCTAAGGGCTTGATATGTCAATGTCATGTATGGCCACTAATACGTCTAGGACGATATTCCAGATAAAGCTGAATACTGCTAGCTGAAGTTGGGCTTGTGGCTAAGTAATATCAGCCGCACGGGTCGATCGATCACGTTAAGCTACGCTTGCTGCGGTTAGTCCGTGGATAGGTGACCATCTTTACATACCAAGACCCCTCCGTGCCTCGGAAGCACGTTAAGCCGTTGGTCCCGGCTGTCATTCGTGGATCTTTGACAGTCGTTACGGGTCGTAAGAAGCCCGAAAATCTGACAACCAGTATTACCAAGGAGTATCGTATTACCCAGTAACTGAGTTGTGGAAGTCAGATAAGCAGTCGCTCCATGTAAAATTCTGGTATTCAGCTGCATCCGGATAGACTGGAAGCCGACCCCAACATAGTTGGGAAAAGGCTAGGCAGATGATGATATTCCAGATGAAGATTACAATTAAGTGTTGGTAATTAAAGTTTGTAGTGGTGTTAGGAGAAGTGGTGGCCCAGTGGTAACGGCCGCGACTTACGAGTTGTAGGTCGCAGTTTCGACCCAGATAGGTGCTTTACTTTGTGTAAATTATTTCATCACCACTGCTCTCAATACGATGAAGGAAAACATCGCGAGGATGTCCTAGAACTAGACTTTCTAGGACATGTTACATCTACCAACCCGCACTGGGCCCGCGTGGTGAATTACGGCCTACTCCCTCTCACAGAGAGGAGGTCTGTGTCCCAGCAGTGGGAACACAGTTCAAGTCATTAAGCGAGTTGTTTTCGGAGTTTCCTAGAATGCTTTCCTTTTAACCCATAGGGACAAAGATCACCTGGCACCGCTTCACTTTTGACATGAAGTAAATAATTTATTTGGGGTGTCGGCGCAATATCTTTTTCTTCCATACTTCTCTATTAGTCGTCATCTTGGTAGTCACTCCCTTTCTCGCCACAGGTATCATCTTTCACGCAGTGTATTATATCAAAATCAATACCTATCTTTTACGAGAGTAGGTATTCCAGTATTCGCCCGTTCGCGTTTCAGTTAAAACTTGTAATCTCGAAATAAATCTCCTTTTCCCGCTGCTATTTTCGTCCGAATCAACACTATTTCAAATTGTTTTGTTTTTCAACGAAAATAGTTCAGTAAATCAGAAGGCTGAGTGTGTCATGTATTTTGGTAGCGTTCGATTGTGCATACCCAAGTGAGTAGTTAGCACCATGTTTATTGCAAGTACAGAAACGATATATTTTGGTAAGTTGTATGTAAGAGTGTATTTATAGATTAACGTTTGAATTGCTAACGTTTAACGAATGAAAAGTAATATTGCTTCCTTCCTTTTTTATTTCATGAAAATAAAGTTCTCGTAGATTCTCCTTGAATTATAGATCTACGAGTTTACCTAGGACAGATAGATAGATAGAGAGATTATCTAAACTATACAAATTACAGATATAAATGTAGTAAATGTCTGTTGTGTGTCTAAGTATTTTTGTATCAGCGTTTGAAATGGATTGATAAATGGTTGATGTAAGTATTTGGTTTTTCTTTTTTTCTTATAAGTATCATGTTTTTCTACATTCTTTCTTGGTTAACTTAGACATACCAAGTTTAATACACCTTTTTCGATTAGTTACGACACAAACTAACACTTGACGTGTTCACGTTTTTAAGTGGATTCACACGTATCTCTTTAAACATGATTAATATTACTGGTCTTTTCTGTTACACCGATCTCTAAAACCTAATACTTTACATATTTGTCTTACTGATATTAAACGGGACTGTATGTTTGTACGTCACATTATCAAGAACGGCTGATCCCAATTGACGGTTTCATAATCCATGACAGACTTCGGATTGATTTAAAAGAAACATTCTCCGCCTTATACGAGTTGTGATTGAAAGGGACTATAAGTTCTAATTGTGCCTATATTTGGTGCATTTGTGGGATATTTGGAGCGATAGCTATGTTTCTGAATGCAATAATTGGAATGGATAGTTTTGGACCACAAGGCATGTTGATTATGAAATATTTCCTATGTATTATGGGACTTCTAAGGATGTTTTGGGTTCTCCCTTTAGGTATAGGTTAATTATCTAATCAGTCTCTATCAGGAATTATTCTCATTTCTTCTATCATTCTTAGATTTCGGTTGGGATCCCCCAATGACAAGAAATGGCTGCCAAGTGAGTACAAACAGCACCTGGAGTACTCTTTAGTGGATACTGCTGGCATGAGGAAGGAGCAACTGAAGGAAATACTGTACATCGTTGTTCAGTCATGCGCGGCAGACTAAGCTTCTTCTTATAGGTACGTAATGTTTTCGGTTTTAGAAAATAGGTATACAAAGTGTTAAAAAATTAACCCGACAAACTTTAAGAGGTGCTTTAGACCATTTAGACCATCGAACTGAACAACTTTCACTATGGGACTAACTGAAATCACGAAAAAAAATCAGGTGTTTCATACATTTTGGTCAAGTAGGTAACTTTTTTTTAGCATAGTGCAAATTGTACCTACATAATTATGAGCACAATAACTCCAGATATTTTGATAACAACTTGTATAACCACAACATTAGAGTAGTTTCTACTCTACTATAATAGTTTACACCAAAAATTGCATTTGACAAGTTTAAAATAACTTTTGCAACGACTTCTAATTTCAATGCTATATACCTATAAGTCATTACAGCCCGGCGTTGTTTTTATTTTTCTTCTATATGCGTCACCTTTAGTGCCAAAATAAATGTGAAATTAACTGAAATCACTTTTACACGTCATAACACAAAAAATCCTATCTGTATACCCCTGAGAAAAAATGGCGACACATACTAAGGGGTCAAAGTCTCTTTTAAAGTCCCGACATAATTTTGGTCAGATCATGTGAGGACCATGTTGTTTAGAGTCTGAATTTATGGTCTTTTGAGGAACGAACCAGACAGATTTGAGTAGACCTGTCCAGTCAGTGCAATCATTTGTCAGTAATCGTGCAACTCAATTCAGAACTTAAGGAGCTGAACGACTGGACGAACAATACCAAAGAATTGGATATTTGGGTAGGCCGCATAAATTATACTCTGTATTTTTTTTTTTTTCATTATTCAGCCTAAAGACGTCGGTTTTAAGTATCCATTATTGTAATTACAAACCTATAAACCATCACTGAGCTACTTCTAATATCTATATTTATACATTCGGGTTCTGTTTCCGATTAGATAATTACGAAACGGTTACTGGTTGATCTCATAACGGGATATCGAGTCGTGACGATCGATGTTTTGATGATCGAGTCGCTGTAATCGATATCGTTAAGTATCAATTTCCCTCGATCTCGATTTTATTTCTTTATTTGTTTTTTAATAAGTACTTCGTGGGAAGTGATGTTAATAGGTCAATTTAGAAAACCTGTTTTTGTTACAAAGAAAATTAATGAAAAGAATGTTTCGCTCGAATACTGATGTTTTGTAAACTTGAATAACAGTAATTTGATTAGAGAGGTGTCAAAATATTATAAAGGTTAGTAGAGTTACATTTTGTAGTTTTTCTTATTAAATAGTTATTTCAAGATACAAGATATTTATTTTGTAAAACATGAGTGCAGAATTATACAGGTCTTAAAAATAATAAGAGGTAGCTACATGTTTTGCCAATCATGGCGTACAAAATTAGTCGCACTAAGACAACTATTACAAATGATAATTATAAAATCGTTAATAATAAATTAAAACAATGACTTACAAAGAAAAAATATTGTTATTTCTTTCTTTTATCTTTCTATTTAAACCACATCATCCATCATCCACTAAACTATCTCGTTACCAAATTACATCAAAAGTCAAACCCGCCCATTAAACCAGATATGAATTAAAATAAATTCCTTCACTAATTGATGTTCAATGCCCATTCGGCTTCAAAACACCGCTAAACATACATAGATAAATTTCCCTTTTAATCTTACAACGCAACCATAAATCAATGTAAGCGGAACATACTATTAACTCCATACAGCACTACACTATACTAAATTCTTATACTCGTAAGTAATCCATTGATCATTATTTAACGAGCGCTCCTTAACTTTTTCTAAGTGATACGGTAATGTATGTACTTAAAATAATTCGATACGGTGTTGCTACGTCAACCGTCAGTCCTGTGACGTAACGGTTTGTTCGAAATTCGAATCGCTTTGTCCGTGAAACAGATGAAGCTTTCTCATTCGAAATTATATCTTATTTGTTTGGTTATTAGGTATGTTTAAAGTTTTAATGGTTTCGGCTCATTGTGTAATAGGGATGTCATAATCCAAGACTTTGATGATGGGAACAAGAGCTTCATAGTTAATTAAAATGACAGAATTGATTTATAGTAATTTGTCAACAAACTCTTTTATTACTAGATTAACTATAACCAATTTAACTTTAACGGTCTTGTGTTTTTAGTAGTTGCTTTACAGACAGCGTGGAGTCCTGGGTTCTATCTCCCAAATCATTATTGGGTTATTTCATCAGAAATCAGTCAGATTTGTGCCCAACTAATGGACATACACGGAGGCACCTTATAACATAACTGGCGAAATGTGGGTGTTCTAATTCCGTCTGACCCTTAGGGATACCTGCAGCCGCTCCAGCACAGCTCACCGTGCTTGGAAGATGGGATGGCGCAAGGTTGTCGGCACACGTTGCATCACACACCAAAGGCCTACCTACCTTCCAAGGCATTATGGTCATACCGTCTGGTCTCTTCCCATCGTCACGTGCCAAGCCACTGGGTTCTAAAACAGCTGGCACCTAAACCGTAAAAAATAAAAACCTAAGCCCTTAGGGACATACAGGTGTGATTTTATGTTCTAAATAAGTAAATATAGATATCTTTTGAGAGGAATTTCCTTATTTTTCATCTGGGCGTAACGACAGACGCGAGTAGCCGATGACATCGGAACTTTGCACAAAGAAAGATTACGTCATGAAATTCGGATATTTTTATCCGTCGCTTTCCTATTTCGGATACTGTCCAACGAGACGGATCCAATATATTTACGTACCCAATTTGGTCGAGTTTGCGTTTAAATATTCCTGGAACCTCTTTGGTATTCATAATATTTTTGTAAAACTTTTATATAATTATTTTGTGTTGCAGGTAAGCTGTTATTTTTTGGAATGGGATACGAATAATGGTTATTGGTAGGTAAAATAAAATATTATCAGTTGTGAGGGGCAATGCCGTATTTTCAAGAATGTATGCATTCTAATCTCAGTCGCAATCTGTCAAAAATATACCTAATTTACCTACAATTATGTTAGTTTTTTCTTCTAGTTTGCTGAAATCAGAATGTGACACGATTTTAAACGTTCTCAAATACGGGAATTGGCCTTCAGACTACCACCATCAACAAGAAATGATTAGAAGAAGAACATATCACAACATTAGGCAAAAACACTTCAACGATTTTTTTTTTTTAATAGCCCCACACTTTGTCCCACAGCTGGGCAAAGGCCTCTCTACTCTCCTTCCACCTCTTTCTGTCCAGAGCCCAATCTTGATTAAAGGAGTCCAGCTCATCCCGCCATCTCCGTCTGGACCTGCCGCGATGTCGCGAGACCCACTGGGTCGTAAGCTTGGCCCATTGATCGTCTGACATGCGGCAGATGTATCCAGCAGTTTTCCGACTGACATCATTTATTTTTTGTGATGGAACGGATTGTTGTATTCTAAACCCGGTCCACAAGTAAAATACCCAGAATATTGCGTTCCATAGCTCTCTGGCAAACCTCGAGCGTGGATCTCTGCTAAATTGTCAAAAACCAACACTAGATCCTAGATCATGAAAAATAAGAAATGGTCGTCTATAATAGGCTATTCTTTGAGTGTTCAGCCGATCCATTCAGTAAAAAACTCACCATGAAAACTTATGTGAAGTGAACCTAGACTGAGCTGTAAATAGTGTACTCGTATATCCTTAGAATCAGATGGATTGAGAGCTGACTTCAAGCTCACCTTACCTTAGTTGTCCCGGTGAGATTTTTACAAAAAAGTCGTGGCAAAAATTCGATAACGACTTTTGAAACTTTGAAAAGCTATTCTTTCAAAATGTTTTAACTTTATTCCCATACCTACCATTCCTTTTTCCGACTAACCAAACAAAATGTAATACATCTTTCGTTTTCACAATACTAAAACTAACACTAAACAATTCCCTAAGGTATAACAAATGGCGTCGGGACACTCGTAAACGTCTCTCCAAATATAGAACCTCATAGAAAGACGGGTTCATTGAGCGATGCTTCATAAAAAGTCATATTTTACGAGGCTAATTTATGCATATAACAGTACTGACGATGGAGGGAACTGATGGCTGGGACGAGGATAAAATTGCTTTTAAAGTAATTTTCGCTGTCTTAACCGGAAAGGAACAGCAAATATGGGTGTACTATGGGCACACCTCTGCCTAACCCTTCCGAGAAGCAGGCGTGATTGAATGTTATGTTTAATTTTGTTAAACTGTCTTCAAAAGAAGATAAAGGCGATTTTTGGGACTTAGGCCTGATTTTTCCGTGGCCAGATAACTTTTATTCGAGGAATAAAATTGACGTTTGACAGTATTTGTATGAAATAACTGTCAAAATTTCCAAATTATGTCTCGAAAAAGTTATCAGATGATTGAAAAATCAGCCCTATATAAGTCATAATAATACCTTACATAACGACCAAGTTTTATTCAATCTGAGCAAGTCCTCAAACAGAATCAGTCGCAAAATTAGACTGACAATTAGTATTGAAAATCTTTCATCCATACTCCATCTTCCGGCACCCTTAAAAATGGTGTAAGTAACTTAATCTCTCACCACCGCTTAAATAATAAATGTCACAATTAAGCCCCTCAAAACAATCTGGAAGCTGCGCCCGAACAATTACACTCAATTGAAATAAGACAATGCACTGCTGTGACTCTAATTACTGGTCATCTGCATTTATGGTCAGGGTTACCATGAAGAATTAGGAGGTTCATTAGTACAGACGCCAGCACATCAAGCTACTACAATCTGTCGAATTTCTTTAATAGATTTTCAACTTTATCGCTAAAGCATAAGGTTCAAAGTTGATCGGGAAAATTTGACAGTTTCGGGTAGCTTGATGTTCTGGCGTCTGTACAATTAGTTTATTACATGAAAAAAAAAAATTTCGAAACTCTCCGGCGTTGTGGTAAACGTTACCCGGTCCCTATATCTCTTAATGACCGTTATCGTTTAACTCTTCTTGGATCTTCGGCATATTGAACCGTAATTTTCATTGCTTACCATAAGATACCCTTCCAACAGTTTCATATTTAAAGCGTTTATAGGCAACTTTGATGTATTTGTCGTCGAGTCGTTGAGCTCCTCAAGTTCTGATTTGAGCTACACGATTAGGCACTGACTGGACAGGTCCACTCTAATCTGTGTGGTGTACTTTCGTCAAAATACCGTTTCAGACATCAATCTACATGGTCTTCACATGATCTGACCAAGATTATGTCTGGATTTTAAAAGAGAATGTGACTTCTGAGTTTGTTCTGGCCTTTTTTAGATAGGAAACGCCGACCTCATCCAGCTTATTTTTTTTTTATAATAATACGTGTAAACGTGATTCTGGTATCCAATTTACAGAATATAAAATAATTTCATTTCATTTATTTATTAAGAACAAAAAACATGCTTGCAGACCCAAATAAACAAATCAGACAACCCTAAACTCAGCAATGGCGGAATATAAACCGCTCTTCCAAAGCAATATCTGAAGGGCTTTGTTTCCACTACCTTTGATAAAAACTATCATTGTTCACTGTTACGATTTCATTTATTTTTATTGATACTTCAGTTGATAAAATTACTTTATGTCGGCAATACCAATTTGTTGGCAAAGTTGATAACGTTTGAGAGGCGAGTCGAAAGTTAAAACGTCTTTGAATGGTTTCCAATATCAATTAGCATTGATGGAACATTTTGTAAGCTATGTAGATCAGAGGGGCAATTCTAGTAATTTTAAGAACGTTCACAGTCTGATCTCAGTGTCTGTCAAAAATACCTCTAATATCCCTTGACAAGTCTTTGAAATTTTTTAGTCGCCGAGATGACACTGCGACTAGATTTTGAACGTTTTAAATTACGAGAAGTACCCTTCAGATAAGAAAAAATGTAAGACAGTTATTAATACACGTTGATACTGTATGGAAGAAACAGACTTAAGAAAAGATGGAAGGTTGAATCTTGATATAGGAAGTGACCTCTCTCTCTCTCTCTCGGGGATTAATGATAGTAAAAAAAAGATGGATGAATTGTGTAAAACATGATACGGTAAGAAGGAAGTAAACCCTCAGATGACGGCTAAGCGTGCATACACATGAGCGACACGCGTCGATGACAGAGGCTACTGCAACCGTTGACAACGTGTCGCTCGTGTATTTGAGTACGATGCTCACATACACGAGCGGCATATTGCGTGTCGCTCGTATACACGAGCAACACGCACATCCCACGTCCCACATCTTTATTAGTGTGCATATACATGCACACTAATAAAGATGTATGAAACAAGTTATGGCCCCATTCCAAATAAAATGGGCCGCAGGACGATGAAGACTGCTCGAAAAAACATACCTAAATCCTTGACTGACTTAACCACTATTTATCTCTCTTTTAATGAATACAGTGAAACCCTACAGTATTTCAACAACAACAAAAACAAAGGCCCTTTAATTAATTAATCGCAGCGTTACAATGTCACAATTAGCCCGGTGGTGACACGAATACGAATCAGTCACTCCGGTTGCGTGACCCAATTGTGACCGTCCTGTGACCTGCGTGTTTAGGATTAAGGAAATGACTCGCTCCTATTGACCGCTGCTATCCTGGTACCTTACTGCTGGGAAATGTTTATATTGTGTGTTGGTAAGTGACGGTTTTAGTCATCTCTCTTGGGTGTGACATTAGGTTTGGTGGCCTTTTTTTGTCTTCTTTTTGGTAAAGGCTGTTCGAAATGTTTTGTTGGTGCATAGATTTGCTAGACAATGTTGGTTGTAAGGCTGATCATGTAGGCTTTTTGAATCACAGCTTTGAATGCACCCTAGACTTTTAATAAGACTATTTTAACTCCAACTATGCCAATATTTAGGATATTAGACAAGACAAAATAATAGGTACAAAAACAATAGATTCCTCTACACAATATATTTCAGTTTTTCCATTAATCTCGGTACAACATTGCAAAAAGTACGTCGGATACCTACAGTCACCCAACTTCTCTTTTAGTCAACTCTTGAAAATGTATAGAGTTATTCAACAATGCAAAAATTTAATTTGAAAGAGAGTTGGAATTTTCAAACTTTTTTATGTTACCAGTTCATTTGTGGAAGCCAATAATTGGGAGAAGTTTCTTTAGAGAACTAATTAATTAAAAAGGCAAGTTGTTTTCAGTAGGTTAGTAAGTAGGTAAGTCAAAAGTTAGCTAATAATGAGAGAAAAGCAAAAAGACCGGATACCGGCTGACTTTTTTACTGTCTCGACAAAAACAGAGAAAAAAAAGGTGAACGGAGCAGAAGTCTATGGCACAGTTTTTTTTTCTTTTACAAATATTAAAATTAAAAAACAACTTTTTTTACATTCAATCTTTTGATTGAAGCCGACTGATGGCTAGCATATTGCGAAAAATAATCTGCTGTTTAGTCGTTTATGTTCGCCTAACTGGTCAAAATGTACTGAAGAGCAGTTTTTTTTTCGCGATTTCAGGTTTGGTCCCATAGTAAAAGTTGTTTGTTATCATGAGTACAATCACGTGTTTAGGTATCGGTCACTAATTACCAGTCACCCTATATAGGTATCGCTACAAGCCTACAAGATTATTTTGACGCGTGGTGAAAATTGGAACTAACCATCTTGTTTTTTCAATGCAATTTCTGTGACAATTTCTCAAATGTTTACCAACAACCCCCTGTCAATGTAATTCCGGCGCTGTTGACAGACTTGACCGTTGCAGAAACCCAACAGCAACCTTACTGTCATGACTTTAAAGATCACAATGACTTTACTCTAGAAATTGACATTAGAACTATGATTGACATGTGACAAATAAGTTTACCAGTTGGTGATTGGGCGCCGAGTCGTGAAGGCCTGCCAAAAGAACGTTATCTTAGTGCCTTACTAACCAGTTATAACCCCGTTACAAGAATCGTAAATCTTCAAAATCATAAGAAACATTACGATCCAAAATCGCAGCCGGACCGCCCCTAATTTACAACCGTATGTCGCCACAGTTAAACAAACGTAAACTTAACAATGTAACATTTGTAAACTATTAATTATGTCTGTGAGTGAACTTTTATTAGTTACAGACGCCATTTTTAGTGGCGCGTCAAGTAAAAATAATCATCTTAAGAAGAATCTAAGGAATGGCTTAAAACTTATTTATTTATAGAAAGCTGCGAGTTATTTTTTGTTTCTTTTAGCTATATTTGGGTGGAGCCGCCTCGTTTATATAGTCACAGAAAGCATAACAGTGATCGATAAAATCTTCAATGGGTTGAATTTGGATTTTCCGTTCTTATATTTCCTTGAGCAGTGGTGGCCCAGTGGTCACGGCCGCGACTTACGAGTTGTAGGTCGTAGGTTCGAACCCAGACAGGCGCTTTACTTTGTGTAAATTATTTCATCACCACTGCTCTCAAAACGGTGAAGGAAAACATCGTGAGGAAACCGGCATGTCCTAGAACCAAATATTCGAAGACATGTGACATCTGCCAACCCGCACTGGGCCCGCGTGGTGGATTACGGCCCACTCCCTCTCACCGAGAGGAGGCCTGTGTCCCAGCAGTGGGAACATTATAGGCTGATTATGTGATGTATGTGATATGTTTGTTGTATTACCTTTAATGTGAAGTCAACAAAAGCGTACCCACTTTTTACGCCAAATGGCCTTCAAAAACGCGTGCCCTTTACGGCTACCTACCATAATCCTTTCCCACCTGTGCCCAGCCTTTTCCCAACTATGTTGTTGGCTTCCAGCCTAAACAGTTACAGCTGAATACCAGTATTTTACATAGAGCAACTGCCTATCTGACCACAACCCAGTTACAAGGTGACATGATAACCCTTGGTAAGGCTGGTTTCAGGCTTTCAAAGATCTACATTCGTAGATCTTTCGTCTCTAGACGGTCGGTCGGTTTCGGTCTTTAGTCTTTCTTTCGTAGACAGCAAGAACCAACGGCTTAACGTGCTTTCCGACGCACGGAGGCGGGTAGGTACTCGATATGTAATGGATGGACACCCATCCACGAACCGACCGCCGCAAGGTCCAGCCGTGCGCCTGTTATTATTTAGCCACGAACCCCTCTACACCTTTGTCACGTATCTAAACTTCTAAAGCCAAAAATCAAACTACCAACAAAGCTTCAAAAGAAAGTTACAATGAGGTAAACTATTCCTAAAAGGTAACCACATTCCACCAATCTTCTCCTAACCTATCAAAGTGGTCTATAACTACTGAACCTTTCCACAAATCACTCATTAACTTCGCCAAGTAACCGTAGAAGGAAATTACGGAAATTACCGAAGGATTGAAAGATTAAAAGTTAGATAATTAAGTCAGTTCTATTGGCACCGTTACCCTAATTCATCGCCCCTTGTCGACGACCTTTATAAATATATTCTGTACTTACATAATTAATATTGTTTTAATAAAGATTCGTTAAGGAAATTAGAGCAGTGGTGGCCCAGTGGCCACGGCCGCGACTTACGAGTTGTAGGTCGTAGGTTCGAACCCAGACAGGCGCTTTACTTTGTGTAAATTATATCATCACCACTGCTCTCAAAACGGTGAAGGAAAACATCGTGAGGAAATCGGCATGTCCTAGGAAAAATACGAAGACATGTGACATCTACCAACCCGCACTGGGCCCGCGTGGTGGATTACAGCCCACTCCCTCTCACAGAGAGGAGGCCTGTGTCCCAGCAGTGGGAACATTATAGGCTGATTATGTTATGTATGTTAAGGAAATTAGGTTTGTTATAATTTTAGTCAGAGGGATAGAAAGCGATAGTTCGCTTCTTACCGTGGTTTACCGTCTCTGAATCTAAGTAGGAAGAGGTAAGTCGAATCTCGTAAAGTGGGGCTACCTCCACGGAACGGGAGCAGGGTGTGGATGCAGGGTATGGTGCCCTTTGTGCCTCAAAAAGCAGAAGAAAAAGAGATTCATTCTATCATCCAAAAATCATCCCACTTATTGTAAGGGACATTGTGTGGGACGTTTATTGTTTCATCAAACAATCTCGACTACAAATAATCTATCTAAAAATATCTACCTATCTTCTTCACATAAAGGGTGGTCTGTTTGCTCATTCCTAAGAGCATCGCACATTGATTGAGGTAAATATTTGGGACACGTAATTCACTGAAGCAAATATACGCCAACTCGATACTCTATGAGTCGATTCTCGGGAAAGATTCATAAACAAACATCTGGAAATATGCAAAAAGATAAATGGATGTAAAAATACATCGATTAATCGCTCCGGCCCAGCGCGTACCACTGGTGGCACATTACAATAGAAAATCAATTGTGTCTCATTAGCCGGCCTTAACTAGTTGAATGTGTTTGTTTGAGCAATCGCTTGATAAAAATGCTATAAAGACGCCTAGTGTTGGGAAAACAAAAGAAAAGTGATGGGGTATGTTCTACAGTTTGGACACACTTTTATGAAAGTGCAAGCTTACTTTTTGTTATAAATAATGACGCAAATGCATGTTTTGGTAATGTATTCAACATTTGTTATCTAATCAACGAACGTGGTGCGGTCTAACTGATTATTTTATTTTTGAGTATCTATTCACAACAGTACTGAATTCTACAATATATAAGAGCTTAGTGGTCTTACTGTGCAAGTCTATATCGTGATAGAACTTACGTAATTCCATAATTATATCAAGAAACAGGATTATATGACACAAACAAAAATACTGAGGGGCAATAATCCCGTATCTTTAAGAACGTTCGCAGTTGTCTCTTGTCGCTGAGATGAGATTGAGACTACATTTTGAACGTTTTTAATTATGAGAATTGGCTTTCAGATTAGTTTAACTTAACACTAATTATTGGAACTGCGGAAAGAAAGATCATTTCGAAGAAAGAGTAAAGAAACTCATTTAAAAGTCCTTATACCTTTATTAAGACAAGTCGCTTTTATGCCATTGTTTATTTATTTATTATTCCCAACACAACTATCATTACAGGTTACCCCAAATCGGTAGCGTGGTCTTAAACAATATTTTTTCCATTACAGCTTATCATAATGTAAAGTAATTTTTGACACCGAATCATCATCTTATCAGAAGAAAGATGTCCGCTGCTGGACATAGACCATCCCCAAGGATTGTCGCTAAACCTTGAACCAGGCAAAATGATTTACCCTGTAAGATCTATATCCAAGTAAAATTATAAGAATATCATCCTTTGCCAATCCATCTGCCTAGCCTTTTCTCAACTATGTTGCGGTCGGCTTCCAGTCTAACTGAATGCAGCTGGATACCAGTAAAAGTGTAAAATAGCAATAGGCAGTGGCTGCTACTGCCGACCTAACCTCCACAACCCAGTTACTGGATAACATGATACATTATGGCAACCAGTACTGTCAAAGTTCTACAAATCACAGCCGGTACCATCGGTTTTTCGTGCTGTCCGAGGCACGGAGAGTCTCGATAATGTAATGCATGGACCCATCCACGAACCGACCGCGGCACGCGTAGCTTAACCTTCGATCGAACCGTGTGGCTGTTATCACTTAGCCACGAGCCCCTCTCCTTTGAATGATCATAGAACGTTACAAATTCTCAGCCATTCACTAATCCATCACCACAGTAGATCATTCGCTTTCCTAAATGACGTCACTCCCCAGTATCGTCTAAGGCTCAGCGCAGACAGAACGGAGCGCAGCGGAGAGGATTTTATTAACGCACTTGAAAATAAACTTAAAATAACTTAAAATTATTACAATAAAGTGCATAAATGCTTGAACCTGACAAAACATACGCGATCCGTAAAGAAAATGCCCGAGACCGCGCGGGGACTATTCCTCTCTGTCTGCGCTGACCCTTATAAACCCGATGTCAAATAGTCTGAATCTTTCTGATGAGATGTGGCAGTGACATTTAGATCTAATTGTGGTAGGTCTTTTGATACTCGCTTTGTTATAATTGTTCTATCTTCACTCTGATTTGAAATTGTGGGGTCAAACAGGGTTCCACTTAAAAAGTGGCTGATTGTCCATGTGTCCATAGGCTGTCAAATCATGGCATTCAACTTCTTCTTTGAAAAAAAAGAAAACCTGATGGTCGTTAGTATAATCAGCGGGGTAATTGCGTAACACACTACCAATTCCAATGCCTTTCATTTTGACAATTCGACAACATTCATTGCGTTACTTACGTTGTCGAGCAGACAAACTTTTCTAACCTATGAAGCAATGGATTAGGAATTTCCTTCAAAACTCTTGGTTTAGTATTGAAACTGTGATAGGCAATTAGACGGCTGATCATTAAACTTTAATTGAACTGAAAAGGATTCCTTTAAAAATCGTCTTGGTTCCTATTTGAAACGAGTAACCATTTTAAGTACCCACTTCTTATTTTTATTCGCCCATTCCATAGATATTAGTGTAGCGAGCAACAATGTTATATCAAATAAACTGGGGTAATTTATTTATTCTCAAGCTTATCTTGGCTGTAATGAAACTAGTATTTTCTGCCGTAAAACCACAAGAGATTTAAAAGAGAATTAGTTGAGATGGCTTTTCCATGGTGGATTTAGATTTCAGAAATAGAACAAAACTTTTTTTAGACATTTTACATCCACTGCGAATAAGCTTTTCAAATATACATAAATAACTTATGTTTCGTTTGCCAAGCACTCAAAACTTAGTCTGCACAGAAAGATGGTGCGAACTTTAGTTTTAAAACCAAATCTGCATTAGAAATGTAATTTTGACAAAACAGGATTGCGTAACACACTTTTGCACCTAGCTTCTGACGTTTCATAAGTGCTCATGTCGGTTTATGTGAAATAAAAATATTTTGATTTTAATTACAATCTGAGAGTTTTGTAGAAAATTCCATATCATTGCTTTATAAGTTTAAACAATTCGTCTTAGGTAAATAACGCAATGAACTGTACTGCCAAAATAAAAGGCATTGAGATCGATTGCCATGTTTTGTGTGTGTGTGATTCAATTACCCTGCCGGTTCTCTTTATTTTGATGGGAATATGAAAAGGTGATGTTGACAATGCCAAAAATTCAATCAAATGTTAAAGCAGCAGATATTCATAACTGCTGTCTGTCTGTCCGAAATCACATAAAACAGTACAATGGACAAGGTGGACCGATGACCTTGTGAAGGCCGCAGGAATCCGCTGGATACGAAAATCACAGATCCGCAGGGCAATTGCGTAACACATTATCAATCGGAATCGGTTTCATTTTGACAGTTCTACAACATTGATTGCGCTATTTATGTGTTGAGCAGACAAATTTTTCTAACTTATGAAGCAATGGATTAGCAATTTGCTTCAAAATGATTCAGATTCCGATTGATAGTGTGTTACGCAATTACAATTAGGGTGCTGGTCGAAGTGGTGGTGCTTGGGGGAGGCCTATGTCCAACAGTGGACGTCTTTCGGCTGAAATGATGAATGACTACGGTGCACCAACAAAAAAGTTTCCACGTTCCAGTAGTCCACGATACTATTCATACGAACTATAAAGAAACGGGGTTATTAAAATTAATGAGACTACAGATCATACTGAGAATTTCATAACAGAAAAAGTAATTAACATTTTTCAGACAGAATTTAAAACCTAGGACTCGCTTGGGTAGTCGAGATCTTAAACATTACAACTACAATTTATGAGTTCACTAATGCTTTAGTTACAAGGCTAATGTGTCGAGGCTGGGATATTATAGCAAGCTAGAACCTCGGTATACTATCCTGGCTTGCTATTCTAGCTTAGCACATGCTAGGGCTGTTAACACCATCACCTGCCTAGCCTTTTCCCAACTAACTTGAGGTCGGCTTCCAATCTAACCGGATGCAGCTGAATACCAGTATTTTACATGAAGCGACTACCTATCTGACTTCCACAACAAGATGGTCACCCATCCACGGAGCAACCGCGACAAGTGTAGCTTAACCTGATAGATCGACCCGTGGGTTTGTCATTACTTAGCCACAAGCCCCGCTGTTAACATGATGCCACATAATTTTAAGCCAAAAGTCAGAATAGCGAAATACGTACTTACCTACTCACTGCACACTAACCAATTGCATACTAGCTTTGCCGGCCATATAAAGCTATTAAACGAGCAAGGTATGGTGGGGGTGATATTAGCTCAAAAAATAGAGCTTGAAACGCTAGCTTACTAGCTTTCTCTCTAGCTTACTAGCTTGGAAATGAAGCTAACTCTGTATACACGAAGCCCGAGCTACCAGCTTGCTAGCTTACTAATACTAGCTTGCTTGAGAAACCAAATCGTGTAACCCAAAATAACAACGAACAAGTATTTAAGAGCCCGCATACTCTCCTCTTTATTAAAGCTTTATATTTCCTTTGTAAAATGTTTCTGTCACCGCCTCAGGTTTAAACGACAAAATACTTGTAGATCCTACTAATTTTAGAATGGCTATAAAACGTGGAACGTATCATTAAGTAGTCGTCAAATCAGGAATCTAGGATTAAAAAGTGTGAAGAAGCCGACCAGAGTTAAGAAATCGCTGTTAAAGGCAGGAAATATCGCCTATGTAGATATTTTTGAAGTGAAAACTTCTTTAGGCACGTTGGGCATTTTTTGAGATGGGGAAAAACCATTGAATTCGCGCCACTGTTACCGTAACCGACACCGCTTCGGAAGTGTTCGGCTGTCCTCGGGATGTACACGGTTTTTATGTATATCCGATATGTCAATGAGTGATGGCAAAATATTCTGTTTGTGTTTTGTTTTCACTTCTGTTGGCACTCCCGGAGTGCCCCCCTTTTTTCATTAATTCATACATTTGACAATTTAATTAATAAAAAATCCTAGTTAGTATTTATAGAGCTGTTCTCTGACTTAAGATCTAGGCCTGCACAAAGTCTGAAAGAAAGTTCCTACATGAACCAAAAGGTCGACCCAATAAAAGCCTAGTAATAAAACTCACTGTTTATTTGTGGTCCCTACCCCACACAAATTCGTCTAACACTAGTTGCTATGTAAATAACAGTAATAGGAAGTTATTAAGTATAACATCATCAACGTACACCGAGTGGTACAAAAAAAAGTATTATTGAAGCTATCTCAAAAACTACCCGAGAAAACTTAATACAATTTATATGGAAACACTTCGCGAGCATCCTCTACAAAATGAAATCAAGTAAAATCATGTATATCGGACGTAATCACAGAAAAATCGGTGTACATGACAGATAAACACGCCGAATGCATAACCTCCCCCTTTTTCGAAGTGGGTTAAAAACAATTACAAACCTACGTAATATCTAGGGTTGGCGCGTGAGCAGCTACTAAGATCAATTTCCTAGCGCTATCGCGCGTCGCGACCTCAATAACTGATAACAGTGATAACCCTTGACTTCAAGTCACCATTTAGAAACGCATCAATGGTCTAATACTTATCCATATCTACCTATATATACACCCTACATATGATAATTAACTTTAGACCTTAGCATCTTGGGATAGAGTCAGATCTTGAATGTGTTGATGTTAAAAGAAATGTCCATTCCAAATACTCGACTATTATTTGTTGATGCTTGACGATTGATTTAAATTACAATTTCATTCTAACTGCTAATATGAATATGTAATTAGATCAAGAAAACATTTAATTTATCTATTTGTTTATCTTTATGTAAGTATACATAATTTAAATTGAAGTCTCTTTTCGTGTCTGTCTGTGACCGCCTTATTCTTCTAAACTACGCAATGGATTCTGATGCGGTTTTCACCATAGTTGTGGGAATTTATTCCGGAAAGTTTATGTGTACAGTATTAAAACATATAAGTAATAAAGAAATCTTAATCTTGTTAAGTCGTAAAAAGAATGCGAGATGGGCGAGTCGCTAGTTAAATAAAATACCACTTTTGGCTGTGAGACCTGAGTGAAGGCTGCCTTTCACGGAAGAAGAAATGACGTGGGAACATTCATTGCATTGCGTTAGTTCTTGAACAGACAATTTTTTCGAACAGATGAAGCAATGGATTAGCAATATCCTTCAAAATGATTCAGGTTGTGATTAATAGTGTGTTTCGTAATTAGGGTGCTGGTCTGTCTCTCCAGATAGAAAAAGAGTTTTCACTCTGGTTTGCGCACTGTCTAAAACTGGCTAAAAACATTTGCCCCACTTACCTCAACTTCCTTAATATAACGAAGCATAGAGATTGCACTGATAATGTTAAATGTTAAACCACGAAATCAATACGAGTATGTTACAAGCAGTTTAATTTAACCTCTGAAGTAAATAAACCATCGATCACTAAAAAGAACAAATAAACGAATTAACAGCAAAAGATACAAAACTGCGTAAACCAGCGCTCTTACAGGTAAAAATAAACGTTACTATTGCAACATTGAAAAGAACGATAAGTACTTTTTTAGGTTTATAAATTAACAAGTTAAAATGATGAGTCTGGATAAAAAAAGTGAAGAATTTTAGAAAAACACACTAAACAAACATAGCCAATGCCACTGTTTTATTTATTTTATAATAATAGTTCAATTTTTTTATTCAGTAACAATTCAAATTGCGTTCAATTATAATCCAGCATGAAACATTAACATCTAAAACATTATTAAATATATACAGGGTGTCCGGTAATGAATGGATAACCTTGAAATGGCTTATAGCAGAACTAATGGCCGTTCAGAAAAAAATACAAAAAAAAAAATATCCTAAGTAATAGGTACAGATAGGCAGTAAACAGTATGTCTAGCTAGTACAATAAATAAAATAAAAAATCTTTAATTAATTTTTCAGAGAAAAATTTTCAAGAAATTTTTTTTTGACGTAGTTTATATGTCTTGGATAGAAAAAAAAATTATGAAAACATGAGTGACCAATAATTTTAAAATAATGTCGGTTTTAAGTACATTTTATAATGGTATAATTTATTATTGTATCTAATGTAAATAGTGAATTATTGCTATTAATGTAGTAAAGGAGTCTAAATAACAAAATTTGCAATATTGGAACTTTTTTTGCATTCAATTGCAACTGACCATTGGGGCTTAATAAAAAACAACATTTAACGATAATAATACTTGATTTGAGATTAATTCATAATAAATGTTCAAATTGTTTGCCATCCACTCTTATGCAGGCTCTACATCTGCATTCATAATTATATAGGTACTTACCTACTTGTAGTGAACATTCTAAAAGGATGTTAATTACTAACACAACTCAACAAAGTCGGTGTCCCCTAGGGCATTCCCATGGGAAAGGTATCATTGACATCGTTACGTGTGTAGACTTCTGTGCTCTGAATAAATAATAAATCCATATGGGAGGCCTCACACGTATGGCCTATGAGGGAATTATAGCCTTTCGAAGAACGGCCATTAAAGAGTCCTTCGATCTATGTGGTGAATGTAACCAGAGCTTAAGGGTAGTGCTACATACAGGGTGTAACAAGACCCATCACGAAGTCAACATTATACACATTCTGTACATCGAAATAAGTAACTTTATGGAAAAATAATTGCTGGAAATGGACTATTATTTTTAATAGTGCGCAATGTAACGCTTTGCAAAACATTGTGCTTATGGGTGCATGCAACGGTACGTGGGAGTGTTTAAAGTTAAATTATAACATGTACTTAAAACGTTTTTTCTTAAAAAAAAGTCAAAATAATTGGAACCTTGACCTTCTGTCTCCTTCCATAAAAATATCATAATAACGGGAACAACGAGTGACTCTCGGCTCCTTTAAGGGTATTTTTACACTCGTTAAATGCCTTCGCTACATAATTATCTATGCCTCGTACATAACTCAAGGAGGAGCTTAAAGTCTAAAATATTCGAGAAAATTATCTATTTGGACACTAATGACTCAAAAAACCGTAGGAAAGGTTAAAAAAAAAAATAACCAGAATAGGTACAAATCCATTCTTAACCGTCTCTCGTTTTTCAAATATAATGTTTCAAAACAATCCTAACTTACGTATGTTGACGAAATAAACCAAATCGTTTCACCTTACCTAAACAAATTATACACACGTTATGCATACATCAAATTATCATCTACAAATAAATTGGTTTCGTTGTATCCACAACTACATAATTAGACAATTTAATAGTAGCAACACGCTCACATATCCAAGATGGCGGACAACGCTTACATCTTTATACCAAGTTGGATAATTTGTTTACTTTTAACTCTTTCGATAGTATTTTTAGAGTTTAATAAAATACCAGACCGGCACGCTCCATATCTCTGAGGATTTCGTCTTTTCGTATTTATTATTATTGTTGCCACCTTAGAGGTTGCCACGTTACAAACCTGCCTAGCCAACAGTTACTGGTAACACCAAGTTACAGGGTAACTTGATACTCCTTGGCAAGACTGGTTGTCAGACTTTCGGGCTTCTAGTTAGAAGCCCGAAAGTTTAACAACCAGTCTTTGGCAGTCGTTACGGGTTGTCCACCTTCCTCCCTTCCTTTCTTGTTTCTTCGACGATCCTTTAAACACAGTTTGAAAAGTCCTTAATTGTATAATCTTCGCTACATTTTAGTGGCCGATTCATTCGGGTCTAAAACAGGTTTACAAAAAAAGAAAGGAAAAAGTAAAAATTTATAAAAATGAAGGATGTAGGTAATTGATCACAGATCGAAAAGGACGTTCCCTATTCCGTGTTTCCCTGATTGATCCATTAGCCCTAAGGCCTGAGTTTCGTTGATTTGTTGTTTGATTGAAATCAGAATAAGATTTATCATGTTCCGAGTACGGTTATAGAATTCAAATTGATAATTTGGACCTATCCATAAAGGCACATTATCAGAAACAATCTCTCTCATAGATAATTTTATTATTATTTACTTTTTTACACTTTTACGTATCTCGGCGTTGCGCCGGATTTATGGGGTTACCACCCCATCCACCACCACCTCGGGCCGAAGCCAAGTGCTACCCCTTTTTTTTTTTTTTTTTTTTGTGGATGGGAAATCATCTAATGACTCCTCCCGCTCTGGGTGGAGCGGAAGGGAGTGTCAGACTCTTACTGACTAAAACCCACCCGTGTTCCTTCCCTTTATGTTCCGGGGCAGCGGTAACCCTTTCGGACGATCCCGCTACCCCGGCAGGCTTCGGCCCTGGCGGGCCCCTTCCTTATTGCTGACATCTCTTTGAGGCGCGCGTGGAACACATACGCGCCGTCCGGCACGGGCCTGGTCCTGATCGGACGGAGAGCTAAGTGCTACCCCTCGAAATTGGTTAGATTATGATGATATGATGGTGTGTTTGGATTTTGTGATGGTGAGTGTGTCTGTCTATGAGACTGTCTTCGTGCGGTGGTTGCTGCACTCGTGTGAGTTTAGAAATGTTGAAATTGCATCTATAGTTGTAATACATGCATACAAGCAGTTCAATGAAATATGTAAGCAGCATGACTTGGATCCCTTTACGACCAGTGTGACGTCAGCTAGAAGGTGTTTAAGCCTCAATATTTTCAAATAGCCACAACCATAATTTTTTTCTACAATAATATCTTCTTAATTGTATCATATGTTCTCCCTATTGTAAACCAAATAGCATTAGACAAATTATGTAACCTCCTAAAAAAAAAAAAACAATTTATTACGTATTGCTGTTGTATGCTCACATATTAACCAGTCTAATTCTACAAGCGAAGACTTGTAATTGGCTTTCTGTTGACTATGTTTTCCTTTCTAGTAAGTTTTTAAGCTGTAAGTTTTCCATGTTTAAATAAATAAATAAATACATCAAATTCCACTCACCGGTAACTAACAGGCGCCCTCAGATTGATAGAGGTTTCCCTCGACTGCAGCCGTCTCCTCTTATCCCCTTCGCGCCAGCTGGCGTAACTCCTCGCGTAAGTCGGAACACCACACCCGGACACATTCACGAAATCCACTGACATATCCACAGTGTCATTGAAAAACGAGGTGTCATTAACAAAATCATTAAAATCAAAGGTACTATTAACATTTGAGGTGTTCTCTAACATGGAATGATTTGCGGGTTGGTAGACCCCATTGTGTTTTGGACTAGAATACACGTAAACTCTGTTCAGCTCTGAATCGTTCTCGGTTTTAATTTGGAGGCTCTCGTGGGTGGTGTTGACGTGGTAGTCTTCTGCGGAGGTGTACCACGCCTCTAATACTGCGATGTGCGAGTCCAGGTCTCGGCACGTTAGGCGGAACTCGCTGTCGTAACATTGTTGCTCTTCCACTATTTCTAAAACAATGAAAAGGTTACTTTGTAGATTTTGTAAATATTTTAAAAGGAAGGGCTGTCAAAAAAAAAGGACATCAGTGGCGAATGTACCATACAACTCGATTCTCACCGGCTAAGCTTCGAAAATTCAGAACATAACCACTCTATAGTCAATTCGTCATTGAAATTTTCTTTTGGCTTTTTTTTTTTGCTCCGGCCTACCTCTGTCATAAATTCACCCTTCGACACTGAAGGACATCATTCATTTATATGACAGACGATGATGATTAACATCAGCTCATCAGCAGCTGCTTCTAAAGCAGCTTAATTTATGAAAATAGACTGCCGAACGCCCACTGCTGAAGACCTATTTCTTCCATAACTCTTTCCTGAGACCCATTCAAAATTATCGCTATTTTAAAAACTATAATTAATTCTGTTCCATCACGTCCTAGCTATTAATAGATGAATTAAGGCGATCCGGTTAACGGAGGGCCTTAATCTACGGCGGGTACGTGACCGACCTGTAGTTTTTAGTTTAGCTTAATTGTGTATAGGGCACTCGTGGAAATCGGTTGTCATGGAATGGACGATGCGGAGAAATAAAGAAAATATAGTGGGGAAAGTTTTGACTATGAATGTGAATAGCTATAAGGGTAGGGGAAGACCAAAGTAATGATGAATAGACTGTGTGAAAGCTGATATGGCTAATTGGCTATAAAGGGGGTGACCACAGAGAGGACACTAATAAGAAGTACCTATGGAAAAAAAAGACTGTTGCGTCGATCACAAGTAAATTGGGATGAAATAACTACCTATCCATTTATAATTTCCTGTAGCTTGTAGATAAAGTGATAGGTTAAGTTTTACGTAGTTGTGTAGGATATATAATATTGGATGTGGTCATGATTACCGATAACGTAGATACTAATAATATATTTGGATAAATTATTGCACACTTTAAATGTATTATTTTTCAATCAAATATTCATCGATACGAAAACAGAAACTGGATAACGAATGCTTTCTCTATGTATAGTTGTCGCGTTTTAGCATGGCAATAGCGGTCACTGAACCACCTATTTTCTATCATTTTGTTTTTTGAAGTGAAAACTTCTTTAGGCGCGTTGGGCATTTTTTGAGATGGGAAAAACCTTTGAATTCGCGCCACTGTTACCGTAACCGACACCGCTTTGGATGTGTTCGGCTGTCCTCGGGATGTACTCGGTTTTAATGTATATCCGATATGTCAGTGAGTGATGGCAAAGCATTTTTGTGTTTTGTTTTCACTTCTGTCGGCACTCCCGGAGTGCCACTGTTTTTTTTTACTGGGACTTTTTTCAGTTCTTGCAATAGAAAATGCTTAACTTCCTGAATCAATATCTATCGTGATCTTCAGAATGTTCTAATAACGAAAAACCCTACATATTTTATTGTATGGTTACCTCTACGGAGAGATATTAGGAAAAGGGCAATGACCGCTATTGCCATGCTAAAACGCAACAACTATAATCAGAAACATAAAATACACATTTGATTAACAAATCTTATTAACCCTAAACTGCTCAGGTGCATAAAATAACATGTAGGTACCTACACTAACCATTATCATACACTGTCTTTATAAATATTCATAAGTAATAACGGACCGGTAACAGATGCCCTTAACAAATTTATGTTATAGCCAATCAGCGATGGGATATCAATGTTAATGGTGCTGTCATTGGTTATTTTAAGCTTTTATAAAGTTTGATAGCTTTGTGATCGATCGTTACGCGTCCCAAACGATTCGTTTATTATTTTACTAGTGGCCCACCTCAGCATCGCACGGGTACAATTTTTTTTTTCGAATTTCCGAAATTTTCTTTCATGCAAACCTTGTCCTGGCAATAACGAACGCAACAAAAAATTATTATCCAAGTTGGTGCAGTCATTCGGAAGTTATTCGCGTACAAACATTTCGGTGACTTTGTTTTATGCTATGTAAGGAAGGGAATTATAAAACGGAACATTTGTAGAAAATGCATTTCTTGGGTGCCCAAAGGAGAGACCCGAGTCCGTAACTTAGAGATCCGACGTAGGACCTTAGTCGCTACCCTTAGGTAGCGGCTCTGAAGTGCAGGTGGGCAGGACACTTGGCTAGACGTGGTGATGGCAGTTGGAGCAGAGCTCTAACGGAATGGTTGCCGAGAAACGGTAGAAGGAGTGTTGGCAAACCAATAACCAGGTGGGTGGACAACCAACAGAAGATCGCGGGGACGACGCGACGTGGATGGAATCGGACAGACCAGTGAAGTATGACTCAATTTAAAAGGGAGGCCAGAGGAGGCCTATATATTAAGCAGGTTTTTTTTTTATTGCTGCATGGTCCCGCTCTTGACCTCGATCACACCTGATGGAAAGCGATGGATGAGGTCTATGATGGAACGAGCGTGCCCAGAAGATGCCTAAGGCACTGGAACTCCCACGCATCGACGAAACGCAGCAGGCTGCTTGACGCCGAACTCCGGTGGGCTTGTGGTCTCAAACCAGGCGGGCGTTAGCCCTACCACCGCAAGGGAAGAATTGGCCAGTCAAATAAGGTGTTGGGTGTGACTGACCAGGATGCGCCGAGCGCTCGGTTCAGTTGACTAACTGGCGGAAAAAACTGTGCTACACGAGGAGGATTCTTCATACATCCCAAAATGGTGGAACACGGCTGCCAATGGTGATGATGGTGAGCCCAAAGGGCCAACGCAACGGGAACCTATGCTGTCAGATTACTGTATCTTTCTAACTGTACCAACTACTTGGAAGGAGAATGCCATGGAACCGTACCAACTTGCGAGGGAGCGGGTCACAACTAAATGTAGTTCATAAAATTACTCCTATTTTTAACCGACTTCATTTAAATTAGATTTACATTTTTGCTATGAAAAAGATTCCCGGATTTCGGACATCAAAAATAAAAGTATTTTTATTTACTTTTGTACGTATTTTCTCTAATGTCACTGCCACACACACTTCATTTCCAAATGTTGCTAAGCTACGTAAAAAATAGAAGTACCTGTCAATAAACATTTAAATGAAGAAGATAATTTGCAAGTACCTACCGATTTACTATTATAATATTAGGTATATTTTCAATTTTTCATTACTGTTAGCCTGCATCATCCCAACACTGGGCAAAGGCCTCTCCCCATGAATCCCAGTTCTTTCGATCCAGGGCTAAAGTGGACCACTGGTCGTTTGTTTTGTCCAGCTCGTCCCGCCATCTTCTACGGGGTCTGCCGCGACGCCTTGTACCTGTGTCAGGGCTCCAGGTGGTGGTTATTTTGGCCTACAGCTTATTGGGCAAACGGCAGACGTGGCCAGCCCAGTCCCACTTTAGCTTAGCGGCTTTTTGAGCAACGTCAGTAATCTGTGTTTTGGAACGCAGTGTGGTGTTGCGAATATGGTTTGTCGTGTGTCAAATAATCTTTAGGTCACGCGTTGCGTCGTATTAATTTAAATTATTAGACAAAAGCGTTTCACTATTGCACTCCTTATTCCATGTAAAAGGATCTTATAAATGCGGATTTTAATATGTATCAAAAAAAGTCCAGGTTTGTCCGTAAATCCTCATTGTTCCCTTCCCTGCATAATTCAACGAAGCAACATTCCCTCACGATTTCACGAATAGCCCTTTATACTGTAAATGTATGCTGTATAGTGCTATGTGTACACTTACAGTGTTCATTTTGAAGGCAATGAACGTATTTAAGCCCTTAAATTGGTGGGGCAATGTGAATTTTAAGTGAAGATATTTTTGTGTGTGTGGTAAGATTTGTGGTGTAAGTACTGCGAAGCTCTCTACGAGCTTCAGGGTACCGAGAGGAATAAATTAAATCACGGTATATAACATACTTACTAGCTGCGCCCCGCGGTTTCACCAGCATAAGTATCTATCCCGTGGGCATATCGGGATAAAAAGTAGCCTATATGTTTATCCAGGGTGTCAGCTACCTCCATACAAAATGTTATCAATATTGGTTCAGCCGTTTGAATTTTGAATTGAAAATTGAAATATTTACCTATATGATATATCCATCAAAATGGAACTTAGAGACAGGAAAAGAAAACGTTACTCTAAAATACAGCTTTAATAGGTACTGTCAACACAAAAATAAACACCTCCAAAGAGCGTGGAAATGATAAAAAGACTAAAATATGAATTGGACTGCTAAAATTCCCAAATCTAACAGATTGCGAACTCGCGAAACTAATGCAATTTAATCATGCACAGACTTACTGCGCAGTGCATCGTCCAACCCTTATTCTTCATCTCTTTCACACACACTAATTCCCATATTTCCATCCTACGTCCACGCAACACCCCATCGCGTTACGAATTCGGATCAAGCGTTGCCATGACAACGATTCAAAACAACGCTGTTTATATTGCACCAGTTACTATTGATCTGTCGAACCACTCAAATTATTCCAGTAGACTCCAAAAACAGAAGGGATTAACAAACAAACAGAGCTCAACTTAAATTGGTCACCTATCAATTCTGATTACTGCAAATTAAACTTTAAGTGCAGGAATTAAAGTGCAATCTTAGTTAATTACTTCTTGAAGGTGTGATGGACGATGTTTTCCGTTTTGGGGCAACCCGGGATACTCTGGTCCTGTTTATCGACTAGGGAGTAGGTTGCTATTGCTACTGAATTTGTGGACCCTTTTCGAGGGAGATAATTGGTTCTATTACTAGGCAAGGAGATGTAATAGATTGTCTTGAGTTACAAATTACTTTTGCTTCTTGTTGTAGTGAACACTTCTTTAGGCGCGTTAGGCATTTTTTGAGATGGGAAAAAACCATTGAATTCACGCCACTGTTACCGTAACCAACACCGCTTCGGATGTGTTCGACTGCCCTCGGGATGTACCCGGTTTTAATGTATATCCGATATGTCAGTGAGTGATGGCAAAGTATTCTGTTTGTGTTTTGTTTTCACTTCTGTCGGTACCTACTCCCGGAGTTCCACTGTTTTTTTTTTTTATATTTTACTTACACTGGCCGATTGCGACGGCTTTGTTGGTTTAGTGGTCGTGAGGTCCTGGGTTTGATTCACAGAATTTTCCCAGTAGCAGCCTCGATTCTGAATTTATGTTCGGCTGATGGCAATTGGCCCCCTATTACATGGGACTTAAAAATATCAACTTTATTGTAAGGGTAATTAAGTTGATTTCACAGTGACTAGCACTATTGAAAATGTTATAAAAATATTTGAAGTTGTAGCGTAAACTGAACCTTATTGTGTAAGAATTAAAGTTATTTTTTCATAAACTCATAATTGTTTACATTTTTGGCAAATAAATCGCGAATGCAGTTTACGTCAGTACCACCTATAAGATGGTGAGCAATTACAGTGTTCAAGAGTTGTATCCGCCGTCGTCGGCCCACGAAGCAATTAGTCACACTCCTAAATGTGATCAATTCTCATATTAAACTAAACCAATCATCTTTTCAGCCGAAAGACGTCCACTGCTGGGCATAGGCCTCCCCCAAGCGTCGCCATATCAAACGGTCCTGTCTCGCATCCAGGGGATTCCTGCGGCCTTCACACACTCATCGGTCCACCTTATGCGAGGCCTTCTAACGTTACGCCTTCCGGGGTAGATACCTACGCGGTCGGCACTCCAGATCCTCTTGGCCCCATCGGCCATCTGTTCTGGCCAAGTGGCCTGCTCACTGCCACTTAGATTTGGAAATTCTTCGGAATACGTCCAAATTGCTGGGAAATCTTTTTTGATACTAGCTTCTGCTCGCGGCTTCGCCCGCGTGGAGGTTGGAAAGAACCCTTCCAAAACCTTCTCCATACATACATTTTTATGTGCTAACTTTTAATGGCGATCGGTCAAACGGTGTTGAAGTTTACCAATCTCATACATACCAACATTCATTTTAACAGCATCCCCCATACATTTGGGTCGAGTAAGTATTAAAAGTTTTTTTATGGGACAGTTGATATTTCTTTGTTGTACTAAGTATGTATAATATTAGTACTATGAAGAAAGTTGTTCAGTTTGTTGGTCTGTACCTCGCCCTTAAATATCACAACATCTTTCTGATATATGCTTTATAAAGATATGGTGCAATGAAAACGCAAGCTGTACTTAAGTAGTTTAATATTTACTATATTTAGTGCACCTAACCTACAGCAAACATATTGAACACTAAAATAAACAATTCGATTAGGACGGTGATAACTTTTAATATTTAACGAATGTAATAGCAGTGAATCACTACGTTCGCACATTAAAGATTACAAAAAATATAACATTCTCATAACTTACATAATATATAGTTTTACAACCTGTTTTCCAAAATGTAATAGTTATTTATGCAACTGTTGTATAATAAGGGGTCTCCGTCCGATCAGGACCAGGCCCGTGCCGGACGGCGCGTATGTGTTCCACGCGCGCCTCAAAGAGATGTCAGCATTAAGGAAGGGGCCCGCCAGGGCCGAAGCCTGCCGGGGTAGCGGGATCGTCCGAAAGGGTTACCGCTGCCCCGGAACATAAAGGGCTAAGGAAGGAACACGGGTGGGTTTTAGTCAGTAAGAGTCTGACTCTCCCTTCCGCTCCACCCAGAGCGGGAGGAGTCATTAGATGATTTCCCATCCAAAAAAAAAAAAAAAAAAAAAGGGGTATTAAAACACGAATTTCGCCTCGTGTGATAATAGTATCACATGAGTGTTTTATTACCTAATTATGGACAGTTGCATACAAGACCTTATCTACACCCATGATATGAATCCTCTATAAGTGGTTCCGAAACAGTTTTTTGCAATACTAATATCGAACAAAAATGGCGGCCGGCGGGGTACAACGTGAATTCGAATAACCTATAAGTTCTTTTTTTAAATTACGGCGTTGTACTCGTAGTAGTAAAACGCGCGTGCATGAAAATGTTCTTTTTTTAAAAAGGAGTTGCGTAATGAAATTTACTACAACATTATAACACTCGTTTGGATGATAATATGATTACTATGACACTGGTTGTTTTAATGTTAGCAATAAGCTGTTTCAGAAACTTTTATAGAGGATTTATAGCATAGGTGTAGATAAAATAAATATATAAGTACATGATACCGTTGCCGTGCAAGGAAACAAGGAAGGTCTCGTAGTCGCAAGCGTGACTGCTGAGCGTGGGGTCCTGGGTTCGAATCCCAGCTCAGGCAAAGTGTTATTAGATGTTTCCATTGGGAATTTCTTAGTAACAGCCCGGAGTTTGGAAGTTGGCGGTGTGATACATCCGTGCCTCGGAAAGAATGTTAAGCCGTTGGCCCTGCGCTTGATCTCTCTCCGGTCTTGTTGGATTGCCGTCCCATCGGACTATGAGAGTGAGGGAAGAAAAAGTGCACCTGTGTCTGCGCACACACTTGCGCACTATAATATCTCCCGCGCTGATGGCTAGTCTCCGCTGAGATTGGTTGGCCGAAATTCGGTCTGGAGGACTTTTATTGATGACAATGAGAACCGCGGAGAACGTCAATGAAGTGAAGGCCATTTTTCTGACAGTCTTTATATTCGCTGTATTATAACGCTTAATGCAAACACAAGGTGTTCACTGCACGGCGACGATAAGTATTTGAATAAACTATATTAGGTATTTTGAATAAGAACACTCCATACGAAACATTTCATTGAAAAACACATGACATCATGATGACATACTTTTCAAAATATTTTGACTAAACACAAACAAAAGAATAATATTATTATCTAAAGTGGTAAACTAAGAACAAGTTTTATTTTTTTAAGTACAACATTATAAAGTTACATTGATTGCAATTTGCAATGTAACTTTTATCTCGGTAAGGTTAGGTACAAACCATTAGTAAGTCATTGGACTTACCTTCTGGACTTACTAATGATTTTACATCTGTCGTGAATGTCCTACCTGAGTAGGTACGAGTAGCTACTCTCTTTGCCAGTTACATTGAATACAATATACTGTTACCATGCCAAAAACTATCTGAAACAAAATGTAAAATATATAAAACCGTAAGACTAATCAATGATTATAACAAAAAATCCTCCTAAAACATAATTTGGTTACATGCAAAGAAGATAATTAATTACCAAAATATTGTTGTTTCCTCAATTTCTGGAATAGTAACTATGCAGAAATAATATTTCATCAATATTTGTAAACTCTAATCGATTCCTGCGTTCATTATAATTTTGATTGTTTAAAACCTCTTTCCCCCAAAGAAACTCTCCAGAAATCGATTCAGCACGTACTGCCGTCGCGGGAATACACAAATATTTTAGAGACATTCTATACAATTTTTTATACTTATCAGAACTTTTATACCGTTCCCAAAATTGAAAAGGATTATCTGTTGTCTTTATTTTTGGTATTTTAACTTCCTGTACCACTATCATAGTTTCGTTATATGTCATTTCAGTTTTAACTCTTTCATCCAAAAAGGCGAATGGGCTTTCAATTTGAGAGTCATTTGCGAGTACGTTTTCTTCTGGTAGGTTGTTAGAAGTTGAAGGTGTGGGTTGATCGCAATGGTCTGAAGAATTTAAAGGATTTCCTGGATTCTGTCCATATAATTCTTCAATCACTTCCTTTTCGACTAAACTTGCTTTTTCCTCCTTTAAGGCATGTTTTGTGAATCTGGGATCAATAAACGTTGCTTTTGGTGCAAACGGTTCATTTTCGTAAAATCCAAAATTTGAATCAATTGCCTCCACAAGTTTATTTTTAAAACCTTTTGCCCGTTCAGTGGAAGGAGAGCATCCTTTTATTTTGAGTTGCAAACCGATAATTAGAGGGATAATACCGGATAAGTTTAAGTATGTGTGCTTAGACAACTCGTTAGCTGAATCTACAAATGGTTTTAAAATTTTAACGCACTCAGCAAGTTCTTTTTGTTCTTCGCTAACGGTAGTTTCACTAATGTGTTTTAAAACAACAAACCGGTTATGCCAACAAAAGGGTTCTTGTTTCTTTTTCTTTAATTTCAACACGTCGTAAAAACCAACACACTTAGTCTTTAAAACATCGTCATGAGTTGTTAGATAATCATAACATTCTTGAAAAGTCAAACGAAACGCAGCAGCTGCACAAAATATATTGGGTTTTTGCAAATTATGAACACTTTGTAGAAGAAAATCATTATTATCATACCCAGTAATAAAGCAGACTACTTTATCTGAAAGGCCCCATTTGCTTAATATATTTTTCATAATTTCTTCTTTTGGTCTTGCCTGTCCTTTGTCGTGATTTGTGAACAAAATCTGAGATACCAGTTTACCTTCATGAACATAATGCACTGTCCCAGTCCACATTTTAGCACGTTTTCGACCGTAGGCATGTATCCAGGTGTCCACTGAGATCGCTACGTGATCGACCGAGTGCAACGTTTTTACCAATCGCGATGATACTATTCTGTATTATTCGGGAACTAGTTCTTCTAAGAATTTCTTCATTGATGGCAAGGTATAATTCGGAATGGTTTCTTTAAAATAATTTCGGCAGCCATTGTAGTCAAGTATGTAAGACGGTCCCAAATCCTGGCAAAACCATTTGACTAACCTTGCATCCTCGTTTCGTTCTTGTTGCTGTTTATATGGCCTTTTAACTGGAGTCGGACCTTCTCTATCTTCTGCCATTATATCAGTAAATGATGTAATTTACGAAGGTGTTTAATTTATGAAGTAACTTTCAATGGCCGTACTAAATATTTCACTTTTTATAACTTCACTGACTGAAGTAGGTCCAGCACGACAGGTGAGTATGGAGACAGAATGATGACTAGTACTGTGTAGAATGTATCGAGTGTTTAAATAACAAAAGATAAGCTGGTTAAGTAGGACTTGTAGTTTTTATCTTATCATTTTAGTGATATTGATTATTTAAGTTTATCGTTGTACGACCGACTCATTTTTGCATGGAGCTATTAGATTAATGGGCGATAAACTGCATGGTGATCTAAAGGCGTGGTTATAGTAAATAAAGTATATTTTGTAAATAACTTGTTTCTGATAATGCAACTATAGCCTCGCCCAGAATCTACTAAAATAACTTTATTTTTGGGTTTCAGGTAGTAGCCTGAAAGGCTATGATTAGACTTAGGGCCGGAATCCGTTATAGGCACAACCTGCAATCTATTTACACATAAAATAAAATGAATTCACGCCTGCATTCCCTGTAAGGTCAGGCAGAGGTAGAGATCTAGTAAACCCTCATTTCGCCATAACCATAATATTTTTTCTACTTTTTCTCGACGAGCATGCCTTCGAACACTTTGCAATATTTCGGTTTTCACCCAGGAGTCCCACCACAAAAATTTACCCTGACAATTCATCATCATCATCAGTCACCATCAGCCTACAGCAGTCCACTCCTGGACATATGCCTCAACACCTATTGCACGTCATTCAACTCGATTTTCGGCAACTATCATCCAGCTACTACCAGCCATCCTGCGAAGATAATCGCTCCATAGGTGGAGGTGGCAAACGTATGGTAGGACGCCCTCAGGCGAGGGCCCGAGGTCCTACCTTACGCTTACCGATTCGCGGTCTCCACTCAAGAACACGTGTACCACAACGGTCACCGGTCATGACAATTCTTAATGAAAGTGAAATTGCCAGCTTACAACGGCATTCTCACTTACACGCTTCATCAAAAACAATAAAACTCAGCTTTACACAAAAATCCTCCTATGTGAAGTACGCATACATACATACATATCGCCTAATAAAGGCAACCTGTCGTCCCCCGAGGCACTCTAGGAACAATACACGTCAAACCAGGCGCTTACTCTAACGAAAAATTGGAGGGAAGCTTGTAGAAATCAATTCAGTGTAGGTACAAACGCCAGCACATCAAGCTACTACAATCTGTCAAATTTCTTTAATAGATTTTCAACTTTATTACTAAAGCATAAGGTTCAAAGTTGATTGGGAAAATTTTACAGTTTCGGGTAGCTTGATGTGCTGGCGTCTGTACCTATGCACGACGACAATCTAGCTATAAATTTCCAGTATAAGCAGACCTCTTATTGTACGGAAAGCCAAGAATGACAAGTTAGCTTCTTCTTCTTCTTAGCGTGTCGGCAGCAATCTAAATGGATTCGGCCCCGAATTCGGCTACTTGTTTGGTGCCATCACCAGTGTCCATCAGTTCCTGTAACGTGCAGCTGACAGGACACGCAGGACACGATATTAAGTGTCCCATCGTTTGTGGAACAGCACCACATTTACACTCCAAGGCGGAGTCGTCTATGAATCTCCACCTGAACAGGTTTTCCTTGCTTCGACCAACCTGGGTCCGGAGTCTCTTTAAAGACTTCCAGGTTACCCAAGGTAGCTCATGTCCAGGTGGGAGGGCTTCAGCGGGTAGAACGAACGGTTTGAGTAAGGAAGCACTGTCTCGCTACAGCTTCAGTCTTTCTTGTGAAGATTCGCCAGTGAGTTGGACGACACACTTTAAAAAACTGTTTCTGCTTTTCAGCCTTTGTGGCACAAGGATGTGTGGCTTGTGCCACAAGTCAGCTTATACTGGATTATGTACAGCATGATGTGTCGTTGTGTGTACAACAAATACTTTCAGAAGGGAGCAACCCTCTAGACAGGGGTGGAGACAGCGTTTTGGTTGGCGTACGTTTCCATTGTTTAAAATAGGGAAATATGTAACTGATCCTCTAAATACTTATTGACCTTCTAATAATGTACTCTTTTTTAAATTTGGTAAGGAACCTCTAAAAACTCTTTGGACTTCTAATGATGCATACTTTTTTAAATAAATGAGCCTCCTTTTTACCACATTTAGTTGCAGTTACGAAGCTAGGTTGCGCCGACTAAACGGTTAGGTTATAAAACTGTGACCAACGCGAGCTGAATTGGTTGCAACTTGCAACTGAGCTAGAGCACCCCGACCCGAACTGCGACTCGCAGTTCTAACCTAACACATTTGATCGCACTGCGACGAAACGCGCGTGAGCAGCGCGCGCGGGCAACCTAAACTTAAAAATAAAAAAACCGTGTTTAAATTAAAAAAAAAAAACTTTTATAATCAGGTTATTGTAAAAATGCTGTAGATCGTTTTCCCTTGAGTGCGTTTACTATCCAACATCAAGTAAATGAAATCATTAATTCACAATCAGAAGCGCACTATATTTTAATAGTAATATTATCTGAAATTAGTGGGTGCACTGTAGACACAGAACAGATTGTAAAAATGGTTGAGCTGAATGGTGCTGATATATGCGTCATGTTCGTGAACGGGCGCCGTCAGTTGGGGCTGGTCATCACTTAGCTGCCTCGGCTTATTTTTAATTATTTTATTTTGGATTGTTGTTTTGTTACTATTTGCTGTTCTCTGGACGCTTTTAACGCGTAAGTTTCTTTTTTTTCATCGTTCTCACATATAATTATAAATTCAAAATAAATGATGTAACTAATATGTTTGTAAAAATATAATTTAAAAGAGTGTCCATAGAGATTCTCACGGGATCGACACTTGGGCGGGTGAAACCGCGGGGCACTGCTAGTCAATTATAAGTTTACGGCTCAGTTCCGTTTTAACACTAAATAAGTCACAAAACGCTTCGCCACAGATTTACACCGAAAACTATTTAATCGATAATAAAATTTGAACCGTTTTCGGTGTTAATCTGTAGCCTTACTTTGGATTAGTTTTCAGAATATCAATGTTATAAATTGGAAAAGGGATTTCATCTGAGCTTAAATACGGTGACAAATATTAATCTGGGTTAGTCAAATTGTTATGGCTAACAATGCTGACATTGCTTTGTAGAAGCTTTAACGTCATTTTAAATATTTGAGCAATTGTTGACACAGTTTCGTGATGGCCCAGTGGTAAAGGCCTCGCCGCTCATTTCTTTTATGTGTTCTGTGCCGCTCATGCACGAGTTTGTGGGTTCAAATCCGCTCAAGTACGAATGTGACTTTTTCATATGTTTCCGAGTTTATCTTGAGCATTACTGACATAGTGAGGAACCCTGGACTCATAATTCATATAAGTCTGAAATCACACCAGTTTTGAGCAAGTGTGGTGATCAAAGTTTGTGCCTTCTCTATATGGCACGGCCTTTGCCCTGCAGTGGGACACTAATGGGCTTGAGGTGTATTATAGACACAGTTACAAAAAACACATAGTTTCAAATCCATGAACGTCACCATCAGTAATGGTTCAGATTAAGGGGGAAGCGCTAAGGTAGCCCGCGAAACTCAAATTTTCTTACGTTTTTTGCAATTTGCTGGTCAATAATTTAAGTTGTACGTTGATTAAAATATGATTCGCGACCGTAACAAATATGTATTTACATAATTAGAATCATTAGAAAAATATCGACTAGTGGCACCTTAATAAAAACATCTCCTTAAAAAGCCAATCTAAGGTTTAAGTTTCCGATGTTTTTTTTTTCCATGGAGTGTTACTTACTGGTTTAACTATTTTGTCAGTAGTAGTTTAATTCACAACGTTACCGACCCAATAACATCAAGTAAACAAACTTACGAACTTCCATAAATATCTACATTCAATGAAGAAAACCAATTACATCTGTCTTTGTATAAAACTATCTAAAGGTAATCCATGCTTTGTCAAAGTTTACCGTGTGTCCACAATGTCGTGCCGTATGCAACTGTGTACACCTGCAGGCGAGAGTGACCCACTTCTCTTAAACTTCCTTATAAACACGAACGTTACTTTGCAGAAATGCATGACAGTAAAATGTTATGTAATTTCGTCGTACCTATAGTTTTAATTCCACCAAAAAAAAATTAAAACAAATATTGAAATTGCGTAAAAAAAATTTAATTGCGTTTTCGCCGATTGTTTAGGAGACAATTTGATTATTATAAATCACGTAACTCACGTAATTAATAAATAACCTTTTCGCGATTTAGATTTTTCAGCTTAATTTTAAACCAATGCCCAAGTGCCACCAATAATTACTTTTTTTTTAAAACAGTCGAAATTCCAAGTTGTCTTAAATTAAATATAAGTTAGAGACGAAAAGAACACCACAGACCGTACCGCTACCCCGCTACCTTGTTGAAAAATCTCTTTGTCTGCGCTTCAAAAATAATATCAATCATTCCATTTGCAACGAATGGAACTTTTCTGTCGCATTATATTTTCATTGGGCTTTAAAAATGGTGTTTGACGTTGCAATACAAAAACGGTTTTGTAGCTTAGATGGCCACGAGACTTTTACTTGACTTTACCTGCGTTGTGTCCTTGTTATTACTAATTTATGCAAATACTGTATTTTAAGAATATTTCAACAGCCTTCAGTATTTCTGCCTGACACTTTTATAAGCATGTGCTACCGAATGGAATACCGAAGTCAAATTATAATTAAAAAATTCCTAATCTAATCATAAAATATTGTAAGAATTGCTGCAAAAGAAATAAATTACTCCTTATATAACACAAATCCCACTAACTAATATTTTAACCTCGAGCAAGTAAGACTCGATGTTCGATTGCCACCGTAAAAATAAAAAACCCTTCCCCATAAAAGTTCGTAATTAATAGCTTTAAAGTTAAGTCGAAAAGTTTGCCTTCGAATAAAATTAAGTGGTAGCACCGATACCGATTCGAATATTGAGTGGGAATCGAATAAACTATTAATCATCGCACCCTAAAATCGGGAGCCACTAATGGCAACACATCAAGGTGTGTAACATCACCTCAATATAGTACATACTAAGTCCATGCATCACTTGACAGCGTTATTCTGCAACGAAATGATTAATGATGAGTTATCAGACATGTCATCGATTTGTAAAAATGTCACTTACACTAATATTTATTAAGATAAGATAAGATAATTTTTATTTGTTCAAACATGAGTATACACACGAAAAAATAGCATGCAAGTTGTTAAAAGTATTATAAACAGGTCGTCATGCTTGCCTTATACAATGGCATACAAATATTTAAGCTTAGATACTAGTTAATAATAGTGCTCCTGAGTAGGATGTTTGTACGTAACGACAACTTGTCCACACTAGTTCATAAATCTAATATATTTTATTAAATAAGTTAATTATACTTACTGATAAATCTCTAATACAGCAAATTTTCTGCGTTTCCTTTTTTTTGCATTCGCACGACTCAGCAAGTCAAGACCGACACGTCCTTTGGAAAAATAGTAGGTACCTATAGACGAACTTTAAGCAACATGAATTAATAATGACACTTTCACGCCAGATTGCACGAAGGGGTCCATCGTACACCCACTTTTCGTCTATGTCAGTATATGTACCCCAAGTCATAGGGGACTTAAGAAAAGGGGGTTTATTTTCAATTTCTATCTTACGAGGCGACAAACGAAAAACAGACTACCAAAATTTTACCTTCACTAATCCTGACAGGTTTCAAGTCAGCATTCACCAATATACCACATCATATTAACTTCCTTGTTGAGAACAAAAAAAAAAAGAATATAAAGAGTTTTAACCACGTAGCGCACACACACACGTTTCCATCAAACAGTAGATTTTTTTTAACTGGTGAAGAGTTTTAAAGGGATTATTTGTTTTTTAATAAAACAACTTTCTTTGTAAGATAGTTTATGGCTTTTCATTTTCAAACTAGATATTTATTACAACAAACTCTTATCAACAAAAGAATATTACGATAAACCATTTATATACACGATATAACCATTTATATGCGTAACATGTATATATACGAAATAGCAATAGAAAAATAGATTTGTTAATTTAAAAAAAAACACATCCGACTGCTACCAAAAAGTTCAAAACAAGATCATTTTTCAAACAGTCTGTTGATGCAGTTGGCGGCAGCTATTTACTTCAATCACAGATTTTAAGCAACCTCCGTAGGTATAGTGTGTTTTATTTTTGAAATAAATAATTGTCTCTTCAAGTCCTTTATTTGATACCCCACATAACTAACTACGGCTTCTGCTAATCACGATTCAAATCCACCATGTTGATTTTTGTTAATCTTTGAAAATAGAAAGCCAAGAAGTTAATGTCACTCACGACATGAATATGAATCTTTCTCTGTCGCTAATTTATTTTGGAAAATGTTTCGGATACACATAACAGTGTATTACATAAAATTTTAGCTACAGAGTGAGTAAATGCACCTACGACTTTTTCCACGTAAAGACATTTTTTTTATATACAGTTAGTAGTTATTACTTAGATATATCTTTTACAGTATTTAACAAAACTAACCATTTACACAAGGTACTAAAATAAATGACTTACTAACAAACTACTTATACAAACACAAAGGGACACTTAGGCTAGGAAGTACTCGTCCGCATCGCTGTCATCCGGAAACGCGCCCAGAAGACTGGCAACATTGCCACATTGAATGGCAATGCTAATTGTTTGGCCAAAGAACGAGGCACTTTTAATCTTATTTTAGGTTAAATCTCGAAAACAAAAGGTTACAGAATAACCTTGCATTGATTCCTTTTCATTCGATGCTCGGCATTGTTATGGAGAGTTACGTATATAAAAACTGCGCACAAATAGAACTAGATGAATAGTCAAACATTTGTAGGACTTTGTCAAAGAGCTCGAGCAGCCGACCTCCGACTATTCAACCGACACAATAGATGTTTCTCCCCACCGATATCGATTGCCGAATCGTAAGGGATATAAAAAAATCCCTCGCCGGATTAATGGCAGCCTGTCATAATTGTGTATGAAATAATCATCTGCGCGAAATTCGTACGAAATTATAACGGAGAGTTTAGCTTTGAGGGGTTAGATTATTACAAGTAATTTGTCAGTCACGTCCTCGCTATCTCGAATTTTAAAGCTACAATGATTTACAACATTTGTAATTTATATTTTTAATATGTTTATGCATCATACTATCCTACTATATGTGAATGTTTGGATGTTTGTTATTCAATCACACAGAAATGGCTTAAAGAGTTTGGATGAAATTTTCCATAGGTAGGTACAGATAATTTATAACCTGGATTAACACATGGAATACTTTTTATCTTGATAGTAGGTACCTAGATACGTTCCCGTGGCATAATTTCCGATCTCCACGCGGGCTAAGCCGCGGGCAAAAGCTAGATTAAAATAAAACTTGGCCAAGGAATTGGACAACAGACTGTCAGAAAATAAATATTTCATGGATTTGAGAAGGTAAGTGGGCGTGTCGTGTCAGGAAGTTATCTAATTATCTTGGTCGAGTAGTAGAATTATAATGATAATTCGCCATTTTAGTTTGGGGTACCAAACTGAAATGGTGAATTTAGAATAGGATTGCCTTGGTAAAAAAAAGACGTAGCAGCATTGGACTCGTCTATATCATCTGTTTCGTACGCCTTAAGAACTCTTAAGCCCGGAATACACATGCCTGAAACTTGAACAAAAGTAAGCAAGTAGCTAGTATGCCATTATGTTGGTATTCGAATCACCAATCAGAAGTTGTTATCGCACACGACATGGAATATTTGCATACTTTTGTGCAAGTTTCAAGCATATTGTGTATTCCGAGCTTTAGGGATGAAGTGAGCATAAAACATTTTTAATAGTTATACTATGCGTTGATAGAGTCCAAGTTGAGGTATAGCATACAGTTATGGGGAAACAGCTACCATTACAACCTATTTAGCCAGAATCACAATAGGGTCAATAGGTACCAGCCAGCCATAACTGAAAAGGCCATTTGATTATCGAATCGTTGCGTGTGTCTAGGTGTGGTTTGCGCAACCTTGTCACGAAACCAGACCAACACTAATGACATCTAGCTTTATTGAATTGATAGGAATACAACAAGCCCATTTGTGTTCTTCGCAATCTCACTACCATATACATAGTAATACGTGCACTGCACTTTGGTACAATCCATACTAATATTATAAATTCGAAAGTAACTCTGTCTGTCTGTATGTTACCTTTTCACGCCTAAACCGCTGAACCGATTTAGATGAAATTTGGTATAGAGATAGCTTGAAAGGACATAGGATACTTTTTATCCCGATATTCCCACGGGATCGAGACTTATGCGGGTGAAACCACGGGGCGCAGCTAGTAGTGTTATAAAGAAAAGATGGAAAGAAATTATTTTATCTAGGACACACAGGAAATACAAATATTATAAAAGAGCATTTAAAAGTAAGTAATAAAGTTACAAAAAAAAACAAAGAACTGTGCGCGGCCAAAAAAGCTCCTACCTCAGAATAATGCTGCGATATTTAAAAAATAAAGCAGCTGATAGGGCCCGTTGATGCCACGGATACAACTACAGACATCTATAAATCCCACCATGAAAAAAGTTAAAAGTTATTTAAGAAAAGTGCCAGCATTTCCATAAAAAAAAAGGATCCAGTTACATACAACACAAAGCACCTCACAACAGAAGGCCAATTTTCGTAATTAAAAATGGTCAAAATCTAGTCGTAATCTCATCTCAGCGACAATCAATGTCATAAACTTGTCAAAAATGTAGGGAAATTAGAGGTATTTTTGACAGATTGAGACTGAGATCAGACTGTGAACGTTCTTAAAATTACGAGAATTGCCCCTCAAATCGAACTTATGGAGAGAGACAAAAGATTGCAAATAAGGGAAGAGTGATGTAGTATAGATAAACTATAACAGCAGGTAACGAACTGTGGTAAGGGAACCTTTAGCATGTAGTTGCGTATATATATTTACAGAATGACAGGTTGGTAGCCTCATACACTAAGAAAAGAAAAATCAGCTATACGGTAGATCGGAGGAGACTGTGCAACTGGCCGAAATAGAAAATTAAAAAAAAACCGAGAACTATTTTACAGTTTATTTGCACAGGGTAAAAGCTTAAGCTACCCTTACCCTATAACCCTTACCCTCTCCATCTAAAAATCGATAGAAATAAATCTATTATAATTCTGTTCGAATAAAACGAGCGGGCAATCCATTATCACAGATGAGCATGTGCATAAATTATTTCTCGTGATATTCCCAGTTCTGCCACTAAGGCCTTATTAGAATAGATAAATATAGAGATGAGCTTTCAACTGGGGTTGATAGCTTACTCGCGTTAAAATTGCACCCCATAATATAAATATTTGGAAAGCGAATGCTTTGGTTTGATATAAAGTCGTTTCAGGCGAATTCAGGCGCTAGTTGTCAGCGTTTCTTATAATAAAATGATACTCCTATTTTCCTGAAAATTTTCATATCTATATCGTACAGGAACAGAATTTAAACGGTTTTTTATTCAAAGGGAACAGAGGGCAAATTAGTAAATGAAAAAATAAACTACAAAACTCAGCCCGTAACTTTGATTTTCAGTTTGAAATCATGTGTTAAAGTTTTTAATCATGTTGAAGTACCCATAACTAATTAAGTGCATTGTTAACATACCTATAAGTCCATCCACGTCGCCTAGGCACAAAAAGAACCACAGCAATCCTACGGGTACACATCGCGCGCGGGACGCCCTCAACATTTTTCCGAAATCACATCCTTCAAAAACATTTTCCACTTACAAAAAGCTATGAACTAATTACCTATCACACGATTATCTCATTATAAGCGCTTAACGGTCACTGACACATTGTTTTTTTAATTGGATTTAGGGTTGAATGGCAGCGTGCGTAAATACGCGCGAGAAATGTACGGGCGAGCGGCACGGACACTCGGTACGAAAGCTCACGCGGTACTGAATGAATGGTCGGACGATAATAGTACAGCATTACTTACCCGCCCGTAGACGATTCGTAGCTCATCGGTCGTAGATGGTCGTAGCGCTTGGGAAAGCCCGGTCTACAAATTGATCCGTTTTTCATTTCACACCCTTCGTTTGTTTAATTTTAATTAATGTCTTCATTTGAAACGCATGTTTGATTAAGTAGCCAGATTATAAACGGGCAGTTTATCGGGTAATAAAGTACTTTTTAGTTTGGACGTAATTAGCATATTTTTATATTCAATTATGCGTAACCGAACTTAAGCAGCTTTTTGTAGTGTCTACCTCGACTCGGGTTGCTTTGTAGCAAACTAATGTAAGTACGTTGGTACTTACTGACACTGCCAAGCTCACATTAATAAACAATTTATATAAAATAGATAATTACCTAAACAAGTGGTTTATAACTAAAATTCGTCAAAGTCGTAAAAAATCCAAATGCTAAGGTCGTATATTAAATGATTTTCGGTTTATTCAGTCATTAATAGAGATGGGATTCAACCCGGTAAATCTCAGGTAAATTCAAATTTGGGTAAATACCGGGTATTGCATGATATGCATGCAATGCTATGTCATGCATGCAATGCTATGCTATACATGCTATGCTAGCCATGCCTGCCATGCATGATATGCTATGCAGGCTCTACCATGCATTCTATGCTATGTATGCCATGCTATGCATGCTACAATACAATACAACAGATAAGTACAATTTCTGTGCACAAACATGTGTCCTGCGGGAATTAAAATTTAATATTCAAGCCGTAACGTGTAATTTACCTAATAGACTACCAACTGAAATGAATTTTAATTTTGTTTGTACTGCATGGGTACGAGAAGGTCATTGACACTTTTCTCTTTTGTTATTAGGCGGTAAGTAGATAAATAACTGCCAACGGAAAAGCGTTTTTTATGATTTCATCACTACCTACTTAGGTACCTACTGCTGTTAAACGGTAAAGGAAAACATCGTGAGGGAACCAGCCTGTGTCCTAGAACATCGATGACATGACGTGACATCCACCAACCTGGGACTGGAACCGCAAGGTCTCTCTGTATTCAGCTTTCTCGTAGGTAGGTACCTATATCAAAGAAAGAAGGCCTGAGTCCCAAGCAGTGGGAACACAACAGTTATACGCTGGTCAGGCACGGTGAAGTCAGAGAGTGACGTAATGGGCCCTGTATCAAAATTAGTTGCAGTCGGGGAGAAAGGGCGCCTTTCTCCCCGACTGCGGCGAAGCCCAAAAGGCATGGGTTATGCATCATATTTTTTTTAACAAACAAAAACAAACTTGAATAAACAAATAAATATTGTTAAAAAAGAAAGTTAAAATACTAAAACTCAACTACTTTACAAAACTGCCAACTAAAAAAGTATAAACAAGACATAGACAGACAAATTAAAATTAACGTCGGTTTTCGTATTTAACCGGAGTCGCCAATAAATGTCATGCACTTACTTAATTAAGGCTTTAACGTGTGACTTGCGGTTAAATACAAAAACCGTAACAAAACAGGGAGTCCCACAGCAAAATAAGTACCTACCTATTTTATAATTAAATTAAGAAACATACGCAGGTAGAAGCTAGAATAAAAATAATTATTCTATTAAATTAACATCAGACTGTTTTCCCTTTGTGGCCATGAGCTTTTCCTAAAGCAATAATGAATTCAGCCAGAAGTGCGAGAACGCAATCAATGACGAGTCGCTGCTTAAAAACAAATAAGTGGACCTCTCCAAGGTGGTCCGACGACATTCATTCACACGACATTCTTGATTAACATACATTTTATTGCACGCATCCAATTATTAACCCAATCACTTTTAAGTCTACACCTATCGGGATATCAGTGTCAACCGTTATTAATATGGACAAAGGGCCAATCGGTTTATTAAAGGTATGTATGGCTCGGTAACCGGTATGGTAGTGCCCACGGTTGACTGCATGAAATGTCAGATGGACTGGAATATATTGATGAACCTATATGGAAACTGGACTATTCCATTCCACAGAGTTACCTGCGGAACTGTTTATTTAGACTCGCGTTTTGTCACTGATTAACCTGATGGAAGTGAAGATGCAAGAATCAAGACTCATTTATTTGCAGAGGGGGTCAACTATGATGCACGTCGGTCGGAATAGCCAACCAACATTACGCAACGTACACACTTACGGTAGGTACGGCCAAAGCAACGCGTTCAATATGCGTCGCCAAAATTTTTTTTTTTTGCAAATACCGAGACCCTCCTCTGGAGCTTCGCTGCACTTTCGATTTTCATCTCACAAAGCGACATGCGTTTTACTTGTAGTACATACCTTAGTGAACACGCTGTGAATGTGTGTGTGAAGATGAGTATACTATCAGTTCATAACACACACACACACACACCCTCACACTTCCGACTTAGTCATCGTCTCGGACGGTACCGAGAGCAGCGCTTACACACACATTCACAGCGTGTTTGTGTAAACACAAGTAAAAATACCCTATACAGGGTTATTGGAAAAACACCAAAAACCTCTTAAGAGGTCATTGTACTCATCATTATGAACAACTTTTACTATGGGACCAAACCAGAAATCGCGAAAAAAAATCAGCTGTTCCCTACATTTTGACAAGTTATACGAACATAAATGTAGGGAACAGCTGATTTTTTTTTCGCGATTTCTGGCTTGGTCCCATAGTAAAAGTTGTTCATAATGATGAGTACAATGACCTCTTAAGAGGTTTTTGGTGTTTTTCCAATAACCCTGTATAATAATATAAAAATACCTACTTTACGTGAATGCGCTGTTCGATGTTTGTTTCCCACGCAACCAAAGTTGTTGCGTATCATGCAACGCAACAGTTCGATAGTGAGTACGTGGCTTTAGGCTATCGTTTCGTTTCTATTTTGTACGTAAATGTGAACATGAAAGGGCCTGAATATTCCCGTCACGTTTGTTATTTCCTGTGATATAAATTAATTCTCGCTGGGCGATATAAAAGGCATGTAGGCTCGAACACTGTTTATATAAATTACTTACGTGATTGAGTAACAAACATCCTAACATTTTCAAACATACAAACTTTCACGTTTATAATTTTACTAGCTTCTGCCCGAGGCTTCGCCCGCGCGGAAGTCGGAAATTATCCCACGGAAACGTACTACCGGGACAAAAAGTAGCCTGTCCTTCCCCAGAATGCCATCTACCCCCTTGCCAAAATTTATAGAAATCCGTTCACTGGTTTAGATGTGAAAAGGTATACAGCGGGGAAATTGCGTAACACACTATCAGTAGCAATGGGTTTCATTTTGACAGTTCAACAACATTCATTGCGTTATTTACGTTGTTGAGCAGACAGTCAGACACATTTTTCGAACATATGAAGCAATGGATTAGCAATATCCTGAAAATGATTCAGATTGAGATTGATAGCGTGTTGCGCAATGTAACCCACGCAAAACATTGTGCTTATGGGTGCATGCAACTGTACAGGGGTATTTAAAGTAGTTGTATAACATTAAAAACTTGTTTTAGTAAAGAAACGTTAGTAAAAATTAAGGCTTTGTTAAGTTTCTTTTTACACCCGTTATACAAATAAATACAGCATAGATAATTTTTCAGGTGTTGCAGGTTTAGATTTGCAGCAGTGCGTTCGAGCCACTCGAGGACAAAGCACACTAGTCTTATGCTTCTGGGAGTCAGGATAGTGGCAATATCTCCATAGAACAAATAACGAAATCCCTTTCAATCAAAAGAATAAAATAACATCATGCTTGTAATCTGCGTTCACGATTTATTTGCCAAAAATGTAAACAAATATGAATTAAAATAACTATAATTCCTACACAAAAAAGTTCAGTTTACGCTACAACTTCAAACATTTTTATAACTTTTTCAATAGTGTTGGTCACTGAAATCAACTTAATTGTCATTGAACTAAAGTTGATATTTGTTTAACTTGAAATGTGCATCACTGTGCACTTTCTTCTGCACCTTCAGTACACCCAATTTCACCAATTATGTTTGTCCCATATAATAGGGGGCGAGCCTATAGCCATCAACCGACCACAAATCCAGACTCCGGTCTACTATTGAGAAATCCCAGATGGAAAAACCAAATAACTTTGCCCGACCCGGGAATCGACCCAGGACCGAGCTCAGCAGTACCGCTTGCGACCACTAGACCAACGATGCAGTTCAATCATAGGAATAATAACAAAAAGTTTATCTTAACATACATTTATTTTGTGGCGTTATTCATAATTACTAATTAAGGCTAGTTAAATTACACATACATTAAAAATCAACGATACATCTTTACAAAAAGTTACAGTCAGCTATCATGTGGAATAACTGGCAACACTCGAGACCCAAAGATTCGAATCAAGGACGAAGAGATCATAATAAAGTCGGAAAACGTAAAAGTAATATTTAAGGAAATCATCAGAATGTGCCTAAAATATATATTTTATAGAACTACCGTTAAATACAAGTATTTTAAACCACAAACGAAATTATTTTAATAGTTGCCAGGTAATCACAAAATTATCAGAAAAAAGAAATTGTAGTGTAAAATAAAATTATTAGCGACAGAAGTTATGAACATTTCCGTAAAGATTCGCTGGATTAAAGACATACTTTTTATAAAGAATATAAAGAACAACAGTAAGGCAATACTTATGAATTTGTTTATCAACTTTTCTATCTACAATATGGTCGATGTATTAGTAACATTTTCCGTACGGGCATCACCTCCTTAACTCTTACGAAAACTATAATTTTATTGTTATTTCCAAAAATGCATAGAACTCAATAACTATACTAAACGCGAACACTTGGCAGTCGCGGTCATTAAACGCGCGAGTGGGACGGAATTACTAAAATTCGTATACCGAATCTCGTCATCTCGCTCTCGCATTTTATGACCGCGTCTACCACGAACGTTGGCGTATACCTAGAGTGACACATGTAACAAAGTTAGTCTTAATGTTTTGTTATTGTTGGTTTAACATTGTGTTCTATTTAATATTTATATCTATGTTACTTAACAAATATAATATACCGAGCAATTCTTGCTCGTGGTTACATTAAATCAAGTATTTGAGTCTTAGTAAATTAATGTAAACTATTTCCAGCATGACATCCGTTTAATTTCAACTTATCTCATACAAAACAATGTAGATTTTTGCTTGGCAATGACAAGTGTGCCTCGCCAGGTTTTCGCCGACATTAAAAATTATTGAAAATATTTTATACAATATTCCATATCCTCGTGAATTTTGAAATGTGATGTAATTTTAGTTGATTTAGAAGAAATATCAACTTTTCAAAAGTTTCGTCAAAAATTGCTGTCATAATTTATTCGGGAACCTACTTAAGATATGTTTGCACTTAACACTGTCTAGATAACTTGGATCTATCAGAAAAGAAAATGAAAGACAGTGTACCGACCTAGCATGAAGCTATACAAGACATATGCCCGTATTCACAAACACTAGACATCTAAATGAATGCCTAATTTAAAGCATTCGGTTCTGAGCCGAACGTTAAAAATCCAACAGTGCAATTTTGTTAGTAATTTTAGTTGTCGTCTAGTGATAGTGGCAACGGGCATTTATATTTAATTAATTATTATTATAAATACAACTGACACCTATATCAAAAATATACTTATAAATCACATAACATCCTGTCACATAACATTTTCACAGACAGTTTTTCCCAACTGCCTACAAGGGAACATGAGCTTTATTGGCAATAGATAACCAGAATTAAAATAAAATAAAGTAAAGATAAACATTTTTCCTTTTTGGATAGCAGCACCTCCAAGCTTTGCATACTGCAGCCAATTTATGGAATATAGACGCTTTTAAATGTCTGTCCACGATAACGTTATAAACGTGCACGTATTTCTTAGAAGAGCGATGGCCGCCATACGCGTCCATAATATATCTTCTATCTATATAAATAAAAAAAAATCGGGTTAGTTACACCATTAATTTATAACTCAATAACGGCAAGACTGATTTTTATGATCTTTGATTTTTTTGGATTTGTCTCCGCCCCGAATAGCAGAATGGCTATTAAAATTTGGGAAAAATTCCCGAAAAGAAAATTCTGAGTTCGTACGAAGTTCGCCAGCTAGTGTCTAAATAAAGAGCATTTCTTGACACCACAATGTCAAATACTGGTGAAAATTTACAGATTTTCATGACGTCTGTTATAAATATGACAGAAACGCTCTTCTAGTTTAACCATTGATTTACATTTTATAGACGTGGACGTCAACGATAATATCGAAACGTTAGAAATTATAAAAGCGTACATTCAGAACGAATTCTTTTGCAATGCCATACATAATAAAGAAACGGGAGTTGTAGTATTAAATAAATATAAATAACAATAACTACCCACATCTCATATAAGTCCTTAACAATTACAGATAATTGTCAAGGTATATGAATTGTTTGCTACTTGGAAAAATATGCAAAAAAAAGCATTGGGGCCAACAATAAATAAAGGATATTTCTATCAAGTGTTTGTGACAGGAACAAGCATTCGTCTACATAAAATCAAAGTTAATACTTATGCTATGTTTATAAATTAAAAAAATACAACGTTGTTCACGCGTACCTGCGCCCAATTTATTTAAGATGAACCTGATTTCACTGAACATTACAATACGACCAATGCATCATGGTGGAACATAGGCTCTTCGAACTCTCGCGCATGTGCACTGAAATTTAATTTGATAAATGAACTGTTTGTTTTCTATTAATAAAATTAAATTTTATTCGAGAACATCCATCGGTTTCTTACTAAACTTCAACTATATCCGACAATCCTGCATACTTATCTCTTTTGTTGACTGTACACTCTCTCACACTCGCCTCATGTCACAATTCGGTTCAGATTTTTTAAATTACCTTTTGCCTTTTGTTTCGGACCGGTCATGTTTCATGTCCGTTGTACAGACGCCAGCACATCAAGCTACTACAATCTGTCAAATTTCTTTAATACATTTTAAACTTTATCGCTACAGCATAAGGTTCAAGGTTGATTGGGAAAATTTGACAGTTTCGGGTAGTTTGATGTGCTGGCGTCTGTACATACATGCATAATCAACGTATAATGCTATAAATAGTGGGACTCAGGCCTCCTCTCCGTAAGAGGGAGCGGGAATGACCTACCACGTGAGCCCAATGTAGGTAGGCAGATACTGATTTAAAAAAATATTAGGAAAATCAAAGAATTTGATATTTGCGAAACAAAATGTAATGTTTCATCGACATTTGGCAACTTTTATACATAATATATTTCAGCATAACTTATTATTGAACTACTTAGTTTTGTTTTTAATATAATGGCATGATTTAGAGCAAAAGAAAGATTTTTCCTCTATTAAGTCGCAAATAAAAAAAAACTTGCTACACAAGCATCGGGTATCGGTGAAATCAGGCACCTATATCGTTCTACGGCATATATTGCGTCGGCAATATGTGGCCATGGATGGTCAGCGCAAACTAAGTCTGCAATGTACGAAATAATACAACTTTCTCGAAATTGTTCAATAAATCAAAAATATTCTATTATAAAATTTCAGTTCTTTTAAAAATAGGTTCATTTGAGTGCTTTATTAATGGTGAAAGATGATGCATGAAGGACAAATATGGTGAAAAGAAGTCTTCAACAATTTATGAATTTATGTGTAGCTTGATTATTTTAGGGTTTGTAGAAAAATATGCATAGCTGTGCAAAAATACGTACGGAAATCTCAGTCAAATAATGTTTTTATAGTCTACTGTCAATACATTCTGCTGATCAATTATAGAAACACTAAACTATTTATTTATCTTCTGATTATTCTAAAGCACAGATAAATATGTAGATGGAGTTCTATGACAGACCCTTATGTAATACACATAATATTAATAAATGTTCTCGTTACAACCTGATTCAAAGTTTATGGCGAATCGGAACATGAGGTAAGTCGCTGCGCAGTAACAAATTCACGGTGGTGAGGTACTGCGCAGCCAGTAGCGCACTTCAGAGCCGCCATAAAGTTTGAATCGGACTATACCTATCTTCTCTGTGTTCTATTGATAATAAATGAGCTATAATATGACCACAATTCTTTCACATACTCCAAAAAACCAAATCATACGTCAACAAGTCCAATTTTTGACGCGCACTTAATTTTTTTTTTTTTTTTTCAACTTCTGTCTGCTTCCACTGACCAGTCATTTTTAGTGCAGTACCAGAAAATGTGGCATATCGAGTTTTAGAATAACATACCCCTTCGTGGCGGTAGGATAAGGAGTTGGCCCTTCTAGAGCATAATCAGATCAGCCGTCAGACCATCTCAAACACTAATCAACTTGGTCCTCATAATATGGCCTGACCAAGATTACGTCTGGACTTTAAAAGAGACTTATGACCTCTGAATTCGTTTAGGTCTTTCTTCTCAGAATAGTTTTAAAACATATTTTCTGAACCTTCAGAAATAATTACCATTTATCAGTGAGACATGTCTCTTTATCTCGCTCAATGTGCCAAATAAACCGGGTACTGTAATCTTCCCTATACTATCTAAAAGCATATAGCCTACGTTTACATTTGGGGGAGGAACTCGATGGGGGTTGAGAACTTGAAGTCTTCGGGGAACAGCTTGGCTGCGAAGGGGTACATGAGCTTGTAGGCTTGACGGATGGTCACGTCTGCCACGCCGGCAATGTCGCCGATCTCTTTCTGACTGCGCTTGTCTTCTGATGCCTGAAATTAAGGATATTATGAATCAGTTTTCGTTATGTGTAGCTTCGTGTTGCCTGGTTTCTTTAATAAATAAAAATACCATTTTCTTTAGTAACTCTAAGGACCAAACCTGAGGGCTTGCTACTCTTACAAAGATGTATATTTACAAAAGATTTCACAGACATCGTAATTATGATTTTTGGCCCAAAGAGGTATTAAATTTAATGGAATTTGCTGTCAAATTTATTAGTAACTAGCTTCCGCTCGCGGTTTCACCCGCGTTGTATGTCCTTACCCAAGGTTTAAAGTATCCCCATACCAAATTTCATCAAAATCGGTCCAGCGGTTTTGGAGATTAGCGGGAACAAACAGGCAGACCAAGATTTTAAAAAAGTATCGTATATACGTTCATATGCATTTAGTAAAAAGCTGTTATTTTGACATTACAGACAGACGCCTGCATTTTATTTGTATATAGGTACATTGTTAACTTCGTGTACCGATTAAGCTGGAGATAAATGACGAAATGATTTGAATGACCTAACAGATAGATTGGATAAAGATAACACAGACGTCTGCCATAAAAACTATGAGAAAACGAAGTCAATGAAAAATCAAGATAATTACTGAATTAATTCAACAAAACTCATTTATGTATTTATTACTACTTTGATTAATATCGCCGTACCAACTATTTATCTTTGATTTAATATCTTTGTTCTTGTCCTTATAAACGTAACTTTCACGGTCAAGTATTATTTACTTCGAGAAATATGTATTTTCAAATATTTGTTTTGTGCAGTGTTCACACTGAGTATGTGCAATTACCACTGACGTGTGAAGGCCACATTTCTTGTTGCAAAAAAGTTTTAAGAATATTATAATTATGTAGGCTTTTGACGTAATGTAACGTAAAAATCGTTAGTTTAAACGTTTTGTATAAAAATAAACAATTTTAAGTAGCAAAAAAACCGGCGTAGTGCGCGTCGGACTCGCACACGAAGGGTTTCGTACCACCTTAGAATATTTAACATTACGTATTTTTTTGAAATACGTTTCTTTTATGGGGAGTGGGACCCCCTTTAATTTTTAACTTTATTTTTATTATTGTTTGTTAAAGCGGTCATAGTAGCACACACGCTGAAAATTTCAAGTGTCTACCTATGACGGTTCAAAAGATGACAGACGCACGGACGGACGGGCAGGCGGACAGCGGAGCCTTAGTAATAGGGTACGGAACTCTAAAAGTATCATAATTATCGTTATATACAATAAATATTATTAATAGCAAAAAAGGCAAAACAATTCATAGTTACGCGTCAGTTGGAGAATGGAGTACCTAATGATAAATACTAAATGATTGTTCTATTATTATTACATTCTACAACCAACTTGAACTAATTGCTGTTAATAATAAGTAGGTATAAATTAATCGATAATTGTTTATTTTTTTCAGTTATTTTATTTATTGATTCAACTGTGTAGAATGAGTAGTAGTTTTATGTGATTGTTTCTGGCGATAACATCCTTTCATTGTTGTTTGCAGAAATTCATTTAATAATAATTGACATCACATATTTCAAAGTTATAAATATTTCAAGGTGAAAATAAATGCTTGCTTATACTGTATTACTTACTTATACTGTGTCTTAACATAACAGCGGGGTAATTGCGTAGCACACTACCAGTAGTAATGGCTTTAATTTTGACAGTTCAACAACATTAATTACGTTATTTTCGTTGTTGAGGGGATTTTTTTCGAACATATATTATGAATAACAATAATATCCTTCAAAATGATTCAGATTGATATTGTGTTACGTAATAGGGATGACGACTAACTTTTTTTTCTTCGTCTATCGGGTAGATTATTAAAAAGTATTGGGCACGTATTTTTTCTTTTTTCACATAATCAAAACATTACAGAGATATATTGATTTGAAATGTCGCATGACGTCACGTATTGGTACAATTTTTACCTACACGTGACGTCACGAGCCCCCACTCCCAAACTTTATCTTTGTAATTTTTTAGTTGATTGACACGAGAAAAAATATGTGTCCATTATTTTTTGATAATCTAACTGACGGACTAAATAGAATTTCGTTTACTTTACCCCGTCGTCATCCCTATTAGGGTGCTGGTTACCGTAGTTTGTGAGGCAAGGTTCGCATGATTGGTTACAGATCTTTTACAACTTATAAGATCATGTTAGGGTCGGCTTCCAGTGTAACCGTATGCAGCTGAATACCGTATTTTACATGGAGCGACTATCTATCTGACCTCCACAACCCAGTTAGGTACTGGGTAATACGATACCCCTTGGTAAGACTGGTTGTCAGACTTTCGGGCTTCTGACGACCCGTAACGACTGTCAAAGAACCACGAATGACAGCCGGGACCAACGGCTTAACGTGCTTTCCGAGGCACGGAGGGGTCTTGGTATGTGAAGATGGTCACCCATCCACGGATCAACCGCGGCAAGAGTAACTTAACCTGATCGATCGACCCGTGCGGCTGTTATTACTTAGCCACAAACCCATTATAAGATATGTGCAAAACAATTTTTTTTTGGTACCTGATAATTGTTTGTCTGTAATTTGGGTAAAGAAATGGAAAAATATTATTAATTTGTCAAATTCCGTTTAAATTTTTGGTTGCCTTGCCTGTTGGTAGTCTAGGCAGTGGATTATGAAAATAAAGTCGCTATGACGATAATGAAATAAAACGATATATGATATAACAATAGTGAAAACATAATGTCAACAGATGTATGATATAACATGTTCAAAAAGACTATGAAACCAACCTGCGAAGCCATGTAAATAGCAGCAGCGGCCACCGAAATGGGACTGCGTCCGGACACAATATCCAGCTCCCCGGCTTTCCTTGCAATATGCGTAGCTGCCCTTTGCACGGAATTGGGCAGTCCCAAGTTTGAGCAGAACCGAGACATGAAATCTGCTGTGGTGATAAGCTCCACTGAAGTTTCCAGCGCCTTCAGGATGAGTTTGAAGCATCTGCCGATCTCCTTCTTACTGATTTTGCTGACCGCGCAGATTTCCTTGAATGTACGCGGGACACCCTCCTGACGACACGCGATGTAGAGGCAAGCAGACGCGATGGCGTCATTCGCTCGCCCCTTCAAGTTTTTGCCATCATGGACCTGCAGAGGCAATCATGTAAGCTTAAGTTCAAGTTTGGTAAATATTATAGCACTGTATAGCCCGACGGTCCGTCTTACGACACTTGAAGAACGAAAACCGACGTTTCAACTACGAATTTAAAGTCCAATTGTTAAGATTTTAAATTCACCATGATTGTTGACATAGAAAACATTTAAATACAGCCCGATTCAAACTCTATGGCGGCTCTGAAGTGCGCTAATCGCTGAGCAGTACCTCACAGGTGAGTTTTTTACTGCGCACCGACTCGCCTCATGTTCCGAGCCGCCATAAAGTTTAAATCAGTCTATACCTGTTTTGTTCTGTCCAAAAAACGAAGATTTTACTATCACACAGTAAATAAAATTATATAATAATTATGTTGTAAAAGCAAATCCAGCCAGTATGGCCTCAAATTAAAACAGTTTTGATACTTTACTTTACCTCAAAACGCACCATTCAACCCGTGTTCATGTGTTAGGTTTGTAAGGTCAACAATTACGTGTGGAAAATTAACATTAAAATGGAAATTACATTGCATGTATTTTCATAACCCAATATATTCTTGAAAATTAGCTTTGTCCATGACAGATTGTATTCAGTAAAGCATGACCATTGAAACAATACAATGCAAACATGCAAAACATTGTTATTGAATATTTTTTCCTTATTTTCCATTTATCATGCATAACTGAAGCAGTGTTTTTGAAATTTAGAATTCCACAATTTTGAAGGACATCTTTATAATAAACAAGATTATATTGAACTAATTCTGACTAAATGTTTTGAATTATGGAACTGATTCAGCAATACATAATGAACATGATTCAGTTTGTTTCACAAACGTGACCTTGGTGGCGCATGTAAAAGAGAGCAATGCTTGCAGAAACAGTTTACTTTGCTTTTTTCTTACTCACAAATATCGGCATTATCTCTGCTCTCAAATTTATACAACAATTTTTTTATTTCCTTTTGGATTTATGATAGCGGTTGCCATACCTGTTTGAACAAATTGTTGGCACGATCAACAATAGTCTTCGGTAAGTTTATCCTGTCGGCCATTGTGCTAATTTCCCTGAAAGCATTGATCAGGGCCCTGTCTGTGCTGCTAATGTTTCTCCTATTCTGATACTTTGATACTCCGAAACTGTCAAATGAGGCATCGCCTCGGCCCGGTCCGATTATTGTGGACAAGTCGCCACCAGAAAGAAGTGGGTTTTCAGGCCCACCCACACGAGATGGGTCCACTCCTGATTTCTCGTTGCTGAATGTACGCCACTCTGAACCAACATCTATGACTCTGGAAATAATAATTTTATGAAAAAAAACCTTAAATAATAAAAAATATTTGTTTTTCTTAAGTTGCATGGCAACATTGTTATACTGGCTCATAATTTATTTTTATAACAATAACAGTGTCCTAATTTCGATGCATATTATACTGGCCATACAAGTATGCATAGATAAGCTCTGTAATAAGTTACTATTACCATAGGGTATGCAGAATAATATATGATCATGTGTAACAAAAATTGTGTTTGACAAGCAATTAGTTCTGCGGAAGTGGCATACTAATGCTAAAAAAACATTAAAAGGTAATTTTTATATTGTTCTACTCTTAGATATAAGTAATGTTCATTTGCATATTTGTGTGTGTGATCCAAACAGCTTTAATTGTCAGTTCCTATGCGCAATTCTCAAGTTTCCACATTGCACAATTAGTCAATTATTTATTGACCTCGAAATAATAGAAATCAAATACATCATTCGCATTAGTTCAGCAACTTTGTTATTATTACGACACGGCATCAGTGGTGGAAAGCTCAGTGCGTTTCGTAAATATTGCCAAACAAACATTTTGTTACGTACCTGTCGCCGACTACCAGCCCGCATTCCGAGCATATCATGTCCCCAGCCCTGTAATCCTCGATAAGCGGTGCATCTGGGTGCGCATAGCACACCACCTTATTCGCCTCAATCCTAAAACCACAAAAGAAAGTAGGCTCATCATTCATCAACAAGTAGAAATCAAATCTTTTGGAAACAACTTTGCCGTGGTCTCTTGCTACACTTTACTAGCACCTTCGTAAACTTACGTAATATCATAGTAAATATTAATGATAATCGGCTGTACAATACATAAATATCGTCGTTAATAACGAAACAGGAATAAAATAAATTAGAAAAACAGACCTCGACGTGCTCGCCATGATTGATTGTCAAGTAGATACCATAAACAAATGTGGAACTTTTTCAGAGTTTGTAAACTTGACACTGGGTACAGACGCCAGCACATCAACCTACCCCAAACTGTCAAATTTTCCCAATCAATCTTGAACCTTATGCTTTAGCAATAAAGTTGAAAATCCATTAAAGAAATCTGACAGATTGTAGTAGGTTGATGTGCTGGCGTCTGTACATGCTTTTCCATAGACAAACTAGATTGGAAGACATTCTCGATGCGTGACATAATACATACAATACGCTTAAAATTCTTTAATTACTTAAATGTTTTTAAAAACTGACAATATTAACTATTTGTTAGTTTATGTTGTACTTTTAAAACATTTACCGTTTGCGATTTCGTGTACCTATTCATTGAATTAATATATTTCTCAATGCCTACATTACATACAAAGATAATTAAACGGTTGTTTAGTCATTGATTACATAGCAGGCACCTTCACCTAACATAATGACAGTAAAATACTCACATCTGCCATCGAAAATCAAGGTTTCTTAATCGTAGTCATTCATGGCCATCGCGTTATTTTAGTGATAACACACGGTCCACGGATAGCATGCAAAATTATTTTTTGGTATGGTTTAAAACGCAAAATATTGGGCTTTTATATTACTAATATCCTGGTATTGCCAATATATAACATATTACACACAGTACAAGGGCTCAGTACTTACATCTCGTGTATAAGTGACTTTTTGCCGCTTGCCAACATATACTGGGCGCTCTGTATCTAAACATCACGCCTAATTTACGCGAAGCCGCTAAAGGGTAGGCAACGGTGTTTCGCGTACGCACATCAAGCTATACATAACCAGTATAAGCTGACTTCTGATTGTACGAAAAACCTATTAGATACCTACAATGCGAAGTCAGCTAAAATTGGAAATATAATAGCTTGATGTGTCGCCGTGTGTACACTGGTATTTCACCAGATAAATGATAAAAATCCTTCGGAAGTTGCAATTTTGTCATTATGTATTTTTTTTATACTTCAAAGTGATAAAACCAGTCGAAAGTTTTACTTTTAATCCTAGCTCGAGCATATAGAATAATAATAAAAAAAAACAAAGGATAAGTAAGTAGGTACTTGTAGTCACCCTCAGTGTCTGTTGTGCGTAAAGTCTACGGAAACAACATTGGTTTTGTAAAGCACTTGTCTTTGTCAATAACATTTCCAGATTTGAAAATGTGGCCATCAAATTATGTATTTATTTATTTGTTTTATGTAGATTTTCCCTCATAGGTATTTCACGAACTTTTTATATGAGGATTTTTGATGCTGTGCCTTGGTGTTGCCCAGGGTGCGGGTGTGCCATGCGCCAGTTCTTCACACGATCTCGGAGGCTGCTATTGATGATGATGTTTTATGAGCTAAGTACAGACGCCAGGTCGCCAGCACATCAAGCTACCTGAAACTGTCAAATTTTCCCAATCAACCTTGAACCTTATGTGGTAGCGATAAAGTTGAAAATCTATTAAAGAAACTTGACAGATTGTAGTAGCTTGATGTGCTGGCGTCTATACCGTAGATGAGAACCAATGTACAGACGCCAGCACATCAACCTACTACAATCTGTCAAATTTCTTTAATAAATTTTCAACTTTATTGCTAAAGCATAAGGTTTAAAATTGATTGGGGAAATGTGACAGTTTCGGGTAGGTTGATGTGCTGGCGTCTGTACTATGTAGGTAGGTATTAATAACTCTGTCATATACAGAAAAGAACATAATAGCAAAAAATTTAATATCTATGAGATTTTGAATTTATATCTACTTACCTACTCTACTTATTCCTATGTCTTATTCGGCCTCAGCCTACACAACCATATTATTTTAATTTATAGGTAGGTACATTCCGTACATTTAGGTACCTAATTAATACCAGTTTTACTGACATAACGCCATTAACCCGTTACTGGTCTAACGTAAGTAAGACCGTAAAGCGATGTTGTAATATAGCATACTAGATTGATTGTAAAATGAATTGTAATTAATAAATTGACCAAACATTTGTTAAACTAGTATATATCTTTACCAACATGCTAACGATAGCTTGATGTCAACAGCTGCCAATGTAACAATCGGGCATCGTTATTTCAAAATTCGAACGAAAAAAAATGCACAACGATTCTGACACGTTTCTTTCTAAGGCAGTGGGTCAATGAGTAATTTATAGCATTTTGAGCGTTATTGGTAACCTTAGTCGCTGAATGGATTGAGCGTTACGGATTTATAATAAGGTTAAGATTTTTGCATAATAAGGCCAACTTTATGATCTACAGCTATCCTTTGCAGCAGTTTTTGTCGTGCATGTAATATGTGTGATAATAATTTATCAAGAGATGTCGTAATGTTCTACATGACATAATATCACACCTGTATTTCCCCTAGCGATAGGCAGAGGTGTATAGAACACCCACATTTAGCCGTAAACCTACCGGGCACAAATCCATATTTCGGGCCGCTAATGAGAAAATCTAAAAATCCTGGTGTAAAAAATCAAAAACACTGCACAGCGGTCATACTTGTCTATAATTACCTATAGGTATTATAAAAGTCTACTCTAGAACTTCGCTTCTTACGACACTTTATTTGTTAGTTAATAATTAAGAATCTTTAACTTTTCTTTTTCTTAAAACTGGAATCCGAGCTAACTTTTCCTAACTAAAGTCTCCTTCCTACCTACTAAAGTTGGGAAGAGAGACTAGCAGATAGGTTTCCTAGTTCCTACGTATGAATCAAATAGTAGTCTATGGTATGAATGGACTCGACTGACCCACGATGGGTTCTCTATAGTTTGAGAGATTGATACTTAAATGTTTTTTTTTATAGAACCCGCTACCGAGGTATCTTGGTAGGGCACAGTCCACATTTTTCTACTTTGCGGTATTCAATTGGTTATGGTCAATTTATTTTTCAGAATCAGCATTAAACATAGGTAAATACCTAAACATACCAAATCCTGATGACTTAATTCTGCGTTACAAACCTTCACGCCTATCGCAGGTACCATCAGACTCCGTGTCTGATTCATGGTCATTCATGACCTAACATAATATCATTTCATCACTTTCATCCTTATCAACGTCGCATCATCCAATTAATTTCGTCACATTTCGTACGTTTCTTGCACTAGCGCTGACTAGCGGCCATTGCATTGCAAAAATGTTAACTTGCATCAACGATTGCATTTGAAGTAAGGTCATTTAAGTCGACATGCCGAACCTAAACACAGTAAGCACCCAAGGAAAACTGGCTGTTAGTTCAATTAGAGAGGAATTTGTATGTTTGGGCGGTTAAGTCGGGCACTTATGCTGGTTTCTGAGGTCCTCAGATAAACTCTGTACAGCAATTGATTCAACTAAGCTTTCTCTTTAAGCGAGATCATTCCTTAGGGGGTGAACGAACAGGGCAATCGCCCGGGGCCTCGCTCTTGCAGGGGCCTCGCGCAACAAAAAGTAAATCTTTCAATATATAGATAATATTTTAAAACTCAAATTTTATTTAAGTATTTGTATAACTTTAGCATTTCTCCTCAAATATGGAAAATACCTAAACCAAACAACCAGACCTACTTTCGCATCACATACTTTTCACGAAGGACAAAGGGCCTCGCAAAGACCTGCCGCCCGGAGCCTCGCAATGGGTAAGGCCGCCTCTGATTCCATAACTTATCAATCAAAACATGCCAAGATATCAATGAAGTGCCAAATACAAAATGTTCAATGGAGTCAATCGAGACATATTACTAATTGATGTTTAGAGTGCGTCTTGACCACAGAACACCTCTTTAACTGTTCTGTGATCTTGCCGAACAAAAGTGACCTCTGCGCTGCAACAGACGACGCCGTGGAAGTGGCGAAGTTTTGGGCCTACAAGATTTGAAATAATGTCGTGCCAGCAACACGAAGAAGAAATAAATAGTACTATCGCCACAGCTATCGCATAGATAAAAAGCGGTTAAGGAATTATCTCAGAAATCGGCATTAGTGCTTCAGTTCAGCAGGCTTAGCGCTTGATAAGTAGGTACATTTTTGCAGACGATTTCAAGGGAAAACCAAGTTCTCGTCACATAATGTTAGATGATTTATTATCTCTTTGCACGTACGTAGCTACGTGCTAATATGTAAAAATTGTAGACGAGAGGACTGAGCGAATTCATTATGATTCATATGTTTAGACGATCTTACGGATTTGGATAAGCAGGTAAGCACGTGCTACAAGTTTCCATTGTCAGCCTTTCTCCAGTAGGTATCACCACCACTGCAATAAATCCTAAATTATAAATGCGAAAGTACCTAAGTTTGGTTGTTTGTTACCTTTTCACGCCTAAACCACTGAACCGGTCATCCTGAAAATATGTGCGTATACCTACGTTGTCAAGAATACAGAAACGGACATAGGGTACCTTTCATCCCGAAAAAAAGTGCTGTTCCTGAGGAAAACAACAATAACGTTATAAGGACAATAGATGGCGCCACGTGTATTTTTGTTTTCCTCGGGAACAGCACTTTTTTTGGGATGAAAGGTACCCTATGTCCGGTTCTATACACCTGACAACGTATATGCAAAATTTCAGAATGATCGGTTCATTGGTTTAGGCGTGAAAAGGTAACAAACAAACAAACAAACTTACTTTAGTTCGGATAGGATTTCACGCGGACGAAGTCGCAGGCTAATTGAATAAGTAGTAAAACTTACTCCTACCTTGTAAGATATACCCAACTTCTAAAACATTTTGACTCAAATGCTAGCACCGTAGTTTTCTGACGTTTAATATCACACTGGCATCCTACAACTTGTTTATTGTTAATTTCATCACGTGCGTATAAAGCCAAATATGCAAATTACCCGCTAAAGTGATGATGTAAAGGTTTATTCATAAATTTCATAATTTTTCGCACATTAATTCCTCAAGAGTCGAGCAAGACCTCGACTGGACGACTCTTTTTTTATGTTGAAATTAGAGATAGGTACCTAATAACGGGCTGCTTCAACCCGTCTCTGGTCTATGTGCTGTACCCGCCAGCAGGTATAGCACCACCTGCCTTAGGTACTAAGTGATGTCCCAAACAACCAAAAATTCGATTCCCGACATCCCCTCTACGACTACACGGCTACTCCGGCGGGGTGATTGCGTAATACACTATCAGTACCAATCGCTTTCATTTTGACAGTTCAACTACATTCATTGCGTTATTTACGTTGTTGAGCAGACACATTTTTCGAACATATGAAGCAATGGATTAGTAATATCCTACAAAATGATTCAGATTGTTGTTGATAGTGTGTTACGCAATTAGAATGCTAACATAAACTGAAATACAAACGAATTAAATATCTAACTATTACTTACCGTTTTAAAAAATAATTTTATAATGTCTTGATTATAACTATATTAGCTATTTTACTCACTGGTCTCTCTTTATCTACTTATATAATAATATATTAAGTATATAAAACAAAGTCGGGTTATTTACACCATTTATAGCTCAAGAACGGCTGAACTGATTTTTATGATCTTTGATTTCTTGGATTTGTCGCCGCCCCGAATAGCAGATATAACTATTAAATCATGGGAAAAATTCACGACAAAAAAAAAGATAATTCATTTTCTCATACATTTTGTATGGAACGGCTTTTTTGATGATATCTTGAAAACGGATTGTCTGATTTCGACTGATGGCGGTACGAAGTTCGCCTAGTCAGCTACTTACTTACTATTTTAGTACTTACCCATTTCTCTTTTGTCTTAAAACTACGGTTACAGAAAACAATATCAGGATTTATCGTGCAGGTAGATATTAATGGAAAAGGGCCTACAATAGCCATAAAGACCATGCTAGCGAGACGACTGACGACCATTGTTTCTTTAAAACTATGGAAATTGTGATTCATTCACTTTTTTATTATTATGTAAGTTTTGAATAGTTAACAGTTTTAGAACAAAAAGTGCCAATTATAAATTTATCGAAGGCCAAGGTTTTGACATTAGAACATGGATAAAAAAATGTAGTCAAGGAGTAAGTCAAACTTTTTCATATTCATAATGACTGCAGATGTATACGAACCTAATGACGAGGTATGAGAAATGAGTGCAAAGTATTCGAGTAGGTCATGCAAAACTATCCACGTAAATCAATTTGATAAGATTATAATTCAAAGGGGATAATAGGTTATCTGCGGATTGTTTATATCGCTATTAATAATCTAAAGGACAAAGGTTACGTCTACATCAATAAGGGTTCCGTAGAACTTTGGAGGTATTTCGAACGCTGTTTTGCAAAATCTAACCTGTTAAGTAGGTACAGACGCCAGCACATCAAGCTACTCGAAATTGACAAATTTTCCCAATCAACTTTGAACCTTATGCTTTAGCGATAAAGTTGAAAATATATTAAAGAAATTTGACAGATTGTAGTAGCTTGATGTACTGGCGTCTGTACAATATGGTAGTCTATGACGTAAGACTTTGATGGCACAACCTTCTATTTTGTTTGTTGTTTAATTTTAGGTCTGGGACCATGTACAGACGCCAGCACATCAACCTACCCCAAACTGTCAAATTTTCCCAATCAATCTTGAACCTTATGCTTTAGCAATAAAGTTGAAAATCCATTAAAGAAATCTGACAGATTGTAGTAGGTTGATGTGCTGGCGTCTGTACATTATTTTGCGCGATCTGTCTCAAGCCGTCATAAACTTAAAAACGGAAAATTTATTTAGAGAGGCTGTTATCGATACTTACACAAATAATATGTGTATAAAATAAGTACCTACATTTTGTTTTCTTGCTTTAGGTAAATAAAAATCTCATTGTCCTAGTATTGGTTTACCTAAGTACTTACTTAACTTTTTTGCGTTAATAAAATAGATCAGGGTAAGCTAATCTTGCCGCGGTTGGTCCGTGGATGGGTGACCATCTTTACATATCAAGACTCCTTCGTGCCCCAGAAACCTCGTTCAGCCGTTAGTACCGGTTATTCGTGGATCTTTGGCAGTCGTTACGGGTCATCAGAAGCCCGAAAGTCTGACAACTAGTCTTACCAAGGGGTATTACCTACCCAGTAACTAGGTTGTGGAGGTCGGATAGGTAGTCGCTTCATGTAAAATACTGATATTCGGCTGCATCCGGTTAGACTGATAGCCGATCCCAACATATTTGGGAAAAGGCTATGCAGATGAATGGAAGGCAAAATATGAAAATAAAGCGTTTTACATTATAATAAACACAATATGGCTTGTAAAATTAATTATGATAGATATATTATACTTCATTTAAAAAACAAATTGAGCACCGCATGATCTAGGTTATCAAAAATGGCTCGCAGCCAGTAGTTATTTTTGTATAATATGTAACACGTAGGTACTTTTAGAAACAGCCTCTAGAATATCATGATGAATCACCTTTCCTTCCTATCCTTTCCTTTCATCATGCCTTTAAATGACCTAAATAGTACTTACTTGAAATTAATTATTTTGACTTTTGACTAGGTGATCAGAAATGCTGACCCGAGATGAATTGGTAATCAAAGCAATGAATGGAACAGAGAATACCTACACTAAAAATTAGGTCATTTTTAACTTTATTATGACTACACCGGACGTCTACGTCTAGCTTGGTCTGTCCTATTATGAATACGCCTGTAAAATAAATAAGTAAGTAGGTAAGTAGATAGGCAGCCAAGTCATGAATGAAATTGACGCCATTGTGGGACAAAAATAACATTAAAACTTTAAAAAGTTTACTAGCTCACTGCCTATGTCTACCATAATTTTCCAAATAGGCAGGCATTCTAAATTCGAAAAATACTTAGTAGCCATTTATTCCCCTTTCGTCACAAACTTGAAGAAATAGTACTTACCTATGCTACGAACTACGAATCCTAACTAATATTATAAATGCGAAAGTAACTCTGTCTGTCTGTCTTTTCTTCACGCCTAAACTACTGAACCGATTTGTGTGAAATTTGGTACAGGGTAAGTGTGAACCCCAACAAAGGACATAGGCTACTTTTTATTCGACTTCGACTTCGTTTGCGTCCGCGATAACCGACATATACGCGGACGAAGTCGCGGGCAAAAGCTAGTAAATAATAAAACTTATTCGTAGGATGCTACTGTATGCATATGCGATTCGGCGCCGAGTATACCCGATTCAGCGTCACCGATCCGAACATGACGGTTTTTCGTTCGCTGACCAAAATGAGCGGTGCGCCTAAAGAAGTTTTCACTTCAAAAACTTAATTTTATTACGCTATTGAATTATTTTTTAAGAAATAGGTAGTTGCATACAGTTGACTCAACCTTGACAGCCGGTAACTTGGCATTGCCATCTGGCGTGGCGGGTTATTATGAATTTCACTGTTATGAAACATTGCGTTACTGAAACTACGTATTGCCAACGAAATGTTGCGTCGATCTCTAAAGCGACGAGATTCAGACGCAATCCGCTTTTTATTTTTTAAGGTGGAAATTAAATTAATCAATCGAGTAGATAATTATTGCTAGAGTCCGACTGTCACAATCCGTAATATTTTGATAGAAATTGCTAATCCATTGCTTCGTATGTTAGAAAAATTGGTCTGCTCATCAACGTAAATAACGAAATGAATAGGTATTGTATCAATTTACCGACATGTTCATTAGATAATTATTATATGGCAAATGTAAATATTAGGGACACGCTAGATGACAAAGGATTCGTGGAATCGTTCATGGCGCAACCACAGAATAACTATTAGTAGGTATTGTACTAACGTAGTACAACTAAGGAAATATTGTGTCACCAAAACTATTTTATTTTTAAGTAAACTGCCTTCTACCCGCGACTTCGTCCGCGTCGAACTTGTACTTACCCCCAAGCCACCCAGTCGCACCGCATCGCCTGCCCGCGCTATTACTTCGATTTCGCTTTTTGCTCGGCTCCTAAGGGTCCTAGCGTGATGTTAAACAGCCTATAACCATATTTGTACTGTGCTATAACCTTCCTCAAGCACTGGACAATCAAATGCAAAAATATTTTTTTTAATCCGACTGGTAGTGCCAGTGATTAGCGCGTTCAATCAAACTCTTCAGCTTTATTATTAGTAAGTAAGTATAAGTATTGATATACCTAGATAGAAGATATAGATTGCGTAATCCTTCCCATGTAGGCACCTACATTATTTAAAAAGAATGCCTGTCATACTCATACGCACTATTATTTTGACTGATTGTTGATTCTAAAATCAAATTCAAAATCTTTCATTCGAGCGAATGCGAATACATACATTGTCCTTAAAACTAAAAACAACACGATACGATGACACAACATGTAACCATAGATATGTAACTGACAACAGTGACGGACAGTCCAGTCTGTCAGCAATCATTTTCAGAACCTTGTTAAAAGGCTGGCTATATGACTCGAGCCAGCATCGATGCTGCGCGCTTGCGCGTTATTGTGTAAAAACAATTTATGAATCTACACGCACCGCGCCGTAAACATCCCTGACGCACTGCAACGCCATGGCAACCCCATCAATTTTCTGAACGCGTTATTAAATTCGACACTAAAAGGGCGAGAAATATTCGCAGGCGTCGCCGTCATATGGAGGCTATGGAATCCCATACGACGCCTGCGAATCTCTCTCAAGCTGTATGGGTGATACAGAATGTTCTAAAGAGCCTCACCCATCACATTAAACTGAACGGATTTGAGTGAAATTTGGCACACAGATAGCTTAACCAGGATTAACACAGGATACTTTTTATACCGGTATTCCCACGGGATCGAGACTAATGCGGGTGAAACCTCGGGGCGCTGCTAGTAGAATATAAATTCTTATATCTAAGGCGTCACCTTTACGTCTCCAGTACAACGTGCAAACCTTGTGTGAGCTATCATAATATATTCGCTAGCACGGAAACAGCCCTCCGATCCGTTTCAATGTCAGCATTGTCTTGTCTTATCTTGTCTAAACACTGTTATAAACTTATAACATAGGGTAACATAATGCCCGTCATCTCCTAAGGGTTAGGCCTCTGCCTAACGCTTCAGGAATTACAGGCGTGATTTTGGAGTGTATCATTTCACAAATTATCCATACTATACTATAATATTATAAATGCGAAAGTGTGTCTGTCTGTCTGTTACCTCTTCACGCTTAAACCGCTGAACCGATTTAGATGAAATTTGGTATAGAGATAGTTTGAGACCCTGGAAAGGACATAGGATAGTTTTTATGCCGATATTCCCACGGGATCGAAACGTATGCGGGTGAAACAGCGAGGTGCTGCTAGTGTTTAATAAGTAATGCGTAAAGGCACAAATCTGCTACTGAGAAATTCATGCTGGAAAAAACCATTAAGTATCTCTGCCCGACCTGGGAATCGAACCCAGTACCTCATGTTCACCAGTAGCGCTTGCGACTAGACCTATTATGTATTCTGTGACTATTACTGACTAAGTAGACCAACTAGCGAAAGTACCTAACCTAATACTAATGTACCTATGCCAGCAATTACATTGCTTTGAGCTGTACTAACACCGAACTGATATGATTGTTAACTATTTATATCTCTAATTGTTGACACTAACTATTGACTGACTGGAACTATTTCTGTTTAATTTTGGTACTGTCACAGAATAACTAATATTACTAACGTAGTACTATTTACTAACCCCCTTACTAATAAACGTTCTATAGCGTCTGTATAGTTACACAACACTTTGTCTTCTTCTTTCGAACGTCAAATTACTGACGACTGAAAGAGAGAAATCGATGTGTAACTATTCATCCGATATAATACGACCGTTTATTAGTAAGGGGGTTACTGTATAAGTAGGTATACATTTACATACTATACAGTATGTAAGTATTATGCAGATCGTACGTTTGTGTGTCTATCTGACGTTTGTATGTACGTGACTTTTATCGTGTTTTCCAAGTGACAGACTGTCAGCAGCCGCGCCGCGCCGTTGTCTAAGGACAGCTCATGAAATGTGGAATTAAAAAATATTATAAAATAATGACTAATTATTAAGTGAAGTCTTTTATCACAAAATTAACTCGTCATCAGTCACATCACTGACATCACCAAGAAAGTTTCCGCTATCTCTCAATCTTGGTGTCTTTATCTCCAAAAGTTCAGGTAAACTATTTACCTACTTATAGGTAAACAAAAAGCAGGTGACGATTTATGTACAAAAAGTTATACAGTTATTTATAATAGCTATCTTTATCAAGTTGGTGACTAATTTTATCATCCTGCAGATAGACATCGACTTAAAAAAGGTTTCATCATGGCCGGAATATCACAAAAACTATTTGGGATGACATATGATATGAGTCACAAAAAACTAAAACACTTTTTTTTTCTTTGCAGCCTTAATAGATGTCACAACATTTTTTCGAACATCAATGGCCAGTTCTTTTAAAAAGTAATGTCAAGTTTTTATTATTATTACAAATCTGAGACCTTGGCATTAGGAAATGCCTTCGTGCAACCTTTTTGAACATTTTTAATGCTTGCTTTGTCGTTTTCGAATTTGCTAAATGCTTAATATTTTGGTATGAGTTTCATAAATTGCTATAAAAATAGTGTAGCTACTAGCTAGGGGTAAATTGTTAATGTTGTGTAATTATTTTAATTAGCTTCATTTTGCTAATTAAACATTTTAATAGCGCGAAGTTTTATTTGTGCTGAAATTAAAAATACATTCTTTGACGTACCGAGACTTAGGAATAGATAGGTAGGTACGTCATTGGTCCCCGTTACTTTCCTTCCCGTTATTTATGATGACGATGCGAATGTTTAAAAAGTTAGTCATGTTTTAAACGCCGGCGCTGTCACTGAGTCACTTCCTCGATATCGATAACACTTGTTAGATAAGGTTTATTTACGATTTCATCCAGTCATCCATGTAGGGGCTTCTGACGAGTCGGGCTCGGGGGTGTGTTATCATTTAATGTGATGTTAAAATGAGTAATAAGCAATTTTTATAATATAATATCATTGGTAATAAGTAATACTTTTATGGCTTTTAATATGTGGCGGATTATCCGATGATAATACTTAATTAGGTACATCGAGTTTCCATGACACGGGGAATATTTGTATTAAATATGTAGAATAAACTATAGGATATTTTTATTTATGTTAGTGCACAATAAGGTAATTTATTTCGTTTTCTCATCTCAGGTTAAACAGGAGCAAAATAGCGACATACCTACTTAGTTATTTTTAAAAATTGTCTAATTTTCAAATAATTACACACACTTGGATAATTAACAAAATTAAAAGCATGTACCTACATATTTTTGATTAATTTCTTATTTATACAATGGACCATCATGGGCACACTTCAACGTCCATCGCTCTGTCCATAACCAAGAAAGCCATTAAAAAATTCAGTGATCCCTAAATCCCACATTTTGTAAGAATCTACCACAGTAGATAAATATACAGTAAAACATCTTCATACAAACGTGCCGCTCTCGGTTTGAATGTGTGCGTGCGCGCCGCGCGCCATGTCGGCACGCGATTTCACGCACACGCTAGCATAATATATGGGGGAATAAGGTGGCGGCAGTGCGGGCTGTGCAGCGCGACTGCGACTGTGAGCACGCGCGTACGCTACATGACCGCTTGCGTTCGTCAACTCTCGCCGGCGCGGGCGGCGGACACTTGTCGTAAATTACGAGTATCATGACTTCAAAAAGGGGAAAAAAATATTGTAGTGTTTTCGGGTGCCTCAATAATGATTTCGCAAACCCGGACTTATCATTCTTCATACTTCCTACTCAACCAGAAATGTAAGTACCTACTTATACTTAAATATTATTAGAAAATATGGTATTGTATTGTTTATTTCACAGTTTATTTGCTTTATTAAGAGCGTAGCCGAGTCGCATTTTTCTGAATACTATGTTTAGAGCTAAAGTTTATTTTAAGAAGTCTAGTTTTACTATAAAATAGAGGATTGAGTACGAAACATTGTTTAGGTAAACATATTTTTCGCGTAGATATAGTTGTAATAAGGGCAATTTCACAATAATTAATATTGCAAATTAATTACTTTTGAAATTATTATTTTTTCTATTGTCTTATGTGTTGTTCAATCCAAATATGGTTCCGGTAGTCTGACGATCGACTTATATACTTGTGTGTACATCGCATTTTTTTGGCCGGCGTTCGGGTCGGCCACTTGACACTTGTTTTTGTTTCGCTTATCGTATGAAAAAAATGTGTTAAGAGGTCTGTTCTTTTTGTTTATTATTGTAAGGTGATGTGTATTATACTAAATGCAACAGTTATTTTTGTTAGATATGGTTTCATTTTGTAAATATAACGACTTTTGTATACAAAACTGGGAAACCTGGGAAATAGTCCATCACGCTACCTTCAAGTTCAAATTTGTAATACATTATTAGGTGAATGTACACAAAACCCTACGTCATCAGATAGTTAGATATTAAAGTAAGGTATCATGAAAGAAAAATAATAGGTGATAAATATTTTTTTACATATTCGCGAAAATACGTATGGAACTCTCTATTTATTTCACTTGACCAATTTGTTTAATTGTTTCAGACGCTTACAGTGGCTACGGTTAATTGATCGCGAAGACTTATCTAACAATTCAAAACATAATGAACGAATATGTGAAGTACATTGACGTGGACGTGGACGTGGACGTGCAGAAACAGGAGAAAAATTTTCTCGGTATCAAATTTGTAACTTAGTATAATAAATGTTATGTGAATAAAAGCTTTTTATTTTTACTAAATTTATAAATTGGTAAAATATTCAATCATAATATGCTTTTTATTTTATAAATTTAGATCAAGTGCTGCTTGTTCGAAAATATTAACTAAAAGTAAAAGTGACAACCCTGGGTATCAACGCAAGAGTAGGCTAATAACTCGGCGGGCGGCCTTAGATAACCTACTGTATATTTATTTACTGTGAATCTACTATCTAACGCAATAATAAAAATTAAGTATAGTGAAGTACCGAATGACTCACTCATTCAGATGGAAACGTTTGTAGGTATATCCCAATGTACAAAAAGTATTTTCCTTCTGTGATGCGATAACATAATACTAAATAAGTATACTTATGCATTTATCAAAGGAAATTACCTAGCAGGAAATACCGGATTTAACGCAGACAATCAACAATTTAAATTAAGTATACTTTAAGCATTCAGGAATTACCGTATAATGGGATTTTCAAAGTTGTCCAAAGGTCTCCAATTTTTTTTTTAGACGGTCGATGATTTTTCAATAACGTCAGTTCCAACGCAGCCTTAATAATTTAACAATTGACAGGTGTCAAACCAAATAATAGACAGGTAAGTTTACTTATCTTTTATGTGTTATGATGACTCATTATCAAGCATTAAATCGTATTATGTTTAAATATTAAATCGAATGTTTACGTCATTAATACGGAATTTAGTATGGGAATTTTAATCGTATACAAATTAATTCACTGTTATTTTACGAGTACAGCTGTAACGCTGAGCGTGATTTTATTGCATGGCATCTCATCAACCTATTTTGTGGCTGAGAACATTCCAGATTTTTGTTTTAGTAGGTACTTATTAGTTTAAAAACAAAGAAACGACCGACCACACTGTGTGAACGATGATAGTTATGGCTAGAAAGGAGGTTACTGCCGACATGACGACTAATAGAAAAGTATGGAAGAAAAATACATTTTGCATCGACCCTTAACCGGTTGAATGCCGTAATTACAGACACAATTAAAAAGCCATTGTGTCTCGCGTGGATCCACGTTTAAGCGTACGAAGGGCTAATAATTTATATAAGGGCAGGAGATGATGAGTTCCTATAGCTGCTTTATTCTGCAACAAAATAATTCAGATCAATCTGAATGCTGACGATAACGAGCGTTGGTTGGTTGGAGCCAAGGACTGAGCTAAGGTAGTTCAGAATTTTCAGATTATTCAGTTACTGAATTAGATCTTGACTTGGGGACCCATTACAGGGCAAAGGCCTATTCCCTCAGTTCCCTCTTTCAAATTTTCTCAGTCTCCTTCGTTTTTGGGCGCATCATTTTTAAAATGGAGTCCACCTCATCCCATCATCTCTTGATACAATCTAGCCTTTCCTTTGCTGCGCAGCGACGCCATAAACTGTGATCCCCTTAGCGTGTAGTCGCTGAGCTTAGCTTAGCTTAGCTGGAAGCCTTAATTTATCAAGGCATCCACAGGATAGCACGGCGGGGCTCCTAGGTTGACTAGCGAGATGTCATTTACAAAACAAAAAACCCGCCATCTCTTTCAGGACGCGTTGCCGTTTCCTGTCAAAATTGAGAGAAACTAAGTAAGTTTCGTCCATGTTAATTAAATCACTAGCACTCAAAAATATTGCAAAAGTAGCACGTAAGTATTATTAAAGTTTATGAGCGTATCTAAAAGCTGTCCCTTATGAGCCAAGGGCAACCGGTGGACCTAGTCCTACACTATTCTAGACACGCGCTATGCCCATAATAGTATCTAAACGGATTTAAGCAATAAGCCCTACAAGGAATTTAGATTGAAACCTGTAAAAGTCTAGCGAAGACTTTTGGTCAATAAGTACATCTGTTGGCACACTTTGTAGTTCATAATTTACATACCTACTTGATTTGATTGCCGAAACGAGAATCGAAAGGATCCACCAAAGGTCGCAAGGACCTGCGGGGTAATTGCGTAACACAGTATCAGTAGCAATGGCTTTCATTTTGACAATTCAGCAACATTCATTGCGTTATTTACGTTGTTGAGCAGACAAATTTTTCGATCTATGAGGCAATGGATTAGCAATATACTTCAAAATGATTCAGATTGTGATTGAAAGTGTGTTTTGCAATTAGTAGTTGTAATTAAGCGGGGCAGCGCAGTACCACAGAACAGATAAAGTTCTGTGCGCAGTACCTACCGGTCATGTGACAATTCTTGGGGAAGTCTATGTTCAATAGTGGACGTCCTCCAGCTGAAATGAGACTGATTATAGGAGGTGTAAGATACATATAAGTAGGAGGTGTAAGTTTATACGTCTTCATCCCGTGGGGCTAGGCAGAAACTACAGAACACCACCTGCTACGATCCTTACATAGGTACTCCTTTTACGTATAAAAAATAATGTACCTACTTAAATTAAAATTGTAATTTGTACAGCTTTTTGCACCTACGTGTAATTATGTTCACATGTTGGAAACGCCTGTACAAATTACAATGTATTTAAATGAAGCACCAATTTCATCACAACAAAACATCCCTAGAATTGCAACATGCTCACTAAAGATGTTTAAATAACCAACCAAACAAACAACATTTACCTACTTAATATAAAACGTTCATAACAGAATCCTTTTCAAGTGAATAATGTACCTAACCTATTATTCTCCCGTATTACGCAACACGCATTGTAAAAAAAAAAAAAAAAAAAAAAAAAAAAAAAAAAAAAAAAAAAAAAAAAAACTGGTATTCAGCTGCATCCGGTTAGACTGGAAGCCGACCCCAACATAGTTGGGAAAAGGCTAGGCAGATGATGATTACGCAACACGCAGCTCCACGGTTTTCAGTAACGTTACGTAAAGCCGGGCGCAGTATTAAAACGTGATTAAACCACTAATAAACAATATTGTGAGTACGTATTACGTTCTGTTTGTTGTGGCTGTTTTTCAACGACGAATTGTGATGAAATGTGTACCATTGTACCTAAGGGATAAAGCGTATTGGTACTTTTACAAAGCATGTAAATAACTTGACCAAAATGCGAAATTGGATATCATAAGAAATGAGTTCATAATAAGAGGAAGTCTCAAAGTGGCACCGGTGACTGAAAATTTCATGGAAATCGGTTGTCATGGTATGGGCAGATGATGCGGAGGCATGAGGAAAATGTCGTGAGGGAAGTTTTGAGTATGGATGGCTATAAGAGTGGGGGAAGACCAAAGAAACGATGGATGGACTGTGTAAAAGATGATATTGATAGAAAGGGGTGACTACCGAGATGACGACTACCTAATAGAGAAGTATGGAAGAAAAATACATGTTGCGCCGACCCCTAAACCCAAAATGCATGTTTTCAAACATCTTTATTTTTTATCTTATGCTGGACAGCAGTTATTGTTCAGAAATTTTCTGTTTTCTACTGTTTTTTATGGTTGATTTTCTGTTTTTAGTTTAGTAGAGCTAGCAACACTGTATAGTAGCTCTTTGTGAAGGTGCTTGTCCGGGGAAGTACTATTATAGCGTTGCTGTGTTCCGTTTAAAACCTCAGGATTTCAACAAACAACAATTCCTACGAATCTCCTGCATTCGTTGCATTACGCCACATACGTTTCTATATAGTAAATAAGTCCACTTTTTATTACCCTTACGTAATAATAATATAGCATGAAAACTGTTCATAAGGCGGCCACTACACCTACAATAAGTTTGCGCAATCTTTATATTGCGCAATATGTTTGGATCAGCCCTTGCACTCAACCGATCCATTATTTTCACGCACTAAGCTATAAGCTTCAATGTTATCGCATGAGCAAGACCTGCGCAATACTTTTCATTTCACATACTCGGAAAGTAGTGTTGGTTTGATCCGAATAGCGGGTGGAAGACGCTGCTTCCCACCTTTGGGTGGGATAGACTCATAGTAATTGCTTCCCTCTCTAGGGCGGAATTAATTTTAAAAAGAGAACTGGTTAGGTAGCCAGCTACGTTCGTTACATAATTAAGAAAAATGCTGCGGTCTTGTGAGTGTATAAACAGCCAGTGTGAATTAATTTAAAAAAAACCTGACCCGCGGCGGTGACGCAGTGTGTTCGATATTTAAAAGTTTAAAAAGACTATAGTATAATTTGGCGGGATACTAACTGTAAGCTGTACCGAAATTCAAAAACTTGGTTTTATAAGTTCAAGCGATTCTGAAATGTTGACTCCAGATTCGAAGACGAGGCAAATTACAGTAATCGAAAATCTTTTGCCAGAAATTTCAAAAGAAATATAAGTACTTAAATACATACAATGATTTTATGAAGTGGCGAGCAGACAAGAAAATATAAATATTTTAGAAAAACTACTATTTTTTACTTTCCTTATATTCGAAATGAAAAGTAGAGTATTTAATTAGCACGGGTGAAAGTCATCAATTCCTACTCGAACTATTGCCGCTGCATTCCGACGTCTAAATACCTCGTATGGAAATTGATTCCTTTCGACCCCTGTATAACAATCTACTACATCCTACACGGTGCAATTAAAATATGGTGCAATAAAAATTTAACTCGCTCAAACTTTTGTTCTATCATTGCGCAATCTTCCCTAAACGGTGAAAAACATTGCGCAATTTCGTGATATTGTGCAATATAATTGTTCGTTTAGGGCCAGCCTAATAATAATACCTACTATACACCATCGGTTTATAGTCGCGTCGTGTTTCCCCGTTCGTCACTATAATTTAATAGGTATACACTGTTACGTAGGAAATTATAGTCAATTGTTTGCGATGCGTCGTCGTGGGCGAATGACGTCACCACTTAATTACTGTTCTCATTTGTTTTAAGGGGTTTACGTACTGACGGGCCGTCCTAGACAGATGCGTTAGAAACAACATAACATCACGCCTATATTTAGCGCAGGGGTAGGCAGGAGCCATGTTATAGATGGCCAGTTTATAGCTATGAATTGGGCGCAAATCTAAATTCCGGGCTGCCAGAACTTTCTAGTAGGAAAAACTCAATTTTACATTTTAGGCCGACCTGGGGCCAAACCCAGGACCACTAAATAGTCGCGCTTACACTACTATAACTAATAAAAAACGTTTTTAACTAAATAATAACCGAGACCCTACAAGGCTTTTTAAATTGAAACCTATCGGCAAATATTTTAGTCAATTTCTCTCATATTAAATTCAGGAATTCATAGCAGCCCGGAATATAGATTTGTGCCTGGTTGATGGCGATGGCTCGCCCCTACATGTGACCTGGCCAAATGTAAGTGTACTATTATAGGTACACATATCTGCCTAAGGTCTGCCTGAAGTAGGTGTCAAAAAACGAAAATGCGAACCAACAGCACCGACTTACGAAATAGTTATGTTTCACTTTGTAGTGTTTATTTTGGAAGTCAACAATTATTGTATTTTTTTTTTTTCGTTTTTTTATAGCCATCCACATTCATCCTTTACACTTTTTTTGTCACAATAATATCTACTCTTCGTTCTTCCGCATCGTGTATCCACACTCCTAAACTTTTCTGTCACAGAAGCAACTTTCAAATTCCTTCGTCAAACATCTCTAAATAGGTACATAATCAAATAAAAGTGAGGAAAATTTTATGACGTAATACTAATTCAAATCGTTCGGAAAATCGCACGTTTTTAAAAGAGGGTGGTTTCATTACGTAAGTCAATGTAAGGGGTTCTTTCATGAGAAAAAATAACATGTTTTTGTTCCAACTTTTGGGGTTGTTATGAATGCCGAAGAACGTTCGAATGTTGTTACATAATGGTTTTGTAAACGATCGCTTTATTTTTTGGAATGAAAAGAAAAGTTACAAAATGTTGGGGGAGTTTCATAAATAAAACGGATTTCTAGTAAGTAGGTAGATACATACATTCAATGAGATTTTAGGGCTTGCACGCACTAGGGACTTTTAGTCGGATGCTTTGGTCGCTAAACTTTTTAACAGGATTCCGACCGCTCAAACTATGGTCTGATTAAAGGAGATTAAAGATTTTTGGAACGAAGTTCTTTTACGGAGCTTACGGTAGGAGTAAACTTGGAGAAATCGTCACGTAACGAAAAAGCGTTCTCTATGCCCCCTCCATGCGACTTTTTATTACATAGAGAGAGTAAGATAGTTTTCATGGTTTTCGAGGGTGCTGAAGCCGATAGTGAGGTCAAAATGAAAATCCAAGATGGCGGCTGCTAAATTTTTCGTCATGGGTATCGTTTTCATGGTTTTCAAAAGTGCTGAAGCCGATAATAAGGTCAAAATGAAAATCCAAGATGGCGGCTGCAAATTTTTTTTGTCATGGGTATCGTTTTTTTGGTTTTCAAGGTTGCTGAAGCCGATAGTGAGGTCGAGGGTGACCAAACCTGAAATCGAGAAAAATAAGTCTGCTGTTCCCTACATTTTGACAAGTTATACGAACATTTTATTTTTTTCGCGGTTTCAGGTTTGTTCCCATAGTAAAAGTTGTTCATAATGATGAGTACAATGACCTCTTAAGAGGTATAGGTAACCCTGTATAGGTTACATGCACAGGTATGCCACGGACCTTCAAACCCCGTTTCGCTGGGTCTTATTCCGACTCCTGTTTTGTCGACGTGCGTCATCAGCCTAAATTGCCCTAAAATAGACTAATCATTGTTTTACCTAGGTATATATGTATAGGTAATTGCCAACTATTATTCAGTTTCAAATATTCATGAAAGTTCCCTACTTTTAGAACCAAAACTGTTCTAAATATAACTATGAAATCTAAATATAATGTTAGTAGTTCTATTAACGTCAATAGATAATGTATAATTTGAATGCGTGGCTCGAATTTCATTGTAAATTCAAATGTATTGTTAATTAAAAATAAAAGATTCGGCTTTACTCCTTGACTGTACTAATGATGATATTTGGCAGTGGGTCCAGTCGACCAATTCAAAATTTGACTTAGGGACCTCGCGCACTAGGCGGCCACGACCACGACCAGTGGCTGCAATGCGGCCAAGTGCGCGACGTGTATATGGTTTCTATAGTTAGCTTGGTCGCTGCGGCCACTGGCCGGAGTCGTGATCGTCTAGTGCGCGAGGTCCCTTAGTCAACTGGACTCGCGGGTTCAGTTCGTGTGGGTCCAGTTGACCAAAGACTCAAATTATAATAGAATAACTTTTAGTGCGTCATACGCATGAAACTCGAAATAAATTAATTATTCTTATTCAGTCTGCAGCCATTCATTGTTATCACTCTCTCAGTCATCCACTTACAACTAATAAATACAACCTCTTTTTCTAAAATAGGGCTCTTGAGGTTTAATATTAAAAACAGGAAAAAAGGACTTTTGTAAGTCGCCACGTCATTTAGTAGGTAATTAACACCCTAGTACCTTACTTTTTTGGTCCCTGCTACTTGGGCTAAGGATAACTGACTCTGGACCACAGTATAGTGAAGTATACTGTGTCTGGACTGAGTGGAAACGCTGCAAAATTTAGCGCTACGTCCGTAGCTGCAAGCGTCACAAGCGCGCGATTTTCCGCCCTTTGGCACTTTTGAAACATTCTCATTTGCTACGAGGAGCGGAATACAACCGCGAAATTTTTCCGCTCAGAAGGGCAATTCTCGTAATTTTAAGAACGTTCACATCTCAGTCTCAATCTGTCAAAAATACTTACTTCTAATTTCCCTACATTTTTGACAAGTTTTTGACATTGATTGTCGCTGAGATGAGAATGCGACAAGATTTTGAACGTTTTGAATTACGGAAATTGGCCTTCTGATTTGTCCCTAGGCTAATTCTAGCTAGTAGCTTATATTCTGATAAAAAGTATAGCGTAAGCAGCCAAACATGTACGGCTATTGTAAATGGTAAGCCATAGCTTCCAGTCATGAGAAAGGAATGAATATTGTTCCACATGACATCACGGCAAAAGGTGACGTACAGATTTTAGTCACCTGTGGATGACTTACCGTCACACAATGGTCAATATGACGTCCTTATTCACCTACATGCGATTTGGAAAATACTTCATATAATTAAACATATACTTACATAAAAACAATGAGCAATCATACATTTTTGACGTATAAACAGAATAAACCCACTAAAGTAAGTAACGCAGCTACTTGAGTCAATAGTTACTGTAGATATTTTTGAAAAAAATCTTAGGGCGAATTTCACCAATGAAACTGAACGCGTTCAGCATATTTCAACCGCGTTCAAAAGCTGTCGTTATCAAAATAATTGTTGTGGTATATATTGACACTGACAGCTCTTCAACGCGGTGTAGAAGTGCTGATCGCGTTCAGTTTCATTGGTGAAATCCGCACTTATAATGGTGGACGATAAACTTGGTTAACGGCCCACCTTCCATCCTGCGCCGCGTGCCCTTGTCACCCGTGCACTTGATGATCTTATGACTGCGCACGCGTCAGTGAGCGGAGTTCGCGCAGCTGAATTTGGGGCCAAAGATGTTTGAACTTTTTGCCATCGATACGCTAAGAAGATGAAGAACTTGGTGAACCAAAAACCATGTCTCAGTTTCTACAAATTGCCAAGCTGTAGCCTGCTCCATCCGCCAAGCCAATTTATAAGCAGGCATGCGTTTTTTAATACCGCTGCCTAATTGGAGTAGATGAGTAAAATATGGACGTGTAACTTACTTACTTTTCAAGAATGAAGAAACGTTAGGCAACTCTCGCAAAGTTGGCCGACATCGAAGACATTTCATGGCTTCATGAAAAACAAAGGTTGTGACGTAAAACACCAAATGGCGTCAGATGGATATATGACGTACGATATTCCAGAACGTTTTGTTCGTGTTTAGGGTGAAATGTTGCTCAACTCTGTATCACCAGATTGTTACGCGACGTACTTAAACGCTCATTGTTAACAAGAACAGAAGAAATAAAAAAGGTTTCTTGCCCAATTTTGTTGGGCGACATTAGAACAAAGTTATTTACTTAGTTACATAACGTACGTAATGACGACGGCGTTAACTTGTTAGACTTCATTAAGCAATAATGAAACATTATTTTGGTGATTTTAATAAATAAATGTTTGATACTTACCTGCACCCTAATTGCGTAACAACTATCAATCACAATCTGATTCATTTTGAAGGATATTGCTAATCCATTGCTTCATATGTTTGAGAAATGTGTCTGCTCAACAACGTAAACAACGCAATGAATGTTGTTGAACTGTCAAAATAAAACCCATTGCTACTGATAGTGTGTTACGCAATTACCCCGTTGTTTTAATTGTTAAATTAATTAACAATATAAAGGCTCGGCGGTGGCAGTTTGTGGGCCGACTTTGCTTATCTGTAATTGACACATAACCGGTCGAAACTGGTTTGAACAATAGTCGATTGAATACTAATCGCCATATTACATTCCCAATAACTTACAAAACATATTTATTGAGACCGTTATGGTTGGTTTATTAAAATTGTATATCATTTTAATGGTTGGGCCTCACTTAGGACCTTTGGGGAGTATTAGTGTTTTACGAAAGTCCGAATACCTATGGGAAATATTAATGGGTTTTTCGACAAAGGTAGGTAAGGACAGGATTACACAGGGAGGAATATTCAGTGTCCGCAAGTGTTGCCTATTAGGGATGATTTATATTAGACCGGGCCGTGCCCGGGGCGTGCCGTGTATGTGGCCCGGACGGGGCACGGATTTGAAACGTTACATACATTTTTTATGAAGCAGTTTATATTACACAGTGCATGATCCGTGTCTAATATAATTAATCATCCCTTATTGTCCCATTGCAGGGCAAAGGCCTCATACAGAGAACGCTTGAGCATTGATCACCACGCTCGCTCAAGAGGGGTTGGCGATTTCAGACTACATGAGTCCAGCAGGGTAATTGCGTAAAACTCTAACAGTAGGAATGGCTTTCATTTTGACAGTTCAACAACATGCATTGCGTTATTTACGTTATCGAGCAAAAACATTTTTCGATCATAAGAAGCAATGGATTATCAATATTCTTCAAAATTATTCAAATTGTGATTGATAGTGTGTTACGCAATTAGGGTGCTGGTCGCCTCACGAACATCTTAAGGCGATACCAAAATAAATTGGGGGTTTTTTCGTATCTATTTATTTCACTATTACAGCATATATGGATTTAATTTTTGGTTATATGTTTATTGACTATTTGATTACTATTCTGACTGAAGAAAAACGCAATTGGGTTAAATTTCCTCGATAGAATTTAATTCCGAAATGACCTCTAGATACTTGTCTTATTTCTTTTTCTGTAATGTTAAAATCCTAAGTCATTTCATTGCGAAATCGCATTCAAAATATGCGTAATAGGTAATTGAAAACTCTGGCTGAAAATATTTTTGATACACAGCTTAATTTATTTTTAAACAGTTTTTATTTGATTTGGCGCTTATGTTGTTTTATTTTGGTTCCAGCGCATTGTTGCGCGCTCTTTTTTCGCATGTGGAAGTAATAATGACTCTGTCACATTCTTATGCCCGCTTTAGTTTGCCTGCGGCGTTTTTCAGTAACGTTTTACGTATTACGTAGGTAGGTAAAACAATATTGTTCTAAGGAAAGGAAAAATTGGTGTCTTACTCAGAGGAAATCTTACAAGAAATGTCTGGAATATAAATAGATGACACAGACCATTGTTGCATATTCAATAGGTTATGAATCACTAATGATAGAATCATGATTCCTAGGTTTAACGAACGACGTTTTATACTTCTAGGTATTCATACTGGCTACCTCACGATTACTTACGCGTCACTGTCTGAGTACGTACCTACCTACGACGACATACTATATCAAGCTGAACATAACCAGTATAAGCTGACTTCTCATTGTACGAATAACCTATACAATGCGAGGTCAGCTAAAACTGGATAGGTATAGCTTGATAAGTCGTGTTGATTAGTGACGTGTACGTTAATCAAAAGTAAATAAAGCTTAATAGATGTGTTTGTACTGCGGGAAAAACATCTACGTCGTCGGTACTAGATACGATTTTATAGGTGAGTTCCTATTATGACGCGTGTACCTACCTAGGAACTACCGTAGATAATTTTTTTAAAGTGATTGTGGTTTCGGTGTCTTTGGATCTGTATTTTAGTTTTTTGCCACCGACTTCCGGAATTAAAGTTATTTTTCACTTTGAAGTGTTTTTTTTGGAAGTCGGTTTTTTTTTTTTTTTGTTAAAAAGGTTTTATTTCTCGCTTTTTAGTGGGTCTGCTTGTAATTTATCTAAGTTACAATAGCCTAGTGTCAACTTGCTCATCGCCTTTTACACAATATTGCTTTTCCCGGTGCAGGGACGTTAATTGTTGAGGAGTTCTCCTGGTCCACCATCAGCTCCATTTCACCATTCGTATTGTGACGAGCATAAATTGCTTAGCACTAACCATATTAAAGTAATCGAATCACAACCCGTGAAATACTTATTATTGAGTAGTTCCGGTGGCCATTTGTGGTCTTCATCATCAGTTCCACTTCACCAAATGGTGCTTTCCGAGAGCAAATGCACGAGTTACTATAAAAAATACCCAAATCGCTATAGATGTGCTTATAATATTTGAAGAGTTCCTAGGATTTCTCCAGGATCCCATCATCAGTTCCTGACATGATGACAATGGGACCAATATAAAAAATAATTTGGCAAATTGGCTTATAAATAACGAAGTTCTGAGGTACGCTAACGCACATTAAAAAAATTAACCTCATGTCATCTAATCATATCATAGCATGTCATCATATCATAACATAGCATGTCATCATATCATAGCATAGCATGTCATCAAGTCATCATAAAGTTATAAAGGGTTTTTTGAAGTCGGTTAAAAAGAACAATGGCTGGCAACTAATGAAATAATTAATTTAACAAATTAACCGATTTTACCTACTCTTGCTATTTATACACCGCAAGTTAAGTTGATTCGTCAACTCGTCCTACATGCCTACGGTCCGTTTCGGACGATTTGACGAATCACTAGTTAAGTTAGTAATTCACAGTAATTTTAATAGGAATTCGTTTTATCAAGTCTTACGGGTTAGTACAGGAAAAAGGGCATGAATTTGACTCGAGCAGACGTCACAAGTGTTGGTTGCTGTGGTCTTTATCAGCTTCCCAGGACTGGCAACACTAATGAAAAAATACGAAATCAAGTCACATCAAAAGTGAAAAGCTTTCTTCTAGATTCTTGACCTGCGGGGTAATTGCGTAACACTCTAACAGTAGCAATGGCTTTCATTTTGACAGTTCAACAACTTTCATTGCGTCATTTACATTGTTGAGCAGACAACTTTTACGAACATATGAAGCAATGGATTAGCAACATCCTTCAAAATGACTCATTATTGTGATTGAAACCGTGTTACGCAAATTGGGCACTTTAGTTCGATTCTGTAAAAATCTCAGCGAGAAAACTTACAAAGTGAGTTTGAAGTGAGCTGTTAGTTCCGACTCGACTAACTAATGTCACTAAATGCAATGGAACTTTTAGTTACTAATTAAGTACAACAACAACTACATTACAACTTATGGATTTCGATTAAAAGCAGAAATTCCAAAAAAGCATAAGTAATATTTCTAAGAATTAAAATGTTTACCAATTATTATAACAGGAAAATGGGCCGTACGACATTAGCCTGACCTCAAATTACAATCTGCATACATACGAGTACGTCACTAGCGTTTGTTGCTAGCAAGGTAATGAGTGAATCGTTACTTTCTGCCATTGGTTTGGTTAACAAGGAGGAAAAATAATTTTTATGATATCACAAGACACATCGACTGCCCCGTTGATCTCGTGATCGCAAGCGCGACAGCGGAGCGGGGGACCTAGGTCCGATTCCCAGGTCGGGCAAAGTATTATTGGGGTTTTCCATTAGGAATTGGTTAGTAACAGCCCGGCGTTTGGATACCCCCGTGCCTCGGAAAACACGTTAAACCGTTGGTCCTGCGCCTAATCTCTCTCCGGTCGTGTCGGATTACCGTCCTATCGGACTAAGAGAGAGTGCACCTGTGTCTGCGCACACACTTGTCTGAAGGTTTTTTTTTTAAGTAGTCAGCCCAGAAGTTGCCTTCGATGTTAACACCTTCAGTAGCGTCCATCAGTTCCTGTAACGTGCAAAAAACAGGACACGCTAGACACGATATTAAGTGTCCTGTTAAGTGTTAAGTGGCCTGTTGAGGAACAGCACCACAAACAATGGGACAGACATAGGTACAATAATAGGTCATACTTCTGCCCTTATACCAATTTATATCAAAATTAGCCTATAATGTTCCCACTGCTGGGACACAGGCCTCCTCTCTGTGAGAGGGAGTAGGAGCGGGCCCAGTGCGGGGTGGTAGATGTCACATGTCTTCGAGTTTTTGGTTCTAGGACATGCCGGTTTCCTCACGATGTTTTCCTTCACCGTTTTGAGAGCAGTCGTGATGAAATAATTTACACAAAGTAAGGCGTCTGTCTGGGTTTGAACCTACGACCTACAACTCGTCAACAAGTCGCGGCCGATACAACTGGGCCACCACTGCTCTATCATCTGCTCTATCTTTTTTTTTAATTATTATTTGAAATGGATTATCTCTCATCTAATCATCTTACTATTATACCTAAATCACAAAATCTTCGAATTAGGCGCATCATGATGGCAAAGGTAAGATAAATTCTTACGCTATTTCATAAAATGCCTAGACAAATCGTGATGAGAATAATTCCAAGATGATAAAATCTGCTACTTCGTCATAATAATATACCTACTTTTAATTTCTTCTCGTGGGGAAATCCAAGGAAGCATACCATACATCCTGAGTATGCTTACGTACTTCTAGGGTCATCTCTGTTGCACTCTTACCGACGGTCACCCACAGTGAAGAACTCCCAGATGCTATTGCTACCGTAAGGGCCAAAACACATCATGTCGTAAACTCGTGACAGTCATGACGTTGTGTCGTGGGAATGGACGACATGACGTCACGTCGACACGCGACGTCGTGAAAATTGATGGTGCAATTTAAAACATAATGAAGTGTCAGTTTCAGAGATTCAGCCTATCCTTGTTCAATATATATCAGGCAGCCTCAAGCTGCTAGGTTTACTACAATCTACAGACGTCATTAAAAACGAAAACCCAATTCTGATAATTTAAAATTCACTCCGTAACTCCAAATATTCCATACAATTAAGAGAACACGGATAACAATTTTACTTATATCAATTCAGGAAAAAGGACCTGCGCAACTGCGCATGGCCTCACATACGTCATAGTGTGGCTAGGTCTTAATAAGTGACCTTCAGTAACGAGTGCCGCCTATATGTATTTAAGGTCTGAGCCCCACATACTTCCTTAAGCGATGACAAACTTACGAGTAACTTGTAAGGTCGAGGCACAAGAGGTTTTTGCATGCGAAGGCGAACGTGACAGTTGGTTTGACAAATTATTATTTGTTGTTACAACGTGAGTCTTAAATAATTCGGTTTTAATTCTTTGGGTAAGATTGTGCAATTATGCGAAGAAAGTGTTAAATCGTTTGGAAATATAATTGAAATAAGTATTCTGTATTGCATAGGAATGCATCACAGTAGTTTCTATGAGTGTGTATGTCCGGTGCATGTTGGGCAGTCAGCCCTGTAACCGCCTTTGCTCACCAGCTTTTATCATAACATAACATCACCCCCCTAATCTCCGAATAGACAGAGATGTAGCTATAGTACCTACACCGTACACCCCACATCCCGCCAGTTATGTTTAAATTCCATGTAATAGACTCCGGGCTGCTACTGTGAAATTCCTAATAGAAAAACCCAATAACACTCTGCCTGACCTGGAAATCGAACGCAAAACCTCATGCTCAGTAGTAGCGCTTGTGACCACTAGACCAACGAGGCGACGGGAGGATTATCATGGCTTGAACTATGCTCAAAACAGGGTGGAAAAACACGCAGTAGAAGGAGAGTACCTTCTTTCTAAGGCATTCGAGCTGAGACAATCTATATACAAAGTGTTAAAAAAATAACCTTACAAACTTTAAGAGGTGCTTTAGACTTTATCTGTTCTGTGCTTTAGACCATCGAACTGAACAACTTTCACTATGGGACCAACTCTGAAATCACGAAAAAAAAATCTGCTATTTAATACAAAAGTTCAATACCTACTTGACCAAAATGTATGAAACAGCAGATTTTTTATTAGTGGGTAATTAGTGTGTATCGAAAAAACTAAAACACTCAAGCGATAACCACTAGCGATTAGGAGGAAGAGTGGGGCACGTCTTTGTGGATGGCACTATCTGTATATTTTATGTTTACTTACCTAAATATAGCAGAAGCTAGTAAGAGACTAAGAAGATAGGGATTTTCAGCCAGATCAGCAAAGAAAGACTGATAGCTGACATGTACAAAAGAAACGTGTCGTACGATGTATTGATAAGACTGTAAAATAATGGGTGGTAAAGCCAGTCAAATAGTGACACGTGACGGAGCCAACTTATCGGAGTAAATGCAGGATTATCATCTTGCCGAATGATGCAACACAATATATTTTTTGCTTTTCAGTTGGAACGCAAAAGGCTGATTGTGTGATACTTTATTTTGTAAGGAGAAAATTATGAGGATTTTAATCTGAGAGGCAATCCTCGTAATTTTAAGAACGTTCACAGTCTGATCTCAGTTTCAATCTGTCAAAAATACCTTTAATTTCCCTAAATTTTTGACAAGTTTTAGACATTTGCTTGTCGCCAAGATGAGACTGCGACTAGATTTTGAACGTTTTAAATTACGAGATTTGACCTTCAGATTATGTGATGTTATGAGAAATGTTTAATCAACAAGGGGAAAATTATGAGGCTTTGAATCTGTTATCATCAAGGCCTCTCTAATTGCACGCCATTCAACTCGATTCTCTGCAACTCTCATCCAGCTGCTCGATGAAGCTCCTCGCTCCATCTAACCTGAGTTAATCTGTTAATTAATTAGCAATTAACTAAGTATTAGTAGACCTACCATCTGTAAAACATCATTATGATGATTGGATTTCGATTCCTGTCACGTTTGTGAAGTTTCGCCAACTACTTCAAATCCATTTCATCCTGTTTATTCTTGAGCCTGGTATTCAAGTGGTTTTTTTATATTCTGCGGGGTAATTGCGTAACACATAATGGCAATGCCATTGCGTTAATTAGTTGAACGGACAAATTTTTCAAATATGATTTCATATGTCTTTGAAATCATCTCATCAATCAGTTGGTCATATTACATTTCTATGGTCATAGCCAATGTCCGTGTGCCGAAAAAAAAAGAAACAGAATAGATATATTTTTTATAGATTAAGTAATGGATTAGGAATCTATTATGGTGGTGGTGGTGGTTGTGGTTATTTATGTCTGTAATTTATATGGTGTACATAATAAAGAGTATTCTATTCTATTCTCCTCCAAAATACTTCGGTTTGTTATTGAAAGTTAGTTATGCAATTGGGGTGCAATTGCGTACTTGAATATTTTTACAAGAAGAGGGTATTTTATTGCACATTTGGTCACATTTTGACCCGACACGTTATCATTGAACTATCAATCCACACCTACCTGCGGTTTTATATCAACAATAAACAGATAGCTGCTGTATTAATAATAAATGATAACGTAAGAACATAAACACAGGCGCAATTACTTTAACAGTTTCGTCATATTGCGGTCTCCTGACTTCCGGGATGGTTTCACGGAAGTCGCGTCATAAATGTAGGTAATTAGAACCTCGATGCGTACTTTACTCATATAGACATTGTAGTTACACAGTACAGTCACGAGCATAAATACCTTAAAGGGCTTTGAAGGTGTGTGGCATACCTACTGTCCGCCATTTTGTCTTTTTTTTTTCAAAATGGCGGCGTCGCATGCAAATACTTACTTACAAATCGATAAAGCGTCACGTTTCCGAGATATACGTACTTAGGTACGTGACGCTTTACGGAGTTGTCTTATTATGGTTTCTGTTTGCATTGATGTCAGCTATCGATTTATATAGGTGACATTCGTGCGTTTCGAAAATAAAACAAATTGGCGGATACTGCAGTTATGTCAGAATCCATATAAAAATCTTCAATCCCCTATACGCAACATTAAAACGCGATTTTCTCGACAATACTATGTTCGATACGCCATACAATTTCTATCAATACTTTAGGAGTAAATTCCTTTTGAATCTTGCGTAAATGTAAGGTATTTATGATCGTGACTGTACCTTGATAAATTAAGATTAGGTATAGTCAAGGTCAGAGTAATCGCGGAAATCGATTGATAGCGGGAATTTTTTAACTTAGATAGACTCGCGTTTAGGGCTTAGGGCCATTATATCAGCTGATGGTAAACGATATCGTGATGTATAGATGCGATGACGTCATGATGAGGATGTAAGTATACCATTTCTACTGCCTTCAGAAGGGCAAATTCACATCCTGAAAAACGTTCAAATTCAAGCTGCAATCTCATCTCAGCGACACAATCATATCATTAATTTTAAAAACTTGCTAACGCATATTGCATTCTAATTTCAATTTTAAGACTGAACTTACGTGCATGCTTAAAAATACGGGAATTGTCCTTAAGGATTCCTTTCTAGATCGTGTTTTGTTTTGTAAACAACAGCTCATCTGACATTTGTTGATATGATAATGATCGTTTAGTCCACTCTCGGCCCCTCGACCACGATGAGAAAGAATTGCGGTCTGTTGCGGTCATATATGTATAGGACAGCAATTTCGAAGGTATGTCATGGTCAGTTATGGACAAATGACATCGATGATCCATACTGTCCATGTACCACCCAAAAAAATGTTGACTAGATAAGATATTGTGAAGAATGACGAGAACGCGAGAGCCAATGAAACTCTGGTTTGAAGCCTTATTCATAAGGGATCCACAGGATAGCCCAACAGCCGACAACCTTGTAGGTTGACCTGCTAGTTGCCATTTTGGCTCTTTTATTTAGTTTTTAAGAGCCAAAAGAAGAAAGGCTCCGACAAAAGCAGGCGACAGCTACAGAAAATAGCAAAATGACGTGTGATTTATGCAAAGGACTTCTATGTATAACACCTATTAAAAAAAATACTGTACCAAACAGCAGTCATTAGTCTTTTACGATTTCATTCCATTTCTAGATAAACGCAGAATGTTAACATGGTTAACACAATATGCAACAATGTTTTTTTAATTAATACCTACCCACTGCAGTTACGTGTATCGTTGTATTAGTAAATGTCTTCATTGATTTCATCATTTCAACCGATACCTAAGGTACCTGCGGTAAATAAGGGCCGGCATAATTAAAACTTAAATATTGAATAAAATAGGAGAGTTTGAAATAAAAATCAAGAATATTATTGAACATTATTTATTTGAGATTTAAAAAAAATGCCTATATGGCTAGGTTTTAAACATTTTGTGAACAAAAATTAACTTAAGAAAATCCTTTACTAAGGACCTTAATAAACTCAGGTAGTCTATTAAGGTCCGAGACAAAATTAAAAGAAACTAAGCTGATTAAACATAAAATACATTGTTTTCCTATATAACTCAACATAATTAATATTTTCAGACAAAATATTTAACAGTTTACCATTAATAATATAAAAAAAACATAAATCGGTCCTTATAAAACTCAAAGAATAATTATTTTGTAACAAAAAGATGTTATTTAGTAAAATCAACAAATTTATACTATTTTTAGATAAAAACCTCTTAACCAAAAATATAGGTTTAACAAAAAATAAAAAATAAATGCTTATTTATGCCGGAAATGCCCTGGCCCTTATTAAAATAATGAAATAGTAACAAGTACGAAAAATCTAAATAGAATTATGAGATCAACATATATCAATGGTCGGTGGATTCGCAGTATTATCATTATTAATTATTAGCATAGGTAATTAACTATAATCAGATGAGATCCTTAATTTTAACCTCGGTTTTGGCCTGCAAACTAAAGCTATCATTTAATTGCATTCGGGGCAAACAAAACTGACATCTTCTTTCGTCAGGCCAACACATTGTTCGCGGTACCATTTCTGACAAACTTGACATTGTCGCATATCTTGGATCCTTTCCGTATGACATGCGTAGCAGTACCACGTATTATCTGCATGAAAAGAAAATAAAACACTAAAATAAAATAATTAGACAGGCCAATAAGGGCCGGCCCTTATTCACTTCCTTCCAGGTGGCCCTTATTAGCAATGGCGTCACTTTTTACAAAACTTGATTTGAAAGTTAGCAAATATCAATAAAATAAAAGAGCTTACCTTGATTCGACAGCTCTAATGTCCAATTTACAGTAATTAGGTTTTCATTTATTATAAAATACGCTATTTTCTTTCTAATGAATGTTCTTGCATCGGCATTTTTTTGTAAAACTGTGACATCGACCGTCGCCAGTGGGATACTCGGGGCTACTGACAAAATGGCGGCGCGCACGTCAACGCGCGCGCGGGAGATAGCAATCCTATTGGTCCTTTTTATGTATGCGAGAGATCCAACCTATAAAACTATTGAATGTGTGTTATTTCTCTGATGGTCCTTAATAGCCGCTGGCCCTTATTTACCGCAGGTACCTTACTCACTGAAAGTATTTAGATCTTCCCCAAACCAATAGAATTGCTGCTGTCGGGTAAAAACCGAATTAAGGAAAGCTATGCTCGTACAGTCAGCTACGACAGTCAGTTGAACAAAATTAAACGGAATTAAATACATCGGAAGCAACTGAAATAAAATAAAACTCTACATGATCATGGTGCTGAGTGAGCAGTGGTGGTCCAGTGGTAATGGAACAGACGAGTTATAGGTCGTGGGTTCGAACCCAGGCAGGCGCTATTCTTTATGTAAATAATTTAATCACCACTGCTCTCAAAACGGTACCTAAACATCGTGAAGAAACTGGCATGTCCTAAAACTAATAAATTCCAAGACATGTGACATCTGCCAACCCGCACTGGGCCCCCGTGGTAGATTACGGCCCACTTCCTCTCACAGAGAACAGAGATCAGAGATAAGACCTGTGTCCCAGCAGTGGGAATGTAAATGTAAATGAAATATAGGCTGATTATGAATGGTGGTGGTGGTCATGGTGATGAAATATCATCATCATTCTCCTGTCCTTATCCCAATTTATTTGGAGTCGGCACAACATGATTGTCTTCTTCTTCCATACTTCCCATTAGTCGTCATCTCTGTAGTCACCCCCTTTCGAGCCATATCATCTTTCTTTTGTTTTTTTTTTTTTTTTGTATCGAGAACATTTTATTTCATCGTGTATTCCTTTTACATGTTACTAGATCATAATAGTCAAAAAACATACACCAAAATTTTAAATCCTTTATTAAAAAAGGTTCGGACGGCTACAAATCAAGCTATACCTACATAACCAAAACCAGTATAAGCTGGCTTCCGATTGTAGGAAAAACCTAAACAATACGAGGTCAGCTAAAACTGGAAATGTATAGCTTGATGTGTTGCCGTGTGAACACGAAAAAGAAAACACATTTTTGACAATATATACCTTCATGGATCGTTCGGTACTGGTCGTACCTATATGTACTTACCTACCTAATAGCACAGATAATATAAGACTACCTAATAGTAATAGATACTTTATAAGGATAGGTTAATGAGTAAGAGTACCTATTACCTAGTACATAAGATACATTAACCATTGCATTGCGACATAATTACAAACTGATTAGTCAATGTCAGAAACCACACCGGTGAGATGACACAAGGTCTCAGAAACATGGTTAATATGGTCTCATGTGCTGACTAATATACTGTGAATAATGCTCATGATGACTGGCTTGCGGAGAACCATTTTCAGCATAATTTCGCAATTCTCTTTAAGTAAAGGAAATTATAGAATTTCCAGAGGGGTGATTGCGTAACACTCTAATAGAAGGAATGGCTTTCATTTTGACAGTTCAACAACATTCATTGCGTCATTTACGTCGTTGAGTAGACAAATTTTTCGAACATATGAAGCAATGGATTAGCAATATGCTTGAAAATTATTCAGATTGTGATTGATAGTGTGTTACGCGAGCGTTATGTTAGGGTGAAGCTCCATAACATCCAGCGGAAGAATTAATTACCATTGGCATTGGCAGTAAGTGATACTGTCCGACTTTTTTCATGTGGATTTAAATCATTATATTCTTGCAGAAAGACGTAGCGTGAAACGTCTCCTAATAAAATTGTTGTCACCTCAAAGTGAGAACAAATCGAGAGCAAAAAAGTATTAAACTTAGGTACTTATAAGATTTTTTATTTTTATTAACTAGTATATTTTATTATTTTCTTTTTCTTTTTAAGTTATACCTACCTAAGTATTAAACTTCGGTAAGTATATCTTAATACAACGAATTTCCTTATACCGGAAAATATCACGCAATTAATTACTAAACGTACCTACTGCGTTCATCATAATTCCAGAAACATTAATTTATAGGTACTGCTACTTGTCCTGTTCAAATTCTAAGGAAAATGCCATGATACTACGCAGACTTTATTTTTATTTATTGTGTGGTAAAGTGATAAAATTGGATTGTTTAACTCCTTTATTGGACGAAAGATAAAGATTATTCCTTGGCAGCTCAGGACAGAGAGGTGAAAAGAGAGTAGGGAGGCCTTTGCCCTGCAGTGGGACAAATAAATAAATAAAATTGGATTGACTCTCATACGTCTGTCCTTTGATCAATGAAGCGTCTGTCACATGAATTTAACTTCCACTTACATTCTCGTCTTAACTCGTGTAAATTGCCAACTATACAGGAATGCTATTATGTAAAAATCTCACCGTGAAAACTTAGGCGACGCGACGTGAGCTTAAAGAGAGCTGTCAATAGTGTCAATCCCTAGCATCACGTGGAATGACATCTCACTTTAAGCTCACTTCACCTAAGCTATCACGGTGATCTTTTTACAGAATAGCACCGCAGGATAGCAGATGGCAGGTGGCAATGGGGGCATCGACGCTCAATTACCATAGATTCAGTACATGATTCTAGAACTTTGAAACTTTGGGTAGGTTATTTAAAAAAAATGCTTTTTCATATATTTTGACCGCGTAGGTATTGCGCTTGTCTATGATACAGCTGTTTTTTATTATGCGGTTATCATCGATAAGTTTCTACGCTAGGGGAATCATGGGCTAATCATGTGCTGAATTCATGATTACATTTTTCGCGTCGATGCCACCCTGTATTTTTTTAATAATTAAAATTGATATGATAATGCACAAAAATCTACTAAAGTTTACAATCAACCCGTGAATCACCATTTGCTCGAATAAGGATGAATGTAGAAATACCTAAGCCAGACAACACCTTCGCAAAAAAATCAAATAGGTAAGTAAGTATTTAGTCGGAAAACTCGAAATCTTATACCTAGTTTGATTTCCTCAATCCATTGTTTGTTTCCTCTTTCAAAAATCGAACGGCTATTTCATTATTATCACACAAATTCACACAATGGATATTCTTAGAAATCAGTTGCAAATACTACTGAAATGTTTAAGTATAAACAAACCGTATTTCGTCTGACCGTGTTTTTGCGTTCACCTTGGAATCAAATCCCACATTTTCATGTAGGTTTGTAACTTTTGTGAGTTAACTATTTCAAGATACAAAATGAGAAAAAAAATGCATGCTTGTCTCTGAGTCTTGTTTTTTTTCTGTGTCTACAAGTTCCACATTTTGAAATTGGAATAACTATCTAAATATTTCGGGACGCACCGGGATAAGCTGCCCCTGTTAAATTCTAAACAAATATGCTCCAGTGGTGTATATACCAGTTTAACCCCGGAAATAGCAAGCAGCCACTAATACACAACGTTCACAAGATCATCATCCCGTATTTCATTGATCGGGAATGCGTGAACCCTGACTAACTTGAGCGGACAAAGGATCGCTCGAATTGCTGACTGTTGAATCATCAAGTTAACCAGACGTGTGCAAACATGAGGATCTGACGATGCATTAGCGTTATCCGCCTTCCATTGACTGCTTTGTGTAACGATGGGCACGCAGTCTTGAATTTACAACGCATTGGATGAGATATGATAAGGTAATTGCTTTTTTTGTGATAAAGTGAGACATCAATTCAAGGAACGAGATCGAGGTCACGTAGGGTATACAAGTATTTGTTTGTATTCCTTCATTGTGTCTAGAATAGAGTTCCCTAGCTGTTTGTTAACAGATAAGGACAGTATAGTCGTCCACGAGTTCTACTATTACCTAATTGCAAATTAATTATGTACCTACAAACATAACTAAAAACCTACAAAAATAAAGCATTTTTCATAGAATACCGAGGTCTACTATTTCCTTATTTCGTTTTGCCTGAGTCCGAGGTCCTTACTCAATGGTTTAATTATCTTTGTCCTTACTGAAGTTATTGAGCCTTCTGACCTTTTCATAAAATTACTTAAAAGTTTATTGTACGCGGTTAATAACACTACTGAGTACTGACCTATCTGCTAAGAACATAGAGCAACACAGGCCACCGGCGGGGTGGCCTGTGTTGCTCTATGGCTAAGAAGAACCGCAGCTCTCAAAGACCGAGGTCAGAAAAAATAAACAAACAATCTCGCAGCGCAGCGCGAGTCGTAAGAATCGTCGTTGCTAAGCAACCGATGATTGGCGCGTAACAAATTAGGCTGTCTTTTTTTTGCATTGATTTCTTTATTACATTATTATGTATACTAATTAAATAAATAATAATAAATAATAATATTCCACAACTATCACACAACGCCATCTAGTCCCAAGCTAAGCAGAGCTTGTGTTATGGGTACTAGACAACTGATAAACATACTTATATATTTCTAAATACATACATATTATAGATAAATTACAACCAGACACAGAACAAATGATCGAGCTCATCACACAAACATTTGTCCTGGGTGGGAATCGAACCCACGACCTCCGGCATAGCAGTCAGGGTCACTAACCACTAGACCATCAGGCCTGTCAATTTCATCCATACCTTTTAGTTTTTTTTTCTTCTCCCTACTCGGGCAGGCTAAGGTCTTGGACTATACACCGCCTCGTCTTCAGTGCATAATGTCCTTCTTGACTAAAAGTAAGGCCAAAGCCTCGTCTTCAGTTTCATCCTTCTTGTTCAAAAATAAGTAAGGCCGAAGCCTCGTCTTTAGTCCATACCTTCTAGGCTATTTACTTTTTCACAGCTGTCATAGATAAATCCTTGCAGGATTGATCGCCATACATCTTGCACAAGAAACACAAAAGTTGCGCAATGATTCGCTTTTTGGTAAAAAAAAAGTAGGTATTGAAAAACCTGTATAATTTCTGCTAAACAACAAACTTGCTTTTTGTACTTAACATTCAAAAATATTGCTTCATCTAATTATAATAATAATATGTATAGGTATGTACCTATCTAAAATACTAAGAAGTAAGAATTATTATCAATTTGACTTCCGCGTCGCAGCAAAATAAACTTGATTTTAAATTGTAAATAAACATGGTGTAAGTAAGTAGGTAAATAGTAATTTAATGGTTTTCCAGGATTTATTTCAAAACATTATGGTAATAATATTATGAGTCATTTACGACTTACTCGTAATTTACGAGTAATACAATACAATATAGGTACTTAAATTAAAAAGTTTACGTGGTATAAAGAACACTGTTTTGATAACAAAGATGCAGTCGAATGATTGATAGCGCGATCGCGCATCGCCAGTATCTTGATTCTCGGTAGGTAAGTAAGCTAAGAAGTTTTAACAAGCTAATAAATAAAACATAAAACTATATTCCGCTAGTGTATTCATTACCTAGATACTTTTGCACTTGTACCCTGTAGCTCTATGGAATACCTATTTAAAAAAAATCCCTATATAATGATATTCGAATTTCGAATATAGCCTTGAGAATAAAAATAATAATTAGTGACGTATAAATTGCGACCCACATGAGCCAATCTTACGTTAGAGTTGAATCACAAACCGATATAAAATCATTGAATAATTTGTTTTTAACTCCGGCTTTATATGTACTTACTGCGTAGTTTAAAACCGGCAATTGTAATTAATAAAACCACCACTTCATGACTACTAAGACTCGTCACTATCATTGTTATTGTTACCAAACTTAATAGGTTACGTCTTGTACACACGGCTACACATCAAGCTATACATTTCCAGTTTGAGTTGACCTCGCATTGTATAGGTTTTTCGTACAATCAGACGTCAGCTTATACTGGTTATGTATAGCTTGATGTGTAGCCGTGTGTACGTAAGTACCTAGGTAAATACCTAGTAAAACTAAAAACATATATCTTTTGGTGGTGGCCCAATGGTAATGACCGCGACTTACGAGATATAGGTCGTAAGTTCGAACCCTGACAGGCGCTTCACTTTGTGTAAAATTATTTCATCACCACTGCTCTCAAAACGGTGAAGGAAAACATCGTGAGGAAACCGGCATGTCCTAGAACCAAAAATTCGAAGACATGTGACATCTACCAACCCGCACTGGGCCCGCGTGGTGGATTACTAACGGCCCACTCCCTCTCACAAAGAGGAGGCCTGTGTCCCAGCAGTGGGAACATTATAGGCTGATTATGTATGTATGTATTACCTATATCTTTTGTTCCTCCTAGTATTTTTCACCAAATTAACGTGGCCAAAGGGCCAAAGCGAAATGATTCTGCTGCCTCGTCAAATTAGTAGGTAGTTGGTATCAAATTAATTATATATCAATCGCCTTGCCCAAGACAAAATGCATGTAATTTAAGTTAAAGGACAAACTTTGGCTACACTTCAGTGCCTAAGTCTATCCAGCAGACCGCGGCCGGCGCGGCGGCCGCGGGGACTTGAGACATATCGAATGTCGATCGATACAAGACTACCTATACCTAGTATGAAGTCATGACACTTAATTATCTACCAACGTGTATATAAGTAGGTATATAAATAGATCGTAACATTTACCTAATGGCACTGACTGAAAATGATGAAATACTTCGCGGACAAACATAAGAAAACTAAACATGATTTTGATCACGTATAAACTTTACATGAAGCACTATCTTTTTTTTTTTTGTTTAGCCTATACTGTCCCACTGCTGGGCAAAGGCGTATCACCTTTGTTTAATTAGCTTGCTTGTCCATAACACAATGTAAACTCATCAAATAACAAAATGAAAAAAATATGTCTAAAATTGAAGCATTTGTAATTAAATTAAAATAAATTGTCATCAACAATATTATTGAATTATAACTTAGGCGTGTTTTTATTAATAATTAATTAAAACTTCGAAGGTAAATGTGTAATAAAATATATTACCTGGCTCTTGTGAAAAATATTGAAACAAACGTTCGCGATTGCATTGCTAAACGTAAATGAATGGTCACATTCTTTCCTTTTCTTTGAAGTGTCTGTGCGGTTTTGTAGAAAGAGACAGACATACAGTTATAGCTCCGTCTCTTTAACGCGTGGCGTATTGTAGCGTACTACGCAAGCTGTCGGTGTGTCGACATTGGACGTTGGTTCGGTTGCCGGTCCGAGGCTTCGCGGCGAGCGTCGTCGTCAGTCTCGCAATGGCGTTAGTGAGAATAGGACGTGTGTTCGTTTAGTTTCACAACAACCCGAGCGGACACCGGCCCAAAATATTGGCCGTCTATCAGTGCATGAATTACTTGAAGATACTTCCTGTAATTCCTCACACAATAAAGCGACTTGTTCGTGACCACGGACAGTCAAATTTTGGTACGATATCCACTCAGGGCGAATCATTTCAAGGTTCGTACTTTATTCGTAATTTCCCCTTACTAAATAACGTTACTAAATCGTGTCGATTGTCTCGTTTTGTTTCAAATTTTGTAACATCGCCGGTACAGTGAATTTGCAAGTGTCACAAACGGGGAATTACTAATAAGTGGTTTTCGTTTTGTTGCAGATCATGTTCATCTCATCGTAGTTCCTTCATTGTTAATTAGTGTTTGTGTGTGTTTGTGAACATAAGTGTAACGTGACAGTGATAAGTGTTAGTGATGGAACCAGGATCACCATCATTGCTGTGGCCGCTGCGCCTGAGCAAGCCTGCCGTGACCGTGCCGGTGCCGGCTAGCGGGGAGGACAGCAAAGCGGAGGAGAGGGCACAGTCACCGGTGCTGACGGACCGACTGACGGCGGCTCCGTCACCGGCCAGCCCCCCGGCGCCGACCAGCCCGGCGCCACCTCAACACCAGTTCCAAGCGGCGCTCGTCGCTGAAAAATATCTCCTATTGGAACAAGTTGAGGGCTCCTCGCTTTGTCGGTGTGTGGATGTGCGAACGCAAGAAGAGTATGTTTGCAAAGTGAGTACTTATCTAATCTGACTTGGACTATAGCAATATTATAGATAGAATTCATTATAATGGTCCTAGGACATAAGTTAGATACTGACGTAAGTGCATTGACTCCCGGAACCGCGACGAGTTATAGCAAACCTACCTACACATCCACCGAGATGCTGTAGAGGAGATCGAGTTTGTTTGCCACAGTAAACTTGCGCTATAAATACCTGTAGTACCTAGGTATCAACTTGGCTCTCGGGTCCAACAACTTTATCGAACGAACTTGCAAAAGTGTATGCAAATGTTTCGAGCTATTTTGATATTCACTTTGCATCTATTTGTGTTTTTTATTCGTACACCTAATTATGATCAGTATTTTTATGATGCAAAAGTCTAAATAAAAATTTACAAACATTAGCATTACCACTCGGAAGTTTTGACATCATTAATCATAAACGCATGTAATTTTTTTTTTTTTTTTTTCAAAATTGGAATTGCCAAAGAGAACAATCTTTATTTCTCGCGACGCGGCTAGGATGCGTAAGTGTGCTGTGTCGAAATTGTGCCGGGTTTCAACAGCCATTGCGTGGCTTTGTTTGATTGATATAGTGCGTAATCTCTTGTTTTAGTTCGACCTCTTAGTACACAAATCTAATTAGATAGTCAATTGGTTAGTTTCCACCTACATCTGCTCGCTTTGTTAACAAGAATCCGAATTGAGACTCCGTAGATCAAACATCTGGTAATTGAATACCATTGGAATCATACTATAACAAACTCAAAACACCATATTGGTATAATTACTCACAAAGGCAACATCTAGCAAAATATTTAGTAAAGGGTTCTCACTATCCCACGGGATTGGACCCCATGTAGAGATAAGCCGAGAACTCAATAATATGCCCACATGTCGTGTCCCTTCAATGCAATGATTAAACTTTACCAAAATTAACCATTAGTGACTTCTGACAGCCAGTTCTATTTAGCAATTTATTTCATCACATGTAAGTATCGAAAAACATTAGCTTTGTTGTTAATTATTAATAAATAAATGTAATATCACCCCAAGAAAATAAAGATCATTTGAATCTCAAAGATGTATTTCTTAATCACTTCTTGTAAGTAACTAATGGCTCGGCTGTGAGTAAATAATTCGATAATTAACTTTCAATAGTAGTTTTTTCATGAGTCTCGCGTGCATTGTTCATAGCATCTTGTTCAAAACCGATGTCATACTTTATATGTCATGGCCCCGCGCGCTGCTCGATCGCACTTGTAGGCCACAGCCATCGCCGTTTTTACAATGTCATGTGTCGACTTTCGCAATCGATAACCTAACAATAAAGGCAATTATAACGTTAACAACACACTAATTGTTGCACTACACTAGTCAAGTTATCGCGCGCCTCGTAAACTATCATTAGGCGAGGCTAACATTCCTAACTCGCTCGTTTTTACGTTTTAGAGCCTTATCCTTATTGGCTTTTGTGAATCATGAAACAGGCCATAGAAACTTGTTTAAAAACTCGTTATTTCAAACGTATTTCAAGTATAAGCTTCTGCCTACTATATTTAGGCAATACAGGATACATAGGAGTACTAACAAAGGCCTATACGGGTATTGTCAAGGCACAGAATAGGCACTTCCCTCGTGAGAACTTGGCAAGGTTAAAGTGTGGCAACGTTATCGTTGCTAAACGCCGAGCGTATTTACAACACCGACTGTTGCCGACACGACTGCCACGTTTATGTTTCACATTCATCATGTGTGATACCGTCTCACTGAATTTGTATTAAAAAAAAGTTAATTAGCATCCATGTTAACCAAACCAGACTACTCAAACTCGTAGCGTCACATGTGATCGCATCAGGTCGAGTCGAAAATAGGCTTGACCTTCTCATTGACATTGTGAAATAGACGAGTTGATAACGCGCCGATCGCCGAATGTCATAGCGAGGCTAGGGCCCCCCCTCTTTTCCCCCCTCCACGAAACAACAGCACTAGCGGCAGCGACAGCGAAGCGCTTATTCATTGCTGGCTTAATAGGGCCATTAAAACGAGTATAGCAAACATAGCCTGGTATACACAGTTACACTGAGAATGTAGCAGTCAAATCGAATCACATCATTTCTGACTGCAATCAATCTGCAAACAATCGAGCAAGCCGCCGTAGAGGTAATCTACTATTGTAATTTAGCCTAGAACGGATGAAGGCTTGCGAATTTGTTATACCCCTTAAACATAAACAACGACTTAGATTGATACAATGGAACAGGAAATTCATCTATGTATTCCTATTATGTATGAAGTACTTCGCCATTGTATAATGGAATAGAAATAGGATTGATTTAGAGCTAGGTTATCGTTGATGGGAGATTCAAAGCCGTCTACATCGCCGCAGAGTGCGCTCAACAAATATTTTGCAATAGATATACATACCTTGTGATTATACAAATATTGATAACAGTTAAGTAGGTTAGCTCCCGTAAAATACGTTCGATGTCAAATATTATCAAGTGTTCTGTCAACATTGCGAATTCTTATCAGTGCCTCATGTTTTCGCAAACACGTCCACAAATGGGTCATGTTTTATTTTCGTACAACGCCCAGCATTAATAGAAATTGAAAAAGCGCGACGCCGTGTCTAGGGTGACTGCGCTGAAATAACCAACAAACTATTTATACAGTACGAGTCAAAAAAGAAATGGTTTGACGCACGCGACGCGACGTGATTCATCATTCGTGAGTCGGAAATCAGATTTGGAATTTGCGTTCACAATGTCGTTGACATTTGGTGGCCGATCGCACTGAGCACCGTGCACACTAGCACACACTGATCGATGCAATCGTTCATTTATAAAAATAACTGTACAATTCCGTGTAGCCGACCCGCTAGCGGTTCTAGAAAGCTTAACGTGGCCGTTGCCGACAACTCTTGCCTATTCACTATTGAAAAATGTATTGCAACAATTATCTTGTCTGTTTCGTTTGATTTCTACTTTGTCGTCACCAAAGAATATACTGTTTGAAGTCGACCGGGCTAGATTTGCAAAGAAGGGTTAGCCAGCCACTCTATTCACTAAATGTTTGAATCTCGTTATTCACATTAGAGTAAGCCCTTTCAAATCATGGCCGGTTTGAAATAAGAACCCCTCTGAATGTACAAACATAGACAGTAATTTTATCTCCGCAATTTTTTTTAAATAGGTGTATAGGATATGTTATGATCTGTAACGTTCTTCATTAACTAAATATAGATTGAGCTAGATAATATTGTGAATAATGAAACAATAAGTCAGTAGTGACACGCAACGAAAAACTAGGTCAACGATAAAAGGAAAATGGTTACGACCCCAACAACACTACGTCATTAATTGAATAATGCAAGGATCCGGCCGGATATACAAGAAAAGTACATTTTCCCGGAAAGCACCTTCGAATCGATACCGTAGCACTGCAGTGCAGACAGAAATTCAGAACTATCTACTTCTTTATATTTCACAACATTCGTTTGTGGAATCGGTGTGTTAATGTTAACGTTTTCCTCTAGGTGGTGTCAAGAGACTGCAGCAGCTTACTCCAAGCGCACTATCGGCTCGATGGCCATCCGCACGTCAATCCCATACACGAAGTCCTAGTCGGTGATAAGAGGGTGTACCTTATCTTCCCCCGGTCGCACTCAGACCTCCACTCATACGTGAGGGCGAGGAAACGGCTACGGGAACACGAAGCTCGCAGACTGTTCAGACAAATGGCAGAAACAGTGGCCGCGTGTCACGAACAAGGCATCGTTTTGCGGGATCTTAAGCTGAGAAAATTTGTCTTCGCCGATCCTCAAAGGTGAGTCTCTTCTTTATTTCACTGTATGCTAAACTACTGCTAGGAAAATCTATTTATTTATAAAATCCGTATTATGTTGTGCGCCCGAGCCGGTTACAAAGTCAGATCCTATTGCAGTAGAATTTTATCATTGCCAAAAATCTAAAGCAACATTTCCTTAGCAACTGCCATCGGCGACGATCGAGCCACTTCAAATTGATCAATCGATTACTTCCTCGGTATTTTTTTACTGCTAACCCCACTGTAGAGATCGATCGTGAGAAAACAGATGAGTTAATAAAAAGGTCGGAAGGGAAACGGAAATGCTCTTTGTATTTTAAGTCGTTTCCTCCGTGAGTCAATCGCCTTGTGCTACTGCTATAAACTGTTATCAAGTCATTCATTATGACGATTCACATGCACTATGTGTCGCTCTAGAAATGTCAGTTGTCGTTCTCGATAAAACTAAAGTAGATATTGCAGGCACGTTGCACCACTGGCAAAGACGCATCTACTTTAAGATATCGGACAGCTCCCTTCTATGCTTAATCATTCGTCGTATGACTAACAAAACAAGTTAAAGGTGTACTCACAACTATTGAAAAAGTTGAATATTATAAAAGGACAATCGTACAATAGGATTACTCAACTCGTTTATTAATTACGCCGGTCTCGCGTCGGCCGGTAGGAACCAGCGGATTTTCAAACTTTTGAAATGTTATCTGGCCTCCATTGTTGCGAATATCTCCGGCAATGCTAGCGGCTCAAGGCGAACGGTGTCATTGCTGCGTACAATACTGCGCACGCCGCAATCGGGTCAAGGGTCCGCGGCAATGCGCTTGCGCACCGCCCGCGCCGCGTGGCGTGTACGTGTGCAACACATCACCCTTTCTAACCCCTATGTTGTGTTCAAACCTCATGCGGGTACCTGCCCTTATGCGATCAGGTGATCCTAAGAAACTCCCCAGAAAAAGAAAATAATATTTATGCACCCCTTAACACGTAATTTTAACGACCACATTCCTTCAAGATTTCAAATGAATTCTATTCACCTGCCCGTATTCCGACCCTCGGTATTTGCCCGTTTAATCATCATCATCTGCCTAGCCTTTTCCCAACTATGTTGGGGTCGGCTTCCAGTCTAACCAGATGCAGCTGAATACCAGTATTTTACATGGAGCGACTGCCTATCTGACCTCCACAACCCAGTTACTGGGTAATACGATACCCCTTGGTAAGACTGGTTGTCAGACTTTCGGGCTTCTGACTACCCGTAACAACTGTCAAAGATCCACGAATGACAGCCGGGACCAACGGCTTAACGTGCTTTCCGAGGCACGGAGGGGTCTCAGTATTTGCCCGTTTAATAAGATTCATTAATTTGATTCTTTATTTTCATCAGATAACATCTAAAGGCGTAACAAAAAACGTTAAATTCTATGATACTACTTTTTATATTAAAACCGTAAAGCTACTGTAAGTCAGAAGCTCGTCTATTGTAGTTATAATTCTCTCGGACCCCTCCTCCCACGACGGACGGGGGCAACAACCAACCTTTTGTATATCGGATTATCTTTCTCGTCCTCTTTGAGACAATATTCTGTACGCCTACCCAAACTTGAAACTTTGCTATGATGGTTTCTTTGACCTTTTGGACTCGTCCCTAGTGACATTCACGTAGCCGGTAGCGAATTGGAATATGCCTTTGACATGACCACCTAGCCGCAGACATGTTCGAAACGCAATATACGGTACAAACGCGAACAAAACGAACTCCATCTGTGTATTTGCGCAACAGTATTAATTCAGTCCGCTTTCGAATGGACAGACAGGGAAAAAGGTAAAATTTAATACTCTTTTCAGCGTGGCGTCATCAAAGAGAGTGTTGTCAAAAGCGCCAGTTCGCGATGCGGAACGAGAAGCACCGCGACCGTACCTCTAATGTAAAAACTTTTGCTTTACCCTTTCCGTAATAGCGGAGTACGCCGAGACTTGAGAAGCCTTTTCCGAACTTGCCTCTCAAAGCAGGAATGTTTTACTTTTGGTTATTACACAGAACCTCTAAACAGTAAAGATAAACTTTTACCGCACCGACCGTCTGATTCTGGAATGTATTTTAATTCAGCAAAAATGTAAAGAGAACTCATTGAATGACAAATTTGCAATAGCGTCGATAATGTCCGCTGGACATGGCGTGTACAAAAGACTCTAGTTATTGGGCAAACGGGACGCGCTCGCTCGCTGCGTCTGTTTTGTCTGACCGTTAATATAAATTAAGCAGGATATTGCAGATGTGTTTCCAGTTTTGCCATGTGCCGGTGTCGGAGCGGAAATATCGCTTTTTGTTCTACTTAATGATAACGGACCTTGGCGTGTGGGTCAAGCAGGTAGACAGCTGTTTTGGCAATCTGTGACCCGAGGCTTTCGTTTAGTTAATGACCATGTGTGTCACTTTCCCAAAGGACATCCTTTATACAGAGTTAACGTATCTGATTATTCAGATGGTCAAACAATCCCCTATTAACATAAACGGGCAGCTGACCTTGTCCAGCCCTAATAAATTCTAATGATTGCACATGTCGCGTCGGTCACCATTCCCCAGCTGTTGTTCGCAATCGTGAGAATGGTGTATCGGTGAAGGTGCAACTTGAGCAAGTGTCCCGCCCTTCGACCTCCGTTCTCACGTCTCGACGCGATATAAAGGCACCCCTGATTATAAATTCGAGTCATCCGGCGGGACGCCACGATCAACATCCCGGGTACCGCCGCCGTCCCGTCTCAAAGGTAAACAAGAACATTAATATTGATTCCGCACTCTCTTTGACGCTTTGAAATGGATTTTCTTAACACTCGCCCGAAGTTTTTCTTGTCCTTTGAGATGAAAACAGATTTCTCTCTGCTCTTCTTTGAGATGAAAATTAGAAAAAAAATGCGAAATTTTAAAATGAGAAGAAATAAATGAAGAAACTCGGCATGAAAACATGAGCTAACGTTACAAAAACCAAGACTTCAATGGCTCTGTGATATATAATCGAATTGTAATGAACCTAATAAGAGGCGAAATTGAATGCAAGCCTATAATAGGTTGATATATTGCCATACCGTGCTTCAAAGAGATTACAGCTGCGGGGGGTGGGATCGACTTTCTCTGATATCAAGTGTTACAATAGATAACAAATGAGAAGTTCGTATGTAACTAGAAACTATCAAGAGAAATCTCGGGCGGTGTATCCGGGCGCAGGCCTTGGGGGAGGAAAACGAGGTCGCCGCGATAACGCAGGTAGAGATCCTCATGCCCTACGACAACACGCACAGAGTACGTCACAAACGTACCAATTATTATGACGACATACATCATTAATTGGATAGTGGATACTGCCTGGAAGGATGTCAAGCCCATCACAATAACAAATCCCTAACGACAAAATGTATAAAAATAAATTACCTTGCTGGTGACATCACGGACCTGACGACAGAAAGCCGGATGTTTGACTGTAAACTACCTTTATACGAATAATACATTCTTAATTTTGGCATTGCCGACAGGATGTAACAAAGCGGAAACACATTCGCGTGACAAAAATAGCCTTTATCCGCTGTCCGCGTGGTGTCTCTAAAATCTAATTTGCTTCGCAAGTTTGTTGTAGAGCATTAGCTAAATCTCATAACGTACCAGACAGGCCGGAGCCTATTTTCGGTCGGCCAAAGTAGTCTCGGTCCTTTGTAAATAAGCTCAGGTACAAAAATTGTCCCAAACTCATTGTTCGGGCGCATCCCGCCCACTCCCAGCCAAAATAATAACTTCGTCGAATGATTCCACCAGGTAACAAAACATAACCCGAGTTTTTTGCGTAACACGGTGCACAGAAGATAGATCGGATGATCGAATGTATCGCAAACAATGACGACGATCCAGCGGCATTCGATTACGCAACTTCGCATGTGCTTGTCTGCGCTCTGCGGATCCACATAGAAACGAGCTTTTTAAACTACCCGCATGATATCACCCAAAGATGGTTCGTAAATGCACTGCAAAAATCGAAATCGACTCTTGTTTCGCCACGAATACATCTGGGTGGTGTATTTGCACGTTTGTCGTGTTTAACGGGACGGGATATTTACGGTGCGGGCTGAGCCGGCGCTCGCCAGCGGATGTGCCAAATTGGTCCGCGATAGACGGCCGCCTCGCCACCCGGCAGACGCCGCTGCGTCGCATGCCGGCCCGGCCACCGCCTCACAACATTTCCTTCCAAATCTGTACGTAATTTGCGACCGATTCGTATGATTACTGGACCGACACGCAACCGCTCTATAATTTCAAAAAAAAGATGTGCAACACGATAACCCAAATAACGCCTCGAGGTAGTTGCCGATATCTCAGCAGCGGTCGATCAGCGCCGCGTGTACCTGCGCGCCTACGCTGACTATTTTGAAAACGTTTTGAAACTGAGTTGCTAAAGCTTCGTGGTGCAAGAGACCTCCACATTACAGCGATGTATTTGCATAATACTGGGCGCTCGGTAATATAACCAAACGTCAGTTTCGCTAGTAGTATATTGTATAACTTTTGGTGCAGTCGTACTTTGCCATTATTGTCTGGTTTGCGTAACGGACCTTTTATTTCGCTAAGTGCCTCTGCACTGCGTAGTTGGCATCCGCTGCTGGTATTTTTCGCGCGGGTGTGGCCGCTGGCCGCTCGTGTTAGATAAACGAGCGCGCATCGAGTGCTAATTTGTACGGCGTGATTCAGGCGTGCCGGAATTCAAGCGCACTGCTGTTGGTTCTTGTTTTGGGGCGTTTATTCGCGGCCTCGATCGCGACTAGCGCGGCGTGGTGAGGTCGCGCGCAACTGTGCCAATGTCGCGTGGCCGCCGCCGACGCCGCACCGCGCCGCCTCCTCGATCGTGCGGAACCGATGCCACTGCTGCGTTTCAAAAACTCTGATGCCATTTCGAGTCTTATGAAAGTGACTCATCGTTCACCTTGAATGAGCAATACATTTCCCGCTCGGACATCTTTGGCTGCTCCTCCGGCTGCCATCTCAACCGTGAAATAACCCGGAATGCTTTCGAGTTCATGACGCCTACACTTTTCCCTCATTCTGAAAATAAATGAATCGGCGAGGACGACGCAAGCATTCGTCATGGCTATAAATAATGCGTGTTCGCACCTTTTTTGGTGGTACGAAAACACCGGATGCGACTACCGGACGCAGGCGATAGTGCAATGCTCTCAAGCGAAAGTCGCCTTTACTTGTTTGTAGGACAGAACATAATGTGTAAGCGATGTTCTCAGTCATGAATTACCGGACATGGGTGTCATCCATACAAAAGTAAATCCGATTGTCAGTAGAATTCAAAGCGGCGATTGATGTGTTGAACTGTTGACGTACACCTTACTAAACCGGGGGCACATACACAGGTTTATTGTTATCTAAAGGGCGGAAACCCGCTCTTCCTTCCCAGTTACAATTTCTTTTTCAATATCGACTATATCCTTTTGTCGCTATTAGAATATGTAATTTTGTACAATTTCTCAATTCGGCGTCGTTAATTTTGCTATCGGGTACACAGCTGAGAAAACGCACGACTAGCTATTAAATCGATCCGGTTGCGTAAAACAAAGGTCTGCGAAACCTTGTGCAAGCGGCGCGCCCGCGCAGCGCCGACATATCTGCGGATTTGCGTAACCGCGCACTTATCCGCCGATACGACGCCCGTGTGTTGTGACACGCTCCGTTTGCCTACATCTGCACAACCTATATTTAAAAATACATTGTGCCACTTATCAGTAAATAAGTTTTCAACTAGGTAACACAATATTCATTTAAAAATAATCATAAGCTCTACGTTCTTTCTTACACGTTTGCTGAACAAGAACAAAGCAGCGACATAGTGATGCAAAATAGCTTCGTTCAATGTCAAGGACAATGCAAATTAATTTGACATTGACCAGCTCTACAACATCCCATTTTAAGCGCCGCCGCCGCTTCCGCTCAAGCACCTTGTTCTTAATTAATTTTACTCTAAAATGGCGTTCCATTTCTGCTAGTTATCTAGCTCGCCTTCCACATATCTCATGGAAAACAACGGTGGTGTCATGTCATGATATCACCGGATGACTCACGGCGGTCGTGACTCCAGCCAGAGACGTGAACGCCGGATAAAGGCAACTTGAACTGACTTAACCTTCTCAGTCGGGAGCATAAGGCACGTCCATTAAAAAGCTCTGCAAAAAGTTGCACGGTGGTCGGGCGCACGCGACCGCTCCCTGCAAGAGATGGGTGCATTCACTTCGCACTACAGGCAAAAAATATGCACGTGCCAGCAATTAAATAGGGACGAGACAGTATAATTGCGCCCTCTCTTGAATACCGTCTCACATGGCCGGTCAGGGAGAACCGAGTTATGTCGAAGGTGGAATCACTGACCGTCGACACACGCGCCAGCCTGTATTTCCATTTTCCGTCGTTCCGTCCCGTTCCATACGAGTTGAGATTAGTTTTTAACGAGGTAGCAACAAAGCTCCGTAAGTCACTTGGAGTGCTCTAAAGCGGGGATTTTATTGAGCGCTGCAGTTTTTTTATTGTCTCGGTTGCATTTAAAACCTGCTCGAGGCGTGTGTTACGTCGTTTTGGAGGCGTCGTCGTCACCGTCGCTATCCGCGGACGCATCCGCGTCGCGAAGGTCGCTGACCGCCGAAATCATCCAGCGTAAACATAACACAGATACTTTGATTATATAATGTCTAGATAGAGCATCAATTGCGCGCAAACGTGTCAAAAAATACCAGCCAACTGTTGGACTGTAAGTACTTACCCGCCGATTAGTGCCGATCGTACCGCTTTGGTGTCACTACGTATTACGCGCGCTAAGTAATAAACAAATAACAGCGATAAAATGACGGTATGTGCTATTAAACTGTGCCGAAATTATAAAGGAAGGGTAAAAAAACACCAAACACATCACATATCATCAGTAAGTAACCAAAAAGACTACGTATTTGTTTTTTGTTTTTATATTTACCAAATTACGCCCTATTACGCCATATTTTATCAGTGTTGCCAGTTTCTTTTTTCCATTCTCCCAACTTAACGTCCTTTTTTTGTGGGTATATTCGTTGCTTTATGGTTACGTTTATATTATTTAGTTGATGTACTTTTATTATTCGATTTCAAAAATGGTGAAGTTTTTCAATTCGTCTGTACTTTTTTATAATAATATAATGTTCGCGTATAACTTTTTTGTTTATGAGCCCATTTTAATGATTATTGTTGCATTGGGTCCAATAAACTGATTTCAAAGGTGCCAAGAGTAATTTTAATAAGATTAATTTATTCCATTCGTATTATCATTTGTGATCTTTCATTTGAAATTTCCAAATACAAACTGCCTAAAAAGTTAAATATTCTAATTGAATTAACTTAGCTGATTTAATATAACACAACATTCACACACACAACTCTAATTCAATTAAATAGTGTTTTTTATTTATAAATACAAGTAAATAAAGTCACTACTAAAACTGAATAATACTACAAACATACACCTAAAACTTACTTATATTATTTGTATAGTAATTTTTTTTAATATGTGATTTATGGGAGAATTGTAGTAGCTGGTATCATTATTCACGCACACAGAGACATAGATGCACAGTGTAAAACACCGCCCGCACGCACACATGTTTGAAATTGTTGCCTCGTTTTCTTTGTTTTGATTGTAGGGCGACGCTCTATCTAGACATTATATAATCAAAGCACAGATACAACATCACCCGACACGTTATTGTTAAGTATAACCGCATCGCTTTATCGAATTGTCAAAATTCGAGATGATATATGGGGTTTGCGAAATGGATTTTGTATTTTACCAAGTAAAATACATTGGTTGGTACACAGTTAATGCTCTTGTTCAACAAAAGCGTCACCCTTACCGATAACACGTTATCGGTACGAAACGGCAATGAGTTCGGTGAACCTGTCCAATTCAAGAACGAGCCTCGATACTGCTCGAAGTACTTTACCTATTTTCACCATTAAACAATGGATGTAGTATTTAAAAATACTTTCAGCCTTTGTCATCATAAAAATAAAACTCTCAGTATAGCAATGAATCAGACGTGATCACGTGACAGAGCGATGATGAATTCCACACAAAACAGCGGTGCACTCGATGACGTCATCTAAGAGGGAAGTTAAAAATGTAAGGGTAACAATGGAGGGTGTAGGGATGAATCATAGGAAATTTCTATCGGGTCACTAGCCTCGCACCCTACGCAGCTAAATATACGTACCCCAAAATGGCTCCTAAATATAACTCCGTGAATACCTTTTTATAAATAGATGAACGTACCTATTAAGGCCTTTGTAAATTGGAGATAATTTTAGACGTGTTTGTAGAGACTGAGTTGGGAGTTAAATACAGTCTATTTATAAACCCTGAGTTGATACGTGGTTGCTGTAGCGTGGTCTATATTATACATAAATTCAAGTTTGCTATTCTTCTGGCAGTCACCTGTATAACATCGAGTTGCGCTACAAAAACATACAAAACCTGAAGGTGCATTAATTGCCGGAGTCCTTTTACACTCGCCAACGCACGAACAAAAATAAAAACAACACCGAGACATGGTTAGCACCGGGGCCTACTTGTGCATGCAAAGGAAACGAGTCCGCAATAATAAAAATATTAAACGGTGATCGAGAGAAAGCGAACATAAGTTTCTTGGGTCTGGAAAAATCATACTAGACTCATACGAGTTCCTGCTGAAGTGAGGTGCACGTGCAGGCATCTGACCCCGGTTACGGACCCAATATCGTAAATCTTCTGAGCTGTTCTTGCCCCTTACTGTCAGCTTTTTCCTGTTTCGCATCAAAGTTCAACAACTTTCGATATTCTGCAGACGACACTCAATATAGCGAGCCATCAGACTTGTAGTGCGGACTGTGCGGTAGCTGGCAGTATTTGTGTGTTTTTATTTTTTTGTCAAACACATTGATTCCAAAGCGCGTAGGCCGGCTCGCGTGGTACAGACACGTTTTACAACAAACCCATTACTAAAATAAAATACTGTTCTATTAAACTAAAAACTTTTTACAAAAAAAACAACCGACTTCCAAAAACAAACACTACAAATTGAAAAATAACTTTAATTTCGGAAGTCGGTGTCGTTGGTTCCACATTTTCGTTTTTTTGACACCGACTTCCGAAATTAAAGTTATTTTTCAATTTGTAGTGTTTGTTTTTGGAAGTCGGTTGTTTTTTTTGTAAAAAGTTTTTATTTTTTGCTTTTTAGTTGTACCTACCCCATACAAATTCATATAACACTACTTGCTAGTGACAGGAAGATAAACATCATCAATATAAACTAAGTGGAAAACAAACGTATTGTTGACGCTAATTCCAAAACTACCCAAGCAAAGTTCATAAAATTTATATGGGACCACCTCTGAAGCATACCTTATTCATTAATTAGACAAGATGCTGATAATCCTGGCTGCAGCATCAGGCCAAACTTATGTCAACTTTGCATTGAACTTAAATTTTAGTCCTGTTTAAAATGAGCCCAAACACGACTACGGTGCTGTAATTTCAAGGTTTGTACTTTTTCTGATGCTCCTGGCTTCAGCATCAGGTCTCTATGTACTTCGGTGTTCCTCATTAACATTACGTTTATCCACACATCGAGCCCTTTTCAATGAGCCTAAACACGATATATCTGCTGTTAGTTGTCGAGGAGTTAGGTACTCTGCAGACTATCCTGACTGCAGCATCAGGTCATGACTTGATGATCATGAGACCAAATGTGGCAAATGCCCAATCAAACATCAAAACAATTTACTAAAACAGTCCTTGCCTGTTCGAGTAACTTCTTACTGTTAAGGAGTTGTACCTTCCATCATCAGCCCAGCTACCTGAGATGGTGACAACCATACGCAAATACACAAGATACTTCATAAAATATGCGAAAAACCACAAGTAAGCCTATAAAATTTGAGGGTTGCCCTCGATTTCTCTAAGATCCCATCATCAGATCCTAACTTGGTGACAATGGGACCACCTCAGAACTATCTACTTTCGAACAAAAAAAGAATTTTGAAAATCTGTCGACAATTGGCGGAGTATTCGATGAACAAACATACAAAAAAAAAAAAAAAAAAAAAAAAAAAAAAAAAAAAAAAAAAAAAAAAACATACAAACAGCCGAACATAGTACCTCCTCCTTTTTGTGAAGTCGGTAAAAACGGAGGCGTTGGCAATTTGGATGCTCCTTATTTTTAATCCAGTATCATTCGTTTGCCACCTACATAGTACATTGTCGGGAGGTAAGTGCACAAAATATTTAAAAGCGGGGGCGCGGAGCCAAATATACAAAGATACACAGGGATATTATGTCCTTACAAATATTCAACCTTCACGTAAACCGACGCCCACGCTTTCCTAAATTAATCCCGAGTTATTTGTAAGTTCACAACCTTTCTGTTGCCATGTTGTTTACCGGCGAATAAGTTGACAAGCTTGTGATTTATTTGTTAGCTTATTTCCCTGTGTTCGGAGCGTTTACCTTGCGAATCTTGCGATGCAGGCGTCTGAATAAAAAGTAAGTCCAAACCGGTCGGGCGCAGGCCAGAATTACGATTAACCCTCAATCTGCAGTTGTGATGCTCCCACTAAAAATACTTGCCGTCCGTCCGTGATGCGCGCTTGGTTATATACATTTTTATTTTCTTGTCTTTAATTATTTTGTTCACTCAATGGCTGCTATGCGAGTGGGTACAGCAGTCAGTACGATGCTAGTAGGTATATTGAGAGTGCGTTGTGTGTTTAAAAACAATAGTCATTATTACTATTAGCTTGCCAGTCACGGGCGCCAGTCCTACGAGCTTCCTGTTATGGTGCACTGCCACGATTTTTTGATACATTAACCTCGACATTATAGTGTTAAATTACCGTTTTAGTCGTAGTCTCATTGGTAACAAATACAATTTCAGGCCACTGTACCGTTCCATTGATCCATCTCTCAATGAAGAGTAATTTTTTGTCACACCTGAAATTCTTAAAAACGAGGTACTTACTTATCTATTTTTATACAAAAACTGGTGTAAGATTTTGTGTAAACAAATCTATTTTCCTTTTGGCACGAGTTCTGTTTTATTCCACGTTTTCCTTATTGATAGAATATAAATTTGTAACTTAGACTTCCTTCATTTATCGTTTACACAATCCCAGTGGCGCACAGGCGCACTTAACTAATGGTACTCGCCTAAATAAACAACTAATATGGTATTGTACCTAATTAGGCTTGCATTATGTCACTCACAAATTCCCCTAAATGCTGTCATTTATTTATTTATTAAAACTTTATGCACAAGTAAAAACTGTACAAAGGCGGACTTAATGCCTTGGGCATTACTTACGTTTATCTTTATACTACGAAAACGTGTCACTCCTAACCGTAATGACCAGATATATGAAAGAAGTTTTTTATATTTCTATGGTAATGACTAAGCTTGTTAAATACCCAGCTAAATTTCGTCTAAAATTTATAATTGAATGATTGCATGTTCATGTTCTCATAGGTTCTAATTATAAAAGTGTAGTGGGAGCGTCCGGGGCGATCGTTCGCTAGATACGAAGTGTAGGAGCATCCTAATCTCGTTCCGAAACTCTGACGCTGACGTAACTCGGTTCACGGTCAACAAGAGGAAATGACGCAAGCGTAGCGTTGCACACACAGCCAGGCAAAGTTACAACACCTTGCCGAACACAAACTTGCCAAAACGATTCACGTGACGAAAATACACGAAATAAATAAACTTGTACGAACTTTATTTTTTAAGGGTTCATAATTTCGTCGGCGGCGTCGTAAGATTTTCCGAGATTTTCCTTCACTACGTCATGGGCTCACAATTTTTCTTTTTTCGTCTGTTTCGACGTAAGCAAGTCCAAGTTTAGGGTTGTTAGCGAACCACTAACGAGACCTCATAACTTTTGTTTGCAATTGCGACACTTGCCATTGGGAGTTAATTTATAAATACCATGTTTTGTTCACAGACCAATGCAATATGTGGTCATAACTTTAGATCATGGGGACAAATAACTTTAATTGGAAATAGTTATCATAAGATTCTGGTAAACTTAATAAGATTTGAAAACAAACTGTACCAGGCAGGCTAAAAAGCGTCGAAGTCTTATTAGCTGTTATGATTACTGTACAGACGCTAGCACATCAACCTACTACAATCTGTCAGATTTCTGTAATAGATTTTCAACTTTATCGCTAAAGCATAAGGTTCAATGTTGATTGGGAAAATTTGACAGTTAGGTGTAGGTTGATGTGCTGGCGTCTGTACGTATACGCGTTCAGTTATCAGGAACGTTTACACTGACATTGAAATGAGTTGCGTTGCGAAACGGTACTCTTTTCGTGGTTCTGGCCTCGCAGCGCGCCGCGTTCGAGATTGAAGAATACGTATAATAAATATGAGAACTGAGAACGGATCCGACCTCCGTTCGCGGTCACTTGTTGTGTAACTTACAGCAACAAACAATACTGTGATTTTGGAGCTGACGTAACCTCAGAATTTGCATTTGATTGTTGCTTGACAAAATGGAGCTTGATTTTTATTGACACATTCAATATTTAAATTAAAATTGCACATGCTTGGACAATGCCTAATCAATACAATTATTGTGTGCGATACTTTGATATTCAGACCTCTGTTATCGCGAGGTTAAACAAATTAATTTGCTACCATATTTGTACCCAAAAACTTATTAAGAGTTCATTAAGAGAAAGGCACAAAGGCGATATTTAAACAATTAAAAAACAATTTAATTGACCGTTGTCTGCGTGTGTCATTAAACACATAACACGTATACCGGGCGAGCTATCTCGAAAGCGATTTGGGATCTTAATGTCGTTAATAATAAAGTATAATTTACATTGAACGTCGAGAGCGGGTCGTGACATTGTCAGTGTGATGATCCCTTATCGACGTGAAGTCATCGTCGTATATAAAACGTACGACAATAAGACTGGCGTCATTAGCGACACTATTATGTACCCACTCTTGTTTTTCATTGTACGATCGATATGTTTGTACAGATTTCACGAGAATTTGCGCAGTTAGCCGAGGCCCCGCACATTGGCGACGCTCTGATGTAATCAATATACCTAGTACGATTTGATCAGAACACATTAAGTTCACGTGCACCGACTACTTCACGCGCTTGCACGATGGACTTGCTTGCCTCGCGACAGATTATGTCAATCAAACCTTTCATGTGCTAAACTCATTTAATCAGCATGAATGCTGTACGAATAAGTCCTGTGCGTAACTAACCAATTTAATTTCTCTCCCGATTATCGCAGAATAATAGTCCCATTTACGTCAGATACTTTAGGGGTTAATAGTCAATTTATATACAAAAGGAAGCTGTAGAAAATTCATTCAATCTCCCGAAGAAAATTGTTTGTAACTAGGAGAAACGTGCGCGCCCACTCAGTTATTCGGCTCTTACATTTTTGAAGTAGCGACCTTCCCACGCGAGGGTAGTGCGGGGGCTGTATAGGCCGTAGCCCGTAGCACGTAACCCGTACGAGGTTACGTAGCATTGACGTCAGAGCGGCAAAATTACCCCGTGAGTTACTGGAGTGACGCACCTAATGATTTTCCGTCGCGTGCTATCGATTAGATCCGTAATTGTATGGACTCCAATACTGTTCATTCGCTGGCTGTGAGTGTTGTGACGTAAACGGTACACGGAAGCGTTGCGCACGGTCGCACCACGGCCGGCTCGCCGGACCGTTGTATCGGCGTGGTGGAGCCGTGGCCAAGGACGCGCGGACCCAGCACACGGCCACCGCCGCTTGCGACACCGCGATAGCGATGCGGCACCGATGCACACGCCACGCACCACGCGCCACACATTCACTAGATCTCTTCAACTTTGCCTACACGCGCATGATAGGCCAGATTGTCAATTTCTGTAATAGTCAGTACGTTTATTGAGCAAACGTCCTCTCTTATAAAGTTATCGTTATAAATGCGCATCCCGCTCGTAATCATCAGCTAGTTGATCCATGATCGACTTTATTCCGTCTTGCTGGTGAATGACACCTGTCGGTGACTTTGCGCCGCCGCCGCCCGTCTGTTGAAATTAGCACCCACACTTGCGAATTCGTTACTTGAATGACGTAGACTCGTGCTTTATTTCAACATTCATTGAAAAACTGAGTTGTTTACGAATGACGCGTTGGCAAAGTTTTTTTACATCAGACTGTTTAGGTATCGTTCACGAGGTAAACAGGGGCGGTGACGACATGGCCGTAATTAACAACAGGATGGCGGAAAACACACATCAAAACAAAAGAAACGTATCGCTCTCATGATATACTCTCGTGTAAGATTTCCGCGTTCGAACGAAACGTGTTGTTACACATCACATCCTGTTACCGAGAAATCTTTCGTATAATGGAAATGTTTATAGTATACAACTTGCGGTTTTCCTCTTACGCATCCCTTTAATTCGCGTTAAAGTAAGTAATTAATAAATAAGGAAAAATTTCTGCCGGTACGAAAAGATAAAGCGATGATTAAATTATCGTTAAACTACATAATATATGTATATACAAATCGAGCGGGTGGCCTCGGTCCGAAGACCGCCTCATTTCAATGTCAGTTGCGCAAGCGCCACTCTTCCGCCTTCCATTCGGTCGCACCGCCCAACCAGGAACGAGAGAACACTATTCAAATTTAAATCGTAACGTTTCTTGCCCTGAATATGGTACGTGTATTATTTTAGTATCTATAATGAGTAATGTTCGATATTATTATGTATGTTAATTTAATTTCCAACGTGCGTGCAAGCGTGAACGCGTGACAAACGTGACATGCGACTGGAAAATCGTAATAAATTTGAAGATGTGGCTCTTTTTGCGCGTGTGAACATCACGTTCTTATGCAATATTCATTTATATTGGCTACTAGTTTTCACTTAAAATAACTACACTTAAATTACTTACTTCTTTGATTATTTTCTTTCATCATTGTGACATTGCATTTGAATTTTATATTAGACTTTGTTATGTGATTAAATCGATAACACCCGAGGCAGATATTTCAAAGACAACAAAATATATCGCCCCTCTGAAAATAAAACTGCGCATATTCTTACAATGTTGCGACTCACTACATACATTACATACCTAACCACAGATAAAGATAATTTATTATCAAATTATTCAACATTGAAGTTGTTTTATAATGTATTAATGTCAAAAAATTGCACCTTCGTAATTACAGCGCATCCATTTCGAGTCAAACTAGACACCATCCAATTTAAAATCCCCGGAGCTTCGCCGGCTGTGATAATTAAGTTAATATACCTTTGCCATGTAGCCGGCCGGACGGTGAACACTTAAACTTATTTTTAATACTTTTAACTTTTTCTTTTGTCTCTTGATACAATGTCGGCCATCTGCCGTGTAAACTGTGCAGTTCTATTTTATTTGAAGTCCGTTTCCGGTCCCGTTACATCCGGTAGTCGAGAGTGCTTGAGAATCAAACTCATGCGCATACGCTCCCCTAATGATGAAAAAATTTTCAAGCACCATGGGAAACGGTACTGTACCGTAATGGCTATTAACATTTAAAAATAATATTTGGGATTGTGACACGGTCATTGTACTTCGGCCTTATCTACGAGACACCTAATCATTTTAGAGGTCACAACAATCTGTTATCATGGGCAGATAACGTGGTAAGGTCGCGGTGTGCCGCAATGTGCTCCGTGTTCGTGCAACACAACCTTACAGCAAGATCAGTACCTTGACGTTCATTCAGGATTTTGGAGAAAAAAGTCAAGGTGTTCCAAATTGTATTGTTGTCGCTCGTATCGGGTTAATCTTCCAACAATTGCCCCAGCGACGTTACAATGCCGACTTTTTGTGGACTTTGCCAATTCTATACCCTCGTCACGATCCAACACGAACAGATGTTCCAGTAAACAAATACAGCCATTATACTCCTCTCCTACGCATGATTTATTCGTTCTATATCTTCGCTGAATCGTTGATGGGACGACAGAAAACTACCGTCCATTGTGCAAGGATTCATCCCATTCAACACTAAGAAAACACCTTTTTGGAGCAGACAATGAGTTGCACATGTAAGGAGTTTTACCTGCACGCACGTGTTCAGTATTCGCATTCCGCACAGACAATAATGAATTATTTTTCTCCCCAACCTGTCATTTCAAAAGGATCCTCACGAATTAACAACAGGGTCGCAATTCCTCTGCCTCAACTTGAAAAAGTGCTAGCTTGATAAATCTGGCATCTCGTAAAGGACTTTAATAGCCAACAATTTCTCGGGTTCATAGCCCTGCGTCTATATTTGGTATACTATGTTAGTATGTTATTTTGCTGAGTTTCCTGGCATCGGCGGCAGATTGGCGTACTGTCATTAACAAAAGCAATTATAAGTAAAGCATTCCTTTGTTGCCACGCGCTATATCACCTTTGCTCTATAACTGAACCGTGTTAAAAGACAATGGGAGTGCATAAACAGTATGTTTGGACACGTGATGACAACTCTATCTGTTGAAATGCATGCACACGGCCCGATATTCGATACAACGGAAGGTCAATAGAGTTTAGTTGCTATCGAGAGGCGATGTTTATTCAAATGCACTTACAGCCAGCTCCAAGTTTGGATTTCGACATCTGCCACGAGGTCAATATTTGCCGTTTTTTCGAACGTTCGTTTCTTTATAATATTCAGAGTCCCCTCTGTTGGTCTTTTCATAACTAGCTTTTGTTTTTGAGGTTCATACGGGTCGGCGGCAGATGCTAGCAAGACTAAATGGCTTCCAACATTTGCGCGGAAAACAATTTCATTGAAAACTCTGCGGAGCTCAATAAATGCGCCGGACAGGATATTACGCGATCAGAGTAAATTGGTTTTGCCGTTATTAATTTTGATAACTGGGATTCAATTCGTTTCTCTCTTTTGTAACAAAGGGAAACCATCGTAATTAATTTATTATAGTTACGCAGCAAAACAAAGCGCTCGCTATTGGCGTCGAAATTAAATTTTGAATAGTTCCGCGTAAAAGTGGGCAATACGAGGCCGTATATTATTCATGATTAAATTCGTTAGTGTAGGTACGATGTTCTTTAATCTCGCATTCAGAGTTTTTTATATCGACATGTGCTCGGCCATCTGTTCGGTCAGATTAAACTTTTTTTTGGATTTTACGTAAAACATAATATATTGATATGAAAAAGTGACACGCAGCACATGGCACGATAACGTCCTCCAGGTTTCTACCCGCCTTTGTTACAGACACAATGCCTGCGCGCACATCTGCCGGTGCCGCCCGCGCACCGATCTCTACTCCTGCACCTTTGTGCATCTAATGCTTAGTTTAAATTCCATAATCAATCATTTTCGTGTCATCCACACTGATGTTGCAAAATGGGCATATACCATCGAGTACGATTCCATTCGTTTAAAGGTCCGTAATTAACTAAGTATGTGATACCTCTTGCTTGGTTTACTTTAATTTCAAATTGCTTAGGATATTTGAAGTAAATAGAGGCGAAATAGTGGAACAAATTAAGCAGTGGACTTGCTTTATATATACCATTTATAGGCTTGCGAATTTCGAGGTCTACCGTTTGCTCAATATTTGCTAACCGCTCTAGAGAGATGTTATAAATCCAAGTTAGTTAACTAAATGCGAGGTCGACTTCTCACATAACTAAGGGTACGTTTAATTGCAAACACCAAAAGCTGTCCATTTACTAAAATAATAAACCTTTTCTAACCGAAGGGGCGATTTTATTATGATTTACAATATGTCCAAGCAATTGAAAAGTGTTTTACAATAATTTCAAAGCTGACGTACCCTTAAGTGTACTACAATGGTTGTTGTATGAAACAAAAGAGTTGGAATGTTCGATGTTGTAGGATAGGAACAATAATTAATCGAGTGGTCCGGACGCTGCGATGCGAGTTGTGAAAGAATCGACCATACAGTTGCTAAACAGTTGTGTGCTACCGCTTTTGAAATTTTGTAATACATCTGGATCGTTTTGAAACTTATTAACCTGTTTGTTTTGCACTCAATTGTACTACACTTAGTTTCAAAAGCCTCTCAAAGGACGTTTTCATTATTCCTACAGTTACGCTCTCCAAGTACTGGCACAAAGGGACGTCCTTAACGATCAAGTTACTTTTGTTTGTCGGACACTAATTAAACAAAAGATGTCCAGGTTCTCTTTGTGTCTGGCCGTTGTAAGTTGTAACTGTCGCTGACAGGTGAATGAAATGGAAGACTATTCCGAACGTATTCCAAATAGAGCGGTTCGTGAAAAAAATTGCCCTTGTTCATCATCCAGACGTTGACAGACCGAACGTCGACGTTAATTGAGAACGAACATTAATACAGCGGAATAACAAAAGGTTGTAATGGACAAATGCAGCGGAACCGGCGCGGCGGCGTGCAGTTAGCTCATAGTAACCAACGCTCGGCGTTTTGGAGCGGAGACTTGCCGCAATAAATCCTTGATGGAACCTTAACCCACTTGGATGATTACGAGTGCGCCCGCGCCGGACGCCCGCACCGCCGACAGCGCTGCAAACGCTTTTTGGTACATTTTGTCATTTGCTTTGCACCAATATATTATTTTACTTTAGCATCATTTGACATATTAGCTCCCACCATTAATCTTCGCATACAAAAGGTCGATTAGCAGGTGCAGATGACACCGAATTCCTGAATTTACCCTTTGAGTTTCTGGAGTTAATTAATAATTCATGAAGTACCTATGTCGTGGGAGCTGCAACGGTCGCTGCAGTGACCGGCGCGTACGCAGGTGCGCTGGCGACCTTGCGCAATGGCACATATACTCGGGTACATATCTAGCCGCTAACAAATGTATATCGGAAACCGCTTGCGAGATACTTTGTATGCGTTTCGACATCGACTGTTTATGTTCAGCTCCCTAAACGTGTCGAGATAGAATTCTTAATAATATCGTTAGTGGAATGATTCAATTGTTGAACTAATATGCACGTTCCAAAACGATGACATCATCCATCGCAGGCGATCGAGCTCGGGTACCGCTAATGACTGCGGCTAGATGGAACTATTCTTTGATTGACGTAAAGAAATCTGACGACCGGTGCCAAGTGGGTCAGTGCGCCAATGTCGGGCTTATCATAAAACCATCGCTGTGCTACATACTGTTTAATTATAGTGTTAATGTGAGAAATGGTAGCGTTTGTTAGTGACTGTGGTCGTGTCTCACGCATGTCATCAATCGAACGTCAGCACTGCACCGGCGGGCGTGACGGCCGGAATACTGGGTCAAGTACAACGGTGCTTTGCCATTCATTGTCACCGGCGAACCCCTCCCCGGCCCGCGCGCACCTCCCCCTCTCTCTCCCCGCCAGCAGCGCTTGCGCTCGCGCATCGGCCTCGCGCCCACTGAACTTGACATATCACTTTTTAACATATTTTTTGCCAATTATTCATGTCAGTGCTAACTTAAGTAGGTTACTTACATTTCTGCAAGCGTTTCTTTTTCGCATGTGCTTTGTTACGAATATTGCAATCTTTTGAGACTTGAAGACCTTGTTGCAGATTCAGTGTTAATTCCACACTGGTGCCGTTAGTTCTTGCATATATTGTATGTAAAAATAAAAATGTTCCATGTATGTTATAAATAATGTTTCCTTCAGTTGCACAGTGCACGCATTACGTCAGCTTCGTAATTGCAACAAACAAGTGTGACAACACTCGTTACTTAACTCATTGCAGTCTCCAATACAGCAAGAGTTTGATGTAACGCTCTTTGTAACCTCTTCGCGGTAGGCTCGTGATTTCGCATCGTAAGTTTCCATCCCGAAGGTATTATACATTATATCACAACTTCGCAAGTGTTGCCGATCGCGAATAACACATTGGCTCCTCTGACATCACCCGAGGTCGTCGGCCGGCGAGCCTCAGCGACGCAGCCTGCGGACGCGAATGATAAAATGCTAATGGATAGAGTACATTCACCGCGTTAGAAAACCTACTTCAGTTCCGCACTTTCTTTATTGCATCACCGGCGTGTGCCGTTTCGCCGCACTCTCTTCCGCTGCGCCCGCCAACATTGTGCAAGCGACCATCGCACCGCATCTATTGTGAATTTGGAATGCGACAAGTTCCAATTATTTCAAAATCTCAATCGTTTTGTCTGATTGACGCCCGGCGATGAAACTAATACAATTGTCAGTGCGCACGATTTATTATTAATTTGATCGATTTCCGCACTTTCTTTGGTTACATAACGCGGCTTTGTTTCGCTCCCCTCGGATATGACAGGTGAAGTTTCGCAAGTTCAGTGACCTCCCCCCGCTCTGCGGTGCATCCGCGAGCGAGATGCCCGGAATAGTGATATAATAAGTCGCCGTGTAATTCTGTTGGTGTTTAGAAATTACCATTTCCGCACTTTCCAAGTTACATCATTGCTTCTAGAAAAAAGTATCCGCGGGGTGAACGGCCGCATAGACGGCCATCTTAATTTAATGTTGTTGATCATTGCTTCTTCGATTCGAGGGAGCGTTGATCCTTACATGATCTCATAGTTCGATGTACCTTCGAGTATAACAAAAAATAGACATACCTTATGTATGAGCCTTATAAGTTTTTGTGCTTACTAATCAGAAGCGAACACCTGCTTTTTGCGAATTCGGATTGGAGTACCTAAATAGAAATGATGCCAGTTGCCACTGCACTGTTTAGAAAACTACTACGCCACAAAATTAGAAGGTACTATTTGGTCGGTCTGTATTAGTCATTTGTAGAATATATAGCCGGGTGTTATCGATCTCGATATCGTAGCGTTGCGTCGGCATCAATACTTTCATCGGCCTAGTACCATTTCGCTGAGGCGAACAGTGTACCAATCAGAAAGTACCGCTGTTTGGCGTGCCACATTCGAACCGTAGCTGTAAACTTGAGGTATTATGCTGCTGTAGCTTGCTAACTTCGCTACGTCTCCAAACATCTTCCAATAAGTATGAAAACACAAAGGGCATTGTCCGCGAATCCTAGAAGCCTGTTTATTTATCAACCACGATCACTCGAAACGTATTCGATCCACGTTCTCGATTCACACAATCGTACGGTGTTTGAAATTCTTCGTCGTACAGCCCTATGTAGGTACGTTTACGCTTTCGATTAACGATATGTGAAAAAATTTGATGGTAACAAATAATTTTGAATTGTCTCTTAAAATCGCACCTTTTCTCGGTAATCAATAAATATGGAAACCCGTTCTGGACTGGTTCTCATTAGCGATGTTTACGCGTCGTTTTCAGCAATGCGTAACGGTATAAACGAGTTCTCCACTCGCGATTTTTATCCCGCAAAGATAATTATTTATTTACAAACTTTTGACCAAAACAATTTTCATCATGGTTTGCGTAGTCAGTCAGTATACAATTTCCTTGTATTGTTTACGTCGAGCACACGTTTTACCGATCTTTTGTTGTTGTATCAAAGCGTTTATAAGGTGGAACGAGCACGAGAACAACCTTTGTTCTAGATTCCTGACAAGTAATTTAATCAATAAGTAGTACATTGCCGCGTTTGCTTTCTGTAAACCACGTTAACTAAAGCACACGTTGTTATGTATGTCGTGTGCCGCGATGAATTCTGTTCAAGTTGTAGGGGAACGTAGTAAATGCTTTTGCGTGTCTTATCGCGGTGAGCCGACAGTACCTGCGACGACATTGGGGTCGAACGGACCCCAGTACTATAGCTATTGTTCCTGCTCGATGGAGTTCAGATAATGATCGCGGTAGCACTCGACGCGACGCGAGAGGCTTAGCGGTACCGGAGCGAGTAATTCTGTTTGCAAACAAGTTTTTTTGTTTACATGCTTTTTATGTAGATGTTGATGATAAATAATGGCAGCGTTTCGCTCGAATCAAAATTCAAAATACGCGGTGGGATATGTTCCCAGAAGCCCGCCTACATAACGTCAAAGCTCAGCTCGTAATATAACAAGCAGAGCTCGTGCAGCGCGCGACGCAAGTAATTTCCATACCAATGGCATCACCACGGAGCAAATACAAAGGGCATCACAATAAGTGCATGTTATAGTAACACATTTTCGCAACGAGCGACCAATAAATAAGTTAACAGATTGTGTAACACAAACAGTTCACTCATTAGATTACAAAATATTTGCTTATCACTCACGTTGCCAACTAAGCAAATAAACAAGTGGTGAAAATTTTAAGGTTTTTTCTGTAGATAAGATATGAGTGAAATGCTGATAAAAATCGCGATAAACGAAGCAAGAAGTCAGGTCCGTTACCACATTTTATACCTTAGGAAAACAATTTGAGACCGTCACAAATCAGAGTATTCTCGACAGATTTTCCTTATAATTTCACTGGAAATGACTCAATTGTGTACTGCTAAGTATAAAAAGCTATTTTTTACCTCGTAATAGTTAGGAATCGACGGAGATTAATCCTATTTGTCGTCCCACGCGTTTCTGCAATCACGAAGTAAATGTATTTCACAAGGCGAAATCGCAACATCGCTTATTTCGCGTTTTCGAAATCATCCTGCGTCATTCATTCCTGCTTTGTACTTATGTACGATTACATTGTGTTTATTGTCTTTATATGAAATGTTAAAACGGTTTATTGGTGTCAAAATGTCGCCATACCGCCTCGCGTCCATGTTAATGTCTGAAGTTTCATTATCATTTTGTTTAATATTCACGCTTGATTACATTTTCGGTTTCGCATCGACAGAAAAATGTTAATTCCTGATACTGACTAGTTTTTAGCCTAAATGTAATGAGTGCTTGTAACAAGTTAGTTGGAACAAGGCAGTCGACATGTACGAGAGACAAACGCGCGCTTGTTTCGACTGTTGTGCAAACCGCATTATGAAATGGAGCGTAAGGACCAGAGCCGTTTAATACATTGCGATAACTATGCGAAACGTTCTGTGCCTAAGCGTCGCCGTTACAAAACATTGGATTACCAAAGGTTTTAGGTTGCTCGGCTCCGCGCATATAAATCAGCCGTAAAGTCAACGAAACATTGTCTTGTTTAATTTTTCCATACATTTGCGCCACTCACCAGATCCAATAGTTAACTAACTGTTTCAGTAATGCTCGGCGTTGCCTCGTCAGTTCGCAATACTCTACTCCGTTCGCTACATATCGCAAGCTCTTGCGTCGTCCGACCAGCGGGCATAGCTTTCATGATTAATCGTCGTTCTAATTTCCATTGCCTGTATCGCAACCCTTGCAATGTGCCAACTGCTCTAACCTATATTGAATAACATGTGTGCGGGCGAGCATTCATCTCGCACCTTTAGCACTTCCGACTCTTTGTAATGAGGAGGAAACGATTGCGAGTGAAACAATCGGCGATTCCGGCTGCGTGCGGCGGAAGCTGCGCGGACGCATACGGATGCGGATTTGCTCTTTTTATTTATCGAGCGATCTAGACCGCATCTGTCGAGCGACATACATGGTACAGCTGCCCTTTATGGTGGTACTGCCACTCGTTAAACAGCCTCCGAGCTCGCCACGCGCACCTGTCGCCAGGTGTCCTCACATGATTGCAGTCCGATCGTACATTGAATCGAGACATTGCTTTTTGTGTAGTTACGTGTCATCGTTAGCGTGAAAGCTATCATCGTAACTAATCACAGCCTGTCGCACGATAATCTTATTTTTTCTTTCTCCACGTAATAGTGGTGTAATGACGATGATTACTCGTCCGCGATGTGGGAGCACCAGCTTTTTACTCGCACATTTCCCAACACTTGGAAAAGTCGGTTTAAAACGTAACAACGAGTTATGAAAGTGAATACGCAAACGTGCTAGTGAGCCGGTTACCCGTTGATTCTTCGTGTAATATCCTGCACGACAGAATTCCTTAGTTTAAATTAGACATGAGCAGCGTTACGCGAGGTATTGCGACATTCGGGTTGTGCACGGCGGCGGGACCCGGCGGCGGCGCCAGGGTCTGCGACAATATGTCTCAAGCGTATCCAACAAATGGCCCTTAAAGATGAAGGGTACTGATGCAACTCGCTGTTTTTTCGATGGCCCAGTGTCCTCACACGTGTGCTACGTCGGCGAAAGTATTTCGAAACGGACAACGCAGTTATATCGGGAAGGAGTCAATGAACGGAAGTGTTTCACGAGTGTGACATGCGGCGCGCTTTATCGCGACTTGCGTAACGCGGGGCTCACTTGCCCAATCGCGCCACACGCGGGACAATACTGTTGTGCTCAGCGGTTCGTGCTACTGCGGTCGCAGGAGGCTGCAGGAATCTTGTTAACACCACTGTCGTATGCCTCTCCCTGCGGTTAGCGGGTGGTGTACTGGTGCCGTGGCGTGGCTGGGCGCCGCGGGTCGATGTACGCTTTCTACGGCGCTCAGCGTGTCTTTCTCCAGCGCCAGCGGTGCGGGCGTGCGATTGCAAAACGCCGCTGAGGTCGCGCTTTCTTCGTTCGCGACGGCCGCTCGGAGAAATTGTTGCGACACGCCGCCGCGTACACCGACCCCGCGTTAGAAAGTCGACCGCTCACCGGATTTAACACGACGTCGCGTAACGGTGTAATTGCAACGATTCGAGACGGAATTCGACGATATTTTGGATACTTTTTGCGCACGCATTCCGGCCGCTTTCTTTCATTGCACAATCGTCACGTAATAGAAGCGCGCGGGTCATCGAACGGTATCGTACGTTTCGTAAACGTCGCGCGCGTCGAGCACTCGGAGATGGTGCGCAATTGGCCAATTGCGTGCGGTAGTACGTTTGCGCAACGGGCTCTGGAGTGGCGCCCGTTCCGCAGTCCGCACGTTGCAACACGGGATTATTTCGGCGGAGGCGCTTGGACCGCCGCCCGGACTTGCAACATGCCATATCGCAACGCGGCTCATAATCCACGCCATTGTGACACGCGGCGGTGCACGGACGCCGCCCGCCTGCCAAATACGGCCGCACCGCAGTTGCGCTACTCGATCTCCTTACTTCACCGACAGACGCGCGCCGATGAAATGTCACGGGTGTGACATCTCGCAGCCCGCCAGCGATCCATGAGCTAGGCCGTGCCATTGTCACTACATTCGATTTTTAAACTAAAACAATTTTGCAACCGATGTTCACATTAGCGTTTTCGCAAGCGGCCCAACGCTCGGTTTCAAAACTCAGTACGACTTTCGTTATCGGCGCTCTGATAAAGCGAACTGTGCCGCTGCTAGCGCGGTTTTGAGACCTAAATTCTGGAATGACTATGAGCGTACACAGTAAGTCATGCGATAGCAGTTGGTAGTTGGTGATTCTTATAAGTAGGTACATACATAAATAAAAATCGGCATAAAACGTGTGAATCACTCATCGCCGACCGTGATAAGACGAGAGAGAAGTTGAGGTCTGATTGTGTTCCAATGTTGTTATCAATCAAGTTTCATGAAACATCCGCGGTTGCGTCACAACAGCCGACATATAATTGGGCATGGTCGGGATGGTTTCCCAACGTATCCCGGCGGCATCTCCGCGGTGTGGCAACTGGCATCGCGCAACAACATCACATGTCCCTACAATGCGGGTTACGAAAACCTGTGACTAACCGCTGCGCCACCGAGCCGCACCGTACGACTGTCGGTTCGGAAACGGCTGATATCGAGCGTCAAAGTCGAATTATACATTGTTGACTCGGCTATTAAAATAGAGCTTTTCGCAATCTGTGCAACTGACACATCGGCTCCGATTTGTGTACACTCGGTTATGAAGCATTTCCTAGCGCTTGCGCAAGTATTCGTCATGCAGCGGCGATACAAACTCGAGCAGGAAGTGCATGCATGTGTGGTGCATCTGTGTCTCGATGACTGCCATTGTTTGTTACGAAACTGTCAGGGTTGAGTTGAGCAATGGCGGCGGTTGCGAAACTCGCGCCGGCGCATCCCGCTAATTGTGGGCGATCTCCCACACCGAGCGCCGGCCGACACGCTCCACATGCGACGCGATATCGATACTACAGCATTCATATCACGATCAATCTTAATAAACGACTGCGACATTGTACCAACACATTGAACTAACATAATAGTACTCTATACATGAATTTATTGACGATCCACCTGTAGACAAACTTGACCAAGAAATATTAAGGAGAACGTAACTCACAAACGTGTAATTTTAACGAAATATTTCGTTAACACCGTTGCGAAGTTGTAAACGTGAGTCAATTTAGTAATAGAGACTGTTCAGTTTCGGGTAGGTACGTCACGAGTTCACGACTGCATTAGATATGGGGGCGGTGCGCAGAGCAGTGGCTGGTCTCCGGCAGTAGGCAGGCCTGCGTATGCGTGCCGCGCGTTGCGTAAAGCCGAGGTGTCCTTTCGCCCGCGGGCCGCAGCCCGCGTCCGAGACACCGCGAGAATCCTTGGAGGCCACCGCTCGGAACACGCTCGGAAATCCGGCCAACCTTCCGACCGCGTTACGACACCGTATAACTTATTTACACGTTGCGAAATTCGAATCGATTGCAACTGCAGACATCGCACTTTAGCCTTGCCGTTGTAGGGATTTAATTAGGATCAGTTGCGCAGCCGCGAGACCTAAACGGATACGAGGACGCCCTCCAGACTCGGCTCCGCTCACTGATGGATTACAAAAAAGGGCCGGAGTGCAGTTGCAGGCTGACGTCACGCGTTTCGTCAACTAGTTCCCACAGCGGATCTGTTGCTACACCGAGCGATTAACTGGCGGCGCCGCACGTGCCCGGCCACGCACGACCACTGCATCGCGCATCCAACTTGCATCTAAATCATCATTAGATCAATCATCTGGACTTTACATAACTGTGCGCGCGCACGGCAACTAATTCGCGAGGTGTCTCGCTGGCCCAGCGCATAATATTTCACTTGATAACCGACCGCTGTTGCGACAGTCTTAACGAGAGTAACCTTTAGCGGGAGCCAACCGCTCCATATTGTCACGACACGATCACTTGGTAAAATGTGTTCATAATAAATAGCAATCGTTTATCTAACATCTAGAAGTATCGTAACGCGTTATTAATACCGCGCTACGGTCTAATATCCCTCGCTGGAAGTCTATTGGCAGTGCGATCTCCTTGCCGAGCCGTCAGTTCCAGCGAGTCTTGCGTACGTCCGCAGACTATTTGTCAAACAGCTGAGACCGCAACTCGTAGGTTTTGTAACAGCGCTCTGAGCAAACTTGATATTTATTGCCTTCAGCTTTCGGAATACGCACGGCCAATCGAAACTTACACATTTCCTCACGATCGAATGTTACAATTCGTTTCGACATTCTTACTAGACCATTATAGGGTTCTTGATGCATAAATAGTACAGGGAGCTGCTCTTCAAATCGTTTTTAAGCCCTCCATTCCGCTGTATATTATTACTAAGCCGGCTAAAAATACCTGGTGCATGTGTGCGTTTAATGCATATGTTGATTTTGCTGCATCGAAACCGCCCTGCGCGCACCTGTCCTGTTTTACCTTTGACGTAGTTATTAAAATAAAATGTTAGCAACCGACTCAGTTTCCACGCGTTCTACAGGACCTGGTCTGTAACCTGGTAATGGTAAAGCGCGCATACTAGACTCAGCAAAGGCCGTAGGCTCGATGCGTTCCCATGCAACCGTAGATCGAAAAGTCCCGTTCGTCGCCAGATTGGAGTTAGTTTACATTCAATCATACACGACGGAGTCGGTGTAATATTTCCAACTGTGCATTTAATAATGCATTTCGAAACGATGCGGCCGCTCTGTGAAATACGAGGTCGCGCACGGTGAGCCTAAAGCCCGATGTGATGAAACAAAACCTATTGCATCACCGAACAGCTTTATGGTTCGCTATGTAATTATTTACATGACATTATTGTTGCATACGCACCGATACACCGCCGTATCCCCGAAACAATTTTGCAACGTGAATGCGAACACATTTAATGTATGACGCTTTAATAATAATTAGCAGAGCGCGCGAATCGTTAATAGTGTACCGACAAAGCTTTGTGCACAAAGGGATCCATTTCGGACGAGCGCGTATTGCGCCCGTATTATGGACAAACGATCGCCATTTATATGGGTCACTGGTCATGCACGTCAAACGCACGCGAACTGACAATGTAGCAGGCTAAATGGGCAAGATGAATATGTATGGAACAAAAATATATATCCTACGAATGTTTCGCTCCAAAACTTCCTGGACCAAAAGACTAAACTATGTTTATTTTTGTTTCAGAACGACGTTAAAACTAGAGTCGTTAGAAGACGCAGTAGTTCTCGACGATCCTGAGGAGGATTTACTTCAGGACAAGCGAGGATGTCCCGCCTACGTGTCGCCCGAGATCCTCAGGGCTCACCGGACGTACTCCGGCAGAGCAGCAGACATGTGGTCTCTCGGCGTCATACTGTACACCATGCTCGTTGGAAGGTGCGTATCTAATACCAACTTAACTTCACCCTTATTCAAAGACCCTATTATCTAAAGAGTAAGGATCCGGTCCGAAAACAAAATGTAGGTTAGCAGCAATTAAACGCGCATAATGAATGCAGGGTGGGCGTCTTCACCTGCGAGGCGTGGGACTTACCGTTTGTCGAGATCACAAAGCGAGGGTCGCGGCGACCGTTGGCGACGGAGCCGTGGGGATGATCACCTGTCGGCCGTTACGCGCCAACGGCTAACAATTATATCACCCACATATAAATGAGGCTCGTGAAATCTTCGCCGCACCTGCCGCGGTCATGTGGCGAAGACGTTGCCCCCCGCGCCCCGCCTCCGCAGGCACCTGCCGTTCGCGAGCCTTTGTTTTCTACCTTTTTTGGACTCGCACCCGTAATTTATATACGAAATTCGGGATTTGGCTGCAATCGCCGCTTCACCTGTCGCCGGAAGGGTTCCATCGTACCTGAGTTTTTGTTTTGGTTTGCATCTGCCCTTTCTAAATGACAATCGGATCGCTATTAATTGGGACCGCGTTCTGTAAAAACGTAGCGATTAGGGGCTCCACTCTCGGCCCATGTTTTATGATACAGACTTATCTTTCCAAATGCGATAAGCATGCCTTTTGCTGACTTTTTTTGTTAGTTAGTGGGACAGATTCAATAGATTTACTAATCTATCCAGGAAACCCCATCGATCACTTTGGACTATTGATTACCGATGATTAACCTTATGTTTTTTTTTGTTCTAGGTATCCATTCAACGACTCTGAGCACGCGTCGCTGTTCGCTAAGATATCACGGGGTTACTTCGTGGTGCCGGAGTGTTTGTCATCGCGGGGCAAGTGCTTGATACGCTCGCTGCTGCGGCGGGAGGCGTGCGAGCGGCTGAGCGCGCGCGACGTGCTGCGCCACCCCTGGCTGGCGCGCGACCCGCGCAACGAGCTGCCGCCGCGCGCCGCCGCGTCGCACGACCGGCTGGTGCCCGACGTGGACATGTCCGACGACTGCGTGTAACGCTCCGGGCCGAGCTCCCGGTGCTGGCATCGGGCCACTCCGGCGCATCGCATCGCTCCCGGTTCTCCCCGCGACGCGCCCTGGATTTCCTTATTTATGAATTTAACTTAAGTTATTCCGGCCTCCTGAGGCTTGCGGTCGTCCTCACTGAAATAGTCCTACGCTGTTCGTCCGAATAACCAACTTTCAGTAAGAAGTACCCCAAGCCAAATATTTGTCTCTGTCGAGATGTTAATTTAGTGATTAGGATCCAAGGGGATCGAGCGGCCGGGCGGCTGGCCCGTCCCGGACACGCGCTGCTAATTTATAAAACGTAGAAGCTCGGACTTAACAACAATAAGAATCGCATAACTCCACCGATGCTAAACAAACGCAGTTACAATGCTACTACAGTTTTATGCGGCTTTTATTGGCACTATTTCGTTCTGGCTTTTACGAGCTGTGGTATAGTCGTAACGTTCATAATGACAGAATAAGTGAGACTGATATCGCGTTCTTGTGATCTATGCAATCGACAAGCGATCCATCCTTGCTGTGCAGGGGAGGGCGCTGCGGACCGACCGTCCCTCGTCGCGAATGAGTTATTTATATGAAGCATTCAGTTAACTACTACGTTAATTCCTCATAAGCCTAAAGTAATCATATCAATTTCACATCAATATAGATGGGTATATTGCATTGAAGTTGTTGCTGTAATGTTAGGTAAATGACCTATGTATATTTTGTATTTATATAAAGTTTTATCGTGTAATTGTGATCTCCACCGATGTTATTTAGCGATTACTTGATTGCCATTATGTTGTTATGCAGAAGTGATAGTTCTTTTGTTGCACAACGATCAGTTGCTTCCATCATAGAGTTATTTTGATTATATTATTTTTGGTTATATTAAATCGTGATTATTCGGCTAATCAACATACGAAATTATTAATTTGTTATTATATTCAACCGAAATTATGTTTGATAAAAGAAATATATTCACTTCACCATGTACCGGAAATGGTTGTAGAATTTGGTCTGTGCCATTTATTTAATTTAAACGTTATTTATTGTTGTTGTAATTGACGGTGTGATGTCGGCACTCTCTTCCTATTACTAAATTATTTTTTCCATTTGGTACTTGGTGTTGAGTTTTTTATTTTTGATCTAAATTTTGAGATCAATTTTAAGTTTTTTTTTTTTGTAATTAATCTGTTCAAATCAATCGGTAGTGTTACCATGTCAAAATTGTTGAATTGTATCAATCACTTGTCTTTTTTATTTTCAATAATTTTGTTTAATTTTTGTTCATTCGGTTTTCTGTTGAATGGTACAGTTGAAGTAGTCAAGTCTTTCATGATCAATGAAAGTGTGTTGTACAATAGTAGCTTACTGTGTAAAATAAACTATTACTACTTTAATTTATACAAACTGTAAATAGCGCTAAGATATCATAAGGATTATGAAAAAATGAAAGAGATAGAGGGAATAAAATAATTTAGAAAAAATATACAATCCTTTAATTTTACCATAACCTAATTTACACACCAACGAGGGAAACACATAACTCATTTATTTTATTTCTATCATTTGAAATTGAGCACTTCCATAATTCTTGAAAGTCTGCCGATACTATACCTATTGGATAAGAGATAAAATTTAGCATACGATAACAGAATTATTTATAAAAAAAAAAACAAGATTGTCGGAACTCAATGAAAGTACGTTTTATTTATTGTACCTTTTATTCGCCTAAATTATCAGCTCAAATTCGTTTTTGATAATGGAACAAAGAAAACAAGTGCATAGATAACACACTTTTTTATTTTGCGGCGTAACAAGATTTAAAAAAATGCCAACTTGTTAGCGGTTCTACAGACACAGCTCTTAGACGTGGTTCATTTATAACCGTTGCTTTAAAGTTAAGATACGTTTAAACGTCAAAAATGTAAGTATGTTTACACGGTCGCTAATAATTACTTAAAGCAACATTTATAAATTAACACCTCAGACGGTCTAGGCTTTGTAGTGTACTAATAGGGCCCAGTTGACATTTTTTTTTAGAGTTGGTTATAAAAATATAAACTTTATAATAGGCCACAGAAAGTTGAGATTAGAATTATCATAATATCGACACAATATCGATCTGCGTCACAAAAGCATTAGGTATTTAGATTAGAAATGATACTGTCGGATAGTATCGAATTTAAGGAAAAACCATATAAGAGGAAGTATTTAGAAGAAAAAATGGAATTTCGATTCCAACTTCGATTATTATGAGTCAAAAATGTGCAGTCAACTAACAACGCGTCACGAGTTCACGACAAATATAATAAAGCATTACATTGATAACGCCTTTATTTCGTAGTACTTAGGACGGAAATATAACTGGCGAGGTTAGGTTAGGAAGAGGTGTACCGGCTATCTGCCTACCCTTTGGGGAATACAGGCGTGATATTATGTGTGTTATCTAGGGTGAATCTCGTTGTATTTCGTAGCAGAAAGGACGGTTCGCGAAGTATTTCGTAGCAGAAAGGACGGTTCGCGAAGTATTTCGTAGCAGAAAGGACGGTTCGCGAAGTATTTCGTAGCAGAAAGGGCGGCTCGCGAAGTTTCCGTAGCAGAAAGTGCGGTTCGCGTAGTTTTTCGTAGCAGAAAGGGCGGTTCGCGTAGTTTTTCGTAGCAGTGAGAGCGGTTCACGATCACGAATTATTTCGTAGCACAAAAAGCAAATTCTCGTAATTCACCCGAATTACGATTCGTATCTCACTGACGCGCGATTGACGGTACTACTAGTAGAGATAAAATAATTCGCGTCACCATAGTCGGTTACAACGCGTAAATTCCACCAAGACTATTACTAAGGATAACGTTTGTGGTAAATACAGAAGCTTTGTAGGTGGCAAAACTTTTTACCTTCCGCTCATTGTCCTGGTACCTGGGATCATTCTAATAACGATAGGCCGTAAAAGGTGACCTTTGTTTTTGTTTACCAATAGACAGGTGTACGTTATAATAGTGTTTTAAAGTTTTAGGTATTCAGTCAGTGAGGTCCCCTTGGAGTCAGGGTTCTGGACTAGAATTTATCTGGCAGGTAATTCCATACACATTCTGCGGTGTAGTTTCGTAACACACTACTAATAGCATTGGCTTTAATTTTGACAGTTCAACAACATTCATTGCGTTATTTACGTTGTTGGGTAGAACAATTTTTCGAACATATGAATCAATGGATTAGCAATATCCTTCAAAATGATTCAGATTGTGCGCCTACCCAAACATTGTGTGTGTCACAGGTCTTTAGTCATTCGGATTCCCAGTAGAATTTTCCTGTTAGGTAAAACTGATACAATTTAACAGGCGCCACTCAAGTTAGTGATTAGTGTACTGCCAAATATCGTGATACTCGAGATAAAAGCAAAACATACGTCCAATTGTTTTTTTTTTTTTTGTAGTATTCTTAAAATGTTATACTGCATAAATAAAACACGCCATTTAGCATAATTATCTGCTGACTACTGGGTAATTAAACGCATAATTACATAAGTAATTAAATCGCGCGGTTTAGGGGAATAACTGAATGAATGACGAAGAGAAATATATCGTTGCGTAATTTTATAATATTGACGCAATCAAGGAACATTTAAAATCATAACATAACATCACGCGTGTACCTATTCCTCGACGGGTAAGGCAGAGGTGCAACCACATTTCGCCAGTTATGTAAAGTGGCGAAAAGTGGGTGTACCTTTATAGTAGGTACCTAGTGGTTGCAGTGTCGTGTATGTTAAGTTCTATGTAATCAGGGGCGAGCCTATTGCCATCAACCGGGCACAAATCCAGACTCCGAGCTGCTAAAAACCCAGTAACACAACAACCAACGAGGCAACGTTTAAAATCTAGATTATAGGGAAGCATACTTGGTTACGTTTTGAAACAATACAATGGCGTGCATAACAGCTGATCATCGAGTTCCAATTCCTACTTTATTCGATGAAACTATTTGACGTAACAAACTAATAAGTAGGTAAGTAGAGTTACATCACGTATTATGCACATAGTCGATGCAATGTAATTACATTGTTTTATTCTAACGAAAGACAGTTCTACTTTCTAGTGTGTCGTCATGTTAGCATGTGTCACAAAAACAAAACTGAGAAATATCTGTTGTACATAGGTACGTCACATATTCAGCTTATAATGTTCCCACTGCTGGGACACAAGCCTCCTCTCTGTGAGAGGGAGTGGGCCATAATCCACCCGACGGGCCCAGTGCGGGTTGTCGGATGTAACATGTCTGCGAATTTTTGGTTCGAGGACATGCCTGTTTTCTCACGAAACTCACGATGTTACACAGTTTTGAAAGCAGTGGTTTTGAAATAATTTACACAAAGTAAAGTGGGTTCGGAGTTAGGCTGTGACGAAGTGGCGTCCAAGGACTGGAAGACGAGATATCGGTCGTCGGGCGCGGCTGCGAGATGGGCAGACGACATTGTTACCATCGCGGGCAAAACCTGGATGAGGCTGGCATAGGAGCGTGGAGATAGGCACAAGAAAAGAGAGGTCTATGCCCAGCAGTGACCAGTGGGTGAAATCGGGCTGTGGATGATGTCTGATGCATTTTGGGATGCATGGAGAAGCCTCCTCGTGTAGCGCAGTTTGTTCCGCCAGTTACTTAACTGAACCGAGCGCTAATAAAAAAAAATAAAAAATGATGAACTTGGGTTCGAACCCACAACCTACAACTCGTACGTCGCGGCCGTTACCACTGAGCCACCACTGCTCATCTCACCTATATGTAGGTATACCTAACTAGAACATAGACGACTTGCTTTGTATATAGGTAAGTACAAGAACTAAGTAATTAATCTACTTAATTAGCAATTGTTATGCAATAATTAGGTACCTACAGAAAATTTTCCAATGGGGTTATCACCTTTCTTGGTATCGATAAGAAAAATAAATAAACCAAACAGCGCAAGATCACGACATTATACATTTATATAAAATACATGTAGACCTACAAACCTACCTACATAATGAATGTTATTAATATGGCATCAAAACCACAGAACAGATAAAAGACCTCTTTTAACTGTTCTGTGATCAAAACAATATACTGACTCTTTGAGGCAAGGCAAAATCGAATATTGATATTACCTACTCGCAATCTTTTCATGTTACGAGTACAGTCAACCAAAGAGATAAGTATGCAGAATCGTCGGATATAGTTGAAGTTCAGTAAGAAACCGATGGACGTTCTTGAATAACATTTAATTTTACTAATAGAAAACAAACAGCTCATTTATAAAATTAAATTTCAGTCGACAACATCCATCGGTTTCTTACTAAACTTCAACTATATCCGACGACCCTGCATACTTATCTCTTTTGTTGACTGTACCTATATAGTGTATCTAGGATAGGTATTTTATTTATTTTATTATTTATGTACACACAGTAAAATACATAGAGATATAACATATAACATAGTACAAAGGTACTGCTTATTTCTTAAGGAATTTTTTAAGGTATATTTTAAGTAACTACATAAAGCTGGTTAATTACTATCATATTATTATGCGTTGTGTCATAATATGAGATTTACGTATGGATAAGTTTATAGAGATTTAACAAGTAAGTACCTATAGTAAGTAATATATAGGGTGACTGGTAATTAGTGACCGATACCTAAACACGTGATTTTACTCATGATAACAAACAACTTTTACTATGGGACCAAACCTGAAATCGCGAAAAAAAAATCAGCTGTTCCCTACATTTTGACGAGTTACACGAACATAAATGTAGGAAACAGCTGATTTTTTTTTCGCGGTTTCTGGTT